>OX621245.1:0-10000000 GCA_951640165.1 Pseudoips prasinana
CCCAGGAAAATTTAAGAAAATCGATTTTCCCGAGTTTTCTATACAACTTACTCGCAAAATCAACTTTGTTAAATTCGTTGACACGATTTAGTCGCCTAGTTGTATGACAAAAGCGACTAGATCGCTTCTATAACTACCCGGCTATCTCCCGAGACATAATTTATAGCATTTAGTTACAGTGTCATTTAAATAACCCAAATTTCGGCATAATTTCTGGTGCAAAAACAGGTTTTTGGACCTTTTTTCAAAAATTTTTCATAACCACCCATCCACTTTTTGTCGTTTTTGAATAGCCCCCGGCGAGGCGCGTCCCTGGACACCCCGTTCGCGGAAATCGGACGACAAAAACGTCAAAAATTGGCCTACATACCCCCTCCACTTACAAATCATAATATTAAAATTGCACCTAAGCTCGGGAACATTTTAGTAGAAAACACAATTTTATAACACAATTTTTTAACTTTAGGCCGTTTTTAATAATTCCTTTTGTGTTGTAATTTGTAATTTAAGTATACCTAACGAGTGGGCACATAATATTTACTCCCGGCCCCAGGAAAATTTAAGAAAATCGATTTTCCCGAGTTTTCTATACAACTTACTCGCAAAATCAACTTTGTTAAATTCGTTGACACGATTTAGTCGCCTAGTTGTATGACAAAAGCGACTAGATCGCTTCTATAACTACCCGGCTATCTCCCGAGACATAATTTATAGCATTTAGTTACAGTGTCATTTAAATAACCCAAATTTCGGCATAATTTCTGGTGCAAAAACAGGTTTTTGGACCTTTTTTCAAAAATTTTTCATAACCACCCATCCACTTTTTGTCGTTTTTGAATAGCCCCCGGCGAGGCGCGTCCCTGGACACCCCGTTCGCGGAAATCGGACGACAAAAACGTCAAAAATTGGCCTACATACCCCCTCCACTTACAAATCATAATATTAAAATTGCACCTAAGCTCGGGAACATTTTAGTAGAAAACACAATTTTATAACACAATTTTTTAACTTTAGGCCGTTTTTAATAATTCCTTTTGTGTTGTAATTTGTAATTTAAGTATACCTAACGAGTGGGCACATAATATTTACTCCCGGCCCCAGGAAAATTTAAGAAAATCGATTTTCCCGAGTTTTCTATACAACTTACTCGCAAAATCAACTTTGTTAAATTCGTTGACACGATTTAGTCGCCTAGTTGTATGACAAAAGCGACTAGATCGCTTCTATAACTACCCGGCTATCTCCCGAGACATAATTTATAGCATTTAGTTACAGTGTCATTTAAATAACCCAAATTTCGGCATAATTTCTGGTGCAAAAACAGGTTTTTGGACCTTTTTTCAAAAAATTTTCATAACCACCCATCCACTTTTTGTCGTTTTTGAATAGCCCCCGGCGAGGCGCGTCCCTGGACACCCCGTTCGCGGAAATCGGACGACAAAAACGTCAAAAATTGGCCTACATACCCCCTCCACTTACAAATCATAATATTAAAATTGCACCTAAGCTCGGGAACATTTTAGTAGAAAACACAATTTTATAACACAATTTTTTAACTTTAGGCCGTTTTTAATAATTCCTTTTGTGTTGTAATTTGTAATTTAAGTATACCTAACGAGTGGGCACATAATATTTACTCCCGGCCCCAGGAAAATTTAAGAAAATCGATTTTCCCGAGTTTTCTATACAACTTACTCGCAAAATCAACTTTGTTAAATTCGTTGACACGATTTAGTCGCCTAGTTGTATGACAAAAGCGACTAGATCGCTTCTATAACTACCCGGCTATCTCCCGAGACATAATTTATAGCATTTAGTTACAGTGTCATTTAAATAACCCAAATTTCGGCATAATTTCTGGTGCAAAAACAGGTTTTTGGACCTTTTTTCAAAAATTTTTCATAACCACCCATCCACTTTTTGTCGTTTTTGAATAGCCCCCGGCGAGGCGCGTCCCTGGACACCCCGTTCGCGGAAATCGGACGACAAAAACGTCAAAAATTGGCCTACATACCCCCTCCACTTACAAATCATAATATTAAAATTGCACCTAAGCTCGGGAACATTTTAGTAGAAAACACAATTTTATAACACAATTTTTTAACTTTAGGCCGTTTTTAATAATTCCTTTTGTGTTGTAATTTGTAATTTAAGTATACCTAACGAGTGGGCACATAATATTTACTCCCGGCCCCAGGAAAATTTAAGAAAATCGATTTTCCCGAGTTTTCTATACAACTTACTCGCAAAATCAACTTTGTTAAATTCGTTGACACGATTTAGTCGCCTAGTTGTATGACAAAAGCGACTAGATCGCTTCTATAACTACCCGGCTATCTCCCGAGACATAATTTATAGCATTTAGTTACAGTGTCATTTAAATAACCCAAATTTCGGCATAATTTCTGGTGCAAAAACAGGTTTTTGGACCTTTTTTCAAAAATTTTTCATAACCACCCATCCACTTTTTGTCGTTTTTGAATAGCCCCCGGCGAGGCGCGTCCCTGGACACCCCGTTCGCGGAAATCGGACGACAAAAACGTCAAAAATTGGCCTACATACCCCCTCCACTTACAAATCATAATATTAAAATTGCACCTAAGCTCGGGAACATTTTAGTAGAAAACACAATTTTATAACACAATTTTTTAACTTTAGGCCGTTTTTAATAATTCCTTTTGTGTTGTAATTTGTAATTTAAGTATACCTAACGAGTGGGCACATAATATTTACTCCCGGCCCCAGGAAAATTTAAGAAAATCGATTTTCCCGAGTTTTCTATACAACTTACTCGCAAAATCAACTTTGTTAAATTCGTTGACACGATTTAGTCGCCTAGTTGTATGACAAAAGCGACTAGATCGCTTCTATAACTACCCGGCTATCTCCCGAGACATAATTTATAGCATTTAGTTACAGTGTCATTTAAATAACCCAAATTTCGGCATAATTTCTGGTGCAAAAACAGGTTTTTGGACCTTTTTTCAAAAATTTTTCATAACCACCCATCCACTTTTTGTCGTTTTTGAATAGCCCCCGGCGAGGCGCGTCCCTGGACACCCCGTTCGCGGAAATCGGACGACAAAAACGTCAAAAATTGGCCTACATACCCCCTCCACTTACAAATCATAATATTAAAATTGCACCTAAGCTCGGGAACATTTTAGTAGAAAACACAATTTTATAACACAATTTTTTAACTTTAGGCCGTTTTTAATAATTCCTTTTGTGTTGTAATTTGTAATTTAAGTATACCTAACGAGTGGGCACATAATATTTACTCCCGGCCCCAGGAAAATTTAAGAAAATCGATTTTCCCGAGTTTTCTATACAACTTACTCGCAAAATCAACTTTGTTAAATTCGTTGACACGATTTAGTCGCCTAGTTGTATGACAAAAGCGACTAGATCGCTTCTATAACTACCCGGCTATCTCCCGAGACATAATTTATAGCATTTAGTTACAGTGTCATTTAAATAACCCAAATTTCGGCATAATTTCTGGTGCAAAAACAGGTTTTTGGACCTTTTTTCAAAAATTTTTCATAACCACCCATCCACTTTTTGTCGTTTTTGAATAGCCCCCGGCGAGGCGCGTCCCTGGACACCCCGTTCGCGGAAATCGGACGACAAAAACGTCAAAAATTGGCCTACATACCCCCTCCACTTACAAATCATAATATTAAAATTGCACCTAAGCTCGGGAACATTTTAGTAGAAAACACAATTTTATAACACAATTTTTTAACTTTAGGCCGTTTTTAATAATTCCTTTTGTGTTGTAATTTGTAATTTAAGTATACCTAACGAGTGGGCACATAATATTTACTCCCGGCCCCAGGAAAATTTAAGAAAATCGATTTTCCCGAGTTTTCTATACAACTTACTCGCAAAATCAACTTTGTTAAATTCGTTGACACGATTTAGTCGCCTAGTTGTATGACAAAAGCGACTAGATCGCTTCTATAACTACCCGGCTATCTCCCGAGACATAATTTATAGCATTTAGTTACAGTGTCATTTAAATAACCCAAATTTCGGCATAATTTCTGGTGCAAAAACAGGTTTTTGGACCTTTTTTCAAAAATTTTTCATAACCACCCATCCACTTTTTGTCGTTTTTGAATAGCCCCCGGCGAGGCGCGTCCCTGGACACCCCGTTCGCGGAAATCGGACGACAAAAACGTCAAAAATTGGCCTACATACCCCCTCCACTTACAAATCATAATATTAAAATTGCACCTAAGCTCGGGAACATTTTAGTAGAAAACACAATTTTATAACACAATTTTTTAACTTTAGGCCGTTTTTAATAATTCCTTTTGTGTTGTAATTTGTAATTTAAGTATACCTAACGAGTGGGCACATAATATTTACTCCCGGCCCCAGGAAAATTTAAGAAAATCGATTTTCCCGAGTTTTCTATACAACTTACTCGCAAAATCAACTTTGTTAAATTCGTTGACACGATTTAGTCGCCTAGTTGTATGACAAAAGCGACTAGATCGCTTCTATAACTACCCGGCTATCTCCCGAGACATAATTTATAGCATTTAGTTACAGTGTCATTTAAATAACCCAAATTTCGGCATAATTTCTGGTGCAAAAACAGGTTTTTGGACCTTTTTTCAAAAATTTTTCATAACCACCCATCCACTTTTTGTCGTTTTTGAATAGCCCCCGGCGAGGCGCGTCCCTGGACACCCCGTTCGCGGAAATCGGACGACAAAAACGTCAAAAATTGGCCTACATACCCCCTCCACTTACAAATCATAATATTAAAATTGCACCTAAGCTCGGGAACATTTTAGTAGAAAACACAATTTTATAACACAATTTTTTAACTTTAGGCCGTTTTTAATAATTCCTTTTGTGTTGTAATTTGTAATTTAAGTATACCTAACGAGTGGGCACATAATATTTACTCCCGGCCCCAGGAAAATTTAAGAAAATCGATTTTCCCGAGTTTTCTATACAACTTACTCGCAAAATCAACTTTGTTAAATTCGTTGACACGATTTAGTCGCCTAGTTGTATGACAAAAGCGACTAGATCGCTTCTATAACTACCCGGCTATCTCCCGAGACATAATTTATAGCATTTAGTTACAGTGTCATTTAAATAACCCAAATTTCGGCATAATTTCTGGTGCAAAAACAGGTTTTTGGACCTTTTTTCAAAAATTTTTCATAACCACCCATCCACTTTTTGTCGTTTTTGAATAGCCCCCGGCGAGGCGCGTCCCTGGACACCCCGTTCGCGGAAATCGGACGACAAAAACGTCAAAAATTGGCCTACATACCCCCTCCACTTACAAATCATAATATTAAAATTGCACCTAAGCTCGGGAACATTTTAGTAGAAAACACAATTTTATAACACAATTTTTTAACTTTAGGCCGTTTTTAATAATTCCTTTTGTGTTGTAATTTGTAATTTAAGTATACCTAACGAGTGGGCACATAATATTTACTCCCGGCCCCAGGAAAATTTAAGAAAATCGATTTTCCCGAGTTTTCTATACAACTTACTCGCAAAATCAACTTTGTTAAATTCGTTGACACGATTTAGTCGCCTAGTTGTATGACAAAAGCGACTAGATCGCTTCTATAACTACCCGGCTATCTCCCGAGACATAATTTATAGCATTTAGTTACAGTGTCATTTAAATAACCCAAATTTCGGCATAATTTCTGGTGCAAAAACAGGTTTTTGGACCTTTTTTCAAAAATTTTTCATAACCACCCATCCACTTTTTGTCGTTTTTGAATAGCCCCCGGCGAGGCGCGTCCCTGGACACCCCGTTCGCGGAAATCGGACGACAAAAACGTCAAAAATTGGCCCGCCCACCCACCCGTTAGGGTTTGGCCACATCAAATTTAGGGCATTATTTTCATCAATACAGGGTTCCCAAAAATTTTTTTTTTCTTTTATTTGCCTACTGGAAAGATCTCCTTCTGAGAATTCGAAATATATATTTGAGACATACCCCAGACTACCTAGGGGACCCACAGGAATTTTTGGAAACAGGGATTCCATAATACAGATTGGTGACCCATTGTCTCCCAAAAAAAAAATATTTTTCAGTAGGACAGAGCTCTTAAGAAACATCCGAAACATACCCTTGGTGGCATACCTCTGGCCACCAAGGCGCCAAGGAAACGACAATAGTGTGATACTGTGAATTACAGAGGCATACCCCTGACTAACTGACAACCAAGGATCCTATTGATTCGCCTCCTTATTGAGGTTAAACTTTGTGTTTATTGACAGCTTTAATATATAGCAGAACTAAAACTGACACTTTTTATACACGAGGAAGAAATCTCCCACAAAATAGCCACTGTTTTTTGGCAAATTGTAATACTTATCTTAACCTATTCTGTACTTTATCTAATTTGCTATTATTATTATTCTTATTTATTATTTATATATATATATAATTAACAATATCACCTACTGAAATCAACAATGGCGTCCATGTTCCACACACCCAAAACCACACGTAACACGCTGGGAACCCAGGCAAACACCTTCACAAAGAAAGGGAAAACCTCACCCATCGACCCTTTCTCTCCGGACTGTGTTGGCCCAGGCGCTGGTGAGAGATTCGATGCTATAAATACCTGTGCCACGACAGGCGTTGATGTAGGCGGTGGGGTGGAGACTAGACGTAGAGGAAAGCAGCCACTAATACCCACAAGGATAGAACTTTCCCCGTCGCCTCGCGGCGGGAGAAACACCGACGGGAATAAGACCTCACCCCCTATAACCACCGCCGAGGGCGACGGGGAGGGAACCAAAAACACCCTGAGTAAAAAGAAGGCTAGTGACATTGCGATGGAGTACTCCCCACCCCCTACAAAAACAAGCACCAAAAATACGGGAACCAAAAAAGCTGTCACCAGCAAACAATCCAAAAGCCAAAAACCACAAAAAGTAGCACCCATGCCATCACAGCTACCACTCGCAGTAGGTAGCCCAACTGAACAGGCGCAAGTGCTTAAGGACTGGGCAAAAAAGAAGCATAAAGATGCCAACGACGCAATAAATACTTCGGGCAACATAAAAACTGAAATTAAAATTCAGCTCGTCCAATTCTTTGAGGATATGATACAAGTTACGAGTGCCCTAACGGCCCTAGTCACAAGCGGCCCCAAGATAATCAGTCCAGCAAAGGACCTGAAAGAGACGAGTTGTCAGACGGAGCAGTGCCAAGGGACAAAGCCCTCACCCTTGGAGGGGGATAAAATGACGATAGAGAGCCTTATGGGCGAGATAGGGAACAGTAGAAAAGAAATTGCAGAGTGTGCGCTATATACACGCACACTCTCCGAACAAATTAAAAAACTCGAGACCCTGACGCTTCCTGTTCCCAAACACCCTCCAAGGTACACAAGTTACGCTGCGGTTACAGCCGGAGAATCCGCTGCTTTCAGAAGTCCAATGCACTCTCTGATAATCAGCTCGGACGACAATGAAGAGACTAGCAACAGTTTGGTCGATAAAGTAAGAGTGGTCATGGATGCAAAGGAGACCAAAATCCGCATTGACAAGGTCCGCAAAGTTAAGGACCAGAAGATTGTTATTGGGTGTCAAAGCAAGGAGGAAATAGAGGCGGTCAAAACCAGACTAAGAGGCTCCACCATTGGTTTCAAAATTGAGGAGGCAGTAAATAAGGATCCCTTGGTGATGTTGCCGAACGTCCTGTCGTACAATACGGACGACGACATCATTAAGGCGATCCGTAACCAAAACTCCCACCTCTTGGATGGACTTAAACCAGAGGAGATACGAGTCGCCGTAAAGTATCGCAGAAGAGCTCGAAACCCGCACGAAAACCATGTTGTGGTGCAGGTTTCCCCCCCGGTGTGGCAGCGACTGACCGAAGCGGGCCGCGCACACGTGGATCTGCAAAGGGTACGAGTACTGGACCAGACTCCACTGGTGCAGTGCACAAGGTGTCTTCGCTTCGGCCATGGTAGAAAGCTGTGCACCGAGAAGGACGAAACATGCTCGCACTGCGGCGGCAAACATCTCCAGGCGGACTGTCCGGACAAGCAGGCCGGGGAGCCTCCAAAATGTTGCAATTGCCGTACCTCAAAACACGATCGGCTAGACCACAATGCCTTTAGCACTGACTGTCCTGTACGAAAACGGTGGGACGCAATAGCGCGATCCACCGTTGCGTACTGCTAAGGGTGCCACAGCAGTAAACATGGCAATGGATTCCCCCCAAACCAAGGAAAAACCATACCTATTTGTGCAAGCCAACCTGCAACGTATGAAACTCGCCACTGAAGAACTGATGCAGGTGGCCAGTAGCAGAAAGATGGCGGCAGGTCTGCTCCAGGAACCTTACGTGGGCAGGGCTAAGAGCTTGAAATCGTACAAGGGGGTCAGAATCTTCCAGAATGCCAATCACGGGGAGGGTACTGTAAAAGCGGCAATAGCCATCTTTGACAATGACTTGGATGTCATACAGTACCCAGAACTCACGACCAATAACATCGTGGTCGTGAGGATCCGATCAAGCACCTGGGAGATTATGCTGGCCTCCTTCTACTTTGAGCCGGACCAGCCCATTGAACCCTACCTGGAGCACCTAAGACAGATAGACGCAACCAAACCAAAACACCTATTGATTGGGGGGGACTCCAATGCTAAAAGTCTATGGTGGGGGAGTGGTAGCATAGATAGGAGAGGCGATATGCTGACGGGCACGTTAGACCAAATGGGAATGCAGGTCCTGAACGTAGGAGACACCCCAACCTTCGAAACGGTGAGAGGGGGAAGGACATACACCAGCCATGTGGACATCACAGCGTGCACGGTAGAAATCCTCGACCTGGTGCAAAACTGGAGAGTCGACCAGGGAATCACAAATTCGGACCACAACACCATCCTCTTCAATATAAAATTGAAAAGGGGTGAGACTACAACCACACAACGCACAACTCGGCGATTTTACACAAAAAAGGCGAATTGGAGCCAGTTTCGTGGAAAACTGGCCCAATTAATGGCAGAATGTAAAATCTGCCCAAAAGAAGTTGACAAAATTACAAACACACAACACCTAGAAGACACAATACAAGAATACATAAACATTATACACAAAACATGCAAGGAACACATACCCCTAATCACAAACACACAAAAACTTACCCTACCGTGGTGGTCCGAAGAACTGGCGACCCTGAAAAAGGAAGTAGCTACCAGGAAGAGGAGAATTCGATGCGCGGCCCCCCGCAGGAAGGCCGTAGTGATAGAAAAATACATCGAGAAAAAACTCGAATATGAGACTATGGCCAGAAACGCACAGACCAAAAGCTGGAAGGAGTTCTGCGGGAAACAGGACAAGGAAGGGCTTTGGGAGGGTATCTACAGGGTGATTGGGAGAACCACAAGAAGGCAGGAGGACCTTCCCTTGAAAAAAGATGGAAGGTTTCTGGATCCAAAAGACTCAGTGAGACTACTTGCAGAAACTTTTTACCCGGAAGACCAGGAACATGGGGAAAACGCGGACCACCAAGCTGTCCGTCAACAGGCTAGCCTAGTGGATGGTGGACATGCTGATGACCATGACCCCCCATTCACGAGACACGAGCTAATGACGGCAGTGCGGAGCTTTAATCCGAAAAAAGCCCCAGGTTCCGATGGCTTTACAGCTGATATTTGCGCGCAAGTGGTCTCACAAGATCCAGAGACTTTCCTGGCTATACTAAACAAGTGCCTGCAGTTAGGCCACTTCCCGAGGCCCTGGAAACAGGCCACAGTAGTTGTCTTAAGGAAGCCGGGCAAAGATGACTACTCTCAGCCAAAGTCCTACAGGCCCATAGGACTGCTCCCAGTCATGGGAAAGATCTTTGAAAAGATCATAGTTGGAAGACTAAAATGGCACCTCCTTCCCACAATGAGCGCCCGTCAATACGGCTTTGTGCCCCAAAGGAGCACCGAAGACTCCCTCTATGACCTAATGAGTCACATCAGAAGTAGGCTGAAAATGAGAAAACTCATTACTATGATCTCGCTGGACATAGAGGGAGCCTTCGATAGCGCCTGGTGGCCGGCCATCAAGGTTAGGCTATCTGAAGAGGGATGCCCCGGCAATATAAGGAGAGTGATGAGCAGCTACCTCCAAAACAGAAGCGTGGAGGTTAGATATGGAGGGGAGGCACACTCCATAAACACGCAAAAGGGGTGTGTACAAGGCTCCATAAAAGGACCCATCCTATGGAACCTCCTCCTCGACCCGCTGCTCAAAGGACTGACTGGCAGGGGCGACTATTGCCAGGCGTTTGCCGACGACATAGTTCTGGTGATAGACGGTGACACCGCAATGGAGGTCCAAAGACAGGCCAATGCCGCCCTCGCCTATGTTCGGGAGTGGGGTGTCAAAAACAAGTTGAAGTTTGCGCCACACAAAACTCAGGCCATGGTTATAACCAAAAAACTTAAATATGACACACCACTCCTGACCATGGGTGGCGTCGACATTGGTATGTCTAAGGAAATAAAAATTCTCGGACTGACCATCGACAGTTGCTTAACCTTTAACGCACATATAGTGAATATAGGTAAAAAAGTTGTTAAAATATATAAGCAACTGTCGAGAGCAGCTAGAGTCAGCTGGGGCCTACATACGGATGTAATTAGGGTAATCTACCAAGCGGTGGTAGAACCAGTCATCATGTACGCGGCAAGCGCCTGGGCGCCAGCAGTGGGAAAGCTGGGAGTAAAGAAATACCTTAACGCTATCCAGCGTGGGTTCGCGCAGAAGCTCTGCAAAGCCTATCGCACTGTCTCCTTAAACGCCGCCCTTCTCCTGGCCGGTATACTCCCACTAGACTTAAGAATAAAAGAGGCAGCCGCACTTTTTGAGTATAAAAGGGGAGTACCCCGGCCGGAAATGGCGGATAGGGAGATAGAACAAAGGGCCAGATACGCTGACAATGGACACCCGGCAATGCATATGAACCTGGAGTTCAACAGCCTGACAAACCAGGAAGAGCTTGACGCCAATAGCAACTACGCCGTCAAAATATATACCGATGGCAGTAAAATTGACGGTAAAGTTGGAGCCGCACTCTCCTATTGGGAGGGTGAAGAAGAAACAAAGACCGTCAAATTAAAGCTGCCATCGTACGGCACAGTATATCAGGCTGAACTCCTGGCCATATGCAGAGCCACGGGAGACATTGTAAAGCGTACTCAGCAGAGCTTCGCCATATACAGTGACTCTAGATCCGCAATGGAGACGCTGGTCAACAACGGCTCCCAGCATCCTCTCGCAGTTGAGGCCCGCAGCAATCTGCGGATGGCCCTTACCCAGAGCAAAACTGTAGCTTTGTTCTGGATAAAGGCGCACGCAGGGCTTGCGGGCAATGAACGTGCCGACCAGCTGGCCAAATCTGCCGCCCTAAACCTGAAGACCGCTCCCGCCTACGACAGATGTCCGGTCTCATTCGCCAAAGGGCAAATCCGAATGGAGTCCATGGGCGAATGGAACCGGAGATACAGAACGGGAGAAACAGCCGAAACTACAAAGGCTTACTTTCCAGATGCGATTGGGGCATACAAAGTGATCAAAAACATGGATCTCGACAGCATCACAACCCAAATTTTGACAGGACACGGTGGGTTCTCAGAATACCTGACAAGATTCAAGTGCAAAGAGAACCCATCGTGTACATGCGACCCAGGAGTTGAGGAAACCTGCATCCACCTGCTTACACAGTGTCCGGTGTTTGGATATAAAAGAATGAACACAGAACAAAAAATGGGAATGACAATCGACATAGAAAACTTGAGTAAAATAATAATTAACCCAAAAACAAGAGCCCACTTCTTAAAATTTGCCCGCGATACAGTAACTATAGTTGTTAAAAGAAATAAATAAAAGTATACCTAAACTGTAAACAAAATAACCCGCATTAAATATAAGTATAAATATGAATTTTATGTATAAATATTAAATATAAGTATTATATTAGAAGGAATGACCAGCAATTAAAGAGAAAGGTTGGAAGATGATATAATTCTGATTATTTCATACTTGCAAAAGGCATCGATAGAAAGAAATAGAAGGTATTCAAATAAGATATATAAATACAACAAGCAGATAAGATAGAAAACAACTCTGCTCAAGGCAGAGAGTGGATTATTAAATAATAAAAAAAAAAAAAAAAAAAAAAAAAAAAAAAAAAACCTAACCTAACCTAACCTAACCTAACCTAACCTAACCTTTTTTTTTTTTTTTTTTTTTTTTTTTTTTTTTTTTTTTTTGTTTGCGCTGGGAAAAAATGCGTTACGCATACCCGCCCATTGGGGGATGGACGGGTTATGTGGGACTCTCCGGCTAGCCCGGCATACCCACTAAAATAACCCAGCGGCACTCCCGCATCGTCTGTGTGGAGGAGGACTGGGAAACCGGCACAGCCTTTACGTCCAGTCCCCCACCGACGACCGCCCGCCTTTACAGCGGGGCCCGCACGCCCCTCCCTAAGTGGAGGGGCCCGGGAACGACCGTGAGTGCTCGGCCGTTCCCGCCCGACGATGGTGGCGATTTGTGCAATGCGAGCGAAGGCGCCCCCGCGCCTATCGCCCGCTAATCACCACCAGAGGGTGGGAGGCGACGGTCGTACAACCGCCTTCTCCCACCCCTCCTTCGCCTGCGGAGAGGTGGCGCGAGAGGATCGTCCTCCCGCGCGCGCTCCGCCACCTCCTTTTGCGACATGACATTCTCGCAAAAGGAGGCAACCGCCGCCCAAGCCTCCTCACTCCCCAGCATGGAGTTCACCACACTGGGAAGTGAGAGGTCCATTCCGACCACATCTGTCAGGGCACGGCGCAGCTCAGCCCAGGCTGGGCACACCTCGAGGGTGTGCTGCGCCGTGTCCTCCGCGGCTCCACAGTCGTGGCACGCCGGGGTTTCCTCCCTCTGGATCCGATGCAGGTGCGTTCCGAAGCAGCCATGCCCGGACAACACCTGCACCAGACGGAAAGAGAGGAAACCGTGGGGGCGCTCGAGCCAGTCCCGCAGGACTGGACCGAGCGCGTCCAGCGTCCGGCGTCCAAATGTGGCGGAGGCGAGGTCCCGTGTCCAGTGTAGGACGATTGCGTCCCTCGCCTCCCGCCGCACGGCATCCCGCTCTTGCGCGGCGGGGCGCTCACCCAGCGCCCTACGCCGCGCCGCCCATTCGTACACTCTGGCGAGCACCCATGCCTCCAATTCCCAGGGAGGGGTGCCGGCCAGAGCGCACGCCGCCGCGAAGCCCACTGAGCGGTAGGCTCTCGCCACCCGCTGTGCAATGGCCCGTTGGGGCCTGCGGATGGCGGTTGCATTCTCCCTCCTGTGGAGGGAGTCCGCCCAGATGGGTGCCCCATACAGGGCCATACTCTTGAGGATGCCGGCATAGAGGCGCCGGCATCGCTCCTTGGGCCCTCCCAGGTTTGGGAGGAGCCATGAGAGGGCGTCCGCGGCTTTCAGCAGGCGCGTCGACAGCCCGCTGAAGTGCGGGCCGAAGCGCCACCTGCTGTCCAGCACGAGGCCCAGATACTTCATCTGGGCCCCGACCCCTATCCGGACGCCCTCCACCACAATGTGGGCGTCAGGAGGGCAGCGCTGCCGAGGCCCGTGAAAGAACACGGCCTCGGTCTTGTTCAGCGCCACCCTCAAGCCAAGCTGGCGGATCCTACCTGCCACTAAGGATCCGCCAGCTGAGGCCAGACAGGCCGCCTCCCTAAAATCCCTCCCCCGGGCAACGAGGAGAGTGTCATCCGCGTAGCAGATGACACTCGTGCCCTGGAGGAGGGTGCCGCGCAGCAGCCAATCGAATCCGATGTTCCACAAGAGGGGCCCTAGCACCGAACCCTGTGGAACACCGGACTCCGCGCCGTAGCGCCTGATCCTGGCCGTCCTGTCCGCCAGGAGGACCTCCCGGTCCTCCAGGTAGTTGGCCAGGATCACCCGCAGATATTGGGGCACTCCGTGGTACCGGAGTGCCTCCAATATGGTCGAGTGGGGCACGGAGTTGAACGCGTTGGCGATGTCGAACGACACCGCCAACACTCCGTCCCCAGCCTCGACCGCCTCCCGCACCTGGCCCCTGAGTAGGGCAACCGCGTCGACCGTCGAACGCCCCTGTCGAAAGCCGAACTGGGCGTCCGACAGGTCCGGCCCTACCTCCCGCAAATGGCTGTTAAGCCGGGTGGCGAGGATCCCCTCGAACAGTTTACCGACCTCATCGAGCAGAACGATGGGCCGGTATGCCGAGGGGGAGTCCACCGGGCGTCCCTCCTTCCGGAGCAGGCAAAGCTGCCCCTCCTTCCATAGTTTCGGGAACCTCCCAGCCGTCAGACACGCGCTGAAGAGGTCCCGAAACCTCTGCTCCATGAGGGACGCCGCGATGGCCACCACCCGTGCGGGGACGCCATCCGGTCCAGGGGCCGTCTTCTTCGCGCGGAGGGAAAGAACCCCCGCGCCAAATTCCTCCGCTGAAACCGGAGGGACCTCCTCCGCCAGCGAAGCCACCACCCCCCCCAGTGGGGGGTTCATCGTTGGTGGGGTGAATTCGGTCCTGCGCGGAAACAGCGACCGAACCACCCCATCCAGCAACGCCGGCTCTAGGGTCTCCGTTAGTGGGGGGCCATAAGGGCGAAGCTGGCTCCGCGCCAGCTTATATGGCCTCCCAAACGGATCCCTGTCGAGGCCCTCCAGCATCTCGGCCTTCGCCGAGTCCTCGGCGGCGCACATTGCCGTCTTGAGGACCGTCTTTGCCTCTACGTAAGAGGCGTAGAGGCGGTCCTCCTCCGCCTGACATCGGCTGGTGCGCCGCCGACTCCGCGTGTAGGCCCTCCTGGCCTCCACGCATGCGGCCCGGAGCGCCGCCAGCTCCGCCGTCCACCAATAAACGGCGCGACGGGGAGGCGGACGGCGAGACCGAGGCATGCTCGAGTTGCACACCTCGGTCAGGGACCCCCGGAGCCGAACCGCTGCGGCGTCGACGTCCGTGCCCTGCACAGGGGGCGAGAGCCAGTCCTCGAGGAACGCTGCCTCCAGGGCTGCCTCCCGGTCCAGGCGGGTGAGAGCCCACCGCGGGAAGGGAGATTGGCCCGAGCGGGCCATCCCCCGCGGGCTCTGGGTGGAGATGTCGAACCGCACATATCGGTGGTCCGACAGGGTCTCCACCATCTCCACCCGCCAGTTCACGACGCGGGCGGCTAGCACGGGGGTGGCGAACGATACGTCCACCACTGACCCTCCCCGTTGCCGCACACACGTGTGAACATCCCCCCTGTTCAGGAGGGACACGCCGCACGAAGCCGACCAAAATTCGGCGGCGCGCCCCCGGACGTTGCACGACGCCGCCGGGTTGCCCCAGGCCACCGACTTGGCGTTCAGGTCGCCCATTACGACGACCTGACGTGGTGCCGCCCTCCCGACGACTGCCGTAAGGACTTCGAGAAAATTCTCGAAGTCCCTTAGAGGGCGGTTTGGGGAGAAATAGACCCCGACCAGGGCTATTTCTCCCCACGCGGCGGCCACGTATCCCGGACCCCTCTCTAAAAGCGAGAGGGGAGGGGAGTCCGTGGCAGGCCGCGACACCAACGCCACCAAGCCGTCCCGGTCACCCAGCCAACGGCCAGGCACCGAGTACGGCTCGGCGACCACCGCCACGTCCACCAACCACTCGGCCACAGTCTGCATCAGCAGATCCTGGGCCGCTCTGCAGTGGTTGGTGTTCGCCTGGAGGATGCGATGCTCGACTCTACCCATTAGTCGGTCATCGCACCCCCCTCCTCCACAGCCGCTGAGGTCCCAGCCACTGGGACGGCGGTGGCAATGACAGGCCGGGTCGGCGCCTGTATCTTGCCCTTCTTAAGGGGAGGACTGCAGTTCCTCCCCTTCATAATATGTCCCGCAGGGCGGCCACTAGCGGCACATACCGCGCAGTGCGGTGCGGCGGCCTTGCAGGAGGCGGATTTATGCCCCTCCTTGCCGCAGCGGTAGCAGCTGTCCGTCCTATCTACGCTGGACGGACAGAGGGCTCGGGTGTGGCCGATTCCGAAGCACTTGTAGCACCTCAAAGGCTGGTCCCCAAGTGCCCGGACCGCACCCGAGCTGAACCCGACGGCGAGCCGTCCCTTCTCGAGGACGGCTTTGGCAGCGGCGACTGGGCACTCCAGGCGAATAGTGCCCATGCCGCCGCGCCCGGGCCTGATGCCCCCGCCCTGCACCGCTGCGACTTCGCAGCCCCCAATGGCTGCGATCGCTGCCACCACCTCCTCCCTGGTGACGGAGTCATCCAGGTCCGTCACCTCGATGGCCGCCGACTTCACCGGCCTGGCCACCTTCGCCGCGTCCGCAATGACCTCTCGCAGCTTAGCTGCGAAGAGGTCGGCGTGTTTCCCGCCCTCAGCACCGGGGAACTCGAAGATACGAGCCCCAGCCTGTGTCCGGCGGCACGAGACTTTGCCGATCCCCAGTTTGGTTGGATCGGCATTGGCACGCGCCCGCAACATTACGGACGCGTATGTCTCGCCCCGCTCCGCAGCCTCCGCGGTGAGCGTCATCACGACGGCTGCGGTTTTGGGAGGAACCAGGTTCCTCTTGGCACCGGCTGGGGGGGAACTCTTCCCTTTCCCCTTTCCCGTGCCAGTCGACTGACCAGCAGGGGTGGTGGTGGGGACGGCTGGGGCTGGAGGGGTGCTCTTCCCCTTCCCCTTCCCTTTCCCTTTGCCAGTCGGCTGCGACTGACTGGGAGTGGTGGTGGCGGGAACGGCAGGGACGACAGCTGCCGTCCTTTTGCCCTTGCCCTTCCCCTTACCGACCACCTTCGTCCAGCCCTGCTGGTTGGTCGGGGTGCTGGAAGGCAGAAGGGCGTCCTCCCTTTGGGAGGTAGGCACTGGCTCCTCTCGCCTCCTGTCCGCCGCAAGCGGCGGTCGGAGGCGTTTCTCCGGCAGTAGCCGGTCCTCGATGCCCGCTAGGCAGGCTCTGACAAAATCCCTCTGCTCCCCCATAGCCTTGCGGAGGATTTCCTCAAGGCCGGAGGAGGGAGCGAGGCCCTCTGCCGCAGGTCTGGGCTCGGATGGCCGGGCCGTGGCTTCAGCCAGCTTCATGTGCAGCTGGCTGACCTCCGACTGCAGGCGATCTACCTTCGCCTGCAGTTGCCGCGTTTCGTCGCTGGCCTTGCGGTCCACCAGCTCCGCGATGATACAACGCATGCTGGCGGCCCGGCATCTGAGGGACTTCTGGAAAGTCCCCTTCAGATGCGAGGACTTGGCGGCGACCTCCACGATCGCCTCTTCGTCCTCCAAGGCCATCTTCTCCAGTTCGGCCAGGGAGTGGTTCGCGTACAGGACGCGGGCCGCACCGTAGTCGGCCTTGGCACGAGCGACGCGCGCCCGTTCCTCCCTGGCCGCAACCCGCTCCTCCAGCTCTTGCTGGAGCTGCTCCCGCCGTGCCAGGTCCAGCTCGCGCTGGGCGTCGGCTAAACCCACATCGTGGGTGTCTGCCGCTGTTGTCGCCTTTTTGGCCTTTGTCTTCTTCTTTGGCTCCTTCGCCGAACCCGAGCCGGAGGAGCCATCGGACACGACTTTGAGAAAGCTCCGCTTCCTCGATCCCGATCGTGATCGAGCATCAATCACCATTGAGCTAGCACCCGACACAACGGACTCGTTGTCGGAGTCCGACAAATCGTCCGCCCTCCCTCCGTAGAAGGCTCTGCCTTCGTTCGACGCCGACGCATCGCGTTGGCCCTGAGAAGGGCCTTTTGGTTGGCCCTGAGAAGGGCCTTTGGGTTGGCCCTGAGAAGGGCCTTTGGGTTGGCCCTGAGAAGGGCCTTTTGTAATGAAATGCCCGAGGGCATCCCGCGGTTGTTTGGGCATTCTCAGCAGTATTCGTAACTCACAAGGCAATAAGATAGTTACGATGCACAGTGCACTTTGGCCGTACCCAGCCTGCCACTCCGTTACGGTGGTCAGGACTGGGACGTTTCCGGGGAACGCGACGTGGACGCAAGCACTGTGGGGTGGTTCCCCAACCTAACCTAACCTAACCTAACCTTTTTTTTTTTTTTTTTTTTTTTTTGTTTGCGCTGGGAAAAAATGCGTTACGCATACCCGCCCATTGGGGGATGGACGGGTTATGTGGGACTCTCCGGCTATTCCGGCATACCCACTAAAATAACCCAGCGGCACTCCCGCTTCGTCTATTTGGAGGAGGACTGGGAAACCGGCACAGCCTTTACGTCCAGTCCCCCACCGACGACCGCCCGCCTTTACAGCGGGGCCCGCACGCCCCTCCCTTAGTGGAGGGGCCCGGGAACGACCGTGAGTGCTCGGCCGTTCCCGCCCGACGAGGGTGGTGATTGGTGCAATGCGAGCGAAGGCGCCCCCGCGCCTGTCGCCCGCTAATCACCACCAGAAGGAGGGAGGCGACGATCGTACAACCGCCGTCTCCCACCCCTTCTCCGCCTGCGGAGCGGCGGCGCGAGAGGATCATCCTCCCGCGCGCGCTCCGCCGCCTCCTTTTGCGACATGACATTCTCGCAAAAGGAGGCAACCGCCGCCCAAGCCTCCTCACTCCCCAGCATGGAGTTCACCACACCGGGAAGTGAGAGGTCTAACCCGACTGCATCGGTCAGGGCACGGCGCAGCTCAGCCCAGGCTGGGCACACCTCGAGGGTGTGCTGCGCCGTGTCCTCCGCGGCTCCACACTCGTGGCACGCCGGGGTTTCCTCCCTCTGGATCCGATGCAGGTGCGTTCCGAAGCAGCCATGCCCGGATAACACCTGCACCAGACGGAACGAGAGGAAACCGTGGGGACGCTCGAGCCAGTCCCGCAGGGCTGGACCGAGCGCGTCCAACGTCCGGCGTCCAAAGGTGGCGGAGGCGAGGTCCCGTGTCCAGTGAAGGACGATTGCGTCCCTCGCCTCCCGCCGCACGGCATCCCGCTCTTGCGCGGCGGGGCGCTCACCCAGCGCCCTACGCCGCGCCGTCCATTCGTACACTCTGGCGAGCACCCATGCCTCCAATTCCCAGGGAGGGGTGCCGGCCAGAGCGCACGCCGCCGCAAAACCCACCGAGCGGTAGGCCCTCGCCACCCGCTGTGCAATGGCCCGTTGGGGCCTGCGGATGGCGGTTGCATTCTCCCTCCTGTGGAGGGAGTCCGCCCAGATGGGTGCCCCGTAAAGGGCCATGCTTTTGAGGATGCCGGCATAGAGGCGCCGGCATCGCTCCTTGGGCCCGCCCAGGTTCGGGAGGAGCCATGAGAGGGCGTCCGCGGCTTTGAGCAGGCGCGTCGACAGCCCGCTGAAGTGCGGGCCGAAGCGCCACCTGCTGTCCAGCACGAGGCCCAGATACTTCATCTGGGCCCCGACCCCTATCCGGACGCCCTCCACCACGATGTGGGCGTCTGGAGGGCAGCGCTGCCGAGGCCCGTGAAAGAACACGGCCTCGGTCTTGTTCAGCGCTACCCTCAATCCAAGCTGGCGGATCCTGCCTGCCACTAAGGATCCGCCAGCCGAGGCCAAACAGGCCGCCGCCCCAAAGTCCCTCCCCCGGGCAACGAGGAGAGTGTCATCCGCGTAGCAGATGACACTCGTGCCCTGGAGGAGGGTGCCCCGAAGGACCCAATCGAATCCGATGTTCCACAAGAGGGGCCCTAGCACCGAACCCTGTGGAACACCGGACTCCGCGCCGTAGCGCCTGATCCTGGCCGTCTTGTCCACCAGAAGGACCTCTCGGTCCCTCAAGTAGTCGGCCAGGATCGCCCGCAGATATTGGGGCACTCCGTAGTATCGGAGTGCCTCCAATATGGTCGAGTGGGGCACGGAGTTGAAGGCGTTGGCGATGTCGAACGACACCGCCAACACTCCGTCCCCAGCCTCGACCGCTTCCCGCACTTGGCCCCTGAGTAGGGCCAACGCATCGACCGTCGAACGCCCTTGGCGGAACCCGAACTGGGCGTCCGACAGGTCTGGCCCTACCTCCCGCAACTGGCTATTAAGCCGGGTGGCGATGATCCCCTCGAACAGTTTACCGACCTCATCGAGCAGAACGATGGGCCGGTATGCCGAGGGGGAGTCCACCGGGCGTCCCTCCTTGCGGAGAAGGCACAGCTTGCCTTCCTTCCACAGCTTCGGGAACCTCCCAGCCGTCAAGCACGCGCTGAAGAGGTCCCGAAGCCTTTCCTCCATTAGGGACGCCGCGATGGCCACCACCCGTGCGGGGACGCCGTCCGGTCCAGGGGCCGAACCTAACCTAACCTAACCTAACCTTTTTTTTTTTTTTTTTTTTTTTTGTTTGCGCTGGGAAAAAATGCGTTACGCATACCCGCCCATTGGGGGATGGACGGGTTATGTGGGACTCTCCGGCTAGCCCGGCATACCCACTAAAATAACCCAGCGGCACTCCCGCATCGTCTGTGTGGAGGAGGACTGGGAAACCGGCACAGCCTTTACGTCCAGTCCCCCACCGACGACCGCCCGCCTTTACAGCGGGGCCCGCACGCCCCTCCCTAAGTGGAGGGGCCCGGGAACGACCGTGAGTGCTCGGCCGTTCCCGCCCGACGATGGTGGCGATTTGTGCAATGCGAGCGAAGGCGCCCCCGCGCCTATCGCCCGCTAATCACCACCAGAGGGTGGGAGGCGACGGTCGTACAACCGCCTTCTCCCACCCCTCCTTCGCCTGCGGAGAGGTGGCGCGAGAGGATCGTCCTCCCGCGCGCGCTCCGCCACCTCCTTTTGCGACATGACATTCTCGCAAAAGGAGGCAACCGCCGCCCAAGCCTCCTCACTCCCCAGCATGGAGTTCACCACACTGGGAAGTGAGAGGTCCATTCCGACCACATCTGTCAGGGCACGGCGCAGCTCAGCCCAGGCTGGGCACACCTCGAGGGTGTGCTGCGCCGTGTCCTCCGCGGCTCCACAGTCGTGGCACGCCGGGGTTTCCTCCCTCTGGATCCGATGCAGGTGCGTTCCGAAGCAGCCATGCCCGGACAACACCTGCACCAGACGGAAAGAGAGGAAACCGTGGGGGCGCTCGAGCCAGTCCCGCAGGACTGGACCGAGCGCGTCCAGCGTCCGGCGTCCAAATGTGGCGGAGGCGAGGTCCCGTGTCCAGTGTAGGACGATTGCGTCCCTCGCCTCCCGCCGCACGGCATCCCGCTCTTGCGCGGCGGGGCGCTCACCCAGCGCCCTACGCCGCGCCGCCCATTCGTACACTCTGGCGAGCACCCATGCCTCCAATTCCCAGGGAGGGGTGCCGGCCAGAGCGCACGCCGCCGCGAAGCCCACTGAGCGGTAGGCTCTCGCCACCCGCTGTGCAATGGCCCGTTGGGGCCTGCGGATGGCGGTTGCATTCTCCCTCCTGTGGAGGGAGTCCGCCCAGATGGGTGCCCCATACAGGGCCATACTCTTGAGGATGCCGGCATAGAGGCGCCGGCATCGCTCCTTGGGCCCTCCCAGGTTTGGGAGGAGCCATGAGAGGGCGTCCGCGGCTTTCAGCAGGCGCGTCGACAGCCCGCTGAAGTGCGGGCCGAAGCGCCACCTGCTGTCCAGCACGAGGCCCAGATACTTCATCTGGGCCCCGACCCCTATCCGGACGCCCTCCACCACAATGTGGGCGTCAGGAGGGCAGCGCTGCCGAGGCCCGTGAAAGAACACGGCCTCGGTCTTGTTCAGCGCCACCCTCAAACCAAGCTGGCGGATCCTACCTGCCACTAAGGATCCGCCAGCTGAGGCCAGACAGGCCGCCTCCCTAAAATCCCTCCCCCGGGCAACGAGGAGAGTGTCATCCGCGTAGCAGATGACACTCGTGCCCTGGAGGAGGGTGCCGCGCAGCAGCCAATCGAATCCGATGTTCCACAAGAGGGGCCCTAGCACCGAACCCTGTGGAACACCGGACTCCGCGCCGTAGCGCCTGATCCTGGCCGTCCTGTCCGCCAGGAGGACCTCCCGGTCCTCCAGGTAGTTGGCCAGGATCACCCGCAGATATTGGGGCACTCCGTGGTACCGGAGTGCCTCCAATATGGTCGAGTGGGGCACGGAGTTGAACGCGTTGGCGATGTCGAACGACACCGCCAACACTCCGTCCCCAGCCTCGACCGCCTCCCGCACCTGGCCCCTGAGTAGGGCCACCGCGTCGACCGTCGAACGCCCCTGTCGAAAGCCGAACTGGGCGTCCGACAGGTCCGGCCCTACCTCCCGCAAATGGCTGTTAAGCCGGGTGGCGAGGATCCCCTCGAACAGTTTACCGACCTCATCGAGCAGAACGATGGGCCGGTATGCCGAGGGGGAGTCCACCGGGCGTCCCTCCTTCCGGAGCAGGCAAAGCTGCCCCTCCTTCCATAGTTTCGGGAACCTCCCAGCCGTCAGACACGCGCTGAAGAGGTCCCGAAACCTCTGCTCCATGAGGGACGCCGCGATGGCCACCACCCGTGCGGGGACGCCATCCGGTCCAGGGGCCGTCTTCTTCGCGCGGAGGGAAAGAACCCCCGCGCCAAATTCCTCCGCTGAAACCGGAGGGACCTCCTCCGCCAGCGAAGCCACCACCCCCCCCAGTGGGGGGTTCATCGTTGGTGGGGTGAATTCGGTCCTGCGCGGAAACAGCGACCGAACCACCCCATCCAGCAACGCCGGCTCTAGGGTCTCCGTTAGTGGGGGGCCATAAGGGCGAAGCTGGCTCCGCGCCAGCTTATATGGCCTCCCAAACGGATCCCTGTCGAGGCCCTCCAGCATCTCGGCCTTCGCCGAGTCCTCGGCGGCGCACATTGCCGTCTTGAGGACCGTCTTTGCCTCTACGTAAGAGGCGTAGAGGCGGTCCTCCTCCGCCTGACATCGGCTGGTGCGCCGCCGACTCCGCGTGTAGGCCCTCCTGGCCTCCACGCATGCGGCCCGGAGCGCCGCCAGCTCCGCCGTCCACCAATAAACGGCGCGACGGGGAGGCGGACGGCGAGACCGAGGCATGCTCGAGTTGCACACCTCGGTCAGGGACCCCCGGAGCCGAACCGCTGCGGCGTCGACGTCCGTGCCCTGCACAGGGGGCGAGAGCCAGTCCTCGAGGAACGCTGCCTCCAGGGCTGCCTCCCGGTCCAGGCGGGTGAGAGCCCACCGCGGGAAGGGAGATTGGCCCGAGCGGGCCATCCCCCGCGGGCTCTGGGTGGAGATGTCGAACCGCACATATCGGTGGTCCGACAGGGTCTCCACCATCTCCACCCGCCAGTTCACGACGTGGGCGGCTAGCACGGGGGTGGCGAACGATACGTCCACCACTGACCCTCCCCGTTGCCGCACACACGTGTGAACATCCCCCCTGTTCAGGAGGGACACGCCGCACGAAGCCGACCAAAATTCGGCGGCGCGCCCCCGGACGTTGCACGACGCCGCCGGGTTGCCCCAGGCCACCGACTTGGCGTTCAGGTCGCCCATTACGACGACCTGACGTGGTGCCGCCCTCCCGACGACTGCCGTAAGGACTTCGAGAAAATTCTCGAAGTCCCTTAGAGGGCGGTTTGGGGAGAAATAGACCCCGACCAGGGCTATTTCTCCCCACGCGGCGGCCACGTATCCCGGACCCCTCTCTAAAAGCGAGAGGGGAGGGGAGTCCGTGGCAGGCCGCGACACCAACGCCACCAAGCCGTCCCGGTCACCCAGCCAACGGCCAGGCACCGAGTACGGCTCGGCGACCACCGCCACGTCCACCAACCACTCGGCCACAGTCTGCATCAGCAGATCCTGGGCCGCTCTGCAGTGGTTGGTGTTCGCCTGGAGGATGCGATGTTCGACTCCCATTAATCGGACATCGCACCCCTCTCCTCCACGGCCGCCGAGGTCCCAGCCACTGGGACGGCGGTGGCAGCGACAGGCCGGGTCAGCGCCTGTTCCTTGCCCTTCTTAAGGGGAGGACTACAATTCCTCCCCTTCATGATGTGGCCCGCTGGGCGGCCACTGGCGGCACATACCGCGCAGTGCGGCGTGGCGGCCTTGCAGGAGGCGGCTTTGTGCCCCTCCTTGCCGCAGCGGTAGCAGCTGTCCGTCCTGTCGACACTGGACGGACAGAGGGCTCGGGTGTGGCCGATTCCGAAGCACTTGTAGCACCGCAAAGGCTGGTCCTCAAGTGCCCGGACCGCACCCGAGCTGAACCCGACGGCGAGCCGTCCCTTCTCGAGGACGGCTTTGGCAGCGGCGACTGGGCACTCCAGGCGAATTGCGCCCATGCCGCCGCGCCCGGGCCTGATGCCCCCGCCTTGTACCGCTGCGACTTCGCAGCCCCCTATGGCTACGATTGCTGCCACCACCTCCTCCTTGGTGACGGAGTCGTCGAGATCCGTCACCTCAATGGCCGCCGACTTTACCGGCCTGGCCACCTTCGCCGAGTCTGCGATGACCTCTTGCAGCTTAGCTGCGAAGAGGTCCGCGTTTTTGCCGCCCTCCGCACCAGGGAACTCGAATATACGAGCCCCAGCCTGTGTCTTGCGGCATGAGACTTTGCCGATTCCCAGTTTGGTGGGATCGGCATTGGCACGCGCCCGCACCAACATGGACGCGTACGTCTCACCCCGCTCCGCGGCCTCTGCGGTGAGCGTCACCACGACGGCCGCGGTCTTGGGAGGAACTAGGTTCCTCTTAGCACCGGCTGGGGGCGAACCCTTCCCCTTTCCCTTGCCAGTTGACGACTGACCGGCAGGGGTGGTGGCGGAGACGGCTGGGGCTGGAGGGGTGCTCTTCCCCTTCCCCTTCCCTTTCCCAGCTGGCCGCGACTGGCTGGGAGTGGTGGTGGCGGGAACGGCAGGGACGGCAGCTGCCGTCTTTTTGCCCTTGCCCTTCCCCTTGCCGACCACCCTCGTCCAGCCCTGCTGGTTGGTCGGGGTGGTCGAAGGGAGAAGGGCGTCCTCCCTCTGTGAGGTGGGCACCGGCTCCTCTCGCCTCTTGTCCGCTGCAAGCGGCGGTCGGAGGCGTTTCTCCGGCAGGAGCCGGTCCTCGATGCCCGCTAGGCAGGCTCTAACAAATGTCCTCTGCTCCGCCATAGCCTTGCGGAGGATTTCCTCCAGGCCGGAGGAGGGAGCGAGGACCTCTGCCGCAGGTCTGGGCTCGGCTTGCGACGGCCGGGCCGTGGCTTCAGCCAGCTTCAGGTGCAGCTGGCTGACCTCCGACTGCAGGCGATCTACCTTCGCCTGCAGTTGCCGCGTTTCATCGCTGGCCTTGCGGTCCACCAGCTCCGCGACGATGCCACGCATGCTGGCGGCCCGGCATCTGAGGGACTTCTGGAAAGTCCCCTTCAGATGCGAGGACTTGGCGGCGACCTCCGCGATCGCCTCCTCGTCCTCCAAGGCCATCCTCTTCAGTTCGGCCAGGGAGTGGTCCGAGTACAGCACGCTGGACGCACCGTACCCGGACTTGGCACGGGTGACGCGCGCCCGTTCTTCCTTGGCCGCTACCCGCTCCTCCAGCTCTTGCTGGAGCTGTTCCCGCCTTGCCAGGTCCAACTCGCGTTGGGCGTCGGCTAGACCCACGTCGTGGGTGTCTGCCGCTGTCGTCGCCTTTCTGGACTTGACCCTCCTTCCGGGCCCCTTCGCTGAACCTGAGCCCGAGGACCCATCGGACACGACTTTTAGGAAGCTCCGCTTCCTAGATGCCGATCGCGATCGAGGATCCTCGATCGCCATCGCACTGGCATCCGACCCAACGGACTCAATGTCGGAGTCCGACAAATCGCCCTCCCTCCCGCCGTAGAAGGCGCTGCCTTCCTTCGACGCTTCAGCGTCGCGTTGGCCCTGAGAAGGGCCTTTTGGTTGGCCCTGAGAAGGGCCTTTGGGTTGGCCCTGAGAAGGGCCTTTGGGTTGGCCCTGAGAAGGGCCTTTTTTCACAAAATGCCCGAGGGCATCCCGCGCAGGTAACGGCATTTCGAACAAAACAAGATTCGTAGCTGTCACGGCAATAAGATCGCTACGATGCACAGTGCACTTTAGCCGTACCCAGTCTGCCACTCCGTTACGGTGGTCAGAACTGGGACGTTTCCGGGGAACGCGACGTGGACGCAAGCACTGTGGGGTGGTTCCCCAACCTAACCTAACCTAACCTAACCTAACCTTTTTTTTTTTTTTTTTTTTTTTTTTTTTTTTTTTTTTTTTTTTTTTTTTTTTTTTTTGTTTGCGCTGGGAAAAAATGCGTTACGCATACCCGCCCATTGGGGGATGGACGGGTTATGTGGGACTCTCCGGCTAGCCCGGCATACCCACTAAAATAACCCAGCGGCACTCCCGCATCGTCTGTGTGGAGGAGGACTGGGAAACCGGCACAGCCTTTACGTCCAGTCCCCCACCGACGACCGCCCGCCTTTACAGCGGGGCCCGCACGCCCCTCCCTAAGTGGAGGGGCCCGGGAACGACCGTGAGTGCTCGGCCGTTCCCGCCCGACGATGGTGGCGATTTGTGCAATGCGAGCGAAGGCGCCCCCGCGCCTGTCGCCCGCTAATCACCACCAGAAGGAGGGAGGCGACGATCGTACAACCGCCGTCTCCCACCCCTTCTTCGCCTGCGGAGCGGCGGCGCGAGAGGATCATCCTCCCGCGCACGCTCCGCCGCCTCCTTTTGCGACATGACATTCTCGCAAAAGGAGGCAACCGCCGCCCAAGCCTCCTCACTCCCCAGCATGGAGTTCACCACACTGGGAAGTGAGAGGTCCATTCCGACCACATCTGTCAGGGCACGGCGCAGCTCAGCCCAGGCTGGGCACACCTCGAGGGTGTGCCGCGCCGTGTCCTCCGCGGCTCCACAGTCGTGGCACGCCGGGGTTTCCTCCCTCTGGATCCGATGCAGGTGCGTTCCGAAGCAGCCATGCCCGGACAACACCTGCACCAGACGGAAAGAGAGGAAACCGTGGGGGCGCTCGAGCCAGTCCCGCAGGACTGGACCGAGCGCGTCCAGCGTCCGGCGTCCAAATGTGGCGGAGGCGAGGTCCCGTGTCCAGTGTAGGACGATTGCGTCCCTCGCCTCCCGCCGCACGGCATCCCGCTCTTGCGCGGCGGGGCGCTCACCCAGCGCCCTACGCCGCGCCGCCCATTCGTACACTCTGGCGAGCACCCATGCCTCCAATTCCCAGGGAGGGGTGCCGGCCAGAGCGCACGCCGCCGCGAAGCCCACTGAGCGGTAGGCTCTCGCCACCCGCTGTGCAATGGCCCGTTGGGGCCTGCGGATGGCGGTTGCATTCTCCCTCCTGTGGAGGGAGTCCGCCCAGATGGGTGCCCCATACAGGGCCATACTCTTGAGGATGCCGGCATAGAGGCGCCGGCATCGCTCCTTGGGCCCTCCCAGGTTTGGGAGGAGCCATGAGAGGGCGTCCGCGGCTTTCAGCAGGCGCGTCGACAGCCCGCTGAAGTGCGGGCCGAAGCGCCACCTGCTGTCCAGCACGAGGCCCAGATACTTCATCTGGGCCCCGACCCCTATCCGGACGCCCTCCACCACAATGTGGGCGTCAGGAGGGCAGCGCTGCCGAGGCCCGTGAAAGAACACGGCCTCGGTCTTGTTCAGCGCCACCCTCAAACCAAGCTGGCGGATCCTACCTGCCACTAAGGATCCGCCAGCTGAGGCCAGACAGGCCGCCTCCCTAAAATCCCTCCCCCGGGCAACGAGGAGAGTGTCATCCGCGTAGCAGATGACACTCGTGCCCTGGAGGAGGGTGCCGCGCAGCAGCCAATCGAATCCGATGTTCCACAAGAGGGGCCCTAGCACCGAACCCTGTGGAACACCGGACTCCGCGCCGTAGCGCCTGATCCTGGCCGTCCTGTCCGCCAGGAGGACCTCCCGGTCCTCCAGGTAGTTGGCCAGGATCACCCGCAGATATTGGGGCACTCCGTGGTACCGGAGTGCCTCCAATATGGTCGAGTGGGGCACGGAGTTGAACGCGTTGGCGATGTCGAACGACACCGCCAACACTCCGTCCCCAGCCTCGACCGCCTCCCGCACCTGGCCCCTGAGTAGGGCCACCGCGTCGACCGTCGAACGCCCCTGTCGAAAGCCGAACTGGGCGTCCGACAGGTCCGGCCCTACCTCCCGCAAATGGCTGTTAAGCCGGGTGGCGAGGATCCCCTCGAACAGTTTACCGACCTCATCGAGCAGAACGATGGGCCGGTATGCCGAGGGGGAGTCCACCGGGCGTCCCTCCTTCCGGAGCAGGCAAAGCTGCCCCTCCTTCCATAGTTTCGGGAACCTCCCAGCCGTCAGACACGCGCTGAAGAGGTCCCGAAACCTCTGCTCCATGAGGGACGCCGCGATGGCCACCACCCGTGCGGGGACGCCATCCGGTCCAGGGGCCGTCTTCTTCGCGCGGAGGGAAAGAACCCCCGCGCCAAATTCCTCCGCTGAAACCGGAGGGACCTCCTCCGCCAGCGAAGCCACCACCCCCCCCAGTGGGGGGTTCATCGTTGGTGGGGTGAATTCGGTCCTGCGCGGAAACAGCGACCGAACCACCCCATCCAGCAACGCCGGCTCTAGGGTCTCCGTTAGTGGGGGGCCATAAGGGCGAAGCTGGCTCCGCGCCAGCTTATATGGCCTCCCAAACGGATCCCTGTCGAGGCCCTCCAGCATCTCGGCCTTCGCCGAGTCCTCGGCGGCGCACATTGCCGTCTTGAGGACCGTCTTTGCCTCTACGTAAGAGGCGTAGAGGCGGTCCTCCTCCGCCTGACATCGGCTGGTGCGCCGCCGACTCCGCGTGTAGGCCCTCCTGGCCTCCACGCATGCGGCCCGGAGCGCCGCCAGCTCCGCCGTCCACCAATAAACGGCGCGACGGGGAGGCGGACGGCGAGACCGAGGCATGCTCGAGTTGCACACCTCGGTCAGGGACCCCCGGAGCCGAACCGCTGCGGCGTCGACGTCCGTGCCCTGCACAGGGGGCGAGAGCCAGTCCTCGAGGAACGCTGCCTCCAGGGCTGCCTCCCGGTCCAGGCGGGTGAGAGCCCACCGCGGGAAGGGAGATTGGCCCGAGCGGGCCATCCCCCGCGGGCTCTGGGTGGAGATGTCGAACCGCACATATCGGTGGTCCGACAGGGTCTCCACCATCTCCACCCGCCAGTTCACGACGTGGGCGGCTAGCACGGGGGTGGCGAACGATACGTCCACCACTGACCCTCCCCGTTGCCGCACACACGTGTGAACATCCCCCCTGTTCAGGAGGGACACGCCGCACGAAGCCGACCAAAATTCGGCGGCGCGCCCCCGGACGTTGCACGACGCCGCCGGGTTGCCCCAGGCCACCGACTTGGCGTTCAGGTCGCCCATTACGACGACCTGACGTGGTGCCGCCCTCCCGACGACTGCCGTAAGGACTTCGAGAAAATTCTCGAAGTCCCTTAGAGGGCGGTTTGGGGAGAAATAGACCCCGACCAGGGCTATTTCTCCCCACGCGGCGGCCACGTATCCCGGACCCCTCTCTAAAAGCGAGAGGGGAGGGGAGTCCGTGGCAGGCCGCGACACCAACGCCACCAAGCCGTCCCGGTCACCCAGCCAACGGCCAGGCACCGAGTACGGCTCGGCGACCACCGCCACGTCCACCAACCACTCGGCCACAGTCTGCATCAGCAGATCCTGGGCCGCTCTGCAGTGGTTGGTGTTCGCCTGGAGGATGCGATGTTCGACTCCCATTAATCGGACATCGCACCCCTCTCCTCCACGGCCGCCGAGGTCCCAGCCACTGGGACGGCGGTGGCAGCGACAGGCCGGGTCAGCGCCTGTTCCTTGCCCTTCTTAAGGGGAGGACTACAATTCCTCCCCTTCATGATGTGGCCCGCTGGGCGGCCACTGGCGGCACATACCGCGCAGTGCGGCGTGGCGGCCTTGCAGGAGGCGGCTTTGTGCCCCTCCTTGCCGCAGCGGTAGCAGCTGTCCGTCCTGTCGACACTGGACGGACAGAGGGCTCGGGTGTGGCCGATTCCGAAGCACTTGTAGCACCGCAAAGGCTGGTCCTCAAGTGCCCGGACCGCACCCGAGCTGAACCCGACGGCGAGCCGTCCCTTCTCGAGGACGGCTTTGGCAGCGGCGACTGGGCACTCCAGGCGAATTGCGCCCATGCCGCCGCGCCCGGGCCTGATGCCCCCGCCTTGTACCGCTGCGACTTCGCAGCCCCCTATGGCTACGATTGCTGCCACCACCTCCTCCTTGGTGACGGAGTCGTCGAGATCCGTCACCTCAATGGCCGCCGACTTTACCGGCCTGGCCACCTTCGCCGAGTCTGCGATGACCTCTTGCAGCTTAGCTGCGAAGAGGTCCGCGTTTTTGCCGCCCTCCGCACCAGGGAACTCGAATATACGAGCCCCAGCCTGTGTCTTGCGGCATGAGACTTTGCCGATTCCCAGTTTGGTGGGATCGGCATTGGCACGCGCCCGCACCAACATGGACGCGTACGTCTCACCCCGCTCCGCGGCCTCTGCGGTGAGCGTCACCACGACGGCCGCGGTCTTGGGAGGAACTAGGTTCCTCTTAGCACCGGCTGGGGGCGAACCCTTCCCCTTTCCCTTGCCAGTTGACGACTGACCGGCAGGGGTGGTGGCGGAGACGGCTGGGGCTGGAGGGGTGCTCTTCCCCTTCCCCTTCCCTTTCCCAGCTGGCCGCGACTGGCTGGGAGTGGTGGTGGCGGGAACGGCAGGGACGGCAGCTGCCGTCTTTTTGCCCTTGCCCTTCCCCTTGCCGACCACCCTCGTCCAGCCCTGCTGGTTGGTCGGGGTGGTCGAAGGGAGAAGGGCGTCCTCCCTCTGTGAGGTGGGCACCGGCTCCTCTCGCCTCTTGTCCGCTGCAAGCGGCGGTCGGAGGCGTTTCTCCGGCAGGAGCCGGTCCTCGATGCCCGCTAGGCAGGCTCTAACAAATGTCCTCTGCTCCGCCATAGCCTTGCGGAGGATTTCCTCCAGGCCGGAGGAGGGAGCGAGGACCTCTGCCGCAGGTCTGGGCTCGGCTTGCGACGGCCGGGCCGTGGCTTCAGCCAGCTTCAGGTGCAGCTGGCTGACCTCCGACTGCAGGCGATCTACCTTCGCCTGCAGTTGCCGCGTTTCATCGCTGGCCTTGCGGTCCACCAGCTCCGCGACGATGCCACGCATGCTGGCGGCCCGGCATCTGAGGGACTTCTGGAAAGTCCCCTTCAGATGCGAGGACTTGGCGGCGACCTCCGCGATCGCCTCCTCGTCCTCCAAGGCCATCCTCTTCAGTTCGGCCAGGGAGTGGTCCGAGTACAGCACGCTGGACGCACCGTACCCGGACTTGGCACGGGTGACGCGCGCCCGTTCTTCCTTGGCCGCTACCCGCTCCTCCAGCTCTTGCTGGAGCTGTTCCCGCCTTGCCAGGTCCAACTCGCGTTGGGCGTCGGCTAGACCCACGTCGTGGGTGTCTGCCGCTGTCGTCGCCTTTCTGGACTTGACCCTCCTTCCGGGCCCCTTCGCTGAACCTGAGCCCGAGGACCCATCGGACACGACTTTTAGGAAGCTCCGCTTCCTAGATGCCGATCGCGATCGAGGATCCTCGATCGCCATCGCACTGGCATCCGACCCAACGGACTCAATGTCGGAGTCCGACAAATCGCCCTCCCTCCCGCCGTAGAAGGCGCTGCCTTCCTTCGACGCTTCAGCGTCGCGTTGGCCCTGAGAAGGGCCTTTTGGTTGGCCCTGAGAAGGGCCTTTGGGTTGGCCCTGAGAAGGGCCTTTGGGTTGGCCCTGAGAAGGGCCTTTTTTCACAAAATGCCCGAGGGCATCCCGCGCAGGTAACGGCATTTCGAACAAAACAAGATTCGTAGCTGTCACGGCAATAAGATCGCTACGATGCACAGTGCACTTTAGCCGTACCCAGTCTGCCACTCCGTTACGGTGGTCAGAACTGGGACGTTTCCGGGGAACGCGACGTGGACGCAAGCACTGTGGGGTGGTTCCCCAACCTAACCTAACCTAACCTAACCTAACCTTTTTTTTTTTTTTTTTTTTTTTTTTTTTTTTTTTTTTTTTTTTTTTTTTTTTTTTTTGTTTGCGCTGGGAAAAAATGCGTTACGCATACCCGCCCATTGGGGGATGGACGGGTTATGTGGGACTCTCCGGCTAGCCCGGCATACCCACTAAAATAACCCAGCGGCACTCCCGCATCGTCTGTGTGGAGGAGGACTGGGAAACCGGCACAGCCTTTACGTCCAGTCCCCCACCGACGACCGCCCGCCTTTACAGCGGGGCCCGCACGCCCCTCCCTAAGTGGAGGGGCCCGGGAACGACCGTGAGTGCTCGGCCGTTCCCGCCCGACGATGGTGGCGATTTGTGCAATGCGAGCGAAGGCGCCCCCGCGCCTGTCGCCCGCTAATCACCACCAGAAGGAGGGAGGCGACGATCGTACAACCGCCGTCTCCCACCCCTTCTTCGCCTGCGGAGCGGCGGCGCGAGAGGATCATCCTCCCGCGCACGCTCCGCCGCCTCCTTTTGCGACATGACATTCTCGCAAAAGGAGGCAACCGCCGCCCAAGCCTCCTCACTCCCCAGCATGGAGTTCACCACACTGGGAAGTGAGAGGTCCATTCCGACCACATCTGTCAGGGCACGGCGCAGCTCAGCCCAGGCTGGGCACACCTCGAGGGTGTGCCGCGCCGTGTCCTCCGCGGCTCCACAGTCGTGGCACGCCGGGGTTTCCTCCCTCTGGATCCGATGCAGGTGCGTTCCGAAGCAGCCATGCCCGGACAACACCTGCACCAGACGGAAAGAGAGGAAACCGTGGGGGCGCTCGAGCCAGTCCCGCAGGACTGGACCGAGCGCGTCCAGCGTCCGGCGTCCAAATGTGGCGGAGGCGAGGTCCCGTGTCCAGTGTAGGACGATTGCGTCCCTCGCCTCCCGCCGCACGGCATCCCGCTCTTGCGCGGCGGGGCGCTCACCCAGCGCCCTACGCCGCGCCGCCCATTCGTACACTCTGGCGAGCACCCATGCCTCCAATTCCCAGGGAGGGGTGCCGGCCAGAGCGCACGCCGCCGCGAAGCCCACTGAGCGGTAGGCTCTCGCCACCCGCTGTGCAATGGCCCGTTGGGGCCTGCGGATGGCGGTTGCATTCTCCCTCCTGTGGAGGGAGTCCGCCCAGATGGGTGCCCCATACAGGGCCATACTCTTGAGGATGCCGGCATAGAGGCGCCGGCATCGCTCCTTGGGCCCTCCCAGGTTTGGGAGGAGCCATGAGAGGGCGTCCGCGGCTTTCAGCAGGCGCGTCGACAGCCCGCTGAAGTGCGGGCCGAAGCGCCACCTGCTGTCCAGCACGAGGCCCAGATACTTCATCTGGGCCCCGACCCCTATCCGGACGCCCTCCACCACAATGTGGGCGTCAGGAGGGCAGCGCTGCCGAGGCCCGTGAAAGAACACGGCCTCGGTCTTGTTCAGCGCCACCCTCAAACCAAGCTGGCGGATCCTACCTGCCACTAAGGATCCGCCAGCTGAGGCCAGACAGGCCGCCTCCCTAAAATCCCTCCCCCGGGCAACGAGGAGAGTGTCATCCGCGTAGCAGATGACACTCGTGCCCTGGAGGAGGGTGCCGCGCAGCAGCCAATCGAATCCGATGTTCCACAAGAGGGGCCCTAGCACCGAACCCTGTGGAACACCGGACTCCGCGCCGTAGCGCCTGATCCTGGCCGTCCTGTCCGCCAGGAGGACCTCCCGGTCCTCCAGGTAGTTGGCCAGGATCACCCGCAGATATTGGGGCACTCCGTGGTACCGGAGTGCCTCCAATATGGTCGAGTGGGGCACGGAGTTGAACGCGTTGGCGATGTCGAACGACACCGCCAACACTCCGTCCCCAGCCTCGACCGCCTCCCGCACCTGGCCCCTGAGTAGGGCCACCGCGTCGACCGTCGAACGCCCCTGTCGAAAGCCGAACTGGGCGTCCGACAGGTCCGGCCCTACCTCCCGCAAATGGCTGTTAAGCCGGGTGGCGAGGATCCCCTCGAACAGTTTACCGACCTCATCGAGCAGAACGATGGGCCGGTATGCCGAGGGGGAGTCCACCGGGCGTCCCTCCTTCCGGAGCAGGCAAAGCTGCCCCTCCTTCCATAGTTTCGGGAACCTCCCAGCCGTCAGACACGCGCTGAAGAGGTCCCGAAACCTCTGCTCCATGAGGGACGCCGCGATGGCCACCACCCGTGCGGGGACGCCATCCGGTCCAGGGGCCGTCTTCTTCGCGCGGAGGGAAAGAACCCCCGCGCCAAATTCCTCCGCTGAAACCGGAGGGACCTCCTCCGCCAGCGAAGCCACCACCCCCCCCAGTGGGGGGTTCATCGTTGGTGGGGTGAATTCGGTCCTGCGCGGAAACAGCGACCGAACCACCCCATCCAGCAACGCCGGCTCTAGGGTCTCCGTTAGTGGGGGGCCATAAGGGCGAAGCTGGCTCCGCGCCAGCTTATATGGCCTCCCAAACGGATCCCTGTCGAGGCCCTCCAGCATCTCGGCCTTCGCCGAGTCCTCGGCGGCGCACATTGCCGTCTTGAGGACCGTCTTTGCCTCTACGTAAGAGGCGTAGAGGCGGTCCTCCTCCGCCTGACATCGGCTGGTGCGCCGCCGACTCCGCGTGTAGGCCCTCCTGGCCTCCACGCATGCGGCCCGGAGCGCCGCCAGCTCCGCCGTCCACCAATAAACGGCGCGACGGGGAGGCGGACGGCGAGACCGAGGCATGCTCGAGTTGCACACCTCGGTCAGGGACCCCCGGAGCCGAACCGCTGCGGCGTCGACGTCCGTGCCCTGCACAGGGGGCGAGAGCCAGTCCTCGAGGAACGCTGCCTCCAGGGCTGCCTCCCGGTCCAGGCGGGTGAGAGCCCACCGCGGGAAGGGAGATTGGCCCGAGCGGGCCATCCCCCGCGGGCTCTGGGTGGAGATGTCGAACCGCACATATCGGTGGTCCGACAGGGTCTCCACCATCTCCACCCGCCAGTTCACGACGCGGGCGGCTAGCACGGGGGTGGCGAACGATACGTCCACCACTGACCCTCCCCGTTGCCGCACACACGTGTGAACATCCCCCCTGTTCAGGAGGGACACGCCGCACGAAGCCGACCAAAATTCGGCGGCGCGCCCCCGGACGTTGCACGACGCCGCCGGGTTGCCCCAGGCCACCGACTTGGCGTTCAGGTCGCCCATTACGACGACCTGACGTGGTGCCGCCCTCCCGACGACTGCCGTAAGGACTTCGAGAAAATTCTCGAAGTCCCTTAGAGGGCGGTTTGGGGAGAAATAGACCCCGACCAGGGCTATTTCTCCCCACGCGGCGGCCACGTATCCCGGACCCCTCTCTAAAAGCGAGAGGGGAGGGGAGTCCGTGGCAGGCCGCGACACCAACGCCACCAAGCCGTCCCGGTCACCCAGCCAACGGCCAGGCACCGAGTACGGCTCGGCGACCACCGCCACGTCCACCAACCACTCGGCCACAGTCTGCATCAGCAGATCCTGGGCCGCTCTGCAGTGGTTGGTGTTCGCCTGGAGGATGCGATGTTCGACTCCCATTAATCGGACATCGCACCCCTCTCCTCCACGGCCGCCGAGGTCCCAGCCACTGGGACGGCGGTGGCAGCGACAGGCCGGGTCAGCGCCTGTTCCTTGCCCTTCTTAAGGGGAGGACTACAATTCCTCCCCTTCATGATGTGGCCCGCTGGGCGGCCACTGGCGGCACATACCGCGCAGTGCGGCGTGGCGGCCTTGCAGGAGGCGGCTTTGTGCCCCTCCTTGCCGCAGCGGTAGCAGCTGTCCGTCCTGTCGACACTGGACGGACAGAGGGCTCGGGTGTGGCCGATTCCGAAGCACTTGTAGCACCGCAAAGGCTGGTCCTCAAGTGCCCGGACCGCACCCGAGCTGAACCCGACGGCGAGCCGTCCCTTCTCGAGGACGGCTTTGGCAGCGGCGACTGGGCACTCCAGGCGAATTGCGCCCATGCCGCCGCGCCCGGGCCTGATGCCCCCGCCTTGTACCGCTGCGACTTCGCAGCCCCCTATGGCTACGATTGCTGCCACCACCTCCTCCTTGGTGACGGAGTCGTCGAGATCCGTCACCTCAATGGCCGCCGACTTTACCGGCCTGGCCACCTTCGCCGAGTCTGCGATGACCTCTTGCAGCTTAGCTGCGAAGAGGTCCGCGTTTTTGCCGCCCTCCGCACCAGGGAACTCGAATATACGAGCCCCAGCCTGTGTCTTGCGGCATGAGACTTTGCCGATTCCCAGTTTGGTGGGATCGGCATTGGCACGCGCCCGCACCAACATGGACGCGTACGTCTCACCCCGCTCCGCGGCCTCTGCGGTGAGCGTCACCACGACGGCCGCGGTCTTGGGAGGAACTAGGTTCCTCTTAGCACCGGCTGGGGGCGAACCCTTCCCCTTTCCCTTGCCAGTTGACGACTGACCGGCAGGGGTGGTGGCGGAGACGGCTGGGGCTGGAGGGGTGCTCTTCCCCTTCCCCTTCCCTTTCCCAGCTGGCCGCGACTGGCTGGGAGTGGTGGTGGCGGGAACGGCAGGGACGGCAGCTGCCGTCTTTTTGCCCTTGCCCTTCCCCTTGCCGACCACCCTCGTCCAGCCCTGCTGGTTGGTCGGGGTGGTCGAAGGGAGAAGGGCGTCCTCCCTCTGTGAGGTGGGCACCGGCTCCTCTCGCCTCTTGTCCGCTGCAAGCGGCGGTCGGAGGCGTTTCTCCGGCAGGAGCCGGTCCTCGATGCCCGCTAGGCAGGCTCTAACAAATGTCCTCTGCTCCGCCATAGCCTTGCGGAGGATTTCCTCCAGGCCGGAGGAGGGAGCGAGGACCTCTGCCGCAGGTCTGGGCTCGGCTTGCGACGGCCGGGCCGTGGCTTCAGCCAGCTTCAGGTGCAGCTGGCTGACCTCCGACTGCAGGCGATCTACCTTCGCCTGCAGTTGCCGCGTTTCATCGCTGGCCTTGCGGTCCACCAGCTCCGCGACGATGCCACGCATGCTGGCGGCCCGGCATCTGAGGGACTTTTGGAAAGTCCCCTTTAGGTGGGAGGACTTGGCGGCGACCTCCGCGATCGCCTCCTCGTCCTCCAAGGCCATCCTCTTCAGTTCGGCCAGGGAGTGGTCCGAGTACAGCACGCTGGACGCACCGTACCCGGACTTGGCACGGGTGACGCGCGCCCGTTCTTCCTTGGCCGCTACCCGCTCCTCCAGCTCTTGCTGGAGCTGTTCCCGCCTTGCCAGGTCCAACTCGCGTTGGGCGTCGGCTAGACCCACGTCGTGGGTGTCTGCCGCTGTCGTCGCCTTTCTGGACTTGACCCTTCTTCCGGGCCCCTTCGCTGAACCTGAGCCCGAGGACCCATCGGACACGACTTTTAGGAAGCTCCGCTTCCTGGATGCCGATCGCGATCGAGGATCCTCGATCGCCATCGCACTGGCATCCGACCCAACGGACTCAATGTCGGAGTCCGACAAATCGCCCTCCCTCCCGCCGTAGAAGGCGCTGCCTTCCTTCGACGCTTCAGCGTCGCGTTGGCCCTGAGAAGGGCCTTTTGGTTGGCCCTGAGAAGGGCCTTTGGGTTGGCCCTGAGAAGGGCCTTTGGGTTGGCCCTGAGAAGGGCCTTTTTTCACAAAATGCCCGAGGGCATCCCGCGCAGGTTTCGGCATTTCGAACAAAACAAGATTCGTAGCTGTCACGGCAATAAGATCGCTACGATGCACAGTGCACTTTAGCCGTACCCAGTCTGCCACTCCGTTACGGTGGTCAGAACTGGGACGTTTCCGGGGAACGCGACGTGGACGCAAGCACTGTGGGGTGGTTCCCCAACCTAACCTAACCTAACCTAACCTAACCTAACCTTTTTTTTTTTTTTTTTTTTTTTTTGTTTGCGCTGGGAAAAAATGCGTTACGCATACCCGCCCATTGGGGGATGGACGGGTTATGTGGGACTCTCCGGCTACTCCGGCATACCCACTAAAATAACCCAGCGGCACTCCCGCATCGTCTGTGTGGAGGAGGACTGGGAAACCGGCACAGCCTTTACGTCCAGTCCCCCACCGACGACCGCCCGCCTTTACAGCGGGGCCCGCACGCCCCTCCCTAAGTGGAGGGGCCCGGGAACGACCGTGAGTGCTCGGCCGTTCCCGCCCGACGAGGGTGGTGATCAGTGCAATGCGAGCGAAGGCGCCCCCGCGCCTATCGCCCGCTAATCACCACCAGAGGGTGGGAGGCGACGGTCGTACAACCGCCTTCTCCCACCCCTCCTTCGCCTGCGGAGCGGTGGCGCGAGAGGATCATCCTCCCGCGCGCGCTCCGCCACCTCCTTTTGCGAGATGACATCCTCGCAAAAGGAGGCAACCGCCGCCCAAGCCTCCTCACTCCCCAGCATGGAGTTCACCACACTGGGAAGTGAGAGGTCCAGCCCGACCACATCTGTCAGGGCACGGCGCAGCTCAGCCCAGGCTGGGCACACCTCGAGGGTGTGCTGCGCCGTGTCCTCCGCGGCTCCGCAATGGTGGCACGCCGGGGTTTCCTCCCTCTGGATCCGATGCAGGTGCGTTCCGAAGCAGCCATGCCCGGACAACACCTGCACCAGACGGAAAGAGAGGAAACCGTGGGGGCGCTCGAGCCAATCCCGCAGGACTGGACCGAGCGCGTCCAGCGTCCGGCGTCCAACCTAACCTTTTTTTTTTTTTTTTTTTTTTTTTGTTTGCGCTGGGAAAAAATGCGTTACGCATACCCGCCCATTGGGGGATGGACGGGTTATGTGGGACTCTCCGGCTACTCCGGCATACCCACTAAAATAACCCAGCGGCACTCCCGCATCGTCTGTGTGGAGGAGGACTGGGAAACCGGCACAGCCTTTACGTCCAGTCCCCCAACGACGACCGCCCGCCTTTACAGCGGGGCCCGCACGCCCCTCCCTAAGTGGAGGGGCCCGGGAACGACCGTGAGTGCTCGGCCGTTCCCGCCCGACGAGGGTGGTGATTGGTGCAATGCGAGCGAAGGCGCCCCCGCGCCTATCGCCCGCTAATCACCACCAGAGGGTGGGAGGCGACGGTCGTACAACCGCCTTCTCCCACCCCTCCTTCGCCTGCGGAGCGGTGGCGCGAGAGGATCATCCTCCCGCGCGCGCTCCGCCACCTCCTTTTGCGAGATGACATCCTCGCAAAAGGAGGCAACCGCCGCCCAAGCCTCCTCACTCCCCAGCATGGAGTTCACCACACTGGGAAGTGAGAGGTCCAGCCCGACCACATCTGTCAGGGCACGGCGCAGCTCAGCCCAGGCTGGGCACACCTCGAGGGTGTGCTGCGCCGTGTCCTCCGCGGCTCCGCAATGGTGGCACGCCGGGGTTTCCTCCCTCTGGATCCGATGCAGGTGCGTTCCGAAGCAGCCATGCCCGGACAACACCTGCACCAGACGGAAAGAGAGGAAACCGTGGGGGCGCTCGAGCCAATCCCGCAGGACTGGACCGAGCGCGTCCAGCGTCCGGCGTCCAAAGGTGGCGGAGGCGAGGTCCCGTGTCCAGTGGACAACGATTGCGTCCCTCGCCTCCCGCCGCACGGCCTCCCGCTCTTGCGCGGCGGGGCGCTCACCTAGCGCCCTACGCCGCGCCGCCCATTCGTACACTCTGGCGAGCACCCATGCCTCCAATTCCCAGGGAGGGGTGCCGGCCAGAGCGCACGCCGCCGCGAAGCCCACCGAGCGGTAGGCTCGCGCCACCCGCTGTGCAATGGCCCGTTGGGGCCTGCGGATGGCGGTTGCATTCTCCCTCCTGTGGAGGGAGTCCGCCCAGATGGGAGCCCCATATAGGGCCATGCTTTTGAGGATGCCGGCATAGAGGCGCCGGCATCGCTCCTTGGGCCCGCCCAGGTTCGGGAGGAGCCATGAGAGGGCGTCCGCGGCTTTCAGCAGGCGCGTCGACAGCCCGCTAAAGTGCGGGCCGAAGCGCCACCTGCTGTCCAGCACGAGGCCCAGATACTTCATCTGGGCCCCGACCCCTATTCGGACGCCCTCCACCACGATGTGGGCGTCAGGTGGGCAGCGCTGCCGAGGCCCGTGAAAGAACACGGCCTCGGTCTTGTTCAGCGCTACCCCCAATCCAAGCTGGCGGATCCTACCTGCCACTAAGGATCCGCCAGCCGAGGCCAGACAGACCGCCTCTCCAAAGTCCCTCCCCCGGGCAACGAGGAGAGTGTCATCTGCGTAGCAGATGACACTCGTGCCCTGGAGGAGGGTGCCCCGCAGGAGCCAGTCAAATCCGATGTTCCACAAGAGGGGCCCCAGCACCGAACCCTGTGGAACACCGGACTCCACTCCATACCGCCTGATCCTGGCCATCTTGTCAACCAGAAGGACCTCCCGGTCCTCCAGGTAGCTGGCCAGGATCGCCCGCAGATATTGGGGCACTCCGTGGTACCGGAGTGCCTCCAATATGGTCGAGTGGGGCACGGAGTTGAAGGCGTTGGCGATGTCGAACGACACCGCCAACACTCCGTCCCCAGCCTCGACCGCCTCCCGCACCTGGCCCCTGAGTAGGGCCAGCGCATCGACCGTCGAACGCCCTTGTCGGAACCCGAACTGGGCGTCCGACAGGTCCGGCCCTACCTCCCGCAAATGGCTGTTAAGCCGGGTGGCGAGGATCCCCTCGAACAGTTTACCGACCTCATCGAGTAAAACGATGGGCCGGTATGCCGAGGGGGAGTCCACCGGGCGTCCCTCCTTGCGGAGAAGGCACAACTTGCCTTCCTTCCATAGCTTCGGGAACCTCCCAGCCGTCAGGCACGCGCTGAAGAGGTCCCGAAGCCTTTCCTCCATTAGGGACGCCGCGATGGCCACCACCCGTGCGGGGACGCCGTCCGGCCCAGGGGCCGTCTTCTTCGCGCGGAGGGGCAGAACCCCCGCGCGAAGTTCCTCCGCCGAAACTGGAGGCACCTCCTCCGGCGAAGCCACCAACCCCCTCAGCGGGGGGTTCATCGTTGGAGGGGTGAAGTCGGTCCTGCGCGGAAACAGTGACCGAACCACCCCATCCAGCAACGCCGGCTCTAGGGTCTCCGCTAATGGGGGACCGTAAGGGCGCAGCTGGCTCCGCGCCTGCTTATACGGCCTCCCAAACGGATCCCTGTCGAGGCCCTCCAGCATCTCGGCCTTTGCCGAGTCCTCGGCGGCGCACATTTCCGACTTGAGGACCGTCTTTGCCTCTAGGTAAGAGGCGTAGAGGCGGTCCTCCTCAGCCTGACATCGGCTGGTGCACCGCCGACTCCGCGTGTAGGTCCTCCTGGCCTCCACGCACGCGGCCCGTAGCGCCGTCAGCTCCCCCGTCCACCAATAAACGGCGCGACGGGGAGGCGGACGGCGAGACCGAGGCATGCTGGAGTTGCACACCTCGGTCAGGGACCCCCGCAGTTGAACCGCTGCGGCGTCCACGTCCGTGACCTCAACAGGGGGCGAGAGCCAGTCCCGGAGGAACGCAGCCTCCTGGGCTGCCTCCCGGTCCAGGCGGGTGAGAGCCCACCGCGGGAAGGGAGATTGGCCCGAGCGGGCCATCCCCCGCGGGCTCTGGGTGGAGATGTCGAACCGCACATATCGGTGGTCCGACAGGGTCTCCACCATCTCCACCCGCCAGTTCACGACGCGGGCGGCTAGCACGGGGGTGGCGAACGACACGTCCACCACTGACCCTCCCCGTTGCCGCACACACGTGTGAACATCCCCCCTGTTCAGGAGGGACACGCCGCACGAAGCCGACCAAAATTCGGCGGCGCGCCCCCGGACGTTGCACGACGCCGCCGGGTTGCCCCAGGCCACCGATTTGGCGTTCAGGTCGCCCATTACGACGACCTGACGTGGTGCCGCCCTCCCGACGACTGCCGTAAGGACTTCGAGAAAATTCTCGAAGTCCCTTAGAGGGCGGTTTGGGGAGAAATAGACCCCGACCAGGGCTATTTCTCCCCACGCGGCGGCCACGTATCCCGGACCCCTCTCTAAAAGCGAGAGGGGAGGGGAGTCCGTGGAAGGCCGCGACACCAACGCCACCAAGCCGTCCCGATCACCTAGCCAGCGGCCAGGTATCGAGTACGGCTCGGCAACCACCGCCACGTCCACCAACCACTCGGCCACAGTCTGCATCAACAGATCCTGTGCCGCTCTGCAGTGGTTGGTGTTCGCCTGGAGGATGCGATGTTCGACTCTACCCATTAATCGGTCATCGCACCCTCCTCCTCCACAGCCGCCGAGGTCCCAGCTACTGGGGTGGCGGTGGCAGCGACAGGCCGGGTCGGCGCCTGCGCTTTGCCCTTCTTAAGGGGAGGAATACAATTCCTCCCCTTCATAATGTGGCCCGCAGGGCGGCCACTGGCGGCACACACCGCGCAGTGCGGTGCGGTGGCCTCGCAGGAGGCGGCTTTGTGCCCCTCCTTGCCGCAGCGGTAGCAGCTGTCCGTCCTGTCGACACTGGACGGACAGAGGGCCCGGGTGTGACCGATGCCGAAGCACCGGTAACACCTCAGCGGCGGGACCTCAAGGGCCCGGACCGCCGCCGAGCTGAACCCGACGGCAAGCCGTCCCTTCTCGAGGACGGCTTTGGCAGCGGCGACTGGGCACTCCAGGCGGATGGTGCCCATGCCGCCGCGCCCGGGCCTGATGGCCCCGCCCTGCACCGCTGCGACTGTGCAGCCCCCAATGGCCACGACTGCTGCCACCACCTCCTCCTTGGTGACGGAGTCGTCAAGATCCGTCACCTCGATGGCCGCCGACTTCACCGGCCTGGCCACCTTCGCCACGTCTGCGATGACCTCCTGCAGCTTCGCTGCGAAGAGGTCCGCGTTTTTACCACCCTCGGCACCTGGGAACTCGAAAATACGAGCCCCAGCCTGTGTCCGGCGGCATGAGACTTTGCCGATCCCCAGTTTGGTGGGATCGACAGTGGCACGCGCCCGCACCAACATGGACGCGTACGTCTCACCCCGCTCCGCGGCCTTCGCGGTGAGTGTTACCACGACGGCCGCGGTCTTGGGAGGAACCAAGTTCCTCCTAACACCGGCTGGGGTCGCACCCTTCCCCTTTCCCTTGCCAGTCGACGACTGACCGGCAGGGGTGGTGGCGGAGACGGCTGGGGCTGGAGGGGTGCTCTTCCCCTTCCCCTTCCCTTTTCCTTTGCCAATCGCAGACGACTGGCTGGGAGTGGTGGTGGCGGGGACGGCAGGGACGACAGGTGCCGTCCTTTTGCCTTTTCCCTTCCCCCTACCGACCACCCTCGTCCAGCCCTGCTGGTTGGTCGGGGTGGTCGAAGGGAGAAGGGCGTCCTCCCTCTGAGAGGTAGGCACCGGCTCCTCTCGCCTCTTGTCCGCCGCGAGTGGCGGTCGGAGGCGTTTCTCCGGCAAGAGCCGGTCCTCTATTCCCGCTAGGCAGGATCTGACGAAGGCCCGCTCCTCCACCATGACCCTGCGGAGGACATCCTCAAAGCCGGAGGTGGAGGCGAAGCCCTCCGCCGCAGGTCTAGGCTCGGCTTGGGACGGCCGGGCCGTGGCTTCAGCCAGCTTTAAGTGAAGCTGGCTGACCTCCGTCTGCAGGCGATCAACTTTCGCCTGCAGCTGCCGCGACTCGTCGCTGGCCTTGCGGTCGACCAGCTCCGCGACGATTTGGCGTAGACTCGCTGCCCTGCATTTTAGGGACTTTTGAAACGTCCCTTTTAGGTGGGACGACTTGGCGGCGACCTCTACGATCACCCCCTCGTCCTCCAACGCCATCTTCTGGAGTTCGGCCAGGGAGTGGTCCGAGTACAGCACGCTGGACGCACCGTACCCGGACTTGGCACGGGCGACGCGCGCCCGTTCTTCCTTGGCCGCTACCCGCTCCTCCAGCTCTAGCTGGAGCTGCTCCCGCCGAGCCAGGTCCAGCTCGCGCTGGGCGTCGGCTAAACCCACATCGTGGGTGTCTGCCGCTGTTGTCGGCTTCTTCGCCTTCGGCTTCTTATTTTCCGAACCCGAGGCCGAGGATCCATCCGACCCGTGCCTGAGGTACGCCTTTCGTTTTCCCGATGCCGATCGCGACCGAAAAGCCTCGATCACCATCACATCCGACGCTATGGACTCATTGTCGGAGTCCGACAATGAGTCCACTCTCCCTCCGTAGAAGGCCCTGCCTTCACTCGACGCTGATACGTCGCGTTGGCCCTGAGAAGGGCCTTTTGGTTGGCCCTGAGAAGGGCCTTTTGGTTGGCCCTGAGAAGGGCCTTTGGGTTGGCCCTGAGAAGGGCCTTGTTTAATGAAATGCCCGAGGGCATCCCGCGGTTGTTTGGGCATTCTCAGCAGTATTCGTAACTCACAAGGCAATAAGATAGTTACGATGCACAGTGCACTTTGGCCGTACCCAGCCTGCCACTCCGTTACGGTGGTCAGGACTGGGACGTTTCCGGGGAACGCGACGTGGACGCAAGCACTGTGGGGTGGTTCCCCAACCTAACCTAACCTAACCTAACCTTTTTTTTTTTTTTTTTTTTTTTTTGTTTGCGCTGGGAAAAAATGCGTTACGCATACCCGCCCATTGGGGGATGGACGGGTTATGTGGGACTCTCCGGCTATTCCGGCATACCCACTAAAATAACCCAGCGGCACTCCCGCATCGTCTGTGTGGAGATCCTCCCGCGCGCGCTCCGCCACCTCCTTTTGCGAGATGACATCCTCGCAAAAGGAGGCAACCGCCGCCCAAGCCTCCTCACTCCCCAGCATGGAGTTCACCACACTGGGAAGTGAGAGGTCCAGCCCGACCACATCTGTCAGGGCACGGCGCAGCTCAGCCCAGGCTGGGCACACCTCGAGGGTGTGCTGCGCCGTGTCCTCCGCGGCTCCGCAATGGTGGCACGCCGGGGTTTCCTCCCTCTGGATCCGATGCAGGTGCGTTCCGAAGCAGCCATGCCCGGACAACACCTGCACCAGACGGAAAGAGAGGAAACCGTGGGGGCGCTCGAGCCAATCCCGCAGGACTGGACCGAGCGCGTCCAGCGTCCGGCGTCCAACCTAACCTAACCTAACCTAACCTAACCTAACCTAACCTAACCTTTTTTTTTTTTTTTTTTTTTTTTACATGGTGGAAATGCATTAAACTTACGCATACCCGCCGCTTGGGGAGGCGACGGGTTATGTGGGACTCACTCGGGCTAGTCCCGGGATACGCACTAAAACCACCATGGTAGCCAGCCTCACAATGCCTGTAGCGGGGGGCCTGGGTACTCGTGAACGATCTCGCCAGTACCCCCGCTGTACACTGAGCGTCTGAGACTCTCCTCCGGGGACGGGAGGGGGCCAAATGCCTCCTCCCCTCCCCTTCACGCACAAGCGCGTTTAGGCAACCTGAGCTACAACAGGTTACCTCTTCCCGGGACCGCTTATGTAAGACGAGTGGAGTTCCCCTCCTCCAAACGCCAGCGGTCCCAGGGGCGACGTCAAGCCGGGGAGAAGCCAGCCGGACGCCGCATCCTCTCTCGCGCTGAGATTAGATCCCAGCGCCGGCGCCGATGAAGCGGATATTAGTATCAATATCCAGTTCATCGGCGCCGTCTCGTTCTCCTACGGGAGGGATCGTTGCGCTCCCTCTCGCGCTCGGAGGCCTCCTTCTTGAGCATAACAGCTTCACAGAATGAGGCCACCGCGTTCCATCCGGTTGTCGCCGCCAGCATAGCCGAAACCACTGATGGCAGCGAGAGGTCCAATCCTATTTCAGCGACCAGGACTCGCCTCTCGGGGGCCCAAGCTGGGCACTCCTCGAGTGTATGTTGGGCCGAGTCCGGGCCGCCGCCACAATGGTGACACGACGGTGTCGCCTCTCTACCTATTCGACACAGGTACTCACCGAAGCACCCGTGTCCGGTGAGTATCTGTGTCAACCTGAAGGTTAGGCTGCCCCGTTTCCGGAGCAGCCATGCGTCAAACCACGGCAGGACCGCACCGACAGAGCGTTGGCGCGAGCCTCTTGGCAATTCAAGCCGCTCGCGCCAAATCTCTAAGGCCTGTCGGTGCGCGTCCCGCCGCACGTTTGTCGAGTCCGGTTGTTGGCCGCCGGCATCCGAGCGGGCACGGACGAGATCGTAAACTCTCGCGTCCATGTCCGCCAGGATATCCAGTGGCGGGAATCGTCCTAGTAAAGTCGCCGCCTCGAAGGAGATCGTCCGGTATCCACGGACCACTCTGATGGCAACCACCCGCTGCACGCTATTCAAAAGAGCTTTGCAGCGGGAAGCTCTCGCCAGTCTAGACGACCAGACGGGAGCACCGTAGAGGGCCATAGACCGGATAACCCCACAGTAGAGGCGGCGGACTTCTTCCCGGGGTCCCCCAAGGTTGGGCAGCAGACGCTGGAGTGCGCCCGCCGCTCCGCGAAGTCGGGGGACTAGCTGGACAAAGTGGGCGTCAAAAGCCCACCTACTGTCCAGCGTCAGCCCGAGGTATTTGAGGGTTTGCCCAACTGGGACCGCCTCACCACACACCTGAATCCGCGTGCTGGGAGGTTCCCTACCCCGACGGAGGCTGTGGAACCAAAGCGCCTCAGTTTTATGAGGCGCTACCTGAAGGCCCAGCCCGCGGACACTGCCGACGACGCAGGCCACTCCCAGTTCGGCAAGCCGTGCCACATCCATGAAATTGCTCCCCCTGGCCAACACGAGAGTGTCATCCGCATAGCAAACGACATCTACGCCGAGGGGGAGCCTCGTCCTGAGGACCGTGTCAAAAGCGAGGTTCCACAAGAGGGGTCCTAAAACAGATCCCTGTGGAACCCCGCGATCGACCTCCCTTGACATTCCCTCTCCGCCCCGAGCCGTGTAAACGATGAGCCTATCGCTCAGATACGAGCTAACAATCCCCTGTAGGTAAGGGGGCACGTTGTGGTAAACCAGTGCCTCCCTTATTGCCCACCACGGGAGGGAGTTGAAGGCGTTGACAATGTCAAGACTGACAGCCATCGCTACCCCCCCCTCCCGAGTGACGTCCTGTGCCAGGGATTGGACCCGCCGGATTGCGTCCACCGTCGAACGACCGCGACGGAATCCGAACTGGCAGTCCGACAGGTCAGGCCCATCCCGTGACAGGTGCCCGCTGAGACGGGAGGACACTACTCGCTCAAAGAGTTTGCCCACCTCGTCCAGAAGGCAAATGGGTCGGAACGAAGAGGGAGAGTCCGCATTTCTCCCTTTCTTTTGGATGAGGACGAGCTTGGCCTCCTTCCACTTAGACGGGAAAACCCCAAGGTGGAGGCAGCGAGAGAAGAGGCGACGCAGCTTACTGCCTAGCACTGACAGGGCCAGCACCCAGGCCCGACCTGGGATACCGTCGGGCCCAGGGGCAGTGTTTCGCGCCGCGAGTCGCCTTACTGCGCTCTCAAGCTCGTCCTCCGTCACTTCCATGTCGGATGTCCAGTCCGGTGTAGATCGCGGTGGAGCGACCGAGTCACCGGGCTCGGCCCTTGGGAAGAGGGTGTCTACCACTCTTCCCACGAACTCGGGGTCGAGCGTTTCGGTGAGCGGAGGGACCCATGGTCTGAGCTTGCCCATAACCATCTTGTACGGGCGCCCCCATGGATCCCTGTTGATCCCCTCGATCAGCTCCTCCCACGCCCTGGTCTTTGCCTCCTTGATGGCGAACTGGAACGCCATGGTGGCCAAGCGGTATGCTCGGTAAGCCTCTGCAATCTCGTCGACCGAGGCACGCCGTCTCCTTCTAGTCCTAGTATAACGGCGGCGCGCAGAGACGCAGGACCCCCGCAGCCGCGCTAAGTTCGCTGACCACCAGTAGACGGAGGACCTCGTTGTCGGCCTGGCTCGGGGCATGGCGACGTCACAAATAGTGGTCATCTTTTCCCCGAACCATGCCGCCACCACCTCCGGAGAGGCTTCGTCCTCCAACTCTTCCCAATCCGCGACGAGGGCAGAAGCAAGAAGCAGATCTCTGTCTAATCGCTTCAAGGCCCATCGTCGCGGAGCGGCATTTTGTTGGCGTCCCAGTTCGCCATTTGGGCACCTGCCCGACATCTCAATGAGAATGTGCCGGTGATCTGATAGAGTTGCGAGCTCCTCAGCCACTCTCCAGCCTGATACCCTGCGCGCAGCAGGGACAGTCGCCCACGTTAGGTCGACAACCGACTCCCCCTGCCACCGCACGCAAGTACTGGTTGATCCTTGGTTGAGTAGCTGAAGATTAAGTGATGCAGCCCACTCTATCAGTGCTTCCCCTCTCAGGTCGTCACGAGCGTCCCCCCACACCCTGGAGTGTGCATTGAAGTCGCCCATGACGAACAGTGGACGTGAGAGTAGACCCTGGATGCAGGTGCCCAGTCTGTCGATGGTGTCCTCGAAGTGGGCAAGGCCGCAGTTTGGAGAGATGTAACATCCCACCACTACGGCGTCGCCCCATTCGATGACAACAAAATCTGTCCCACCATGGATGAGGCGGCAATGGAGGCCACCCGATGCTTCCGCCCAGTAAATAGCGACGGAACCCCCGTCCACCCCGAACCACCTCGGGTGATCTGGGATGGAATAGGGCTCCGATATCACCGCAAGGGCAACTGACCACTCCGCGAGCGTCTGTAGCAGGAGATCCTGCGCTGCACGGCAGTGGTTTAAGTTACCCTGCAATATCTTGGATGGGGGCGGGAATTTTAGACCTCCATTGTCTCCTGACCAGCCAGCAGCGCGAACGAATTCGCTACTGGCGTAGTGGGTGGACCCTGCGGCTTCTGCACTGTCCGGCTTTTGGGAGGGAAGCACTTACTTCCTCCCATCCTGTGTTTGCCAGCGACGCCAAGGTCCGTACAGATCGGACACTTCGGTTCGCTGGCTTTGCAGTTTACGGCCTTATGGCCCTGGTCGCCACAGACATAGCAGCATTTGCTGCGATCTGTGGGACTACTGCACTTGGCCTTAACGTGGCCAAACCCGAGGCATTTGTAGCACTGTAAGGGTCTAGCCTTGAGTGCCTCGACCCTTGCTGCTGACCAACCAACGCACACGCGTTTGCCTGCGAGCTTATTGGCCGCCTCTAGCGGGCATCTGACCCACGCAGTGTTGAGCCCAGACGCATGGACTCGGACAGGCCCTACTTTAAAGTCATTCGCGGAGCAACCGACGGTGCCCGCTAAGGCCACCGCGATCGCTGCGGGAGTGACAGTCTCGTCCAGGTCGAAGACGCGCATTTCTGCGGTCTTGACAGGACGCGAGATCCGAGCGTCCGTATCCGCCAGAACTTCCCTTAGTTTGGCTGCGAGGGCATCGGCTCTTGTGGTATTGTCGGGCCCGGAGACTCTCAAGACCAAGCCACCGTTTAAGGCTCTCTTCTGGAAGATACCACCTTCCAGTCCAAAGTCCTTAAGGCAGACCTTCTCCTTCGCCGTCCTTATAAGGTCAGCAAGAGGAGTCTCTGACCCTTCTGCCCGCGTTATTAGCACCGCTGCCGTTTTCGGTGGACGAGGGAGTTTCCTCGATGCACCTCCGGGAGCGGTGTTCGGTGTGGCCACTGCCTTTTTGGCCTTAGCCGCAGATTTGCGACCAACGACTTTCGCCCATGTGGTCTCTCCCGCATTCGCATGCACTGCACTAGACTGCTGGCTCTGCGAAGCGCCAGCAACCTGCGCAGGCGCAACAGGCACACCTACTCTCTTACGCTGCCTCTCCCTTTCCCGCTTCTTTTTCCTCTTGTCCTTATTGGACGAGGTAGAAGGGGTCGGGAGTGGCGGCGGTGCTGGAGCTTTTGGCTTTTTCGCCTCTGCACCACGAGGAGGGATGGCCGCAGCCTTCTTCCCAAGTGGGGGCCTGATGGCCCTTCCTGGGAAGAGCTCCGCCATGAGGGCTGCACGGAAGGAGACGAGTTTCTCCTCCATAATGGCAGCCACCTGCTCGGCGTTGGAGCCGCTCTCTCGTCCAGTGGCCTTTGGCTTAACTGCATCCGGCTTGGAAGCCTTCCGTGGCACACTGGTCGTTGTAGCAGCATTCGCCTGGGTCACTGTGGGAGGCCCCTGACAAGAGCGCAGGGTCTCAACCTCCGCCGACAGTTTGGCGAGACGTCCCTCGAGGGAGGAGAGCTTCGAACGAAGCTCTCGGTTCTCCACCTCCAATCGCTCAGCCTCGCCCCCGTACGTCCGAACGTGCAGTTCGGAGGTGGCGGCCTGCGCCTCACGCACACTTCGCCTAATGGCGTGCTTCAGCGGCCCTTGGATGTTCGAGGACCTATCCGTGGCCTTCTCCACCACGGACAGAGCCTCGAGCAGCCTAGCCCCAACATCAGCCGTAGGCTGATGTCTGAGCTCCTCCGCTATGTCTTCAACGCGGGGCAAAGATTTCTTAGCCCGCGTATTTGTAGGAGGGAGGAGAGGGTTGAGTATATCCGAAATATCCCCATCCAAGTCTCCCCCCTCGTCAATTCCTATTTTTGCCCGCACAATCTGTGTGCGAGCATTTGGAGCCACAAGGGATCTCCGCTTCCCAAGCTTTGGCCCTTCTGCCGGCAATGACACGCAGGAAGCGGCCGACTTGTCGCTTCCCACGGAATCGCTTCGAAGTACGGACTTCGAGCGTGACCGCGACCGCGAACGCAACAGCGACCGAGAAGTAGAACGCGGTCGCAGCTGCCTCCGCGGTGGAGCAGTCTCTCTGGCTCTGTCAGCCAGACTTCTTTCCCCTTTAGAGACTCTCACCCGCAGCTCGCTAGCTGCAGGTGAGGGTCCCTCGACACTCAAAACTGGGCACACAAAACTGGGCGTGTGCGCCCTATCCGCGACCTCCGCGGTAACATGTCCAATAGTGTCCCCCCCAGATACGGTGGGACAGCCGGGCCCAGAAGGACCCGGGAGGGATTCTCCGGCTAAGCCGGTACCCTCCTGGGGTAATGTTTTTCCAGTAGACATCCTGACCTTATACCCTGTAGACCGGTTTACCCCCCGGTAGCCCCCTCGCCGGGTATGCTCAGAGGTTAAGGGTTTGCCGAATGCTATCGACCGGATTAACGCACCGGCCATTCAGCCCATCACCGTCCGACGAAGCTTAGGCTTGCGTCCTCCGCTGTCCCCTCCAGAGTATGGAAGGGACAGCAGAGGCGTGAGATGTCGGAATATTGGCCACGGACGGTGGCTTCTCCCCATGCAAGCACAGGAAGAAGCCAGCGCCCACGCCCAGGGCACACCAATCCGAAAAAACTACCGTTCCCACCGAATATAAATATTCGAATAGGACCAATAGCCTCGGACAACGAGGAGGTTTTCCGACCACGTGCCCCAACCTTTTTTTTTTTTTTTTTTTTTTTTTTTTTTTTTTTTTTTTTTTTTTTTTTTTTTTTTTTTTACGTGGGGAAATCCATTACGGATCCCCGCCGCTGGGCAAGCGACGGGGTATGTCGGGCTCCCGGTATAAATCTCTTCGGTTTACCGACTAAAACCCCACGGTGTTCCTCGAGTACCTGTAGTCCGGACCACGGGATTCGCGTTAGCATTCACCGCAGCCCAGACAGGTCCTGGCCCACCTGTGCCTAGGCAGGCCCCGTCATACGGGGGGAATACTTGTCCCCCTTCCTCTCAAAAAGCGCGCGCGGAACACGAGCGCTGCCTTCATAGGCCTATTCTGATCAAGCGACAGACTGCCCTATATCTGTCGCCTGTAGGCCATTATCTATGGTGGCCGGAGATTCGCCACGAGCGCCCTTCGACGTCGAGGCCTCCTTGCGCGGGCTGGGTGGGTGCTAGCGAGCTCCCGATCCCGTTCCGCAGCCTCCTTCGCGTCCATCACCTCCTCGCAAAAGGAGGCAACGGAAACCCAGGCGGTTTCGCTCTCGACCATGGCTTTGACCATGTTAGGAAGCGAAACGCCTCCTACGCCGAGTGCCGCGACCATTACACGGCGCTTTTCTGCCCATGTTGGACAAACCACTAGTGTGTGGAGCGCCGTATCCTCTGCTTCTCCGCAGTGATGGCACTCGGACGTCTGCTCACGGCCTATTAGACGCAGATATCTCCCAAAGCAACCATGCCCTGTGAGAATCTGCGTCATCCGAAACGTAAGGGCGCCGTGGCGCCTCTCCAGCCACTCCCCTAGGGTTGGACTTACCGCCACGATCGTGGCGTGCCCCGCACTAGGTTGCGCAAGTCGCGCCCTCCACTCGTCCACCATGGCAACTTGGAGCTCAGACCGCTGCGCCTCAATCTCTCGCGATACCGGCCGATGCCCCCGTTCGAGTGCATCTTCACGCCAACTGTACACCTGCGCGAGGACTTTAGCTTCCAAGTCCCATGGTGGGGATCCAGCTAAGAGACTTGCCGCCTCAAAGGAGATCGTACGGTATCCTCTTATGACCCTAGCTGCCATCACTCGTTGCGGTTTTCGCAGTTCACGAACATTACGAGCAGCTAGAGTCTCACCCCATACGGGGGCCCCATAAAGAGCCATTGACCGCACGACCCCCATGTACAGCTTTCGGCAGGAGGCATTTGGCCCCCCGACATTAGGCAGCAACCGTGCTAGCGATGCCGCCGCAGCCAAACATCGGGGGACCAACCTTCGGAAATGTTCTCCGAAATCCCACCGGCCATCGAGGATGAGACCTAAATATCTCATTGACTTCCCAACGCCGATGCGGACGCCCCCCACCGTGATGTAAAAGCCAGACGGTGGCGCCCTCCTCGGCCCATAAAAGAAAAGAGCCTCAGACTTATTGAGGGCCACCTCAAGTCCTAACCGCCGGATCCTTCCTACGACTTGCGCCACCCCCGCTGTTGCTAACAATGCTGCCTGTCGGTGAGTCTCCCCACGCGCCGTTACAAGCGTGTCGTCGGCGTAACAGATAACACCAACCGACGGAAGCAAATCGCCACGAAGCACCCAGTCGTACCCGATGTTCCACAGGAGTGGTCCTAAAACCGAGCCCTGTGGGACACCGCACGACATCTCTCTTCGACTCCAGCCATCTTGGCACGGGTAGATGACTGACCTCTCGACCAGGTAGGCCCCAATAATTCGACAGAGGTAAGCTGGCACTTGATGAAATTCAAGTGCCGCTTTTATGCAACTCCAGGGCAAGGTGTTGAACGCATTGGCAATATCGAGAGATACTGCCAAGACTACCTCGCCCCGTGCAATAGCCTCATCCGTAAGGGCTCTCACGTGCATGATGGCATCCACAGAGGAACGCCCTGGGCGGAAACCGAATTGGTTTTCTGCCAAATCTGGACCAGGCCCAGTCAGATGCTGGACGATGCGGTCTGCAATTACTCTTTCAAACAGCTTGCCCACCTCGTCCAGCAATACGATGGGCCGATAGGCTGACGGAGAATCCGCCGGGCGCCCCTCTTTGTGGATTAGGACTAGCTTACCGGTTTTCCACTGCTGTGGAAACTGGCTTCTCTCCAAGCACGCGCTAAAGAGTCCCCTCAGTCGAGGCCCAAGGGCCCTAAGGGCCAGAACCCACACACGACCAGGTATTCCGTCAGGTCCTGGGGCCGTGTTCTTGGCTTGGAGCCTTTGCACCGCCACTTGCAGCTCTTCCCGGGTCACATCGGGTACAGGGTCGTCTCCTACGTTGGACGTCACCATTGAAGTCGGATTCATTATTGGAGGAGTGTGTTCTTCCCTTTCGGGAAACAGAGCGGCCACCACCTCCCTCAATAGCTGAGGCCGGAGACTCTGTGACACTGGAGGTGACCAGGAGCGCAGCTTACCTCTAACCATAAGGTAGGGCCGCCCCCAAGGATCCCGGTCCAGAGTCGATAGCAATTCTTCACGGGCCTGGGTTTTAGCCCGTAATATAGCCAACTTCAGGAGTTTTTTAGCCGCTCTGTAGACCTCGTATAATGCAATCTCCCCGGCTACCATGTCTTGCGTTCGGCGCCTCCGCCTGCGATGCCTGGCATACTGGCGTCGCGCTACTATGCAAGCACGTCGCAATAGTGCGATCTCCTCTGACCACCAGTACACCTGACGTCTGACTGGTCTCCTCCGAACCCGGGGCATTGCTGCGTCGCATAGCTGCGTTGCAGTTTCCTTGAACCATTCAGCCTCAACGTCGATATTGACAGGTCTATCCGGTGCAGACACCCAGGCCTGTACGATGGAAGCTTCCAGGACGATCTCACGATCCAACTGCCCTAAAGCCCAGCGCGGGCCTTCGCCGTTCGCGGATCCTGAGACCGGCACATTGGAGCTTTGGGTGGAGACATTGAATCGGATGTATCGATGGTCAGACATAGTCTCCACTTCCTCCACAACGCGCCAGTTAATAACGCGGGGTGCGATTGCAGGGCTAGAAAACGCTATGTCGACAATGGAGCCACCGCGCTGTCTTACGCACGTATATACGGAGCCCCTATTGAGAACGACTAGGCCTTTAACCAAGGCCCATTCTTCGAGTTCCTCCCCTCTCGCATCAACAGTCGGAGAACCCCAAGCTGCTGATTTTGCATTGAAGTCTCCAAGACAGATCACGGGGTGGGGATGGCAGCGATCGACGACCATGCCCAGCTCAACCAAATAGTCTTCAAAGGCGGCGAGGGGTCGGTTGGGAGAAAAATACACCCCGATGACGAATATACCACCAACTAATGCTGACACCCACCCTTGCCCTCTCGAAATATTCTCGAGGGCAGGACTACCAGTTACACCCCGCGATATTAAGGCCACCGTGCCATTTAAATCTTTGGCCCAATCGTCCCTGGGTGGGACAAAATACGGTTCAGCAACCACAGCCACGTTTATAAACCACTCTGCCATGGTCTGGAGCAGAAGATCCTGTGCACTGGCACAGTGGTTGAGATTCGTTTGGAGAAAACGGAGAGGGGCCATTATTGGTCGTTTATGGCTGGTTCCTCCATTCGTCCGGATGTGGCTTTAATTGGAGCAGTAGGCAGAAGCCTACGTTGTGTCCGTTGCCGCGTGGGGACTACTCTTGAGCCTGAGCAGGCTTTGCTATCTACCCTGTGATCAGCCGTCTTACCTGCTGCAGCACATATACGACAGTGTGGCGCAGCTGTGCACGTGGCGGCCTTGTGACCAAGCCTTCCGCAACGGAAACAGCACCCACTACAGTCCATATCAGAGGTGCACCTGGCTCCCACATGTCCTTCTGCTAGGCACCGGTAGCACCTTAAAGGCCTGGGGCTTAGGAGTCTCACCTGGGCAGAGACCCATCCTACAAGCAATTTGTGACCCACGAGTTTCTGAGCTGCCGCAGCAGGACAGTTGACTACTGTTGTCCCCATCCCATCAAATCCCGGCGTAATAACTCCCAGCTTAACCTGATCTGGGGAACAGTCCCCGGCCTTCGCAAAAGCTTCTTTCAATTCAGCGACCCCAGCCGAGTCGTCTAAGCCTGTGACACGCAGATCGACACATTTTATGGGCCTCGTTAGTCGAACATCATCCACTGGTAGCACCGCTGTCAGTCTCTCTTTCAGGGCGTCTGCTTTTGTGTTACAGTCAGCCCCAGAGACTTCAAGAAGTCGGGCTCCAGTAAGAGTCTGCTTACAACAGACACTCTCAATATTGAGATCGCTAAGCTTTATAGAAGCCTTTGCCTGTGCTAGCAGCCCCGCATATGTAACTCCCCTTTCTGCAGCACTGGGTTGTAGTGTCAGCACGATAGCAGAAGACTTAGGAGAACGAAGCTGGGCCGCCATCTTCTTTGCCTTTTCTTTGGCCACTTTCTCTCTTTTTCGAGCTTTGGCTGCCTTCTTAGCGGCCTTCTTTTTGGCACCAGAGACCTGCCAATCCCCATTTCGGGGTGTTTCCCTCTCTGCGACCGATAGAGGCATCAAATTTAGTGGAGTTGGCGTTAAACCAGCCACTTTAGACGTTTTCCCTTTACCCTTACCCTTTGTTGATTGGGTTAGGGTTGGGATAATAGATCCCTCTGGCGGTCTACTAGGCGGGCTTGGTGAGGCTTCGTCATCCCCCAAGATCGGTGCTAACTGACCTGTTACCCCTTGTGATCTATTCCTCTTGCCCTGCTCTTTTGATTGGGTCGAAGCAGGAGCAGTAGACATCCTTTCAGAAACCTGTTGAGGCTTTTCGCTGGTCCGTAAGGATTTCCTTGGATGTTGAACCCGCGACCCAGATGTTCCTGCAGCTATAGGCATTCGACAGTCTGCGGCTGGAGGTGGGCGGTAATACCTGTCCTCTAGTACAGCAAATCTTGCACTAAGGTTGGCTAGCTCCTCTCGAACGAGCTTTACCAATTCTGACTCGCCCTTGGATGGAGTAGGGTCTAGTCCAGCTTCTCTTCGGTGGTGTTCATTGCGATCCTTACGGATTTCCGCTCGAAAAGCCTCGTACTCATGCCGGAGTTCGGTTAGCTGTACGGCAAGCCTTTTATTTTCAGCCCGTAATCTCGCTGTCTCTGTAGATGAGGTGCGCTCCGCCAGCTCTCGCACTATTGAGATGAGAACTTTAGTCCCATCCTTTAGCTCTTTTTGGGTCGTTCCTTTGAGACCTTTCGGCTTCTTCAAAGTTTCAAACAGCTGCTTAGCGGCACTTTCACCTGTGTCTCTCAGATCATCAATTGAGAGCGTTTCTGGGTGAATGGTCGCTTCCTCGCGAGTTACAGAAGAGTCCGAACTTCGATCTAAACTGCTAAGTGGTCTGTCAGTATTCACTTTGAGAGCTGCCTCAGCCGTTCGACGCTCTTGTCCAGACACCTCAACACGTAGTTCCTTCACTTTTTTCCTACGAGCGGGACAAGTTCGTGATTCACCTCGACTCGTCGCTCCAACATTTTGTGGAGTCGGTGCGGACTCGTCAGCTGAGACGAAGTCTGGTTGTGGTGGCTTGCGCACCTTGTCAGTACGCGTTCGCAGAACTCGTGGCGACACATGACAGCTAGAAGCACTCATCGTACATGATGGTGCATCAGATACAACGGATGCTACATCCTCTTCTACATTATGAGGGCGCACAAAACTGGGCGTGTGCGCCCTGTCCGCGACCTCCGCGGATAGATGTCTTTTAGTGTCCCCCCCAGATACGGTGGGACAGCCGGATCCTAATGGACCCGGGAGGGATTCTCCGGCAGAGCCGGTACCCTCCTGGGGTATTGTTATGCTAAGAGACATTCTGTTCTTTTTTACCCTACAGACCGGTTTACCCCCCGGTAACCCCCGCGCCGGGTAATGCTCGGAGGCTAAGGGTTGCCGTATGATAGTGACCGGATTGACGCACCGGCCATTCAGCCCATCACCGTCCGGCGAGGCTTAGGCTTGCGCGCCACTGCTGCTCCTCCCCTCCAGAGAATGGAAGGAACAGCAGAGGCGTGAGATGTCGGAATATTGGCCACGGACGGTGGTTTCTCCCCATGCAAGCATAGGGAAAAAACCAGCGCCCACGCCCGGGGCACACCGATCCGAAAAACTCCTGTTCCCACCGAATATAAATATTCGAATGGGACCAGTAGTCTCGGACACACGAGGAGGTTTTCCGACCACGTGCCCCACCACGTGCCCCAACCTAACCTAACCTAACCTAACCTAACCTAACCTTTTTTTTTTTTTTTTTTTTGTTTGCGCTGGGAAAAAATGCGTTACGCATACCCGCCCATTGGGGGATGGACGGGTTATGTGGGACTCTCCGGCTACTCCGGCATACCCACTAAAATAACCCAGCGGCACTCCCGCATCGTCTATGTGGAGGAGGACTGGGAAACCGGCACAGCCTTTACGTCCAGTCCCCCACCGACGACCGCCCGCCTTTACAGCGGGGCCCGCACGCCCCTCCCTAAGCGGAGGGGCCCGGGAACGACCGTGAGTGCTCGGCCGTTCCCGCCCGACGAGGGTGGTGATTAGTGCAATGCGAGCGAAGGCGCCCCCGCGCCTATCGCCCGCTAATCACCACCAGAGGGTGGGAGGCGACGGTCGTACAACCGCCTTCTCCCACCCCTCCTTCGCCTGCGGAGCGGTGGCGCGAGAGGATCATCCTCCCGCGCGCGCTCCGCCGCCTCCTTTTGCGACATGACGTCCTCGCAAAAGGAGGCAACCGCCGCCCAAGCCTCCTCACTCCCCAGCATGGAGTTCACCACACTGGGAAGTGAGAGGTCTTGCCCGACCACATCTGTCAGGGCACGGCGCAGCTCAGCCCAGGCTGGGCACACCTCGAGGGTGTGCTGCGCCGTGTCCTCCGCGGCTCCACACTCGTGGCACGCCGGGGTTTCCTCCCTCTGGATCCGATGCAGGTGCGTTCCGAAGCAGCCATGCCCGGACAACACCTGCACCAGACGGAACGAGAGGAAACCGTGGGGGCGCTCGAGCCAGTCCCGCAGGACTGGACCGAGCGCGTCCAGCGTCCGGCGTCCAAAGGTGGCGGAGGCGAGGTCCTGTGTCCAGTGAAGGACGATCGCGTCCCTCGCCTCCCGCCGCACGGCCTCCCGCTCTTGCGCGGCGGGGCGCTCACCCAGCGCCCTACGCCGCGCCACCCATTCGTACACTCTGGCTAGCACCCATGCCTCCAATTCCCAGGGAGGGGTGCCGGCCAGAGCGCACGCCGCCGCAAAGCCCACTGAGCGGTAGGCCCTCGCCACCCGCTGTGCAATGGCCCGTTGGGGCCTGCGGATGGCGGTTGCATTCTCCCTCCTGTGGAGGGAGTCCGCCCAGATGGGTGCCCCGTATAGGGCCATACTCTTCAGGATGCCGGCATAGAGGCGCCGGCATCGCTCTTTGGGCCCTCCCAGGTTTGGGAGGAGCCATGAGAGGGCGTCCGCGGCTTTCAGCAGGCGCGTCGACAGCCCGCTAAAGTGCGGGCCGAAGCGCCACCTGCTGTCCAGCACGAGGCCCAGATACTTTATCTGGGCCCCGACCCCTATCCGGACGCCCTCCACCACGATGTGGGCGTCAGGTGGGCAGCGCTGCCGAGGCCCGTGAAAGAACACGGCCTCGGTCTTGTTCAGCGCTACCCCCAATCCAAGCTGGCGGATCCTACCTGCCACTAAGGATCCGCCAGCTGAGGCCAGACAGGCCGCTTCCCTAAAATCCCTCCCCCGGGCAACAAGGAGAGTGTCATCCGCGTAGCAGATGACACTCGTGCCCTGGAGGAGGGTGCCCCACAGGAGCCAGTCAAATCCGATGTTCCACAGGAGGGGCCCCAGCACCGAACCCTGTGGAACACCGGACTCCACTCCGTAGCGCCTGATCCTGGCCGCCTTGTCCACCAGAAGGACCTCTCGGTCCTCCAGGTAACTGGCCAGGATCGCCCGCAGATATTGGGGCACTCCGTAGTATCGGAGTGCCTCCAATATGGTCGAGTGGGGCACGGAGTTGAAGGCGTTGGCGATGTCGAACGACACCGCCAACACTCCGTCCCCAGCCTCGACCGCCTCCCGCACCTGGCCCCTGAGTAGGGTCAACGCGTCGACCGTCGAACGCCCTTGTCGGAACCCGAACTGGGCGTCCGACAGGTCCGGCCCTACCTCCCGCAGCTGACTATTAAGCCGGGTGGCGATGATCCCCTCGAACAGTTTACCGACCTCATCGAGTAAAACGATGGGCCGGTATGCCGAGGGGGAGTCCACCGGGCGTCCCTCCTTGCGGAGAAGGCACAGCTTGCCTTCCTTCCACAGCTTCGGGAACCTCCCAGCCGTCAAGCACGCGCTGAAGAGGTCCCGAAGCCTTTCCTCCATTAGGGGCGCCGCGATGGCCACCACCCGTGCGGGGACGCCATCCGGTCCAGGGGCCGTCTTCTTCGCGCGGAGGGGCAGAACCCCCGCGCGAAGTTCCTCCGCCGACACTGGAGGCACCTCGTCCTCCGGCGAAGCCACCACACCCCGCCGCGGGGGGTTCATCGTTGGAGGGGTGAATTCGGTCCTGCGCGGAAACAGTGACCGAACCACCCCATCCAGCAACGCCGGCTCTAGGGTCTCCGCTAAAACCTAACCTAACCTAACCTAACCTAACCTAACCTAACCTAACCTTTTTTTTTTTTTTTTTTTTTTTTTTTTTTTTTTTTTTTTTTTTTTTTTTTTTTTTTTTTTACATGGTGGAAATGCGTTACGCATACCCGCCGCTTGGGAAGGCGACGGGTTATGTGGGACTCGCCGGGCTAGTCCCAGGATACCCACTAAAACCACCATGGTAGCCAAGCCTCTTGGTGCTGTGAGTGATGGCTCCGGGAACTCGAGAAGATCTCCATCCGGAACCACCACTATTACACCTATGCGACATAGAGAAGCTCCTCCCAGGGGGGCTAAGGTGTTATTGGCCCCCGATGCATACTTTGTATGTAGGTAACATGCGGCTACCACAGGTTGCCTCTTCCCGGGTCCACCTCCTTACGGACAAGGACGGCTAGAGTTCCCGCTCCAGTCGCCTGCGGACCCAGGGGCGGCGCAAGACGTGCGTTTTTGCAGTATGTCTTGCGCCGCTTTTGCTTCCTCGCACCGGTTTCTGTGGTTGCGAGTGCAACACTTCGTCCGATGCAGTACTTTCTCGCCAGATCAGTATTTAACTTCTCCGGCGCCTCATTCTCCTGCGGGTGGGATCAACTCTCTCCCGTTCCCGCTCGGCGGCTTCTTTGCGCAGCATTACAGCTTCGCAGAAACACACCACTGCCCTCCAATTTTCATTCTCCGCCAGCATGGCTCCTACTATGGTTGGCGGAGAAAGATCTCTCCCAGTCCGTGCAACCAGGACTCGCCTCTCGGTCTCCCAAGCTGGGCACTCTTCAAGTGTGTGTTGGGCTGAGTCCTGGGCACCTCCGCAATGGTGGCATTGTGCTGTTGGTTCTCGTCCAATTCGACTCAGATACTCACCGAAACATCCATGTCCGGTAAGTATCTGAGTCAACCTGTAGGTGAGATTTCGCCTACTGTCCATCCAGGTGTCGAGGTTGGGGAGAACCGCGCCAACGGCACGTTGACGTGCGTTCCGAGGCAACTCCAATCGCTCACGCCATATTTCCAGTGCCCGCCGGCGCGCATTCCGCCGCACTTCGAACGCGTCCCCCCGAGGTTCGCTGCCGCCTCCCCGGCGGACATGACCACGGATTTCGTCGTAGATTTCCGTGTCCACGTCCGCCAGGATGTCAAATGGCAGAGATCGTGCCAGGGTGGTCGCCGCCTCAAAAGATATTGTTCGGTAGCCCCGAACGATCCTTATTGCCACCACGCGCTGCAATCCGTTTAGCATTGCTCTGCAGCGGGAGGCACCCGTTAGGCGATGTGACCAAACGGGTGCCCCATAGAGAGCCATGGATCGAACGACACTACCGTAGAGGCGGCGAACTTCTTCCCGCGGTCCCCCCAGGTTAGGTAAAAGCCTTTGGAGGGCGCCAGCTACCCTGCGAACCCGAGGTACCAACTGCTCGAAATGTTGTTCGAAATTCCAGCGGCCGTCCAGTGTCAGGCCGAGATATTTTAGGCTTGACCCTATGCGAACGGTGGCGCTACCCACTTGAACTTGTGTGCTGGGTGGTTCTACGCCCCTACACAGGCTATGAAACCAAAGAGCTTCTGTTTTGTCTGGCGCTACCGTTAAGCCCAGCCCACAAATTCTGCTAATGACACATGACACTCCTAGCTCAGCAAGCCTCACGGTTTCCTGGAAGTCAGTTCCTGTAGCTATCACTAGTGTGTCATCTGCGTAGCACACGACGTTTACGGCGAAGGGAAGACTGGTCCTCAGGACTGCATCGTATGCGAGGTTCCACAGGAGAGGGCCCAAGACTGACCCCTGTGGCACCCCGCAGTTGATCTCCCTAACGATTTCGTCCCCATTCCGATCCGTGTACGTCACGCTTCTTTCGTGCAGGTACGCCCCGATGATGTCGTGCAAATAGGAAGGCACATTGTGGTATATTAGCGCCTCTCGGATTGCCTGCCAGGGGAGGGAGTTGAAAGCGTTTACGATATCCAAACTAACCGCTAGTGCGACTCCCCCCGCCTGGAGCGCTGCTTCCGTCAGGGATTGCACACTTCGAATTGCATCAACCGTTGACTTTCCCTGCCGGAAGCCAAACTGATGGTCTGACAAATCAGGCCCGACGCGCGACAGGTGCTCCGTAATGCGAGTGGCGATAATCCGTTCAAATAGTTTCCCTGCTTCATCCAGTAAACAGATGGGACGGTAAGCGGACGGAGAGTCAGCTGCCCTACCATGCTTACGTAGGAGGACCAGTCTAGCCCCCTTCCAGCCTACGGGAAACACACTGAAGCGTAGGCAGCAACTAAATAACCTTCTTAGTCTTCTTTCCAAGACTGACAGAGCCAACACCCACGCCCGACCTGGTATCCCATCAGGGCCCGGTGCGGTGTTACGAGCGGCCATCCTTCCCACGGCTCGTGCTAATTCTTCTTCCGTCACCTCATATTCGTCCAACCAGGCAGACTGCACGGCGCTTGATGGAAGGTACGGGGAACTCTGGGTTCTTGGGAAGAGCGTGTCTACCACTCTCTCTATGAATATTGGATCGAGAGACTCCGTCAAAGGAGGGACCCATGGTCTGAGTTTGCCCAACACCATTTTGTAGGGGCGCCCCCATGGATCCCTATTTAGTCCCTCGATCAGTTCATTCCAGGCATGCACTTTGGCATCCACGATGGCTACTTGGAATGACTTAGTGGCGACCCTGTAGGACTGGTAGGTTCTGGCGATCTCTTCGACTGAAGCTCCTCGTCGTCTTCTTGCCCTTGTGAACTGGCGGCGCGCCCTGACGCAGTGGAGGCGTAACTGTGCTAAATTGGCCGACCACCAGTACACAGATCGTCTTTTTCCCGGCTTGGCCCGAGGCATTGCAACATCGCATATCTCTGTCATTCTATCCCGGAACCAGCGCGCTAGTTCTTCTGGATCGGCTGAGGTACCTTCCGGTTCCGAGTGAGACCAGTCTACGACGTGGGTTGCAGCGATAAGCAAGTCCCGATTCAACTGCTTGAGAGACCAACGCCGGGGAGGATCAAGGTGATGGTGATCCGTTCCATTAGGGCTACCATGGAAAGTGACTTCAAAGTTAATGTAGCGGTGGTCCGATAGAGTGGCCATCTCTTCCGCCACCCTCCAATTGGAGATCAGACGCGCTGCAGTGGCAGTCGCCCATGACAGGTCTACGACTGACTCTCCCTGCCACCTTACACAGGTGCTGACCACCCCCGTGTTTAGCAGCTGGAGGTCTAGTGCTGCCGCCCACTCAATTAGCGTTTCTCCTCTTACGTCATCTCGAGCGTCACCCCATACTCTAGAGTGAGCATTAAAGTCACCGATTACAAGTAACGGACGCGAGAGGTAGTCACGAATGTGAGTGGTCAGCCCGTCCAAGTACATCTCAAAGGCAGTGAGACCACAGTTTGGAGAAACATAACAGCCCAAAACGATCACGGAACCCCACTCAACAGCCACGAAACCCAATCCACTGTGGAGAAGGGTACAATGAGGACCGCCTGCCCAATAGACTGCGACAGAGTCTCCATCCGCCTTGAACCAGCGAGGGTGATCCGGCACGGAATAAGGTTCCGCCACTACTGCTAAGGCAACCGATCGCTCCGCGAGCGTCTGCATCAGTAAATCCTGCGCTGCGCGGCAGTGATTTAGGTTGCCTTGCAATATTTTGTGTGGAAGCGAGAATGTTAGGCATTTATTACATCCTCCGCTGGACAAGGATCCAGCTGTGCCGGCTTATTTACCGGTGGCAATCCCGACTTCACAGTGGCTGCGGTCTGCGATGTTCCTCTCTTTCTCTTCGGAGGGGAGCATTTTATTCCGCCCATTCGGTGATTGGCGGGACGTCCGAGATCCGTGCAGATCGGGCATTTTGGGGATCCGGCGGGACAATCCTGGGCCTTGTGCCCCATTGTACCACAGACATAGCAACATCCGCTTCTGTCTACGGTACTGGGGCACTTAGCCCTAACGTGGCCAGTCTCAAGGCACCGGTAGCATTGCAGTGGGCGTGGCTTTAGCGCGTCTACCTTGGCAGCAGACCAACCCACTCGCAAGCATTTACCGGTTATCTTGTGTGCTGCTTCTAGAGGGCATTTAACCCACACAGTGCCCAAACCCGACCGGTGTAGACGGATGGTCCCAGTTTTTACGTTATCAGTGGAGCACCCAGTCGCTCCGGCGACCGCTGCTATGACTTCGGAGGTAGTGACAGAATCGTCCAAGTCTGTGATGCGTAACTCACCCATTTTGACTGGGCGCAAAATACGTGCGCCCGTTTCTTTCAGAGCCTGTCTCAGGCTACTGGCAAGATTATCTGCCTTAGTTGCACTTTCTGGTCCTGATATTATGAAGACAATACCCCCGTTGATCGCTCTTTTTTGGTGTATTCCACCGCCTAAACCAAACTCTTCAAGATTGACCCTTGACTTGGCTGTCTTTATGACCTCGGCCAGCGAGGTGTTCGCAGTTTCAGGCACGGAGACAGTAATCGCAGCCGTAGTTGGCGCTCGCGGTAGTTTTGCCTTCCTGGCCTCTTGTTCTCTAGCAAAGCTTGTGCTAGTGGCTTCCTTCTTCTTCGCAGCGGCCTTGGCCTTTCGGCCGATTACTGTGGCCCATGTCTCTGTCTTTTGTGCCGCTGTCTCTGGATCTGATCTCGTCAAGTCATTCTCTCTACGTTCCGAGCTCTTCGGGTTTGACTGCGGCTGTGTGGAAAAGGGTAGCAGCGGTTCTTTATCCTCTTCTTTCTTTTTCCCTTTTTTTTTCTTTTTCGCTTTCGCAGCAGGCGCTGGATTGGCTGGTAATTCAGCTGGCTGCGCTGGTGTTAAAATCCTCTCGTTCTGTCCCAGAGGAGGTCCTATGGCCTTCCTTGGAAGTAGTTCAGCCATAAGATCTGCCCGGAACGACACAAGCCGTTGGTCCCATAGTGCAGCCAGCTGCTCAACAATTATAGGACCACCGCTTGCAGTCTGAACCCGTCCCGTATCTATCAGTCGTAGCGTAGACTCCGCTAACGCCTGCTCCGCTACTGGTTGCGACCGGGTCGTCATCGACGACGTTCCGGCAGCACTCGCAGATCGGCGTAATTCGGCCAGCTCCGATGACATACTCGCAATTTGCCCTTCTAGAGAGGTGAGCCTGGTGCGAAGCTCCTGGTTCTCCTTTTCTAGTCTGTCTGCATTATTCGCATTTGTCCGTGAATGTAGGACCGTAGTCGCAGCCTGCGCTTTTCGGACCGACATACGAAGCGCTTTGACGAACGGCCCAGATAGGTTCTTGGATTTATCAGCGACCTTTTCTACAGATGATAAAGCCTCTAACAGTCTTGCGCCTATGTCAGCCGTTGGCTGGCGATTCAATTCCTCAGCTAAATCATCCACGCGAGGCAGGGAATCTTTAGCTTTTTTGGATGCTGGGGCTATATTGGGGTTCAGAATTTCCTCAAGGTCCTGCTCCACACTATTTTCCTCAACATTCTTCTTGGTTCGTCCACGGTGAGTCAAGGTCTTTCGTGACTCACTTGAGGTTACCGACATTTGTGAACTATCGCTTTCATTCACAGAATGGTATTCTTCATTTTCTACCTCAACAGATGAACCCAGGGTCGCGACTGTATTTGCAACATCCGCCGTAGTAGACCTCGTTTGAGACTGCGAACGTGAGCGCGATGGTGATCTTAGTATCGAACGTGACGTTGATCTTGAACGCAACTGTCGCCGCGTCTGGGAACCCTGTCTAACTCCATCAGCTAAACGCTTCTCCTCTTCGCTGACCTTCACTTGCAGCTTTCTAGCCGCCTTCTTCTCCCTCTCTGTCTCAGAACGCGCAATACTGGGCGTGCACGTTCCCTTCACGTACTCCGTGGAAAAAGTTTGGCTTAGGGTGCCCCCCCCAGATACGGTGGGCTTGCCGGGTCCATTAGGACCCGGGAGGGATTCTCCGGTGAGACCGGTACCCTCCTGGGGTAGTGTGTTACCTAGAGCCGACATTCTACATATTTGCTATGGTGTTTTTGTAATTTATTAAAGAGGTTGTCTTCCTCTTTGACTCCTCTGCGTGCCCTCTGTGAAGCAGAGGGAACGCAGAAGAGCCAAGCCCCACCCCCCCTTGCGTCGGAATATTCGCCACGAGCAGCAGTCTCACCAAATACAAAAGAAAGACTGCCGCTCGCGCCCAGGGTGCACCACGAGGAGGTTTTCCGACCTAGCACCCCAACCTAACCTTTTTTTTTTTTTTTTTTTTTTTTTTTTTTTTTTTTTTTTTTTTTTTTGTTTGCGCTGGGAAAAAATGCGTTACGCATACCCGCCCATTGGGGGATGGACGGGTTATGTGGGACTCTCCGGCTACTCCGGCATACCCACTAAAATAACCCAGCGGCACTCCCGCATCGTCTTTGTGGAGGAGGACTGGGAAACCGGCACAGCCTTTACGTCCAGTCCCCCACCGACGACCGCCCGCCTTTACAGCGGGGCCCGCACGCCCCTCCCTAAGTGGAGGGGCCCGGGAACGACCGTGAGTGCTCGGCCGTTCCCGCCCGACGAGGGTGGTGATTAGTGCAATGCGAGCGAAGGCGCCCCCGCGCCTGTCGCCCGCTAATCACCACCAGAAGGAGGGAGGCGACGATCGTACAACCGCCGTCTCCCACCCCTTCTTCGCCTGCGGAGCGGCGGCGCGAGAGGATCATCCTCCCGCGCGCGCTCCGCCGCCTCCTTTTGCGACATGACGTTCTCGCAAAAGGAGGCAACCGCCGCCCAAGCCTCCTCACTCCCCAGCATGGAGTTCACCACACTGGGAAGTGAGAGGTCCAGCCCAACGACAGTATTCAGGGCACGGCGCAGCTCAGCCCAGGCTGGGCACACCTCGAGGGTGTGCTGCGCCGTGTCCTCCGCGGCTCCGCATTCATGGCACGCCGGGGTTTCCTCCCTCCGAATCCGGTGCAGGTGCGTTCCGAAACAACCATGTCCGGACAACACCTGCACTAGACGGAACGAGAGGAAACCGTGGGGCCGCTCGAGCCAGTCCCGCAGGACTGGACCGAGCGCGTCCAACGTCCGGCGTCCAAAGGTGGCGGAGGCGAGGTCGCGTGTCCAGTGGAGGACGATTGCGTCCCTCGCCTCCCGCCGCACGGCCTCCCGCTCTTGCGCGGCGGGGCGCTCACCCAGCGCCCTACGCCGCGCCACCCATTCGTACACTCTGGCGAGCACCCATGCCTCCAATTCCCATGGAGGGGTGCCGGCCAGAGCGCACGCCGCCGCGAAGCCCACCGAGCGGTACGCTCTCGCCACCCGCTGTGCAATGGCCCGTTGGGGCCTGCGGATGGCGGTTGCATTCTCCCTCCTGTGGAGGGAGTCCGCCCAGATGGGTGCCCCGTATAGGGCCATACTCTTTAAGATGCCGGCATAGAGGCGCCGGCATCGCTCCTTGGGCCCGCCCAGGTTTGGGAGGAGCCATGAGAGGGCGTCCGCGGCTTTCAGCAGGCGCGTCGACAGCCCGCTAAAGTGCGGGCCGAAGCGCCACCTGCTGTCCAGCACGAGGCCCAGATACTTCATCTGGGCCCCGACCCCTATCCGGACGCCCTCCACCACGATGTGGGCGTCAGGAGGGCAGCGCTGCCGAGGCCCGTGAAAGAACACGGCCTCGGTCTTGTTCAGCGCTACCCTCAAACCAAGCTGGCGGATCCTACCTGCCACTAAGGATCCGCCAGCCGAGGCCAGACAGGCCGCCTCCCCAAAGTTCCTCCCCCGGGCAACGAGGAGAGTGTCATCCGCATAGCAGATGACACCCGTGCCCTGGAGGAGGGTGCCGCGCAGCAGCCAATCGAATCCGATGTTCCACAAGAGGGGCCCTAGCACCGAACCTTGTGGAACACCGGACTCCGCGCCGTAGCGCCTGATCCTGGCCGTCCTGTCCGCCAGGAGGACCTCCCGGTCCTCCAGGTAGTTGGCCAGGATCGCCCGCAGATATTGGGGCACTCCGTGATACCGGAGTGCCTCCAATATGGTCGAGTGGGGCACGGAGTTGAACGCGTTGGCGATGTCGAACGACACCGCCAACACTCCGTCCCCAGCCTCGACCGCTTCCCGCACTTGGCCCCTGAGTAGGGCCAACGCATCGACCGTCGAACGCCCTTGTCGGAACCCGAACTGGGCCTCCGACAGGTCTGGCCCTACCTCCCGCAACTGGCTATTAAGCCGGGTGGCGATGATCCCCTCGAACAATTTACCGACCTCATCGAGCAGAACGATGGGCCGGTATGCCGAGGGGGAGTCCACCGGGCGTCCCTCCTTCCGGAGCAGGCAAAGCTGCCCCTCCTTCCAGATCTTCGGGAACCTCCCAGCCGTCAGGCACGCGCTGAAGAGGTCCCGAAACCTCTGCTCCATGAAGGACGCCGCGATGGCCACCACCCGTGCGGGGACGCCATCTGGTCCAGGGGCCGTCTTCTTCGCGCGGAGGGACAGAACCCCCGCGCGGAATTCCTCCGCCGACACTGGAGGCACCTCCTCCTCCGGCGAAGCCACCACCCCCCCCAGCGGGGGGTTCATCGTTGGTGGGGTGAAGTCGGTCCTGCGCGGAAACAGTGACCGAACCACCCCATCCAGCAACGCCGGCTCTAGGGTCTCCGCTAATGGGGGACCGTAAGGGCGCAGCTGGCTCCGCGCCTGCTTATACGGCCTCCCAAACGGATCCCTGTCGAGGCCCTCCAGCATCTCGGCCTTTGCCGAGTCCTCGGCGGCGCACATTTCCGACTTGAGGACCGTCTTTGCCTCTAGGTAAGAGGCGTAGAGGCGGTCCTCTTCAGCCTGACATCGGCTGGTGCGCCGCCGACTCCGCGTGTAGGCCCTCCTGGCCTCCACGCACGCGGCCCGGAGCCCCGCCAGCTCCACCGTCCACCAATAAACGGCGCGACGGGGAGGCGGACGGCGAGACCGAGGCATGCTGGAGTTGCACACCTCGGTCAGGGACCCCCGCAGCCGAACCGCTGCGGCGTCCACGTCCGTGCCCTCCACAGGGGGCGAGAGCCAGTCCTCGAGGAACGCTGCCTCCAGGGCTGCCTCCCGGTCCAGGCGGGTGAGAGCCCACCGCGGGAAGGGAGATTGGCCCGAGCGGGCCATCCCCCGCGGGCTCTGGGTGGAGATGTCGAACCGCACATATCGGTGGTCCGACAGGGTCTCCACCATCTCCACCCGCCAGTTCACGACGCGTGTGGCTAGCACAGGGGTGGCGAACGACACGTCCACCACTGACCCTCCCTGTTGCCGCACACACGTCTGAACATCCCCCCTGTTTAGCAGGGACACGCCGCACGAGGCCGCCCAAAATTCGACGGCGCGCCCCCGGACGTTGCAGGACGCCGCTGGGTTGCCCCAGGCCACCGACTTGGCGTTCAGGTCGCCCAACACTACGACCTGACGTGGTGCCGCCCTCCCGACGACTGCCGTAAGGACCTCGAGAAAATTCTCGAAGTCCCTTAGAGGGCGGTTTGGGGAGAAATAGACCCCGACCAGGGCTATTTCTCCCCACGCGGCGGCCACGTATCCCGGACCCCTCTCTAAAAGCGAGAGGGGAGGGGAGTCCGTGGCAGGCCGCGACACCAACGCCACCAAGCCGTTTCGATCACCCAGCCAACGGCCAGGTATCGAGTACGGCTCGGCAACCACCGCCACGTCCACCAACCACTCGGCCACAGTCTGCATCAACAGATCCTGTGCCGCTCTGCAGTGGTTGGTGTTCGCCTGGAGGATGCGATGTTCGACTCTACCCATTAGTCGGTCATCGCACCCCCCTCCTCCACAGCCGCCGAAGTCCCAGCTACTGGGGTGGCGGTGGCAGCGACAGGCCGGGTCGGCGCCTGAGTTTTGCCCTTCTTAAGGGGAGGAATACAATTCCTCCCCTTCATAATGTGGCCCGCAGGGCGGCCACTGGCGGCACACACCGCACAGTGCGGTGCGGCAGCCTCGCAGGAGGCGGCCTTGTGCCCCTCCTTGCCGCAGCGGTAGCAACTGCCCGTCCTGTCAATGCTGGACGGACAGAGGGCTCGGGTGTGACCGATGCCGAAGCACCGGTAACACCGCAGAGGCTGGTCCTCAAGGGCCCGGACCGCCGCCGAGCTGAACCCGACGGCGAGCCGTCCCTTCTCGAGGACGGCTTTGGCAGCGGCGACTGGGCACTCTAGGCGAATGGTGCCCATGCCGCCACGCCCGGGCCTGATGCCCCCGCCCTGTACCGCTGCGACTTCGCAGCCCCCTATGGCTGCGATTGCTGCCACCACCTCCTCCTTGGTGACGGAGTCGTCCAGATCCGTCACCTCGATGGCCGCCGACTTCACCGGCCTCGCCACCTTCGCCGAGTCTGCGATGACCTCTTTCAGCTTAGCTGCGAAGAGGTCCGCGTTTTTGCCACCCTCCGCACCAGGGAACTCAAAAATTCGAGCCCCAGCCTGGGTCTTGCGGCATGAGACTTTGCCGATCCCCAGTTTGGTGGGATCGGCAGTGGCACGCGCCCGCACCAACATGGACGCGTACGTCTCACCCCGCTCCGCGGCCTCTGCGGTGAGCGTCACCACGACGGCCGCGGTCTTGGGAGGAACTAAGTTCCTCCTGACACCGGCTGAGGCGGAGCTCTTGCCCTGTCCCTTTCCCTTGTCGGCCGACTGCGACTGACCGGCAGGGGTGGTGGCGGAGACGGCTGGGGCTGGGGGGGTGCTCTTCCCCTTCCCTTTGCCTTTCCCCTTCCCTTTGCCAGTCGGCTGCGACTGGCTGGGAGTGGTGGTGGCGGGGACGGCAGGGACGACTGCTGCCGTCCTTTTGCCCTTGCCCTTTCCCTTACCGACCACCTTCGTCCAGCCCTGCTGGCTGGTCGGGGTGGTCGAAGGTAGAAGGGCGTCCTCCGTCTGGGAGGTAGGCACCGGCTCCTGTCGCCTCTTGTCCGCCGCAAGTGGCGGTCGGAGGCGTTTCTCCGGCAGTAACCGGTCCTCGATGCCCGCTAAGCAGGCCCTCACAAAATCCCTCTGCTCCCCCATAGCCCTGCGGAGGATTTCCTCAAGGCCAGAGGACGGAGCGAGGCCCTCTGCCGCAGGCCTGGGCTCGGCTTGCGATGGCCGGGCCGTGGCTTCAGCCAGCTTTAAATGCAGCTGGCTGACCTCCAACTGCAGGCGATCCACTTTCGCCTGCAGTTGCCGCGATTCGTCGCTGGCCTTGCGGTTGACCAGCTCCGCGACGATGCCACGCATGCTGGCGGCCCGGCATTTGAGGGACTTTTGAAAAGTCCCTTTTAGGTGGGAGGACTTGGTGGCGACCTGGACGATTACCTCCTCGTCCTCCAATGCCATCCGCTCCAGTTCGGCAAGGGAGTGGTCCGCGTACAGAACGCGGGACGCTCCGTATCCTGATTTGGCACGGGCGGCGCGCGCCCGTTCCTCCCTGGCCGCTACCTGCTCCTCCAGGTCTTGTTGGAGCCGCTCCCGCTGAGCCAGGTCCAACTCCCGCTGGGCGTCTGCCAAACCCACGTCGTGGGTATCTGCTGTAATTGCCAACTTCTTGGCCTTGACCCGCTTTTTAGGCTCCTTCGCCGAGCCTGAGCCCGAGGACCCATCGGACACAACCTTGAGGAAGGTCCGCTTCCTCGATGCCGATCGCGATCGACAAACATCGAGCGCCATCGAATCACCATCCGACGCAATTGACTCAATGTCGGAGTCCGACATATCTCCCGCTCTCCCTCCGTAGAAGGCTCTGCCTTCCGACGCCGACGCGTCGTGTTGGCCCTGAGAAGGGCCTTTTGGTTGGCCCTGAGAAGGGCCTTTTGGTTGGCCCTGAGAAGGGCCTTTGGGTTGGCCCTGAGAAGGGCCTTGTTTCACGAAATGCCCGAGGGCATCCCGCGCAGGTTTATGCATTTTAGGCATAATCCGCAGTTTCGAAGCAATCCAGGCAATATAGTTCGCAACGAATCACAGTGCACTTTAGCCGTACCCAGTCTGCCACTCCGTTACGGTGGTCAGAACTGGGACGTTTCCAGGGAACACGACGAGGACGTAAGCACTGTGGGGTGGTTCCCCACCCCAACCTAACCTAACCTTTTTTTTTTTTTTTTTTTTTTTTTTGTTTGCGCTGGGAAAAAATGCGTTACGCATACCCGCCCATTGGGGGATGGACGGGTTATGTGGGACTCTCCGGCTAGCCCGGCATACCCACTAAAATAACCCAGCGGCACTCCCGCATCGTCTGTGTGGAGGAGGACTGGGAAACCGGCACAGCCTTTACGTCCAGTCCCCCACCGACGACCGCCCGCCTTTACAGCGGGGCCCGCACGCCCCTCCCAAAGTGGAGGGGCCCGGGAACGACCGTGAGTGCTCGGCCGTTCCCGCCCGACGAGGGTGGTGATTAGTGCAATGCGAGCGAAGGCGCCCCCGCGCCTGTCGCCCGCTAATCACCACCGCAACCTAACCTAACCTTTTTTTTTTTTTTTTTTTTTTTTTTTTTTTTGTTTGCGCTGGGAAAAAATGCGTTACGCATACCCGCCCATTGGGGGATGGGCGGGTTATGTGGGACTCTCCGGCTAGCCCGGCATACCCACTAAAATAACCCAGCGGCACTCCCGCATCGTCTGTGTGGAGGAGGACTGGGAAACCGGCACAGCCTTTACGTCCAGTCCCCCACCGACGACCGCCCGCCTTTACAGCGGGGCCCGCACGCCCCTCCCTAAGTGGAGGGGCCCGGGAACGACCGTGAGTGCTCGGCCGTTCCCGCCCGACGATGGTGGCGATTTGTGCAATGCGAGCGAAGGCGCCCCCGCGCCTGTCACCCGCTAATCACCACCAGAAGGAGGGAGGCGACGATCGTACAACCGCCGTCTCCCACCCCTTCTTCGCCTGCGGAGCGGCGGCGCGAGAGGATCATCCTCCCGCGCGCGCTCCGCCGCCTCCTTTTGCGACATAACATCCTCGCAAAAGGAGGCAACCGCCGCCCAAGCCTCCTCACTCCCCAGCATGGAGTTCACCACACTGAGAAGTGAGAGGTCCTGCCCGACCACATCTGTCAGGGCACGGCGCAGCTCAGCCCAGGCTGGGCACACCTCGAGGGTGTGCTGCGCCGTGTCCTCCGCGGCTCCGCAATGGTGGCACGCCGGGGTTTCCTCCCTCCGGATCCGGTGCAGGTGCGTTCCGAAACAACCATGTCCGGACAACACCTGCACTAGACGGAACGAGAGGAAACCGTGGGGGCGCTCGAGCCAGTCCCGCAGGGCTGGACCGAGCGCGTCCAACGTCCGGCGTCCAAAGGTGGCGGAGGCGAGGTCCTGTGTCCAGTGTAGGACGATTGCGTCCCTCGCCTCCCGCCGCACGGCATCCCGCTCTTGCGCGGCGGGGCGCTCACCCAGCGCCCTACGCCGCGCCGTCCACTCATACACTCTGGCGAGCACCCATGCCTCCAATTCCCAGGGAGGGGTGCCGGCCAGAGCGCACGCCGCCGCAAAACCCACCGAGCGGTAGGCCCTCGCCACCCGCTGTGCAATGGCCCGTTGGGGCCTGCGGATGGCGGTTGCATTCTCCCTCCTGTGGAGGGAGTCCGCCCAGATGGGTGCCCCGTACAGGGCCATGCTCTTCAGGATGCCGGCATAGAGGCGCCGGCATCGCTCCTTGGGCCCTCCCAGGTTTGGGAGGAGCCATGAGAGGGCGTCCGCGGCTTTGAGCAGGCGCGTCGACAGCCCGCTGAAGTGCGGGCCGAAGCGCCACCTGCTGTCTAGCACGAGGCCCAGATACTTCATCTGGGCCCCGACCCCTATCCGGACGCCCTCCACCACGATGTGGGCGTCTGGAGGGCAGCGCTGACGAGGCCCGTGAAAGAACACGGCCTCGGTCTTGTTCAGCGCTACCCTCAAACCAAGCTGGCGGATCCTACCTGCCACTAAGGATCCGCCAGCTGAGGCCAAACAGGCCGCCGCCCCAAAGTCCCTCCCCCGGGCAACGAGGAGAGTGTCATCCGCGTAGCAGATGACACTCGTGCCCTGGAGGAGGGTGCCGCGCAGCAGCCAATCGAATCCGATGTTCCACAAGAGGGGCCCTAGCACCGAACCCTGTGGAACACCGGACTCCGCGCCGTAGCGCCTGATCCTGGCCGTTCTGTCCGCCAAGAGGACCTCCCGGTCCTCCAGGTAGTTGGCCAGGATCGCCCGCAGATATTGGGGCACTCCGTGGTACCGGAGTGCCTCCAATATGGTCGAGTGGGGCACGGAGTTGAACGCGTTGGCGATGTCGAACGACACCGCCAACACTCCGTCCCCAGCCTCGACCGCCTCCTGAACGTGGCCCCTGAGTAGGGCCACCGCGTCGACCGTCGAACGCCCTTGTCGAAACCCGAACTGGGCGTCCGACAGGTCCGGCCCTACCTCCCGCAAGTGGCTGCTAAGCCGGGTGGCGAGGATCCCCTCGAACAGTTTACCGACCTCATCGAGCAGAACGATGGGCCGGTATGCCGAGGGGGAGTCCACCGGGCGTCCCTCCTTCCGGAGCAGGCAAAGCTGCCCCTCCTTCCATAGTTTCGGGAACCTCCCAGCCGTCAGGCACGCGCTGAAGAGGTCCCGAAACCTCTGCTCCATTAGGGACGCCGCGATGGCCACCACCCGTGCGGGGACGCCATCCGGTCCAGGGGCCGTCTTCTTCGCGCGGAGGGAAAGAACCCCCGCGCCAAATTCCTCCGCCGATACCGGAGGGACCTCCTCCGCCGGCGAAGCCGCCACCCCCCCCAGTGGGGGGTTCATCGTTGGTGGGGTGAATTCGGTCCTGGGCGGAAACAGTGACCGAACCACCCCATCCAGCAACGCCGGCTCTAGGGTCTCCGCTAATGGGGGACCGTAAGGGCGCAGCTGACTCCGCGCCAGCTTATACGGCCTCCCAAACGGATCCCTGTCGAGGCCCTCCAGCATCTCGGCCTTTGCCGAGTCCTCGGCGGCGCACATTGCCGACTTGAGGACCGTCTTTGCCTCTACGTAAGAGGCGTAGAGGCGGTCCTCCTCGGCCTGACATCGGCTGGTGCGCCGCCGACTCCGCGTGTAGGCCCTTCTGGCCTCCACGCACGCCGCCCGGAGCCCCGCCAGCTCCACCGTCCACCAATAAACGGCGCGACGGGGAGGCGGACGGCGAGACCGAGGCATGCTAGAGTTGCACACCTCGGTCAGGGACCTCCGGAGCTGAACCGCTGCGGCGTCCACGTCCGTGCCCTCCACAGGGGGCGAGAGCCAGTCCTCGAGGAACGCTGCCTCCAGGGCTGCCTCCCGGTCCAGGCGGGTGAGAGCCCACCGCGGGAAGGGAGATTGGCCCGAGCGGGCCATCCCCCGCGGGCTCTGGGTGGAGATGTCGAACCGCACATATCGGTGGTCCGACAGGGTCTCCACCATCTCCACCCGCCAGTTCACGACGCGTGTGGCTAGCACAGGGGTGGCGAACGACACGTCCACCACTGACCCTCCCTGTTGCCGCACACACGTCTGAACATCCCCCCTGTTTAGCAGGGACACGCCGCACGAGGCCGCCCAAAATTCGACGGCGCGCCCCCGGACGTTGCAGGACGCCGCTGAATTACCCCAGGCCACCGACTTGGCGTTCAGGTCGCCTAACACGACGACCTGACGTGGTGCCGCCCTCCCGACGACTGCCGTAAGGACTTCGAGAAAGTTCTCGAAGTCCCTTAGAGGGCGGTTTGGGGAGAAATAGACCCCGACCAGGGCTATTTCTCCCCACGCGGCGGCCACGTATCCCGGACCCCTCTCTAAAAGCGAGAGGGGAGGGGAGTCCGTGGCAGGCCGCGACACCAACGCCACCAAGCCGTCTCGATCACCCAGCCAACGGCCAGGTACCGAGTACGGCTCGGCGACCACCGCCACGTCCACCAACCACTCGGCTACAGTCTGCATCAGCAGATCCTGGGCCGCTCTGCAGTGGTTGGTGTTCGCCTGGAGGATGCGATGTTCGACTCTACCCATTAGTAGGACATCGCACCCTCCTCCTCCACAGCCGCTGAGGTCCCAGCCACTGGGACGGCGGTGGCAGCGACAGGCCGGGTCGGAGCCTGGGCTTTGCCCTTCTTAAGGGGAGGACTGCAATTCCTCCCCTTCATAATGTGGCCCGCAGGGCGACCACTGGCGGCACAAACTGCGCAGTGCGGCGCGGCGGCCATGCAGGAGGCGGATTTGTGGCCCTCCTTGCCGCAGCGGTAACAACTGTCCGCCCTGTCAATGCTGGACGGACAGAGGGCTCGGGTGTGACCGATGCCGAAGCACCGGTAACACCGCAGAGGCTGGTCCTCAAGGGCCCGGACCGCAGCCGAGCTGAAGCCGACGGCGAGCCGTCCCTTCTCGAGGACGGCTTTGGCAGCGGCGACTGGGCACTCCAGGCGAATTGCGCCCATGCCGCCGCGCCCGGGCCTGATGCCCCCGCCCTGCACCGCTGCGACTGCGCAGCCACCTATGGCTGCGACCGCCGCTACCACCTCCTCCTTGGTGACGGAGTCGTCCAGGTCCGTCACCTCGAAGGCCGCCGACTTCACCGGCCTGGCCACCTTTGCCGCGTCCGCAATGACCTCTTGCAGCTTCGCTGCGAAGAGGTCAGCGTTTTTTCCGCCCTCTGCACCGGGGAACTCGAAGATTCGAGCCCCAGCCTGTGTCCGGCGGCACGAGACTTTACCGATCCCTAGTTTGGTGGGATCGGCACTGGCGCGCGCCCGCAACATCACGGACGCGTACGTCTCGCCCCGCTCCGCAGCCTCCGTGGTGAGCGTCATCACGACGGCTGCGGTCTTGGGAGGAACCAAGTTCCTCCTGACACCGGCTGGGGTCGAACCCTTCCCCTTTCCCTTGCCAGTTGTCTGTGACGGACCGGCAGGGGCGGTGGCGGAGGCGGCTGGGGGGGTGGTTTTCCCCTTCCCTTTTCCCTTGCCAGTCGGCTTCGACTGGCTGGGAGTGGTGGTGGCGGGGACGGCAGGGACGACCGCTGCCGTCTTTTTGCCCTTGCCCTTCCCCTTACCGACCACCCTCGTCCAGCCCTGCTGGTTGGTCGGGGTGGTGGAAGGGAGAAGGGCGTCCTCCCTCTGGGAGGTCACCGGCTCCTCTCGCCTCTTGTCCGCCGCAAGTGGCGGTCGGAGGCGTTTCTCCGGCAAGAGCCGGTCCTCTATTCCCGCCAGGCAGGCCCTGACGAAGACCCTCTGCTCCTCCATAGCCTTGCGGAGGATGTCCTCAAGGCCGGAGGGGGGAGCGAGGCCCTCTGCCGCAGGTCTGGGCTCGGCTTGGGATGGCCGGGCCGTGGCTTCAGCCAGCTTCAGATGCAGCTGGCTGACCTCCGACTGCAGGCGATCTACCTTCGCCTGCAGTTGCCGCGTTTCATCGCTGGCCTTGCGGTCCACCAGCTCCGCGACGATGCCACGCATGCTGGCGGCCCGGCATCTGAGGGACTTCTGGAAAGTCCCCTTCAGATGCGAGGACTTGGCGGCGACCTCCACGATCGCCTCTTCGTCCTCCAAGGCCATCTTCTCCAGTTCGGCCAGTGAGTGGTTCGCGTACAGGACGCGGGCCGCACCGTAATCGGCCTTGGCACGAGCGACTCGCGCCCGTTCTTCCCTGGCCGCAACCCGCTCCTCCAGCTCTTGCTGGAGGTGCTCCCGCCGTGCCAGGTCCAGCTCGCGCTGGGCGGTGGCTAAACCCACATCGTGGGTGTCTGCCGCTGTTGTGGGTTTCTTAGCCTTGACCCTTTTCTTCGACGAACCCGACGCCGAGGAGCCATCCGACCCGTCCTTTAAAAAGGTCTTCCGCTTTCTGGAAGCAGATCGCGATCGCGAATCTTCGACCGCCATCGAATCGGAATCCGATACAATGGACTCATCGTCGGAGTCCACCTGCCCGCCGTAGAAGGCCCTGCCTTCATCCGACGCTAAGGAAGCGTCGCGTTGGCCCTGAGAAGGGCCTTTTGGTTGGCCCTGAGAAGGGCCTTTGGGTTGGCCCTGAGAAGGGCCTTTGGGTTGGCCCTGAGAAGGGCCTTTGGGTTGGCCCTGAGAAGGGCCTTTTTTCACAAAATGCGCGAGGGCATCCCGCGCTGGTTTTGGCATTTCCGCAGTATTCGTAACTCACAAGACAATAAGATAGTTACGATGCACAGTGCACTTTAGCCGTACCCAGTCTGCCACTCCGTTACGGTGGTCAGAACTGGGACGTTTCCGGGGAACGCGACGTGGACGCAAGCACTGTGGGGTGGTTCCCCAACCTAACCTAACCTTTTTTTTTTTTTTTTTTGTTTGCGCTGGGAAAAAATGCGTTACGCATACCCGCCCATTGGGGGATGGACGGGTTATGTGGGACTCTCCGGCTACTCCGGCATACCCACTAAAATAACCCAGCGGCACTCCCGCATCGTCTATTTGGAGGAGGACTGGGAAACCGGCACAGCCTTTACGTCCAGTCCCCCACCGACGACCGCCCGCCTTTACAGCGGGGCCCGCACGCCCCTCCCTAAGTGGAGGGGCCCGGGAACGACCGTGAGTGCTCGGCCGTTCCCGCCCAACGAGGGTGGTGATTAGTGCAATGCGAGCGAAGGCGCCCCCGCGCCTGTCGCCCGCTAATCACCACCAGAAGGAGGGAGGCGACGATCGTACAACCGCCGTCTCCCACCCCTTCTTCGCCTGCGGAGCGGCGGCGCGAGAGGATCATCCTCCCGCGCGCGCTCCGCCGCCTCCTTTTGCGACATGACATTCTCGCAAAAGGAGGCAACCGCCGCCCAAGCCTCCTCACTCCCCAGCATGGAGTTCACCACACTGGGAAGTGAGAGGTCCATCCCGACCACATCTGTCAGGGCACGGCGCAGCTCAGCCCAGGCTGGGCACACCTCGAGGGTGTGCTGCGCCGTGTCCTCCGCGGCTCCACAGTTGTGGCACGCCGGGGTCTCCTCCCTCTGGATCCGATGCAGGTGCGTTCCGAAGCAGCCATGCCCGGACAACACCTGCACCAGACGGAAAGAGAGGAAACCGTGGGGGCGCTCGAGCCAGTCCCGCAGGACTGGACCGAGCGCGTCCAGCGTCCGGCGACCAAAGGTGGCGGAGGCGAGGTCTCGTGTCCAGTGAAGGACGATTGCGTCCCTAGCCTCCCGCCGCACGGCCTCCCGCTCTTGCGCGGCGGGGCGCTCACCCAGCGCCCTACGCCGCGCCACCCATTCGTACACTCTGGCGAGCACCCATGCCTCCAATTCCCATGGAGGGGTGCCGGCCAGAGCGCACGCCGCCGCGAAGCCCACCGAGCGGTAGGCTCGCGCCACCCGCTGTGCAATGGCCCGTTGGGGCCTGCGGATGGCGGTTGCATTCTCCCTCCTGTGGAGGGAGTCCGCCCAGATGGGAGCCCCATATAGGGCCATGCTTTTGAGGATGCCGGCATAGAGGCGCCGGCATCGCTCCTTGGGCCCGCCCAGGTTCGGGAGGAGCCACGAGAGGGCGTCCGCGGCTTTTAGCAGGCGCGTCGACAGCCCGCTGAAGTGCGGGCCGAAGCGCCACCTGCTGTCCAGCACGAGGCCCAGATACTTCATCTGGGCCCCGACCCCTATCCGGACGCCCTCCACCACGATGTGGGCGTCAAAAGGGCAGCGCTGCCGAGGCCCGTGAAAGAACACGGCCTCGGTCTTGTTCAGCGCCACCCTCAAACCAAGCTGGCGGATCCTACCTGCCACTAAGGATCCGCCAGCTGAGGCCAGACAGGCCGCCTCCCTAAAATCCCTCCCCCGGGCAACGAGGAGAGTGTCATCCGCGTAGCAGATGACACTCGTGCCCTGGAGGAGGGTGCCGCGCAGCAGCCAATCGAATCCGATGTTCCACAAGAGGGGCCCCAGCACCGAACCCTGTGGAACACCGGACTCCGCGCCGTAGCGCCTGATCCTGGCCGTCCTGTCCGCCAGGAGGACCTCCCGGTCCTCCAGGTAGTTGGCCAGGATCGCCCGCAGATATTGGGGCACTCCGTAGTATCGGAGTGCCTCCAATATGGTCGAGTGGGGCACGGAGTTGAAGGCGTTGGCGATGTCGAACGACACCGCCAACACTCCGTCCCCAGCCTCGACCGCTTCCCGCACTTGGCCCCTGAGTAGGGCCAACGCATCGACCGTCGAACGCCCTTGTCGGAACCCGAACTGGGCGTCCGACAGGTCTGGCCCTACTTCCCGCAACTGGCTATTTAGCCGGGTGGCGATGATCCCCTCGAACAATTTACCGACCTCATCGAGCAGAACGATGGGCCGGTATGCCGAGGGGGAGTCCACCGGGCGTCCCTCCTTCCGGAGCAGGCAAAGCTGCCCCTCCTTCCAGATCTTCGGGAACCTCCCAGCCGTCAGGCACGCGCTGAAGAGGTCCCGAATCCTCTGCTCCATGAAGGACGCTGCGATGGCCACCACCCGTGCGGGGACGCCATCTGGTCCAGGGGCCGTCTTCTTCGCGCGGAGGGGCAAAACCCCCGCGCGAAATTCCTCCGCCGACACTGGAGGCACCTCCTCCTCCGGCGAAGCCACCACCCCCCCCAGCGGGGGGTTCATCGTTGGTGGGGTGAAGTCGGTCCTGCGCGGAAACAGTGACCGAACCACCCCATCCAGCAACGCCGGCTCTAGGGTCTCCGCTAATGGGGGACCGTAAGGGCGCAGCTGGCTCCGCGCCTGCTTATACGGCCTCCCAAACGGATCCCTGTCGAGGCCCTCCAGCATCTCGGCCTTTGCCGAGTCCTCGGCGGCGCACATTTCCGACTTGAGGACCGTCTTTGCCTCTAGGTAAGAGGCGTAGAGGCGGTCCTCCTCAGCCTGACATCGGCTGGTGCGCCGCCGACTCCGCGTGTAGGCCCTCCTGGCCTCCACGCACGCGGCCCGGAGCCCCGCCAGCTCCACCGTCCACCAATAAACGGCGCGACGGGGAGGCGGACGGCGAGACCGAGGCATGCTGGAGTTGCACACCTCGGTCAGGGATCCCCGCAGCCGAACCGCTGCGGCGTCCACGTCCGTGCCCTGCACAGGGGGCGAGAGCCAGTCCTCGAGGAACGCTGCCTCCTGGGCTGACTCCCGGTCCAGGCGGGTGAGAGCCCACCGCGGGAAGGGAGATTGGCCCGAGCGGGCCCTCCCCCGCGGGCTCTGGGTGGAGATGTCGAACCGCACATATCGGTGGTCCGACAGGGTCTCCACCATCTCCACCCGCCAGTTCACGACGCGCGTGGCTAGCACAGGGGTGGCGAACGACACGTCCACCACTGACCCTCCCTGTTGCCGCACACACGTCTGAACATCCCCCCTGTTTAGCAGGGACACGCCGCACGAGGCCGCCCAAAATTCGACGGCGCGCCCCCGGACGTTGCAGGACGCCGCTGGGTTGCCCCAGGCCACCGACTTGGCGTTCAGGTCGCCCAACACTACGACCTGACGTGGTGCCGCCCTCCCGACGACTGCCGTAAGGACCTCGAGAAAATTCTCGAAGTCCCTTAGAGGGCGGTTTGGGGAGAAATAGACCCCGACCAGGGCTATTTCTCCCCACGCGGCGGCCACGTATCCCGGACCCCTCTCTAAAAGCGAGAGGGGAGGGGAGTCCGTGGCAGGCCGCGACACCAACGCCACCAAGCCGTCTCGATCACCCAGCCAACGGCCAGGCACCGAGTACGGCTCGGCGACCACCGCCACGTCCACCAACCACTCGGCCACAGTCTGCATCAGCAGATCCTGGGCCGCTCTGCAGTGGTTGGTGTTCGCCTGGAGGATGCGATGTTCGACTCTACCCATTAATCGGTCATCGCACCCTCCTCCTCCACAGCCGCTGAGGTCCCAGCTACTGGGACGGCGGTGGCAGCGACAGGCCGGGTCGGTGCCTGAACTTTGCCCTTCTTAAGGGGAGGACTGCAATTCCTCCCCTTCATTATATGGCCCGCAGGGCGGCCACTGGCGGCACAAACTGCGCAGTGCGGCGCGGCGGCCATGCAGGAGGCGGACTTGTGGCCCTCCTTGCCGCAGCGGTAGCAACTGTCCGTCCTGTCTATTGTGGACGGACAGAGAGCCCGGGTGTGTCCGATGCCGAAGCACTTATAACACCTTAAAGGCTGGTCTTCAAGGGCCCGGACTGCACCCGAGCTGAAGCCGACGGCGAGCCGTCCCTTTTCGAGGACGGCTTTGGCAGCGGCGACTGGACACTCCAGGCGAATGGTGCCCATGCCGCCGCGCCCGGGCCTGATGCCCCCGCCCTGCACCGCTGCGACTGCGCAGCCACCTATGGCTGCGATTGCTGCCACCACCTCCTCCTTGGTGACGGAGTCGTCTAGATCCGTCACCTCGATGGCCGCCGACTTTACCGGCCTGGCCACCTTCGCCGAGTCTGAAATGACCTCTTGCAGCTTAGCTGCGAAGAGGTCCGCGTTTTTGCCGCCCTCCGCACCAGGGAACTCGAATATACGAGCCCCAGCCTGTGTCTTGCGGCATGAGACTTTGCCGATCCCCAGTTTAGTGGGATCGGCAGTGGCACGCGCCCGCACCAACATGGACGCGTACGTCTCACCCCGCTCCGCGGCCTCCGCGGTGAGTGTCACCACGACGGCCGCGGTCTTTGGAGGAACAAGGTTCCTCTTGGCACCGGCTGGGGGGGAAGAACTCTTCCCCTTCCCCTTCCCCTTGCCAGTCGTCTGTGACTGACCGGCAGGGGTGGTGGCGGAGGCGGCTGGGGGGGGGGTGGTTTTTCCCCTCCCTTTACCCTTGCCAGTCGGCTTCGACTGGCTGGGAGTGGTGGTGGCGGGGACGGCAGGGACGACCGCTGCCGTCTTTTTGCCCTTGCCCTTCCCCTTACCGACCACCCTCGTCCAGCCCTGCTGGTTGGTCGGGGTGGTGGAAGGGAGAAGGGCGTCCTCCCTCTGAGAGGAAGGCACCGGCTCCTCTCGCCTCCTGTCCGCCGCAAGCGGCGGTCGGACGACTTTCGCCGGCAAGAGCCGGTCCTCTATTCCCGCCAGGCAGGAACGAACAAACGCCCTCTCCTCCGCCATGACCTTGCGGAGGACATCCTCAAGGCCGGGGGAGGAGGCAAGGCCCTCCGTCGCAGGTCCGGGCTCGGCTTGGGACGGCCGGGCCGTGGCTTCAGCCAGCTTGAGGTGAAGCTGGCTGACCTCCGACTGCAGGCGATCCACTTTCGCCTGCAGTTGCCGCGACTCGTCGCTGGCCTTGCGCTCCACGAGCTCCGCGACGATGCCACGCATGCTCGCGGCCCGGCATTTCAGGGACTTTTGGAAAGTCCCCTTTAGGTGGGAGGACTTGGCGGCGACCTCCACGATTGCCTCCTCGTCCTCCAAGGCCATCCTCTCCAATTCGGCCAGGGAGTGGTCCGCGTACATCACGCGGGACGCACCGTACCCGGCCTTGGCACGAGCGACGCGCGCCCGCTCCTCCTTGGCCGCAATTCGCTCCTCGAGCTCCTGCTGGAGCTGCTCCCGACGACCCAGATCCAACTGGCGCTGGGCGTCGACCAAACCCACATCGTGGGTATCCGCTGCGGTTTTTTGGGCCTTCCTTTTCTGCTCCTTCGCCGAACATGAGGACCCATCTGACCCTTGTTTCAGGAAGCTCTTACGCTTCCGCGAAACCGATCGTGATCGGCTGTAATCCGACGCTGTGGACTCATTCTCGGAGTCCGACAATGAGTCCACTCTCCCTCCGTAGAAGGCGCTGCCTTCCGACGCCGACGCGTCGCGTTGGCCCTGAGAAGGGCCTTTTGGTTGGCCCTGAGAAGGGCCTTTGGGTTGGCCCTGAGAAGGGCCTTTTTTGATGAAATGCCCGAGGGCATCCCGCAATGGTTTTGGCATATTTCAACAAGGTCGTAGCTCACAAGGCAGTAAGATAGCTACGATGCACAGTGCACTTTAGCCGTACCCAGTCTGCCACTCCGTTACGGTGGTCAGAACTGGGACGTTTCCGGGGAACGCGACGTGGACGCAAGCACTGTGGGGTGGTTCCCCAACCTAACCTTTTTTTTTTTTTTTTTTTTTTTTGTTTGCGCTGGGAAAAAATGCGTTACGCATACCCGCCCATTGGGGGATGGACGGGTTATGTGGGACTCTCCGGCTACTCCGGCATACCCACTAAAATAACCCAGCGGCACTCCCGCATCGTCTATTTGGAGGAGGACTGGGAAACCGGCACAGCCTTTACGTCCAGTCCCCCACCGACGACCGCCCGCTTTGACAGCGGGGCCCGCACGCCCCTCCCTTAGTGAAGGGGCCCGGAAACGACCGTGAGTGCTCGGCCGTTCCCGCCCGGCGAGGGTGGTGATTAGTGCAATGCGAGCGAAGGCGCCCCCGCGCCTGTCGCCCGCTAATCACCACCAGAAGGAGGGAGGCGACGATCGTACAACCGCCGTCTCCCACCCCTTCTCCGCCTGCGGAGCGGCGGCGCGAGAGGATCATCCTCCCGCGCGCGCTCCGCCGCCTCCTTTTGCGACATAACATCCTCGCAAAAGGAGGCAACCGCCGCCCAAGCCTCCTCACTCCCCAGCATGGAGTTCACCACACTGGGAAGTGAGAGGTCCATCCCGACCACATCTGTCAGGGCACGGCGCAGCTCAGCCCAGGCTGGGCACACCTCGAGGGTGTGCTGCGCCGTGTCCTCCGCGGCTCCACACTCGTGGCACGCCGGGGTTTCCTCCCTCTGGATCCGATGCAGGTGCGTTCCGAAGCAGCCATGCCCGGATAACACCTGCACCAGACGGAACGAGAGGAAACCGTGGGGGCGCTCGAGCCAGTCTCGTAGGACTGGACCGAGCGCGTCCAGCGTCCGGCGTCCAAAGGTGGCGGAGGCGAGGTCCCGTGTCCAGTGTAGGACGATGGCGTCCCTCGCCTCCCGCCGCACGGCATCCCGCTCTTGCGCGGCGGGGCGCTCACCCAGCGCCCTACGCCGCGCCGTCCACTCGTACACTCTGGCGAGCACCCATGCCTCCAATTCCCAGGGAGGGGTGCCAGCCAGAGCGCACGCCGCCGCAAAACCCACTGAGCGGTAGGCCCTCGCCACCCGCTGTGCAATGGCCCGTTGGGGCCTGCGGATGGCGGTTGCATTCTCCCTCCTGTGGAGGGAGTCCGCCCAGATGGGTGCCCCGTACAGGGCCATGCTCTTCAGGATGCCGGCATAGAGGCGCCGGCATCGCTCCTTGGGCCCTCCCAGGTTTGGGAGGAGCCATGAGAGGGCGTCCGCGGCTTTCAGCAGGCGCGTCGACAGCCCGCTGAAGTGCGGGCCGAAGCGCCACCTGCTGTCTAGCACGAGGCCCAGATACTTCATCTGGGCCCCGACCTCTATCCGGACGCCCTCCACCACGATGTGGGCGTCTGGAGGGCAGCGCTGCCGAGGCCCGTGAAAGAACACGGCCTCGGTCTTGTTCAGCGCTACCCTCAAACCAAGCTGGCGGATCCTACCTGCCACTAAGGATCCGCCAGCTGAGGCCAAACAGGCCGCCGCCCCAAAGTCCCTCCCCCGGGCAACGAGGAGAGTGTCATCCGCGTAGCAGATGACACTCGTGCCCTGGAGGAGGGTGCCCCGAAGGACCCAATCGAATCCGATGTTCCACAAGAGGGGCCCTAGCACCGAACCCTGTGGAACACCGGACTCCGCGCCGTAGCGCCTGATCCTGGCCGTTCTGTCCGCCAAGAAGACCTCCCGGTCCTCCAGGTAGTTGGCCAGGATCGCCCGCAGATATTGGGGCACTCCGTGGTACCGGAGTGCCTCCAATATGGTCGAGTGGGGCACGGAGTTGAACGCGTTGGCGATGTCGAACGACACCGCCAACACTCCGTCCCCAGCCCCGACCGCATCCTGCACTTGGCCCCTGAGTAGGGCCACCGCGTCGACCGTCGAACGCCCCTGTCGAAACCCGAACTGGGCGTCCGACAGGTCTGGCCCTACCTCCCGCAACTGGCTATTAAGCCGGGTGGCGATGATCCCCTCGAACAATTTACCGACCTCATCGAGCAGAACGATGGGCCGGTATGCCGAGGGGGAGTCCACCGGGCGTCCCTCCTTCCGGAGCAGGCAAAGCTGCCCCTCCTTCCAGATTTTCGGGAACCTCCCAGCCGTCAGGCACGCGCTGAAGAGGTCCCGAAACCTCTCCTCCATGAGGGACGCTGCGATGGCCACCACCCGTGCGGGGACACCATCCGGTCCAGGGGCCGTCTTCTTCGCGCGGAGGGACAGAACCCCCGCGCGAAATTCCTCCACCGATACTGGAGGGACCTCCTCCTCCGGCGAAGCCACCACCCCCCCCAGCGGGGGGTTCATCGTTGGTGGGGTGAAGTCGGTCCTGCGCGGAAACAGTGACCGAACCACCCCATCCAGCAACGCCGGCTCTAGGGTCTCCGCTAATGGGGGACCGTAAGGGCGCAGCTGGCTCCGCGCCTGCTTATACGGCCTCCCAAACGGATCCCTGTCGAGGCCCTCCAGCATCTCGGCCTTTGCCGAGTCCTCGGCGGCGCACATTTCCGACTTGAGGACCGTCTTTGCCTCTAGGTAAGAGGCGTAGAGGCGGTCCTCCTCAGCCTGACATCGGCTGGTGCGCCGCCGACTCCGCGTGTAGGCCCTCCTGGCCTCCACGCACGCGGCCCGTAGCGCCGCCAGCTCCCCCGTCCACCAATAAACGGCGCGACGGGGAGGCGGACGGCGAGACCGAGGCATGCTGGAGTTGCACACCTCGGTCAGGGACCCCCGCAGCTGAACCGCTGCGGCGTCCACGTCCGTGCCCTCCACAGGGGGCGAGAGCCAGTCCTCGAGGAACGCCGCCTCCTGGGCTGACTCCCGGTCCAGGCGGGTGAGAGCCCACCGCGGGAAGGGTGATTGGCCCGAGCGGGCCATCCCCCGCGGGCTCTGGGTGGAGATGTCGAACCGCACATATCGGTGGTCCGACAGGGTCTCCACCATCTCCACCCGCCAGTTCACAACGCGGGCGGCTAGCACAGGGGTGGCGAACGATACGTCCACCACTGACCCTCCCTGTTGCCGCACACACGTGTGAACATCCCCCCTGTTTAGCAGGGACACGCCGCACGAGGCCGCCCAAAATTCGACGGCGCGCCCCCGGACGTTGCAGGACGCCGCTGAGTTGCCCCAGGCCACCGACTTGGCGTTCAGGTCGCCCACCACGACGACCTGACGTGGTGCCGCCCTCCCGACGACTGCCGTAAGGACTTCGAGAAAATCCTCGAAGTCCCTTAGAGGGCGGTTTGGGGAGAAATAGACCCCGACCAGGGCTATTTCTCCCCACGCGGCGGCCACGTATCCCGGACCCCTCTCTAAAAGCGAGAGGGGAGGGGAGTCCGTGGCAGGCCGCGACACCAACGCCACCAAGCCGTCTCGATCACCCAGCCAGCGGCCAGGTATCGAGTACGGCTCGGCAACCACCGCCACGTCCACCAACCACTCGGCCACAGTCTGCATCAACAGATCCTGTGCCGCTCTGCAGTGGTTGGTGTTCGCCTGGAGGATGCGATGTTCGACCCTACCCATTAGTCGGTCATCGCACCCCCCTCCTCCACAGCCGCCGAAGTCCCAGCTACTGGGGTGGCGGTGGCAGCGACAGGCCGGGTCGGCGCCTGAGATTTGCCCTTCTTAAGGGGAGGAATACAATTCCTCCCCTTCATAATGTGGCCCGCAGGGCGGCCACTGGCGGCACACACCGCACAGTGCGGTGCGGCGGCCTCGCAGGAGGCGGCCTTGTGCCCCTCCTTGCCGCAGCGGTAGCAACTGCCCGTCCTGTCAATGCTGGACGGACAGAGGGCTCGGGTGTGACCGATGCCGAAGCACCGGTAACACCGTAGAGGCTGGTCCTCAAGGGCCCGGACCGCCGCGGAGCTGAACCCGACGGCGAGCCGTCCCTTCTCGAGGACGGCTTTGGCAGCGGCGACTGGGCACTCTAGGCGAATGGTGCCCATGCCGCCACGCCCGGGCCTGATGCCCCCGCCCTGTACCGCTGCGACTTCACAGCCCCCTATGGCTGCGATTGCTGCCACCACCTCCTCCTTGGTGACGGAGTCGTCCAGATCCGTCACCTCGATGGCCGCCGACTTCACCGGCCTCGCCACCTTCGCCGAGTCTGCGATGACCTCTTTCAGCTTAGCTGCGAAGAGGTCCGCGTTTTTGCCGCCCACCGCACCAGGGAACTCAAAAATTCGAGCCCCAGCCTGGGTCTTGCGGCATGAGACTTTGCCGATCCCCAGTTTGGTGGGATCGGCAGTGGCACGCGCCCGCACCAACATGGACGCGTACGTCTCACCCCGCTCCGCGGCCTCTGCGGTGAGCGTCACCACGACGGCCGCGGTCTTGGGAGGAACTAAGTTCCTCCTGACACTGGCTGGGGCGGAACTCTTGCCCTGTCCCTTTCCCTTGTCGGCCGACTGCGACTGACCGGCAGGGGTGGTGGCGGAGACGGCTGGGGCCAGGGTGCTGCTCTTCCCTTTCCCTTTGCCTTTCCCCTTCCCTTTGCCAGTCGGCTGCGACTGGCTGGGAGTGGTGGTGGCGGGGACGGCAGGGACGACAGCTGCCGTCCTTTTGCCCTTGCCCTTCCCCTTACCGACCACCTTCGTCCAGCCCTGCTGGCTGGTCGGGGTGGTCGAAGGTAGAAGGGCGTCCTCCGTCTGGGAGGTAGGCACCGGCTCCTGTCGCCTCTTGTCCGCCGCAAGTGGCGGTCGGAGGCGTTTCTCCGGCAGTAACCGGTCCTCGATGCCCGCTAAGCAGGCCCTCACAAAATCCCTCTGCTCCCCCATAGCCCTGCGGAGGATTTCCTCAAGGCCAGAGGACGGAGCGAGGCCCTCTGCCGCAGGCCTGGGCTCGGCTTGCGATGGCCGGGCCGTGGCTTCAGCCAGCTTTAAATGCAGCTGGCTGACCTCCAACTGCAGGCGATCCACTTTCGCCTGCAGTTGCCGCGATTCTTCGCTGGCCTTGCGGTTGACCAGCTCCGCGACGATGCCGCGCATGCTGGCGGCCCGGCATTAATCCCCAACCTAACCTTTTTTTTTTTTTTTTTTTTTTGTTTGCGCTGGGAAAAAATGCGTTACGCATACCCGCCCATTGGGGGATGGACGGGTTATGTGGGACTCTCCGGCTACTCCGGCATACCCACTAAAATAACCCAGCGGCACTCCCGCATCGTCTTTGTGGAGGAGGACTGGGAAACCGGCACAGCCTTTACGTCCAGTCCCCCACCGACGACCGCCCGCCTTTACAGCGGGGCCCGCACGCCCCTCCCTAAGTGGAGGGGCCCGGGAACGACCGTGAGTGCTCGGCCGTTCCCGCCCGACGAGGGTGGTGATTAGTGCAATGCGAGCGAAGGCGCCCCCGCGCCTGTCGCCCGCTAATCACCACCAGAAGGAGGGAGGCGACGATCGTACAACCGCCGTCTCCCACCCCTTCTTCGCCTGCGGAGCGGCGGCGCGAGAGGATCATCCTCCCGCGCGCGCTCCGCCGCCTCCTTTTGCGACATGACGTTCTCGCAAAAGGAGGCAACCGCCGCCCAAGCCTCCTCACTCCCCAGCATGGAGTTCACCACACTGGGAAGTGAGAGGTCCATCCCGACCACATCTGTCAGGGCACGGCGCAGCTCAGCCCAGGCTGGGCACACCTCGAGGGTGTGCTGCGCCGTGTCCTCCGCGGCTCCACAGTTGTGGCACGCCGGGGTCTCCTCCCTCTGGATCCGATGCAGGTGCGTTCCGAAGCAGCCATGCCCGGACAACACCTGCACCAGACGGAAAGAGAGGAAACCGTGGGGGCGCTCGAGCCAGTCCCGCAGGACTGGACCGAGCGCGTCCAGCGTCCGGCGACCAAAGGTGGCGGAGGCGAGGTCTCGTGTCCAGTGAAGGACGATTGCGTCCCTCGCCTCCCGCCGCACGGCCTCCCGCTCTTGCGCGGCGGGGCGCTCACCCAGCGCCCTACGCCGCGCCACCCATTCGTACACTCTGGCGAGCACCCATGCCTCCAATTCCCATGGAGGGGTGCCGGCCAGAGCGCACGCCGCCGCGAAGCCCACCGAGCGGTAGGCTCGCGCCACCCGCTGTGCAATGGCCCGTTGGGGCCTGCGGATGGCGGTTGCATTCTCCCTCCTGTGGAGGGAGTCCGCCCAGATGGGAGCCCCATATAGGGCCATGCTTTTGAGGATGCCGGCATAGAGGCGCCGGCATCGCTCCTTGGGCCCGCCCAGGTTCGGGAGGAGCCACGAGAGGGCGTCCGCGGCTTTTAACAGGCGCGTCGACAGCCCGCTGAAGTGCGGGCCGAAGCGCCACCTGCTGTCCAGCACGAGGCCCAGATACTTCATCTGGGCCCCGACCCCTATCCGGACGCCCTCCACCACGATGTGGGCGTCAGGAGGGCAGCGCTGCCGAGGCCCGTGAAAGAACACGGCCTCGGTCTTGTTCAGCGCCACCCTCAAACCAAGCTGGCGGATCCTACCTGCCACTAAGGATCCGCCAGCTGAGGCCAGACAGGCCGCCTCCCTAAAATCCCTCCCCCGGGCAACGAGGAGAGTGTCATCCGCGTAGCAGATGACACTCGTGCCCTGGAGGAGGGTGCCGCGCAGCAGCCAATCGAATCCGATGTTCCACAAGAGGGGCCCTAGCACCGAACCCTGTGGAACACCGGACTCCGCGCCGTAGCGCCTGATCCTGGCCGTCCTGTCCGCCAGGAGGACCTCCCGGTCCTCCAGGTAGTTGGCCAGGATCACCCGCAGATATTGGGGCACTCCCTGATACCGGAGTGCCTCCAATATGGTCGAGTGGGGCACGGAGTTGAAGGCGTTGGCGATGTCGAACGACACCGCCAACACTCCGTCCCCAGCCTCGACCGCTTCCCGCACTTGGCCCCTGAGTAGGGCCAACGCATCGACCGTCGAACGCCCTTGTCGGAACCCGAACTGGGCGTCCGACAGGTCTGGCCCTACCTCCCGCAACTGGCTATTGAGCCGGGTGGCGATGATCCCCTCGAACAATTTACCGACCTCATCGAGCAGGACGATGGGCCGGTATGCCGAGGGGGAGTCCACCGGGCGTCCCTCCTTCCGGAGCAGGCAAAGCTGCCCCTCCTTCCAGATCTTCGGGAACCTCCCAGCCGTCAGGCACGCGCTGAAGAGGTCCCGAAACCTCTCCTCCATGAGGGACGCCGCGATGGCCACCACCCGTGCGGGGACACCATCCGGTCCAGGGGCCGTCTTCTTCGCGCGGAGGGACAGAACCCCCGCGCGAAGTTCCTCCACCGACACTGGAGGGACCTCCTCCTCCGGCGAAGCCACCACCCCCCCCAGTGGGGGGTTCATCGTTGGTGGGGTGAAGTCGGTCCTGCGCGGAAACAGTGACCGAACCACCCCATCCAGCAACGCCGGCTCTAGGGTCTCCGCTAATGGGGGACCGTAAGGGCGCAGCTGGCTCCGCGCCTGCTTATACGGCCTCCCAAACGGATCCCTGTCGAGGCCCTCCAGCATCTCGGCCTTTGCCGAGTCCTCGGCGGCGCACATTTCCGACTTGAGGACCGTCTTTGCCTCTAGGTAAGAGGCGTAGAGGCGGTCCTCCTCAGCCTGACATCGGCTGGTGCGCCGCCGACTCCGCGTGTAGGCCCTCCTGGCCTCCACGCACGCGGCCCGGAGCCCCGCCAGCTCCACCGTCCACCAATAAACGGCGCGACGGGGAGGTGGACGGCGAGACCGAGGCATGCTGGAGTTGCACACCTCGGTCAGGGATCCCCGCAGCCGAACCGCTGCGGCGTCCACGTCCGTGCCCTGCACAGGGGGCGAGAGCCAGTCCTCGAGGAACGCTGCCTCCTGGGCTGACTCCCGGTCCAGGCGGGTGAGAGCCCACCGCGGGAAGGGAGATTGGCCCGAGCGGGCCCTCCCCCGCGGGCTCTGGGTGGAGATGTCGAACTGCACATATCGGTGGTCCGACAGGGTCTCCACCATCTCCACCCGCCAGTTCACGACGCGTGTGGCTAGCACAGGGGTGGCGAACGACACGTCCACCACTGACCCTCCCTGTTGCCGCACACACGTGTGAACATCCCCCCTGTTCAGGAGGGACACGCCGCACGAAGCCGCCCAAAATTCGACGGCGCGCCCCCGGACGTTACAGGACGCCGCTGGGTTGCCCCAGGCCACCGCCTTGGCGTTCAGGTCGCCCAAAACGACGACCTGACGTGGTGCCGCCCTCCCGACGACTGCCGTAAGGACTTCGAGAAAGTTCTCGAAGTCCCTTAGAGGGCGGTTTGGGGAGAAATAGACCCCGACCAGGGCTATTTCTCCCCACGCGGCGGCTACGTATCCCGGACCCCTCTCTAAAAGCGAGAGGGGAGGGGAGTCCGTGGCAGGCCGCGACACCAACGCCACCAAGCCGTCCCGATCACCCAGCCAACGGCCAGGTATCGAGTACGGCTCGGCGACCACCGCCACGTCCACCAACCACTCGGCCACAGTCTGCATCAGCAGATCCTGGGCCGCTCTGCAGTGGTTGGTGTTCGCCTGGAGGATGCGATGCTCGACTCTACCCATTAGTCGGTCATCGCACCCCCCTCCTCCACAGCCGCTGAGGTCCCAGCCACTGGGACGGCGGTGGCAATGACAGGCCGGGTCGGCGCCTGTATCTTGCCCTTCTTAAGGGGAGGACTGCAGTTCTTCCCCTTCATAATATGTCCCGCAGGGCGGCCACTAGCGGCACATACCGCGCAGTGTGGTGCGGCGGCCTTGCAGGAGGCGGATTTATGCCCCTCCTTGCCGCAGCGGTAGCAGCTGTCCGTCCTATCTACGCTGGACGGACAGAGGGCTCGGGTGTGGCCGATTCCGAAGCACTTGTAGCACCTCAAAGGCTGGTCCCCAAGTGCCCGGACCGCACCCGAGCTGAACCCGACGGCGAGCCGTCCCTTCTCGAGGACGGCTTTGGCAGCGGCGACTGGGCACTCCAGGCGAATAGTGCCCATGCCGCCGCGCCCGGGCCTGATGCCCCCGCCCTGCACCGCTGCGACTTCGCAGCCCCCAATGGCTGCGATCGCTGCCACCACCTCCTCCCTGGTGACGGAGTCATCCAGGTCCGTCACCTCGATGGCCGCCGACTTCACCGGCCTGGCCACCTTCGCCGCGTCCGCAATGACCTCTCGCAGCTTAGCTGCGAAGAGGTCGGCGTGTTTCCCGCCCTCAGCACCGGGGAACTCGAAGATACGAGCCCCAGCCTGTGTCCGGCGACACGAGACTTTGCCGATCCCCAGTTTGGTTGGATCGGCATTGGCACGCGCCCGCAACATTACGGACGCGTATGTCTCGCCTCGCTCCGCAGCCTCCGCGGTGAGCGTCATCACGACGGCTGCGGTTTTGGGAGGAACCAGGTTCCTCTTGGCACCGGCTGGGGGGGAACTCTTCCCTTTCCCCTTTCCCGTGCCAGTCGACTGACCAGCAGGGGTGGTGGTGGGGACTGCTGGGGCTGGAGGGGTGCTCTTCCCCTTCCCCTTCCCTTTCCCTTTGCCAGTCGGCTGCGACTGGCCGGGAGTGGCGGTGGCGGGAACGGCAGTGACGACAGGTGCCGTCCTTTTGCCTTTGCCCTTCCCCTTACCGACCACCCTCGTCCAGCCCTGCTGGTTGGTCGGGGTGGTCGAAGGGAGAAGGGCGTCCTCTCTCTGGGAGGTGGGCACCGGCTCCTCTCGCCTCTCCTCCGCTGCAAGCGGCGGTCGGAGGCGTTTCTCCGGCAGGAGCCGGTCCTCAATGCCCGCCAGGCAGGCTCTAACAAATGTCCTCTGCTCCGCCATAGCCTTGCGGAGGACTTCCTCTAGGCCGGAGGAGGGAGCGAGGACCTCTTCCGCAGGTCTGGTCTCGGCTTGCGACGGCCGGGCCGTGGCTTCAGCCAGCTTTAAGTGCAGCTGGCTGACCTCCGACTGCAGGCGATCCACTTTCGCCTGCAGCTGCCGCGACTCGTCGCTGGCCTTGCGGTCGACCAGCTCCGCGACGATGCCACGCATGCTGGCGGCCCTGCATTTGAGGGACTTCTGAAAAGTCCCTTTTAGGTGGGAGGACTTGGTGGCGACCTCGACGATCACCTCCTCGTCCTCCAAGGCCATCCGCTGCAATTCGGCCAGGGAGTGGTCCGCGTACAGGACGCGGGCCGCACCGTACTCGGCCTTGGCACGGGCGACGCGCGCCCGCTCCTCCTTGGCCGCAACCCGCTCCTCCAGCTCTTGCTGGAGCTGCTCCCGCCGTGCCAGGTCCAACTCACGCTGGGCATCGGCCAAACCCACGTCGTGGGTGTCTCCTGCTGTCAATGCCTTTTTGGCCTTGACTTTTCTCTTGGACTCCTTCGCCGAACCCGAGCCTGAGGAGCCATCAGACACAACTTTCAGGTAGGTCCGCTTCCGCGATGCCGATCTCGAACGAGGATCAACCACCATCGAACCCGCATCAGATGCTATGGACTCAATGTCGGAGTCCGACATGTCGCCCACACTCCCGCCGTAGAAGGCTCTGCCTTCCGACGCCGACGCGTCGCGTTGGCCCTGAGAAGGGCCTTTTGGTTGGCCCTGAGAAGGGCCTTTGGGTTGGCCCTGAGAAGGGCCTTTGGGTTGGCCCTGAGAAGGGCCTTTGGGTTGGCCCTGAGAAGGGCCGTTTTTAGTGAAATGCCCGAGGGCATCCCGCGCTTGTTTTGGCATATCCGCAGTTTCGTTGCAATCCAGGCAATTGTTCGCAACGATGCACAGTGCACTTTAGCCGTACCCAGTCTGCCACTCCGTTACGGTGGTCAGAACTGGGACGTTTCCAGGGAACACGACGAGGACGTAAGCACTGTGGGGTGGTTCCCCTCCCCAACCTAACCTTTTTTTTTTTTTTTTTGTTTGCGCTGGGAAAAAATGCGTTACGCATACCCGCCCATTGGGGGATGGACGGGTTATGTGGGACTCTCCGGCTAGTCCGGCATACCCACTAAAATAACCCAGCGGCACTCCCGCATCGTCTATTTGGAGGAGGACTGGGAAACCGGCACAGCCTTTACGTCCAGTCCCCCGCCGACGACCGCCCGCCTTTACAGCGGGGCCCGCACGCCCCTCCCTAAGTGGAGGGGCCCGGGAACGACCGTGAGTGCTCGGCCTTTCCCGCCCGACGATGGTGGTGATTTGTGCAATGCGAGCGAAGGCGCCCCCGCGCCTGTCGCCCGCTAATCACCACCAGAAGGAGGGAGGCGACGATCGTACAACCGCCGTCTCCCACCCCTTCTTCGCCTGCGGAGCGGGGGCGCGAGAGGATCATCCTCCCGCGCGCGCTCCGCCGCCTCCTTTTGCGACATGACATTCTCGCAAAAGGAGGCAACCGCCGCCCAAGCCTCCTCACTCCCCAGCATGGAGTTCACCACACTGGGAAGTGAGAGGTCCTGCCCGACCACATCTGTCAGGGTACGGCGCAGCTCAGCCCAGGCTGGGCACACCTCGAGGGTGTGCTGCGCCGTGTCCTCCGCGGCTCCGCAATGGTGGCACGCCGGGGTTTCCTCCCTCTGGATCCGATGCAGGTGCGCTCCGAAGCAGCCATGCCCGGACAACACCTGCACCAGACGGAAAGAGAGGAAACCGTGGGGGCGCTCGAGCCAATCCCGCAGGACTGGGCCGAGCGCGTCCAGCGTCCGGCGTCCAAAGGTGGCGGAGGCGAGGTCCCGTGTCCAGTGAAGAACGATTGCGTCCCTCGCCTCCCGCCGCACGGCCTCCCGCTCTTGCGCGGCGGGGCGCTCACCCAGCGCCCTACGCCGCGCCACCCATTCGTACACTCTGGCGAGCACCCATGCCTCCAATTCCCAGGGAGGGGTGCCGGCCAGAGCGCACGCCGCCGCAAAACCCACCGAGCGGTACGCCCTCGCCACCCGCTGTGCAATGGCGCGTTGGGGCCTGCGGATGGCGGTTGCATTCTCCCTCCTGTGGAGGGAGTCCGCCCAGATGGGTGCCCCATACAGGGCCATGCTCTTCAGGATGCCGGCATAGAGGCGCCGGCATCGCTCCTTGGGCCCTCCCAGGTTTGGGAGGAGCCATGAGAGGGCGTCCGCGGCTTTCAGCAGGCGCGTCGACAGCCTGCTAAAGTGCGGGCCGAAGCGCCACCTGCTGTCCAGCACGAGGCCCAGATACTTCATCTGGGCCCCGACCCCTATCCGGACGCCCTCCACCACAATGTGGGCGTCTGGAGGGCAGCGCTGCCGAGGCCCGTGAAAGAACACGGCCTCGGTCTTGTTCAGCGCCACCCTCAATCCAAGCTGGCGGATCCTACCTGCCACTAAGGATCCGCCAGCTGAGGCCAGACCGGCCGCCTCCCTAAAGTCCCTCCCCCGAGCAACGAGGAGAGTGTCATCCGCGTAGCAGATGACACTCGTGCCCTGGAGGAGGGTGCCGCGCAGCAGCCAATCGAATCCGATGTTCCACAAGAGGGGCCCTAGGACCGAACCCTGTGGAACACCGGACTCCGCGCCGTAGCGCCTGATCCTGGCCGTCCTGTCCGCCAGGAGGACCTCCCGGTCCTCCAGGTAGTTGGCCAGGATCGCCCGCAGATATTGGGGCACTCCGTGGTACCGGAGTGCCTCCAATATGGTCGAGTGGGGCACGGAGTTGAACGCGTTGGCGATGTCGAACGACACCGCCAACACTCCGTCCCCAGCTCCGACCGCCTCCTGCACTTGGCCCCTGAGTAGGGCCACCGCATCGACCGTCGAACGCCCCTGTCGAAACCCGAACTGGGCGTCCGACAGGTCTGGCCCTACCTCCCGCAACTGGCTATTAAGCCGGGTGGCGATGATCCCCTCGAACAATTTACCGACCTCATCGAGCAGAACGATGGGCCGGTATGCCGAGGGGGAGTCCACCGGGCGTCCCTCCTTCCGGAGCAGGCAAAGCTGCCCCTCCTTCCAGAGCTTCGGGAACCTCCCAGCCGTCAGGCACGCGCTGAAGAGGTCCCGAAACCTCTCCTCCATAAGGGACGCCGCGATGGCCACCACCCGTGCGGGGACACCATCCTCCCCAACCTAACCTTTTTTTTTTTTTTTTTTTTTTTTTTTGTTTGCGCTGGGAAAAAATGCGTTACGCATACCCGCCCATTGGGGGATGGACGGGTTATGTGGGACTCTCCGGCTACTCCGGCATACCCACTAAAATAACCCAGCGGCACTCCCGCATCGTCTGTTTGGAGGGGGACTGGGAAACCGGCACAGCCTTTACGTCCAGTCCCCCACCGACGACCGCCCGCCTTTACAGCGGGGCCCGCACGCCCCTTCCTAAGTGGAGGGGCCCGAGAACGACCGTGAGTGCTCGGCCGTTCCCGCCCGACGGTGGTGGCGATTTGTGCAATGCGAGCGAAGGCGCCCCCGCGCCTGTCACCCGCTAATCACCACCTGAGGGTGGGAGGCGACGGTCGTACAACCGCCTTCTCCCACCCCTCCTTCGCCTGCGGAGCGGTGGCGCGAGAGGATCATCCTCCCGCGCGCGCTCCGCCGCCTCCTTTTGCGACATGACGTCCTCGCAAAAGGAGGCAACCGCCGCCCAAGCCTCCTCACTCCCCAGCATGGAGTTCACCACACTGGGAAGTGAGAGGTCCAGCCCAACGACAGTATTCAGGGCACGGCGCAGCTCAGCCCAGGCTGGGCACACCTCGAGGGTGTGCTGCGCCGTGTCCTCCATGGCTCCGCAATGGTGGCACGCCGGGGCTTCCTCCCTCTGGATCCGATGCAGGTGCGCTCCGAAGCAACCATGCCCGGACAACACCTGCACCAGACGGAAAGAGAGGAAACCGTGGGGGCGCTCGAGCCAATCCCGCAGGACTGGGCCGAGCGCGTCCAGCGTCCGGCGTCCAAAGGTGGCGGAGGCGAGGTCCCGTGTCCAGTGGACAACGATTGCGTCCCTCGCCTCCCGCCGCACGGCCTCCCGCTCTTGCGCGGCGGGGCGCTCACCCAGCGCCCTACGCCGCGCCACCCATTCGTACACTCTGGCGAGCACCCATGCCTCCAATTCCCAGGGAGGGGTGCCGGCCAGAGCGCACGCCGCCGCAAAACCCACCGAGCGGTACGCCCTCGCCACCCGCTGTGCAATGGCGCGTTGGGGCCTGCGGATGGCGGTTGCATTCTCCCTCCTGTGGAGGGAGTCCGCCCAGATGGGTGCCCCATACAGGGCCATGCTCTTCAGGATGCCGGCATAGAGGCGCCGGCATCGCTCCTTGGGCCCTCCCAGGTTTGGGAGGAGCCATGAGAGGGCGTCCGCGGCTTTCAGCAGGCGCGTCGACAGCCCGCTAAAGTGCGGGCCGAAGCGCCACCTGCTGTCCAGCACGAGGCCAAGATACTTCATCTGGGCCCCGACCCCTATCCGGACGCCCTCCACCACAATGTGGGCGTCTGGAGGGCAGCGCTGCCGAGGCCCGTGAAAGAACACGGCCTCGGTCTTGTTCAGCGCCACCCTCAATCCAAGCTGGCGGATCCTACCTGCCACTAAGGATCCGCCAGCTGAGGCCAGACAGGCCGCCTCCCTAAAGTCCCTCCCCCGGGCAACGAGGAGAGTGTCATCCGCGTAGCAGATGACACTCGTGCCCTGGAGGAGGGTTCCCCGCAGGAGCCAATCGAATCCGATGTTCCACAAGAGGGGCCCTAGCACCGAACCCTGTGGAACACCGGACTCCGCGCCGTAGCGCCTGATCCTGGCCGTCCTGTCCGCCAGGAGGACCTCCCGGTCCTCCAGGTAGTTGGCCAGGATCGCCCGCAGATATTGGGGCACTCCGTGGTACCGGAGTGCCTCCAATATGGTCGAGTGGGGCACGGAGTTGAACGCGTTGGCGATGTCGAACGACACCGCCAACACTCCGTCCCCAGCTCCGACCGCCTCCTGCACTTGGCCCCTGAGCAGGGCCACCGCGTCGACCGTCGAACGCCCCTGTCGAAACCCGAACTGGGCGTCCGACAGGTCCGGCCCTACCTCCCGCAAATGGCTGTTAAGCCGGGTGGCTAGGATCCCCTCGAACAGTTTACCGACCTCATCGAGCAGAACGATGGGCCGGTATGCCGAGGGGGATTCCACCGGGCGTCCCTCCTTCCGGAGCAGGCAAAGCTGCCCCTCCTTCCATAGTTTCGGGAACCTCCCAGCCGTCAGGCACGCGCTGAAGAGGTCCCGAAGCCTTTCCTCCATGAGGGACGCCGCGATGGCCACCACCCGTGCGGGGACGCCGTCCGGTCCAGGGGCCGTCTTCTTCGTGCGGAGGGGCAGAACCCCCGCGCGAAGTTCCTCCACCGATACTGGAGGGTCCCCAACCTAACCTTTTTTTTTTTTTTTTTTTTTTTTTGTTTGCGCTGGGAAAAAATGCGTTACGCATACCCGCCCATTGGGGGATGGACGGGTTATGTGGGACTCTCCGGCTATTCCGGCATACCCACTAAAATAACCCAGCGGCACTCCCGCATCGTCTATTTGGAGGAGGACTGGGAAACCGGCACAGCCTTTACGTCCAGTCCCCCACCGACGACCGCCCTCCTTTACAGCGGGGCCCGCACGCCCCTCCCTTAGTGGAGGGGCCCGGGAACGACCGTGAGTGCTCGGCCGTTCCCGCCCGACGAGGGTGGTGATTGGTGCAATGCGAGCGAAGGCGCCCCCGCGCCTGTCGCCCGCTAATCACCACCAGAAGGAGGGAGGCGACGATCGTACAACCGCCGTCTCCCACCCCTTCTCCGCCTGCGGAGCGGCGGCGCGAGAGGATCATCCTCCCGCGTGCGCTCCGCCGCCTCCTTTTGCGACATGACATTCTCGCAAAAGGAGGCAACCGCCGCCCAAGCCTCCTCACTCCCCAGCATGGAGTTCACCACACCGGGAAGTGAGAGGTCTAACCCGACTACATCGGTCAGGGCACGGCGCAGCTCAGCCCAGGCTGGGCACACCTCGAGGGTGTGCTGCGCCGTGTCCTCCGCGGCTCCACACTCGTGGCACGCCGGGGTTTCCTCCCTCTGGATCCGATGCAGGTGCGTTCCGAAGCAGCCATGCCCGGATAACACCTGCACCAGACGGAACGAGAGGAAACCGTGGGGACGCTCGAGCCAGTCCCGCAGGGCTGGACCGAGCGCGTCCAACGTCCGGCGTCCAAAGGTGGCGGAGGCGAGGTCCCGTGTCCAGTGAAGGACGATTGCGTCCCTCGCCTCCCGCCGCACGGCATCCCGCTCTTGCGCGGCGGGGCGCTCACCCAGCGCCCTACGCCGCGCCGTCCATTCGTACACTCTGGCGAGCACCCATGCCTCCAATTCCCAGGGAGGGGTGCCGGCCAGAGCGCACGCCGCCGCAAAACCCACCGAGCGGTAGGCCCTCGCCACCCGCTGTGCAATGGCCCGTTGGGGCCTGCGGATGGCGGTTGCATTCTCCCTCCTGTGGAGGGAGTCCGCCCAGATGGGTGCCCCGTAAAGGGCCATGCTTTTGAGGATGCCGGCATAGAGGCGCCGGCATCGCTCCTTGGGCCCACCCAGGTTCGGGAGGAGCCATGAGAGGGCGTCCGTGGCTTTGAGCAGGCGCGTCGACAGCCCGCTGAAGTGCGGGCCGAAGCGCCACCTGCTGTCCAGCACGAGGCCCAGATACTTCATCTGGGCCCCGACCCCTATCCGGACGCCCTCCACCACGATGTGGGCGTCAGGAGGGCAGCGCTGCCGAGGCCCGTGAAAGAACACGGCCTCGGTCTTGTTCAGCGCTACCCTCAAACCAAGCTGGCGGATCCTACCTGCCACTAAGGATCCGCCAGCCGAGGCCAGACAGGCCGCCTCCCGAAAGTCCCTCCCCCGGGCAACGAGGAGAGTGTCATCCGCGTAGCAGATGACACTCGTGCCCTGGAGGAGGGTGCCCCGCAGGAGCCAATCGAATCCGATGTTCCACAAGAGGGGCCCTAGCACCGAACCCTGTGGAACACCGGACTCCGCGCCGTAGCGCCTGATCCTGGCCGTTCTGTCCGCCAAGAGGACCTCTCGGTCCTCTAGGTAATTGGCCAGGATCGCCCGCAGATATTGGGGCACTCCGTGGTACCGGAGTGCCTCCAATATGGTCGAGTGGGGCACGGAGTTGAACGCGTTGGCGATGTCGAACGACACCGCCAACACTCCGTCCCCAGCCTCGACCGCCTCCTGAACGTGGCCCCTGAGTAGGGCCACCGCGTCGACCGTCGAACGCCCTTGTCGAAACCCGAACTGGGCGTCCGACAGGTCCGGCCCTACCTCCCGCAAGTGGCTGTTAAGCCGGGTGGCGAGGATCCCCTCGAACAGTTTACCGACCTCATCGAGCAGAACGATGGGCCGGTATGCCGAGGGGGAGTCCACCGGGCGTCCCTCCTTGCGGAGCAGGCAAAGCTGCCCCTCCTTCCATAGTTTTGGGAACCTCCCAGCCGTCAGGCACGCGCTGAAGAGGTCCCGAAACCTCTGCTCCATTAGGGACGCCGCGATGGCCACCACCCGTGCGGGGACGCCATCCGGTCCAGGGGCCGTCTTTTTCGCGCGGAGGGAAAGAACCCCCGCGCCGAATTCCTCCACCGAAACCGGAGGGACCTCCTCCGCCGGCGAAGCCGCCACCTCCCCCAGTGGGGGGTTCATCGTTGGTGGGGTGAATTCGGTCCTGCGCGGAAACAGTGACCGAACCACCCCATCCAGCAACGCCGGCTCTAGGGTCTCCGTTAGTGGGGGGCCATAAGGGCGCAGCTGGCTCCGCGCCAACTTATATGGCCTCCCAAACGGACCCCTATCGAGGCCCTCCAGCATCTCGGCCTTTGCCGAGTCTTCGGCGGCGCACATTGCCGACTTGAGGACCGTCTTTGCCTCTACGTAAGAGGCGTAGAGGCGGTCCTCCTCCGCCTGACATCGGCTGGCGCGCCGCCGACTCCGCGTGAAGGCCCTCCTGGCCTCCACGCACTCGGCCCGAAGCGCCGCCAGCTCCCCCGTCCACCAATAAACGGCGCGACGGGGAGGCGGACGGCGAGACCGAGGCATGCTGGAATTGCACACCTCGGTCAGGGACCTCCGCAGCTGGACCGCTGCGGCGTCCACGTCCGTCACCTCCACAGGGGGCGAGAGCCAGTCCTCGAGGAACGCTGCCTCCAGGGCTGCCTCCCGGTCCAGGCGGGTGAGAGCCCACCGCGGGAAGGGAGATTGGCCCGAGCGGGCCATCCCCCGCGGGCTCTGGGTGGAGATGTCGAACCGCACATATCGGTGGTCCGACAGGGTCTCCACCATCTCCACCCGCCAGTTCACGACGCGTGTGGCTAGCACAGGGGTGGCGAACGACACGTCCACCACTGACCCTCCCTGTTGCCGCACACACGTGTGAACATCCCCCCTGTTCAGGAGGGACACGCCGCACGAAGCCGCCCAAAATTCGACGGCGCGCCCCCGGACGTTACATGACGCCGCTGGGTTGCCCCAGGCCACCGCCTTGGCGTTCAGGTCGCCCAACACGACGACCTGACGTGGTGCCGCCCTCCCGACGACTGCCGTAAGGACTTCGAGAAAACCCTCGAAGTCCCTTAGAGGGCGGTTTGGGGAGAAATAGACCCCGACCAGGGCTATTTCTCCCCACGCGGCGGCCACGTATCCTGGACCCCTCTCTAAAAGCGAGAGGGGAGGGGAGTCCGTGGCAGGCCGCGACACCAACGCCACCAAGCCGTCCCGATCACCCAGCCAACGGCCAGGTATCGAGTACGGCTCGGCGACCACCGCCACGTCCACCAACCACTCGGCCACAGTCTGCATCAGCAGATCCTGGGCCGCTCTGCAGTGGTTGGTGTTCGCCTGGAGGATGCGATGCTCGACTCTACCCATTAGTCGGTCATCGCACCCCCCTCCTCCACAGCCGCTGAGGTCCCAGCCACTGGGACGGCGGTGGCAATGACAGGCCGGGTCGGCGCCTGTATTTTGCCCTTCTTAAGGGGAGGACTGCAGTTCCTCCCCTTCATAATATGTCCCGCAGGGCGGCCACTAGCGGCACATACCGCGCAGTGCGGTGCGGCGGCCTTGCAGGAGGCGGATTTATGCCCCTCCTTGCCGCAGCGGTAGCAGCTGTCCGTCCTATCTACGCTGGACGGACAGAGGGCCCGGGTGTGGCCGATTCCGAAGCACTTGTAGCACCTCAGCGGCTGGTCCTCAAGTGCCCGGACCGCACCCGAGCTGAACCCGACGGCGAGCCGTCCCTTTTCGAGGACGGCTTTGGCAGCGGCGACAGGGCACTCCAGGCGAATAGTGCCCATGCCGCCGCGCCCGGGCCTGATGCCCCCGCCCTGCACCGCTGCGACTTCGCAGCCCCCATTGGCTGCGATCGCTGCCACCACCTCCTCCCTGGTGACGGAGTCATCCAGGTCCGTCACCTCGATGGCCGCCGACTTCACCGGCCTGGCCACCTTCGCCGCGTCCGCGATGACCTCCTGCAGCTTTGCTGCGAAGAGGTCGGCGTGTTTCCCGCCCTCAGCACCGGGGAACTCGAAGATACGAGCCCCAGCCTGTGTCCGGCGGCACGAGACTTTGCCGATCCCCAGTTTGGTTGGATCGGCATTGGCACGCGCCCGCAACATTACGGACGCGTATGTCTCGCCCCGCTCCGCAGCCTCCGCAGTGAGCGTCATCACGACGGCTGCGGTTTTGGGAGGAACCAGGTTCCTCTTGGCACCGGCTGGGGGGGAACTCTTCCCTTTCCCCTTTCCCGTGCCAGTCGACTGACCAGCAGGGGTGGTGGTGGGGACGGCTGGGGCTGGAGGGGTGCTCTTCCCCTTCCCCTTCCCTTTCCCTTTGCCAGTCGGCTTCGACTGGCTGGTAGTGGTGGTGGCGGGGACGGCAGGGACGACAGGTGCCGTCCTTTTCCCTTTGCCTTTCCCCTTACCGACCACCCTCGTCCAGCCCTGCTGGTTGGTCGGGGTGGTGGAAGGGAGAAGGGCGTCCTCCTTCTGGGAGGTTTCCACCCGCTCCTCTCGCCTTCTATCCGCCGCAAGTGGCGGTCGGACGACTTTCGCCGGCAAGAGCCGGTCCTCAATCCCTGCCAGGCAGGAGCGAACAAACGCCCTCTCCTCCGCCATCACCTTGCGGAGGACATCTTCAAGGCCGGGGGAGGAGGCAAGACCCTCCGCTGCAGGTCTGGGCTCGGCTTGCGATGGCCGGGCCGTGGCTTCAGCCAGCTTCATGTGCAGCTGGCTGACCTCCGACTGCAGGCGATCTACCTTCGCCTGCAGTTGCCGCGTTTCGTCGCTGGCCTTGCGGTCCACCAGCTCCGCGATGATACAACGCATGCTGGCGGCCCGGCATCTGAGGGACTTCTGGAAAGTCCCCTTCAGATGCGAGGACTTGGCGGCGACCTCCACGATCGCCTCCTCGTCCTCCAAGGCCATCTTCTCCAATTCGGCCAGGGAGTGGTCCGCGTACAGGACGCGGGACGCACCGTACTCGGCCTTGGCACGAGCGACACGCGCCCGCTCCTCCTTGGCCGCAACCCGCTCCTCCAGCTCTTGCTGGAGCTGCTCCCGCCGTGCCAAGTCCAACTCACGCTGGGCATCGGCCAAACCCACGTCGTGGGTGTCTGCAGCTGTCAACGCCTTTTTGGCCTTGACCCTCTTTTTAGGCTCCTTCGCCGAGCCTGAGCCCGAGGAGCCATCGGACACGACCTTGAGGAAGGTCCGCTTCCGCGATGCCGATCGTGATCGAGGATCGACCACCATCGAACCCGCATCCGATGCAGTGGACTCGTTGTCGGAGTCCGACAATTCGTCCACTCTCCCTCCGTAGAAGGTTCTACCTTCTTCCGACGCTTCAGCGTCGCGTTGGCCCTGAGAAGGGCCTTTTGGTTGGCCCTGAGAAGGGCCTTTGGATTAGCCCTGAGAAGGGCCTTTGGGTTGGCCCTGAGAAGGGCCTTTTTTAATGAAATGCCCGAGGGCATCCCGCGCGGGTTTAGGCATTTCCGGCAAATTCGTAGCTCTCAAGGCGATAAGATAGCTGCGAAGCACAGTGCACTTTAGCCGTACCCAGTCTGCCACTCCGTTACGGTGGTCAGAACTGGGACGTTTCCAGGGAACACGACGAGGACGTAAGCACTGTGGGGTGGTTCCCCAACCTAACCTTTTTTTTTTTTTTTTTTTTTTTTTTGTTTGCGCTGGGAAAAAAAGCGTTACGCATACCCGCCCATTGGGGGATGGACGGGTTATGTGGGACTCTCCGGCTATTCCGGCATACCCACTAAAATAACCCAGCGGCACTCCCGCATCGTCTGTGTGGAGAGGGACTGGGAAACCGGCACAGCCTTTACGTCCAGTCCCCCACCGACGACCGCCCGCTTTTACAGCGGGGCCCGCACGCCCCTCCCTAAGTGGAGGGGCCCGGGAACGACCGTGAGTGCTCGGCCGTTCCCGCCCGACGATGGTGGCGATTTGTGCAATGCGAGCGAAGGCGCCCCCGCGCCTGTCGCCCGCTAATCACCACCAGAAGGAGGGAGGCGACGATCGTACAACCGCCGTCTCCCACCCCTTCTTCGCCTGCGGAGCGGCGGCGCGAGAGGATCATCCTCCCGCGCGCGCTCCGCCGCCTCCTTTTGCGACATGACATTCTCGCAAAAGGAGGCAACCGCCGCCCAAGCCTCCTCACTCCCCAGCATGGAGTTCACCACACTGGGAAGTGAGAGGTCCATTCCGACCACATCTGTCAGGGCACGGCGCAGCTCAGCCCAGGCTGGGCACACCTCGAGGGTGTGCTGCGCCGTGTCCTCCGCGGCTCCACAGTCGTGGCACGCCGGGGTTTCCTCCCTCTGGATCCGATGCAGGTGCGTTCCGAAGCAGCCATGCCCGGACAACACCTGCACCAGACGGAAAGAGAGGAAACCGTGGGGGCGCTCGAGCCAGTCCCGCAGGACTGGACCGAGCGCGTCCAGCGTCCGGCGTCCAAATGTGGCGGAGGCGAGGTCCCGTGTCCAGTGTAGGACGATTGCGTCCCTCGCCTCCCGCCGCACGGCATCCCGCTCTTGCGCGGCGGGGCGCTCACCCAGCGCCCTACGCCGCGCCGCCCATTCGTACACTCTGGCGAGCACCCATGCCTCCAATTCCCAGGGAGGGGTGCCGGCCAGAGCGCACGCCGCCGCGAAGCCCACTGAGCGGTAGGCTCTCGCCACCCGCTGTGCAATGGCCCGTTGGGGCCTGCGGATGGCGGTTGCATTCTCCCTCCTGTGGAGGGAGTCCGCCCAGATGGGTGCCCCATACAGGGCCATACTCTTGAGGATGCCGGCATAGAGGCGCCGGCATCGCTCCTTGGGCCCTCCCAGGTTTGGGAGGAGCCATGAGAGGGCGTCCGCGGCTTTCAGCAGGCGCGTCGACAGCCCGCTAAAGTGCGGGCCGAAGCGCCACCTGCTGTCCAGCACGAGGCCCAGATACTTCATCTGGGCCCCGACCCCTATCCGGACGCCCTCCACCACAATGTGGGCGTCTGGAGGGCAGCGCTGCCGAGGCCCGTGAAAGAACACGGCCTCGGTCTTGTTCAGCGCCACCCTCAATCCAAGCTGGCGGATCCTACCTGCCACTAAGGATCCGCCAGCTGAGGCCAGACAAGCCGCCTCCCTAAAGTCCCTCCCCCGGGCAACGAGGAGAGTGTCATCCGCGTAGCAGATGACACTCGTGCCCTGGAGGAGGGTGCCGCGCAGCAGCCAATCGAATCCGATGTTCCACAAGAGAGGTCCTAGCACCGAACCCTGTGGAACACCGGACTCCGCGCCGTAGCGCCTAATCCTGGCCGTCCTGTCCGCCAGGAGGACCTCCCGGTCCTCCAGGTAGTTGGCCAGGATCACCCGCAGATATTGGGGCACTCCGTGGTACCGGAGTGCCTCCAATATGGTCGAGTGGGGCACGGAGTTGAACGCGTTGGCGATGTCGAACGACACCGCCAACACTCCGTCCCCAGCCTCGACCGCCTCCTGAACTTGGCCCCTGAGTAGGGCCACCGCGTCGACCGTCGAACGCCCCTGTCGAAACCCGAACTGGGCGTCCGACAGGTCTGGCCCTACCTCCCGCAAGTGGCTGTTAAGCCGGGTGGCGATGATCCCCTCGAACAGTTTACCGACCTCATCGAGCAGAACGATGGGCCGGTATGCCGAGGGGGAGTCCACCGGGCGTCCCTCCTTCCGGAGCAGGCAAAGCTGCCCCTCCTTCCAGATCTTCGGGAACCTCCCAGCCGTCAGGCACGCGCTGAAGAGGTCCCGAAACCTCTGCTCCATGAAGGACGCTGCGATGGCCACCACCCGTGCGGGGACGCCATCTGGTCCAGGGGCCGTCTTCTTCGCGCGGAGGGACAGAACCCCCGCGCGAAATTCCTCCGCCGACACTGGAGGCACCTCCTCCTCCGGCGAAGCCACCACCCCCCCCAGCGGGGGGTTCATCGTTGGTGGGGTGAAGTCGGTCCTGCGCGGAAACAGTGACCGAATCACCCCATCCAGCAACGCCGGCTCTAGGGTCTCCGCTAATGGGGGACCGTAAGGGCGCAGCTGGCTCCGCGCCTGCCTATACGGCCTCCCAAACGGATCCCTATCGAGGCCCTCCAGCATCTCGGCCTTTGCCGAGTCCTCGGCGGCGCACATTGCCGACTTGAGGACCGTCTTTGCCTCTAGGTAAGAGGCGTAGAGGCGGCCCTCCTCAGCCTGACATCGGTTAGTGCGCCGCCGACTCCGCGTGTAGGCCCTCCTGGCCTCCACGCACGCGGCCCGGAGCCCCGCCAGCTCCACCGTCCACCAATAAACGGCGCGACGGGGAGGCGGACGGCGAGACCGAGGCATGCTGGAGTTGCACACCTCGGTCAGGGACCCCCGCAGCCGAACCGCTGCGGCGTCCACGTCCGTGCCCTCCACAGGGGGCGAGAGCCAGTCCTCGAGGAACGCCGCCTCCTGGGCTGACTCCCGGTCCAGGCGGGTGAGAGCCCACCGCGGGAAGGGTGATTGGCCCGAGCGGGCCATCCCCCGCGGGCTCTGGGTGGAGATGTCGAACCGCACATATCGGTGGTCCGACAGGGTCTCCACCATCTCCACCCGCCAGTTCACAACGCGGGCGGCTAGCACAGGGGTGGCGAACGATACGTCCACCACTGACCCTCCCTGTTGCCGCACACACGTGTGAACATCCCCCCTGTTTAGGAGAGACACGCCGCACGAGGCCGCCCAAAATTCGACGGCGCGCCCCCGGACGTTGCAGGACGCCGCTGAGTTGCCCCAGGCCACCGACTTGGCGTTCAGGTCGCCCACCACGACGACCTGACGTGGTGCCGCCCTCCCGACGACTGCCGTAAGGACTTCGAGAAAATCCTCGAAGTCCCTTAGAGGGCGGTTTGGGGAGAAATAGACCCCGACCAGGGCTATGTCTCCCCACGCGGCGGCCACGTATCCCGGACCCCTCTCTAAAAGCGAGAGGGGAGGGGAGTCCGTGGCAGGCCGCGACACCAACGCCACCAAGCCGTCCCGATCACCCAGCCAACGGCCAGGTATCGAGTACGGCTCGGCGACCACCGCCACGTCCACCAACCACTCGGCCACAGTCTGCATCAGCAGATCCTGTGCCGCTCTGCAGTGGTTGGTGTTCGCCTGGAGGATGCGATGTCCGACTCTACCCATTAATCGGACATCACACCCTCCTCCTCCACAGCCGCCGAGGTCCCAGCTACTGGGGTGGCGGTGGCAGCGACAGGCCGGGTCGGCGCCTGTATTTTGCCCTTCTTAAGGGGAGGACTGCAGTTTCTCCCCTTCATGATGTGCCCCGCAGGGCGGCCACTGGCGGCACACACCGCGCAGTGCGGTGCGGTGGCCTCGCAGGAGGCGGCTTTGTGCCCCTCCTTGCCGCAGCGGTAGCAGCTGTCCGCCCTGTCGACACTGGACGGACAGAGGGCCCGGGTGTGGCCGATGCCGAAGCACCGGTAACACCTCAGTGGCAGGACCTCAAGGGCCCGGACCGCCGCCGAGCTGAACCCGACGGCGAGCCGTCCCTTCTCGAGGACGGCTTTGGCAGCGGCGACTGGGCACTCCAGGCGAATTGCGCCCATGCCGCCGCGCCCGGGCCTGATGCCCCCGCCCTGCACCGCTGCGACTGCGCAGCCACCTATGGCTGCGACCGCCGCTACCACCTCCTCCTTGGTGACGGAGTCGTCCAGGTCCGTCACCTCGAAGGCCGCCGACTTCACCGGCCTGGCCACCTTCGCCGAGTCTGCGATGACCTCTTGCAGCTTAGCTGCGAAGAGGTCCGCGTTTTTGCCGCCCTCCGCACCAGGGAACTCGAATATACGAGCCCCAGCCTGTGTCTTGCGGCATGAGACTTTGCCGATCCCCAGTTTGGTGGGATCGGCAGTGGCACGCGCCCGCACCAACATGGACGCGTACGTCTCACCCCGCTCCGCGGCCTCTGCGGTGAGCGTTACCACGACGGCCGCGGTCTTGGGAGGAACCAGGTTCCTCTTGGCACCGGCTGGGGGCGAACCCTTCCCCTTTTCCTTGCCAGTCGACGACTGACCGGCAGGGGTGGTGGCGGAGACAGCTGGGGCTGGAGGGGTGCTCTTCCCCTTCCCCTTCCCTTTCCCTTTCGGCTGCGACTGGCTGGGAGTGGTGGTGGCGGGAACGGCAGGGACGACAGCTGCCGTCCTTTTTCCCTTGCCCTTGCCCTTACCGACCACCTTCGTCCAGCCCTGCTGGTTGGTCGGGGTGGTCGAAGGAAGATGGGCGTCCTCCCTCGAGGAGCTAGGCACCGACTCCACTCGCCTCTTATCCGCCGCAAGTGGCGGTCGAACGACTTTCGCCGGCAAGAGCCGGTCCTCAATGCCTGCCAGGCAGGCTCTCACAAACGCCCTCTCCTCCGCCATGACCTTGCGGAGGACATCCTCAAGGCCAGGGGAGGAGGCTAGGCTCTCTGCCGCAGGTCTAGGCTCAGCTTGGGATGGCCGGGCCGTGGCTTCAGCCAGCTTCATGTGCAGCTGGCTGACCTCCGACTGCAGGCGATCTACCTTCGCCTGCAGTTGCCGCGTTTCATCGCTGGCCTTGCGGTCCACCAGCTCCGCGACGATGCCACGCATGCTGGCGGCCCGGCATCTGAGGGACTTCTGGAAAGTCCCCTTCAAATGCGAGGACTTGGCGGCGACCTCCGCGATCGCCTCCTCGTCCTCCAAGGCCATCCTCTTCAGTTCGGCCAGGGAGTGGTCCGAGTACAGCACGCTGGACGCACCGTACCCGGACTTGGCACGGGCGACGCGCGCCCGTTCTTCTTTGGCCGCTACCCGCTCCTCCAGCTCTTGCTGGAGCTGCTCCCGCCGAGCCAGGTCCAGCTCGCGCTGGGCGTCGGCTAAGCCCACATCGTGGGTGTCTGCCGCTGTCGTTGTCTTCTTGGCTTTCACCTTCTTCTTTGCAGAATCCGAAGCCGAGGAGCCATCCGACCCGTCCTTCAAAAAGGTCTTCCGCTTTCTTGACAAGGATCGCGATCGCGAATCCGCGACCGCCATCGAGTCCGCATCCGAAACAATGGACTCATCGTCGGAGTCCACGTTCCCGCCGTAGAAGGCCCTGCCTTCGTTCGACGCTAAGGAAGCGTCGCGTTGGCCCTGAGAAGGGCCTTTGGGTTGGCCCTGAGAAGGGCCTTTTTTGACAAAATGCCCGAGGGCATCCCGCGCAGGTTTCGGCATATTCCGCAATCAAAAATTCGTAGCACTCCAAGCAGTTTAAGTTCGCTACGATGCACAGTGCACTTTAGCCGTACCCAGTCTGCCACTCCGTTACGGTGGTCAGAACTGGGACGTTTCCGGGGAACGCGACGTGGACGCAAGCACTGTGGGGTGGTTCCCCTCCCCAACCTAACCTAACCTTTTTTTTTTTTTTTTTTTTTTTTTTTTTTTTTTTTTTTTTGTTTGCGCTGGGAAAAAATGCGTTACGCATACCCGCCCATTGGGGGATGGACGGGTTATGTGGGACTCTCCGGCTATTCCGGCATACCCACTAAAATAACCCAGCGGCACTCCCGCATCGTCTATTTGGAGGAGGACTGGGAAACCGGCACAGCCTTTACGTCCAGTCCCCCACCGACGACCGCCCGCCTTTGCAGCGGGGCCCGCACGCCCCTCCCTTAGTGGAGGGGCCCGGGAACGACCGTGAGTGCTCGGCCGTTCCCGCCCGACGAGGGTGGTGATTGGTGCAATGCGAGCGAAGGCGCCCCCGCGCCTGTCGCCCGCTAATCACAACCAGAAGGAGGGAGGCGACGATCGTACAACCGCCGTCTCCCACCCCTTCTCCGCCTGCGGAGCGGCGGCGCGAGAGGATCATCCTCCCGCGCGCGCTCCGCCGCCTCCTTTTGCGACATGACATTCTCGCAAAAGGAGGCAACCGCCGCCCAAGCCTCCTCACTCCCCAGCATGGAGTTCACCACACCGGGAAGTGAGAGGTCTAACCCGACTACATCGGTCAGGGCACGGCGCAGCTCAGCCCAGGCTGGGCACACCTCGAGGGTGTGCTGCGCCGTGTCCTCCGCGGCTCCACACTCGTGGCACGCCGGGGTTTCCTCCCTCTGGATCCGATGCAGGTGCGTTCCGAAGCAGCCATGCCCGGATAACACCTGCACCAGACGGAACGAGAGGAAACCGTGGGGACGCTCGAGCCAGTCCCGCAGGGCTGGACCGAGCGCGTCCAACGTCCGGCGTCCAAAGGTGGCGGAGGCGAGGTCCCGTGTCCAGTGAAGGACGATTGCGTCCCTCGCCTCCCGCCGCACGGCATCCCGCTCTTGCGCGGCGGGGCGCTCACCCAGCGCCCTACGCCGCGCCGTCCATTCGTACACTCTGGCGAGCACCCATGCCTCCAATTCCCAGGGAGGGGTGCCGGCCAGAGCGCACGCCGCCGCAAAACCCACCGAGCGGTAGGCCCTCGCCACCCGCTGTGCAATGGCCCGTTGGGGCCTGCGGATGGCGGTTGCATTCTCCCTCCTGTGGAGGGAGTCCGCCCAGATGGGTGCCCCGTAAAGGGCCATGCTTTTGAGGATGCCGGCATAGAGGCGCCGGCATCGCTCCTTGGGCCCGCCCAGGTTCGGGAGGAGCCATGAGAGGGCGTCCGCGGCTTTGAGCAGGCGCGTCGACAGCCCGCTGAAGTGCGGGCCGAAGCGCCACCTGCTGTCCAGCACGAGGCCTAGATACTTCATCTGGGCCCCGACCCCTATCCGGACGCCCTCCACCACGATGTGGGCGTCTGGAGGGCAGCGCTGCCGAGGCCCGTGAAAGAACACGGCCTCGGTCTTGTTCAGCGCTACCCTCAATCCAAGCTGGCGGATCCTGCCTGCCACTAAGGATCCGCCAGCCGAGGCCAAACAGGCCGCCGCCCCAAAGTCCCTCCCCCGGGCAACGAGGAGAGTGTCATCCGCGTAGCAGATGACACTCGTGCCCTGGAGGAGGGTGCCCCGCAGGAGCCAATCGAATCCGATGTTCCACAAGAGGGGCCCTAGCACCGAGCCTTGTGGAACACCGGATTCCGCGCCGTAGCGCCTGATCCTGGCCGTCCTGTCCGCCAGGAGGACCTCCCGGTCCTCCAGGTAGTTGGCCAGGATCGCCCGCAGATATTGGGGCACTCCGTAGTATCGGAGTGCCTCCAATATGGTCGAGTGGGGCACGGAGTTGAAGGCGTTGGCGATGTCGAACGACACCGCCAACACTCCGTCCCCAGCCTCGACCGCTTCCCGCACTTGGCCCCTGAGTAGGGCCAACGCGTCGACCGTCGAACGCCCTTGTCGGAACCCGAACTGGGCGTCCGACAGGTCTGGCCCTACCTCCCGCAACTGGTTATTTAGCCGGGTGGCGATGATCCCCTCGAACAATTTACCGACCTCATCGAGCAGAACGATGGGCCGGTATGCCGAGGGGGAGTCCACCGGGCGTCCTTCCTTTTGGAGCAGGCAAAGCTGCCCCTCCTTCCAGATCTTCGGGAACCTCCCAGCCGTCAGGCACGCGCTGAAGAGGTCCCGAAACCTCTGCTCCATGAAGGACGCTGCGATGGCCACCACCCGTGCGGGGACGCCATCTGGTCCAGGGGCCGTCTTCTTCGCGCGGAGGGACAGAACCCCCGCGCGAAATTCCTCCGCCGACACTGGAGGCACCTCCTCCTCCGGCGAAGCCACCACCCCCCCCAGCGGGGGGTTCATCGTTGGTGGGGTGAAGTCGGTCCTGCGCGGAAACAGTGACCGAACCACCCCATCCAGCAACGCCGGCTCTAGGGTCTCCGTTATTGGGGGACCATATGGACGCAGCTGGCTCCGCGCCAGCTTGTATGGTCTCCCAAACGGATCCCTGTCGAGGCCCTCCAGCATCTCGGCCTTTGCCGAGTCCTCGGCGGCGCACATTGCCGACTTGAGGACCGTCTTTGCCTCTACGTAAGAGGCGTAGAGGCGGTCCTCCTCGGCCTGACATCGGCTGGTGCGCCGCCGACTCCGCGTGTAGGCCCTCCTGGCCTCCACGCACGCGGCCCGGAGCGCCGCCAGCTCCCCCGTCCACCAATAAACGGCGCGACGGGGAGGCGGACGGCGAGACCGAGGCATGCTGGAATTGCACACCTCGGTCAGGGACCTCCGCAGCTGGACCGCTGCGGCGTCCACGTCCGTCACCTCCACAGGGGGCGAGAGCCAGTCCTCGAGGAACGCTGCCTCCAGGGCTGCCTCCCGGTCCAGGCGGGTGAGAGCCCACCGCGGGAAGGGAGATTGGCCCGAGCGGGCCATCCCCCGCGGGCTCTGGGTGGAGATGTCGAACCGCACATATCGGTGGTCCGACAGAGTCTCCACCATCTCCACCCGCCAGTTCACGACGCGTGTGGCTAGCACAGGGGTGGCGAACGACACGTCCACCCCTGACCCTCCCTGTTGCCGCACACACGTGTGAACATCCCCCCTGTTCAGGAGGGACACGCCGCACGAAGCCGACCAAAATTCGACGGCGCGTCCCCGGACGTTGCAGGACGCCGCTGGGTTGCCCCAGGCCACCGACTTGGCGTTCAGGTCGCCTAACACCATTACCTGGCGTGGCGCCGCCCTCCCGACGACTGCCGTAAGGACCTCGAGAAAATTCTCGAAGTCCCTTAGAGGGCGGTTTGGGGAGAAATAGACCCCGACCAGGGCTATTTCTCCCCACGCGGCGGCCACGTATCCCGGACCCCTCTCTAAAAGCGAGAGGGGAGGGGAGTCCGAAGCAGGCCGCGACACCAACGCCACCAAGCCGTCTCGATCACCCAGCCAACGGCCAGGTACCGAGTACGGCTCGGCGACCACCGCCACGTCCACCAACCACTCGGCCACAGACTGCATCAGCAAATCCTGTGCCGCTCTGCAGTGGTTGGTGTTCGCCTGGAGGATGCGATGCTCAACTCTACCCATTAATTGGACATCGCACCCTTCTCCTCCACAGCCGCCGAGGTCCCAGCCACTGGGAAGGCGGTGGCAGTTACAGGCCGGGTCGGCGCCTGTATTTTGCCCTTCTTAAGGGGAGGACTGCAGTTCCTCCCCTTCATAATATGTCCCGCAGGGCGGCCACTAGCGGCACATACCGCGCAGTGCGGTGCGGCGGCCTTGCAGGAGGCGGATTTATGCCCCTCCTTGCCGCAGCGGTAGCAGCTGTCCGTCCTATCTACGCTGGACGGACAGAGGGCTCGGGTGTGGCCGATTCCGAAGCACTTGTAGCACCGCAGTGGCTGGTCCTCAAGTGCCCGGACCGCCGCCGAGCTGAAGCCGACGGCGAGCCGTCCCTTTTCGAGGACGGCTTTGGCAGCGGCGACTGGGCACTCCAGGCGAATGGTGCCCATGCCGCCGCGCCCGGGCCTGATGCCCCCGCCCTGTACCGCTGCGACTGCGCAGCCCCCTATGGCTACGATTGCTGCCACCACCTCCTCCTTGGTGACGGAGTCATCCAGGTCCGTCACCTCGATGGCCGCCGACTTCACCGGCCTGGCCACCTTCGCCACGTCCGCGATGACCTCCTGCAGCTTTGCTGCGAAGAGGTCCGCGTTTTTACCACCCTCGGCACCTGGGAACTCGAAAATACGAGCCCCAGCCTGTGTCCGGCGGCATGAGACTTTGCCGATCCCCAGTTTGGTGGGATCGGCAGTGGCACGCGCCCGCACCAACATGGACGCGTACGTCTCACCCCGCTCCGCGGCCTTCGCGGTGAGTGTCACCACGACGGCCGCGGTCTTTGGAGGAACAAGGTTCCTCTTGGCACCGGCTGGGGGGGAAGAAGTCTTCCCTTTCCCCTTTCCCTTGCCAGTCGACTGACCAGCAGGGGTGGTGGCGGAGGCGGCTGGGGCCGCGGGGGTGCTCTTCCCCCTCCCTTTTCCCCTACCAGTCGATTGCGACTGGCTAGGAGTGGTGGTGGCAGGGACGGCAGGGACGACAGCTGCCGTCTTTTTGCCTTTGCCCTTCCCCTTACCGACCACCTTCGTCCAGCCCTGCTGGTTGGTCGGGGTGGTGGAAGGGAGAAGGGCGTCCTCCCTCGAGGAGCTAGGCACCGGCTCCACTCGCCTTTTGTCCGCCGCAAGTGGCGGTCGGAGGCGTTTCTCCGGCAAGAGCCGGTCCTCAATGCCCGCTATGCAGGAGCGAACGAACGCCCTCTCTTCCGCCATCACCCTGCGGAGGACATCCTCGAGGCCGGGAGAGGAAACGAGGCCCTCTGCCGTAGGTTGGGGCTCGGCTTGGGATGGCCGGGCCGTGGCTTCAGCCAGCTTCAGGTGAAGCTGGCTCACCTCCGTCTGCAGGCGATCTACCTTCGCCTGCAGTTGCCGCGTTTCGTCGCTGGCCTTGCGGTCCACCAGCTCCGCGACGATGCCACGCATACTGGCGGCCCGGCATTTGAGGGACTTCTGGAACGTCCCCTTCAGATGCGAGGACTTGGCGGCCACCTCTACGATCGCCTCCTCGTCCTCCAAGGCCATCCTCTGTAATTCGGCCAGGGAGTGGTCCGAGTACAGCACGCGGGACGCACCGTACCCGGACTTAGCACGGGCGACGCGCGCCCGTTCCTCCTGGGCCGCAACCCGCTCCTCCAGCTCTTGCTGGAGCTGCTCCCGACGTGCCAGGTCCAACTCGCGTTGGGCGTCGGCCAAACCAACGTCGTGGGTGTCTGCCGCTTTTGTTGCCTTTTTAGCCTTCACCTTTCTTTTTGGCTCCTTCGCCGAACCCGACGCCGAGGAGCCATCCGACCCGTCCTTTAAAAAGGTCTTCCTTTTTCTGGACGCGGATCGCGATCGCGCATCCTCTACCACCATTGAATCGGCATCCGATTCAATGGACTCAATTTCGGAGTCCGATAAATCTTCCTCCCTCCCGCCGTAGAAGGCCCTGCCTTCCCCCGACGCTGATGCGTCGCGTTGGCCCTGAGAAGGGCCTTTTGGTTGGCCCTGAGAAGGGCCTTTGGGTTGGCCCTGAGAAGAGCCTTTGGGTTGGCCCTGAGAAGGGCCTTTGGGTTGGCCCTGAGAAGGGCCTTTGGGTTGGCCCTGAGAAGGGCCTTTTCTGATGAAATGCCCGAGGGCATCCCGCGCGGGTTTTGGCATGTCAAACAAAGCAATATCGTAGCATACAAGGCAATATGGTCGCTACGATGCACAGTGCACTTTAGCCGTACCCAGCCTGCCACTCCGTTACGGTGGTCAGGACTGGGACGTTTCCGGGGAACGCGACGTGGACGCAAGCACTGTGGGGTGGTTCCCCAACCTAACCTTTTTTTTTTTTTTTTTTTTTTTTTTTTTTTTTTTTTTTTTTTTGTTTGCGCTGGGAAAAAATGCGTTACGCATACCCGCCCATTGGGGGATGGACGGGTTATGTGGGACTCTCCGGCTACTCCGGCATACCCACTAAAATAACCCAGCGGCACTCCCGCATCGTCTATTTGGAGGAGGACTGGGAAACCGGCACAGCCTTTACGTCCAGTCCCCCACCGACGACCGCCCGCCTTTACAGCGGGGCCCGCACGCCCCTCCCTAAGTGGAGGGGCCCGGGAACGACCGTGAGTGCTCGGCCGTTCCCGCCCGACGAGGGTGGTGATTAGTGCAATGCGAGCGAAGGCGCCCCCGCGCCTGTCGCCCGCTAATCACCACCAGAAGGAGGGAGGCGACGATCGTACAACCGCCGTCTCCCACCCCTTCTTCGCCTGCGGAGCGGCGGCGCGAGAGGATCATCCTCCCGCGCGCGCTCCGCCGCCTCCTTTTGCGACATGACATTCTCGCAAAAGGAGGCAACCGCCGCCCAAGCCTCCTCACTCCCCAGCATGGAGTTTACCACACTGGGAAGTGAGAGGTCCATCCCGACCACATCTGTCAGGGCACGGCGCAGCTCAGCCCAGGCTGGGCACACCTCGAGGGTGTGCTGCGCCGTGTCCTCCGCGGCTCCACAGTTGTGGCACGCCGGGGTCTCCTCCCTCTGGATCCGATGCAGGTGCGTTCCGAAGCAGCCATGCCCGGACAACACCTGCACCAGACGGAAAGAGAGGAAACCGTGGGGGCGCTCGAGCCAGTCCCGCAGGACTGGACCGAGCGCGTCCAGCGTCCGGCGACCAAAGGTGGCAGAGGCGAGGTCTCGTGTCCAGTGAAGGACGATTGCGTCCCTCGCCTCCCGCCGCACGGCCTCCCGCTCTTGCGCGGCGGGGCGCTCACCCAGCGCCCTACGCCGCGCCACCCATTCGTACACTCTGGCGAGCACCCATGCCTCCAATTCCCATGGAGGGGTGCCGGCCAGAGCGCACGCCGCCGCGAAGCCCACCGAGCGGTAGGCTCGCGCCACCCGCTGTGCAATGGCCCGTTGGGGCCTGCGGATGGCGGTTGCATTCTCCCTCCTGTGGAGGGAGTCCGCCCAGATGGGAGCCCCATATAGGGCCATGCTTTTGAGGATGCCGGCATAGAGGCGCCGGCATCGCTCCTTGGGCCCGCCCAGGTTCGGGAGGAGCCACGAGAGGGCGTCCGCGGCTTTTAGCAGGCGCGTCGACAGCCCGCTGAAGTGCGGGCCGAAGCGCCACCTGCTGTCCAGCACGAGGCCCAGATACTTCATCTGGGCCCCGACCCCTATCCGGACGCCCTCCACCACGATGTGGGCGTCAGGAGGGCAGCGCTGCCGAGGCCCGTGAAAGAACACGGCCTCGGTCTTGTTCAGCGCCACCCTCAAACCAAGCTGGCGGATCCTACCTGCCACTAAGGATCCGCCAGCTGAGGCCAGACAAGCCGCCTCCCTAAAATCCCTCCCCCGGGCAACGAGGAGAGTGTCATCCGCGTAGCAGATGACACTCGTGCCCTGGAGGAGGGTGCCGCGCAGCAGCCAATCGAATCCGATGTTCCACAAGATGGGCCCTAGCACCGAACCCTGTGGAACACCGGACTCCGCGCCGTAGCGCCTGATCCTGGCCGTCCTGTCCGCCAGGAGGACCTCCCGGTCCTCCAGGTAGTTGGCCAGGATCACCCGCAGATATTGGGGCACTCCGTGATACCGGAGTGCCTCCAATATGGTCGAGTGGGGCACGGAGTTGAAGGCGTTGGCGATGTCGAACGACACCGCCAACACTCCGTCCCCAGCCTCGACCGCTTCCCGCACTTGGCCCCTGAGTAGGGCCAACGCATCGACCGTCGAACGCCCTTGTCGGAACCCGAACTGGGCGTCCGACAGGTCTGGCCCTACCTCCCGCAAATGGCTGTTAAGCCGGGTGGCGAGGATCCCCTCGAACAGTTTACCGACCTCATCGAGTAAAACGATGGGCCGGCATGCCGAGGGGGAGTCCACCGGGCGTCCCTCCTTGCGGAGAAGGCACAACTTGCCTTCCTTCCATAGCTTCGGGAACCTCCCAGCCGTCAGGCACGCGCTGAAGAGGTCCCGAAGCCTTTCCTCCATTAGGGACGCCGCGATGGCCACCACCCGTGCGGGGACGCCGTCCGGCCCAGGGGCCGTCTTCTTCGCGCGGAGGGGCAGAACCCCCGCGCGAAGTTCCTCCGCCGAAACTGGAGGCACCTCCTCCGGCGAAGCCACCAACCCCCTCAGCGGGGGGTTCATCGTTGGAGGGGTGAAGTCGGTCCTGCGCGGAAACAGTGACCGAACCACCCCATCCAGCAACGCCGGCTCTAGGGTCTCCGCTAATGGGGGACCGTAAGGGCGCAGCTGGCTCCGCGCCTGCTTATACGGCCTCCCAAACGGATCCCTGTCGAGGCCCTCCAGCATCTCGGCCTTTGCCGAGTCCTCGGCGGCGCACATTTCCGACTTGAGGACCGTCTTTGCCTCTAGGTAAGAGGCGTAGAGGCGGTCCTCCTCAGCCTGACATCGGCTGGTGCGCCGCCGACTCCGCGTGTAGGCCCTCCTGGCCTCCACGCACGCGGCCCGTAGCGCCGTCAGCTCCCCCGTCCACCAATAAACGGCGCGACGGGGAGGCGGACGGCGAGACCGAGGCATGCTGGAGTTGCACACCTCGGTCAGGGACCCCCGCAGTTGAACCGCTGCGGCGTCCACGTCCGTGACCTCAACAGGGGGCGAGAGCCAGTCCCGGAGGAACGCAGCCTCCTGGGCTGCCTCCCGGTCCAGGCGGGTGAGAGCCCACCGCGGGAAGGGAGATTGGCCCGAGCGGGCCATCCCCCGCGGGCTCTGGGTGGAGATGTCGAACCGCACATATCGGTGGTCCGACAGGGTCTCCACCATCTCCACCCGCCAGTTCACGACGCGGGCGGCTAGCACGGGGGTGGCGAACGACACGTCCACCACTGACCCTCCCCGTTGCCGCACACACGTGTGAACATCCCCCCTGTTCAGGAGGGACACGCCGCACGAAGCCGACCAAAATTCGGCGGCGCGCCCCCGGACGTTGCACGACGCCGCCGGGTTGCCCCAGGCCACCGATTTGGCGTTCAGGTCGCCCATTACGACGACCTGACGTGGTGCCGCCCTCCCGACGACTGCCGTAAGGACTTCGAGAAAATTCTCGAAGTCCCTTAGAGGGCGGTTTGGGGAGAAATAGACCCCGACCAGGGCTATTTCTCCCCACGCGGCGGCCACGTATCCCGGACCCCTCTCTAAAAGCGAGAGGGGAGGGGAGTCCGTGGAAGGCCGCGACACCAACGCCACCAAGCCGTCCCGATCACCTAGCCAGCGGCCAGGTATCGAGTACGGCTCGGCAACCACCGCCACGTCCACCAACCACTCGGCCACAGTCTGCATCAACAGATCCTGTGCCGCTCTGCAGTGGTTGGTGTTCGCCTGGAGGATGCGATGTTCGACTCTACCCATTAATCGGTCATCGCACCCTCCTCCTCCACAGCCGCCGAGGTCCCAGCTACTGGTGTGGCGGTGGCAGCGACAGGCCGGGTCGGCGCCTGCGCTTTGCCCTTCTTAAGGGGAGGAATACAATTCCTCCCCTTCATAATGTGGCCCGCAGGGCGGCCACTGGCGGCACACACCGCGCAGTGCGGTGCGGTGGCCTCGCAGGAGGCGGCTTTGTGCCCCTCCTTGCCGCAGCGGTAGCAGCTGTCCGTCCTGTCGACACTGGACGGACAGAGGGCCCGGGTGTGACCGATGCCGAAGCACCGGTAACACCTCAGCGGCGGGACCTCAAGGGCCCGGACCGCCGCCGAGCTGAACCCGACGGCAAGCCGTCCCTTCTCGAGGACGGCTTTGGCAGCGGCGACTGGGCACTCCAGGCGGATGGTGCCCATGCCGCCGCGCCCGGGCCTGATGGCCCCGCCCTGCACCGCTGCGACTGTGCAGCCCCCAATGGCCACGACTGCTGCCACCACCTCCTCCTTGGTGACGGAGTCGTCAAGATCCGTCACCTCGATGGCCGCCGACTTCACCGGCCTGGCCACCTTCGCCACGTCTGCGATGACCTCCTGCAGCTTCGCTGCGAAGAGGTCCGCGTTTTTACCACCCTCGGCACCTGGGAACTCGAAAATACGAGCCCCAGCCTGTGTCCGGCGGCATGAGACTTTGCCGATCCCCAGTTTGGTGGGATCGACAGTGGCACGCGCCCGCACCAACATGGACGCGTACGTCTCACCCCGCTCCGCGGCCTTCGCGGTGAGTGTTACCACGACGGCCGCGGTCTTGGGAGGAACCAAGTTCCTCCTAACACCGGCTGGGGTCGCACCCTTCCCCTTTCCCTTGCCAGTCGACGACTGACCGGCAGGGGTGGTGGCGGAGACGGCTGGGGCTGGAGGGGTGCTCTTCCCCTTCCCCTTCCCTTTTCCTTTGCCAATCGCAGACGACTGGCTGGGAGTGGTGGTGGCGGGGACGGCAGGGACGACAGGTGCCGTCCTTTTGCCTTTTCCCTTCCCCCTACCGACCACCCTCGTCCAGCCCTGCTGGTTGGTCGGGGTGGTCGAAGGGAGAAGGGCGTCCTCCCCCTGAGAGGTAGGCACCGGCTCCTCTCGCCTCTTGTCCGCCGCGAGTGGCGGTCGGAGGCGTTTCTCCGGCAAGAGCCGGTCCTCTATTCCCGCTAGGCAGGATCTGACGAAGGCCCGCTCCTCCACCATGACCCTGCGGAGGACATCCTCAAAGCCGGAGGTGGAGGCGAAGCCCTCCGCCGCAGGTCTAGGCTCGGCTTGGGACGGCCGGGCCGTGGCTTCAGCCAGCTTTAAGTGAAGCTGGCTGACCTCCGTCTGCAGGCGATCAACTTTCGCCTGCAGCTGCCGCGACTCGTCGCTGGCCTTCCCCAACCTAACCTTTTTTTTTTTTTTTTTTTTTTTTTTTTTTTTTTTGTTTGCGCTGGGAAAAAAATGCGTTACGCATACCCGCCCATTGGGGGATGGACGGGTTATGTGGGACTCTCCGGCTACTCCGGCATACCCACTAAAATAACCCAGCGGCACTCCCGCATCGTCTTTGTGGAGGAGGACTGGGAAACCGGCACAGCCTTTACGTCCAGTCCCCCACCGACGACCGCCCGCCTTTACAGCGGGGCCCGCACGCCCCTCCCTAAGTGGAGGGGCCCGGAAACGACCGTGAGTGCTCGGCCGTTCCCGCCCGACGTGGGTGGTGATTAGTGCAATGCGAGCGAAGGCGCCCCCGCGCCTGTCGCCCGCTAATCACCACCAGAAGGAGGGAGACGACGATCGTACAACCGCCGTCTCCCACCCCTTCTTCGCCTGCGGAGCGGCGGCGCGAGAGGATCATCCTCCCGCGCGCGCTCCGCCGCCTCCTTTTGCGACATGACATTCTCGCAAAAGGAGGCAACCGCCGCCCAAGCCTCCTCACTTCCCAGCATGGAATTCACCACACTGGGAAGCGAGAGGTCAATCCCGACTACATCGGTCAGGGCACGGCGCAGCTCAGCCCAGGCTGGGCACACCTCGAGGGTGTGCTGCGCCGTGTCCTCCGCGGCTCCACACTCGTGGCACGCCGGGGTTTCCTCCCTCCGGATCCGATGCAGGTGCGATCCGAAGCAGCCATGCCCGGATAACACCTGCACCAGACGGAACGAGAGGAAACCGTGGGACCGCTCGAGCCAGTCCCGCAGGACTGGACCGAGCGCGTCCAGCGTCCGGCGTCCAAATGTGGCGGAGGCGAGGTCCCGTGTCCAGTGTAGGACGATTGCGTCCCTCGCCTCCCGCCGCACGGCATCCCGCTCTTGCGCGGCGGGGCGCTCACCGAGCGCCCTACGCCGCGCCGCCCATTCGTACACTCTGGCGAGCACCCATGCCTCCAATTCCCAGGGAGGGGTGCCGGCCAGAGCGCACGCCGCCGCAAAGCCCACTGAGCGGTAGGCTCTCGCCACCCGCTGTGCAATGGCCCGTTGGGGCCTGCGGATGGCGGTTGCATTCTCCCTCCTATGGAGGGAGTCCGCCCAGATGGGTGCCCCATATAGGGCCATGCTCTTGAGGATGCCGGCATAGAGGCGCCGGCATCGCTCCTTGGGCCCTCCCAGGTTTGGGAGGAGCCATGAGAGGGCGTCCGCGGCTTTCAGCAGGCGCGTCGACAGCCCGCTAAAGTGCGGGCCGAAGCGCCACCTGCTGTCCAGCACGAGGCCCAGATACTTTATCTGGGCCCCGACCCCTATCCGGACGCCCTCCACCACGATGTGGGCGTCAGGAGGGCAGCGCTGCCGAGGCCCGTGAAAGAACACGGCCTCGGTCTTGTTCAGCGCTACCCTCAAACCGAGCTGGCGGATCCTACCTGCCACTAAGGATCCGCCAGCTGAGGCCAGACAGGCCGCCTCTCCAAAGTCCCTCCCCCGGGCAACGAGGAGAGTGTCATCCGCGTAGCAGATGACACTCGTGCCCTGGAGGAGGGTGCCGCGCAGCAGCCAATCGAATCCGATGTTCCACAAGAGGGGCCCTAGCACCGAACCCTGTGGAACACCGGACTCCGCGCCGTAGCGCCTGATCCTGGCCGTCCTGTCCGCCAGGAGGACCTCCCGGTCCTCCAGGTAGTTGGCCAGGATCACCCGCAGATATTGGGGCACTCCGTGGTACCGGAGTGCCTCCAATATGGTCGAGTGGGGCACGGAGTTGAAGGCGTTGGCGATGTCGAACGACACCGCCAACACTCCGTCCCCAGCCCCGACCGCCTCCTGCACTTGGCCCCTGAGTAGGGCCACCGCGTCGATCGTCGAACGCCCCTGTCGAAACCCGAACTGGGCGTCCGACAGGTCTGGCCCTACCTCCCGCAGCTGGCTATTAAGCCGGGTGGCGATGATCCCCTCGAACAATTTACCGACCTCATCGAGCAGAACGATGGGCCGGTATGCCGAGGGGGAGTCCACCGGGCGTCCCTCCTTCCGGAGCAGGCAAAGCTGCCCCTCCTTCCAGATCTTCGGGAACCTCCCAGCCGTCAGGCACGCGCTGAAGAGGTCCCGAAACCTCTCCTCCATGAGGGACGCCGCGATGGCCACCACCCGTGCGGGGACACCATCCGGTCCAGGGGCCGTCTTCTTCGCGCGGAGGGACAGAACCCCCGCGCGAAATTCCTCCACCGATACTGGAGGGACCTCCTCCTCCGGCGAAGCCACCACCCCCCCCAGCGGGGGGTTCATCGTTGGTGGGGTGAAGTCGGTCCTGCGCGGAAACAGTGACCGAACCACCCCATCCAGCAACGCCGGCTCTAGGGTCTCCGCTAATGGGGGACCGTAAGGGCGCAGCTGGCTCCGCGCCTGCTTATACGGCCTCCCAAACGGATCCCTGTCGAGGCCCTCCAGCATCTCGGCCTTTGCCGAGTCCTCGGCGGCGCACATTTCCGACTTGAGGACCGTCTTTGCCTCTAGGTAAGAGGCGTAGAGGCGGTCCTCCTCAGCCTGACATCGGCTGGTGCGCCGCCGACTCCGCGTGTAGGCCCTCCTGGCCTCCACGCACGCGGCCCGTAGCGCCGCCAGCTCCCCCGTCCACCAATAAACGGCGCGACGGGGAGGCGGACGGCGAGACCGAGGCATGCTGGAGTTGCACACCTCGGTCAGGGACCCCCGCAGCTGAACCGCTGCGGCGTCCACGTCCGTGACCTCAACAGGGGGCGAGAGCCAGTCCCGGAGGAACGCAGCCTCCTGGGCTGCCTCCCGGTCCAGGCGGGTGAGAGCCCACCGCGGGAAGGGAGATTGGCCCGAGCGGGCCATCCCCCGCGGGCTCTGGGTGGAGATGTCGAACCGCACATATCGGTGGTCCGACAGGATCTCCACCATCTCCACCCGCCAGTTCACGACGCGGGCGGCTAGAACGGGGGTGGCGAACGATACGTCCACCACTGACCCTCCCCGTTGCCGCACACACGTGTGAACATCCCCCCTGTTCAGGAGGGACACGCCGCACGAAGCCGACCAAAATTCGACGGCGTGCCCCCGGACGTTGCAGGACGCCGCTCGGTTGCCCCAGGCCACCGCCTTGGCGTTCAGGTCGCCCAATATGACGACCTGACGTGGCGCCGCCCTCCCGACGACTGCCGTAAGGACTTCGAGAAAATCCTCGAAGTCCCTTAGAGGGCGGTTTGGGGAGAAATAGACCCCGACCAGGGCTATGTCTCCCCACGCGGCGGCCACGTATCCCGGACCCCTCTCTAAAAGCGAGAGGGGAGGGGAGTCCGTGGCAGGCCGCGACACCAACGCCACCAAGCCGTCCCGATCACCCAGCCAACGGCCAGGTACCAAGTACGGCTCGGCGACCACCGCCACGTCCACCAACCACTCGGCCACAGTCTGCATCAGCAGATCCTGTGCCGCTCTGCAGTGGTTGGTGTTCGCCTGGAGGATGCGATGTTCGACTCTACCCATTAATCGAACATCGCACTCTCCTCCTCCACAGCCGCCGAGGTCCCAGCTACTGGGGTGACGGTGGCAGCGACAGGCCGGGTCGGCGCCTGCACTTTGCCCTTCTTAAGGGGAGGAATACAATTCCTCCCCTTCATAATGTGGCCCGCAGGGCGGCCACTGGCGGCACACACCGCGCAGTGCGGTGCGGTGGCCTCGCAGGAGGCGGCTTTATGCCCCTCCTTGCCGCAGCGGTAGCAGCTGTCCGCCCTGTCGACACTGGACGGACAGAGGGCCCGGGTGTGACCGATGCCGAAGCACCGGTAACACCTCAGCGGCAGGACCTCAAGGGCCCGGACCGCCGCCGAGCTGAACCCGACGGCGAGCCGTCCCTTCTCGAGGACGGCTTTGGCAGCGGCGACTGGGCACTCCAGGCGAATAGTGCCCATGCCGCCGCGCCCGGGCCTGATGCCCCCGCCCTGCACCGCTGCGACTTCGCAGCCCCCAATGGCTGCGATCGCTGCCACCACCTCCTCCCTGGTGACGGAGTCATCCAGGTCCGTCACCTCGATGGCCGCCGACTTCACCGGCCTGGCCACCTTCGCCGAGTTCGCGATGACCTCCTGCAGCTTCGCTGCAAAGAGGTCCGCGTTCTTCGCGCCCTCGGCACCCGGGAACTCGAAAATTCGAGCCCCAGCCTGCGTCCGGCGGCACGAGACTTTACCGATCCCCAATTTGGTAGGATCGGCATTGGCACGCGCCCGCAACATCACGGACGCGTACGTCTCGCCCCGCTCCGCAGCCTCCGTGGTGAGCGTCATCACGACGGCTGCGGTCTTGGGAGGAACCAAGTTCCTCCTGACACCGGCTGGGGTCGAACCCTTCCCCTTTCCCGTGCCAGTCGACTGACCAGCAGGGGTGGTGGCGGGGACGGCTTGGGCTGGGGGGGTGCTCTTCCCCTTCCCTTTCCCTTTTCCCTTCCCTTTGCCAGTCGGCTGCGAATGGCTGGGAGTGGTGGTGGCGGGAACGGCAGGGATGACAGCTGCCGTCCTTTTTCCCTTGCCCTTACCGACCACCTTCGTCCAGCCCTGCTGGTTGGTCGGGGTGGTCGAAGGGAGTAGGGCGTCTTCCCTCTGGGAGGTTTCCACTCGCTCCTCTCGCCTCTTGTCTGCCGCAAGCGGCGGTCGGAGGCGTTTCTCCGGTAGGAGCCGGTCCTCGATGCCCGCTAGGCAGGAGCGAACGAACGCCCTCTCCTCCGCCATGACCCTGCGGAGGACATCCTCAAGGCCGGGAGTGGAGGAAAGACCCTCCGCCGCAGGTCCGGGCTCGGCTTGCGATGGCCGGGCCGTGGCTTCAGCCAGCTTTAAGTGCAGCTGGCTGACCTCCGACTGCAGGCGATCTACCTTCGCCTGCAGTTGCCGCGTTTCATCGCTGGCCTTGCGGTCCACCAGCTCCGCGACGATGCCACGCATGCTGGCGGCCCGGCATCTGAGGGACTTCTGGAAAGTCCCCTTCAGATGCGAGGACTTGGCGGCGACCTCCACGATCGCCTCCTCGTCCTCCAAGGCCATCCTCTGGAGTTCGGCCAAGGAGTGGTCCGCGTACAGGACGCGGGACGCCCCGTACCCGGACTTTGCACGGGCGACGCGCGCCCGTTCCTCCTGGGCCGCAACCCACTCCTCCAGGTCTTGTTGGAGCCGCTCCTGCCTTGCCAGGTCCAACTCCCGCTGGGCGTCGACTAACCCCACGTCGTGGGTGTCTGCCGCTGTCGCCTTTTTGGCCTTGACCTTCCTAATGGGCTCCTTTGCTGAACCCGAGCCTGAGGATCCATCGGACACGACCTTGAGGAAGGTCCGCTTCCGCGATGCCGATCGTGATCGAGGATCGACCACCATCGAACCCGCATCCGATGCAATGGACTCAACGTCGGAGTCCGACATGTCGCCCACACTCCCGCCGTAGAAGGCCCTGCCTTCACTCGACGCTGATACGTCGCGTTGGCCCTGAGAAGGGCCTTTTGGTTGGCCCTGAGAAGGGCCTTTGGGTTGGCCCTGAGAAGGGCCTTTGGGTTGGCCCTGAGAAGGGCCTTTTTTCACGAAATGCCCGAGGGCATCCCGCGCAGGTTTCGGCATGCCGAACAAAGCAGTATCGCAGCACTCAAGGCAAATAGTCGCTACGATGCACAGTGCACTTTAGCCGTACCCAGTCTGCCACTCCGTTACGGTGGTCAGAACTGGGACGTTTCCGGGGAACACGACGAGGACGTAAGCACTGTGGGGTGGTTCCCCAACCTAACCTTTTTTTTTTTTTTTTTTTTTTGTTTGCGCTGGGAAAAAATGCGTTACGCATACCCGCCCATTGGGGGATGGGCGGGTTATGTGGGACTCTCCGGCTAGCCCGGCATACCCACTAAAATAACCCAGCGGCACTCCCGCATCGTCTGTGTGGAGGAGGACTGGGAAACCGGCACAGCCTTTACGTCCAGTCCACCACCGACGACCGCCCGCCTTTACAGCGGGGCCCGCACGCCCCTCCCTAAGTGGAGGGGCCCGGGAACGACCGTGAGTGCTCGGCCGTTCCCGCCCGACGATGGTGGCAATTTGTGCAATGCGAGCGAAGGCGCCCCCGCGCCTGTCGCCCGCTAATCACCACCAGAAGGAGGGAGGCGACGATCGTACAACCGCCGTCTCCCACCCCTTCTTCGCCTGCGGAGCGGCGGCGCGAGAGGATCATCCTCCCGCGCACGCTCCGCCGCCTCCTTTTGCGACATGACATTCTCGCAAAAGGAGGCAACCGCCGCCCAAGCCTCCTCACTCCCCAGCATGGAGTTCACCACACTGGGAAGTGAGAGGTCCATTCCGACCACATCTGTCAGGGCACGGCGCAGCTCAGCCCAGGCTGGGCACACCTCGAGGGTGTGCTGCGCCGTGTCCTCCGCGGCTCCACAGTCGTGGCACGCCGGGGTTTCCTCCCTCTGGATCCGATGCAGGTGCGTTCCGAAGCAGCCATGCCCGGACAACACCTGCACCAGACGGAAAGAGAGGAAACCGTGGGGGCGCTCGAGCCAGTCCCGCAGGACTGGACCGAGCGCGTCCAGCGTCCGGCGTCCAAATGTGGCGGAGGCGAGGTCCCGTGTCCAGTGTAGGACGATTGCGTCCCTCGCCTCCCGCCGCACGGCATCCCGCTCTTGCGCGGCGGGGCGCTCACCCAGCGCCCTACGCCGCGCCGCCCATTCGTACACTCTGGCGAGCACCCATGCCTCCAATTCCCAGGGAGGGGTGCCGGCCAGAGCGCACGCCGCCGCGAAGCCCACTGAGCGGTAGGCTCTCGCCACCCGCTGTGCAATGGCCCGTTGGGGCCTGCGGATGGCGGTTGCATTCTCCCTCCTGTGGAGGGAGTCCGCCCAGATGGGTGCCCCATACAGGGCCATACTCTTGAGGATGCCGGCATAGAGGCGCCGGCATCGCTCCTTGGGCCCTCCCAGGTTCGGGAGGAGCCATGAGAGGGCGTCCGCGGCTTTCAGCAGGCGCGTCGACAGCCCGCTGAAGTGCGGGCCGAAGCGCCACCTGCTGTCCAGCACGAGGCCCAGATACTTCATCTGGGCCCCGACCCCTATCCGGACGCCCTCCACCACAATGTGGGCGTCTGGAGGGCAGCGCTGCCGAGGCCCGTGAAAGAACACGGCCTCGGTCTTGTTCAGCGCCACCCTCAATCCAAGCTGGCGGATCCTACCTGCCACTAAGGATCCGCCAGCTGAGGCCAGACAGGCCGCCTCCTTATAGTCCCTCCCCCGGGCAACGAGGAGAGTGTCATCCGCGTAGCAGATGACACTCGTGCCCTGGAGGAGGGTGCCGCGCAGCAGCCAATCGAATCCGATGTTCCACAAGAGGGGCCCTAGCACCGAACCCTGTGGAACACCGGACTCCGCGCCGTAGCGCCTGATCCTGGCCGTCCTGTCCGCCAGGAGGACCTCCCGGTCCTCCAGGTAGTTGGCCAGGATCACCCGCAGATATTGGGGCACTCCGTGGTACCGGAGTGCCTCCAATATGGTCGAGTGGGGCACGGAGTTGAACGCGTTGGCGATGTCGAACGACACCGCCAACACTCCGTCCCCAGCCTCGACCGCCTCCTTTACTTGGCCCCTGAGTAGGGCCACCGCGTCGACCGTCGAACGCCCTTGTCGAAAGCCGAACTGGGCGTCCGACAGGTCCGGCCCTACCTCCCGCAAATGGCTGTTAAGCCGGGTGGCGAGGATCCCCTCGAACAGTTTACCGACCTCATCGAGCAGAACGATGGGCCGGTATGCCGAGGGGGAGTCCACCGGGCGTCCCTCCTTCCGGAGCAGGCAAAGCTGCCCCTCCTTCCAGATCTTCGGGAACCTCCCAGCCGTCAGGCACGCGCTGAAGAGGTCCCGAAACCTCTGCTCCATGAAGGACGCTGCGATGGCCACCACCCGTGCGGGGACGCCATCTGGCCCAGGGGCCGTCTTCTTCGCGCGGAGGGACAGAACCCCCGCGCGAAATTCCTCCGCCGACACTGGAGGCACCTCCTCCTCCGGCGAAGCCACCACCCCCCCCAGCGGGGGGATCATCGTTGGTGGGGTGAAGTCGGTCCTGCGCGGAAACAGTGACCGAACCACCCCATCCAGCAACGCCGGCTCTAGGGTCTCCGCTAATGGGGGACCGTAAGGGCGCAGCTGGCTCCGCGCCTGCTTATACGGCCTCCCAAACGGATCCCTGTCGAGGCCCTCCAGCATCTCGGCCTTTGCCGAGTCCTCGGCGGCGCACATTTCCGACTTGAGGACCGTCTTTGCCTCTAGGTAAGAGGCGTAGAGGCGGTCCTCCTCAGCCTGACATCGGCTGGTGCGCCGCCGACTCCGCGTGTAGGCCCTCCTGGCCTCCACGCACGCGGCCCGGAGCCCCGCCAGCTCCACCGTCCACCAATAAACGGCGCGACGGGGAGGCGGACGGCGAGACCGAGGCATGCTGGAGTTGCACACCTCGGTCAGGGACCCCCGCAGCCGAACCGCTGCGGCGTCCACGTCCGTGCCCTCCACAGGGGGCGAGAGCCAGTCCTCAAGGAACGCCGCCTCCTGGGCTGACTCCCGGTCCAGGCGGGTGAGAGCCCACCGCGGGAAGGGAGATTGGCCCAAGCGGGCCCTCCCCCGCGGGCTCTGGGTGGAGATGTCGAACCACACATATCGGTGGTCCGACAGGGTCTCCACCATCTCCACCCGCCAGTTCACGACGCGTGTGGCTAGCACAGGGGTGGCGAACGACACGTCCACCACTGACCCTCCCTGTTGCCGCACACACGTCTGAACATCCCCCCTGTTTAGCAGGGACACGCCGCACGAGGCCGCCCAAAATTCGACGGCGCGCCCCCGGACGTTGCAGGACGCCGCTGGGTTTCCCCAGGCCACCGCCTTGGCGTTCAGGTCGCCCAGTATGACGACCTGACGTGGTGCCGCCCTCCCGACGACTGCCGTTAGGACCTCGAGAAAGTTCTCGAAGTCCCTTAGAGGGCGGTTTGGGGAGAAATAAACCCCGACCAGGGCTATTTCTCCCCACGCGGCGGCCACGTATCCCGGACCCCTCTCTAAAAGCGAGAGGGGAGGGGAGTCCGTGGAAGGCCGCGACACCAACGCCACCAAGCCGTCTCGATCACCTAGCCAGCGGCCAGGTATCGAGTACGGCTCGGCAACCACCGCCACGTCCACCAACCACTCGGCCACAGTCTGCATCAACAGATCCTGTGCCGCTCTGCAGTGGTTGGTGTTCGCCTGGAGGATTCGATGTTCGATTCTATGCATCGGACATCGCACCTTCCTCCTCCACAGCCGCCGAGGTCCCAGCTACTGGGGTGGCGGTGGCAGCGACAGGCCGGGTCGGCGCCTGCGCTTTGCCCTTCTTAAGGGGAGGAATACAATTCCTCCCCTTCATAATGTGGCCCGCAGGGCGGCCACTGGCGGCACACACCGCGCAGTGCGGTGCGGTGGCCTCGCAAGAGGCGGCTTTGTGCCCCTCCTTGCCGCAGTGGTAGCAGCTGTCCGTCCTGTCGACACTGGACGGACAGAGGGCCCGGGTGTGACCGATGCCGAAGCACCGGTAACACCTCAGCGGCGGGACCTCAAGGGCCCGGACCGCCGCCGAGCTGAAACCGACGGCAAGCCGTCCCTTCTCGAGGACGGGTTTGGCAGCGGCGACTGGGCACTCCAGGCGAATTGCGCCCATGCCGCCGCGCCCGGTCCTGATGCCCCCGCCCTGCACCGCTGCGACTGCGCAGCCACCTATGGCTGCGACCGCCGCTACCACCTCCTCCTTGGTGACGGAGTCGTCCAGGTCCGTCACCTCGAAGGCCGCCGACTTCACTGGCCTGGCCACCTTCGCGTCGTCCGCAATGACCTCTTCCAGCTTTGCTGCGAAGAGGTCAGCGTTCTTCCCGCCCTCGGCACCCGGGAACTCGAAGATTCGGGCCCCAGCCTGTGTCCGGCGGCATGAGACTTTACCGATCCCCAATTTGGTGGGATCGGCATTTGCACGCGCCCGCACCATTATGGACGCGTACGTCTCACCCCGCTCCGCGGCCTTTGCGGTGAGCGTCACCACGACGGCCGCGGTCTTGGGAGGAACCAGGTTCCTCTTGGCACCGGCTGGGGGCGAACCCTTCCCCTTTCCCTTGCCAGTCGACGACTGACCGGCAGGGGTGGTGGCGGAGACGGCTGGGGCTGGAGGGGTGCTCTTCCCCTTCCCCTTCCCTTTCCCTTTGCCAGCTGGCCGCGACTGGCTGGGAGTGGTGGTGGCGGGGACAGCTGCCGTCCTTTTGCCCTTGCCCTTCCCCTTACCGACCACCCTCGTCCAGCCCTGCTGGTTGGTCGGGGTGGTAGAGGGGAGAAGGGCGTCCTCCGTCTGGGACGTAGGCACCGGCTCCTTTTGCCTCCTGTCCGCCGCAAGCGGCGGCCGGACGACTTTCTCCGGCAAGAGCCGGTCCTCAATGCCTGCCAGGCAGGCTCTCACAAACGCCCTCTCCTCCGCCATGACCTTGCGGAGGATATCCTCAAGGCCGGGGGAGGAGGCTAGGCTCTCTGCCGCAGGTCTAGGCTCGGCTTGGGATGGCCGGGCCGTGGCTTCAGCCAGCTTCATGTGCAGCTGGCTGACCTCCGACTGCAGGCGATCTACCTTCGCCTGCAGTTGCCGCGTTTCATCGCTGGCCTTGCGGTCCACCAGCTCCGCGACGATGCCACGCATGCTGGCGGCCCGGCATCTGAGGGACTTCTGGAAAGTCCCCTTCAGATGCGAGGACTTGGCGGCGACCTCCACGATCGCCTCTTCGTCCTCCAAGGCCATCTTCTCCAGTTCGGCCAGTGAGTGGTTCGCGTACAGGACGCGGGCCGCACCGTAATCGGCCTTGGCACGAGCGACGCGCGCCCGCTCTTCCCTGGCCGCAACCCGCTCCTCCAGCTCTTGCTGGAGCTGCTCCCGCCGTGCCAGGTCCAGCTCGCGCTGGGCGTCGGCTAAGCCCACATTGTGGGTGTCTGCCGCTGTTGTGGGCTTCTTAGCCTTGACCCTTTTCTTCGACGAACCCGACGCCGAGGAGCCATCCGATCCGTCCTTCAAAAAGGTCTTCCGCTTTCTGGAAGCAGATCGCGATCGCGAATCTTCGACCGCCATCGAAGCGGAATCCGATACAATGGACTCATCGTCGGAGTCCACCTGCCCGCCGTAGAAGGCCCTGCCTTCATCCGACGCTAAGGAAGCGTCGCGTTGGCCCTGAGAAGGGCCTTTTGGTTGGCCCTGAGAAGGGCCTTTGGGTTGGCCCTGAGAAGGGCCTTTGGGTTGGCCCTGAGAAGGGCCTTTTTTCACGAAATGCCCGAGGGCATCCCGCGCAGGTTTCGGCATGCCGAACAAAGCAGTATCGCAGCACTCAAGGCAAATAGTCGCTACGATGCACAGTGCACTTTAGCCGTACCCAGTCTGCCACTCCGTTACGGTGGTCAGAACTGGGACGTTTCCAGGGAACACGACGAGGACGTAAGCACTGTGGGGTGGTTCCCCAACCTAACCTAACCTAACCTAACCTTTTTTTTTTTTTTTTTTTTTTTTTTTTTTTTTTTTTTCTTTTTTTTTGCGGGGTGGAAAATCCTGCATGGATGTCCTCCGCCTTGGGGGAGGCGGAGGGGTCTGTCAGACTCCTACTGACTAAAAACCACCCCGGTGTTCCATCTCACACCTGCGCCGGGGGTCGCGGGAACGAATGATACTTCCGCAACCCCCAGCTGGTGCTGGCCCATGCCTGCGGGCCTCCTCGCATTAGCGGGGGGAGTGAGGTGTTAAACTCCCCCCGCAACGTCTAAGAGGGGCGCGCGTGGAACACGTCGCGCCGCCACCTCGGGTCCAGATGTGTAGTGGGCGACGGACGCCCCTGAGTCCGTCGCCCCTGGACCCATTTAGGGGGGCTGGAAGAGGGCATTGTCCGCCCTCCGCCGACGCCCGGTGCGTCTGCTGCGGGCCGGATGAGAGGATGAAATCTCCCTCTCCCGCTCCGCAGCTTCCTTCCGCGAGATGACTGTCTCGCAGAAGGAAACCACCGCGTCCCAGGACTCCTCGCTGCCAACCATTGAGTTCACGACGGCCGGCAGCGACAGGTCACTGCCTACTCCAGAAATGAGGGCACGGCGCTGCTCCTCCCAAGCGGCACACTCTGCCAGCGTATGCAGCGCCGTGTCCTCCCGACAGTCGACGCAGTGGTGACACCGGGCGTCCGGCTCCCTGTTTATGCGACACAGGTACTTCCCGAAGCAGCCATGCCCCGAGAGTACCTGCGTCACCCGAAACGACAGGGAGCCGTGCCTCCTCCCGAGCCAACGCTCGAGTACCGGCCGGACCGCCTCGATAGTGACGAGGCCGGCGGTTGGGCGCGATAGCCTGTCCCGCCATTCCGCCACCAGGGCCTCGCGAAGCTGCGACCGACGCAGCCCCATGTGTTGCTGCATCGGCCTCTCGCCTTGTGCCAGCATCTCCTCGCGCCACCGGTACAGTGACGCGAGTACTTTAGCCTCGAGGTCCCAGGGCGGGGATCCGGCCAGTACACAAGCCGCCTCGTAGGAGACCGTGCGATACCCCCTGATAACTCTGACGGCCATAGCTCTCTGCGGTCTCCGCAGAACAGCTATGCTACCGGCCGTCAGGTCAGCCGCCCAGATCGGGGCCCCGTACAGGGCCATCGATCGCACGATCCCCACGTAGAGCCGCCTACAGGCTGCGCTCGGGCCCCCCAGATTGGGAAGCAGCGTTGACAGCGCCCCAGCCGCGCCCATCAGCTTGGGCACCAGCCGCCGGAAGTGGGGTCCGAAGTCCCACCGGCTGTCGAGCACCAATCCCAGGTACTTCATGGTAGGCTCGACAGCGATCCGGACCCCCCCAACCACTATGTGTGATCCGGCGGGTGGCGCCCTTCGGGGACCATGGAACATCATGGCCTCCGATTTGTTGAGGGCCACCTCCAGGCCGAGGCGCCGGATGCGGCTCACCACCTGTGAGACCGCCGCCGTCGCCAGCAACGCTGCCTCCCTGTGCGAACTCCCACGGGCCGTAACCAGCGTGTCGTCCGCATAACACGTCAGGTCCACGCCCGTCTGGAGTTCGCCCCTCAGCACCCAGTCGTAACCGATGTTCCACAGGAGCGGGCCCAGGACTGAGCCCTGCGGAACACCGCACGACATTGGGTGCCGTTGTCCGCCATCCCGTCCCACGTAGGTGACACACCTCTCTGCCAGGTAAGCCCCAACGATGTGGCGAAGGTAGGAAGGCACCCGATGATACCGCAGTGCCTCCCGAATGCAACTCCAGGGCAGGGTGTTGAAGGCGTTGGAGATGTCCAAGGACACCGCCAACATCACCCCACCCCGGGACACTGCTTCCTCCGCCAGGCCTCTCACCCTCGACACAGCGTGTATGGTAGAGCGCCCATGCCGAAAGCCGAACTGGCTCTCGTCCAGGTCCGGCCCCTCTCCGCACAAGTGGCCGACGAGGCGGGCTGCGATTATCCGCTCAAGCAGCTTGCCAACCTCGTCCAGCAGCACTATGGGCCGGTACCCAGACGGTGAGTCCGCAGGGCGCCCCGCCTTTCTGAGCAGGACCAGACGACCAGATTTCCACAAGGTGGGAAACTGGCCCCGCTCAAGGCACGCTGTGTAGAGACCTCTCAGTTGGGGACCCAGCTCCTTCAGAGCGAGGGCCAACGCACAGCCGTGAATCCCGTCGGGCCCCGGAGCCACGTTTTTGGCCCGGAGCCGCATCACGGCCGCCCTCAACTCTTCCTGAGTCACCCCTGGGACGCTGATGGCGTTCTCCTCTGTAGGCTCTGCGGCTGTGGGCAAAGCCATCGGCGGTGGCGTGTGCTCCGCTCTTGCCGGGAAGAGGGCTGCCACTACTTCCTCCAGCAGCTCGGGTTGGAGACTCTCCGTGAGTGGAGGCGCCGCGGCTCGAAGTTTCCCACGAACCGCACGATAAGGGCGCCCCCACGGATCTCCGTCCAGAGTCTCCAACATCTCCTCCCTGGCTCGCGTCTTGGCTTCGCCGATGGCCAGCCACAGAGCCTCCTTCGCCGCGCGGTACACCTCATACCGCGCGGCCTCTTCATCAGGGACCCGACGACGTCTCCTCCGGTATCGGGTGTACTGGCGCCTGACCGCCACGCACGCGACGCGCAACTGTGCGATCTCGGCAGTCCACCAGTACACCTGGCGCTTTCCTGTCTGTGTGTGGACCCGGGGCATAGACGCGTCGCAGATTTGCGTCATCGCCCCGCGGAACCACAGCGCCTCCTCTTCGACGTCGACGGGTCCATTCGTCGCCGACTCCCGGTACCAGGCCTGGACAATGGCGGCCTCCTCGAGAAGTTCCCTGTCGATGCGCTTACGCGCCCAGCGCGGACCGTCTACCCGCGGGGCCGGTGGACCGCGGCCGCCAGTGGTCTGGGCGGAGACGTCGAAACGGATGTACCGATGATCCGACAACGTCTCCACCTCCACAGCGACACGCCAGTCGCGGACACGGCTCGCGACAGCAGGGCTAGCGAACGAGACGTCCACTATTGAACCACCCCGCTGCCGCACGCACGTGTGGACCGACCCCCGATTTAGGACGGTCAGGCCAGCCGTGACCGCCCACTCCTCCAGCACCTCACCCCTGGCATCCGTTACCGGAGATCCCCACGCCGCAGACTTGGCGTTGAGATCCCCGAGCAACAGCACAGGGCGAGGGTGGAGTCGGCCTACAACGGCACCCAACTCGACAAGGAAATTCTCGAAGTCGGCGAGACTCTTGTTGGGCGAAAAATACGCCCCAACCGTACCAATGCCGTCCACGAGGGCTGCTACCCAGCCGTGACCTCGGGACGGGTGGACCAGAGCCCCGCCAATGATGGCCACCAAGCCGTCCAAGTCTCCCAACCAGTTATCCCTGGGGGGGACAAAGTACGGCTCGGCGACCACCGCCACGCGGATCGACCACTCCGCCATGCTCTGGAGCAAGAGATCCTGAGCTCTGGCACAGTGGTTGATATTGCCCTGGAGGAAATGGAACAGCGCCATTAGGCAGTGTCCATTCCCTCCGCACCCCTCTCAGGCCGGGAGTCGGCCGAAGGGCAGCTAGGCTGTCGGGGGGGTAAAGAGCCCCCGGCAGCCTTGGCTCCCTTTTTCTTCTTCTTGGCGGTAGCGCCACAGGCCTTCCCGCCCGCTCTGTGCCCCGCGGGCCTCCCTGCAGCTGTACAGAGGCTGCAGTTTGGCGCCGCAGAGCACTGGGCCGCCTTGTGGCCGGGCTGGCCGCAGCGATAACACTCGTCGCTGCGGTCCGTTTCAGCAGTGCACCGCGCCCGGACATGCCCAATGTCCAGGCATCGGTAGCACCGCATAGCCCTGGGCTGCACCAGCTTGACCCTGGCGGCAACCCACCCCACCAACAGTCGCCCAGCACTGGCGACCTTATTCGCCGCCGCCACCGGACACCGCACCCATATGAAGCCGAGTCCGGAGGCGTCGGCGCGAATGTCGCCCGTCCGCACATCCTCGGGCCGACATCCACCGATCCGGGCGACGGCCGCCAAGACCTCAGCCGGAGTCACCGAGTCATCCAGGCCGTCGACACGAAACTCCGCGGTCTTCACCGGCCTGGACACCCGGACGTCCTCCGGATTGAGGGCCTCCCTCAACTTGGCGGCCAGGATGTCCGCCTTCGCCCCGCTGGAGTCACCCGACACCTCAAGCAGCCGCGCCCCCGTCACCGCCGACTTTATCCTGAAGCCGGACGGTGTGCCAAGGTCGGGAAACGCGACTTTGGCCTTTGCCTCGGTCAGGACCGCCTTATACGTAACGCCCCTTTTGACGGCTTCGGGCTGCAGTGTTATCACTACAGCCGCGGAGCGTGGGGCTCTGACCTTAGGCGGTCCCTGTGCCTTCTTGGGTGCCGGTGTTGGTGCCGGCGGCGCCGCCTTCTTCTTTTTGCGGCCCCTCTTGACGACCGTCGTCCAGGCCTCAGTACTAGGCCCAGGCGCAGCCGCTGGAGGCGCCGCTGGAGGTCCCGCTGTCCGGGAGGTCGGCATTTGGGACGCGGGCTTTGATGCCACTGTCCTTCCTGGTCGGCTCGGTTTAGCCGCCACGGCCACCGCGGCCGCCGGGCGCCGTTCGTGGACAACCTCTCTCCTCCGCCCGTCCCCGGCGAGTGGAGGGCGGACGGACTCCGCCGGGAGGAGCCTCGCCTCTATGGCCTCGAAGCGGGCACCGACCATCTTACCGCACTGCATCATGCAGACGCGGACGATCTTTTCGACCTCCGCATCCACAAGTGCAGGGGTCGAGAAAGAGGCCGGCGATGGAGTCGGCGATGGGGTCGCCACAGGAGAGGACCCGGCGACTGCGGGAGCTGTCCTTTGGGCGGCAACCTGCCGCTTGAGGTCCTCCAGCTCCGATCGGAGACGGTCGTTCTCCTCCCACAACTTCGCCGTCTCCTCGGTGCCGGTGCGATTGGCGAGGACCTCAACCGCCTCCCGGATGCCGTCAGCCGCCTCCTTCAGAGCTCGAGTGAACGTGCCCTTCAGGTTGCCCGATTTGGTGGCAACCCTCAGAACCACGTCCACTCCGTCTAAAACCTGGCGACTGAGCGCCACCGCCGATGAGCTCCCTGCAGCCATCCGAGCGGAGCGCCGCTCTCGAGCCTGCCGGGCCAACTCGCTGACCTCGTCAGCCGCGGCTTCCTTTCGCTGCAACCGCCTTGCAGCAGCGGCCTCCGCACGGTTGCTGCCCAGCAGTGAAGCAGTGGAGCCCCCGCTCGAATCAGCCATGGCTAGCCCAGGGTCGCTCTCCGCGCCCTCCACATGCTCCACTGGAGCTGCCGCAACAAAGCGACCCCGCCCGTCACGCTCCGGCATCCGAGCAATGGCTCCACTCGGAACCGCGCGAACTTTGCCTCTCCGGGCCGTGGAGACCTTGGCGACCACCAAGTTCTCCCTACTTAGGGACCCGCTGCGCTTCCTCCCATGTCCGGACCTGGATCCAGATCCAGACCTGGAACGGCACCCGCGTGTGTCCTCGTCGGACATTTGGTCAGGAAGAGGAGTGGCTGGACGGGACCTCGACCTGGTGGTCCCCCTACTCCTTCTTGCACAGTGCGCCAACTCGACTTCCTCATCTCCCTCATTATTATTAGGACGCACAAAACTGGGCGTGTGCGCCCTATCCGCAACCTCTGCAGGCAATTGTCTCATGGTGTCCCGCCCAGATACGGTGGGACAGCCGGGCCCTAATGGACCCGGGAGGGATTCTCCGGCATAGCCGGTACCCTCCTGGGGTAGTGTTTTCCGAGAAGACATTCTGAACCTTATTACCCTGCGGGCCGGTTTACCCCCCGGTAGCCCCTGCGCCGGGTAATGCTCAGGGGTTAAGGGGTTAAATCTCTGAATACTCCCCTTCTAGTGAATAGAAGGGGGAACAGAGGCGAGAGATGTCGGAATATTCGCCACGGACGGTGGCTTATCCCCATGCAAGCACAGGAAAAAGCCAGCGCCCATGCCCAGGGCACACCAATCCGAAAAACTTCCGTTCCCACCGAATATAAATATTCGAATGGGACCAGAAGTCTCGGACCACGAGGAGGTTTTCCGACCACGTGCCCCAACCTTAACCTAACCTAACCTAACCTTTTTTTTTTTTTTTTTTTTTTTTTTTTTGTTTGCGCTGGGAAAAAATGCGTTACGCATACCCGCCCATTGGGGGATGGACGGGTTATGTGGGACTCTCCGGCTACTCCGGCATACCCACTAAAATAACCCAGCGGCACTCCCGCATCGTCTTTGTGGAGGAGGACTGGGAAACCGGCACAGCCTTTACGTCCAGTCCCCCACCGACGACCGCCCGCCTTTACAGCGGGGCCCGCACGCCCCTCCCTAAGTGGAGGGGCCCGGAAACGACCGTGAGTGCTCGGCCGTTCCCACCCGACGTGGGTGGTGATTAGTGCAATGCGAGCGAAGGCGCCCCCGCGCCTGTCGCCCGCTAATCACCACCAGAAGGAGGGAGACGACGATCGTACAACCGCCGTCTCCCACCCCTTCTTCGCCTGCGGAGCGGCGGCGCGAGAGGATCATCCTCCCGCGCGCGCTCCGCCGCCTCCTTTTGCGACATGACATTCTCGCAAAAGGAGGCAACCGCCGCCCAAGCCTCCTCACTTCCCAGCATGGAATTCACCACACTGGGAAGCGAGAGGTCAATCCCGACTACATCGGTCAGGGCACGGCGCAGCTCAGCCCAGGCTGGGCACACCTCGAGGGTGTGCTGCGCCGTGTCCTCCGCGGCTCCACACTCGTGGCACGCCGGGGTTTCCTCCCTCCGGATCCGATGCAGGTGCGATCCAAAGCAGCCATGCCCGGATAACACCTGCACCAGACGGAACGAGAGGAAACCGTGGGACCGCTCGAGCCAGTCCCGCAGGACTGGACCGAGCGCGTCCAGCGTCCGGCGTCCAAATGTGGCGGAGGCGAGGTCCCGTGTCCAGTGTAGGACGATTGCGTCCCTCGCCTCCCGCCGCACGGCATCCCGCTCTTGCGCGGCGGGGCGCTCACCGAGCGCCCTACGCCGCGCCGCCCATTCGTACACTCTGGCGAGCACCCATGCCTCCAATTCCCAGGGAGGGGTGCCGGCCAGAGCGCACGCCGCCGCAAAGCCCACTGAGCGGTAGGCTCTCGCCACCCGCTGTGCAATGGCCCGTTGGGGCCTGCGGATGGCGGTTGCATTCTCCCTCCTATGGAGGGAGTCCGCCCAGATGGGTGCCCCATACAGGGCCATGCTCTTGAGGATGCCGGCATAGAGGCGCCGGCATCGCTCCTTGGGCCCTCCCAGGTTTGGGAGGAGCCATGAGAGGGCGTCCGCGGCTTTCAGCAGGCGCGTCGACAGCCCGCTAAAGTGCGGGCCGAAGCGCCACCTGCTGTCCAGCACGAGGCCCAGATACTTTATCTGGGCCCCGACCCCTATCCGGACGCCCTCCACCACGATGTGGGCGTCAGGAGGGCAGCGCTGCCGAGGCCCGTGAAAGAACACGGCCTCGGTCTTGTTCAGCGCTACCCTCAAACCAAGTTGGCGGATCCTACCTGCCACTAAGGATCCGCCAGCCGAGGCCAGACAGGCCGCCTCCCCAAAGTTCCTCCCCCGGGCAACGAGGAGAGTGTCATCCGCATAGCAGATGACACCCGTGCCCTGGAGGAGGGTGCCGCGCAGCAGCCAATCGAATCCGATGTTCCACAAGAGGGGCCCTAGCACCGAACCTTGTGGAACACCGGACTCCGCGCCGTAGCGCCTGATCCTGGCCGTCCTGTCCGCCAGGAGGACCTCCCGGTCCTCCAGGTAGTTGGCCAGGATCGCCCGCAGATATTGGGGCACTCCGTGATACCGGAGTGCCTCCAATATGGTCGAGTGGGGCACGGAGTTGAAGGCGTTGGCGATGTCGAACGACACCGCCAACACTCCGTCCCCAGCCTCGACCGCTTCCCGCACTTGGCCCCTGAGTAGGGCCAGCGCATCGACCGTCGAACGCCCTTGTCGGAACCCGAACTGGGCGTCCGACAGGTCTGGCCCTACCTCCCGCAAATGGCTATTTAGCCGGGTGGCGATGATACCCTCGAACAATTTACCGACCTCATCGAGCAGAACGATGGGCCGGTATGCCGAGGGGGAGTCCACCGGGCGTCCCTCCTTCCGGAGCAGGCAAAGCTGCCCCTCCTTCCAGATCTTCGGGAACCTCCCAGCCGTCAGGCACGCGCTGAAGAGGTCCCGAAACCTCTGCTCCATGAAGGACGCTGCGATGGCCACCACCCGTGCGGGGACGTCATCTGGTCCAGGGGCCGTCTTCTTCGCGCGGAGGGACAGAACCCCCGCGCGAAATTCCTCCGCCGACACTGGAGGCACCTCCTCCTCCGGCGAAGCCACCACCCCCCCCAGTGGGGGGTTCATCGTTGGTGGGGTGAAGTCGGTCCTGCGCGGAAACAGTGACCGAACCACCCCATCCAGCAACGCCGGCTCTAGGGTCTCCGCTAATGGGGGACCGTAAGGGCGCAGCTGGCTCCGCGCCTGCTTATACGGCCTCCCAAACGGATCCCTGTCGAGGCCCTCCAGCATCTCGGCCTTTGCCGAGTCCTCGGCGGCGCACATTTCCGACTTGAGGACCGTCTTTGCCTCTAGGTAAGAGGCGTAGAGGCGGTCCTCCTCAGCCTGACATCGGCTGGTGCGCCGCCGACTCCGCGTGTAGGCCCTCCTGGCCTCCACGCACGCGGCCCGGAGCGCCGCCAGCTCCCCCGTCCACCAATAAACGGCGCGACGGGGAGGCGGACGGCGAGACCGAGGCATGCTGGAATTGCACACCTCGGTCAGGGACCTCCGCAGCTGGACCGCTGCGGCGTCCACGTCCGTCACCTCCACAGGGGGCGAGAGCCAGTCCTCGAGGAACGCTGCCTCCAGGGCTGCCTCCCGGTCCAGGCGGGTGAGAGCCCACCGCGGGAAGGGAGATTGGCCCGAGCGGGCCATCCCCCGCGGGCTCTGGGTGGAGATGTCGAACCGTACATATCGGTGGTCCGACAGGGTCTCCACCATCTCCACCCGCCAGTTCACGACGCGTGTGGCTAGCACAGGGGTGGCGAACGACACGTCCACCACTGACCCTCCCTGTTGCCGCACACACGTGTGAACATCCCCCCTGTTCAGGAGGGACACGCCGCACGAAGCCGACCAAAATTCGACGGCGCGCCCCCGGACGTTACAGGACGCCACTGGGTTGCCCCAAGCCACCGCCTTGGCGTGGCGGCGTTGCAGGAGGCGGCTTTGTGTCCCTCCTTGCCGCAGCGGTAGCAGGCGTCCGTCCTGTCTATTGTGGACGGACAGAGTGCTCGGGTGTGTCCGATGCCGAAGCACTTGTAACACCTCAGAGGCTGGTCCTCCAGTGCCCGGACTGCACCCGAGCTGAAGCCCACGGCGAGCCGTCCCTTTTCGAGGACGGCTTTGGCAGCGGCGACTGGGCACTCTAGGCGAATGGTACCCATGCCGCCGCGCCCGGGCCTGATGCCCCCGCCTTGTACCGCTGCGACTTCGCAGCCCCCTATGGCTGCGATTGCTGCCACCACCTCCTCCTTGGTGACGGAGTCGTCCAGATCCGTCACCTCGATGGCCGCTGACTTCACAGGCCTCGCCACCTTCACCGCGTCCGCGATGACCTCCTGCAGCTTAGCTGCAAAGAGGTCCGCGTGTTTTGCGCCCTCCGCACCCGGGAACTCGAAAATTCGAGCCCCAGCCTGCGTCCGGCGGCACGAGACTTTACCGATCCCCAATTTGGTAGGATCGGCAGTGGCACGCGCCCGCAACATCACGGACGCGTACGTCTCGCCCCGCTCCGCAGCCTTTGTGGTGAGCGTCATCACGACGGCTGCGGTCTTGGGAGGAACCAAGTTCCTCCTGACACCGGCTGGGCTCGAACCCTTCCCCTTTCCTTTGCCAGTCGTCTGTGTCTGACCGGCAGGGGTAGTGGCGGAGGCGGCTGGGGTGCTTGTTTTCCCCCTCCCTTTACCCTTGCCAGTCGGCCTCGACTGGCTGGGAGTGGTGGTGGCAGGGGCGGCAGGGACGACAGGTGCCGTCTTTTTGCCTTTGCCCTTCCCCTTACCGACCACCTTCGTCCAGCCCTGCTGGTTGGTCGGGGTGGTCGAAGGAAGAAGGGCGTCCTCCTTCTGGGAGGTTTCTACCCGCTCCTCTCGCCTTCTATCTGCCGCAAGTGGCGGTCGGACGACTTTCGCCGGCAAGAGCCGGTCCTCAATCCCTGCCAGGCAGGAGCGAACAAACGCCCTCTCCTCCGCCATCACCTTGCGGAGGACATCCTCAAGGCCGGGGGAGGAGGCAAGACCCTCCGCCGCAGGTCTGGGCTCGGCTTGCGATGGCCGGGCCGTGGCTTCAGCCAGCTTCAGGTGAAGCTGGCTCACCTCCGACTGCAGGCGATCCACTTTCGCCTGCAGTTGCCGCGACTCGTCGCTGGCCTTGCGGTCGACCAGCTCCGCGACGATGCCACGCATGCTCGCGGCCCGGCATTTAAGGGACTTCTGAAAAGTCCCTTTTAGGTGGGAGGACTTGGTGGCGACCTCGACGATCACCTCCTCGTCCTCCAAGGCCATCCGCTGCAATTCGGCCAGGGAGTGGTTCGCGTACAGGACGCGGGACGCGCCGTACTCGGCCTTGGCACGAGCGACGCGCGCCTGCTCCTCCTTGGCAGCAACCCGCTCCTCCAGCTCTTGCTGGAGCTGCTCCCGCCGTGCCAGGTCCAACTCACGCTGGGCATCGGCCAAACCCACGTCGTGGGTGTCTCCTGCTGTCAATGCCTTTTTGGCTTTGACCCTCTTTTTAGGCTCCTTCGCCGAGCCTGAGCCCGAGGAGCCATCGGACACGACCTTAAGGAAGCTCCGCTTCCTCGATGCCGATCGTGATCGAGCATCGATCACCATGGAGCTGGCATCCGACTCTGCGGACTCGTTGTCGGAGTCCGACAATTCGCCCGCCCTCCCGCCGTAGAAGGCTCTACCTTCACTCGACGCTGATACGTCGCGTTGGCCCTGAGAAGGGCCTTTTGGTTGGCCCTGAGAAGGGCCTTTGGGTTGGCCCTGAGAAGGGCCTTTTGGTTGGCCCTGAGAAGGGCCTTTTTTGGCAAAATGCCCGAGGGAATCCCGCAATGGTTTAGGCATACTAACAAGCAGATACGTAGCAGTCAAGGCAGATGTTTGCTACGATGCACAGTGCACTTTGGCCGTACCCAGTCTGCCACTCCGTTACGGTGGTCAGAACTGGGACGTTTCCGGGGAACACGACGAGGATGTAAGCACTGTGGGGTGGTTCCTCAACCTAACCTTTTTTTTTTTTTTTTTTTTTTTTTTTTTTTTTTTTTTTTTTTTTTGTTTGCGCTGGGAAAAAATGCGTTACGCATACCCGCCCATTGGGGGATGGACGGGTTATGTGGGACTCTCCGGCTAGTCCGGCATACCCACTAAAATAACCCAGCGGCACTCCCGCATCGTCTATGTGGAGGAGGACTGGGAAACCGGCTCAGCCTTTACGTCCAGTCCCCCACCGACGACCGCCCGCCTTAACAGCGGGGCCCGCACGCCCCTCCCTAAGTGAGATTAGTAGATTGTACAACCGCCGTCTCCCACCCCTTCTTCGCCTGCGGAGCGGCGGCGCGAGAGGATCGTCCTCCCGCGCGCGCTCCGCCGCCTCCTTTTGCGACATGACGTCCTCGCAAAAGGAGGCAACCGCCGCCCAAGCCTCCTCACTCCCCAGCATGGAGTTCACCACACTGGGAAGTGAGAGGTCCAGCCCAACGACGGTATTCAGGGCACGGCGCAGCTCAGCCCAGGCTGGGCACACCTCGAGGGTGTGCTGCGCCGTGTCCTCCGCGGCTCCACAGTCGTGGCACGCCGGGGCTTCCTCCCTCCGAATCCGGTGCAGGTGCGTTCCGAAACAGCCATGTCCGGACAACACCTGCACTAAACGGAACGAGAGGAAACGATGGCGGATGGCGCTCACCTAGCGCCCTACGCCGCGCCGCCCATTCGTACACTCTGGCGAGCACCCATGCCTCCAATTCCCAGGGAGGGGTGCCGGCCAGAGCGCACGCCGCCGCAAAGCCCACTGAGCGGTAGGCCCTCGCCACCCGCTGTGCAATGGCCCGTTGGGGCCTGCGGATGGCGGTTGCATTCTCCCTCCTGTGGAGGGAGTCCGCCCAGATGGGTGCCCCATACAGGGCCATGCTCTTGAGGATGCCGGCATAGAGGCGCCGGCATCGCTCCCTGGGCCCTCCCAGGTTTGGGAGGAGCCATGAGAGGGCGTCCGCGGCTTTCAGCAGGCGCGTCGACAGCCCGCTAAAGTGCGGGCCGAAGCGCCACCTGCTGTCCAGCACGAGGCCCGGATACTTCATCTGGGCCCCGACCCCTATCCGGACGCCCTCCACCACGATGTGGGCGTCAGGTGGGCAGCGCTGCCGAGGCCCGTGAAAGAACACGGCCTCGGTCTTGTTCAGCGCTACCCCCAATCCAAGCTGGCGGATCCTACCTGCCACTAAGGATCCGCCAGCTGAGGCCAGACAGGCCGCCTCCCTAAAATCCCTCCCCCGGGCAACGAGGAGAGTGTCATCCGCGTAGCAGATTTTTTTTTTTTTTTTGTTTGCGCTGGGAAAAAATGCGTTACGCATACCCGCCCATTGGGGGATGGACGGGTTATGTGGGACTCTCCGGCTACTCCGGCATACCCACTAAAATAACCCAGCGGCACTCCCGCATCGTCTATTTGGAGGAGCACTGGGAAACCGGCACAGCCTTTACGTCCAGTCCTCCACCGACGACCGCCCGCCTTTACAGCGGGGCCCGCACGCCCCTTCCTAAGTGGAGGGGCCCGGGAACGTCCGTGAGTGCTCGGCCGTTCCCGCCCGACGAGGGTGGTGATTAGTGCAATGCGAGCGAAGGCGCCCCCGCGCCTGTCGCCCGCTAATCACCACCAGAAGGAGGGAGGCGACGATCGTACAACCGCCGTCTCCCACCCCTTCTTCGCCTGCGGAGCGGCGGCGCGAGAGGATCATCCTCCCGCGCGCGCTCCGCCGCCTCCTTTTGCGACATGACATTCTCGCAAAAGGAGGCAACCGCCGCCCAAGCCTCCTCACTCCCCAGCATGGAGTTGACCACACTGGGAAGTGAGAGGTCTTGCCCGACCACATCTGTCAGGGCACGGCGCAGCTCAGCCCAGGCTGGGCACACCTCGAGGGTGTGCTGCGCCGTGTCCTCCGCGGCTCCACACTCGTGGCACGCCGGGGTTTCCTCCCTCTGGATCCGATGCAGGTGCGTTCCGAAGCAGCCATGCCCGGACAACACCTGCACCAGACGGAACGAGAGGAAACCGTGGGGGCGCTCGAGCCAGTCCTGCAGGACTGGACCGAGCGCGTCCAGCGTCCGGCGTCCAAAGGTGGCGGAGGCGAGGTCGCGTGCCCAGTGGAGGACGATGGCATCCCTCGCCTCCCGCCGCACGGCCTCCCGCTCTTCCGCGGCTGGGCGCTCACCCAGCGCCCTACGCCGCGCCGTCCACTCGTACACTCTGGCGAGCACCCATGCCTCCAATTCCCATGGAGGGGTGCCGGCCAGAGCGCACGCCGCCGCGAAGCCCACCGAGCGGTAGGCTCGCGCCACCCGCTGTGCAATGGCCCGTTGGGGCCTGCGGATGGCGGTTGCATTCTCCCTCCTGTGGAGGGAGTCCGCCCAGATGGGAGCCCCATATAGGGCCATGCTTTTGAGGATGCCGGCATAGAGGCGCCGGCATCGCTCCTTGGGCCCGCCCAGGTTCGGGAGGAGCCATGAGAGGGCGTCCGCGGCCTTACGCAGGCGCGTCGACAGCCCGCTGAAGTGCGGGCCGAAGCGCCACCTGCTGTCCAGCACGAGGCCCAGATACTTCATCTGGGCCCCGACCCCTATTCGGACGCCCTCCACGACGATGTGGGCGTCTGGAGGGCAGCGCTGCCGAGGCCCGTGAAAGAACACGGCCTCGGTCTTGTTCAGCGCTACCCTCAAACCAAGCTGGCGGATCCTACCTGCCACTAAGGATCCGCCAGCCGAGGCCAGGCAGGCCGCCTCCCGAAAGTCCCTCCCCCGGGCAACGAGGAGAGTGTCATCCGCGTAGCAGATGACACTCGTGCCCTGGAGGAGGGTGCCGCGCAGCAGCCAATCGAATCCGATGTTCCACAAGAGGGGCCCTAGCACCGAACCCTGTGGAACACCGGACTCCGCGCCGTAGCGCCTGATCCTGGCCGTCCTGTCCGCCAGGAGGACCTCTCGGTCCTCCAGGTAGTTGGCCAGGATCGCCCGCAGATATTGGGGCACTCCGTGATACCGGACTGCCTCCAATATGGTCGAGTGGGGCACGGAGTTGAAGGCGTTGGCGATGTCGAACGACACCGCCAACACTCCGTCCCCAGCTCCAACCGCCTCCTGCACTTGGCCCCTGAGTAGGGCCACCGCGTCGACCGTCGAACGCCCCTGTCGAAACCCGAACTGGGCGTCCGACAGGTCTGGCCCTACCTCCCGCAACTGGCTATTAAGCCGGGTGGCGATGATCCCCTCGAACAATTTACCGACCTCATCGAGCAGGACGATGGGCCGGTATGCCGAGGGGGAGTCCACCGGGCGTCCCTCCTTCCGGAGCAGGCAAAGCTGCCCCTCCTTCCAGATCTTCGGGAACCTCCCAGCCGTCAGGCACGCGCTGAAGAGGTCCCGAAACCTCTCCTCCATGAGGGACGCCGCGATGGCCACCATCCGTGCGGGGACACCATCCGGTCCAGGGGCCGTCTTCTTCGCGCGGAGGGACAGAACCCCCGCGCGAAGTTCCTCCACCGATACTGGAGGGACCTCCTCCTCCGGCGAAGCCACCACCCCCCCCAGTGGGGGGTTCATCGTTGGTGGGGTGAATTCGGTCCTGCGCGGAAACAGTGACCGAACCACCCCATCCAGCAACGCCGGCTCTAGGGTCTCCGTTAGTGGGGGGCCATAAGGGCGCAGCTGGCTCCGCGCCAGCTTATATGGCCTCCCAAACGGATCCCTATCGAGTCCCTCCAGCATCTCGGCCTTTGCCGAGTCTTCGGCGGCGCACATTGCCGTCTTGAGGACCGTCTTTGCCTCCATGTAAGAGGCGTAGAGGCGGTCCTCCTCAGCCTGACATCGGCTGGTGCGCCGCCGACTCCGCGTGTAGGCCCTCCTGGCCTCCACGCACGCGGCCCGGAGCCCCGCCAGCTCCACCGTCCACCAATAAACGGCGCGACGGGGAGGCGGACGGCGAGACCGAGGCATGCTGGAGTTGCACACCTCGGTCAGGGACCCCCGCAGCCGAACCGCTGCGGCGTCCACGTCCGTGCCCTCCACAGGGGGCGAGAGCCAGTCCTCGAGGAACGCCGCCTCCCGGGCTGACTCCCGGTCCAGGCGGGTGAGAGCCCACCGCGGGAAGGGTGATTGGCCCGAGCGGGCCATCCCCCGCGGGCTCTGGGTGGAGATGTCGAACCGCACATATCGGTGGTCCGACAGGGTCTCCACCATCTCCACCCGCCAGTTCACAACGCGTGTGGCTAGCACGGGGGTGGCGAACGACACGTCCACCACTGACCCCCCCCGTTGCCGCACACACGTGTGAACACCCCCCCTGTTCAGGAGGGACACGCCACACGAAGCCGCCCAAAATTCGACGGCGCGCCCCCGGACGTTACATGACGCCGCTGGGTTGCCCCAGGCCACCGCCTTGGCGTTCAGGTCGCCCAACACGACGACCTGACGTGGTGCCGCCCTCCCGATGACTGCCGTAAGGACCTCGAGATAGTTCTCGAAGTCCCTTAGAGGGCGGTTTGGGGAGAAATAGACCCCGACCAGGGCTATTTCTCCCCACGCGGCGGCCACGTATCCCGGACCCCTCTCTAAGAACGAGAGGGGAGGGGAGTCCGTGGCAGGCCGCGACACCAACGCCACCAAGCCGTCCCGATCACCCAGCCAGCGGCCAAGTACGGCTCGGCGACCACCACCACGTCCACCAACCACTCGGCCACAGTCTGCATCAGCAGATCCTGTGCCGCTCTGCAGTGGTTGGTGTTCGCCTGGAGGATGCGATGTTCGACTCTACCCATTAGTCGGTCATCGCACCCCCCTCCTCCACAGCCGCTGAGGTCCCAGCCACTGGGACGGCGGTGGCAGCGACAGGCCGGGTCGGCGCCTGTTCCTTGCCCTTCTTAAGGGGAGGACTGCAATTCCTCCCCTTCATAATGTGGCCCGCTGGGCGGCCACTGGCGGCGCATACCGCGCAGTGCGGTGCGGCGGCCTTGCAGGAGGCGGCTTTGTGCCCCTCCTTGCCGCAGCGGTAGCAGCTGTCCGTCCTGTCAATGCTGGACGGACAGAGGGCTCGGGTGTGACCGATGCCGAAGCACCGGTAACACCGCAGAGGCTGGTCCTCAAGGGCCCGGACCGCCGCCGAGCTGAACCCGACGGCGAGCCGTCCCTTCTCGAGGACGGCTTTGGCAGCGGCAACTGGGCACTCCAGGCGAATCGTGCCCATGCCGCCGCGCCCGGGCCTGATGCCCCCGCCCTGCACCGCTGCGACTTCGCAGCACCCTATGGCTGCGATTGCTGCCACCACCTCCTCCTTGGTGACGGAGTCGTCCAGATCCGTCACCTCGATGGCCGCCGACTTCACCGGCCTGGCCACCTTCGCCACGTCCGCGATGACCTCCTGCAGCTTCGCTGCGAAGAGGTCCGCGTTCTTACTGCCTTCCGCTCCCGGGAACTCAAAGATTCGGGCCCCAGCCTGGGTCCGGCGGCATGAGACCTTGCCGATCCCCAGTTTGGTGGGATCGGCAGTGGCACGCGCCCGCACCAACATGGACGCGTACGTCTCACCCCGCTCCGCGGCCTTCGCGGTGAGTGTCACCACGACGGCTGCGGTCTTTGGAGGAACCAGGTTCCTCTTGGCACCGGCTGGGGGCGAACCCTTCCCCTTTCCCTTGCCAGTCGACGACTGACCGGCAGGGGTGGTGGCGGAGACGGCTGGGGCTGGGGGGGTGCTCTTCCCCTTCCCCTTCCCTTTTCCTTTGCCAGTCGGCTGCGACTGGCCGGGAGTGGTGGTGGGAACGGCAGTGACAACAGGTGCCGTCCTTTTGCCTTTGCCCTTCCCCTTACCGACCACCTTCGTCCAGCCCTGCTGGTTGGTCGGGGTGGTGGAAGGCAGAAGGGCGTCCTCCCTCTGAGAGGCAGGCACCGGCTCCTCTCGCCTCTTGTCCGCTGCAAGCGGCGGTCGGAGGGTCTTCGCCGGTAAGAGCCGGTCCTCAATACCCGCTAGGCAGGCCCGAACAAATGCCCTCTCCTCCACCATCACCTTGCGGAGGACATCCTCGAGACCGGGAGAGGAAACAAGGCTTTCTGCCGCAGGTTGGGTCTCGGCTTGGGATGGACGGGCCGTGGCTTCAGCCAGCTTCAGGTGAAGCTGGCTCACCTCCGTCTGCAGGCGATCCACCTTCGCCTGCAGTTGCCGCGACTCGTCGCTGGCCTTGCGGTCGACCAGCTCCGCGACGATGCCGCGCATGCTGGCGGCCCGGCATTTAAGGGACTTTTGAAAAGTCCCTTTTAGGTGGGAGGACTTGGTGGCGACCTGGACGATTACCTCCTCGTCCTCCAATGCCATCCGCTCCAGCTCGGCCAGGGAGTGGTCCGCGTACAGAACGCGGGACGCTCCGTATCCCGATTTGGCACGGGCGGCGCGCGCCCGTTCCTCCCTGGCCGCTACCTGCTCCTCCAGGTCTTGTTGGAGCCGCTCCCGCTGAGCCAGGTCCAACTGCCGCTGGGCGTCGACCAAACCCACATCATGGGTATCTCCCGCTACTGTCGGCCTCTTGGCCTTCACCTTCTTCTTTGCAGAACCCGAGGCCGAGGAGCCATCCGACCCCTCCTTCAAAAAGGTCTTCCGCTTTCTGGAAGTGGATCGCGACCGCGAATCCACTTCCGCCATCGAATCGGCGTCCGATTCAATGGACTCAATTTCGGAGTCTGACAAATCGATCGCCCTCCCGCCGTAGAAGGCCCTGCCTTCCTCCGACGCTGATGCGTCGCGTTGGCCCTGAGAAGGGCCTTTTGGTTGGCCCTGAGAAGGGCCTTTTGGTTGGCCCTGAGAAGGGCCTTTGGGTTGGCCCTGAGAAGGGCCTTTGGGTTGGCCCTGAGAAGGGCCTTTTTTGACAAAATGCCCGAGGGCATCCCGCGCAAGTTTAGGCATTCTAACAAGCAGATACGTAGCACGCAAGGCAATTGTTCGCTACGAAGCACAGTGCACTTTAGCCGTACCCAGTCTGCCACTCCGTTACGGTGGTCAGAACTGGGACGTTTCCAGGGAACACGACGAGGACGTAAGCACTGTGGGGTGGTTCCCCAACCTAACCTAACCTTTTTTTTTTTGTTTGCGCTGGGAAAAAATGCGTTACGCATACCCGCCCATTGGGGGATGGACGGGTTATGTGGGACTCTCCGGCTAGTCCGGCATACCCACTAAAATAACCCAGCGGCACTCCCGCATCGTCTATGTGGAGGAGGACTGGGAAACCGGCTCAGCCTTTACGTCCAGTCCCCCACCGACGACCGCCCGCCTTAACAGCGGGGCCCGCACGCCCCTCCCTAAGTGGAGAGGCCCGGGAACGACCGTGAGTGCTCGGCCGTTCCCGCCCGACGAGGGTGGTGATCAGTGCAATGCGAGCGAAGGCGTCCCCGCGCCTGTCGCCCGCTAATCACCACCAGAAGGAGGGAGGCGACGATCGTACAACCGCCGTCTCCCACCCCTTCTTCGCCTGCGGAGCGGCGGCGCGAGAGGATCGTCCTCCCGCGCGCGCTCCGCCGCCTCCTTTTGCGACATGACGTCCTCGCAAAAGGAGGCAACCGCCGCCCAAGCCTCCTCACTCCCCAGCATGGAGTTCACCACACTGGGAAGTGAGAGGTCCAGCCCAACGACGGTATTCAGGGCACGGCGCAGCTCAGCCCAGGCTGGGCACACCTCGAGGGTGTGCTGCGCCGTGTCCTCCGCGGCTCCACAGTCGTGGCACGCCGGGGCTTCCTCCCTCCGAATCCGGTGCAGGTGCGTTCCGAAACAGCCATGTCCGGACAACACCTGCACCAAACGGAACGAGAGGAAACCGTGGGGGCGCTCGAGCCATTCCCGCAGGACTGGACCGAGCGCGTCCAGCGTCCGGCACCCAAAGGTGGCGGAGGCGAGGTCCCGTGCCCAGTGCAGGACGATGGCGTCCCTCGCCTCCCGCCGCACGGCCTCCCGCTCTTGCGCGGCGGGGCGCTCACCTAGCGCCCTACGCCACGCCGCCCATTCGTATACTCTGGCGAGCACCCATGCCTCCAATTCCCAGGGAGGGGTGCCGGCCAGAGCGCACGCTGCCGCAAAGCCCACTGAGCGGTAGGCCCTCGCCACCCGCTGTGCAATGGCCCGTTGGGGCCTGCGGATGGCGGTTGCATTCTCCCTCCTGTGGAGGGAGTCCGCCCAGATGGGTGCCCCATACAGGGCCATGCTCTTGAGGATGCTGGCATAGAGGCGCCGGCATCGCTCCTTGGGCCCTCCCAGGTTTGGGAGGAGCCATGAGAGGGCTTCCGCGGCTTTCAGCAGGCGCGTCGACAGCCCGCTAAAGTGCGGGCCGAAGCGCCACCTGCTGTCCAGCACGAGGCCCAGATACTTCATCTGGGCCCCGACCCCTATCCGGACGCCCTCCACCACGATGTGGGCGTCAGGTGGGCAGCGCTGCCGAGGCCCGTGAAAGAACACGGCCTCGGTCTTGTTCAGCGCTACCCCCAATCCAAGCTGGCGGATCCTACCTGCCACTAAGGATCCGCCAGCTGAGGCCAGACAGGCCGCCTCCCTAAAATCCCTCCCCCGGGCAACGAGGAGAGTGTCATCCGCGTAGCAGATGACACTCGTGCCCTGGAGGAGGGTGCCCCGCAGGAGCCAGTCAAATCCGATGTTCCACAGGAGGGGCCCCAGCACCGAACCCTGTGGAACACCGGACTCCACTCCGTAGCGCCTGATCCTGGCCGCCTTGTCCACCAGAAGGACCTCTCGGTCCTCCAGGTAGCTGGCCAGGATCGCCCGCAGATATTGGGGCACTCCGTAGTATCGGAGTGCCTCCAATATGGTCGAGTGGGGCACGGAGTTGAAGGCGTTGGCGATGTCGAACGACACCGCCAACACTCCGTCCCCAGCCTCGACCGCCTCCCGCACCTGGCCCCTGAGTAGGGCCAACGCGTCGACCGTCGAACGCCCTTGTCGGAACCCGAATTGGGCGTCCGACAGGTCCGGCCCTACCTCCCGCAGCTGGCTATTAAGCCGGGTGGCGATGATCCCCTCGAACAGTTTACCGACCTCATCGAGTAAAACGATGGGCCGGTATGCCGAGGGGGAGTCCACCGGGCGTCCCTCCTTGCGAAGAAGGTACAACTTGCCTTCCTTCCATAGCTTCGGGAACCTCCCAGCCGTCAGGCACGCGCTGAAGAGGTCCCGAAGCCTTTCCTCCATGAGGGACGCCGCGATGGCCACCACCCGTGCGGGGACGCCGTCCGGTCCAGGGGCCGTCTTCTTCGTGCGGAGGGGCAGAACCCCCGCGCGAAGTTCCTCCACCGATACTGGAGGGACCTCCTCCTCCGGCGAAGCCACCACCCCCCCCAGCGGGGGGTTCATCGTTGGTGGGGTGAAGTCGGTCCTGCGCGGAAACAGTGACCGAACCACCCCATCCAGCAACGCCGGCTCTAGGGTCTCCGCTAATGGGGGGCCGTAAGGGCGCAGCTGGCTCCGCGCCTGCTTATACGGCCTCCCAAACGGATCCCTGTCGAGGCCCTCCAGCATCTCGGCCTTTGCCGAGTCCTCGGCGGCGCACATTTCCGACTTGAGGACCGTCTTTGCCTCTAGGTAAGAGGCGTAGAGGCGGTCCTCCTCAGCCTGACATCGGCTGGTGCGCCGCCGACTCCGCGTGTAGGCCCTCCTGGCCTCCACGCACGCGGCCCGTAGCGCCGCCAGCTCCCCCGTCCACCAATAAACGGCGCGACGGGGAGGCGGACGGCGAGACCGAGGCATGCTGGAGTTGCACACCTCGGTCAGGGACCCCCGCAGCTGAACCGCTGCGGCGTCCACGTCCGTGACCTCAACAGGGGGCGAAAGCCAGTCCCGGAGGAACGCAGCCTCCTGGGCTGCCTCCCGGTCCAGGCGGGTGAGAGCCCACCGCGGGAAGGGAGATTGGCCCGAGCGGGCCATCCCCCGCGGGCTCTGGGTGGAGATGTCGAACCGCACATATCGGTGGTCCGACAGGGTCTCCACCATCTCCACCCGCCAGTTCACGACGCGTGTGGCTAGCACAGGGGTGGCGAACGACACGTCCACCACTGACCCTCCCTGTTGCCGCACACACGTGTGAACATCCCCCCTGTTCAGGAGGGACACGCCGCACGAAGCCGCCCAAAATTCGACGGCGCGCCCCCGGACGTTACAGGACGCCGCTGGGTTGCCCCAGGCCACCGACTTGGCGTTCAGGTCACCACACACAATGACCTGACGTGGCGCCGCCCTCCCGACGACTGCCGTAAGGACCTCGAGAAAATTCTCGAAGTCCCTTAGAGGGCGGTTTGGGGAGAAATAGACCCCGACCAGGGCTATTTCTCCCCACGCGGCGGCCACGTATCCCGGACCCCTCTCTAAGAACGAGAGGGGAGGGGAGTCCGTGGCAGGCCGCGACACCAACGCCACCAAGCCGTCCCGATCACCCAGCCAGCGGCCAGGTATCGAGTACGGCTCGGCGACCACCGCCACGTCCACCAACCACTCGGCCACAGTCTGCATCAGCAGATCCTGTGCCGCTCTGCAGTGGTTGGTGTTCGCCTGGAGGATGCGATGTTCGACTCTACCCATTAGTCGGTCATCGCACCCCCCTCCTCCACAGCCGCTGAGGTCCCAGCCACTGGGACGGCGGTGGCAGCGACAGGCCGGGTCGGCGCCTGTTCCTTGCCCTTCTTAAGGGGAGGACTGCAATTCCTCCCCTTCATAATGTGGCCCGCTGGGCGGCCACTGGCGGCGCATACCGCGCAGTGCGGTGCGGCGGCCTTGCAGGAGGCGGCTTTGTGCCCCTCCTTGCCGCAGCGGTAGCAGCTGTCCGTCCTGTCAATGCTGGACGGACAGAGGGCTCGGGTGTGACCGATGCCGAAGCACCGGTAACACCGCAGAGGCTGGTCCTCAAGGGCCCGGACCGCCGCCGAGCTGAACCCGACGGCGAGCCGTCCCTTCTCGAGGACGGCTTTGGCAGCGGCAACTGGGCACTCCAGGCGAATCGTGCCCATGCCGCCGCGCCCGGGCCTGATGCCCCCGCCCTGCACCGCTGCGACTTCGCAGCCCCCTAAACCTAACCTAACCTTTTTTTTTTTTTTTTTTTTTTGTTTGCGCTGGGAAAAAATGCGTTACGCATACCCGCCCATTGGGGGATGGACGGGTTATGTGGGACTCTCCGGCTACTCCGGCATACCCACTAAAATAACCCAGCGGCACTCCCGCATCGTCTATTTGGAGGAGGACTGGGAAACCGGCACAGCCTTTACGTCCAGTCCCCCACCGACGACCGCCCGCCTTTACAGCGGGGCCCGCACGCCCCTCCCTTAGTGGAGGGGCCCGGGAACGACCGTGAGTGCTCGGCCGTTCCCGCCCGACGAGGGTGGTGATTGGTGCAATGCGAGCGAAGGCGCCCCCGCGCCTGTCGCCCGCTAATCACCACCAGAAGGAGGGAGGCGACGATCGTACAACCGCCGTCTCCCACCCCTTCTTCGCCTGCGGAGCGGCGGCGCGAGAGGATCATGCTCCCGCGCGCGCTCCGCCGCCTCCTTTTGCGACATAACATCCTCGCAAAAGGAGGCAACCGCCGCCCAAGCCTCCTCACTCCCCAGCATGGAGTTCACCACACTGGGAAGTGAGAGGTCCTGCCCGACCACATCTGTCAGGGAACGGCGCAGCTCAGCCCAGGCTGGGCACACCTCGAGGGTGTGCTGCGCTGTGTCCTCCGCGGCTCCGCAATGGTGGCACGCCGGGGTTTCCTCCTTCCGGATCCGGTGCAGGTGCGTTCCGAAACAACCATGTCCGGACAACACCTGCACTAGACGGAACGAGAGGAAACCGTGGGGGCGCTCGAGCCAGTCCCGCAGGGCTGGACCGAGCGCGTCCAACGTCCGGCGTCCAAAGGTGGCGGAGGCGAGGTCCTGTGTCCAGTGTAGGACGATTGCGTCCCTCGCCTCCCGCCGCACGGCATCCCGCTCTTGCACGGCGGGGCGCTCACCCAGCGCCCTACGCCGCGCCGTCCACTCATACACTCTGGCGAGCACCCATGCCTCCAATTCCCAGGGAGGGGTGCCGGCCAGAGCGCACGCCGCCGCAAAACCCACCGAGCGGTAGGCCCTCGCCACCCGCTGTGCAATGGCCCGTTGGGGCCTGCGGATGGCGGTTGCATTCTCCCTCCTGTGGAGGGAGTCCGCCCAGATGGGTGCCCCGTACAGGGCCATGCTCTTCAGGATGCCGGCATAGAGGCGCCGGCATCGCTCCTTGGGCCCTCCCAGGTTTGGGAGGAGCCATGAGAGGGCGTCCGCGGCTTTCAGCAGGCGCGTCGACAGCCCGCTGAAGTGCGGGCCGAAGCGCCACTTGCTGTCTAGCACGAGGCCCAGATACTTCATCTGGGCCCCGACCCCTATCCGGACGCCCTCCACCACGATGTGGGCGTCTGGAGGGCAGCGCTGCCGAGGCCCGTGAAAGAACACGGCCTCGGTCTTGTTCAGCGCTACCCTCAAACCAAGCTGGCGGATCCTACCTGCCACTAAGGATCCGCCAGCTGAGGCCAAACAGGCCGCCGCCCCAAAGTCCCTCCCCCGGGCAACGAGGAGAGTGTCATCCGCGTAGCAGATGACACTCGTGCCCTGGAGGAGGGTGCCCCGAAGGACCCAATTGAATCCGATGTTCCACAAGAGGGGCCCTAGCACCGAACGTCCGTGCCCTCCACAGGGGGCGAGAGCCAGTCCTCGAGGAACGCTGCCTCCAGGGCTGCCTCCCGGTCCAGGCGGGTGAGAGCCCACCGCGGGAAGGGAGATTGGCCCGAGCGGGCCATCCCCCGCGGGCTCTGGGTGGAGATGTCGAACCGCACATATCGGTGGTCCGACAGGGTCTCCACCATCTCCACCCGCCAGTTCACGACGCGTGTGGCTAGCACAGGGGTGGCGAACGACACGTCCACCACTGACCCTCCCTGTTGCCGCACACACGTCTGAACATCCCCCCTGTTTAGCAGGGACACGCCGCACGAGGCCGCCCAAAATTCGACGGCGCGCCCCCGGACGTTGCAGGACGCCGCTGGGTTGCCCCAGGCCACCGACTTGGCGTTCAGGTCGCCCAACACTACGACCTGACGTGGTGCCGCCCTCCCGACGACTGCCGTAAGGACCTCGAGAAAATTCTCGAAGTCCCTTAGAGGGCGGTTTGGGGAGAAATAGACCCCGACCAGGGCTATTTCTCCCCACGCGGCGGCCACGTATCCCGGACCCCTCTCTAAAAGCGAGAGGGGAGGGGAGTCCGTGGCAGGCCGCGACACCAACGCCACCAAGCCGTCTCGATCACCCAGCCAACGACCAGGCACCGAGTACGGCTCGGCGACCACCGCCACGTCCACCAACCACTCGGCCACAGTCTGCATCAGCAGATCCTGGGCCGCTCTGCAGTGGTTGGTGTTCGCCTGGAGGATGCGATGTTCGACTCTACCCATTAATCGGTCATCGCACCCTCCTCCTCCACAGCCGCTGAGGTCCCAGCTACTGGGACGGCGGTGGCAGCGACAGGCCGGGTCGGCGCCTGAACTTTGCCCTTCTTAAGGGGAGGACTGCAATTCCTCCCCTTCATTATATGGCCCGCAGGGCGGCCACTGGCGGCACAAACTGCGCAGTGTGGCGCGGCGGCCACGCAGGAGGCGGATTTGTGGCCCTCCTTGCCGCAGCGGTAACAACTGTCCGTCCTGTCGACAGTGGACGGACAGAGGGCTCGGGTGTGGCCAATGCCGAAGCACTTGTAGCACCGCAGTGGCTGGTCCTCGAGTGCCCGGACCGCACCCGAGCTGAAGCCGACGGCTAGCCGTCCCTTTTCAAGGACGGCTTTGGCAGCGGCGACTGGGCACTCTAGGCGAATGGTGCCCATGCCGCCGCGCCCGGGCCTGATGCCCCCGCCTTGTACCGCTGCGACTTCGCAGCCCCCTATGGCTGCGATTGCTGCCACCACCTCCTCCTTGGTGACGGAGTCGTCCAGGTCCGTCACCTCGAAGGCCGCCGACTTCACCGGCCTCGCCACCTTCGCCGAGTCTGTGATGACCTCTTTCAGCTTAGCTGCGAAGAGGTCCGCGTTTTTGCCGCCCTCCGCACCAGGGAACTCAAAAATTCGAGCCCCAGCCTGGGTCTTGCGGCATGAGACTTTGCCGATCCCCAGTTTGGTGAGATCGGCAGTGGCACGCGCCCGCACCAACATGGACGCGTACGTCTCACCCCGCTCCGCGGCCTCTGCGGTGAGCGTCACCACGACGGCCGCGGTCTTGGGAGGAACAAGGTTCCTCTTGGCACCGGCTGGGGGCGAACACTTCCCCTTTCCCTTGCCAGTCGACGACTGACCGGCAGGGGTGGTGGCGGAGACGGCTGGGGCTGGAGGGGTGCTCTTCCCCTTCCCCTTCCCTTTTCCTTTGCTAGTCGCAGACGACTGGCTGGGAGTAGAGGTGGCGGGGACGGCAGGGACGACAGGTGCCGTCCTTTTTCCCTTGCCCTTCCCCTTACCGACCACCTTCGTCCAGCCCTGCTGGTTGGTCGGGGTGGTGGAAGGGAGAAGGGCGTCCTCCCTCGAGGAGCTAGGCACCGGCTCCACTCGCCTTTTGTCCGCCGCAAGTGGCGGTCGGAGACGTTTCTCCGGCAGTAGCCGGTCCTCGATGCCCGCTAGGCAGGCTCTCACGAATGCCCTCTGCTCCCCCATAGCCTTGCGGAGAATTTCCTCAAGGCCGGAGGAGGGGGCGAGGCTCTCTGCCGCAGGTCTCGGCTCGGCTTGGGATGGCTGGGCCGTGGCTTCAGCCAGCTTCAGGTGTAGCTGACTGACCTCCGACTGCAGGCGATCTACTTTCGCCTGCAGTTGCCGCGTTTCGTCGCTGGCCTTGCGGGCCACCAGCTCCGCGATGATGCAACGCATGCTGGCGGCCCGGCATCTGAGGGACTTCTGGAAAGTCCCCTTCAAATGCGAGGACTTGGCGGCGACCTCCACGATCGCCTCTTCGTCCTCCAAGGCCATCTTCTCTAGTTCGGCCAGAGAGTGGTCCGCGTACAGGACGCGGGACGCACCGTACTCGGCCTTGGCACGAGCGACGCGCGCCCGCTCCTCCTTGGCCGCGACCCGCTCCTCCAGCTCTTGCTGGAGCTGCTCCCGCCGGGCCAGGTCCAGCTCGCGCTGGGCGTCGGCCAAACCCACGTCGTGGGTGTCTCCTGCTGTCAACGCCTTTTTGGCCTTGACCCTCTTTTTAGGCTCCTTCGCCGAGCCTGAGCCCGAGGAGCCATCGGACACGACCTTGAGGAAGGTCCGCTTCCGCGATGCCAATCGTGATCGAGGATCGACCACCATCGAACCCGCATCCGATGCTATGGACTCTATGTCGGAGTCCGACATGTCGCCCACACTCCCGCCGTAGAAGGCTCTGCCTTCACTCGACGCTGATGCGTCGCGTTGGCCCTGAGAAGGGCCTTTTGGTTGGCCCTGAGAATAGCCTTTGGGTTGGCCCTGAGAAGGGCCTTTGGGTTTTTTGACAAAATGCCCGAGGGTATCCCGCGCAGGTTTTGGCATGTCCAAACAAATCAATATCGCAGCACTCAAGGCAGATAGTCGCTACGATGCACAGTGCACTTTAGCCGTACCCAGTCTGCCACTCCGTTACGGTGGTCAGAACTGGGACGTTTCCGGGGAACGCGACGTGGACGCAAGCACTGTGGGGTGGTTCCCCAACCTAACCTAACCTTTTTTTTTTTTTTTTTTTGTTTGCGCTGGGAAAAAATGCGTTACGCATACCCGCCCATTGGGGGATGGACGGGTTATGTGGGACTCTCCGGCTAGCCCGGCATACCCACTAAAATAACCCAGCGGCACTCCCGCATCGTCTATTTGGAGGAGGACTGGGAAACCGGCACAGCCTTTACGTCCAGTCCCCCACCGACGACCGCCCGCCTTTACAGCGGGGCCCGCACGCCCCTCCCTTAGTGGAGGGGCCCGGGAACGTCCGTGAGTGCTCGGCCGTTCCCGCCCGACGAGGGTGGTGATTGGTGCAATGCGAGCGAAGGCGCCCCCGCGCCTGTCGCCCGCTAATCACCACCAGAAGGAGGGAGGCGACGATCGTACAACCGCCGTCTCCCACCCCTTCTCCGCCTGCGGAGCGGCGGCGCGAGAGGATCATCCTCCCGCGCGCGCTCCGCCGCCTCCTTTTGCGACATGACATTCTCGCAAAAGAATCCGGATCTCCGAATCCGGTGCAGGTGCGTTCCGAAACAGCCATGTCCGGACAACACCTGCACTAGACGGAACGAGAGGAAACCGTGGGGGCGCTCGAGCCAGTCCCGCAGGACTGGACCGAGCGCGTCCAGCGTCCGGCGTCCAAATGTGGCGGAGGCGAGGTCCCGTGTCCAGTGTAGGACGATTGCGTCCCTCGCCTCCCGCCGCACGGCATCCCGCTGTTGCGCGGCGGGGCGCTCACCCAGCGCCCTACGCCGCGCCACCCATTCGTACACTCTGGCGAGCACCCATGCCTCCAATTCCCAGGGAGGGGTGCCGGCAAGAGCGCACGCCGCCGCAAAGCCCACTGAGCGGTAGGCTCTCGCCACCCGCTGTGCAATGGCCCGTTGGGGCCTGCGGATGGCGGTTGCATTCTCCCTCCTGTGGAGGGAGTCCGCCCAGATGGGTGCCCCATATAGGGCCATACTCTTGAGGATGCCGGCATAGAGGCGCCGGCATCGCTCCTTGGGCCCTCCCAGGTTTGGGAGGAGCCATGAGAGGGCGTCCGCGGCTTTCAGCAGGCGCGTCGACAGCCCGCTAAAGTGCGGGCCGAAGCGCCACCTGCTGTCCAGCACGAGGCCCAGATACTTCATCTGGGCCCCGACCCCTATCCGGACGCCCTCCACCACGATGTGGGCGTCAGGAGGGCAGCGCTGCCGAGGCCCGTGAAAGAACACGGCCTCGGTCTTGTTCAGCGCCACCCTCAAACCGAGCTGGCGGATCCTACCTGCCACTAAGGATCCGCCAGCCGAGGCCAGACAGGCCGCCTCTCCAAAGTCCCTCCCCCGGGCAACGAGGAGAGTGTCATCCGCGTAGCAGATGACACTCGTGCCCTGGAGGAGGGTGCCCCGCAGGAGCCAATCGAATCCGATGTTCCACAAGAGGGGCCCCAGCACCGAACCCTGTGGAACACCGGACTCCGCGCCGTAGCGCCTGATCATGGCCGTTCTGTCCGCCAGGAGGACCTCCCGGTCCTCCAGGTAGTTGGCCAGGATCGTCCGCAGATATTGGGGCACTCCGTAGTATCGGAGTGCCTCCAATATGGTCGAGTGGGGCACGGAGTTGAAGGCGTTGGCGATGTCGAACGACACCGCCAACACTCCGTCCCCAGCCCCGACCGCATCCTGCACTTGGCCCCTGAGTAGGGCCACCGCGTCGACCGTCGAACGCCCCTGTCGAAACCCGAACTGGGCGTCCGACAGGTTTGGCCCTACCTCCCGCAACTGGCTATTAAGCCGGGTGGCGATGATCCCCTCGAACAATTTACCGACCTCATCGAGCAGAACAATGGGCCGGTATGCCGAGGGGGAGTCCACCGGGCGTCCCTCCTTCCGGAGCAGGCAAAGCTGCCCCTCCTTCCAGATTTTCGGGAACCTCCCAGCCGTCAGGCACGCGCTGAAGAGGTCCCGAAACCTCTCCTCCATGAGGGACGCTGCGATGGCCACCACCCGTGCGGGGACGCCATCTGGCCCAGGAGCCGTCTTCTTCGCGCGGAGGGACAGAACCCACGCGCGAAATTCCTCCGCCGACACTGGAGGCACCTCCTCTTCCGGCGAAGCCACCACGCCCCCCAGCGGGGGGTTCATCGTTGGTGGGGTGAAGTCGGTCCTGCGCGGAAACAGTGACCGAACCACCCCATCCAGCAACGCCGGCTCTAGGGTCTCCGCTAATGGGGGACCGTAAGGGCGCAGCTGGCTCCGCGCCTGCTTATACGGCCTCCCAAACAGATCCCTGTCGAGGCCCTCCAGCATCTCGGCCTTTGCCGAGTCCTCGGCGGCGCACATTTCCGACTTGAGGACCGTCTTTGCCTCTAGGTAAGAGGCGTAGAGGCGGTCCTCCTCGGCCTGACATCGGCTGGTGCGCCGCCGACTCCGCGTGTAGGCCCTCCTGGCCTCCACGCACGCGGCCCGAAGCCCCGCCAGCTCCACCGTCCACCAATAAACGGCGCGACGGGGAGGTGGACGGCGAGACCGAGGCATGCTGGAGTTGCACACCTCGGTCAGGGACCCCCGCAGCCGAACCGCTGCGGCGTCCACGTCCGTGCCCTCCACAGGGGGCTGTTTAGCAGGGACACGCCGCACGAGGCCGCCCAAAATTCGACGGCGCGCCCCCGGACGTTGCAGGACGCCGCTGGGTTGCCCCAGGCCACCGACTTGGCGTTCAGGTCGCCCAACACTACTACCTGACGTGGTGCCGCCCTCCCGACGACTGCCGTAAGGACCTCGAGAAAATTCTCGAAGTCCCTTAGAGGGCGGTTTGGGGAGAAATAGACCCCGACCAGGGCTATTTCTCCCCACGCGGCGGCCACGTATCCCGGACCCCTCTCTAAAAGCGAGAGGGGAGGGGAGTCCGTGGCAGGCCGCGACACCAACGCCACCAAGCCGTCTCGATCACCCAGCCAACGGCCAGGCACCGAGTACGGCTCGGCGACCACCGCCACGTCCACCAACCACTCGGCCACAGTCTGCATCAGCAGATCCTGGGCCGCTCTGCAGTGGTTGGTGTTCGCCTGGAGGATGCGATGTTCGACTCTACCCATTAATCGAACATCGCACCCTCCTCCTCCACAGCCGCTGAGGTCCCAGCTACTGGGACGGCGGTGGCAGCGACAGGCCGGGTCGGCGCCTGAACTTTGCCCTTCTTAAGGGGAGGACTGCAATTCCTCCCCTTCATTATGTGGCCCGCAGGGCGGCCACTGGCGGCACAAACTGCGCAGTGCGGCGTGGCGGCGTTGCAGGAGGCGGCTTTGTGTCCCTCCTTGCCGCAGCGGTAGCAGGCGTCCGTCCTGTCTATTGTGGACGGACAGAGTGCTCGGGTGTGTCCGATGCCGAAGCACTTGTAACACCTCAGAGGCTGGTCCTCCAGTGCCCGGACTGCACCCGAGCTGAAGCCCACGGCGAGCCGTCCCTTTTCGAGGACGGCTTTGGCAGCGGCGACTGGGCACTCTAGGCGAATGGTACCCATGCCGCCGCGCCCGGGCCTGATGCCCCCGCCTTGTACCGCTGCGACTTCGCAGCCCCCTATGGCTGCGATTGCTGCCACCACCTCCTCCTTGGTGACGGAGTCGTCCAGATCCGTCACCTCGATGGCCGCCGACTTCACCGGCCTGGCCACCTTCGCCGCATCTGCAATGACCTCCTGCAGCTTTTTTGCAAATAGGTCCGCGTTCTTCGCGCCCTCGGCACCCGGGAACTCGAAAATTCGAGCCCCAGCCTGCGTCCGGCGGCACGAGACTTTACCGATCCCCAGTTTGGTAGGATCGGCATTGGCACGCGCCCGCAACATCACGGACGCGTACGTCTCGCCCCGCTCCGCAGCCTCCGTGGTGAGCGTCATCACGACGGCTGCGGTCTTGGGAGGAACCAAGTTCCTCTTGGCGCCTGCTGGGGGGGAACTCTTCCCCTTCCCTTTTCCCTTGCCAATCGACTGATCGGCAGAGGTGGTGGCGGAGGCGGCTGGGGGGGTGGTTTTCCCCCTCCCTTTACCCTTGCCAGTCGGCTTCGACTGGCTGGGAGTGGTGGTGGCGGGGACGGCAGGGACGACAGGTGCCGTCCTTTTGCCTTTGCCCTTCCCCTTACCGACCACCTTCGTCCAGCCCTGCTGGTTGGTCGGGGTGGTGGACGGGAGATGGGCGTCCTCCCTCTGGGAGGTTGCTACCGGCTCCACTCGCCTCTTGTCCGCTGCAAGTGGCGGTCGGACGACTTTCGCCGGTAGGAGCCGGTCCTCAATACCTGCTAGGCAGGCCCTTACGAATGACCTCTCCTCCGCCATAACCTTGCGGAGGATATCCTCAAGGTCGGAGGAGGGGGCGAGGCCCTCTGCCGCAGGGCTGGGCTCGGCTTGGGATGGCCGGGCCGTGGCTTCGGCCAGCTTGAGGTGAAGCTGGCTAACCTCCGACTGCAGGCGATCTACTTTCGCCTGCAGTTGCCGCGTTTCTTCACAGGCCTTCCGCTCCACCAGCTCCGCGACGATGCATCGCATGCTGGCGGCCCGGCATTTGAGGGACTTTTGGAAAGTCCCCTTTAGGTGGGAGGACTTGGCGGCGACCTCCACGATCGCCTCCTCGTCCTCCAAGGCCATCCTCTCCAATTCGGCCAGGGAGTGGTCCGCGTACAAGACGCGGGACGCACCGTACCCGGCCTTGGCACGAGAGACGCGCGCCCGCTCCTCCTTGGCCGCAATTCGCTCCTCAAGCTCTTGCTGGAGCTGCTCCCGACGACCCAGGTCCAACTGACGCTGGGCGTCGACCAAACCCACATCGTGAGTGTCCGCTAACGTTGGCTTCTTGGCCTTCACCTTCCTCTTTGAAGAACTCGAAGCCGAGGAGCCATCCGACCCGTCCTTTAAAAAGGTCTTCCTCTTTCTGGACGCGGATCGCGATCGCGCATCCTCTACCACCATTGAATCGGCGTCCGATTCAATGGACTCAATATCGGAGTCCGATAAATCGCCCTCCCTCCCGCCGTAGAAGGCTCTGCCTTCACTCGACGCTGATACGTCGCGTTGGCCCTGAGAAGGGCCTTTTGGTTGGCCTTGAGAAGGGCCTTTGGGTTGGCCCTGAGAAGGGCCTTTGGGTTGGCCCTGAGAAGGGCCTTTGGGTTGGCCCTGAGAAGGGCCTTTTGGTTGGCCCTGAGAAGGGCCTTGGCCTTTGGGTTGGCCCTGAGAAGGGCCTTTTCTAATGAAATGCCCGAGGGCATCCCGCGGTTGTTTTGGCATTTCCGACAAGTACGTAGCTCTCAAGGCAATAAGATCGCTACGATGCACAGTGCACTTTAGCCGTACCCAGCCTGCCACTCCGTTACGGTGGTCAGGACTGGGACGTTTCCAGGGAACGCGACGTGGACGCAAGCACTGTGGGGTGGTACCCCAACCTTTTTTTTTTTTTTTTTTTTTTTGTTTGCGCTGGGAAAAAATGCTTTACGCATACCCGCCCATTGGGCGGGTTATGTGGGACTCTCCGGCTACTCCGGCATACCCACTAAAATAACCCAGCGGCACTCCCGCATCGTCTATTTGGAGGAGGACTGGGAAACCGGCACAGCCTTTACGTCCAGTCCCCCACCGACGACCGCCCGCCCCTCCCTAAGTGGAGGGGCCCGAGAACGACCGTGAGTGCTCGGCCGTTCCCGCCCGACGAGGGTGGTGATTGGTGCAATGCGAGCGAAGGCGCCCCCGCGCCTGTCGCCCGCTAATCACCACCAGAAGGAGGGAGGCGACGATCGTACAACCGCCGTCTCCCACCCCTTCTTCGCCTGCGGAGCGGTGGCGCGAGAGGATCATCCTCCCGCGCGCGCTCCGCCGCCTCCTTTTGCGACATGACATTCTCGCAAAAGGAGGCAAACGCCGCCCAAGCCTCCTCACTCCCCAGCATGGAGTTCACCACACTGGGAAGTGAGAGGTCCTGCCCGACCACATCAGTCAGGGCACGGCGCAGCTCAGCCCAGGCTGGGCACACCTCGAGGGTGTGCTGCGCCGTGTCCTCCGCGGCTCCACAGTCGTGGCACGCCGGGGTTTCCTCCCTCTGGATCCGATGCAGGTGCGTTCCGAAACAACCATGCCCGGACAACACCTGCACCAGACGGAAAGAGAGGAAACCGTGGGGGCGCTCGAGCCACTCCCGCAGGACTGGACCGAGCGCGTCCAACGTCCGGCGTCCAAATGTGGCGGAGGCGAGGTCCCGTGTCCAGTGTAGGACGATTGCGTCCCTCGCCTCCCGCCGCACGGCATCCCGCTCTTGCGCGGCGGGGCGCTCACCGAGCGCCCTACGCCGCGCCGCCCATTCGTACACTCTGGCGAGCACCCATGCCTCCAATTCCCAGGGAGGGGTGCCGGCCAGAGCGCACGCCGCCGCAAAGCCCACTGAGCGGTAGGCTCTCGCCACCCGCTGTGCAATGGCCCGTTGGGGCCTGCGGATGGCGGTTGCATTCTCCCTCCTATGGAAGGAGTCCGCCCAGATGGGTGCCCCATATAGGGCCATGTTCTTGAGGATGCCGGCATAGAGGCGCCGGCATCGCTCCTTGGGCTCCTTGGGCTCTCCATCGGATCCCTGTCGAGGCCCTCCAGCATCTCGGCCTTTGCCGAGCCCTTTGCCTCTAGGTAAGAGGCGTAGAGGCGGTCCTCCTCAGCCTGACATCGGCTGGTGCGCCGCCGACTCCGCGTGTAGGCCCTCCTGGCCTCCACGCACGCGGCCCGGAGCGCCGCCAGCTCCCCCGTCCACCAATAAACGGCGCGACGGGGAGGCGTCAGTCCTCGAGGAACGCCGCCTCCTGGGCTGACTCCCGGTCCAGGCGGGTGAGAGCCCACCGCGGGAAGGGAGATTGGCCCGAGCGGGCCATCCCCCGCGGGCTCTGGGTGGAGATGTCGAACCGCACATATCGGTGGTCCGACAGGGTCTCCACCATCTCCACCCGCCAGTTCACGACGCGGGCGGCTAGAACGGGGGTGGCGAACGATACGTCCACCACTGACCCTCCCCGTTGCCGCACACACGTGTGAACATCCCCCCTGTTCAGGAGGGACACGCCGCACGAAGCCGACCAAAATTCGACGGCGTGCCCCCGGACGTTGCAGGACGCCGCTGGGTTGCCCCAGGCCACCGCCTTGGCGTTCAGGTCGCCCAATATGACGACCTGACGTGGCGCCGCCCTCCCGACGACTGCCGTAAGGACTTCGAGAAAATTCTCGAAGTCCCTTAGAGGGCGGTTTGGGGAGAAATAGACCCCGACCAGGGCTATTTCTCCCCACGCGGCGGCCACGTATCCCGGACCCCTCTCTAAAAGCGAGAGGGGAGGGGAGTCCGTGGCAGGCCACGACACCAACGCCACCAAGCCGTCCCGATCACCCAGCTAACGGCTAGGTACCGAGTACGGCTCGGCGACCACCGCCACGTCCACCAACCACTCGGCCACAGTCTGCATCAGCAGATCCTGTGCCGCTCTGCAGTGGTTGGTGTTCGCCTGGAGGATGCGATGTTCGACCCTACCCATTAGTCGTACATCGCACCCCATCGGACGCCCTCCACGACGATGTGGGCGTCGGAAGGGCAGCGCTGCCGAGGCCCGTGAAAGAACACGGCCTCGGTCTTGTTCAGCGCTACCCTCAAACCAAGCTGGCGGATCCTACCTGCCACTAAGGATCCGCCAGCCGAGGCCAGACAGGCCGCCTCCCGAAAGTCCCTCCCCCGGGCAACGAGGAGAGTGTCATCCGCGTAGCAGATGACACTCGTGCCCTGAAGGAGGGTGCCGCACAGCAGCCAATCGAATCCGATGTTCCACAAGAGGGGCCCTAGCACCGAACCCTGTGGAACACCGGACTCCGCGCCGTAGCGCCTGATCCTGGCCGTCCTGTCCGCCAGGAGGACCTCCCGGTCCTCCAGGTAGTTGGCCAGGATCGCCCGCAGATATTGGGGCACTCCGTGGTACCGGAGTGCCTCCAATAAGGTCGAGTGGGGCACGGAGTTGAAGGCGTTGGCGATGTCGAACGACACCGCCAATACTCCGTCCCCAGCCTCGAACGCCGCCTGCACTTGGCCCCTGAGTAGGGCCACCGCGTCGACCGTCGAACGCCCTTGTCGGAACCCGAACTGGGCGTCCGACAAGTCCGGCCCTACCTCCCGCAAATGGCTGTTAAGCCGGGTGGCGAGGATCCCCTCGAACAATTTACCGACCTCATCGAGTAAAACGATGGGCCGGTATGCCGTGGGGGAGTCCACCGGGCGTCCCTCCTTCCGGAGCAGGCAAAGCTTCCTCTCCTTCCATGGCTTCGGGAACCTTCCAGCCGTCAGGCACGCGCTGAACAGGTCCCGAAACCTCTCCTCCATAAGGGACGCCGCGATGGCCACCACCCGTGCGGGGACACCATCCGGTCCAGGGGCCGTCTTCTTCGCGCGGAGGGACAGAACCCCCGCGCGAAGTTCCTCCACCGATACTGGAGGGACCTCCTCCTCCGGCGAAGCCACCACCCCCCCCAGCGGGGGGTTCATCGTTGGAGGGGCGAAGTCGGTCCTGCGCGGAAACAGAGACCGAACCACCCCATCCAGCAACGCCGGCTCTAGGGTCTCCGTTATTGGGGGACCATACGGACGCAGCTGGCTCCGCGCCAGCTTGTATGGTCTCCCAAACGGATCCCTGTCGAGGCCCTCCAGCATCTCGGCCCTTGCCGAGTCCTCGGCGGCGCACATTGCCGACTTGAGGACCGTCTTTGCCTCTACGTAAGAGGCGTAGAGGCGGTCCTCCTCAGCCTGACATCGGCTGGTGCGCCGCCGACTCCGCGTGTAGGCCCTCCTGGCCTCCACGCACGCGGCCCGGAGCCCCGCCAGCTCCACCGTCCACCAATAAACGGCGCGACGGGGAGGCGGACGGCGAGACCGAGGCATGCTGGAGTTGCACACCTCGGTCAGGGACCCCCGCAGCCGAACCGCTGCAGCGTCCACGTCCGTGCCCTCCACAGGGGGCGAGAGCCAGTCCTCGAGGAACGCCGCCTCCTGGGCTGACTCCCGGTCCAGGCGGGTGAGAGCCCACCGAGGGAAGGGAGATTGGCCCGAGCGGGCCATCCCCCGCGGGCTCTGGGTGGAGATGTCGAACCGCACATATCGGTGGTCCGACAGGGTCTCCACCCTCTCCACCCGCCAGTTCACGACGCGGGCGGCTAGCACAGGGGTGGCGAACGATAGGTCCACCACTGACCCTCCCTGTTGCCGCACACACGTGTGAACATCCCCCCTGTTTAGGAGAGACACGCCGCACGAGGCCGCCCAAAATTCGACGGCGCGCCCCCGGACGTTGCAGGACGCCGCTGAGTTGCCCCAGGCCACCAACTTGGCGTTCAGGTCGCCCAATACGACGACCTGACGTGGTGCCGCCCTCCCGACGACTGCCGTAAGGACTTCGAGGAAATCCTCGAAGTCCCTTAGAGGGCGGTTTGGGGAGAAATAGACCCCGACCAGGGCTATTTCTCCCCACGCGGCGGCCACGTATCCCGGACCCCTCTCTAAAAGCGAGAGGGGAGGGGAGTCCGTGGTAGGCCGCGACACCAACGCCACTAAGCCGTCTCGATCACCTAGCCAGCGGCCAGGTATCGAGTACGGCTCGGCAACCACCGCCACGTCCACCAACCACTCGGCCACAGTCTGCATCAACAGATCCTGTGCCGCTCTGCAGTGGTTGGTGTTCGCCTGGAGGATTCGATGTTTGACTCTATGCATCGGACATCGCACCCCCCTCCTCCACAGCAGCCGAGGTCCCAGCCTCTGGAACGGCGGTGGCAGCGACAGGACGGGTCGGTGCCTGAGCTTTGCCCTTCTTAAGGGGAGGACTGCAATTCCTCCCCTTCATTATATGGCCCGCAGGGCGGCCACTGGCGGCACAAACTGCGCAGTGCGGCGCGGCGGCCATGCAGGAGGCGGATTTGTGGCCCTCCTTGCCGCAGCGGTAACAACTGTTCATCCTGTCGACAGTGGACGTACAGAGGGCTCGGGTGTGTCCGATGCCGAAGCACCGGTAACACCTCAGAGGCTGGTCCTCCAGTGCCCGGACAGCACCCGAGCTAAAGCCGACCGAAAGCCGTCCCTTTTCGAGGACGGCCTTGGCAGCGGCGACTGGGCACTCCAGGCGAATGGTGCCCATACCGCCGCGCCCGGGCCTGATGCCCCGGCCTTGCACCGCTGCGACTTCGCAGCCTCCTATGGCTGCTACCGCTGCCACCACCTCCTCCTTGGTGACGGAGTCGTCCAGATCCGTCACCTCGATGGCCGCCGACTTCACCGGCCTGGCCACCTTTGCCGCGTCCGCAATGACCTCTTGCAGCTTCGCTGCGAAGAGGAGAGTGTCATCCGCGTAGCAGATGACACTCGTGCCCTGGAGGAGGGTGCCCCGCAGGAGCCAATCGAATCCGATGTTCCACAAGAGGGGCCCTAGCACCGAGCCTTGTGGAACACCGGATTCCGCGCCGTAGCGCCTGATCCTGGCCGTCCTGTCCGCCAGGAGGACCTCCCGGTCCTCCAGGTAGTTGGCCAGGATCGCCCGCAGATATTGGGGCACTCCGTGATACCGGAGTGCCTCCAATATGGTCGAGTGGGGCACGGAGTTGAAGGCGTTGGCGATGTCGAACGACACCGCCAACACTCCGTCCCCAGCCTCGACCGCTTCCCGCACTTGGCCCCTGAGTAGGGCCAACGCGTCGACCGTCGAACGCCCTTGTCGGAACCCGAACTGGGCGTCCGACAGGTCTGGCCCTACCTCCCGCAACTGGCTATTTAGCCGGGTGGCGATGATCCCCTCGAACAATTTACCGACCTCATCGAGCAGAACGATGGGCCGGTATGCCGAGGGGGAGTCCACCGGGCGTCCCTCCTTCCGGAGCAGGCAAAGCTGCCCCTCCTTCCAGATCTTCGGGAACCTCCCAGCCGTCAGGCACGCGCTGAAGAGGTCCCGAAACCTCTGCTCCATGAAGGACGCTGCGATGGCCACCACCCGTGCGGGGACGCCATCTGGTCCAGGGGCCGTCTTCTTCGCGCGGAGGGACAGAACCCCCGCTCGAAATTCCTCCACCGACACTGGAGGCACCTCCTCCTCCGGCGAAGCCACCACCCCCCCCAGCGGGGGGTTCATCGTTGGTGGGGTGAAGTCGGTCCTGCGCGGAAACAGTGACCGAACCACCCCATCCAGCAACGCCGGCTCTAGGGTCTCCGCTAATGGGGGACCGTAAGGGCGCAGCTGGCTCCGCGCCTGCTTATACGGCCTCCCAAACGGATCCCTGTCGAGGCCCTCCAGCATCTCGGCCCTTGCCGAGTCCTCGGCGGCGCACATTTCCGACTTGAGGACCGTCTTTGCCTCTAGGTAAGAGGCGTAGAGGCGGTCCTCCTCAGCCTGACATCGGCTGGTGCGCCGCCGACTCCGCGTGTAGGCCCTCCTGGCCTCCACGCACGCGGCCCGGAGCCCCGCCAGCTCCACCGTCCACCAATAAACGGCGCGACGGGGAGGCGGACGGCGAGACCGAGGCATGCTGGAGTTGCACACCTCGGTCAGGGACCCCCGCAGCCGAACCGCTGCGGCGTCCACGTCCGTGCCCTCCACAGGGGGCGAGAGCCAGTCCTCGAGGAACGCCGCCTCCTGGGCTGACTCCCGGTCCAGGCGGGTGAGAGCTCATCGAATCCGATGTTCCACAAGAGGGGCCCTAGCACCGAGCCTTGTGGAACACCGGATTCCGCGCCGTAGCGTGGGCTCTGGGTGGAGATGTCGAACCGCACATATCGGTGGTCCGACAGGGTCTCCACCATCTCCACCCGCCAGTTCACAACGCGGGCGGCTAGCACAGGGGTGGCGAACGATACGTCCACCACTGACCCTCCCTGTTGCCGCACACACGTGTGAACATCCCCCCTGTTTAGGAGAGACACGCCGCACGAGGCCGCCCAAAATTCGACGGCGCGCCCCCGGACGTTGCAGGACGCCGCTGAGTTGCCCCAGGCCACCGACTTGGCGTTCAGGTCGCCCACCACGACGACCTGACGTGGTGCCGCCCTCCCGACGACTGCCGTAAGGACTTCGAGAAAATCCTCGAAGTCCCTTAGAGGGCGGTTTGGGGAGAAATAGACCCCGACCAGGGCTATTTCTCCCCACGCGGCGGCCACGTATCCCGGACCCCTCTCTAAAAGCGAGAGGGGAGGGGAGTCCGTGGCAGGCCGCGACACCAACGCCACCAAGCCGCCTCGATCACCCAGCCAGCGGCCAGGTATCGAGTACGGCTCGGCAACCACCGCCACGTCCACCAACCACTCGGCCACAGTCTGCATCAACAGATCCTGTGCCGCTCTGCAGTGGTTGGTGTTCGCCTGGAGGATGCGATGTTCGACTCTACCCATTAGTCGGTCATCGCACCCCCCTCCTCCACAGCCGCCGAAGTCCCAGCTACTGGGGTGGCGGTGGCAGCGACAGGCCGGGTCGGCGCCTGAGTTTTGCCCTTCTTAAGGGGAGGACTGCAATTCCTCCCCTTCATTATGTGGCCCGCAGGGCGGCCACTGGCGGCACAAACTGCGCAGTGCGGCGCGGCGGCCACGCAGGAGGCGGATTTGTGCCCCTCCTTGCCGCAGCGGTAACAACTGCCCGTCCTGTCGACACTGGACGGACAGAGGGCCCGGGTGTGACCGATGCCGAAGCACCGGTAACACCTCAGCGGCAGGACCTCAAGGGCCCGGACCGCCGCCGAGCTGAACCCGACGGCGAGCCGTCCCTTCTCGAGGACGGCTTTGGCAGTGGCGACTGGGCACTCCAGGCGAATTGCGCCCATGCCGCCGCGCCCGGGCCTGATGCCCCCGCCCTGCACCGCTGCGACTGCGCAGCCACCTATGGCTGCGACCGCCGCTACCACCTCCTCCTTGGTGACGGAGTCGTCCAGGTCCGTCACCTCGAAGGCCGCCGACTTCACCGGCCTGGCCACCTTCGCATCGTCCGCAATGACCTCTTGCAGCTTTGCTGCGAAGAGGTCAGCGTTCTTCCCGCCCTCCGCACCCGGGAACTCGAAGATACGAGCCCCAGCCTGGGTCTTGCGGCATGAGACTTTGCCGATCCCCAGTTTGGTGAGATCGGCAGTGGCACGCGCCCGCACCAACATGGACGCGTACGTCTCACCCCGCTCCGCGGCCTCTGCGGTGAGCGTCACCACGACGGCCGCGGTCTTGGGAGGAACAAGGTTCCTCTTGGCACCGGCTGGGGGCGAACACTTCCCCTTTCCCTTGCCAGTCGACGACTGACCGGCAGGGGTGGTGGCGGAGACGGCTGGGGCTGGAGGGGTGCTCTTCCCCTTCCCCTTCCCTTTTCCTTTGCTAGTCGCAGACGACTGGCTGGGAGTAGAGGTGGCGGGGACGGCAGGGACGACAGGTGCCGTCCTTTTTCCCTTGCCCTTCCCCTTACCGACCACCTTCGTCCAGCCCTGCTGGTTGGTCGGGGTGGTGGAAGGGAGAAGGGCGTCCTCCCTCGAGGAGCTAGGCACCGGCTCCACTCGCCTTTTGTCCGCCGCAAGTGGCGGTCGGAGACGTTTCTCCGGCAGTAGCCGGTCCTCGATGCCCGCTAGGCAGGCTCTCACGAATGCCCTCTGCTCCCCCATAGCCTTGCGGAGAATTTCCTCAAGGCCGGAGGAGGGGGCGAGGCTCTCTGCCGCAGGTCTCGGCTCGGCTTGGGATGGCTGGGCCGTGGCTTCAGCCAGCTTCAGGTGTAGCTGACTGACCTCCGACTGCAGGCGATCTACTTTCGCCTGCAGTTGCCGCGTTTCGTCGCTGGCCTTGCGGGCCACCAGCTCCGCGATGATGCAACGCATGCTGGCGGCCCGGCATCTGAGGGACTTCTGGAAAGTCCCCTTCAAATGCGAGGACTTGGCGGCGACCTCCACGATCGCCTCTTCGTCCTCCAAGGCCATCTTCTCTAGTTCGGCCAGAGAGTGGTCCGCGTACAGGACGCGGGACGCACCGTACTCGGCCTTGGCACGAGCGACGCGCGCCCGCTCCTCCTTGGCCGCGACCCGCTCCTCCAGCTCTTGCTGGAGCTGCTCCCGCCGGGCCAGGTCCAGCTCGCGCTGGGCGTCGGCCAAACCCACGTCGTGGGTGTCTCCTGCTGTCAACGCCTTTTTGGCCTTGACCCTCTTTTTAGGCTCCTTCGCCGAGCCTGAGCCCGAGGAGCCATCGGACACGACCTTGAGGAAGGTCCGCTTCCGCGATGCCAATCGTGATCGAGGATCGACCACCATCGAACCCGCATCCGATGCTATGGACTCTATGTCGGAGTCCGACATGTCGCCCACACTCCCGCCGTAGAAGGCTCTGCCTTCACTCGACGCTGATGCGTCGCGTTGGCCCTGAGAAGGGCCTTTTGGTTGGCCCTGAGAATAGCCTTTGGGTTGGCCCTGAGAAGGGCCTTTGGGTTTTTTGACAAAATGCCCGAGGGTATCCCGCGCAGGTTTTGGCATGTCCAAACAAATCAATATCGCAGCACTCAAGGCAGATAGTCGCTACGATGCACAGTGCACTTTAGCCGTACCCAGTCTGCCACTCCGTTACGGTGGTCAGAACTGGGACGTTTCCGGGGAACGCGACGTGGACGCAAGCACTGTGGGGTGGTTCCCCAACCTAACCTAACCTTTTTTTTTTTTTTTTTTTGTTTGCGCTGGGAAAAAATGCGTTACGCATACCCGCCCATTGGGGGATGGACGGGTTATGTGGGACTCTCCGGCTAGCCCGGCATACCCACTAAAATAACCCAGCGGCACTCCCGCATCGTCTATTTGGAGGAGGACTGGGAAACCGGCACAGCCTTTACGTCCAGTCCCCCACCGACGACCGCCCGCCTTTACAGCGGGGCCCGCACGCCCCTCCCTTAGTGGAGGGGCCCGGGAACGTCCGTGAGTGCTCGGCCGTTCCCGCCCGACGAGGGTGGTGATTGGTGCAATGCGAGCGAAGGCGCCCCCGCGCCTGTCGCCCGCTAATCACCACCAGAAGGAGGGAGGCGACGATCGTACAACCGCCGTCTCCCACCCCTTCTCCGCCTGCGGAGCGGCGGCGCGAGAGGATCATCCTCCCGCGCGCGCTCCGCCGCCTCCTTTTGCGACATGACATTCTCGCAAAAGAATCCGGATCTCCGAATCCGGTGCAGGTGCGTTCCGAAACAGCCATGTCCGGACAACACCTGCACTAGACGGAACGAGAGGAAACCGTGGGGGCGCTCGAGCCAGTCCCGCAGGACTGGACCGAGCGCGTCCAGCGTCCGGCGTCCAAATGTGGCGGAGGCGAGGTCCCGTGTCCAGTGTAGGACGATTGCGTCCCTCGCCTCCCGCCGCACGGCATCCCGCTGTTGCGCGGCGGGGCGCTCACCCAGCGCCCTACGCCGCGCCACCCATTCGTACACTCTGGCGAGCACCCATGCCTCCAATTCCCAGGGAGGGGTGCCGGCAAGAGCGCACGCCGCCGCAAAGCCCACTGAGCGGTAGGCTCTCGCCACCCGCTGTGCAATGGCCCGTTGGGGCCTGCGGATGGCGGTTGCATTCTCCCTCCTGTGGAGGGAGTCCGCCCAGATGGGTGCCCCATATAGGGCCATACTCTTGAGGATGCCGGCATAGAGGCGCCGGCATCGCTCCTTGGGCCCTCCCAGGTTTGGGAGGAGCCATGAGAGGGCGTCCGCGGCTTTCAGCAGGCGCGTCGACAGCCCGCTAAAGTGCGGGCCGAAGCGCCACCTGCTGTCCAGCACGAGGCCCAGATACTTCATCTGGGCCCCGACCCCTATCCGGACGCCCTCCACCACGATGTGGGCGTCAGGAGGGCAGCGCTGCCGAGGCCCGTGAAAGAACACGGCCTCGGTCTTGTTCAGCGCCACCCTCAAACCGAGCTGGCGGATCCTACCTGCCACTAAGGATCCGCCAGCCGAGGCCAGACAGGCCGCCTCTCCAAAGTCCCTCCCCCGGGCAACGAGGAGAGTGTCATCCGCGTAGCAGATGACACTCGTGCCCTGGAGGAGGGTGCCCCGCAGGAGCCAATCGAATCCGATGTTCCACAAGAGGGGCCCCAGCACCGAACCCTGTGGAACACCGGACTCCGCGCCGTAGCGCCTGATCATGGCCGTTCTGTCCGCCAGGAGGACCTCCCGGTCCTCCAGGTAGTTGGCCAGGATCGTCCGCAGATATTGGGGCACTCCGTAGTATCGGAGTGCCTCCAATATGGTCGAGTGGGGCACGGAGTTGAAGGCGTTGGCGATGTCGAACGACACCGCCAACACTCCGTCCCCAGCCCCGACCGCATCCTGCACTTGGCCCCTGAGTAGGGCCACCGCGTCGACCGTCGAACGCCCCTGTCGAAACCCGAACTGGGCGTCCGACAGGTTTGGCCCTACCTCCCGCAACTGGCTATTAAGCCGGGTGGCGATGATCCCCTCGAACAATTTACCGACCTCATCGAGCAGAACAATGGGCCGGTATGCCGAGGGGGAGTCCACCGGGCGTCCCTCCTTCCGGAGCAGGCAAAACTGCCCCTCCTTCCAGATTTTCGGGAACCTCCCAGCCGTCAGGCACGCGCTGAAGAGGTCCCGAAACCTCTCCTCCATGAGGGACGCTGCGATGGCCACCACCCGTGCGGGGACGCCATCTGGCCCAGGAGCCGTCTTCTTCGCGCGGAGGGACAGAACCCACGCGCGAAATTCCTCCGCCGACACTGGAGGCACCTCCTCTTCCGGCGAAGCCACCACGCCCCCCAGCGGGGGGTTCATCGTTGGTGGGGTGAAGTCGGTCCTGCGCGGAAACAGTGACCGAACCACCCCATCCAGCAACGCCGGCTCTAGGGTCTCCGCTAATGGGGGACCGTAAGGGCGCAGCTGGCTCCGCGCCTGCTTATACGGCCTCCCAAACAGATCCCTGTCGAGGCCCTCCAGCATCTCGGCCTTTGCCGAGTCCTCGGCGGCGCACATTTCCGACTTGAGGACCGTCTTTGCCTCTAGGTAAGAGGCGTAGAGGCGGTCCTCCTCGGCCTGACATCGGCTGGTGCGCCGCCGACTCCGCGTGTAGGCCCTCCTGGCCTCCACGCACGCGGCCCGAAGCCCCGCCAGCTCCACCGTCCACCAATAAACGGCGCGACGGGGAGGTGGACGGCGAGACCGAGGCATGCTGGAGTTGCACACCTCGGTCAGGGACCCCCGCAGCCGAACCGCTGCGGCGTCCACGTCCGTGCCCTCCACAGGGGGCTGTTTAGCAGGGACACGCCGCACGAGGCCGCCCAAAATTCGACGGCGCGCCCCCGGACGTTGCAGGACGCCGCTGGGTTGCCCCAGGCCACCGACTTGGCGTTCAGGTCGCCCAACACTACTACCTGACGTGGTGCCGCCCTCCCGACGACTGCCGTAAGGACCTCGAGAAAATTCTCGAAGTCCCTTAGAGGGCGGTTTGGGGAGAAATAGACCCCGACCAGGGCTATTTCTCCCCACGCGGCGGCCACGTATCCCGGACCCCTCTCTAAAAGCGAGAGGGGAGGGGAGTCCGTGGCAGGCCGCGACACCAACGCCACCAAGCCGTCTCGATCACCCAGCCAACGGCCAGGCACCGAGTACGGCTCGGCGACCACCGCCACGTCCACCAACCACTCGGCCACAGTCTGCATCAGCAGATCCTGGGCCGCTCTGCAGTGGTTGGTGTTCGCCTGGAGGATGCGATGTTCGACTCTACCCATTAATCGAACATCGCACCCTCCTCCTCCACAGCCGCTGAGGTCCCAGCTACTGGGACGGCGGTGGCAGCGACAGGCCGGGTCGGCGCCTGAACTTTGCCCTTCTTAAGGGGAGGACTGCAATTCCTCCCCTTCATTATGTGGCCCGCAGGGCGGCCACTGGCGGCACAAACTGCGCAGTGCGGCGTGGCGGCGTTGCAGGAGGCGGCTTTGTGTCCCTCCTTGCCGCAGCGGTAGCAGGCGTCCGTCCTGTCTATTGTGGACGGACAGAGTGCTCGGGTGTGTCCGATGCCGAAGCACTTGTAACACCTCAGAGGCTGGTCCTCCAGTGCCCGGACTGCACCCGAGCTGAAGCCCACGGCGAGCCGTCCCTTTTCGAGGACGGCTTTGGCAGCGGCGACTGGGCACTCTAGGCGAATGGTACCCATGCCGCCGCGCCCGGGCCTGATGCCCCCGCCTTGTACCGCTGCGACTTCGCAGCCCCCTATGGCTGCGATTGCTGCCACCACCTCCTCCTTGGTGACGGAGTCGTCCAGATCCGTCACCTCGATGGCCGCCGACTTCACCGGCCTGGCCACCTTCGCCGCATCTGCAATGACCTCCTGCAGCTTTTTTGCAAATAGGTCCGCGTTCTTCGCGCCCTCGGCACCCGGGAACTCGAAAATTCGAGCCCCAGCCTGCGTCCGGCGGCACGAGACTTTACCGATCCCCAGTTTGGTAGGATCGGCATTGGCACGCGCCCGCAACATCACGGACGCGTACGTCTCGCCCCGCTCCGCAGCCTCCGTGGTGAGCGTCATCACGACGGCTGCGGTCTTGGGAGGAACCAAGTTCCTCTTGGCGCCTGCTGGGGGGGAACTCTTCCCCTTCCCTTTTCCCTTGCCAATCGACTGATCGGCAGAGGTGGTGGCGGAGGCGGCTGGGGGGGTGGTTTTCCCCCTCCCTTTACCCTTGCCAGTCGGCTTCGACTGGCTGGGAGTGGTGGTGGCGGGGACGGCAGGGACGACAGGTGCCGTCCTTTTGCCTTTGCCCTTCCCCTTACCGACCACCTTCGTCCAGCCCTGCTGGTTGGTCGGGGTGGTGGACGGGAGATGGGCGTCCTCCCTCTGGGAGGTTGCTACCGGCTCCACTCGCCTCTTGTCCGCTGCAAGTGGCGGTCGGACGACTTTCGCCGGTAGGAGCCGGTCCTCAATACCTGCTAGGCAGGCCCTTACGAATGACCTCTCCTCCGCCATAACCTTGCGGAGGATATCCTCAAGGTCGGAGGAGGGGGCGAGGCCCTCTGCCGCAGGGCTGGGCTCGGCTTGGGATGGCCGGGCCGTGGCTTCGGCCAGCTTGAGGTGAAGCTGGCTAACCTCCGACTGCAGGCGATCTACTTTCGCCTGCAGTTGCCGCGTTTCTTCACAGGCCTTCCGCTCCACCAGCTCCGCGACGATGCATCGCATGCTGGCGGCCCGGCATTTGAGGGACTTTTGGAAAGTCCCCTTTAGGTGGGAGGACTTGGCGGCGACCTCCACGATCGCCTCCTCGTCCTCCAAGGCCATCCTCTCCAATTCGGCCAGGGAGTGGTCCGCGTACAAGACGCGGGACGCACCGTACCCGGCCTTGGCACGAGAGACGCGCGCCCGCTCCTCCTTGGCCGCAATTCGCTCCTCAAGCTCTTGCTGGAGCTGCTCCCGACGACCCAGGTCCAACTGACGCTGGGCGTCGACCAAACCCACATCGTGAGTGTCCGCTAACGTTGGCTTCTTGGCCTTCACCTTCCTCTTTGAAGAACTCGAAGCCGAGGAGCCATCCGACCCGTCCTTTAAAAAGGTCTTCCTCTTTCTGGACGCGGATCGCGATCGCGCATCCTCTACCACCATTGAATCGGCGTCCGATTCAATGGACTCAATATCGGAGTCCGATAAATCGCCCTCCCTCCCGCCGTAGAAGGCTCTGCCTTCACTCGACGCTGATACGTCGCGTTGGCCCTGAGAAGGGCCTTTTGGTTGGCCTTGAGAAGGGCCTTTGGGTTGGCCCTGAGAAGGGCCTTTGGGTTGGCCCTGAGAAGGGCCTTTGGGTTGGCCCTGAGAAGGGCCTTTTGGTTGGCCCTGAGAAGGGCCTTGGCCTTTGGGTTGGCCCTGAGAAGGGCCTTTTCTAATGAAATGCCCGAGGGCATCCCGCGGTTGTTTTGGCATTTCCGACAAGTACGTAGCTCTCAAGGCAATAAGATCGCTACGATGCACAGTGCACTTTAGCCGTACCCAGCCTGCCACTCCGTTACGGTGGTCAGGACTGGGACGTTTCCAGGGAACGCGACGTGGACGCAAGCACTGTGGGGTGGTACCCCAACCTTTTTTTTTTTTTTTTTTTTTTTTTTTGTTTGCGCTGGGAAAAAATGCTTTACGCATACCCGCCCATTGGGCGGGTTATGTGGGACTCTCCGGCTACTCCGGCATACCCACTAAAATAACCCAGCGGCACTCCCGCATCGTCTATTTGGAGGAGGACTGGGAAACCGGCACAGCCTTTACGTCCAGTCCCCCACCGACGACCGCCCGCCCCTCCCTAAGTGGAGGGGCCCGAGAACGACCGTGAGTGCTCGGCCGTTCCCGCCCGACGAGGGTGGTGATTGGCGCAATGCGAGCGAAGGCGCCCCCGCGCCTGTCGCCCGCTAATCACCACCAGAAGGAGGGAGGCGACGATCGTACAACCGCCGTCTCCCACCCCTTCTTCGCCTGCGGAGCGGTGGCGCGAGAGGATCATCCTCCCGCGCGCGCTCCGCCGCCTCCTTTTGCGACATGACATTCTCGCAAAAGGAGGCAAACGCCGCCCAAGCCTCCTCACTCCCCAGCATGGAGTTCACCACACTGGGAAGTGAGAGGTCCTGCCCGACCACATCAGTCAGGGCACGGCGCAGCTCAGCCCAGGCTGGGCACACCTCGAGGGTGTGCTGCGCCGTGTCCTCCGCGGCTCCACAGTCGTGGCACGCCGGGGTTTCCTCCCTCTGGATCCGATGCAGGTGCGTTCCGAAACAACCATGCCCGGACAACACCTGCACCAGACGGAAAGAGAGGAAACCGTGGGGGCGCTCGAGCCACTCCCGCAGGACTGGACCGAGCGCGTCCAACGTCCGGCGTCCAAATGTGGCGGAGGCGAGGTCCCGTGTCCAGTGTAGGACGATTGCGTCCCTCGCCTCCCGCCGCACGGCATCCCGCTCTTGCGCGGCGGGGCGCTCACCGAGCGCCCTACGCCGCGCCGCCCATTCGTACACTCTGGCGAGCACCCATGCCTCCAATTCCCAGGGAGGGGTGCCGGCCAGAGCGCACGCCGCCGCAAAGCCCACTGAGCGGTAGGCTCTCGCCACCCGCTGTGCAATGGCCCGTTGGGGCCTGCGGATGGCGGTTGCATTCTCCCTCCTATGGAAGGAGTCCGCCCAGATGGGTGCCCCATATAGGGCCATGTTCTTGAGGATGCCGGCATAGAGGCGCCGGCATCGCTCCTTGGGCTCCTTGGGCTCTCCATCGGATCCCTGTCGAGGCCCTCCAGCATCTCGGCCTTTGCCGAGCCCTTTGCCTCTAGGTAAGAGGCGTAGAGGCGGTCCTCCTCAGCCTGACATCGGCTGGTGCGCCACCGACTCCGCGTGTAGGCCCTCCTGGCCTCCACGCACGCGGCCCGGAGCGCCGCCAGCTCCCCCGTCCACCAATAAACGGCGCGACGGGGAGGCGTCAGTCCTCGAGGAACGCCGCCTCCTGGGCTGACTCCCGGTCCAGGCGGGTGAGAGCCCACCGCGGGAAGGGAGATTGGCCCGAGCGGGCCATCCCCCGCGGGCTCTGGGTGGAGATGTCGAACCGCACATATCGGTGGTCCGACAGGGTCTCCACCATCTCCACCCGCCAGTTCACGACGCGGGCGGCTAGAACGGGGGTGGCGAACGATACGTCCACCACTGACCCTCCCCGTTGCCGCACACACGTGTGAACATCCCCCCTGTTCAGGAGGGACACGCCGCACGAAGCCGACCAAAATTCGACGGCGTGCCCCCGGACGTTGCAGGACGCCGCTGGGTTGCCCCAGGCCACCGCCTTGGCGTTCAGGTCGCCCAATATGACGACCTGACGTGGCGCCGCCCTCCCGACGACTGCCGTAAGGACTTCGAGAAAATTCTCGAAGTCCCTTAGAGGGCGGTTTGGGGAGAAATAGACCCCGACCAGGGCTATTTCTCCCCACGCGGCGGCCACGTATCCCGGACCCCTCTCTAAAAGCGAGAGGGGAGGGGAGTCCGTGGCAGGCCACGACACCAACGCCACCAAGCCGTCCCGATCACCCAGCTAACGGCTAGGTACCGAGTACGGCTCGGCGACCACCGCCACGTCCACCAACCACTCGGCCACAGTCTGCATCAGCAGATCCTGTGCCGCTCTGCAGTGGTTGGTGTTCGCCTGGAGGATGCGATGTTCGACCCTACCCATTAGTCGTACATCGCACCCCATCGGACGCCCTCCACGACGATGTGGGCGTCGGAAGGGCAGCGCTGCCGAGGCCCGTGAAAGAACACGGCCTCGGTCTTGTTCAGCGCTACCCTCAAACCAAGCTGGCGGATCCTACCTGCCACTAAGGATCCGCCAGCCGAGGCCAGACAGGCCGCCTCCCGAAAGTCCCTCCCCCGGGCAACGAGGAGAGTGTCATCCGCGTAGCAGATGACACTCGTGCCCTGAAGGAGGGTGCCGCGCAGCAGCCAATCGAATCCGATGTTCCACAAGAGGGGCCCTAGCACCGAACCCTGTGGAACACCGGACTCCGCGCCGTAGCGCCTGATCCTGGCCGTCCTGTCCGCCAGGAGGACCTCCCGGTCCTCCAGGTAGTTGGCCAGGATCGCCCGCAGATATTGGGGCACTCCGTGGTACCGGAGTGCCTCCAATAAGGTCGAGTGGGGCACGGAGTTGAAGGCGTTGGCGATGTCGAACGACACCGCCAATACTCCGTCCCCAGCCTCGAACGCCGCCTGCACTTGGCCCCTGAGTAGGGCCACCGCGTCGACCGTCGAACGCCCTTGTCGGAACCCGAACTGGGCGTCCGACAAGTCCGGCCCTACCTCCCGCAAATGGCTGTTAAGCCGGGTGGCGAGGATCCCCTCGAACAATTTACCGACCTCATCGAGTAAAACGATGGGCCGGTATGCCGTGGGGGAGTCCACCGGGCGTCCCTCCTTCCGGAGCAGGCAAAGCTTCCTCTCCTTCCATGGCTTCGGGAACCTTCCAGCCGTCAGGCACGCGCTGAACAGGTCCCGAAACCTCTCCTCCATAAGGGACGCCGCGATGGCCACCACCCGTGCGGGGACACCATCCGGTCCAGGGGCCGTCTTCTTCGCGCGGAGGGACAGAACCCCCGCGCGAAGTTCCTCCACCGATACTGGAGGGACCTCCTCCTCCGGCGAAGCCACCACCCCCCCCAGCGGGGGGTTCATCGTTGGAGGGGCGAAGTCGGTCCTGCGCGGAAACAGAGGCCGAACCACCCCATCCAGCAACGCCGGCTCTAGGGTCTCCGTTATTGGGGGACCATACGGACGCAGCTGGCTCCGCGCCAGCTTGTATGGTCTCCCAAACGGATCCCTGTCGAGGCCCTCCAGCATCTCGGCCCTTGCCGAGTCCTCGGCGGCGCACATTGCCGACTTGAGGACCGTCTTTGCCTCTACGTAAGAGGCGTAGAGGCGGTCCTCCTCAGCCTGACATCGGCTGGTGCGCCGCCGACTCCGCGTGTAGGCCCTCCTGGCCTCCACGCACGCGGCCCGGAGCCCCGCCAGCTCCACCGTCCACCAATAAACGGCGCGACGGGGAGGCGGACGGCGAGACCGAGGCATGCTGGAGTTGCACACCTCGGTCAGGGACCCCCGCAGCCGAACCGCTGCAGCGTCCACGTCCGTGCCCTCCACAGGGGGCGAGAGCCAGTCCTCGAGGAACGCCGCCTCCTGGGCTGACTCCCGGTCCAGGCGGGTGAGAGCCCACCGAGGGAAGGGAGATTGGCCCGAGCGGGCCATCCCCCGCGGGCTCTGGGTGGAGATGTCGAACCGCACATATCGGTGGTCCGACAGGGTCTCCACCCTCTCCACCCGCCAGTTCACGACGCGGGCGGCTAGCACAGGGGTGGCGAACGATAGGTCCACCACTGACCCTCCCTGTTGCCGCACACACGTGTGAACATCCCCCCTGTTTAGGAGAGACACGCCGCACGAGGCCGCCCAAAATTCGACGGCGCGCCCCCGGACGTTGCAGGACGCCGCTGAGTTGCCCCAGGCCACCAACTTGGCGTTCAGGTCGCCCAATACGACGACCTGACGTGATGCCGCCCTCCCGACGACTGCCGTAAGGACTTCGAGGAAATCCTCGAAGTCCCTTAGAGGGCGGTTTGGGGAGAAATAGACCCCGACCAGGGCTATTTCTCCCCACGCGGCGGCCACGTATCCCGGACCCCTCTCTAAAAGCGAGAGGGGAGGGGAGTCCGTGGTAGGCCGCGACACCAACGCCACTAAGCCGTCTCGATCACCTAGCCAGCGGCCAGGTATCGAGTACGGCTCGGCAACCACCGCCACGTCCACCAACCACTCGGCCACAGTCTGCATCAACAGATCCTGTGCCGCTCTGCAGTGGTTGGTGTTCGCCTGGAGGATTCGATGTTTGACTCTATGCATCGGACATCGCACCCCCCTCCTCCACAGCAGCCGAGGTCCCAGCCTCTGGAACGGCGGTGGCAGCGACAGGACGGGTCGGTGCCTGAGCTTTGCCCTTCTTAAGGGGAGGACTGCAATTCCTCCCCTTCATTATATGGCCCGCAGGGCGGCCACTGGCGGCACAAACTGCGCAGTGCGGCGCGGCGGCCATGCAGGAGGCGGATTTGTGGCCCTCCTTGCCGCAGCGGTAACAACTGTTCATCCTGTCGACAGTGGACGTACAGAGGGCTCGGGTGTGTCCGATGCCGAAGCACCGGTAACACCTCAGAGGCTGGTCCTCCAGTGCCCGGACAGCACCCGAGCTAAAGCCGACCGAAAGCCGTCCCTTTTCGAGGACGGCCTTGGCAGCGGCGACTGGGCACTCCAGGCGAATGGTGCCCATACCGCCGCGCCCGGGCCTGATGCCCCGGCCTTGCACCGCTGCGACTTCGCAGCCTCCTATGGCTGCTACCGCTGCCACCACCTCCTCCTTGGTGACGGAGTCGTCCAGATCCGTCACCTCGATGGCCGCCGACTTCACCGGCCTGGCCACCTTTGCCGCGTCCGCAATGACCTCTTGCAGCTTCGCTGCGAAGAGGAGAGTGTCATCCGCGTAGCAGATGACACTCGTGCCCTGGAGGAGGGTGCCCCGCAGGAGCCAATCGAATCCGATGTTCCACAAGAGGGGCCCTAGCACCGAGCCTTGTGGAACACCGGATTCCGCGCCGTAGCGCCTGATCCTGGCCGTCCTGTCCGCCAGGAGGACCTCCCGGTCCTCCAGGTAGTTGGCCAGGATCGCCCGCAGATATTGGGGCACTCCGTGATACCGGAGTGCCTCCAATATGGTCGAGTGGGGCACGGAGTTGAAGGCGTTGGCGATGTCGAACGACACCGCCAACACTCCGTCCCCAGCCTCGACCGCTTCCCGCACTTGGCCCCTGAGTAGGGCCAACGCGTCGACCGTCGAACGCCCTTGTCGGAACCCGAACTGGGCGTCCGACAGGTCTGGCCCTACCTCCCGCAACTGGCTATTTAGCCGGGTGGCGATGATCCCCTCGAACAATTTACCGACCTCATCGAGCAGAACGATGGGCCGGTATGCCGAGGGGGAGTCCACCGGGCGTCCCTCCTTCCGGAGCAGGCAAAGCTGCCCCTCCTTCCAGATCTTCGGGAACCTCCCAGCCGTCAGGCACGCGCTGAAGAGGTCCCGAAACCTCTGCTCCATGAAGGACGCTGCGATGGCCACCACCCGTGCGGGGACGCCATCTGGTCCAGGGGCCGTCTTCTTCGCGCGGAGGGACAGAACCCCCGCTCGAAATTCCTCCACCGACACTGGAGGCACCTCCTCCTCCGGCGAAGCCACCACCCCCCCCAGCGGGGGGTTCATCGTTGGTGGGGTGAAGTCGGTCCTGCGCGGAAACAGTGACCGAACCACCCCATCCAGCAACGCCGGCTCTAGGGTCTCCGCTAATGGGGGACCGTAAGGGCGCAGCTGGCTCCGCGCCTGCTTATACGGCCTCCCAAACGGATCCCTGTCGAGGCCCTCCAGCATCTCGGCCCTTGCCGAGTCCTCGGCGGCGCACATTTCCGACTTGAGGACCGTCTTTGCCTCTAGGTAAGAGGCGTAGAGGCGGTCCTCCTCAGCCTGACATCGGCTGGTGCGCCGCCGACTCCGCGTGTAGGCCCTCCTGGCCTCCACGCACGCGGCCCGGAGCCCCGCCAGCTCCACCGTCCACCAATAAACGGCGCGACGGGGAGGCGGACGGCGAGACCGAGGCATGCTGGAGTTGCACACCTCGGTCAGGGACCCCCGCAGCCGAACCGCTGCGGCGTCCACGTCCGTGCCCTCCACAGGGGGCGAGAGCCAGTCCTCGAGGAACGCCGCCTCCTGGGCTGACTCCCGGTCCAGGCGGGTGAGAGCCCACCGCGGGAAGGGTGATTGGCCCGAGCGGGCCATCCCCCGCGGGCTCTGGGTGGAGATGTCGAACCGCACATATCGGTGGTCCGACAGGGTCTCCACCATCTCCACCCGCCAGTTCACAACGCGGGCGGCTAGCACAGGGGTGGCGAACGATACGTCCACCACTGACCCTCCCTGTTGCCGCACACACGTGTGAACATCCCCCCTGTTTAGGAGAGACACGCCGCACGAGGCCGCCCAAAATTCGACGGCGCGCCCCCGGACGTTGCAGGACGCCGCTGAGTTGCCCCAGGCCACCGACTTGGCGTTCAGGTCGCCCACCACGACGACCTGACGTGGTGCCGCCCTCCCGACGACTGCCGTAAGGACTTCGAGAAAATCCTCGAAGTCCCTTAGAGGGCGGTTTGGGGAGAAATAGACCCCGACCAGGGCTATTTCTCCCCACGCGGCGGCCACGTATCCCGGACCCCTCTCTAAAAGCGAGAGGGGAGGGGAGTCCGTGGCAGGCCGCGACACCAACGCCACCAAGCCGCCTCGATCACCCAGCCAGCGGCCAGGTATCGAGTACGGCTCGGCAACCACCGCCACGTCCACCAACCACTCGGCCACAGTCTGCATCAACAGATCCTGTGCCGCTCTGCAGTGGTTGGTGTTCGCCTGGAGGATGCGATGTTCGACTCTACCCATTAGTCGGTCATCGCACCCCCCTCCTCCACAGCCGCCGAAGTCCCAGCTACTGGGGTGGCGGTGGCAGCGACAGGCCGGGTCGGCGCCTGAGTTTTGCCCTTCTTAAGGGGAGGACTGCAATTCCTCCCCTTCATTATGTGGCCCGCAGGGCGGCCACTGGCGGCACAAACTGCGCAGTGCGGCGCGGCGGCCACGCAGGAGGCGGATTTGTGCCCCTCCTTGCCGCAGCGGTAACAACTGCCCGTCCTGTCGACACTGGACGGACAGAGGGCCCGGGTGTGACCGATGCCGAAGCACCGGTAACACCTCAGCGGCAGGACCTCAAGGGCCCGGACCGCCGCCGAGCTGAACCCGACGGCGAGCCGTCCCTTCTCGAGGACGGCTTTGGCAGTGGCGACTGGGCACTCCAGGCGAATTGCGCCCATGCCGCCGCGCCCGGGCCTGATGCCCCCGCCCTGCACCGCTGCGACTGCGCAGCCACCTATGGCTGCGACCGCCGCTACCACCTCCTCCTTGGTGACGGAGTCGTCCAGGTCCGTCACCTCGAAGGCCGCCGACTTCACCGGCCTGGCCACCTTCGCATCGTCCGCAATGACCTCTTGCAGCTTTGCTGCGAAGAGGTCAGCGTTCTTCCCGCCCTCCGCACCCGGGAACTCGAAGATACGAGCCCCAGCCTGTGTCTTGCGGCATGACACTTTGCCGATCCCCAATTTGGTGGGATCGGCACTGGCACGCGCCCGCACCAACATGGACGCGTACGTCACTCCCCGCTCCGCGGCTTTCGCGGTGAGTGTCACCACGACGGCCGCGGTCTTGGGAGGAACCAAGTTCCTCCTGACACCGGCTGGGGCGGAACTCTTGCCCTGTCCCTTTCCCTTGTCAGCCGACTGCGACTGACCGGCAGGGGTGGTGGCGGAGACGGCTGGGGCCGGGGGGATGGTCTTCCCCTTCCCTTTGCCTTTCCCCTTCCCTTTGCCAGTCGGCTGCGACTGGCTGGAAGTGGTGGTGGCGGGAACGGCAGGGACGACAGCTGCCGTCCTTTTCCCCTTGCCCTTGCCCTTACCGACCACCCTCGTCCAGCCTTGCTGGCTGGTCGGGGTGGTCGAAGGGAGATGGGCGTCCTCCGTCTGGGACGTAGGCACCGGCTCCTTTTGCCTCCTATCCGCCGCGAGCGGCGGCCGGACGACTTTCTCCGGCAAGAGCCGGTCCTCAATGCCTGCCAGGCAGGCTCTCACAAACGCCCTCTCCTCCGCCATGACCTTGCGGAGGACATCTTCAAGGCCGGGGGAGGAGGCTAGGCTCTCTGCCGCAGGTCTAGGCTCGGCTTGGGATGGCCGGGCCGTGGCTTCAGCCAGCTTCATGTGCAGGCGACGGAGGCTGTGGAACCAAAACTGAGGCGCTTTGGTTCCACAGCCTCCGTCGGGGCAGGGAACCTCCCAGCACGCGGATTCAGGTGTGTGGTGAGGCAGTCCAAGTTGGGCAAACCCTTAAATACCTCGGGCTGACGCTGGACAGTAGGTGGGCTTTTGACGCCCACTTTGTCCAGCTGGTCCCCCGACTTCGCGGAGCGGCGGGCGCTCTCCAGCGTCTGCTGCCCAACCTCGGGGGACCCCGGGAAGAAGTCCGCCGCCTCTACTGTGGGGTTATCCGGTCTATGGCCCTCTACGGTGCTCCCGTCTGGTCGTCTAGACTGGCGAGAGCTTCCCGCTGCAAAGCTCTTTTGAATAGCGTGCAGCGGGTGGTTGCCATCAGAGTGGTCCGTGGATACCGGACGATCTCCTTCGAGGCGGCGACTTTACTAGGACGATTCCCGCCACTGGACATCCTGGCGGACATGGACGCGAGAGTTTACGATCTCGTCCGTGCCCGCTCGGATGCCGGTGGCCAACAACTGGACTGGACAAACGTGCGGCGGGACGCGCACCGACAGGCCTTAGAGATTTGGCGCGAGCGGCTTGAATTGCCGAGAGGCTCGCGCCAACGCTCTGTCGGTGCGGTCCTGCCGTGGTTTGACGCATGGCTGCTCCGGAAACGGGGCAGCCTAACCTTCAGGTTGACACAGATACTCACCGGACACGGGTGCTTCGGTGAGTACCTGTGTCGAATAGGTAGAGAGGCGACACCGTCGTGTCACCATTGTGGCGGCGGCCCGGACTCGGCCCAACATACACTCGAGGAGTGCCCAGCTTGGGCCCCCGAGAGGCGAGTCCTGGTCGCTGAAATAGGATTGGACCTCTCGCTGCCATCAGTGGTTTCGGCTATGCTGGCGGCGACAACCGGATGGAACGCGGTGGCCTCATTCTGTGAAGCTGTTATGCTCAAGAAGGAGGCCTCCGAGCGCGAGAGGGAGCGCAACGATCCCTCCCGTAGGAGAACGAGACGGCGCCGATGAACTGGATATTGATACTAATATCCGCTTCATCGGCGCCGGCGCTGGGATCTAATCTCAGCGCGAGAGAGGATGCGGCGTCCGGCTGGCTTCTCCCCGGCTTGACGTCGCCCCTGGGACCGCTGGCGTTTGGAGGAGGGGAACTCCACTCGTCTTACATAAGCGGTCCCGGGAAGAGGTAACCTGTTGTAGCTCAGGTTGCCTAAACGCGCTTGTGCGTGAAGGGGAGGGGAGGAGGCATTTGGCCCCCTCCCGTCCCCGGAGGAGAGTCTCAGACGCTCAGTGTACAGCGGGGGTACTGGCGAGATCGTTCACGAGTACCCAGGCCCCCCGCTACAGGCATTGTGAGGCTGGCTACCATGGTGGTTTTAGTGCGTATCCCGGGACTAGCCCGAGTGAGTCCCACATAACCCGTCGCCTCCCCAAGCGGCGGGTATGCGTAAGTTTAATGCATTTCCACCATGTAAAAAAAAAAAAAAAAAAAAAAAAAAAAAAAAGGCTGGGCACACCTCGAGGGTGTGCTGCGCCGTGTCCTCCGCGGCTCCACACTCGTGGCACGCCGGGGTTTCCTCCCTCCGAATCCGATGCAGGTGCGTTCCGAAACAGCCATGCCCGGACAACACCTGCACCAGACGCCCGCCAACTTCCGCGGCTGGGCGCTCACCCAGCGCCCTACGCCGCGCCGTCCACTCGTAGACTCTGGCGAGCACCCATGCCTCCAATTCCCATGGAGGGGTGCCGGCCAGGCCCTCGAGGCCCTCGAGGCCCTCCTGGCCTCCACGCACGCGGCCCGGAGCGCCGCCAGCTCCACCGTCCACCAATAAACGGCGCGACGGGGAGGCGGACGGCGAGACCGAGGCATGCTGGAGTTGCACACCTCGGTCAGGGATCCCCGCAGCCGAACCGCTGCGGCGTCCACGTCCGTGCCCTGCACAGGGGGCGAGAGCCAGTCCTCGAGGAACGCCGCCTCCTTGGCTGACTCCCGGTCCAGGCGTACTTCATGTACCGCCCCACCCTGACCTCTGCGTCACCTACACGCATCGACGTACTGGGTGGTTCCTCCCTACGGCGTAAGCCGTGGAACCATAGCGCCTCGGTCTTGTGAGGCGCTACCCGAAGGCCCAGTCTCGTTATGGCCGCGACGACACACGCGACACCGAGTTCGGCGAGCCGTACCGCCCGCTGGAAACTTACCTCCCGGGCTATGACGAGCGTGTCGTCCGCATAGCAGACGACGCTCACCCCGGGAGGGAGGCTTATCCTCAGGACCGCATCGTACGCGAGGCTCCATAGCAGAGGCCCTAACACGGACCCCTGAGGAACCCCGCAGGAGAGCTCCCTCTGGATCTCAATCCCGTTCCGACCGACGAATTGAATCGTCCTGTCGCGCAAATATGCCCCGACTATACCACGGAGATAGGGAGGCACGTTATGATGGACCAGTGCCTCCCGTATCGCCCGCCAGGGGACGGAGTTGAAGGCGTTGACGATGTCTAAGCTCACCGCCAACGCCACCCCCCCGCCCGAACGGCGGGCTCCGACAGGGCGCGGACGCGATTGATCGCGTCCAGCGTCGAACGTCCCTGCCGGAATCCGAACTGGCTGTCCGATAAGTCGGGGCCAACGCGCGACAGATGCTCGCTGAGACGGGCGGCTATGACACGCTCGAAGAGCTTGCCCGCCTCGTCCAGCAAGCATATTGGTCGGAACGCCGAGGGAGAATCGGCGGTCCTGCCCGGCTTGCTCAAGAGCACTAGCCTTGCCTCTTTCCAGCAGGTGGGGAACACGGTACTACGGAGGCAGCTGGTGAACAGTTGCCTCAACCGGTCCCCCAGGACTGCCAGGGCGCAAACCCACGCCCTGCCCGGTATCCCATCCGGGCCAGGGGCGGTGTTTCGGGCCGCAAGTCGCCGTACTGCTCGGTCCAACTCCCCCTCCGTCACCTCCAACTGGTCGTCCCAATCATGGTACGACGGTGACGGAGGGTCCGAGGGACTGTCCTGGACCCTAGGGAAGAGGGTGTCCACCACCCTCCTCAGGAAATCTGGGTCCAGGGTACACGTCAACGGAGGGACCCACGGTCTGAGCTTGCCCAGTACCATTTTGTACGGGCGCCCCCATGGGTCCCTATCCAGTCCCTCGATGAGCTCGTTCCAGGACCGAGCTTTGGCTTCCGCTATCGCGATGGATAGCGCCTTGACGGCGACTTGATACGCCCTGTGCGCTCCGGCAGCCTCTTCGGCATTGGCTCGCCTCCTCCGACGGGCCCGCTGGTGTCGGCGACGCGCTGCGACGTACTCCGAACGGAGTCGCGCGATTTCGGCCGACCACCAATACTGCGAGCCTCGTCTGTCACCCGGGCGGATCCGGGGCATCGACGTGTCGCAGATGCGAGACATGATGCCCCGGAACCAGCCCGCCTGCGAATTGGGATCGGACGGGATCCTCTCTGCACCTTCACTCGCCCCCCAGGCGATGGCGACGGCGGCAGCCGTCAACATGTCGCGGTCCAAGCGGCGTAGGCACCAGCGCCGTGGCGGGACAACACTGCTGCGGTCGGGGCCGCCTCGGGGCGGACGGAAGGCCACGCTGAACACAATGTGTCTGTGATCCGACAGCGTGGCAATTTCCTCCGCAACTCTCCACCCCGAGACCAGGTGCATGGCCGAGGGAGTCGCCCACGTCAAGTCGACGATCGACTCCCCCTGCCATCGCACACAGGTGCTGACTGAACCCCGATTTAAAAGACGGAGGTCCAGTCCGGCGGCCCATTCCAGCAGTGACTCCCCTCGAACGTCGTCCCGGGCATCGCCCCACTCACTGGAGTGGGCGTTAAAATCGCCCAGGACGAGTACCGGACGGGACTGGTAGGAGCTAATATGGCTCGTTAGCCCGTCCAGGTACGCCTCAAAATTTGCGAGGCCGCAGTTCGGGGAGATGTAGCAGCCCACCACGACTGCTGGTCCCCACTCCACGACGACGAATCCGGGCCCCTTGGCCAGGAGTGTGCAATGGGGGTCACGTTCCCCCCCTGCCCAATAAATGGCGACGAGGCCCCCATCCGCCCCGAACCAACGAGGATGGTCGGGAACGGAGTGAGGCTCCGCCACTATCGCTAGGGCAACCGAACGCTCAGCAATCGTCTGCGCAAGAAGAGCTTGCGCAGCGATGCAGGCGTTCAAGTTGCCCTGCAAAATAAGTTGGGGGGGAAAGAATGCTTACACCTCCATGGACACCCCACCGGGGCCAGAGCCCGGATCGTTGGACCGCGACGATGTAGGAACGGACGTGGCAGGACGTCCCGCTCCCTTCCTCTTCGGTGGCGTACACCTACCGCTGCCCAGGCGATGGTTTGCCGGCCTGCCAAGGTCGGCGCACACTACACAGTGAGGGGCGCGCGCCGTGCATTCCTTCGCCTTGTGGCCCTGTTGGCCACAGACGAAGCACGACGCGCTCCGGTCGCACCCCGTGCACCGAGCCCTGACATGCCCCTTCTCCAGGCAGCGGTAGCACTGGAGAGCTCTGGGTGGAAGCGCCACCACCCGGACCGACATCCAGAGACGACGATCGTACAACCGCCGTCTCCCACCCTCTTCACCGCTCTTGCGCGGCGGGGCGCTCACCCAGCGCCCTACGCCGCGCCGCCCACTCGTACACTCTGGCGAGCACCCATGCCTCCAATTCCCAGGGAGGGGTGCCGGCCAGAGCGCACGCCGCCGCAAAGCCCACTGAGCGGTAGGCTCTCGCCACCCGCTGTGCAATGGCCCGTTGGGGCCTGCGGATGGCGGTTGCATTCTCCCTCCTATGGAGGGAGTCCGCCCAGATGGGTGCCCCATATAGGGCCATGCTCTTGAGGATGCCGGCATAGAGGCGCCGGCATCGCTCCTTGGGCCCTCCCAGGTTTGGGAGGAGCCATGAGAGGGCGTCCGCGGCTTTCAGCAGGCGCGTCGACAGCCCGCTAAAGTGCGGGCCGAAGCGCCACCTGCTGTCCAGCACGAGGCCCAGATACTTCATCTGGGCCCCGACCCCTATCCGGACGCCCTCCACCACGATGTGGGCGTCAGGAGGGCAGCGCTGCCGAGGCCGGTCTTGTTCAGCGCTACCCTCAAACCGAGCTGGCGGATCCTACCTGCCACTAAGGATCCGCCAGCCGAGGCCAGACAGGCCGCCTCTCCAAAGTCCCTCCCCCGGGCAACGAGGAGAGTGTCATCCGCGTAGCAGATGACACTCGTGCCCTGGAGGAGGGTGCCGCGCAGCAGCCAATCGAATCCGATGTTCCACAAGAGGGGCCCTAGGACCGAACCCTGTGGAACACCGGACTCCACGAACACCGCGTGTCCTCCGCGGCTCCACACTCGTGGCACGCCGGGGTTTCCTCCCTCTGGATCCGATGCAGGTGCGTTCCGAAGCAGCCATGCCCGGAAAACACCTGCACCAGACGGAAAGAGAGGAAACCGTGGGGCCGCTCGAGCCAGTCCCGCAGGACTGGACCGAGCGCGTCCAGCGTCCGGCGCCCAAATGTGGCGGAGGCGAGGTCCCGTGTCCAGTGGAGGACGATTGCGTCCCTCGCCTCCTGCCGCACGGCATCCCGCTCTTGCGCGGCGGGGCGCTCAACCAGCGCCCGTGAAAGAACACGGCCTCGGTCTTGTTCAGCGCCACCCTCAATCCGAGCTGGCGGATCCTACCTGCCACTAAGGATCCGCCAGCCGAGGCCAAACAGGCCGCCGCCCCAAAATCCCTCCCCCGGGCAACGAGGAGAGTGTCATCCGCGTAGCAGATGACACTCGTGCCCTGGAGGAGGGTGCCCCGAAGGACCCAATCGAATCCGATGTTCCACAAGAGGGGCCCTAGCACCGAACCCTGTGGAACACCGGACTCCGCGCCGTAGCGCCTGATCCTGGCCGTCTTGTCCACCAGAAGGACCTCTCGGTCCCTCAAGTAGTCGGCCAGGATCGTCCGCAGATATTGGGGCACTCCGTAGTATCGGAGTGCCTCCAATATGGTCGAGTGGGGCACGGAGTTGAAGGCGTTGGCGATGTCGAACGACACCGCCAACACTCCGTCCCCAGCCTCGACCGCCTCCCGCACCTGGCCCCTGAGTAGGGCCAACGCGTCGACCGTCGAACGCCCCTGTCGGAACCCGAACTGGGCGTCCGACAGGTCCGGCCCTACCTCCCGCAAATGGCTGTTAAGCTGGGTGGCGAGTATCCCCTGGAACAGTTTACCGACCTCATCCAGCAGAACGATGGGCCGGTATGCCGAGGGGGAGTCCACCGGGCGTCCCTCCTTCCGGAGAATTAATGGGACATCGCACCCTCCTCCTCCACAGCCGCTGAGGTCCCAGCTACTGGGACGGCGGTGGCAGCGACAGGCCGGGTCGGAGCCTGGGCTTTGCCCTTCTTAAGGGGAGGACTGCAATTCCTCCCCTTCATAATGTGGCCCGCAGGGCGACCACTGGCGGCACATACCACACAGTGCGGTGCGGCGGCCGTGCAGGAGGCGGATTTGTGGCCCTCCTTGCCGCAGCGGTAACAGCTGTCCGTCCTGTCGACACTGGACGGACAGAGGGCTCGGGTGTGGCCAATGCCGAAGCACTTGTAGCACCTCAGCGGCTGGACTTCAAGTGCCCGGACCGCACCCGAGCTGAAGCCGACGGCTAGCCGTCCCTTTTCAAGGACGGCTTTGGCAGCGGCGACTGGGCACTCTAGGCGAATGGTGCCCATGCCGCCACGCCCGGGCCTGATGCCCCCGCCCTGTACCGCTGCGACTGTGCAGCCCCCAATGGCTGCGACTGCTGCCACCACCTCCTCCTTGGTGACGGAGTCATCCAGATCCGTCACCTCGATGGCCGCCGACTTCACCGGCCTCACCACCTTCGCCGCGTCCGCGATGACCTCCTGCAGCTTGGCTGCAAAGAGGTCTGCGTTTTTTGCGCCCTCCGCACCCGGGAACTCAAAGATACGAGCCCCAGCCTGCGTCCGGCGGCACGAGACTTTGCCGATCCCCAGTTTGGTGGGATCGGCATTGGCACGCGCCCGCATCATCACGGCCGCGTACGTCTCGCCCCGCTCCGCAGCCTCCGTGGTGAGCGTCATCACGACGGCTGCGGTCTTGGGAGGAACCAAGTTCCTCCTGACACCGGCTGGGGTCGAACCCTTCCCCTTTCCCGTGCCAGTCGACTGACCAGCAGGGGTGGTGGCGGGGACGGCTGGGGCTGGAGGGGTGCTCTTCCCCTTCCCCTTCCCTTTCCCTTTGCCAGCTGGCCGCGACTGGCTGGGAGTGGTAGTGGCGGGAACGGCAGGGACGACAGCTGCCGTCCTTTTTCCCTTGCCCTTGCCCTTACCAACCACCTTCGTCCAGCCCTGCTGGTTGGTCGGGGTGGTGGAAGGGAGAAGGGCGTCCTCCCTCGTGGAGCTAAGCACCGGCTCCTCTCGCCTTCTGTCCGCCGCAAGCGGCGGTCGAACGACTTTCGCCGGCAAGAGCCGGTCCTCAATGCCCGCTAGGCAGGCCCTCACGAAGGCCCTCTCCTCCGCCATCACCTTGCGGAGGACATCCTCAAGGCCGGAGGAGGAGGCAAGACCCTCCGCCGCAGGTCCGGGCTCGGCTTGCGATGGCCGGGCCGTGGCTTCAGCCAGCTTCATGTGCAGCTGGCTGACCTCCGACTGCAGGCGATCTACCTTCGCCTGCAGTTGCCGCGTTTCGTCGCTGGCCTTGCGGTCCACCAGCTCCGCGACGATGCCACGCATGCTGGCGGCCCGGCATTTGAGGGACTTCTGAAAAGTCCCCTTCAGATGCGAGGACTTGGCGGCGACCTCCACGATCGCCTCCTCGTCCTCCAAGGCCATCCTCTGCAGTTCGGCCAGGGAGTGGTCCGAGTACATCACGCGAGACGCACCGTACCCGGACTTGGCACGGGCGGCGCGCGCCCGTTCCTCCTGGGCCGCAACCCGCTCCTCCAGCTCTTGCTGGAGCTGCTCCCGCCGAGTCAGGTCCAGCTCGCGCTGGGCATCAACCAAACCCACGTCGTGGGTATCCGCCGCCTTTTTGGCCTTCACCTTCCGTTTAGGCTCCTTCGCCGAGCCTGAGCCCGAGGAGCCATCCGACCCATCCTTTAGGAAGGTCTTTCGCTTTCGGGACGCGGATCGTGATCGCGAATCCACGACCACCATCGAGTCCGCATCTGATACAATGGACTCATCGTCGGAGTCCACCTGCCCGCCGTAAAAGGCCCTGCCTTCATCCGACGCTAAGGAAGCGTCGCGTTGGCCCTGAGAAGGGCCTTTTGGTTGGCCCTGAAAAGGGCCTTTGGGTTGGCCCTGAGAAGGGCCTTTTTTCACAAAATGCCCGAGGGCATCCCGCGCTGGTTTTGGCATTTCCGCAGTATTCGTAGCTCTCAACGCAATAGGTAGCTACGATGCACAGTGCACTTTAGCCGTACCCAGTCTGCCACTCCGTTACGGTGGTCAGAACTTGGACGTTTCCGGGGAACGCGACGTGGACGCAAGCACTGTGGGGTGGTTCCCCAACCTAACCTAACCTTTTTTTTTTTTTTTTGTTTGTGCTGGGAACAAATGCATTACGCATACCCGCCCATTGGGGGATGGGCGGGTTATGTGGGACTCTCCGGCTACTCCGGCATACCCACTTAAATAACCCAGCGGCACTCCCGCATCGTCTATGTGGAGGAGGACTGGGAAACCGGCACAGCCTTTACGTCCAGTCCCCCACCGACGACCGCCCGCCTTTACAGCGGGGCCCGCACGCCCCTCCCTTAGTGGAGGGGCCCGGGAACGACCGTGAGTGCTCGGCCGTTCCCGCCCGACGATGGTGGTGATTGGTGCAATGCGAGCGAAGGCGCCCCCGCGCCTGTCGCCCACTAATCACCACCGGGAGGTGGGAGGCGACGATCGTATAGCCGCCTTCTCCCACCCCTTCTTCGCCTGCGGAGCGGCGGCGCGAGAGGATCATCCTCCCGCGCGCGCTCCGCCGCCTCCTTTTGCGACAGTACATCCTCGCAAAAGGAGGCAACCGCCGCCCAAGCCTCCTCACTCCCCAGCATGGAGTTCACCACACTGGGAAGTGAGAGGTCCTGCCCGACCACATCTGTCAGGGCACGGCGCAGCTCAGCCCAGGCTGGGCACACCTCGAGGGTGTGCTGCGCCGTGTCCTCCGCGGCTCCACAGTCTTGGCACGCCGGGGTTTCCTCCCTCTGGATCCGATGCAGGTGCGTTCCGAAGCAGCCATGCCCGGACAACACCTGCACCAGACGGAAAGAGAGGAAACCGTGGGGGCGCTCGAGCCAATCCCAGCGCCCTACGCCGCGCCGCCCACTCGTAAACTCTGGCGAGCACCCATGCCTCCAATTCCCAGGGAGGGGTGCCGGCCAGAGCGCACGCCGCCGCAAAACCCACTGAGCGGTAGGCCCTCGCCACCCGCTGTGCAATGGCCCGTTGGGGCCTGCGGATGGCGGTTGCATTCTCCCTCCTGTGGAGGGAGTCCGCCCAGATGGGTGCCCCATACAGGGCCATGCTCTTCAGGATGCCGGCATAGAGGCGCCGGCATCGCTCCTTGGGCCCTCCCAGGTTTGGGAGGAGCCATGAGAGGGCGTCCGCGGCTTTTAGCAGGCGCGTCGACAGCCCGCTGAAGTGCGGGCCGAAGCGCCACCTGCTGTCCAGCACGAGGCCCAGATACTTCATCTGGGCCCCGACCCCTATCCGGATGCCCTCCACCACGATGTGGGCATCAGGAGGGCAGCGCTGCCGAGGCCCGTGAAAGAACACGGCCTCGGTCTTGTTCAGCGCTACCCTCAAACCAAGCTGGCGGACCCTACCTGCCACTAAGGATCCGCCAGCTGAGGCCAGACATGCCGCCTCCCTAAAATTCCTCCCCCGGGCAACGAGGAGAGTGTCATCCGCGTAGCAGATGACACTCGTGCCGTGGAGGAGGGTGCCCCGAAGGACCCAATCGAATCCGATGTTCCACAAGAGGGGCCCTAGCACCGAACCCTGTGGAACACCGGACTCCGCGCCGTAGCGCCTGATCCTGGCCGTCCTGTCCGCCAGGAGGACCTCCCGGTCCTCCAGGTAGTTGGCCAGGATCGCCCGCAGGTATTGGGGCACTCCGTGGTACCGGAGTGCCTCCTATAAGGTCGAGTGGGGCACGGAGTTGAAGGCGTTGGCGATGTCGAACGACACCGCCAATACTCCGTCCCCAGCCTCGAACGCCTCCTGCACTTGGCCCCTGAGTAGGGCCACCGCGTCGACCGTCGAACGCCCTTGTCGAAAGCCGAACTGGGCGTCCGACAGGTCCGGCCCTACCCCCCGCAAATGGCTGTTAAGCCGGGTGGCGAGGATCCCCTCGAACAATTTACCGACCTCATCGAGCAGAACGATGGGCCGGTATGCCGAGGGGGAGTCCACCGGGCGTCCCTCCTTCCGGAGCAGGCAAAGCTGCCCCTCCTTCCATGGCTTCGGGAACCTTCCAGCCGTCAGGCACGCGCTGAACAGGTCCCGAAACCTCTCCTCCATGAGGGACACTGCGATGGCCACCACCCTTGCGGGGACACCATCCGGTCCAGGGGCCGTCTTCTTCGCGCGGAGGGACAGAACCCCCGCGCGCAGTTCCTCCACCGATACTGGAGGGACCTCCTCCTCCGGCGAAGCCACCACCCCCCCCAGCGGGGGTTCATCGTTGGAGGGGTGAAGTCGGTCCTGCGCGGAAACAGTGACCGAACCACCCCATCCAGCAACGCCGGCTCTAGGGTCTCCGTTACTGGGGGACCATAAGGACGCAGCTGGCTCCGCGCCAGCTTATAAGGTCTCCCAAACGGATCCCTGTCGAGGCCCTCCAGCATCTCGGCCCTTGCCGAGTCTTCGGCGGCGCACATTGCCGACTTGAGGACCGTCTTTGCCTCTACGTAAGAGGCGTAGAGGCGGTCCTCCTCAGCCTGGCATCGGCTAGTGCGCCGCCGACTCCGCGTGTAGGCCCTCCTGGCCTCCACGCAACCGGCCCGGAGCGCCGCCAGCTCCCCCGTCCACCAATAAACGGCGCGACGGGGAGGCGGACGGCGAGACCGAGGCATGCTAGAGTTGCACACCTCGCGGTCAGGGACCCCCGCAGCCGAACCGCTGCGGCGTCCACGTCCGTAACCTCAACAGGGGGCGAGAGCCAGTCCCAGAGGAACGCTGCCTCCTGGGCTGCCTCCCGGTCCAGGCCGGTGAGAGCCCACCGCGGGAAGGGAGATTGGCCCGAGCGGGCCATCCCCCACGGGCTCTGGGTGGAGATGTCGAACCGCACATATCGGTGGTCCGACAGGGTCTCCACCATCTTCACCCGCCAGTTCACGACGCGTGTGGCTAGCACAGGGGTGGCGAACGACACGTTCACCACTGACCCTCCTTGTTGCCGCACACACGTGTGAACATCCCCCCTGTTCAGGAGGGACACGCCGCACGAAGCCGCCCAAAATTCGACGGCGCGCCCCCAGACGTTACAGGACGCCGCTGGGTTGCCCCAGGCCACTGACTTGGCGTTCAGGTCGCCCAAGACGGCGACCTGACGTGGCGCCACCCTCCCGACGACTGCCGTAAGGACTTCGAGAAAATCCTCGAAGTCCCTTAGAGGGCGGTTTGGGGAGAAATAGACCCCGACCAGGGCTATGTCTCCCCACGCGGCGGCCACGTATCCCGGACCCCTCTCTAAAAGCGAGAGGGGAGGGGAGTCCGTGGCAGGCCGCGACACCAACGCCACCAAGCCGTCCCGATCACCCAGCCAACGGCCAGGTACCGAGTACGGCTCGGCGACCACCGCCACGTCCACCAACCACTCGGCCACAGACTGCATCAGCAGATCCTGGGCCGCTTTGCAGTGGTTGGTGTTCGCCTGGAGGATGCGATGCTCGACTCTACCCATTAGTCGGTCATCGCACCCCCCTCCTCCACAGCCGCTGAGGTCCCAGCCACTGGGACGGCGGTGGCAATGACAGGCCGGGTCGGCGCCTGTATTTTGCCCTTCTTAAGGGGAGGACTGCAGTTCCTCCCCTTCATAATATGTCCCGCAGGGCGGCCACTAGCGGCACATACCGCGCAGTGCGGTGCGGCGGCCTTGCAGGAGGCGGATTTATGCCCCTCCTTGCCGCAGCGGTAGCAGCTGTCCGTCCTATCTACGCTGGACGGACAGAGGGCCCGGGTGTGGCCGATTCCGAAGCACTTGTAGCACCTCAGCGGCTGGTCCTCAAGAGCCCGGACCGCACCCGAGCTGAACCCGACGCCGAGCCGTCCCTTGTCGAGGACGGCTTTGGCAGCGGCGACAGGGCACTCCAGGCGAATAGTGCCCATGCCGCCGCGCCCGGGCCTGATGCCCCCGCCCTGCACCGCTGCGACTTCGCAGCCCCCAATGGCTGCGATCGCTGCCACCACCTCCTCCCTGGTGACGGAGTCATCCAGGTCCGTCACCTCGATGGCCGCCGACTTCACCGGCCTGGCCACCTTCGCCGCGTCCGCAATGACCTCCTGCAGCTTTGCTGCGAAGAGGTCGACGTGTTTCCCGCCCTCAGCACCGGGGAACTCGAAAATTCGAGCCCCAGCTTGTGTCCGGCGGCATGAGACTTTGCCGATCCCCAGTTTAGTGGGATCGGCATTTTCACGCGCCCGCACCAATACGGACGTGTAGGTCTCTCCACGCTCCGCGGCCTCCGCGGTGAGCGTCACCACGACGGCTGCGGTCTTGGGAGGAACCAAGTTCTTCTTGGGACCAGCTGGGGGGAAACTCTTCCCCTTCCCCTTTCCCTTGCCAGACTGACCGGCAGGGGTGGTGGCGGAGACGGCTGGGGGGGTAGTTTTCCCCTTCCCTTTTCTCCTGCCAGCCGACTGGCTGGGAGTGGTGGTGGCTGGGACGGCAGGGACGACAGGTGCCGTCCTTTTGCCCTTGCCCTTCCCCTTACCGACCACCTTCGTCCAGCCCTGCTGGTTGGTCGGGGTGGTGGAAGGGAGAAGGGCGTCCTCCCTCTGAGAGGTGGGCACCGGCTCTCGCCTCTTGTCCGCCGCAAGTGGTGGTCGGAGGGTTTCTCCGGAAGGAGCCGGTCTTCAATGCCCGCTCGGCAGGCTCTCACAAAAGCCCGCTCCTCCGCCATAACCTTGCGGAGGATATCCTCAAGGCCGGAGGAGGGAGCGAGGCTCTCTTCCGCATGCCTGGGCTCGGCCTGGGATGGCTGGGCCGTGGCTTCAGCCAGCTTCAGGTGCAGCTGGCTGACCTCTGACTGCAGGCGATCTACTTTCGCCTGCAGTTGCCGCGTTTCGTCGCTGGCCTTGCGGTCCACCAGCTCCGCGACGATGCCACGCATGCTGGCGGCCCGGCATTTGAGGGACTTCTGGAAAGTCCCCATCAAATGCGAGGACTTGGCGGCGACCTCCACGATCGCCTCCTCGTCCTCCAAAGCCATCCTCTGGAGTTCGGCCAGGGAGTGGTCCGCGTACGGGACGCCCCGTACCCGGACTTGGCACGGGCGACGCGCGTTCGGCTTCTTGGCCTTCACCCTCTTCTTTGAAGAACCCGAAGCCGAGGAGCCATCCGACCCGTCCTTTAAAAAGGTCTTCCTCTTTCTGGACGCGGATCGCGATCGCGCATCCTCTACCATTGAATCGGCGTCCGATTCAATGGACTCAATTTCGGAGTCCGATAAATCCCCCTCCTTCCCACCGTAGAAGGCCCTGCCTTGTGCCGACGCTGACGCGTCGCGTTGGCCCTGAGAAGGGCCTTTTGGTTGGCCCTGAGAAGGGCCTTTGGGTTGGCCCTGAGAAGGGCCTTTGGGTTGGCCCTGAGAAGGGCCTTTGGGTTGGCCCTGAGTAGGGCCTTTTTTCACAAAATGCCCGAGGGCATCCCGCGCTGGTTTTGGCATAGCAAACAAAGCAGTATTTGTAGCACGCAAGGCAGTTGTTCGCTACGAAGCACAGTACACTTTAGCCGTACCCAGTCTGCCACTCCGTTACGGTGGTCAGAACTGGGACGTTTCCGGGGAACAACCTAACCTAACCTAACCTTTTTTTTTTTTTTTTGCGGGGTGGAAAATCCTGCATGGATGTCCTCCGCCTTGGGGGAGGCGGAGGGGTCTGTCAGACTCCTACTGACTAAAAACCACCCCGGTGTTCCATCTCACACCTGCGCCGGGGGTCGCGGGAACAAACGATACTTCCGCAACCCCTAGCTGGTGCTGGCCCATACCTGCGGGCCTCCTCGCATTAGCGGGGGGAGTGAGGTGTCAAACTCCCCCGCAACGTCTAAGAGGGGCGCGCGTGGAACACGTCGCGCCGCCGCCTCGGGTCCAGATGTGTAGTGGGCGACGGACGCCCCCGAGTCCGTCGCCCCTGGACCCATTTAGGGGGGCTGGAAGAGGGCGTTGTCCGACCTCCGCCGACGCCCGGTGCGTCTGCTGCGGGCCGGGTGAGAGGATGAGATCTCCCTCGCCCTTTCCGCAGCTTCCTTCCGCGAGATGACTGTCTCGCAGAAGGAAACCACCGCGTCCCAGGACTCCTCGCCGCCAACCATCGAATTCACGACGGCCGGCAGCGACAAGTCACTGCCTACTCCAGAAATGAGGGCACGGCGCTGCTCCTCCCAAGCGGCACACTCTGCCAGCGTATGCAGCGCCGTGTCCTCCCGACAGTCGACGCAGTGGTGACACCGGGCGTCCGGCTCCCTGTTTATGCGACACAGGTACTTCCCGAAGCAGCCATGCCCCGAGAGTACCTGCGTCACCCGAAACGACAGGGAGCCGTGCCTCCTCCCGAGCCAACGCTCGAGTACCGGCCGGACCGCCTCGATAGTGACGAGCCCGGCGGTTGGGCGCGAGAGCCTGTCCCGCCATTCCGCCACCAGGGCCTCGCGAAGCTGCGACCGACGCAGCTCCATGTGTCGCTGCATCGGCCGCTCGCCTTGCGCCAGCATCTCCTCGCGCCACCGGTACAGTGACGCGAGTACTTTCGCCTCGAGGTCCCAGGGCGGGGATCCGGCCAGTACACAGGCCGCCTCGTAGGAGACCGTGCGATATCCCCTGATGACTCTGACGGCCATAGCTCTCTGCGGTCTCCGCAGGACAGCAATGCTACCGGCCGTCAGGTCAGCCGCCCAGATCGGGGCCCCGTACAGGGCCATCGATCGCAAGATCCCCACGTAGAGCCGCCTACAGGCCGCGCTCGGGCCCCCCAGATTGGGAAGCAGCGTTGACAGCGCCCCAGCCGCGCCCATCAACTTAGGCACCAGCCGCCGGAAGTGGGGTCCGAAGTCCCACCGGCTGTCGAGCACCAATCCCAGGTACTTCATGGTAGGCTTGACAGCGATCCGGACCCCCCCGACCACAATGTGTGATCCGGGCGGCGGCGCCCGCCGGGGACCATGGAACATCATGGCCTCCGACTTGTTGAGGGCCACCTCCAGGCCGAGGCGCCGGATGCGGCTCACCACCTGTGAGACCGCAGCCGTCGCCAGCAACGCTGCCTCCCTGTGCGAACTCCCACGGGCCGTGACCAGCGTGTCGTTCGCATAACACGTCAGGTCCACGCCCAGCTGGAGTTCTCCCCTCAGCACCCAGTCGTACCCGATGTTCCACAGGAGTGGGCCCAAAACCGAACCCTGTGGAACACCGCACGACATTGAGTGCCGGTGTCCGCCATCTCGTCCCACGTAGGTGACGCACCTCTCCGCCAGGTAAGCCCCAACTATGTGGCGGAGGTAGGAAGGCACCCGATGATATCGCAGTGCCTCCCGAATGCAACTCCAGGGCAGGGTGTTGAAGGCGTTGGAGATGTCCAAGGACACCGCCAACATCACCCCACCCCGGGACACCGCTTCCTCCGCCAGGACTCTCACCCTCGACACAGCGTGGATGGTAGAGCGCCCATGCCGAAAGCCGAACTGGCTCTCGTCCAGGTCCGGCCCCTCTCCGCACAAGTGGCCGACGAGGCGGGCTGCGATTAGCCGCTCGAGCAGCTTGCCCACCTCGTCCAGCAGCACTATGGGCCGGTACCCGGACGGTGAGTCTGCAGGGCGCCCCGCCTTTCTGAGCAGGACCAGACGACCATGTTTCCACAAAGTGGGAAACTGGCCCCGCTCAAGGCACGCTGTGTAGAGTCCCGTCAGTTGGGGACCTAGCTCTTTCAGAGCGAGGGCCAACGCACAACCGTGAATCCCGTCGGACCCCGGAGCCACGTTCTTGGCCCGGAGCCGCATCACGGCCGCCCTCAACTCTTCTTGTGTCACCTCTGGGACGCTGATGGCGTTATCCTCTGTAGGCTCTGCGGCTGTGGGCAAAGCCATCGGCGGTGGCGAGTGCTCCGCTCTTGCCGGGAAGAGGGCTGCCACTACTTCCTCCAGCAGCTCGGGTTGGAGACTCTCCGTGAGTGGAGGCGCCGCGGCTCGAAGTTTCCCTCGAACCGCACGATAAGGGCGCCCCCACGGATCTCCGTCCAGAGTCTCCAACATCTCCTCCCTGGCTCGCGTCTTGGCTTCACCGATGGCCAGCCGCAGAGCCTCCTTCGCCGCGCGGTACACCTCATACAGCGCGGCCTCTTCGTCAGGGACCCGACGACGTCTCCTCCGGTATCGGGTGTACTGGCGTCTGACCGCCACGCACGCGACGCGCAACTGCGCGATCTCGGCGGTCCACCAGTACACCTGGCGCCTTCCTGTATGTAACCTAACCTAACCTAACCTTTTTTTTTATTTTTTTTATTTTTATTTTTTTGTTTGCGCTGGGAAAAAATGCGTTACGCATACCCGCCCATTGGGGGATGGACGGGTTATGTGGGACTCTCCGGCTACTCCGGAATACCCACTTAAATAACCCAGCGGCACTCCCGCATCGCCTATTTGGAGGAGGACTGGGAAACCGGCACAGCCTTTACGTCCAGTCGGGGCCCGCACGCCCCTCCCTAAGTGGAGGGGCCCGGGAACGACCGTGAGTGCTCGGCCGTTCCCGCCCAACGAGGGTGGTGATTAGTGCAATGCGAGCGAAGGCGCCCCTGCGCCTATCGCCCGCTAATCACCACCAGAGGGTGGGAGGCGACGGTCGTACAACCGCCTTCTCCCACCCCTCCTTCGCCTGCGGAGCGGTGGCGCGAGAGGATCATCCTCCCGCGCGCGCTCCGCCACCTCAGATGACATCCTCGCAAAAGGAGGCAACCGCCGCCCAAGCCTCCTCACTCCTCAGCATGGAGTTCACCACACTGGGAAGTGAGAGGTCCAGCCCGACCACATCTGTCAGGGCACGGCGCAGCTCAGCCCAGGCTGGGCACACCTCGAGGGTGTGCTGCGCCGTGTCCTCCGCGGCTCCACATTCGTGGCACGCCGGGGTTTTCTCCCTCCGGATCCGGTGCAGGTGCGTTCCGAAACAGCCATGTCCGGACAACACCTGCACTAGACGGAACGAGAGGAAACCGTGGGGCCGCTCGAGCCAGTCCCGCAGGACTGGACCGAGCACGTCCAACGTCCGGCGTCCAAAGGTGGCGGAGGCGAGGTCGCGTGTCCAGTGGAGGACGATTGCGTCCCTCGCCTCCCGCCGCACGGCCTCCCGCTCTTGCGCGGCGGGGCGCTCACCCAGCGCCCTACGCCGCGCCACCCATTCGTACACACTGGCGAGCACCCATGCCTTCAATTCCCAGGGAGGGGTGCCGGCCAGAGCGCACGCCGCCGCAAAACCCACCGAGCGGTACGCCCTCGCCACCCGCTGTGCAATGGCGCGTTGGGGCCTGCGGATGGCGGTTGCATTCTCCCTCCTGTGGAGGGAGTCCGCCCAGATGGGTGCCCCGTAAAGGGCCATGCTCTTGAGGATGCCGGCATAGAGGCGCCGGCATCGCTCCTTGGGCCCTCCGAGGTTTGGGAGGAGCCACGAGAGGGCGTCCGCGGCTTTCAGCAGGCGCGTCGACCTGAGCCTAATGACGCATTTAATAAATTCCATGACATCTTTAAACTATTCCATGATCTGTGCTTTCCTATTAGAAAATTAAGAGTTTCAGCGTGTAAGAAATCCAAATGGATCAGTAAGGGTATAAAACTCTGTTGCAAAAGGAAAAGACATATGCTATGGCAATTTCGAAAAGTCCTAACTCCATTAATAGACAATCATTTAAAAAATATTCCAAACGACTTAAAACTATAATCCACTTAACTCAAAAATCACAGAATGTTAATTTCATAACTATGGCAAAAAATAAAAGCAAGGCTACATGGCAAGTAATAAACAAATTGAAGAGTAATAAACTTACCGAAGGGATACACAAAATCATTATTGACAATACAAAAATCACTGAACCTAAACTTATAGCCCAATTCTTCAACAACTTTTTTATTAACGAGATCGAATTTAAATCCAATAATAATATTGCTAATTTAAAATTTGGCTTTTATCGCGATTCTATATTTTTAAAGCCGACTACTCCCTCTGATATTGATAAAATAATTAATTCATTGAACAACACAAAAAGCTCTGGGTATGATGACATTAGTACACATACATACTCAATACTCAATACTTTATTGCATTCCATAATGTATACAAGGCTGGTAGGTAAATTATAGAGAAACAATTATGGACCCTGTCGGGCACAGCAAGTTAGTTTTTAGAGGAGAGGATGAAGCGCTTTTTGTTTAAAAACATAATAATATTGAAATTAAGGAGTAAATCTTATATTTAGATATTTAAGTAGATATTATTTATGAGTAGATTTATATTAATTTTGTTTATAATTAGTATTTCTATATTTATTTATATATTTATTTATTTATTTTTAATAGATATTTTCTAAATTATAAATTAGGTAATTATTTTATATATTTATTTATATATTAGCTGTAATTTATTATTAACTAAATAGTAAGTAATTAAAGATATTGCACGGTAGATAAGGTAAATAGATGTATTAGGTACTACTTGGTTATTCTAATTATCTTCGTTTCTCTAGGAGGAATTTATCTTTGAAGTATTCGTCAATTGTGTAGTAGGTTTTATCTAAGAGAAATCGTTTTAGTTTATTTATAAATATATTGTTTGTTTCTGTGTTTTTTATGTGTTCAGGTAATTTATTGTAGAGTTTTATTGACGTGACAAACGCACTAGAGGAGTGCATTTTTAATCGTGAAGTTGGCAGGTTGAGTCTATTTCCATGTCTAAGTTTGATTTCTGTTTGTATGTCTTCTCTTTTGCTGTAGAATTGTGGGTACTTCCTTACAAATTTGCAAATTTCAAATATATAGAGACAGGGTAGTGTTAGGATGTTTAGTTCTTTGAAATGTGGTTTACATGAGTCGGTGTCTTCTATGTTAACCAATGTTCTTATAAGTTTATTCTGTATTGTAAATAGCGAAGGTGCGTCTGTACTGTTACCCCATAATATTATTCCGTATTTAAGCCAAGCGAACGCGTACGCATAGTATGTTACTATTGCTGTTTTGAGATCTGTAGTTTTCTTTATTTCTCTGAGGGCATATGCAAATTTAGATAGCTTTGTTTTTACTTTCTGTATTTGTGGTTTCCAGTCTATGTGTGTATCTATGTCTAGGCCTAAAAGGGTGAATTTATTAACTATTTCTAACTTGGATCCTTTGTATTTAAAATTTATATTTATTGGGGTTTTTTGTCGCGAGTGGAAAGTGACTATTTTTGTCTTACTAAAGTTAATTTCAAGGTTATGTTCGTTCATCCAGCATGTTGTGGTATCAAGTATAGATGTTAGTGTTTGGTTCAGGTTTTGGTTATTTTTACATGATGTTAAAATAGAGACGTCGTCGGCAAACAATACGCACGTTTCATTTATGTGGTTAGGGAGATCATTTATGTAGACTAAGAACAATAGGCATCCTATGACACTTCCCTGTGGTATGGAGGCGTTTACAGGTATGTTTTGTGATCTAATTAGTTCAATGTGTTGTGTTTGTGTATTGTAGTGTTCTATTTCTACGACTTGTTCTCTGTTTTTTAAATAAGATGTAAACCAGTCATGACTTTTTCCTCGGATTACACATAACTTTTTCGAATATTTTTGAGGCTGTTGGTAGTAGAGCAATGGGACGGTAATTGTTCGGGTCAGTTTTATCGTTTTTTTTTGAAAATAGGTTTAATGAGGGCCTTTTTGAGTAAGTCAGGAAAAACACCTTCTTCGAAGGATTGGTTAATTAGTATATAAAATGGCAAGGTAAGGTCATCAGCGCACTGTTTTATCAGACTGGGTGGGAGTCCGTCGATTCCGTGGCTGTTCTTGTGCTTTAGGTTTTTAATAATTATGTTTATTTCATAAGGATCGACTGGGTTAAGGTATAATGTATTTTGTGTAGTTAAGGTTGCCGGTAGCCCCTTTGGTTTGCTGCCGGTTGGTGTTGTAGTTTTCCCACCAATGGAGACAAAGAAATTATTAAATATGTTGGCTACTTCTTGCGGTTTCGCCGTTAAGCTATTATCTACTTGTAATGTTATGTTGTGTTTCTCGGTTTTACGCTTTTTATTTGAGCGTTCATTTATGATTCCCCTCATTGTTTTAACTTTATTATTTGATTTAGTCATTTTATTTTTGTAGTGCAGTTTTTTAGCTGTTGTAACCGCCTTTTTCAGTATTTTTTCATTTTTTTTGTAATATGTTATTAATGTGGGATCTTTTGTTTTTGTAATTAATATTTTTAACAATCTTTTATTAGTACTGGATTTTTTATACCAACAGTGAGCCAATATTTCTTATATTTAGTTTTAAGTTTAATTTTAAGTAGTGGGATACACTTATTTAGGATTAAGGTAAGTTTATCGTTAAATGTTTTATAATTTGTGTAAATATTATTATCAGTTTTAAGTATATCATTCCAATTAATTTTTTGTGATTCCTCTTTAAATTTTAATATGTTTGTATTGTTATATAACCTTTTCTTTGTGTACCAATTACTTGTACTGGGTTGTTCTGGTAATTTTAAATATAAGACTGTGCTATGGTGGTCAGAGAAGCCTAAGTCGTCTATTGTTACGTGCATGTCTTTGTGGTTAAAGTTCGTGAATATTAGATCTAAACACTCATTCTAATTCACACCCAAACAGTTGTCTGTAAGTAACCGTCTGATGTTCTGTGATTGGGCAACTCCAGTAATTTATAAAAGTCGCAATCAATTATATAAATTGTATGAAGAAAGATCCTATAATCAAAATACGACTTTTCTAGAACATGTAAAACAATATGCCAAAACCTTTCGAAGAGCCTGTTCCATTGCTAAATCGATGTACTTAAAAAATATTATAAAAAATTCGACAAATATTATTAAAACCACCTGGAAAATTATTAATACTGAGACAGGTAGGAAAAAAATACGTAGTCGTGATTTTAATTTAAGAATAAATAATGTTGACATTAAAAGCGATTTAGAAGTGGCGACTGAGTTTGAAAAATATTTATCTAATGTTCCAATCGATGTTACCAAATCTCTTGCGTCTTCTTCTGTATCTGCTGAGCTAATACTCCAGCAAAGCGTAGAGAAGTGTGACACAGATTTTGAATTCTCGGTGGTTAACCCTAAAGATATTTTGAATGCTTTCAAAAGTATTAATATGAAAACCACTAGGGATCTGTGGGGTTTATCTGTTAAGACTATTTCATCAATTATAACTATAATCGCCCCACATCTAGCTGCTGTGTTCAATTGCTGTGTCGCATCTGGCGTATTTCCTGACTTGATGAAGTATAGTAAAATTATTCCATTGTTTAAAGCTGGTGATACTTCAGATCCTTCAAATTTCCGACCTATTTCCGTATTGCCCACTCTAAGTAAAATATTTGAAAAGCTAATGCTTAGCCAGTTGCTCAGTCACTTTAATATACATAATTTACTTCATCGGAAACAGTTTGGATTCACGAAGGGTTGTTCAACTATAGATGCAGGAGTCAATCTGTTAAAAAGTATATTCGCGGCTTGGGAGGACTCGCAGGATGCATTAGGTATCTTTTGCGATTTGTCCAAAGCATTTGATTGTGTTCATCATGACACTCTTGTCAGGAAACTACACCACTACGGTATCAGGAACAAGGCTCTCGAACTTTTGACTTCTTACTTGGGCAATAGAATTCAGAAGGTCGATATAAATGGTAAAAAATCTGCGGGATCCCCAGTGGTAATGGGCGTTCCACAGGGATCGATTCTCGGCCCATTCTTATTTTTAATCTATATAAATGACTTACCCTACTATGTAAGGGATAAACATGAGATTGTTTTGTTTGCGGATGATACTTCATTGACGTTTAAAATAAATCGACAATTACGCAATTTTGACGAAGTAAATGACGCAATCTCTAAAGTTGTTCATTGGTTTAATGCTAATAATCTTTTGCTAAATGACAAGAAAACTAAAGTCATAAAATTCTCTACACCTAATGTGAAACAGGTGGCTACCAATGTACAGCTTAATGGAGCTGGATTGACCCCTGTTGAGTCAACTGTGTTTTTGGGTATCACAATTGATTCAAAACTACAATGGGGCCCACAAATAGAAAAACTATCAGGCAAATTAAGTTCTGCTGCATATGCTGTTAAAACTATAAGACGGCTTACTGATGTGGATACAGCTAGAATGGTTTATTTCAGTTATTTTCATAGTATAATGTCCTATGGAATTCTTCTCTGGGGTAGCGCTGCGGACATTAACACCATATTTGTATTGCAAAAAAGAGCTGTAAGAGCAATATATAAACTTGGTCCGCGAGAATCTTTGAGAGAGAAGTTTAAAGAGATTAACATTCTGACTGTAGCATGTCAGTATATATATGAGAATCTAATTTATATGCATAAATATAAAGACTCCTTCTGTAAAAGGAGTGATACTCATAATATAAATACTCGATATAAGCATAACTTTGTGTTACATACCACCCGTCTCCACAAAGTAAGTAACTCTTTTATGGGGCAATGTATAAGATTCTATAACAAACTTCCCAGTGATATCCGAGAAATGTCTATGAATAAGTTTAAAAGAATTATAAAAGCCAAATTGTGTAGCAGGGCTTATTACAAAACTTCTGATTATTTAAGTGACAAAACAGCTTGGGATTGAGTCGCTCTAAATTAACACATTTAAATACAATGTAAATTTATTTAAGAAATATATATTTTTAAAAAAGGATTCCTACTGAGTTTTCTGGCAGTGTTTCTCAGTAGCTGCCACGTCATGCACTGCACGGTAGGGTAAAAAAAAATTGACGATTCCACACAAATGTAATATTTTAACGGAATAAACGACTTTTGAATTTTGAATTTTGAAAAACATATTGCGGTGTTTGGTGTGATACGCGTAGCGCTTTTTATGTGTTGAGTAAAGTTATTTTCTTGCATGAGGTTTATAAATTTATTAGTTTTTAGATTATCCTGTAGTATATTTATATTGAAATCGCCTCCTATTATTATATTTAATTTATAGTATTTTTATTTATGTATTTTAATAGTTGCTTTAATTTTTCATAAAAAACTTCCTCCTCTCTCCTATTCCAGTATATAATTATAATTAATAATTTGGTAATTCTGTGGCACATATTTCTATTATATATTCTGCAGACATATCGGTGATGTCGTCCTTCTGTATGCTTTCAATATAGTCTTGTAGGAGTATACATACGCCGCCTCCGGTTCTAGTACTGCGACAATATGATGAAGCAAATTTATATCCACTAAATTGTATGTGGTCTAGTCTTTCTTGAGTTAGCCATGTTTCTGAAAGGCATATAGCTTTGCAAGATGGATGTTCGTCTATAAACGCTTCAAGTATGTCTTGTTTGTTATTTAGACTTTGTATGTTTTGGAACAATAGTTTAAATGGTTGTTCGTTGTTTACGAAATGTCTGGTTCTCAGTTTCATCAGTGTCGTTTATAGTGCAGGGCTGCGTCATGTTGTTATATGTTATTTCTTCTTTTTGGGTGTTATGTGCGTATTCCTTTATGTTGTCATTTATTTTAAATAATTGTCCGTTTATATATAGTTTGTTATTTCTGATGACTGCGTGCGATCCGTTATTTCTTGCCGTAAAAAGTACCTCTCGCATTTGTGCCCTATACTTTCGTTCATTTTTATCTAAAAATTCTGAAATGAATAGTCCAGTTCCTTGAAAGAAAGTTCTATTGTTTATAATATATTTTGCCATTCTCTTGCTAATGAATTCGATGACTAGTGGTCGGTTCTTAGATCCACCTGGTCTTCCAATTCGATACAGATCTTCAATATATGCTGAAACGTCTACGTTTACTATTTCACGAAACAGTTCAACCAATCTACTGTGGAGTGCATTTTCAGGCTCTTTATTGTAGTCCGCCAGGCCGTAGAGCACAATCTTTCTATGGTGGTTTACTTGCAGACTATTGGGTATTTTAGAAGCTTCTGTAGTTAACTTTCTTATTTCTTTTTTCAGATTTTCGTTTTCTGTTTGTAGTTTTTCTAGTTTTATGTTTATGTTTACTATTTCTTGCTGTCTTTGAGAATTTTCTATTGTTAAGGTATTTGTTTTATAGTCTATATCTTGTTTTAATTCATGAATTGCTTTATATATTTCTGTGTGTATAGTGTTCTGTAGTTCTTGTACAATATATTTGTTATTTTCTTTCAGATGTGTAATTATTATTTCACTTAAATCCTGTAGTGTTAATTTTTTTTCCAGATTAACTTTAGCAGGTTTTTCTGTGGGTATAGTATCACCAAAGAAACTAAGATCTTCTGAACAAATGGTGTCGTTGTCAGAATCTTTTGGCTTTCTTCTTAAAGTAACGTTAGCTTCCTCGGAGGGTGATGATTGACATTTATTTGTATCAAGTATTCTGGAGGGACGCAAAGGCGTATCAGTGTTTCCTGTCTTGGGTATTTTACAGATGCATGTTTGGCATTTCCAGGTGTTTTTATTTTTTAGTGTTACCTTTTTAGAATCCTTGGTAACACCAGCACATTCGAAATCATATCTACATTTACAAAGTACGCATATAAAGTTTTCCCTTATAGGTAACTTTTGTTTACATCCAGCGCAAGTAGGTGTAGAAGCCATTTCAAATTTTAAATATTTGGCGCTTTATTTTTAGTTCAAGCAACCATTGCGCATGTAACTGTTGTCGCCATCTTTCGATGAATGTAAGTCAGGTCCAAGTATTTGAATAGTACGTCGTCGTTCTTGTTTAATATCTTTTTGTTGATTTTTTTTTTATGCTTCTTTTCTAATTATTTGGTTTCGCACTATTTCGTTAAACTATAGTGACAAATTAATAATATTCAAAAAGAACATTTTGAGTAGGTGAGGTTTGAACCAAGATCACGTCGGGCGGTATCGTCAATTCCGAACATGCGGCCACTCGACCATCAGTTCACTAAGTTAGTTTGCGAAAATAATGTTCTATTATGTCGCATCGAGTTTATGTTACTGTGGTGGTTAACGATAGTGAGAATTTTTTCGTATCACCTTCAACTTAAAAAACTCAAATTTTTAACACTTTATTTGTCTTATTTCACTTGTAATGAAATCTTTCACTGATTATAATGAATGAACGTCACTGTTAGGTTAACACAATCTGGATTCTATGTGAATTCGGATAGATCTGGAAGTTATTTTTGAAGTCGAGCAGTTGTGATAGTTCACTGTTTCTTTATCCTTATTTTTATAGTTTTGGTCACATTTGTTGATGAAATGCACGAAATAACATTTGTATCAATTATTTCAGTCGTTGTGTCTCACTTAGTCCATTTTACCACTGTATTGCACTTATCATTGATTTTTAAGGAATTAATTACGCGGAGCTAATGTTGACCGTGGCACCGCAGCGCCCTCTCTCCTACAATTAAGTCAGTATCAATAATTATTGCACCCGTACTAAGCCGTGTTATAAAGGACTTCAACCATTTTGGGCTAACCGGTGAACAGCTCTATTGGGAAAAAAGAAATTCATAAATAATTTAGTAATAATATTTAGTAAACATTGGTTTCTTTTGGGAGTGTCAAACTAAATGATATTAAAAACGAATAAAAAAGATTTTTAATTGACTATTGGTTGTGTATGGTGACAGTTGCTTTGCTGTGCAACATGCGGTATGCATTGAGTAAGGGTTGCCAAAATAAAAACTCAAAAAAATAACATCGATATTCGATGTTTCAATTCGATAGCTTCAAAACATTAAAATGTTTGATGGAAGACCGAGCTTTATCTAGCCGTTGTGGAATATTCATCATTAGCATCATCATCATCACACAAATAATAAAATATATTTTATGTAGAATCATCATCATCACACAAATAATAAAATATATTTTATGTAGAACAATATTTTTTTTTTGAAGTGTTAAAAATCATCAGCTTGCCTACGCAACGTAGAACAAACGAAGAAAGTTTTTATCGAGAAAAAATGTAATAAACGTAACAATAATAATAATCGTCGTATTTGGTATTTCGTCTTCGTTCATTTGAGTTTTGTCCGTCATGGTAGCGAGTATTATTAACGCGTGCTTTTCTTGAAGATTCTAATTAGAATGCAACATGGGCCATAACCAAAATAATTACGCAAAGCAAAACAGCTCAGCATAATATACAAAAATAAAACGCAAAGCAAAACAGCTCAGCATAATATAATATACGATTTGAAATTGATTCCTATGGAATCGATTTCAAGTCGACTGATTCCTAGTGCAGAGAACTAACTGGCAACCCCGATCCAGAATCGATTGGTGATCGATTGTCAATGTCAGTGTCATTCGCTCTGTGTTCGTGCTCTTGTTCGTTTGTGAATATTATTTCGACTTTGGATATTTTTGACAACTTACGCTTTTCAAAATGGATTCTGATGATTTTTTACCTAACGATCCCGGGTCACTCTTGGACTCAGAACCCGCTTTAAACGTTTACCCTGGCATTTCTTCGGATAATGAACCCGTTTTACATGACGACCCGCGCATGAATATGGACTTCCCGATTTTGCCTAGTGAATCTATGCATTGTAGGTACCTATAAATGTTCCACCAAAGGGTATCAGATAGACCAGATGCAGGACAAATTGTAAATCTGGTAAATGAAAAATTGCACACAAATAATATATTAGCTGATTATGTAATTGAAAATAATTTAAATCGAAACGGACACAATTCTCCAACTTAAACGCTACTATTGAAATTGTTGAATTTCCTAGATTAACATTTGATGAACTTGTGTTATTAGCATGTGGAACATATCAGATTAAACAGGCAAAGTCTTATTATGGGGACCATATAAGAAATGATGGTTCCTATACTATTGAAGTGTGCATTGATAGAGCCAGTGAGCTTTTACAAGGATTTCCTTCGGTCGAGAATTGCACATTATTGCGAGGGAAAATACAAAGCCGACATATAGGCCGTAAAACATATTTTGTATACATATTATATGAAGATAATAATCAAGGCATACAAGCTATTAAGCATTATTGCTGCAATTGCATAGTCGGCCGAAGAACTGTAGGTTGCTGCGCTCACATCATCCTCACATCATCTCTGTGATATGGTATTTAAGCTGGGCCAGGTATGAAAATATAACTTCACTGGCCCAGTTAACTTACAAAAATGAATAATTTTACAAATAAATTGATTTATTTTAAAGTTTTGAAATTTTTTATTATCATATTAAACAATTTGATACAAAACTTCCTACATATATGTTTTCTATGTACTGTAAGCCACTCAATAAAATCAAAAATAGTGCAATATTTTTATGTTCATCTTCAAGCCCAAACGCCATACAAAGTGGTTGATGTCCTTTATGCATAGAATATGGGGTTTTTCCTGAGATAATGAAATTATCTGTTATAAAACCTCTATATAAAAAAGGTAATAAACAGGATCCTGGGAATTACAGACCTAACTTCTACCAATTTTCTCAAAAATTTTTGAGAAACTTATATTTTCTTGAACAAAACGATATTTTAGTGGGAGAACAATATGGATTTCGGCAAAATTAGAATATTAATGTACCCATATACCGATTACTTGAAACGGTAATCACAAATATCGACAAAAGACGTCAGACGGCAGCCTTGTTCATGGATATGAGCAAAGCTTTTGATTTTGTAAATCGTAAAATTTTGCTCGATAAGCTGGAAAGATACGGCATTAGAAGCAACGCTCTTGATCTCATTAAGTCCTATTTAACTGACAGAAAACAGTTAACCAAAATCCATAATATAAATATAAAATCTAAAACTGATGAATCCTACGAATCTACTCAAAGAATCGTTAATTATGGTGTACCCCAAGGGAGCATATTAGGCCCTCTACTGTTCCTCATCTATTAAATGACATGCCAACAGTAATACGTCATCGTATGGTTTTATTTGCTGATGACTGTACAGTTATGTTTTCTGAGAGTGATAATATGACAATCGAAAGAGAGATCAATGACAGCCTCGTCAGTATTATTGACTGGCTTAGAAAAAATACCTAATCATAAATTACGTTAAAACAAAAATCATAACTTTTGAACAAAGGACTAATTACGCCAAACTAGACATAAAATATGAAAATAATGAAATTGCAGAGACTAGTGCTACCTCATTTTTAGGTCTTAAAATAGACAGAGATATGACGTGGAAGTCCCATACTGAGACTGTCTGTAAAAGACTAAGCCAGTTCTCGTATGCTCTGTATAACTTGTCCAAGGTAGTAGATCAGGCAACAGCAATCACGGCTTATCATGCTTACGTCACATCCACCTTGCGTTACGCAATTATATATTGGGGAAATTCCACGAACAGGGAAATAGTTTTCAGAGCTCAAAAAAGGTGCTTGAGAGCAATCTGCGGAATAAAAAGCACTGACAGTTGCAAGCCTTTCTTTTTAAGCCTTCGTATTCTTACTATGCCATGTTTATATATCTACGAGGTGGCCTTATTCGTTAAAAGAAACCTTTATTTGTTTGATACATTAAATAGTAAACGACACATAAATAAAATACGATTCAGACCGCATAAAAAAACGGTTTTTAACAATAACTTTTTAGGTATGGCCTCTAAGATATATAATAAATTATCAACCTCTATTCTTTCCGAAACTAATGATGCATAGAATATGGGGTTTTTCCTGAGATAATGAAATTATCTGTTATAAAACCTCTATATAAAAAAGGTAATAAACAGGATCCTGGGAATTACAGACCTAACTTCTACCAATTTTCTCAAAAATTTTTGAGAAACTTATATTTTCTTGAACAAAACGATATTTTAGTGGGAGAACAATATGGATTTCGGCAAAATTAGAATATTAATGTACCCATATACCGATTACTTGAAACGGTAATCACAAATATCGACAAAAGACGTCAGACGGCAGCCTTGTTCATGGATATGAGCAAAGCTTTTGATTTTGTAAATCGTAAAATTTTGCTCGATAAGCTGGAAAGATACGGCATTAGAAGCAACGCTCTTGATCTCATTAAGTCCTATTTAACTGACAGAAAACAGTTAACCAAAATCCATAATATAAATATAAAATCTAAAACTGATGAATCCTACGAATCTACTCAAAGAATCGTTAATTATGGTGTACCCCAAGGGAGCATATTAGGCCCTCTACTGTTCCTCATCTATTAAATGACATGCCAACAGTAATACGTCATCGTATGGTTTTATTTGCTGATGACTGTACAGTTATGTTTTCTGAGAGTGATAATATGACAATCGAAAGAGAGATCAATGACAGCCTCGTCAGTATTATTGACTGGCTTAGAAAAAATACCTAATCATAAATTACGTTAAAACAAAAATCATAACTTTTGAACAAAGGACTAATTACGCCAAACTAGACATAAAATATGAAAATAATGAAATTGCAGAGACTAGTGCTACCTCATTTTTAGGTCTTAAAATAGACAGAGATATGACGTGGAAGTCCCATACTGAGACTGTCTGTAAAAGACTAAGCCAGTTCTCGTATGCTCTGTATAACTTGTCCAAGGTAGTAGATCAGGCAACAGCAATCACGGCTTATCATGCTTACGTCACATCCACCTTGCGTTACGCAATTATATATTGGGGAAATTCCACGAACAGGGAAATAGTTTTCAGAGCTCAAAAAAGGTGCTTGAGAGCAATCTGCGGAATAAAAAGCACTGACAGATGCAAGCCTTTCTTTTTAAGCCTTCGTATTCTTACTATGCCATGTTTATATATCTACGAGGTGGCCTTATTCGTTAAAAGAAACCTTTATTTGTTTGATACATTAAATAGTAAACGACACATAAATAAAATACGATTCAGACCGCATAAAAAAACGGTTTTTAACAATAACTTTTTAGGTATGGCCTCTAAGATATATAATAAATTATCAACCTCTATTCTTTCCGAAACTAATGTTCAAAAATTTAAAAAGAAATTGTCTATTTTTTTAATAAATAAGGCATCCTATACAATAACAGAATACTTATTGGATAAAACATAGTTGACATTTATTTTTCATATTTCCAATGTTTTAAAGTTCCGACTTGTGTGTCAATTTCGTCATTTAATTGTTATTTAAGGTGACAATGATTTAAGTACATTGTTTTTTTTTTATGACATAATGATAAGCATGTATTTCCTAAATGTGACATTAATTTTTTATTACTTATTATGCTAGTGACATATCTTTTTTTATATATTATTTTGTAATTTAATTATGTCATTAGATCTTAATAAATTGCATGCCCTCACCGGCTGTGATCTTCACATTTGTATGACACCGTGAAATGTTAATAATGTACCTGTGTTCGTAATTAATAAATTGATTTGATTTGATTTAACAGTTCGCTGCCTTCCCGGGGCTGCTTGCACGTGGCGGCAGTTGAGCACACATCTCATACTGCCACCGCAGCCCCGAGGGGAGTAGGGCTAACGGCTGCCGCCACCGCCCCGACGCCTCCTCCGTCTACGAGCGGGTTCGCCTCGTTCCCGATCCCGCTCGGCAGCCTACTTCTGAAGCATGACTGTTTCACAGAAGGAGTCCACGGCGTCCCATGTGGTGGACTCGCCTGCCAGCATCGCATACTGGCATCGTTACGCATACCCGCCCATTGGGGACTGGACGGGTTATGTGGGACTCCCCGGCTAGCCCAGTATACCCACTAAAATAACTCCCGCATCGTCTGTGTGGAGGAGGACTGGGAAACCGGCACAGCCTTTACTTCCAGTCCCCCACCGACGACTGCCCGCCTTTACAGCGGGGCCCTCACTCCCCTCCCTTAGTGGAGGGGCCCGGGAACGACCGCGAGTGCTCGGCCGTTCCCGCCCAACGATGGTGGTGATTAGTGCAATGCGAGCGAAGGCGGCCCCGCACCTGCCGTCCGCTAATCACCACCAGGAGGTGGGAGGAGACGATAGTACAATCGCCTTCTCCCACCCCTTCTCCGCCTGCGGAGTGGCGACGCGAGAGGGTTATCCTCCCGCGCCCGCTCCGCCGCCTCCTTTTGCGACATAACATCCTCGCAAAAGGAGGCAACCGCCGCCCAAGCCTCCTCTCTCCCCAGCATTCAGCAATTCACCACACTGGGAAGTGAGAGGTCCTGCCCGACCACATCTGTCAGGGCACGGCGCAGCTCAGCCCAGGCTGGGTACACCTCGTGGGTGTGCTGCGCCATGTCCTCCGCGGCTCCACAGTCGTGGCACGCCGGGGTTTCCTCCCTCCGGAGCCGGTGCAGGTGCGTTCCGAAACAGCCATATCCGGACAACACCCGCACTAGACGGAACGAGAGGAAACCGTGGGGGCGCTCGAGCCAGTCCCGCAGGACTGGACCGAGCGCGTCCAGCGTCCGGCGTCCAAAGGTGGCGGAGGCGAGGTCCCGTGCCCAGTGGAGGACGATTGCATCCCTCGCCTCCCGCCGTACGGCCTCCCGCTCTTCCGCGGCGGGGCGCTCACCCAGCGCCCTACGCCGCGCCGTCCATTCGTACACTCTGGCGACCACCCATGCCTCCAACTCCCAGGGAGGGGTGCCGGCCAGAGCGCACGCCGCCGCGAAGTCCACCGAGCGGTAGGTTAACCAAAGCAAGATGCGTGAGGTAAGCCGCGTTTTTGCCACTCAACACTATACATAGAACACTCTATAGGGCCTCTCTTTTAATACTCTTAAAATCATTTACGGGGCAACCTATCCTGGGTGTATATGCTACGGCTCGCCTGTGTGGGCTGACAGGGCTACCATCGGAGCTGCTCGCCGTAAATTACTACAAAGCCAGAGGTTGGCGTTGATATTTTTGTGTAAAGCCTATAGAACAGTAAGCACAGAGGCCCTACCTGTCCTAGCGGGTGTACTTCCGGTTGATCTTGAAGTTCAAAGACGAGCAGCGATATATTATTCTACGCGCGAAAATTTTTTTTTTTTTATTTATTTAGGCAAAAACAGTCTTACATAATAGCTAATCATAGACCATTGTGTTGCACAATTTCTTACCAGACACGGCAATTTTAAAAGTAAATTGTATAGTTTCAAATTAGTATCTTCACCAATCTATCTGTGCTCATCTTCCAGTAACGAATATGAACAAACTGCTCACCACATCCTGTGGGAGTGTGATCTCTGCCAAAACCAGCGTGATATTATGTTAAACAGCTTACAACCAATATCTGGAGTAGTTTATTATACGGATATTGTGGCAACAAGGAACAACTTCCGTGCGTTTAAGCGCTTTTGCCATACCTACTATTGGAATCAAATATAACAGCTCACTTAGGACCCCTAAATTGATCCTCGGTGCTTTTGCAGCTGGCTTCTCTAGTTGCAAATCTCTCATTTTATGAGGCTATAGCCTCTTTACATCATTCTGTCTTCCGCTTTGCTCTGGAAGGAAGTGGAACTATTCATTTTCTAACTCCTCCTTTTTTGTCTTTCTGATTAAATTCGTTGCGGGATCCAAGACAGTTAAAGCGATTCCCCGGGATATGCCTGAGCTTCACCGCTCAGTGTCATTTCATTGTGTGCCACTGTTGATCCTGGCTTACAGGAGTTGCAGTGGTGGGAAAGAGGGAGAGACTAGTCCCGATATAAAAAAAAAATACATAGAACACAATACTTCCCCAAAAATGTTATCTTTGGTAAGTAGATTATTATTGATTTTAATTTTAAATGAATGAAATAAACTCTTGCGATAATATCATGGGGGTTATGCGGTGCTTGACCCTCAAGAAGCTCCGGAGTGATTTCATCCCACTTGGGATTGGTAGTTACAGTAATAAATAAGTCGGGACGTCCATATTTTCTTACGTAACAAAAAGAGTCTTGAGTACGTTCGTGCATGTAGCGTGGACTACCAGTAAAAGAAGAGGGTAAAATAACTAAACGGCCCATATTCACAGTATCATTAGCTTGCTGCATGGCGTCGCGAAGGTGCACGTATTCTTCAACGCGAAGTTGCCTTTGATTAGATCGTATATAAACTAATCTTTCGGTTTCAATTTTTGCGTACATATCAAAAATAAACTGATTAAATAAGCCACGAGAAGTTGAAAGTATACAAATTAGATCTTTTTTTTTGTGTGTTAATAAAATAAAATACAATTTTTCTATACCTATATTTTCAAAATGTAAGAGGTCTTAGGATGAAAACTGAACATATTTATGCCAATGCTTTAAATAACAACTACGATATTATTGTATTTGTAGAGTCATGGCTAAACGAAACTGTGTTCGATCATGAGATATTGGACGAGAGGTACAATATATTTAGAAGAGACCGTTCTGCCACAAAATACTCCAACAAAAAAGATGGTGGAGGTATTTTAATAGCAGTACTTAAAAGTTTTAATGTTATGCGAATGATGGCTTGGGAGCCTAACTGTGAAGAGCTGTGGATAACTTTAAAAATCGGTGAACATAAAAATGTACATCAGTTTAATATATGCGTCACATATATAGCCCCACCAGTCAATAGCGAATACGTCAACCACTTTTTGCATAACTTCAGAAATATCGTGCAAAGTAAAACAAAAAAAAAATCTTTCAATCTGCTCCTAGGTGATTTTAACTTCCCTCATATAGTCTGGCAATACGATTCTTCTTGTAGATTTGGTAGCCCACAAATGATTGGTGATGCTAATAGAGCTAGTTCGAATACAATGGAGTAAAGCATGGGAGCATACAAGCGAAAATGATATTGGCGCCAAGATTGACATATTTTACTGAACTCAAGCCATAATTAGCCAATTTACGCCTGTCTCTATAGAACATAACACGAGGTACCCTCTATGGTATAGTAGACCTTCAAATAAAAGTTAAAAGGAAAAAGAAAAATACCATACTCGTTACAAAAAGTATCATAACTTAATGGATAAACATACTAACGAACTACTTAGAAAAAGATGTGAAACTATGATAAAAAACTGCCTTAAGAATTTCAAAGATGGTGCGGCTAAAACATTGCGTACGAATCCTAAATATATTTGGACTTATGTTAATAGCCTAAAGAAGAACAGTACCTCCCTTCCAAATCGTATGCATCTCGAGCAAAAACATGCACTAGGGGGTCAGCAAATAAGTGATCTATTTTCGGAACATTTCAACTCAATATACAAATCAATTAGCTTCACAGATAAGAAAAAAGATGATAATTCCAGCAAAAACATTATTCCAACCTTCTCAAACTTAGCTCTTACCGAGTCAGAAATATTGTAAGCACTCAGTGACCTTGATACTAATAAGGGTAGCGGGCCGGATGGTATTCCACCAATCTTTCTAAAAAACTGTGCTACATTTCTGGTAAAACCATTACAAAAAATATACTATGATACTTTGCGTTTGGGTGTATATCCAGATATTTGGAAAACTGCTCAATTAACTCCTATTCATAAGACAGGGGATGTTTCTTGTGTAGCTAATTATCGTCCTATCTCCCTCCTTTCAACCTTTGGGAATGTTTTTGAGGCAATAGTCGTAAAAAAAATATACTGGCATGTTAAACAATACCTCAACCCTGCCCAACATGGTTTTCGTCAACATGGTTGACGTGTCCCACGGTTTTATTTTAGTCTAGTCTATGCATATGTTTATAATGCCCACGACTGTATCTATTTTATTATTTTTTGGCTTTTAGTACATATCTTAAACATTACAATGTATGTTTAACATAAAACCGTTTAACTTAAAAAGTTTTTTTACCAATTTTTATTTTCTAGTTTTTAGTTTTTATTTCGCATTCTGCCTTTCCTTTTAATACTCTTAAAGGCTTTTATAATATCATCACTTGTTACGGATTTAAAACTAAATTTTGGCACAGTTTGTTTTAAACTTTGATTTAAAAAGAGTTTAGCCACATCTGGTGATGATGAGAGACACTTAGTAATATCCACGGGTATATTTGCAAAAAAAGCAGCTAAAAAATTGGCAATGGCAAGCTTGTCTGAAACCAGTTCATCAATAATATTCAATCTTTTGATCTCTTAATCTACTTTTGCCAGTTTCAGTATTAATTATTTGCCAAGCTAATTTTATTTTATTATCAGATTTTTTAATTTTGTCTCTTATATATAAAGATTTAGCTTGAATGCAAACAATTTTAAAATTTTTTGAATTATTTCTAACATAATTAATAACATTTACATCAGGGTTATAGGACCTTCTGTCATACAACTCATATAAAAAATCTCTACTCAGTCTAATGCCTTGAGTTGCCCAAGAACTAAATTTTATCTTATTACTGTCAACCGTTATGTTTTTTATTTTACAAGCTTTATTAAATTCTTTGCAAATACAGTGGAATAATGAAGTGTGCATATTGTTAGGGTTACTTTTGTTTGGCAATAGATGGCACAAACTTTTCTCCAGGTTGTTACTGAACTTTCCTAGATTAGATTTTGTTAGAGGTCTAAAACTAATTTTTTGTTTATTTATATTCATCTCATTTTTTATCTTTACTATTTGGCATTTATCAGATTTTTGCCTATTTGGCATTGGTCAGAGCGAACACCAGCCACCAAACACTTCTCAGAGACATCAAAGTTGGTAATTATGTTATCAATGCAAGTAGCAGTTGTGGGTGTGACTCTCGTGGCGTCAGAGAACAAGCATTTAAGGTTAAAGGACCGAAATACAGATAGAAATATGTTTATTTCAGGTGAATCTGCTAAAATGTTCATATTAAAATCACTACTTACAAGGAATTTTGAAGTTATACTTCTTTTGGCGCGATGGAGAAAAATGATGAGAGTGAATTTTTACGATGCGCGCGCACACCGACACCAAAAAATTAACAGCATGAAGTTAGTTCTAGGTGGTATGACAGTAACTAAAAATAACAGCATGACGTTAGTTATAGGTGGTATGAAAATTGATAACTATGTTCAAGTTGTATATTAAGTAGTTTTCTGATCGGTGGGACTCTCCCCTTTTACACAGGTGGGTAAGAGTCCAGACACCCTTAACATAATTAATTTAATTGATACTAACATTAGGCTAAGTTATACTAACATTATATGGATATTTTTCCGAAATAAATATATTTGAATTTGAATAACTTCTAACGCGTGTACATAAGTACACACAAGTTTTTGAAGTTATACTTCTTTTGGCGCGATGGATAAAAATGATGAGAGTGAATTTTTACGATGCGCGCGCACACCGACACCAAAAAATTTAACAGCATGAAGTTAGTTCTAGGTGGTATGAGAGTGAATTTTTACGATGCGCGCGCATCGTAAAAATAACAGCATGAAGTTAGTTCTAGGTGGTATGAAAATGTATGAGAGTGAATTTTTACGATGTGCGCGCATCGTGCGCGCGCATAGTAAAAATAACAGCATGACGTTAGTTCTAGGTGGTATGAAAATTGATAACCATGTTCAAGTTGTATATTAAGAAGTATAACTTCTAACGCGTGTACATAAGTACACACAAGTTTTTTTTTATTACTTTTAATTTTCCTAAGAATGTCTTCTATAGTTCCTGTAAAAAGCTTTAAGTCGGATGCTGGTGGTCTATACACACATATTATACAATAAAACTGCGTCTCTACACATGCCACCTCACACACACGCTCAATAGATAGTTGGCATATATCTTTACGTTCTTTAAATTTAATTTGGTCTCGAAGTAGTATCAGTACACCACCACCCTCTGCCGAAACCCTATTATAAAAGCTGGCGACCCTATAGCCACAGACACTAAAAGCCATCTTGTGTGCCTTCAGCCATGTTTCTGTAAAACAAAGGATATCTATTTCATACTTTTCATTAAAAAGTTCTATGTCTAGAATTTTGCCAGAGAAGCGGTTTATATTTTGATGTGATAGAATTAGAAACTAATCAAACTGCTCTATTGTCATGCTTACATGTTTAAACTACTAACTAAATTGATTTTAGTAACATTACTAAAAGATGGTATAAAAAGTGACTTCGTCATACTGCTTATGACTGAGTTAATATGTGCCGCTACTAAAGTAGCAAGTATGTTCAAAAATTTTCTTGAGACAGTAACTGTACTCATGGTCAACCTACAAGAATCTATAAAACTATTTGTGTCCAAGAATATAAATTTATTACTATAATGGCTAACCAAAAACTGTAGGTGCATATTTAGCTTGTGGATATAATTATTTGTACTATCAGGCACATTGGACACATAGGGGAAGGCACACTGTTCACATGTGAACCATAATATTTACTTCAAGGAACCCTAATTAATTTATATCAACACAGCAATCAATGACAAATTTACTACATCGACGCATCTTGGGACAAAGTACAGCTCAGCGTCAGCATACAACTGACCGAAATATTGAAGACTGCAGCGTCGACGCAACACACGGATGGCACACAAGTGAATAGGCGTGAATGTGTATTTAGTTTAAGATTAGTATATAAGATTTTAATATTGTAAATAAAACCAGTCATTACGTTGAATCCGACTTTGACTCATTACCCTGTCACCACCTCTCACTGCGGCCAAGACACCTTTAGCCGTCAGTACGATCGGTCTTGTGAGCCTGCTTGACCGGCAGTGAGAAAACCCTCTCTCCTGTGTACATTGCACTACGTACACACCCCTGCTTCCTTCATAGTTTCCGTCTGTTGCCTTAGGTCTCCTGGCAACAGGCTTCCCGTACCTATCTATATAATTATATGTTATCAGTACATATGGTTAGGCTAGGGTGGTAGGACTATTACGAGTGGTACACAGTAAGGAGTAGGTTACGTGCGAGCGTTGGTTAATTTGACCCTACAAATTATCTTATGCCCGTACATTTGGTCCTTCGAGAATTAATTTGAATCAGTCCCTTAAAATTTGTGAAATAATACTTATTATATTTTACTGTTTTTTTTTCCGTAGGCTGACTGACTGACACCCTTACATACCCAGGTTAGCGTACCCAATTAGCGCTAGGTTGTTGTATGTTAAGACTGACTAACTTAGTTGCGATCGTGCGGTAGCGGATCGGGTACCGGTCTCCCACCAGCGGGTCGCCCCGGTATTTGAGAAGTCGCATTATACCGTATCGAGGACAAAGAACGCAACTAAGTGTTGTTTATCATATATATTATATCTGTTAGTAGATAGGGTAGGGCGGCAAGAAAACGATGGAGGTACAAGAAATAAATGAGATCATAAGAAACCAAGAAGCGAACTACAAGGAAATAAACCAAATATTCACCAACATCAAAAAAGACTCAGCTTCAAGGAAAACGTTGAAATACATTACGGAAAAGAGATCTCGATTAACAGATATCTTCACCAGAACTTCGGACAATCATGTATGTTTAGAGGACCAAGAAATACTGTTAAACCATAAATACGTCACTTCTGACTATTTCGGGTCCATTAAAGAGCTATATACAGAAGCCATGGAATACCTAGGAAAGTGTGAGAAGAAAGTTCAAACACTTTGTCAATTATATGAACCAGAAGGCGTGGAGCCGCAACCAGAAGTTGTTAATTCAGCAAAAATGAATTTGCAACTATATCGCATTAACCACATAAAACTTAATCTACAAAACGCAGCCCAATCTCTGGAGCAAAATAAGCCTATGTCGCATTTTACTACGTTACTGGAAACTTTGCAAAAACAATGGCAGAAAGTAGAGGAAACTCATTTTGACATATTGGACGAAGAAAACACAATGGATCACAGTTATTTTCAAGACGGTATATTCGAAACATTAAGAGTGGATTATGATCGTATAACAAATCAAGTATGCGACAAAGTACAATCAACCAATGAGAAACATGCTTCATCGGTTAAATTACCGAAAATAGTCATTCCAGTATTCACCGGGAGTTATGAGTCATGGAGCTCTTTTTATGATTTATTTCTGAAAATAATACATGAAGACAAATCATTGACCGCCACAGAAAAAATGCAATATTTGAAAACACAGGTACGGGGTGACGCCGCTAAGCTGATTAAGCATTTAACAGTTTGCGACATTAATTACGTAACTGCGTGGAACCTACTGATTAAACGATATAAAAATGAGAGAATAATAATTACTAAACATATTGACAATATGCTGAATATTCCAAAAATAAAGAAAGGCAATGCAGTAAATTTAAGAGAATTGCACGACACCATCAATGAAAACCTGGAAGCATTAAAAAATCAAAACGTAAACACTTCGACATGGGACCCTATTATGACAAGAATACTGAGTAGAATATGGGATTCCGAAACTGATGAAAAGTATGAACATCAACTAGAAGAACCAAACAAGCCCCAAGTATTTGCGGAAATGATGCAGTTCTTAGAAAAACGGTTTAAATGTCTGGAAACAAACAGCTATTTCAAAGAAGGACCCTCCAGTAAACCTAATTACTCGTATGAATCACCACTGGCATCAAACAAACAAATAGTAGAGAGTAGAGAGAAGGAGTATCAATTTTGTTGGTTCTGTGACAGTCAAGAACACACTATATATCAGTGCACGGAATTTAAAGCGATGTCAGTACAAAGTCGTAGTATGGAAGTAAATAAAAAACATATGTGCAGAAATTGTTTATCGCATGACTCATCAGAAAAGTGTCATAGTTTTAAAACTTGCGTGTATTGTGGAAAAAAAGGTCATCACTCTTTTTTACATGTAAATTATCAACATTCTAAACAATTCACCACTTCAAGCCCGAGACATGAAAACCCTAGGGGGTCGGAAAGTCGTAACTCAGTGATCCCGTTCACTAGTAAAAATGAGACAAAAACTTTGTCAAACATATCTACCACTACCAAACCTGACATACAAAAAACAACGTTGTTGGCGACAGCCCTCGTACGAGCAAACGCCATAGATGGAACACCACACTTGTTAAGAGTATTGTATGATCAAGGGTCCGAGGCATCCTTTTGCACGGAAGAAACAGCACAAATATTATCATATCCGCGCAGCAAAATACAAACTGAAATAATCGGTATTGCTGACGACAAACCTAAAACGTCGAACTATTGTATTAACGTTGTACTACAACCAAGATTCACTAGCAAATATAAATTACCTGTCACACTTATTGTACTACCGAAGCTAACTGGTTCCCTACCGAAGAGAACTATACCACAACTACATACAAACTATTTAGAAAACAAACTAATAGCAGATCCTACCTATTACAAACAAGGCCCAATAGATATAATACTAGGAGCTCAAGAATATAGCAAACTATTGCTAAAAGGGTTACAAAAAATACAAGATGGAATTATCGCACAAGATACCGAGTTTGGGTGGATTTTATCCGGAATTTCCTGTAACACTATTACAAATATTAAAATAATTAGTATGACAACCCGTACTACCGAAATCCAACAAATAAGCAAGTTTTGGGAAATAGAAGAAGTACCTGAAAAGTATCAATTGTCCAATAATGACCGTATGTGTGAAAATTTTTACCAAGAAACTACTGTGAGAAATCCAGATGGAACATACACTGTAAGGCTTCCTTTCAAACAATATAATGTAAGTTACGGGAATTCTCGCCAAAAAGCCGCTGCAAGGCTTTTACAATTAGAAAGAAAGTTTGCCAAAGATAAAAGCTTACAAATCAAATACCAAGACTTCCTTACCGAATACTTAGAGATGGGTCACATGACAAAAGTGCCGAAATCCGATTATTATCAAGGAAAATACTACATCCCTCATCAACCCGTGATTAAAGAAGATTCATTGACCACGAAGTTACGAGTAGTGTTTGATGCGTCAAGTAAATCAAGCGCCCAGATAAGCTTAAATGACAATATGTATGTGGGCCCAAGATTACAGCAAGATTTAGCATCGATCTTATTACGCTGGCGTAAGCACAAAATAGTGTTTATGGCTGACATAGAGAAGATGTATAGATTTATAAAAATTGGTAAAGAAGATTGGACATTTCAAAGAATACTTTGGAGAGATTCCCCGAAACAACCAATGGATGAATATGAATTGACCACTGTAACATACGGAACCTCATCTGCACCTTACTTAGCAATCAGAACATTACAACAACTAGCTATGAGTGAAAAAAAGAAGTACCCCAAAGCCAGTCAAGTAGCGCTTCAAGATTTTTTTGTAGATGACATGTTATCAGGAGAAAATGACGTTGAGTCAGCAAAAATATTGCAAACAGATCTAATACATATGCTACAAGCAGGTGGATTCAACTTAAGGAAATGGTCATCCAATAACGTTGAGTTATTACGGAATATACCCAATGAAAATCATGTTAGGTTTATTTATAATAAAATAAGTATATAGTTTATGAAAGTAACATGTAAATGAATTATCTACATTATTTACCAACTATTATAATACAAATATTGTATATCAATTTATTTATATTTTTTCACTAATTAATTAATGTTTACAAATTATTAAATTCTAATTTGATTCTGTTTGCGGAGGCCAATCAGAGACTTCGCCCAATCGGATGCATTGGCCGGACACGTCACTTTTACCGTAGAGGGGAGGTGTGATCGGTGACGCGTTTGAGTGGGGCAGGCAGTCGAGTGGTAGTTTTTAAGTGGTTAACACGTGTACAGTGAAAATAAATAAAAGAGTGATTATTGAAGTGACGGCTGTTTATTTCAAAGACCTAATCCTAATAGGTCAGAAGTGGTATCATCAAGAAAATCTCACATTTTCTTGTCACGTCCACTACTCGGAAAAACGTAAGTAACGATTTTATAACTTTGATATTCACGATTTTGATAATTGTTTTGTACAAACCTCAAAAGTAGTTTTCATGACCATTAGCTTTCCAAAGGGTTATTTTGTGTTGGTTTTGTTATTTCTCTATAAACTGTAAGAGTACAATATTAAAATATTTGTTTTTTTTAATTGACTTTGGTTTTTAGTTGGAAAATAAATATAGGTATGGAATTAAAATACATATGGTATACGAAATGTATTTAGCGGATAAAATTAACGAACAAAATGAACGATGATTTTAACTCGATCTGTGAATTTTACTGAATCAGATCAATGACGATTTCTTTTTGTTTTTTTTTTTTGTAATACTGATGCACAAAGCATAAAGTAATCTATCAAATTTTAATCTAGTTTGGTTTTAATCGATGATTATTATTATTTATGTTGTTGAATTTTGTAATTAATGAAAATAAAGAACCTTGAAAAATAAAACAAACACTCGATGAATCCAACTATAATGTTAATATTTATATTCTAATATTTACTTAATTTTTGCAATGGATAGGGCAATATTTATGAGGCTATTACTAGTAACGTTTGATTATTTTTATGTATGTATTGATTTATGAGGAGAATAACTGTTCTAGTTTATTTTATAATAACTATACCTTGTGGCAAACAACAAAACTTCTCATTTTATATGGAACATGTTTGAAATAGTTGATAACGAATTTGCTAACTGGAGAACTGGGCTATTGTGTAACAATGGACAATAACATAATACAAGCTAGCTAAATATTATTACTATTTTAAAATCAATTTTATAAATGGTTTAACATTCAGTGTACCTAAATATCTATATGCAACTAGAAAAAAATGTATACTAAACTATATTACTACAAACATGTTCTAACTATTTACAAGCGGTTCTTTTTAAAGTCTACGCGAATAAAAGTTGTAGTAACTTACTTCCATTATGATTAAATTACAGTATACTAGTTGTAGTTTCAGAATAAATACGGCGTGGTTGGCAAATGCTTGCTTTTCACGCCGGAGGGCGTGGCTTCGATTCCCACCCAGGACGGATATTTGTGTGCATGGACATGTCTGTTTATTTACTTTTGCACATGTTTGTACTGAGGCGGACTTAATGCCGGAGGCATTCTCTACCAGTCTACCTTAGGGTGATGCAGAGAAAAATAAGGTAGGTGCACTTAACACGTCGAGTGGAGGGTCTAAAAGGATAAATGCCCTAGGTGGAGGGTATAAAAGGATTAATGCCCTAGGTGGAGGGTATAAAAGGATTAATGCCCTAGGTGGAGGGTGTGAAAGGATAAATGCCCTAGGTGGAGGGTCTAAAAGGATAAATACCCTAGGTAGAGGGACTGAAAAGGAATATGCCCTAGGTGGAGGGTCTGAAAGGAAAAAGATCCTAGGTGGAGGGTCAAGGCTAAGGATGGGAACCCTAGGTGGAGGGTCTAAGGTGAAACCCAAATTGGAAGTTGAGGTTAAGGTTTGAGAGAGAATCTGAAGGAATCAACGAAGGAGGAGATACATCTGGAGAGGATGGAAGTGTACGACATGTAAGGCAAAAGTTTGCAGAAGTCGGTAAGTACAAAAAAACAACGTTTAAGTAAAGGTAAACTGACATCACGATCGAATGTACGGAGACACCAATGTTCTTCAACGTCCAGTTCTGAAGGAGGGTCGTATTCCCCACGACCCGAAGGTAAAAGAAATTCACAAAGGAGACAAGGATCTTGTGGCACAAGGAAAAGGATCTATACATCATCGGGGTCAAGAAGTAGGTCCCTTTCTCCGAAAAGATTAAGATCGTCTAAAGGTGACATTGAACGTGATGTTGAGTTAATGGATATATTTTTAACTATTTTAGATAGGTTTAGGGGTTCTGTTAAGCTTAAAATATCTTTTAATGCGAATGTAACACCGGAGTTCCATCCTTTATCAAAAGATCAAACAGTTTTAACTTGGGTCACTAAAGTGGAAGAGTGTGCCGAGATCAACGGCTGGGAGGAAAGAGAAGAAATCCATTATTCTTTACCAAAATTAAGTGGTGTTGCTAAAACGTGGTATCAGTGTCTGACTTCGGTATTGCATACGTGGTCTGAATGGAAAAATAAACTAATTGAATCTTTTCCGTGTAGATAGGATTATGCTGAACTCTTAACTGGAACGTTAGCAATAAAGGCGAGATATGGTGAGTCGTTGGAACATTATTATTATGCAAAAAACTAATTTACTTAACAGATTTAAAATATCCGGCATACAGGTAGTAGATTGTCTTCTTTATGGCATAGAGGACCGAGCGGTAAAAGTTGGTGCCCAAGCAACACAAGTCCAGCCGAAACAGGTACTTAAATATTTCAAGACTATTCTAATAGGGCAAAGCAGGGATAACCAGGACACAATGCGAAGAGGATGGTTCGGAGCTAATGCAGGTCGAACGGATTCGTCTAAATCAGGTAACATAGTCAATCCTTCAATTAGATGCTACAACCGCCACGAAACTGGTCACCCAAGTTTTAAGAATGAAAAGTCTATGTCTTCGGTGAAATGCCATAACTGCAATGAAGTAGGTCACCGTAACTCGAGATGTGAAATACCCGCTTCCAAGTGTACTACGTGAGACAGGTTTGGTCATCTCACTTCCAATAGTTATAATGATATGGGAAGATCTGCAACCGTGACCGGAAGAAGCTCAGCATCAGGTAATGATCCAAAACAAAAGCAGGTATCTGAAGTAAAGACTGAAGACACTGTAATAAACAAGTATGCTATGGACATATTAATAAATGGGCGTACGATTTCTTGCCACATAGATCTAGGCAGTCAATGTTCTCTTATTCGAGTAAGTGATGTAAATTCCCTAAGACTTCAAATTACTCATCCACCAAGATTGCCAACTCTCAGAGGTGTGTTATATCAAAAAAAATCATTCAGTGTTGCCTTCGATAACACTACTATGGACACTTCTGTAAATTGCAGTCCGAAGTTTTACACAAACCAACGTCAGGAATTAAGAGATTTATTGCCAAAGTATAGTAACTGCTTTTAAGTGGATTGCACGACTTAGGGTTTACTGCAATTACAGAAATGACTATAGAACTAATAGATGATATCTCTATTGTGTATTTTCCATACCGTATGTCACATGCTGAACGAATAATGGTGAGTAATATGATTCAAGAAAGTTGCATAGTAATATAATTCGAGAATCCTCATCATCATACGCAAGCCCTATTATCGTGCTGCAGAAGAAAACTGGCGATAAACGTCTGTGTGGTGATTATAGAGCCCTGAACAGGAAAACTATCCAATGCCTCACGTAGAAGATCAGCTGGATCTATTGGCAAGGTAATACATTATTTACGCCTTTAGACCTGGCCTCAGGCTACTATCAGATTCCTATGTCGGGCGAATCACGCCCTAAAACCGCATTTGTGTCACCCGATGGGCAGTTTTAATTTAACTGCATGCCTTGTGTTCCAAAAGACAAAAGTTCAGTAAGTGCCATTTCTTTCTCGACTCTGTCGATTTCTTAGGGTCTGACGTTAGCGCTGATGGTATTAGACCGGGAAGTAGAAAATGTGACACCGTCTCCAAGTTCCCGTGTCCTACTTATCAACATAAGGTACGTAATTTTCTTGGTTTATCTGGCTTCTTCAGACGTTTTATCAAAGGATATGCAACGATTACTGCTCCACTAACCGACTTATTGAGGAAAAATACAATGTAATCCTGGGGCAGGGAACAAGAACAGGCATTTGCGAAGGTAAAGGTGATGCTTACAAGTCGACCCATATTAGCATTATATAATCCTAAAGTGGAACTAGAACTGCATACGGATGCTTCTAAAGAAGGTAGGTCCACCTAGGTAGCTAGAGAAAGCCGCAGGCTAGCTAGGGTAGGATCCTCAGCGGAGAGGATCGCGTTAACCCCTTAACACGTGATCGGTAATACCGTGCAAGTGATCTGACCCCCATTTCGAATTCCATCTTTTTACTTCAGCGGCCGCCTGAGATGTGGCCCATAAGGGTGCCCTCAGGTATTAGTCGTTTAAATTAAGCTACTGGTTGAGAGCCTTTTGCGCTAGCCAACTGCTCGTTGTTTTCAATTCTTTAATTTGATATACTATTGCTAAATGTAACAATAATAGCTTAGTAACTTGCTATTTATTATTTATTTAAGAATATTAAAAATACATGTGACGAAACAGACCGCACGGACGGACTAATTTAAAATATTTTGTTACTTTAATTACTGTTTTTAAACTGTGTTTATGCAATACATTGTGAGCTTGACAAGTACAAGTGTATGTAAATACCCTAGTGCTGAATAAATTTCATTATTTAATTTCATTTGAAGGTTTGGCTGGTATACTACTACAGAGCAACGTAAGTAGAGTAGTATTAAGTGTAGTATTCCGGACAAACCTTAGTGGTTTTTGGTCTAATAGTGTATTGTTTTATGTGTTTTTATACTTACAATAAATAAATAAAAAAAAGGTGAATATCATGTTTTAGATGTATTATCTATACAAAAATTCAGCGAAGACTGAATAGCGACGGTGCAATCGGCTGACGAAGAGGTAAAGAAAATTAAACAGATTCTTTCAGATCTATTCGTTGAAAAAGCAGTTGAGATACGTAATAACTATAAGGTCAAAAACGATATGGTTTATCGTATCGTAGGGGAAGAAATTAAATGGCTTGTACCTCGAGGTGTGAGATGGCAAATTTTGAAGATGAATCACGATGACCTCGGACATTGAGGTTTTGAAAAAATCCCTACAACGCATAAGGAAGCATTATTGGTCCCCAAAAATGCGCAGGTTTGTTAAGAAATATGTTACCTCGTGCCTAGAGTGTGCGCATCATAAAGCTCCCGGTGGAAAACGCGAAGGTGAGTTACTTCCCATATAATAGGTAAGCACCCTTTTCATACAGTACATGCTGATCACTTAGAATCATTCATCAGAAGTAAGAAGGGAACTGCCACTTATTAGTCATTGTGGATGGTTTTACCAAATATGTGAGTATTAACGCAGTCCCAATCATGGTGGAGACGAAAAGTCCTGGGATGAGCACATCACAGACATACAGGTCGGTATCAATACTGCAAAACATAAAACTACACAGAAGAGTCCTTCAGAATTGGTGTTCGGTTCTAATGTTATCAGTAGGACAGAAGGTAAGTTGAGTGAAGTTATAAATAATACACTTAATAGAGTTCCGGCCAATGATTTACACAGTCTGAGGCAGGAGACTGGGGAGAAAATAAAACAGCAACAAGTAAAGGATGCCGCTAATTACAATAGACATAGAAAAGCGGCAACTCAGTACAAGGAAGGAGATCTAGTACGAGTAGAAAGGCAAGTACCTCACTATGGCAAATCACAAACCTGGTTATAAAGTATCAGGGTCCCTACCGCATAGTAAAAATGCTCGATAACGACAGATTTTTGAATGAAGACACCCTTAACTCGGAAACATAGTAGAAAATACGAAACCATTGTCGCCATAGATAAAATCAAGCCATGGATTAATTATACTAGAAATTATGAATTCGAATTTTCCGAAAACGATACAGAAAAGGAATAAATAACATAATTACCTAGTTGTGTCTTCATTTAAATTTAAAGGTAAAATAATATATAAAGCTATTCTCTGGTATAAATCATTCATGCTAGTTAAGTTAGTAAAATTACAATAAGATGTAATATCTGATTATTAGTATTCAATGAGTTTATTTTTATTTATATTAAACAAACATTTACCTATGGATTTTTCAGAATTAATTAATGTGTATTTATTTGGATTAGTTCATAAGTCTATTTTTTTTTCTCATCTTTTAGTTCATAATCTTTTATGTAATATTTATTGAGATAAAAATAGTTTTATAGAAGTAAGCAAAGTTGTTCTGAATTAAGAGTGCTATAATTAAATTTAAAGCGAGGGGACTCGCTTAAAGTAGGGTGGCCGAGCTGTTAGGTTTATTTATAATAAAATAAGTATATAGTTTATGAAAGTAACATGTAAATGAATTATCTACATTATTTACCAACTATTATAATACAAATATTGTATATCAATTTATCTATATTTTTTCACTAATTAATTAATGTTTACAAATTATTAAATTCTAATTTGATTCTGTTTGCGGAGGCCAATCAGAGACTTCGCCCAATCGGATGCATTGGCCGGACACGTCACTTTTACCGTAGAGGGGAGGTGTGATCGGTGACGCGTTTGAGTGGGGCAGGCAGTCGAGTGGTAGTTTTTAAGTGGTTAACACGTGTACAGTGAAAATAAATAAAAGAGTGATTATTGAAGTGACGGCTGTTTATTTCAAAGACCTAATCCTAATAATCAGGATAACCAAATGATGAAAATTCCTCTTGATGAAACTAGAAAATCACTAGGGATATTATGGTCACCACTAAAAGACAGTTTTTCATTCTCGGTTACAGTCAATAAAATGGAAATACCAACAAAACGGTTTATTTTATCAGAAATTGCAAAATTGTTTGACCCACTCGGCTGGCTGGCACCCGTTCTAATAAATATGAAACTTATAATCCAGGAACTATGGACAAATGGTACAGAATGGGATCAACCTGTAGATAACGCTATCAAAAGTAGATGGGTAGATATACAAGATCAATTAAAAGCACTTGAGAACATTTCTATTCCAAGATGGTGCAAATTTACAACTGATTCACAAGCGGAATTACATGGATTCAGTGATGCATCAGAAAAAGCGTACGGTGCAGTAGTATACTGTCGAATATATAAAGGAAATAACACATATGATGTCACCTTACTACAAGCAAAATCTAAGGTGGCACCAAAGAAACAAAAAACTACGTTACCTAAATTAGAGTTATGTGCAGCCGTTTTACTCGCGAAATTAATGCAGAAGATTGTAAACGAAATGAAAATTCCGATTACAAACATATATTGTTGGTCAGGCTCTATGATCACCCTTGGTTGGATTAAAGGAGAGGCAGACAAATGGAAAACGTTCGTGGCAAACAGGGTTTCCGAAATACAAAAAAAGTTACCTCAAGGAAAGTGGTACATTTTGAGATGTATTACATAAATACATCTCAAAATCCTGCTGACGTCATTACAAGGGGGGTTGTCCCGAACAAACTTAAAAATTTTGATTTGTGGTGGAATGGACCAGATTGGTTAAAAACCGGCTACATCCCTAGTACAAAGACTATACCAGAAATATGTGAAGAAATTAAGCGTTGTTACCACATAACGAATAATGTTCAACAACAGGACACTATTTGGGAAAGATTTGCGAGTTTTCAAAAAATGGTACGAGTATTATCTTATTGTTACAGGTTCAGAGACAAACAAAGAAACATTAAACCATTAACTCGTACGGAAATTAATAGAACAACTGTCCAAATTATACTACTTGTTCAGCAAGTCGAATTTTTGGAAGAATACAAAACTATCAAAAGTGGATTACTACTCAAAAACAATAAAATTGCATGTTTGGATCCGTTTATTGATCCAGATGGATTATTACGAGTGGGAGGAAGACTTCAAAACTCAAATCTTCCATACGACCAAAAGCATCCAATTCTATTACCCCACCACCACCACATAGTTGCAATCTTAGTACACGACGCTCACATAAACACATTACACGGAGGCAATCGTTTAACCTTGGCGTATATACGACAGAAGTATTGGATACTTGGAGGAAAACGTTTAGTAAAAGGCCATATAAGAAAGTGTGTGAAATGCATACGATATAAGTCAGCTACAATGTCACAGAAAATGGGGGCATTACCAAAAGCCAGAGTAACGGAATCATATCCATTTAGCCACACAGGCATAGACTATGCAGGTCCAGTCCAGGTTAGAGCAATGAAAGGTCGGGGTCATAAATCGTACAAAGGATACATTGCAATATTTGTCTGTTTATCAACTAAAGCCATACATTTAGAATTAGTGGGTGATTTGTCAACAGAATCATTCATCGCCGCGTTAAGGAGATTCATGGCACGCAGAGGTCCAGTGGCACATATTTATAGTGACAACGCAACAAATTTTGTGGGTGCGGCCAACTTCTTATATAGAGAACTGTTGATAATAACTCAATCAAATGACTTTCAAAACACCATGGCAAACATTGGAACACACTGGCATTTTATTCCACCGTCATCACCCCATTTCGGAGGTATATGGGAAGCAGGAGTCAAGTCAATGAAGCATCATTTGCGCAGAGTAATAGGAGAGCAGACTCTAACATATGAAGAGTTAACTACATTTCTGCATCAAACGGAAGCATGCCTGAATTCAAGACCATTATGTGCACAGAGTGAAGATATAAACGACAACGTAGTATTAACACCGAGTCATTTCCTTATTGGTAGAGAAGCGGTCGGCGTACCGGATCCGCTATCGAACATCAACACCGACCTTGTGAATAGATGGAAACATATTCAAAGAATGAAAAAAGATTTCTGGAAAAGTTGGACTAATGACTATCTACAACAATTACAACAAAGATACAAATGGAAGAAAAATCAAGAAAATTTAGATATTGGATCCGTAGTAATTATAAAAGATGAAAATATTAATCCTAGCAAATGGCCACTTGCAAAAGTTAAAGAAGTACACGTTGGAAACGATGGTTTAACTAGAGTTGTGAGACTTCTAAAACCGTCGGGCTCCACGCTAAAAAGATCAATTCATACCCTAATTCCATTACCTATAAAATCAAATAAGGACGATCACAGTTGTAACAATGTTGCATCAAACACTGTACATACGAATATGACAAAAACTTATACAAGAAATAGTAATGGAAACCAAACCAAAACAGCCAGTAACTGTTCAAAATGGTTCATATACTTATTAATAATTATACAAATGTTCAGTACAGTAACATCAACAACCACATATTTTATAAAAAGTTTATCACCAGGAATATACGTTGAGCAAATAGGAACAGCAAGCATCGACAGAGGAATGTTTAGGATAGAAAAACATTTTGAAAGACAACGCCTACAACAAGACTACATGAGAATAAAGACAGTAACATCCAAATACAATATACTCTGCAGTAATACAGAAGTCGTAACAACAGAAACTCACTGCAAACAACTATATCACCACTTAATTGAACAAGAAACAAAATATGAGCGAATCAAAGAATACTTAACAGAAGTTAATCAAACCAGGAAGAAGAGAGGACTATTAGGGCAATTTCTAACGTCAATTTTTGGCGTAAATGATGAAGTCTACAAAGATATAAACTCACTGAATATGAATCAAGAAAAATTAATTAAAGCAGCTAACCATCAAACTAAATTCATGATCTCAACTATTTCACAAGTTAACAGTACTGAGGAGAGAATAAGAAAAAAACTGGAAGGTTTTCAAACAAAAATTAATCATGTAATAGAATACATAAATAACTACAACCACTGGTATACTACGATCGACCACAACAGAATAAAAATTCAAATAATGCAGACGTACCAACTTGCAAATAACTACATTACGGAAATCATAGATTATTATAATGGATTACTAGATATCTATTTAAGTAAAACAACGGTATATAGCGTGTTGTCACCAAAAAATGTTAGCGATTTGATATTGTCAGCAAATAAAAAACTTCCATCTAATTTGAAAATCATTCAACAACACTTACTAGAAACCAAAATATTTGAAAACATTAGCCACATACTAGTTCATGCATACTTTCCTATTCAAGATATTAACAAGTATACGTTGATTCACACCACACCGATTCCAAAGAAGGATGCTCATAAGTCATTTCAAAGCATAGAAATTTCAAAACCTTACATAGCATTAGACTATAACAATGAGCTATATTTTGAGTTAAATCATGACGAATACAAGAGTTGTCTGCAGAGAGATCACCATTTTATTTGTTTTCCTGGGGCGGTGAAAAATATGCAATTAAATAAAAATTGCATTATTGACCAACTCTTCAAAAATGAGACACGAACGAAATGCCCTGTAAAAAGTTTTGACATACCAAGTAGCATAATGTGGAAACAACTATGCATGCAGAACACTTGGATGTTTTTAGCTAAGGACAGTACCACTGCATCAATAGTTTGTGATGGACAACGAGAGGAAGTAGTGCTTCAAAATGTCGGTGTAATAAAAATCTCCGACACTTGTATCATTAAATCAACCAACAGCATACTTGCCGCTCAAAGATCAGTGTCAGCACAAATAGCATCATCATATTCAAAACAGATAAATTTCACTATAGATACATACGTGTCCACTAGTAATAAAATTGTAAATATTTCTAAAGAGGAAGTAATAGGTAACTCACGAGATTTTTTTCTAAATTTAGTTAACAATGAAAATAGTTTAAAATTAGAACTAAATAATACCATTTGGAAACAAATTTATTCCCATACTTATGTATTTAGTTTTATATCGTCACTACTCATGTTAATATTAGCGATAGTAATCGTACGTTATGGTCCAAAAATGATAAACTATATTAGAACGGCAATACAGCGCAACACCAGGCATCCCAAGGAACCATGTGCCAAACAACCAACAACGAGACCAGGCAGCGCAGACGATACTATTTACAGCCAACCGAATCGACAGTCGACAAAGAACTTCACGTCAACGAAAAACTCAACCAATGAGATATCGACCATCACCAGCGGGACAACTGAACTATATGAACTGAAGCCTATTCCCGAGAGGCGGCAGAATGTTCACATGTGAACCATAATATTTACTTCAAGGAACCCTAATTAATTTATATCAACACAGCAATCAATGACAAATTTACTACATCGACGCATCTTGGGACAAAGTACAGCTCAGCGTCAGCATACAACTGACCGAAATATTGAAGACTGCAGCGTCGACGCAACACACGGATGGCACACAAGTGAATAGGCGTGAATGTGTATTTAGTTTAAGATTAGTATATAAGATTTTAATATTGTAAATAAAACCAGTCATTACGTTGAATCCGACTTTGACTCATTACCCTGTCACCACATCTCACTGCGGCCAAGACACTTTTAGCCGTCAGTACGATCGGTCTTGTGAGCCTGCTTGACCGGCAGTGAGAAAACCCTCTCTCCTGTGTACATTGCACTACGTACACACCCCTGCTTCCTTCATAGTTTCCGTCTGTTGCCTTAGGTCTCCTGGCAACAGGCTTCCCGTACCTATCTATATAATTATATGTTATCAGTACATATGGTTAGGCTAGGGTGGTAGGACTATTACGAGTGGTACACAGTAAGGAGTAGGTTACGTGCGAGCGTTGGTTAATTTGACCCTACAAATTATCTTATGCCCGTACACACACAATATTATATTATTACAGTCTAATTCTAACATCTTAGTGAAACTATCTGTAATATCTTTTTTCTTTAAGTTCTTACAATTTCCTACCATTAGAGTTATATATGATTTGGCACTGTGTTTATTCTGAATTAATTTATCTATTATATCTTTATAATGTAATCCTGGCATACAGTAGTTGATAAAGGAACAACTCAGCCTATTAATAAGCAAGGTACTGAGATCCTTACCCATATCATCAGAATACAGTATTGAGCTATTTCTAATATTGTCTTTTTACCGTAATTCCAGTTGTGTGTACGACTCCACTACTGCACTACTGGTGTTAGTCGGTTCCAATGTCCTATTGTTTTCAGGATTGGATTCAGGATTACACTTTCCAGCTAGCAATTGCATTTCATTTTTATATGATTGGAAACTGTGATATGAGATTGCTAGGGACTTCTCAAGAGTTTTTATCTCAGAATGCAAATACTGAGTATCTTTTTCATAGATAAATTTGGTATCCTCTAATTTAATTTCATAATTTTCTAATTTGTTTATTAAGATTTGTATCATATGTCGTTCATGGAGGGTATATCATCTGTAATATCATCAAAAGTTATGAATCAAGACTAGAATATTTCAAAATGACAACCTTATCGCACAGAAGGAAAACTGCTGATATAACTGTATAAACTCATTCATAATTACATAGACATAACACAGATCTTGCCTACTATAGACGCCAGTCTCTCACAAAGGTATGATAGTTTCTGTATTTCTAGCTCTGTATTTTTTTACATAATACTTGTATGTACACCAAACCTTTGTGAAAGAGATAAATAAATACATTATTATTATAATTATTATTATAGACTGCGAAAACTTGCTGGGTAGGGTTCGACTTGCCGTACCACGTCACGACCCCTCCAGGATGAAACGTAGTAAAAGCCAAAAGACCATTTTTCAGTACGGCCAAAAAACATAAATGGTAAAGTTTATTTCCTGTATATCTTTTGATGTACTAAATATATAATAAAACACTATAACTCATTAAGCTTGGATTTTTGAGTTGTTAACTAAATAGAAACTCAAAATAACCTACATTCATTAGTTCCAGAGATGGCATGGCCTTTACTACAAAAAATAAAGTTGCAAATGGCTTCTACGACATTGTTTTTCTGCTTGGCTACTGTAGCCTTTTTTTATTAAGTTGTATAATACTTTAGAATTTGTTTTCTCGAAGGGATTTTTGAATTAAAAGACAATTGCAAAAAGAAGAATGTGTAATTCAGTGTAGTAAATGCAGCACATTAATGATCAAAATCATTGTTATTTCAAAGTTCTTCATTAAATAAAAGTAATATTGTACTTATCTGACAAACGCTAATAAAATTATCAAACTAAAATCAACACAACCTTCTAACAATAACATAATATAATTATCTTAAACCAATCAGTTCTTCGTAATGTATGACTAGGTAATTAGTGTTTTCAGGAAAAATGCTTAAGTACCTACATTTTCCTAAACTTATTAAGAAATATCAAACTATCTTAGGTTCATAACTAAAATAACAAATTGCAGAAACTTTTCATCTTTAGAAGTAATTGTAAATGGCACATTATTTTATACCTACTGAGAAAAATCAACACACCCTCTAAACTATGCAAAAATAGGTAAGTATATTAATAACATCATCTCTTAAAACAATCAGTTCTTCATAATGTATGACTAAGTAATAAGTACTTTTAAGGAAAACTACATTTTCCTAAACTTTTGATTAATACGAGTATCAAACTCAATCTTATCAAAAACAAAACAAAATCTTAGGTTCATAAGGAAAGCAAAAATATTTTGTATTAAAAAACGCAGTTTTACACGTATATGAAGAAATAACATACGTAACATAATTAATATTATTCGATCACGTCTTCATCTTCTTCATCGGTCTCAATCAAAGTATCATTTTTATTACCACTATGTGGCATCTCCATAAAATCTTTGTGACACCTTTTGGGTATTGTTCCGTCTGTGCACAATTTTTTTAAATCTTTATACTTTAGTACTGAAATAGGAAGTTTGTCTACATAGGATTGTTGCAAGTTTATGTTATTTAGTTCTTGTAAATAATCTGCATCTTGTCTTTCACTTATTTCAGGTTCTTCTGCCGGCTTGCTCTTTCCCTTCCCTTTTCCTTTTCCCTTTCCTTTGTTTTTTGTTTTTTCAAATAGTGTCACTTTCTCACTTTCTGCTGCTTCGCTCATTGAATATTTTATTTCTATCTTATTTAAGTTCTTTTTTCTAAAAGTAACTGTCCGAATGCTCTTGAAGTTTTTATTTTTTGACGTTTCTTTTGTAAAGGTTCTTGCCGCTAAGTCGTCCCAGTTGATGAAATCGCTATGTTCCATTACATTGACTCTATAGGGGCTTAGGTTTCTTCCTTGCAATCTCAAACTAGGAAGCCCACTGAGTGGGACTCCACACAATAATTTTTTTGACTTCAGACTCTATTGTGGCGTGAACAGAGTCAGCAGGCATATAAGTATGGCGTGGAAGTAAATAATTTATTTGGATTACTTGCAGATTAACAGATTTCAGTAAAAAGTAATTCAATACAGATAAAACGACTCTATTTTTGTTTTGGCCTGTACATGAATCACAATACAAAAGCGCTGTTTCAATTCCTTGATTGTCCAATTCTTTAAGATAAAATACAAACAAGTAGCTATCTCGTTGCTCCTTCTCTTCCCGTCACATTCGCCCCATGTATAGCAGTAGACGTTCTGCGTTATACTTTCATAAACCGTAAAATTAAATACGGCGTACTTTCTCGCATAGTACAATAGCATGCTCTCACCATACGGTGTATTTAAAACTTTTTGGAGATCAAAACTACTGCACACAGTTTTAGCGTCGTTCAAAGTTTGGTGAGCTTTAAATCGTCTATATGACGCCTCTTTTTCTTCGTTATGTTTTTTTAATATTTCTTTATCTTCTTCGGTCATTTCCTCGCTCGTCTTTTCAGCCTTTGTGCACAAGACAGATTTGTCTTTTTTAGGGCTATGACATCCTAGATCGTACTCTTTGTTAAATATTTCTCTGAACAAGGATTCACTGACATATTCTTCGTTATTATTTGTACAACGATCGCGATAAATTCGGAATTAATTCGTCAAGTTGCGCAAATCCTGTGAAAGATACATACGTTGACTTTTTTTTCTATTATAATGTGATGGACACGCTGGGAGGCTTTCAATGAAACTTCTTCTTTTCTTATTCTTCTTCTTCTTTCAATGACGATCTGAGCTAAATGTGTAGGTATAAGCCATATAAAAATGAGACATGTTCCTAAAGTCAAAAATTAAAATTACATTTCAATAGTCTCGTAGGAACAAAAGGGTCGTAAAAAACAAGATATTAAAAGTTGTGGATGTTACGATTTAAATTGACATTGTTAATTTGTAAATGTTTAGTTCAGAAATTGTCATAAAAGCCATACTTCTTACTATCGTGGCTTTTACTACGAAATGTTCAATAGCATTATTCTCAGGCACTATATTATAAAATGTTGTATTAACCAGGAAATGCAAAAATATGTATCTTACTACATAAATTTGGAAATTTATTTAAAAATTTGCTCAATGCGACATTTAAAAATAAGAAAATTGGGTACAGAGAGCTATCGGAGCATGTTGTAAAAGCCATTTTTTTGGTGAATTTGAACATTTTAAATATACAGTTTGATAGAGCGCGCGATTCTGATTAAGAAACCGTTAAAAACAGATTTTGGCCAAAATGGCTTTTACGACGTTTCTTCCTGGAGGGGTCGTCAGAGTAGCCGAATCAGTAACAGACGAACATTCGCTCTCCCCTATATCGTATGCTTTCAAGTTACAACAACATACGAAATAACTTTGATATATATCACGGCACTCTTTCATCCGCTAAAACAAGAGTTCGCATGGCTCTTGAATAAAATGTTTTTGCTTTTTTTGGTAGTTTTTGTATATTTTTAATGTCTTGCTTAAGTTATAATAGTAGTTTAAGTTAAACAATTTATACCATTAATTATTTTATATTTTAAAGTAATGTTAAGTGTATGTACCTAGTTTCAACATAAAATTGCATGCTGTGTTCACTACTTTAGGGCATACAGGTTGTATAATACTATCTGATGTAAGATTCTTGTGATTGTTATATTGTATTGTCCAATTTGTGAACCGTAATAAAAAAAAATCAATTCCGTCTCACTTGCAAGTGGTAACAATAAAATTCAAGGCATGACACCTCTTATTATAATTAATCGCGCCTGTACGCGGATCAGTTTGGTATGCAGCGAAATTATAACCATCTTCCCCTCGACCTTATATCAAAGGATATCGCAAACTGTCGTAAGCCCTGTGGGTTTCGAAAATACGTTGCAAATGATTGTCTCTGGAACGGATAACGATATCACGCCTATCACATTCCTGGTCGACCAATACTACAGCAACTTCATTCGTGGATGGAACGTTATAACGCCCAGGGTGTTCCTGAGTTGGACGCCTATCGGCATTTATAACAATTTTATAATTGTTATCACCATCTTGAGGAAGAACTTCTAATGCCGATTTAAAACTGCATACATACGAATTAACCTAATGCAACATGTTCTGAAGTTGTGCAATGAGTTCAGTATTTAAATTCGGGAAATATTGATTTCTTATATTCGACTGTTCGTTGTAGTCGGATATAAAATATATTTGAAGAAATTTAGGTTGGTCTTTAGGCAAAAGGGACCCTATCAAATGGTAAACTTGACCTTGTATCTTAAAAGTAGGCATGAAAGGACCTTCTGTGATTTGTTGAGCACCAAAGGATGTCATTTGAAATGCACTATTATAAGTGCGAATGTGGTCTAAGAACTGTTTAGATTACACATGTTCCCCTAAAAGTAGTGATTTCAAAGGTTCCGGTGGGTCCTCGAACGAAGGCAAATTTATTTTACCTCCAGAACAACAGAAACCAGCAGACTCCTTCCTCCACTTTAAAGCATTACAAAAAGAACATACTACGTTCATATCGCCTATTTTTTTTTTTTTTTTTTATATCCTCCTCATAAGGAGGAGCGTCTGTATCTCTTGACGTGGTCAAGAACCATAGTTTACCACTCCCTTTTGTTTAGGTTTGTCAGGTTTGTTGGTCGGCAGTGTATGTTCTTAATGGTGTATTGTTCTGTGATATCTTTATTGAAATATTCCTTCATTTCTTCCTCTCCTTCTGCAATTCGTATTTATTATCATAATAGATACTCTTACAGCTGTTCTCTTAATGCTTTCGTGTCTTACTCCAATTTAAATTTAGGTTTTAAGTTTTTAGGTTTATAATTTGGAAAAATGATTTTATGTTATTAAAAGTGGACTGAATTTATTTATTTTTACTAATTATAATTTTTAAGAAATTTAAGCTGTATGTAAAATATATTTTTCTATGTTTTTTGTGACTGATAACTTTGTGGACGTTTCCAGCGTTGACCGGGAAGCCAATTTCCTGCTCCATGTCGTGTATTTGTGGGCCATTGATGGGACATTCAAATAGCAGATGAGGAACAGCTTCTTCTTTGTCGGGGTCACAGGAGCACGATGGATTCTGTTTCAGTTTGAACCTATGTAAGTATTCGGAGAATCCACCGTGCCCCGTCAGCATTTGAGTTTTGAGGCTGTCCAGTTCAATTTTTCTCACCGTGCTGTATACGACCACGGCGTCCGGGAAGAACATTTTAGTTACGGAGGCTGTTTCCCCTGCTCTGTATCTGCGGTTCCATTCGTCAAGTGACTCCTTACGGATTTGTCTCTTGACGAATGAGACCGGACACTGGTCGTAGTCGGGCGATTTTTTGGTCTGTAGAGCGGCCTCTTTCGCCAGGTGGTCGGCACGTTCGTTACCCGCGAGTCCTGCATGGGCTTTTAACCAGAACAAATTCACAGATTTGTTCTGTGTAAAGGCCGTTCGCAAGTTTTCGCGGGTCTCGACTGCCAATGGGTGATGGGAGGAGTTGTTTTTAATAGTTTCCAGGACTGACCTGGAGTCACTAAAAATACCATAGCTGGGCTGGGTACTCTTGACAACCCAACGCGTGGCGCTGCATATGGCCAGAAGGTCCGCCTGATAGACCAGCAAGAGGTGGAATCAAACACCAATCAAGCTGTGCAAATTTACACCGATGGTAGCAAAATTGACGGCAAAGTCGGTGCCGCCATTTCGTACTGGAGCAGGCAAACTGAGATAAAAGCCGTCAAGCTGAAGCTACCATCATACAGCACAGTCTATCAGGTGGAACTTCTGGCCATATGCAGGGCCACGCGTTGGGTTGTCAAGAGTACCTAGCCCAGCTATGGTATTTTTAGTGACTCCAGGTCAGCCCTGGAAACTATTAAAAACAACTCCTCCCAGCACCCATTGGCAGTCGAGACCCGCGAAAACTTGCGAACGGCCTTTACACAGAACAAATCTGTGAATTTGTTCTGGATAAAAGCCCATGCAGGACTCGCGGGTAACGAACGTGCCGACCACCTGGCGAAAGAGGCCGCTCTACAGACCAAAAAATCGCCCGACTACGACCAGTGTCCGGTCTCATTCGTCAAGAGACAAATCCGTAAGGAGTCACTTGACGAATGGAACCGCAGATACAGAGCAGGGGAAACAGCCTCCGTAACTAAAATGTTCTTCCCGGACGCCGTGGTCGTATACAGCACGGTGAGAAAAATTGAACTGGACAGCCTCAAAACTCAAATGCTGACGGGGCACGGTGGATTCTCCGAATACTTACATAGGTTCAAACTGAAACAGAATCCATCGTGCTCCTGTGACCCCGACAAAGAATAAGCTGTTCCTCATCTGCTATTTGAATGTCCCATCAATGGCCCACAAAGACACGACATGGAGCAGGAAATTGGCTTCCCGGTCAACGCTGGAAACGTCCACAAAGTTATCAGTCACAAAAAACATAGAAAAATATATTTTACATACAGCTTAAATTTCTTAAAAATTATAATTAGTAAAAATAAATAAATTCAGTCCACTTTTAATAACATAAAATCATTTTTCCAAATTATAAACCTAAAAACTTAAAACCTAAATTTAAATTGGAGTAAGACACGAAAGCATTAAGAGAACAGCTGTAAGAGTATCTATTATGATAATAAATACGAATTGCAGAAGGAGAGGAAGAAATGAAGGAATATTTCAATAAAGATATCACAGAACAATACACCATTAAGAACATACACTGCCGACCAACAAACCTGACAAACCTAAACAAAAGGGAGTGGTAAACTATGGTTCTTGACCACGTCAAGAGATACAGACGCTCCTCCTTATGAGGAGGAATTAAAAAAAAAAAAATAGGCGATATGAACGTAGTATGTTCTTTTTGTAATGCTTTAATGTGGAGGAAGGAGTCTGCTGGTTTCTGTTGTTCTGGAGGTAAAATAAATTTGCCTTCGTTCGAAGACCCACCGGAACCTTTGAAATCACTACTTTTAGGGGAACATGTGTAATCTAAACAGTTCTTAGACCACATTCGCACTTATAATAGTGCATTTCAAATGACATCCTTTGGTGCTCAACAAATCACAGAAGGTCCTTTCATGCCTACTTTTAAGATACAAGGTCAAGTTTACCATTTGATACCCTTTTGCCTAAAGACCAACCTAAATTTCTTCAAATATATTTTATATCCGACTACAACGAACAGTCGAATATAAGAAATCAATATTTCCCGAATTTAAATACTGAACTCATTGCACAACTTCAGAACATGTTGCATTAGGTTAATTCGTATGTATGCAGTTTTAAATCGGCATTAGAAGTTCTTCCTCAAGATGGTGATAACAATTATAAAATTGTTATAAATGCCGATAGGCGTCCAACTCAGGAACACCCTGGGCGTTATAACGTTCCATCCACGAATGAAGTTGCTGTAGTATTGGTCGACCAGGAATGTGATAGGCGTGATATCGTTATCCGTTCCAGAGACAATCATTTGCAACGTATTTTCGAAACCCACAGGGCTTACGACAGTTTGCGATATCCTTTGATATAATTTGGTCGAGGGGAAGATGGTTATAATTTCGCTGCATACCAAACTGATCCGCGTACAGGCGCGATTAATTATAATAAAAAGGTGTCATGCCTTGAATTTTATTGTTACCACTTGCAAGTGAGACAGAATTGATTTTTTTTTATTACGGTTCACAAATTGGACAATACAATATAACAATCACAAGAATCTTACATCAGATAGTATTATACAACCTGTATGCCCTAAAGTAGTGAACACAGCATGCAATTTTATGTTGAAACTAGGTACATACACTTAACATTACTTTAAAATATAAAATAATTAATGGTATAAATTGTTTAACTTAAACTACTATTATAACTTAAGCAAGACATTAAAAATATACAAAAACTGCCAAAAAAAGCAAAAACATTTTATTCAAGAGCCATGCGAACTCTTGTTTTAGCGGATGAAAGAGTGCCGTGATATATATCAAAGTTATTTCGTATGTTGTTGTAACTTGAAAGCATACGATATAGGGGAGAGCGAATGTTCGTCTGTTACTGATTCGGCTACTCTGACGACCCCTCCAGGAAGAAACGTCGTAAAAGCCATTTTGGCCAAAATCTGTTTTTAACGGTTTCTTAATCCGAATCGCGCGCTCTATCAAACTGTATATTTAAACTGAGGTCGGCACGTTCGTTACCCGCGAGTCCTGCATGGGCTTTTATCCAGAACAAATTCACAGATTTGTTCTGTGTAAAGGCCGTTCGCAAGTTTTCGCGGGTCTCGACTGCCAATGGGTGCTGGGAGGAGTTGTTTTTAATAGTTTCCAGGGCTGACCTGGAGTCACTAAAAATACCATAGCTGGGCTAGGTACTCTTGACAACCCAACGCGTGGCCCTGCATATGGCCAGAAGTTCCGCCTGATAGACTGTGCTGTATGATGGTAGCTTCAGCTTGACGGCTTCTATCTCAGTTTGCCTGCTCCAGTACGAAATGGCGGCACCGACTTTGCCGTCAATTTTGCTACCATCGGTGTAAATTTGCACAGCTTGATTGGTGTTTGATTCCACCTCTTGCTGGTCTATCAGGCTCATGAACTCCAGGCTCATATGTGTAGCCGGGTGGCCATAGTCAACGTACCCCGCCCTGCGTTCAATTTCTCGATCAGCCAGGTCCGGCCGGGGAACCCTCTTTTTGGCTTCATACAGGGCTGCTGCCTCTTGTATTTTTAAATCTAGGGGTATTAACCCAGCTAATAGAAGCGACGCATTCAGTGACACAGTTTTGTAGGCTTTACCCAGTTTTTGTGCGAAGCTTCTCTGGATGGCGTTTAATTTCTTTACCACTCCCAGTTTTTTTGAGGCCGGCGCCCAGGCGCTCGCCGCATATAGGATCACCGGCTCGATGACTGCCGTGTAGATCATCCTTATTACTTCGGGGTGAAGGCCCCAGCTGACCCTGGCCGCCCTCGACAGTTGCTTGTATATATTCACAACTTTAGTACATATATTGTATATATGCTTGTTGAATGTCAAGCCGCTGTCGATGGTGAGGCCAAGAGTCTTGATGTCTTGGGACATCTGTATCCCGACCCCTCCCATAGTCAGAAGTGGAGTATCGTACTTCAGCTTGCGAGTTATAACCATGGCAGTTGTTTTTTGTAGTGCGAAGTTCAGTTTGTTACGAATACCCCACTCCCGAACATAGGCGAGGGCGGAATTCGCCCTTCTCTCAATTTCGAGCGCGGTGTCTCCGTGGAAAACTAGGATTACGTCATCCGCGAACGCTTGACAGTAGTCTCCCCTGGTTTCCAGTCCTTTTAGCAGTGGGTCCAGTAAAAGATTCCATAATATGGGCCCTCCTATCGATCCTTGGACACAGCCCTTGTGTGTTGACTTGGAGTATTTTTCACCACCGTAACGAACGCTCACCTTTCTGTCCTCGAGGTAGCTTCGCATTATCGCTGTGATGTTATGCGGGCAGTTTTCTTCTTTCAGCCTCAATTTGATTGCTGGCGACCATGCGCCATCAAAGGCTCCCTCTATGTCCAATGACACGACAGTGATCAGTTTTTTTTGTCTTAACTGCTCCCGTATATGCTGCATTAGGACATAAAGGGAGTCTTCGGAGCTGCTTTTCTGTGGCATGAAGCCGTATTGCCTTGTGCTCATTCTCGGCAAGAGGTTCCATTTGAGACGCCACACTATCATTTTCTCCAGTTTCTTGCCGAGCACTGGTAGCAGGCCTATAGGTCGGTATGATTTGGGGTGTGAGTAGTCTGGCTTCCGGAGGACGATCACAGTGGCTTGCTTCCAAGTTTTGGGAAACTATCCCAGTTCCAAACATTTGTTGGTCAAGGACAGGAATGTGCTCGGGTTCCGCAAGATCGCTCGCTTGCAAACGTCCGCTGTTAGACCATCTGCACCCGGTGCCTTCTTTGGGTTAAAACTCTCCACAGAAGCTTTGAGCTCTACAGAATGGAGGGTCGTTGTCATCATGATCTCCATTCATCTGTTCGGCTGCTGTTCTAATGCTTCTGTGGTAAGCGTTATCCAACGATTCCAGGTCCTCCGGGTAGAATGTCTCCGCGAGCAGTTTTACGGATTCTTGGGGATTCAATATCCGTCCCTCTTGCGTTAGAGGTTCATCCTCAAGGCGCTTTCCTGTTTTGCCCATAACCCTATAGATACCTTCCCATACTCCTTCTTTGTCCTGCTTTCCGCAGAAGTTTACCCAGCTTGGGATCTGCGCATCCTTTGCCCGCCTTTCATACTCTTCTTTTTGTTTCAGGTATTCCCGGACGACTCCTGCTCTTCGGATTGGTGCTGCGTGTCGGATTCTTCTCCTCTTGGTGGCTACGCTCCTTTTCATGGCATTTAATTCCTGGGATCACCACGGAAAGGTAAGTTTTTCTTTTTTACATTTTATAGGTATATTTTCATTACACGTTTCTGTTATTATTGTTGTGTATTTGATTGTTATATCTTCTAATATGTCTTTATTGTCTATTTTATCTATTTCTGTTTCATTAATTTGGTTGATATGTGTTAATTGGGCCATTTTGTCATCAAAGTTGCTCCAATTAGCTTTTTGTATTATACTTTCTGGTCGTTCTCTGAATTGTTATACCTTTAGTTCTTTTTAGTTTAATTTGAAAACTTATGCCGTTGTGGTCCGAGCTGGTTAGTCCAACTTCCACTTTCCAGTTCACCACCAAGTCAAGGAGATCCACCGTGCATGTCGTTATGTCTACAAAACTGGTATACTGTTTGTCCCCTCTGACAGTGTCGAAGGTTGGGGTATTGCCTGTATTCAGTATTTGTAATCCCATTTCGTCCAGACTGCCTGAGACACTTTCTCCCCTTTTGTCTGATTTTAGACTACCCGACCAGGCACTCTTCGCGTTTACGTCTCCTCCCAGGATGATTCTGGTAGAGCCCATCTTCTCCACTATGCCTTTTAAGTGCTCCAGGTACCGGTCCAGGGGTTTGTCCGGTTCAAAATATAGAGAAACCACTGCAGCCGTCCAGGCCTTGGTACGAATCTTTACTACGACGATGTTGTTGCTGGTGAGTCGTGGACACTGTATCACGTCTAGGGTTTCGTCAAAGACAACGATTGCAGCCTTGACGTTGCCCTCTTCTTGTCCAGTGCTCTGATAGATTCGTACTCCTTGGCGTGGCTTCATCTTATTTGAACCCCCCACGTATGGTTACTACTACAGAGTGCAAGGGCTGCTTTTCTGCGTGTGGCCTCCATCGTGATCTCATTGGTTGCGAGCTACTTCCTTTGGAGATTTGCCTGTAGCAGAAGGTAGGGTTTCTCTTCCGGTTGAGAGGGCTCCGGTAAGTTTCCGCTGGAATTTGAGTCCACTTCGTCATCAGCAATATGCTACTTTGGACCTTGCCATGTTGTCCCATTTTCTGCGTACCGGGCATTCCATGTCAAACGCGTTATGGCTTGTTTTTTCAAGCTTGGCGGTGCCACAGTTTTTGCAGCAAGGTTGTTCGCCTTCGATTCGGGCAGGGCATTCGGCTCGCATATGTGGTCCTCCACAGTGGGAGCACAGATCTGTGTCTTCCGAACAATGTTTCTTGCTGTGCCCAAATCGGAGGCACCTCGTGCATTGTACAAGTGGAGTCTGGTCGAAGACCCTCACTCGTTGGAGGTCTATGTGTACCTTTCCTGCACCGGTTAGCTGTTGCCAGACCCTAGGTGTGACCTGCATGACTACATGGCTTTCCAAGGAGTTCCCCGCTTTCCTCCGATAACGTACCGACATCCTCAGCTCTTCCTTTCGTAGATCTCCCAGTAGGTGGTCATTTTGGTTGACTAGCGCCTTGGTTATGTCATCATCGGTATTATAGTTCAGGACATCCATAAGTATTATTAATGGGTCCTTGTTCTGCGCTTCTTCGATCTTCAGTTTGGCCTCAGGCTCCCTTAATTTTCTCGCTGCTGTTTCTAACCTGTCTTTACTACTAAAAACCAGCACGACCTTTCGGTCTCGCGCCTTTCTCACCGTATCAACCCTTAGTCCCGACTGCTTTGCATCAAAGACCGTTCTAATTTTCTCCATAATCGCTCCGGCGGTATCATCCGTATTTTCTGATGAGACGATTATAGAGTGCGTCGGCGCGGGCAAGCTTGCGGGTTTAGTAGTGGCTGCTACTGTGGCATACGAGACATAGTGAGCGGCGGCAGGTTGAGGGGGAGGAAGATTAGGCACAATATCTAGTTTTTGGGAGAGTGTACGTGAAGAAAGCGTGCACTCCCTTAAGTCCTCCCTTAGCTGATTAATGAGCGCGATGGATTCAACGTGATTAGCAGTGACATATCGCCTATTACAGAAGATGATCTGTAATCAATTGAGAGGTTATAAGCGTACCCACTTTTATATTTGTCGGACCACGCCACCGAATATGTAGCTTGATCTTCTATGTGTCATGTACATCTAAGTCATTTAAGACTATGTCGAAATCTGTCTGCAGTAAGACAGGCCTCTCGCTGTTCGTCTGTTTCAAGAGACCGAATATTTTCATTAGACAAAGTTATTAATCATTCTTGTCTCAAAGAATTGTAATAATCGCGCCAGCTGTGAGACCTAATTCCCTCTCAGTGTAGGTTTCGGACTCGCGAGATAACGCATGTTGTTCTCGGTCAATGGTACGCCTTAGCTCTCGTTGAGAAGAGCTTTGAGACGTCTGTGATGTAGCTCGTCTTGCTCTGTCAGCTGCTAATCGCATCTCTCTCTCTGGAGAGTTTTCATTGGCTCGAGAAGTTGAGGCTCTAACTCTCAGAGTTTAACCGATTTGCTCTTTCCTCTGCCGATTCGTGAGATCGCGTAATTCTCATTATCTTAGCTTTACTCGAAGTTCGAGATAAAGATTATGTTTTTTTAGGTGGCATTGTGTAATACTCTACGGTAACGAAAAGGCTGTCAGTTACCTAACAAAATAACCTACGTTAGAGGTCCTATCTTCAGCTACCTTACACTTAAAATCTTAATGACTATTTACACTAAAATATTCTAATTGAATTATACCCAGAAATATATACAACTCACAACAAAAAAGAAATGAAAATAAAGCTGAAATGCCTGTGCGATACTTTCTACCTATACCTACTTCACTTAAAAATAAATTGAAGCAGAACAAGTTACTAATGCATTCTATGAGGGTTGGATTACGAGGTTGCCCAATAACCATAACCACAGATCAAGGAAGGCAATTTGAGTCTGACTTATTTAATAAATTAATGCAACGCAAGGGAATTCACCGCACCCGCACTACTGCCTACCACCCACAGTCTAATGGCGTGATTGAACGATGGCACCGCTCACTCAAAACGTCACTCATCGCAAGACTCAAATCCACAACATGGTCACATGTTGAGTACATCAACCGGCCGCGTACCGCAACGTTTCGTCGTCAGGGGGCGCGGCCACCGATTCCAGCCGAGTGCCCGTTCGGCCGCGCTCGGCAGTCAGCTGATAGCTCCGACGCACCGCGCTCGCGCATTCATTTATATTAAAATTTATATTCTTGTACCGTTGCGATAACGTTAATCTGTAGTGTGGTTATTAATACATGCATCTCAATATACAGTCCACTCATTATAACACCCGCTATCGAACCTACATAGGCCTATACAGGTCAAAACATTGGTCTTCTCACCGTTGAATCAACGTCAGCTGCGCCGAACAAAGGAATTCGGATTTTATAACTTCACTGCGGGTTCAAGTAATCGTCACCTGAGTCTTGGAGTCACTTCTTGGCATCGTACCCTGCTTTTGGACGTCGTGAATTTTGGCACGGTCATCGTTGCACCGTCATCATCGCCGACTTCACCTCCAAAGGGCTACTCAAGAAACTTAAGATCATCGGGATAACGGTTTATCAAGGAGTACAGAACAGCACAGGAACCAATTCTACACTTTTGGATTGTGCTCGTGGCTTAGAATACAGAGTTCTACACGGGACAAACATCATTTGTGGATTGCAACAAAACTGTGAGATCGTTCCATATTTTATCATTTTTATCATAAAAATCATTCAATTTTCGCAATCATATTGCATTAATCATTACATTCATCCATTTCAATCAGCCATAATCATTTTAAATTCATTAAAATCATAAAATAGTTAGTAGTAGCCTAGTTTCATTGTATCATTCATGCCATTACTGCCATTTACTATCAATTTACATATTTTTCTCACATATTTAATTCATGCTTCATTTTAAATCATAAACTTATCATTATATGCATATTATTTACTTCAAATAAGTAATTTTTGCGTAGCTTATTGCCTGTTTCTTAAGAAATAAAACAATTAGTTCTACTAGTAACAGAATTAATTTCATTGCAAAGCGCCTTACAAAAAATAAATACAATTTGATATTAGCCAAATAGTTGCACTGCATACAGTATTGCACATAGCTACTATTTCTTACGTGTAATTATTTTTAGTTTCTATCTTACTTACTATTTCTCAGCCTAGCCATCTTTTCGCGATGCTTGATATAAAAAGCTTAATCAAAAAGCGTGCTACATTCAAAGCAAAGCTCACGCAGTATTCTTCTTTCTTAAATGTATCTAAATCTTGTGAAAAGTTAAGCGAGGTACAAGTCGCTGAAATTGAATACCGTCTTAACATATTAGAGTCTTCATATCCCAAATATGATGCATTACAGGGTGAACTGGAATCTTTAATGGAGGACCCTACCGAGCAATTCACGGAACGCGAAGTATTTGAAAAGGAGTTCTACAGTTTGGTGGCTACTTCACGACAGCTCATCACCGATACTCGTAAAAGGCTTCTTACTGATGACACAACTTCCAAGGTGAGTTCTTGTAGCGGTCACACACATAGTCACGGTTCAATTCGTTTGCCTAAAATTGATTTACCAAAATTCTCAGGTAGCTATCATGATTGGCTCGAGTTTAGAGATACTTTCATTTCCATTATACATAACAATGATGGCATAGATAAAATTAATAAACTACACTATCTCCGTGCATCTTTGCGCTCCAGTGCCGCACTTATTATAGATAATTTAGACTTCACATCGGTAAACTATGACTCTGCCTGGAAGTTACTTTGTGAAAGGTACGACAACAAACGCCTGCTTGTGAGTAATCACGTCCAAGCTCTTTTCAACGTGGACCCAATAAACAAGGAGTCCAGTAAGTCTATACGTCATTTGGTTGATATAACAAAAAAAAATCTTAGGGCTTTGAGCACTTTAGGGCAACCAGTCGAACACTGGGATACTCTCATTATTCACTTAATGACGAGTAAATTAGACCAGGTGACGAATCGTCAGTGGGAGGAGCATAGGAACACTTTGTCCGACCCTCCTTTATTGGCTACATTTACTACTTTTCTCAGCAATAGGGCTGATTTATTGGAAACACTTGAGGAGTCCAGAATTGTAAAATTAAAATACAATACTCAAAACAATAGCGATCATAGAGCTAAGAGTTTTGTCATTTCGACTGAAAACAAACCAAAGCATAGTTCATGTCCTATGTGCAAAGAATTACATTATTTGTTTTCATGTCCTCAATTTAGAGCTTTACCAGTGGAGTCACGCATGGAAAAGGTACGTGAATACAAAGTTTGCACCAATTGCCTTCGCTTAGGTCACAATAGTTCTAAGTGTAAGTTAGGGCCTTGTAAATATTGTAGGAATGAGAAACATAACACACTTCTTCATATTGACAAGGAATCGTCATCTATCGTCACACCAAATATTGCACTCTCAGCAAACCAGTCCACTGATTCTCGTATAATCTTGTTATCCACGGCTCTTGTCAAAGTAAAAGATGCCAAGGGTAAACTTCATACAGCTCGAATCCTGTTGGATAACGGAAGTACGTCAAATTTCGTGTCCGAAACTTTTGCAAGTAAGCTTAATTTGAATGTATATCCAACAAAATCTCAAGTAATAGGCATAAACACACAGACATCGAACTGCTCACAAGGGTGTGCACTTTCTTTCACTTCATTCGATGGAGAGTATAAATCCGACATTCAATGTTTTATACTTCCAAAAATTTCATCACACATTCCACATTGTTATATTAATATCAAGGATATTCCTATACCTTCCGAGATTCGTCTTGCCGATCCCAACTTCTACGTTCCGTCTTCTATTGACATTCTTCTTGGAGCAGAAGTCTTTTGGGGCATCATAGGCACGAATCGTATTCAGATTGGTAGGAAAATGCCTACTCTATGCGATTCCAAACTGGGGTGGTTGATCTCAGGTGGAATTCAGCAGTCTAGTACTTCTCCTAATAGCTGTATGCTGACCAACCTCCATGACGAGTTGGCTCGCTTCTGGGAACTAGACTCTATATCACCCAAACATAAATTCACAGCCGAAGAGAGAGCTTGTGAAGAATCATTCAATGATACTTCCTATCGTAATAATGATGGGCGTTTTGTGGTAAAGATGCCACTAAAGGAGTCACCCGATGTGCTAGGTGATTCTTATTTAATAGCCAAACGTAGATTTCTTTCTTTAGAAAATCGGCTTCTTCGTAATCCTGAACTCAAATCACTCTATGTAGAGTTTATGAACGAATACATTCGTTTAGGGCACATGTCTCTCAACACTGACTCTAGGCGTCAGAACTCTATATTGAGTTCTTCCTACTATCTACCACATCACGGAGTGTTGAAAGAGTCAAGCTGTACAACTAAGTTAAGGGTAGTATTTGACGCCTCTACTAAGTCTTCTTCAGGAAAATCATTAAATGACATACAAATGGTAGGGCCTACTCTACAAAACGATTTACTATCCATTTTACTCCGATTTAGGCAACATAAAATTGCAGTTTGCGCAGACATCGAAAAGATGTATCGGCAAACTCTTGTTAACGACGCTCACCGACCTCTTCAGCAGATCCTGTGGAGGAATGAACCTACTGATCCTTTAAAAACGTACACTCTGAATACATTGACATATGGTACCGCATCAGCATCCTTTTTAGCAACCAGATGTCTAATTCAGCTAGCACAGGAATGTAACGATTCAGCCATTCAGTTCACCGTTGCAAATGATTTTTACGTAGATGATTATCTTTCAGGTGGCTCTACTATAGAGTCTACAGTGAGTCAATGTCGACAAGTTATAACAATTCTTCAATCAGCAAAGTATAATTTAAGAAAATGGCAGGCTAACTCACTTGAAGTAGTACAAGCTCTATCTGGTATACAAGACTCTTCTAGCGTTATTGACTTTAGTGATTACGAAATGTCTAAAACACTAGGGCTTCATTGGCGATGCTTAGATGATACATTTTCATTTGCCATAAATTTAGTTTCATATGAAAGAGTAACAAAGCGCCAGATTTTGTCTACCATAGCGCAGATCTTTGATCCCATTGGTCTTGTCGCTCCTTGTGTAGTGGAAGCCAAAATTATTATGCAGCAGTTATGGCTTTCTAAATATTCATGGGACGAGCCAGTCTCTGAACACATACAAAATTTATGGAATGTCTTTCAGACTACTTTGCCTACCTTAAATACATTACAGATACCTCGTTGGATAGTATGCAATTCGCCAACTTCTATTCAACTCCACGTATTCACCGATGCTTCTGAAAGGGCTTACGGCGCGTGCATCTACGTCCGTAGTGTATCTTCAGATGGTGAGATCTTTGTTCATCTTCTTACTGCTAAGAGCAAGGTTTGTCCAATTAAACCTACAACCATCCCAAGGTTGGAGCTCTGCGCAGCATTGCTAGGTACAAGATTACATAAGAAAGTAAGTCAGTCACTCACTCTAAATATACAAGAGTCTGTATTTTGGAGCGACTCTACAATCGTCTTAGGTTGGCTTTCTTCAAAACCGAACCTTCTCCGTACTTTTGTTAGGCACCGAGTTTGTGAGATTCAGGAAGAATCAGGTTTTCCGTGGAGGTACGTTCCTTCTCTTGAAAACCCCGCAGACCTCGCTTCACGAGGGCTTAGTGCTGACAAAATTATAAGTTCATCATTGTGGTGGTCGGGTCCACAGTTTTTAAAAGAAGAGCCAAATCATTGGCCGTCTTTTCCCGAAACGCATAAGCCGCCGCCAGCTTTACCGGAAATGATAAGTTCCCATCATGTGGACGTCGTTGACGGTGAGTTACATTTAACTAAAGTCATTGCCAGACACTCCTGCTTTCTCAAACTTCAACGAGTGTTTGCATATGTCATTCGCTTTATAAACAAATGTCGCAAGCAATCATCAAATTGTGGCCCACTAACAGCATCAGAGACTAACCAATCATTACAAACTGTATTGAAATTAAGTCAAGTGGAGTCATTCCCTGAAGAACACAGTTTACTCAAAGCATCAAAGCCACTTCCAGCTAAAAGTAAATTATTAAAACTGTCTCCATACTTAGATCAAAATAATCTCATAAGAGTTGGAGGCAGACTCAAAAATTCATTTTATGATTATGATGTAAAGCATCCAATTTTAATATCGAGCTCTCATTGTATTACGCAACTATTATTTAAAATGTTTCATATTAAATTAAAACACGCGGGACCCCAACTTCTACTTGCTACCATTCGTCACCACTATTGGCCGATCGGTGGTAGAAACTTAGCTAGGAAGGTCTCGCGTCAGTGTGTAAAATGTTGTCGTATCAAAGCAAACACAGTCCAACCAATCATGGGCAACCTACCAAAGCAGCGTCTACATCTTGAATTTCCATTTCTTGATACAGGTGTTGACTATGCCGGCCCAATCATGATAGCAGACCGGAAAGGTAGGGGATGTAGACTAATTAAATGTTTTATTTGTGTCTTTGTGTGTCTAGCTACAAGAGCTGTGCATCTGGAGCTTGTTTCTGATTTGACGAAAGAAGCTTTTTTAGCCGCACTCAGCCGTTTTATTGCTCGGAGGGGCAAACCACGAAACATATTCTCAGACAATGGAACAACGTTTGTTGGAGCTTTTAACGAATTAGCTCGACTTCTTTCACAAGATTTAGATCTCAGTGGCGTTGATCCAGGTATTAATTTTTCTTTTATACCGGCTTACACACCGCACTTTGGAGGCTTATGGGAATCGGCCGTTAAGTCCACTAAACACCATTTAAGGCGCACTTTAGGCCTTACACATTTAACCTTTGAGGAAATGGCTACGTGTTTGATACAAGTAGAAGCTATTTTAAATTCCAGGCCACTTACCCCACTTTCAGATGATCCTTCTGATCTTATTCCTTTAACTCCGTCTCACTTTCTTATTGGACGGTCTCTCGTGATGTTACCGCACCCTCAAATCATGGATAGTAACGTGACCAGCCTGCAACGTTTTCGACGCATCGAATACCTTAAACAGCACTTCTGGCAACGATTTTCTCAAGAGTACATCCTATGGCTTCAGGAGAAAACTAAATGGCATCGTTCATCAGGTGAACTCAAAGAAGGAACTCTCGTCGTCATCAAAGACCAGGCGTCACCACCTTTACAATGGCCTCTAGGACGCATTCTTCGTCTGCATTCTGGGAAGGATGGCATTGCTAGAGTCGCCGATATCCAGACGCGCAAGGGTATTATTCGACGGGCATTTAACACAATATGCCCTCTTCCTGTCACTGCTGTTGAAGATACTTCAACCGGGGGAGTATGTTGAGTACATCAACCGGCCGCGTACCGCAACGTTTCGTCGCCAGGGGGCGCGGCCACCGATTCCAGCCGAGTGCCCGTTCGGCCGCGCTCGGCAGTCAGCTGATAGCTCCGACGCACCGCGCTCGCGCATTCATTTATATTAAAATTTATATTCTTGTACCGTTGCGATAACGTTAATCTGTAGTGTGGTTATTAATACATGCATCTCAATATACAGTCCACTCATTATAACACCCGCTATCGAACCTACATAGGCCTATACAGGTCAAAACAGTCGAGCTACCTACAGTCCTACTGGGGCTGCGCGCGTCGATAAAAGAGGATGTAGGCGCTAGTACCGCTGAACTATTACCTATATGGCCAATCGCTGCGATTACCCGGAGAATTCTATGATGAATCAACAAAACATTACGCGATACGATTTCAAACTTCATGAATAAAACGAATGGAGCTTTACCGGCCGACCGTATTATCACGCTCGCACAACGTCGGTAGGCGTGTCGTACTCCCTACATTGTGCGAGCGTGATGATACGGCCGGCCGGTTCTCATTCCATGATGTAGTAGCTCAGTATGCGCGGGCGCGCGGCTAATGCGCTCCTGCAGTATGTATGACTATATATACGTAAGTATGAGCTGCTACAATAGTATACATGAGTAAATTTGAATCCCTACATTAAGTATTTTAGCGAACGTTCCATGGCGCCATTAATATTACGGGACATAAGGAAGTGTACACAATTCCAAGAGAGTATGGAGCCCTCTGTGAGCGATATCAGCAGTTTCGTAGAGAAGGATCTTACTCAGAGAGCGAGAGGACAATATAAACAAGTATAACGCATACAATTTGATTTCAGTATTATATTTATTTCACCCCTTAAACTAAAAACTTATAAAATTACACGTATACTAGGAAACCAAACGGAATGTTCGCCTACGGCTTCCAAAGCTTGAGCAGACCGTCCTCTCCGTACGTGGCGAGTAGGTTCTGATGCGGGTGGTGCGTCAGTCCGATGACTGCCTTCTCGTGGATCTGAAACCAACGCAGTACTATGTATGTACTATGAGGACACGATGAGAGGAGCGGTAGAGCGTAAGCAGCCTGCAATGCCGGGACCTGGACCGCCTAGCACTATGAGGACGGGAGAGGACGCGCTCACTGAAGCACCGTGCAGAAGGCGTACAGCACCAGGTCCTCGGCCGCGCAGTACTATGAGGACGGGAGAGGACGCACTCACCGTGATGGTGCGCTCCAGCTTGCCGGTGAGCGTGCAGAAGGCGTACAGCACCAGGTCCTCGGCCGCGCAGTACTATGAGGACGGGAGAGGACGCACTCACCGTGATGGTGCGCTCCAGCTTGCCGGTGAGCGTGCAGAAGGCGTACAGCACCAGGTCCTCGGCCGCGCAGTACTATGAGGACGGGAGAGGACGCACTCACCGTGATGGTGCGCTCCAGCTTGCCGGTGAGCGTGCAGAAGGCGTACAGCACCAGGTCCTCGGCCGCGCAGTACTATGAGGACGGGAGAGGACGCACTCACCGTGATGGTGCGCTCCAGCTTGCCGGTGAGCGTGCAGAAGGCGTACAGCACCAGGTCCTCGGCCGCGCAGTACTATGAGGACGGGAGAGGACGCACTCACCGTGATGGTGCGCTCCAGCTTGCCGGTGAGCGTGCAGAAGGCGTACAGCACCAGGTCCTCGGCCGCGCAGTACTATGAGGACGGGAGAGGACGCACTCACCGTGATGGTGCGCTCCAGCTTGCCGGTGAGCGTGCAGAAGGCGTACAGCACCAGGTCCTCGGCCGCGCAGTACTATGAGGACGGGAGAGGACGCACTCACCGTGATGGTGCGCTCCAGCTTGCCGGTGAGCGTGCAGAAGGCGTACAGCACCAGGTCCTCGGCCGCGCAGTACTATGAGGACGGGAGAGGACGCACTCACCGTGATGGTGCGCTCCAGCTTGCCGGTGAGCGTGCAGAAGGCGTACAGCACCAGGTCCTCGGCCGCGCAGTACTATGAGGACGGGAGAGGACGCACTCACCGTGATGGTGCGCTCCAGCTTGCCGGTGAGCGTGCAGAAGGCGTACAGCACCAGGTCCTCGGCCGCGCAGTACTATGAGGACGGGAGAGGACGCACTCACCGTGATGGTGCGCTCCAGCTTGCCGGTGAGCGTGCAGAAGGCGTACAGCACCAGGTCCTCGGCCGCGCAGTACTATGAGGACGGGAGAGGACGCACTCACCGTGATGGTGCGCTCCAGCTTGCCGGTGAGCGTGCAGAAGGCGTACAGCACCAGGTCCTCGGCCGCGCAGTACTATGAGGACGGGAGAGGACGCACTCACCGTGATGGTGCGCTCCAGCTTGCCGGTGAGCGTGCAGAAGGCGTACAGCACCAGGTCCTCGGCCGCGCAGTACTATGAGGACGGGAGAGGACGCACTCACCGTGATGGTGCGCTCCAGCTTGCCGGTGAGCGTGCAGAAGGCGTACAGCACCAGGTCCTCGGCCGCGCAGTACTATGAGGACGGGAGAGGACGCACTCACCGTGATGGTGCGCTCCAGCTTGCCGGTGAGCGTGCAGAAGGCGTACAGCACCAGGTCCTCGGCCGCGCAGTACTATGAGGACGGGAGAGGACGCACTCACCGTGATGGTGCGCTCCAGCTTGCCGGTGAGCGTGCAGAAGGCGTACAGCACCAGGTCCTCGGCCGCGCAGTACTATGAGGACGGGAGAGGACGCACTCACCGTGATGGTGCGCTCCAGCTTGCCGGTGAGCGTGCAGAAGGCGTACAGCACCAGGTCCTCGGCCGCGCAGTACTATGAGGACGGGAGAGGACGCACTCACCGTGATGGTGCGCTCCAGCTTGCCGGTGAGCGTGCAGAAGGCGTACAGCACCAGGTCCTCGGCCGCGCAGTACTATGAGGACGGGAGAGGACGCACTCACCGTGATGGTGCGCTCCAGCTTGCCGGTGAGCGTGCAGAAGGCGTACAGCACCAGGTCCTCGGCCGCGCAGTACTATGAGGACGGGAGAGGACGCACTCACCGTGATGGTGCGCTCCAGCTTGCCGGTGAGCGTGCAGAAGGCGTACAGCACCAGGTCCTCGGCCGCGCAGTACTATGAGGACGGGAGAGGACGCACTCACCGTGATGGTGCGCTCCAGCTTGCCGGTGAGCGTGCAGAAGGCGTACAGCACCAGGTCCTCGGCCGCGCAGTACTATGAGGACGGGAGAGGACGCACTCACCGTGATGGTGCGCTCCAGCTTGCCGGTGAGCGTGCAGAAGGCGTACAGCACCAGGTCCTCGGCCGCGCAGTACTATGAGGACGGGAGAGGACGCACTCACCGTGATGGTGCGCTCCAGCTTGCCGGTGAGCGTGCAGAAGGCGTACAGCACCAGGTCCTCGGCCGCGCAGTACTATGAGGACGGGAGAGGACGCACTCACCGTGATGGTGCGCTCCAGCTTGCCGGTGAGCGTGCAGAAGGCGTACAGCACCAGGTCCTCGGCCGCGCAGTACTATGAGGACGGGAGAGGACGCACTCACCGTGATGGTGCGCTCCAGCTTGCCGGTGAGCGTGCAGAAGGCGTACAGCACCAGGTCCTCGGCCGCGCAGTACACCAGGCGGCCGCGCGCGCTGAGCGCCGCCGCCACCAGCGCGCCGCCCTCCTGCTCGCGCCGCCCCGACGAGAACGAGCGCACGATCTGGCCCTGCATGTTCATGATGACCACGGTGTTGGTGCGGTTGCACACCACGAAGTGGTCGGGGTTCTTGGGCGTGAGCAGCAGCGAGTTGACGGGCGGCTCGCCGCTGCCCAGCGGCTTGAGCGTGGCCGTGCACTCGCCGGTGCGCACCGACCACACCTTCACGTTGCCGTCCGACGAGCCGCTCAGCACGGCGTGCCCGTCCGGCGTGAACACCGCCTCGTTCACGAACGAGCCGTGCCCGCGGAACTCCTTCAGGATCTTGCCCGACTTGAGCCCGTGGATTCTGCGAACATACAGACGGGTCAGAGCTGTGCGGGGCCCGAGCGATGCGGCCGGCTCGCAGGACACCTACCTGATGGTGCGGTCGAACGAGGCGGAGAGGATCTGCGTGTTGTCGCGCGTGAACTGCAGGCACGTCACGCCCTTGGAGTGCGCGCGTTCCAGCTTGCGCAGCACCTGCCCCGTCGACACCTTCCACACCTGCAAGCAAGGGCGGTCAGGCCGGCGCGGTCAGGCCGGCGCGGTCAGGCCGGCGCGGTCAGGCCGGCGCGGTCAGGCCGGCGCGGTCAGGCCGGCGCGGTCAGGCCGGCGCGGTCGGGCCGGCGCGGTCAGGCCGGCGCGGTCAGGCCGGCGCGGTCAGGCCGGCGCGGTCAGGCCGGCGCGGTCAGGCCGGCGGGCGTCACCTCACCTTGATCTTGCCGTCGTTGGAGCCCGCAGCGAGCGTGTCACTATCGCGGCCGAAGGCGAGGCTGAGCACCGCCTCCTCCATACTCATGTACTCCTCGTGCGCCTGGTATCGCAGGTCCTTCCGGATTTTACCGGTGGTGAAGTTCCACACCTCCACTAACCCGTCGACAGAACCAGTGACGAGGTACTGTCCATCTGGTGAGAACCTGCCAGCATATCATGGAAATCCACATGTAATGGCTTATATTATATCGCTTGTTATGAAGAATATTACCGATCGTTGCCTAACCAGGTAAATGATCGCTTCGCAGAAGAATGAAGAAAATTACAATATATTATGATATATTGTATGCATGTTAGTTGTACTGTACAAATATGTTGAAGTGTTATTATATGATAGTTCTAAAACATTGAGAGAGGCAAACGAGAAGTAATTAATGGCCACTGTGAATTTTAATAATTCTATTTAACAAGGACACTACGACTCGGGGAATAAATGACTTATGACTTATGACCGGCGCGGCGTCCGGAAGTCAGAATGAACGGTCACTTTTAAAAAGTTAGTTTTCTTTTAGAATACGATGGAAGCAATTGTTAGGCATAAGTTGTTTAACGCCTTTTTACGCCTAGTGACCGTTCATTCTGATGGAGATACTTTTTCGGTACCCAAATGTTGTTAAGTTCAGTCTTAATCAAAACAGGAGTTCTCAAATAGAAGAATAATCAAAGCTAATGCTTGTTTCGGGCACCAATGAGACGTTTATCTCCCCGAAACTAAAAAGCAACTGAGATAATAAAAGGCAGGGTACCTGGCGCACTCGACGTGCGATTTCTGTCCGAACTTGATGATCTTGGAGAGTTGCGTGGGGCACTGGTCGTCTTCTTCGTCGCGGATTGCGGCCTTACCGCGGAACAAGTCAATGGTGGTGCCGGGTGGCAACAAGCCCTGGTGCTGCTGCCACTTGAGCGCCTGGCCCAGCAGCGCCAGCAGGCGGGAGCTGGGCACCACGGACACCTCGCCCGCCAGCGCGGCGGCCACGGCGGCGCGGCGCCGCTCCTTGCCGCCGCCCGAGCCGTAGGCCTCGCGCGGGTCGAAGTACGAGCGCGCCAGCAGGTTCTCCAGGTGGATGTAGCGGTCCGTCTCGTGCTGCTTCATGAGCAGGCACGGGTGCGTCTGGCGCAGCAGCGAGCGCGCCGCCCCCAGCTCGCGCAGCTCGATCAGCTCCAGCACCACCTGCTCGTACAGCTCCATGAGCTTCTTGTCGGGCAGCTTGAGCGACGCCGTGGCCTTGAGCACCGTGTCCCAGTGCCCATTGTTGATGTCGGCGCAGAACCCGTCCACGCTGTCCACCGTATTGAGCGACACGCCTGTCTCCTCCTAACAGCAATCAGACACACACACACATGAAATCTGAGGCCAACCAACCTAGAAATGATTTTAACTTACTCACTACTAACATTTTATGCTAACTGGTAAAATAGTGCTATCTACGATTGGGTACATTAGAAAAAAATATAATTGAATATTTTTCCCTAGAATAGTAACTTGGTAACTTGAGATTCAGATAGCATACTTCCATATTTTTCTACCTTTACAGATATAGGTAGCATATAGAATAGGATATAAAATACAGATATGGGATATAAAATTTTTGTAAAGCCTACCGCAAAACTTCATATCCTCTTAATGGCCAATATATTGACAATAATGTACAATGCTAGCATACATTTACTAGGCAGTGTTGACTTACAATATTAATTACAAAAACTTATAAGCAGTCAAAATGCATAAAAAGTAAGCTTTTTAGAAATTTACCATATAGTAATTTACAAACAATAATTTGCCTCGTTTTGAATAAAAATTAGGGTAGAGATCAATGGTGTGCTGAAAATTAAAATATTCTCATACTGAACTTGCTCTGCAAGAACACTAGTACAACTCGTAATATGTACTTACAGGGCAAGCTCAAATACCATTTTTAGAGTTCCGTAGCCAAATGGCAAAAAACAGAACCCTTATAGATTCGTCATTTCTGTCTGTCTGTCCGTCCGTATGTCACAGCCAATTTTTTCCGAAACTATAAGAGCTGTACTGCTGAAACTTGGTAAGCAGGTGTATTCTGTGAACCACATTAAGATTTTTACACAAAAAATAGAAAAAGAACAATAATTTTGGGGGGTCGCCATACATAGAACTGAAACTCAAAATATTTTTTTTTATCGTACCCATACATGTGGCGTGACTATGGATAGGTCTTTAAAAATCATACTGTAACTTCTAAAATAAGAGACTGATAAAACTAAAAAACATATATGATGTACATTAACATAGAAACTAACAATGAAAATTGGTTTGAAGGAGATCTAGCAAGTAGTTTTTTTTAGAATAGAATAGAATACTCTTTATTGTACATCATAAGAATACATATTTTATAGGATATTACATAAACAAGTTGTAGAAAGGGTGGTCTTATTGCATAAAGCGATCTCTTCCAGACAACCTTAGGATGGATAGGAGCTGAACAATAACTAATAGCAGTAGGTGTGCAACAAGACATATAACAAAATTGTGGTATATCCACAAAAAAAAAATTTAATAAATTTACTGTTAAAAAGATGGAAATGTAAAATAAACATAATTAAATAACTAAATAAGAAAAATACTTTATTTAACGTAGGTACCATAAATTATACAGACAAATAATGTTCTTTGACCAGCTTTTTAAAAGCTGATATTGTCTGGGCACGTTTAATTTCAATAGGCAAGGCATTCCATAGTCGAACTGCCTGCACACTAAATGATTTTCCCATAAAAATGGATTTGTGCTCTGGGATATGTAGTTTTAAATTTTATGATGATCTTAAGGATCGCAAATGTGTGTCACAAAGGAACTCGAAGCGTTCTTTAAGATATGTAGGAGTAGCAGGGTTAAAGAGAATGTTATAAAGCAAAGAAAGAATATGAGCACTCCGGCGAAGGCGAATTGGCAACCACTTGAGCTTAGTACGAAAGGAGGATACATGATCATATTTGCGAAGACCAAATATGAATCTTATACAAAAGTTTTGAAGTCACTCAAGCTTATCGAGTTGCTCTTCAGTAAGATTAAGATAGCTGACGTCAGCGTAGTCGAGGATTGGTAGGAGAAGCGATTGAGCAAGCGCAATTTTAGTGGTAATAGGGAGAAAGTTTGCGTGGACGCCTAAGTGAGCCTGCTGACGCAAATAACCTTCAGTTAACCGTCTTCAGTTGTGGGCCCCAGGATAAAGTACTATCTATTACTATCCCTAAATTCTTAAAATTATCTTTATACGGGATAACAGTACCTTCAAATGTAATTTGGGGAAGTTGGGACATGTCTATCCTAGTCACCATTCGAGAGCTGCCGATGATAAAGTCTTTGACGGGTTAATCTTCAGACCAAAGTTAGTAGTAGTTTTTTTTAATACATCATAAGCCGCAATTTGCTTTCATTTAATCAACTGAAATACTTGCTGCTACGGAACCCTTCATGTGCGAGCCCGACTCGCACTTGACCGGTTTTTTTTACAGTACAATTTGGACTTGCAGTATACCACAAAATACATCTTCAAATATTATAAACATTTGAAGATGGTGCTGATGAGACTTTGGGCCTGCATTTAAGTTTATTATAATTAACAAACTTGTGGATGCTATTTTTCTGTAATGTGAATTTATTTTAAAGGTTAGTGACCAATGTTCACTGCGGTTCGTCACCGCGTCAATAGATGGCGCTGTTAAGCTCGTTAAAAGTCGCAATGGTTTCGTTCACAAATATACTATATAGCTATCGAGGATTTTTGTTGACAATAGACCAGCATCAGTACAGTTTTGCGTGTTTTATTTATTTAAAACCCCAAACACACCCCTGAACTGCTTGGGCACTCAACATTGGTCCTAACGACCCGGATAGTACGGACCAGGATTTTTGACTCAAGTGTGGAGCCACCGCTGGCCGCGCTTCCCCCGTGTACTTGTAGTGAAACGCTACAGCAAGGTACACGATCCTCCGCACAAGCGGCGACAGCTTTACCCAAACTGGGTCCAGAGCTGAGCCAGCATCCCCGGAGCAGTACAAGGAGCGGCGACAGACGGCGCCACTTTTAGTTCAACGAGTGGTCACCAGAGGGCGCTGCTCGCAGTTCATCACTTCACAAGGACAACACGGTGACGCAGGCGCAGCTTCGTGACGTCACAGGGACGTCATACACAGTGAGTTCAACAAGCGGCCACAGATGGTGTTTGTGTGAAGTGCATTTTGTGAGTACATTTGTTTACCTTTTTATCCTGTCCGTAATCAGAGCAACAGTTTAAGTGCCGAGTAGTAATTAGTTCAACTTAGAACAATCGTGAAGACCGGACTTAGAAAATTCAGTATCTTTTGGGACTTATAAAATTTTAGAACATTTTTAAACTTAGAATAATTTAGTTGTAGTTTGTGTGCATGTTAGTTAAGGACTTAGAATACTTAAGAAAAAACGGGGGAACGAGGAATCTATGTCCGATTTCCACCAGGTTTTGTGTGTTGCCAAACACTTGTAAAATTTCGACCAGTGTTTTGGGACTTGTAATAATTTTAACTTTTTTGTTTACATTGACTTATAACATTTGAATGCATTTGAGACTTAAAAATATACACATAGTTTTTGAAGATCAAAATTAATTAACAAATTTTAACCAGTTCGAACACTTAGCATATTTTATACAAATAAACTGTAAATAAAAAACTTAGACTCAATTTTATTTACATTTTTTTATACATTTGTTTCTGGTTTTAGAACAATTTTAAATTAAAATATTGCTATTAGTTTATATCATTAATTACATTCAAAATGGAAGGATTACTAAAAGTTTATAAAGATCAACAAAATGTAATATCAAAGGGTTTAACTAATTTTAAGAAATGTGGTAAAGATAGATTAACCTTAGAATACATAGAAACAAGACAAGAATTATTAGAACAAAATTGGAATTTATTTAAAGAAACTAAGTACAAATTATATGCGCATACTATGACAGAGGATACAGAGCAGAAATTAGAGGATATTTACGATACAACAGAGGACACTTACATAACTTATAAATGTTTGATGAAATCAATTTCGAATAATATTCGTTTAGCCACGGGGTCGGTGCAAAAAACCGACGGTACCTCATCCAGTACTAGTAAATTAAATAGTTCACTTGTAAAATTGCCCAAAATTTCCATACCGATATTCTCAGGTAAATATGATGAATGGACAACATTCCATGATCTTTTTACCTCATTAGTACATAATAACCAGGCATTAGATAATGTGCAAAAGCTTCATTATCTTAAAAGTCACCTTTCTGGCGAAGCAGAACAATTAATACGTCACACTCCTATAGCTGACGCCAATTATGTCCAATGTTGGGATCTATTAGGCAAAAGGTATAGCAATAAAAAATACCTAACCAACTGCATTTTAAAAAGGTTGTTCGGTCAAAAGAGAATGCATGTCGAATCTGCTACTTCTTTGAAAGAATTGCTAGACACTACATGTGATTGTCTTAATGCGTTGAGTAACTTAAGCATAAACGTGAGTACATGGGATGTCATTATTATACACATTGTTACCTTTAAGTTAGATGTTGAGACGCGAAAACAATGGGAGCTTAGCGTTTGTAACAAAGACTCCAACAATGACTTACCAACTTTTAGTCAGTTCAAAACATTCCTGGAGAATCGGTTTCGCGCGTTAGAGTGCTTAGAACCCAAAAAGGCACCAGTTCATCAGTTCCATAGTCCAAAGGCCATGCTGGCAACAAGTTCTTCAAAGACTAATAATATGCGGTGCGAGTTCTGCTCCGACCTTCACAAACTTTGCTTCTGCAAGAAATTCAATAAGGAATCACTCAAGGCCAGACGTGAGTTCGTATTAAAAAATAATATTTGCTTCAACTGCCTTGGTGGCAATCATGTTGTTAGTGAGTGCAGGAAGCCTACCAGATGCAAGGTGTGCCAGAAGCGCCACCATTCAATGCTGCATTTAGATCAGGAGTCGATCAAAAGGGACCAACCTTCGACATCATCGGCTATCGACAGTGTTAGTGCCACTAATACTAGTCCGATTGCTTCGTTTTTGTCGACAGGTAACACTCCCGCACCGAGACAGGTTTTACTAGCCACTGCGCTAGTAAAAGCCGAGTCGCATTCTGGTGAACTCCAGACTGTCCGAGCCCTGATCGATCAGGGCTCGCAGGCGTGCTTCATAACAGAGGCCGTAGTTCAGCTGCTCAGCCTGAAAAAGATCCCTATTCAAGGAGTTATCTCAGGTCTTGGCGGTACTAGTTCAACCATGGCACGGTACATGGCATATTTAAATATCCAGTCTCGGATTAGTCCAAATTTCAAACTGAAAATTAAAGCTTACGTACTAAATAAAATAACAACTTATTTACCCGAACGCAAGATTAACACTGCCTTAGATTGGCTAAGTATTGACACTCTGCAGCTAGCCGATCCAGAGTTCAACACTCCCAATAAGATTGATGTGTTACTGGGCGCTGATGCTTACAGCAGCATCATAAAACAAGGTATATTTAGAAACCCTTCAGGCACGTTGATCGCTCAGAGTACTACGTTAGGCTGGGTACTATCAGGCGTAGTAAACAAGGATACAGATCAAAACACAAAATTAAATAATATTAGTGTATTACATGCACAATTTAGTGAAGACGACATGTTAAAAAAGTTCTAGGAGATAGAAGAGCAAAGTAGTGTGAAGAAAATGCTTACGCTCGAAGAAAATAGATGTGAAGAGTTCTACAGCAAAAGTACAACAAGAGATAGCAACGGCAGGTACATAGTAAACTTACCTTTCCGCGATGAAGATCCCACTTGCAAAGGCGGTAACTCCCGTTCTATCGCTGAAAAAAGATTTAGAGCATTAGAGCGAAGATTAGAGAAAAATACAGATTTGAAAAACAAGTACAAACAGATCATAGAAGAGTATTTAGAACTAGAACACATGAGAGAAGTTTACAAGCACGATAAAAATAGAAATATAGCTGTCTACTTACCTCACCATGCGGTAGTTAGGGATGACAAAACTACCACAAAGGTGCGGGTTGTCTTCAACGCCTCAGAAAAGAACGAAAATGGTGTATCACTCAATGACGCGTTGATGGTAGGGCCCACTTTACAGTCTGACTTAAGACACACGGTGTTAAGATGGAGACTACATCCTATCGCATTGGTAGCGGACATCGTCAAGATGTATCGCCAAGTAAGAATTGCTGAAGAGGACGCAATGTTTCAGCGCATACTGTGGCGTGAGAATCCTGACACTGACATCAAGGACTACGAGCTTATAACGGTCAAGTTCGGCACCGCATCAGCACCATATCAAGCCGTTAGGACTCTGCATCAAGTCGCCTATGACGAAGGTTCAAACTACCCTCTCGTGGCGGACAAAGTGCTGAGTTCTTTCTATATGGATGACTTGATGACAGGATGCAACACGATAGAAGAAGGCCTAGAAATATCTCATCAAATAACAGAACTATTAGGAAAAGGAGGATTTCAGCTACAAAAATGGAATAGTAATAATAAAGATATAGTAGACATAATTCAGAACAGAGAGAGTACAAACATAGGACATACAAATCAAATTAGTACAGAGGACAAAATCAATACATACAAGGACAACACAAACAAGGACAACATAAATAAGAACAACACAAATAATGAAAAAATAATACAGAACACAGAACAAACAGTAAAGTTCTACAAGCAAACTGAACACAAAGAAAAAGAACTAGAAATAAAACTTGACAGTACAATAAAGGTTCTTGGACTTACCTGGAACCGCATCGATGATACTTTCCAGTACACGGTGAACCTCCCGCCGACGACGTCTGCACCTGTAACTAAAAGATCAATTATTTCTGTGATAGCACGTCTTTTCAACCCATTAGGCTGGTTAGCACCTAGTGTGATTTTAGCGAAGGTATTCATCCAGAAATTATGGCTCGCAGGTGTTGGCTGGGACGAGCTGCTTACCAAAGAACTTATTAACGAATGGAGATCATATAGTGAAGAATTGTTACTACTCACCAAGGTCCGGATTCCTCGTTGGCTCGGAACAAGGTCCAACGAATATTTGGAGCTACACGGGTTTAGTGATGCCTCCAAAACAGCGTATTCAGCTGCAATTTACTTGCGGATGGTAGATGCCGACAACATAGTAAAGGTCACGTTGCTGGTTGCTAAAACGAGAGTTGCTCCAGTAAAACAGATCAGCATTCCGCGGTTAGAGTTGTGTGGAGCAGTTTTACTGGCACAACTATTGACTCAAACCGCTGAAGTCCTGAATATACCTCAAGACCAGGTCAAGGCATGGACAGATTCCACTGTGGTACTAGCCTGGATAAATAGTCATCCGAGTAAGTGGAAGACGTTTGTGGCCAACAGGACGTCTGAAATTTTGACCGCGATGAAAGCGTCACAATGGTTTCACGTCTCTACCCAGAACAACCTAGCGGATTGCGCCTCTAGAGGAATATTACCCAGTTCCCTCTTGGAAAACGAACTATGGTTCGCTGGACCATCGTTTCTCAAAGCGCAGAACATTATTTATAGCAGGCCAAATAATGATTGTAGGACAGATTTAGAAGAGTCAGTAAGGTCACATGTAGCGATTCTGCCAAATTCTTCCTTCTTTGAGCAATTCTCTAAGTTAGGAAAATTGGTTAGGATTGTTGCATACTGCCGAAGGTTTCTAAAGGAGAACAAAATACACAGGAAGAAATATTTACAAAAGGTAGAATTAGATACTGCACTCGAATGTTGTATTAGAGGAGTACAGAAGGAACTATTTACAACAGAATATAAGGACTTAAAGGACAAAGGATATATACAAAAATCTAGTCAACTAAGAGCACTATGCCCTTATCTTGACGATAGAGACATAATACGAGTAAGAGGTAGATTGGAAAGGTCACAGCTGAGCAATCATATGAAGCATCCTATTATTCTACCACATTCCAGTCATCTCACTCGACTCATTGTAGATGATGCTCACCACAAAACCCTTCATGGGGGTCCTCAACTGATGTTGAACTATTTAAGGACAGCCTACTGGATCATCAGAGCAAAAGCCCTGGTAAAACACCATGTCATCAAGTGCGTGATATGTGCCAGGCAAAAAGCAACCACTCAAAGTCCATTAATGGGTTCACTTCCAGCAGTTCGGTGCACACCAGCTCGACCGTTTCTGCATAGCGGCGTAGATTACGCTGGCCCCATTAACGTGAGGACAACAAAAGGTCGTGGCCATCGTTCTTACAAAGGGTATATTTGCCTTTTTGTCTGCATGGTCACTCGAGCACTGCACCTAGAAGTAGTGAGTGATATGAGCACTCAAGCCTTCCTCGCAGCGTTTAGGCGCTTTGTGTCTAGGCGAGGTCATTGTGCCAAACTGTGGAGTGACAATGGCACCACATTTGTAGGCGCATCAAGAGAATTGCAGCAATTATACGCCATACAATCGTCCATAGCCGAGCATCTAGAGTCAAAGGGTACCGAATGGCACTTCATACCTGCTCATAGTCCCAATTTTGGCGGTCTGTGGGAGGCAGGTGTGAAGTCAACAAAGTTCCATTTGAAGCGCGTGATTGGTGAATCAACTCTCACTTATGAAGAACTCGCAACACTCCTCAGTCAGATCGAAGCTTGTTTAAACTCGCGACCTATGAGCATAATTAATGTCAATGATCCTGGTGAACCGATGCCGTTAACTCCTGGTCACTTCCTAATAGGAGAACCATTAGTGAATGTGCCAGACAATAATTACGAAGAGTCCAACCTAAATTGTTTGTCACGCTGGCAATTTATCCAGCGAATGCTGCAGTCATTTTGGAGACGTTGGTCCAACGAATATTTGTTTACATTGATGAACCGTTACAAATGGTCATCACATGTTACTGAGCCAAAAATTGGAGACATTGATTTAATAAAAGACAACGACTTGCCTCCAAGTCGCTGGTTGATGGGTAAAATAGTTGAAAAACACCCGGGGCATGATAATGTCACCCGTGTAGTCACGTTACGCACTAAGTCCTCAACAATCAAAAGACCAACATCCAAAATATGTATTTTACCTGTAGTCGATTAAGAAATGTTTTTGTTATTATTTATATTGGTTATTGCATAAATCATAGTTTTATTACATGTTTTATTGTTTTAAGATCTATTTACACAACAATCAACTATTATAGACATACAACCTAGAATAAGATGTTTAATTTTAAGTTAGTTCATTTTGTAAGTTTTAAACTGTAGCACATAATAGTTCAGCCATGACTTCTAACTTGTTGTTCATTGTAGTTCTCTTTTAGTTCTTAGTTTAGAGCAAGCAGGGCAGTAATTAGTGCAAATTGTTTTAGTTAAGTTTTAGTTTAGTTCATATTATTGTCAATAAATATACATATCTTTTTACAGTACAAACTAAGATCAGCGTAATGTACCATAGAGCAATGTACCCCTTTATTTAAGAAGGACGTTCCATCAGTAACGTCCTTGGTGGGCGGTATGTTCACTGCGGTTCGTCACCGCGTCAATAGATGGCGCTGTTAAGCTCGTTAAAAGTCGCAATGGTTTCGTTCACAAATATACTATATAGCTATCGAGGATTTTTGTTGACAATAGACCAGCATCAGTACAGTTTTGCGTGTTTTATTTATTTAAAACCCCAAACACACCCCTGAACTGCTTGGGCACTCAACAACCAATTAGCAAGACAATTGCACATAACAATAATATATAGGTATTAGGTATGGATCACATTAAAATCTTTATTTCTTTTTAAAGTTCCTATGCAAAATTTGTATAAATAATATAAATTAAAAAGATTTTATATAAAATTGTACTTAATAAATTATATTGACATTTATCAGCCGCCCATTACTTTTTAATACTATTTCAAGTTGTGTTAGGTTTGAGTTTACTACCAGTTCAGGTCAGTCAGTGGGAATGTCTAACAATTCCTCATGACTAGCTATCAGATGGCTGTTTGTTCTAAAGCTATTACTACATGATATGATAATATGATATTACTACATAGCAACTGAAGTACTGTTTGTTATATTGTAATAGTTTTAGAACAGAAGATAATTATACATGTTAAAGTCTATAATGGTCCATTATTCATTTTAGTAATAATAATATCCTGGGACATTATTCACACATGGCCATCTGATCCCAAACTAAGCAGAGCTTGTACTATGGAAATCAGATAACTGATATACTGCATATACTATTTTTCTTTTAATAATAATAAAGTACTTTTAATAATAATAGTAAATACATACTTATACAGATAATTTACACCCAGACTCAGGACAAACAGACATGTTCATGCACACAAACATTTGTCCCGGGTGGGAATCAAACCCACAACCTCTGGTGTGAAAGGCAGCTTATCTACCAACCACGCCAACAGTCAAATAATTAGTCAGCACTTTAATAATGACATGATTTGTGTTTGAATATAAACAACAGCATCACATATATTCATAACTAAACTGGGCACTCCATCAAGACCAACACAAATGCTGTTGTTTGATGACTTTTGATAATACAACTACTTTAACTACAATGAGTTCACCAAAAGCCAAGTACTGTAAGATTTCAATCAGAAGTTTAGAAAATAGATTTGCCTCAGCTTGAAGAAACCCTTAGAGGTAGGGCTTTGACTCAACTCACTGCTGGAGTGAAGGTATAGATTTCCACATTGAGAGGTTGCTGGCACGGGTGACAGGTGGGTCAAAGGGGGCTAAAGGTATACTTACTGGTAAATATTATATCCTATTTAACCTACCTTAGGTACCAAAGTGGATAACTTAGACAAGAAAATCTGAAAGGAAACTCTAGGCATGTTTTATTTGTCTTTTTTGGCAAGATTCATTTGCATTGAATATTGCCAACAACTAGAATGCATTAACTAGAATTTTGAGTTTAATTTAAATTACAAAAATTTATTCTTAAATTTATTTATCTAGTCTGCTCCTGAACAACAGATAATGGTTCCTGTATTGTAGGAAGGAATACTTGCAATTCATTCACATAAAACTCATGCAGATTCAGAACAACCATTTATGGGTCACATAAATAGTTGTTTAGAGTGGGATTCAGACTCAAAACACAAGAGTGCCAGTAGTAGTTACGCAAACACCTTAAGCACTGCGGCACCTGTGCCTGGTATACGGTATTATACACTACAAGCATATAGTTTATGCTACAACTGATTTCAACAGAGTGGACTAGATACTCATGGATATTGTATAAATTTGTGTTTTATAATAAAAGTTGTAGGTTATATATCATATACCAAATACATTTAGTTCTTTTAAGCAAATGGACATACCTCCTGCATAATACAGAAATTGTGCATCATTCACAAATTGCCAAGTTACCCAGGATCAGAATTAAAATGTTTGTTATTTGTTAAAACCAATATTTACGTATTAAATAAGAAAATGAACAATTGACATTACACAAAGTAGCTTCCGAATCAAAGTAGTATCGTCAAGGATGTTACCTGTAGAGTCTGGAGTGTTTTGGTGAGGTTAGACTCCTTCAAATACTGCTGGATCAACCGGATCACGCTGAAACATGTCGAGGGTTATATCTACTCTATCACTTACCATAAAAAGGAGGAATAACCCAATACTTACTCGGCAGATTCAATTTCTATTGACATAGTAGTGCTATCGTAATGTTACTTTCTTATAATACACCATACACAACTTTTGACTACGCAACGCAACTAAAATGAGAGGTACTATTTCTTCTTGATAATGATTGATAAAAATGTCTATGTTACATATACTAACGAGAAAACCTATATTAATATATTTTTATAAACAAACGTGAATTGTTGTTGACGATGACTTTTGACATGACTAGATGACTACAGTGCCGCAAACTTATCTGACCCGGTGGCAGCGTCACTGTTATCGCATTTAGTGTTGCTAGTAAATATTTTTTGCAATAAAGTGGGTAAAAATAATATGCACATTTTAACGTAAATGTTACTTCACTAAAAAGCAAACAAATACTGTCATTACTAATCTTTATATTTTTATACAATAATTATGATCATTTACATAAAATGTATGCTAAGTGTTCTCTAACGGAGATACTCCAGGTATTATTATATTTTTTCGGGGGTAGGTGAAGAATAAGTTAAGACATATCTCTAAGTGTATAAATTCTTTTTAATTGAATATAAAGTATTTATGAAGTATTTAAACATCAAGTTATAGTGCCCTAACCTTAACTAAGAAGTACTTACGTTTGTATTGCATTTAATGTGATCTAAGAATTACATTTACACCACCTGCCAGCTCAACTACCACACTACACTGCACTTGGTTACACTTAACTATACCAAAATGTCTCAGCTATCTGAAGTACTTGCTACACAACACAGACTTGAAGAAAATGTTGCTAAGAGACTGGATGACCTCCAAGCCCAAGTCCAAAGTGCCACTGGATTAGATGGACAGCGCTCCGGGAAGGACACTGTGGCCAAAGTTGCTGAAGAGCTACGTAGCTTTCGTGAGATTATTTTCAATATCTTGAGTCTTCTTCGTCAGCAGATTCGTGAGTGTACCAAGCAAGTTGATGAATTGGAAACCAGAAGCCGACGGAAAGCATTGATATTCTCAGGATTAGCAGAGGAGGTAAATGAAAATTGCTCTAAAGTGATTCTAGATGTTATAACCACAAAACTCGGTCTATGTGACTTTTCCCCCTCAAGTATAAAAGTGTGTCATCGGCTTGGCTCACCAAATAAGGAACATCACCGTCCAATTTTGATCCGTTTCTCTAATATGGAACTAAAATCATTGGTATGGCGCAACAAAGCCAAATTGAAGGGTTCTCCGGTGTCTGTCAAGGAGTTCTTAACTAGGGCCAGGCAAGCAGTCTTCATCAGAGCACGTGAACACTTCTCTATGCGGACAGTTTGGACGCAAGATTGCACGATCATCATTAAAACGACTGATGCAAAGCGGCACAAGATCTCCACAGATGATCAGCTGACCCTCCTCTTCACAAAGTATCCCAAGGTAGCATTGTCCACAACTGGAGATAGTGACGAACTGAAAAAAAAAGTGTTAGTTTAGTACTTAAATTCAGAGTTTACTAAACATTCATTTCATGATGGCTATAACTATTTCCTTGTACTACTTACCATCGCGGAATACTCTTGTTGTTGTTCTACTATTTATGTGAACATTCGAGGTTTGTAGTTTTCATATTCATTTCCTATTGTATTGTTCATTTACCCTACAAACATCATAATAGTATATTTAATTTTATTATAAAAAGGTGGGTTAAAATTTAACCCCACTTCTCTGTTATTTGACCTCGTTAACTTCAACTTATAATTGTCAAACTGAAAGTTGTCACATCATGCGAACGTCAAAATCAGGTTACGTTTAGTTTCACTTTGTGAGTTTCTAACAAAGTGCTTGGAGTATATAAGGTCTTTAATTTCATTGCGTGAAAAAAGAAAAAATGTTTTGTTTTAGTTAATTATGGTGTATCTTCTTCTTCTTTGCGGTAATTGTTTTAATACGTTGTTATCATTGATTCTGTGTTCTTTAACTAAATTGTATGAGATCGTTTGTATGCTGGCGGGTGGTGCAGAGTATACTTGTGTATATTTCATTGCACTAAGAACTAATTATTAGTTAATTATTTTTTAATCTTAATAATATTATATTATTTATTTATATATTTATAAGTTATTTATAATAATAAACCTTCAAGTTATATTTTATGTCTGTAACTAGTGATATTGATGATTCCTTTCAATCTGCCAATGGTTCTATAACTTCTTCAGATGTTAGTTTTTGTTCGCTCAGTGATACTCTTGGGGATGTTTTACGCGATCGTTTCAATAATTGCAGGGCTAACTTACTTAATATCTGCCATATCAATGCTCAAAGTATTCCCAGCCACTATAATGACCTGATTGAGGCCTTTTCTGATTGCAACGTTCATGCCATTCTGATTTCTGAAAGCTGGCTTAAACCACACCTGCTATCCACTACATATCCTCTCCCTGGCTTCATTCTTGTTCGGAATGACCGACTTGGTAAGGGAGGTGGAGGTATTGCAATTTACGTTAGGAGTGATCTTCCTTTTAAGGTTTTGACCACATCTCCTCAGAATTCGTCTACCTCCGCTGAGTTCCTCTTCCTTGAAGTCTCGCTTAAAGGCTCTAAAATAGCTCTTGGTGTGGTTTATTGCCCCCCAAATTCTGATTACTTCACTGATTTCGAATTGGTATTGGAATCTCTGGGTTCGGAGTATGTTCATCACATCATCATGGGAGATTTTAACACCAATCTCCTCGCCTTAAATTCTCTTCGTTCCCGAAAACTCCTGCATATTGTCGAGTCAAGTAGCTTGAAAGTTTTACCTCTCCAAGCTACCCATCATAACATTTCTGGCGATGACACTTGGCTCGACCTAATCCTGACCTCTAACCTTTCCTTGGTTTCCTCACATGGACAATATGAAGCTCCCGGATTTTCCCGTCACGATCTTATTTTCCTCTCTTATATCCTGAAACCTCCTAAACCTAAACCTAAGGTGCTGCACGTGCGTTCTTTTGCGCATATGAATACGGTACAGTTACGCACGGATGCATCAAAAGTCGACTGGCGTACTTTGAAAGAAGCTAACTCCGTAGATGATAAAGTCCGCATCTTCAATGATACTGTTACCAAACTGTATGACGTACACGCTCCAGTCATAAAAGTTAAATTTAAGCGCCCCCCAGCTCCATGGATGACAAAAGGAGTTCAAATGGCGATGAGACGTAGGAACCGAGCATTCAGCAAATTCAAAAAAGAACGCATTGATGATAACTGGAACAGTTACAAGGTCGCCAGGAATCGGTGTAATCAGATGATACGCAACGCTAAACGCCGTCACATTCTAAACAATATATCTTCTTCTACGCCTGCCGGTATTTGGAAATTCCTAGGAACTCTTGGTATCGGCAAGCCGCGACATGTAGACCTTCCTCCCTCTGTCGGATTAGATGATCTTAATAATCATTTCTCCACTATTTCATCCATTGATCATCTGACCAAAAGTCAAACTATTTCCTTTGTTAATGGTCTAGCGCGTCCTAATATAAATCTATTTTTCTTCTCTCCAGTAGATTCAGATGAGATCAAAAAGATAATCCTAGCCATCAAATCCAACGCGGTAGGTTGCGACAACATCAGCCGTCGCATGATTACAACTATTTTGGAGCAACTTCTTCCTGCGATTTCCCATATAATCAACCATTCCCTTGAATCTGGTTCATTCCCGTTGTTATGGCGCAAAGCTCTTGTCCATCCCCTTCCTAAAGTCTCAAATCCGTCACTTCCCACGCATTACCGTCCAATTTCTATCCTTCCCTTCCTCTCCAAAATACTGGAATCCTGTGTCCATAAACAGCTCTCTAGTTTTGTTCTCTCTAATAGTTTAATTAGCACAATGCAATCTGGATTCAGACCAGGCCACAGTACTACCACTGCCCTCCTTAAAGTGACTGGCGATATTAGAAAGGGCATGGAAGACACCAAAGTCACAGTCATGGTTTTGGTGGACTTTTCGAATGCTTTTAATACCGTCAGTCACGATATCCTGCTATCCGTCCTTTCCCATCTTATGGTCTCAGACGAAGCACTGGAATGGTTTTTCTCATATCTTCGAGAACGTCAACAATGTGTACGTGTCGGTGAGACTTCATCGAGTTGGAGAAATCTTGACACAGGCGTTCCTCAAGGCGGTATACTTTCTCCTCTTTTATTTTCTGTCTTTATAAACCTTTTAACCCATGATCTTCAGAGTGCGTATCATCTTTATGCCGATGACCTTCAACTTTATGCTCAGGCATGCATCGATACTCTGCCGGAAGCGATTGTAAATCTTAATAGGGACTTGGATCTGATCAAGATCTGGTCTAATAGGTTTGGTCTTACAGTTAATCCCGATAAATGCCAAGCCATCGTTATAGGAAGCTCCCGCATGATTAGCAGATTAGACATCGACCAATTACCCCGGGTTGTATTTGATCAATCCCCTATCTCTTTCAGCCAAAGTGTAAAGGATCTTGGTTTACACATTGATAGGACCTTTAGCTGGGCGAATCAAATTGCTGCTGTCAGCCAGTGTGTAACATTTATTTTGCGCAGTCTTTATCGGCTGAAAAACTTTTTACCATCCGAAACCAAAGTTTTGCTCGTGCAGTCCTTAATCCTCCCCAAAATTGACTATGGTGATGTGTGCTACTTTGACCTGAATGCAGATCACCTCAACAAACTCGACCGACTTTTGAATAACTGCATTCGGTTCATTTTCAATTTACGTAAATTTGATCACATTTCTTCTTATCGAGTAAAGTTAAAATGGTTACCAATTCGCCAACGGAGAACGTTGCGAGCTTTAACCACACTGTACTCTTTACTTGACTCTCATTCTTCTCCTTCATATCTAACTTCTGAATTTAAATATCTTCATACTAACCACAACAAAAATCTTCGTTCTTCTCATAACCGTCTCCTACAATGTCCCCCACACCGCTCTGATTTCATTCACTCTTCTTTCCTGGTACAGTCCATCCTCCTTTGGAATGCTCTTCCCCCAGAAATCAGAATGGCTAAAAGTCGTTATTCTTTCAAAAAGAAAACTCGGGAGCATATAACCAAAAAGTTATTGGCAGAATCATCACATTAGTATTATTTTATTTATTTGTATTATTTATATGTATAATATATATTGATATATATATTAGTATATTATATATATATATATATATATATAATATATATATATATAATATTTATTAGTTTATTTTAATATAGGTATTTGTGTATTCTATATATCCTCAGATTTTAATTTTCTTACTCACTGTCCTTATAGTGCACCTACCATGATTTCTCTGCATCACCCCAAGGTTGACTGGCAGAGAATGCCTTTGGCATTAAGTCCGCCTCTGTACATTCTTGTGCATAAAGTTTTAAAATAAAAAAAAAAAATAAATAAATAAAAAATATTATGTCACCGGAATGGTTTAATTCAGAAGTCATTTCATCATCATCATTATCGGAATCACTGCTTTCACTTTCACTATCACTACCTAAATGAATGATGAAAGGCTCGTCTAAGTATCCATCCCTTTTTCGATACACATTTTCAATATTTTTGTACATTATTGCAATGCTTTTGCCATTCATTGACTATTATTTTATCAAAAGCTGCAATTAATGATAGGATTTCAGAATTCTATCTACCATGCTCTTTTTCTTTCACAAGTTTTCTTACACGTCACTCCCGGACACCTACAAAGGAAACAGCAAAAATTAAATAAATAATGAATATTTAAAAATATATATTTTAATTTAAAGTGCGAGGGGGAGTTTCGTATTTTTTCAGAAGCTGACAACACTAACCTGTAGCAGCAGCTACGCGTTCATACAAGTTATTGAAGGGTATAATTGGTGCCTGAAGGCGTTTTTCTTCCTTAATATAATTCAATACTTGTAATATAACGTTCCTCGCATCACTTTTTAAAGCTTTCGGCATTTTTCACAATTAAAAACCACAAAAAGAAAAATAAATACGCGCAACAAACAATCAATGGCAGGAATGTCATGGAATAACAGGCCGATTGACATTTCAAACTGGCGTCGTTAGTTCTACTTTTGGCCACCGGGCCAGATAAGTTTGTAGCACTATACCTACTCCTTTACATGCTCTTTGGACATGACATAATTTTTTATTGGTCGAATTGTCGTTCGCAAGCCCTAGCGACTTCGTTTTATTGAGCATTTAGGATAGTTAAATTCGATTTCTCATGTTGTGGTTATAAATACCAAGGAGTATTTATACCTACAGATAAATACTACTAGGTAATATTATCATTTTTTTTCGACCACAATATTATGTAATCTCACCCATCTTTATAATTGCTAAATCAAATTCATTACTGGGGAGACACAAATATGCCCATTTGTATGTTAATTCTTTTAGTATCTAAAATAGGTATGGTCTTAGAACCCTGGTTTTCCAATTACTAAACGTATTTTAATTAAATTATTAAATTACTGAAGGGGCAAGAGAGAGAGAGAGATGTGAGAGCACAGATTTTTCTTTCTCGCATAGCCAGCCTATGAATGTTCTCGACACCAAACTAGTATACCTACGGACCATCTGATGTTTTTAAGTAGAAATCTTGTAGAATTGTGTAGAATATCGAAAGGAGATGGCCACTTCCTGTCCTAGACATAGATAGCCTTTAATTTAAATAAAATTAATACAAAACAATGTTGAATTAATTTTTATATCTCAGAGCAGCCTAAATAAATATTAAACAATGATGTTGAGTCAATTCTGTTACGTAAATAAAAACATAAAACAAAAATATTATATCGAGATAAGAGCGCCTGATCATCAATAAAGAAAAGTATGTCCAGGACGGTGGTCAAGAAATTTCAGGAATTTGTTTTGTATTCTTCCAAACGTTCAATGTGCGCCGTATAGGTACTGTGGTTTACCTACTTCAGATATCCGAAATGCTGCGAATGTCTACAGTAGGCGCAGCGAGCATACACGCCATCAGTTCCTGTACTCTGTGATCAGTTCGCTCCAAAGACTACTATACAATCAGAGAGTTCGCTCTCTTTCGCGGCCGAGTGAATACGTCTGTGCTTCTGACAGACATATTGAGTTTAACCTGAAATGCCGTCCAGTGCAATCGTTACATGTAAACATCGTTGTGAAACTACTAATTTACACACCGATGGGATCACTTTTCACAGCTAAATACAGTTTATTTAAAAAAAAAAACAACATATTTATTGTAGTATTTCGACTTTTACTACAAAAATGCAAGTGGTGAATTTAAATTTATAAGTTCGAATTGTGCTGTATACATTGCTGCTTTAGCAAATGTGTCAATGTATAGTTCTTACGCTGCAATGAATAATGCATTTAACAATATGATCGCCCACGTATTTTTGCGCAGTACGGCCGCTGCTCATGTTCTTGGTGCGAGCCATGCTGTTTGAGACGTAGTGATTGCCTTCGTCACTGTACTCGAACGCGTATATCGATTGCTCTCACGGTTTTGTCATTGTCATTAGACAATGTTGTAAATGGAAAATATTTGAAATATCAAAGGCAAACATAATACCTAACTGACTTTAAAATAGTTTGTATTTTACGAATGTTTTAAAATTATACGGTTTTTTGATACTACACACGGCTATACATTGTAACGTTCCATATCTATTCAATGCTCCTTAGTTTCATTTTTATTACCCACGACGGAACGGAGCAGGTATATTCGATTCGATTTAACGATTGATTAAGTCATTTTTAACCTTTATTTTTTTGAACGCCATTTAAGAAATCGATGTGCGGCGACTTAGCCGGTAGAGCCCCAGGCCCCAGGTCTGTAAATCGCATCCAATTCGCATTCAAAGCGCATTCGAATCGTAAAAATCTCTTCGAAAAAGAATAAAATAACTCAAAACCCCCGACTTAACCCAATTATTATGTAACGAAATATTATAATAGACTTAAAAATACTTTCTAAAAAAGAGTTGATATCTCGAGAAATCGGTAATCATCATCATCATCATCATATCAGCCGAAAGACGTCCACTGCTGGACAAAGGCCTCCCCCAAAGATCTCCACAATTGCCGGTCTTGTGCTATTCGCATCCAGCAGTTTCCAGCGACCCGCACAAGATCATCGGTCCATCTTGTAGGGGGCCTGCCCACGCTGCGTCTTCCGGTTCGTGGTCGCCACTCGAGAACCTTTCTGCCCCAACGGCCGTCGGCTCTACGAGCTATGTGCCCTGCCCACTGCCACTTCAGCTTGGCAATTCTTCGGGCTATGTCGGTGACTTTGGTTCGCCTGCGGATTTCGACATTTCTGATTCGATCCCGCAAGGAAACTCCGAGCATAGCCCTCTCCATTGCTCTTTGGGTGACTTTAAGCCTTCTAATAAGGCCCATAGTGAGCGACCACGTCTCTGTTCCGTATGTCATCACTGGCAATAGGTACACACTGGTCGAAGACTTTCGACTTGAGAGAGACAAATCGGTAATAGATATACTTAATTAAACAATGCATATCGATGTTTACAGTTTTTTCCTAACGTGTCTGTTTCTAGAAGATATACTTTAATGTAGCGATAATAATTTTACCATAATACATAACCGAGGAATATCCGTCGGGGGCTGCCTTTCCTATATGAAATTTCAACAAAAATTTAATCATACTCATAAGTGTATTTAATGTCGGCGTTAAACATCTACAATTCTTCAATAATTGAATTCACGTCACTAGAAAAACGTTAGCTAGGTCAATGGCAGCCCCCGACGGATATTCCTCGGTTATGTATTATGGTAAAATTATTATCGCTACATTAAAGTATATCTTCGAGAAACAGACACGTTAGGAAAAAACTGTAAACATCGATATGCATTGTTTAGGTAATTAAGTATATCTATTACCGATTTGTCTCTCTCAAGTCGAAAGTCTTAGAAAAGAATAGCACAAGACCGGCAATTGTGGAGATCTTTGGGGGAGGCCTTTGTCCAGCAGTGGACGTCTTTCGGCTGATATGATGATGATGATTACCGATTTCTCGAGATATCAACTCTTTTTTAGAAAGTATTTTTACGTCTATTATAATATTTCGTTACATAATAATTGGGTTAAGTCGGGGGTTTTGAGTTATTTTATTCTTTTTCGAAGAGATTTTTACCGTCGTGGGTTTTTTCAAAATTTTTAATTTTCTTTTTTGTAATAATATGTTATGATTTAATTTTATCAAATGCTTCAGTAAATTGGCCGGTCGGGGCTGGAGGTGCGGCGCGACCCGGCGACGAGGCGTATGTTCACCGCAATTCCTACCTTTTCGCACAAACACCAGGTTATTTTATTATAGGATCGAAATTATCATAAAATATATAAGATATCGAAATAATGAAAATACTGGGGAATAAAAAGATTTGCTTTAATATGGATGAATTAATTTCCCCCCGTATTTCTACGCCTTTACTTTGCAGTAGTAGGTACTGAGGAGTTTTATTTTTTTACGTGATAGTCTTCAGTTCCCTCGAAGGTGGGCCTCCGTAAGATGAGTCTTAATGCCGCCTGCACCTTTCTCTAAAATCCAACATGCTATATAGTTTTATTATTAATCTATACATATAATAAAATCGTAGGAAAGTCAATACTGTACATTGAATATTTTTTGTAAAGGATACTTGGGGCGTGATCTGCAATCGATATCGAAGCCAAAAATATAATTTTTAGATTTTTTGTCTGTGTGTCTGTTTGTCTGTATGTATGTCCGGGCTAAACTCAAAAAGTACTGCATGGATTTACTTCAAATTTTGCATGAACGTTACTAAGAGGTCGGGTCAACATATAGGCTACATATTATCACGCTATCACCTACAGGGGAGGAGCTGTGATCATTTATAAAGTTTAACGCGGGTAAAACCACGGGGCACAGCTATATGAAATAATTGCATTCCTTCAATATAAGATAATAAGTTATTATTACGTGATAAATTAAAACACAAAGTTTCAGAAGAATACATTTTATTGCAGGTATTTTTTTTGCGGTAACAGCTTACGACATATTTGCAACAAGCTAGTCCCGTGTTGTATTTTTTGTAACATTATAAATTAATCGCTACTTATGTACATCTTAGCTTAGATACAAATTAAATACGAATGTAACGAGAATGGCTCGCCCGGCCTTCGTGCCTTATTACTAATCTGAGACCACTATGTAGGTATACTAATTCTATGCTACCTTATATTAATCATATCGTTTTTAGCAGCTTTACGCGGGCTGATCAAAAATACAATATTGGAATTTTGATTTAAATCGCGTCACAGTAAGAGCCCATTTTCTTTTCTTCAGTTTGTTTATAATTTGTATGTTAATTTTCTGCAGTTCTGGATGCGTAGTTGGTTTTTGATAGACATTTTTTTTATGATCCTGTGGGAAACGGTCGGAGCAAATAATGTGTAATATATGCAATGTCATACAGATTTCAATGTTATACGTATTGTAGACCCGCCAGGCTCGTAGCGCAGCATGGCGTCGGGCGGGCGCGCTACACGTCCGCGGGCCGGGCGGGCAGGTCGCGCTACACGTCCGCGGGCCGGGCGGGCAGGTCGCGCTACACGTCCGCGGGCCGGGCGGGCAGGTCGCGCTACACGTCCGCGGGCCGGGCGGGCAGGTCGCGCTACGCGTCCGCGGGCCGGGCGGGCAGGTCGCGCTACGCGTCCGCGGGCCGGGCGGGCAGGTCGGGCGGCACGCGGCGCGCGTCGCGCAGGTAGGCGTGCGCCGTGGCCAGGCGCGCCGGCACGCGCTCGCTGGGCTCGTAGCGCAGCATGGCGTCGAAGAGCGCGGCGGCGGGCGCGTGGTCGCGCAGCGCGGGCGGCAGCAGCAGGCGGGCGGCGCGCGCGGGCCAGCGCGGGAAGGCGGCGCGGTACTCGGGCAGGCGGCGCGCGCCCGCCCACACGCGCTGGCCCGGCGTGCCCAGCGCGCGGAACACGCGGAACAGCTGGTCGATCTCGCTGTCGCCGGGGAACAGCGTGCGGCCGCTCGCCATCTCGGCGAAGATGCAGGCCAGGCTCCACACGTCCACGGCGGTGGAGTAGAACTTGGCGCCCAGCAGGATCTCGGGCGCGCGGTACCACAGCGTGACCACCTCGTGCGTGTAGGCGCGCACGGGGATGCCGAAGGCGCGCGCCAGGCCGAAGTCGGCCAGCTTGATGCGGCCCTCCGCGTCCACCAGCAGGTTCTGCGGCTTCAGGTCGCGGTGCAGCACGCGCTGCGCGTGGCAGTAGGACACGCCCTCCAGCAGCTGCCGCAGGTAGCTCTGCGGGACCAACCACGGGGCTGTAGAGACCCTTCCACTCACTCCCTTCATTTACATAGTAGCTTCCCAAGTGTCTATATTTTTATACTGTGGCAGAGGTGATGTGTCGGTTACGTGCTTACGTCAGCTTACCGGCTGTCTGACGGCGCGGCGACGGCGACACGGTGACGATCCCTTTCCGATTTGAATGTGTGCTATGTGAATAGTTAAACGGTGTATCCTAGTGTTAAACAATAGACAATATTGTTACCCTTTGAATTATGACAATTTTGAACCCAAAGCGATTAAAACTTTCAGAGATTAGTTTATTTTTGTTAACCACATGGAGGAGAAGGGTGTTTGTCCCGAGTGTGTAATGTAGGTATTTTTGTATAACAAGTGTTGGAATATAAGAAGGTACCTGGAATAGGTATCCTATTCCATGGCCAGACACACACTGTATCTTGATATAGAAATGAACTCCACTTAAAACTTAATAACACAAACAAGATGGTAAATCACGTTAAGAATAACAACAAAGAAGTAAATAAATGTAACAAACACCTTGACCAGGTCGTGTGCGAGCGGACCCTTGGTGATGTCCATGAGGCGCTTGAGATCCATGTGCAGGAACTCGAACACTAGGAACAGCTTGTTGTCGGCGAGCAGCACGTCCAGCAGCGACACCACGCACGGGTGGCGCAGCTCGCGCAGCACCGAGATCTCGCGCAGCGCCGTGGACGGCACGCCCTCCGGCTCGCTGCAACACGCGCGGGCATGTCGGTACCACGTACACGGGCATGAACATGTCTGTTTGTCCCGAGTCTTGAGTGTAAATTATCGATAAGTATAAGTATGTATTTACAAAATGAAAATTAGTATATGTAGTCAGTAATTTGCTTTATTTGCTAAATTTTAGTGCTAGAACATTTTAAAACCATTTAATTTATTAAACACGTCTTGCAAACGATTACGTACGTAGGGGAAGGTTGCTATGATTGGACCACTTAACTTCCGTACGACATATCTTTTTTAGTTTTTGCGATAAAATAAAACTGCTTTTTGGTTTTGTTTCCAATCAAATTTATTAATATAATATGTCACTCACAGCTAATTTAAACTGACAGTTTGTGAGAAAATTGACGTTAAACATTTCTTTGGTCGTTGCCTTCTTTGGACCATGGTCGCTTTGATTGGACCACTGAGTTGCTATCAATGGACTTAGAAAATTTTTGGCAGTGGTCCATTCAAGGCGATTAACAAAACTCAATAAAAAAAATAAAAAATATGAAATCCTTCATCAAAAAGAATAATTAAAAATACCTATCCTTAACGTAAAAAAGCTTATACTGGGTTGAGCAGCAAATGAGTTTTTTTTTAATTGGTCATTGTACTCATAATTATATACAACTTTTACTATGGGACCAACCAACCCTAAAATCGGGAAAAAAATTAACTGCTTCATACATTTTGTCGAGTTTTGTGAAGGTAATGTATGAAGCAGTTGATTATTTTTCCCGATTTTAGGGTTGGTCCCATACTAAAAGTGGTTCATAATTATGAGTACAATGACCCCTTTAAAAAGCCTATCTGTTGTTTCAACGATAGATAATATTACGAATGAGTATGAGATCAAATTTGACACATAATGAGATCAACTTTTACACGTATGCAAACGATTAATTATTATAAAATCACATTTTAAATTAAAAACAATATTACAACAAAAATAACAACACTTATTTGCATTGAGGACATAAATACTTCTTAATAGTTTTCTTAACGCAGGCGCAATCTACATGAACCCAGGCTTTACACATCATACATTGAATCATGTCTTCAACTGCACACAGTAGGCAGATTTTGCAAAACCATTTTTCGATATTTACTGATTTGGCATCTTTGCTTGTTGATGGCTCTGGCTCATCAGTTATTTTATTTTTAGAAAATGCAGTTTCTTTTGCAGTAAATTTCGGCTTTTTCGGTTTTGAAGGCCTTACAATTGCTTGTTCTAAAGTGGTTTTATAAGGCGTCGACGTCAGTTCCAAGCTACTTTGTGCTTTTTTACTCCTTTGTCTTAACTCTTGTGCTACTTTTTTAGCTCCAGGAGATATTTGGTTTATTGTGAATTCGAAATTGCGTGCCTTTGATTCAGCTGTACTACAATCAATATTCTGTGATACCGCTAAGGTTTCGATCTGACATTCAGCAGTCATAGCTTCATTTTGACATGTAATTGGCTCCGTCACTTCTAGATTCCTTTCTAGTAAAGAAATATTGAAAGATAGTGGATCTATATCATCCTGTAAGTCTAATACAATTGGTGGTGAAATCTCATCGTTTTCTTTTTCAGGTACAATGAATTCGTAGTCAGCAAATGCATCTTTATTAAGAGGACAAATTCCAGTCTTTGCAAAGCCACTCGTAGCAGTTCCAACAGATGCAGCTCGGGAATATGCTTTTCCGAATAGCATTGAAACTTGAAACATTGTCACAGTTCTTCCAGGATTTTGGCGCAACCATTTTTCTGTTTCGTCTATATAGTAAAGGCTCAACGGCTTGAAGAAGGAGACATCCAGCGGTTGCATTTTATGTGTTGTATGTGCTGGAAATGAAAGCAATACGACGCCGTGTTGCTTGGCATATGTTATAGCTTTTAAATTTTTTGTATGGCTAGCATGACCATCTAACAGAAGTAATACTTTTTTTTCAGGTGTCGGCTTCACAGACTCAATAAAGTGTTGTAACCACAAATAAAATATGTCTTTGTTAATATATCCACTCTCTGGATTAAAAGCAAATATTGTACCAGGTGGAGCTCCATCCCTGAGTTCGTCTTTTGCTCTCTTGCGCTTAAATATTATAAGCGGTGGTATAAAATTACCAGCAGCATTAGCACAACATACGGCTGTAGTATTTGTACCGCGTTCTCCACTAGTAATAGCTCCAACTTGCCGCTTACCTTTTAATGCCAGTATTTTTCTTGTTTTCCTCTGGACAGTTGACAAGCCCGTCTCATCAACGTTGAAGATACGCTGCGCTTCTGTTATGTTGTATTTTTCGCATACTGCCTCCAATTTATTGAAGAAATCGGTTACAGCAGGTTTGTTGAATCCAGTAGCCCGGCTCATTGAAGTTGCTCTTGGTTGTCTCAAACTTAATTGTGGATGCCGCTTCATGAACGCATAGTACCATTTTTTACCTGCAATTCTTTTCTCTTTGTTAAATCGATTTTTGATATTGTTCTTTTCTGCCAGTTCAAATGCCAGCTGCCGAATATCGAAAGGCGTTACACCATACAAACTACTTTCCATCTCGAGGATGTGTTGACATAATTCGGTTTCCAATTCTGACGGAAGATCACCTTCAGATCCTACTAATTGAACATGTTCCTTAGCCTTTTGATTCACACCATCCAATCTTCGTTTTAGTGTGGCTTTAGGCACTCCATACATCCTACTTGCCTCATTCAAACCTGCTTTATTTTTACGCACTGATTCAATGGCTAGGTTCATGCTTACTTCATTCCACGCATAATATTTTCGTTTTGTAGCCATTCTGAAACAATTTATCACGTTAACATACACGTGTAATTATTATCACATAAATAAACGTTATTATTATTGACACGGGACTATCAAAATTAACTAGTTTTTGTAAAAATTTAACATTTAAATCATAAACAGACAGTTCTTATCATTGGACCAGTCCAATGATAGGGCCACGTTAGTGGTCCGATGATAGCAACAGGGTCCTAACGTAAAAATAGGGTTATGAAAAAACAACCACTATCTTCAGTCAAGAATAATTATTTCCAACGTAAATACAAGTCAACATTCTACAAATTAAAATATGTACTATTAATCAAATCATAGTATTATGATACTTACATCAACTTTTCGTAGTCGTATTTTTTATATCCGGAGCGCCGCGATCACATTTACACACGTCACTCACTGGCGGCTGCAGCGCGGGCACTGAGGTTGCGGGGGGCCTATCTTACCACCCAAGACATGCTTTGTAACGTACCTACGCGTCTCTGGAGTTGCGATTTTACGAAATATTTAAGTGGTCCAATGAAAGAAGCGGTCCAATGATCGCAACCTTCCCCTATACTTTTTTGTAACGTGATGTTTATAATTAGCCCAGGGGAATTTTACTACTTCTCCGGACATTAGCAGCGGCGCGCGGCGGGTAGCAGATTACACTACGACGTTATCGTAACTTTTGGTTACTTAGCGGGCGCTAGTGGACATCTCTTTTGCGGTTCGAATGACGGTATCGGGAGGTTGCTAATGTGGAGAGAGATACGAGAGACCATTTCAGTTCGGGACGTTTTGTGCTCAAAAGATAGAGACCGGTCACCAGCCAAGCACCATCTCTCTCAACAGCGGAAGATTTATAGCTAAATTTAAGATTTAAAAATAGCAATTCCAGGAACTCCAGTGACTTACACATTGGTGTTGTTGATATGTGTAAACATAACCTAGGATTATCATTTTCAATGCAGCTACACACGTTTCTTTTGAAACTAAACGACATGGTGCTTAGTAGCTAGTCTGATAGCTGTAGTAGTAGTGGGTGAGTGTAGTTTGAGTGTATTGCGATGGATACTGCCAGTGATAATGATATTCGCCTAACCGTCCCCAGTGGTGTCGAGCGTGCTTGTAGAACTTACTTTGCTTGATGTTCGCCAGTATAATGGAATTGTAAACACTGATAATAAGTAATCACACTTATCACTGTGTTATGGTGTCACACTGTTCAGACTCGCGCTTGGTTTCTGCGGATCACCCAGCCCTTACTACTATTATTGAATATGATAATCCGATGCTTTATTAAATTACGCTACTTGTACTGTGATGATGATGATGATGTCTTTCCTGGCCGTTTTCGACCACAGCGACTGCATATATATATGTATTCTTTTTTTTTTTTTTTTTTTTTGAAGTTATACTTCTTATGGCGCGATGGAGAGAAATGATGAGAGTGAATTTCTACGATGCGCGCGCACACCGACACCAAAAAATTTAACGGCATGAAGTTAGTTCTAGGTGGTATGAAAATTGATAACTATGTTCAAGTTGTATATTAAGAAGTATAACTTCTAACGCGTGTACATAAGTACACACAAGTTTATTTTTTTTGAGAGGACATCAGGAGCGTAGTTGGTCAGCTCTTTCGTGGGCCCTCATATGACTGCAATAGCCAATCTTCGTTTTAAGAATGCGAGCACAGCGGCTGCACACCAGGACACCGTTTACGTAATTGTACTGTTTCGCCGAAGATGGTTGAGATTTTAGAGCGTCACGCCTAGCGTCTAACTCAGCCCGTCTCCCATCCTCAAAGTCAGAAACCTTCTGATGTACAAGGCGTCTCCATTCAAGTTGTACTATATATCTATACGAAACAAACTTGTTCTATATATCTATACGAAAAGGGTAATTATAAGCTTATTAATAATTTACTGCACGTATGGCGCAGCGACTAAGACAGTCGCCTCGCCGCTTCGTGTCGCGGGTTCGAGTCTCGCGCCGGACATCTATTTGTAATTTGTGTCCGTCTATTATATGTTTGTAAAGTATCCCGGGACACAGGGATTAGAAACCCTAAAGCGGGCGTTGTCTTTTAAAAAGAAAAAAAAGATAAAGAAATATCGAATATTGAGTGACATGAGTTGACGAGTTTTCATCACGTTCTATTCACGAATCGGTTGTCTTATTTTACGAAACATTGTATGGTTTACAGGAAATATAATTATATATATATATATTTATATATATATATATATATATATATATATATATATATATACCCAGAAAAGTTACACTAGAACAACTGCAACTTGTGGCAATAAATCTGAAGTGAGCACTTTAAAATTACTATGTAAACGGTGGAATGTCTTGGGTGCCTGAGTGTTACAAAAACCGGCCAAGTGCGAGTCTCGTACGTACGAGAGTTCCATACCATTATCTATAAAAATGAGCTAAAAATTCACGTTGTTGTATGGGAGCCCCCTTAAATATTTATTTAATTTTGTTTTTTGGTATTTATTGTTAAAGCCGCAACAGAAATACATCATCTGTGAAAATTTCAACAGTCTAACTATCAGGGTTCATGAGATACAGGCAGGTGACAGACGGACAGACAGACAGCGAAGTCTTAGTAATAGGGTCCCGTTTTACCCTTTAGGTACGGAACGCGCCCGAGTTGCACAGATGGCCACCGATAGTGGGCCCCGGGCTTAATGCTACAACTGGATCCGATGCGCCCCAACTAAACCGCGCAGCCTCACAGCACTCAACGCTTTCCTGTGTGCCAATCCTGACCGTGATTTGTTTGCGGATGGATGGTCGGAAATATTGTCAGAATGTTTGCGTTTCTGTGAGAATGATGTATGATTGTGTTTTAAAATCAATGTTTATGTTTTTTTCTTATTAATATTTTAATTGATTATTGTAATAATTATCTTTAATTACTGTAATTGGTGTTCTACCGTTTTAATTAAAGTAAATAAATAAATAAATAAACTAAGAAGACCCAGCGAAACAAACTCAGTGGCTTCATCTACTACCGGTCTCAACACTGTGAACATCAGAATGACTGGCCAAAATGACCGAAAAGCTTTAAAATATTACTAAAATCTAATACCTATTTGCTACTATTTGATACCTTTGTTTAAATAATTGGTACCTAATTAACAACTGTGAAAATGAATTTAAAAATTGGCCAGTTAGACGAGGGTCGATAATTTTTAAAACCAAAAAAAATAATAGTAGGATGAAACCCATTAGAAAAGGAGGGGAATATTATAAAAATGAAAGGAAAAATAATTTACGGGCGATCTGAGTTCGGGAAGGGTATGGGGGTGAGTTTTTGAGGGTAAAAAACGGTTTTTCTCGATTTCCGGCAAAACTAAAAGTCCTATCGAAAAAAGTCAAATGGCAAAGTTGTAGGTAATAAAAAGATCTAAAACTTTTGTATTTACACATTTTTCACATAACCTAAAATTTATGTGAAAACTTCAAAAAACCAAGTTTTTGGTTTTTTATTTTTATCTTTTACATAAATTTTTCTTCTTTAACGAAATTTGGTGAAAACTTACCTTTTTATGTCCCAAATACGCTGTAATTTATTTGATTAAAAAAAAATATTTTTTCACCTTATTTTGAATTAATATCGAAAAAACACCCTAATTTTCAATCGAAAAGTCACCCGTCAAAATATCAGCTTTTTTCAAAAAGTTGGTATGTTTTCTGTTCGTTGAAATCTCTACTTTCCGATGGTGAAAAAAAAAATATATGTTAATGTAGTTAATTTTCTCAGAAAATGCAAAAAATCCAAAATAGAGTTATTTTGGATTTTTTGCATTTTCTGAGAATTCGATTTTTTTTTATTTATTATGAAAAAAATCATCTAAAAATGTGATTGCTGCAATTTGTTTCAATTAAAAAGTTGATTTATTTAATGTTAATTATATTTATGTCATATAAAATCTCATTATATATAAATATAAATGTAAATCGTACAATTAAATGTAGATACTTTATTCTGATGACGTTATTCATTACAATATTTTTAAACAACAAAATATTAAAGAAATAAATGTCAAAATGTATAAAAAATATATTAAAATCTATTTAAAATGTATAAATATATAAAATATCGATTGAAAATTAGGGTGTTTTTCGATATTAATTCAAAATAAGGTGAAAAAATAAATATTTTTAATCAAATAAATTACAGCGTATTTGGGACATAAAAAGGTAAGTTTTCACCGAATTTTGTTAAAAAGAAAATATTTGTAAAAAAGATAAAAATAAAAAACCAAAAACCAAAAACTTGGTTTTTTGAAGTTTTCACATAAATTTTAGGTTATGTGAAAAAAGTGTAAATACAAAAGTTTTAGATCTTTTTATTACCTACAACTTTGTCATTTGACTTTTTTCGATAGGACTTTTAGTTTTGCCGGAAATCGAGAAAAACCGTTTTTTACACTTAAAAACTCACCCCCATCCCCTTCCCGACCTCAGATCGCCCGTAATTTATTTTTCCTTTCATTTTTATAATATTCCCCTCCTTTTCTAATGGGTTTCATCCTACTATTATTTTTTTTCACTTTTTATTAATTTTAAACGCTTCTACCCTGGTCTAAGTCATTCTGACGTCAGGATGACTTCTTCATTTAGAAGTTCCACGTAAGGGCTACAAAATTTCAATTCGCCTTTACAAAAATTTAGTACCTATTTCATACCTAAACATATATTTTTTTACTAGAATTTTAGAGCAAAGAATATAAAAAATATAAAAGATTTTTGTTTACTACTAATACAGAAATTCATATAAAATAACACAATGAAAATAAAGCAGATTAATCTTTTATTGCAAATATATATGCGTAGAAGTTTCTATTGCTTTGACAAATCGTCAAAGCATTTCCATTTTGTGCCCCTGCGACAACGAGATTTATAATGTCCAATACAGTTAGAACTGAGTGAAGGTACAAAGTCTTTTACAGACAAGATTTTGTATTCAGCACCTTTTGACATTAAACATTGTTTTTGGTAAATGGGTAAGAGTTAATCTTATTTAATGAGGTGGGATTTAGTACTTTAGAATCATAAGTCATCATAATTATTCTGTATTAGTAGTAAACAAAAACTCCTATTTTTTTTTATCATTTGCTCAAAAAATCTAGAAAAATCATATGTTTAGGTATCAAATAGGTACTAAATTTTTGTAAAGGCGAATTTAAATTTTGGAGCCCTTACGTGGAGATCCTAAATGTGGGCAGTCATCCTCACGTCAGAATGACTGGCCAATTTTTATATTAATTTTCTCAGTTGTTAATTAGGTACCAATTATTTAAACAAAGGTATCAAATAGGTATTACATTTTAGTAATATTTTAAAGCTGATCGGTCATTTTGGCCAGTCATTCTGATGTTCACCTCAACACTGCCCAGTTGAGACGTTTTGGTTTCACAGTCACATGAGACAATTTGCAGGTTAATAAAAAAAAATACTTCAGTATACTCAAGTAGCACAAAAGTGCTGTTTGATAATTTCTTACCAGCCCTTATAATAGCATAGATAGGGCATCCTCTGGTAACATAACTCTAATTTGGTCACAAATTATTCAGCAGCTCTTAAAGAACTGCAGGATCTGACCCTTCCCATCAGTGCCTCCATCTTTGTTGCTAATGCACACATACAATTGCTTTAGTAATAAGTCATTCATAACACATTTAGTCCATCCAATGTTAGATAATATTTAAAAACCCATCATGTGCACCACCTTGTTCAAAAATGTTTTACTATTAGGCATAATAGTAACAACAGTAAAATGGCAGTAGCAACTAAGTAAGAAGTGCATTTGGCAAAATGCACTGCTTACTCAGTTCTATACTGATGAGTGTAATAAAGAGTTATTTTCATTCCATAGTACAATCTAATACGTAATCATCACTAATATAAACAAACATTGACATTGGAAATGGATGTTTTATTCAGTATTTTGGGAAGTAAACATATGAATGTGTGCGTGTGTACTACTACTACATATGTTCAATAGCTTTTCACCTTTTATGCAATGCATTATTTTACTAAACTAAAGTAAAAATACTAGATATGGCATTAACTTTGTACAACCTAGGGCATGCAATGTTAGTGTATATATGTAATGAATAGTAGGATTCTGTGTGAGTGTGTGTGCCTATTTTAAATAAATGTAAACTAGGATAAAAGATTTTAAGTAATCTTTATTGGTAAGCATCAATCCTGTGTTGTCATTATTTAAAGGATAAAACCATTTGTAGAGTTTGTTCTAGTTTTCCCTTCCATCTAAAGAGTAACTGTAATTCCGTGTTTTATTAGTATGTAATAAGTACTAAAGTTTACATTAAGTGACATCATTAATTAGGACACAACAATGTACAGTAGAATAAATGAGCATAGTCCATAAAATATCCACTTGTATTATTGAAATTGTCGTTCTAGTTTCAAATAAACACATCATATAAAACTAAAATATAGATATATATATATATAGAATAACATAATTTTTAGGAATGAAATACTGAACATAGAAGGTTTAATAAAACCCGCCCCTAAGAATACCCACTGACCAAAATATGCCCTAGGAAAAATTAAACAAACTTTTCCATTACATGTAACACAATTGTGAATTATAAAAGACGAATACAATTAAGTTCTCAATCATAAGAGGAAATAAACCACATTGATCTCAAGTTACTATGCGTGTTGCGGCAACTAGATACTTAAACATATTATTTAATTAAATGGTTCCACAAAGAAACAAATAATCGATGTGCATAAAGTCCAGCAATTTCTAGTTCTGTTATAATTGATATACATTTAAGAAACAAGAAATAACAATAAATTTGTGGGTTATGCCTAGTGAACAAACTACATTACTCCATTCCTGTCAACATTTCGCGCCAAAACTCACTTTTCTAATTTTATTTTCTTCAAGGCTATTTCATTTCCAGTCACTCTGTCCTTTGCTTTATACACAACTCCGTATGTGCCCTCTCCTATTTTCTCTACTCGTGAAAAATTCTCCATCTCATAACGTAATTTTCACCATAATAAATTAGTCTAAACAAACACAGTAGGTACACCACCTGTTGATCACTCACTTTTTCATTTTGACATTTATAAAATTGACATAAGTATCAAATTTAATGACATAAAGGATATCATACATTGGCAGGCTTTAGGTGTTTTTACCAGCGAAAGAGAATCAAATACATATTTTATAAACCGCGGTAGAATTCGTTAAACCAAACACAATACATGCGTCTAGTGAGATTTGAATTCTTAAAAGTCAGTTTAAAAAGTCACGAATATAATATATCAGAATTAAATTTTATTGTAATTGATAAGAGAAACCCGTCAAATAATTACGTTTATTATCGACTAGCTGTGCCCCGCGGTTTTACCCGCGTTAAACTTTATAAATTGTCACAACTCCTCCCCCGTAGGTGATAGCGTGTTTATGTAGCCTCTACAATCACAATTTCTAACTACTCTGTCACTAATGTTTATAATTCCGAAGCATTCAACTTCATAATTTCAGTAGCAATAAACATAATTTCTCAACATAACCATCGTATACAGTATGTATATAGTAAAAGTCATATCTTTTTTTTTATTTTTAAATATTTTGGGTTAGGTTAGAACTGCGACCATTTAGCGCTAGATCTTCTACCCACATATATTTTTTATTACACTTGGTAAATGTTTTTATCTGAGTATGAGTGAAAATATTATGGTAATTATGTTTAGGGATAAATGCGTTATGATAAAAAATACAGAAAGAGTTTAAATATATTTACATTAATTATATTATTAATTACAATTTTCGGAAACATGAGTGATGAACATCGCCGATAGCACCACAAATAATTTGAATGAAAAATTTTAGGACGAGTGATCATTCGGATTAGAGATCATTAGGAAGAACAATTTCGGGTAAAGCATCTGAGGTGAGCCAATATGGACCCCATAAGGGTATGTAACATGACACATTTTGTGAAGGCTTTGTTATATGCTGGCTGTTTCGTTTGATGGAATTTATCACAACGGTGCTTAAGAAGTTTCACTACAAAAGGTGCGGATATTGCGGATTAATTAGACACGAAGTCAAATAATATTATAAGTGGATAAACTTTCTAAGCCACCAAATTTATATATATATATATATATATATGAATAATGTACAGGTCTCAGGGGCACAGCACGGCTTTAGACCAGCTAAAAGCACTACTAGCAATCGACTGAACTATATGAGTTACGTCACACCAGCTGTAGATGGGGGAGGGCAGGTTGATGTAACTTATTTTGACTATAAAAAAGTTTTTTACCTAGTGGATAATGATGTAATACTTAAAAGGTTGGCAGCAGTGGGGTTTACTCCCCACTTGTTGACCTTTTTTGCTAGTTACATGTTAAACAGGCAGCGGTACGTAGAATTCGCCGGATACAGATCAGGCAACTATTTTACTAGGTTAAGAGTAAGTCAAGGTAGCAACCTGGGTCCTCTGGAGTTTATACTCATGTTACGACCTTCCTAAAATCGTCAAAGATACACAATGTATTTTATTTACGCTTTAAGTTACGCTCGATATTAGGTAAATTAAACAATTTAAAATATATGGTTAGTAAAAACATACTATACATATTATATTATGCCCTTGCAGACGCCACAATAAGCTACGGGCTGAGTAGTTATGGGCTGACGTTCCCAGTACATTTAAATAAAATTAAAATATTACAAATTAGACTATTAAAATTATTAACGAACAAACAAGTAAAAGAAAACATTAATAAGGACTATCCTAAACTATTTAAAATACATAAAATATTACCAGTAGACAAAAAAGTTAAATTAATGACCATTTTACAGCAACACAAACAAAATGAACACAAAATTGTTAAAGTCCATAACCAACCAGCCCGGAAAGCAAAATATTGAACAAAATTCATTGTTAAAAAAATCTATCACTTTTATGGACAACGGACTAGTTACAGTGGGTCATTCCCACATTACTTAATGAATTACCAAGTAATATAATAACTGAAAATGTGTCTAAAAGAGTATTAAAAAAGGTGCTTGTGAAACACTATCTATCACTGTGTCCGTAAACATACCAGCGGCCGCGGTTTGTCGTGGATAGCAAGTAAAGTTACTTGCTCTCCGCGACAAGCTGTTGGTTGTTCGCGTTGGATGATGGAACTGTAATTTGTTTATATATGTAGTAGTAATGTTAACTATTTAGTTATTAGAAATTAAGATGTGAACCCGCGAGAATACTGCCGACAAACTGTACTGCAGTTTGGCAGAATACATAAAGTGTAAAAATAATTGTATTAATAAAAAAAAAAAAGAATTGCTGACGACATAAAGCTGTATCACATTATCAACAATTTAGAGGATTTCCAAAAATTGCAAGAAGACGTAAATAGGGTTGTGACAGGGAGCAAGGAAAACCATTTGGAATTTAACATCTCTAAATGCATGACAATGACGTTTAGCCGTGCTCTTACTCCGGTCGCTTACCAATATCAAGTAAAGGAAAAACCTGTAACAAAAGGGACTAAAATCAAAGATCTGGCGGTTCATTTCAATTCTAATTTAGAATCTCGGGAGCACATCATAAAAACATGCAAAAAGGCTTACAGAAACCTAGGGTTTATGTTGCGGGTGGCTCGTGGTTTCACTAATATCAAAGTAGTGGTGTCTTTGTATAATTCTTTAGTTAGAAGCCAATTAGAATTTAATGCAGTTATCTGGTCTCCACATCAAACTAAATATAGTGTCAAGTTGGAGAAAGTACAAAATAAATTAATTAGGTATATTTATAAAATACTATACCCGTTTTATCCAAATAAGTATCCTACCTTATTCATTCTGAGTATGGTGGGATACAACGAGTTAAAAGTGAGGCGAAGTTTTGCGCTAGTCTCTTATATTTTTAAGGTATTTAGGGGAAAGATACACTATCCGGACGTGTTGTGTAGGCTGGGAATGTGTGTCCCGGATAAATATGTGTGGCGGAGACGACAGCCGCGCCTGCTGGCCATACCGCGCGCTCGCACCAAGCTGCTAAGCGAAGCTCCTTTCACGCGTGCACTGCGTACTCTCAACAGTATTGCAGACGAGATAGACGTGTTTTGTTGTACACTGGGAGAGTTCACAGTAAGGGCTCTGTATGTTATTAGTTATTGCATGAAATTATAAAAAGCTGTAATATAATAGTAATGTAATATGCTGTCTACATTATCGCATTAGGTTATATAACCTGTAATGCTAATTGTAAAGAGGGAATAAATAAATAAAGTATGCAAGTTGAGACTATCACAGCAGTGAATATTATAGTAAGAAATTTTGAAAATTGGTACGTCGAAAATGGTGCTACAAGTCGCGTCACCGGTCTTAACGATATATTTTCAGGCTTTCAACATTTTAATAATAAAGAAACACAACTGCTAACAGTTTTACAACAAAAGCTATGGTTACGAACATAGAGTATTAACGGTTGACAAGAACAAATTAGACTATGTGACGTGCGGTATTTCCCCAGAATTAAAATTCTTTCTGTAGCGTGCCTTTATTACTAAAATGTTGTCCAGTGACACTTCATGGAAAAGTTAATATGTATGGCACAAGAGTTATAAATTACTAAATTCCAACTTGTAGAGACCTCCATTACAAGTTGGAATTTAGAAACCAAATTGGATTGAATATTCTATCCACAGAAAACATTTCTGTTGAATATTAGATCGGCCCTGTTGGCTTTTCGGGTTGGGTTCTATTCCCACCCAGGACAGATTTTTGTGAGCATGAACAACCCAGACTCAGGACAAACAGACGTTTGTACTGAGTCTGGGTGTAACTATCTATATCAGTATGTATTTACAAAAGTAAAGTAGTATATGTAGTATATCAGTTATCTGGTTTCCATAGTATGTACAAGCTCTCCTTAGTTTGGGATCAGATGGCCATGTGTAAATAATGTCCCAGGATATTATTAATGACAACTAAAACAATTAATTTAAAAGGAACTTGGTTGATCCTACATCGTCTGCTCTTAGACGAAAGACTGTTAAAGCAATAAAATCAGCAACAACGCAGGTATATTAGTACATAAAGATTTGAGAAATGTTAAATTCATATGAGATCCAACTTCACTGTACATTGTGCCAACTTAGCGTCAAAAAAATAATTGTTGTAATTCTTTCTGGGATAAGAACTAAAAGATCAATCTCAATTTGTTGCGTCTTTAGCTGCAGTAGTCTTTGAAGTATGCAAAGTAAGCGCTCCTGTTCATGGTTAACACGAATGTCTTTAAATTTATTATTAAGTTAGCTTCTTTAGGCACGCTTGACTTGCGGTGTAACCTTGTGAATGCGTTACGAAAATCGTGATCGGGTGAAACAAACGGAAGTTTGGAGGGAGATATAAGATAGCGAAGATATAAAGAGATAGAAAGTGAGATTTCATTGAAAATTGTAGTTTATTTTTTTTCTTTCGTTTGTTTTGGTCACCTTTGCCTATAGACACATAAAACAAGTATACGGACCAAATGACGGTAAGTGGTCACCGTAACCTATGGACGCTCGCGACACAAAACAAGTAAACGAACCACCTGATGTTAAGCGGTCACCGTAGCCTATGGCACTCTCAACACAAAATAAGTATACGGACCACCTGATGATAAGCAGTCCGTAGCCTGTGGACGCTCTCGACACCAAGCAAGTATATGTAATAAAATACATATATAAACCAGCTGGTGTTAAGCGGTCACCGTAGCATGGAGCCAAAGAAGTTTTACGTAAGTAGTGTAGTCTAAAAAGCACACACGTTTTTAGGGTTCCGTAGCCAAATGGCAAAAAACGGAACCCTTATAGATTCGTCATAACTGTCTGTCTGTCTGTCCGTCCGTATGCCACAGCCACTTTTTTCCAAGACAATAAGAGCTGTACTTTTGAAACTTGGTAATTAGATGTATTCTGTGAACCGCATTAAGATTTTCACACAAAAATAGAAAAAGAATAATAATTTTCGAGGTTCCCCATACATAGAACTGAAACACAAAAAATATGTTTTCATCGTACCCATACATGTGGGGTATCTATGGATAGGTCTTCAAAGATGATATTGAGGTTCCTAATATATTTTTTTTCTAAACTGAATAGTTTGCGCGAGAGACACTTCCAAAGTGGTAAAATGAGTGTCCCCCCCTGTAACTTCTAAAATAAGAGAATGATAAAACTAAAAAAAATATATGATGTACATTACCATGTAAACTAACAACGAGAATGGGTTTCAACGAGGTTTCGATTAAAGCATGAGTACGTACCCTCGAAATGCTAGGGGTTACTCGCACATTGCCGTCACTGCAGAAACCTTCTACTTCCTTAATTTAGGGCTCCATATGATAGGCTTTTGGGAAAGTCGAGTCCGGCATTAAGGGGCTGTTGCCAGCTGTTGGGGTACTCAATTTTTTTTCGCCTCTGGTAGACTTCATGTGACTTGTTAATTTTGTAAATGTAGGCGGATGCACCCTCCATTTTTTCATCTAGCAGGAGATTTAATGGTATTGTTTATTTCTGAAATTGAATGGTATTGTTTATTTATTTTATTATGATTCACTGGATGACAACGGTTCTGTGCATCCATTAGCCTACATAACAACCAATCACAATGCTTTGCAATTGTATAACACGTCTTGCTATGGAAGAGCAAACTCTCCTAATACAGGCACTATCTGCCTAAAAGGAGGATTCAATCACAAATATTGTTTTGAAACCTAAACTTGTTAATACCAATAAACTTATTATTATTATTATTTATTTATTTACACACAGAACTACACCACCATTACAGTGAAAACCAATTCGGTGGAGTAGGCACATAATATAGATTCTGAAAACAATTATAGTTAATTACTTAAAACTAAACAAAACATTCATTGCCATCGTGAACCCACTCAGCAAACACGTAAACATGTCAACCGTATCCCCTACCGCGTTAAGAGCGCGCAGTGCCCGCGGTAGCGGCGCGCGCTGCAGCATGTTTGTCCGCGCGCACGGCACGTCCAGCAGCGGCGGCCGTCTCCGCCGTCCCCTGTAGTTATTCGGGACACAGAGTCTTATTTCGTGCAGGATGGCTGGATTATGCACTACTCCACGCATCACTTTGAATAAGTAAATGGCTAACGAAACGTCCCTCCTTACTTCCAATTTGCAGTAACCTATCATGCCCAGAATAAATAAATTGGGATATAACAGAGGATAGCCCGGATAAACCCCATATAACTTAAAATATAAAAATCTGACAAATTTATTCTGTATTTTTTCTAACATTGATATGTATTTAGCTTCATGCGGAGACCAAACCAACGCGTTGCTTTCCAAGTGTGATCGTACAAGCGCTTCAAACAGAGCTTTCAAAGCTTTGATGTTTGTAAACTGGCCAGCCTCTCGCAATACCACTCCTAGACCTCGAAACGCTTTTTTACAAACAGCAATGATATGAGTCCTAAAGTAGACATCAGCAGTAAAACGAATCCCTAAGTCCTTGACTTCAGTGACGCGCTGTAAGGGTTCCCCGTTCATATTGTACTGACAGTGGTGAGGCTTGCGCGCTCGACTGAAAGTTAACAATGAACATTTTGCCACGTTAAAATAGAGTTTATTTTTAAAGCTCCAATCAAGAACTTTGTCGATATCACTTTGCAGCAATTCACAATCCCCGCTATGTGAAACCTCATGGACCAATTTTAGGTCATCAGCAAAAAGCAAAACTGTGGAGTTATTCACCACGTCAGGATGATCATTTATTGTTAAAATAAACAAAAGGGGACCAAGGTTACTGCCTTGACTGATACCGGACCTGGTAAGATATACATCCGAATGGTATCCATTACAGTCCACATACTGACACCTGTCCCTTAAGTAGTTGGCAAAAAATTGGAGGAGATTATAAGTAAAATACAAGACATTTAAAAAAATCGTAAACTGAAAGCAAAAGAAGACGAAAAAAGCAAGCTCGGAGTTTCTTTGTAGCTTTCTTCTCCGGGTCGTCCACCTAGGTAGCTAAAGAAAGCCGCAGGATAGCTAGGGTAGGTTCCTCAGCGGCGAGGATCGCTTTGGCCCCTTAACGCGTGATCGGTGATCCCGTGTATGTGCTCACACTCTCATTTAGAATTTCATCTTTTTGCTTTAGTCTTCCATTCTTCAATTTTAATATAGTAGAACTAAATTTCAAAATAATACTTTAGTAACTTGTTATTTAAGGATTTCAGAAAATATATGCGATAAAACAAACCGCACGGACGGACTAATTATTTTTTTTTAAGCTTTTATACTATCCACTATGTACTGCATTGTGAGCTTGACAAGTACAAGAGTGAATGTTAATACCCAAGTGCTGAATAAATTTCATTTCATGGGCTCAATATTTTATGTAAACTTAGGATACTTAACCGGAAAATATAGGGTTCAACCCAAATCCAAATAGAACTAGGTACATAATGAGTACTGGCACTGATAGGTAGTGTGGGCACCCCCTTTCAACTTTAGTTTGGTTATATTCGAATCCGCATGAGTATCATAAACGAATTATTTAGTTTCATGTGCAATAAATATTTTCCATGCAATACGTAAGTTTTTGCACCCATATCGAATATTACCTAATTAGCAAATTATTGAATAGAACTTACACCAGCGAGGCACAGCTATGTAGCGTGTTTGCCAGTGGAATACCTCTCTTAGGCCATAGATAATAGAATATTAATTTACGATAAAAAAAATAGGATAAGATCGAATAAGTCACTGTCACTAAGCTTTTGAGACTTGTTGTCACTTTATCACTTTACTAGTTGTCACTGTCACTAGAGTAGAGTAATGTAAATGGGAAATTTCAAGAACTAATAATAGAATAGTATTGTGATTTAATTTCTAGCAATTGTGTTGGTTAAATTAAAACGATCAATTTTTATGTTCCATTTATAGGGTAATGGCCGCGGCGATACAACATTGGTTGAGGTATACCAAACGTGTAAATTACATAACAACAAGTGTACGCAGTTTATCCATGACTTCACCGAAAATGGAAAAGGCGTTAGAAAATTTGAAAACAAATCCCTATTATGAAAAATATGCTACACGGATTGCCGATCTACAAAAGACCTCTCCCGAGGAGTTCATGCAAAGGGTGGAACAGCAACAGACAGCAAAAGAACACGCGAAGAAAAAGAAGTTTGCTTCCGTCGACACAAGGTTTGTTCCTTGACCATCGAGGCTGCGAGTAGGTTAATGTACCCAATATAAGAGATATGATTTTGATGGTTTTGATAGCACGCCACCTGTATTCCCCTTTCAAGCTCAGGTAGAGTCTTGTATATATATCAGATTATAACTAGAATTTTCCAACAGCCTTTGATTTTGTGTGTATATTGATTAGGAGTTTATTATACTGCAGTGCATTTATACAAACCAGACAATACTAATACTGTTTTTTGTACATTAAGATATATATGTACAAGAAACAGTTGTGTCACATTTAGTACAATGGGCAGTCTAAGCGCGGTAAATATCTCAAATTAAGTAGTTATGTACTCTCGACTTCATATTCTTTTAAAATGGAACTAAGAATAAAAAAATACAATCAGTAGTTCCATCTTGGAATTGTTAATGGTACCTACTAGTGACAATGAACAATTCAGTTTTGGGTATATTTTGGATATTTATATAAAGGCATTATAAAGAAAAATAACTTCTAAACACGAAAGCAATGTTTTTACATTGTTCTACAACCCAGTAGGTATCTAAATGTATGTTTATTAGCTTTATATATGTATGTTTTATGCATTTGTATGAAATCTTAGGATTTAAAAAAATAAACAAATAATTTTGACGCCTCTCTGGCAGAAAAAATGTGTTTTATCACTTAGTACAAACCCCCTTAACCCCCCCATATACACACCTAACTCACAATTCAGGCGACTCTATATGAGATCCAACCATAAATAATACCATTAATCTTGTGGTTCACAAATAAACTATGATTAAAATAGTGTAATCACATGAGAAGCGTAACAATTTATAATGCACTTGTAATAGGATTTAAACTTTTAAATCAAATAATGTCACAAAGCAAGTTCAACTAAAATGACATATAAGGGGTCTTGTAGTCACTACTATAATATACCTAACAAATGTCTCAATATTGTTCATTTTTAGGGTTCCGTAGCCAAATGGCAAAAAACGGAATCCTTATAGATTCGTCATGTCTGTCTGTCTGTCCGTCCGTATGTCACAGCCACTTTTTTCCGAAACTATAAGAGCTGTACTGCTGAAACTTGGTAAGTAGGTGTATTCTGTGAACCGCATTAAGATTTTAACAAAAATAGAAAAATAACAATAATTTTGGGGGGTCGCCATACATAGAACTGAAATTCAACATTTTTTTTTCATCATACCCATACATGTGGGGTGTCTATGGATAGGTCTTCAAAAATCATATTTAGGTTCCTAATATCATTTTTGTCTAAACTGAATAGTTTGCGCTTCCAAAGTGGTAAAATGAGTGTCACCCCCCCCCCCCTGTAACTTCTAAAATAAGAGAATGATAAAACTAAAAAAAAAATATGATGTACATTACCATAGAAACTAACAACGAAAATTGGTTTGAATGAGATCTAGCAATTAGTTTTTTTTTAATATGTTATACACCACAATTTGCTTTCATTTAATCAACTGAAATACTTGCGGAACCCTTCATGTGCGAGTCAGACTCGCACTTGGCCGGTTTTTACTATTATTTGCTTTCTCCTTAATTATTTTATTAATCCCCTGGTGACCTTTCTTATACTTTATATAAATATACTAATTCATCATGATAATATCTATGCAATACAATCTTCACATTCCTGGCTCCTAAAGTAGTCAATGATTTCAGGCAGTTTTCTTATACTTTATATAAATATACTAATTCATCATGATAATATCTATACAATACAATCTTCACATTCCTGGCTCCTAAAGTAGTCAATGATTTCAGGCAGTTTTCTTATACTTTATATAAATATACTAATTCATCATGATAATATCTATACAATACAATCTTCACATTCCTGGATCCTAAAGTAGTCAATGATTTCAGGCAGTTTTCTTCAGCCCTAAATCCCAAAGAAGCTTTGAAGGATGCATCAGCAGCACAAGATAAACAGCTCAAGGACATATTCAAAATAGAACTTGTAGAAGACAAAGATGCAGCTGAAATACAGGTCATCTGGGAGGAATACCACAAGAACAAAGAAGTGATATCTGCTACCATTCCCTTGGAATCGTACAGCAACCTCCAGAGCATGATGGCACAATTCCCCACGTTCCTGTTCCCGCTGCCGCGCGACCAAGGCTATGAGTTTGTCATGTGCCAGTGTTATGGCAATGCTGTCCACTTTACACCTCTTCTTGCTTACCAGGTTACCTGAAGCATTATTTAAGTAGTATACACTCACTTATTACCTACTTAATCTGTATTAAGATCATCTGACACTGTACATTACATATAATGTACTTGAAATTTTTTGAGAAGAAAATCCTGTTAAAAGAACAATACATAGATACAATGGAAGGATAAAATGAATACCCTAACATTAGTGTGTGTGTGGGCAGCAGTGTCTGGGTATTTATTTTATTTTATGCTGTATTGCCTACAAGCATATTTTGTTAGAAATACCTGCTGTTCAAAATGTGAGCTTGCAAAACAGAACTTTTATAAGCAAATGTAATTACGATAATTGAAAAATAAGAAAAATATTTTAAAACAAGCTTATTGTGCAATGTGTCCAAATACTTTAATATGCGACTATCAAAAGGAAAATTTAGTTGAATATAAATAAAAGATATATTTAAAAAATAGCATTACATTTTAGTTTAAAATCTTAATTGTACAATGAATGCTTCACACTGGCAGAACAGTTTAGGATCATTTTCTCTTGTTAACGCTACTAATTGGGTTCCTAATTCATTATCTTATTAGGAACCAATTTTTTTAGTCTGTTATTAACTTATTAAATAAAACGAAAGGTACTTGAGAAAATTAAAGTTATCTTGCAAAGATAAAATAACTAGATATGCTACTAGATACGTCGTCTGTTCTAAAATCATCATAAGTAGCTTAGAGTTAGAATACTTGTTTTACATCAGTGCCTATTAACCGAGGATATTTAAAATATTGGAACTATATCTCGGCATTGTTTTGTATGTCCAGATTTAGCCATGTGTAGGTATAGGGTTGAATTAAGCATTAAGAGTATTTAACCATTACAATTGGAAGGCAAATCATTTTAAGCAACTTTGATTAAATTGCCTATAATTAAACTCTTTAAGGAGCATATTTTTCCACGAAATTAAAATAATATATAGTTTTAATATTTATTTATCTATAGCGCCCGCCGGACGATTAAATTTATGATTTCCCATTTTTGAGTTTAGATAAACGCTTCTGAATTCGCAATGCAAAGCGTTTATCTAAACTCGCTTTGCATTGCGAATAATGCTATAATAATAATAATAATAATAATATATCTGGGGACAATGTCACACAGATCATCCTAGCCCCAAACTAAGCAAAGCTTGTACTATGGGTACCAGGCGACGATATACATACTTATATAGATAGATAAATACTACATAGAAAATATATACTACTACATAAATAATTTTATAGCATTATTCGCAATGCAAAGCGTTTATCTAAACTCAAAAATGGGAAATCATAAATTTAATCGTCCGGCGGGTCTCGAACATGTCAGTCGGCCATGTTTCTAGAAAACGAAACCCGATAGATAATACCTACATCCTCCTGAAGGGTGTTAGCGAGGGAATCCTAAATTTGATCTGCCAGCGTGTATCGTTCGTATTTATATATTGTATTAAAAATACCTTTTGCACACATCGGAAGGCTGTTGACACTAGTTACTAAACAGCTACAGCAGCGACACGCTTTGTGCAATCAATGCTACGGTTCCGTTTAGTACACCACTAAACTAATTAAAATGTCATTACATCTGTTATCACCATCACATCTAATATAACTGGTATGAATAGAACAGAGCATACACATAAGGCGCCAATCGTGGACACCGGGTGCGTAATTGGCGCACCCATTGATCGCTTACACGTCGCTTATTTGCCGTCGGTATTTTGCGCTAAAACTCAATTGGCTCTACTAAATATGCTCTGCCCTAAGCTTAATGCCATCTAAAAGAAATGTAATGATATTAAAATGTTAGTTTAGTTGATATTGCATACAATGCGCTAAGTGCGACTGTCTCAGGTGCACAAGGAGAACGCGCCGGAGTGCCTCACCATGGTGCACTACTCGGAGCTGGCCGCCAAGCGCCTCGTGCTGATGCGCGGCGAGTACGACAAGGTAAGCGACGCCCGCGCACTACTATAGCCCAACCTTAGAACTACTTAGTAATGCAATGAAATAACATACAAAATAATTAGACTCCTGCCGTCAGTACCTACAACAAATAAATTGTTGCCTTTCTATTTTATCGAACCATTCGTTCTTATTTTCGAAATACATTTTTGCAAATACCATGCATCTTAAATCGTTCATCATCGTTAGGCAATGATGCTCGAGTTTATCATTGGCTACCCTGTTGGTCTAGCGGCTAGTGACCCTGACTGCTAAGCCCGAGGTCGTGGGTTCCATTCCCATCCAGGAGACGAAATCTTTGTATGATGAGTGAACACTCGTGGTATTTGTACCGTTTCCGGGTGTAACTTATCTTTCCGAGTATAATATTATAAATACGAAAGTTTATGAGTAGTATGAGTTGTAGTAGTTAGTTGGTTGTAGTATGAATTTGTTACTCTTTCACGCAAAAACTACCGAACGTATTTCATGATACTTTGTAGTAATATAGCTTATATACCTATATCCGAATAACACTGGCTATCATTTATTAAGTTTAAGGCGGGTAAGACCTAGTCTACAGTATATATGTATTTAGAAGGATGCTGCAACAGTACAGGCTCTGCCTTATTTGGGAACCATTGGCAGTGTGTTAGTTGTTCCAAGATGTTCATTAAAAAATAAATTAGAAACATTCTTATTGTCACCTACATTTCTTCGAATGTCGCGCGTTCGGTGGTGAACTGAACATGTTCTTTTTAAATCAACTACTTTATCAGTCTACCATTTCAACAGTTTTACTATTTTTATTCATAGCTACTAGCGTACTTTATGAATTTCAATTGGTTACTGTATGCCTCCTCGAAAGACATCTGGAGTTAAGTGGGGATAGGGTTCAAAGTATGTAGTTCACAAAAAACTAAACGGACAATTGAACCCCCGCGGCCCCGTTATGAACAAAACCTTATTATTGGTGAAAAGCATGATGGCATCGCAGCAACAGCCAGTCAAGAGCTCGAATGCCTCCTCACTCCTTGTATCAGCAAATGTCGTGTACATTTGTATGATGTAATTTCTTATTTAGTATTACATATATATGACTTTTTGGATATTTATAAAAATCGACAAAAATATGTTACGGGTGCGGTTATACGATATGATAACATCCTAAGATGTTCCACCGACTACCTAATTCAGTGCAAGTGGTAGGTATACCTGGAATGAGTAGATGTTTTGTTTCCAGAACGTGCTCAACGGTCAAGAAGCTCGATGTCTCGCTAATCAATTCCAGATTTACTACAGTGGTAAAGATTCCAATAAACTTCAGCTGCTCAAAAAATTCACGAAGACCCCGGACACATTTAAGCATATGGATCTGATATCACAGCTGGAAAATATAACTCTAACATAAAATACTTAGTAAAAAAGTTGTTTTAATCTGTATATTAATGTTTATTATTTGTAACCTGCAATATAAGCCCTGCTATAAGTGAGCACTTAGTTGAGCTTGTGAGGGTGGTACGTGTACTCGGGAGTGTGGCTCGCACTGGCGCAGCTGTCTCGCCTGGCGCAGCTGTCTCGCCTGGCGCCGCTGTCTCGCCTGGCGCCGGGCGGGCGAAGCTCGCTCTGCTGTTGGACGTGGCCTAGTCTAATGTAATCCATTGGATTGTGTACTATAATTCTATTAGTCGTGTAATACCTATCTTTGTCATTGCTTGACTTCATGCATTTTATAACGTTCTTCTCACATTCTTGGTAACAGCCCTCCACGTAAAGGTTTTCCAAGAAATACTCTGTGCTTTGCGTAAAATCTTCAGTGAATGGTCCGTTTGGTTTAATATATGATGGAATTTCAGACATTAATTCTTCATATAAATTGTAACCGTAATCTTCCAAGCCCTGGGTAAATGGAGTCGGCAAGGTTGAAACGGATTGTACGCCTATGCTTTCCGGAGACCTATTTGTCATTTGATCGCTGTAAGAATCGAATAATTCAACATCCTCACTACCCTTTATCTCGTCTTGATCGTAATGTTTTACACTGTTGTCATTATTCTCATGACAACGATAGATCAAAGCGGCATTTTGTGTAATGTTATCTGCATTTTCACTATGCTCAACACTGTCTTCATCATTACTAAATAATAGGGTTACACTACATTGTGATGAGTTTAGTGACGTTTGTGGTTTGTTATTTTTTATCAAGTTGTTATCCGACGGATTTGCATACAGAATATTTTTCTGTTTTAGATCTAACACAGGCCTTGTTATAGTCTCGGACCGAACAGCATTTGGAAACATTTGCAATGTTAACCGTTTCTTTGTTATTAGGCAATTATTATGATACTTATATTCAAACAAATGATCACTAGCTTTTCCATTATCTTTATCAATACAACTTACTACCACACGACGTGACCTTTTTCTTATTTCATCTAGACATTTACGCGTTTTTCTTTTTTTACGCTTCAAAGTACCGTTTGATATTTCCATGATCCTTTTTCCAAACTAAAAGGTTCAATCATTGATTTTTGTATTTAGGTATGTTGTACAAGAATACATATAGCATACGTAGGTACCTTTATAATTTGCGTTTTTGTGAAATAAATTGAAAGTTCCCAAAATTTTTTTCTCAGCGAGCTGACATGACACCTTCTTTGTTTATGGGCATTATTTTGCAAAAAGGTTTCTAGTAGACATGGATCAATTTTATTTGGTTTAATTAGGAGTGGCCCAACTTACTGTTTATACATACTTTGCGCTTCACTTTTACAAGTAAGTGCATTATAAATAAATTAAAAATAGTTTATTTTCAGTTTCTTACAACGTGGTTCCTATTAATGGTTGGAGCATTCCTTTTAAGTAATAAAATACCTGTGTTAGGATACCCTGCTACATTATCTCAATTTGATTTATGAAAGTAGGTAAGTAACTAATGATTTGTTGCATAGCTAATTTCCTTAAGTTCTTGTTAAAAGGGTTATTTAAATTTTTTAATACTAATTGTCAATATTTATGATCAAAATACAAAATCAATAGGTATGTATGAATGAGATTAGTCTCATTCGAGCACTCGACGAGTCTGCAGCCCTTGAGAATGGTCCGTGGAGGACTGAAACACGTGTTGGGTATCGTACTGGCGCATGTAATTTCCGATAAATTTGAAATTCTAATTTGTATCAATATAATGTCATCAACGTATCTATAATAAAATAAACCCAACATTTTATTTTATTATAGATACGTTGATGACATAATAATCTGTTGGTCTGGTACTAAACGTCAAATTGATTCATTTGTTACTAAATTAAATAATCTCCACCCTAAAATAAAATTTAAATTGGAATTAGAATCACAAAAATCCCTTAATTTTCTTGACCTCACCATCACTAATGTCCATCTTCTTCTTCCTCGGTCCCTCAATGCTGAGGATCGCGACCACAACAGCGAGCTCTCCATTCGCTGCGGTTGTTGCAGCTGTGGACTGCCGTCTGGATGTCCGGCCCCACAGTTTTCCTGATGGCATCTATCCATCTTGAGGGTGCTCTGCCCCTGGCTCGTCTTCCCTCCATCTGACCCACTATGATGTGCTTCTCCAGACTATGCTTAGGAGACCGCATGATATGTCCGAAGAAGCGAAGGGCCTTTTGGTGGCAGATTGCTGAGAGCCTTGTCGTGATGTTAAGCTCCTGCAGTATGGACTCGTTGGTTCTCATAGCGGTCCACGGAATTCTGAGCATCCTTCTCCAACACCACATTTCGAAAGCATCGATCTTTTTGCTATCGTTGCTCTTGCAGCACCAGGTTTCTGCGCCGTACATGAAAATAGAAAATACCAAGGCACGAACGAGTCGCACTTTGGTTTTCCGGCGAATACCGCGGTTCTTCCAGATTTTGTCCAGATTCGCCATAGCGCTTTTGGCCATCCCGGCCCTTCGGCGTATTTCATCTGTACAGTTGCCCTCATTTGTGATCATAGACCCCAAGTACACAAATTGACTGACTTTTTCGTAGCCATTGAGTGCATAGGTTTTTGGTAGAAGTTGCGCTCGGTCCACCACCATTATCTTGGTTTTCGAATGGTTGATCTTAAGACCGAGTTTGGCACTCTCACCTTCTATTTTCTTCAGCAGAGTTGCCATCTCTACTTCACTCGATGCAACTATAGTCGTGTCATCAGCATATCTGAGGTTAGTGATGCGTAGGCCACCTACTGATACGCCTCCGTCCCAGTCCTCCAGCGCTTTTCTCATTATGTATTCGCCGTACACGTTGAATAATTTAGGCGAAAGAATACAGCCCTGGCGCACGCCTCGTTCAGTGTGAAAAGACTTCGACTGATGGTCTTCCAATTTCACAAAGCTAGTGCCGTCAAGGTATAAATTCTGCACCAGGAAAATGAGGTGCAAGGGGACTCCCATCTCCACAAGCACATCAAACATGGTACTCCACTGCACGCAGTCAAATGCTTTGGCGTATTCAATGAAGCACAAGACCAACGGTTTGTTGAACTCTCTGCATTTCTCAATGAGCAGGCGTACGTTCAATATTTGTTCCCTAGTTCCTTTTCCAGCGACAAAGCCTGATTGTTCGTTGGGTATCTGGTGGTCTGTAAATGCTGATAGCCTGGTGTTCATGATACGGAGCATGATTTTACTAGCGTGAGACATCAGTGACAGCGTGCGATAGTTTTCACATTTTCTAGTGGATCCTTTTTTGTGAAGTGGTACGACTGCAGATACAGTCCAGTCATCTGGCCATTGGCCAGTTTTCCAGATCTTGTTGCATATCTGATGTATGAACTTAGTACCGTCTGCGCCTAGGTGTTGAAGCATTAAAGCGGACACTCCATCAGGGCCAACCGCTTTGTGTTTAAGCTTCTGAATGGCATCTTGCACTTCAGAAAGCAAAATGGGGGGCTCCTCCGGGTGTTCATCCCATCTTCGTTCCGTTAATTGTCCCTTTTCATCCCGATACAGTTCATAACAGTAACTTCTCCATCTTTCTAGAACATGTTCTAGTTCTGTTAAAGTGTTCCCTTTACTGTCATCCACTATCCAACTTTTCGGTTTGAAGGTCCCGGTTAGCTGCTTTATTTTCATAAATAGATCCTTCGCCTGGCATTTGTCCGCATGTCCTTCAATCTCATCGCACAATCCGTTTATGAACATGTCTCGATCCCTCCGTGTAGATTTTTGCACCTCCTTGTGTAACAGGTTGTAGCGTTCGCGATCGCTGGGAGAACTTAAACCAGCGCTTTTTAGCTCTCGTCTCTCTTCGATCAGATCCCACGACTGACGGCCAATCCATTCTTCTTTTTTATTGACAGTTTGGTGAAGTGCCGTACTCTCTTTTGCCGTGAGCAGAATCTCCCTTTTCAGGTTACTCCAGTCTGCTTCGCTAGAGTGAAATGGTTCACATTTCATGGACTTGATCTTTGAGTCAATTGTGCTGTGGAAGTGGATTAAAGCCGGACCATTCAGTGTGACAGTCTTCGGAGTTTTTGGACGGATTTTCTTCAAGCGCAATCTGAAGTCAGCAATGAGCAGCTCATGGTCACTGCCACAGTCGGCACCAGGAAGTGTCTTGGCGTTTATGACAGACGACCGCCATCTGGACTTGATCGTGATGTAGTCAATCTGGTTTCTATGGCCTGATGGCGATGTCCACGTGTACAATCTTCTCGGATGCTGTTCAAACCAGGTGTTCATTACAGAGAGCTGTTTTTCAATACAGTATTGAAGAAATTTTTCACCCCTGTCATTCTGTTTACCGAGGCCCCATTTGCCAACCAGCGTGCCCTTCAGCGAGCTTCCATTGGTATCACCCACCTTGGCGTTCCAATCTCCCAGCACAACCGTAATTTCCCTGGATGGTATAGTGTGTAACAGCTTATCCAAATTGGCATAAAACTCATCCGAGACTTCCTCCTTAGATAGAGAGGTGGGCGCATATACTTGTATGATGTTGATGGGTACAGGGCTAGCATCCAGTTTTATTGCGATCATTCTGTCATTAGGAGTCTGATATCCTTTAACGTTGTTCCGTAGTGTTTTAGGTATTATGAAAGCAACTCCATTTTCGCTGTTATCTCCGCCTGAAAAGTACATGACGTTGCCATTGTCTGTAACAAAATGACCGCTTCCTTTACGATGCGTCTCACCAATCCCCAGTATATCTATTCTGTTTTTAGCCATCTCCCGTTCAACTATATCCACTTTTCCTACTTGTAGCAGTCCTCTTACATTCCAAGTCCCCATGCGCAGCTGTTTTCGTAATGGGGTTTTTTGTGATCCTGTACCTTGACCAATGACATTGCTTCCGCTCCCCGTCTGGTGGTCCACAGTGGAGTGGCCGGTAACATACTTCACACCATGCGACCCGGAATCGCGATGGCGCCGAGGGTCAGTCGGATCGCATAACAACGCATTCTTCTTAGGTGAACTTTTCATTGTGGTTTTCTTGGGAAAATAGTGCAGTGGTTTCCCGTTGCCTTCTGCACCAGACGTTTTTTGGGGGTATTTGGTCCCCAAGGTCGCTGATCCCTCTTCCAACCGGTTGCCCGCCTGGGCGTAAGGTTATACCGCCTTTGCTCGGTCGCCAGAGCCTCGTCCGTTATCTAGCAGGGAGCGCCGCGTGCAGGAGAGGTTGACAATTGGGGGCGGCAAGGATATTATAGCCATTCTCCCCCCTTACTCCCCTTACTAATGTCCATAATAAATTAGAATTCCAAAATTTATCGGAAACCAACACATACCGATATGGCTATTCCAGCTTCATCCTGTCACCCCAATCAACATAAACTAGCTGCCTTCCGCAGCTATGTTCATAGGTTAATGTCGGTGCCCTTGTCTAATGAGAATTACATAAAAGAACTTAATATTCTTTATGAAATCGCGTTATCAAACGGTTATCCTAAATCTATTATTGATAATTTGATTAAAAATAATCAGAGATGTAGGGTTCGCTCTTTACTGTATGCATGCCCCCCTGACCGTATTAACAAATATGTTGGTAGTCTGACCTATATGGGCCCAATTTCAGATAGAATTGCCAATTTACTCCGTAAAAATAATATTCACGTTGCATTTCGGACAGACCAAACTATACGACGTCTTTGTAATGGAAAAGATCATTTGGAAAATTGCAAGAAATCCGGCGTGTATAGGTTGGTCTGCGATGATTGTGACGCGGTATATATAGGTCAGACAGGCCGAAATTTTGAAATACGGTATAAAGAGCATGTAGCTGCTTATAGGAATGGCCATCCTGATAAATCTCATTACGCCAAACATTTAATTGAAACTGGCCATTCCTTGGGCGACAATAATACGTATAATATTTTACATAATTGTGATAAAAGTTTCCGGTTATGTGTGTTGGAACAATTAGAAATATTAAAACATAGCAGTAATAGTTTTGCATTGTTGAATGACCAAACAAAGAAGAATGGGCAAAAATATATGGAGCTTGGTCCAAATTTCCACCATCAATAAGAACTATGACATATGATGGAACACTGCGTTCTGAATCATTATAAGAAGACCGCAACCAAAAATATTTACTCAGTAAAAAGTTATGACCCCATGAAAACTTGCAATTTAAAAACCTTTTTACGCTTCATTATTTCACTATATCTTTTAAACTACTCGATTGATTTAGGTGTATGACATTTCGTTGTAATTCATACGTTATTCTGGTTGTTATAAGCTATATGAGCCAAAATATAAACAATATGGCGGTCGCGGTAGGTACCTCGCTACGTCAAAAAATCAAACCCTATCATGTGGGGTATCAAATCAAATGAAAGGACTTATAGCTATCTTTACAATGCTTATATTTATTTTAAAATATTTGTAATACTGGGAAAAATGTAAACACAAAAATATTTCACGTTCAAGTTTTATTTATTCCTGTCTCACAGTGTGGAGTCTGTCCTTAAAAGAATACATCTCATATGTCTTCATCCACAATAACATTGTCCAGATTCGCAGCTGGAAGTAAAATTGTGGGTTGGTGTCTCGCCCATCCAAAATACCAAATAATTACCATGACGTGGGCACAGCAACCCACAGTTCGCATTCCAGAAAGACAAGAACAGTAGTAGTTCGAAATGGTTTCTCGATTATGGATCATTACATACGTGTAGTATTGTCTTGCACGTGCGTGTCGGGATTGTATTCTTGCGCGTAACAACATAGCGTTTTCAGGTTCAATGCCAAAATCAACTATTTCACTAAATGCTCCATCTCTTGCTACTTCAATCTGATACACGCCATTGCGTACGTGTTCGCTATAGTAGCTACGCGCAAGTTTTATGTGATATGAACCAAGTGCAAACAATGTCAAGTCTTCTTGAGTCAGAACAGGAAATTCATCTGCTCCTATGGCGTCGGCTTCAATATTTCGAAAACTTGCCCGCCTTCTATTTATATTTCTATTTGTAACATATGCTCCCAATTGATTTGGTACATGCAATCTCTCTCTAATTATTCTTAAATATTCTTCCGCATGCGCGTTATCTTTGATTAAAAGATGAAAAGCGTTAATAAGCGCAGCAGCCACCCGGAAATCATCCATCATGTGGCTCATAGCACGATTAAAAAATTCTTGCCTGAATAGGCGAAAATCGCGCTTAAAACGTCCGTTTACGACCTCGACGACCCAGCGGCATATCGTCACTTCCCTATTTTTATTGGCTTCTAACGTGGTTAACTGGTCTTCGCCACGCCGTTTGCTAATTGGCATACGTGCCACATAACCACACGATTCCATGTCACCAATAACGTCTCTAAAGCCGCGGTCGCAGATAAAAACATCGTTTGCTTCAAAAAAGTAATGGAATGGATTGTCTTCTCTTTCGTTAATAAGACCTTTCATTATAACGGCATCCGATGTTGTTGCTGCGTGAGGCCCAGTAACATCTAATATGTAGCCATCACAACATACAATGAGAAATGGTTTTAACAGGTTCGTGTATTTGTGCAAACTGTATGTTTTCCGCTGGAAAAGGAAGTTGGAAGACTTCTGAGTATAGACGTAGGTTCCATCTATCACCAGAATAGCTTTCCTTTCTTGTAAGGGTGCATCTGGGTTTCCAAAAAGACCATTTGGCACAGTCAGATTTTTCGCAACTACTTCATTTCTTGAAATATGATCCAGGCCCAGGTGCCTTGGTACGAAATCTTGTACCAAACATTTGCGCACAGTATTCATTTTCCTTTCGAGCGTACGGCGACTCATTCTGAAAAGTACGCTGAGTCTTTCGTTCGACTCACCCGTCCGAAGCTTCATAAAAAAAATAGCAAGTGCAGTATTGGGGTCGGTTACTTCTTGCTGCAATGAAGGGGTTTCTCGTATCACTTGCTCAAATGCGTTATGAGTGATGCCCACACGATGATGCAATATTTTTGGATCCATAGTTTGTATATTTTCAAAGTCCATTGTGTTGGAACTATTAAGAACGGCTGTTTGTAAGATTTTCGTAATGTCTACGAACATTTCTCCGGTAAAATCGTGGGATAAGTTTGGAGCATCAATTAAGTGACCCCATTGATTTTCATCCAAATGTTGTTGACATACTCTTGCGTTTGGAGGTATGTATAAATTCGAGTGTACCAACAGTTCTAGTTTGATAGACGCCGGAATACGGCATCTACTTGCATTGCCACATTCATGATAAATGCATGTGTTAGATGTATTTGGTGCTCTTTTGAATTCATTGGTTTCGAAGATTCCTCCAGATGGTCTTCCGACACGAGGAGGCGGCTGGTCAGCTTGGTTTTGACTGCGGTCAACTGCATACCTTACCCGCAACCAACAATTGCGGCAGATATATTGCTCGCCATCCAGTATTAACTGCAACAAATACAACACCTTTATTCATGACGTTCTGTCTAACTGCGTGTGTTAGCTAACATGTCTACTCGCTAAGAGAGGTCCTAGGTTCGATTCCTTCCGCATACAGGCTCTCCGGCAATAAGCTAGTGTTGATTCTGTGCGTCTGGGTATATTATCCATATAAGTATGTATTCAAAACAAAACAAGAAACGGTAAGAATGATTAAAACATGACGTTACTACCGATAGTAAAATATTGATTAACTAACTTAACAAAAGTGTTACTTACAAGTAATCTTTTTGTTCACGCCATCCCACGTCTGGATATATTATCTATGTTATGTACTTATGTATTCAAAACAAAAAACGGTAATGATGATTAAAACATGACGTTACTACCGATACTAAAATATTGATTAATTGACAAACAATAGTAACAAAAATGGATCAAGACTGAAAACGTCCAAAATATTTCGCTTCAAAAAGGTTTTTCTAGGGATCTTTCGTTACAAGTAATCTTAGGCTAAGTTCAGATGAACGCGCGGCGACGCGCGGTTGGCTCGGCGCGCGGTTTGAGATTGTAACAAATCAATGTTGTTGTGTACATGACCGCGCGTCGTGTGTCACGCGGTCATGTACACAACAACATTGATTTGTTACAATCTCAAACCGCGCGCCGAACCAACCGCGCGTCGCCGCGCGTTCATCTGTCAGAAGCCTTATTGTTCACGCCTTCCGACAATCTCAAATGGAGTCGGGGCACGGCATTTGAAATAAAATACACATATGCATGTACTAACCTGTCGAGGTGCTAAAAGTCCTTGAATATGCTCTGCAGTTCCTGGGTGATTATCCAGAAACGGTTGAAGCAACTGATAGTTTCTTCTTTGAAACAATGAATAACTGCAACATATGCAGTTTCTTCTTTCCGCTTCCATTGTCACAGATACACAAAGCAATAACAAATAGTCCGATGAGATATAGCCGTAGTCGAAAGTAGAGAATCAGAAGAAATCAAGTACACAAAAGTCGCAGGGAAAATATAACCAGAAAATGCACAGTACGCACCGAAAGCAAGCAAACGAACGACTGCGTGGGACACAATATGTGTTGATTGGGTCAGGTAGTTAGGTAAAAACCAGTTCAACGTCGTCGGCGCAGCGTATACCGTATTGCTTCCTAAGTGCGAAAGGGACAAAACTAATGCTATCTCCATCTACGAGTCGACGCTAGCAATCCCCGGGTTCCGAAATGCAAAAATATTAAAAAATACTTTTAGCACGATTGCGAACCGTTCCGATTACATTTTTATATGGGTAGGTGCGCTAAGGTTATCATTGTATACTTTGCAGACGATTTGAGCGCATAACAGAACAGGGGGAATGCGTCATCATTGCTACCATGTTTTTACTGCTTGAAATGTGGCTATGTGCGAAAAAAATTAACGGTTAAATAACTAAAAATACGTATTTTTAAAACAGTCATAACTTTTTTCTGAGTGAATATATTTTTTTCACCTAGTAATCAAAATTGTATGGTATTTAGTCGACTTTAAGCTTACATAGCCCTCAATGGTGGTGGAAATTTGGACCACTTCTGCTCATTGTCTTTTAGTTTCATCTCCTTTACTACGAATATTTGGGGGTAGTTAAAAATAATTGTCCATGCGGCTGGTAGTATATAAAAGAGCGCTCGCCTCGTTGACTTTTAGTCTCCTTCGAGCACTCGACGAGTTAGCAGCCCTTGAGAATGGTCCGTGGAGGACCGAAACACGTGTTGGGTATCGTACTGGCGCATGTAATTTGCTTTTTATATTGTCCTTCTTTGCATGTGCACATTTTTGCGGGCGGGAGGGCGGTGCAAATTGCATCCCAGCATGATTAAACTGACAATTAGCGGAATTAACACTAAATATTGATTTTGTATTTTGATTGTTATGGATTTCCGCAAAGTAACGCCTGATTCCATTACTTACTTAAATTTTCATTTTTGCCCTAAAAATCTAGAAAAAATTTATGTTTAGGTATCAAATAAGTAAGTAGGTACTAAATTTTCGTAAAGGCGAATTGAAATTTGGAGCCCTTATGTGGAGATCCTAAATGTGGGCAGTCAACCTGACATCAGAGAGACTGGCCAATTTTTAAATTCATTTTCTCAGTTGTGAATCAGGTACCAATTATTTAAACATATAGGTATCAAATTTAGAAAATAGGTAATATTTTGAAGCTGATCGGTCATTTTGGCCAGTCATTCTGATGTTCACGCTACCTCGGAGTTCATAAAACGTTTTCCTCGAAGTTTTTCTTTTATTTTCGGAAATAAATAAAAATCACAAGGAGCTAGGTCCGGGCAGCTATAGGGCGGGTGACCCAGAAATTCCACATCTGACGTCGTGAAGTAGTCGATTGTTTGCTTGGCGGTATGCGACGAGGCATTATCGCGGTGAAGGAGGATCCTACTGCGAGGCCGTTTCTCCTGAACTTTTTTGTTAGTGTACGTACGTACGTGCTACTCTGCGGTAACTGTTTTTCGATCCCCTAACACAATTGTTGAGTAATGACCTGGCCTTCCGAAGAACGAGGCTACCATCTCTTAGTTTCGGGATCATAACAATAAATCCAGCTTTCTTCACCCGTAAGTACGTCAACTGTTAAGCACACCAAGCTTCTTACGTGCCAGTTTGGCCTTGTCCTCAAGGTGGCCACGGAATTGCACGTCGCTAGAGATATCGACATCAAGGATCCCAAGCTTCGCAGAAATGGTGACGACTGCGTTTTGAAATTGTGGAGCTACAGCAACTGGGGTTTTCTTAGCGGTGAACACGCAAACTTGTGTCTTGTAGGGGTTAAATTGGACTAAATTCAGTCGTCCCCAATCGGAAACTCTGTTTAAAGTGCATTCGATTTCAGACACAAGTTTTTCACGACTTTCCTCTATAACAAGTCGAGGGATATTGGCACGACCCGTGTAGGAGGTGTACCCGGTGCTGTCATCCGCATAGCAATTAATGTTTCCTATGGATAACATATCAAAGACCTGTGTCAAAAACTTGAACAAGAACGTGAGGATAATGAGGTGGAGATTAAAAGGTTTATTGACAGTAACACAGCATTGAAAAGAGAACTAGTGAATCTCAAACAACAACTCGAATCAACCAATGAAGAGCGAGACAGATCGCATGCGGGGACAGAGGCTTTTGATGAATGTAGAATGTTATATGAACAAGCACTATGTAAAATTAAGGAGCTTGAAATGGAGTTAATTAACTATAAATATACTTAAATTCTTAAATTGTAGTACAAATAAGAAATGCGCAATGACTCTAATAAATCAGAACTTACATGTTGAGTTAGCCAGTTGTGGTCCGGAGCAATTCCCTATTAAAACAACATTGACAATTGACTTGACTGGGGATGACTCTGTAGACTGCCAGCCTAACATTAGATTCTTAAGTAGTGAGAAGCTGCAAAAATACATTCTCCAATTAACGAAAGAGCATAAAACTTTATTAGAGAAAATAGAAAACTTTCAAATTAAGTTAGAGGACAGTAAAATTATATACGAAAAGGAGACTCAGTATTTGCTATCTGAGATTAAAACACTTGAAGAGTCCCTAGCATTAACATATATAAATTATAAGACATTTAAAAATGAAATGCAAATGCCAACCAAAAGGTGTAATAATAAGTTGGTACAGTGGGACAAGGATCTATGAACGTGACTGACATTTGTGGGAGGGCAACACTATGACGGCAAGGGTTGCTTTTAAGAAAATTTCCCTAATATAATGGGAACATTGTACAATGACAATAGACTGTATCCATTGTATTTTGTATCAATTGTATAACTTTAACTGTCCAGTTGGCTTAGTTAGATTTTTTATTCCCACTCAGTAGGTATGTATAGATATTTGTGAGCAATAACATGTCTGATTTTCCCGTGTCTGGTTGTTTATCTATAAGTATGTATTCACAGAAGTAGTATATGTAGTATATAAGGCATCTGATTTCCATAGTAGACACGGCTACATATCAAGCTATACATTTCCAATAAAAGCTGACCTCTCATTGTATGGAAATCTTATACACCGTGAGATCAGCTTATACTGGAAATGTATAGCTTCATGTGTAGCCATGTGTACAAGCTTCACTTAGTTTGGGATCAAGATGGCCGTGTGAGAATAATGTCCCAGGAATATCTAACTCCAAAAGTTTATTGAATACCCGATATATTATTGATTTATTATTATAAATAGTTTGACAGCACAAGGGAAGAAGCAGGCATTATTATCTTTATAAATAAATTTATTTCTAAATTAATATTACATTTTTATTAACTAATAAAAATAAAAAGAAATACTTAATACTACATTAATGTAAAAAATCAAACGAAAAATTAATACACGGGTGCGACTTAAAAATCAAGCATTTACATTTACCTATCGCGGCGGCAAATCGTTCGTTAACTTTACAAATGGAATTATAAGGCCATCCCTGTGTTTTTCTTTCATGAAAAGCTCCTTAACTTTTAGGAATATTTCCTCGACACCACTTTTGGCATATTGCTAGTGTTTTAAACCAAATAATACAATAATAAACGTAGGAACAACAGTCAGTAAAGCAAGCTGTGGTAGAACTGTCAAAGAGACACTTTACAAGATGGCGGCGTTAGTTCCACTTTCAGCCACGTTCATAAATATCCTTGTCGCACTATGGCTGAAAATGCAAAAAAATGAATAAACAGCAGCAGTACAGTATTGGAGTCATGCACACAACTAAAGTCAGTGTCACCAGTATGTACACAAGGTGACAATAAACATAGCTCTATATTGTATTCTGACAATATAGGCAAGGGCCTTGGTACCTTGCTCATTAATAAGGTAAGTAGTCCCTTTATTAACTACTGCTTGCCTGGAGTACATTTCTCAGATATTGTAGATAAATTAACTAAGAATATACACAGCGAAAATTCTTGTATTACTTTGTTGGTAGGAATATAAGTAAGTAATCTTTGTACACTAATGAAGTGTATATTGGAGGCTTGGGAGGTGTCGCAGGATGCGCTGGGAGTTTTCTGCTATCTTCTTAAGGCTTTCGATTGCGTATTCCACCATACGCTCATTGTGAAACTAAAATACTATGCAATTTCTGGCACATCTCTTGATCTTGTAATGTCCTATTTATCAGGTTGAGAACAACTGGTTTCAATAGACGGGGTAAATTTAACACGACATTCGGGCAAAATTATGCCCCAAGGATTGATTCTGGGTCCATTTTTATTTCTACTTTATATCAATGATCTCCCATATCTAGTAGAGAAAGTATCAGACACAATTCTATTTGCTGATGATACGTCACTCATATTTAAAGTGAGTAGGAAAGATAAGGATCTTATAGAACCTAATAAAACTCTCGGCCCCATATGAAATTGCTTTTCGGCAAATAATCTTCTTTTGAATGCAGGAAAGACCAAATGCATCAAATTCTCATTGCCGAATGTGACTCATATTAAACCAACGGTTGCACTTAACGAGGAAGTTTTAGATTAAGTTCCTTCGACCGTATTTTTGGGAATAACACTGGACTCAAAATTACAATGGGGACCTCATATTGAAAAATAATCTACCAAATTAAGTTCAGCTTCATATGCAGTTTGGAAAATCAGACAATTGTCAGACGAACCAACTGCTAGACTAGTATATTTTGCTTACTTCCATAGCATTATGTCCTATGGTATTCTACTGTGGGGCTCAGCAGCTGACATAAGTGCTATTTTCGTATTACAAAAAAGAGCAGTCTCTACGAAGCTTTTTTAAAGAGGTAAATATACTTACTGTTCCATCTGAATATATATATCAGAATATAATATTTGTGCAGAAAAATATAGATAAATATAAAAAACGGAGTGACTTGCACAATGTCAATACTACAAATAAGGACAAACATGCTATACCAGCTTTTAGAGTTAGCAAAACTAATAAGTCATTCATGGGAAATTGTATTAGGTTTTATAACAAGCTCCCTATTCGTATAACTAAACTCTCTGATAATAAGTTTAAGACACACATTAAACGTGAACTTATGGCTAAGGGTTACCACACTACTAAGGATTACATTGTCGATAAAGACATTTGGCGGTCGGCATCTACCTACACATAGTCCACTAGGGATCCTAGAGCCATATTGACATGAGTAATCTTTCATGTTACATACAAACTATCTGTAATAAAACGATCTATTATTTAAATATTCTACGAATTTCAGAACTGTTGGATGTGTCTCAAAATGATTAATGTTACGGTTATTTTGAAATTTTTATTTTCTCTTTCTAATATATTAAACCTAAAATAAATACTTAATCAGACAACCGATCGAGCATATATTGTGTTTGCCTGCTAAATAATTTCAGTAAGTGGACCAAATCTCGTGTATATGCCCCATTGAGTATGTTTCGCCGGAGCGTCTCAACTGGACCATTTTGAAACCGGTAGTTGAGACACCCGCTGAGTTTGTTTCGCTGGGTCTTCTCAGTTGGGGCGCATTGGATCCGGTGGTAGCATTAAAGCGCGACCGTCGTTATAAACACAAGGTCCGCCATTCCTAATAATAACATTTAATTAGTACCTTAATATAGACAACTATTTAGACAGTAAGTAGTAAATAGTTATATAGCTAAAATTTAAAATTTCGATAATTAAACCTACACATGATCCTGGACAATAACTTAATATAAGTACTATCGTTACTAATAATATCGTTACTATTATAAAGTAAATCTTATTGTAAATTATTTCCTACAATCCGTGTTCCTAAATATCTATATTGTTTTCACTTATTTTTATTTGGGGAAACAAACAGGTACACAATAACACTGAGGTAGTTAATCACAAATTAAAACTATTAAATAATTGTACACCCAACACCGTAACCCCCAAATTAAATATAAAATTTGTGTACCTACAAACAAAGCAAAAACAATAGCGTAGTATGATAGTGTTACATAGAGGTTCTAGAGACTTATACAATACTACAACAAAATATATTAAGTAACAAAACTAAATTAGGAATACAAAACAATTTTGAGATTAGATCCAATACAAGTTCTGTATATGTACCTAGAAATAATTATAAATTAATTATATATTACTACAAACATGTTCTGACTATTCACAAGCGATTTTAACGTCTACGTGAATAAAAATCTTTTTTTTATTTTATTGATACGCAGCAATAACAGAGTCGGGGCCAGCACAGAGCCCTCTGGAACGCCAGCGTTGATGTCCATGCTATTCTGCCATCTACAACGGCTTTTATGCTTCTGTTGGACAAAAAGCTGGCAATCCATGTGCATAATCTCTCGGGAAGACCGTATTCTGGCAACTTCGACAGAAGACCTCGGTGCCAGACCCGATCAAATGCCTTCGCCATGTCTAGGCTGATAGCCAGTGCCTCACCTTGACTCTAAATGGCCAACGCCCATCGGTGTGTGAGATACGCTAGAAGATCACCAGCTGAGCAACCGTGGCGAAATCCATATTGGTGGTCGCTAATCAGATCGCGTTTCTCTAGGTATCTCAGGAGCTGGTTGTTGATAATGCGCTCCATCACTTTGGAGAGTAGGGAGGTTATAGCGATAGGCCTGTAGTTTGATGGGTCTGATCTATCGCCCTTTTTGGGCACCGAGTGAACGAGGGCGGTCTACCACGAAGACAGTACTTGCCTAGTAGAGATGGAAAGTGTGAAGAGGCGTGTTAATACAGGACACAGTTCAGGGTCACACTGCCTTAACACCACTCCCGGTATGCCGTCTGGCCCGCTCGACTTATGAATGTCTAGGGACCGCAATGCTAGCCGTACCTCCCGTTGAGTAATGGAGATTTCCGGCATAGCGCAACCACACCATGGTAGAGTGGGTGGTACGGTGTCAAACAGGTGACAGCAAATAACCGACAGAATGCATTCGTGTGGTGACCGGGCAACAGTTTGAACAAACAAGTCAAAAGTTTTAATTTAGACATATTTTGTCTTCGAGCATTTTTTGTCAGGTCACAGGACGCGGTTGCGCTTGCGGTTAGCCGGCTGGGGGATAGCCGCAATCCTAACCGGAATGTGCGGTTAGAAACCATCGTGGTTTGCGGTTGGGTCGATTCATCTCCAAGATGGACGTCAAAGAAGTAGCAGCTATTTATTATATTTAGCCGTCAGTCGCGCAGCGCTCAGAACAACCGGAGCGGTTGACCGGCTGCCGCATCACAGTGCGAATAAAAACTACTATCTGAGTACGGTCAGCCGCGCGGCTTACCGCATTGCGGCTAGCCGCATAGTGCGTAGGAGGCCTAAATCCATGCTAAATCCTCGAAGATATTTTGTTTTGTAATAAATCTGTAACAGTGAGACGGGTATACACATATTATTTTTCAAAACAGGTTTTATGTATCCCACCAAAAACATTTTGTAAAAAATAGCCAAGTCTCGATGGAGCTGCTTGTTTATCTCTAAAAAGTAATGAAATCTTAAGGAAAAGTAGAGCCAAGTCTAAGGTTCCTTACTGCAATTTCTATAGTATTATATTTAATGTTATGTGACTTGGCCGTTGACCTGCATCCACTAACGTGTAGTCAAGACTAGTTTCAACCGCTAACACTAACACTTTTTACACGTTATTGGGTACAGGCCAAGGGCCTAAGTCACACAACATTTAGTATAATAATAAAGAAATAATAGTACTTATTACGCTTTCACGAGTATGGTTTGTGGCCCAACCATCGCCTCCTTCACCATATTAGAGGGAAGGAAATGACCCGTCCCATATCGCCACCACTAGCAATAACACACAATGCATGACGAGCTTGCAACGATTCCCCGCGATCCCTATTATTATAAGCTCATGCGCCCATTGTACAGTTATGTTGTGTATAGTTAATAGTAAAGTAGTTAACAGCGTTCGGCATGTTCAAGGTAAAATATTTTTGTTACACTCGTTTAAAAATACCATAAAGTTAAATCATTCTCATCGTGATTTCTAGAGTCAATCTAAGTAAAGTAGGTAGGTATACCTAAGTATATGAATGACCTTAATGTTATAAAATTTTCCGTGTTCAGATTGCGAAAGAGAAAGTGAAGAAGAAAGTGTTATTGTCGTTAAAATAATCATTAACAGCCGTTTGTATTAAAATATTCTTGAATTCTGATTTAAACTTACCGTAGGGCAGTTCTTCTAAGAGATTTATACCTAGGTATTTTGTTATAAATTCGTATATACGCTCATACAAAAGAAGAATGAACCTTTTGTAAACAATGAGACTACACACAATTAATATTCAGTAATCTATGAGAGAGCACTATTTATTTCAGCAAGGCTATTGCTATCAGTGAACGCAACGAACGTTTGCGTTCACTGATTGCTATCTACTTACGTTAAAAATGAGTGTAATTCGTGAAGATACAAATGTTTATTTTTAAACTATTATGGAAGAATATACAAGAACAAAACATTATTAATGGATCCTTATGACACGCCTAAACGAGACGACGGCTACGATCTACTATTACTTAAAATTACTACAAGGATTTGACGTCTACGGTTTACCTCTTTTGTCACCGAAAGCGTCTATGTAATCGTATGCTTTCAAAATATGTAGATAACTAGCAACTCCAGATAGTAATTGTCGAATTTGGGCTACGAATTTTATGAAAATCCCCAATTCACTGGAAATTACTCGGGTCGGAAACCAACAAATCTGGCATGGCAATATCAGAGGCGTACTTTAACTGCCCAGGATTTAGGAGAGTATTTAGGTTATGAAAAATCAAATAAGTTGGTGCAGCCTGATTTAAAAGAATTCTTACTCATTTAATAAAATTACCTATAAATGTAACGTTAATTTCATTGTTTTTTAATTCAATAACAAATTTCTCGTTGTGTCTGATTATTCTAAACCTAGTAACATATTTTGTTTGTGTTATTTTAGATTTACATGTAACACTCAAAATACTACACATAATATAACAAACAATTATAGTACAAACACACAATTTTATTTAGTAATATAGTTAGTAGTTTAGTTTAATTTATATAATAGTCAAAGAGATTAGTCAGAAGAAATAATCGTGTTCATCACAAAGATATTTTTCCGGGGTGTTATCCTTTACAGTCAAACGTTTACGGTTTGTATAATAATTTTTTTATAAAATACAACTATCAATAGAATCCTAAAAAGCGGTAAATAAGCGAACCGTAAAATTAGAACGGGGAATTAACAACATTTTATGAGCAACCCTTATCCGTAGACCGTAGTATCGTAGCATGGTAGCAACCTCGTAGCTCGTAGTAGCTGTGTAGATAATGTTCAAAGGGAAAAATGAAAACTGAAGAAATATTAAATTATAAAGACATTTAGTGAACATTCGTACAGTGTGTTAGTGTATCCTGTTAATGTTTGAATATATTTTATATGATATATTTATGTTACGGTGCGTACCCACTTATGTATAATTTTTCGCCAATTTATTTTGTAAATATAATGGTAAGTGAGCTTTTTAAGATTCTACAGAAACTAAGCTTACATTACAAGCTTATATCGTATGTGCATACCTAGATGTATTTGAGACCGTGCATGTTATATGAATCACTGATGTATATTTTCTACGATAAGTATTTGTATGTGAATACTTATGAACTAGGTACATAGTGGGAGCCGTAATTGCCAGGAGAAAGTGGCTGCTGTTCGGTAAGTGGGGACCCGTGGTGGCGGCAGTTGGCAGAAATTATACTACTCAGTGTTCCAATATCCCCTGTTATATAGAATATCAAGTACCTTAAACCTCAGGTGATTTTTCCATGTTTAGTGTCCTGCATTACCTACCTGTCCTCTAACCATATCTTATGAATGTGTTATCTATGGCTAGTTAACTACTTTTATTATAATACTTGTAAGTTTTATAATATCAAATTAAAATAAAACTTTACATTGGTATTGTGCTTATGTTTAAACTAATTACTAGCATTTTCCTAATGAAAAAAGGATTGGCGGCATTTTATCATTTATAAATATTATATAATTTTGCCTGTATATTATTAAAAATAAAATCATAACTCTCCCAAAAAAGCAACACTTTTACAATAGGTATATGTTACTTTAATGCTTTACAACCTACTTATCTAATAATCACACTAATATTATAAAGGCGAAAGTTTGTCAGTGTATGTTTGTTACTTCTTCATGTCTAAACGGCTGGAGCAATTTTAATAAAATTAGGTATGGAGTTAGCTGACACCCTGGATAAAACTGCGGGGCACAGCTAGTAGTATTATAAAGAAGGAACCCCAAGAGTGTAACAGTTCTAAAATATATAGTAAAGTGTTAAATAGCTTGTATTCAGTCTGAAGCACTCACAATCACAATAAAATATTATTACAATACATGGTCCTGTGCTGTAGCAGATGAGGTCAATGGATCTTACATCCCTAGATTATTTTCTCTGGGGTTTATTTATAATTTTCGCCATTTACATGATGAAATTTATACAACTTCTTCTTTGTACAAGTAACACACTGCCATCTGATTCCAAACTAGTCAGAGCCTGTATTAGGCCAACCAGATAACTTCATATATATTAATAAATAAATATCTTACAACAACTAACATACTGCAATCTGATCCCAAACTCGGCAAAGCCTGTACTATGGCAACCAGACAACTGATAAACATCCTATTATAAATGCGAATGTTTGTGAGTATGGAGTTTTGTTACTCTTTCACGCAAAAACTACTGAACTTTGTAGTAATACCTACAGGTTAAAATAAAAAAGGTTTTTATTCACGTAGACTTTAAAAAAGCGCTTGTAAATAGTCAGAACATGTTTGTAGTAATACAGTTATCATTTCTAGTTACTCATTACAGATATTTAGGTACACAGAATGTTAAAACATTTATACAATTTATTTTATAATGGTAGTGACATTTAGCTAGCTTGTATTAAGTTATTGTCAAGGAGATTATGTTTAGTTGAAGTTTTTAATATTATGTATTGAAATTTAAATTTTACTACATATTGTCTGAATGGTTCTGTCTATATTAAGGTATGAATTCAGTATTATTATTATAACGGACCTTGTGTTTAAAACGACGGTCGCGCTTTAGTGCTACCACCGGATCCAATGTAAAAAATTATATATGTAAAACCACCGAGCACAGCTAGTACTTATATATTCCTAAATAGTTACATATTTTAGATTACACCCAGACACAGAATTTATAACATGATGTTCATCACACAAAGATGTGTCCTCGGCGGGGATTGAAGCCCAATCTCTGGCTCAGCAGTTGGGGTCACTAACCACTAGACCAACAGGCCAGTCAAACTGGTACATTTAATTATGGTAATCAGAGGCAGTTATTCTTCTGGTGGTGGCTATTTGCAGTCCAGGAGGTCCTGGTAACACTGTGTCCAGTTATGAACTATTGTGCTCGCCGCTCCAACTAAACTTCCCGGTGCAACTCTGCAACATAGATAAATTGCAGAATCTTTTTGGCAGGAGTATTGATAACATCATTCTAGTCCAAGAAGTGTTGGCACAGGACGGCATGTGCCAACACTTCTTGGACCAGAACGATGTTATCGTTGAACATTTATGCATCATTGGTTCACAATGGAAGAGCAGGTGTAGAGGTGTTTCATCTGCGTTATTGCAGAATCTACACACTCTACAGTCTCAGATGCCCACCATAGTCAGCTCAGAAATAAGAAAATCAGAAATTTTATTTGTGAAAACATAGGTATATAAAGAGGTCATAAATACAAAATAGTTGTTTCCTGAGATGGCAATGTCCCGTTAACATCCTAGCAATGACTGATAAATTACTCCTATTAAGGCTAGGGAATCATTTGCAGTTTTGCAGTTGTAGCCCTTGATAGCTTTTTTGCAGTGGGTTAAACCTGGAAGTTTAATAACTTCCTGTTGGCAACGGTTCCTTAGGGTGAGTTGGACTGTGCTTTTCGGTATTTCGCATATCAGTTCAGGGCCGTATTGGATCAATTTAGATGCAGCCCGTGCAAGTTTGTCGGCACTTTCGTTACCCTCGTTACCCGCATGACCCGCGCAAAACTTCACAGCCTACATCATTTCCTATGTTGGATCCATCCATGTCCCAAATTAGGCTTCCCTTCTTTCAGGATACTTTGTTGTTCGTCCAGTTGTCCCTGGAAGGTTCCACATAATATTTCCTGGTGTTGTTATATTATGGGCACAAAGTCTGATTTCATGCCTAGTATGGGATCCTGTAATCCTGTTGCACTTGGTCATGTGAGACCTCAGTGACTCTGAGAGCCACGTCTCAGTCCCCTGCGCGGCGGGTCTCAGCATGCCGGCCTTCGCCTCAGACTGTATGAACAGTGAAAGAGGCGGCAGGTTCAGCAATGCCTCAAGTGACGCTCCAGGAGTGGAGGACATGGCTCCTGAGACTGCAGATCTTTGCAGACTGTACATGCAGATCTTTGCAGGCTGTTGAGCCTGTTTATTACTCTCGTTTGGGTGGTTAGTTAGTTGGGCAATTGGCTACCACTCTTAGCCTCCTGATTGGGCCATTGTACATGACCTTATTTGGCTACTTGAACTGTTTCAGTTGCATCCAGAAGTCCAACAGGCCTCGAAAGCTTGGCTTGAGTGCTTTCTCCTGTGTCTTTGGATTGTTTAGGAACTTTGCCTGTTGGTAGGCAACACTACTGCAGTCTAGCAGTAAGTATGCCGATTTTTCTTCAGATTCTATGCATTCTCTGCATAAGGGGCGGTCTGTGATGCCAATCTTGAAGAGGTGTTTGTTTAGTGTGCAGTATCCGGCGATTGTGTCTATCACCACGTATAGATATTTTCTGTTCAGATGTAATAGACTGTGCGATAGCCATTTGTTGATAAAGTTGAATTTCTTTTGTCTGACTCAATTATTCTAGAGCAATCCACTCTTTGTCATGTTGCATGGTTGTTGCATGGTTGTTTCCCATAGCCTTTAACCATGATATCAGTGTTAAAGGGTACGGGTAGTGATGTTCTGGTTCTATAGTAGTTGTTTCTGAACCCTTTCTTGCCAGCTGGTCCGCAGTGTCATTACCCAAAGATCCACTGTGACCCCGGAGCCACTGTAGAGTAACCTTGTTGTCGGATGCTATATTTTCGAGTGCACAGTGGCACTCCATGATGATACCACTGTTGCTCTTTAAAGCCTGGAGTACAGAAGCACTATCTGAGATTATGCTTATCGATGTATTCGCCATGATTTAATAGGTCATTGAAGAAGACGCTGGCTCCTGTGCCTTTATTTGTTTTAGATTCTTCAGATTTTTGTATTTGTATTTCTTCTTGATGTTGGATTGTGTAGTTTTTATCAAAAACGAGAATTATTGGGCTTATGTTACATGTCGCGGCTTCTTGTTTACGCTCCGAGGTTTAGTAAGGCCGTGATGGAAATCGTTCTCATGCTGCCTGTAGTTTCTAGGCATGCTAGTCGTGCTTTGAAGTTTGGTCCTTGCAGTGCCTGTTTGAGTTCTGGGCCACCATACGTTATGATCATGGATGTTTGTTTTCACTTTTTGAGAGCTTGCAGCTTGATAGCGGTTGGGAACTTGGAAAAAGTAAGTATTAAAAAGTTGTAGAGAATTTAATAAGCTTCCATTTCGTAGAAGATTTCTTTTCCTAGGTAAAAAAGTGGATTTTATGTAAACCCACCCCCTAGTTATTCCGGCTCACCCCCTAGATGTTGGGACTTTTAGTCTGTTCAGTTCATTTTTTGAAATAAGAACGGGTTCAATTGCCAGGCAGTGATGCCATAATACGTCGTGTAATAAATGTGATATTAGTTAGTGACAAACAAACAAGTTAGTGTTTGTGGAAGTAACGCGTTGTGTGCATGTGTCAGTGAGCAGTGGCAGCGGCATGGCGCATGGCGTGCGGCGGTGACATGGCGGAGAGCGACGGCGTGGGGCAGCCGGACGCGGTGCTGCTGGCGCCGCTCACCGAGGACACCTTCCTGCACAACCTGCACGTGCGATACAAATGTGACATTATCTACGTGAGTATACGTGCCACACTACAATATCTATGCTTCCAGTTGCAACTGAGACGACCAACCACACTGATAACTTGTCTGTGGTTTGTTGCGATTAGTTTGATAATCATGTTGACCTTGCTCTCCTCTATAGTCTGGTGCAGCAGTGAAAAGCTTCTAGGTAGCAGTGCACCCCAATTTCGAATGTCTCACCCGATTTTATATGTTGTATCTTGGTAAAACTAACAGACTGCCATCTGATACCAAACTAGGCAGATCCTGTATACCTACTATGGCAACCATACAACTAATAAACATACTTATATATTGGTAGATAAATTACACTGAGACCCAGAGCAAATAATCGTGTTCATTGTACAAAGATTTGTCCTGGGCCAGGATCGAACTCACGGTCTCTGGCTTAGCAGTCAGAGTCATTAAGCACGAGATCAACAGGCCAGTATCCCTCCAAGTGTAAAGTGATCACTTGGAGCAAGAATATGAACGTCGATCACTCCGACTGAACGGTGGAAGCGATAAACTTCAAAGGTGTTCGGGTATACGCAATCTGGGTCACTCTAAATTGTTATTTCATCTAAAGTGACACTAAAAGGCATCGCATACCGGTGTCAAATAACTTTAAAAAGACTGAAATATGCCAGGCACGCCTGGAAATCCATGCTGCCACACGCCAAAATTGCAATTAATTAAATCTTGAAACATCTTTGTTATCGAATAAAATTCAAATATATATCCGATTATTTTAAACTATGCGCTAATTTCAATCTATAGCGTACCTATCCGGGACAATTGATAGTCCTAAGCTGCTTAGATAATTGGGAAAGTGGTTACACACTGCTCTCCGGTGTATCTTGCATAAGTGAGTAGATAGTCATCATTAGGTACCGCCAGAATGCATTCCTGTACCAAGTGGGAAACAAATTGAACAAACAAGGCAAAAACGTATTTTTTATAATAGAACAGGGACAGTGAGACGGTACTCAGCCTTAATTTTATACACAAAAGTTTTATGTACTTAAGTAAAACATACCTAATAAAAAAACTGAATATCCGGAACTAGCAACTGGACGTTCTGATATACATAAAAATAATGGCTTTAATTGAACTTACACCCAAATTTTTCAAACTTGTATTAGTAGATATAGCGCTAAGGCTTAAGATAGCGCGAGGGTAATTATTACTCTGATAGGGGCTATGATAATGAATGTTGTTCTCTGATTTGTCGCCAATACTTGCAACTAGCTTGACAAGTGGAACCCCCGGTCACTTCAACTGTCCGTTGCTTATTTATTTATGTAAGGGAACTCTACAGCTGTTAACAATCCGATTTTCTTATTACACGTACATTTTGTGAGGACTAATTCAGAGGCTTTTGTGTGTTTCTTACTTAATATCGGCAGACATACGTGGGCAACGCGCTGGTGTCGGTGAACCCGTGCCGCGCGCTGCCGCTCTACTCGGCGGAGCTGGTGCGCGCCTACCTGGCGCGCCCACCCTACCAGTTGCCGCCGCACCTGTGAGTGTCTACCTACGCACACACACACACGCACACACACAAACACACACACACACACAAACACACACACACACACACAAACACACACACACACACACACACACACACGCTGACACGCACACACTGACACACACACACACACTGACACACACACACACACACTCACTGACACACACACACACACTCACTGACACACACACACACACACTCACTGACACACACACACACACACACACACACACACACACACACACAAACACTGCTGCGTGCTGCGTACGCCATACCTATTGCTAACGTGCAGTTTATCGGTTGCAGATACGCAATCACGGCGACGGCGTATCGATGGGTCAGGGACAGGAATGAAAGCCAGTGTATAGTTATCACAGGTGAGTCCTCAAATAACACATACCTTTCATTAAATATATAAATAAAATAAAAACCGTTTTTATTCACATGTACTTTAAAGAAGTAGGTAGGTATATGATATTTGTAGGCAAAGCGATTTGCCATAAATTATGTCTTTACAAAATTTTTGTAGGACGCATAGTTTCCGAGATATCACGAAGAAGGTGTTTGGATTGCACCCCTTTTTTCAAGTTGGCCGGGGGACTTGGGCGGCAACCCCACATACTTAGAGTTCAGTTTCAGTTGACCCCCCACGACCCAAAAATGAAATTGCGTCCTCTAAAAAGTGTGAAGCTCATGTAACATGTGAATGGAGTACCACTACCGCGGCAGGCGAGAGCGGCGCGGGCAAGACGGAGGCGGCGCGCGTGTGCCTGCAGTGCGCCGTGGTGGCGGGCGGCGCGGCGGGCGGCGCGCTCACGGCCGCCGGCACGCTGCTCGAGGCCTTCGGCAACGCTGCCACGGCCCGCAACCACAACGCCAGCAGATTCGTGAGTACCTACTCTGCCTCTGCGCGACGGGACGCCATTGTTTCCAGACGGGTTACCTATCTATTCAACTTTTATCGCTTCGTTTTTTTTAAATAGCACTCTAGGGGTAGGGCAAACATGACTGTGTGGAGTCGGTTTTGCAGTGATTCGTTTGTGTCACGAAATTTAATAGCACAACATTATTGCCCTATTGGGGAATTAATTTGCTTAGTTTGGGGCTAGGGTGATCTGTGTGACATTGTCCCCAGATATTATTATTATTGTTTTTTTTAATTCGCTACAAACATAACAGGTGTGCCTGAACTAGGTAATCCTGTATTTCAGGCAAAGAAGTGCTAGTATTTATATAATCTAAAAATAGACACTTACTTAATATAATTATAATTTACGTGATATGATGATTCTAACAATGGTTGCAAAAACGTAAAATGCGCTTACTTGGGTTACAATGTTATTGAACCCAAACAATTGATGCGTATGCTAATTTATAACAATTACATCATAATGACTTTGTTGGTTTCAAATTCTTAAACATCATTAATTTCTTTACATAATCAATATAAATAAAAGGAGAAGTCCTGACTGACTGACTGACTCATCAACGCCCAGCCCAAACCCTTGGCCCTAGAAAGCTGAAATTTTGCACAGATGTTTTCTTTATAATGTAGACAAGGAATAAGGAAGGATTTTTTCGAAATTCAACCCCTAAGGGGGTAAAACGGGGGTGCGAAGTTAGTATGAAACTTTGCCGTTTTTGAAGTTAGAGGCATGAAAATTGGTATTTGGCCTTGCAGTTAAAAATAAAAAATATGTATTTCAGGATTTTTGGAAATTACACCCTCAAGGCCAAAAAATAGGGGATGTAAGTTTGTACGAAAAAAGTCCAAATTTTTAAGTAAAACGCATGAAAATTAGCATTTGGCTTTTTAGTTAAAAATAAAAAATATATGTTTCAGGATTTTTGAAAATTCCAGCCCGAAGGTCATAAAATAGGGGATGTAAGTTTGTATGAAAAATGCGATATTTTTGAAGTTAAACGCATGAAAATGAGTATTTGGCCTTTCTGTTAAAAATATATAGCATTTATTTCAGGATTTTTGGAAATTACACTCCCAAGGGCGGAAAATAGGGGATATAATTTTATACTGTCTGACTGACATATCAACGCACAGTCTAAACGGCTGCAGTTAGGACTTGAATTTTGACAGTAGTTACCTTTTATGACGTAGGCATCCACTGAAGAAGGGTTTTTGAAAATACCACCCCTAAGGGACTAAAATAAGGGATGAAATATTTTATGAAAGTGCTTAATTTTGATGTTAAAGGCTTTAGTATATAGACTTGCAGTTAAAAATTAAAATATATATTTCAGGATTTTTGAATATTCCACCCCCAAGGGCGTAAAATTGGGGATGTAAGTTTATATGAAAAAAGTGCCAACAAGTTTTAAGTTAAACGCATGAAAATTGGTATTTAGCATTACAGTTAAAAATTAAAAGTATGTGTTTCAGGATTTCCGAGAATTCTACCACGTAGGGTGACAAATAGGGGATGTTTGTATGAAAAATGTGACATTTTTTAAGGTAAACTCATGAAAATTGGTATTTGACCTTTCATTTAAAAATAAGTATTTCAGGATTTTTGGGAATTCCAGCCCTTTAGGGTGACAAATAGGGGTTGAAAGTTTGTATGAAAAATGTGTCATTTTTTAAGGTAAACGCATGAAAATTAGTATTTCGCCTTTCATTTAAACATTATAAATATATCATCAGGACTTTTGGAAATTCCACCCCTAAAGACGACTAAAATAGGGATGTAAGTTTGTATGAAAAACTGTTTTTTTTTGGAGTTAAAAGCACGTAAATTGATATTTCAGTTAAAAATAAAGCAATCAAGGGAATAATTTGTTGTTAAAAAAGGTAATCCATAACTGATTCAATAGGTCAACACCAAAAATGTACGCCAACTTAAATTATAGAGAAATTCGTTTCTTATTGCTTAAAATGTTGTGTTTGTTGTCGTCTAAGTAAAGATTTAGTGTTTTATAAGATTTGTAACTTCTTTTTTTTTGGTATTTTTCATAACATATTTAAAAACGTCAATTAAATAAAATTGGGATAAAAAAGTCATTGACCCAAAATTATGATTAATGCATCGTTGATTATTATATTACTTTATTTGACTTACTGACTTTACTTAAGGACAATTGATATGTATTCTTTGATATTTTTGGGTTTATGATATCGGGTCTTTTTTTTAAATAACAGTAGCAAAGTAGTCTTTAGTTTATTTCTTAACTAGGTTATTTATAGGTTAGGTTTTCTTAAATTTATATTGCTTATTTCTATTAAAAGTCTTTTTTTTAGATTAAGCTAGAAGTAAGTAGTTACATTGGTAATCATTCAAAATTGTCGCGGACGAAGTCGCGGCTAGTAATCAATATTATAAAACAGTACAAAACAAATTTATTTCAAAACGACTTAGTATCTCTGTATCTTCGTAGGACAAGGCTTGGGAGCATTCTTAAGGGCTTGTTTACAATTTTATTATTGTAATTAAGGAAATAAATGTCTACGATTGCATTGACTGTATTGTAGAGGAGCGGTCCTAAAACTGTGTAACTTTGAAGTGAAGGCATGTGTTGTTTTTAACTTCTGTGTGCAAACTCTATATTTACATCTTTTATTAGTAAAATCAGTGCTTTAGGGAAGAGTTGGGTGCTGCTTTAGTACTATGATCATTATGAATAACTGCCTAACTGTCAAAACTTTACAAGATTTATAGAGTAGATTAGTTGGGAAAATGAAAGGGCGGAAAGTAGACACTTTGAGAATCGCTCTTTTACCTACACCACCCCATGAGGTAATACATTAGGTTAATAGTGATTAACAAAGGGCGAAACATACTTGTTTAATTATTTTTGAGTCTACTATGAACCGTAGGTAACTGTTAAAAGACAAAAATCAACTTACGAGTTCTATTATTTAAAGCTTCGATATAAATGAAAGATGTTAATCTATTATAATGCCCAAGTATCTTATTTTATTAGTAGGTTTAATTTCAGGGCACATACATTGGCTACTACAAGGTGTTCTACAATAATGTGCATACAGTGTTGAGTTAGTTCGGGTAGACGTTATTTTGCGCATTGAAAAGTTAATATAATTAGTCTTATCTGAATGTAGTGTTAGTAAATTATGCTGCAGCCATGTATTAACAACATTAAAACCTATTTGTGCATGCTTGCATATTTCGCTCACTGAATCAGCTGAAAAAAGGAGGACAGTGTCGTCAGCGTATGATATAATTATGCCATGATCTATTGTTAACTTACAGAGGTCATTAATGGAAATTAAAAACAAGGTAGCTACTAAAATACTCCCTTGGGGTAAACCGAAGGTCGTATTTTTTTGCTCAGCGCTAAGTACCTACATTGCCAATCCTTACGCATTGAGTCCTGTCTTCCAGGTAACTTGTAAAAAGTTTCTACTGTGTGCCCCTTATACCTACATTTTCAAGCTTGCGCAGTAGGATGGGGATGGAGATGATGTCAAATGCTTTAGCAAGATCCAGGAATATCCCTACTACGTACTTTCCTTTATCCAGCTATTGTGCCACATAGTCAGTCAAGCGATGAACGGCATCTGCCGTTGAAATTTTTGGTCTAAAACCATATTGCATCTTAGACATGATTGTTTTAGTCTCTAAGTAATTAAGTAACCTTTTATTCATTATTTTTCAAAATATTTTAGACAGAGAGGGTAGTAAGGAAATAGGTCTATAGTTTGTTACTTGGTCTTTACTACCTGATTTATGAATAGCGACAACAATAGCTTTTTTAAGACACTTCGGAAAAAATCCCTTAGATAAGCATATTTTGAAGATATAAGTAAGTAGTAAGTATAAGTAAGTTACTAGAATTTGTCTGAATTGTTTCAAAGTTTTATTTGATATATCGTCCCATCCTACTGCGCAATCATCTTTTAAGCTAATTATGGTGGTGTCTATCTCGGATTGTTCAGTATCTAGGAACACGACAGACTTTAGGTTGGTGTTATTTGAAAAAGTGGTACCTGTAGGGTACTGTGGTTTGTTCTGTAGGGTTTCAGCTAGACATTTACCAACATTCACAAAATAATTATTCACGTTATTTATCGATGCCACCTGTGACGAGTGCGTTTGTAATAAACTTTAAGATGAGTCACGTTGTTTTGAAGAATATGTCACATTTTTAATGTAACTCCATATCGCTTTAGTGTTTGTTCCAGCATTTTCCAACATAGATTTGTGGTAGGCGGCTTTTCTTAAAAGGTCATAACAAAAATTCCGATATCTTTTGTACGTTAATTGCAATATAAAGTTATCAGGGCTAGATTTTGCTTTTACGTGCAATTCTCTGTGTTTCATACATCATATAGTTGTAATTTTAATATAATTTATATGTTTTGTTTTATATTCTTACAACGCTGTAAGTAGGTACTGGCATGAGACGTAAGAACAAGCTACGTACGATTTTTAAATTTTTAGGACGCACTGTGTGGCGCGCGGGAATTTTACTCAGAGAAGAGCTGCCAAGTTTGTGCTGACGACTCGTGCCGATACTTATAACAAGCGTTAAAGCACTGCTGCTAGTACATCGCGTACGTACGCAATGTCTGTCCGCAGGGCAAGCTGCTGGAGATCGAGTTCGACTTCAAGGGCGAGCCGGTGGGAGGACACATCACGCACTGTGAGTGACGCGTTTCTTGAATCTCTAATCTGTTTTATGTGATGTTAACGAATATTGTTCATGTTATTTGTGTTTCTTGCAAGCAGATCTGTTGGAAAAGGTAAAATTGTAGTTTAATTAATAATTCAATAAGAATGCATGTTCCTTTTTAGTAGTTTTAATAACAATAGAACAGAATCAACCAATCCCAAAACCATCTATTAAATACAGACACCAAATAAATTTTGGATGTAATTGATGGGATTACCGTTGCTCTACAAACTTATGTTAAGCTGCGTGCAGCTCCTCTTGCGAAAGCTTGTGTGGTAAATATGTAGGTACACATATAGGAGTAAGGTAACCTTCAACGTCTGTATTGGTTGTTCACAGAAACTAAACTAAATGTAGCACCGTACGGGTGATATAAGTGAAACTTCTTATTTATTTGTATACATTATAAGCCTCCTTATTCGCGCTTTCATCATTCGCGTTTTCACTATTCGCGGACTAAAAAATAATGCGACCCAATTCCTATATTCGCGGCGTTTAGTGTCACTCCGGGCGTCGATGGCTCGCTGTTCAACAAATTGTTTGTGTCAAATGGACTTTTCCCTCCACCTGCTCATGGTCTCTCCAACCATCTTGGTTATATGGACCGAATCACGAGTGTTGTGCGCGCTACTTGCTCTGGGCTATTACACGCGCGCATTTTCTTAACACCTACAATTTCGTGTGCCTATTGCATTCTCACCGTTCTAGGATGGTTCTACTAAAATGTTCGCGTCTAGTCTTGGGTTTCACGCTCACAATTGACGGTGAATCCTCCATCTCGCCATGTGGTCCAAGCGGTCACTGCGTCCTCAACTCCGGCTGCTCTCGCGGCTCTCTCCAACTCACTCCTTGCTTATAGAGGCTCGCTTAAAAATACGTTCGTTCTTCTATCGATAATACAAAACACTTGTATTTTATGTTACCGCGATCTAATTAGCTTAGTGGACGACCAATTAGGACGCTGAGCACAGGTCCCAGAGTAGGGTGTGTAAGCCGCGCGTTTGCCGCAGGAGCGCGTGTGCGGCGCGCTGGAGGGCGAGCGCAACTTCCACGTGCTGTACCAGCTGCTGGCCGGCGCGGACGTACACCTGCTCAGTGAGTGTGTGTCAAATATTTCGTGTTGCCCAACGAATCTTATAGTGCGGCTACATTAAATCAGATTGAAAAGCAACTAAACTCTTTTGCAAGAACCGGGGAGATTCACAAAATAACAAATTTACCGAGAGTATTACCCAAGCAGCAAAATGTGGTCTAGTAATTGTCCTGGAACCACCATTTCATTAGGACTATAACGGAATAGTAAGCAATTATAACCACGGAAAAGGGCCCAATTTATAGGCGTATTTTAGCTAATTAAATATCTATAGTAGACTTGGTGAATACCACTTTGACCAATAACGGCCATATAGTTGGACTATGTAAAACTATTTTCTCCCGCGAAGCCAACTATCAGCGCTTAATGGAACCAATCACGACAATAGTAACCTTATAGTTAGACCACGTAAAACTATTTGCTCTCGCGAAGCTAACTATGAGCGCTAAATGGAACCAAACACGACAATAACGTACACAGTGAATATCTTACAAGCTCATACAAAGTGATGTGAATTGGTGAATGTTGCTATGCACATTTGTAAAGATTAATTAATATTGATAAAGGTAAGTTATTATATTTTTATAATAAATATTATCTAGAATAAGAGTAGGGTGTTAGTTAACAATAAGTGAAGCCGTGTTTGAATGTGCATGGCGCAGGTATATTTTCGGTGAAGTGTAATAAGTTTTTTGTCAAAATTTTTAAACGCCCCTCGAAATTCACGTTTTCATTAAGTTGAATTTTAAAATAATGTTGGTTTCAGTAAGACATACAACGAAAAGTCGCCATCTTGACAAACTTGGTCTTCCCAAATACATTAACAAACCGTTATAGGCGTACTTTGTTTAAAAATGGTAAATATCAGAACTATTGCTTGGCCATATTGTTTGGAATTAGAGTTCCGCAAATATTGTAATGTGAGTAACATTACAATATTTGCGGAACTCTAATTCCAATGTTGTTATTAGGTACCGATGTCTTATTTTCATATTTTTGTTTAGGTGTCAGGTGTGAAAATGGTAATGTTTCTGGACGTCGATAGCTTTTTAATTAAAAGGGATTTTCGAGCTTTAAAAATTGATTGAAATATTTTCTACTTCTATTTTTGTGCTTTCCCTTGCTAACTTGGTTTATTGTTACACAGAATCGTGATCAAGACCAAATTAGTGAGATGCCAACGGTTTCTCGAGAAGATACTCGTTCAAATACTACAAGATCACTTCATTTACAACAAAACTCGGCTACCATTCAATCCGGTTCAGCAATTTTTCCTGTATCTTCTTTTGTCGCGCAAAACCCTCAACTTGTCATAACAGAAGCAGAAGAAACACTGTCAGATGTCAGTTTAAATGCTCAAAATTTTGTTCTTTACAACACGGATAACCAAATACAGCCAGTCGAGGATGGTCAAATTCCACAACTTCAACATGAAGTAAAGTCAATCAAAGAAGACATTAAAACCATCATACCAAATCAAAATGCACTTTATGAAATACAAACTAACATGTGCTAAGTGCTGTGTCGAAAAGAGATTCAGAATGAATTAAACTCGTACATCCAATGACCGTTTCAAGAAAGCAAGAAGACGTAGATGTAGACATGTTATAAGAAATCTAAGAGAACTTGAAGAATTTGAAACAAACTTAACAAATAAATTTATTCAAAATTTCTAATAAAGAATTGAATGCCGCATGTCGTATTGTATTCTACAGCCCATTTTCTAAGATCGCTATGTAGTTGAAAATTGGAATAGTTTTCAATATCGCATTCATCTTCTTGTACAGGTTCCTCACTAACACAATCTTCCAAGTCTACATTTAAAATTGCTTTTATCGATTAAACGTTGTTTCGTGCAGAATCATTAAATTAAACATTTTGTCTTAAATTTTCACAATAACAATTTTGTACGGAACCTTCTCATATTTCTACGATTCAACAAAATCAAAATATCCGTACTGAGACTATAACAGAATTTGCAAGACCATTATAAACCAATGTTTTCTTGTTCAGGACACCACGGATATAGTTTTGGATACTAAGTATATTATATTAAACCTTTATAAGCGTGTTAAGATTATAAAGATATTGGTTTATACCACTATATAACCGCTCCATTTTACTGATAATTGTTCTGTAAAGAAAATTTATAAACCCTTATAAAACCAAGTAATAAATGCAAATAGTATCCAGAATGTTTAGTTCTGTTTATCACTCTTATTGGTGTACTTTACTTATAGTGGTTCTATAATGTTTCTTGTTAGTAATTATAAGCATAGCTTACCAGTTTATCTGCTCTTGAGTGCGTTTACACCCTCGCGATACTTTTATAGGTCACCCAAGCTTATATTTGTCCTTTAATTTCGGCCTATAAGTAATTATAAGTTAATGTATAGGAGGAGATATACTATAAGGCCCAACTAACTCCATGCTTGCTATTATAAGCGATGCAGCAAAAACTAGAACCCTTAAGAGAACATTAAAAGTGCTGGAGTCCTATAACGTCTGCACTATAGGATAATTTTGCTGCTTGGGTAGTTTGTTTAATCATTTTAGGTAGGTACAGTCTAGGCAATCGCTTCATAGTCGGAGGCGACTGGAATGGCAAACATGTCCATTGGGGCTCAAGATTAATAACAACAAGGGGAAGGCAATTCAAGTCGAGCATCGATATAAATCACCTAAGTACAATTGCCCCATCAGAACCTACCAACTGGCCAGCTGATCAAAATAGAATCCCGGACATACTTGACTTTTTACTAGCAAAAGGACTCACCATACAATACATGAAGATTGAGTCATGTGCTGATGGATCATCTGATCACACCCCAGTCTGACTAACTGTCAGCTCCACTATAATTGAAACTGAGAGACCCACAATGTTATATAACCAACATACTGATTGACCCTCCTACGGGGAACACATAGTAGGAAACCTTAATCTAAATGTCAGACTTAAAGAAGCGGAAGAAATTGAAACAGCAGTAGTACAGTTTACTAATCTCATACAAGTTGACGCATGGAGAAGTACACCTACTGCTGAACGTAGAAACCAGTCCACAAACGTACCATTGGAAATTAAGAACATGGTCGTAGAGAAAAGCAGACTACGCAGAGTTTGGCAACTGAGCCGTCATACGCAAGACAAGGCCGTCCTTAATAAAGCCATTGTAGAATTGAAGGAATCTATAAAGAACGCCAATGATTTCACAATGCAATTAAAGCTGGAGTCTCTAACTGCTACTAAGGCTAGCAACTACTAACTCTGGAAAATCACCCGTTCTTGTGACAGACCTATTGAACCAAATGCCCCATTAAAAAGGGCAACCACTGGGACTAGAGCAAGACAGGACAAATTTGTTTCCGAATTATTTAACAAGTGTCTTTAAATCCAATGTAACGCTAGACTTTACTCACAGGCGCTCATCAAAAGAATATGTTGATCTGATTCTAAATCAAGATCTCCAAATGGATCTTCCCCCTAGACCTGTAACGCCTGAAATCATAAAAACCATCAAACGGCTGTATAGTAAAAGGCACCGGGTTATGACCTCATAACTAAAGAAGTGTTGCTGGAACTACCGAGAAAAGTTATTGTCTTCATCGTCATCATCGTCAACGCTATGTTACGAAATATTTACTTCCCAAGTGCGTGTAAAGTCTCGGAAATCATCATGATTTATAAGGCTGGTAAATTGAAAACTGAAAAAACATCCTATCGACCAATCAGCTTACTGCCTACTCTTTCCAAGATACTGGAAAAGACAATACTTCGTAGAATTATGCCAAGCCTCTTGGATCGCAAAGTGATGCCAGATCATAAATTCGGCTTTAGAGAACGTCATGGCAAAGTGGAACAAGCTCACAGAGTATGCGACTCCATAAGAAAGTCCTTATAACAAAAGGAATAATGTTCATCAGCGTTTTTGGATATCCAGCAGACATTTGACAAGGTTTGGCATAAGGGGCTACTATGTAAGATCAAACTGAATATTTCCCACTCCTACTTCCCAATACTCAAATCTTACCTAGATGATGACGCCATCCCCTGAGTTCCAAAACATTGATGCCGAGGTACCACAAGGCTCTGTTCTCGGCCCCATACTCTACATGTTGTACACTGCTGACCTACCGCTATTACGCCTACTGGCAAGTTCTTCAACTAAAGTACAACAGCCTATACTGGATGCTGGGAAGGAACGCGAGACTTTCTTTGGACAACAAACTTCTTATATATAAAGTCATCCTTAAGCCCATCTGGTCATATGGCCTGCAACTGTGGGGCAGCGCAAGCGATTCCAACATAAATATACTACAGCGACATCAGAACAAGATCCTAAGAACAGTTGCAAAAGTACCATGGTACATTACCAACAATGAAGTCCACAAATACCTTGAGATGAGAACAATCGAAGAGGAAATCTGGAGCAGCTAAATACAAAGAACGGTTAATCCATCTCCCCAACGAACTTGCCCGCCACTATATCCTAGAGCTGGAAGACCGGCAGTAGCTCTGGGCAGTAGATGAGTTGATGCTTCCAATGGGAAGCCACTCCGCATGACAGCATCACAGAACAGATCTGCTCATAGCCGTAGGGCTGATTACAGATACACATAGAAAAAAAAAGGTAGATACTATCTTATGGTCAGAATTAATTAACAAGTAGTTTCAAACATCGATTTGTAATATTTAATAATAGATGAAGAATAATGTTAATGTGCAAAGGGCTAGTGGAGTGCCTGTTAGCTCAGCTAGTATAAAACACGTAATTGGTTTACAATTTTTTTAATAAAGTAAAGGCAGATAAGCCGTAGTAGGTATTTATTACCTCCTCTTACTGACATCACATGTTGCATTCGTCTGGGCATGCTGTCTGTATACTATGGATGCAACTATCTGAAATAAATGTTTTTATTATTACATTATATGTATGTACATCTGGAAATATATATTTTTATTTATACACGTGTTGGCAAGTACTTTAGCGGATCAGAATGAAGCGCGCAGCCGCAGCACTTCCAAAAAATGATTTTCGGCCATCTTGGATGATAAATGTTCCACAATATTCTAAACAAGTTTTCAGTTTTGTCCTTACTATAATATTATAAATGCAAAAGTAACTCTGTCTGTCGGTTGCGCTTTCACACCAAAACTATTGAACCAATTTATTTGAATTTCCAAATTACAAGTACGTATATAGTCTGGAACCTGAGAAATAACATAGGCTTCTTTTTAATGCGAAAAAAAGGGTTGTAATGGGTTGAAAGGGGGAGGGGGGTTCAAAGTTAGTAGCACTTAGCTCATAGAGGCGAGACTAAACATCAAAACGACGCGTGTTACAGAGCGGCTGCGGCTGCAGCGCTCGTGGGAGCACTACCGCGTGCTGCGCGCCGGCGCCCCGCCCCGCGCCTCCCCGCGCCGCGCGCCCGACGCGCAGGACCGCGACCACTTCGCCTTCACCACGGTGCGTATTGTACACTGACAGGGGCGAGACGCCGTCCAGCCGGCGCGAGTGGCGGAGGGCTCCCCGCGCCGCGCGCCCGACGCGCAGGACCGCGACCACTTCGCCTTCACCACGGTGCGTATTGTACACTGACAGGGGCGAGACGCCGTCCAGCCGGCGCGAGTGGCGGAGGGCTCCCCGCGCCGCGCGCCCGACGCGCAGGACCGCGACCACTTCGCCTTCACCACGGTGCGTATTGTACACTGACAGGGGCGAGACGCCGTCCAGCCGGCGCGAGTGGCGGAGGGCTCCCCGCGCCGCGCGCCCGACGCGCAGGACCGCGACCACTTCGCCTTCACCACGGTGCGTATTGTACACTGACAGGGGCGAGACGCCGTCCAGCCGGCGCGAGTGGCGGAGGGCTCCCCGCGCCGCGCGCCCGACGCGCAGGACCGCGACCACTTCGCCTTCACCACGGTGCGTATTGTACACTGACAGGGGCGAGACGCCGTCCAGCCGGCGCGTGTCAACAACAAAAAAACTACAACAAAAACTTGTGTGTACTTATGTACACGCGTTAGAAGTTAAACTTCTTAATATACAACTTGAACATAGTTATCAATTTTCATACCACCTAGAACTAACGTCATGCTGTTATTTTTACGATGCGCGCACACGATGCACGCGCATTGTAAAAATTCACTCTCATACATTTTCATACCACCTAGAACTAACTTCATGCTGTTAAATTTTTTGGTGTCGGTGTGCGCGCGCATCGTAAAAATTCACTCTCATCACTTTTCTCCATCGCGCCAAAAGAAGTATAACTTCAAAAAAATGTCGAAGGAATTACTTGAATTCAAACGTTTTAAAACATGTGCGGTAACCCGAATTCTCACCGGACACTGCAAGCTGAATAAGCACATGTTCAACCTAAAGTTGGCCGACAGCTCAATTTGCAGATTCTGCCAAGAATCACCAAGCCCCAAAGAATTAATATCTATCTATCTAGGCACTGATGTGTCTGTTGCTATTCGTGAAAACCTGTTATTGGCTCACTGTTGCTTAGTTTATGATTAATAGCTGTTGGTTTTCCTATGTAAATAGATAAATAAATAAATAATGGTTATGTGGACGGATCGGCCTGTCACTGATATTACCAAAATGGCTATAAATAAGGTCGCAGACTTCTCGGTATCGATGAAATATCGATTCTGAAAGCTCAGCGCTCTGACCGCGGAGTGCGTGCAGGCGGCGATGCGGGCGCTGGGCTTCGGCGGCGCCGAGTGCGACGCGGTGCTGCGCCTGCTCGCCTTCCTGCTCAAGCTCGGCAACGTGGAGTTCGAGCCGCAGCACAACATCGACGGCACCATCGGCACGCGCCTGCACCATCAGTACGGTGAGCCCCGCCCCGGCGCGCCCGGCGCCCGCGCCGCGCCGCTGACCGACCTTCTCGTTGCAGAGCTGGTGGAGGCGTGCGCTCTGGTGGGCGTGGACGCGGACGCGCTGGCGAGCGCGCTGGCGCCCGACCTGGACGCGCCGCTCGACGCCGGTGAGTGTCGCCGTCGGCGCCGCCGGTAGCCCGGGCGCCACTATAGCGCGGTTTGGCGTGTGTGCAGAGAGCTCGGAGGGGTCGTCGGAGGCGTCGGGCGCGTGCTCGCCGACGGGCGAGGGCGAGTGGGCGGGCGCGCTGCGCGACCGGCTGGTGTGCGCGCTGTACTCGCGCCTGTTCACGTGGCTCATCACGGCCGTCAACGGGGCCATCGCGCCGCCCGCGCCCGGCAAGCGCCGCTCGCTGGGCATCCTGGACGTGTACGGGCTGGAGTCGCTGGCGCGCAACGGGCTCGAGCGCCTGCTCATCAACTACGCGGCCGAGCGCGTGCAGGCGGCCGTGACGGGCGCCACGCTGCGCCGCGAGCAGGAGGAGTACGCGCGCGAGGGCCTGACGTGGCGCCCGCTGCCCTTCACCGACCACGAGCTGCACGCCGAGCTGCTGGACGCCGGGCCCGACAGCGTGCTGGGCGCCCTGCGCGACTGCTCGGCGCGCGGGGCCAGCGACGCCGCCTTCCTGCAACGCCTGCAGCGGCGCCGCCACCCGCGCCTGCTGGTGCTGCCGCCCGACCGCTTCCAGTGAGTACCCCGCTTAGCGCGCCCGGCGCCGAGCCCCGCTGACCCGTCGCTTGCGCAGGGTGCTGCACTTCGGCGGCGCCGTGGTGTACAGCGCGCGCGGCATGGTGGCCAAGAACCGCGACGCGCTGTGCCGGCGCGCGCTGGCGGCGCTGGGCGGCGCGCGCGAGCCGCTGCTGGGCGCGCTGCTGGGCGGCGCGGCGGGCGCGGCGGGCTCCCCGCGCCGGCCGGCCGCGCTGGCGTGCCGGCAGCGCGCGCTGGTGGGCGCGCTGGTGCGGCGCCTGCCGCCCGCGCCGCGCCTGGTGCGCTGCCTGCGCGCCGACGCCGAGCTGCGCCCGCACCGGTTCGACGCGCAGCTGCTGCGCCATCAGATACGAACGCAAGGGTCAGTTTTGCCTCCCGTGCTCGCATTTGCATTTCGAGAAATAATATAAATATAATAAACAAAACAATATTTCAGTCTGACTTGAAAAGAGTTGAAATACACTGTACAGCCAAGAAACTTGACCTAAATCAGACAGCGAAGGCCCGTGGTTACCTCTATATCACGATTTTAAAGCAAATAGATCTAGCGAATATTCACTATCAACAATCAAATAAAAATCAACAACAATTAAGTGGTGTAGTAAGAAGACCACGCTTGCCCTAACCATTTCCTAATAGTTTTAACTGCATATGTTGCAGAACTTAATTTTCCGGACAGATTTTCTATTTGTGGTCTTCATTGTAGTTTCGAGTCAATTGTGATACCCAAAAACACAGTTGTTTCAACAGGGCCCAACCCAGCTCCATTAAGTTGTATATTGGTTGTCACCTCTTTCACATTAGGTGTAGTGAATTTGATGACTTTAGTTTTCTTATCGTTAAGCACAAGATTATTGGCATTATTATTTTTAAATTTGCTTAATTGTCAGTTTATTTTAAAAATCTAGGAAGTATCATCTACAAGCAACACAATCTCATGCTTATCTTTTATTTAGTAAAGTAAATATATAAAATTAATTAATTAAAAGTATTTATATAAATTAAAAACAAGAATGGGCCAAGAATTGGCCTCTGTGGGACGCCTATTACCACTGGTATTATCGTGATAGGTAATAGGATAAATCTTCTAAGTCTTCGTTCGTTCTAGATTTAATATTTAAATATTACAATGGACTTATAGCCTCTTTAATAGCTAAGCATCTAGGGTCTTTCAACAAGGACGGGCCGATGTGTTGAAATTGAATAAAACAAGCTGTGTGTGAGATATAAACGTATTTGTTTTTCATTCGAAAGGCCTATTAATGCCATTATTATTGGAATATAACATCGTTTGAATGTCCGCGCGGCTTCGAACAGTGGTACGGATCCGAGAGGTCCAATTTGCTATGACTCTGCTGCATAAATCCGGCTGAATCTGAGCGATGGTCTGCGTTATGTTGAATGTCAGGGCATCAGTCGATTGCGGTTTATTGGCATAGACTTGTGACTTCAGGAAACCCCACAAAAAATGTCTAACGGGGTCAAATCGCACGATCTTGGTGGCCAATTTGACGTGAATTCGTCTCTGCGAGAAATAACCCTTCCCTCAAACCGTTCATGCAGAATTTCCATCATGTCGTTCGCTATGTGGCACGTAGCGCCGTCTTGCTGGAACCACATGTCGCATACATCCATATCGTTCAATTCAGGCCAAAAAATTGTTTAACGATGTACGGTATGGTACTAGTACGGTGATGGCTTACTTTCTATATTAAATAATAAAATTGACTCAGCATCTTTGCTCGAAAAAATTCATATTAATGTACCTCGAATCTCCTCCCGTTCTAAAACCACTTTTCGGATATTATCATGTAGAACGAATTACGCTAGAAACACATTTATTAGACGTTCATGTAGAAAATACATAGAACTACTGGAAGACGTGGACATATTTGCTTTGTCTCTAGATAGTTTTAAGAAGAAAGGGGGTGACATAATTTTCATAACATATTAATGGAACTTTTTGGTCTTATTGTAATTTGGTCTTATATTGTATTGTTTGTTAACGACTCTATGTTTCCTGAATAAATAAATAAATAGAAATGGGCCCAAATGAGATCCCTGTGGTATTCCAGATGGAATTTTAAGGAAACCCGATGTGTACCCTTTTATTGCTACAGCTTGGAATTGGTGGGATGGATTGGAATCGGTGTGATTAAGGCATTTTTACAGATGTTACGGAAACGTCCTTCTTTTATGGTCTTGTTGAAAATTATGGTGATGGGGCCTGACAATTCTTCTGACAATCGAGATAGCAGGAGTGGGTGAACTCCATCTATACCAGCCCCCTTTTTAGTATCAACTGTTTTAAGATGGTGTCGAACTAAACTTTACACAAACATTTATTGTATTGCGCTAAATTAGAAAGGCTTTTTCGTGCATCATCGGCTCTCGTCGGCTGGCATCGGCTGGGTGGGGTCTAACGGCACTCTCGGCAAACGAACCCCACCGACGACACGCGCGTTTACTCATTCTTTTTATATATAGTCCATAGTTTAATTATATTATGTTGTACTGCATATACTAGTTTTACAGTCCACTAGTCTTTCATTTTACAGGCTCATGAAGTCATTCAGTGCGCACGCTTTAGGATCATTATTTGTATTTAAAGATAAATGCAAAGTTTCAGCTAACAACCAAAACGCATATGTAATTTTGAAGTCATCTATGATTAAAAATTTATCAGTATGGTTAAGATTTGTCACATCTGATGCATTAAATGTTTGTAAGGAATTCGAGTGATTGGCACCGTGGGGAAAGTAATCACAGGCTAGGTGGAGCGAGTGAAGAGAGGCACTGTCCTGTCCACGTCCTAATTCAAGTGTGAGCCATAGCTCTTCAGCAGTAGGCGCTAACACCAGTTGTCCCGACGGCGCACGATCGATCCGCCGCCACCCCGCACGGAGCCACGCTCGGCATCCGACCTATCACGGCGATAAACATTATATCTCGAATAAAAGTACTCGGCGTCAACAAAGTCTGGTGTGAGCCAAGTCCCCGTTAGAAATATTAAGTCATAATTGCATTTTGACCAATTAGATAAGAATTCGTGAGACTTGGTACGTAATCCCCTCACTTTCTGATAGTAAATGCTAAGGGAATTTATTGCAGCCATCTAAATTATAAATGGATATACAGTCCGAATCGAATATATCGCTAGGAAACACATTTACACATTTATTTTAGGGACACGTTTTAGGACGTAGGAATAGGTTTATCAATATAATTACATCACGATCAAAGTTGGGACATAATTCACAAACACAAGAATGTATATTACAGTGTACCATCTCAATTAAATATATAGGTAAACAAAATAAATAATAATTTATAAAGACATTTTCTTCCAACGTATGAGTTGTCATAATTATCAAACTAACAAATATACGAGAAAAAGACACTATGACATGACAAAAACAATAGTGGTGGGTAAGTATAGAATGAGAAAATAAAAAGTATTTATATATTCGTATGTAAACTAAAAAAACACTGGATAAACAAAAATAAAGCAGAAATAGTTATTTTAATTTTAATAAATCGGATTCGTTTGCCATTCTCACAATTTTTGAAGTATCGTTTTACGTAGTAGTATTTTGAAGTCCCGGATCCATAAGTAACGGTATAGTAGTGTGGATTTCAATTCTCTTGCCTGTTTAAGAAGTAACTTATTTGTTGGGGTTAAATTCTCTTTGATATACACATTAGTAGCAGGACCTGACAATATCCGAGGTGGTGATGCCCCGAAATGCACGGGCCGAAGCCATCAGATGATTCTTGCGATGTCGCTGGGTAAAGCGTACTATAATGGAAGGGTGCCGAAAATTTACCTCGATGATCATTCATTATTATAACCAGATCACTCTTCATATCACTGAATTCGTTTTTAAATTATTTTATTTCTTTAATTAAATCGGTCAGCGATTCAGTGGGGGTAATGTGTGGTGAAATAGCCCCACGACACGTCCCGCGCAACGCCAGGTAGCTTTCTTTTCCGGTCCCATTTTTCTATAAGTAGACTCAGCAATCCCAGCACATTGGTAGTGATAACGGCCATTACACCGTTCTCCGTGGCAAGACACATAATATGTGACCGGTTCATTACACTTAGAACATAACATAACGGAGACTTCGATATCGTGTATTCGAGCGAGCAACGGACCGATGATGCCACTGGACCAAAATCCGGACCAAACAGTAACTTTTTGTGGGTGCATAGCAACCTGGTAAACCTCATGTGGGTTTTGGTCGTCCCATATTCGGCAATTTAGCTTGATGTCATAGCCATTCATCCCAAAATGCGCCTCGTCGCTAAAGATGATTTTTCGGCCAAAATCAAGGTTCTCTTCCAAACGTTCTGAAGCCCAGTTAGCAAATAAACGGCGTTGTCTATGGTCATTCCCTTTGAGCTCCTGGGTCGTTTCGATTTGGTTCGGGTGTAGGCTAAGTCTCGACGCAGAATTCACCAAGTTGAAGTCTGCGAAAGCCGAGTTCTTGTGGACGGCGAGAAATCGACTGGCTCGGGGTCCCCTTCACACTCTCACGGACAGCTGCGATATTTGCGGCCGATCTGGCGTTTCTTTGACGTAAGGGTGTCGGTTTGTTGTTAACTGAACCGGTCGTCTCAAATTTGGCCACCAGACGTTGGAGAGTCGACTTCGAAGAGCCACCGCGACTGCCGCAAAATGGACGCAATGCGCGCAACGTTTGCACTAATGAACACTCATTTTGATAAATAGATCAATAGATTTGACAGACGTCACAAAAACTATATGGCCGCTACAAACTGTTAACATCGGCTCTATATTTTGCTTTTCCTTTTTTCCGCGAATGATGCATCTGTATAAATGAATCTGTATATGATGAAACATTGGCAAACAAATAAATTTTTCATTAATTCATATGTTTATTAGTAAATGTGATCAAAAACTTCTAATATTGGTTGTGAACATAGTAGGCGTTGGCTTGTTTCAAAAGTTTTTTGGTGGTCTGCCGACCATATGAATTTATGGTCTTTCCTAAGTAAAACCTAGGTAAAATATACCACCCTCTCGAATACTTTGGCTAATAGGTATACAAAGTCTCGATAACTGTCGGTAGTTTATAATTTTGTTTTTGGTCACTTTTTATGAAGCGAGGTTATATAACCACATTTTTTATTAGAGGAACCGGGCACTCATGGAACAATAGAGAAACCGGTGGGGTAAGAGTATAGCGCTGGGGGTTGGGGATAAACGATATCAATTCGTCGTTAACGATCGTAGGATAATGGATATGGCGCTGCTGCGGCGCAGCGGCTGGTGCGAGTCCATGTGCGCGCGCGCCGTGCTGGCGCGCTACGGCCTGCTGGCGCCGCGCCGGCCCGCGCCCGCGCCCGCGTCGCCCGCGCCCTCGCCCGCGCCCTCGCCCGGCGCGCGCGACGAGCCCGTCCGCCGCGCGCGCCAGCTGCTGCGTGCGCTGCCCATCCCCAGCGCCGAGTTCGCGTACGGCCGCTCGCGCGTGTTCATCCGCTCGCCGCGCACCGTGTGGGAGCTGGAGGCGCTGCGAGGCGCGCGCGTGGCCGCGCTGGTGGCGGCGGCGCAGCGCGCCTGGCGCCGCCACCGCGCGCGCCGGCGGGCCCGCGCGCAGGCCGTGCTGGCGCGCGCCTACCGGGCCTGGCGCGCGCGCCGCGCCCCGCCCGCGCCCGCCCCGCCCGCGCCCGCCGCGCCCGCCGCGCCCGCCGCGCCCCGCCTGCGCGCCGCGCGCCTGCTGTGGCGCGCCTGGTGCGCCTCGGCGCGGCGCCGCTACCTGCTGGGCCTGTGGCGCCGCCTGCCGGCGCGCCACATGTCGCCGGCGTGCGGCGCGTGGCCGGCGTGCCCGGCGCCGCGGCTGCTGGGCGCGGCGGACGCGCGGCTGCGGCGCCTGCACCACGCGTGGCGCTGCCGCCAGTTCCGCGCCGCCTTCGACCAGACGGCGCGCAACCGCATGCGCGAGAAGGTGACGGCGTCGGTGCTGTTCCGCGCGCGCAAGGCGCTGTACGCGCGCTCGGTGGCGCACCCGTTCGTGGGCGACTACGTGCGCCTGCGCGCGTCGGCGGCGTGGCGGCGCGGCGCGGGCGCGGGCGCGGACCGCTACGTGGTGTTCGCGGACGTGGTGGGCAAGGTGGCGCGCTCGTCGGGGCGCGTGGCGCGCTGCCTGGCCGTGGTGTCGACGGGCGCGCTGCTGCTGCTGGAGGCGCGCTCGCTGCGGCTCAAGCGGCGCGTGCCGGCGCACGCCGTGTACCGCCTGTCGCTGTCGCCGCTGCACGACGACCTGCTCGTCGTGCACGTGCGCGCCGTACGTTCCGACCGCATACAGACCGAGCGAACCACACGCGTTTACTTTGACTTGTCCTCTTCCTTTCGAAATGAGTTATATTGTAACTACTACTACTGTGTAGTTTGTTACTATGATCTGGTACTTGGTAGTTCCAAATGACTAATTCCAAGCGCTTTTTTTTTTTTTTACATCCAATCATACCTTGCGTGCTGCAATTATCAATATTAATATCGCTGTCGCTGGCAGACGTCTAGACTGACAAGGCAACGCGCGCGCCGCGCCCATACTCAGCTGTCGCCATTGGTCGGCGTTTGCTGTCCACGTGTCGCCGGCAAACATCGACCAACGGCGGCAGCTAAAGTTGGCTCTGTCGACAGCAAATTACTGCTCTTCTGTACGAAGCCTTAGGCCCCCAGATTTCGTAACGAAATAACTGATCCCCTCCCTATTAATAAAACGTTCCTTGAAATTCGTTCCGTTGTTGCAAATTTCGCATTTTGCATTTTCGCACAAAACGAGGTTTTCATATATTATTAAAGTTATTTTGAGTGACGATGATTAACAAAAGCTCCCATGTGAATATCTCAGTATTTCATAATATTAGGTTGGGGAAAAAGTCTTTTCGCATTATAGTATGTATGAACTTCTCATAAAATCTCTTTGGCTATACTATTTGTATCTGGCTGGTTTTGGTATCATTGAAAGTTTAAATTTTAAAAAACATAATTAAGCTACCCCAATCTGTCAAATTTCCTCAAATCTCAACCCCAAATTTACTTTATACTTTTGTGATAAAGTTCAAAAGCTATAAAAGAAATTTGACAGATTGGGGTAGCTGGATGTGCTGGCGTCTGTACATTAAAACATCCCATGTGTTCGATCTACACAAAAGGGAACTTACCCACATTGGGGATTTCAAAGTCGTATTTAGCAATATTTGAAAACGATTTACGGCATTTGAAAATTGGCATTTGTCTATTAGTTACTTGTAACTACATTTTAAACGTTGCATGTCTTCGTAAACCATCGGAAAAACATTTTGATTTTTTTAGTTTACTACATTGAGTTATATGTATTCTACTAGACGCGCTCTTTTGAATTAAATCTCTGTCCAGCTATGCGCGAGGCGCGGGCGCGGGCGCGGCGGGCTAGATCATACGAGTGAATAAGCGGGCGCACAGATGTGTCACGATACAAATATTTTACCTTTTTGCATTCTATCTCGGAGATAGATTTTAAGTACTGATTAGTAAATTATTTCCTAATTATTGGTATATTAGGTATTTGTGGAGCAATTTTCAATTAGCAGCCGGAAGAATGATCCCCCCAATGTTGATTATTTCACTGACTTCGAATCAGTATTAGAATCTTTGGGTCTGGAGTATGCTCATCACATCATCATGGGTGATTTTAATACTAATCTCCTTGACCAGAACTCTCCTCGTTCCCGAAAACTCCGGCACACTGTCGAGTCAAGCAGCTTACACATCCTACCTCTGCAAGCCACACACTATAATACCTCAGGTGACGCTACTTGGCTCGACTTAATCCTTATGTCTAACCCTTCCCTATTTTCCTCTCATGGTCAATGTTCAGCTCCTGCATTCTCTCGCCACGACCTAATCTTCCTATCATATAGCCTGAAACCACCAAAACCCAAATCCAAAGTACTGCACGTGCGTTCTTTTGTTCGTTTGAATGTGGAGCTGTTGTGTAAGGATGCAGCAGAAGTAACTTGGGAACCGATGTTGGAAGCCACCGCCTTGGATGATAAGGTACGATTTTTTAACGAAGCAGTCGTAAAACTTTTTGATGTGCATGCACCTATAAAAAAAGTTAAGCTAAAGCGTCCCCCAGCCCCATGGATGACGCAAGGTATTCAGATGGCAATGCGACGAAGAGACCGTACCTAAAATCTCGAATCCTTCAAGACCAATTGCTACCGTCCTATATCTATCCTTCCTTTCCTTTCTAAAGTACTCGAGGCCTAGGTTAATAAACAACTATCCCATTTTGTATTCCATAACGATTTATTAAGTCCACTGCAATCTGGATTTAGAACAGGCCACAGTACCACTTCCGCTCTCCTTAAAGTGACTGGCGATATAAGGGCGGGTATGGAGGACACCATGATTACAGTTCTGGTTTTGATTGACTTCTCCAATGCCTTTAATAACGTCAGTCACGACATTCTCCTATCTATCCTTTCACATTTCAAGATCTCTGACGAAGCTCTGGACTGGTTTGTATCCTATCTTCGAGAGCGCCAACAGTCAGTTCGCGTCGGTGAATCGTCATCGAACTGGTGTAATGTAGACTCTGGTGTCCCTCAAGGCGGTATACTCTCTCCTTTACTCTCTCCTTTACTATTTTATTTATTTATAAACTTTCTTACCTACCATCTTCAATGTTCGTACCATCTTTACGCCGATGAGCTCCAATTATATGCCCAGGCTAGGATTGAGAACATCCCTACAGTTATTAATAAGATTAATCTCGACTTAGAATTTATAAAACTTTGGACTGATAGGTTTGGTCTAAGTGTCAATCCTTCAAAATGCCAAGCCACTATAATAGGTAGTTCTCATCTTATCAATAGGGTGGTCTGTTTTTTTTTAATTTCCTTTTTTTATGACAACAAACATTTACACTGAGTGTATATAATAAATAGCTTAAATGCTAAAAGTAACTTACAGTGGAACCAGCCCCGTCGTCCACAAATTATTTTTACAGTTTATTATTGTTTATATTTGATTTAACAGCTTATTACAGTCAAATTGATGGTGGCAGATTTTATATAAGAGCATAATATCCGAAAACATTCTTCTCAGCTCTAGTTTAGGCAAAGAAAACTTCTGTAGAAGGTTATCATAGGAGGACTTAGCGCGAACACACCGGTAGTTTATAGAACTTATGTTGTACTGACACAATCTGATGGTTGTATTTAGCGTAGTAAAGGTTCCAGACACATGCTGCATACTTAGATGATCTCCCACCTCTACTATTTGACAATTCGAGCCTCGGGATTAGCCCGTTTGTAAAAGACCTTGGTGTGCTAATTGACGAAACATTAAGCTGGCAAAACCAAATTGCAAGTGTTAGTCAGAGGGTCACTGGAATCTTGCGGTCTCTTTATCGTCTTAGGAATTTTCTGCCTCTGAAAACAAAAGAAACGTTGGTGCAGACTTTAATCTTCCCAATAATCGACTATGGTGATGTTTGCTATTTCGACCTGAATGCAGATCACCTCAATAAACTCGATCGACTTCTGAACAACTGCATTCGATTCGTTTTCAACCTGAATGCACTGCCATTGGAAGTCAGGATGGCCAAGAGTCGTTTTTCTTTTAAGAATAAACTATGAGTACATTTACTGGGTGCCCTTAACAATGTGTGAGCTGAATCAACATATCCTTTATATATATATATATATATATATGTAGGAGTAGGGGGCCCAAAGGCCGGTATGCCAGGGTTTGGAGTTCCCATGTTGCTGGGATTAAGTAGCCACAATTAACAAACAAGGTCGATTAATTTACACACTAATTACAATATTACAATAATTGCAATTAAAATAAAGAAAGTAAAATGGAGACGAACAGAATCTTAATTCTACGTTCGTACAGTGGCAATACAACCACCCGAATAGCGTCTTGTCTAGGCAATATAGCTATAGCATCGGGTATCGCGTCAGCAATTCCGCGTATGCAATATACAGTGCAAGACTGTACCAAGTAGACCAACAGTTCTGTTGGGAGCAGAGCTCTTGTTCGAGTCTAATCCGAAGATAGACTGACTGTACAAGCCAGTGCTAGCTCTTATATAGAGGTAGGCCACGCCTCCTACTCCCTCCAAACAGCTCTGTTCAATGGCGTACCGAAATACGTCACGCGTTTACTCGATACAATTTACAAATAGGATCTACCTAAATCCAAATAGTGTAACTATTAAAATTCATCAAACAATCCAACAGGAATTATCGTGATGTTATAATAGCTTTTCTGTAACAACTATAATCTAATTACAATATCAAAATATACTCTCAACAATGTTTTGTACAGTAACAACTAAATGTCTAACTTGGTTGGCGAATTTAATTTTTAACTATCTCTGATATATATATATATATATATATATATATATATATATATATATATATATATATATATATATATATATATATATATATATATTTATTTTATAATATATATTTATGTATATATCTATTGATATCATATTCCTTTTTTTTCTTCTACCGTACCGTATCTTATATCGATCTCCTATATCTGTACCTAATGCACCTATCTAATTATCTCTGCACCACTTTAAGGTTGACTGGGAGAAAATGCCTTAAGCATTAAGTCCGCCTTTGTACTTATATGTGCATATAGTTTAAATAAATAAAATGACGATATATATTATGAAAATAAAAACAACATGATTAGAAATGATATAATTAGCCACTAGATATACAAAAAGTTTATTTTCCATCAAATAAAATTAGTTATGTATATATACTTCTGACGTTTTGTGGAAGATGAGATATCAATTAACAATGACTTAAAAAAATACAAACAAATTAAATACGCACGGAAATAGGTAAACTCTATCAACAACATTTGTCACGTCTGTTTTATATTTTCTAATACTCTATGGCACTGAATTAGTAGTACTAGTCAGTCAAATGTAATGTAAGAAAAGAGGAAGCGAGATGGGTATAGGATACGGCGAGCAAGAGCCGACATTTTGCTAGAAGCATTATTTTATTCATAAATTGGAAATAATTATGAAATAAATTGTTAACATAAATAAACTTAAATTCACGTATAAGAGTAGTATACTCTAGTCACCAAAGTGTGATACCTGTAATCAAGCTCGTTTGTTCATCAATTTATGTTTATTCGGCTTTGTCGAGAGTCATACGCAAACTACCACCTCACTCACTGGCTCGCGGCCGACTGAACGAGTTGCCGCTCGGGAGCTGCAATTCGTTCAGTCGGCAGTGAGCAAATTCTCAATATGGGATTGCGCGTCTAGTAGAATACATATGGGTCAATGGTTTACTACGACTTTAAGTGTAGTTTGATGCCTAAGTATGGTGCGGCTCGCCCTCAAACTACTTTAAACGATGAAGCACTGGGACGATGAGTCCTGTGTTTAAAGCTGGTTTAGGTACAGAAATCTAACGCGGTTCTATCAAACCCAATGACAAATTTCGTGTGGTCGTCCTTCTACCGCTGCGAACAACGAAAACATCGGGGTACTAGTGACCCCACTGAACTCGTTTGAGATGCCTTCGGACCCCTTTTAAAGTTTATAACGTGTCGTTCTAGTGCGGTGGACTGGAGAGCTCGACGGAGGAGCTATCGCAGTGCTCGTCGCGCGATACAGCGGACGCGCCCGGCTGTCTGTTCGGGGTAAGTGGGGGTTGTGTATGTAGGCGCGCGCGTGTACGGGGCGGGTCTGTAGTAGTGGTGTGCGCAGGGCGGGTCTGTAGTAGTGGTGTGCGCAGGGCGGGTCTGTAGTAGTGGTGTGCGCAGGGCGGGTCTGTAGTAGTGGTGTGCGCAGGGCGGGTCTGTAGTAGTGGTGTGCGCAGGGCGGGTCTGTACTAGTGGTGTGCGCAGGGCGGGTCTGTAGTAGTGGTGTGCGCAGGGCGGGTCTGTACTAGTGGTGTGCGCAGGGCGGGTCTGTACTAGTGGTGTGCGCAGGGCGGGTCTGTAGTAGTGGTGTGCGCAGGGCGGGTCTGTAGTAGTGCTGTGCGCAGGGCGGGTCTGTAGTAGTGGTGTGCGCAGGGCGGGTCTGTAGTAGTGGTGTGCGTAGGGCGGGTCTGTAGTAGTGGTGTGCGCAGGGCGGGTCTGTAGTAGTGCTGTGCGCAGGGCGGGTCTGTACTAGTGGTGTGCGCAGGGCGGGTCTGTAGTAGTGGTGTGCGCAGGGCGGGTCTGTAGTAGTGCTGTGCGCAGGGCGGGTCTGTAGTAGTGGTGTGCGCAGGGCGGGTCTGTAGTAGTGGTGTGCGCAGGGCGGGTCTGTAGTAGTGGTGTGCGCAGGGCGGGTCTGTAGTAGTGGTGTGCGCAGGGCGGGTCTGTAGTAGTGGTGTGCGCAGGGCGGGTCTGTAGTAGTGGTGTGCGCAGGGCAGCTCTGTACTAGTGCTGTGCGCAGGGCGAGGGCGCGTGGCGGCGGCGCGGCGACGTGGTGGTGCGCACGTGCCACGTGCTGGAGCTGGCCACCAAGCTGTTCCTGGTGGTGCAGAACGCGGTGGGCGCGCCGCCCAGCGTCAACATCGCCACGGAGTTCGAGGCCAACTTCGGGCAGCAGCTCGTCACCATCTCGTTCCACGCGGTGGGCGCGGCCGACGCGGGCGGCGCGCGGCTGCTGCGGCGCGGCTCGCGCATGGACGTGCTCGTGTGACCCCGGGATACCATCGCGTGACGCCCAGCAGTACCAAAACAAAAGCTAAATCTTAGGAAGATTAAACTTACATTAGTTTAAGATAATATATGATACCGTCGATTTCGACGATATGGAATCTCAATTCGTAAGTACGTACAGTATTGATAGGAGCCACACCGACGTGTTCTTACCTGTACTAGGATAACCCCACACTAGGATCTTATGATAATGTATAGGTAGGTAAGGTGACGCGAACCATGTTTGTACTTTACTAGTTAGTGATGGCGCGGACGCGCTCACGCCTCGAGACAATACCGCAATGTCGTGTGCCCCTTCAGAGGGCCCTCGGTGCCCCAGGTGCCCTGCGGTAACACAAGGGACCCCTTGGTTCCATCCTCGAAGCCTTGCACTGCGTTTACTTTTTAATAATTTGATTTCGTCATTTTGCTCAACACACACTATTACCATATGAATGGTTATTTCCTTAAGAAGCATGTGTTCACCCACAAGTCGCGTCTGCTCCCGTGTCGGAGTGCCTGCACGAGAGTGTATCGCGCGTGTACTCTCCCCGCGACTCGTTACACTCACCGGCACTCGAGCTCCGCGCCTCGCGCCGCCGTACTGCCGCACAGACAGTGCCGGGCACAGCGCGGGTACAGCTTCGGTTATTTCTTTCGTCCTGAAGTTATATCATTAAAATTTCAATAAATATGTGAATTTAGCGGCCGGCCGTGGCCGCCGCGCCGCTAGCACGTGCCAAAATGATAAGTTGTGGAGTGCGTGACGCGCAGTGCCTAATAATCCCCGTGCCAAATTTTCACACTCGTGCCAAACCGTCTCTCACTTGTTATATTCCATACAGTAGGTACGTAATATTTACTGTAGTGCTACAAAAGGTGACCCGGAGACGGTCCCCCCTGTGTGCAAGGTGGCGTCCGCCCAGTTGGCGCGGCCGCGGTCAGCGTGCGCTGGAAAACCATTTATATGTCTTATCGATGTCTCTTGTTACGATATTCATTTATTCTATTTATTTATTCCCGTGGCCAGTGCTTACCCTAATGTTAGAGTGTAAGCCGCTCACTAAGCCTGCGACATGGCTAAACGACTATCCTCTAATGACTAGATCTCAGTCCGACAGCTTAACGTGCCTTATGAAGCACTAAGTCGCTAAGAAGTTAATCGGTTTGCGGTTACCCATCTATAGGCTTGTCTAGGTGATGAACCTCGCCTCGTGAGGCCAACTGCAGACGTCAAATTATGTATCTAGTTTAACATAAAGTTGTCGGCGCGCTCCGCCCGGCTGTTGGTGGCTGCAATATTTCGCTTCGAGTGAAGCCATGAATTCACTGAACAACTACGTTCTTATTTAAAATAACGCCAAGATAACGCCACGCTTCACCGTGGCTCAGGTAAACCTCACTCAACTAATTGAACCACGCTCTACTATTTCTTTTTTAAAACCCTACTTAAAGGTCATTTTATTTTACTCTGTCAACATTTCTGAGACTGGTATAGAGTTCGACCAAAATTATTCGACTAATTTAAATCGGATGATGTGTCAAAACTTTAAAATATTACAGATGTGTGATCGTGACAGTGTATTTTCAAGGACTGTTGATATTCCTGTAACACCTTTTATGTACTCATATTCAATAAATAAATGAATTGAATTTTCTAAGGTGATATTTCAAGTTTGTGAAACTGGAATTCAGTATTAATTTTCACCGGCACTAATTGCCATTTATAAAGAAGAAGTATTAATTTTAAAATGTAAAACAGCAAAAAATTTCCATAAAATCTCAATTCAAACACAAACGTCAAACAAAACGTCAGCAGATGGAAATAAAATCCGCCATCTTTTATCCACGTAACCTAGGTTTAAATAATTTGACATTACTTAAACCCCGCTTAACCGCGTGTCAAAGTTCAATTAGGTATTTAAATGAAAAGGTTGATAACCCATGGCTTAAATATCAGTAGCTTTTTTAAATAAGACTGTTAATGTTTTTTAAAACATGTTTTTGAAACTGTTTCTGAAACTAAATCTGTGTGTTACTAAAATAATTTATTATGTTTCTGAAACATCAAATATGTAGGTAGAGTCAAACATTGCGTGTTTCACATCGCGGCGTGTGCTCCCCGGGCAACGTTCAGCAATTTCGCCAGTTTCTATCTGGTTGTCTATAAATGGTCCAGTAATTTGTAGAAGCAATTCTAAATCCGAAATCGTCATCCTCTTATTCGATTTTTTTTTTACTTTTGATTAAGAAATATGACTGTGCATTGGGATATTCACTTGTAGATTTTATTTTTATAAATAACCTTCATCATTCGACTCTAAGCTAAAAGAACTAATATGCATATACGTCCCAAAACAAAAGTTAACTTACACAAAATTTCCACCATGGTATGACATAAAACTAATAAAACTCTTGTCTGAGAAAAAAAAGAGGTCTAACTATCGAAAATACAAAAATCCTCGAGATAAATTGGAGTATGAAATTTTAAGGGAGCGTTGTAACAAATTATATAATATTCGGTATAAAAATTATATACAAGTTGTGGAAAACTATATAGACAAAAATTTTTTTTTTTTTGGAAATATGTTAATTACAAACGAAATGGTAGACCGCTCGACGAAATGGTAGAGAATAGAGAATTATTATAGATAATTATGTACCTAAACGATTCCAGTGCCGATACAGGTACTTCTGTAGCAAATCTGTTTGCTGAACAATTGTCTGGGGTGCATAATACAGATTCGCCTGATTGCCAGCCTAACTCCAATAAACCGACATACAGCAGATCTTTAGGTATACTAAATTTTAAAAAAATAGAGGTACTCAACCAAATTATACTTCTGAATGAGGCGAAAGGACCGGGCCCTGATGGAGTACCTCCCACATTTATAAAACGTTGCGGTTCATCTATTTAAATACCATTATGCTTAATATTTAACCGATCCCTAAGTGATGGTAAATTCCCGGATGAATGGAAATAAGCCAAAATAGTACCCATACATAAGAAGGGCGACCTAAATAATATTCAGAACTATCGCCCCATTTCGATACTTTCTTCTTTTTCAAAACTCTTCGAACGCTTAGTTTGTCCTGTATTTATCAGACGCTTTGACTGTATCTTAACAACGGCCCGGCACAGGTTCAAGAAGGGTCGGTCAGTAAATACTAATTTAGTTAAATTTGTGTGCGATATATCCCGCGAAATTGACAAGGACCACCAAGTAGATGCAATGTATACTGACTTCAGTAGTGCGTTTGACAAAGTTGATCACAAACTACTATTGCAAAAACTTGAAGACTACGGCATTTATGGGTCGATTTGAGTTTGGTTCGAATTTTGTGCAGTCCTATCTATCAAAGGGACCCCAAACAGTAGTGGTCAAAGGATGTGATTCCAGCGTTTACTACGCGAAATCAGGCGTACCACAAGGGTCAAATTTGGGTCCCTTATTTTTTTTCAATTTTATAAATGACTTGGGACAACAGATCTGTAATTCGCAATTTTTATTCTTTGCTGATGATGTTAAACTTTACAGAACCGTGAAATCAAACATTGACTCGGGATTTTTACAGATTGACCTTAACAACTTAGTCTAATGGTTCAAAACAACGGTATGCTCTTAAATACGAATAAATGCTACCACATAAAATGTTCCAAAGAAAAAAAGCCGGTTTCCTCTTATTATAGTATTAAGGGAGCCGTACTGGAAGAGGTGATTGAAATAAAAGATCTCGGTATTATACTTGACAGCGAGTTAAAATTCACTGCTCATATTAACAAAATTATTAAAAAGTCTACACAGATGCTTGGTTTCCTTAAACGATTTACATAAAGATTGAGACGTACATCGACAAAAATATTTTTATGTAACGCTCTTGTACGCACTCATTTAGAGTTTGCTTCTGTTGTCTGGAATCCCATGTACCATGTCCACTCACAGAGATTTGAAAGCATTCAGAGAGTGTTCACCAGACACTTGGCTTTCTTCTCCCCAGACATTACACACACGAATACTTACTACCAGCGATTGGAGCATTATAACATGAACTCACTCCGCAACCGCCGCAAGTTTCATTGGCCTTCTTGGATAACATCATCCATGCCAAAATTGACGCTAGCGCCATTTTGGATGAAATTAGTCTTACAGTGCCACGTAGTAGTCCAAGACGACCCCTAGTCAAACCATTGTATACTGCACGATGCAGAACTAATACTGGTCTTCATTCACCTCTGACCAGAATGTGCTTTCATCATAATGTGCGACTTCGGTTAGTGTTGATTTTGACATATTCAATGGTCCCCTAAAAAAACTTAAAGGAATAATTTTAAAAACGTGATTAGCGTATTTATGCACCACAAATTTATTGTATGTATTTATTTCTTTAACTTCATAATTTCATTAGGTACTATTGTGACATTTACAATTTGTATATATATATATATATATATATATTTCTTTGTATTGTATTTAGTAGTTATATTTAATTGACTGTCTTGTTTAACCCTATTATTAAGTTGACAACCTATTTGCATGTTGTGTTGTGTTAATGAGAATGTTGTGTACGCCTGTAATTGATATACGTATCAGACTGTGACTCTCGAATTGTTCTGTTAATATTTTAATATGTATATTGTTGGTGTACCATATTATAAATAAACAAAAAGAAGAACGGCATTCGCAAAAAATCCATGCACCACACATAAACACTTCCTCGGGCGGCATGACCTACATCACTGCCGATGTGGACGGCATGTGGTGTTTCGGAAACTTCGTATGTGAAATATTGTTGGTCAGTGAATACATGTCTTGAGGTGTCTCATATTATGCTTTACCTAATTCATTGTCTCTGATCAACGGAAAAAATAAGTTATGAGAATATACTCTTCTTAACCCAATGTACATACATAATACTGGCTTAGGGGTGACCTCCTCACATGTAGCCAAGCCCCACGATCTTTTGTATTTCTGTTCTTTTTGTAAGGGTAACTAAACCACTTCCATTTGAGTTTTTGACAGCAGGCGCCAGTCGCATTTGTGATGAGATACACCACACGTGTGCGCTATGGAGGCCGGCAGGCGCGTAATGGCCGAGCTCCAATATGAATGGTTTAGCTACAGGGAACCTTGGCGAGTAAACGTGACATAACTTACAGAATCGTTTTTTATATTATATTAAATATGAATATTGAATCTGTTATGCTATGAGATTTTAAAAACTGTTGACCGCATGTGTAAGCGATGTGACGTCCACTGGTGAAGGTACTCCAGCGCACCGGCGCGGCGCCGCTGCCGTCGTGAGGTCAGACTGTTGTCACAAAGTATATTGCTGTTGAAGCCAGTTGAGCACCGACCGCGCCGAGCCCGGCTGGCGGGTCGGTCGGGGCGGCCGCTCCGCCCCCCGCCCCCCGGCTGGACAAGCACAAGTGTATTGTTAAGACGTGGTCGCGTGCGCCGGCCGGCGGGGGCGGGTGCTCGGCCTTAATGTACAAACGATCGATTTCTGTTGAGTGAAATGTAATGTTACGTTTTTCAACGAAAACTAATAATGCAAAAGATTTATCATTTATAATAAAAATTACAAAAATATGTTGAGTTTTATTTTGTTCCAATCAAACATCTGTACCGTGTCCATTGAAAAGGAACAAAATGCGTGAATTAAGAAAATAATGTCTTTCAAGGCGTCCTCTTAAACATTTCGTACGTCAATAATGTTTGCAAATTATATTATATTTATATTAGAGGCAGCTAAATCTGTACAATTAGTCTAATGAGAAGGAGACCCCTATTGTTCAACGTTTTAATTAACAATGTCGTATCCTGTTTTCTTAGCTCATACATTAAATTATATGCGGATGACATGAACACATTCGGTAATATATAGTCCTACGAGGTCGCTACCTCATTACAGAATGTTCTGGACCGCTTTCACACATACTGTATCGAAACTCACCTAGAACTCGACAAATTATAAGTGTTATATATTTACAGGCAAACCAGATTACATAAATAAATAATATACCACATCAAATTCGTTGAGTACATTTAGGTATACTAAGTGTGCTTAAAAATACAGTATGTGTAGCATACTGGTACAATAAAAATATAAAAGGTTTATTACGATGCTAGGTCACATAGATTTGTGTGGTAACTAGCATCTTCGCTAAGTTTTTTTTAAAATAACATGTAATAAAGATGCTAGGCCCTAACTCCCTGAAGAGCTCGCTGACATCGGTAGCGAATAGTAGTTTTTACATTTATTTAATATTAGATTATATTGATTGATTAATTAGGATGATGATTTGTGAATAAAAATAGAAGTTAAAATAACAATTAATAATTTAAAAAAAAACATGCAAAAATCTGTGTGTGTGTGCGTTTGTGGATATGGGTGTGTGTGATGTGTGAATGTGTGATGGTCTGATTGTTATTAGTTAAATTTAACTGAGTGAGCTTAACATGTTCTCCGTTTCGTCATAGTTTTTAGTTAATAACCATGTTGTTACTGACTTTTTGCATTGATGTTTGGACATTGGAAATATGTTTATTTTTGTATTAGTTAAATTATATAGGTGAGGTCCTTATATAGCATGGAAATCTTTGGCTAAAAGAGAGATTACATTTGTACGGGCACATGGTTTATCTCTTCGCCTCTTGTTGGATGGTTGATAAGGAGTTCTACTGTGTTGAGTTAAGATGGTACTCAGGATGAATAGTTGCCTAACTGTGACGACCTCACATGACTTGTAGAGGGCGACAGTTGGATAGAGGATTGGGCGAAATGTAGCTACTTTTAGGACAGCTCTTTGTGCTCTTTCAAGTTTAATAATAATGGACTTAGGCGCACCACCCCAAACAGAAACACAATAGGATAAGAGAGATTGTCAAAGTGCTAGGTAGATTCTCTTAACTAATCAAACCTCAAAGACAAAGATCATTTTCTCGTTCGAGAGGCTAGTTGGTCAACGTGGGCAGAAAAATTTAGACTATCGCCGAGAGTAACGCTTAAGCATTTTATAGTCTGGGTGCGTTCGAGTGTTGGGCAAACGCAAGACTGGGGGTCTTTTAACTGACATGCGTGAGGGAGTATGCAATGCGAGGTGTGAGGCTGGTTTGGTTGTCGCAAGTTGTATGTGATCATTTTCGTTTTCTGAGAGTTTAGGGTAAGTAAGTGTTCTGATAGCCAGTTCATGACAGTATCAAGCCATTTTTGTGCTGCACTGTAAGTATTTAACCAAGTGTCTCCCGTGAACGTAAGAACTGTGTCATCCGCAAACACAATGATTTTTCCGTTTGGTAGATTGAGATTGCAAAGTTGATTTATGTATGCAAGAATAAGAATGGGTCCTAACACGCTTCCCAGTGGAACGCCGAAAGTAATTGGAAGTTCACTGCTCGTATAATTCTGTACCTGGACACATTGTGTCCTATTGCTAAGATAATCATTAAAAAATGTTTGTGGAAGATCACGAATTCCAAGTTCTTCTAGCTTATTCATAAGAATGGGAATAGAAACCGTGTCAAAAGCTTTTGTTAAGTCGATGAATATTGACAGTACTTTTTGTTTTTTGTCAATGTGGTGGATCACGTGATTAATTAATTCTGAAATAGCGCTGTTAGTCGATTTTTTGCTTCTAAATCCGAATTGATTCGCAGATCTTTGTTTTTTTTATCTTCAAAGTATTTTATCAGTCTTTTGTTAACAATTCGTTCAAGTAATTTTGATATAGAGGGAAGTACCGCAATAGGCCTATAGTTGTTGACACAATCTCTATTCCTACTCTTATGAATAGGATGTATTACAGCTTTCTTGAGATATGAGGGAAATGTACCCGTGTTCAGACAAAGATTAAAGACATAAGTATGACAAACACTTGCTTATACCACCTCTGTATAAGCAAGTGTTTGTATCGTAGCAGAAACTTGGTAGAGATATTGTCCCAACCAGTGGCGGAGTTAGTCCTTAAGGACATAAGTAATGTCTCAACCTCGAATTTATATTATATTAGGAATATATAAAATATATACCTAATATAATTATTTCTAGGTACATATACAAATGTAATGAAATAATGAAATTTATTCAGCACTTGGGTATTTACATACACTTGTACTTGTCAAGCTCACAATGTATTACATAAACACAGTAATTAAAGCAACAAAATATTTTGAATTAGTCCGTCCGTGCGGTCTGTTTCGTCACATATATTTTTAATATCCCTTAAATAAATAATAAATAGCAAGTTACTAAGCTATTATTGTTACATTTACAAATTGTATATTAAAATTAAAGAATTGAAAACAACGAGCAGTTGGCTAGCGCAAAAGGCTCTCAACCAGTAGCTTAAGTTAAGCGACTAATACCTGAGGGCACCCTTATGGGGTTAGGGCCACAGCTCAGGCGGCCGCTGAAGTAAAAAGATGGAATTCGAAATGGGGGTCAGATCACTTGCACGGGATTAACGATCACGTGTTAAGGGGGCAACGCGATCCTCGCCACAGGATCCTACCCTAGCTAGCCTGCGGCTTTCTCTAGCTACCTAGGTGGACGACCTTGCTTTTTCCGTCTTCTTTTGCTTTCGATTTTTTTTTATGTATTTTTTTTAACAGTGTTTTTTGTTTTTACATTGTGATTGGCTGTTATGTGGGCTAATGCACGCACAGAACCGATGACATCTAGTTAATCAAAATAATTGTGAGGTAATAAACAATAACATTCCATTTCACTAAAGCAATTAAAATAACCTCTTGCAAGATGAACAAACGGTGGGTGCATCCGCGCACATTTACAAAATTAACAAGTCACACGAAGTCGACTAAAGGCGACGACTGTATGAGAAAAAAAATTAGTACCCCAGCAGCAGTTTGACCAGTTACCGCAAGCAGCACCTGTTCATGAGTATGACGTGAGGGCCAGCCATCGCCTCCTTCGCCATATTAGAGGGAAGGAAACGACCCGACCAGAACGCCACCGCAAGCATTAACACACATATATATAGATATTTAAGTACACTGATTGTATAATAACATTTAGATATAGTAACATTTCATTTATGGTTTTATGATTTAGTTATTTAGTTTACCTACTTTATTCCATTATTTAGTTTAGTTATAAAGTTGACTGTGAATACAAACTTGTGGATAGAGTCATTACCAGTGTGAATACTGTCGGATGTCATTTGCAAGTTGATCTTTGATTGCCGGCCTAATAAGAATATCACGGCCTGCCCATGTCATCCCGTGGGTGTCGTAAAAGGCGACTTACCTGTGTTGTAAGTGTTGTAACTACCACCTAACTGCGGTCGCCAACTCCAATAGCAACGTTATAGTAACCGTTGAGGGGAGCCAATATACGAATAATAAGTAAAAATACATTTTATATAACCCAAATACACGTGCCACGATCTCTCTGCACTACCCTAAGGTGACTGGTTGAAAATGCCTTTGGCATTAAGTCCGCCTAACTATGTACATTCTCACTGTACTAAAGTTCTAATAAAAAAAAATATATATCCAGCAGTGGACGATATCAGGGTGATGATGTGACGTGATGATCTTTGATGCACCAGTGGCAAACATAATCATAGCCAAAGCGTTAGGTCTCATTCTCAGACTATCAGCAGAATTTAAAAACATTAAAACTTAATACTATTGGACTGGACCTGACGTAACGGATAGTTCCCGGGTATTGTAACGCTAATATTATTATTAGTGAACAGGCAAGCAGTTGATTCAACTGGTAAGTGCCTGTATCCAGCTCTTCTCCACTAGTTTCTATTGTAGCTTTGATATTTGTCGACTCTATTTTTAAATTGATTCACATTTTGGGCTGAGATTACGTTTTCTGGGAGTTTATTCCACGCTTTGACTATTCTATTGTTTAAAAAGTGTTTGTGAGGGTTGTTGTGAGATAAAGTGGTACACAATTTAAGATGATGTCCTCGTAAATGGGAATTATCACTGCGTAGGAATAGTTTATCGAAGCCTTCTATGTCATAATGCCCATTTAAGATCTTGAATGTCTCAATTAGATCCCCACGTTCCCTGCGATCTTTTAGTGTTGTAAGTTTCAGGATTTCTCTGCGTTCCTCGTATGAACGTCGTTTCAGTAATGGTGGTATTTTGATGAAACTACGTTGTACTTTCTCCAGAAGATCTATGTCCTTGATAAAGTAGGGGTTCCAGACTTGAAAAGCGTACTCTAGTATTGGTCTGATGATGCTTTTGTGTATTTTGAGCATCATTTCGGGAGTTATAACTCCAAAGGCTTTTCTAGTCAGGTAGACAAGACTTTTGGCTTTCCTAGTGATCGTTGTTATGTGTGTTTCCGATTTCAGGTCTTCTGATATCTTTACTCCTAAGTCTGTCTGGACCTTTACCTCCGTCAGCGGAGTATTTCCCAGCGTGTACGCCTTTCGGGGGTTTCGACCGCCTATATGTAATACGGTACACTTTGCCTCATTTAGGTTGATTAGCCATTCCTTTGACCAGTTTGCAATTTTGTTTAGGTCATCTTGTAGACGGTCATAGTCGATTAAAGGATTTGTAAATACTTTAGTGTCATCAGCAAAGGTACTGACATTACATTGCAAACGATGAGGAAGATCAAAGGTATATATTATGTACAGTACCGGTCCTAAAACTGAACCCTGGGGCACACCACTGTGTATTTCTCGATGGTCTGAGATTGATTCACCTATTGTGACTTGTAGAGTTCGGTGTCGCAGGAAAGCTTCAATCCAGGCTAATAGTTTTCCTCGGATTCCCACAAACTCTAATTTCTGTAGGAGTCTTCTCGTAGGAACCTTGTCAAAAGCTTTTTCGTAGTCTAAATATATAACATCAACTGGGTATTTCTTGTTAAAATTAGTTATTCAAGCCGATAAGCATGACAATAAATTAGAGATCGTAGACCGTCGTGGGCAGAAGCCATGTTGGTGATCAGGTATAATGCGATGATTAGCAAAGAAGCTCCTTATATGTTTAACAATTATCTTCTCCATAGCTTTGCATGCCACACTTGTTAGGCTTATCGGTCTATAGTTAGCTGCCACCACCTTGTTGCCTTTTTTGAATATGGGAGTCACCAGCGCCGTTTTCCAAGAGTCTGGTAGGATTCCTGTGTCATATGAGGTTTGCATGATAGTTGCTAGGTATTTATTGACGTCACAATTTTTGAGTACTCTGACAGGGATATTGTCTGGTCCAGGTGACGAGTCCGATTTCATTTCATTTATTGCTTGTTTGACTTTATCTTGTGTAAACAGTATTTCATCAATAGAATCTTCGACTCGTAATGAAGGATCGAGGGTTGGCAACTGGGTCTGCGGTTCTATTTGGAAGACGCTTACAAACTGATCTGCAAATATCTTCGCAATTTGGTTAGGTTGGGTCACAGTCTGGCCTTGTTCGTCATGCAAAATGGTTGGAATGTCGACCTTAGATGTTACTTGTTGTCTGACATATGAATAGAATTTTTTGGGTCCAGCCTGTAATAGATCTGTTTCGAATTTTATACGGGATGCTCGGGTTAGGTTTACCATTTTATTGTTCAACTTCCTGTATTCTTTGTAGTGTTGGTCAAGACCAGTCAATGTAAATTTCTTCCATAGTCTCAGTTTGTGTTCTATAAGTTTAATGGTGTCTTTCGATATCCATGGCTTACTTAAGTTTTGTTGGCTAAGTCGTGTTTGAGGTACATATAACTTAATTGCTTCTTCCAGTACATTGAGAAGAATCACGTATTGACGTTTTGGGCAGTCTACGTTTCTCATTCTTTCAGGTAACGTAGATCGTAGTTTTTCGTTCATTTTATCATAGTCTGCTTTAGTGTAATTTAGTTTAAATTTGGCTTTTTTCTTTTGCACTTCCATTATCAATTGCATAGTGGCATATAAACAGGTATGGTCACTTTTACCAATAGGGGCTTGGTGATCTACATTGGCTATGAGCGAATCGTCGTTTGTTAGGATCAGGTCTAAAAAGGAAGGTTGGTTTCCTTGCCGAAATCTAGTATGTCTGTCTATTATTTGGTGCAGATTGCTTTCATTATACCAATTTATGAAGTTGTCTTCTTTTGGCGATACATAACCACTATCCTCCAGTGGCCACTTCACTCCACCATAGTTTAAGTCCCCCATTATAAGCACAGTGTTGGTTTCAGATACATGGCTAAGTTGTTAAAGTAAGCTGTAATCTTGATCTAATGTTGAGTCTTGTCCTCTGTATAATCCACATAAAAGGAATTTAACCTTTCCGATGTTATCATCAAGCCATAGGCATTCAGTAGATTCATCTGGTATGTTAGGTTTTAGCCAAGTTTCTGTTATTACGATCAAAGTAGGTTTCAAAGTATTCACTCGGGCAGTTAGTAAATCTAGTTTGGAAGTTACTGATTGGATATTTGTATACAGTATACTAATTGTGATAAGTTTAGATGAACTATTTGGGTTTTTACTAGTTGGTATAATTGTTTGCGATGATTTGTAGTTGTAACTTTGTGCTAGTTTTTTTGAGTTGTACTTTTCACAATAGTTGGTTGCCCTCGTATATATTTTATAGTAAGGTCAACCTCTCCTTCATTGATTCGTTTCTGTAGTTCTTCTCTCAAGTATGCTAAGTATTCTTTCTGGAGAGGCGTTAAGTCAGAGGTGATAGCGTTGGGCTCCTTCAGCTTGTTCCTGTTGCGAAGAATTTCCAGTGCAGCATTTTTATATGGATATTCATATGGATATTTTGTCGCCTTCTTTTTTTGAATATGGGACGCGCGTGCTGTGGTGTTAAAAGCGCGGCCACTGCACTGCACTGCTATAATAATAATAAATAAATTTATCTTCATTCTGATAACAAAGATCCATTTTGTTAGTGAAACATAAATCTTAAAAATTATGTCAATACAATATAATTTAACATTCACAATTATGAGCTTTCTGTTCTATTTTGGTCTATTTTTTTATGTGATCTTCTAGGTTATAGACCTCTAAACTTTGAAGCCTTAGGGCCATCATAATTTTTTCGGCATGTTCCAAGGGCCAAAATAATTTTAATATTGCTGCCCACCTAAGCAAACATAGGCTATTTTTGTGTATTGTGACACGTAACGACATCTATGCCTCCTGTGTGTGGGTGTCTATTTCAGCTACCCACTAATAGGTGGCATATTTGGGAATTACCGCATTGGTTCAAGAAAGTTATGGATCTGGCTAGTTTTTCCGATCACTTCTTGATGGCAGTAATTGCATGGGTGTAAAAAGGCTAGCGGCGCCATTGTGAGTCACATTCGAATCGATGAAATGCCCTCTCGGACCTAAACTGGAAGAGCGGCCCGCGTCGCGTATTACGTAGAGCAAAAGTTGCACACAACATCCCTAAAATGGTACGCCCTCCCTCCCAGCATCTCCCCGCCAGTAACCGCCCAGAGTCGTGGTTCGAACCCCACAGGGTGTGCCCGACGGCGCGGGTACTTAGTATGTAGTTTGAATTTGCTAGACGGTTCGAGCCGCCGCTCACCTCTAGTCTGGTGAAGCAGTGAAAGCCTCCTGGCTAACTGCAGACGTCAATTAGTAAATAAAAATTGCGAGTCAGTTTGCGTGGGAAAGGTGAAGGAAGCGAAATGGCCTATTGTCAATTAAAGTAACAGCCGTGCTTAAGAGTATTTTGATTAGACTTGTTTTTATAATAAAATAAAATAAAAGCAATATCTTATTTGAGCGCGATCATACGCTTTTAAGATATTGGAATATTGTTTGTCTGCAATGACTTTCAGGATGCTGTTAGAGCTGTCTCGTATCCTGGTTATCAGTGACGTCAGTCTCTTGCGTACCTATGATGGCATGAAATCCGTCTATTCTTGCTTCAGCAAACATACCAGAGGCACTACAAAATATCGAGGCAGCCCCACCAACATCCTTTCATTTTCATTAATTATTATATTGAACACGCAGAGCATTTATCGATCTCAACGTATAACTGAACCACAGGCTGCACGTATAGAACGACTGACAATAAGCTCTAAATAAAGTATGTTTGACTTGTTCGATTTTTTTCAATTCGAATTTTTGACCAAACACTGAACAAATACCATCCATCAACCACCATATTCACCAGATATGGCTCCAGCTGACTTCTTTCTTTTTCCTAAACTCAAATTACTACTTCGTGGTACCCGTTTTCAATCGGTAGAAGACATAAAGGAGAATTCGAACTCTATTCCGAAAGCAGCGTTTAAAAAATGTCTTGATGAATTGGTTATTCGTTGGCGTAAGTGTATCGTTTCTGAAGGAGCATACTTTGAAGGTGATAAAATAAATATGGATGAATAACAAACATTTTGTATATTATTGATCTTTTCCCGGTACTTTCTTGACAGAGTAGTATATTAGTATGGAAAAGAAGCGACAAATAGACAGTAAATGCAGAACGTTTCCAAGATAAATGGAACATTCAGTATTTTGAGATTGAGTGCAGTTATAAGGCGCTACGGCTAATTTGTTATGAAACCACCCAACCATTTTTTTTCAAGTGTCTACGGGTGGGTATGTCAGTCTCGCACCGACTAAACCTACCTGCCGTGGACTTCACTAGGCACCTGATTGGGGGAGCCCCGGGAACGCGGGTGCCCCCCTTTTGCGCCATGTCCCAGATGGTTGGGACACGTACCCTAGGAGGGCTCTTGCTGGCCTTCCCTATTTGCCGACTCCTGCCAGTCCAGCACAGCGACTGTGCCACAGTCAGATCACTGTCTTCCCGGAGCTGCTTTCACGTGGCGGCAGTAGAGGACACTTCTCACACTGCCACCGCAGCCCCGAGGAGAGTCGGGCTACCGGCTGCCGCCGCCGCCCCGACGCCTCATCCGTCTACGAGCGGGACCAGCTCTTTCCCGATCCCACTCGGCGGCCTCCTTCTGGAGCAAGACTGTCTGGAGAAATAATGGACAAAAATATCGAACAAAGAGTTTGTCTTAAATTTTGCATCGCTAATGGAATTTCGTGTTCGGAGTCACTGAAAATGTTACAGAAGGCTTACGGTGAATCGACTTTATCAAAAACTCGTGCTTATGACAGAAGGAGACCACGGCGTCCCATTTCGTGGAATCACCCGCCAGCATCGCGCCTACGATCGCTGGTGGGGACAGATACCGCCCGATTTCTGCGACCAGGACTCGCCTCTCGGCCTCCCACGCCGAACACTCCTCCAGCGTATGCTGGGCCGAGTCCAGGTCGCTTCGGCAGTGGTGAGAATGTGTTGTCACTTCTCGGCCTATCCGGCTCAGATACTCAACGAAACACCCGTGTCCGGTGAGTATCTGAGTCAGTCTGTAGGTGACACATCCAAACTAATTTGTAACATCCAAACTAATTTGTGTGTGTTTCTACGGGAGTGTGTGTGAATGTATGTGTGTGTGATACAGCGCGCGTGCATGAGAAGTGTGTGAGTAATTACGCACGGGTATATGTTTCCTAACCTTACCATTTGGAGGCGCTGAAACCTTTGGGGGGAGGTCTATGTCCAGCAGTGTGTGATATCAGGCTGATGATGTGTTTTCTTTTTTATGTAAAATCTTGGAAATTGAGCCTTCTGGGCTCTTTCTAGACCTATAAGATGCATTTTAGCTGCTGCTCCCCATCCTGTGATGCAGTATTGAATAATGGACTGTCATAGTGCCACATATACAAGTTTTCGTTTTTCTTGTGAGGTTGTGACTCTTAGGGTTTTAATAAAAAGTATCAATCGTCTTACTCGCTTTGTCATGAGCCTTATGTGTTTATCCCATTTAAGTCCACTGTCTATCTGCACTTCTAAGTGTTTTACAGAGTCAACTCTGTTATGGAGAAGCCACGTGGAAGATTTATTGATATTTCTTATCGAGAAAGGAACGTAATGTGTCTCCGAAAGATTTAAGGGTCAGGTTGTTTTTTAACCAATTCATAATTTTACCACTTTTTGGCAGTACCTATACTAACGGATGCAATATTGATGTGTAACATCTTTCCTCTTAGTTGCTGGATAAGAGATGATGATGCTGACCATATTTGCGTGAGGCTGGTACCACAAAGACGACAATCGTCTAATGCCAGTGACAATTATTGAAGTTAGGACTTTGATCAAAGATCTCACGCAAAGCCCCCGGCTCTTACGGAATAATCATTCGCGTGTTGGCTCATTTTCGATGCCTCTACTAAGCCTGTTGACCGCGATTTTCAATGCAGCCTTGTAGAACAACGTCTTTCCACAAAACTGGAACCGGGACACTGTAATAGGTTCTCGAATATCGGAAACGTTCGTTAAACAACAGCATATACATTTCGATAAAATGATCCCACCAGATGGACCATAGGAAGTGTTCCTGGGAAAAAAATACTATTAGGAAATTGTTATAAAAGTAATAATAAGTAAAATACAGATAATATAGATAATTAATATATTTCAATACTTTATATTTTCATACAAACAGTTCCATACATACGTATATACTTCAGTTACAATATAATAACATAGATGCATTTGGAATTCGACCTTCTACCTAACCACAGCGGATTTGTGTTGTGGTGTGGCGCCACTGTCGCAAGTGTCAGGGGCGGCGGGGAAATACTAATTACAATTTATTTAACTAGTCTGACGATACATTTGTAATCTAAAGAATAGTTGTTGTTCCAGCGAAACTACTCTTCCTACACACTAGTGACACTTCATTCAGTCTTCTCGTTACACTCAGCTCATACGGAACGACAGATACCTATACGATACAACACTTAATACCAATTGTCAAGAAACTCAAGAACTTGAGTTCGAAACTAAAACTTCTTGTAGATTACTTTTGTAGTAATTACGTGATAATATAGTTCCAACAGAAAGAGAAACGGAATATGAAAGGTTCAGGCATAACAATAATTTCCTCTTGGAAATTAGCATTTTTTGGATGTCGTTGTTATTTGCGGGCACTTACTGGTTTTTGGACATTTGGAACGGAATGTGACTCACGTTATTACCGGGCGATATTATTGTGCAGCCTGTAAAACAGCAAAATTAGTTTTTTGTGATATTTTACAAAACACACAAATGGGTATCACTCGTTGGATAATTTAGGATAGTGACGCTCTGTTCTGAGGCTTTCTTATGTTTCTCGACAATTTATATACCTAAGTAAGTAGTACATTTATATTAGTATTATAATTGTTGCCTACTCTGTGGGGTAAATTATAGGCCGTAGGTTCAAGATGATTTCATTTAAAACAGACAATATATATATTAAAACTATTAGGAATTTTTCAGTATGTAGTTAGGTGGTTGGACACCTGTTGTCAGACTATTGACTCATACATGAGACTATTTATCCAATGTTTGTACATCGACGCACCGACACCGACTCGAGACAGCCAATATGGGCTTCCGCTGTGTTTACGCTACAGCGTAGTTCCACCGCACAGCTTACAGCGTAGTTCCACTGTTCTGACCTGACTGAACCAGGTCGGTGTGGTGTTTATGTAATGGGCCTAATGCACCGTTAACATGTTAGCTTCGTTCCGTTAGGGCTCGTGTGAGCCTATTCGACCTACTTACTAATACAGGCAACGCCTGGTGCACTTTGGTCCTTCGAGCTGGATGAAGTGAAAACCTTCGCGCCAAGCCGCACACATCGCGAGGACGAGTGTACACGGTGGGACTGTACAAGTTATGGAAAATATTTATTTTTATTAGAAAAAAATAAATATTTTCCATTACTTACTCACTACGACATTCAATCATACGCAATGGACTTTTCTGCTTTTCATTCAGATTTACGTTTTTTTCACGAAATTACCTAGGATCTTACACGATAGAATCAATATCATAAATGACACTACTTAGGTACACACATAGGTATAACAGTAGACGGATCATAATTAATTATGTATGAAAAAGTCGGTAAAAAACGAGGTTGCGAGGCGCCTCGCTACAACAGTTAGGTACGGCGTACTTTAAGATATGCTCCACGGTTGGTCCCGCGCGTGTCGGGCGACGGTGCGGATATGTCGCAGTGACGGAGGCTCACTTGATGGAGCACGCGAACTGCGCGCGCAGGCGGCGCAGCGACGCGGCCGAGTCGGCGCGGAGCGGCGCGTTGTCGTTCTGCACGTCGGCGGGCAGCGCGCTGGGCGGCGGCGCGTTGCCGTTGTCGTCCGCGTCCGAGCGCGACGCGCTGCCCGTGCTCTCCCACGCGCCGCCCGACGCGCCGCCCGACGCGCTGTCCGTGTGCTCGGTGCGCCGCGACAGCGACAGCGACGGCGACGACTGCGCCGCCGCCTCCGACGAGTCTAGCTCCAGCGAAGACTGCGAGCCGCACGATCCCCCCGAACGCGACTCGTCACCCGATTCTTCCGACGCGTCAGATTCGTCTGCGCCCTGTTCCATCATCTCCTGCGACAAACACGAAATATACTGTGTGTGTGTATTACTGAATTAATTTGTAATAGGCTAGATCATGTACCTAGTTCATACATTTACTAACAAATGACCAAGAACAATTGTTGTAGAAGCAGTTAGGTACTTATATAAACCTTTAAAGTAAAATATGTACTAATAACTATCATAATTAAGTAAAAACAGAAAGTGTATAAAAACAAGACATCCTTGTCTATATTGTGGCGAGCGACGGCTCAGGGGAATGGAAATAAACCTAGTGCTTGCAAATGGGACATTGTTTGGCGTCGACAGTGACAGTTGGTACAACACCAAGATCACGGAACTCATTTACATGCATTTAGAGCCCCGGTGATAAGTAATGCGCGAGAGTTCAAGCGTGGCGCACTTCCAGAGTCCCCGCGACTGTACTGTATTGTACTGTGCGAGAGTCCCAATGTACACGGTACACTTATCACGATGTACGGAACACTTTACTTTCACTGATTAAGAAACCAGTGAAAAAAAAGTGATGGGGCGAGTGCACTTTTTAACTTATTTTTACTTTACCTCTTGCTTCGCCTTCGATTTTAGTTGAAATCATGCTTATAAATCCCCAAATAGTTCCAAATTTTAAACATTCCGAAAGTCATTCCTTTCTTTCTAGAACCTTCACCAATATGCCAGATAAATTGAAATAACTACTTTTGTCCTTGTCTTCAGTTCTTTCCTTTCATTCTAGAGCATCTAATATTACTTTTGCTTTAGACAATTTGTATGGCCTTTTCATCAACTATTTTATTTTATTTTTGAATTTCGAAAACTTACAGCTAATTAGTTACACAAAATTCTATAAAATATTCTCAAAAATTATATAAACATCTTTTATATAATTTTTGAGTATATTTCATAGCATTTTTTTTCAGCCAATTACAATTTTCGCAAAGAAATTTAGATATAGAATATAGGATACCTAAACATCATATTAGTCAATTAGGTACTATATAAAACACATGTGTCATTTTCAGGTTTGAGACACTTGTGTGAAATATGTACATTCGGTCAAAAAAGTATCGGGAATGGATGATTTCTTTATGGTTCCAAATTCAAATTTTTGATTTTTTTGTTGTCGGTAGATTGGCACAACTGTTTTCCATTTTGGCGCGGAGTTTGAGTTGCATCTGTTATTTATATTAAATACAGTGCTGGTTTTAGTAATATCATATATAGTGTGTATTGCGAATTTCATAATGGACAAAAATATCGAACAAAGAGATTGTCTTAAATTTTGCATCGCTAATAGAATTTCGTGTTCGGAGTCACTGAAAATGTTACAGAAGGCTTACGGTGAATCGAATTTATCAAAAACTCGTGCTTATGAGTGGTTCAAAGCGTTCAAAAGCGGTCGAGATGTGATGAAAGATTTGCCTCGCTCTGGTAGGCCATCAACGTCTGCAACTGAAGTTAACATCGCAAAAGTGAAGGAAATAGTGACTGAAAATCCTAATTTAACTCTGAGAGAGATAGCCGCCGAACTTTCTGTATCTCACGAGTCGATTCGTACCATTTTAACTAATCATTTGGGTATGAAACATGTTGCCGCTCGGCTAGTCCCAAAAGATCTGAATTTTCTCCAAAAACTCAATCGCATGAAAGTCGCTGAGGACATGGTAGAACGAAACGCATTGTTACTGGTGACGAGACGTGGGTTTACGAGTTTGACATGAAAACTAGTCAACAAGCTTCGGAGTGGCGCCTTCCAACTGAACCGAAACCGAAAAAACCACGCCAAAGTCGATCAAAAGTCAAAGTCATGTTGACTGTTTTCTTTGACTATCGCGGTGTTTTGCACTCTGAATTCTTACCGGAAGGTCGAACGGTAAATAAAGAATATTATTTGAGCGTTATGCGGCGTTTAAGAGAGCAAATTCGACGAATTAGGCCAGATTTTTGGAAAGAAAATTCTTGGATTTTGCACCATGATAATGCGCCTTCGCACAAGGCCATCATTGACCAAACACTCAACAAATACCATCCAGCAACCACCATATTCACCAGATATGGCTCCAGCTGACTTCTTTCTTTTTCCTAAACTCAAATTACCACTTCGTGGTACCCGTTTTCAATTGGTAGAAGACATAAAGGAGAATTCGCGGCGAGAACTGAACACAATTCCGAAAGCAGCGTTTAAAAAATGTTTTGATGAATGGATTATTCGTTGGCGTAAGTGTATCGTTTCTGAAGGAGCATACTTTGAAGGTGAATAAATAAATTTGGATGAATAACAAACATTTTGTATATTATTGATCTTTTCCCGGTACTTTCTTGACAGAGTTGTATATCGACGTCTACTCTATGGCATTCAGTGTTGTATGTACAAACGACTTGCCCTTATCAAAAAAGCATTTTGTCTGTAGTTGCTTTTGGTGGTAGGGGTATGCAATATATTACGTCGTCTTAGGAATGCTAAGGGTACCTACGCGAAGGCCTATTTTCTTCACCGGCTCAGTAACATCCGTCGAACCATTCATAATTTTAAATAAAAATGAGATAACAGCTTTTTTCCAGCGCTCCTGTAGAGGAAGCGTAGAACTTACTGCAGCGACTTCTGTAGTTAGGTAGGTAAGTTTTGGCGCAATATCAAATGTACCCACTTAAGAATTTCTTCTGTTGTTTTCTAACCGTACTATATATGTGTGTGTCATATCTGGGATTCCATACCTGAGAAGCGTATTCGAGCAGGCTATGGACGTAAGCACGTTAGGTATAGTATTTTGAGAGTCTTAATGTTTTCTGCTGAAAGTCTGAGAATGAAACCTAACACTTTGGGAGCTCTATTAATTACGTTGTCAACGAGTGCATCAAATATCAACTTGGAGTCAAATGTTACCCTCACGTCCCTGACAGTATTCACTCTAGTAATGCCTGTAGCCGCAAATTTACCATCGTAATTAATCGGGTTGGATCTGCGAGTGAAAGATAACACATAGCACTTATCTATCAATGTTGAGTAATAGGTTTGATGCAGTAGGAACGTGTGAAAAAGGATCTGGACCTTTTTTACACATACCTACTGCATCAAAAATACCTATAACTCAATTAATTCATCTTACCCAAGATCTTCATGTGATCTATATGGCCCAATCGGAAGATCAGCACTGCAGAAATGCAGTACTAGCTGAGATAGGGCCATTTTTCATACCAGTACGGATAAAATTAATAATGTTTAAGATGGAATTTTTGTTTTTAAAACTGAATGTATTTTTTGTATATGTTATGAAAATAAAATTATTTCTTTCTTATTTTATATATGCTATATATGCGGATCACATGAAGATCTTGGGTAAAATATCGTCTTAGGAGGCCGCTATTATCTATACTAATATTATAAAGAGGTAACGTTTGTGAGTTTGTGACGTTGTAAGGGGTAATCTCTGGATCTACTGAACCGATTTTCAAAATTATTTCACCAATAGAAAGCCCCGTTATTGTGGAGTGTCATAGGCTATGAAAAATTTCAAAACTAATCACAGCACTATTTTTCCCATGGGCAGTTATATGTTGGCTTATCTTGGGTTGGAACTCCTGAAAGAATTTTTAATCGTTTTTTTTTCTTTTTAGTCCCAAATGATAACATTACTACTAATATAGTATATCGAGTAGTTTTGAGCAGTTAAAATAAGTAAACATTATGTAAATAATGTAAGTAGTGTCTATTAACATCAAGTAATAAAAATAACAACAAAAAACACTAACATAAAAAAACCGCAAAATGATGAATGAATTGAGTTATAGGTATTTTTGATGCAGTAGGTATGTGTGAAAAAGGATCTGGACCTTTTTCACACATACCTACTGCATCAAAAATATCTATAACTCAATTCATTCATCATTTTGCAATGAGATAGTAGCCTCATAAGGCGATATTTTACCCAAGATCTTCATGTGATCCGCATATCTATACTAATCTTTTTGCGTTGTAGCATGGTGCGGGTGACAGTTGCTTATTTGACGTTGACATCTATTAGTACCACATTACTAGGGATGTGCAATACATTTTTATTGCTAACGATACTCGCAGCATAAATCTAATAAGTTCTCTATAATATTGTTATGAAAATTTGTGTGTATTCAGTTGTGCAGTGTAACTAGATACGTGTACAAACTTAAAAAAACTTATACTTAAACGCCAATATAAATAGTTTATAGCCACATCTTTGTACTCAATGATGAATTAAGTGATAATTCAGAGTCAGGATCTGATACGAGTTCAGACTAATTAAATGCATTTTTTACCTTACCCTAATGTTCTGTTGTATAATTATAGGCAATATTGCATTTTAACAATAAAAATTTACCTATGCACAAAATACGTTTTTTATTATACAAAAATATCGACTACCCATCGTAACAGTCCATCCCATCACTAAATACGTCTAATGTGTCATAGGCTATGAAAAATCCAAAATTAAGCACAGCACTGTTTTCCCCATGGGCAGTTATAAGTATGTTGGCTTATCTCGGGTTGGAACTCCTGAAAGAATTATTAATCGTTATTTTTCTTTTTTAGTCCCTAATGATAACATTACTACTAATATAGTATATTGAGAAGTTTTGAGCAGTTAAAATATGTAAACATTATGTATACAATGTAAGTAGTGTATATTAACATCAAGTAGGTAATAAAAATAACAACAAAAGCAACTAACATAAAAAACCCCAAAATAACAAAAAAAAATCTTTATCATCATAATTTTTATTTATCCGGAACTTTTAACCCGAAGTATTATCTACGCGGGACAAACGGGCAGGGACAAAAATATTAATAACGCGGAACGATATTGATAACGCGGAACGAAGTCCGCGGGCATTGCTAATATTATATATTTGAGCTAAGAAAGCAGGATACGACATCTTTTATGAAAATGATGAACAATAGGAGCCTTAATTAGGATCCCTGCGGTATTCCTGAGGGAACCCCCATGCATCACACAGAGTAACTACAGTTTGACTCCTATTTTCAATATACGATACGAACCATCTATTTAAAGCACCTCTTATACCCATCAGTGATAATTTACGTTATAATATATAATGGTCGATACGATCGAAGCATTTGGTGTAGTCAGTGTAAGTATATAACATCCACCTGTGACCCTTTACACACGTGATCTTATAGTCACTTGCTACTATCAGGTTAGATGTGATGGAGCAGCCCTTTATAAATCCAAGCTGGTCATCACTGAAAACCAATTTTATAGCCGAATAACGTTGTTTATGAATAATTTTTCGTGTATTTTGGTAAAAACGCACATGCCTGCACATCATCCTTCGGTCCTTTTTTGGATACACGTGTTATATAAGCCAAGAGATCACTGGCACTACTTAGGATTGCTTATTTAGGATGGAAAGGGGGACGGTAAGAGACTTGCGCAAGTATAAATGAAAACATGTGGAATGTTATCTGGTCCATACATATAATAGATGGACATAAATAACATCCAGGTTCTGAACAACTATTTATGGGTCACACAAATAGTTGGCCGGCGCGGGAATCAAACCGGGGACACGAAGTGGCGAGGCGATTGTCTTAGCCGCTGCGCCACACGTGCAGTCTTATTAACTAGAACAATCTCAAAATGTTACAAAAGCCACCAAAAATAGTAATTTTCGCCTATTACCCTGGTACTTGGGTTCGAGCCCAGAACGTGACAATATGTGAAATATTCATTGAATTGTTATTTATTTTAAACCGGTGCATGCGGTCGTACGGTCAACATGTTTAGCGTGGGCACACACAACACCCGTAGCGAGGAGGATGCGGGATATCAGGTACCGCCTATGGCGCGCGATCCTAAGCAACGCCCATTTCCTTAGCCGGAGGCACTCAGACATCGGCGAACATACATGATAAGCTGACCATGTGTTTGCTTCAGATTTCTTGCTGAACCGAAAAATGTATTTATTTATTGACTTCAACTTAATTCTACCATTACAAGGAACCTATTGAGATAGAAAAGTTACGATTACAATTTAATTGCGTATTATGTACATTTCTAAACAACTAATAACATACAATCAAATAAGCCGCCCATGTTAAGTCGTTCAGTGAGTAAGCGAATAAGTTTACCATTTCAGCGACCTGGTTGAGCGTGCGCAGCGCGCGAGTCATTGGCGCTTGCTGCAACAAGTTAGTGCGTGCAGTGGGTACCGTCAGCAACTGTGTCTCTGTGTAACTCGTATTATTGGCGTGTAATTTGCGTGGTGTAAAGGTAAGCAAATACTTGAGGTAGCAAGTGAACACTCACGTGTTGTGCGGAGGGGGGCGCCGCCGCTCGGGACTTGTCACTGACGTGTGCGCTCGCTTCTTCGCTGGAACTATCCCGAGGCCACTCGCCTTCTACAACGTAACGACAATAGTATGAGCGGGTCCATTAGATACGATATGAAGGTGGAAAGAAAACAGTACTATTCTGCAATCCAAACAAATAGGAAACTTGAATAATTTAGCAACATGTATTCCTGAGAACAATCACAGTGGAACGGTCTGTACAATATCGCCAAGCTTGCTCCTGACGTCACTGTTCCGGTTTTGCAGATTATTGTTCGTTAGGACGCTATCATCAAATGTCCTACCCGCTCGCCTGTCTATCTAAACCAAAGAAAGACTCTGATATTTGGCGCAGCCATCGCACTGATAAGAACAGCGCTCCATGCGGCGGTGCGCGGCGGGCCTACAGTTCATAGAGGCCTAGAAATGCTGTGTAGTGCCGTTTCACCTTAGATACAAAGCATTTATCTTGATAAATTCATGTTTGAAAGGTAAATCGAACACGATCCCCTAGAGCCTCCTTACAGTTACGAGTATTAACAAAATTAATCTCGACTTAGAATTTCTAAATTTAAGTAGGACTGATAGGTTTGGTCTCAGTGTCAATCCATCAAGATGTCAAGCCAAGCCACTTTAATAGGAATTTCTCATCTTATAAATAGGGTAGTCTTAGAAGATCTCCCACCTCTGTTTGACAATTCGAGCATCGCGATTAGCCCGTTTGTAAACGGCAAAACTAAATTGCAGGTGTCAGTCAGAGAGTCACAGGAATCTTATGGTCTCTTTATCGTCTTAGGACTTTTTAGCCCCGGAAAACAAAAGAAACGTCGGTGCAGACTTAAATTTTCCCAATAATCAACTTTGGTTTTGCTATTTCGACCTGAATGAAGATCACCTCAATAAACTCGATCGACTTATGAAATACTGCATTCGATTTGTTTTCGACCTTCGTAAATATGACCATGTTTCTTCTTTTCGTACTCAACTTCAGTAGTTACCAATTCGTCAGCGTCGTTCCTTACGAGCTTTGAACACTCTTTATACTATTCTTGATTCTCCTTTTTCTCCTTCTTATTTAACAATTCACTGTCAGTATCTCTGCAGTACCTAACCACTCAGTCTCCGCTCAACTCATATTCGTTTGCTTCAATGTCCTTCTCATCGTTCTGTCTTTCTCCACCCTTCTTTATTTATTTAGTCTATTCTCCTGTGGAATGCATTGCCATTGGAAGTCAGGATTGTCAATTTTGCCATCTTTCTTTTAAAAATAAATTACGAGAACATTTACTGGGTGCCCTTAACAATGTGTGAGCTGAATCATCATATCCTTTCGATATATTTCTATTTAATAATATATTTATGTATGTATTGACTATAGTAATATGTTTAAGTTTTATAGTATATATTATATATAGGTATGTATGTATATATCTATTTATCTCATTTATTTATTTTTTCTTCAATATATCTCGTTCTGCAATATCTGTACCTAACGCACCTATCTAATTATCTCTGCACCACCTTAAGGTTGACTGGGAGAAAATACCTTAGGCATTAATTCCGCCTTTGTACCTACTTATGCGTACATAAAGTTTAAATATAATAAAATAAAATCCCAGTTGTAAAAGAAAATTATGCTTTAAAAACCGGCCAAGTGCGAGTCGGACTCACGCACCGAGGGTTCCGTACAAACCTGTGGGTCTAAACTAAAAAGTTAAGTTATGTAACTAAAAATTCAATTTTTCCTTTACATGTAGGTACGATTTACATGACCTAGAATCTTGAAATTTGGCATGTGCTTCATGCCAAATTTCAAGATTCTATGTCGACTGGAACTTTAGCCTTTAGGTTTGATTCCCTTGCGAGTAGTTGCGAGTTTGAAAATATGCGGCTTAAATTGCTGTTTTTCTTTTATTGCGTTGACATAGAAGTTTGATTTTGTTACAGCTTAAATGTATTATAGGCTGAGTATTTGATATGCAATTTAATTTAATACCTCTACGCGATAAGTAGAGTAAGTTTAAATTTATTATAAATATTTTTATTATATGAAGTAACAAAAAAAATACGGTTTTCGCAATTTTCCTTTATCTGTGCTATAAGACGTTGCTTAGTACCAAATCTCAAGATTCTGAATTTACGGAAACTACGCTGTAGGTTTTGATTCCCTTGCGAGTATCCAAAATTTGCGGCTGTATCCTTTGATTGCGTTGGCTTAGAAGTTTGATTTTTTCATAGCTCTAACGGACAGTAGACCTGAGTATTGGATATCCTTTCGAGGAACAGAACAGAACAGGAAAGTTTTATAGCCCCCTTAAATATTTTATAGGCATCAGGTATTATTAAAATAGTTAATATTTCTTTTTAAATATGTTGTTATAACCCAAATTTAAAATTGTTTTCTTTTTCTTTTAAAAAGAAAACCCGTGCGCATTTGATGAATTTTTTTTTGGCAGAATTAGCTCAATAGTATTCTCATATTTATTTTTAATATTATATACATATATAGGTATATATTTATATATGTTTATACTTATATTTATTTATAAATATATATTAGTTTATGTAATAAGTATTTATGTATTTTATGTAAGTACACATCTTGTATATTTGTATAGGATTTTTACCTTCACACATTACAATTTATAGTGCACCTACAAAGTTTTTCTCTGCATCACCCTAAGGTTGACTGGTAGAGAATGCCTCTGGCATTAAGTCCGCCTTGTAAATCGTTGTGCTAAAGTTTTAAATAAATAAATAAATAAACCCTAATAAGCAAAAGCTATATTTTTTTTCTAGTCTATGGTAACGATGTTATGCTTGAAGAAGGCTTAAACGAGGTGTCATGTCTCGTTTAAGTCTCGTTTAATAGTCGACGATATCGAAATTGTATGCACAATCGACCTTAAAGTGTAAATTTTCGTGTCTTTAATGTTTATATACGAATGTTATGGAAGGGAGTAGGGCTCTCACCCGGCTGTTTGTTCTGCACCTTGTGCTGCAGCAGCGGGAAGAAACCGCGCGCTGTCGCGTTGTGTGGCTCGTATTGCAGGATCAAACGACAGTACTTAAGCGCCTCTGCGTACTGCCGTCGCATTATGGCCGATAGAAACTGAAATTAAACCAAAAGGCAAGGTTAGCAAAGTCTTGTGGCAAACTTCCTGGAGGGAAATCTACTAAAACGCCTCTCACCTCTGCGAGGAACTCACTCGGAGCCGATAATGTTTCATTTCCTTCTGAACAATCTTCTGGACTGGTCGAGTGCCGGTTTCCGGCCTCCATAGCCGAGGACTCAGGCGACAGGGTAAGCCGCCGGTCCAAGACCGGCGACGTCTCGTCGGAATCCGTATCCAGCGAGAACGCCTGAAATATTCGGCCCGCAGCACTATAGCTCGGCGGCCCGTCGGTCGCCGTTGGCGGCACCGTCACCACCAAACGGCGCGAACGCTCCTGCTCGACCGGCGCAGTAGGCGGCGCGGGGCTCGGCGGGGACAGGTCGAGGTGAGGAGGACGGCCGGTGGGGCGGCGCCGCTCGCTCAGGCGCAACGCAACATGTGAGGCGGTGTCGAGGCGGGCAGGCGGCGCCGGCGGCGGCCAGGGCGCGCGGGGTCGGGGAGGCGGCGGCGGAGGACGCGGCGGGGCGGGCCGGTACAGGCGCGCGTTAGGCACGGCGCGCCGAAACACGCGCTTGCGCCGACGTTGGCGCGGCTCGGCGCGTTGCTTCGGCGTCCCCGGGTACCTGTGGCGCAGAGCAGACGTCAGCGACAGCGCGCCCAAGAAGGACGACTCTCTACTCAAGCGACACACTCACAGGCGCGGGTTGGGCGTGTAAGGCGGGCGCCGGGCGCGGCGGGGTGGCTGGAGGCTCGGGTGAAGGCTCCGCGGCGCACCCAGGTCGATCACGTCGTCTGGCTTAGACTTCTTTCGCTTAGACCTACCGGACACATCGTATATATTTATCTTAATTTGAACGTAGGTTGAGTTAAAAATTAAACCTTAAAAGTTTTTAGCCCCCTTAAATATTTTATAGGCATCAGGTATTATTAAAATAGTTATTATTTCTTTTTAAATATGTTGTTATAACCCAAATTTTAAATTGTTTTCTTTCTGATAACCTCCCTTCCGATCTGATAAAAATAATTACCTCATCAATGGGCAGTGCACCGTTGGTGGGCATGGATGCAGACAAAAATAATAATAATAATATCCTGGGACATTATTTACACATGGCCATCTGATCCAAACCTCACAGGGAAACTCCAAGCATAGCCCTCTCCATTAATGGAGAGGCAAAAGAGCAATAATCTTTAGGTGACCTTAAGCCGTCTGATAAGGCCTATAGTGAGCGACCATCTCTGTTCCGTAAGTCATCACTGCCAACACACACTGATCGAAGACTTTCAGTGCGCCCACGTCTCTGTACCGCAGTGTCTCAAACACTGCGGTATTTGGGACGAGATGTCAAATACCTTCCCGAACGCCGCCCACCCGAATTGGATTCTACGATGGACCTTCTTCTCGAAGTTGGACCTACCTAGTTGGATGGTCCGTCCTAGGTAAATATAGTTCTCTACAACTTCGAGTACAGAGTCTCCAACCTTAACTTTACAGTGGATGCAACATGGATGTTCGACAAGATTTTCGCCTTATACTGTTCATTTTCAAAATCACTTGTCGAGAGAATCTGCTGTGGTCATCGAGCAGTGTACCGAGGTTTTCCATGGTCTCAGCCATGACTAATATATCCTCGGCAAATCGAAGGTGGGTGATGTACTCGCCATTGACATTGGTGCCAAAGCCTTCCCAGTCCAAAAGCTTGAAGACATCTTCCAATGCAGCGGTGCACAGATTCGGAGATATAACATCTCACTGTCTCACACCTCACTGCAAGTGGATAGGTTTCGAGTTCTGGTCCTGGAGTCGCACTCGTATGTCGGACTCGTACCGACCCGGAAACGCGGGTATGCTGCTCCGGCGCCCCCCTTTTGCGCCGTGTCCCAGATGGTCGGGACACGCACCCGGGGAGGGCTGTGAGTTGCCATCCCCATTTGCCGACTCTTGCCAGTACGGGACAGCGACTGCGCCACAAACAGTTCGCTGTCTTCCCGGAGCTACTTGCACGTGGCGGCAGTAGAGGACACTTCTCGTATTGCCACCGCAGCCCAGAGGGGAGAAGGATAACGACTGCCGCCGCCGCCCCGACGTCTCCTCCGTCTGCGAGCGGAATCGGCTCGTTCCCGATCCCGCTCATCGTAGCTCCCGCAGAAGGAGGCCCTTCTGGATCATGAATGCTTCGCAGAAGGAGACCACGGCGTCCCATGTGGTGGAGTCGCCTGCCAGCATCACATACACGACTGCTGGCGGCGAAAGATCCCGTCCGATCTCAGCGACCAGCACTCGCCTCTCGGCCTCCCAGGCCGGGCACTCTTCCAGCGTATGCAGAGGCCCTCCCAGGCCTGGGCAGAGGCCAGGTCGCTTCCACAGTGGTGACACTATGTCGTCGCTTCTCGGCCGATACGACTCAGGTACTCACCGAAACACCCGTGTCCGGTGAGTATCTGAGTCAGTCTGCAAGTGACGTAACACTCCCTCCTCCCCATGCAGGCCTCCAGGAAAGGCAGGATGGCTACAACGGCACGCTGGCGCGCGTTCCGCGGAAATTCGAGCTGCGCGCGCCACTGTGCAAGTACGCGCCGGTGTGCATCCCGCCTATAGGCAAGGAGCATCTGCTCTGGCGCCTGTCCGCTCTCCCAGCGGATTTCGATGTAAACCGTCGCGTCAACTGCCGCCAAGAGATCAAACGGCGCCGCGGCGCGGCGGGAGGCGCGCCAGGAGTGTCGCCAGCCTGCAGCGTGTGGTGGCCATACGGATCGCACTGATCGATATTCAGTACCTACTAAGTATACCTACCTAATACACATTTTGTTGTGTTGCATTATTTAGCCAACCATATAGCAAGCGGCTGCCATGCATCAAAAATACGCATCTTTCGCGCGATATCGACCTATTAGTCCAATTTAAACGCAGCTGGCAACGCAAAAGCGATATCGTATCGTCACCCTCCCAGCTAACTCTCATAATTCTCCGGAGCAACCGTTTTTGGGTTTTGTGCGAGAGTCACGGTACTATTGTAATGTTATTTATTGTCATTTGAAGCAAATACTGAAGCCTGTCACTGGCCTAATGGCTTAGTGTTAGTGAGCCTGACTTCGATACCAGAGGTCGTGGGTTGGATTTTCACCTAGGACGAATTTTTGTTTAATGAACACGCTTATTTGTTATGTGTATGCGTGTAATTTATTTATAAAAATATGTATGTATTTAGAAATATATGAGTATGTTTCTCAGTTGTGTGGGTGCCATAGTACAGGCCCTGCCTAGTTTGGGGTCCAATGGCAGTATGGTGGTATTGCCAAGATATTTATTTATACGTCAATCTGTGAGAATTTTTGTTTTACTACTTATGTCTGTTATGACGTGACTACATTATACTACAATAGCCTACAAAAGTTTCATGGTCATTAGAGCCGGCTCATATCTGAAGCGGTCTATTATTACATTGAAATAAAATATTTAATTAGTATTCACAGTTAGTGCTGTGTGGTGACGGCGACAAATATCAGAATCAGAATATCATCACCCCATCTCATCCCGTGGGGGGCGTAGAAGTCGACCCGAGGGAATATCTACCAGAGGACGGGCAGCAGCTTCCTTCTGATTACTATGACCATCTTACTGCGATCGCCAACCCGCCTGCCAAGCGTGGCGATTATGGCATATCCCCCCAAGACGATTCTTGAGGGAGGCTTGTCCAGCAGTGGACTTATTTAGCTGTAATGATGATGATGATGATTCACAGTTAACAATTTTGAGTATTTTATGAAGACTTAGACGACTACGCTCTTCCAATAATAAAAATAAAAAGAAATATAAACGCGATTAAATTAACAGATGTACAAAATCAAAATATTACGCTTATAAGCTCATATTACTGTATATCGGATTTGGTTGAAATATTATCAGCTATGAAGATTTTAAAGTAATAGGATTAACTGTCGCGCCATAGCTCAGCGGATCGACAGCGCCGCGACGGACACCCAACACTATGTTGGGTGTCCGTCGCGGCGCGACATAACTAGATATATACTAATGCATCGTGACATGGCAGACAGCGACGCGACGGTGGCGCGTGGCATGGCGCGGCGGCTCGGGGTGCAATCGCGTCTGACACCTCCCTTCCGTGCAATATCTCCCTAACACACATATAGTGACGTCCTTTATTTACGTAATGATATTACGGTTGTTAAATACGATCAACAAACAATAACGACTGAAATACTCAATCTAATCGAAAATATAAGGCATTAAGAACATAAATTGTACTAAGTGCCTACTTGCAGCGAAAATACGCCAAGATAAAAATACCGATTCCAACAAAATATACATAAAAGTAGGCACAAAATAAGTATATGCTAAATTATGACATTTGAAGTTGGTGGTAATGATAGAAGACCATGACATAGCTAATTATTTATGAATATCAGGATCGCGGGTGTATTTCTCAGATTGGCCTAAATATATTGCTGTTATTTGGTACCTTCTGTGTACTTTTACGTACTTCTCCTGAAAATCAGTGTACCTACGCCCGTACACTGATATTTGAAATATTAGGTACACCCGCTATCCTGATGTCAGAACCGCGGGTGTGCTGTTAAACAGTGTACCAAGTTACATATATTGGTTAAGTACATTTGGTACCTCTTGTGTACCTCATGAAACAAGTATTAAACAAATAAAATACGGTATGCATCTTGCGAAATTTAATAAAAAAAAAATCACTTTTCTATTTTGTAATACGTCGTTACTATTTTATAAAACGTATTAGAAAAGCAACATCTTGTTTATGTTAGTGTTTTTAGAAAAAATGAAACAATGTTTGAGAAAAACTCGGTTCCTGGTAAGGGAATAATAGAATATGCTGAATGTGAAGGTTCTGGGTTTGATTCCCGGTAAGGGAATAATAGTATATGCTGAATGAGAAGGTTCTGGCTTCGATTCCCGGTAAGGGATTAACAGTATATGCTGTATGTGAAGGTTCTGGGTTCGATTCCCGGGATACCCGGTAAGGGAATAATAGTATATGCTGAATGTGAAGGTTCTGGGTTCGATTCCCGGTAAGGGAATAATAGTATATGCTTAATGTGAAGGTTCTGGGTTCGATAACTACGGTTTTTTTAAATAAAATAGTAACGACGTAAAAGTGAAACATTATTTATTAAATTTCTTAAGAAGCATTCCGTATTTTATTTGTTTAATACTTGTTTCATGAGGTACACAAGAGGTACCAAATGTATTTAACCAATATATGTAACTTGGTACACTGTTTAACAGTACACCCGCGGTTCTGACATCAGGATAGCGGGTGTACCTAATATTTCAAATATCAGTGTACGGGCGTAGGTACACAGATTTTTAGGAGAGGTACGTAAAAGTACACAGAAGGTACCAAATAACTGCAATATATTTAGGCCAATCTGAGAAATACACCCGCGATCCTGATATTCATAATTATTTGAACTAATTTAAATGTTCCTGGATTTAATGGGTCCTGTCCCCCTTTTTGAAAAAGCCTATTACACTCTAAATTATTATTTAAACGATAAAAACACTTGGTCGCTTGGTTGAATACAAGCAACATTATAATGTTACGTTAAGGATAATAATTTATACTATACTCAAATGACTTTAGAAATAATGATGTAAGTAATTTTAATTTATGTATACTTATTATAAAAACAAATATATATTTTATAATGAACATGTCAAACGCTGTTCGGCCGAAGGTTATTAACAACCATCGACTTCTCTATGAACTCCCCCGGTGTGTAAGGTCGTCATATACGTCACACCACGTTTTCTAAACGCGCCGTTGACGCGCGTCTGTAATGATACAGACGCTATACGCACGCAAGTTATACGCAGCCTGTAGACCTTACAAACCAAACTTCTCTGTAGGATAAAAGCGCGCCGTTTTAGTTACGCGCGTCGACGCGACGCCACGGCGCGTTTAAATAACGTGGTGTGTACAGGCTCTAATATGCGAGGGAGGCTATGGCTGACCCACACGCTATACTCGGGAACGGGTGCTGCTTGCGGTAACTGGTCGAACTGATGTTGGGGTACTCATATTTCTTCTCATACAGTCGTCGCCTTTGGCAGACTTCGTGTGACTTGTTAATTTTGTAATGAACCCACCGTTTGTTCGTATTGCGAGAGGTTATTCTAAGTGCTTGAGTGAAACTGAATGTCCTCACAACCAATGTTTGTACCTAAATTAAAAGCAAATAAAGATATTCTAAAAAAAAAAATATTTTGACTAACTAGATGACAACGGTTCTGTGCGCGCATTAGCGCACTACCAGTCAACCACAATTAGTAAAATTCAAGCAAAAGAAGTCGAAAAAAAGCTAGCCTAGACTTTCTTTGTGGCTTTCTTCTCCGGGTCGTCCACCTATCACTAAACATGTGATTGGTGATCCCGTGCAAGTGATAACACCCTCATTTTGAATTTCGTCTTATTACTTCAGCGGCTCCCTGAGCTGTGACCCGAACCCCATAAGTACTCCTTTACATGTTTTTTGCCCATAAGGGTGCCCTCAGGTATTAGTCGCTCAAATTAAGCTACTGGTTGAACGCCTTCTGCGCTAGCCAACTGCTCGTTGTCTTCAATTCTTTAATTTTAATATACTATTGCTAAATGTAACAACAAAAGCTTAGTAACTTGCTATTTACTATTTATTTAAGGATTCAATAATATATATATATATATATATATATATATATATATATATATATATATATATATATATATATATATATATATATATATATATATATATGTGACGAAACAGACCGCACGGACAGACTAATTTAAAATATTTTTGCTGCTTTAATACTGTATTCGACTATGTTTATGTATTGCATTGTGAGCTTTACAAGTAGGTACAAATGCCCAAGTGCTGAATAAATTTCATAATTTCATTTCATTATGTTATAATTGAGGTATTTATAGCTATAATTATTTCATTTTTGGTTCCGTAGTCGGTATTTTGTTTTTTAAAACAGATTTTATTAACTATAGGTAGACGTTTTCGTGACTTAGGGTTGTTTAAAGATTATAGATCGAAAATTTTAGGATTTATCGTAATTTTTCACCGAACCAATCTAACATTAGGTATTATCCGATTTTATTAATAGGACCGCCTAGCAAGCTTTAATTTATTTTTTTCAATTTATTCATTCATACCCATTCGAATACAATAATAATAATCTAAACCTGTTCAAGAACGCCCGAGTAATCCCTGATACTTCCTCATTGCTTCCTCATAATAGACTTCAAACTATTAAAAATGATGACAACCCTTGATTTGATTACATCGAAGTAGATGGTAGATAAACTGATTGAACAGTTTAATCAATTCATTCAGCTGTAAAGGAACACCACGGCCATAGTCACCAAATGGAGTTGGAAAACATAATATTGTAAGTGCTTACTTTTGCTAGCTGCCTTTTTCTTTTATCTTTAATCAATGGAATAAATTCCGAGGATAAGCTTATAAAGACTCATTTGTCCAAATATTCGTCTTTGACTTCCATTCTCTAAATTCAAAGTTCGTTTTCTCTCTTTCATTTAAAATTTCCCGCATATGATACAATATCGTGTTTGAACACTATAACTACACGGCGCAAAACATCTGACCTAGTGCTTACTGTGGCTAGGCACAGGCACAGGTTGCGAACTGGCCTACATTAGCTCCAAGCCAACCACTTCGCCGCAGTGGGCTCGCGTGACCACGGCGGCGCGCCTGCTTCCCGTCCGCCGCCCGATAACATTTCACGAACTTACGTTACCTAGTTGTGTACAACTTTAGTATCGCCATAATATTAGACAATAGCGAGGCGAGCAGGTAAGTTGAGGGGAATTATGTAACGATGGGTCCTTTAACCTTTGGACCACCAAAGTCATGTGCAGATGAGCAACCAACATATTCCCAGCACACCACGGCCACGACTACATGACAGACTTAAATACAGCTCATAAAAGAACAATTGTTCCATTTACTTCCTTTGTTGACTATGTTCCTTGAGTCATCCTTAGTTGTATTAGTGGAACTTCTTTCTTTACATTTCATCTATTAATATAGATGGTATGTTCCTACCGTTTTCTGGCAGTTTTCTGGCAGCGAGTATCAGTAGCTACCACGTCATTAAATTTGAATTTGAGCCATAGGAGGAATATCAATGCCTTACAAGTGAACTGTAAGTATCATGCTAAGTATGACTGTTTAGGAAACATTTTTAAACATTTCTCCAAACTTTGCAACCATTAACCTATGGCCGCACATACCATGCCTGCTTATAGCGACTCGATATTTGGATGGATTCACCTCTAGAATATTTCTCAAGCAATAATCCAATGCAACAGTTACATGCAGGGAGGGCGAACTTAAGAGGTGACGCGATCCGTTACAATACTTTTAATCAGCGCTGGATGGATATTGCTATAAGGACAGGTTCTCAATTATTCAGTAGGTCCCAGCAGTCAGTAACTCAGCTGGACTACCTTCTAAATATCGCGTTAGCAGTTAATTGCCGTTTTGCTAGTTAAACCCTCTTTAATAGTATACTTTCTTCCATCCATGGAGAGAATTTTCCGGTGGAATGGCGGAATTTAACGTCTGCGTGTCTATGTAACCATTAGTCGCTCTCATGGTTCGGTTGTGTTAGAGGGCTGCAGTCGACAGCTGGCCTCTCCTTCTTTGTTAAGCCTGGTCTTAATCTATGAGTCTAATTTCTTTGCTTTGGATCGTCTCTGTAGACATCTTCAATAGCTGCTGGTGTCCGGCTCGTACGAGGTTGACCGGCCCGTGGCCTGGTATTCACAACACTAACTGGCCTGGTGGTACACCCCTCACATTAAGTAAGAAGGGCTTTTAAAGTTCCGCACAAACTGGCAAACGGGCTACTTTAGAATTCACTCTATACTCCGGCAAAACGTGAAAAGGCAAAACCTAAATATAGTATTTTTAATATACTACTTACCTAAGGCTACGATAGTTAATAAATTTTACTTTATTGTACGGCAGTGATTACCCTGGTGTTAGAGTTGTTTAAGCCGCCCAATAGGCCTCCGACATTGTTATCCAACGACTTCAACCGGGACCGACACCTTAACATGCTCTCTTAAACACGGAAAAGTTCAGAAATTAAACCACTTTGACGGACATCTATCTATCGAGAGACCGCGGGCCTAAGAGCTTAACCTCATCGATTACTTACGGGCCGGTGAGTGGCCCAAATAACAGCAGGTAGGTAGTATTAGTAGCATGGAGCGACTAGTGCAGCTAGTTCTAGAGTGATGTCTCATTGGAACTTGGACCCCAACAACTAAACTGTTGCATCGACCACCGACCTGAAGGCTTCTCCATCTAAGTAAACAAGCTAGTTGGGTGCTTTGGTGAATCTCAGCTATGTTAGCTATAGCTGGAGGATTTAAAACTCATTTACTGAAACAGGTGGAGTATGAGTTGATACCCTATCTCTCGGGTAGGAGAAATTAGAATTAAGTAACAAGTACATTCCCAGTGGCTCGGGTGGCAGAGCCATACCTTAAGCTATGGCGAACTCCGCTTTACTATCTTGCGGAACAATTATAACCACTCGTTCAATCGTACACCATTATGTTAATGTTTTATTTCTAGCGAATACATGTATTCATATATAGTTACCAGAGCTATAGGTATATAATTACATTTAACATTTTCCTCTTAAAACGCACTTGTATTGGAATAAATATTGAACACTCCTATAAGTGGCATTGGTCACCTGATCTCAACGCAGACCGGGTAGTGACATGTGGGCCCAGCGTACGAATGTGGCGGAGTAAATCGTCACAACACTAAGTGGTATCGACCAAACAATGGTCGGTGCAGGCTGCAGCGCCACGCACACGTGTCCTTGGCAACAAGTCGCGCCCGCTCGCTCGCCGACTAACACTTTATTACATATGCACACCAAGTTGCTCCCAACGGATTTCCTTACAGTTGGCTTTCACACTACTGATACATTTACGGTCCTAATTCACTTTTATTTGAAACCTACTCTCGTCACAAAACAATTTTCCCGAACAATTTATCTAATCTGTAACCTGATTCAATGAGGTGGGTGACAGAGTGGTCGATTTTCAGTGCTTAAAAGGCGTGCTTAATAGGCCCAATTTTATCGACGCAATTTTAATCAGCAGTCCCACGATTGTATCGCGGGATTGAGATCACTATCCGTCCAAGCTAACACGTTACGATAAATACCATGCGTGCCACCGCTGATCAAAACAAAAGCACACTTCCGTTGTATTGATTGTAAGAGCAACAGATAGCGGGCTCGGGTGGAAACCGCGATCAAGCTCCTCGAGCCGCTAGAGCTAGAGTTGGGGTACAGGCGCGGCGCAGGCTGCCGGGGTCAGCTCGGGCGTCACTTACTTGAACGGCGGTTGTGCGGACGCCCGAAGGTGGCTCGCGGCGGGTGGCGGCGACGCGACGGCGCGGCGTGACTTTCCTGCGCGGCCTCTACCGACAGACTTGCTCGCTCTTTCATGAACTGTTCGTACTGGCAGCAAAGGACGGTATCGCGCATGCACCATTCTCTTAGCTCCCATTGGACGATACTTTTCCATATATCATTTAGTTTACAATCAGAAATACAGGTAGATGTGTAGGTACCTCGTCGTTATTGCTTATAAATAATAAAGTCGTGAATTACGAGAAACCATCTGTAAAGATCCTCGTACCTATAGTGGGTACTTACTTGCCTATAACAACACCTACGCAGTGCCAACGTATGTACTCCTACTGAGTACTCCGAATATTAAGTGAAACATGATAATTATTATGCAGAAACGAACTTCGCGTTAGAGAGCACAACAAACAGTGGCATGGTCTGTCTTGCACTTACCTACTAACTTATTAGCTGAGCTGAATAATAGCTAGCTAAAGTTAGACTTATTATAAAAAAAAAACAAATGTTTTATGAATATCTAGCGCATGAAAAAATATTAAACAAGAACATTCCTTGATCATATGGAGAAAAGCAAAAACTCACGTTTGTGACACGAAATGATTTTTGATAACCATGATTCAAATTTTTCCAATCGAATATTATTATTTTAGTTCCAAGTTCGTTCTTCCACAAATAATTTAACATAATATTTTTGTAAAATTTTTCTTCACTGCTCACAATTTTATACAGACATCAAAATAATGTGAGTAAGAGAAACTCGTTCAAAACAATTGACATTTTATTACAGTAAGATCTCGTTGGTGTCTACGGCACAGCGTTCGTTGAGTTTTAAAGAGGTTTCTATTGAAATGTATATATATATGACTCAACAATTTCTTATATATTGTACGAATTAAAGAAGAATTGAAGAAGCGCCACTTTAGTAGGAACCCTTCCCGCCTTATTACCGTAACCGACGAAAGCCTAATTTAAAAAGTGCGCGAATTATACTAATGTAGCGTAGGTACTATTGTATGTATGGTAGTTGGATGTATTAAACTGTTAATGAGTACCTAATGACGTAGACTGGTGTACGGACAAACCTGATTAGGTTTTTGATACACCGGGAACAACTTTTGTAATGTAGGGGAGGTAGGGGAGGGACGGGCAGTCGGGAGACATGGGCACCCCCCTTTTATTCTGATCCGGTCACAGATTTCAAATTTTCTCTAATTTGATACTTTACTTTACCGACTGGCAAAACTTTTCATCCATAGACTATATGTAATTTCTATCAGTTGTTAAACACAGACACGTTTAAAGGTTATGCAGTCGTAAAAGTGAATATTTTTGGTGGTTTGAAATCGTGTTGAAGAAAAATCTAACCAAAGGTTTGTCTATTTTTAAATATATATCTATTCTATATTTACTAACTTATAAATTAAACTGAAATTCATGCTTAGATATCTAAACAAAAACATAATACCGGTAACTTATGTCGAAAATGTATACAGAGGGAGCAATGGGCATTCTTATGTGAGGGAGGTTTGGGCATGCCCAATCCTCCCTTCTGTATGTTGAGTATAGGAAGATTTACTTAATTTTTTTGCTTTAATTATACCATTTCAATTATTTTTAATTACAGAAATATGTCGATTAAATTAAAAAAGAAATGTAAGCGACGAGGAATTCCTAAAGATTTTATATTACGAGCCTTAGAAGAGGTATCAAAAGGATCAAAAATAAAAACAACAGCTGATTAATATCAAATTCCTAGATTAAATTTGCAACTGTTGAGAGAAGCTGGAAAAGAAGGTTCTTAAAAATATAGAGAAGATTATTTAGTATCCACCAGAACTAACATCGAATAGAGTAAAAAAAAGGCAAATGAGCAGTAGTGATTGTGATATAGAAAATTCTTGAGAAACGCCACAAGAAGAGTTAGATAAAGATGATGTGATAATGATTGACAGATATTCAAATCAATGATTTTGTGCACTTTAAATTTAATACAAAAAGACTGTTGTGCACTATGTCGGCCGAATCGAAGACATGATTCATACCATGACTACAAAAAAATATGAGGCTGGGTAAGATAAGAAACACCTTATTTTCCTGAAGTTGATGATATAGCAAGTGTCCCACTAGAAGATATCAAAACTATATTGCCTGGACATGGAATAAAACCAAACATCGTAGCTCTAAGTACTCATTTGATAAACCATTCTGGGTTATACCTAATGTGAGATAAGTTAAGATACAATTTAAGATTTTTTTTATTTGTTGTTAAATTTTATCTTTAGATTCTATTATGGATATAAAGTGTTTTATAGGCCATGCCCAAGCCTCCCACAGGGGGTGTCCAAACCTCCCTATGGCAGGGAGGTTTGGGCACTTGGACTTAATTCCTGAAATTATCTCGTAATGTTAAGACTCATAATAATTTTAAGAAAGTTTTATCTTAGATATCTAGCCAAATGTGTGGTGCAATAAGAATTGGTATTAAATGTTGATTATCTATAAAATTTGATTTTTTATGCATTAAATTGTTAAAAAGTGCCCGTCCCTCCCCTACCTCCCCTAATATATAAATGGTTAACAAATAAAACTAGCAGTTTTTGTTAAACAAAATAAAAAAGGTTTTTATTCACGTAGACTTTACTTTAAAAAAGCGCTTGTAAATAGTCAGAACATTTTTGTAGTAATATAGTTGTATACATTATTATTTCTAGTAACATAGATATTTAGGTACACATTGTATGAAAACATTTATAAAATTTATTTTATAATAGCAATGATATTTAGCTAGCTCGTATCAAGTTATTGTCAAGAGATTATGTTTAAGTTTAATTATCTAGTTTAAGTCTAATATTTTTACTACATATTGTCAATGGTTCTGTCTATATTAAGGTATTATTATTATGACGGACCTTGTGTTAACGATAACGAACATCTATATTACTGCCATGTAAGGGTCATGCAGGGTAATAGTGGTGGCGGCGCGTCCGCGGTTGTACTGACTGCTGGCGAGTACCATAATAATATATAGGATTGTGTTTAGAGTCATGAGATTTTAGAGGTCACTTGTAAATGAAATAAAGATGCGTAAACGAATAGATTGTAATTGAATAGAATCACACATTATTATAAAAACATCATATATAAATAGTAGTAGGTGGCACAGAAATAGTTACAGTGGTGAGGAGCTATCCGACCAATCGCGTGCTCCAGGTTCAGTGCTCCGCCGATGCTGTCGAACGAACGCGCGCGGCGCGCAACATAAATACTGCCGGCACGGTCTCCAACGGACAGTGATCGATGGTCCTCGACGCAGGGACGTTGTCGCTTCCGATACCACTGCACCGCTGGCGCCTACACAAGCCGCGGTTACTATGCCATCATTTGGAACGGCGTCTCAGTGCGCGCGCCGCCGTGGTCCCGGGCGGTCGCTCAGTGCGCTGTGCGATCTAGCGGCGGCCGGACGTATGATGCGCTCGTATGACATGTACTATGTAGGCCACTACATTATTCCCCCCTCAGCGAAGCGTACAGGAGGTTTTGATACTCTGCCAGACCTTGTGATGTATCTGGTGACAGGTGCTTCACTTGCTTGCTCCTCGTTGCACTGGAATGCAGGCTTTAGTCGATCAATAGATATATTGGATCTTCTATTTTCCAACTGTACGGTGAAGTACTTGTCCGTGCGATGCGTAACAAGGTATGGACCGTTATAGGTAGGTGTTAACGGTCTACGCACAGCGTCGTTGCGAACGTAAACATGTGTTGTTTTAAACAAATCGCCGTGAATGAAAACAGCTGCGCTTTTGTTTGCCTCTCGTTGCACCTGTGCCTTTTTTAATGCTTCACTAAGATGACTCATGAAGTGCGATGACGTGTTGCATGTTGTTGTTGCTTCACCGTAGAATTCACCAGGCAGGCGTGTTCTCCCGTATAATAATTCCGCTGTACTAGCGCCGATGTCCGTCTTGTATGCGGCGCGTAACCCAAGTAGTACAGTGGGTAGCTCGAGCGTCCAGTTCGTTGTATTTAATCTTGCGGTGAGCGATGCTTTGAGTGTGCGATGCCAACGTTCTACCAAACCGTTAGATTGGGGATGGTACGCAGTAGTTCGTACGTGCTGGATTCCCATGCGTTGCATCAGCTTATTAAATAGTTCGGACTCGAACTGTTTGCCTCTGTCCGTTGTTATGGTTACGGGGCAACCAAATCTTGTTATCCATGTTTCATACATTGTGTTTGCGACTTTCTCTGCTGTCATCTCCTCGATTGGTTGAGCTTCTGGCCACTTCGTTGCTCTGTCGATCATCGTAAGAATGTAACGACAGTTGTTTGATGTTGGTAAAGGACCGACCAAGTCGATGTGCAGGTGAGATAAGCGGTCAACTGGTGTGAAACTAGATATTGGTGCCTTGGTGTGACGATGAACTTTCACTCGCTGGCATTGGTCACATGCTCTGGCCCAGTCTGTGACGTCTTTCTTCATACTCGACCAGAAATAACGCGAAGTAATTAATCTTCTCGTCGCCCTTACGCCGGGGTGATTAAGGTCGTGTATCGCCTGATAAGCTTGCTTCCTGTATTGTGGCGGTAAGAACGGACGAGGAGATTTTGTTGACATCTCGCATATTACTTGGGTGGCTGAACCGGGCAGTGCTATTCGCTTGAATATGTGTCGGTCGCTTTTCATGAGTTGCTTGAGTTCCTCATCTTGTTTTTGAGACTTTGCTAGCTCGTCGTATTTGATCGGTGTTGGACATGAGATTGTGTCCACACGAGACATGGCGTCGGCGACACAGTTATCTTTGCCCGATACGTGTTTAATATCTGTGACGAACTGGCTGATGTAATCCAAATATCTTGTGCGCCTTGGTGTTTCGTCTTTGAAGTTCGCTCGCAGTGCGGTGGTAAGGGGTATGTGGTCCGTCAATACGGTGACGTCACGGCCTTCTATCATCCGGCGAAAGTGACGTACTGCCATGTATATGGACGTAAGCTCCCTGTCATACGTGCTGTATTTCCGTTGAGCGTCGGTAAACTTCTTCGAATAAAATCCGAGCGGTCTCCATCGGCCATGAATTTTTTGTTGGAGTACCCCTCCAGCGCAGGTGTCAGACGCGTCTGTCATGATCACGAAGGGTTTCGTTGACGATGGGTATGACAATAATACAGCGTTGGTGATGTCGTCTTTGCATTTATCAAACGCCTGTATAGCTGTCTCGCTCCATATTATTTTGGTCTTGTCATTTTTCTTTGAGTCTTTCAGGTAAACATTTAGTTCCTTTTGATACTCGGCGGCGTGTGGGATATTCTCACGATAAAAGTTTATCATTCCCAGGAATCGACGTAACTGTTGGACTGTTTCTGGGCGAGGGTATGTCTTTATGGCTTCGACGTTCTCGTTAGTTGGCTTAATTCCTTCGGTGCTTATAGTGTAGCCCAAAAAGTTGAGTGTTTGTTGGCCGAATGTGCACTTAGCTACGTTTATTTGTAACCCATGGTCATTAAGCCTTCTGAATACATCTTCTAGTTCTTTTCTGTGCTGTTCTTCGGTTTCAGATGCCAATAAAATGTCATCGACAAATGGGAAAACAGGGAGTCCCCGTAGAACGTTGTCGATGTGTCTTTGGAACGTTTGTCCCCCGTTCCGCAAACCGAGACAGAGCCTCGGAAATTCGAACAATCCGAATGGTGTGATAACGGCAGTCTTTTGTATGTCCTCCTCGCGCGTCCTCACTTGGTAATAGGCCTTCTTCAGATCTATGATGGAGAAATACTTCTTTCCCAGCAAGTTGTAGGTAAAATCGTGCAGTCTTGGAATGGGGTACCGGTCTGGAACGGTGGCTGCATTGAGACGATGATAATCTCCACAGACTCTGTATTTGCCATCCTTCTTGAGAACAAGGTGTATTGGACTTGCCCAAGGACTCTTCGATGGCCGACAAATACCTTGCTCAATCATTGAGTCAAATTCTGCCTTGGCCGCCTTGTATTTGTGCGGCGGCAGCGGTCGTGCCTTCGCATACAATGGTGGACCAGTAGTCTGGATATGGTGTTCCACTTCGCTGTGACAGAGCTTCAAGTGAGGTCGGGTGATATCTGGGTATTCTGCGAGTAGATCGTGGTATGGCTGTTGGTCATCCAAGGTGTTGATGCTGGAGTCTGAAGTAGACGTTACGTAGCCGATAACATATAGGCCTGTTTCCTTGTCTATTAATCTTCGTCCGTGTATATCTACCGTAAGTTGGTGCTTATGTAAAAAATCCGCTCCCAAAATCGGTCTTGTTACTTCGGCGACGACGAAATTGCACATATACGGTCGACGTAATCCGATATTCAACGTCATTGTGCGTTCGCCAAAGGAGGGTATTCTTGAACCGTTGGCTGCGTACAGGTATTCGGTCGGAGTCTTTTTTTCTTTGCGTACCCGCTTGACCGGTAGTACTGAGACGTTCGCGCCGGTGTCGATAAGGAAACGCAGCCCTGTTCCCAACTCTTTGATGAATAGACGGTGTTGGGTTATGTCGCTGACTTCGGCTCCCGTCGTAGCCAAAGTCGAGGCTAGTTTTCCTGACTTGTATTTGTCTTGCTCATATAGGCGCAGGGTCTCCGACATCGATACGCCTCTTTGCCGAACTTGCGATGGAAATAGCAAATCGATGTGTCACGATTCACGGACTTGGACCGAGATCTTGAACGATATCTGCCTCGTTGCGGTCCACGGTAGTAATTACGCGATCTGTCCATTTTCAATGCAGCGACCTCTTTTGTAAGCGCCTCGATCATATTCAAAATTCGATCGTCCGATGATGATGTTGATGATTGTGACTTTCCGCTTGTATGACTGCAGGAACACACGGAATTGACTTCCTTTGTCTGCTCGCTCATCTTATCCGCCATTGCCGCTAGCGAGTCTAATTTCGTGGCTTCGCTGACCGCCAACACAGCTCTCGTCGACGAGGGTAGATGGCTCATCCACAGCATTTGGAGGGTTTCATCAGGCATCTTGTTACGGGCCAGATCACGCATACGCCGCAACAGCTGGGAAGGACGCTGGTCGCCTAGTTCAACCTCGTTGAGCAATTTTTGTAGTTGCTTATTCTCGGACTCTTCGTAGACGGATAGTAATCGGGCCTTTAATGCTTCAAATCTAGCAGTCCTGGACGATGATAATATGATGTCACTTATTTGTTCAACATCCACCTTGTCGAGTTGTGCCACGGCAAGTCCAAACTTCGCTTCTTCGCTGAGTTTTTGGTTCGACACCATGGTTTCGAATTGTGCGAACCATAATCTTGGTTTATCTCGCCAGAATGGAGGTATCCGAGACTTGACGGAGATCATCCCAATATCTTCATCAGACGGCATGGCTTGCGGCGCTTGGCTTGTGTTCTCCATACTGCGTTGGATCACGTCGGTACTCGTCCTTGTATCACGTCGGGGTCACCAATTTAGAGGTCACTTGTAAATGAAATAAAGATGCGTAAACGAATAGATTGTAATTGAATAGAGTCACACATTATTATAAAAACATCATATATTAGGTCTTTACCTATGAAATTGCCGTTCTGCAGTACTGGCCATTTCAAATCAAAATAATTTTTGTTTGGCTAAGAATTCTAATTTCAAATTAATTTTATTTTAAAAACATGGATTCTTTTTTCCAAAAGTAGTCATTTCTTTATTGATTAGTGTTACATTTTCATCGCATTTCAATCTTTTTCGTCATCATGGATAGGTTAAAAATTCGAGTAATTATGGAATATGAGTACCGTCGTGGCAGCAACGCGGCACAAGCGGCACGCAACATCAACGACGTTTACGGAGCTAACACTACAAACCAACGCACCACCTGTTATTGGTTTGCTCGCTTCCGTTCTGGAAATTTCGACCTGAAAAATGAACCTCGCGGTCGTCCGAAGACTTTGGTCGACAATGACGAATTAAAGGCGGTTGTGGAAGCTGATGATACACAATCTACGGCTGAATTAGCAGCAGCTTTCGACGTTAGCGTCAAAACAATATTGGTCCATTTGCGTCAAATTGGCAAGGTAAAAAAGCTTGACAAATGGGTGCCCCACGAACTCAATGATCGCCAGCGCGAAGTACGCGTCGAGACGTGCCTTGCACTGCTCAACAGACACACAAATGAAGGAATTTTGAACCGCATTGTTACCTGCGATGAAAAATGGATTCTGTTTGATAACCGCAAGCGCTCAGCAAGTTGGTTGGATCCTGGTTCAGCACCTAAACAATGCCCTAAACGAAAACTTACCCCTAGAAAAGTGATGGTCACTGTTTGGTGGTCTAGCGCCGGTGTGATTCATCACAGCTTCTTACCAAACGGGGTGAGCATTACTGCAGATGTGTACTGTGAAGAACTGAGCACAATGATGGAGAAGCTGGCGCATCTCCAACCAGCATTGGTCAATCGCTCGTCTCCGCTGCTCCTGCACGACAACGCGCGACCTCATACTGCACAGCAGACGGTCTCCAAGTTGCAAGAACTGGGGTTGGAAGCTCTCCGTCATCCGCCCTACTCACCAGACCTTGCGCCTACAGACTACTACTTTTTCCAGAATTTGGATAACTTCTTGGCGGGAAAAAAATTCAATACCCGAGAGGCAGTACAAAATGCCTTAGAAGAATTTGTTGCCTCCCGTCCAGCTGATTTCTTTAAGAAGGGCATCAATAAACTGCCACTGCGATGGCAAAGATGCATTGATTGCATGGGTGATTACTTCGATTAATACAAATAAAAAAATTCATGAAAAAAATTCGTTTAAATTTTTTCATACAAAACGGCAATTTCATAGGTAAAGACCTATTATAAATAGTAGTAGGTGGCACAGAAATAGTTACAGTGGTGAGGAGCTATCCGACCAATCGCGTGCTCCAGGTTCAGTGCTCCGCCGATGCTGTCGAACGAACGCGCGCGGCGCGCAACATAAATACTGCCGGCACGGTCTCCAACGGACAGTGATCGATGGTCCTCGACGCAGGGACGTTGTCGCTTCCGATACCACTGCACCGCTGGCGCCTACACAAGCCGCGGTTACTATGCCATCATTTGGAACGGCGTCTCAGTGCGCGCGCCGCCGTGGTCCCGGGCGGTCGCTCAGTGCGCTGTGCGATCTAGCGGCGGCCGGACGTATGATGCGCTCGTATGACATGTACTATGTAGGCCACTACAAGATTCCTATTAGCCCAGACTTGTTCTAGGTCGGTCGTGATATCGTCATCCGCATCGTTTAAGACGTTCCAGGGGACGACGGCCGATGCTAACGGGAGAGAACGACTGGGCTGGGTGTACAAGCTACCAATGCGTGATGGTTGTACATTCGAACTCGGTTCTTCGGTTTTATTGCGAACGTAACACGGGGCACCTTTTTTTAAGCGTTTGGAGTGGATATATGTAGAAACCGTGCGTGAACACTGGACTCGCCTAGCTTACTATTCTGTTTTTTTTTTAATGTACAATGTTCAAACGAATCTCTCGGCAGTGTACTGCCCACCACGACACTCAATCAAAGAGGACATGTTCACAGAGATTTTTCAATAATCGGTAAATCGATTCATAGCCGGTGGTGAATGCAAAACACACGCATTGGGGAGCCAAGACTACAGTAACAAGAGGTCGCGAAGTGAAAAATATGCCTTGACTCTAATAAGCTCATCCATCTATCAACTGGAGAACCGACAAATTGGCCTGCAGACCCTCACAAGACCCCAGATCTCCTTGACTTTTATATCGTAAAAAATATAAACCATCTATACGTCCACATAATATCTAGTCTAGTCTTGATGGTTCCTCATACCACACTCCTGTTATGCTAATGTTAAGCACCACAATCATATCGAATCGATCAGAATGCGAAAATTGATTGGGTCAACTTTCAAAGTCATCTTGAGAAATCATTTTTTTTTAATTTTTTTTTTTAAATAGGTTTTTATTCGCGTGGACTTTAAAAAAGCGCTTGTAAATAGTCTTTCGCTGCTTTTTTAACGATGTTTCCGAGGCCGGAGTTCCTGCTGTGACCAAGGGATTGCATTCGTAAATTCGTATCACCGATGATAATGGATGGCTCATCGCCCAGGGTCTCCTCCAGTTCTTCTCTGGCATGGTGCTGGGATTGGGATATATATTCCTTTGATCATAGTATATTGTCCAGTTGCGTGGCCAGTGAAAACTTTGATGCCTACGCCTTCTATCTTCTTTTTTTCATCATGCCAGCATGGGGTGACTTCCGTTCCGGACCACCTTAGTCCCCTCTGTACATACATAGCAGTGACTAAATGTTTTTCCAATGTGTGGGTGAGTTTATCATATCCATAGTTTATTATTTCTTTGAATTTGTTTCTTACTCCTTGGGTGTTCAAGTGTAAGATTTTGAGGTTCTGTATTTTCTTACTGCCGTAGTTAGCCATTGAGATGGGAGTGTATTTTATTTAGAGTGTCCATCAGCATCATCAATGTTTGTTGCATTTGTGTTTGCATCTGGAAGAGGCCTTCGAGTGTCAGACCGCCTAATGTAGGTGGTACTGGTTTAGTTGGTTGTTGTGTTGATTCATCCTGTATCAAGGTTGGAAATTGTTTTGTATTTGTGACATCTGCGTATTTAACACCCAGTCTTACCACTGAGCGTTTAATTCTCTCTCTTTCTTTGTTTTTTTAGCCTCTGCTTGTTCTATTTGCCTATCAATCACATTTTTAAACACAAGGCATTTGGCGTTGTTCGCGCCGTGGTATTCTCCTTTACAATTTCTGCAGACTTTCGTCGTGGTACCCTCTTGCGTGGTAATAATTATTTGTGGTTCCTCTTGTTTACCGTAGCACGATTGTTTCGAGTGATCGAATGCATAACATTTCTTGCACTGTACAATGTGACTCGGGTTTTCTCTAAATGGTTCGACCTTAATGGAAAGTGCGCAGAAAAATTTCCTTTCCGAGGTTTTGAAGCTCTCCAGGAGATCTCTTGATCTGTGATTGTCATCAAAGATGAGTAAGTGTATTTTACCTCCTCTTTCAAGTGGCTTGATTACTGTTGGTGGTTGATTGCCAACCCCAAGAGTACTTTCCGCCTATCAAAAGTGGTAATTCTTGGGCCCGTAATGATTTGAAAAAATCTGAGGCTTTTGCAACCTACTAGGCTGATGTATTCAAACCAAACACCACTGCTGGCCCTGACGACCCTGAAATAGATGCTGTCCTTGACCAGGTCTTTCAGCTATGTCCACTGTTGCGTTCGACTTCTTCAAGAGAACTAGCTAAGGAAATCTCGAACTTAGCCATAAATAAAGCCCTTGGTTTCGACCTCATTACCCCAAGAGTTCTTAAAGAGCTTCCCAGAAAGTGCATTGTTTTTCTCACAAACCTTTTCAATGCCATTTTAAGAGTTTGCTATTTTCCATCCCTCTGGAAAATGTCAGAAATAGTGATGATACATAAATCTGCCAAACCTGCAAACGAAGTGACTTATAGACCAATTAGCCTTACGCCATTACTGTCAAAGCTCTGGGACAGAATCCTCCTAACTAGGCTCAAACGACATCTTGATGAAAATGACATCATACCGAATCATCAATTTGGCTTCCGCTAAAATCACTCAATCGTGGAACAAGTGCACAGAGTCTACCACACGATAAGACAATGCCTTGAAAAAAAGGAGTTTTGCTCTGCCGCATTTTTGGATATCCAGCAGGCGTTTGACCGAGAGACTTAAGGCCTGCTCTGCAAAATTAAAAAAGACTCTCCGCCACTCTTTTTACTTCTGATGGACTCTTATCGTAAAGATAGGCAGTTTCAAGTAAAACAACGAAGCGGCGTAAGATCATCTATCCACACATGTTATGTTTGGAGTTCCTCAAGGTTTTCTCGGTCCTGTGTTGTATAACAAATTTACTCATGACCTACCAGAGGCTCATACATATATATATATATATATATATATATATTCTAAGGAATAAGACCAGAAGTAGCTTTTTTAAAACAAATTTTAATACAACTTACGACAACAATAATCACCAAAATATTAACAGACAAATAATTTTAATTCAAACAAAGAAAACGATCAAAAGAAGTAAAATCACCCGCACTACACTAGGCTAACAATTATAAACAAAGACTATACGAATCGATCCATAATCGGACAGAGTAACAGCCTCGACAACTGTGGGACGCAAAAGAGAGCGATGCCGGCGAGGCATCTCCTTTTTATAAAAAATCCCCACTCTTGCCGTTTCCACGTCTACACGGCCCTTTCTGACAGGAGGCCGTCCACGGGCTCCATCTTTCAACTCTGGCGATCGGTCTCCAGGCTTGGCAACGACATCCTCAAGCTTTCAGCAGCACGTGTTGCGGACGTGCTGGGTTGTGGCTCATCAACTTCATCAGGCATCTCGACTCCTCTGTGTCATTGTCAGACTCTGTAATGACACAAAACTACAGCACAAAAACATGTCCATAAATAATAAGAGATAGCTTCAAAACATAATCTTTGTGTCGCACCAAATTCAAACAACAATTCGACACATATGTAGGCTTAGCACACTTAACTCAGCCTAACCACAAGAGTACAAAATAAACTGATATCTGTACGTTCACTCGGGGCAATTCCCGTCGGGGGAGTGCCCCCTCACGACTCGCTAGAGATCTACGCGCACTTACGTGAGACATAACTTTGCGTGTGTTAATCAGTTCCAGATAAAAGCGTATTTCAACCCAAATTATCAATAAAACACAGTCAATATTTAACACAAACATATCTCACACCACGTCTCGTCAGCGGCCAACCCGTGGCATGACCCTACGTGTAACGCACAGCACCACGTCTCGTCAGCGGCCAACCCGTGGCATGACCCTACGTGTAACACACAGCACCACGTCTCGTCAGCGGCCAACCCGTGGCATGACCCTACGTGTAACACACAGCACCAGGACCACACGTCCGAGCATAAAGGAAGGGACACAAAACCACACCAGGCATGTCCCATATACTAGGATCGCATGCCTGAGCGCACTCCAAGACAGCATCCAATAACATGAAACCCTACCTTACTTGAAGTGTATCCGTCAGCCAGGATAGCATATCTGAGTACGAGGACCTCCAAGACAGAGACTATCCCAACCGCAAGATAGAACTTCCCTTAATGTGTTTGCCCTTTGCGAAAAACACTTTGCACAAATAGAGAATCATTAAATCAATTTGTAATTCTCAAAACAACACACAATGCTCGGCACACAAGCATGTCCACAAAAACTTTACAAAATTAGTTTAAGCAAAATACCAAAGTGCCTAAATAATTAAAGTCACGCACCATGGAAAGTGACTCCACACACATCGGGAGTCCACTCACCACGCCACGGGATCATGTACTTAACTGCGTTTATGCTCCCATAGCAGCCGGACACGCGCGCAGGCGCACGCCCGCCAGACCAGGCGCCTCAGGGCCTCAGCCCCGAAGTTAGCCACCGGGTCACGCCGACAGCCTACTCCAAACAGCAAGTGACACACTCGCCTTTTCTCTCCAACACCACTCGCTTGACAAACCTTGCCACGCAAGCCATGTACTGGCCGCAGTCTGCGCCCATAGTTTGCTTAACACCTTCTAGGATCCACGCATATCCTGTGGACTAAGAGAATTTAATTACAAAGAGAACATCACCAAACGATCACCAAACGTGAACTCTTTTAATTAGCATTATTCAAAATAAAACGGCGACAGTTTTTTTTTTTTATACTTATACACGTTATTAGATGTAACAATTATACGAAACGTATTTCTACGTAAAACCTGAAAAACTCAACAGAGGTCCCTTCATGTAACATCAGAACCACCTGGGTTCTTAACTTACCGAATTACAGAAGAAATACAAAAATCATTGTCTTACGCAGCTAATTGCATCCAAACTACCATTCTGAGGCGATTGAATTACTTCGTTCGCTGCCTGGGTTATTCGTGTCCAATGAAAAGGTTTAGAAATCTGATGGACCCTAATTGGTACAACATCAAAATCATCAAAAGTTCCACAATATTTTTTTAACGTCCAGGATGTCAAATGAAAAATAGTTTGAAACTTTTATGATATTGCAACGTCCGTATATATCTAAATACCTGTAAAATGTGTAAATGATTACATATATGGATATTTGGGACTAGGCGTATGCTTTTATGTAGATATACGTCAGATTTGCGATTTGTGACATCGTCGCTACCACTGCCTTGCAAGTTATGTGCTCCTGGTACTTCTGAATGGTACGTCCGCCACCATCTTCGTCAAGAGCCCGCCTGTGCGTGTGACGTTGTCGCTATCACTGCCTTGTGAGTTATGTGCTCCTGGTACTTCTGAGTGGTACGTGCGCCGCCATCTTTGTCAAGAGCCCGCCCCTGCGTGTGACATCGTCGCTATCATTGCCTTGCAAGTTATGTGCTCCTGGTACCTCTGAGTGGTACGTCCGCCATCATCTTCGTCAAGAGCCCGCCTGTGCGTGTGACGTCGTCGCTATCACTGCCTTGTGAGTTATGTGCTCCTGGTACTTCTGAGTGGTACATGCACCGACATCTTTGTCAGGAGCCCGCCCCTGCGTGTGACGTCGTTGCTATCACTGCCTTGCAAGTTATGGGCGCCTGGTGCCCCTGAGTGGTAAAGTGTTAATAAAATAAAATATATATTCCATTATTGGATCCTACCTTTGTCAACAAATACACACATCAACAAAGTCTAGGGATACGTTATTTTGAAATCAAACATGGCTTTATTGTTTAAAACCTATTTAGTTTCCTTAAAAAGTTTATTTACAGATTTAAACCTTGTCTATTCTTTATTCAAAATTTAAAAATTAAAATGAGAAACAAATGAAAACACGCAAAGCACAGCGCAATCTTGAGTTGTATCTAATTTCAAGAAGTTGCATTAAAATTTTTTTTGCGTGTTAATTGAAGAAAACCTGATAAATTGTTTTATTTTCTTTTCTCAATTGGTTGTGTAAGCTTTTTAGCGTCATGCCACGCCATCATTTGAGTCGAGATGAAATGTTACGGGCAGTTGGCATGTTACAAAACGGTGCTATTCAACGCGTCGTTGCTGAGTCTCTGGGCACAAGCCAAAATGTGGTATCCAGGCTGTGGTCACGTTATCGCGCTACTGGAGATGTGGCAGAACGGCACACAGGTAGATATCGTGTTACCACTCAGAGACAGGATCGATTTCTCCAAATGACCGCCAGAAGACTACCCAATATCACAGCGATGCAACTAGTGCAAAGGCTCCAGGAGGGTCAGCAGCTGCTGGTGAGCGACCAAACCGTGCGAAGGAGGCTGCATGAAGTTGGTCTTCATGCTCGCAGACCGCTACGAGTCCCAGCGCTGCGACGTGGCAATCGCGGTAGGCGACTTTTATGGGCTCAAGAACATTTGACATGGAGTGATCAACAATGGTCATTGGTGCTGTTCACTGATGAGTCCCGCTATGGATTTCATCCAGATTCGAGACGAACACGCGTTTGGAGAACTCCAGGCAGGGTCAGCCGTCTCCGACATCCACAGGAGGTCCACTCTTACCAAGGCGGGACAATTATGGTGTGGGCAGGAATACGAATCGGCGGACGAACCCAACTCATTTGGATTCAGGGCAGCATGACTGCCCATAGATACCGTGAGGAGGTAGTAGAACGTGTCATTGTCCCGCTCAGGGCCCTAACGGGGCAAGAATTTCAGCTCATGCATGACAATGCACCTTCCCATACAGCGCGGCTGGTGAGGGCCGCCCTTCGAGAACACGATGTTCAGGTATTAGATTGGCCTCCACAGTCGCCAGACTTAAACCCAATTGAACACGCCTGGGACATGTTACAGCGAAGAGCATTGAGGGATTTTCCGCCCAACTTGACAACAGAAGAACAACTTTTCGAACATTTAAAAAGAACTTGGGACTGCATACCCCAGCAAGACATTGACACCTTAATTTTAAGTATGGAAAATCGTTGCCGCTGTGTGATTAATGTTAGAGGAGGAAATACCGATTACTGATTATCAGATTTGGTAAGATTTTTATTCATTTAATTCGATTGAATAATTTTATAAGAATAAAATGTTTTTGTTCACTCAGTAATTTTCTATGGCTTAATTAATTTAAGACTTTTATTAATTAGAAAAACAAAATCGCATCGTGTTGTTAATGTTTAAATATCGGCCATGAAATTATCTTTAATTCTTCCATTTACAGTCATAACAAAATGTTTATAGTTTTCTAGATAATCAATGAAATGTTCAATATCCCTAGATTGTGTTGATGTGTGTACGCATCATAATCAATTCATGAAGTCCTAGTGAAGAACTGAATGTCTACCAAAATTATATAATTATACCAATTTGTCGAACTCACCTCTGACATCAAAAACTATAAACCTCTAACACTCCTCTGTTGCCCTAGTATATTTGACTTGTCAACATGCCGCTGAAGCGTACCCCGCCTCCAGTTTCTCCCGCTACTACGCCACAAGGAAAGTTATCGACACCATTACAAAATTCACTCCAGGCAAGCTCGTCTGAACCGAACATCACTACCAAAGTTACATTGGCAGGCACTGATTGTGACTTCCCCAACATCACCCAACGCAGTAAACGTAAATGCTCTGAGGCTAGAGCTTTCCAAGAGAACAATCTCTCCAGTTTCATGTCAGAAATTAAATCCATGCTCCTCGAGTTTAAAGAACAACAAAATTCAAAAATAGAGAAGATACATGAATCTGTACAGGAAATTAAATTACAAAATACGCAAATTCAGTCCTCTATAACATCTCTGTCAGAATACTACGATAATTTAAAAGCTAATATAGAACAATTAGAGATTCAACTAGAAACAGAGCGAAAGAATAATTTAATATCCCTTAAATCTCTGGAGGAAAGACTTGACAAAATGGAGCAGCGTGAACGTTCCAGCTGTGTCGAAATACGTAATATACCCTTGACTAAGTCGGAAACCAAAAATTACTTGTTAGATACCGTGATTAAGGTCGGCTCCGTACTTAATATTCCCATACAAAAGCACGACGTTAAGGATATTTACCGCATTGGACCTACTGATAAAAACAATAGAACAATTATTGTCGACTTTATATCAAACATACAAAAGGAAAGATTTGTTCGAACGTTTAGAGATTACAATAAATCCAGCACTAGCAAGCTATCCACAGAGGACTTACATATTAGTGGAATGCCAAAACAAATATATATTACGGAAAACCTTTCACCAAAAATGAAGAAGCTATTGTTCTTAGCTAAGGACTTTGCTACCAGCAATGATTACCGCTACTGCTGGGTAACTAATGGGAAAATTTTCCTTCGCAAGAAAGAGAGAGCTCCCCATATTTTGGTTAAAAATGAATCGGATTTACCTACATCAAGCGACTCTAATTGACTAGCCGACTGTATTAATAATTATTATTTAACTATATAATTTGTCGTACTTTATAATATTTTTTTTGTTACTTTGTTCAAATATGTTATATTACCTTACACACTCTTCACATACACACTCTACACGCACAAACTTACACTTAGAGAAACTTATAATTAAATATTGTAGAAGGAATATTCGCGTAGTCTCACGCTTATTATATGAATGGGTAGATAGAAATCATAATATAATAAATAATCATTGTTTTCTGACACGGTTTAAATGTAGTCCTGTCATATACCTGCATGTTTTAGCATACCAGCATAATATAATCAACAGGAAAATGTTATCTCTTACCACAGATTATGGATAGTGAAAATTCGTTTATTACAGAGGATATTGACAGTCTGTCAGTTTCCCATTCATATATGTTTTCACCGGAAGAATGCAATACCTATCTAAGTAAAAATCCATCGAATGGTCTAAAATTTTTCCATTTAAATATAAGAAGCATAGGTAATGCCTGTAATTTCAATAATCTTGTTATTCTATTAGATAGAATATCGGTGCGTTTTGATGTCATTATACTGTCGGAATGCTGGTTAAGCAAATGTTCTTTTATTCCGACTATACCTGGCTACGATTCATTCAATTCAGAGTACGGCAATCAAAACGATGGTGTTGTGGTTTATATTAGATCGGGCCTACGATGTACTGTTGATAAACCTGTGATAGGTGATGCTAGTTGTATTACTGTAAAATTTTCTCATGATATTGCGCTAGTAGCTATATACCGTTCCCCATCAAATCGGAATATCCACCAATTTATTAACAGTTTAACTCTGACCCTTCACGCTATGGACGCTTTCAAAACTATCATAATATTAGGAGACTTAAATATAAACATAACACCAGACAATAGAGACACAAATGCGGACTTGTATTTAAACACCATTGCCTCGCACGGATTTCTGCCGGGGCATGTTTTTCCAACACGGGGAGTGAGTTGCCTGGATCACGCCATTATTAAAGCCAATAAGCCTATTGTCACTGTGGTCTTAGACTCCTTCATTACCGATCATGCTCCGGTTGCAGTTTTTTGCGAGCCCCAACTTAAACTTTCTAAAAGCTACTCCCAGTACCGACGAGTAGATATCGATGCCTGTGTGAAGGATCTTGAAAGTATGGATTACACGATGGTGTTATCAATCACACATGATGCAAATAGTGCGGCAAACGACTTAGTGAACCTTATATCTACAGTAGTAACCAATAACACTAAAACCTGCACTATATCTAGTAAAAAACGCATACTTAAACCCTGGATTACCCCAGGGCTTCTAAGATGTATCCGTAATCGGGATAAAATGTGTCAAAAAACAAAAAGGCAACCTGATAACAATATTCTCAAAATTACATATACTCGCTATAAGAACTTTTGTAACAAGTTGCTCAAAAAAATCAAACGCCAATACGAACGCAATGAATTTAAAAAATATTCTAAAAATCCAAAAGAAACTTGGAACCTCATTAAAACTATATCCAACCTTCATAAAAATAAGTCGTCAGCCTGTGAGCTTTTATATTTAACCGATGATCCATCCCGTTCCCTAGATACTGTAAATGAATACTTTGCTAATGTTGGAAAAACTCTTGCCTCTAAAATTACGCCACCAAGTACTGACAACCCTTCAAATATATCACATAATGCTAAGCCACCCTTATCGCATATGCATTCAATGGCTATCTTTACTACGGACAATGTTGAGATTGAGCAAATAATTCTTGGACTCAGACTCACCTCTGCAATAGGGTGTGATGGCATATCGGCGAAGCTGATTAGAGTGGCTAGACATGTTCTCGTGCCTATTATTTGCTACGTATTTAATCTAGCTCTTACGTCAGGTACCTTCCCTACTGCCTTCAAAAGGGCTCTAGTTCACCCTATCTATAAATCTGGGGACAGAGACAGTGTCAGCAACTACAGACCGATTTCTGTATTGACAACTCTTTCAAAGATACTTGAAAAAATCTTAAATAAACGACTTTTAAATTACATTAATTCCATAAATTACTTGGCTCATAATCAATTCGGCTTCAGACCAGGGAAAAGTACAGAAGACGCGGTTTTAGAATTTACTAACGCTATTGCAAGAAATTTGAAAAAGAAACACAAAACCTTAGCTATTTTTCTAGATCTCTGTAAAGCCTTTGACACTGTCTCGATCCCGATCCTGTTAAGAAAGTTGAACGACATCGGCATAAGGGGAGTAGCTTACGACATCTTTAAAAGCTACTTGAGTGGACGATCCCAGGTGATTAAACTAGATAAATATACAAGTAAAGAACAATTTCTCTCTTCAGACGATCATGTATTGGCTAACAGATAATCTCCTTACCCTCAACCTAGATAAAACTAAATTTATAACTTTCGCACCACGTCTAATATCGCAACCAGTTTCGCCTTTTTCTATAACTGCCCATACATGCAGTTCTATACTGAACTCAACATGTAATTGTCATAGCATAGCACGTACAAACAGTATGAAATATCTGGGGGTAACTATAGACAGCACTTTGTCATGGCACGGTCACATTGACTTGCTGATCCCGCGTGTTAGGAAATTAATCTTTGTTTTCAAAAATCTAAGATCGTCCGCAGATTTCCCCACACTAAAACTGGTCTACTTTGCCTTGGCACACTCGCTACTCAGTTACTGTATAACCGCCTGGGGCTGTGCTGGGAAATGTCTAATGCTGCGTCTAGAGAGGGCACAGAGAGCAATTCTGAAGGTGATGTTGCACAAGCCTATCCGCTTTCCCACACGTGAGTTGTACGAACTATGCAGGGTTCCAACAGTGAGACATATTTATATTCACAATACCGTAGTACGAAAACACTCAGAACTTGTATATGATCCTGATTTTAAAGTGAAGAAGCGCAGATGGGATAGGGTTTGTGAAACTGAGTCGGCTAGTAATTTAATGACTAGTCGACAATACCACTTCGTGAGCCCTATCCTTTACAATAAAATAAACAAGACACTAAATATATATCCTATGACCCTACGAAATTGCAAAAAATGTTTACACGAATGGCTGAGCAATCTAAGTTATGAAGAGCTGGAGAGTCTCGTAGAGTCTTAACATTTTATACACCCATTAATTTCCCTCTAAATCTCTTATTACTGAAATTAACATATACTCTTTTTACAAACTTTAAACTCTATAAACACACACAATCCCTCATCCAAAACACACACACACACCCACTCACACGCTTTACACACACTCAAAGTGATCTGATAGTTTATAAGATTTTCCTTTTATATTTTTTACTTTTATATTTTTTACTTTTTACTTTGTCTATAAATGTTTAATTAATTAATTAATTATTACCCCAACTATGGAACATTGTTGTCTACCTCGGAGGTGGGCGCTAACAGCTACGACACAGTTTTTCCTAACTAATGTAGCTGCTAACGTACACACAATATTGTATATTACCTGTTTTTGGTTCCAATAAATATTTGTAAAAATATTTGTATTTGTGATGAATCTATTTTGCAACGCAGGCAAGCGACAAAGGTACAGGTGCCCTGCGTAATCCAGAACAGAACAGATGAATGTCAGTGTCACGCCTGAACCGCAGGATACGCAGCTGTCATGTTCACGTGTAAATATATCTGCTCCTGAGCTTCATCGCCTGAGACCCAGCCTACGTTTAGTTACAATTTCTTTACTGTACACTTTCTATCATTTGAAGTCCAGGATGTAAAATTAAAAATATTTTTGAAACTTTACGATTTTAAACGTCAATATACTCGTATATGCCTAAATACATATGAAATATTCTATAAGATAATGGTTCAAGAAGCTTAATAAGGGTACTGCTAACCTATATATGCCTGCCTAATATGCCTATTTTATGCTCACGCGCATTAAGTCTTTTCTTGGTAGACTTCATTGTATAAGTTATGATTGTATTGAAACTACGTTCAATACAATCATAACTTATACAATGAAGTTTTAGCCCACTGTGTTACACATAATTTTTTTTGAGATTATTTGATAATGCCTTAAGTAACTAATCAGTAACTGTAATATCTCAATCACTAAATATGTAACTATCCAAACATAGATAGATATATAGATAAACTCTTTATTGTACACCTAAAGAAATAATACAGAGCGAGAACATACAACTTATAATAGTACCTACAATTGGCGACCTTATCACAGAGTGTGATCTCTTCCAAGCAACCTAGGTACTGAAAGGAGAAAGGAGTTACAGAGATGGAGCAGTTGCAAGTGTACAAATTACTATATTATAAGGTACTATTTGCACCATACTTAAAACTATACATACCTACTTACTAATTATATGTACGTTCATAATAATATTCGTGTCATTATGTGAACTTCAAAAGCCCTTAAAAACAATTGATGAAGTAGAAGCTGCTATCGAGGATTTTAATAGAAGTATATATACAGCTGCATTCGACGCTACGAAACCGCGAACAAAAATACTTAAGACATTTAAAGAATATCCAAAACTGATAAAGCAAAAAATTAAAGAACGTCGAGATTTAAGAAAAGTTTGGCATGAAACTAGATATCCAAGAGATAAAAATGCATTCAACAGATCCTCGAACGAGTTGAAAAACCTCATAAAAACATTTGACGAGACCAACCTGCAAACATTTCTCTCGAACTTAACACCTGCCCCAGATACAAATTACTCACTCTGGAAAGCAACGAGCAGATTAAAACGTCCAAGCAACCAGATACCACCGATAAAAAAAGGCAATGGAAATTGGGCCAGATCTGACACAGAAAAAGCTGCGACATTTGCTGAACATCTTAGCATAGTTTTTCAACCATTTCCTGAGGCTACCGCGGAGAACAACACTGAAATAAAAACATTCTTAGAAAGTGCACAACAGATGTGCCTGCCACTAAAATATACGACTCCAAAAGAAATTACTCAGGAAATTCGGCAAATACAAGATGGAAAGTCGCCGGGATATGACCTGGTTGATAGCACTCTTTTAAAAAGCTACCGAAAAAAGGTATCGTGGCGTTAGTTCAGATATTTAATGCTTGTCTTCGGCTATCCTACTTCCCAGGTCAATGGAAAATAGCCCAAGTAATAATGATAGCTAAGGCTGGTAAACCTCCACAAGAAGTATCGTCGTATAGACCTATAAGTCTTTTGTCAATCACTGGTAAACTTTTCGAAAAAATATTACTGAAAAGAATGAAGGAACATCTACAAGACGTAATACCGGACCATCAATTCGGATTTAGAGAAAGTCACGGAACAGTCGAGCAAGTTCATCGTATTGTTGATGTCATAAGCAGATCACTGGAAGAAAAACAATACTGCTCCGCCGTCTTCCTAGACATAAGTCAAGCCTTCGATAAAGTGTGGCATGAGGGCTTATTATTTAAAATTAAAAAGTTACTGCCTCACTCCTTTATTCATATAATACAGTCCTATCTGAGTAACAGGTGCTTCGAAGTAAAATTTAACGGTGAACTATCAGACTTGCATGAAGTAAAATCTGGCGTACCACAGGGTAGTGTGCTGGGACCCGTACTATATACCCTATACACATCTGACCTACCTACAACCAACAATACCACCGTCGCAACCTACGCAGACGATACAGCGCTTTTGGCCAGACATAAAGACCCAGAAATTGCCTCAGAATATTTACAGCATCATATTGACAAAATAGAAAACTGGTTAAAACTTTGGAGAATTAGAGCCAACGAAAACAAATCGGTTCATGTCACATTCACGCTCAGGCGTGAGACTTGTCCACCGGTTACACTAAACGGTAAAGCGATTCCACAAGAAGATAATGCCAAGTACTTGGGCATGCACTTGGACAGAAGGTTGACATGGCGACGACATATATGGGTAAAACGGAAACAACTGGATATGAAATTAAGGAACATGTACTGGCTGATAGGACGGCAGTCCCAAATGACCTCACATAGCAAGTTAACCGTATACAAATCCATACTCAAACCAATATGGACTTATGGTATCCAACTCTGGGGTACTGCCAGCAATAGTAATATTGAAATCCTTGAAAGGTTTCAGACAAAGACACTAAGAGCCATATTCAACATTCCACAATACATTAGCAACAAGTTCATATATCATGATCTCAAACTTCCGACAGTAAAGCAAGAGATAACCGAGTATAGCAAGAAGTACCAAAACAAACTCTCAAAACACAGGAACGAACTAGCTCATAATCTAGGCGGGTGTGGAAGCCTGTAACATGAGAGATTAAAGAGGCATAGTATCCAAACTCTCTTAGAGAGATTCATCAGTATCGGATGAGACATCTGTATAAGTCTCACCACACATTTGATTGAAAAGACCAGTTCAGAAGAGGATTCAGACAATGGAGTGGCTTATTGTCGTAATCGATATATCGCCGCGGTGCAGGATACATAAAAAAAAAAAAAAAAAAAATTGTGAACTACGTATGTAACATACTTGTTAATTAGAAGGAAGTAGATATATACTCTTAAATGTAACTAATTCGTAAGTATGCGGTTTTTGTTTTTAATATGACATCGAAACTAATTGGTTAAATTGGTCAAATTACAAAAAAGCCTAAACATTATTTTCCATGCCCCTATTTCGTGTTTGATTTTATTTTCGATTCATTTTTATCAGGTTTTAAACACTGATGCTTTTCAGTTATTTGAACATATACGGATGTTAAAATGACATAAAAGTTCACAATATCTTGCATTCAACGTCCAGGATGTCAAATGAAAAATAGTTTGAACATTTACGACATTGTAACGTCCATATACTCGTACATATTTGTATACGTATAAAATATTTTGTAAATTAACCGTTTAACGGGCTTACTAAAGATACTGCTAATCTAATGGGAGCCATCATTTTATGGCGTGGGCGCTAAGCGCGTAATGTCTTTTCTTGGTATATTTCATCGTTGCTGTTTATTTTTGTAACTATTGACTTTTATTATTTAATTTTAAATCGAAGCTAAGAAGTTAAAGGTAATTTTAATTTAATTTAACTATAATATATAACTATACTAAAATTAAAAACCAAAGGCGCATTCATAAAAAAATACATATATAAAGAGTATATACTGTCGTTTCCATATTTCTCGGCAATTTTGAATTTGGAACTGTTCTACATTCGAATGAGTTTAAATTTTGAATATCAAAACAGTTGAAAGTATTAGGATTAATGCTATTTTTTAGTCACAGCGTCGATTGGAATCTGTCAGGTTACGTACGAAAATGAATCTTGCTAAGGAAAATGTTCGTGCAATAATTTTCTACAACTTTAGAAGAGGCCTGACACGGCTTCAGTATTTTGTAGAGCTGACATCTGTGTTCAGTGATGAAGTCCGATGTCTGCGGACTGTCGAACGCTGGTATTTAGAATTCCTGCGTGGACATACTAGTGTTAATGACAAATCTCGCGAAGGACGCCCAAATTCCACCTTCACTGAAGATAACTAATTCTCGATGTGAGACAACTAATTCTCGAGGATCGTCATGTGATGTATTAAGAGATAGAGGCTCTTTTAGACATCTCAGGTACAACCATTCAGAAGATCTTGCATGAAGCGCTTGGTGTGAGAAAGCTAGTTAGCCGTTTGACACCGCATCTGCTTTCCGACAATCACAGGATGGCCTGCGTCAGATGGTGAAAGAAAACTCTGCAAAGGTTCAACTGAGGAGAGTCAAATCACAATTCAGTCCGGTGAAGAAGCAGTCGACGCTTTCAAGTCAGCCATTTTGAACACCCCCACTTTAGAGTGGAATAAATGTTATAATAACTGGTTTGAGCGAATGGAAAACTGTATTAAGCAACGTGGTGAATACTTTGAAAAACAGTAAAAATAAGGTTTTAGTTATATTACGTTATAGTACGATAAAACTTAAAAGGCATGCCTCGTACCCTTTTAATTTATTTTAGATTTATGTGTAAGTATGTTTGGTAAGGAACACATTTTAATAAGGCAGATATTACAGTTCTTGTTAAGTAATAATCAGGTTACTAGAGAAAAAAGCAATTTATCTCAAATAAACGAAAGTTGAATACAGTAGGCTATAACAACTTGCATTTATATAAAGATCATGCGGTCTGCAATAATCATGTCTGACTTCCGAAAATCTATCCCACGATTTAAATATATTTCAATAATCTGAGATCCGTATACCTAAGTACTATTAAAAATATAGAATCATAACTAATATAATGAAATATACCAAGACAAGACATTACGCGCTTAGTGCGTACGCCACTAAAATTATGACTCCTATCAGATTAGCAGTATCGTTAGTAATCCCTCTAAACTGTTAATTTACAATATATTTTATACGCATTTACATATTACGCGTATACGGACGTTACAATATCGTAAATGTTTAAACTATTTTTCATTTGACATCCTGAACGTTAAATGACAGATAAAGTCATACTTAAACCAAATTGTAGCTAGGTGTATACTGAGATCCCGACGTTAATTCTGTTATGGCAAACGCTAAGCACCCTTTTCTGAGTCTCCCGCCCTGCGTTATAAAATCATACCCTTGATTCCAAACATCCATATATGTTATGATTTACACGTTTTACAGATATTTAGATATATACGAGTATTCGGAGGTGGTAATATCATAATAGTGTTATACTATTATTTATTGGACATCCCGGACGACATATGATAAATATTGTGATAGTTTTATGACATTTAAACGTCCGTATATGTTCAAATAACTGTAAAAGACACGAGTGTTTATAGCCTGAAAACCAATAAATATTTAGTTTTGACCTGGGCACCTCAAGGCATTAGACATTAATTTAAAATTTTCTATCTTGCCCTATTTTAAACCTGATTCCAGAAATAAGTATTTATACTATAAAAGTGACTACGAAGCAATTAATTCTCATCTTTTAAGTATAGACTGGCCTAATGAGTTGTTGCATAAATGTGTTGACGATGTGGTTGATCATTTTTATTCAAGTTTAAGAATGCTTATTGAGAAGTATATTCCCAAAATACGTATAAATAGTAATCGTCATTTCCCAGTTTGGTATACAGCTGCCTTAAAGAAGTTCATTAAGGAGAAATACAAATTCTACAGGAAATTCAAACATTATGGTAATTTTTCTAACGGGGAATCTTTAAAAAAATTAAGAGACAGTGTCAGCGGCTGGAAAATGATTGTTATCTATACAAATAAATAAAATTGCAGTGTCTGATTGTAATATTGAAATAGCCGGTTTTTACTACATAAATATGAATATATATACGGTCCATACACCAAAATATTTTTTTTTTAAATTTTTGTCTGTCTGTCTATCTGTTTGTTCCGGCTAATCTCTGAAATGGCTGGACCGATTTTGACGGGACGGACTTCATTGGCAGGTAGCTGATGTTATAAGGAGTAACTTAGGCTACTTTTATTTTAGAAAAAGTATTTTATTTTACTAAAAAACAAAATAGGGAAAAAACCAAACTCCCAGCGCATCCTGTGATCCCTCCCAATATTGGAGGCTTGGGAGGGATCACAGGATGCGCTGGGAGTTTTCTGTGATCTCTCTAAGGCTTTCGATTGCGTTGATCATCGTACGCTCGTTGTTAAACTGAAGTACTATGGAATGTCTGGCACATCTCTTGATCTTGTGATGTCCTATTTATCGGGGCGACAACAGATGCTTTCGATAGGCGGTGTCACTTCGGCACGTCATCCTGTGAAAATCGATCGATCTCCCTTATCTCGTAGAGAAAGTATCAGACATAGTTTTGTTCGCTGATGATACGTCGCTCATATTTAAAGTAAATAAATAAATAAAGATCTTATTGAGCATAATAAAACACTCAGCTTTATATCAGAATGGTTTTCGGCAAATAATCTCTTGTTAAATGCAGGGAAAACTAAATGCATCAGGTTCTCATTGCCGAATGTGACTCAAATTGTACCAACAGTTGCACTTAATGCGAAAATATTAGATTTAGTCCCATCGACCGTATTTTTAGGATTGACACTTGATTCAAAATTGCAATGGGGTCCTCAGATTGAAAAGCTAGCAGGTAAATTAAGTTCGGCTTCCTATGCTGTCTGGAAAATAAGGCAATTGTCAGATGAACAAACTGCTAGATTAGTGTATTTCGCGTACTTTCATAGCATTATGTCGTATGGCATTCTGCTGTGAGGTTCGGCGGCTGACATAGGTACTATTTTTGTATTGCAGAAAAGAGCAGTCAGAGCCATTTATGGTTTAGGCAGTCGCGATTCTTTGCGAAATTTGTTTAAAGAAATAAATATACTTACTGTGCCATCGGAATATATATATCAGAATATAATGTTTGTTAGAAAAAATATTCATAATTATAAAAAGAAAAGTGAACTGCATAATATAAATACTAGGAATAAAAACAAACTAGCCATGCCAGGCTTTAGAGTAAGCAAAACTAATAAATCATTTTTAGGAAATTGTATTAGGTTTTATAATAAGCTTCCTACTCAAATTACTGATCTGCCTGACACAAGTTTTAAAACACATATTAAACGTATACTTATGGCTAGGGGATATTACACCACTAAAGAGTACATCTATGACAAAGACGTCTGGCTCTCACTTCCTACCTGCACATTGCTCGCTGGAGATCTTGTAGCCATATAGACATGACTGATCTGCTGTGTTACGTGAACTATCTGTAAATGATTGCTATCATATACTTAATTTAAAATTATTGACTCTGTCTCAAAATGAATAATGTTATTGTTTCGAAGTTTTTCTTTTGTATACCTAAATATAATCTAAAATAATAAGCATTCAGACAACCGATCGAGCATAAGTATATTGTGTTTGCCTACTAAATAATTTCTCTAATTGGACCAAATCCCGTGTTCATGCCCGCTTGAGTATGTTTCGCCGGACCGTCTCAACTGGGTCGTGTTGAAACCGGTAGTAGATGAACCCACTGAGTTTGTTTCACTGGGTCTTCTCAGTTGGGGCGCATTGGATCCGGTGGTAGCATTAAAGCGCGACCGTCGTTATTAACACAAGGTCCGTCATAATAATAATACCTTTAATATAGACAGAACCATTGAAAATATGTAGTAAAAATATTAGACTTAAACTAGATAATCCAAACTAATATTATAAATGCGAAAGTAACTCTGTCTGTCTGTTTTTCTGTCTGTCTGTCTTTGCTTCACGCCTAAACTACTGAACCGATTTGTGTGAAATTTGGTACAGACATAGCTTGGAACTTGAGAAAGGACATAGGATAGTTTTTATTACATAAAATAAAATAAAATTTATTCCGGACATACAGCGCCATCTATTGGTCAAGAGTCGGCATCAATTCAGTACTGAAAATTCATCGGAAAAATGTGAATAAATAGTAAAAAGGTATGAATAGAATAATATAATAAAAATATAATATAATACAACTTTTAGTACAAAGAAAATGCCCGGAGTAAAGATAATTCTATTAGTACTATATTATGTCGAGTTGGTGATCGCGCAATGGTGTCGATCATTACACGAGTTCGGTTCATGTTATTGTTTTAATTCATCGGATAAAAGTAAATAAATAGTAAAAAGGTATGAAAAAAATAATATCAATATGATAAAACTTTTAGTACAAAGAAAATGCCCGAACGGAGTATAGATAAATAATCCGAGTTGTCACTATGCTCGATAGATGGCGTTGGGATGGCAAATTGTGGATAGCACATACAATTTAAAAAATAGTGTCTATCCGGATTTACGCGCTAATATCGAAAATCGGGAATGGTTATGCGAAAGGGAGATATTGGCGCCAATAAATGAAATAGTAGGCCGGATAAATGACCAAATTATGTCTGACGTAGAGAGAGATGTCATCGAGTATCTATCAGTAGATAACGTCGTGGATACCGAGAAAGTGACATCTTACCCAACAGAGTTTCTCAACTCCTTAGAGTTGTCACAAGTTGAGGCTGAAAGTTGGAGTTCCTGTGATGCTTATGAGAAACCTAGATCCACCAAGGCTATGTAACGGCACACGGTTACAAGTAATCTATTTAGGACGGAATGTCATTAAAGCCGTTATTATGACTGGAATGGCAAAAGGCGAAACTGTAATTATTCCCCGCATTCCCATCATTCCAACTGATTTGCCATTCCAATTCAAAAGAGTTCAGTTTCCGCTGAAAACTGCGTTTGCAATAACCATAAATAAAGCCCAAGGGCAAACGCTTTAAGTTGCGGGGGTACATCTTGAAAAAGACTGTTTCTCCCATGGACAACTCTACGATGCGTGCTCAAGAGTGTCAAAACCACAAGACCTATATATTTTTGCAAAGGATGGCAAAACTAAAAACGTGGTATACAGAAATGTCTTGGTGTAAGAAACTTTAATAATCTTTAAAGCCTAAAATAATAGAAAATTTGTCAAGCGAGAAACAGTATTTTTTTCTGAAATGGCAAATCAAAATAATATTTTGAAAATAAGGGAAAAATAACATTTTCGCCTTTTTCGATCGGCAATAACGGCTTTAATGCCCTAAGTGAGTATACATATCTTCAATTCAAACGCAGAGCTCATTATGTTGATTTTTGATGAGTTCCCTAGAATATCTTCCACATTTCATTTTTGAAGAGATCCCGCGAGATCGGGAACTATGTGGGTAAAACCAAAAATCTGCTGGAAGTCACTATTCCACCCGAACGAAGTCGCGGGCAAAAGCTAGTTAAACATAATCTCTTGACAATAACTTGATACGAGCTAGCTAAATATCATTGCTCTAATAAAATAAATTTTATAAATGTTTTCATACAAGATGTACCTAAATATCTATGTTACTAGAAATAATATCTAATGTATACAACTATATTACTACAAACATGTTCTGACTATTTACAAGCGCTTTTTTAAAGTCTACGTGAATAAAAACCTTTTTTATTTATTTTATATAATTATTTAAATAAACTAATTAACACGCGGACGAAAATAAATATATTCTTCAATTAAGATGAATCCTAAGCATTTTTGGTCGTTTGTTCAAGCGCGTCGTAAGTCACCTGGTTCAATACATCATAACTAATATAATTAAAAAAGAAAAGACTTTAAGCGCCAAGTGGTGAGCATAAAAATAGGCATGTTAGGTTAGCATTACCATAATTAAGCACCTTAAACTATTATCTTACAGAATATTTCATACGTATTTAGACATATACGAATATCGTAAATTTCCAAATTATATATCACTAGCTGTGCCCTGCAGCTTTACCCGCGTTAACTTTATAAATTATAGCCTATATGTTATTCAGATATATAAGCTATATAAATACAAAGTTTTACCAAAATTCGTTCGGTAGTTTATGCGTGAAAGAGTAACAAACATACACACTCACAAACTTTCTCCTTTATAATATTAGTGAGATTTGACGTCTCGGAGGTCAAATGATCGATAGTGTTGAATTTAATAAAATTGTAGCTAAGCGTATGCTGAAACTTGGGTGATGCACAGCAGGGTAGAGCAATTTTTTAATACGTGAATCCAGCTAGTTTCTCTCACTGGTCCGTAAGTGATTGGCGAGGTTAAACGACTAGGCTCACGGTCAGTCCATATATGGATGACTGCCATACTGGTTTAATTGCTGCGTGTCTTCGTGCTTCGGAGGGCAAGTTTAACTGTCGGTCACGGTTTTGCCCATTAGACAACAGTCGTTAAGCCATGAAAGATGCCTAATGGACGGCTTGAACAACACTGACACTAGGGTAACCACTGCCCATACGATTTGTAGTAGTAATAAGTGAAAATATTGACAGCTGCGTATGCTGCGGCTCAGACAGGAAGCAGACGTGCGTGTGTGTTGCAAAATTGTACGCTAAAGCATACGCTTAGTCTCAGTTGTCCAAATATGCATATATTACAGGTGTTTAGATATATACGAGTACAAGGATGTTGCAATATCATAAAAGTTACAAACTGTTATTAATTTGACTTCCTGGACGTCAAAAAATATTGAGAAACTTTTATGAAGTTGCAACGTCCATATATGTACATAATATTCTAAATAACTGTAAAACTCATAGGTGTTTAAACATTTGTGAGTTTTACAGTTATTTAGATATATGTATATTACCTGCTAAACAATAAACGGAAAATAAATTCTAACACAAAAAAATTAACAGGCCGGTTGGCAGATACTTGCTTTTTACGCCGCAGGTTGTGGATTCCCACCCAAGATAGGTATTTGTGTGCATGAACATGTCTGTTTATTATATAAGTATGTATTTAAGAAAGATAAGTAGTATATGTAGTATACAGTTATCTGGTTTCTATATTGCAATCTCTACTTAGTTTGGGATAACTTTAAAAACCTACGTTTATATAACGTTTATATCGACTTCACTTATCATATCTGACTCCCGAAAATTATAAACGGACGTCAACTATCCCAAGATTTTAATATACTTAAATAATCTGAGATTGGTATAATACTAATACAATGCAATAAACGAAGACTAGACGTTCCATTAGTTTAGCAGTAGCCTATAGAAGCCTCTAAAACTATTAACCTACAATATATTTTATACGTATTAGGACATATACGAGTAAACGGTATTTTACAGATATTTCGATATATACGAGTACAAGGACGTTGCATTATCATAAAAGTTACAAACTATTATACATTTGACAACCTGGACGTCAAAATAAACATTTTGAATCTTTTACGACGTTGCAACGTCCGTATATGTACATAATATTTATCTAAATAACGGTAAAACTCACAAGTATTTAAACATTTGTGAGTTTTACAGTATTTTAGGTACATATATGATAGCCTACTAAATAATAAATGGAAAACAAAATCTAACAAAAAAAAATAGCGTGAATGGTCGATACTTGCGTTTCACTCCGCAGGTCGTGCGTTCGATTCCCACGAACATGTCTGTTTATTATATAAGTATGTATTATGAAGAAAAGTAGTTTACCAGTTATCTAGTTTCTATAGTACAAGATGTATTTAGTTTGGAATCAGATGGCCGTTTGTGATTAATGTCCCAGGATATTATTATTATATAAATTTGACGAAGATATAACAACTTACGTACATTTAGGACCTCATACCTCAGAAAGACATAGACAATTATTTGTTTGTAAAATTGATTAAAAACCTTTACGATATGCACCAAAACATCGCTGACCTGTTATCGAAATCTGATTTATTGACCGATTACTTGCTTCACGGAGCACTTTATGCTTGAAGGTTATGAAACTAATCTCAACAACCGAATTACACCTTGGCTGCCTGCTTATTAAGGAAAGATAGTAAAAGAGGAGGATGTTGTATCTTACTAGGACTATGGATAGCTATCCAACATAGCCAAAATGTCCACAACTCGTGTATTTGAATGTTGTGCCATAGAGTTAACAAAATATTAAACTTTTTTTGTTTTGTTAGTGTCTATAGAGTACCGAACCTAAATAATTTTAATGAATGTATGTAATGAGTGTATACGAGTAGCTGGACTTTATCATGTCGACGAGACGACAAATGTTCAATGACGTCTCTGTGATCAATGCGATTAAAACTGGGAGCGATCATAGACTGGTGCGAGGCTCATTGAACCTTAATGTCAAATTCCAGAGGTCCCGAGGGATAAAGTCTACGCTACGACGTTTACCCATCTACGTCAAAAACCCCGAATCCTTTCAGCTCGAACTGCAAAATCGAGCACCACTAACCCGACATTACACCGAAGACATGCCGGACGTCAGCCTGTGCGAGATTAGAATGGCTCTCAAACAACTTAAGAACAACAAGGCACCTGGTCATGATGAAGTTACAGTAGAGCTTTTGAAGGCGGGTGGCACACCAATCACACGGGCCCTTCAGAAGTTATTTAACTCCGTTATACTAGATGGTCACACGCCGAAAGCCAAAGGCCAGCGCTCTTATTCAAAAAGGGCGACGTAACCTTATTGAAGAATTAAAGACCCATCATACTGCTGAGCGATGTTTACAAGTTTTTTTAGAGGGTCATTACGAATCGTCTCACGCGCAGGTTTGACAACTTCCAGCCACCCGAACAAGCCGGTTTCCAAAAAGGCTTTAGCACCAGACCACATACATCCGCTGCGGCAAGTTATACAGGAGACCGAAGAGTATAAGAAGCCACTGTGCTTAGCGTTTGTGGACCATGAGAAAGCCTTTGCTTCTATCGAAACCTGAGCCGTGCTGAAGTCTCTCCAAAGGTACTAAATCGACTACCGGTATATTGAGGTGTTAAAGTGTTTGTATGAAAACGCCACTATTTCAGTGCGACTCCAGGACCAGAACCTTAAACCTATCCACTTGCACCGAGACGTGAGACAGGGAAATGTTATATCTTCGAAACTGTTCACCGCTACATTAGAAGTTGTCTTCAAGCTCCTGGACTGGAACGTGACTATAGTGCTGAAAAAAAAAATACAGTACGTAGGTAGTTTACGAAGCTAATGATCCAAATATACATATATGATGAATTCATAGATATTTTATTATTATATCTACGTTTCTTAAATCATATCTATATTATCCATATCTATACATATAATAAAATCGTTGGTAAGTCAAAACTGTACATTGAATATTTTGTAAAAAGGGTACTTGGGGCGTGATCTGCAATCGATACCGAAGCCAAAAATATAGTATTTAGAATTTTTGCCTGTGTATCCGTTTGTCTGTATGTATGTCCGGGCTAAACTCAAAAAGTACTGCATGGATTTACTTCAAATTATGCATGAATATTACTAAGAGGTCGGGTCAACATATAGGCTACATATTATCACGCTATCACCTACGGGGGAGGAGCTATGATAATTTATAAACTTTAACGCAGTTAAAACCGTGGGGCTCAGCTACTATCATATAAAACGGGCACAAGATGATCACAAAATATTGACATCAACAAATAAATCGAAGACAACATGGCAATTGATAAAAGACTCACAACTATTAATATATATTATTTATTTATATTGCTGTATATATTTATTTTATATATTCATATATAATCTTTATATGGCTCTAGTCTCCGTTATGTGAAGTTTCTTCTTATTCTTTCTTTTTTATTTAGTAATATGTTTTGTATGTCTTCTTAACTTGCTTTGTCCTTTATCTAAATTTATAGTGCACCTAAGTAGTAGAAAATGCCTACGGCATTAAGTTCGCCTATGTACTTAATGTGCATGAAGTTTTAAAATAAAATAAATAAAATAAAATAGCAGCTTATATAGATTTATTTAAAACTAAAATCTATGTTAGTTGACAAAGCTTACAACAATATAGGTGTCTAAGCGTCTCGTTACCAAACGCATGTTAACACAAAACAGTCACAAAATAAACTCGTTGCGAAGAGGACGTCTTTCATTATTTTAAAACAACCGTAGCAGTCAATTATAAACCTTATGATGATATAAACATGGTTTTTTTTTTTTTTTTAACGTGACGCGTGCAGTTAGCCTCTCGGCTTTTACTGCTTCACCGGACAGTAGGGGTGAGCGTGGGCTCTAACCGGCCTAGCAAATATAAACTACAAACTAAGTACCCGCGCCGGAGGGCGCCCCCTGTGGGGCTCGAACCTCAGCTCTGGGCGGATACTGACGTGGAGAGGGCAAGATGTCGTGGTTTTAGGGGATTTTGTGCAACTGTCGCTCTACGTTAATGCGCGACGCGGGCCTCGCTACCGGTTTAGGTCCGGAGCGGGCATTCATCGGATCGAATGCAAACTAAGGGTCATGGAGGACGCTGGTGGTCGCGACGCGTTCGCGGTCGTACTCGCATCCGGCGAGTACGAAATATCGGTTGTGCAGTGTTGCGAGAGTCTCTAATCGATTTGATCCAATCGATCCGGATTTATTGATTTCTACGGGAGCGGACTCGGCCGTACGAAGACAAAAGAACTGCATTCCAATAGACACTAATCACCTTGTTTACAACTCATTAGTGAAGATTTTGTGTTCAACGTTATAAAACTCAGTGAACTTAAGTGATTATTATATTGCATTGCCGTAGTTTGTGAGTGAATTTGGACTAAAAACTATTTAAAATGGCCTCACCAACAATGTAACAATCTAAATATTTGTGTACGGACGCTTGAAGATTGTAATTTATTTGAGCTTTTCGAATCGTATTAGCTATACGATTCGAACAGCTCAAATAAATTACAAAAAGTGCCCAAAACAACGTTTGACGGAAGGTTATGTACAATCAAGGCTCAAATGTATTGAAGACTATTGGGAAACATCCAATCAAGCCCACAACGCCCTTTTGAAGTGTACGCCACGCGAACAAAGAGGAGTATTACCTTATTTTCTTAATGAGGAGTTTTTTACATGTGAAGAGATGTACCTGGGCTTTCGAGGCGACCTGGTTGACCTCATATCATACTTGCAGTCGCATCAAAGATTAGCCGAGGCTATTAACACCTCCACGTCCTCTGAAAATGGGCAGTTACCGTTGGCTAAGCTACCACGAATACAGCTTCCAACGTTTTCGGGAATATACGACGAGTGGCCTACATATAAAGATCTATTCACCGCACTTGTTCATAACACGTCAATAAGTAATGTTCTAAAGCTACACTATTTGAAATCCAGTATCTCCGGGGAAGCCGAGGCGTTATTGCGACATATACAAATTACGGAAAACAATTATACGCAAGCGTGGGAATTACTCAAGTAACGTTTCGGTAATACGAAAATGATAGTTAATTCTCTGCTAAGAATATTATTTAATCAGAAAAAAGTGACAAATTAGACAGCTAATCACATAAAAACGTTACTCGACACTACAACGGAGTGTATAAACAGCTTGAAAAATATGAACATATCTACCGATTCGTGGGATCCTTTGATAGTATTTATTATAGCACAGAAATTGGACCCAGAGACGTTAAAGGATTGGGAAGAACAAGAATATAAAGAAAAAAGTGATGAGCTGTCTAAATGGGACGATCTAAAGAAATTCCTTGAGTCAAAGTTTCGTACCCTTAAGTTAGTCACTCCGATCAGTAGTTCTACGAGAGAAAGGTCACAAATTATTTCATGTCGTGTTAAAAGATGAGCAGCAATCAATGCAAAGCGGTGAGTGTGTACAACCTTCGTGCACTTATTGCAGAGCCAAGCATTACATATATCACTGCAAAGATTTTGCAAGTAGACCTGTAGAAGACCGTCATGAATATGTAAAGAAGAATAATTTATGTTTTAACTGCCTTGTACCGAATCACAGAGTGTATAATTGTAAACAAAGAACAACGTGCCGAATCTGCAAAAAAAAACATCATTCCCTTTTACATAAAGTGAAAGCAACGAGTCCAGAAAGAGAGAAACAATCACAACCTGAACAACAAATCACAACCGCACACTTCTCTAGAGAACAACCTGGTCATCAAGTGTTGTTAGCTACAGCACAAGTAAAGATTAAGTCAAGAAATGGAAAACACACCTACTTCGTGCATTGATCGACCAAGGTTCAGAGACTTCACTGGTGTCTGCAAGAGTAGTGGAACTCTTGGGACTGAAGAAAACCTGCATCAACGGTGTAGTCTCTGGAGTGGGAGAAGGCTCTCAAATACCTATCAAATATCTAGTTGACCTTTCAGTTACATCGACAATTCAAATGAAGTAGTTCGAGTACAGGCGCATGTTTTAAAGACACTGTCTAGAAATAGAAACAAATGCTTATACTAAAAGAAAGATATTGACAAAAGGAGACGAAGAATGTGAGACAAAATACACGAATACTACAAAAAGAGACGAAGATGGAAGGTACATAGTACAATTACCGTTAAAGGAGACACTAGAAGAAACAATTAAACATATAGGAAATTCTAAACAAATTGCGATTAAAAGATTTCATCAATTAGAAAGAAAATTCGAAAGAAATAAAGACCAACCAAAAGATGTCCACATTACAAACCTTGCTGTAAGGAAATGTGTTGGAAAATGCAAAGTTTGTACATACAAGTTGACACAAGACTTTTGGCGACGATGGCAAGTTGAAAACCTTAACACTCTGCAGCAGAGATATAAGTGGCAGTCTAAGGTTCCATCGCCAAGATGTGGTTATTATTAAGGAGGATGACTTACCACCTAGCAAATTATTAGGTCGCGTTAAAGTTATTTATTCTGAGTCAGATACTTTGGTTCGTGTAGTCACCGTTCAATGTAAGGGGAATCCTGAGCTGAAGACCCCATTATCAAAACTCATACTATTGCCAAAACAATGTAACGCCAAACTATAAAATATGAAATATATAGAAGTGAATGTGGAATTTTTTAGTTTACAATTTAGAAGATGTTATTATTGAATTTAGTTTAAATACAGTCCATTGCTCTAAAATGAAATTGATTATTGTTATAAAACAGTTTGTTTTGGTGGGCGGGATGTCTAAGCGTCTCGTTACCAAACGCATGTTAACACAAAACAGTCACAAAATAAACTCGTTGCGAAGAGGACGTCTTTCATTATTTTAAAACAACCGTAGCAGTCAATTATAAACCTTATGGTGATATAAACAATAGGCGATTATTTAAATAACATGAATTTGTGACTTAATTGTATTTGACATTAATTTATGTTTATAATTATTTGATATATTTGTGACATTAAGATAAATATGTACGCCTCTGTATGAGGCAACATGTATGATTGATAAGACATATAGTTTTTAACACCTTTAAATGTATTTTTATATGTATACTACATGTTATGACAAATAAATTTTTATCTTATCTTTTCTTAAGTATGTATAATCGAGGTCACGCGTAATTAATGTGAAGAGGAGGCATGTATTTTTATCGTACTAATTCTACGGTGACAAAAAAAATATAAACAAATTAATGAACGGAATGTTTTAATTTTTTTAATTAAATACCATAAAAACCTATAATTCTTCCATTTAGTATATCACAGAATTCTTTATAGATTATTCAATATTCGATGAAATATAAAATATCCCTAGATTCTGTTGATGTATGAATTTGCTATCTGATCTGCGATATCTGAATGGTACTAAATTATTGGAATGGTTTATTGATTATGTATAGATTATTTTTTATTGCACAAAATATAAAAACATTTTATACAAAAAAAAATTAACGTAATATCCAAAATAATGTACAATTGGCGGTCTTATCGCATAATAGCGATTTCTTATTGTATTTGTTTAGAATTGTTTCCAGCAAATACAGAATCTATTAAAACGGACACAAATAATTCAGGTAATTTAATTTGAGCAAATTTTCACTATGATCTATTTTCTAGACATTTCGTTAAAAAGGCAGACGCAACATTACTTATTAACTGGAAGCGTTGGAATAGACACGAATTGAAACGAAATACAGGAGCTTAAGGCGTTCAAAAGTGTTCAGGAGCACGATGGGGCAACGTCGCATTTAATTAGACGTCACATAAGGCTAGCAATGAAAGCATGGAATTATGATGACAGCGCCACAATGTTTTGTGACGAAATCCATCAGAACTAAAGAAATTTTCAGAAAAGACATATTGACAATGAACTGACGTCCAAATTTTTATTTTTGAAGTTATACTTCTTTTGGCGCGATGGATCGTGCGCGCGCATCGTAAAAATAACAGCATGAAGTTAGTTCTAGGTGGTATGAAAATGTATGAGAGTGAATTTAAGTATTAACCTACATTAAAATTTAGATAGTTATTTTTGAAGTTATACTTCTTTTGGCGCGATGGAGAAAAATGATGAGAGTGAATTTTAACGATGCGCGCGCACACCGACACCAAAAAATTTAACAGCATGAAGTTAGTTCTAGGTGGTATGAAAATTGATAACTATGTTCAAGTTGTATATTAAGAAGTATAACTTCTAACGCGTGTACATAAGTACACACAAGTTTTTTTATTTTTATTTATTGCTATCACCAAGACAATCCGCGATCATTAATAACATCCTCCGATCTGACGTCCGTATTTCGGACGTCGAAAGCAGGTGGAAGCCACATTATACGCAATTTTGGCCATATTGGGTGCCCAATAGGTAGCGGGATGTATATATATAATAATATATTAAAACTTCTAGATGCACAAAGATCTAAAATCGTTTATTATAAAAAATAAAGATTTCATTTATTAATACGTTATTAGTGATTTCACACGAATGTAACGTAAATACGTATCAAAACCAAGGAATTTATAATTGTTTCGGGGTCTTCGAGCATTTAGCTGTGAATTTGGGGTGGATGGAAGTAGCCTATTTTATTATTGTATGAACGTTGTTTGTTATATTCTCTTTGTGCGTATAGTGCGTCAGAACCAAAGATATTATAATATCTTTGGTCAGAACTGTCTGAACTGTTGTCATAACCTGCTGATCATTATTGCATTATTCAGTTGACAGTTAGCTGTCAGTGGCTGTTAGACTCAGTCGCAGAAATGGCTACTGTGTTATTGAGTTTACCGTATAAAAAATCCTCCGATGTAGATATTGTGAAACCTTTGAAAAATTTGATACAATCCACGTATAATTCCGGTGAGAACAATGAAGACTATACTGAAGCGCTCAATGAACTGAGCCGGCTGAGGTCCAACGCCATTTGGAAGCTCTTCGAGAAGTCTTCGCTGGACTTTATCTATAGGTAAATCCATTATTTATTCGAATGAGTCACCGACGCTATACTTGAATCATCGTAGGTAATGTGCCTCTAAATTAGTTTTCTGTGTAATAGGCTCTCTCGTTTCTACTGTTATTTGTAAGCAATGGTTCGTGTAAAAAAACGTGATGTCATCGTAGATCACGCACACATAGGCGTATTAATAAGCACATCAAACTCACAATGAATGAGCTCCGTGTTAATAGTGCGATTAGAATATTTCTCGACATGTATGTGCTGCCTTAGGAGTAATGCAGTCACATCTCTCCAGCTATGATACTCTCAGTTAGTAAGGGATGAAGCCTTGAGCCATGGGGTACTCAAACGTAAATAAACAATACTAAGTATTTATTTCACTGACCCGCTAGATTTGCTATAAACTCTAATGATATCTATGTTACTTAATTAAAGTGGGATCTGATTGATTTTGTAGCAACATGCTGTCATAAGCAATGTAGACGTGTGTCATGTCATAATATGTAATTTAGCAGATTTAATATAACCTTTGCGTTATTCCTGGCTATAACTGGTCTCCATTCCAGATAATCTAGGGTGTAGACATTGATCATATCATAATTTTCCTATTGTTTAACACAGTTTGTTATCTAAAAAGTAGTTTAAACTTTCTAGTTTAAACCACTTTCATCAATCAAATGAATCATTACTAAGGTTCTCCATAGTAATGATTCAAGATTTGTTTTATCTGTCCTTATAAACCCAACTCCAAGTTGAGTTTACATGGTTAGCTTATCATGAAGAAGAATCACTAAGATTGAAAGTATTTGGCACTGTAATTCATGCTTTTATCAATTTCATCATCATATTAACACTTAAAAAGAACAACAACAATGGTCATACTGTTGCAAACAAAATGAAATAGAAGTTGGAACACACATGTAATACCTCTTTTGTTGTGCAGCTACTATGACCAGCTGGTGTCATTGGAGAGCAAGATTCCCCCGCAGGAGGTGCAGATCCCCTTCAAGTGGAAGGATGCCTTTGACCGAGGCTCCTTGTTTGGAGGCCGGATGAGTCTCAGTAAGAATCACTCAGTTTGTTTTTTGTCACTAGAATAGGCTATACATTAGCTCTCAGTAAAAAATATCTATTTCAACTGATCATTCCGATTCTCATTCATTGTTTATGATACTTGTAGAATATGGGGAAAATTATTGTTATTAATTTTACTTTCATTCCAGGATTTTTATTTTATTTTATACTTTTTAAGTATCTCTAAAGAACTTTTAGTACTAACACATAAATTATTGTTATTAGATTAAGAATTCTAAGAAGGTGAATGTTTATTTATTGTCTTATAATGCCACTCACTATACAAGAACAGGCTTATTTCTAAGAAACATCAAATATACAACATTCAAAATAACAGGCAACTATTTGTCCCACCATACATTATGCATCAATCAAACCATGTTATGTGTAAAGAGCTGACATTTGTTATTATTGAAATATGTTGAGGAGCTATTTCCACTGTATCTGTGTATTTCATCTTTAAAGATCTACTTCCACTACTGTTTTTACACAATTTTTATAAATAACTACTATTTCTTCTACATTCCTAAAGCACTAAAAGTAGAATATGACTACACAGACAAAATATATAGTTGAACAAGCTGTGTACATTATTAACCTACATAATGTATAACAATGTAAGTATCAAGTTCCTTCATTACCATCAGCCGCACCAGTATGTGCGCGGGGGAAGTTTGATTGTGTAATGTGTGTGAGAACAACTTAGTTTATCACCTCTTAATAGTATGCTATTGCACAGTATTGTAATACAAAAGAGTTTATGGACTTCCATTGTCTCATTTTTATTTTCAAGCTAAAGTAAAATAGCAATAAAATCATTACAGGATTTTTGAAGTACAGGAATTCATATTTGTATTCATACCTGTTTTATTATAATTTCGAAAGTCTCTCCAATTTAATATTTATTATACTTGCTTGATATCTATCATAACTCTACTAATAAATCAAACTGCATGAAATTTGGAACAAATATATTATTTGTTTCTATTTGTTGTAAATATGATAATGATAGCAGAAACTTCCACCCACATACACTCACTTTATGAGAATGTTGATTAAATATTTATAAAAATATATTAAAAAATTCAGAATCATGTATGATACATTAAAGAGAAATATGTATGATACATTTCTGAAAACTAGCAATTGGTGTCTGACATTGTGTTAAAGTTAAGCAACCTTTTCCTCAAAATGCACAACTTGCAAATTATGTCTAGCTGTAGCTGCAGCTACCGCTTGATTTCCCGTTAGGGATATTAAAGCTAATAATGCCAACTGCAAGTACAGAACATTTTGTTATTATCAGGGATCTAAGTAGATGGTGAGAATGACACCAAATGACAGTAGTTAGCAGGCTCCAACTAAGTGTACAAAGGTAGAATGTTGAGCAAACAATTCTTAACCAGCCACTGTTGTTTTAGTAGATGACTATTTCCTGACACTTTGGTAGTGGGATGACAGCTGTACTGTTGGCATAATGACAAATCAAGAAAATTTGCAGATGTGGATGCCTGTCTATGACAATCAATAGCAGTGGTATGGTACAATACATGTACTTTTAGTTAAAATATAAAATCAGAATAGGGCTTATTACTACTATCTAGTTGTGTTCTTGTTCCTATATAACTATGACATGTTGCGTGTGCAGCCATCAGCTCGCTGGAGTACGAACGCATGTGCACGCTGTTCAACATGGCCGTCGCGCAGTGCAACGTGGCAGCGCAGGAGCCGCTCGACACCGAGGACTCGCTCAAGCTCGCCGCCAAGCTCTTCCAGGTGACAATCTGCATCATATATATCTAGTAGAAGTCTCAGGCCATCTCAAGTCTCAATAATTATGGCCACACATATAGAGCAGGAGTGTGTAAGCAAATACCCCCATCATGTTGGTTGTGTCTAATTCCTCACACACCCCACTTAGCATATTGACTTTTATGCAGATCGCCTTCCCACTCACACATATATTGAAACCTAAATATACTATATCTGTTTAGCCTATTTGATGCTTAACTTGACACCAAAACCATAAACGCTGGCATACCACAGGGCTCTGTGCTTTCCCCTACGCTGTTTATCTTATATATCAATGACATGTTATCTATAGAAAACATGCAGTGCTATGCAAATAACAGCACAGATGATGCGCCGAATACCGTCCATGAGAATTTCTCGAAGCTCGGTACAAGAGAAACGGTTGCAGCTTGTGTCCAAAGCCGAGGGTTCTATCGGGCGGGCCTATCGGTTCTATCGAGGATATATTGGAGTTGTTAGGGCAGCTGAGTGACTTTGGATCTCTCTGCGTGTTCTATCGTCACTTTCACGGGGAATTATTTGAGGAGCTGCAATAAGGTTCACTTGTACCACCTGGAATCGATCTCGTCAAGCATAGTGCGCTTTAAGCGTTTACCCATCCCGTGTACGTACAGGCTCTGGAAGATATTACCTGCTGCGGCTTTTCCTTATCGCTACGACATGTCCTTTATTAAACGTGGTTTAAAAATAGTACGAATCTTTCGATAGGCAGCGATTTGCCGTGCACCCTGGTGTTGCAAATTTAATGTCCATTAGTAGCGGTTACCGCTTTCCATCTGGTAGGCCGCTCGCCCGTTTGTCTCGGTATCGGTAGGCGATAATAAAAATTAAACAAAACATCCAATTGATATTTTCCCAATCACTGCATGTTGTTCTGTGTAATAACTGAGGATGTCTTTAATTTGTACGCATCGGAATGTGACTTATGAAGTTTTGTAGGTGTGTTTGAATAGGTATATTGTTTTAGTACCATATTATACATAAATAAATGACATTCACCACCTCACTGACACTGCCACGTTATGGAATTGAAAGGGAGTGCTTTATGTGTGCAGCATGCGGCGGGCATCTTCGCGTACCTGAAGGCGAACATAATGGTGGCGGTGCACCAGGAGACCACGCCCGACCTGCACCCCGAGACGCTCGACGCGCTCTCCAAGCTCATGTTGGCGCAGGCGCAAGAGGTCATCGTCAACAAATGCATCAGAGGTACACTTCTCAGTCGTAGGAGTATTACTAGGAATACATGCACAGGACGGTCTGCCGGTGTGACCACATAGAATCATTGCATATTTGTGTCGTTGACTGTGCAACGCGAGCGTGATGTCGTGTGCTCCGCAGACGAGATGAAGGAGGGCGTGGTGGCCAAGCTGTGCGCGCAGGCCGAGGAGCTGTACACGGACGCGCTGCGCGCGCTGCAGAAGGAGCCGTGCAAGAGCCTGCTGGACCGCGACTGGAGCGCCACGGTCAGTGCCCCCCTCCTTGTAACTAATCCTACCATATCTTGTACAAATAATATGTAAATTAAAAAAATCTTGTTTCTGGACTGGACCCCAGCAAATATGTTTTATATTTTACTACTGATTCTATATCGATTTCAATTTCAATGATTAAAATTCGGCAAGAATTCCTACGAAGTTAAAACAGTTCTCTGAAAAAGTCAGTGTATATGTGAACAATGTTATGAGAGTGAAAGAGATCATAGAGGGATCGTAGCAATTCACTTTTATGTGAAAGAGTTCTAAGTCAAGAACTATAGGTAACCGATCCAAAACATATCGCTCAATCTTTTATTATAACTTGTCTAACAATTATAATATTATCTAATCTTTAGAATAACTTTTTCATTGACGAAATAGAATGAAAATCAATTAATAATCTTAACTAATTAAATTTTGACATGTATTGTGATTCAATATTTTAAAATCCCACACATCGATCGAACATTGAAAAAATTATAAAGTCCCTAAATAATACAAATAGCACCGAATATGATGACATTAGCACCAGTGTTCTAAAATCTGTAGCAACAATAATTGCACCAGTTTTAAGTTTTATTCTAAATTTATGTTTTCAACATGGTGTATTCCCAGATAAACATAAAATATGAGTTATTAAACCCGTGCATAAAAAAGGTAGTAAACAGGATCTTAGTAATTACAGGCCAATTGCCCTCCCCTCGATATTTTCTAAAATAATTGCAAAAGTAATTTATAACAGTTTACACTCGTTTTTTGAACAAAAGCATAATTTAGTCGAGGAGCCATATGGATTTAGAAAAATTTTAAATATTAATATGGCGATATGAGACGTCTTGTAGCGACCTTATTAATGGATATGAGTAATGCTTTCGATTTTGTGGATCACAATTTACTCATTAACAAGTTAGAGAGATATGGAGAAATGGGTAATGCTCTTGACTTGCTTAAATCGTATTTAACCAAGAGAACACAGATGACACAAATAAATACAGTCTGTACTACCTCCAGAACTGATAAAACTTATGTTTCTAGGCAAAGAGTAATTACATACGGTGTGCCCCAAGGCAGCATTTTAGGCCCTTTGTTCTTCATAATCTACATCAATGTCTGGAGTCACGCATCATCATATGGTTTTATTTGCAGATGACAGCACAGTGGTGTTTATTGCTCAAAATAAAATGACATTTGAAAGAGAAATAAAGAGAAATAAATTACTGTCTATAATCTAATAATAAATCTTGACAAAACTGAAATAATGACATTTGAGGAGTTAACAAGCCATTTTTAACCTTACATTCATTACCTTGACAAAACAATAGAAGAAACTGACACTACAAATTTTCTAGGAATTGCACTGAACAGAGATTTGTGTTGGAAAACACGCACAGAAAATATTTGTAAACGATTAAGCAAGTATTCATATGCGCTTTACAATTTTTCCAAAGTTGTAGATCAGAAAACTGCAATCATTGCTTACCATGCCTACGTCACTTCAACTCTATGCTTTGGTATATTCCCCAGTACATTACTGGGGAAATTTATCCAATAGGGAGATCGTCTTTAGGGCACAGAAGAGATGTCTAAGGGCGATATGCGGTATTAAAAGTGTTGATACATGTAATCCATTTTTCTTTAACCTACGCATGTTCGAAATACGCTCCAGACAACACAAAACAGCATTATATAATACAAATTTTATAGGTATGGTACCTAAGATCTATAATAAATTACAACGACATATTGTGGAACAAAGTAATATTTCTAAATTCAAATCAATGTCGATAGAACTGTTAGTGAATAAAACTTACTACAGCATGAATGAATATCTTCTGGACAAAACTATATGACTCCGATTTGTGCATTGATTCATTTAATTAGGATTTGGTTATCATTTGTATTTTATGTTTAATTAGGTAATTATTTTTATTTATTATTAAATAATTTTGTGTTAAATTATTGTGATGTTCTATAAATGTATTACTATTGATACTTGTAAAAAGTGTGACATTTATATAATATTTTTAATTGTAATTTTCAGTAAAATAATGACATTAATAATTGCACACTCTAACCGGCTGGACGTAGCGACCTGAACATCACTATCACCCTTGAATGTTGATCAAAAATTCTTTATTGCGAACATATGTAGGCACTACTTATGTTTGAAAGAAAGAATTATTGATTTGATTTGATAGATAAATTATCTTAAACTAAAAATAACGTAGTATACATGGTGGAAACTTTCAGCGGGGCAGTAAGGGAACACAAATATGGTCTTAGGAGACTATCCATAACTTTAATTTCGATCCGCGTTGCCAGATTAAAATAAAAATCAACAACAAAATAGCCATTTTACACAAAAACATTTTTGATGCCAATAGATCCTGTTTCTAATACTGATCAAAAACTCCTATGAGACCAACTACCATTGGCCTACTCAAAAAGTCGCAAATTGCTAAAAACTTTTCTCTTTTTATATTAGAAAGAGAGCTCAAAGTTTGATCTACCAGCGTGTTTCTTAAGTAGCTTAACGACAGAGCGTTACCCCAATCGGCTGGATAGGTTGATGGCCAGATGATTAAATTTATGTATCCCAGTTTTTAATAGAATAAAATATCTTTATTTTATTCGAATGTAGGTACAAACAGTGACTGTTAAAGTACATTGTACAAATCCTTGTACATTCTGCCGTAATATAGAATGCAAGTTAATTATAGTAAAAGAGACATGATGCATTTGCTTCATCAGCTAGGTATTCTTGCACCGAATAATAGCATTTTCCAGCGAGCAGTGCTGAGAGGTATGTTTAAAGCCTTTCCAAATATACCTCTCAGCAGTTCTAGCTGAATACTGGCATTTACTGACTTGAGATTTACGCTTTACATTGCTAAAAATATTGTAAAATCTAAGTTTCGATCGGGCGCCGTACATCTGCACAATAACATGGAGACTAAATAAACTCGTTGTAGTAGTACTGACAGTAGTTTGGTCATTCTCTGATATTATGAATGCAGAAATAGATTTTTTCTGTCGAATTAATAGTATCGAGTGCTAATGTAATGTGGTGTGTAGGTGAACGCGAAGCAGATGGCGTTCCGCGGGCTGGCGCACTACTACCAGAGCCTGGTGTGCCGCGCCAACAAGCAGGTGGGCGAGGAGATCGCGCGCCTGCAGGTACTTATTCGTCAGTCTGTTCATAATAATCAAGTTAACCTTCAATGCCTACGCGCGCACACTTGCGATGAGGTAGTTTCCCAACAATTATCACACAAAAATGATTACAAATTGACCCAGATCGTCATCCCACATCCGACCCCTCAGGTTGATGTTCGCCGATTCGTTTCTTAATACATTCTTATATTTAAAAGATATGATAATTCTACATTTTGCTTTCCATATAATATAAGTAAAGATAAAAAGGACGATTAATTCCTATATTGTCCTTATCAGAGTAGTTCAACTATTAGTGTTAAATAAAAATATAAACGCCTGCCCTTTGATCCTTAGTCACGTACGGCTCGCACATGACTAAGGATCAAAGGGCAGGCGTCGTCTTGGACACAACGCTGTACATTTATTAGCATGCTATCAGAAAAGTTTGACTTCGTTTAATATAAATTGACGGCGGAATCAGTATACTTTAATTAAATCGGCGGGACCTGCCCATCGGCGTGGCTGGCAAATGCTTGCTGTTTATGAGGAGGGTAGGACTAGATGGCTCTCGTGTCAGTTCGCAGACAACCAGCTGAAGGCGGCGCTGCCCAAGCTGCACCACGCGTACATGCAGGAGCAGGTGACGCGCGTCAGCCGCAACCTGGCCTCCGCCATCAAGGACAACGACTTCATCTACCACGAGCGTGTCCCCGAGGTGGCGGCGCTGGAGCCCGTGCAGCGCATCAGCATCGCCAAGCCGCTGCCGCTGCCCGAGCGCTGGACCCAGGGCAAGGGTGGGTACCACGGACTACATAACATACCGTGCGCTTTTATATTTATTTTTACACATTATTGAAGGTCGCTTGTAAATTAAATGAGACTGCGTAAACGAATAGATTATAATTGAATTGTATCAATAATGATCATAAAATGATCGCTAACGTCGCGGCGCGCCTCCCACGCACAGTGGTCGCGCGGGCGCAGTCGCCGGCGCAGCGCGGCGCAGCGCCCCTCCCTGGAGCGGCTCGGCGCGCTGCGTAGTATCGTAGGTCACACGTAGATATTAGTTGTGGCATTTGTTACTCCATTTGTTCTCTAGGTGCCTCAAAGGCTGACACATCAGACCAATCAATTTACAGGCCCATCGTTATGCCCTCCCTTATACTGAAGTCATACATACATCCATACATAGACTCACACCTGTTTCCCAGAAGAGTAGGCAGAGACAACGGATTTCCATCTGTCACGATCTTTGCACACGTCTTTTGCCTCGATTACTGCCATTATATTCTTCATACATGCTCGCCGGTTTAGCATCCTGAAGTCATGGAGAGCTTAATTAAAAAAACGGCTAAACATAGTTCCTTAGTATATCAGTGACCGTTAAAAGGGCTTTCCTTATAGGAGCACCCATACTGGTCTGATGTCGTTATAGAGTACCTTCCTACTACCCACCAATGGGCTATGGCCATTGAAGATCTAAGCGATGTACCCGTTTGACCGGGCTTAGCACCAGTCTTCTGTGGAAGTCCGCATACTATAGAAATGAGTTGTGCCAGCCCTTTGTCCAATAAAAGCAGTCGTAGTTGATGGCTTCGACAGCATTATGCCTCTTGAGAGCTAAAAGCTCTTAAGAGACATAATACTGTCGAATCAAGTAAACAATTTATTTGTTCACATGTCAATAAATTATATCAAACTAGCTGTGCCCTCGGTTTCACCCGCATTAAAGTAGCTTTGGCGTTAAAGAGTAACGAACATACATCCATATATCTATACTCAATACTCTCACATTTATAATATTAGTAGGATGTGTACCTTTAGCGGTTTTGGCAGTGCACACCGGAATAGCTCGTAGATTCTTTCCCACTTACTTGACACTTTTCGTCATATTTTGCACAATTCACACAATATCTTTATAAATTATAGCCTATGTGTTATTCTGATATCTTATAAGCTATATTATTGAAAAGTTTCATTAAAATCCATTCGATTTTTTTGCGTGAAAGAGTAACAAACATCTATCCATCCATACTTACAAACTTCCGCGTTTATAATATTAGTAGGATTATTTTAGAAATGCCACAAGCATGGGCAGTCAGTGTGACCACGTTCTGGGCGCCACAAATTTAACAAGTTTGCCATCGAAACGCTAAGAAGAAGAAGGATTATCATTATCATCATCATAACAGCTGTAAACGTCCACTGCCGGACTAACGTCTCCCGCAAGCATCATCTTGGTGGGATATGCCATAATCGCCACGCTTGGCAGAACTTGGCACACGAATACATGCACTAATCAAAGCTGAAGAATCGTCTATAATAACTTCTTGTGGTGGATTATTTACAAAAGTTAACCATTTTTTTAAGGAAAATAATATAGTATCCTGGGAATGTGAATCAGTTACCATCTGAAATGAGGGAACAGATTTCAATTTTTCGTTTCCTGTTAGAAGGCCTGCATAAAGAAACATTTTTTTTGTAAGTGGAGTCCGATCAGGAAGATATATGGTTTCGAAAAAAGACCCAGTAGCATCAACTGTCAAGGTAACTTTTGAAAATTTAGCCTGATAGGTATTATAGTACTAGATTTGATTATCAGAACAAAACAATAAACGAAAATTTGGAAAAACACACATTTCGCGTATTTCTTTTTTATCGTCATCGATGGATTTCGCCATTATTAACAATGACAAAATTTGATCAGAATGGGGCAAAGATTCCTTTTTACCTTCAGATAATTTTTCGAAAAGCTGCAGATGAAGGGAGTATTGGTGAAGTTATATTATCATTGGTAATTAATTTCGAAGCCAAAATATTTCGGACCAATACTGATGGTTTATTTTGTAATTGTTTAGCCAGTTGTCGTCTCCTATAAGGTGTTAATTTTGATTTGATATTTTTTTTGTGTTCATATAATTCATCAAAATTATCAATTCTACACTCAAATTTGAAAAGTTTTTCAGTAGTAGTTTCACCACTTACAACAATCTGTGCACTGCACTGGGAACACTTACCAAATAACTGTATGTAATTATAACGAATACAGCCTTTTTTAAAAGTTAATGTACAGGGTAATTTTGAATCTAACCATATTTTTTCTTTTAACATACAGCTCCATTTGTATTTTGGTAATGTTCTATATCTTCTGTATAATGACGAACCAGTCCTCTTCTTAATCCCTATCATTGGTTGTATTTTCTTCCAATCATAGACAAAAATATATAAATAGATAAAAAGTAAATGTTTTGGAAATAATTTTTGAAGTTATACTTCTTTTGGCGCGATGGAGAAAAATGATGAGAGTGAATTTTTACGATGCGCGCGCACACCGACACCAAAAAATTTAACAGCATGAAGTTAGTTCTAGGTGGTATGAGAGTGAATAACAGCATGAAGTTAGTTCTAGGTGGTATGAGAGTGAATAACAGCATGAAGTTAGTTCTAGGTGGTATGAGAGTGAATAACAGCATGAAGTTAGTTCTAGGTGGTATGAGAGTGAATAACAGCATGAAGTTAGTTCTAGGTGGTATGAGAGTGAATAACAGCATGAAGTTAGTTCTAGGTGGTATGAGAGTGAATAACAGCATGAAGTTAGTTCTAGGTGGTATGACAGTGAATTTTTACGATGCGCGCGCATCGTAAAAATTCAGCATGAAGTTGGTTCTATGTGGTATGAAAATGTATGAGAGTGAATTTTTACGATGCGCGCGCATCGTAAAAATAACAGCATGACGTTAGATCTAGGTGGTATGAAATATTAAGAAGTATAACTTCTAACGCGTGTACATAAGTACACACAAGTTTTTTTTTGTTCATGTTTGCTAAATCCGTTGACAATTTTGGACTGTTACACGACGCTGATGGTGAAGTTTCGACAATATAAAGCGATGATGACATTTTATGGTCAAGTTCTTGGGACATTAATGTAAATATTAGATCATTGAATTTAATATTTGGATCTTCCAAGCATTTGAAAAAGGCATATTTCAAAAATATCTCCTTCTGGCTTCCATAAGGTACGTTTGGTGGCCGACCCGCAGAACTTTTATCACTGCACAATACAACATATATTATTGTATGTTTTTATTCCTATTAACAGGGAATTAAATAATTATCAAATTGTACTTCGTATCAAGTAGGTACTTACCAGATAAACAACAGGGAAACAGTAATATAAATAACAAATCCATTCCCACTACTTAGCAATAATAAAATCGGTAAAATAATAACATAATTAATTAGATTGGTAAGTAAATGCACCACGAAAAACACAAATAATTAAAATTAATTCGCGTAACTGAGCGATATCACGACAAGCAACGAGCTGTCAGTTTTACGTCCTGTTATCCCGGTTCTTCGATTTGTGTTTAAAAAAAACCGATTGAATTAAAACTACTTTTATTTAAAAATTATACAAGAAATAGAAGACCGACCCGGACCGTTGCGTTGTTTGAAATCAACTAAACTCGAGCAGTGAAAAACTGAAAATTTATTATATTTATAATGTTAGAAATGCAACTATTGCATTTTAAGGGATGGAATGTCAGCCCATCTATATACATAGCTGGGATATAACAGTCCGTAAATAAATAAAAATTCTAAACTACCCACATACAACAACAACAACTGTTCATCTTTATCCCACACTTTACGATTTTGCAGGAACTTTGAAACTTAATGTATGTTGTCTGTTGTGTTAATGGTTCTTGAAACAATATTATCTCTTGACTGCATTGACACCCTACTAGTATGGAAAACCTAAGTTCTACATTTTTGGGAAAAGTACAATAAAACCAGTGACAAGATAAATACAGATCGATATTATAAACATTTTACTAAGCACTGAGAGGCTCCAAATTTTTGTAATTGTTGTATTTAATTATATTTTAAACAATTAGTATTTGCATAGTGTGTGAACTGAGGTCCCGCCAATAAAAACGTTAAGTTTACAATATTTACCGCTATTTGTGATCTTTCTTTAGTTTTAAAATTTCTTTTATTTTATTTATTTTTATTTATAAATTTATATGGTCCCTCAGGGACCACAGAAAGGTGTTTTAATGTTGTGTAGATGTTTATTCATGTTTTACTAAAGGTCTATAACCAAATTTTGTTGGTGAACTCATTATATATGTAGGTTTGGGAGCTTATGTGTGTGAACTGAGGGACCCACTTAGGACGATATATCTTTTTAACTATGTCTTTACAAACTCTAATATTTTTTTACATATATTTCCACTACTTTTACTAAGCACTATTGTTAGTTAAACTGCAAAATTCCGAAAAAGAAGAGTGGGCTCTCAGTCCACACATACATTAGTAATAGTACTCTGAGAGACGTTGCTGCCCGTCCTCGGGTAGGTATTCCCTCGTGTCTACTTCTGCGCCCCGCACGGGTTGAGATGGTGTGATAATATTCGTTACCACACAGCGTATTATACTGACGTCTATTGACCTCAATGTAGGAAGTTATGTGTTATCATTAAAAGGTTATTGTGTTGTTAAGGTGATAATAGGCTGACCACTCAGACAGTCGCACTCACACCAGCGACACTACCAGCAGACTGGTACCTACGGCTTTATTTTAATGGATTACATTCAAAACTTGCGAACTTCGGTCGGTATTTTATCCAATCACAACATTTGTTTTCATCCTATTGTGGTAATCACAGAACACCAGTATATACGCTGTCGCTAGATTAGGATTTACCCAATCGCCAAATCGTTCTTTCCCTAATCACTAAATAGGGTTTTACCTAATCATTACGTACTTGGTATTAACCCACCGACAACATGGTGTTTACCAAATTACAGCATGGGGTTTTTTTACTAACAATACCACAATTGTGTAATCAGTAATTGATTTCTACTAATTTAGAAGATTAGGTTTTAAGGGTGTTATTGAGGTCATCAGTATGCCCAAATCGGAACCTAGCTAGCCTCATAGTTCCATACAAAGGTTATACGGTTTAGTTTGTAAAATGAATGTCAATATAATTGTATAAATAGTTCAACTATGAAATTGTTTTATTTAACGTATTCGGAATAACAGAGGAACTACTGAGAAGGTTACCCACTTCAACTGACTAGCTCGCGTTTCGTAGATGTATTGTAAATAATAGAAATAGCTAAGCGAGTTGTCTTAAGTTCTAGGGCCGCTAACCGGGCTAGCTCAATTTGCAAACTGTATTAGATACTAGTTCGAAACGTTACCTTAGGAGAGTAGGTATATTTCCAATAAACCATCTATATCGGAACCCACTTGTATTGTTGAAGTGGTTGTAGTAAGAGAGGTAGGGCATAGCGTTATTTCGCTCAAAGAGCAGCCCGACTGGGAAGTACCTCCACTTTACAGAAGACATAATGTGTAATGTAATAATGTGAGTAAGGTCGCCAGAGCTCATTGGGGGGGGGGGGGGGGGAGAGCCAGCAACACTTGTTTGCTGACTCTTAAAAGCTGGCAACGCACTCGTGACTTCTCTTGTGTTGTGAGTGTCCATGGGCGACGGTGATCACTTACCATAGGTGAGCCACTCGTTTGGCGCCCTCTGATACATAGACGGTAGGTTGCAATGCGAGTGTGTGTGTGCAGAGCTGTTCGCGGGGCTGGTCCCGCTGGCGGTGCACGCGGCGCTGGCGGCGGCGGGCGCGCGGCGCGCCGACCTGGTGTCGGCCGAGATCGCCAAGCTGCGCGACGCCACGCAGCTGCTCAACAGGTCAGTGCGCGTCCGGGGGGGCATGGCGCCCGGCCACCGCCCGTTGTACTCCGGCAGAGCTTGTGCTCAGCTCTGCGCCCTAAATATAACAATTCGGTATAAAAAAATATTTACAGAAAATTAAACATGTATCGTCCGGTAAGATTATTCAGATTGCGTTTAATGGAAAGACGTCGCTACCCGCCTAGTTGTTAGAGACGGGGGAACTGCTCTGTAGTTAAAAAATTTAACTTGTTGAATCTGAAACCCTTCCGAGTATTTACACGAAGCATTACGTTACTATCGTTGGTTACGAGCTCAAGTTATCGTGCAGTGTCAGCCCACTGGACGAGCAGAATGTTACGCGCAGACTGTTCCACAGCGTATTGTGCTGTCATGGTTACTTTGTTTTATGTAACTTTGCATTAAAACCTCACGGTGCGTCTTTGCCAGTGCGAAGTGTAGGAAGATCTTTCATTGAGTAACCCCAAGGTAAGATGGCTCCCTGTACTTGCGCAAGTTGTGGTGGCGGTGCGCGGAGTAGCGCGTTGCATTTATTGCTCTCTGCTACTTCCAAAGATGTTCCGATTCCATGTCTTCTGCTCAGTTGCCGGCAGTTTTACTTCGTAGGTCATGAGCCCACTCGTCGCATGAGCCAATAAAATGAGCAAAGCTCGCATGGAATCAGCACATTTTACACTTTAGTTGTAATGCTATGTAGTGTGTGGTAGCTGGATCTGTCTTCACGTTTTTAATTTCTAATCATAGCTTCTAATTACTTTCCTGACTTCTACCAATCTCCTTAGAATAGCAATGCATTGCGTTTGTGTCGTTTAACTTTTCTGTTGTATGTGCTTTATAACTGAAACTGCTAAAGAGTATGTAATTGGCACTTCCCTGTATTTATTTTGACGAGTGCTCAAGTTGAAGGGTTCTAACTGGCTACTAACTTCCACTAAGATTAATATGACCAGCTAGTGGCGGTAGCCGGCTTCGCCTGTCACCTCTCTAATACGTACCTTCGACCACGCAGGACCACGAATGGGACCCGATAAGAAGCTGTGTGCGGACAGCCGTGCTGCCGCGCACTCCGCACTGGGACACTGGCTCGGGGCCACCTATAGTCGGTAGCTTAGAGCAGGATAGGACGCAGACTCAATATAATTCTGCGAACGAATTGTTCTAAACTAACACATTCTAAAACAAAATAACATTACATTCGTCACAAAGCTATTTTATAATTAATAAATTAAGAACAAACACAGAGTGTACGGTTTTATTTCAAGGTGACGTAATGGTATACAGGTGTAAAATTATATAAAGGTAAAATACTGGAAGTGCTCTTCTCAACTCTTTTATTTTGTGTCACTAAAATCGCACCTCTTTAAAAATCTACTTAAAATTACTAAACCTATTTGGCAATCGTATGAATATAGGGTATCAATTGAAAGGTAATGTATTCAATTTTCAGAAAAATATAATGGTTTGGATTTTTGATACCAGGGTATAAAAAAATCGAGTCAATTGGGAAAGAATAAAAATAAAGCAATTTTATTCAACACTAAAAATTACAACAAACTACAGATCTACAAAAACAAACTTATTTTAAATAACCTAAAATTGTTATGCGGTGGCCAGCGCCCAACCCAACCTCTTCCAAGTAATCGCGTACAATGACAGCGGTATGGCAGCGGGCATTACCATTCGTTAAAGAGGACCCACTCCCGACAAACCCGCATATGGGCCCACATTCTCTTCCAGGACCTCTGTTATGTACCGACGAGCAGTGAGTGCCCCTAGCCCGCGCGCACCCCCAGTCCGTGAAACGCACACAAGATGTGTTTTGCCGTCCACTTATATGCCGCCCCAGAACTTTCATAAGCCAAACCCGTATTCTACTGTTTATTTAATACAGGCTTGTACGAAATATTCCTCCTACCTCCTGTACACTCTTATGCCCCTGTCGTTGCAGAATAGACACAGCCTCGTCTCATCCGAGAAGAGTACGGACGTCCATTGATTAACCGTCCAATCCACATGGTCGCGGGCAAACTGTAAGCGGTCTCTGGAATGCTTTGCAGTCAATTTAGGGCCCGTGGCTGCTCTATGGGCCACAATGTTTCTCATCCCCTCATCGTGGAGATGCTTACAGATGTTCTGCGAGCCGACTGGAGCTGCTGTTGAACTCAACAGCATTGGAGAACCGTTTACGTAAAGACCTTAACACAATGAAGCGATCATCTCTCTCTTAATCGGTTTCATCAGCGGTAGTATCCATCTTGAGGGTCCTTTTTCTTTGTTAAGCTATTCACGTGTGTCCTACTCAATGTCCGGATAGTGAATGACTCACATTTAACCTGGATCCTCAGTTCGTGACCCTTTTAACGCGTATTTCGGAATACATTTTTCAACGTTTTGTATTAAGGAGTCTTGCTTCAAACTATTATTAATTAAAAGGTCATTAAATGCAGTTTTAAGTAATACCTGGGCATGCTTTAAACTTATTTTCAGAGAGGTGCGATTTTTGTGACGCCTAGTGTAGTTTTGTGCTTAACAGTTTACGTTTTTTAACGATGTTTTAACTTTTAAAAGTTCGATGTTCGAAAATCCACGGGAGATTGAACAGGTGCGCTTATGGAATGAATCCCTGGTATGGATTCATTCCTAATTAATGCTTTTCTTTTATTTGATGTTTGCACTTAGCTTAGGAGAATTATCCTGTCAGCGGACAGCAGAGGCGAGGGCGAGGACAGCTGCAACCACTAGCCCGCTAGGGCGCGCCACCTGCACCGTAACCGCGGGCGGCCATTTCAAAATGTTTAGTTTCCTTTATTGCACACAGAAAATATACATTTTATACATGTGTCAAAGCACTGGAGTCATCATCACTATCATAAGACAATATAAATATACAAGTTTTAATTTTAATAGTACCTATCCAATACACCTAAATAATATTTATATATTAAAGAAACAAAACAAAAAAATACCTTTAAATATCGGCATCTCAGTGCACTGACTGAGAAAAAAAAGAAAATAAAAAGCTAACATTATGATCATATAAATAAAGAAGGCTCAAAAGACACGTTTACACAGGGTATGGTAACTTTATAACTAGAAGCATAAACATGCATTATGTCTGATGTGGGTATTTTAGTTAATGAAATAACAAAGGATTTATAAAAACAAAACTCGAACAATGGCAGTGGTTTGTAGTGAGAAATTACAAATAAATAAAAAGTGCTGTGTTTTCAAAAAAAAAACTTGTGTGTACTTATGTTCACGCGTTAGAAGTTATACTTCTTAATATACAACTTGAACATAGTTATCAATTTTCATACCACCTAGAACTAACGTCAAGCTGTTATTTTTACGATGCGCGCGCATCGTAAAAATAACAGCATGAAAATTCACTGTCATACCACCTAGAACTAACTTCATGCTGTTAAATTTTTTGGTGTCGGTGTGCACGCGCATCGTAAAAATTCACTCTCATCATTTTTCTCCATCGCGCCAAAAGAAGTATAACTTCAACAACAATACTATAACACTACCAATCAAAGTTGATCAAGACGGGCATATTATTTGGCAGTTTTGCGCGAGTCCGCAGCAACAGATGAAGTGCTAACAGCTGGGAATTTAGACATTAGGTCACGAAGCTCCGCAGCTGTCTCAATCTTACGCCGAGACTTATCACTTAACTGAATAATTATTCGGCCTTCAGAAGTCCAGCAAAGTTTTTGGCCGAAATATTTACGCGAATCCATAAAAACTTGGTGCCGAGCTTTCGTGAGAAACTCCGTCATCGTTAAAGCAGATCCCTTCAGTAGAGTTTTGGCTTTCCAGACGTCACTACGCTTATTCAGCTGATGGAATCTAATCAAAAGAGGACGAGACTTGTTTTTGTTTGTACCAAGGCGATGACAAACAGCAATGTCGGACGCAGTAATATCGGACGCAGTAATATCAGCCAACTTTATTTGGCCGGTTAATATACCTAAGGCGACATCCTGAGAATCCTTTTCCTCGTCAACACCATGCAAAAGAAGCACTTTTCTTCGTGACATCATCTCCTGTCGGTCCAAGCCTAATATCACAAGTTCGATTTGGGCTTTCATGGCGCAGAGGGTCTTCCATACAAAGGTCTTGAAGTTGGTGAATTCACGCGAGAGGCTAGCTATAGACTTATGAAGAACTTCCGAGCCAGTTGCAGCTTTTAAGTGCTCCTCATGCTGAGCCATCCTGTCCATCAGCGAAGTTGAGATCTCCTCCATTTGGTTAGACAGTTTGGTTAGCACTTATACGGTGATAGTGAGGGCTGAAAGTGAAAAAATAGTTATGCAGTGAGTGCAGCAGAGATTAAGGAATTACGGTAGTACTAATAAACCATTATACATTTAGGTATACTATTTAAAAATTAAATGAAGCACACAATTTCTTTTCTTGTTGACACCAGGACTATCCACTATCTATCTAATGTCATCAAATCCATATTAAAATAAAAAAAAAAGAGATTGTAACAACAGGATTAATCTTCTTTTATTTAATGACTAAGTTGAATCGCTCTTAACGACAACCATTTTAGAAATCTTGTCAGCTACGTCTATAAGATATTTATTAATTTGAGACCATTTATGTAAAGCAATTTACCCAATAACTCTGTGCTCTCTCTTTCTCTCTCTCGAAATGGAATGAAATAGTTATGAGTTTATTTAAAGTAGCCTCCCAATGTTAAAAGCAATAGAATCGAGCCGAAAGTAAATAAGGGTGGCTGGTGAGGGTAGACGGAAGCGTGTGTACCGCGAGTAGCCGCGAGGTGGATGCATGTCGCTAAGCATAGCGCTAAGTGCCCTGTGGCCGCAGCATCCTGGCGTCGCTGAACCTGCCGGCGAGCATCGAGCCGGCGGCGGGCTCGGCGCTGCCCGACTCCATCCGCGCCAAGGCGGCCGCCGTGCGCGCGGCGGGCGGCCTGCCCGAGCTGCAGCGCCTCATGGCCGAGCTGCCCGAGCTGCTGCAGAGGAACAGGGATATCTTGGACGAGGTAAACGAAACGCTCTGCGGCACACTTTTTTATGTTATCTTTTAATGAATCGGCTAACGAAAGTGCAGGCTCCTGATGGGAGGCAATAATATCTGTCTAGCTAGTAACGCTCGTGGCTCCCGAGGCGTTCCTTCCGTGTCGCTGAAACATTGCGGGTTCATAATTTTATGAATTTTACCCAAGAAAATTTCCGGACGATGATTTTCTACGATTTTAAGTGTAGGTCGAAGCCTCGGCGTAGGGCCCATAGCCTTAAAACGGCTTTCGACGATGAAGCACCATGCGAGTCCACCGTTCATAGCCGGTTCGTTGAATTCGTACCGGGTATCCTTTAGTTTATCGATACATATCGTACATCGTAAGGGTGTATGTAAAATCAGACCCATCTTCTACTGCTGCTGTCGGAAAGGTCTAAGGCTGGGCGGTCCGCAGGCGGAGCGCATGCTGCGCGAGGAGGCGGAGGCGGACGAGGCGCTGCGCGCGCAGTTCGGCGCGCGCTGGGGGCGCACGGCGTCGGCGCGCCTCACCGACGCCTTCCGCGCCAACGCCGCCAAGTACCGCCAGATCATCGACAACGCCGTGCGCGCCGACAACATCGTGCAGCAGAAGTACCAGCAGCACAGGTACCGGGCCTAGCCTTCCACGCATACGGGCCTCGAACCCTAGGAAATTGACATTTAATGCTCTTATATTTTTTCCTGTACCAACTGAACCGATTTATTTTGAATCCCGGACTGGAACGAGGACATCTATTTGTGTGACCGGGTCACCCAAATAATGGTTCTGAATTTAAATGTACTTGTATCCATCAATTATACGTTTTAAAGTACCCCGCGTTACGGGAATTTACTATAGTGCAAACGTCGCCTTTATAAAAAAAAATACAGTTCGCTCGCATGCACGATAATATCATGAAATCAATGAATAACAAAAAAATTATAAGAAAATATTAAAAGTAATGTCAGAATATAAAATGTCACTACATAAATTAGTGTTTTAGTTTTTGTATTAAAAACAAAAGAGGCGCTCATAGCTAGATGCTCTCACCGGTCTGTAAGCGATCGGCGAGGGAAAGCAACTAGGCTCGCGGTCAGTCCATAGATGGGTGACCGCCATAGTGGTTTAATTTCTGAGCGTCTCCGTGCTTCGGAGGGCACGTTAAGCTGTCGGTCCCGGTTGTAGTCATTAGACAACAGTCGTTAAGCCATGTCGGAGGCCTACTGGGCGGCTTGAACAACTCTGACACTAGGGTTACCACTACCCATACGATAAGCAAGTAAGCAACAAAAATAATATATTTTGGCCTATGTGACGCAATTAGAGACAGGTTTAAACATTCGGAAACGCCATAGTAGACTTAGATATAACTGTAATTAACTTATCTCCTGCCATTTGCTCCCTCGTCCTCGTGCTCCAGAGATAACATGGCGATCCTGAGCGGCAACGAGGGCGAGCTGTCGGCCGGCGTGCCCGACGCGCCCGACGCGCCGGCGCCCGAGTCGGACGCGGGCGCGGTGGCCAAGCTGCGCGCGCTCATGGACAGCGTGGACACGCTCAAGGCCGAGCGCGACACCATCGAGGCCGAGCTCAAGGACGCCACGGTCGACCTTAAAGATAAGGTACACAAAAGCACAACGTGATAGCTCGTCAATGCGTCGGCGGGCGCCCAGTACATAGTAGTATGTCTAGCGAGTGTGTATGTGTCGCCAGTTCATGGCCGCGCTGGCGGCGGATGGCGCGATGGACGAGCCCGCGCTGTCGGCGGGCGCCCAATACATAGTAGTATGTCTAGCGAGTGTGTATGTGTCGCCAGTTCATGGCCGCGCTGGCGGCGGACGGCGCGGTGGACGAGCCCGCGCTGTCGGCGGGCGCCCAGTACATAGTAGTATGTCTAGCGAGTGTGTATGTGTCGCCAGTTCATGGCTGCGCTGGCGGTGGACGGCGCGGTGGACGAGCCCGCGCTGTCGGCGGGCGCCCAGTACATAGTAGTATGTCTAGCGAGTGTGTATGTGTCGCCAGTTCATGGCCGCGCTGGCGGCGGACGGCGCGGTGGACGAACCCGCGCTGTCGGCGGGCGCCCAGTACATAGTAGTATGTCTAGCGAGTGTGTATGTGTCGCCAGTTCATGGCCGCGCTGGCGGCGGACGGCGCGATGGACGAGCCCGCGCTGTCGGCGGGCGCCCAATACATAGTAGTATGTCTAGCGAGTGTGTATGTGTCGCCAGTTCATGGCCGCGCTGGCGGCGGACGGCGCGGTGGACGAGCCCGCGCTGTCGGCGGGCGCCCAGTACATAGTAGTATGTCTAGCGAGTGTGTATGTGTCGCCAGTTCATGGCTGCGCTGGCGGTGGACGGCGCGGTGGACGAGCCCGCGCTGTCGGCGGGCGCCCAGTACATAGTAGTATGTCTAGCGAGTGTGTATGTGTCGCCAGTTCATGGCCGCGCTGGCGGCGGACGGCGCGGTGGACGAACCCGCGCTGTCGGCGGGCGCCCAGTACATAGTAGTATGTCTAGCGAGTGTGTATGTGTCGCCAGTTCATGGCCGCGCTGGCGGCGGACGGCGCGGTGGACGAGCCCGCGCTGTCGGCGGGCGCCCAGTACATAGTAGTATGTCTAGCGAGTGTGTATGTGTCGCCAGTTCATGGCCGCGCTGGCGGCGGACGGCGCGGTGGACGAGCCCGCGCTGTCGGCGGGCGCCCAGTACATAGTAGTATGTCTAGCGAGTGTGTATGTGTCGCCAGTTCATGGCCGCGCTGGCGGCGGACGGCGTGGTGGACGAGCCCGCGCTGTCGGCGGGCGCCCAGTACATAGTAGTATGTCTAGCGAGTGTGTATGTGTCGCCAGTTCATGGCCGCGCTGGCGGCGGACGGCGTGGTGGACGAGCCCGCGCTGTCGGCGGGCGCCCAGTACATAGTAGTATGTCTAGCGAGTGTGTATGTGTCGCCAGTTCATGGCCGCGCTGGCGGCGGACGGCGCGGTGGACGAGCCCGCGCTGTCGGCGGGCGCCCAGTACATAGTAGTATGTCTAGCGAGTGTGTACCGCGCTGGCGGCGGACGGCGCGGTGGACGAGCCCGCGCTGTCGGCGGGCGCCCAGTACATAGTAGTATGTCTAGCGAGTGTGTATGTGTCGCCAGTTCATGGCCGCGCTGGCGGCGGACGGCGCGGTGGACGAGCCCGCGCTGTCGGCGGGCGCCCAGTACATAGTAGTATGTCTAGCGAGTGTGTATGTGTCGCCAGTTCATGGCCGCGCTGGCGGCGGACGGCGCGGTGGACGAGCCCGCGCTGTCGGCGGGCGCCCAGTACATAGTAGTATGTCTAGCGAGTGTGTATGTGTCGCCAGTTCATGGCCGCGCTGGCGGCGGACGGCGCGGTGGACGAGCCCGCGCTGTCGGCGGGCGCCCAGTACATAGTAGTATGTCTAGCGAGTGTGTATGTGTCGCCAGTTCATGGCCGCGCTGGCGGCGGACGGCGCGGTGGACGAGCCCGCGCTGTCGGCGGGCGCCCAGTACATAGTAGTATGTCTAGCGAGTGTGTATGTGTCGCCAGTTCATGGCCGCGCTGGCGGCGGACGGCGCGGTGGACGAGCCCGCGCTGTCGGCGGGCGCCCAGTACATAGTAGTATGTCTAGCGAGTGTGTATGTGTCGCCAGTTCATGGCCGCGCTGGCGGCGGACGGCGCGGTGGACGAGCCCGCGCTGTCGGCGGGCGCCCAGTACATAGTAGTATGTCTAGCGAGTGTGTATGTGTCGCCAGTTCATGGCCGCGCTGGCGGCGGACGGCGCGGTGGACGAGCCCGCGCTGTCGGCGGGCGCCCAGTACATAGTAGTATGTCTAGCGAGTGTGTATGTGTCGCCAGTTCATGGCCGCGCTGGCGGCGGACGGCGCGGTGGACGAGCCCGCGCTGTCGGCGGGCGCCCAGTACATAGTAGTATGTCTAGCGAGTGTGTATGTGTCGCCAGTTCATGGCCGCGCTGGCGGCGGACGGCGCGGTGGACGAGCCCGCGCTGTCGGCGGGCGCCCAGTACATAGTAGTATGTCTAGCGAGTGTGTATGTGTCGCCAGTTCATGGCCGCGCTGGCGGCGGACGGCGCGGTGGACGAGCCCGCGCTGTCGGCGGGCGCCCAGTACATAGTAGTATGTCTAGCGAGTGTGTATGTGTCGCCAGTTCATGGCCGCGCTGGCGGCGGACGGCGCGGTGGACGAGCCCGCGCTGTCGGCGGGCGCCCAGTACATAGTAGTATGTCTAGCGAGTGTGTATGTGTCGCCAGTTCATGGCCGCGCTGGCGGCGGACGGCGCGGTGGACGAGCCCGCGCTGTCGGCGGGCGCCCAGTACATAGTAGTATGTCTAGCGAGTGTGTATGTGTCGCCAGTTCATGGCCGCGCTGGCGGCGGACGGCGCGGTGGACGAGCCCGCGCTGTCGGCGGGCGCCCTGGGCGCCGCGCTGGCGCCGCTGCAGCGCCAGGCCGCCGAGTCGCTCAGCCGCCAAGAGGCCCTGCTGGCCGAAGTCCAGACAGGTAAATATCAATGGTAGCACGGCATTTGTCAACACTATCGACAAATAGAAAACACTATTAATAGAGTCCTATGATATTTTATTATTATTGTTGTTTTGGGACTTAATGCCTTGGTGGTATCATGCTACTTCGACTATTTCTGATCTATTGTCGTGAAGCTCCTTAACCATGGAGCTATTACAAAAGGAGACGTTGTAATACAATTTTCCTATGAGACAACGCGTGACATTTTTCGGGGGGAGAGGGTGTTAAATCCCGCTTACTTCTTTATTTTCCATCTACCGGTCAATAGGCAACCTATTCGCATGTTTTGTCGACTATAATTAGTAGTTACGTAACTATCTCACACTAGATGTCACTAGTGCAGGAAGCAACAGGGCCCTACTCATAATTTTCGTACCAGGGAGTAGTTTTTTTTTAACTTTTACCGAACCATAATGATATCTATTTTTTTTTATTGACAGTGATATTATTATAAAATAAATGTTAGAATAAAAAGTTATTGACCAATGAAGATTATGAGATTATGATATTTTATAAATGACTTATTTTATTTAAAAAAGTAGCGTCCATTTGCGAGTCAGACTCGCCCATGAAGGGTTCCGAGCTGCAAGTATTTAAGTTTATTGAATGAAAGATAATTTGCGGTTTACGATTCATGACGTATAAAAAAACTACTTACTAGATCTTGTTCCAACCAATTTTCGGTGGAAGTTTGCTTAATTAAAAAAAAAATATATTTTTTTAAATTTTACAACATTTATTACATAATTTATGATATTATTAATAACGACTATCCGCCAAACTGCACAGCTTGGAAATGTACATCATATATTATTTTAGGGTTTCGTACCCAAAGGGTAAAACGTGACCCTATTACTAAGACTTCGCTGTCTGTCTGTCTGTCCATCTGTCACCAGGCTGTATCTGATGAACCGGGATAGTTAGACAGTTGAAATTTATGTATTTCTTTTGCCGCTATAATAACAAATACTAAACAACAAAATAAAATAAATATTTAAGGGGGCTCCCATACAACAATCGTGATTTTTTTTGTTTGCTCGTTTTTATAGATAATGGTACGGAACCCTTCGTGTGCGAGTCCGACTCGCACTTGGCCGTTTTTTTTTTTTGTTACAACGAAGTCTTCATCATTAAAATGGCAAGAACAAATTTGTATATATTTAATCGGAGACCAGTCTTGTCTGTTAATTTTTGGTATCCATTTTTGTCTTAGATTATCTTCAGATGGCAATCTAGAACATACATAATTTAAAATTTGACTAAATAAACTATAGGTAGGCTTGAAGTACTTTAAATTAAGTAAACAACGAGCATTCTAACAAAGGGAAGTAGGTACTTTAATTAAATTATTGTACATAGAATATTTAATTTATTGGAGATTGTATTTTTATGTGCAGTGTATTCGATGTTTTAAGTACTTACTGTTTACAAAAAAATACTGGATTCTAATTACGGCCCTGTTTTTTAGTTATGTTCATGTTTTTGCTCCAGTTGACGATAGACGGCGGTTTGTTAACAAAATGATATAAAAATACTACAAAAATAATATTTTGGTCATTTAAGGGTTTTTACGAATGAATGTAAAACAAATTTTAGTACATACGAATATTAGAATATGCTAGTACTGAGCTTTACGTACCTAAATATTTTTAATTCCCATGACCGCTAGTGTCGCCATCTAATGTCGTATAGAATTATGTTTCGAAACGCCGACATTGCGGGATTATTCTAGAACAATTTTGATATAGACTTAGGCCACGACGCCTACATGATGACGTCATGACCTAGTTAAGAATCACAGTGCACAGTTGCTTAGGCCGTCTCCTTTGTAATAGCTCCATGTCCTTAACTTTGTTGTATATATAACAATACGCAAGTACAATTACATTTTTATGTATAAATAAATTAACATGGAATATACTCCTAGTAAGAGCTCTGCCTAGTATGGATGCCGTGCATACCCCACGACGGGTCCATATTGGCTCACATAAAATTTTTAATCATATTTTTTTCATAGCGTTTGTGGACTATGAGAAAGCCTTTGATTCTATCGAAATATGGGCCGTGCTGAGGTCTCTCATAAGGTGCCAAATTGACTACCGGTATATCGAGGTGATAAAGTGTTTGTATGAAAACACCACTATGTCAGTGCGACTCCAGGACCAGATCTCGAAACCTATCCACCTGCAGCGAGGCGTGAGACAGGGAAATGTTATATCTCCGAAACTGTTCACCGCTGCATTGGAAGACGTCTTCAAGCTTCTGGACTGGAAAGGCTTTGGCATCAATGTCAATGGCGAGTACATCACCCACCTTCGATTTGCCGATGATATAGTAGTCATGGCTGAGACCATGGAAGACCTCGGTACAATGCTCAATGACCTCAGCAGAGTCTCACAACAAGTGGGTCTGAAAATGAACATGGATAAGACGAAAATCATGTCAAACGTCCATGTAGCACCCACTCAATTGAAAGTTGGTGACTCTGCACTCGAAGTTGTAGAGAACTATATTTACCTAAGACAGACCATCCAACTAGGTAGGTCCAACTTCGAGAAGGAGGTCAATCGTAGAATCCAGATCGGCTGGGCAGCGTTCGGGAAGCTACGTAACATCTTCTCGTCCAAAATACCGCAGTGTCTCAAGTCGAAAGTCTTCGACCAGTGTGTGTTGCCAGTGATGACTTACGGAACAGAGACGTGGTCGCTCACTATGGGCCTTATTAGAAGGCTCAAGGTCACTAAAGTGGCAGTGGGCGGGGCACATAGCTCGTAGATCCGACGGCCGTTGGGGCAGAAAGGTTCTCGAGTGGCGACCACGAACCGGAAGACGCAGCGTGGGCCCCCTACAAGATGGACCGATGATCTTGTGCGGGTCGCTGGAAACTGCTGGATGCGAATAGCACAAGACCGGCAATTGTGGAGATCTTTGGGGGAGGCCTTTGTCCAGCAGTGGACGTCTTTCGGCTGATATGATGATGATGATGACCGCTTTGTGTTCATGATGATCACTCTTCATAATTTTATTTTTCTTATTCATACATTTTGATTAATATCGTCGGAACCGTTAGTGATCGCATTTTTTTTTAATAATCCTGTTACTACCAAGAGAAGTGTGATATCCAGTGAACGCAAATAAACATGGAAGCATTACTTCAAGGAAACTAAGCGCAAATTTTGACCCAATATCCCAATCAAACTGACACAACGGAATACCGTCTCTGATTGGCCAAAATATTACCGCTCACACCTTTTAAAAGTAGACTTTATGACGTCATGTTCGGGTCTAAATTACCATGTTCATGACATTCGCTGAGGGGTGTTTTATGTTATAAAGTGCAACGAAAATAATTCACCGTGACATTGATATTATTAAAATAATAAAGAATTATGATAAAATATACAGTATCTTTAAATTCGACGGTCACCGTAGCCTAGTTGGTAGTGCTCCTGCCTATGAAGGTGGTGGTTGGGTTCGAATCCCGGTAAGTACAAATATTTGTGTGATGAGCACGAATATTTGTTTCTGAGTCATGGAAGTTTTCTATGTATATAAATATTTATCTATCTATATGAGTATGTATATCGTCGCCTGGTACCCATAGTACAAGCTTTGCTTAGTTTGGGGCCAGGATGATCTGTGTGACATTGTCCCTAGATATTATTATTATCTTGAAGTAAGAGTTTTTAAATAAAGCAGTATTTGGCGAGTAATGGGTTTATTTGCTATGATAATAGGTAAATAAAACAAATTTGTGACCAATTATTCACTAATTATTATATACAATTTCCGTAGGTATACATAACACTTAAGTACTACTTTTTAGGGGCCCCTTCACTTCTTTATCCATCCGTCCATCTGTCAGTCAATACCCTTTGTTCACTAACTTGCATATATTTATTTTTAAATAAATACTCAATATCATTAAACTTGGTCTTTCATTCAATGAAACTAAAAAAATCGTGAAATATAATTTTGTCCGGTTTTATTATACAAATACTCTTATGTGCGCCGTAGGTATATTTTTCATACTAAATGGGCCATTACCTTTATGAAACCAAATATCAGGATAAAATACGTTTACGATTATCATTATTATGTATTCGAATTATTATGAACTTCGATTATTAGTATAAACAAAAATATAAAAACAAATAGTAGTAAAAACAAAATGTATGATATTATGAATTTAAATTATTATGTTTTCTTGAGTTGTAATATTTTTTATGAATAACGATCATTATAGCTTGAAATGGTATGAGAAAAATTTTCGGACTTCCGATGATAGGAGTTAAAAAGTTATGTAAGAAAAAGTGCACCCCCGCACTACAAGTGGTGGACTTGTTGGAAACGTGGGCGGCCATTTCTCAAAGTGATTTTAATGAACTTATTTTAAACATGCCAAACCGCTGTGATTCTGTGGTTCGTGTAAGCAGTGGATCCACAATTTATTTTTTGTTTTATCTTCACAATAAACAGTTTGCTTTTTTCATTTGATTGACGAAATTAACTTAGGTTAACTTTTAACAATTTGCAAAAACTATTTTTGTTTTTTTAATTTTTTTTTATTTTTCTTCTTTATTGAGACCGAGTAGTGCTGTTTTCGATGGAATTCCCTTTTGGTAAGCATGTTACTTAGAATTTAGTGCTGTATCCACTAAATATCGTGCTCTAAGATTTGTTCCACAGTTTTTAAGAGGAAAGAAATTAGATTATGTCTAATGTTCTGTAGGATTTCCTATTTTTTGTATGAAACGTACCATGACCCTGCACCATTGTTCTGGCGTAACTACTTATAAAGTAGGTTTTTCTGAACAGTATTAATAGGTGCGGATGGAGAAGGTCATTATTTCCCTGTTGTCGTAATGCCGGGAATATGCAATATTCTCTTTCTTCTGTGGTTTTGTTTCTGTGGTTTAAATGAGTTGTAAGCACATTGGACTGTGACTGAAGTGCGCATATACTTGCAGCGCACGCCGCCCTGACGCGCGCGCGCGGCGGCGCCAGCGGGCGCGACGCGGCGCTGGGGCGGCTGGCGGCCGCGGCCGACGCCTTCCAGGAGCTCACCGGCAACCTCAACGAGGGCATCAAGTTCTACAACGACCTCACGCAGGTATCGCCTCGGCGTCACATATACTTGCAGCGCACGCCGCCCTGACGCGGCGCTGGGGCGGCTGGCGGCCGCGGCCGACGCCTTCCAGGAGCTCACCGGCAACCTCAACGAGGGCATCAAGTTCTACAACGACCTCACGCAGGTATCGCCTCGGCGTCACATATACTTGCAGCGCACGCCGCCCTGACGCGGCGCTGGGGCGGCTGGCGGCCGCGGCCGACGCCTTCCAGGAGCTCACCGGCAACCTCAACGAGGGCATCAAGTTCTACAACGACCTCACGCAGGTATCGCCTCGGCGTCACATATACTTGCAGCGCACGCCGCCCTGACGCGGCGCTGGGGCGGCTGGCGGCCGCGGCCGACGCCTTCCAGGAGCTCACCGGCAACCTCAACGAGGGCATCAAGTTCTACAACGACCTCACGCAGGTATCGCCTCGGCGTCACATATACTTGCAGCGCACGCCGCCCTGACGCGGCGCTGGGGCGGCTGGCGGCCGCGGCCGACGCCTTCCAGGAGCTCACCGGCAACCTCAACGAGGGCATCAAGTTCTACAACGACCTCACGCAGGTATCGCCTCGGCGTCACATATACTTGCAGCGCACGCCGCCCTGACGCGGCGCTGGGGCGGCTGGCGGCCGCGGCCGACGCCTTCCAGGAGCTCACCGGCAACCTCAACGAGGGCATCAAGTTCTACAACGACCTCACGCAGGTATCGCCTCGGCGTCACATATACTTGCAGCGCACGCCGCCCTGACGCGGCGCTGGGGCGGCTGGCGGCCGCGGCCGACGCCTTCCAGGAGCTCACCGGCAACCTCAACGAGGGCATCAAGTTCTACAACGACCTCACGCAGGTATCGCCTCGGCGTCACATATACTTGCAGCGCACGCCGCCCTGACGCGGCGCTGGGGCGGCTGGCGGCCGCGGCCGACGCCTTCCAGGAGCTCACCGGCAACCTCAACGAGGGCATCAAGTTCTACAACGACCTCACGCAGGTATCGCCTCGGCGTCACATATACTTGCAGCGCACGCCGCCCTGACGCGGCGCTGGGGCGGCTGGCGGCCGCGGCCGACGCCTTCCAGGAGCTCACCGGCAACCTCAACGAGGGCATCAAGTTCTACAACGACCTCACGCAGGTATCGCCTCGGCGTCACATATACTTGCAGCGCACGCCGCCCTGACGCGGCGCTGGGGCGGCTGGCGGCCGCGGCCGACGCCTTCCAGGAGCTCACCGGCAACCTCAACGAGGGCATCAAGTTCTACAACGACCTCACGCAGGTATCGCCTCGGCGTCACATATACTTGCAGCGCACGCCGCCCTGACGCGGCGCTGGGGCGGCTGGCGGCCGCGGCCGACGCCTTCCAGGAGCTCACCGGCAACCTCAACGAGGGCATCAAGTTCTACAACGACCTCACGCAGGTATCGCCTCGGCGTCACATATACTTGCAGCGCACGCCGCCCTGACGCGGCGCTGGGGCGGCTGGCGGCCGCGGCCGACGCCTTCCAGGAGCTCACCGGCAACCTCAACGAGGGCATCAAGTTCTACAACGACCTCACGCAGGTATCGCCTCGGCGTCACATATACTTGCAGCGCACGCCGCCCTGACGCGGCGCTGGGGCGGCTGGCGGCCGCGGCCGACGCCTTCCAGGAGCTCACCGGCAACCTCAACGAGGGCATCAAGTTCTACAACGACCTCACGCAGGTATCGCCTCGGCGTCACATATACTTGCAGCGCACGCCGCCCTGACGCGGCGCTGGGGCGGCTGGCGGCCGCGGCCGACGCCTTCCAGGAGCTCACCGGCAACCTCAACGAGGGCATCAAGTTCTACAACGACCTCACGCAGGTATCGCCTCGGCGTCACATATACTTGCAGCGCACGCCGCCCTGACGCGGCGCTGGGGCGGCTGGCGGCCGCGGCCGACGCCTTCCAGGAGCTCACCGGCAACCTCAACGAGGGCATCAAGTTCTACAACGACCTCACGCAGGTATCGCCTCGGCGTCACATATACTTGCAGCGCACGCCGCCCTGACGCGGCGCTGGGGCGGCTGGCGGCCGCGGCCGACGCCTTCCAGGAGCTCACCGGCAACCTCAACGAGGGCATCAAGTTCTACAACGACCTCACGCAGGTATCGCCTCGGCGTCACATATACTTGCAGCGCACGCCGCCCTGACGCGGCGCTGGGGCGGCTGGCGGCCGCGGCCGACGCCTTCCAGGAGCTCACCGGCAACCTCAACGAGGGCATCAAGTTCTACAACGACCTCACGCAGGTATCGCCTCGGCGTCACATATACTTGCAGCGCACGCCGCCCTGACGCGGCGCTGGGGCGGCTGGCGGCCGCGGCCGACGCCTTCCAGGAGCTCACCGGCAACCTCAACGAGGGCATCAAGTTCTACAACGACCTCACGCAGGTATCGCCTCGGCGTCACATATACTTGCAGCGCACGCCGCCCTGACGCGGCGCTGGGGCGGCTGGCGGCCGCGGCCGACGCCTTCCAGGAGCTCACCGGCAACCTCAACGAGGGCATCAAGTTCTACAACGACCTCACGCAGGTATCGCCTCGGCGTCACATATACTTGCAGCGCACGCCGCCCTGACGCGGCGCTGGGGCGGCTGGCGGCCGCGGCCGACGCCTTCCAGGAGCTCACCGGCAACCTCAACGAGGGCATCAAGTTCTACAACGACCTCACGCAGGTATCGCCTCGGCGTCACATATACTTGCAGCGCACGCCGCCCTGACGCGGCGCTGGGGCGGCTGGCGGCCGCGGCCGACGCCTTCCAGGAGCTCACCGGCAACCTCAACGAGGGCATCAAGTTCTACAACGACCTCACGCAGGTATCGCCTCGGCGTCACATATACTTGCAGCGCACGCCGCCCTGACGCGGCGCTGGGGCGGCTGGCGGCCGCGGCCGACGCCTTCCAGGAGCTCACCGGCAACCTCAACGAGGGCATCAAGTTCTACAACGACCTCACGCAGGTATCGCCTCGGCGTCACATATACTTGCAGCGCACGCCGCCCTGACGCGGCGCTGGGGCGGCTGGCGGCCGCGGCCGACGCCTTCCAGGAGCTCACCGGCAACCTCAACGAGGGCATCAAGTTCTACAACGACCTCACGCAGGTATCGCCTCGGCGTCACATATACTTGCAGCGCACGCCGCCCTGACGCGGCGCTGGGGCGGCTGGCGGCCGCGGCCGACGCCTTCCAGGAGCTCACCGGCAACCTCAACGAGGGCATCAAGTTCTACAACGACCTCACGCAGGTATCGCCTCGGCGTCACATATACTTGCAGCGCACGCCGCCCTGACGCGGCGCTGGGGCGGCTGGCGGCCGCGGCCGACGCCTTCCAGGAGCTCACCGGCAACCTCAACGAGGGCATCAAGTTCTACAACGACCTCACGCAGGTATCGCCTCGGCGTCACATATACTTGCAGCGCACGCCGCCCTGACGCGGCGCTGGGGCGGCTGGCGGCCGCGGCCGACGCCTTCCAGGAGCTCACCGGCAACCTCAACGAGGGCATCAAGTTCTACAACGACCTCACGCAGGTATCGCCTCGGCGTCACATATACTTGCAGCGCACGCCGCCCTGACGCGGCGCTGGGGCGGCTGGCGGCCGCGGCCGACGCCTTCCAGGAGCTCACCGGCAACCTCAACGAGGGCATCAAGTTCTACAACGACCTCACGCAGGTATCGCCTCGGCGTCACATATACTTGCAGCGCACGCCGCCCTGACGCGGCGCTGGGGCGGCTGGCGGCCGCGGCCGACGCCTTCCAGGAGCTCACCGGCAACCTCAACGAGGGCATCAAGTTCTACAACGACCTCACGCAGGTATCGCCTCGGCGTCACATATACTTGCAGCGCACGCCGCCCTGACGCGGCGCTGGGGCGGCTGGCGGCCGCGGCCGACGCCTTCCAGGAGCTCACCGGCAACCTCAACGAGGGCATCAAGTTCTACAACGACCTCACGCAGGTATCGCCTCGGCGTCACATATACTTGCAGCGCACGCCGCCCTGACGCGGCGCTGGGGCGGCTGGCGGCCGCGGCCGACGCCTTCCAGGAGCTCACCGGCAACCTCAACGAGGGCATCAAGTTCTACAACGACCTCACGCAGGTATCGCCTCGGCGTCACATATACTTGCAGCGCACGCCGCCCTGACGCGGCGCTGGGGCGGCTGGCGGCCGCGGCCGACGCCTTCCAGGAGCTCACCGGCAACCTCAACGAGGGCATCAAGTTCTACAACGACCTCACGCAGGTATCGCCTCGGCGTCACATATACTTGCAGCGCACGCCGCCCTGACGCGGCGCTGGGGCGGCTGGCGGCCGCGGCCGACGCCTTCCAGGAGCTCACCGGCAACCTCAACGAGGGCATCAAGTTCTACAACGACCTCACGCAGGTATCGCCTCGGCGTCACATATACTTGCAGCGCACGCCGCCCTGACGCGGCGCTGGGGCGGCTGGCGGCCGCGGCCGACGCCTTCCAGGAGCTCACCGGCAACCTCAACGAGGGCATCAAGTTCTACAACGACCTCACGCAGGTATCGCCTCGGCGTCACATATACTTGCAGCGCACGCCGCCCTGACGCGGCGCTGGGGCGGCTGGCGGCCGCGGCCGACGCCTTCCAGGAGCTCACCGGCAACCTCAACGAGGGCATCAAGTTCTACAACGACCTCACGCAGGTATCGCCTCGGCGTCACATATACTTGCAGCGCACGCCGCCCTGACGCGGCGCTGGGGCGGCTGGCGGCCGCGGCCGACGCCTTCCAGGAGCTCACCGGCAACCTCAACGAGGGCATCAAGTTCTACAACGACCTCACGCAGGTATCGCCTCGGCGTCACATATACTTGCAGCGCACGCCGCCCTGACGCGGCGCTGGGGCGGCTGGCGGCCGCGGCCGACGCCTTCCAGGAGCTCACCGGCAACCTCAACGAGGGCATCAAGTTCTACAACGACCTCACGCAGGTATCGCCTCGGCGTCACATATACTTGCAGCGCACGCCGCCCTGACGCGGCGCTGGGGCGGCTGGCGGCCGCGGCCGACGCCTTCCAGGAGCTCACCGGCAACCTCAACGAGGGCATCAAGTTCTACAACGACCTCACGCAGGTATCGCCTCGGCGTCACATATACTTGCAGCGCACGCCGCCCTGACGCGGCGCTGGGGCGGCTGGCGGCCGCGGCCGACGCCTTCCAGGAGCTCACCGGCAACCTCAACGAGGGCATCAAGTTCTACAACGACCTCACGCAGGTATCGCCTCGGCGTCACATATACTTGCAGCGCACGCCGCCCTGACGCGGCGCTGGGGCGGCTGGCGGCCGCGGCCGACGCCTTCCAGGAGCTCACCGGCAACCTCAACGAGGGCATCAAGTTCTACAACGACCTCACGCAGGTATCGCCTCGGCGTCACATATACTTGCAGCGCACGCCGCCCTGACGCGGCGCTGGGGCGGCTGGCGGCCGCGGCCGACGCCTTCCAGGAGCTCACCGGCAACCTCAACGAGGGCATCAAGTTCTACAACGACCTCACGCAGGTATCGCCTCGGCGTCACATATACTTGCAGCGCACGCCGCCCTGACGCGGCGCTGGGGCGGCTGGCGGCCGCGGCCGACGCCTTCCAGGAGCTCACCGGCAACCTCAACGAGGGCATCAAGTTCTACAACGACCTCACGCAGGTATCGCCTCGGCGTCACATATACTTGCAGCGCACGCCGCCCTGACGCGGCGCTGGGGCGGCTGGCGGCCGCGGCCGACGCCTTCCAGGAGCTCACCGGCAACCTCAACGAGGGCATCAAGTTCTACAACGACCTCACGCAGGTATCGCCTCGGCGTCACATATACTTGCAGCGCACGCCGCCCTGACGCGGCGCTGGGGCGGCTGGCGGCCGCGGCCGACGCCTTCCAGGAGCTCACCGGCAACCTCAACGAGGGCATCAAGTTCTACAACGACCTCACGCAGGTATCGCCTCGGCGTCACATATACTTGCAGCGCACGCCGCCCTGACGCGGCGCTGGGGCGGCTGGCGGCCGCGGCCGACGCCTTCCAGGAGCTCACCGGCAACCTCAACGAGGGCATCAAGTTCTACAACGACCTCACGCAGGTATCGCCTCGGCGTCACATATACTTGCAGCGCACGCCGCCCTGACGCGGCGCTGGGGCGGCTGGCGGCCGCGGCCGACGCCTTCCAGGAGCTCACCGGCAACCTCAACGAGGGCATCAAGTTCTACAACGACCTCACGCAGGTATCGCCTCGGCGTCACATATACTTGCAGCGCACGCCGCCCTGACGCGGCGCTGGGGCGGCTGGCGGCCGCGGCCGACGCCTTCCAGGAGCTCACCGGCAACCTCAACGAGGGCATCAAGTTCTACAACGACCTCACGCAGGTATCGCCTCGGCGTCACATATACTTGCAGCGCACGCCGCCCTGACGCGGCGCTGGGGCGGCTGGCGGCCGCGGCCGACGCCTTCCAGGAGCTCACCGGCAACCTCAACGAGGGCATCAAGTTCTACAACGACCTCACGCAGGTATCGCCTCGGCGTCACATATACTTGCAGCGCACGCCGCCCTGACGCGGCGCTGGGGCGGCTGGCGGCCGCGGCCGACGCCTTCCAGGAGCTCACCGGCAACCTCAACGAGGGCATCAAGTTCTACAACGACCTCACGCAGGTATCGCCTCGGCGTCACATATACTTGCAGCGCACGCCGCCCTGACGCGGCGCTGGGGCGGCTGGCGGCCGCGGCCGACGCCTTCCAGGAGCTCACCGGCAACCTCAACGAGGGCATCAAGTTCTACAACGACCTCACGCAGGTATCGCCTCGGCGTCACATATACTTGCAGCGCACGCCGCCCTGACGCGGCGCTGGGGCGGCTGGCGGCCGCGGCCGACGCCTTCCAGGAGCTCACCGGCAACCTCAACGAGGGCATCAAGTTCTACAACGACCTCACGCAGGTATCGCCTCGGCGTCACATATACTTGCAGCGCACGCCGCCCTGACGCGGCGCTGGGGCGGCTGGCGGCCGCGGCCGACGCCTTCCAGGAGCTCACCGGCAACCTCAACGAGGGCATCAAGTTCTACAACGACCTCACGCAGGTATCGCCTCGGCGTCACATATACTTGCAGCGCACGCCGCCCTGACGCGGCGCTGGGGCGGCTGGCGGCCGCGGCCGACGCCTTCCAGGAGCTCACCGGCAACCTCAACGAGGGCATCAAGTTCTACAACGACCTCACGCAGGTATCGCCTCGGCGTCACATATACTTGCAGCGCACGCCGCCCTGACGCGGCGCTGGGGCGGCTGGCGGCCGCGGCCGACGCCTTCCAGGAGCTCACCGGCAACCTCAACGAGGGCATCAAGTTCTACAACGACCTCACGCAGGTATCGCCTCGGCGTCTTCAAAATGTATTTACGCGGCCAGCGATGTTCTTCACTAGAAGGGCCTATTGAAGAGTCTTCTCATGAAGATGCATTGAAGCTAGAAACAGTTAGTAGTTCAACTGTTCGTGTTGTCTAATAAATGTTCTGTTGGCAGCTGCTGGTGGCGTTCCAAAACAAGGTGTCGGACTTCTGCTTCGCGCGCAAGACGGAGAAGGAAGAGCTCCTGAAAGACCTGACGCAGGAGGCCAGCCGCGCCGCGCCCGCGCCGCCGCAGGGGCCCGCGCAGGAGGTACGCCTGTCTTCATCATCATCATCATATCAGCCGAAAGACGTCCACTGCTGGACAAAGGCCTCCCCCAAAGATCTCCACAATAGCCGGTCTTGCGCTGCCCGCATCCAGCGGTTTCCCGCGACCCTTGCGAGATCATCGGTCAGTCTTGTAGGGGGCCTGCCCACGCTGCGTCTTCCGGTTCGTGGTCGCCACTCGAGAACCTTTCTGCCCCATCGGCCGTCGGTTCTACGAGCTATGTGCCCCGCCCACGAGCCACTTCAGTTTGGCTTTTAGCCACTCAGCTTTGGCTCTATGGGCTATGTCGGCCACTTTTTTTTTATTTGATCGCGCAGGGATACTCCTAGCATAGCCCACTCCATTGCTCTTTGGGTGACCTTGAGCCTTCTGATGAGGCCCATAGTAAGCGACCACGTCTCTGTTCCATCACTGGTAACCCACACTCTGGTCGAAGGCTTTCAACTTAAGACACTGCGGTATTTGGGACAAGAAGATATTACGTAGCTTCCCGAACGCTGCCCAGCCGAGTTGGATTCTACGATTGACCTCTTTCTCGAAGTTGAACTTACCTAGTTGAATGGTCTGTCCTAGGTAAATATAGTCGTCTACAACTTGGAGTACAGAGTCTCCCACCTGCACTTGAGTAGTTGCAACATGGATTTTCGACATGATTTTTGTCTTGTCCATGTTCATCTTTAGACCACTCTGCTAAGGTCATCGAGCATTGTACTGAGGTCTTCCATGGTCTCAGCCATGACTACGATGTCATCGGCAAATCGAAGGTGATTGACTCGCCATTGACATTGATGCCAAGGCCTTCCCAGTCCCGAAGCTTGAAGATATCTTCCAATGCAGCGGTGAACAGTTTCGGAGATATGACGTCTCCCTGTCTCACGCCTCGCTGCAATTGAATAGGTTTCGAGTTCTGGTCCTGAAGTCGGATTGACATGGTGGCGTTTTCATACAAACACTTTATCACCTCGATATACCGGTAGTCAATTTGGCACCTTATGAGAGACCTCAGCACGGCCCATGTTTCGATAGAATCGAAGGCTTTCTCATAGTCCACAAACGCTAAGCATAATGGCTGGTTATACTCCTCGGTCTTCTGTATAACTTGCCGCAGCGTATGTATGTGGTCTATGGTACTGTAAGCAAACTCGCAGCTGCAAGGGTATTTCTGTACGGGCTATAGCCTTAGGCTGTAGCCTTTTCGGAAACCGGCTTGTTCGGGAGGCTGGAAGTCGTCAAACCTGCGCGCGAGACAATTCGTAATGACTCTCGAAAACAACTTGTAAACATGGCTCAGCAGTGAGATGGGACGATAATTCTTCAACAGGGTTTTATCGTGCTTTTTGAAGAAAAGCACCACCACACTCCTTTGCCATGCTTTTGGCGTTTGACCTTCGAGTATGACGGAGTAGAATAACTTCTGAAAGGCCCGCAGGATCGGTGTACCTCTCGCTTTCAGAAGCTCAGCTGTTACTTCTCATATGTAATAGCCTATCATCACCCGGCGCCTTGTTGTATTTCAGTTGTTTGAGAGCCATTCTAATATCGTACAGGCTGACGTCCGGTATATCTTGGGTGTAGTGTCGGGTTAGTCTTGCGCTTGGATCTGAAGCTTGACTATTACCAGGAAGTCGCGATGTCGTGTACAACTGTCAGTAGAACTTCTCGATTTCTCCTAGCAACTCGGGTTTTGACGTGACGCTGGGATAATACATTTTTATTGAAGAAAAAATGTGTACAAATTATATCTATTTATATTTAAAATAATTAATACTAAGCCAAACTATAGACAGTTGGTGCCTGTAGTAGGTTAAACCTGTACCACAGGCGGCTAACGGCTTAAAAAGTATACTTATCTTTTTAAAGATTTAAACAATATTAAATAATACAAATTTAACACCTAAAATATAATGTTAAAAATTTACTTATTTTAGAATAAGTACTAAATAACTCCTCAGTTTCATCATAGGTCAACTTTTGTATAAAATTAGTGACTATTATTTTACAATGTATATAGTTAAGGTTATATATAGATAATGACTTATTTACTTTATTGTAGAGAAAGGAATATCCGAGAAAAGGATAAAACCTGTTCGTATTAACAAACTTTGACTCTGATGCACTAGTGCAGATAATAACTTTCCGTCTCATGGTGTTAGTAAGGTTAGCATTGTTTGTGTGTTGTTTTAAAATTGCATGTTTAATAAAGAGTTGGCGGACAGTTAAGACGTTACATTTTTCATACAGAAGGCACGGAGGAAAAAGGAAAGGTCGAAAATTTGTAACTTTTAGTATTGCTCTTTGGGCATGTCCAATGGTTAACATTGAGGTTTTCAAGCTATATCGGCGTATTTGTGTTAATAATAACTGGACAGTCGAAATGGCTGGGACAATATGTTATCTTGTTTAGGAAGTCTGTAGTTGTTACGCATGCAAAAATTAATAAACATTATCTTTTCAGCATTTAATGTTAGTAGATTACTTCTAAGCCAGCTATTTATTACATTACACCCATGCCTTACGTAATAATGCACCGCACTACTGTTTGGAGTAGAAAAAATCAAAGACCTTGGAATAGTTGTTCCCTATGCTGATGACACTCAGCATAGGGAACAACTATTACACGGTCTAGTTTTAAGGTACACAGATCATTTATGTAGATCAGGGGCTCTACCGGCTAAGTCGCCGAACATCGTTTTCGTGAATGGCGTTCAAATAAATAAAGGTTAAAAATGACTTAATCAATCGTTAAATCGGCTTCAACGTTGACAACCGATTCCGGACTATTTATGACGTCACATGTGGTCATGGAAGCCGATTAAAAGATTGAATAAGTCATATTTAACCTTTATTTATTTGAATGCCGACTTAGCCGGTAGAGCCCAGGAATAGGGTAGGGCCTACTATACTCCCCTGGGATATTCTAAAAGTATTAATTTTTACGTCCGTAGTAATAATTAAGTGAATCGTAATTCAAATTCAAATTATTTTATTTGTAGAAATATGGGTCTTACAATGTTCTTATTTCTACTTATTATTACCGTTCCATATTAGCCTTTCGGCGTGCAAATGTCTTACACATAAAATAATAATTTTAATTTATTAAACAAACTGAATGTAAATCGAAGTCTTTAAATTTATTTAATAATTACACAATATGTTTGCTTAACCTAATTTATCATCAAAATATTCCTTGATTGTGTAAAAAGCTTTACGTAAAAGGTATTCAGAAAGCCTTTTCTTAAATTCAATGTTGCACTTTAAATCTGCCAGGTTGTGAGGTAATTTATTGAATATCCTGGGGGCCATACAGAAAACGCTTCCATCGTAAAGACTTGTTCTATACGGAGGTATGCATAGCTTATTCCTTAGTCTCTTACTTTTTAGGGACTCAAAAAGACCTTTGTTATTCCTGACAAACACAATAACCTCATACAGATACAGGCAAGGAAATGTCAGTATACTATATTTTATAAAAACAGGTTTGCAAGAATCTGTCTGTTTGAGGTGGAATACCGCCCTTAAACACTTTTTTTGCGCCTTAAATGCTCTTTCCCGATCTGATGAGTTGCCCCAGAATATGAGACCATACCTAAGCACCGATGTAACGTATGCATGGTATGCAGTAAGGACAGCATCTTGATTCACTACCTTATATAGCATGTAAAGCGCGTACGAAAAACTATTTAATTTTTTGCATATATGGTCGACATGTGATTTCCAGTTCAAGTTTGAGTCAATATATAATCCTAGAAATTTCGTCTCTGCTGTAGTCTCAATTACTTTATGTCCATATTTTATATCCATGGTATTAGCATTATTAAGAGATCTATAATTATTTTTAAATGTCATTATATGGGTTTTGTCAAGATTTATGATTAAATTATTTGATGTCAACCAATCTATAATATTCACTAAATTACAATTTATGTCCATTTCTATACTTTTAGCGTCATTTTTTTGAGAATAAATAACTGTGCTATCGTCAGCAAATAACACCATTGGGTGGTCAATTGCTCGGGGAAAATCATTTATATAAATAATAAATAATAAGGGACCTAAAACACTACCTTGTGGCACTCCATATTCTATGAAACGTGTGGCTGATACATGATTATATTTGATTTTGGATTTGCTACATATTTTACTTATCTGCGTCATTTTATATCTATTGCTTAAGAATGATTTTATTAAATTTAGGCAATTACCTCGTACACCATATGTATATAATTTACCTAATAGTATTTCATGGTCAACAAAATCAAAGGCTTTTGTAAGATCCATGTATAAAGCACTAACTTGTAACTTTTTATCCAAGTTGTCCATGACAATAGTGAGAAATTTGAAAATTGCCAAATTTATATTTCTATTTTTTCTGAAACCGGCTTGCTCATCACACAAAATATTATTAGCTTCTAAATAATCATATAGGCACTGATGTATATATTTTTCAAAAAATTTTGAAAATATCGAAGAGAGGGCTACAGGTCTATAATATTTCATACATTCCTTATCTTCTTTCTTAAATACAGGCAAAATTATAGTCTTTTTCAGACTATTTGGGAATTCACCCGTTACAATTGAGCAATTCATAATATGGCTAAGAATAGGTGCTAGAGACAAGTCAACCAATTTAATAACTTTGGTGCATATTTCATCATAACCAGTGCTTTTAGTATTTTTAAGTCCATGTATTATATTGAATATAGCTTCTATTATTATATTGAATATAGTAATGTGTGCTATCCGCTTGTGTGCAGCCGGCCGCCGTGCGCAAGGAGGCCCCGCCGCGCCCCCCGCCCCCCGCCGCGCCCGCCGCCGGCTCCTCGGCGCCCGCGCAGCCCGCCGCGCTGCCCTACCCCACCCAGCCACAAGGTGAGTCCTCCGCCTACTTCAGCCCCACCCCACCTACATCTGCCGCCGTGCGCAAGGAGGTCCCGCCGCGCCCCCCGCCCCCCGCCGCGCCCGCCGCCGGCTCCTCGGCGCCCGCGCAGCCCGCCGCGCTGCCCTACCCCACCCAGCCACAAGGTGAGTCCTCCGCCTACTTCAGCCCCACCCCACCTACATCTGCCGCCGTGCGCAAGGAGGTCCCGCCGCGCCCCCCGCCCCCCGCCGCGCCCGCCGCCGGCTCCTCGGCGCCCGCGCAGCCCGCCGCGCTGCCCTACCCCACCCAGCCACAAGGTGAGTCCTCCGCCTACTTCAGCCCCACCCCACCTACATCTGCCGCCGTGCGCAAGGAGGTCCCGCCGCGCCCCCCGCCCCCCGCCGCGCCCGCCGCCGGCTCCTCGGCGCCCGCGCAGCCCGCCGCGCTGCCCTACCCCACCCAGCCACAAGGTGAGTCCTCCGCCTACTTCAGCCCCACCCCACCTACATCTGCCGCCGTGCGCAAGGAGGTCCCGCCGCGCCCCCCGCCCCCCGCCGCGCCCGCCGCCGGCTCCTCGGCGCCCGCGCAGCCCGCCGCGCTGCCCTACCCCACCCAGCCACAAGGTGAGTCCTCCGCCTACTTCAGCCCCACCCCACCTACATCTGCCGCCGTGCGCAAGGAGGCCCCGCCGCGCCCCCCGCCCCCCGCCGCGCCCGCCGCCGGCTCCTCGGCGCCCGCGCAGCCCGCCGCGCTGCCCTACCCCACCCAGCCACAAGGTGAGTCCTCCGCCTACTTCAGCCCCACCCCACCTACATCTGCCGCCGTGCGCAAGGAGGCCCCGCCGCGCCCCCCGCCCCCCGCCGCGCCCGCCGCCGGCTCCTCGGCGCCCGCGCAGCCCGCCGCGCTGCCCTACCCCACCCAGCCACAAGGTGAGTCCTCCGCCTACTTCAGCCCCACCCCACCTACATCTGCCGCCGTGCGCAAGGAGGTCCCGCCGCGCCCCCCGCCCCCCGCCGCGCCCGCCGCCGGCTCCTCGGCGCCCGCGCAGCCCGCCGCGCTGCCCTACCCCACCCAGCCACAAGGTGAGTCCTCCGCCTACTTCAGCCCCACCCCACCTACATCTGCCGCCGCCATTATGCCCCACCCCACCCAACTACTAAGTGAATCCTCCGGCTCCTTTACGCCCCACCCCACGTATTCACAAGGTGAGTCGTCCTTCGCCTTTATGTCCCACACAACTCAGCCTCAAGGTAAATCCTTCGCCTCCTTTATGCCCTGCCCCAAGAAGATAAAGACTACCGCCGCCTTTATGCCCCACTCTCCGAGCCACAAGGTTCAACTTTCGGCATCTTTATGCCCCTCCCTATCCAGCCACAAGGTGAGTTATCTGCCTTCTTTATGCCCCACCCCATTAACTCATATGATGATTCTGCCGCTACCTTTATGCCCCACCCCACTCAGCCACAAGGTAAGATCGCCACTCCTACCTCTTTCATGACCTAACTAAGGTCACACCAGGAAATGGGTGCTCCGAGCCTGGATATGCTGTCCATTCATTGCCTGTCTGTCAAGTTCCGCGCACACAATTTGTGTTCTATTTTAGGAATAATAAGAACCACCAACCGAGTCCGTCTCCGTCCTATTTTCGCCTTGTTTTACATTTACAAGGTCCCTACTTGACCCTACTAAGCCATAAAATAATAACCCTCTTCCGTTCTCCTCGTAGTAATTCTCCTCCTTGCTATACTTCATGTTACCAATTTTTATAATAATAATAATATTATCTCGGGACAATGTCACACAGATCATCCTAGCCCCAAACTAAGCAAAGCTTGTACTATGGGTACCAGGCGACGATATACATACTTATATAGTTAGATAAATACTTAATAACATAGAAAACATCCATGACTCAGAAACAAATATTCATGCTCATCACACAAATATTTGCACTTACCGGGATTCGAACCTAGGACCACCAGCTTCGTAGGCAGGAGCACTACCAACTAGGCTACGGTGACCGTCATACTTATTGAATTCTCCATTTCCTGCTCCCAACAATCACAATGTAGTCTGTCGCTCCCTTGGTACCGCGCCTGCAGTTGCGAGGTGCGGTGTTCATAGCGCCCGGTCCACTCCCCGCCCAGACATAGCTCAGCCCTAGTTGGTACTTTTATAATGCGTGATAATAATAGGTAGGGGAAAAAGGTTTTTCGCATTTTTTAAGAAAATTCAAAACATTTGGAACGAAGTTCGTTATCGCGCGTTGTGAAAGGGGGCTAGACGGAAAAAATTGTTACGAAAAGTTGTCACGACACTTTTTGCAGCTGTGCGGCGTGCGCATGTTTCTCTGTCTGTCTCTCTCTCTAATAGAAAGCAAGCCAGATATTTTCATTTCTATTTCGCATTGAACAGTGTGGTGTCGCGACGATTATTTTTGTTGAGTGTATACAGATTTTTTGTACATAATAAATGATAAGAAATAACTTCGTTCCATCCGGGTGTCCCTTGACACCTCTCAAGTTTTTTTTAATATAGTTATTGTTTTTATTTAAAATTTAACTAAAGTATGTAGGGTCCATGTTGTTCGATAACTATTTGCCATCTTGTAGGTAAGGACATGATCCCATTGCTATAGAAATTTTGGGACTTCTGATCAATATACCGCGACAAGTGGTTTTGGCAGTCCTCTCGTGATGTTAACTTGACACTACCTAAAGAATTCTGAAGAAACCAAAACAGGCGGAAATCTGAAGGTGCAAAATCACGACTATACGGCGGATGCATTAACACCTCCCCGCCAAACTCTCTTAATTCTTGCTGAGTGGTTAAAGATGTGTGAGGTCTAGCGTTATCATGAGGAAAACCACACCCCTCCTGTTGATTAATTCCGACCGCTTTCTCTCAACTTCTTGCTTTAATTTCATCAGTTGTTGGCAGTAGAGTTCAGAATCGATGGTCCTGCCTGGTGGTAACAGCTCATAATGCCCTTCCAATCCCACCACACACACACGCACACAGCATCACCTTGTTGCGAGTTAACCCGGGTTTGGATACAGTCTGTGAAGCCTGACTGGCCTTTGAACACGACCTTTAGCGCACGTGCTCGTCGTCCGTAATCCACTTTACATCACCAGCTATCAGCTTCTTCAAAAATGACATTACGTCGTAATAAAGAATCACAAATGAGTACACGGTTCATTAGGTTTCTTTCAGTGAGCTCGTGAGGTACTCAAATATCGAGCTTTTTGGTGTACCCAGTTTTATCAAATGCGCCAAAACTGTTTTGTGGTTAATTCCCAGTTCTTCAGCTACGTTGTAACTACTGATATGCCGATCTTGCTCCACTTTCTCAAAAATGCCATCCATTTTATCCGTAATAGGGCGACCAAAGCGACGTGCATCTTTGACATCAAAATTTCCGGATTGAAAACGCTTAAACCAACTGTGCTACTCTCACAGACACGGCAATAGGTCCATAAAGATTGCAAATTTATTTCGCAGTTGCATTTTTACCTTTATGTAGTAAAATTTTAAAATCTATCGAATTTATTCATTAGATTCACTCATCTTGACAGTACGAAAAACAAATGAAAATCACACATTTTTCTAATTTGACTTTGGAATTGTTCTTTAAAATTTTAACTTTCAATGATACAGCCAAAGAGATTTTATGGCAACTTCATACTTTAATGCGAAAAGACTTTTTCCCAACCTAATACGTTAGGCCCGAGTGGTGCCGGCCGTACACACAGAACACTGGCTCTCATTGTTTCCCACACGCTGGAGCCCCATACACCAGTAGAGCTGGACTGCGACGTAAAGGTGGCTGTTCCCGCAGGCATGCCGCTGCCGTACGGCGCGGCGGGCGGGGCGCCGTACCCGTACTACGCGCCCGTGCCCGCCATGTACAACCCGTACGCCACGCTGCCCTACCCGCACCACGCGCGCATGCCGCCGCCGCAGCCCTACCAGCCCTACCAGTACCCCGCGCCGCAGTACCCGCAGCAGCCGCCGCCCGCCGGCTACAACCCCTACCCGCCGCAGTAGCCGTGCAACACGGCTGCACCGCGTGGGCCCGTGAGCTGTGCCGAGCAGACCACGCTCAACGTATAATTATTGTTATTCAGACAGGTCCAAACGGAAACATGTTTTGATCCTACCTTTGCCTTCTTACGTCATAGTACAGCGGTCTCACCGGCACCGCAGCTCAGTGAGTCTTATGGTTCAATTGTTAAGTACCTCCGTACGATTCTAATTACAATATGATTTGATATACGATAGAAAATTATGCAAGCAAATTAAATGATGCTAAGGGGATGAGATTATATATACTAGTTGGCACTATTCCCAAAAACTATAATGTTTATTTATTGTTAGATATTTAATAAATATATGTTTATTATCTTCAATCTTATGGCTTGTGATAATGTTGTGAAGAAAGTAGGCACGACCCTGAAGAGGTTTAAATTTATCTTGCCTTGCATCTCCTAAAATATTATTAATTCTAATTTATTTAATAATATTCCCCGACGTCCGCGCATCATTTTGCCAGCCAAATAGGAATTCATATTATGGAAGGTAATTTTATAGACATTCAAGTTACACTTGGACTTCAATAGAAGTATGCTCAATAGAAAAGCTGAAACCAATCTTAAACATAAGCAAGCATTAATACATTAAATGACGTGGGTAGATCAAAGTTGCAAGGTAAAGGGAAGATTTAAATACAGGTAGGTTTTCTTAAGTAACGAACTCCATTGTATTAGGTATATGCTATATATAGATACTGACTGTCATTTAACCTTAAAAGTTGGAGTTTCCTTATGACATAGGGTATATAGTTACAAAGACACTCCCACTTCTTTGGTTAAAAAATTTCACGCAATTGAGATAGTTTTCGAAGTATTAAAAACAAACTGCATAAGAAAATCTTTTTTTAGATTAAATTTAGCATCACAAAATTTCAAAAATATTTTTATTATTTGCATTGTTTTAGATAATAATACTTTGAGAAAAATGTAATGTTGTCAGTAATGTACCCATCGCATTTGTAACCGCATTTAATACTACGTAACCGCCCGACTCGGGCGTGCTCCGAGCGCACAGAACATGTACTTTTGGTTGTGTTTGATTCCGACGTAGCTGTCAGCGCTCAGTAGGGGGAGGGGCGCCGTCTGGTTGTGCGCACTGACACCGATACAACTCTACTAGAATTTAAATATTATTTTCATAAAAATAAATATAAAATTGTGCATAAAACAAATAGGTGTATTAAAGGAATATGATATGATGCATAGTTGAAATTATTTATATATTTTTAAATAATCTCTGATGTCGTAAGTAAATTTATAACAAACAAGTACTGAGGGAAGCAAAGCTAAGAAATCGAGTACAGGTGATTAGTTTGTATAAGAAATGGTTGTAAAGTACGAGCGCAGTAGGGCTGTCGGGGCAGAGCGCGGCAGTGCCCCCCGCGCGGCCGTGCTGCCGGCACACGTACTAAGCAAGGCTGCTACATAATCTCGACTTCACTAACTCATGTTATGTAAAATATATGTAATTGTTATTTTCATGCAATAAAATGTAGGAATAAATTTTTTTATGAAAATATTTAATTTGTTTAATTTTACCAGTCGAGTGTACCGTCTGCTGTGTAGAGTACCTACATGCCACACGATGGATAGTGGAGCCCTATCAGCGAAGGTTATCAAATTCTTTAGAATCGTTTCAAAAGTTAGTTATGCTAGCTGCTTGGAGCCCGCTGGGGCACATGGAGTAGCTCGGGGGAGGCCCCCACCAGTTCCTATGTACGGGGTGGTGTGTATGGGTGGTCACGGTATTGTATTGGTGTAGTTTTGATGACTATACAATGTGGAGCAGGACGATTGACATTCCTCTTAGCCACGTAAAGAATGGCATGCTCTTTACCCGTATACAAAAAATCAATCAAATCCAATGAATACTTTAGCCACAGGAAATTATTTTTCATTTTCATAATTTTCAACATGATGTAGATCGGAGTCCGTAATAATAGGTAAACGGCCGCCGCCCGTTGCACGCCGCACCACGCCGCGCACTTGATCAGTGACTTTTCGTAGATAAAGCGTGTTTACTTTTTATGCAGTTGATTCTGCTATATATTTTGTTTGATAATTGCAATTTTTAAGTTTTCCATTAACTACTAATCTTCGTGTCTTAAAATGTTTTGATGGACTAGTACTGTGCTCGTTTTAATTTAATGTCGTAGTTCCAGATCCACATTGTATAAATACTGGTGAAACTACAGATTATTTGAGTGTATCAGTTAGTTTTACTTCATAGAAAGTTTTATAATTTATTTTTTAATAAAACAACGGCCACTAGCTAGTCTATTCCATATGTCGTGGGGTACTTTACAAACATATAATAGACGGACACAAATTGCATCCAGCCTCAGAACAGCTATTCATGGGTCACACAAATAGTTGTCCGGCGCGGGACTCGAGCTATAAAACTCGAAGATTAAAATTTTCAGGTTGTGTTTGGTCATCCAGTTAGTTGTCGCGGTAATTCCTGAAGTTAATTTTTCATTTAGAATTGTATTTGTTTCACATGAGGTTAGTACTGATATATGGTCTGCGAACAGGACACAGCGTTCGTTGATATAATAATAATATCTAGGGGGCAATATCACACAGATCATCCTAACCACAAATTAAACAAAGCGTGTACTATGGGTACCAGGCGACGATATACATACTTATATAGATAGATAAATACTTATATACATAGAAAACATCCATGAGTCAAAAACAAATATTCGTGCTCATCACACAAATATTTGCACACACCGGGATTCGAACCCAGGACCACCAGCTTCGTAGGCAGGAGCACCACCAACTAGGCTACGGTGACCGTCAGGGGGAGATCGTTTATGTATACCAGGAAAGCAAGCATCGTATTACGCTTCCTTGCGGGATTGAGGCATTATAATAATAATCATTTATTTTAGATCCATCCTAAGATTACATCCATATTTGTTAGCATAATTGCGCGCTCACAAACTAGATACTGTAAATAACAAGAGTATCACACAAGTGGCAAGTCCGGGTGGACTGCCCGAAGATGGCGGAAAATCACTACGCTATGTACCCAGCGAGCCAGCAGCGGCCAGTCCCGCCGCGCCCGCACGCATTGTAGTACTGCACGCGCCGGGCGCTGTGTCCGCTGCGGGTAGCTAGCCCACAGGCTGCGCGTGTAAAAGGTCTGACAGTACGCTTTAAAAAGCGCTACTTTGACAGTCCCTGAGCACCGTGAAAACCTGCGGCCCGACATGTTGCATCGGACAGACAGCGCTGTGCGCTCCCCTTCTATATCTACACTATCCTTGAGGTCCTCGGTGCCCCAGTGGCCCAAACACTTAAATTGTTCAACTTTATTTAGAGCTTTATTTAGTACCACTAAGAGTGAAATTCGGAACGAATGTGTACCGCTTGTTATCCGGCCTGATTATCATAGTTTCACTCTTTTTCGTATTTAACCCATGAGCCACTGCCCGCTTGAGTATGTTTCGCCGGACCGTCTCAACTGGGTCGTGTTAAAACCGATAGTAGATGAACCCACTGAGTTTGTTTCGCTGGGTCTTCTCAGTTGGGGCGCATTGGATCCGGTGGTAGCATTAAAGCGCGACCGTCGTTATTTACACAAGGTCCGTCATAATAATAATACCTTAATATAGACAGAACCATTGACAATATGTAGTAAAAAATATTAGACTTAAACTAGATTATGAAACATAATTTCTTGACAATAACTTGATACGAGCTAGCTAAATATTATTGCTATAATAAAATAAATTTTATAAATGTTTTCATACAATATGTACCTAAATATCTATGTTACTAGAAATAATAATGTATACAACTATATTACTACAAACATGTTCTGACTATTTACAAGCGCTTTTTTAAAGTCTACGTGAATAAAAACCTTTTTTATTTTATTTTTCTCACAAACCTTCAGACGCCTTTGTAAGGCACCACTCGATGGGCTCAACATAGAAAGCACTCTGGGTAGGTGTACCTACACCTGCGTTCTGCAGGTGCTCGATGCTAAGGCTGTCGCGACCCGGGGATTTACCCCTCACCATGCCTCTGATCACCGCCCTCACTTCCTTTGTAGCAAAAAGAACACTACATTCACTACCTGCCTTAGCATCGAGGTCCGTCTGCGCTGACCCCAGAGGCGACTCCACCCTGAAATAGTGGGAGAACATAGCGGCCATCTCACTAGGCTCGTGCACTCGCGCCACGCTGACGGGGAGACCCATTATGATTCATTTTATTGATCTTTTTCCAGAACTGACCCAATTGTAGTTTGAGTAAAGTTTTGCAATAATATCCATTTTTATTTTATGTTGATTATCCTAACATCACTTTAATTTTGACTTAAAGGCGCGAAGTCGCGATTCGTTGCGAACTTTATTTAAAGAAATAAATACATTTACCTTACTGAGCCATCTCAATATATATCAAATAAAAAAATGAACTGCATCACTAAAATACTAGGAATAAATACAAACTAGCCATGCCAGGCTTTAGAGTCAGCAATACGAATAAATCATTCTCCAAAACAACATCCAGTCGAGATAGAACACTACAACATTAAAACAAATGAAATAGAACTCCTCCGATCAGATACATTACCGGATGGAATTGGCACGTCCGCAATGCTCGTTAGTGAGAATTTGATGTATGTATTTCGTTTTCCCGGCATTTAATAAGGTTATTTGTTGAAAACACACAAACCTCGCCGTGCGACTTGGTACTTTATAGCTATGAAGATGTCGCTCATCCGTCATTCAGACTGCGCAGCGCAGCAGTGGACACACGGGTCATATTCAGACTGCTAAATTAAACATTCATTTTATGTAAGGTAGGCTGAAACCATCCTACTTCTATGTCATACTTTAACGAGACAACAGAGCCTCTAGCACGAGTTCCTGCAGTTTACTTACTCGATCACACGTACAGTTTCTCCCATACATAGAGCACCAGCGCCTCTCGCGGAAACTATTAAGAACTAAAAATCTGGTGCTCAATGTATGGGACGAAACCGTACGTGTGATCGAGTAAGTATACTGCAGGAACTCGTGCTAGAGGCTCTGGTTTGTCACCCCGCACCCGGGGTAGGTACATGTGGTGCGTTGATAGATCAGTCGGTCAAGACATGTACCTATAGATATAAATATGTTTTAAGACCTGGATTTGCTAAGTGATTATTTGATTAATACATTATGTGCCACTGTTGATCCTGATTTGCAGATATTGCAATAAGGTTGGGCCAAGTACCATTAAAAACAGGCCAAGTGCGAGTGAGCCCACGAAGGGTTCCGTACCGATTCTACGGAACCCTTCATGGGCGAGTCCAACTCGCACTTGGCCGGTTTTAGTTTTTGTTATAGCGGCAACAGAAATACATCATCTGTGAAAATTTCAACTGTCTAGCTATCACGGTTCATGAGATACAGCCTGGTGACAGATGGACAGACAGACAGCGAAGTCTTAGTAATAGGGTCCCGTTTTACCCTTTGGGTACGGAACCCTAAAAAAGTAAATGCTGAGGCGTAATAAAAGCTTGAATTGATATAATTCGTCACGGGCTGGATCAAAAGTGGATATAGACGATTTGGACACCTCGTACCTACATACTGTGTACCTGCGGTGTGTAAACAGACAAACTGTTTACCCATGTAACCAGGTAATAGATGTCGAAAATGTCTATGTATACTTGTGTATACTCCATTAGTAACCACTAAATTAAATTATGTATAGAAATGCATCGGTGAAGCGGAATCACCATGTATGGCATGCCGCATGCCATAAATCCATAAAGGTTAGTCGCGTTAATACCTGTGCCTCTAGCACGAGTTCCTGCAGTTTAGTTACTCGATCACACGTACAGTTTCTCCCATACATTGAGCACCAGCGCCTCTTGCGGAAACTATTAAGAACTAAAACTCTGGTGCTCAATGTATGGGACGAGACTGTACGTGTGATCGAGTAGACTGTACTACTGTTAACAAACATAGGAACAGAAAGGGTCTACGCATGGACACTGCACTCTAAACACCTCTTCTGGATTGGCGGACCGACGACGACCCCCTGTGCAGAGGTTGCAAGGAAGCTAAAGAAACACTAGTACACGTACTTAGCAGTATTGCAAGAGCGTAGGCTGCCAACTGGTAAAACTCCCGAACTATACAAAAACGCTGCAGCGGGCACTCAATCCAAGTTTTCAAGGTCTCTTGGATTTCTGAACGATTAACTAATTAAAGATGGACATTGTGATAACTACTAAAATAGGTACAATCTGTACTTGTGTGTCATAATCTTTGAATTGATGAATGAATATGAAATGAAATTTTATTATTTTTGAAAATTTCGAGATACTGTCCTCAGTCTCTATCACTCACTATAAATATTAAGAAAATCTCCATATTTACCATGCCATTTATCCAACATTTTCTTTTATAGAAGCTTATAGTAAAAACTAGACTGTATTTTACCAATAAACAAACAAAATATGAAAAAAAAAGAAAAAAAATCTACTTTACGAGACCTGGGTGCTACTCCCAGCACGTATCTTTACTCTTGTATTAAAAATATTTGAACATACTTACATTGACTTTACTTTTTACTAATTTTAACATATACCTAATAGTTAATACTGCTAAAAGAGATAATAACAGTCCCGCTGGGTAGGTTACAAATAGGAAGGGTAGTTTACAAATTAAAAGCGTATTAATATCACATATAATTGCTATTTATTAAATAATTCATCTAAAGTATGACGGTAGACTTAAAGCAAATCGTTTAGTACTTGGGCGCCGGCGACTCCTCCTTCGAGTAGTCTCTGGTGGGAGAGTAGAACTGTAAACGAAACAACAAATGTATACTATCAGTTGACAATCTCTATTGTTACACGTAAATGGGAATCTACCCCAGATTGGCACGGGTTTAGTCCAAAATTATGGGGTGCATTGGAAATAATGGTATTTGAACTAAAATTTCGTTGTATGGCTGAAGGCATAGAATATCACCAGCCTATATCATCCTGTGAAGGGCTCAGAAGATGACCTGCAGGAATACCTCCCAGAAAACAGTCAGTAGTGTCTCGGTGTATTCTGACCGTCATACTGTGATCACCAACCCGTCTGCCAATTGTGGCCATTGTGGCATAACCACCAAAAATGGACACTCCATTGTGGATATTGTTTGTGGGGGCCTTTGTCCAGCAATGGTATCATACAGCGGACATGGTGATGAACTAAAATTTATTAGATGGTGTTATCAATATGACAGTTGGCCATGTTTCTACAAAACAGAGCCCATGGATAATTCCCTCCTGCTCTGGAAGGATACATGTGACCTAAGGAATCCTAAATTTGTTCCATTTAGCCACTTCCTTCAGAGACTTCTGAAGAAAGAGGCTCATGTAATGTTTTCATTTACTGCTATTAAGGGACAATCAGTAATCATTTATTAGTTTTGGTAAACATAGGCATACAATACAGTGGGTCTTAAAATAAAATAAACAAGAGTTTAATAGGACATAATATATATTTTGGAAATGCAATGCCCACACTATAAATAAAATAAGCTTTATATTCACATAGAGTTAAAAAAAGAGTGATTATAAACAGTCAGAACATGTTTGTATTAATATACATAATTATTTCTAATGACAGCATACATTCTGAATGCTTCCACGACTATAACTGCTGTTATTGTAATATAAGAATAGCTTGTGTTGTCTACCAAACCTACAGCATGACTCCATAGGACATATACTGGGTTTGTTGTTAGAACAAAGTTTATACTGCAGATAATTTATCAATGAGGTGACCCCATTATAATTTTGAGTCTAATGTTAACTAAAAATAAGGTGTAAGGAACCAAACCTAACAGTCCCTGATTTAGTGCAGTTGTTTGCTTGATATGAGTAACATGAAGCCAACAATTTATACTGCCTTTTTGATTCTGTGGTAGCATTTTGAATGGCACATAATGTGGGGCTGGGTTTGAATCCCAGGTTGGGTCAAAAGGCCTTTTAAGGATTTATTGGTTAAGAAAATTTCTCAGTTTAAGGTTGAACACCCCTCTGCCTCCAAGGGCATTTAAAGCTGTTGGTCCTGTACTCTTGACCTCTTTCCAGTCATGTCACTAGTCATCCTATCAGTTCATGGGTATGATAGATAGAAAGTGCCCCTTTGTTAGCACTCGCTCTTTGAGACTGGCAGCTGTGGCCGAAATTCAAACAAGACATTATTCATGAATTTCTTTTTTACATACATTAATTCATATTAAAAGATTATTTGGCAAAAGACAATTAACTATAAGGCCAAGTGTAGTGTAAGAAGTATTAGGTGCTGACTGTAGGTAAAATATCTGTATGATGTGTGGTTGTACCTTGTACTGCTTTGTCCTGTACTCCTCCCAGGGCTCAGGGTTGGACTTCTTGTTCCAGGAGACATCTGGGTTGCGAGTAGCCAACCTGCCTAGGTAGAACACTGCCCCCGCGCAGCCCAGGCCCACACACACGTACAGGGGGATTAACTGCACCAAATAATGCAGTTATTAAAAATCCATTCTAATTTATTTAAAGGCATTCCACATTATCCAAAAACAATCTTGGCAATATGAATTGAGAATTGATAGTATGCACTACATATTCCTGTATGATTATGATTAGTTGAAACATAAAGGACAACCATTTGCAGGCACCAACATCAATTGCAATTTATGTAAGTTATTCTAGTAGCCTTATGGACAATTTTAAGACCAAATAAACATTCATATATCTATTAATTAATTATAGGATTGTAGTGAACTACTACAGTATTATATGTAGCCACATAGAGTAAACTGTCAATGATAGATAGACATTTTTTAAAACAAAAACATTAGACATAAAATCCATTTTCAATATTAGCCTACATCTCAACCTACTCCTACTTTACTATTAGCGTGTGCTGTGTGTTCTACTGTGTTCTGTGCTTGTGGTGTCCAGACAGTAAACCCAAGTGATACTGTACACATCAGTTATAATTTCACCACCACAATAGTGACAGAAATTGGCACAGTTGTTCCCAAAACGAAATAAGTACAATACATGGGAGAATATCATAAAAGCTGTTAAGAGCCCATTCCTAACACTCAAGATAATGAACAAAACAAAATATATCTGCATTAACAGATTTTATAACATACTATAATTCCATTAATTATGATCAAAATCAATACCTACCCCATTTCTTTGTCAAGTTATCTAATCTTTTCAGGCAAATTGAACCATATAAAGTTTTTACCTGTTAGCCATTAGTAATTGGCAGCACTGTGTTGAGGACAAATATACAATTTTGAATAAAATGGGCAGAGAAATATAAATTACTAAATCGTCAACTATTGTGCACATTTAAAAACATGTAATAACCATATACAGTAATGATTCTGTGTTTTGCGATGATAACAAAAGCTAAGAGGTTAATTATGTAAGAAGTGCTCAGCTGAGGGCCGAGACGTAGCCAGCGTCCGTCACTTAATAGATGTTGCTACTTACAGCCTTGTGCTTCTTCAAGCTTTCGATTGAGAGACCTTGCATATTGACGGCTTTTTGTCTAACTTAGAAGTAACACACTCTTTTTCTATGATTTACAAGCAATCGATTTAACGAAGACTGCAGAGTGCTGAAAATATTTGACATACATAATTTGGTGTTGCCGTATTGCGGAAGCCAAATAAATATAAATAAAATATGTTTATTTCGGGTAACTAATTTCGACCCATAGACAGAAAATACAAACATAATAAAATACAATAACAAAATTAATACTGAAAAATAACACCAAAAAAATTATTACACACACGATACTAATTGATTAATAGATAAATATACATATAATTGAATTTAAATTAAATAACGCTATATTTAGAAATATTGAAATTACGCCTATATCCCACCTCGTTCAAACCTGCGACCCAACATGTTCGCCCTTCGCGACAGCGCCCTCCGTTCCCGTTCTATATCAGCATGATCTTCGAGACCAACCGTCACTATATGCCCTAAATATTTGAAATTATCAACCCTCTCAAGTTGAATACCATTAAGTTTTAAAGGTGGTAGATATAGCGGACATTTAGCACCAGCGGTGTCAAAGACCATGTACTGGCTCTTGCTGACATTATAATTATTTCAATGAGCTTTCTCAAACCACAAATAGACGCACTTAGGAGCACAGTGTCATCTGCATAGGAAATGTTGTTGACACAGACATCGTCAATATGACAGCCGTTCAGTTCGTTGTCGATGATCAGTTCGTTCATGTAGAGATTGAACAATGTGGGCGATGTCAGTCCCCCCTGCCTCACGCCACATTTTGCCGATACGGATCCGACATTGCTCCCGCCCATCTGACGCTGTTGACCTGGATCTGATGGTAAACTTTCTGATCCCACGATAGTATACAAGGGTTTACCTCAGGGATCAGTCCTAAGCCCTATATTATATAATATCTACACATATGACTTAGACTGTGACTCCCTCAGTTTCATGAAAGATATTCTTAAGTTTTCATTCCGCTCCAAAGATAGATTTTATCACACAAGGAAAATTAAGAATGTGTTATTTCACTGTTTTTCCTGTGCTATTGATGTAGTATTAGCCTGGATTCCTACTCATAGCAGCATCAGCGAAAATGAATCGGTCGAACTATGTGTAAAGGATGCTATCAGACTTGGAGTCAAATCCTAAATGTTTTTCTTGGGACTTAAAATTGCGTCTAAATCTCAAACGGTGAAGTTGTGGAATGATGAATTACCGCTCGCTTGGCCAAGGGGACTCCGCGCGCAACGCACCTTTGCCCCGGGCCCTCAGCGCGTGCCTACCTCAAATGTCCCACGAAAAAAACTTGACGACCGTACTTTGCCCCGCCATTTATAGCACCGTCAGCGCGCGGGTCGGGTTTCACAAAATCGTTTCTTGTGACTCAATTTGTTTAAAAAAGCGTCAAGTATTATAATAGGTCTTTACCTATGAAATTGCCGTTTTGTATGAAAAAATTTAAACGAATTTTTTTCATGAATTTTTTTATTTGTATTAATCGAAGTAATCACCCATGCAATCAATGCATCTTTGCCATCGCAGTGGCAGTTTATTGATGCCCTTCTTAAAGAAATCAGCTGGACGGGAGGCAACAAATTCTTCAAAGGCATTTTGTACTGCCTCTCGGGTATTGAATTTTTTTCCCGCCAAGAAGTTATCCAAATTCTGGAAAAAGTAGTAGTCTGTAGGCGCAAGGTCTGGTGAGTAGGGCGGATGACGGAGAGCTTCCAACCCCAGTTCTTGCAACTTGGAGACCGTCTGCTGTGCAGTATGAGGTCGCGCGTTGTCGTGCAGGAGCAGCGGAGACGAGCGATTGACCAATGCTGGTTGGAGATGCGCCAGCTTCTCCATCATTGTGCTCAGTTCTTCACAGTACACATCTGCAGTAATGCTCACCCCGTTTGGTAAGAAGCTGTGATGAATCACACCGGCGCTAGACCACCAAACAGTGACCATCACTTTTCTAGGGGTAAGTTTTCGTTTAGGGCATTGTTTAGGTGCTGAACCAGGATCCAACCAACTTGCTGAGCGCTTGCGGTTATCAAACAGAATCCATTTTTCATCGCAGGTAACAATGCGGTTCAAAATTCCTTCATTTGTGTGTCTGTTGAGCAGTGCAAGGCACGTCTCGACGCGTACTTCGCGCTGGCGATCATTGAGTTCGTGGGGCATCCATTTGTCAAGCTTTTTTACCTTGCCAATTTGACGCAAATGGACCAATATTGTTTTGACGCTAACGTCGAAAGCTGCTGCTAATTCAGCCGTAGATTGTGTATCATCAGCTTCCACAACCGCCTTTAATTCGTCATTGTCGACCAAAGTCTTCGGACGACCGCGAGGTTCATTTTTCAGGTCGAAATTTCCAGAACGGAAGCGAGCAAACCAATAACAGGTGGTGCGTTGGTTTGTAGTGTTAGCTCCGTAAACGTCGTTGATGTTGCGTGCCGCTTGTGCCGCGTTGCTGCCACGACGGTACTCATATTCCATAATTACTCGAATTTTTAACGTATCCATGATGACGAAAAAGATTGAAATGCGATGAAAATGTAACACTAATCAATAAAGAAATGACTACTTTTGGAAAAAAGAATCCATGTTTTTAAAATAAAATTAATTTGAAATTAGAATTCTTAGCCAAACAAAAATTATTTTGATTTGAAATGGCCAGTACTGCAGAACGGCAATTTCATAGGTAAAGACCTAATATATATTTATGTTTATTATGAAACTAGCTAACCAATGTTATCTTTTGTTTATCAAATTACGACTTTGGTGCAGAGTTATGCTGTGCTGAACTTAGAAGTAGGGCGTTTTGAAGCTCGTCTTGTATTCAAAAGCTCATATCTCTAAAAATAAAAGGGATGACATATGGTTTTTATTCTTTGATTATGTTCTATATATAATAAATAAAATAATATGAAAAAAAATATCACTTGTTCATCGATATTTATTATTTAAAAGGCCTTTGTTTCCATACCAATATCTGGCGCCGCAAGGCGTAGTTTATCTTAACTTAACAAGACTATTAAATGCACATAATATATTGCCGTTGTATTTGTAATTTGTTAGATGATTAACAGAATTAACTTCTAAAACGAATTTACTAAGAAAATACAATCAAAATGATCAAAATAAAAGCAATCATTTGAGTGTTGCGCGCAAACATGTACCTACCATATGTTGTTAGGTCTCAAAAAAAGGTTGAATCTTTGTTTCATGTTGGAATTTTTATATCTACGTGTTAGTTATTTACTTACCTTGATGTTCACAAAAAATCTCCAAGAATAACACTGGATTTATGAAGAAAATCACTTTTTTATCACACCACATCCCTCACCGAATCAAGCATGAATCGAACTGGAGTGAAACGAAACATTTTTATTTTTTTTTCTTGTGTTTTGTCTATGGCTTGGATGCTTGACTGGGGTTGTGTGGAGGGAAATTTCACGAAGAAACGGGACAAATAATACAAATTAGGCCCTGGAGCGATAGAGACGGGTGGAATCAGCTTTTTTGACGGCGGGAGCGATGTTAACCACAGGTTGATATGGTCATAGCTGAGTGAAATGCAATGTCAACTACCAGTTAACACGGGCAAAGCTGACTTCAAGGTTATGTTAACTACTACTTAACATGGTCAATTCTAAATTCTCGATTTGTTAATTAATAGTTAACACGGGCAAGCCAGCGGTTAAGGTCAATCAAGGGTAAGGTTGCCATCCATCCGGGTTTCCCCGGATTTGTCCTAGCTTAGAGGGCGTCCAGGTGGGATTTAATTTGTAGTCCGGGTTCCACTGGAGACACTGTTCGGGCCACATAGGCTCCCGTCGTGTCAAAGTATTTCATTCATCTCCAACGCAACCAGCCACCAGTGCGAACCATCCCGTAAAGTGAATGTCAACAATTGTGAATCAGTTTGGAATGGATGATTGTAAAGACTCATTGTATTGAATGGAAACACCATAATTATGATCAGGGCTGGGCAAAATACATGCTTTGCTTAAATTGAAATACAAATAAAAAAATACTACTACCAAAAAGAACTAAAAAATACTGTATCACAAGTAATTAAAATACGAAATAATTTGAAGCATCAAGTATTTGAAATACTAATTACAAATTACATTGTAAGGAAGTAATGGAAATACAAATACGTATTTATATTTTAATTGCAAGTAATTCAATTACTGCCCAACCCTGATTATACATATAATAAAATCGTAAGAAAGTCAAAACTGTACATTAAATATTTAAAAAAAATGATACTTGGGGCGTGATTTAGAATAGATATCGAAGCAAAAATATAGTTTTTAGAATTTTTGTCGGTTTGTCTGTTTGTCTGTATGTATGTCCGGACGGACTGGCTAAATGTAGGCTACATATTATCACGCTATCACCTATGGGGGTGGAGCTGTGATAATTTATAAAGTTAAACGCAGCTAAAACCGCGGGGCACAGCTAGTGGTTAATAAAGCAAAAATATAATGCCAAGTATTCATATTTTCTAGTGTAGCAATTCTTAACTTTCAAATGGTAAATGTTGCCAGTTACACGGGATCCTTTCCAAATTCGGATATTGAGATAGCTTTAGCAGTAAATTCCACATAATGATTGTTGATTATGAAATTGTGGGATTTACAACTCTTTCACTCTTCTAATTATTATCTCAAAACATGCTACATATATTATATTACGTTCATGGCAAACTTTTTGTTTTCATAGCCCAAAATTGCAAGCCAAAATATTATATATTTGTAGGTTGCAAAGGAAAATGTTACTTTAAACTTTAGTTCATTCAATTCATGGAATGTTTTAAATACACGGAGTTCCTGAATTGGGGATTTTAAAAACGTTATCGGGTATTTTTTATTAAGTATCGGGCACACTTTAATTGGAATAAAAATGCAATAAACTTTTGACAACTGCATCAAAAGAATATAATGTATTGATATAACCTAATATTAATGACTCGGTGCTATTCTTGTCGATATAAATCTTCCAATAATCGAAGGGAAACAGAACACTATCATAATGAGCTTTTTATTGTAAGTCATGTGTGTCTAGTTGAGACAGACCTGTGTGCCTATTTATAACTAGATGTCTTCCGTTGTTTGCGCTGACGTCTTGTTTACGTCTGCGGCGAAAATTCGATGCTTATCGTTTTGTTGGTGTCGACGATGAGGGGGCAGCGTTGCAGATCTCGACTTGCTATCAGGTGTTCGTGCTGCGTGGGCGCGCTCACACATCAGACTAATCAGTCAAGCCGTACAAGTCCTCATTTTGCGAAGAACTGACAGTATTCCCTGTAGGTTCGCTATAAATGGCTCTCTCCATGTGTAATCTGACAGTCTAAATGCCATGTTGCAGTGGGAGTCGCTCAAACAAAACATTCAAACCGAAAAAGAATATACCGGAAGGCACGCACCAGTATGATCTGATGCGCCATGCCGCCGCCACCCTGGGCTCCGGCAACCTGCGCCTCGCCGTCATGCTGCCCGAGGGAGAAGACCTCAATGAGTGGGTTGCAGTTAACAGTTAGTAGTCTCCCATGCCTACCAATTCTTTACATACATATGTGTTAGATGCTGAGGATCAATATACTATATAACTAGTCTATATATCTTCTATTTCAACTTCTAGATGACTGCTACTAGAGCTATATGTTTGACCTGTCAGTATGTGAAATTATGGCTGCAATAGCTTTTCAATGAGATCATTTAACCCTGTTGGGATTAAAACAATATATTTTTTATTGTTTTGTGACTCTATGGCATTCAACATGTTAATTGTGAATAGTTAATATTGAATCTTTTAGTGGTGTGTGGTTAAATCATGCTGATGAAGATTGATAGGTAAGTTATAAGCTTATTGAAAGTGTGTAACAAATGGTTATCTAGAGCTTTGCCACTGCTTGGTAGTGGTAGGCAAAGATAACTGAAGGTGTCTGAGTTGACTTGACAGTCACCTGATACCAAAAACTATACTAAATCCTTTATTCCTTCAGATTATAGTGTAAGAAGTGTATGCAAACGTAGGTTATTATCGAATACATTGGCACAAGATCCACAAGGCAGTCAGTCCTATATAAATAAACAACAAAATAATGTCAGTGACTTAAGTTGCCATGAAATTGCACAACTTGCAGAATGTTGCTTTGCAAATTTTGAGAGATAAAATACTCTTTTGTATATTTAGTAAGATACTCCAAGCTGTTTAGATTCATGGGTCACCATCGAAGTGCCTTTCGGAGTCACCCTATGCAATCTGCCTAGGTAAACTGTGAATGTAAACATGTTAAAAAAATAGCATCCCATACTATGTTACACTTTGTGTGTGGTATTGGTTTCTTGAGAATGGCTCCATTGGCTTAGTATGACTTCTAGATAAGGAACATTGGAGCTTGTCATGTAATGATAACAATAGGTACAGTGATTCACCTGAGCACCACCTGTGTGGAACTGCCATTGTGCCGTGGAACAATAAATACATACATTAACAATCAATTCAACATTGAGAAGCCACCACAGTCGGCTGTGACTCACTCTGATAACTGGCTATCAATTGTACATCCTTTTAATATGCTTGTTGCCTTAGTAATGAGGAAATATTTGTAGACTAGAACATACTATATTAGTTGATATTTCCTGTTGTGTGCAACTATCAAACTGGTAGAAGCAAATGTCTCAATGTTGGATTTAAACTGATATGGACTGATTCAGTCACATACTAGATTAGAATTTTTTTAAAACATGCCATGTGTCACATGTACCATAAGTTTTAGTAGTATGGTCTTCCGCCCCTCTGGCCATACAATTATTAGTTATTTGCTATTTGTAATAAATATTGTTAGAAAAAGAGCTATAAATCTATTTAGACTAATATTGGTTATTTTATTTGGGAGGCTTACAGCTACATACAATAGGTTATAAATTTTGATAAATAAATGCCAATAATAAGCTTCTACAACTAGTATACACAATGGTGGCATCTCCGGTCCACTTATATAATTAAAATAATGACTACATTACAAATGGTTTTACAATGGTTGTTGCAGGAATAAATATTAACTTAAATAAACATAATATTAATATAGTTTTAAGGTTTAGAATCTAAAGAAACACCCAATAGCGAAAAAAGATCACTTACTTATTAAAAAAAATATTATTTAGTATATTTTAATAATAAATTAAAATATAAATATATCAAAGATTATAATGAATGCTTCAACATTTTAACTGGCAGCTGGAACATAAGGTGCTTGTGAGCATTCAATGCTTGAGGGTTTAATGCTCAAGTATTTAAGCTCAAAAGCTTATATAATTGACAAGAGCAGATGGTGCTTAGGATCATAATTATATGTAACAGTTGGTTATTACATTTGCAGCTGTGGACTTCTTCAACCAGATAAATATGCTGTACGGCACCATCACGGAGTTCTGCACGGAGGAGTCGTGCGCCGTGATGTCGGCGGGGCCCAAGTACGAGTACCACTGGGCCGACGGGCACACCGTCAAGAAGCCCATCAAGTGCTCCGCGCCCAAGTACATCGACTACCTCATGACGTGGGCACAAGACCAGCTCGACGATGAAACACTCTTCCCTTCCAAAATTGGTTCGTATTCATATATGTTTATGTTGTTTGAACTTTGAGTAAAATCACAAAGTATCTTTACCACTGGGTTTCTGAATAATTCCTACTTTACTGAAATTTCAAAGTCGGCCGCAGGTCTGCGCGAAGTATGAAGCAGATGTAATCTTTTTAGAGTAAAACGCCTACCAGGGATAGCTCTGAAACATATTAATTCGCTCTGCGGCACTGCGAGGCAGTATCTCCACCTTATTGAATACACTTCCACTGATTGCTAGAAACGTACTTAATCATTTGACAAATGCTACACATTGTATGAGTACATACATAAACACACAACAACACACCTTTATCTGACTCATTGTGTAAGTTCCCTAGTGTCCCCGGCAAACTACCTTCCACATCAAAACGTATGTACGAGGCGCGATCGAGATGAGGATAAATCGAGTCTGCACCAACCGCACCTCTCTCCCACACTTCCGGCAGGCAAGCACGAGACATGTTCTATTTTATAATTACCCACTATAATCCACTCAATAACTGTCCACATCTCTGAGGCCTGTTTTCCTTGTGTTCTGTTGTCTTCCCAGTAATCATGTTATGCGCTGCACAGTGTATAATAAACTACCAATGAGCAAATCAAGTGCTGGACCTTTATGAGTTTTAAAACTCGGTTAAAACGGTGGATCACCGAGCAATCGTTCTATTCTGTCGATGAATTTATACATTTGCAATCTAATAATTTGACATGAGAATATTTAATTTATGATTTTGACTTGCTGACTAATGTTGTGCCGATTATCGTATCGACCAATTTTTGTACTAATTATTTATTTGACTTAAGTTTCGTTCCATTTCCAATTCCAGATTCCAATTTGTAGTCATGGCTCCATCGCGACAACGATGATTCTGCCAATGTCAAAAGTTAGGAAAACACAATGTCAGTAAAAATATATTTAAAAGTCGAGTAATAGAGACGTTTACTACTGAAAAAGCAAAAAATAATAAATAAAAGACAAATAAAGAAACGCTTGAGCATCTTAAAAAAAACACAGACACATTAAAGGTTAGGTATACTTAGAATAAATAAATAAATTAATATAAACCACACTAAATAAAATATTATAAACGAATATTATTAACAGAAAGAAATTTTACTAGAACTTTATAATAAGAAAATAAATCAAGAGTTAATAAAGTATTAACATTCACAGGACGAGGGAAATCACTAGGTAGGATATCATACAAAGGGACAGAAATATTTGAACAATTAAAAAATATATGGTCGACGGTTCCTTCCTCAAGTCCACATTCACAGATAGAGTTGTCTCTTATTCGAATCTTTGCTAGAAAAACTGGCGTGCAAACATGGCCCAAGCGAAGACGAATGATTGTGGATTAAGTTTCGTTATAGCATATTTTTGTTTTGTTGACATTGTTTAGACATTTAATATATTTTATAATCATGGACTGCACGTGTGGCGCAGCGGCTAAGACAGTCGCCTCGCCGCTTCGTGTCGCGGGTTCGAGCCCCGTGCCGGGCAACTATTTGTGTGACCCATAAATAGTTGTTGAGTCTGGATGCAATTTGTGTCCGTCTATTATATGTTTGTACAGTACCCCGCGACACAAGGATTAAATTGCCTAGTGCGGGCGTTGTCTTTAAAAAAAAAGGAAAACAAAATCATGTCATGTAAGTAATCATAAATGACTATTTGTCGACTACCCCGAGACGAGGTCCGAATATTGACAGCGGCTTATAGTCCGTGCGTAGAATGGACGAGGTCGTATAATCCCGGTCGCTTCCTTTTGTATCAGCGAGTAGCGTTTTTCAGCTGCATTAATAGTCCGTGATGCAATAGAAATTGGCCTGTCCAGCCATCCAGCTCCAATTGGGATACTATCGCAGAAAGACTCGCATCCACAGTCAATATAATAGTCGCGTCTGGGTTAAAATGAGTTAATACCTGATCTAACGACAAACATCTTTTAAGTGAGATGGACGCTCGCTCGTGTCCCGTCACCCACTGGTCACCCTTTGCAACAGCACTTATAAAGGGCTTGAAATTAAAGACGGATTATTAAATTACTATAGAAACTTTATTCACAAACAAAGTTTCTATAGTAATTCATTAACCCTAGAAATAGCAGTAACTGACTGGGTCTAGTCGAACGGGTGCTTCTATCATTACCTACTTTTACTTTTTGGGCGATTAATGTATTCCATCCTTATTTATTACATAGCCAAGTTGTTAACGTAAAAAAAATATCCTTCTGAAGGGTGAGGCCCGCATCTTGTAACCTTTACAGAACTTGATTTAATCTACAAAGATGTTCCGAGTTATTCTTCCCCGCGACCGAGACATCGTCACGCACACACGTGAGTGTGGCGGGCACTCGCCAGTGCGCCGTCCTTCACGCGCTGGTACACACTCGGTTAACTCGTAATAAATACATACATATAACTATGTAAGTTTATAAGTTCCCCTATGAGTATTTACACAAGTTATCTGTTGTGACTCACATACACTGATTATATGCAGTTGACAAGATATCTCTAGGGTCTCGTGGTCACAACTACCACAGCTTTCTTTCGATGGCAATATAATTCACTTCACTGATAACGTCAAGAACGTAACGTAACGTGAAACGTGCACAAAGTCTGCAAGAATTCTAAAGACTTGTCAAGAACCACTATCTGTTACTACAAGACTCGGAACACAAATAGTAACACATATATTTTGTGTATATTATTTGTACCTTGTAAATATTTTATTATGTACATATAAGTACTATTTATAATATATCTGTACTATATATGACTGCCTCGTTGGTCTAGCGGTAGCGTGTTCAACCGCAGACCCTAGAGGTCCTGGGAACCACAGCCCTGGTCAATATTACGGATGAAGTCCGACTGGCCATGGAGTGTGGAAAGTTGACGGTGCTTGCGCTGCTAGATTATAGCAACGCATTCAACACCGTGGACTTCGACATTCTACTTGGCATATTACGCTCTCTTAACATAACTCCAAAGGCAATTGATTGGTTTCGTAGTTACCTGTTTGGTCGTCGGCAACGTATTCGCATCGAGGAGTCTTATTCTTCATGGTGCTATACTAGTGCAGGCGTGCCACAGGGTAGCGTTTTATCTCCATCACTCTTCACGATATTTATAAATTGTATTTCCTTGAATTTAACTTCCTTCTACCACCTTAACACAGATGATCTACAAATTTATACTCAGGCACCTGTAGAACGACTTGGTGAAGCAATTGTATTCATCAATAGTGACTTAGGCCGAAGTGCACAGCATGGGCTTACAGTGTGAACCCCATTAAAACCCAAGTTATGGTAATTGGTAGTTCACGCATGATATCCAGTCACAGATTGTCTTTAATAATACCATAATACCTTTTAGTGATATTGTAAGAAATCTGGGGGTTTACTTCGACAAAACATTATATGCCGAATAATGAATCAGTATTTTCTTTTCCTTCGCGGGTACTCTTCGCCACTGATAAATACTAGTGAAGGTGAAACCACTGCTTGTTTGAAACACCCTAAATCATTAGACTAAAGCTGCATAATGCGAGTGCACACTCTCATCCTTAACAGGTAGGAACTATTATGCTAATGTAGTACTGCGAACGAGTAAAGTTTCAACTTTAAGTTTGCGAATTACCTTATAACCCGTGACGTCGAGAGTGAATGCTGGGATTACAATAGTTACAAAGACCGCCATGTTTTGGCAGGTGTTCCGTTCCCCAAGAACTTCCTGGCAATGGCGAAGACGATCCTGAAGCGTTTGTTCCGCGTGTACGCGCACATCTACCACCAGCACTTCCCCGAGGTGGTGCAGCTCGGCGAGGAGGCGCACCTCAACACCAGCTTCAAGCACTTCATCTTCTTCGTGCAGGTGAGCGCCCCGCAGAGCACTTGCATGTAGTCGTTGAGTCGACACCAGATGTACTACGGAAACAGCCCTAAGTGTCTACGAAAAGATGCTATTTACCTGCTCACTGCCAGTTGAGAATTTTTGTTTATAGAAATATCCAAATATAGGTTTTAGCCTGATCCAGGATTTGAACCCAGGACCTCATTACCTACGATTGTACCCGTTGCTGCTAAACCGACGAGGTATTAAACAATAATATACCATTGAACTAATTATCAAAGCTTGGAATTTGGACACATTTCATTTGATACTGGATACCAGTCGCTAGTCTGGCAGGATCTCTAATGGGTGTGGGCAGTGGAAGGCAAAAAAATTTCTCTTGCATCACGCGATAAAATGATTTCAGTAGATAATTGGTCGAAAGCAATTGCGAGACTTGGATCAAAAAATCAAAAAAATCAAAAATGTTTTTATTGGCACCAAAGAGTACATAGTCGTAACAAATTAAAATGGACTCTTGACTTCCAAACTAAGTGAGAACTTGTAAAATGGAAGCCAAGGAGTTCTCTCTCATATTACACAATTACAATTTAGCTATGTAATAGGCGTAGGATAAGCCTCTGTGTGTGTGTGTATGTGAGTGTGTATGTGTGTGTGTGTGGTACGTGAGGGAATGTGGGATTATAATGTGTATTTGCAGATAAAATCAGTGAGATCTGAGAAGATTCTCAGTCTCCTCGTAGTTGAGAGCTATAAGCCATTGTGTTATGATGGTTCTACATTTGTGTTTGGTTAGTTTGAAGATATTGAGTGTTTTGTGAGAAATGTTGTATAAGTGTGTACCAATTACATTATAGTGTCTTTTTGCCAGAGTGGATTTATGATTGTACGTCTTGAATATATTAGTGATGTTACGTTTGCTGAAGATGAATTCGGTATTTTGGTTGTATGATGTATGCATCCGAAGTATAGTGTGGAGCACAAATAGTTTTCTCACAGAGAGGACTTTGGTATCAGCATACAGGTTGCAGGTCGGGTATCTGATGGGCTTTGAGGTCATGATCTTTAGCACCGCTCTTTGGGCTCTTTCAGTGTTTATTATTGAAGTTTTTGGACATCCGCCCCACACACATATGCAGTAGGTAATTATAGACTGACATAAAGAAAAGTATGCTAGTTTTAATGTAGGGAGGTCAGCACTGTTTCGGAGTTTCTTAAATACATATATTAATTTTCTTATACGAGATGTTAAGTGAGATAAATGCGTGGTCCAATTCAGATTTTCATTTATTGTGACTCCAAGGTACTTGACGTTAGTACGTCTTTTTAATGTATTACACGAGCAGTCGTCTGTGAGAGGTGAGCACGAGTGAACTCTAATAACAAAACTCTCAACTGGAGGAAGGAAGTTGGCTTTCATCGAGAACGGTACAAAATTAGTCTTTTCGATGTTAAGGGTCAGTTTATTGAAACACAACCAGGACATTACTCTTTTCATTGCTAATTCTGCATTTTGGTTAACTTCTAACCAGTTACCACCACTTATAATCAGAGCTGTGTCATCCGCATAAGTGTAGATATTGCAATTTTGGATGGAGAGATTACAGAGACCATTTATGTATATCTGGAACAACGTCGGGCCTAAGATCGAGCCCTGTGGGACCCCAAAGGTTAGGTGTTCCAAGTTACTCACAACAGAGTTGATGATTACACATTGGGTACGATCAGATAAATAGCTCTTGAAAATATCCAGAACATGGCCCCGAACCCCCATCAGCTGGAGCTTATCTAGTAGCATTGGGACAGAGACAGTGTCAAAAGCCTTTGAGAGGTCCAGGAAGATACCTACGCACTTTCGTTTACGATCCAAATGAGATACGATCTCATTTGTTAGGGCCAGGACCGCATCCTCCGTGGAGACACCTCTCCTAAACCCATATTGGTTAGTGGCTAGGATGTTAAATTGGTTAAGGAAACAGACAAGGCGGTTATTTAGTGCTCTTTCTAAGATTTTTGATAGCGATGACAAAACCGAGATGGGTCGGTAGTTGTTGACACTGCCTCTATCCCCGGCTTTATAGACTGGGTGGACAACAGCTCTTTTAAAAATCTTAGGGAAGACGCCAGTAGCAAAGGACAAATTACAGAGATATGTAATCGCTGGTACAAGTTTAGGTCTACACATTTTCAAAATTTTAGAGGGGATACTGTCCCATCCAGTTGAGCAGTTTTCCTTTAGGTTGCATATCAGAGAGTTTATTTCATTCTCATTAACGTTGAAAAGTGCCATAGAATACGGACTGTGTAGTTCGGGGGGATTCAACTTGTAGTCAGATATAGGTGGACAGACACCATTGGCCTCGAATTTCAGTGCAAGAGTTTTACCCACATTTGCAAAGAATTTATTAACAAGGTTTACAGCTTTTTTTGGGTCTGCAGCAGTATATAACAGCTCATTGGGTGGGGAAGGCAAAGTCAGGGTGTTAGTTATTTTTTTAATACAGTTCCAGGTGGCTTTTATGTTTTTATGTGCTTTTTGTAATTCGGTTCGCTCAAAGTCCCGTTTTAGTTTTCTGAGAAGATTGTTACAGAAGTTTCTGTAGCGATTGTAAGTTAACTTAAGCGTGGCATTTTCTGGGTTTTTCTTCTGCTTTACGTGCATTCTATCTCGTGTGCGGATACATCTAAGGAGGCCAGGTGTGATCCATGGCTTAAGTATTCTTTTTTTACGGGGGATATTGATCAGAACCGTACAAGCGACAACAACATCGGAGATAGCATTTACAAGAAATTCAGCCGCTTCGTCAGCATTAAGTATACAAAAGATAGGAGTGAGATCAGTATTTTCAATAGTGTATTTGGCAAACTCATAATTAATTTTTTTGAAAGTTGCTTGAGGGCTGTTGCCGTAATTCCTAGTGTGAAGGCTGAGAAGGGTCGGCGTATGATCTGTTACATAGCTTTCGATAACTAAAGTAGTGGATGGCAGATTGGATTTCAGAATGACGTGATCCAAACAAGAGTTAACTCTAGTCGGGTATTGGTGGCCAGGTAAGAGACCATGAAAGGCCATTAAGTCTAGGTATTGAGCCACGTTGTTTGTAGTATTATCAGGTGATATATCAAGATTTATGTCACCCATTACACAAACAGTCGTTATTGACCTAAGTGACAATAGAATACTGTCCAGGCTGGTGATAAAATTATCAATATTTTTGTAGGACGGTGACCTATATATTGCTACTACAGCTAAATCCAGTCCAACCTTGCACACTATACAATTACCATCAATAAAAGGAGGCTCAGAGATTGAAATTTTTAGGGAAGTTTTTGTGTACATTACCACTCCTTCGTTCTGATTGAGATTTCTGTTAGTAGAGAACGAATTGTATCCGGCAATTTGCGGTATATCTAGAGCCTTATTCAGCCAGCACTCAGATAAAATGATCAGATCGCAACTAACCTTGATACTGGCAAGCAAAACCATCAGGCCGTCAAAGTTACGAGTAATGCTACGTATATTTAAATGGAGAATGGTTAGGGATGTTGTTGAGTCTTTCAGTATTTCAAAACAATTTTCTGGGCGGCAGGTATAAGCCTTGGATACTTGGAGCGAATCAATTTCATTAGAGATGATATTATTATCTAGGTTAGCCATTGGTAAGTGTTATAAGAGCACAGACAATTAAGATCATTCAGTAATGGCCAGTGCCTGGTAAAGGGTTGTGCACTTACTCTGTTCAGGACGTGGAAAGTTATTTTTGAAGCTGTAATTACGGTCTTGAGCGTAGAAATCAATGAGCGAGTATGTATTAAAATAGGGCATCTACAATTGTAATACGTACAATATGTATTTGTATTTGGTGTGTTTGTGTGCGTAAGTGATGTATATGTTTTGTGGTGTTCTTTTATTATTATAAGTGTGAAGTGTGAAATATACATTTCTGATTCAAGTATACTAAAGAGGAAAAAACTTATTGTATAATTTAGTAAAAACAAAGCGTGGGAACGTATAAGACACATGAATAGTCATTTTTGCAAACGTAGGTTTTCTAGACATTGACTTGATTTAATAACTATAGCTTTTGCCAGTTCTTCTTTCTTGAGGAATACCTTCCCATCATTTGTCCAGCAATACTTGAATCCCAGGTCCTTTTTAAGCAGCCGTGTTTCGTAGAAAAGTTTTCTGGTGGTGGCAGGAAGGCGCTCCGATATATATATCGGTGTTTTGTTGCCTTTTATGCCAAGATGTTCGGAGTTTATTTTCTCAGTGGAAGGCCGATTTTTATTGAAGTTGCGCACGTTTTGGAGGATTTTGTTTTTTGTTTGGACATTTTGGAGCTCAGCAATAACGGTTCGCTTACCACCTTTTTTTTGTGAGATGCTGTATACGTCTCTCAGATCAGATTGTTGTATACAGATGTGCAAGGTTTTACATGTATTTATAACCGTGGAGATGGTATTAACTGAGTTGTCCTGTTCAGTAGGTGGCAAGTTTCGTATTTCTATTGTAGAACAACGTGAACAGTTTTGTATGTCTTCAATTTTTTGTTCCAGTTCGCTAATATGTTTCAGAAACGAAGTCCTCTCTTTTTGCAAGTTACATACGGTGGTCTTAATCTCTTCAAATGCACTATTTATAAAGACAATCGATTTCTCAATCTCGGTGTTTATTTTTTGTATGGCCAGATTTTGGACCTTTATTTCCGCAATATCACTGGAAAATTTAGCAAGCCCCCGGTCTTGATCTTTTCTCCAGCTCTCCAACATTCCCTTTATCTCTTCTTTAAATATTTGGAGGTCCGTGGGACCACAATCAGTCCGTGGTCTCTTGGCTCTTGTTGTAACGTTGAGAAACTCGGGATCAATTAAGCTACTTGGAATGTCAGGGTTCGACTTCACCTGTTGGATGTCTTTTGGCGGCGTACGATGCATAGCCATCTTCAACAGAAGTAATGCTTAACTATTTTGTAGATCTTTTTGCAAAGGTAAACAAAGCACGCGTAGTATAATAGACACCAACTGTTGTATAAAATGTCTTTGTAATCGATTTAGAGCGTAGCCGATGGCCGCGTAGCACGTTTTTCGTAGAATCGTAGCTGTTGTGTACGTCACAAGTTCGTAGCCGCTACGAGTATACAGGTGCGTTATTTCGCTTCGGGTGACTCAGTCTGCGGGTACGAAACTTGCGATGGCCGGAGCGACGGCGGGGCGGGGCGGTGCGGCGCGGGGCGATGAGACAGCGGTGTCTTGCGTGTGTACGAAACAAACTTCCCCGCAGTCGCGCTCACGTAGCGTTGTGATAAACATGAATTCACGTCGAAGAGAACTATTGGAGTCCAGTCTCCTAATGAGAGAATTTTTATTACCTAGAGATGGCGTTCATCCAATAAATCAACGACGACGCAGTTTGGGAGAATTTTCTACACTTTATTACGAGCTACGTTGTCATTCAAGAAAGTTCTACAATTACACAAGAATGAGTATAGAGACATTCGATTATGTTTTACAGAAAATTAGAAGTAATCTGGAATCTAACATTTTCGGAAATCGTATAATCTCACCTGAACAAAAACTATTTTTAACACTAAGGTAAGTAGGTAAATAAAAGTAGATAGATTGTTAATTGTATTTTTGTTTATTAATTTAATAATCAAGGTAGGTACAAAAATTCACTATTCGGGTGTTTGAGTTCTATACCCATGAGACCAGCTAGAACTAGAATTCCTTCTATATGGATCCCCAAACATTGAATTATGTATTTCTTCCATCATTACTTGATTAATTCTATTCCTAACATTAAATTTTTGTAACGGAGTAAATGACTCCATTTGTGGTAACAAACTCATCAAGTAATAATAATCTTCTGATTTACTTTCGCCAGATTGACTTGTGTTTGAATTTTGTTCCAAATCTTTCTCTAACAACAATAACCGTTTTTTCTCTAATTCCAACATTTCCATTCGAATATCATTTGCAGTCTTTCTTTTTAGGGATCTAGAACTAGAACTAGCGGTATTCATTGACAATGGAATATTTGTAGTACGTTCTTCATCGTCGCCTACCGACGGCAGTTCCTGGGCATTCACCGAATCTGTAGGCGAACATAGGTTAATATTAGGTCTTTACCTATGAAATTGCCGTTCTGCAGTACTGGCCATTTCAAATCAAAATAATTTTTGTTTGGCTAAGAATTCTAATTTCAAATTAATTTTATTTTATAACATGGATTCTTTTTTCCAAAAGTAGTCATTTCTTTATTGATTAGTGTTACATTTTCATCGCATTTCAATCTTTTTCGTCATCATGGATACGTTAAAAATTCGAGTAATTATGGAATATGAGTACCGTCGTGGCAGCAACGCGGCACAAGCGGCACGCAACATCAACGACGTTTACGGAGCTAACACTACAAACCAACGCACCACCTGTTATTGGTTTGCTCGCTTCCGTTCTGGAAATTTCGACCTGAAAAATGAACCTCGCGGTCGTCCGAAGACTTTGGTTGACAATGACGAATTAAAGGCGGTTGTGGAAGCTGATGATACACAATCTACGGCTGAATTAGCAGCAGCTTTCGACGTTAGCGTCAAAACAATATTGGTCCATTTGCGTCAAATTGGCAAGGTAAAAAAGCTTGACAAATGGGTGCCCCACGAACTCAATGATCGCCAGCGCGAAGTACGCGTCGAGACGTGCCTTGCACTGCTCAACAGACACACAAATGAAGGAATTTTGAACCGCATTGTTACCTGCGATGAAAAATGGATTCTGTTTGATAACCGCAAGCGCTCAGCAAGTTGGTTGGATCCTGGTTCAGCACCTAAACAATGCCCTAAACGAAAACTTACCCCTAGAAAAGTGATGGTCACTGTTTGGTGGTCTAGCGCCGGTGTGATTCATCACAGCTTCTTACCAAACGGGGTGAGCATTACTGCAGATGTGTACTGTGAAGAACTGAGCACAATGATGGAGAAGCTGGCGCATCTCCAACCAGCATTGGTCAATCGCTCGTCTCCGCTGCTCCTGCACGACAACGCGCGACCTCATACTGCACAGCAGACGGTCTCCAAGTTGCAAGAACTGGGGTTGGAAGCTCTCCGTCATCCGCCCTACTCACCAGACCTTGCGCCTACAGACTACTACTTTTTCCAGAATTTGGATAACTTCTTGGCGGGAAAAAAATTCAATACCCGAGAGGCAGTACAAAATGCCTTTGAAGAATTTGTTGCCTCCCGTCCAGCTGATTTCTTTAAGAAGGGCATCAATAAACTGCCACTGCGATGGCAAAGATGCATTGATTGCATGGGTGATTACTTCGATTAATACAAATAAAAAAATTCATGAAAAAAATTCGTTTAAATTTTTTCATACAAAACGGCAATTTCATAGGTAAAGACCTATTATCTGATTCTCTTATTACGGACTCCAATGAATTTGTTTCTATGGACGGTGAAGACATTGAAGTATTCAGTAATTGACTATCAACCGTTGTTAAATTTGTGTCTGAATTATCAGGTAGAATTTCAAATCGCAAAAAATTCATTTGTTGGAAAAACTGCCACGTAGACTGTATATTATCTCCTGGATCTCCTGATCTGGGTGTAGAAAGCTTTTTTAATTCTTTTCTATACTGATCCTTTAAATTCTTCCATCGCTTCTTCAAAATCGCTACTGTAAAAAATAAAACATATTTATTACCAATTAATGAACCCCATATTACCTATACTAATATTATAAAGCTGAAGAGTTTGTTTACTTTACTTTTTCGAAAATAATATATATTTTATTTTCCTACTGAGACGCGTGCGAAGCTGCGAACAGCAACAGCTAGTTATTATTATAAAGAGGAAAGATTTGTACGTAGAATAAGAAACAACTAGTAGTATATAAACTTAATATAAATTATTTTATTTACAGATTTCTATCAACGGGAGTATCTTTTCGAGGTTTAGCGTTTTCCTTTCGTCTTGGAAATAAATCTGTTCAAAAAATAGTGTATGCAACTTGCAGTGCGATTTGGAAAAATCTTCAACAAACACACCTGCCAGTACCTACTACAGATAATTTTAATAACGTTGCTGATAAATATTTTGATAAATGGCAATTTCCTAATTGTGTAGGAGCCATTGATGGCAAACATTGTAGAATAAAAAATCCCCCACATGCAGGTTCATCCTACTATAACTACAAGCAGTTTTTTTCAATGCATCTTCAGGCGTTGGTTGATGCTGACAAAAGATTTTTGGTCGTAGAAGTTGGAGGGCGAGGAAGACAGAGTGATGGTGGCACATTTCATTATTCAAATCTTAACAAAGCATTAGAAAATAATAAAATGAATATGCCTCTCCCAAGGACATTGCCAGGAACAGAAATAATTTTACCTATGGTAATAATAGGCGATGAAGCGTATCCTCTAAAACAATATTTGATGCGGCCATATCCACAAAGCGTACTGAACCCTCAGAATGAAATATTTAATAAAAGATTATCAAGAGCGAGAAAATGCGTTGAATGTGCATTCGGTATACTATGTGCCAAGTGGAGAATTTTAAATAAAGCCATAGAAACTGATTGCAAACATGCTCGCCTAATAATTAAAACAACGTGCTTATTGCATAATATTATAATTGATCAAGATGGCTCCAACGATTATTATTACTCAAACATAACCTCAAATAACATAACCACAAATGTGAATGAAACTCGCCGACATCGCAGAAACAACCACGCGGGAAATCTAGCAATAAATGTAAGGGAAAAATTTAAAGAGTATTTTGTAAATAACAATTTGTAACATGAAAATTACACGTACCTACCTTCAATAATCCCGAAATGGTGTTTTATTTCTTCCCAACACTTTATTATAACTCTTTTGTTTTTATGGTGTACGTTTTTACTGTCCCATATAGCCGGTTTTGATAAAATTAAAGATATTAACTCTTCATTGTCAACTTCCATAATTTCTATATTATTACTGTGATAAAAATGCAACACTATGCAAGTACCCGCGCGAGCGGCGAAATCAAACTAGTTTGTTCTCGTCGCTCCGCGCCGCCACCGCTCTGCCGCCGCCCGTGCATCGCTCGATCGCGCCGCTCCGCCATCGCCCGTTTCGTACACAGCGCGTAATGTTTTAATACATTTGATTACATCGCTGTCGCGCCGCCCCGCCGTCGCTCCGGCCGTCGCAAGTTTCGTACCCGCAGACTAAATGCTGTGTAGCTCGGTCGGCAAACGGGTCCGCCTCCACACAGGAGGGAGACGGTTCGAATCCAACCAATCACTAATAACTTTTCTAATCACAATTTTTAGGGAATTTGACTAAAATATATCTATCACTTTCTGGGGCGGAGCCTTTCCACTTAAGGACCACAAGATGGAGCGAGAATTGGGAATTTACTCTATGGTGCCCTGCTGTCAGCACAGTTGAGCAACCTGCTGGACAGGGATTTTTTGATGACTCCGGGAAATCTTATCGTCTGGCTCGTCATACATATTCATATCTAATAATTGTAATCTTTGTATTGCTTGCCACCATCCACAATATAAACAAATCAAAACAAACTTACGCTATTTGAGCTGTACATGCCGACTCTATGGCTGTGTGTGTCTAAGTGGCGTTTTTTTTACTTTACTGTAAAAGTTAAGGTCATCGGGACTACTCACTGAGTCCAGACTGGAAAATTATTAACAAGTTCGATTTATCATTTTTATTACTTAAGACATAAATTCCAATCGCTGAGATTGAGATAGTGAATGTGTGAGAGGGAGGGGGGGTTAAAATTAAGAGTATTAAATGCATCTAACAGTATAGTAGACGTATAAATAATTATATTGCGCAAGATACAAGTGGACCTCAATGACAATGACTCTGCAAGTAGGGATGCTTGAGAAGCCTTTTCTTAAGTGTTACATCCACTCTTGTTGTGTAGCTGTATGGTTTTCTCTCGCAGCCGTTTTCAGTGGGTCAAAAGGTATGGGTTGGTTCAGGGTCCCATTGTTATCGTTTCCATTTCGTTATTATTAGTTAGTGTCTTTTAGTACTTTTAATGTCTTAAAATATGTTTAATATGTTCCACTGTAGTGCCTACGCGACCTTAACCTTCGTACTGTTCATAAAGACTAATTATATATATATATATATATACATAGTGTTTTGCTATTAATTATTCAATGATCCTTGCAATGTGTGTGCAGGAGTTCAACCTCATCGAGAGACGCGAGCTGGCGCCGCTGCAGGAGCTCATCGAGAAGCTCACCGCCAAGGAGGCGCGGTGAGCACCCCTCCCCTCCTACCCCTCCCCCCACCCCCTCCCTAGCACTCGGCGTGACGCTGTGCGGAACTCGTAACTCTTATGCTCGGTTTTTATAGTTCAAGTACGGGTGGTTTTGGATCTGAACGCTTTAATTAGTAAAGATGTTTGATTCCAACCGATGTGAAACGACGCGTACTTGTAATATACAAATTAGAACGTCAATTGGCATTATCATCTTGAGCGAGCTCACATGTTTACAAATGTCGAAAGTGTCAACCGATGAGAAAGCGGGAATATTTTATAAATACGAGCCATAAAAATGGCGTCGTCACGTTTATTCTCTCTTGCGACTTTGTTGTCGCGGCGTCACGCTTCTGTCTGTTGCTGTTTCTCTCCCACGCGTCGAGTAGCACTTCCCTCGACGTTCCTTCTCTTTTTTTACGCCTTTCCATCGTCCAACGCATTTAATTATAAGTCTCTAAACGATCAACCGAAAAGTATGAGTTTCACGAACAGTCACACAAAATAAATTCAGATCCTTGATTGAAGACATGTTTGACAAAGCTATATTGTTCATGTACCTCACCGGCAAATGAAAATCAATTTTCTAGATAATATTAGTCACTTGTGGGTCGGAGTTCATTTTGTTTGCTTGTTCAAGCTATGTCAAGGTGAAATGTTACGACTTTATAAGAAAGGGAATCGGGCGTTACTTTGGACTTCAGGACTTCAGGACAATTAAAATATTTCAAGTAAATGTCAATATATCAGTTTATTCTAACTGGGATTCAACAATTTCTATATATAAGACGGTTAAATAAGTAATTGACATTCTCCAGAATGATACCCAACACGTGTTTCAGCTTTTTACGCCCATTCCCAAAGGATGTTTATTTAGAAACATATGAGTTGAGTCGGTTAGAGGAGCGGGGCAAACTGCATCCCAGTACAAGTTTGCACCAATCATATGATTTAAATTATATTCAGCGGAATTAACACAAAAATGCTGTATTTTGATTGTTCTGTTTAGTTATTTCTGTTCTCATTATGAATTCGAAATGTTTGTGAATCTGAGTGAGAATGTAAGCAGACTACATTGTACACTGTTTGTACTGTGTGGCCAGTCCAGGGCTATCTATTCGGATTGGGACTGGGCATGATTTGGGAGCCAGTCCTAGCTGCCATTCTTATATTTCTTGTTTAATGTTGATGATGTCTGTGAGTGGAGCTCTTACGGGCGCACTCGCAATACCCACAACGTAACAGCCGAGGAACTTCCCCTTCAATATTTAAGGTCTGACATGGCACCTTAAAAGTAATCATTGTATGAGATAGTCTCGAGCTACCGACACGGTCAATATTTAAGGTCTGACATGGCACCTTAAAAGTAATCATTGTATGAGATAGTCTCGAGCTACCGACACGGTCAATATTTAAGGTCTGACATGGCACCTTAAAAGTAATCATTGTATGAGATAGTCTCGAGCTACCGACACGGTCAATATTTATGGTCTGACATGGCACCTTAAAAGTAATCATTGTATGAGATAGTCTCGAGCTACCGACACGGTCAATATTTATGGTCTGACATGGCACCTTAAAAGTAATCATTGTATGAGATAGTCTCGAGCTACCGACACGGTCAATATTTAAGGTCTGACATGGCACCTTAAAAGTAATCATTGTATGAGATAGTCTCGAGCTACCGACACGGTCAATATTTATGGTCTGACATGGCACCTTAAAAGTAATCATTGTATGAGATAGTCTCGAGCTACCGACACGGTCAATATTTAAGGTCTGACATGGCACCTTAAAAGTAATCATTGTATGAGATAGTCTCGAGCTACCGACACGGTCAATATTTAAGGTCTGACATGGCACCTTAAAAGTAATCATTGTATGAGATAGTCTCGAGCTACCGACACGGTCAATATTTAAGGTCTGACATGGCACCTTAAAAGTAATCATTGTATGAGATAGTCTCGAGCTACCGACACGGTCAATATTTAAGGTCTGACATGGCACCTTAAAAGTAATCATTGTATGAGATAGTCTCGAGCTACCGACACGGTCAATATTTAAGGTCTGACATGGCACCTTAAAAGTAATCATTGTATGAGATAGTCTCGAGCTACCGACACGGTTTCTCCAACATATGGCGTATTTCTCGTCGTGTCCGTTCTTCATGTTTATATTCGTCGCACTAACGATACTGAGAGTAGTTTTAAGTTTGAAGTGAAATTTTGTGATATGAGCCGAGTAGCGCAGTGCCTGACAGCAGACACAGCGAGGCCGAAGCGACGTTATTGTGAATGTTCTTTGGAGGAAGGATATACAGTCATGCTACATACTATTATACATACATTTAGATATATTATTACGTCCGTCGACGTGTAATGTAAGCTCCTTCCTGCTGAACGTCGCACCCCTGCCCTCCCTCTCCCAGTAACAGTGAGCCTCACTGAGTAAAGAGATACGAGTAAGTTATCTTATTATTGTAGTTCTAAATGGACGCCGTCTCGCTCGCACAACTGTCGCATGGCATCCTGCGGATTACTGAGAGTTATGCGAGGCTTTGTTTGTATGAAAGATAACATACTCGCTGATCTCGTCTTATCAGGCAGATATAGTATGTATGTAGTGGGGCGAGTTGGTACGCGCCGCGCCGCAGGGCCCAGTGGGAGGGTCGCGTGCGAACTCGCCCACTTGTAGCGCGGACCCGTAGGCTACAGAGAAGGCCTTCCTATACTGTAAGTTTTATATATAGATGCAATTTATCTTTGGAAAATATTTAGATTTGATACATGAAGTATAAAGCTATATTAAGAGGCCCGCTGAGAATGCCGAGCCGCGTCCGGCGCAGGCGCAGGCTCCGCCGTTGGGTTCGTTGTAAGTTATTTATTTGGTGCGACGGGAGCTACTGGCGTACTCCTGGCTACCGCTAGACTATTTATTAGATTAAATATTGTTTTCGTGTACGACTCCTTTATTATCGTTTATGGCAATAATCTCTAGTAGCGTAAGCGTTGTAGATATATTTTGTGCATTTAATATATTTTGATTTCGTGTTCTATCGATCTATATTGCGACTGACAAGTGATGTATTTAATTTAAAATTAGACAATTTCTTAATAAAAATATAAGTTTACATAATAAGCAATACTTGTTTCTATTTAATTATCACCACCTCAAACCAATGTCTTTCAAGAAATGGTGGCAACTCTCTTGGCATATTGAATCTCATATTAAGAGCTATGCTTTGAGCGTAGCCTCCTCCCGGGAGAGGCCAGCTACGCCAGACTACCAGTCAGGCACGGCTCTCGTTCTACTGCACCACCACAATAAGAGAAATTCCTTGGACTTCCTTTTTTATCGTTTTTTTACGGACATCCTCCGCAGTGGGGTGGGCGGGAAGGCATGGCGGTCTCAAATCGGCTAAAACACCACGGTGGACACCCTCAGCACACATAATGGAGGGACTCCGAGTCCCTCCAGTGCTATGCCGAAACTCATCCCGGTAAGAAACAATAGTGTGTTATCAAGTACTCAATAGCCGCGCAACGGTTATGACGTCGCTGCTATGTTATAATAATATCACACACTATGATTATTTATTTGATTAGTGATTATCATTTTATTAATTACTGTAATAATTCTATAATAATTTTACATCTTAAAAATATTAATAATCGATATTGTACTTTCAAATGGTTGTCACTGATAAAAGTATAAATAGGGTAGGAGAATTATTAAGGAGGCATTCTTTGTACGACGGTAGATGAGAACGTTACTCTGTTCGATTAAATATTGTGTGTGGAAAATATGTCGGAGTTTTAATGTGCAGAACCTACGAGTGCGTAACATTTGTCTCTTGCTAAGCTCTCGATGTGTGCTACAGCGCGTGGCCACCACACACTGCTACCTTCCCGGAGGTCGCTTGATGGATGCACAAAGTCCCCACTTCATACACCTAAGACCTCGGGGTCCCCCTTTTTGCTGTCAACCCTGCTAAATGCCAAGACATCATCGTAGGTAGTTCTCGCTTGATGAGCCGAGTTGATAGTCTACCACCTATAATATTTAATAACCTAGTTATTCCCATCACTAGAAATGTAAAAAATCTAGGCTTGCACATCGACAAGGCATTTAGTTGGCAGGACCAGATGGTTAGTGTGTCTGTCTGAGGGTGACAAATGTTTTACGGATCTTCGAAAAAACAAAGATAATGCTCGTGCAGGCCTTAATCTTTGCTATAATTAGGGTGACTAACACATTCGAATATTGCACTAAAACCTACTTAAGAATAAAGATTAAATTACGTACGTTAGTCTTATTTCACGTAAATCTATGCAGTATTACGAAAGTTACGACAGTGAGTAGTTTTGAGCACTTTTAAATTTCCAAGATATCGCGCGGTTGGCTCCGTTCGCTCGTGTCCCACGCCCCCCGCGCCATATGAAATGCATTGAAGTGATAATACGCGCACGCTGTACTTGTATCATTGCTTTGTTTATTAATTTGTTATTATTGTATTAAAACAACCTGTTAAATACCTTGTGAGTTACATATTATTATATCTGCGCCCTAGAAGACTTATATGGGAGGATTGCTGACACGACTGACAAACTTTGATTGACAGTAGCATTCGGCGTCATGAATCCTAAGTTTCTTAATCTACCAATAATTCTCTCGACTTAGTTACTTAATTTCTTTGTTTCCAGTACCTTTTTGATTTTATCTAATAAAGAACTAACTAAACTAATAAAAAATTAAAATATAAGTACCTTTTTATATTTATATAAAATACCAAATTTTAATGCCATTATAAGACGACCAAAATAAGACCAAAGGGCAGAGGATAAACTCACTCTGTGAATGAATCTTCAAGTGTTAACGATATGTCTATTTTAGGATAAAATGAAAGCCGGTGGAAGTACTATTAAAATGTTTGTAAAATTTTGTACACCATCTCTAAGTAAACTTACGTACGCAGGTAAGTACTATGCCCAGCGGCCTGCTAACAGCTGTAGATTAATACCTAGGTAGGACCACTGTCATTCTTAACGTTTTTTTTTCAAAGATAATGCCATATATAATACTTGACAAACAGAATAGACGGATACAAATTACATCCAGACTCACAACAACTATTTATGGGTCACACAAATAGTTGTCCGGCGCAGGAACCAAACCTCGGACACGCAGCGGCGCGCGGCTGTCTTAGCCGCTGCGCCACACTTGCAGTCTTACCTCACTTATATTCAACATACCTATTGCTACTTATGAAGTATTAGTGGCTAAGAGTCAAAGGTAGATAATAATCACGAAATATTGTATAAGTAGGTAAAATATTTAGTTTTCCTGCTTTAGCTCAGGTAACACGCTTGTGCGTACTGCTGGGGAGGGCATTCAGGCCCTCCCCTCCCCGGATGAGAATCTCGCGGACGCTCAGTGTACAGCGGGGGCACTGGCGAGATCGTTCACGAGTACCCAGAGCCCCCGCTACAAGCACTGTGAGGCTGCCTACCGTGGTGGTTTAAGTGGGTCGAGCCACACACCACGTGCGACTAGAGCATTCCAACCACGTAAAAAAAATGTTCTCATTAGAAAATACGACATGGTTGGTTTCAATTACATACAGAAAGCATTATAACTTCCTGATGTCTAGGTTCCTAAGAAGGATCAATAAAATATTTTTCATAAGATTAAATTGTAAAATCCTTAAATGACAAAGGTAGGTTAACTCAAAAGTTTATCTACCTTTGTCAGAAGTTTTCATGAGAAAAGTATAAATATAATAGTTATTTACATCAAACGAATATTCATAACAAAATCCATTTCTTCCTTATCATAGGATTTTAGGTATACTAAAAACACTTTTTGGGGGTGTTATCATTGCACATCACTGCACAGTATTTTTTCTATTAATTTTCTCATAATAATATCGCAAGTACGATCCACCAGCAGCGGTGATTAAATTAATAGTACCTACCTAGATTTATACCCGCAAACCGGCCGGCGCGCGGCGCGCTGCGTGACGGGACACGTGACGTCACAGCGCGATCAAACGCCGCGTGCGGTATAAAATAATATCGCACGAAAATGCGTACTTTGATTGCTATTATCTCAGCTGTGTTTGGGAATACAAAAAAAGGAAAAACGCAGTTCTTGTATTTTCTTCTAGATTACTTTCGCACACTTATCTAAATATCTAGAATAAAACATTGGCCAGGCTCATTGACTATGGTGATGTGAGCTACTTTGACCTGAATGTATATCACCTCAATAAACTAGACAGACTTCTGAACAACTGCATTCGATTCATATTCAATCTTCGTAAATAAATATGACCATGTATGACACCTACCGAGCTCATCTAAAGTGGTCCCCTATTCGTTTATTATTTATATTTAGAACCTTGAGCGCCTTAACTACCCTATTTTCTCTATTAGACTCGCCTTCTTCTCCTCCTTATTTGACTTCTCAATTCCAATATCTTCATAGCAAAAATCTACGCTCTTCTCACAACCGTCTACTTCAATGTCCACCTCATCGTTTTGATTTTCTTCATTCTTCCTTTTTTGTTCAATCCATTCTTCTCTGGAATTCTCTTCATTCCGAAATCAGGATGGCAAAGAGTCGCTTTTCTTTTAAACAGAAAATGCGAGAACACATTACAAAAAAAATGTTGGCAGAATACTCTTTCCTATCGTTAATTGTTCTCTAGGTATATTTATTTCTAGTTGTAGTAGTCATGGATGTTTCCTATGTATATAAGTATTTATCTATCTATATAAGTATGTATATCGTCGCCTGGTACCCATAGTACAAGCTTTGCTTAGTTTGGGGCTAGGATGATCTGTGTGACATTGTCCCCAGATATTATTATTATTTCTAAATATATATTAGTATATTGTAGTTTTTATTTATGTATTGAATGTAACTATTCATAATTATATATTTTTACAATGATAGTCCACACAAGACGTTTTTAAAGTGCACCTACCTTGTTTTTCTCTGCATCACCCCAAGGTTGACTGGTAGAGAATGCCTATAGCATTATCCGCCTGTGTACTTTCATGTGCAAAAGTTTTAAACTAAAATAAATAAATAAAAATATTTCATACTTCGTCCTACTTGCACCTGCACGTCATCTACCCGAATCGATGTGCTTGATGGTTTCCCTCTCCTAGGAAGTTTATAGAACCACATTGCCTCGGTCTTATGAGGCGCTATTCGCAAACCCAGTGCAGAGATTCCAGCGACGACTCTTGGCACTCCAAGCTCAGCAAGCCGGACAGCGCTCGCGTAGGTGTCCCCCGTGATCGAAACCAGTGTCGTCCGCATAGCTGACTACATTAAATCATCAAGTAGGGAGGCCATTGTGGTGTACCAGTGCCTCTCGTATTGCAGCCTAGGGTAGGGAGTAAAGCATTGACTATATCAAGACTTATCGCGTACACGAAGGATCGCATCGACAGTTCGGAACGGAACGGCGCACAGTGGAACGAATGTATGGGAGCGGTTGGACGTAGACATGTCCGAAAAATAAGAGTAAAATTATGACAAACTAATGATGCCATCTTATTCGATTACTTAATGCCTTCATAAATTGTGGTGATGAATTTCTTCATAACTCCCATATTTCGGGAGTAATTTGAGAAAATGTGAAATTTTACTATGAAAATGAGTGTATCGAGCTCTCTCCCTCCTGATTCCGGGCTTGTTTCAAGTAGCGGTCTCTAATATCGTAATGCTATTACTAAGAGCTATATTTAATACTAAGACACATAGTGCGCCAAATGTGCACTTTCTGGGATAAAAGGAAATGAAAATTAAAAAAAAAAACGTTTTTTCCCCATTTGTATTTACTTTAAACCGCAGACAGACTTATTAAGAGGTCTATAAATATATTATATATATACAGAAATATATATTAACAAAAATATTCACAAGAACTGATGAGAGTATGACTTTTAAGTAAGTTGAAGATTTACGAGGACTAGGATGTGTACAAGTTGAAGCATCAGATTTAGCAGGAGAAATTATGGGCTCGATGACGTCACTTATATTTTCTGTAGAAGGTTCCATATTTTCATTCTGTAATTCCGGCCATTGAATTGCAGCCTGTAGCCAAATCTCATGTTTCTTCCGAAACTTATCTGTGCTTCTTCCAGACTTTGTCCATTTTGCATAAATGCGGTAGCAAAATCGACGACACCAGTCTTTTAAACTTGTTTCAGCACTTTCACATAACTGAACACAACTGTTATCTTTTAAAACACTGAACAAATAGTTAAAGTCGCGTAAATCTTTATGTGCGCGTGCGCATAAAGCAACGTGAATATCAAGATTTGTATTAAAATTTGGAAAATACATTGCGAGATTAGCTTGGATACAACGAGGTGTAAATCAACACTGATTTTAAAGTTACTAATAGTGACCTATTTATATAAAATCCAGGTATCCCAGGTATCCTTTGTTAAATATTGCAAGGTAATTAGTTATTGTGATAATTAGTAAATGATGCATGCTAAATTAGTGTATTAAGAGCCATTTAGTAATTAAATAATAGCAATGTTCTTATCAGTAATCATTAGTGCATCAGTTTTATATGTAAACCTTAAGTCCCTAATTATATATCCTAATTAGCTTATATCTTCTCTAATTGGCTGCTCAGAAATGTTATTGTAATAAGGTAAACCTTTAGAAAAACGGTTTTAATCAACAAAATAAACAAAAAATAAAAAAATTGTGTTATAAAATAAACATCACTCTTTATCCCAGAAAGTGCACATTTGGCGCACTATGTGTCTTAGTATTAAATATAGCTCTTAGTATTAGCATTATGATATTAGAGACCGCTACTTGAAACAAGCCCGGAATCAGGAGGGAGAGAGCTCGATACACTCATTTTCATAGTAAAATTTCACATTTTCTCAAATTACTCCCGAAATATGGGAGTTATGAAGAAATTCATCACCACAAGTTATGAAGGCATTAAGTAATCGAATAAGATGGCATCATTAGTTTGGCATAATTTTACTCTTTTTTTTCGGACATGTCTACGTCCAACCGCTCCCATACATTCGTTCCACTGTGCGGCGCGGCGATCCGTTGACGGAACCAAAAGTGCGCATCGGCGAGGTCAGGGCCAACTCGCGGCAGGTTAAAGTGTTCCAAACTATTCTTTCAAATAGCTTTTTAAAATTGTTGATAGCCGTTTCAGTCGGTCCTCCAGAAGGCACTAACGGTGCATTTGATGAATCAGGCCCTGCACAAGGGCCGTTAAGGACGTACTAACAAATATAACGTGGTTTTTAGGTACCATTTAATGAACCAAGAACCACAACTGTAAAGATAACATGTTGTAAAATTAAAGATAATATATTCATCTCTAAAGCTTGCAAATAATAATTGTGAAGTCCTGTACAAAATTTTCATAAAAATACGTTTTTACCATTACAAGAATCGCTAAAACTATCGAAAAATGTTTTCCGGATAGGAGCATATATAGCTAAATTTTATTTTTATAGCATTATTCGCAATGCAAAGCGTTTATCTAATCTCAAAAATGAGAAATCATAAATTTAATCGCCCGGCGGGTCTCGAACCTGCACCTACTACCAATCCGGGGAAGGCGCTCTGCGTTAAGCTACGAACGATACACGCTGGCAGATCAAATTTAGGAAAGGATTCCCTTGCTAACACCCTTCCGGAGGATGTAGGTAGCCGACTGATATGTTCACATTCGCATGTGAAAGATCATATCATATTGATAATACCTTCCAAATATGAAATGAAAAATCAACAACATAAGAAAATTGTGTTTAACAGTAAACATGTTATGAACACTACACTTGAGCTTAAGATAATCGTTACGCAATCCGGCAGCGTTTCCGCTCTCTGTCGAAGTCTGGTCCCAAAAGAGAGAGAGCCACCGGTCAACTCGCTATATATATAGGCAAAGTCCCATGTGACACCTCAGCGATCTTGAAAATTCCTCACAATATATTATATAGTATTTTGTACAGACGCCAGCACATCCAGCTACCCCAATCGGTCAAATTTCTTTTGTAAATTTTCAATTTATTACAAAAGCATAAGGTTCACTTTCAAAATTGGGGATATTTTATTTACAGATTGAGTAGCTTGATCTGCTGGCGTCTGCACAATAATGGTCTCAGTAATGTATGCCCTAAAGTTCAGTTTCTGAGCTATCGGCCGAAATCGAATTGCGGTTTATGGCGTATTAAAAAAAACGACTTCCTAGATCTCGTTCAAACCAATTTTCGGTGGAGACCTATCCAGATACCCCACATGTACTTATGGGTAACGATAAAAAAAATAATGAGTTTCAGTTCAATGTATGGGGAGCCCCCAAAGTTATTGTTCTTCTATTTTTGTGTGAAAATCTTAATGCAGTTCACAGAATACATCTACTTACTAAGTTTCAACATTACAAGCTCTTATAGTTTCGGAAAAAAGTGACCGTGACATACGGACGAACAGACAGACATGACGAACCTACAAGGGTTCTTTTTTGCCATTTGGCCACGGAACCCTAATAAAAAGTGGTTAAAACTAATTGTTATGGAGCTCTTCTATTTCCTCCACGGAAATAGTGGCGACTTCTCTACAAATCCAACAACCAATCAAGATCCAATTAAAGAAGTTGGAAGTCGCCTCCTGTGGCTCTACCGACTCAAGTCGCCGAACATCGATTTCCTAAATGGCGTTCAAATAAATAAAGGTTAAAAATGACTTAATCGTTAAATCGGCTTCCATGAGCACATGTGACGTCATAAATGGTCCGGGATCGATTGTCAACGTTGAAGCCGATTTAACGATTGATTCAAGTCATTTTTAACCCTTATTTATTTGAACGCTTTTTAAGAAATCGATGTTCGACGACTTAGCCGGTAGAGCCCCTGGGTGCTCCTCCCCCAGCTATTTAAGTTCCTTACGGCACATGCGTGCTTGGTGGGAAAGGTTACAATAAAAATGCGCAACAGGTTGGGTCCTTAGTTTATTTATAGTACATGTCAACAAATCAATGTGCACGATCAACATAACGTACCCATACGGAACCTCCGTAACCATCAGTAGCCACACTCCGTCTACCCAACGAGGGATTATTATCATCAACGTAATATAATAAATCCAATTTTGTTGTAATAATAATTTAGCTGAACGCTATATAAAGATAGCGCCAACTTTAGTATAATAGCTTCAATGCGAGAAGTGACAAATGGCCATTACGGCGCGGCGTAGCGATTGTACGTCGCAATACAATTATTTGTAACGAATTAGATATTGTACATTTGTAACAGAATGGTAAATATGTATTTATAAGGTCCGTCCGTCTTTCTATCACAAGTAGAAGTATTTTAGGAATGCTGGATAATTCGAAATTTAAAACAATTTTATATACTATACAGAACGTCGTTCAAACAACAACTCCATCTTGGATGATTGTTTATGAAAAATTGTTGCATTTCAAATTAATTGTATTGTGATGGAGTGGTGTCCGCTGATGGACTACATGTTTCACGCCAGAGCGGTCCCTTCATGAGGGTAGAGTTGCCTGAATTTTCATATATTTCACATCTTATTTTAATGTTACTTGGGAAATTATATTAATTATATTTTGGCTTTCTGGCCACGTAGGTATATGTGATGACAAAAGGTATTTAAGGAATTCATATAAATTAATGTATAATTGTATAAAATAGTCATTATTTCACTAAAGTCGGTATGTTTACACATCGCCGTCACAGAACCGATCTTTAAAGACATTGACAACGAATTATATAATTAGAAAAATTAGGATATGATAAAACCTGGAAAACAAAATTAAAAGATTAGGAAATAGTCAATTCGACAGTTAATATAGTCTAGACGATGCCGGCAGAAGACACGCGCATGGCGGCGAGCGGCGCCTCGTGACGTCAGCCGGCGGGCTAGTCGCGGTGCGGCGGCGGGGGCGGGGGCGGCGCCAGGAACGGGGGCGGCGCGCCCCACGGCGGCGGGTTGAACCCGCGCCAGCCCAGCCCCAGCATGCCTGCAACACCTCCACCTTAGTGCGGGCAGTACATAGTGCGGGGAGAGGGCGCTGCTCACGAGGACTGTAGTGCCAGTTCCTTTGCATTGCAGGCCACATGAGGCTCATGACATTGCATACTCCTCCTATTACTTTACGACAGGCACGATACTAAGAGTGAAATTTAGAAGAACGAGACAATTACGTACGGTTTTAAATGAACCATGTTCCAAAGTGTAGATGATTATGTTTACAGAAATCGTGCAATTAATAAGGAACTAGACTGTGCCTTAAAAGTTACCAAAGGAGCGGCACGCACTTACTTGTATCAATTGACACCTACAATTCATACCCCCAGTGGAAAAACATGCAAGTAGTGTTACGTTTATCACTTTCAAATAGCGAATTTAGAGCTGAACATATGCTGTTTTTTTTTTGATATTTTTCAAATTTAACAAGAGATATATGAAAATATTCAGCATATATATCTTAAATTGATGATGAAAATGATAAAATCGATAGTTCGACGTAACAAAAACGTGCTTTTTTTGTTTTTGCTTGTATGTTATCAATACTGATGAGCAGATTAAAATTTATCTTATCTTAATTTCGGACTAGCTGTGCCCCGCGATTTTACCCGCATTAAACTATAAATTATTGCCTATGTGTTAATCCAGGATGTCAGCTAACGCCATACCAAGTTTTATTAAAATCGTTTCAGCCGTCTGGACGTGAAGAAGTAACAAACACACTTTCGCCTTTATAATAGTAGTGTGGTAGTAACCGTAGTAACGTGGAGTGTGGCACATTGCTGTTGTAAGATATCACAACACCGCTCATAACTGGTGCGGAAAGCAGACATCAACTTGTTTTTGCACCGTCTCTTTGGGTAAACCTAAGCTTATGACGAATTAATTTTAATTTATTGATGTGAAACATCTATAGCCGCACGTAAAACAGATTTCTGGCGTGGTGACGCATGCCGTGGCGACGCATCGCCACGCTATACGATAGTAGTGTGTACGGTGTGGCGACGCCATGCGCAATCGACTTTTTATTTTATCATTATGACATATTTAGTTCCTATCACAATATGTTCTTTTCTGCATATTACTTTTACAAAATAATCTCGATGTTTCACATCTGCCAGGCGTTCCGTGACGGCTCACATTTTTTATTAATTATATAAGTGTCCTCACGACAAATTGTATATATTTAGAACAAAATTATATATATAAATTTAATAATAAGTATCTTGAACAATCGAGGTGGGGAGTAAACGAATATAAGTTTTAGTCACTCCTCAATCATTGTTCGAAAGGTCTAATTCAATGATGATTTTAACCATATGAAGTAACAACATGTTCGTGTGTTGAGGTATAAAAGGGCTCGTTGAACTAAAACTGCACGGCATATTCTGATCACTACCACAAGTGCAGTGTACGTATAAAATTATAAATACCTAGACATAAATCTCCGGGACACACAGCGCCATCTCGGCCAAACTAAGCAAAGCTGTACTCTGGACACTACACAACGGATTAGAAATATACTTTCCTCACAGAGCAAGACGAATAGATATGTCCACGAACGCAAATGTTTGTCCTGAGCAAGGAGCGAAACGTGGGACATAGTTGGAACATGGCGGTCAGATAAATGTGCGATTGAACCAAGGAGAAATAATATTGTAGGTGTGTGTAGTGGTGGTGTGGGGTACTGACCGGGCGGCGGCATGTGCGGCGGCGCGCCGGGCGGCATGTTCGGCGGCATGTTGGGCGGCATGTTAGGTGGCGGACCCATTTTTCCGTCGTTCTGTACAATTATTTTATAATATTATTAAACTTAATCTAAAACGAATGTGTTTGCCTTTTCATACCGTTGCAAGGCATGAACCAGTCACAGGTGCAGCACACCTCTCGACCGGTAGCAGATCGCAAGGTATTCCAGGGCAAGGAGTCTGTTCAGTGGATAGTCAGGCGAGGTCTGCTGCACACAGCGAGGCCCCCTGCCAGTGCGAGTTAGTGCGCCACTCACACAGCTACAGCTGCTTTTGCGTTTTCATAGTACATTCATGGTATAATTTTAATCTGACTTGGAATCGTTTCAATAGCACATTACTTTATAATTTGTGTTAATTATTGGTGAAATTATTAGTTTATTTTCGTCTTTGGAATCGGTGGTGCTCTTCGGGCGGTGGCCGATCCCAGATAGAGGGATGTGTGGGCAGTTAGTAATAGAGTGGATGTATGGGTGAATCTAGTGAAATGGGTAAAGTATTCTTTGAACATTATAACAATATGATTTAATATAATTAATATTATAATATATAATTAACACTAGAGTGCACGCGCCCATATATACTCCTTAAGCGCACGCGCGGGCTACAGGTGTAGCCCACTTATGAGTCAATTATTTCTCTGAATAAGGAAAAAAATTATTAAAACACAGCATATAATTACTAAACATATTTATTTTTATCAAAATGGCTCATAAAATCAACAAAATTTAGATTCTTTATTATAATTTGAAACTTAAACATAAACTTCTTAAAAATCAACAAATATTTGGAAGGGTGAGTTCTCTTAGTCTTATTTTCATTTAGGAACGTAATATTTATCACAAAAGGCATTTATTTTAATCTAATTGAATCTATTATCAAAGTAACGGGTAATAAATCAGTCTATTGGCATATATTCCGGACACACGACTGCCTGATGTTCGCTACAAATACGCCTCATACATTTGCTGCATTGCTTGCGCGTGCTACGGTCGCGAGCCCTACTGCAAAAAGCACACCGACCAAGTCCTCCCCGAATAGGCATATTTTGTTGCAGGGGTTGTTCTGCCAATCCTAGAAGTAGTTTGCCTTTCAGTTTAATACCTCTGGGTATATACGACGCTCAATAGAAGGTCTTGCAAGATCAAATCCGACTTGTAGGAGGTATTGACAGCAGGAATGATAGGCTCTCCTATCATTTGCTGCTATGCGTTTTAGCATCTTTTGCTACACCTACTAGGCCTGGTGGACGGACTAAAATGTTGTGAGATCTGGTTCTTGAGGTAGGCGGTGCAATCTTGCTCCATTTTGTACCATTACGAGACTGATAGGAAGCCAAAGTCGATGGAGGCACGTCTTCATCTTCGTCCTCGTCTTCCTCGCCATCTTGTTCCGTATCAGAATGGTGAGGAGATCCAAGCGGGCCACTTTGTTCCGCGGATTCTCCGCCTTCCTCACTTTCGCTCGAAATGTCGTCGTCTTCATTATCCTCCAGCAGCTATCTTTGTATTTGGTCGCACAATCTGTTCGAGTTACCCGCCATCTAAAAAGTGAACAAAACAGAATAAAGATACATGTAAAGCCCATAAATATAAACAACAAACACTTAAAAAATAATTAACAGTACGTTTTGTAGTAATACTGCAACAAATGTTTCATATTTACCTCAATTTCACCACTTGCACACTAAACACTTAATTTCCTCCAACGCTCGCGCGGGCTACAGGCGTAGCCCACCAACTTCAAGGGCGATTTTTGCAGACGTCTGTAAGCTGCGGGAGTCGGCACGCTCCTGGCGGGAGCGGGGGGTAATGCTTGAGGAATACGTTAGACGATTGCGCTGTAGCGCGGCAAACAAAAATTATATGCGACAATATTACACGCTGGGCTACATATGTAGCCCGCGCGTGCACTCTAGTGTTAAATATAATTTCACTTATTCATTCTAATTCATTTAAAATTATGCTTCACGGTACTAATATTACTATTGAAATTATATATTGAACATATTATATTGAAATATAATTTTTCTAATTTATTTACAGTGTAGTGAGATTAAGTGTTAAATGGTTTTTGGATGTCATGTTAATTGTTAGGTAGTTCTAGAACTACTTTAATTAGGTTCCAGAAGTCTTTAAATAAGTATAATTTTCTTACTTTAATGACCTTAAGACTATTTTTGGCCATAATGTGTTTGTAATTCTGCGATTAGAAATAGGTTAAGCTCGGCCCACCCGTTAGAGCTGAATCACGGGTCTACTCCAAATACATCGTTTCAAAGATTTGTATATCCTGTTCGAGTCAATACGACTGAACACATAATAATAATATATTATAAAGATATAGAATTAAGTATTGTTTCCGTGTACCATTATAGCCATGACACGTAAAACGATTTGTTATATATATTTTTGTATGTTGTAATTAATTCATAGTATTATTTAATGCAATGCAATTTTTATTATTTTATTATTATGTACTTAATTTGAATCTTACCAAATTTTATAACTTGTTAATAATGTTTTGTTTAAATTCTTATTTTAATATTATGTCATTCAGTCACAATTTAATTTCACTTTTATTTTTAAGTGATGGAATCAGGCGTTACTTTGCGGAAATCCATAACAATCAAAATACAAAATCAATATGTAGTGTTAATTCCGCTAATTGTCAGTTTAATCATGCCGGGATGCAATTTGCACCGCCCTCCCGCCCGCAAAAAACGTGCACATGCAAGAAGGACAATATTAAAAAGCAAATTACATGCGCCAGTACGATACCCAACACGTGTTTCGGTCCTCCACGGACCATTTTCAAGGGCTGTTAACTCGACGTGTCTCCTTCGAGCACTCGACGAGTTAACAGCCCTTGAAAATGGTCCGTGGAGGACCGAAACACGTGTTGGGTATCGTACTGGCGCATGTAATTTGCTTTTTAATATTGTCCTTCTTGCATGTGCACGTTTTTTGCGGGCGGGAGGGCGGTGCAAATTGCATCCCGGCATGATTAAACTGACAATTAGCGGAATTAACACTACATATTGATTTTGTATTTTGATTTTTATTTTTAAGTAAGATAATTTATTTTTTTATTTTTAATTAATGTTATTTATACACGCCTATCTTTAATTTCGCATGTGGTGTTAACCTGTAACTGGTTGCTACACAAGAAAATGTATTGTGTAAGTTAAGATATACCAAACTCAAATTTAATGTGTAAGCAATTGTTGGTTAACCTAATAAACAAAAATAAAAACACCGAAATGTTAATCGAGCAATTCAAGCAATAACTTAGATCGCGAATCGTACCGTGACCTCAGTGTATTGTCGGACAGCAAACCGCGAGCATTCATTCATGATCATTCCATTATTTATACTAATTCTATTATAGCAATAAAACAACAGTTTTCCAAATTGCAGTTTTTTCAATTATCTCCATCAGCCCTAGGTACTCGTAGGTCACTTCCCCCATATATATCCAATAGAATTTTTATTAGACATTTAAGTTAATAATCGGGATCGATCAGGCTAGTGATGAGATTAGATGTCTATTAAAGAGTTTGGATTAAATTAGTTATTTTATGTCAGTCTTACTAATACACTGCCATGAGATATCAAACTAGGCAGGGCCTGTATGTACTATGGCAACCGCACAACTTATAAACATACTCATACACTCTTAAGTACACACATGTTATAAATAAATTACATCCGGACACAACAAATACTGGTGCTCATCGTAGATTTGTCCTGAGTGGGGATCGAACCCATGCCCTCTGCTCAGCAGTCCGCGTCACTAAGCAGCAGAGCACCAGCACCCAGCGACACACTGCGGGCGCGTACCTGGTGGCGCATGGCGGGCGGCGGGAAGGCGGCGCCGGGCGGGGGGGGCTGCGGGCCCGCGCCCCCGCCGCTGCCCGCGCCCCCCGCGCCGCCTGCGCCTCCTGCGGGCAAACACAAGCGCGAGCATTGTAACACCTCCGTATGTGCAACGACTTAAACAAGAACCATGTCTTTAAAGTTAAGTTTGATGTTAATTCTTCTACAAAATTGCATTTCTAATTTCTATTGAATAAATCTTAGTTTACAATCGAAAAGATATTCATTCGAGCTATAGTAAGATTAGCAAGTGTAGGTGTCTCACCGAGCCAGGGCGCGGGGTGCGCGGGCTGCGCGGGCGGGGCGGGCTGCGCGGGCGGGGGCGGCGGCGGCGGGAAGGGGGCGGGCGCGGGCTCGCCTGCGGGGGGGCGGGCGTCAGTGGGCACTCGGCGCCAGCAGCACACAGCGCCCGGCCAAGCGAGGCAGGGAGCCGGCTGCCACTCAGGCGGATTGCGACGCATACAAATACCAGCCGAGTAATTCGAACGGTCCAGTTCAGGAAATAGAGGCATTTATATCACGAACTACTTGGCTGGTATTTTCCCTGTCCCGCTTGGCCGAACGTTCTGATGTACATGGCACGCGGCTCAGAGCCGACCTACCTAGCTAAGCGTTTTGATAAAAGACTTGCAAACGTAAAGTAACATAAAGAAAAGTGGAGTACGCTTAACGAATCAAAATATAATATACCGTGAGCTTCCTTAGATTACTCGTTACCAATGGCGATCTTATCCCTTCCAGACCAGCCCGTTGGATTAAGTCGAAGCCCGCACAGTAGTGGACACGTGTGTTACTAATATTAAGCCAAGGATACACTAGGGGGCAAATGGAGCAACATGTCGCGGAACATGTTGCTCAACAACTACGTAGAACATGCCGAAGTGAATGTTGCGGAACATTGTGTTGACCACACTAGTCAGTGTTTATAGAAATGTCGCCCGAGGAGGTTGTGGCTATTAGTGCTGCGTATAGTAATTATATCGAGTGTGTTTAAACTTAGAAGAAAGAGAAGGTGGTGGATGCGGAATTTCTTACTACAACGAGAAAGAAGAGTTAATATTCTAAGTGATCTCCGAATGTCTGACAGATCGTTTGTAAATTTTACTCGAATGTCATCATCTGATTTTGAAACTTTATTGCAAATGATCGGACCTTCCATAACCAAACAGTATACAATACTACGGAACGCTATTAGTCCTCATATCAGACTTGCAAAAATTTCTTGCATAGTATGCAAACCATGCACTGGACTTCACGTCACCACTTTCGCTGCCAGTAGTTTTTGAAGATTTCACTTTCTTCCTTTCTCGGAAAAATTGGGAACGCAGGGTATGAACTTTGGTTTCTATATCTTTTCTAGACAATTTAAGCTCCTTGGCAAAAGCCTCCCATGCGTCATTTTTCTTTATTTTATTTCTATAATCACGGTGAGACGCATCCCACAACAATTCACGACTATCGTAAAGCTCCAGAAGTGAAAGCACGGTATCATTTCCCCACACTAAAGCCATGTTAAGAGGCACGTTGCGTACGCGACTACATTTGGTGACAAATGGCGCGACACTGACGCGGGACACGTGCGCTCGCTCTCGAGGCGGGAGCAAGCAACATGCCCCGCATCACGTACAATGTTTCGGGTCATGTTGCGGTACACTATGCAACGTTTCAGCGTCACGTATATTGAGTGTTGCGCGTCGTGTTTCGGGACAAAATGTTCCCTAGTGTATCCCAGGCTTTAAATTAAATATACATGGAACAAATGATTTCAATACATATAAACATATTATATACCTAAATATCTATCTATCTATCGCTCTCTACTCTATATAGTGGAGCGCCGTAAGATTAAAGCCACGGATACACTAGGGGGCAAATGGAGCAACATGTGGCGGAACATGTTGCTCAACAACTACGTAGAACATGCCGAGGTGAATGTCGCGGAACATTGTGTTGACCACACTAGTCAGTGTTTATCGAAATGTCGCCCGAGGAGGTTGTGGCTATTAGTGCTGCGTACATAGTAATTATATCGAGTGTGTTGAAACGTAGAAGAAAGAGAAGGTGGTCGATGCGGAATTTTTTACTACAACGAGAAAGAAGAGTTAATATTCTAAGTGATCTCCAAATGTCTGACGGATTGTTTGTAAATTTTACTCGAATGTCATCATCTGATTTTGAAACTTTATTGCAAATGATCGGACCTTCGATAGCCAAACAGTATACAATACTACGGAACGCTATTAGTCCTCATATCAGACTTGCCATTACATTGAGGTACTTGTCGACTGGAGATTCTTATGCTTCCTTGTCGTACACTTTTCGAGTGTCAATACAACTGATATTAGGTCTTTACCTATGAAATTGCCGTTCTGCAGTACTGGCCATTTCAAATCAAAATAATTTTTGTTTGGCTAAGAATTCTAATTTCAAATTAATTTTATTTTAAAAACATGGATTCTTTTTTCCAAAAGTAGTCATTTCTTTATTGATTAGTGTTACATTTTCATCGCATTTCAATCTTTTTCGTCATCATGGATACGTTAAAAATTCGAGTAATTATGGAATATGAGTACCGTCGTGGCAGCAACGCGGCACAAGCGGCACGCAACATCAACGACGTTTACGGAGCTAACACTACAAACCAACGCACCACCTGTTATTGGTTTGCTCGCTTCCGTTCTGGAAATTTCGACCTGAAAAATGAACCTCGCGGTCGTCCGAAGACTTTGGTCGACAATGACGAATTAAAGGCGGTTGTGGAAGCTGATGATACACAATCTACGGCTGAATTAGCAGCAGCTTTCGACGTTAGCGTCAAAACAATATTGGTCCATTTGCGTCAAATTGGCAAGGTAAAAAAGCTTGACAAATGGGTGCCCCACGAACTCAATGATCGCCAGCGCGAAGTACGCGTCGAGACGTGCCTTGCACTGCTCAACAGACACACAAATGAAGGAATTTTGAACCGCATTGTTACCTGCGATGAAAAATGGATTCTGTTTGATAACCGCAAGCGCTCAGCAAGTTGGTTGGATCCTGGTTCAGCACCTAAACAATGCCCTAAACGAAAACTTACCCCTAGAAAAGTAATGGTCACTGTTTGGTGGTCTAGCGCCGGTGTGATTCATCACAGCTTCTTACCAAACGGGGTGAGCATTACTGCAGATGTGTACTGTGAAGAACTGAGCACAATGATGGAGAAGCTGGCGCATCTCCAACCAGCATTGGTCAATCGCTCGTCTCCGCTGCTCCTGCACGACAACGCGCGACCTCATACTGCACAGCAGACGGTCTCCAAGTTGCAAGAACTGGGGTTGGAAGCTCTCCGTCATCCGCCCTACTCACCAGACCTTGCGCCTACAGACTACTACTTTTTCCAGAATTTGGATAACTTCTTGGCGGGAAAAAAATTCAATACCCGAGAGGCAGTACAAAATGCCTTTGAAGAATTTGTTGCCTCCCGTCCAGCTGATTTCTTTAAGAAGGGCATCAATAAACTGCCACTGCGATGGCAAAGATGCATTGATTGCATGGGTGATTACTTCGATTAATACAAATAAAAAAATTCATGAAAAAAATTCGTTTAAATTTTTTCATACAAAACGGCAATTTCATAGGTAAAGACCTATTATGTAAAATAGTATCAGAAGTTTGCAAAGAACTGATAAAAAAAATTGAAGATATAAGTTAAAGACAATGCATACCTACTTTATTAAATTGTATTTTTATTTTCAGTAAAAGTAATTTTAATCTATAACTCGACAGAGTACACTTTATACTAGTAACTTTGGTTTCTATATCTTTTCTAGACAATTAAAGCTCTTTGGCAATAGCCTCCCATGAGTCATATTTCTTTATTTTATTTCTATAATCACGGTGAGACGTATCCCACAACAATTCATGACTTTCGTAAAGCTCCAGAAATGAAAGCACGGTATCATTTCCCCACACTAAAGCCATGTTAAGAGGCACGTTGCGTACGCGACTACACTTGGTGACAAATGGCACGACACTGACGCGGGACACGTGCGCTCGCTCTCGAGGCGGGAGCAAGCAACATGCCCCGCATCACGTACAATGTTCCGGGACATGTTGCGGTACACTATGCAACGTTTCAGCGTCACGTATATTGAGTGTTGCGCGTCGTGTTTCGGGACAAAATGTTCCCTAGTGTATCCCAGGCTTTATACCTCGGAATCCAGGGCCAGTCAATGAATCTTCATATAAATTTTTGAAATATGTTTTAAACAGCATATAGAAAAATGTTAAAAAAATTATTTTGCCGGATCTCAATTTTTTAATTATTAAAATAAATAAGTATTAATTTTTCGGAGTTTTCTTTTATTTTCATTAGTTTAAAGTTATATTTTGAAAAGGAGAACTATTACAAACTTGTCCTTGGGCCTCAAGGGACTGCAGGTACTAAGTTGAGTGGTGGGGGGAATTATAGAAAGGACAGAAGCAGCTGTTGGGCATTGTTGACGCGGTCCCTAACAGATTAGTACACGTTGCACCTACCTAGGCTAAATACGTAGCTATTTTTGTGCGTTTAGAGAAAATAAAATTTGAGTTTGTTTATTTGCAATTTGTGCATATTTATTATTGTGCAGTTCATGCGATAATATTTAATTACTGAACATAATTGTGTTTTACAAACTTTGAAAATTGTGGCATAGATAGTAACTATTTGTTTTTTATTTATATTACTCGCTTATAAAAACAATCTTGAATACTTAATCGTTTATTTTATAATAAATCGATGCTGAAAGTTAGAATGTTATAGTAAAATTCAATAACATTAATTATTAACCATTATATAAACGTTAGTTTTTAATATTACTAATATTCGTTGTTACAGCCTCTTATCAAAATGAGTAAACCATCGAAAACTGATGATAATCAAAATAATTATTGCCCCATTTGCAACAAAATCGGATCTTGTTCTCAATTAAGCTCCGAACTAGGAGAAATTGTAAAGGTAACTAGAGGAATATCAACGCTGAAAGCTGCTTCTGCAGAATGAGCGGATGGATTGTCTCATTATTTAAATACTCGCGAATTTGTCTACGTGCAATCAGTATGCAGACAAAAAGCACTCTTGCTCTATACGCTGCCCCCCAAAAAATTAAACATTTAAATATATTAAGATATAACTCTTTTTTGAAAGCAACTGCTAAAAATACCTGTGTTAAACTACCGTCTTTGCCACCTACTGCAGATGCCGCTTTTGGACACTTCAAAAGAGTATATTATCTGCAAGTTCAAACATGGCTCGGAAGAGAAATATTACCAGAAGAATGGGGTTGGAAATATGGATGCGGAATACTGATGCCGCAAACAATGACGCAGCTATCCGCTCCAGAAGCTTTACTAAAAATGATTTTTTGCACATGCTAAACAGGATGTGGAGCATCCTGTGGGTGGATTGAGGTGGAGGAAAAGTGGATTAAATTGCACTGTAGCTTGCTTAGAATGCAATGGTAACAGCTGTACTAATCCTTCACCTACAATCCGCATCAATGAGATCGATGGCGATGACGACGACAATAATGAACAATAATATAATTTATTAGGTATAAAATTGAAACCTTTACTGTAAACAGTTTTGTTCCTCTTGTCCCTCTCATTTTTCAGTAAATTGTTGTTATAAATTGTTGTAATCGAGATCGGCCCTTTTTTTTATTATTAACTTTTTCATTTGAGCTTTTAACAATACAGTCGAACAGTTTTCATGAAGATTCATTGACTGGCCCTGGATTCCGAGATTTTACAAATTTAATGCGTTACGGCGCTCCACTAATAAAACACTCTGTAAATTAAATTATTATTATGAATAATTAAGACTCCAATAATGGAGAAAGTTGAAACATACCAAGCTGGAGACAAAACAAGAGAAATGTATAAAATAGAAAACAGTTTGCGCGCATTCAATTGTACTGAGAGTAATTTCCACAATCGACCACATTCTTCACTGAAATATGTTCCGTAGGAATTTGTGGAAAGCATGAGCAAATGAGGATTTAAATTTGTTGATAATCGGAATGGAGTGAGAACTCTGAACTAATTATAAGATTAGGAACCGTGGGATTGAATAGAATAAGCGAATGGGTGTAACCACTCGACCTTCGCTCGAGTTTATCTGGTTTAACCTCCGTAAGGTCAAGATTAAACCGTGTAATTTCAAGCCCAAAAATAATTAACAGGGCCACCTCATATCAACCCGTGGGTGTCCCAAAAGGTGACTAAGTGATACAGCAGGTAGTCGGACAGCAGCGCCACCTGTGTACTAGCTACCACCTAACTGCGGTCGGCATCTCGCATGCCAAGCGCGGTGACTACGGCAATGTTATAAAAAACTTTGAGGGAGGCCAGTGACCAGCAGCCGATGATATCAGGCTAATTATGTTAAGATCAAGACGGCAATGAAATCATCATAATCTAGGGTTGGAAGGAGCGGTTGTGCTAGTGCAACTTACGTGACGTCCTCCACAATCCGGCGGTGACGTGGTACGACTGGCTGTTCCATTTGTACAAAAAGTTAGATCAAAGTACTTGCACCCTTGACCACTAAATGTGGTTGAAGATAACTAGAGGGGCACGCGTCTATCAACTTTGCAGAATATACGAGTACTGCTAATCGACGAATCTTACGAAAGATACCTATTGGAGTAAGAGAATATTCCAAAAAAAAATTTCGAATATGCTTGATTAGTTTTATGAAAATGCTTGGAACAAAGTTCTGTAATTAATTATGTGTTTCAAAATAGATTGTCAATGGAGTTTCATGGTGACATGCAAACAGTATCAGGGTAATTGACAACATTTCATATTTTTAACTGGCATGTATTATTGCGTCATTTAAAAGTAAATCCAAAACTAGGGCACCCATATTTTTTTTTGGAATATTCTCTTACTCCAATAGGTATCTTTTTCCTTTTAGCGAAATTATGAACTTTTCATTCATAATTTCAACTTTGAAATTCGATATTTTCTAAAAAGACCTAAGTGGCAAATGACGTACGGTGGAATAGCCATCGATCTTTGCTTTAATTTGACCCGTCAAAATAAAATCACTGTCTTGTCAAACTCGTTGGCGTCTAAACTTGTTTACGTTACTTTCATGTTTTCAATTTCAAATTAAATTTAAATCATCAATATTAAATTCATTTGCAGTGTTATTATCCTTATTATGTTTCATTAAGTCACTATGAAAGTTTCGAAATTTAAAACCGTGAGTGACAATTGGCAATTTGACATGTCTTGTTTGACATTAATGTTTTCGTTTAAAACATTGGAATGCTTAGGCAAAGGAAACTACCTCGTCCGCCGTATATGTGACGTCATCATACCTGTTTTAGTTTTTATTTTTTCCTCAGAAATGAAGAAATAAAAATAAAAGAAAAAAAATATATTATACTTAGGATACAAAAATAAAGAAATGGTATTTTTGTTTTAAGGTGGTGTCAGTTTTGAAATGTTGTCAATTGTGGGAGGCCCGGCTGGCGCTACGTACCGGGCGGCGGCAGGATGGCGCGCGCGGGCTGGTGCTGGAACAGCGAGGACGGGAGGAAGCGGCGCGGCGCCGCCAGCGCCGGCCCGCCCGCCTCGCCCAGCTCCGCCATCAGCGACATGTACTCCTCGTCGATCTTGGCCTTGTTGGGGTTGTGCGCCAGCGTGCCGTGGCCGGGCCGCTTGGCGCGGCAGTCGCGCGCAATGTGGCCGGCGCCGCCGCACGACGAGCACACGATGCTGTTGGTGACGTTGGGCTTGTCGGGGCACAGCCAGGTCTTGTGGTCGGTGGCGGAGCAGTTGGCGCAGCGCACGGCGTCGTTCTCGCGCAGCGTGCCGTTGAGCTGCGCCAGCTCGCGCAGCTGCATGCGGCGCAGGTCGTTCTGCCCCTCCGGCACCTCCACGCCCTGCCGGATCACCTCCTTGATCTGCGGCACGGGAGCACTCAGTCACATGGGGCAATTCTTTAGCATTATTGATTTATCGACAAATCAGTAAAATAACAGTAACATTCAAACCTCGTGAAATTAGGCCAAGATTAACTGATACTATATTTTAAAAGGAGATCCTATTACTGGTATTATTAACATAATGACGCAGTTAGCAGCGTCATTATGAATTTATTTTAGTACTCCGAGACACAAAATTAAAAATAAAGAGTGTTAAGATGCCTCATAAATCATAAGATTGGAGCGTAAAGAAGAACGCAAATTAACAAACTGCAATGATATACTTTATGGTTTCTACTAATGAACTTGATTCCACAATCGAAACAAATATAAAAGTGCCGGCAGCCTACGGTTCCACCTGCAAGCCAATAACAACACGGTAAAGAAAATAATTTCTCCGCTAACTCTCTTTGGTAACTAGAGTAACCAAGAATAATACGCAACATATATTTTGTGTCGTTTAAATAGTTTAATTCTTTTCGGATTCCCCATCACATAAATTTGCATGGAGAATTCATGTTCGGCGACATAGTTGGGAAAAGATAGCATAAGGTGAGTTCCGTAGTGATAGGGATGGCACAAGTACAGTGAGGGTACCGACCTTCTCGACGGCCTTCTTGACGCAGTCGGCGTTGGTGGCGGTGATGTAGGCGTGCAGCGGCTCGTCCTCGCCGGGCAGCGGCTGGCCGTCCTTGCGCCCCACCTTGCCCTCCTTCACCGAGCCCTTGCCGCGGATTATTATCTTGGCGCCCGTTTCTTTCTCCATCGCTGGGAATTTATTCTAATTTTATATCAACGCATCCCACTTTAGGTAAAGGGCAGCTCATCGATGTTAATAATTAATACTTCCAGGGGGTTTTCGTGAATGGCGTTCAAATAAATAAAGGTTAAAAATGACTTAATTAATCGTTAAATCGGCTTCAACGTTGAATAACGATTCCGGACCATTTATGACGTCACATGTGCTCATGGAAGACGATTTAACGATTGATTAAGTCATTTTTATTTGAACGCCATTCACGAAAACGATGTTCGGCGACTTAGCCGGTAGAGCCCCAGGATTGCTAGAGCAATTCCGATTGTAATGATGATGATGCTGATTTGGGAAGTACACCATTAAATCAGTAAATTTACTAAAACGCCTTTGTTGCCCTCGCCATATTGATCTGACAACTATCACTATAATCGAGCTATATTTTAAGGACTATAGATTAGATATCTTGATAACAGATTTTCTATGCGGAAACTGAACTCGAAACATATAGAGGGTCGAGATAGTAGCGAGACAAGCACTTTAACTGCGTTACACGGGCACACCACATTTTAATTCTTATAGCTGCATGTATTCTACAAAGCAATTTCCAATTCGCATAGCTCAGTGAAAACTGAAATATACACTCTAGAAAACTACGGAGTACTCGACTTGTATTGTTAACTCTTAGAGTATGCGTCTGCAAAGTCGCAACAAGCAATGGAGCGTCGTATTCTATCGTCGTTGTTAATTAACTGTGGTTCCAAGTACACCATGGCGGGGAGTATGCTGTGGCAGTCAATTGGCAAACTACAAACATTTAACAGAAACAGAATGGATCCGATACCAACCTTTGAGCGTGTTGCCGCGCGGCCCGATGAGCAGCCCCACGAAGTTGATGTCGGGGTGCTCCTCCTGCGGGATCATCACCTTGTCGTGCACGCGGATGATGGGCGGCCTGCGAGCAAACGGGACCGACAGTTTAATTAAACAACAGCGTACATTTATTACAGGGAAAGAATAATCCTTGTCTGACGGTACGTCTTACATATAAGATTTTTACTAATGGTGTTTATGCGCCCGTAGGTTTGCCACGATTGCTGCTATATCATCATATTCAAATTGATAAAGGCACATTTTTAAGCGTATTTTGAAATTATCACAAAATAGTTGGCAGAAATGGGTGCAGATGTCGTGTTCCAAACCTACGTGTCACTCAATGGCATGGCGACGTAGGGGGCAAGAGTACGTACTTATAGTCGGGCGGCGGCTTGAAGTCGGGGTTGATCTGCTGCATGCGCTGCACGAGCCGGTGGCGCTCCTCCTCCAGCTTGCGGCGCGTGCGGTACTCGCGCGTGTTGAGGCGCTTGCCGTCCGTGGAGTAGATGGGCTCCGGCGACGGGGACCTGCAGCACCGCGCGCTTAGCCACCCCACTGCCACCGGCCCCACCGTCTGCACCCCACTCGCTCACACATCGCGCCGGTAGCCACGTGAACAAAGGAAATCCGATAAATAGCTTTTCTCTTCCAACATAATAGAATGTGTCACTTCAGCTATGTTAAAGAGTCACTGCTTGCCGGCGAATCGTATTCGTATTCATTGTAATGCAGCTTCGAGAGTCATATGTTCGAATGAACGGAAAGTCGACTCAACGATTGTTCGAATGGAATATATTGCGAAACAACCTTTACTCGCCAAACGCTGTTTCGACTGAACGATTCTTTGAAGATTTATTAATCGCTGAATTGCTCTTTCGAACTTTAAATTGAGATTTGGGATAGGTTAGAAATGTGATCATCTAGCGCGCGAAGGCGAGCGGCAGCGGCCGCCGGGCGGTAGATACACTATTGTCGGTGAAGATTAGTGGAAAGTTTCTATCTCTATAACACAATTTGCATATTCTCAATTTAACATTCGAAAGAGCTGTCCATCAATTAATACATTTTCGATGAATCGTTCAGTCGAAGCAGCGTTTGGCGAGGAAAAGTTGTATCTTTCGAACAATCGTTCAGTCGACTTGCGGTTCATCGAACATATGACTCTGGCTACTACGTTACGGACCCTAATTTAACGACGTAATATTGTCTACTGTATCCGGAGTATATCAATAAATCAAGTATGAAAGTTTATACGAAAGGAAAGCGAGTGGGGTGGAGAATGTAGGAGCTCGTCGAGAATTGCGCCGGGTGCTTCGTACTATCACACAGGTACTGCATCCAAGGAGAGCCTTGCATCTGTTACCGCATGGCGTTCACGAACAGGGAATCCCCCATCGCAACTTCGTTTTGATCATTACAATTACTCCATTATTAGATTTTTACACTACCGCTAAATACCATGAGTAACGATAGCATTTTGGGCTGTCCGTAGATAATACAACGGTATGATACTAGGAAACATCGTACAGTGAGTTAATAAAAAATATATACATAGTGATAACATCCTATATTCCTAGATCCTACCGCTCTGAGAAAAAAAATAATTAAATTAATTTCATCCTGAAATTTTAATTAATTAAGGTCATTATTAACCCTGAAAATAATAGTATTAATTGTCGCTGAAAAATTATGAATAAGAATGATTAGAGTTTAATTAATTGAAATATTAGCATTAGTCTGTGCGACCTGCGGAATAAAGAAAATGGCGCATTAGTGGGGCTCATAAGAGGGCCCATAGGGGGGCCCATAGGAGGGCCCCTAGGGGGGCGCACAGTGCCGCTCCGCTGACCGCCGCAGGCTGTCGCCTAGCGCCGCTCCTAGCTCTGCGCATACTCATTATTAATACAGTGTACTATTTCCACATGGCAGGCAGGTATTCACCGACTGACTGCGGAACTAACTGAAAGTGGTCCCCGGCGCGAGGCAACTCTACTGTTTTGTCTAGCCGTTTGGTTAGAGTCATCACCTGCGCGCTTTAGCAAATGGCTTTTTATAGCAGCCAATATATAATACTGGAGGTATCTCTTGGATCGGACCGCTCAACGTTATGTTATTTCTAATACATTTCACTCTAATCCCCATACATTGACTGTGACCCCTATGCAGTGAAACAATTTTGCTCAATTCAATTCTTAGGGATCAACTTAGGGGTCACTTCAAAGCCCTCTTTACACATTGAGTTGGAATGACACTTGGGGACGGCTTCATAACACTTCGCTACTTCTAAATTCCTATATCGATTAGGGAGAGAAACTACTACTGGTTGATTTCTTTAGTGCAGGCTCTACAGTTAGAATTGTTTTATTAAATTAAATCTGCTAAACACGTGACCGCGTACGGACACCCTGACTATTGAATCCATGCTTTCCACAAGTTTGTGGTGAATAGAACTTATATTGATTAAAAAGTAATGAAAACATGGTGTCTATACTCATAGCGTAGTTAGGGGCGCAGAGTAGGCAGCACAAACCTCTCGTCGATGTTGGCGGGGATGCCCAGGTCCCCGGAGCGCAGCTTGCGCGACACCTCCTCGATCTGCAGCTGCACTGCAAGGGAAGGGGTTAGGCGCCGCGGCCACACGCTCGCATTAGAATACTGACCGCACCACTACACTACGGCACGTTACGACACTACACACGGAATGGTACGCACGACAGCGCTCCGACCGTCGTCGTAACGCTGAAATAGGTCTATTAGGCTGAAATAAAATTATATTTTGCACGCGATGCTAACTGATAGTATGCTAGCGCATCGACGAAATTTCGGTAATAACGGAATAGGATTTATTACGTGATTAGATTGTCGCCACACTGACCAGATTGTGAGGTCGTTCATTCTTCGCTATATACGAGAAGTGCTCTCGAAAATATTGAGTGACTCTTTCTCCATCATTGGATCTTTGAAAGTAAAAAGTGATGTAGTTCCATAGTATTTTATGGACAAGCCTCGAGGGCTGAACTACAACAAAATAGTAAAACGACAAGCATTAAAATCCGCATAGCTTGTTTTTATTTTATATAATCTTGTAAAGGTGGAACCCTTACAAGATTATCAGAAGTAACCTAATCGCGGCAGAGAATACCTCGCACTCCGGCAGACAGATCTACAGAGAATAAATAAAATCAATAAGATCACTAGTAATTGCTGCATTCACAATAACTTATAAACAAAATAATCTGCGTATTATTTATTTATCTGGCTTTCACTTGGGCACCATACTTCTCGCAATTAAATTATTATTTCTAAGACTGGACTCCCAAAAGTAATTGTGAATGCAACATACCAACAATATATAACCGAGCCCGTTACTTCCAGCTATGAAGTGCTCACAGTGGGAAATACTCGGCTCAGTACACAGAGTTGTGTGGCACTGTCTGCCAAGTAGGCGCCGCCGTCAAGGTGCCACTCGGGCGGCCTCAACCGGAGCGCAGTACAGGCGGCTACACCAAGCGGGCCCGTTTACTGTTTGCTATCAGTTGCTGTTTTAATCTTCTACTAAATTGTTACAAGCGTTACTAAAATCAATTCAATATTAATATTGACAAAAAATGAGACTATTAAGTAATAAATTAAGTGAAAAAACAGATATTGACAACCAACCGGGCCACACTAGAATAAACAATGATCATTATAGTAAGGATTGCAGGCAAGTGACATGTGACGGAGTAAGCCCCGAGAGGCATTATTCTATTTATATCGTTCAGGTAGGCAAAATAGTGAAATCAAGGTATTAGATTAAGGCTCCTACGCTATTACAATAGTTTAGCAAATAGTGTGAGGACAAACAGTATAAATGGGCAAGTGGCAGCACTCACGTAGGTACTGCTCCTCCTGGTCGCGCGTGAGCGTGGAGGGCAGCACGGTGGGCAGGCCGGGGATGAAGGTCTTGTCGTGCTCCGAGCCCATCCAGCGCGAGCGCCGCCGCCGCGCGCGCCGCTCCGCCGACGTCTCGCCCGCCGGACCTGCGGGCCAGGGGCCAGCGTTAGCTGCAGCAGGGCGGCACATCACTACAGGTGCAACAGTACATGGTACATACACTCGCGCCTGCTTAGGGCACTTCTGACCCGGCCTTACTTGAGAACATCCCGACTTGATGAGAGGATCGAGGTCATCCCGTTCCGATTGTACCATTCACACAGCCCGGGAAAATGAATAGACACGACAGAAAAAAGATGTAGATTATTAGACGACATCCGCAGGCGACACCATTTTAACGTATGAACTCAAGGATAGACCACCTTCATCCGACGGCAGCTCTTAAATCGAATCATATCTATAGACAACGAAGCGATGGATAGCGAAGGGCCAAAGGTATGCGAATTCTTCATCGATTTCCAAAAACTCCCCAGGGAACTTTTAAGTGTTAAACATTCACTCTGGGATATTCAGTTTCTCTAACAATGTGCTTAAAAACGGTATGCCGACGACACGCCGTGGCCTTACAATAGCATGTGTCGAACTTGCTACATAAAACTGTACGCGGTCAACAAAACAAACACCAATAATATTTTTTATAAAATCACTTCCTCCATATCGTCGGACAGGCGTCGAGAATTCGTGACCAGCCGCAACCGGCACTAACAGAGATCCAACTCCATAATACATATAATGAGACCCATATTCAAAAAATACTTCAGCTAGCTCAATAAGAAAACGTAAAAACAGAACCGTTTCATTGGCCAAGTGTCGGTGCTAACACTTGCCATTTTATTAGATTGAAGGCAGCTCAAATGGCAATAATACCTACACTGCTCTGAAAAACAATCGACACACTTGTGATGTTTAGTTTAGTATAAATAGCTGTCAGCTTAGTCTGCCCGATGGTGTACCACAATTCCAAATGTGAATTGAATTTTCAGCCAGTAAATGAATGTAGAGATTGCTATATGCAATATGAGATTATTCTTATATCTAGTATTTACATTATGTGTAACGCTCCTTTTACAGAAGGAATCGATATTTTTATGCACATATAGTAAGTTTTCATATATATACTGAGATGGTACAGTTAGAATGTTGTCCTCTTTGTACTTTTCTCTTAGAGACACTCTCGGGCCAAGATTATAGATATTACCCAGGCTGTGTGACATGGACATCCTCCTCAAGCTGGACTCAGGGCATAGTCAGCGTGTCGTGGCTGCACGATTGCATGTGTCTTGCTGACAATAGAATGCGTCTGTATTATCGGGAGACTGCTAAGTTTACTCACCGTCCAGGATCCGGTAGATATCGAGTGAGTAGAGATAGTGAGACAGTTTCTCTAAGAAATTGTGAGGTTCGAGCAATGACTGTGAGTGATTCTACAATAAGGAAGATTGGCGGAATGTGGCTTATAATCTCATTTAGCAGTTAATGGACTAATATGGGGTGTTCGGCACAATACTTACAGAGTATAACTGGGATGTGCTTGGGACTGGACTAGGTGAGGATAGCCATTGCGTTCGCTTACTTGCAAAAGAGTCGAACGACTAGCAGGGTCTGGCGTTGTGGTTGTCATCGGATGTCGTACTGGTGCGGAAGGTCGCGATACCAGCAGTCAATGCAGGCCTCTAGCTACTGGAGCCTCTACTATACGGTGATGGGCGGCACAGCACTGATACAAGTCACGTTGATCACTCACCAGTCAGATGAGTAGTTAGATGAGTCGGTGTAGCTGTGTGGCTGGGAAGGGGAGGGGGAGCACTCACCGAGCCCGTCGTCTTGGTCGTCGTCGGGGTGGTAGTCGTGCTGGTGCGGCTTGTCCCGGTAGCGCGACTCGGTGCGCGCCTGCAGCAGCTCCAGCTTCTGCTGCACGGAGGTGGGCGGCGGGATGGCCGTGGCGGCCGACAGCGCCGCGGCCGCCGCCGCCGCGGGCTGCACGGGCGCCGCGATGCGCCGCTGCGCGACAAACGTCTGTCACACGCACCACGTTACTACTCGCACGTTACCGCTCGGCCTCAGCCACCCAACTCACACAAACATTCATTTATAGCAAACATTACAAATCAAGTAGGCTAGCACACATTTGTCTAACGGTGAACTAAGGGGTTAAGAAAGTGAATGGGGTGAGAAAAGGAGGGCTATCTCATTTTATATAACAAGTGATAAGTTATATAGATACACTACTTTACATATAACATACATGTAGTCTAGTGCTCGTCTACAAATAAGTACTCATTCCGTTTAAATGTATACGTGGACGTTACAAACTAAGTGTCACGTCCACGTGGACTTATTCTCCAAACATGGGAAAATATCGTATCGAACGTAAGTCCGCACACCCTGGCGCACCTGTCGCCTAAATTATTGTTATTAATCGGTTTCAATGGACTTATGAAACTTGCCAGTAGCTTCCATGTCATGTACTGAACAATAACAAGGATTACACATGCATAAAACATGAAATATGTTCCAAAAAACAGCTCAAACGATTTCAATAAAATTAATTTATTAGTCATTTTAGGGATCAAAAATTAAATCTGCTAAACATTAATGTCTAGGACTCGTTTTGTGAAATATCGACGGAACAAGGACAAGTTGACTGATAACAATGTATCACCATCATAATCCTATCAGCCGCTCCATCCAACTTCACAACTTTATCTCTTCATTTAAATCCTTAGTACCTACCCTTATCGAAAGCGTGCTGAAAATCAGAATGTTTCCTTCGACTTGTTTATGTATTCATATCTTTTAAATTTTAATTGTAAACCTATTCTCAAAAATGGGAAATCATAAATTTAATCGTCTTGGTTTTGAACCAGCCGGGATATGTGCTCTGCCGTTAAGCTACGAACGACACACATTGGCAGATCAAATTTTAGGTTGCCCTCGCTAACACGAGCCAGTTACTGCTATCTAGATCGATCTTCAGTCCCGAAATATCCTCAACTTTGCATTTTATTGGAATCGGTCAGAACAGTTTACGAGAACTCGATTCATATATATATTATATCGGTTGTATTACGTTATAATATCAAATATTTGATTTTATTATAAATATAGGATTTTCTGATGCCTTATTATCACAGTTATAAACAAGAACAGAAGTGTCGTATATAGTGTAACACTTTACATCACTATTGAGAGATAGTTTTGCTAATGAAATGCAGAATAACTGATGAAAAAGAAAAGCACAGAGAAAACGATTTAGAAACGTTGCCGGAGTTGCAAGGAACACACATAATAAATAATTATTAATAATGAATTGTTCTTTTGAGCTGTTCCCTGCAACATTCCTGAACGTTAAACAAAAAGCAAATAAGAATGCTTACCGCATACTTGGTATATTTCTACAAAACGAACGTAACGTTACAATGGGCTGATGCGGTAACAAATAATATAATAACTAAACAACAACCATGTAATAAACGTGTCAGTTACCTCGCGCTCTCTAGCATTGTGCTGAAAAGGTGACTTGCTCATTGTACAACACAATAGATCACTTGACCACATGAGACAGCGCTGTTCGGCCGCAGTCACACCCTGTGGCCAGCTTGCCACCACCCTGGCTCCATATTGAGTTACACCTACATGAGCGTGCTCGTATAGCCTGAGCCGGGGTCAACAATATACGTTACAACCCCTTCACCCCGCTGCCCCCCCCAGGCTGTCTCGCCATTAATCGCAAGTGCTGCGTAATGCTGCGCCGGACAACTGCACTGCGTGGGAGTCGCTGTACCGCTACGACGTTTATAACATTATTCCAAATGCAAAGTGGAAATCTACACTCATAAAGTAGTAGTAGTGTGACATTTATTTCCATGTTTAAAAGGAAATAAATATTAGAAGAAAGAGAAAATATAAGAATTTTAAAACCATAGCTCTTAATTAATTGTTACATGTACAAAACTACAAGAACTTGCAGTTAGGAAACTTATTCTTTATACATCTCACTAGCTATCTGATACTGTATCTTGTACAATGTAGCGGGTAGATTAACCTCCTTCAATCTGGCAAGCATGTCGAGCTTAATTTGGCACGGCAGGGTGTGACTGTGTCGGAACAGGTCAGGAGGCGAGTGTCGGGGAGTACCTGTGCCACCGCAGCCGCGGCGAGGATGGCAGCCTGCGTGGCGGGGTTGAGGCCCCCGTTAGTGGTGACCGCGCGAGCCGTGGCCTTGGTGGTGGTGCCCACCATCTGATCCAGCAACGCAATTGTACCATCCCTGCAAAATACCATACAAAAAGTAATTTAACATCTAAAGTAATTTTTCTATATTATATCATTCCATATAACATCATTTATCTGCCAGTGAAAATCCCGCCAAAATAGGTTCAGCTTTTTCAGGGATTAACCGAAACAACCACTAAAACAGAAACAAAGAGAAAACAAAAATGTCCAAATACATTCCATCATTCAAATATGTAAATTACAATACAATACAATACAAATACTCTTTATTGTACACCAAGATTTACATTTAAAGTAAACAGTTATATTAAATATGGTACAATGGGCGGTCTTATCGCTAACTGCGATCTCTTCCAGACAACCTTAGGATGGACAAAATCAGCAAGAAGAACAATTAAACGAGTGATAGGGGTGTAGCAATTTAAGAAAGAAATAAAAAATATTAATAGACTAGTCTAGTAGATTAAGAGCGAAAAGTACGAAAATAATCTTGAAGTAACGCCTACAGCTCGTAGGTATTACATATATATAATTATAATCATAATATATTTACATATTAATATGTAATATAAATTTATTGATATATATTATATACAACATACATATAACAAATAAATACTTATATAAATACATACATTCTATTAGTGATAGGAGATGACGGTAACACTGTTATTACTATTTATAACTATTTATTGTGACAGGTAGTATTCTTTCACTAGCTTTTTAAAAGTCAGAATGGATTGTGCTCGCCTTATTCTTACAGGCAAATCATTCCAAAGACGCACAGCTTGGACTGTAAATGATTGTCCGTAGAAGTTTGAGGAATGCTTAGGCATTTTGAGTTGCAAGTTTTCTGATGACCTCAGGGATCTTGAATGTGTGTCATGAAGGAACTCGAACCGTTCTTTGAGATAAAGTGGGGTGGTAGCATTAAACAATGTACTGTATAGAAGCATTAAAATATGAGTATCTCGGCGGAGGCGAATCGGGAGCCACTTGAGCTTGGTGCAAAATTCTGAAACATGGTCATATTTGCGCAAACCAAATATAAACCTTATGCAAAAATTTTGAAGGCGCTCGAGTTTGTCAAGTTGGGCTTCGGTGAGATCAGGATAGCTGGTATCGGCATAAGTTACCAAGACTATAAATACTCAAAAATGGGACTTATTTACCTGTCTTTTGATTTTCGGCTTCGATCGCGACTTCTGCTGCGTGTGCGACTGCGACGCTTCTCCTTGTGCCGGTCGCGGCTGCGACTGCGCTCGCGCTCCTTGTCTCTGCAACAACCATCTTGTTGCATAACTATACCCGACAACTAATATTTTCGATACTAAAGTGTATAAATAGATCAGTAAATAAATAATACATCAATATTTCGCATTGATACATACCTACACAACCATGACCTAAAAATAATCCTAGTAGTATCATAGTACGACCAAACCTCACAACTGGAAATTCCAAGAGAACTGTTATATAAATTTCTACACTCCAACAGATTTTCATTATACATATTTAAAAGATAGTAGAAACCTTGGAATTTAATTACAATAAATGTGTTCTTCCCTAGTGGTCTATTACAGTCACAATCTCATTATGTTTTATACCATGAAAACGACAGGTGTGTGTTCATCTTGTTGCTTGTGGCTTGTGCCGCCAGTCAAATGTTTATTATCGTTTCATAAAACATGCACCATTCTCATCTTAGTTAAGACTCTTGGTTAAGGTTGTGTTTGGCAAATCAAATTAAAGGATTCTAGTACTATATAACCAGCACCAGTAACATATCCTTTGTAAGTGAGTAATACTGCCATGCCTATACTAAAAAGACATTATAAATGGAAATTTGTCATGGTAAATGCTACTTACTCTATGAGAGTGTATTAGAGTGACATGTACCTTAATATCACATTGGTCTGTTATGGCAATCTAGTGATTGTATGGCAGAATAGCACACTGCAAATATTGAACAAAATCAAAACTTAAATTCTTTTAATTAATATTATCTTATCTTTGTTGGGGTGTATTTGCTTACAGCACTTCGACCCTTCAGGATCTTTTGTACTAATACGTTCATGTTATGGGCATTTATTTTATAAATATTGTGGTGTTGGATGTCTAAGTCACAATTATTCATAAATCAGTGATCAAGAGTGTTTATTTCTACTCTCTTGCTTTTACAATCAACTCAGTTTTGTATTTGTTGCTACTTACAATAATTCTTTGCATGAAGTATTTATTATACAATAGTGGTATGACATTTTACTACAGACGCTCGCTGTGAGATTTTACAATAACCTGCAAGGATTGGGTAAGGGGCAATTTTGCAATGCCACAATGGAAATACTGCTGTAAATAGACACAAAAGTCACAATGTGATAGGAAATCAAATATAAAATTGTGTAATGAGCAAGAAATAAAAGTGCAAGAGTTCTGCACATATGAAATTAGTTTTTTTTTTTTTTTTTTTTATTGGCAATCTGCCGTTAATTTCAGCAATTTTGCCAGTGTCATGTAATGGCTACACATGGGATAATGCAGGATTATGTTTTATTTTTATAATAGATACTAAATTGTGGTACGATTTTGATACCTGGAACAGAAACAAACATAAATCATTGTTAGTTATTTATATATATTTACATAAATTAAACACAGAAATACATATATATACATACATGTCCTATAATTTTATTTTGTTAGTTGATATAAATTTAATAAACGCACTAATCATTTGAGGATCAGGAAAAAATGATAGGAGGTGTCGAACATTCACTGGTTGCTGAATTTTTAATTTTGAAATTATTTGTTTTAATGGTAAGGAGTTATATAACTGGCAACCTAAGAAAATGTGATCAAGAGTGCCGTCATCCAAGCCACACTCGCATAGGGAATTGTCACGCACCCTGATCTTGTGCAAGAACACTGGAGTGCAACAAAATCCAAGCCTGATTCTACATATTACAGAAGTGACGGCTTTGCAAACTTTTTTAAATTTATAAAACCAAGGCTTAATTGGAATGATGGGTTGAATAGATGCGTATTTGCACCCCTTAGTTTTACTGGTCACAATCCAAGAGGACTGCCAGGAGTCAAAAAGATCGGTCTTCGCACTATGCAGCATATCATAAATTTGGACAGAATAATGCTTCATATCTGCAGAACTAGAATTTATGGCCGCTTTAGCAGCCTCATCCGCATATTCGTTTCCGCTAATACCTACATGAGCCGGAATCCATACAAGCAGCACTTCAACCTCTTTAAGAAAGCACAAATATAAGATTCTTCTTATTTCAAAGATAACTGGGCTGCGGAGGTTATCTTTGAAAGGATTTTTAACTATTGCGTCTAGGGCGCTTTTAGAGTCCGAAAAAATTATTGCCTTGGATATAATGGTATGACTGAAAATAAACTGACAAGCTTCGAGAATACCTATACACTCTCCAGTAAAAACTGAAGCTTCAGTAGGGCACTGGAATTGAAGAGTAATACGAGAATTGGAGTAGAATACAGAGATACCAGTTTTACTGTTTGGAGTCAATTTAGAGGCATCCGTGTAAAACCTGTGATAATCTTGCCACTTATCATGAATTAAAGAGGATAGAAGGGCATCAGCTTGAACAGTGTCCTTATTCAAACCTATATATGGGATATAATTTGGGCAAAAATGCAAAATTTCATAAGGAGACCTATAAAGGGGGAATTTAGTACCTTGGATTAAAGGAGCACTTTCCTCAACCCTACGCATTTTCCTAAACGAATGCAACATCAAAGGAGGGTCTTTGGATCTCCAATAATCTGCTTGTCTGCACAAATTATCCAAATGGGATAGTTTGTTAATAATTTTGAAGGAAAGATGCCCTGTAAACAAACCTATCCGCGAGATATTGTCGGCGAAATAGAAGGGGAGGTTCACCGCCTTCTACCCTCATGGCATTGATCGGAGTTGATCTCATACAACCTAATATAATACGTAAAGACTTTGATTGGATAGATTCAAACTTAGCCAAGGCAACTTTACTACATGGCTCAAGCAGGAAAGAGCCATAATCAAGTAAACTTCTTATCGTCGCATTATATATAAGTTTCAAGGTGAATGGATGGGCTCCCCACCAAACACCAGCGAGTGCACGCAGCATATTTATATTTTTTTCGCATTTACCTGTAATATAATTAACGTGAGGAGAACCTGATAGTTTTGAGTCCAAGATGACACCAAGAAATTTCACCTTGTCTTCCACTTTTATGGGCGACCCTTCAATCTCAAGGTGTACATCCGGAATGGCTCTTTTACGGGAGAAGACTACTACCGAGCTTTTAGAAGCTGACAGCTGGAGACCATGAGAACAGAGCCAATGATTTAGAGAATTTAATGATACTTGCATGGATTCCGTAGCTGCACTAATAGATGAACTAGACACATATAAACACAAATCATCTGTGTACTGCAAAACCTGACAATCAATATTGAGCGACTTGTGCAGATCAGACGTATAAATATTGTAAAGCAGGGGACTAAGGACCGAGCCCTGCGGGAGACCCCGCCAAACCAATCTTGGATCAAACTTGTACCCTGGGACATGTAGATTAATGGAGCGACCAGACAGAAGGTTACATATACAATTGAGCATCCTTACCGGAATACTCAGCTGGCGTAGTTTAACTCTGAGTACGGAAAGAAGAACACTGTCATATGCTGCTGAAATGTCCAGAAATACTCCAATAACCGATTCATTAATACTAAAAGCTATGCGGGTATCCGCCATAAAGATGCCAATGCTATCCATGGTGCTAAACCCCTTTCTAAAGCCAAATTGGGTTTCCGCTATCAAACCCCTGCTTTCTAGATACCATTCTAATCTATTTTTAATTAAATGTTCAAATATCTTGCAAATTACTGGGGACAGAGCAATAGGCCTATAGTGATCAGGGCAATTAGGTGATTTACCCGGCTTCAATATTGGAATGACAATTTGTGACTTCCATTGGGTAGGTATGAAACTTTGCATGAAACATGTATTTATCACACTTAAAAGAAAGTTACGACCATGGGAGCCAGTCTTCTTAAAAAAGGAGTAAGGAAACCCATCAACCCCAGGAGCTGTATCCCGGAGATTTTTCAGAACTGCATCTAATTCCTTTGGTGAGAAAAGATCATCCAGTGGATCATTGGAAATTATAACTCCGGGAATGGATGAGCATTCCTCCTCAAGAGGCACAAAAGATGGGGCTAATTTATTTAGAAATAAAACTGCCATGTCTCCAGAAATAGAAGAATATTTTTTGTGGGAGCAACCACGCCTAAAATTTTTAAATTTTTCCCATACTAATGAAGAGGAAGATGAAGGAGATAGAGAAAAACAAAATCTTTTCCAACTCTCATACTTCTTTTTTTTAAAAAGACGTTTTGATTTAGCTACTATCCTATTGTAATTAACTAAATTTTCATTGGACATGTTACTAATGTAATTAAGTTCAGCTTCATTTCTGGATTTAACAATTGAGGTACATTCTCCATCCCACCAGGGAGGAGAAGACACTTTCCCTGAAGCTGAATTTTTCACAGGAATGCTCTCATCTGCCGCTAAAGAAATAGCTTCAGAGAAAAGAGACAGACACAAGGCTAAGTTATCTTTGGTAATTTGGGGGAAGGAAAGAATTTGGTTATCTAAAATTTGTTCATACAAGGCCCAATTAGCATCCTTAAGTCTATATTTTAATAATGGTGTATTATCTCTTAGCGGGAAATGTCTACCAATGAAAGTGGAACAAATGGGGTAGTGGTCGCTACCATATGTTAAACTTAACCGTTTCCACTCTATCTGGGCTGCTAAACTAGGTGAACAAAAGGTTAGGTCCACACAGCTTTTGCTCTGACCTAATCGAGGGAGTCTGGTATGGGAACCGTCATTTAGAACACATAGTCCAACTTCATCCATAAGTTCCACTAAATCTACCCCTGCACTATCATTCTGAATTGAACCCCATAGTGTATTGTGGCAATTAAAATCTCCTAAGAGAATAATAGGAGATATGGACATACAAACATTTTTTAAAAATTGAAAACATTGTGGACTGGGGGAGGAGATGTACACAGAAATAAAACCAATGCCTAGGACTCTCACCCCAACGGCATTAATCCCATTACCATGGCTGGGAAGGGAAATAGGAAAAGAGGGAAGGGAGTTGTTAACTAGAATAGCAGCACCACCATAACCATCAGGACGGTCATCGCGATACGTGCTATATCCAGAAATATTAAACTGAAGACGTGGAGAAAGCCACGTCTCCGAGATGGCAAAAACAATAGGCTGGAAATTATGAATTAAGGTAATTATTTCATTTATTTTTGGATGGACACTTCTGGCGTTCCACTGTAGAAGCTGCAGATCCATTTTGTCTTAGCTGAAGTCTATTAATTAAGTAATTGGCAACGTGGTCAGGAACTTGGTGTTTAGATGTGAAGGATTCTAATAAATTTACTATAGAATCTAATTCCTTTGAGAAATTTTCATCTATAGGATCTTTGCTGAGGGCACAACCATTAGATGCAGGTGAAAAGGAGTATGAATTTAAAGTCTCTTGATGAGCTCTTACATCATAACCTGCAGTAAGAGGAACATGATTTTTTTGTCTCTTAGGAACTGATTTGTGATATGAGGTGGAAGCTGAAGGACGCAAGTTGGATGAAATAATATTAGAAGGAACAGAGATTGAAGAATTGGATGGAGTAGGACGAGGAGAAGATGCAGAAACATCAGCATATGATCTATAAGCAGAAGGAATTTTTTTAGCTGCTTCATCATAGGAAATACTACACTCTGCCATGGCTATCTTTATTCTTTTCTGCCTATCAAATTCTGGACAGCTTTTACTGTTAGCACAGTGTGCTACGGAGCAGTAAAAACATTTGGCTTCATCAACCGTACAGCTATCACCAAAGTGCTCCCCACCACAGCGAAAACACTTTGCCTTTGACCTGCATTGATTTTTTGTATGCCCATATTTACAACAAGCATAACACTGAATTGTAGGAAACAGATATAGTTCTACAGGTAAAGAATTGTAGCAACAGAAAACTCGTTTTGGTAAAGTCTGGCCATCAAAAGTGAGAACCACCATGGGTGTTGGCCTCCACTCGGAGACTCCATCTACCACAAACTTGCGATTCATCCTTCTAACCTTCAAAATTTGACCACATCCAATTTCTGGTTTTAAATTTTGAATTATCTCAAGATCAGTCCAATCTACTGGAACATCTCTTACTACTCCCATTCTTGTAATGTTATATGTAGGAATGGAAGTAATATACCCCTTATTAATAATTTCTGAGCTAGCAAGGAAGGCATTGGCATCTTCAGGGGACTTGAATTCTACTGAGATTCGATTTCTACCTACCCTTTTGATACCATCAGCAAGAATATTTTTAATGTTTAATTTCATTAACAGTTGGCCGAATTTAATGGGATATATTGAAGTGCTTGCTGCAGGGTTATCTGATTTAAAGGCAACATGGACTAAAAACGGTCTGATATCTCTGTTAGAGTATCTAGAACGGCCTAATGAAGATGTGTTTGACTGTAAATTGTTGGTTTGGGGAGAAAGTTGAGAAATTGGTTGTGACAATGGAGTATTATTAGTCTGAGATGGATAGATTTCATCAGACGGGGGGATCTGACGTTCAATGGATTGAGATAGGCGATCCGTATGCGGCTTTTTAGGGGGAGGAGGACCGTCTCCGCTAGTTCCACGTTTGTGGATCGAGCGTTCAACAGCCTCAAAATTAGCCAAGGGGGCAATTAAACCTGAACCGTATGAAAAATTTTCTGCTTTATTACTGTCGCCAGAGTCGTCGTTGAGGACTTCTCGCGACTCGCCAGGATCCGGCGGACGGCCATGGAGAGTTTCATCAACTTCCATGGTCGCCCGGCATCAATCTTATACGAAACAAAATATAACTCACCCAAATGGAATATGAGGACAAACACAGATATAATTAAAATACACAAATCACAGACACATATAGGCTTTCAAAAGCAACACCAAAATCAATTATAACAACGAAAATATTAAATTAAAAACGCTCCACATGTGTTCACCAAAAACACTTACCAGCGAATATATGAAATTAGTTAATTTGATATTTTTGCAATTGTACCCATCACATTTTTACAAAATAAAGAATGTATAACACAATTGTTGATAATGGAATTATTTTGATGACCAATTTCAATAGAAGTGTATTTTACCATGACAGATAAACCAAATAAAGATTGAAAAGAAAGTATACTTAACACAAAATAAGATGACAGACTACTAGGAACTATTCAACATGCAACGTAATTAAAGCACACCCTCAAACACCCCAATTAGAATATTATATTATAATCATAATACATACACAAAACTTTTTATTTAACATGCATATGCATTGTTATTTACAAAATTAATGTCTTGGAATAAAGTTTATATTTCTTTATTTTGTGTTGAATAATGGAATTTGTATGAATAAAAATAAAACTGCTATTTAAAAGTCTTATTATTTTGACTGTACAGGGTTAGTATAATGATTTCCGTAATTTTAATTATATTGGGAAAAAAAATTACCTATATTAAAAATGATATAAATCGATTCAGTAAAGAATTCTGAACAAACTATTTTCAGGATGTGCTTTAATTAAGTTACATGTTGTATATTGACTACATTCATGTACTCCTTCAGTTGAGGTGGTGAGACAATCAACAAATTAAATGGCTGGCACTATGAAAGTTAACTTTTTGAAGAGAAGATCATGTCAGCTACAATAAACTGTTCATTTCCAGTAGCACCTTACTAGGAAACATTCTCCTACAAAGCACACACAGCAGCATTTCACAGCTGCCTGTATGGTTCTGATAGTGCTTAGTTTGATGTTTTTAGTTGCTTCACAGTACACAAGAATGTTTGTTTCCTTGACCTAGTTTTAGAAGTTATGATTGATACAGCAATATTATGACATTTTGCTCTGTTATACAGTACTCACAAAATGATAACTTAATCTGTTATATATGTTACTATGACCACGTGATTATGACCTTGCAAATACTACCCGACTATTAGGATAAAAACACTTCCTATTAATTTATTACATGTGTAAAACAAAAAAGAAAAAACGCGCTATAAATATTTAAGTACAAAGAACGTACTTATCTACCTGATTGTGCATCTATTTTCATTTTAAATAATGAAATTGTGGGTTGAACATGCGACATGTAATATTTGGAGTTGAACAAATACATACAAATTAACATAGACTATACAAAAAAAAACTTCTAATTGCAACATATTAACGTACATAACAAAAATCTAGATGAAACACCCTTTTAAATGATATATTAATATCTATAAATCCCATACATCATTACAAAGAAACATTCAAAAGAAAACTATAGCTCTTCGCAAAATATTCCAAATACTCCATTTCAAAGAGCTGTCACTGGTTGACACACTTCACGAATATTTTTGTTCTTTGTCATTCCATTTTGGCGGCCCCACTTTTTTTTTATTCTTTACTCTATCCTCATGACCATGGTGTTTCTATTCATACCAATTAATGCTGTAATTTGCCACAGGATGGCATTTATTTCAACTATTGAATGCGCGGGGACTTTTGTCCCCGGGACGTAGGACCATCTACCTGTTGCGGGGCAAGATGTACCCCTGGATGGGTTAGTTAATATGTTGCTTTTATCATCAATGTGTGAAAAGTCCACAGGTACATCTTAAAAATGCAAAATTACCAGAAGAATGATTGTATATCAGCCTATGATAGTATATATATTATAATAGACCATTACTTGACATAATAATAATAAATATCCAAGAAATATTACACTCCATCATCTAGCCCAAATTAATCAAAAATTGTACTATGGTTATTAGACAACAGATAGAAATATTTATTTACTATTTAAATACACTCTGACCGAGACCAATAGACTTGTTCATGAACACAAATGTTTGTCTTATGCAAGGATAAAACTTGCAACCTTTCGCTCAGAAGGCAGGTGCATAAATAAATAACAACAAATATCTTAGGACACACAGTTATCTGATCCCAAACTAAACAGAGCTTGTACTATGGAAACCAGATAACTGATATACTACATATACTAGTTTTCTTTTGTAAATATTATTATTATACTTATATAGATAATTACACCTAGACTCAGGATAAACAGACATGTGCATGCACACAAATATCTAACCCACGACCTCTGGTGTGCAAAGCATTCATTTACCAACCATGCCACAGTATGGCTTATAGTATTCCAAAATGACGCACTATTAAAAAAAAAAACATGCTGTCACGGGCCAAAAATATGTAATATAAGTGTGGTCTGATATAACTTGGACTTACTTATGGGAATTCTTACCACCTGGGTATCCCTACCATCTTACTGAAGAATTCACTCAAGTTGAACAAAACCATACTATTTACTTCGAATATATATTACAAATGTCAGCAAAAAGTAAAAATTTATAATATTGTTGTAATTTGGAGTTAGTTGACTGGACATCATAGATTGTCATGAGCATTGTGTGCACATAGGGTCTAGTGAAGCTGCACAAGTACACAAAGGCATGACCAATGGTTCAGTTAAGATGCAAGTAATCATTTTAGTTCTTTAACATTTAAACACCATAGTTCAACCATAACTCTTATATTGTGTGAGGTTTTAGAGCTTGAACATTATGTATACATTTAAGCTTACCATTGAAGCTGTAATTCATATTAGAACTGTTGATTTCAATAGTATATTATTGGCAGACATGAACGCTGGGCAAATCTTGGGAATTTTGTTGGTTAGAAAGCAGTATTAATTGATGCAGTATAAAAAACAAATAAGTTGCTAACGAATCAGGGCTATAGATTGGAATCTATAAATAATGCGTTGCTAAAAACGATACAAATCAGATATTGATTACCAAACCATCATACTTGTATACGCATGTATAAGTGCACCGTACCTCTTGGATCGATGACGGTCGCGATCTCGATCACGGTCCCTATCCCGATCACGGTCTCTATCTCGATCCTTTTCCCGGTCCCGGTCCCGATCCCTGTCTCTCGTCTTCTCCCGGTCACGCTCCTTATGCCTGTCCCGATCGCGAGATCTTGATCGACTTCTATCGCGATGCCTCGAACTCATTGCAGTGCAGTATTTAAAATGAACTCGTGTTGCCAAGCACTTAGAAAACTGGACACAAATAAGCAATATGCAATTCACGCCTTTTTATCCTAGATAAAATAACTATTAAGATCTATGAAAATAAATCCAGATTGTAACTTATAAGCGAATTACATTGCAATTTGCATTAATCAACCAGAAAACTGTTTACGGAACCAAAGATTCATAGAACCATCATGAACTCAACTTTTTTTATTATTTTGCTTTACGGCCCGCCCTTGCTTCTTCGGTCTTATGGGCCATCTCATTGCTATATTTTATTCTTACTTAGATTAATTCGTTCCTTATCGTATTGCTAAGGTATTTATAAATGCAATCCGATAATAAAATAGTAAAGTTGCCGATCGTTTAGCTATTCTTCCATGTGAGGTTGAAAAAACATTTGGTTATATAGTATGAACTCCACAAACTCCAGTTTTTCAACACAGAATTAAAAATAAACTGGGTGAATTTTCATAAAAAAAAAATCTATGGTTATCAGAAGAGACGAGCGCTGAATAACCGCAAATTGTAAAAAATATTTTTGTTTCTGTTGTTAAAACTATAACGGCTAAATAAAGAATCTTAATTGCTCAAAAGGAATTCATACTTTATAAAATATTATCACAAAAATAAGGGACTTCAATTCATTTAAAATTGTTTATTCCTAGATTATTTTATAAGCTTTTTGATAATTGTAGATTTACCCGAAGACAAAATCTCACAAAATACTCTTAATATTTTTGTTAGTTTTAAACGCTTTGATGCACTCTTAACAAATCATGTATTAAATTAAATATACTACCTTTACTCTTTCTGGAATTTTGCTCAAGTAAATCGATGTGTCAATCTCATCAGGTTAATATTCTTCTTATCTTTGTTGGGGAGTACTTGCGTACAGCACTTCGACCCTTCAGGATCTTTTGTACTATCCCCCACTGGTTTTTATTCTATCCCTAGAGCCCTGAATGAAGTGCACATAATCCAATACGCTTCTGAGGGGACCCTTGTAGTCTCCTGGTTCCAGATATGCCAGCCCCAGGATGGCCACTCTGTGTCTTGCCAATGCATCGCATTTGCATATTATATGCAACATTGTTTCATTTTCTTCCCTATAGGTCCTGCAGATCGGGCTATTCGTTAGTCCCAGTTTGTGTAGGTGATAGTTGGTGCCGTAGTGGCCCGTGAATACTGCTACTGTAAGTCTGCTGGTTTCTGCTGTACTTCCAAAGTTTTTTGGACCAGCTTTTGTCTACTCTTTTATGAGTTGCTTTGAGTGTTTTAATTCCTTGATTTTGGTCCACATTTGATTGTGTTTAGCTGTGGATTCATTTTTAAGGATTGCTCCTATTTCATTTAGAGGAATCCCCACGCACGGCACTGGTCCACAGAACTGACTTTCAGATCCCTTCATAGCGAGTGCATCTGCTTTTTCGTTGCCTTCTATTCCTGTATGGCCTGGTACCCATACGAATTTGACTTTGTTAATATTAAGAATAAATGGCTGTTCACACCGAAATCTTACCAATTATAGATAATAAAATATCAGCGTTCAAAGTAACGTTACGACTGAGCGGACACGGAACTTTTGTTTTCGCTTGATTTCGTTTGTTTAAATAAACTTTGGTGGTATTTATGCTTTCAATACTTTGGAAAAATTAACATCTTTCTACTAGTAACAGTTTAACTGCATGAAATCTTAAGCTTTTAAGATATAATCGAAGGTGAATATTTCGTAAAATATTGATTTTAGTCTTCTACTTATTATTTTTTCGCCGTTTGTTGACAAATTCAATTAACAAAGAATTAGATCTCTATCCCAAGTAGTTGCTGATTTATCCATGACCGCGCAATCCTCCACGTTACGTTCGCGCGGAAAACTTTAAACCTATAACTTATTTATTTCTGCTTTGACAATTTTTTGGTTTGTTCCCTTCGATTTTGACTAATTTCGACCAACATTTTAGCGATTTTTTTAATGTTTGTATAACGCGGCGGAGCAAACGTAACGCACACTAATTCTATGCGTAAGTAATACAGAGTTCGTCCGAAAAATCGTTAATTCTAATGTTTGAGGTTACCTACATGTTTGATTTTATGAATTAACAATTTAATACTTAATGCATCGATTCATTGTCGTTACTAAATAAGTAATATAGTTAATAAGGATTTCTTGTCTTCGGTTATGAAGAGCACAATGGCCGAACGTCGTTATATTGCTAGGACTTAAATTCATTTTATTTTGCTAACAGCGCCATTACGAGTAATGCAGTGATTGCCTGTCACTATATATTTAGTCATTAACACTTTCTCTTAGGTCTTTAGTTACGGAGATTCAGGTTGGCCTAACGTTCTGATATCAGGAAGTCATACATAAATGCATCTATTTCTTGAACTGGACAGTCACGAATTACTTGACTGGTATTTTTATGCGTCTCAACCCGCCTGGGCAGCAACCAGCTCCCTATCTTGTGTGGCCGAACGTACTGATGTACCTACATTCCTTTTTGGTCTATTCCGTTAGGGTATACTTAACTTTATGATTCGACACTGCCGAGCTGTAATCATTATTTTAAACCAGCATACAAAGGACAGATTCAGTCAGTAATCAGTCTAGTGCCACGGCCGGAAAGCTCTTTTTGGAATAGCCACCTACCTACGCAATTTTTATAGGTACCACACCCCTAACTAATCCTGATATTTGCTGTAAATCATAAGTGGAAACTGCCCGAAATATATATACTTACACCGAGATCACGCCGTGATGAAGCTCGCCTCCCGTCTCCCCATGGGCGCATAGCCATGTAGCTGTACTAGTTACCAAGGGTTTTTGATGGTTTTATTGTACCAAGGAGTTAATTCATTTGGAAGACAGATTGGATTTCCAACATGGATCAATGAAAAATAATTTTGAGAATAAACAGACATCAGCACTTTCTCAATATATTTCAAAGATCAAAATACATTTCTTACAACTTGTAACAGTTCAATCATACCAAATTACAATTTAGAACAACATTATGTAATCCACTATTGCTAATACAGTGTGTCACTTAAACAAAATACAGAATGCTGCAAATTATGAAAACAGCTTTTAGCTTCAAATAAAATATGAATTAATTAAGGTTGCACATGCATTAAACAAATAAAATTATGTTGCACCAGCTCCCAAAAGGATGATATAAAATTGTTGTGCCGATGAAACTGATAGCAAAATAATTTAAATTGTTTATTTCAATCATAGCTACAAAAATATCATGTCCCACAAACAAACAAGAAAATTAAACTTAATTCTACAATCATATTAAATCTCCTTAACACTAAAATATTTCTAGTACTTAAAAACTACTAAACGATTTAGTCCGGAGCCAAGTTCCCTGGAATCACTCCACAGTTCACATCACTAACTTTGAAAACTATGTCAATCAGCTGTTCAGTTTTATAGAAAACATGCCCGGAGTCAAATGCAGCGAAGATGAGTTCGATGAGTACCTGTGCAGACAAAACTAACAATTTAAAGACATTAGCACAATTAACAAAAAGGCAACTGTCTTAAACCTCTGCTAACTCTAAGCTCTGATAACGTAAGAAAATCATTATTTTTCATAACATATAAACGCCTGAACTGATAACTCATGAAACATAGGTATCACAAATAAACTAGCTTTTGAATAAGACTGGTTCATCTGTAGTCTCAAACAAGGTACAATATCAGACACGCACACAAACAAACTTCACCTAGTTTCAAACTTACAAAACCTATATTCCTCACGGATATGTTAAGAGGTATACGACGCCGCGTCTTTTACTCTATATTCTAATAGCGTAATATTTCAACTGTGAAAATCTTTTTTTACTGGTATTATTTTATTTATTGATATATTTTAAGATTATTATCAGATGTTAAACAAAAATAGCTTACAAATTCGAATAAAAAATAATCAAAATCGGTTATTAATTCAAAAGACTCTTTTCGGGAATTTTCGTTTGTAAAAAGTCTGTTAAAAAGATTAGATTTAGAAATCTTAAACAATTGAATTCCGATTAGACCCATTCTTATTGCCGATAAGCGACCTGTGTATGTTTTGATGACGTACTTTCCAGATGAGCGCCTCAGCGTCCACTTAGCTCTTCTCGAGTACATGAGATATCGTGCCTACTAGACGAGTGCGCCGGGCCCGCCTTTCTTGATGAGCGACTTGTTTGAGAGGGATGATGTACTTACTAAACGGGTATGATTGCCGATGAGCGACAGTGCTAGGTGGGATAACGTGCCTACTAGACGAGTGACTTGTGTATGAGTAGGACGCTATACCGAGTCGACGGTGGGACTGCCGATGAGCAGCTAGTGTAAAGGTAGAAAGACGAACCTACTAGACGGGTGCGCCGGGCCCGCCCTTCTTGCCGATGAGCGACTTGTGTATGTGTGGGATGACGCCACCGCCCGCAATCGTCGCTTTGATGAGACTGTCGAGCTCCTCGTCACCGCGGATGGCGAGTTGCAAGTGGCGAGGCGTGATGCGCTTCACCTTCAAGTCCTTGGACGCGTTGCCCGCCAACTCCAGCACCTGTAGACCGACACCCAGCAGTCAGATACATGTTGAAGGAAATAGTCAATATACCCAAACACTACTCATTAGGATAGGAACCCTCAAATATTGTGCCAAGACACATTAATTTTAATGTCATCAAAGAGGAAATCTTTTCTGTACAAATAGCTTTTACCACCTAAGATCTCATATACAATACTTCTGTACAAAAGTTTACTTTACTCAGTCCTAACACTAGCATATTCTCTTCGATTTGCAGTAAAACAAACCATTTAACATAATTTGTCTTCATCTAAAGAATCACTTTTGATCATTTTTTCAATATCATACTACATTCTCATAAAATACATATAATTTTATGTATCTATTTAAGATGATACTGATGAGAGTAAATAATTCATCCTATAATCAAGACAGGATAAATAAGAACATGGTGAGGTTCATAACCTTACATCTCCGGATGAAATAGTAAAGCTATGGGGTATGTGCAAAATCAACTTGAGAAGTGTGTATGTTTTTATTAGAAATTCTTATAAGACAAAACATTTTCAGATTTATGTGATGCTTTCGTCACACACACATTGCAAGCCCTTCCCAGTGAGCTAGGCTAGCCTAGACCATATAACACAAGCACCAAAATCAGGTGTATACCTAGGTAGGTACTAAGTTCATGTGACTTCAATAAATACATATGGAGTAACTATATGTAAATTCTCTCATATTTTTACATACAACTATATTATCAGTTGCGTCACAGAATAAAAAGTACCAACTTACAAAAACAGCACTTAACGCAATAATTTATAGAAATAGTAACTTGCTACCAATCAAAAAATTGCAATTCAGCTTGCATAAGCGCTCAGTGTCTAATATGATATTCACCTAAATGTAGCCGCTCTCTTATGTGTTACACTTTTATAGATCCAGATTTCAGAGTGATTCAGATTTGGATAATAACTGTATTAAAAATATAAACTTTATGTCAAAAATAAAACTGCATCTATTAACTCTAAAGAAATTAAAAGAATCTGTGGATGTAGGTAGTATGGTAATATGATAACAAATATTTTAACCACAATGTCTTGACAACAGTAGAATCTGTAGGTAACTATTGATGCTTAACCAAGTTACTTTTATGCAGAAGCCAACAATCTGCAGGTTACCAGCATTGGTATAAAATTCAAAAAATTCAAAAGTCATTTATTCCGTTAAAATATTACATTTGTGTGGAATCGTCAATTTTTTTTACCCTACCGTGCAGTGCATGACGTGGCAGCTACTGAGAAACACTGCCAGAAAACTCAGTAGGAATCCTTTTTTAAAATATATATTTCTTAAATAAATTTACATTGTATATCAAACTGTGTCGAAACAACCTCTCTTTAGGTATGTTAAAAGCAAAAAAGAGGTCGCATACAGATGTCCAATCAAAATTCAAGGAAGGCAAATATATCGAAAATATAGAAACAGTGGCAAATGTCAGAATTGATATACAACTTTGTCAAACCACTGTATTTAAATTAGTTTCCACCATAAATAAACGGGCAGCAGAAAACGAATCAATTGAACATACTATGAAGGAACTTTATACCCTAAATATAACGCAAGTAAAGAAACAAAGCATTCTTAATCTTATTAATAGACATATTATTCCAAAATATTATGGTTGATTCTTTGTAAATATGTAAGGCTGATATTTAAAAAAAGAAGAACACAGTGAGCACTGAGTACCCACATAGGTGTAAAAACTTTACTTTTATTAGAACTGAAACATTTCACTCAAATTTCTATTAAAAAAATATGTAATATATAATTTCATAAGTATTTCTTTTCTTTTCACAAGTATTTATGGGTACAGCAATGCAAGGGTCTGTATGTCAGGAACATTGAAATTGGACACTGCTGTGCTATGTGCAAAATATACTCTGGTTTTAAGGAAGCTTACTACTACTAATCAAATATATAATATGACAAGGAGGAGTTATTATCAAGTGTTTATTATTGTAATATGATATCAAACAAATGACCTTAAAATAAATATTTCAAAATAATAAGTACCTACCGCAGTCGTTTCCTCAAATGGACTAATTAAATCAAGCTTTGCGTTAACCAATAAATTTAAATTGCGTTCATTAAAAATTTCTCTATTATTATGTTTCCCGCCAAAATGTCCATACACAAAAATCTTAAATAAAATTATTTAATCAGCTGCTATACGAACCAGCCAGAAGAAATCCATTATACAAACAGAAATAAAGAGAATACCTTCTAGAATACTCAAATGATTCCTTAGTAATTGCGTTATAATGGTGCCGCCATATTGACAGGGCGACGCGAAGCTTACCTCGGCCGTAAGATATTCCAGAATAGCTGCAGAATAAACTGCCGCTGTTGCCCCGACGCGTCCATGACTTGTCGTCCTATTTTTAAGATGTCTATGAATTCTTCCTACAGGAAACTGGAAATATAAATTTTCATAGCATCAATATTGATTATTTTCATCAATGGCCGCCATACTGAAGGGTCATTATTCATATTATTCAATTGTGTGAAATCATGATCCGAAGACATTAAAGGCATACTTTTAACACTAAAATTCCTAAAACAATTAAATAAAGCAGATAAACATACCTGTAATCCCGCCCTCGCTGATCTCGATACTGCTTTCGCCTTGGCTTTACCAGAATCTTTACCCGCTTTACCGCCAGCCTAAAATTGGTGAAAAATCCCATTAATTTTTCTCGTACGAAGCTGAAACTTCGCCAGTAGATAAATCACACCACTGTTCACCAAAATACACTATAAAATCACGACAACAACAACTCATTTTTACGAAATCTTGCAAAACTCACCATTTTGAAACGTGTAACACACTATGACCACTACACACAGTGAACAACCTACACAGGAAGGCGCCAATGCTAGAAACAAAGATGGCAGCGCTGCCGCGCCATTCGGATCAGTAGAGTTAACCAATTACAGGCAAGCGGAAGTGTCGTACAAAACAAACAACGCTAAGTGCGCGGTGTTCGTCCAATCCGCGACGATTGAAAAGGCGGCTGACGCGTGTGCAGTGCTGCCAAGCCTAGCTGCGGAGAAATTTAAAATTATTTTTTCTTTTTTAATATTTACGTTTCGTTCCATGTAATACTAATAGTTTTCCAACGGTCGTTGTATGTGAAATGCAAACAGAACACACATAACAGTTTTAATAAACAATCAACTTTTAAGTTTAGATTAATTATGTATTTCGTTTTAGTAATGGGTTCTTACGTCAAATATTTAAAGTTGAACAGCAATCAAATATAAAAAATCCGGCCAAGTGCGAGTCGGACTCGCCCATGAAGGGTTCCGAAGCAGCAAGTATTTCAGTTGATTAAATGAAAGCAAATTGCGGTTTACCATTTATGACGCATTAAAAAAACTACTTGCTAGATCTCGTTCAAACTAATTTTCGTTGTTAGTTTACATGGTAATGTACCTACATCATATATTTTGTTTAGTTTTATTTGCCACTTTGGAAGTGTCTCTCGCGCAAACTATTCAGTTTAGAAAAAAATGATGTTTGAAACCTCAATATAATTTTTGAAGACCTATCCATAGACACCACACATAAATGCGTACGACGAAAAAAATATTTTTGATTTCAGTTCTATGTATGGGGACCCTCCAAAATTATTGTTCTATTTCTATTTTTGTGTAGAAATCTTAATGCGGTTCACCGAATACATCTACTTACCAAGTTTCAACAGTACATCTCTTATAGTTTCGGAAAAAATAGTTGTGACATACGGACGGACAGACAGACATGACGAATCTATAAGGATTCCGTTTCTTGCCATTTGGCTACGGAACCCTAATTAAAAACTAATTAAATATAAAATCGGTTTTTGGTAAAGGTATTAAAATTTACGATTTAATTCATATGAGAAATACCTACTGAAATGTCCACCGTTTAAATTTTATTTGATTTTTTTATTGGTAAGATATTACGAATGATTAATATAGATACTAGAGCATATGGTGTTGTGCTGTTTAAACTAATTATTATCCTTTGTATCTTAAAGTAGGTTAGATTTGACTTGGCCAGTTTTCATCACATCAGTCATTTTATAAAGTTATTCAACATATGTATATATGTATATACTCTTTACTTCTGACTATTTTAAAACTGTCCAAGTCAAATCTAACCTAACTACTTTAAAATCTCACTTCTTTTTTAAACAATTGTTGTAGGTAGACAATAAAGCAAAGATATAGAGTTTAATACTTGTTCATAATGATGTTCTTTTCTATAAATACATATTTGGATTTTGCATAGAACTTGGCACTCATTTAGATCTCCATTCTTTTTGATGCGAAGCCAAGCATAATTTTTGTATTGAACTTGGCTCTCCTTTTTTACATTTACGTTTTTGGTGGGATATTATTACTTTTTGTAAAGAAAACTAAGCCATTAAATCGGTAGGTATTCGTAAGCGGTGCTTATGTTTATGTGTTGCTCGGGAGCGCTTTTATGTAGATTTACTTCTGTTCTCTGTTTAATCATGTGGTGCCGCGGGCCGCTGACGATACACCGTTAACCGGTTGTTTAACGCGTATTACAAGTTTTTTTTTATGAGGACACCACTTATTTTTTACTTTACTTTTTTATTTTTTATTTCTGTTATACAGCAAATATAATAATACATATATTGGGATAGTTTCAAATATCTGCTTGTAACGGTTCCAACGCTACAATTATGAAATGAAATGAAATGAAATATTTATTCAGCACTTGGGTACTTATTAACATACACTTGTACTTGTCAAGGTCACAATTCAGTACATAAACATAGTGGATAGTAAAAAGTTACAAAAAAAATAATAATTTGTCAGTCCGTGCGGTTTGTTTTATCGCATATATTTTCTGAAATCCTTAAATAAATAACAATTTACTAATCTATTATTTTGAAATTTAGTTCTACTATATTAAAATTAAAGAATTGAAGACTAAAGCAAAAGACGAAATTCTAAGTGAGGGTGTGATCACATGCACGGGATCACCGATCACGCGTTAATGGGCCAAAGCGATCCTCGCCGCTGAGGAACCTACCCTAGCTAGCCTGCGGCTTTCTCTAGCTGCCTAGGTGGACGACCCGGAGAAGAAAGCCACAAAGAAACTCCGGGCTTGCTTTTTTCGTCTTCTTTTGCTTTCAGTTTACGATTTTTTTTAAATGTCATGTATTTTACTTACATTGTGATTGGTTGTTATGTAAGCTAATGCACGCACAGAACCGTTGTCATTCAGTGAATGATAATAAAATAAATAAGCAATAGCATTCAATTTCACTCAAGCACTTAGAATATCCTCTTGCTAGACGAAAAAACGGTGGGTGCATCCGCGTACATTTACAAAATTAACAAGTCAAACGAAGTCTACCAGAGGTGAAAAAAAAAATGAGTACCCCAACAGCAGTTCGACCAGTTACCGCAAGCAGCACCCGTTCACGAGTATGACGTGTGGGCCAGCCATCGCCTCCCTCATTAAAAAAAGAATTGAATGGGGGGCGCCCTATTTTTTTACTCTTTTTAATTTTTAGATTTTTTCCTAAGCTTACACACAATGACCGAGGTGGATTCCAAATTTCATCCTTCTAGGTCATCTGGAAGTAGGTTAGGTTTATTTACTATATGTCAGTCAGTCAGTCAGTACCTAGGTACTAAAATTTACGACTTTTTGACCTTCATATCTTTATACCCGTTTGACCTAGCTTCATGAAATTTGGGCTTCTAGATGTCCTTATGGATATAATTAAACACACGTAGTTGTATGTGTTTACGTTAAATAGGTATTGAGTTATTTATAGAAGGGTTAAAAAGTGGCACCAAGTGGTTCGTGTAATATTACACTTGGCGCTGGCTAGCCAGTTCTTTTCCTTGAACTTGGCTTTACACGCTGCCGCGTGTCTAGATATCTACTATATAAAAATAAGTCGGGTTTTCCTTTCTGACGCTATAACTCCAGAACGCACGAACCGATTTCCACGGTTTTGCATTCGTTGGAAAGGTCTCGGGCTCCGTGAGGTTTATAGCAAAGAAAATTTATAAAAATAACGCGGGTAACACCGCGGGGCACAGCTAGTCTGCTATATAAAAATAAGTCGGGTTTTCCTTCCTGACGCTATAACTACAGAAAGCACGAACCGATTTCCACGGTTTTGCATTCGTTGGAAAGGTCTCGGGCTCCGTGAGGTTTATAGCAAAGAAAATTTATAAAATTTAACGCGGGTAACACCGCGGGGCACAGCTAGTTAAAAATAAAATAAAATAAAAAATAAAAAAGGTTTTTATCCACGTAGACTTTAAAAAAGCGCTTGTAAATAGTCAGAACATGTTTGTAGTAATATAGTTGTATACATTAGATATTATTTCTAGTAACATAGATATTTAGGTACATCTTGTATGAAAACATTTATAAAATTTATTTTATTACAGAAATGATATTTAGCTAGCTCGTATCAAGTTATTGTCAAGAGATTATGTTTAATTATCTAGTTTAAGTCTAATATTTTTACTACATATTGTCAATGCTTCTGTCTATATTAAAGGTATTATTATTATGACGGACCTTGTGTTAATAACGACGGTCGCGCTTTAATGCTACCACCGGATCCAATGCGCCCCAACTGAGAAGACCCAGCGAAACAAACTCAGTGGGTTCATCTACTACCGGTTTCAACACGACCCAGTTGAGACGGTCCGGCGAAACATACTCAAGCGGGCATGAACACGGGATTTGGTCCAATTAGAGTAATTATTTAGTAGGCAAAAACAATATATGCTCGATCGGTTGTCTGAATGCTTATTATTTTAGATTATATTTAGGTATACAAAAGAAAAACTTCGAAACAATAACATTATTCATATTGAGACAGAGTCAATAATTTTAAATTAAGTATATGATAGCAATCATTTACAGATAGTTCACGTAACACAGCAGATCAGTCATGTCTATATGGCTACAAGATCTCCAGCGAGCAATGTATAGGTAGGAAGTGAGAGCCAGACGTCTTTGTCATCGATGTACTCTTTAGTGGTGTAATAACCCCTAGCCATAAGTATACGTTTAATATGTGTTTTAAAACTTGTGTCAGGCAGATCAGTAATTTGAGTAGGAAGCTTCTTATAAAACCTAATACAATATCCTAAAAATGATTTATTAGTTTTGCTTACTCTAAAGCCTGGCATGGCTAGTTTGTTTTTATTCCTAGTATTTATATTATGCAGTTCACTTTTCTTTTTATAATTATGAATATTTTTTCTAACAAACATTATATTCTGATATATATATTCCGATGGCACAGTAAGTATATTTATTTCTTTAAACAAATTTCGCAAAGAATCGCGACTGCCTAAACCATAAATGGCTCTGACTGCTCTTTTCTGCAATACAAAAATAGTACCTATGTCAGCCGCCGAACCCCACAGCAGAATGCCATACGACATAAGCATTATGTCGTATGGCATTCTGCATTCGCATTAAGTGCAACTGTTGGTACAATTTGAGTCACATTCGGCAATGAGAACCTGATGCATTTAGTTTTCCCTGCATTTAACAAGAGATTATTTGCCGAAAACCATTCTGATATAAAGCTGAGTGTTTTATTATGCTCAATAAGATCTTTATCCTTTCTATTTACTTTAAATATGAGCGACGTATCATCAGCGAACAGAACTATGTCTGATACTTTCTCTACCATACTAGTTATCTATAATATTGCGTTGACATAACATATATCTTCCTACTTACATACCATTGTACCAATTATAATTTTGTGGCACGTATGGGACCTCAAAACATAACGCAACTGCAGGAATTGGGGAGCAACGGGGTCTGAATACTGAAAATAACAGCTCACTACGTAATCTTTCCAAGGTGGGGATATTTCAGCGACAGCACAGTGTGACGTCATGAGGTTTCGCATAGCGCTTACCGTAAAATTAGTACGCGGCCCCTGATCTGTTGTCTAGCTGCACCAATTTATTTTTTGAATGTACATAGTATTTTGTTCTTGAATTAGCACTATATCCTAATCATATTTCTTTGACTAAAGATTCTAACTCTGTTGTCGCAATCTTGTCGTTGCGTAGGTTTAAAACATAATCTAGCTCAATTTTGCTTAGCTTTGATATGTGAATGGGGTAAAAGAAATCGCTTTACATTTGATCCCATTGACCTATATGTATTCTATCATATAAGTCTATGTTTGATCCCCATAAAACCTACCAACTTCCCTATTCAAATCTCCTTCACGGATAAAATTAAAAAACATTACCTACTGTAAAACAACGAATTTTACTGAAAAACAACGTGGATGCATTTCGTTTAACAGTAACGTTATTAAATTTTATTTGGGTCATTTTACAAAAAAATACTTCTTTCATAGAACTTATTAAATTAGTTCCTGAAAAGAACTGTCCAATCCGGCTTCCGTCTTGGTCATAGTACCACGACTGCTTTGATTCATATTACGGAGGATATTAGGTCAGGCATGGAGGAAGGTGATCTGACGGTGTTAGCATTACTTGATTTCAGTCGATTTCGTTTAACAGTAACACTGTCGATCACGATATCTTGATAGGTTTCTGTTTTCGTAATTACCTGTCTGGCCGCCGCGCCGGCAACGTATACCTACGTATTGATGTCTGCTACTCTTCGTGGTGCAATACAAATGTTGGTGTGCCTCAGGGTGGCGTTCTATCTCAGTTACTTTTTGCAATTTTCATAAATTCCATATCCAATCAACTTATTTCATCCTACCACCTTTACGCAGATGATCTTCAAATTTATTCAAATGCACCACTTGAAGAGCTTCAGGAACCATTCATAATATTAATACCGATTTGTGTCAGATAAGTCGCTGGGCTAGGTCTATTGGACTGCAAATAAATACATCTAAAACGCAAGTCATTGTTGTCGGTAGCTCCAGAAAGATTTCTATGGTAGACTGGTCGCCTGTACCACAGGTGCGCTTTAATGGTTCAGTCATACCGCTCTCGAAGACGCTAAAAAAACTTGGTATATATATTGATACCACGTTATCCTGGGGCCCGCAGGTTAAAGAAGTTAGTCGAAAAATGTTTGCTTCCGCTGGGTCACTTAGACGACTTCGTAATTTTTTGCCGGCCACCACCAAGATTGCGCTAGCCCATTCCCTACCGATTTTAGACTACGCTGATGCCAGCTATCTCGATATGACGGAGGACCAATTAAAACATAGTTTCTACAGACGCGGGCTGATAGGGCTACCGTCCGAGCTGTTATTTTGATATTCTTATTGATATTGGTATTCTTGTGTAAAGCCTTTGCTAAAATTTCCAGTCTATTATTTTAAACCAATAGCTGACGTAAATGATGAAATTCTAAATTAATGGCAAAATATATATTTCAAAATGTAAAACTGAATTCGAAATATATATTTTTATCTTGTATGTATATAGACGGAATACTTATATCAACCGAGGATGGTTACTAGCATTATTACTATCCGGGCGTTCGAGAACACCTGAATAAAACTTGTGCCTAGCTTTTTTTTTCTTCCTACTTACCAATAGTTATATTATGTAATTCATTATCATTTTAAATGTGACATATTCCATTTTGAATGTAGTGGAATTAAAATTAAATTATGATAGTTACAATATCAAATAAAAGAAAACATTGATTTTATTATAATTTTTTCTATCGATTTCTATGATCAGTCATTTGAACACAATTTGAAATCCCAGTAGGTAAGGCCCGTCCTACCTAAAAATATATAAGTATGAAATGTCATCATCATCATCATATCAGCCGTAAGACGTCCACAGCTGGACAAAGGCCTCCTCCAAAGATCTCCACAATCGCCGGTCTTGCGCTATTCGCATCCAGCAGTTTCCAGCGACCCGCACAAGATCATCGGTCGATCTTGTGTGAAATGTACTTAATAATAATAAAGAAATATTAAATAGAATAAGATAAATAGGTCAATTATAAACGTATAAATTTAAATTTTCTCGCGAAAACATAAAATTTCCCAACAACGTTCCAAAAAGTTTCAGATCAATGTTTTTTGTTGTTGGGAAGTTCTATTTATTTCCGTGTAGGTACAGCAACGTTCGTAGTGGTGTTGTTGGACAGATCTCAACTGTGCAGCAGTTGGGACCGTCGCGTCGCCTCGCCCCTCCGTGTTGCAGGTACGATTTCAAATTTAGTTGCTCTGAGTCTGGGCGTACTTTATGTTCCGTCAATTATGTTTGTAAAGTACCACGCGACACAGGTATAAATTTCCCTAATGCGGGAATTATTAAAAAAAAATATATTTACTATATTTATTTTAAGACCAGCTGTGCCCCGCGGTTTTACTCGCGTTAAACTTTATAAATTATAGCCTATGTGTCAATCCAGGCTAACTGCATACTAAAATTTATTAAGTCCGCTCAAGCCGTTTAGACGTGAAGAAGTAACAAACATATACCTACACTCACAAACTTTATAATATTAGTATGATTAGTTTACACCGTCGGGGTGACTATTATGTATATCCATTTCTAATTACAGCTTCCTAGTAGCTATAGTCTCAGAGCTAACCTGCGCACAGCACATGGCGGACACTAAGGGTCACTCGTGGCCTGCGGCGGCATCCTCAATCAGAATGATCAAATTCGGTACACAAGTAACGTACCTACACGTGGCGTCACTCAAATACAGAAAAGGAAAATTCAGTCCAATTGATTCCTTCGTCGTATGGGCCGTGGTTACCCTAGTGTCATAGTGGCAAGTAGCCTTTTGATACATAGACTCACGCCTGTCTCCCAGAGGGGTAGGCAGAGACAACGGACTTCCATTTGTCACGATCCTTGCACACCTCTTTTGCCTCGATTACTGTCATTATATTCTTCATACATGCTCGCCGGTTTAGGGTACTTTTGACCTGCCCTTTCTTGAGAACATCTCCAATTTGGTCAGAGAATGTTCGACGTGGTGTTCCCCTTCCGGTTGTCCCACTCACACAGGCCAGGTATACTTCTTTTGTCAATCTTCTTTCATTCATCCTTTCTAAATGACCAAACCATCTCAGCATACCTTTTTCAATCTTTGTGACTACATCCTCTTTCACACCACAACGCTCTCTTATATCAGTATTTCGAATTCTGTCTCTCAAAGTCACACCACACATACTTCTCAGAGCTCTCATTTCCACTGCATTTATTTTACTTTCATTCTTTTTCTGCCATACCCAACTTTCACTTCCATACATTAAAGTTGGCACTAACACTCCATCGTGCACGGCCAGTCGAGCCTTCTTTGAGACTTGTCGGCTACTCATAAAGGCGTGTAGTGCCCCATTCACTCTGTTCCCCGCATTTACTCTTCTAACAATATCTTTCTCATATTTCCCATCTCTCGTAAACAAAGTTCCCAAATATACAAACTCTTTCACCTGTTCCACTCTGGTGGCTAGCCAATCTAACCACGCTTTCTTCTTTTCACATACAACTTTTTGTACACTTTTATCCCACCAAATATTCTTCATCTTTCTTCCTCTTCTCCTCTTTATTACACCACATACTTCACTAGCTACACTCACCACACCTTCTTTGACTGACTTCCATAGCTCTTCTACTTCGCTTATGTCTTTAGATCCCTCAAACTTATCAATCAACTTACTTTTGTACTCATCTGCCACTCCTGCCTCTTGCAGTTTCTCTACTTTTATTCTCTCTAGTACACTCTTAGTCTCAGGGATTCGGTGGCGCCATCCTTTGAACAGACCACTTATTCGGCTCATCACCAGGAAGTGGTCTGTATGGATTGCGGTCCCACGATAGCCTTTTGATGTGGCTTACAAATGTAATTGTCTAATCACAACAACTGGGATCGACAGCTTAACGTGCCCTCCGAAGCACGGAGATGCTCAGAAATTAAATCACTTTGGCGGTCACCTTTCTGTAGACCGACCGCGCGCCTAAGTGTTTTACCTCGCCGATCACTTTCGGAGCGGTGAGAGCACTGGCCGAGCGCCTCTAAGGTCCTTGGTTAAAAGGTGAAGATAAAAGATAATGTGTCTTTAGATCCGACGTGTCATTTTCTTAACGAACATTGCTGAAGCAAATATTAATGTTAATAGAAAACATGGAATGCCTGGAACTCAATTTATGGGTCAGATAAACGACAGATTGGGTCAGAGAACTTAATAGCTTAGTTGAGGTTCTAAAACAAACTTCAATAATTTTGTATGTTTTATTGTAAATGTATCAAACTTTTGGTAGCATCATCACAGATATTGCTATGTACAAACGTTTTAATGATGAACTATCATCGCAAAGACTTACATAGGTTTAAGTAGAGTATGTAACGTGGTATTATACTTGCTTGGTATTATACTAAAGCGCTAAGTTAACACGACGTGGCGGCGTGGCGCTCTACGCGGCGGGGTCGTCCGTGAACTCGTCGCAGCGGTCCTCCAGCTCGTACTGCAACACACAAAGTGCCGAGCTTACAGATCGCTATATCATCACGAACACTGAACTACAAGTACTACAACAGCTTTGCCACCACAAATACATACACCGGTTATTTCAAATATATACTGCACAGTTATTATTTGCACAATTTAAATATTTATTATAATATTCGGTAATCATCATCATCAACTTGTCCCACTAATGTGCTAGTGGGTATGGTTTCCGCACTTAGTCCCGATGTGGACCATTGTACGTGATTATATTCGGTAATATAAATCATGTATTTCATATTTCTTTCACCTGATTCTCGTCTGCTATTCTTTGGGAAAGATGTTATAAGTATTGCTAGCGTCCATTAAGTTACGGTAACCGCTTAACATTAGGTATATCGTTTGCTAATTAGCTGATATAGATGTGTAAAATACAGGGCGCTGTGGTGTACAGCGCAGATTTAGCGACAGGCGACATTACCTCTTCCAACTGCAGACACTTGCCCCACTCGGCGAGCGTGATGCGGTGGTCGTCGTCCTCATCGCAGCGGTCCAGGAAGGGCGCGATGCAGTGCTCCAGCGCCATCAGCGGCGCGCGGATCGGGAACAGCTCGTGGCGGGACACGAATCTAACACACATATTAATAAATCTACTTGTATAGGTACTGTCATACCTAAGAGGTGTGCGAGGATTGGTACAAATGGAAATCCGGTGTGAGTCTATGTATGTATGTAAGTCGGGCCTTTGCAATTCAGTTGGCGCGAGTCCGATGGCCGCACCAAACAAAAAAGACATGTTAAATGCAATGGAACTTTTGCTCTGAGAGCAGGATTCCGTTGGGCATGAGACCGACACAGGCAGCGTGGGGCCGCATAGAACGCAATGTGCTACAGAGGAGGGACGCACCGGTCGTTGTCGTGCGCGTCCAGGTCGCACCACTTCCAGATGGCGGCGTTGGTCCAGCGCCGCGTGAGGTTGGTCTCGGCCTCGCGCTCCATGCGCTGGTAGTGCGCCGACAGCTCGCGCCGCTCCGCCATGTCGCGCATGATGTTGAACAGCCAGTCGCGCATGCGCCGCGGGAAGTCCGACATCTCGCTCTCCGAGCAGTCCTGCGGGGAAAATATACTTCAATAACGGGTCCGCGGGGCATGTACGATACCCCCCATCCAAAATGTGGGCAATTATCCAGAAATTAAGAAATTTCCGAGGGCACACTGACCGGCATCTCCCGACACGTGCCGTAGTACTCGATCTGCACGTGGTGGTACTGCGGGCCGCGGCACAGCTCGGAGCCGTCGAGGCAAAGGCAGCGTTGCCGGTACACCTCGCAGTCTGAAGTCCAGGTCTCGTTGTGGTTCGTGCACACCTGGGCCGACCGAACACAATATGCAATAGATCTAATATTATATTTAACAATTTTGGATGTGTATTATGCATCTAACGATTAATTTTATTCTACACTGCTGGGTTCGAATAAATAAATGGGTGAAAACTTGCATAAATCTAGTCTGATTGAAAAACTAAGTTAGTTACAGTACCTACTTCTATTTTAATCCTTAAAGGCTGTCGTAAGTTGGAAGGAAAGACGATTTGAGACTTACTATATGTCTACCTTTGTGTAAGCGAATTTTGCACCTTGGAATAGCATGATCGTACCTTGCGCCTAGAGTCGGTCTCGTAGGGGCAGTCCTTGATGCAGTTGCAGACGGCGTCTCCGTGCTCGTCAATCTCGCACACGCGGCCGGCGCTGCAGTGCACCTTCAGGCACGGATCTGGAACACGCAGCAGTTAACCACAACCAGTTACATTTGCGCACGAGACTGAAGACGCCACTCCATTTTGATAGCGAAGCACAACTTAATCTGGTTTGACTATGATGGGACGGGACATCCATCAATTGTTAAATTAGTTACATGGGTGAGTGTGCAAACAGATACGCAAAGGAGGAACACTGATTAATCTCTTGTAAGACAGAAGATTAATCAGTGTTCGCCTCCGCAAATGCTATATCAGACAACAATTTTTCAATAGTAAAATGCTCTTAACTAATACTTATGTCCTCAACTGGGTTTGGAACCGGGACCTCATGATCGTAAGTTCCGTAAATACTCACCGACCCAACGAAACGATAAACAAGGCGTGTAAAAGTAGTGTGAACTCCAACAAGTCACAATCATGCTCACCATCCATGAGTACATCGCTGTCGCCCGCCTCCTGCGAGCCCTCGTTCAGGACCTCGTTAACGCGCGCCCGCTCCGATTCCTGCAACGTGAGCATACTGTTAGAACCTATTTTCTAATCTGTTAGAACCTATCGCAATGTTGACATACATAGAATAGGATGCACCGTTCATGTAAACGACTAATTTATACCCCACTGGACCTCCCATTGGTCTTGAAGCTTCATGTCATATTCCTATAATAGTTTTTATTAGCTTCGCCTTCCATATTCTTATACAATTGCATTCAATTAAGAACGTCCTTAGGCAAATGGTACCCAGGGCACGGAATTTATATGTATTATTAAACTTTTAGTAATATCTATAGGGTTGCTTATCTTTTACATACAAAGCACACACATGGTTCGGCTAACACAGTCGTCTACATACATCTTTAGTATCAATTGCCAATGTTTCATACTGTAACGACTGCAGACATGGCAAGTTTTGAATCTAAATGTTAAAATCTCTATTTTGCTCTCCCTCGGGTTACTGCCACATGCCTTCAGCAAGTATAAAACGGCGAAGTATGCCGTGCATGCATCGCGGCGCATGCACGGGAGTCAAGTGAATCGACTTTACTCACTCTCGAACTTGATTCTACTCCACAAATGAGATATCACCTGAAGTCTTCGATCAGTAATTGATCGAAGCCTGAAGTGCCAGCAGTTTGTCTGCGCGGAAGGCTAAGGAGTGAACTGTACCCATACCAAGACTCCATACAGTTTACTAACTCAATGAAACTTACTGTCTTTCAGTACAGACATTTTAAATTAATGGAAGTTTCCGCTAGGGGGGCGCTAGTTAATGCACTGGAAAGAACTGCAAGTATCATCGAGGAACTAAACTATATGAACTAGTGGTAGCCATGTTGTTTTGGTAATGATACTGATACCTGGAACCGCCTCTCGTCCAGGCGCTCCGCCATGCCGAGCTCGAGGTGCTCGTCCTCGGTGTCCCCACGCGTGGGCTCGTAGTGCTCCACGGTGTCCAGCGACATCATGAATGGCCGTGCCGACGTTGTGCGCAGACGCCGGTGCCGCCGTTTGTGACGTGCAGGCTATATACCAACAAAATATATCTTGTTTAAATTCCTTCTCCTAAGTTTTTATGGCACAGTTAAGTTTTGTTATATATAGCTAAAATATAACAGCCTAGCATAACGGATGTTATCTTCTGACTAGACTATAATACTTTGGATTAGTTTTATTAATTGGCTGTATTTCACTAAACATGTCTTTCTGGTGTAGATAAAATTAGTAATAATCCTTCAGTTAAATAATAGAGGTACTTACCTCGGCGTCCACTGTGAAGAGGAGTGCGACCACGAGGGCCACGAACAGAGCGCTCCTCATCTTGTCACCTAATACCTGCCACAGAACAAAATTATACATGTTAGAAACACTATTCATTCACCCCTGACTTACCTACCTACTGGTCTAGTAGTAAGTGACCGTGGCTGCTAAGCCGGAGGTCGTGGGTTCGATCTCCACCCAGGACAAATATTTATGTGATGAGCACGATTATAATTTCTGTGTCTAGATGTAATTTATCTATAATTAATGTGTTTTTATAAATATATAATTATACTTGGCTATGATTGTATGAGTAGCAGACTTGAGTGGCCTCTGACTCTCAAACTAGGTAAAACCTGTATTTTGAGAATAAGGTATGTTTATCAGTTGTCTGGTTACAGGCTAAGTATGTGTGTTAGTTATAGCCCAAGATATTTATTATTTACTAGCTGTGCCACGCGGTTGTACCCGCGTTAAACTTTATAGATGATAGACGGTGTGTTATTTGGATATATAACCTATATTACTAGAAAGTTTTATCAAAATCCGTTCGGTAGTTTTCACGTGAAAGAGTAACAAACATCCAAATATCCATACTCACAAGCAGTGTCGGATTATCCATATGGCAAACGAGGTAGATGCGTTGCGCGTGAAAATTGTCAATGGATCAAAAAAATAGTACATAAAGTCCTATCAGCGAGTAAGTCGCTGTTAACTTTTCGTCTAAACTTTCGCGCTTATAATATCCGTAAGATGGCTACTAGAGGGGCGCTGATGAGGTGCTAGCCCAGGCCGCTTTAATGCGCCACTGCTCACGAACTGGCGCATTTATACAATAGTAGGAAGGAGGATTTACTACACATATAAGAGGGCCAGTGCCTTTTTAATTGATTCAAAAAATCATCTATTTTATAATACGCAATGACACATATGTATGCAACTACGAAACGCACGCTTGTTTCGTTTATCCTATACGGAAACTTTATTAATGGTTTGTGTTTTTTTTAAGTTTATTTACATTGGTGAGTAATTTCATGAATAATTTCATGGTTATTAGTGATCTTCAAAAAGTGGCGTCTAATACCGCGGCAGGATACCGTTGTGCATCTCCACACATTTGTGGTCACGTCAATATCAATGACGGTTATCAAAAGTCAAATAGATACCCGCTGAGTTAATAGGCATAGTCATTTGACATTACGAAATATCTCTATTGACGTAATCTGCAATATGTAGTGAATTGATATATAATACTTTTAGACAACATTCTTTCAATTCTGCACGTGTGGCGCAGCGGCTAAGACAGTCACCTCGCCGCGCCGCTTCGTGTCGCGGGTTCGAGTCCCGCGCCGGACTACTATTTGTGTGACCCATAAATAGTTGTTATGGGTCTGGATGTAATTTGTGTCCGTCTATTATATGTTGGTAAAGTACCCCGCGACAAAGGGATTATATTTCCTAATGCCTAATACGGGAGAATCCACATTCAACCATTAAAAGTTGTACCTTTATATTTGACACCGCTGGGCAAATTGTAAGTTGTTGTCCACTAAAAGTGCTCTAAGTTCAATTGGCTAAGATCTTCCCCACTCCGCTTGCACTGAACCACGCGAGTCCGTGAGCCCCGTTTCAGTTTCAGGTTAAATACCCTCATTATGAGGGTATTCTCGCGCGGGATTTCATAAATAATGCTATTTATGTGTTATGCTAGTTTACGACCATTCCGTGTCCGGCGCGCGGCGGGGCACAGAGCAATAACGAGTCTACATTAATATACTTACTCTGTTTATCAGTTATGATTATTTTTAATTTATGAAACGAAGTTATACTCCGTAGATAATGTAAGTTTATAAACGCGAATAACTCATTCACCCACTGACTGAAAAAAGAAAATGGACAGACAAATGAGCTGCCTGAGATTTCGAATGAGTTCCGTTAAATAATTTTCGATTAGAGATAAACTTTAGTTTGGAGTCGTGCGTAAATTACTACACATTTATGAAAATGATTTGTAAATTCTAACTCAAGTGTTAAGCACGTCTCAGAACTGACTTTTATCCCAATACAAGCCTAAGTGACCAGCCGAGTTCTGGTGGTTTAAGAAGGATTAGAGAAATGGTACTGAAAATCTATACTATTGCCCGTAAGTTTTGCGACATGAAACCCACTTTGGAGCTTGCTTAATTTTAAAGTTGAGGAACTGAGAAGCTAATTTTATAAGCTAATGAACTCCTCAAATGTAAACTTATGCACTGATGCAAGAAGAGCCCGGCGTAAATATAAATGTCCCGATGAGAAGGCTATGAGGTGAATTCTTACGATTTTGCTACCTGGGGTCCTACCATCATACCATTAAATTAGTATTTTTGCCTCATTTTCGGAAAGTAAAGTATCTAATTAATTATTGTAGTCTATCAGAAATTCCAAAAGCAACAGTAAATATAATATAAGGTATAATATGATGGAGTAGCGCGGGTTCACGGTGTCAATGGCACTGCTATCTGGGGTGAGGGCAACGCACCCCGGGCGCGGCGCCTGCGCGAGCAGCGACGTACTCGGAAGCTGTGCCCAGGTCACCCTATTAAAATACTCAATATTAATAAGTAATCATATCCGAGAATATGCCCTGCGTACCGACTTTGGGATGCCTACACAGTTAATCATATGTAGAACTACTCCATTCACTCTATTTTGACAGAGAAGGTTTTTTGCCACGAAACATCCAGACCGTACGCTACGAAACCCAAAGAGTTCATGCCCTCTAGCACGAGATGCTTCCTTTGAAATTTTACTAGGTGAAACGCGAACCTCTATTCTCCGGCGAAGCAGTGAAAGCCGCTAACTATAAATGTCCTGTGAAAGCCGGGATGTATGCAAACACAATACATGTGTTTGTGCAAACATACGACATAATACGCACCATCGTACACTGCGCGCAGATGGCTCGACCCTATGAAAACACGGCCATCTGATCCCAAAGTAAGCAGAGCTTGTACTATGGAAATCAGATAACTGATATACTACATATAATACTTCTTTTTTTTGTAAATACATACTTATATAGATAATTACACCCAGACTCAGGACAAACAGACATGTTCATGCACACAATATCTGTCCTGGGAAGGAATCGAACCCACGACCTCCGGCGTGAAAAGCAAGCATTTGCCAACCACACCAACAGGCCTGTCAAAATCAAGTGAGTTTGCTCGCAGTAGGTACCTAAACGTCACTTGAAGATAACTTGCCTATTTCGTGTCTCTAGTCCCGTTTATCTTAATCTATTCCGGCCCGTATTATTAACTTGATCAACTGAACATTATAAAATATCCGACTAAATTAATATGTTGCGCAAAATAATTTTATCAATATTTTTTCGTTGATAACCTCGAGGTCTAGTTATTTTAAAACATGATACAACTAAAGACTCTTGACAGAACTTCGATTAACTACTTACATTAAATATTTGGATGTATAAAATATTCGTTGTAGGATACAGAACTATAATATCATACAGATTATGGCCACGGTAGGTACAAAACTCGAAATTAATGCAGTGTCAATACCACTTAGTCGGTTTAGCGATACTATTTTAATATACCCGTGAATATTACATTTCTACGTTCAAAAGTCTACCAAATAAGCGAAGGCTGCGTTTTGGTTGTTCCAAATTTAAATAGAGCTTAAAACGAGCAATGAGAGTCCGTACGGTTCACGGTCGGATAATGGATAAGATGCGTATCCCTTACCTACACTGCTGACATAAGAAAAGTATTTTTTTTTGTATCTAACTTCCACTAGGTTGTTTTTAAATGTTAAGCTTTTCCCCCCCATCATTCCCTAAACAGAATATATACTGCATACGAGCAAATAGCCGAGACCGACAGCGAGGCCGCTACGGGCAGAAACGCAGACATGGTCCTACAATACATATAACGAACAGGCCTTATTTAAGAAAAAAATAAGTAAGTAACTTCTTAGTGAAAAAAGCCTATTACAATATCTCTGAATACTTTTCAGAAAACTTTAATGCATTTGTTTGATTATGGCTGTTTATTTATTGTAATGTAATTACGTGATATATGTTAGTACCTATATTGAATGTGTATTGTTGTTCCTCTTTGTTTTAGGCGTTTGTTATTGTTCTTGTTCATACCTTTCACATGCCTTATGGTAAAATATGGCTGAAATGTATACTATTTAACATCAAGTACCTACTGTACCCATATTTGCGACATAAAGTATCTTATCTTCACTTAAAAGACGGTAGTCTATGGTGAAAACCCGACATATATTGGTTATTTATTACATGTATTTGTATAACTTGTAGAATGAGCAAAGAGATCTACGTGAACTGTTGTGATGTCAACATAGTTGGGCGGCCGCGGCCGGCGCTGACCTCATCCCCACATCTGGGTAACTCGTTCCTCTGTAACGACTGTTTCATGGCGTTCCGAGAACTCCGATGGCTATAAAATCGCTGCACTAGTTTGCTAGGGCTGCCCCGATCCGGAACTACACGCAGGGTGCTCATAGGGTTCCCAACTTTAAACACGGGAAATAAAAATATTTTTTAAGGTATGTTTGTAGTTCAAAAGATTTACAAATGAAATTATTAAATAAAGTGGTTTATGTATATACAAAAACAGGCCAAGTGCCAGTCGGACTAACGCACGAAGGGTTCCGTGCCATTATCTATAAAAACGAGCAAAAAAATCACTTTTGTTGTATGGGAACCCCTTTAAATATATATTTTATTTTAGTATTTGTTGTTATAGCGGCAACAAAAATACACCATCTTTAAAAATTTCAACTGTCTGACTATCACGGTTCATGAGATACAGCCTGGTGACAGACGGACAGACAGACAGCGAAGTCTTAGTAATAGGCTCCCGTTTTACCCTTTGGGTACGGAACCCTAAAAGTGACTATTTCAGTAAAATAGGCGCAATACAGAATTGTTTGCACCGGACTTCTCAAAAACATTTTTACGATGCTTCTTGCAAATAACAATTATTATTATATTCAAAATTTTCATAAAGTTTGTACGTTTACCTACATAAAACAATATTTTGTATGTATACTTTTTTAATACGCGTGAATAACGTATTCAGTACATTCATATTCTTTATTGCACACAAAAAATATACATTTTATACATGTGTATTTGTAAATTGAAGTATAGTAGATAATAATTTAACAATAAGATTGAGAACTCCACACCCGCACCCTGCGCTGTCAGCGTAACGCAACAGAACCCGCGACCTATTATCACCATTGCCCTCAGGTGACACTCTTGCTTCGAGTTTTTTTATCCTCTACTTCTTCCTCGTTTTTTTTAAAGACTACCACCACCCTAGCTGTTAACACATACGTCGCAGTATGCGGGCGATTGTACGAACATAAGTACTACCTACTTCTGGGCCTGGGAAACGAAGCACACCCACACTGACGATGACTTGAAATGATTACTTTACTTTGAACATCATTATTTTAATTAATTCGTACAAATATAATGGTGACGAAGTGAAAAAGGAGATAATAAGAGCCTACTTTATCTTTTTCACGAAAAAAATACAAACTCCATTTATTATGTAAGTATTACCTACGATAAGTATTACTGAAAGGGAATGGTTTATGAAATAGTTCATATTATATAGTCAAGATATCTCCTTAAACTGAGTTGAGGATGGAACTCTTAACAGCTGACATGGTCGCCTGATTCAGCTCTCGGCTGATCGTAATTCTTGTAAGGGGCGTTAATATATTTCTTTGTGTATTTTGCGTGTTAATATGCTACATGTTGTTTAGTTTTGTGGGCAAATTAATGAACACTACTTGTATATAGCACTAATGTCAAATGAAAGCATGTATCCACGTGGACAAAGGATAGGTAGGTATCCATCTAGGTTTGTATCTATACTTATTTGATCTAGCGTCGAGCGGATTATGTTTTTGTTTGGACAGTGACAGCTACAATTAGGCACATCTTATTTTCGCTATGGCTTCTCATCTATCGAAGTGAAATAGAATGAGATCATTATCAGCTGGGTACTTCTAAATACATTAGTCTTATGGCCGTTAAAAGACATTTACTTAGACGAGAGCGTCCCAAGTAATTGAAAGAGATTTATTATATTAATTGTGTGCTGCATCGCAAGCGTTGTGATATCGTGTTTATAATAGTGACGTCACGGGAGTCATAGTCTTGACCCTGCCCCAGTATATCAATTGAGTCCCGACTGCATGATGCATCAGTTGCTATTTATGGAGTATCAAGTTTATTGCGTTCTATGTTGCTACAACACTTATTTTAATACGGTTTATTTAGTGTATTTCGTTTAATTCAGATTGATTATTAATTACCAACAAATCATGTGGTAGCTGCAATAAACCGTCATAGAATACTCGCCTTTGTCCGTCTGTGACTCGAACCTTCCGTTAGCCGCATTAGGTCCACCAAACGGCTTTCGCATCACTTAATTTTATACTCTAAACCAGTGTTTTTCAACCTTTTTCATGACGCGACCCCTTTAGTATAAAGAAACATTATCGCGACCCCCCGTATCCGTTTTTCACTCCCTTTTTGCATGTATTTTCCAACATATTTATTAATTTTCTTAATTAGGCTTCGGATCAATACATAATTAAAATGCGAGTTGAGGCAATGAGTATCAGAGACCCGACGAGCGTTACGGGGTACGAGCGAGCGACACTTGCTATGCAGTGGCGGAACCACCGATCGTGATTCGCTTGCTTTTTACGACATTTCAAATTCAGATTAACTGTGATTGGGAATAAACAAGAGTACAAAAAAAAATGGAGTAGTCTCCTTGAAATTAGATGAATCTACGAATATTGCGGATTGTGTGCACTTTCTAGCTTTTATGTGTTTTGAATCCAATGAGACTCAATGGAACAAATACAATTTTGTACAGCGCTTGCCATGAATACCACACGTCAGTGCTTGTATCACATGCTTCCTGGGAAAAGAAATGTATTGCTATTTGTAGTGATGGAGCAAAACTGGTGCAAACAGTGGTATTCTTGCTAGACTGGAAAAACAGCTGCGAAACGCCTATTCAGACGTTTAAAAAAACTACTTAATAGATAGTTGAATCATATTTTTTAGTTTTATTATTTTCTTATTTTAGAAGCTACAGGGGGAGGGGCACAATCTACCACTTTGGAAGTGTCTTTCGCGCAAACTAATCAATTAAAAAATATATATTAGAAACCTCAATATCATTTTTGAAGAGTATCCATAGATATGTACTCCAAATTTTTTTGGGTTTCAGTTCCAAGTATGGGGTAACGAAAATTTATTGTTTTATTTTTCTATTCTTAATGCAGTTCGCAGAATACATCTATTTACCAAGTTTTAACAAGTTAGTTATTATAGTTCCGGAAAAAAGTGCCTGTAACATACGGACATACAGATACACAGAAGACAGACATGACGAATCAATAAGGGTTCCGTTTATTGCCATTTGGCTAGGGAACCCTAAAAAGGGTAAATTCTATTAAAGAAAAAGCGTTTCAGACACCTGTACCAGTTTTTTACAAAAATATTGCTAATCGTCACAATTTTTTTGAAACAGACGTTGACAAAGCACTCCTTCTAAATTTACTTTATGTCAACTACTACTAACCAGAGTTTTGGAACTTTGTGTTTAACTTTTAATGTATTTGCAGCAGGCCTAATTATAATACTCCAAATTTATTTGCCACCCTGTGACTAGCTTTCCCAACGTTTTGCAACTTTCCCATAGAAGCGTCGCGACCCCCCTAAAGAGGGTTCGCGACCCCCCGGGGGGTCGCGACCCACAGGTTGAAAAACACTGCTCTAAACAACTGCACTGTAATCTTGGGACGGTAAAATCAATAAAAAGAAAATAAAAAGGTTATTAAAACCCTACACTGTAATTTATTACTCCCAGGTACGCTCCCAACCAGTTAATTAGAATCGTTATTAGAACACGAATATTTAGATATCAATATTTTTAACGTCGAAATAAAACTGTAGATTTTTCTTATAAATCTTTTTCAAATAATTGCATGAGGGTATACCTACATATGTCGAATAACATAAAATCAATGATGCAGGTACCAATTTGTCTAATTCTATAGACTCTAGATGATATGTCAATCCCAAAAATTAATCCGAAACCTCTGTTGTTTCACAAAGCTCAAATTTAAGTTAACGGGTAAATTGTAAATTCACCAACGACCCAAAAATCTCTGAAGACTTATAATGTTATGTAAAGGGAGCGCTAACAATCTGATCTATTTGTTTCCATTGCCCCAGATGTGTGCAGCACGGTGCTTCTGAATAATGATTCCGTGGACGTCATCAACGCACTGCCACGAGCAATAATGTTCATGTGCAGCGGTCGTGTTAATATCCCTGCTGAGACTTCCATCGATCTTTGTATCGTAGAACCGTGTAACTCGAGCTACGAGTACCATAACGTGCACCAAAATAAACGCACTGAACCAGAAACCGACTTGCGAAAAGCAGTAAAATTATTACTCGTACTATAATTATATTCGTTGGGAAATCCAGAAAGTATCTTATTTTGCTGAGAAATATAGGGTCCACGCGAAACTTCTATTTTTATCACGAATTCTGGTAGTCAGCCGTATTCGGATTGGGTGCTCTCCAGAAGAAACCAGTTTTTCAACTGCCTTTGCTCGCTGACCTTCAAATTCACATTAAAATTCCAAATTTTGTTATTTCGTTAAAATGTCTCATAAATGTGGAATCGTCAAATTTAACCCTACCGTGCAGAGCATGTCGTGGCAGCTGCTAAGATAAGAGAAACATTTAACCCTACCGTGCAGAGCATGTCGTGGCAGCTGCTAAGATAAGAGAAACATTTAACCCTACCGTGCAGAGCATGTCGTGGCAGCTGCTAAGATAAGAGAAACATTTAACCCTACCGTGCAGAGCATGTCGTGGCAGCTGCTAAGATAAGAGAAACATTTAACCCTACCGTGCAGAGCATGTCGTGGCAGCTGCTAAGATAAGAGAAACATTGCCCGTAAAGTCAGTAGGAATCATTAAAATAAAATTTGTCAAGATTGAATACATATTTTTATATATGTTGACTTAGAGCAACTCAATCTCAAACACTGTTGTAACTTAAATAATTAATCAGAAATGGTGTGATAAGCACTGCTACATAACTTGGCTTTATAGGTAGTTCTTATACATACATTAAAATACATTAAAAACATGTATTTACATTTTACATAGAGGGGCAAGGAAAACGAGCAATCTGATGGTAAGTGATCACCACCGCCTGCAACTCGAGGGGCCACAAGTGCGTTACCGGCCTTAAATTATTTTGTATCAATAAACACGGCAGCATTTAATGGGCACACACTTCTGGCATCTAGAAGTTGATTTAACTATGCCTATCCAGGATGTTTCAGGACCCATACAATTATAAGTACAGAATATTGGCTTTTATGTAAGTCGTATGGCATATTAATAAGTATCCCAATCCCAACCATCATGGATGTCCATTATGAAGACAGCTGGGACACAGAATCCCATAATCGAATCGCGCAAAGCTTTAAAACGGAAAGAGCGATCTCCCATTAGCATGCTGGGCCGCGTGTCACGGATGTTGATGTATAGCGCCTCAGTCAGTCGACAGTGATTACTTTAGCAGACATACAAGTACGTCCACATGTGTATACAGCTACTGTGCACAACAGCCTCGCAAATCTGTACAGACTGGTCGTGCAGCTGACATGTTTATAGTTTACGATTGTATAGGTACATTAACATAATAGAGAGTAACATCATCCGTGAGGAGTCGGTGGAGTCATTGTACGGAGTGGTGTAGGTAAATAGGAAGCTTTAGATACTGGGTAAGTCTTAAGTTAAACTGATAAAATGAATGAATACCATTGTGTATTTATACATTCCCCTTACTTTCAGTGCTTCAAGTACGCAAAGGCCATCAGCGAAGCGTTTAACAATGTGCAATGTGTTAAAACATAGCATATTGCTAGCCCGCCGAGGAATATACATATACTTGGTGGTAGGTAATTAGTAAGTCGGTACCTAACAGTTATATCAACAAAATTGCAGCGCACAGATAAATAATATGTATAAGTAAGTAGGTACATCTCCGACGGAAGGTGACGCATGCCGCCGTTTATGTTGATATGCAATATCGTAAGCTCGCCGGCAAACGGACACGAGTTGTCCAGTAAATACAAGCTAGTTATAAAATCTTTTGTAACTAAGTAGGTATATACCAACTGGTAATTTATTAACTTAGATAAAACTGGGGCAGTAGGATATTAAATAAACAAAACACATAATCTATGATACAAAGACCCAATTCATGTTTAAATACAGTTTTAAATAATGAAGTGATTAAATAATATCGTTGTTTTTGAACTCGTTATCTCCTTGATAGCCTTCCGCTCCCGGCGGCCCCGCGGCCCCGTTGCTAAACTGTGCCGGAGCTCAGCGACTGCTTCACGAGTTTTACGACGAGCTACTTAGCATTGAGTAGGTACCACAGAGATATGTACCGACTACAACACAGGTTTACTGATAGACTAGGTACTCTACTGAACAGCTAATCTGCAGAACTAAGGTAAGGTCCACATGTCTACAGGTTGGACGATCCAGGGAAACAAATGGGCCTGATCGACATACGAAGGATTACACCTAAGGATAAAACTAACAAGATAATGAAGAACAGGACTCTTACTTCCAACTGCCGATTTCTAGCAATAAAATAAATTGGTTAGTGATTATAGGTAGATTGTACTAACATAAACGATGGTGGCGTTTTAATCCATATGTGTTTTCATTATTGACTACAAACATCTATCTATATCTAAAAACCGTCCAGCCAGAATATAAGTTCTTACTTGTCTTTGGCAAAATCGTGCAACGATAGTGAGGCATGCCATTAGACAGATTGTAATTAGAATACATTCGATAGAATTCGCAACTGCTCATTCACCAGAGCTTTTGAGACGTTATCGCAAATATTGACAGGCTGACAGTCTACTAACGTTTGTACCAAATACTACAAGATCATTACTGCGACATTGTTCTCACACTTCTAGGAAATAACTGAAGTGATACGCAATGATTCCCACTTATTTGCAAAAAAGCCGTCAAGTAACACAATCTTCATTTAAGAAACTTCTAAATTCAAGAGACTGTATCCATATGTATCATTTCACGCCAATTCCAACACAATTTATGTTTTGAACCATAGTTTAACAAGGGCGCCTGCCTTTCTTTGGATTTAATCGCAAATTATGGATTAAAATGGACAGAACAATATGTCGTAGACTCTCATTTCTGATCTGTTATGATTACTAAAGTTATGAGATTAGTAAATAAAAATCTCTAATGTTTTGCAAGGCCCCATCCTATCGGTCCAAACCATCCTATCATCCTACCCGCATAAAGTAATAAGCATGCACCCAAATGGAGTGAAGAAAAGTGTACCTGTATACAATATGTAACATAAATAGTGACAAAATAAAAAAAAACTTACAAAAAAAATAAATATTACCTGCCCATACAAGAATAACCACCAATTGAGACATTTTGTGTGGGGATTCCATTAAGCTACGAGTAATATGTTAACGTGGTTGGTAAGTGCTTGCTTTTCACGCCACAGGTTGTGGGTTTGATTCCCACCCAGGGCAGATATTTGTGTGCATGAACATGTAAATTGGTCCTGATTGTGGGTGTAATAATTTATATTATTATACTTACATCAGATTTCTGGTTTTCATAGTACAAGCTCTGCTTAGTTTGCGATCAGATGGCCGTGTGTGAATAATGTCCGAATAGCTCCATGTCCAAGATATTATATTTATCATGGAGGAATAAAGAACACAACTTACATACTTACACGCAATATCCTAATAACATAAAACTCCTTTCGAGATAATATGTAAAGAGTAAGTTTGGTTGCCTCATTAGCCTCTTCGACAAATAATTCTTTATTTGGACCAAAGTCTTATTGGCGTTTTTTTCTAATTCTCTAATCTATAATGCTTCAATAGCATGTACATATATCAAATACCAGTCTCAACCAATTAATATATGTAAGTATCATGTCACTAAATTTTTATCAACCTCCCGACCTGATTTTTTATCAATCCTTTGTTTGATTCGAGCGAAAAATAAAGTTTTAGAAGTGGGTCAGTCCCTGAGCGCGGCGCGGCTATTCGCGACCAACGGAAGCTTTGTTATCTGGTATTCCGCCAACATGGTGACCTCTCGCATGATAACATGTAAAAATACTGCTCCTCATGTCGAACTAGCACTCGTATGTGGGATTATTATTGTCAATTGGACATTCATGATTGCTTAGTCTATATGCTTACCAGTACTTAGTAACTGCTCGAAAAAAGAAAGAGTTCAATAGATCACAATGCTAGCCTTTTTATGAAAATCTTAACTTCGAACGAGCGTACGCAATAAAATATGCTCAGGCAGAAACAGAAATACAGTATCCTGGTATAATGTATCCCAATAGCAGATAGAATTTGCTTTCAGGAATGGGTTTAAGCAGTACTGTTCCATAATATCAAACTGTATGTCATCTAGCCTACTTATAATATGCAAGTCAACTTCAAATCTTTATCAGTTCTATGAGCCCGTACTAGTTCAAGATGTTTCTCGCTCAGTGAATATATGTCTATGTTATCTTTGTTAAACGTGTGTGACACGGGATACCTTCACTAGGTTCGCATAGGATTTCAATTTGGAATAACTTCAATTATTACCAATTGTCATAGCAACAAAAACGAACGTTGTGTTCTCTGAGGGGGAAGTTAGGTGCTTATATTGTTTTTATTCGGCGCTCGCGCAGGCACTGTCCGTGGTTATGCAACATTACAATAACAATGTATTGACACAATTAAAGCATTAGTCAGGCAGTTACATCAGTCGGCAGCATATACCCAAGTGTCTGCTCATCTGCGGCGAGTTTGTCAACAAGCTACACGAGAAGACGTCGCCGCGTGATTGTGAATTGGACAATACAGTTTGTATTGTTACGTTCGTATGTCTTAATTAATATAATTGTGTATTAAATTAGGCAGACACACGAGCGACAACAAAGCAACACATTAGTCTCTCACGTTAATGTGTCGCCCATTGGTCAAACACAGTAGCAAGACTTGAGATGTCTCGTGATGCCTCGTCTCGACTTAGCGTTTACAACCGGTGCAGCGGTAGTAGAAAACAGGCTGAGTTCGTTCCGCCTAGTCCCTGGATCTTCTAATTGGATCTAGTAGGTTAGGTACCTACTAGATTAATACGCGATGGTCGTTAAACAATTCCGGCAAAACAATAATGCCTTTTTTCGTTTAAGTAGGTACATAAGTCAAATATGATCGATACTTTCGTTTATTTTTGGACTTTAATTAGACCAATAAACTTAAATAATTATGAGTGAAATGAAATCAACCATTTATTTATCAATATCAAACTGAATTCGAATTTAAACAACAAACAAAAAACAAAAACAAACCTATCATTTTCTGCTATTTCAGAGGTTAAGAATAACTTTAGGTCCAAATTTGCCAGTATCTTGGGATTTGGTATATATATGTATGTGAATTTTTAATTTTAATTTAATGAATGAATGAATGAAATATTTATTTGCTAAAATATAGGTACAGGGTTGTTAGGTACATTATAAACTTATCCAACTATATTTGACATAGATATGTCGTGCAAAATTTTAAAGAATATTAACTATAATATAAATGATTCCGTACATATTATTATTATATAAATAATTTAAAACAAATAAAATGTCAAACACAAAAAGACGATACAAAATAATAAAGTAAAAACATTATAAGAGTATTAGACAAGTTACAATTAAGTAGATATCGTGCCTAATTTAACATTTCAAGTATAACAATTTATTAATACTTCCTGTAACTTTATGTATATATATATATATATATATATATAATATTTTAACACCTACTATTTTAAAATAATTACAGCTCCAATCCATCCAAAGGTTGTCTGGAAGAAATCGCTGTTTGTGTTATTAGTGTCCTATGAATTTGTCGTGTTTGAGTGTGTACAATAAAGAGTATTCTATTATTCTACTCTATATAATTTCACAAAAAATATTATAATAGGTAACGTATTGAGATTTTATGCACCTGGGGGACAATGCGATTCGATTCGAAGCGATAGATAAGTAAAGTCCGGGGTTCATCTTACTCGGCTACGGATGTGGTCATTAATACGATATTCTGCAACTGTGCATGTAGGTGTAAAAGAAATGGATAAAGTATTGTAAGGGCAACTGTTTTTGTGTGCTATTTACTGCAAACTGCTAGGCGAGTGGCGAGGCCGCACTGAGGTGTCGAACATCAGATTCGTGGGAATCCATAACAGCGTTTGTATCAATAGTATGTAACTATAAATACAAATGTTTGATTTGAGCACGTAACCTGACACCTGCCGGTCTACAGTGCTAACACCGTGCATCCTTGCAATGTACATACGCCAGCACATCAAGCCTATCTGTCAAACTTCCCCAATAGAAAGTGAACCTTATGCTTATGTGATAAAGTTGAAAATACCTATATAAAAGAAATTTGACAGATCGGGCTCGTTGGATGTGCTGGCGTCTGTACATAAGTATTTAGACGTATCTATACATATAATAAAATCGTAGGAAAGTCAAAACTGTACATAGAATATTTTTTAAAAAGGATACTTGGGGCGTTAGCTGCAATCAATATCGAAGCCAAAAATATAGTTTTTAGAATTTTTGTCTGTTTATCTGTTTGTCTGTATGTATGTCCGGGCTACACTCAAAAAGTACTGCATGGATTTACTTCAAATTTTGCATGAGTATTACGAGGAGGTGGGGTCAACATATAGGCTACATACCTATTATCGCGCTATCACCTACGGGGGAGGAGCTGTGATAATTTACAAAGTTAACGCGGGTAAAACCGCGGGGCACAGCTAGTAATAGATATAATGATGGACAAACTAAAGGATTCTTAAATATCGGAGTAGTTATTATAATCAGTTATTTCCTCATAAGTTTTCAAATTAAGCAGTAATATTATTCTACCATAAACCAATACAAATACAATTAGGTAACACACTGCCATATAATTCCAAACAAGGCAGAGCGTGTAATATGACAACCAGACAACTGATAAACAGAAACAGAGCAAATAATCGTGCTCATCACTAAAATATATGTCTTGGTTCGGGATTGAACCCACAACCTCTAGTTTAAAAGTCAGCGACCATGACTTCTAACCATTAGACTAACAAGCCATAGGTATAAGATACTCAGAGCGTAATTTGATAGCATACCTTAATTAACAGTAACAAAGCCAAATACAATCATTTAATTTATAAGCAGAATTTAGAGGCAATGTTTCCAATCCCCAAATAAAAGAAATTTAAGCAATAAAATATTTTTGTTAGAGAGTACCTAGGTACCTATAGAAGATCTGTTATAAAATTATATCAAATCAAATCAAATCTTTTATTATTCTTTACATTTTGGGTATAACATGGTCGTATGGTTTATATAAAATGAATCACCAAAATCTGTCTGTGAGGCGTATGAATCTTTTGGTATAATCCAAAAGTGACATTTCACAATTAGTACAATTAAAAAAAAAAACATGTCACGCTATCAACAAGTGGTAAACTAAAAAGATTACAATTCCCTACAATAACTTACAAATGTCGTCAGATAAAATTAAAATAATTATACAATATATTAGAAAAATAAATAAGAAAATATAAAATGTCATCATCTAAGTTATTCCAGATCAGATGTCAAATGTAAATTGTCGAATTATTCTATACAAAATTATTATCATTTAAAAAATCCTGGACATTATAATAACACTTTTTTAACAAAATTGATTTCAATTTATTTTTAAATAGTTCTGTATTGTGAAGCGTTATAAGATGGGATATTTTATTAAATATTTTTGGAGCTATGCATAGAAGACTTTTAGACATCAGACTAGTTTACCAATCTTACTTCTCAAATAAAATATCATGGGTTAATTTTATTTTCTAAAGATTTACTGAGATTAGTAGGTATAGTCCAATTCCCGCAACAGCAGCGCATAGACCGCCAATAATATCTTCAAAGAAACTTAAACTTTTGAGCTTCCTGAACAAGATTCAGGAATCAAGGTCTAGAGTTGTCAAAAACTTATGAGGTTGACTGTAGGTAGGTACTGGACGTTTATACTTCACACTTTAATCCAAAATTGTTATCGTTGAAGTAAACAAAATATCTGCCAAATGAAGGGGCACACATACACACATCCTTCAGATTCTTATTCGTCCTATTTCTTCTGTCCTTCAGTAATCACTTAAACAAACATCCTAATCATCCCGCATCAGGTATTGGCACCCAAGTGGTAATTTTATACTTTCAACTCTCCGGGTGCTTGCATGAGAAGTGTTCAGACTTCTCATAGTTTTAGTGATTACTGAAGGACAGAAGAAATAGGACGAATAAGAATCTGAAGGATGTGTGTTGCGCAATTACGCAGATTGTTTCTCTTGCCGCGTAACTACTTATTTAAGGGCCTCATAAATAGGGATTTTGGGTAATTCGTTCTCAGTTTAAACTTTGATTTCAATTAAAGATAATAATGTTGATAAAATCGTCGATCGCGGCGTTGGTAACATATTTCTACCATATATAAGTACGTGTATTATCTAATATAAATAAAATTATGAAGAATCAACTTGGCAAGTGACACGAATTGCCTTAAACCCTGTTGAGTTATTCTCTATCTAGGGTGGTTAATTATCTCGCGACATTGAGACTAGTGCGGGCGTCATTATTAAGAAAAAAATATAGGTACCATAGGTCAACTCTCAGCTCAGCGGGAATCTCTATGTATTTCCAAATTCTGGCATTTCCTATTCCAAATTATTTAATTGATACCTAATTACTGGAAAATTATTTTTCCAGTAATTAGGTACCTATCTTATTTCAAGTCACGTGAATGTTATCCAGGCATTCAAATACGGCAGCTTGCTTGTTTTTTTTATTGATTATCAGAATTAAAACGCCTACACAAATAAATTTATCATAATAAATAGAGTTAATAACTTCGCAGCCATGGACTGCGAGTCTCAAATTACAGAAGCCGATATAACTTTATTATGTACGGTGTTATATTCATCAACTTGCACAATATTGTCTAAGTTTTTGCCTGCGGGACACGGATAATTAGGCGTGAGGACGAAACGGTGATATATATATATATTTTTTAAGTCAACGCCCGCACTATGGAATCTAATCCCTGTGTCGCGGGGTACTTTACAAACATATAACAGACGAACACAAATTACATCCAGACTCAGAATAACTATTCATGGGTCATACAAATAATTGTCCGGCGCGGGGGTCGAACCCGCGACACGATGTGGCGAGGCGACTGTCTTAGCCGCTGCGCCACACGTTCAGACCTATTTACCTATTTATAATTATTTATTGATAATTATAAAAATATAATATAATTCTCGTCATATAATTCGATCGGGTAATTTATAATGCTAATAAATTAAAATCAGTATCTGTGAAGCGACGTCTGTTGCAGTTCAAATATAAACATTGTAGTCGGGTGTGAAAGACTTAGGTTGTTTAATTACACACGAGGTACTTGCTTTAAGTCAAAGTTCATATTACACGCGGACAGTATTGCACACATGTAATATTAATTAAAAAATGCTGCGCTTTCACGATTTAAGTATAGCTACCTATCTATATCTGTAACTTTAAGTAGACACAATATGTTATTAAAGAAATGGAATAAACATGATATTCATTTATTATACGATTTTGTCTACATTTTAAGGAGCCGGCAATAATACGTTTTAAATGGGGCTATAATTTTGAAAAGCATCACGATTAATTCGTTTTTAAAAAATAAACCCTAATTCACATTTAGATTGGTTCACCCATGCGATGGCACAGACAAAAATATAGGCTTAAACATAACACCTCTTTTTCATGTCGGGCGTTAAACTGATAAGTATAAGGACTCATTCATGTCTGGGATATATAGATACGTAAGCTCCCTAAACCTGTTCAACCTTGCCCTTCCCGTAACCTTAAGGAGCGGGTCTCGCATTCAGTTTCCCAAACATACTAAAGTTTCCCTGTGGAGACTTTCCCTGATTTTCATTAATCATGTAACTACCAGTGAATTAATTTAAAATCATTAACTGCATAATTTAGAAATATAAACTTAATTCATTAAGTACCTAATTAATTACATTCACCTAAGTTGCCCTTCAACTTCAAACAAAATGATTGAAATTAAACATTAAATCTCCGCATCCAGCCTTAGAATTTATGAAAATAATAGACTTACCGTGTATCTCTGCCAGCGAACGTTCTCCACGGGGTGAAGTCGCGCGGCTGACTGGCGCTGGCGGTAACGTGCGGGTTACGCTCCTGCCCACGCGCATGCCTCCTCTTCCACTTCACAATTTTAAACTTCATATACGTATCCAATACTCGCCGAGTTCACACACTTGTTGTCATCAGACAGCGTAGCAAGCAATGGATGTAGAAATATAGACCAATTCCGATCAAATATACTCAAGTATGAGATCATATCACCATTGCCTGTTCACATTATAAACTACACCCTCCGTTAATATCATACAAGAAATGGAATAAATATTCTTCCAATAAACGAAGCTGATGGCTAAGATTACTATTTCTCATTCGAGCAATCCTTTGCAGGATGATGAGGATCAGGATCTCATGTATGACTCAAATATTTGTAACTTTAAAAAGATCATAACGCAAGTGAGGCCTTTTCTCCAAAATTATATTGAACCTTACAAGTATAACAATAAGGATAGGACTATGACGGGCTTTATTTGAATTTGGCTAAATGAGGAGAACACTGCATAATATTGAATTGACATACAAATAACTTGATTGATCAAATTACTTGAAACTGGCAAATAATCTAATCGAGTGAGTCCATATGAAAAATCACTAAAACAAAACTCGCGAGCTTTCATTTTTCGCGATTTTTCAGTTGTTAGTAAATGTTTTGACTATTGTTTTTTACACAATACTTATGTGAAATATTCCCATAGGTATTAACTATATTATATATAAATAAATAGTTCTATCTATATAAATAAAAAGACAAGTCCTGACTGACTGACTGACTCATCAACGCCCAGCCCAAACCCTTGGACCTAGAAAGTTGAAACTTTGCACAAATGTTTGTTTTATAATGTAGACAAGGAATAAGGAAGGATTTTACGAAATTCAACCCCTAAGGGGGTAAAACAGGGGCGCTAAGTTAGTATGGAACTTTGCCGTTTTTGAAGTTTAAGGCATCAAAAATTGGTATTTGGCCTTCCAGCTAAAAATAAAAAATCACGTATTTCAGGGTTTTTGGAAATTCCACCCCCAAGGGCGAAAAATAGGGGATGTAAGTTTGTATGGAAAATGTGACAATTTTTAAGTTAAAGGCATGAAAATTTGTATTTAGCCTTTTAGTTAAAAATAAAAAATATATATTTCAGCATTTTTGGAAATTCCAGCCCCAAGAGCGTAAAATAGGGGGTGAAAGTTTGTAAGAAAAATGTGACTATTTTTAAGGTAACGCATGAAATTAGGCATTTCAGTTTAAAAATTAAAAATATATATTTCAGGAATTTTGGGAATTCCACCCCTTAGGGCGTAAATAGGTGATGTAAGTTTATACTGTCTGACTGACATATCAACGTACAGCCTAAACGGCTGGAGTTAAAGACTTGAAATTTTGACAGAAGGTACCTTTTATGATGTAGGCATCCACTAAAGAAGGGTTTTTGAAAGTTTGTATAAAAAATGTGAAAAGTTAAACGCATGAAAATTGTTATTTGGCATATCAGTAAAAAATTAAAAATATATATTTCAGAATATTTGAGAATTCCCCCCTAAGGGCGTAAAGTAGGGTACGTAAGTTTCTATGTAAACTGTGACTTGAAGTTAATCGCATGAAAATTGGTACTTAGCATTTCAGTTAAAAATTAATAATATATATTTCAGATTTTTGGGAATTCCACCCCTTAGGGCTTAAAATAGGGGATGTAAGTTTGTATGAAAAATGCGACATTATGGAGTTAAACCCATGAAAATTGGTATTTGGCCTTTCAGTTAAAAATAAAAACATATATTTCAGGATTTTTTTAATTAGCGAAGTGCATACAATAGGGGATGCAAGTTAAAAATTAAAAATACTTATTTCAGGATTTCCAAGAATTCCACCCCTAAGGGTGACAAATAGGGGATGTAAGATTGTATAAAAATGTGACATTTTTGAGGTAAACGCATGAAAATTGGTATATGGCCTTTCATCTAAAAATTATAAATATATATTTCAGGATTGTAAGTTTGTATGAAAGTCTGTATTTTTTGAGTTAAACGCATGTAAATTGGTATTTGGTCTTTCAGTTAAAAATAAAGCAATCCAGGGAATAATTTGTTGTAAAAGGTCGTCTAAGTAAAGCGTTTTATAAGATTTGTAACTTCTTTTTTTTGGTAAATTTTATTACAAATAAAAAAACGACATTTTAATCAAATTGGGATAAAAAACGAATTTATCTAAAATTCGAGTTATCGTAGTATAAAAAAAATTGACGATTCCACACAAATGTAATATTTTAACGGAATAAACGACTTTTGAATTTTGAATTTTTGAATTTTATAAATTGTTGGTGTCGAGATGATCGCACCCAAAAAACATCATCTTAATTTTATTGATCTACAAGTTCACAATTTTGTAACTAGATGGCGTTAATATCGTTTCAGATCGCGGAACTTAATTGGCATATCGGTTAAAATAAATAAATGCTTGAAATAGGTCGTCCAAAAATCAATCAATAGATGATCGCCTAAATCTGACCCAAAATATATGCACACATCTTAATTTTACCGCTTTACAAGTTTATATTTTTGTTAGTAGATGGCGTAATCATCGTTTTAGATCGCGCTATGGTTTCGTTCACAAAATGTCGCAACCTAATCTAATGGGAGTTACATTTGTGATTAATACATCGTTGATTATTATTTTACTTTATTTGACTTACTGAATATACTTCAGGACAATGAGGGCTACCGTTTTTGTGCTCACCAGTCAGCGCCACTGTCGCGGAAGGTCCACTATAGCTGTCAAAATCATTGTTATTGTGGACGCGACCAATGTTTTTACGAAAAATATTTAAAATCCTGTTAAAGTGTTTCATAAATAGCATGCCGCAGTATTGTGCAGTCCTCGCACAACACTGCGGCATGCTATTTTTATGAAACATTTTAACAGGATTTTAAATATTTTTTCAAATTATTTACAGTCATCGAGCTGTTACTCATTTTGTAATTTATTTAGTTTTAAACCAAAATTTTTAGTTATAATCGCAGTTTTTATTTATAAACAGCGTAACTCGAACAAAAACAGTGTATTTTGACGTTTCGCAGACCTGCCGCGATGCTAGCGCCTCTTGCGGCAAATTGATACGCGGTAGCCCCCATTGATATGTATTCTTTGATTTTTGCTTGATGATATCGGGTCTTTTTTGTAAATGACAGTAGCAAAGTAGTCTTTCATTTATTTCTTAGTAAGGTTATTTATAGGTTTTATTCAATTTATATTGCTTATTTGTTTCAAAAATTATATTTTTTAGATTAAGCTAGAAGTAAGTAGTTACATTGGTCATCATTCAAAATTGTCGCGGACAAAGTCGCGGGCACTAGCTAGTAATATAATATAAATATTAGTTCCAATCGGTTGTCTAAGAGAACAGTTGAACTCTACTTATTATTTCTTATGTACAGACGCCAGCACATCCAGCTACCCCAATCAGTCAAATTTCATTTGATGACATGATTTTCACCTTTATCACATAAGCATAAGGTTCACTTTCAATTGGGTAAATTTGACAGATTGGGGTAGCTTGATGTGCTGGCGTCTGTAACTATTAACAACACTCACACAAAACAAATAAAAAACCGGCCAAGTGCGAGTCGGACTCGCCCATGAAGGGTTCCGCAGCAGCAAGTATTTCAGTTGATAAAATGAAAGGTAAATTGCGGTTTACGATTTATGACGTATAAAAAAAAACTACTTACTAGATTTCGTTCAAACCAATTTTCGTTGTTAGTTTACATGGTTACATGCAAATATATTTTTTTAGTTTTAGACACTCATTTTTCCACTTTGGAAGTGTCTCTCGCGCAAACTACTTATTCAGTTTAGAAAAAAATGATATTAGAAACCTGAATATCATTTTTGAAGACCTATCCATAGATACCCCACAAATATGGGTACGCTGAAAAAATAATGTTGAGTTTCAGTTCTATGTATGGGTAACCCCCAAAATTATTATTATTTTCTATTTTTGTGTAAAAATCTTATAGCGGTTCACAGAATACACCTACTTACCAAGTTTCAACAGTACAGCTCTTATAGTTTCGGAAAAAAATGGCTGTGACATACGGACGGACAGACAGACATGACGAATCTATAAGGGTTCCGATTTTTGCCATTTGGCTACGGAACCCTAAAAATCAACTGGTAAGTATGCAATCTTTTTTTAAAACAATCCATAGACAACATTGCGCGAGTTATAGTTTACGAGTAGTGCCCGCGAACTTCGTTCCGCGTTATAAATATTTTAGTCACTGCTCGTTTTTGCATAGCCTATGACATTCCACAATAATATAGGTCATTGATGCACAATAAAGTAGCTTTCTATTGGCGCAATAGTTTGAAACTATATGTGGTGGGTAGGTGAATAATAAATAGGAGGTAGGTGAATAATGAAAATCGGTTCAGTAGATCCAGAGATTACCTCTTACAACGTCACAAACGTTACCTTTAATCTATATATATAAAAATCAATGCCACTTTTCGTTGTAATGTTATAACTCAACAACGCCTTTACCGATTTGGCTAATTTTGGTCTTGATTATTAGTGGAAGTCCAGGGAAGGTTTGTACGTAGAGAAAATTAAAAAAAAAAGTCTTGAAAAAATGTAAAATCAACATCTTCTAGCAATTTTAAATATTTTTTTGTTTGAATAAATTAACTTAATAATCATTTTTTTTATTACTATGCCTTATACGTAGCGAAGCACGTACCGGGCCGCTAGTATTAGTATAGATAGATATACCTACTGTGACAGGCAGCGATGATGGATTGTTCTAAATTTTAATATTTCTAGTACATTCTGTGTTGCCAATTATGCAAATTTTGAAAGATAAAATAAATAAATAATTACCTACTACTACAATCTTGACAGTTGTATTAAAGTGAAACTTTTTTATTGACTCAAATTAATTTTCGTCCATCTATCGCATGTCCCAATATGATAGTAGGTATATAGTTTTTCTATTTATCGTGATTTACTTTTAGGATTTAAAGTAAGATAATTTGTACGGTGTACTTTAATTAATTTGGTAGCAAACTAAAGTTCCAAACGCTTTGGCATTTAGTTTATAGGTCAGTCAGCAGCAGCGAGCTTCCAGACTTCCCCCAGTCACTAAGTAGATAAGTAGCGCACCTGGAAACTTCCGCCATCTTCGGCTCGTGAACAAAACTTGTTCGCAACGTATATAAAGGAAATATACGTACCATAGGTACTAAATTTTATCTGATCTGATGGTAGTGTGAGTGATGTAGAACCTTTACCGCTTTGCAACTATGTAGTGAGACGCACACAGCCAGTTGCTTCCACCGGCCCGCAAGTGCTCGGCGAGGTTAACGTTACGTCCTACGTAGGCGGTTCAATGCGAACGCGATTATGAAGCGATGACACGCGTATTCAATGCGACGCGGTGGCTATGTCCTACGTGCACGCGAAGCCGCCACCGACGGCACAACATCCTGTTCGCGCGAAAATATCAAGCCAACTGATCGCGTTCGCTTCTTGTCGCGCCGCTCCGCACCGCACCGCACGCGCGTTTGGTCACGTAGGACACTTCAATAGGTTTCGACTGTTTATTGGCTTTCGCGCCGCGCCGCTTCGCGTTCGCCTCTAGATCGCTCACGCAGGACGTCGCGTAAGCACCTAGACACGCGGGCAGTCTAGATGAGTGGCTGCTAAACTTGTGCCGTGCTTCTTCGGAGGCATGTTAAACTGTCGGTCCCGCTTGAAGTATTCACACAACAGTCGATGAGCCATGTTGTTCTGGCATGGCTTATTTACTGTTGGCCTACTGGACAGCTTGAACAACTCTGACACAGTTTTAGGGTAAGGTTACCCTAATGTACTCATACAATAAACTTGAAATTACTGATGTATGTACTACGTAATATAATTATCATTAATGAAATAGGAGGCAACATGAGATAGAAGATAGATATATCTAATGTCCTAGCCTTTGCAGCCAGTCTCGATGGCAACTAGTGTGTACGCAACATAGACGCACTTTCTATTCCTCCCTCTCATGATACGGCGGTGATATAGCGGCTAGCAGACACAACCCAAACGAGGGCAGTTACGGGACCGAGGGTTTTACGTCTTCTACAAGACATCGGGGTGTGTAACTTTGCTATCTTCCTGGGCCCGTGCTGGTAATGAAATTATTTTTAACGGAAATACTTATAATCTTTTTATATTACTTATTCTTGACTTGTAGGGGTTTTAAACCCCGGGTCAAGTCAAAAATAAATAATTTATTATCTGTGGTTGAACACGCTACCTGTAGGGCTATGGTTGTTATTACCCCAGGGGTGAGTCATAGCTTAGGCCGGGGGAAAGTAATGGGCAGGCTAGGCTGGGACTGCAGTGAGGGGTTTATGTTGGCCGCCCCTTGCTTCATGATGACGGGAGATTAGGGCGGAGGAGGCCCCCCGGAGGCTGTCCCAGTCGGCTATGGGCAGCTAGGTTGTCGCGGTCCGCTGTGGCCAAATAGAAGGGAGTAGGCGGCGGTCAGGGGTCCGCGGGGCTGATATGGGGCGATGGCGCGTAGGCGGTCCCACGAGGAAGTTGGCTGGCAGAATATCTGGTCCACCAAGCGCCGCACGAAGACGTCGATCCTATCCATCCTCAAGTTTGCGCTACTCACGAAGCCGGGACACAAAGTACATCAACTACTTATGAACCACACAATAAGTTTACCTGTGCGGGAATTAAACCCGGGATACGAAGGGGCGAAACACTTACTTAACCACTGCGCGTCTGAAGTCTAGTTAAAGATTGTGATATTTATTTAACAGTGGAGAATATTTAAAGGACGCAAACTACCCATGGAAATGTTGAAATAATTAAATTTCAGCTTCCCATACCTAAAATAAACTGATCATTTATGATTTACCCTTTTATTTTTTGTAAATGGATATAATTGAGTTCAGTTTCATCGGCAAGTTAAGCTCCTTTAGTTTTGACTTTATGTCACTTCTTGTACTGAAGGGTCTTTTCAATTAAGCCGCCTTTATGCCAGCTAATATAGGCCACGTGTTGGGAACAGGGACACAAATAAAACACGGGTTTGTTATAAAAAGTACATCTCTATTAGAGAAGGCAGCGCGGCGCTGCGGAGCCACCGCGCCACGCCCCCCGCACGCCGCGCCACGCCCGCCATAGGGCACAGGAATGTCATGACGACGTTACAAATTCGCCTGTCTTTACCACGTCTTCACTTTGAATTGCATCCTTCACTAACAATACAACCACCCCCTTACTTATAAAAACACTGAGGCACAGATTAGCTGGAGACATGCTTCACTTGACTTAGCGTCAGTTCAGCTCGAACAATGTACAGGTTAAATTGGTGATAGGACCATATTATCATAGCCTAACGAAGAAAATTGTATCGATATCAACAAACGCGAGCGAATATGTTTTCTATTTTAGGCTATGGTAACAATGTCCTATTTTGAATGGAGCGGACATTTTGCCTCTCGGTCTGAACTGGCCCTTAAAGCTTTCAATCGAGACCGACAGCTCAACGTGCCCTACGAACGTCGTCACCCATTTAGAAACTGACCGCGACCTTTATTGCGTTACCTCGCCAATCATCTGTCTGCAATCTCGCTTCGACATACTGAGACTGAAGAATGACATTCGAATATCAAAGACAAATGTTTCTCAAGATAATAAGAGTCATTCTTTTTATAAGTAACGGTGTGTTCACATACACGCATAGAACAAGCGTAGGCTTCCTTAGAGGTAACGTGTCATGACATTCCTGTGCCGAATAGACTGGCGCACGAGACGACAGAATATCCACAAGCTGGTACACTTACGACCAAAACATTTACAACGTACACTTCATCTAGGTACTAATTAGATATAAAACTCGATTCGAAGTATCACACTTGAAACAGTAATACACCGATATAAATGTCATCTATTACGAATCGGTTCCTGCATGACTCCAAACTGAGTTTTATTTCTACAAGGTGTAACACGAATAGTTGAGGAAACTTAAGGCTAATTTGCCTCTGAAACCGAACAAACATGTAGAACATATCAAATTTCAAAATACCCACAAAAAATATTTTTACACCCCATACAAAATCGTTGATCAATTGGCGCATTCTGTATGCGCCATAAAAATATTTTATTGGTATTACACATACAGGTTCTTTTGTTCGTTTAGTATCCGGGATTGAAAGTGGCACTCCTTAAAGTATCGCCCCTATTAGTGCTACACCAGTAAATACTGCCCTAAATATACATTGTCAAATGTTGAGAGTATTAATGCCTTATTTAAAATGTACTGAAGTTCCACCGCGCCATGTTACTGTTGCTAGATCCCAAGAACTGTGCTTTGCCATACATTAGCTCATATATCAATACACTTTTAGAGCATCAGAAAACGGCACCGCGCAAATTTTTGCGATTGAGTGACGATTAATGCTGTGGTGTTAATGTAAAAGGAGATGAGTCAAAAACATTAGACACACTGACCATCTCCTTTAACCTTAACACCACAGAATTAATATGAACTTTACCTCTTACATAACAAAGTCTACATTTTATTGTTGACCTGGTAGTCAGGGTCTTGAACGAGATAGTGAGTGAATCAGACATAGGTTTTTGCACGGAAACCTGGGTATTTCTTAATTTGCACTCAGTCTTTCTTTCTTTATTGTATGGGCAGTGGTTACCCTGGTGTCAGATTGGTTCAAGCCGGCCCAGCAGGCCTCTGGCATGGCTTATAGACTGTTGTCTAATTACTACAACCGGGACCGATAGGTTAAAGTGCCCTCCGAAGCATGAAGACGCTCAGAAATGAAACCACTTAACCGGTCACCAATTTATGGACCGACCGCGTGCTTAGCTTTACCTCACCGATCACTTACGCACCAGTAAGTGCAACTGGCTATGGGCCAATGATCCCGACTATTACTATTCTGATTACGTAGAGCTTTAAGTAACTATTGCATTATTCTCGCGATTCTTGTGATGGAAACTCAGTACACTTTAATATAACAACAATAGTTCAGCTTGCACTGTGCTAAAGAGTGCGCCACGCAACACAGGAGCCAAGTATTATCTGTGATAACTAGATGTCCACTCAACAGATCTATAAGTCTAGTTTTACTACTATTAACATCAATATTACGAAAGTCCAGGAACAAGCCTGGCTCTGGGATATTGCTTACAGGAATACTAGTGTTAGTTGAAAACGCTATAAACACCAATAGTATGTGGCAAGGTTTACAGTTTAGTTGTAGGTGTGTGTGTGCGCGTGCGTGTGGGGGGAGGGGGAAGGTTACAATGACATGTAGACGATCAACGTTCACAAGTAAAGGACAGAACGACCACGGTCATGGGCTCAATCAGCATTATATATCTCCAGCTTATCTAGACGCATCTTTGACGAATGCAAAATGATTTCGGTCGCAATTGAAGGTAGGTTAATAGTTTTCAAGGCCGTGGGAACATTTTAACCCATATTTTGAACTTTATAAGCTTATAATAAAGCCCAAAACCAATCAATTAGAAATATACCTACTGTCTTAAAAAAATAATGTAATATCGCTGTCATGTGACACTACTGACATGATCAATGTGGGTGTAGATCGAAATGTATCTTAAAGACCGTCTGGGGCGGTTAGAATGGGGCGGTTAGAATTGATCGAATTTTGGACTGTGGTCGTACTGTGGAGGAGCGGGCCTGCCACTCTCGGACCGACATCGTGTCGTAAGGCGGGGCTACTAATGCTAACACCCAATATTATGACTGTGCGGGCTGGAACTGGGAACCGAACCCGCGCCCCGCGCCGTCACGGCTACCTCTGCGGTCTGCGGACACCACGTACTAACTATCCCATTCCACTTGAAGATATTTAAACGCCCAATATGATCTTATAGCAAAGGATGATATCTGTACTCCCCCATCTATCACGTATCTCGCAGCCCGGCGGTAGCAACATTTGTGCAATAATCGCTCCTCTATTGCCAATTCATACATCGTATTACGAACCATACATAAGTAGCAATTATTACTCATATTTCCCAATCACCTGGCTCCTAGAGATACGTAATAAGCATAGCTGTAACTTAATTCAAATGCTATTATGAAGCGAATTTCACTATCACTTGGCTTCAGCAAAATACACAATAAGCCCGCACCTAGTCACGATAATAAAATCGGACTCACAACCTAGGTTACTGTTTCTCTATGGGCTCCAAGGTCAGACAGACAAATTAGGTCAGATACCAGTCGCTTATTGGAATCGGGTAGCAAGTCACGACGGGTTGAACTGGGAGCCGAGCCAGGCAAAGTGCATCCGTTTCACTTTCTTTCTTTCTTTATCGCATGGACATTGGTTACCCTGGAGTCGGAGATAAAGCCTCCCTGTAGGCTTCTGACATGGCTTATCGACTCATGTCTAATCACAACAAACGGTATCGATAGCGTCTGAAGCACGGAGATACTAAAAAATTAAACCACTTTAGCGGTCACCCATCTAGACTGACGCGACGCTTTACGTCGCCCATCACTTACGTGCCGGTGAGCGCAGCCGGCCCTGAACGCCTCAAACCATTTTTAAGTTAACCCAAATATTACGAGCACCAGGATCTCATCTTTCACTAGTCTGCTGTCACTTACAAAGTAACAATAAAGATCATTTTCTCAGAAACGCTTCATGTTTTAACAGCAATTCAATGTTTAAAATCGACTAAGCGATACACTTTCAGAAGCCTGTAAGGCAGCTATTCCCTAACACAGTAACCTTCTTTAGTCCCCGCGCTAGTCATGTCTTCCAACGTGGCCCGCGGGGGGAGGGGGCGGTAGAGCGGGGGTGGCGCCCGCAGGCCGCGCAAGACGGCCGCGACAAGTGCAGAGTCCTTCCGCTTGACGAAAACTGACGCACGATCAATACAATTCATACATTTTTATGCAAAATCATGATTTAATACGTTTTGTGATAGTTAACCAATACGCGACATTTCGCGACCAAGACCGTCATTCACAGCTGTCCTAATAATCGAAATCACATTAACTGCCGTCCTCAGAAACATTTCAATCATTGAGTACACTAGGCAATAGTTTGTCTTTGTCTAACAAATGTCATTACATATTCGAACGAGTGAGACAGACAATTCCTCACGCGTCTCAATCATTAATATGTTGCAGAGTGTGGTAGTAAGTCAAAGAAAATTATGTCTTATTAGCTCAAAATAAGTCAAACTTTCTAAGATGCTACTCTTTCAGTAAAAAGATAGCATTTTACATTTTTTATTAAAGAAAACCAAGCCTTATTTTGAAGTAATAAGACTTATTTTCTTAGCTTCTAGGTTGTTTGAACTGCATAAACAACCGTCTCGTCAACGTCTCCCTAAACAATTTATAGGTGAAACTTTACAGGATTTCAGTAAATCAGTGACTACGTTCCAAATTAATCATTCAGAATGGTAATTAGAACACTATAAGAATGCATTTTATTACTGTTTTAAAAACATACCACCGACTTAATTTTTTCCATCGAATTTTATAATCCGTTTACATCAAATACATATTTAATCTAAATTAAAAAAATATATAAAAAAATGTTTAGAAAAACCGGAAAAATATTTACAAAAAAACATATAATTAAGAACAGCCCTCCTTTGTCGAAGAAGGTTAAATTAAGTTTCTTTGATATAACAACTTTTTAAATTTCGCTTATCTTACCGTCGTGATAGATTTTGAATAATCGATTTGTTGAGTAGAGCCGAGTTACGAGAACCCCTGTTTACTACATACAAAGAACCCAACAAATTGATTGTACACAGCAATTGACTTCACTGATAGAAATGTCGCAGGGGACGGACGCGGCTGCCGTCGGAGGACACATGCATTACAAAATATTAAAAGAAATACATAATTAATAACATTTATCACATTAAAATATGCAGTAGCAATGGAGTTCGATGGTACATTGGAAATAATGCATCGATGGAGTATTGTTACATTAGAGCCACACCAAGCACTTGGCAGACATTTAAATAATGTGCACCAAGTGCAACTGGCACATTGAAGTCGACTGTGTAGTACGGTATGTGCACATTCATACGCTTCCGTCTAGTTCACATAATCTGGTAGCAGTAAAACTGCAGGATGCGTGTGCGACCATCTAGCTCGCACATTTGAGGTTTTTATAATCTTTCTGCATGTTTTCTTTCTTAGGTTATATCATGTGTCCTTGGACAGATTGGACGCTGCGAGCAGATTTCAGATTATTTATTAATTATTCAGGGGAAGGCTGGTTAAATGTAAAATTCTTGTATGAACTTTGTAATAATATATTTCAATGATCTATGAAACATTAGGAACGAGTATTTTATTTATACTGTCCATAATAAATGGATTAGTTGAACTATATGCGGTCATACAAAAAAAAGTATTTAAAATATTTTGAAATTTTAATTTAGCGCGAGGTTCTAAACACATTTTTAGAAAAGGTAATAATTTTACAACATTGGTATTAACCTTTTTGGTTGCGACCAAGTTGCATTGATCGTGCTCGACCACGATGCAACTTGGTCGAAACGTCGGGCTAATACCAGAACTAAAAAGATTAGTCGCGTTAATACCTATTAACAATGTTGTATAATTATGACACGCGGAAGTTTAAAAGGGTAATAATTTTATTTATTTCAAAACTAACAAATACAGAGCGAGATAGCAATAAATTTAGTCGATATCTATCGCCTATAGTTTAACTACGAAGCTAAATTAATTGTTATGTTGCCGCTCCACGTATCACGCGCTGCGCTGTGCACACACAGTACCCACAGCACACATATTTCGTTTTACACAAAATAAAAATGAAAAAAAAAGTCATAGATAATCATAAATTTAATAAACCTGCGTGATTCTTGGATATTCCACGTCTTCGGGGCAGACGCCCTAGACAGCTAGTCCACGGCCAAAGCACCCTGGCTTAAAGAATTTAGGATTCCATGCGAGGGCGCCGTACAGTTGGTGGCGTATGTCAGCGCACGTGTACAGTTCCGCAAGCGTGGGGAGCGCGCGACGTGTCGGCCTGCGGGACGCGGCGCCGTGACACGACACTCCCATATTATTTACAACAATAAATAAGTACACGAAATTTTGCAACGTGGCATTCACAACTCAATACCAAAACAATGTACTTCCGACATATTAGTAGTACAGTTACAAAACGATGAAAAACTAAATAAAAATACAGTCCCTGCCATTTATTAGTTTTTTTCTCAACTAATATTAATAATATTAGAATATAATACAGTTTCTAGTTGTTCTCGGCGGCGGCACGCGGCGGCCGGCACATCGACGGCTCGGCCGCGTGTGAGCAAGGCAGGTGTAGAGATCAATGTGAGTCTTATGAGGATGAGATTGAGTGTTGTGTGAGTGGGTGGGCGCTGGTGAGAGGGAGGGGGCGAGGTCGATGTGCCGGCGCAGCGCTGCTCGCCGTCCGTCACATAATTACTTCCATACAGACCTAAGTAAATGCATAAGAACATCTGCATCGTTTTAGCGAACCGACACATAACATACATTTTATTTTTAAATACAAAATACGTTATTTATAGTTCTGGAAATATTTTTGGAGCTAGTCTACAATTGATTATTTTCCGTTCCGGCCGCCGGGCGGCGCCACCCGTAAGTCCCCAGTAAAACCTATTCTCTATTTACACTCATATGCATTTCTTTCTATTTCCCGTTTTATTTTCGGGCACAGGGCGGGGCCGGAACGATCGCTCAAATTAAACGAAATATGAATCGTGAAAGTGCGTTCACATAATGCGAACAAGCGATCCATCTGGCAAGTACGAAGCATTCACACGAGTATAACGGCGACTGCAACTAGCTATTATATAGAGGGGAATTCTAAAGCGCAACAAGTAACCAGGTTTGGAACTTGATCCGATTTGTTGCGGACATTGTTGCTCTGTAAGTGCGAGATGGCGCCACAGTGTTCGCGGACAGGGGACACTCACTGTCCGTGTGCGACGCGCGATCGGTTCGGACAAACGCTCTTACGGAAGTATCGATGGGTCGTGGCGAGGTGCCTACCGACTCCCTTTCACTGAGGATACCCTGCTCATTATACATAAGCTCGTCCTGCCAAGCCATGGTGGCGATACTCCAGTGAAGCTTGTGTGTAACGAGCTACGTACTCTTATGGGGTGTAGGTCGTGGGCCGCCGCCACCCGGCCACGCGAACGTATTACAGCACGTCACGTTCCCTGCCATCCGAACCACGAAGGGTTCCGTCGACCGAAGGGAAGTGTCGGGGGACGAGCCGAGCGGCAGACGATGCGAGCGAACTAGACGCGCCAAACATCCAACCGCACGATTACTTCCAACACAAAATTTACTCACAATTCATAGAATTTAAGTGTATTTTGCTTCGTTTTTAATCGTACAGATCTGACTTTTTGATGCTATCTTAATTCAGCTTCTAATCCATCTCGAAGGTCCATTCATCACAATTTATAGAAAGCGACCTACATACCACGTATATTAACTTAAAAAAATCACAAACAAATAAAACGAAAAGTAATATAAGAAGCTTAATATATCTTACACGATTGAAGACAAAATAGTATCGACTATGGCGGAGCGCCGGCCCGGACTGACCAGCTGTTATTGACACACAGAAAAAAACTCCATCGTACCTAATAATTAAGTATTTTGACAGTTTTATAGCATTCATAGTGTAGTTTGTTAATAACAACCAAGTCTATTAATATATAGGGTTCCTTCACGATAGTTAATGAAAAATCGAATTGAATTTATTTAGTATTTTAGATTATTTCAGGGATAAGAATCTTCTCAGTTGTTTACGAGGAACTTGTCGCGATGTGACCGGCTGAGGTGCCACCGGAGGTCGGGCCGGGCGCTCCGCGGCACGGGCAGCAATATGAGGATCGCGCCGTTATTTTTCGATTTCATCTTACTTCTTCAATTAAAGAACGAGTAAAACTACAATACGACATCGTTTCTAGGGGAGGAGCGACGCGAAAAGCTAATCGACATTGGATCCCAACAAAGTACACAAATAAACCGATACTTTAAAGAGAATCAGGTCTGTTTCCAGGAGGACATTTGTCTAATATATCCGAAAGGATAAAAGTTTACATGTATCTCTGCGGTTGGGGTGATAGTCCAGACTTGGCGCGCAGCTATCTCTTTCCCCCGCTCATTTGGATGTCGGACATGTCCAAAACGCTGCTATTAAGAATGTGGTTCGGTCACCTAGGGAGATCGGGATTTCAAAACATCCAGAACACAATTCGGCCTCGATATCGTACTCTGCGATCGCCGTCAAATATAGGCAGACGCTTTGCAATCTGTGCAAGGAAATAGATTGGGATGTTGTAGGAGCAGCGATCTCCCTTGGCCGCGGCACAGTGCGGAGTGGGGCGCCTAGCGGCGGTAGGCGCGCGCGGGGAAGCGCTGCGAGGAGGAGGGGCGGCGCCGCGCCGCGTCGCGCGCGCGCGTCTTCTTCTCCTCCACGTTGAGCTTGACGCCGTCCGCGCCGTCCGCCGGGAAGTACAGCGGCTGCGGGGGGACCACATTACTAGCGAGCTCCACCAGTACCACAGACTAATCTAATGCAACTTGCTGAATTAGCATTACTAAATCTCAGATAAGCCAGTTGAGCTGCTACTAAGTTGGTTGTAAATATTTGTGTGCTCTGCAAAGCTCAGAATCAGTTAGAAGGATATTAGTAGTGCTGAGATATTTATTGAAGTTAAACTTTTTCAGTACCGGTGTGATTTGAAATTTCGAAGAGTCGAAAAAACGACGGTAAAAAGGGACAAACATATTTATAAATAGAATGTAGCCTGCGAGAAAAAGAAATAACTATAATGCTACTACAATTCTTTGCACCTGCATCCGTCGAAGTCTTTGGACGCGCAGCTCGGCCACGGGCCCGAAGCGCGCGAACACTTGAGTATAGGCACTCACCGCGGCGTTGAGGCAGTCGTGCGCGGCCTGCGGCGTCTCGTAGGTGATGAAGCCGTAGTTGGGGTGGCGCGGCGCGCCGGGCGCGGCGGGCTTGCTGTGCACGCGCAGCTCGGCCACGGGCCCGAAGCGCGCGAACACTTGAGTATAGGCACTCACCGCGGCGTTGAGGCAGTCGTGCGCGGCCTGCGGCGTCTCGTAGGTGATGAAGCCGTAGTTGGGGTGGCGCGGCGCGCCGGGCGCGGCGGGCTTGCTGTGCACGCGCAGCTCGGCCACGGGCCCGAAGCGCGCGAACACTTGAGTATAGGCACTCACCGCGGCGTTGAGGCAGTCGTGCGCGGCCTGCGGCGTCTCGTAGGTGATGAAGCCGTAGTTGGGGTGGCGCGGCGCGCCGGGCGCGGCGGGCTTGCTGTGCACGCGCAGCTCGGCCACGGGCCCGAAGCGCGCGAACACTTGAGTATAGGCACTCACCGCGGCGTTGAGGCAGTCGTGCGCGGCCTGCGGCGTCTCGTAGGTGATGAAGCCGTAGTTGGGGTGGCGCGGCGCGCCGGGCGCGGCGGGCTTGCTGTGCACGCGCAGCTCGGCCACGGGCCCGAAGCGCGCGAACACTTGAGTATAGGCACTCACCGCGGCGTTGAGGCAGTCGTGCGCGGCCTGCGGCGTCTCGTAGGTGATGAAGCCGTAGTTGGGGTGGCGCGGCGCGCCGGGCGCGGCGGGCTTGCTGTGCACGCGCAGCTCGGCCACGGGCCCGAAGCGCGCGAACACTTGAGTATTGGCACTCACCGCGGCGTTGAGGCAGTCGTGCGCGGCCTGCGGCGTCTCGTAGGTGATGAAGCCGTAGTTGGGGTGGCGCGGCGCGCCGGGCGCGGCGGGCTTGCTGTGCACGCGCAGCTCGGCCACGGGCCCGAAGCGCGCGAACACTTGAGTATTGGCACTCACCGCGGCGTTGAGGCAGTCGTGCGCGGCCTGCGGCGTCTCGTAGGTGATGAAGCCGTAGTTGGGGTGGCGCGGCGCGCCGGGCGCGGCGGGCTTGCTGTGCACGCGCAGCTCGGCCACGGGCCCGAAGCGCGCGAACACTTGAGTATTGGCACTCACCGCGGCGTTGAGGCAGTCGTGCGCGGCCTGCGGCGTCTCGTAGGTGATGAAGCCGTAGTTGGGGTGGCGCGGCGCGCCGGGCGCGGCGGGCTTGCTGTGCACGCGCAGCTCGGCCACGGGCCCGAAGCGCGCGAACACTTGAGTATTGGCACTCACCGCGGCGTTGAGGCAGTCGTGCGCGGCCTGCGGCGTCTCGTAGGTGATGAAGCCGTAGTTGGGGTGGCGCGGCGCGCCGGGCGCGGCGGGCTTGCTGTGCACGCGCAGCTCGGCCACGGGCCCGAAGCGCGCGAACACTTGAGTATTGGCACTCACCGCGGCGTTGAGGCAGTCGTGCGCGGCCTGCGGCGTCTCGTAGGTGATGAAGCCGTAGTTGGGGTGGCGCGGCGCGCCGGGCGCGGCGGGCTTGCTGTGCACGCGCAGCTCGGCCACGGGCCCGAAGCGCGCGAACACTTGAGTATTGGCACTCACCGCGGCGTTGAGGCAGTCGTGCGCGGCCTGCGGCGTCTCGTAGGTGATGAAGCCGTAGTTGGGGTGGCGCGGCGCGCCGGGCGCGGCGGGCTTGCTGTGCACGCGCAGCTCGGCCACGGGCCCGAAGCGCGCGAACAGCGCGCGCAGCTCGTCCTCCGTGGCGCAGTGCGGCAGGTTGCCCAGGAACAGCTGCTGCGCGTCCGAGTAGCGCCGCGCCTCGCCTGCAACCCGCGCTGCCGTCAGCCCAGAGGGAGGTGCCAGCACATATCCTTCTCTCCTAGCCAGTTACGTTTCCTATATCTAAATTTTAGTTCAATCGGATAGTTTCATCCTTATTTTTTATGATTTGTAATATTAATTTTTATTGCACACGACTGAACTAAATACTCAAACTTAACTGGTTATGGGAGAAAGAAAATGTGTGCACCTCTCTCTCGATAGCCCCCACAGTAATATAAAAAACATAACTCTCTCTTTCTATCTTCACTAAATTATACCTCCCTCTCGTCTTCTGTTCGCACACTTTTCGTAACGCTGTCGTCACGCATTAACCACCTTACTCCCCAAGGCAAGAAATTTTACAAAAATAACAGTGAAGAATGTAACTCTTAAAGCAATCTGGAACCGATAGTAACAGGTTGGAGAAAAAGTCTTTTCGCATTATACTATGTATGAACTTGTCATAAAATCTCTTTGGTTATACTAATTCTTATCTGGCTGGTTTTGGTATCATTGAAAGTTTAAATTTTAAAGAATTCCAAATTTAAATTAGGAGAATGTGTGATTTTTATTTGTTTTTCATATTGTCAAAATTTGTGAATCTAATGAAGAAATTCCATGAATTTTAAAATTTTAATACAATAAAAATGTGAGCCGTCACGGGACGCCTGGCAGATGTGAAACATCGACATTATTTTGTAAAAGTAATATGCAGAAGTCGAAGTCGAAGTCGACGTCGAAGTATAAGTCGCAGTCGAAGTATAAGTCGCAGTCGAAGTCGAAGTATAAGTCGCAGTCGAAGTCGAAGTATAAGTCGCAGTCGAAGTCGAAGTATAAGTCGCAGTCGAAGTCATGTCGAAGTCGAAGTATAAGTCGCAGTCGAAGTCAAGTCGAAGTCCAAGTAGAAGTCGAAGTCGAAAAGAACATATTGTGATAGGAACTAAAAAAAAAAAAAACAACGGCATGCGTCGCCACCAGAAATCTGTTTTACGTTGTTATGTTTCACATCAATAATATCTACAACACAATTTTTTATTTTTGGCCGTTTTTGTTCATTCTTTTTGTTTTTTAACTTGCTTGTTGACTATACCTAACGTGTGGGCATAAAATATTTACTCTCGGCCCCAGGAAAATTGTAGAAAGTCGATTTTCCCGTGTTTACCAGACACTTTACACGCAAAATTGCATTTAATTGTTTGACACGAATTAGTTGCCGAGTTGTACGACAAAAGCGACTAGATCGCTTCTACAACTGTCCGGCCATATCCCGAGGCACAATTCATAGCATTTAGCTGCAGTATAATTTAAATAACACAAATTTCGGCATAAATTCTGGTGCAAAAATAGGTTTTTGGACCTTATTTCAATTTTTGTTCAAAAACACCCGCTTCTTTTTGTTGTTTTTGAATAGCTTTCGTTGAGGCGCGTCCCTGGACACCCCGTTCGCGGAAATCGGACGACAGAAACGTCAAAAATTGGCCTACAAACCGTTTCTTCATACAAATCATAATAAGTAAAATTGCACCTAAGCTCGGGAATTGTTGTATAGAAAAAAAATGTGAGCCGTCACGGGACGCCTGGCAGATGTGAAACATCGACATTATTTTGTAAAAGTAATATGCAGAAGTCGAAGTCGAAGTCGACGTCGAAGTATAAGTCGCAGTCGAAGTCGAAGTATAAGTCGCAGTCGAAGTCGATGTCGAAGTATAAGTCGCAGTAGAAGTCGAAGTCATGTCGAACTCGAAGTATAAGTCGCAGTCGAAGTCGAAGTCGAAAAGAACATGTTGTGATAGGAACTAAAAAAAAAAAAAAACACGGCATGCGTCGCCACGCCAGAAATCTGTTTTATGTGCGGCTACAGATGTTTCACATAAAAAAAAAATGCAACGCTAGCCGCGAGATAAAATTGCGATGTTTATGGACCTAGTGCAATATCAGCGAGATTAGCACAAATTTGGTTTAAGCGTGTTCAATCCGGAAATTTTGCGTCGCCACGCCAGAAATCTGTTTTACGTGCGGCTATAGATGTTTCACATGAAAAAAAAATGCAACAATAGCCGCGAAAAAAAAATGGCGATGTTTATGGACCTAGTGCAATATCAGCGAGATTAGCACAAATTTGGTTTAAGCGTTTTCAATCCGGAAATTTTGATGTCAAAGATACACGCTCTGGTCGCCCTAATACGAATAAAATGGATGCTATTTTTGAAAAAGTGGAGCAAGATCGACATATCAGTAGTTACGACGTGGCTGAAGAATTGGCAATTGACCACAAAACGGTTTTGGCGCAGTTGAAAAAAACTGGGTACACAAAACAAGTTCGATATTTGGGTACCGTGTACTCATTTGTGATTCTTTATTACGACGTAATGAAACCGAATCATTTTTGAAGAAGCTGGTAACTGGTGATGAAAAGTGGATCACGTACGACAAGAACGTGCGAAAAAGGTCGTGGTCAAAGGCCGGTCAGGCTTCACAGAATATTGCGAAACCCGCGTTAACTCACAACAAGGTGAGGCTGTGTGTGTGTGTGGTGGGATTGGAAGGGCATTATTCATTATGAGCTGTTATCACCAGGCAGGACCATCGATCCTAAACTCTACTGCGAACAACTAATGAAATTAAAGCAAGAAGTTGAGAGAAAGCGGTCGGAATTTATCAACAGAAGGGGTGTGGTTTTTCATCATGATAACGCTAGACCTCACACATCTTTATCCACTCAGCAAAAATTCAAAGAGTTTGGGTGGGAGGTGTTAATGCATCCGCCTTATAGTCCTGACCTTACACCTTCAGATTTCCACACTGTTTCGGTCTCTGCAGAATTCTTTAGGTAGTATCAGGTTAACATCACGAGAGGACTTCCAAAACCACTTGTCGCGGTATTTTGTCCCAAAATTTCTATAGCAAGGGGATTATGTCCCTACCTACAAGATGGCAAAAAAAAATGTCGAAGAAAATGGTACCCACATACTTTAGTTAAATGTAAATAAACTACATTAAAAATGTTATGAATTTTCTTAAAAAATGCGAAGAAACTTTTTTCCAACCTATTATTTACTTCTTATACTAACACGTCTCCCCGCCGACTGGCCACGTGGTCTTCGCTTCTCACGCTCAAAAAATAGTTATTAGCTGGTTATTGAGCGTAGACAAATAAAGGCAGTTATTATATTGACGACAACTGCCTTTATTATTCTATTATATTTTTCTAGGTCAAACACCGCCGTACATACTATGTATCGCACCAAATAAATTAAATTAAAATTGGATTGTTCACAAAAGTATGTCACATTCAGGCTTCAATCCCTAGTTTTGGTGGCTTTTAGAACAGCGCTAGAATGTTCTAGATAATACCAGAACAAAAGAAAAAGGATAGCTGATGAAAAGGACATACACAAATTCTTAATGTAAAAATGTACATTAGATGTTTCCAGAATAATTAGAAAGAGAATTTTATTTTATGTTAGAGGGCGACAAACAAGTGTTGCTGGCCTTTTCCCCCACCCCAATGAGCTCTGGCAATCTTACTCACACTCAGAAACACAACATTACAATTATTAATGTTATTATTAAGAATGTCTTCTGTAAGGTGGAGGTACTTCTCCAGTCGGGCTGCTCTTTGAGCGAATGAACGCTGTGCCCTACCTCTCTTATTTATAGATAGAGCGAGTTTTATTAATGAAAAGAAAGATATAGGTAAGGACAGAAGCATTACGACTAATCTGCCATATAGGCGAAATTTTTAGAAAAAATATATGACTTATGAAATGTTTTAAATTTGGAACAATTTACGGGTATATAAGTAAAATGTTAAAGCAGAACAATTTAGTTTTAATTCATTAAAAACTGAAGGCAAATTAAGAGGAAGAAGACTAAGTGGAAAACTGAACAAAGTAAACAGTGTCAAGTGTTCTCTACACAGTGAAGTGTGCCGTGTACGTCAGGACATTAACTTGGGCAGTGCTCGTCACGGGAACTGTACTGTACGTTCTGAAGTGCGCTACGTGTGGACTCTAACAAAGAACTAGTCGCCGGGACTCTTAAGAACGTGTGTTTAGTGATCTTAGTGGTTAACCAACTGTCACTGTCGACGCCAATAAAAGTTCCTGTGCAAACACTAGTTTATTTTCCAATCCCCTGACTCACCGCTCGCCAGAGTATAAAAGCTTACATTTCCTGGTATCAATAGTTGTGTAATTTAGCGCGCCTTTTCACTACCGACGGATGACGTTTAAAGTAGCTACTTTAGTCTGCGCACGCGCTGGTATATTAAATAACTCACAAACGCCTAGTCGCTGTGTCACCGCTACGCTGCCTGCTACGTCGTAGACACCCGAAGTATTGTGGCTACGCATATAGTCACCGGGCGGCTTGCTTGTCACAATAAGCTAGCGTACAGTTGCATAGCGAGTGCGACGCGAGCTCCGGGGCGACGGCGCGGGGAGGCGGGGCTAATTCACACCGAGTAAATCGAGTGCAGCTTGGAAAGCATTCACGTTACAATTCTTTGACACGCTTCGAATCGATGACTATATTGCCTTTTGATGATTTGGGTATATAAAACCTTTTAATAACTTAAGTTAAAGTTTGAGGCGGGAAAACAACAAATGAGGGCATGCAATAGTGGTGGAGGAACATGCCTGGTGGCGGCGGGCGCGGGCGCGGCTCGTGCGGCGCGGGCGCGGGCGCGGCGGCGGGCGCGGGCGCGTGCGAGGGCGCGGGCGCGGCCGGCGGCGACACGCGGGCGGCGGTGGCGCCGCTGCCGGAGCCCGACTTCAGCAGGTTCGCGTACGTCTTCGGCTCCGGGGCCGCGGCCGCTGTGGATGAGTCGCATCCTAAAAAAGTCATTCTATTGTTTTCTCATTTCAACAAACATTTCTGTTGTGTTTAAAGAATAAAACCGCCGTCGGCAGAATCACCCTTAACTACCTTAATATTATTGTTTCTTTTAATAACTTGTTCAGACACTTGTCGATGTTGCATTCCCAACTGTCAACTTCTACCACTTCTCCCATCTAAGGAAGACTATAGAACAGGAAAGATTACTTGATCTGGCATATAATTTGCTTAACTTACATTGTCGAGAGTTAAAATGAATGCCAAAGTAAACGTGGAAAAATTAAAGGAATGGAGATAACATAACACACAAACGCATAATTTATGTGCAAGTACATACGATCGCAACGTCGGTGACATGGGCGACGTTCTAGGGCGTCTGTTATCGACTAAAGACCGCGTTACATGTATTAAGCCAGCGACGATCCTTTGCCCGGAACTCTGTGAGGCGCTAATCCCACTATCTAGTACTTCATAAAGTGGAAAATCATATTTATGCGTCGAGGAGGATCGAATTGATCGATCCAAATCGATTTATCTTTCGTATAGATAAAATGTGGACAAATAACATGTGAAATCTCAAAAATGGGAAATCATAGATTTAACGATTATATTTATGATTTCCCCATTTTTGAGATTAGATTGACGCTTTGCATTGCAAATAATGCTAAATCCAAAATTTAACACGAGAAATGTTTAATAAGACTATCATAGATGGTACTCTTATTACACATTTACCTTATGTAGATCTAAATTCTATCGTAAAAAGGTTATTTATACCAAAAGGCTTTGACGTTTCGAGAATACTTAGAAACACTTCAAGAAAATTTTAGTAGTGGCACTACAGAAGCCGTAAATATATTTTGTTTTGATTCAAGATGTGGTATAAGTTGGGTACTAACGTTGGTGCGGCGGCGGCGTGGGCTCCCGCATCTCGGGTTCAGGCTCCGGCACGGGCTCGGGCGCGGGAGCGGGCGCGGGGGCGGGGGCGGGCGGCGGCGACGCCACGCCCGCCGCGGGCTCCGGCTCGGGCTCGCCGGCGATGCTCGCGCCTGCCACAAAAGGTACCTTCCTTAGTTAGCGAACTTACATTGAAACAGACTCCTTGAGGACGATGCTACCCTGGACTTTATTTTTTTAATTAGTAGTTTTGAAGTAGTTACAGATATTAATTAATATTTTTAAACGAACTCAAAAAGAGGCGGATTCTCATTTCAACTAGTTTTTTTTGGATGTTCCTGGATTTCAGCAACATTTATTAATCAATTTTAATTATTTTAACAGTATACTTGCAAGAAAATTCCATATATAATTTGTTGACATTGTATAGTAATTTTAGTTTATTACTAATAGTGATCTTGGTAACATTAGGGATTAGGCCAAAAGCTTTGGCCTTCTCGTTAACCCATCTATGTCACACGATGACACATATTATGTGTTCTTGCAGTAATTAATGATGACATTCCCATAGCTTATTGCAAATAACCTTGGAATATTAATTGACTGCACCTCATCATGGTCAGAACACGTTGCAGAAGTAAGCAGGAGAGTATACTGTTAATTTCAGTCCCTTAAACGGCTTCAGAAATTCTTGACTTTTCGCATTAAAATTTACCTCGCGCAATCACTTCTACTTCCTCTTCTTGACTATGCCGATGCCGTTACCGGGTTGCAAATGAAGAACTTCTCAACAAGCTCGAACGTCTACAGAATTTATGTATCCGATTCATTTACGACCTCCGAAACCATGACCACGTGGCCGAGTTTCGGTCGCAGTTGAATTGGCTACCTCGGAGACGTCGAGATTGTCATATTCTATCATTCGTCTATCCCACGATATCTCCGTTTTTTCTTTCTGACCAAATTCGTTGCGGGATCCAAGACAGTTAATGCGATTCCCCGGGACATGCCTGAGCCTCACAGGCTCACTGTCATTTTATTGTGTGACACTGTTGATCCCAGCTTACAGGAGTTGCAGTGGTGGTTAAGAGGGAGGGACTAGTCCCGAATACAAATTTACATATCTCCGTGAACACTTTGAGTGTTTAGTCCCGCGAGAAAACATTTGTTGTTCAACCACTTCACTTCGTCTTCGAATGTTTTCTCACTCCTCAAGCCGGTATGACGGATCATTTACTGTTCGAGCAGTGCGTTTGTGTAATGCCTTTCAACATTCAATTCGTGCTACAACATCTCTTGACGTATAGACGTATAGATGTGGCGATATAAGTCAGCAGATTGGGATGAGATGCGGCACTTTTTTGCTTCGTATCCTTGGCGCGCGACGTGCTTCGTATCTGACGACCCTTCAATTTGCGCCGATGCTATAGTTGATGTTATACGTCAGGGTACACTTTATCCCATACTCTGATGTGTCCACCGATTGTGCGGCACGTCCTTGGTACAATACCGAGTGCCACGTTAGTGAGACCCTTAAGCAGACGGCGTACGTGGAGTGGGCACACGCGCGAAGTACTAGGGCGTCAGATATACGCAATAGAAAGACAGCATTTAATAAAGCCGCCAAGACATGCAAAAAAGTATTAAGAAGAGCCCGTTTCAACCACATCGACCGAATTGGCTCTAAAATAGCTAGCTCCCTGGCCAAATCGGTTGAAGCGAACTTTTGCCGTTATTCACTACCTCCACTGACACGGGCTTTGTCAGTGGAGGTAGTGAAGAACGGCAAAAATTCGCTTCAACCGATTCACTGGCCCACAATGCAAAAGAGTAAGCGGAACTCGCCAACCTTTTCGCTAGCAACTCTTCCCTAGATACATGCAGCCAACCTCCACCACAGATTCCTCATTGTTGCTCCGAAATGTCGGATGTCCACATAAACCAAAAAGAGGTCCTAAAAGTGCTGCGTGGACTAGATGTGAGTAAGGCCAGTGGACCCCATGAGATCCCGGCGTTATCGAATCGAATCGTGTGCACCTGAGTTGTCCCCTATACTCACACGCCTATTCCGGCTCTCTCTGAGATGGGGTCGTGTACCCAAATCATGGAAACTTGCAAATGTTCAACCCATACCCAAGAAGGGTAGTCGTGCAGACCCGTCGAATTACAGACCCATTGCAATCACCTCCATACTCTGAAAGATTATGGAACGTGTATTGAACGCCCAAATCCTCAAGCATCTCGACAACAATGATCTTCTGTGTGATCGCCAATTCGGCTTTCGTTGAAATCGATCTACAGGAGATCTTCTAGTGCTTGCGACTCACCTCTGGGGCGAAGCAATTGAGAAGCACGGTGAAGCTTTAGCGGTTTCGCTTGACATCACGAAGCCTTTCGATAGGGTCTGGCATAATAGTCTGCTCAACAAGCTTCTATCATATGGACTACCTTCTAGCCTGTGCACCTGGATTTCGGATTTTCTGACTGGACGGTTTGTAAGAGTGGTCGTTGATGGCTGCTCTTCAGATCTCAAGGCCATTAAAGCCAGTGGTCCTCAGCGATCTGTTCTCTCAGCTACGCTCTTTTTGCTGCACATTAATGACCTGCTTTTACCCGTTATTTATGGGTACGCAGATGACAGCACAGTTTCAGAGAGCTACATATCCGATCCACGGGCTAGTAGCAGCACAGCCGATTCTCTTAGAGAGAGTATAGTAGAACGGATGAACTCGACCCTCCAGGTTGCATCTGATTGGGGTATTGTAAACAGCGTCGATTTTAACGCCACCAAAACACAGGCATGTCTTTTTTCCGCCAAGAAGACCCCCTTTTATCGGACTCCTATATTCCGTGATGTGTCTGTACCAATATCCAATCACCTAGACTTATTGGGTCTCAATTTAACTTGCGACCTGAATTTCGGCTGGTCCATCGAGTCCAAAGCTAAGGTCTCTGCCAAAAAGCTTGGTATACTTAATAAGGTGAGACGGTACTTCACGAGGGAACAGCTTTTAAATCTATACAAAGCACAAGTCCGACCCTGCGTGGAGTACTCATCTTTAGGATGGCTCCGCAAAGTATCAGCTAGACTTCGGATTCGATGGACAGACGCGCTCGCAGTATAATCGATGATAGAGACCTAACAAGTAAAAAGATGCAAAACTTGGATCATCCGCGTCAGGTTGCAAGCTTATCGGTTTTCTACAGGCTGTTTCATGGAGGCTCAAGACCTCTATCAACTTATCCCTCCATCACCCTTTTTTCATCGGACTACAAGACGTCGGGAGGCTCTCCACCGCTATGTTGTTGACATCCCATTATGCCGTACGAAGCGTTTTGCTTCCTTTTTCATTTTACGCACGGCTAAGCTGTGGAACAGCCTCCCAAATGACGTGTTTCCAGACTTATATAACATGGGTTTATTTAAGGTTAGAGTGAACAGGCATCTTATGGGTACGCGCGGTCCACCTTCGACTACATCTTCACTTACCATCAGGTGAGATCATGGTCAAGCGCAAACCCATTATGCATAAAAAAGTACACTTAAATACCTATGACAGTCTAATTTCGTGCCAATCATTTCGTTCTTGATGGCATTAATTTTAACGTAATTAATGTACAGCTGTAAACTGTACAGCTTAGACAACATATGTCACATAATGTTTTTAGTTTGTGTCGTTGTCGAGGACTTGTTTTTTCGTGATACTTTTTCTAATGTATTTCCTTAACATAAAAAGAATCTTGAAAAAATGTATCCCTCTCTACCTTAAATTTTGATGTACTCGTAGATGGAACCACAAGACGTTTAGCGTAATTGTGTAAGAAGTACCGAGAAGTAGTACTAACTGGCGTCACCTTGCAGCGCGGCCACGAGGTGGCGCGGCGGCTCGTCGTGCGGCAGGCCGTTGACGTGCAGCACGTGCGGCGGCGCGGGGAACGTGGCGGGCGGGAAGGCGGAGGGCGGCGGCGGCGGCGGGAAGTAGCCCGCGCCGCCCGCCTCCTCGTCCTCGCCCTCCGAGCGCCCCGAGCCCGAGCCCTCCTCGTCGGAGAACACGATGTCCTGCAAGAGCACACGCCGGGTCACTTCTACTCATATGTGGGGATTTCAGATGGACTCGAAAGTGTCTAGTGCCAGCGGTGCAAAGAAGTGAATAAGTAAGATCATAAATATATATACTAACTTATGAGGTAATTCACACAAATCCCTTGTCCGTATCTTTCAGAGGGCGTATATGTCACCACGGTTGGCCGAGGTATGTCGTCTACTGTATATTTTGGTTGCTCTGAAGGAGCACTATGCGATTATCGATTAATTTTTTTTTGAGTTTCCGCTCGCTGATTGGCAATGTTGTAGTGGTAAAACCCCAAACGCGCATGGGCGCGCCGCCGTTGGACAGCTCGCCCGACACCTGCACCACTACGCCGTTGTAGTACGCAGCATGTTGGAGGGCCGTACCTGGTAGCGGAAGATGTCGTTGTGCACGTAGTACTTCTTGGGCGACTGCGCGGCCAGCACGAAGGTCTGCGTGAAGCGCCGCATGGGCGCGCCGCCGTTGGACAGCTCGCCCGACACCTGCACCACTACGCCGTTGTAGTACGCAGCATGTTGGAGGGCCGTACCTGGTAGCGGAAGATGTCGTTGTGCACGTAGTACTTCTTGGGCGACTGCGCGGCCAGCACGAAGGTCTGCGTGAAGCGCCGCATGGGCGCGCCGCCGTTGGACAGCTCGCCCGACACCTGCACCACTACGCCGTTGTAGTACGCAGCATGTTGGAGGGCCGTACCTGGTAGCGGAAGATGTCGTTGTGCACGTAGTACTTCTTGGGCGACTGCGCGGCCAGCACGAAGGTCTGCGTGAAGCGCCGCATGGGCGCGCCGCCGTTGGACAGCTCGCCCGACACCTGCACCACTACGCCGTTGTAGTACGCAGCATGTTGGAGGGCCGTACCTGGTAGCGGAAGATGTCGTTGTGCACGTAGTACTTCTTGGGCGACTGCGCGGCCAGCACGAAGGTCTGCGTGAAGCGCCGCATGGGCGCGCCGCCGTTGGACAGCTCGCCCGACACCTGCACCACTACGCCGTTGTAGTACGCAGCATGTTGGAGGGCCGTACCTGGTAGCGGAAGATGTCGTTGTGCACGTAGTACTTCTTGGGCGACTGCGCGGCCAGCACGAAGGTCTGCGTGAAGCGCCGCATGGGCGCGCCGCCGTTGGACAGCTCGCCCGACACCTGCACCACTACGCCGTTGCCCAGCGTCGCCTGCGCGTCCACCTGCAGCGCCACCAACCAGCTTATTTATTTATTTACACAAGCAGTGGCTTAAAGCCTAAGTTAGGTTCGTCTAAGCACTGGGTTCTCGATATAATACCTAGTCGTAGCAAATGAATGGAGCCACAGTAAATACAGTTCAATCAAAATGACAAATGTAAACAGATGTATATAATTTACGAGGTGCTTCTTATCTTATGCAATTACAAGTTCATGAATGCGGTGAGCGCACACTCCAACCACGTAGCCAGTCAGTTGAGGACTGGCCTACTCAAAACACTAATGCCTAGGAATATAAAAAATATTATTTATGTACGGATTTGACTGACCTGCAATAAAGAGCTCGGTTAAAAACGAGGATTACGCGGTATCTTGCGAGATAGCATACAATATGAAATTTTCGTTATGTTTGCCGTAAGCAAAGGCTAATTATAAACATACATTGAAACAAAGACTATTTTCAAAAGTCCATATATCTGGTTGAGCAGCTAGATGCTTCTGCCCCATCACGGGCAGAATTTCACAGTGTCCATGTGACAAGCACAGTAATACCTGGCTGATCTTGGCATGGCAGTCGCGGAAGTTGAGCTGCTGGATGCGGTTGTGAATCTGCTTTTGCCCGACGACGGGCAGAGTCTCACGGTTGGTCGAGTCGACCCCGCCGTGGATGAACGACGAATAGTTGTTGTAGAACCTGCGCAAAAATATGAATATGAGCTATTATTTACTACACACAATGAGGCCAGGCTGTGTTAATATCTAAAATATAATGTGGCACAGTAGATATTGTACTCCCAAATATCTCGGCGTCCACATATTACGACTTCGATTCAAGCTCAGGATAAGTATGTGTGTGGCGCATATGTAGTTGTACAGAGTTCTTCTTCTTAGCATGTCGATGGCAAACTAGTCAATTTTATGGCCCAGAACGTGGCTTCACTTTGTACAGAGTTTATATGTTCTTTGTGTCCTTGACTTGCATGTATATGAATTCCCGTTGCAAGAATTTATTTCCTCAGTATAGGCGTCAAATGAACATTATTTCTGACACAACCACAATGGGCCAAACCATAAGCAATACAACCTAATCTTAAAGCGCTTATCCTGAACTGACTTCAGCTTAACGATTATCCCATATTGTCAGTAATGAAGTCGCCAGCATAGTCTGACGAGTTGTGGCGTGACAGTGACGTCAGTACGGACACAGATAGGTGGTGGTTTCAACTGGCTGTTCTCAGTTATCTGATCCGCTATCTCTACGTCCACTAGCTCTACACTTTTCACTGGCGTAGGATACTTTCAACTGAATTAGTCATAATCATAACTCATATTCGGCGATCAGTCATATCTCTCTTCAGCGTTCGACCAATGAAATCACAGACGAGTGTATGAGTGCGAGCATGTCTATTGGCGGACGCTGTAGAGACATGCTTAGCTATGCTGGTGGGAAGTGACGGAAAATTATACTCTTGTGTTACGTAGAGCAGCGCTAAAAGCACAGACTCTCTTTCTTCTGTCTTCATGCTACAAACAATGTTGTCGTGGACCGATTGAGCGCCGCCACGCGAGCTCTTATGTAACTACCGGCATTATTATACTACGACAAACAATTTGTATTACTAACTTAGATATTACGGTTAACACGAACTCAGCTTAAGCTAGTCTTCTGTAGCATTTGCTGAAGTACACACCTCTTCCTAGCTAGTAGATAGCAAATGAAAATAAACTAAACTAGTTTGTTATAATCTCTGCGATGTAAACTAAGTTACGTTTAGGATTATCTATGCTTGTTGGGAATAAACCTTTTTGACGTAAAACTTCTTTACGCTCGCTTGACTTAGGAAGTAAGCTGGTGAATGCGTGACGAGAGCGTTACTAAAACTGTGATCGGGCAAGGCGAAAGGAAGTTGATTTCGATTTTAATATATTTTTTTAAACAAATGTAACTGTTCTATAATTTAGTAAAAAATTATGTACAGACGCCAGCACATCAAGCTATCCCAATCTGTCACATTTCCCTAATTGAAAGTGAACCTTATGCTTTTGTGATAAAGTTGAAAATCTATAAAAGAAATTTGACAGATTGGGGTAGCTGGATGTGCTGGCGTCTGTACCTATCTTTAATGACAGGTATCACATTTTTTTTGGGATTTCACGAGACAGGCTAGCCCTAGTGTGAGAGCCATAAGCAATAATTATACTCCTTCTTGTACTTTATTTTAGTAACTAGGTTTAAGAATTTTTGTATCTTTACTTTGGATAATAAATTATTCTTATTCTAAATACAATAAGTTAGTGAAGATAGAAGAAACAGAATTACGCTTCGTATATTATACTGTAGGGGCAAGAGAGAGGGCGAGCACTTTTTTTTGTCATAGCCAGTTACGTTTCGTGTATCTAAGTAGTCTAAAGCCCATTTATTTTTGATTCTTAACGCTTAACTTGGGGAGTAATTTAGTGTTTGTGCGACGAGCGAAGTTGGGAGGGAGATAAGTTATAGGGGCAAGAGAGATCGGTTTCACATTTTTTTTTTTTGTCATAGCCAGTTACGTTTCGTATATCTAAGTAGTCTAAAGCCCATTTATTTTTGATTCTTAACGCTTAACTTGGGGAGTAATTTAGTGTTTGTGCGACGAGCGAAGTTGGGAGGGAGATAAGTTATAGGGGCAAGAGAGATCGGTTTCACATTTTTTTTTTTTTGTCATAGCCAGTTACGTTTCGTATATCTAAGTAGTCTAAAGCCCATTTATTTTTGATTCTTAACGCTTAACTTGGGGAGTAATTTAGTGTTTGTGCGACGAGCGAAGTTGGGAGGGAGATAAGTTATAGGGGCAAGAGAGATCGGTTTCACATTTATTTTTTTTTGTCATAGCCAGTTACGTTTCGTATATCTAAGTAGTCTAAAGCCCATTTATTTTTGATTCTTAACGCTTAACTTGGGGAGTAATTTAGTGTTTGTGCGACGAGCGAAGTTGGGAGGGAGATAAGTTATAGGGGCAAGAGAGATCGGTTTCACATTTATTTTTTTTTGTCATAGCCAGTTACGTTTCGTATATCTAAGTAGTCTAAAGCCCATTTATTTTTGATTCTTAACGCTTAACTTGGGGAGTAATTTAGTGTTTGTGCGACGAGCGAAGTTGGGAGGGAGATAAGTTATAGGGGCAAGAGAGATCGGTTTCACATTTATATTTTTTTGTCATAGCCAGTTACGTTTCGTATATCTAAGTAGTCTAAAGCCCATTTATTTTTGATTCTTAACGCTTAACTTGGGGAGTAATTTAGTGTTTGTGCGACGAGCGAAGTTGGGAGGGAGATAAGTTATAGGGGCAAGAGAGATCGGTTTCACATTTTTTTTTTTTTGTCATAGCCAGTTACGTTTCGTATATCTAAGTAGTCTAAAGCCCATTTATTTTTGATTCTTAACGCTTAACTTGGGGAGTAATTTAGTGTTTGTGCGACGAGCGAAGTTGGGAGGGAGATAAGTTATAGGGGCAACAGAGATCGGTTTCACATTTATTTTCTCTATATAGGCATCAGGGAACTACCATTATTTCGAATGAAGAAGGTATTGAAAGAATGGCTTGTACATAATGTATTTTATAATAATTAGGTAGTGTGTAGTATGTAATAGTTGTACCAAATATTTTAATGAAGCTACTTCTTATGTAAACCATTTTTTTGCATGTCAGTACGACAAAATATGTGGAACTTAGTTTAAGACTCTCCATCCATCTGTCTGTTACCATATTTTTTGCGAATTAAATATATTTGAATTTTTTGAATATTATTAATAGCTGTTACTTTTTCTACATCTAAGTTTTACTGCACTTGTGTGGTTTAAAGCACACCCGTTCTACTTTTTTTCTTTTACAAATCTCTTTATTCGAATTTTTGTAAACATGATGTTTAGTTAGACATGAATGCGATTAGACGCGCCAGAGGGTACCTTCTGTATTCGAACCTCGGCTCAGGGCTCTTGCTGCCATGGGGATGCATGCAAGTTAAGTTTTGTGCAACTTTCACACTATGCTAATACACAAAGAAACCTGTCCTCATCTTGAACTTGCTCAATGCTACCCACGAGCTATTTCTGGCTGCCAGTTTACCTATTCTGCGATTTTTGTTCGTAGGATTTAAAACTAAATCATTATATTACAATGCAATATAGTAGATAACTGTTAAAACTTTGCCTGACCGTGCCGTTTTTGTGGATACACGATTTTTAGGGTTCCGTAGCCAAATGGCAAAAAACGGAACCCTTATAGATTCGTCATGTCTGTCCGTCTGTCCGTCCGTATGTCACAGCCACTTTTTTCCGAAACTATAAGAGCTGTACTTTTGAAACTTAAGTAGATGTATTCTGTGAACTGCATTAAGATTTTCACACAAATAGAAAAATAATTATAATTTTGGGGGTTCCCCATACATAGAACTGAAACTCAAATTTTTTTTTCATCGTATCCATACATGTGGGGTATCTATGGATAGGTCTTCAAAAATGATATTGAGGTTTATAATATCATTTTTTTCTAAACTGAATAGTTTGCGCAAGAGACACTTCCAATGTGGAAAAATGAGTGCCCCCCCCCCCCCCCCCCTCCTCTGTAACTTCTAAAATAAGAGAATGATAAAACTAAAAAAAATATATGATGTAGGTACATTATCATGTAAACTAAGATTCAAGATGGCGCTGCCGTCGTTGTAAACATCAGCTCCGTGTTTAAAAAATATTTTAAAATAAACTAATAGTATTTGAGTGGCGAATATAAGCGAATTTGTGAAAAGACACTACAATAAACAAGTGTTATTGTTATCTCGGACAAAAACAGTTTAATAAGTAACGTTTGTTAAATATTAACCAATATATAACAGACAACTTTTGAAACGAAACTATACATAATAAGTGCGTATGTGTGTTAAAATAAAAGTGTCAATAGTGCTATTCTGGATAGATAATCAAAAAACAATAAAAAACAGTGTTAAAATTACAGTGAATATAAAAACTACTCACTTTGTTAATAAAGTCATATTTGCCGGTCATCCAACAAATAATTGGACTTTGGACCTGTCCTTTAGCTAGAACAGACAACCAATATCGACTTAAAAATATCAAGTTGCTACCAGTTACTAATTTCACCACTGTTACTTAAGTACATGTAGCCCAACGGCGAACGTATTAGCTTTTACTGTACGTTGACTCCAGTGGTCGGGGTTTCAAATCCTGCCAACATCGATTCGTCTTTTTCCAAATGATTGTTGATAGTAATTTGTAATAAAGTGATTTCTGCGAAAACATAAGGGTCTCACAACGTTGTCCTACATCAATAACACAGAAGCACAAAACTGTGGCTGTAGTTTAAGTCAGTCAACAATAGAGGGCGCCATAAATAGTAACGCAGCCAAGATATCGAAACAAGTACACTGTTACAATGTGCATAACCCACATAGAAAATATAGAATTTGTGCTTCTATCTGTAATTTCCATAACGACAGTTGCTTTAATCACAACTTCGACACTGCACTGAAGCGGAACATAGATATTGGCATTACAATATGGACGACCTAAACGTCAATAGTCGTTTAAGAAGAGCACAATCATACGATCTATCGAGGGATACTTATGACGAATTGAATACAACAACAATGTTTGACTCGACTATACATAGCTTACCAAACAATTCAATAGACAATTACGAAATTCTAGATTTAAAACTGCAAATAGATAAAACTAAGGAAGAATTAAACGTGGCTCATAAAGAAATAGAGAATTTACTCATGGAAAATAATAACTTGAAAAAATCTCTAGAACTAAGCTATAAAAAAATTGACGTCCTAAAAACAACTACTACTAATATAACACCATCGAAACAACTTACTAGAAAACTGACGACAAAAAATACGGTGACCAAATGTATTAAACTCGACAACATTAAAATAGCAGACACGAATGAACCAAAAACTTGCGCAGAAAGCCAAATTGAAAGTAATTCACCGCTAACGAAACTAAAAACAGCAACTAATGAAGAACAGAAAGTAATTTGTGCAGATAAAAGTAACTTGGTCAGCCAAAATCTACTTCAAAACCTACATAAAATCTCTACGAAACGCATTAAAAATACACGAATTACCACTAATACCAGGAAACGAACAAAAAGAAATGAAGAAACCAAACTTGATACTATCAATATAGAAAATTTGGAACCAGAGATTGATATGATACATACAATACATGATGAAAAACAAGAATCAAGTAGAACGGAAAACAATAATAATAATCAATTAATGAGTAAAATAGATACAAATAATAAAGAACCAAACGATAAAGAAGAGATAGAAAAGACTGAGGATATGAATATCGATAATAACACCCAATCGATAGGATCAGTAAATATTAACATGGTATCTAATCAAGAAAATGCCGAAATGAATATAAAAAACCACAATAGAAGTAGCGAAACATTACATTATAGTGAGAAAGTCGACCCAACCAATCAGAAAAGGAAGGTTCTTATCTTAGCTGATCAACAGGGAAGAAGACTAAGACATACGATAGCAGAACTCTTAGGCCTTGAATATCAAGTCACATCATTTTGGAAACCAGGTGCCAAAACTGACAATATAATAAAATCTGCTGATTCCTATATCAAATCAATGACAGAAAGGGATTACCTTGTTCTAATATGTGGGACCAATGACTCTAACCTGTATTAGTTCCGAATTAATTTGGGTTATTTTCTTCACTCTATAAAGAATACAAATGTTTTAGTGTGTCAAATTCCGTATAATAGACATTTAAATGTTTATAAGCTCAACTTAGAACTAAAATATATGACTCAACAATATCACAACATCAACTTTTTAGATTTGGACCATAATAGTGGTTTTTACTATAATACTGTAAGTTTTTGTCGATGTTTATTACGAGAAATATTACGCTTATCTTATAAACAAAATTTCGTACAGTATAGTAACTGCAAAATTAGACCACTACGCACCGATACCAATACCATTTCAGTTGATAAAACTACTCAAACATGTTTTACACCGGACTTGAAGATAAGTAGTCCAGTAAATACACATATTGGACAGGCTTCTGCATATATATCTAATACTCCTAATACTGGTGTTGATGGTGCACTGTCAAATGGAATATATTCAGAAAAGCGTCTTTTTCGTGACTAATAAAATGCAATTATTACATCAGAATATTAACGGTTTAATACACAAAAGTGACATATTGTCTGTCAATTTATGCAACCTGTCTGTAATTGGTGAACATGTAGATGTACTGTGCGTTACAGAGCATAATATGATATTAGAAGACGTAAACTGTGTTTCTTTGCTAGATTTCAAGATGGCTTCTTGTTACTGTAGAACCGAGCGTCGTGGAGGGTCGTGTATAATGATAAGAAATAATTACGATATTGAAAGTATTACTGAATTAGTTAACTTTTCGATTCCAAGAATAGTGGAATGCTCGGCTGTAAAACTGTCCTGCCAAAAAGTCTTCATAGTGTGTATATACAGGCCGCCGCGTTCAAATACACAATGTTTTGAAATTTTCTTTGAAACCCTAGAGAAAATACTAAGCAGAATCTGTTACAAAAAAGATTACAAAATTATAATATGCGGTGACTTCAATATTGATATTTTAAAAATTACCAAACAATCAAGTGAATTTATCAACACTTTACTGGCATATAACCTAAAACCATATTTCAAGCAACCTACTAGATTGGACAGTAGTACATGCATTGATAATATTGCACACAATATAAGAGGTTGTACAGGTAAAGTTACGGAACTTGCGTTATCAGACCACAATGCACAAATTTTAAAATTTCCAGTGAAAAAATTTGTGGCCCTAAAGCATTGGTACCAATTAAAACGAGATTATCATAAAGATAATAAACAAAAGTTTAAACAATGTTTAGCTCAGCTTAGTTTTCAGAGCGTGTACCAAGAAAATGATGCTCATAAAGCATTTTCAGAGTTCTATAATACTTTCATTACTTTTTACAATCTTTGTTTTCCCATAAAAAGAATAAAAATAGTGCCGAAAACTAAACCAAAATGGATGTCAAAGGGTATTAAACGATGTAGTAAAATCAAGAGAGACTTGTTATGGAAGTATAGACACTCTCCTACATCACGTAACAAAACAGCATTCAAAAAATATTCGAGTAGATACAAAAACATTATTAAACTAACTCAAAAAGCTCAAAACAACTATCATATAAAAACAGCCAAATGTAAAGCTAGAGCTACTTGGAACATTATAAAAAAATGTTCTAAAAACGAGCCCAGTGAAACCGTGTCAAGAATTTTACATGATGGTAGGAATATTACTGACCCCAATGAAATAGCCAATTTATTCAATAATTATTTTTCTGACATTGCCAATACCAATAACAATAATTGTGACACTAACGTAATACATGACAAATCTAACTCTCTATTTTTGACACCTACAACACCTTTCGACATTTTGAAAATCTTGACATCTCTTAAAAATACCAATAGTGTTGGTTATGACGATATTTCAACTAAAATTGTTAAAGACAATGCATTACTGATTGCACCAATAATAAGCCATATTGTTAATTTATGTTTAGAACAAGGAATATACCCAGAACAATTAAAAATTTCCATTATAAGACCTTTATTCAAAAAAGGTGACCCACAAGATGTGGGAAATTATCGACCCATAGCATTGTTACCAGTGTTATCAAAAGTTTTCGAAAAGGTCATATATACTAAACTATATAATTATTTTGAAAAGTATAATATATTCATAGAAAATCAATATGGTTTCAGGAAAGGAAAAACTATCAATATGGCAATCTACAATTTTCTGCTCAAAGTAACTACAGCTATAGACAGACGAAAAAATGCCATAGCTTTGTTTATGGATATAAGCAAAGCATTCGATCGCGTTAATCACGATATATTGTTAAAAAAACTTTACAGCTACGGAGTAAGAGGGAATGCATACAAATTGTTACAGTCGTATTTAAATAAAAGAATACACATAACACAAATAAAAAAACTTTGTCCTACAACATTGTTAGAAACTATATATACATCTGACAAAAAAGAGATATATTATGGAGTCCCTCAAGGTAGTGTGTTAGGACCTTTATTATTTTTAATATATATTAATGACCTCCCCATTGGAATCAATCATAACATGACATTATTTGCAGATGATAGTACAATTTTATTCATTAATAATTATAACACTGACATTTTAGAATCTGAAATAATCAATACCTTGACTTGCATCAATAATTGGTTGACTAATAATAATTTAATACTAAACATATCTAAAACGCATATAATTAACTTTAAACAAAGACCCACCACAAACAGCATGGACATTAACTTCTCGAGCTCAAGTATATCTGAAGTCTCCACGACGAAATTCTTGGGAGTAACAATTGACAATACACTTAAATGGAAACCACATTTAGAAAGTTTATGTAAAAAGTTATATAAATTCTCATTTGTCTTTTATAAACTAGGACAAGTAGTTAATTTAACAGCAGTGTTAACTGCTTATTACGGATATGTAGCCCCAATACTCAGATATGGAATCATATTTTGGGGCAACTCAACAAACAAGGATCAAGTTTTTAAGGCTCAGAAACGATGCTTGCGTTCATTCCTTCGACTAAATAGGAGGGATTCCTGTAAAGAGCATTTTGTGGAATTGGGCATATTAACAGTGCCATCACTTTATATAAGTGAAGTGGCAATATTTGTTAAAAGCAATGAGAACCTTTTTGAAACCTACCCAGCTGGAAGCCGTGGTGAAAACACGATTCGTCATTTAGCATGCAAAACGCAACTGCTCCGGGCCAGTATATTCTGCATGGCACCTATAATCTTTAACAAAATACCGCAGAAGATAAGATCAATTTCCAACGTAAATATTTTTAAAAATAAACTGAATGCACTCCTTTCTCAAAAAGCTTACTATTCAGTCAATGATTTTTTGAAAGATAACTGGACTTTTAGTATTTAAATGGTATTGTGTTTTGTATTAATTTTAATAATTTGTAAAATTGACATTGTACTCAATTTATATTCCTCAATTTTGGACATTTTTTATTTTAATTGTGACTTTTATTTCTATTTTATAATTAATTTGTAATGTTAAATTTGCATGCCTAACCAGTAAAATATGGCTGAACATCAATAAATTGTAACACCTTATATGTATACCTATATTTGCAAATAAATTATATTGTATTGTATTGTATTGTATTGTACTAACAACGAAAATTGGTTTGAACGAGATCTAGTTAGTAGTTTTTTTAATGCGTCATAAATCGTAAACCGCAATTTACCTTTCATTTAATCAACTGAAATACTTGCTGCTGCGGAACCCTTCATGGGCGAGTACGACTCGCACTTGGCCGGTTTATTATCGGGTATGTACCTACAAACATCAAATATGGCAACTTCAAGTTGCCAATGTGACCCGGCGCGGCAGGCTTTATAATTTGGAGCCGAGTCCGTACACTCGGCGGTGGAGGCCACGCCTTCGACAACTCATGATAAAACTCCTGTACAGTATTAACACAGTGTGGATGAACAAAATACCGAGTAAGTGTGACTAAATGGCGATTCTTTGTATCATCGTCTCAGTTCAGAGGTCATTCACCTCTGCAACAAGCTTGGCAGACGGATTTATCGCTAAATTCAGTTTTATAACAACTATTGGATGCAAACTAGATTTATATTTTGAGTTGAGAATGTTCGTGATTAAGAATAAATACTGAAGTGGTTCCAGGTTAGAGTCTCTTGTTGGGATAACTGTGATAGGGGTTTTATATCCTTAGTTCCCTTTTTCCTCGTTGTGAATTCAATAAAAATTTGGCAAGTTTTCAATAATCAACTGTATGCTGCTTTCTAGTGGAATTCTTCGCGTATACATTGGCACGCCGCTACAAATAGCACCGTCAATGCGGCCCTGCACCGCATACACGACTAACATTCAGACATTTGTCTCACAGAGGCCAGGACAGACCACAACGGTTTCAACCTCACCGTATACCCGTGAGTTGTAAAATACAACTACACCCAGTACGCTTACTGGTAAGATATGTCATCCGTGGTCACGCAACCATTGTGGGCTAGGGAGTAGCGGGCATACCCATATGCGCAATTAGAAATATCGCACCTTTAGAATTAAAGGGACCTAATTAAAAAAATCATGATTTTGACTTTATATCAAAAAATGACCTTAAACTACAATGTTTATCGATTTAAATTAAAACACAGGCCGATTTTGGCGTAGAAAGCTACATCACCATTAATTACAAAAAATTTAACCTTTCAAATCTTTATGTAACGATTCCCAAAAATTCATATTTTCTAATTAGGTCACTACAATTCTAAAGGTTCTTAGGTCACTATAATTCTAAAGGTGCGATATGTTATTCCAGACACATAGGCAACCCTTTGTGGAGTAGTTGAAATACAAAAATATAAATAATTTAATTATTTCTATAAAAATGTTTAAATATTCCGTCCCAGGTTGAATTCTTCGCGAATTGTAGTCTTAAATATACCAGTATAGTCCCAACGCCCTAAATTCTGACGACTTTTTTGCAGTAAAGGTACGTTAGTATAATAATAATAATATAATAATAATATCTGGGGACACATGTATATAATAAATATGTAAATATTGCTGACAATTTTTCTCTTTCGTCAGGAGGCGGTTAAATGATTGAAGAGCATGTTCCAATATCAGTAACAATGCTGGCAAGCGGCAAGCTAATTATGCATCGTTGCAACAAACATCCTAACAACAGTTCAAACTTGATGCATTGTTTTACTTGCATTTGTGACGCTCTTCAAGGTAAGCATTGCGCTCACATTCAGATATCAAACCTTTCGGGTCGCTAACATGTTATGTCTAGCCTAGCCTAGGAGGCTTTCACTGATAACACAAAATACAACAACGAACTAAGTAACCCGCGCGAGAGCATGCTCTACTGGCAGATGCATGAGAAAATCCGTCTACCTAAATATTTATGTAACTAGAAATAATTATGTATACTTAATTAATTATATTACTACAAACATGTTCTGACTATTTACAAGTGCTTTTGTAAAGTCTACGCGAATAAAAACCTTTTTTTATTTTGTGCAACTGTCGCTCTACGTTATTAGGCGAAGACGCGAAGCAGCTCACTCAAGGTTCGGGGGGGGGGGGGGGGGGGGGGAGATTTTTATTGATACTAATATAAACTAAGGGTCATGGAAGGCGATGGTGGGCACAGCGCGACTATTCTCGCCCGCTCATTACGATAAGTCGGATTGTGTTCGGTATCATTAAACTTTCTAATAGCCTTGAATAGCTCAAGGTAGGGTGTGATCTCAAGTCCTGCCTCCTTCAGGACGTAGAGCCAACGACAGAAGTAGATGATCAAAATCAGATATTCAACACTAATAAACAATATTATCGTAAATTACGTCAAAATAGTGTTCTAAAAGCGTAATCAGAGTGAAAAAAATATGTATAGCTAATGATACTAACATCCACGATCATTCATACGGCCAAACCTCTCTTCCGACTTCGATCTTTTACTTTTGCCGTTGACTGTGCCCTGTGACGAGGTTGCTATGAAAGAGGAGACGATGATCAGGGCATATTTGACCGGTTACACTCTTAATCTCTACACTACTCTAAACCTCCAACTCCACTGGCCGCCAGGAAGAAAAAACGCAATAGAGGGACTTAGTTCACCACGGCACTACTCACGGGACTGGTCGACAATCTCTTACGGCTGGATACTAGAATAGATCCTATTACAAAGCACTAAACGGAGTCTTATTTGGTGTTTATATATGCGTATTATTTGCCATACCTATGCACGGAGGACGAGACAGAGTCGGCCATTCCTCTTAATAGGAATAACTTTAATTTGAAATCCCGTGCCCGTGGCCACGAACAATGCAACATGATCGAAATTTCGGCTAAATAAATTAAAGTTTAGTCGCGATAATATGCGATGAGGATTCAATAAGCTTAATGTTGTCACCGATTGAGCAATGTATGAATGTAAATATTGCTGTTTCCAAAAATAAAGTAAGTAGACCTGGGTTCGGTTTTATTTTAAATCATATTCTTGCGTGGGATGGGACTAACAGTATAATTTAGGAAGTTGAATTTTATTTACTTTACGTCATATATTCGAGTCGAATTTCGGCCATAGCGGCTAGACTCAATTGACACTCACTAGTCAACTGCGCGGGACATATTATAGTGCACAAGTGTTTCCGCAAACACAGGAACACTTTGTAATACCGCTAACTCCCAGACTTCAGGCTGATACTGAATATTTTTTTTAACAGAATTATCCTAAAAAGCACTCTTGGCCCCACACCCGGGATTTGAACTTTTTTTTTTTGTTAACGCATTAGGAATGCTTAGACATGCCACCCGCAAAGTGTCTCCTGGTGGGTATGTCGGACTCTCACCGACTAAACCTAACTCTTGGTCCCACCTGGGATTAGAACACAGGACCTCAATATCTGCGGTTGAACACGCAACCTCTAGACCAACGAGACATTAGTTCTATATATATATTTATGACAACAAATATGTACTGTAAATGTTTATTGATAACGTAGTTTGTTAACAAATAAACAAACAATTGTAAAACACATTTCCATGTGCACTTCACGCCTTGGCTGGTTGAATAATGATGATTATTAGCTAATAATGTTTACAAAACGGTTAAAGTGACTGTATATAGCTATGTAAGTGGTGAGTGAGAATTTATGGAGTTCAAGGTCACAAGTGCATCGTTTTCAATACAATGAAATTGTAGCTAATATAATTGGCCGGCCGGTGAAGCATTGCATAGATTGATTCCTTACTTCAATAGTCAGTAGTTAATGTTTCTTTTATCTGGAAAATTATAAGTACTTATCAATTGCATTTATTTGCATAGATCTATTTGTACGTATTCTGGGGTTTACAAACAGATTTGGATTATATTTTTATACGAATGGGCACGCTTGTGAGACCACCCATGTAATTTCTATTAGGATTTGTAAGGAACACTCCGCGAAGGAGTTGTGTCCTTCATTTCGCGGGATATTCTCGCCACGCTTGACAGATAGGTTGGCGTATGATAGTCATAGTACACAGAGAAACTTTGCTCCCCGTTCTCTGCGAGATATTCCCGGGTCCACTTCTGTGCACCTCAGCGGACGAAATGGGGTGGTCATATTTTTTGCCGTCAGCCACACAGTAAAAGCAACCACAAATCATCAAATAATTTAGTTTAGTACTTGAAGTTGGCGCCCATAACCATGCATATTGCCTATTCTTGCTGGCATCAACTTCAATGGTTATCATATAGTTGAAATTATTTGATACTTTTATGTAGGTTGTGAAGACGATTGTTTCATGTTTTTAAAACAGTATTGATAATTACTCCTTTCCTATTCGATAAGGAATGCTTCCGAGATAATCCCATATCAATGTGTTCAAATCGGTTGTTAGACTAAGGAATTCTGAACGAACGTTGAAGTCGGTGGTATCTATGTATTTCCAAACAGTACATAATTGCAGGACCGAAACAGTTAAAAAATTAAAGTTTTTTTTTGATATTCTAGATTTATTAAACAAAGCTCTACTACCACTTATTGGGTTGATAAAATATGGCAAAAATAAGATGCACTTGTAGTCTTAATTCCCTTAATGGCTTGTATCTAGAATCGATAGTTCAAGGAGTTCTCCGATGCATGGGATCGCAAATAACATTAACTTCCCCATGAGTTCATTCATCGTTTAGGGTGTAATTAAATGGGTCGCACACTTTTCCCTTGGTAGTTAGCAAATACAGTATGCGGGAATTCTCCGGGAGACATAACAATTACAAGCTTTTTAACCCCCGACGCAAATAGGGGTGTTATTAATGTAGCCCGTTTCTGTTCAAACATATATACCAAACCACTTCTTTCGCTTAAACTTGGTAACGTCTACATCATTTTGGCGACAGTTATTGGGTATGTGTGAAGATGCGCTCTTAGCCCACCCCCACTTTAGCCTGGCTGCTTTCTGCGGGCAACCAGTACGCTAAGCGCCATCGCCCAAATCTCAAGCTTGGACTAAGATACTGCGTCAGCGACCAGGTTTTGACAACTCACTTAATACGGAAATTGGCCGTTCGTAAACTGGCATATTGAAGTCGAGGTAAATATAATATTATACTGTCTTCCTAACCCAATTACAAATAGCCATCTGCGCGGGACATCATACCCTGCTCATAATAAAAGTGCATCGCTGACGCATGATGGCATGGGGTCAGTCCGTGTGTGCTTCGGCGAGCATTGTTGAAGCGCTACAATGTCTTGGCAGTCCCATCAGAACCTTAAACGTGTACTGCCGGTACACAACGTGCAGGTTCTATTAACGCTGAATGATTCAATTGAATAGCTCCCAATGTTGAGTTTAGCTTAATAGAATAGAACTTTCTTTATTCAAGTAACTATGACTCAACAAGATTGTTAGTATAAACTTACGACTATGTTAGTAATCACACAATCACATTAATCACAAACACGGAACACATACATAAATAAATGGCGGTTTGTCACTGTTGTGCCATTCCATGGGAGACTGCACAACAGTGACCAACGTATTTACAGTCCAGTCGACTGGCAACCATGCTTAAGACGCTGTTGGGGCTGCCCCACACCCTGCGCACCAGAGAAGCACACCTTTTGCGCATTGTTGCGTAAAAGCAATCTACGTGCGCATCTGCGAACATCCCTGACGCACTACAGAAACGAGGCAGCCCCACAAGTATCCTAAACGCATTGTTATATTGGACGCGGAGAGCGCTGTACGATTTTTTTGTATATCTAGCCCACAAGTTGCACGAGTAAAAAGAAGTACAGTAGGCTCGAAAGAGCGTTATTTTAATGAAATTAATGCTTTGCACCGTAGAAAGTGTTACATAACTAGAATGCAATAGAAGCGAGTTACCTGTGCAGGTGGGCGGGCGCCTTGTTGAGCAGCGTGTAGTACTGGCGAACAAACTCGCGGCCTACGCTCTGCGGGGACGGGGACGCCTCCATTACCATCGCTGTTGTTACCGTAGCGCCAATACACCCCTCTGCTATACGCCTGCAACACACACACAACCATCCACACCTGCTCCTGGCCGGTGCGGCTACGGCAGCAAATAGATGGTCCATTGTGTTTACACACGCGCACACACATAAGCGTGCGCGCGAATATACACACATGTGAGTAAACACAAATGGACCATCTCTCCACCAATCCTTAATCCAATGGGCGCATTGGATCCGGTGGTAGCATTAAAGCGCGACGGTCGTTATTAACACAAGGTCCGTCATAATAATAATACCTTAATATAGACAGAACCATTGACAATATGTAGTAAAAATATTAGACTTAAACTAGATAATTAAACATAATCCCTTGACAATAACTTGATACGAGCTAGCTAAATATCATTGCTATAATAAAATAAATTTTATAAATGTTTTCATAAAATGTGTACCTAAATATCTATGTTACCAGAAATAATAATGTATACAACTATATTACTACAAACATGTTCTGACTAATTACAAGCGCTTTTTTAAAGTCTACGTGAATAAAAAACCTTTTTTATTTATATTTTATTTTAAAATGAAAAGCGAATCGAATTGATAGTGGAAATGCATTGTCTCCGCCTACCTCTAAAAGGAAACAGACGTAAGTTCAAATATCAAAATAAATGTAATATCTGTATAGGGATCTTAATATATGTAAGTGCTATTTATGGACTCAAAGCACACCCACACCCGGAACAAACATTTCTGGGTCACACAAATAGTTGTCCTGTGCAGAGATCGTAGCCGACACGAGGGCAAACACGTGCGAGTCGTGGAACACATTATAAATCATAGACACATTTATTAGACGTGCTTATTTACAGAATACGCCCCTATCTCGCCCGGTAGTGTGTTCTGATTCGCTATGGCCGGTACACTATCTATCGCTAATCATAATTTTTATACGTGATGCAAATACTTTGTCCCCTTTTCACGAAAATTGCGCGATGGAACCAGAAATGTTGAGATCCGCAGGCGAACCAAAGTAACCGACATAGCCGTAAGAATTGCCAAGCTGAAGTGGCAGTGGGCGGGGCACATAGATCGTAGCCGACGGCCGCTGGGGCAGAAAGGTTCTCGAGTGCCGACCACGAACCGGAAGACGCAGCGTGGGCAGGCCCCCTAAAAGATGGACCGATGATCTTGTTTGGGTCGCGGGATATCGCTGGATGCGGATAGCGCAAGACCGGCAATTGTAGAGATCTTTGGGGGAGGCCTTTGTCCAGCAGTGGACGTCTTTCGGCTGATATGATGAACCAATTTCGGCCGAGGCGCGTTTGAGGCGCCGGCCAGTCTCAACGGAGACTATCCGATTTGCGGGTGTGCCCAAACACAGGGGCACATTTTATTCCATCACTGTCATGATCCGATGGGACTACTATCAACACGACCGGAAATAAGTCAGGTAAAGAACCAATGCTTTTCGTACTCTGCAGAGGCACAGGGTCTACATACGCAACCATGGCACAACTTTGGGCTGATACTGAGAAATCTGCACACATTCAAATGTTCCATTATCAATATAGATTTTATTTAATCTGAACCGGGATTTGAACCCAGGACCGCAATATCTGCGGCTGAATACGCTAGCGCTAGACCGACTAGGTTGTCCTAATAGTACTCTGCCAAATCACCGTAGCCTAGTTAGTAGTGATCCTGCCTACGAATCTGGTGGTCCTGGGTTCGAATCCCGGTAAGTGCAAATATTTTTGTGATGAACACGAATATTTGTTTGTGAGTCATGGATGTTTTCTATGTATATAAATAAGTATTTATCTATCTATATAAGTACGTATATCGTCGCCTGGTACCCATAGTACAAGCTTTGCTTAGTTTGGGGCTAGGATGATCTGTGTGAATTTGTCCATAAAAAAAAATCGTGCTACTAGCTTAAAGGCGGCAGGACTAATGCTAGTTAAGTTCAACGGCTTATGTCAAGTGAAGGTTAAGGTCGGACCCAAGTGGCGCGCGTGAGAACTATCGAACATATCATTATATCATTCACTCGTTAAATGCCGCCTTTCAATAAATATTGACTATAATTATGACCAAGGTCTAATATTACTAAAATTTGTATTTATATCTTTATGCACCTCCGTCTGAACCTCCTAAACGGCCTAACCTGCTTAGATACAGAATAGACTATGCAGGGCAGAATAGCAGAGCATAATTTACTTTTAATATTTTGCCCAACTACCTTTACTTATGTAGGTAAAACAGATTTTTTTTATCACAACATACCCACATAATATGTGAATCACAGCATCTGATGCAAGAGGCCATGCCATTTTCGATGAAATTTTTGTATTTTATAAGTTGATAATAATTTTATAAAAGGACCCACTGAAAGTGTCCAAAACATTTTTTTAAATCATTCATTCAAAAAATAAAAAGTAAATATGTTCAGCTATCTATCTATAAGTGTGATGTGTCATCCCTGTATGGAGTTTCAATCATCAGGCTATCAAAATACTTTATTGCCAGTCCAAAATTACTACTTTATGCAAAATAATACTTTTTTATGCAAATCTTTGTTTTATTGGTTACATTATGTTACTTTTCATAGGATATCAATTTTTTTTAAAGATTATATGTGTTTAAGTGAATGATTTTTTTAAATCTTTCAGTTTATTCATTACAAATAAACCTACAATAATCATGTATGGCTTCCTTCCTAAAATATTTTAAATTAATAATATTTTTTATTCATGACTTTACATATGAGAGACAAAACTTAAGTAATTCAGGTGTGTTACAGCTGTATTACTTAGTGGTGGTGGAGTTACAGTAGTCATGTTCCAGGTTCAATACCCACTCAGGACAACGATTTGTGTGATCCATTAATATTTGTTCTGAGTATCTGTTTATAAAGTCCCTGGGCACTGGAAATAACTTCCATAGTGCTGCCATGGTTGTATGTATGTATGCCCTGTCTTTTAAATTTTGTTTCAGGGTATTGTGGTAGAGTATCTTAAAACAAACTTCAAATTAAAAAGTATAAACTCCAATAGAAATACTTTTATGCCTTCTGTCTCAAGTCTTTAAGGTGAAGAATGTGTGGAGGCATCAAGATGTAAGTAATATTGAATATTTAGGTTGACAGACTGCAAAAACATCAAGCTTCTATGTCAAGGCAATGCAAATGTCTTTAAACCACTCTATTTTTTTACACTCGCTAGTAAATTAAAACAAATTGAAAATCTACCTCTCATTGAACTAGAAGTTAAGTTGGGCCTTCAATCCATAATTATCTTAAATCTTACTCATAACAAAGGGGGTAGTCTTCAACACTTAATTTGATCTGATGGCCAACCTATCTATATACTAGTTTTGTATGAATCATGAAATACACTATGTAAAATTTTGTGTATTACAAAATTTATTCCATTGGTTTCAGGCCAATACAGGGAAATCAGAATTGTACAGTAGAACTGTATTTATGAATCATTGCCAAATGAACACATAGCCCACAATTGATATATGTATTGAATTGTCCATTTATTTCAAGTTTAGTAATAGAAAAATATAACAAATTGAGCAGGACTTAAATGACCAGTGTGTGCAGTGTCTCAAGTAAAAAGTCTTCGACCAGTGTGTGTTGCCAGTGATGACTTACGGAACAGAGACATGGTCGCTCACTATGAGCCTTATTAGAAGGCTCAAGGTCACCCAAAGAGCAATGGAGAGGCCTATGCTCGGAGTTTCCCTGCGGGATCGAATGAGAATTCTCGAAATCCGCAGACGAACCAAAGTCACCAACATAGCCCGAAGAATTGCAAAACTGAAGTGGCAGTGGGCAGGGCACATAGCTCGTAGAACCGATGGCTGTTGGGGCAGAAAGGTTCTTGAGTGGCGACCACGAACCAGAAGACTCAGCATGGGCAGGCCCCCTACAAGATGGACCGATGATCTTGTGTGGGTTGCTGGAAACCACTGGATGCGAATAGCGCAAGACCGGCAATTGTGGATATCTTTGGGGGAGGCCTTTGTCCAGCAGTGGACGTCTTTCGGCTGATATGATGATGATGATGATGATGATAAATGACCAATTCCATATACCACTTAATGTTACTTCACTTTGTTGGAAACTCCTATATAAAAGAGGCTTGGTGCCAGAGTCATTTAATCAACATTATTAAGTGGTGGCCATAACTTAATAACAGCTGTCTCATAATTATGTTGCCCATGCCCATGAAATGGACATGGCCCACACAACAGACAATGGCCCATGAAAATATAAAATAACTTTTATGTTGTGTATTACCCATCAATAACATGTTAAGCACAGCACACATTATAGACACAATATACAAACAATAGCATCTGCCTTTTGTTCTCATGTAGCAATGGAAGGGTTAAACTAACTGAACAAATATTTAAGACAGATAGGAGAATCATCCTAACTAATATTATAAATGCGAAAGTAACTCTGTCTGTCTGTTACTCTTACACACCAAAACTACTGAACGGATTTGAAATTTGGTATACAGATGGTCTAGACCCTGAGAAAGAACATAGGCTAATTTTTATAGTTAGGATAACACATAGGCCATATTTTATAAAGTTTAACGCGGGTAAAACCGCGGGGCACAGCTATATTAAATAAATAGAACAAGAGAGTGTAATCTGACCAGATTATGGAAGAGTTATGTTAATACATTACAGCTGACAATGCCAAAGCTTAGAGGAGCAAGAACAAAAGTGCTGTTGCTTAAGGAAAGATACAGAACAGACTATGCAGGGCAGATTAGCAGAGCATAAATTACTTTTAATATTTTGCCCAACTACCTTTACTTATGTAGGTAAAACAAATTTTTTTTATCACAACATACCCACATAATATGTGACTCACAGCATCTGATGCAAGAGGCCAAACTTAAGAGTAATTATGAAATGGTAACACCCAGTTATGAGAACTAGTATATGTGTACTACTTCTCAAAAAGACAAACTAGAAAATGATATCTCTGATGATATCCATTATTACTGTAATTTTTTTTCTCTAAGTTATGTCTTTAGTGTGCAATAAAGAGTTATCTATCTATGATACATCATGACATACACAAGAAGCCAGGCAGCAGAAGGTAGACGATCAATATATGATGTGATTTCAGATTAGAAATATTAAGTATATTCTTCCTATAACAAACTTCTACACTGCTTCAAAGTAACTATAATATTTCTACATACGAGTTGTAATAAGGTCTAAATAAGAAAATGTTTGTAAGTTCCCCCATGCATCAAGATGAGTAAAATTGTATAGTAGTGAACTTTATAACAATAACCTTAATTAAAAGTCGTGATCAGAGTGCAAATTCGTAGTATGATATCCAAATCAATAACACAGAAGACGACATATGCGCCTCTATGCTATAAAATCAATGACACAAATTGCAAGTACTAGTACCTGTCAAAAACTTTGCACAAAATCACTCAAACACTAAGAATCTATTCTAATTACACATTTTGACTGAAGCACAGCACTAAAAACCGAGCACATAATAATCCACTTCAGAGCTCACTTCGAATATTTTACGTCTTACATGCACTGTCTAGTGCACACAATCAAATGCACCAAAATTGCATCACCAGTCAACAATCGGCGCACCATCAACTAATGCAACTCGCATGTAAACCGAACAAGTGCGTAAAGTAAACAATCACTCCGGCAATTTATCAATACCGGACACGAAAAACAGTAATAACTAAATCATATTGTCTTGTCAAAGTACGCATGGCGACTCCGACCCGACTTGCAGCTTCTTTTGTTACCACTAAGAATTATTTTCATGAAAATATTGCACTCAACTTATACAACGTTAAAATATATTGGTAATTAAGTAGATCAAGCCACAACATGTGCGTAACAATTAAATACAAAAATAATAGGCATTAACCTTTAAAAAGACATAAGTCTACCGACAACCAAAATATTACGACGATTTGTAACAAAAACTGTAGAGTTATTCAGTTAGACTTACCTTAATCAATTTTAGGCATGAAAGTAGCGTAATAGGTAACAAATTATCACGAATATCGCGTAATTTTCACAATAAATACGTACTGAAAACAGAAAAGAGCCTACCTCACCGTTCGATGTCAATTTATTTATAATGTTGCTATATTAAAAAAATATATAGTATTTTACTTTCGTATGAAAACGTAGTTATTTCAGCTAAGATAATATATAATTTATTAGATAATTAGGTTAACCGATTGCACCTCATCGGAATGGTAGTCCTTACATTTTTTAAGTTTTAAATATGAATCATTGAATAATAAATACTAAGACTCTTTTTCCCTAAAAACCTTTCTGCCATATTTGAACATACCATATGAAGTAATAAAGAACTTGGAATATCGATAGAGATACAAACGGGTGACCCAACGAATGTTTTATTTATTCACTCATCCCATCTTCTATCTTATCTCTGATGTCACATCATAACGCAACATCTTTCATAACAAAATAATCTCATCTTTCATTTATCCAACTAAAGGCTAACTCCTAAATACAAAATGTCGGTATTCATGTTGTATTATATAAATGGTATATATTTTTAACACATTTTATACCTTTAAATAACACATGTCAAGAAAATAACCGTAAAACATAAGTTATTTTGAATTAGACAAGAAGCGAAGCGAATTATTTACATATTTACGTTTAGAATAGTATATTCATATGGTAACGTCTTTATTTAGTTTACTTGGTGAGAGACGGGCACATGATTTAGGTTTATAGCCAACAAAAAACATAATATATAATATTATGAATCACAAAACTTGTAAGATCTAAGACTTGAATGTTGATGTTTGTTATTCTCTCCCGCAAACAACTTGTAAGATCGTTACTGTGGAAGGGGTATGATTTTGCAAAGAAGGTAGGGTGTAAATTTTTGAGTCTGAGTCAATATTGTAAGTTACACAGTCGATATGATATTCTTAATGTCATATATTGGCTCTAAGCGTAAATTGCTCCAAATTTGTGAGTTATATGCGGGGCAAAATCTGCTCAGATAAAGTGCAAGAGTAAAGTGAATTGGTAATATTTAAGAGAGAGACAAAGATAACATATCTGTATTACCATCACCCACATGAGTCAGTGCATCCATAAATAAAATTTCATATTTCAATTATCTCACACAGTGGGTTGATTAATTTTTTGATTAGGCAAGGGCAATGCCTACGCATGCCATCCCCAAAAAGTGTCTGCTGGTGGGTATGTACGTCGGACTTGCACCGATTAAATCTACCTGCCGCGCCGTGGACTTCTCTTAGCGCCTGATGGGAGAGCCCCGGGAACGCGAGTAAGCTTCTCCGGTGCCCCCCCTTTTGCGGTATGTCCCAGATTGTCTTGAGACGGTGGATTGATCTATTGTATATTTTCGGTATGGTCTGTCAGCACTGGTTTTGTCAGAAGTATCGTTTAGTTATTTTATTATGGCACCGAAGAAAAGCTTGCGCATTTTAAGATTTTGTCAACTTGAATAAAATTTTGTTCTTACAAATATAATTTCCTCCATAAAAACAAAACTTAGCTCATGCCTTAAATTATTTTCTATCTCATTTAAATCACAAGAATGTAACGAACTTTTTTGAATAATTATAGTTGAAGGATACCATTATCTATTTTCATAAGTAGACCTAGTCTTTGTTATATATTACATAATGTTGTTTTCCGACAAATAGCGCAATCGCGCGTCGCGCCCGATATAGCTATCTAACTACTTAGTGTTCCTAGAGTATTTAGGACAATGCGTACACCTTGCTGATAGAATGTCTTCTGTTTTGTATATCTTTTTGGCTCGATTACTTTGATATTTCTGAACCGATTTTGATAATTCATTTCGTATATTCGATACGAAAATAAATGTTTATATCGGTTGTTTTAAAGGAAAGGTGAAGTCAATGATATGTATTACTAAACAATAATTACTGGAACGTGTGACATAATTCTACAATAATTCTACACACTATTGACACCTTTTCGGCATAAACAGATTTTAGATGGCTTATGACAAACGAATGGAATAGCTAAATATTCGAAGAATGGAATAGTAAGGAAAAATAAAAATTTATGCCGATAATTTATTGAAATGTATTTCTCATAAATATATAAATCTTATAAAACTAGAATTTATTGCCCCTTGCTGGGCAAAAGAGCTTTTTTAGCGATTACGTCTTTTAGGAGGTAGGTTAAGCTGTCGGTTACATACACCTACTATAGTCATTAAACAAAAATCATTACGTCATCGCGTCATCATGTTATAGGGGTACAGGACAGATTTAATCACAATGACTATAATATTAGAGCTCCACACGAAAGGCATCCTAGTGAGGAAACCAGTGATTAAAATTAATTTAACTGAACTATGTCTTTCTGAACGATATAGGATATACTGTTTAGTTAAAAATAGGCGCACAATCAATCAAGTAGACTTTTATCTTCTGAAATACCAAAATGTTAATACATTGTGGCCTTACTTATGAAGATCTTCTGCAAGTATTTCAGTAATTGTACACGAGGCCTCCATGTGCTGCTCTAACAAGATCAATCAATACTGAAAATAAGTTACATGTATCAGAGCTTGTCCGAAAGATAATGGTTTAATTAAATGTGGTTCTTCGTATTTATTTATGTAGGTTTTTGGACGAACACATAAAATGCGCGGTCAAAATCCGTGATGTTGGTGAATAATATTGATTTTTATTCATGTATTTCTATCTTTGTCTTACTCGTGAAGTAGTAACATGCATCTCTGTCGTTAACGGGATGGACGCCATTGACCCTTTCCACGACTTGTACCTGATTGGTTGATCACGGTGGCGGGGATGAGTTGTTTGCAAAAAAAACGGCGTCCCTAAGCGAACTGCCAACCTAATGCGAGAATTCGCGCCGACTCATCACGCATTCCCCTTCCTTCTTCTGCATTTGGCATTCGGTGTTAAAGGTCGTGTGTAGACCTTAGATTTAAGTTTATTAATAATTTAGTCTAAAACATAAGTCATGGCCAATAACGATAACTTTGCCCAAGACGTTACTGATAATCAACTCAATGGAAATGCAGAAAATGGTGGTGGAGATAATCAAGATAATAACAGTGCTGAAGCCCCCGGACGCGATGATGACAGGTACTGTTTGATTTTAGTATTTTATCGTGTCATAAGTTATAATTTTATAGTTACTAGTACTACCATGTGGTTATTTATTATTTTATAAGTATTTTACCGGGGTAATAATTGCAGTTACATTCGTTCAATACTCGCCCGCCCAAATGGCGGCGTTCTGCCATTATCCTTATCGGCACAAGAGTTAAATCCGTTTTAATCGTGAAGATCTATTCAAAATTTAACTTTCTCATGTTTACAGTGCGTTCTTTTCAGTATAAGTTCTATCCCAGAAGTTATAGTTTTTATTCCAGAACATTTCCAGGCTTATTTCGAATAAATTTAGATTATCTCCGAGCCGCATGAAGTAAAATGGCGTCTTATTTGCGCGTCTCTTTTGAACCCGGCACCGGCTCGGTTCAGTTATCGATTTTGTCGTGTCGTTCCGGTTATTATTCATGGTTCGTGAATTAGCGTCGAGGGCTAGCGGTAAAGCGTACGTAGGTAGTTGCAAGATTTCAAATGGGTAAAGCTCGTAGAGGTCGCCGACCCCGTAGCGTGACTAACGCTGTGTCTCTCTGCAGGGCGAGCCGCCGCCGCCGCCGCCGCCAGCGGAGCCGAGGTATAGGCGCCGCTCCACTTGAAGTAACCCGACCTTGTACCGGCCACTTAACTTTGGGCCTCGTTCACTTTGCCAATTTCAAATCTTGCGATATCACTGTAACGTTGTACATTTTGGTGTCCTGATGATAATGTAAACTTCAAGACTTACTTTTGTAACTTACAGGTTGTCAATTTGTTTTGCTGCAGTGCTTGGAGTTTGTTTTGACAAAAATAGTAGCTGTAAAGTACTGTAAACAAGTACTGCATAGTGTTAATTGATTAATTGTAATTTTTAAGTCAGTTTTTATTAAATTGAGACACACAAGTGCCTTGTCTATTTCTTCACATCTTAATCTTTAAACTTGAAATGTTCACAGAAAACTATTTGTTGGAGGGCTGAGCTGGGAAACCACAGACAGTAAGTTCATGTTACTTTATCCACTCTCATTCTGAATCATAATATTATGTAGTTGTAGAAATTTATATGATGACCTAATTCAGTTCTGCTTCTGAGTAAGCTTTGAAGAAATCTTATACCCACATTTCTGACAATTTCTATAACCCAAACTTAATACATATTGTTGTTGCTTATAGCACATTTTTCATTTGGGATTGTTTTTGTTTACAGAGGAATTACGTGACCACTTCAGTGCTTATGGTGAAATTGAAAGCATCAATGTGAAGACTGACCCCAACACTGGCAGATCACGAGGGTTTGCCTTTATCGTGTTCAAGGCTCCTGATTCCATAGACAAAGTGATGGCTGCTGGAGAACACACAATCAACAACAAAAAAGTGGACCCAAAAAAAGCCAAAGCAAGACATGGGAAGATCTTTGTTGGCGGGCTCAGTAGTGAAATTTCAGATGATGAAATCAAGAATTTCTTTAGCAATTTTGGAACCGTGAGTTACCTATCTCTTTTTATAAAACTTTTCATTCGTAGCTTTTTGTACTCATACAAACCTGTAGATGAAATGGTAGATTTTTGTATTTACTTTTTCTTTTTTGTTTTTAATCTTTTTCCAATATATGGTTTAATACTTGGACCAACCTAGAAGTATTCTGATATAGTAGGAGAATTCTTATATATCTTCTGCTATTCTGCCTCCTTTTGTTTGACTGGGTGTTATGATGACAAATCCGGATATGGTGAGATTCAATTTCTCGACAGTTCCTGAAGATTAATCCGGGCCACTGATTATATATTTGAAGCTATTTCTAAAATGACAGGACCCCACAATGATGAAATTAAACATAGTAATAATTATCTTGCAGATAATCGAGGTCGAGATGCCCTTCGACAAAACAAAGAACCAGAGGAAAGGCTTCTGCTTCATCACATTTGAATCGGAGCAGGTCGTCAACGAGCTACTCAAAACACCCAAACAGACCATCGCTGGCAAAGAGGTGAGCATCTCCGCCGCAGTGGCGGGCGTAGCCCGGTAGTGGTAGTAATACTGAGCCTGAGTGACGCGTGTGTTCTCCGCAGGTGGACGTGAAGCGCGCCACGCCCAAGCCCGACGGGCCCGGCGCCATGGGCGCGCGCGGCGGGCGGGGGCGCGGAGGCGTGCGCGGGCGCGGGGGGCGCGGCGGCTACGGCGGGCAGGGCGCCTGGGGCAACGGGGGCTACGGCGGCTATGGCTACGGCCAGGGCGGCTACAGCGGCGGCTACGACGGCTATGGCTACGGTGGCTACGGATACGACGGCTACGGGGGCTACGGCGGTTACGATTACTCCGGATACCCCAATTACGGTAAACGCGGCAAGCAGTACTAGTTAGTGGCGAGCCCCCGCTAGCCCGCTCACCGACACATTACCTCGACTGATGTTACCTGACGTAGGATAGGGGCCGGCCGGCCGAGCGAGGCGACACTCCGTCCTCGAGATATGCCTATTTACATTGTAGTGAACGTTTATTTTACGAGATCGACATCACGCGAAGCTTAGGTATTTAATTTAGTGTGTAGGAAAATATTTATTTTTCTATATATTTGATGTTCTATCGAGATAATGTGTAGTGAATGTTGTCGAGGCGACAGTGTGTATACTCTGAATATAATCACAGTTCAGTCTACATTTGGAGAAACTTAGGATTAATCATCTCATATAACTTTGCTAAAATCATAAATTTAGTTGCATTATTTTGTGTTGGCGAGCTCGCCGCAGCTCGTAGTCGCAGTTGCCGTTCGGCTATCGCTCTTTATCATTGTTTCCACGGGTATAACTATATTCTGTACATATGTATGTTACCTGCCTTATGTTTATAAGCGTTCGTTTGTAATACCACTTTTGACACATGTAGCAATGTCGCTCGAGTTTCAATTTATTTTATTTTTGGTATTAATATTACCTTTCTAACAACACTCTCGCCACATGCTACATTTGGGAAATGGGGTAAATATGGAGAGACATTGTGAAAGTGATAAAGATATGATGAAGCTTTTGAATAAAGCACTGTTACAAAAATTCTCAATGTGTTTCCATATGTAACCCTAGTCCTTCCCTGCCCTACTCACACGCTTCAGTTAACCTTACGACTTACTAACCGCATGTGTCGGACGCTACCTGACGCTTCGGACAATGGCGCCGGCGACGGGGGCGAGTTCTTGTCGCTTGTTGACTGACACTGCCGAATTTTAAGCTCCTTTAGATATCGAGCAATGCGCGGAAAAATAGCATTCTTCGTTTGATATCTCACTAAGATATTTTTGATGTCTAATAATATCTGCTGGTGGGTTCCAGTTTGTTGTTGTCAATGGACAATGACTAGAACCGTTAGTATCGTCTGTTCCATTGTTTTATAATCTGATAGTATTCTTGTACCAGTGAGTACAGATTGACCTAAAACCACAAGGAGGTTGTCGTTACAAGTAGCGTACGACAGGCAGGAGGTCGGTGGTAGTGCACGCGTCGCCTCGGCAAGTAGTGGCGTCTGATGCAGTTGGTTTCGGTTCATTATGTAGCCATAGGAGGTAGCTGCGCCACCGCGCTCATGTCGCCTGACCTGATTAGCTAGCTATGTCAACCCCAGAATATTAACTGTCGTTAGTCTCCGAATTGCGCGATCGTCTCGAACGTTGCGACGTTTCACTTCAATAATAAATTGGATCGTATAAATAGAAGCTAACGTCTGCGAATCTGGCCGCGTGACGCCCGAGACCGTCGGCGACACAGCGTTAGCATGACTTATTTCCTTTTAATCCATATCAAATCTATTTAAACATTATTAGTCTTCGTATTCGTACGAAAGGAATGGCAATGGCCCGTCAGAGATGACATAGACCTCTTAGACTCATCCATCGCAAGGAACCTATAACGTTATTTACATCAGTTTATTTAAAATTATAATTGGAATGTAGCATTAGGCTTAGCGTCCTTAGGATGAGTGGGAGTAGGGCCGGCACTAATGTGTTGTTGTGTGGCAGACTACGGCGGGTACGGAGGGTACGAGGGCGGGTACGGCGCGCGCGCGGCTCCGCGCGGCAAAGGTACGCGGCGCTGCGCATCGTGACCCGGCGACACCCCAAACACGACCCTACACTATTTCGTGGGGATTCGTATTTAATAAAATATTGTTATAACGATTTTCCACTTTGTTGAGGGGATCCTTCTTCCAAATGGGGTTTAGGAGTAATTTAAAGCTTCCTTGCAAATATTTATTAGTTTTTTGAAGTCCTTCGCGAATAAAATTGTATGAAAGATTACACGAACAAGAATAGAATTGTATTTCGACGGGTCACGATGTGAAGTTGCACTCTCTTCCTAGCACGAGTGTATGTAACGAACCTATTCATTCGGCATCTCGCGGACTGAAAGAGATCTATAAATACGTGATTCAAAATTATGTAGAGGTGGTCGATTTTAGAATCCGATTAGTCGAATCGGCCGCCTGTGGTTCGTCGCTTGGTTGGGACGGCGCGGCCGCACGCCCGTCCGGCCGCGCCCTCTCCGGCCCATCCGTATCACTAGCTAACGTAACCCTAGCGACTCATGAATCGTAACTTCTTCCTTAGCTTTGTGTGTACAGAGTTGATTAATTTCGCTTCTCATTAACTATAAGGCAACTCGTTTGACACTGCACTCCGATGTGAATCGTAGCCGAATCGCATAGCTGGGGCCGAGGTGACCGGAACGAGCGACCGGTCGTATCCCGCGATACGAACGCACCCGGACCCGCTCGAGGGAAGGAGTACTCTGTCAAATGTGGTGCAGTATTTAGTTTTGGAGGCATCATCCTCACGCCGCTGTCCGGGCGTTCCATTGCATGTGTATACGTGGCGTGCGACAGAGCGTGATGGTGCGTGACGTTACAGCCGGCTACCAGGGCGGCAAGCAGCGCGGCGGCGGCGGCGGCCGGGCGCAGCAGAGGCACCAGCCCTACTAGCAGCGGTCCCTCAGGTGAGTCCGCGCAGCCAACTCCAATTCCGATGTCCTCGACCGCGACCGCTAGACCAACTAGCGTCACGTGCCGTCACGCGACTGATGCTTTTCCTGTTATTTTCTGCACTTATAATGGATTTTTGATAGTTCAGGTGTCTTGAAATCCTCTTGATACTTGGTTTTTTCTTCTAATCCGGTATTGTAGACTTCCTTCATATATTGGAGCAGCTGTCGGCGAAGTCCGCATACCGCTGTGTATATGCAGATCGCGGTCTCGAACATCGGAATTGTGCTTCACTTTGGTATTTGACGAATGTAAACGATATGCCACTTGTCTGCAGGTTAAGTCACCGGTCATGAGTGTCCCCCGCGCTTCTCTTCTCGCCACGCTGGGGGCGCGTCATTTCATTCCACATAATTAATTTAAGGAAGTAATTGATAACATTTTAAGAAGATTTTTTAAGGGTAAAAATACTGTCTGCCGCGATAAAGCCGTTTTCGTTCGGCGTTAGCGTAAATTTATTATAATATAGTATGAATTATAGATTCACTGAGTATTATTGCAGAATAATTAGATTCGATTGATGACATTCAGTCTCGAAATTTTACCTGACGTACTGAACTAGAAGAATAATTGAGTAATTATAATACAGAGCTTATAAATTTGTAACAAAGTCCCTGTACGCCGGCGAGTCGCCTCGTATATTTGTTTGTATGTGTGCGGAAGGGCGCGCGTGTGTGTGCGTGTGTCGTGTGAACGTGTCGTAGGATCGCCTCATCTCTGTGTCGTCTCTGGATGATCTGGATCTCATCGCAGATGTAGTTTTGTACTTTAATTTTGGTAAAGATCGAGTAATCAGAATCATGTATTTTATACAAATTAGATATTTCTTCCATTGATTACGGATGAAATTAAATTAGTCTAAGTTATCGTTCATGAACAAACTGGAGATATACAAGTGTATGTCCTGAATAAAACAAATGTGTAAATAAAATATTGACTTTTTGTCTGTGTTGTCTCTAACGTCACTAACGCATCGGTGTGCCGCTGCACATCTGGCGTCTACACATTGCGTATCATCCCATCCTCTAAGTATAGTCTATGTGATCACCCTGATTACATGCATATGATATTAGTGGGATCTAGCATGGAGCTGATTGTCTGTACTCTAAAATTAATTCCATATTTATAAATTGTTCTTGTAGACCTTATTCTATTAAAAAAAATAATTATACGTTAATATGCATCTACATTTTTGTATTATTGGCATAATAATTTAGTTTTGAAATAGCTCGGCATCAATTATATTAGGTACACACCATGTCGACAGTAACTAAGACATGTACTTTTTTCTTGAAAGCTATAATTTCGGTGATCATGACAATCACTAAATAAACTACAATAGACACAAGTACTATGCTTCCCTAGGAGAGTAAAAACAACTAGGCAGAGTCCTAATTTATACAAACTATTTTTTTATTACTTTACTTAACTAGGTACTTAAAAACGTATGCGATTCATGCATACGTTTTTAACATCTTATCTATTACATGAACATTTTTAATATTACTGCCTTTTCCTGTTATATTTCCACAAGTTTACAGTCGATAGACCTAAAAGTGTCTTGGGGCTTCGTGAAAAACAACACATCAAGCACTTGACGTGGACTCCTGAAATCCATGACTAAGTAGTCATGTATTTCAGGAATCCACGGGTTTGGACTTTCGTGTGCGTCACGATTGCTCCGCCACGTTATCCAAACAGAAAAAGAAATCGCTATATTTTTTGTTAAAATTAGTCAAAATTGAAAGGTACAAACCAAAACTTTGTCAAAGAAGAAATAAAGAAGTTACAGGGGTTTGAGTTGGCCGCGCGAACGTAACGTGCACGATTGCGCGGCCATGGAGATCTCAGTAACTACTTGGGATAGAGATCTAAATCTTTTTGTTAATTGAACATTTCATTTGTCAACAATTGTCAAAAAAAGAATTATAAGACTAGGATCAATATTTCACGAAATATTCACCTTGGAAGTTATGGCCGCGCAATCATGCACTTGATGTTTCTTTAATCTCGATTATTTCTTCAAAACTTAAGATATCATACAGTAAAACTGTTACTAGAAGAAAGGTTTTAATATGTCAAAGGTACCGAAAGCATTTAATGCCACCAAAGTTTATTTAAACTGACGAAATAAAGGCAAAACAAAAGTTACGTGGCCGCGCAATCGTAACGTTACTTTGAACGCTGATATCTCATTATCTATAATTGTTAAGATTTCGGTGTTAACATCCATTTATTCGTAATATTAACCTAATCAGATTGACATAGCGTTTTAACCTCAGGACAATTTTCTACGCGTGTAATCTCAAAATTGATAATATCTCTTATAATGTTCGAGTAGAGTGACCATAATTTCTGTTAAATATGGGGATATCTTTTGCTCGCTAAATTTTTGACATTACACGCGTAGCAAATTGTCCTGAGGTTAAAACGCTATGTCAATCTGTTTAGGTTAATATTACGAATAAATGGATGTTAACACCGAAATCTTAACAATTATAGATAATGAGATATCAGCGTTCAAAGTAAAGTTACGATTGCGCGGCCACGTAACTTTTGTTTTGCCTTTATTTCGTCAGTTTAAATAAACTTTGGTGGCATTAAATGCTTTCGGTACCTTTGACATATTAAAACCTTTCTTCTAGTAACAGTTTTACTGTATGATATCTTAAGTTTTGAAGAAATAATCGAGATTAAAGAAACATCAAGTGCACGATTGCGCGGCCATAACTTCCAAGGTGAATATTTCGTGAAATATTGATCCTAGTCTTATAATTCTTTTTTTGACAAAAGTTGACAAATGAAATGTTCAATTAACAAAAAGATTTAGATCTCTATCCCAAGTAGTTACTGAGATCTCCATGGCCGCGCAATCGTGCACGTTACGTTCGCGCGGCCAACTTAAAACCCCTGTAACTTCTTTATTTCTTCTTTGACAAAGTTTTGGTTTGTACCTTTCGATTTTGACTAATTTTGACAAAAAATATAGCGATTTCTTTTTCTGTTTGGATAACGTGGCGGAGCAATCGTGACGCACACTGGACTTTCAACGAGTCCACGGATTTGGATTGGCACTTAAGTACGGTGACTTCGAACCTGTTGATGGCGCTCGTATACAAAAGTATACACGGTATGGCATTGCATACCTATATTTATAATTTTAGTAACGTGGAAGTTGATGTTTCACGGTGTTAATGACCGTTAGAGGTCATTGCACTTGTAAGTTTTTTTGACAGCAGTTGTTACCTACAGCTTATAATTGAAAACCTGTTTGGTCTCCAATAGCTGTCACGGCACGGCAAAGGTTATAAAGTTATCATCCTTATGTCATTGAACTTGGAATTCACGGATCACGGATTGTGATCCACCTGCTTAGTTCACCTGGGTGGACCACGAATTTTTTTTCACACGCTTTTTAGTTTCACTTGTATGTTTGTTTGTTACCGACCCCTTTAGGCGCGATTTTGACCCATTTAAACAGTCAGATTTCATTCAAACTTAGTAAATTTATCGAGTACCGATGACAATACAAATAGATACAATAAATTGAAAAATTTAATGTTGGTTTTAAAATTGTTATTGTTGTAAAATTTAAATAAATTATATATATAGTCTATACGGCAGGGAATCTATGATAATTTTAATTTCCTATCTTAATCTTTAACCGACTTATCTGATATTAATACATTTTAGTATAAGAGAATTTTAATTCAACAATAGTTAAACTAAAACACTCTTTCATAAATACTTAAACTAAAAAAATAAATAATAGTATAAAAAACTAAAAAACGCGCTATTCTAAAAAATAGAAAATAAATTTTAATAAATGTCAATCAAGAAAGAAAGGAAAGTGAAAAAAGCGTGGTGTGCATGGTGTCAATAGTTATAAATATTTCATTGACAGATATAAGAAGGATTATCATTTGTATAATATCTTAAAACACCCCACGTTTTTTTAAAGAACAATTTTTCTTATTTATTATGTTATAATATTTTTTTTTACATTAAATATTCTTAATTCAAATTTATTAAAATATATTTTCTATTTTTTAGTTTGGTTTTCTGTATAAAGTGTTTTTAGATTTTTTAAACTATCATTTATCTTGTCTGGTGGTTCACTTAAATATTGAATAATGGAAAATCAAAAATGTCTAGGCCATGGTCCACCTTAAAGTAATCACCACGTGATCTTGTCAGATTTAAATGAACAAAAATAATTTGATGACGTGCGGACCACCAGCAAGAAAGTGCCCGTGGTCCACCCAGGTGAACTAAGCATGTGGACCACGGCCCATTCGGTGGAATTTATACTTTATTTCGATACATACGGTTCGTCGTGGCAAGCTGCGGGACGCCACGGCACGTAGTGGCATGCTGCAGGACACCGCGGCATGTCGAGCTTTTCATACCACTGACTCGCGGTGTCCAGACCGTGGCGTCCCGAACCTGCCCGCAAGACATAGGATTATGTATGACAGCTACGTTAATTGAAATAAGGTTTGTAACTGGTGCGGAGGTGACTAGCGAATGACGACGCCACGCCGTGACGCATCTTCGAGAAGCTGCTGAAACATGCCGTGTCGTGCGCCGGCCTTTGCTCTGTCCTCATTGTAAGTACATCAGAACGCACAGTAGGTATGATATGGAGCCCAAAAAATGTGAGCGTTAGAATGGCAGGCGGCTCTGAAAGTATATTGAAGAATTGCTACACAATTACTTATATTTGCTTCGTATCTTCACAATAATTGCTACATACAATACATTCAGAGAAATATGAAATTATTTTTGACCATTCATTCTGACGTCAGGATGGATGGTTGCCTCCGTGTTCAGCGTGAAATACGCAAAATTTCTTACACGAAACAAATGATGAACTTGACTTGGTGTGTGTCACGATTGCTCCGCCACGTTATCCAAACAGAAAAAGAAATCGCTATATTTTTTGTCAAAATTAGTCAAAATCGAAAGGTACAAACCAAAACTTTGTTAAAGAAGAAATAAAGAAGTTACAGGGGTTTTAAGTTGGCCGCGCGAACGTAACGTGCACGATTGCGCGGCCATGGAGATCTCAGTAACTACTTGGGATAGAGATCTAAATCTTTTTGTTAATTGAACATTTCATTTGTCAACTTTTGTCAAAAAAAGAATTATAAGACTAGGATCAATTTTCACGAAATATTCACCTTGGAAGTTATGGCCGCGCAATCGTGCATTTGATGTTTCTTAAATCTCGATTATTTCTTCAAAACTTAAGATATCATACAGTAAAACTGTTACTAGAAGAAAGGTTTTAATATGTCAAAGGTACAGAAAGCATTTATGTAATGCCACCAAAGTTTATTTAAACTGACGAAATCAAGGCAAAACAAAAGTTACGTGGCCGCGCAATCGTAACGTTACTTTGAACGCTGATATCTCATTATCTATAATTGTTAAGATTTCGGTGTTAACATCCATTTATTCGTAATATTAACCTAATCAGATTGGTGTGCGTCACGATTGCTCCGCCACGTTATCCAAACAGAAAAAGAAATCGCTATATTTTGTCAAAATTAGTCAAAATCGAAAGGAACAAACCAAAACTTTGTCAAAGCAGAAATAAAGAAGTTACAGGGGTTTTAAGTTGGCCGCGCGAACGTAACGTGTACGATTGCGCGGCCATGGAGATCTCAGTAACTACTTGGGATAGAGATCTAAATCTTTTTGTTAATTGAACATTTCATTTGTCAACAATTGTCAAAAAAAGAATTATAAGACTAAGATCAATATTTCACGAAATATTCACCTTGGAAGTTATGGCCGCGCAATCGTGCACTTGATATTTCTTTAATCTCGATTATTTCTTAAAAACTTAAGATATCATGCAGTAAAACTGTTACTAGAAGAAAGGTTTTAATATGTCAAAAGTACCGAAAGCATTTCATGCCACCAAAGTTTATTTGAACTGACGAAATCAAGGCAAAACAAAAGTTTCGTGGCCGCGCAATCGTAACGCTACTTTGAACGCTGATATCTCATTATCTATAATTGTTAAGATTTCGGTGTTAACATCCATTTATTCGTAATATTAACCTAATCAGATTGACATAGCGTTTTACCCTCAGGACAATTTTCTACGCGTGTAATCTCAAAAATAATGATATCTCTTATAATGTTCGAGTAGAGTGACCATAATTTCTGTTAAATATGGGGATATCTTTTGCTCTACTAGACGAAAATGTACCTGTTAGGAATAATTGTTGGAGAATTGGCTAAAATAAAAGAGTTAAATACACTTTCCTTTTTCCGTTTGTCAAACGACTTTTGTTTTTTTATGTATTTACGAGTTATAATTTTATCAATGAAACTGTAATGGTAATGGCAACAGTATTTCTTGAGCTGGAGTTTCGACCATTTACGTAAAATCGATAAAGTAAGTATAATTATTACGAATTCTTTGTGTGGTGACGGCGTAGAATATCATCACCCCACCTCATCTTGTGGGGGAGCTAGAAATCGTCCTGAAGAAAAACCTACCAGAGAACGGGTAGCAGCGTTTTTCTGTGAACTTTGCGGAGGATTTTGTCCAACTGTGGACGTAATTTGGCTGACATGGTGAAGTATAATGTTTTTACGGTCATAAATTATACGAAATATAACGCGATTGGTTCCCATATTTGGTTCCTAGTTTAATATGACATGTATTTCAAATTAGGAGTATAATTTTCGTGGGTTAGTAATGCTACAAATATTAAATAGAAATGTACAGACTCCAGCAAATCAAGTTACCCCAATCTGTCAAATTTCCCCAATTGAAAGTGAACCTTATGCTTTTGTGATAAAGTTGAAAATCTATAAAAGAAATGTGACAGATTGGGGTAGCTAGATGTGCTGGCGTCTGTACATTATTCGAAATATAAATTTTCTCTCAAAATGAAAATAAATAGAATTGCCATTCCGCAGGTAGAGTCCCTCCGTTCGAGTCAGTTCTAAAATCATCACACGTAGCTTTGAGTTCATAATTGTTTACTGCCTATTAACCGAGCACATTTTAAATTCTTTTCTTTTTCTTTTCGTTTTAAAAAGACAACGCCCAAACTTGGGAATCTAATCCCTGTGTCGCGGGGTACTTGACTAGCTGTGCCCCGCGGTTTTACCCGCCTTAAATTTTATAAATTATCACAGCTCCTCTCCCGTAGACCTCGGTGCAAAATTTGAAGTAAATCCATGCAGTACTTTTTGAGTTTAGCCCGGACAATCAGATAAAGAGACGAAAATTTTAAAAACTATTTTTTTGGCTTCGATGTCGATTGTATGCGCCAAGTATCCTTTTTAAATAACATTCAATGTACAGTTTTGACATTCCTACGATTTTATTATATGTATAGATATAGAAAAATTACTGGAGTATAAGCAGCAATGTCGCGTCATCATGTGGTGAAAACAGAACTAAGTTCCATTTTTGGCCTTGTTTTGTATGGCATGATTTGAACATGTGTATAGAAGAAAAGAATGTTGTATTGAACTGTCTTATCTTAGCCAATTCTCCAACAATTATTCCTAACAGGCACATTTTCGTCTAGTAGAGCAAAATATATCCCCATATTTAACAGAAATTATGGTCACTCTACTCGAACATTATAAGAGATATCATTATTTTTGAGATTACACGCGGAGAAAATTGTCCTGAGGGTAAAACGCTATGTCAATCTGATTAGGTTAATATTACGAATAAATGGATGTTAACACCAAAATCTTAACAATTATAGATAATGAGATATCAGCGTTCAAAGTAACGTTACGATTGCGCGGCCACGAAACTTTTGTTTTGCCTTGATTTCGTCAGTTCAAATAAACTTTGGTGGCATGAAATGCTTTCGGTACTTTTGACATATTAAAACCTTTCTTCTAGTAACAGTTTTACTGCATGATATCTTAAGTTTTTGAGAAATAATCGAGATTAAAGAAACATCAAGTGCACGATTGCGCGGCCATAACTTCCAAGGTGAATATTTCGTGAAATATTGATCTTAGTCTTATAATTCTTTTTTTGACAATTGTTGACAAATGAAATGTTCAATTAACAAAAAGATTTAGATCTCTATCCCAAGTAGTTACTGAGATCTCCATGGCCGCGCCATCGTGCACGTTACGTTCGCGCGGCCAACTTAAAACCCCTGTAACTTCTTTATTTCTGCTTTGACAAAGTTTTGGTTTGTTCCTTTCGATTTTGACTAATTTTGACAAAAAATATAGCGATTTCTTTTTCTGTTTGGATAACGTGGCGGAGCAATCGTGACGCACACATCAGATTGACATAGCGTTTTAACCTCAGGACAATTTTCTACGCGTGTAATCTCAAAAATGATAATATCTCCTATAATGTTCGAGTAGAGTGACCATAATTTCTGTTAAATATGGGGATATCTTTTGCTCTACTAGACGAAAATGTACCTGTTAGGAATAATTGTTGGAGAATTGGCTTAAATAAAAGAGTTTAATGCACTTTCCTTTTTCCGTTTGTAAAACGACTTTTATGTTTTGTTATGTATTGACGAGTTATTATTTTATCAATGAAACAGTAATGGTAATGGCAACAGTATTTCTTGAGCTGGAGTTTCGACCATTTACGTAAAATCGATAAAGTAACTATAATTATTACGAATTCGCTGTGTGGTGACGGCGTAGAATATCACCCCATCTCATCCCGTGGGGGGCCTAGAAATCATCCCGAAGGAAAACCTACTAGAGAACGGGCAGCAGCGTTTTTCTGTGAACTTTGCGGAGAATTTTGTCCAACAGTGGACGTAATTTGGCTGATATGGTGAAATTTTATGTTTTTACGGTCATAAATTATACGAAATATAAAGTGATTGGAACAATTTAACGTCCCACATTTGGTTCCTAATTTAATATGTATTTCAAATTAGGAGTAAAATTTTGGTGGTGTTAGAAATATAAAATAGAAATGTACATAATTCAAAATATAACTTTTCTCTCAAAATGAAAAATAGAATTGCTATTCCGCAGGTAGAGGCCCTCCGTTTGAGTCAGTTCTAAAATCATCACACGTAGCTTTGAGTTCATAATTGTTATATTACTGCCTATTAACCGAGCACATCTTAAATTCTTTTCTTTGCTTTTTAAAAAGACAACGCCCACACTTGGGAATCTAATCCCTGTGTCGCGGGCTACTTTACAAACTTAATAGACTAGCTGTGCCCCGCAGTTTTACTCGCGTTAAATAGCTGTGCCCCGTGGTTTTACCCGCGTTATATAGCAGTGCCCCGCGATTTTACCCGCGTTAAATTTTATAAATTATCACAGCCCCTCCCCTGTAGGTGATAGCGTGATAATATGTAGCCTATATGTTGATCAGACCTTTTTGTAATATTCATGCAAAATTTGAAGTAAATCTATGCAGTACTTTTTGAGTTCAGCCCGGACATACATACAGATAAACAGACAAAAATTCTGAAAATATTTTTTTGGCTTCGATGTTGATTGTAGGTCACGCCCCAAGTATCCTTTTTAAATAACATTCAATGTACAGTTTTGACATTTCTACGATTTTATTATATGTATAGATATAGATAAATTACTGGAGTACAAGCAGCAATGTCGCGTCATGTGGTGAAAACAGAACTAAGTTCCATTTTTTGGCCTTGTTTTGTATGGCATGATTTGAACATGTGTATAAAAGAAAAGAATATTGTATTGCACTGTCTTATCTTAGCCAATTCTACAATAATTATTCCTAACAGTACCTGTTCGTTTTTTCCTTCTAAATTTCTGTATTTTCGTCTAGTAGAGCAAAAGATATCCCCATATTTAACAGAAATTATGGTCACTCTACTCGAACATTATAGGAGATATTATCATTTTTGAGATTACACGCGTAGAAAACCTGAGGTTAAAACGCTATGTCAATCTGATTAGGTTAATATTACGAATAAATGGATGTTAACACCGAAATCTTAACAATTATAGATAATGAGATATCAGCGTTCAAAGTAACGTTACGATTGCGCGGCCACGTAACTTTTGCTTTGCCTTGATTTCGTCAGTTTAAATAAACTTTGGTGGCATTAAATGCTTTCGGTACCTTTGACATATTAAAACCTTTCTTCTAGTAACAGTTTTCCAGTATGATATCTTAAGTTTTGAAGAAATAATCGAGATTAAAGAAACATCAAGTGCACGATTGCGCGGCCATAACTTCCAAGGTGAATATTTCGTGAAATATTGATCCTAGACTTATAATTCTTTTTTTGACAAAAGTTGACAAATGAAATGTTCAATTAACAAAAAGATTTAGATCTCTATCCCAAGTAGTTACTGAGATCTCCATGGCCGCGCAATCGTGCACGTTACGTTCGCGCGGCCAACTTAAAACCCCTGTAACTTCTTTATTTCTTCTTTGACAAAGTTTTGGTTTGTACCTTTCGATTTTGACTAATTTTGACAAAAAATATAGCGATTTCTTTTTCTGTTTGGATAACGTGGCGGAGCAATCGTGACGCACACCTTGACTTGGAGGTCGTGGGATCGATTCCCACCCAGGACAGATATTAGTGTGCGTCACGATTGCTCCGCCACGTTATCCAAACAGAAAAAGAAATCGCTATATTTTTTGTCAAAATTAGTCAAAATCGAAAGGTACAAACCAAAACTTTGTCAAAGCAGAAATAAAGAAGTTTCAGGGGTTTTAAGTTGGCCGCGCGAACGTAACGTGCACGATTGCGCGGCCATGGAGATCTCAGTAACTTCTTGGGATAGAGATCTAAATCTTTTTGTTAATTGAACATTTCATTTGTCAACAATTGTCAAAAAAATTATTATAAGACTAAGATCAATATTTCACGAAATATTTACCTTGGAAGTGATGGCCGCGCAATCGTGCACTTGATGTTTCTTTAATCTCGATTATTTCTTCAAAACTTAAGATATCATGCAGTAAAACTGTTACTAGAAGAAAGGTTTTAATATGTCCAAAGTACCGAAAGCATTTAATGCCACCAAAGTTTATTTAAACTGACGAAATCAAGGCAAAACAAAATTTACGTGGCCGCGCAATCGTAACGTTACTTTGAACGCTGATATCTCAATATCTATAATTGTTAAGATTTCAGTGTGAACATGCATTTATTCGTAATATTAACCTCATCCATCAGATTGACATAGCGTTTTAACCTCAGGACAATTTTCTACGCGTGTAATCTTAAAAATTATGATATCTCTTATAATGTTCGAGCAGAGTGACCATAATTTCTGTTAACCTTTAGCAGCCGACCTGGTCTAAACGTAGCACTTACGCCGACGTGACGACTGAGAGACGTCAAACTTGAAATAAAATGTGTTTTTATATAATTTGCATGCTACATTTTTCTATTTTATACATTAAAAAGATTGGTGTTTGAGGTAACAAACCACAGAATTAAAAAAAAAATACACGCAATTTTCAGGTAAAATCAACATTTATTCGAGAGATCACAATTATTTGGCACTAAATTTTAAGGACTTACTTCAGTCTCGTTTTTCTCTAAAATTAAGTAATTAACAACAAATGAACTTAAAATATGTTATCTTCTATAAACTATTATCAAAATAAAACATAAATCTTACTTCTTAGTTAAAAAATAAAAATAATGACAGCACTCGAATATTTGGTACATTCACTACGTACGTTTGCAGTCAATGCATATTTGTAGGCAGCAAGTAAGGCACATTGGTTTCTTGCATTTGCAGCAACAGTACTTCGTTCGCCTTTTCAACCGACTGGGACAGATGGCACATGTCTTTCTAACACCTGAATCTGGATTCTGATAAGTTTTTGGCTGTGGAGGCTCGGGCATATCGGCGGGTCCAATAACTCGCTCGATACTTAGCCGCAATTCTCGTGGGATCCTATCATTGTAGACGCGTAATTTCATTTCCGGGAGGACTAATTCACGTGCCAGCAGGAGTAAAAATCGGCCACGACTGATGTCGCCCTTGTTTGTGCACTTGTTGTACAATACATAAGTATTAACACCGCTCATATCTATCAACCTGTAAAACAAAGTCATAGGCCAACGTCGAGTTCTTCGAGAGCACGAGTAATTCGAGCATTTCTTGTCCACCTCATCCATCCCTCCTTTTGTCTTGTTATAGTCAATTATCATGATAGGCTTATTAGTTGTAGAATCAGTCTCTTTGATATGGTGCATAGACGACACCAGTAAAACAGCTTTTTTAGGCTTAGGCACGTAAGACAGAATAGTATTGTCTTTGGTGAATCCGTATAACGAAGAACCAACCACTCTATCTTTGTGAGGTTGAAATTCTGGTGGGATCTCCCTCTTGTTTTTCTTCATAGTGCCCAAGTAAGTAAATCCACGATCTTTCAGTGCTTGCAGTAGTTCTATCGAGGTAAACCAGTTATCTGCTGTTATATTTCGGTTACAGCCCTCGATCCCTTTACAAAGATGTAAGACAGATTGTGTGGGAATTGAAAAGCGTTTCTCTGCATCAATTAGACCATTGCCATCAGATCCTGTGCCATAACATACGTAAGCATTGTATATATAAAAACTTTGGGCGTCAACCAGCAGGAGAACTTTTAATCCATATTTATTTGGCTTGTTTGGCATATATATTCTAAATTTGCAGCGCCCTCTAAAAGCTACAAGCATTTCGTCTATACAAATGTAAGGACCCAAGGTGTAATTTTTCTGGCAATTACTGATGAACTCGTGAAATAACTCTGAAATAGCGGCAAGTTTGTCGTCTTTTAGTCGTTCAGATCTTGTTTGAGTATCATCGAAACGCAAACAGTTTAACAAAACCAGAAATCTGTTTTTGGACATAACGCAGCGAAAAATATCCCGTCCTGTGCCATCTGTTGCAAAAATAAAGTCTGCATTTTCGTGATTTGATTGGAATACTGATGTATAAAACAATAGCCCAATTAAAGCTTTTATTTCTGTCTCATTCGTTGAGCCTAGTTCAGATCTGCTACTGTCTTTATACTTAGCCCTATAGCTATCTAGTTTCTTGTTTGTGTAAGTTACTATCATTTCAATCATGCGATCACTAAACATCAGTTTCCATAATTCCGTGAAAAATTCGAATTCAATCGTACTTACTTGAGATGGTGCAATGACAATATTGTGCGTGCGTACTCGACTTGTTCGGGATGGTTCCGCCGATGCCCATTTGTACCTATTCTTCCCGTAAAAGTAGCGCGGCAGCTCTCCTGTTGATTCTTCATTTCGCTCCTGGTCTGTTCTAAGATCTTCACTACCCTGGTCATTTCGCGTGTCTACTTCGCTATACTGCTCCTCTCCGATCTCTTCAATTCTAGTCTCTGTTGCGCCATGCTGTTCCTCTCTGACCATTGTCTCTTCTTCGATCTGTTCTGTAATGTCCTGGTTTCCATGAGCTCGTACTTCTCTCTCTTGTTCTTCATTGTCGTGATTATGGTTGATTTCTCCGTGGTAAACTTCCTCAACATGGGGATACGCGACCTCAACATCATCCTCATCGGATTGTTCGGATTCCGTGTTGTGATCGCTCTCTAAAATAAAATCAGGATCGCCTACATCGTCGTCAAAATCACTACAGTTGTCGTCATTCTCGTTTATGAGATTTTCACATATCTCTTTATCTTCTAAACGCCTATTCTGTTTTCGCAGTTTCGGAGGCTTCTCGGAAACTGAACCGTCATCATTTGCAGGTTTTTTCCGCTCACTAGACGTGATGTTTCTCCTTTTAGGCATTCTGCAATTAAAAGTATAATTTTAAAGCCGATGTGACGTCAATCAGACACTATAAGCTACCATACATGAATACCGAGGTGACGACTAAGAGACGTACGAAATTTAGTACATAAACACCGTACTTACGTCTGTGAGACGTCGATCGCTTCAATACGGAGACGTGTGCACTCGCCGCGGGCGCAGCGTCGACTGATGGCTTGCGACGCGGAGGGAGGAAGGTAGCGGGAAGGGCGACGCTAAAGGTGGCGTGATTTTAGAAATATTTCAAAATTAAAAGTTATGACGTCTGTAAGACGTATAGGTCGGTAGTTAAAGGTTAAATATGGGGATATCTTAGGCTCTAATAGACGAAAATGTACCTGTTAGGAATTGTTGTTGGAGAATTGGCTAAAATAAAAGAGTTCAATGCACTTTCCTTTTGTCAAACGACGTTTATGTTTTGTTATGTATTGACGAGTTATAATTTTATCAATAAAACAGTAATGGTAATGGCAACAGTATTTCTTGAGCTGGAGTTTCGATCATTTACGTAAAATCAATAAAGTAAGTATAATTATTACGAATTCGCTGTGTGGTGACGGCGTAGAATATCATCACCCCATCCATTCCCGTGGGGGGCCTAGAAATCGACCCGAAGGAAAACCTACCAGAGAATGGGCAGCAGCTTTTGTCCAACAGTGGACGTAATTTGGCTGACATGGTGAAGTATAATGTTTTACGGTCATAAATTATACGAAATATAACGCGATTGGAACAATTTAACGTCCCACATTTGGTTCCTAATTAAATGTGTATTTCAAATTAGGAGTCAAATTTTCATGGGTTAGTAATGCTAGAAATATAAAATAGAATATATATTATATATATATATATATATATATATTATAATACTGCCTATTAACCGAACACATCTTAAATTCTTTTCTTACCTTTTATTTTCTTTTTAAAAGACAACGCCCACACTTGGGAATCTAATCCTTGTGTCGCGGGGTAGGGTAGAGTGGTAGCCAATGAACCGCGTGTACCGTATGAACCAGCGTGCCTACAGGCAATACACAACGTTGCCAGCTCCTGCCAAAAGCTTATAAGGACACGCTTGCCATGCCACTTAGTCTCCCCTCCGATTCTCAACCAAGCACCGTCGTCCGAAGCACGTCCTAGACGATTCGGACGACGAGATCACCGTCTACCGTGACCACATCAAATCGATCAGAGACTCTCGCAACACTGCACAACCGATATTTCGTACTCGCCGGACGAGAGTACGACCGCGAACGCGTCGCGACCACCAGCGTACTCCATGACCCTTAGTTTGCATTCGATCCGATGAATGCCCGCTCCGGACCTAAACCGTAAGCGAGGCTGGCGTCGCGCATTAACGTAGAGCGACAGTTGCACAAAATCCCTAAAAATCATGATCTCTCGCCCTCTCCCCGTCAGTATCCGCCCAGAGCCGAGGTTCGAACCCCACAGGGGGTGCCCTCCGGCGCGGGTACTTAGTTTGTAGTTTATATTTGATAGGCGGTTAGAGCCCACGCTCACCCCTACTGTCCGGTGAAGCAGTAAAAGCCATAAGGCTAAATGCACGCGTCAAGTTAAAAAAAAAAAATGCCACACAGTTTGATCTAGTCTACGGCCGCCTATCACTACAAATGAACACGTGCGCCGCGTCCTTGTGTTTTGTATATCAAAAACGACGGAAAAATCGTGAGTTTCTTTTTGTAATTACTTTATTATACTAGCTCTTATTAAACTACGAGTAAATTGTATGTGTAATGAGGGTCCTTGCGCTTGATCGAGACTACTTTTTGATATAACTTCTAGAAAGTTGTTGTGTAAAAAATAACCTAACATTTCCTGAGAAGGGATGGGTACGCAGTGAGCCACAAAGACTGGGTAAACAGTGAACCAGGGTTCATTGTGTACCACATGTAAGTGCTTTGCGGAATTTGCTTAAATAATGCTTTTGTGTAGGTAACACTGATTATATGGCCATGGCATCTAACACATATAAACAGGTGGGGAGTAATATTCCAGATCACCATTGAGTGTTAATGTGAGTATCATTAAGTATTTGTTTATTTCAGCGTGGGTCGAAATACACTAGGACAGCAAACCCGTAAAAAGGGTTATCACATGGAAGCAGCTATTAAAAAAGGAATCACGCACGGGCATTTGTCGAGGCTGAGTATTAGAAAAGCAGGGCAGCCGAAGCAGCAAGTCTTCCCTATCCAACACTGCGAAGATACATTAAGGAATGTAGGAACAATCCGTCATGTAGATCGGAGCCGCATTACGATGCAAGCAATTTTTTTTAATGATGTACAAGAATACGGCATTATAAGTATTTATTGGATTGTGCACATAAATTTTATGGCCATATGACGGAGGACGAGCGAAATGATTATTGTTGTAATTGTTAAGTACAAATTGTGATTTACACTTAATAAAAATAAAAACTGGTTGTGATCTGATAACAGTAATATTAATTAGTGAGTAGGTACAAACTTTGATGGATTTTGTTACCATTTAAGTATGATTTGAGGTTTAAATATAAGTATGAAACTTAATAAATAACAAAACTTACAACTGTGTTAGTTATTTTCAACTAAAAGCAATCAATTATCGGTTTCTCTATAACAGTGATTCATTGTGTACCACCTGGATCATTCGCTCCCACACCCCCCCCCCCCCCCCCCCCGATTTATCGTGTACCCCATCGGGTGGACTACGAACCATTTACCTTGTTTTTTAAAAATCGGTATCAAGTAGGCAATAGCAAATATTTTTCAAAATGTTTAATGCAATGTGGTAGTTTATTAAATTAGCTATTTGGTGAGATAAAAATATGTTCTTGGACTGCAATAACCACCTTGCTAGAGATCTTCAAACTTTTGGTGGTTCATTGGCTACCACTCAACCCTACTTTAAAAACATATAATAGACTAGCTGTGCCCCGTGGTTTTACCCGCGTTAAATTTTATAAATTATCACAGCCCCTCCCCCGTAGGTGTTAGCGTGATAATATGTAGCCTATATGTGGACCCGACCTCTCAGTAATATTCATGCACAATTTGAAGTAAATCCATGCAGTACTTTTTAAGTTTAGCCCGGACATACATACAGATAAACAGACATAAATTCTAAAAACAATTTTTTTGGCTTCGCTGTCGATTGTAGATCACGCCACAAGTATTCTTTTTAAATAACATTCAATGTACAGTTTTGACATTCCTACGATTTTTTTATATGTATAGATAAATTACTGGAGTACAAGCAGCAATGTCGCGTCATGTGGTGAAAACAGAACTAAGGTCCATTTTTTGGCCTTGTTTTGTATGGCATGATTTGAACATGTGTATAGAAGAAAAGAATATTGTATTGAACTGTCTTATCTTAGCCAATTCTCCAACAATTATTCCTAACAGGTACATTTTCGTCTATTAGAGCATAAGATATCCCCATATTTAACAGAAATTATGGTCACTCTGCTCGAACATTCTAAGAGATATCATAATTTTTAAGATTACACGCGTAGAAAATTGTCCTGAGGTTAAAACGCTATGTCAATCTGATGAGGTTAATATTACGAATAAATGCATGTTCACACTGAAATCTTAACAATTATAGATATTGAGATATCAGCGTTCAAAGTAACGTTACGATTGCGCGGCCACGTAAATTTTGTTTTGCCTTGATTTCGTCAGTTTAAATAAACTTTGGTGGCATTAAATGCTTTCGGTACTTTGGATATATTAAAACCTTTCTTCTAGTAACAGTTTTACTGCATGATATCTTAAGTTTTGAAGAAATAATCGAGATTAAAGAAACATCAAGTGCACGATTGCGCGGCCATCACTTCCAAGGTAAATATTTCGTGAAATATTGATCTTAGTCTTACAATAATTTTTTTGACAATTGTTGACAAATGAAATGTTCAATTAACAAAAAGATTTAGATCTCTATCCCAAGTAGTTACTGAGATCTCCATGGCCGCGCAATCGTGCACGTTACGTTCGCGCGGCCAACTTAAAACCCCTGTAACTTCTTTATTTCTGCTTTGACAAAGTTTTGGTTTGTACCTTTCGATTTTGACTAATTTAGACAAAAAATGTAGCGATTTCTTTTTCTGTTTGGATAACGTGGCGGAGCAATCGTGACGCACACCAGATATTAATTGTGTGCATGAACATGTCTGTTTGTCCCGAGTCTGTGAGAATTAATTATTTATATAAGTACCTATATATTTAGAAAAGAAAAGTATTAGGTAGCTCTGCTTGAAAGTTTGTTGCATCAATAATTGCAATTCATTCACCAATTTAAGTTTGAGCTTCGTACATACATTAAGTAAAAAAATTAATTTAATTAATATTTGTAATTGTAAACGCCTGCAAGATTTGAACAAGACGTTGTAGGTAGTACAAAAAAACTTGTGTGTACTTATGTACACGCGTTAGAAGTTATACCACAGAATAAAAAGTACTTACGTACAGAAGCGGCTCTTCGCGGAACAATTTATAGAAATAGCGACTCCTGCTACTAAGCAACTAAGTGCAATTCAGCTTGCATACGCGCTCAGTGCCTACCGCGATATTCACCTAAACGCTGCCGCTCTCTTCTAAAGCATTACACTGTCGCTGTAAGAAACGGAGTGTCCTGGCGTAGGGTTGCCGGCTTGCCGCTGTTACTGTGATACCTATTCATCGTCTATCTACTTATTAACCACATAATCTATCTTATGTTTGATGCGTATGATTACACGGTCAATTTTTACAAATGTGATGTTTTTGTTAGTTTATTTAAGCTGGCTCGACGAACTTTACTATACTAATTCATAAATATCTCCTAAACGCGTGGATTGATTGACATGACTCAAACGGATAAAATGGTTTTAGACTTAGATCTTTCATTTGACACCAAAATCGTTAAGATATCTCAACAAACAAAAAATCACATTTTCAAGTTCCTCTCGTAATTATCTTACATGTATGAAACTCATACCAATTCTTTTAAAATCTATCTTGGCCAACAAAAACGTTAAAACTAGAGGCTATACGACTGAAAACACATTATTTGGAATCTAATTATAAATAATGAACACCTACAAAATCCCTACTTTGGTATTTAAAATAATAATTTGAACTAACCTTTCCGCAACTGTAGATAATGTAAAAACTGATAAAACCTTGTGCCCTTTTTTCGACAAACATCCAAATGAACAATACCTAGCACCAGATTTGTGATGATGAGACATTTTTGTTGTTCAATTTTTATAGTATTAAGTAGAGAGCTGCCAGTACTTTTTAATCCGTGGCGTATGGCGCTGCGCGCGAGCGGTCGGCGGCAGCCCTCTGGGCTACGCCACTGCCAAGGCGCGCGAAAGTGTAGGTAATTATCACCGTAGGTATGGCCGAGTGAAGGGGCCCTGGTTATACTTCTTAATATACAACTTGAACATAGTTATCAATTTTAATACCACCTAGAACTAACGTCATGCTGTTATTTTTACGATGCGCGCGCATCGTAAAAATTCACTGTTATACCACCTAGAACTAACTTCATGCTGTTAAATTTTTTGTTGTCGGTGTGCGCGCGCATCGTAAAAATTCACTCTCATCATTTTTCTCCATCGCGCCAAAAGAAGTATAACTTCAAAAAACTTGCCTTTCCAAATTATCAGGCACTTCTTCGTACAAATATTAACGAAACGGTCACCGTAGCCTAGTTGGTAGTGCTCCTGCCTACGAAGCTGGTGGTCCTGGGTTCGAATCCCGGTAAGTGCAAATATTTGTGTGATGAGCACGAATATTTGTTTCTGAGTCATGGATGTTTTCTATGTATATAAGTATTTATCTATCTATATAACTATGTATATCGTCGCCTGGTACCCATAGTACAAGCTTTGCTTAGTTTGGGGCTAGGATGATCTGTGTGACATTGTCCCCAGATATTATTATTATTATTATTAAACCTATATATTTTTTTACCTACATTCAATCGGGGTTACTGACACTTCATCACTATATTTTGTTAGCTAACTTTTATGTTAAATATGAAATAAAAGAGTATATTACATCTGTGCTCTCAGGTTGATTTTCATGCTCTCAAGTTATTTAACGTCCATGAAAATCATTAAATACCTATATCAAAAACTGCCTGTTTTGTTGTGTGTCAAAGTTAAAACCCCTATAGGGGTAAGTTTGACACTGATAATATTTGTCGCAGGAATCATAACTTTTATACATTAATTGATAGCTCAGGGTAGTCAGGGTAACATTAGATTCAATTTATAACAAAGTCAGATGCATTGGAGTCATAGACAAAATTGACCTTACCTTTTTTACCTATGAATTGTTTTTTTTTCAGTGTTCGTTTACGAAGTTTGTTAGTGTGGTGTATTAATGCTATTAGAAATTTTGCGCAGGTACTTCACGCTGAACACGGAGGCCACCGTCCATCCTGAAGTCAGAATGGCTGGTGAAATGAATTTTTATATTTCTCGGAATGTATCGTAATGTAGCAATTATTGAACATATGAAGCAAATATAAGCAATTGGGTAGCAATTTTACATTATACTTTCAGAGCCGCCTGCCATAGTCAACCAGCCATTCTGACGCTAACAATAATTCGTGACGGTCCAGTTCACTCAATACGTAGGAATTTTATGTACCTACAGACGCCAGCACATCAAGCTACCCCAATCTATCAATTTTTTTTATAGATTTTCAACTTTGTCACTTAAGTATAAAGTTCACTTTCAATTGGGGAAATTTGACAGATTAGGGTAGCTTGATGTGCTGGCGTCTGTACCTATGGCCGAGCGTCCTAATATCAGAGCGTTCGGCCAACCTGAATCTCCTATAACTGAAGACCTAACAGAAAGAGTTATTTACTAAATATTTAGGGACGAAATTGTGACTAGCAACCCCTGATTTACTTTTACTCGTAATGTCAATGATAGCAAAGCAAAATGAATGGAAGTCCTAGAATATCCGGCCGTTCGCCGATTGTGATTGATGGCTGGCCCTCACGACATAGGTACTCGTGAACGGGTGCTGCTTGCGGTAACTGAAACTGCTGTCGGGGTACTCACTTTTTTTTCATACAGTCCCGGTCTTGTGTGTGACTTGTTAAATTTGTAAACGTGCGCGGATGCGGCGCAAGGGGTTATTCTAATTGCTTGAGTGTAATTGAATGTTATTTCCAAAGGCTTCAAAGTCAAGTTAAACTGATGAAATCAAGCCGAAACCGAAATTACGTAGCCGCGCGGTGGAAACATTACTTTGAACGCTGATATCTCATTATCTATGTACCTATAGCAGAAAGTACCTACTTATAGTCAGAACGGCTTTCAACGCGCGTAATGTCCATGAAGTTAGTATACCTACCTACAGGTATACTAACTTCTCCCATACATGGTTCACTTTTTATTTGTACTTTGATATTTATTGACGCCTTGCCGAGAATACGAAACAGCTCCCAGTTAGTTTTGTTGCAATGCAACTTAGCAGGAATATAATTATGAAGAATGTCTAGGTGACTTTTAGTAATACAAGCGAGGACAATTACAGGCAGCTATTACTGATCAAACACACAGTCAACTGGTGAACCTACATATTGGCCTACAGACCCTAAAAAGATAGCAGACCTAGAGGCTTTCTTTGTCTTAAGTGGGATATCCCCAAACTCTATATTGCACATTATCACAAGGTCTGTCATCAGACCATGATGACAGATCTTGTGTTAATGCGCAATATACAGAGTTTGGTACATTCGTGTTTTTGGAGACATTATTATTTTTATCCGAGACGGATATTTGTTTATTTTTTTAATGACAACGCCCGCACTAGGGAATCTAATCCCTGTGGTGCCGCGTGGTACTTTACAAATATATAATAGACGGACCATCCAGACTCAGAACAACTATTTATGGGTCACACAAATAGTTATCCAGCGCGGGACTCGAACCCGCGACACGAAGCGGCGAGGCGACAATACATAAAATTATTTCTGGACGAATTTCCATTGAAGTTAACACAATTAAAGAAATAAAAGAAGTAGTTTTCAAATTTTATTACTAAGTTAAAAATAATCAAGAGTAGGAAAACATTGCACAGTTATCAAAAAGTTCAGGTCAGGGGCTCAGCACGGTTGCGCGTGCGCCGTCGCGTGCAGCATGTCCAGCGCGTTGCACAGAGCGCGGTAGTTCACCTGTAATAAATATAAAAGGTAACTATAGATAATAACCTACTACGCAGGATATAACAATGCAAGAGTGTGCGCAGGATTCTACTACACGTTGTGATTAGTCGGGGGGCGGCCGGATGTCGTAATCATTTACCTCTAGGCCGCAGCCGCGCTGGTATCCAAAGCACTTGTAGATGAGGTCCCTCTCGCGTGCGGAGACGAGCGCCAGCAGGTTGCGCGTGCACAGCGCGCGCTCCACGGACACGCGCGGGATCGTGCCGCAATTCTCTCGGTCCAGGTCCTGCACAGAACAAGGTACCAGATACATAATAATTACCTAGGTACTCGTGGATGAGTTCTTCTTCGTCTGCTGATATGAAAAAATGACTTGATTCAATACGCCCCAACTGAGCAGTTTATATCAGACTACATTATAACAGCCCCTCCCCCGTAGGTGATAGCGTTTTAATATGTAAGTAGCCTATATGTTGACCCGAACTCTTAGTAATATTCATGCAAAATTTGAAGTAAATCCATGCAGTAGTACTTTTTGAGTTTAGCCTGGACATACATACAGACAAACAGACACACGGACAAAAATTCTAAAATCTATATTTTTGACTTCGATATCGATTGCAGATCACGCCCCAAGTATCCTTTTAAAAAATATAGAATGTACAGTTTTGACTTTCCTACGATTTTATTATATGTATACTATAGATAATTCGATAAATGGTTTGTTTGATTAATACCTGAATGTATGACTGTCACATTCGTCTTCGTTAGTGATCTAGTGACTTCTTAGTCAGGTTGTCTCCGTATGTGGTAATATTTATTTATTTATATATAATTAATCTACTGACCTTGAACACCTCCAGAATATTAGACAACTGATCTGGATACTTGGACAACTTTTTGAGGGCTCCCGAGACTATATTCCTCTCCTCAAAGTTGAGGAAATTCAGTGGCGAGTCCACAGTAGGCACGTGCGGTATGGGTGTGAGTAGTGGGGCGCGTTCTAGCGAGCCTTGCGTGACGGCTTCTCCGACTGTGTTGCAGAACCGGTCGTACTCTATATAGCGGCGACGGGTAGGTGCTGCGAACCTGCATCATAGTAGATTTGACTGACAAAAGTGTGCTGTCTAGAGTCACTTAACTCCAAATGTAGTTACAGAGATATAAAATTCAAAATTCATCCATCATATTATTATATTGACGGGCCAGTTGGTGTGGTTGGTAAATGCTTGGTAAATGCCTTCCACGCCGCAGGTCGTGGGTTCGAAACCCGAAACCGAAATGTCTGTCCTGAGTCTGGGTTTATTATCTATATAAGTATGTATTTACAAAAGAAAAGTAGTATATGTAATATATCAGTTTCCATAGTAGCCCTGCGCAGTTTGGGTTCAATTTATAAGAAGACTAGGGGGAAATAAAGAATTATCGCAATTCGTATGAACACATCTGCTTACACTTCCATTAGGGTGTCCATCTCGACTGGTGTGAGCGCCAAGCCGGCAGAGGCGAGACCCCGGTAAAAATCTGGGCGAGGAATCACCAGCTCCTTGTGGATGTCGAACTGCGTTAGGAAGTCGCGTGGACGGACGCCTTCGCGTACCATCTGGAAATGCCATTGCAATATGATCTTTAAGTTAATATGACCTTTATCATCATCGTCTGACATGACGATGATGATAAAGGTTTATAGAAACTTTTTAATCGATTTAGTAGGAGATAAATAAAGTTAGATAAATTCGCATTAAGTATAGAGTTTTTTCGAAGTATTTCGATAATGTGTCTTTCGTAGCTGTACTGAGTTATGACTTTATAACATAGTACGAATGTAATAAGTATGTATGAGTCGTTAATTATGTCAATCCCAAACAGACGATGATGTATTTGGCGACATTTTATACAAAAGATATGCTACAATATACAAATAGGATACCTACATATAAGATATGCATCCGAGCTATGGCATTTTTAGTAATTCATGGTATCTTTGAGGTATAAAGCATGTACCTTGCCCTTAATCTTGGCGAGGATCTGCACGATGTCCGTCTCCAGTGGGTCGGCGGCGGCGCCGGCGGGCCGTGTTCGCGGCTGAGGCGCTCCCGAGCTCGAAACGTGTGCGCTCTCCACCGGCGGCACTTCCAGCTGTGCGGGGAAACTAATATGAGAAGGGACTGCCACGAAATACATATAGTATAAAACATATTAACTAATTAAAAAATCTTATGGATGTTATTAATATACTTAGTGTTGAGAATATGGATCAGTATTGGAATGAAAACTCAAGTTATTTCTAGAACTGGACTCCTGAAAATGGTATCTTAATCTTAAAAAAGGAAACTATATAATATGCCATTTATTAAAATTTACTTAAAAATAGCTCGGAATAAAACGAAAAATTGTTTGGAAAAAGCCAGAGCATAGTTGTAAAGATAGGCATAATATAATACGGAATAATTTGTTTTCGTTTCAATTCACTAATTTTACGTATTATGTTAAATATACAACATGTAACTTAATTATCGCACATCCTGAAAATAGTTTGTTCAGAATCGTTTACTGAATCGATTTATATCATTTTTAATATAGGTAATTTATTATCCCAAAAATAATTAATATTATTGATTATTCCCATATTAACCCTGTACAGCCACAACAAATTGAAATGGACCGTAAGTAAAATCGCAGTTTTATTTGTATTCATACAAATTCCATCATTCAATACAAAATAAAGAAAAAAAACTTTATTCCAAGAAACTAATTTAGTAAATAACAATGCATATACATGTTAAATAAAAAAAAATGTTTATATATTATGATTATAACCTAATATTCTAAGTGGGGTGTTTGTGGGTGTGCGTTAATTACGTTACATGTTGTATTACATAATTAATGTAGGTACAAGACGATACCTAGATCTGCCATATGTATTGAATAATTTAGAATTATCGTTTAACATAGGTACTTACTTTACTCGTATGACAAATTAATAAGATTACTAATGTTTAAATTTAAATACTCATTCTCGATATTCATAGTTTCATATAATTTTACTACATCAGGTCTCAATGGTTATATTGAGGTGGTTTATAGTGAGGTAATAATTCAATATTATTATAGCAAACCGTCGTGTCTCTATAGACGGTCGTCCTGGAAGTGGTAAATATAGGCATGGCTATTTATTACACAAACTTCTGACATAAAATTAATTTGAAAAATAGGAACTCGCAAATTTAATCGTCCGGCGGGTTTCGAGTCAGCACCAGTCAAACCGGGGTAGGCACTGGCAGATCAAATTAGGATTTACGCATTTTGCATTTGCTAATAATGCTATAGTACCTATTAACGAGTATATTTATTTGAAAATCATTGTTAGTAATAAAAAAACTTGAGAGGTGTCTAGGGACTAGGGTTTCTGATTTCTCGACATATTTTTTTTCTCGGGGCTCGAGATTTCTCGACTAAAAATTCCCGGGAATTCCCGGGATCTCGAGAAATTTACTACTCGTGGATATAAGGCAAAACAAACACTTCAATTTTATTAACATCGCTATTTATTGATCACCAACTAAATTTACTCGCGACTCATACATAATACTTAGACATAATGGAAAAATAATGAACTAAATGTCATTTTTTAATCATTGGCATTTGAGATTGCACTTAACATTGTATTCTAATCGTGAAATTAATAACAATGTAAATGTGAATCTTGACTTAAAAGACTACAATAATATAATACTGTATTTTCTTTTGGATCTCCTGTAAACCCTGCGTAGTTATAGAAGAGTTTATACATATATTAATGTGTTTTGATCACTTAATAATCTTATATTAATGATTAGAGACACAACCCATTTATCACTTTGGGTATTACGACTGTTAGGAGATATAAATAGTATCCAAACAATCAACAAATAATTAGGAAGTTTATCAATTACTAAACTAATAAATCGTCTTTCTCAGTCTTAATCTTTTAACAACACAGCAAATCTTAAATAATCAAATTGAATTTTTTCAATCTACAATAAATTATTTTAAACAATAAAAAATCTCTAATAAAATCAAACGCTCTTCCTTAGTCCTTTAAACAATATTGTTAATTATTTGATGGTATTTTTAATAAAATAACTCTTTAAATACACAAGTGCGTTAAGGGCATGATCTGATAGTCTGTTCTTTATCTTGGTAACAAAGTTCCCAGACCGTGAAAAAACCCGTTCATTTTCTGCTGATGTTGGTTTTATCGTCATCAAAGCATTGTAAAGGTTTTCAAGATTCGGTGATCTTTTTTTACCTGTTGTTTCAAAAAGCTGAAATTCTTTTTTTATTAAGTTTCTCGTTACGTTTGCTTCGGCAGGAACAGCAGTAGATGCTGTTTCTATGGCTTGGTTCAGTTGCTGCTCGAAAGATGTTTCATTTGAACTGCCCTCATCATTTTGGCATTCCATTCCGACCTCATCTTCCGTTGGATTTGGGGTGCTCGGAAATAATCTGTTGAACAGTTCTTCTGTATATTTGATTAACGTCAAAAAATAATTAACGACAGTCATTAGTAAAAACTACAAGTTGCAATTCAAACAAACTATTATGTTTTTATACATGTTAATAAAAAAATAAAATACTACTTACTTTTAAGACATCCATGGGACAATTTGCATTTGCAGCTCGTCTCCTTTACGCAAACAAAACACACACACACTCTGCCGCTTGTCGGAAGACGAACTGAACACGAAACTCGACGCATTCGCTGCGTAGCCTAGTGACGGGCGGCGCGAGCGGGGGAAGTACTTAGTCAAAATCGGGATCGACCGAATGCAAGGATGAAGAAGAACGCGTTACAAAAAGAGACCATTTTAATCTAAAATTCGCGCGTGATTATTTTGAGGTTCGATTTCTCGACTTCTCGATTTCTCGACGCCATTTTTCCCGTCTCGAGTAAGGCCGGATTTCCCGGGAATTCCCGCTTCGGGAAATCTCGAGCAGAAACCCTACTAGGGACGCACGGTTGTAACGAAGTTAATATTACATTTTATTTGTTAATAATGAAAGAAATATAATGTAATATAAACTTAATCAGTACGCTCAATTTTTGTAATAATAAAAAAAGTGTCGTTACAACTTTTCGTCTGAATTTTCTTCCGTCTAGCCCCCTTTTGCAACGCGCGATAAGGAACTTCGTTCCAAAAAACAACACTATATTAGGTATATCAAATGTCAAAATTAACTCTAGAATCGAACTGAAAGAAAAGTATACTGGCGAAGTAGACTTGATACTTTCAGCTATAAGCTTTTTGAAACGAAAACTGCCGCGCTAAAACGCTCCAGTTCGCATACACATTTTGTATCTACTTCTCGTTTTAGAAATAAATGATTGCCAGATTCATTAGTTATTGTGTCAACATCCGCCGGTTATTTCAGAATTCCAAGTCTGGTGGGCTAAGGAGATAAATCCATTTATCACGAGGAACCTTCTCTAACATGCAAATCTTAGTCACAGAAGAGATAAAGCAATAGGTTAATAAAACCTTCCGATTGGTATTGCACGGTTATGAACTTATGATATTGGACTGAGGGTAAGTAGTCCTTTGGTGGAAAATACTTACTTACCAAAAATCACTTAAACACTTGACGACAATACTTAGCCGCCATAACGCGGCGCTATATCCAAACAGCAAGGTAAACAATATGGTAAAATTGCATATTTTGTTATGTTTGTTATATAAACATTGTATATAAGTAATGTCTCCTTGGTCTAGCGGTAGCGTGTTCACTCGCAGAGAACGAGATCGTGGGTTCAAATCCCGGGTCAGGCCAAAAGTGATTTTGGGACTTTTCTTTAAGTAAAAAGAAAAATTTCTCAGCATCAGACACGAAGTATGGGAGTTGGCGGTATTATACCCCCATGCCTCGGAGAGCACGTAAAGCCGTCGGTCCTGTACCTGACCTCTCCAGTCGTGTCGCTAGGCGTCCCATCACTTCACGAGAGTGATGGAGTAGAAATTGCTCCTGTGAAATACGTCCTGCGCGGACACTTTTATTATGAGTGGTGGCGTTGGTGTGAGCACCTCGTTGAGCAGCCGCACGTAACTGAACCCGCAGTCGTCCAGGTAGCGCGCCTCGAGCGCGCGCACCTGCGCGGGCGCGGGCAGCACGCCCAGCCGCGCCAGCACGCGCCGCACCTCCGCGCGCGACACGTGCCCGTCGTTGTGCCTGCGGCAGGTGTCATACGTAACAATTAACACGATTCGTTTGACAAGTAAGTTATTAAGGTACATAAAGAATAGGTACCTAGTTTGTAACATTATCAAGTATAAAATCCAATGTTATTTTGAAATGAAAAGTCGTGATTCATTATTATGCCAGACGACAGGACTCACAATGGATTACAATGAAGAAGTTAAATTTAAATAATGCAAATATATAGGCAGCTTCATCCATCCATCCAAAATTTTACGCATGGCACTTGTCTGTGTAGCATTCTCCATTTATCGCGTTGTAGAGCCATCTCTTTTACTTTATAACTGTCCATTTGTATTTTTTCTTTAAGTTGATCATTACACTTTCTTCTCGGTCTTCCTCTCTTTCTTCTTGCGTATATATTATACTTGTGATAAACTAGATGTTTCGGATTACATGTCCGATCACCTTACGTTCTGGTTTCTACCTATGTGTTTTAACATAATTAAAATAGGTATATGTTTTAAGGCATTACCTAACCCGTTTGTTAGTTTTCTAACACAGATACCATTTATTAATTGCATTTTTATAAGTTTCTCTTTTCACCTAACATGTCTAGACGCGAAAGCGAAGCTGCGCGGCGCGAAAACAACAATAAGTCGAAACTTATTGAGTCCTACGAGACCAAACGCGCGTGCGGTGCGGTGCGGAGCGGCGCGACAAGAAGCGAACGCGATCAGTTGGCTTGGTATTTTCGCGCGAACAGGATGCGGTGCCGTCGTGTTTTTGCGGCGTCGGTGGCGGCTTCGCTAGATGATTCGCGTGCACGTAGGACACCGCCACCGCGTCGCACCACATCGCATTGACTTCGCGTGTCACCGCTACATAATCGCGTTTGCTTTGAATCGCCTACGTAGGACGTAGCGTTACGGAGTTCCTAGGGAAGCCCTTTTTAATATTTATTATTTAGCCTGCCATTATTACAAGTGTATTAATAGTTTAAAGTGGTCGTCTTAATATATCTACTACATACTTATCATGCTCGGAGAACGCAGGCCTCAGGTCAATAGACATTTCGTTAACTGCTGACCGCACCCTCATAAGCGCCGCCTGCGCTGCATCCAACTCTTCTTTAGATTCCCCCTCCCCCCTCTCAGCCCCTGAACCCCGAGGAGGTAGTTCCTGTACCAGCTCTCGAGTCGACCCTGGTACTGCGTCTGGATGCTTCTCCAGCTCTTTGATTGTGAATACTGTACAGAAACAGTAACGGAAATCAAGGACATGATGCAATAAATGAAAATATAGTAAATATATAGCAATACTAATATAAAAAAAAAATCTTAGGACACCTAACACACTGCCATCTGTTCCCAACGCAAAAATTTGTTCTAGGTGGGGATCGAACCCATGACTTGTGGCTTAGCAGTCAGGGTCACTAACCGTTAGATCAACCAGCCAGTCCGTCCTATATATTGGGGTATCGTAAATGTATTTATCACACTTCACACTAATATTATAAAGGCAAAAATTTGTGAGTGTGTATTTTTGTTACTTCTCCACGACTAAACGACTGGACTGGATTTTAATAAAATTTGGTATGGAGTTAGCTAACACCAAAGTTTGCCGTGGGTAAAACCGCGGGGCACAGCTAGTACTTTGGTCTCAAAATCAATCCGATGAAAACACAGGCTATAGTACTTGGCAGCTCTCGACTGATTTCCAAATTGGACTGCTCCCAACTCCCCCAAATCATCTTTGATGGCACCGTTATCCCTCTCAAGGATAACGTTAAGAACTTGGGGATTATCTTTGATAATACATTATCATGGGGTCCTCAACTGAAAGCTGTAAGTTGTAAACTTTTTGCGTCATCAGGTTCCCTCAGGCGCCTGCGCAACTTCCTTCCTATTACCACTAAAACTGCTCTTGCACAATCACTCCTCTTGCCTATTCTCGACTATACCGATGCCAGCTATCTAGATCTGACAGAAGAACAACTGGATATACTTGAGCGTCGTCAAAACCTTTGTATTAGATTCATATTTGGCCTACGCAAATATGATCACGTTTCATTGTTCCGTTCAAAGCTCAAATGGTTGCCAATCCGCCTTCGTCGGAATGCTCGTGTTCTTTCTTTATTATATAACACTGTGTTTAATCCCGCTACACCTATATACCTCAAAAACCGTTTCGAGTTTCTCTGTGACACGCTAACCAGATTCCTAAGATCATCACACAACCTAAAGCTGCATACTCCTATGCACTCTACAATATTTATGAGCAAGTCATTCTCAGTTCAAGCAGTACAATTGTGGAATTCCTTGCCAGTTACTATCAGACGTGCCCAAACTCTTACCACGTTCAATAAAGCAGTTAAAGAGCACTACCTAAGTTTGTAGTCACATATTGTCTAATATAATATTTATGTATTTTTTTTATTTATTTTTTTAAGTTGTATAATATGCACTATATTGTATTTATACATAGTTTTATTATATCTATATATATATTTATGTATATGTATGTATATATTTATGCATATGTTTATATTTATTCATGTTTTTAGACTTATCTACTTTTTCATTTGTTGCACTCCTACTATTTTTAAAATAATTACAGCTCCTATCCGTCCAAAGGTTGTCTGGAAGAAATCGCTTGATGCGATAAGACCGCCCATTGTACATGATTGTGTTATTAGTGTCCTATGAATTTGTCGTGTATGTGTGTACAATAAAGAGTATTCTATTCTATTCTATTCTAGTTAGAAATAAATTACGGCTATAGATGAGTGAGGCATGAGTGTCAATGGTGAACTTGTCTTAAGACTCTCCATGGGGCTTACCTTGGTCACAGTCATCCTCGAATGTCCTCCAGCAGACACGTTCCTTATCGTTCGGGTCGAGGTAGTGTTTCATGACGCACAGCACTTCCTCGGGAGACAAGATGTTGCCGAGCCCTATCGCGTCGAGGGCGCGGCGGAACTGCTGCGGGGCTATCCGACCACAATTGAGGGGGTCGTAATCCTGATACCAAAAATACATAGGAATATTATGGATAAATTATCCAAATACTTCCTCTCAAAATTTAAGAGTTTGCCTGAGCTATAATGTACAGACGCCAGCCCAATCTGCAAATGTCCCCAATTGAAAGTGAACCTTATGCTTACGTGATAAAGTTGAAAACCTATAAAAGAAATTTGACAGGTTGGATTAGCTGGATGTGCTGGCGTCTGTACATTGAGCCGTGTGCTTTCCGGTCTCAAAAGAATACAGAGCCACCCTACACCGTCCCGTGAGGATCGTAAAAGGCGACTAAGGGATACAACAGCTAGTGGGGCAGCCGCGCCACCTGTGTATACACTACCCTACTGGCGGACTCCAACCCGCGTGACAAGCGAGGTGACTACCCCGGCAAACCGCTCCAAATGGCAACGGAAAGAAAGCTAATGGAAGCCTTTGGGGTAGACCCATATCCAGCAGTGGACGATATCAGGCTGATGATCTTCTTATAGATGGCATCATATCAGTTTATTTTTGAAAATACAAAAGCAAATGTGAATTATTATACTATTAATTAGAAAGTTCAATAAATTGGTTGAACGGAATGTAAACTCACCCTCAAGAACTCTGATACCCTAATCCTCCTTTGCAACACATATTCCTGGATTCTCAGCATTAACTCGATGAGCTGTCTTGCTGGTCGCGGCCGTGCCAGTGCTGGGTGGAATACGTCGTTAGGCCCAAGGGGGGCTGTCGATAGCCCCGCGTCTATCTCGGGCCGGACCAGGTTTGGAAGTTTTGTGTCGATTATGGCGTGAGGGTTCAGGTATTCCTGCCATCACAAAAAGATTTTATTAAGTTTCATTTTAAGTTGCCAACTGAAAAGTGAAATATTTAATGTTTTCCGATACTAAGAACAACAGTTCTTGATTTCTACACGAATATATTACTAAGCTGAGCTTGGAAAAACGCCGTGACTAATTTTAGTATCAAGTAACTTTAATCTAAACCAAGTAGTCTATTTATATATTTGTGTTACCGGTCCAAGTCCTCGAATCCCTTCTCTCTTGACGGCCTCAACAGCCTTTAGAAATTCCACGTAGTCCAGAGTGTAGGAGTCTTTAATGAACTTGCGGACCAGCAGGTTGAAATCATCTGCGGTGACGATTACCCCGATGTAATTAAGGATGCGCGCGAAATGGGCAAAGGTGATGCGGCCGTCGTTTTTGGCCACCTGAAAGTAAGACATGTGCGATGTAAGTCTAAGTGTCTATTTGGAAATCTTTGTGTTAATGAGCGATACCATAATTACTAATATTCTACGCACACATTTAACTAGTTTAGGTACCTCTCATAATGCAATGTTATTTTTGCAAAGTATTTAAATTTATCTAACTGAAATATTTGAAGTCGACTGACAAGGCAGCATGTGCACTGTAATGGCGGCAGCTGCAGTTGCCTCTTTCGACAGCTGAAGTTGGCTCTGTCGACAGCAAAGTGCTGCTCGTCTGTACGAGGCCTTAGTGAAATAGTCAAGTTCTAGTCCACCGGTACAGTTGGATTAATTGTTATCGCTAAGTCACGCGATTTTGCGCTTTTGTAATTGGCCGAGAAGACAGCATAACTATTTTATTCCATACTTTTGGCTCAGGCTATTGAATGGACTAGTGACGCGCACCTAACTCGTGCCGGACTCAATAAGACAGGTACATCAGCCAAGCTATCTATGTTGCACGGTGGTTAAGCCCTCATGTTTCCGGTTCTATCCAAATCAACTATTAGAGTGGCCTATAAATGGTTACGAGTCTGCGTGTACTTGTGTTTGTTAATTGCATGTTTACAAAGCCCCTCGTTATATAGCTATTTATTTATCTAATGAGGTCTTTTCATAAGTATAAATAAAAACATTGTCTACCATAGTACAGACTGCCTAGTTCGGGATAAGATCGCAGTGTGTTAGTTATTTATTTACTAACGTAGGTTACAAACAAAGTCACCTACTCGTTTCATATCTAGAAGTTATAACATTATATTAAACATTATATACAGCACTATAATAGATTACCATGTGCGTGTGCTGAAAAGTGGTACTCTTCGATTTATTGATTATAATGAAAAGGGGAAAATATATGCGACAAACCAAAAATGTTCAATTACCAGCTCATAATCTTGGAAGTACGGCTTCAGGGGAAGATCCCGGTTGGCTATGGTGGCTAGGAGACAGCATAGGCGCCGTTGCTGCCATTGGTCCAGGTGGTGGCACTCAGGCTCCGGCGGCGGGGGGCAAGCCTCCAAGATGCAGTCCGCGCTCGTCTTGTCGCGTCCGCCGGCATCTTAATATAGTTTCTTACTTGTCATCTTCACACGGTACACGTAATATACACAAGGTGTAACATAAATAGTAAAATAAAACAAATTAAAATAAAACAAGAAAATCTGAAAATCTATCAGTTCTGCAGCATATGCAGTCAAAACTATAAGACGGCTCAGTGATGTGGATACAGCCAGAATGGTTTATTTCAGTTATTTTCATAGTATAATGTCCTATGGAATTCTTCTCTGGGTAGCGCGGCGGACATTTACACCATATTTGTGTTGCAGAAAAGAGCTGTAAGAGCCATATGCATATAATATTGATCCGCGAGTATCTTTAAGAGGAAATTTTAAAGAGATTAACATTCTGACTGTAGCATGTCAGTATATACATGGTGGCCGTGGAGTTGACGTTCAAACGCAAAATTTAGATACTTTATGATGAGGAGTATCCGAATCACCCCCATGTACAGGGTGGGCCAATAATTTTTGCACTTTTAAAATATGAATAGAAATAAAACTACAACTGTTATTTTGTTGATTATATTTTTAACGTTTTGAAAATTTAATGAAATTTATTTTTTAAAAATGACATCGTCGTGATGTGCACCGTCTCGTCGTTGGCACTCTAGCAATCGACTACGCAAACTTTGGAAAACTCGCTGACACATGCTGCGGGGGATCGCGGCTATCTCGTCGTGGATGTTTCGTTTTAATTGGGATATATTCGTCGGATTATTAAGGTAGACTCGACTTTCCAGGTATCCCCATAAGAAAAAATCGCATGGTGTAAGATCCGGGCTTCTCGGAGGCCATGGAATATCACCTCTGCGAGAAATCAATTTATTCGGAAACATTTCTTTGACTACCGGTAAAGTCACATTTGACGTGTGGCATGTTGCTCCATCTTGTTGCATCCAGGTCCTGCTGTTGTATCCTTGAAATTCTTGCAACTGCGGCGTCAAAAACTCTCGCAACATCTTGACGTATTCCGCTGAATTCACAGTTACATTATTTCCTTGATTATTTTCAAAGAAATACGGACCAATTATGCCCTTTGCTGTTATGGCAGCCCATACTGTCGTTTTAGGTGAATGAAGTGGCTTTTGGTGTTTAAGGCGAGGGTTTTCCCTGCTCCAATATCGACAATTGTGCTTATTCACGTGCCCGTTGATGTGAAAGTGGGCCTCGTCCGTAAACAATACATTCTCCAGGCTAGAGAATTGCTCCAGCATTGTGTCAGCCAATAACTTACGTTGAATGTAATCATTTGGTTTCATCTCCTGCACAATTTGAAGCTTATACGGGTGCAGTTTGAGGTCTAGATGCAAAATCACGCTTACGCGTAGATAATTCTGGATCGTTCCGAACGGAAATTTCAACCTCTCGAATGTTCTCATCGCTTCTTCTTGAACGTGGCCGGCCTGTTTGTTTAATATTCGTTGTCGATCCCGTTTGCTCGAACTTCACGACCCAAGCTTTGATTAAATTCACACTTGGACACTCGCTTACACGGCGTAATCCATATTCAATTCAAAACAGGCGTCGTACAGTAACGTAGGAATCGTTGTTTTTGTAAAATTGTTTAACACAAAAAGCACGCTGTTGTCCCGTGAAGCGCTCCATCGTGACTAAAATTGCATGTAGCGACGCATAGTTTCCCGCCACCCGCGCACCCCTCCCTCCAACGGTATTCGAGAAATTTAGTGTTGCTATTTGCAAAAATGATTGGCCCACCCTGTACTATAAAAAAGTTCCATAGATTAGCGTGTACAAACAAACAGAGAGAACTTTTTTTAGATTCGTGCTCTATTACTGTATCTAAACGCCCCTCAATTTGTTTTTTAATATATTCAATGTACAGACACAGTTTTATTACTGTTTTGTTATATGTATAATTTGTTATAGCTATAAAACCAAAGGCAGGAAAACTTATGACTGCTACGGCGAGTGGTGTAAGCTACGGCACAGGTAGCTACGCTCGTCATCCTACCAAAGTGAGCGTAGCAAAAAGGTGTGGCGTAGCACAACAAACGTAACATTTATAAAAATAATAATTTCGTTTACTCACGAAATATTTACACAAGCCTAAGAGAAAAATACCCAAGAAATGTAGGTATTAAATCTTTAGACTGAACGGAAAATAATACAATACCTCCACAAATACTGCGACGAATGTCTCGTAGCCTTGACACCATGCTCTACCGCGGCCCTGCTCTGGCTCTGACTGCTTCACCGGACGATGTAAATATACTGCTTGCGGTTCCGCTACAAGATGCTCATTGCTCATTTTTACATTGGGTGACCGCCAAAGTGGCTTTATTTCTGAGTGTCTTTGTGCTTTATAATGCACATTATTCGACACGGTTGTAGTCCTAAGATACCTGCGTACTGATTTAGACACATATACGCTATTAGGTAGATGCTCGTACATTAAGTATCTATAATTGCCTATGTTGTTGAACAAAATTTAAGAATTTGGAGAAGGCCTATACCCTATCTAGGGGTTCCTATAATATTCCCATAATATTCTTAATTAAAAACTTACACTAGAATCATTTACAGTTACTAACATAGAATTAGGAATGCATAAAAATATTTTATGCATTCCTACCTTAAAAAGTAGTTACAAAATTTGTAGGAAATTGACAGGCTTTATGATTATTATTATTATTATTAATTGCCTATGAGCTATGGCTATGAGCTAAGGCTTATTAATTTTCAATTGTGTTGGGACAATATTAACCCTAACAGTAAAATTGTTTTATTTGTCCGGTGAGGCAGTCTTCATAGGCCAACTGTAAGTGTCATGTATAAACGTAAGATATTTTTAGCTAACTTCTTTTCATTTCACCTCCCGGTTGTCCTCCTAGGTGGCTAACCCGCAGGTTACTTAGGGTAGGATCATCGCAGGCGAGGTTCACGTTGGCGCCTTAACCCCTGATGGTGATCCCGTGCCTGTGGTTTGTGCCAGTGAACACACCCTCTTTTAAAATTCCGGATTTCCGGCCCTAATTGTCATTATTTAATTATTATTTTTTATACAATACTAACTAATATTTACAATATAGCAGACCAAGATACCACGTAGGTTTGTCCGGCCTGCCAGAGTTATATAAAATAATTTAAAGGAGGGTATGATACAAAATAATCGAGAATAACATTAGACAAATATACAAGTAGGTAGGTACATGCAGCGTGCTAGGTACTGCCGCCGCCTCTGCATCTGATTTGTATTTTGTGTAGTGTGCAAAAAACCTGTATCGCATCAGAACATCTAAAAGTTGTTTAAAAAATGGGTTTATTCAATTTTTATAATGCTCTGTCTAAAAGTCGGTATAATGTAGCTCCTTCTCTTTATGTTTATCCCTACTACTCTGAAAATCAATGTTTTTTGTAATTCTGTTCTGCAGCTTGTAAATGGAATCTAGTTAAGTTTAGAAGGTTCTACTATAACTCATTAAACCATAACCAATTACCTTACAAACTATCTTAAATAAACCTTTCTACATTTATTTATACATATATTTTTAAATATAGTAAGCCTAATACCTCTCTAGTCTCTCAGTAGAGGGTAAATGGCGGGTCCCTTCCGCCGTGAATTATTAATCGTCGGATTGAGGGCGCGACGTAAATAACCTCACTGCTATCATGTTTGAGCTTAGTTACTGTTTTGTGAAAAATAGATAATCATCATCATAATCATCAACATCATCGTATCAGTCGAAAGACACCCACTGCTGGGCAAAGGCCTCCCCAAAGATCTCCACATTGCCGATCTTGCGCTCTCCTGCGACTTCCAGCGACCTTGACGAGATCATCGGTCCATCTCGTAGGGGGTCTGCCCAGGCTGCGTCCAAGACGATTAAATTTATGATTTCGCAATTATGAGGTCGCCACCCGAGAACCTTTCTGCCCCAGCGGCCGTCGGCTTTACAAGCTATGTGCCCTGCCCACTGCCACCTCAGCTTGGAACGTAAGTTAGGTTACATCTCTAACTTCCGTTGTTTATTGTGAAATTGCGATACTCACAACTCACTCGAGTCTGAGAACAGGCTCAGGTAAGGTAATACGTGTGAGACCAATCTTGGTGGAGAATGGTACCTAATATACCTAAATGTGTTTTATATCCGTTATGCTAACGACCCAATATCTAGCGAGATGTCGAGCTGCGAGGGCCGGCGCCTATTGATTGACCTGGTTCTACCCATATTTCGGTACACTACCACAATATATTCTGATTGTGTTATTAACATTCAATATTTATCTCGTATGCTTCGAGTTTTAACGATTATGTAGCAAACCAGAGATCGGAAAGGTATCATCTGAAGGTAGGAAACCTATGTTTCAGATTCATATCTGGAAAAGTTTGTTAGACTTGACTAATGAGTTTAAAATGAATTTAACCCTTCTATTATTTAAAGTGTATTCTGTAAAGTAGTGGTACCTACTTCCCAAGGCGGGCTACTCATGGAGCGAAAGATGTTCTGCTCTACCGCACGTAAATGTAGCTGAAGTTTAGCGTATAATGGGTGTTAGGGCTAATGCCTACGACCGTATAGCTTTACTGCTATGCAAGATTATCAGTAAAAACTTGGGATTCTACTAGGTATGATTGTTAAATGAATGTCGGGTCGGACACTTGGATATGCTGGGATATATGTAGGTATTCGCTGGAAACCGCGGAATTCTGGTACTGCAAGAATGGGAATTAAGGAGAGCTTTGGGTAGGCTTTTGTATACAGCGGATGTCTTTCGGCTGACAAGATAATGATGATGACATGACAGATGAAGGCAATATTTGGTGCTTTAGATTTAATTTTAATACATTTTAACGCAAATATATGAAACAAAACTAACCTGACAACAAACTTTTGTTCGTTGATGTGCACGTATATTATAAGTATTATTTTTGACATAATTTATCATTACTTTTTTATGTGTTTAATTCATTATTAATTTTATAAGTATTTCTTTTTGTATAAAATAAAGTCTTCGTATTTAGTAATTCCGGAATACGATAAAAAATTCTATTTTCGTTCAGATTATTCTATTAGTTATGCGGGTTCCATTTGTTGCCGTTTTATTAATTTCGTAGAGTTCGTTTAAGTGTAAAAGCTACAAGTTATATTTATTTTGCGTTAGTCACTTACCACAGTTCAAGCAATAATGGGTCAAGGTTTCCATTTTTATTGTATATGTACGCAGTTACCAGCTATTATATATATTTTTTAATTTATTTAAAAGGGCATGCCGAGACATTCTAAGAGCACTGCCAAAGGGATGTGAGATTCAAGGTTAATTTATAAATAAATATTTTTGCATACTGCTGGTCTCACCTTCTCCGTGTATAATCTGGCAGAGCTGATGGTAGAGTACCCGGCCATCTTGCGCACGGAAGTAGTCGGCCAGCTGAGCGATCTCCGCGTCAGACAGACCAACCACGGAGCGCAACGGGCCCGCGAGGATTGACACGAACTTCGATTCTGGAACAATTGTAATATTTAATGTATATTAAACAAAGTCGGGTTGGTTGTATAACCTATGGTTATTTTTCCCGATGTTTTAATAGCTATTCTGCTATTCGGGGTTGAGACAGATACAACAAGTCAAGATTCATAAAAATAGTTTCAGCCGTTCAAGAGTTGAATAGCAGGATAGCTATTAAAACATCGGGAAAATTAACCATAAAAACAAATATGAAGGTAATAAATTTTGTATGAAACGGCTTTTTTGCGATATCTCGTGAACGGATAGACTGATTTATAAGATTTTTAGGCTCGTGAAGTTTCCTAGCGCATTGGAAAAGTAACAAAATCTCAAAAATGTTTGTCCGTATACAACGCCAACTCTACAGTATACCATAGACACGTGACAGTTTACTTCACTTCCTCCAAACAGTCGGCCCGATTTGCATAAATATTTTTGTGTGTTTGAGTGGATCCCTGAATAGTCTGGATTTACAATAGACCTGAAGGGTGGCGCTGTGATTAGATTCCAGGTTCTTTTTCAATATAAGAATATCTTAATGTTACCGTCATCGCGCATGAAACTGCACTCAAATAGTCCCTACGTAATGTCTATAGAAATATTTAATAAACTACCAGACGCAATAAAGAGTGAAAATTGCAACAAAAAATTACAAATAAACTTAAGGAAATACTAATTAATAAAAGCATACTACACCATAAACGAATACATAGATGACAAAAATATTATTTAACTCAGACCGACACCATACCTACCTTTAAAGTTGGTTAAGTTGACATAAGAAAGGAAATTTAATTATTAATAAGTATTTTAAGATTATTACGATTTTAATATGAATGTTGTGTTATTATATTATGAATGCTCAAAGCAATTTTACTAGATATTTTTTATTAATTATATATTTGTATGTTTAGTTTTAAGTTATAATGTTTGCTGTGCCCTAGATGGTCCATAATAGTACCTGTATTATTGACATTATGGAATGCAAATAAAGATATGTATATGAATATACAGGGCGCCTTCCGGGACAGCTATTGTACGTAGAAATAACAGTTTTGCCATCACTGGAAGTAGAATAATTAAAATGCACATGTATTTCAATAGCAATCCATCATTACCTTAACTTTGGAAAGCTTGTGGACTCGACTTTTTCTGCGCAATGAGCATGCCCGCCGCGCGATAGAGAGGGTTGGAGTGTAAATAAGATATTTTTATACGACTTGAATATCTTTTTTACCTGCTATCGTTTATACTACCAAACTAGATCGTAGAATAGAATAGAATATTGTTTATTTGTAAGAATATAGTTCAATAAAGGAATATAGGTGTTACAAATGTGAAAGTCTCATATATTCTACCATATAGCATAGTTAATCTGAATTCAAAGAATATTCTCGTCCAAGCATTGCTTCGGAGATAATGGGAACACCGAGTACCAGTTTAACAAATGTCATGGATGGATCGAGATTGCTGGCATGGCCTGAATAAAACATTATTAAACGTGTCTATGTTGAATTAAGGAAGCCTGGGTTATTATCACAAGGAAAGAAAAGTATATTAAGTATTCTCCAGTCTATATTCCCGCAGGATTGGAAGGAGAGGATACGGAATAATAATTTCTAGATGATACACGCAAATGTAAATATGATTCTTAAGGGATTGGTTGCGGGAAAGAGAAATGTGCCTCAAACTTTAAACAAGACACTGACATCAGTGAATCTGATGAAAGGGAATTGCGAAGCCAAAATAGCTGTAGCAGAAAGACATTTCTCTCAAGCACCGAAATATGAGACCCTAAATGACATACACAATAAAAATGCCATTCATTGCTGAATCGCACTCTAGCATGTCACAGAAAACAGTGAAATTGCTTTGAGCCCATTGGTAGCTAATTTTATACATTTTCTGTTTTATGTGTAGCAAGTAATGGAAAATTTGCGTATTTTAGCTCGTCTAAACAGGCCTTAATATGGGCCTTGAGGGTGTTACCATACTTGACAATACTGTCTTCTGTGTGCTTGCAGGGCCTACAGACTCACGTGAAATGAGATAGTCACCTAGTCCGTACCTTCAGGTTATTCCGTGATTGTCCTTTTATTGAGAGGGTATCTCTTCATATGTATTCGGGTGCTGCATGATATAAAACAGTTACCGTTTGTGTGTTTTTAAATTGTATATATGCCATTTCAAAGTAAACACGATAGTGACTCTTAGTGACACCTTCAAAGTGTTGCTTGTGTGTAGTTTCTTGGCTTTACCTGATATGAGGGAGTTGCCCTCAGGGTCTAGGGGTCGGTACCAGTCCCACAGGTTGAGGCCCACCCGGAACGCCGCCGCGCGGATCTTGTTGCAAGTCTTCCACACATCGGCTTGACGAACTATCTGTTTTCACAAAAACAATATCTTACTTGGATCATATCATGTTTGGCCTACGGATAGGGTTGAGAACTATACTTTTTCAGTTCAATGTATAGAAATATATCTAAGCAATATTGGTGTTAGGACGTGAGAACCCACGCACTAAGTTCGTCGCCATGCAGTTTGTGTATTCAAAAACAAGAGCTTGATAGGCGTATTTACTAAAATTGGAGTAGTCTCTATATTCTCCTGTTTGGCTGCTACCAGGTCTGTAATTTCTTAAGGAGAACCTTAGCAAAAATCGTTTCTTCACCTATCAAGAAATTTCAGGCATTATAATTATAAAGCACACAAAGCCCCTCTTATCTGATGACTAGCGTTGCTACGGGCAGCATGGCAGACCTTCGGCCAAGAGGAGATTCTTAATTAGAGCAGTCTCTAATTAGTCTTATTTTATAACTTTCTTATAATGTAGGTATTATATCCACCAGCTCCTAGATTGTTTTCCTGCAAACAACACTTGTTAAAGAGGATTGTGAAATCCTCTTGGCTGTAGCTACGAAACACTATTTTACAATTTGTTTAAACGAAATTGTTCAAGCTATGTTTGTTGTATAAAATGGTTTCCATACGTGTAGCAACATTATTCTACCAATGGAATTGGTATTGCTCATTAACATTCCATCCTTTCATTAGTAAATTAATATGAAAGGAAGGTGGCGTTCAATATTTCGTAGGTCCTTACCGTGTCATGCATTTTGATATCTTAATTATTTTCCATAAAATACACTTATAAAAATCGCTAGAATTTATCGCATAACTACCTAATTTTGTATAAAAAACTTTATTTTTGCCGATGACGATATTGAGACGTGAACCTAATGTCAATGTTTTGACAGCCGACATTAACAATTAAAAAAGACTAGCTTACAACTTATCTATGATCATTGTAGGCAATCGACTATTAACAAAAATGTAAAGAACTTCTTGGTATTAATGGTTAATACGGTAGTTAACTGGCACCTGTATCAAAACAATATAAAATTATGTTAGTTTTGTTTAACATGATCGACGAACAAAACTGACTTTGCTAATTTAACTTGATTTTGCTAATTTATATGTACTTTTATATATGTACTAGCTTCTGCCCGCGACTACGTCCGCGTGGTAGGCGAAATCAGACATCGAAGCAGTAAAATAGAACTTATTATGTTTTACCTAGGACTATTCTATATCCTATTGTCCGAAACAAAACACTTTGTATTTTCTTTTACATTTGATCCAGTTTCTTACAAACTATCAGCCCCTACTTTAACCCGTTACGGGGTGAATCAGTATTCAAAAATGTTAAAAGTCAATGTTAATAAAACGATTGCACTAACGAGTTTTAGTACTGATTTCGAAATAAATCTGACGAAAATATTTTTCAAAAGGGGTTTTACTATTTTAGGGTTGGAATATTAGAAGGCGATGAAACACGTGATTAATTAAAGCTTTTTAAGTATATGTTTTATAGTTGATCAGACCAAGAAAACACGTTATTCCATACAAAAATAAAAATATAGGTTTTCATAAACATTTGTTAATTAAAGGGTTATATAGTGTCGGAATAATAAAATCTCGTGTATATGCCCCATTGAGTATGTTTCGCCGGAGCGTCTCAACTGGGCCGTGTTTAAACCGGTAGTAGAGACACCCGCTGAGTTTGTTTCGTTGGGTCTTCTCAGTTGGGGCGCATTGGATCCGGTGGTAGCATTAAAGCGCGACCGTCGTTATTAACATAAGGTCCGTCATAATAATATCACCTTAATATAGACAGAACCATTGCCAATATGTATTACAAATATTAGACTTAAACTAGATAATTAGACTTAAACTAGATCATTAAACTTAAACACAATCTCTTAACAATAACTTGATACGAGCTAGCTAAATGTCATTGCTGTTATAAAATAAATTTTATTAATGTTTGAATACTATCAATACAATGTGTACCTAAATATCTATGTTACAAGAAATAATAATGTATACAACTATAATACTACAAACATGTTCTGACTATTTACAAGCGCTTTTTTAAAGTCTACGTGAATAAAAACCTTTTTTATTTATTTTATTATTTATAAATATGACCCAAACTGGTTACGATGGTAAATATAATCATATAAGTACATCATGTGCAGGTCATAAATTTACCTAAGATACTCCTGAGGAAGGCTTCTTAATCGCGCTCAAACTTATTTAATTTAATCACCCAGTGGACTTATTTATTAACTTACAGACTTTTCTCTTAAACATTCATAAACGGCGTTTTGGAATGCCGAGAACATAATGCTAGCATTACAGGTCATGAAACTTATGATACTACAATAATAGTCAGTCACCTTTATCAAACTTCAAAAGAGATGAAATGAGAATTGATTAGTAAAAGGAGGCGAGGTAAGTACCAAGTCGAGCGAGGGCAGCTATTTATCTGAGAAGGGACTAACGTCTAGGGTTTTGTTCGCCTATTCGTCTCCATTAGTATTATGTCTAAAGGCACCTCTGAACAGTTACGACTTCACTCGTCAATCAATTACTCAATGGGAATGCTAGTCGGTGCCTACCTCTTGCTTTACCACCAATTCATCTATTCTCGATATAATCTTCATTTTATACATCGACAGCAAAGTTAGACAGTAAAGTCATTATGTAGTAGTGAGCACGAAATGTATATTGTATCTAGCGATAGGATCTTGGGTGTCGTGGGTGTAGTGTAGTATTCAGCACATGCGCGGTAGGGGTCGGTCGTGACGTCAAGAGATCGATCGGGCGCGAGGTGCGCCTCTCTCAGGCTCGACTGTCAGGTCTGGAGCACGTGAACTGCTGGTACGATGCGGCCACCTATTACATAAGACGGTAGATCCACGTGAATAAATGGAAACCCACCCATGTGCGGGCTAAGCTTCAGAACCAGGAATAGCCCTTCGCAGAAAACGTCCCTCCGATGGGGCGACAGCTGTGAGTGCGCCAGTGAGGTCTGACAGCAGTGCGAGTGGTGTATTTATATGTCACGTATACTTAACATTTGTAAGAGTTGTGATTAGGCCAATGTGCGTGGAGTGAGCGCAGCGCAGCGCCGGCGGGAGGGCAAGCTTCACACTCAAACGTAAGTTGATAAGTTCTTCATTGTTAAGCAATTGTTTTGAAGCTAACTAGCTCTCCATCCGTTGACCTTTCGAACTGCAAGCAATGACGTACATCGATTATTGCCTCAAACGTAGTTGATTAGATAAAATACAAGTTTAACAATATTTGTAAGTCAACACTATAACAGTAGTACAACCGTGCATAAATATCAGTAAACTATCATACTTAATACCTTATTTAGGCTACTAGGGATGAATGGAAAAGGATAATGTACTCCAGGTCGAATGCTGCACGGAGATATTATAGAGCACTAGTGTATTTCCACACAGTTGCACTCTCTGTGTGCTAGATGACGTGACCAGAAGAAGATTAAGGCTCTTGAATGATAGCTTAACATGCTCTCCAAGGCAAGGGGATTTCGTTAGAGTACAGCGTGGTGATTGAACGTTTACAGAGTTTGGTGCTAACTATAAAACTAAGCTATAAAAATCATTAATTTTAAAATATAAATTCATTATTTTTCATTTCATCATCATGTTAGCCGACAGTCGTCCATAATCACCATGCTGGGCAGGCGGGTTGGCCATCGCAGTATGATGGGCAGAGTAGACCCGTTCTCTTTTCGAATTGACTGCTACGGGATGAGATAGGATAATTATATTCGTCACCACCACCAAACTTTATGGACTGCGAGAGAAAGCGACTCATTGGCTGAACGACGACGCTCAATAGGACGATTATAATGGTGTACCTACGCAGTGAATAAGAGGAGCGACTGGCGGTGCGAATCCCCTCATATAACATCCAGAAATAAAACAATACCTATCAAAGCTCAGCAAAACTTTCGAACCTAGATAAATTTTAGGAACTTGCAGAAGTAGGTACAGTTCCTTAAAGAATAGAGTGCAATTGAAATTATGAATAAAACAATCCTGAAACTAGGTGGTATCCGGATCAAATCAGACTAATCGCTTCAACAAGAAAAATATCCACAAATTAATGTATTGTAATGTAATTGTTCTGTATGTTATTTTAAGTATTGTATTGTATTAGTGTATTTTTATAATTGGTCCTTGTTGGCCATTAATTTAATAAATAAATAAATTCTTAAAACAGGACTGCAATCATGACAAAGTTATTGAAGAATATGAAAGTCAAAAAGCCTCGATATAAATAATGGCAGTAGAACTATAAAAGCCTACCACATGACATTGATTAAAAGCTCTTTGTCAGACGATAATATATTTTAATATAAAAAAAACCGGTGAACTTGAGAACCTCCTCCTTTTGAAGTCGGTTAATAAATAAATATAATCACAATGGATCGACCAAAGACTTGTTTTTACTTGTAACTCTTTTTATCTATACATATAATAAAATCGTAGGAAAGTCAAAACTGTACATTGAATATTTTTTTAAAAAGATACTTGGGGCGTGATCTACTCGTACAATCAATATTGTAGCCCCAAATATTCTTTAACTCACATACATCACGCATACACCCTACACCTACTCACTCACTTACACACATCACTCATACACCCCACACCCACTTGCATCTAAAACACGCACCCTATTTCTATTGCTCTTTATAAACTATAATATAAGATTATCTTCTTTTTATTTCATTTTATCGTCAAATTTTTTTTTATATTTTATGTTTTTGCTTATTAAAGTTTTGTCATCATCAATCTTGCATACTTATCTTTTTTATGTAAATTATTAAAACTTTAAGACTTTTAAGTAACTATTAAAATTTTAATTAAATTGTTAGTAGGTTCATTCGCTTAATTTTAAGTTTAGAAACGCTCTTTCAAAACTTAAAATTAAGCGAATGAACCTACACTCACCGGCACGGAATCTTGGCCAAGCGCGTATTTCGCGATAACAAGAGCTTTAAGTGTTTCCTATGAGTATTTATTATGAAGGTTGGTCTAAAAAATGTTTACCTTTAGTTCAAGAGGGTAATTTATCATGTTTGAGTGCAATATGACGTTATTTTTAAGTTTTAGTTGAACCCGGACATCTGAGCGACTAAGTTGCTGTTTTAAATTTGTGTTTTGTGAAAGTTTATTGTTAGGTTGTTCAATTATTGTGATATCGTACTGTTACTTCAATAACTAAAGGTGATTTAATTCCAATAAAAATGCCATTAACACCATCACAGGTTGCACAAGCTGTAGCATTGATCGAACAAGGGCTGACACAGCGAGAAGTTGCTGTTATACTGAATGTACCACGTTCATCGATGCAGTATGCGCTGAAACGATACCAGGAGACAGGCCGCTACTCCCGCAGACCAGGCAGCGGAGGCGTCAGATGCACATCAGCCCGGGATGACCGCTTTATTGTCCTGGAAATTTTGAGAAACCGCTACCTCACCGCTGTTCAGATACGCCAGCGACTCCAGTTCACAAGAGGTGTCAATGTTAGTGAACGTACAGTGAGAAGACGAATGGAGGAAGTGAATTTACAAGCTCGTAGACCAGCACGCGGCCCAGAACTTCTCAGAAGTCACCGAGTAGCTCGACTTCGATTCGCACGAGAACACGCCAACTGGACCCATGAGCAGTGGGCTCGAGTACTGTTCACAGATGAGTGTCGAATCGCTTTACGAGCTCCAGATGGTCGGGAGCGAGTGTGGAGAAGAAGAGGAGAGCGGTTTTTACCCATTACCACCACACAAACTGTTAGTTTTCATGGAGGCTCTATAATGGTTTGGGGAGGAATAAGTTCCGATGCACGTACGGAGTTAGTTATCGTCGATAACCGATTAACGGCAACACGATACATCGAGGAGATTCTTCAGGAACACGTGTTACCATATTCAGGGTTTATTGGATTTGACGAATTCCTCCTAATGCACGATAACGCGCGCCCACACGTTGCACATTGCGTGGAGGAATACCTTACAGAGGTTGGTATTCAAAAATTGCAGTGGCCAGCTCGTAGTCCAGACTTAAATCCAATAGAGCATATCTGGGACAAGCTTAAAAGAAAAATAAAGTCCTCCTCCAACCCGCCTGAAACTCTGAATCAGCTTCAAAATGCAGCACTGACCGCTTGGGAAAGCATACCACAAGTTGAGATCAGAAACATCATCCAAAGTATGCCAGAACGAATGCAAGCTGTTATCGGGGCTAGGGGAGGAAACACCCGATATTAAAATGCAAACACAACGAAGACTTTTTGGTTATTTTTCATCTTGTGTTCTTTTTAAATTGACAGTGTTAAAACCAATATTTTTGTGAAACTGCTTATTTTTTTAAAGATTACTGCTGGTGCATCATTTTTTCAATAACTGAGTTACAAAACCATAAAAAACCCTAATTTAGTGCATAAACCCATAATATAGTGAAAATTAAATATTTAAATAGAAATTATCGGCAAGTTATTGGTGGCCAAGTTTCCGTGCCGGTGAGGAATTATTTTTGAAATATAGTTATGAGAATTTTTGTCCGTTTGTCTGTCTGTAAGTCCGGGCTAAACTCAAAAAGTACTGCATGGATTTACTTCAAATTTTGTATGAATATTACTAAGAGGTCGGGTCAACATATAGGCTACATATTATTATGACGCTATTATCTAAGGGGGAGGAGCTGTGATAATTTATAAAATTTAACGCGGGTAAAATCGCGGGGCACAGCTAGTCAATAAATAAATAAATGAAAGGAAAATGAAAAATAACCTTATATCAAGCTATAAATAATGAAATGTATTCAGCACTGAGGCATTCATATAATACACATGTTCTTGATAAACTACAGTTCCAACAAAATTATTAAGGACATAAATCCCTAAATATGTTTAAATAGATGCCGTTATTTACGACGAATGAAAATTCAGACTAAAATAGTTACTTTTACGAACCATCGCACAAAACGAATTCGCAGAAACCAAAGTACAGAACACATCAAGGCCAGGTTGAATTTAATCTCAGCAATCAATGAAAATAACTGCAACTTGTATGGAATACCAGCAATAGAGAATTACGGCGCGCGAGGTGAATTGAAGAGATGGATTTTAAAATAGATTTAATGTTTTAATTTATTATAACAGAATTGTATCATTTTTATCTATACATATAATAAAATCGTAGGAAAGTCAAAACTGTACCTACATTTTATATTTTTTAAAAAGGATACTTGGGGCGTGAACTACAATCGATATAGAAGCTAAATATAGTTTTTAGAATTTTTGTCTGTGTGTCTGTTTGTCTGTATGTATGTCCGGGCTAAACTCAAAAAGTACTGCATGGATTTACTTCAAATTTTGCATAAATATTACTAAGAGGTCGGGTCAACATATGGGCTACATATTATCACGCTATCACCTACAGGGGAGGAGCTGAGATAATTTACAAACCGCGGGGTACAGCTAGTTTTCAATATATTTACTTTAAACTAATTGATTTCTAGTCATTTCATTATACTGTTGTCGGTATTATAGACCTCTTCACTATGAATTAATTCATAGTGAAGTGATCTATAACTATCTGGAATACTGAAGCTTATTATCAGCGAACAATACGGATTAATGTAAATTCTTAATATAGAGAAGGCTGGCAGGCTGATTGTGTTATAAATCCTAATACAATTTCCTAAAAATGTATTCGTTTTGCTGACTCTAGAGCCTGGCATAGCTAGTTTGTCTTTGTTCCTAGTATTTATGTAACGCAATTTACTTTTTTTCTATATTTTTCCTAGATATCACTTTATACTCAGAAACCAATCAACAAAGGTGATTATTATTTTCTAATTCAATTATACACGCGGATATCTACAGCGCGCTTAATGCATTAAATGCGATCAAACAACTTTCGGGTAGCCTAGTAGATGTTCAAAAGTTAAGCATTACAATTAGTACTAATTATCGGCTTAATCCGTCATTATTCAATGACACTCTGTGGACAAAATATCTAACAAATTGCAATCGCCAACATAGGCCTACTAAAAGTAATGTCTAAAAAACCGAGACTGTATTAAAGGTTAAACAGCCCTTTTAGTCTAAATCATACATCATCAAATATTTGCCATACGTTTGGTATGGCAAATATTTGGGTGTTGTAAATAGCAGAAAACACTTATAGTAGGAGAGCTGGCACGCATTTTTGGGTAGGTATTTGAGGCAAGCTGAAAACTTGTCCTATAACTCTTCAGACACACCCCAACACGGAACTGCAGACGTGGCAGGCGGGTAGCGGGTCTTAACCAACCTCTATTTTTTTTGTTTTTTAACCAAATAATGTATTTGAGGCAAGCTGAAATTTTGATATGTTGTAGTTTAATGTTTATACAATACAAAAAAAGACAGGCGATTCTGTCGGATCTTTAGCACTGCCAGGCGTGTGCAAAAATATTTTGTAAAAAAATCGAAAAAATGTATTTGAGGCAACTTGAAATTTTGACAGAATGTTATTTATGTATTGTATAAACATTAAACTACAACATATCAAAATTTCAGCTTGCCTCAAATACATTTTTTGGATAAAAAAAAATTCAAAAATTTAGGGGTTGGTTTAGACCCGCTACCCGCCAGCCAGGTCTGCAGTTCCGTGTTGGGGTATGTCTGAAGAGCTATAGGACAAATTTTCAGCTTGCCTCAAATACCTGCCCAAAAATGCGTGTCAGCTCTTGGACTATTATATCAATGTGCATGCTTCTCATATGACGTGACTAGCTGAATAATACCAGATGATAAATCGTCGTGTATATATCGCCAGTTATAAGCTTCATAATATGTATACACAAAAATACTACCAGGCAATCCAAAAATAAAGTAATAGGCTGGTTGAAGGGGCTGGCTTATCTCGAAACAGTACAGACAAGTATGTATTTATATTTTCTGAATAGGCGAAGTCCGTTTCAGTTTGTAAGTAATTATATAATTATTGGTACTGTTGAAATTTCTCCTTTTCATCTTAGAAGACAAAGAGGGTAGATTTCAATAGAATAAGAATTAGAAATTTGCGTGGTGGCAGAATTCCAGAACCCGACAGTGTAGGAGTAGGAAAAAAATAAGTGTTTTGTGGGAGGGTAATGTAAGGAGGATCCTAAGGTGTGACCTAAGAGGGTATCAGGAGGGGATCTAAAAGAGAAACGTTCTTGTGGGTCGGGTAGAGGCGTCTGATCCTTCAATTTAGTTTCTAACAATAACTTTTCCTTTGTCAGCAGCCATCGAACTTCATCAAAATGATCAACATAGCGGGGGTGATCTCCATCGTACTGTTCTACGTACTGATCTTGGCGGTGGGCATATGGGCTGGGCGCAAGAAGCCCGCGGGCAATGACTCCGAGGAGGAAGTCATGCTGGCCGGCAGGTCCATCGGACTATTCGTCGGAATATTTACTATGACTGGTGAGTTGTTAAAACATTAGCATAGCCAGGGTCAAAGCAAGTAAGTCTTATTACCTAGCGTTCAATGTTTCCAAGGAGCTCACCTATATCCATCGTAAATTATCAATGTTATTGTTTTGAAAGTTTTTGAAATTTTAATTTTGGAAGAAAAGATACTAGAGACAGAGCCGCATGGGGATATCGAGGGTTATCTCCACCATCTCTTAAACTCTTAATTTATATTTAATGGAACGAAGTTGCTTATCTCACGTTGTTCTTCTTACGAAAAGTTGTCACGACACTTTTTGCAGCTGTGCGGCGTGCGCATGTTTCTCTGTCTGTCTCTCTCTCTTATAGAAAGCAAGCCAGATATTTTCATTTCTATTTCGCATTGAACAGTGTGGTGTCGCGACGATTATTTTTGTCGAGTGTATACAGGTTTTTTGTACATAATATGATTAGGAAATAACTTCGTTCCACCCGGGTGTCCCTTGACACCTCTCAAGTTTTATAATCTTATTTTGTATTTATATATCATCTTTTGCTAACTTCTGTTTTAATAGCCATAATATGAATAAATAAATATCTTAGGACAACTAGGTACTCGTAATTCCCTGTGCCTGTGAGCCTGTCACATACATATTATAGATAAATTACACCCACACACATAACAAATGATCGTTTTCATCACACAAAGATTTGGCCCTGGTAGGAATCGAACCCACGACCTCAGGCTTAGCAGTCAGGGTCACTAACCAATACACTACAGACAACAAATAATTATTTACTTAAACATGTCTGTTTGTCCTGAGTCTGGGTGTAATTATCTATACTTATAAGTATGTATTTACAAAAGAAAAGTAGTAGGTATATGTAGTATATCAGTTTGGTTTCCATAGTACAAACTCTGCTTATTTTAGGATCGGACGACCGTGTGTAAATAATGTCCCAGGATATAAAAAAATAAAATAACATATTCTTATTTTGCACAGATTTTATACAAAATCGTTTTCCAATGGACACGAATTATTGAATGTCCACTAAGCTAACTTAACTAAGTTAAAAAGCTAGTGACATAATATATAATCTTCTTATGTAACGACTAATAAATAAGTTTATCACAAATGATACAGGAATATAAAGAAATCACACTTAGACCGCCTAGCGCCTGTTGTCTTTACCGAGTTTTTGTTAAAAAGGCCACGCCATTACATTTTATTGTAATCCCTGTGTCGCGGGGTACTTTACGAACATATCATTGACGGACACTGTACTGTAAGACGGACACAAAGTAAGACTCAGAAAAATTTTTTTGAAGTTATACTTCTTTTGGCGCGATGGAGAAAAATGATAAGAGTGAATTTTTAAAAATTCTAAATCGTAAAAAAAATAACAGCATGAAGTTAGTTCTAGGTGGTATGACAGTGAATTTTTACGATGCGCCACACGTGCTGTAAAAATATATTTCATGTTATTTCATGTTCAATAAAAGACCAGTTGACTTTATTTACACAACCATTGATCTAAATCGTAAGGTCTATGAGATACAAAGAAAATAAAGGCTCGGCGATGTTCAACCGACCGCTCTGAATTATAATTTATGCTTCAATAAATATTTACAGACAACGCCATTGGCCATTCAAGCTAACGATTGTTATATATGCTGATACACTTGAGCTTTCACGTGTAATGAGCATTCTAGCGAATGTTACATAACAGAAAATTTTATAATAGCGTTTTAGCGAGCATACAAGCGAGCGTTCTTGCGAGCACTCTGGCGAAGGGACAGTTTTGCTTTGAGATTTCGACAATAATTTTGATTTGATTTACTTTGTGACTGGTCTGTCGCGCTTCAACGCCGTCTCTATATGCTCCCACCTCCTGCACCCCTGCTGACCGTCAAGTCAGACATCTTCTTGAACAATATTTTGTAATGAACATTGGTCGGCCTAAATTAACGTAAAAATGTTCTCTGCGATGTTTGGCTCTATGCTTGGCTAGGTTCGTTGTTCAGTTCGACAGTTTAAAAACGGCGAAGGCTCAATGTTCTGTGACAAGTGAATGCGCAAGTCTATCAGCACCTTTCGATAGCAATAGAAATACTGGACTGGTAGGAACTGGTTAGGAATTCAGTAAGTAACTCTTTATTGTCCATGCATCAACATACATCATCAGCCAGCAGAGGACGATCCACTGGAAGACATAGGCCTCTCGTTTCTAAAACGTTGCCATTGCATTGGGAGGGATTTCTGTAGACCCATCGCTTGGCATGTCGGTTGCTGACCGCAGTTAAGTGGGAGCTAGTACACCGGAGGCCCTGCTGCCCGACAATCTGGTGTATCCCTTAGGTACTCAAGACACCCACGGGATGGTATCGGGTGGATCTGTTATTTTACCTGGCCCGGAAACCACACGGAATTTATAATAAAATAAATACAATAAAATACGAACATGTTTAATAAGTTTGTAGAAATGGCGGTCTTATCGCTAGGTGCGATCTCTTCCAGGCAACCGTTGCGTTGCTGCGTTGGATGGACATTATGCCGGAACCTAGCAAATATGTAATTGATTCTATAAGAAGTAATATAAAATACCATCCATCCAGGAATAAGTATATATTTCAAGAAATAGAACCATAACTTTCAGAATAATTTACGGGGCGGAAGCTATTACAGTTTCGGAACTGTAACCGTGGCTAACAAATGACTTCTTTAAGCTTTTCTCAGGAGCCATTCGTCAACTGTCTCTCACGTAACGTGGGCTTATCGATGCGACGCGACGTGATAATACAGTATGCATCTCTCTGCCCAAATGTTACGCGATATTTTATGAATATATGCGCAAGAAGAGTTGAAACGAAATGCGTACTAATATGCTCAACAACTAAAGTCTTTTGACAGGAATAAGACACGGTAATTTTTTAGATGGGTGACCGCCTTAGTAGGTTAATTACTAAATGGCTTGGACTCACGTTAAGTGACTATAACAAGATATATTGAATAGGTGGATTTAACACTAAACACAATAAATAAATGACTAAACAGTTGATTTTTCTCCCACATTAATTGAAGATTTTCAATGGACACATAACAATAGCCTTAATATATCTTTATTTAAATTTTACCGATCAGTTGCCACTGGACTTGGGACTAATTATAGAACCAGTCCTAATTTAATAGAAAAATATATTTTTAGTTACTCCCCGTGAACATTCATTGTGTCCATACATCTGCGTAGTATCGCGTAGCTAAATCTCGCTGTCTTACCGCATCACGTGGTACTAGGTTCGTAGTAGTAAACCTGTTAGTTGAAATACGTAGCGAACCGCGTAGCACAAGGCAAGGCATCGGGCGCGCGAAGCACAATGTGTCGTATGGCTCTATGAACAGAAGAAGATACTCCTCTCCATTATGAAAAAAACCTCTCCATTTTCTCATCAGTCAATAATTTATCCATTTTGATGTCACTGGCCATATCTAGGATTAAATTCACACGCATGTTCCTTATTTGAGTGAATAAGGAATTATATAATTATATATAATATAGATTTAACCCAGACAACGAATAAATAATCATGCTCATCACACAAAGATTAGTCCTGAGTCGAACCCAGGACCTCCGACTTAGCAGTCAGGATCATAAATCACATGCCAGTCAAATCCTAAAATCTATGAAAACCGTAGTAAAAAAATGTAGCTCATTGAAATCGGATCCCAGTTTTCGTAAAGTATTTCGATATACCCACTTTTATATATTTATTTTTCTCGCCCTATTTGGGCAGGCTAAGATCTGTGACCATACCGCCTCGTCTTCAGTTGTAATATTTATATTCCAAATTCAGTCAATCATGTCCGTCACGTCCGTCACAGTCAAGCCATAGTCCTACCCCAGCAAAGCAGTGGAGACTTTACTAGAGGCTACTATGGAGTTTTGGTTTCAACACGGAAAATCACAATTCACGGCAATATCGCACTTTCCTCCACCTGTGTACGTTGTCGAAGATGTTATGTCTAAAAATCCACCATAGTTACACATAAAAACTCGAATTTACACCAGTTTTGAAAAAAAAAACTTGTGTGTACTTATGTACACGCGTTAGAAGTTATACTTCTTAATATACAACTTGAACATAGTTATCAATTTTCATACCACCTAGAACTAACGTCATGCTATTATTTTTACGATGCGCGCATCGTAAAAATTCACTCTCATACCACCTAGAACTAACGTCATGCTGTTAAATTTTTTGGTGTCGGTGTGCGCGCGCATCGTAAAAATTCACTCTCATCATTTTTCTCCATCGCGCCAAAAGAAGTATAACTTCAATAAAACATAGCCTCGATGCGTCCTTTTCCGCGTTGGCGCCAAAACCCCCCACTTTTATATTGAATTATTATAACAGCAACAACTTGTACTAGTGTTCTGTTTGTAAAATAAGCTAACTACGGACCACAGAGTACATTATATACGGGCGGTCGCGTATTTTTATTTAGAACCCGCAGTTATTCAAAAATTCAAAATAAATTCAAAAATGTTTATTCATCAACTTTTACATGAGTATTTTACAGATTTTGGGAACTCTTCTGTTAAGTTTTTCAACCTGTGTTAGAGGAGTCCCCTCTTGGCTGTAGCTTTGACAAACATAACATATTATATTATTAATAAACTAAGAACTTAAAATGAGACATGGTTATTTTATTATGGTGTGTGTCTGTGTGTGTTGAGTGCGTTTGCGGGTGAGTTTGAATGCGCGCGTGTGTGTGTGTGTGTGTGTGTGTGAGTGTGTGTGTGTTTGTGTGTGTGTGTGTGTGCTTGTGTGTGTGTGTGTGTGTGTTGTGCGCGTGCGTGTGTGAGTGCGTATGCGTATGTGTGTGTGTGTGTGTGTGTGTATACAATGTGTACTCTGTGTGATGTATGTGCGAGGAGTGATTCATAACACTATCATCAGTCATTTTTTAATAGTTCCTCTGTTTCTTGGTAGGAGAGTGTTTTTAGCCACTCCGTTACCACTATTTTACATTTCAGGGAAGTCATATTGTATATAGTTAGTTTCTTGTTTATATTGTTGTATAGCCTTATCGAATTATAATGGAACTGTTTTGTGGAAAAGACTGTCTTGGTCCGAGGGTATGTTATAATTGCACGTGGTGTTCGCTTTTTATGTATGTTTGGATCGACGTCGATTTTTTCATGTGTTCTGAGGACGATTTTTAGTATATAAATTTGCCTGACTGTTAGCACATTTGCTTTTTTTTGAGCCGCTATGCCATCTGAAAGACCTATTCCAATATGTGTGATGGAGATGTAATGATATGTGCTAATTCTTTGCTTGTTCCAGCGACATGGGTGGGTGGCGGCTACATCAACGGCACGGCAGAGGCCATCTACACGTCAGGGCTGGTCTGGTGCCAGGCGCCCTTCGGATATGCACTGTCCCTTGTGTTCGGTAAGATTTTCTTCTTCTTATCGTGTCGATGGTAAGAAATATATTCTATCTCCCCAAAATCCCGGTCCCCATACATAGAACTGAACCTAACATTTTTTTTACTCGTACGTGTGGGTTGTCTATGGATAGGCCTTCAAAAATGATATTGAGGTTTCTAAATATCATTTTTTTCTAATCTGAATAGTTTTCGCGAGAGACACTTCCAAAGTGGTAAAATGAGTGCCCCCCCCCTGTAACTACTAAAATAAGAGAATGATAAAACTAAAAAAAATATGTGGTGTACATTACCATGCAAACTAACAACGAAAATTGGTTTGAACGAGAACTAGCAAGTAGTTTTTTTAATACGTCATAAATCGTAAACCGCAATTTGCTTTCATTTAATCAACTGAAATACTTGTTGCTACGGAACCCTTCATGGGCGAATCCAACTCGCCCTTGGCCGGTTTTATTTAAGGATTTAAAATGATAAAAGTGATTGTACAGCCCTCACTGACGGACTAATTCGAATTATTGTAATACTGTATTCGACTATGTTTATATACTGCATTGTCAGCTTATATTATTATGGCTTCAGCTTCAGCTCAATTTTATTATACGGAATAATAACATGTCAGATGTTACATATTATATGCGACTACTGTAGGGTCACCAGTTTTTTTGTTATTTATTTTTTTATATTTGAATAGCCGTGTCGGCAAACATACGGCTAGCCTAATGGTGAGCGAAAACCGCAGCCTAAGTATGAGTTGTTAGTGAGTAGGTATCTGTTTGTTGTGCAGGTGGCATATTCTTCGCCAACCCGATGAGGAAGCAAGGCTACGTGACGATGCTGGACCCTCTGCAGGATTCCTTCGGCAGTCGGATGGGGGGCCTGCTCTTCCTGCCCGCCCTGTGCGGAGAGGTGTTCTGGGCAGCAGGCATTCTGGCAGCTTTGGGTAAGTCCTAGTATTATTTTACTTTTTCTTTTCAAAGCTAAATTGATGGTTAAGGATGAATATTAATACATAATCATTAGGCATCAGCCGTAGAAATGACGTAGAAATTTTACCTACAATACGATAAGAGTAAAATATTTCGTTGATTATTAGAATAAATTAATTAAAACAATGGTATATGCGTGTCTCATAGTAACCAATAATGAGGGAGGCAATAATGAAAACAGTACTCGAGTATTTTTCGTTGTTCTCAAATTTTATTGGTTGGATATTCGTTGCTTCCATCCCCCCCCCCCCCGTTTTTAAACTTGAGCTATATACACGTCACTATCTATACATATAATAAAATCTGAGGAAAGTCAAAACTGTCCATCGAATATTTTTTTTAAAAGATACATCGGGCGTGAACTACAATCGATATTGAAACCGAAAATATAGTTTTTAGAATTTTTGTCTGTATGTATGTCCGGGCTAAGCTGAAAAAGTACTTACTGCATGGATTTACTTCGAATTTCGTATGAATATTACTAAGAGGTCGGGTCAACATATAGGCTACATATTATCACGCTATCACCTACGGGGGAGGAGCTGTGATAGTTTATAAAGCTTAACGCGGGTTAAACCGCGGGGCACAGCTAGTTTTGTCTAGTAGTACTCGTATAGTAGGTATATGCAAACCGTAGATATACAATGCATAGATGGTCTATTCGGTAATTATTGAATTCCTTTTCAAGACATAATATATGTGGGAGGTTACAACCTTAACCTATCCAGTTGTAAGAGCCTGTTCCTGAGATCAATCACCTCATAGTCTTCCGCTTTGCGTTGGTTGCTTTATCAACTTATCCTATAGCTTTCAGATTAAGGGAAGAAAGTCAGGTGTCCTGGGTCCCACCTGAACCTTACAGCTTCTCATTGCGGTCACTGTCAAACATGGTTCACAGGAGTAACAGTGGCAGGCAAAAAAATAATCTTGTTTCCTTACTATCAAGAAAAAGAATATTATATTCGTGTCGGTATGAGAAATATTATGTATACGTTGAATCACAATGTAAGCAGCTGTTCTACACTAATTTGACATGTATAAGTGGTAGTTTTATTCATAAGCCGTATATAGTTGGCAAAGGTAGGCCATATGTGTCTGTCTCCTGTCACTTTGACATACGGATCGGGGGTAATTGACATACGGCCGCTAGAACAAAATGTATTATGTAAATTGTATCACTTACTTCCTTTTTGCGTGTTCGCAGAGTTAGCCCTTGGATATGTCAATGAGACATATCCAAGGGCTAACTTGAATTGGAGGATTTAGTTGAGTCTGATTAATGTATGTAAATATAAAATTGAAAATCATGAAAAAAAGCCAGTCAAGTGCAAGTGGGACTCGTGCAAAGCGGCTACCGTTTTAACTTGTAGGCATGTAAAACTATAACGCTGCGATACCTCCTCTCAATATGTAGTTATTTATTTTTGTATTTACCTACATGACTGCCTTGCATTAAGTAATTATGACCTCTTAACGTACGGAACCGAAAACCAAGCTCTAACAAATACTTCATAGATTATAATTCCTCGAATAATGTTACTGATTTCAAAAAGTCTCAAATTAATATTAACTCAACACTAGCTAAATTGATTTCATTCGTGATCAGCCTGATATTGTCCACTGCTGGACATAGGCCTCCCCCAAAAGCTGCCTTTTAGAGGGGTGTATCGCAGTTACCGCGCTTGGCATGCGGGTTGATGATAGCTAGTAACACAGGTGACGCCGCTGCCCGACTACCTGCTGCCTACTCTATCTGGTCCACCACCAATCTTTCTGTTTAACTCCACTGATCGATTATCGGTGAGGTTAAAGACAAAGGCGCTATGTGGTTTATTTTCTGGGCATTACTGTGCTTAAGACACGTTAAGTTGTTGGTCACAGTTGTAGTCGCTTGGCTGTGTTAGATGCCTACTAGGCGGCTAGAACAACCCTTATACTACGGTAAACCCGAAATCACTTAATAATTAATGTTAATCGTTGCCCTCCCTATTCATTACAAGTCCGCCATTGTTCAGAATATAACGAGTATAAGCGGCTACTGATGTCGTGTCATTAGTTGATTGAAATCTGCCCTCACAGAGAACTCCCGCCTCCGATACATATCTGTTATCTATCAGCCAGCAAATGTATCATTTCATCATGGCGATTGATGACTGGTGGTCTGTCAATGTACAGTCAGTTACGCAGTATCACCTATTGTTTCTATAAAATGCTTTTATGTTAACTTTTCCAACACATTCTTGTTCGTTTCTGATTAAATTCGTTGCGAGATCCAAAACAGTCGAAGCGATACTCCAGCACATGCCTGAGCCTCACCGCTGACTTCGATGTCACTTTCCTGAGGGTTGAATTTCGTCTCTTAACTTCGTAACATTTGTTTAGTTTTGTTTGATAGTGTATTTTGTTGATGACCTAATCTATATCTCACTCCTAATAATAGTAAACGTGCTTCTGGCCGAATATGCATCACGGCTCCAATGTATGTATGGAGAAAAGCCAACTACGCAGGATACATTTTGGTGCAAGAGTGTATGCCCGAGATTGAGTACATTCACTGAGTAGACGGTCACCGTAGCCTAGTTGGTAGTGCTCCTGCCTACGAAGCCGGTGGTCCTGGGTTCGAATCCCGGTAAGTGCAAATATTTGTGTGATGAGCACGAATATTTGTTCTGAGTCATGGATGTTTTCTATGTATATAAGTATTTATCTGTCTATATAAGTATGTATATCGTCGCCTAGTACCCATAGTACCTACAAGCTTTGCTTAGGATGATCTGTGTGATATTGTCCCTAAATATTATATATTATTATTAATATTCTCTACTCATTCACGCTCACAATTCGGTGGGACAGATAACCGACACGAACGGGGTGAGCTCAGGCGCAGGACGCAGGTCTACCTGCTCGGGCGTATAACACCGCCGCGCCATCGTACAGACTTTGGTCTGCTACTTATTCCTCTTTACTGCTACCCAAGACCTTAGTATCTGTGCTTGAATAGACTACCGATAGATTAAAGAGGCATCCTTATCGTTATACATATAATAAAATCGTAGGAAAGTCAAAACTGTACATTGAATATTTTTTTAAAAGGATACTTGGGGCGTGATCTATAATCGATTTCGAAGCCAAAAATATAGTTTTTAGAATTTTTGTCTGTTTGTCTGTATATGTCCGGGCTAAACTCAAAAAGTACTGCATGGATTAACTTCAAATTTTGCATACATATTACTACGAGGTCGGGTCAACATAATAGGCTAACTATTATCACGCTATCACCTACTGGGGAGGAGCTGTGATAATTTATAAAATGTAACGTGGGTAAAACCGCGGGGCACAGCTGGTTACTAATATATACATATTGTACGGGCTAAGTGCGTTGCACTTGCACCGACAGCATTTTACCGTAGCGCGTGGTTTCATACTTATTATATTCATGTAATTTCATTAGTAGTGAATCGTACCTCGGTCGGCTACCACGTCGAGTCACCTTACTATTCATATATTACCATACACCATCACCATCTCAACCTCATCTTAGATTAGTGTTCAGTGAATACAACATAATTACCATAACTCTAACCTACGACTTTCTATTATCACCACGCAATAGTCTATACATGGTCCTTCGAGCAAAAAAGGTTCCATTCGCGAGTGTTTGTGTCGTGCAAAGCATAGTGCCTGTGAGACCTTTCCTCGTTCGAGTGTTTCCTGTCTGAATCCAGCGCTGTAGACGTACGGTAACCAGTCCATTGATTAGCAGACAACACCAGGCTATCAAGTAAGATCTTTTATATTAACCAATTTTAAATACCACTACAATGGAGGCTTTATTCGAGAACGAACAGCAAATTATGGCGGGCATGAACCAAATTCTGGTTAATTTCAAGAAGGATGGTCGTGATCGCAAAACACCAGATTACATTAGACGTAGCTTAGAAACCCTAGATTCATATTGGAAAGAATTCCACGCGAATCATGTGCAGTTGTGCGAAATTGGTGACCAGTCTCATTCGTACTTTGCACATGATGAGTACGGAAACACCAAAAATTTCTATACGCAGACAAGACAGACGATCCGTGACTATCAATCAGCCACTACTAAACCAACCACACCACTTCTTAGACCTGCAACTCCACTCCAATTACCAACCGGAGATACTTCACCAGCTTTCCAGCCAGCACTGCCGGATACTGTACCACCTCTTAACATGCCAACTACGTTCACTTCTAAAGGTACCAACAGTAAGCTTGACGAGATGATTCGGAAGCAACGTAGTAATTTTAAGGCATTTTCTCGAACTGTCAGTACTGTGGATGTCGATACCATGACCGACAAATGGGAGTTCGAGGATGTTCTCAAAACATTACAGTCACGCTGGTCAGTAATCGATAGTTTGCATTGGGATATCGATAGTGAACTCAATGGCGACTACCCATCGTACGAAACTGAATTTTGTGAGTACGAAAAAATATACAACGAAACAAAAAAAGCAATAAACCGTAAAATGTGGTCCGTGTCGCACAGGGAAAAAACAACACCCAAAATGGACATACCAATTTTTTCAGGCAGTTACCAGCAGTGGACCTCATTTAAGGACCTCTTCCAGGAGGCAATACATAATAACCCAACCTTACCTAGTGCCCAAAAGCTACAATTTCTAAAAAGTAAACTCCGAGGCGAGGCGGAAAAGCTTATTCAGCATTTATCTATTACTTCAGAAAACTACCAAGCATCTTAGGAAATCCTCAACCAGCGATATAATAATAAAAAAGTAATTTTTACTTCACATATAAGTACGCTTTTGAATTTGCCCATTATGCAAATTCAAACGGCAAATTCGCTTAAAAGGTTACACGACACAACTAACGAATGCTTACATGCCATCCAAAAACTAGGTGTAAACACGGAAACATGGGGCCCATTATTGGTTTATCTGTTATCACAAAAACTTGATGCAGTATCCCATAATGACTATATAGAGTCCTTAGAAAATCCCAGAGAATTACCATCCATGAAGGATTTTCTGCGTTACCTAGAAGGTAAATTCACCTCATTAGATGCATTTAGGCGTAAACAAGAAAATGCGCCAAAACCACCAACAAACCACTATAACCACAAACCATACCAAAGCTACAATAATTTCAATAAATCGGTGACCAATTCATCATCATCTAAAATATTAAATATGGTCAACCAAAAATGTCCGCAATGCAAAGAAAACCATGCTTTGTATCATTGCAAAACGTTTCGCAACTTAACACCGGATGCGAAGCGCAAAATTATTGCAAATTTTAATTTATGTCGCAATTGTTTACTTAATCACCACGGAAAAGACTGCAGATCAAGCAAAACATGTTTTTATTGTGATAAGAAACATAATTCCTTGTTACACGATGCCTTCATGACGGAAACGCGGCCATCAACTTCTACGAACTCGGAAACGACTCAGCAAAAATGTCACACGTCGCATGAAAACGTGGCCGAAAGTCTTTTGGCGACCGCGGTTTTGAATGTCCAAGGGTTCGATGGCAGTTCTCATACCATGCGTTGTTTGATAGATGGCGGGTCCCAGTCATCGTTAATAACTGAAAATGCCGCTCAAAGGCTTGGGTTACCCAGAAAGCGCTGCAAGGGTGTTATTTTCGGAGTTGGAGCGCGGGAAAACAACTGTAAGGGGGTCGTTACGGTTACTTTGTCTTCTCGCTATAATGATTTTAATTATACCACGGATGTTTACATTATGAATAGTCTTACCGGCAAATTACCTAACCATTCATTTGATAAACCAAATTGGCCATACATAGAAAACATTGAATTGGCCGACCCAGAGTTTTACACGAGTAGACACATTGATCTTTTATTAGGAGTTGATGTTTATTCAACTATCATATGAGATGGTTTTATAAAATCCGGTAAATCGCTGCCGATTGCGCAACAAACACAATTTGGCTGGATATTAAGTGGACATGTTAAGATTTTCCACTGTAATGTTGTTGTGAACCAACTCGATGACATTCAAAGATTTTGGGAAATAGAGGATATACCAGAAGAATCAAATGTATCAGCTCGTGACAACCAGTGCATTGACTGTTATAAGACCACTACCAAACGGAACGAAGACGGGCGTTATGACGTCAGACTCCCGCTTAAATTAAATTTTGAAACGAAGTTGGGTTCGTCAAAACCAATGGCAATTACTCAGTTTCGCCAATTAGAACGAAAATTTGCTAGAAACCATCAAATAGCTCATGATTACAAGGTGTTCATTAATGAATACATATCTTTAGGTCATATGATATTAGCTCCCGGTAACCAGACACCGGAGTGTTATCTGCCACACCATTGTGTCCAAAGATTAGAGTCGACAACGACACCACTTAGAGTGGTTTTTAATGCGTCAGCAAGGACGTCTACCGGCCTTAGTATAAATGATTTAATGGAAGCAGGTCCAAACTTACAACAAGACTTGTTATCTTTAATTTTAAAATGGAGACAGTACCGTTACGCTTTCTGTGCTGACCTTGAGAAGATGTTTCGCCAAATTTGGGTAAATAAGGAAGATCAGCCATTACAAAAAATTATTTGGCGTGAAAATCCTTCTCTACCACTGAAGGAATTTCAGCTCACCACCATAACCTATGGATGCAGGGCGGATCCGTTTCTTGCTATGATGACCTTAAAACAGCTTGCATGTGATGAATGGCATAATTACCAAAATACCAACGCGCCAGAGGTCCTCAAGGAGTGTTTTTATTCTGATGACGTCCTGCATGGTTGCCACCAGCTTGATTACGGGAAACGCTTACAGTGCGACTTAATACGTCTCTTAAGGTCAGGTGGATTTAACCTTAGAAAATGGAAATCGAATACTCCAGAGTTACTACCAAATTCCGACGAAAATCAAGAAGTCTTTGATTTTCGAGAAATGGAAGCTACCAAGACTTTGGGCCTTCGCTGGGACCCCAAGAGTGACATATTTACATTCCAATCTAAAATAGAACAAACTACAACTCATCCTACAAAAAGGTCCTTATTATCGGACATATCTAAGGTATTTGATCCGTTAGGTTGGTTGTCGCCTCTAACTACGAAATTAAAATTATTATTCCAATCAGTTTTACGGTTACAAACTGAATGGGACCAAAATTTACCAGAAAATATTTGTGCTGAGTGGACAAAAATCAAGGCCGATATACACCAAATTGAGCAGTTACAGATTCCTCGATGGATTGGTACCTGTGAAAATGATACCATTGAACTACATGGGTTTGCCGATTCGTCAACTGTTGCTTTTGCCAGTGTGGTATATTGCAAGATAAACCGTAGTCACCAGTCATCGGTAGTCCTTGTAATAGCAAAAGCAAGACTTGTGCCTACTAGCAAGAGTATCTCATTACCAAAATTAGAGTGCTGTGCTGCTGAATTACTATCTAAACTGATGTCAAAGGTCAAGCAGTGTTTACCAAATTATAATGTACGGTTGGACTGACTCCAAGGTCGTCTTAGGATGGATACAAGGAGATCCAAGCCGTTGGAAACCATTTGTGTCAAATAGAGTGAGGAAAATAACAGAAACCATGCCGCCTGAGTGTTGGAGATACGTGCCATCAGAACAAAACCCGGCTGATTGTGCGAGTAGAGGCTTGACAGCCAGTCAATTAAAGGAGCACCCGCTGTGGTGGAAAGGGCCTCAGTGGTTATCAACTTTTATACCAGATTTAAATAAAAACCATAAAACTTATTTTACTGATATTGAAGCCAAGAAAACAAAACTGTCTAATGTTGTAATTAGATCACAGGAAGACTCCGTCATACAACTGTTGGTAACGAAACACAGCACATTTTTGCGAGTCGTGCGAATTATTGCATGGATTTTGCGAGCAATTTCACGTAATAAGGATAAAAATATAAAACCTTATTTAAGTTTACCAGAGTTAAATAGAGCAAAATTAATGATTTTAAAATATTGTCAACAACTGGAGTTTTCAAAGGAGATGTCTGACTTAAGTATCAAAACTTGTGTAGATAAGAAGAGTAACATTTTCAACTTAAACCCATTTTTGGATAAGGATGGACTATTACGTGTCGGCGGTCGGCTGAAAAATGCTCAAATAGATTATAATATGAAACATCCTATTATTATACCACACTCTAGTAAATTGACGGAATTGCTGATTGACCAGGCGCACAAACTTTGTTACCATGGGGGACCGCGCTTAACATCAGCATTTTTAAGAAAAACGTACTGGGTAGTGGGCGGCAACCAAGCTACCAAGAAGCGCCTTCGCCTATGCGTTACGTGCCGTAAAAATGAACCAAATATACAACAACAGCTAATGGGTGATTTACCATTCTCCAGAAGCAATGTATCGAGACCATTCGAGAACACCGGCGTTGACTTTACCGGTAGTATTCTGGTAAAAGCAAACAAGGGTCGTGGCATCAAAACTACCAAGGGTTACGTAGCAGTATTTGTATGTATGGCAACTAAGGCCGTGCATCTGGAGCTAGTTTCCGATCTCACCACATCTAGTTTCCTAGCTGCGCTAAGAAGGATGGCCGCGAGAAGAGGGACTCCGCACCATATGTATAGCGATAATGGAACCAATTTCGTGGGTGCTAATAGAGTTTTAAATGAAGGGCTCGACGAATTAAAGCGAATTGCGAACGATACTGGTTTTTTAAATGAACTTTCGGAGATGGGCATTGTTTGGCACTATAATTGCCCATCCTTTCCGTCGAGTGGAGGGGTGTGGGAATCAAAAATCAAAAGTCTCAAATATCATTTAAAACGCGTCGTCGGAGAACAAAAACTAACTTTTGAAGAGTTTACCACAATTTTAACGCAGTTAGAAGCGTGCTTGAATTCAAGACCGCTATGCCCAATGACAGAAGTTCCAGAAGATTTAAACTACCTAACACCTTCTCATTTCCTAGCAAGCGGACCAACTCTTACCATAGTTGAAACAGAGCACGATCAACGTACGAGATGGCAGCTAACTCATATTCAGAGATATTTGGAATAGATGGAAGTCTGAATATCTTACTCAATTGTCAGCACGAACCAAATGGCGACAAGTAAAACCAAATATAAAAATTGACGACATTGTTATTATTCATGAAGACAATTTGCCACCTGGAAAGTGGGCACTAGGTAGGGTTATTGATCTTCATCCCGGTCAAGATGGCCTCGTAAGAGTGGTCACTCTCAAAACCAAAAACACCACAATGAAGAGACCAGTCGTGAAGTTATCTATTTTACCTGTAAATAGCACGGCACCAGATAAACAAATGAATGTGAGTCATAAAACGCCAGCTACTAATAAATATTCAAAACATTCATGTAACATTATATACCTAATGTTAATGTTTCTTATGTTTCTTATATCACCAACACAATGCATGTATACCATTACAAACCTACCAAATAACCAAAGCATATATTTAGACCAGATATCTACCATGTACCTCGTTCGAGATGAATGGAAATTAGTAGTTTACTACGATATGAATCCATACTGGAAAGCTAACGAGTTGTTTAATAAATACTTTAACCATTTAGAGAACTTATGTCCCAGTACAGAGATCAAGTTACAATGCGACGTTATCTTGTTACAATTAAAACACGGATACAATGAGTGCTCGTACTACAACCGAATGTTGTTGGGTCAGCAGTTCACATCGCATTCGAGACTGCGACGTGGTTTAATTAATGGAGTAGGCTACATTGCGCATAGTTTATTCGGGATATTAGACGAAGACTTTGCAGAGCAATATCGAAAGGACATAGATCTTCTTAAAACCAACCAAAAACATTTAGCGACATTATGGAAAAACCAAACATCCATTGTTGAGGCCGAATATAATCTTCTAAAAAGAGTTGAAAGTACCATGGACAAACAACACAAGATATTCAACCAGCATCTGATATCTTTCGAAAAGGCCACAAACGATTTACGGACAGAAATTCAAAGTGTAGCCACTAGTAACTACTTCGCCATGACTTCTATCGTAGCCAACAACATACTGACCAGCCTGAGAACCATCCAGGACACTTTGTTAGATACCATTACTAATATATACTACGGAAATTTTAATATACATCTCATTAAACCAGAGCAGCTTCTTCAAGAACTTAATATGATATCTGGCCATCTGTCGAAGGATTTGTCATTACCAATAGATAACATTCAGGAGAATATATCCAAAATTTATCATCTTTTGAAAGTCAAGGCTAGAGTGACCAGCCACTACCTTATATTTGAAATAAAGATACCATTAATCAGTCGAGACTTATACGACACTTACAAGCTGATACCAATTCCTAGAAAAATTAATGATCTCATGGTCACCCTAGTCCCCATTGAGAAACATATAGCAATAAACTTGCAAAAGGATTTGTACTTACCATTGCCTGATAATGATTTTCAGCAATGTGTTCAGTTCGAGGACACCACCCAGTTATGCTCATTGCATAGCCCCTTATACCAATATAACAATTACCAATCTCTGTGCGTCAAGAATCATGACACCAATAACTGCAAGACGAACTTTGTTCCTTGCGAGCATACGTGGTTTCAGTTGAGTATTACCAATACCTACTTATTTTCATATTGCGGCCAGTGCTCCGTGAGAATTATATGTGGCCAGCAAATAAAGGCTGTGAAGATAGTAGGAGCGGGAGTCGTATCCTTACAAAATGACTGTATAATAAAAGCGGAAACATTCACCATAACTGCACACAAGATATTCACGTCTAGGCTTAATCTTCAACCGGAACAAATTGAGCCATTTATAGCACCAATAAACCACATAGTCAACATCTCCATACCAAACATTGTGAGTTACGAACGGAATACCAGTGACATAGAGCAAGATTTCAGAACCATAGGCGATCAGATACAAAAAATGAAATCCCAGAAACCTGTAGTTGACCAAATATCCTACCACGATATTCACCACTACGCTGCCATATATGTGGTCGTGGGTATAGCGCTATGCGTCGGTCTGATATTTGCGTGCCGCCGGGTGCGCTCGCGCCGCGCCACCTGCGCAGCCGCCGCCGCCGCCGCCAGCAGCGTCGTCTTCGGAGAGGAGAGCAGCGGACAAGTGCAGTGTGTCAGTGTAAAAGAAAGGCAATCTACCAGTGATGTGATCAATAGTGTGTGCTAGTGCTAATGAGACTCACAAGTCACATAGTGCGCGTGTGGATAAGGCTACGTCGCCTCGTTTGCGTAATCCTTATAGTGAAACTTTGAACATGTCGATGGACTCCTAGAGACTATTACCATAGTATAAGAAATTGTTCCATCACCTTGTTAATCATACTAAAATTGTTAATCACCCTTGTTGCACCAATTCATAACCATCTCATACGTTCTATTTTATTTTATTCTCATTCGCATCCTCATTTCACCCGCCCGGGAATATGTACGGGCTAAGTGCGTTGCACTTGCACCGACAGCATTTTACCGTAGCGGTAATGGTAATGGTATATTATCACACTTTTCGTAACGCTCTCGTCACGCATACACCAGCTTACCCCCCAAGTAAAGCCTGCATAAAGAAGTTTTACATCAAAAGTCCCTGATAATCTGACAATCGGAAAGTAAGGTTATCGTACAAGGTTTTCCAAGGTTCGGAGCTCTAACAGATGAAACTCAGTCTGTTTACGAGCTAGAGTAACATATGAACTTAGATTTCTCTGTTCTGCTCTCTGGGTACGGATCTCCAAAATCATATATAATTGATCAAATAAATTGGGATGTTCATTGGATTATTATATTTCATAGTGATCACTATTCAATATAACCTTATCTATCGTGAAATCGCGGTTTGTCACAAGTTACGTACCTAATTACCTTGTGTTTGATACACAAGGGGATTACAATTAAATTTGTTGCGTTCACTCCAACAGGCTAATGAAATTACTCACGCTAAGAGATTAGATTATCTACGAGTAGTAGTATACATATGCATGTACACGGAGAAGAGAATCTTCTGCTGTGAGAGTAATGGACTGGGAAGTAAACAGGCTAAATATTAGACTGCTTGTACTGTTTTGCTACTGGTTATCTATTAAAGGTTCCGATCTGGATATGAGTTGATCCAGCATCAAATCCAGCAATTTAACATGACACACTAATAAATATTTCTACAGATTCTTCTAGCAGTATTTCCTAGTAGCTGCTACGTCTCGCACTGCACGGTAAGGAAACAAAATCAACGATTTCATATAGATGGAAGTGATGGAACATCATCATCATCATCATCATCATATCAGCCGAAAGACGTCCACTGCTGGACAAAGGCCTCCCTCAAAGATCTCCACAATTGCCGGTCTTGCGCTATCCGCATCCAGCGTTTTCCAGCGACCCGCACAAGATCATCGGTCCATCTTGTAGGGGGCCTGCCCACGCTGCGTCTTCCGGTTCGTGGTCGCCACTCGAGAACCTTTCTGCCCCAGCGGCCGTCGGCTCTACGAGCTATGTGCCCTGCCCACTGCCACTTCAGCTTGGCAATTCTTAGGGCTATGTCGGTTACTTTGATGGAACATATTAGGTCTTTACCTATGAAATTGCCGTTCTGCAGTACTGGCCATTTCAAATCAAAATAATTTTTGTTTGGCTAAGAATTCTAATTTCAAATTAATTTTATTTTAAAAACATGGATTCTTTTTTCCAAAAGTAGTCATTTCTTTATTGATTAGTGTTACATTTTCATCGCATTTCAATCTTTTTCGTCATCATGGATACGTTAAAAATTCGAGTAATTATGGAATATGAGTACCGTCGTGGCAGCAACGCGGCACAAGCGGCACGCAACATCAACGACGTTTACGGAGCTAACACTACAAACCAACGCACCACCTGTTATTGGTTTGCTCGCTTCCGTTCTGGAAATTTCGACCTGAAAAATGAACCTCGCGGTCGTCCGAAGACTTTGGTCGACAATGACGAATTAAAGGCGGTTGTGGAAGCTGATGATACACAATCTACGGCTGAATTAGCAGCAGCTTTCGACGTTAGCGTCAAAACAATATTGGTCCATTTGCGTCAAATTGGCAAGGTAAAAAAGCTTGACAAATGGGTGCCCCACGAACTCAATGATCGCCAGCGCGAAGTACGCGTCGAGACGTGCCTTGCACTGCTCAACAGACACACAAATGAAGGAATTTTGAACCGCATTGTTACCTGCGATGAAAAATGGATTCTGTTTGATAACCGCAAGCGCTCAGCAAGTTGGTTGGATCCTGGTTCAGCACCTAAACAATGCCCTAAACGAAAACTTACCCCTAGAAAAGTGATGGTCACTGTTTGGTGGTCTAGCGCCGGTGTGATTCATCACAGCTTCTTACCAAACGGGGTGAGCATTACTGCAGATGTGTACTGTGAAGAACTGAGCACAATGATGGAGAAGCTGGCGCATCTCCAACCAGCATTGGTCAATCGCTCGTCTCCGCTGCTCCTGCACGACAACGCGCGACCTCATACTGCACAGCAGACGGTCTCCAAGTTGCAAGAACTGGGGTTGGAAGCTCTCCGTCATCCGCCCTACTCACCAGACCTTGCGCCTACAGACTACTACTTTTTCCAGAATTTGGATAACTTCTTGGCGGGAAAAAAATTCAATACCCGAGAGGCAGTACAAAATGCCTTTGAAGAATTTGTTGCCTCCCGTCCAGCTGATTTCTTTAAGAAGGGCATCAATAAACTGCCACTGCGATGGCAAAGATGCATTGATTGCATGGGTGATTACTTCGATTAATACAAATAAAAAAATTCATGAAAAAACTTCGTTTAAATTTTTTCATACAAAACGGCAATTTCATAGGTAAAGACCTATTATTAAAGAGATAAAACTTCGCTTTAAAGACTGCACCAAGCGGGATATGGCCGCTTTTAAAATTGACCACTGTAGCTGGGAAAAGCTCGCTGAAAATAGAGTTGAATGGCGCAAAAGTGTAGTAGGGGGTCGTAAGATCTGTGAGGAAGCCTGGTTCGGAGTACTTGCTGATAAGAGACAGCAGCGACATGAAAGCGGCTCGGCACCAACCACCGCAAACTTCTCTTGTGAGGCCTGCGGCAGGCTATGTCGCTCTCGCATCGGTTTGTTTAGCCACCAAAAGAAATGTCTCTCAGACAATGCGCCATAAATCGTCTGTAACAGACGCAAAGACCATATATATATATAAAGAGATAAATGAAATTTGAATATGACTGGTGTAGTAACTCCTAGCTACAAGTACCTACACGTTTAATATGTGTAATAGTTCTTCCAACAACAACAACAATAAACACTGATATACCTACTTGTGTAGTCTAATAAAAGTATTTCACCGGCCCCTGTTGACCGAGTAATATCGTTAAATGTACATACAATAGTTCTACTCAATTACTTAGCTCCGTGTTGTGTTCAGTGTATGACGTACGCGGCACTAATTACACTAAAAGCAAGGGAGCTGTCTTGTAATAACACACAGTTCTTTCAAACTATAGTATTATAATGTTTGCTTAGTTTCAGTAACACCGATATGCGTACTGACTCTATAATATAATAATATCTGGGGACAATGTCACACAGATCATCCTAGCCCCAAACTAAGCAAAGCTTGTACTATGGGAACCAGGCGACGATATACATACTTATATAGATAGATAAATACTTAAATACATAGAAAACATCCATGACTCAGAAACAAATATTCGTGCTCATCACACAAATATTTGCACTTACCGGGATTCGAACCCAGGACCACCAGCTTCGTAGGCAGGATCACTACCAACTAAGCTACGGTGACCGTCAAAATATAATACTCGTATTATGACCGTCTTCTGTAACGCTGCGCCAGTGCCATTACTACTAGGAATTTCCCAGCCAATATTTTCCCATACAAATTCCTCATCTTACTCCCTATATTTTATCACGGGATTAATATACAAATTCAAATGCAAAAATCATTTGTTCCGTAAAAAGTTTTTGTTTATGTGTAATCGTAATTTTTTTACCCTACCGTGTAGTGCATGACGTGGCAGCGACTGAGATATACTGCTAGGAAACTCAGTAGGAATCCTTTTTAAAATAAAATATATTTAAGGTTAATAACAATCATGTGTGTTGACTCAGAACACCTCAATCACAAGCATTTTTGTCACTTAAATAATCAGAAATTTTGTAATATGCCCTGCTACACAATTTGGCTTTAATAATGCTTTTAAACTTATTCGTAGACAATTCTCTAATATCATTAATAATAATAATAATAAATAAATTTATTTCTCTCACAAAGATCAAGTACAAAGGTGGTAATATATTTTATGTCACTTATAATAATTAACTAGCTTTGTGAGAGCTGGTGCCTATTGTAGGTTTAGAAGAAAACCTGTATTACAGGTCACCAGTGCCCACTCCCCAGTTTATACCTAGTGAAATTTAAGTTTAATAGTACATGACGTGAGACGGTATTTAAACAGATTAATACTTAAAACTAATAGAAAAAGAACATATTATAAAGAATAAAAAAAAATCTAAATAAAAAGTAGGCAGAGAGTTTGTAGATGTGTTAGTGGGTGTCTGTGTGTGTGATAAGTATTTGTTGTGTAGGAAATAAGCGTATCTACTAATATTAAGAAGTTGTTCTTAGGTGTTAGGATTTATTGTTAACGAAAGCAGTGCGTGACTATCAAATATGAAAAATAAATTACATGAGAGCAAGGTAGGTGTTTATATATTATATTAGTTATGAATTATGATAACAAAAATAACAAATGGGAGATAACAATATGAATTGGCTAAATTAAATAATTTGTTTCAACAGGCTTTCTGTTCTGTCATAATCTAGACTTTTCAGAAAGTTAGCTACCTTTTGTTTACAGCGGATTTTATTTAATGGATAAAGGTCAAGTCTATTATTTAATTTATTATACAGATAGGCACCTAGGAAATGGAAAAATCTTTGGGAAAAACTCGTATTGCATTTTGAGGTTTGGCATACGGAAACCTTACGCCTTTTATCCTTTAGTAAGTTAGGATTATATTCCAATTGAAGATGTTTTTTAAGAGTAGTGTGGTGTATAAACGTCGGCCGGACCGATAGGACGTCCCATTTTTTATATAACTCAACGGTTGGAAATCTAAAAGGAAGGCCGGCAGCAACTTTGAGTATAACACGTTGAGCTCTTTCAGCCTCAATTAAATGGATTTTCGCCGCTCCCCCCCAGGAGGTGATACAATAATCTATCAGTGATTGGCATAACGCATAATATACCATTTTTATGACCCGATTGTCAGCCACGTGTTTGAGAGCCTTAAAAATGTATATCATTTTTCGCAACCTCGGGACTAATATGTCAATATGGGGTTTGAAATTGAGATTTTGGTCAATAATAACTCCCAGATATTTGATGGTGTCGGTTCTTTTAATCACGGGACAGGAGCATGTGCTATTTTTTAGGGCGCAGGTGTGTGCAATAATGGAATAAGAAGGTGGTGGAAGTAAATTTGATTTTAGTGCGAATGGTATGTATTTGGTTTTGTCTATATTGAGGGTCAGCACATTATTATTGAGCCAGTGAGCGACTCTATCAAATCCTTCCTGGGCGGCTGCATAAACCTCTTCCCAAGAGTTGCCGGTGTAAAAGAGGGCAGTATCGTCAGCGAAAGTGAAGATATGGCCCCCAGTCAATCTAAGCTGACAGAGATCGTTAATGTAGGTCAGGAAGAGAGTTGGCCCAAGTATGCTACTCTGAGGCACACCATACTTAAGAGGGAGTTCGTCACTTACCCAATGATTGATTTTAACTCGCTGGTATCTGTCAGTCAGAAAACTTTTAAATAGTTGGAGGGGGACACCACGAACGCCCATTTTTTCTAATTTTGATAAAAGGAGGGGAATGCAAACTGTGTCAAAGGCCTTGGCAAGATCAAGAAAGACAGTAAGGCATTTTTGTTTGTGATCAAGTGAGGTGACTATACGATCAACTAGCTCACTTACTGCCTCGTTTGTTGATTTGCCTTGACGAAAACCGAATTGAAAAGGTGAGAGAAGGTTATTGGCTTCTAAATATTAGCCTTTGATTCATCAGTCGCTCTAGGATTTTTGAAAGTGTCGGCAAGATTGAAATCGGTCTGAAATTATTGACACAGTCTTTATTACCCCCCTTATATATTGGTTTAACTATAGCCAATTTAAAAGCTGATGGAAATTCACCCGTTGCAATCGCAAGATTACATATATGTGTTATGGCAGGGGTGATGATATGGGAATATCTTTTTAATAGTCTACCTGATATGTGATCGGCTCCTACGGCACAATTGTCTCTCAAATTATTGATAAGTTACAATATCTCGTGATCGTTCGTAGGGAGCATAAAAAAAGAGCTTACTGGTGAGTCAAGGTTGCAATCTTGTGGTTGCATTCTGTTCCTAGAGGAGGCAGAATTCACTTGTTCTGCAAGTCTACTGCCTACATCTACGAAAAATTGGTTTACATTATTCACACTAATGTGTGGGGCATCGTTCGAAAGAAGACAAGCTGAATAATCAGTTACCCTGTTTGGACCACTAATATCCTTAATAATATTCCATAATTTCCTCTTGTTATTACCTGCTTTTTCAATTTCTTGCTTTTCATAGCTACGTTTTGCTTTTTTTAAAAGTGTGGTGCAATAATTTCTATAGCGCTTGTAAGTAATTTTTAGTGTCACGTTATTGGGATCTTTCTTACATTTCTTATACAGATTATCCCTATTACGCATGCATCGGATAAGACCTTTTGTGATCCATGGTTTATAATATCGCTGCCTTTTGGGAATTTTAACTAACTCAGAATTTGACTTTATTGCATTGGTTACTGTTGCTAAGAACAAGTCTGTGGCTTTATTAACGTCACTACAATCCAATATTGATTGAATATTCAATTCTAAGAAAACTTGGTCTAAATTTTTATAATTAATGCGGTTACTGGTCGTGATCGAAAAGTCTAATTTTTTGTTATATATAAGACTAATAGCAACGCTTTCATGGTCCGTTATGGATGATTCGAATACCAAACATATAGCCTCTTCCTTAGTTTTAACCATCATATGGTCAAGACAAGTTTTACCATGCGTAGGTAAGATATGACCTGGTAGCAATCTATGGCTGGCTAAGACATTCAGGTACTAGGAACGGTTATCCGTGCCATTAAGAGCAATATCTATGTTGATATCACCGCATAGTAAAATGTTTTTATAGTCGGCCAGTTTATTTAATAACAAGTTTAATGAATTAATAAAATTATGCGTGTTATGTTGGCTCGGGGGACGGTAAATGGCTATTACACAGCAATCTGGGGAAATTTTTAGTAACAGACAATTAGCATCATCTAAGTGAGCTTCTTCACAAGTTGCATTAAGGTCTTTTCGGAAATAAACTACAACTCCTTCATTTTGTGTTCATTGTGAAGAACTAGCTGTGAAGTTAATTTTCTAGATTAGAAATATTCTTTGCTGAATTTAGCCAACATTCGGAGAGCACCAGTACATCCCATGCAATGTTAGACCTATGTAGAAGAGTAAGAAAGTTTGGCAAGTTACATGAGATACTACGGATATTTTGTGACAATATATTGAGAGAGCGATCATTATGTGCTAAGTGATTTTTCACTTCATCTACATACATTACACACGATAGTTTGCGTCACCGAGAGAGAGTCCAGTTCCAAGTTTATGGTTTCAATGTCTAGCATTACCCAAGCAGCATTGGGAAGTTTGTTATAAAATCTTATAATATATACATATATATATAGATATATTAATATACCTAAATAAATAGCTGCTTCAAATATGCCCGATCGTTACCTACAATTTTTTGTGTGTAAACTCATACTTGTAGAAGTGACGTGAGTCTCCAAAAAATAAGAAAAGCGAGTGTGCTTTAGACCATACGATTGAAGTAAAACTTAGATATACGAATGTTCTCACCTCTCTCTCTTGCCTCTACAGTAATATACGAAACGTAACTCTACCTTTTTCTTTCTTCACTAACTTATATCTCCCTATCATTCTTCCGTTCAGCCCGATCAGTCTTTTCGTAACGCTCTCGTCACGCATTCACCAGCTTACTTCTCAAGTCAAGCGTGCGTAAATAAGTTTCACTTCAATAAAAAAGCTCTATTTGAAACTGCGTCAAATACATATAGAAGGTGTAACATAAAAGTGGACGTAACTAAGTATATAAATAAAATAAAAGTAACTTAACGATGTCGATCGATGCCATCGATCGACATCGGTCGACGTTGATCGATTGGTGTGGTAACTTTAATTGATCGACGGATACCGGTTGACTAACCAATCGATCGATTGCCGGTCGATGGCATCGGTCGACGTAGATCGATTGACCCCGGCTATATTCCATCAGTTTCTTTCGATATGTATTCACAAGAGGACGCGTTGTTGTTGGCCAGTACGATTTTGCTCGTACTATTATTACGGAGACGCAAACGCAGAACACTCTGGATGCGGCCATTTTTTAAAGCCAAAGATCGCTTACATTCTCCAAATTACATTTTAAACAGTGGTTTTTTGGATGCTTTTCACAACTGAACACATAAACACACAGGCCACGTAGTAACGCGCGGGGCGCGGGGCGCGAGTGGGCACCGGGTGACATGGGGAGCTCAAGCAGCTCGATCGACGTCGACTTATCTATAATTCTACTATCGAGCGACGTCGACTAATCCATTCTACCATCGATCGATTGGTGTGGTAACACCCTAAGGTATACCCACTACTAATGTTACAACTTGTATATGACGATTGTAAAAAAATCTGGCAGCTTGAAACGAAACGTTAATTAAACGGTCAGATATTGCAAATGGTCTTGTCGTTTGATTACTGACACAAATGGAAACCTTCTTACAGGTTTGAAGGAGATAATTATAATTATATCTTCGATTTTAGAATTGCAAGTGAGAGAGTTTTGGCTTTAGTATTCTCGCTCTTCTATGAGTTTCCGTTATATATGGCAAATCTATTTTTAGTATTATTTCGGCACTGTTGCAAGTGACGGTAGAGGATTCTGGTTCGATTAAATTAACGATTTCCCAATTGTGAGCTGTACAATTGTCCTACAATATTTTGACATGATTGCAGTAGAAGAGTTAACAACGTCAGTTAAACCAGATCACATACAGGCACACTCTATAACGTACAAACAAACTTAATTCAATATAAATGAAATACAAATGTAAGGGAATCGAATCCGAGACACGAAGCGGCAAGGCGATTGTCTTAGCCGCTGCGCCACACGTGCAGTTATCATCATGTCAAAAGTATCCAAGAAGCTTCCATAATTTGTTACCCAAAACTTTACTTTAAATGAATATGCATTCGATAATCTCTACGTATAATGCAGAAATGTATGCGCAAACGCAGGTACAATTTCTCTTCATTTTTATGATCCCGCGCTCACAGCCAGTTGCTCACACCAATCCGTAAGTCATCGGCGAGGTTAAGCAACTAGGCATGCGGTCAGTCTATTGATGGGTGACCGCCACGGTGGTTTAATTTCTGAGCGTCTCCGTTAGGAAACAGAAATGTCATATTTGTTATGTAGGTATATAATGTATAATAATAATGTCCTCCTAGCCGAATTCGGCCACGGCGGCCAGTCTCAACAGAGATTGGCCATCTGCCCGGGACATATTATAGTGCTCAAGTGTGTGCGCAAACACAGGAGCACTTTCTATTCCATCACTCTCATGATCCGATGGGACGCCTTAGCGACACGACCGGAAAGAGGTCAGGCACAGGACCGACGGCTTTAGGTGCTCTCCGAGGCACGGGGGTATAATACCGCCAACTCCCAGACTTCGGGCTGATGCTGAGAAATTTTTCTTTTTACAGAAAAGTCCCAAAATCACTGTTGGCCCGACCCAGGATTTGAACCAAGGACCTCATTAACTGCGGGTGAACACGCTACCGCTAGACCAACGAGGCATATTGTATATTGAAGAAGTTGCCAATATACCCACTCAGCCAATTAGCTCAGTTCCGCGACACTGAGCTAATTGGCTGAGTGAGTGAAAAGATATTACTAGGTAATGAATGGGCAGAGCTCGCAGGACGGTTGTGGAGCGACTATTGTCATGATGTACTGAAACCAAGTAGATCGCTTGTTACAATTAGCTTAGTGATATATCACGCTTAAGCGACAGATAAGTGAACATACCATAGATTCTGCTTTTTTGTGTACGTTATACTCATAGAAGTTCATTTTTTTTAAGACATCGTCCGCACTCGACGGTCGTCGATGGACACAAATTACATCCAGACTCAGAAAAGCTATTTATGGGTCACACAAATAGTTGTCTGGCGCGGGACTCGAACCCGCGACACGAAGCGGCGATGTGACTGTCTTAGCCGCTGCGCCATACGTGCAGTCAAATATAAGCGTGTTGTTGTGTTTTTAGGATTTCTGTACCCAAAGGGTAAAACAGGACCCTATTACTAAGACTTCGCTGTCTGTCTGTCTGTCACCAGGCTGTATCTCATGAACCGTGATAGTTAGATAGTTCAAATTTTCACAGATGATGTATTTCTGTTGCCGCTATAACAACAAATACTAAAAAACAAAATAATATAAATATTTAACGGGGCTCCCATACAACAAACGTGAATTTTATGCTCGTTTTTATAGATAATGGTACGGAACCCTTCGTGCGCGAGTCCGACTCGCACTTGGCAGGTTTTTTATGAAAGGGGAGAATACAGTCTTGTTCCTTAATATTGTAGTGATCCTTTAGACGATCGAAATATTATACGTATGTAATAATAATAGCAAGCATTCATTATTGAACTTGAAGTGTGAAGTCTTCTCACAATGATTACTGTTTATTCTCTTATTTAGCTACATATGTCATGTTAGGTACATTATATATTATATATGGAATACTAAAAATATCTTATCTGAAGTGAAATTAATTATTTCTTCTGCATCGCGAATAACTAACGATTAAAAATGAAGATGGGATTATGAGATTAAACAATAAGATAACTTTTTCAGTTAGCCAAATCCATAATTTTTTATCAATATAAATAAAATTGGTTGATTACATGAAAAATACTTTTAATGACTTATGACAATATTATCACAGGAAAACAAAAAAAAAGTAGTATAAAAAAGGAAAAATCCATAGTCCGATACACAAAAAGTATCTAGGTCGTGGACAAGTACCACTAGGGTTATGTTATATTATTATTGAACCTTATATATAAACTAGATAATTAAACATAATCTCTTGACAATAACTTGATACGAGCTAGCTAAATATCATTTCTGTAATAAAATAAATTTTATAAATGTTTTCATACAAGATGTACCTAAATATCTATGTTACTAGAAATAATATCTAATGTATACAACTATATTACTACAGACATGTTCTGACTATTTACAAGCGCTTTTTTAAAGTCTACGTGAATAAAAACCTTTTTTATTTTATTATTTTTTATTTATATGTTTTAGCTATGATATAAATAATACGATGGTAAGATTTGGCCGTCAGCTAGAGGCTACACATGGCAGGCTGGGGGTCTACCGTTTAAGTCGCCGAACATCGATTTCTTAAATGGCGTTCAAATAAATAAAGTTTAAAAATGGCTTAATCGATTGTTAAATCGGCTTCCATGAGCACATTTGACGTCATAAATGGTCCGGAATCGATTGTCAACGTTGAAGCCGATTTAACGATTGATTAAGTAATTTTTTACTTTTATTTATTTGAACGCCATTTAAGAAATCGATGTTCGGCGACTTATCCGCCGAACATCGATATAGAGCCCCTGGGTGGACTGTTAGACAAACGTTAAAAACATCGTTCAACAAAAAAGCTAACCGTACTGCTGTACACTACTGCAAATTATGGAACGTAATTAAGTAAGTAGTAGTTTTAATTTGTTTTCAAAATGACGACTGTTTATTTGCTACTGTCTAAATAAATCGGTGGCATTTGGGTCTGTCTTCTATAACGGGCTAGCTTTCAATCAGCCAACTCTTTATAGATAGTATGGTCTCCTATAATTGTAATCAAAACAATTAGGAATGACTAAAAGTAATTAAAAAGCAATTCTTTTTATTGTAATCACGTTCTGTTCAGAAGGTAAATGGAAGAATGTTAAAGTTATTTTTCTGCGCCCACAGTTTGTTATTGTGGAACAGATGCTATAACTTATAATTAGACACTGCATTTGCATTAAATAAATATAATTGAACAAAAGCTTTTATAAAGCTTTAGACTGAAGCAAGTGTCGACGGACGATCGGGGGGCGCAGAGCGTGCCTGAATAAATGATAGAGTTTAACTGTTGGCCGAGAACGTGCCGCGAGCACCAGCCAGTCTTACAACATTTATGGAGATTCAGAATACAATGCCTCGAGACGGTATCTGCAGTCCTCGGCACATAGGTATAATCTAAAGATCTCATAATTTTTTTTTTAATGTATTCTGCGACATGGTAATCTGTTGTTTGTCAACAATAAGCCATTTGTTTGACTGATAACAATTTATCTGATTGGGTTTTGGCTTGGTGAGACCCTTTTTAATTGTGTCTCATTTCATTTTGTTGAACCTATCTAATAGATTTGGTATGCCATGTCATTTCAATCGCTTGTAGCGCATACTTCTGTCGCCACTCAGTCCTTGGGCAAGCTCATTTTTATGTTTTGCAAGTTTCTCTTGGTACTTGATGCTATTCTTCGTTATCTCCTGTTTGACGGTTGGTAGTTTCAGGTCATAGTATATCATTTTGTTACTTATGTACTGCGGTATGTTAGATCTCATAAATAAAAATAAAATGTAGCAGTTCTTCAATGGTTAAGTAATTTGTAGGAGAATAAGACGGTTAAATTGTGGTGCATCTATGAATGGGGGCGCGCTCATAGCTAGATGCTCTCACCGGTCCATAAGCGGTCGGCGAGGTTAAGTAACTAGGCTCGCGGTCAGTAAATAGATGGGTGACCGCCAAAGTGGTTTAATTTCTGAGCGTCTTCGTCCTTCGGAGGGCACGTTAAGCTGTCGGTCCCGGTTTTAGTCATTAGAGAACAATCGTTAAGCCATGTCAGAGGCCTACTAAGCGGCTTGAACAACTCCGACACTAGAATAACCACAGCCCATACTATAAGTAAGTAGGTAAGTGTATGTTATTGCTACTGATAGGCAAATTTTATAGTAAAGAATACTTGTAAAACACAGATCTACCTCTAAAGATCTGTGTTTTCAAAGTATGAAAACACAGATCTTTAGAGGTAATCTTTAGAGTTAAACATTGAATTATACTCGTACCTGGTCTATAATTTCAATTTTCTTTGACCTCCATCTACTGTGTTCGCACGCCATATTTGTTTGTTTTAGTTCAAATACCTTGAAATATTTCGAATTACCTAAATTTTTTTATATTATCTGTGAATACGTTTCGTAGAAAAGTATAGACATACTTACTAATTAAGAAGCTATACATAGCTCTTATTCAAAATGTAATTACTTAATTGCAAAGCTCCCTCTCGTCGGGGCAATGTGTTGTTGAAACATTTGCATTATTTGAACAGCGCGACAATTTAAGTTTAAATTTAAATTGAATACTATAATAATAATAAACTACTACTACTACTATAATACTATAATAAAAAAAAAAAAAAAAAAAAAAAAATTGTGTCAGTAGTGACGGTTGTTATTTTTTCAATTTATTAATATTTATTGTTTAAATTATTATCTCTCGCATTATATTACTTACAAACTTAAAATTACTGTGTAAAATCTATTTTAAATTTTAACATAAAACAAAATACAAGAAATAATTACAATATGCAACGACGTTGGTACTACATACAGTTTGACATGAGTGAAAGTGACAGCTATCACAATGAAAATCCATATCCATACAGACAATAATGTTATAAACAACCAAAATGCTGACCAGACGGAGAGCACAAGCAAGACCCCCGGACTCATCGCCGCGTCGCTCCACCACCCAAGCGTTTGATACCGTCCCAGTGGTGATTTTGCCAAACTCCAGTGCGAACAACGATGACGATGAATATTTTTCTCCGCCGACGTCGTCTCCACCAATACGGCGGCGAAGAGCCCGGCCACCGCGAGAATTGGGACTTACGGGGCAACCAGCCCCGAGCAGGGTCCCCGCTCCCGGTGGTAATGTGCAGCGCATGCGATGGACTAACTCCATTAATGAAAATGTGATGCGCGCATATTTTGAGGCTACAGAGGGGGGTACTCAACTTACGGCATATCGTGCTCGAATGCTGTCTTTTTTCCAGGAATTTGAACCAACTATCAACGTATCGGCACAGCGACTTTCGGATCAGGTACGGGTTATTCAGCGTAATCATATGTTGAACGATACCGTGCTTGATCAGCTGCGCTCGGAGGCCCTCAATAGCCGTATTGTTCCCGTCCCGCCCGTGGCCCAAACATCCACCATGGCTCCACCGCATTCTGCCGCAAGTGCGGGCGACGATGGGGATGATATGACTACTGACGTAAGTAGTATGTACAATGAAATAAGAAGCACCTTTGAGGTTGTGGTTCAAGAATATCGGTCCACGGCAAACGATCTCAAACCACGGTTGCCGCGCTTGCCCATGCATAATAAAAATAAAACATTAGTGTGCACCCTAGATTCAATAATGGCGGAATACTTTGCCACTAGTGAAGACCTAACGGATATGCATTCTCTCCTGTATTGCGGGGCTATTACCGCATGTCGTGTAGCACGTGTCAAGTTTCCCGATTATGACGGAGCTACACGATCGAGATCTGCTGTACCGACCTGGCATTGCAGGATTGAACGGCGTATCCGTGAGGCTAGGGTGCTCATTGACAAGCTTCGATCCTTTCAAGAGGGTAACACCCGTCCTCGAGTCATGCGCTTTGTAAAGAAGGTGTTTATGGGGACTGATATCAGTCCCCGCGATTACATATCACATGTTACAGAGCGCATAGATTTCTATAAACAAAAAATTTATGCATGGGCTAGTCGTATTCGGAGATATAAAAAACGCGTGGATCGATATTCCCAAAACCACAAATTCCAAAAGGACCAGAGATGGGTATATAAATTGTGGGAGCAGACTGAACAACGGACTAACGGCGATGGGCCCCGGCCAGATAGTGACGCCATGATATCTTTCTGGCGTAATATCTGGTCGGTACCCATCGCTCACTCCGAGGGCGATTGGATGGGGGTCGTTAAACGTGTGTGTGAGCCTATTGAAGAAATGAATAGTACTTCTATCACACCCGACGACGTCGCTAGTGCAGTCTACCGTTTGTCTAACTGGAAATCTCCAGGGCCAGATGGACTGCACAATTTTTGGTTAAAATGGCTACGTAGCTCGCACGAATATTTGGCTATCAAATTCCAGTCGGCTTTAGAGTCAGGTTCGCTCCCACAATTTATGACCACAGGTGTAACCCACTTGATCCATAAGTCAGGTAGTACCGCGGAACCCAAGAACTATAGACCAATTACATGTCTTCCAACCATGTACAAAATTTTAACATCAATATTAAAAACCAAAATCTACAATCACATTGACAGAAATGCAATTATATCTACAGCTCAAAATGGATGTAGGAATGGGTCCCGCGGTACTAAGGAATTGCTTGTTATTGACACGGCCATTTGCCAGCAGGCACGCCGAAACCGAAAAGATCTGTCGACATGCTGGATAGATTACAAGAAGGCCTATGACTCCGTGCCCCATACTTGGCTTATGAGAGTGCTAGAATTGTATAAAATAAATACAATTTTACGTACCTTCCTGAGGACATGTATGGAGCAGTGGAGTACAGTCCTTCTTTATCCAGGATCTCGCCAGACCTTGGGGAACGGTGAGCCTATAAGGATAGAACGGGGAATCTTTCAGGGCGACAGTTTGAGCCCATTGTGGTTTTGCCTGGCTCTGAACCCTCTGAGCACACTACTAGAGGATTCTGGGTTAGGTTATCGACTGCGGAGAGGAGGACAAGTAATATCACACCTCCTTTACATGGATGACTTAAAGTTATTTGCCTCTAGCAATCTTCACTTGTCAGCGTTACTGAAGCTCACAGAAAACTTCAGTAACTCTATCAGAATGGAGTTTGGTATTGACAAATGTGCAGTCATGCATGCAAAACGAGGGAAGATAGTGGAATCTCAGAGCACCCAACTCTCAGCTTCCATTAACTTAGTAACCCTCTCTGCAACCGAAACCTACAAGTACTTGGGTATGTCACAGGCATTAGGCATCAAAGAGGCTGACATGAAGGAGTCATTGCGGGGGCGCTTCTTGGGCCGCTTGACAAAAGTGCTGAAAAGCCTATTGTCCGGAGGGAACAAGGTGCGTGCTTACAATGGCTGGGTCATGCCAGTCTTGTTGTACTCCTTTGGAATACTCAAGTGGACTCAAACTGAGCTAGACGCCCTGGACCGAACAGTCCGAACGCGGCTGACATCACATCGGATGCATCACCCCCGCTCTTCTGTGATGAGATTGTACATCCCACGGAAATGTGGTGGTCGTGGCTTTTTAAATGCTAAAACTCTGCATAACCGTGAGCTGTATAATCTTAGAAACTATTTCCTACATAATAGTGTGGGTATGCATGCGGACGTGATCGCCGTGGACAATGGATTCACCGCTCTATCCTTAGCCAAAACTAACTGGCGTCAACCTACGGTACTTAGCACCAGTGACCGCAAGGAGGTATGGCAGAGCAAGGAACTTCATGGCAGATTTTACAAGGCCCTGCACGGGCCAGATGTAGATTTAACAGCATCAGTAGCCTGGCTACGGTTCGGTGACCTTTTTGCGGAAACCGAGGGTTTTGTCTGTGCAATTACTGACGAAGTAGTAATGACGAATAACTACCGGAGATTTATACTGAGGGATGGTACTGTTGACATTTGTCGGGCATGTCACCGCCCTGGGGAATCCCTCAGACATATAATTTCTATTTGCTCCCGTCTTGCTAATGGTGAGTATTTGCACAGGCACAATCAAGTAGCCAGGATAATCCATCAGCAACTTGCTCTGCGGTACAACCTTGTGACGCCGGAGGTGCCGTACTACAGATACGTTCCAGAGACAATACTGGAGAATGGCCGTGTCACATTGTACTGGGACAGATCCATCATCACAGATAGGACTATTGTTGCCAATAAGCCTGATATTGTGATGGTGGATCGCCAAGAGCGCCGGGCAGTGATCGTCGATGTTGCTGTCCCACATGATGACAACCTTGTGAAAGCTGAAAAAGACAAGGAAATTAAATACCTTGACCTAGCACGCGAGGTTGTTGACATGTGGGACGTCGACTCGGCGATCATTGTACCGATTGTCGTTTCTGCCCATGGTTTGATTGCCAAGAGCCTCGACCGTCACCTTAAGAGGCTCGCGTTAGGCAGTTGGGTCAAGGGTCAGGTTCAGAAGGCAGTTATTTTAGAGACGGCGCGTATTGTGAGGAGGTTCCTCTCTCTGGAGCCTTGACCATCGGTAGCATGGACCCTGCTCCCGTTGCCGATTGGATGTCTATTTTTTATATTTATAAATATATATTTTTTTGTAACAATATATTTGTAAATGTATAAAATAAGAATGAAATGGAATAAAAGACATAATAATAATAAATACATTTATTTCAGACTTTGGTCCATAAATTTGTTAGTAACAGTGTTCTTAACCTATTGTTAGTAAAAATACAGATTACGAGTAGTTAGTAACAATTTTCTTAGCCTAGTGTTAGTAAAAGGTACAAATACGTCAGGCGCTTGATCTTGCGTGAAGGCCTATCCAGTGACCCATCAGTACCGAGTCCCAGCGGCTGGCACACGCGACCAGAATGGCGCTGGGGCTGCCGCGAACCCGTGCCATCATCGATGCACAGCGCTTACGCATGATGGCGTGGAAGTCATCCACGTGCGCCTCTGCGAACATGCCACTCACGCTACAAAAGCGCGGCAGCCCCATCAACACCCTGAACGCGTTGTTATACTGTATACGCAAGGCGTTATACGTCCCCTGCGTGTATTTAGCCCACAAACTACACGTGTAGAAGGTCTGACAGTACGCCCTAAATAGTGTAACCTTCACTTGTTGCGTGCAACGAGCAAATCTGCGAGCCAACATATTACAGCGGATACACAACGCCCTGCGCTCTCTCTCCATATCCATGTTGTCTTTAAGGTCTTCGGTGACCCAGTGGCCCAGATACTTGAAGTGAGTGACTCTGTTTAAAGGTGAACCATAGAGTGAGACGGGTGGTACGTCTGAGGAATCTCTTTTGGGTGCTCTAAAAACCATAACCTCACTTTTCTTCACATTGTATCTGAGCCCATGGGCCTCCGCATACCTCTCACATATGCGAAGCAGCTTACGCAACGCGCTAATTGAAGGACTGAGCAGCACCATGTCATCAGCGAAGCTAATATTATTAACGCAAGTTCCATCTATATGACACCCAATTCCTGTGCTGCTCAGCTCTCCAATCAGGCGGTCCATATACAAATTAAAAAGTTTCGGAGAGGTCAAACCCCCCTCCCTCACCCCACATTCTAACTTGTACTCGTCCGATCTACTTCCCGCCCACCTAACAGCATTTTTCTGATTATTGTACCAGTACTCGAATATTGATACAATCTCTGGATGCAGACTAGTGTCTTGACGCATTTTTGTCCACATCTGGTCATATGAGACCATATCAAATGCCCGGGACAGGTCTAGAAAACACGCGTATACTGGCGTTTTACGCGCAGTGTAGTAGTGCACGGTCTGCTTGAGGCACAAGATCGCACTTTCCGTGGATAGACCAGATCGAAAACCGAACTGACCGTCGTGCAGTTTTATATGTTTAGTTAAATGGCCGTCAAGCAGACCGTCCATCACCTTCGCTATAATCGTGGCTAAAGAGATAGGCCTATAATTTAACCTATCTGAGACATCACCTGTCTTATTTTTTACAATAGGGACAACAATAGTAAACATGAGATCGTCAGGTAGGTAGGAGTGGCTAATACACAGAGTAAAAAACAAAGCTAGAACCCTAGGCAAGTGTACCCCGGCATGCCGTAGGTGCTCAATGCTGAGGCTATCATGTCCTGGAGACTTTCCTTTTTTCATAGATTTTATGATCAAAGCTATATCCTTTGCAGTAAACCTCACACTGATGTCTCCACATGTAGCCCCAGCACCGGACACCGGCGACAGGCTAGACTGAGCAGGCCTCAAAAACGGTTCAACCCTGAAATGCTGCTGAAACAATCTCGCGATGTCATCCGGCTCGTGTACACCCTCGACGCTCACGGGCCGGCTCGGTTTCAGATTCAACTTATTTGTTGATTTCCAAAATTTTGAAAAATTGTTATTGGAATGGTGTTGTGCTATTATATCCATTCTAATCTTTTGTTGGTTATTTTGACACCATTTCAATTTTACCTTAAATAATCGCCTAGACTCTGTCATTTCATTATATAACCATCCATAGCTAGGTTTTCCGTAAAATAGCCAATTCTGATAACATTGCCGAGCCTTACCGTGAGCCTCTCTAACATGTCTATTCCAGCCTATGATGTGTTTACCCCTACCACGATTTGAAACCGCACCGTATGAATATTTCGCGCCTTCAGCAAGTATATGCACTATACTTTTATACATATCATTAATTAATGATTTATGAATTGTACAATCACACATTTTACCCGCACAAGTAGCAAAATCAGATGGAAAGTCAATATTCATTAACTTATTATGACAAAAATTATGATAAGTATCAATTTGACATGCCTGCCTCTCTCCCCAAACAACTGTATTTTTAGGAACACTATTCAATAAAATTTTAGGTTTTATTAAATTTAAATTACAAGTTAGCTGCATGGGATAGTGATCTGACCAGTATGTATCGTACAATATAGTAACGTGATGGATAGTTGCGCGCGCGGCGCTCGAGACCACACAGTGATCGAGCCACCGGCGACATCCGTGAGTCTCACTAACAAAAGTGTATGAATCGTTAGGTAACATCTCAAGATCAACGCACGCCCATGATTGATCCGTACAAAAGTCTAAAAGTTGATTAGCGAATAACTCACCCGGGTGCGCGTTGAAATCTCCCAACACATACACAGATTCCACATCACTATTTTCAATTATAGAATTTATTTCGCCCAAACACTCCGTAAACTCAATCAAGTTGTCTTTTGAATCCGTAGGCATGTATACAGATATAATTAGCATAGAACGCTCACGTATCGCAATCTTAATAGCTGCTATGCGATCACTACGACACTGTAACACTGACACTGAGGGAAACACAGACTTCCTCCACAGCACTGCCACACCTCCATACGGTCGCCCGCGGAGCACGCCGGCCGAAGTGTCCACGGCAGACTTGCCAGTGAACGCGAAATTATCGCTGATGCTCCCCAGGAACGTGATATCATGCGGCAAAAGCCACGTTTCCTGAAGTGCTATTATGTCAGCTGTTTTACATATTTTTCTTACACACTCCACCGATCTTACAATATTTTTACAGTTAAATGTTACGAGTTTGGCGTAATTATTCATAAAGAAGGTTTTTTGACGCTCTTTATATCATTACTTCTAACCTTGAAGTCAACAAAGCGCCGGTATGCGACGCCTTCTGGCCAGAGGTCATCATTCAGAAAAGTTTCTAATTTATGCTTCGGTACTAATATTTTATAAGCATCATACGATTTTGGCATCTTCATATGCATTTTTTCTAATTTAACAGTAACACATTGGACTTAAAACTGCCCTTCCTTTATTTGCAATAAAGCGATTCTGCAGACGTCTCCTCTGTACTAAGGTCCATTCTTTGTCTTTTTCGGGTATTTTCCAGTCACCATCGCGTACAACATCGGCTAAAGATTTCTTCTTACCGTTTACATTACTGTTAGAAACGGCCGTGAGCCCCACCTCGCTAGGTACTACGATCGCAGCTGATTGCGCGTGAGTCACCGGTTCGAGCGCGTCACCGGCCAACGTAAAACGGCTGTCGCTCTCGCTCAATAAGTTAGTCTCACCGCATATTTTCTGAACACCCTCACTTTTAGAAAAAGTTTGTGCGATATCCCGGTAGTTGGTATCTGGTGGTACTTCGTTAGGCTCTCTGCATGGAGTGTCATGTTCAGCGCCCACGTATGAAAGTCCCCTAGGACCGCTGCAGTAGTCATCGTGACTATCCAGTAAAAAACCACCTCTCTTCATATTAATATTACAGTGGGTACTTCCAAAGTTGTTCACAATAGACGCTTTTTTTAGGGTTTGAAGATCAGACTTAACAGTGTCTAGGCAATCCTTAGTGACATACTGTTCTTTGATCTGATTCATCTCCTGCTGCATACGCATCAAATCTTTTAAAATCCGAGTAACGTCGACATGATCAAAGAGTACCGGCGGGAGCTTGTGTAGATCGCGGGCCACAAAAACCGGTAAGACCTCAGGATCGGACTCCTTCAACATACAGATGATGTCGTCTATTTCACGGATCTTCTTTCCATCTCTCTTCCTTATCTTCTTACGCTTCTCTGAAGGTAGGGATTCGCACAGAAGATTTTTAGCACTGTGAATGTCGTCGTCAGAAAATGCACTCACACAAATTTGACTAATGCTCTCTTCGTTCATCACATCGATTTTATTACTAACAAAGGCTAGAACTTCGTTGATAACTATATTGCAACTCGAACATTTTAACAATTTGGAGGCCATGGTTAGTCTCACGCGTCCGTGCGACAGCGCGTGCGCGTCACTAGTGACGCGCACGCGCTGTCGCACGGACGCAATACTGGTAGAAATGACTCAATACTGGTAGAAATGAACGCCGACTGGATTATTAATTAAATATTCAATACTACTTGAGTAGGTGCCAACAAATTAGTAACTAATGAATATTGCGTAACGGTCTTCATTGATTTCCAATGTTACATACACACGTCCAAAGACGATCTGATATCATAACTCGCAGACAGGACCGGTACCTACTTCACCTACACAAAGTATATCCAGACTCAGAACAACTATTTATGGGTCACAAAAATAATTGAACTGCGTGGGCATCGAACCCGGGACACGAAGTGGCGAGACTGTCGTCAAATCAGTCAAATGTGCAGTCAAATCCTTATCCAGTGCCATTTTCCTATTTTTCCAATTATTAATAAAAAGGTACCTTTCCGTAAATTATTTTTTACAATATAAATTCAGGATTGGTGGCTTAGTAATATTACAAAAGACAGAAACAGTCCATTAGAAGTTTGTTTCGAGGCGAAGCGAACGTGTGCTTTTGGAATAAACCCATCGGGGCTCGCCACTGAGACATAATGCAGGGAACCCTTGTCGCGGCCATTAGCGGTGTGGCAGCTTTATGGACACCCTCGTTTGCTGGTGACACGTTTTTACGATATACAGTACATAAACGACGTAACAATATTACTGTCAAAGATTCTCACTGATAGTGTATAAGTAATATTGCTCAAGGGCTACATGCACAAATCTAAAAAAGGATTTCTTTTTTCTAGTTTCCAAAGCTGAACTGTGGTACTTAATTTCTGCTGCTTCCGTGACTTTGGTATAAACTGTTTAATTCCGTGTCGAGTTACATATAAAACATGCACGATACATAATGAGACAAATCAACGTACGTAAAATTAGTTTGCAAAAAATGCAATAATACTATTTTCCTTGTGTATAAATAGCTCACAAGCAATCAGCCGATGCAGGTTGTATTAATAGCAAAATTAATAAAATTATAACGGCGTGGCTAACTCTCATAATAAACTGTTCAGTATATAGTCTTGGACTTCGTTTCAATGTAGTTAGGACTCGTTCATCTGGGCATGCTCTGGGGGGTGACCTAGTAACTTCTTACATAGTCGTGAGCACTTCCCCGTAAAGTGATATCAAGTAAATTTGCCTGTAGGTAAGAGAGAAGGTTGTCCCATCAAAAAACTGGACGGCCTTTGGGAACTGTCAGTAGAAGAGAAATTTATTTTTTACATTCTAATTTAAATAATCTACTTTAAAAGTACCATTTAGACAATATGTAGTAAAATTATAGCTAAAATTTAAAATTTCTATTATTAAACCTACACATGATCCTTGACAATAACTTAATTTAAGTTAGCTAAATACCGTTACTATTATAAAATAAATGATATTGTAAATTATTTCCTACAATTCGTGTACCTAAATATCTAAATGTACCTAGAAATAATTATAATTTAATTATATATTACTTACTACAAACATGTTCTGACTATTTACAAGCGCTTTTTTAAAGTCTGCGTGAATAAAAACCTTTTTTTTGTATATAATAGTATAGGGTGACGTGACGTGGACGCGGGTTTCACGCTTATTTTTCATCCAAAAAGTACACGTATGTACATACACAGTATACATATAGGTCATGGAAAATGTTCGGCGACCATGATGCGACTACCATGATTTATGTTCACCCAAAAGTGATCAACGCGCCCAAAGAAGTTTTGACTTCACAAACGATTTGCCTGTCGTAGTCAACTTCTCTGATCGTTGACCTCTTTTTAACCGCTTGAGATTCTATAAATAGGTTATTTTTATACACTGTGAACAACCTCATTACAATTACAATGCCTAGACTATGTAGGCACGCAAGAGCAAGGAGACCAAGTACATTCCAAGCAGTTACTAGGAATAGTGGGACACGCGACGCGCTCATTTGTGCGCAGATAGAACTTATTGAACAAGGACAAACATGTCGCTACGGTAAGTTAATAGCAGACGTAAATAAAGGCCCAATGTCACTAAAAATATCTATAAAATCATTTCTGTCACGGCAAGGAAAGCCTTCACGGTTATTTTTGTGTTTTTAAAAAACATCTAAGTTATTTAAATGTGTCCCTCGGTCTGTAGTCCGTATGGTTCTATTTAGCTGGAAAATTGTGGAGTTTAGGAAACCTTCCTAAACGCCACCGTAAATGCCCAAACACGGCTTGTACACTCGCTCACCTCTAAAGACCGGTGAAGCACTGACCAACTAACCTGAGCGTCTTAGACAAACTGTGAACATCAGGTTTAAACGAAATAAAGAGACTGAATGGCGTCCAATCAAATATAAATTACATATGCAGCAATTAAAGCTAAAAGCAGCTAAAACAGAAACACGATAACGTTACTTCAAACTATTTCGGTTTTTGTACCAGTAGGTTGTAAAATATGTTGGGGTACAGTACGTTTCTGTATTTCTCAGTATGGATCTAATTTCTGTCCGGCTATTATATGTTTGTAAAGTACCTACCTCACGACACAGGGATTAGGTTCCCTAGTGCGGACGTTGTCTATATAAAAAAAGAAAATCTGGCACAAAATACGCATATTTCCTTTTTAACTGATTCCAAAAAAGGAGGAGGAGGTTCTCTAATTTGGCTGTATATATAAAATATATTTTTTTATGTTTGGTACTGCATAACTCCGTCATTTATAAACATATATGAAAAAAAAAAAATTAAGCAGTATCTTTATACTACACTTTCAAATTAGTTTCATTATCTTTCATACCATTTTTTTTACTTCTTAATTATGTTTGTGATTATAGAGTATTTTATACTAATACGTCTAATACAAAATAAGTCGTCAGCAAATGGCTGAATATTTCTTGTGAGCTATGTTTCTGGAAACCGAAATATTTATTTTTGTAGATATATTTTGCCCATTGATTTTTCATGGGCCGGTTCAAAAAAATCTTAGATCAAAGTCTAGGAAGCAAAGACAACTGAAATTCCACTCGTTCTCGTTCATCATTAAGGTAACTAGGGTGAGAACATGCAGTTGGTGAACTTGTTTTATTTATATAAGATTTTACTAGACGCTAGATTCAGAAAACACGCAATGAGTTCAATTCTTACCAACTTTACTCGTGGTAGATATTACATTGCAATTCTACCATGAAAAGAGCACGGCATGTTTAGTACTCAAAAATGGTAAACCATAAATTTAAACCAATCTGGGGTAGGCGCTCTGCCTTAAGCTAGAAACAATACACACTTGCAGGTTAAATTTAGGATTCCTTGCTACCATTCTTTCGCAGGATGTCGGTTTTATCCATCCGCTTTGTTTTCTAGGAACTTGGCCGACTGTTATGTTTACAGTTGAATGTGAAATATCAAACATAATTATTAAGGACACCTTCCAAACTATCATTACTTTTTCTCATTTTTGATTACTTATTTATCGTATGGGCAGTGGTTTTTGATAAAATTTACGTTTTGCATTGCCAATAATGGATGTCACAGTCTATTTAATTCGGTATTCGATATGAACAGTAGCCATTGGATTGGCTACCGCTCATCCTACTAATATTGTAAAGGCGAAAGTTTGTGAGTGTGCGAGTGTGTATGTTTGTTACTTCTTCACGTCTAAACGGCTGGAGCGATTTTAATAAAATTATGGAGTTAGATGGCACCATGGATTAACACATAGGCTAGGCTATAATTAATAAAGTTAAACGCGGGTAGAAACGCGGAGTACATTTAGTATAAAATAAAAATAAAATAAGCTTTACAGCTGTAGTACATGTTGTACTTGAAGTTAGAAGAGTGTGGCAGATCCAACGACTTACTACCTCGTAAAATATAATGGCAAATAATTTTCCAATTTTACCAAAATTCTAACCCAACGAAGTATCAGATACACAATCACGAACAGACATTATAACGAACTTTCAGCACCAATCTGCATATTGTGTAAGGCAATATATATAATAATAATGCAACATATAATACAATAATGTTCCGAAATGACTGGCTTACTGTTTTCGAATCACGATAGGGTGCTAATGATAGCATTGGCCGCCTTGTTTTCATTAAAATATAGTGTTTGGCACACGGACTGACGCGATGTTTTGGAAGATAGAAGTGAACATTTCTCATATACTCGATATCGAATATCGAATCTGTGAGAGGTGTTTTTGGAAATATGATTTAACTAAGTTAAATTTTTGGTAATGAGAATTACTCTGAAACAAAAGTGTTAAATTAAACAAAATAAATGGGAATTTTTTGAGTATTATTATATTAGTAGGAAATACCATAAAATATGTGGTCCACGTTTTCTGCATTCTGTGGGATATTTTTCTCACGTACACAGTTTATAATTAGTTGTGCAACAGCCTTAATGCACATAATGCAGTAAAGACTTATATATATATATAGACTTGAATTTGAACAATAGTCATATTTTAAATAATAATAATAATTTTTCCCAATAGTCGTCTCCGTAAACAATCTCATAGCAAAGAGCCTCGACCAACATCTTCAGAGGCTCTCACTGGATCACTGGGTGAAGGGATACAGAAGGCGGCAATTATGTGAACGGCACGCATCGTGAGGGGCTTCCTCACTTTGTCGCCATGGTCACCGGCGGCCTAGGCCGTATAACCCCGCCGCTGGGCGAGCTCTGTTTTTTTACGTATTTATTTGTATATTATTTTTTTATATGTCGATTTTATAAGAATAAATATGTATAAAATAGGAAAATAAATAAGTAAAGGTGGAATAATCATATTGTCTGTTAAACGATTTTAAAAAGGAGTTTAACAATTTGATACTACAAAAACTTACTTTCGCAAATGTGGCCTGTGCCTCTAATGTATATCTGTTTTCCCTTCTGTACAGACTCCTGATCCTTTCAGGAGTTATATGAGATGCACCAATGCTGTTAACGTTGCCGAATTTCAGTCAGGAAACATAAGAAACAGAAATCGGAGTAACAATTAAATTTTACTATGCCCAGTAAAAGTAATAAACATTAAAGGTTAATCGCGCTATGAAAAGGTAATTAAGCTAATTCCCTAAAGGTGCAATTAACTTTGTTGTGAATTATACCGCTAACAGACTTAGGTGACCATTTTAAATGAATTAGAAGTCGGAGTTCATTTGATATCGAATGTTTATCGGGAGTCCTTTTGAGATAAGTTCATGTGAGAATATTAGGAGGCGCGGAGATGATACAGCTCTGGGAAATTATCATCATCATCATATCAGCCGAAAGACGTCCACTGCTGAAAAAAGACCTCCCCCAAAGATCTCCACAATTGCCGGTCTTGCGCTATCCGCATCCAGCGATTTCCAGCGACCCGCACAAGATCATCGGTCCATCTTTTCTGGGAAATTATACTTATGATAAATTTAAGAAATTGTTCACAAATGATATAGTACAGATAATACCTTTTACACTAAAAAAAAATGTGAGCCGTTACGGGACGCTTGGCAGATGTGAAACGTCGACATTATTTTGTAAAAGTAATATGCAGAAGTCGAAGTCGAAGTATAAGTCGCAGTCGAAGTCGAAGTCGCAGTCGAAGTCGAAGTCAAAGTCGAAGTCGATGTCGAAGTCGAAGTATAAGTCGCAGTCGAAGTCGAAGTCGAAGTATAAGTCGCAGTCGAAGTCTAAGTCGAAGTCGAAGTCGAAGTCGAAGTCGAAGTCGATGTCGAAGTCGAAGTATAACTCGCAGTCGAAGTCAAAGTCGAAGTCATGTCGAAGTCGAAGTCGAAGTATAAGTCGCAGTCGAAGTCGAAGTATAAGTCGCAGTCGAAGTCGAAGTATAAGTCGCAGTCGAAGTCGAATTATAAGTCGCAGACGAAGTCAAAGTCGAAGTCAAGTCGAAGTCCAAGTAGAAGTCGAAGTCGAAAAGAACATATTGTGATAGGAACTAAAAAAATAAATCTGTTTTACGTGCGGCTATAGATGTTTCACATCAATATAACTTACAAATAATTATGATCATGTTTAACAAGATTGTACAAATGGCAGTCTTATATCTAGGCACGACCTCTTCCAGGCAACCGTTCAATGGACCAAGAATGAAGAGAAGGCAGTTAAAAAGAGAAGGACATTCTTCTTTTTGTGTTTTTATACAGTTCGTAGTCACAATGATTCACAGAAAGGGACAATGCGTTCCATTTTAATTGTTAGATACAAAAGCGCCATGTTGACAGACGCCTCTACGATGCCTCAGGGAGCCGTTCTATGCCAGCCATTGCTTCATTATTATTGTAATTGAAATTTTAAATTTTATTCAATAGAAATTTTATTCATATAAAGTTGTATTTCCAATTGGGGAGCGCCCGATTTCATAAATTAGTAAATCATCATCATCGTGCCAGTCGAATGACTTCAACAATGGAGATGCCATTATCGCCACGCTTGGGAGACGAGGTGGTGTCAGTATGATGGTACTCAAAGAGACGCTGCTGCCGTTCTCTATTATATATTATATTACCTGGACACGACTTCTACGCCCCTACGGGTTGAGATGGGGTGGTGCTATACTTTGCCGATCGCCACGCAGCAGGATTTCGGCTAAATTGTGCACAAGTGTGGAAACGGTACGGCTATTTGGCGTCACTGAGGAGAGATTAACTCGGTGACTCTTCTCTGTTCAGCCCTGTTGGGGCGAACGAGAAATCGGTAACGGGACGATGTGCCCCTCGTCCGAGGTTTCCATTTCGTGCGGTTAAAACGGCCCGGTCCCTGGGGCGTGAGACTTTGCTCAAGTCATGTCCCGGTCGGGACCGTTCATTGCCGTTTGACTGTTTTTAATGTTTTGGTGCCATTTCTGGGGATTCAACGATCCGTTGGATACTCCCCTCTGCAGTCTACTAGTGAGACCAAGTGATTCAGCAGCTCTGGCCAGTGGTCACCTCCGGCCTCCACCGATTCTCTGGCCTCGTCTAGCCTCTGTTTGAGGTTTTTAAGTAGCCTTATTGGGAACTTTTGTTTTCTCTTGGGTGTTGTCCTTGGTGCGGTGCTGGTACAGGTGAGTTTCTCCGGGTGCTCCGCTAGGTATTCCGGTAGGATATAGGGTTTCCGCTGTTGTTGGTTGGGCCTGTAGCGCATCCACCCGGGATGTGCTTTAAGCACAGTCGGAGAGGGGTTGAGCCCCTCTCGGCCTGCGCCTCTTTTTCCTCCTCAGGAGAGATTAGGTGCAGTGGCGGTAGCTATACGTGCTCTCTGAGGCACGAACAAATCACACAGGCAACTCAAGAATTGCGGACTGCTTCAAATTGGGGATTGACTGATAACGTTTGTAGGTATAAGCGTTTTAAGTTCGTTGCGGAGATGTACGAGTAGTTTGAAGCTATTCTAATTAACAGTCTCACTTACTAGTAGTTGTTGTCTAACGAACAACAGCAAACGCACCGCTAGTGCTTGATTTGGATTTTGAAGACGAAACCTCTGAATAAGTAAATAAAAAGAGCTGTACTATTTAGAACATAATGAAAAATCTGCACACGTCGCTGGAAGGTTGGGTTGTATAGTCAGACACACATTGTCTTCTCTTATCAAGCAACCTGCCCCGGGCCCTTACCGTTGTCCCTGGAGGATGCTCGAAACGTCGCCTGAAGCCTTTCGTTTAAATATCCTTCGCTGGAAGTGGGGTGTAATTTTAAAGATAGCTTTTCCGAAATCGATACTGAGACGTGAATTATGGTGGCATCGCGTCTGGAATAACAATACGATGTCAATTTGTATCTGATGAGAGCGAATTTCATAGAACTGCTTGATGTTTACGAAGGTAGTATATAGGTTAGGTATTACGAAGACGGGCCTTTGGGCGTGGTTGGCAAATGCTTGCTTTTCACGCCCGTGGTCGTGGGTTCGATTCCCACCCAGGACAGAAATTTGTGGGCATGAACATGTCTGTTTGTCCTGAGGCTGGGTGTAATTATCAGACAATATGTAGTAAAATATAAATTTCAATAATTAAACCTTTACATAATCTCTTTACAACTTAATACAAGCTAGGCAAATATCAATACCATTATAAAATAAATTGTATAAATGTTTTAACATTCCGTGTACCTAAATATCTGTAATAAGTAACTAGAAATAATAACTGTAATAACTGTATTACTACAAAAATGTTCTGACTAATTACAAGCGCTTTTTTGAAGTCTACGTGTATAAAAACCTTTATTATTTTATTTTTATACAAGTATGTATTTACAAAAAGAAAATACATACTTATACTACATGTAGTATATCAGTTATCTGGTTTCAGAAGTACAAGCTCTGCTTAGTTTGGAATCAGGTGGCCGTGTGTAAATAATGTCCCAGGATATTATTGACTGATATCAAGGACGGTATTTTTATAGATATTTGGAATAATAAATATAGATTAAATATAAGTGGATTACGAAGCTAAATGACAAAAACTCGTTTTATTTTCTATTTTGAAAAAAAATATCTTGTCGTCGATGTCGTGTTTGTCTACTAAATATAATGAAAAACAAAATGTCATTATGGTTTTCCGCGGTAGGTAATAAATATCCAGCCAAGTCCGTCTTTTGTAAAAAGTCGCTTTACCAAGTTACGAGGAGTTCGGTCGACCATGTACAGTAATAAAAAATATGAAATATAACTATTTACCAATATTATACTAAACAAAAATAGCTCGTAGTAATACTTAGGTAGGTGCGTACATATTTTGTCAGTACTATTTTGTCAGCGCCTGTAATGTTCCTCGCGGCAAGCTCTCTCGCGGCGGCATTGCCAGCAAACGAGCTAATTTGATCTTGTTTCTTTGATGTTCTCTAACCGATGGAAGGGATGATCTGAGATCATAGGCTAATGTAATGATAGAGATAAACTTACGTATATTTATTTAGGACTAGCAGTGCCCGCGGACTTCGTTCCGCGTTATTAATATTTTTGTCCCTGTCCATTTGCCCCGCGTAATACTTCGGGATGCATACAAATTATGACGATGAATCATAGCCTATGACACTCCACAATAACGTAGCTTTCTATTGGTGAAATAATTTGGAAATCGGTCCAGTAGATCCAGAGATTACCCCTTACAACGTCACAAACTCACAAACGTAATATTTATATTATATTATTAATATTAGATTATATATTATTATTATATATTTAAATATTAGTATAGATAAAGGTTGCCATATTAACCGGCATGACGGTTTGAATGTTTTAATCAAATTTTTAGATTTAAATCTTGAATATAAGACCATTTTCACATAAAATAACATTGAGACGCTTATTAGTTATTTTTCTGTGTCATTCAAATGTCATAGTATATACATTGAGGGAATGAGATAAAATACTATCTGGGTAATCTGAGTCTCAATGATTTTAGGAGTAAGGCGGTTAGAAAACATATGCACACGATTTTCAAGACTCTATTGTTTTCCAAGAAGGACAACAAGCAATTCGTGAAAATTGACTAATATTATAAAAGCGAATGTTTGTGAGTTTGGATGTATGGATGTTTGTTACTGTTTTACGCAAAAACTACCGAACGGATTTTGATGAAACTTTGTAGTAATATAGTGACGCAGTGGCTAATGTTAAAAGATGTAAAATTAACATTGATAAATGCACTCCATGACAGGTTCTTCATCGGGTTCAAAATCCGTATGGTAGTTTCTGCGTAAAAGAGTAACATACATCCATACTCACAAACTTTCGCATTTATAATATTAGTAAAATAGTAGGATAACAATTTTAATTTTGGTTAATTTTCAAGAATTTCTTGTTGTTCTTCTTTGAAACCAAGAAATTCTTGAAAATCGTGTGGTTAAGTTTTCTAACCGCCTTACTCTTAAAATCATTGAGACTCAGATTACCCAGATCGTATTTTATCTCATTCCCTCAATGTATATACGATGACATTTGAATGACACAGAAAAATAACATACATCCATACTCACAAACTTTCGCATTTATAATATTAGTAAGATAGTAGGATAACAATTTTAATTTTGGTTAATTTTCAAGAATTTCTTGTTGTCCTTCGTTGAAAACAAGAAATTATTTGAAAATCAAAATGGCAATAAAAATAAATAAATAAAGGAGTATTTTTGATATAAGTTTCAGCAATTTTTTTAGCCCAGAAAGTAAATTAACACATTGGCAATAAATTGCTAAGCCACGCGCGGGTAACACCGCAGGGCGAAGCTGGTAACAATATATTTTTATATTAGCATTGTTCCGCAGGCGCGACCCTGGCCGTGATCATCGACATGGACCACCGCACGTCGGTCATCTTCAGCGCGTGCGTCGCCGTGTTCTACACGCTGTTCGGCGGGCTCTACTCGGTCGCCTACACCGATGTCATACAGCTCTTCTGTATATTTATAGGTCAGTATATATAACCTTCATGATGAACACCGTAGTTTTAACCAAGTATGTATAATGTAAGTTACATTTGCTTCTTTCCGACTTCTACTGGATTTGTTGTCCGTTACAGCGTGGGGCAAGCTTGAAGTAGGTTAGAAACTTGCTCTCAACGCATTCTAGATAGTGGTAAAATTAAAATAGTTTCTTATCATGTAGAAAACACAATGACTTATAACAATATCGGTTACATATAGGGCATGGCGGTTTGTGTAAATTCTGTGCGGAATCATTTAAGGCATAAGTGTCTGCACTAACACAGGTTCACTCTCTATTCCCTGAACCTCCTGATTTGATAGAACGGGCTAGCCGGCACGACCGGAGAGATACGAGTGGAAAGACCGCCAACTTTATCTACTGTTTGATTCACGAGTGAGAAATACCCTGAACTTCCTAACTTCGAACTGCGGACTATAAAATGATAGGTGATTGGTAAAATTACATAACAATTGTTGACATTGACAGTGATAGATCATCATTATCTTTATTACAAATGCAATTTGAAATTATTTTACAATTTCACATGTTTTCTACCAAAGACAAGATAAACATTTTTAGAGATGAAGACCATTATGTGCCAGTTTTTTTAAATACGACATATATGATTCTGATCTTAATTTCGGGTTGCTACTGAAAACAATTTGATTGTGCGATCCATCCCAATTACATTTCTATGGCCCGAGCCGGATTAGAACCCAGAACCGAATCCGCGGCTGAATACTCTACCGCTAGGCTATGAAAGGGGGGAAGGAAGCAATGTAATTAAGCAAATTAACTTAGAAATTGACGTAGAGAGCTTGGAAACTAAGCGTTCTAATGAATGACATACAAAATCTTATAGCGATTTAATTTATAAACAAAAATCAATATTATCCAATTCTACCAAATGCTGACTAGATAAGAATAAATTCGGTAATTGTAGAGTACTTACTGTAATCAGATTGATTACAGTATGATAGATGCAGGTCTTCATTTAATGTCACCACTATTTAGGAATACTTGCTGTGAAGTGTGTTTAACATACCAGTAAAGTCACGAATAGTATTTGAAATAACTATGTGTACGCCCAGGTCTATGGATGTGCATACCTTTCGCGTGGGCCAACGAGCACGTGAAGCCGCTCAGCTCGATGGAAGTGGATTGGATTGGGAAGGTGGACCCGGACTACTACTGGTTCTACTTCGACTATGGGTTGCTGCTCATCTTCGGCGGAATACCATGGCAGGTGAGATATTATGAAGAAGTCATTTGTATCACGATGCGCCTTTCTGAAAACGATCTGTTTCACCATCTAGTGCAAACACACAAAACTGCCTTTCAAGCCGCATGTCGTGGGTTCGATTCCCACCCTGGACAGATATTTGTGTGCATGAAGATGTCTGTTTGTCCTGTGTCTGGGTGTATGTAATTATTCATATAAGTAAGTATTTACAAAAGAAAAGTAGTATATGTAATATATCAGCCATCTGGATTCCGTAGTACAAGCTCTGCTTACTTTGGGATCAAATGGCCGTGTGTGAACAATGGCTCAGGATATTTTATTAGTATTATTATATAACGGTTGACTATCGGTCATAGCGGCCTGTGTTAATGGACACAACCTAACTGCACGAAACATTAGACATGTTTCTCTAACACAGGTTGCCTCTTTTTTGCTTAACGACCGGACGGGCTAACCTGCGGAAGTGGGGAGAGATCAGGAGCAAGTCCGACTGCTTTATTTACTCTTCCAGTCTCGGGAGAGTAATAAACCTGAACTTCCTGATTCCGGGTTATAAAGTGATGGGTGATTGATTAAGAGTTGACGGTCACCGTAGCCTAGTTGGTAGTGCTCCTGCCTACGAAGCTGGTGGTCCTGGGTTCGAATCCCGGTAAGAGCAAACATTTGTGTGATGAGCACGAATATTTGTTTCTGAGAGTCATGGATGTTTTCTATGTATTTAAGTATTTATCTATCTATATAAGTATGGAAAACCGTCGCCTGGTACCCATAGAACAAGCTTTGTTTAGTTTGGGGCTAGGATGATCTGTGTGACTGTATCCCTAGATATTATTAGTTATAATTTGTACTAAATATAGATCTAAAGATCTATTTCCGTGTGCCTTATTGCTATATGACAGATTCATCAATACCTAACCACTTTTGTTGTTCCCAGGTATACTTCCAACGCGTACTGAGTAGTAAGACGGCGGGTCGGGCTCAGATCCTGTCGTACGTGGCCGCTGTCGGATGCATCTTCATGGCTATCCCGCCCGTACTCATCGGAGCCATTGCCAAGGGCACTGGTAAGTGGATTGCAGGAGATTACGAATAGAATTTTATTGAAAAATATACGACTTAACTACAATATGAGAAACATACGTGGATGAGTTTTTCACTCCTGAGGACGTGCTAGAAATTATTTTTGTCGCATAACATGTTGGAATAGCAACACAGAGCATAGTTTAGACATTTTTAGATCATATTTTTTTAAATATTCTGATTAATTAAGATTTATTTTTGTAATTAATGTTCACAGTGGGAAATAAATAACTTAAAATATTACCTACAAATGAAGATAAATGTAACCATTATAAAATAGCTGTTGGTAAATAGTTACCAATATAACGTCCAACAGCGGAAGTCCAATAATAAAAAATAATAAGCATTTGGTGTAGAAGTTATCTCCGCCCTTATACGCTTTTTAACATTGTGTATCAATGTTAAAAAGAGTAAAGGAAAGAGCTATCATTATAATCATTAGTGGCCCCTAACAGTTTCCATAATATCTAAATTAAAAATTATCTATAACCTATTATTTTATTTCTGTTAGCGTGGAATGAGACGGACTTCAAGGGAGACCTGACCCCGGACGGCGAGTTAACATCCGACCAGACCTCCATGATTTTACCACTGGTCCTGCAGCATCTGACTCCTGACTTCGTGTCGTTCTTCGGGCTAGGCGCAGTGTCAGCGGCCGTTATGTCATCAGCGGACTCCAGCGTACTCAGTGCTAGCTCCATGTTCGCAAGGTGAGTATTCTAACTCTACTGTCCAGACCTACATCTGGTTCTACGTTATCTACATACATACATAGACTCACGCCTGTTTCCCAGAGGGTTAGGCAGAGACAACGGATTTCCATTTGTCACGATCTTTGCACACGTCTTTTGCCTCGATTACTGTCATCAACCCTGGACTTTATTTTTGTTTGGATTGGGACCAGCGGTAACAACTATTATGTCGTCAACGGAATATAGTGTTCTTAGTGACAATTCTATAGCCTATATATTTAAATCATTTGCTGTTGTATGCAACAACAATTGATTTTCAGCATCTTTTCCGGACTTTGTACTGTTCGGGTAGTCAAGGAGCAATGTCAGTCACCCTCATCTTCAGCAGAGCCGGTACTTACCAGGTCCATATCCACTTTAGAACTGGGCTACTAAATTTGCGTAAATATAATTTCAAAATTGGGTAATCTTTAATTTGGTCGTCCGACGGGTCTCGAACCAGGGCTACCGCCTGATTCACGGTGATCGTAATCGCTGTCCAAATATATGTAGGTTAAAAATTATTAAATCATTCGACCAATCGGCTTCCATGAGCACATGTTACGTCATAAATAGTCCGGATTTTCAACGTTGAAACAGATCATGCGTAATCATCAGGTAAAAATAAAAGAGGAGGAACGTGGTAATCAAGGTCCTCTGTAATTAAAGTAACGGCAGGATGTCTACCCCAATTCTATGGGGTTGTACAGTTTTTAGCTTCCTATTTTACACATTTTTATTAGGAAACATCTTAAGTTTTTTAAGGACAAAAGAGAAGACGGTTTTTAAAGGAGCAGAGATCCGACTAAACTTGTTGTCCCATATTGTAGAACTGCACTAAATAAGAACAATGTTTATCATATGTGTATTAGAATTTTTAACAAACTGCCAAATAATTTAAGAGAAACTCCCATCAAACACTTTGGAGTAAAATTAGGCAAATGACATGACATTGTTTATATTCTATTTCAGAATACAACACATGGGACTTAAAAATGTAGCTTATAAATTCAATAATATTATTCAATAAATTTTTGACATTCCAATTGATTAATTTTATCGTTCACTTACTACTTAGATTTACTTATGTTAGCAATGTAATAATGTATTTTAATGTAATTTATACCTTCTAGTAATTGTAATCCTAAGGTTGACGATTGTAATAACCATTTAAATTCAAATATTGTTATATAATGTCTTTATAATAGAAATCCATTAATATTGTAATTGAATATTTAATCGTTAGTTTATTGTTTAGTTTACTTGTCTACTTATTTGTAAAAATTTACATGCCATATATCGTCCCCGTAGTTGGAAAACTAAATAAGTCCGATTTTGGCGATTTTGACTTTTTCCTATTTTCAAAACACCTAAAACCTGCCGCATATTTGAGCCTTACAGGCATTTTCATATCTTATTCCGTTACAAAGATATAGCCATTTTTGTCAGACAAGTCATGACAGATGGAATAATAAATATCTTCAGACAAACACAATTTTTTTAAAGGAAAACTAAATAACTCAGTAAATATATCAATAACTCTGGTCAATGACAAGATGAATGTCGAATAAGTTAAATAACTTGAGTTGTTGAATTTTTTCTCAACTTAAAAATTCTTTTACAAAACTACTTTAGTTCGAGGAAAACTAAACAACTCTATTTATTTAATTTCGCTATTCAGAATTCTGATATAACGTATCTAATTTATAAATATTTTCTGTTATTTATTTCTTCTACAACAAGATAAAGATTAATTATGAGATGCTAGGCAAATAAAATTAAATAACTTAAGTTGTCATCAGAGGAAATCAGAGGAAATCAGAGGGTCAAGTCCCATTTCGGGTATCAAACCAATGCCACCTTCTGAATGAAAAATGAAGAATCTTTTGCTGATTCTGGATCTACATGGATTCTGGACACAGAAGAAAAAAATAAAAACGAAACTTAGTTCTTTAATAGACATCAATATTTCATTGGATAAGAAGAAAAAAAGAGAAAGAGATTTGAACGAATAATCCCCATTTTGTCGAGAGATTCTGAAGATGAAACAAGTAATATTATAACAATTCGAGCTATTATTGAAACCCTTATTGAACAAGTCTCACCGGGTTACCCTGAAAAAGAATCATGGAACACAATATTTCGCTGAGATAACAGATTCAGAAATAGAAACAGAAAATAAGGAAATAGAAACCGGGGTGCTAAAAACCCCCGGCAGACGCCGTTTTACCAAAACCGACAACCTCTGGCCCTGGCAACATATAACACTCGCATACTGCGGACCGACGAGAAGATCATCGAACTGGAGGAAGAACTGAGCAGGTTACATTGGGATATCATAAGATTGTCTCAAGTCCGAAGAGAGGGGGAGGGCACGATAATCCTAACATCCGGGAACCTGCTCTATTTCCGGAACCAACGGCGACCTACTGTCCCAAGGTGGTGTCACCTTGGGACAAACACCTGGGACAACGTAGTGAAAATTGAGAGTGTGTCGACTAGGGTGGCGTAACTTATTTTCAGAATTACCAAGCGGTATTCGTTGAAGGTAATACAGGTATTCGCGCCGACTTCGACGAACTCCGACGATGAGGTTGAGGATATATCAAGAGCCATACATAGCTCTAAAAACCCTTTCACTGTGGTCATTTGTGGACTTTGACGCGAAGCTGGGCAAACGATTCGGTAATGGGCTGAGAGTGGGGCAATTTGCAACTGGAGACCGGAACCCCCGGGGCCAAATTTTGGCCGACTTCATGGAGAAGGAGGAACTTTTAATGATGAATTCCTTATTCAGATAGTCGGATCACCGCAAATGGACTTGGGTGAACCCCGATGGTAAAACCAAAAATTAGATAGACTTTATCTTGTCGATGAGACGACAGATGTTCAATGCGGATAAAACCGGCAGCGATCACAGACTGGTGAGAGGCTCATTGAACCTTAATGTCAAGTTGTAGAGGTCCCGACTGTAAAGTCTACGCTCCGATCTTTACCTATCCACGTCCAAAACCCCGAACCATTTCAGCTCTAATTGCAAAACCATTTCGAATGCCTAGCACTAGGTAATCTAATCTTATAGGTACTTTACAAAACATATAATAGACGGACACAAATTACATCCAGGCTCAGAACAACTATTTATGGGTCACACAAATAGCTATCTGGCGCGGGATTCAAACCCGCGACACGAAGCGGCGAGGCAACTGTCTCAGCCACCACGCCACACATGCAGTCAAGTGGACTCATACTACGACAAGCTTGTAGAAGCTGCCCATACGGCTGGGTCTGAATTCTTCAAGGCCCGCTGTACACTCAGAACTAAAAAGATCTCTGACTTTTCCCTGCAACTTATGGAAGAAAGACGGATTCTGAACTCCTCAGTGATGCTACCAGATACCGGCGGCTCAAAAGACAGATATCAAAATCTTTGACTCGCCACATGCGTCAATTTAATACAATTAGTATTAAAGAGACCATCAAGCGGAACAAAGGCTCTAAAGTGCCTCGGATCCCAGAGCACGACTAACCCGTCATTACACCGAAGACATCCTGGAAGTCAGCCTGTACGAGATTAGAATGGCTCTCAGACAACTTAAGTACAACAAGGCGCTTGGTGAGGATGTAGTTACAGCAGAGCTTCTGAAGGCGGGTGGTACACCAATCCTACGGGCCCATCAGAACTTATTTAACTCCGTCATACTAGATGGTCAAACTAACAACAACTCCACAAGCATGGCACAGAAGTGTGGTGGTGCTCTTCTTCAAAAAGGGTGACAAAACCCTATTGAAGAATTATAGGCCGACACTGCTGAGCCATGTTTACAAGTTGCTTTCGAGGGTCATTACGAATCGTCTCGCACGCAGGTTTGATGACTTCCAGCCTCCCGAACAAACTGGTTTCCGAAAAGGCTTTAGCACCATAAACCACATACATACGCTGGGGCAAGTTGTGTAGAAGACCGAAAAGTATAACAAGCCACTGTGTTTAGCGTTTGTGGAGTATGAGAAAGCCTTTGATTCTATCGAAACCTGGGCCGTGCTCAGGTCTCTCCAAAGGTGCCAAATCGACTACCGGTATATCGAGGTATTAAAGTGTTTGTATGAAAACGCCACTATGTCAGTGCGATACCAGGACTACAATTCGAAACCTATCCACTTACAGCGAGGCGTGAGACAGGGAGATGTTATATTTCTGAAACTGTTCACCACTGCATTGGGAGATGTCTTCAAGCTTCTGGACTGGAAAGGCTTTAGCAATGTCAATGGTGAGTACATCACTCACCATCGATTTGCCAATGAGCAGTCATGGCTGAGACCATGGAAGATCTCGGTACAATGCTCGATGGCCTCAGCAGAGTTTCTCAACAAGTGGGTCTGATAAATGAACATGGATAAGACGAAAATCATGTCAAACGTCTATATTGCACCCACTCAACTGAAGGTTGCAGACTAGGACATACCATCCAACAAGGTAGGTCCAACTTCGAGAAGGAGATCAATTGTAGAATCCAACACGGATGAGCAGCGTTCGGGAAGCTACGTAACATTTTCTCTTCCAAAATACCGCAGTTTCTCATGTCGAAAGTCTTCGACCAGTGTGTGTTGCCAGTGATGACTTACGGAACAGAGACGTGGTCGCTCACTATGGGCCTTATTAGAAGGCTCAAGGTCACCCAAAGAGCAATGGAGAGTGCTATGCTCGAAGTTTCCCGGCGGGATCGAATCAGAGGTGTCAAAATCCGCAGGCGAACCAAAGTCATCGACATAACCCGAAGAATTGCAAAACTGAAGTGGCAGTGGGCGGGACACATAGTTTGTAGACCCGAAGGCCGTTGGGGCAAAAAGGTTCTCAAGAGGCGACCACGAACTGGAAGAGGAAAGAGCGTGGACACGCCCCCTACAAGATGGGCCGATGATCTTGTGCGGCTCGCTGAGTGCGAATAGCGCAAGACCGGCAATTGTGGAGTTCGGCTCATATGATGATGATGATGATGTTTATTTTTTAAGGTTGTGGCATGATAAGTATCTGATAACAATACACCTTTTCTAAACTTTTCTATTTATTCCTTAATATAACTTTATTAATATCATAATACAGCGTTTATTTCATATGAGACCATCAAAAGTTAAAAAAAATATCAAAGTAATAACAACATACAAAGCCACTAAATTTTACATTTTAAAATATTTCTAGTATGATTAATTCAATAACTGCACTTATTTCACCAAATTTGACTCTACCACATGTATTTAGCTTGTAGGAAAACTAAATAAATAGCCGAAATAAGTAGCTAATTGCAGTTACGTTATAAAAACAGTTGTGGCAAAATTAAACAACTTGATTTTTTATTTGTTATTTAGTTTTAGTTAAAGATAGAGTTCAGTTTGTTAAAGCATAATGTGAAAGGTTATCAGGTCCACAAAATATAAAATTGCCGACAGCAAAATTGTCTCACATTTACTTACAAATGTACATTAACTAAAAAAAAAACACTAAATCGCGTTTATCTCAGAACTACAAAATCAGAGTTATTTAGTTTTCCAACTACGGGGACGATATATGGGGAAGCATGTGAAACCCTACAATGATTACAACACCTATAATTTGTAAATCATGTTTCATGTAAATAAATGACTTTTATCTTTTTTTTTATCATTAGGTACTGCTACTTTTAGCTTAACAATTTTCACAGAGATTGATTTATTACTTTTTGTGTTTCCCCTTAGGAATGTGTACCGGCTGATCTTCAGGCAGCGCGCGTCCGAGATGGAGATCATCTGGGTGGTGCGCGTGTCCATCCTGGTGGTGGGCTTCCTGGCCACGCTCATGGCGCTCACTATACCCTCCATATACGGGCTTTGGTAAGTCATACCACATATAATACACCTTGCTATTCGGCCATAAAGAATATCGTCACCCCATCTCATCCCGTGGGGGCAGTAGAAGTCGTCCCGAGGGAATACATACCAGATAATGCGCAGCAGCGTTCACCAGAGTACTATGAATATCTTACTGCGATTGCCAGCCCGTTTGGATTCCCCCGAAATTATGGACAGTACTCCATTGTGGAAATCTTTTGAGGAGACCTTTGTTCAGAGGTAGACGTCATTAGACTGACATGATGAGATACCGCTCATTGTACGAGATCCATTCGTTCCTGTCTGTTCCTGGTTTGTTACGTTTTGTTTAGATAGCGGCTGAGTATACTTGTATACGAGGATTTTTCAGAACAACAATTTATGAGTAACACAAATATTTGTACTGAGCGGGGATCGAAACCAAAACACATAGGTGAGCGAGGTAGAAGCGAGGTGATTAATTTAACTACTGCTCCACGCGTGCAGTTAAATTCTCTCATAGGGTTTTTTAGGTTCGACCCCATTTTATTATGAGGTTTGCAGTGAGCCTTGTAGGATTTTGCTGCTAGCAGGGTATCAAGCTGGCTGGCAAGTAAGACTAAGTTGAACCTCAGATTATGCAGTTCCTGTCATGGGGTTATAAGAAAAGATCGGTTTTAGGGATGTAATGTAAAATTTTCGATCTACGTTAGTCCGCTAACGCGGGTTGTTCGGTCGCTTGAGGATCGGAGAGCGGTTTCAACAATACGATCGCAAACTAAACGTCATAAACCCGATGGTGGTGGATTCCCCCCATGAGACAACTGATTATATGTGTTATATAGTTGTGTGCGTTGTGCTTCGTATTTGCGTCGTGCATGTTAATAAAACCATGGCACAACACTAAACAAATAATCGTTAAGATGGAACTTATTTACTAGTTATGCGCTCCCAACCAGCCATTTAATTAGTCTTACAGTTTCAAAAATAGCCTGTTCTTTTTACACCATTTCATAAAGGTTGGAATAACATTTAAAATAGTAACACGGTCAAGGTAATTAGAGAATTATTGCCATTGTTAGCTTATTAATAAAGTTCTGTCAGCGAATAGTCGGGCACCTCTCTGCCTGTCCCAAGGGTCACGCAGGTGGCAACTGTCACCATTCGTTTTGTTTTGGAAATTAAAATCCTACATTAACATAAGTAGATAATTTGATACGTGGATACAAGATAATTTATTAACGTAACACACGCGATGACCATTGGTTGTCGAGTTATGAAAGAGACAGACAGACACTGATTCCACAAGGCTCAAGCTTCGTTATATCATTCTGTTTCTCACTTTTGCTCTTAAGGGATGTGGAGAAACCTTTTTCTTCCAACTCCTCTTAGTTTTTTCCGATTAAACAAGCAACAAAAAAAAAGCTGTAGCAATTTTCTGGGACGTGTCTTGGCCGCCTCATTGCTTTGGGTTTTTCTATTATGTGTCAATATTAAACGCTGAGCAGGCCTCGGCAACAAGCTGCATGAGTAAGTGGGCATTCTGAGAGTGCAGTAAATGTTTATTCTTCATACACAACAAAAATAATACACAGCAAGGATGATATGCACAAGAATTGCTGAATATTAGTCCGCCACCCTGTTAAAACACATGAATGTATTTATTTATAACAAGGCCTTGTAAGCATACTGTTTGTTGAATAAGATACAAAAAATGAGACTTAAAAGACCGTTTTGCCATTGCAAGTTGACAAGTGCAACATCCAGGGATCCAATTTCTATGCCACACCTCACAAAACTAGCAACAACCGTTCCCCCTACGTCCATCCCTCTTCACTCATCACCTACTAGAAGAACATAATCTTGTACACGCACAAGATGCAATTTTTTTTTTTAAGATTCCATAATTTTACCAGAAATATAACTGACATTGTAATGAACAACATTATAGCAATTTTGAAATTTTTTAAACCCCTCTCATTTTAATCTTAAATTTACATCTGGGAACATAGTTGTAAGTATTTAGTAGTACGGTTGCGCAAAGTGGCGCAGTGCACACGACAGAGGCGCACGCACCCTTCATTACGCTTGCGTAAGCGCACGCTCAATAATGTAAACTTCGTAACTCATCACTCGTAAATCCTTAGCCGTAGCTCAGAAGATCGTGCAGATAGGCTTTGGCTACACATGACTAGGATTTCTTAATATATAAAAGCGAAGGGAAGGAATTCACTCACTGATTGAACACGAAATCTCGCCAATACTTGAACTACGGGCCTGAAAGCCAAGGGCTGTAAAAGAGGGGTGTCATGCAACTGACATTATGGCTTTTTATCTAAATAACCACTAAACTAAATAGCTATCGACTATAGCTCATTATGTTACTACGATATACTCAGTGTTTTACCCCCGCACAGGCCATGGTAGTCATAATCTATCTAATTTACATTTATTTTATCTACAATTTATGCCAAATGCATGTCATGGTACAAACTAAAACACTGTTAATAACTCAGTGTGTATAAAACTGATATTTAATTACAAGTTATGAACATAATTCCGTAGATTTATAGAGTTTCAATCCCAAGCATTGATATATTGTATATCAAAGACCCCAAGTATTTTTGTCGGTACGCTTAGGGGTAGTGTCCGGGCTTATACGAGGGCGTAATGCGAGATGGGTGTAATTGCGTGAGGATGCGCAAATTAATAGAAAAACAATTATATATTTGTAAAGTAGGTGTAGTGTAGGTAGCTAGAGAAAGCCGCAGGTTAGCTAAGGTACGCTCCTCAGCGGCGAGGATCGCGTTGGCCCCTTAACGCGTCATCGGTGAGCCCGTGCAACTGATCACACCCTCTCTTACAATTGTCCTTTTGCTTCAGCGGCCCCCTGAGCTGGGGCCCGAACCCCAAAAGGGTGGCCTCAGGTATTAGTCGTTGAATTTAAGGTACTGGTTAAGAACCTTCTGCGCTAGCCAAATGCTCATTGCCTTCAATTATTTAATTTTAATATTGTACAACTAAATTTCAGAATAATAGATTAGTAACTTGTTATTTATTTTAGGATTTAAGAAAATATATCTGATAAAACAGACCGCACGGACGGACTAATTATTTTTTTGTCATTTTTATACTGTATTCGACTATGTTTATGTACTGCATTGTGAGCTTGACAAGTACAAGTGTATGTTAATACCCAAGTGCTGAATAAATTTTATTATTTCATTTCATTACGCTACGAATCACAGGAATGTTTTAGAATAAGACATATTTTAACGAATTAGTTTGGTGATAATCAAGTTAATTTCATTTTTATTTTCATTTACTCGAGCATATACTTAAATTAATATCTATCTTGAGTAAGTATTTGCGAGAGACAGTCATTGTCCTGTTTAGCGCTACTTGAGCATACACTTAAGATAATATCTTAAGTGTATGCTCTAGTACTCACAAATCAAGTTTCTAATATATAATTGAAAAGCAATATTGTAAGTGAAAATCCTACAAAATCTGCATAAAAGACGTGGTGTCTGGTTAAAATGTTTGAAGGTAACTGTTTGAAACCGTCTCGTCATTTAACGTAGTATTGCATTGCCAGATTATGGGTTAATTGGATAATAATAACTGAAATAGTCGCCCGACAATAAAGCCATTAGGCGAATGTTGCGGCGACCGTAATGATGTCGCTATTGGAACACTATGGAGCGGTAAACCTTCGTCGATCACATCGCGTCCGATGTGTGCCAATCGTTGATCGTAACGACTAGCGTTACAACACAGTATCATCACATTGTCTTAGATGTATGGCGGTATGTATGCATTGAGTGAGCACTCTTCTCAAAAAGAAGTAAAAATGCTATTCATTTAGTAAAAGTTCTAATGCAATTGTAAAAGCAAGCTCCGAATTTGTAAAAAGATAAAACAAAATATTACATTACTTAACGTGCGCTCCCTCAGTTCTCACAAAGTAGCAAATTGAATATATTAATTTAACTGTTAGTATTTACAAAAACCTATGCTAACTTACCTTTATAATTTGTAGATCACCTAGTAAGGTATTTAAGGTGTTACAATTTTTTTTTTTAGAAATTCGGAGATTTCTTTTACAATTTTAAGCACTTTTATTAAATTAATAGCATTTTTACTTCTTATTCAGAAGGAAAAGAAACATAAAATTATAAAAATTAACTAGGTTTACTGTAAGAACTAAGACAAGTATATATGTGGATTAAGTGAGCACCACTTAATCCACATATAAACTTGTCTTAGTTCTTACAGTAAACCTAGTTAATTTTTATAATTTTGTGTTTCTTTCTGATGCCTTGATAATGATGTGTGGCTGTCGGCATATAATTTGCTTTATGGTTGATGGCATAGTATATCACCGCATTTCTCATGCCGTGGGGGGCGTGGAAGTCGTCCCGAGGGAATATCTACCAGAGAACGGGCAGCAGCATCTCTCTGTGTACTATGACTATTATAAAGCGAACGCCAACCCGTCTGCCAAGCGTGGCGATTATAGCATATCCCTTAAAAATGATTTTCGCCAGCATATTTAAGGGTTAAACTCGTAGCGGGATCCAAAATAATATCTAATAATAATATCTGGGGACAATGTCACACAGATCATCCTAGGCCCAAACTAAGCAAAGCTTGTACTATGGGTGCCAAGCGACGATATACATACTTATATAGATAGATAAATACTTAAATAGGTACATAGAAAACATCCATGACTCAGAAACAAAATTCGTGCTCATCACACAAATATTTGCACTTACCGGGATTCGAACCCAGGACCACCAGCTTCGTAGGCAGGAGCACTACCAACTAGGCTACGGTGTCGTCTAATAGGTTTAATGATTCCAGATTCGCTATTGTTGTAACATTATTTTTCAGAATACATAACAGTTTTCATTCTAGTTTCCAGTCGGCAAAGCGTGAGTGACGCCAATTAAATAAAATATATTTTATAGTAATTTACATTTTGTTGACATATTGAGTGGAATTGTTATTTTGTTTAGTAAATATTGACAGAATACACGTGAATAATGACACATATTTCACGTTAGACGTAGTTAAAATGAGTGTAAGTCAATATAAATTAATACCCGTCGTTACAAATACAAGACTGATATATGACTGCCAGTTACTATACGAATTAATGGTGTCTTACCTAAGGGAAATATATTGAATTCACACGGCATTTTATAGATATAAAGTTGCAGTGATGTCGTTTGATCTTCAATGATAACTTTTTAATGGACATATTTAAATAGGCACCCTGAGGTCAGTATTAATAAATTAATCTAATTTCGCAAGTTATATTAATACTTGAAAACTTGACTAAGCCGTTATAGGAATCACTTCTAAACTTTGAACTCAAGCAAGATTTCAAAGTGGAGTTTCTTTTAAAATACTGTCTTTTGTGTGTCGAGGAAGTTAGTACAGAAGACAACACATCCAGCGACCGCAATCTGTCAAATTTCTTTCATAGATTTTCAACTTTATAACATAAGCATAAGGTTCACTTTCAATTGGGTAAAGGAGAAGGAAACTTCTGGGCCCAGCAGTTAACTAGTTGAAATGTGAATAAATAAAACCGTTATATTTTTCTAAAGGAAATCACAAAATATGGTATCATGTTTCTATTTCTATAGGAAGCGAGAAAACTTAAATTAAGTTATGAAACGAAATAATCGATAAAATAATGATGAATTGCTCGCAATCGATTAAGAATAAATCGGTAAAATCTCAAAATATGTTTGAAAATCGAGTGACAAGTGTTTTTCGTGGAATCGATTCATAGCGGATCGTATTCCTTTAATTTTTCTTCGGGCAACACTTCTCTGCCTGACAGCCTTTACATACTCTTTGACTGTCACTTGTTCGTTGTCTTTCGTTTTAGGTGCGCACGTACTCGTATTTTGCATGTTTGATTTGTTGATTTCTTCGACTGTAGTGACTGCACGGGGCGCGGGGGATCCAAACGTGCCAACTCTTCGACATGTCACACTCTCCATGCATAAAACCATAACACAACCGAAGCTATTCAAAAATATTTTGTAAAAAAACTACAATGTTATAATTTAACCTCACTTTTACTATACTTCATATAACTTGATTCCTGGATAGCCAAATTTCACCAAAATTTCAGTGAGGTCTTGTTATTATATCCTCTCACAAATAAGGCTAGTTTGATTCAGTTAACACCTGGGCCCAGGAATGTATGGAGTCATTTCCTTCTCCTTTGACCGCTTGGGGTAGCTTGATGTGCTAGCGTCTGTACGTCGGACGTCTTTGTAAACTAAGAAAATGTAAAGTGAATGTTTTGCAATACGGTGTTGTAGCAGTTTATAGCCAATGTTTCATATTTACAGCAGCATTTTATTGTAGGCACTTCCCGGAAATGTGCTTCGGTTGTTTAGTGATATTAATATTCTAAAATATTCAAAATAAGTTTTCGTTCTCATATTATTTGTAATGGACAGAAAAAATACGAAGAATATTTTTTTATTTTATTTTGGTCCGTACTAAAACTAACCTCGGAAAATGATCATAAGCGCATTTTTGGAGAATGGATCCATTAATGGCTTTGACTGGCGTTTTGGATTGGTGGTTAGTGAGCAGCCAGATGTGGTGGGTTCAATTACCACGATTATTTGTTCTGTATTTGGGTGTAATTTATCTATAATATGTATGTATTTCGAAATATATAAGTATAGTACGGGCTCTACCTAGTTTGGGATCACATAGCAGTGTGTTAGTCGACACAAGATATTTATTTATTGGATTAATTTCATACCCTTTAAAATATCCAAATGCTACAGCGAGGTGCTCGCTGAAGTCTGGGCCATAAACGAGGAAGTTTTGAGGTTATTAGACCGACTGACGTGTTCCTAGAGCTCGCGCCTACAGGCGCAGCAGAATTCGACCCACATACGTTCTTCCAAAATGCGATCTATATTTATTTGACGTAAAACAGTTTAATTATAAAAAGAATCTGAAAAAGATTTCAAGTACAATTTATTCTATCTTAGATATCTATATAAAATTTGATTGTACCTTACTAAGCTGCGCTCCATTTCCAATCAGAAACCAAAGTAAAACAAGTTATTGGAATGTTTGCCTAGCCGTGTGATAGAGCCGTTGAATGCAAACGGGATTGAATCTCAGTGTAAAACCAGCTAATTGAAATTTTATCCCCATCCACCGACCTACCGACTAAAGAGCTACTTATGTGCCCAAGGTGGGCGGGAGGGAGCTTGTGCCTTTGAGCAACTCTTGTGAAATAAGTTTTCTCAAACTAAATTAAGTTTCTTTGAGAAAATTCAACGTGCAACGTTTTATTATAGAAGTTATGTATGTTAGTGGAAATTGACTAAAGCCTAGTTCTTGTTCATAAGATTAGTATGTTATTTCAAAATTTTCGTTTGTTTCCGCCATGCAAGATATGAAGGTCGCCGATCGCAGAAGATCAATCATAAAATAAATAATTAATTTAAAAAATACAATTATATGAACAACCTAAATTAGTTGATGATCGTTCGATGGTTGAGTAGGAAATGGCCGGTGCTACGGAGCTATGGAGCGAGCTTCGGGTTTGCTTTCCCATCGTGCTGATCAAGCACCTCCCGTAACCCGGTGTTGTGAAGCGCAACACTGGGGTTAATGCTAGTCAGCAGTTATAGTGTACTATACATACATATGTAACACCTCCCCTATAGGTCAGCAACTATTTGGAAACCTTGTAGGCTAAGTTTGCCGAAATAATGCGATGGCCAACCAACTCTTTAACTTTATCCTTTTCTTCAATATCTGCATAAACGGTTGGGGTTTCATTTTGAATTTATTCTAGGACCAGGTTGTTTTAATACGTCGGTACATAAATGCAATGGTGAGTGCAGCTGCATCTAACAAAACCACATATCCTCAATAATAGTTTCAGATCTGAGTATGGGAAAGTCACGAAATAGATTTTTTTCTATTTTTGTGTGAAAATCTTAATGCGGTTCACATAATAAATCCAGTTACCAAGTTTCAACAGTATAGATCTTATAGTATCGGAAAAAAGTGGCAGTGACATATGGACGAACAGACAGACGGACAGACATGACGAATCGATAAGGGTTCCGTTTTTTGCCATTTGGCTACGGAACCCTAAAAATACTGGTAAAATACGTTTAACGTCACATAAAAATGTATATTCGATCCAGTGCTAAAACGTAAAAATCTGAAGTTATATTCGTAAACAAAGTCCGTTATTGAATAACTACATCAACGAGATAGCATCCTCCGGACGTGTACGATTGTATCCGTACGAAATCGTTTTACCGTACGATCAAGTTTTCCGATACACTCGCCGATTGAAATCGTTTCGGCTTACACCTGGCAAGGTGGAGATTACATTTTGCCGGGTTCAGTTGTAGGATGTACATATTCATTCGTACACACGTAGCCTGTGTTTTGTTTTAACTTGGGAATGGCAAGTTCAATAGTTATATTTGCTTACATACACAATAATAGAGCTGAATGTTAACGAAGCTCTTTCTTAGGCGACTCATGTAGTTTGTTCCTGATCGTACTTCTCTTAAGCCGATCTTCATCAAATTTGACACAGTGGTAGTGACCATACTCGTGAGTGCTTACATCTGAATTCATAAAAATCGGACACGCCACGGAGGAATAATCACCGAATAAAACAAATGTCCCATTGAATTCAATGTAAAAGTATAGACATATGCTTAACTGGCACACTCAAACCCTAGAGGTTTCTGTGCAACTTCTAAAAAACAAACTATTGTTATTTTTGCTCAATAAATAAAAAAAAAATAAAAAAATAACTACACTTAGCTCAATATTTGCAAGCAGCAGGATGCCTTGCAGACCTAGTACAAAAATTATACGCTACGAAGTATTTTTCTACTATTTTTTAAAAGTTACATTCGCACTATTGATGTAGATTTAAGATTCCTTGTGTTGCGAGAGCTAGGTCCTTGCAATTGTGATTAAGACTTACATGAATACGTTAAATCTTAAGATTATGATAAAAATTATATCTAAACATACATAATATAATAACAAAAATCAAAAGAATCCTTTCTCTTTGTTTTTATTATTATTTTATATTGTATTATTTAACGTCTGTATGAATTTGTATTTTATAATTTGTCGCGTATTGTGAATTTAATGATGTTTATATGTGTCACATAAATAATTACCCGGTCATTCATACTAATAGGACTGCATAGCCTCAAGTTTCTCTACTGTGATCGACCAATCTACTTACTTCTGGAATCACTGCATCGCATGATTGAGAAAACAATTTAGGGGTGCTAGTCGACAAAAGTCCTACTACCAGTGTCTTATCGACTAATTCTTTCTCCTTTATCGTATGGGCAATTGTTACTCTGATGTCACAGTTGTTCAAAGCAACCAGTAGGTCTGCGACATGGCTTAACGACTGTTGTCTATATATGATACCAACCGGGACCGACAGCTTAACGTACCCTCTGAAGCACGGAAACGCTCAGAAATACACTGTGGCGGTCACTCACTGGCGGAAGTCGCTTGCGCGCTAATAGCCAGTCGCACTCAACGGCTATTAGCGCGTAATCGACTTAACAACTATTAACCTTTGTTAAAAGTGTGAATTACCATCAAAATATCCTCTTACTTTTATAGCTTAGTGCACAAAGTAGTCATTAGACGATAAATGATGCGCAATAAGACGCGCTGAGACGCTAGACGTTCGCCCTAATTTTGTTCGCCATGTGACCATGGTGTTGGTGCGAAAGGATTGTGGCGCAATTTTACGTCAATTTTATTAGGTTCGTGATTTGCATTCTAGGATTTTATGGCGTTTGAATATATTAAAATTAGGTATTCTTGTAACATTACCAATACAAGAACATTTAGAATACCTTTAATTTAACGCTAGTATTTAGTTATAATTAACTACACAGATTATTGTAAATTACTTCAAACACTGACAGTAGCGAGATAAAGTGTTTAAATTAGATTGTAATAATATTCTCAAAGGAGATAGCCGCTTGTGTGGGTACATCCGAGTGGAGAGTCAGCAATTAAAAATTAAAACTGACTAAACTCAAGTAAAACAATCTTAAGAAAACTATATTATCACGAGGAACATCTAATGTTCCTCGTGATAATAATAATAATTGTACCAAATTTCACACAATAAATAATGATTGATTGATGTATTTTATTACAAAAAAAATAGATACCTATTTCTGCAATTACTTAAATAGAATCCAAGGTACAAAAAAATGTGTATAAAAATAATTGTTTTGCGTAAAATAATAATTTTAAATATTCAAGTATTTTTCTATATATTGTTATTATCATCTCGTGAAATTTGATAGTTTCAACCACTTCCTCACTTCTAAACCTACAACATAATGTAGCATTAATAAAAAGGAAATGCAAATTTTATTGAATTTAGCGTGACATTATTCACTATCACAGACACTTGGGACATATTATAGTGCTTAAGTGCGTGCGCAAACACAAGTGCGCTCTCTACTCGATCTGTTCTGACGTGCTAGTCCAAGTCTTTACCTAACCTAATTTATTGTCACATGTGCTCCCGCTGAAGTAACATGTTTTAGGGTGGATTTCCGCGTATTCTCAGCAATAAAATCCATTAGTTACCACAGTTGTAATTCCACAGGTCAATGTGTTCGGACCTGGTGTACGTGATCCTGTTCCCACAACTCCTGATGGTGGTCCACTTCAAGAAGCACTGCAACACGTACGGCTCGCTGGCCGCGTACATCGTGGCGCTGCTGGTGCGGCTGTCCGGCGGGGAGAAGCTCCTGGGCCTGCCCGCGCTGATACACTACCCTGGGTGGGATGCAGCCACTGAGGTGCAGCTGTTCCCCTTCAGGACCATGGCCATGGTCATGTCACTCTTCACGTTGGCTTTCATATCCTGGCTCTCTGTGTGAGTACAACTATTTTTATTCAATAATTTTAACATGATTTCGTTGTTCCTACAAATGGGTGATGATGTCGGAATTTTTGGACATTTTGTATTTTGTGACAGAATGTAAAAGATGGAGGTTAATAAATGTATATATAATAATTATTATTATGTTGGGACAACCTACACAGTGTCATCTGATACCAAACTTGGTAGAGCCTGTATTGCAGCAACCAGACAACTGAGAAACATTATATATTTTTAAATACATACCTATGTACATATCATAGATAAATTAAACCCACAGAACAAATAATTGCGCTCATCGCAGAAATATTTCTCCTGAGTGGGGATCGAACCCACGACCTCTGGCTTAGCAATCAGTGACTAACCACTAGATGTACCGCTTAGTTTGGGATCAGATGGCGTGTGAGTAATGTCCCATGATATTGGAACGAAGTTCCTTATCGCGCGTTGTGAAAGGGGGCTAGACGGAAAAAACTCTCACGAAAAGTTGTCACGACACTTTTTGCAGCTGTGCGGCGTGCGCATGTTTCTCTGTCAGTCTCTCTCTCTCTCTCTCTTATAGAAAGCAAGCCAGATATTTTCATTTCTATTTCACATTGAACAGTGTGGTGTCGCGACGATTATTTTTGTTGAGTGTATACAGGTTTTTGTACATAATAAATAATAAGAAATAACTTCGTTCCATCCGGGTGTCCCTTGACACCTCTCAAGTTTTATTTTTCCTTGAGGGTCTATAATATATCTCAAGAAATCTAATCAATACTCATACATAAATGTAATATCATTCATACAATTATTGAGTAAATGTGGAATGATATTGAGTTCTGCTCAAGTCTTATTCGGTGATCGTTCCAATAAGTATAAAGTGATTGATTCAATTTGTGTGACGGCACAAAAAGAACCAACTGACGGAAATGGAAGTAACTTCCAGCTTCGTAATAAGATGATAAGTTTTGGGTTTTGTGGAAGCAAAAATATGAGTTTATTGAGCGCTTCTCAATAAACTTGGGAGTCGTGACTGTGAAGTATCAAGTTAACTTATTGAGTTGGAAAGAAAACTTCTCATGAGATTACTGTGTTAAGCTTTTGTTCGCGATGCTATCCACGCACAGAATACTTGTTTGACGGTGTCTTTGGTTTAGCGGAAGCGTGTTCAACCGCGGATAACGGGATCCAGGGTTCAAATCCTGGGTCGAGCCAATAAATAGTTTTGGTATTTTCTGTAAAGAAAAAATCTTAGTATCAGCCCGAAGTTTGGGAACTGGCGGTATTATAACCCCGTGCCTAGGATAACATGTAAAGCCGTCGGTCCTGTACCTGACCTCTTTCGGGCCGTGTCAATAGTCACCCCATCGGATCATAAGAATTATGGAATAGAAAGTGGCCCCGTGTGTTGGCGCACTGTAAAATGTCCCGCGCAGATGGCCAGTCTCCATTGATATTATTATTAATACTTATTGCCTTAAAATCAGACATCGTTTTTTATCACATTTTTGTGTTAAGCATTTTATCGTGTCAAAGTTATATAGTTTTAGAAATAGTAATCATGATAGTTTAAATGTTAAGTCGTAAAATTGATTAATTATTTACCAAACTTTTATCTTTTTAGTTTGTGTGATAGAACAATACCATACCGCGTAGGAAATAAAGGATAATATAGGTATAATAGATCAAGTTTTGCATAGCAAAGTAAGGCCGGCTATCTCCAGCAAGCTTGTCCAGCATCACTTGTTCAATCAACTGTTTGCGGGTAACTATTATTGTGGTCCAGGATTTGTTCGTCATAATACAAACAAATATTTGCTTAAAATGAGGATCCATCATAATTAGCATAGTATCAGCTGAAATACGTCCACTGCTAGACGAAAGCCTCCCCCCAAGGATCTGCACAATATTAATTGCCGGTCTTGTGCTGCCAGCATCCAGCGGCTTCCAGATGATGAGGATCCAAATACAATTAAATAATTTTTCTTAATGCTGTTTGCAACCATAATGTTTTTTTGTCTTGTCTGCGGATTTGGTGGTATCTATTTACATTTAATAAAATCGTAGGAAAGTCGAAACTGTACATTGAATATTTTTTTTAAAGGATACCTAGGGAACCTCGAAACCAAAAATATAGTTTTTAGAATTTTTGTCTGTTTATCTGTATGTATGTCCGGGCTAAACTCACAAAGTACGGCATGGATTTACTTAAAATTGTCACGCTATCACCTACGGGGGCATTTATAAAGTTTAACGCGGGTAAAACCGCGGGGCACAGCTAGTATAAAATAATTGAGGTAGCACATGTGGTGCGCAAGCCATTTGGTTTGCCGTAACGATTTATCAGTCTCGGAAACTTTCAGCTTCCATTTTGGTGCCAAACTCGATACTTTTCAATTGCCGGCGTCTCCCAATACAAACTCCGCAACTCTCCCTCTAACTTCCGGCCGCTCGAGTACCCTCTTGTGCCGCACTAAAATCAATATCCGATACAGACATTAAGGTTTATTTCGGCGACTGCTTTTTCATTCAAACGTAATATTCTAATATGTCCACTTTAATTGGATTGGACTAAAATAGAACATGTAATGTTTTGAAGTTAAAAAGTGCTACCTAGGCGTTGGTCTCTTTTTGGTACTGTGTATATGTACAGACGCTAAGCACATCAAGCTACCCCAATCTGTCAAATTTCCCCAATTTAAAGTAAACCTTATGCTTTTGTGATAAAGGTGAAAATCTATAAAAGAAATTTTGACAGATTGGGGTAGCTGGATGTGCCGGCGTCTGTACTTTTTGGTTGTACTAAAAGCGTGAAGCCGCATCAAATTCAAATTCAAATCATTTATTTACTGAATATGAGTATACATAAAAGTTGTTACAAGAATATTGACGGATCAATCACATTCTGCCGAGTTCTCGGCGTGTAAATATAACATTTCAGCTACAATACAAAATATATTAATACAATTAATTAAATTACTAACACATTATTTAAGAAACAAAGTAATATATCACATTAACAATCAAATATTTACAAATTACTGCGTCCTGTGTAGTTCAGATACTCCTCGACGGTGTAGAAACATTTATCCAAAAGCCAGCGAGTAATATGCATTTTGAAATTAGTGAGTGGTAGATGTTTTATTGGTTCCGGTAACTTATTAAACAATCTAATGGCCATACAATAACTGTTGCGTCTGTAGTATTCTAGCCTGATCATAGGTAGGCATAACTTGATGAAACCTCGAGATGTAGTTTTCCATTCAAATTGTTTCGGGTTTTGTTTGACAAATATACATGTTTGTTTTATGTACTGACAAGGCAGAGGAAGAATCTTAAGAGATTTAAAGAGCGGTTTACAAGATTCCATGAAATGTTTATTACAAATAGCTCTTATGCATTTCTTTTGGACTTTAAATGCTCTTTCGAATTCTACGGAATTCCCCCACAGCATCAAGCCATAGCTCAGAATGGAAGACACATACCCATGATATGCATTTAAGGCTGTTTGCCTGGTTGAGATGTGACGTAACCTACGTAGAGCAAAAATAAATTTGTCCAGTCTATTGCATACATAATCTATATGTTGTTTCCAACTACAATGCTTGTCCAAAATGAATCCCAGAAACCTTACACTTTCAACTGATTCTATTTCATTATCACCATAACTTATATTTAAAGGGCAATCCGAGCCATGGTATGTATTAAATTGTACCACTTGTGTTTTGCCTAAATTAATCTTTAGATTATTTGCTTCTAGCCAATTAATTGTTTGTAGTAAGGCAGTATTTAAGTCATTATTAAATGTACTAGGCGTTTTTTGTTGAACTATTAAAGTTGTATCATCCGCAAATAAAATACATTTATACAGTAGGGCATTGGGCAAATCATTTATATATAAAAGGAACAGTAATGGTCCCAGTATACTTCCTTGAGGTACTCCACGGCTGTTGATTTTATAGGCAGATTTATGTTTTTCCATCGTTTTTGAACCCGAGATGTGTGTTACCTCAGTGCATTGTATTCTATTGTTTAAGTAACTTTTTAGCCAATCGTGTGCTTTACCTCTAATACCATATATTTGTATTTTTTTTAGCAAAACAGAGTGGTCTACGTAGTCAAAAGCTTTTGACATGTCGAGAAATATGGCTGCGATTGGTGTTTTATTATTTATGCTTTCAGTTATGTATTTCATTAGATGAAAACATGCCAATGTAGTTGAGCTATATTTTCGAAACCCATATTGTTGCTCTTGAAGTATGTATCATTGTCAGTCATACTTCCAATGAGTTCTAACTTAGAACTAACTTCTAAGTATAACTATTATACTGTAGATTATTTACATTAGAAGCGTAAAAAATTGTTTTAACTTCTATCGTAAGTCCGCTAAGACTGTGCCGCATGATTTTTCTTCTCAAAATTATTATTTATTTACTTAGGTACTTACCAGTCACGGGGTTGTTTGGCAGACATTTATTTTCTACTAGCTGTGCACCGCGGTTTTACCCGCGTTAAATTTTATAAATTATAGCCTATGTGTTAATCCAGGGCGTCAGCTAACTCCACACCAAATTCTATTAAAATCGCTTCAGCGGTTTAGACGTGAAAAAGTAACAAACATACACACTCACTCACTCACAAACTTTTGCCTTTATAATATTAGTGTGATTGAAAGTGTTATGGGTACTATTATTCGTTTTTTGATTGAGGGACATAATACCTGTAAAACTCAAAAAAAATAGTCTCTCAAATAATGTTTATCTCTGCTCCAATAAAATAGTCGTGGTTAATATTTATATATATGTATGCGTCAAACATTATCGGCCTCGACTTAAAGTACAGAGAAAAATAAGGTACGCGTTTGTGTGGGAAAATTGCTGTTAATGTGAAAGCTTTTCATTATCATTAAACAAAGTTATTCAAAAAAGTAATGTATTACGAATGGATGGAAACCTTCAGTTGATACCGAGCACTCAAATAATTTTAAATTGAAAGGCTTTTTGGTCGTTTCTCTAATTTTCGCCAATGGAGTTCTGAATTCTTAAAATGTGGTCGGCGCGATTTCAGTTCATTTAATATTGAAATAGCTTGATGAAAAACAAAATAAGTTCGTTTAGAAATTGCTTCCAAATATTGGTCTTTGATTTTGAAGCTTGAGTCGACCGCCAAAGTATTTCGAAGAATCTTATTATAAGATTTTAGGTTAATGGACAAATTTATTTGAAGACTGTCTTGATTTGCTTGAAACTTAGAACATTGAGATACAAATATACAACATTGATAACTTAATCCGCCTAATAGATTTCAATCCAACATAAGTTGTGTCAGTAATTGTCTTTCCATTTGTTTATGTAGTAGATGAACCCACTGAGTTTGTTTCGCTGGGTCTTCTCAGTTGGGGCGCATTGGATCCGGTGGTAGCATTAAATCGCGACCGTCGTTATTAACACAAGGTCCGTCATAATAATAATACCTTACTATAGACAGAACCATTGACAATATGTAGTAAAAATATTAGACTTAAACTAGATAATTAAACATAATCTCTTGACAATAACTTGATACGAGCTAGCTAAATATCATTGTTATAATAAAGTAAATTTTATAAATGTTTTCATACAATGAATACAATGTGTACCTAAATATCTATGTTACTAGAAATAATAATGTTTACAACTATATTACTACAAACATGTTCTGCACACAAGCGCTTTTTTTAAGTCTACGTGCATAAAAACCTTTTTATTTATTTGTTCCTTTGTTTTCGGTCCTTTATAATATATTTTATTAAAGTAAAGTAATAAAAGTAAGTACTCTTACAATGGGTTCAAACATATTGATGACTAGCATTCCACCCGCGGCTATTGTCGCTTTATCCATAGAGAGCAATTCTTCTTTTGTGGATGAACGGTCCTATATATAAACCCCCACATCGTGTGCGCAATATTAATGATGATCAATTGAGAAGTTAAGATGTTAGCGTAACAAACGAACTCACATTCGCATTAATAATTCGTTGTTAGTATTAAAGAGTTTGATTTTGGCACGAATCTCACACTGTAAAATATTATTATGATTATGTTTGTTATCTTTATTTAGTTTATTCAATGTATACTTTTAACGAGAATATAAAGTTATTCTTAGAAATCAGTAAAAAAAAATGGCCGTGGATAAGATAACCCGCTAAGGAGTTGGAGTCATGCACTAGCCGCCAGCACAGAAAAGATAACATCATAAATATTCGGGATATATCACACAACGCCATCTAGACCAACTCAGCAAAGCGTATACTATAGATACTAGACAACGGACGGATCATCATCATCATCATATCAGCCGAAAGACGTCCACTGCACTCAAGAACCTTTCTGCCCGTTGGGGCAGAAAGGTTCTCGTCGGCTCTACGAGCTATGTGCCCTGCCCACTGCCACTTCAGCTTGGCAATTCTTCGGGCTATGTCGGTGACTTTGGTTCGCCTGCGGATTTCGACATTTCTGATGCGATCCCGCAGGGAAACTCCGAGCATAGCCCTCTCCATTGCTCTTTGGGTGACCTTGAGCCTTCTAATAAGGCCCATAGTGAGCGACCACGTCTCTGTTCCGTATGTCATCACTGGCAACACACACTGGTCGAAGACTTTCGACTTGAGACACTGCGGTATTTTGGACGAGAAGATGTTACGTAGCTTCCCGAACGCTGCCCAGCCGAGTTGGATTCTACGATTGACCTCCTTCTCGAAGTTGGACCTACCTAGTTGGATGGTCTGTCCTAGGTAAATATAGTTCTCTACAACTTCGAGTGCAGAGTCACCAACTTTCAATTGAGTGGGTGCAACATGGACGTTTGACATGATTTTCGTCTTATCCATGTTCATTTTCAGACCCACTTGTTGAGAGACTCTGCTGAGGTCATCGAGCATTGTACCGAGGTCTTCCATGGTCTCAGCCATGACTACGATATCATCGGCAAATCGAAGGTGAGTGATGTACTCGCCATTGACATTGATGCCAAAGCCTTTCCAGTCCAGAAGCTTGAAGACGTCTTCCAATGCAGCGGTGAACAGTTTCGGAGATATAACATCTCCCTGTCTCACGCCTCGCTGCAAGTGGATAGGTTTCGAGATCTGGTCCTGGAGTCGCACTGACATAGTGGCGTTTTCATACAAAGACTTTATCACCTCGATATACCGGTAGTCAATTTGGCACCTTATGAGAGACCTCAGCACGGCCCATGTTTCGATAGAATCAAAGGCTTTCTCATAGTCCACAAACGCTAAGCACAGTGGCTTGTTATACTCTTCGGTCTTCTGTATAACTTGCCGCAGCGTATGTATGTGGTCTATGGTGCTAAAGCCTTTTCGGAAACCGGCTTGTTCGGGAGGCTGGAAGTCGTCAAACCTGCGCGCGAGACGGTTCGTAACGACCCTCGAAAACAACTTGTAAACATGGCTCAGCAGTGTGATGGGTCTATAATTCTTCAATAGGGTTTTGTCGCCCTTTTTGAAGAAGAGCACCACGACACTTCTGTGCCATGCTTGTGGCGTTTGACCATCTAGTATGACGGAGTCAAATAACTTCTGAAGGGCCCGTAGGATTGGTGTACCACCCGCCTTCAGAAGCTCTGCTGTAATTCCATCATCACCAGGCGCCTTGTTGTTCTTGAGTTGTTTGAGAGCCATTCTAATCTCGTACAGGCTGACGTCCGGGATGTCTTCGGTGTAATGTCGGGTTAGTCGTGCTCTGGGATCTGAGGCATGACTTTTGACAGGTGGCTGTGTTGTCGTATATAACTGTCCGTAGAACTTCTCGATCTCTCCCAGCAACTCAGGTTTAGACGTGACGATTCTACCATCCTCAGTCTTCAGCTTCGTCAGTTGGCTCTGTCCAACAGACAGAGCTCTTGCGAACACTTTGGAGCCTTTGTTCCGCTCGATGGCCTCTTTAATACTAATTGTATTAAATTGCCGCGTGTCGCGAGTCAAAGACTTTGAGATCTGTCTGTTGAGCTGCCGATATCTGGTAGCATCATCTGAGGATGTCAGAACCATTTTCCGTCTATCTTCCATAAGTTGCAGGGTAAAGTCAGAGATCTTTTTAGTTCTATTTGTACGACGGGCCTTGAAGACCTTAGACCCAGCCGTATGGACAGCTTCTACGAGCCTGTCATAGTATGAGTCCACTTCCTCGCAGTCTGCTAGGCATTCGAAACGGTTTTGCAGTTCGAGCTAAAATGGTTCGGGGTTTTGGACGTGGATAGGTATGGGTCGGAGCGTAGACTTTATCAGTCGGGACCTCTGGAGTTTGACATTAAGGTTCAATGAGCCTCTGACCAGTCTGTGATCGCTCCCGGTTTTAACCGCATTGATCACGGAGACATCATTGAACATCTGTCGTCTCGTCGACAAGATAAAGTCTATCTCATTTTTAGTTTTACCATCTGGGCTCACCCAGGTCCATTTGCGGTGATCCGGCTTCCTGAAGAAGGAATTCATCATAAAGAGTCCCTCCTTCTCCATGAAGTCGGCCAACATTTGGCCCCGGGGGTTCCGGTCACCAGTTCCAAATTGCCCCACTCTCAGCTCATTACCGAATCGTTTGCCCAGCTTCGCGTTAAAGTCCCCCATGACCACAGTGAAATAGGAGTTAGAGGTATGTATGGCTCTGGATATGTCCTCATACATAACCTCGACTTCATCGTCGGAGTGTGTCGAGGTGGGTGCGTATACCTGTATAACCTTCAACGAATACCGCTTGGTGATTCTGAGTATAAGGTACGCAACCCTCGTCGACACACTCTCGATTTTCACTAGGTTGTTCACGAGGGACTTGTGGACTATGAACCCGACACCACCTTGGGATATCTGGTCACCCTCCCGGTAATAGAGCAGGTTTCCGGATTTCAGTATTATCGAGTCCTCCCCCTCTCTTCGGACTTCAGATAATCCTACAATATCCCAATGTAACCTGCTCAATTCTTCCTCCAGTTCGGTTATCTTCTCGTCGGACCGCAGTGTACGTGTGTTATATGTTGCCAGGGCCAGAGGTCGTCGGTGTTGGTAACGCGGAATCTGCCGGGGATTCTTAGCACCCCCTGCCCTGCCGTAACCACGGCTGTTACCACGGCTGGGAATAGCAGGGCTGCCGGGGACTGGGGGCCGCGGTTTGGTTGTGTCCATCATTTGAGGGGATTTGCCATAATCGCCACGCTTGGCAGACGGGTTGGCGATCGCAGTAAGGTGGACATGGTACTCAAGAGAACGTTGCTGCCCGTTCTCTGGTATATATTTCCCTCGGGACGACTTTTACGTCCGCCCACGGGATGAGAGGGGGTGGTGATATTCTTAGGCCGTCACCACACAGCAAAGACAACGGATAGAATACTTAATTCCTTTTTGTTGTAAATAGTTACATACAAAACACAAGTATTTCGCAACCGGTGCACAAAGGCTATTGGTCATGACTCGTACCACAGGACACAGATTTATCTCGCCAGTCGCTTTCAGATCAGAATTACCAGCGCTAAAACAATAAAATGAAATGTTCTAGCTAATGCTGAGATGGTGCCATTTCAGGCTTGCACGGGCAACTAGTGTCTGTTTTTTATTTTATTGTTCACTATGTTACTGTCATTATTCTAACAAGAAACTGTCTTATTCAGAAAGTTGCACAGACAACAGTCTGTGCAACTTTCTGAATAAATCTTTTTCTTTTCTTTTCTTTCTCTTTTTTCATCTACCACCAAAATTTGGACATGGGCATAATTTAGTTTAGATAACAAAGTTTGTGCCTACACGTTGGTAATTATTTCATATTATTTGCTTCTCAATCCCCCACAGTAACTGGGAGGGGAAGGCGATTTAAAAGCATACTACAATCTGCATAAGAACACTGTTTTAAAACGTACAATTTTGTTTTTATGTTACTTCATCGGGACTGATTACTGATCAATATTGCAAAAGAGACAAAAATGTTTCGTTTGTATTAAAATTGGGTAAGAATTATTTACAACTGAAGTCGATAGTGTAATAACCCACCCCCCCCCTGTCGGAAGACTGTCGTGAAGTCTGTACTCTAACTCTTATCTCACGATAATATGCTGTGAGGTTTTATTTAATTAATAATTTTTAGTTGAGTTTTAGTTGGGCGTGATCGTCTATATGTAGTTTTATAAGGCGCGTGATCGTCTAGAATAAATTAACATAATATGCTATTACATCCTATATTCATACCTTGATTCCTATAAAGTTAATTAATGCTGTTTAGAAGAAAATTGCTGTAAATAAACATCCTAATTGGAATTGTAGTTAAACACAGTATACGGCTCCAAAGTTTCAGTAATGATTCGTGAAAATAAAATAATATATGGGCTATTTTCTACAACTTACCCCGGATTTCAGCTACCGCGTGTATATGCCGGAAAATGGTTTTCACACGAGTCCTGTAGGATGAAGCGGAAAATGCAAAACTACTGTCTACTTAATCTTAACATAGCTCGTAATATTTGTAAAGAAATATTATCAATGCAATTAGTCTCTTGAGTTATGATGAGTTAACCATGATTTCCTAGAATTATTAATATCAGTTATTTTATTTATTTCATAGTCTCAGGGTCATTGTCAAGGTCATGTGTCATCAAGAGTGTGTCAGAAATAGTTGACTTATATATATATGTATATTCGGATACTGTTGATTGCAAAATCCCACTCATGTGATTGTGAATTAACTCAGTAATTCAGTTATACGAGCTTTTGTTACTTTTACGCTAGCGGCGATTACTTTAAGGTTGCGCAGTTATTTACGTTAACTGAGAGGAATGTTACTGTAGCTTAAATCCAACATTCTCGACAATTTAAGTTGTAACATGCGTGTATGCGTACTTGTGCGTTTGTGTGAATATGAGAATACTCGGATAGTTGCTAGATCTAAGTAATCTATAGCCAGAATAGTTTGAGTATAGGGTATGTTTCGGAGATTTATAATATGAGTCGATCACAGACGTGTGCTCTAGATGCTGTAACAGTAGGCTTGCTTCTAGCGCGTCCCGCGTAGCATGAGAGAGTCTGTCTGCGAAGGGATCTATGCCCTTTATTCACATGTACGTGACCCGCGTTGGGCAAACAGATATCTCCCACACATGACTTATCGCATGCCCGCTTGTTTAGACAGTCTACACATACAGGGATTACACGCTGTCGACACTATAGTATATAATGGTAGCTTGATTCAATTGGCGTGTTCGATCATCTTGATCCGAACCATCCGAGATAGATGTCTCATTAGTGTTAGTGTGTGTGTGCCGTAAAAACCGCCCTCTTTGTATCGTATTCATCGGGAAATAGATAAAGTTTACGCACACTTACGCAGATTGCGTCACATTATAGGTATTCCAAAATCACATCTCCCCGTACATACAATTGTATATATATTCATTCTACTTTATGTTTTATATTTACTAACTGCCAGCACTCTACTTATGTGTATATGGTCATGTAAATGTCGTCAAAGTAAAAGTCAACCATCAGTATATATCGACGTCGTCGTTCTGTACATAATAATGTCCTTAATAGATAATATATAAAGAATTTTAGACAAGGCTTTCCAGGATTTGTACCAGTTATTTTTATATCTTGTAAACATTCATTAATAAATAACGGATAAACCACTTATATAAGTATTTAACTGGATTTGAACCAGTTATCTCTATATCTTGAATACCGTTACGACAATGCGCATATAAAAATCTCCATTAATATATAACGGATAAATCATTTAGATCAGTATTTAATTGGATTTGAACCAATTGATCTAGTTAACCTTCACCTTAGGTTCTCACAGTCAGGTAAACATTGTAATGTCTAGATTCTTAATCGTCAGTTCTAGCCATGAAAATTAGAAATAATGATCGGATATAACCCAAAGTGTGACTGAGAACCTATCTCAAACACAATAAAATAATAATAATTTGATTATTATCGATAGCTATTTGTCTGGGCAACATCAACAATGCAATAGTAATAAATTAGCATCTAACAAGTAATGTTTAGTGCAATAAAAGTTGAAACAACTGTTAACTTATTAACAGTATTTTGCCAAAGTTACATATAGGTACTTAGTATTTAATAGGAATAACATCTGAAACAATAGTAAACAATGTCTTGCCCAGTAATATATATATATATATAGTACTTAGTATTTAATGGAAATAAAATATGAAATAGTAAACAAAGTTTTGCCTAGTGAACTTAGTATATCTAGTTGAAATGAAATGTTTACAGTGTTTTGCCCAGTAATATATATATATATATATATATATAGTACTTAGTGTTTAATGGAAATAACATATGTAATAGTAAACAGTGTTCTGCCTAGTGTACTTAGCTTTTAATTTCAGGAAACCGGCTACATTCACTGAATTTAATTAATTTAGTTAAAATATTTAATAAGCAAACACTGACTCTAACACTAATACACACTTACTCAAATTTAAAACTTATAAAATTATTGCGATATGTTAGAATATAACAATCCCGATTGTAACCGACGCGCGACAGTTCTAAGACTAACGAAATATTCCTACTATGCATAAAAATAAACGTGTTACTTCCCTTTCCAAACCAATTCTCTTTTTTTTTTAGTCTTTCGATAGAAACCAATAAATATTGTGTAGGGTCGAGACACTTGCACATGATGTCTCAAGTGGTCACCAAATTTCTAATACCTCGATGATTTTTTGTTGTGTCACTTATCGACTAGAGTTTTATGGGCTCTTGAATTTAAAATTCTTAGCTAAACCCAAAACGATAAATATTATTTTTTTGCCTACATCCTATGGCTGATTATTGTGAGAAACTTGGAGTGCATTCATTTACTTGAGGTCCTATATAATGCTTATATACTTGCCAGTACCTACCATATTCAAATACATAGGTAGATATTTCTGCATCCTTTAAGCATGGGGTATCGTACTACTACATCCCGCTCCCTTTGTCACAAACGAAACGTTTTAAAGTTTCGTTTGCAGACAAACTGTACTTATTTAGGACGTAATTAAAATAGGGAATTATTTTGTCAATTCATCCTGTAATATAAATATTTATTCTAGGCAAAAGCGATTCTATTGTTTAATAACACCAGTAGTAAAACTTTTTTATATTATTTAAAAAAACTACTCCCGCGCTAGGAAATCTAATTTCTGTGTCGCGAAGTGCTTTACAAACAAGTAATAGTCGGACACAAATTGCATCCAGACTTAGAACACCTATTTATGGAACACACAAATAGTTCTCCGGCGCGGGAATCGAACCCGGGACACCAATTGACGAGGTGACTGTCTTAACCACTGCGCCACACGTGCAATCATATTTGAATGACAAGTATTGTTCCTGCATATTCTCATTCGAATTAACATAATTTAAATCTATCATGCTTTGGTCTACTTGACTAATTGAATTTACGTTTTGTAGACTGATCTCCCCTCCCAGACTATCATTAATCCTCTCAATGTTTTATCGGTTTCTCAACCTAAGTTACATCATTTAAAAAAAATGAATTATACACATTATTCACACGAGGCCATATGATCCCAAACTAAGCATAGCTTATATTATGAATACCAGATTACTGATATACTACATATACTTTTATTTTGTAAGCACCTAATTCATCATCATCGTATCAGCCAAAAGACGTCCACTGCTGGACAAAGGCCTCCCCCAAAGATCTCATAATTATATATGTATATAATTACACCCAGGCTCAGGACAAACAAACATTTCATACACACAAGTTTATGTCCTGGGTGGGAATCGAACCCACAACCTGCGGCAAGAAAGCAAACATTTATCAACCATATAAAACGGCTCGTCAATTGCTTATTTACTAATAAACTAACCCGTGCCAAGCAAACATTTCATACACACAAATACCTGTCCTATGTGGGAATCGAACCCAGGACCTGTGGAATGAAAACCAATCATTTATCAACCACGCTAACCGGCCCGTCAATTACTTATATACTAATGAACTAACCCCTGCGTTTTTATCAGACTAATTGTTTTATTTATTGTACTATCTATTAAAGTAGGACTTAGTAATAAGTTTAAGTTATTATTCCCAGTGTTTCATAACTTCTTTGTTGACCGCTAGGGACGCATACACTCTAAATCGATTTCGATATAAAATTTTATATCTATGCCTCACATCAGTTCTAACAAATCAACGAAATCAATAATATAATAAAGATGAGATTTTTCCGTAAAAAGAAACTTCTCAGTGTCAGCCCGAAGTCTGGACGTTGGCAGTATTACACCCACGTTCCTCGGAGAGCCCGTTAAGCCGTCGGTCCCGTACCTAACCTCTTCCCAGTCGTGTCGATAGTTGTCCTATAAGATCCTGAGAGTGATGGAATAGAAAGTGCCCCCGTGCTTGCGGACACGCTTGTACACTATAATATGTCCTACGTGATTGGCTATTCACCATTGAGACTATCCGCCGTGGTCGAAATTCAGTCGGGAGAACATATAACATGAACATATAATGAATAAATGAACATATAATACAGATAAGTCACATATGACGCATTCTCAGAAATAGTTGCAGAAAAGAGCCCAATTTCCATTCCAAAAACACAGAACCATTATCCTTTGTTTAACCACATACGTTGTGTTTCAATTCCATCTAACTAAATCTAGAAAATTGAATGAATATAATCATGTATAATTATTATGAGTATTACCTACGTTGTGTAAAATTATTGTGATATATAATTATTACGAGTATTACCTACATTGTGTAGAAATATTGTGATGTATAATAATTACGAGTATAACCTACGTTGTGTTTTATTTTTATTGTTTACTCTATATAGAAATATGAATATTATAAAATAAAGTTACTTTCGCACTGATTTCAAGATCTAACTTAGTTCTTTTATCTCGCGTCATTGAATTATTTCAATGCCTTTTACAAACGAGATCCTGGTCACGGCACCAGATGTAATAACCCACCCCCCCCCTGTCGGAAGACTGTCGTGAAGTCTGTACTCTAACTCTTATCTCACGATAATATGCTGTGAGGTTTTATTTAATTAATAATTTTTAGTTGAGTTTTAGTTGGGCGTGATCGTCTATATGTAGTTTTATAAGGCGCGTGATCGTCTAGAATAAATTAACATAATATGCTATTACATCCTATATTCATACCTTGATTCCTATAAAGTTAATTAATGCTGTTTAGAAGAAAATTGCTGTAAATAAACATCCTAATTGGAATTGTAGTTAAACACAGTATACGGCTCCAAAGTTTCAGTAATGATTCGTGAAAATAAAATAATATATGGGCTATTTTCTACAACTTACCCCGGATTTCAGCTACCGCGTGTATATGCCGGAAAATGGTTTTCACACGAGTCCTGTAGGATGAAGCGGAAAATGCAAAACTACTGTCTACTTAATCTTAACATAGCTCGTAATATTTGTAAAGAAATATTATCAATGCAATTAGTCTCTTGAGTTATGATGAGTTAACCATGATTTCCTAGAATTATTAATATCAGTTATTTTATTTATTTCATAGTCTCAGGGTCATTGTCAAGGTCATGTGTCATCAAGAGTGTGTCAGAAATAGTTGACTTATATATATATGTATATTCGGATACTGTTGATTGCAAAATCCCACTCATGTGATTGTGAATTAACTCAGTAATTCAGTTATACGAGCTTTTGTTACTTTTACGCTAGCGGCGATTACTTTAAGGTTGCGCAGTTATTTACGTTAACTGAGAGGAATGTTACTGTAGCTTAAATCCAACATTCTCGACAATTTAAGTTGTAACATGCGTGTATGCGTACTTGTGCGTTTGTGTGAATATGAGAATACTCGGATAGTTGCTAGATCTAAGTAATCTATAGCCAGAATAGTTTGAGTATAGGGTATGTTTCGGAGATTTATAATATGAGTCGATCACAGACGTGTGCTCTAGATGCTGTAACAGTAGGCTTGCTTCTAGCGCGTCCCGCGTAGCATGAGAGAGTCTGTCTGCGAAGGGATCTATGCCCTTTATTCACATGTACGTGACCCGCGTTGGGCAAACAGATATCTCCCACACATGACTTATCGCATGCCCGCTTGTTTAGACAGTCTACACATACAGGGATTACACGCTGTCGACACTATAGTATATAATGGTAGCTTGATTCAATTGGCGTGTTCGATCATCTTGATCCGAACCATCCGAGATAGATGTCTCATTAGTGTTAGTGTGTGTGTGCCGTAAAAACCGCCCTCTTTGTATCGTATTCATCGGGAAATAGATAAAGTTTACGCACACTTACGCAGATTGCGTCACATTATAGGTATTCCAAAATCACATCTCCCCGTACATACAATTGTATATATATTCATTCTACTTTATGTTTTATATTTACTAACTGCCAGCACTCTACTTATGTGTATATGGTCATGTAAATGTCGTCAAAGTAAAAGTCAACCATCAGTATATATCGACGTCGTCGTTCTGTACATAATAATGTCCTTAATAGATAATATATAAAGAATTTTAGACAAGGCTTTCCAGGATTTGTACCAGTTATTTTTATATCTTGTAAACATTCATTAATAAATAACGGATAAACCACTTATATAAGTATTTAACTGGATTTGAACCAGTTATCTCTATATCTTGAATACCGTTACGACAATGCGCATATAAAAATCTCCATTAATATATAACGGATAAATCATTTAGATCAGTATTTAATTGGATTTGAACCAATTGATCTAGTTAACCTTCACCTTAGGTTCTCACAGTCAGGTAAACATTGTAATGTCTAGATTCTTAATCGTCAGTTCTAGCCATGAAAATTAGAAATAATGATCGGATATAACCCAAAGTGTGACTGAGAACCTATCTCAAACACAATAAAATAATAATAATTTGATTATTATCGATAGCTATTTGTCTGGGCAACATCAACAATGCAATAGTAATAAATTAGCATCTAACAAGTAATGTTTAGTGCAATAAAAGTTGAAACAACTGTTAACTTATTAACAGTATTTTGCCAAAGTTACATATAGGTACTTAGTATTTAATAGGAATAACATCTGAAACAATAGTAAACAATGTCTTGCCCAGTAATATATATATATATATAGTACTTAGTATTTAATGGAAATAAAATATGAAATAGTAAACAAAGTTTTGCCTAGTGAACTTAGTATATCTAGTTGAAATGAAATGTTTACAGTGTTTTGCCCAGTAATATATATATATATATATATATATAGTACTTAGTGTTTAATGGAAATAACATATGTAATAGTAAACAGTGTTCTGCCTAGTGTACTTAGCTTTTAATTTCAGGAAACCGGCTACATTCACTGAATTTAATTAATTTAGTTAAAATATTTAATAAGCAAACACTGACTCTAACACTAATACACACTTACTCAAATTTAAAACTTATAAAATTATTGCGATATGTTAGAATATAATAATCCCGATTGTAACCGACGCGCGACAGTTCTAAGACTAACGAAATATTCCTACTATGCATAAAAATAAACGTGTTACTTCCCTTTCCAAACCAATTCTCTTTTTTTTTTAGTCTTTCGATAGAAACCAATAAATATTGTGTAGGGTCGAGACACTTGCACATGATGTCTCAAGTGGTCACCAAATTTCTAATACCTCGATGATTTTTTGTTGTGTCACTTATCGACTAGAGTTTTATGGGCTCTTGAATTTAAAATTCTTAGCTAAACCCAAAACGATAAATATTATTTTTTTGCCTACATCCTATGGCTGATTATTGTGAGAAACTTGGAGTGCATTCATTTACTTGAGGTCCTATATAATGCTTATATACTTGCCAGTACCTACCATATTCAAATACATAGGTAGATATTTCTGCATCCTTTAAGCATGGGGTATCGTACTACTACAATAGTTGGAGTTGCTGATATAACACAGCTATAAACCAAAAAAACAGTAATTAAGAGGACTTGCCGACACTGTCTTGCTCCAAACGTACGAGTACCTATACGTCTGAAAAAATTAACAATATATATTAAAATCATGATCGATGATTTTTTTCTTCTCTCCAAAAACTTTACTAATGCATGACATTCCGAACCGTTTACTAGACATTTATGTGTGGCATTTGAAATAGAATTTTCTATTGATTTTTGGAGGTAAATTTTGTTACGTATTCAACCGCAGAAATAGAGGACCAGTGTTCGGATAGGATAGGATAAGGACGTTTATACAACGGAATTAAGAGTTTCAAGAGGCCCAAGCGCACACCTAATAGACAGTCAATAGTAATTGCTGTTTTAAAAAACAATAAAACGACTTCGGCTTCGAACGAATTGGAACAAAATATAGGACCATTCCGAAAGAATTTCCTATCGATTCACAAACATACAAAAAAACGCGTCACAAACATACAAAAAAAAACGCGTCACTAACATATAGAAAAAAAACGCGTTACAAACATGCAAACAACCATACAGTCGAATTAATAACCTTCTTCTCTTGAAAAGACTAAAATAAAGATTGGTTTAAAAACAAAACACAGATTTAAAGGCATAGTAGAATTTTATGTCGGTTTTTATTTTATATAACACGACAAATATAACCATTTATCTTCTCAATAAAGTCAAGTTATACGGAGCTCCTATTAGCCCCGGACTCGCTGTTCCTACAATGACGTAGGTGCGTCCTCGGCTGTCCATTTTGTACGTAAACTGAAAGGTCGTGTGGGGTCGGGATGGCTCCCATTATGAATTCACCGGCTCTAAGGGTCGGAAAGGGTCCATATTATTAGGCAGTCAAGGTTAATTATGTAAAACAACGAATGGATAATGTTGTAAAAGGTTCAATTTAAGTCCTTAGAAAATAAAGGCTCTTCAATTTGACTATTAGGTGCTTAATTAGGAGCTATTAGAGTACTCGTCAATGAAGTTCACAAATATTGTTTTATTGAAGTGAAAACTTCTATAGGAGCTTTGAACACTTTTTGGATGAACAGAAATCATAGAACTCTCGACATCGACACGTCACGCTTCCCAGTAACTACACGAGGCATGCCTTTTAAGTTTTGTCGTTTGAAGAAAAAAACACAACTAGAACCTTATATAGTACTTTTTATTGTTTTTCAAGGTATTCACCACGCAGCTTAATACACTTTTCTATTCGCTTAAACCAGTTATTATAATATTTATTCCACTCTAATGTGGGGTGCCAAGACGGACGTTTTGAGATTCAAAATTTAAGCACATTGGAATATAGAACAGTTCTAAATTCAAAATTGCCGGGAAAAACGGAAACGACAGAACTTAAAATGCATGCCTAGTATGTATAACTACTCTTTATTTATAATTATGTGTACTTTTTGGGTGAACCAAAAGCTTGAAACTCGCGCCATCATCACGTTACGCTTACCATGAGCTATATGTGTAACTATTATACTGTAGATTATTTAGACTAGAAGTGTAAAAAAATATTTCCACTTCTATCGGCAGTCTCCAAAGGCTGCCCCGCAATTTTTCTACGTTAAGCCTTCACGGCGTTTGTAAGACATTATTTCAAAGTCATGGCAATATTTCATGCAGCCTTGGCCCACCTAACATCCTGCTTAACCTGCCCTGCCACATGTTCATGGCAGGATCTTAGGAATGCCACAAGCAGGGCAATCAGTGTGGCAAGGTTCTGGGCCACAAAAAATTAACTACTTTTCCATCGACACGCTAAAAAGAAGATGCAACCAATCTTCAAGGATATTTAGAAGTTGTACATACATGCTATTAAATATGTGTGAATGGCGCAAACGTGTAGTGGAGGATCGTAAGATCTGTGATGAAGCCTGGTTCGGAGTACTTGCTGATAATAGACAGAAGCGACATAAAAGCGGCTCGGCACCAACCACTGCAAACTTCTCTTGTCAGGCCTGCGGCAGGCTATGTCGCTCTCGTATTGGTTTGTTTAGCCACATTGACCTATCTGTATTCTACTAGACGCGCAATCCCATATTGAGAATTTGCTCACTGAGTTGCAGCGCCCGCGCTGTAAATCGTCTGTAACAGACGCAAAGGCCATATATACCCTTTCTAAAAATGCGCGGTCATCTTGTGATATTAAACTATTCATAACATCTTTTCATTTTCATATTTTTCTCATAATCATTAATTAAAAATAATAATAATAATTAAATATATCGGGACAAGTAACACACTGCATCTGATCCTAAACTAGGCGGAGCTTGTATTATGGCAACCAGACAATTTATAAACACATTTATATATTAGTTTTACATTTTTCGGCTGTAGCGTGTTCAGTTCAGTCAAGCCATTTTTGAGAATTATGCGAGCCTCGCGCATGGTAATTGATTTTTATATAGATTTGACGTATGCATTAGCCATGGGGTTTCCAGCCGGGAAAGAATTACAGGGTCGCCCCATACCATCTCGTGGGTGTCGTAAAAGACAACTAAGGGATACATTAGGTAGTCGGGCATATAGCGCCATCTATGTAACAACTACCACCTAACTTTCATGTCAAACGCGGTGACTACAGCAAACTTCTCCAAATGACAACGTTCTAGAAACCTTTGGAGGAGACCTATGCCCAGCAGTGGACGATATTAGGCTGATGATGATGATGCATTACGGATGTTATTTGTATATTTACTTAAGTTCTAATCACACAATTAATAATCAACTAAAATTGTTAAATTTTGGCAATAGTTTAGCTAACCTAGATTTTTTTTTATTATACTAAACATTTAGGAACGAATACATAACACATAAGGTATTTACTAGGCTAACTTTGTGAGAGACTGGTGCCTGATTTAGGTTTAGAAATAAAACCTGTATCACCGGTCACCAGGACCCTCCCGCCATTATACTAATTAAGAAACGAACCTTTCTATTCAACATGTATACTTAAAATTATATGAGACCAAAGATTAACTACATTTTGCGCATTGTAAACTATTCTTTGTTTATGATTTAAATATCGATACTTAGTTTATTTCTCCTAGTGAATTATGAAATTGTGATAAGAATAAAAAAAATCGAACCGTTATAACGGCTATACTGTGCAATTTACAATATAATATACAAAGTTTTAGTATACGTAAAACAGTAGAATTTGTATGTAGAACACGGAAATCCCTTTTATCTTTTTTGAAAACTAAAGAAATAGAAATATGATGAGTAACTTTGAGAAGCCATATTTTAGTACCGATTTATTATCTTATCGAAAAAGCAGTATACATACATATATACATATATGTAAGTATTTTTGTGTAGGTAACGACAAGTTGCAGCGCAATACCCTACGGCCTACAATAATATTGAGGAGGTGATTGCCGAATACGCCCATAGATGTTTTATAGTGAAAAGGTCATCGTAAGTGATTACATCGATAAGTAGCATATCGGCCAGTGAAAGTGCCGATAATGTCGACATCAACATAGCAATGATTTATCATCTGTGTTCCTTAAATTGTTAGAAGCTTGACCTTTTTAAGTATTATTTATTTGGTTCACCGACAATTGTTTACACCAACAGTACACAAGATAACAAATATATGATACAAGTAGCAGTGTAACAATCACTTATAGGTAAACACCACATGGGTAATTAACAAAAAGATGAAATAGTAAGCTAACCTAAGACTGCATTACGCATATTATGTAGAATACACAACAAATGGTAAACATGAAAAAAATAATAATAATAACAATAATAACACAAAAAAGAAAGAAAACCGCAGGGTACAAGTTTAACATATATCTAGCAGACAGTTAAAAATTTTTGATTTTAATTTTGCGAGTGAGTCGTGATGTATGTCGATTTGATCACTGCAGTAATTTATGATCTTGCAAAATCTGGCATACGGCGAATTAGCGCCTAAAACAGTTCGTCTAAATGGGGGGCAGAGTGGAGTGATAGAATTGCGTGGTATTCTGCAGGGTGCGCGGAATTTGTACAAGGTTAATAAACTGGGGCAATCAATGGAAAAATTTAAAATTTTGCACATGAATAATGCGTCATTGAAACATCTTCTCTTGTCAAGCGTATTCATGGCAAAGTGCTTTAATCTAGCCTCATAAGTAGGTATCTTTTTTGCGAGTCCTGCAGAAAATGCAAGATGCCATATAAAACGTTTCTGAATTCGTTCAATACGCAAGCTGTGCACAGCATAATGAGGCCGCCATACCACGCTACAATATTCTAAAGTAGACCTCACTTAACTGTTAAAAAGAATGATTTTTGTATTACTTTTACGAAAGGTTTTACAGTTTCTTATTACAAATCCCAGTATTCTTGATGACTTTTTAATTTCATTGTTTAAGTGCGGTGTAAAGGTTAATTTATTGTCAAATAGGACTCCAAGGTCACTTATAACGTCTACTTCTTTAATTATTTCAGAATTAATTATATAATTAGATTTAATTAAGTTATTTTTTCTAGAATATTTAACGTGATAACATTTCTTATAATTTAAATACATTTCATTCTTATCACACCTTTGAACCAATCTGTCTAGATCCCTTTGTAAGTGTTTTGTGTCATCTTCACGTGTTACGATTCTTAGAAATTAGTATTATTATAACGAATGTTAATTGCTTACTAAGTTAGACAATTAGATTTATTTTTAACTAGCAGTGCCCGCGGACTTCGTTCCGCGTTATATATATTATTGTCCCTGCCCGTTTGTCCTGCGTAATACTTCGGGTTTAAAGTTCGGGATAAATTTTGGAATTTTTCATACTTCACAGTAACGTAGCTTCCTATTGGTGACATAATTTTGAAAATCGGTTCAGTAGATCCAGAGATTACCCCTTACAACGTCACAAACTCACAAACGTTACTTCTTTGTATTATTAGTATAGATAGACTTGTCATTTAACGATAATGATTATAAATAATTACTCACGGCTTATATTCTGGGTAATGATGAGATCTATCCACATGAACCTACATAGTATAGTACACTATTTATGTACATAAAAGAAAGTTGACAACAATTTGATCGTATCTCCCCATTCCTCATCGGTCACCGTAGCCTAGTTGGTAGTGCTCGTGCCTACGAAGCTGGTGGTTCCGGGTTCGAATCCCGGTAAGTGCAAATGTTTGTGTGATGAGCACGAATATTTGTTTCTGAGTCATGGATGTTTTCTATGTATATAAGTATATATCTATCTATATAAGTATGTATATCGTCGCCTGGTACCCATAGTACAAGCTTTGCTTAGTTTGGGGCTAGGATGATATGTGTGACATTGTCCCTAGATTTTCCTCATATAGTAAGCTACAAACCTAACTCCACGTGTTAAAATATAGTGAACACAAAACCATGAAATGTATCTGGCCTGATAGTCTAGTGGTTAGTGACCATGACTGTTAAACCTAAGGTCGTGGGTTCGATCCCCACACAGTATTTTAGAAATAAATAAGTATATTTATCAGTTGTTTGTCTACCCTAGTACAGATTTTGATAAATGTATATCCTATGCGTAAATCAAGATGTAACACGAATAGGAACGAATTGGTTATGTATGCTGGACGAGGCAAAATAGAGAAAATATTATTAGAGTACGCTAATGAACCCACACCGTTTTTGCCTAAATATTACAAATTTAATTTTTAGGTGCCGAGAGAGTCCTATTACTAAGACTCAGCTATCTATCCGTCTGCCAGCAGCTTGTATAGCAATTCGTCTCTCCTTTTCGTATTTTGTCGGACAATTTTTCTTTAAACTTAACTTTACAATTCTTCTTCGCTTACTTTTACCAATAGTCGCTTTGAATTTGGTAATTTAAGAGGGTGATCGTCTGGAGATCTGCCAGAAAGTTTCTGAACCCAGAACTCACATAATTCTAAGCTTTATTACGGTTAAGATTCTACGTCCCGAAAATGAGAGAATTGAAGGTGATAAGATAAGATAATATTTATTTGTCAGAAACATGGTTACAAGATGTTATATAAAACTAGCTGTACCCCGCGGTTTTACCCGCGTAAAATTTTATAAATTATCATAGCTCCTCCCCCGTAGGTGATAGCCTATATGTTGACCCAACCTCTTAGTAATATCCATGAAGTACTATTTGAGTTTAGCCCGGACATACATACAGACAAACAGACACACAGAAAAAAATCAAAAAACTATATTTTTGGCTTAAATATCGATTGTAGATCACGCCCCAAGTATCCCTTTTAAAAAATATTCAATGTACAGTTTTGACTTGCCTACGATTTTATTATATGTATAGATTGTACAGGTTCAGCATGTTACGCTGATTGTTCGGCGTGCAAATACATATTAAATAAATTACTAATGAGTATAAAATAATATAATTAAACTTAATGGTCTTTCTATCCGCTTTAACTTTTTTTACCGATAACTCGTGTAATTAAAACCTATTGTTAAATATTATCAAATCAATGACATAACTCGACAACAGTAGTTTACTTCGCACAAATACTCATTATTTTGTGGGCCAGTAAACACTCAACATAGAAAGGTAGTTATTTTCTAGGGTGCCGTACCCAAAGAGTGCGAACGGAACCCTATTACCTACTAAGCCTCCACTGTCCGCCCGCACGTCTGTCTATCGGCGCCTGGCTGTATGTAATAGGTAGATAGTTGACATTTTCACAGAGTGTATATTTTTATCGCTATAATCTATACATATAATAAAATCGTAGGAAAGTGAAAACTGTATATTGAATATTTTTTTAAAATGATACTTTGGGCGTCATCTACAATCGATATCGAAGCCAAAAATATAGTTTTTAGAATTTTTGTCTGTTTATCTGTTTGTCTGTATGTATGTCCGGGCTGAATTCAGAAAGTACTGCATGGATTTACTTCAAATTTTGCATAAATATTACTAAGAGGTCGGGTCAACATATAGGCTACATATTATCACGCTATCACCTACGAGGGAGGAGCTGTGATAATTTATAAAGTTCAACGCGGGTAAAACCGCGGGGCACAGCTAGTAATTAATATTGTCGTTTTGGTTGCATTTCAATCAAATGTAATTGGTCTGACCCGGGGTTTAAACCCGGGAACTCATTATCTGCGATTGAACCCGCTACCGTTTGACCAACGACGCGACGCCGCAGTCAAATATAGCTGTGGCAATATAAGATAAGATAAGATAAGATAATAGTTTATTTCACCACATAACATAAAACTATAACAATAATAGTTGCGTACAGTAAAATGCAATACATTTTTAAATAATAAAATTGTTTGGTCGTCACAATATATTTCGCAAACTGTGTGGTGGACATATATTAATGAATGTTTAAAAATACATAGGTACAGCCAGTCTCACCGTTTCTTAATTAAAAATGATTTAAATAAAATTGATATAGGACCATTCTAGTTTCACAAACAAAGGAAAAATACAACACATACAAAAAATAGCGTAAGTAGGTACACTTCTTGATAACCTTCCTTCTTTTTGAAGTTGGTTGAAATTTAATTAAAGAGGCATTTTTTCGGCGGCCTTAGCTACCGCTGTCTAAGGTCTTTACCATCGTATACAGATGGTAAAGACCTTTGTAAGCGTACCCGACTCGCACTTGGCTTTTTTTATATTTGGACATAATAATAGTATTTGAGTGCCACTCGGGGCTTGTTATACAAGTTACGTGGTAACTGTTACTTCTGTAATGTATTGCAAATGTCAGGAGGTCACCGCGCTGCGGTCTTGTGTATTGATTTTGACAAGTAAACGTTTGTTTCATTTATTTGAACTAGAGAAGAAACTAGGCGTCTGAAACTAGGGAGAGTAATATCTTAAAAAAAAAGATAACACATCAAAAATAAAATGTTAAAAATAATAATATCCTGAGACATTATTGAAGTTATACTTCTTTTGGCGCGATGGAGAAAAATGATGAGAGTGAATTTTTACGATGCGCGCGCACACCGACACCAAAAAATTTAACAGCATGAAGTTAGTTCTAGGTGGTATGAAAATTGATGACTATGTTCAAGTTGTATATTAAAAAGTATAACTTCTAACGCGTGTACATAAGTACACACAAGTTTTTTTTTTTACACACGGCCGGCTGAACCCGCCTGCCAAGCACGTCGATTATGGCATATCCAAGTGATGGACGCGGCTCCATTGCGAAACGGTTTTGGGGAGGCTTTGTCCAGCAGTGGAGGTCAGTCTGCTGGCATGATGATGATAATAATGATGACTCTAACTTTTCTTTCTCTCATAGCCAGTTACGAATCTAAGTTTAACTTCAGCCGTGTGCTTTAGACCACAAAGCACACGCGGTTATTTTTTTAACCGCGGTATTAGACTAGCGGTTGCGTATCGCACCACAGATGATGCGGTCCTAGGTTCAAATCCTGTGTTCGGCCAAAAAGAGTTACAGGGATTATTCTGGCAAGAAAAACAACCAGCCCGGAGTCCGGATGTTGTCCGGGCAGTGTGTGCAGTGTGCGCACGTGCCTTGTTGTTTGTCGGTTCTGTGCCAGATCTCTCTCTCTCAGATAAACCGCCGTTGTTAAAATTCAGCTAGGTACACTTTATTTATACCGGCTTATTTGGTCTAGCGGTAGCGGATCAATCACAGTAAATGGTAAAACAATGAAAATGATCGGTCAAAACTGTACATTGAATATTTATTAAAAGGATAATTGAAGCGTGATCTACAATAGATATCGGAGACAATACTATAGTTTTTAGAATATTTTTCTGTATGTATGTCTGGCTAAACTCAAAACGCTCTGCATGGATTTAGTTCAAATTTTGCATGAATATTACTAAGAGGTCGGGTCAACAAATAGGCTACATATTATCACGCTATCACCTACGGGGGAGGTGCTGTGATAATTTATAGTTTAACGCGGGTAAAACCGCGGGGCACTGCTATCTTAAATAAATAGGTAAAATGTAGAACCTCCATAAAGTAAAGAATTTTTTAATTAAAAAAGATACAGTCGATATGAGAACCTCCTTCTTTTTTAGCCGGTTATAAATACGAAATAAAGTTAAAAATGTAAATTAATTGCTTTATAGTGTAATAAAGAGTCTTTTATTATTATTATTCCTTTATTCATACTTCTCTTTTTTAAAACATTTTTCTATATAAAAATAGGATCGGTCCCTAACAGACCTATCGGTCTTTACAAATAAACAAAAACATTGTTATAGACTATAATAAAAGCTAGTATTATTATCATTTTGGATCGTGGCTCGTCGTAATGATGGTAAAGAGTTGAAAGTGAGCGGACTCACGATTTGCTCCGTTTGAGACTAAACATCACCTATATTGTTTACCTATTTGGTCTCGTATGACTGTTCTTTAATTAGCTGTGTGGGCTTGGAATACTTCAGCATTGCATATAAAATAATAATATATACTTAACAGCACATGCCAGCCTAAGAAAAAAATGTTTTTTTTCTTACGCTGTGCTTTAGACTAGGAAATCTAAAGAATTTTTACCTCAGGAGTGTGGACTGAAGTAAAAATTCCTTAGTTCCATGACAAAGAGTGTAAGAAAATGTGTGGTCGCACCTCTTTTTCTTGTCCCTCCTGTAATATACGACACGTATATTAACTATTTCTCTTTCTATCTTCACTAACACTCCCTCTCAACTTTTCGTAACGCTCTCATCACGTGTTAATTAAGTAATTGTATTATCCCGCAATCACACGTACCCCTTCATTTGTGAGGTAAGTCCTTAAATAACACTTGAATGCGCTTGAACTACACGTCAGCTAATATCCTTGACAGGGTTTAGTAGATAGAGCACGCTTAGATGAGAATAAGCTCTTGCCGGTGCTTGAAAAATTAACTGCGAGCTTCCGAGGACTTAGCAGGTCGCAGCGGGCTACCAGACCCGAGTCGCGACTACGAGACCTGAGCTACATATTCTAATTGATTAATTAAAATAAATCTTGTCCGTGTACCTAAATATCTATATGTACCTGGAAATAATTATAAATTAATGATAAATTACTACAAACATGTTCTGACTATTCACAAGCGCTTTTTTAAAGTCTACGTGAATATAACCCTTTTTTTAAATTATTATTTTACATAAGAACTTTCGGCGAATCATTAAAAGGACAAGCGCGATGCCATGTCAAGTCTTGAAAGTTTCTTGACGGGTCAAACAAACAGACAATTAGAGAGTATTAACTCAAAATCCAGACTGATTCATAATATTCTCATTTGAATACGGAAATCGTCGCCGGATTCAGATGTCAGTACAGATCCTGACGCGATATTGTTTTGTATAAAGTCTGTGTGTTACCGTGCTGCCTGGAAGACTACATTGTATTCTAGGTCCTCTTAATTCTTTAAAAATATACTTTGTCTATTAAAGCAACGTTTATTCCAAAAGATGAAATTTCTTCAAAATTATGCCAGTCTACATTACTGCCGGTAAAATTCATGGCTTCCTTTTAATTTGGGGTAATAGCTTATTACTCGAATTACCGTGGCTTCTCAAAGGCTATGCAAATTGCGTGCCCTTTGTACTCTCTAACTGAGATTTTAATTATTAATTTTGCTTGGAATTCCGTTTATTAATATTATGACTAGAATTGTGGCGTTGGGCCAGCGCAGCGGTAACATATTCAGCCACAGGTTATAAGGTCGTGAGTCCAAATTTGTGGTAAGAGAAATATCCAGTAGAAACCAGGAGTCTGGAAGTTGGCGGCGATATATGCCCGCGCCTCGATTGGCACATAAAGTTATCGCTTCTGATCCGGATCCTACCCTTTACTCCCACAAGTAATGGAATAGAGAAATTAGGCGTTATCTTGATAAAACGAGGCAGTAGTTATTTGTGAGTTTGCCTATCCGTTTCTAACAAATTTCATTACATATTTGTTAATATAATTTGTTAATGTTTGACTGATCTATGGGTCTAGAGCAGTGTTTTTCAACCTTTTTCATGACACGGCCGCGGCATGATAGTATGAAGGAATTTTTCGCGACCCCTTACCCATTTTTCACCCGCTTTTTTCCATGTATTTTATTTTGTGACAAATATTGAATCCAACATATTTATTCATTTTTAATTATTGAAAATGGATAAATTTCTGAAAAGATCATCAGAACCGTCAACTTCTAGCGGGAGTGGTGAAACTAAAATAAGAAAGAACTTCTTCATGACGACAGTTATTTGAAATTCGGATTTACTGTGATTGAGAATAAATCACAGTGTGTTATTTGCTTCGACGTTTTCTGTTGATAAAGATTTTTTTCGATATATTATTCAATCGAGGATAAGCGATGAAATTTGATGAATCTAGGGATACTGCGGAATGTGTGCACTTTCTAGCTTTTGTGCGTTGAATCCAATGAAAATCTAATGGAGGAAATACTTTTTTGTATAGCGCTTCCTACGAATACTACAGCACTACGCATAATTTTCTCCATCGTCAAGCTCTTGCGGTCAAAACCTTACCACAGGACTACAGCCAAGTTCTAAATATTATTATAAAAATTGTAAATTCTATTGAAGAAAAAGCGTTTCGGATACATTTGTTTCTAAAATTTGTGAAAATATGGCAGCCCACCACCAAAATTAACTTTATCATACAGAGGTTAGGTGGTTGTCAAGAGACAAAGTACAGCCAGAGTTTTGGACTTCGCGCTTAACTTTTAATGTATTTGCAGCAGGCCTAATCATAATACTCCAAACACATTTGCGACCCGGTGACTAGCTTTCCCAACCTGTTGCGAATTCCCTATAGAAGCTTCGCGACCTCCCTATAGAGGCTTCGCGGCCCCCCAGGGGGTCGCGACCCACAGGTTGAAAAACACTGGTCTAGAGGGTAGTTCTTCTGACTGCTAAGCTAGAGGTCGTGTGCTCGATCCCCAACCAAGACAATTATTAGTGTGATGAACAAGATTATTTGTTCTGTGTTGTTTGGGTATAATTTATCTATATTGATTATGTATTTATATACAGGGTGGCCGAGGAGTTGACGCAAAATTTAGATACTGTATGATGAGGAGTATCCGAATCACCCCCATGTAACAAAATTCGGGTTTGAGCTCAGGTCTCATAAATTTTCAAATTAAGTACTCGAAAACTACGCAATGTCGTAGAACATACATGGGGGTGATTCGGAAGTATCTAAATTTTGCGTTTGAACGTCTACTCTTCGGCCAGCCTGTATACAGGGTGTTTGGCAGAACTGTGAACATACGAAAATGGTGGATAGGTGGGGTCATCTGCTACTACCTACTTAGTCATACAATTTTCTTCAGGGTAGGGGAAGCGTTGGCTTGTCCTAAGTGAGTCCCAGTTCAGCTACTGATAATGTTATACTCGTAGCCAAATCCTGGACAGATACAGCTTAGATTGATATATTATGTGTGCAGAGCGTCGTGGGTTAACCGCTTACCATCAGGTGGGACGTATGTTTGTTGGTTCTTCTTCTTAGTGAATCGATAGCAATGTAAGCTCTATTTGTCTAGAACTTGGCAACGAGTATAACATTAGAAGTAACTGAACTGAGGAAGAACCTCCACTTACTTTGTATACTCCAGGTAATAGAATTACTATGTTAATATTGTGGTCGTGGATGATCACTAGAGCTCATTGTGGAAAGTAGAAAAAGTCAACACCGCATAAGTGATGCTATGTGTTTCACAAGCGTAATCTAATCTACGGTAACCATTCACCATCAGGTTATCCGTTAGCTGGTTCGCCAAATTGGTTCCATACATCTTATTTTTACGCTTAATGAATGGTTCTTCCTAAGGAAGGGGTATGAAATAATAAGAATATCCTGGCACATTATTTACACACGGCCATCTGATCCCAAACTAGCAGAGCTTGTACTATGGATACCACATAACTGATATACTATATAATTATACTACTTTTCTTTTGTAAATACGTACTTATATAGATAAATTGCACCCAGACTCAGGACAAACAGACATGTTCATGCACACAAAATGTATCTGTCCTGAGTGGGAATCGAACCCACCACCTCCGGTGGTAAATAAATAATAAAATGTTGTGCATTGTGTAGTGTAACTACGGGAGAACACAATGACACACAGGTTCAGAGCTTAGGGGTTTATTCCGGACTGGAGACCGCCCAAGACCTACCGTACATATTTATTATCAAAATAACAGTAACGTTAAGTAACACGAGTTCTCTATCAACAGGTACTTATTCAACTCCGGCTACCTGAGTCCGGAGTCGGACTACTTCAACTGCGTAGTCAACATTCCTGAGGACATTCGCCGCGTGGACGAGCCGTCAGAAGCCGGCGAACAGATGTCTGTGCTCGGCGGAGTGCCGGGCCGGCTGTATGGAGCCGCCTCCACTCTTGTGGGCCCCGACGAGAAATCTGGAAGAATTAACCCAGCTTTGGAGCCCGATGACGATGACTTGGATGATCCTAATGATGGGCCGACGCCTCTATTCGGTAACAGCAACGCTCCCCCGCCCGTGCAGCCGTTTGGGAAACAAACGGCTTTCTGAGACAAGCACTATTAGTTAAATACGTGCGAATATTCGCACTAAAGGACTCTGTCTATTACACTGTTTCTTAGCATACATATAAATACTATTCTTTGAATTCTCATGTACTGAACGAATTTATTTCAATTAAAATATTTATAGTCCTGTTTACTATTGGAGCAGTAATACAGAATACGGCTTATTTGCAGGAAAATTAAGCCCATGTAAAAATTATGGGCGGCAAATAAAAAGTGTTTGGGCAGCAAATAATATGCACCTACCCCTGAGAATAGTGTACTGGACAGTTTCCTTAAAGCGGGATTATATTTTCCGAAATATTTACTATATCTAATTATCATTTGAATAAAGTTTTGGTATGTCGTTACATCGAAGTATGGGACATTAAACTTCAGTATTTTTCCAAATAGCGACTAGAATGTTATGCTCAAGACGATCGAAACATATCATCGGTAACTTCCTACAGACATTTTCTATATTTAAAATATATATTTCTATATCGAGTTGATGGTAACTATGAGGCAAAATTCTTTGACAACCATTCATAATTGAGGTTGAATATTATTTTAAAATTGTTATAACCCTAGTTTAGTATAAATTTCGAGTCAAATCATCTGTCACGTATTTTATCAAACTTTCGGTTTTGTTCAATAGCTAAGCCACAATATAAATGTAAGGAAAAAGGGTATAATTTACATTCCCGGTATAATTATTTTGTAAATGTTATTTATCAATTAAGAATTTTGCTCGTAGTTACCTAAACCGATAAGCATACATATAGCGGTAGATGCAAATGATTTATTTCTACCTAAAGACGACGTAAGCAAAACTGATAAAATAAAATATATTTAATAAATATAATTGTGTAGTAATAAATGCATAAAAGCAATAGATGTATGTTTACTAGTTGATGTAAAAATTATATAAGCTGTATTATTTGGTAGCTGAATATAAAAATAAATGACTAAGAAGAAACTCATACATATCAAAATGTGAATTCATTGTAAAAATATATCAGAGCTAGATAGAAATTTGCAAAGTAGGTAATAATATGTTAATTGCCATTCCATTGCTAACAAATTTATCACGACTGTATGTGCGGGTAAAGGTTTGACAAAAACCTAAACGCTAATCCTTTCCATCCACGTATTTCATTAATCAACTACGATAAAGCTGGGCAGCAAAATAAATCACTTATCATATTAAACTGTTTTTGCTGCCCAATCTTACGCCTTAGGTTTTTTCCCTCACAAATCCAGCTCTGAAATATATTTATCGTTTATATTAATGACGATTCCTTATTTAAGTCAATTAATGTAGCGAGAACCGCACAAAACGTAAAGTGCTTGTTAGCTCACACCGTGCGTGTATGTGCGTGTTGTAGGACAGGGCGGTATGTACTGACCAAGCATATCAGTAATGTTAATACGGGTTATATGAGATATATCGCTTGTAAAGCATCACACAAAGTTATAGAGACAACAAAATATATAATGGCTTCTAAAATATAGTCTATTCGTTTCAAAATTTATATGTAAACAAAGAATAATGTATAAAATATGTATTTAACAAAAGTGTTTTGTAGTCATAGATAGTACAATTTAGTCGCTATAATATTTTATTTGTTAGCTCTATTTAAATTAGCAAAATATATATTTTGTTTGAAGTAACTATACTTGGTATGGTTTAGCGTTGTGATGTTTAAGTTTGAAATCATGTGGATATGAAACTATGTAAAGTATAAAATATAGAAAAGTACAAGAAGAATTACTTCAAATCTTTCTATCAGTGCGGTGCAAGTACAAGCGGGCCTAAAGTGAGTGGAGTAATTGTCAACTAATGAAGATATAATTAATGAACACAATTATTCTTGTGAATATAAATATGAAAATGTAATTATATCTGGGCCTTTACTCTCAATTCACGATTTGTCTTAAAATATTCTCCAATGTTGGTGTCACTTATTAATAAAACTCTACCTAAATATGATATCATTTTTGAGAGGTTGTGATTGAGATTCTCATATTAATTATCTGTCTCAAATGTATAAGATAAAGTACCTTCAATGATGAGTAACAACTTAAAACTCACATATATTTAGGCGAGCCTCGCTGATAGTAATATTACAGTCTTTTGAAATTATCGTGTGTCGGTGTTCACTGTATGTCCCGTCTCCCCGGACTGTTCCAATGTCTTATATATTATGCATGTATATGTCCGTTTAACAAGCTTTTTGATGTCATATTAATAAAATATATACCCTGCGTGTAGATATACTGTCAATTTTGGCAACTTTTATCTTTACCGAAGTATAAAATAAAAAATATTTATTAGAAGATCTAATTTGTTACGGTTTGGATAAAATATATGAGTATATAAAGACGTATTTGGGTACAAAGTTGCCGCATTTGATACGTAGATAGACAAGCTTTTGAATAATTTTTAAATTTATAACTATAGTCATTTAAATATATAAAATATAAATTGGAAATATTTACTGCATATGTTGCGATTTTAATGTGTGATAAACCACCTGCCTACGAACTTGGACATATCATCTAAATGTGACTTATACATATCATAGTTTAGTGTGGAAATGATACATATCATATTTGTAAGAGTAGAATAGATATCGTTGTTGTTCTTCGGCGACGCTTCCTGATACGCGTTCTACATCGTTATATTATTGTTACAATATATATATTTTAAGTAACTATTTTATATACGCACATTTCATATGCATATACTAGCACGAAAACATGTAAGCACAAGTATTATAAAATTATATTGAATTTATTTTAAAATCTTATAATATACTTTTTTATTATAGTGTTATAAGAGAGTCGTCCAATTATCTGTCTTTATATATTTGAGGACAGTCATATACATATCAATGTAACTTTAGAATTTCTAAAGGAGCCTCTTACAATTTAAGATAAATGTTATGTTTATATATGAATATACATATATATCTGGAATATAATATTTATATTTTATAACTATTATGAATTATATAAATTGATAATAAATTTGAATTATGTTATTGATTGTAATGCGATTAATTTAATTTAAGTGTGTATAATTGATCAGGCAGCGTGCGCCTACTGTTAGTTAGTAGATATACCTACTATTGACTTATTCCTAGTTCTTGTTGAATATTTTGAAAAAGAAAATGTGTATAAATATGTGTAACGTTGTGAATCCGCGGTCGTTTCGGCGATGTCGAAATAAACATATAGCATGTTGATATATTTTGTTTAATTTTGTTTGCTGCAGGTAATGTGTAGTATGTCTTCGAACCTTAAATTTTTTTGAAGTTAACTTGCTCCTGCCCTTAATTAATACTCGGCGACTTGTATGCCATCATGTATATTAAATGATTTACCTTCTATGACAAATAAAATTCGGTAAAAAGTTATCAGAATGGATAAATTGAGTTCCATAAGTATATACAGCCAGTTATATTACACCGTGCATTTGCCGCCCTAAGAGGCATATTCGCCGCCCATGTCATACTATATTCATATGGGTTATTTTGTTTACCAAGTAAGTCCCTCAATCCTTTTTAATTCAAGTTAAACTGTGAGGTATAGTCGCGGTCGCTGGAAATCACTGGATGCTGATAGCGCAAGACCGGCAATTGTGGAGATCTTTGGGGGAGGCCTTTGTCCAGCAGTGGACGTCTTTCGGCTGATATGATGATGATGATGAAACTGTGAGGTATATATGACTAAAAATAAACTTCATAAATATTTACAAAACATTTAATTTATACAAAAGGTCGTATAATTAATCAGTGCTTAAACTAATTTTGTACAATTTTATTAATTACAATTAAATTACAAATTAATACTTTCGAGCTGCTTACTTAGTAAGCAGTACCTTCGAGACTCCTCAACTTCTTGTCATCATTTTGCCGTCAAAATTTCGAATATACATACTTTTTTTTTTGCCTCCTATTATGGAGCAATGGCTCGCACGTTCAGTGCATCCGCCAGTTCGAGTATTGAGATTCTCAAACTTTCTGGTAGGTAGCTTTTAGGTTTATGTTGTAATAAATATACATACTTATAGTTGATACTCTTGTCACAGATAATATAATAACATGCCAGTAATAAGATAATACAAGATCCACACAGGACACAATATGGCAGTAATATTGCAATTTAATACACCCAAACGGTCGTGAACAATCTTAACGACTTAATAAACACCTTGGGACCACTAATACATTGCCATCTGATCCCAAACTAGGCAAAGTACAATGGCAACCAGACAACTGATATACCATTACAAATATATTAAAGATAAATAACACCAAGACACCGAACAAATAATCGTGTTCATTACACAAAGATTTGTCCCGGGTGGGAATCGAACCCTCGACCTCTTCGGTTTAGCAGTCCGGGTCGCTATCCACTAGACCCAATTGCCAGACCAAACAAAACTGACAACATAGCTTTTGTTTACACGATCAGAGACAAGAAAGTATTGACAGACAGACAGATATTGCTTAGAATGTTTAAATCTTATTTGTTATCACTGGTTTTAGTTGTCTTCCCTTATAGGTGTACATACGATATATTTTCACATTATATAATTATGCGTTACAATACAAAACTTTAAAAAAATGTTGGTTATGAGTCAGTATGAAGTAAATAATAATTGTATATACATTTTAATTATAGCTACACTTTAAATAAGCGGTCAACAAATATGATTTTCACTTAAACGTCCAAAACTTCAGAAATCGATGACATTCCGTAACCAATACTGATGATAGAGTAACCTTAACTTTGACTATTGTATATTTAGTACTAGGATGTCATAAATCTAAACCTAGTACACATAGCCACCATTGGAGTCGTAACTCTGGCTGATGGTGGGAGGAACTCCACCACCAGAGCCTCCGTGACCTCCTGATGATCCTCCGAACCCTGATCCACCTGAACCACCGGATGAGTAGCCACCGCTACCGCTAGAAGAATAGCCACCAGAACCGGAAGTGCCGAAACCTGATCCGCCTCCAAAACCAGATCCTCCCGAAGAGTGACCACCCCCTGAGGAGCCGCCGGAGGAATAACCACCGGAGGACCCGCCAGAGGAGTAACCACCGGAGGAGCCACCGGAGGAATAACCACCGGAAGAACCACCCGATGAATAGCCACTAGACCCGCCGCCAGAAGAGAATCCACCGCCACCGGACGAGTGACCACCAGAGAATCCACTTGATCCACCCGAGCTATGATCGCCGCTACTAGGGGCACCATAAGAACTAGACGGTGCAGCCGGGGCTCCATATGAGCTAGAAGGGGGGCTAGACGGGGCACCGTATGAGCTTGACGGGGCGCTAGACGGGGCACCGTATGAGCTTGATGGGGCGCTAGACGGGGCACCATATGAACTAGACGGGGCGCTAGACGGGGCACCATATGAACTTGACGGGGCGCTAGACGGGGCACCATATGAACTTGACGGGGCGCTAGACGGGGCACCATATGAACTTGATGGGGCGCTAGATGGAGCTCCGTAGCTGGATGATGGACCACTAGCTCCAAAACCACTACTTCCAAAACCACTGCTACCACCGCTGCTAAATCCACTACTACCACTACTACTAAAACCTCCACTGCTTCCACCAGCTGAGGGAGCTCCATAGGAAGAAGATGGTGAGGATGCAGGGGCACCGTAAGATGAGGATGGGGGAGAAGCTGCAGGAGCACCGTAGGAGCTAGAAGGAGGAGAAGAGGGTGCTCCGTAAGAGCTGGAAGGAGGAGAAGGAGCACCATAAGAGCTTGAGGGAGATCCACCAGATCCACCACCAAATCCACCGCCGGATCCACCACCAAATCCACCGCCGGATCCACCGCCAAATCCACCGCCGGATCCACCGCCAAATCCACCGCCGGATCCACCGCCAAATCCACCGCCGCCAGATGAGTGACCGCCAGAGAATCCACCCGATCCGCCAGATCCATGACCACCACTGCTAGGGGCACCATAAGAACTAGATGGCGCAGCAGGGGCTCCGTAGGAACTTGATGGTGCTGAAGAAGGAGCGCCATAGGAGCTGGATGGAGCAGGAGCACCGTAAGAGCTAGATGGAGCAGCAGGGGCTCCATATGAGCTAGACGGGGCTGCGGGAGCGCCATATGAGCTTGATGGGGCAGGGGCACCGTACGAACTAGATGGTTTAGATGGCTTAGGGGCACCATAAGTTGTTGACGGTCCAGTAGGAACTCCGTAGCTTGTCGCTGGTGGTCGCGCTGGGGCCCCATATGAGCTTGAGGGCTTGGGAGCTGGTGCACCGTATGAGCTTGAAGGCTTAGGTGCAGGTGCTCCGTAGGAACTTGAGGGTCTCGGAGCTGGAGCCCCATACGAGCTCGATGGTTTTGGAGGGGCGCCATAGCTTGAGCTAGGTGGCGGCCCGTAGCTAGATGATGGTTTTGGTGGCCCATAGCTGGATGATGGTTTTGGGGGTCCATAGCTGCTGGAAGGTCTTGGTGCGCCGTAAGATGATGAAGGCCTGCCGCCACCACCACCGCCGCCGCCGCCGCCGTGCCCACGTGAGGGGGGCAGGTACGAGGAGCTCAGCGGAGCTGCAAATAGAGGAATAGGTGCTTTTATTTTGCAAATAGTTATACGAATGTTATAAGTTTCTTGATGTGAGTCTTTGTAATGAAACCGCTGAAACCGACCGGCAAGTGTACTCACAAGCTACATATTGAATGGTACGCACAAAAGTTTAGAATAAAATGATGCAAATAAATTTAAACTTCCTATATTATTTTTAAAATATTAATCATATGTTTACTCGTAATCACTCGTAACCACTAAAATTTGTTAACTACTGAGCCTACTCTTACTGACACCTTTGTAAAGGTATATTAAATATTTTATTTTGGAAGATTTTACTAGTACTCCTCTAATAAAATTATCGAAGTCTAATCTTTGTTCCGATGCGTCATTGCAGAGACTCAACTTATATTTAAGTATTTAAACGATGCTTACCATCTCGCTTCCTATGTTTCCCGGGACTGGCAGCGGCGACAGACAGCAAGAGGAGCGCTGGCAGCACCTGGAACAAGGAGAGTGGAGTATTAGATATGGTCGTATTCTGGATAATTATACATTTTAAAAATATTTTACACAAGAACTGCAGGCACATTTTGAAGTTATAAAGTATATACAATAAAATAAAACAAGAAAATAAAGAAGCTGTCAAAGCAACAAGGGTATATTTTAAGATTCGTTTAGTTAGTGAGAACATATTATTTTATATTATTATTCTGTCGTTAGTCTTTCGTACTACAGATAATCGCAGCTCAATTTTGTTGGGCGATGGAAAGACAAACAGTGAACCTAAATTATATACAAAGATCGTATGAAAGTTCAAACAAATTAATATAAAATAAAGCATTTGTCTATTGTATGTGTGTAAGTTGTGTTATTGTATGGGTGTGTGTGTGTGTATAAGTTGTGCATAATATCGTTGCCTACATTCAGCTTAATTTAATGATATCAACTCTACAGTTTTTGACCAGACATATAGGTAGACAGACCTATAACATAAACGATTTATATAAATTGCCTTACATCGTAGTACAACAAACAATAGAGACGTTGCTGGTGCCTCAAATAAAATAAATATATCTAATGGTGGAACTATTTCTGATTTTTTATTTACGGAATAGGACGTAAATGTTAGATATGACAGATATAGAGAGAATTATTATGGGAAGCCAATTACTGAAATGACACTCCAAAAATTACGGTACATCTACTCTATTGGTTGATTTCGGACTATGGGTTCGGAGTGATATTAACAATCGATAGATTAATGCAATTAAAGTAATGAATATATATTTGAACGAATAAATTGCATGGCTGCATATTATGTCGTCATACCATTAATGACGGAACATCCAGCGATGATGATCTAAACAGCCAGCTATTCCGCTACTTGGCAGTTGATGTTGAAACTCTCTCAATTTGCCATGTTTAAGCATGCTAGCCAAGGTTCAATAATCGTTCCTACGTGCTCCACAATACAATAAGTGAGACACTGGGTAGGTACCTAAGTGAGGTTGTCCGTTGCAACATGTCATCTGGACTTGCCTCATCTTGGCGAATTTACGAAAATTTACGTTAATGTGCTTGGAGACGTGGTCGTGGTTGTATAAAATGGAGTGATTATATACTTATTATATACATGATTGCGGTATAGTTGGGTTATTTAGATTGTTGTATCGTTAAGAAATGAAAAGAAAATCTTAATAACCCCACTATAACGCAATAAAATTTGATTGGGTATATAAAAAGTATATAATCACACACTTGTTCATTCAAAAACATCAACATGATGCTATTGTATAAGATAGGAAAGAATATAAGGATTAAATTAAAGACTTAGTTCTAACTATCGAGGTTACCAGCGTGTATGAAAACCTCTTTTGCTCACCCATCTACGCACTAACCTCATGCCACATTTAACCACTTAATTTTAAAGCAAATAAGCATCCATTAATATTTGTCCATACGTGGCTAAGAACTTACAAAACAATTCATTTTTATTTTATTGACGTGTCAATTTAATCTGTGTATCGAGGGGGACGTCAAAGCATATTCAGATTTTAAATCAACGCTAGATAAAGACCATATTAATTTAACTGCATGAAATTTTGGCTAGTTAGCAACAATTCCATAGCAACATTTACACAACGGCATCATCGGGTTGCGTAATAATGCTACCATTAAAAATAATGGCTGAATTCGTGGAAAACTGTCTTCATATGCTTTTAAACTAGTTTCGACTTTACCACTGTATATGTTGTGTAGCTGACGGCCTGATAGAATATCACCTCCCCATCTCATCCCCGTGGGAGGGGTGGGGGGGGGACGTAGAAGTCGTCCCGAAGGAATAACTAACAGAGAAAGTGCAACCAAAAAAATTAACTATAACGCAATTTAAAAAATGTCTAAACAAGTTTTTGGTTGATAAATGTTATTATACAATTACCTAATGATTTCCTAATAGATAATATCGCCATGAATAATTTTATTGACATTTTCCACTGAATGATATTGTATTTTAGTATTGTAATATTAAATATTTGCACGCCTTGTTATGGCAAAGTATAGAGATACCTACTAACCCTATTCTGTAACAACATTATGTACGGACCTATTTTGCAAATAAAATAATTTGAATAAAAAATAACAAAAATAAAAACCAACCGTGGCGATTATGGCATGCTAGCTGTGTCCCGCATTTTCACCCCCGTTAAACTTTATAAATTATAGCTTATGTGTTATTCGGGTATAGACGCTATATTACTGCGGAGTTTCATCAAAAACCGTTCCGCAGATTTTGCGTGATAAAATAACAAACATCAATACATTCAAATACAAAAACATTTGGCTTAATAACATTATTAGGATCCTTCCAAATAATGGACACAATTCCATTCAAAGATCTCTAGAGGAGGCTTTAGTTTAGCAGTGGTTGTCATCCAGCTGACACTATGGGTAGCGGCAAAGAAAAGGCAAAATTTATTATTGTTTACTTAGTTTCACTATGTCTGGCTTCTGTTTGTGTCAGTTTGTTGGCCAAAGGTCGTCTGCTGTAAACAACTCACGTGCTACTACAAAACCGTTCTATTTACACAATAACTACTGAACTAACCCAAGTTCAATGTTCTCACTTTGTATTGTACTTATGAACAAACTTGTCTACATCTTGTCTGTAAGTACAGACTAACTGCTCGCTTACTTAACTCTAATGAATTCTTTGTGGGTCTTCTTCAAAGGCAGCGTTGGACGCGAAGCAGTAAGCTTGGGCAGTAATCATTACATAGTATTTGTGCCATGGATTAATGGACGCTTTAAATTACTCATTGGAGACCAACCAGAGTGTAACTAGTCTCTTAGTGTTAAGTATTGTGTACAGAAATATCTCCAAGAGAAAGAAGTCTTGGAAATATTTCTGGACGGAGACAACACAAGCCAAACATTGGAACTGCGAAGATGATGAAGATGCTGCAGGTTGGAACAGGAATAAAAATAGGCTATTTAGAATTAATTTTATTAAGGGAATTAATAAGCCATAAAGCGAAAGATATTAGGCCGAACACAAACATAATAACCTGAAATGGTTTAATTACGGCTAAATGAATAAGAAAAAAATATACGCCACTGATATTCCCAGTAATATTATAAATGCGAACTTTTGTGTACTCTTTCTCGCAAAATTTAAAAATAAACTTTCCATTAATATAGCTCATATATTCGAATAACACATTGGTTTAAATTTATATAGTTAAACGCGGGGAAAACCGCAGGGCACAGTAGTAACTGAGCCAACTAAAAAGCTATTGTATTGTGTAAATATTCAGACAATAAACTATGTTCAGGACATCTAAAAGATTTAGTAGTAAAGGCAAATTATATTTAAACAGACTTTCGATTCCTTTCACGAAGTTTCTGTGACGCAGTCAAAATAATATGTAAATACTGCGGCCTTGTCAAACTAACTCCGCATTACCCTTTCTAATGGTATGGAAATAAGAAAACAAGGTATACTAAAATACTCATCTGTACTCCGAACACGAACAGTACTCGCAGATACTGACAGACATACAGAACTTAATGATTATCTACTAATATAAACTCAAGTCTGCACACGTAGAGCGAAGGCGTACTTTCACGGACAGTTTGATCTTAATCTGGTTTGTTTACGTTCTTTTGTAGATAAGGTTATTTTAACCGAAAGTTTGGAAATGTCCGAAAGTGAAGGTGAGTAATTTATGGTCACCGAGATTAAGGTACGAGAAGGAAACTGTTACCTGTGGTTTAGGTGTTAGTATTTCGATTCTATATACCAATCACATCATCGTAATTCTTTTTAATAAAAATATACCGAATAAGTGCAAAAAGAAAGTTATTTTTATTTTGAGACACTAATGCAATACAAATTTCATGTATATTTTAGTTCCATTTGCCCTTATGCCTGATTGCCGAAATTCAATAAATCTTAACTATTTACTCTACACATTGGGGAGCAAACATAAAGAAGAGAGTATTTCCTGCTTTCATGGTTGGAGATGATTCTAATTTTTTGGACCTACTAATATCTGCTCTGTTTATCTCCTACCGAGAATGTATAACAAAGTTGTTGATTCCTCATCATAGCGGAAATAGTTGCTGTCACATTCTAAAACTTCAATAGTCGTCAATGTCACTATGACAAATAACCAAATAAGTATTTATTTGATCCATGGAAACCATCTGAAATTCCTTCTTTTTCCATTTTATTTATTTTATTTTTATAAGCGCTCTTTGTCTGGCTCTTCTTTTGGTCTCGAATTAAGGCTTATACTACTACTATGTCGTTACAATAGAATAAAACATATTACTATCGGCATAGTAATAGTCATAAGTGACATGAAATACGAAGTAATCTGATAATCAACCATAATCCCTCACTAATCATAGAGTATATATCAATAATGATGCCTATTTACAACCAACAGCAAAATCAATATCTACAATTCATAGTGTGGCCGCGCCGTCACAGGTAAAGTAATTGACGGCTACATGTATTCACCATAGTTACTAAGTAATCAAGGGGTTATTATTGTATGTAATTTGATATAACGGTTTCAGGAAATACGTTGTACGTATATATATTTCTTGGTATTGTTAATTAATAACAACGTATCGATTACCCGTACCTTAACTATATGCTTTAAAAAAAAAAGAAATCTTGGGACAACTAGTATACTCCTACCTAATCCCAATTTAGGCAGAACCTATATTATGGCAAACAGACCACTGATAAACATATTTATATATTTATAAATACATATATATATATAGATAAATTACACCCACACAGAAAAATAATCGCGCTAATCACACAAAGATTTGTCGTTCTCTTTTAGTGTTGTGGAGATCCTTGTAACCTTGTAACCTAAAGTTTAGTAAGTAAAAAAAAAAAATAACTGTCCTTTACCATGCCGTGGCGACTTGTAAATAAAGCAACATTTAGCACGTAATTTTATAACATGTATGTATTCAATGTATTAGTGTATGTTGTGTAAGTTGTCCTAAATAAATAAATAGCTGTCGTTAGATTATAAGAGTGGGGGAATAGAAAGCCTTTTATTTGTGCACTATCTTGCGCTATAATACGCACCGCGTAGTTGGCAAATCTTTGTTGAGTTTGGTTGTTATACCTAATTATATAATTATTATTGGAATTCCTAGTATATGATTGCGGAAAAGTACGAGTATGTTGAAGCATACATTGCCGGTAGGAAGCTGTGACATAACTACAATTTGCAATAATACTATCATTAGCTTAACTGTTGACCTCAGCGAAAGTTGTGACGCCCGACTGACGTTTGTGAAGGAATGCCATTAGCTTGTCACGTGTAACGTGAGGTTACCATGACGTGGTGACTCAGAGAAGGGCTACGCAGGTCTTCTTGTCTTTCCAGCCCATATTCTAACCTGTTGCCAGCTACAAGCTACAGGAACTGACATCGCAACCAAGATGGTTAGACGGGTGTCTTTCTGACTACTGTTTTCAAGATTGACGTCAACACCTCTTCAAGATTGGCATCTCAGATAGCTCCCTGTGCAGAAGGTGCATCGAAAATAAAGAGACACCAGCACACACACTGCTACACTGCACTTATAAACACAAGGTCCCCATTAATAATAATATTTAATTCGTACCTTAATATAGACAGAACTATTTAGACAATATGTAGTGAAAATATAGCTAAATATCATTACTATTATAAAATAAATCTTATTGTAAATTTTTTCATACAATCCGTGTACTTAAATATTTATATGTACCTAGAAATAATTATAATGTTCTGACTATTTACAAGCGCATTTTTAAAGTCTACGTGAATAAAAACTTTTTTTATTTTATTGTTAATGATCTGAAGACACTCCAGGAAGACCTAAAGTTAGGCTTTCGTGGCCTCCTGGACATCTGTATGAAACTGAAATGGTTCAAATAGCCAAACAAGAAACCTAGTGCCCAACTAATTAACTAAACTGACTTACTAGTACTTTTCCGTTTCAGGACTTCATAGTCTGCCGTTGAAAACAGTACTTCTAGACCAACATAGGCAATAATTAATCATAAAAGAAAAAGCCAAGAGATCTTTAATGATTGGTTTAGTTTTTAGCAATGATATCACTACTAGCATCATATTAAAATGATTCAATAATTACCATTTCTTTGTGTAATTAACTTGTCTCCGTATTCCAGATACGCTGGTTTCCCAACTTAGATCTAGCGCTATCCATGTCAGGGCGTTGTGATGTAACTTGATGCTTAATTTATGTATGTATGTGTGCGCACTTATGCAGTGCTGGGGAGATGGTTGTAGGGTCAACTTGCTAAAGAAGATTAGCATTCAAAACACAACGTCTAACAAACATACATACTTAACGAGTTGAATAAACTATTTGTTTCTTAATAAATCTTCATGTCTGAAAGTTCACCAAAATGTTTTTGTATGAGTATAAATCTCCCAACCTCCATTAGGCCAGCATGGTGGAGTAGAGCCTATATTCTATCACTGTGGGAAGGGGTCCTTTCCCTGCAGTGGGACCGTAATGGGCTGCATTATTGTTACTATAGGTACTATTATTTAATAATAAATATCTCAGCGTGGGCAGGACTCTTACAAGATAGACAGATCTCGTGAGGGTCGCTGTAACCCGCTGGATGTGGATAGCGCAAGACCGGCAATTGTGGAGATGTTTTAGGGACGCCTTTGTCCAACAGTGGTCATCTGATATGATGATGATTAAATCAATATCTCGGGACAACGAACATACTGCCAACTGATCCCTCTAGGCATAACCTTGACCATGGCTACTAGATAACGAACTGATAAAAATACTCCTAACCCAGGGAGTATTTTTATCAGTTCGTTATCTAGTAGCCATGGTCAAGGTTATGCCCGGTCAGTTCAAGTCCGGGTCAGACCAACAGAAAAGTCAAATGTTAAAAGATACGATCGACATGGCTGCATGGTGAAATCTACGCCTTCCATACGACTTCTGGTTTATATTACACACAACGACGTTAATTTAAGGATACAAATAAAAAATAAATTAACATCACAATAGCATTGAAACTGAAACATTTCGTAGATAATAATGGTAAATGACTAAAATGTGTGTGTGCGTGTGTGTGTGTAACAACACGGCGCTTTCACTAAAATAATCTAATTACGCAACAGCTTAATAACAATGTGTTAATTGTTAATGTAGTTAGGACGTTAAATCTTAACAGTGCTAATTACGATAGTAAATGGAAAATCGGCCGGGCATGAAATGAATGAGGTTCGGATCCAAGTCTCGACTTACTCCATCATAATTCTCATGTTCGACCTAATTTATATACCACATTTTGAGAAAGTTGTGTTTAAGCAATGCACTATAAGTAGGATAATATGCTACATAAAAAGACCAGTGTGCTTTAGACCACATGACTGAAGTAAAATAATTAAAAATAATAACGAAACGTAACTGGCTATGAGAGGAAGTGAGAAAGAAAACATGTGCTTGCGCCTGTCCCTCTTACCCCTAAAATAAAATAAAAAAGGTTTTTATTCACGTAGACTTTAAAAAAGCGCTTGTAAATAGTCAGAACATGTTTGTAGTAATATAGTTGTATACATTATTATTTCTAGTAACATAGATATTTAGGTAGGTACACATTGTATAAAAATATTTATAAAATTTATTTTATTATAGCAATGATATTTAGCTAGTTCGTATCAAGTTATTGTCAAGAGATTATGTTTAATTATCTAGTTTAAGTCTAATATTTTTACTACATATTGTCAATGGTTCTGTCTATATTAAGGTATTATTATTATGACGGACCTTGTGTTAATAAAGACGGTCGCGCTTTATAAAGTAATATAATATACGAAACGTAACTCTCGTTCTTTTTATCTTTCCTAATTTAAATGGGAAACGAACGGAACGGAGTCGAACGGAAGTTGAGATCAACTACCGTTCGCCTCGCCCGATTACACTAAGTACATAGGTACACTTGTTCACTAAATCTGAATGCTGAAATTGTCAGAAGCTAACGTACTTGTAAACTGTATACTTTAAATTATCGCACCGGATACATCTTCCTTTGGTACACAAACGTGATTCATAATCGTACGCGAGGCTGTGCGGGAGGCGATGGCTGGCCCACACGTCATACTCGTGAACGGGTGCTGCTTGCGGTAACTGGTCGAGCTGCTGTTGGGGTACTCATATTTTTTTTTTTTCGCCTCTGTTAGACTTCGTGTGACTTGTTAATTTTGTAAATGTACGCGGATGCACCCACCGTTTTTTCGTCTAGCAAGTAAGTTCATTTCATTACTGATATATTTACATAATGCATTATACAGGTCGTCATTTGTACAACTCGAAAGAGAAAATAAAAGACACCGTATAGGAAAATAATAAAAGACGTTTGTACAGACGCCAGCACGTCTAGCTATACTAATATGTCAAATTCTTTTATAGATTTTCAACTTTATCACATAAGCATAAGGTTCGCTTTCAATTGGGGGAATTTGACAGATTGGAGTAGCTTGATGTGCTGGCTTCTGTACATTCGAATCTATCATAACGTCGTTTGTGTGTCTTGAACTTAAATGTAACGTACTAGCTACTCACCAGTTATTATATTCTATGTGTTTTAACCTAATCCGTTCAGCAGTTTTTGCGTGGTAGATGAACAAACATCCAAACTTTCACATTTATGGTATTTAGCATATTAAATTATCATTAGTTTCTTATTTTGTTCAATAACATCTTAAACATGAACATAATCTTTAAAAATAACACAATCTGTAACATCTAAATGTCTAGTTACTTATAGGTAAACACTACATTCAAAATTTTAATGAGCTATTTTTATATATTATATTATATTTTGGTATTATTTGTGAAATATATGTATTTCGTAAATACGTATCACACTAATATTATAAAGGCGAAAGTTTGTGAGTGTGTGAGTGTGTATGTTTGTTACTTCTTCACGCAAAAACTACCGAACGGATTTTGATGAAACTTTGCAGTAATATAGCTTATATATCCGAATAACACATAGGCTGTAATTTGTAAAGTTTAACGCGGGTAAAACCGCGGGGCTCAGCTAGTGTTCAGAAATGATAATGTTGCGGTAAAATCTGAAGGCAAGCACAGGGGCACATATCGCCGCATGTCAATGTCACACACACTCGACCAAATTAGTGACTCCGTAGCCTAGACCCTCGACTTGGCACACTCGTATTAGTCATAAGAGAATAAGCTGGCGACGCATTTAGTCTCTTTTTGTAGGCCATTGTGCGTGACTATGTATTGAGATAATAATAATCTGGTACATTATTCACACACGGCCATCTGATCCCAAACTAAGCAGAGATCGTACTATGGAAACCAGATAACTGATATAGTACGTATTCTACTTTTCATTTGTAAATACATACTTATATAGATCATTAAACCTAGACTCAGGACAAACAGACGTGTTCCTGCAGACATTTTTGTCCTGGGTGGCAATCAAACCTACGACCTGCGGCGGGAAATCTACCAACCGCGCTAACCAGCCCGTCAACGAGAAAAATCGACGGTTGATCTTTGTTCTCTGTACGATACTAGAAAGAGAAACTAACAAGAATGAGTCCCCGACACGGTAAACAACATTCGTCACAAACTTTTTGAAGTAAAACTTCTTTAAGCTGAATTGTTGTGAAAAAAAATGTGTCTGGTCGGAAGAGCGTCGTCTGGAACAGAAGTCCTAATAAAATCCTTATAAAATTGCAACAATATAATAATTATCTATATAAGGGGAGTTTTGGCACTGACGCGGAAAAAGACGTATCGAGGCTATGTTTTATTTTCAAAAACTGGTGTAAATTCGAGATTTTATATGTAAATATGGTGGATTTGTAGACATAACATCTTCGACAACGTACACAAGTGGAGGAAAGTGCGATATTGCTGTGAATTGTGATTTTCCGTGTTGTAACCAAAACTCCATAAAAGCCTCTAGTAAAGTCTCCACTGCTTTACTGGGGTTGGACAAGGACTATGTATGACTTGACTGTGACGGACTTTACTTGACAATGACGGAAATAAATGATATAAAAAATATATATATTTACTGAAGGCTCATAAGGCCAAAGGAGCCAGAGCCGTAAAATAAAACAAAAAAAAATATCTATGCCAAAAAAAAATAAGCAATGAGTTTGATAAACCGCCATGCAAACACTGTCATATAGAATAAAAAGAGAAAGAGTCACATGAAGGCTGCATAACGCTTTCAAGGAACTTTAGTCAAAAACCATTCTTCATAATCCGCATAAGCTGACGAATCACAATCAAACTGTATCTAACTGATGTTGCTTATGTCTCCACTGTCTTTAACCCCACCCCCACTTGACAGTTAGATGGGCATTTTATGACAATTACCATTATCATCACTTAGGTAACATTATCGCGATCTATTCTTGGACATCTATTGTTTCATATTGTTATAAACTAGACATATTGTCACTGGATCTAGATTAAATAAAGAACAGTGCGTGAGGTGCGTGGCGCGTGATACGTGACGCAATAAGAAATGACGCTGGATTGTTTAGATAGTATTGTTACAGGAGGGTATTCGTGCTGGTCGTCAAAAGTTATATCTTAATTGAAATACACACATCAACAAAGTCTAGGGATACGTTATTTTGAAATCAAACATGGCTTTATTGTTTAAAACCTATTTAGTTTCCTTAAAAAGTTTATTTACAGATTTAAACCTTGTCTATTCTTTATTCAAAATTTAAAATTAAAATGAGAAACAAATGAAAACACGCAAAGCACAGCGCAATCTTGAGTTGTATCTAATTTCAAGAAGTTGCATTAAAATTTTTTTTGCGTGTTAATTGAAGAAAACCTGATAAATTGTTTTATTTTCTTTTCTCAATTGGTTGTGTAAGCTTTTTAGCGTCATGCCACGCCATCATTTGAGTCGAGATGAAATGTTACGGGCAGTTGGCATGTTACAAAACGGTGCTATTCAACGCGTCGTTGCTGAGTCTCTGGGCACAAGCCAAAATGTGGTATCCAGGCTGTGGTCACGTTATCGCGCTACTGGAGATGTGGCAGAACGGCACACAGGTAGATATCGTGTTACCACTCAGAGACAGGATCGATTTCTCCAAATGACCGCCAGAAGACTACCCAATATCACAGCGATGCAACTAGTGCAAAGGCTCCAGGAGGGTCAGCAGCTGCTGGTGAGCGACCAAACCGTGCGAAGGAGGCTGCATGAAGTTGGTCTTCATGCTCGCAGACCGCTACGAGTCCCAGCGCTGCGACGTGGCAATCGCGGTAGGCGACTTTTATGGGCTCAAGAACATTTGACATGGAGTGATCAACAATGGTCATTGGTGCTGTTCACTGATGAGTCCCGCTATGGATTTCATCCAGATTCGAGACGAACACGCGTTTGGAGAACTCCAGGCAGGGTCAGCCGTCTCCGACATCCACAGGAGGTCCACTCTTACCAAGGCGGGACAATTATGGTGTGGGCAGGAATACGAATCGGCGGACGAACCCAACTCATTTGGATTCAGGGCAGCATGACTGCCCATAGATACCGTGAGGAGGTAGTAGAACGTGTCATTGTCCCGCTCAGGGCCCTAACGGGGCAAGAATTTCAGCTCATGCATGACAATGCACCTTCCCATACAGCGCGGCTGGTGAGGGCCGCCCTTCGAGAACACGATGTTCAGGTATTAGATTGGCCTCCACAGTCGCCAGACTTAAACCCAATTGAACACGCCTGGGACATGTTACAGCGAAGAGCATTGAGGGATTTTCCGCCCAACTTGACAACAGAAGAACAACTTTTCGAACATTTAAAAAGAACTTGGGACTGCATACCCCAGCAAGACATTGACACCTTAATTTTAAGTATGGAAAATCGTTGCCGCTGTGTGATTAATGTTAGAGGAGGAAATACCGATTACTGATTATCAGATTTGGTAAGATTTTTATTCATTTAATTCGATTGAATAATTTTATAAGAATAAAATGTTTTTGTTCACTCAGTAATTTTCTATGGCTTAATTAATTTAAGACTTTTATTAATTAGAAAAACAAAATCGCATCGTGTTGTTAATGTTTAAATATCGGCCATGAAATTATCTTTAATTCTTCCATTTACAGTCATAACAAAATGTTTATAGTTTTCTAGATAATCAATGAAATGTTCAATATCCCTAGATTGTGTTGATGTGTGTATATCATTTGAACTCACCGGCTAAGAACCGATTGGAGAGGTTGAAGCGCGGGATGAGGTTAGTAACATGCTGGTAACATCTTGACCTAGGTGTTTTATTAATTTATATTGTACTTGTTTATAGCCATCGTCGTTTAGGATGATGTGTTCGAATATGTGATATTACAAGTGTGAAAGGACGGTGGCAAGTTAAACCACATATTATTTAGTACCACGGCTAGCTTCCTTTCGCTAGGTGAACGGCTACACTTCACTTTAACCTTTATATAAATATCTGCATCTGGATTTGCATTAAATTTTGCATTTAGCTTGACTTGAGATACGTTTGTTATGGATTTATTATATTTACTTTTGGGTGTTGACATCAATTATTATTTATATACAGTATTGACTGCCTCTTGGTCTGGCGGTAGCTAATTCAGGTCCTAGGTTCCAATACCGGGCCAAAATTAGTTGTAGAGATATCGAAAAACCGGTAAGTTTATTATTGCACAAAGACCATCATACTTGGCTATCTTTATAACCGTTCAGTTTATACAATAGGAATTGCAATTTTTTTTCCGGGTAACTAAGATTTTCCTTTTTAAGTTGTGCAAAAATAGAAAAAATAAGCCGCCAAACAATGAAAGCGTAAAATCAAACGTTGAACACATCGCTTACGCTCATAACCGTCGATTTATATGTAACACAAATGTTTATGTGTGGTATTAGTAAAAAATAAAAGCTCAAACGCTTTGGCAGAAATTTGAAGGCAGTAGCCATCTATATGTTCCCTAAATCACGTTTAGGTTATAACGGGATAACCTAAACGTGATTTAGGGAACTCCTGTTTGCAAGTCACGCTCGACGTTAAGTTGGTTAGTCATACGGAAGATAAATATAGCAGTATTAGAATTAATTTAAAAATTCCGTTGCTTTCCACCATGTTATTTTGTTTTTCGTGATAAATCTTAATGGTTCCTTAAAGCTTTAATTTCCTAACACAAAACAATTTCTCTACAAACCCAGTTGCTTACTTCATCTTCATCGCAAAAACCACTTCCGTAGCTATAAACTCACGGAAATGAGATCTGTACTCGTAACTCGTTATAAAGTATCAAATCTACTGACATTAATGAGATGACATTGTCATAAACGCTTGAACAGGGATGGCACGCAATAGTTTTAATGTTAGAAGGGAAGTTTTTCTGGGCTATAGTGGGTTTGACAGTGGGAAAAAGAGGCAGCCCTAAACCTTACGTCATGTGTGTTATAGGACCCAACCACATCCCGCAGCCTACTAATAGAGTAGGAGAGCTTTTCTTGCAGAGCTGTTGGGTTAACGGTAGTAACCCTGGTTGCTAAGCCAGATAGCGCTCGCAGAGATCAGAAGGAAATAACAATAATAATTATTATTATAACCTTACTATGCTATTCGGTGGTAACTGCTACTACATAGTATATAAACAACTAGCACCGCCCCGCGGTTTTACACGAGTTAAAATTTATAAATTATAACATATGTGTTAATCCAGGTTATCAGATAACTCCATACCAAATTTTGTTAAACTCGGTCCAGCCGTTTAGACGTGAAGAAGTAACAAACATCATCTCACACATCAACTCACACTCACAAACTTTCGCCTTTATAATATTAGTGTGATATTGAAAGAAAGAATGTCAAGATCCTGACTAATGCGATAGTGTGTTTATTTGTTTGTTGGCTAGCTTTTACACCTCATCTATTCAAACGATCATAATAAAATTCTCCACGCATGTTTTCAGGGTAACATAAAAATAAATAGGGTACGTTTTGCCGGGGGAAAACGTAATTGAATTGCGGGAGGAATGCCTAGTATTTTGTTAAAGTTAATATAACGTGTTCTTAACTATCACCTAAGCTAAGCCTAATAACTAAACCTATAAAGGAGAGACAGACATACATCACGCTCGTCTCACGGGAACCTCTCTGGGAACCATCACAATGCGTGTGCGCAACGTGGTGCAACGACACATTGTTCGGTGACTAGATAGTGCGAAATACGAATGTTCGGACGTTGCCAACATGGGAAGGAAATAGAGCGTCCTTGGGCACTGATAATAAAGTACATTAACTCAGATGAAGACTGCTATTGTATATGTATAACCTCTTCCTTTCTCGAGTATAAAAACTTAGGACATATACTCCTTCATATAATGGGAGAAATTATCGTTAAGTTTGTAATACATTGCTGGTTATCTGGTTGAAATCGTCAGTTATCATCTTCGTTTCTTCACTTATGATATGCGTTGGAATACCCTTTGCTGGAAATTATGTTTTTTTTTATGTGAAACATCTATAGCCGCACGTAAAACAGATTTCTGGCGTGCTAGCCCGTATGTAATCCGTCGCGTCGTTTCATACTAGTAACCACGATGTTTAATTTAATTTATTTTATTTTATTTGGGAAAATAACTGTGTCAATTATCTAAGGTAGTCTAAAATAAGGATAACTTAGGACTATTTAACATTTTCCACATATTACAGACTATATAACTTGGTATGCATAAAATTATACTATTACAAAATTATGATAAAAGAAAGAGAGAAATAGGCTTCTGAGATGGTTTAACGACTGTTGTCTAATGACCGGAACAAACAACTTAACAAACCTTCCGAAGTACGCAGAAGTTCAGAAATTAAAACACTTAGGCAGTAACCCATTTATATATTGACCGCACTTCTAGATGGAGAACCTTGCCGATCATTTACTGTCATGTCACCACCAAGCCACGAACCGCGTATTTGATGAAACCTGACGAACTTAGAAAAATGGGAAGAGACGTCTTTCCAAACGATTGAAACTAAATTCCTAAATGTTGGCGAAAGTTGGCCACACTGACAAATTATATCCCGAGTGCTATTTTCAACAGCTTTTGCAATTTTGTTCGGCTATGTACAGGGAAACATTGAAGACAATGAGGAATTATTTTTATACGGATACAAACTATATGTATGGTAAATGGTAAAATGCTAAATATATGTATGGTTATCGTTAGTCTGGTTGCCATACTACAGAGTACATACAGGCTCTGCCTAGTTTGGGATTAGGTGGCAGTGTGTTAGTTGTTCCAACATATTTATTAGTATACAACGAATTAGCAAAATTGGTTGACTCACAGTAAATAAATCGCGCAACATAGATACAAAAAAACATACTATCGAATTAATAACTTCCTTCTTTTTGAAGTCGCTTTAAAAGACAAAGCCGACCTACCGCCACTGGCACATAAAAATAAGTAATGCATCATTATCAAACTAACATCAGACCGTTATATAAAACAAGGTAAGTAGTCTCAAGTTGGCGAACCTCTTTTTAACATTACCTTGCAAATTAAGTTAGAACTACTTGTTTATAAAAATAATTACGAATAATTTGAAAGATTTTTTACAAAGATTGCTTATTTAATTAACGTTCCTAATTGTAATAGTTACGTAGGTTACATAAGCTCGCTGCTAAAATCAAGATTGAAGATAATCACGAGTTCCTAGTCTATCGGACCAATTTCCTCAGCTCCGGATGGATAACATCTTTGATGATAATCACAATGTGAATGTGAACTAATTAAAAGTTTCACACAAAATCTTATGATTAATCGATTTCATTGCAAATACGAACTTCCTGAGATTCTCTACTAAAAACAGCTAATCTATCACAATCTAAAAATGACAGTTTAACTTCACACGAACGCATTGTTTACTTTCCATCACGTTTTTACGACCTCTGAGGAAGACGCCATTCATGACACTTTCAACAACATGGCGGCGATGGTTTTTCCCGCCCATTTTTAACGCGGTGTTAGCAATTACATATAACAGAAACAAATTTTATAGAAATAGAGCATTTTCCTTACATGGGACACAAATAAATTGTAAAAAAGTCATATTTCGCCTATAATATTAACTGCATTTAAAGCTTGAAGGTGTTTAAAATGGTTGAAATATAATAATTTTATGACAAACGAGTATAAAGAAAAGCGTTGATTTCATCAAATTACCGGCTTTAGTTAATCAACCTATAGAAAATAGAGAACAATGCCCTGAGGTTAATTACTTAGTTAACTGACGACTGTTTGATTTGAAACCGATCTGTGGGTGAAAATAGAAAAATACTTCTAGTAAAAAAGTAAATCCAAATCAATAATGCAGGCACAAAATTTGTAAGTAAATAGAGATACGATCGGTGGGGTTCAGGAACCATAACGCTTTTATTATATGGATGGGTGTCCGCTTTAGTATTTCGTGATTTAGAAGAGATACCCTAAATTATCGATAACAGATGTAGTAATTATAAGCCAGGTAAGAAGGTAACTACTGAGGCGGCCTACGGCAGAAGCTTTAAAAATCACCAGTTCAAGAAGAAATTATCACTTTATCATATAAAAAAATCTGAAAAGAAGGCCACATCACAGAATACATTAATTAAAATTAGAGTTAATCTAGTTAAAACGCAAATAACTCAATTAATTCAGTAGCAATAATAGTAAAAATATGTACATACAGCATTAGATCGAGTGATGTAAGCACGTGAACTAGTCACAGCGAAAGTAAAAGTTGAGGAGATGTAAATATTGTTGCAGCATACATTGCTGCGCTTATTGCTATGTAAATACAATGTACGTTCGAAGAGTCATCTATGTTACCGTTTATGACCCACTATGGCGAAGAAAATGGAGGGTCAGGAATATATTTAATACTAGCCCAAGTATGATCAAATGTAGAATAAATTATTATAAATATAATTAACGTGAACGACTCGCAGTGAGTTTTAATTTCCGGGCAAAGCGTATTCCAAAGAAGGATAACTGGATAAAGAAGTATAAGTGAAGAAACAAAGATTATATTCGATGATAACCATCAGATAACCAGCAATGTATAAAAAACTTAACGATAATTTCTCACATTATATGAAGGAGTATATGACTTAAGTTTTTATCTTGTTGACCTGTGCTACTAAGTTGTATTAAATAGAGGCGGGTTACTACTAGTACTGCGCAGTAGTTCGCTTGAGTATCAGTCTCGAAGGTGCTATTAGGGTGTTTATAGCAGTTTGAGAGGCTTTTTAAGAAGGTTATATCTACTTATTACTGCCAACATAAATTCTACTGTAGATAGACTAGTAAAACTATATTATCGTGAAAATGTATTATCGTGAAAACAGTAAAATGCCATAGGAAATCCTAAGTTGTAACGACTCGCGTCCAGTGATTTGGAAACTTGATATAATATAATTACTTTCCACTAGTCCCACATTAAACTCTGGCATTACACAGGACGCATCATTAAGTTAATATTAGGTCTTTACCTATGAAATTGCCGTTCTGCAGTACTGGCCATTTCAAATCAAAATAATTTTTGTTTGGCTAAGAATTCTAATTTCAAATTAATTTTATTTTAAAAACATGGATTCTTTTTTCCAAAAGTAGTCATTTCTTTATTGATTAGTGTTACATTTTCATCGCATTTCAATCTTTTTCGTCATCATGGATACGTTAAAAATTCGAGTAATTATGGAATATGAGTACCGTCGTGGCAGCAACGCGGCACAAGCGGCACGCAACATCAACGACGTTTACGGAGCTAACACTACAAACCAACGCACCACCTGTTATTGGTTTGCTCGCTTCCGTTCTGGAAATTTCGACCTGAAAAATGAACCTCGCGGTCGTCCGAAGACTTTGGTCGACAATGACGAATTAAAGGCGGTTGTGGAAGCTGATGATACACAATCTACGGCTGAATTAGCAGCAGCTTTCGACGTTAGCGTCAAAACAATATTGGTCCATTTGCGTCAAATTGGCAAGGTAAAAAAGCTTGACAAATGGGTGCCCCACGAACTCAATGATCGCCAGCGCGAAGTACGCGTCGAGACGTGCCTTGCACTGCTCAACAGACACACAAATGAAGGAATTTTGAACCGCATTGTTACCTGCGATGAAAAATGGATTCTGTTTGATAACCGCAAGCGCTCAGCAAGTTGGTTGGATCCTGGTTCAGCACCTAAACAATGCCCTAAACGAAAACTTACCCCTAGAAAAGTGATGGTCACTGTTTGGTGGTCTAGCGCCGGTGTGATTCATCACAGCTTCTTACCAAACGGGGTGAGCATTACTGCAGATGTGTACTGTGAAGAACTGAGCACAATGATGGAGAAGCTGGCGCATCTCCAACCAGCATTGGTCAATCGCTCGTCTCCGCTGCTCCTGCACGACAACGCGCGACCTCATACTGCACAGCAGACGGTCTCCAAGTTGCAAGAACTGGGGTTGGAAGCTCTCCGTCATCCGCCCTACTCACCAGACCTTGCGCCTACAGACTACTACTTTTTCCAGAATTTGGATAACTTCTTGGCGGGAAAAAAATTCAATACCCGAGAGGCAGTACAAAATGCCTTTGAAGAATTTGTTGCCTCCCGTCCAGCTGATTTCTTTAAGAAGGGCATCAATAAACTGCCACTGCGATGGCAAAGATGCATTGATTGCATGGGTGATTACTTCGATTAATACAAATAAAAAAATTCATGAAAAAAATTCGTTTAAATTTTTTCATACAAAACGGCAATTTCATAGGTAAAGACCTATTATTACTGCACGTATTCTATAAGGTCGAACGTATCGGCAGTATATTGTTTTAGAAGTATTCTTGTCAATTTATGCAAAATATGCGTCAAGTTTGCATAAGGTGCACTTAACACATTTACCTATTGAACTAAATTTAACCACGTGTTCTTATTTCTTTTAAAAGTTTCTCAACAATTATTAAACACTGCAACCCAATCCTTTTAAATAACCTGTCAAATAAAAAGAGTCAAATTAGCTCTTCTTTAAGAGATTTCCCGGGAGTCTCGCCTAGCGGAATATTGTGCAACGTTCCAGAAACCGACGTGATTGTTTATGAATTTTATTTTCTTTCCATAGAAACAAGTGCAGTTTACTTTTGCCTTAGAGTATGACATGTTGCGAGATATTTAATCCGTTGTCAACTTCAACCATCAGTCTTCACATTATGTCTGTATTAGGAGAGATTAAAGATTCTAAACAATATGTATGTGATAGTTATGATAAAAGATGCAAGTATTCAGTTATATCATAGTGCATGAAAGCGAGTGAAACCAGGCGTCATTACAAGTATGAATGGGAGCAGTTTAGTTGAAGCACAATGGATGAGAAATCTTGCACCACAGATAATTGCTGGACTGATTTTATGGTGAATACAATGTTGTTTATTAGAGGAGGAAATCTGAAGAAAAATCTGTCTGTATTGATCATTTCATCTAAAAAGGTACGCAGTGTATACTAATTTTAATATCGATGTAATTATATTATTTACTCTAACTCCTAAAACTTTTATATTACGTTCGCTGCTGGATATGTGGACACCAGTATAATTCAATAGCATTCATATAATCCTGTAACAAAGTATACGCATTATACTTGAAATCTGTTTGGACAATCTGGTATTCCCAGAAAGATACAACTGACAGTCACTTAATATCAGTAATCAGAGAGTGATTTCGCACATTTAATACCTATTTACGTCTACAAAAGTGAAGAAGGAACTGAATGTCATGTCTTGAAAGTGACTCGTTACCTCATAAGCTTTGTAATAATTTCATTATCTCAAGATTACATCTGTTATTCTTATACTTTGTTAGTATTTTAAAGTTTTTTTAGAATTTATAAGCAAATAGCTGTGCCCGCGACTTCGTCCGCGTGTTAATTAGCTTATTTAGTTCTTTTTTGGTAGTTTCTAAAATAAAACATTTTTTCTAAAATAAACGTAGCCTAAGTTACTCCTTATCACATCAGCTACGTGCCAATAAATTATTTTAACATTTAATATTTATATAATTAATTTGTATTTTTTTTTATTACATTTTAAAATCTGATTTAACATCTCGCAATATTACAATAATTTGACATTCCTTACATCTATTCCGAATATTTTTAACTTTTATTTTTTATCTTTTACGAACTTTATGACATTATGGGTTATAATTATTAGCATGTTTGATTTTGACATTATGTATTATTAATATTATATCCGATTTTAATATTAAAATTATTAATAGCATATTTAATTTTTATATAATGGATTATAAATAGTATCTTGAAAATATTAATAAAATTACTTGTAACGTGTAAGCAACATTTGCACACCCCGACGATTTGATTTGAATAAAAGTCTCGTCCAAATCGGTCCGGTCAGAGATTAGCCGGAACAAACAGACAGACAGACAGACAAAAATTGTAAAAAAATTTGGTGTATGTACCTATACGGTACATGTGCATATACATGTAGTAAAAAACGGTAATTTCAATATTACAAACAACCACTCCAATTTCATTTATAATAATAATAATAATAAAAATCTTTATTGACTTAAGTGATACGTTTACATTGTTCTTAATCTAAGAGTATGTTTCTATACTTATTACATTATTCTAAGTGAACACTAATGTCTAAACTAGGCCGAGCCTGTACCTCAGACGGTAGATTCTTTTATATCTATGTATTAGAACAGAAACAGATTTATTTGTATGGAGTATAGATGATGGGTGTATGTATTATTGTATTTGTATAGATTATAATGGGTGTATGTTTGTGTCAGCAGTACTCGACATGAAGCAGGCATTAAGACCTATTCTAAATACGCGATAGGTAAAACCTTCGGTTTCTGCAAAGCCATTCCCAAAGGATCTACACAATGGCCGCTTTTACGCTACCCGCATTCAGCTAGCCTTCGAAGATCGTCAGTCTACCTCATGGGAGACCTGCCTGCTGCGTCTTTCTGTTCGTGGTCACCACTTGAGGAACTCGTATATAGGTTAAGCAACGTCCCCACCGGAGCAGCTTTCCCGGGGCTCCCCCTATCAGGCGCCAGAAGAAGTCCACGGTGCAAGTCCGACATACCCACCCGCAGACACTTTTTGCGGGTGGCATGCGTAGGCATTCCCCTGCCTTAATAATAAATAAAAAAAGGTTAAGCAACGTGACACTTAGCTGTAAAAGGATGCTATTATATATGTGTCAAAAGACATGTAACTATCGGCATGCTTGCACATAGATATTTAACATTAAAATAATTTCATAAGGGAAGGTTAATTTCCTTCAATACAAAAGCCAGCACATCTAACGCGACCTCTCCGCTGGCGTGCTCAAGAATACATTTGCAATTATTACGCTTATTAGTTCACTATGTGGGTCAAAACCATAATAATGAGCTTACACAAGTTTAATAGACAATGTGATTGATTGGAGGAAGTTACACAGCTTTAGTTTGTAGAACAAAGAGAGACAATCAAATATTATTATGATGGTTCATAAAATTTTAAGTATCGTTTTACACAATGTAATATTCGCCGTAACCATCGGTTTTTTAATATGGCAAAAATTACGAAGTCTATACACATAATTAATTTAACGTTATTACAAATTTCGCTACGTTTAGATTATTTCTTTAAATTGTATGTGAATAGTCTAGTAAAATATTTTTGTTGCCTAGATGGTTCATTCTGCATTAGCTCTGCTTTAGCCATTTTGCTGTCCCTTATAAAGTACTCTATTAACAGGCGGATTGCTCTTTGGAGCTGGAGCATTGAAATGCTCTTTTTCGCAATAAATTATACAAGGAGTGCGCAAGTAGTAACTACTCCATTCATTTAATAGTCCGATAAGAAGTCCAGAGCCTCTAGCACGAGTTCCTGCAGTTTACTTACTCGATCACACGTACAGTTTCCTCCCATACATTGAGCACCAGCGCCTCTCGCGGAAACTATTAAGAACTAAAATTCTGGTGCTCAATGTATGGGACGAAACTGTACGTGTGATCGAGTAAGTAATCTGCAGGAACTCGTGCTAGAGGCAGTGCACGTGTGGCGCAGCGGCTAAGACATCCGCCCCGCCGCTTTGAGTCCCACGTCAAACCGCTATTTGTGTGACCCATAAATAGTTTTTCTGAGTCTGGATGTAATTTGTGTCCGTCTATTATATGTTTGTAAAGGAACCTGTGACACAGGGATTAAATTCCCTAGTGCGGGCGTTGTCTTTAAAAAAAAGAAGGTAATCCAACAAGAACGACAAATAATAAAAGTTAAACCAAATTCACATCATTTGCTTCAAAGGCTGTGATGCTAAGGGGTTGATGTGTGTTCTTGACGCCGGTCTACTTCCTAAAACTGTTAAGTAAAGACAACACATTTTTAAAAAAATCTGATTCAGGCCCTTAACTCATGATCTCAGGTCAAACGTGACACAAGACCGACTAGGTAATCTAAAGACCGAGATTAAATAACGAAATACTTATATAGAATTGTTCCTATGAATTTATTTCAGTATAAGTCACAATCAAGAGTTGTATGACGTAACACTTCCGGTCTGAAATGCAAGCTGTTTTTGACAGGCTGTCAACATCCATCATGTCCACGCCATTGAGATGCGCTGTGATTGGTCACAGACATGTGTGTCACATTGGAACGAATGGCATTGCATGGTTTAATGTGCGTCTTTTGTTTTAGTTCATTATGTCGCTTCACAGCATGCGAAAAGTATTATTTTAGATGTCAAGATCACTTTAACACAGATTTAATTAATGTATTCTTAAATTTTGTTCGTAATAGAAATAACAGATGTTAGAATAGAATCGCTGATTTAATATTTTTGAATTTAATAAAAATAGATTATTATCTATACTGAAATTTTAAATGCGAAAGTTCCTCTATCTGTCTGTTACTCTTTGACGACTAAACGTTATAGTTTCTGGTCTAGTTTCTAAAATGCATTTCATTTACAGAGAAACGCTACAAAAAAAGCTAAAGCTTAGACCGATTCAATCCAATACATTTTAGCCCCCAAATTTGTCGCTTAATATGATTTAATTTTAAATAAAATTTATTTAAAATACGCTTTTCACTTAAGAGCCCTTTACCAAGTCATGCTCTGCAGGAAAATATAATAAAAATTCAACATAAATGTAATGTTTAAACAAAGCAAAAATTTTATTGCAAATAATATATTAAATTTGAATTTTAAAAGGCAAATGTCGCGTCTAATTTCTTTTTAATACACATTATTGCTCAAGCGCACAATACTTAACTGACCCGAATGTGTGTCATCAATAGACATAACGCGTTATTTTCACGCAGACGTGAGAATTCATAAACCATGATAGGTCAGTAATGTACATGTTATATAACTTTATTATGATAAGTATTACGCTAAAGCATAATGGAACGCAAACAAAAGCTCTATTGATTTGCGCATACGCATTGGTATTGCGTAGGGATGTCGGATTTTTAGGCAATATTTTATACCATGGGAATGGAATTTAAATGGCTGATCTATACAATTTATAGAGATTAGCCATTTAAATTGCGGTCTTTTATACATTCTTATTATTATTTCATTACTACACTTATTTGATAACTGCAAGAACATACTAAGAACAGTTAAAATATTTAAGAACCTATTTGTCTTTTTTTTTAAATTAGGTTTACTAAACTGGCCAACGCACTTTGTACAATTTAAAGAGCTTTAAACAAATATAGCTTAAGTGTTTGGCCTTCTAGAAGTGAACACAGCATGCATTAAACAAAAAGAAAGTCATTGTGTGGATGTAGCATTTTTATTGTATAATCTTATTATATTTTTAATCGGCTTCCAATAAAGGCCCCGATTACTGTCATTATATTCTTCATACATGCTCGCCGGTTTAGGGTACTTCTGACCTGCCCTTTCTTGAGAACATCTCCAATTTGGTCAGAAAATGTTCGACGTGGTCTTCCCCTTCCGGTTGTCCCATTCACACAGGCCAGGTATACTTCTTTTGTCAATCTTCTTTCATTCATCCTTTCTAAATGGCCAAACCATAAAGTATGCAAAGATCGTGACAAATGGAAATCCGTTGTCTCTGCCTACCCGTCTGGGAAACAGGCGTGAGTCTATGAGTCTATTCCTATAAAGGAGGATATCAATTAATGTTTTTAAACTTTTGCGATTTGTACACATTTTTATATACTGTGGACACGGGTCTCATCGCGATAAAGATTTAAGTAAATCATTACCTTGGATATCCGACGTTTCGGCATGGATTGCATAGTAATCATCATTTTGGATTTCAATGGATATATATGTTATGTTAACACATCAGAAACATAAATCAAAATGTAATTTGGGAATAATCAAATACTCAGCACCGAAGAAGTAACGAGGCGGCTACCGAAAGCAAATATATCATTTCAAATTAATAATATATATATTTTTTATTTTGACAGCCCTAAGTTTCACTTTGACGTAACATCGCGGAAGAGTAACAACCTTGACCTTATTGACACTTTCTATGCGCGTACGTCCATTAAGTTATACACGGCGAAGCGTACGATGTATTCGGAACGCATGCGCACCACGAGCGCCGGCACTTAGTACAAATAACCATTAAAATAATGGAGAGAGGTAGTTAAGTAAGAGAAATACATTTATTATGTTAATTATTCTAAACACCAAGTAGTGATTAATTTTATAATACAGCTAAGTATTATGTTTATTACAGTTATGTAAACGGTTTTTCGGATTAAGCGCTACAGTTGCAAACATTGGATATTATTCAATGTTGTATAATAAATTTTAAATGTTACTAAATAATAACGTTTAAGTTTCTAGTACAATTCACCGGGCTCTACTAGTCGGTGGACGGCTTTAATTTGTGGAATTTAACTTTCAGATAGAGTATAAACGATTTTTTAGGGTTCCGTAGCCAAATGGCAAAAAACGGAACCCTTATAGATTCGTCATGTCTGTCTGTCTGTCTGTCCGTCCGTATGTCACAGCCACATTTTTCCGAAACTTTAAGAGCTGTACTGCTGAAACTTGGAAGTAGGTGTATTCTGTGAACCGCATTAGGATTTTTACACAAAAATAGAAAACGAACAATAATTTTGGGCGGTCGCCATACATAGAACAGAAACTCAAAAATTTTTTTTTTATCGTACCCGTACATGTGGGGTGTCTATGGATAGGTCTTCAAAAATCATATTGAGGTTTCTAATATCTTTTTTGTCTAAACTGAATAGATTGCGCGAGAGACACTTCCAAAGTGGTAAAATGAGTGTCCCCCCCCCCCCCCCCCAGTAACTTCTAAAATAAGAGAATGATAAAACAAAAAAAAATATATGATGTACATTACCATTGAAACTAACAACGAAAATTGGTTTGAACGAGATTTAGCAAGTAGTTTTTTTTTTACACGTTTTAAACCGCAATTTGCTTTCATTTAATCAACTGAAATACTTGCTGCTACGGAACCCTTCATGTGCGAGTCCGACTCGCACTTGGCCGGTTTTTATTTTAAATAGTTGCCATCTGATCCCAACTTAGCAGAACCTGTAATATTATAACCAGAAAACTGATAAACAATACTTATATATTTCTAAATACATACAGATTATAGTTAAATTACACCCAGACACAGAACAAATAATCATTCCCATTAACGCAAAGATTTGTCCTGGTCGGGGATCGAACCCACGTCCTATGGCTTAGCAGTCAGTTTCACTACACACTATAGTAACAAACCAGTTGTTAGTAGTGAGCTAAAGACTAAAAGTATGGGGATTTCATCGAATATTCTCTTTGTTTCAGTCGGAAGGACAACTTATGGTCTTCACCATAAGTTGTCCTTCCGACATACGCGCATAGAATCTGGGTGCTACAATGACGATGTGGCGTCGTGCAGGCTTCTGAGCAAATACTTTTACTACTAAAAGACAGACAGGCAGAGACAATCCTTTAACTTAATGCTTAGTTTTATTAATAAATTGTATGCATGGTTTTTATAGGAAGGTAGTTACTTAGTATATATTTGATTGATAGTTTACTTAGTATTTAATGAAGGATGTATTAAAACTGTATTTTAATTTTAAATTAATCTTGTAGTTTTTAAGCATTTATTGTTATATTAATGCAGAAATTATAAAGATGTATGATAGATTATATTAATTACGTAGGACAGACAGAGCAAATAAATATTTCGACATTGAAGCACCCAGATTGTGAGCCGATTTTCCGTGCAGGTTACTTAACGAATAATATCAGGAAATTATTACAAAGAAAGTACTTCAAAAATATAAATAAATATTAATTTCGCTTTCAAAAGAATAAAGGAACGATTGTAGAGAAAAATAGAAGCATTAGCGCTATATTTAGTTTGAAATATGGTTGTTCTGTGAAAATTGTCGAGCTGGAGAGATGAATGACTTGTAGGCAACAGTCTGCGAACTAAATGATGTGACGCAATCTGCGGTCTCAGGGCTGCCACTGCAGGAACGTGGGCGTAGGATTTGTCACATTAGGGAATATTGGTAGTATGGAACATTTTAATGTAGAACGAACAAATACTGCATCGCGAGGATCTCTACAAACAAGCAATCCGTGGGACTGTCTTAATCGCAGCGGTTAAGACAGTCCCCTCGCCGTTTCGTGAAGCAGGTTTCCGCGCCGGACAACTATTCGTGTGACCCATGAATAGTTGTTCTGAGTCTAGATGTAATTTATGTCCGTCTATTATATGTTTGTGAAGTACCCCGCGACATAGGAACAAAATTAGCTAATGCGGGCGTTATCTTTTAAAAATAATAATAAAAATACAATGCGTACCCAGACCTAAAACAACTTTAGATGGGTCACACAAATAGTCTTAAACTGTACCAAAAACGAATTGCGAAAGCGATGAAGTAGTAGCGGGTACCTTAACAGTGAGCAGTAGACATAATATGTAATTTAATATTTTATGTGAATACGATCATATTTGGTTTTTTTTATCCTGACCGCTAAGTCAGAGGACAAATCTTTGTGTGATGAGCACGATTATTTGCGTATGGGTGTAATTTATTGATTAATAGCTGTGTCCCGCAATTTTACCCACGTTATACTTTATAAATTGTAGCCTATGCGTTAATCCAGGGTGTCAGCTAACTCCATACCCAATTTTATTGAAATCGCTTAAGCCGTTTAGACGTGAAGAAGTAACAAACATACTCACTCACACAGACACACACTCACAAACTTTCGCCTTTATAATATTAGCGTGATGTCTACGTATTCAGAAATAGGCTATCATGGTGAAATACACAAACTGTAACCTTTACGTACACGTAATTTGCAAAAAAATATTTAAAATGAAAGATCATCCAATCCTAATACGAAAACCACGATGCGTACTGAAAATGACGACTGTTTTATGTTTAGTATCAAATACCTAGCACAAACAAAATAAGTAACTCTTTTATGGGCCAATGTATAAGATACTATAACAAATTTCCTAATGATATTAGAGAATTGTCTACGAATAAGTATAAAAGAATTATTAAAGCCAAATGGTGTAGCAGGGCATATTACAAAATTTCTGATTATTTAAGTGATAAAAGTGCTTGGGATTGAGTTGTTCTGAGTCAACACACATGATTGTAATTAATCTTAAGTATATTTTATTTTAAAAAAGGATTTCTACTGAGTTTTGTGGCAGTGTTTCGCAGTAGCTGCCACGTCATGCATAACACGGTAGGGTAAAACAATATCACGATTCCACATAAAAGTAAAATTTTAACTGAATAAATTTTTTTTGACTTTGACTAACTTTCTTATACGAAGCTGATAAGTTCTTTACCGGCTTGGCGCCCTTAGGTTACAGCATAAGCGTCACGTCCCGCGTCATTCCCAAGCTATAAGTTCAGTTTCAATACTGACAACCCTATCAGTGCGGTGTGCACAAATGACTGTGACGCAACATCAATGTGATGTCGCCCTTATGTATGAATGCAGCGGTTTTGCCTCTCGCTCGTTAGACGAATCACTTTTAACAATACTTTTGTAGTGCAAATGTGAATCATAGTTATGTGACCCATGAATAGATCGACCAGTCTTTTGGCACTAAGATGGTAATACTATTTAATAAAGAAACTTACTTATTTATTGTATGAACAGTGGTCACTCTAGTGTCAGAGCTAATTAAGCCCCGCGCCCAGTAGGCATCAAAGATGGCGTACCTAATGACTGTTGTCAAATGACTACAACCGGGACCGACAGCTTAACGTATACTCCACTAACGTGGCGTCGTGTATTACGTTAACATCGGACTCTAATTTACCAATTATTATTATATGACGGTCACCGTAGCCTAGTTGGTAGTGCTCCTGCCTACGAAGCTGGTGGTCCTGGGTTCGAATCACAGTAAGTGCAAATATTTGTGTGATGAGCACGAATATTTGTTTCTGAGTCATGGATGTTTTCTATGTATTTAAGTATTTATCTATCTATAATATTTATATTAGGTCTTTACCTATGAAATTGCCGTTCTGCAGTACTGGCCATTTCAAATCAAAATAATTTTTGTTTGGCTAAGAATTCTAATTTCAAATTAATTTTATTTTAAAAACATGGATTCTTTTTTCCAAAAGTAGTCATTTCTTTATTGATTAGTGTTACATTTTCATCGCATTTCAATCTTTTTCGTCATCATGGATACGTTAAAAATTCGAGTAATTATGGAATATGAGTACCGTCGTGGCAGCAACGCGGCACAAGCGGCACGCAACATCAACGACGTTTACGGAGCTAACACTACAAACCAACGCACCACCTGTTATTGGTTTGCTCGCTTCCGTTCTGGAAATTTCGACCTGAAAAATGAACCTCGCGGTCGTCCGAAGACTTTGGTCGACAATGACGAATTAAAGGCGGTTGTGGAAGCTGATGATACACAATCTACGGCTGAATTAGCAGCAGCTTTCGACGTTAGCGTCAAAACAATATTGGTCCATTTGCGTCAAATTGGCAAGGTAAAAAAGCTTGACAAATGGGTGCCCCACGAACTCAATGATCGCCAGCGCGAAGTACGCGTCGAGACGTGCCTTGCACTGCTCAACAGACACACAAATGAAGGAATTTTGAACCGCATTGTTACCTGCGATGAAAAATGGATTCTGTTTGATAACCGCAAGCGCTCAGCAAGTTGGTTGGATCCTGGTTCAGCACCTAAACAATGCCCTAAACGAAAACTTACCCCTAGAAAAGTGATGGTCACTGTTTGGTGGTCTAGCGCCGGTGTGATTCATCACAGCTTCTTACCAAACGGGGTGAGCATTACTGCAGATGTGTACTGTGAAGAACTGAGCACAATGATGGAGAAGCTGGCGCATCTCCAACCAGCATTGGTCAATCGCTCGTCTCCGCTGCTCCTGCACGACAACGCGCGACCTCATACTGCACAGCAGACGGTCTCCAAGTTGCAAGAACTGGGGTTGGAAGCTCTCCGTCATCCGCCCTACTCACCAGACCTTGCGCCTACAGACTACTACTTTTTCCAGAATTTGGATAACTTCTTGGCGGGAAAAAAATTCAATACCCGAGAGGCAGTACAAAATGCCTTTGAAGAATTTGTTGCCTCCCGTCCAGCTGATTTCTTTAAGAAGGGCATCAATAAACTGCCACTGCGATGGCAAAGATGCATTGATTGCATGGGTGATTACTTCGATTAATACAAATAAAAAAATTCATGAAAAAAATTCGTTTAAATTTTTTCATACAAAACGGCAATTTCATAGGTAAAGACCTATTATATCGTCGCCTGGTACCCATAGTACAAGGTTTGCTTAGTTTGGGGCTAGGATGATCTGTGTGAAATTGTACCTAGATATTATAATTATTAATTTCATTCGCCTCATGTTGTTTCTAAATTCTAAAGTACCACAAATCTCTAGATTAGAGGAAGTATTAAAGCGTGATAAAGGGTAAAAATCATTTGCTGTTTGCAGTTGACAACAAAGTAAACCAATTTGAACGCCAATTTAGTGATAGTCAGCAGCGAGTAGGAGTGTTTTTTTTTCTAACGCAGCCTGATGGTCAGCCGTTACCGAAGCTTATAATAGCTGTAACATTCAGGACATTACGCACGCGTTGCCGGTCCTTACCTCTTCGCTAGTGAGCTTACGTAGAAGCGCAAAATTGACATAATAATGACTTCATCTGTTGTAAATTCTATAACTATGAGGTGCTTTCCCAGACGAGTTAATGATAAATCAAAGGTACTGACACCTAGAGCAGCAGCAACACTCACACTTGAGTGTTGCTGCTGTTAAATAATACCCAGAGATTTTTAGTAGGGTTATATTGGACGGGTGTCACTTGTTCGCTACCATTTATGAGGAGTTCTTTGCATTTCGTTATTATTATGTTTTTAGATTATAATCTACAGCAGTGAAGTAAGGTAAAGATATTATACTTATATGATTATTTTATCACGTTTAATTTTTGTATCTCGTACAAAAGAGTTCAACGAGTTGCACTCAGTGCAGTGCTCTATATGACTAGAATGCAACACTATTTACATTGATGAAATGTGAGTTCGTGTATGGTGGTCATTATACATCCAATATATAAAGCGATTAAGCTTCAACTATAGCAAAAATGTTATTGGAACGAAGTTCCTTATCGCGCATTGTGAAAGGGGGCTAGACGGAAAAATTTCTTACGAAAAGTTGTCACGACACTTTTTGCAGCTGTGCGGCGTGCGCATGTTTCTCTGTCTGTCTCTCTCTCTCTCTCTTATAGAAAGCAAGCCAGATATTTTCATTTCTATTTCACATTGAACAGTGTGGTGTCGCGACGATTATTTTTGTTGAGTGTATACAGGTTTTTTGTACATAATAAATAATAAGAAATAACTTCGTTCCATCCGGGTGTCCCTTGACACCTCTTAAGTTTATTCATATTGAAATATGCACGTGTGGCGCAGCATCTAAGATAGTCAACTCGCCGCTTCGTGTCCCAGGTTGGATTCCCGCGCCAGGCAACTATTTGTGTAACCCATAAATAGTTGTTCTGAGTCTGGTTGTAATTTGTGTCTGACTATTATATGTTTGTAAAGTACCCCGCGACACACGGATTAAAGTCCCTTACTCCCGTAGTCTTAAAAAAATGAAAAGATCTTAATGACGAGAACCAGATTGATTCACACACAACTATCGAATTTGCTATTATTGTTAAAAAAGCCCTGCTTTGTAGGAATGGAAATACAAAAAAATTAACATTTTAATTGCTCATACGCTTTTGTATCATTTTCGTAAGTAATATCGTTGGTTATTCTATTTACTTTATTTCTTTCTTATGTTGCTACACCCCTATCAGTCATTTAATTATTCTTCTTGCTGATCTTGTCCATCCTAAGGTTGTCTGGAAGAGATCGCAGTTAGCGATAAGACCGCCCATTGTACTAGATTTATTACAACTTTATACTTTTATATGTAAATCTTGGTGTACAATAAAGAGTATTTGTATTGTATTGTGTTGATATTGCTGCTTATAAATGCAATTGGCGAATTTGAGTCCCAGGCGATGTACACACCGCCACACATCAAGCTATACCTTTCCAGTATAAGCTGATCTCGCGTTGTATAGGATTTCCATACAATAACAGATCAGCTTAGATGGAAATGTATAGCTTGATATGTAGCCTTGTGTACACGTATTTGATTTTATAATTATCTAGTGATTGATGTCACTTACTGAAGTCCTTCGTTACATGGCAAGGCCTAGGAGAGGTTTTATGTGTAGATATGGAATTTCCTTTTGCTGGTTTGGTAGGTTGCCTGGAAGAGATCGCTTTTAGTGATAAGGCCGCCAATTGCAAAATAATTTTCCTTTCCTTATGCAATAAAGTGTACTTCTTCTTTTTGGCTTGTTCATGATTTCTATCCTCATGCCAAACCAGTTTTGTTAACTAAAAGTAAGTAGGTGTTGCAGGCTATCTACTTGTGTAGCAGCTATCAATAATGCACTGTCATGCGGGCGATTTAGGGGTCACTGAACTATAATACCCCTTTATTCAAAACATGTCACTGAGCAAAACCGTATTTATTTATTTTCACCAAAATTTGTTGACGGTATTGCACATGTTCAACACGTAAAGGCGGCCAAGACGATAAACTAGTTAAAAGGATTTTTATAATTAAATAAAGGCGCTCATATGCTATTGCACTCATCGGACCTTAAGTGATGGCTGAGGTGAAGCGCGCAGTCATTCTATAGATGGGTGACTTTGAAAGTGCTTTAATTTTCTTGCCTTTTAGCAGTTGGTCCCGGTTGTTGTTGTCAGACATCAATTGCTAAGCCATGTTAGAAGCTTACCGGGTGGCTTGAACAACTCTGACACCAGGGTAATCACTGCGCAAACGATACAGAAAGACAAACAATCACACTAATATTATAAAGGCGAAAGTTTGTGAGTTTGTATGTTTGTTACTTCTTCACGTCTAAACGGTAGGGGTCGCAAAAAGAGGTCGCCAGATGTTCTGTCTCTGGGTGTTTATGTATAATATATATATATATATATATATATATATAGTGTGTGTTTAGAAATATATAAGTACATTTATCAGTTGTCTGGTGGCTATAGTACAACCTCTGCCTAGTTTGGGATCAGATATTATTATTATTTATATTGATCAAGTCTACTTGATACTTCATAAGTCGGTTATTGGTGAACATTGAGTTAATTAAACTAAAGAGGTTTGAAGTAATAATGCTTGGAATTAATTGTATGATTTGTTTTTATATAAGCATATTAGATCTATGCACAATTAACTCAATCGTTAGAAATAAATAAAATATACAATTCAATTTACAAAAAATCTAAATGAAATACACTATTAAAAACAATAATTATTGTTAGATTGCATTTCTTAATGATGAGTATTAGCTGTAAAATGTGTATGTAGCTATTAACGCAACATGAAAGTAGGTTATTTACTATTGAGAAGTTGTTTAATAGAACCGATAATGAATACTATAAATATTTATGATATTCAAATACATTCATCGTACTTAAAGCTTGCAAGATATATTCTACACATAAACATATACAGATTTAATTTTAATTACATCTTACTTATCAAAATCACTAGAACCTGGGCGACCAAACTTCAGTCACGAAAAGATTTTCCAAACGAACCTATCCGGGTCGATTATTCGACACCGAAATCTCTATTTATGTATTGTTTTCAGAGCTATATATTGTTAGAGCCGATTAATCGTAAAGTATAAGATAGTAATAAAGTGTCTCGTATTAATATTTATGAATGTTTTTTACAAAATGCAAATTTGATAGATCCTGATGTATAAATAAAGATAAATTGGGCATATCAAGCAGATATTTTTATTATTTTGACACAGAAAATGTTGTTTGTCAATGTAATTTAATGATTTAACCACTATATGGATGCAAAGTTACAATTTAATCTTCACATAGATCGTATTATATCTCGATCGTACAAAAATCTAGGCATGATTCTTCGCTTGGCTAAGCCATTTAAACATCCTCTGACTTATAAAATTCTTTATTATTCTTTTGTTCGTAGCATTTTGGAATTTGCGAGTGTTGTGTGGAGTCCACAGTAATCAATACATATTGACAGGTTAGAGAAAATACAAAATAAATTCTTAAAGGCCTTGTCATATCGGTCCGGTCATCCGTTCAACGATTATGATTCTTCCTCTCGTAGATTTAAAATGGTCCCATTACATCGGAGACGTATTTATCTAGATGAAATATTTTTATATAAAATAATAAAATTGACTCAGCGTCTTTGTTGGAAAAAATTAATATTAATGTACCTCGAATCTCCTCCCGTTCTAAAACCACTTTTCGGATATTACCATGTAGAACGAATTACGCTAGAAACACATTTATTAGACGTTCATGTAGAAAATACATAGAACTACTGGAAGATGTGGACATATTTGCTTTGTCTCTGGATAGTTTCAAGAAGAAAGTGGGTGACATAATTTACAAGGTTTCTTCGAGATTTTTAAATACCTAAATTACGGTTTTGTTTTCATAATACCTGATATATTGTCGAAGAAATGTATATTGTATTAGTTAAATAACGATGCAACAGACATTTCCTCTATAACAATGGTTAGCCTTTTATTTCTGTTTTTTGTATTTGTGTGGACATTACTTTTAATTTCTTCTGTTTATATTGTATTAAGTAGGTATTCGCCTTTTGTGTCTTAGTTCTTATATTCGTAACTAATTAATGGAACTTTTTGGTTTTATTGTAATTTGGTCTTATATTGTATTGTTTGTAAACGACTGTATGTTTCCTCAATAAATAAAAAAAAAATATATAAAAAGAGGGGTGTTTGCAGCAACGTTTATTGACCATACAAAATTTATAGATTTTTCCATTTGTTTTGGGAGTACATCATGTGAATAGCATTTGTAAGATAATAAAGAATTTCTTGGTATATGATATCGATTCCTTTCATTAGGTTAGATTAGATACATTGTGTATTCAGTATGCGTTATTAGTTAGTTTGTCCTGCAAGAAATTCATATCTGGTCCAGTGTTTGAAATAAAAGCATGGAATTAATAATAATTAGTTCTATGCATAAAACATGGAACTTTTATAAAAAACGTGAAAATTTTGCTACGTTTAATCGTACGACTTTGAATTCGGGGGAACTTCTTTTGTAAACACAAATTTAAAACTTTTGAATAAAGTTTTGATTTTGCTTTTATTACTAGATTAAAAATATTATATTACCAGCCTAGTTAAACATTACAGTTAGTCATTTTTTTTGCTAAGCGTTATGCATTATGCTGGGACACGAAAATGTGGTATAAAAACTTACCATCAACTTCAAGTGGACCATCTTGGGGAACGGAGTTCAACGGAGGTTCTTTCTGTAAACAAAATATTACTGAAATTAATTAGTTGTTAAAAAAGTTTTTTACCGGGGCCTGGTACCAGGGAGGAAAAATTTATACAGGTGTATGTAGATGATGCTATCTCATTGTTTAAATGCCGAGTTAGTTAGTATAACAAAACGATAATCGTAACAAAATTGAATTTTGTAAGAATTAAAAATACAATTTTATACTTCTGTACAAAGTAACAGTTGTGTACCTTGCGTTAAAAAACTCAATATTATGAATTTATGTAGAGACAGGGTCTCTACATTTAGAAGTAACTGTATTTGTAAATACTAATATGAATTTATTTAATAATAGTGGAGAAGGCAAACGTGATTCTAGCAGAACAAATCTTTGCAATGACAGGGAGAATTTGCAATAAGTTGCCCAAAAAACTATTATATGACGTTTTGACGGGTCTGTTGTGGTTGGTAGATACGTTGCCTTTCACGAGGTCGTGGGTTCGATTCCCACCCGGGACAAATATTTGTGTGCATGAACATGTCTGTTAGTCCTGAGTCTGGGTGTAAATTATCTATATAATAAAATAAGTATGTATTTACAAAAGAAAAATAGTATATGTAGTATATCAGTTACCCGGTTTCCATAGTAGTAACTCTGCTTTGTTTGGGATCAAATGACCGTGTGTAAATAACGTCCCAGGATATTATATAAAAAAATGTCTTTATACAGCCAATTTATTTACGGAACGTCTCCCCCGCCAATAAAGAGCTTTTACTGTACATTGTTCTCAACTTATAAATATTTATGTATTAACAAATTGAATTGTTATTATTATATTGCTTTTTTAAGTTTTGATATTTTATTATTTTGTTGATTTTTTTATTACTTGTTTATTTAGGTTCCGAACATAATTTTAACTTATGATTTAAGCGTTTACACATTTAGGTATTTAATTCCGAGGAAGATAATATACTGAACAGTTATTAATATATTACATTCTTCAACACCTATGTCCTATAACAAAAATGTGCACACCTTGTGGTAGAACACATTTATAACTGTTATGCTAATAAACGATTTGATTTTATTTGATACTAGCTGTGCCCCGCGGTTTTACCCGCGTTAAACTTTATAAATTGTCACAGCTCCTCCCCCGTACGTGACCTCTTAGTAATATCACAGTATTAATATTCATGCAAAATTTGAAGTAAATCCATGCAGTACTTTTTGAGTTCAGCCCTATTTAGACATACATACAGACAAACAGATAAACAGACAAAAATTCTAAGAACTATATTTTTGGCTTCGGTATAGATTTTAGATGACGCCCCAGGTATCTTTAAAAAAAAATTCAATGGACAGTTTTGACTTTCTTACGATTTTATTAAATGTATAGATAAATATAAAAAATATAAATTCAATTTTATCAGAAGAAGACTTCCAAATTCAATTTATATAGAAGAAAACTGTTAAATGTAGATATTTTTTTCGTTAAGCTTATGATCACATATCACGTAGCCTACATACTCTGAATATATTACATCTTTTTTTTTTTTTGTTCACGTAGACTTTAAAAAAGCGCTTGTAAATAGTCAGAACATGTTTGTAGTAATATAGTTGTATACATTATTATTTCTAGTAACATAGATATTTAGGTACACATTGTATGAAAACATTTATAAAATTTATTTTATTATAGCATTGATATTTAGCTAGGTCGTATCAAGTTATTGTCAAGAGATTATGTTTAATTATCTAGTTTAAGTCTAATATTTTTACTACATATTGTCAATAGTTATGTCTATATTAAGTTATTATTATTATATTATCGACTTGATCGATAATGGCATACTCATACAACTACATATAAAACAATACAACTACATATAAAATAATAATAAAACATTTAAGCAACAGTCTGTGTAGCCCATGTTGAATTAGAACTTGATAATTACAGATAGAAATCGAAATTATATTCATCAAACATTACATATATAGTAAAAGTTATTCAATTATTTACACGCTAAGATGTTTTGGGCTTGTCTGTTAATTTTTAACCGCCATCTCGGTACTAACCCGTCATTTAAAACTAAAATTATCACAATTATTAAACCAAAATACCCTTGAAAATAATTACTCAAATGATGATTATTATGCATGGGAATTAAAATAATTTAATGTCATGGTACTAAGATTAATAATTTTTGAATAATTTGCGGTTTTCTCCGCACAATTCGTCCGTCACGATTTGTTTACGAGATTCGTCGTCGCAAGCGCAACTTTAATTGTGGCGCACTTTGTAAGCTTGGTGGATGATCTTAAATCTTAATCTTCATATGGAATATAACAATCAATTCGTGTTAAAACAAATATGCAATATATTTATTTCATGTATAATCAGCGAAAAACAACAGGTGGCACGATTTTATAATGTATAACCGAGTTCTTCTTAGACATTTGGATTAATTAATTGACGAAATGAAAAATATTTTTGACCCATTTGCAGTCCAATTATACATGGCAAGCTATGGCAAACAATATATGATTTTAATGTTTTAAAATAATGAATACAATCTGCTCCTTATAAAGATTAATACGTATTTTTATCTTGGACCAAAACAACCTTTAAATGTTTGTTTTTTTGACTTGACTTGAATGACTTGTTTTTGCTTTAAGTTTTACATATACACACAAACATTGTCAAAATTTAGAGAATTTTAATTTCCCGCCAAAATTTAAATCAGTTTTTAACACTCTTTTCCTCAGTTAAATCAAGTAAATTTTCATACTTATTTACGATTTTTCACAAAGTCACCACTTACCAATTAAATATAAGAATCCAAATATCACACCAACCAATACAAAAGTTCACAAAATTCGACAAAGAACGTTTCACGCGACCGTGCGTGCGCGCGAGCCGGTATTGCGGTGCGCCTGCGCTTCTTCGCTTTATACGCCGCCCCCCTACCATAAGGATGCAATAATACTAAATATGCTCTAATAATTGGTGTAATGATACCTATGGGATCTGAGATTGTTTGAAGGGAGATGACAGAGGTCAATCTGAGAACCTTCACATACGCAAACTTGCAAAATTAGAATGGACTTACTATAAATTTTTGATAACATTGCTGTAGAAAGTACTATTGCTTTAATCTTAATAGTACTAACAAGCAAGTACTTTTAAGAAGAAGCTATCAGGCATGAAATAGATACTCAACTATTAAATTAAGAAGAAATAAATCGAATCCTTAAAGGCAAGATTTAAAAAAATTATGTTAAATACTAAAAGCTAAAAAAGAATGCAAGGTCAATGAAATAAAAACTAATTAATATAAACAATATGTTGGTCCCAGTGATTGCAGATGTAAAGCAATCATCATATAAAGTAATGGGATCAGGCGGTACTTTGCGGAAATCCGTGACATTCAAAATACAAAATTAATATGTAGTGTTAATTCCGCTAAATGTTTAATTTAGCAATAAGCGGAATAAACACTACCTAATAATTTAGTTTTTAGAATATGTTCAAAATACAAAATTATTATGCCTGTCTATGGGCAGGGTGTCAAATGGAATACGGTTATTCACACACTAGCTGTGCCCCGCGGTTTTACCACTTGTCGGTCGGTTTTACCATTTTTCTTCTGTGAAAATACTCGCCTGTAAAAACAAGCTCGGAATTTTACAGGTATAAAATGTATAAGAGAATTTTATACAGATACATATAACTTAATGTCATGAGATATGAACTGAAATTTGTCGATACTCAGCGGAAGTCCATGTTTATTGAATTGTACTACGTTCAAAGCTTTTCTGGATCTTAACCGTGTTCGGAGATGATTGGAAGTAGTTATTGTCTGTGTGTCTGCAGTTTGGTGAGATAACTGTATGATATTTAGTTAGTATAATTGCCCTACAGCTAATTATTTCACATTTTGGATATCATCCTGATACATGTAATTTAATTATTATATTACCCGTCTTGCATGCGAATATATGTACATAATTATGTTCCGAGCGAATGGTTTAACTCAATAACAAATGACAATGAATTTTTTAGGACGCTCTTTAAGTGGCTATGTGACAGATGTTTTTATTCAATTGATGACTACATTAAATATAAATTCACATAAATATGTAATTAGCCTAAATATTTTGACATTGAAATTTTAATTGACATTTTCTAATCTCTAATAATTAACACTGTTTTTAAATCTTATTTTTACTTATTGTTTAGATTCAATCATGTATTAACTACTATTAACAAATTAAATAATTACTAACAATTTCAATCTAAGTCTAAAATTTTAATGTATTACTTTAAATATTTGCACGACGTATTCTGTCGAATATAGTGAAACGAAAATATAATACCATCAAATGTAACCTGTATTCTCGCAAATAAAGAGTTCATTCATTCATTCAATCGTCATGCCAGTTTGATACACCGATATTAAGCGGATGTAGCACTATATATTAAATATATATCTTGGGACAACTAACACACTGCCATCTGATCCCAAACTAGGCAGAGTCTTTACAGACGCCAGCACATCAAGCTACCCCAATCTGTCAAATTTCCCCAATCGAAAGTGAACCTTATGCTTATGTCATAAAGTTGACAATCTATAAAAGAAATTTGACAGATTGGGGTAGCTTGATGTGCTGGCGTCTGTACCTACGTTTTTTTTTGGTTTTTACAGGTAAGCCGAACTCCGACCAGGCACCTTGAAACATCTACCTGTTTTCAAAATTTAAAATTAATTCCAGATTTTTAGTGGGCTGTTCTCTGTTAAATCCATTTCCCATACATTGGCAAACTAAACCCTATTTTACGTAAACTTACAAGAAGTATTTGGAAATAGTAATTTCATTTATTTGAATTATTATATTACAACATAATAATATTCTAATTCATTATAAGATTCATTTTATAAATAAATATTGATTAATGTTATTTATTTATAGATACTTTTTGACAAAACGGTACAAAGGCGGACTTAATGCCAAAGGCATTCTCTCCCAGTCGACCTTAGGGTGATGCAGAGATAATATGGTAGGTGCACTATTATTATAGACGTAAAAGTAAGTATAATAAAGATAACTAAATTACGTTATTAGTTAGGTTAAGTAATAAAAAGTGTTTAATTCAGTTAATAAAGCATTTGACTAAAATAAAACGTAGATAGTTGGTACTGGTCACCGTAGTCTAGTTGGTAGTGCTCCTGCCTACGAAGCTGGTTGTCCTGGGTTCGAATCCCGGTAAGTGCAAATATTTGTGTGATGAGCACGAATATTTGTTTCTGAGTCATGGATGTTTTCTATGTATTTAAGTATTTGTCTATCTATATAAGTATGTATATCGTCGCCTGGTATCCATAGTACAAGCTTTGCTTAGTTGGGGCTAGGATGATCTGTGTGACATTGTCCCTAAATATTATATTACATATTATAACTGTTAAGAACACCAAAACTGATGTTTTTGAGACAATAATCTAGGACAATTCTCTACGCGCACTTGGGTTGGGCAGGAAGCTGGCGAATGTGTGACGAGAGCGTTACGAAAAGTGTGATCTGACGAGGCAAACGGTAGTTGAGAGGGAGATATAAGCTAGTGAAGATAGAAAGAGAGTCCGAGCATATTTAAGAATAAATTAAAAAAGCTTTTGCTGGAAGGGTGCTTCTAGTCAGTAGACGAATTTAAATTTTTAGGGTGACTTTATTAATTATGTTTCGTCGTAGTTTTATTCATTATTGTATTTTATTATTTGTATTATATTTTTTGTATTATATATTCTATTTCGACAGTACTTTTGTATTACAACTCTGACCTACTTAGTGTGTGTTTAAAGTTCCGACATTGCCAATTTCCCGAAAATATGTATGTATCTATGTTTTCCTTAATCTGTTTTTCTTAGCTTAGTTTAATTTGTAAATATAACTACTAACAACTACTAACCATGACAAATATAAAAATAGTATCTTAACTCAAAATGTGAACCGTACTACTAACTCTACTAACCGTGTGACTTTGAATGCTGTGGTTGTCTATAATTGTTACAACACTATTTCCTATTCTATATACATGTGTCCTTTATCTTTCTTAAGTGTATGTAATGTTGATAATCCTTAAATAAATAAATAATTTCCTTGTTTTATGTTTGTGCCTAGTATGAAAGTTTCGTTAATATTCAAATACGATTGTAAAGTTGTTCCATGAATAAATAAATAAAACGTCACGTTTAGTATATTATTGTAGGGACACAAGAAAGAGGTGCGAGCATACATATTCTTTCTCTCTTTCTAAAATAGGCAGTTACGTTTCGTATATCTAAGTTTAATTGCAGACGGGTGGTATAAAGCACACTATTTTTTATATAATAATAATATCCTGGGACATTATTCACACACGGCCATCTGATCCCAAACTAAGCAGAGCTAGTACTATGGGAACCAGATAACTGATATACTACATATCCTACTTTTCTTTTGCAAATACATACTTATATAGATAAATTACACCTAGACGAGGACACACAGACATGTTAATACACACAAATATCTGTCCTGGGTGGTAATCAAACCCAAGACCTCTGGCGTGAAAAGCAAGCATTTGCCAACCACGCCAACAGGCCCGTCGTTGTGGTATTTTGATCCAATATTTGTGATAATAGTTTCTCATTTACATGCTTTGCGCGGGGATGAGATATCGTGACAAGCTGCTAATCGATAGAAAAGTATCCACAAAAAGTATGAGAGAATACTGACAGAAAAATGGCATATACGGATATAATTATTCTTAATGAATTGGAAAACTAAGTAAAAAGAATAGCAAAGAAAACTCCGTTCGTTAACTATGTAGAAACCAAGTCATTAAAATGAAAGTTGGACAGCACACATTGGTTCAAGTGCACCGCATCAAACAACACATGAAACTTGAGTTCATTATTGTTTCATTACATCTGCACTAGATAGCTGGCTATAAAAATAATGAAATAGATTCAAAGATTTCAATTCATTTATTCCATAAAAAATTTACATTTATGTGGAATCGTCATATTTTTTTTACCCTACCGTGCAGTGCATGACGTGGCAGCTACTGAGAAACACTGCCAGAAAACTAAGTAGGAATCCTTTTTTTTAAATAAAATATACTTAAGATTAATTATAATCATGTGTGTTGACTCAGAACAACTCAATCCAAAGCACTTTTATCACTTAAATAATCAGAAATTTTGTAATATGCCCTGCTACACAATTTGGCTTTAATAATTCTTTTAAACTTATTCGGAGGCAATTCTCTAATATCATTATAATTTATTATAATAGATAGGTCATCTCCAAGAAAACGCGTGGTGCAGCGGTTAAGACACTGTCACTTCATATCCCGGGTTCGATTCCTGCGCAGGGCAACTATTTGTGTGACCTATAAATTTGTTCTGAGTCTGAATGTCCTTTGTATCTGTCAATTATATGTTTGTAAAGTAACTCTTAACATAGCGATTAATTTCACTAGTGAGGGTATTAAAAAAACTCAAAGGACTTAAAATAAACATTAATAAATAAAATAAAAAAGGTTTTTATTCACGTAGACTTTAAAAAAGCGCTTGTAAATAGTCAGAACATGTTTGTAGTAATATAGTTGTACACATTATTATTTCTAGTAACATAGATATTTAGGTACACATTGTATGAAAACATTTATAAAATTTATTTTATTATAGCAATGATATTTAGCTAGCTCTGTGACTAGCTGCTAGACTGTGATGTTTATTATAACAATATTTTAAATAATAAATTGTATGTTTTCAGCCTTAACGGAGTTGAGTCTGCACTGTTAATGTTCGATTTAACATTTTATATGTAGTCATGTTTTTTATACTATCTATAGATTTCTATAGGGCTAAATGATTTGATGCATCGTATGTCAGTTTGATACAATTGTCAGTTGCAACTTTAGTTCATGAGATAGGAACTGGTGTCAGACAATACTTGGATGAATGGAAGTACTTATTGTCAGTGTGTCTGCACTTTTGTGAGGTGACATTTAATTAGTATAATTGGCCTATAACAGTCAAATATAACACATATTGGGAATCCTTGTGATTATTAGGGTTCCGTAGCCAAATGGCAATAAACGGAACCCTTATAGATTCGTCATGTCTGTCTGTCCTTCCGTATGTCACAGCCACTTTTAAACTATAAGAGCTGTACTGTTGAAACTTGGTAAGTAGATGTATTCTGTTACCCGCATTAAGATTACACATTTTACACCCGTTTTACACAAAAATAGAAAATAAACAATAATTTTGGGGGGGCGCCATACATAGAACGGAAAATAAAAAAAAAATAATTTCATCGTACCCATACATGTGGGGTGTCTGTGGATAGGTCTTCAAAAATCATATTGAAGTTTTAATATAATTTTTTTCTAAACTGAATAGTTTCCGCGAGAGACACTTCCAAAGTGGTAACATGAGTGTCCCCCCTGTAAATTCTAAAATAAGAGAATGATAAAACTAAAAAAAATATATGATGTCGTCATTATCGTGAAAACTAACAACGAAAATTGGTTTGAACGAGATCTAGCAAGTAGTTTTTTTTAATACGTCATAAACCGCAATTTGCTTTTATTTAATCAACTGAAATACTTTCTGCTACGGAACCCTTCATGTGCGAGTCCGACTCGAACTTGGCCGGTTTTTATACTACCCGTATTGCATTCGCATATAAGTTGTTTAAATTTCATGTTAATTAAACTGATATTAAGTGGAATTAACACTACATATTAAATAAATAAAATTTGGCTTGGAATGCGATTTGGCGAGGTAGTCCACCAAGGGCACCCATCTGAATGGCACCTGCGCGAATGGAACCTAGCCTAGACCACGAAAGGCACCTATCAATATTTTTGGCACGTGCTCTTCGTGGATTCAATTTAATATAATATAATATAAGTAGTGTTAATAATCACTCTAGTGATTTTTATCGATATCTTTCATTTAATAACCTAGGTTACTGTAACGGTTAACGTAGGTGCCTTTCGTGGACAAGAATGCAAAAAATAAATTGAAAAACATATTATGTGTTTATCGACCACCATCATCTGACTTAAAGCTCTTTGCATCCACAATTGAGGATATTCTTAAGAAATTCAAAAGTAGTAAAAAAATTGTTGTATGCGGTGATTTCAATATAAATATTTTAACAGTTTCACCTGAATTGAATATGTTTTTGTCTCTATTTCGGTCTTTTAATCTTCAATGTGTATTCTCTGAGCCCACAAGAGTCACACCAACATCTGCTACCTGCATCGATAACATTATTACAAATTTTGAAGTCGCTGAGAAGTGTTTAGTAAGCGGTGTTCGTTCTGATCATAAATGCCAGATGATCAGACTTAGTAATGTGATAACTGTAGAAAAGCAAATAATCACTTGTAGGCCACTCACAAAATCTAACTTAGGGAAGTTTAGTTCCAACCTAGAGACTAGTTTGTGCCATCTTTAATCTAACTCAAATAACCCTAACGACATGTACAGTATATTATTTAATTGCATTTGTAACGAATTTAATAAAATTTGTAAAATAAAAAACATTAAAGTTGACACTAAAAATATAAAATTTACTAATTGGGCAACTCAAGGCATTAGACGGAGTAGAGATGTCCTATATGAGTTGTATGACAGAAGATCCTATACATCTGATGTCAATTTAAAAAATTATGTTTGTAACTATTCATAAATTTTCAAAAAAGTTTGCATCCAAGCTAAATGTTTGTATATAAGCGGAAAAATAAAAAACTCCGATAATAAGATAAAATCAGCTTGGCAAATAATAAATACTGAAACGGGTAAAAGAAGATTGAGAGACCAAACAGTGGAACTAAATATTAATGACGAACTTGTTTCAGACAAACTTACCGTTGCCAACATTTTTGCCGAGTTTTTTACAAATATGCCTCTAGTTACTACTAAGTGCCTCCCATCGTCACCGGATGTGGCTGAAATCTTTTTAAAACAATCTATTAAACCATTTGTGCCCAAATTCAGTTTTCGATTTGTTACAAATGCTGATATTTTAAAAGCTTTTAAGAGCATTAAAAAAAAGGGCACAGAGGATTTATGGGGACTGTCTGTAATGGCAATTGAATCAGTCATACAAAACATTGCTTCCATCCTTGCAAACATCTTCAATAGCTGTGTAAGTGATGGCGTCTTTCCAGACCTTATGAAAATCAGTAAGGTAGTACCTGTTTTCAAATCAGGTTGTTCAAATAATGCCACAAATTATCGACCCATCTCTATACTGCCAGCGTTAAGTAAAATATTTGAAAAGCTCATGCTCAGCCAGATGTTGTCGCACTTTAACATGAATGGGATATTGCATGACAAGCAGTTTGGGTTTACGAGGGGCCGTTCTACTCAGGATGCGGGGTACACTAATGAAGTCTATATTGGAGGCTTGGGAGGGGTCGCAGGATGCGCTGGGAGTTTTCTGCGATGTCTCTAAGGCTTTCGATTGCGTAGACCACCATACGCTCATTGTGAAACTAAAATACTATGGAATTTCTGGCACATCTCTTGATCTTGTAATGTCCTATTTATCAGGTCGAGAACAACTGGTTTCAATAGACGGGGTAAATTCAACACGACATTCTGTCAAAATGGGGGTGCCCCAAGGATCGATTTTGGGTCCATTTTTATTTCTAGTTTATATCAATGATCTCCCATATCTAGTAGAGAAAGTATCAGACATAATTCTATTTGCTGATGATACGTCACTCATATTTAAAGTGAGTAGGAAAGATAAGGATCTTATAGAACCTAATAAAACTCTCAGCCTCATATCAAATTGGTTTTCGGCAAATAATCTTCTTCTGAATGCCTCAAAGACCTCAAGACCAAATGCATCAAATTCTCATTGCCGAATGTGACTCATATTGAACCAACGGTTGCACTTAACGATGAAGTTTTAGATTTAGTTCCTTCGACCGTATTTTTGAGAATAACACTGGACTCAAAATTACAATGGGGTCCTCATATTGAAAAATTATCTGCCAAATTAAGTTCAGCTTCATATGCAGTTTGGAAAATCAGACAATTGTCAGACGAACCAACTGCTAGACTAGTATATTTTGCTTATTTCCATAGCATTATGTCCTATGGTATTCTGCTGTGGGGCTCAGCAGCTGACATAAGTGCTATTTTCGTATTACAAAAAAGAGCAGTCCGAGCTATTTATAATCTAGGCAGTGGCGAGTCTCTACGAAGCGTTTTTAAAGAGGTAAATATACTTACTGTTCCATCTGAATACATATATCAGAATATAATATTTGTGCGGAAAAATTTAGATAAATATAAAAAACGGAGTGACTTGCACAATGTCAATACAAGAAATAAGGACAAACTAGCTATACCAGCCTTTAGAGTTAGCAAAACTAAAAAGTCATTCATGGGAAATTGTATTAGGTTTTATAACAAGCTCCCTATTCATATAACTAAACTACCTGATAATAAGTTTAAGTCACACATTAAACGTGAACTTATGGCTAAGGGTTACTACATTACTAAGGATTACATTGATAATAAAGACATTTGGCGGTCGGCATCTACCTGCACATAGTCCGCTGGAGATCTTATAGCCATATAGACATGAGTAATCTTTTATGTTACATAACTATCTGTATTCTGTCTGCTGTGTGGTGACGGCGACAAATATCAGAATCAGAATATCATCACCCCATCTCATCCCGTGGGGGGCGTAGAAGTCGACCCGAGGGAATATCTACCAGAGGACGGGAAGCAGCTTCCTTCTGAGTACTACGACCATCATACTGCGATCGCCAACCCGCCTGCCAAGCGCGGCGATTATGGCATATCCCCTCAAGATGATTCTTGAGGGAGGCTTGTCCAGCAGTGGACTTATTTAAGCTGTAATGATGAACTATCTGTAATAACACTATCTATTATTTAAATATTCTACGAATTTCAGAACTGTTGGTTGTGTCTCATAATGATTAATGTTACTTTTATTTTGACGTTTTTATTTTCTCTTTCTAATATATTAAACCTATAATAAATATATATCAGACAACCGATCGAGCATATATTGTGTTTGCCTGCTAAATAATCACAGTAAGTGGACCAAATCTCGTGTATATGCCCCATTGAGTATGTTTCGCCGGAGCGTCTCAACTGGGCCGTGTTGAACACGGTAGTAGAGACACCCGCTGAGTTTGTTTCGCTGGGTCTTCTCAGTTGGGGCGCATTGGATCCGGTGGTAGCATTAAAGCGCGACCGTCGTTATTAACACAAGGTCCGTCATAATAATATCACCTTAATATAGACAGAACCATTGCCAATATGTATTACAAAAATTAGTCTTAAACTAGATAATTAGACTTAAACTAGATAATTAAACTTAAACATAATCTCTTGACAATAACTTGATACGAGCTAGCTAAATATCATTGCTGTTATAAAATAAATTTTATTAATGTTTTAATACTATCAATACAATGTGTACCTAAATATCTATGTTACTAGAAATAATAATGTATATAACTATAATACTACAAACATGTTCTGACTATTTACAAGCGCTGTTTTAAAGTCTATGTGAATAATAAAAAAAAAAATCCACGAAGAGCACCTGCCAAAAGTATTGATAGGTGCCTTTCGTGGACTAGGCTAGGTGCCATTCGCGCAGGTGCCATTCAGATGGGTGCCCTTCGTGGACTACCTCGAGTTGGCGACCGCAGTTAGGTGGTACCGATCACACAGGTGGCGCTTCTGCCCGACTACCTGGTTTATCACTTAGACGCCTTTTACGACGCCCACGGGATTGTATGGGGAGACCCTGTTCTGGGCCGGAAACCACACGGTTATAATATAATTTCTAGGGACAATGTCACACAGATCATCCTAGCCCCAAACTAAGCAAAGCTTGTACTAGGGGTACCAGGCGACGATATACATACTTATATAGATAGATAAATACTTAAATACATAGAAAACATCCATGACTCAGAAACAAATATTCATGCTCATCACACAAATATTTGCACTTACCGGGATTCGAACCCAGGACCACCAGCTTCGTAGGCGGGAGCAATACCAACTAGGCTACGGTGACCGTCAATATAATAATATGTTAGTATACATTTCGAATATACTAACATTTATTTAAATGTATTAAAAGTAAGAAATTTGTATGCAGGGAAATTATTTCTCTCAGTAAGATGGCAATGTTCACACTTTTAAATTTTGCATTTTAAAGAGAATTTTAGTTGTTATTTATGCAAACATTCACAAACAATATTTCATGTGACCTATATAGAGTCTGAACGTTTTAAGTCACAAAGGAATTGTTGCATTCAGGAATCCAACCCAGCTCTACGTTCTCATTAGGCAAACAAAGCAGCTTACCGCTAGACCGCGGAGGTCACTGTGAGTAATTGAGCACCCAAGAAAGGTCATATTGGTGCAACAGCTATCGGTCTATATTAGTATCGTCAATATTTAGTTTGCATTATGTATGTATTTATTCAAATGGCTACTGAAAGTAACATGCGCACGTTAAAATTAAGAAAGAAGTAAGGACGAGTGAGATTGCGTAACGACACTGAAAGGTAAACCATTTCTGCTGCAATCCCCTTAACATCATATCAGCAGAAAGACGCCTACTGCTGGACAAATCCCCAAATATCTCCACAGTTATAGCGCATGACCGGCAATCCGCATTCAGCGGCTTACAGCGATTCTCACAAGATCATCGGTCCATCTTGTACGCTTCGTCTTCCGGTTTGTCGTCGCCACCCGAGAAAGTTCATATCAAAGATAGGTAAAAAAAAATATATATTTCTGCTAATTATGCCAACAAATACCCAAATGCCTTTTCTTTACTCCTGGTCCATTCAACGGTTGCCTGGAAGAGATCGCACTTAGCGATAAGGCCGCCATTTGTACAATCTTAACATGCTCAAAGTTCTTTTTATATATTATTTTTTGGTGTACAATAAAGAGTTACTTACTTACTTACTTATATTATTTTATTTGTCAGTATTGGCTTTACTATTGTAAGTACTAGCTCTTTGAACACTAAATCACAGTACAGTAAATGACTCGTAGTGGTTGAATATCTGAGCGTCTCCGTCTTTCGCAGGGTTTAAAACAGTTGTAGTCTTCAAACAACAGTCACTAAGCCATATCAGTCGTGCCTACTTAACAACTCTGACAATCTGCTGAACACAATTCAGAACTATAATATAATAATAATAATATCTAGGGACAATGTCACACCGATCATCCTAGCCCCAAACTAAGGCTCTAGTAGACAGACGGACCGCATTTCGGCTGCAACTGCACACCGACTGCAATTGCACTGCAATCGGACAGCGCGTTTGGTTTTGCAGTTCTATTGCAGTCGTGTCAACTGAATTCAAACTGCACTTGAACTGCTTGAATTGCAGTTGAAATGCGGTCCGTCTGTCTAGAGCCTAAGCAAAGCTTGTACTATGGTACCAGGCGACGATATACATACTTATATAGATAGATAAATACTTATATACATAGAAACCATCCATGACTCACAAACAAATATTCGTGCTCATCACACAAATATTTGCACTTACCGGGATTTGAACCCAGGACCACCAGCTTCGTAGGCAGGAGCACTAGGCTACGGTGACCGTGAACTTGGCTTGTATAATACAACGCCAATCTGATCCAGAACCTATCGATACCACAAGGCACAATTGGACTACGCTTATAATAACTGAATAATTACTGTATCACTGAAAAGCCTGTAGTTGTAAAGCCCCTGGCTACGGGCAGCAAAAGGCCGGCCATTATGGAGATCCTTGGGGGAGGCCGTTGTCGAGCAGTGGACGTCTTCTGGCTTAGAGGTATATGATGATGATGATTTATAAGTTTTAACTGTAATAATAACTTTTCTGTATTTTTTTTACTATTTTCTACGTTATTAAATTAAAAACTTGAGAGGTGTCAAGGGACACCCGGATGGAACGAAGTTATTTCTTATTATTTATTATGACACCACACTGTTCAATGCGAAATAGAAATGAAATTATCTGGCTTGCTTTCTATAAGAGAGAGAGAGCGAGGCAGACAGAGAAACATGCGCACACCGCACAGCTGCAAAAAGTATCGTGACAACTTTTCGTAAGATTTTTTTCCGTCTAGCCCCCTTTCACAACGCGCGATAAGGAACTTCGTTCCAATAAGATATATCAAAATACCTATTAACATAGAAAAAACGAGTCGAATTGAAGACCTCTTTCGATAAAGGCGGTTAAAAATTATAATTAAAAATAAAAAAAATTAAGATCCTGAACATACTTTTAAAATTTAATAAAAAGGCAAACAAAAAACAGATTTAAAAACTCCAGTCTTTGTCAGTTTACTATATGAATATTCATAGCGAATTTACAGAAATGTGTTGTTTGGTAATAGTATCGATAACTTACATCGATTTTACGGAATATTATTATTTATTGTATACAGAAATCAAATTTATAAATTATATAAACTACAATTATTGTTCAGAGGCAAACTTAGCTAACTATGAGTTTTCCCCCAGAAAACCTTCGACAGCGTGAGACTTGCGTTAAAACGGAGTGTGCACAACAAATTATTAGTTATTACGCATTTAAATATATGCATGAACCCACTTACTTAACTTATTATTACTGCTTAAATTTGCTGCCTCGTTGGTGTAGCGGTAGCGTGTCTGTAACGAGGTGTTGGATTTTAATAAAAAAAATTAAAAGGGTTTTTATTCACGTAGACTTTAAAAAAGCGCTTGTAAATAGTCAGAACATGTTCGTAGTAATATATAATTAATTTATAATTATTTCTAGGTACATATAGCTATTTAGGTACACGGATTGTAGGAAATAAGATTTATTTTATAATAGTAATGATATTTAGTTAACTTAAATTACGTTTTTGTCAAGGATAATGTGTAGGTTTAATTATCTAAATTTTAAATTTTAGCTATATTTTTACTACATATTGTCTGAATGGTTCTGTCTATATCAAGGTACGAATTAAATGTTATTATTATGGCGGACCTTGTGTTTATAACGACGGTCACGTTTTAATGCTACCACCGGATCCAATGCGCCCCAACTGAGATGACCCAGCGAAACAAACTCAGTTCAAATCCCAGGACGAGACAAAAAGTGGTTTAGGGAATTTTCTTTAAACAAATAAGATCTTTGTATAGGCGTTAAGTCTCGGAGTTGGCGGTATTACACCTGCGTGCCTCAACGTACGGCCTCACGTTAAGCCGTCGTTAATGTGCCTGACCTCTTTCCGATCGTGTCGCCATCGGATATTGAGAGTGATGGAATAGAAAGCACCCCTGTGTTTGCACACACCCTTGGGCAATATAATCGCAGTGGCCGAAATTCGACCAGTAGAACATTATTATTATTAATATAACATTACATTCTTAAGTACATTTTCAGTTTCTTTTATTTCAGTAACTATTTTTACATTGTATTGAAAATTTACATTAAATTATTCAAATAAAACACACAAAGGTACGATAGAAATCATAAAATTACAATAGAAATTCATTAATAAAACAGTTACCAAAAAAATATTGTTAAAAGAGTAAAACATTTTCATCATTACCATAGTGTCAAAAGTATAATATAATGTCAAAACAGATGTATTTATATAATAATAATAATAATTAAGCCATTTTATTTCCAAATCTCTCTTATGTCTAAGTTACATGTAATAATAATAAAAGTGTTAGTACTAATGTTTACCATCTAATTGTTAGTATTCTTAATTATGAGAAATGGATCCCTTTTTGGGTAAAGGCCTCCTCCATCCTTTTCCACAAATCTCTGTCTGATGCTGAGGTCATCCAGTCTTTCCCAGCGATTTGGATAATGTCATCAGCCCACCGGCTGTACGGTCTACCAACATTCCTTTTGCCAAGTGATCCTTTCCATCGAGTGGTGTGGAGGGTCCATCTACCGTCGTTATTGCGTGAAATGTGACCCGCCCATTTCCACTTTAGCTTGAGTGCATGAGTAAGAGCATCAGTAAGCTTAGTTTTCTCTCTAATTAAGTCGCTTCGCACTTTATTAGCTTTTCTTATTTTTAGTAGGCTCCTTTCCATAGCTCGTTGAGTGGATCTGATTTTTCTTTTGGCTTTGAAAAATTCAAAATTCAAAATTCAAAAGTCGTTTATTCCGTTAAAATATTACATTTGTGTGGAATCGTCAATTTTTTTTTACCCTACCGTGCAGTGCATGACGTGGCAGCTACTGAGAAACACTGCCAGAAAACTCAGTAGGAATCCTTTTTTAAAAATATATATTTCTTAAATAAATTTACATTGTATTTAAATGTGTTAATTTAGAGCGACTCAATCCCAAGCTGTTTTGTCACTTAAATAATCAGAAGTTTTGTAATAAGCCCTGCTACACAATTTGGCTTTTATAATTCTTTTAAACTTATTCATAGACATTTCTCGGATATCACTGGGAAGTTTGTTATAGAATCTTATACATTGCCCCATAAAAGAGTTACTTACTTTGTGGAGACGGGTGGTATGTAACACAAAGTTATGCTTATATCGAGTATTTATATTGTTTGTGTATGTCCATGTTTGACATCCATACAGTAGACACGGTAAGATGCATGTGTCGATCACTACTTTTTTTTAATTTAAACTATAATTTCCTTTCAATATTTCTTTTAATGACCAATACTTTTTCCATGTTATATTTGCCCTTCTTTCTATTTCTTCTTCGTTGCTTGTTTTTGTAAATGATACTTTTTTCCCTAGATAAATATAATTCTCGACGTATTCAATTTTGTCCCCCGATACCTGGATGGGTATTTCGTAACTATTAGTCATTAGCTTGGTTTTGTCTGCGTTCATTTTCAAATCTACTTTTAAGCTCTCTTTGTTAAGTGCGTGAATCATTTTTTCGAGTTCTTCTGGTTGTTCTGATAGCAGTACAATATCGTCTGCGAACTGAAGATGGCTTAGATAGACGTTGTCTATTTTTATTCCGGTAGTTTTCCAATCTAAATTATTAAATATATTCTCTAGAACAGCTATAAATAGTTTAGGTGACAGGGGATCACCCTGTCTTACTCCTCGTTCTATTGAAATTGTACTCCCTCTAGTCTCAAGTTTTACTTTGCTGCTACTGTTAGCATATATATTTTTTATTATATTTATGTATTTCTTGTCGACTTTGGAAATTCTCAGCGCTTTCCAGATTGCGTCATGGCTTATGCTGTCGAATGATTTGGTATAATCTATAAAGGCTATATACAAGGGCTTATTAAATTCCTTATATTTGCTAATGACTTGTTCTAGAGCCTGAATGTGGTCGGTTGTGCTGAAGCCTGAGCGGAAGCCTGCTTGTGCTGTTGTCAAAGCACCGTCGATTTTTAGTGTGATTCGTTTGAGTATTAATGACGAGAACAGTTTATACAAGCTTGCTAATAGACTGATTGGTCGGTAGTTGCCTATATCAAATGGGTTTCCTTTTTTGTACAGAAGTATTATGTCCGATGTGCCCCATTGCTCAGGTACAGATTCTGAGTTTAATATCATATTAAATAAATGTGTTATAGGTTTGAGTAGAATCGGTGCACCTAGTTTGATAGCTTCATTGTTAATCCCATCAGGTCCGGGACTTTTTTCTGATTTTAAGTGTTTGATTTGGTTGAGTACTTCTTGTCCGTTTATTGGTTCAATTTCGTCAGACTCATACCCGTTATAAATGTTGGTGTTTTGCAGTTCGGTGTTATCTTTGCTATTTTTCCTGTATAGCTCTTGGTAGAAGGCTGTAGCGTGTTTTATTATATCTTTTCTTGTTCTAGTTTCTGATGCTTGGCTTTGAAGTTTGTGAATCCAAGTTTTATGCAGGGTTAATTCCTTAAGTGCTCGTTTTGTACTTCTGAATTTTATTAGATTTTTTGTTATCACATTTTGTCTATGTTTATTATAGTCTTTTTTGATAGCTTTATTTGTTGATTTGACTAGTTTGCTTAGTTCCAATCTAACATTTTTGTCTTTTTTCTTAGTTTTCATTAGCTCTGTCCTTCTTTTTATTAGTTTTTCTGTGCTTTCACTTATTATCTTGTTACTTTTCTTTATATTTTCATGTTTTTTTGTTATTAGACTAAGTTTTATGCTTTCTTCTAAAATATTGTAGTATTCTTGAACATTCTGGCTTGGCCCAGTGTCAGTTAAATTGGAGTCGATATACCATTTAAGACGATTACGATATTCGTTTATTTCTGTTTCACTTTCCGGGATTTTTGGATTAGGGTTAAAGTTTTTTCTACTTTTCTTCAGTTGTTTTATATGACATGTTGCTCGTACCATTCGATGATCTGATGAAAATTTTAGACAATTAAGCACTTCGACGTTGCTTATTAGTTTTGGTTTGTTTGTCAATATGAAATCAATTTCATTTTTTGTCTTTAAGTTAGGTGAAATCCAGGTCCATCTTCTATCTGGTCTTTTCTTGAAAAATGTATTCATAATTGAAAGATTGTTTTCAAAGGCAAATTCTATAAGCTTTTCTCCTCTTTCGTTTCTTTCACCATAACCGTATTGACCCATGACCGGGTTTTCTTCCATCTTAGGTATCCCTATTTTTGCGTTAAAGTCGCCTATTATAAATACAATCTCGTGTGATGTTGGTGCCTGTGCTCTTTTGATGTCTTTATAAAATGTTTGAATATCCTCTTCACTTGAGCTTTCTGTAGGAGCATACGTCTGAATTATGGATAATTTAACTTCTGGGAATTTTAATTGCAGTAAGGCTACTCTATCTGAGATTCCAGTGAAGTTTATAATCTTGTTTTTTAAATGCTTTTTTACCAAGAAGCCTACTCCATTTAATCCTTTCTTTTGTCCAATGTAGCACAGTATAAAATCTTCATATTCCTCGATGTTACAACCCATTCTGCGTACTTCTGACAGTCCTATGATGTCACAGTTGATATTATCAAGGGCGTTTATTAATTCTAAGTATTTCTCAGTTGAAGATAAAGATCTTACGTTGTAGGTACATATTTTTAGGAAATTATCGCATTTTTTCTCGTCATTTTCATTTGTCGTTTCGTTTTTGCTACTTTTGTTATTGTTGATGCTGTTGTTGTTTATATTAATGTTTTTATTTTTATCAGATGGAGGGTGGTAGTCTAATTTCCCACGAGGACCAGTCGGCTTGGGAAATGTTGTTTTGTTGGTTGATTCTTGTTTCCTATTTGTTGTTTTCCGGTGTCTGATGACCTTATCCTATTTGCTACTCTGGGATGCTGAGTTAAGTGAAGTATAAGAGTTACTTCTCCCTCTCATCACGTCAAAGGCATTGATCCTGTTTGTTTTGCATGTGTTTGATGTAGTTGCATGCTGTTTCCGCGGCTGGTGGGTGGGAGCTTCTGGTGATAGAAGCGATGAACTTCTTTTTCTAGTTTCTTTTTCTGGGTGTCGTTATTTATATATATAGTTATAATATGATGTATGTCAATTGAAGAATATTAAAAAAATTATTTAATTTTTATGTTAAAAAATAACTAAAAATAAATATGCTAAAAAACTTGTGTGTACTTATGTACACGAGTTAAAAGTTATACTTCTTAATATACAACTTGAACATAGTTATCAAATTTCATACCACCTAGAACTAACTCCATGCTGTTAAATTTTTTGGTGTCGGTGTGCGCGCGCATTGTAAAAATTCACTCTCATCATTTTTCTCCATCGCGCCAAAAGAAGTATAACTTCTAAAACAAATACATAATATCTGTATTGGTATGTGCAATAAAAATATTGCACATACCAATACAGATGCCAAAATTGAAAATATAATATCAATAAAAATAGTTAGCATGAGCAGGTCTAGTTGTATGTATCACGGAGAAACTCATCAAGGGTGTACTAGCACTTCTCTAACAAAAATGATTTTAACTGCTGCTTGAACTGATTTATGTTGTAAATCGACTTCAAGTGTACAGGTACTTTATTAAAGAGTTTCACCGACTGATAACCTACTGCATGACGCACTACTTCTAAACGAGGTTGCATCTTATTTAGTAGGTCCCTACGCCTAGTAGCCTCCCGCTTACTCGTACTCTTTCATCTGGTGTTTCGAAATTCTGCAGCTTGTTCATGAGATCAGTAAGAAGAACTAAAATAGTCAAACAAAGTTAGCATCTTAAGTTCTTTAAAGTACTCCTTACACGATACCCACTGTGGAACTCTCATCATGGTTCTGATGGCCCTTTTTTGTATAATGAAACCTGTATTTATATTGTCCGCTTAACCACCACCCCATAGAATGATACTGTACATAAGCTTCGACTCCACGAGCGAGCAATATACCATAAATAAAACATACGTAAAGATATATTACTATATTACAATATACCTAGTATCAGCCTTCCTACTTTTAAACTACTACTACTTTGTTCTTCTGAAGACATCAATGGATGATCTGGTAAGTATCCATGAATGAATTCCACAGACCATAAAAGAGCCACCATAACTGTTGGAAGTGTGAGTAGGCATTCGGAGGTGAAGAAGAGAAGTAAATGGCTGAGCGTCAGAGTTTACCTCCTACCTTCGACCAAATATTCGAAGAGTTCTAGGAGAAAGATGGGCATAATAATTATGAAGAACAATATGGAGAAAGGAGAGATTATGAAAATATCGACGCCACCGAATACCTTCAACTGTGTCCGGAAATCTGAGACTTAATCATATACTTATTCTAAATTTTATAGTCGTTCACGCTTACTAAACAGTGATATTTTATATAAATCAATTATTTAAGTTACGTTAAACATGCAATAGTTACTATTTTAAAACACAGACAATTGACTTCAACATTTCTTTACAAATTCTTAATTTGTTCATATGACACGGAACCATCTTAAAAGCATTTATTATCACATAATAAATATTATCAATAGGTTCACAATACAATTTTATTGTATAACTTAATGCAAATATGTGTGCAAATGTGGACTTAGTGCCTGAAGTATTTTCTGCCAGTCAAGGTGATGTTTAGGGTCTTAAGGGGGATGCGGAGATATCGTGCGACGTGCACAGATCAATCAACTACCAGAAAGTAAAAGATTTCAAGGCAGGAATATATGTGAAGTATAGTAAAGTTACAGCGGGCCTGCTGGCGTGGTTGGCACATGCTTGCTTGTCGGAGGTCGTGGGTTCGATTCCCACCCATGACAGAAGATATTTGTGTGCACGAACATGTCTGTTTGTCCTGTAGTATTACATGTAGTATATCAGTTATCGGGTTTCCATAATACAAGCTCTGCTTAGTTTGGAATCAGATGGCCGTGTGTAAATAATGTTCCAGGATATTATTATTCAGTACTTTTTATTTGATAAGTATGTTTAGCATATTCAGCAAATAAATAAATTCTTTTGCCAGATTAATTTCTCTATTTCACTAAACTTTTAATCACTTTTTGACTGCATCCTGTTCCTGTAAACTTAGCATAAAAGCAACGTTTTCTGTATTTTAATGAATACAGCATTCATTAACGCAGAAGCTAACAGATCTTTTTTGTTTTGGATCACTTTACGTCTGCAATCGTACAAAAAGATAGAAAAAGGTCCGCATTTTAAAAAGCTAGTTTTAATTTGAATATTCAGTGAAACAACATTTACATTTTTGTAAGCTGGTGTTCATATTCTAATAATGAAGAATTCATTTCAGTGATTATTATAGAGAGGGAGGGAGATAATAGAAAGAGTGTTTGAACCCAGGCACTTCTTTCTTTATTTAACGTATGGGCAGTGACTACCCTGGTATCAGAGTTGATCAAGTCGCTCAGTAGGCCTCTGATATGACTTAATGTCTGTTTTCTGCCGGCAACAACCGGGACCGACAGCTTAATGTGCTCTCCGAAGCACGGAGACGCTTATAAATTAAACCACTTGGTGCTTACCCCTCTAATACTACTACTACTAATGAGTGCCTCATTCACCCAGACACTTGTGGATTATAATATATCCTAAGCAGTTGCTTAGTCTCATAAGAGTAGCCGCCATGACCGAAATCAAGTTTAGTTCGGAAAGTATACCCGGATTTACGTCCCAGTTTGGAGTGCAAATATTACCAAAACCCGGCATAGTAATAAATATTTTGTTATCTTAATATTTATATTTGTATTCGAATATTGGTTGGGGACTTAGTGAAAAAATTACCTATAAGAATTATTACGGCCCTAACATTACGAGGCGCATTAAACCCGTAATGTGAGATAGTGCACATGTATGCACTCCCTATTCCTTTAATGGTGCCATGGCCGGACCGAAGTCAGGTTTAAAACGTTGACATACTCTCCAAAAAACAAGGGTGAGACACCACTAAATTCCTGCCTCCGAGTTGCTGCAGATAAAAATTCAGCTCAGCAAAGAAAAATCACTAACAACGAAACAGTAACAAACAATATTCCCGTAGATAAAATATTAGCATGATGTGTTACTTGGTAATCTGTCTTACAAATCCCCAAGCTATAAGTTCGTTTGCATGTTTTTCTTTGTTCTCACAAGACAAAATAAAATATAAATAAAATAAAAAAGGTTTTTATTCACGTAGACTTTAAAAAAGCGCTTGTAAATAGTCAGAACATGTTTGTAGTAATACAGTTATTATTTCTAGTTGCATATTACAGATATTTAGGTACACGGAATGTTAAAACATTTATACAATTTATTTTATAATAGTAGTGATATTTAGTTAGCTTGTATTAAGTTATTGTCAAGGAGATTATGTTTAGGTTTAATGATTGAAATTTATATTTTACTACATATTTTCTGAATGTTTCTGTCTATATTAAGTAATGAATTCAGTATTATTATTATAACGGACCTTGAGTTTAAAACGGCGGTCGCGCAAATAAAATAAAACATCTTTATAAATAGAAAATTTACACATCACTTAAAATATGTTTTACTTTATGCTATGGGTATGACACTTAAATGTAAATTTATACCTAAAGCTAATATAGTTTTAGCCAAGATTTTACACAGTACAAGATATACTCAAGCTTAGTCTTTAGCTAGTCCCTACTTGGTATTTATAATAAATACATATCTTGGGACAACTAACAAACAGCCATCTGATCCCAAACTAGGCAGAGACTGTACTATGGCAACCAGACAACTGATAAACATATTTATTAAATTAACAAATCTCTCATTACACCCAGACTTACTTATAAAATCATTCAGTAGTGACTTAACGACGTGTCTAAGCATTTTAATAACAAGTCGACTACTGAGCTAATCAGTAGATTCGCTCAGGAGTCGACTTGTTATTGAAATGTCATCCTACAGATGTATATGAATGAGGTGTAACATGACATGAACATGATATTGTTTGCTGTTAGCCACACAGCTAATTAAATAAGATAGAAAAAAAAACTGTTTCTTTTATCACTATATTTTATTTAGCCTTTTATTTTAATAATATAATATATATAATAATAATAATATCTAGGGACAATGTCACACAGATCATCCTAGCCGCAAACTAAGCAAAGCTTGTACTATGGGTATACATAGAAAACATCCATGACTCATAAACAAATATTCGTGCTCATCACACAAATATTTGCACTTACCGGGATTCGAACCCAGGACCAACAGCTTCGTAGGCAGGAGCACTACCAACTAGGCTACGGTTAATGTTTGTAGACTTTCTGAAACCTAAAGAGTTCCGGAATTGCCACAGTGATTGTGATCTGGGTGAGAGATGATCAAGTTCTAGTTTAATTTTGCAGTTTATATTCAGTGGTAGTGCGACGTCTCGATGTTTACTGTCACTGCCCACGCGCAGATGTAAATCGGTGTGGACCTTGGACCTTGGATCAGATATAGCGACAAACTCCTTTTAGCGAATAAACAAAAAGTGAAGCCAGCGTTCGAGGCGCTCGCAGCCTTCACTAAATATAAATAAATAATAATAACATCTGGGGACAATGTCACACAGATCACAACTAAGCAAAGCTTGTACTATGGGTACCGGGTGACGATATACATACTTATATAGATAGATAAATACATAGAAAACATCCATGACTCAGAAACAAATATTCGTGCTCATCACACAAATATTTGTACTTACCGGGATTCGAACCCAGGACCACCTGCTTCGTAGGCAGGGGCACTACCGACTAGGCTACGGTGGCCGTCCATCCAATAAAAATACAAAAGGTTTTTATTCACGTAGACTTCAAAAAAGCGCTTGTAAATAGTCAGAACTTGTCAGTAGTAATATATATATTTTTTAATGCAAAATGGGTTTGCGCTTGACCACGATCTCACCTGATGGTAAGTGAAGATGTGGTCGAAGGTGGACCGCGCGTACCCATAAGATGCCTGTTCACTCTAGCCTTGAATAAACCCATGTCATATGAGTCTGATAGAACGGAGCCTTCTTGGCGGACAAAAGACCCGCTTGTGTTTTGGTGGCGTTGAAATCGACCCTGTTTACAATACCCCAATCAGATATAACCTGGAGGGTCGACTTCATACGTTCTACCATACTCTCTCTGAGAGAATTGGTTTAATTAATTAATTTAGAATAACCTTTAACTTAATGCTTAGTTTTATAAAAGGGTATTTTTTTATTAAGTTATGTTTAGAATGTTCTTGTTTTATTGGATGGTATTAAATATGTATAATTATTTGTAGGTACATATAGATATTTAGGTAGGCCAGTCTGCAGAAGCGTAAACTCTGACGCTAGGCTTACAGTAAGGCTTATATGAAAAAAAAAACGAGTATGTTTTAGACCACACGACCGAGGTGAAACTTAGATATATCTACAAAACGTAACCCATTTTTGAAGTTATACTTCTTTTGGCGCGATGGAGAAAAATGATGAGAGTGAATTTTTACGATGCGCGCGCACACCGACACCAAAAAATTTAACAGCATAAAGTTAGTTCTAGGTGGTATGAGACTGAATTTTTACGATGCGCGCGCACTATGCGCGCGCATCGTAAAAATAACAGCATGACGTTAGTTCTAGGTGGTATGAAAATTGATAACTATGTTCAAGTTGTATATTAAGAAGTATAACTTCTAACGCGTGTACATAAGTACACACAAGTTTTTTTTATCTACATTAAATTTTATCACCCTCTCAATTTCCGTTCATCTTGCCCGATCACCTTACGTAACGCTCTCATCACGCATTCATCAGCTTACTCCCGAAGCGTGCGTATAAAAGTTTAACTTCAAAAATTAATGTAAGAAGCCATCTTTCACCAAGACATACACATGTATTTACAAATGTGTCTTTTTTTAAATACTATAACTTAACAAATAGAAGAACAAAGTTTTTGTTATGCTTATGAATAATAGTTACTGTACAACGTCCCAAAATAATCTCGAAATAGAATAAAACACGTGTGTCCAGAGCAATACAATTTATTGCACAAAGGACCGCGGAGGTCATGTTTCGTAGGAAAATCTCAATAGCACCATTCAGAAAATATGACGTCACTTGTACAACGCCATCTCTTATTCATAAAGGTAACTAACTAAACTAATGACATAAGATTCTAATTATTTAAACAGATTAGACAGTTACCAACTTGGTCTGCAGGGCATTCTGCTGATTGCGAACATTGAGCGGGTAGTAGTTATCCAGATGTCTATACTTTTAAATTGATTTCAATGAGACATTTGTATTTTCGGTGATTATTCTTCCGTGGCGTGTCTGATTTTTATGAGATACAAGCTATGCCCCGCAGTTTCACCCGCTTTAAAGCATTTTTGGCGTCAATGACTAACAAAAAAAACCGACTTCAAAAACTAAAAAGTATAAAAAAAATATCTTAATAAAGATTTAATTTAATACATCTCTTATGCAAACGTAATACCTTTAATATTAATGAAATACTATAATTTGTATGTGCTACTTATTGATAGGTTTGATGTCGGTGCCAAGCCAAATGTAATAGTAGGTACCACTACCACACTCGTCGCGCGTTACTTTCAGCGGGATAGCTTCGTATTTCTACACAAACAACCCAAGCGAACACACGTCGTTGACGGTCGTCTCGAAATATAGTAAAATTTTGATGCGTTGTCTCCTTATTCATAATTTATCTGTTTGTTTTTCAGGGCCAAATATATTCATACATACGCATAATATAGATTTATAATAACTATAGTAACTCATTCAGTTATTAATATTAAATATATTTTTATGATACAGTTTCATCTGTTTCATATTAATTCACATTGTTCTTTATAACCTTTAGTGTAGGAATTTCATCACAAGTATGAAAGCTATATGTAATACTAACTTGTATTTTGCTTAGGGCTTGGCACCGACTTCAAACCTATCAATAAGTAGCACATACAAATTATAGTATTTCATTAATATTAAAGGTATTACGTTTGCATAAGAGATGTATTAAATTAAATCTTTATTAAGATATTTTTTTTATACTTTTTAGTTTATGAAGTCGGTTTTTTTAAACGAAGTTTTTTTTATTTGTTACTTTTTAGTGTCTAGCTATGGGTGCTAACTACGACAGGTGCCGCGCGCCAAAACTATAGGTCCCAACAAACGAGAACGGAATATCCTCCGAAAAAATGTTGCTCGAACCTCTTTTTCACGTTCTAGTGAGACAGTGAATGATCGAAAAAAACCGTTAGTAAGAAAAACTACATAAAATTACGTTCACTCGAAGAAAACTTGCACAGTACGAGTCTAGACTCGCTAAGATTCATGAAAGTCTGAACAACAAGCGCATAGGTTAGGCCGTATTTATAACCATCTAGCTAACGAGTCTGTGTGCTGAGGGCTTATAGACTAGGTCTTATTAATGATCGAATCGCCATCAAGTCTGCTGAGCAGAAGGCATGAGTCTAAGAAGAATAGGTCTTATTAATCATTGATTAGCCAACGAGTCCTCTGAGCAGAGGGCTCATAGCCTAGGTCTTATTTATGATTGATTAGCTAATGAGTCTGCTGGGCAGAGGGCTGTTAGACTAGGTCTTATTCATTAGCCATCGAGTGTACTGAGAAGAAGGCTCATAGACTAGGTCGTATTGATGATTATGACATTGAGAGAGTTCGAGTCGGACTCGCCCGTGAAAGGCGGAATGTTTTTTCCGTAGCAGTGGTCACAACCACTGTGTCACGCCTAAGAAAGAGCTATCTAACTTGAGAAAAAGCTTTGCTGAAGCGGTATAGAGATGTGGGAAATGTTTAAGGAAGTCGTTACAGCCGTATCTATAAATGGACGAGTGACTGAACTGACACTTTATATTAGTGCCAAGGACCTCAGGTGGCCAAGTGCGGCCCACCTACAAGATCTGAGATCACGCGTAATTCGGATACTTGGCTTTATTTGTCTTATCTGACGGGAAGAAGGCTTACGAAGGTTCGTTGAAGGTTTCTCTACTTTTGGAGGGCAAGTTACTCATACGTGATAATTTAGTGATGTAACTTATATTTGTGTAAACATTCCAAATGTACACTTTTAAACTGCCGTGATCATGCCCTTCGAATAGTTATTGCAATGGAGAGCCTCCTTAGTACAGCGGTAGAGTGCTCTAGCGCGGATAACGAGGTCCCGGGTGAGGTCAAAGATTTTATTAGGATTTTTCTGGTAAGGTAAAAACTTAGTATCAAATAATCGGGGATCAAGGGTACAAGGGGGATTGGAACAACACTATTTTTAGTTTGGATTGTTGGTAATTTTGGATTATTTAATAATTTTTTTTTCTTCATCGCATACAAAACAGACATTTTTGCAAATAAACTCTCATCAACCCACAACGGTTTCAAAGCTCACAACACAGGCTGTCACAACAATACTTTTAAATAATATTTACTTTTACCAAGGGTCTGTTTCACAATGTCCAGATAGTCCCGAATAAGCTACTTGCAACTTATCTATCGAATAAAGACATCGTTTGCGTTTCATAATCCATAAATAGTTTAACTGATAGATAAGTTATCTGACAGATGTCATTCGATGCTTATTTCAGTGGTGTTTATTGTTAGACTAGTGTTTTATTGCGGATAATTTAATAAAATTGATTGCATTACATTTGTACAATAATAACAAATAAATGTTATGTATTGATGGAGAAATCACGAGTGAGTTACTCGTGATTTTGAGATTAAGAAGCCATGGTACTAATATAAAATATAAATCAATTCGTTTCAACACTACAAATGACTTCATTAGTTAGCCATTACAATTGCCATAACATACACTTTTTACGAAAAAGACCGTGAGATTAACGATCGATTTTAGTTATTGTTAGACAAGGGGTTTATGTTAACTAATGGATTACATATATTTCTACAAGAACATGCAAATTACATTGTTTCCGATTAATGAGTAAAAACTCGATGATGGATTTAGGGAACTACAATAATTCGCAATAAGCGAACAATCGCTACACAATTGTTAATTGTGTAGGAAATAATACACGACGTGAAAGAAAACTGAACGAAAACCTTTAGCAGGATCTTAGAACATGCTTTGCAATTTTTAAATATACAAACATATTATCTTCTTTTTATATGGCCTCAATTTAGAGTATTTGCCAGTGTATTTGCATATGAATTCAACATCAATCATGCAGTTTTGTCGTCATTAAGTAAAGTCAAGTAAAGTTCGTTAAAGTCAAGTCAAAGTCCTACTCCAGTAAAGTAGTGGAGACTTTACAAGAGGCTTCTATGGTTCTTTTTATTTCAACACGTAAATATGAAAATTCACACACGTGTGTACGTTATCGAAGACGACATTATGTTTAAAATTCCACGATATTTACACATAAATACTCCAACTTGCACCAGTTTAAAAAAAGTGATACATAGCCTCGATTAGGGTTGCCAATTATACTGTTTTGATCAGTATTATACTGTTTTTCACTAAATTATACTTTTTTCCTGTTGAAAAAAATAAAGTATGTAAAATACTGTTTACATTTATTTAGTCAGAGGGTGTTCACTGCTCAGTGCAGCGCAGCCACAAATATTGTAAATTAGTAAATTGTGCGAAAAGCTCTAAAAATTTGTATTTAAAACAATAAATAAATAAAATACTGTTTAATATTCTTCATAGACCTGAATAAACTTTATTTCTAGTAAAAAAGTTGGAAACCCTAGCTTCGATGTGTCTTTTTCCGCATTGGATCCAAAACACCTATATCATCTTTATTTCTATTGAGTTCAACTTAGTGCCTTTGTGCACCAACGGGGATTTCTGTTCTTGAGGACTTGAGACTGTCATCAAATTGCTGTAACGTGTGTGCTATATTTCTTGTTTATGTAAACTATTAGATAATATAAATCAAGGCTCAGAAAAACCGTCATTAGCGTTGCTATAGCAAAAGTAAACGCAAAAACCCTAAGGTCATTCATTGGTCAACTTAAAAGGTCGCACTAATTTTCCACTTGGCTCCGTTTTTTGAGTATAAAGAAGTTATGACTTCGGAATATAAGTTCTTGAGTGTATAATGACATTATTTTGATACTAGCTTGAGCCTACGGCTTCATCTGCGTATTGAATCCTGCTTGCCGAGCTGAATCATTTCCTGCTATGTTTGTATTCCGAGTAACCTTGGATTATACTTACAACAATATCTAAGTAACCACAGGAATTTATATCACAATATAGCACAATATATGAGATTGAAATTAAAATTTCAACTTTTAAGTAAAATCTGTTTTGTGTGCTAAGAGTCATCTTAGCACACAAAACAGTTTCAACAGACGCTATACCGTGAATTTAAAAATAAAGTGCTATAGTGTCTGGCGTATTCAGCGAGCTTTAAAATAGTCAGAACATTACTTGTACTATGTATTAATACAAATTGCTTCCATAATTTGACGGTCACCGTAGCCTAGTTGTAGTACTCCTGCCTACGAAGCTGGTGGTCCCGGGTTCGAATCCCGGTAAGTGCAAATATTTGTGTGATGAGCACGAATATTTGTTTCTGAGTCATGGATGTCTTCTATGTATTTATCTATCTATATAAGTATGTATATCGTCGCCTGGTACCCATAGTACAAGCTTTGCTTAGTTTGGGGCCAGGATGATCTGTGTGACATTGGCCCTAGATATTATTATTATATTATTATTATAATACTTATAGATTAAACCTTCGTATTAGCCTATCGTTAAACTACATTTGAGTTAATATTATTTCATTTTTGAGAAAATATTTATAAATTTAGTTGCAATTGTTATCGTTAGATATCTTATGCTGCTTATGATAGCTTATTGAGGTGAAAAAATCTGTAAGTTATTATTATAACATACCTTGTATGTATGTCGAAGGTTGTGTTTCCGGTGATCCGGACAAATTCAGTGAGTTTAAACAAAGAACCCCGACACAAAAAATGTACTTTATTTCTTATTTTATAACAAGATAAATAAGATGGAAACTCTACAAGATGGACCGATGATCTTGTGAGGGTCGCAGGAAGTCGATGGATGCGGGTAGCGGAATACCGGCAATTGTTGGAAACTTTCTTTAATAGACAACGCCCGCACCTGGGAATTCAAATCCTTGTATAGCAGGGTACTTTACAAACATATAATAGACGGATATAGATTACATCCAGACTCCGAACAACTATTTATGGGTCACACAAATAGTTGTCCGGCGCTGGAATCGAACCCGGGACACGAACGGCGAGGCGACTGTCTTAGTCGCTGTGGCACACGTGCAGTAAAATAGACTTTGGGGAGGTCTTTGTCCAGTAGTTTAAGTGTTTCGGTAGATAATGATAATAAAATTGTTGACAATTCTATTATTATTTTATAAGCAGCATCTTGGTAAGTACATCGCAGAATCCTTATATTACTGTATATTAACTTTTTATTACAATCATAGTTACTAATATTAAAATTGCATTGACTCTGAACGTTTCAACTACTGAACTAATCTGTATGTAATTTGGGACAAAGGAATCTCACGCTTCTATAAAATGAAGTTAATTATTTCATAAAATTTAAAGAACTATAAAATAAAAATAGTTATACAGTTATTGCCAAATTTAAGATGAATTAAAGAGATTATTATAGAAATAATTTATTCCAAATAATATAAATTAAAATAATGTAGGTACACTTAATAATTTAGTTACATTAGCTTATTTATCTTAATTAGTGAGGAAATTATGTTAATACTGTACGTATTAACATAATATCGACTCTTTGTTATTTAAATCTCTTATCCGCAACTCAAAATGATAGGTAGGTATTGGAATTATATTATGTATTATTATAGTATGATAAAATAATACTGTGAAACGAAGTGAGTAGATATATCAAAATACAATATTTAATATATCTAAATGAAAGTATGTTTAACAAAATATTCCATCCAAACGAAGTCATTAACGCAAGCAGAGCCGGGTCAACACTAGTGCCATTACCTCTGTACCGTGGTAATGTTCGTTGCAGAATGATATTTAATCGATTTTCTGTATAACACTTGTGTTATAGCCATACTTAACGTGGCGAAACATCTTTTTTTAGGTTAATTCACGTGCAGTCACGAATTTTGCTATTTCTCTATTTCTTTAGCCCGAGTCATTTATATGCTAATTTAAAAATTATAAAACAGCTTCTTACATTGTTTGAGATAAGTGGGAAGGTAGAGAAATATGTGTATTGCAAGTCCGTTGTAATACTTGCTGCTAATATTTCACAAGGGTATTACTGTACTGTGTTGCTCTTCGAACATTCTCTGACCAAATCGGAGACGTTCTCAAGAAAGGGCAGGTCAGAAGTACCCTAAACCGGCGAGCATGTATGAAGAATATAATGACAGTAATCGAGGCAAAAGACGTGTGCAAAGATCGTGACAAATGGAAATCCGTTGTCTCTGTCTACCCCTCTGGGAAAAAGGCGTGAGTCTATGTATGTATGTATGCTAGGATGGGTAGCTGTTGCTGGAAAGTTATCACTCAATTATGAGTTCTTTAAATATGCCCCTCCGTGATTTGTACTCTTGAGTTTGAATTAAAATACAGACACAACAGGTGGTTTGGATATTTCTATATTATTCGTAATCATTTAAAAAAAATATTTATACAGTTTTATATTATTATATTGATGTGAAACATCTATAGCCGCACGTAAAACAGATTTCTGGCGTGGCGACGCATGCCGTGGTTTTTTTTTTTAGTTCCTATCACAATATGTTCTTTTCGACTTCGACTTCGACTTCTACTTGGACTTCGACTTGACTTCGACTTTGACTTCGACTGCGACTTATACTTCGACTTCGACTGCGACTTATACTTCGACTTCGACTTCGACTGCGACTTATACTTCGACTTCGACATCGACATCGACTTCGACTTCGACTTTGACTTCGACTTCGACTGCGACTTATACTTCGACTTCGACTGCGACTTATACTTCGACTTCGACTTCTGCATATTACTTACTACAAAATAATGTCGATGTTTCACATCTGCCAGGCGTCCCGTGACGGCTCACATTTTTTATTTATAAAATGGAGAGATTTATTTAATTAATCATTTAGTTCTGAAAGGTTTTATTAGCCAAACTATGTTACTGGCACTGAATAAACAGTCTGAGTATGAAAAAAAGTTGATTCCAAATTTGAAATTTTTGTTTTAAAAAAATAAATCCCATTATTAGTTTATGATTTTTAATAACTTTTTCGCGACTTTGCGGTAAAGTTTATCAGGCAACTAAAATTAACTTCTCATTAGTTTTAGTGTTTGTAGCATAATCCTACTGTTTGTGACTTAAAACAGATATCTTTGTGTCGATTGTAATCGCAGAAACAGCTATAAGAAGATTCAGTAACATAAAGCGCCAATGTATATTTTTAATGAAAAAAATATGTCTTTTGTTTTAATGGTACAAATATTCTCTCTATATCTCCTCTGTGTACTATGACCATCATACAATGGCATATACAATGGCATATGCAATGGCATATCCATCCGAATGACGGATACAATCAATTGTGGAATTTATTTTCGGATGTCATGGTGATAACATGAAGCGCAAACAAGTAATGAAAACCTTCATCGGATGAGTTATTTGGAGAATCGTTCTAGAAGATTAAATTCTGGTGCTACATTGACTGGCTGTTCGGATTAGAAGCAATTATTGTAATGGGTTTGACACCTTATTACCAATTACTTAAGCCAAAATTATTTTTGTTCCGGATTTGGGTTCGGCAATATGTAACCCTTATTCCAAACAGTGATACTATTTAGCGTGAAGAACTTTCTTCTTGTATTCTAATTATATTATGAACAAGTTTAGCTTCAACGTCCATACATAGACATATATACACACACCTTACTCACCTTACATACATATTTCTCTTACGACTATGACATGACTGTTTCTAGTTTGTAAAACACCTATTTTTGTAGTAATTATGTCCTTCCTAAAATTAACCACTATTTGTGAGGAACTCTTACTGACCTCTTTTCTTATACTTACTACTTATTTGATGTGTATGTTTAACTTAGTAGGCAACTTCAAATTCCTCATTGCCGTAAAAAAAAAATACATTTATGTGGAACCGTTATTTTTTGAAGTTATACTTCTTTTGGCGCGATGGAGAAAAATGATGAGAGTGAATTTTTACGATGCGCGCGCACACCGACACCAAAATATTTAACAGCATGAAGCTAGTTCTAGGTGGTATGAAAATTGATAACTATGTTCAAGTTGTATATTAAGAAGTATAACTTCTAACGCGTGTACATAAGTACACACAAGTTTTTTTTTTACTATACCGTGCAGTACATGAAGTGGCACCGACTGAGAAACATTGCCAGAAAACTCAGTAGGAATCCTTTTTTTAAATAAAATATACTTAAGATTAATCATATTTTTTTTATGTGTTGAAATAGAACAAACTCAAACCCAAGCACTTTTAACACTTAAATAATCTGTTTTTTTTAAATATGTCCTGCTACACAATTTGGCTTTAATCATTCTTGTAAATTTATTCGTAGACAATTCTCTAATATCATTGGGAAGTTTGTTATAGAATCTCCTACATTGCCATAAAAGAGTTTTTATTTTGTGGAAAAATAAGATTATTCTTATATCTAGTATTTATATTATGTGTACCGGTCTTTTACAGGAGGAATCGATATTTTTATCCACATTCCATCCACAGGTTTTCATATATATACTGCGATGCTACAGATAAAATGTAATCCTCTTTGTAGTTTTCTTTTAGAGACACTCTCGTGCAAAGATTATAGACCTCTACGCTAATACCCAAAGACGCGGGCCGGAAACGGCCATGACCGCATCTATCTGTACTCCTAACCTATTTACTGGTGGCAGGTAGTGTTGCTGCTAGAAAACATCAGCACTCCAAATCAGCGTAGAATAATAATAATTAATTTAATAACTCCTTAACTACGCTTTGTGTAAATGTCAATGGTCATCAAGTTACGAAAGCCAACGTGTGGAGAGGTCACAAATAACGGTGACGTTAATGAGGCATGGGTCATACATGCAACGCGCGGTGATGCCATTATGTAGAGCTGTGAGGTTTCGATAGAGTCGTAAAGGCTATGGCAGGTAGGTGGGCCACTCGTTGGTTGGATTTGTTTGCCTGCAGCCATCTTAGTTTCAAGAGGGTTAAAGTGTTTGATATCCATTGAATTAAAGTTGCTTCTTTGATGTGTCTGAGATGGCCGAATCTTGATTTAGATTCATTTCCGAACCTCATTAATAATACAAAAAGTAATTCAGTTGAATTAATTAAAAAATACCAGCAAATGCAGGGTGATAACTCTTCATCGTACGCCAAACCGAAGATAATATAAAACTAACGTAGCCACACTGAGACAGAAAACAACACATGTATCACTTTTTTTTTAAGTATACCAGTTTGTAATAAGTTAATCTCAAAAATGGGAAATCATAAATTTAATCGTCCTGTGGGTCCCGAACCTGCACCATCTACCAATCCGGGGTAGGCGCTCTGCGTTAAGCTACGAACGTTACACACTGGCAGATCAAATTTAGGATTCCCTTGCTAACACCCTTCCCGAGGATGTAGGTATTATCTATCGGCTTTGTTTTCGAGAAATGGCCGACTGATATGTTCACAGTTGCATGTGGAAGATCATATCATATTGATAATACCTTCCAAATTATTAAATATAATACGCTTTGCATTGCGAATAATGCAAAGCGTATTAATATAAGTGTACGAGTGGCCCACCTACCTGGTTATAATTGGCACTAATATAAGAAACAGAAAAAAAAATGTTTTGTGTATTTGTTTTGTATAAACTCGAAAGCTACATTATTAGTGACTATTTAGATTATTTTATTTTGATTTAGGTATTTTCAAAAATAAAGAATATACGAAAATTAAGAATTGCCTGTTTCCATCTATTTATCCGTATGAAGCCCGGGAGAGGCACTGGTGTCTTTACAAATTTGATTAGACCTGCAAAGCATTCTGCTACTTGCAAATTATAATATTGAGCTGTGTGTAATTAAGCAGAGACAGTGGAGGCTAGGATGCTGTACAAAGTTGCACAGTCAAACATTAGAAAATGAATATTAAAAAAGAATAAAAACAATCTTTAAAAAGGTTTTCAAAATAGTAACAAACAACAAAGTATAAAATAATGCAAGCTCTACACTAAATTATAAAATTAGAAATAGGTGCTTATTAGAACAGGGGACAGTATTTATTGCCACATATTTAAAAATGAATTATCATCATCATGTCAGCGAAATTACGTCCACTGCTGCTCCTTCAAACAAGAGCTATCGCCACGCTTGGGTTGGCGATCGTAGTCTGATGGTTTGATTCACAGAAAAACGCTGCTGCCCGTTCTGTAATAACTATTCCCTCGGGACGATTTCTACGCCTCACACGGGATGAGAGGGATGATATTCTATGCCGTAAACAGTACACAGCAATAAAATGCTATTTATGTTAAACGTTGTATATAATAAAGAGAGGTAGGGCACAGCGTTCATTCGCTCGAAGAGCAGCCCGACTGGGGAAGTACCTCCACCTTACAGAAGACATTCCTTAATAATAACATTAATAGTTTAATGTTGTGTTTCTGAGTGTGAGTAAGGGCGCCAGGGCTCATCGGGGTGGGGGGAGGGGTCAGCAACACTTGTTTGCTGACTCTTAAAGGCCGGCAACGCACCCGCGACTCCTCTGGTGTTGCGGGTGGGCGGCGGTGATCACTTACCATCAGGTGACCCACTTATTCGTTTGTCCACCTCTGACATAAAAAAAAAAAAAAAATAACGCCAATTACCTTTCTACTAGTATGTGGCCAGTTCTTCGTAACCACATGTAACTAGTATATTTATGAACATTGATATGTTTACCTCACTCGTCTATCAAATAATCTGTGCATATAAAGAGGTCTGGGTTCAAATCTAGAGTTGGCCCCAGATGCTATTGGATTATTCTGGAAAGCTATAGCCAGTAGCCAAGTTGGTGTTGATAACTTGGAGAATAAAGGATTATTTAGACAACGAATGCCAACAAAACGATTGACGTAATATATTTATTTTTGTTTCATTATGTTTAACAAGGTATTGCGCATACGCACTTCTTCAATATTGTACAAAAAGTCAAAAGACCTTGAATTAGTTATTTTTAGATAAACACTTATTACAAAGTTCATTTTATTAGGTAAACCTATTCATGTCACACTTACGATTTGTAGGAGGCTTTATTGAGTGAGGACTACTTGTAAACATTCTTCATATTTGCAGTAGCTATGCGTAACATTGTTGGTCTCAGACTTGGTCGAATAGTTGCGGGTTCGATCCCTACCAAAGACAAATATTTGTGTTCACAAAATTGTCTATTGATCTTGGTCTGGATGTTTTGTCTGTATTGCGTGCATATATTTACAAAAAATAATACGTATTTCTATCCGTTGTTTAGTATTAATAGTACAAGCCTTGCTTAGTTGAGATAGATGGCGCCGGTGATATGTCCCGGATATTTAGTATTGACAATTAACTATGTGTGTATTTGTTTGAATAATAGAAAAAACCTGTGACCAGCGCCAATAGCCTTGGAGTTGTCAAAGTCAAAAATCATTTATTCCGTAAAAAAATTACATTTATGTGGTGTACAGTTGTATTATGCAATTTCTCCGTTAATCATTATTACACAAACTAGCCTATCCAATGCCCCCAGCGCGGCAGCGGTAGCAACATTTGAGTGAGGTACAGCATAACGTTTATTCGCTCTACGAGCAGCTTGAAAGGGTATTGTGGGGCAGTACCTCCACCTTACTTGCTTGTGGTGTCAAACAATGTACTTCTTAGTAGGTATATATCTATTACATAAATGGCCAATAATAGTTATCCTATCATCACCCTATCTCTTCCCGTGGGGGGCGTAGAAGTCGACCCAAGGGGAAGTCTACCACAGAACGGGCAGCAGCGTCTCTCTGAGTACTATGACCATCATACTGCGATCGCCAATTCTTCTGCCAGCGTGGCGATACGTCGCCCTAAGATCATTCTTGGGTGTGGGTTTGTCCAGCAGTGGACTTTTTACAGCTGTTATGAGTGAGTGAGTGATCCCCCCACCCTACAAAAGGAGCTTCAGGTACACATATGTTAAAGCTCTAGTCCTAGGTGTGTAAGTAAGGAAGTGTGGAGAAGAAAGAAAGATCGGCAACACCTGACACTTTGAAACAAGTGTACCATAAGATACCGGCAAAGCACCCGTGTTGCGAGTGTCTATGGGCGGCGGTAATCACTTACCATCAGGTGACCCACTTGGTCGTTTGTCGCCCATTGATATAAAAAAAAATAAGAGTCATATCAGACTGCTTGTAATCAGACGGCTCATATCCTTACACGCCAAATTTGATTTTAACATCAGAGTTACTTGATAACTTTTGCCAACCATTAAATAGCTTAGGTAAGTGTAAAACCTAAAAACGAAAGTGTAGAATGCCAATGACAAGGCGAGATGCGTGGGAAATAATGCCAAGCGCTTAAATGAAATAGCTATGATTGTTAACACTAATGGACACTATTCAATGGGGTTATGTAAAGACTTAAATAATAGATATTATTATGTAAATTTAGAGCTTCCCAATCCATAGAGTAACTCATAAATTAGGCAATTATAGCGCTCACTAATCATAGACTTTTACTTTACATTCATATCAATAAAATGCTCTAGCCAATCCATAATTGGATGAGAATTAGGTAGGAAGTATTGGTTATTACCGTAGAGCAACAGTAGCACATAAAGTCCTAAAATACGGACGCAATCAGGCTTCTACCAATTACTAATCAATAAGTCGAGGTTAAAAGACCGAATGGGGTGTCTTCTAACAAGGGTCACTTAGTTGGCAGTTTAATTCGTCTAGATGGCTTAAATTTTCCAAGTTATTCAAACTTAATATTTTTACATTGTTTTTTGTATGGCGGTAATTTGGTGAATCATTATCGCATCGATTCCATAGCAACTATTAAACTTGACCTCCTTTTTTAAATCTCTTACTAAAGAGGAACTTTAAAATTACGCACGATTCACATCCGGTTTTCGAATCACTACTCATCTCTTACTGTTTTCAGCGTGGCCCCTCCGCAACACATCGGCGCAGGAGTGAGGTGACGTCACATCAGTGGAAACTCTAGCACTACGAGAAGCGCCCTCACTGTTAACTCAATAAATACTCAAAGACAGTTAAAAGTGTATCTTACACTGATGTGGGGCCAACTGTTTCAATCATGTCACACACGTTGAGACTATTTCAAAAATATCTTTCTAAGCGTAGGTTTATTTATAACTTACAATCTTTATTTTGGTATGACTGATTTTATGACACGAAGCCATTAATCAATCAGGGTAGTTAAAGATCATGAATATTTAAGTAGGTACTATTAAGATAGTAAGTGATAACTAGATAGGTAGTATAAAGAAGAAAAAAGAAACGAATAATATTTTGGCAAGAGTTATCAATGCATAAATCCTCACATGCAACGGTGAAGAAGAATATCGTCTGACATGTTCCTAAAATAAGGATAATAGATTGTTTGAGCTGAGATATGACCGCACAAACATCACCCCATTTCATCCAATAGGAGCCTAGATATTGTCCCGAGGAAATGTATGTGTATCTATCAGAGATCGGGCAGCAGCGTCATGATACCTATAACTGTATAAGACATAAAAAAACCGGCCAAGTGCTCGCACCTGAAGAATTCCGTAGCAGCAAGTATTTCAGTTGATTAAATGAAAGCAAATTGCGGTTTATACCGTATTAAAAAAAAACTACTTGCTAGATCTCGTTCAAACCAATTTTCGTTGTTAGTTTCTATGGTAATGTACATCGTATATTATTTTTAGTTTTATCATTCTCTTATTTTAGAAGTTATAGGGGGGGGGGGGGGGACTCATTTTTATATTTTTGGAAGTGTCTCTCGCGCAAACTATTCAGTTTAGACAAAAATGATATCAGAAACCTCAATATGATTTTTGAAGACCTATCCATAGACATGTATGGGTGCGATGAAAAAAAAATTTTGAGTTTTAGTTCTATGTATGGCGACCCCCCAAAATTATTGTTCTTTTTTTGTGTAAAAATCTCAATGCGGTTCACAGAATACACCTATTTACCAAGTTTCAGCAGTAAAGCTCTTATAGTTTCGGAAAAAAGTGGCTGTGACATACGGGCGGACAGACAGACAGAGATGACGAATCTATAAGGGTTCCGTTTTTTGCCATTTGGCTACGGAACCCTAAAAACTGACTAGGAGCGCTGGTTGTGATTATAGCTAAAGGCCCCGTTCATCTAACTCAAGTCTAGCACTTCCCATTTGCTATATGAATATAGTAAATGTGTTAAAGGAAGTATGTTCGCGATCATTACGCTAACCCTCATTCTAAAGAATCTATTAAGTTACTAATTAAAGATACCTGATAGTTTTTAAATTTAACATTTTCACATACGGTAGTGTAGCTTTTGACAAAGCAGTCGGTTTGTAAATGATTTCCTGTCCTCCATCAGTCACTGCTGGGTCATTATCATTACCAAGTTGATGGCACGTACATTCAAGGTTGATAGAATAAGATTCTCTCACGTCAGATTTTTTAATGTTCCTTACGTAAATAGTAATAAAAATAGGCAATTGTGCCGTCACGTATAGGTTTCGTAAAACAACGTTATATGGTGCCCCGTCTCAACGGAGACTGACCATTTAGCATGATACGTCATAGTGCACAGGTGTGTGCACTTGATATTCTTTTATTCATTCAAAATCTGATGGGATGGGCTAGCCAACATGACTGAAAACAGAAACAGGCAATTTCCTTCCAAAGATTCACAGTTAGCAGACTGAGAAACATTCTTGACAGAAAAGTTCTACTCTCCCTGAAACTTAATTACTCTGTAATGCACTTAAAATACTTTATGGGTTATTTTCTCCTGAAAGCCGTACTGAAACCCCTTCGAGTTGCTCGTAGGTCACAGACTTACCTTACTGAATACACAGAACTGGTTGTGTGTAGAGAGGTAGGTAGGGCATAGCGTTCATTCGCTGAATGAGCAGCCCGACTAGGGAAGTACGCCCACCTTACAGAAGACATTCCTCAATAATAACATTAATAATTTTAATGTTGTTTTTACATGCGAGTAAGGTCGCTAGAGCTCATCGGGGTGGGGGGTCAGCAACACTTGTTTGCTGACTCTTAAAGGCCGGCAACGCACCCTCGACACCTCTGGTGTTGCGAGTGTCCATGGGCGGCGGTGATCACTTACGATCAGGTGACCTACTTGCTCGTTTGTCGCCCTCTGATATCCTGAAAGACGTACTGAAACTCTCTCGAATTGCTCGTAGTGCAAAGACTTACCTTAGTGAATACACATCACAGTTGTGCATAGCTAGAGAGAGCTAGGGTACACCGTTCATTCGCTCAACGAGCAGTCCGACTGGCGAAGTACCTCCACTTTACAGAAGACATTCCTTAATAGTAACATTAATCATTTAAATGTTGTATTTCTGCGTGTAAGTAAGGTCGCCAGAGCTCATCAGGGTGGGAAGGTGTTGCAAGTGTCCATGCGCGGTGGTGATCAATTACCATCAGATTACCCACTTGCTCGTTTTTCGCCCTCTGATATAGGTATTAAAGAAAAAAGAATTCTTTTTGAAACAATAAAATAAACCCCTCGTCGTTTAATTTTTTCGGTTTTCCCATGGGTAAAATAAGGAGCTAAAGAGTAATTGGTTATGTCCCCTGTTAGCGCACATCAAGTACATACATAGACTCACGCCTGTTTCCCAGAGGGGTAGGCAGAGACAACGGATTTCCATTTGTCACGATCTTTGCATACTTCTTTTGCCTCGATTACTGTCATTATATTCTTCATACATGCTCGCCGGTTTAGGGTACTTCTGACCTGCCCTTTCTTGAGAACATCTCCAATTTGGTCAGAGAATGTTCGACGTGGTCTTCCCCTTCCGGTTGTCCCATTCACCCAGGCCAGGTATACTTCTTTTGTCAATCTTCTTTCATTCATCCTTTCTAAATGGCCAAACCATCTCAGCATGCCTTTTTCAATCTTTGTGACTACATCCTCTTTCACACCACAACGCTCTCTTACATCAGTATTTCGAATTCTGTCTCTCAAAGTCACACCACACATACTTCTCAGAGCTCTCATTTCCACTGCATTTATTTTACTTTCATTCTTTTTCTGCCATACCCAACTTTCACTTCCATACATTAAAGTTGGCACTAACACTCCATCGTGCACGGCTAGTCGGGCCTTCTTTGATACTTGCCGGCTACTCATAAAGGCGTGTAGTGCCCCATTCACTCTGTTCCCCGCATTTACTCTTCTAACAATATCTTTTTCATATTTCCCATCTCTCGTAAACAAAGTTCCCAAATATACAAACTCATTCACCTGTTCGACTTTCTCTCCTCCAATCACAATATCACACGCTGTCGTGTATTCATCCCTCTCAAATACCATTACTTTCGTCTTACCTACATTCATTTTCATCCCTTTCCTTCCAAAGGATTCATACATATTTGTTACCATCACCTGCAACTCGTCCGCCGATGATGCAAGTAAAACTTTATCATCAGCGTAAAGCAGACATTTGATGAGTAACTCATTCATCCTTACACCGCATTCACTTTCTTTCAAATCTTTTAAACAGCTATCCATGAATAGGTTAAACAACCACGGTGACGCTACACATCCCAGTCTAACACCCTTTTGGATCACATCAAGTAATTCATATTAACTTACAAAAGACGTGAACGACGAATAATAACAATTATTATTATGTAATTTTCCTAATTTAGTTAACATTTATAATTTAGATATAATTGTCAATAAAATTAAAACAACATGTACCTACATATTTTTTACACCTACTAATTATTACACCTACTCTTACATAATATCAGTGCATCCAAGATATAATAAATTAATATATGGATTACTAGCTTTCACGCGTCATTAAACGCGTTAAAATTATAGCCCATGTGTTATTTGTATTTAATATAAGCTATATTATTACAAAGATTCATCAAAATCCGTTCGGTACTTTTTGCGTGAAAGAGTAGCAATCATCCAAACACATCACATCACAAAGTTTCACATTTATAATATTAATAGGACGATAACAGACAAGGTATTTGTAGTAAAAGTATTTTTTTTGTTTCTAGGAAATTTTATAAGTTGTTATATTTTGCGTGTAAATAAAACTGTCTTTTATCGAACATAATTATCTTCGGCGATTTTATTTGCGGACTTTCATTAAATATTTGTGTAGGATTTGCTATTGTTGTCATTTCTAAGGATTCTTTATAAATACTTGGGTCCGCCATCGCTAAAGTAAGCACTCGATATTGAATGAAGTTTGTTTTATTGATTGCCCATTGCTTAATGTTTAGGATTAAACACCCGGGAGAGCAAAATACAATACGTCTATTCTTTAAATTAACAAGTGTTTTTGCAGTTATGATACCCACAATTTCAGATGCTGTGATTACGAATGTATGCGACAGAGGATTATGAAATTTGGAACAGTTGCAGTTCACATGGAGAATGAGTGCACAAAGCTAATATTTTTATATAATAGGCATTAGAAGTAAATTTATTTTGATAAAAAAAGATAACACATACTACTACGATGCTTTTGACACACTGACAAACTGAGAAGCGATGACAAGATGAGTGTCAAAACTGAAAACAGATACATATTATTTATCTTTATTGTAAGTCTTTGACAGCAGAACCTTACCTAATGATCGAATTTCGATCATTAGGATCGAATTTAGTTTTATTAAATATGTATTGTATACGGAGTGCGTTATGGGCCCTCTGCGTATACCTAACCCACAGACTGCACGTGTAAAAGGTTTGGCAGAATGCTTTAAACAGCGTAATTTTAACCTTGGCTGAACATATTTGTTATGTATGTTTGGCTTATGTTAGATAATTTGACAAGATTATATTATATTAGCATATGTTCCAAATGTATCAATCACAGTGACTTGAAGGTCATAAGGTCACTGCGCAACTGAGACAAGTGTATTGATTTTTGTGGTACCAATATTATGTAACAGTATTAGTAAAACCCGTATACAAATAGAAGAATATGAGAAGTCACCGACTTTTTACACATTGCAGGTGCTCTAACTGTACCGTACGCTATTGGAAAAGTTGAGGGATAGAGCCGTAACCTCGTAAATCACCTGGATAGCAGAGGGATACGACCTTGCGTGCAATTTGAGCTAGATTACAGTGTTCTTGAGACGGGCCTGTTGGCGTGGTTGGCAAATGCTTGCTTTTCACGCCGGAGGTCGTGGGTTCGATTCCCTCCCAGGACAGATATTTGTGTGCATGAACATGTCTGTTTGTCCTGAGCCTGACAGCCTGACTTAGAAAAAAAATATACTTAAGGATTAACAATCCTTAAGTATTTTTTTGTTTGATCTAAAAGCAAGAAAAAAAATATTAAGGATTGTTACTCCTAGTTTGATCTAGAAGCAAGCTGATAGGTGGCTCTTTAAATCTGTAAATCGGTTGTAAGTCGGTAAAAGAGATGAATAATTGGCTACCGGTCATTAACCAAATGAACAGTACTTACATCTAAACCTGACCTCGTAACACAAAATAACACTTATATGTACCCCATAACTGCTATTAAACCATTACATAACACCACTGATTATTATTACCGACGGACAAAAGACGGTCATAATAATTAAGTGTCTATTATATATTATGTGATTTATGAGTTATGTCGAAATGTACCATAGCATATCAAATGTACCACATACCATATATAGTTATTTTAATACTATGAGGTTATTGGGCATACGAGGATTTTCACAGTGCAGATGTATGGTGTTGCCATACAAAACACCAAAAGATACTACTGTAATAATAATAACTGGGATCATCCCGTGCTGACCGAATGGTAGGTGCCAATCGACCCGATATTGTCGTCATTGACAAACAAACGAAAAATACATCCTTTGTGGATATAACAATACCGTATGATGAAAACATATCTAACGCAGAAAAAGAAAAAAATTCAAAATACCTTGACTTGAGTTTTGAATATGCGCAAATTTGGAGAACCGAAAGACCTGCGATCATACCTATTGTTATATCCACAAATGGAGTTATTCCTAAATCCCTGAAAATCAACCTTGCAAGCTTGATATCTGGCTGGAGAGTTACATGCAGAAGGCGGTTTTGCTGGCGAATGCCAGGATTGTGCGGAAATTTCTCTCCATGTAGCCCATATATTTTATAAGTTGTATTCGTATTAAAATACCCTTATATAATATATTGTAAATAATAGTGGTAATAAACACGTGATATATATAATACATTTTTATTTTAGACTTAATAACCCATAATTCGTTAGTTTTGTGATAGTAACCAGTTATGCTCACATGCTATATTAGTATTGTTACTACTAGATTTACTCTCTCCACCCAGTGTCTCTGGATGGGACATGATATTGCACTTCTATACAACCTCTTCTGAGACTTAGAAGCTAGAATCTATTTTCATTCTTTTATAATAGCTGGACATAGGATTTGAAGTTAGAATGTATTTGAATTCATAAAAAAATTAATAAAATTATTAAAAATTATGGAAGTCAATATGTTTTTCACCACACCAATATTAAACTCTAGTACAATATATTTCCATATATTGTACTAGAGTTTAATATTGGTGTGGTGAAAAACATATTAGGTAAGTAATATTCAATAATCAAGTTACTGTGATGTTGTACTGTTGCCAATGCACATCATTATGATCAATATGTTAGTCGTTAATTTATATATTTGGCCAATAGGCTATAGGGCAATTGAGTCGATAGAGATGCTTCATAAAACTGTTTGGTTAGTTCCTAATTTTGTTAAATACCACAGCCATCTCTTTACCGTCAACGACAACACGAATAAACGTAAAGTCAACCACCTACCCTTGAAAATGCCTGTTCCCAAGCTAGAACTATTTAGAAAAAGCTGTGCGTATACGGCGCCTCTGATTTATAACTCCTTGCCTAAAGGAATGACTGATATGCCATATAAAAGATTCTGCTGTGCCTTGCGAAAACGGTTAATCCAGGAAAGTTTTTATACGACCAAAGAATTTTTAATAAAAGCACATGATTTGGTGTACGCTGATGTTGCATGCTGTTGTTGATGTTTTTCGTACAATTTCTATGATTATACTAGAATTATTAATTTTATTGATATTAAAATAATTTAGATTTATAATTGTAATGGATATCTGTAATGGAATTGTAATAATCATCACTGTAATTTAATGTTTTAAACATAACTTTGCATACCCTCATCGAGGGTGAAATATGTCATGTACCTACTTACTACTGTATAACACCTTATGCCTACCGTATTTCATGCAAATAAATGATATTATTATTATTAAATGTGTAGCTGAAAAAGTAAACTGTTGGGAGTATCTAACTAATATTATAAAGGCGACAGTTTGTGAGTGATGTTTGTTACTACTTCGCGCTATAACTATGGAACAGATTTTTATGAAACGTTGTAGTAATATAGCTTATATATCCGAATAACACATAGGCTATTATTTATAATGTTTAACGCGGGCATAACCGCGGGGCACAGCTAGTATGCCACAATCACCGCGCTTTCCCGACGGGTTAGCGGTCGCAATTGCACCGGAAATGGTTATAGTACTCAGAAGGAAGCTACTGCCCTACTGCCCTGCTGGTAGATATTCTTTCTGGTCGATTTCTACGCCCGCTACGGGATGAGATGGGGTCATGATATTCTAATATTCGCTGCCGTCACCACACAGTATCAAATCAAAGTGAGATTCCGTTTAGTATTATTATATATATCATTTATTTATTAAGTGTCGGTACTACGATCCAACAGCATGCCAACTCGTCGTCTGCCAAGTGAGGCGATTATGGCATATCCCCCCAAGATTCATGGGGGAAGCTTTTGTTCAGCAGTGGACTTCTTTCTTCTTCTTTTTTTTATATAAGAGGGCGACAAACGAGTAAGTGGGTGACCTGATGGTAAGTGATCACCGCCGCCCATGGACACCCGCAACACCAGAAGAGTAGTAGTAGTTGCCGGCCTTGAAAAGAGTCAGCAAACTAGTGTTGCTGACCCTTCCTCCCACCCCAATGAGCTCTGGCGACCTTACTCACAGGCAGAAATAGAACATTAAAATGATTAATGTTATTACAATGTCCTCTGTTAGGTGGAGGTACTTCCCCAGTCGGGCTGCTCTTTGAGCGAATGAACGCTGTGCCCTATATCTCTTAAAAAAATCTTCTTTCTTTAATAATATCACATAGTCGTCTTATATCAATATAATATCTATCCAGATAATTAATAAACACAAGTGTGATATGTAAAATAAAGTGATAAATACAAAGCCTATTTTTTCATATGAATAAACAATTTTGTTTTTAAAATCTGTGTGCCTACAAAGTAGCTAACCAGTAAACATAAATTACGTAAACGAAAACTATATTGTTTCTCCGAAGTCGCAAAATGGCACCGACGAATTTCACGTTCCCATTTCTAAGTTCCCTAGAACTAGATACCTACCGTACTGCACAACAGTCAACTTATTTCGTTATGGTGCGTCCAAACTGCCGCGTGCCGTCATTAAATGATTTAAAAGAATATCTTGGTCTATACGCATACGTGTGAACAAGAAAAAAATAATATAATATCCTGGGACATTATTCACACACGGTCATCTGAGCACAAACTAAGCAGAGCTTGTACTATGGAAGCCAGATAACTGATATACTACATATACCGGTAGCATTAAAGCGCGACCGTCGTTTTAAACACAAGGTCCGTTATAATAATAATACTGAATACCTTAATATAGACAGAACTATTCAGACAATATGTAGTAAAATATAAATTTCAATCATTAAACCTAAACATAATCTCCTTGACAATAACTTAATACAAGCTAGCTAAATATCACTACTATTATAAAATAAATTGTATAAATGTTTTAACATTCCGTGTAACTAAATATCTGTAATAAGCAACTAGAAATAATAACTGTATTACTACAAACATGTTCTGACTATTTACAAGCGCTTTTTTAAAGTCTACGTGAATAAAAACCTTTTTTATTTTTATTTTATTTTACTACTTTTTGTAAATACATACTTGTATAGATATTTTACACCCAGACTCAGGACCAACAGACATGTTCATGCACACAAATATCTGTCCTGTGTGGGAATCGAACCCACGACCGGCGGCGTGAAAGGCAGCGTATCTACAACCACGCCAACTTACAAGCCCGTTAAATAACTGTGCACAAATGTAACTATTGACAGCATGTGTGGCGCAGCGGCTACGACCACTCTCCCGGGTTCAATTCCAACACAGAACAATTATACGTGAGCCCCATTAGTAGTTGTTCTGAGTCTGAGTGCACTTTGCGTCAATTATATGTGTATAAAGAACCCCAGTAAGTGAGACATGGATTAATTTCCCGGGTTCGATATCCCGACTCGACAACTATTTGTGTGACCCGTAAATGGTTGCTGAGTCGGGGTGTACTTTGTGTCCGTCAATTATTTATTTGTAAAGTGGGTACTTTACAAATATATAATTGGGTACAATTACAAATATAAAATATATAATCGCTAGACAGGGATACATTTCACTACCAAGTATTACATTGACGATAAAGACATTTAGCGGTCGGCATCTACCTGCACATAGTCCGCTGGGGATCTTATAGCCATATAGACATGAGTAATATTTTATGTTACATGAACTATCTGTAATAAAACTATGTATTATTCAAATATTCTACGAATTTCAGAACTGTTGGTTGTGTCTCAAAATGATTAATGTTACTTTTATTATGACGTTTTTATTTTCTCTTTTTAGTATATTAAACCTAAAATAAATACTTAATCAAACAACCGATCGAGCATATATTGTGTTTGCCTGCTAAATAATTTCAGTAAGTGGACCAAATCTCGTGTATATGCCCCATTGAGTATGTTTCGCCGGAGCGTCTCAACTGGGCCGTGTTGAAACCGGTTGTAGAGACACCCGCTGAGTTTGTTTCGCTGGGTCTTCTCAGTTGGGGCGCATTGGATCCGGTGGTAGCATTAAAGTGCGAGCGTCGTTATTAACACAAGGTCCGCCATAATAATAACATTTAATTCGTACCTTAATATAAACAGAACCATTCGACAATATGTAGTAAAAATAGAGCTAAAATATAAAATTTTGACGATTAAACCTACACATGATCCTTGACAATAACTTAATTTAAGTTAGTTAAATATCGTTACTGTTATGAAATAAATCTTATTGTAAATTATTTCCTACAATCCGTGTACCTAAATATATATATGTACCTAGAAATTATTATAAATTAATTATATATTACTACGAATATATTCTGACTATTTACAAGCGCTTTTTTAAAGTCTACGTGAATAAAAACCTTTTTTATTTTATTTATTTTCATTTTATTTTATTATAGTGCAAGAGTTATCTTTAAACAAAAAATGTTGCATACCATGACATTGTTAATATCTGTTATAATTAATAACAAAATGTTTAACTAACAAAGTTCTATTACGTTTTAAGCATTCGGATTCTGTAGTGAGGCAGTACCTACTAGTAGACTACTACTCGGTAGCATATTTGCTTCGTTCGGAAATGGAAATGAAGATCTGAGAAACATACTCTGGTGTTCAGGGAATATAAATTTATTTCCTATGTGAGTGAAACGACTTTGTACCCTTTGAATATATTTAGTTGCATAAAATAATAAATATCAAGAGACGTAGCTTCTCTGGGGTAATACATATCTCCACTTTATAGAATACGTGGAATATGTTAAAGTTTGGTACTGCACGTGAGCTCATAAGGTATAAGACAAAACAATAAATATTAACAATGAGTACTTAAACTTATTTCTATATAATAACCAATAGTAAGGCAGGTACGAGAGATTTCAGGAGGGACGAGGTCTCAAGTTCAAACTAAAGGCGTGCACCACAAATTAGGGATCTTGCATGCCTGAGAGGTCTCCAAAATGTTCTTGATGGCATGTGAAGTCAGTCAACCCTCACTAAGCCAGTGTTGTGGAGTACAGCCCAAGCCCATGGTCACGGCGGCCATTCTCAATGGAGATTAGCCAATTGCGCAGGACATATTATAGTGCACAAGTGTGTGCGCAAACACAGGGGCACTTTCTATTCCATCACTCTCACGATCCGATGCGACGACTAGCGACACGACGGGAAAGAGGTCAGGTACAGGACCGACGGATTTACGTGCTCTCCGAGGCACGGGGGTGTAATACCGCCAACTTCCAGACTTCGGGCTGATACTGAGAAATTTATTTTTACGGAAAAATCCCAAAATCACTTTTTGGCCCGACCCGGGATTTGAACCCAGGACCTCGTTTTCTGCGGTTGAACACGCTACCGCTAGACCATCGAGACAGTCAGTAGGATCATTATAATAATCAGTTTTATAATACCTAAAACTACTACTAAAACTCAAGGTGTATTTTAAAACAAAATAATAGTTTTTATTCATGTAATCTTTAAAAAAGCGCTTGTATATACTCAGAACATATTTGTAGTCATATAGTTAAATATACGAGTACATAATTATTTCTATATACATATAGATATACTTGGCGGCCGTTAGTGGTGTGATTTCCGGCCCAGAAAGGGCTTCCGTATACCATCCCGTGGGCGTGGTCTAAGGTAAAGTACCGCCACCTGTGTACTTGCTACCGCGGTGGCCAACTCGCATACCAAGCGCGGTAACTACGGCAAATCCTTCCAAATCGGTCACCGTAGCCTAGTTGGTAGTGCTCCTGCTTACGAAGCTGGTGGTCCTGGGTTTGAATCCCGGTAAGTGCAAATATTTGTGTGATGAGCACGAATATTTGCTTCTGAGTCATGGATGTTTTCTATGTATATAAGTATTTATCTATCTATATAAGTATGTATATCGTCGCCTGGTACCCATAGTACAAGCTTTGCTTAGTTTGGGGCTAGGATGATCTGTGTTACATTGTCCCGAGATATTATTATTATTATTAAATAACAAAGTTATAAAAACCTTGGGGCACACATATGTCCAACCGTGGACGATAGATTTAGATAGAATAGAATAGAATAGAATACATTTATTTGCCAGAAACACGGTACAAGGTTGTTATAAATAAATACATCGATCAACATGTTTCACCGACACAGCGGCATGCAAAAGGTTACATAAGAATTACATAATATTAATAAATTAGTAAAATTTGATTTTATTTGATCAATTGAATTATATAAATAAAACTAAGTCAACTCTTAATTAAATACATTACATACAATACAATACCATTACACACAATTATTTGCTATTAATAAACACTCAACTTCGATATTTCAGTTTTGCTACAAGACCCAGACTAAAAAATTTACAGGGATTTTTGGTAAAAAATTCATTAAGTGAATAAAAACATATATGAAAAACAGATATGCGGCTTGTATAAAACCTTTAAGTATATTAAGGTTTACACACAAGCCGCATATCTAAATCCCTATATATTTCCACCATCCGCTTTATATTGTCCACAGTTGGACATATGTGTGCCCAAAGGTTTTTATAACGTTGTTTATTGGAAGGATGGAAGGATTTGCCGTAATTACATAGCATAGCATTTAATTTATGATAGTAGTAGCTAGAGTATTTAAGTTATCATATAACTTAAATACGCTAGCTACATTTATACTACATCTTGTCTGAATGGTTGTATCTATATATATATATTGGGCTAACTAGCCTCTGACGAATCTCTGCCACTATCATAGTGTGGCAACCTTGGTGCTATGGGGTAATTTTTTTTTCAGATTTCGTTTATTACTTAGTATTATTAAAGGTTTATATTCTTATTCTAATACATTAGGTTCTATCCATGTTGCACCCACTCAATTGAAAGTTGGCGACTCTGCACTCGGAGTTGTAGAGAACTATATTTACCTAGGACAGACCATCCAACTAGGTAGGTCCAACTTCGAAAAGGAGGTTAATCGTAGAATCCAAATCGGCTGGGCAGCGTTCGGGAAGTTACGTTACATCTTCTCGTCCAAATTACCGCAGTGTCTCAAGTCGAAAGTCTTCGACCAGGGTGTCTTGCCAGTGATGACATACGGAACAGAGACGTGGTCGCTCACTATGGGCCTTATTAGAAGGCTCAAGGTCACCCAAAGAGCAATGGAGAGGGCTATGCTCGGAGTTTCCCTGCGGGATCGAATCAGAAATGTCGAAATCCGCAGGCGAACCAAAGTCACCGACACAGCCCGAAGAATTGCAAAACTGAAGTGGCAGTGGGCGGGGCATGTAGCTCGTGGAACCGACGGCCGTTGGGGCAGAAAGGTGCTCGAGTGGCGACCACGAACCGGAAGACACAGCGTGGGCAGGCCCCCTACAAGATAGACCGATGATCTTGTGTTGGGCGCTGGAAACTGCTGGATGCGGATAGCGCAAGACCGGCAGTTGTGGATATCTTTGGGGGAGGCCTTTGTCCAGCAGTGGACGTTTTTCGGCTGATATGATGATGATGATGATTGTTATTAACAACAACGGTGGTGGTTTAATGCTACCACCGGATCCATTTGATGTACATACATATTATAATGTACGTTTAATATAATGTATGTTCATTTTTGTATTTATACTATAAGGTACTTAATAGTATTATACAATGAGGAATCATTATGTACTTAAGTATTAAGTACATATGATTCTTTCCTAAGTGTTAAAAGCGAATGTGAGTGCCAATACAAACCACTCTAGGTTTAATGGCACGAAAAAAAATAATTAAGTATAAATCAATGAATTAAAAAAAAAATGCACCCAAACTGAGAAGACCCAGCGAAACAAATTCAGCGAGTGAATTTACTACATTTTCACGGCCCCTATCAGGCGGTGCGGTGAATCATACTTAACGGGGCATATACACGAGATTTGGTTGATTGGAAGTTATTTAGAAAGCGAACACAATATTTCCACGATCCGTTGTTTGGTTAAGCATTTATTTTAGGTTTAATAGTCAGTAAAAGAAAACCGTCACACTTTTAGTAATATTATTAATTTTGAGACGTCATTCTAAATATTCAATTCAAACTGCAAAATATCAACACCTATGTACGTAATAATGTATGTACTTATGTTAACTATGTATAATAAATATCTTAGGACGGCTAACATATGGCCATTTAATCCCAAACTAGTTAGATCCTGTTTTATATAGACCGTCACAAGATCATCGGTCCATCATGTAGGAGCCCTGCCCACGCTGCGTCTTCCGGTTCGTGGTCGCCACTCGAGAACCTTTCTGCACCAGCGGCCCTCGGCTCTATGAGCTATGTGCCCTGCCCACTGCCACTTCAGCTTGGCAACTTATATTCTAAGCTAGTTAAATCTAGGGAAACTAGTTAGATCCTGTTTTATTGCCTGACAACTGATAAACATACTTATATATTTCTAAATACATACATATGATAGAAAAATTACACCCAAAGATAACCTAAAGATTTGTTCTGGGTGGGAACCGAACGGACAACTTCTGGCTTAGCAGTCAGCGTCATTAAACTCAAGACCAATAGGCCAGTCAAATATAATAATAATAATAATATATAGGGACAATGTTACACAGATCATCCTAGCCCCAAACTAAGCAAAGCTTGTACTATGGGTACCAGGCGACGATATACATACTTATATAGATAGATAAATACTAAAACACATAGAAAACATCCATGACTCAGAAACAAACATTCGTGCTTATCACACAAATATTTGCACTTACCGGGATTCGAACCCGGGACCACCAGCTTCGTAGGCAGGAGCACTACCAACTAGGCTACAGTATAACTACAAACATGTTCAGACTATTTGCTAGTGCCTTTTCTTGACAAGTTTACATAGATAAAATGAATATTACCATCAGGTGGGTCTTAGGCTATTTGGCCATCATTCATTTATCGCTATTTGGTTTTGTTCCTCAGAAGACGTCTTTTCTCTTCAGACGTTTTTGGTAATGCGCGTGGTCAGGCTAGCCGCAACTACATTCGGGTGATTTCTAACCGTGATTAGAATTTGGTTCTGGTGACCTCAAATCTCTTCTTTCACTGTTAGTACCTATATTTAAGTTAAAAAAATTGATTAAATATATTCGGTGCTGGAATATAAGATCCGGCCTTGCGGGCACAAAGATTTAAAAGACTTAGACTTAAACTGCTCAGACACGAAGTTCATCGAGTATATAATTTCATTTGCCGATCCGCGAACATGGTACGTGAGCTGTTGATTTCTTAAAAGCAACATAGTTAATTTTCTAAGTTTGAGGTAAGTTTAACTTCATCATTATCATCATATCAGCTGAAAGACTGAAAGACATTGCTGGACAAAAGCTTCCCCAAAGATCTCCACAATTGTCGGTCTTCTCTACTCGCATCCAGTGGCTTCCAGTGACCCTCATGAGATCATTGGTCCACTTTGTAGGGGGCCCACCCACGCTGCGTCTTCCGGTACATGATCGACACTTGAGAACCTTTCTGCCCCAGCGGCCTCGGTTCTACGAGCCAAGTGCCCTGCGCACTGCAATTTCAGTTTGGCTATTCTTCAAGTTTAAGTTAGTTTCTATGAATCAACATAAATCCATTTCCTACTTATCTTAATTTCATATAACATACCACAAAAGCCTTTCTCACGTCGAATTAACAGTGACGTGCTAAAAGTATTGCTATGATATAACATGTCCATTATGGCATCCTTTCTAACGGCACACCTACTTTCAAACGGCGCAGTACCTGCAGACATTATGACCACAATGTTTCAGTGATAGTAAACCACATTTCCAAACTGTAATGATCCTCTCTCTAAGCAGATCCGTATGTTCGTGATGCTAAGATAAACTGTACGGTGCAAAAGTTAATTATCGCTACATCAACTTGAAAAGTCGAGAGCACATAGCACTCTATAATATCTATGGAACCTAATAATTATTAGGCACTCATCGTAGCAGCCAATTGACATCCACTGCTTCAAAGGCTTCCTAGAATCTACACATTCTTAGACTCAGATCTGGACACATTCCATGCAAAAAAATTGCCTTTATGATGAAGAAGATCACCTCACCCAATTGTGAGGAATGTGGATACATCCACATTCCTCACATTCATATTTAAATGGTTAAGTAGGTACTAGCTATTAAATTAACATGTGTGTATTTTTATTTATCATACTTCTTTATCAATATAAAGAAATATGAGTAATGGTTTGGATAATGTCTTGCGTCTAGCTACCATAATTACTCAAGTCAAAAACCTTATACATGGACGCGCCAACTCCGGCTATCATCGCCCTCCATATTCTTTAGTTTGCATTCGTATCGATTACACCCCCCTACCCCCTTGAACCTCAATTGGATGAACGTCTTTGCGTATTATCATACAATGACAGCTGCAGATTACGCCACTAAAACCCGACCCGCACATGCATCCACCCAACAGTAAGCGCTCTTAGTTGAGATTGGAACCACATAAGGGGTTTGAGGCTTAGGTTGTGAATCTTCCATCCCATCAGGCAAGATTAAGATCGAACAAATTCAAGTGTTCGTTAACAAAATGAAACTTATAAAATTACAATTCTCTTACCGTCGCTTATTGGCAAACTTTTTTCACACGTAAATGAGATAATTCTCATTGTTATGTGACCTTTTGACCTTCAGCCGTCAAGTTTTGTTTGATTGATGGATATGGAACAGCTGCTAATTGCCTGTTGAATACCGAATAATAATTAAAATTTAAGCTTGGGAAGAATCGAAAGCGCGTATTTTGGAATTAGCGTTAACTTACAATGCATTCCGTGCAGAAGCTGAAATTATGACTCGTTATTTGACTCACTAGATGTATTGTTGTCGATCAAATCACAAATACCGTAGAGGTCTTGCACAAATGAGTGAGAATGTAAATGCTACGGTCAGCTGATTCAAGCCATGAGTGCTGCCATATTGCCACATGCGATAGTTGGACGCAAAAATTTGAGACGATGTAAAAAGTTTCTTTAATAAGCAAACTACATTGACGGTACCCAACAGGTGGCTCAGTCTTTGATATGATATGCTCAAGGGATGTTTAATCGCGTTAGAATGGTAGTCGCTTATTTATATTGATATCAGGGGCACACTGGCGCCAGTGTCTGTCCAGGGGCTCTACCGGCTAAGTCCTCGAACATCGATTTCTTAAATGGCGTTCACATAAATAAAGGTTAAAAATTACTTAATCAATCTTTAAATCGGCTTCCATAAGCACATGTGACGTCATAAATGTTCCGGAAGATGGTCAACGTTGAAGACAATTTAACGATTGATTAAGTCATTTTAACCTAGGTATATTTATTTCAACGCCATTTAAGAAATCGATGTTCGATGACTTAGCCGGTAGAGGCCCAGGGTTCGAAACAAAAACATGTATGCACTGAATTTAACGATAATTCAATCTGTCGATGTGTTAAAAATGATGTTTTAAGACCTTTATTAAGATATCCTTTTCTACTCGCAGCTACGTCAATTACACGACATACTTCTTATCTGGATAAAAGATATCACGTGCCCTTATAGAAAAGGGTATATGGACAACGAGAGTGCAAATTTCAAGATGATCGGTAGAGTTACGCCAGTAAAGCTTAAAAAATAACCTCGCATTCACATTTTTAGGGTTCCGTAGCCAAATGGCACAAACGGAACCCTTATAGATTCGTCATGTCTGTCTGTCAGTCTGTCTGTCTGTCTGTCCGTCCGTATGTCACAGCCACTTTTTTCCGAAACTGTAAGAGCTGTACTGTTGAAACTTGGTAAGTAGATGTATTCTGTGAACCGCATCAAGATTTTTACACAAAAATAGAAAAAAAAACAATAATTTAGGGGGGTCGCCATACATAGAACTGAAATACAAAAAAAAATTTTTCTTCGTACCCATACATGTGGGGTGTCTGGATAGGTCTTCAAAAATGATATTGAGGTTACTAATATCATTTTTTTCTAAACTGAATAGTTTGCGCGAGAGACACTTCCAAAGTGGTAAAATGAGTGTCCCCCCCCCACCCCTGTAACTTCTAAAATAAGAGAATGATAAAACTAAAACCAAATATATGATGTACATTACCATGAAAACTAACAACGAAAATTGGTTTGAACGAGATCTAGCAAGTAGTTTTTTTTTAATACGTCATAAACCGCAATTTGCTTTCATTTAATCAACTGAAATACTTGCTGCTACGGAACCCTTCATATGCGACTCCGACTCGCACTTTGCCGGTTTTCATTACTTGAAATATTTAAAAATACTCTTCCATCTATAGAATGCTTCTTATCAGCGAAGCATGGGTTATATATTATTTCCATAAATTCGTCAGTAAGTGATTTTGGGCTACATTATTGTACAAAAATCTGGTTTTAAAAGTTATCAGTAATCATTTATTTGTTTTGATAAACATAGGTATACAATACATTGGTGTTAATATAAAATATAATTCCGCTATGTTTTCCGCTATGTTATTATTATTATATTCGCGCGCCGCCAAAGCTATTGATGATACGTTAAATAATGTACTATATATTTAAAGTATATACTATATTTTAAAAGTTATCACTAATCATTACCAAAAAAAAAATCCCTGCAATGGGGTTTTATGTCTAACTTACACTTAAACCTTTATTATTCATAGACTTAATTATTTCTTGCATACCAATAATTTTATATACAGTTCAATTAATAAATTAACGTGTCGCGGGTTGCTTTACAAATATATAATTAACGGACATAAAGTACACTCAGACACAGCACAAATACTTGTGGGGCACACATAAAGGTTGTCCTTTGAGACACGATGTGGCGAGGAGAGTATCATGGTTATGATACTCTCCTCGCCACATCTGCACCATACGTGCAGTCAGTTGTTAAGTCACAATAATCGTATTTTATTCAAAATAATATTTCTTTATATCTATCAACCCGTGCAAAACCGCTGAGGCTCGCTAGTTTATAATACTTCATAGTTACTCTTATTTATTTTTATAAAAATCATGATGGATAAATATTGTAAATTAATTAAATATCACAAAAAAATTCATAAATGACAATTTCTTTGCAAAACAGAACATTACAATGGAAATATATTATAATTAATTTTGAAACTACTTAAAAGTTTCTTTCTTAGAAAAATTTTAATAATAAATAAACAGCTGTGTGTCTGAAGATTGACGGAAATGATCATAAAAAGCCAATTAAATATACATCTCTATGTAAATGTATGCATATCGCGAATATATGGGCTCATTAGTTTGGTGCCAGGTTCACTGGGCCAGTTTGCAAACACGGTTTAACATAGGTGGCTAGGATTACAGAGCAATCTGCATCATGCACATTGCACATCAATGGCTTTCACACTTGTTTTCAATTTGTTCTCATTAGTTTGGTGCCAGGTTCACTGGGCCAATTTGATGCAAACACGGTCTAACATAGGTAGCAGGCATTACAGAGCAATCTGCATCATGCACATTGCACATCAATGGCTTTCACACTTGTTTTCAATTTGTTCTCATTAGTTTGGTGCCAGGTTCACTGGGCCAATTTGATGCAAACACGGTCTAACATAGGTAGCAGGCATTACAGAGCAATCTGCATCATGCACATTGCACATCAATGGCTTTCACACTTGTTTTCAATTTGTTCTCATTAGTTTGGTGCCAGGTTCACTGGGCCAATTTGATGCAAACACGGTCTAACATAGGTAGCAGGCATTACAGAGCAATCTGCATCATGCACATTGCACATCAATGGCTTTTACACTTGTTTTCAATTTGTTCTCATTAGTTTGGTGCCAGGTTCACTGGGCCAATTCGATGCAAACACGGTCTAACATAGGTAGCAGGCATTACAGAGCAATCTGCATCATGCACATTGCACATCAATGGCTTTCACACTTGTTTTCAATTTGTTCTCATTAGTTTGGTGCCAGGTTCACTGGGCCAATTCGATGCAAACACGATTTAACATAGGTGGCTAGGATTACAGAGCAATCTGCATCATGCACATTGCACATCAATGACTTTCACACTTGTTTTCAATTTGTTCTCATTAGTTTGGTGCCAGGTTCACTGGGCCAATTCGATGCAAACACGGTCTAACATAGGTAGCAGGCATTACAGAGCAATCTGCATCATGCACATTGCACATCAATGGCTTTCACACTTGTTTTAAATTTGTTCTCATTAGTTTGGTGCTAGGTTCACTGGGCCAATTTGATGCAAACACGGTCTAACATAGGTAGCAGACATTACAGAGCAATCTGCATCATGCACATTGCACATCAATGGCTTTCACACTTGTTTTCAATTTGTTCTCATTAGTTTGGTGCCAGGTTCACTGGGCCAATTTGATGCAAACACGGTCTAACATAGGTAGCAGGCATTACAGAGCAATCTGCATCATGCACATTGCACATCAATGGCTTTCACACTTGTTTTCAATTTGTTCTCATTAGTTTGGTGCCAGGTTCACTGGGCCAATTCGATGCAAACACGGTCTAACATAGGTAGCAGGCATTACAGAGCAATCTGCATCATGCACATTGCACATCAATGGCTTTCACACTTGTTTTCAATTTGTTCTCATTAGTTTGGTGCCAGGTTCACTGGGCCAATTCGATGCAAACACGGTCTAACATAGGTAGCAGGCATTACAGAGCAATCTGCATCATGCACATTGCACATCAATGGCTTTCACACTTGTTTTCAATTTGTTCTCATTAGCTTGGTGCCAGGTTCACTGGGCCAATTCGATGCAAACACGGTCTAACATAGGTAGCAGGCATTACAGAGCAATCTGCATCATGCACATTGCACATCAATGGCTTTCACACTTGTTTTCAATTTGTTCTCATTAGCTTGGTGCCAGGTTCACTGGGCCAATTCGATGCAAACACGGTCTAACATAGGTAGCAGGCATTACAGAGCAATCTGCATCATGCACATTGTACATCAATGGCTTCCACACTTGTTTTCAATTTGTTCTGGATGGGGATCGGTCCCACCCTGAACAAATCTTTGTGTAATCACCACGACTGGTTGTTCTGTATCTGTGTGTAATTTATTTATTTATTTATTTTATTTGGGACAAAAAACAGTTACACGTTACAATTAGTTACAGTTTTTCATAATTACATTTGTTTCACGTATAACCCACACTATTGTCCACGTGTTAAATAATTAATGTTGGGTGGAGCGTGACGGAAGGTTAATACAATTGGTAGAAAAAAAAACAAAATAACAAAACAAAATAAAATTAAGGAAGTTGCGATAAGTATTACGAAATATTAGATGCAGTGTCAGCTAGCAAATTTTTTGACATTAATTTATCTGTAGTATGTATGTATTTAGAAATTTATAAGTATGTTTATCAGTTTTCTGGTTGCCACAGTACAGGCTTTGCTAAGCTTCGGTTCAGATGGTGGTGTCAATCAATCAAAATAAATTTCTCTTCACAATAGTCAATATACTTGATGTATATACTATGAGATATAACATTGTGAGGGACCAGAGCCTGATGTAGGTTGTCAAATTCTATTACAGGTCTCTGGGATCCTGGGCGTGCTAGTTATCCCAAGATATATTTAATGGCATTTACCGCTACCCAGCGGTTTTAAAATTTGTTATACTAAAGCTTACGTATACGGTAGCATTTGATACCCGAAGACCAGACCAGAGTTGTTAGTCTATTTCTCAAAAATACACCTACATAATTGTGTGCAGGTTTCTCTGATTATGTAATTATCTGTATAAACATTCTTTATGGCGTAACAGTGACGTAATCCACACAGATTTTCTATTTATAGTGGTCACGTGACTTATAGGAAAAATTCTAAAAAACGGCCATCTGAGTTGCCTTGCTGTTTCCTCAGCGCGCTTGTGTTTGAGGTTCTGAATTCGCACTGAATTTACCAGATAGCTATGTGTGACACATATGTACATAGTTGGTCTGTGTATGGTTGTGTATAGTCTCTGTGAATTGCATGTTTGTTACTTTTTTATTTTATTACTTAAGGAAAACTTACATCTAGAATACAAATGGCACACAGAATGAAAGATGAAGGCCAATAAAACATTTCACAGATATACACAGGTTTAAAAAGAAAAAGTAAAAGTTGGTAGACAAATAGACATGGAAAATAAATAGAATAGAATAAGTAAAATAAAAGTAGCATAAATCTAATTTATTATATTAACAATAATTAATATAATAAAATAGAATAAGAATAATATAACAATAAATAGTACAATAATAAATAGTAGGGCTTATAATGCGCTAAAAAATATACCTTTTTTCACCTGCAAGTGTGATTGATGAGTGTCAGATTCATTGATTAAGTATATATATATGTATTTAGGTTAGGAAAGTGTAAAAATTCTTCGCTTCTTGTTAAAGGATTGATAGATAAAAACGGCAGTGTGTGACGGCATGGTGACTGCACCACTGCAAACAGATCGCTGTCTTCGTGGTTTGCCCGCACCTGGCGGCAGTAGAGAACAATTCTCTTACTGCGACCGCAATCTCAATGGATTTAATGAGCTTTAACCCGCCCGCGTTCGGACCACAAACACAGACATTTGTATTATAAAAAAATTGCATGCACTTTCAACTTATCAAAATGTAATCTAGCCGTAACACATATCATTACGTATCAAGTCAAAGGCAAACTTCTTACTCCACTCTCTTGACTTGCATCGTTAATTAAATAAATGTTGTAATGAAGCCTAATTACCTACAATCGCTATTCTTAAATGTAGCACATAATTATCCTGCGATTACATGAATATGGTAATTTGTTTGATGTGTATCTGTATACGCCGGACGTGGCGCGTGACCAGATTTTGTGCTCGTACTGATGCGAGTAATTTTTGGATTCTCTACCGATTTCAAAAATAAGGAAGTTATCAATTCGACCGAATGGTTTCTGTTGTATGCTTGCTACGCGATTTATCCCTTGTTTGTGAGCCGTTTTTGATGTTTTAAAACCCTCGACACAAAAAGAGGGGTGTTATAAATTTAACGTAGATGTCTGTCTGTCTGAGTTAGTATGGCAAGATAGCTCTCAAACGGATGGAACAATTTCGATAAAAAATTAAAAAATGAAAAACGAAAAACATTTAATTCAGCACAACACACAAGAAAATGAGGAGTACAAATATACAACACATAGTTCTACAAGACATAACATACATAGATTTGAAGAAAATGCACACACAATTACTTTCTCAAACTTAGTGCAGGAACCAATGTCAATTGTTTAGTGTAATAAATGATATTTTGTTAATAAATAAATAAAAAAATAAATTACGATTCTTGCATGTTCTGCCGAAAGGGTCACCAGATTTTTCATTTGATAGCCAGTTTCCTTGCGGTGATTCATAGCTATGTTTGGTTAATATCAGTCGAGCAGTGTAAGAGTATCAGCTATTTTCCAAATTATGTAATTATAGTTATGTAAGAGAGCGTGGTGGTGTGAAAGAGGATGTAGTCACAAAGATTGAAAAAGGAATGCTGAGATGGTTTGGCCATTTAGAAAGGATGAATGGAAGAAGATTGACCAAAGAAGTATACCTGGCCTGTGTGAATGGAACAATCGGAAGGGGAAGACCTCGTCGAACATTCTCTGACCAAATCGGAGACGTTCTCAAGAAAGGACAGGTCAGAAGTACCTACCCTAAACCGACGAGCTTGTATGAAGAATATAATGACAGTAATCGAGGCAAAAGACGTGTGCAAAGATCGTGACAAATGGAAATCCGTTGTCTCTGCCTACCTCTCTGGGAACAAGGCGTGAGTCTATGTATGTTTGTATGTATAGTTGGTGCCTGGGGTTTTCTAACGATTAGGTAAATAGGCACGTTAAGTCAGTCCCGGTTGTAACCACTAGGCAACAGTCTTTAAGCCATGTCAGAGGCCTAATGTGCGGCTTGAACAACTCTTACACTAGGGTAACCACTGCCCATACGATAAGTAAGTAAAAACCGTTTTCGTTCGGTTGTCTTAGTGTTATATTTTGAAAGATTAGAAAAAGCAATTTGATCATTTTGGAACGAAGTTCCTTATCACGCGTTGTGAAAGGGGGCTCGACGGAAAAAAATCTTACGAAAAGTTGTCACGGCACTTTTTGCAGCTGTGCGGCGTGCGCTTGTTTCTTTGTCTGTCTTTCTCTCTCTCTCTCTTATAGAAAGCAAGCCAGATATTTTCATTTCTATTTCGCATTGAACAGTGTGGTGTCGCGACGATTATTTTTTTTGAGTGTATACAGGTTTTTTGTACATAATAAATAATAAGAAATAATTTCGTTCCATCCGGGTGTCCCTTGACACCTCTCAAGTTTTTTTTAAATAAATGATTTGTTTTGTCTAGACACACCATTTAAATCCACAAATCTTTAAAGGCTACATACCTACATGTATTTTCTATAATTACACAATGACATAATAATATCAAAGGTTTACAGCTTCTATAAACTTTCTACTATTTTTATTCAATAAAGTACAGATTGTAAAACAATAAAAAGGTCATAAGGTCACGGAGGTCACTGTGACCGTGTTACGTCTCCGTAGGGCCATACGTGCCTACGAGATATTTGGACACAAGATGAGTCGGTAAAGAATTTGTTGGTGACGGACTGTTGCAATATCTCGTTGACGGAAGTGGAAAAAACATTTTTGATGTGAAACATCTATAGCCGCACGTAAAACAGATTTTTGGCGTGGCGACGCATGCCGTGGTTTTGTTTGTTTTTTTTTTTGTTTTTTTTTTATGTCTGATCACAATATGTTCCTTTCGACTTCGACTTCTACTTGGACTTCGACTTGACTTCGACTTTGACTTCGACTGCGACTTATACTTCGACTTCGACTGCGACTTATACTTCGACTTCGTCTTTGACTTCGACTTCGACTGCGACTTATACTTCGACTTCGACTTATTACTTTTACAAAATAATGTCGATGTTTCACATCTGCCGGGCGTCCCGTGACGGCTCACATTTTTGTCTGGGGTTTTTTTTTATACCAAGTACTTAAGCAACTTTGTAACAATGATACGTATCATTGTTACAATCTACTTTAAATCGTACTGATGCAAAGGAGTTTGTAAGAAGCCTGTCAACATAAATATTTTTATTTTATTTATTTAAGGACATCCAGTAGCCGTTACATCTACTTAAATCTAAAATGTTTTAATCAATACAATAATATAATCTAAACGTAGATAGATAGATAGAGTACACTTTATTGCACCAGAAAACACAATACATAATATCTTAACAAAGAAAATATAGGTACAATCGGCGGTCTTATCGCTTTGTAGCGATCTCTTCCAGACAACCGTTGGGTGGACAAGAAGAATTAAGATGGAAAAGGCGGTAGTTGGAAGTGTACTATCGTGTGTATTAAATGTTTAACGTTATTAAATACATACATTACATATGTACAAGCTTCATAAATATATACTTATATTTGTATAAATACTAATATACTATACTATAATAATGCATAATACTGTACAGCTTCTAAAGGTGCCACAACATGCACAATGACATTGGTGAGTAACACTGATAAAATAAAACAAGGTACAGGCTATCTTCAGTGATGCGTTGTTGTCCCTTCCCCTCTCCCGATGACCTCTGCGGATAGGTATAACTCAAACGCTAAGTGCGTTTGAGTTATACCTATACCCCACTGCTGTAGTTAGGTCTCTCCCAAAAGATTGCGTAGATTTGTCGTAGTCACCGCGTGGCATGCCAGTTGGGGACCGCAGTTAGATGTCGGTGAATTTGGCAGATCATTTGTCAGCAGATCAAAAATAAATAAGAGTTCTCGTCGCATGCAGGTGAGTTCTATAGTTCCTGATACTATTTAAAAATAGTTCTGGCATTTTTAGTCAGAAAAAGTCAATCAAAAAAATGATCTGCTAACTTCCCGTAGCAGATCATTTTCAAAAAACTCACAAAAAAATGTGAGTTCTCGATGCATACCAATGAGTTCTGGAGTTCCTGGTACTTTTTATGAATAGTTCTTTCCCTAAGAAAATAATTAACGAAGATTTCCCTCAGAAAATCACGACTTCAAGAACATTGCAATAAAACACAAAGTTCCACACATGCTGACAAGGTCTTAATTAAGTACTTAAAGTTAAGACAAACTTTGGGCATACAGCGAGACAGTAGTGACAAAAAGTTCAGTTCACCTGGATCAAAAACGCATGTCAGAAAAAAAAATCTATGTCAGAAAAAGACATGTTTTTTTGAAGAAAGATCGTAAATTAGAAACAACGACGCATGCTGATAAGTTATATTTATTTTCTGGTTCACTAAGGACCCAAGCACACATTCTGATACCTTTGAGCAATAGTTCTGCATCTTTTCTGACACAAAATAATTCAAGTTTTAATTGAAATTCAGAAAATGACGACTGCAAGAACATTGCAATAAAATAAAAATTTGCACGCATGCTGTCATCTTTTATGGTGTTTCAAATAAACACGTACTTTGTGAATACAGCTAAATACTTAAGAGAAATAGTTCTGTCAATATGGAGCAGAAAAGCATGTCAGAAAAAAATATTATATCTGAAAAACACTTGTTTTATAAAAAGGGTCGCAAATTAGAAACAACGACGCATGCTGATAAGTTATATTTATTTTCTGGTTCACTAAGGACCTAAGCACACATTCTGATACCTTTGAGCAATAGTTCTGCATCTTTTCTGACACAAAATAATTCAAGTTGTAATTGAAATTCAGAAAATGACGACTGCAAGAACATTGCAATAAAATAAAAATTTTCACGCATGCTGTCATCTTTTATGGTGTTTCAAATAAACACGTACTTTGTGAATACAGCTAAATACTTAAGAGAAATAATTCTGTCAATATGGAGCAGAAAAGCATGTCAGAAAAAAATATTATATCTGAAAAATACTTGTTTTAGAAAAAGGGTCGCAAATTAGAAACAACGACGCATGCTGATAAGTTATATTTATGTTCTGGTTCACTAAGGATTAAAGCACACATTCTGATACCTTTAAGAAATAGTTCTACATCTTTTCTGACACAAAAATAATTCAAGATTTAATTGAAATTCAGAAAATGATGACTGCAAGAACATTGCAATAAAATAAAAATTTGCACGCATGCTGTCATCTTTTATGGTGTTTAAAGTAAACACGTACTTTGTGAATACAGCTAAATACTTAAGAGAAATAGTTCTGTCAATATGGAGCAGAAAAGCATGTCAGAAAAAAATATTATATCTGAAAAACACTTGTTTTAGAAAAAGGGTCGCAAAGTAGAAACAACGACGCATGCTGATAAATTATATTTATTTTCTGGTTCACTAAGGACCCAAGCACACATTCTGATACCTTTGAGCAATAGTTCTGCATCTTTTCTGACACAAAATAATTCAAGATTTAATTGAAATTCAGAAAATGACGACTGCAAGAACATTGCAATAAAATAAAAATTTGCACGCATGCTGTCATCTTTTATGGTGTTTCAAATAAACACGTACTTTGTGAATACAGCTAAATACTTAAGAGAAATAGTTCTGTCAATATGGAGCAGAAAAGCATGTCAGAAAAAAATATTATATCTGAAAAACACTTGTTTTATAAAAAGGGTCGCAAATTAGAAACAACGACGCATGCTGATAAGTTATATTTATTTTCTGGTTTACTAAGGACCTAAGCACACATTCTGATACCTTTGAGCAATAGTTCTGCATCTTTTCTGACACAAAATAATTCAAGATTTAATTGAAATTCAGAAAATGACGACTGCAAGAACATTGCAATAAAATAAAAATTTGCACGCATGCTGTCATCTTTTATGGTGTTTAAAGTAAACACGTACTTTGTGAATACAGCTAAATACTTAAGAGAAATAGTTCTGTCAATATGGAGCAGAAAAGCATGTCAGAAAAAAATATTATATCTGAAAAACACTTGTTTTAGAAAAAGGGTCGCAAAGTAGAAACAACGACGCATGCTGATAAATTATATTTATTTTCTGGTTCACTAAGGACCCAAGCACACATTCTGATACCTTTGAGCAATAGTTCTGCATCTTTTCTGACACAAAATAATTCAAGATTTAATTGAAATTCAGAAAATGACGACTGCAAGAACATTGCAATAAAATAAAAATTTGCACGCATGCTGTCATCTTTTATGGTGTTTCAAATAAACACGTACTTTGTGAATACAGCTAAATACTTAAGAGAAATAGTTCTGTCAATATGGAGCAGAAAAGCATGTCAGAAAAAAATATTATATCTGAAAAACACTTGTTTTAGAAAAAGGGTCGCAAAGTAGAAACAACGACGCATGCTGATAAATTATATTTATTTTCTGGTTCACTAAGGACCTAAGCACACATTCTGATACCTTTGAGCAATAGTTCTGCATCTTTTCTGAAATAAAATAATTCAAGATTTAATTGAAATTCAGAAAATGACAACTGCAAGAACATTGCAATAAAATAAAACATGCTTTTCTGCTCCATATTGACAGAACTATTTCTCTTAAGTATTTAGCTGTATTCACAAAGTACGTGTTTACTTTAAACACCATAAAAGATGACAAAATGCATGCAAATTTTTATTTTATTGCAATGTTCTTGCAGTCGTCATTTTCTGAATTTCAATTAAATCTTGAATTATTTTTGTGTTAGAAAATATGCAGAACTATTTCTCAAAGGTATCAGAATGTGTGCTTGGGTCCTTAGTGAACCAGAAAATAAATATAACTTATCAGCATGCGTCATTGTTTCTAATTTGCAACCCTTTTTCTTAAACAAGTATTTTTCAGATACAATATTTTTTTCTGACATGCTTTTCTGCTCCATATTGACAGAACTATTTATCTTAAGTATTTAGCTGTATTTACAAAGTACGTGTTTACTTTAAATACCATAAAATATGACAGCATGCGTGCAAATTTTTATTTTATTGCAATGTTCTTGCAGTCGTCATTTTCTGAATTTCAATTACAACTTGAATTATTTTTGTGTCAGAAAAGATGCAGAACTATTTCTCAAAGGTATCAGAATGTGTGCTTGGGTCCTTAGTGAACCAGAAAATAAATATAGCTTATCAGCATGCTCCGTTGTTTCTAATTTGCGACACTTTTTCTAAAACAAGTATTTTTCAGATACAATATTTTTTTCTGACATGCTTTTCTGCTCCATATTGACAGAACTATTTCTCTTAAGTATTTAGCTGTATTCACAAAGTACGTGTTTACTTTAAACACCATAAAAGATGACAAAATGCGTGCAATATTTTATTTTTTTGCAATGTTCTTGCAGTCGTCATTTTCTGAATTTCAATTAAATCTTGAATTATTTTTGTGTTAGAAAAGATGCAGAACTATTTCTCAAAGGTATCAGAATGTGTGCTTGGGTCCTTAGTGAACCAGAAAATAAATATAACTTATCAGCATGCGTCATTGTTTCTAATTTGCGACCCTTTTTCTAAAACAAGTATTTTTCAGATACAATATTTTTTTCTGACATGCTTTTCTGCTCCATATTGACAGAACTATTTATCTTAAGTATTTAGCTGTATTTACAAAGTACGTGTTTACTTTAAATACCATAAAATATGACAGCATGCGTGCAAATTTTTATTTTATTGCAATGTTCTTGGAGTCGTCATTTTCTGAATTTCAATTACAACTTGAATTATTTTTGTGTCAGAAAAGATGCAGAACTATTTCTCAAAGGTATCAGAATGTGTGCTTGGGTCTTTAGTAAACCAGAAAATAAATATAACTTATCAGCATGCGTCGTTGTTTCTAATTTGCGACCCTTTTTCTAAAACAAGTATTTTTCAGATATAATATTTTTTTCTGACATGCTTTTCTGCTCCATATTGACAGAACTATTTATCTTAAGTATTTAGCTGTATTTATAAAGTACGTGTTTACTTTAAATACCATAAAATATGACAGCATGCGTGCAAATTTTTATTTTATTGCAATGTTCTTGCAGGCGTCATTTTCTGAATTTCAATTAAAACTTGAATTATTTTTGTGTCAGAAAAGATGCAGAACTATTTCTCAAAGGTATCAGAATGTGTGCTTGGGTCCTTAGTGAACCAGAAAATAAATATAACTTATCAGCATGCGTCGTTGTTTCTAATTTACGATCTTTCTTCAAAAAAACATGTCTTTTTCTGACATAGATTTTTTTTTCTGACATGCGTTTTTGATCCAGGTGAACTGAACTTTTTGTCACTACTGTCTCGCTGTATGCCCAAAGTTTGTCTTAACTTTAAGTACTTAATTAAGACCTTGTCAGCATGTGTGGAACTTTGTGTTTTATTACAATGTTCTTGAAGTCGTGATTTTCTGAGGGAAATCTTCTTTAATTATTTTCTTAGGGAAATCGGCCAGAACAATTCATAAAAAGTACCAGGAACTCCAGAACTCATTGGTATGCATCGAGAACTCACATTTTTTTGTGAGTTTTTTGAAAATGATCTGCTACGGGAAGTTAGCAGATCATTTTTTTTATTTGACTTTTTCTGACTAAAAGTGCCAGAACTATTTTTAAATAGTATCAGGAACTATAGAACTCACCTGCATGCGACGAGAACTCTTATTTATTTTTGATCTGCTGACAAATGATCTGCCAAATTCACGGACATCGCAGTTAGATAGTAGCTATTACTCGTACTCAGATAGCTATGTGTGACACATACATAGCTGGTCTGTGTATGGTTGTGTATTGTCTCTGTGAATTGCATGTTTGTAACTATACCTTTTATTGATTGATTGAAGTGCCCTTCAGCTTCCTGTTAAAGGATTGATAGAGAAAAACGGCAGTGTGTCTAAATACAATCCGCACACGATCTGGTTTGATGCGAACGGTCATTCATGGCGATACAGTTTTACTGTTATAAAGTAGAGACTTTGACATGAATGGATGGATGGATGTTTTTTACTCTTTTACGCAAAAACTAACAAACTAATTTTGATGCGTGGCATGCGAGTTGGGGACCACGGTTAGATAGTAGCTATTACTCGTACTCAGATGGCGCTGCTGCCTGACTAACTGATGTATCCCTTAGTCGCCTTTTACGACCCCACGGTGGTAGAGTTTGGTCCTGTTATTCTTTCTGGGCCGGAAACCACACGGATAATTACGTTGTACCTAGAAAGTCCTTCGAAGTCATAGACAAAACTCGATTGTTTCATTGACAAAAATCTTTTGGGGAGGAGATTGTTATTGGACGTTATTCATCTTTAATTTAATCGTTTAATTTAAGTACTGGTTAAGAGCCTTCTGCGCTAGCCAAATGCTCATTGCCTTCAATTCTTTAATTTTAATATTGTACAACTAAATTTCAAAATAATAGATTAATTTTTTTAGACTAATTATATTTTTGTAATTTTTGTACTGTATTCGACTATGTTTATGTACTGCATTGTGAACTTGACAAGTACAAGTGTATGTTAATACCCAAGTGCTGAATAAATTTCATTATTTCATTAACATGAAAAATCTGTGTTTAGTAAAATGGAGGTAAAGTGAGATTGACCTTAGATATAAGGTATACCTCACTTTTGCTAGCCTCGAGTTACCGATGGTGCACAAGGCAATCGTGGCTGTTTGTTTTAGTTCGAACAAACTTACATTCCTACTATATTGACATTTGGCGCTTCCGCATGTCATGCAAACAACACTTCTAATGTCGGTAATAGCATAACCACTATAGAGAATGGAAAACACAACTTACTGAGAACTGCAATAATGGATTTAGTTAAATGTTCTTTCGGGGACGTATCCGGGGTAACGAAGTCGGGTTCTTTGCGACGCGTTAAATATACGGTAGGTTTTCTTCACGAACATTACTATTTTTATGAAAGGTAAAGATGAGTTTAATTAGTCCAATCAAAATTGTCATTTCGTAGAGAGTTTCTGTGATTCTGAATGCGCCACCATAATTAAAAAACACACCTGTATTTCTTCAAAAATGATAATATATTTCTACTAATAAATATATTAATTGAGCTGGGTGTAAATGAAGCGTTATCTTAAGCGACTCATGTAGATGTTCCTGATCGTACTCCTCCTCAACGGCTAAACGGATTTCCTTTAAATTTGACACAGTGGTAGTAACCATACTCGTGAGTGCATACGAGTATATCTAATTTCATAAAAATCACGGTCACGCCACGGTGGAATAATTACCAAAATAAGAAAACGTACCATTTAAATCAATGTAAAAGTATACACTTGCAAGCAGACCTAATACAAAGACAGGCGAACTGGTGTATCATCATCATCATCATATCAGCCGAAAGACGTCCACTGCTGGACAAAGGCCTCCCCCAAAGATCTCCACAATTGCCAGTCTTGCGCTATTCATCAGCTATGCGCATCCAGCTGTTTCCAGCGACCCGCACAAGATCATCGGTCCATGTTGTAGGGAGCCTGCCCACGCTGCGTCTTCCGGTTCGTGGTCGCCACTCAAGAACCTTTCTTCCCCAACGGCCATCGGTTCTACGAGCTATGTGCCCCGCCCACTGCCACTTCAGTTTTGCAATTCTTCGGGCTATTTCGGTGACTTTGGTTCGCCTGCGGATTTCGACATTTCTGATACGATCCCGCAGAGAAACTCCGAGCATAGCCCTCTCCATTGCTCTTTGGGTGACCTTGAGCCTTCTATTAAGGCCCATAGTGAGCGACCACGTCTTTGTTCCGCAAGTCATCACTGGCAACACACACTGGTCGAAGACTTTCGACTTGAGACTTGAACTGGTATAACTATATTATTATTGTGTATGCTTTCGATATAAATACTTTAATCGACTCAAAACCCAGGTACGTGTCCAGGCCTCAGGCCCACTCAAGAATCTTCTCTGGATTATACTGTCGGTTTTACTTATTAAAGACTTAGGTGCACCTTTAAAATTTCTAACTAAAGCGTGTGGTAGATATTGCTTTTCGATAACCTGTTATTTACAGGATACAATGTGTGAAATAGCTTTCACAAATCATGGTGAAGTGCTAAAAATAATTATGGAATTTCAATGTCAGTTTTATTTTCAAGTAAGGATTTTAAGAAATCATAATGAAGATTGCTTCATTGAAGTTTATTTTTAGGTAAAAGTTGCAGCTTTTCGTAATACTCGTCAGTAAGAAATTTAGTCACACCTCATGGGGTGTGACTAAATTTCTAAGCAATGGCTTACGCTAATTGATATTTTTTTTTATAATTTTTTGGCTCTCCATCCATAGTGTATCTAAACTCTAAAAGATTAGATTAGATAAAGTCAGATCAACATACTACATACATAATAATATTTGAGTAGTTTATTTAAACAATTACTCATGATTACCCCACGCATTACAAATTAAAAATATGAATCTCGTGAATAATGATTATAAAGATTTTTAATTAACAATTTCTTTACAATCATATCTAACTATTGAATCGAAAAATACGCGCAATTTTTTTTACTGATAACTTGTGTGTTATTTGGATATATTTATACTTACATGTAATAAAATCGTAGGAAAGTCGAAACTGTACATTGAATATTTTTTTAAAGAATACCAGGGGCCTGATCTGGAATAGATATCGAAGCCAAAAATATGGCTTTTAGAATTTTTGTTTGTGTGTCTAGTTTGTCTGTATGTATGTCCGGGCCAAACTCTAAAAGTACTAAATGGATTTACTTCAAATGTTGCATGAATATTACTAAGAGGTCGGGTCAACATATAGGCTACATATTATCTCGCTATCACCTACGGGGGAGGAGCTGTGATAATTTATAAAATTTAACGCGGGTAGAACCGCGGGGCACAGCTAGTACACTATATTACTACAAAATGCCATCAAAATCTGTACGGTAGTTATTGCGTGAAGAAGTAACAAACATACACACTCACAAACTCACGCCTTTATAATATTAGTGTGATTCCGGCAACGGTCCCACCCTTTGAAATTTGGAATTCAACTACGAATAAATATATGTTATGAAATGATGAGTCTCAGCGCAAATTAAAATCCAATGGAGTGGCTATCACCTTACACAGCCGTAAGAGATCAGGCATAGAACTGACCCCATAATGTTCTCTCCGAAGTACGAGCATTTAGCACCATCCGCTTCCAGATTTTTTTTTTTCCGCACTAGTGTAAACACACACACACATTCACATCCACACACTTTTACACTCCATCTCATACACGTATCCTTGTACAAACACTCACTTGACACATCATTTAGTCATGACTTGTTTCTAGTTTTATTTCACTTATTATTCTATATTTTACTACTGGCGTTCCTACAAGAGGAATCACTGACTCTGATAGCACAGTTAACCTAGTTTCAGAGTCAGGGGTCCATTAACTTTGTGTAAACCTTCCAGTCTAACCTGCACATACCGATTATTTTTCTCGTCATTGTAAACAAATTTTGGGTTTTGAATAAATGATTATTATTACTATTATTTCAGGCTGATTCTGGACGTTTATTTGTGCCAGGAAAATCACAGTAACACTTCATTGCCGACCCGAGTAGGGAACCCAAGACCCCATTAATTGCGGTTGAACTCGCTACCAGTAGAGCAAATTGCAAAGTCACGGTTGTCACTACAAACCACGGAATTGGGTAATATGAACACGTACAGTCATCGGCAAAAGTCATCACTACAAGATCAATATCGGCTGTCAATATAAACCAAGACCTGTGTCTTGGTTTCTGATCATGGATATTGGGCAGCAGTATCATTAGCTAATAAATTTACATTTAAGACACACTTTACTTAGGCTGTGTGGCTAACGGCATTGAATATCGCAATCGCATTTCATCCAGTGGTGGCGGGCGTACAAGTGGACCTGATCTCCCAAAGAACGGGCACAGCGTCTCTCTATGTACTATGACCAACCCGCGATCATACTGCGATCTCCAACCCGTCTGCCAAGCGTCGCGATTATGGCATATTCAAAATTGCCATACTCTAAATTATGCACCCGACTCAATTGTGGATTTTTGTTGAGGAGGTCTTTGTCCAGCAATAGGTGTCAATAGGCCGAATTCACCGCCAGACTATTTGACGCCAATTTTTTTTTAAAGACAACGCCCGCACTTGTCTAATCTAACGCGGGTTACTTTACAAACATATAATAGACGGACACACAAATAGTGGTCCGGCGCGGGATTCGAACCCGCGACATGAAGTGGCGAGGCGACTGTCTAGGCCGCCGCGCCACACGTGCAGTCGATACTTATTATCAAATATCCAATTTTGACCATCTAATTTTGTTGTCGACTGTACCACCAGTACAGTCAAGTAGTAAGTATTTATCTCTGCAGCCATCCATGCCATAGACTTAATTGTTAACTTTTTATTTAGCACGCGATCTATCCAAATTTAGTTACAAGTTTCGTAACGTTCGTAACTCGCAACCTCGCCGCGCTAAGTACACACATGTTTGGAATCGTTCATCATTTATCTGCGTTTCACCATGGGTTAAGGTGTATACGATTACATTAATCTACCGCAAAAGAAAAAAAATATACACTGGTGGAAAGAGTTCAAGATTGTTGGGAAAGGATGTGATTTCTATAATTATTACATTACATTTTAACGACCTCATTTATATACTTTTGTTTTAAACTAAAGTACACTAGAAAATAGAAGGAGGAAAAGGGCACACATGAAAGTACTAATTAGTTCCACGTGTCCAATAAAGGTTCACACAAAGATTGGTCCTGGGTGGAGATCGAAGCCACTACCTGGGTGGTTGCCTAAGGTCAGTTATGTAATTTGTGTATGTTTATAAAAAAAGTTAAAACTGTAAGAATTATATAGGAGGTGCCTATGATTATGTAAATATCATAGGCACCTCGCAAAGATCGCCACAGTTGCCGGTATTGCGCCACCCGCATGCAGCGACTTCCAGGTAATTGTCCAGCTGTGGACAATGGACATCTTTCGACTTTCGGCTGATATGATGACGACGATGATATTTACTAATTGATATTCTTCTGACTAATTTCATTTCATTTTCCCACGTTTACAATCTCTTTTGTGTCTCTCCTCTCTCGGGCCTGCTGGACAAGATTTAACAAGAAATAAGCAGCATTTCTATTTGAATCTTAATCAATTTCTTTTAGTTTTGGTTTTATATTGTTCGCAGTGTTAGAGGTATCCCAAATCAGTACGTCCAATGTCCATAGGCCCAAATTCCTCCACTCGTGTATAAAACAAAATTTTGGGCAAATCCAAAAAGTAAATATTTAACACCGCAGCGGCAATAGTAATATATAAACTGTAGAAATATGTACCTGCAAAGGTAATATATTAAAGAAGATACGATCCTGTGATATACAGAAAGACGGCGTAGGTTTACTAATAGGCCTCTGGGTGGTGTCTCGTGAGACCGTAGCCCGCATATTTAAACGAAAGTTGGTCCAATACAAAGCTCGGTCGGTACATACTTATATTATAATTCTAAAGTTATTAACTTTTAACTTTTGCTTTCTATCTCTTTTCGCACTAGATATTTGTGACTAGTGTCTCACTTTTACCCACTACTGTAATTCCTGTAAGCCAGGATCAACAGTCAGTAGCACACAATGAAATGACACTGAGGGGTGAAGCTCAGGCATATCCCCGGGAATCGCTTGAAATGTATTTGATCCCGTAACCAATTTAATTAGAAAGAAACAGAGAGGAATAGGAAAAAGGTAGTTTCTCTTTCTTTCAGTTCACTCTCTTCTTCCAGACCACTAGCAGTATATTTTATCGGTCCTATGAAATGAGCTGTTATAACGCATTAACTATTCAAACATTTAGCCTTTAGATTTCAATATGTATTTTATCACGCACTCGTAGGTTCTGCACATTAAAACTCCCGAGATGTTTTCCACACACAATATTTAATCGAACAGAGTAACGTTCTCATCTACCGTCGTCCAAAGAATGCCTCTTTAATAATTCTCCTACCCTATTTATATTTTTATCAGTGACAACCGAAAGTCTAATATCGATGAATAATAGTTTTAAAATGTAAAATTATTATAGAATTATTATTGTAATTAATAAAATGATAATCCCTAATTAAATAAATAATCATAATGTAAATATATTATTATAACATAGCAGCTACGTCTTATACGTTGCGCGGCTATTGAGTACCAACTTGATAACAATTTATACATAAAATAGTATTCAACTCAGAATACAGTATTTCTTTTCGAAGGAGACAATTTTACTTAAAAGAAGCCGTTGGTAGCTATATAACTATTTTTCTTAATTTTATATGTGATTTTAGAGATACTAGGTATTTAAGGCTAACTATATTCGGCCTTAAAATTGATATTTTGAGACGGTTTATTCCCAGAGGTCCACGATTCTTTTGTTCGTCTTTTCCCATTGGGTCCATGACACGTTTTAAAATGTCCTTATATGAATTCCCAGCTGGTCCATGAGATTCTTCTTAAGTACAGTCAGCATGTAACTTTAGACATGACAAGATTGCAGTCGAACGGTTGAAAAATATCTGCTCGTGAAATCACAGCGAACGGAATTATTATAGTCTAAGATTAAATTGATTTAATCTGATTTCATTACGTCAATATTCTTAATAAAGAACTTTTATTACTATATAAATATTAATAATAATACTTATACCTACTATAAACGAAAGTCTGACTAGTCAGCTTTTACGTTGCTAGTACATTCTCCCTTAGACAATAAGTTTATGTCGTAGATTATTAATAAACTAGCTGTGCCCCGCGGTTTTACCCGCGTTAGATTTTATAAATTATCACAGCTCCTCCCCCTTAGGTGATAGCGTGATAATATGTAGCCTATGTGTTGACCCGACCTCTTAGTAATATTCGTGCAAAATTTGAAGTAAATCCATGCTCTACTTTTTGAGTTTAGCCCGGACATACATACAGACAAACAGACACACAGACAAAAATTCTAATAACTATATTTTTGGCTTCGATATTGAATGTAGATCACGCCACAAGTATCTTTTAAAAAAAATATTCAATGTACAGTTTTGACTTTCCTACGATTTTATTATATGTATAGATATGTTTAATCTTCTAAACATAACGGTTTAGATTGCTAACTGCTGCTGATTCCTTCAGTAAAAGGAGCGATACACATAATGTAAATACTAGATAATAAGAATAATCTCATATTGCATACTACCCGTCTCCACAAAATAAGTAACTCTTTTATGGGGCAATGTATAAGATTCTATAACAAACTTCCCAATGATATTAGAGAATTGTCTACGAATAAGTTTAAAACCGAAAACCGATAACTCCCTTAGCTCCTCCACTACGTAGAACATTACTTGGCTCAAACTCACCTCTCTGCCGAATGACAAAATTATATAACGAATGCAGTGGCAGGTTTGATATCCACCACGTCTCATTAGGATTATTTCGGAAAACTATCAGTAGTTCTTAAGGTTTTAGTTACAAATAGAAAAAAAATTGTAAAAGTAGCTCATTAAATTTTGAATGTAGTGTTTACCTATAAGTAACTAGACATTTAGATTTTAAATATTGTACTATTTTTAAAGATTCATGTTAATGTTTAAGTTGTTGGTAGACCAAATAAATAAAATAAAAAATAAAATAAAAGAATTATTAAAGCCAAATTGTGTAGCAGGGCATATTACAAACATCAGATTACTTAAGTGATAAAAGTGCTTGGGATTGAGTTGTTCTGAGTCAACACACATGATTGTAATTAATCTTAAGTATATTTTATTTTAAAAAAGGATTCCTACTGAGTTTTCTGGCAGTGTTTCTCAGTAGCTGCCACGTCATGCACTGCACGGTAGGGTAAAAAAAATATGACGATTCCACATAAATGTAAAATTTTTACGGAATAAAGTACCTTTGACTTTGACTTTGTACCTAAAAGTCTTATGGACCTGTTGGGAAACAAAAAGTTTTTAATGGTTTATTAGAAATATAAGTACTTGATATGCCCTAACAGGGTTCACGATGGCATTCAAATTTCAATGTCTGTACACATTATGGCAATAAAGAATAAAGATTTCAAGTTAAAGAACGAAGTGATTAAACGTTAGAGAGACTACTAATTACGCTATGCATATGCATTAACGCATATTATTCCCAAGGGGATGGGTAGACAAAAGCATTTGAATGTTAACGCGAACTATTATCCTGAAGTAAACTACGTCCATTATCAGAGATTTCAGGCGATAGATTTCGAATGGACGACTTAACTGGAATTAGCCTTGAATTTACGATACAAAATATTATATGTATTGATTTGACATTGAGTATGTTTCGCCGGAGAGCGTCTCAACTGGGCCGTGTTGAAACCGGTAGTAGAGATACCCAACGGAGTTTGTTTTGCTGGGTCTTCTCAGTTGGGCCGCATTGGATCCGGTGATAACATTAAAGCGCGACCGTTGTTATAAACAGAAGGTCCGCCGTAATAATAACATTTAATTCGTACCTTAATATAGACAGAACCATTCAGACAAATTTAGTAAAAATATAGCTAAAATTTAAAATTTCGATAATTAAACCTACACATGATCCTTGACAATAACTTAATTTAAGTTAGCTAAATATCGCTACTTTTATAAAATAAATCTTATTGTAAATTATTACTTACAATCCGTGTACCTAAATATTTTTATGTACCTAGAAATAATTATATATTACTACAAACATGTTCTGACTATTTACAAGCGCTTCTTTAAAGTCTACGTGAATAAAACCCTTTTTTATTTATTTATATACATTTTTTTATAATATCTTCATCTAAAATACTGCCATCTCATTCCAACTATGTAGAGCATGCACTAGAGTATTTGACTTTTACTACACTTCACTTAATACTTACTATAAAAATGGAGTTTATGTAAGCCAAAGCAACTGCAATACTTGAAACGCTTGGAAAACTGAACGTTGCCGCGTTGGCTGTTTTCCAGAACAAGTACTCTGTCGGAACTTAAACACAGCGCAAGTTGGGAAGTAGGACGAACGTAATTATCAAGTTTAGGTCCTTGTCAATATTACATAGCCTACATGCAATAATGCCTATTGAGGCATAACCTTAATACATATTAATATTAATACTATAATATTCATACAGAATCTCGATAATGGCGTCAGTCAAACAGAAATCTCCATAGAAATCCTCACTTTCTTGCGTACAAACATGGTTGTGTCATAATTGTCCGACTCGTTAGGTAATTGTTTTGACATGAGACCGACGGCAGCACCGTGTTTGCAAACACTATTATGGATGGTTGGATAATGGAATCTGGCTAACTGACGCTGTTTGATGAGGGATTTGTGTCAAAAACATTGATTCATCTATGTTTTGTACGGATTCGGTATAATAAACAGTTTTACGCGAACTCAGGTTAAGCATTCTAGTGTAGGTATGAGGGCTCATTGAATATGCAGTTTGTAAAGAACACATAAGTATGTTATATTACGAACAATACAATTTTTCATATAAATGTAATTTTGTATTATTGTTATTTTGTTCATTAGGTCAACCAACAATTGCTTACACATTAAATTTGAGTTTCGTATATGTTAACTTATGAAATATATTTTCATATGCAGCAAACATACTGATTAGCGTGTATTAAATCACATTAATTAAAATTACAAATTAACTAACTTTACAAAAAAAAAGTAAAATTAAATTGTGAGTGAATAAGTATTAAAAAAATAATAAAAACGTTATAAAATTAGGTAAGAAGGTATCAAATTAAGTACATAACAATAAAATTGTTATTACATTGCATTAAATAATAATACTACGAATTAATTACGGTACTTATGTAATGATTACATAATAATGCTTCTCTTTTTTAAAATACATGTTTATGTACACAAATGTCTGTCCTGGGTGGGAATCGAACCCACGACCTGCGGCGTGCAAAGCAAGCATTTACCAACGCTTACGCCACAGGTCCTTCAAATAAATAACAAGTTACTAAGTTATTATTTTTAAATTTAGTACTACTATATTAAAATTAAAGAATTGAAGTAAAACGAGCAGTTGGCTAGCGCAGAAGGCCTCAGCCAGTAGCTTAAAGTATACCTGAGGGCACCCTTATGACGGGCCTATTGGCGTGGTTGTCAAATGCTGGCTTTTCACGCCGGAGGGCGTGAGTTCGATTCCCGACCAGGACAAATATTTGTGTGCATGAGCATATCTGTTTGTTCTGGTGTAATTATCTATATAAGTATGTATTTACAAGTGTAGTATATGTAGTATATCAGTTATCTGGTTTCCATAGTACAAGCTCTGCTTAGTTTGGTATCAGATGGCCGTGTGTGAATAATGTCTCAGGATATTATTATTCTTGGGTTCCGGCCCAGGAGGCCGCTGAAGGAAGAAACGATCACCGATCACCTGTTAAGGGGCCAACGCGATCCTCACCACTGAGGAACGTCGACTAGTTATGTTACACTCAGTATAAAAATATATAAAATATCCAGCCCAAATGGTTAGAGTCCTTTGAGACCGCTTGAGACTGGCTACTTTCCTGAAATTCACCGAATTGAACTTAATTAATCCTATTAGGTCAATTCATAACGTTTCAAATTTAATCCTAAGGCATATTTAGGACACCGACAGCATTGGAACCTGGGTAAAGTCCCCAGTGCTTTGCTAATGAAGTTACGGAGAGTCCTGTCAGGCTGTCATTTATCATTCTCTTTTTAACGTATTCTCCGAGGAATACGTTAAAAAGCAGTGGCACCACTTATCGTGGTCTTATCTAGTTATTATTTTACAAATTGTATATACAGAGTGTTACATAAATAGGGGAGGGGGGGATAATGTTGTATTTATTGGAATGCAGCCAACACACCCTTAGCACCCTCTGGCGGTATGTCATTGTAGTTAAGTCTGATTTTACGTTAATTCGTGATTCGTGATCTCTACTTTGTCGACTACAAATCCTTATTCAAGTTACGTACAAGCATTTACAAGTCTTTATTGTATTCAAAATTAAACCATCACCATACACTAAGCACCATAGCCTGTCATTTGACGCAATATTCCAAACTTCAACGAATGTACTGGTATTTTAGTTATTAGTATATCAAAGAGGTTTATATCCCCATAGTAATAACCTCATTACAGTGTCCTAAAGCATTTTGATATTTTTAATGCTTTATTATACTGTATAACATTTTTCAAGTATATTTCTTTTGTGCCTAAAATGTCGAAGAGCTAACTCATTTGGCTGAAATTAAGAATAGAAATAGCTTTTACACAGGCTACTTCCAATAAAAAAATCAGCACAATGTGTTAGCTGATCGACATTTTTTATGATAAGTTTATTTCTAGTATTTTGCAAGGCCATGTTTAGCACGTTGTTTATTAGATGGATGAACACCTTAATTATTAGAAATTATATGTGTATATACCAGAATTATTTGTACAGAAGTACATATATATGTTAATTTACATCAGTTGATGCACTGCCAATTACCACTTGTCTCCTTGCAGTGCTTTGGTTCTCCCACGGTTGTCTGGAAGAGATTGCTACATTAGCGATAAGACCGCCGTTTGTACCTTATAGTTTTAAGAAAATTCATGTTATGATGTGATATTTTTATTTAGTGCAATAATATAAATAGATACACTTTGTATCTATCTATCTTTCTACTCTTTAAGTTATGTCCACTATTTATGATGCACCTGGTATAAAGAATTGTATACTTATACTTATATATAATAGAGTTCCTGACCAAATACCGACTATATGTAATAACAGCGCCAACGTCCAAAATAAAATCCAGTCTTTCTTTGTCTCAACCCTGCTTTTGAACCCATGACCTTATAATCTGGTTACTCGTATATATAGATACCTATTTATATATATAATTATTTAAAAAAGATTATTTATATGAAATACTTACTCGTACAACACTGCGAATATGTGTAGTTTAAAAATATTTCTAGCGTTTCTATTATAATTTTGAGGTTTTTGAACTTGACATTAAACACAAACCTGTTTCGCTGACATTACACTTTTACGATGGACTTTATAGTGAATAATTTGAACTGACAAAAGTTCTGCGAAGCCGGGTGATAAAAAACCAGTGTTATCACTCAAGTATTTTAAGGGTAAACTTAATTACAATTGTTTCATTTGAAGCCTTTGTGACTCACTGTCAGCGAAGGACATCAATCCAGATAAGTAGACAAATATTCTGTCACAGTATTTATTCTGTTATTTGAAAAAAGGGCTTCACATGGAAGGAGTCTTGGAGAGCCCGTAACCGTTGTCGGTTCTGCTCGTATATTGTTGTAAGTTTATCCTCGTAACACCAGACATCCCGACAGAATTGTTTTGACAAAAATACCTAGAACGTTTATGTACCTTAAAAGTAGCATGGTAATGTGTGGACGTATTTTTAATGCGTTACTGAGCAGTTTTAAACAACTGCCTACCCACAAAGAATTTAAAAGACTGGTTAATTGACAAATCTTTTTACTCACTAGAAGATTATTTTCGAGTTGACAAAAATAAATGTGAATTGTAGCACTATAAGTCGTGTGTTTAACACGACAATTCACAATTATTTTTGACAACTTAATAAGCAATGATTTTCAATTTATAACTTTTAATTTCAATTAAGATTTGCATGTCACAGATTGACAAAATGTATATGGCTTCAATTATATTATACTCCAACTTATGTACCTACATTTTATGCAATTAAAACTATTCTATTCTATTCCCTTCGGATGATAGTGGTCCTATCTGATTACGAGAGTTAGGGAATAGTGTGTACATCGGTGTTTGCGCACACGTTTCGCACTATATGTTATCATGAGCTACTGTAGCTGAAATTCACCCAAAAACATTTATTACAAAAGATCAGCCCTGTCGCACTCAGCACTTTCGATTCAATTGTACGACTACGTTGAAGAGCCGGGCGGGCCATGTTTTAATAAAATAGAACAATCTCATAATGGTCAAATCTCTCGTCCCTGAAGATTAGGTTCATATTAGTTCGCACTCGTTCTATAGGCAAATAAAATCAAAGTAATACAGCATCCGCGTTAACCAGAATGAACTTTATTAATTCGTTACGAGAGTAGTTTATACAATTGTCTTGACGAAGAGAAGTTTCTGCGACAATACTACCTATAATCTTTATTCTGTGAAAAAATTCACGTCTCAAAAGCACTTAATGAAGCTTGAGCTGAACCTGTTGGCGTGGAGCCAATTAGGCCATGCGATTTTCTCATTTGATACTATTTTTCTATGCGTTGCTAAGTGCTAGCTGTTAAATCACCCACTTGCTCGTCTGTCTCCTTCTTATATATAAAAAGAATAAAAATAAAATTTAGGGTAGTCTGGCCGGTTTGTCTATTGGTTAGTGATCGTCGTGCCTGCTAAGTCTGAGATCGTAGGTTCGATTCCCTTCCAGGATACATATCGGGATTAAATATGAGCAGGATAATTTGTTCTGTGTATGGGTGTAAGTTATATATAATATGTTTGTATTTATAAATATATAGGTAAGTTTATCAGTTGTCTGATTGCTATAACATAGGATACGATGCCAGTGTGTTGGTAGTCCTAAGATATAAAAGACAGAAGGAATTGAAATTACTAATCCATTCAGTTACGTAGGTACTTTATCTTGGTGTGGTTAGGTACCCTACTGTCAGTTGTTCAAGCCGCCTATCACGCCTGATACGGCCTAATAATGACTGCTGTTTAAGAAACACAACGCGGATCGACCGCTAGAGTCTCAAAATTTACCGGTTCGGCGGTCACAGATAACCGCGGCCATAGATTAATATTTGCCTTACCTAGCCGATCTTAACCGATCGCTTCTGGACCAACGAGAGCAACTGTAAAAATTTAAAATAATAATCATAATATTATTTGTATAAACATGAGTATGGACACATATGCATCCAAGATGTCAAAAGAAATACAATACCTAGACAGTCATGTTTTGCTACTACGGTGTCTTAAATAGCCAATAAACTAGATTCCCCCCGCAGCTTTGCCTTCATGGAAATGCCTGCCGGGAACATTGAAGAATTTTATAAAAAGAAAATTGAAGAATAATATTATCTCTGCATCGCCCAAAGGTTGACTAGTAAAGAATGCCTTTGGCATTAAGTCCGCCTTTGTACAGTGTTTGCATTATTAAATTAATATATTACTCTAATATTCTGTATGTTACTACGATACTAAGATTTAACTTAATTTATTCCAAATTTCGGATAGATTTATTCGGTATTTGAGATGTTAAGAGGTAAAGGCAAACAAGCAAACAGACGCGGTGTCAGAATTCTAAGATTACAGTGTCTAAGTCTATTGATACGGAAAATAACTGAATCTAATATTTGCGTGCTATTTCAATAAGTGCGAATCAAACGCGTGACCGTGACCGCGTGACGTGATTCCGATCCTAACTGTAAAACGATATTAATGTTAGAAATTAAGCTATGCCGAATCATAGTATAGGTTATAGCCATACCGTACTGGTCCGTAAGTCATCGGCGAGGTTAAGCATCTTGGCACGCGGTCAGTTTATAAATAGGTTATGAGCGTCTCCGTGCTTTAAAGGTTCGCCAAGCAGTGGCTCCCAATATAATTGAAATCATTACACAGCAGTCGTTTAGCCTCGCCAGGGACCTACTGGGTGGCTTTATATCTCTGACACCACGACAGAAGAATCTATACATATAATAAAATCGTAGGAAATTCAAAACTGTACATTGAATATTTTTTTTAAAGGATACTTGGGGCGTGATCTACTCTCGATATCAAAGCCAAAAATATAGTTTTTAGAATTTTTGTCTGTGTATCTGTATGTATGTCCGGGCTAAACTCAAAAAGTCCTGCATGGATTTACTTCAAATTTTGCATGAATATTACTAAGACGTCAGGTCAACATATAGGCTACATATTATCACGCTATCACCTACGGGGGAGGAGCTGTGATAATTTATAAAATTTAACGCGGGCAAAACCGCGGGGCACAGCTAGTAAATTAATAAATAAACAAACACCTTCGTACAACTAACAATGGCATCAGATCACAAACTACAAAACAGATACATCTTGAAAACTTTGTTGCTCATACCTACAGAATAGTACGCGTAATTCAAAACTATTTGAGAACTGTATACCGACAAAGATAAAATAAGAAGATAATTTATTTATTATTGATTTATCCGTAACACCCACTTCAATTATTATCTACATGAGGCCGTCTTCATCATTAAAATAAAATTAAAATATATTAATTTACTTCAAGGAAGAAGAAAAAAGTCTGTTATTTCAAGATATTTATTACTATACTCTTGGTAAAGTGAATATGGTATTTATTCTCCGAAGTAATTTACTGAATCCTCCTGCAATTAGCGCGGCTGCGCGAGCGGTAGTGTGTCTGGCGAGAGCCAAGACTGTCCTCTATTACACACGTTATAAAAAAAATAATATTGCTGAAAGTAAAAATAAAAATGTCTAAATTACGAAGAATTTGTTTGAAAACTAATGGAATAGAATAAAATCATTTCTTAATTTAATTTCTATCTTATAAAATATGGGCATTGGGATAGTTTGGCGAAAATTTATAACTGTTGTCTTGTGAAGTAGTGTAATTTGCTATTTTAATTCAAATAATCTTTCTTCCTATACCATCTTTATGTAGGTGATCTCCAAATGTAATCCCATGCTGCAAGTCTGCCAGATGACATCAGGATTATCAACTTGTATTTGTCTCGTACAGGGGATTGGAGTCGATTCATCGTTACATCACTCTCGTGATCCGATGGGGCGCCTAGCGACACGACCGGAAAGAGTTCAGGTACGGGACTGACGGTTTGACGTGCTCTCCGAGGTACGGGTATATATAATACCGCCAACTCTCAGACTTCGGGCTGATGCTGACAAATTTTTCTTTTTACAGAAAAGTCCCAAAATCACGTTTTTGATTTGAAACTAGGACCTCGTTCTCCGCGGTTGAACACGCTACCGCTACACTAACGTTTTCAGATTAACCTGTCTACGCCATAAGTTTTTATCACCGCCATGTTTTGAATTGGTTTCCATGATAACTTGTAATTCACGGAATTGGAACCTATCCGCAAATTACGAGTACATTTGAAAGTAATGTCAACCTATTTGAAGATAATGTTAGGAATTTGGGGATAGTAATATATAGTTATGATACTGAGATCCTTAACTGAAAATGGTTAGCCGCATTTTTGCTTAGAATCACCAAGACGTCTACGCAACTTTCTCACTGTTACCAATAAACAGCACATGCTGAAATGCTTCTCCTAATGAACGTCGACAGCGCCGATATCAGCAGTATTGATCTCACTTACGAGCAAATCTTTAGAGTCGTCAGCTGTCTACTGGACGCCATTAACAACTCAAGGATAAATTAACCACCGCTCACACACGTTAATCAATCAAACTCATAGATTTTGATCACTCAATTATATTTAAATTTACATAAATACGTAAGTGATTGGATAAAAAATGTTTTAATTTAAGAATATATTTTATTACTTTTGGATAATTGGCATAGTTTTAATGTGAGCATAATTAGTGTTAGTATCGTTTTATAGGCCATACCTACATTATCTTTTCGTTTATATTAATTACATATAATAATCATTACATACAAAAATATGTAATGATTATTATATGTATATAATAATATGTATTTTTGCGAAATTTCATAATAGCTAGGCTGCTGGCAAAGATGACATAGGTAAAGAAATTATAATTATACTGAGTATTACTTTCATAGATTTAAAAATAGTGAATTATTATTTTTTACTCACTTCAAAAAAGAAGATATTCAATTCATCTCTGTGTTTTTGAGTTGTAAATTTTTTCGGTGTTTGTAAATTCCTTTTAATATTGTTTTTATTCGGTTGGTTATGCTTCAGAGATAGAACGCCAAATTGTCTTTTAGAAATATTTATCCATAATTTTCTACTAAACTAGGATATGCACTCTGCCGTTAAGCTGTGAACAATCATAGATTTAATTAGCCAGTGTGTATTGTTCGTAGTTTAATGGCAAAGCATATACTCCAATTTGGTTTGAAGGTGCTGGTTTATTCTTTCGTATTTATGAGTTTAGATATACCTACATTGAAAATAATATTAAAAAAGATATGTTAATGTAATTATTTTTTTTAAACATAACAACATGTAACTTAACTAACGTAAATACTGAAAATAGTTGGTTCCGAATTGTTTACTGAATCGATTAATATTATTTTTAACATAGGTATTTTTTTTTCCCAAAAATAATTAAAACTACGGACATTATTGTCATATTAACCTTGTACAGTCAAAACAAATTGAAATGGATCGTAGTTAAAGTAATAAGACTTTTAAAATCGTAGTTTTATTTGTATTCATCCAAATTCCATCATTCAATACAAAATAAAGAAAAATGAACTTTATTCCAAGAAACAAATTTAGTAAATAACAGTGCATATACATGTTAAATTAAAAATTCAGTGTATGTATTATGATTATAACATAATATTCTAATTGGGGTGTATAAGGGTGTGCGTTAATTACGTTACATGTTGTAGATTAGTCTAGTTGTAGGAGTATTTTACAGCTCCATCGTTTATTTTGGGATAGCACAGCAGGGCAAAGAAATTATATACAAGTATTTTTAATCGACAACTTGGCGCTCTTTTTACATACGTACAAAATGAGATAATTCTCATTGCAAGGAGAACATGGCCCGACAAAGTGTTGTTATAATTAAGTAGCTACAATATAAAGTTCACGACTGATCGTTATCTGTGTAAGAAGACATCGGCATGTTAACTGACATTGGACACAATCCATTCATGTTTCATGGAACAATAATAATTAATCAATAAAATAAACAGAGATAGGCTTAATACTAAAGGCATTCTTCGCCAGTCAACCTTGGGGAGACTGTAAGTTTTAATTTTAAAGTTTTAATTTATGATATTATAGTCTGATTTATATTGTATTGATTTATATATAATATGTTTGTTACTTCTTCATGGCTAAACGGCTAGAGCGATTTTAATAAAATTTGGTATGGAGTTAGCTGCTACCCTGCATTAAAACATGGCTATAATTTATACCGTGGGCAGGCCCCCTACAAGATGGACCGATGATCTTGTGAGGGTCACTGGAAATCGCTGGATACGGATAGCGCAAGACCGGCAATTGTGGAGGCCTTTGTCCAGCTGTGGACGTCTTTCGGCTGATATGATGATGATGACGATGATGATAATTTATAAAGTTTCAAGCGGGTAAAACCGCGGGGCACAACTAGTATTATATAATTTTGACTACCTCGTTGGAATAGCCGTAGCGTGCTCAACCGTAGTTAATAAGATCCTGGGTTTAAATCCGGGGTCGGGCCAATAAGTGATTTTGGTATTTTTTGTGGCAAGTCTGGAAGGTGGCAGTATTACACCCCTATTCCTCGGAGACCACATAAAGCTGGCAGTTCTGTATCTGACCCTTTTCTGATCGTGTCCCTAGCCGTCCTACGTCATCATGAGATTGATGGAATAGAAAGCGCCCCTGTGGTTACGCACTTGTGCAGTACAATATATCCCGCGCAGACGGCGAGTCTCCATTGAGACTGGCCACCGGGGCGAAAAATCAAGCATAATCAAGGGACTGATTACACCTATATTGCTTATTATTAAATTTCCACTTTACCCCACTAAGCAATTAGCTGTGAGTGCAAATTTGCGCGTCAGTAACACATTAATAAGTCCTAATAAAGCAAGCGACGACTTGCAAACAAAAAAAATGTGTCCTGTACGAAATCCTTGCAAAGACGGTCACCGTAGCCTAGTTGGTAGTGCTCCTGCTTACGAAGCTCCTGGTCCTGGGTTCGAATATTTGTGTGATAAGCACAAATATTTGTTTTTGAGTCATGGATGTTTTCTATGTATTTAAGTATTTATCTATGTATATAAGTATGTATATCGTCGCCTGGCACCCATAGTACAAGCTTTGCTTAGTTTGGGGCTAGGATGATCTGTGTCGGTGGCAGTATGAGAAGTGTCCTCTACTGCTGCCATGTGCAAGCAGCCCTGGGAAGACAGCGAACTGTTTGTGGCGCAGTCGCTGTGCCGTACTGGCAGGAGTCGGCAAATGGGGTGGGCAACCCACAGTCCTCCCCGGGTGCGTGTCCCGACCATCTGGGACACGGCGCAAAAGGGGGGCACCGGAGCAGCATACCCGCGTTCCCGGGGCTCCCCCTATCAGGCGCCAGAAGAAGTCCACGGCAGGTTAGGTTTAGTCGGTGCGAGTCCGACATACCCACCCGTAGACACTTTTTGCGGGTGGCATGCGTAGGAATTCCCCCTGCCTAATCAAAAAAAAAAAAGGATGATCTGGGTGCCATTGTAAAAAAAATGAGAAAAGAACTCACGTAGGTATGACTTAAAACAAGTTTGGACAAAATTTCCCTACGTTCAGTATTAAACTATTTAAGACATTTAGCCGCGCACATTGCTCGTTTACTCGAATATATGCATGTACACTCACGCTTGTATATACAAGGTGTACCATAAATAGTACACGTAACTTAATGAGCTTAAACCTATGAAACTAAAAACAGGTAACATATCAGCGTATAAAATACAAAAATAGAAATATTCAAAATAAAATAAAATAAAAAAGGTTTTTATTCTCGTAGACTTTAAAAAAGCGCTTGTAAATAGTCAGAACATGTTTGTAGTAATAGAGTTATTATTTCTAGTAACTTATTACAGATATTTAGGTACACGGAATGTTAAAACATTTATACTATTTATTTTATAATGGTAGTGACACTTAGCTAGCTTGTATTAAGTTATTGTCAAGGAGATTACCTATGTTTAGTTGAAGTTTTTAATATTATGTATTGAAATTGAAATTTAACTTCCCATACAAGATTTAATGATCAGCTAATGTATTTATTACCGGAAGCCAAGTAAAATATGTTTCGTTTTTCACAAACAAGTTTTTTTCATTAGTTTTCATGGGTAGATAATTCTTCCAAAGTTACCTCCACTTTTTACGTTACACGTTGTATAGAAAGAATGGAATACTTTTATTAATAACACACACAACCAATTTTAATATAGTCGGTAGGATTCTCGACAATCCTAAGCTATATAGACACATTGAACCCTTAAGTCTGAGGAGAGACTTTGCATCTCTCTGTGTGTTCTTCCGTCTATATAATGGGATGTGTTCAGAGGAATTATTTGATTTGATGCCTACGGCCACCTACCATCGCACCTCTCGCCACAGACAGGGAGTTCATCCTCACATCCTCGAACCTTTTCGATCACGTACGGTTCGCTTTCAGCGAAACTTCCTCCCATGTACGATGAAGTTGTGGAATGAACTCCTTGTTACGGTTTTCCCAAGAGGCTACAGCATGGGGCCCTTCAAAAAGGGAGTTGTAAGGTTTCTAAAGGGTCGGCAACACGCTAATGTTGCCTCTGGTGCTGCAAGCGTTCATAGGCTGCGGTGACCACTTGCCATCTGGTGGGCCGTATGCTTGTATGCCAACTAAGATCTATAAAAAAAACTTAAATAATAGTTTTGCTGTGTAACCAACCATTAATGGGTGTCAACTTAAGCATTAGCTACGACAAGAATTGTTGTAGAGCTGGTAATCTACTTGTTTATATACAGTGAGAGATAGATATGCGTATGGAGGGGTCATAAGGGGAAATTTTCATACTTTATGATTTCTACCTTAGCTCCGCAAGCCGCGTCAGGGATTTTTTTTCCAAAAATACTGACGTAAATACCCCAACAGCAAGTCAATCGGACACCGTAAGCACATGTTTATATGTGTTTTATGAGAAATGTAATTTGGCACCAATACATTATATCATCCTACGCAATTTAAGCTAAATTGATTGATATTCTAATTGGCCTGTATCGTAACTAACGTAAAATTACCCACTGTTTAATTTATGCTTTTGTATAACAACTTTCATATCAAATTACGTGACGGGTATTTACATGGTAATCAAAATTCAAAGGTATTTTAATTAAGAGCACACAAGTTTTTAATTACTTTTTACCTACCTAAGTGAGTGAGGCTTTTAAGATTTCTCCCTAATATGTTTAAGGCGCGCTATAAGGTAAATAAAAAAAAAGAACATGGTTTTGAATCCCGAATGTCACGTAACGGAATTTATAAAATAATAATGACATTTAAAAAAATCTGTGGATAGTTAAGGATATCAAGAAGTGAAATAACCGAATATATATTGCTTTATTATCTACACAATAAATATGCAATTGATTCCTTTTAAAAAAATTCTTGGTCCAGACTTATTTTTTATAGGCAATGTCCGCATTAGGTAATCTAATCCCTGTATCGCGGGGTACTTTACAAACATATAATAGACGGATACAAATTACATCCAGACTCAGAACCACTATTCATGGGTCACACAAAATAGTTGTCCGGTGCGGGACTCGAACTCGCGACACGAAGCGGCCAGACGACAGTCTTAGCCGCTGGGCCACACGTGCAGTTATCGAATCAGTGATATTTTTACTAACGAATTAGATATCTAATGGAATTTACTGCGTCACAAAAGTATTAGCCAAGTGTACAAGCTGTTATCAACTCTTATCTTATTATATATCAACTCGTATTTTATTGGAATTGCCAAAATGTCCCCTATTCCATCAGAGTTTGTGCCTAATGCTGAAAACTTACCACCTGGATACGATAAATATAATATGTATATTTCTACACTTCCGTAGGTTGGGCGATACAGATTCAATCTACACTGTGCTGTGGTGTTCATCCTGAGGACGGCTGTCCTCGTTTGTCCTGCATTTACCTTTAACTGTACTACTACCAAGGCTTTTTTTTTAAAAAAACGGGACTAGTCCCTCCCTCTTACCCACCACTGCAACTCCTGTAAGCCAGGATCAACAGTGGCACACAATGAAATGACACTGAGCGGTGAAGCTCAGGCATGTCCCGGGGAATCGCTTTAACTGTCTTTGATCCCGCAACGAATTTAATCAGAAACAGAAAAAAGGAGGAGTTAGAAAATGAATAGTTCCACTTCCCTCCAGAGCAAAGCGGGAGACAGAATGATGTAAAGAGGCGATAGCCTCATAAAATGAGAGATTTGCAACTAGAGAAGCCAGCTGCAAAAGCACCGAGGATCAATTTAAGGGTCCTAAGTGAGCTGTTATATTTGATTCCAATAGTAGGTATGCCAATAGTACATACTACCAAGGCTGGGAAAAGTACTACTCTTGACTTTATAATAATAATAAGATACAAAAGGCGGCAACCATGGGAACGGCACGCATTGTGAGGAGGTTCCTTACTCTGTCGCCCTGACCACCGGCGGCCTAGGGCGTCAAACGCCGCCGCTGGAGGAACTCATTTTTTTTCATATTTATTTATATATTATTGTTTTCTTTTTATATCAATTTTATAAAAATAAAATATGTATAAAATAAGAAATTTAATAAATATTTTGGAATAATAATACAAAGACTCACGCCTGTTTCCCAGAGGGGTAGGCAGAGATAACGGATTTCCATTTGTCACGATCTTTTTACGCCTCTTTTACCTCGTCTACTGCCATTATATTCTTCATACATGCTCGCCGTGTAGGGTACTTCTGACCTGAGCTTTCTTGAGAACGTCTCCGATTTGATCAGAGAATGTTCTACGAGGTCTTCCCCTTCCGGTTGTTCCATTCACACAGGCCAGATATACTTCTTTTGTCAATCTTCTTTCATTTATCCTTTCTAAATGCCCAAACCATCTCAGCATACCTTTTTCTATCTTTGTGACTACATTCTCTTAGTATATATAGGCTATGGTAAACGCTTACATTGGGGTTTAAGATATTTTATTTTCTCAATTCACTTTTTATGAGAAACATATATATATATATATATATATATATATATATATATATATATATATATATATAGTTTATAGTAGGCTTAAATGCTAACGCGGGCGGTTTCTGAGCTACGTTCTCAACTTACATGTATATAAAACAAAAAACAAAAACAAGTTAAACTAAAAACTATCATAAAACAAAGTATATTATATAATAAATAAGTAGGGTATTTAAAGAAAAGATAAAATAACTATTACTCCGCTACAAACATACCAGTGACAGATGATCGTTACATACCACCTACGCACGGATCTAGCGCACCTGGATGTGTCAAGGGCGTACCACGCTCAGTAGTATGGCATGAAATCTGTTTGGTCGAACTTATATAGAACAAACACTTATGAGTAAACAATCTATATCTAGCTAAATTATAGTGATAGTTTCAGCGACACTATATTAGTAGCCGTTACGCTGTGACTGAGGTGAAATTTTAATAGGCGCTTAAACGTATGAATGCTTTTTGCTTCTTTTATGGGTTTTGGTAGCTTATTATATAACTGGGTGGTGGTGGTCTGGCTACTATATACATTAAGTATATAGTAGCCAGACTAGATAATTAAATGTATATTCTGACTGTTACATGTATATTTTAACTTGTATTGCGTTTTATTTAAAAAATAATTTCCTATTGGTAAGTGAAGTCTCGAATTAAATTTTTAGGAAAGGTTAGTGAAGGTATGGTCCCAACAGCCTATAGTTGCTCAACCAAAATAATTATTACGTTAATATGTTGTAACGGTGTCCTTTCTAACACTTTGCTCATATAAATGTGCAAATTAACTATAATGCACAGACCACTTAGTTAATAGACGTGGTTTTTACTCCTATAAATATTAACGCTCTCATAGCCACATGCTCTCATCGGTCCGTAAGTGGTTGGCAAGGTTATGCAACTAGGCTCGCGGTCAGTCCATAGATGGGTGACCGCCAAAGTGGTTTAATTTCAGAGTGTCTTCGTGTTACAGAGGGCACATTAAGCTGTCGGTCCCGATTGTAACCATTAGCCAGCAGTCGTTTAGCCACGTCAGAGTGTCAGGGTAAGTACTGTCATACGATAAGTAAGTAAGTAAATAATGGCAAGTCTTTAGGCAACAGAAGTCGCTGGCTTAGTCATGTAGTGGCGATAGAGGACGATCGTGCTATAAAGGTATTGTATCCTAGATGACCTGAAACCAATATAGTCAGGTTAGGCACCTCAGATATCGCTAAAAGATACCTTTTAGCTTAAGTGCTAGGCTTGTTGGTGCAGCGTTCTTCAGCTTTCTCTATTGGAAAGATAAATTTCACCAATAACTGCATGTCCTCAAATTAAACAATCAGCAGGACGCAACACAAGATATTTGCCATTTTGTTGTATTTTTTAGACTGTTATACTCGAATGCATCTAATTACACTTTGTCTACACTATTTGAATTTGATAGTACAACGTTGAGACTTTATAAAACTTTTCGAGTCTTTGTGTATCCTTTAGCCAAGATCCTCTTTGAGGATGATCCAGTGAAGTCAGTATGTAAACTTAAACCACAATGAAAAATTGTAAAATTGTAAAGCTTGCACTTGGTTTAAGACCCCAGTTCTTAAACCAAGTGCAAGCTTTACAAATCAAATAACTAAGTAATATACTTTTCACTTATCAGAACAGAATTTGTAATACTGTGTGGTGACGGCGACAAATATCGGAATCAGAATATCATCACCCCATCTCATCCCGTGGGGGGCGTAGAAGTCGACCCGAGGGAATATCTACCAGAGGATGGGCAGCAGCTTCCTTCTGATTACTATGACCATCTTACTGCGATCTCCAACCCGTCTGCCAAGCGTGGCGATTATGGCATATCCCCCCAAGACGATTCTTGAGGGAGGCTTGTCCAGCAGTGGACTTATTTAGCTGTAATGATGATGATGATGATTATCAGAACAGTAAAATAATGCGCCGGCGGCGTTGAGGCGCGTGATCTCGTGCTGTTGTCATTTGTCGGTAACAAATTCTATTTAAATGATTTTGTTATCGGGTTAGATGCACTTTATATATCAGTATAGGCTCAGAACATAATTTCAGTAGGGGAATGAGTGAAATAGCGTTTGAATTACTTTCCACCACAAGTCTTAGGTATTAGCGCAGTAAATTAAAACACTGTGTAACATTAAAATTGAACATAGTACTTGATTTGACACAACATTCATTTTGTTCATTGATTTTAGGTACTAACTGGTTGGAAACTTAATTGAAAAGTTAAATTTTTTTGTGTGTAACATCTTTCCTCTCGGTTGCTAGATATGTTTTGTGAGAGTGATTTTAGATAACGGATGAAGATGTGTTACAGTAAACCGGACAAGGGTATTCACGCGCTATTTGATTTGACCAATGAGCGCGCGCGGTGGCGGAGAGATGGCTGTGAGATGGTGTCACCCCACATTGCGTAAGATTGTTACCACTTCGTACTGTCCGCCAACATAGTGTATGCGTTGAAATATTCGCCTAATCACATCAATAAATTGGCTTTACATACATTTCACCTGAATTTTATTGTTGGCCTGTTATCGTGGTTGGCAAAAGCTTGCTTTCACGCCGTAGGTAGTGTGTTTGATTCGCACCTAGGACAGATATTTGTGTGCATGAACATGTCTGTTTATCCTGAGTCTGGGTGCAATTATTAATCTATATAAGTATGTAATTACAAATTCTTTTGTAATTACATACTTATATAGATTAATATGTAGGTAGTATATGTAGTATATCAGTTATCTGGTTTCCATAGTACAAGCTCTACTTAGTTTGGGATCAGATGGCCCTGTGTTAATAATGTCACAGGTTATTATTATTACTATACGGCATGATACCATGTCAAATGGTACTAACCATATGCGACTACTGTAAGGCTCGCTCGTTTTTTGGACTAGTTCGAACACATACGGAAAAGGTTGGCGGCGAACAGCGATGTTAATCTGTACATCGTGTCACTAACAACTGCCTCTAAGTCTACCGGTGTATTAGTCTATAAGATAAACGTAGAACACCACAACAATGTTTTTAAAGAACCTTATGAATAATTTGCACATTTTAAGATTACGTTGTGTTTACGGATGAGGAAAATATGGTAAAAGTTGATTTTAACACATTATTATTCTGACTCATTTGTTTGTTTGGATGGTTACAGCTTTTACTATTATAAAGGCAAAAAAATCAGCATGTTTTCCTACCAGTATAAAAATCCCAAGCCATGTGATGCATACACATGCTATTAGCATCACATGGCTTGGGACTTGGTAGAAGAAGAAAGTTTTCATTGGAGCTATTAGGGCTGGCTTCTCTGGTTGCAATTCTCTCTTTGTCTCCTTATATCATTCTATCTCCCGCTTTGCTCTAGAGGGAAGTGGAACTGTTTTCCAACTCCTCCTTGTTTCCCTCTGATCAAATTCGTCACAGGATTCAAGGCAGTTACAACGATTTCCCGAGACATGTTTGAGCCTCGTCGCTCAGTGTTATTTAAATGTGTGCCCACTGTTGATGACTTCCACATTACTGAGAACGTTATCCACTGGCTCGGTTATAGAACAAGTTTTACTTCTCGTGTTAGTCAATAGTTTAATAACTATTAGTTTTTAATTGTGTATTTTAACATCGAAATGTAGTAAACATGTATTTCTAAATGCCTTGTTGTGTTAAGATTTAAAAACGTTTCTAAACAAGCGATTGGTAGCTTTAACACAGATTGTTACGAGAAATATACATGTTTTTTCTTCTTATATCTTTAGGGCTTCTCTATCTCGGTAGTAAATCACAGATTTGATATTACCATTATACAAATAACCTGTTTAGCAAGTAATGGATTTGCAGATTCAGAATATACTAGTATATCTTGTCCTCTTGATCGGTATTCTGTCACAGCGAACCTGAGACATGAGGACGCTACGGTAGTTGCAAGGCGAGACCTTAACCATCGCGCCACAAGTGATATCCAAATTATATATTAATTGGAACGAAGTTCCTTATCGCGCGTTGTGAAAGGAGAGAGAGAAAGAGAGAGAGAGAGAAACATGCGCACGCCGCACAGCTGCAAAAAGTGTCGTGATAACTTTTCGGTCTAGCCCGGAAAATATTCTTACGAAAAGTTATCACAACACTTTTTGCAGTTGTGCAGCGTGCGCATGTTTCTCTGTCTCTCTCTCTCTTATAGACAGCAAGCCAGATATTTTCATTTCTATTTCGCATTGAACAGTGTGGTGTCGCGACGATTATTTTTGTTGAGTGTATACAGGTTTTTTGTACATAATAAATAATAAGAAATAATTTCGTTCCATCCGGGTGTCCCTTGACACCTCTCAAGTTTTTTTTAATTCATCATATCAGCCGAAACACGCCCACAGCTAGACAAAGACCTCCCTCAAAGATCCCCACAATCGGCTTGCGCTACTCGCATTAAGCGGCTTCCAGCGACCCTCACAAGATCATCGGTCCAAATTGTAAAGAGCTTGCTCACGCTGCGTCTTCCGGTTAGTGGTCGCCACTCGAGAACCTTTCTACCCCGGTGGCCGTCGGTTCTACGAACTACATATGTGCCCCCCACTGCCACTTCAGTTGGGCAATTCTTCGGGCGTTGTCGATCTCAAAATTTCTGATTCACTCTCGCAAGTAAACTCCGAGCCTCCAGTCCTTTGCTATTTAGGTGACCCTGAGCCATCTTATAACGCCCATAGTGGGCGACCACGTCTCTGTTCAATAAGTGATCTCTTGACTGTACAGCTACAAAAATTTTGACACGATAATAAACATTGTTCACACGAAAGATCATGCAAGACAAGGATCAAACGAATTTAAATCTTATACTTAGTAGTAAGTTTGACCCCATTCACACATTGGTATACCATCAATCAGGGGTGTCTGGGGCGCGGGGTGGGGTGCTTGGTGGGCGTGTCCGATCAATACGGCCTACGGATTTACAAATTTCATACACGAATTAATCAGTAGATAAGCCCTAGGCACATTTCTGCTACTCACTAACATCTCATTATCATTTCGACTGCCGCGTTGGTCTAGCGGTAACGAGTTCAAGCATGGATGACGTGTACCCAGGTTTAAATCACAGGTCGGATCAAAATGTGATTTTGGGTTTTTTCTGTTACTACTAGGTTTCGAGCCCTGAACATGACAATATCTATGTATTTGAAATTTATTAGTATGTTTATCAGTTGTCTGGTTGCCGTAGTATAGGCTCTGCCTAGTTTGGGATCAGATGGTAGTGTGCTATTCGTCCCAAGATATTTATTTTATTTATTTAAGTACACATTTATACATGCAGAGGTATATATACCCTTAAGGCGCCACCAGTTCACGTAAAATTTCATGCGAGGGGGTGAAGCACGCGCATAGCCCCCCGCTGCTGCGGGGCGGGAGGGATGCTACGGCACTCGTTGATGCCACGCACTTGCAGATTCTTGTTATTATTTTCATTCCGATGTGCACACAGTGTAAAAATAGTAGTACTACAACTTAAATTGTATGGTAATTAATTTTTTTTTGGGCATAGGAAGTGGTGGATGGGTAAGTTAAATAAATACAGTAATAACTTATGAAATGAAATGAAATTTATTCAACACTTGGGTATTAACACTTTACACAATTATAACTTATGAAATGATATGAAATTTATTCAACACTTGGGTATTAACATACACTTGTACTTGTCAAGCTCACAATGCAGCACATAAACATAGAGGATAGTATAAAAGTTACAAAAAAAAAAAAAAATTAGTCCGTATTCTGAAATTCTTAAATAAATAACAAGTTACTAATCTTTTATTTTGAAATTTAGTTCTACCATATTAAAATTAAAGAATGGAAGACTAAAGCAAAAAGATGAAATTCTAAATGAGGGGATTACCGATCATGCGTTAATGGGCCAAAGCGATCCTCGCCGCTGAGGAACCTACCCTAGCTAGCTTGCGGCTTTCTCTAGCTACCTAGGTGGACGACCCGGAGAAGAAAGCCACAAAGAAACTCCGGGCTTGCTTTTTTCGTCTTCTTTTGCTTTCAGTTTATGATTTTTTTAATGTCATTATTATTTTACTTACATTGTGATTGGTTGTTATGTAGGCTAATGCACGCACAGAACCGTTGTCATCCAGTGAATCATAATAAAATAAATAAGCAATACCATTCAATTTCACTCAAGCACTTAGAATATCCACTTGCTAGACGAAAAAACGGTGGGTGCATCCGCGAACATTTACAAAATTAACAAGTCACACGAAGTCTACCGGAGGCGAAAAAAATATGAGTACCCCAACAGCATTTCGATCAGTTACCGCAAGCAGCACCCGTTCACGAGTATGACGTGTGGGCCAGCCATCGCCTCCTTCGCCAAATTAGAGGGAAGGAAACTACCCGACCTACAACGTACACACCCACGATATATTTTATATCTTTTAAATGGTATAACCTCTTTCAGGTTTTGCATACGCTTCATTTAATTTACAATGTTTGCAATTTTTTTACATTATACAACTGCTCTAATATGTAATGTAAATTTAAGATTAACAATTACAAATAACCTAAGGGCTGCAACTTTCGAACGGCAAGACCAATTTTCATGAAATGTCCTTCCCAATTAAACTAACTATCAGATGAAATAAATGCATTTTAAACGGTAGATCCCTTTAGAAGCTGCGATGCCCCAGACAGGCACACAGAATACACGTTAAACTTATGACACCTTGTTTTGTGTCAGGAGTTAAAAAAATAGGTGGAAAATCAGTAAGTGATACAATCGTTTTACCGATCAATAATTTTTAAAACAGAAACTAATAGATAGGTGTGGTAAGTTTAACGTGTGTATCTGAGTGTATGTCTGTGGCGTCGTAGCTCCTTAACGGATTTTTTAAAAAGTTAGTATAAAAAAATATGTTTGAAATTCATAATTATTAAAAAATCTGCGAAATTAAGAACCGTTATCTCTTCTTCATCGTGTATTCTGATACCTGCACTGAAAGAGACATCCTTATTGCATGCTATATTATTTACGTCTTCCGTAATCCATAGTACATTATTAGACTGGTTGTTCTCCTTGTCTGTTTCATCGTCCCTAAATGGTTATTCCCTACTATAGCGTGAGTCAACCAGCTCAACAAGAATTTGATTTTTTAAAAATAACCAGCTATTGCTCCATCTTATTTTTCCAAAACTGTTCGTCTTTATTTATTTTAATGACCTTTAATGGTGTTTTCTCACTTTCCCATATACCTAAACTACACTTTTCTCTGCCACTAATATTCAACTGAACTTGGGTTTGAAAATACCAATTACTGTTTAGATTTTTTATTGTATTTATATCCGACGCACGCACGGATGGATTCCACGCCATCATGCGTAAGCGATGCGCTTCTATTATTAACAGGGTACGAGGCAGTCCCAATAGCATATTAAACACGATCGTGGACCGGTGGGACAGCCTAATACTGGAACATTGGATGCGCAAACATACCCCAATGGGGTGTTTTTTGAATGTTTAGCTTTAAGGTATTAACTAACAATAGTATTTAAGTTTATAAATTATTTACTAACAAAAATGGATTCTAATTATCTGACATAAATAATTATTATTATTATAAATTTGTATTATTTGTTTTTATAGCTTCATCCATGCCAACTTTGGAAGGAGCTACTGGACATTTTATTTCAACCAATGTGTCATCACCTACTATTCCATCTGGACTTGCCCCAAGGAATGGATATACTTTATGAATAAATAGGCCACAAGGCTCAATTTTTATAATTTCTTTTTTAGCCAACTGCACTAGAGCAATTTTTCCATGTGATACAGAAGCCACGTTAGAAATATTCGTTTTGTACAAAATATCTTTACTAAATTTCCAGGACCTTTTTACTTTTTACACCCCTTCCAAAATTTGAAGCGGTGAGTAAATTTTTCCTCAGCTCTAACCATTCACAGCTGTCTCGCTGTAAAACTGTTTGTCTCTCCACCGCCTTTCTGTCTACTACAAGACCTTCTAAATTTTCTAAAAACTTTCAATTTATCCACGATGTATGGTTACCAAACAAGCTAGACCAACGATTCCGTCAATGGTTCTACTGTTCAATCCTATACACTATGTACTGCCAGCCACGTACTAGCGCAGACTTCACTATTATGGACTTTATTACTAAAGAGTTTAAGTGCTATTAGAGAAAAATATTATCGGTCATTTCGTTGACGTGTTTGACGTTTCCTTGTCCCAATTTAACTAAGTAATCTATGACGTTTATTTACCATTTACACAAAAACAATTACTTTTAAAAATGTAAAAAACAGTTCACAAAAAATCTTAAAACCTACCTAATACTACAAAAAAATAATAGCTACTTTGGATAAAGTAATTTCTGTCTTATATTTATTGAAATTTTTATTAAGTTGTTCCGCGATCAGAGCGACACAGAAACCACGTCCCGGGGCAGCGTCTGAACGCGAACTGAAAGTACAAGTCGTTCCGAAATTTGTTCTTGTCACTCGGTTAATAAGGTCGAACTTTGCGTAACGAAGGGCGGTCGTCTGTAAATGCAGACGCTGAAGTCAATTTATATTTAAGGTTTTTATTTAATTTTAGAAAAAATATAGAGCAAAATTATAAAATAAACGGTCTATTCTTTTAGACACTATTTAAGGTACACACTTCTTAAAAAAAAATATGCTGTTGTCGCTTAAAATATGGAGAAATAGAAGCTGAAAATTTTTAATCTTAGGTCACTTCACATTTTTTTTTTGCTTTAGACCTTTGTTGTTTTGGAAATCTACTCGGTTCATTATTTTATTCATATTCTTCGCTTCCTACTGTATTTTTCTTAGTTTGGTATCTATTTCGAGACGTGAGATTTGTAAGAAGAAAATGGGGCTTCTAACTGAGTTTTCAACTACGACGTCGCCTTAAATAGATTTTTCATAAGAAATACTCAGCAAATGTAAACAAAACATAAGAAAAGAAAAGCACTTTATTTTTTATGCTGTGATTATATCCGGCGCCTTCACGCGAGGCTCTAATTGAAACGGGACTTATAACCTACAGTACCAGTAACCTATTCAGTTGTATATTTACTTACTATTTTTTAATTTATTTAATGTTATTTTTTAAGGAAAACAAAGCCAGATACCTTAACTTTATTTAAGTACTGTCTACGGGAACATTATAATAGTATCTTATATGTTCAGCAATTTAATATAAATAAACTAATATTAAACTATAATTATATAGTTACAATAATCATAAATTCACCCTGTATGATTTTTATAATACCTAAGTTAGTAAATTTTTATTGTTTTGTTATTCCATCCATTCAAATCCATTTTATGGGGCAATGCTTGAGATTCTATATCAAACTACCCAGGGACATCAGAGCAATGTCTACAAATAAGTTTAAAATAATTATAAAAGCTAAATGTTGTAGCAAGATTTACTACATAACTTTTGGTTTTTTAAGTGACAATACCGATTGGGATTGGACCGCCCTAAGTTAACACTAATAAATGCTATGTAATTTTATGTTAAGAAATAGATATTATTATTTAAAAAAAGGATTCGTACTGAGTTTTCTGGCAGGGTTTCGCAATAGCTGCCAGGTCATTCACTGCACGATAGGTTAAAAAAATGAATACTCCATACATTTCATCGGAATAATTTAATTTTAAAATCTTTACCAATTTTTTAACCTCATAAAACTGCCAAAATTTAACCCATCAACGATGGGTAACGATCACTTTGTAATATTTTCTAATGACCTAGTGGCCTTAGTTAAGACAGAGTTCAATCGCTCGAAAAGCAGCCCGACTGGGGAAGTACCTCCACCTTACAGAAGACATTCTTAAATAATGAATAAATGATTTATTTACAGGTACAACCCATAGTTCTTAGAATAAAAAAAAATATTATTACACAACTTATAAATTAGATTAAGAACTTAATTTAATTATTACATCGAATGTCCTCTCTCAGCAGGTAAACACATAAAAATACGGTTGACACAATCTTATTGTTCGTTGTGCTCAATCGAGTGTGGAAAGACGTTCTTAATCTCTGAAAGGGAGCACAGAACTCGGTAACTTTGTTCTCCGCGAACATACCAGTCGCACTACACCGCCAGGGTAACTTCAGAATGGCCCAGAATCCATTGTTGTATTGTACGCGATGAGTGTTATAGGCACTCTTCGTGTATTTGTACCATAACATAAATTAGTTTAATGTTGTGTTTCTGGGTGTGAGTAACGTTGCCAGAGCTCATTGGGGTGGGGGAACGGTCAGCAACACTTGCTTGCTGACTCTTAAAGGCCGGCAACGCACCAGCGCAGCGACTCCTCTGGTGTTGCGAGTGTACATGGGCGGCGGTGATCACTTATCATCAGGTGACCCACTTACTCGTTAGTCTCCCTCTGATATATAAAAAAAAACGACAGATGAACTTGAAAATGATAAGAGCTAAATTAGAAAACTTTTGGGCAATTAAAATCAACTTAATCCCCAGTAACTTCCAAATCGTTACTAGGCATCTCAACTAAATCGACAAAAAGATTTTTTTATAATATTGCGTTACATTGAATTAGTATTTTATTCGCCTGTCAGTTAGTTGTCTAGAATTTTGGAAAAAGTACCAATGAACTAAAAGCTAGTACTACGAATTATTCTAGTCACGATTAATTTGAGGGTACTATTTACATTCTAATTCTACCTGACCCTCCTTACCCAATTAGAAAGGGCTCCTTCTCTAATTATCCAATAAAATTACATTAATTAAGTACAATTTATGTTTAGAGCAGTTTTACTGTACTGTTTAAATTCGAATCTTATAATCAAATTTTGACTGTACGTGTGACGCCAATAAATCTTGTTATGTAACCTATATTCTCAGCGAATAAATGATTTCTGATTAGTGGTCGGCTGCCTCGTGTCCCAGGTTCGATTTTCGCACAGTACAACTATTAACTATTTGTATGACCCATATACCGAGGGGGAACTTTACATACATCCAATTCGCGGACATCGAGTTCACCCAAAATAAGAACAATTACTTCCAATTCCTCCGTGACATAGGGATTTAGTTCGTCAGTCTGGGCGTTGTCTTATTAAAAGAATACAAGAATAAAAAAATCCATGTCATTGAATCCTGCCAGTATCCCAAACAAATGTACTCCTTATTTTGCTACCCAGATTTAAGAATACACCAAAATGTCTTTCGCGTCATAAAGATATCATCTACGGCCTAAAATCGGCGAAAAGCGTTATTAAAAAGGCGAAATAAAGGTCTGGTATATAATCTGATGATTTGACAGAAAAAGTCGAGCATAGCCAATTTTTTGTAATTTCATTGTAACATTATTATGTAAGTTTATTTGGAATACCTACTGTGACCTCTAGACGAGTGTGTAGTCGGCGCAAAAACCCTCTAAACCACTCACAAAACTAAATAGTTATACAGTCTAGAGGTTTTAGTATTCCAAATAAACTTACATTGTCTTACTGTTATTACTTTTATGTAGATCTGAAAAAGAAAAAGCTCATGAAAGTTCGTGATTAATTCCAGTACAGTCGGTCAAAGAGCGGACGCAGCAGAGAGGAAATCTATCAAGAAATGCTTGGCGTATCATTTTTGTAATTATTGTAGGGATGTAAATTTCTTTTTATTTTAATTTTTTTTGAAATCTGTGTAATAGTTTTTATTTTAAAATACAAAAATATTTTAATTTTGTTATGAAACCATCAACTAACTTTGTTGTTCGGGCGGTATCAGTTTATTTATTTATACTTTATTGCACACAGAAATACATATTTACATAAAAGATAAGATATATCATGTACACAGGCGAGCTTAACTCAACTATGAGTTCTCTTCCAGTAAACCTTTGTTAGAGTAAGAGCTTATATGTAATGGGTTACAAACAGTGCGCAACAATTTGAAATAATTAGGAACTAAGGTAATGAAAATAATTCAAAAATAAAATAAAATAAAATCTACCAGTGGTAAATAAATATATACATAAACCTGCATACTAATACTACATACTAAGTTACTTACGTAACTACATACCTAATTATATAACATATATATATATATATACATAATAAACATATAATATAATTTTCATAGGGTGATTCAGTCAGTTATCTGTCCGATAGCTACTTAATGCTTAGAATCACTACGGGTACGCGACCCCGGACTACTCCAGCTACTGCTGTCACATTCCTGTCTCCTGTGGCAGTAGTATCCCTTCCTTCACCCTACCACTCCCCAAGAGCGGATACCTCCCGCTACGACCGACTGGCGACCCCGGCCAGCCACTAGATTCAGTGCACTGCGGTGCCTACAAATAAGGTTGGCATCAGAGGCCTAGGTGATGCCCACGTCCCTACCTCTCACCAATTGTAGTGGCCTCCCGTTCCATTGGATACATAGAGGTAGGGATAAGAGTGCACCTGTGTTGGCGCGGACACTGTCGTGCTTAACGTTTCGTGCACTATAATATCTCCTGCGTAATTGACTTGGCTTTCTGATAACGGACTCCGATTTAGACGTAGTCCTACGGCGATGGGCAGAGGTAGATAGGTCTGGTAGTGATGCCTGCCGGGCTTTGTCTGATGCCTGCACGTAGGCGGCTCAGGGTAGATGGTCGTTCTGCACTGCATTGGGTTAACAGTGTGGTTCGACAGCTCCTTGGGTGACGAAGCAGCTCTTTTTAGAGAGACCCTGCTTCCCCCAATCAGGGGAGGGGACTAGAAAAGGTGTCCTAAAAAAGGTTTAATCCGTCACATTCGGAGGTAGTAGCCACGGCTGTCTCTGCATCACCCTTAACGTGGTCGAATAAACGTTAACAAAAGAATAAAGATACCTAAACCCCGGAATATGACTTTTGCAACGTGGAATGTTCGCACCCTTCTTGATCGTGAAACCAACCTGGGCCCTCCTCGAAAAACTGCCCTCGTGTCCCGAGAACTCCGACGCTACGGTGTGGATATCGCTGCCCTCAGTGAGACACACCTGGCTGACGAGGGGGAGAGAGTTGAGCATCGAGGCGGTTATACTTTCTTCTGGAAAGGTACCCCGTCTTCAGAACCCAGGAGATCTGGGGTTGGTTTCGCCATCAAAAACCACATCGCATCCAAATTGGAGCAGTGTCCTGTGCACATCTCGGACCGCGTCACCACGTTGCGGCTACACTTGGACATTGACAACTACATTAACGTCATTAGCGTATATGCGCCCACGATGGACAAGGATGATGATATCAAGGCCAAGTTTTACGAAGAAGTCACACAGGCCCTCTCCAAAATACCTCCTAAGGAGCAGATTCTTTTAATGGGTGACTTTAATGCCAGAGTGGGGCGAGACTTTGAAGCTTGGCCTCGGGTCTTGGGAAGGCATGGTGTTGGAAATATGAACAGCAATGGACAACTCCTACTGTCTTTATGCGCTCAGTTCGAGCTGGCAATCGCCAGCACCATGTTCAGAATCCCGGCGAAGTATAAGACCACATGGATGCATCCGAGGTCAAAACACTGGCATCTGATTGACTATGTAATTGTCCGACAAAGAGATATTACCCAAATGCATATCACCCGCGTTATGCGGGATGCTAATGCAGTCTGTTCTTCGGACCACCGGCTTGTCGTCACGAAGCTGAGCCTCCGCCTTTACCTTCCACGCAGATCTAAGGGGGTAAAGCCTAAGCGTATGGACATTAAGAAATTACAGAGTCCTGATATTCGTGAGACCTACGCTCGAGAAATAAGTGGCGCACTCCAGGCGATAGATGTTGCGAATGGTGATGCAGTGGCTAAATGGCAAACGCTTTCGTCCAACATAGTCGTCGCCGCATCGCAGATACTGGGTGTCAAACCCAACAAACGCGAAGATTGGTTTGATGACAACGACAAAATCTTGACCAAGGCCATGCAAAAGCACCGTTCTCTCCTACGACAGCATCGTGATAACCACTATGCGGAGGAAGTCAAGCGTAATGGAGCAGAACTGCGAAAATATGTACGGGAAATAAGGGATAAGTGGTGGCGTGACAAAGCCGAGCGCATACAGTGGCTTGCTGATACCCAACAGCTGGGTGCATTTTATGATGAGGTCCGCAAGCTTGTTGGTACTGCAATTAGTACTAGAGTGCCTCTGAAATCTCACGATGGGACGCTATTGCATACCAATAAGACAGATGTACTCAATAGATGGCGAGAGCATTTCAACACCTTGCTCAATGTTGATCGAGCTGCGGACATCACACACATTAGCTCGATGGCATCACTTCCCACTAACAACAAGCTGGACGAGCCACTGACCCTGCGCGAGGTCATTGTTGCTATTCAACAACAGCAGAATGAGAAAGCGGTCGGCATTGACAATATCCCTGGAGAATTGCTCAAGTATGGAGGTGAAGAACTGCATGAAACTATCTGGAAAGTATTCGTTCAAATGTGGGACCAGGAGCGAGTACCTGATGACTTTCGAGTCTCGCGTATTTGCTCCTTGTACAAGAATAAGGGCGACAGATCTGAGTGCAATTCCTACAGAGGCATCTCCTTACTGACTTCTCCTGGGAAAGTCTTTGCACGGATATTACTGAACCGCCTGCTACCCTTGTCAGAAGACATACTGCCAGAAACCCAATTCGGCTTCCGATCGAATCGAAGCACGTGTGAGGCTATCTTCTCCATTCGACAGCTTCAAGAGAAGAGTCGAGAGCAAGGTCGATCACTGTATGCATGTTTTGTTGACCTTGAAAAAGCTTTCGACAGCGTGCCTCGCGAAGCCTTATGGGTGGTGCTAGCGAAACTGGGGTGCACGGGCAAGTTTATTAGAATGATCCGACTCCTGCATGATGACATGCGATGCTGTGTCAATGTGCAAGGTTAAGATTCTGAGTTCTTTACAGTGAGCTGCGGCGTTAAGCAAGGCTGCGTGCTCGCTCCAACTCTATTCACTCTGTACTTTGCAGTTGTAGTTAGGGAGGCCTTGCAAAGTCTGTCTGAAGGCATTCGTGTTCGTTTCCGTACCGATGGCGGTGGAGTCTTCAAACTATCGAGACTAAAATCTCGCACCAAGGTGTCTTACGCGACTATAACGGAGATGATGTATGCGGATGATTTATGTTTTGTGGCGGAAACGTCAGAGGGTCTACAAACGCTTATGTCGAGGCTAGATGAGTCGTGTTGCAGATTTGGCCTAAAAATCAACATCAAAAAAACCGAAGTGATGGCCCAAACGTTGAATAGTGTCCCAGTTGACATAAAACTCGGTAACGTTTCACTTAAGCAGGTAGACAAATTTAGGTACCTAGGTAGCACCATAACGTCAAGGTGCCTCCTTGACAATGAAGTAAACAGCAGAATTGGAGCAGCTGCTGCAGCCTTTGGTAGACTTCGTTCCAGGGTTTTCCGCTCACACGACATAAAGCTATCTACGAAAGTAGATGTGTACATGGCGATCGTTATGCCTAACCTCCTGTATGCGTCTGAAACGTGGTGCCTGTACCGCAAACATATCCGCACATTAGATAGATTCCACCTCAAATGCCTCCGCGACATTATGAACATACGTTGGTCGGATCATGTTAGAAACACGGAAATACTACGGCGGGCAAATGTTGGTGGAATTGAGATTTATTTGATGAGGCGGCAGCTGCAGTGGTGCGGCCATGTCTCCCGAATGTCTGAGAACAGAGTGGCAAAGTGCATCTTCTACTCTGAACTGCAGGATGGCAAGCGAAAACAAGGTGGCCAATTCCTGCGGTACAAAGATGTGCTCAAGCGACATATGAAAAGATGTGACATTGATCCGTCACATTGGGAAGCTATGGCGGCGGACCGAACACGATGGAGGCGCACTGTACACACTAAGGTGTTCGAGTTTGAGAAGAAGCGAAAAGAAGAGCTCGATGCTAAACGAGACGAACTCAAGGCCCGACCACCCGCGGCCATATATTATAATTATGTCGGAGGGGTGCTGACTTGTAGCGCATGTGGTCGAACGTGCGCTTCAAAGATAGGTTACGTCAGTCACCTGAGAGCACATAAACGAAGCTCTCAATAGTTAGCCAGTCGCTGTGGCCGAATACGGTCAGGAGAGATATATATATATAATATATACATAAATATTAGCTGCCTGCCTGCTTAGTTGATTGTAAAAAGTGTTCTTTTATTTTTCTCTTAAACACGTCAAGAGATGTTGTAGCGCGAATTGAATGAGGAAGAGCATTCCACAAACGCACTGTCTGAACAGTAAATGACCCGTCATACTGGCTTGAGGAGTGAGAAGACATTTGAAGAAGAAGTGTGGGAGCATTGGAGTTATGAAGGATAGAATAGAGGAATGACAGAATATGACAATCTCGACGTCTCCGAATAGGTAGCCGATCAACTGCGACCGAAATTCGGACACGTGGTCATACTTTCGGAGGCCGTAAATGAATCGGATACATAAATTCTGTAGACGTTCGAGCTTGTTGAGAAGTTCTTCATTTGCATCCAGGAAACAGACATCGGCATAGTCAAGAAGAGGAAGTAGAAGTGATTGAGCAAGGTAGATTTAGTGCGAAAAGGCAAGAATTTCTGTAGCCGTTTTAGGGACTGAAATGAACAGTATACTCTCCTGCTTACTTCTGCAACGTGTTCGGACCATGATAATGTGCAGTCAATAAATATTTGGAATAAGTTATGGGAACGTCATTGTAGATTACTGGAGGTGGACATATATGTGCTATCATGTTAAGCCTATACTGGCCACCAATAATGAGAGCTTGTGACTTAGATGGGTTTACCAGAAGGCCAAAGCTTTTGGCCCAATCGCTAATGTTACCAAGATCACTATTGATGGCAGCTATGGCTAAACTAAAATCCTCCACTTTAAAGTGACGATAAAGCTGCAAGTCGTCTGCGTAAAGATGGTAATTAGAAGAGATAATTTTGGTAATAGCATTGATAAATACCGAGAAGAGAAGAGGAGAGATTATGCCACCTTGAGGAACACCTGCAGTAAGATTACACCACTCAGAGGTAGCCTCGTCGTGGCGCACCGACTGCGAGCGCCCTCGAAGATAAGAGTCAAACCACACAATTACTGAAGATGAGATATTTAGAGAGGACAGGATACCGAGAAGGAGGTCAAAGTCAACTGAATTAAAAGCGCTGCTGAAATCAAGTAACACCATTACCGTTAGTGATTTCCGCTCCATGGCCAATCGGATGTCATCTGTTATTTTGACCAGAGCTGTAGCAGTGCTATGGCCAGGTCGGAAACCTGATTGGAAGGGACTCAGCTGGCCTTCGGAAGAGAGATACCGAGAGAGTTGCTGGTTTACAATACTTTCGAGGACTTTGGATAGGATAGGAAGGATAGAAATTGGTCGGTACTGGGATAAGGAAGAAGGATTGGCAGATTTAGGAAGCGGTAGAATAAGGGCTTTTTTCCAAATAGAAGGGAAGGAACTTGTCTCCAAGGAGAAGTTAATAAGATGAGTTATGATAGGAGCAAGTTCCTCTAGGATAAGGGAGATCATCTGTAGCTGGAGCCCGTCAACTCTTACAGCTTTGGAGGATATAGATCGGAAGGAGTTTTAGATATCTCACTCAGTAACTGCTGTAAAAGAGAAAGAAGTACAATCTGGCATTGAAAGGTTAGAGAGGTATCTAAGAGTTGAAGATTTGGTGGTGGCATCCAGTGAGACTGGTGGCTGTGAAAAGTAAGTGTTGAAGGCATTGAGATCAACAGCTGTAACACTGCCATTTTCACTATTGCCAACACCAAGTGATTTTAGGAAATGCCATACTTTTGTAGTGCTGAGATTATTAATCGAGTTATGTATGTGGCGTCTTTTAGCATCTCAACACATACGACTGCAGCGATTTCGGAGCTTTTTATATACGTCCCAATTCTCATTCGAAGCAACCTTTCTATATCGTCTTTTGGCCTTGTCGCGCTTAGACATAAGTTTTTTTATTTCATCTGACATCAGTGTGCCCAAATGTAAATAATAAGTTCCGGGTGATGCAAAAACGTTATTGGAATTTTTCTGTAACAAAATTGGTATTGGCAGCCAAGAGTAGGACTAAAGTCCAGACGCCAGCACATCATGCTAACCCAATCTGTCAAATTTCTCCAATTGAAAGTGAACCATATGCTTATGCGATAAAGTTGAAAAACTATAAAAGAAATTTGACAGATTGGGGTAGCTGAATGTGCTGGCGTCTGTACATAGAATAGTTGAACTAAGTTTCACTGCTTTTCGGCACTGTTGGCACAAAAGGGCCAACCTGTTAGGTATATAATAATAATAATAATATCCTGAGACATTATTTACACACGGCCATCTGATCCCAAACTAAGCAGAGCTTGTACTATGGAAACCAAATAACTGATATATTATATATACTACTTTTCTTTTGTAAATATATGCTTATATAAATAATTACACACAGACTCAGGACAAACAGACATGTTCATGCACACAAATATCTGTGCTGGGTGGGAATCGAACCCACGACCTTCGGCGTGAAAAGCAAGCAATTGCCAACCACGCCATATTTATATATATTTATATTTGCGCAAACTTTGTGTAATGAATAGCTAGTCCTTGACTACATTTGATGCTGGTCGGCGAATCCTACCACGGTTTTGATTACTTAACGTGACCCCTGGGGAATGCCAAACAAAACATATAGGTACGTCATTGTTTAAAAGAAAGAGATCATAACATTGTTTTCGCTTCATTTGTGGAAGTACATTTGTCTTACTGCCTCCACGTAATATCATTATACTTAACGACGTGGTCCTGGGTGGGAGCAAGGTCACCAAATTTTATCAGGAGGGAGGTTTTAGGCTACCCTAGCCTATCAAATCGACAGTATCACTAGACTTACTAGTTTGTAAAAGGATCACTTTAATATTAGTGCGAAGTAGAATAATGTATAACGTTATAATAATAAAATAAAATGTCCTCCTAGCCGAATTTCGGCCACGGCGGCTGGTCTCCTTCGAGACTGCGCGGGACATATTATAGTGCACAAGTGTGTGCGCAAACATAGGGGCACTTTCTATTCCATTACTCTCACGATCCGGAAAGAGGTCAGGTACAGGACCGACGGCTTTACGTGCTCTCCGAGGCACGGGGGTGTAATTTCCGCCAACTCCCAGACTTCGGGCTGATACTGAGAAATTTCTTTTTACAGAAAAGTCCCAAAATCACTTTTCGACCCGACCCGGGATTTGAACCGTAGACCTCATTTTCTGCGGTTGAACACGCTACCGCTATACCAACGAGGCAGTCGTCACTATAATATTAGTGCTAAGTAGAATAATGTTCTACGTTCTACAAAGAAAAATGTTTGCCACTTTACTTTCTGTGTTCAGCTTGTCTATACCGCAGTAGGGTGGTTACGAGCGCTAACCAGTTAATTGTATTACGGCGACCGGACGCTCTGTGTAACATTGTATTTTTTATTTTCACTACCACTGTACGATTAATTTCATTCTGCACGGACAAAAAGTTGAAATATATTGTTTTTTTTTTAATATATGTATATATTCTGAATATAAAGTGAACGCTGTTTGTGCTTTATATGGTAGTAATACATTGCTTTAATACATTTATTAATATAAAATCTCATATTTATACTTAGTCTACATTTTTTTTCAAGACAGCCCATTACACGTGTTCTTTGTGTCCGTCAGTTATATGTTTATAAGTAGTCTTTAAAAAAATAAAATAATAATAAATTCCAGATATTATAGGGATATCTCAACTCTAGCTTGTCTGGTGTCCTAGAAAACATACTCCAATAACAAGCGAGTTAATGACAGTCAGAGGTTAGAGGTAAGGTAGTTGTATAAAACATCATTATAAAAAAGAAATTTGAAGGAAAAATAATAAAAGAAATGTTCAGTAGCAAAATAACACCACGGTGATATGTGAATTATCTTCACCGACCGCCAGATGGAATTGAAACATGGGGAGCATTCAAAACTCAATAAAAAGGTCTATTTCAATTTCCGACTAGAAACAAAAAGAAATCTGTCATGCATTAGCTATTTTGTAATCCTTTTACTATTATTTTTTTAATAATAAAAATAATAAATTGTTACAGTTTTGTGGGATAACATTAATAAATTGTTATTGCATCACATACCAATTGTATAATTTTGTGATGTTATCTTACTTTCTTGTATTTTTTATTAGTGTACAATAAAGAGTTCATCTTCATCATCATTAATCACCTGGAAAAGTCCACTGCTGGAAAAGCCTCCCAGGCATATCCCCCAAGAGTAATTTTGGGGGATATGTCATAATCACCACGCTTGGCAGACGGGTTGGCGATCGCAGTATGATGGTCATAGTAGCTCAGATGGAAGCTGCTGCCTATCCTCTGGTAGATATTCCCTCGGATCAACTTCTACGCCCCCACAGGATGAGATGGGGTGATGATATTCTGATATTCGCCGCCGTCACTAAACAACAAATAAATATTTATAAAAAAAAATAGAAACGAGTGTGCTTTCATCACTGAAGTGAAACTGCCAATAAGAGTAAGAAAGGAAGAAAATGTGTGCCACCTGTCCCTCTCTCTTGCCCCTATTGTTATATTCGAAGCATAACTCGCTCTCTTTCTATCTTCCCTAATTTATATCTCCCTTTCAACTTCCGTTCTCCTCCCCGGATCACATTTTTTGTAACGCTCTCGTCACGCATTCACCAGCTTACTCCACAAGTCAAGCGTGCGGAAACAAGTTTCACTTGAATAAAATTAGAACTCAGATTTATATACTCGTATGTAAAGTGTGAAACAGTTTCAGCTACAACAAATCCTCTTAAAAAGCAATTTCAAAAGAGTTGGCGACTTTTCTCCCTTTCAACTTTTGTTCTCCTCGCCCGATCATGTTTGTCGCAGCGCTTTCGTCACGCATTAAGTTAAGAGTGCTGAAAGAACTATTACTTCAAAAAAAATTTATATATAGTGTGACAAGGATCTTTATGAACGTGGCTGAAAGTGGTACTAACACCGCCATCTTGTAAAGTGTCTCTTTGACAGTTCTGCCATAGCTTGCTTTGCTAACTGCTGTTCCTACGTTTATTATTGTTTTATTTGGTTTAAAACACTAACAATATGCCAAAAGTGATAAAAAGTGGTGTCAGGGAAATAGTCCTAAAAGTTTAGGAGGTTTCCATGAAAGAAAAACACAGTGAAAGCTTGATAATTCCATTTGAAAAAGTTAACGAACGAGTTGCCGCCCCGATAGATAAATGTTACTATGCTTGATTTTTAAAGTCGCACCCGTGTATTAGTTTTTCGTTTGAAGTTTTTCATTAATGTATAGTACATATAATAGTATTATGTAATGTGAATGAAATATTAATTTAGAAATAAATTTATTTATAATAATAATAATAAATTCTTTATTTCTCAGTATATGGTACATTGAGGTCTTACATTTATACATTGGATCACATATACTACCATTGCTGGCGTAGAAATAATAAAAAGATATGTCATGGAGGTATTGATACATTAAAAAAGAACTATTACAAGAATTACCACCATAAATTAAATAAATTATATAAAATGTCAATGAGAATAAAATAATAAATTATAGAAATACAATGTCATGATGAGATGAGAGTAATAAACTAAATAATAATATTCAGAATTCAATGTCAACATTTTGTGATAATTTAAATTAAACTGCAGATAAAAATTACAATGTTAAAATTTATAATTTAAAAATTCATTAACGGAATAAAAACACATGTCTAATAACCAAGAAAATATTTTAGTTCTGAATTTATTTAATGGTAAATTTCTAAGTTCAGTTGGCAATTTATTAAAAAATTTAATTGCCATACAATGGACATTTCTACTGTACAAATTTAATCTCTGAGCAGGTACAAGCAATTTACCGTGATTTATATTATTTAGTCTCACGGAGACGTTTTGGCTTAATGGAAATCGCTCAGGATTCCTTTTTATAAATAAGCAGATTTCGAAAATATAAAGGCATGGGAGCGGGAAAATGTTTAATTCTTTAAACAAAGGTTTACAGTGGTCTAAATATTCAGCACCGCTTATAGCTCTGATACACTTTTTTTGTACAATAAACACTCTTTCCACATCCACTGAATTTCCCCATATCACTAAGCCATACCGCAGCACCGATGAAACATACCCATGGTAAGCACTGAGGGCTGTTTTTTTGCTAGATACTAATCTAAGTTTCCGAAGAGCGTACACAAATTTATCTAACTTGGTGCATACTCTTGCTACTTGTTCTTTCCAGTCAAGTTTACTGTCAAATACTATTCCTAAAAATAATGTAGATTGTATTCGTTCTAAAATAGTATTATTATATTGTAAATTAAAATTAAATGAATTATATTGGATCAATTTAGTTTTGTCTATATTGACATGAAGATTGTTGTCTTTTAACCACCTTATGGCAATCGCTAACTCGTTTTTAGTGTTAGTTTCTACGTCCCTTTTGTTTAAACATTTTATAACCAATGTAGTATCGTCAGCAAATTGGATACATTCGTGATTTAAACATTTTTAAGGTCATTTATATACAATATAAATAGCAATGGCCCTAGTACACCTCCCTGCGGGACGCCAGAGTTGTTATTCCTTGGTTCTGAAGTATATGTATTCATAGAGTTATTTTCTATTCTAGAGATAACAGTTCTCTGTTTGCGGTTAGATAGATAACTTTTGAGCTAGTTATGTGCATTTCCCCTAATACCGTATCTCTCCAATTTGTATAGAAGACGTTTGTGTGACACAAAATCAAACGTGGAGCATACATTTTGTTATTTAGAGCTTCAGTAACTTGTTTAACTAATGAATAACAGGCTAGCGTCGTTGAGCTGAATTTTCTAAAGCCAAACTGACTTTCAATAATGATATTGTGTTTTGTTATAAATTTAATTAGTTTCTCATGCATTGCCTTTTCAAATATTTTTGCAAAAATTGGTATCAGTGTAATAGGCCTATAGTTATTCATATCAGTACGGCTACCTTTTTTGAATAGTGGCTTTATGATTGACTCTTTTAGCCGATTTGGATAAATGCCTTCCTCAAAAGAAAGGTTAATGAGATAGCTAAGTGGTAATGCTATGATTTTCGCACTTAACTTTATTATTCTCGTACTTATATTTATTCCCTTGTGCTATTAAATTATTTATAATAATAAATCGATAATATATGGGGTACCCTATAAACTTTTAGAGTTAGATGTTCCTGGGAAATTATTCACACTCTGCCATCTGATCTGAACGCAAACTAAGTAAAGCTTTTACTATGAAAATCAAACAGCTGATATACTACATATACTACTTTTGTATATGCATACCTAAACACCTGGACATGGGACAAACAGACATGTTAATGCACACAAATATCTGTCCTGAGTGGGAATAAAAAAAAAACAACCCGCCAAAGTTATAGAATACAATTGATACAAAATACAATGGATACAGTCTATTGCCATTGTTAAATTTCCCGTAATATTAGGAAAATTTTCTTAAAAGCAACCCTTTCCGCCATAGTGTCGCCCTCCCACAAATGTCAGTCACGTTAGTAAAGATCCTTGTCCCACTGTATGTAAAGGGTGAAACAGTAACGGCAATAACAAATCCTTTTGAAAAGTAATTTCAAAAGAGTTCGCGACCTTTTTAGAGTATACCACTCATTATTTGAAGTAGAGTAAGTAGCTCGCTGTTATATTATACGCGGGTCATATGCTTACTATACCTGAAAAGAGTTGACCATCAATCATCCGTACAAAAAATATCAAAGCGGATCGTTTTGAATGAGTTGCGGAATATTTAGCAGTTTATTCTGTAACAGTTAACCATACTTTGTACCGGAGTAGATTGCGAGTATAAATTTTAGGGTTACAGAACAATATATAAAAACGAATGCTTATCCAATGCGCCCCAACTGAGAAGTTGAGAGGAAATCCATTAAATTATCCCGTCTCATCCCTATAGGATGAGATGGAGATAAGTTGTGTTATATATATGTTGTGATATATATATATGTTGTGATATATATATATGTTGTGATATATTAAAAGTCTTCACAGAGGAACACATACCAGAGAGCAACGGCGTGTTTCTGTGTACCATGCTGCGATAGCCATCCTCCCAAATGATATTCCATTGTAGGGATCCTTGGTGAGACATTTGTCAAGCAGTCTTCAGTTTGAAAAGAGATGATTATAGTCCTATGTTTTTGATGTTAGAAACATAAAGATGAGTTAATACGACATGCTGCTGTTGTGTGGCTGACGGCATAGAATATCGCCACCCCACCTCACCCCGTGGGGGGCTACGAAGTAAACGTGAGGGAAGTAAATAATATCCTTTCTAAATTAATTTAGTCTCACCGGCCATTATCCACGGATACTAGCCAACTTTACAATATTTCAGGAGCGTTCATTCTGCCCTTCCAAACTCTAGTTTCATACATACAACAGAATATTTTTGGCACTAAAGTACGTAAGTATGTGGATAGGATCTTTTTATTATACGCCAAAGGTACAGTGATTTTTTTATTATGTGCTGTGTTGCTGCCGGCAAAGAATACCATCACCCCATCTCACCCCGAGGGGGGCGTAGAAGTTGTCCCGAGGGAATATCTACCAGAGAACGGGCAGCACCGTCTCTCTGTCTACTATGACCATCATACTGCGATGGTCAACCCGTCTGCCAAGAGTGGGGATTATGGCACATGCTTCCAAATTATGGACATAACTCCATTGTGGAAATCTTTTGGGGAGGCCTTCGTCCAGCAGTGGAAGTCATTCAGCTGACATGATGATTATGAGACGCTACATACCTACGAGATGAAATTCTAATTACCTAGTATCCTACAAATCATCTATACATATAATAAAATCGTAGGAAAGTCAAAACTGTACATTGAATATTTTTTTAAAAGGATACTTGTGGCGTAATCTACTATTAATATCGAACCAAAAAAATAGTTTTTAGATTTTTTGTCTGTTTGTCTGTATGTATGTCCGGGCTAAACTCAAAAAGTACTGCATGGATTTACTTTAAATTTTGCATGAATATTACTAAGAGCTCGGGTCAACATATAGGCTACATATTATCACGCTATCACCTACGGGGGAGGAGCTGTGATAATTTATAAAGTTTAACGCGGGTAAAACCGCGGGGCACAGCTAGTTTCTAATATTATTATACCTCTAATTCTGAAACTTTATACGAGTATGTTTATTACTTCTTCACGCCTAAACTACCAGAACGATCTGCGTAAAGTTTGGAACGAATGTTAAGTAATACAGAACTAATGGCTGTAGTACGGATCTTTTCGGTTTCTCAGCAGTAAATTTTAATACGCATGCATCTGGGGCTCTACCGGCTAAGTCGCCGATCATCGATTTCTTAAATGGCGTTCAAATAAATAAAGGTTTTAAAATTACTTAATCAATCCTTAAATCGGCTTCAACATTGACCATCGATTCCGGACTATTTATGGCGTCACATGTGTTCATGGAAGCCGATTTAACTATTGATTAAGTAATTTTTTGCCTTTATTTAGTTGAACGCCATTTAAGAAATCGATGTTCGGCGACTTAGCCGGTAGAGCCTCTGGGCGCAAAATCACGTCTTCATAATATAAAACCGTCAGGTCACTTATTCACTTTTAACTTACTTGCTTCGTTGGTCTAGCGGTAGACTGTTCAATTGCAGGTAACAAGGTCCAGGGTTCAAACCGGCAGGTTTGAACCCTGGACCTTGTTAAAATGCTTGCTAAAATGTTTTTGGGCTATTTTTCTGTAAATTTCTCAGTATCAGCCCGAAGTCTAGGAATTGGCGGTATTATATCCCCTTGCCTCGGAGATAGCCGACGGTCCTGTAGCTGAACTCTTTCCGGTTGTGTCGCTAGTCGTCCCAATGAACCATGATAGTGTGAAATAGAAAGAGTCCCGGTGTTTGCACACACTTGTGTACTATAATATGTCCCGCGCAGTTGGCTAGTCTCCATTCTGACTGGCCGCCGTGGTCGAAATTCGCCCAGCAGGACGTTATTACTACTTAGTTAACACGGTAATCTCAAATCAAATTTTGTGTAACAGACGGAGACGCACGCTACGATCTCTCCGCGACTACCTATGCGTAGACTTTGCTACTGAATGATAATTAATATTATTCCCAAAGATTCGACTCGTTCCCACCGAATTACTCTCGATGTTTGATCCGTAAGAAGCTTAAGCACCTAGATATGCGATCAGCAGAGTTGTGCAAATTCTAAGCGTCTTCGGGCTTCGAAGGGCACTTAAGGGTCATAGTTCCAAATGTTCAGGCATATTAGAGGCTTAATCGGCAACCTGAACAACTCTGTCACCTGGGGTTACCACTGTCCGTAAGATAAAGTAATAAAGTTAATCATTAGACTATCACCGGAAGGGGAAGACCTCGTCGAACATTCTCTGACCAAATCGGAGACGTTCTCAAGAAAGGGCAGGTCAGAAGTACCCTAAACTGGCGAGCATGTATGAAGAATATAATGACAGTAATCGAGGCAAAAGACGTGTGCAAAGATCGTGACAATTGGAAATCCGTTGTCTCTGCCTACCCCTCTGGGAAACAGGCGTGAGTCTATGTATGTATCTATCTATTAGACTATCAAAAACAAACGTGTCAATGCTTAATAAGGAAGCGAATCAGATAGATAGCTTGCCTGTTAAATATAACATGGCTAAAAACAATATCTGGTAAATAACGGACGCGTATGATATTAATTTAAATTAGTTATTCAAATGCTGAAACAGGGCCAAAGTTTATATTTTCTTTTTAATTTCATCTCGGCGTTGTCATCTGCCCTCAACATTTTATTCCAATTTTAGTCTTCAGCGTAGCTTTTTATAGAATCTGTCATTGTGAAAGTAAAACAAATTGGATTTGTGTTTTGTGGCAATTCACTACTTTATTATTCGGGAGCCTTTGTGTCGCAGTGGGCGACCTTTCCTCCGTCGAAGCTGAGGGTAAATCGGAGAAAATTTTACTCGGTAAAGCAGAAATCATGATAAAAGTCATGCAGCCGCGGCGCTTTAGTCAAAATACATGCTAACAATTACGTGATTTGGAATACTATTACACATATAAGAATATATAGCCAATATCTTTTATATTTACGTATTAAATAAAATTAGTTTGGGATCATTCTGAAAGCGAAAAAATTTCTTATCCAATAAAATTTAAAATAATCTAACAAACAACGTAGGAATTTCGTGGCAGGCGTACAAAAACATAACTGCTGAATTGTTAACCTCAGTCTTATGTAAAGTTAAGTTGGTAAATGAGCAAATGATCTACCAAATGGTAAATGGTTACCTTAGTGTATAGGTAACGCTTTCAACACATCTAGTATCGTCTCTCACGGGTTGCCGCATAGTTGCTTTACTCACACTCAGGACCACATCATATATCATAATACTCTAGTGCATTCTGTAAGATGGAGGTAATTCCCTTGTCGAGCTGCGTATAGAACACAAGAACGCTCTGCTTCAGTTAAATGTTGCTACCATTTAACCGGGTTTAATTAGTAGTAGTAGTACTTAATTAGTTAGTTACGTAATTACGAGAGCTTAAATCTACAAACCCGGTAACATTCAACCCTCAAAATGCATCAAACCTCAACCGAATGACGTCCACTCCTAAACAAAGGCCTCCTCAAAAGATCTCCACAGTGGAATTGTGTACATAATTTTGCGAGATATGCCATAATCGCCACGCTTAGTAGATGGGCTTGGCGATCGCAGTAACATGTTCATAGTACACAGAAAGTCGCTGCTGCCCGTTCTCTAGTAGATATTCCCTCGGGACGACTTCTACGCTCCCCACGGGGTGAGATGGGGTGATGGTATTCTTTGCCGGCAGCCACACAGCACGTAATAAAAAATTCACCGTACCTTTGGCGTATAATAAAAAAATCCGGCTAGCTATCCACATACATAATTTAAAAAAAGACTGAAAAAGTACTACCTAAAATAAAAATATGTATAGTTATATTTAAAAAAAAGGTATAAATATATAATGTGTATAAAAGTAATATGTAAGAGCGCCATTATCGCCAACAAACTGGCAACAGTTTGGCGATTTTGTTACATTATTTTGTAATGTGAATAATTTAAAAGAATAAATGATTTGAAAAAAAAAAAACTAAAATAAAGACATAATATAAAGTAAAAAACAAACAGTTAGATATAAACTTAAAAATATATTACTCAGTGACTACTTAAATTCCGCTTGAAATTGTTGCATTAGTTTTTATTAGTTTTAGTTTTAGTTAGTGTTAGTTTTTACTTTTTTATTTTAGTATTTGTATTTAGATATTGATATAATTATTGTCATTGTGTTAACGAGCGCTAATCCCGCCGACTAACTGCTATGCAGTTTGATGGCTTTATATTTTATGTATCATGTTTTTATTCTCAATAAAATTCTATTCTATTCTATTCTACTTACGTACTTTAGTGCCAAACGAGTTCTGTGTTCTGTTGTATATATGAAACTAGAGTTTGAAATGGCAGAATTAACGCTCGTGAAATATTGTAAAGTTGGCTAGTCTCCGTGGATAATGGCCGGTGGGACTAAATTAATTTAGGAATGATATTATATACGTCTCTCACTAGTTACACTTTTTGCCTTGTCTTATTTTAAACTAAGTTCAAACGCGGGACACGTATTATGATTTGTGCTCTACTGTTCAACGCCCAGACGTCTTCAAAGTCAGTTTAACAATAGATTGAAGCCTACTTTATTATCGGTGAAGGTTTTTTGCAATTTTCAAATCAGAATAAAACATTATTAATTGACAGGCCGATTTGTAGATACTTGCCATTCACGCGGCAGGTCGTGGGTTCGATTCCTATCCAGGACAGATATTTGTGTGCATTAGCATGTATGTTTGTCCTGAATCTGGGTGTAATTATTAAATAAGTAGGTATTTACAAAATAAAAGTAGTATATGCATGTAGTATATAAGTTATCTGGTTTCCATAACAACAGCTCTGCTTAACTATATATAAAGTCACTAATATATAAACTCAACAAAAAATAATCTTGTAAAGAGAAAAGATAAAATTATTGGAATATTTGTTTGTTTGAAATGAATAAAATCAAATAAGGCGTTCTAGAGTTTCTTCATTACAAAAAATTTAAAAATTTGTTAAATAAATAAATAAAAATAAAAAAGGTTTTTATTCACGTAGACTAAAAAAGCGCTTGTAAATAGTCAGAACATGTTTGTAGTCATATTGTTGTATACATTATTATTTCTAGTAACATAGATATTTAGGTACACATTGTATGAAAACATTTATAAAATTTATTTTATTATAGCATTGATGTTTAGCTAGCTCGTATCAAGTTATTGTCAAGAGATTATGTTTAATTATCTAGTTTAAGTCTAATATTTTTACTACATATTGTCAATGGTTCTGTCTATATTAAGGTATTATTATTATGACGGACCTTGTGTTAATAGCGACGGTCGCGCTTTAATGCTACCACTGGATCCAATGCGCCCCAACTGAGAAAACCCAGCGAAACAAACTCAGTGGGTTACACCTAAAGGTACCAAGCACCTATATATATATGAAAAAAGTACACAGTTTCCACGCACATTTATACGCTCTCTATTTCTTCACTGATCTCTGACTTACCGGTAAGAGATCAAGCACTTGAGCTTACGTTGTATCTGAGGCACAAGCATATACCTACCAACCTCTACGACTCCTGGCTGCTACAGAGTGGTTTTTAAGCTATTACAGAGCTTCTAGCGGGCCTTGAGCGTGGGGACCGAATCCAGAAATTCCGTAACGAAAAAAACCTAACACCCCCCACTCCGACCGCCATCTATCGATAAATACCAGAACTTTTAGTGACTTTTTGAAATATCACGCTTGTCTCTTTAGTTCAGCAACCCGCCTTTAGGTGGCATTGGTTGTATTGGAAAACTACCGTAATCAGCTGTTTGTGAGAAAGTATATAGGTATTTATCATCTGCGTACAACAGTGAATATCTGTACTCGTATAATTTGTGTATAAAGTGTTTTAAATATGAATAAACAAAGTGCATTTATTAATGAAGAAAGTCACGAAAAAATAGTGAAAGAAAATGAGTTAGTACTCTATATACATTCATTTTATTATTATTATCACAAATACAGTATTATAAAATAAATAAATAATTATAATTGCATAAGTTGATAAAAAATGCTATGCAATAGCTTTACCGCGGCAGTCTCCGAGTGCCACACGCCTTTTTTTTATTAATTTAGTTAGAAAAATAACACTTTATGGATTGATTTGAACCGAGGACCTAGTTGACTTACGTGCTTTCCGAGGCACGGGTGGAATGAGACACTTTTGGGCTGACTCGAGATTTAAATACAAGATCTCGTTATCTGCAGACCAGCGAGGCAATCTGTCTCTAGTTTCGCGAAATATTTCCAAATAATATCGATTTTTCTTACAGCCATACATCTCTCTGTGCGTGCCTATCTCATCGATATTGTAGGGTAGGTACAGTTATAGTTGCTACGTGAGGGAACTGCCAACACGCCGAGGTAATGAGTCGTGGTGGACTTGGACCGCATCCTAATGAACGCGCCGAATAAATCCTGCCGAATATGATGATACTGAAATTATTATCATGGATAGATATTTATGGCGTTACTTGGATAAGATAGTAAATGTAAATTTATTTTTATATAATGTATACATTATATAAAAATTATATATATTTTTATATAATGTAAAGCCGTCGGTCCTATGCCTGACCTCTTTCCGGTCGTGTCGCTAAGGCGTCCCATCGGATCATGAGAGTGATGGAATAGAAAGTGCTCCTGTGTTTGCGCACACACTTGAGCACTATAATATGTCCCGCGCAGATGGCCAATCTCTGTTGAGACTGGCCGCCGTGGCCGAATTCGGCTAGGAGGACATTCTTATTATTACTGGTCTTTTAATAATAGATCTCTATTTCACTAAAATACACTTCTACATTGTAGTTATACAATAATTAGAATATAATCACATCACGCAAAATCGTTGAAGTGCTGCCCTCCTAGGTTACTAATTAGGGGGGACAGTGACGTATCCTTGGAAGAAAATTTTAAGTGTTATTTACAATAGATGAGGTGAAGCGCTGTATGTATATTTTAGTGAAATAAAGATTTATTATTACTTTATAGTAAAAAACAAATACCAATAAAATGGCATCTTAGTTTTTATATAAAGGAGTAAACATAAAAAAAAACCAGTCTGTTTTAGACCGTACGACTGAAATAAAACTTAGATTTACGAAGTTTAAATGCATGCATTTGACGGTCATCGTAGCCTAGTTGGTAGTGCTCCTGCCTACGAAGCTGGTGGTCCTGGGGCCGAATCCCGGTAAGTGCAAATATTTGTGTGATGAGCACGAATATTTGTTTCTGAGTCATGGATGTTTTCTATGTATATAAGTATTTATCTATCTATATAAGTATGTATATCGTCGCCTGGTACCCATAGTACAAGCTTTGCTTAGTTTGGGGCTAGGATGATCTGTGTGACATTGTCCCTAGATATTATTATTATATTATATAGTAAAAAACAAACACCATTAAAATGGCATCTTAGTTCTTATATAAAGGAGTAAACATCAAAAAACCAGTCTGTTTTAGACTTTCGACTGAAATAAAACTTAGATTTACGAAGCGTAAATGCATAGCCAGTTACGCTTCGTATATCTGAAGAAAGAGAGAAAAAATAAGTGATGAAATAGTACATGACAAAACTACAAGGTGTCGGTCTCAAAGTCACCGAGAACGGGGCGAAATCAGTTACTTATGAGAAAAAAGCGGCTTTGTTTGCGAACGAAATGTCTTTTATTTTGAATCTTGGGTCGATTAAAAGCAAAAATAAAATGAACCACACTACATCAAAGCAAACGCGTGGGCACCGCTAGACTGGTGCGCATCGCTCGTACGACGTATCATCCCATTTCCATATAAATCTATCCATTGAAATGCGCCGCCGCGGCCCCGCGCCCGCCGACTTCGTGCCCGTAGCCTACGCGTTAAACCACAGAGAAATATGTGGGAATCTTGAATCTTCTTCACTCGTTTTTGGGTGTGAGTAAGGTTATACATATAAGACGATATGTCTGTTTTATTTATTTATTTTTTCTAATTAAGACAAATTAAACATGTATTGCTCTGTGTAACTATTATTTATTTTTCTAGAACAGAGAAACGACATTTAAAGTTTATTTGTCGCAATTAAATTTAATAATCAAACAAAATAATTTTATAATATTTTTGACGACTCAAAAAATGACAGCCATTACTAAGTCATAAATGAATCTGTTTTTTCTTTTATAACTGGCCAAGTCATTTCACCATAAAGAAATACAATCTTGTAGGTATTTCTTTACATACATACATGAGATTAGTCGCTAGCCTGCACGCCCACTTTAAAAAATATCTGTGAACAACTTGACTGCCAATAAAAATTCGGTTGTTTTTTTATCAATGATTATGAAACGTCTCACCAAATGGGGCGATAAAACATTTTCGGAGCTTCATTTTAGTGTAGTCTAGAGGTCTAACAGGAAGGCTCCGTCTAATATAAAGTAGTCCCGACGTCTATTTTTCAGTTGTGATGTACTACGAAACGTTTCAGGGGAGTTATACTTCATATCGCTCGACAAATCGGATCTCAAGATATCACAAAAAAATGTTACAGAACGGGAAAGTTCATAGAAGTCCGCTAGGTAATAACACTGACTGTTATATCGCTAAAACTGTAATGTAGGGTCCATCGGAATATAAAAAAACCGACCATGTGCGAGTTGGACTCACTCTACTAGGGGGAGCCCGGAGAGAGTGTACGATAGAGAAACTATCTATACATATAATAAATCTGTAGAAAAATCATTTTTGTACATCAAAAGAAAATCCAAAAAAATAGCCAGGGTATTAAAGGACAACCAATAGAACCCATTTCCAGCATTTTTAGAATTTTTGTCTGTTTGTCTGTTTATATGTTCGGGTATCACGTAAAATATACGAAAGCAATGTAGATAACTTTTATACACAACGATTGAGCGTAACTTGAGGTAACATTTAGTTTTTGTTTTATTGCAATCGGTTCAGTCTATCAAAAGATATTAGATTTTAAAGTAATCGTGGAGAAAAATAACACACATTTCGGTACTTCAGGATGAACTAATGTTTATAGTTGAACTAAACTGTCCGATAGATGTCATTGTGCATATTATGACATCTCTTTTCAGAATGAACTAGGTTGATAGTTGATTTTTGTTTCGATAGATGTCATTGTGCATTTCTTTTGACTCGCGGTGTTAAGATTTGCCCGTGTTTGCTGATTGCATGAGTTACGTAGGGTTTTGAATGTTCTGAATTGTTTCGAAATAAGGTCTTGGTTGCCTAGAAGTATGTCGTTGTCCAAAATTGGTTATTAAAAAAATCTGTTTTCTTTGGGCAAATTGAATTATGAAGAAGGTTGGATTTGTTATAATTTAATTTTAAATTATTGATAGTTGATTTTTATTTCGATAGATGTCGTTGTGCATTGCTTTTGACCCGCGGTGTTAAGATTTGCCCGTGTTTGCTAATTGCATGAGTTACGTAGGGCTTTGAATATTCCGAATTGTTTCGAAATAAGGTCTTGGTTGGCTAGAAGTATGTCGTTGTCCAAAATTGGTTATTAAAATATTCTGTTTTCTTTGGGCAAATTGAATTATGTACAAGGTTGGATTTGTTATAATTTAATTTTAAATTATAATGTCAATCGATCGAAAGTGTGTGCTGTCGATTCGTTTGTAAAGCGAATGTACGACGATTCGAATTTTATTGAGCCTGTCCGATTTGAATGTAATAAATTAACCCGGTCTCTCATAACTTCATCTCAGCACAAATCTATATACCTACCTATGTAAAAGAGGAAACTGACTGACTGACATATCAACGCACAGCCTGAACGGCTGGGGTTAGAGACTTGACAATTTTCCGGTAGGTACTTTTTATGACGTGTGCATTCACTAAGGAAGGGGTTTATGGAAATACTAACCCTAAGGGGGTAAAACAGAGAATGAAAGATTATATGAAAATCCGTCATTTTTTGAAGTTAAAGGCATTGAAACTTATATTTAGTAGTTCAACTAAAAATAAAAATAAATATTTTAGAATTTTTGGAAATTCCACCCCAAGGGCGTAAAATAGGGGATGTAAGTTTGTATGAAAAGTGTATAATTTTTTAAGTTAAAAGCATGAAAACTGGTATTTGGCCTTTCCGTAAAAATAAAAAATATGTATTTCAGGATTTTAGGAATTTCCACCCCTAAGGGCGCATAATAGGGGATGTATGTTGCGTGTGGGTATACCTATAATGGTTCTGAGGAATTTGAAACCACCTAAACTTTGCAACGGCACGAGGCTTCAAGTCAAAACTTTGCATCGTTTTATAGAGTCTACTATTATGCCTGGATCCGCCCAGGGAGAAACAGTGTTCGTGTCACGTATTCCGTTAGTGCCAAATGATCTCCCTTTTCAGTTTAAAATACTGTAGTTCCCTATAAAAGTGTGTGTCGCGATAACCATCAACAAATCGCAAAGTCAAACTCTCAAGTTAGCTGGAATTGACTTGAGGAAGGCGGGCAGGTTCTCGTGGCGTGCTCACGTGTGAGTTCATCCCACAGTCTGATCCATGTAGAGCGAGGACCTACGTCTTTTGCTGAGCGCCGTAAAGTGGATGATATTGAACATCCCAAATACCAGGCCGCTTGCCGAGCACGCCATTTATTAGTTGGAGGTCAGCATTGGGATGACGCTCTAGCGGAAGCATGCGTGAGCGATAGTCCACATCGCTTGCGACATTTGTTTGCCATCTTATTGACCTTTTGAGCGTTACCGGACGCTAAACAGTTATGGCAAAAGTACCATGACAAGTTTGCTGAAGATTTTATGAGACATGTACAACTAAATACTGATGGACAAATTACTGACAGGGTATGTGAAAATTGTCACAACAGGTCCTTATTGGCTATTCAAATGATAGTTATAAGTATAGGAGGGAACCCGATCAGTCAGAGGCTGCGAAAATGCACAGGAGTTTTCCAATTTATTGTTAAAAATAGGCGATGGCACATACCCCGTACAAGAAGATGGAAAAGTTATTTTGATTGGTAATCTCTGTTCTTACGGTACATCATAGCAGGAGCAAATTTTTTCTGTGTACGGAGATACCACAAACATGGGAAATCAAGCCGGTTCTTGACTATGTCAGCGAGCTATTGTGACTCCCCACAATGACCAAGCTGCGGCAATTAATTTCAAAATATTGAGTCATGCGTCCGGTAATAGTAGAGAATATAGCTCAATAAATACATTTATGGAAGAAGATAACGCCACGCACTACCCGGTAGAATTTTTGGATTCCCTCAGCACACCCGGACTTTCAGCCCACAAAATAGTTTTAAAAATTGGTGTACCAATAATTCTCCTCAGAAATGTATGTCCTCCCAAACTTTGTAACGGCACTCGGCCAAAGTCACAAATCTGCAACATTATCGAAGCTGAAATATTAACAGGTTGCGGCGCCGGTGATATTGGTTTTATTCCAAGGATACCTATAATTCCTAAAAACTTTCCTTTCTCTTTCAAACGAGTGCAATTCCCAGTCAGTCTTTGTTATGCCATGACGATTAGTAAAGCTCAGGTCCAGACATTATCCGTTGCGGGGGTGGACCTAAGTATTGGATGCTTTTCCCATGGTCAACTATACGTAGTTCTTTCACGCGTAAACAACCCCAATAACGTTTTTGTGTACACTCCAGATGGTTCATCAGGTAAAATAAAGAAGCACTAAATTAAAATTTTTTTTTCGGTATCCTCCCACAGCGCTTTACACTAAAAAATACATTGTTAAGTTCCGACATCCACGCGAACGAAGTCGCGGGCACAGCTAGTGTTACAATATTTTGAAATGTGTTTTATATTTATTATTTAAACAATCTGTTAAAATTGTAGATTTATAGTTCCCTTACAAAAAAAGAGGCGCTCATAGCTAGATGCTCTCACCGGTCCGTAAGCGGTCGGCGAGGTTAAGTAACTAGGCTCGCGGTCAATGCATAGATGGTTGACCGCCAAAGTGGTTTAATTTCTGAGCGCTTCCGTGCTTCGGAGGGCACGTTAAGCTGTCGGTCTCGGTTGTAGCCATTAGGCAACAGTCGTTAAGCCATGTCCGAGTATACCTACTGGGCAGATTAAACAACTCTGACACCAGGGTAACCACTGCCCATACGATAAGTATCTGTGAAAATATCAACTCTACCACCTATTACGGTTCATGCAATACAACCCGTTGACAAACATCGGAAGCTTTGTAATACGGCTCCCTTGGTACTATTAGCAACGAACGAACTACGAAAGCGTATTCGTATGATAGTGTACTTTCGTAACACATTATTGTGGCATAAAAGATAATAATTTGCAAACTAAGTCATCGACAGGATCTCGGTTTCTATAAATTTCAAGACAGATTCAAGATAAATGTCAGTGACTCTGGCACTCCACGCCGTGCGTTTATAACTTTAATACATATTTGGATGGTCTAAGGTTGTGTAAGTGCTCTCGGTTTTTATACAATGTACGAGACTTCAAAGTAACTATTTATTAATGACAAAAAAAAATTGTACCTAATATTATTATTAGATAAGGTCTGTACAACACTTAGTCGCAAATAAACTTTTGACTTTGACTTTAACGTACCCTGTTTGGCTGACGGCATAGAATATCACCACTCAATCTCATCCCTTGTTGGTGGAGAACTCGTCCAGAGGGAATATCTCAGATCCCAGAGAATCAAGCAGAGAATGGACAGCAGCATGTCTTTGTGTACTATGATTATCATGCTGCGATCACCAACCCGTCTGCCAAGTGTGGCGATTATGGCATATCCCTCCAAATGACATAACTCTATTGTGGATATTTTTTGTCCAGCCTTCGGCTAACATGAAGAGTCCCTTCGGACCATTCTGGTATTTCAGCTAAGATCAGTAATAATAATAATATCGTGGGACATTATTTACATACGGTCATCTGATCCCAAACTAAGCAGAACTTGTACTATGGAGACCAGATAACTGAAATAGGTACTACATATACCACTTTTATTTTGTAAATACATACTTATATATTAATAATATAAGTATGTATTTACAAAAGAAAAGTAGTATATGTATAGATAATTATACCCAGACTCAGGACAAACATACATGTTCATGCACACAAATATCTGTCCCGGGTTGGAGTCGAACCCACGACCTCCGGCGTGAAAAGCAAGCATTTACCAACCACGCCAACAGACCCGTCATTAAATTACTTGTCTTTATTATGCCCCTCAGTTAAATCATTTTGCACAAGCATTAGTATGTGTGTGAGATAAATAAACTTGTCTACACGTTCCGTCGTCTGCGGTGGTTGTAAATAACGGAGGCATACCACTTGCCCCTCCCCGTGACGTCACGGTAATCTCGTGTAATCCCGCTGCGGGATGCGCGGCTAAATTGCTGTCATTGCTATCTCGGAGCCGCGCCGGAGGCCCGACTTGAATATAATACTTTATCATCGCACGCTGAGGAAACGTGCGTACTTAAGTTCTGTTATAAAACCTACATCGCTTATTTATAATACTGACATTTAAATTACTTTGTTTTGCCGATTATTGTGAAACACTATATTATTATTATGTGTTCTCCTAGCCGAGATCCGGCCACGGCGGCCAGTCTTAAAGGAGACTAGCCATCTGCGCGGGACATATTATAGTGCTCAAGTGTGTGCGCAGACACAAGAGCACTTTCTATTCCATCACTCTCATGATCCGATGGGACGCCTAGCGACACGACCGGAAAGAGGCCAGGTACAGGACCGACGGCTTTACGTGCTCTCCGAGGCACGGGGGTATAATACCGCCAACTCACAGACTTCGGGCTGATATTAAGATTATTTCGTTTTACAGAAAAATCCCAAAATCACTTTCGGCCCGACCCAGGATTTGAACCCAGGACCTCGTTATCTGCGGTTGAACACGCTACCGCTAGACCAACAGCATGCAAAACCTGTATTCTGGCAAATAAAGACATTCATTAATCACACTAATATTATAAAGACGAAAGTTTGTGAGTGTGTGAATGTGTATGTTTGTTACTACCTTCTCGTCTAAACGGCTGGAGCGATTTTAATTAAATTTGGTATGGAGTTAGCTGGCACCCTGGATTAACACATAGGCATATAATTTAATTTATAAAGTTTAATGCTGATAAAATGGCGGGGCACAGCTAGTTTATGCATAACTTTGTCAGTCTATTTTATGCGCGGTGGTTTAGATGGCGCTTCGTGATAATTATGTCCCGGATTTTTATTATTATTAACTGAAACTGAGCAACATTGCATGCTATTAATAATCTAAAATTCACAGTAAACATTAGTTTCACCCCTATGGGAAGCACAGTTAAATTATTGTTACGTTTTTCCGCCAAAACGCACTGAAGTTGCAAATTATTTATAAATAATACTGTGTTCTGGAATAATACTTCAAGACCGGCAATTGTGGAGTTCTTTGGGGGAGGCCTTTGCCCAGCAGTGGACGTCTTTCGGCTGATATGATGAGGATGATGATGACTGTGTTCTGGGGTTAAACTGTTAAGACGTCCTAGGTTACAAGTGATCAACGGTATTAGATATTTTGCTATACCTTCTAACCGATACATACTGCTTATTTTTATGTCTCATTCCAAATTCGAATTGAAATCTTTGAGGAAACAAGTATCTGTCATTTATTACTATCACACAGTTCTTAAATACTTATCAAGATACTAGCTGTGCCCCGCGGTTTTACCCGCGTTAAACTTTATAAATTATAGCCGATGTATTAATCCAGGGTGTCAGCTAACTCCATACCAAATTTTATTAAAATCGCTTCAGCCGTTTAGACGTGCAGAAGTAACAAACATACACACTCACACAGTCACACACTCACAAGCTTTCGCCTTTATGACATTAGTATGTATGATTATTATTAAAAAATAAAACAGACATGGTCCCACAACGAAACAGCTAAATGTCTGACAGACATGAAAAAAAGTATGATTATCTCAAAGTTAAGGCGGGCTACGCCTTTTCACCTGAAGTACCCACGGTAGGTATGACCTCAGATAAAGAGGATCGTTAAAGTGTTGCTGAAGTCCCTCTTGTTAAATTATTTTAAACCTACCCACGTTTTCGTCCGTGGTCCATATACATAAGACAAAAAAGCCACGGAGGCTACTATTTATAATATTTGAGGGATATATTAAGGTGAAAGAGAAGGTTAAACCTTCAGGTCAGTTTTCTTATATGATATTACGGTATAAAAGTTGCCTTGAGATCTATCTACCTTTGACAGCGTTTTACAAAGTTATTAACACGTTTTCTAGCTAGAGCATACAAAATGCGACAATATGAAATAAATAAAAAAATCCTTTTAATTAACACCTATATTTTGGGTGCTTTCCAGTGCCCCTATATTGGGACTTAAATCACGTTGCTTATGATTCATGGCCGGGTAGGATTGCAATAAGAGTCATAACTCGTTACATTTGGGTTTTATACATATTACATCGGAACGGACCATTAAACTATTGCTTATATGAACTTCTGAACTAATATTACAAAAAGAGAAAATATTCAACGTTTTTGTTATCATCATTATGCCATGCTGCAACTTCCGGTTCGTAGTCGCCACTCGAAAACCTTCCTGCCCCAGCGGGTGTCGGTTCTACGAGTTATGTGCCTTGCCTATTGCCATTTCTGCTAGACAATTCTTAGGGCTACGCTGGTAAAGGGTATTTAGCTTGTACTTAATAAAATCTAATATGAAATATGGATAAATACGAACTAAATACGAACCTGAATATGGATGATACAAAAAATAATGTAATAAATATTTATAGGACTGATCTTTGCTACTCACAACAAAATTCAAGAGGTTATGTCTTAGTATCTAACAATTATAGTTGAGCCACAATAACCGTTTTTATTGGAAAAGCTATTTTTTGGTTTGGTTTACATGGTTGGTAGATACCAAAAAGTTATTGGTAGAATCATCACATTAGTATTATTTTATTTATTTGTATTACTTATATGTAGGTATATGTATAATATATATGGATATATATTAGTATATTATAATATAGGTATTGTGTATTTTATGTAATTGTATGAAGTATCTACATTTTTACTCTTTAAGCTCTTAGTGCACCTACCATGTAATCTCTGCATCACCCCAAGGTTGACTGGCAGAGAATGCCTTCGGCATTAAGTCCGCCTTTGTACATTGTTGTGCATAAAGTTTAAAATAAAATAAAATAAATACTTGCCTTTCAAAGAAAAAGTAGTATATGTAGTATATCAGTAATCTGGTTTCCATTGTAAAGCTCTGCTTAGTATGAGATCAGATGGCCGTGTGTGAATAATGTACCAGGATATTAAAAAAAAAGGTTTATTGGCAGAAAGTATTTGTACATGATTTTAAATAATATATAAAATAATAAAATTTATTTGCAGCTATTATTACTTTTTTATTATTTATTATTATTACTCTCCATCTATTATTATATAGGCAACTACCCGCGCGATGTTGGGTCACGCACGTCGCTAGTCACCCATATCTGCAGTTCTCTTGTGGGCCTGGAGACTAGTGGTTGTATTTATTATTATTTGATATGGAAACATTTGAAGAGATTCAAGATATACTGTACTATTTTTAATTATTTTTATTAAAAGTTTGTTAGAAAACAGTGTTAAAACTGTACGCTTAAAAATTTAATCTTTATACATCAAGTAGCCTTGCTATAAAAATCTGTAACAAACTGCCTGATACCCGAGTGATCCTAATCAAATCAAATCAAATCAAATATTCCTATAAGGGTTACGATTTTTATAAAAACTTTATAAACAATTTTTAAAACCTCAAACCTCATTTTCCTGACCACCGTAGCGTATTCCCACCAGGGACTCTAACGGCTAAGTCGCCGAACATTGTTTTCGTGAATGGCGTTCAAATAAATAAAGGTTAAAAATTACTTAGTCAATTTTTAAATCGGCTTCTATGAGCACATGTGACTTCATAAATGGTCCGGAATCGATTGTCAACGTTGAAGCCGATTTAATGATTGATTGATTTTTAACCTTTATTTATTTGAACACCATTTAAGAAATCGATGTTCGGTGACTTAGCCGGTAGAGGCCCAGTTCAGTTAAAAAAGTACTTTAGTCAGCTTTCCTCTGTTTGATAACACTGATTCCGATAAATATTACAAATAAAATAAAATACTCTTTATTCTAAAAAAGGACCTTTTGCAATGAAAACTGACGTTCTTGTCGCATTAAGAGATTTCTTCCAGACAACCTTTGGATGGATAGGAATTTAATGTAACAAAAGAACGTCGCGAATTATAAAGGGAATAATTTAAAAAGGTACTTAAAAAAAAAAATGAATATATTATTACCTACACAAATATATATGTAAATAAGATACTCTATAATATAGTATAATATTTAACTATGTAGGTGTAATGTAGTTTTACTAATAATTTAATTTTTACTAATGTATATAGTAATAGCTAATATATCTTTAGGAACTCTTACTTATTAAAATGTTATTTGGAAACATAATTAGTTATATTAAAAATATTATTCTTGATCCTACAAACATTGGACCGAGATTTACAACCGTAGCCTATGCTAATAAATCCCGGGATTGACGCCGGGATTTGCGGTAATCCCGGCCAGCTTCAGCAGTTCCAAACTAGCTCAGAACTCAAACCATATTTATGGATCTCTAGGTCAAAGTGTTATTCTGGATAGCACATTTCAGTTTAATTTCTACTTTATAGATTTTTTCAGAGGAGTTTAGCAGGGTTAGATTTCCGTACTAAACTAATCTTTGTGGGAAATCAAAGTTATTTCTCAGGACCTGATAGGCTGAGAGACTAGTCTCCGTGCCTCGGAGAGCATGTTCTTCACCAATCCTGATTGTATACAGTAAGTATTTTTAATAAATTTACAGATAGAATCCTTACATAAAGTCCAAGTTTTTTTTTCATATGTGCAATTTATCTTATGTCTAGAACTTGTATTTTTTTTTAATCCTAGTCCCTAACTAAGCAAAGCTTGTACTATGGGTACCAGGCGACAATATACATACTTATATAGATAGATAAATACTTATATACGTAGAAAACATCCATGACTCAGAAACAAATATTCGTGCTCATCACACAAATATTTGCACTTTTCATTTATTTATTTCATTTCATTTCATTTTCATTTATTTATTCATGTTATCTTACAAGCTAACAGATGTGACATCCAAAACACTTACAAGATTAGTTACCTTACAATTAAATTACACTTACCGGGATTCGAACCCAGGACCACCAGTTTCGTAGGCAAGACCACTACCAACTAGGCTACGGTGACCGTCAAACTGTTTTATAGTCTGTGGTTATAATGTATGCACAGGGCACTTCACTAAATGTATGTTACCCGCCAATAAAGCACGACATTACTATAGTACACACGGCTACATATCAAGCTATATTTCCCACAATAAACTGACCTCTCATTGTACGGAAATCCTATACAATACGGGATCAGCTTATACTAGAAATGTATAGCTCGATGTCTAGCCGTGTGTACATTAATTTGTCAAAAAGATAAACGAATGGACCTACTATAGTATATCCAGAATATTTCCCTAATCTCTTATATTAGATAGAGAAGTGAAATTCAGCCCAAAGCACAAAAACCTATCTTATTATGAGAAATCCAAATATTTCAAAACCCGTATTGTTCTAAAGTCATTGTTATTGTGATTTATTTGGAGAAAAAAATCTAAGTCGCGGCTTCCATTTATCTTAATTAACAATTTCATGGTTAATTTATTTCTGTCTCTTTTCATTTGAAGATATCAAATGTTAGGGAAAATAAAGCTAGTCAAATAAATCTACTTTATTAAACACGGTGTAAAGCAGAGCATAACGAAATATGTTCTCACTAGAAGAGAAGTAGCTGCTTCGTTACGGCCTCGGTGTCAAGTTTAGGGTTCGATACCCGCTCCAGACAATTATTTGTGTGTGCCACATATAGTTGTTATGCGTCTGGGTAGGCTTTGTCTACCTGAATTGTATATTTGTAAAGTCCCGTTATAAACGGTTGTATGCGTATATTTAATACAAAATGTAGATATATGTCTATCAATGGCATTCGACCAATAATAGCAATATCCGTAAAGAGAGAAAAATAATTATCATGCTACTTATCGCATTTCCGTCATTACTAGATATATTTCTCAATAGAAATCAGCCAAATAGCTAGTACCTAATGAAACCCTGTCGTTTATCCCGCACATATATTATGTTATGCAATTAAAGGGGGTCCCTCTCTTCCTTACTCGTATGATCCATAGAGACGGGCTTCTTATTCTTCTGATGGCGGCTATTTCCAGTCCCCGGAGGTCCTGGTAACACTGCGTCCAGTGATGAACTATTGTGCTCGCCGCTCCAACTAAACTTCCCTGTCTAACCCTGCAACATAGATAAATTGCAGAATCTTTTTGGCAGGAGTATCGATAACATCGTCCTGGTGCAAGAAGTGTTGGCCCAGGACGGTGTTACATTTATGCATCAGTGGCTCACAGTGGCAGAGCAGGTGCAGAGGTGTTTCGTCTGCGTTATTGCAGAATCTGCACACTCTACAGTCTCCGATGCCCGCCGTGGACAGGTGTTTCCTGAGACGGCAATGTCCCGTTAAGACCCTAGTTATGATGCATAAGTTCCTCCTACTAAGCGCGAGGACTTGCGAAACGATCAAAGAGGTCACGGGAAGACTAACAGTTTGGTGGCATGGTGTCATCCATCTTTTTGTGATGAACAAAGATTATTTGTTCTCTGTCTGGGTAAAATGTTTCTGTAATATATATGCATTTAGAAATATATAAGTGCCATAGTACAGGTTTTGCCTGGTTTGGGATCAGATAACAGCGTCTTATTTGTCTTAAGATATTTTTATTTATGTGGCTGGCGGCACAAACGCTCTTTTCTTTTTATTGCGGTATCCTAAAAATGTATCGGGAATTTTATTAATCTTTATAACTACCTAAGCTAGAGTTCACCGGGGAGGATACGTAAGTACGGCCACGTCTGTGATTGTATTTGTGATGCAAGCGTCTTACGCTACGGTAATTGCTTTCAATTTGATTATAAACTTTTAAATAATTAAATTTCAATTCAGAACGAGAAGGTTCGTAAGCATATAACACTACCTATTATTCGTTTTTGTTACGCTATTCCATACATCTGTTAAGCAAGTAGTCGTTCAATAATAACCAATTTCGAAATTCCGAGAAAACGCCTATATTTTATCGAACAGTCAATATTCGAACTCGCTTCGAAGAATACTCCATATTTTATCAGTAAAAGTTTGTTCTGAAATGAAGTGAATTCTCCAGAGGCAGCTCAGCTTGTAAGATAAATATGAAATCCATCTAAAACAAGTCTAAAAACATCATATCCAGTCCATTAATCCTTCAAAGTGAAAAAGACTGGTCTTCAATGAGAGCTTCATCCAATATTCTGTCGCAAAAACTGACGCTCTCATAAAGGCGAAAACTGCGGTCAAAAAATACATCTAGGCAAAATTAAACTATCAAAGAAATTCCAACTTAGAAACATAAACTTAAGACTCTTTTTTGAATGAAGAGATAAATTTTTAGATGGTGCTAGTAATGACTACGAAGGGGCTTTTCTATTCTGTGACGGATACTCAAATCTGAACTGTATTACTATTACTTTTAAAATGAAAAATCGTGTGGATGCCTGAAAAGAAAAATTCAGCCAACTCGTCTAAAGAAAAAAGTAGAACAAGAAGGATTTAATGCTTTATACGAAGTTTTAACATTATTTTCAACAAAAAATGCGAGTATTGTTTTGTTGGAAACAAAAAGTAAGGAAGTTGGTTGAGGCTAACGCTAATAATGCTTAACAAGAATAACTAAAAGATTTCTGCTTAAAATGTTCTTTAACAATATTTTATTATGCAACTATTTAAATAGGAACGTCGGTAAAGTATATTTAAAAATTACCAACTTGGAAGAAAATAAATAAATAATGAAATTTATTCAGCACTTGGGTATTAACATACACTTGTACTTGTCAATGTAACAATACAGTACATAAACATAGTCAAGTTTAATATTAAAATCACACTAATATTATAAAGGCGAAAGTTTGTGAGAGTGGAGTGTGTGTTTGTTACTTCTTCACGTCTAAACGGCTGGAGCGATTTTAATAAAATTTGGTATGGAGTTAGCTGACACCCTGGATTAACACATAGGCTATATAATTTATAAAGTTTTACGCGGGTAAAGCTGCGGGGCACAGCTAGTAACAAATAAAAATTAAATTAGTCCGTCGGTGCGGTCTGTTTAGTCACGTATATTATTTTTTTAGATTATACGTACTAAATCGTCATAGATAACTCATGTTATGAGCTACACAGTTTATAACAAACTGCCGGTGAGCATATCCAGGAGCTCAACATTACCAAGTTTTAAAGTTCACTTGAATCGGTGGCTTATCGAGCAATCGTTTCTCTTGTATTACGAATTTAGTAGTTAAGTATCTATACATATAATAAAATCGTAGGAAAGTCAAAACTGTATATTGAATATCTTTTAAATAGGATACTTGTATAGTTTAGAATTTTTGTCTGTATTTTTGTCCGAGCTAAACTCAAAAAGTACTGCATGACTTTACTTCAAATTTTGCATGAATTACAAAGAGGTCGTGTCAACATATAGGCTACATATTGGGGAGTGGTCGTGATTATTGGCTCACTGTTGCTTAGTTTTATAATTAGTTTCATATTTAATAGTTGTTGGTTTTCCTGTGTAAATAAATAAACTAATAAAATATATGATTTGTAATTGATTAATCGCCAGAGCTAATCATGGAGGGTGAAAGGGTCGACATCGCGTGAGGGATGCTATGTGAGTAGTGAGTGGACCCACTTACCATTAGGAGAGATCTTACGATCATACGTTATAATCCTACGAGACGCTCATGGCTAGATGCTCTCATCCGTCCGTAAGTTATCGGCGAGGTTAAGCAACTAGGTTGTGTTAGGTTCATGATGATGATGATGTATTCCCAGCCGAATTTCGGCCACGGCGGCCATTCTCAATGGAGATTAGCCAATTGCGCAGGACATATTATAGTTCACAAGTGTGTGCGTAAACACAGGGGCACTTTCAATTCCATCGCTCTCATGATCCAATGGGACGACTAGCGACACGACCGGAAAGAGGTCAGGTACAGGGCATACGGCTTTACGTGCTCTCCGAGGCACGGGGGTGTAATAACACCAACTTCCAGACTTCGGGCTGATACTGAGTAATTTCTTTTTACGGAAAAATCCCCAAATCACTTTTTGGCGCGACCCGGGTTTTAAACACAGGACCTCATTATCTGGTGCAAAGGTGCGAATATTACTTCGGTGAGAAAAGCTTGGATTACGTGATGCTCCCATTTTACTACAAAAACGTGCTTCCCAACGTTTGAGTTTAAATTTAGAGCACAGATTACACAGAGCGTGCAATACGCAAGGTTTACGTAGCAAAGTGCTTTTAACTCGTGTTGATAAGCTTCAACTTTTTTATTTTAACGACCTATTTATTTACATGAAGGTATCAAATGAAATCATGAAATCTTGTATCTACATGTTAGTAAGTTAAAAATATATTTTTATTTAACATCGCTCGTACTAGAGAAATGAATTCCCGTATTGCGGGTACTTTACAATCATATAATTTGACGGACACAAAGTACACCCAAACTCAAACAAAACAACTAACCCGGACACAAAATGATGAGGCGAGTGTCTTAACCGCTTCGCCATATAATATTAGACATTTATTTAATGCAAAAAGTGTTCAGTTTTGGATGAACTAAAATGATCGAACTCGCGTCAACGTCACCGAACGCTTTCCACGAGCTTTTTTGTATATACATATGTACATAGATATACCTCCGTGTGTTATTAGTATACATTACACATATAATAAGAGTAATTATATCTCAATATGAAGTGTCAACATTATACTGTAGATTATAAATATAAAAAAAGATTTCACTTCTATCGACAGTCTCTAGAGATCCGCATGTTTTTTCAAGTAGGACTTAGTATGTTACGATAAGTGTGATCGGGCATGGCGAGCGGTAGTTTGAAGGAGATATAAGTTAGTGAAGATAGAAAAAGGGAGAGAGTTACGTTTTCGTTAGGCTCAAGAGAGAGAGAGATAGAGGTGCGTGCACCCATTTGATTTCTCTCTTTCACTCATAGCTAGTTCCGTTTAAAGTTTTACAGTCGTGTGGTTTAAAGCTAACTCGTTTTTTTTATAGGTAAAATTATTTCTTAGGTTACGTCCTATATTTATTTTACTCCTTGTATAATCACAGTAATATTATAAAGGCGAAAGTTTGTGAGTGTGTATGTTTGTTACATCTTCACGTCTAAATTTAGGAATTAGCTGATACCCTGGATTAACACATAGGCGGGGTACAACTAGCTGATAAATAAGGTATGAACATGTCACTAAAATTATGCACGTAGGCGTTGTTTGTTGTATTAAGAAGGGGATTACACGTATTCGGAGTCTGACGCATCCCCTTACGATCGGCTCTCACCTTAACATGCAAACTGTTTAATATGCTTCCCCTAGCGTTAGTCCTGCCTACTCCTGGGAATTAGAACGTGTAAACTTGTAATGGGTAACTACGGGTATGTCTCTATAACAGTGGTATTGATCATTGTTTGGTCAGTGGTAGGTTTTCTATTCTTGGAATATAATATGAATGTATTTGGGACAAACATGGTGGTAGAAAGTGGTATAATTCGTTCTTATTTTTATAAATTTCATAGTATGAGTATTTGTGATATAGCGATTTTGGTATGCAATTTAATAACTTAATATATCAATCTTATACTTGATGTGAAAATAATACACAACATTTTTATATAACATATTATAGGTATTAATTATTACTTATATTTTATATATTTTACAGCTGTGCGCGCGGTTTTACCCTCGTTAAATTTTATAAATTATTATAGCTCCTCCCTCGTAGGTGATAGAGTGATAATAATATGTAGCCTATATGTTGACCCGACCTCCTAGTAATATTCATGCAAAATATGAAGTAAACCCATGCAGTACTTTTTGAGTTTGGCCTGGACATACATACAGTCAAACAGACACACAGACAAAAATTCTAAAAACTTTATCTTTGGCTTCGATATCGATAGTAGATCACGCCCCAAGTATCCTTTAAAAAAATATTCAATGTACAGTTTTGACTTTCCTACGATTTTATTATATGTATAGATAAACTTAGATTATGAAGTTTTAGTTTTTAATCCCAACTAGATTGTGCTCTGAAATATGATTAGTTTGTATCCGCTGTGACATAATTAATCTGAAAGAAACATATTTAGTATATACTGACATATTACTCCATTAGCACTATTCCCGAGAGCTGAAGTTTTGTCAAACTTCTGCACTTATAGTACTAGGGTCATTACTATAAATACTGTTGTAAAGAGTATAAATTACTTAGCTTAAAGAATCAAATGCTAGTTTTCCGTAGGCTTTAGCTCTAATAACTCCACACGTCCCTACTGAGTATAGCGGTATTGTAACAATTTTGTGGTCTTTGGTATAAGAAAATTGGAACTAGTCCCTCCCACGCACTGCAACTCCTACAAGCCAGGATCAACAGTGGCACACAGGGCATCGCTTCAACTGTTTTGGATACCGCAACCAATTTAATCGAAAAAAAAAGGAGTTAAAAAATTAATAGTTACACTTTCGGTATAAGAACTGTCGCCAGAGTACAGAGCTTTTCAGAAAGCGGAAAAGGGTGGTAACTTTTCATTAACAGGTAGTTCTTATAACGTTTTTGTAGAATAAGACTAATTACTGTAGTATTGTCCGATGCCACACTTCAGAAATTGCAGAAATAATAACTATATGTGTTACAGAAAAATTAAAGCACTGCGAGACAAGTAAGGACGAGCTACCAGTAAACTATCATGAATATTACATGAAAATAGGCTTCATAGCTTATTAGTGTATAAGTACTCTGTTAGTAATAAAAATTTAAACAACGTTAGCGTACATGGTATCATGCCTATATCAAGCCCGGTACCTACGTGGCGACCTGTAGTGCGTAGTATCTTTCTGCGTATAGTCGGCGAGACAAAGCGGCTTTCAAACTCACACAAGATGCTATTCGAACTGGATCCATGTGTTTCGTGATTTATTTATTTAAGGTTAACCAACAATTGTTTAAACAATACATTAATAAATTACATTAAATACAGGCAAATTATCAGGTGCAACAATTAATTATAGGTTAACACCGCATGCACTAGTTACAGCTTAGAATTAATTAAGACTAGAATATTATATCTAATAAGGAATATAAAAAAAGGAAGAAATTAAAATTAAATATTATTATAAATTGAAGTTCATGTCATTAATCATTACAAAAATTATAAGTATTTATTACGATTGTTAAAATAAATAATATGAAACACTAATTAAAATATATGATAGAAGCACAATGTGCGATGTTAATATAATACATTTGACTGAAACGTTACTTGTAACAGGTTTGCCGTCAGCTACCTTCTCTTCAGTAAAAAGAGATGGCGAACGTTTCCCTTCCCTTTCTTCCTCAAATTATATACCCCTGATTTTTGATGGAACGAAAGTATCGGTGATAGTACTCTTAGGAGACATAATTTCTACATCGACCCGGACATAAACTTCCTATCCAATTTTCATGGGATGCATCACATCGTCTTGGGAATAAAGTTTAAGTACAGGGTGCCAGTGCTCCCTGATCTAATTTCAGCTGAACAGAGACTAGCCGGTTGGCTGCAATTTTATTAAATTAAATTGAAACATATTTGATTAGTCAGGGAATGAATACTAGGACCTCCTAGTTTTAATTCTCAGACTAAGCAAACCACGTTGTAGGCCTTATATCATCGCACTCAAATTTACTTGTTTCATTAAATATATATAATGATTGTGTGCATTGTGTTAGTGCCAACTTTAATGTATGGAAGTGAAAGTTGGGTATGTCAGAAAAAGAATGAAATTAAAATAAATGCAGTGGAAATGAGAGCTCTGAGAAGCATGTGTGGTGTGACTTTGAGAGACAGAATTCGAAATACTGATGTAGGAGCGTTGTATGAGCGTTGTGGTGTGAAAGAGGATGTAGTCACAAAGATTGAAAAAGGAATGCTGAGATGGTTTGGCCATTTAGAAAGGATGAATGAAAGAAGATTGACCAAAGAAGTATACCTGGCCTGTGTGAATGGGACAACCGGAAGAGTATAATGACAGTAATCGAGTCAAAAGACGTGTGCAAAGATCGTGACAAATGGAAATCCGTTGTCTATGCCTACCTCTTTGGGAATCAGGCGTGAGTCTATGTATGTATGTGTATTAAAAGTCTGTTAGTTTAGTGGTCCCCTGGCTGCTAAACCAGAGCTCGTTAGTTCGATCTCCACCCGGGGCATATCTTTGCGTGATGAGCGTTGTTATTTGTTCTGTGTGTAATTTATCTGTATTGTGTATATTTAGAAATATATAAGTATGTTGAACAGTTGTCTGGTTGTCATAGCACAGGCTCGGCATAGTTTCCCTGGGACTGCAGGCGTTTGGAGGAGGGGAACTCCACTCGTCTTGTATAAGCGGTCCCGGGAAGAGGTAACCTGCTGTTGCTCAAGTTGCCTACACACGCTTGTGCATGCTTTGGGAATTTTTCATTCATGTCCCCTCCCCTCCCCGGGTGAGAGCCTCGCTGAGGCTACAGTGTACAGCGGAGGTACTGGTGTGATCGTTCACGAGTACCCAGAGCCCCCGCTACAAGCACTGTGAAGCTGGCTATGGTAGTGGTTTTAGTGGGTTGAGCCCTACATACCCCGTCGCCTCTCCAAGCGACGGACAGGCGATTTGAGCATTTCCACCACGTAAGAAAAAAAAGGCTCGTCTTAGTTTAGGATCTGATGGCGATGGCAAGATATTGAAGCACAATTTATTTAAAAAAATCTTGAGAGGTGTCAAGGGACACCCGGATGGAACGAAGTTATTTCTTATTATTTATTATGTACAAAAAACCTGTATACACTCAACAAAAATAATCGATGCGACACCACACTGTTCAATGCGAAATAAAAATGAAAATATCTGGCTTGCTTTCTATAACAGGGAGAGAGAGAGAGAGGCAGACAGAGAAACATGCGCACGCCGCACAGCTGCAAAAAGTGTCGTGACAACTTTTCGTGAGATTTTTTTTCCGTCTAGCCCCCTTTCACAACGCGCGGTAAGGAACTTCGTTCCAATAAGAGTACTTCAATCATATTTTGCGATTGATATTTCAAAATATGCAGAACAGTTTCTTTTTACTTTATTTTACATACCTACATTATACAAAGCAAACTTGTTCTGAATATTTTATGATAATAATCTCACATTGGCATATTTTTTCAGACATTTCAGTCGTACGAAACATTCGTCTGAATAAGAATAGAATAGAAAGCCCCACATTCCCCACAGGAAGATGAAGATGACTGGTCCTCAGTATCATTCCTACACAGAGAGCTATTTGCAGCCCGGCCACTTTAGTGCCATGAATACGTAAACAGCGTCTGCAGTCTGCAACACGAACTAGACTACTTCCGTGACATTTTTGTTAAGAATACTAGGTACCTACGCTTTGTTTTCAAGGAACTGAATAACACTCATTAGGCGCTCATGGCCAGAAGCCCTAATCAGTCCGTATGTGATAGGTAATGTTTGATAAATGCTTACTGCGCTCAGACAGCTGTCATTTAATTGCTGGGTAACCGCCTAATTAGTTTAATGTTTGAGTGTTTCCGTGTTTCGGAGAGCATGTTAGTATGCTAGTTGTAACCTGCTAGAAATATAACATCGTTAAAAAATATGGTTAAAAACCACTATTTATCTTGTTAATAATTAGAATACTAATTAGACTATTCCAATTAACATTTTTATTATTATTATTTATTTTTTAATATATAAAATGTATTATGAAATATTTATTCGTTTATTATACTTGTTTATGTATGAATATGAATGTATGTAAGTCATCATCATCATCATCATCATCATATCAGCCGAAAGACGTCCACTGCTGGACAAAGGCCTCCCCCAAAGATCTCCACAATTGCCGGTCTTGCGCTATCCGCATCCAGCGATTTCCAGCGACCCGCACAAGATCATCGGTCCATCTTGTAGGGGGCCTGCCCACGCTGCGTCTTCCGGTTCGTGGTCGCCACTCGAGAACCTTTCTGCCCCAACGGCCGTCGGCTCTACGAGCTATGTGCCCTGCCCACTGCCACTTCAGCTTGGCAATTCTTCGGGCTATGTCGGTGACTTTGGTTCGCCTGCGGATTTCGACATTTCTGATGCGATCCCGCAGGGAAACTCCGAGCATAGCCCTCTCCATTGCTCTTTGGGTGACCTTGAGCCTTCTAATAAGGCCCATAGTGAGCGACCACGTCTCTGTTCCGTATGTCATCACTGGCAACACACACTGGTCGAAGACTTTCGACTTGAGACACTGCGGTATTTTGGACGAGAAGATGTTACGTAGCTTCCCGAACGCTGCCCATCCGAGTTGGATTCTACGATTGACCTCCTTCTCAAAGTTGGACCTACCTAGTTGGATGGTCTGTCCTAGGTAAATATAGTTCTCTACAACTTCGAGTGCAGAGTCACCAACTTTCAATTGAGTGGGTGCAACATGGACGTTTGACATGATTTTCGTCTTATCCATGTTCATTTTCAGACCCACTTGTTGAGAGACTCTGCTGAGGTCATCAAGCATTGTACCGAGGTCTTCCATGGTCTCAGCCATGACTACGATATCATCGGCAAATCGAAGGTGAGTGATGTACTCGCCATTGACATTGATGCCAAAGCCTTTCCAGTCCAGAAGCTTGAAGACGTCTTCCAATGCAGCGGTGAACAGTTTCGGAGATATAACATCTCCCTGTCTCACGCCTCGCTGCAAGTGGATAGGTTTCGAGATCTGGTCCTGGAGTCGCACTGACATAGTGGCGTTTTCATACAAACACTTTATCACCTCGATATACCGGTAGTCAATTTGGCACCTTATGAGAGACCTCAGCACGGCCCATGTTTCGATAGAATCAAAGGCTTTCTCGTAGTCCACAAACGCTAAGCACAGTGGCTTGTTATACTCTTCGGTCTTCTGTATAACTTGCCGCAGCGTATGTATGTGGTCTATGGTGCTAAAGCCTTTTCGGAAACCGGCTTGTTCGGGAGGCTGGAAGTCGTCAAACCTGCACGCGAGACGGTTCGTAACGACCCTCGAAAACAACTTGTAAACATGGCTCAGCAGTGTGATGGGTCTATAATTCTTCAATAGGGTTTTGTCGCCCTTTTTGAAGAAGAGCACCACCACACTTCTGTGCCATGCTTGTGGCGTTTGACCATCTAGTATGACGGAGTTAAATAACTTCTGAAGGGCCCGTAGGATTGGTGTACCACCCGCCTTCAGAAGCTCTGCTGTAACTCCATCATCACCAGGCGCCTTGTTGTTCTTGAGTTGTTTGAGAGCCATTCTAATCTCGTACAGGCTGACGTCCGGGATGTCTTCGGTGTAATGTCGGGTTAGTCGTGCTCTGGGATCTGAGGCATGACTTTTGACAGGTGGCTGTGTTGTCGTATATAACTGTCCGTAGAACTTCTCGATCTCTCCCAGCAACTCAGGTTTAGACGTGACGATTCTAGTATGTAAGTACATTAATCTATTTAGTAATATTACTAGGTTAGAACACTACACTCTGTAGAACTGACGGTGGTACACTACCAGCTGCCTGTCATTTCCAATTTTTACCAGTCCATCCTTCGGTTGTCTGGAAGAAATCGCTATTATGCGATAAGACCACCAATTGTACATTATTTTGAATATTAAGATTTTTCCTGTAAACTTATTTTTTTATATGTTGAGCAATAAAGTGTATCTATCTATCTAACCTTTAGATTACAATTTTTCAGACATCTTTTATATTTTGAATTGTATTAAAATAATTGTATAAAAATGTATAATTTATTTTTTATACAATTCAAAATTTTAAAGAAGTCTGATAAATTTTAATCTTAAGGTTACAACTAGCATACTAAAATGCTCTCCGAAACACGGAAACACTCAAAAATTAAAAGTTAAAAATTTAATAAGTATTCTTTAGATAACAGTTAAGCCAGAGGCCTATTTGGCGGCTTGAATCACTCTGACACAGGGGTACTTTTCACTCAAAAAGAAAATTTAGATTTGCATTAGAATTTAAAATATCAATATAGTAACGTTATGGTCAATATGGGTGACCGCCGTTGCTCAATTCGCAGTGAAACTCTTTTCTGATCTAAAGGTACGGGTTCTATCATAGCCATTCATAGCACAAGACAAATATTTGTGTTCATTAACATGTCTATTAATCTTGTTCTAGGTGTCTTCTTTGTGTTATATATATGTATATAAAATATCCTGGGACATTATTTACACACGACCAGCTGATCCCAAACTAAGCAGAACTTGTACTATGGAAACTAGATAACTGATATACTACATTTACTACTTTTCTTTTGTAAATACATACTTATATAGATAATTACACCCAGACTCAGGACAAACATACATGTTCATTCACACAAATATCTGTCCTGGGTGGGCATCGAACCCACGACCTCCGGCGTGAAAAGCAAGCATTTGCCAACCACGCCAACAGGCCCGTCAAATGTATATAATGTATATTATACAAAAATAAGAATATAAGTAGTTCTATTTGTTTTTTAATATCCATAATACAAGTTTTGCTTAGCTTGGACTTGATAGTACTGTATAATATCTTCCGGATATTATTTTCTTATAATTTTTGTGGTATGGCTTCGGGCTTTCGTCACCGGAGCTCATCGAGTGGGAAGAAAGAGCCACCCGTGATATATTTTTTTATCAGAGGGCGACAAACGAGCAAGTAGGTCACCTGATGGTAAGTGATCACCGCCGCCCATGGACACTCGCAACACCAGAGTAGTCGCGAGTAGGGATGGTGCGTATATACTGGTACAGGTATAAAAACCCAGTACGAGTTTACCAGTACGCAGACCGGGTACGTACAGCAGAGACCCGGTTCGTACCCGATAGGTACAATGTCGAGCTACGCGCACGCAGAACACTGGCCGCATCGGGTATGACGTCATACCCAGTACGGCGCGGCGGCGCAGTAGTTCATTCGACCGCCCGCCGGAATACGAAGTTATCCGAAGGGTTATGGCGCCTCCCGAATACCTCCGACCGAGCCCGTATTGAAACGTAATTTTAGGCATACCTAATATTTCGTTGATACAAATTTGTTCTTTATTTCTATCACAATTAGGAAGTTTATTACGTAATGATGATAAAGAGGATTATTTATTTAGAAATTATTTTTTTCCAGATAAAGGGTTTTTATTTTAATAACGATAGAGGTGATTTTAGAATGTATGATAATATTTTTAATTATAATAAAATTTGTACTTCCGTCGACAATAATAAATTATTTTCAACTTTTTTTGATTTTATGTCAGGTATTTTTGTTAAGTCGATATTAAAAAAACTCTTAGTTTACAGTCCTAAGCCTGGTAAAGTAGGAAGGAAAGATTTCATTTCAGACTAAATAAATAAATACGAAACATAACTCAAAATCAAAAACTTTACCCTCCTGCTTTTCTGCATATTATTAACTTCGAAAGGTTCACGTTCATTAAAAAAAGTCATCTAATGGTCGTTCGATCGAGTCTCCAACAGGCGACCGCTAAAACTAGGTCTGATCATATATACCCGTAGGTATTTTGATACTGGGTTTAAGTACCGGGTATATGGCCATACCCATACCTTTGAGGCCGGGTATACAACCTGGCGACCTTACTCACACTCGGAAACACAACATTAAAATTATTAATGTTATTATTAAGGAATGTCTTCTGTAAGGTGGAGGTACTTCCCCAGTAGGGCTGCTCTTTGAGCGAATGAACGCTGTGCCCTACCTCTCTTAAAATAGATATAGGCAATAGAATCGTCAGCTGCAAAGAGACACGTGGGCGCGAGGGCAAGTAGCATGGTCTATCTTAACCACTGCGTCAGACGTGCCTTGTTAAATTGGTTTGCTCTATTTCCTTCTCTTATCTTCTCTGTTTTACTAGTCTCAATCATTAATTTTTTAACCAAAAATTTCCGTTAGTTGCGTGTCAGTAGTTGAAAGTACAAGTCACTTTTAAAAATCTATGAAGAATATAATAATAATATCTAGGGATAATAATATGTAGGGACAATGTCACACAGACCATCCTAGCCCCAAATTAAGCAAAGCTTGTACTATGGGTATGAGGCGACGACATACATACATAGAAAACATCCATGACTCTGAAACAAAGATTCCTGTTCATCACACAAATATTTGCACTTACCGGTATTCGAACCCAGGACCACCAGCTTCTACCAACTAGGCTACGGTGACCGTCAAACGTCAATGTGTGTATAATGACAATAATCGAAGCAAAAGAGGTGTGCCAAGATCGTGACAAATGGAAAACCGTTCTCCCTGCCTACCCCTCTGGGAAATAGGCGTGAGTCTATGTATGTGTGTATGTTTCTTATTTTTTTTTAAATTCTCTGACCATCTCTCTGTGTATCCTTCAGGCAAGTTCAGAATCAGTTAACCAGCATCAATATTAAATAAATAGAAAATAGTGGTAATCCTATAAAAGTAATTTTGCTTAAAGGCGGAGGAGGCGAACATAAGTAATTTTCTATCAATAATTCCAGCCACTCTCATCAATATACCAAGCCGTTCAAATACTAGGTACATAATGTACGTAATCTAAATGATATATGGCCAACAATTGATGAATGATTGCGCTGCTCTACCGCGCACGCGCGAGGAAATCGACCGCGTTGTATTCATAGTAGACCCGAATATACAATGGCTGCATGGTCATGGATGGGGCAATATGTATGTACTTATTTTGAGGACGCAGCTCGCTCCTTTATTACATTCTGTCAACTGGGGCTCTACCAGCTAAGTCACCGAACATCGATTTCTTAAATGGCGTGCAAATAAATAAAGGTTAAAAATTACTTAATAAAATAATAAATAAAAAAGGTTTTTATTCACGTAGACTTTAAAAAAGCGCTTGTAAATAGTCAGAACATGTTTGTAGTATCATAGTTGTATACATTATTATTTCTAGTAACATAGATATTTAGGTACACATTGTATGAAAACATTTATAAAATTTATTTTATTATAGCATTGATATTAATCAATCGTTAAATCGGCTGCCATGAGCACATGTGACGTCATAAATGGTCCGGAATCGAGTGTCAACGTTGAACCCGATTTAACGATTGATTAAGTCATTTTTGGCATGATTGGTGTTACTAAGAAAGACAGGATAAGAGCAGTGGAAATACGATCCAGAACCAAAGTAGAAGATATAATAAAGCAAATAAGACAGTTGAAATGGAGATGGACAGGACACATGACTAGAGATAGCAAGTCAAAATGGACAAAAATTATAACAGAGTGGCAACCACGCGATGGCAAAAGGAAAAGGGGAAGACAGGCAAAGAGATGGATAGATGACATAAGAAAAATTGGAGGCGTTACCTGGTCCAGAAAAGCTAGAGACAGGAATGAGTGGAAACAGCTGGAAGAGGCCTATGTGTCCCAGGACACGCTGATCACTAAACCGGAAAACCCGAGATGTTAGGTTTAAGATTTTTAAAACTGTTAAATTCAATACCTATATTTTTAGTTTTCAGCAATAAAGGCTTAATAAAAGAGTCATTTTGAACCTTTATTTATTTGAACGCCATTTAAGAAATCGATGTTCGGCGACTTAGCCGGTAAAGCCCCTGATTACAATGGAAATAAAGGTTTTTAACTAACTGAAAAATCGTTACGGTATAACTTTGGCCATCGCAGTCTGTCCCTATGCAAGGTAGTCTCGTATCGGTATTATATGCGTGGATGATAATGTTCTTCTGGTCATATTTCAGACTAATATCTAGGAAGACTAGCCATCTGCAGGGGACATGTTAAAAAAGCACATTTTGCGTTAACACAGGTGTTGTTTCTATTCTCTTCATCTCATGGGAGGGCTAGCCCACACGACCGGAAAGAGGCTAGGTACAGAAACCACGGCTTTATGTGCTCTCCGAGGCAAAAGGGTATATAGCTATTATGCTTGACAACAAATTTCTACACCACTCTACTCTTAACTTAGTGAGGTCTCTTTTCAGGAATTTACTATCCTCGCTAACAAGGAAGCATTGGATTGAACCTTTTTTTATAAGGCAGCGGGGAATGCCAACGTGGGGAGGCGCATAGCTACATGCTCTCATCGGTCCGTAAGTGATCCGCGAGGTGAAGCAACTAGGCGCGGTCAGTCCATAGATGGGTTACCGCGAAAATAGTTTGATTCCTGAGCGTCTCCGTTCTTCGGAGGGTACGTTAAGCTGTCGGTCCCGGTTGTAGTCATTCGACAACAGTTGTTAAGCCTGACATTGCTTAACAACTGTTGTCGTGGCCTACTGGGCGGCTTCAACAACTCTGACACTAGGGTAACCACGCATGCTACCCGCAAAAATTGACTCCGGATGGTTATTTTGGACTCGCGCCGCCTAAACCTAACTCGTTGTGCACTTCTCTTGGCGGCTGATGGGAAGAGCCTTGGGAAATGCAGCTCCGTTGCTCCCCTTTTGTGCCATATCCCAGATGGTCGGGATATCTACCCTGGGAGGGCCCTGGATTGCCCTCCCCTATTGCCGACTCCTGCCAGTCCGCCAGTACTTACACGTGGTGGCAGACACTTCTCATGCTGCCACCGCAGCCCCGAGGGGACTTAATTGAACCCATTCTCTCCAAAATTTTCTCTTTGAGCAAATTAATTGCGGGTTCTTAGTCTTTCCCTGGGACAAGTGCCAGGGAAAGACTTATAAACCGCAACCAAGTTCAGCAAGCTATGGCTGAGGCTCAATGATTCGTACGAATCTCTTTATTGTGTGCCATTGTGAACCAAAGGCGGGAATTTGGATGGGGTTAGTTAATATGTACCAAAAGCCTAACTTTAAAGCTCCGGTGACTGCACTGTTATCCATACAATTTTAATACTACAATACAAAATACCTATGAAAATTGTGACAAAAAATCAGAGAGTGAACTTTAAAGTAAAACATGTTTAGGGAGTAAGCTGGCGAATAGGTGACGAGAGCGTTACTAAAACTGTGATCAGGCGAGACGAACGGAAGTTGAGAGGGAGATATAAGTTAGTGTAAATAGAAAGAGAGGAGTTACATTCGATATGAGGCAAGAGAGAAAGTGCGAGCACACATTTCTTTCTGTCTTTCTCTCATAGCCAGTTATGTTTGTAGTTTTACTTCAGTCATGTGAACACTAGTATTTATTTAAATAACTATAAAACTAAGCATTAAGTTAAAGGTATTCTAAATATTCTTGTATTGGTAATGTTTCCAAAATACTGGCAGTATTACCACGCTGTATGGCAATACCTATTTGTTGGGCAAAATATAAGCCAGCATTCTGGGAACGTGTCGCCTCAACAAGGCGTGCAGCTAATTCTTTATACATAATTCTGATCGCTGGTCCCCACGGCCCTAATGTTTCTACCCCAAAAGGCACAAATATGTAACCGCTATCAAGTGTACTATATTTGCGCCTCTTGAGGGCCTCAGCCGATTCAGCCGCCTTGCCAGCCTTATTTTGGGAACCGGGAAGATGAGACGGTGCAAGGGTGTCAACACAGGTAGCGTCCCAAACCAAAGGTCGCCCGATCTTCCAAGGAATGAGAGTCATCGCGTCAGGCCTCTCACCATCATCACGCATTAAACCAATACTTATGAAATTTTTGTACGACACCGTCGTTAAACAGGCTTACCCATCTGATAGTTAGCAGTTACCGTAGACTATGACGCATTGTCTTCCTTTTCCCCTTAGGAATGAGCTTTGGATACTGGACTTACTTCCGGATTGTATATTGCTACGTGGCACATAGATACCACGAAATGCCATTTTACTTAAATGCTGATAATGTTTAGCGCTACCCAGAAGTCACGAGTAATGTTATCAGAACTAAAACCTTCAGACGCATTAATATTATCCCTACTAAAATTAAAATACAACAGTTAATATTTTCGTCTAATCCTAAATTTTAGTTAAAAATTACACAGTTTTGTTTGTTCTTTTTAGTGGCTAATTTTGCACTTGAATTATCTTATAATGTATATCTTATCTTGTAATTATATTATTATTTATTTATTTAAGGATCGTCAACGTTACATACACTCATGCAGTTATAAGACACGTACATACTTAAAAATAATAGTGCTGCAGCACTTAAAGACGACCACAGCATTAAAATTTTACATTATTAAAGTTAATTACAAGAAATTAATTAATATATAATTAAATATAAATTCGATCTTAACAAATTTTTTATGAGAGTGGCAAGCTATCATCATCATCATATCAGCTGAAAGACGTCCACTGCTGGACAAAGGCCTCCCCCAAGGATCTCCACAATAGCCGGTCCTACGCTGCCCGCATCCAGCGGTTTCCCGCGACCCGCACAAGTCGTCGGTCCACCGTGTAGGAGGCCTGCCCACGCTGGGGCGTGTTCGTGGGCGTCGGGTTCGTGGTCGCCACTCGAGAATCTTTCTGCCCCAACGGGCGTCGGCAAGCTATCATTAGAATATAAAAGAATGATCAACTTTAAGAACATTCCTCCTTCTTAAAGCCTGTTAAACATGAATTTATTTCATTGGCAAAAACATCTATAAAGTTTATCCCTTCAATGCAATATAATACTAAGAATAATACACAGTAGAGAGTAAAATATAGCTAAGACGCTTTCTTTAGGCACTGACACTTTGTTTTACCCCAGTTTCTACATTGTATGCGAATAGTCTACGATTATTCTTGCTAGATTGTAGAATACAATACTTTGTAAGTATTGTATTCTACAGAAAATCTTGTAAGCGTTATTCTGAAATGGTACAAAAATTTTAAAAAGGGACAATAACTGAAGCGACTTCATCAATCCTAGATTATTAACAAACAATAAAAAAGAAAAAATTATTAATTCAACTGTATGTCTGTTTATTGTGTATTCATGTTATGTGATTGTTCCGTTGTTTTCAATAAAGAATGATTTTGAGCTGGTTGCTACAGGTTGAAGTCAATTTGTCTGTCTGTTTGTTTGAAATGACTCAACAGATTTCAACCGAACTATAATTGAGGAGGTACTAGCCCAAATTAAATATAGTATATTTCTCAGCAACCAAGCTTGACTCCACATTGCTATTAAGACGCTTAGTAAGAGAGAACTTAATCAAATGGAAAACTATATACCCATTGATATCTGAAAGCAGTCGGATATCTCTATGAGACACAAATTAACCTATTTTTGACTAACAATGGTTAATATTGCTCACCAATTATCTAGCTTTTCTTTTTTTTTATAAAGTCACAGTCAAAATCATTTATTCCGTAAAAAATTTACATTTATGTGGAATCGTCATATTATTTTACCCTACCGTGCAGTGCATGACGTGGCAGCTACTGAGAAACACTGCCAGAAAACTCAGTAGGAATCCTTTTTTAATTTTTTTTATAGTATATCAGAGTTTTTCAAGGCCAAGAGGGGTCTGATCTGGCTTAATGACTGTAGTCTGCCGACAACAACCGGGATCGACAGTATAACGTGCTCTCCGAAACACGGAGACGCTCAAAAATTAAACCACTTGGCGGTAACCCATCTATAGACTAACCGCGACCACTTACGGGGCGGTGAGTACAACCAGCTATGCGCTAGTTCTCAACAAGAAGTTAAATAAATAAATAATTTTTGAATAGGTACGATTACTATTATACATAAAAACTGGTTTATTAAATACTAGCTGTGCCCCGCGGTTTTACCCGCGTTAAATTTTATAAATTATTACAGCTCCTCTCCCGTAGGTGATAGCGTGATAATATATAGCCTATATGTCGACCCAACCTCTTAGTAATATTCATGCAAAATTTTAAGTAAATACATGTAGCACTTTTTGAGTTTAGCCCGGACATACATACAGACAAACAGACAAAAATTCTAAAAACTATATTTTTGGCTTCGATATCGATTGAAGATCACGCCCCAAGTATCCTTTTAAAAAAATATTTACAGTTTTGACTTTCCTACGATTTTATTTACGATTACGATACGATTTTCATACACTGCCTTAAGCCAGAGCTAATAATGAAACGCCAAAAATATATTTCTGCTCCCTTTTCTCTGAACTTTGTAAATGTTGATGTAGGTTAATGTAATTAATACACGCAAAACCAAACAAAGTTTGTAAAGAGCACAACTTATTAGACATAATTAAAATTCGGGAGAGAAAGGGAACAAAACGCGTTGACTGTCAGGGCTAATATGATTGCCCTCAGGTAGACGTTCAAAGCCGGTCAAAATTAATCTTTTCAGGGCATTTTACAGTACAGCACTCTTAGTATCCAATTTATTAATGCATTTAGGGTGCCGATGGGGCTGTCCCGGCACTGCATCGCATCGAGTATTTTTTCCGAGTCTCGTGTCGATTGTATTTATATATCAAGACATCACTGACGCTAAGGGTAGATCAGAATATATTTGCATATAGAATTGATATTGAAGCATTAAAATAAAAATAAAAAATTTTTTTCACGTAGACTTTAAAAAAGCGCTTGTAAATAGTCAGAACATATACATTATTATTTCTAGTAACATAGATATTTAAGTACGCATTGTATTGATTGTATGAAAACATTACTAAAATTTATTTTATTATAGCAATGATATTTAGTTAGCTCGTATCAAGTTATTGTCAAGAGATTATGTTTAATTATCTAGTTTAAGTCTAATATTTTACTACAACCATTGACAATAGGCAATGGTTCTGTCTATATTAAGGTATTATTATTATGACGGACCTTGTGTTAATAACGACGACATTTTATTCTCTTTATCATCATATCAGTTGAAAGAAGAAAAAGGACGAAACAAAGTTTATTCGACAATAGACATAAAGGAAATTTATATACAAACTAAGTACAAACCATAACATAATGAAAGTATTAGGACCTGTATGTCCTCTTCCTGAAGGGCCACTGAATAGCCTGTACTAAAGCAACCAGACAACTGATAAACATATTATTATATTTTTTAATACTTACAAAATATATGTAGATACAATAAACCCATTCCCAGAACATATAATGGTGCTCACCACTCAAAGATAATAATAATAATATCTAGGGTCAATGTCACACAGATCATCCTAGCCCCAAACTAAGCAAAGTTTGTACTATGGGTATCAGGCGACGATATACATACTTATTTAGATACATAAATAGTTATATACATAGAAAAAATCCATGACTCAGAAACAAAGATTGTCCTGGATGGCAATCCAACCCACGACCTCTAGTTTAGGAGTCAGGATCACACACCACTAAGCCAACAGGGTATTAAAAATATCCCAATTATATTAGGAACCTATTTATTTGTTCTCAATAATTTAAACCGAAACACAACTACTAGACAAAGGCCCGTTCACGATGGCCGGTCTTGCCCTAGCCACATCTAGTGGCAACCAGCAAGATCGTCGGTCCACCTTGCGGCGACCATGACCTGGAAGACGCGGCGTGGGCATGCCACGCTGCAGAAGAAAGAAGAGATTGCTATATTAGCGATAAGACCGCCGTTAGTACCTTATAATATAAGTTAACTGATTCCATTATTATTCTCATTACTAATCTATCATCTATGGGTTTGTGTTCACCACTCAAATACCTAATTTATTGATATTGCTTTAATTTACTTTCTACATTAATAAAAAAATAATAAAAAAGGTTTTTATTCACGTAGACTAAAAAAGCGCTTTTAAATAGTCAGAACATGTTCGCAGTAATATATTATTAATTTATAATTATTTCTAGGTACATATAGGTACACGGATTGTAGGAAATAATTTACAATAAGATTTATGTTATAACAGTAACGATATTTAGCTAATTAAAATTAAATTATTGTCAAGGATCATGTGTAGGTTTAATTATCTAAATTTTTAGCTATTTTTTACTACATATCGTCTGAATGGTTCTGTCTATATTAAGGTACGAATTAGATGTTATCATTATGGCGGACCTTGTGTTTATAACGACGGTCGCGCTTTAATGCTACCACCGGATCTAATGCGGCCCAATTGAGAAGACCCAGCGAAACAAACTCAGCGGGTGTCTCTACTACCGGTTTCAACACGGCCCATTGTGAGAAAATAAATGTATTTGGAATGAATTTGAATCCATGTTGATTCAAATTCATTCCAAATACATTTATTTTCTCTAACAAGTACATATGTATGTGAATACCCAAGCGCTGAATAAATATCATAATATTTTTTGTTAAAGTAACATTTGTAAAAGTATAATAATAATATAATATAATATCTGGGGACAATGTCACACAGATCATCCTAGCCCCAAACTAAGCAAAGCTTGTACTATGGGTACCAGGCGACGATATACATACTTATATAGATAGATAAATACTTAAATACATAGAAAACATCCATGACTCAGAAACAAATATTCGTGCTCATCACACAAATATTTGCACTTACCGGGATTCGAACCCAGGACCACCAGCTTCGTAGGCAGGAGCACTACCAACTAGGCTACGGTGATCGTATGCCAACGTAGTTAATTTTATTTATTATTCCTCGAGCTTTATGAAAGGCGGTTATTAAGTCTCTAGAGAAACGTACGTGGATAGCAATTTAGATCTCGAGTGGTTCATATTCATATTACATTTAGCATATAAAAGGTCGCCTTAACGTTAATTTGTACTAAAACTAAATGTGCAAAAATTGTTTACTAAGATAATTTAAATGTTTTATGAAAAATAATTTAATAAACTGCTAAAAGTAAGTTAAGGACATTTTTAGCAGTTTATTTATTATTCTTTTTTAGAAATATTCGGCCCAGCTAATGCTAAGCGTTCAACGTAGCATATGGATGTTTGCAATACCCGGGGCAATATTTGTTCGTCGCTGACCCTTAAGATACCTTTTATTATTTTTAAGAGCCCCATGCTGGTCTATTGGAACACCGTGGAGCTCATTCTACACCCTCAACATACACTTCATACATCCTGATCGCTGGCAAATTTTCCTCTTTTCCTCTCTATCAAGCATCAGACCCCATCTCATATTAATAAATCCTAGTTCTGAACTGACTTTGAAGTCGGTTATTCCCCCATGTTTTTTAATCGTATATAAAAGACCGAACGGCCGATATTTTTATGATAATTGATAGTGAATTCTAAATTGCTTGCATATAGTTGTAGTTTTCGTAGAATTTCCTTTGTCATTATTATTATTGTCATTGATTTAAGAGCGATTACGTCTTTACGGAGTCATTTCATCTCTTTTTTCAGGATAGTTTAATGTAATATCCTGTGACATTATTCACACACGGCTATCTGATTCCAAACTAATTAGAGTTTGTACTATGAAAACCAGAAGACTGATATAATACATATTACTGACTGATATAATACTACTACTTTTCTTTTGTAAATACAAACTTACAGCTAATTACATCCATTCATGTTCACAAATATCTATTCTAGATGGGAATCGAACAAACGACCTCCCGCATGAAAAGCAAGCATTTACAAACCACGCCAAGTAAAACATGAGTGTATCCTTTGCGTTCTTCCTTTCTTTTTTATTCTACTATGTTAAAAAGTTCATGTCAAGTGCTCAAACATCTTTAGTCTTTTGCTTTCTGTTGGCCTGCTTTTGGTCTTTATTTTATTATAGGCAATTCTCACCATTTCACAGTGACATTAAGTCATCTTTTATTGAGGATTATACTTATTATTTTGAGAACGGTCAACATCTGCGATTACCGCCTTCAAAATAAGTAAAGTTGGGTCAAACCTGGGTCATTCATCATCGAGTGACTTGTATTGAATAAATATATAAATAATAATCGGCCGATTTTATAACATCATCAGCACGAGCATAGGAGTCAACAACTAAGGTCTGTCTGTCAAAATTTTAAATATCAATCTAATCAAATCTTGACCTTATTTGATTTGAAAACTTAGTAGAACTTAGAAAACTTATTTGTAATGTGGTAATAATAATTTCAAAACTATTCTAAAGAAAATTGGATGAATCTCCAATCTTCTTGCTGATAGTAGAATCAGAATGGCCTACTCTAATTCAGACCACATGCCAAAAAAAAAACAGATACGCCTATAACAAGAACCAAAACATTATCTATGTTAGGATTAGGAAAATCATGAATAGCTTAATTAGGAAGTATTTTTGTAGAATAATAAAGGTATATCTTATCATTGTGTAACAAACTTCCCAATTATATTAGAGAATTGTCTACTACTAATAAGCTTAAAAGAATTATTAAAGCCAAATTGAGTCAGAGGACATATTACTCAAGCACTGCACGGTAGGGAAAAAGTGACGATTTAAAAAAAGAAATTGTATGACTATTAGAAATTTTCTAATTATTTAAGTGACAAAACTGCTTAAGATTGAGTAGTTAGTTCTAAATCAACACACATAAAAAATATGTGATGAATCTGACGAAATATTAATTTACAAAAGGATATCTACTGATATTTCTGGTTGTGTCAGTGTTGTCACGTTTTGCGGACTAAATAAATTTAATTTAATTTCAACTCTATTATCAAATCAGAAACGCAACTTGAACATTTACTTAATTTAGAAGTCGCACCAAATAATATAAAATGTTTAGTTTATCGATTTTCTATTTATTTTATTTATTTAACAAAATATCTTTTATTCTAATGTCAGTTACATTGGTTCCAACACTAAGTTCTAGACTTGTACCTATCGCAGGAACCAGGATTTGACAATTAAGTTAATTAAAATAGCAGACAACTTAGTTTAGTTGTTACTTAACAATAAAATTAAACGAAATAAGAATTTATTTTGTGTGTGTGCATGTTCATGGGGTGGGTGATTGTGTGAGGTTATGTATCCGTGTGTGTGGGAGCAGGTGTGTGCTATTGGTGAATCAAATCAATGTTTAACTTTTTTAAATCGTTATTTAAATATTTTCAGTACAAACAACTTTTGGTGAAATAAATAATAACAAACTTACACAGTCTTTACTACATAGTTAGAAAAGGTGGTTTGAGGAACCACCTTTACTAACTATGTAGTAAAGACTGTGTAACTATGTAATACTGCTGTTGTAATAAGTGTATAACATCGAGATTAAGAACTTTATTGTTGATGTATTATGTTGTTCGTACTATCTTTTCTCTCATTTTTGCATAATTGTTCGACTCTCAATTTGAACTTAATCATATGTTTTAACTTTATCTGTGGTAAACGGTGTGGATATCATAATTAATTATATTGTATAGTCTAAACATTATTATAGTGTAATATTAGTTCGACCAATAAAAAAAAAAGCTATAATTGTAACCTACTTGTCGCAAACAACAAAATCCGTGAAGTCAGAGACAGAATAAGGCTGGCTTATTAGTCCTCTTACAAATATATTTTACCTTCAGATAACGAAAGATTTATGTTTTGTACAGAAAAGTAAGATTTATCTAACTTTTAAGCTATCTTAAACTTGAAATTTTATCTTCAAGCTTTTAACCGTGCTTTATTTTGAACATTTAAAATGAAGGATAAAATTATAACATTTTCTATCTAATCTTATTTTCTATTTTATGTACTTAAACTTTAATGTCCCCCTATTTTTAGAAACAAGTAAAACGGATTTATTTATAGTATGATTGACATATAATTGGCATTTTCAGTGTAACGTAGGTGACAACCTATGGTTAGGGTGACCTCACCAGGAGACAGGAGATAAGTTAGAAAGCAACAGTAAAATTAAAAAAAAACAATCACGTGAAAAAAGTATCACGTGAGTGATGCTATGTGCTAACGCCGTACACCGTGTGGTAATCGTTTTAGCATCAAGCGGGTTCATCAATTCCCGCGGCAAGCAAATTTGCGTATAAAATTTCTTGCGCCATATATCATCCGATTTCTGACTTCTGATACTGACGAAATAAACGTAATAATACATTTAGTCCTGATTTATTATTTGCTTTTGAATTAATGCATTTAGTTCTTTAAAGAACTAAATTTATATTATTATTCATTGCAGGCACAATTAAAATAAATCCCTATATAGCATTGGAATATACAAACTGAATTGCACGGACACAAAAGATCTTTAGACTCCGATTCAGAACACCTTCCTATATATCGATTACGCAAATAGTTATCCTATGCTAGGATCGAATTTAAGACACGTGAGCGCTTATGTTATAGTGAAGCCACTCCTACAACCACTGGGCCGCACGTATAATAAAAACTGTGTTTATTGCTTCCTGATTCCGTCTCTCGAAATTATTAACAATGAGCACATTTTTCTACGACTTTCCTTAACTGCAAGGCCCATATCGCTCAAATAATATTGTTTGCGATTTACATAAATCTGTAATCGCCAAGAAAATGCTTCGAGCAATCAAATGAATGCTTGATATCGTTCCCATCGACCCTCTAAGCCTATTTTTAACCATCGACCGATCTGATACCTACATGAAAATTTCAGCGGCACCCCATTGGTTCGCGCCCTGTGACGTCACGGAAAAGCGGGGGCCAATAAGAGGGCGGGGTTCTGCGCATGGCTGCCGAAGGTTTTCAGCTCACTGGGCGAGCTTGCCAGTCCGGGCGAGGTGTTCCAGGTGCGCGAAGTACCCAACAACACAAACAAAGGTCAATATTACTTTACTTTTTTATAGCCCGCCATATTGATTTTTTGATAGCCTCAAATTTTACGCAAATTTGACATTTTTTCGATTAGATTTTTGTGTACTTAGTGTTTATTAAGTGTTGAGGTTCGTAAAGTTACCATACATTTGAAAAAAAAAACTATAAAAAAATCCTTAATCTCCAATGCTGTTATTTTAGTGTTTTTCTTAGATATTAATGTGGTCATTAGTGTGTGTCGAATGTGTTTAGGCGTTTTTTTTTAAATATGTGCATTGTGGCGTCATATTTTTAATAAGTGTGTTATATAATACTTACATAATCTGTGTTGTAGGTGATGTAATGTACTTTATACAGATATAGGTTAGTAATGAGTAAGGGATTTTGCTGCCGTTACATAAAACAAAATTTAGGGTCATCATTTTAAACATAATTCATAGATACATAAATAAATAAAGAAAGACATCGCGTTATTTCTTCTAAATTTGCTTTGCTTAGTTAAAGGGTAGGTTGTGTAGGTAGTACATTTGAACAGCTATGCTAAGGTCATATATGAGAAATAGGCGACTGGGATCTTATATGTACAATCAAAAAGCTTTGTTATTTCATTGTTAGTTTCAATACTACATCTTACATAATATTTTATATGTAATGTGTATTACTGTTAACTTTAAATGCGTTAAGAAGTATCGAATTGGAAATTCGAAGTGTCAGTACCACGGTGCGGTGGCGGAGCGGTTAACGCACATGGGGCCGGATACTCCGTGGTCGTGGGTTCGATTCCCATCCGCACTTATATTTATCTATATATATATATATATAAAAATCAATGCCACTTTTCGTTGTAATGTTATAACTCAACAACGCCTTTACGGATTTGGCTAATTTTGGTCTTGAATTATTCGTGAAAGTCCAGGGAAGGTTTGTACGTAGAGAAAATTTAAAAAAAGCCTTGAAAAAGTGTAAAATCAACATCTTTCAGCAATTTAAAATATTTTTTGTTTGAATAAATGAACTTAATAATCATTTTTTTTTATTACTATACCTTATACGTAGCGAAGCACGTACCGGGCCGCTAGTACAGTTATAAAGGTGTCTGAAATGTTAACCTAGTTATTAAATGGCGTCATCAAACATTCGTTACACCTTACGTGTCTTCGAACAAAGTTTCTTTTGTCTTTGCAAATGTGTATCTATCTGTTATTTAAAATCCACGCGAGGTGTTAACGTATATTCATTTTCGTTGGTGTCAACTGATCTTTTACTCGTAAAAATGAAGCTTATTATACCTTATATGTTCTGAAAATAAAACGGAATATTCATTAATATAATAATTGGTTGCATACTAAATTTGGCTATGACCACGACTCATAACTCCGTGGGATGACAATCCAACGAGATTCGAGAGTAGTCTAGTGCAACACCGACGGCTTCGGAGACTCGGAAATGTCTGTCATTTAGGCTAATTGAGAATTTGTCTCGATATAAAATCCAAATACTCAAATTTAGATCTAAAGCCAAGCTCAGAGCGCCAACGTTATCTAGACAGATAAATAAAATTGGAATGTCTGTTTGTATTATTGACATTTTTTTACTACATGTATACGGTACATACATATACGGTACATACACCAAAATAACATTTTTTACAACTTTTGTCTGTCTGTCTGTTTGTTCCGGCTAATCTCTGAAATGGCTGGACCAATTTCGACGGGACTTTTATTGGCAGGTAGCTGATGTAATAGGGAGTAACTAAGGCTACGTTTATTTTAGAAACATTCTTTTATTTAAAAAAAAATCCCAATTAAAACTAAATAAACTAATTAGCATGCGGACGAAGTGCTGGTACAGCTATTGTCAATAAAAATATATCTTAATTTGGAATAAGTAAACATAAAATGAAATTAACTAGGTATCACATTAAAAAAAAAAAAAAATTAAAGAATCGACTGTTAAGCGGAACGAAGTTCGCCGGCTCAGCTAGTGTGCATTAAATACGCTACGACTATGCCACGGAGTCATTCAATATTTGTAGCATTATAAAAATAACAATATAAATATAAAATATTTACAGTTCCAAGCTTTAGCCTTTAGATTCAGTACGCCATCGGGATCTGTAGATAGTAATTATCGATATCAAATTTGTCCACGTGTCGCCTAATACCAAACAGATTGAATACATGATGGGTATGATTTGTATATCTTCCCTTATTACCCTAGGATAAGTTACTGTAAAAAAACGAGTTATAAACCAATCTGAATTAATAAATATAATCTCAATATTTGACCGAAATTATGAAACTGTCTCTCGTGTACTCGTAGTTTTACAATTCTACGGCGTAGCGCGTAGAAATTTACTGCTACGAAATATATTAAACAATTATTCCAACTTTTAGAGACATTTTTCTTAAAGTAATAGAATCTTTTGGATAGCTAAATAAACTAAAGTTAAAACTTTCGTTACTCATAATCTAATAATATTATAACACATCATTTATTATAACATTATATAAACCTTTGGAGGATACCGATCTCTAATGATAATGATTATTATGACGATGAAGTTAACTAACCTATTAAATATTGCGTATGGCTTCCAAATAAAACTCATCACTTCTCGAACATGTGTCGCCGGAAAGTATCGCCTGGACCGCGTGGTAACCGCTGGTAGAGAATAGAAAATTAAACTGGTGGTAATGACGTTTGTGAGTCACACGAGTCACCTCCGCGATGAGTTCTCGCAACCTTACGCACTTTATGGTGTGAGCTATAGATTATTTTTAATCATAATAATAATAGTTTTATTATCAAAATGCCAAGTACAATTTTTCCATCTCATCTACACATAAATGCACAAATATATACAATGATGCTTAATTTTTTTTTAATCTAGGTACATTCTCAGTCAAGCGACACATAGACCAAAAGAAAAAATTGTTTAGTCTAGTTGCTATAAATAAACATAATTACATACATAACAACAGCTAAACGAAGTTTTACAACCTACCTATTTTTAAGGACCTGCACCTCTTTCAGTTCATCCGTTTGTCCCAACAGTATGTTCTAACAATTTAAACAATCAGACATACATAGATTAACGCCTGTTTCCCAGAGGAGTAGGCAGGGACAACGGATTTCCATTTGTGATTCCATGATCTTTGTACACCTCTTTTGCCTCGTTTACTATCATTATATTATTCATACATGCTCGCCGGTTTAGGGCAACTAATGCTATCAATTTTCAAATTTAAATTAAACCAAATTTCTTTATTTAGTATAATAAACCTAATACAGGAGAGAACACAGGAGTTTGCATGCATGTATCTACATTAAATGCTTAAAACTACGGTGTATCCACTAAATTTTCATGGACCATGTTATTTTAGGCTATTTTTAGCATATTATCCGTACCTTCTGAACTAGTTAAGTCTGTCACTCAGAAGGTAACTGTTCATTCTTGCTAATAATATTAATAATTTTGTTTTTTTATTATAATTTTTTTTAGTATAGCGTATTAAAAAGTGTAGTCCTCTTTAGCTATGATTAAAAATGCAAATAAAAATAATTTTCCATTATATTTAAAAGGAAAAATTATAGTCAGTAAATATTAATATTAGTTTGCAAATATCACAGTTTTCAAAGTATTTTTGTAATTATGCAGTCTGGTTTTGGTGGTGGATGCAGAGTAGTAAGTTACCAATGCTCAGTCAGGACTACTTTCGTTGATATGTGGTGGTCTTGACTGTATTCCGGCTACTGTGAGCCGGCGTTTTATTTATGAGTATATATAACAGATTAACTAATTCATTAAATAAACGTCTGTGCAAAATATATTTTTTCTACATCAATGAGCTGAAACTGAACTTTAATGAGTCTGACAGAAGGTTAGTGAGTCCCGCCTTATTTTATATTAAGATCTTAAATGCTGTCGCAGTTAGCATAAAATTACAATTGGTACATTCACAAAAGCATTAAAAGCTCAAAACTATAATACAGCAACCACCAACAATAGCATAAAATATCACTTGGAACTTTCAAACTCAACATTTCGGCACACAAAGCGGGACGGAAGTCGTAAACCGCGTCTATTTCCGGTACCAAGATGGCGGCCGGATGTGGCTCGAGCGCCACTTGCCGCCGCACATCCGCAGCTTCCCGAAATAAAGAGAATATAATTTTTGTGACCTTTCCCTTTACTCTCTCTAGACTTCATCAGGATCCCTAACAGGATACTTATCGGTTTATCTCAGCGAACAGACAGTGGAGGCTAAATAATAAAGTTCCGTTCACATTTTATGTACGGTACATTAGAAAGTAGTATCTTAGTAGTATATTTTTTTTGTATCAAACTATAAATGTATTTTTTTTTCTCTTTGTTTTTATTATTACATTAAAACTTACGCTATTTAATCTGTAATAAATTACCTACATGTGGAAGAGCGGGGATTGCTAACACAGGCAATGTTATGCCCAAAAGGTATGCTCCAACAATATTGTAATTAAGTTAAGTTTAATAAAAAAAAAATAAAAAAATATTTATTTAAGTATTTATTTATTTTATTTATTTTGTTTAGTTATTTTATTTATTTAAGTAGTATTTTTTTATTCATTTTTATTTTTTTTGTTTAGTTATTTTATTTATTTATGTAAGTAGTCACCATTTAATTTCAAGGAACTAGAATGGCCTTCCCCAAGGAACTACAGTGTTATTTTAGCGTTTTACAACAGTCTATTTTATACTCCCATGCTCACCTTCGTTGAATTTAAACGGTACAAAGTTGAGCATACTTTGAATCGCCTAATACATCGAGGGGCTGAGTCTTAAGATGGAGATTAAGATTATTAATACTTAGGGAGGCAGAGATTGTACAACTTATGTTTAAATTTGTATACACTGGAACCCAATTTCGCTCTTATTAATTTATTTTTACTCTTAACTTATTATTATGGAACATTTGTCATAATATAGGTATCACACTCCAAACGACGAATTTACTCAACTTTGAAATGGAAACTGATAAATTTAATTATCCGGCGGGTCTCGAACCAGCACTCTCTATCTATTAGGGGTAGGCGCTCTGCCGTTAAGCTACGAACGATACACGCCGTCAAATCAAATTTAGAATTCCATTGCACTCTTACGCAAAAGATAAATTTACGCTTTACATTGCGAAACTAATTTTGTTTTAGTATCGTTTGGGTAATACTTTGCCAGTATATAAAAGAAAGGTCAAGATAGACCTTGATACGACCATCTCCGTACAAAGTGACAATGTTTAACAAAGTAAGAGCAAAATAAAGGTATTTTACTATATGTGTTGTCACTATGATTTCTCTCGGGCATCGTTAAAGAATAGAGGTATATATAAAACCTCTACTGTGACCGCACCTCGAGAATGATAAACAGTTTTGTGACCGGTGTGTCGTGGGAAATGTACACGTACGGCAACCCATCTTTGTCACCCCGTGGAAAAACTAACAGTTGTTATTCGTATGTATATTTTGATCATATTAGAAATAAACAAATGAAAAAATATCTACACAAGCAATTTTCTAGATGTAGAATGAAGTATGTATTTACAAAAGAAAAGTAGTGTATGTAATATAACATTTATTAGTTTGGGATTAGATGGCCGTGTGTGAATAACGACCCAGGATATTATTGGAACCAAGTTCCTTATCGCGCGTTGTGAAAGGGGGCTAGACGGAAAAAATTCTTACGAAAAGTTGTCACGACACATTTTGCAGCTGTGTGGCGTGCGCATGTTTCTCTGTCTCTCTCTATCTCTGTCTCTCTCTCTCCCTCTCTCTCTCTCTCTCTCTCTTATAGAAAGCAAGCCAGATATTTTCATTTCTATTTCGCATTGAACAGTGTGGTGTCGCGACAATTATTTTTGTTGAGTGTAAGTAAATAATAAGAAATAACTTCGTTCCATCCGGGTGTCCCTTGACACCTCTCAAGTTTTTATCATTTTCAAATACAACTACGGATCAATGAACAAGACATTAAAATCTTAGTGCAAGTAAAACAGATCAGGGAGGTTTATACTTTAGTAAAAAATTGCGTGACTATGCGTTAATACAATTTTACTCAAACTGCATGGCCACAACTAATCGGATGCAGGCTTATGCATTGGTAAACCGATTTTGTTAAGACGTTTAAACTCGGCACTCATGTCATATACAATACTAAAACAAAGTAATCCACCATACACTGTCCTTCGTCAGTTACAGGAATAAACCACACCATCTATACATATGATAAAATTGTAGGAAAGTCAAAACTGTACATTGAATATTTTTTTAAAGGATACTTGGAGCGTGATCTACAATCGATATCGAAGCCAAAAATATAGTTTTTAGAGTTTTTGTCTGTGTGTCTGTTTGTCTGTATGTATTTCCGGGCTAATCTCAAAAAGTACTGCATGGATTTACTTCAAATTTTTGCATGAATATTACTAAGAGGTCGGGTCAACATATAGGCTACATATTATCACGCTATCACCTACGGGGTAGGAGCTGGGATAATTTATAAAATTTAACGCGGGTAAAACCGCGGGGCGCAGCTAGTTCTTTATACAAATTTCGACCTTTCGCCTGGTCGTTCGCCGAATGTGGCTGAACACTCGGAGTATAAAACTAAATCATGCAACTGCCTCGTAATAAAGTAATTTGAGCACGCTATAATCACATCAATTTATATTAATGTTCATTTGTTTCAGACTTCAACCGCACCATGGAGAACTAGCCCCCACCGATACATATCAAATAATGCACTGATAAAATTACTCTACTCATAATCTAAGGTTAAACTATATTTAGATTTATACTCAATATTCGGAACAAATACTCAAAAATTGAGAAAAAGAAACACGGATATTGAGAATTTTGCATTTGGAACACTAGTTTACATTAAATATCCGAATCCGGAAACTGAGTAATTTGAATTTGGATTTTTGGGTGGTACCAAAGTTGAGCGGGTATCTAGAGGATTATTTGTGTGGAAGTTAGGGAAGTTTTGACCGTGGAGGCGGAAGGGGGAGCGCTGCTCGGGCGGCTAGGGGGCGCTCTGCGGGGGGGCGCCGCCGCCGCCTCGCCCTCACGTGTTGCCAGCTCCATCAGGGGGTTCCTCAGCAACAAGGTTGGCTCGTTGCAGCTCAGAGACACAGGTGAGACCTCTTTCTTTATATTATCGTTGGTATCTTTTACCAAAGTTGTTGACGTGTTGGATTTCAGATTTACGTTACTCTTTGGCAGGTGTTTGGAAACGTGACTTTCACCTGAGACTAGTTTTACTTGGAACAATCTCAATTATGACTTTACATTTCTAGTAGATATATAGAAATTTGCTACCGCTATATTATACTTATTAAAATGAAGTCCACAGATTTCACGACAGTTTATGTCTCCTAAATCAATTTGATAAAGTATTTCCAATACTATTAACAATCTACGTATGGCGTGTTATAAGTTGTGAAAGTCTTATATTTATATTTTTGTACAGTATTCCATAAGTCCATTAGCAGTTCTACAAAACAACGGATTCACTTATAGTATTAAAAAAACGTTTTGTATGACAGAGATTCGCAATACAGCTAATAGAGCATATATTTTAATTAAACTGATCAATATCGTATTTTATCCTTTACCCTCGTAAACTTGTTTTTTATATAATACGATTACTCAAATATATTACAATTAATATACAGTAAACAGGATCGGATTCAATATAACACTGCAGCATTAAAAGTTTCACTAAAATTTTAGTTTTAGTAAACTTTATTTTGTCTTGTACAAACTTGTTTACGCTTAATGTAACTGCTAACAATAGGTAAATCACTAAATCCCTCCTCCGTTTTAATGACAACCTATCGTTTATCCAATAACCATTATTCACCATCTCGATACAGAACCCTAATAATAATTCAACAAGCGCTCAACAAACAGAAGGACACAAAAACAAAGGCTTTATCGACGATGATATTAAGACACAACAGAACACGAAAGGGTCCTTTTGTCAAACATTTTGTACGGCATACCCACATATCACAATCACTTCTATCAAATAAAACTGAACTTTATTGGCTTGTAATAAGAGTAATGTGATAAGCAAATATATTACCACAAAATATAAGTTTTTGCCGAGCAGATAATATACTTTATAATGTTGTAATAAGGTTGACGTGATGAGTAAATGTGATTGCAAAGTTAACGATAAGCAAATATTTAGAGTGTTGTAGATGGGGGCGATGTGACGCAATACAAATAAAGGAGCAACGGTGTTAGCTATGGTTGCTTGCGACTTTAATGATATTAAAAGAAAGGTGGGAGACAGATACGAAACTATACTTCCCTCTCGGCGTTTTTTTATCTGTTAGCTAGTACTAAATCTATTATACCCTAGTGTCAGAGTTGTTCAAGCCGCCTAGTAGGCCTCTGACATGGTTTAACGACTGTTGCCTAATGGGCACCGGATTACCGGAACCGATAGCTAACGTGCCCTCCGAAGCATGTCATCATCATCATCATCATATCAGCCGAAAGACGTCCACTGCTGGACAAAGGCCTCCCCCAAAGATCTCCACAATTGCCGGTCTTGTGCTATTCGCATCCAGCAGTTTCCAGCGACCCGCACAAGATCATCGGTCCATCTTGTAGGGGGCCTGCCCACGCTGCGTCTTCCGGTTCGTGGTCGCCACTCGAGAACCTTTCTGCCCCAACGGCCGTCGGCTCTACGAGCTATGTGCCCCGCCCACTGCCAAAAGCATGTAGACGCTCAAAATTAATCCACTTTGGCTGTCACCCATCTATTGACTCACCAGGCTCGCGGTGAGTAGAGGTAGCTTGACCTTGCCGATCACTTAGACTTGCTTATTTTTCGCACAAAAAATGTTTTAGTAACACTAATGGAGTACATTGTATGTACGGTATTTATTTATAATTATATTTTATGTCGCCATTGTAACTCTAATTGTCTTTTTGTACCTTTATTATGTGTGTTCAATAAATATTTTTTCTTCTTCTTCTTCTTAGGGACCGGTGAGAGCACCTGGCCCGCATTACATTTTTATTTTATTTAATTTTATGCAATTCAGATCAACAAAAAGGCTATTTACATTATAATAGCCTATTTATTATTCGGATGTAGGTATAAGCTATATTACTATAAAGTTTTATCAAATTCCGTTGCGTAGTTTTAGCATAAAAGAGTAACTACATCATACATATAATACATATTAGTAGGATTTGGACCTAACTCTCGTAGTTCATAACAGCGCTTTTTAAGAGGAATGCTAAAACTGATAATAGCAATATCCACTTTTACTAGATCAAGTTTTCGTATTTTCCTATTGGGTCCTACAAAACTAAAAAGATTTTATTTTCTTTTCAGTAATCAAACTATGAGCTATTAAGGTTTAAAATTTCTAGGATTGTTTATTAAACATATATTTTCGTCCGTTAAAAATAGGGTGTTATTTTTATTAAATCGCAACGGGCGGTCATAGGATACGACTGTAACCGTGATATACATCCACGAAAGAAAATGAGCAATGCGTGTGTATAGGAAAATAGCATATTTTATACGAATGGTACTAAACCTCTCTTTGACACGTGAAGGAACGAAAATCCTTCGCTTTTTTTGGTATAAGGTTGGTTTTCTAAACATACAAACATTCACAATACGATTACAACAAAACAGCTAGTAATAAAGGTCCTACGCCGAATTAAATTCATTACAAAAATTTATATTCTTATTTCATCATCATAATATCAGCTTTAATTTTTATAATAATGTGCACTAGTACATTAAATTATGAAATACGAAAACAAAAAACTCATTTAAAAGCTAGCTGCAACCGCGGTTCCTCTCTCAGGTATAACCTATATCCATTCTAGATTCCTATCGAATTTATTCTGCCATTTATGTATGATTGAGTAACAAACATCCAAACATACAAACATTCACATTTATTTATTACTAGCTGTGCCCCGCGGTTTTACCCGCATTAAACTTAATAAATTATAGCCTATGTGTTAAACCAGGGTGACAGCTAACTCCATACCAAATTATATTAAAATCGCTCCAGCCGTTTAGACGCGAAGAAGTAACAAAGATACACTGAGTGTGTATGTTTGTTATACTCACAAACTTTCGCCGTTATAATATTAGTGTGATTTAAGCATTAGTTGCTTATGAAGTGCTACTGAGTCTATATAATTACTGCTGTAGCGACTTAGCCTTTGTAGGCACTCACCAGTTTTGATTAAACATTACCCTCTAATTGCGTTCAGGGTTCGAGGTTCGACGCCAATCGGCTTGACGGCAGTAATTCTTGATTAAATAATTAACGTTTGAAATACGGTTAATCGAATTTCAGTGAGTTTGAGTTTGTTCAGATTGAAAACTAATGTGATAAGTTATCTATGTGATGAGTTCACCAGTTCAGCTTAGATTAGTGAAAGTATTAACGTTGTAAGAACCTCTATGAGGTCACTCATCATTATTATTATTATTTTTTATCGGGACTAGTCCCTCCGTCTTACCCACCACTGCAACTCCTGTAAGCCAGGATCAACAGTGGCACACAATGAAATGACACTGAGCGGTGAGGCTCAGGCATGTCCCGGGGAATGGCTTTAACTGTCTTGGATCCCGCAACGAGTTTAATCAGAAAGAAAAAAAGGAGGAATTAGAAATGAATAGTTCCACTTCCCTCCAGAGCAAAGCGGGAGACAGAATGATGTAAAGAGGATATAGCCTCATTAAACGTGAGAATTGTAAACTAGAGAAGCCAGCTGCAAAAATTCACTCATCATTATTAGAGATAGCTTTCTACTGTTTCGACTGACCTGTTGGTCAAGTGGTTAGTGATCCTGTCTGCTAGGCCAGTGGTCGTGGGTTCCAACCCCACCCAGGACAAATATATGTGTGTTGAGCACGATTATTTATTATGTGTCCGGGTGGAATTTATATATAACATGTATTGAGAAATATGTTTATCAGTTTCCTGTTTGCCAAAATACAAGCTCTGCCTAAATTGGATTAGATAGCAGTTTGTTAGTTGTCCCAAGGTATTTATTATGTTAGGTGGATAAATACTATCGCCTGTTTGAGTAGAGCACGTTATGTGCTGGTCTTAACATACCTAAATTAAGTTGCCACCGTAGCTATTAATAATGTCCTCCTAGCCGAATTTCGGCCACGGCGGCCAGTCTCAACAGAGATTAGCCATCTGCGCGGGACATATTATAGTGCTCAAGTGTGTGCGCAAACACAGGAGCATTTTCTAATCCATCAGTCTCATGATCCGATGGGACGCCTATGCGACACGACAGGAAAGAGGTCAGGTACAGGACCGACGGCTTTACGTGCTCTCCGAGGCACGGGGGTATAATACCACCAACTCCCAGACTTCGGGCTGATGCTGAGAATTTTTTAGTTTTACAGAAAAGTCCCAAAATGACTTTTTGGCCCGACCCGGGATTTGAACCCAGGAGCTCGTTCTGTGCGGCTGAACACGCTACCGTTAGACCAACGAGGCTATTAATGCCCGTCTGATCACAGTCTACAAATCTGCCAAAACTAAATACTTAGTGACTCGATATCGGCCGTAGATTAAATTGCCTTACTGTAAGTAGTTGAAGTGTATGTAATAGAAAATAGCAGAAATACTCCAACAATTTGTAACTACAATTTATTTCAAAATCAAAATATGACGCCAATATTTGCAGTACACGCCGCAAAACCGACCCTCGTTTCTCAATTTGCCGAATCTCCCCTCAGGCACTAATTGCATCAATTACTGATGCGTGGTGTCGCAGGTTCGAAACTCGTGTGAGGGATGTTGGGGAGGTAGAAAATTCGGTATGGTGAGGTTTATAATAGGCTATAATAATCAAGTAATTTTTTTGTTACATTAAGAGCAAGGAGGGAGTTCTGGCGGTGGAATTTCTAGATTCCTGAAGGCAATTCAAATTAAAATACTGCACGTAACGAAGACATGGTGAAGACAGTCGTCTCACCACTTCGTGTCCCGGGTTTGATTCCCGCACAGATCAACAAATCCCCAAGCAGCAAAATTATCTTTGTGATACCATTGTTTATGTCGACTGGGAGGCTATTGAAAATAGTTGGAACTAAAAAAGATCGACACTTTCGACCATAATAATAAGTATATCAGTTATCTGGTTTCCATAGTAAGCTCTGCTATCTGCTATCAGATGGCCGTGAGCGAATAATGTCCCAGGATTATATTCCCTCGGGTAGACTTATAATAATAAAAATATTACGAGAGCGTCTATTATTTATACTTGGAAACCCAATCCGCGGTATTTTTCTTCCGCTAATTAACCAATGTTCAGGGGTTACTTATAATGATCGTTACCCTAATTGGCCCTTGAAACTCACAAAATTATAGGATAATTGCTTTAGTAGTGCCCATTTTTGTTATTATAAGCGTTGATAAGATAATTTGAAGAAAATAAGACGTGTTTTATATAACGAAAATTTAAGAACAAATTATGTGCGATTTATTTTTTTATTATGCGCGCTGCTAAGTTCTCGCAGTATGACTACAAATGCTCTGAGACCGCTTTCTCCCTCCAGAAATATACAATGGCCTTTTTCATTGGGACTATTCTTACCCACTACTGCAATTCCTGTAAGCCAGGATGAACAGTGGCACACAGTTAACTTAAACTGAGCGGTGAGGCCCAGGTTTGTGTCGTAGAATCACTTGAACTGTCTTGCGGGAGCAACAAAGTTAATCAGAATGAAAGAAAGATCTGCCGGAAGATATTTCATCTTCTACTAACTTGTTTTATTTGTTGTATATTTTGTGTACACAAGAATTAATAAATGAATAAGGAGGAGTAAGAAAACGTAAGTGAGAACAGAGCAAAGCGAGATACAGAAAGATATGACGAGGTTAGAGTCTAATAAAACGAGATAATCGCAATTAAAGCTGGTAAAGGATCAAGGGTATATCTGATTCCAAACTAAGCATAGCTTATACTATAGATACCAGATAACTGACATACATATATTATATATTATAACTTTTCTTTTGTAAATATATACTTATATTTACAAAAGAATAATTACACCCAGACTCAATACAGACATGTTCATAAAGACAAATATCTGTCCTGGGTAGGAATCCAACCCACGACCTCCGGCGTGAAAAGCAAGCATTTTCCAACCACGCCAATAGGCCAAAATCGATTCGAATTGGCCTTATCAGGCGGCTTAAGGTCACCCAAAGAGCAATGGAAAGGGCTATGCTTGGAGTTTCCCTGCGACATCGAATCATAAATGCTGAGATCCGCAGGCGAACCAAAGTAACCGACATAGCCCAAAGAATTGCCAAACTGAAGTGGCAGTGGGCAGGGCACATAGCTCGTAGAACTGACGGCCGATGGGGCAGAAAGGTTCTCGAGTGGCAACCACGAACCAGAAGACGCAGCGTGGTCAGGCCCCCTACACGGTGGACCGACGATCTTGTGCGGGTCGCGGGAAGCCGCTGGATGCGGGCACCGCAGGACCGGCTATTGTAGAGATCCTGGGGCGGGGGGCTTTGTCCAACAGTGGACGTCTTTCGGCTAATATGATGATAATGATTGTATGAACTTAAATAGATGAGTTAACGAACGTTATAGAAACATCACTTAAACGCACGGAAATTGTTTCTAGTGCTACAAGGTCGGTATAATAGTATACTTCATGTTTTAGATGAAAGCTATTTAGCATAATACCACGCTCGTTTTGCCAGATATCACACTCCCAAGTTATGTGGTAGGCAATTTGCGGATTAAACAGTACTTTGGTTTTATTTTGTTTACTTGTCATCACGCTGTAGCCTTTTAAACAAAATAATAATATTATCGCTTCGTCCGGGATATAATTTAAAGCCCTTCAGCCTAACTAACATCATTTAAAAAAGATAAATAAATATAAAACGGCTTCTGCCTGATACTGTAAATTTACTAAAAGAAATATCCCAATAACACATTTAGGGGGCCTAAATGGTAGTGACTGCAATTACAGCATCCCGGGTGTGGCACCCGGAATTTTGTAATTGCAGTCACTACCGTTAGACTGTAATATTACCTATGACACTAATATTATAAAGGCGAAAGTTTGTGAGTGTGTATGTTTTTTACTTCGTCACGTCTAAACGGCTGGAGCGATTTCAATAAAATTTGCCATGGAGTTAGCTGACACCCTGGATTAACACATAGGCTATAATTTAAAAACTTTAACCTTTTTAAAACCGCGGGGCACAGCTAGTGGAGAATAATAATGTCCTCATGGTCGAATTTCGGCAACGCGGAATCTCCAGGCCTAAAAACTAGCCTTCTTCGCGGGACATATTATAGTGCATAAATGTCTATGCAAACACAAGGTCACTTTCTATTCCATCATCCTCTCATGATCCGATGGGACGACTACCGACGCGACCGGAAGGAGGCCAGGCACAAGACCGACAAATTTACGTGCTCTCCGAGGCACAGGGGATGTAAAAACCGCCATTCTCAGACTCCGGGCTAATACTGAGCAATTTTCTTTACTTCAACTTCCCAAAATAAGTTTTTGACCCCACCCAGGATTTGAACCCGGTACCACACTATCTGCGGTTGACCACGCTACCGCTAGACCAACGAGCCTGTCAAATATATACATATGTAGCATAATATATCAGACACATATAAGCGAACATATTGGTTTTTCTGAAATCTGATTGGCACTTATATAAAATTCCATTTCCAATAAACCGCTTTCGTAAAACGGAATTCGTAACGACATCCACCGCAGTCATGTGCAAAAACAAATGAGTTTCCTCTCACTCAGTATACATTACGGAGCTTGTTTCAGTTGCTGAACGAATCTTGAAAGATTTCGAGCAACGTATGTGGTAATATTGGACGTGTTTGAGTTACAAGATGAAATTGGTTGTATTTAGTCTGGAACATAGTAGGGTGTAAACAGGCAGTATTTTTTTGATTTATTCAAAGGGGCAATAGTAACCCTAGTACCAGAGATGTTCAGGCCTTTTGAAATGTCTAAGGACTGCAGCCAGACCTGCAGAGCACGGAGACGGTCAAAATAAAAAACTTATTCGCTCTGCTATGTACGAGTATATACTTAGTATTAGACGGCCACCGTAGCCTAGTTGGTAGTGCTCCTGCCTACGAAGCTGGTGGTCCTGGGTTCGAATCCCGGTAAGTGCAAATATTTGTGTGATGAGCACGAATATTTGTTTCTGAGTCATGGATGTTTTCTATGTATATAAGTATTTATCTACCTATATAAGTATGTATATCGTCGCCTTGTACCCATAGTACAAGCTTTGCTTAGTTTGGGGCTAGGATGATCTGTGTGACATTGTCCCTAGATATTATTATTATTATATTTTGTGTCCGTCAATAAGGTGTTCCACAGGTATATAAGTTTTAAATGCTTTAAATGTGACGGTGGCAAATATTAGCGTATGCTAAAACTAAAGTTTTATTTAATATTTTATTACTTCAATGAAATATTGCACAAAGTTTTTAACCACTTTTTATTTCACCTTATTAGAGTTATCACAAACGACACGCAGCTGCGCCCCAAAAGTTTAGCAATTTATTACAAACTGTTTCTCACAAAATAAATAATACATGAATTATATTTATTGCATACTGACTGCCTTTAGTCGGACGTTAGTCTAGCGGTAGCGTGCTCAACCATAGAAAATGGGTTTCAATCCCGGGTCTAGCCAAAAAGTGTGGAAAATATTTTTTCTGCAGGAGAACACTCAATACCAGCAGAGTGAAGGAATAATAGAAGGAATGCAGAGGAATAATAAAGCTCTATAATATGTTCTGCGTAGTTGGCTAGTAGTACCAGTGGATTGTAGCTACCGTAGCCTAAATTCTGCCACCACATTATTATAATTTATATAAATATGAATATCTTGGGACAACTCACACGCCCCACGAGATTCGAACCCAGTACCACCAGCTTCATAGGCAGGAGCACTACCAACTAGGCTACGATGACCGTCCAGTGATAGGTATAAGTAAAAGCTGATCCCGCATTGTATAGGATTTCCATACAATGCGAGGTCAGCTTATAGTGGAAATGTATAGCTTGATAAGTAGCCGTATGTACACCTAGACTCAGAACAACTACTTATTCTTATTACCCAGTCGCTACGAGGTCAGGTTTATTAAAAGAGTCGAAATCGAAAAATGTAAAAATCTGTGGCATTGTGCCATGATATAATATAATAAATAATATTAATAAAAACCGGGACATATCACACAGCGCCACCTAGCCCAAACTAAGCGAAGCTTGTACACACGGCTACACACCAAGCTATACATTCTACTATAAGCTGACCTCTCATTGTACGGAAATCCTACACAATGCGGGATCAGCTTATACTGGAATTGTATAGTTTTTTTTTCAGAATCAGAATCTTTATTTGTTAGCGAATATTGTGTAGCCGTGTTTACTATGGATACCTGACAATGGAAAGAAACAATTATAATTTTTTTTTGTATATATACACACAATTGTATATTACAGGCCAAACAGGAAGTTTTACCATAGCAGCCCAGAATCCGGAAGACTCCTGTGTGTATGAGGGGGTATCTATGCCTAGCGCAGGATCTCTCCCGACCATTAGCCCAAACTAAGCAAAGCTTGTACTATATGCATAATAGGTAACGGACAAATACTTAACCTGTTTTTTTTTATATGTACAGTTGCCAGCATATCAAGCTACCCCAATCTGTCGAATTTCCCCAATTGAAAGTGAACCTTATGCTTTTGTGATAAAGTTGAAAATCTATAAAAGAAATTTCACAGATTGAGGTAGCTGGATGTGCTGGCGTCGGTACATATAATACAAAGAAAACACCCAGACCAAGACAAAGAGACATGTTCATGAACACAACTGTTTGCGAAGATTGAACCCGCAACCGTTGGATCAAAAGGCAGCGTGATCATAAAACAATTATTCTTTCTACACTTTCGATTTGAAGAGCTGTAGTATTGAATCGGCTCTGGAGCGGATAACTAAATTTATAGTTCATTTTATTTAGTTAGACGGCGTGAGGCCTCTTTCGCCTCTATTGTCTACTGAAGCAGTGAAAGCAGGGCTGGCTATAAAGTAAAGTTATAGTAAAGAAATCTATTAACCAATTAAACATAGATATTTCAATCCTCGCATTGTGCGAACACAAAAAAACACAGAACCGTTCTCTACAGTGTACCCTCACAAATTCAATACAAACTAACAAGGGGAGGGAGGGGAGACGCGGCTCACTCCCCGCTTATGAATATTTTATGCCCACCGGCAACTCGAAAATCGTGTTCTATGCTAATGCTGAATGCCCGACATGATGTGATGTTTTGGTAGAATCGATCGGGTAAAAAACTGTAGGGAATGGTAGCATTTTTTTATTATATATATTGAGATAATAACGAGATTATTTTTATAATGAATATATATATTTTTTCCGAATAATATCTTACTATAAACAAATCTTGTATTATTTGCGTAATAACTAGGACAGAAATGTGGTTTGGTATCATTATGGTAACACACAATTTTAAAAGTAAATAAGGAAGTAACAGTCGTACTATTCTATTATTTAAGCGTAATTTTTACATAAACATTGGTGCTAATCAAATCCGGGACTTAACGGGTTCAGAAAGGCTTAATAAACACCACTCGAAGACCGATATGTTTGTGATATATAATTCGCAAGTTATCAAAAGGTATTAAGATTACTCCTAAACAACGTCTTAGACACACATTAACTCCGCCTAGGCTTGACAATTTTAGCACACTTTTTTTGAGCCTAGAGCTATAAATTATTTTTATTAACTTCATGCTATTATTAAAATTCCTTTCTGAAGAGAATACGTTTATTGCCTGCAATTAGTTTTAATATGTCAAAATACCTTTTACGTAATTAAATTTTATAACTTATAATTTGTAACTTTGTTATTTTTATTTAACGCAATTTGAATGAATGAGGCATTAAAAAGTATAGTTTGTCCGACGGAAGTGGAGGCTAGTCTTCTTAGAGATTGGCCGCCTTGGCGAAATTCAAGGAGAGAACATTATTTTAAAATTAAGTTACATACGGTTTTTATAATTGTAATACCAACACTATCGCATTAGGTCAAGACCTGTAATGATAGATGTTAAGGAGAGAGATAAATAAATATATAAAGTAAATTATTTCATTGTTATATTCAATTCTACAATTTCTGTGCCAATTAATGTATCTTCGGTATATTCAGCTATTTATTTTTTTTGTTTGCCACGATTTTTTGTTTACAGCGATTTTAGCGATAAGGCCGCCACTTTTACTACTTTAATTTTGATGTAATATTTTACTATTTGTTTACGTGATTGGTGTGCATATTGCTTAAGCACCTAGGTTTGCGGTGCAGTCCACAGAAGGTGGACCGTTAAAGTTAACCCATGACAGTTGGTCGGCTTGAACAACTTTGGCACTAGGGGAACTACTACCCAAGTAATAACTAAGTAAGTAGGCATGACGAATTAATTTCACTTCAAACTCGTGAGTATATCACACAAGTTATCAATTTATATGTGTAGCCGCAGCACGTGACAAACCGTGACAAATGACCGCCGCCTAGAACCGAACCCCTGTCCCGTGTAATTGGAGACACCACGCAACGTCGTTATGTATGTGTCAAAATATTAAGCGATATAGGCATTGAGTGAGTGAGTTTATTGATTGATTTATTCATTTATGAGAAAAAAAATTCAATGTGAGTGACAGGTGACATGAGTAACATCTATGTCAATTATCACCAGGTAGCAGTACCAGGTAGCCTACAAGACCAACGGAATTTTCATGTTTCTTGTTTCTAATACCTGTACTAATTTAACATAAATAGGGCAGGGAACAGTTATCCAGATGGTTTCGAAATCAAGTAATATGTAATAAATAAACAAATCTTTTCACAAAATCACTCACATGTTTTACTTCACCTTATTGAGATTATCCGCAGGTTTAATACAATCGAGATAACATTTAAATAAGACACTTAATTAACCATACAAAATTCACACAACCGGAAGCTAAAAAAGTCATATTCACAATTGGACTCGGTCCTTATCTCCCCTCCTTCCCCTAACAATATCCGTGCATCCGCACAGCATTGTTGCGGGTACGACACCAATAAATGTAAGCCGGGGTGAGTTGGGCAAAATGGAAATATTTATACTTGGGGGAACCGCGTTCATTAAAACTGGGATTAGGTGAGGTTCGGAATTTTACACGGAGGGTATAATGGAAGAATGGGCAACACATTGTAATATATTTTTGAACCAAAAATAACAATCACTTGGAATTGCAGATTTTCGATATGATTTTAAGTAATATATTTTGTGTTCGTACTAATAAAATGCTTATTCCAAAAATGTATTCATCACAAATGCAAAAGTTTGTTTGGGTGTGTGATTTAGTATAATTGTAACTCATAATATACTCATAATAATATATATATATCTTTAAATAAAGTAGTCTACAGGAAATAGTTTAGCCACGAGTAGACGATTACCATCGCGAGCCGCTTATATTATCTATAAACACACACTATCTGGGCTTTTAATTTAATTAAGAAAATAACTAATTCACTAGTATACAATAGTTGTTAAGCCAAGGAGTTTAAAATGAACAAATACATAAAATAGCATATTACAAACATGCGATTCACGGGCTGTAAGCATACGCAAACTTGAGGCAAGCATATATGTATGTAGATTACACAACCTGCCGACGTATCGAGTAAGCGGAATGATCTGTCCAATTTTGTTTTAACTTAGTATGATGGTTTTTTATAAGCTTGAAGGCAGACAGGAAAAAATACTAGCAACGTATTTACTTAAAATACTTCGTGGAGTAACGAATAACCCCACAATCCTACTAGAACTTTGGTTATGCGTGCCAAATGAATATGTGGAGCGGATTTCGGTTGCCGTTTTAGCGCCAAGCTAAATTCGAAGTTCTCGATTGATTTTCTTGCTCTTTGAACGATTTCAGAAGATATTATTGGATGGATATACATAGTTATGTATAATTAAGGACAGAATTAACTTTCATAATTAATAAATAATATCCTCCTAGCTGAATTTTGGCACGGCGGCTACTCTCAATGGAAACTAGCCATCTGCGTGGGACATATTATAGTGCAAAAGAATGTAAAGCGACACGACCGGGAAAAGGTCAGGTACAGGTACCGACCGCTTTATGTGTTGTCCGAGGCAAGCGGGTGAAACTCTTTACAGGAAATCCCAAAATCACTTTTTGGTCCGATCTGGGATTTCAGCCCACGATCGCATTAACTGCGGCTGATCACGGTACTGTAAGACCAATGAGGCAAATAATTAAATAAAAAAATTAAACAAATAACATGTGTATCGCAATAAGCTTAAATTCGTATTATTCGACTATTGTCGATTTAAGTGATTATATTAATATTAATAAAATATAAATAATATTAAATTTGTGGTCTTGGAAGGGAGTAAGGTTACCAGAACCCGTCACGAAAGAAAGAAGACTCAAAACAGTGAGTTAAGCTATGGGTAGCCACTTAGTAGCATAAAAAGTCTCATATCCCCAAATACCTCTAAGAAGGTATGAAACTCTAATACACACCTGGTTAGCAGCATAAAAGCTTTCAAGTATTCAATTCAAATACAATACCAATAAAATCCCTTTATTTCACAATAGTACAAATATAAATAAGAATTATAATATCACCACAATATAACAGCACTTTATTGCCCCACACCTCATAACTCATTCTTATAAAAGAAAATACGTCGCAAAATTGTCAGAGCAATTTCCAAACACATGATACCAAATGATGCGTGTAACATAACCGCTCGATGTAGCCATTATTATGACACGGTAATATTCGCAAGATGCTTCCCAAGCTCCCCTAATAATTCGTCTCAACAAAGACGGGGTGTAAGGTTGCGCGGGGTAGCACTGCGCGGACTTAAGATGCACCGTTTGTCCCAAGATTTATAGTTGTAGGGACACTTTTATCATTTGTTTTGAGTGGTTGGTAATGACTGGAAATAATTTGTTTATTTGGTCTTATTGACGGGAGATCTTCACATCATCACCCAGGACCAAAGATATTATATTATATTGACGGGAGATCTTTACATCATCACCCAGGACCAAAGATATTATGTTATATTATAATATCTTTGCCCAGGCAGATATTTGTGTGCATGAACATGTCTGTTTGTCATGAGTCTGCCAACCACGCCAACAGGCCCGTCAAATGAACAATTCTAAAAATTAAATTAAATTATTAGTAACCTACTAACCTGTAATTTGAATGGTGAAACGGAAACCTTCCCTCCTTATAAATGAGAGGTTTAAATGGAATAGCAATCCCTCGTTCTGTCGCAAAAAACTCGACACGGCCAAATGCCGACACGAGCTATTGCTTTGTCCCTGCAAAAGTCCCTCTGTCCCTCCCGTGTCCGTCTCCCCTGTCCTGTTAAATTAGCCGTCGGTAATGTGGTGGCGGGATGATTTGTGCCGATCGCCGATAACGATGCTAATGCCATCTTGCGAGGGACTGGTACATTAAATGGGAAAGAAAATTGATGATTTGACGAATTGGTTGATAAAATCGAAGAGGGTTTGAAAGTTTTTATATTTTAATGTTGTTTATATTTGTAATGTTTTTTACTTATGACTGACTCTTTGGGTTAGCAGTAGCGTGTTTAACCGGTGGTCTTGGGTTCAAATCCCGGATCGGGCCAAAAACTTATTTTGGTATTTTTCTGTACAGAAAATTTCTCAGTATCAGCTTACTCCCCAAGTCAAGCGTGCGTACATAAGTTTTACATCAATGAAACAGTAGAAATAATGTAATTTACATTATATACCAGAAAAAACAACCTTGTCATAAGCCAACGGCAACGTGCCCAGAAGGCTGGTGTCATTGATAAAATACTAATGTGATAAATGTTTTGCATATTATGATAATTCTATTAGTATTTTAAGTTCAATTAATGGAACGAAGTTCCTTATCGCGCGTTGTGAAAGGGGGCTAGACGGAAAACATTCTTACGAAAAGTTGTCACGACACTTTTTGCAGCTGTGCGGCGTGCGCATGTTTCTCTGTCTGTCTCTCTCTCTCTCTCTCTCTTATAGAAAGCAAGCCAGATATTTTCATTTCTATTTCGCATTGAACAGTGTGGTGTCGCGACGATTATTTTTGTTGAGTGTATACAGGTTTTATGTACATAATAAATAATAAGAAATAACTTCGTTCCATCCGGGTGTCCCTTGACACCTCTCAAGTTTTTATTTATAGATTTAAAGTATTTATAAGCAAAAAAGTTATAAAGTATTTATAAGTATAATTTTTATTGCTAACTGATAACTGTGCTGTGGTAATTATATGTTTGTAAAGTACCCAGCACCCAGGGATTAATTTACTTAAAATAAGCGTTGTCTTTAAAAAAATGTATTATTAAGTGCCAGGTACCAAACAATATTTAATTTTAATTCCATATCTAATTATGTCCTATAGTAATATTATGGAAGACCCGTAGATTTTAACTATATGAATAGCTTCACCTTATCTACCATAGTAACAATAATACTGACATTTCGTTAAGAGAAAACTCTCCAAGAAACTTTACCAGAATATTTTTAATTAAATTGTGAAACAATCTCATTCAAGTTATAACAAGGAAACGGCAAAAGAAAATAATGAGTTATTCTACTGAAAACAAAAACAGGATGGAAATTGTTTTGAAGTAGCTACACAGACTTAAGACATGAGTTGGAAAAAATATTACGTGAATAAGATTTGAAACAGTTACGCGATACGTAATTACTGCTGTTAAAAATATTTTTTTATTTTTAATGACACCGCCCGCATTAGGGCATGTTGGTAACCCCTGACATAGACGGACAGAAGTTACATCCAGACTAAGACCAACTATTTGTGGGTCACACAAATAGATGTCCGGCAATGTCCACGAAGCGGCGAGGCGACTTTCTTAGCCGCTGCGCCACACTATACATCAATATTATTAATACATACATACATTGACTGCATGTGTGGCGCAGCGGCTAAGACAGTCGCCTCGCCCCTTCTTGTCACGGGTTCGAGTCCCGCGCTAGACCACTTTTTGGGTAACTCATAAATAGTTGTTCTAAGTCTGGATGTAATTTGTGTCCGTCTATTATTTATTTGTAAAGTACCCCGCGGTACAGGGATTAAATTCCGTAGTACGGGCATTGTCTTCAAGAAAAAAAGAAAATTAATACATATATTATTTGGGTAGGTAGGTACATAGCAGTTGAAACAGACAAGCGATCTTTCTGCGCATCTAAGCCAGTGATCCCATCACGCAGTAGGTACTTGACATTTCAATGCGAATTCCGAACAGAAATAGCCTTCAGCCCCTCTTGAAGATTGGGAAAATTTATGTTGTCTTGGTGCTGTGGGCGCTAAATGGGTAGGTAGAAGCCCTCCTACTTCAACGAATAAGAACTACGGGAAAATATTTCTTTTGTTGTATATTTGTTCGTAATAGATTTTAAAAGTCCTTTCATCTATAGTAGAAAGTTACATTATCAGCGAGTAATACTAGTATGGCTCACTAGTTTTCCAATAAAATAAAGAATAAATATCTTGCGACAACTTACATACCTAATGCCATGTGATCCTGAACAACGCAGAGGCTGTACTGTGGCAATCAGTGAATACATATAAATAAATAAAAATAGATAAAAAAAGGTTTTTATTCACGTAGACTTTAAAAATGCGCTTGTAAGTCAGAGCATGTTTGTAGTAATATAGTTGTATACATTATTATTTCTAGTAACATAGATATTTAGGTACATATTGTATGAAAACATTTATAAAATTTATTTTATTATAGCAATGATATTTAGCTAGCTCGTATCAAGTTATTGTCAAGAGATTATGTTTAATTATCTAGTTTCATACGTAAATATTATAGATCAATTACACCCAGACACAAAACAAATAAATCACAACGATAAAATAGTTTCTTTAGGAACAAACAATTTTATCTCAATAATGGAAAATCATAAATGTAATGGTCCGACTGGTCTCGCACACTATCATCATCACCATCTTAAACTGGGAGCATATCAGTCAGCTATTTTTCTAGAAAAGAAAGCCGATGGATAACACCTCCATCCTCTGAGAGGGTAGCAAAGGAATCCAAAATTTTATCTGCCACTTGCCAGTGAGTATCTTTCGTAGCTTAATGAAGAGCGCATACTCGGATTGCCTTTTTAAATTTTAATTTATTTTTGGTTTGTACTATTTATCGGGAAAATTCGAGTAAAGCCGCGTAATTTCGGCATTCAGATCTCCATTCCCCGGGAGTGTCCGTTATTTCTGAGGGTAGTAGTATATTCCACTCCACCTCAATAGACACACTTGCTGTACGAAAATGATCCTTACTTACTACGTAATAAAGACACTGAAGCGACCGTCAAGGCCAAAATGTTTCCACCGTGTACTCGAGATTTATGTTTCCCCAAGCCATTTTTGTGGCTATAAAACTTGTCTGCTTCTAGGTTACGCTGGTAGGCCTGCTATTACGTTTTATTCGTAGATCTTCGGATAGGGGCGAAGGAGAATTGCTTCTCTAGAATGCGCAGAAATTGGCGTCTTCAATTTTCGGGTGGCAGTTTAATACAATTTTTGGTGAATATGGGCTCCGAAAATGGATTCCGTCATCATATTAAACATGTGGACTGCCTTGAAGTTCGGACGGGTAGAGAGTTAAGTCGCGGATAAAGACGCCCGGGATTAAATCCCGGGTGGGGACCCGAAAAAGTGTTGATGCGGTTTTTCTGGCAAGAGAAACACCCAATAACAGTTCAGAGGCAGGAAATTATAGCGATGTTATACGTCTTGCACCTGATCTCCCATGATGATCCCAGAGATGTCCCATCGGTGAACAGATTGTTTATCTTTGGTAGCACAGAATATATTAGTAGAATTCGATTGAATGTGCCCCAACTGAGAAGACCCAGCGAAACAAATTCAGCGAGTTCATTTACTACGGTAGCATCACGGCCCAGTTGAGACGGTCCGGCGAAATATAATCAAGTAGACATTGATATTTGGCCTAAGTCTAGGTATGCTTTGCATCCATCAATTTCATATTTATAAAATACTAGCTGTGCCCCGCGGTTTTACCCGCGTTAAATTTTATAAATTATCACAGCTCCTCCCCTGTAAGTTATAGCGTGATAATATGTAGCCTATATGTTGACCCGACCTCCTAATAATAATCATGCAAAATTTGAAGTCAATCCATACTGTACTTTTTGAGTTTAGCCCGGACATACAAACAGACAAAAATTCTAAAAACTATATTATATATATTTTTGGCTACGATATCGATTGCAGATGACGTCCCAAGTATCCTTATTAAAAAATATGCAATGTACAGTTTTGGCTTTCCTACGATTTTATTATATGTATAAATAAGGCGATGTTTTTTTTAAATGGCCTTAAATTCGAAACAACCTAAAATAAATAGTTTCTTAAATTGCTAATTTAAATAAAGTATTAGGGATACACAATAAGAATGAGCAAATCTAACCATTACACAAATTTTATTATACCTTACCTTCTGCAAGATATGTAAGAAGGGAGCCGTTCGGGTTAGAAGCGTTTGATTTGTTAATAATTGTCGCCCCGAAACCCGATCCGCGAAACACACATCTTGATTGTTCTACAGGAAGATAAAATTAACTCGCAAACGTACACCACAACACGGAATCATTATTTACGCCAAACTACACATCACTTTGGAACCCTACACCTCTACCACAACATCTACTATGCCACACAATCCTCCACCCTTTACCTTCAACACAAAGTCTATTTTTACTTGCACTTTTAATAAATACTTATTCTTTATTCGCGCAAAATTATACTTATACATCCTAGATATAAGGTTCAATTTTATTTAAAGCTGTAGATGACTATTTTCTCAGTTTTTCCGTAAGAGAAATGGCTTCATTTGCCCCAGCCTCCCTCAGTGTCTGTGTGGAGCAATTATTGCGGACTCGTATTACATAGCCCGTGCAAATTTAATGACTACAGGATAGTACAGATGTAAGATATGTGTAGCGAAGGCAGAATGTTTAAACGAGATCTTACCAGATTATCCATTTTGTAAGAGATAGGAGGCCCATTTGCGGTCATACCATCCAGTCAAACTAGTGTTATGGAGGTGTAAAATAAATTTTCTCTTATTGATTTACTACGCTAGTGGCTCATAGCCAATTGCTCTCACCGGCTCGTAAGTAATTGGCGAAGTTAAACACCTTGGCAAGAGGTTAGACCATGGACGGGTGAATGTTAAAGTTAAATTTAAGCTGATCTTATCGGTGGTTCTCATTAGACAACCCCACCTAAAAAGTGCTCAATGCGCCTAAAGAAGATTTCACTTCAAAAATACATTCCAAAGACATCATTGTTGGCATTCCACGGTGGATAAGGCGATTGAATAAAACATTATTAATAAACTTTTATAATAAAATCAACGCAAAACTAAAATACTTGAGGTAAACGTCTTTACTCACACTCTGCCTTTCAATTGATTTTTAAACTTTTTGTCCTTTGTAATTGTACGCTATTCAAGGAAATATGGCACTATTTTCTAACACTGATAAATAAATTCCAGACTAAGATTGAATCGTTCCACGTCTTTATTAGCTACATTCTCACACCCTGCAGGGTCACGGGAGCCGGGGAGGAATGTTTAATATGAATCGTAGGGAACTTGGCTGAGCAATTTTATACGAGATTGGATGACATTCTTGACGTTAAGAATTACACTATACCTTATTTTATTATTTGTTAAATAAATAAGATTCTGTAGTCTATTACTGGCTTGATAGCCTTATTGTCATATGATAACTATAAAGGTACTGGGTTCATTTCCTGGGACAGGTCAAAAAGTAATATTCAGACTTTTTTGGGAGAAAAATACTTGGTATCAGCCTGGTTTCAAGATATAAGCAAATGAGCAGTGTTTTGTGAGTAGGAGGAAATAGATGCAATTGTGTTTCAACTGACACTAGTTCAGTATAGTACGTCCCTTGCAGATGGTAGGTCTCCGTGGCCGCAAAGCTTGTTAATTTAGGAGATTTTATTACCACATATGGTATGTGCCACGACGGCTAGTCTGATAGAAAATAAGCCATATGCGTGGGTCATATTGTAGGGCACAAGTATGTATGATAGGTGCAGTCTCTATTCACTCATTGCTGTAGTCAAAAGGGAAGGGTTGGCCAACGCGACTGGAATAAATTAAGTTATATTACCGACGGCTTCACCTGCTATCTAGCACCGCTTACTTCCTGTCTCCATACTCTGCTCCATTCCTTCTACCTTCCACCCAGCAAATGGCAACTGGTTATTTATTTATTTCACCTTCAGCAAAATGGAACAAACAAACGCCAGCACATCAAGCTACCCCAATCTGTCAAATTTCCCCAATTGAAAGTGAATCTTATGCTTAAGTCATATAGTTGAAAATGTATAAAAGAAATTTGACAGACTGGGGTAGCTGGATGTGCTGGCGTCTGTACATAGGAGGACTTTCTACCAGTGAACTTAAGGGAAGTATAGAGAGATAATACATAATATACAATAGATAGTATATAATTTGAGTCTAATGAATACTATACTATAACACACTATACTATAACAAATGAAAACATTCAAATTATTGACGATATATTTCTGGGTGATGTTTCCTTGAAATATGCTCACATTCTCTCTTCTACTTGTTTCCCGTAGTTTATGACGTTTTCAATATACATGACGTCATTCACGCATTGGCGAACCTTGAACCACCCGACGAGCTCTCTTACTCAAACATAAGACCGCACCATTCATATAATAATTATATTACATGTTTCTCTTTACGTGATGCTTAGCCTCCTGATTGCTGGAGAAGCAGTGAAATACACTGCTTTTCCAGCAATGATATAGTATAATTGTTCTCCAGACAATATCAGAACTTAACTCTTAATTAGAACTAGTGTATTCTGTAAGAACCTCCAACGAGGAAAAAACCTCCTTCCGTAGTTCCTCAATGGAGGTTCTTAGAAGCGAAAGAAAAATATGCTCTTATTTGATTGAATAATTAATGTGACCTAAAATTTGGAAACATTATTTATAATATTATGATAAATTACTATACACCTACTCAGCCCAAAAGAAGTTAAATCTGAAACTGAACCCTTGACGTTCGTCACCTAACTACATATAAGAGAAAATATTGGACTATACGGACCAAAAAGGTAATTGAAAAATTCGGGACAAAGTAACCATGTCAGTGAACACATTGGTTCTACGAAAATCTACTCTAGTGCTTAAGCAATAAAAACACAGTCAACGATAAAGTGTGTCTACCGACGTCGCGTCGAGTTTACTATTGTATTCAAAAAGTACCGTGACATAGGTGGCACGTGTTAGGGGAGAGAGGTGCAAAGTGTACGGCGTAGGGTGGAGTGGGGTGGAGTGGCATAGCGATCAAGTGCTTTGCGTTTGTAAAGGCTTAGGGGCACTGAAGTGATAATTACAATGTTGGTTGAACTTTTCTTTATAAATCTTAAGTTTGTTATCCAATTTAATCCAAACTTGTAAATCAACTCAAAAGCATCCCCCATCAGATAAAAAATATCAAAATTTGGTTCTCCATTGTTTCTAAACCAATTGCACATAATATAAATAAATAAATAAAAAAAACACATTAATTAAGTATATAAAAAGTATCTTCTAGAGTATCTTATTACTAGGTTGGTTATTTACTGGTATGTGTAACCACAAATCTTTTTTGATTCCCTGTATCGCGAGATACTTTATAAATATATAATTGGTAGGTACAATGTATATCCAGCCATAGTATGTTATCCGAGGTGAGAATCAAACCCGGGATACAAAGAGGCAAGGCTACTGTCTCCACCGCCGCGCCATTCGTGCAATTAAAGGGCTTTAGTCAGAGAATGCAGTTTTCAATTGGTGGTGGTTTTTGGTTTGAGCGTGACACTTTACATTTCATTCTCCATGTCCTCTCTCGCTTGTAGATATTGAATAAATAAGTATAGAACATAAAGATAACGATATTGCAAAAAAGAAAATACAATTTGAAGTCGGTAAATTCAATGAGATTCAAATGAATTTATAATTTTGAAATTTCATTACGTAGCTAAGTAATTCCGTTTTCTATTGCCATTGTAAGTATTCAATGAATTCAAATTTTTTGTTACAGAAATATTGGTAGAGCGATGTTGAATTAATTCATTATACTTAATGAACCGTTTATTTTCAAGTCTCGTTTGATTTCGTGATTTGTATAATTCCTTGATTTGCGTCATTCATGGAAGCTATTTTCAATGTTCTCATCAAATATTCTCAAAATATTTTGTTTATAAGAAAAGGACTTATTTACACAAGTTCGTCATCAAGTTTACGTTTATCCAATGGTAAGGGGTCACTTAAGCCTTTGGATACTTGAAATACCCAGGGTGCAAACCTTTCAAAACATTTTTACTCCCTTTTTTAAGAGTCGCCAAGCACTCGCCTCAGCGTACATAAGCAAAAGTTAGTATTTATATAATATCACTCAAACAGCTGGTCGGTCTTAAATTGCTGTCCAAACTGCTATCTGTGTGTAAAAACAATACTATATAATTTATTTATCTGATATCTGTCTTTTTAAATTAGTATAGTACTTATAAAGATTTAAGATTTACGTAAAGAACTCCGCTTCTTCAATATTCTTAAATAAATAGCTTCTCTTATAATGATGCAGTAAAGTTCAAACTAGCAAGAATCTGGAACGTTGTACGCACGGGGCTTCTACAAATTGCAAGATCGTTTTTTCTCTCATTCGCTTGCTAAAGTAGGAGTCTAGCCAGGAAATAATAGGAATTAAAATGTACTTGTATATCAAAAATCCAGAGTGACACAAGCCTATTATTACCGACATCTTTAGTTTCGTTAATTTTACAACCCGGACGTTTATGTACAAAGCGCTGGGAGAGCATGTTGTTCATCACAATTTTTCACGAAATCTTTACTTGATCCCATATAGTTTATCAAGCCGATGACAGTTCGGCATATCTTGTCACATATTTTGCACGTGAATCGTGAATACAGTTGAGGAGAAAAGTTGGGACGAAATTTTGTTTTAGTTGTAATTATCCAGCCAGACTTTATCCCATCTCAAGTTTTAAGCCACGTCACCATGCCAGTACATAATAACTATAATATTATCCAACAACAAAAGAGAAGCATGTACATAACAAGAAAGCTAGCACAACAATATGTGTATGTATATAAAATATTCCAACGCTCCCTTTGTGCACAAAGGGGACACCGGAGCAGAGTGGAAGCCCTCGGGTGATCAAGTACTTTGAATACGAGTCTAAGTTGCGAATGTTACTAAGTTATTATTACAAACGTTTGTGTGTAATCAGGTAATGGAATTATTGTAAGTGATGTTACTAAGTTAGGTAATAAGTTATATACAGAGTTTATTTTTGATCGTATACATCGGCTATTACACGAATTGACAACTTTCTCAACCCTTTCATCATTTGTTACAGACATTCGTAATTCAATAACAATTTTGAACAATATACATATATTATTGAAAAGATAGGGACTGACTACATAAAACTTTTACGTTCAGCTGGCAGAGAGCTTATTCTAAAATTGCCTACTTTGTTAAGCTTGTTTTAGCTGAAACAAAATATATCCTTTATATTTCAGTTCAACTTCAATTAGTATCGCGCGGAACTTTATTAAAAACATGCAATTCTTGCATACTTATGTGTTAAGTAGGCCGAGGCATCTTAACCTCCATGCCACAAGTGTCATCAAACATTATTAACATAATAATCATTATAAATTGGCTACTTACAAATACTCGTAATTTAAACTTTGATTGATATAGTTTAACATTTTGTCAGAAAGAAAGTTCATTTATTGCATCTTCTTAACAGTATTTAGATATTTTAAACTACCTCGAGAACGCTTAAGATTTTTTCATACCACATATTTAGTAATAGAAAATTAAAAAACGTAGCAAATTTGAACCATTCTATTTTAAACTTATTGTAAATTTAAAGTGCTGTGTTCTCTGTACATTACCAATTAATAACCTCTGTAGTTGAACAAACACTTGCTTCAAGGGCCCTCAGACAGAATCACAAATGCATAGCCTAAAGCTTAAATAAATAAGGTCTAACCGAACCCTTCCTACCTAAACAAGATTACAGCTGACTTACGCAAACTTTTCTCACTGTGCCCTACTTCCCCACTCTCCCCGGGGATTCGGATATAATCCAGTTTGGCCCATTCTCCTGGCACGAAACGCTACGAAAAAAGTTGAATTATTCTGCGGTCACTCTTTCAAGTTCGTATTTTTTATATTTATATTATTATGACAATAAGAGTGTTTCCAGAATATTTCCTTTTTTACCGTTTGGAAGTTTCATGACGTAGGTACATTCAGAATTAATGTTAATATTGTGTGTAAATGTTGCTAATGTTTCAAGTTTAAATATTTTATAAATTGATATAATATTATACTGATAGAAATTTTCAATTTAATGTTAACTAGCTGTTAAATTAAAATTAGAATATAGCTTATGTGTTAATCTAGGGTATCAGCTAACTCCACACCAAATTTTATTAAAATCGCTCCAGCCGTTTAGACATGAAGAAGTAACAAACATACACACTCACACAGTCACAAACTTTCGCCTTTAAGATATTGGTATGATTACATTAAAGTAAAAATGTCTGTCTGTGTAGTAATTAGGTTAGTTTAGTTTTTTTTAATAAGTTGGTTCAGTTTTTAGTATTTATTTATTAGGTATTATTAACAGATTCCATTTTTGAAGGCTTTGGTGATAGGTTTTCTGTAAATTGTCATTATGGGCTGCTAATTAATAACGTTAATGTGTCATAAATTAATATTTTATAAAACAACTATTTTTATGTAATTTTATTTAATAAAATTTGATTCAATTTCAATTTGAAAGTCTATTGTCATAAATAAACTTGATATTTTTTTTTTTTTTTGTAAACAGACACACACGCACATAATCGGATTGAAGTCTCCTTATTTTGAAGACGATATTAAAATACCAATTTTACTTTCAGTCATTATGAATCATATGTAGTTGCCTTACAAACATCTAAAACAATAATTCTAAAAATATGTTGTAGGCACAAAATAGCATTCACACAAGTTAAATCCGAAACAAAACGTACAAAAGCTAAGCTCAGAATAACACCCTCACGCTCAAGTAGGGGGGGCAAGTGGCGTCGCCGGGCAAGCAGCGATACGGCACGTTCAAGCACTCTCGACCTTTGTGCCGCGCAGTTTTATAATTGATCCGTATGAGACAGGGTTACCAGATACAACTAATAAAAACGGAAAAATATTCATTAAACCACTATTTACTTCTCAACTATTAATACTGCAGATATTAATAGCAGAAACCAAAAAACCGATATTATGGACTAGAATTTAAGTGGTATAAGTTAAATCTCGACTGTAGTAGTCTTTGTTTGGAAGTACAAACGTTGACTCGCCTATTTAGTCAGTGGTTAGTGGCCCCAGGGTGGGGATAGGGTTTAGTAGCTGGCTACTAAACCCTATCCCCACCGGGGACAAATCTTTGTGTGTTGGGCACGATTATTTGTTCTGTGTTTGGGGGAAATTTATCTATAATATGTATGTATTTGGAAATACATAAGTATGTTTCTTAGTTGTCTAGTTACCATAGTACAGGTTCAACCTAGTTTGGCATCAGAAACCATTGTGTTAGATGTCCCAAGATATATAAACAAGTTAGCCATATTACTCTCGTAACGCTGACTACTAATAGTAAGTACTTTGTATGGATAGCGTCTAGCTTATACAAAACTCATGATGTTATCATTATGATTAAGGTAAATTTGCATTACTTGCCAATTTTTATATGAATTATTATTTTACAATTCTCATTTATCTAATTGTCAATTTAGTGCATTCTACAAGGTAAGTCGACAGCTCATCAAGTTACCTAAATCTGTCGAATTTCCCCAATCGAAAGTGAAAGTGAAGTGAAAAAATGACAGGTCGGGGTAGCTGGATGTGCTGGCGTCTGTACATTAGCTCTAGTTTGAAGCATAATAAAGTAGTTATCACTTATGGATCCTGTAGGGTACAGCACAGATTTTAGGAGAGTAATTAACCTGAACCATTCTTTACTGGGTACTAAAATTTGAGAATCTGATTTATTAGGGACTCAGCTGACATACTTACTTATCCTGTGTAGAAATACACGAAGAGTCTTGACTTTATTAGAATTAAAATAGAGTGAAAACTAAATAATAATCCAGGTTTCTATCGGATTTAGGCAAAAACTGGTGAAAATAACTCAACACTTTCGGGTTTCGGGATATAGTAAAGGTGTCAATTAAGTATATATACTAATCTCAAAAATGGGAAATCATAAATTTAATCGTCCGGCGGGTCTCGAACCTGCACCATCTACCAATCCGAGGTAGGCACTCTGCGTTAAGCTACGAACGATACACGCTAGCAGATCAAATTTACTTCTTCCCTTGCTAACACCCTTCCGGAGGATGTAGGTATTATCTATCGGCTTTATTTGCTAGAAACATGGCCGACTGATATGTTCACAGTTGCATGTGAAAGATCATATCATATTAATAATACCTTCCAATCTATATAAGTTTAAATTTTATAGCATTATTCGCAATATTACGCTTTGCATTGCGAATAATGCTATAAAATTCAAACTTATAAGTATGTATACTGTTGGGTAATGTTGATAATGTTTTCATACTTCATTATGAATTGTAGCAAATACGTAACTATAGAAAACCGTTTGATTATTTCCATCAAGCAAAATAAGGGCTGTGCCTCAAACCGATCAAAGCACAGCGGGGCTTGCCCTTTGTGCCCTCGCAGCGTGAACTGCAGCCGATACTGACAGCTACCAAATATGCTTACGACACCTTGATTGTAGCCTGCCACAGATTCAAAAGTATAATTTAACCCCCCATTTGAACTATAAAGTTAAATGTTTTCAAATCTACTTTGTACCCGTATATATAATATGTAAGACTGATTAATCTCTTAATATCTTACATCATCAAAATTGGGAATTGTCGACCTAAATTCAATTCAATTCAATTCAATCTTTGGTCCATATTAAAAGTTTCAACATGATACCCTGTTAGGGCACGGCAACATTAAATAATTAATAACAATTAAATTCAGCATGCAATTTTCACGTATTGGTAGGTATGTCAAAACATTATAACAATATCTATTGTATTACATTTTCTATTATGATATAATAATATGTAGTATTTAATTAATAAGTTGTCTATATAAAAACATAAAATAACATTATTATTTGAAATTATTATATACTCTATACATATATACAACACTAACCTACTTATATTATTTAGTTTTTGTCATTATAGAACTCCTGCAGTGTGTAGTAGCTTTTATGTATTAGGAATTCTTTTAATTCTTTAACAAAAGGATAGAACCGTTCGTCATCTTTGATGTATTTTGGGACACCGTTGTAAATTTTAATAGCGCTTACATGGCCCTGATTTGTATAGGCTAAGATTTGACTGTGGCAATGCTAGTCTGTTCTTATGTCTTACGTTGAGAGGTCTAAAATAGTTGTCTTTAAAACTGTCGATCTAACATGTCTTTTACTGATAAGACATATAGATCGACAATTTAGGTATTACTATGAATATTCGAAAACGGTATTTGTTAAATATACTACTATTTACCGCCGTACAACTAGTTGTGAGATGCATAAATAGTTGTTCGGAGTCTGGATGTAATTTGTGTCCGTCTATATTTATTTATATATTTATTCATAAAACAATTTACATTGTATCTGATTACAAATAAGTGCATTAATTAAAATTAAATATATGAATTACATTAACATAGGTCAGGTACAAGTCAAACACATAATAGAATAAAAATATAAAACATTAAAAACAGTCAAAATAACATAAATAAATCGACGCATAATCATTACAATAGTCAATTTTTTTCACAATTGTCATTTACAAAATCAGTCACAGAGTAATAACATTTTTTAATTAGGAAACGTTTTAGCCTTATTTTAAATAAATGTGTGTTATATACAGTCTGTTTCAAGTTGTCTGGTAACTTATTAAATAATTATGTTCCCTGGTACTCAGTAGAATGTTTCACAATATTTAGTTTAGGCGCAATTTTATTTTTAATAGTCTTTCTACGGGTATTTTCTCTAGTTTCTCTTTCTTGCTGAGTTTCATATTTGTGTATATATTTAGGGAAGTTACTCAAGACACATAGGATATATAAACTTGGTACTGTTAGTAGTAGTAGTAAAGTACCCCGCGACACAGGGATTAGATTCCCTATGGCGGGCGTTGTCTTTTTTTTTAATATATGAAGTCGGTAAAACTAAAAAGGCAGTTACTAAGTACCTACACTTCTACAAATTTATAAACTAAACAATGAATAAACTTTTCCACGAAGATAGCTAAAAAATAAATGAGGAGTATATATTTTTATGCCCCGTCCGAACAGCCAAAAACTTCTAAATTATTACCACAACTGAATATAACATCGACTCCAAACAATCAACAAAACACCAAAATATAACAACTGGCACAATAATATTCGCAAAATGCTTCAAAGAGCGTATAAAAAATTCAAAGGTTTTCCCCCAGACAGGTCACTCCCCCGTCCCTCGAGACCCCCCTCTCCCCTATAAATTAACTCGCCCTCGCTCACCTGCCCTTTGAAGATCTCGGTGTACACCTAAGCGACATTTGGGTAATAGTTTTATGATTATTTTATGTGCGGAATACTTTTGGAAGTGTAGTAGGCTTGTGGGGAGAAAAGGTATTCAAGTAAAAAAGGAGGTTAATATGTGAATGAAATATTTCATCGCATTTATTTTACGGTTATTGGATTTTCGAGATACGGTCAGCAATACAAGTAATTTGATACTGACAATATTTATTTCCACCGGCTTTGTGAATGATTAGGTCTAAATTTATTCTTTATGCAATAGTGTCTACGGACTGACCGCGTGCTTAGGAGCTTAAATTCTAATTCTAGAGTACTTTACATTGCGCGTGTCTGCGTATAATACTCAGCACGTGTTTCATTCCTCCACGAACCATTTTCAACGGGCGTTAACTTGACGAGCGACTCAATGGGACCAAAACTTTCACTGCTTTACCAGTAAAAGACAACGGATCGAGTGCTCCTTTATATACAACCACCACCCGCCAATTACTACAGACTAACGCCAGATACCCTTAACTTAGGAGTTGTAATGAAATTCGTATGATTCAGCAATTTTCAGACACCTTTAAAATTAAGCTCTTGTTAGCTGTAGCATTTTGGCTGTATATTTTTTTAAACATTATACCTAGCCAGATGTTCGATCCCTGTATCTTTGACAACATTATTGTTCGTACGGGGGCATCTTCCGGTAGAATATGTAATTCATTTTAATTTTTATCCATAACCCCATCCATGTTTTTATATCCTCCTGTTGAAATAAAAACTCTCGAGACCTTTGCTTAAACTCGATCCAACTTAATAATGTTTTATGTTCAGTGAAACCCATTAAATTCGGAGCAACGCCTCAAGCAATGCTGACACAGACATAGAAGGGACGAATACAACTGCTTGTCAGCAACTTTTTGCCAGTGTCACAATCGTTTGGAAGAGCGTGTTTTTGCTGCGTGAAAAAGATCAGGATATATTTTTATGACTTCTCTTGTTAAAGTAGGAAGTCAACTATAAAATGTGATTTTTAGATATGCTCGTGATCTTAAACCGATTATAATAATAATAATAGTCAATATAATTTAAAATGTCTCATAAATTTTATAAATTATTTAGGGGAAAAAGTTTTTAATTCTTATCACCAAAATTAGATATCCCTACTTAAAAGTTTACTACAACAATAGAAGAACATGTTTATAGCTTTTTTAATGCTAAGTAAGCAATCTGTACTTAAAGTGGACATAAATAAAATAATAACGGCTTCTATTCACATAAAGCGTCTGTAAATAGTCAGAACATGTTACGTAATTACGTGGGAATTTCTAATTTTGATGATTGTATATTACAATCAACAAGTTTAGTATATCGGAGTACTAAACGTATAATATTACAATCAACTAGTATTTGCAGGCATTTTATGTGAATAAAAACAGTTTTATTTTATTTCTGTTAAATAGCTTGCAACTTATATTCAGATAAGTTTATTAATACTCCTCTCCTTTATATTACTCCCAACTGTTTTCTTCAATATCCTTCCCATCGATCAGGTTTTTTCTACTCGTTGCTGTTCATTTAGTTTATTTTTTTGTGTGCATTATATTTAGTTTATTATTATTCACTAGTCTATGCGTTGCCTCTTGAAATCATAATGGCTTAAAGTCGCTTTTCTTACAAAAGGAAATAACGAGAACCTTTACTGCGGGTTATTAATAACGCGTGAGCTGAATTGTTTTATCTTTGTTCGTATATTCCATTAAATATATGCATATATAAAATAAACGTTTGGTATCTGAATTTTTATTATTGTACCATCTGTAATATTCGTGCAATATTTCAACCTAGTATATCTTGTTATCTCTGCACCAACTTAAGGATAATTGAAAGACAATACTTCTAATATTCAGTCCGCCATTATACTTCTACATACATAAAGTATGAATATATTTATTTGTTTAGACTTTACGACCCTTAAAATATATATTTATAGATATTAGATCATTTTCCATCTAGCTTCTTCAGTGTGCTTTTCCAAAAGGGAAGTGGTGCATCTTTGTAAATCCAGACTCCTACTGATATCATTTTAACTACACTCGTTGCGCGCTCCAATGCAAACAAAATATCGGGTAAAATACTACTCTGTCAAGAAAGTACCGGGAAAAGATCAATAATATACAAAATGTTTGTTATTCATCCAAATTTATTTTATCACCTTCAAAGAATGCTCCTTCAGAAACGATACACTTACGCCAACAAATAATCCATTCACCAAAACATTTTTTAAACGCTGCTTTCGGAATTGAGTTTAGTTCTCGCCGCGAATTCTCCTTTATGTCTTCTACCGATTGAAAACGGGTACCACGAAGTGGTAATTTGAGTTTAGGGAAAAGAAAGAAGTCAGCTGGAGCCATATCTGGTGAATATGGTGGTTGCTGGATGGTATTTGTTGGGTGTTTGGTCAAAAATTCGTTCACAATGATGGCCTTGTGCGAAGGCGCATTATCGTGGTGCAAAATCCAAGAATTTTCTTTCCACAAATCTGGCCTTTTTCGTCGAATTTGCTCTCTTAATACCTAATAAAATCAAACAATCTATTAGATTGGCTACCTTTTCCAAATATGATAACGGTGCCAGACAGTGTTACTTTTTCCTAACACGCGTTTACAAGTACAACAAGGTTGTCTTGCACCTGTGCTCCACGGGGAGTCCGACTCGCATAGAAATTGCAATTTCATTTCATTTTAATGCGACTGTTTACCTTCAATATAATCCCGTTAGGGTGGCAACCATTACGTATTTTCATCACGACTCTTATTTTTGTGAGCTTTAGCAGAGATAATATTTGAAAAACGTTTTGGAGACAATTTATGAAAAATTTAAACGCGATTAGAATATGATAAAGCTTTAAAATAAGTTGGCCTGACATAAAATAAGAATATCTTTATTACAGTAAAGCTTCATTCAGAGTGTTAAAATAACTTTGGTCCCAAACTAGGCATTGTGCCTGTATCTTGGGTACCGATCACACGGGTTGTACTTATTATAATACAGGTTGACATGATAATTGCACTTGTTCGTTTGACAGTGTGTGTAATGTCTTTAATTTTTTTTTTTATTAAAATAAAATAACAACGTTTTTATTCACGCAGACTTTAAAAAAGCGCTTGTAAATAGTGAGAACATGTTTGTAGTAATATAGTTGTATACATTATTATTTCTAGTAACATAGATATTTAGGTACAATGGATTGGATTACTATACATAATGGATAACGATGATAGCCGCAAAAGTAAAAACTGTAGCGCAGCTATCACCGCCCGCCTCCAGATACATTGACACATAGTTCTTTATTTAATACAATAATAATAATAATTTTCATGCGAATTTAGAATACAATTTATAAATTGACAATTTAAAAAGCTACAATCGATTTTAATATGAATAATAATACTTATAGACTAAACACAAAATGTTAGTATCATGGAAATGTGTGTGTATGTGTGTGTGTGTGTGTATGTGTGTGTGGTCGAGCGCTGGCGCGTGTGTGTGTACGTGTCCTGTTTATTTTATTTCATTACAAAATCTTCGGTGGCACCATAATCCAGTGTTTGTAGCCATTTTCGGATTTTTATTTTGAGTTCATTCTTTGTTAGGGGGTAAATATTTAAGATTCTATTAATTTTATTATAGAGTTTGGCACTGATGAAACTAAAATGTTTACTCACCATTGTAGTCTTGCGAGGCTCTAATTTACAAACTCGATCCGACCTTCTCTTTCTCGTACAATAGCTTGGATCATATGTCAGTAGGCTGTGCTTACGTAATATTGTTTGGAAAATAAATAACTGCACACAACTGCGGTACACATTGTATTGATTGTATGAAAACATTTATACAATTTATTTTATAATAGCAATGATATTTAGCTAGCTCGTATCAAGTTATTGTCAAGGTATTAAATAAGGTTTTTAATAACTGAAATAATTTACCTATAATGTCCATTATATAAAAATATTAGCTTTCTGCACACCTTCCCCATATGAACTGTAACAGTTCCAAATTTCATACTCCTCCGAAAGTGCTATTTTCGTAAAAATGGGTACAAAGTTTTTGCTTCACGTATTAATATTATAATTTATTTAATAAGCTTTTCTTACATTTAGTTCTCCTAAAATTAAATGAATTGTGACTAACCTACACACAATTCCTCTTTCATACTATATCTCCTCTCGCGGGCTTGTAGGAAGAGATTTCATTAGAAATAAGCAGTGCCTTTGTACTATTTCGTTTTGTATACTTGCTTTTATTTACTTTTTACTATGTGTACATAAAATAGAAAAGGAGGTTGCCGATGTATTGCACCACTGTAGCAATGGCCACGACAGTCAAAACAAAAAAAAAACTTGGTACAATTAACACACTGCCATCGGGTCCCAAACTAGGCAAAGCCAACCATACAACTGATAAACATACTTATACATTTCTAAATACATATTATAGATAAATTACACCCAGACACAGAACGAATCATCGTATTCATCACACAAAGATTTGTCCCGGCTGGGAATCGTACCCACGACCTCTGGCTTAGCAGTCAGGTTCACTTACCACTATACCAACGCCAGTCAAAGATTCTGAGCAAACGATTTGGAATACGTCATCTATTTCTCTTTTTCGTATTATTTCTCCTTTTCTTGCAATACCGTCTATGCCATTTAATAGAAATAATAGAGGTAGTATTTAACTGCAAATTGAAAAATCTTCCTTTTGTATTACAATCTTAGCAGCAATTTAAGTTCATGGCGCATTGCTATTTCTTCAAAAGTGGGTTGTTTGCGTAAATAAATTTGTTTCTGGTACCCGGCGGCCCCTGCCTAGCTAGCTCGGCCCGTGCATTGTACGGTCGCAGTTCCAACCCAACCTACTTTTCTCATAGCGAAATACGCCCGAGTAAATTTGATGTGGAACATATTTAATTGATTGATATAAATTGATGGGTGATAAGTTCTTTGATGTGCATTTATCCCGAATTAAATGGTTAAGTAAATGAATAAATCATCATCAGTCTCATATCGTCCACTGCTGGACATAGGCCTCCCTCAGAGGTTTCCATAATGCTATCATATTTGTATAGCACGCGGGAAGCTGCTAGATGTGGGCAGCACAAGACCTGCCATTGTGGAGGCCTTTGTCCAGCTGTGGACGTCATTTGGCTTATATGTTGATGATTATGACGATGATATGCATAGCTCATACTTATTAACTTCCGTTTACGAATTCAAGGCGCGAACTATAGCTCATAAATCAGTTTCAAAGTGGACGCCATGTAGAGTATGACGTAGTTCCGCCTGAATTTTATTATTACGAGCACATTTCGCTAGAATAGCTTTTGTTAACATAGCTATAGAGCTCAGAATTACATAGCTAGTCAAATAGTATGAAAGTTAAGCAAAACTTAGTAGGTAGTTAGTACGAGTAGCTCTGCAATGCGCTGTAGTTTATATAAAAAGGCACTTTAGCCTTGGATGCGACTGCAAAGGCCATATTTAATACTCAATACTTATTTCTAGAAGTCACTGTGCTGTAATTATTATTTACTTTTTGTACTAAACTTGGCATGCGATGGAAGTAGGCTGATAGAAATCGTCACGTAAAGAATAAGAGTAAAGGCGTTTAACCGTCACACTCCCTACTAAAGCGTGATTTTCTTGCCATAAAATAACCCAGTAACACTTTTTTTAGCCGACCGGGGACTTGAACTTAGCACCTCATCATATACGGTTCTGCTAGACCAGCGACGCAGTCGTTTTGATATGTACCTATAGTAAAACAGATCCACTATAGTTAGTGCGTCCGCTTAGCTAGTTGTTACTTCCCCGTTTCCTCGGGGTTGGGGTGACGCACTAAGGGCGCACCTTTATTATTAGAATTTATAACCCCATAGCAATGGTAATGAAATCATGGTTATGGGAGTCTATAACAGGTCTAATGGGCTCGCTATGGGAAGTTATGGCTTTCAAATGTTTAGGGAAACTAATTTGGAATGGTTTCGTGACCTTATAACAGGTTAAGTAGAGCTCACAAATGGAAAGCTCAAAATAACACTGTTCTTTCGAGTGAGGTGTTTTATTTGCGGCGTTGGATGCCTAGACCTAGATTTAGTAGGATTCCGTAACCAAAGGGTTCAAAGTGAAACCTGCTATAAAAACTTTGCAGTCCGACCGTCTTCCTGTCAATATAATACGTAGACACGTTCATTTTACGGAGCGGGATTTTTTACTGCCGTTACAACAACAAATAATAATATTAATTAAACTCTTAATATTAACTAATAATTAATATTAACTTAACTCCTTGCTAGATGGGTGCAAACCTTGTAAAATGGTACGTAATTATTTGCCTTTTAGGGAATATTTAATTTTTATTTTTTATAAACTAAGTACACCAACAGAATTATATAGTTAAATTATGTCATGTGCGTAATCAATCATACAAATAACAGGTATGCATAACATAGTGGTAAATTACTTTATAGACTTGCAGTGCAGATAAAATTCTGCTAATAAGTTGTTTAAAACGTGTCTCGCCATTTAACCTCAACGTTTGGCGAATATTTGGACCTGTTAAACATTAGAACCAACCTAAAACAAAATAGCTATCATGTGTATGGTTGCTACAGCCACAGACGTCATAGCTTCAACAAACTATGTTTGTCCTAATGTTGGTTCACTTCCTACATTGTAATGAAAATTGTTGATGAATAGAGAGGATTTTAAGATGATGAATGATGTGCTGAAGCGAGGTTTGTCACCGTTGTTTACACCGTGAGACCCCTGTCTTCTCGTTAACACGGTAAGATGTTGATCCTAGTTGATATATGGAGACAACGCTTTGGACCGAAAGTATGCCGGCCCTAAGCTATAGTAGTATAGCTAAGTATGCTAGCCCTTATCAACGAGGGTAGCAACATATTTATAGATAAGGTAGAGACAGATGTGAGATATTTTTTTAAAGGACAACGACTGCACTAGGGAATCTAATCCCTGTGTCGCGGGGTACTTTACAAACATATAATAGACGGACACAAATTACATCCAGACTCTGAATTACTATTTATGGGTCACACAAATAGTGGCCCAGCGCGGAACTCGAACCCACGACACTTAGAGGAGAGGCGTCTGTCTTAGCCGCTGCGCCACACGTGCAGTCAATAATATCAAATTTTAATATGAAATTTACAGTAAGCCTACACATAGAAACGAGCGAAGGCTTAAAACTACAAACTAAGTACCCGCGCCGGACGGGGACCCTCTCTGGGTTTCGAACCTCGACTCTGGCCTGTTACCCACGGAAAATGCGTGTGTCGTCGTTTTGGGGATATTTTCTACAACTTTACAAAGATGTATCCTGGGTGGGAATCGAACCCAGGACCTCTGGCTTAGCACCCAGGGTCACTATCCAATAAAACAACATTCAAAGACAGTTGCATTCACCGGTCGTCGTGAGTGATTGGCACCTGGACAGACGGTCAGTCTATACATGGGTGACCACCGACGTGCTTTGGAGGGCAGGTTATGCTGTCGTAACCACAGGAACAGTCGTAAAGCCATGTGAGAGGCCTACTGCCCAAACGATAAAGAAAAATATCAATTGTACTAAAGTCTCTATTGGAGCATTCTCGAGGAGGTAGTCCACGAAGGGCACCCATCTGAATGGCACCTGCGCGAATGGCACCTAGCCTAGTCCACAAAAGGCACCTATCAATATTTTTGGCAGGTGTTTAGTGGACGTGTGTTTTATTACAACTGCGCTCTGCGTTAAGCTACGAACAATACACACTGGCCGATCAAATTTAGGATTCCCTTGCTAAGGAGGATATATTAAGTTCGTCATACTTTGTGTACTCTGCCGCATTGTTACTGGAGCAGTGACGTTCAAGCGCGGCCACGCGATAAACATTTTTAACGTACTTTTTAACGGATAGACAGTAGTTTAATTTCAATGTGTAACATTCGCTTAAACATAAGAAAATACTAACGTCTTAACGTGCTTAATATTAGTAATGTTAATAAACGTTCTAGTGATTTTTATCGAAATCTTTCATTTAATAACCTGGGTTACTATAACGGTTAACGTAGGTGCCTTTCGTGGACAACAATGTAAAAAATTTATTGAATCCACGAAGAGGTGCTCTTCGTGGATTCAATTAATTCCCAAAAATATTGATAGGTGCCATTCGCGCAGGTGCCATTCAGATGGGTGCCCTTGGTGGATTACCTCTTCTCGAGGCTACATGGTGGACGAGGGTAATCGCTACGAGGTTGCAGTTGTCCTTTCCGCTAACAGTGCAATAACATATAATATGTACGTGTCACGAGAGTTTCCGACACAAGCCCGCCTAGAATTACCCGTTTCTTTGTAGCTACACTTTATTTCATAACCTTCCCTTTCGTACATTTCGTGTCAATATAAACTAACCGTGTAAGTTAAAGCTACTTTTGCGTACCTCCATCTTGGAAGTTCCCTGATCGATACAAGCTTCGCGTGACCGTTTGGCGCACCTCACACGCGACGAACTTGGGCTCCTCATGGTAAGGTTTTATTGCTTGAAATAATATTATTCTGTAATCGTAGTGGTGTCGTGGGTTGCAAAATATAACAGTGTTTTATGTGATATTGCATTTGTTCTTGAGGTTACTTTTTTTTATAACAGCAATGACACGCTACCCTCGCTAATGAGGCAGTTCATAAACAGTACCTACTATAGGAGTTTCATATCGTTCATCTACTACTCACACTTACACACCCTCAGACTCACACATAAATACCCATTACTACTATGTAGTATTCGGTTTATTAATGTAATTTGGACTGTACACGATTTTATTATTTATTTGTGTGTATGAATTGTGCGGTTCCTGGAAGAAAAGCTAGTGCGTTTTGTGCAGAAGCCGGTGCCAAAAGTTATCTGGCACTAGGCTCTGACAATATATTTAAAACTTCAACTACCTAGTCCCAGCCGGTAGGCGTTGGTTGGTAGATGCTTTCACGCCGCAAGTCGTGGGTTCAATACACACCTAGAACAGATATTTGTGTGCATGTACATCTCTGTTTGTCTTGAGTCCGGGTGTAAATATCTATATAAGTATGTATTGACAAAAGAGAAGTAGAATATCAGTTATCTAGTTTACATAATACAAGCTCTTTTTAATTTGGGATCAGATGCCCGTTTGTGAAAAATGTCCCAGGATATTATTAGTCACCTAAACTACAGTACTATCAACTGTTGCCTTTTTAAAATCCAAGAATATGTTTATAATTTAGGACATTGAATAGCAATAATTTTGTTTAAGCTAAGTTACAAGTACCATACCATATATAATCATAAGCAGTTTAATCGTTGGACAAACGACGTAACGTCTTTGAAGGTAGATACTGAGCACATGAGGTTTCAGGTCTAGTGAGGTTCAGATTTTTCTATATATTGCTGGTAGCCATACCCAGAAGTTGAGGGTCTTAAAGACCAGTGTAAAACACCGGTGCGTTGCCTGGCTTAAATACACGTGATTGAGAAGCCAGACCATATGTTTGAACTTGAGTCTTTATGGAACCGGTACAGTTCTTTAGACAGCCTTAAAGGTGACACTGCCGAGATTTACCATTTTTAAATTGTAGATGCCGTCTAAATAAACCTTACGTGTAATTCCTGGCACCACCGTAATAAAGATGGGGCGTGAATAAGATCGCCGAAGGAGAAACGATCAGCAATGTGTCAGTGACGCAAGTTCCATAGACTTCAGTAAATGTTTACCATCAGGTCTACCGTATGCTTGTCTGCCAACTTGGCAGTAAACAAAACGCGAAATTTTTATACAAAGTCAAAATTGCGGAAGTCCGACATTTCCTAGAGGACGTGAATATTACTACTGTTTCCGCCAATCAATTTAACCATTCCGTCATAGAATACACAATACGTTCGAGTGCTGCTTTTCCGTCATCGGAGTGGGGTTCTTCCCCTGCGCCAGTTAATTGATTACGTAAATAGTTTTTATTTATGGTATTAATAATAAAATCCTGGGACATTATTTACACATGGCCATCTGATCCCAAACTAAGCAGAGCTTGTACTATGGAAATACATACATATACATATAGGTAGAATTACACCCAGACTCAGGACAAGCAGACATGTTCATGCACACATACATCTGTCCTGGGTGGGAACCGAACTCACGACCTCCAGCGTGAAAAGCAAGCATTTTCCAACCACGCCAACAGGCCCGGCATTTGGTGCAAATTATTATTATAATATTTTTTTGCTGACAGTACGTCCATAGCTTACACTGGCCTTATTAGAAAATCAGCGCTGCATTTAATTTGATTAATGAAGCATAGTGCTTCAGTTACGTAGTTCCAAAGAATATATGTGCAAATGAGGGTAACCTTCCCACTTCACAAAGCATCTGTGAGTGTGGTGTGTCTCCCTAAAGTATGTCCCATTTATCTGTTTGTCCCTCTTGTCCAGCCTCCTGCTCCCTTTAGAAGTTGTAAGAGGCTTCAACCGCTTCAAGCGTTGCCTAATTTTGGGTAAGTAAAATTTAAATTTTACCATCCACACGATAAGAAGAAAAACAAGCATAATGCTGAATTATATTTTTTTTGTTTTTTTTTTTAGTGCCATGTAGGCGCTGCAGTATATAATAATATAATATCTAGGGACAATGTCGCACAGATCATCCTAGCCCCATACTAAACAAAGCTTGTACTATGGGTACCAGGCGACGATATACATACTTATATAGATAGATAAATACTTATATACATAGAAAACAGAAACAAATATTCGTGCTCATCACACAAATATTTGCACTTACCGGGATTCGAACCCAGGACCACCAGCTTCGGAGGCAGGAGCACTACCAACTAGGCTGTGGTGACCGTCAAATCATATTATGTAACTTTTTAACAATTACATCACTTTTCCCTTATCACTTTCTTAGGTAAGCTACTATAAAACTTAGGTAACAAAAGTCTATTATGACATAGAGGGGACACGGTTTCCAGAGGTAGGCGGCAACACGGCGCTTCCTGGAATTGAAATGTCCGTAACAATAGTTAACGGTGTGAGTGATAAAATGTAGCGATATTACGTGCTTAATACTTATTTTTGGAATTACCATAACTCTTAAGAACAGTGTCATGATTTTGTTTGAATTATTATTCAGTCTGTAAATTTACTTAATATTAATGTACATGTATATTACAATTAATTTACAAATCTAGATGACTTATAGTTGTGCTTGAATAGAAAATTAAACTACTTGACATAATATTTTTCTTCAATTTCTCATCATTAATAATAATTATTATTATCATTAGTCGCCAAACACTGTATAGTCAACGGTAAAAGTAGATGATCAATATCGGATATCCAATACAAACTATCGTAAATTGTATCAAAATGGTGAAGTGCTCTAAAGTGTATGAGTGTTAAGCGTAAAAAAATAATTAGCTAATGATAGTGCCGCCCAATATCCTAAACTTAAACTTCTTGTCCGATTTTGACTGTACTAAATATTGAAGAAAAAACTGTTTGACATACAATTAAAATAGCCAGAGGCTGTATTTTATTGAGAACAGCTGATTTGAATAAAATATATTGGACCATACAAGACATATTTCTTCCTTTCTAACTTCCTACTTTTGAAGGCGGAAAATAATCCTAAATATGTATTGCATTACAACATTCTTCAGAGTACTTTAGACCACTGTAAAAAGTTACGTCATTTACAATTAACTCCAGCCATTTATTATCGTTAACATTGTAGCACACGAACAGCTTTTAGTACACTTCGCCGCTGTTAGCTTAGAATAGCTTTGACCTGACCCGCTTCTGACAACCTTGACACAACCAAATACATTAGATTTTTATCGGAAGCATTTCCTGGAAACTTCTGAATAGTATATATACGCATAGAATAAAACACGGTAAGTTTCTAACGATCTCTTTGTCCAAGCGGTGAAAGCTGTCCGTTGGGTCCACCCAAGAGGTCTTGATCTCGATGGAAGCATGGAGATAGGCGTCGTTTGAGAAACTGCCCCCAGTGCCTCTTAGACAATGTGAGACTACCATCAACTTATAACCAATTTCATAGATGCCCTATTAAGTCATAAGTCTTATTTGTCATTATACATTTAAAAAAGAATATGTATAAAGAATATAATGTCAATAAAGCGAAAGAGGTGTACAAGTATCGTGACAAATAGAAGTCCATTGTCTCTGCCTACCCCTCTGGAAAACATGAGAGTCTATGTACATTTTTAAAGGAGCTACGTATAAAACCAATTTTATTTCCAAGAAGTTATAGTTGGCTGGAGCGTTTCAATAAAATTTGGTATGGAGATAGCTGACACCCTGGATTAACACTAAGCACAGCTAGTAAGACCATAAATGCCATACGGTCTATACTATTAGGCCGTGCTTAGTGTTAATCCAGGGTGTCAGCTATCTCCATACCAAATTTTATTCAAACGCTCCAGCCAACTATAACTTTTTGGAAATAAAATTGGTTTTATAGCTCCTTTAAAAATGTACATAGACTCTCATGTTTTTTTAATAAAATTTGGTATGGAGACCAAATTTTATTAAAATCGCTCCAGCCGTTTAGAGGTGAAGAAGTAACAAACATACAAACTCACAAACTTTCGCCTTTATAATAGTAGTGTGATAAGTCTTTATAAGTATAAGTTGAATGTCTAATATGTCTAGCAGTAGCATGTTTAAATGGATTATCATACAGCTACACACGCCACCGGTAGACCTTCGAGGTAGTCAGCACTAATAATAGATTTTCTATTGTGCCTGTGCCACGCGGTCATCTATACATATAATAAAATCGTAGGAAAGTCAAAACTGTACATTGAATATTTTTAAAAAAGGATATTTGGGGCGTGATCTACAATCGATATCGAAGCCAAAAATATAGTTTTTAGAATTTTTGTCAGTGTGTCTGTTTGTCTGTATGTATGTCCGGGGTAAACTCATAAAGTACTGCATGGATTTACTTCAAATTTTGCATGAATGCTACTAAGAGGTCAGGTCAACATATCGGCTACATATTATCACGCTATCACCTACGGGGGAAGAGCTGTGATAATTTATATAATTTAACGCGGGTAAAACCGCGGGGCACAGTTAGTTACAAAATAAACTCGTACTGGTCATGGCCCATAATCTGACCCAGTTCAAAAATGTTTTTGTACAAAAACGAAACTGATGGCAAATAATGCAGGCATAACCCACTGTTCATCATATGTAAAAAGAATAAAATAATTCAATGGAGAGATCTTGCAGTAGACCGATAAAAATTGGATAATAATTAGCAGCACCCGCGGTTTCTAAATTATTTTATCCCATGGAAACATGTCACTGGGATAAAAAGTTTACTATGCCCGTCTACAAATCTAATATGCATATAAGATATATTTTTTTGTCTATTCATAGGAATTTGACATGACATGATAGATAAAGAAAATAAAATAATGTATTCTCTTTATCTATGCTATGCACGTAAGGTATTAAACAAATACTCATTATTTACAAGTAAATCTCTACGGGGCAAGCAATTTAAGCAAAATCGGTTCAGTAGTTTAGACTTGAAAATGAAACAAGCAGACTTACTTTGCCATTGTTTTGTTAAATAAAAAAAATATCATCATCACACTTATAAATCAAACTCGTTCGGTTAGGTAATAACACGTATATTGCTGTCTCGGTCTCACCCAAGCTTTTTTAAGGTCGCGCAATAATACAATGTATTATATTTTATTTCATGATCCCCATCAGCCACAGTAATGCGCCACTTACCATTGAGAAGTATAATCACTTGTCTTTGATTCCCACCATATTTCGTTTCTGTACGCCGTAGGTATATTTTTCTTACTAAATGGGCCATTACCTTTACTCTTCAATTTTGCATTACCTTAAAAGCCACGGCCACCCTTCAACAACAGCTATATAACGACCTATTTTGCTATCTAATCACAGTTTTTGTCCTTATTTCCTCTTCATTGGCATTCTGTTCACCTTGGGAAGTCTTTGAGAAGATTTTCCGCCCTTTGCTTCGCTAACGAGGTCTCGACAAGGCTTCTGCCCTCAGTCTGTAGGTACCTGCCTTTAGTCGGATTTGCTTTGTATTGAAAGGCTGTATTAATAAGGGTTTTGGCTTATTATTTTTTTATTCTATGTTAGTATTTGTGTCAGTATAGGAAGTATACTTAGCTGAACAATAAAATAAAATAAAAAAGGTTTTTATTCACGTAGACTTTAAAAAAGCGCTTGTAAATAGGCAGAACATGTTTTAGTAATACAGTTATTATTTCTAGTCACTTATTACAGATATTTAGGTACACGGCATGTTAAAACATTTATACAATTTATTTTATAATGATAGTGACATTTAGCTAGCTTGTATTAAGTTATTGTCAAGGAGATTATGTTTAGTTGAAGTTTTTAATATTATGTATTGAAATTTAAATTTTACTACATATTGTCTGAATGGTTCTGTCTATATTAAGGTATGAATTCAGTATTATTATTATAACGGACCTTGTGTTTAAAACGACGGTCGCGCTTTAATGCTACCACCGGATCCAATGCGCCCCAACTGAGAAGACCCACTGATAAGTTATATTGTCTAAACTACTATAATTATCTTATTAGTGAATGATTAGTGTAAAACATACATCTAGACCTAGCATCCTTATGTTTTGCCGATGATATAGATACAATAAGATATAGGAATTTATTTTTTTATACCTGCTGTGTGGTGACGGCGACAAATATCAAAAACAGAATATCATCACCCTATCTCATCCCGTGGGGGGCGTAGAAGTCGACGCGAGGAAATATTAAGCGTGGCGATTATGGCTTATCCCCCGAAGACGATTCTTGAAGGAGGCTTGTCCAGCTGTGGACTTATTTAGCTGTAATGATGATGATGACCTGTATAGTTACTCGGATACCAAGATATCTTCGACATTTGCCTTACATTTTTTTTATAAAAGACAACAGTACAGCCAAGTACCCCGCGACACAGGGTTTCCCTAATGCGGAATCCCTGTATCGCGGGGTACTTTACAAACATATAATAGACGGACACAGATTATATCCCGACTCAGAACAACTATTTAAGGGTCATACAAATAGTTGTCCGGCGCGGGACTCGAACCCGCGACACGAAGCGGCGAGCCGACTGTCTTAGCCGCTGAGCCACACGTGCAGTCAAATAATATGAAGATCTCATTCCCCCTAGCTTAATTGTCAAAACATTAAGGGCTCAGATCTAAATTCATTATTCTGAGAATAAAATAGAGTATGTCTACCATGAGGAAAATGGAAAAAATGTGTTAACATAAATTTTGTTCTTTTATCACCGAGGCACCTGATATTCTGTCCGCATCAAGTGTACAAAATAGTCAAACAAATGACAATTATAAAACACACTTTGAAATGCATTCAATTCACAAAGATTTAAAAAAAAAGAATGCCATTTATATAGATAGAAAGCAAAAAAATCCATAACATTCAAAGCAAGACAACCGAGACAATTCTGATAGATCCATACAATTCACATAGATTTAAAACACGACAATTCATATAGATTAAAAACAAGACATTTCATATATATTTAAAACAAAACAATTCATATAGATTTAAAGCCAGACAATTCATATAGATTTAAAACAAAACAATTCATATAGGTTCAAAGTAAAGTAAACGGTATAACGTTACTGATTGAACGAGCCAAAAAAAGCCCTTCGTTCCAATAACGAGATTCACATCGACCCTTACAAATTGGATGGTGGCTAAACAAGCCATTAGAATTACTGTCGCGAGGAAAAGCGACGCTGTTGTACTGCTTGGAATTCTTATTAGGATTTGTCTTACCCTGGACTTGTTGACATTGGGAGGAACACATTTTGTTCTAATCTTGTTTGTTCTACTATTCTAACTGCTGGATAAGCGTATTTATAATAATAATAATAGCCTTTATTCAGACAGTATTTCGTTTACATATCTTATATATTAAAGTCTTAACTATTTAGCATCGATAACCCCGTCTGTATGCCATTTATTGACAAAGGCCTCCTCCAACCTTTTCCATTCTTCTCTGTTTTTGGCAGTTCTTGTCAATAAACCTCCTGCTACGGCTTTTATATCATCCACCCATCTCCTGGATGGTCTACCTATGGTATTTATAATACTGAAATAAAGATATTCACACAAATTGAACATACTTTAGTGAGTAAAATAAATAGTACAACAAATAAAACCGACCACGTGCGAGTCGGACTCGCACATGAAGGGTTCCGTACCAGCAAGTATTTCAGTTGATTAAATGAAAGGTAATTTGTGGTTTACGATTTATTACGTATTAAAAAAACTACTTACTAGATCTCGTCCAAACCAATTTTCGTTGTTAGTTTTTATGGTAATGTACATCATATATTTTTTATAGTTTTATCATTCTCTTATTTTAGAAGTTACAGGGGGGACTCATTTTACCACTTTGGAAGTGTCTCTCGCGCAAACTATTCAGTTTAGAAAAAAAATATATTTGAAACCTTAATATCATTTTTGAAGACCTATCCATAGAAACCCCAAATGTATGGGTACAATGAAAAAAAAATTTTTGAGTTTCAGTTCTATGTATGGGGAACCCCCAAAATGATTGTTCTTTTTTTATTTTTGTGTGAACATCTTAATGCGGTTTACAGAATACATCTACTTACCAAGTTTCAACTGTATAGCTCTTATAGTTTCGGAAAGAAGTAGCTGTGACATACGGACGGACGGACAGACAGACATGACGAATCTATAAGGGTTCCGTTTTTTGCCATTTGGCTACGGAACCCCAAAAACATAAGGTTCAAGTCAAATTAGTCAAGTGTAATTCAAAATATATGCATATTATAGATTAATTACATCTCGACAGATAATAAATAATCGTGCTCATCACACAATGTTTGTCTTGAGTGGAAATTGAATCTCCGATCTCAGCCTTAGCAGTCAGGGTCACTAGCCACTAGACCAAAAGGCCAGCCAGCGATATTTTGTATAAAGATCACCGACAACTCGTGTTTGAGTTTCACCAAAAAGGGTTAAACATTTTTCAAAAGAACTGTTATTTTAAAGACATATATAAATAAGATGTATATTCAGTTCTAGTGTTTTTGATTTTATTTACAGGTGCTGCACATGAGACACAATTGCATTTTATAATTGTCTACAATTTCTTACAAACTTTTAGCACGTAAACGAAATGTTGGTATAACTAATCTTGCATGTTCTTACATATAAACAATAAAAATATTAACATTTATGAGTAAATCATTTGTGTTCAAAAGGACTCTGAATCGTCTTTGGTAATCTCGCTCTCGTTATAAAACCGCTCGGGACAGAGGAACGACAACTGACAGAAAACAAAGTTCGACTCAAAATCCTTTTGAAATAGCTGCCTTTTTTCCGTACCGCCCGCAGCGCTCTGTACCGAAATGATAATACAATGATCATTTCTGTTTGTTGTCAGGTTCCGAAGTCCCTTGCGAGCGTCGCGCCGTGGCCCACCCGTTAATGTGAGCAATCCGGAGCCCCCTAGCCCTCTGAAGATGAACACAGCTTCCCACAGATAAACAAAAAGCGGAAATATAAAAAACAAAGATGGCGGAGGGACCACAATCAATATGGCAGAAGATCGACAGCTCAGCCATTCCGGTCGTCAACTTGGAGGTGCGAGAAGTTAGAGAAATACTATGGGAGAAGATCCAGGAACCAACTTCCCAAAGAAAGATCATCCTGGTCATTGTGTCCATAGCACTACTCCTGGACAACATGTTATATATGGTAATCGTACCCATCATCCCAGATTACCTTAGGTACATTGGAGCATGGGGTGAAGCGGGTTACGATCATGTTGTCACCTTGGCTCCATATAAGGAAGGTAACAGAACCATAACACCCACCAAAATCATCCCTGCGTCTCATGAAGGACAGGATTCAGCGACCGGTGTCCTATTCGCTTCTAAAGCCATCGTTCAACTCCTGATCAACCCATTCTCCGGTGCCTTAATCGATCGAATTGGGTACGACTTGCCCATGATGTTTGGGCTCATTATAATGTTCCTTTCTACATCTATTTTCGCCTGCGGCAGGAGTTACAGTATGTTGTTCTTTGCTAGAAGTCTTCAAGGCGTGGGTTCAGCTTTTGCTGATACCTCAGGATTAGCGATGATAGCTGACAGATTCACAGAGGAAAATGAGAGGTCTAAAGCCCTTGGTATTGCGCTTGCATTCATCAGTTTTGGATGCTTAGTGGCACCACCTTTTGGCGGTGCCTTGTATCAGTTTGCAGGAAAAGAGGTCCCATTCTTGATCCTTGCCCTAATATCTTTAATAGACGGATTTATGCTACTACTTGTGATGAAGCCTCTAAAAACCCAGCTAAAGGAAGCGAATGAGCCAAAACCTCCTAGCACGCCAATATGGAAGCTCCTGATGGATCCTTACATCGCTGTTTGCGCTGGTGCGTTAATGATGTCGAATGTAGCTCTGGCTTTCCTTGAACCGACAATTTCACTATGGATGGAAGATAACTTAACGAAAGACAACTGGAAGATTGGTATGATCTGGTTACCAGCATTCTTTCCTCATGTTCTTGGCGTAATAATAACTGTAAAGATGGCAAGGAAATATCCCCAGCAGCAGTGGTTGATGGCGGCTGGTGGTTTGGCGCTCGAAGGCCTTTGTTGCTTCATCATACCTTTTGCTACCTCTTACAAGATGCTGATGATCCCCATCTGTGGAATATGTTTTGGAATAGCGCTTATCGATACAGCTTTGCTACCAATGCTGGGTTTTTTGGTGGACGTCCGATATGTATCAGTCTATGGAAGCATCTATGCTATAGCTGATATTTCATACTCCTTTGCATACGCGGTTGGACCAATTATTGCTGGTGAAATTGTGGAAGTTATAGGGTTTACAGCCTTAAACTTTTTGATCGCTTTCAGCAATCTCTTTTATGCGCCAGTGCTTATGTATCTGCGACACATTTATGACTTTAAACCGTTTGAAAATGAAGCTAATATTCTTATGGCTGATCCACCAGATAAAGAATATCAAACATATAGCATGCAGGATCAACAACCTGTAAACGGAGAATATAAAAATCATCTGGAATACTCTAACGTATCTGGTCAAGTAGCTTCTGGGACACAGGAGTCGAACGTAGATTCCAGCGGTGGTGGGTACAATTATGACCAATCTTACCAGAGTGGATACCAGAATTACAGTCAGGGATATGAGCAACAACAACAGCAACCGCAGCAACAGGCACAAGGGTACCAACATGAGTACCAAGAGCAATACAGCCAGCAACCGCGGCAGCTGCCAACGCAGCCACAGCCAACAGCCAGCAATCCTTTCAGAGCGGGTGGCGCTACCCCTCAGTCTACGCCTGCCCAGGCACCAGCACCTCAGCCTGCTATAAAGAACCCTTTCCGGCAAGGTTTCTAATTCACTCCAAAATCAGTGTTGTTGTCGATATTTTTGAATTTACTTGTTGTGTAATTATAAATGTCCTATCTGGGTAGAGTGAAATATTACATTGGATTAACTTGCATCGCAACATTTCAGACAGTAGTTACCAATTTGAACAAAGTATTCAAGTTTGTAACTATTTTGTTTTAAGCAATTAAAATTGTAACAAAGTATTTGATATTATCGTGGATTTTTAAGAAGTATTATGAGAAACGAGTGTGGGTTACAATGCAAGTATAATGAATGTAACATTTGACAATATAACTTCGATCACTGAGCCGTGTTATATCGACGGCGAGTTGTTTAATGTCAGAATAGATGTCTATTATCTAGCTGTGCTTCTAATGTAGAATATTTATCGGCTCGAATAACATTAATGCTTTTTAGAAACAATATTCAAAATAGGAAACAAATGTATCGATATTGCTTTTTAAAAGGGAAATGTGGCTAAAGCAAATAGCAAAAGCAAACATTTCTTAATATAATTCAGTTGTTACCATTTACAAGTGGAATTTGTAAAATGTTAATTGAAAATAGAATGACTAACATTATTGAAATACCTGAAGTAATGCTAAGTATGTGATATTTACAATTTTATCAGCATATTAAGTTAAGTACAGAGTTCTTTTCGATGACCTTGACCCACATTATAATCTGATCTTGACCTTTGACTTTCGATAATGTGCAAGATATCTTCGATACCATCACGTCCTAACAGAATGTAATATAGCGATTCTATAGCGAAAGAGGAGACTTAAAAATGCACTATACATTCTTCAAAGGCTCTTGTGAACTGGTTTCAACTCTAGATTGAGTAAATGGCTTTTACGTGAAAACATAATTTGAAATTGATGAATTACTCTATAACTTCAGTTTGATGATATAATTTCACTAAAGGTATCACTTAAAAAAAATATGTCGGAAAATTAAGTTCGTTACAAAGGAAAGCCTGTAATTATTTATAAACTATGGAATTGAAATTAAAAATATTTTAGAAAATTTTGAAGTTATATTGAGGATGATGCAACATACGTGTGGTTTTTAAAGGGCCATAGAATTTGTTATATAAAACTTGTCTTTACTAGGCAAAGTATTTTTTTAAGTAAATAATTGTCTAAAAAGCATTATTGTTCTCAGTCGCTGTTTTCCTTGTTGATCTTGTATTGTTCTGATATAAATACAACTGTTATGCCTTCTTTAGAAATATATCTGATGTGAGAAATATAGAACTAGTTAATTTAACTTACGAATAGAAATGAGAAAACACACAAATTTTGATGAAGGTTAGTATGAAATAATTTACTATATACTGAAGATACAATCTTGATACTTCGAATGAAATTAGCTACGAAATATATTGAATTTAACATTTTTACCCCATTACGTGTGTTTTCTTTATCTAAGATTATTCATAAGGTCGGGAAAATTACAACATTATCATCATAATGATAGTAATCCTAATCATTAAAATGTTCCCACGTTTATTGGCTAAGTAGTATGGAGTAGTTATATAATGATAGATGTATTTTACAAATTTGGCACCAGTACAGATAAAACGCACTTAAAAGTAAGGCCTAAAATATTTTGATGTAACTTTGGCACTTACTTCATTTTAATATTTTGTTAAAAAGGGAACGCTAAACCAATACAACACTGTACATACGTGGAATAACTTTTAACAAAGTACTAAAATGCTATATAATCGTAACCGTTTCACACATATTAAATTAAAACTAAAACGTTACGATTAGCGGAACTGTACATAATTCTAACTTAGATCGCTCCAAATGCGTTCTAAATATCATTTAAATATAATTAATATCATTAAAAGCGATGTTACTTATAGTATACTTTTAGATTCTCGTATGCTAAATCAGCAATACTAGTTTAAGGACCATAATATCTTGCTTATCTTATAACAATTAAATTTAAATATCAATTAAATATCATTAATGTAAGTATCAACTTGTGATAAGTTGCAACCAAGGTAACGAAACATATCAGGATCTTTTGATTCAATTAGAGTTAAACTTTATAATAGTAAGTGATAATTCTAATTTTACGATGTATTTTTTGTCTAAGTGTACAGGTAGGTAGTATGTGTTTTCGTCGTTGTTATATTATACTGAGGTAAGTTTGTACCATCAGACACAGCACGGCGATGTCGAGCGGGAGGTGGGGGTAGGAGGAGTATCGTAATATTGTGATTTTGTCATTGATCTATTTGGCATGGTTGTGATTAAGCAGTTCTAACAAATGAGTCAAGTTCTTAAATCAAAGTGTGTGGTTACATTAAGCCTCTTTTTGCTACAGAAATTTATAAGTGACAGAGTACTAGTGAGAGTAACTCCCACATGTGTCGTCGTTCATAATTGACACTTAAGTTAACCAGATTGCTGCTACAGCAATGTATGAGGGACAGCCTACCAGAAGACACTTCTTTCCGACTCTCTACTTACAGTAAATAAAAAGGTTGAAAGTACAGTAAAAGCACTAAGAAAACTCTCTTTCTAAGGTCAAAAGGGGCTTCGAGGTGTAATGTTTATAATATCAAGTGACATAACTTAACAAAGACTGTGTGGCAATCTAAATCAATTAAAAATATAGTCAATTAAACGATATAAAATTATTGTCAATTTTATGCATATCTTGTCAATGTTTCTTTACATATCGAGTGATTATGAGCTTGCCAACTCCCCCTACCGATCGACACGATAAATATTTCGCAGACGACTGAGCAACAAAGTCAAAATTAACCTAAAAATAATTGTACAAGAAATATGTGACGCGCCCGATATGTCAATTGAAGAGTGTATAAAGTAAAAAAAAAGTGATTAAGGTGAATAATATTCGTTATTGTCGTAAAAATTGCTAAGTATATTTGTTTGCCATTAGCACAAAAATCTGGAGTAATTTCAAGTGGTTATGCAACAGTGGTACTTTTAATATTTTTTGGTAATTATACTGAAAAATTTTGACGATGGTACTTTTATTTAAAAACGGTACTATTTTCAAAAGTGGTACTTTTATTCAAATAGTTTCTGAATTAGTACCTAGCCTGCAAAGTACAATAGTGTTTGTAGTTCATCTCTGGAGCACTAAACTTAATTAATTCGCACAATTATTTTTATACGTTCCACTTTTAGATATAGAGAGAGGTACTATTTTTTAGATCGGATGAAAATATGGGATAATTTAAGTACATATTAATATAATTTAATCAAAAATAGAGCATCAACCAACACACACGCGGGCACATAATGTCATATAAACATTGAAAAGATAAAAACTTATAAAGTGCAAAACTGTAATCCTCTGAAATGTGACTCACTAGGACATAGTAATGTGCAAAACACCGTATGCAAAATTGAATTATCTTAATGTGTGCTCTTTGGTTAAGTTATTCCGAATATATTATATATATTAAAGTTAATATCAAGTTTGTAAGTGAGCTGAGATCAAAGGCCCTCTCTCGCATATATTTGTAAGTTTAGAGTCAATTTTCGTGTCAAATTCTCCCGAAATTCAATTAATTAGTAGATTGTGAGCACAAAGTGGTAATATTTATTGTATATTTAAGTACATACACTATGAGCGTGTGATTAGATGGTTTTACAACACTTCAGCCATTGAAAATTATGTTTTTCAAGTTTTGTTTATATTCAAAAGATTAAAAAAATAATATAATTAAAATACGTTGCAATTAATGGGAAATAAAAATACTAAGAATCGGTTTATATTCAATGGAAGTGCAAACTCTTTTAATTAATTTTGAAACTTAATTAAAAACAAAAAGAATATAAAAATTTAGGTAACCATCTGAACACACGTATGGGTAAGGTAATGTATTGCTTTGTGTATTGTAAACTTGTTGTGTGTTATTATTAATAATTGTGAACTATATTATATCAGGAATAACCGCCAGTATCACATACATATCATTAGAGTAAGCATATACAATATATTCGTAGTTGTATACATATATTTTTTGATAATAAGACTTAAATATTCTTTACATCAATGTACTTACATATATTTAGGGCATAAATTCCATGGAACGATCTCCAGCTGACATGAGAACGTCACATACACGGATACTAACAATTACTATTCAGTGAGAGTCTGAAGCCATGGTTTTATGAATATTGGATTGGCTATTTTTGCCTCATCTTTATATATTACACTTATTTTAAATATCGTTAAAATTATAAAAATGTGTTATTTTTTACACTAGTACGTATTTCATTTAAAAGTTAAACTTTATTATTTAAAGTTTAAATTTATTAATAAATTGTTTTTATTAATTCAATTGTTCTTAAACAACTTTGTTCAAAATGTGGAGGTTCTAGAGTTATTCGAGTATCGATTTCCTCTGATTTTGTTTTGCATGACGTGTTTAAATAATCTAAATATTTTTTTTTAATAACTTGTATTTAATAAACGCTTTGCTAAATACTATTTCCTTCCTAGATTAGTTCTAGTTCCTATCGATTTCCTCTTCTCTAATCTAAATGTTTACATGAATCTATTGTCAGTAGAGATTTATATCACTCCTTGATACTCTAGGCATCATATTCATAGGTCTCCTTAGGATTTACTAAGATTTACAAAACAGCAATAATACCTTAATCTTGGACTAGCTTTTACTTACATGTTATATCTAAAGACTTTTTTACATCATATAAGAGACATTTCAAAAACCTAAAGAAAAAAAAATTACAAACTAAAAATGAATTTTCGAAAAAATATTCCACAGTATCTTTGAAATTTAACATTATATTTAATATTAACACATGTTTTAATAAAACATGTTTTCGTCTAAGATTAAAATGTAATAATTTAGAAGCTAACAAGAAATCATTATCATCATCATCATCATATCAGTCGAAAGACGTCCACTGCTGGACAAAGGCCTTCCCCAAAGATCTCCACAATTGCCGGTCTTGCGCTATTCGCATCCCGACCCGCATAAGATCATGGGTCCATCTTGTAGGAGGCCTGCCTGCATCCTGAAATCATTATAGTTTATTGTTAAAAAAATCACAATCAAATGAAGAAATTCCAAACTTATCACTAAAAACCGTTATCAGAACAGCTAAAACTATTAAAACCAATACCTACGGAGACAATTATGAATATGTAGTATTTTAACTAAATTTTCCTAAAATAAATTAAAACGCACAAATGGCAACACCATAGTCATTGGCATGAGGATGTAATTATAAAATTGATGTCGTGTGTTTACCTTATTCTATTCGGTGTTTGTGAAGAGTAACTGCAAACATAAAGTAAGGATTAATAAAAGTAATAAAGAAACAGAAAAAATGGGTTTATTACCTAAGAAGCCCTATTTAGTGTACATTTGCGGTTTCATTATGTGTGCGTGTGTGTGTGTGTACGTACATATGTGTGCGTGTGTCTGTGGGTGGGTGTATATGTGAGTGAATCTGCGTGTGTATGTTTGTTTATGAATGATTTTATGACCGATTGTGTGTGTTTATTTGAGTACAGTACAGTAGTTTCAATAACGTTTGTGTTTGTACCCTTTGTAAATTATTAGATACCTACTTGAAATTACAAAACATATTTGGAAGATGTTTGCAGTTACTTTTCTAACTTAGATCAGTACCCGTCCGTTAGATCTACAACTATCTTTAAACTACTTTTAGGATTTCGCTTCGCCATCTAGAAGTTAAATTACCTATATTCTCCATTTTCATTACTAAAATGTTCGTAGAAATCCTAAAACATTAATTTAGAATACAGTTACATTTGTAATAACAGTAATTTTCGTAAATATTCTTTAATAATTATAAATATTTTCATTGTCCTGATTTATTTATCAAATGAATATACAAAAACCATGTATAAGTAATATTTCTTTGTAAGTATTATTATTATTATTGTTTCTAGTAGAAAGTACAGAATTACAAATATCTATGATTTTTCATTTTTATTAACATAATATATAAAATTAATATAAAATAATAGAATAGATAGTGCTAGTTACGTATAAACCTGTATATATAACAATTTGACACCCACACAAGTATGAGTGATAAGTATCAAGTTACTTAGGTGTGAAATAACCGTAACGAATATAATTTCTATCACTATTAGTTTTATATTTAATGTCATAAACTCATAAAATCTATTTCTATCCATATCTAATAACATTAATTAATTATATCATTAAAATAATACCCTAGTTCATCACTATTGTTTTCGTGATTTGTCTACATATCAGCGACGCTGTTCAAAATCTTCAAATTTTTCCAAATTGATATTTTTTTATTCATCCTCTTCTTAAATGTTTTTTTTTACATTGATTTAGGTATGTGAAATCTTGTCATAATACTCGTATCATAACAAAAAATACTAATACTATTAATAAAATAGCTAAATACTAAAATAATACACGCTTTTCTATCAATCTAAGTAAATGATAAAATAAAAGAGCGAATATACCTCGTATATTAATAGTTTTAGTTAGTGATTTAGGCTTATTAGGAATGAGACTTATGGACTTTATGTTAATCCGTACGAAACGATTATATATCTAATTTATCACTAACTAAATGTTTTGTGAATAAATTCAAAGCTTGAATCTTTTATCAGTAAGAATATTTTTTTTACGAAATAAATCAATTATACTGTTTACTATTCAATTACAAAACAACACATTTCATTTTGCTGCAAAAGATAATTTTATTAGTACGCAAATTATTGTCGCATAGAATAGTGTCTCTTTTCTTTTAAGCGGTAGATTTAGCTTGTTTAAGCTTTTAATACTCTCATAGAGCATCGTTGATCTATTAAAATATCCAAAATGTAAAATAAATCAATGTATGTTCGATATAATTTAAGAATAATCATAATTACATGTTACACTTACGTATTTGTTTTGTAACATACATTTTCGTAATTTTACTATTACCATGCTTAGCAATTCATGTTTAAGATAACAGAATCTTAATATAAAAAAAATATCTAAATATATTATTCTAGTATCATAGTATTAAAAATCATCTTAATAAATTAATTTCGTGTCTATCACTATACATACTCATGAATACATATTAGAAGCGTTGATATTAGAATTTAGAAGAAAGTATGTAGATCACTTTGAAATGTAAAATACGTAGATTTAAAATTATTGTTACTTTGATATTCGTGTTTTTTTTTAATTCAAAATTGTATGTATGTTATGGCTTTTTGAATAGCTATGTAATATATCTGGTTGGTCGTTAAGAGCTGAAAGTATACGGAAAAATATTATAATGTCGAAAGTGGCAAAGCGTTATAGTTATTGGTTAAAACCTTTGAACGGCGTATTTTGATCAGCGTGTAATATTTCTCAGTGTATTTTCAAGTAAAATGTATCGCGTATTAGTGAATGGTAACGAAATTATCAAATTATTATTAGATAACATTACAAAAACTTATAACCGTGTATAATCTATTCTAGTTGTATGTAAAGTGGTCAAAATTAAATCAGTGATCGAATAAAATTGTTACGACAAAAAATAACTATTGTTTTAATTGTTTTGAAAAATTAATATTCCCATTTTGCCGCGGTTACTTGGGAGAGATTTTCATGAAGATAAATATTAAGGTGTTCATTGTCACGACCCTTCAACGGTCGGGAAACGATAGGAAAACGTTTACCGCATGTCGCGTGGTCGATATATAGACCGCATTTATAATTTCTCAAAAATTTCAAACTTCACTTCACTGAAGGTCACGTGAAGAAGGTGGTTCTTAGTCGTTAGACAATAGGGAGTAAGTCATGTTGGAGGCCTACCGTGCAGCTTGGACATTCATAGATTTTAATGTATTTACTCAATTGAGACAGAAGATAAATAATAATATTCAAAGAACAATCATTGTATTCAACCACACATTTTACAGTAAATAAAACATACTGGCATTTCCTTTTCAACGGAACTTAACCCCCCGTGCCGACATATTCAATGTTTATAACATTGAATATGTCAGCACGTACCTTTGTCTGGATTGGTTATGATTATTCATGTGGGCGAATAAAGAAGAGGTAAAAGTCCAAAATCGATTATAAAATGACTCTTCACAAATAATTCAAATTACAGTTCAATTCATAAATCAATACACTACAATTATAATAGTCACTTTTACTTTAGGGATTAATCACAATTAGCATTAAATCGTATGATTACGAGGAACAGAAGTGATCTGTCGATAAAGTGGTGCGCTCACGACGGCCATTACAGATAGAATGAATTCAACATGGCCGCGCCGACCATCGACACGACGTTCCGATAGAAATGACATCTGTCAAATCTACTTCTTACATAATCCAACAGGTGACACCACGAATTATATTTCGCCGTCAAACATATTTAGATGAATACGTAGCAGTGATTTTACTTGAATATTGCTTAACATGGCTTCATTACGTTGGAGGGACAAGCTGGTTTCCATACCCTCCTGGTGCGAAGCGGTTGTCGTGTCCTATGAAAACTTGGACTCTGGGGCATCACTTGTTGTTCATAAACCTGCGTCTTTTTTTACAGGGCCTCATGCGAACCCCTTAACGAAATTGTGTCAGCCGGTCATTTTCTGAGGAGATGAGTTTATTTATTCACACTTTTAATTTTAAGACGGGTAAGAACGTACACACGGCTACATATCAAGCTATACATTTCCAACATAAGCTGACCTCTCATTGTATGGGAATCCTATACAATGAGAGGTCAGCTAATACTGGAAATGTACAGCTTGATAAGTAGCCGTGTGTACCTAGTAAGAAATATTTTAATATTCATTTGGCATTAGTATTCACATCAAGCAATTAGTATGATCCATTGATTTTGAAGCTAATACAGTCTGTATTTTCTAACACATAGGATTAAATTTCTAATAACATAAATCATTCTATTTATCCTTAAAGTTTGTCAAATTTATTCTGCTCGTTTTCCAATCTAAACGGCTTGCAATTAAAGTTCATTTTAGTATAGGTAGTTAGGGTTTCAATAGAGGCTGTGTAAGCCTTCAACAGTTTTGAATCTTAATTGCAGGTCAAAAGGGTTGTTAATTCTTTGTGTGGGTAAGAAGGGGATGACGTTAATGCAGGGTGCGGTGAGGTTGTTATCGGTAGTAATTAGTCAAATTAGTTGGGGCGATGTGTTTTGTATAAATCGTTATGTCACACGAATGCTGCTCTGAATACAAAGAGGATTTAACACACTACTACATACAGATATACAAATGTTTAAACGCAGATATTACCAAAAGAAAACATTTAGGTATTATATGCGTCTTTGTCGTATTGCGGAGGTTATTTGACTCCTGGTAGTGCTCCTGCCTACGAAGCTGATGGTCCTGGGTTCGAATCCCGGTAAGTGCAAATATTTGTGTGTTTCTGAGTCATGGATGTTTTCTATGTATATAAGTATTTATCTATCTATATAAGTATGTATATCGTCGCCTGGTACCCATAGTACAAGCTTTGCTTAGTTTGGGGCTGGGATGATCTGTGTGACATTGTCTCGAGATATTATTTAGTTAAGGTTTAAAGTGACAGGTCTGAAAATGTGAATTCTTGTAGGCTCTACAGTGTTCGTGATATAGGTATTAGATAAACATTCCCAAAAGACTAGGTAATCTTATAAGCACCGTTATCACAGAAACATGCAAAACTATCCGGATAAACTCTCGTGAAATCGTGCACCAAATCATGACCATCTTTTCAAATTAACGAAGAATTGTCGCACAAAACGTCCCTAAAAATCGGACCAAGAGGGGTGACTGAGAAAACTAGATCTAACCGGTTTTACTCCGTATGAATTTCAGCAATAGTTCAGATTTGATCCAATTATTCTGATAGCTAGCCCTAATTAGTCTAGGAGACGACTTCCTGTATGGGAAGAAGGTAATAAATAAAAAACAAGTAAGGGCAATAACATTACTTTAAGGCTACGGGAAGTTCCCACACCATTCGCTTCCGCTTTGACCATACGGCCAAACTATGGGGGATTTCATCCCACGGACTATGTATATCGTTTAAGGCCTGAGTAAACATGCATCTTATGGGGACGCGCAGTCCACTCTAGACTACATCTCAGTTTACCTACGCTCATCACATACTTTGGGAGTGTGATCTCTCGCAAAATCAACGTGATATTATGTGAAATAGCTTGCAACCAATATCTGGAGTAGTTTATTACACGGATCTTGTAGCAACAAGGAACAACTTCCGTGCGTTTAAGCGCTTTTGCCATACCTAATATTGGAATCAAATACAACAGCTCACTTAGGACTTTTAAATTGACTCTCGGTGCTTTTGCAGCTGGATTCTCTAGTTGCAATTCTCTCGTTTTATGAGGTTATAGCCTCTTTATATCATTCTGTCTCCCGCTTTGCTCTGGAGGGAAGAGGAACTATTCATTTCATTCAGTTGCACTGCACAGTTGCCAGTCGAAGTGTCCAAGTGTGCTGTCCAAGTCCAGTGTAAGTCCCGAATTAAAACAAAAAACTCAGATTACTACCAAGTGGGACGGTTGTCAAGAGCAAACTGTAAAAACAAATAATTAATTGTCACGGCAAACTTACCTACACTTCAATCCCTCAGCTCTACAAGATCACAGTATAACATTTCTAATTAACAAAAAAGCTACCAATGAAACAAACATAAGAGGGATCCATGGCTCTCGAATGACTTTGTTAGCTCACGGACAAGCCAGGGGGCGAACGGGAATAAACTTGTATATTTACCCCTGAACACAACTGATGCCATTACTGCGGGTTAACTATATCCTTGATTGTGACTTTATGACGTAGGGAGTAAAGGTGGTTTTTGAAGCTCAAGTGCATCTGCTGATGTAACATTACTAATAAATATAAAAATAAATGTTTATCTGTATGTCCTTTATAGAATCGTAAACTATGCATTTGATCATGTGATGATCTTCAGCAAAGTGTTTTGCGTGAGCGCACGTAGGTTTCTGAGTTGTTATACATAGGCTATATTTAAGTTATATAACTTAAATATTGAAACCGCGGGGCATAGCTAGTTACTGATACTGTTTATACTAGTGGAAAAAATAACCGAATACTAGCTAGACTACGCTTATTATAGTGCAAGAGTATTTGCGCCAATGGTGCCTTATTTATTCCGTCACTGGAATAAATCGATGACACAGCTACCTGACGGGATCAGGGATAGTACAGACAGCTTTACGCGCTTTTAAGGAGACGGGCGTGTAAGACCGCCAACTTTCAGACGCCGGACTGCTACTAGGGGATTTCCTAGTCAGAAGAATGCCAATTATACGTATACAACATAATAAACTTTTTAGACATAACGAGAGATAAAACGACCGAAACATAAAATAATTATTCTCTTTTGAACACACTTTACGAGGACTGTTGGTGCCATCTATCGATATCCCTTAGCAATTAGTCGAATGCCGTCTGTACTCTACACTGCGTGTACAGTAACATGTCATTTGGATTTTTATATCGAATTGATAATGCCGCGCTGCCGAATACAATACTCGTTTGTAAGGAGATTTCAGAGTGACGCGCGCGGCACGCGCCGCCGGGGGCTAGCGCGTCTCAACAGCCATTTTAAGTGTACGCAACAGCGCTTGCGAGACGCGTCACTCTGAAACGCTAGCTGCCAGTAGAGGAGCTCGGGCAGCGCTGGCCGACGACGGCGCGCGTCTCACACGCAGCGCGCTTGAACTGCGTGACTCTGAAACGCAACTACTATCTAGTGTAATTGTAAGCGCGCGCGTCTGGACGGCGCCGCTCGCCGGCGCGACTCTGAAATCAGCCTTATTCCTTTTTTAAACTGATTAACCCTTAAAGCGTTAATACCTCGAATGGTGCCCGATAATGACAAAACGGTGCCTACGAATTAATAGTGGGTAATACAATGATGTTGGTCCGTTCAATTCAACCTCATATTAAACTGATTAAAATATAATAAAAAAAAAAAACAAAAAGTGTTATCTTGAATTTTCTGTCGAGGAAAACGACAGTAGTAATCTGAAGTCGGGAAGTCAGCGGTGTTACACCCCCGTGGACATCGTGAATCGGTTGGTCCAACCGATAATTTTACACTAGTTTTTCAAAGTGTAAAATTATATAACATTAATGTAATATTAGTTAATATAAGTATCCACCTAACGTTTCTGTGCCGTTGCAGTGCCATATATAAACAACATTGTATACTATATACCCGATTTGAAATAGATCAATTGAAATTGTGCAGCACTCACCCCTCACCGGTCACGTCAGCTACACCGTCTTATCAGATCATGAACAACTTGAGAACCTCCTCCTTTTGAAGTCGGTTTAAGAGAATAAAGCATGGGTGAGGTACTAAAAATATAAAATATCCTGCGCAGATGACAAGTGTCTATTGAGGCTGGCTACCATGGTTGGACTCCAAAAAAGCGGAAATTCATTTATATACGTTTCTATCATAAACTTAAATAATTAAAAGCTAAACAATAACTAACAGAGTACTTAATATTTACTGAACTAAACATTAATCTGTGGCTCACTGAAATGGATTGAGCAGAGGTCGGCGGGGTCACTTGTTAAATTTTCACGGGTATATTCACCCCCTCATTCCCTTTCAGTTATAAAAGAATGGTAAGAGAAATACTTAATAATGTGTTTAATACTTTATTTTATATCCTATATAATATACTAGCGACTCGCACTGACAAAAATGTGCAATATTTAATTGAAATTATACTATGTTTTTTTAGCAAGCTAACACAAGATATTATTTTATTATTATTAATATACATACAGAACAGGAGAGTATTCATGAACTGGATATGATGTTTTTAGACTCGTTTTAGGTGGATTTCGTATTCATCTATCCACCTGAGCTCCCTCTTGAGAATTCATTTCACTTCAGAACTAACTTTTCCTAATAAAATATGATATTATATAAAGCATACTTATATAAAGCACGTTCGAATATCGACTGTTCGATAAAATATGAGGAAATCTCGGAATATCAGAATTGGTAAGAAGTTATTGAACGCCGGCTTGGTCCTAAAGAGTGTAGGAATCCCAACATACACGACCCGGGATTTGAACACAGGACGTCTTCATCTGCGGTTGAACTCGGTACCGCTGGACCAATGAGGTGGTGAAAGAAGTCTGTTTTATTTATTGTAGGTGTATGAATATTTCCTCATCATCATCTCGTGATCTCGTGATTATGGCGTATCCCTATAAATGGCGAACACAACTCCATTGTTGAGATCTTTTGAGGAGGCCTTTGTCGTCAAAAGATCTCAACAATGGAGTTGCGTCCGCCATTTATAGGGATACGCCATAATCGCCACGCTTGGCAGTCGGGTTGGTGATCGCAGTAGGATGGTACTCGACATGACGCTGCTGCCCGTTCTCTGGCAGATATTCCCTTGGAATGACATCTATGACTTCTACCCTAATGGGATGAGATGGGTACACTATTATACACTGCATAAATTTGACGGCTTCGTTGGTCTAGCGTTAGCGTGTTCAACCGCAGCTAATGAAGTCCTGGGTTGAAATCCCGGGTCGGACCATAAAGTAATTTTGGGATATTTCCGTAAAAAGAAATTTCTCAGTATCAGCCCGAACTCTGGGAGTTGGCGGTAATACACTCCCGTGCGTCGGAGAGCACGTAAAGCAGTCGGTCCTCTACCTGACCTCTTTCCGGTCGTGTTGCTAGTCGTCCCATCGGATCATGAGAGTGATGGATTAGAAAGTGTCCCTGTGTTTGCGCACACACTTGTGCACTATAATATGTCCTGCGCAATTGGCTAGTCTCCATTGAGAGTGGCCGCCGTGGCCGAAATTCGGTCGGGAGGACATTAGTCAAATAGTCATTTATTGGTAAGATTTCTTATATATAATATAAAAAATATTCTACGCAACATACTGCAATGAATATTCTACGCAATCGGCCGAGGGCGAAACATGCACTCCCCAATCTTCCGCAAATTTTATCTATATGGTTATCCCACTTGAAACACTTGTCAATCACGAACCCTAAGCATGTAGTTGTTTCAACTTGTGTAATGCTCACTCCACTCACCGATACCGTCAGAGGTCTTTGTGACCGGCCTGACAGTACATTATTATTATTACTACACACACGATAACTAAAACAGGTACACGGCTCAATTTCAGAATATTTCACTTACTTACTTATCGTATGGGCAGTGGTTATCCCGGTGTCAGTTATTCAAGCCGCCCAGTAGACCTCTGACTTGGCTTAACGACTGTTGCCTGATGGCAACAACCGGGACCGCCGAAGCACGGAGACGCCCACAAATTACACCACATTGGCGGTCACCCATCTATGGATTCACCGCGAGCTTAGTTGCTTAACCTCGCCAATTACTGACGTACTGGTGAGAGCATCTGCATCATGATAAGCATATAAGAATAATAATAAGCATTCAGACAACCGATCGTATATATTGTGTTTGCCAAATCCCGTGTTCATGCCCGCTTGAGTATGTTTCGCCGGACCGTCTCAACTAGGTCGTGTTGAAACCTTCTTCGGCTTGTCTACAGCCTAAGGCCGTAAAGTAATTAAACCTTAGGCTTCTGTAGCCGACATTACAGGGTAATAAGATTTTGTGTTAGCTGATAAAGCCTTCGAGGGTTAGTATGAATAACTGTGGAATAGGCATTTGCAACAGTATTCTACGGTTTTGGACGGTTTTGGAATTTACGCATTAATTAATTATATAAGAAGAATAATTATAATATTATATTGGCATGATACTTGTGGCACCCGTGGCACCCGTGGCATGCGTAGGCATCCGTTTGACGTATCAAATAAAACGTTAAAATCTAGACTTAAAAAAACATTTAAATAATAAGCTTATCGATCAGAGCCTTCGATCGATTTTTAAAACATAAAAAGGCTTATTATTAATCAATTGTTAACTGTTATTTAATATTTCCTCATTCAATATTTCTTTATAATTGACATTAGATGACATCCTGAATAATATATTTGTTAATACTGACTTCCTGCTACACTTAAATATTTTGCTTATTATTAATGTATTGAGCTCTATGAATGTGTTAATTTAAATATATCATGTAGAAGATTGACATGTAAACCTGTTTGCGAATATAATATAAACTATAAACTATGCAAACTTTTCTAATTCAGACTGAAATAACAAGCTGCTGAAATTTTCCTCTAACAAGCGTTCTAACGAGCGCTACATAAACTCCGTGATAGAGGTTACGCAGAGTTTATGGAAGCAGATATGTTATTTTAAGCACGCTCGTGTGCTTTAGGGACGTATAAATTATGTTACATTATTCCATTTTTAGGGTTCCGTAGCCAAATAGCAAAAAACGGAACCTTTATAGATTCGTCATGTCTGTCTGTCCGTCCGTATGTCACAGTCATTTTTTTCCGAAATTATAAGAGCTGTACTACTGAAACTTGGTAAGTAGATGTATTCGGTGAACCGCATTAAGATTTTTACACAAACACAGAAAAAGAACAATAATTTTGGGGGGTCCCCATACATAGAACTATAAGTCAAAAATAAATTTTTCAGCGTATCCATACATGTGGGGTGTCTATGGATAGGTCTTCAAAAATGATATTGAAGTTTCTAATATCATTTTTTTCTAAACTGAATAGTTTGCGCGAGAGACATTTTCAAAGTGGTAAAATTAGTGTCCCCCCCTGTAACTTCTAAAATAAGAGAATGATAAAACTAAAAAAAATATATTATGTACATTACCATGCAAACTAACAACGAAAATTGGTTTGAACGAGATCTAGCAAGTAGTTCTTTTTTAATACGTCATAAATCGTAAACATCAATTTGCTTACAATTAATCAACTGAAATACTACGGAACCCTGCATGGGCGAGTCCGACTCGCACTTGGCCGGTTTTTTAATATACGAGTGGCGTAGTCATTATCCATTAATATTGAATGGCAATGTAGATGGAAAAATCTTAACCAAGGGTCGCCATCTGCACCAGTTCTTTCCGGACGTACGCGAACGGTTAAATAAAACTTGGCTAATCATAGATCATTGTGTTACACAATTTCTTACCGGACACAGCAATTTTAAAAGTAAATTGTCAAGTTTCAATTTGTATCTTCACCAATCTGTCTGTGCTCAACTTCCTGTAGCGAATATGAACAAACTGCTCACCACATACAGAATCAGCATGCAAAATCAGCGTGATATTATGTTAAACAGCTTGCAACCAATATCTGGAGTAGTTTATTATACGGATTATCTTGTAGCAACAAGGAACAACTTCTGTGCGTTTAAGCGCTTTTGCCATACCTACTATTGGAATCAAATATAACAGCTCACTTAGGACCCTTACATTGATCCTCGGTGCTTTTGCAGCTGGCTTCTCTAGTTGCAATTCCCTCGTTTTATGAGGCTATAGCCACTCTACATCATTCTGTCTCCCGCTTTGCTCTGAAGGGAAGTGGCACTATTCATTTTCTAACTCCTTCTTTTTCTTTCTGATTAAATTCGTTGCGGGATCCAAGACAGTTAAAGCGATTCCCCGGGACATGCCTGAGCCTCACCGCTCAGTGTCATTTCATTGTGTGCCACTGTTGATCCTGGTTTACAGGAGTTGCAGTGGTGGGTAAGAGGGATGGGCTAGTCCCGATTGGCGTAGTCGTTAGGGTAGACATCTCGCCACTACCTCAGCGTCCTCGTGTTCCTGACTTGATTCCTGTACAGGACTATTGTATGACTGAACCTTTGAGTTTAGTAGCCGCTATATATGGATTAAATAAATAAAAGAAATAAAAAAGGTTTTTATTCACGAAGACTTTAAAAAAGCGCTTGTAAATAGTCAGAACATGTTTGTAGTAATACAGTTATTATTTCTAGTTACTTATTACAGATATTTAGGTACACGGAATGTTAAAACAATTTTACAATTTATTTTATAATTGTAGTGATATTTAGCTAGCTTGTATAAAGTTATTGTCAATATCGATACCTGATCTTTATCTTTAAAAAAAAACTGCGTGCACGATGACAGTAAATAATCTCGTTGGTGAAAGATATAATGATTTATTGACTTCCCTCTTAACAGCATCAACAGCCTTCAGGATTTTCACATAGTCCAGAGTGTATAAATTTTTAATGAACTTGCGGAACAGCAGTTTGAAATCATGTGCGGTGACGATTAAATTAATTAATCCGATGTCATTAAGGATGCTAGCTTCGCAATTGGATGGATATGCCATAATCGCCACGCTTGGCAGACGGGCTGGCAATCGCAGTATAGTGATCATAGTACACAGATAGACACTGCTGCCTGATCTCTTTCCTCAGGTCGAGAAATCGACCTGAGGAACGCGCCTCACGGGATGAGATGGGATGGTAATATTCATTGCCGTCAACATTTTTAACTTATCTGAAATTAAAATTAGAACCATTACGCTTTTATACTTTACTACATGTGCCCCGCGGTTTTACCCGCGTTAAATTTTATATCTTATCACAGCTCCTCCCCCGTAGGTGATGGCGTGATAATATGTAGCCCTTATGTTGACCTGACCTCTTAGTATAATATTCATGCAAAATTTGAAGTAAATCCATGCAGTACTTTTTGAGTTTAGTTCGGACATACTTACAGACAAACAGACAAAAATTCTAGAAACAATATTTTTGGCTTCAATATCGATTGTAGATCACGCCCGAAGTATCCTTTTAAAAAAAAATTCAATGTACAGTTTTGACGTTCCTACGATTTTATTAGGTATATGTATAGATTTATATTATACATTATATTATTGCCTGTTAGCTTGGTTGTCAAATGTTTGCTTTTCACGCCGGAGGTCGTGGGTTCGATTCCCACCCAGGATAGATATTTGTGTGCATGAACATGTCTGTTTGTCCTGAGTCTGGGTGTAATTATCTATTTAAGTATGTATTTACAAAAGAAAAGTAGTATATGTATTTACAAAAGAAAAGTAGTATATCAGTTATCTGGTTTCCATAGTACCAGCTATGCTTGGTTTGGGATCAGATGGCCGTGTGTAAATAATGTCCCAGGATATTATTATACAACATGTAAATTAATTAACGCACATCCTGAAAACAGTTCGTTCAGAATCGTTTACTAAATCTTTTTATATCATTTTAAATATACGTAATTTTTTTTCCTAAAATAATTAATACTTGAAATTATTATTGTCATATTAACCGTGTACATCCAAAACAAATTGAAATGGACCGTAAGTCAAAGTATTAAGACTTTTAAAATCGCAGTTTTATTAGTATTCATACAAATTCTATCATTCAATAAAAAATCAAGAAACTAATTTAGTAAATAACAATGCACATATATGTTAAATTAAAAATTTAGTGTATGTATTATGATTACACCATAATACTCTACTTGGGGTGTCTGAGGGTGTGCGTTAATTACGTTACATGTTGTAGATTATTATAACGTACCTGTACGATATTTCACAGATGACGTAGCATTTGCTCCACCCGTCAGTTTCAGTAACAATTTTCTATAAACACACATTTTGCTTCAACTTGAACTTCTTTGTGCAACACAAGTTAACGAGATAAGGCGCCCGAGGCGATGTAAGCTGAGATACAAAGGTATTTCAACAGCAGATCCTAACAAATTAACAAAGTAATATACCTTATGTAACTAACTTATAAGAAAATATGTGAGGGCACTAGTCTTTCGAATGAATCAAGATTTATATTAAAACTAGCTGTGCCCCGCGGTTTTACCCGCGTTACATTTTATAAATTATCATAGCTCCTCCCCCGTAGGTGATAGCGTGATAATATGTAGCCTATATGTTGACCCGCCCGACCTCTTAGTAATATTCATGCAAAATTTGAAGTAAACCCATGCAATACTTTTTGAGTTTAACCCGGACATACATACAGACAAACAGACACACAGACAAAAATTCTAAAATCTATATTTTTAGCATCGATATCGACTGTAGATCACGCCCCAAGTATCCTTTTAAAAAAATATTCAATGTACAGTTTTGACTTTCCTACGATTTTATTATATGTACCTATAGATAATTTTATACAACAAAAATCAGTTTCCACTTATTTTATTTATCACACACGTATCCTTTACCATTACAGATAATAAATATATTGCTACCAAGTAACTTAAACCTTAAGACGACGGGGTATGTGGGAGTCCACAGGGTTACCCACTAAAACCACCACGGCAGCCTAGGCATCTAGATGCTTATAGTGATGGCTCCGGGAACTCGAAACGATTGTCATACGGAACCACCACCGTTGCAGCTATGCGACTGCGTCTATACACAGTACAAGACCCTCGTGAAGTAACTCAGTGTACAGGTGAATATGTCGATTGTAGCAATCCGCCACCGTGATGAGAGTGCGCGACGCGCGTGTCTGCGTTCAGCAAGCGCAGTATTCATGCCAAATGAGACATGGACATAGAAATCCATCTTTGCACTTGAGCTGAACTAATGTGGGTATGTTCCACGAGATGTTGTCCTCTCCTGTGTCTGAAACCGCTAAAGCACTGTTTATGTTATTTAGTTGTAAGCCATAACTAGTAAGTAGATGTAGTTTAGGTTAAGGTAGGTTACGATGGAATTGACATGTACTTACTTAGTGTATAAAAATTCCTTAAATAGATAGAATGAAAAAAAAAGACATAGAAATCGTATTACCTACTTTTTCTTTTTTGAAGTAGAACTTCTGTACGCATGCTTGATTTGGAAATTTAGCTGATGAATGCCTGACGAGAGCGTTACGAAAATTGTGATCGGGCGAGGCGAACGGAAGTTGAGAGGGATATATAAGTTTTTATTAAGTGAAAATAGAAAGATAGTTACGGTTCGTATATAACTGTAGGGGCAAGAGAAAGAGGAGCGTGCACACATTTTCTTTCTCTCTTTCTCTCATACCCAGTTTCAAATATTTAAGTTTTACTTCAGTCGTGTGATCTAAAGCACACTCTTTTTTTTTTAATATGAAAAGCAAGCTAGGTAAATGAGTAAGTGGGTGACCTTATGTTAAGTGATCACCGCCGCCAATAAATAATAAATAATATATCATATTAATACTCACATATACCTACTAATATTACTATATGTTGTTGGGGGTAATGATGTCGTCCCGACCGAATTTCGGCCACGGCAGCCAGTCTTAATGGAGACTAGCCAATTGCGCAGGACATATTATAGTGCACAAGTGTGTGCGCAATCACAGGGGCACTTTCTATTCCATCACTCTCATGATCCAATGGGACGCCTAGCGCCATGACCGGAAAAAGTTCAGGTGCAGGACCGACGGCTGTAGCTGCTCTCCGAGGCACGGGGGTGTAATACTGCCAACTTCCAGACTTCGGGCTAATACTGAGAAATTTATTTTTACGGAAAAATCCCAAAACCACTTTTTGGCCCGACCCGGGATTTGAACCCAGGACCTCATTATCTGCGGTTGAACACGCTACCGCTAGACCAACGAGGCAGTCATCAGTCATGTAGGGGGTAATATATGAAAATCAAAACGTAAAGAATGAAGTATAAGATATGTATTATAAAAATTATAAATAAAACCAAACTAATATTAGTAAATTATTTAGTCTTTCGAACAATATTAGTAATAATCCGCAGACCAGTTAATCTTTTTAAAATATCTCATATATCCTCTTAGTCACACATGATCACTTCTAACAAGCTTCGCTCAGTCAAGGTTGAATCTTTGCGCATGATGATGGCTTAAAAATCATCTCCTCTCTGCCGTCTAGTTTCGACCATGTAATATCGTCCTCGGTGCCCTATGGGTAAGTAAACCTATATACTATTGTACCCAGGGGTACAAACTCACACCTGGCGATCGATCGTACCTGCGTTTCCATGACAACGCCCCCGCCCGAATTCGGTGCGTCACTGAAAGCGGCAAGCGGAGCGGTATTGATGCGTACTAGTAGCAGATTTTTAGTAACAAATACATCAAATTCGGAGAGGTAATAATAACTGAAAGTAAGGACTGCACATGTGGCGCAGCGGCTAAAATAGTCACCTCGCCGCTTCATGCCGGGGGTTCGAGTCCCGTGCTGGACAACTATTTGTGTGACCCATAAATCATTGTTCTGAGTCTGAATGTAATTTGTGTCTGTATATTATATGTTTGTAAAGTACACCGCGACACAGGGATTAGATTCCCTAATGCGGGCGTTGTCTTTAAAAAAAACTTTTATTTTGTTATGTACAGTTACTTCGATTTTAATCATTACGTCATTTTCGAATGTTCAATTCTAGATTTGCCATCGTACAGTGACCGCTACTCGCTGTCCGTACCACCTCGCTAGTACGCGGCGGGGCCAGACAGACATCATACGAGATCCATAATTAAGTTCCAAACTGACCCGCGTTTTTACACTACACTCACAGAGGTAACAGGGGTGGACGGGAAGTAATAATGTTATCTATAAAAGGCTTTTTATGAACGTTTTTAAATGAAATTTCGGGCTATATTGAATTTTGCGTAGAGGTGGACTGGGATGCACAGTGGCCCTTTTTTGGTCAGTAGTACATGAAATCATGTGTGGATTTTAAAACGTTAGTTGGGACATTTTTCATTCAAATTAGTTATGAGTATTGAACACACACACACACACGATAGATATATGATGTTTATAGGTTACGACAGAATCGAATCATGAGTGTGAAGAGATATTGAGTGCACTACAGCCTGTCCTATGTAGTTGGCGTTGTAGTGTCCACAGATAATGGCTGCCGCGGACATGTCAATTCAGCACGGAACAGGAGCACTAGCATACATACAGAAAATCTGATATAACAAGTGTATCTATTAGGCCGGGACTCCACCAAACCAAAGATGTGTACGGTGTGATGTGCGAGAAGAGATGTTTTTAAGCTCGGGGGACTCCACCAAAGCGGAGATGCTCACATCTCTCGTCGTCCGCGCATAGCTCACATCTCCGCTACCATCGTGCGATACAAATATTACACATCTCCGCACAGCGATCTTTACTGAAGCTGAGCGGAAAGATGTGTCAATAACACATTTCTATTGGTTGTTTCAAAAACATCTCTCTACTCGTCTTGTCTCCGCTTTGGTGGAGTCCCGGCCTATCACCTGTTTATATCTGATACCTACTTACAAATGGGAAAAGGAAAGGAAGGTTAATTAGAGATATCCGTAGCAGAGGCCGACTGACATAGGATTTACCATAACTCGGATAATCATTGGCTTTAAAAGGTCACTATATTATAATAATATCTAGGGACAATGTCACACAGATCATCCTAGCCCCAAACTAAGCAAAACTTGTACTATGGGTACCAGGCGACGATATACATACTTATATAGATAGATAGATAGATAAATACGGGTACGTACCAAAATCCAGAATTTTAATAGACCGAATTTTAAAATACCGATAGACGGAATCCCGATAATTGAAACGCCGAATGGTTGTTTGGTCGAAAGTTTTAAATCCCGAAAGTTTATTTGCCCGAAAGTTTAAAATCCCGAAGTACAATTTTGTGACAGAAACGAATCGCCGCAAAACCGACTTCACGTAGTCTTTTCTGCCCTACCCTAGAGTGTAATTTAAACCCGCGTAGGCGCAGGGGGTGGGGCGGCCCGCGAGCTGAGGAGCAGGTGGTTTTGAAAGCGCGCCTCCGCGGCTGAGGCTGGCCGGCGAAGCCGACCAGAAAGCCGAAGCTGCGGTGGTGGGCGTTAAAACCATCTGCGACGATAAGCTTGCGTGGGACCGCCCAAACCCAGCAGCGCCGGAGCCGTGACAGAAACAATGCTTGCTGCATGTTGCATGCCTACTTGCATGTTGCATGCCTTCTTGCTTGCTGCATTCCTTATTATATGCTGCATGCCTGCTTGCATGCTGCATGCTTGCTTGCATGCTGCATGCTGCATGCTCTGCACTTATAAACATCATGTCTCTTATATTCACAGTTCCAATAGCATTTATCCGTGGTTTGCCGGTTCTTTGTAAACACAAAACCGCCTACCTGTACTTTAAATCCACCTTTTTGAGACTTGAATACTTTAAAAGTATCTTGACTCATTATAGCAACCACTCGGTACTAAGTAGCTAACAGTAACTATGAATTAATAAAACATTACGGAATAAAATAATTTTTCGAGATCTACCCCCGCTATAAAAAAATATTAAAACATGTTAAGCAGAATGCCCACTGTCATAACTGTGTTGCAGTGCCATCTATGAGTAATCGCGGGAACTACGTCGCTGCTCTTTGGGATTTCATCTATCGGTATTTCGTCCATTCGGGATTTCGTCCTTTCGGGCATTTGAACATCGGTATTTTGTGTTTCGATATAATGACTATCGGCATTTAAAACTTTCGGTATTTTGAATTTCGGTGTTTTGGACGTCGGTATTTCAATCATAGGTATTATGAACTTTCGGGATTTTGATACGTACCCATAAATACATAGAAAACATCCATGACTCAGAAACAAATATTCGTGCTCATCTCACAAATATTTGGACTTACCGGGATTCGAACCCAGGACCACCAGCTTCGTAGGCAGGAGCACTACCAACTAGGCTAAGGTGACCTATATATATTTATAATATCCTATTAAGCATTAATCCCACACCGATACGATCATTCCGACTAATATACAAATATAATTATATCCTCACAAGTGGCGCCCTCGCACGCTATGTTGGAATCAGACGTTATCGGCGATCGCTCATTAGAGTTTGGAGGACTTTTATATAGATTACGGAATATTTTCGTGTTAATTACTATTTTTTTCTCAAGAGAGGTACAGTATATCTCTGTATACTGTACAGTACAGCAACTACAGTAGAGCAACTCGACTGCTCGACGCCGTAGACAACGTAATTAATCAAAAATATCTACGGGATGGAACTAACCGGACTAGGTTATCCATTAAAACAAATATCAAAACTGAGCATTACAATTTAGTACGTAGTTTCCTTATTGTATTACTCAAATGAATTAGCACTTGAGAGGGGAAGAAATAATTATAATGCGGTATAACAAATATTAGTAGGCTCCCTTATAATGTACCTATAGATCTATAGTGCAGTCATTGAAGCATTAGGTATTGCTCCGATTTTTTTTACTGTGAACCGAATTGCATACAATTTTGGAATTAGGTGAACCTAATTCCAAAATTGTATTGTATGCGGTTTTCACTTTTGAAGTTAAGGCTAAGATGAATCTTAGCCTTAACTTCAAAAGTGAAAATGATTTGAACTCCGCAACCACCCTGGGGGTGGTTGCCACCCCTTCTAGAAGGTGATTTTTTTTTTCAAAGATAGAAGATATCGATAGAAGGCCTAATTTTAAGTAAAAAATCATCTATAAAGTTTAGTAATTGCCGCCCCTGTGCTATCCACATCCAGCAGCTTTCATTGACCCTAACTAGTTCATCGGTCCATCTTATAGGGGATATATCTGATAGATCTGCCCAAGCTGCATTTTCCGGATTTGCCCCAGCGGCTTGCACATAGGTCGTAGAACCCTACGAGCTATGTGCCCTGTCCACTAACTGAACGCTTGGTAATTCATCGAGCTACTCAAGTTACTTTGGTACGCTTTTGGATTTAGACAACGAAATCGAGATCAAAATCTCCCAGGGAAACTCCTCCTGATAAGGGTCCTAGTGAGCACGTCTCTGTTCCATAAGTCGTCAGTGGCAACCCACAATACATTTTTTTTGGGTTATATGATTGAAAGTATCAGCGTATTTATGTATAATAATAATAATAATATCTAGGGACAATGTCACACAGATCATCCTAGCCCCAAACTAAGCAAAGCTTGTACTATGGGTACCAGGCGACGATATACATACTTATATAGATAGATTACTTATATACATAGAAAACATCCATGACTCAGAAACAAATATTCGTGCTCATTGCACAAATATTTGCACTTACCGGGATTTGAACCCAGGACCACCAGCTTCGTAGGCAGGAGCACTACCAACTAGGCTACGATGACCGTCAAATGTACTGTTTGTATATGTTAGAAACCACAGCGTGCTGAGTGTACCAAGCATTATAATCACTTCTTCCCCTCGCAGGTGCCACTTCACACGGGGCTGGAGTTACTTGCAAGTTGTTCAAGTAAAATCAATATCGTCACCGTATTCTGTACACAATAAATACACAAATAAGTTACAAACAACTTTTAATTCTTGTTTCGTAGAATAAATAATGTCTTTGTTATGCTTACAGAAAAAGTTATGACTAAAAAGATTTTCCGCCTCTCTAAAAACTTTAGGAGTAGTTAAGAATTAAGTAGGTACCCAAAAGCTCCGGATTCAGGTACACGTGCCAATTGTTATTTTTTGCCGACCATCAAATTTTTTAAATACGTGCTCTTCGAGGCACGGGAGTTTTTTAATACCAGCAACTTCCAGACTACTGGCTGATACTGAAAAAAATTATTTCCAAAAAATATGCCAAAAACAATCAAAATACAAAATTAATATGTAGTGTTAATTCCGTTAATTGTCAGTTTAATCATGCCGGGATGCAATTTGCCCTCCCGCCTGCAAAAATGTGCACATGCAAGAAGGACAATATAAAAAAGCAAATTACATGCGCCAGTACGATACCCAACACGTGTTTCAGTCCTCCACGGACCATTCTCAAGGGCTGCTAACTCGTGACAATTAGCGGAATTAACACTACTGTATATTGATTTTGTATTTTGATTGTTATGGATTTCCGCAAAGTAACGCCTGATTCCATTACTTATGCCAAAAACACTTTGAGCCGATCCGGAATTTGAACCCAGGACTTCATTATCTGCGGTTGAACATGCTGCCGCTAGACCAACTGAGGAGACTGACCGTCTCTTTGGTTGGTCTAGCTACTCTACTCAGAGCTTTCCGTATACATTGACGTTTATCCAGCTCACGGTAGCCTAGTTGGTAGTGCTCCTGCCTACGATGCTGGTGGTCCTGGGTTCGAATCCCGGTAAGGACAAATATTCGTGTGATGAGCAGGAATATTTGTTACTGAGTCATGGATGGTTTTCTATGTATTTAAGTATTTATCTATCTATATAATTATGTATATCGTCGCCTGGTACCCATAGTACAAGCTTTGCTTAGTTTGGGGCTAGGATGATCTGTGTGACATTTAACGGCAGTGCGTCTCTTCCGGATTGGTAAAGGATGGCGGTTTGAAGCCCGCCGCACGATTAAATGTATGATTTCACATTTTTAAATCTGAACTCTGTACCTACGAACCCTTTTGAACAACAAACTATACCATACAGTCAGTATTTAATTAAACTGTTTAATACAAATTTAGAATTGTCTAAAATTAGAAGTGTACCGCACGAAATCCATTACAACTTTCAGAAGTGTTTCCAAATAATATCCGGGCGAGGGCAATGCAATTTCGAAATAACTTGTCTGTTTGTCACTTAGGCCACAATTCCAATGCAAATGGCGACTACAAATTATAAATAGAATTCGAAAATAAGTGAGGATATTTATGATGCAGGTCCATTTCTGTTTCTTGTCGTTTTATAAGGTAACTTCCAACTTGGCCAACGAGGTAGTAGGTACTGCTTCGTTGGTCTAGCGGTAGCATGTTCAAACGCAGATAACAAGGGCCTGGGTTCAAACCCGGGTCGCACCAAAAGTGATTTTTCTTTCTTAGTATCAGCCCGAAATCTAGTAGTTGGCGGTATAAGCCCCTGTGCCTCAGAGAGCAGGTAAAGCCATCGGTCCTGTACCTGACCTCTTTCCGGTCGTGTCGTTAGTCGTCCCATCGGATTATGAGAGTGATGGAATAGAAAGTGCCACTGTGTTTGCGCACACACTTGTGCACTGTAATATGTCCCGCGCAGATGGCTAGTCTACTGGAGACTGGCCGCCGTGGTCGGAATTCGGCTAGGAGGACATTATCATGTACTTTTCAACGGACTATAAAAAAGGACTCCTACTGAGTTTCTGGAAATGAGCTTTTATATCCACAAAAGCAACGGAACCCCGTATGTATTGTTATGCAAGTTGTAACATACTATATAGTGGTCAACAATTATGGAGCTTAATTTTTATATGAAACTATGTAGGTAGCATTTCGTTTCCCACCCAAGACAGATATTTGTGTGCATGAACATGTCTGTTTGTCCTTTGTCTGAGTGTAGATAATTATCTATATAAGTATGTATTTACAAAAGATAAGTTGTATATGTAGAATATCAGTTGTCTGGTTTCCATAGTACAAGCTCTGCTGATGCTGCAGATTGGGACCAGGTGACCATGTGTAAATAGTGTCTCAGAATATTATTATTATATAATTTTGCTAAGATGAAGTCTTTTGCTTGTACGGACAATGTTGTATATTTCCAAAGAATCGCCTATGTAAACTAAACTTAGTTTGTTATGTACACTATGTTAAGTTAAGAACTATCTGTGCTTGTTTATACACCTTTTTTGAACTTGCGGAATACACTAAAATAAAGTTAACCTTCAACACAAAATTTCGATCAGCTGTCGTATTACGTAAAGGCGCCTAAAAAAATATGCTATGTGTCACTAACTAATCTTCTTTCATTTATTTATTTTCATCTGTAGATTGCGCTCCATAAATTTCGTCGACTATTTTATTGATCTGGTATAGTAAAAAACATGCGGGGCAGTCCTTGAGGACTGCCGCATGCCGATAAAAGTGAAAACGAATTATAAATATATAAATAAATAAATAAATTATCTACAATATATAGCTCATGGGAAGAGAGACGTGACGATGACAAGAGTTTCATGATTTTTGTTCAACCAAAAAGTGATCAACGCGCCTACAGACGATTTCACTTACAAAAGGATTTCATTTTGTCACTAAAAATCCAACTGAAACTTTGTTCCAGATCTGTGAATAAAATCCAAATCCTCGTTACATTTTGTAAACATTGGACCAATTGGGCTAATATTAAATTAAGACTTTTTTAGGATCAAAACAGTCTACACAGAGGGTACATTTCGCACAAGAGGGTAACCAACTAATTTATCGCTCTGGTACTTTCCTGATCCATCCATCGTCGGTGACAGAGGGCCGTTCATTACGTCACATAAAAGAAAGACATTTGTCATTGTTTTTGTGAAAATCTGATTAATTGTATAATCAATTAAGCAACGGAGATGAGTATTAATCTTATCGGATAGCAAAGAGATTTCTTTTGAGGAGAAGTCAATAAGTAAAGTGTAAGATAAATAGTTTAAAAGAATTATAAAAGCCAAATTATGTAGCAGGGCTTAATACAAAACTTCTGATTATTTAAGTGACAAAACAGCTTGGGATTGAGTCGCTCTAAATTAACACATTTAAATAGAATGTAATTTTATGTAACAAATGAATATTTAAAAAAAGGATTCCTACTGAGTTTTTTGGCAGTGTTTCTCAGTAGCTTCATAGCACGTCATGCACTGCACGTCAGGGTAAAAAATGGACGATTCCACACAAATGTAAAATTTTAACGGAATACATGACTTTTGAGTTTAATAAGCATTAATGTATATTGACTCTACAACATGGACCGATGATCTTGCGAGGGTCGTTGGAAACCGCTGGATGGGGGTAGCACATGACCAGGAATTTTGAAGATCTTTACGGAGGCCTATGTCCAGCAGTTGGCGTCTCTCAGCTGACGACATGACGACGATGATGAATCGTACTCCTGGCCGAATCATATGCATGATATATTATAATGAAAGAGTGTGAAAACATGGGTTTACTCTTTATTCACGCACTGTCATAATCCGACTATGTATTCGACTCGACCGAAGTAAATCAGAAGCAGGACCGACAGCTTTACGTGCTCTCCGAGACACGGGCGTATAACAACGCCGTCGTACAGACTTCAATCTGTCCCTGGGTATCCATCATATACTCGAACATATCTCGAACTTTTGACTTCTTACTTGGGCAATAGAATTCAGAAGGTCGATATAAATGGTAAAAAATCTGCGGGATCCCCAGTGGTAATGGGCGTTCCACAGGGATCGATTCTCGGCCCATTCTTATTTTTAATCTATATAAATGACTTACCCTACTATGTAAGGGATAAACATGAGATTGTTTTGTTTGCGGATGATACTTCATTGACGTTTAAAATAAATCGACAATTACGCAATTTTGACGAAGTAAATGACGCAATCTCTAAAGTTGTTCATTGGTTTAATGCTAATAATCTTTTGCTAAATGACAAGAAAACTAAAGTCATAAAATTCTCTACACCTAATGTGAAACAGGTGGCTACCAATGTACAGCTTAATGGAGCTGGATTGACCCCTGTTGAGTCAACTGTGTTTTTGGGTATCACAATTGATTCAAAACTACAATGGGGCCCACAAATAGAAAAACTATCAGGCAAATTAAGTTCTGCTGCATATGCTGTTAAAACTATAAGACGGCTTACTGATGTGGATACAGCTAGAATGGTTTATTTCAGTTATTTTCATAGTATAATGTCCTATGGAATTCTTCTCTGGGGTAGCGCTGCGGACATTAACACCATATTTGTATTGCAAAAAAGAGCTGTAAGAGCAATATATAAACTTGGTCCGCGAGAATCTTTGAGAGAGAAGTTTAAAGAGATTAACATTCTGACTGTAGCATGTCAGTATATATATGAGAATCTAATTTATATGCATAAATATAAAGACTCCTTCTGTAAAAGGAGTGATACTCATAATATAAATACTCGATATAAGCATAACTTTGTGTTACATACCACCCGTCTCCACAGAGTAAGTAACTCTTTTATGGGGCAATGTATAAGATTCTATAACAAACTTCCCAGTGATATCCGAGAAATGTCTATGAATAAGTTTAAAAGAATTATAAAAGCCAAATTGTGTAGCAGGGCTTATTACAAAACTTCTGATTATTTAAGTGACAAAACAGCTTGGGATTGAGTCGCTCTAAATTAACACATTTAAATACAATGTAAATTTATTTAAGAAATATATATTTTAAAAAAGGATTCCTACTGAGTTTTCTGGCAGTGTTTCTCAGTAGCTGCCACGTCATGCACTGCACGGTAGGGTAAAAAAAATTGACGATTCCACACAAATGTAATATTTTAACGGAATAAACGACTTTTGAATTTTGAATTTTGAATATCTCAACCAAATTTTTGATCCGGTTAAATATTGTTATAGTAACATACGTTTCTGATCTGAACACGAAAATGATTTTCTTTTTTTTTTCTTTTGTATACCTTTTTTTTATGTTAAGGCAGGGGGAATGCCTTCGCATGCCACCCGCAAAAAGTGTCTGCGAGTGGGTATGTCGGACTTGCACTGACTAAACCTACCTGCCGTGGACTTCTCTTGGCGCCTGATGAGGGAGTCCCGGGAACGCGGGTAGGCTGCTCCGGTACCCCCCTTTTGCGCCATGTCCCAGATGGTCGGGACACGTACCCTGGGAGGGCTCCTTTGGATTGCCCTCCCCTATTGCCGACTCCTGCCAGTACGGCACAGCGACCGCGCCACAAACAGATCGCTGTCATCCCGGAGTCGCTTGTACGTGGCGGCAGTAGAGGACACTTCTCACACTGCCGCCGCGGCCCCGAGGGGAGTTGGGCTAACGGCTGCCGCCGCCACCCCGACGTCTCCTCCGCAGAAGGAGACCACGGCGTCCCATTTGGTGGAGTCGCCAGCCAGCATCGCATACACGACTGCTGGCGGCGAAAGATCCCGTCCGATCTCAGCGACCAGAACTCGTCTCTCGGCCTCCCAGGCCGGGCACTCCTCCAGCGTATGCTGGGCAGAGTCCAGGTCGCTCCCGCAATGGTGACAATGTGTCATCGCTTCTCGGCCGATCCGGCACAGATACCCACCGAAACACCCGTGTCCGGTGAGTATCTGAGTCAGTCTGTAGGTGACGTAACCGCCCCTCCTTCCCACCCAGGCCTCGAGGTGAGGCAGGATAGCACCGACGGCACGTTGGCGCGCGTTCAGGCGCAACTCCAGCCGTGCGCGCCACTGTGTTAGTACGCGCCGGTGTGCATCCCGACTATAGGCAATGAGCGTCTGCTCTGGCGCCTCACCGCTCTCTCGGCGGACGCGGATCTCGGTGTAAACCGTCGCGTCGACTGCCGCCTGGAGATCAAACGGCGGGAGGCGCGCCAGGAGTGTCGCCGCCTCAAAGGATTCGTTTGTATACCTAATTATAATCTAAAATAATAAGCACTCAGACAACTGATCGAGCGTATATTGTGTTTGCCTACTAAATAATTACTCTAATTGGACCAAATCCCGTGTTCATGCCCGCTTGAGTATGTTTCGCCGGACCGTCTCAACTGGGTCGTGTTGAAACCGGTAGTAGATGAACCCACTGAGTTTGTTTCGCTGGGTCTTCTCAGTTGGGGCGCATTGGATCCGGTGGTAGCATTAAAGCGCAACCGTCGTTATTAACACAAGGTCCGTCATAATAATAATACCTTAATATAGACAGAACCATTGACAATATGCAGTAAAAATATTAGAATTAAACTAGATAATTAAACTTAAACATAATCTCTTGACAATAACTTGATACGAGCTAGCTAAATATCATTGCTATCATAAAACAAATTTTATAAAAGTTTTCATACAACCAATACAATGTGTACCTAAATATCTATGTTACTAGAAATAATAATGTATACAACTATATTACAACAAACGTGTTCTGACTATTTACAAGCGCTTTTTTAAAGTCTACGTAGTCTCTCAAACGTATAATATACATTTGAGAGAATCGATCATCTCAGAGAAACATTTATTTAAGAATTTCGATTTCTAAAATCATTATTTTGGTCCCATATCACCTCAGAACTTTAAATAAAGCACTGAAAAAAATGTTAGACTATCTGTTACCAATCCAGTTGAACGAATTTATAGTCTTAATTTGTAGCACAGATTAATCTGGTGACCCCCGAATTAACGAGCCCATACTTCACATTGGAACATTTCCCGCTCCGTGGCGCCAACCAATGGCTTCATTAAAAGTGATTAATTTCTTGTCACCCTAATTTAATTCGAGATTTTAAACACTTTTATTGGTTACTGTTGGCGTGGTTGGCTAATGCATGGTTTTCACGCCGGAGGTCGTGGGTTCGATTCCCAACCAGGACAGATATTTGTGTGCATGAACATATCTGTTTGAAAGTAATGGAATCAGGCGTTACTTTGCGGAATTCCATAACAATCAAAATGCAAAATTAATATGTAGTGTTAATTGCGCTAATTGTCAGTTTAATCATGCCGGGATGCAATTTGCACCGCCCTTCCGCCCGCAAAAATGTGCACATGCAAGAAGAACAAAATAAAAAAGCAAATTACATGCGCCAGTACGATACCCAACACGTGTTGGAGTCCTCCACGGACCGTTCTCAAGTACTGCTAATCGTCGAGTGCTCGAATGAGTCTCATTCGAGCACAACGAGTAAGCATGAATGTCTGTTTGTCCTACGTTAAATTTACAAAAGAAAAGGAGTATATGGAATATATCAGTTATCTTGTTTCCAAAGTACAAGCTCTGCTTAGTTTGGGATCAGGTAGTCTGGTTGTCTGTCACCGTGAGTCACAACCTAACAAATGTGAGATTGTGTATATGAAGTACCTAATACCTATCGTAAATCCCGGTGCTATGTGAGAGGTATTTTATGTTTATATTATAGTTAGTTTAATAGAGATGAACTTTATAAATCATAAATAATTTATGCACGTAGAATATAGGAATCTGTGGTAGAGTCCGCAAAGCCGCAAGGACGAAATATAGATCCTGGGGCGCTACCGGCTAAGTCACCGAACATCGGGATAGTGATCGGCGTTCAAATAAATAAAGGTCAAAAATGACTTAATCAATCGTGAATTCGGCTTCCATGAGCACAGGTGACGTCATAAATGGTCCGGAATCCATTTTCAATGTCGAAGTCGAAGCCTATTTATAGATTGATTAAGTCATTTTTAACCTTTATTTATTTGAACGCCGATCACTATCCCGATGTTCGGTGACTTAGCCGGTAGCGCCCCAGGATCTATATTTCGTCCTTGCGGCTTTGCGGACTCTACCACAGATTCCTATATTCTAAATCAAATCAAATCATTCTTTATTTGCCATGAATGTAGGTAACAAAATAAAGGTGTTGCTGGCGTTAACAATTGGAATCCAATACATTCTACCATAACGGCATGCAAAATTACATAAACATAGTAGGTATATAAATCAGTAAAATTAAATGTCAAATTCCATATGTCATCTTGATATAGTCAAAACATTATTACAATTGTGACAAGCAAAAGTAAAACATAAATTAAATGAATTACATTAAATTATAAATTAATACTTTCAGCAATAACTATGTTAACAATCAATAGTCCTACAAAGAATTATCGCTAAGGAAATCATTAACAGAATAGTAACACTTTTCCACCAGTAGTTGAGTCAATTTCTTTTTAAAAATGTGTGTTGTGCCATCTTTTAAATTTTGGGGTATTTTATTATATATAACGGCTCCCATTCGCAAAAGGTTCTTCCCTAATAGGGCCGTCTTGTAATTACCCGTATATAATTTATTTTTATATTGAGACCTTATTAGTGCCGGTCTTGACGTATGATCAACCCTAGATATAAATAGACTTTGATTCATTTTAACAAACAATGCCACTTCGAGAATATAAATTGATGGCAGAGTCAGAATTTTTAAGGTTCTAAACCAAGGCGCACAGCTATCTGTTGATGAAATTCCAGTCATTGATCTTATGCAATATTTTTGGGCTCTGAATAATCTTTCTCTTTCACTGCAGTTTCCCCAAAATACTACCCCGTATCTTAGGACTGAGGCAACCAGACCATGATAAGCTGCGATAATCGAGTTAATATTAATTTTCTTTGATAAGTTATACAACATATACGCTGACTTGCTTAGTTTTTGACAGACTTCTTTTGCATGTGGTTTCCACGTCAATTGGTTGTCAATGAATATACCGAGAAATTTTGCAATATTTGTCTTGTCTACATTTTGTCCATTATACTTAATTGATAAGGTGTCAGGATGGATGCGTTGGTAAAAATGCATCACTTTTGTTTTATGGAGATTGATAATTAAATTATTGGAACCCATCCAGTCTATAATTGATTTTAATGTGTCATTAATATCTTTTTCATACCTTGCTTTATCTACGCATTTTACTATCGCCGTGCTATCATCAGCAAATAACACCATTGGCTGTTTAACTTGATTAGGTAAATCGTTAATGTATAGTAAAAATAATAATGGGCCGAGTACACTTCCTTGTGGTACTCCAAATTGGACAACCCTACTCTCAGATGTATATTTTAGTTCTAATTTTTGTTTAAGACACACTCTTGATATTTCTGTTTGTTGCTTACGATTTATAAGGTAAGATTTTATAAGACTCAGTACATTTCCTCTGACTCCATAGCTGTCAAGTTTTTGTATAAGAATATTGTGATCCACGTAGTCAAAAGCTTTAGTCATGTCATTATAAATTGCGCAGACTGGTATTTTTTTGTCAATATTTATCATAATAGTCTGTAGTAAGTCATAAATAGCCATGTTACAGCTTTTGTTCTTTCTGAACCCCTTTTGTTCATTGCAAAGTATGTTATTTTTACTTAAAAAAGAATTTATTGACTCATATATTATTTTTTCGAAAATTTTGGAGAAATTTGAAGTAAGGGCCACCGGTCTATAATTTGTCATATCTTCTTTACTACCTTTTTTATGTAACGGTTTTATAATAACAGTTTTAAGGCTATTGGGAAAAATGCCTGCGCTTATACAAAGATTCATAATATGACTCAACGGAGAAGCTACCACATCCGCAACGAATTTAATAACTTTTGTAGATATTCCGTCATATCCACAACTTTTTTTGTTCTTTAATATTTTTATTACTCTTATTATATCTTCAGGTATAACAGGATTCATAAATATTGAGTTTGGATTGCATCCTATTTTAAATTTGTTTTTGTTTTTTATCAATGAGCTTTGAATTTGATCCACAAAAAAATTATTGAAGGAATCTGCAATTGTTTTCGCATCCGTAATGAAAGTATTTTCCTTCTTAATTTGTAAAATGGGGTCAATAGTATTATAGCTACCTTTTATAATTTGCCAAGAGGCTTTAGATTTGTTCGGTGCTTTCTTTATAGTGTGGTTATTATGAGCTTTTTGGGCGAGTTTCATAATTTTTCTAAATCTCTGTGAATATAATTTGAATGTGGTTTTATTTTGATTTGAAGGTGATTGTCTATATTTCCATAGGAGCTGTCTTTGTTTTTTGCTGCAAATTCGTATACCACTATCTAAGTGCTTACATTATTTATGATTTATAAAGTTCATCTCTATTAAACTAACTATAATATAAACATGAAATACCTCTCACATAGAACCGGGATTTACACTAGCCACATAGCCCCCTGATGAGATAACAGTATCTTACCTTATCAGGGGGCTACCGGCGTGTATTGAGTGAGCAAGAATACTATTACTCTTATAATGTTGTGATTATAGGAATTGGTTGTTTCTTTAAAATAAAATATTATTTATTTTTGATAATTCAAATATATTTTTTAAGACAGGTACGTATAAATAGAGGTTAAGTGGCCGCTTTTCCAATAGTAGTGGCACCCGTACTAACGTAATAAACCTACAAAACCAACCCACCACTATTCCCCCCCTTTTATTCCCCACGTAGCAAGTTAACTAGTAAACTTCTCTCGAGGACAGCTGTTCCCCGGATATTGCTTCTAACTCTCAATATCCTCCGTTCACTCCATTTCTTAAAAGGCTGACAATAGTTAATTTCCTTTTTTCCCCAAAATTTTAAACAATAGCAGCTGCATAAAAAATATACCTACTTGAATTTCTAATAAACTCATTGATCCCAAATTACGGAACCCTTCATGTGCGAGTCCGATTCGCACTTGGCCGGTTTTTACCTATCTTATGGGCAGTGGTTACTTTGATGTTTTTGATGTGGTGGTGGTAGTTGGTTAAACCGCCCAGTAGACCTCTGACATGGCTTAACAACTGTTGCCAAATGACTCCAACCGGGACTGACAAACCGTGCCCGCCGAAGCAAATTTCAACATTTTAAAATGATTAAGATAAGTAAAAGTCCCGAACGCATCCATGTCTGTGAACATAGAATAAATATATATACATATTGATTGGCCTTTTGGACAAGTGGGTTCGATCCCCATCCAGAACAAATCTATGTGTGATGAGCACAATTATTTCTTCTACGTATAATGTATCTACATATAATACGTATATATGTATAATAATATTATATGCAAAATAACGCTTTTTAAAGCATAATGCCCGTAATTCTACACGTGTAGCCTGTAGACCAGATATAGTCCAGATGTTGTCACAGCTAGAATGGTTTATTTCAGTTATTTTCATAGTGTAATGTCCTATGGAATTCTTCTCTTGCAAAAAGAGCTGTAAGAGATATCTATAACCTTGGCCCGAGAGTGTCTCTAAGAGAAAAGTTCAAAGAGGTTAACATTCTAACTGTACTATCTCAGTATATATATGAAAACTTACTATATGTGCATAAAAATGTCGATTCCTTCTGTAAAAGGAGCGATACACAATGTAAATACTAGATATAAGAAGCGGAAAGTCTACCTATATGTCCCCACATATAGGTAGTCTTTCCGCAAACCCGCTTAACGAAAATGATCATATATCCCCAGTGGATGGAACTGATATTTAATTTATTAAAAATTGCAAACTTAATAAGAAGTAGGCACAAGTATAATAAAGAAAGTAAATAGTATTTAAAATCAGTTGATTTTATTTTTCAGATATATTTAATATCAGTTGATATTATTTGTATTCTTGGCGAGAATAAAATGAGGATGCTCTATCCCTTTTTCTCAAATTGTTAGTACGGAGCTTCTATGACTTAACTGTGTTACGTCACATAATTATAGCTGTGCATTCTTTATCTAATATGATTTTAAAATACTTATAACTTATTTGTGTTAATGTGATTTGAAATGTACGATTACTGTTTGGTTTTATTTGTGGTAATATTGACAAATAAAAATCTCTAATCTCATATTGCATACTACCCGTCTCCACAAAATAAGTAACTCTTTTATGGGGCAATGTATAAGATTCTATAACAAACTTCCCAATGATATTAGAGAATTATCTACGAATAAGTTTAAAAGAATTATTAAAGCCAAATTGTGAATATTACATATTATAAACATGTACATATTACAAAAGTTCCGATTATTTAAGTGATAAAAGTGCTTGGGATCGAGTTGTTCTGAGTCAACACACATGATTGTAATTAATCTTAAGTATATTTTATTTTAAAAAAGGATTCTTACTGAGTTTTCTGGCAGTGTTTCTCAGTAGCTGCCACGTCATGCACTGCACGGTAGGGTAAAAAAATATGACGATTCCACATAAATGTAAATTTTTTACGAAATAAATGATTTTGACTTTGAGTCAGAGGGCATGCAGCGACCTGCGTGTCAAATATAACAACGCGCTTAGGGTACTGCTGGGGCTGCCGTGGCGCAGTGCGTCAGGGATGTTCGCTGAGGCGCGTATTGACGGTTTCGCAGCTATCATATTATTATTATTATTATAAGTATGTTTACCAGTCGTCCGGTTGCCATAGTACAAGCTCTACCTAGTTTGGGATCAGATGGCGGTGTGTTAGCTGTCCCGAGATTTTTATTTATTTATATAAAGCCCCACCAGACTCAATACAAATGAATATTGATTACAAAAATGTTGTCTTGTGCGAGCAGCTAACTCAAAAGCTAAGGTCTTAAGAGCACGAGCAGTTTTAATTCCCTTATGTGTGCTTCAAACCCATTACTGAGAACTAAGACTCATACGGTACGTGGTTGTTTATTTATCACGCTGTATTCCCAGGATATTGCCACTTAGAGCCACTACCCTCCAAATGAAGAGGTACGTGAGTACTTCGTTAATGTAGTGAATTCAACCCCTTCAACCTATTTATATCTGTAGAATACATTATATGTGCATAAGGTATTCTTTCTTTACTTTTATCGAATGGGCAGGGGATACCCTGGTCTCACAGTTGTTTAAGCCGCACAGTAGGCATACCACGCCAGTTGAAGGGAATGAATTTTGCAAGTTCCTCATAAGAAGCTTGACTGCCCAACAAACTCGTCGATGGCTTACCGGCCGGTGATAACTACTGGCTATGAGCGTCTCACTAAAGCATCTTCTACACGGCTGCAACTCAACGTCCCAACAGAGGTCACCCTGGTGGTTGCCACCCGTCTAGACTGCAGTTGTACTGCGCAACTGCAGTCTAGATGGATGGCAACCACCAGGGTGACCTCTGTTGGGACGTAGTACAACTGCAGTCTAGATGGATGGCAACCACCAAGGTGACCTCTGTTGGGACGTAGTACAACTACAATTTAGATGGATGGCAACCACCAGGGTGACCTCTGTTGGGACGTAGTACAACTGCAGTCTAGATGGATGGCAACCACCAAGGTGACCTCTGTTGGGACGTAGTACAACTGCAGTCTAGATGGATGGCAACCACCAAGGTGACCTCTGTTGGGACGTAGTACAACTACAATTTAGATGGATGGCAACCACCAGGGTGACCTCTGTTGGGACGTAGTACAACTGCAGTCTAGATGGATGGCAACCACCAGAGTGACCTCTGTTGGGACGTAGTACAACTACAATTTAGATGAATGGCAACCACCAGGGTGACCTCTTTTGGGACGTAGTACAACTGCAGTCTAGATGGATGGCAACCACCAAGGTGAACTCTGTTGGGACGTCGAGTTGCAGCCGTGTAGAAGATGCTTAACTTTTCACTAGCTGTGCCCCGCGCTTTTAATCACGTTAATCTTAATATGTGTAATTTGTATATGTGTTAAGATAGCATATATCTACTACATAAAAATAAGTCTGGTTTTCCTTCCTGACGCTATAACTCCAGAACGCACGAACCGATTTCCACGGTTTTGCATTCGTTGGAAAGGTCTCGGGCTCCGTGAGGTTTATAGCAAAGAAAATTTATAAAATTTAACGCGGGTAACACCGCGGGGCACAGCTAGTTACATATATAATATATGCTATATAACCACAAAGTTTCATCAAAATCCTTTCCGAAGATTTTGCGTGAAAGACTCTCACAAACTTTCGCATTTACAATATTAGTGGGATAATTTTATGTCACCAAAGAGTTTTACGAGTTCAAAGAGCTACTGCCCATTTTAATATCGTAAAAATATCGCAAAAATGTCGTCTGGCTAAACTATTTAAGCTACAAAGTGCTCCCGTAGATGGAGGCTAACACTAACCTCGTTAAGTCTAAAATGTTTAAGTAATTCTATCCTTTCGTCTGCGGGATAAGACGTAATACAATTTTATAACACTAAGTGGTTTGAAAGAAGAGGGTTGGGTTGAGTGAAACTTGAGCTGAATAGATATACACGAAGAGATGGCGCGCGACCTGGAAAGCCTTCACAAACTATCTATATCATAATGGATTGGGGTTTGCTGTAGGAAAAGGAAATTGATTATTTTTCACTCCTTTCATGATTTTTTTTTAAGGTAACAACTGTAGGGCTGTCACCCTACATAACCCTTGATTTGCATACGTATCGAAGAAATACCCCTTTCCTCTTAGCTTAAGATATTTAATATACTTTTACCATAAATGTTTTAAATAATTTGTAATTCATTATTTTTATTAAAATTTAAATTAATTACAGCATACTTTACAATGTTTACTCTCGAGGGTTTTGGGGTACTATTTAAAAAAAAAACATCTATTTCTATTACAAAATAGGTATATGTATATATAACTGATTGCACAGCAAAATAGTTATCTAAAACTATTATAACCTAACAGCAATTAAAGCATTAAGACGCATTAGGTACTATTTATTTTAAAGTGGATTGTTTGTGTTTTCCGGCCTTATATGATCGTAGTTCTAACCTTATATAAATTTTATGTTCAATCATACATATATACATACATAGACTCACGCCTGTTTCCCAGAGGGGTAGGCAGAGACAACGAACTTCCATTTGTCACGATCTTTGTACACCTCTTTTACCTCGTTTACTGACATTATATTCTTCATACATGCTCGCCTGACCTGACCTTTCTTGAGAACGTCTCCGATGATAAAACCCACGATCTCTGGCTTAGAGTTTCAGTTTTACCATTTCACGAGGCGCGTTCACTAAGAAATGATATTATCCCGCTCAGATCACACGAGGGGCCAAGCCCTCTTTTTGTAGGTAGGCCCTTAAGTTACGCCAACACAGAAATTTGCGAAGTACCAACTTAGCCAGTACCAACCATTATATATTTTTAATTATAAAAATGGGGAAAGTACAGACGCCAGCACATCCAGCTACCCCAATCTGTCAAATTTCTTTTATAGATTTTCTACTTTATCTCATAAGTTCACTTTCCATTGGGGAAATTTGACAGATTGGGGTAGCTTGATGTGCTGGCGTTTGTACCTAAGTAGGTACAGACGCCAGCACATCAAGCTTCCCCTGTTGTTAACTGACATAAGTAGATATGTCAGTTAACAACATCTATACATATAATAAAATCATAGGAAAGTCAAAACTGTACATTGAATATTTATTTAAAAGGATACTTGGGGTGTGATCCACAAAGGATATCGAAGCCCAAAATATAGTTTTTAGAATTTTTGTCTGTTTTTCTGTATGTATGTATGTCCGGGCTAAACTCAAAAATTACTGCATGGATTTACTTAAAATTTTGCATGAATATTACCAAGAGGTCGGGTCAATATATAGGCTACATATTATAACGCTATCACCTACATGGGGTGGGAGGAGCTGTGATAATTTATAAAATTTAACGCGGGTAAAACCGCGGGGCACAGCTAGTCAGGTAATAAAGTCTAATAATACTTAGATAAGTATTACAACCGCAGGACCCATTGTACAGCTTGAATAGTAATTATCAATCTTTGTGCCGCGACTCTCATCATCTACTCCATCTAATGTTTAGGGTCTCAGGATTGGGGCAGACTCTATCCCAGCTAAACTCTAGTTATAAATGAAACTCCGGACTTTTGTATTTCTCATATACTTTTATTGGATTTAGGTGGTCAGTGGTGGCAGTAAAACAAAGCCAATTTTATAATAAGAATTTATAAAGTTCTACAATAGTTCAATAATCAAACTATTTAGCATTGGTCTATAGTTTGCCCTACAGACTTCCAACCGAATGTGTTGTCAGTGATCATAATTGGGTCTGTATTGTTCCAGCATGGGGCGAGAGTCTATTATCTCTCCCGAAGCGCTGGCTCAGCACCCAGGTCTACGGCACCGACGACGAGGACTTCCAGGTATACCAACGCAAAGCATTCAGGGATCAGGCATTTTGGGGATGCAAAATAACTATAAAATAAACGTTTCCTTGTGTGGATTTCACGAAGCAAGTGAAGCCCTGCCTCTTACAGCGTAAAATTAATTAACTGTCGGATATTTCAATTTAATCACTTGCTGTATCCACCCATCATGATCAAGTGAACAACAACATTTATATCAATACACTGATCAAAACGAAAATACTGTGGAGCACTTGCACAAATGAGTGAAAATGTTAATGCCACACGGTCAGCTGATACGAGGTATGGGCGCCGCGATATTGTGACATGCGATAGATGGACGAAAAATTTGAGGCGATGTAAAAAGTAATATTTTAATTTATTTACATTGGCGAATACGTATTATAAGATAGTCTAGTGGTTCGACGGTTAGACTGTGTCCTCAGTGGTGTCGAGATCAAAAGGGGCGTGTACCACTAACTTTCCGAATTCAGTATCAGTTCAGTCATACGTAGATTATTTGAGCGGGCACATTCCCATCAGTTGGGCAGTATTTGGTTATATTATATAAAATATATTGTATGGAAAATGGTAACAATGGGCACTCTGAAATTAGAATAATTACAGAGTTGTTCAAGCCACCCAGTAGATCATAGTCGTGGCTAGTTGATCGTTTTATAATGACTATATCTGAGATGGATGGCTCAACGAATCCTTTGAATTTTTAATTCTTGAGTGATGGAGACGCTTAGGAATCAAACCACTTGGCGACCGCAGCCACTAGCCGCGGTTTTTCAGATTGCAGACATGTAGGGATTGAGTGGAGGCTTGAAGTGAGAAAGAAACAGAACCACTTATAAAATTATATTATTTGTATGGAGCCAACTACTGTTTTATATTATTACCATCTTGATTTCTATAAAAGTAAAACCATGGAATTTCAGTATAAACTTACTTTCCCTTTAGACCCTCGATATGCAGCCTTGAATACCATTACTCTACCTAATTTTTTTTAATAGGGCATACATACATACTATGTCCAAGATACAGGACCTCTTTAAGCAACTCAGTCTCGCTGATATATTTGTGATAAAACCTTAGTTTGGTTAAAAATACTCAAACTAATCAAGCTACTTGAAGTAACCGACGTTCTTTTGTTGTCCAGAATGTCCAACTACCGAAACTGCCTGTTCCCGACCTGGAGGTTACCATGGAAACTTATCTGGAGTTTGCGTCCGTGGTAGTAAGCCAGCAAGCCCTGGAGCATACCAGAGGACTGGTTCGAGGATTTATGGAAGAGCTGGGCCCGAGGCTCCAAGAGATGCTGCTGGATAGACAGAAAGAAATGGAGAACTGGGTAAGTGATAGTATAAATGCCGTTGGTCATGGCTATGTCTTAAACGTATGCCAAAGTTTAATTTTATCATATATCAAGTCAGGAAGTAAGTATATAGCCCACCTGATGGTAAACCGTCACCTTAACTTGACATCATTCACGCATTGCCGACATTTTTCCCCACCACAGACAGGACAGGACAGGAGTATAATTCTTATCAGTCATAACTACCAGATATGTGATAAGATATATTACATATATGTATCCTAAACATGCGAGCATATATTTAAAATATCATCATTATCATAACATCCACTGCTGGACCAAGGACTCCCCAAAAGATTTCCCTATTATCCATCATTTTGAGGAATATGGCATAGTTGCACCCTTGACAGACGGTCTGGCGATCGCAGTATGATAGTCAAAGTACACATAGAGATAATGCTGCTTTATGCATAAGCATAAATCAAATAATGTACTAAAATAACTTTGCCAAAAACTGTACCAGATTCAAAGGTTACACATACAAAACAATTGGCACCAGCCTTATCAACGACTACTTGCCTTTGTTACAAAAACAAAGTTCTGTCAACACCATTGTTCTCTCCTTTCGGTCGCTTATGGCACCAACACCATGACGTCGGTACGACTACCTACGTAAAATGACCAGAATTATAATAGTGATATGTCTTATATCTCAAGTGTTTCCAAACTTTGGATTGATGGAACTCAAGAATTCATTAAATTCTAGTGAGAACCCATTGCTCTTAAAGATACTAAAATCAGTCGATGCAACGAACAATGATACACATTTGTTAGATGTCACTCTAACACTCCTCAAAACTCTGTGTTTCTGCATGCATGAAACGCTGACCGCAAAAGAAGATAAATTTTACAGTACCAATAGGTTATCGTCTAACCCTGAAAAACGTGATTTTGATCGTAATGTGCTTGAACTGTACAAGAAAATTTACGGTAATACGTGTTTGAAGTTTAAGGAAGTGTTGAATAATCACGTTGACAAACAATACAATGGAAACAATATAAATTTATTAAATAATACAAACTGTGCTAAACACGAGAATAATTTAAAAAGTTTTATCTCTGGTACTATTGGAAGTTCAATGAAAATAAATAACATGGCTGCAGAATCGAAGATGGGGCATGTCTTATTAAAATCTCTGTTGGGCGGTAAGGACCATTATAATTACAAAATAAAGAGATATAACGTATTCGGTAAAACTAAAACTGGAATAGAAAACACATTTAAACATAATGTCATTGTTTTAATAACGATACATCTTGATCGAGAAATAATAATGAAGCATACGATTTCTGCCATAGAAAAACTGGCCAAAAGGTTCCACACTAGATCTGCCATAAATATTGATATTATAGATAGTAAATATGCTGGTAACAATAATGAAAGCGACCACTATTCCAATAATGAGATGTTTTCTGAATGCAATCTGCTATCAATATACAAATTTATCACAGAAAGTGAGACTAATAATCTTATTCGTGTGTTTAATGTGCATCAAAACAATGGAACTGTAAGATTTTATATTGAAATTAACCACAAAGAAAATTATACGGATTACATTAATATGTGTTGTAAAAATCACAAACTTAGTGATAAATGCAAGGAGTATTTCGAAAATCATTTCGATACTAAGCAAAGTTTTGGTAAGATTAAAAGTGTTTACGATAAAGATAACGCCAGAGACGTTTACCTAAAATATAAGCAAACTATATCAAAATTAAGAAAATTTGTTAATAGTTATGATGAAACATGGCTCCATGGCACAAATAAATTAGATTTAAAACCAGATGCTTATAAAAAATCGAGTTCTTTGATTTTAACACAAAATGTAATCAGTAATGCAACAAAATCAGCAAGTAATATTTCTCATTTAAATTCTGCTACAGATTACCCTTTGATTATGAATTATGTTACAGAGGCTATTATACGGTTGACTAAGTATGTAGAAAAGCAAACAAAAGACTACAATAGGACACTAACAACTGAAAATACTACAGTAACAACAATTACCACAAAAGACAATTTAAACGTGACGGATATTTTTAAGTATAACAATAATATCAGTACCATGGCTTTGAATGCACTAGCTGATATAATATTACAAACTCAAGATGTGTTTTCATTGACTAAGGATATTTTTCTTGCAAATGCCACTGAAGGAAAACATGACAAATTGTACACCCAAAATGAAGTAACGAAAAAGAGAAGTATTTCAGAGAACAATAAAGGATTTAAAACAAATACGGAACCATTTACTACGAAGACAACCAATAAACTACTTATCGATGATTCAACAAAGAAAGGTAATGAAATAAAGTTACAAAAAACTACTGAAGAGGCAATTTTACTTAATAATATTACGGCTTTTTATAATTTGGAATTCACAGATATAAGAACAAATCCATCCTTTGGCGAGATAGTGACTACTGATAATAAAACAAAATATATATTTTCCGAAGTTACAGACCAATTTACAACAGGCTTGAATAATATTTCAAATGAAAATATTGATGACAATCAAGCAACTAAACTACATACACTTGAAATGTATGCTAAGACAGACAAAAAAGATGCTAGCTCGACAAAAACTCATGATATTCTACATACAATTGTTGAAAAAAAGATATTATTAAAGGAAAACGTAAGTGGTAATATGAATTTAGCTAAAATAAAAAAACACGCCACTGAAAATGAATCAGAGGAATTAATGGAAAAAAATACCCCGACACAATATTCCAGTTTTAATCAAGAAGATTTAATTATCTTAAATGAAATTCCTATAACTGATACACATTTCGTTAAAACTTACATTGAAAATGGTATCGTCGATATTTATCCCAGAAATCAAACTGAAGATTTTTCACCAACCCACTACATTGAAACAATAGATACCACAAATTCTGCCAAATCGTTCGATCCACTTATTAACATAAATGTTACCAATATTACTTCTATTCTGCCAAAGTATACACAAATCTCAGTTCCAGTGAAAAAAGCATTTTTAACGCTTCCTTATCTTAAAAATAATATAAATACTACAGAAACAACTACAAGTGAATTTAGTATGGCAAAAATGATACCAATACTCTTAACCAAAAAGAGGGAAATAAATACTAATCACAAGCCTACATTTTATTTAGACGAAGCAACAAGAACTCAAAAAAGTGCAGAGGCAATTACAGAAATTCTGTCTTTGTACCCGCAATATAAAGGGTCAAAATACGTTACATTAGCGTATAATTTACCACTTTTGAGTACTTTCACTGGAAATAAATATACTAAGCAACAAGCTAAGGAAATAGAAACTACTACAGTAAATAACACTATCAGTACTAACAGTCAAGTTGAAGCGTATAATGATGTTACTATAGATTTAGACTATAATATAGCTAAAATTAGCAAATTCGAAGATGATACTAGTCTGGTAAAACCATGGACTGCATCAACTACAGATGCAAACTCAAGTTCAAAATATGAAATTACCGAAAGTTATGATAGCGAAGATTTAAAAAGAACCACTGGCACTCTAACTGAAGCTATGTTGCACAATTTTGATAGAAAAGTAACTAATTTAATCAGTATTGCACCATTTATTCACAATACTCCTAAAACAGATAATATTGGAAAAACACAACAAATCATAAAAAAGAAAGACTTTTTAGAACTCTTACCAAACTTATTCATAAAAACACCAGTAATCAATGGCAATTCAGAGATAAGTCCGCCGTTGCTTGAATGGACAACTATACCCACAAAATCTACCTCAAAATTTAACGGTGAATCTACAGGATCTGTTTATTCGAGTAATAGAGAAAATGGATCTACAACTTTTTCAGATGTTTCCAGTACACCAATCAATATTACGAAATCTGATAAGTTAGTAACATACAAAAACATATATGTAGAAACACAGACCGAATCTACTAATATACTAGGAAACAAGCAAAGCAATGTAAATATTGTTACGCCACACTTCAAACTGAATCAATATGGAGTAAATATGGAATCAAATGAATTAAATTCAAATTTCGACCTTGAAACTCAGCAAATAGTAAAGTCTAGTAATAATCCAAATACCATGACTGACATAATGCTTAAAAATAGTGTAATAATGACGCATATTCACCCATATAATAGTAATGCGACTGATGACTCCACTACACTCAATGAAATTAAAAATATTGATGACTTGAGTCCACCGCACGTAACCTTGGTGACATCGCCTGATTTACAATATATTGCCAAATGGCAGAAAGGATCATTATTTCCTACTGAAAAATATTACGTATCGACCTCTTCATACAATAATTCAAAAGGCTTAAATATTAAATCGAATGATATCATATTTTTGAACAATTCAAGCCCACAGAATCTGTTTATCTCAAAATCTTCTATTCATCAAAACATTGTTAATAATACTACAATAACATCAATCAGCAATGATATTAGTGATATATACCGAGAATCATCCCATTATATAAACAAAAAGTATATTTTGGAAAATGAAACAAGCTTCGTTGAAACCCCTACAAAAATAATGAAAAATCCACAATTCACCTATTTCACAAGCCCTATAATCATAAACTTTCTAAATAACAAGTCAATAATTGATCATCGAAATGTTTTTACATCGGAACACTCACCTGTATCTAATGTAGATATATATAATATGAAACATAATCTAAAATTGAAGGCTACTAATATGAAATACAATATTTTACAACCTTCTTTAAATAATACCAACTTTACAAAAACTTATCAAATTAAATCGATGCATACAAAGCTAGATAATACAATTAAATACTCTGGATTGCAATCAAGTGGTACATATCTGGAAAAAATATTACATAAAACACTTGAAAATACATCTAAATTACATTCTAATGACAACAGTGTAGTTACCAATTCAACAATAAGTATCACAACTTACGATAATGGCATAAAGATAAATAACACAAAAAACGTGACGACAGATATTTTTCTAAACCAAAAATATAAGCATAACCGGAATAGGACCAAACAAACAATAAATAAGCCATCAGAAACGGCAATTAATGCTTTCGAATTAAGTACATTATCGGACGATAATGTTACAAATCTGCAAATTGAAAGGTCTATTCATCAAACTATGGCAAGTGTTCACAGCACAACTTCCATGACAAACGTTTTACGACCGAAGGGTCATAAATTGGAACTAAATAATCGTATTGGTCTAGGAGTTGATAAAGATGGAATAAAATTTTCTGTTCTCCCCGAAGTACAAAACCGTGTAATACTTTCTTCATCTTACAACAGCAATGGAAATCCTAATACAATACTGGATGACGGTTTAATAAATATGAGAAACTTAACAAGGAAGGCTAATCTTTCTGAGAGAATGATTAAAATGATAACCCTGTCAAATCATATCAAAACACCAGAAGTAAATGCTTCTGTATTTGAATTAAATAAAATACATAAAGACATTATCTTGTTTAATCAAACGAACGTCACAGATAAAAATACAGTACCGTCTTACAAAATAAGTGTAACTGATAATGGTAATGATTTAAATGAAACTAAAATAATCCATAAAAAATTAATGCCTGGACTTCTTGTTCAAAATATTATTTCCAAACGATTTGAACACATTTTGGGAACAAAACTCAATTCAATGCAATTAAATATTACCAGCTTAGGCCATGCTGTAACAAATGATTCAGAAAACACAAGTAAACATTCTCAGATCACAAACTCACTAAATGATACGGATACCAAATTTAATGATACATCTTTATTATACTCTAAAAACGAAGCAGCTATCTTAGACAACTCTGAAGAAGCAATTACTGAATCAACATTAAAAAATCACACTTCGGATAATTATTTAACATTTTTGCAGTCTGTAGAAAGCAGTAATACCAATGCAATGAATACGAGCAGTTTTTTTAAAGACCATAATAAATATACAAACCTGACAGACTTATTCTTAGTATTTTTGAAACATAACCGCCATGACTTGGATAAAATGCAAACAATTAAAAACCTATTTTTGTCAAATAATAAAAATCTCAATAATAAAATAATAAATGCAAGTACTTTAACTACAGTAAAAGACAAATATTATGATAATATCCCCTTCGTTAAAAAAGACTTGTTTCAGAATAATTTGAACTTAACTGAAAATGATGGCTACACTCATTTAATTAGCGATGTAGGCAACAATGTTGGGACTTACTTAAAGGAAACTGCAAAGCCTATAACAAAAATAACAGATATAAATCCTACATTGAATATAAGATGGAATCTAAGTAAACCAACTATAATTATTCCTACAGACCTTGTTTCAGTAATTGAATATTTAGAAACTCATAAAGAATTCATAAATAAACCAAACACATATCTGTACCCTATCATATCGAATGAACTAAAAACTTTAAATGATGATAGTAAAAAAATATTGCTTAATATTTTAAATTTAAGTCAACCTGACCCTATCAAGGCCAAAGAAATTAATTTTAGAAACAATTCTCGCGACTGGCCTCCCAGATATATATTTAAGGAACAAGGCCCTAAATCTAAGCCAATTAAGAGACACCAACCACCAGCAGTGTCAAGCATTTTCCTAAGCAACGCCGTTAATAACAAAACTATAGTAGTTCCAATAATAGGGCCGACTGAACATGAGGAAAAACGACAAACAAAAATGTTTAACTCACGGTTAAAGCTGCCTACACAAAATGAGGCACAAACTTACACACAAAATAACTTCAGATTGTCCATTGCACCTAAAGAAAGTAATATAAAAAGGCGTAATGATATAATACTAAAAGACAAAGAATCTTTTACCGCGAACAAAAGTAATATGATTAAAGAAAATGGTTTGCTTAAAACAAATATAAAAAATAAAAGCTCATTTAGAAAAAAAATAATTTCTAATATCAAAATGACTACACAAAATAAAAGCTTCAACCAAAGGGACAAAATTACTACAGCAAGTTTATTGGTTAAGAAATTGACGCTAACCACAACTATAAAAATAAATACAGAAAATAATAAACATTATTTGAGTACTACTAAAAGTAACAAACTTATGAAAAATACTAAGCCAGCTTCAAATATCAAAAGCGCAAAGCCATTTAATAAAGTAGTGAATTCAAGCCCCAAAATTGCTACAAAAGAGGTATCACCAAATGAAAATTTAAACCAAAATGGCAAGTATAATAAAATAAATCAATCGGTGAAACAGACGACACTTATCACCACTATACAATTAAATAAAGTAAAAAATCGTATTAATACATTACATAACAATGTTTCTTACCATACGACAAAAAGTAATGTATTATTTATTAAAAATAATAAGATAACAAAACCAAATGAAATTATGCAAAAAGTCGCCACAGAACTTAATAGTACTCCCATGAAAGTAAGTCCCAATTTAAAATATTTTAGTACTGATGCTAATATAACAGACACAACAGCTCCAAAAAATACACGACTTAGAACTGACGAAACTAATAATGATGAATCTCCAATAACAACAAAAGTCAGTAATACAAAATCCACAGACCTAGTACCGGAAAATCAGTTCACGGTTAAAAGATTAATTGCAATTGATACAAGTAATTTTAATACAAATCTAAACAGCACAATTAAATCTAGTAACATGCATGTGCTACCTCATCCACCCACGACAATTCGTACAATAAAAATAATTACTCATGTAGAAAATAATTCTGCCATAACTCCCAAAATCTACACAGAAAGAAAACTAAGCAAACAACGTGTAAGCTTCTCTCCGAATCTGTTAAGTTTAGCACATAGTTACATGAGTAATGTAACTGCAATAGAGCAAAAAATACGTCTATTTGCAAAAAAATCCAACCAAAATACATTTATATCACCATATACAATCATGAATCCCAGCACAACAAAACTAAATGTGACTAATAAAAGTGCTCGAGAAATAAACTTAGCAACATTAACACTTAAAATAAAAAACTACACTACAAATAAGATTGAAGAAATAAGACATTTTTCTGAACCAACTTCTGCAAATATTATAGATTCAAAAGACTATACTTACTGCGATAATCCATTTTCACTTAAACCAAAGATAATGTTAAAAAAAGATACAACTGAAACAAAATTTACTAAAACAAACTTTATTAAAACAAGTTCAGAAAAAATAATAGACAAAATAAATTCTTTGAAATACAATACAATAAGAATTATAAATAAATCTAAAAAGATATCTCAAATAAACAATGACTTAAATCCTTTTCTTAACAAAAAAAACTTCAACCCGAATGAAAATACAACAAGCACATACAATACACCTAAAATAAGAACTCAAATTGATGAATATCATAAAATAATGGATACTACGCCAATTTTCAGTCCAATTACTGTTACGGAATCCAGTACCTTAAAAGTACCTTCTAGGAATATTTCGAATTGTATAAAAGACCGAATATTTATAACCAACTCTGTACTTGACGCAATAACTAATATTGAACCCGGTATAAATAAAATAACATCAGATTTGAATGTACCCAAATTCAATAAAATAAATGAATTAAATACTGATCACACATTTAACCAATCTGATATGAGTATGTTTTCTACAAAACAACCACAAAACCAAGTAAATAAAAATTATTTATCACATAAACAACCTACTTTCCTAAATGAAAACTTAAGTAATAAGAAAATTAATGAGGATATTTTACATACTCCACTTTCAAATTTTACCATAGTTGATATAGTTATGAAAACTTCCACACCGACTAATTTTAATTTAAAAGAAAACTTCTCGGTTGAAGAGCTAAATAAAACAACACAATTCAATAAAATAGGTCATCAAAATTATATATATAAAGATACAATTTATAAAGACAAGTCCACTATATCTAAAAATTATTTAAACACATCAAAGTATACCACTAACTTTAGTACGGGTAAGTTTACTAAAACTGGTGTATTTGATAATTCAGTCTTTACTGCTAGACCAATATCACGTAACCAAAATATCAGTGAAAGTATCAATGGTAACACAACTTCAATAAATGTAACATATAGTGCTTACGTAAACGATAACTCCTCTTTGAATGTACCAAGTGTTCCTAAAGCAAATAGAATAAAGAATAAAATTTATATATTAAATCAAGATACTAGAAATATGCTGCTGAAAAGATATCGAGGAAAATTATATAAAAACAATGTAACTACAGAAAAGTTTGTTAATAACTATACCTTACCAGACAAGAATCATTATTTTTATGCCAGTGGTGAGTTAAATGGCATCCTAACTAAACAAGAATCTCATATAGAGTCACTTTTAAACCCAATACCATCAACTCGTTTAAGTGTCTTAAATATACGTTCAAATGAGCTCCTCATCAATAACACCACAATGGAAAACAATACGTCTTTTATATCAAAAGATGACAAGGGCATGGAAAAGTATGTTCTTACCAGTGATGGGTCATATGAAGATCTTAATGCAGATAATACCCATTTGAAATCAATCCCTTCTAAAAATATATCAAATATTTATATTTTAGACTCAAATAAAACGCAAAAACCAATATATACAAATATGATAGCTGGTAAAGAAACTCAAAAATATGTTTACTCTAGTGAAATATTAACTGAAAAGAGCGATAATCTGTATTTATTACGTAAAAGTACGAATTATATGAACAAAATATATGTTTTAAATGCAAATACCAGGCGAAATTTAATTAATCGAGCTATGTCACGAAAATTAACAACAAAGAAAATTGCCCAAACATTTAATAACAATACCATATTTTCTACTATAAAACAAGATAAAATTATTGATTCACAATATAATTCGCATAACATGTCAACAGTTAAAAAAGCAAACAAATTATTAAAAAAATATCTTGATTTAGAATTTTATACAGATATAAACATTAATGAGAAAAATAGTGAGTTAAATCATATTAAAGCAAAACTAAGAGGAAATATCACGGATTTAATTGAAACAAAGATAAATACAACCAAAAACCTAAAAAACGATTATTCAGAGAAAAATGCCATTAATCAGAATATTCAAAATAAATTCCAAAATGATTTACTTAAATTTAATACATCAAACTTCACCAACAATACAAAAAAGAAACAAACACACCTGAAGGCACTTATAAGTGAAAATCAACGTTTGTTGAACAATTATAGTAGTCGAAATAGAAGGAAATACAATTCTAAGGCCGCAAGTCCAAGTACTCTAAAGGCGCTAGTGACCAAAAATATAAAATACAATACATATCAATCCCTAACTGAAGAAGAAATAGAGTTCATGAAATATGACACTCCATCTTTATCAGATCCATTGGTTCATAAATTTGTTATCAATGAAACTCTTCAGCGGGCTTCAACAGTTTCATCTAGTAATAACTTTAGTGTATCCTACCGATCCCAACCTACATCAATATTACATGACAATATGATAACCTTAAGATCCACTATAACAGTAACCGGTGAAATAAATCGAATGAAAGCACATAATCACAATACTAATTTAATTAAATATAATAAAAATAGGTATGCTAACCTTCCACTTAAAAAACGTATTCGTACGTCCTTATTGGATCCATTTGCAAAAACCAATTTATATCCCGTGAAGGTACCATTAGATACTAGAAGAAGATTAATGGACCTACCATACGCCAAAATACAACCTTTTTTGAAAATAAATACTCGTGACTTCGTCAATCAACATCTAAGAGAGCTTCCTACAGCGCCAACACCAAAGTACTGGACGGTTGATGACAACAGGTTTTCAGCCTATAAATCTAAACATAATTTCAGGAGGAGATTAGATAACTCAGACCGTATTGGAGCACGGTTTGTGAGTAAAGAAATGTATTCAACCATACCTCGACCTTCTTACCTTCTAGATAATGATTATACACCTAAAGAAGAATTCAGGAAAATAAATAAAGCTGAGCGCTTGAGCTCTGAAAAACTATATCAAACTACCGAAAAACGATTTAATATTGACCTGGAAATGTGGGGTGATTTACAAATCGAACAGTCGACACGGTTGAAAAATAACATTCAAAACTCTATTCGAGATATTTTGTTTAAAACTATAAATCATATCAAGACGTCCAAAAGACCTTTACAAAAAGACATGGATAGGTGGCCATTAAGTGAGTATGACGACAGAGTAAAAATTAACAAGCCGTCATTATTTCACATCAAAAAGAGTAACAAAGAGGCACCCACCAGATTTCCGCGCAGAAAATCAAGAAGAGGAAGGACTATATTCTTTTTGAGTCCCACGTTACCGTTCGAAATGTTTTAAATATAAAATAAATAATAAATTATGTACAACTTTATTTTCTTATGCCATTTCCATATTTACCCAGGTTTGTATTAATAATAATATTGTATAATAATATCCAGGGACCTTATTGACACACTGCCATCTGATCCCAAACTAAGCAGAGCTTGTACTATGGAAACCAGAGAACTGAAATACTACATATACTATTGTTCTTTTGTAAATACATACTTATATAGATAATTACACCAAGACTCAGGACAAACCGACATGTTCATGCACACAAATGTCTGTCGTGGGTGAGAATCGAAACCACGACCTGCGGCGTGAAAAGCAAGCATTTGCCCACCACGCCAATAGGCCCGTCAAATTTATTATCATTGGTTTTAGCTGTAACTACGACTATTACTACAAAATATATAGAGAGTACAGAAGTCAATCGCGCTAAGGTTCTCCGTAAGTATTCAGTTGTAAGCTATCGTGGTATGCCACCCGTACCTAGGCTTTATTTATTGTAGAGAATGAAACAGAAAGAACCAATCACCAAAAATAACTTGTCTAATGTAACTTTTACGCTTTTAAGAAAACTAATTAACTTATACTTAGCGTTTCGCGTAACTGTTAGTCGTTTGAAAGAAAAATATTGGTCAGGTTTGGGTCAGCTTGTACCTACCAAATAAAACATAATTTAAATAGAAAATGTTAAGACATCAAAACTCAAGTGCATTTATTTGGCATGGGGCCGTGGTCCAGGGCGCTTCCCTACCTAAGTACCTACCTAAAGGTTCTCTGTTACATTAAAACGAATCGGAGTAATACAAGCAAATACCTACATTTACCTCCTTGAAAAAACTGGTAGCCGAAAAAACGACAATTTAACAGGAAATTTAATTTTAAAGAACCGGCCACTAAACAGTTATAATTTTTTTTTCTGCCTCCATTATTGCACAAAAATGTTCACAAACGCGTTACTTAAGCAGAGCAGAGATTTCTATCTGTTTTAGATATTGTTTCCGTTAGAGGTGACTATGTGTGCGTCAATTAGTCTGGTCCTGGCACGAAAATAGTAAGTAGGTACTAGTAACCGACTGTTATACTCAATACTCAATCATTTATTGCTTCCATAATGTATAACAGATGGTATAATCTTATAATTATGTAACAATTATGGACCCTGTCGGGCACAGCATAGTAGAAGAGAGGAAGAAGGCTTTTTGTTAATAATAAAAAGTTTAACAATTTATGCTATTTGTATATATATATGATCATATATAGAATCATAGTATGCCAAATTTTAATTTAAAAATGTCAATATTTAAAGCGAAAAGATTATCAGATTAATAAGTGTCAAGATCTATAGAATTATTTCTTCGAGTCCAAGTATTCTTTTACAGTATAATAGCTTTTCTGTAATAAGAAAAGCTTTAGTTTTTTAATAAAAGTATTATCCTTTTTTTCTTTTTTTAATTCTTCTGGAAGTTTATTATACACTTTTATTGACATGACCAACGGGCTTGTAGAGTGCATAGATAGATGGGATGTTGGTAAATTTAATCTATTCCCATGCCTAAGTGTGAAGCTAGATTGTAAATTTTCCCTTTTGGTGTAGTATTCTGGATGCTGCCGAACAAACTTACAAATTTCCAGGATATAGATACTTGGCAAGGTTAAAATTTTGAGATGTTGGAAATGTGCTTTGCAGGATTCTGTTTCTTCTATGTTTACTAATATTCGGATTAACTTTTTTTGTAGGGTAAACACTGAGAGTGATTCTGTACTATTTGCCCAGAGGATTACTCCGTAGCTTAGCCAGGAGTAGGCGTAAGCGTAGTAAGTTACAAGAGCTGTTGATAGGTCTGTGGTCTTTTTTACTTCTCTTAGCGCATAAGAAAATTGTGATAAATTTGTCCTTACTTTTTTTACGTGCGCTTTCCAATTGATGTGGGTGTCCAAAGTTAATCCTAGCAAATTGAATTCATTTACGACCTCTAATCGGAGTCCATTAAATGTAAAATTTATGTCTATTGGTTTTTTTTGGTGTGGATAGAATGGCATAATTTTAGTTTTTTGGAAATTAATTTCTAAATTGTGCTCTGTCATCCAGTCAGTAGTTTTTGTTAGGATCGAATTTAGATTGTTGTTTAAATTTATGTTAGTTTTACAGGACACTAATAGGGAGATGTCGTCGGCGAACATGACACAGGGTACCTCTATGGTTTTAGGCAGGTCGTTAATATAGATAAGAAACAATAAGCAGCCAATAACACTGCCTTGAGGAATTGAAGCGGTTATATGTCTTCTACTGGACTGGATTTTCTCTATTTCGTTTGTGTGGTGGTTGAAGAATTCAATTTCTACTAATTGCTGTCTGTTTTTTAAGTATGAGGTTAGCCATTCGTGAGCCATTCCACGTATGCCTATACCATACAGTTTATTTAGCAGGATTTGGAATTGCACTTTGTCATAAGCCTTGGTCATGTCGAGTAATATTCCGATAGCATATTGCTTATTGTTTATAGTATTAAGAGCTTCCTGAATGTATTTGTAGATAGCCAATGTAGTGGATTTATTTTTTTGGAAACCATTCTGGCATTCGTCGAATATTTTGTATCTTTCACAAAAAGAATAAATTTTGTTGGTCATGACTTTTTCAAATATTTTTGAGGCTGTAGGTAAGATTGCAATGGGGCGGTAATTATTTGGATCAGTTTTAGAGTCTTTTTTGTGAATTGGTTTTATAATAGCCTGTTTTAATTGATCGGTAACGATTCCTTCTTCAAGAGATTGATTGACTAGTAGGTATAGGGGTAAGGTCAATTCATTAGCACAATATTTAAATAGATTAGGTGGGAATTCGTCAATACCGAAGCTATTCTTGCTTTTTAAGTTTTTTAATACAGAATTAATTTCATAAGGTTCAGCAGGGGTGAGGAACATGGTATTCTCTATTGTATGTTGTATGTTGGTGTAGTTATTTTTGCTGTTAAAATTGTTGGTAGTATTAGCTCATACTTTACTATTACTTATACTATTAGCTTCTTAGCCCTTTCCTAGGTAGTGTGGTAGTAGTTGCCACCATATTTTGAACCCTATCGGTTTGTAATAAAGTTCACAACCAATAAATCAAACATACCTACTGCCTTCTAAAGGGTTAAGTTACGTCCACTATTTATGTAACACTATATTAATATTAGAGATGAAACAGTAAATATATGTATAAACAAAATAAAATCGAATCCAGAGGAGGTGCTCTGCGTGAAGCTACGAACGATACACACTGATCAAATTTAGGATTTCCTTACTAACATCCTTTTGAAGGATGTAGATGTCATCCATCGGCTTTGTTGTCTAGAAACCGCAATGTATTTAGAAACCATTTCACCATTTTACTAGAGATGTTACAAGTACTCTAAAGGCGTTAGTGTCCAAAAATATAAAATATATTTTTAATAATGAAATAACGTTTAATAATGATAAAGATAAAAATCATTTATTTACATGAAACATAGTTTACCAATTATAGGTGTTATAATCATTGTTAGGCATGTAATTTTTTACAAATAAGTAGACAACTAAACTATAGGCGAAATAAACTAACGATTAAATTTTCAATTATAAAATTAATGAATTTCTATTATAAAGATATTATATAACAATATTTGAATTTAAATAGTTATAACAGTCGTCAACCTTAGGACTAGAAGGTATAAATGACATAAAAATACATTATTACATTGCTAACATAAGTAAAGCTAAGTACTGAATTATAAAATTAATCAATTGGAATGTCAAAAATTTATTGAATAATATTATTGAATTTATGAGCCACATTTTTAAGTCCCATGTGTTGTATTCTGAAATAGAATAAAAACAATGTTCTAGCAGCCATTTGCGTAATTTTACTCCAAAGTGTTTAATGGGAGCTTCTCTTAAATTCTTTGGCAGTTTGTTAAAAATTTTAATACACATATGATAAACATTGTTCTTATTTAGTGCAGTTCTACAATAGGGGACAATAAGTTTAGTTGGATCTCTGCTCCTGTTGATTAAAGTTTAGGTTTAAAGTTTATTAAATGGTTAAAATTACATCCCTAAAATGTAAGTTATTTAGTTCTCCGACTGAAATTTAAACCTTCAATGTTCCATATTATAAACCAAAACATATTATGTTATTTTATTCAAAATTGTTGCAATTACTGTAAAGGTGGCATGGAAGGTTTAATAAAAATGTAATAAATATTTTTTAAATTATCAATTAAAATCTTTTACTTGATTTGCAAAAAGACAGCATTGTTGAGCTTTTCACTGAGTGGTTTTTGAATAAGCATGAATTATGAAATACTAGCTGTGCCCGCGACTTCGTCCGCGTGTTAATTAGTTTATTTCGTTTCTTTTTTTAAATAAAAGATTTTTTCTAAAATAAAAGTAGCCTAAGTTACTCCTTATTACATCAGCTACCTGCTAATAAAAATCCCGTCAAAATCGGTCCAGCCATTTCAGAGATTAGCCGGAACAAACAGACAGACAGACAGACAAAAATTGTAAAAAATGTATTTTGGTGTATGTACCGTATATATATTCATATTAATGTAGTAAAAACCGGTTATTTCAATAATACAAACAGACACTCCAATTTTATTTATTTGTATAGATGGACAAACCCCATTGCCAAGAGCTGTCTTATAATCGGTTTGGGTGTGGGACTTGTCCACAAGAGACCCCGCTTGATCTATATCTCCTTTTCACAGGTGACAGACTGGTGGCTCGACGACATGTACCTTAAAGTCCGGATGCCGCTGCCCATTAACTCCAACCCAGGCATGGTATTCCCGCGACGCCACTTCGCCAAGATGGAGGAGGTAGCAGATTTAGGAGCACTATTCATCGACGATCTGCTAGATTACAAGGAAATGTTGGACAGGTGGAACTTCATTTTATTCTCTATCTTTCTAAAGAATTTTAAAATGAATTCAATTTATTAACGACGAAGAAATGCGCAATTTATGACTTCCTCCTTTTTTCAAGTCAGCCATAACTACAAAGTACAATTAGTTAATTGTACTTTGTAGTTATGGCTGACTTGAAAAAAGGAGGAAGTCATAATCAATTTCCTCGTTCTTAGTAGTTTCGTAATTGCAAATAAAAGTCTCTTCTAGAGGAGAGTTGCCACTAGAACGAGCCACGAGTCGGGAGAAGGGGCAGCCGCTGTGCATGGAGCAGTTCTACCGACTGCTGGGCGTGTGTCGAATACCAGAGGTGGGCAGAGACCGCCTGGAGCTGCCGCCCATCAGGCGTGACGCAGAGGAGACAGAGGAGCTGGTCGTGGTCGCTTGTAGGAACTATGTGAGTATGGATGAAAGAAACAGTTATATATAATAACCAACATTGTTACATCCTTAACCGAAAGGTCACCAACTCAACATTAATGTATCAATAAATTAACCGAAAGGTCACCAACTCAACATTAATGTATCAATAAATTAACCGAAAGGTCACCAACTCAACATTAATCTACTTTATAAAAATAAGTCGGGTTTTCCTTTAACGCGGGTAACACCGCGGGGCACAGCTAGTGTATCAATAAATAATTAACCTTTTGACCGCCACAGTCGGCTATAGACGACAAAACAAAATGAACCCAGCACGCCATAACATAATCGTGTCGTTTGGCGGACGGATTTCGGTGACTATTTAATATTTAGAAAAGTACAACTGAAAAATGCGGGTGTCATCCATTGTAGACAATCTAGCAAATAGTATGTGTGAAATCATAGAAGCACTTTCTTCATTAATAAGAATAATAAATGGCCAAGATCGATCCTTAGACGTATTGTTGTATCGAAAACCAAATAATAAATACACCATTTATTAAATTTATTCAACCATTTAATATATTTTAAGTATACTTTCATAAATAAACTAATATAAGTATTTTAATAAGATAACGTTGAAATTTTTAATACGCAATGAAAATTATCGAAACATTGTTAATGTAAACCGAGACCTCCGCTACCCAAAGTGACTAGATACACAATACAAAATACGATACAAAAATGTTTCATTTTATCTCCACAAATTACAATGTATTTTAACAAAAATAGTGTTGACAAACTTTAGAGCATAATATGTAACTCGTGGGAGATCTGGAGTCTAAACTAAGCCGAGGCCTGTATCTTAGCACTCCAGGCCCCCCCAAAATAGATGCTTACTTAATTATTGTCAACGTACAGTCACATAAACGTGTTAGACTGTGTGTGTTTGTGAGTTGTGTGTGAGTTGTGTGTGAGTGTGTGTGTATGTTAGGATGTATATCACAATATAACAATATTTTTATAGTATGCATAATTTATATAGCTAGAGATCACACTTATTCGACATCCAACTAATACGATTCTATTGTCAGAGTCATTAAATACGATTAATAATGTTAATCTGTTCTCATTTTTGACCTGTTTTGACACTCAGTTTGTCAGTGTGTCACAAGCATCGTAGTGTGTGTATCTAATGTGTTTTTTTATTAAAATAATTTGCTTCTTATGTCTATTATATAAAAATATTAGCTTCTCCATAATTATGAACTTTACCTGTTCCATATTTCATACTCCCCCGTCCGCGCAATTTACGTGGAAAGGTGTACAAAGATTTTACTTCACGTATTAATATTAAGATTTGCTAACGCGGCAAAGCTTTACCAAAATCTTGTCATAAACTCCGAAAACCAATTAGAAATTGTGGGTACAGTTTGCTAACTTAGTTAATGCCTAAGTGCACTAAGTAGTAACTAAGTTACGACTCTAGCAGTAAATCATTTTCTTAGAATTACGGCAGTATTAGATTACGTTTACAGCAGAACTGTACGTGTATTAGGGATTAGAGAAGTAGAATTATGAAAACTACTAGTTTGAATCTTAAATAGAGTTAACAAACTCAGAACATTGTCGCTAAACTAACTTAACTACTCGTGATTAGGATTTTTACTAACACTAAGTTAAGAACATTGTCACTAACAAATTTATGTACCAAAGTCTGAAATAAATTTATTTGTTACTATTATAGTATACTTATATTCTTCTACCCACATACATATCACAGATAGATTACATCCAGATACAGGACAAATAATCGTATTTACCATACAGACTCGTCCTGGGGATCGAACCCACGCCCTCTGGTTGAGACCTGGACACTAACCCCAAGTACAGTCCAGTCAATTTTCTTATATTTAGTTTTTTTTCTACAGTTCTATCCAATCCCAGTGAAAGCACAGGACCGTGGTCGGCTGACTCCCGGGGAGATGCAAGCTCAGTTACTGCATGCTATGGTAGACGCTGCCGGGGCACCACTCGCGCCCAAGGTTGGGCTCCTGACCTCGATGAACAGAGACCAATGGGCCAGGGCTAGAGAACATCTCATAAAAGGTATGGATCTTGTTTGATAGTTTTCTGGTCGAATTAAGGCTACAACGGCCAGACTTAATGGAAACTAAGCAACTAAGCAGGTGTGGCGCAGCGGTTAAGACAGCAGCCTCACCACTCTGTGCCCAAGGTCGCAGGACAACTATTTGTGTGACCCATAAATAGTTGTTCTGTCTGGATGTAATTTGTGTCCGTCAATTGTATGTTTGTAACAAGGTACGTTACAAACATACACACAGACACAGGGATTCATGTCCCTAGTGCGAGAGTTGTCTTTAAAAAAATATGGGTCACACAAATAGTTAGCCTGTACCTCGGGTATTGAACCTGAGACACGTAGTGATGAGGTGGCTTTCTTAACCGCGTTACAGGTTTCAGTATATTAGACCCTCGTATCAGTTTCTACGATAATATTCATATATGTGTTTAATGGAGCTACTTGTTATCCAGATGAGATGAACCGCATGAACATGGAGCTGATCTCCCGCGCACTGTGCATCCTCTGCCTGGACGAAGGCGGTGGCGACCGCCCTGATGTAGACCCGGACACTAACGCCATGCTCAGGGCTATGCATGGCGCCGGCACCAAACAACACTCTGCCAACCGGTGGTTCGATAAGACTGTCCAGGTTAGTTCAAAAAGGATGGTTCTATCTCAGTCCACTCCTTCATATTCTGGACAAGTTGCTTGTCTTGAATTAATAGCCAAACGATTATCATATTCTATTAGATATCATGCTCAATACAGTTGTTAGACGTTGGACTTTGGAGTCGCACAGCAGTGAATTTTCAAATTCATGTGCGTATTACTAATTAATTACCTCGTCGTTAAAATTCTTGAGGCAAACGTCGTGAGGAAACCTGCTTCCCTAAGAATTCTCCAAAAAGTTACTGATGGCAAGTGATATATAGCGTTAAAAATTTCAATTCACAAGGGCAAGAAATTGAATTTTTTTGGTAATAAATTTACACTGGCTAAGCTGTGGGTACGAGTTAGTCTAAAATTAATCGCTGACATTCCAGACATTAAGCACATGTCAGACGACAAGTAATTTCCACTAAAGCGGAACTGTAGTAAATAGTTGTGTCTTATATGTATATTGTGTATGCATTGTTTAGATGTCCTAACTTCGTGAAAACCGAAGTGTGGGAGTTATTTTTACATATAGAATAAGTCTGACTATTACTTGACCGAACTGCTTTCTTCCAGCTAATTATCTCATCAGATGGTACAATAGGCATGTGCTATGAGCATAGCGCGGCCGAAGGTGTAGCTGTCGTAAGGCTAGCAGAACGAGCCCTCGCCAGGGCAGAAGTAGCAGATCGTCCCGCACCGCCACCTGCATTGCTCCCGGCCCCACAAGCGATGAAGTGGAATGTCAGCCCTGATGTGCAGAGGACTATTGACCAGGCTGCGAGAGATTTGGACCGGTGAGGAAGATAGATTTCAATGTGTCTGTGCAGAGATTTGCTGTTGTCAAATTATAGAGTTGCGATAGCAAACTCACGGTATAATATTTATTTGTACATACATAGATGAATCGCCTCCAATAGACCACCTTAATTTCTTTTGGCTTAAATAAATCTATATACCTATTATGATTATAGCTTTATCATCATCATGTCAGCCGAAAGACGTCCTCCAAAAATGTCTACAATCGCCAATTGTAGAGAATCATTGATGAATCATATTTACAGTGCTTGGGAGTCATCACAGAATGCCATTGGAGTGTTTTGCGACCTCTCCAAGGCGTTTGATTGCGTTCACCACGACACTCTGTTGGCTAAACTCCATCATTATGGCGTGCGTAATATTGCAATTGAAGTTCTTTCCTCTTATTTGGATCAACGAGCTCAATGTGTAGATATCAATGGGGAAAAGTCATCAGCTCTACCTGTGTACATGGGCGTCCCACAAGGTTCTATTCTTGGGCAATTTTTGTTTGTCATTTACATTAATGATCTACCATACTGTCTACAAAATAAATGTAACGTTGTATTATTTGCAGATGACACTTCACTGATTTTTAAAGTCAAACGAAATTGAAACCATTACGATATAATTATTTCTACTTTGAGTCTAACAAATGACTGGTTTACAGCTAATAACCTTGTATTAAATGCTAATAAAACGAAATGCATTCAGTTCATCATGCCTAATGTTAACAGTGTAGTTCCAAAAGTGAGTATTAATGGTGATTTCTTAAATATGGTTAAATCGATAATTTTTCTGGGTTTTACAATTGATAACAAGTTGCAATGGGGTGAACATATTTCCTGTCTTGCGAACAAACTCTACTCGGCCACTTACGCAATCAGAAAAGTAACGTAAAAGCTCCTATTACCGCCAGTTTTAGCCGTCTTAGGATTCACTTTAAAAAATAGATATTTTATATTTTATTTAATCTCAACAAAGTATTCTTTGCAATTCAGTACTTAAATTCAATATTCAACAACGCAATAATTACTAAATAATTATTTAATCCAAAAGAGTAGTCGATTCTATTACCGACCCATAGTATGCGGCAAGATTCTATTACCGATTTTTCTAATTCTTTTACCGACCGCTACGAAGATGTCACTTCTTCTTTACTATTATATAAAATAAAAAATGTTTTGGTATATATTATATAATAACAATAGTTATGAGATCACCATTATTACAATATGAACATATTTATTTATTGCAAAGCTTAGAGAACTTACTTTAAGTTATTTTAATTAATTAAAAATGTACCCAATCTCAGAAAACAGTCTTCAAATAATTAAAAGCTTACTTTTTCATTACTTACATACTAATTATATATTATAAATCAATAACAAAAGTATTTTTATCTGTAATACAATCACAAAATACCTTTATAACAGGTTAATTTTATAATAACACATTTATAATTCGCGCAATACCGAAGCCGACCCCAAGATGCTTGGGATTAATAAGGCTAGGAGAAGAGAGAGAGACATTAATCAACGATATAGAATTTAATTCTTCGAAAAAAGATTTAAAAAGTTACATGGCCCTCATTCCGTCCCGCCGTTTTATTTGATTTGAAATCATATGAAATACAGCCAATGCCATGAAGCCATGAATGAAACCGGATAGCAAATATTATTTTACATTAATAATATGGCCTGTGACAAAATCTCTCAAAACGTCACGTTAGCAAGAAATAATCCAATTTGTTCAAAAATATACATTTTGTTTTTGTGTACTGTAATACTACGAAAAATATCGTCATAGCTGTGAGTCGGTAATAGAATCACGCATGAAGGAATCAATATTCTATTAGCGACCAATAAAATTAATAATAAACAGATAAAATATCCGTTTTATGGAATACTGTTAAATTCGATCTCATTACTATATTATTTTTTTAGTCTCAGTTAGTCTTTAATTCAGATAATAATGGTTATTTACAGTATAAGATCGTTATAATAATAGGGTTATTGTCTAACGTTGAATCGAGTTTTACACAAAAACTTTAAGAAATAGCTGTGTCGTTAATAGAGCTAACGAAGTAAAATAATTTTTAGAATTGAACAAGAAAAAAGTAAAATCGAATGAGGTAGTTTATAATAGATATTGTTTAAAATACTAAATGTTCTCAAAATTTAACAACGCCATGGGTCGTTATTAGAATCAAGTTTTGAAATTCGGGTTCTATTACCGCCTTAAATAAAAACATGATTTTATAACACAAAAACCAATAAGAAGTATTATATCAAGAGTTAGTTCAGAAAACAAATATATACGTTACAGTTGTAATGTGATAGCAAGAAGACCAATCCATTCTTAGTGTGTTATTTTCCTTAAGTAATATTTAGGTGTACTTACGTGGCCGGAGACGCGACACTATGAAACGTCCGTCAATTTCGGGCGCATCCCACTCATTGTCAAATTATTTCTTACACTGGCTATTTACACACATAAACTTTACTTTTTTGTTGCCCAACAAAAATAAAATAACGAATTTTTAAGGTATGACTTGTCTGGAATCCTGTATTATGTTTAATATGAGTGAGTTAAAAATTAGATCGTTAATAGAGTACACTTTTTAGGGGGTCGTTAATAGGAGCTTTTACGTTACGACAATTTACTGATGTCGACACGTTTCATAGCCTCATGTCCTAGGGAATTTTATAATGGGGCAGGGCTGCAGACATTGAAACCATTTTTATCTTACAGAAGAGAGCCATTCGTGCCATGTATCCTATAGTATCATGCTAGGGTTTCCCTTAAATAGTTCTTCAAGGACATCGATATACTGACTGTGGCATCACAGTATATTTACGTCAGAACTTACATCTATTTGAGAAAAGAAGTGACGTTCATAATTTAAACACTAGAAACAAACATAAGTTGTGTTCTCAATACCATCGTCTTCATAAAGTACATCGATCTTTTTTTGGGCTAGGCCCTCAATTTTATAATAAAATACCAACGCATGTACTTCAAATGCCGCTAGACAAATTTAAGTCGGAGATAAAAAAAATGTTTGTTGAATAATCATATTATACAATCAAAGAATGTATTGAAGACAAAACCCCTTGATAGCTTAGTTAGAGCGTGCAATGGACAGACAAATCACATTTATAGAATTACTTTTATTGTTATTATATCTTTGTATTTATCCCATTTCTTTTTTTTCTAATGTTATTTTTAATTTTATTTGACATGTTTGTAATTTAATTTGGAATGTAGTTTAATTTTATTGTATTTTTTTTCTATTGACGTGCATAAATGTATGTAATGTACCTAAGTGCAATTAATATTTTTGATTTTGATATTTAGGTGTTGCGTTACCCGTATGCGGCTTCCAGCGACCCTCACTAGATCATCGATACGTCTTGTATATGGCATGTCTACGCTACGCTTGTCGGAACTACTGGAAATAGTGGTTACCACAAGCACGGCATGGGCATGCTACCTTTCCGGCGCAGCAGCCGTCGCTTCTACGAGCTATGGGACTTGCCCGCTGACACTTCGCCAATTCTACATTGTAGTTTTAGTACGACAAATTCTTCTATATTTTGCCAACTGTCTATAACTCAGTCACTAACTAGAAGAAGTTATTCTTCGGACGTATGAAGCCTCGATTATAGTAATGTTTCATTTTGTTTGTTTAGTGCCATCTCAGACCTGGACTTCAAAATCTACACGTACCGCGGCTACGGGCGTGAATTCATGAAGTCCTGTCGCACCAGCCCCGACGTCTACATCCAGCTTGCGATGCAGTATGCCTACTACAAGTGAGTGTTGTGGAAGAAAACCCTCTGCCTAATACAGAATATATTCAGCTATTATAACTACTCATTATAAACTGTCATCAACTTGAGAAATGGCATTTCATGTACGAAGGAATGAGAATTAATGAATTACTAATTTACAGGAATATAGATGGTGTGATAATAATATTTGGATTCCTTTATATTGGGCAACTTATGGCTACAGTTGAAGTAATGCAGTATATTGATAAAGCGTATACTACTAAATGCCACTCTATAAGTCTTGCTGAAAATTGTTATGAGATTATTTACCAACATAGTCTTAAAACTCTTACTTTTAATATTCGCAGCCTAAATCGTAACTTTGACAACTTCCAAATTACCTTAAAACGTCTGAACATCGATTTTGATGTAATAATATTGACCGAGTGCTGGCTAAACGAGAGTCCAATCATCCCTCAGATACGACAATATAGAACTTATCACACTACAAAATACATAAACAAAGCTGGTGGAGTTGTCATGTATGTGAAAGATAATTGGTCACCCCGTGTTTATGAACCGGATATTGATGACTCAAACAGCTTGATGTTAACCATCCGCAATAAAATAATTATATTGGGCATGTACAGGTCTCCTTCGTTTAGGAATACTGAGAGTTTTATAAAGTCTCTTTATGACGTGGTCAACAAACTTAACTGTAATACATGCGTCCTTTTTACAGGAGACATTAATATTAATAGTTCCGATGCTGTTGAAACGACCTCATACCTTTGCTGCATGGCAGAATTAGGACTAAAACCAGCAGTTGATTTACCTACCAGGAAAGATGCATGCCTCGATCATGTTTTTTATAAAGGGAACGTGGACGTTGAAACTATTGTCTGCTCATCATCAATAACTGATCACGACCTAGTAATAACTGGTGTAACGGACCATAAGCTGTGCCCGACTATCCCACCAAAATTTAAACTACGAATCAACTATGATTCCACCGCAGAAGCGCTCAGCAACGTTGACTGGACACGCTTGAATACTATAAAAAATGTAGCTGAACAAACAAACATTTTTATGAACATAATCACGAACATAGTTAATGCCAATTCAAAAGTTTTGTCACTAGGCTTTTATTTTAGAACGGCTGTTCTAAAATAATTTTAAAGCCTTGGATGACTCCAGGCTTGATAAGATGTTCACGTGTGCGTGATAAACTACACTTAGACGCAAGAAAATATCCTGAATGTGATATTAAGACACTCGTTTATTCCAGGTACCGTAACTTTTATATTACTTAGCTGCGTAAAATAAAATCTGAATACAATAGAAGTATGTTGCAGAAAGTTAAAAATAATCCACGTAAACTTTGGCAAACTGTGAATCAAATATCTAACAGAAAAATTAAAACCAACTCCGCTGCTTCAGATTTGTTGACTATGAATGATTGTCAACAGGATGCTATAAATTGCTGTAACGAGTTTTTTGCATCTGTAGGTGAAAGTTATGCTAGCAAAATACTTGATAACTTAAACTCAACACAAAAAATACTAGCAAAAAAAGCTCATAGCTCAAACTCACCGATGAATTCGTTCTTTTTCGTCCCAACTGACTGCAGGGAGGTTGGGGATATTATCTCTGATTTAAAAGAAAACAGTGCTCCGGGCATAGATGATATATCTAACTTACTGGTCAAAAAGATGAGTAAGTATCTAATACAACCCCTCGTAACAATCATTAACTTAAGTCTGTCTATTGGCACTGTTCCACAAGACTGGAAAACTGCGGTTATTACACCAATACATAAGGGAAGTGACTCCAACTTACCGAATAATTATCGTCCGATATCTTTGCTTCCGGTTTTTTCTAAAATTTTGGAGAGAGTAGTCAATAGACGGTTAGTCAAATACCTTGAGGATAACCGTATACTGTCAGAGGCACAGTTTGGTTTCCGGAAAAATAGATCAACAGAAGACGCTGTCACTCTACTAACTAACGAAGTTGTCTCACACCTTGACAATGGCCGTGCATGCATGGGAGTCTTTCTCGATCTGGCGAAAGCTTTTGACACTGTCGCCATTCCGATCCTTTTGCAGAGACTTGAGAACATAGGAATCAGGGGAGTTGTGTTAGACTGGTTCCGGAGCTACCTCACTCAAAGGAGGCAGTGTGTTAGGCTCATATAGAAACCTCGTTTGGCGTGCCTCAAGGCAGCGTATTAGGTCCAACCTTATTTCTGCTTTATATTAATGAGCTACCATCCCTACCTCTGCAGAATGCTAAAGTTATCTGTTACGCCGATGATACGGCAGTAGTATTCCACGATACATCTTGGAGCAGATGTTTTGCTAATGCTGCACGGAACATGGAAACAATAGCTAAATGGCTTAGTGACAACTTGCTAACGCTCAACACCAGTAAAACAAAATTTATCTGTTTCCATAAAACTAGTGCTTCTTCACCGACTGTGGCCGCAAACATGCAAATCCACAACTGTTATCTGCCAAGAGTAAGTACGCAGACCACTTGTGGATGCAATGTAGTCCAAAGAACACGGTCAATAAAATATCTTGGGATAATTCTCGACGAGAAACTGACATTCCGGGACCATATTGTTGCCCTATCGGCAAAAGCCAGAAAGCTCATATACGTAATTAGGCAGGTAAGAGATGTAGCAAGTAAAGATCTTCTTAAATGTATCTATTTATCACTGTGTCAGTCCGTCCTGACTTATTGTATCAATGTCTGGGGAGGTACTTCCACCTCACACTTGATTACTCTGGAAAGAGCACAGAGGTCTATTCTAAAAGTTATGTTGAAGAAACCCATGACATTCCCCACAATAGATCTATATTCAGAAGCTGGTGTCTTAAGCATCCGTAAATATTACATTCTGAATGCAGCCATATGCACACACAAAACAGTAATTACGTCTTTGGATTACCCTAATCTACTCAGATCCAGAGTTTTTAAAGTTCCTACACAAAAAATCAAAACTAGATTCGCAAAAAGATTTAAAAACTATATGTTTCCTTTTATATATAATAAAATTGCCACCAAATGTAATATTAAATCAAGTACAATACAAGAAACTCAAACAAAGGCTAAAAACTACATCGACAAACTAAACTATAAAGAGACTGAGTAACTTCTTAAAACAGTAATCTAATAACAAACTAATAAATGCATATTACAGTCTACTCGACTTGCGCTCACAAAAGAACATACAGTCGCACACCCCCTCCGTCACACCAATACTCACACACATACACTCACCGACCACCAACTTACACCTTACCCCCTACTTTTTCTAGGTATAACTATTCATTGTAATCAACAAATTTTAATTTTAAATTCTACTAGTTTCACGAACCCTAAGTTAATTTGCTAGGAATCTGCTGTCATGTGATATTAATTTTAAAAATAATTTCTAAGTAATAGTGTATCTAACTTATTGTAAAAATGTATTTAAGTCCTATCTGATAACCGTATTACATCGATCGCCTCGATACAGGCATCGCCTAGTGTAGCTATCACTGCTAAAATAATTGTAAAACCCAATGACTAATAAATAATTTTGAATTTTGAATTATTAAAATTATTTTTTTTCGTAAAAGCTTTGGTAATACTTAGGAATTATATTTTACTCAATAAGTTTAAGAATACCCTGTTTTTTTGTTACAGTTATTTTAAGTTTTTGTTTGTACAGTTTTTTTGGCACTATAGGATTAGCAGACCTTCTTTTTGCCAGCGTGGCTACCGATGCAAACTCTTCAGTTTCGTAAGAAGTCTTGAAGAAAAATTTGTTCTCATAACCTCGATGGACTTTAATAGTTTTTATATCAGCCCATTTGACATTTTGATTATGACTGATGGATGGCTGTGTTTCTATATTAGGAGACTGAGTATCTAAATTGACTGGCAGATTATCATTGATGAGTAAGTGAGGTTCTACACGAGAAGGGCCCGGTTGGGGTGAAATACAAAATGGTTTGGCAATTAATTTTGACTGTATATCTCCTTCGAAATCAGAAGATCTTTCATGACTAGGTAGAAAGTTGGGATCTTCAACACCGTCATCTGAAGAAAAATCTGAAATTCATGAACTACTGGACGTTGATGATCGGCTGGAATTGGTATCAGAGTCATTATCAGAGTCGTTTGAACTGCTACTCGAGTCACTCTGTTCAACAACAATTTTTGGCCTATTTGTGTCTTTGGTATTCGTTACCCAGCTTACTTCACTGCCTTCATCTTCTAATATTGATAGGTTAAGGTCAGGTTGTCTGTCTGCTATAGAATTTGTATCTAAAGAATCAATGGGTAACGTGACGGGTAGACCATGTGCAGCTGGAGTATTAATGAAAATTTTATTTTGCACATTATTATTGTGGCCAGGTAATACTTGAACTTTTCCGATTCTTGAACTGAGGTTGGCATATTCAACATTTTTCATGCTCTATTAATTTTGTCAATCTGTAAAAAAAAACATCTTTAATGTTTGATAACTGAAAGACATAAAATACACACATTCTATACATATATCATACAGTCCTTAGTACAAACACACAATACATAGATACACTAAAACACAGACACAATCAAATACATAACAATCCTTAATATGACATTTTCAATACTAATTTGCCAGGAATAACACCTTAATTATATTTAACAAATTTAAGCTACCACCTCATATTTAACATTCAAATTCACAGAAAATATGGGGCAATGCATTTTAATCACATATTTTTTAACATGTACGAATATCTACCCATATTATTATAGGTCCCTATAAACACTCACTAATATTATTTAAAAAAACTTTAAATTAGTGACGTATGCTACTGGGACAGGGCTTCAATTTAGTATATATTATTAATTTACAAACAAATAAATACATTTGTATGATTTTTTTGAACTAAATTAACATCATAATGGTAATTTTTATTTTTAAAATTGTATTGAAAACTAAAATTATTATCATGCAAAACAGCCATATTTCTGGCCTTCCCATTGTAGCACGCTAAAAATAATTATTTATTCCACTATAATTTAATGCAAATGGGACGTTTTTCAAAATATGCTACTGTTGTATTATAAAATATAATTATACTTAACTAATATTGGATTGTAGACGTCCAAAATACCGCAGTGTCTCAAGTCGAAAGTCTTCGACCAGTGTGTGTTGCCAGTGATGACATACGGAACAGAGACGTGGTCGCTCACTATGGGCCTTATTAGAAGGCTCAAGGTCACCCAAAGAGCAATGGAGAGGGCTATGCTCGGAGTTTCCCTGCGGGATCGCATCAGAAATGTCGAGATCCGCAGGCGAACCAAAGTCACCGACATAGCCCGAAGAATTGCCAAGCTGAAGTGGCAGTGGGCAGGGCACATAGCTCGTAGAGCCGACGGCCGTTGGGGCAGAAAGGTTCTCGAGTGGCGACCACGAACCGGAAGACGCAGCGTGGGCAGGCCCCCTACAAGATGGACCGATGATCTTGTGCGGGTCGCTGGAAACTGCTGGATGCGAATAGCACAAGACCGGCAATTGTGGAGATCGTTGGGGGAGGCCTTTGTCTAGCAGTGGACGTCTTTCGGCTGATATGATGATGATGATGATGAATATTGGATTACAAAAAGGACGCATTTCAAATATGGCACTATTGTATTACAAAATATGGTTACAAATACTAATGTTAGAATGCAAAACGGACGTTTTCCAAAATATGGCACTTTTGTATTACAAAATATGGTTACAAATACTAATATTAGAATGCAAAACGGACGTGTTCCAAAATATGGCACTTTTGTTTGTAAAATATAACCACACTTAGGTACCTGAAATTTTGAATCCAACACAGACGTATTTTGGATTGTGGCACTTTTTCACGCAACCGACGTACGTTTGCGTTGAATCTCCGGGCGCAACTAACAAAATGGCGGTTTTGCACTGACATTACCGGTCAAAGTGAGCTAATGCAAAAAGGGCGGTAAGTCAGTGCAGCCATAATATAAGCAAAAATTATGGGAGTTTTTTTTTCACTATATAATATAGTCGGTTCAGGTGTCATTTTTGCAATAAAACGATTTTCATTTTTTGTTTAATTGTGGCCCTTTTGTATTCAAGGAGCGATATATTGAACAAGGCAGAGCAAAGCAGACTTCTTTTTATATTTGTGTATTTTTATATAAAAAGTTTAACTTTGTGTTGCTGTGTTCGCCTCATCCAGTGCTAAGGTGGTTTGCTAACCTTACCAATACATTCCTTTCCCATTAACCATCTCCGCAAGGAGCTCAACCACGGCACAGGTTAGTAATCGCTATGGGCTACTCTTTGAACGCAACATTGATTTCCTGGGATTAAGGAGATGCTATAAGTATAGTTACTGATCTGCGATCGTACTCAAAATCACTTGTTAAAGAAGGCATGAATTCAGATATATTGATATTTGTTCCAGAATGTACGGCTACCTTGTAACAACGTATGAGTCTGCTTCGCTGCGTCGTTTCCGCAACGGTCGTGTGGACAACATCAGGTCTGCCCACGCTGCGGCACTTGCTTGGGCAGCCGCCATGTGCACGGCGGAGACACCGCCCCTCAACGATAACGATGATGGACAGAAGAAGGTGTCCTTCAATTTGTATGGGGTAAGTATTTGAAGTAATAATATCCAGGGACATTATTTACACACTTCCATCAGATCCCAAACTAACCAGAGCTTGTACTATGGAAACCAGAGAACTGATATACTACCTACATATACTATTCTTTTGTAAATACTGTATACTTAAATAGATAATTAAACCCAGACTCAGTACAAACAGACATGTTCATGCATACAAATATCTGTCCTGGGTGGGAATCGAACCCACGACCTCCATCGTGAAAAGCAAGCATTTACCAACCACGCCAACAGTATTTGAAGTGGTAACATGTACTAAGTTTAGACGTCACTCTATAGTGGCCATGAGTTCTTTAGGTACTTTATCATGTCAGCTGTCATCCAGTGCTGGTCAAATATCTGCTCAAAAATACCATTATCGTTACGCTTGGCCGACGGGTTGGCGATTGCAGTACTCTTAGTACTCAGAGAGACGCTGCTGCCTGTTCTCTCGGGATGAGATGGGATGATGATATTTGTTTCCGTCACCACACAGTGGACGTACTGGACGAACTTACCTGATAATTATTGTAATACAGGAGCAGAAAAAACTAGAACTCTTCGAAGAGGCAGCTCGCAAGCAGACGTCTATTATGGAGGCCAACATTCTGGGCAAAGGCATCGACAACCATATCCTGGGTCTCCGGGAGATGGCGCGCGAAACCCTGGGTGAACTGCCACAGATCTTCACAGATACCACGTACAAGCAGATGTTTGAGTTCAAGTTGAGCACTAGTCAGGTAACATCAATGCAATTGTTTGTAAGAATGTGAAATAAGGAATAACGTAGCTAGTTACCATATCAGAGTAGTTTGCCATACCAGTTATTATGGTAGGAAATAATATGAAAATACTTTTTAATAAGTAGGTATAGCCTCTTTAATAATAATATGTAGGTACATTTTGAACATAAAGAAAAAGCTTTCCAGTATTTGGGTTCGCGACAGTGCTCCGCCAAGTCGAGCACGAAGCTTAGTTGCTATATTAGAACAAGCCTTATACTTTTTTATAGCAAGGTTAAAATAACTTAATGATCAACGCAGGTGGCTACAACTACTGACGGCACATTTATGGGATACGGCGCCGTCTGTCCCGATGGCTACGGTTGCAGCTATAACCCTAAGAAGGACTGCGTCATCTTCTGCATATCTTCGTTCACTTCCTCAAGCGTAACCAACACGGAAGCGTTCAGGCAGTCACTGGAAGAATGTCTCGACTCTATGAAACTGATGTTCCAAGCACGTAAGGTTGACAACTGAGTTGTTTGACCGGGCGCAGTAGTTTGCTAACGTAAGGTTATCACCAGTGTACTAACAGCATTGGTTTAGGAGCTGGAAGTAGAATAATTTTCGCTAGTGTCGTCGTATTTTGTTTTAGTAGCACGCGGAAATAAAAAAGATCATTAAACTCGAATTGGAATATAAATATGGTCTAAAATCAGAAAACAAGAAAAGCACAAAAAAGAATGTAACAATTTAGAAGACGTTGCAAACATTACGGGTATTGTAAAGGTATCACTGATATTCTTACCATGTATATGACAAAGGGATGTAGGATAAAGATTTTATAATATTTGTGCAGCTGTCCAAGCACAAACATAAAAAGTATAGTAAATAATGAAAAGCTTATAAGCTAATATTTGTTTTAGAATATAATTGTTAAACTGTTTACACTCAATACCATTTGTTTATTCTTTTATAAAAAATATACTTATCAATGTTCTATATTTATATTTACTAGACTATTGTATTTATAATATATATTTAATTACGCACTTTGGGTAAAGAAACGAGGACATATCAAGGAGAGGACTTAAGGTAGTTTTATGAATGAAATAAATATTATAAATTAATGCATATCAGCAGTGAGCACGTAGGATAAATATATGAATGTTGACTTTAGAGCTTTGATATTAAATAAAATTAATGTATTTCTTAATAAAATAATCATACACTTATTTGAAATATATTCAATAAAACTAATAATTATGTATAGGTACCATGAAAAATATCTTGACTCGAATCTGTTTTAGATTCGAGCCCAGATTTTATAATTTTTTATCTATTTGTAAACGTTTGCACTTACTACCTGTACCTATTTATTATTTAGTTTTATTTACAATACAGGAAATCATATTTGATTATTGTTGTTTTCGTAGTTTTAATAATGCCTGTTTAAGGTGGCATGGTCACCGTTCTGTAGTTTATTAAATTAATGAAAGCACATATTGATGTTTATGTAATTAAAGATATTTATAAAAGATATGCCAGAGATATGCATTTTTTATTAGTCAGCTGTAATTATAAAAAGAAAATATTATTATGAATAGTAGCTTTTCTGCGAATATAAATGTGTAGAAAATAGAAAATGGAAATCAGTTATTGTGAGTAAATAATATAATATTTATGGCAAAAATATTATGCGAACGAAAATAGTAAAACTAACTCGTGGAAAATGTTAACATAAGTACGATAAGATTTAATATATAGATAACGCAATCTATATTGAAATAATAGTGAGTTATAGTAGAAAAGGTTTATGTTTAACTCTAAATGTTGTATTATATTTATTTTAATGTTGTTCAAACTTAGACTTTAAGTCAAAATTTTCAGTAGTTATATCTACTATTATTAAAATTTATGAGCTCTCGAAACATATCAAATGTAAAGTGTAGGAAACATATAACTTATACCTACTTAAAGTTTTTATATTTATACATTTGTTGATGTTTTTCAATTCTTTTAACTTGTAGCACTCATATACATACGAATATACTGAGAATTCGTCACTTACAATTGACACAACACGTCAATTACAGTAAAAAAGTTAAATGAACCAGATTTAATTTTGGGAAAGATTTGGAAAGGATTATATAAAGCTTAATTGTTATAGGAATTATAAAGAAGATAGTTCGGAAAATACGAATCGGATAAAATCAGTTTTTGTGGTTGTTACGCAGGTAATAATAAAAACTTATTAGCTCGAAGCGTGTAATCGAAGGAAGCAAAATGATTAATATTTCCAACCAAGCTAGCGCTAGCTTCGTCCTAAAGTACAGATTTTCTTATCAATCGATATTGATTATGTTGTCTCAGTAAAATATCAATCAAGAACCTATCATGCCTTTATTGTCAAATTAGAATTAAATCTCGTAAATATATCTACCCCATAGTTCAGAATCGCCTTGCGTCGTCACTGACCTGATAATGATAATATATATCTAGAACAAAAATATCGCAAGTTCAGATTAAATAATTATCAAATTAAAATGTGAATTAACCAAAGGGATTTTAAACATTTAACTTGCCAAAAACGTAGTAAATCTAAGTAAAATGTTAAAGCACGGTTATAGACTACGCAATTACTGTTACATAGCTAATAAATGTTTTATTATTGATGACATGTTTAGATATTAGTAACGTAAATAAAACAACAATCGTTTTCAACATGATTTACTTCCAAAATATCAATAATATAGTTAGTATCTATCTTTTTTATTAATTTAGCACAACGAATCTCAAACGAACTATTTAAATTTTTTGTCATAATGCCATATTTTGCTTGAATAGGTTAATAAAGTAAAACTTAATTGGACAGATAAACAATAAAAGTGCAAGATGCGTTAAATATTAAATTTTAAAAACAAAGTAGTTATTGGAATATGATAACCATTTAAACTATTTTTGTTAACGTTAAAAACGATTGTTGCGTCATAAATTATATTAAGGGATTAAAATGTCAATGCTGTGGTGATAACATAATATTTAGACTTGTAATATATTTAAATATCTAGCAAAATGTTTATTAATTTCCAATTATGCTTGGACAATTATCCAATTATGTTATAAATTATAAACCCTCTCACCGCATTTGATTAACTTATTTTGTAGTAAAAAATGTTATAAATGTTGCGAATATTTCAATTACGTATATATTAACTAGTTAGGTAAATAATTTATAATAATACACACGGCGGCTGCCTATACGAACTTGGCTATTACACTGTCGTGTGCCTATTCTTAATTATAAGGCAACTTATACATATCGGGATGTCAACTATCATGTTCGACATGACCAAGAATATCAAAAACATATCAAAGTTTAATATAAGTCTAGTGCGTAATTTAATTGTAACATTCCTAAATATTACTTTAATATTGAAATGTGTATAAGTCCTAGTGCTAAAATAAGAGAAATATATTCTATATGTTTATCAAACAATATTTACCATAATTTTTAAGAATGTCTTAGTAGTAAGATTACTAAATACTATAAATACTTGAAACAAAGTTGGAGCCTGATTCTTATTTATCTATTACATGGTATAAGTTAGCGAAATGTCATAGTTTGGAGAGGATCTTATTAGCAAACTAAAACAATAGAGTGAATGAAAAAGAATATATGATGTTCATAAAAAAATGTATATGAAATCTCCGTATTTATCACAAAACCTACTTTAACCCATTATAACAAGCCTAAAAATAAATAAAACTAGTACCACTCTATATATCTACGAAAACAAAAAAACTTCACAGTAATATTTTTATCACTTATTCGCGATCCCGCCATCTTACATTGTGATTGACACAATGTAAGGTAACTACAAAACTTTTGTATTTTTAATGGAATGTCAGTAGTATCTAACGTTTATTGTCTGTGTTGATGTAATTCGGATACATATCACCAAAGTTTGTATTTTTAAACTTTTTCATTACCTACATATATTGCAGATATGCAACAAAGCGAATTTAAAGGTCATAAATACACAACTAAATTGGGAAATGGCACACTTGTAAGTTGAAATTGTCAAATTAAATTTATTAATATTTAAATATTATATATATAATTAAATATTAAATGAATATGTTTATATTTAAATGTTAAACGTATTTATTTTTATTTATTTTCCTTGTTAATAATAAGTCATTATTTATTTAAGTCTGCATACAATTACAGAGAACATTGTATTGTAATTTTATTCAACGTTTTTTGTTACTTAATTATCGTAGGACGTTTGAATGTTGTTATAAATTGTAAGATTGAATAGGTGAATCATATGAAGATGGCATATAGAGAATATAATTATATTAAATGTGTTCACATTTAGTAGTCTTATTGGAAGTATAAATGTATAATTAATGTTAGAAATAGTTTACGGTCTTTAGTGCAGCCAATAGTATCTGAGAATTTAAAATGTTTACTAAAAATCACGATCATAGATCTATGAATATTATAATTAAGCTTTTATAGACTCGTCTAGTATGGATGATGCCACAGCTTTTACTTATAGATAGGTAAATAGCTGAACAAGTTTACGTATGAAAAAGGCTCGCGCGCTCAAAGCGACTTACTTTGTACTAAGTGTACCATGTTTATTGTTGCAAACTCCTTCTGTAATAAATATGTCCGTAATTTTGAGACATGGATACGACGATAACCTAACACTATCGCATAATGAGCTTGCATTACAGCAAATAGTCAACTACGGAACAAAACGATTAAGAGTTTAATTAACCATATGTACCTAATGGAATCAGGTGGTAATTTTCAAAAATACATAGAAATAAAAATAAATATCGTTATTATAAATATCAGTTTAATCAAACTGGAATACAATTTGTACCACACTCACTCCCGTAAATACCCAGATAGGAACAAGGCGGACAATATAAATACTTAAGGAAATACAGGAACCAGAATTATACACAACTCGAAACAAGTCCAAGTTTGATCATTCTTTGAGCGTCCGAATGCTAAAATGTAAAATATAATATTCGGCGGAATTACCACTTCATAATGATTTTGGCTTTGGATTTATAAATAATACCAAAAATGTTGATTTAATTGTTTTATATTTCGGGTCAATTAGAACGACGCGGCGACGCGAACTACGCCTCGAAGGTACCTACCTATATTACACAACACCTAACAATCATCAAAAGAGGGCGTCGAGGACTGTACATCATTCACTATGGAAATACTGTGGACTGAAAATATGAGGACGATTTTAGGGGTATATATACTATTTGTTGTTTAGATTTATCATATTGCAACATTAGCGTCCGCGGCCATTGTAATTGTATACCTATTCACTAAGTTAATTTTACAATAACATTAGTGATATATTGAAGTTTAGATCTCACGACAGTTAGTCGCAAACGGTGAAGAGATTGGGACATTTTTTTAAACTAAAAAGTATGTTTGAATGTATAAACAACTTATTAAATATATATAGTTTGACATGTGGAATAATGTACCTAATAAGGACTCTCTAACATCTTAATGCCTAAAAGGTCTAGCACTAGCAGCGCCTATCTCTATATCTACAGCCTGAAATTGTCAATGTTTTAATCTATTATATACATGTGATTATTTGACTAACTTTTAATAATTATAGTAAATCTAAGTATAAAATAACAAGCAGGGTGTATAAATACTACCAAATGCTTTATTTGGCGCCCGATTTAAATTGGTAAGTAATGTTGTTTGATCTCATTTTAATTTAAGATATTTAATAGCATTATACACGTTACACTTTTATTGATTCTATATAATATTTATCTCCTCATTGTTGTTAAAAATCGACTGCCTCGTTGGTACAGCGGTAGCGTGTTCAAATCCCGGGTAGAGCCAAAAAAAGGTTTTGGGATTTATTCTTTAAAAGAAAATTTCTCAGTATCAGCCCGTAGTCTGGGAGTTGGCGATATTATGCCCCGGTGCCTTGGTGAGCACGTAATGCCGTCAATCCTGTACCTGACGTCTTTCCGGTCGTGTCGCTAGTCATCCCATCGAATCATGAGAGTGATGGAATAGAAAGTGCCCCTGTATTTGCACACGCACTTGTGTACTATAATACGTGCAATCCCGTGCAGTCGTGCCTAGTCTCAGAATGGCCGGCGTGACCTTAATTCGGCCAGGAGGACATTATTATTATTATTGTTAAAGATATTATATTATTAATGTAATCATATGCACAGATAGATTAGCACTGTTTTACAAGTTATAACTACTGTTTTACCTTATTGTATACATCCTGAATGTACCTATTCAAATAAAAAATGTACTATATAAGAAGCATTATTGAAAATATATCGCTGTCTTTTAAAATGTTAGTTATTAAATATTACCCTGCCGTACCCCTATCGTACTTAGTACCTACTGCTTATATATGTATGAGAATAGACTTATTATATATAGATATATGTGAACATATCAATTTCGATATCACTATTGTCTTAGAACACATTTTGGTGACATCAGTAATACTAAATTAATTGAAAGACGAATTAGACTGAACTGTTCTTAGCTATTTAGGTAGGGTTAATAAAAATGTAATGAAAATCGGTCCAAGATGGCCGCCTCCACAAAATATTTTTACACAACGCACTCAATATGGGTGTCAGGTGAAAGAGATTGACTAGTAGAATACGATATTATAAGAAATGTCGGCGGTTTATTAAATGGTATTTATTTAATGTGGATTCATAAAAATACCTCCTATAAATCATTTGCACACAACCTTAACTAAATCATTTAAAAACACCATAACACAAATTTTACAAGTTTACAAATTCTATGCAAAACCAAATAATCGAATTTTGAATTTATTTCTAACATAGGTCATAAGAATAGGACAGGACAACTACAGATTAGTTGTGACAATTTACCACCAATTGTCCACTAAATATGCGACCGGTGCGCATAATATAAAAAAGAACCTTATTATAGTCCATATAAAAGACTTAGTTAAATCTGCGTAATAGATAGGAACGGTGGTAAATATCGTTTTAACAGACATGACGTTACGTTTAATTGTATTACTGATGTAACTAAATGGTAAAACTATCGCAATCATATCAGTAGTTTGTAAGTGTATCAGTGTCAATTGTATGTCGCTCTCAATAAACGTTCATTGGGAAATTGTTTTGTTTTATTGAATTCCTACATACTTGCTTCTGATAACAATCATATTATAGTATTGGTGCAGCCAATTCCCCATACAAAGATATTTTTTCCTGGGTGCAGAGCAATAATTTTTCAAGATTCTATGTAATCAATATTTTTCTTTACTTCTTTCTTTGAACACAAGACCTCATTGTCGACAACTGAACACCTTAACAACGTAGCGGTTAAGACAGTCACCTCGCCACTCCGTGTTCCGAGCTCGAATCCCGCACAGGACAACTATGTGATGCTGTGATGGATGTACTTTGTGTCCGTCAATTATATGCTTGTAACGCAACACAGAGATTCATCTCCTTAGATCGGGAGTTGTCCTTTAAAAGAAAAAAATACTAAGCTTCGTAGTCACATACTAAGCGGCGAAGTTCGTTACAAATCATTGCCATAAAAAACAATTTGCCGTCCTAGCCGAAAATCATACAGGGAGATTAATACCTACATTCTTCTAAGTTCTAATATAGTAGTAGGTACTAATGCCAAGAATCGTCTTGCCACTATCGACCCGTTCGGCATGACGAGCAAGAAACTATATAGAGGTAAATAGCTCGGCATCAGGTTTCGAGCTTGCCGTTCTTCTACAGATTGTATGACGGAGAAACTTCTATCTGCGAAAGAAAGAGAGAGAGAATCTTATCGCTCCATCCCCATCCTTTTATCAGGCCACTAGAATAGAAGGGAATATTTATGGAATGACATTCCATCTTGCTGTACCAGGAATTTCGCTTCCTCGTTTCTCATTCGTACAGCCAAGCTGTGTAAAGTCCTAACGGACGTATTTTTGAACATATACAACTTGGTTAATTCAAGAATAGAGTGAACACTGAACAGGCAGATGCCAGAGTAGGCGCAGTCCACCATATGATATACCTATACCAGAAGATATTTATATTTTTATTTATTTAAGGACCTTTATTTACTTAAGAGGAGAGCGAATTGAAATGTATCTAGTACAAAATCAACTATAACATTTGGAAGCGTTCCCATTGAGGGACCACATATGAATGTTGAGCTTTGAAAGCGTCAACCTTTAGTAAAAGTTCTCAAACAATTGTAAATTTAGCGACTAGTTTGTAAAAGTAGCCACTCCAAAGTTGACGTGACCGAGAGGCATCCATAACTCTTAACATAGTTACAATTTACAACTGCTATGAATGACTACTCTTAGTAAAACATTTGCAGAACTTATCATATTAAATATCGACCTTTCCGGTTTACTGTATAAAAAGAACTAGCATGCAGAAGGTGGTCCCTCAACCATAATGGAATTTGGTATTTTTATATGGTTTTAGCGTTAGTAAAGAGTATTTGAACGATTGTAAATTTAACCTTTAGTTTGTAAAATAAGCCTTTCATTTAATTTCATATCCTTTAGTAGTTGATTTTTACTAATGATTATTTTACTAAATAGTATCAAAATACATACAGTTTGATTTCCATTAATAATCTAATTCTTATGTCGAATTATTAAGAATAAGGTGACCACGCAGCAGGATTTTATCGAATAAATAATAACTAATGACTGTTGCTTTGATCATTTTAAATTTTATTAATATTTGAAATCAGTAAGCTAATTGAAACATAAAAGAAAAAAATGGTTGTTATAGTTTAGATAATAATAAATAATTGGGAACGCTCGCATAAAATTTAACATAATATTGCTAGCAATTATCGTTCTATAAAAAAATATCGCTGTCTTATAAAGTAACAATTATGTACAAGTAACTTTATTCTACGAATAGATCGATTTGTCTTGTGTACTGCTTTTCAATGTTACGTTTTGTCTCGTTTCCATGTTTATGGCTTTTTTTGAAGTTATACTTCTTTTGGCGCGATGGAGAAAAATTATGAGAGTGAATTTTTACGATGCGCGCGCACACCGACACCAAAAAATTTAACAGCATGAAGTTAGTTCTAGGTGGTATGAAAATGTATGAGAGTGAATTTTTACGATGCGCGCGCATCGTAAAAATAACAGCATGAAGTTAGTTCTAGGTGGTATGAAAATGTATGAGAAGGAATTTTTACGATGCGCGCGCATCGTAAAAATAACATGAAGCATGAAGTTAGTTCTAAGTGGTATGAAAATGTATGAGAGTGAATTTTTATGATGCGCGCGCATCGTAAAAATAACAGCATGAAGTTAGTTCTAGGTGGTATGAAAATGTATGAGAGTGAATTTTTACGATGCGCGCGCATCGTAAAAATAACAGCATGGAGTTAGTTCTAGGTGGTATGAAAATGTATGAGAAGGAATTTTTACGATGCGCGCGCATCGTAAAAATAACATGAAGCATGAAGTTAGTTCTAAGTGGTATGAAAATGTATGAGAGTGAATTTTTATGATGCGCGCGCATCGTAAAAATAACAGCATGAAGTTAGTTCTAGGTGGTATGAAAATGTATGAGAGTGAATTTTTACGATGCGCGCGCACACCAACACTAAAAAATTTAACAGCATGAAGTTAGTTCTAGGTGGTATGAAAATGTATGAGAGTGAATTTTTACGATGCGCGCGCATCGTAAAAATAACAGCATGAAGTTAGTTCTAGGTGGTATGAAAATGTATGAGAAGGAATTTTTACGATGCGCGCGCATCGTAAAAATAACAGCATGAAGTTAGTTCTAGGTGGTATGAAAATGTATGAGAGTGAATTTTTACGATGCGCGCGCATCGTAAAAATAACAGCATGAAGTTAGTTCTAGGTGGTATGAAAATGTATGAGAGTGAATTTTTACGATGCGCACGCATCGTAAAAATAACAGCATGAAGTTAGTTCTAGGTGGTATGAAAATGTATGAGAGTGAATTTTTACGATGCGCGCGCATCGTAAAAATAACAGCATGACGTTAGTTCTAGGTGGTATGAAAATTGATAACTATGTTCAAGTTGTATATTAAGAAGTATAACTTCTAACGCGTGTACATAAGTACACACAAGTTTTTTGTTTTTTTTGTAATAAGTGCAGATTTTTAATTACTTTTATATACTATAGAGATAAGTCGAAATATTCATTACTTCGCAGGGAACTCGTAGATATGTACAACGCAATAAAAACCATGTTTCTTAAAAATATATATTCATTTATTTAACCAGTACATAAAACGACACTTCACAAGTGTCGATATCACATCTTAAATAAGTAGCTCTTCTTTCAACAATATTAAAATAAAATTGCCTATTGATGTCAAGATATACATAATTTATCATTTATATACATAAAGAATTCATTGGGTTTCAATTTCTACTTATAAATATATCAGGTATTATAAAACTAATTTACTAAACTCTCACTAAATACAGAAGATAAAAAATATAAACACATGTTAAAATTTATATAAGGTACACAAGATTGTTTTCATTTTCTATTCCTATTTTGCAAATGACTATATTATTTTGATGATTGACGCCGACCAGAGGAGATACATGCTTTATTTAAGAGAAAATTGATCTTTTATAAATTCATTTAATATCTTCATATTCAAATGATAATAAAAGTGTTAAGTAACACTGCATATAATATTTAAAATTGCTCAATTATTTTGAAAACTGATCGTTGAAATGCAATCAATCCCATCCATGACTTGAACGGATCTTTATAAGATCCATCCTTATTAAGTAAAGTTAAAACAGCAACTAGATGGATACCAGTTCGTCAGTTTGGGAGATACAGATTAGTGGTGCTAGACAAGGACAAAAGATGTAGGCATGTATATTTTCGCTCAAAGAGGAGGCAGACTTGGGTAATACACACGGCTACACATCAAGCTACACACTTTCAGTATAAGCTGGAGTCCAGTATAACAATTACAGATCAACTATTATTATTTATTTTTTTATGTCAGAAGTCGACAAACGAGCAAGTGGGTCACCTGATGGTAAGTGATCACCGCCGCCCATGGACACTCGCAACACCAGAGGAGTCGCGGGTGCGTTGCCGGCCTTTAAGAGTCAGCAAACAAGTGTTGCTGACCCTCCCCCCACCCCGATGAGCTCTGGCGACCTTACTCACACTCAGAAACACAACATTAAACTATTAATGTTATTATTAAGGAATGTCTTCTGTAAGGTGGAGGTACTTCCCCAGTCGGGCTATGACAAATGAACGCTATGCCCTACCTCTCATATTGGAAAAGTATAGCTTGATATGCAGCCGTGTGTACCTGTACCTTACATAATAATAGAGTTAGATAACCCGTTCACTGCTTTAGAGTAAGTAGATATACAGTAACATAAGTATTGTTATAAGCACGCATCGGCTACAGTAGCCGATACCATCCGCTTCATCAAGCGAGCCGTATTCTTGGTTGATAACTTAGATATGTATGTTAAAAAATAAATTAAAAGCTTTTGTGTCCCTTAAGAAAAATTAAACGCACATGGAAGTCTTAAAAATTAATTAAAGGATTTATGGAACCATTAAAATAAATCACCTTTGGAATCCTTAAAGTACGACGCTAGCACATCCAGCTACCCCAATCTGTCAAATTTATTTTACAGATTTTCAACTTTATCACATAAGCATAAGGTTCACTTTCAATTGGGGAAGTTGACAGATTGGGGTAGCTTGATGTGCTGGTCCATTAGTTTCCTAAATGCCCTTGTTAGTTAACTAAATGCCCTTGGAACACTTAAATAGCTTTTTTATATAGCTGTCATATAATTATTCCCGAAGTTATTTTCTGTATTTATATATATTAAATTATTTCATTTGTTCTAACATAATATTTACATATTCATATCACAAACATAAACCTCCGTGGGAATTATATTTTACTAATATAGCACTATTCATTTCATGTCAAACAATTATACAAAATTATTAAAACTTGAATTTCCTAATGGCACTTTGTAAATTAGTGATATTACAAATATATGTTGTGTCGATATAGGATAAAGCTCCATTCATTCATATACAAATATATTATATATTAACTAAATATTTATAAGACGTGTGTAGGCTGGTCTTGAGAATTATTATATAATATATCTAGGGACAATGTCACACAGATCTTCCTAGCCCCAAACTAAGCAAAGCTTGTACTATGGGTACCAGGCGACGATATACTTACTTATATACATAGATAAATACTTAAATACATAGAAAACATCCATGACTCAGAAACAAATATTCGTGCTCATCACACAAATATTTGCACTTACCGGGATTCGAACCCAGGACCACCAGCTTCGTAGGCAGGAGCACTACCAACTAGGCTACGGTGACCGTATCATTATGTCAGCCAAATCACGTCCACTGCTGGACAAAGGCCTTCCCAAAAGATTTCCACAATATAGTTGTGCCCATAATTTGGAGGGATATGCCATAATCGCTACGCTTGGCAGACGGGTGGGCGACCAGCATGATGGTCATAGTACACTGCTGCCCGTTCTCTGGGAGATATTCCCTCGCGTAAGTTCGACGCCCCCCCCCCCCCCCCCCCACGGTTGTACTCTCCATAAATTAATTTTTTTATAAATAAAAGTGACCACTGTCATATGATGACAAACATTTGAGTCGAAATTGATATACCTACTTATAAGAAAAAATCATTTATTGATAAATATAAAAAAAAATGTGAGCCGTCACGGGACGCCCGGCAGATGTGAAACATCGACATTATTTTGTAAAAGTAATATGCAGAAAAGAACATATTGTGATAGGAACTAAATATGTCATAATGATAAAATAAAAGTCGATTGTGCATGGCGACGCGTCGCCACACCGTACACACTACTATCGTATAGCGTGGCGATGCGTCGCCACGGCATGCGTCGCCACGCCAGAAATCTGTTTTACGTGCGGCTATAGATGTTTCACATCAAAATCTCTGTTTCTCTTAATTACATTAATATATACCAATGCCAAGTTCAAGATATTTGTAAATAATTAATTATGTGTACGTAATATGTATGATTTAAAAACTAAAGCTATCAGCTAGATAGCTAAACTATCAGCTCTTCAAAATTCTGGCCTGACTGGCTTTGTCTGTTTGCCATGGTGTTAGTAGTCCCAAGATATTTATTAATTACATGCTGTGTCGGTTTTACCCGCATTAAACTTTATAAATTATAACCTAAATGTTAATCCAGTGTATCAGCTAACTCCATACCAAATTTTATTAAAATCGCTACAGCAGTTTAGACGTGAAGAAGTAACAAACATACACACTCACAAAATTTCACCTTTATTATATTAGTGTGACGAACTACTGTCTATAGTTAGGTTTCACATAGGCCATAATTTATCATGTTTAATGCGGGTAAACCGCGGGGCACACCTAGTTTCTAAATTAAACGTTTTTCTGCTCTCCTGAGAAGTTGGGTATTTTGACATCCGCAGTGTGAGAACTTTAATGACGATTTATCATTATTCCCTTTTATATTTTGATATGCGCTATGTGTTGTAAGAACAGGATTCGTGACTTCATGTTTAAAACGTGTCTCAAGTATAGTTAAGGCAAAAAGGTTGTATTTGATGGAGACACCTACCCTCAAGTTAATTAAATTAATACTATATCATTTTGTACATTTTGATATATTATATGTTCAACTAAATCAACGAAGCCTAATTCACGAGCCACACCGTTATAGCTACAGAAAGAATTTATTTCCTTCAGTTCCTCAGTTCAGAAGAACATCCACTTAACACTGCCTCACGTCTGTGACCCATTTATAGTAAATCTTTTTCTACAAATCTTAATTTTCAGGAGTATCTTATTGAAGTAGTACTTTTTTTCGTACGCCTAACTTGGGAGTAAGCCGGTGAACCGTTACGAAAAGTGTTATCGGGCGAGGCGAATGTCGAGAGGGAGATATAAGTTAGTGAAGACAGAAAAAAGAAAGTTACGTTTGTATATTACTCCTGTACAGGCAAGAGAGAGAATGCGAGCATATATTTTGTCTCTTTCTGTCATAGCCTTGTTTGAAGTTTTACCGCAGTCATCTGGTCTAAAGCACACACGTTTTTTTTTATTTTTAATGTTTTTTTTCTGATAGTTTTATGTTTCTCTTCTTCTTCTCCGTTAAGTGGGCAGTGGTTGCTCTAATCTAAGAGTTCTTCGAGCCACCCAGTGGGCCACCGAACGGTCTACATGACTTCAACTGGGACTATAACTGGCAGTACAACATGTCCTCCAAATGACGGAGTGCTGCAGGTAGAGGCTACTTCCCCACATTCGTGTTAGAGATGAGGAATGCCGGCTCGCATCTGCAGTCGTCATCTGATGCCTTCACCTGCGCAATAAAGTCACAATAAAATACCAGGCCCAGTCATACAAATTCAAGAACACACTAACCACTTATACTATAATCGCCAACTAAGAATAGGAACGCGCTTGCTGCCTACTTCACACGATAACTGTCAAATTAATACTGCCAGCAAAAAAAAAACTGTGAGAATTAAAATTATATTTTTTATTCATAGATTATTTTATATTCATTTTTGTAAAATGACTAGCTGTGCCCCGCGGTGTTACCCGCGTTTAATTTTATAAATTTTCTTTGCTATAAACCTCACGGAGCCCGAGACCTTTCCAACGAATGCAAAACCGTGGAAATCGGTTCGTGCGTTCTGGAGTTATAGCGTCAGGAAGGAAAACCCGACTTATTTTTATATAGTAGAAGATATTTCTTAAATTCCACTAATAGATAATTTTGGATAAGTATGTGTATAATGTATATGTATTGCATATATGTATATGCGGTATAGAAGAATTATAACCTGATTATAAATGAAATAATAAAAAAATGTTTTTTATTAGCATGCTTTTTTTGCAGATCCTACTCTATATACTATAATTAATTTGGCATACAATTGATTAGAAATATTAAAAACGTGAACAAAAACTAAATAAACAGAGTATTAATTTTTCTTAATTTTTTTTGCACACCGTCCGCTTTGGCAATGAAGTTCGCGAGTAATGCAGAACAAAATGGCGTCTTGACAGTACTATTCTTATTTGGCTAGCATAGTAAAACGAGTGTAGGACTAAACGCCGAGAGACTGTACACCGACAAGACTGTACTTCGACCATACTTTTCGCCGATAGAACACTTCACTCATACTCAGAGAGAAACATTTACCAAGTGTAATGTTTTCTTTAATTATTGTGTAACATATTAGTTTAAAAATGTAAACTAATTTTGGACATGCAACATTGTTTGGGAAACGCATAGTAGCAATTAATAATGAATCATCATCATCATTTCAGCCGAAAGACGTCCTCTGCTGGATAAAGGCCTCCCCCAAAGATCTCCACAATTGCCGGTCTTGCGCTATTCGCATCCAGCGATTTCCAGCGACCCGCACTAGATCATCGGTCCATCTTGTAGGGGGCCTGCCCACGCTGCGCCATCCGGTTCGTGGTCGTCACTCGAGAACCTTTCTGCCCCAACGGCCGTCGGCTCTACGAGCTATGTGCCCTGCCCACTGCCACTCCAGCTTGGCAATTCTTACGGCTATGTCGGTTACTTTAGTTCGCCTGCGGATCGCAGCATTTCTGTTTCGATCTCGCAGGGAAACTCCAAGCATAGCCCTTTCCATTGCTCTTTGGGTGACCTTGAGCCGCCTGATAAGGCCCATAGTGAGAGACCACGTCTCTGTTCCATAAATCATCATTGGCAACACACACTGGTCGAAGACTTTCGACTTGAGACACTGCGGTATTTGGGACGAGAAGATATTACGTAGCTTCCCGAACGCTGCCCAGCCGAGTTGGATTCTACGATTGACCTCCTTCTCGAAGTTGGACCTACCTAGTTGGATGGTCTGTCCTAGGTAAATATAGTTCTCTACAACTTCGAGTGCAGAGTCTCCAACCTTAACGAGAGTGGGTGCAATATGGATGCTCGACATGATAATGAATGATTAATTAATAATTTATTGAGACATATTATTATATTAATTTGAGCGTTTATTATGGTTTATCTCATTCACTCAACTGTAAAATGTCTTTTGAAAGTCGTTCTAGTCTTTCTTTTTGTTATAATTAGTTGTTTCGCTGGGTTTGTTTCTCTGGGTCTTCTCAGTTGGGGCGCATTGAATCCGGTGGTAACATTAAAGCGAGACCGTCGTTATAAACACAAGGTCCGGCATAATGATAACATTTAATTCGTACCTTAATATAGACGGAACCATTTAGACAATATGTAGTAAAAATATAGCTAAAATTTAGATTAAACCTACACATGATCCTTGACAATAACTTAATTTTAGTTAGCTAAATATCGTTACTGTTATAAAATAAATCTTATTGTAAATTATTTCCTACAATCCGTGTACCTAAATATCTATTTGTACCTAGAAATAATTATATATTACTGCGAACATGTTATGACTATTTACAAGCGCTTTTTTAAAGTCTACGTGAATAAAAACCTTTTTTATTTAATTTTAGTAAGGGTGGTTATAAATAAGTAATTATGAAATAGGTAACTTCTTAGTTTAAACTTACCATAAGGAAATGATGTAAGGTCAATGCTTCAGCCTTAGGCCTGAGGTCAGGGTCATGCGTGAGACAGGACATGCAGAACTCCTGGCCCTCCTCCGACAGCGTGGCCGGTATCTCCGGCCGGCCCCCAGACCCCACTAGGAACATTATTTGGTAGTTGCTATCGTACTGGGAGAAGGGACGCTGGAACGAAAAAATAACAAACAATGTCTCCGATTCTATGTAATACCAGACCGGTGCAACTGAAGGTCACAGGAACGCTTTTTGATTATATTACGATTTCTACCTGCCTACCGCAAGCTGTGTTTTATTTATTTATTTTTATTTTATTTAGGAAACAGACAGTCATATGCAATAACTTAATAATACTAATTGGCGATACTTAAAAACTTAAGAGTTCCATAACAGTTTAAGTAAGGTACGTTATGGAACTTCGTTCCATAATACCAATATATATATTCCATAAGATAATAATAAGTAATGATTGGAATGACGGTCACCGTAGCCTAGTTGGTAGTGCACTTGCCTACGAAGCTGGTGGTCCTGGGTTCGAATCCCGGTAAGTGCAAATATTTGTGTGATGAGCACGAATATTTGTTTCTGAGTCATGGATGTTTTCTATGTATATAAGTATTTATCTATCTATATAAGTATGTATATCGTCGCCTGGTACCCATAGTACAAGCTTTGCTTAGTTTGGGGCTAGGATGATCAGGGTGACATTGTCCCTATATATTATTATATAGCTGTGCCCGCGGTTTTACCAGCGTCAAACTTTATAAATTATAGCCTATGTGTTAATCCAGGGCGTCAGCTAACCCCATACCAAGTTTAATTAAAATCGCACCAGCCGTTCAAACGTGAAGAAGTAACAAACACTGACTGACGCACTGACACACTGACACACTCACAAACTTTCGCCTTTATAATATTTGTGTGATTATTCAGGTACGGAAAAAAACTTAACAAATTATCAAAAGTCGTAGAACAAAAGTTGTTGCTTATGGTGTGAGCTATCTAATCCTGTGCGGTTGTTGGTGTTTTTTAATAAGTAAACTTGTATCTAACATGCTCACCTTCCCGGTCGCCATCTCCGTGACCACGCAGCCCAGCGACCAGATGTCGGCCGCTCGCCCGTGCCCAGTCTTCATGAACACCTCGGGTGCCATGTAAGCTGCAATATTACAATTTATTATATTGTAATCCCTTGAAACTTTCATGTAATAATCTTCTTCTTCTTATCGTGTCGATGGTAAGAATAAAATAAAAAATAACAATAATAGCTGCCCAAAATTGAATGAAGCTTCATAAAACTCCTGAAGGGTACAGGAGACTGGACAGGAGGGAAAGCAGATAGATGTGCCATACTTGTGGGGACTCACCGCACTCGCAGATGTTTAGTGATGTGGGAATGTAACCCAATTTGCACATGTTTATTTTGGATCTACCAACCTGGGCACGTAGTCTATTAAGAGTCCTCCAGGGGCTCTACCGGCTAAGTCACCGAACTTCGATTTCTTAAATGGCGTTCAAATAAATAAAGGTTAAAAATGACTTAATCAATCATTAAATCGACTTCCATGAGTACGTTATAAATGGTCCAGAATTGATTGTCAACGTTGAAACCGATTTAACAATTGATTAAGTAATTTTTAATCTTTATTTATTTGAACGCCATTTAAGAAATCGATGTTCGGCGACTTAGCCGGTAGAGCCCCAGGTAGCCATGGCAAATGATGTCCCGGAAGTAATTATTCCTTTGGCGGGACAAACAACGGAGCACATTTATCTCGCCATAAGTTGCCCTAGCTTGTTGCTGCGCACAGTGGGAGCACATAATTACATATACAGACCCTGTGTCCCGACGAAGCCCTGCAGCTCCCCGGGCGCCGTGGTGTCGGTGCGGATCTTGACGGCGCACCCGAAGTCGCCCAGCTTCAGGCAGTGACCCTCATTCGTTAAGAAGATGTTGCCACCTGCAATATACTATTTATTAATGGTTAAGATAACATACCCTTAAAAAGTTTTTTTTTTATGCAAAATGGGTTTACTATTGACCACAATCTCATCGGATGGTAAGTGAGGATGTGTTCGAATATAGACCGCACGTATCCATAAGATGCCTGTTCACTCTAACCTTGAATAAACCCATGTTATATGAGTCTGGAAACACGTCGTTTGGGAGGTTGTTTTTTATTTATTGATCCATAGATTACAGAAAGTATATTAGTAATGTAAGAGCCCTTCGCATAAACCACAGTGGTTTTTTTGCGAGGGGACTTCACTTAAAATTAGGTGCTGAGTTATGCTTAACTTAACTATAAAAAGTATTATAATACACAGCACTACATTTTTTATTAAAGTACACACAAAGTGTAAAAACACACCAGAACAACCAGAGCCCCTAGCACGAGTTCCTGCAGTTTACTTACTCGATCACACGTACAGTTTCGTCCCATACATTAAGCACCAGATTTTTAGTTCTTAATAGTTTCCGCGAGAGGCGCTGGTGCTCAATGTATGGGACGAAACTGTACGTGTGATCGAGTAAGTAAACTGTGCCTCTAGCACGAGTTCCTGCATTTACTTACTCGATCACACGTACAGTTTCGTCCCATACATTAAGCACCAGATTTTTAGTTCTTAATAGTTTCCGCGAGAGGCGCTGGTGCTCAATGTATGGGACGAAACTGTACGTGTGATCGAGTAAGTAAACTGTGCCTCTAGCACGAGTTCCTGCATTTACTTACTCGATCACACGTACAGTTTCGTCCCATACATTAAGCACCAGATTTTTAGTTCTTAATAGTTTCCGCGAGAGGCGCTGGTGCTCAATGTATGGGACGAAACTGTACGTGTGATCGAGTAAGTAAACTGTGCCTCTAGCACGAGTTCCTGCATTTACTTACTCGATCACACGTACAGTTTCGTCCCATACATCGAGTAAGTAAACTGCAGGAACTCGTGCTAGAAGCACTGATCTGTCTTACAGTTTGTCTAAAATATCTTGTACAATTTTATCAAGTATTCTTTTAAAATGCTTTCTAAGGGTTTGTTTGTTACATATCTATTAACTACATGTTCTGGTAACGTATTTAGGATCTTAGGTAATATGTAATTACATATTCTGGTTCCGTACAGGTTATTAAAATTGGGCATTACAAACCTTCTTAAGATCGCTAGTTGTGTTAGGTTATTTCTACGAGTTTTGTGCACCGAGTTGGTTAACATTGACAATTTCTTCTTTCAGTACGGCCATTTTAATTTTACATTGTATAGGTAGTAATTTACAGTGCGTGAATAATTCATTATAATTATCGCAAAATTTTAATTTAATATGTTGTGAAAATCCCTTTCTGAAAATCGTATTGTTTGGCATGTATTATTTTATTTTGATGTAAATATTGGCTCAGTTGATCCCCCACATATCTCTCAATTATTTTATCAACGCAGGATAAAATAGTGATGGGGCGGTAGTTTTTGCAGTCATTGTGGTTACCTTTCTCATAAATGGGGCGTACTACACCTCATTTTAGGTCATCCGGGCAACTGGATGTGACAATGTAGCTGTTGATCAAGTGTGTAATCGCAGGTGTTATTTCCGGGTTTGTATTTTTATATCGTTAGCTCTTGTTCCACAGTATAACGAGACAGATAAAAGTTTTAAGAGTATCCTTAGATCTTAGAGTGGTAGACGCATCGCTTATGTCTACGTAGACATTTGATCATTTGACATTGGGGCGCATTGGATCCGGTGGTAGCATTAAAGCGCGACCGTCGTTTTAAACACAAGCTCCGTTATAATAATAATACTGAATTCATTACTTAATATAGACAGAAACATTCAGACAATATGTAGTAAAATATAAATTTCAATCATTAAACCTAAACATAATCTCCTTGACAATAACTTAATACAAGCTAGCTAAATATCACTACTTTTATAAAATAAATTGTATAAATATTTTAACATTCCGTGTACCTAAATATCTGTAATATGCAACGAGAAATAATAACTGTATTACTACAAACATGTTCTGACTATTTTTTACAAGCGCTTTTTTAAAGTCTACGCTAATAAAAACCTTTTTTATTTTATTTATTTTAGAGCATCTCGTTTGTTTTCTTGGAGAGCGTATTTCCGATAAGAGAAAAAAAAAAACAGTCGTAAATAATAATATAAGGCACTGACTCTTGATGTCGCGGTGCGCGATGCTGCGCGAGTGCAGCTGCTTGCAGTAGCGGCGCACGGACTGCTCGGCCAGAGCGCCTGCCGTGGTGTATAGGTGTAAGGCAAGCTAACACAAGGCACTCACTCTTGATGTCGCGGTGCGCGATGCTGCGCGAGTGCAGCTGCTTGCAGTAGCGGCGCACGGACTGCTCGGCCAGAGCGCCTGCCGTGGTGTATAGGTGTAAGGCAAGCTAACACAAGGCACTCACTCTTGATGTCGCGGTGCGCGATGCTGCGCGAGTGCAGCTGCTTGCAGTAGCGGCGCACGGACTGCTCGGCCAGAGCGCCTGCCGTGGTGTATAGGTGTAAGGCAAGCTAACACAAGGCACTCACTCTTGATGTCGCGGTGCGCGATGCTGCGCGAGTGCAGCTGCTTGCAGTAGCGGCGCACGGACTGCTCGGCCAGAGCGCCTGCCGTGGTGTATAGGTGTAAGGCAAGCTAACACAAGGCACTCACTCTTGATGTCGCGGTGCGCGATGCTGCGCGAGTGCAGCTGCTTGCAGTAGCGGCGCACGGACTGCTCGGCCAGAGCGCCTGCCGTGGTGTATAGGTGTAAGGCAAGCTAACACAAGGCACTCACTCTTGATGTCGCGGTGCGCGATGCTGCGCGAGTGCAGCTCGCGCACGGCGCTGAGCAGCTGCTTGCAGTAGCGGCGCACGGACTGCTCGGCCAGAGCGCCTGCCGTGGCCACCAGCGCCTCCAGCGAGCCCTCCACGCACAGCTCCATGAAGATCAGCATCTCTTCCTGTTACAAAAAACAACATAGTCTTTTGCAATACATCGAATTCACCCAACAAAGCACACCGAAACAAAGGTGACGAGGGCGTTACAAAAAGTGTGAACAGGCGAGGCGAACGGAAGTTGAGAGGAGGATATAAATTGTGAAGATAGAAAGAGAAAGGGTTACGTTTAGTATATTACTGTAAGGGCAAGTGAAAGAGGTGCGCTTTATTTCTCTCATAGTCAGTAACGTTTCGTATATCTAAGTTTTATCTCAGTCGTGCGATCTAAAACAATTCCCGTTTAATCAAATCGCATGCTCCATCTGGGTATACGGGAGAAGATAAAAGAAGAATTCAGAAAACAGATAGAAGGATTTGAGATGTTGTGCTGATGCATGTTGACTACAACTTGAACGCAGAAGATAACAAATGACAAGTATTGCGACGAGTTGGTTGGAAGCGCAAGCTTTTGCTTACTATCAAGAGATTGAGAGAGAGAAGAAAAATTTTATATCATGGGCATGTGATGAGACATCAAATCCTGCGGCTTATTATGATAGGTAAAGTTTTTGTTAAAAGACTCCAACACGGAGGCAGAAAAAATCGAGTGCATTTTTGACATCGACGACTGAAGTAAAGCTTCAAATGTAACTGGCTATGAGAAAAAAAGAGAACGAAAATGTGCGCTCGCAACTTTCTCTTTTGCGCCTTCAGTAATATACAACATTTCCGTGGTCCAGAAGGCCACACAATTCCGTGGAGCAAATCGGTTCGATACTTAGGGTTGACTTTTGATACCAAATTGAATTGGAATAGCCACATTTTTAACCTCCGTCTTAAAGGAGCGAAAGCGTGCAAAGGTCTCAGCCCTCTACTAAATAGGAAATCTACGCTAAGCAGTCACACAAAGCTTTCAATTTATTCAACCCTCATTAGACCTTGTATAACCTACGGGTGTCAAGTATGGAACAACACTTCAAAGTCCAATCATCAGAAATTGCAAGTTATCCAAAACAGAATATTAAAACAATCATATAATACACCTTTCCGGACAAATCTAACCAAACTACATGATAAAATCAACTTTCCCAAACTATTTGTTTATATTCTCAAATTATCTATCAACTTTTATAAAAATAAAAATCACTTACACCCAAATGAACTTATATCTATTATAGGTCTCACCCGCCCTAGTCATAACAGTCGATACAACTACGTCACGAAGCTACCACATCACTATTCACTCGAACCGGTCGACCGGCCGGCAAAGTTCGCCTTCTCTCGGACGACGTCACAGCATGCCGTGACTGGCGCTTCGCACTGTTTAGCTGCATCCAATTAACTCCTACCCCCGCGTACCAACATATTAATAGTGTTCCCGTTGTTCAATATATAGCCCTTTTTCGTTAATTGTTAGTCTAGTTTACGTCGTAGGCATAGCATACTAATTAAATAAGCTTTCTTCATTAAAATGTAAACCGGTCGAACTAAGTATAAGAGTAATGATAGTAGGTATACTGCCCTAATATAAATTATGTTACATGTTACTTGTGATAATAATGTAAATATTTAATTATTTGAAGTGGTTAATACTCAATATCCATTATTGTATTCATATGTACATGCATCGAAGTATGGGACAATAAGCACGTAAGTAGGTACAAATATACAAATATAAAAAGCAGTTCCCATATATTCGATTATGAGGGCGTTCTACCCTCCGTGCCTCGGAGAGCACGTTAATCCGTCGGTCCCGGTTGTTAAGATAATATCATTAACAATCGTTAATTACTGGTATTTACTTGTAAGTATGACCACCAGGATATATCTATTATGTTCCAACATAATGTACACTCATACAAAGTGTGCATTCATTTAATTTATGTTTGTTCTCAACCCTCACCTTGTATTAAACATTAACATTATTATATATAAATGTATAACAGGCAACGCGCTTGGTGAACATGAAATGTACTAAACTTGATTGTTAAACCCAGGAGTTATTATGTACACTGGGCCTTGTTAACTATTGTTACTTATATATGAAAATAAAGAACTTTAAAAATCAAAAATCAATCAATATACAACATTCTCTTTTTCTATCTTCAGTAATTTATATCTCCCTCACAACTGCCGTTTTCTTCACTCGATCACACTTTTCGTAACGCTCTCGTCACGTATGCACCAGCTCACTCCCCAAGTCAAGCGTGCGTAAAGAAGTTTTACTTTCAAAAGTCCTGGATATTAGAGAGTGAACAGGAATCGCAAGCACTGCAGAACTATTCCGCATTGAGAATGTCAAAAACAGACATAGAATCCCGACAACCAACCATTAATGACTGGAGAGGCACTTTATGAAGAAGAAGATCTAGGTATTCATTAGTATTTGACCAATGCAGGTGGCAAATGGCAGGTCCTATACTGGAACAAGAAGGCTGCTAAAACAAGACATGATGCTTACCCTGTGCAACTCGCAGCCGTAGTATCTGACTAGGTGGGGGTGCAGCACGCCCTCCAGCACCTTGAGCTCGTTGGCAGCACGTTGCAATGCTCGCCGGTCGCCCACGCCCACTGACAGCTCCTTCATGGCCAGAAGCTGGCCCGACTCCGTGTTCACCACAGTGTACACCTGCACACAACAATCTATTTTATTATTTTGCACAATACAACTTATTTGCCGTCCAATTTGGCACTTATCTCAAATGTTTAAAACACAACTCCAACTCGTTATAACTATTTAATAGGCTTAGTTGATATCTTTAGACACATTTTATTGTATATTTTTCTTCATCTCAGTATCAGTCGTAATGTAATTTAATAGGAGATGTTGAAAGCTTTATAATGTATTCAACACACAATACTATATTTGATAATGAATAAAGAGCTATGTACTATCTTTCGGTATATCGTTGGTACCTTTGCAGAGCTGTTTAAGTTATAATATATATGGTTAAGTTGGTAGCTACATTTCATTTAGGTGTCGTTGTAACATATCAATAAGACGAAACAAATCTCCTGCATGTCTACTGCCACCAGTTTGTATGGGACCATTCCAGACGCAACTTAACGAATAAAATCTTTTTTTATCAAAATCAAAGTCGTATATCAATACATTACTACAAGTGCGTATTGAATCTTTGCGCTGTGTATAAATCGCCCTCATTTGGTATTTTTCTCTCTACGTCGAATCTTTCTTCTCTTGTAAATAATGAAATGTGCCTAAACGGGATCCGTCCATAAAGTTTTTAGTCTCAATAAAAGTTTACATATTTATCATAGAATCCTCCAAAGAAGTTTCATTTCAAAAATACCAATCCAAAAGTCTATTAACTTACCTTGCCGAAGGAGCCAGCTCCTATCTTGAGACCTCGCTGCCACTTGAAGGTGAGCTGCCGCAACTTGGGCTCGTAGCTGGTGATGGCAGACTCCAGAACATGCCCCACGCTCTTGGATAACCTGAGATGATCGTCACGTTCACGATCCACCCGTTTGACTGCGTCTAATACACGTCTTCTACGGGCTAGCAGAAAGAAAAAAATAATAATTATTTATAATTTTAGATGACTTTCAAATAGTGTGTTGTAAAAGGAGGCTTTTTAGATACATATTAACATGCACCCTGCCAGCACATCAAGCTGCCCCAATCTGTCAAATTTCCCTAATGTAAAGTGAACCTTATGCTTTTGTGATAAAGTTGAAAATCTATAAAAGAAAATTGACAAATTGGGGTAGCTGGATGTGCTGGCGTTTGTATCAATATTCTGTAACAAGCACAAATGTAATCACTGTATAATTTAAGCATAAAGATAAAGATATATTTATTTGTCAGAAACATGTGTACTTATGCAAGTTAACACATCAGTATTTATGAATATTTAAGTAAACATATTTAGAAATTATATAGGGATTATGGATGTCAAACTATTGAGAATATAATATTTTTTTTTGGATTTTTTTTTTTGTAATAATTAAAATTCTACCGTAGTCATTAAATAACAGTCAAAACAATTTATAGTTTATTAAATAATAATTTTGCTTTGTACAATTGGAAGATTTTCACAGCACATCTGGTAGTGATGTATAATGAGAAATGTAACAACTCACTTGTGGAGTCTATCTCGGGAAAGTTGGGCGGCTCTACGTCGGCGGGCGGAGTGGGCGGCGCCTCGCGGCTGGACGAGCTCGGGAACGGACTCTGCGAACATCGGACATGTCACCACACCACTACACCTTCAGTCGACTGCCTACTTTGCTAACAGTTCTACATTTTATCCAATTCATATTCCAGATCGAATTTTAATGCATTTATTGTGTAATAATATTATTATTATTCTATGTTTATCTATGGTTTTTTTTATAATATCTAGGGACAATGTGACACAGATCATCCTAGCCCCAAACTAAGCAAAGCTTGTACTATGGGTACCAGGCGACGATATACTTACTTATATAGATAGATAAATACTTATATACATAGAAAACATCCATGACTCAGAAACAAATATTCGTGCTCATCACACCAATATTTGCACTTACCGGGATTCGAACCCAGGACCACCAGCTTCGGAAGCAGGAGCAATACCAACTAGGCTACGGTGACCGTTTTATATTACATAAGAAAATAACACCCCTACTTAGGTGGGATCTTGTGTGTAATGTAATGTGTGGTAATGAATTCGGGGTGCCTTTTAAAACACCAACAACCTCGCAGTACAAGATAGTTAACACCATACGCAACAACTATTGATAATTTGGTAGATTTTATCCTCATACAAAAATAAGTAATAGGTCGGGGAAAAAGTTTCTTCGCTATTTTTTTAGTAAATTCAGAACATTTTCTAATATAGAGTTAGCAGAGTCCAAGTTCAGGCAGCGGGCGGAGCTCGTGACGTCATCGAAAGTGGAGTGATCGAACGTGGAGGGGCACGCAGAGGCTCCGAGCGGCGCGTACGCCTGCCGACCGGCCTTCTTGTTCCATCGCCAGAGATAGGCGGACGTTATACTGTGTTACTGCCACATTGCCATTGTACCGCGTAAATCATATTATTTAAATAATAAGTTTGTCATTCTAAGAGTTATCTTTCTTTTAAATTTAATTAAAAGTAAGATAACTCTTAGAATGACAAACTTATTATTTTATTTTATTACTACCTATCGAGTATAGAAATATAGTTTATTTACATTTAACTAAAGTATGTAGGTACCATTTTTCGATAACTTTTTGCCATCTTGTAGGTAGGGACATGATCCCATTGCTATAGAAATTTAGGGACTTCTGATCATAATACCGCGACAAGTGGTTTTGGCAGTCCTCTCGTGATGTTAACCTGACACTGCTCAAAGAATTCTGAAGAAACCAAAACAGGTAGACATCTGAAGGTGCAAGGTTAGGACTATACGGCGGATGCATTAACACCTCCCAGCCAAACTCTCTTAATTTTTGCTGAGGGGCTAAAAATGTGTGAGGTCTAGCGTTATTATGATGAAAACCCTTCTGTTGATTAATTCTGGCCGCTTTCTCTCAACGTCTTGCTTTAATCTTATCAGTTGTTCGCAGTAGAGTTCAGAATCGATGGTCCTGCCTGGTGGTAACAGCTCATAATGAATAATGCCCTTCCAATCCCACCACACACACAGCATCACCTTGTTGCGAGTTAACCCGGGTTTCGCCATAGTCTGTGAAGCCTGACCGGCCTTTGAACACGACTTTTTCCCACGATCTTGTCGTACGTGATCGACTTTAAATCAGCAGTTATCAGCTTCTTCAAAAATGGTTCGGGTTTATTAAGTCATAATAAAGAATCACAAACGAGTACACGGTTCATTAGGTTTCTTTCGGTGAGCTCGTGAGGTACTCAAATATCGAGCTTTTTTATGTACCCACTTTTTTTCAAATCAGTCAAAACTGTTTTGTGGTCAATTCAGTTCTTCAGCAACGTCGTAACTACTGATATGCCTTCACTTTTTCAAATATGGCATCCATTTTATCAGTTAAGTATCCAGAGCGACGTGCATCTTTGACATCAAAATTTCCGGATTCAAAACGCTTAAATCAAATTTGTGCTACTCTCACAAATACTGCACTAGGTCCATCGCAATTTTTTTTCGCGGCTTGCGTTGAATGTGAATTTTGCGAAATGTATCGAATTTCTTCTTCTTTCTTCTTCATTAGATTCACTCATCTTGACAGTACGAAAAACAAATGAAAATCACACATTTTCCTAATTTGAATTTGGAATTATGTTTTTTAAAATTGTAAACTTTCAATGATACCAAAACCAGGCAGATACAAATAGTATAGCTAAAGATATTTTATGACAAGTTCATACATACTATAATGCGAAAAGACTTTTTCTCCAACTTAATATTGATTTATTTTCTCGCTTGAATGTTTATAACTCTACGAGCATAACAAAGATGCACACACGCAGGCGAGCTTCGCGCCGATTACGCGTCGTCCTTTCGTTTATGAATATGACAGTACAACAAAAAGCTTTTTTTGTCTTGTATTGAGTTATGTCCAAACTCGTAGAACAAAAGTTGTTGCTTATGATGTTAGCTATCTAGTCCTGTGGGATTGTTGGTGTTTTACAAATAACCCAGTATATTTCTAAATATATACATATTACACATAAATGACACCTAGATACAGAACAAATAATTATGCTGATCACAAAAAGATTTGTCCTGAGTAGGGGATCGAACCCATGATGTCTGGCTTGGCAGTCGGGATCACTACACCAACAGACCAACAGTCTTATTAGTATCAAACGAGAATGTATCATCAAATGGGTTCTGTGGATATGCGTCGTGTGTCGGGCTGTGGCGTACCGCGCGGCGCGGGCGCGGGCGCGGCGAGTGCGCGGGCGCGGGCCGCGACCCCACCACGTGCGAGATGCAGCCGTCCATCAGCTGCTTCAGCTCCTGCAACCAGTGCCCTGTCAACTTACGTGCACAGAGATGTCTCTCTCTACACTCACGCTACTTAACAGTTTAATACAAGCAAACCATTGCTAAATATAATAAACTAGCTGTGCCCCGCGGTTTTACCCGCGTTAAATTTTATAACTTATCACAGCTCCTCCCCCGTATGTGATAACGTGATAATATGTCGCCTATATGTTGACCCGACCTCTTAGTAATATTCATGCAAAATTTTAAGTAAATCCAAGCAGTACTTTTTAAATTTAGCCCGGACATACATACAGACAAACAGACATACAGACAAAAATTCTAAAAACTATATTTTTGACTTCGGTATCGGTTGCAGATAACGCCCCAAGTAACCTTTTAAAAAATATTCAATGTACAGTTTTGACTTTCCTACGATTTTATTATATGTATAGATAATATATATCGGCACAAAACAACATGCGAGCAACCCCAACTACGTAATTTTGCAAGTTTTTCGAACGGTGTAAGCAAGTGACTCACGACGATCACCCCCCTTAACTTAAAAAGGTCGGATGGACAATCTTGTTCAAGTCGTCTTACCGTACATGGTCTGACTGTTTGTTCCATAAAAAAAACGTCGTAAAACCCGACTAAGAGTTTACTGTCACGATAGACCAACAAGCCTCCATGGTAAAAGCCAACGATAACGAATTCTTTTCAAAAACAACAATGTTCCGGCCTCCTCGTCGTATATATTGCAAATATTTATTCAAACATACCATTACATGATAAACCCAATTAGACAGTGCAGAATTTACCAAAACTTATATTAAAAACCGTGCTAAGAATTCAGTGTTTTCTTATAATAAAATACTTTTACGTGACGATGCCCTCGATGCTATGTAATCCCAACTAAATTAATATTCTCGCATTTCATTCTGACATAATGCTTAGGAACAAGAGAGGGGATTTTTAAAGCACATATTTGTTGCCAGGATGAAACATATCATTAATTTTAGCATGAATTATTGAATTAACGCTAGAACTAAAAATACACAACTTAACATTCTGTCCTTTTCAAACTAACCAAGTTAAAAAGAATTGGAATGATAAAACAATTAATTTAGTTAGTATTTAATAGAATGCCCCCAATTCTAGACAAAGTATCCATAAAAATAAGTTACCTCAAACTCTTCGTCGCTAAGGTGTTTCGTGTTGCGCGGGTCGCACGCTAACATTAGGAACTCTAAACCTTGACTAGCCCATCTGCAAACAATAATAAACATTATTGCAATATTTATTGTTTTAAAAACATACTAGTACAGCTTCTCGTTGACAATCCGATCCGACGAAATTTTGGATTATCAAAATCTTGCGGTGTAATGATTATGTCGACTATGTGGCTGACGGTAAAGAATATTACCACCCCGTATCATATTGAGGGGATGTAGAAGTCATCCCGAGGGAATATCTCCCAGAGAACGGACAGCAGCGTGTCTCTGTGTAATATGGCCATCCTGTTGCATTCGCCAAGCGGGGAAATTATGGCATTTTCCTCCAAATTATAGACTCCAACTCCATTGTGGAAATCTTTTGGGGAAGCCTTTATCCAGCAGTGGATGTCTTTCGGCTGATATAAGGAATATATGCACATTTAAATCATATTTCTTGCTTTCCAAATCTATATATATAAAAATGAAACCCGTTTTCCGTTGCCACGACATCACGCGTGAACGGCTGGACCGATTTCACTATTTCTTTTTTTATTGTGTTTGTTATTGTCAGGAGAAGGTTCTTATGTAAAAAAAAGAATTTAAAATTGCGCGGAAAATAAGAAAATTTAAGAATACTTCACAACCAAATATTATTTCTAATCTAACCTTAGCGCTTTGGACAATATAACCTTTTTTAATGTAACTTTTTTTTATTTGACATAGTATTGACAGATAGCGTGCGTTAATAGTCATCGTTAAGACAGGACAAGGTCTGTCGGGTCAGCTAGTATTTCTATAAAAAAAGTGTCACCTTGGTCTGAGGCCACGGCCCCGGTCGCACCGCTCCACCACGAACTGCATCCAGTAGCGGGCGAACTGGATGACCCCCCGCGCGACCCCCGCCGCCCACAGCCGCTCCTCGCAGCTCACGGTGCGGTCCAGCCCCCCACGCAGCTCCACCTCCTCCTCACTGGGGGGCTGCTCGCCTGAGAGAAGTAGCTCGATACTGGTTTGCGTCTGTGGCAAGTACACAAATTGATTTCAGGCTACGCTAACCATTTTTATACTAAATATTACAAAGAACACATGAATAAGAATAAATAATAGTATCCTCGGACATTATTCACACACGGCCATCAGATCCCCAACTAAACAGAGTTGGGACTATGGAAATCAGATAACTGATACAATACATATACTACTTTTCTTTTGTAAAGACATACTTATATAGATATATAATATTTATATAGATACTTATATTATAAATTCTTAAAGGCCTTGTCATATCGGTCCGGTCATCCGTTCACCGATTATGATTCTTCCTCTCGAAGATTTAAAATGGTCCCATTACATCGGAGACGTATTTATCTAGATGAAATATTTCTATATAAAATATTAAATAATAAAATTGACTCAGCATCTTTGGTGGAAAAAATTAATATTAATGTACCTCGAATCTCCTCCCGTTCTAAAACCACTTTGCGGATATCACCATGTAGAACGAATTACGCTAGATACACATTTATTAGACGTTCATGTAGAAAATACATAGAACTACTGGAAGATGTGGACATATTTGCTTTGTCTCTGGATAGTTTCAAGAAGAAAGTGGGTGACATAATTTACAAGGTTTCTTCTAGATTTTTAAATACCTAATTTTGTTTTCATAATACCAGATATATTGTAGAAGAAGTGTATATTGTATTGGTTAAATAACGATGCAACAGACATTTCCTCTATAATAACGGGTAGCCTTTTATTTCCGTTTGTTGTATTATTATTATTTTTTCTTTTTTTGTATTTGTGTAGACATTGCTTTTCATTTCTTCTGATTATATTGTATTAAGTAGGTATTCGCCTTTTGTGTCTTAGTTATTATATTCGTAACTAATTAATGGAACTTTTTGGTCTTATTGTAATTTGGTCTTATATTGTATTGTTTGTTAACGACTGTATGTTTCCTGAATAAAAAAATAAAAAAAAAAAAAAAATAAAAATAATTACACCCAGACACAGGACAAAGAGATATATTCACGCACACAAATATCTGTCCTGGGTGGGAATCGAATGCACGATCTGCGGCGTGAAAAGCAAGCATTTACCAACCATGCCAACTGGGCCGAGAATAATAATACTGAACTATGCTTGTTAAAAATGTGGTCGCGATGAGCTAAAGTTGGAGCAGACAGGACATTCGGGTTGAGTACAACTAAGGAATTTTAAGCTAATGTAGGTTGTAAGTATCAAACATAAATACTTGCTTACATAACACTTTGTTGTGTGTTAGTGGTCAGTGATCCTGACTGCCAAGTCAGTTGTCATATCGTGGTTCGATCCCCGTCCAGGGTAAATCTTTTTATGAACGCGATTATTTATTGTGTGTTTGGCTGAAATTTATCTATTACTAGCTGTGCCCCGCGGTTTTAACAGCGTTAAATTTAATAAATTATCATAGCTCCTCCCCCGTAGGAGATAGCGTGATAATATGTAGCCTATATGTTGACCCGACCTCTTAGTAATGTTCATATAAAATTTGAAGAAAATCCATGTAGTACTTTTCGAGTTTAGCCCGGACATACATACAGACAAACAGACACACAGACAAAAATTCAAAAACGATATTTTCGGATTCGATATCATTTGTAGATCACGCCCCAAGAATCCTTTTTAAAAACTATTCAATGTACAGTTGTGTGTATTTATTTAGAAATATTTAAGTTTTTTGCCTAGTTTGGGATCAGATGGCAGTGTGTTGTTGTCCCAAGATATTTATTAATTACTCTTCTTTGTGCATTGCGATTGAATATATATTTTATGTAACTGACCGGATTGTCTCCAAAGTTGTGTATATTATCGAAGAGCCGCTCGTCGAACACGCTGTTCTCGTACTCGTCCACGATGCTCTCGGAGCGCGTGACGCGCGGGCGCCGGCCGGGGGGCGTGGCCACGGCGCGGCGCGGGGCGGCGGGGCGCGGGGACGGCTCGTTCACGAAGCGGTGCAGCTCTTTGTGGAGCTGTTGATAGTCCCTTAGTTGATTTATTCTATTTTAATTGGTACGGCCACACTAAATACCTTACCATCGTCTTACAAAACATCTGGCGCACTAACAATAACCTTAACAAAGAGTAAAGTTCATAGATTTTTATCTGTAAAAACTATTTTACAGGTATAATTATCAAATGGCCTGTTGGTCAATAATTCTACCTGTTAAATCGTTTTTACCGCTGCTACTGCTAAACCAGAGGTCGAAGGTCCGATTCCCACCCGGGACAAATCTTTGTTTGATGAACACAAATATTTGTTCTGACTGGATGTAATCGTTCGTTTGCTTTGCTATTATATTCAAAAAAATATCTATTTATTTGTCTAAAAATAACCTTTAAGAAATAAATACAATTTAAATTTCGATTGTAAAGATATAATTTGCCGAAAAATCCCCAATTAATAAATATTGATTGTGAGAATTATATATATTATATATATTTTTTAGATAAAGATCCTACTGAAGCAAACCCCTTATGTTAAGAGAGATTTTACAAACAAACGATTCCCTCCAAGACACCCTGACTTAAATTTTCATAACTAACAAGCAATTTTTGGCTGTATGTCATAAATGAAAGTATTACTTTCTTTTTTTTAAATAACTTAAATCTAAACTATTGACCTATAAAAGTTACCCCAGCGGCTTTCCCGATTAAAAACTTTTTAAGCAAAACAAATCAGTGATTTGAGACTTTTTTTGATAAATACGAGCTGGAAGATGTTAAGATGAATTGGTGTGTGTTCCGTACCGATGGGAAAATGGAACGCATCGTATTGGTGACGTGAGGGATTTTGACATTTACAGTGACGCTCGCTTGTCATCGTGTCACTTGGTAGGCGCGCGCGCGTGAGTAGCGGTATTAATTTTTGGAATATTAATTAGTTTAATAGTAGCGTTGGGCGTTGTAATTTGTTGTGTATGTGTTATGTAGGCGATATTACTTATATAGACAATTTGATTGTGACAATACTTGAACGGGCATATGTGAAGTGGATTTCTTGCCGTTAACAGCTGCCGGCTTATTTGGAGGTGTCGTGAGTACTGAACACTCAATAAATATAAATATATACATATATAAATGTAAATATATACCAATATACTAGGTATGTAAGTACCCTAAACCGGCGAGCATGTATGAAGAATATAATGACAGTAATCGAGGCAAAAGAGGTGTGCAAGGATCGTGACAAATGGAAGTCCGTTGTCTCTGCCTACCCCTCTGGGAGACAGGCGTGAGTCTATGTATGTATGTATACTAGGTATGTTTATTGGTGCAATTATACGACGCCAATTGTAAGCAAAGTGTTCTCGCACTAGCTGTTAAGTTATTAGCTTTATTAGATTAAGTTTGACCCGTAACAGTGTGAACAGTGCCGTATTACCTGGTGGTCAAGTTTACCCATCGCTCGTAGGAAAATATTAAGTTAATTCATTTATCTTATCCATATTTTATATTATTTATTTTATACTATTTGTTCAGTAATAATTCTAAAAAGTAAATTTAATTAAAATTTTATGATATTGAATGTAAAATGCTATATTCAATGTAACTAACTTAAACTAAACGCTGAAAATAAAATAATTCAAACATGATAACTTGCGTATTACAATAATTTACGTATTCTAAACAAAACACCGAAATAATTACCCCACAATATTCTACTATATAAAAATAAGTCGGGTTTTCCTTCCTGACGCTATAACTCCAGAACGCACGAACCGATTTCCACGGTTTTGCATTCGTTGGAAAGGTCTCGGGCTCCGTGAGGTTTATAGCAAAGAAAATTTTGAAAATTTAACGCGGGTAACACCGCGGGGTACAGCTAGTATTATATATAATGCTAAGCTACCAAATTTAAGTTCGTGGCGCATTGCAATTTAATTTTGTACAATTAAATACGTTTAATTGTATGATCGCAGTTCGAACTTAACCTACTTTTCTATAAGCGAAATAAATTATAATTTACGTCCAGGTAAATGTACTGTGTTGATATGAAAATTTTGTTATTGATGTTGATGGGTCATTGGTTCCACGATGAGCATTTATAAATATCCCGTTTGTTAGAAAAGTACAACACAAATAAGAATAAAATTAATAATAATTACAAATAATGAATAACACAAAAGCCAAAGCATACGTATTAAAATAAATTAATTTATGTAAGAAACTACGAATAAATTAAATTTAAATATATAATACATACTTGTGTCACCAGACCTAACACTCTACACCATGAATATTGTAATAGAAAAATAGCCATATCCTTTGCTTAGAAATACATCCCTTTGAATCACATTGTTTACTAAAAATAAAGTCAACTAATTTGAAACTGTAACACTTACTTAACGTATGGGCAGTGGTTACCCTAGTGTCAGATATTATAGCCACCTAGTAGGCGAAGGCTCCAACATAGCTTAACGTACCCTCCTAGCACGGAGACGATCAGAAATCAAAACAATTTGATCTTGACCCATCTATGGACTTACCGCGAGTTAGTTGCTTAACCTCACCGATCTTGCGCACCGCGCCTCTAAATAACGGAATACTAACGGAACATAATAATTACTGTTTTAATTGCAACTTCGCTGTATAACAACTGATTTGGACCACATTTATCTTGACCATTCTGAAAGCATCTCAAAATCGAAGCATTTCTAAATAATGAAACACACAGACAAGGGAGAAATACCGTAACATACATAAATAAAGCAGTCAAATTGATAACCTTATTATTTTGAAGTCACTTAATAACCCAAGACAAGATTCATTGATATGAAAGTTAACATACATTTCTAAAAATCTGAACGATAATCAAATAAAAAGTCAAAGATGATTTTGAAGGACTTGTGCACAATTATCTCAGCTTGCTTTCTCCCTTCTACCTAGGCAATGGGCCCTGAAGCTAAGGATATCGGGCACCACCTGACTCCCATCATAGGACTTGACGACCAATGCGAATGATTGCGAAAATCTTATTAATTAGAATACCTTAATATATTCCGCATAAGATATAAAACTTCAATATACAAACCTCATAAGAACTTGAACTAAAAAAATATCTTTAAAAAAAATTGTTACACTAAGAACCCAACCAATTATTACTAGCGGATTCTTGAACGGAGATGGTTCCGGGACTTTTTGTTTTCTTCGCCATGAGCAATGGGACTACTACTATTGATGAGTGATATTGGGCAAATGGGTCTCACTTTGCCATGCGACTTGGTTACAGTACGAAGGCCTATTTATTATAATATATAAGATTCCACTATAAATTAGAAATGCGAAACAAAAAGCAAGTAAACTAAATTACCGATTTGCAATAATCATTAACGCCCAATATGGGCGAAAATTCACAAAATCAATGCCACCATTTCGAACTCAAAATGTAACCAAAAATCCTTGAACGAGAGTAAAGTTCTACCAGCTTTCAGTAGCGTTAAATGACTCGTGGATATCATAGTAAGTCGATTACTCTCTATCATGGTCCAGAGAGTAAATTGCAGGAACATTGGACGACTGATCCTCACTCCGTGATACGAATTGGTGACCAGCACGAATACTCTTCAAAGGATTACTTATAACAATAGCAACGTTTCTAAATGACGAATGCGACACACAAAACAAGTAATTTTAAAGAGACCCAATATACACAAATCGTTGAAACTCGATTTTTAATGTGAAATCTCTAAAAAAAACACATTTTGAACAAAAACTTCAAGCAACACCATGCACCCGTGGAGGACTCATCAACGATCGTATTTTCTGAATGATTTCCCCACCTCTCGATGAGCGATGAGCAGACCAGGAATAACTGGCGACTGAGCCTCAATTCTTTACAGAAATGGATGACGAGTAAATTCGCACCGGAATCTCAAAAGCTTTCTTATAAATAGATTCCACCATCAACAATGAATATGACACAAAAAGCAAGAAAATTAATGTACACCAATATGCAAAAAAATATTAAAACCCGATCTAAAAAATGAAAAATCTACAAAAGGCACAATTTTGAACAAAAAAATGCAACAAAAACCTTGATCCCGAGAAAAGTACTACCAGATTGAGGTTGAAGGACTCCAGAGGCGATAAGCGGACCAGGAATAACGGGCGACTGAGCCTCAATTCTTTACAGAAATTGATGACCAGTACATTCCTACTGGAATCTCAAAAGCATTTTTTTATAAATATATTCCACTATCAATGCTGAATATGACACAAAAAAGCAAGAAAATTAATGTACACCAATATGCAAAAAAATATTAAAACCCGATCTAAAAAATGAAATATCTACAAAAGGCACAATTTTGAACAAAAAATGCAACAAAAACCTTGAACCCGAGCAAAGTACTACCAGATTGAGGTTGAAGGACTCATGAACGACCATAGTCTCGGGTCGCTTTCTCCTCTCCACCATGGGCGACCGGACCGGTTGCAGGGATATCGGGCGACTGCGCCGCACTTCGTCATACGACTTGGTGACGTGCACGTATCTGTATAGCTCTTTGTGCAGCTGTGGACAATGTGCATATATTTATACAAGTCAAAGTTTCTCAACTGTTATACGCCAGTAGAGGTTATCAACAGGTAACTTATTATACTGATATTTGAAAGCTAATACTTTGTAGTGTAAAATTAGTCCGCTATTTACTACATTAACAGATAGATAAAATTTAAATGGATGTTTGTACAGACTAAAAAACTATTCATAAAATTCTCATGAAAGTAAAACCGGTTCTTATATAAAAAAAAAAATTTTTAAATATTAAAAATTTAAAGTAATATCAAATTAATGCAACCATTCTGAAAATTATGAAGGTGACTTTACTAGAATTAATTTGCGAATCAAATTCCTACTCAAATTTTTATGGCAACCACCAGGGTGTCCTCTGTTGGGACTACTTGGGACGTTAGTTTGCAACCGTGTAGAAGGTGCTTTAAAATCAATCATAAGAATACTACAAAATAACTACGGGTCTCATTTTGGTTGAATAAATGTTGATAGTAATTTTCCAAATACTAACTTACTGTAACTTTTTACGTTTTGCATTGGGGTCCAAAACAGCGAATAAAAAGGTTGAGAAACTATGACACACACAATCATGCTTCTTTAGTAATATAAACATGCAGTTACAACATGCATACATAGTATATATGTAAATACATATAGAGAGCCGTCATTGAAAGAGAAATAAATAAGCTTAGCGTTAGTGTACACATAAGAATTAGTGGCTCAGACAGAACCAAGACTTACGCCACTATACACGTAAGCTTGTAGTTAGAAGTTTGTATAAATAAACATAGTATGTTGATTTTTTAAGTGATGTTTTATATATTTTGTTGCCACGAGAACGCCCCTGACTTTATATTGTCTGAATATTTTTTATTGATAAAATTGTCACAAATTAGCATTTTTCGCCTTTCGCTTAAAATTCAGCGTTGAAAAGACCCTAAAAACAGAATTCTAATTATTAATAAATCGTATATTATTTGGTATTTAGTTAAACGTCGACTAAATCAAAGCAAGTCCGCTTTCCGTAGATAAAAATTTTGCGAGTTTCGTACAAGATGCGAAGTACATCAATGGTGCTGGGTGTGCCTCACCTCGAAGCCGAGCTTGTAGATCTGCAGCAGCAGCTCGCGCACGCGCGTGTGCACCGCCTCGCTCGTGTCGCGCGGCAGCTCGTCCGGCACGGTCATGCGGCTGCGCTCCATTATGAACATTATGTGCTTCACCACCACGTCGCGGATGGCCATTAGGCAGTTCTGAAGCAATACATTAGAGATGATATTAAAAGTATGACTTTATTTTTCTCTTTATCAGTATGCGTGTACGCGGCCTGTATGTGTATGTGTGTGTGTGTGTGTGTGCGCAGCAGTACTCACAAGGCGCGAGTACAGCGCGCGCGCCCACTGCGCGGCCTGTGTGTGTGTCTGTGTGTGCATGTGAGTGTGTGTGTGCAGCAGTACTCACAAAGATCTGACCGCGCTGCGGCGCGTAGGCGGGCAGCGGCGCGCGCGACCACTGCGCGGCCTGTGTGTGTGTCTGTGTGTGCATGTGTGTGTGTGTGTGTGTGCAGCAGTACTCACAAAGATCTGGCCGCGCTGCGGTGCGTAGGCGGGCGGCGGCGCGCGCGCTAGGCGCGAGGCCAGCGCGCGCGCCCACTGCGCGGCTGTATGTGTGTGTGTGTGCAGCAGTACTCACAAAGATCTGGCCGCGCTGCGGTGCGTAGGCGGGCGGCGGCGCGCGCGCCCACTGCGCGGCTGTATGTGTGTGTGTGTGTGCAGCAGTACTCACAAAGATCTGGCCGCGCTGCGGCGCGTAGGCGGGCGGCGGCGCGCGCGCCCACTGCGCGGCTGTATGTGTGTGTGTGTGCAGCAGTACTCACAAAGATCTGGCCGCGCTGCGGTGCGTAGGCGGGCGGCGGCGCGCGCGCCCACTGCGCGGCTGTATGTGTGTGTGTGTGCAGCAGTACTCACAAAGATCTGGCCGCGCTGCGGCGCGTAGGCGGGCGGCGGCGCGCGCGCCAGGCGCGAGGCCAGCGTGCGCGCCCACTGCGCGGCTGTATGTGTGTGTGTGTGCAGCAGTACTCACAAAGATCTGGCCGCGCTGCGGCGCGTAGGCGGGCGGCGGCGCGCGCGCCAGGCGCGAGGCCTGCGCGCGCGCCCACTGCGCGGCTGTATGTGTGTGTGTGTGCAGCAGTACTCACAAAGATCTGGCCGCGCTGCGGCGCGTAGGCGGGCGGCGGCGCGCGCGCCAGGCGCGAGGCCAGCGCGCGCGCCCACTGCGCGGCTGTATGTGTGTGTGTGTGCAGCAGTACTCACAAAGATCTGGCCGCGCTGCGGCGCGTAGGCGGGCGGCGGCGCGCGCGCCAGGCGCGAGGCCAGCGCGCGCGCCCACTGCGCGGCTGTATGTGTGTGTGTGTGCAGCAGTACTCACAAAGATCTGGCCGCGCTGCGGCGCGTAGGCGGGCGGCGGCGCGCGCGCCAGGCGCGAGGCCAGCGCGCGCGCCCACTGCGCGGCTGTATGTGTGTGTGTGTGCAGCAGTACTCACAAAGATCTGGCCGCGCTGCGGCGCGTAGGCGGGCGGCGGCGCGCGCGCCAGGCGCGAGGCCAGCGCGCGCGCCCACTGCGCGGCTGTATGTGTGTGTGTGTGCAGCAGTACTCACAAAGATCTGGCCGCGCTGCGGCGCGTAGGCGGGCGGCGGCGCGCGCGCCAGGCGCGAGGCCAGCGCGCGCGCCCACTGCGCGGCTGTATGTGTGTGTGTGTGCAGCAGTACTCACAAAGATCTGGCCGCGCTGCGGCGCGTAGGCGGGCGGCGGCGCGCGCGCCAGGCGCGAGGCCAGCGCGCGCGCCCACTGCGCGGCTGTATGTGTGTGTGTGTGCAGCAGTACTCACAAAGATCTGACCGCGTTGCGGCGCGTAGGCGGGCGGCGGCGCGCGCGCCAGGCGCGAGGCCAGCGCGCGCGCCCACTGCGCGGCTGTATGTGTGTGTGTGTGCAGCAGTACTCACAAAGATCTGACCGCGTTGCGGCGCGTAGGCGGGCGGCGGCGCGCGCGCCAGGCGCGAGGCCAGCGCGCGCGCCCACTGCGCGGCTGTATGTGTGTGTGTGTGCAGCAGTACTCACAAAGATCTGGCCGCGCTGCGGCGCGTAGGCGGGCGGCGGCGCGCGCGCCAGGCGCGAGGCCAGCGCGCGCGCCCACTGCGCGGCTGTATGTGTGTGTGTGTGCAGCAGTACTCACAAAGATCTGGCCGCGCTGCGGCGCGTAGGCGGGCGGCGGCGCGCGCGCCAGGCGCGAGGCCAGCGCGCGCGCCCACTGCGCGGCTGTATGTGTGTGTGTGTGCAGCAGTACTCACAAAGATCTGACCGCGTTGCGGCGCGTAGGCGGGCGGCGGCGCGCGCGCCAGGCGCGAGGCCAGCGCGCGCGCCCACTGCGCGGCTGTATGTGTGTGTGTGTGCAGCAGTACTCACAAAGATCTGGCCGCGCTGCGGCGCGTAGGCGGGCGGCGGCGCGCGCGCCAGGCGCGAGGCCAGCGCGCGCGCCCACTGCGCGGCTGTATGTGTGTGTGTGTGCAGCAGTACTCACAAAGATCTGACCGCGTTGCGGCGCGTAGGCGGGCGGCGGCGCGCGCGCCAGGCGCGAGGCCAGCGCGCGCGCCCACTGCGCGGCTGTATGTGTGTGTGTGTGCAGCAGTACTCACAAAGATCTGACCGCGTTGCGGCGCGTAGGCGGGCGGCGGCGCGCGCGCCAGGCGCGAGGCCAGCGCGCGCGCCCACTGCGCGGCTGTATGTGTGTGTGTGTGCAGCAGTACTCACAAAGATCTGACCGCGTTGCGGCGCGTAGGCGGGCGGCGGCGCGCGCGCCAGGCGCGAGGCCAGCGCGCGCGCCCACTGCGCGGCTGTATGTGTGTGTGTGTGCAGCAGTACTCACAAAGATCTGACCGCGTTGCGGCGCGTAGGCGGGCGGCGGCGCGCGCGCCAGGCGCGAGGCCAGCGCGCGCGCCCACTGCGCGGCTGTATGTGTGTGTGTGTGCAGCAGTACTCACAAAGATCTGACCGCGTTGCGGCGCGTAGGCGGGCGGCGGCGCGCGCGCCAGGCGCGAGGCCAGCGCGCGCGCCCACTGCGCGGCTGTATGTGTGTGTGTGTGCAGCAGTACTCACAAAGATCTGACCGCGTTGCGGCGCGTAGGCGGGCGGCGGCGCGCGCGCCAGGCGCGAGGCCAGCGCGCGCGCCCACTGCGCGGCTGTATGTGTGTGTGTGTGCAGCAGTACTCACAAAGATCTGACCGCGTTGCGGCGCGTAGGCGGGCGGCGGCGCGCGCGCCAGGCGCGAGGCCAGCGCGCGCGCCCACTGCGCGGCTGTATGTGTGTGTGTGTGCAGCAGTACTCACAAAGATCTGACCGCGTTGCGGCGCGTAGGCGGGCGGCGGCGCGCGCGCCAGGCGCGAGGCCAGCGCGCGCGCCCACTGCGCGGCTGTATGTGTGTGTGTGTGCAGCAGTACTCACAAAGATCTGACCGCGTTGCGGCGCGTAGGCGGGCGGCGGCGCGCGCGCCAGGCGCGAGGCCAGCGCGCGCGCCCACTGCGCGGCTGTATGTGTGTGTGTGTGCAGCAGTACTCACAAAGATCTGACCGCGTTGCGGCGCGTAGGCGGGCGGCGGCGCGCGCGCCAGGCGCGAGGCCAGCGCGCGCGCCCACTGCGCGGCTGTATGTGTGTGTGTGTGCAGCAGTACTCACAAAGATCTGACCGCGTTGCGGCGCGTAGGCGGGCGGCGGCGCGCGCGCCAGGCGCGAGGCCAGCGCGCGCGCCCACTGCGCGGCTGTATGTGTGTGTGTGTGCAGCAGTACTCACAAAGATCTGACCGCGTTGCGGCGCGTAGGCGGGCGGCGGCGCGCGCGCCAGGCGCGAGGCCAGCGCGCGCGCCCACTGCGCGGCTGTATGTGTGTGTGTGTGCAGCAGTACTCACAAAGATCTGACCGCGTTGCGGCGCGTAGGCGGGCGGCGGCGCGCGCGCCAGGCGCGAGGCCAGCGCGCGCGCCCACTGCGCGGCCTGCAGCGCGGCGTCGCGCGACTCCGCGTACCAGCTCTGCGCCGCGCGACACACCGCGTAGATCGTATGTCTGGGCCGAGATAAGCCATTGGTCATTTTTGCCACTAGGCCGGCTCGCACGTGGCCCACGTGGGCTTTGGGGGTCGTGCTATGGACAAGTTCGATAATGGAGCTTGAAGATTATGACTGAATGTTAGGAAAGAAGGTTTCTAAGCCCGCTACCCTTCCGAGTCCGCCACAGATGACACCAAGATCAGATTATAAAAACTCAGAAGTCTTTTTTACAACAAGACGTTTAGAGTTAACCACAGCCACAGAATAGCTGAGGCGAGGAATGACATAAGTCGTCTAGAAAATAAAAACTACAAACTTAGTCAACCTCTTTAAAGCATTCACACATCAAAACTCATGAAAAAAGTCATGTGATGAAACATATAGGATAGGATTTTCTACAGCCCATCATTATGGCTAAAGGCGTTGATAAAAGACGTGTTGTAAAGGCGTAAAAATGTCCTAGCTCGTAATATGAGAGAGTGGACAGAAAAAAAAGCGCTGCAGAACTATTGCGCCTTGCGCATGACAAGGATATATATAGAATGCTGACGGCCAACCTTCATTGATTGGAGAAACACTTATTTGATTGGAGCTGTAGGAATTCCTATCCTAAATGCTTCCTCGCATAATTTTGTTCTGCTTTATGATAGGCAAGAGCTTACGTTTTTATCCAACTTGTCGTTTTATGGATTGATCGTAATCATTTTACGGTAACATATACGTCGGGTTAACAAAAAAGTTGAAATACAACCGCCTGAGACGAAGAAAGAAAAAGAAACATGCATTTAGTACAACAAATTTGACCAAGCTTTTAAATCATGCATACAAGCAGGACTGTCATTAAAGCTAACATAAAAGCGAATTATTTGAGGCGATAACATGTTTTTATCGAACTTGTCAATACCACATTTTATTGCATTACAATAAGTACTCAATCAGGAACCACACCATGAGCTCAAACACTAGAATATTTTCTTGATTGTGATCGGACAAAAAATATTTATGACGACATATAAGCTTATGGTATAATTTAATGTCCGCTATGTGACATTAATATTGTTTAAATTAATAAAAGTAATATCCTGTAAATATACACAATTTTTCTTATAAGTGTAAATACAGATAATAAGATGTACACGGAACGGAACGCCTCTTACCCCACAAGGTGTTAATTTAAATCCTAGGCTCATAATCACTATATTATTCTCATTTCGACATAATCAAAATACGTCGTTATTTCTGTCCGTTCCAGCAGCAATTTTAAACGGAGAAGACAATTGTAGAAGACATTTTAGTGCAAGCAGGGTGCAAAACTATAAACGTTCAGTGCTCTGAGGCACACTTTATGATAGAAAAAATACAGTAATTTGTTGTTCCTAATAACATTTTGGGGAAACGAACCCGCTCAAGATCTGCATTCGAACTCGCTGGACCAAGGAGGCCGGCGACAGTCAAATTTCCCACTAATAGCATTCGGGATTGGTTCGACAAGTTCAGATTGTTTGGATTATATGAATTAGATTGGGTATATTAATGTATTTATAATTATTAAAGAAAAACTGACTTGATACCAGCAGAAATACAGAGTTTTCATGAAAAGAATTTCAGAAGTTTTTCATGTCTGATTTCAGTTAATATATACTCCTGTTTCGTTAGCTTGGAAATGAAGACTCAACGGCGTCTGCTCAATAAAATAACAGAGAAATCTCTTTTTAATAACGCGATAATGTGTGAAATAATCAATCGCAGAGGCACTCTATACTTCTATATATAAGTATGATATGATTCATACAAATGTTGTTCACAATGGTACCGGCAAAAGCAACAACACAAAGCAATGCTGTAAGCTCTTTAAATTTGCATCGATGTCAAAAAGTATTGTTAGCCAAATAAAGGACATATTCAATATTTGATTTCCGTTATAATTTATAATTATATTGACTTGCAGAAATCGTATGTGAGGTAACCGTTATGTCCCCAGCCTATGTAGGGTTACCAGATAGAAAAAATAAAAATTCCGGAGATAGGACCTGATTTCCATTGAAATATCCTGACATATTTTACAGTTTGAAAATTTTATCTCAAACGTACGTAACAATTAAAAAAAAAGTCGTAATTATATCGTTTTTGGAACGAAGTTCCTTATCGCGCGTTGTGAAAGGGGGCTAGACGGAAAAAAATCTTACGCAAAGTTGTCACGACACTTTTTGCAGGTGTGCGGCGTGCGCATGTTTCTCTGTCTGTCTCTCTCTCTCTCTCTCTCTCTTATAGAAAGCAAGCCAGATATTTTTATTTCTATTTCGCATTGAACAGTGCGGTGTTGCGACGATTATTTTTGTTGAGTGTATACAGGTTTTTTGTACATAATAAATAATAAGAAATATCTTCGGTTCATCCGGGTGTACCTTGACACCTCTCAAGTTTTTACTTTTTTTACACTGCTGATCTCGCTAACGGAGCGGCTGTTTTTTGATAATAGCAATTCTTAAATCCTGAACAAAAGGAAAAATCCTGAGGTAAAATAACCTTACCCGCATGCGACTCTACTCTAATCAACTCTTTGTATCCTCCTATTATACAAGGTGGCCGAGGAGTTGACGTTCAAACGCAAAATTTAGATACTTTATGATGAGGAGTATCCGAATCACCCCCATGTATGTCCTACCATTTTTGCGTTTTTTTGATACTTTGAAAATATATGAGTCCTGAGCTCAAACCCCAATTTTGAACTTTGGAATATATTCAAAGTCAGTTCTGCAATGATTAGATAAACCATGCTTTTTATGGAGTTAGGTTAAGCTATGCTAATTAGTTATCACAAAAAAACTGAACCAGAAATCTTCAACAGAACGAGAAAAAAAAACGAAATTAGTTTTTTCCTAGTTTTTATTATTTCCAAAAAAATCATTAAAAAAATTCTCTCGAAACTACGCAAAATCGTAAAACATACATGGGGGTGATTCGGATACTCCATCATAAAGGATGCGGTCATTCAATACTTTTATTCTATCTTATATAAATTCATGACAAAACATGTACCTACGCGAAAAGTTACACATAGCCTTAGGTATCTACCTTGGTATCCCAGGGCGCTTTTTAGGGTTGTTCGAGAAAAATTTAAAATTCATGCCAGGTGGAAAGCTTATACTAATCCTATAGACTACCAAGAGTTCAAATACTTTAGATCGCGCGAAAAGAAACTACAGAATGAATGTAATAATAACTATATTAAATATTCTGAGGATAAAACTAAAGTTTCACCTAAATACTTTTGGACTTTTATAAAATCTAAATTCTCTACAATAATGTTCCTTCCTACATGACGAATGGAGACCAACGGATGGGGAAGCAATCTGTAATCTCTTCAATGATTATTTCACTCCGTGTTTGTCCCAGACGCAAATCACAGTCCTTTCATAAGCCCTATAGAAGCGCCCGCATCCGTTGATTCGCCAGTCAATATGGCTAATATTAATATAACGCTTAGCTTATTTCGACACCATCTTAAAACAGTTGATATTAAAAAGGGGGCTAGTATAGATGGAGATCACCCACTCCGGCTATCTTGAATGTGAGAAGAATTGTCAGGCCCCATCACCATAATTTTCAACAAATCCATAAAAGAAGGACGTTTCCCTAACATCTGGAAAAAATCCTTAATCACACAGATTCCAAGGGGTGGAAATAAACATGACGTGAGAGAGTATAGACCTATATCAAAATGATCCGTGTTGGGGAACATCTTTGAAAAAATTGTAACAAATGAGCTCAGTCTTGTCTTATCGCGTCACATCTCACAACATCAGCATGGATTTCTGAGGGGTAGGAGTGTGGAAACTAATTTAGTGCAGTATACTGACTATATCCTCAAGGATATAGATTTTGGCTTTCAAGTGGATGCCGTGTATAGTGATTTTTCAAAAGCGTTTCATAAAATAAAACATTCCGCGCTCATTTCAAAATTATACATTTTGGTATACATGGTGATCTGTTGCGTTGGTTAACTTCCTACACCTCCAACCGTAGACAAGCTGTAGCAATAAAAGGGTAAACATCGGGTTTCCTTAAAATTCCATCTGGAATACCGCAGGGATCTCATTTGGGCCCATTTCTATTTACTTTATATCTTAACGACACTAACGCATGCTTCCATGATTCAATCCATTTACATTACGCAGATGATATAAAATCTACAGGATTATTGCCACACCAGATGATTTTCATAAAATGCAAAATGACTTACTAAGATTTGAACGCTATTGTGAACCAGACCAATTATTTTTAAATAACAGTAAGTGTTACACAATCACCTTTACCCGTAAACATGGCCCCATCAAGTATGACTATAGTCTTTCTGGTAATAAATTAACCCGAGTAACTGAGATCAGAGACCTCGGTGTAATCCTGGATGCAAAGTTACAATTTTATCTTCACATAGATCGTATTATTTCTCGATCGTACAAAAATCTGGGCATGTTTCTTCGCTTGGCTAAGCCATTTAAACATCCTCTGACTTATAAAATTCTTTATTATTCTTTTGTTTGTAGCATTTTGGAATTTGCGAGTGTTGTGTGGAGTCCACAATACTTAGTCCACAATACTTTATACATATTGACAGGTTAGAGAAAATACAAAATAAATTCTTTAAGGCCTTGTCATATCGGTCCTGTCATCCGTTCAAAGATAATGATTCTTCCTCTCGTAGATTTAAAATGGTCCCATTACATCGGAAACGTATTTATCTAAATGAAATATTTCTATATAAAATATTAAATAATAAAATTGACTCAGCATCTTTACTGAAAAAGAATCTTAATGTACATTAATATGAATTTTCTCCCGTTCTAAAACCACTTTTCGGATATTACCATGTAGAACGAATTACGCTCGAAACACATTTATTAGACGTTCATGTAGAAAATACATAGAACTACTGGAAGACGCGGACCACACTACCGCATTAGGAATATTGCCTGTAATGATAGTTGTGTTTGTGATAAATAAATAAATAAAAATAAAATATTTGCTTGGTCTCTGGATAGTTTCAAGAAGAAAGTGGGTGACATAATTTACAAGGTTTCTTCTAGATTTTTAAATACCTAAATGACGGTTGTGTATTGTTATTTTCATAATACCAGATATATTGTAGAATAAATGTACATTGTACTGGTTAAATACCGATGCAACAGACATTTCTTCTATAACAACGGTTAGCTTTTTATTTCTGTTTTTTGTATTTGTGTAGACATTATTGCTTTTCATTTCTTCTGTTTATATTGTGTTAAGTAGGCATTCGCCTTTTGTGTCTTAGTTCTTATATTCGTAACTAATTAATGGAAATTTTTGGTCTTATTGTAATTTGGTCTTATAATAATAATGTCCTCCTAGCCGAATTCGGCCACGGCGGCCAGTCTCAACAGAGATTGGCCATCTGTGCGGGACATATTCTAGTGCTCAAGTGTGTGCGCAAACACAGGAGCACTTTCTATTCCATCACTCTCATGATCCGCTGGGACGCCTTAGCGACACGACCGGAAAGAGGTCAGGCACAGGTCCGATTATAATTAATTACTTATAAATGGGAACAAAATTACATATAATTATAGACTTTATGTATTATACCTATAACAGCACAGTAGTTGCATTAAACCGTAATAATTAATGATTTAGAATAGGAACGATTTTCTTCATCAATATTTTTTTTGTTAATGGCAAGTATTTATTGACAGGTAAAGACAATCTGTCAGGTATTTATTGCTGTCGTTTTGGCTTGTGGTTTGTAACTACATGTCACACAGTACATTATAGTAATCTCATCAATGTAGCAAATTATCTTGCAGTTTTTACGTTAAGTTAAGCATCAATTCCTCCGTACTATACCTATTCATAATGGATTCACGAAAGGATGCTTTGTTAACTGTGCTGTGTATGTGATATATTTAGTTTGCAATGTGTTAATCTTATCAGAGCTTCAACATTATCAAACTGTTGCAGTCACCTTTTTTTTGGTTAATCGAGCAAAAATAACAAATGTTTGTTTTTTAGAAGTGGCACAGAAACCTCTAGGGCTTGAGTGTGCCACTTTACAATATGTCGTCGGCACTTAAGAATAACATTAGGTAATGGAGAAAAGAAGTACATATGTTTATATATGACTTAAAAACTAGATAAGCAATGATAATTAATTAATTTAAGCCAAGCTCCTTTTAATTCAAGCCTATAAAGAAAACCACTTCTCTAGTCCAATGAGAATAAACGCAAATAACTACGATAATTTATTATAAGAGATAAAAGTAGTCTTAAGTAAGTAGTTGGACACAGGGCATTTTCTAATGCATCCTCACAGAGTAGGTAATATCCAAATCTCAATCTATTTTCTTAAGGGAAGTAAAAGTTCATACAATAATAATTCCTAAGGTAACCACATGGTGTACCTTACGCTCCACAAAACTGGTAATAAACCATATTTTAAAAAGGGTCTGTTTCGGAATAGGATTATGTAGGGAACAAATAATAGTTTTTTGCTTATTCCTAATCTAACTCGCGCCCTGGTTAGGATTTTCGGGTCAGGTTCGGAATAAATCCATGTAAAAGAATACAAAAAGAGCGACCAACAATCCACAACATTTACTTTATGGCCATAACAATGTTCTGCAACTATAATATGTAACAATTTTCATTGATACTCTAGTATTTCATCGCTACATAAGTAGATACACTTTGATATTTACAGTATCTTTATTACTTACGCAGTAAGAGCGATTTCAGAACTGCAATGTATCCACGGTCATGGAGTTAACCAAACGGAAACTTAAAATAAAACTGGTTATAACTTGTATAACCCAAGTTCAAAAATCTAAGAAATTAAAAATGCCTTGTCTATCATATTAACTACCAATTAAAACAAAAAATATCCCAACACACGAAATTTTACTAGCGGTACGAAAGTCCCATACAAACCTGCCGTTCACCTTTGCGTTTGAACGTCTCGAAACTCGATTATTAAAATATAAATACCCGCAACCTTATTTTATATATTAACATATAAGTTTTAGATTTAATATTTAGAATAAATTTAGAAATTATGCTTGTTTTAAAGATATTATTGTACACGTCTGTTTCTGTTCTAATACATAGATATAAAAGAATCTACCGTCTGAGGTACAGGCTCGGCCTAGTTTAGACGTTAGTGTTCACTTAGAATAATGTAATAAGTATAGAAACATACTCTTAGATTAAGAACAATGTAAACGTATCACTTAAGTCAATAAAGATTTTTATTTATTTATTTATAACTCCTCGGCCAGCGTGTATACGACTACGTGTAATGACACGTGTGCCCCATATAAACTGTCTATAGGTTATATATATATATATGTCGTACTTTATTATAGAACCGTTTTAGTATCATAATAAATATAGAAGTGTGTCGTATAATAAAAATAAGTCGGGTTTTCCTTCCTGATGCTATAACTCCAGAACGCACGAATCGATTTCCACGGTTTTGCATTCGTTGGAAATGTCTCGGGCTCCGTGAGGTTTATAGCAAAGAAAATGTATAAAATTTAACGCGGGTAACACCGCGGGGCACAGCTAGTGTCGTATAAATACATAATTGTTACCTACATACATAGTATTATTACAAAAATATGTCCTTTATTTAACCTGACATACTTTAGCTGTATACTCACTTGTCCGAATGTCTGCCGGCTTCTTCCTTGTCCCCGATGGCGAAGTCGTGCTCAAATTGTCGGAGTAGCCTGTTTAGTTGATTGCAAGTGATATTTCTGAAAGAGATATATTCCCATATATAAGTATTTTGTATTTGTTACTGTCCAGATGTTTCCAGATGGTTCCAAAACTCTTATATTTAAATTTAAATTAATATTGCAAATATATAATTGGAATAAGATTTTTCTTTTTCTACATTAGCGCAATGGAATAATAATAATAATAATATCTAGGGACAATGTCACACAGATCTTCCTAGCCCCAAACTAAGCAAAGCTTGTACTATGGGTACCAGGCGACGATATACATACTTATATAGATAGATAAATACATAGAAAATATCCATGACTCAGAAACAAATATTCGTGCTCATCACACAAATATTTCCACTTACAGGGATTCGAACCCAGGACCACCAGCTTCGTAGGCAGGAGCACTACCAACTAGGCTACGGTGACCGTCGAATGGTTCCTGCCGAAGACAGCTTAGGGTAGCGTCTGTCGCGTTGGTCCCCTAACGCCTGATATTTAATCCCGTGCCAGGGAACAGGCGGGCCGCCAATACCAACCGGCTACGGGCGGGCCGAGTGTACTCACGAGAAGGATATGGGCGCGAGCACGGCGGCGCACTTGACGCGCTTGGCGAGCTGCGCCGTGAAGGCCCACTCCGCCTGCAGCCGCGAGCGCGGCATGTGCTCCGTCTCCGACATCGTGCTCAGGTACGACAGGTATTGCTGCAACCACAATACCATTACGTAAAGCTAATGACTAATGAGTCGATCGTGACGGCACAATGGGGATGGTCCATTTTACGGATTGTGTGTATAACATATATAAAAAAGTAAAAAATTGTCTAATCTCAAAAATGGAATATCATTTCATCAGTTTAATTGTCCGGCTGGACTCGAACCAGCACCCTCTTTCAATCCAGCATAAGCGTACAAAAACTTCGTACGAATAACCTGTCGAAAGCGGAGGCAAGGGCTCTGACCTGGGACGACCTCGCTAAGACAGGGAAAATACCGATGCCGGAGGCAAAGGGCCTTAAAAGGGTGCGTTATCTGAGGAGGAATCTCCATAGAACGTCCCTAAAAAGACATCAAAGCTGGACGCTAACCAGGCGCCAGGGTTGTCTAGACGCAGCTTCCGGGAGATAACTGGCACTGTACGAGTGGGTATTCGCAGTACCCACGACATGACCGGTGAGGAAATGGCGAAAGTGCATCGCGCCTTACTTGAGGAGTTAGCTGGGGCTGAAAAAGGCTCCGGGCTCATTTTTCTTGGCTTTAGTCACAAACCCGGATAGATTCTGGTGACATGCGAGAACCAGAAAAGCGGTGAGTGGCTGAAGTCAAAAGTCCCCACCTTAAAGCCGTGGCCAGGCGCAGAGCTCTCCTGCATGTCCGAGAGCGAACTGCCAAACCAAAGGCGAAAACTAGAGGATTTTCTTAGAAGCATTGAAACACCTGACGAGCTAGAACTGCCGGTGGAGCAAGTCACGGAGGGCATCATAGAAGCCTACGAGGAAAGCTGCCCCCTAAAAACAAAAAGCTCGAACAAGAGTTCCGTGGTGGAATTCTAAACTGAAAAAACTCAGGGAGAAAACGCGGAAACTATTCAATAGGGCTAAAAAGACTCGACAGTGGGATATCTATACAAAAGCTCTTATTGAATACAACAAAGAAATTAGAAAGGCTAAACAGGCATCTTGGAAAAGGTTCTGTGAGGAGTTAATCAACACGCCTCAGGGGGGCCGCATCCACAAGCTGTTCGCTAAACATAAACATAACCAAATTGGCTTGATAAAAGGGACCTGACGGAACTTCACGGCTAATGAAGAAGACACGTTGAACATTCTGAATGCAAGCCAATTCCCTGGCGCAGAATTTAACTCCTCCATGACGCCTGCACAACGGCCTCGCAACGAGAACTGGAATAAGGCGGCGAGGATAATGAGTCCCGGGGTTGTAAAATGGGCAATCGGGTCTTTCAAGCCGTACAAATCCAGTGAACCAGACAACATACTGCCGGTCTTTTAACAGAAGGGCATGGATATACTGGTACCGCTTCTGGTAAAATGTTCCGAGCAAGCTACGCCTGTGGCTATATCCCAGATAGTTGGACAAAGGCTAAAGTACTTTTTATACCTAAGGCTGGCAAGAAAGACTATTCCCTGCCCAAGTCTTTCAGGCCAATCAGCCTGATCTCCTTCCTCCTGAAAACACTGAAGAAAATACTCGACAGGTACATAAGCGAGGAAGGACTAAAGTCACAGCCTATCCACAGTACTCAACAAGCTTACTGTAGAGGTAGGTCTACGGAAACCGCCCTGCTGCAATTGACATACAGGCTCGAAAGAGCACTGGAGAATAAACAGATAGTAATCTGTGCTTTGACTTTTTGCCTTTGACAACACCCCGACAGGCACGTTGGTCAATGGACTAATCAACAAGAACATTGATCAAACAACTGTCAATTGGGTAAAAGCAATGCTTTCAAACCGTAAAGCTCTGGTTTAGCTGCATGGAACTTCTTTGGAAGTTGCAACAACGAGTGGTTGCCCACAGGGAGGTGAACTATCCGCACTCCTGTGGACTTTAGCAGTAGATGAGCTTTTATACAAGCTAGCAGAACAACGAATCGACACTTTGGGATACGTGGGCATTTATATATTTAGATTATACGGGGCTTCTGTCAAAGCTAGTTGTCGTCACTGATGCAGAACGCTCTTAACATTGTCAATCGATGGTGTAGAGCGAATCAGCTATCCGTAAATGCTGATAAAACAGTTATTGTAACGTTTAGTCGAAAGAGGGCTCTGGACAAATTAGCCCCTTCAGTAATGAACGGCAGCGAGACACAGTTTCCCAATGAGGTTAAATATTTGGGAATTATTTTTGACTCACATGGAACAAAATAGCTCACATGGAACCCACATATCAAGGAAACTATACAAAAGGCGAAAATTCGGGATTCGGGGGTTAGGGGACCCATCCCAAACTTCTGCTATAGTTATACACAGCTATAGCCAGACCGACCATTACGTACGGTTCGGTAGTCTGGTGGAGCAAAACCAACCAAACGACAGTAATAAACAGGCTCAACAGCCTGCAAAGATCTGCATGTATGGTAGTCACAGGAGACTCCTGGGGAGTCACTTGAGGCATTGCTGAACCTGCCGCCTCTTTTATTGTTCATACAGTCTGAGGCGAAGGCCGGCATGCTGCGAGCAGTCGCGCAGGGGACTAAGACGTGGCTCTCAAAAGCACTGAGGTCTCTACGTGACCTAGTGCCTAATATGGTTCACCAATGGTTTCAAAATGGGAAAAGACGTCGGCTGTGGAGTTTTTGGGGAGCGACCCAGATTTAAAGCCAGTCAAAATCTGGGAAAATACGCCTCAATTTTCCGGGCAGAGGTTTATTGCCATCATTATATGTGCAGAAGTCAACCTGCAAAAAGACTATGTCAATCACGCAATCTACATCCATTCACAGTCAAGCGGCTCTCCTAGCCTTGAACTCTGACGCTATAACGTCAGGGCTGGTAATGGTCTCAACACCCTGTGCCTTAGGAATAAGATTATACTTCGATGGGTACCTGGTTATGCGGGTATCGAGGGCAACGAAAGTGCCGACGAACTTGCACGGGCTGGAGCTAAATTAGTCCAATACGGCCCTGATCCGATATGCGGAATACGAAAAAGAACAGTCCAAATCACCCTAAGGAACCATTGCCAACAGGAAGCTATTAAACGCTGGCACAAACTTCCAGGTTTAACTCGCTCCGAAAAAGCTATCAAGCTACGACCGCAAAAGGAGGAATTTATGCATCATAACTAGGGTGTTAACGGGACATTGCCGTCTCAGGAAACACCTGACTACGGCGGGCATCGGACACTGTAGAGTGTGCGAGAGTAGTTGGAGGAATAACCTTGAGGATGGCCTCCATGGTGGTGTCGAAGGTCTTGGTGAGCAGCAGCAGGTCGGGCGCGGCCGGGCCCGCCGCGCGCCCGCACAGCGCCGCGCGCGCGTGTAATATGAGCATATGAACATATCCTTGTCATGGGAGTGATAGTAGGAGAAGAGTAACCTTGAGGATGGCCTCCATGGTGGTGTCGAAGGTCTTGGTGAGCAGCAGCAGGTCGGGCGCGGCCGGGCCCGCCGCGCGCCCGCACAGCGCCGCGCGCGCGTGTAATATGAGCATATGAACATATCCTTGTCATGGGAGTGATAGTAGGAGAAGAGTAACCTTGAGGATGGCCTCCATGGTGGTGTCGAAGGTCTTGGTGAGCAGCAGCAGGTCGGGCGCGGCCGGGCCCGCCGCGCGCCCGCACAGCGCCGCGCGCGCGTGTAATATGAGCATATGAACATATCCTTGTCATGGGAGTGATAGTAGGAGAAGAGTAACCTTGAGGATGGCCTCCATGGTGGTGTCGAAGGTCTTGGTGAGCAGCAGCAGGTCGGGCGCGGCCGGGCCCGCCGCGCGCCCGCACAGCGCCGCGCGCGCGTGTAATATGAGCATATGAACATATCCTTGTCATGGGAGTGATAGTAGGAGAAGAGTAACCTTGAGGATGGCCTCCATGGTGGTGTCGAAGGTCTTGGTGAGCAGCAGCAGGTCGGGCGCGGCCGGGCCCGCCGCGCGCCCGCACAGCGCCGCGCGCGCGTGTAATATGAGCATATGAACATATCCTTGTCATGGGAGTGATAGTAGGAGAAGAGTAACCTTGAGGATGGCCTCCATGGTGGTGTCGAAGGTCTTGGTGAGCAGCAGCAGGTCGGGCGCGGCCGGGCCCGCCGCGCGCCCGCACAGCGCCGCGCGCGCGTGTAATATGAGCATATGAACATATCCTTGTCATGGGAGTGATAGTAGGAGAAGAGTAACCTTGAGGATGGCCTCCATGGTGGTGTCGAAGGTCTTGGTGAGCAGCAGCAGGTCGGGCGCGGCCGGGCCCGCCGCGCGCCCGCACAGCGCCGCGCGCGCGTGTAATATGAGCATATGAACATATCCTTGTCATGGGAGTGATAGTAGGAGAAGAGTAACCTTGAGGATGGCCTCCATGGTGGTGTCGAAGGTCTTGGTGAGCAGCAGCAGGTCGGGCGCGGCCGGGCCCGCCGCGCGCCCGCACAGCGCCGCGCGCGCGTGTAATATGAGCATATGAACATATCCTTGTCATGGGAGTGATAGTAGGAGAAGAGTAACCTTGAGGATGGCCTCCATGGTGGTGTCGAAGGTCTTGGTGAGCAGCAGCAGGTCGGGCGCGGCCGGGCCCGCCGCGCGCCCGCACAGCGCCGCGCGCGCGTGTAATATGAGCATATGAACATATCCTTGTCATGGGAGTGATAGTAGGAGAAGAGTAACCTTGAGGATGGCCTCCATGGTGGTGTCGAAGGTCTTGGTGAGCAGCAGCAGGTCGGGCGCGGCCGGGCCCGCCGCGCGCCCGCACAGCGCCGCGCGCGCGTGTAATATGAGCATATGAACATATCCTTGTCATGGGAGTGATAGTAGGAGAAGAGTAACCTTGAGGATGGCCTCCATGGTGGTGTCGAAGGTCTTGGTGAGCAGCAGCAGGTCGGGCGCGGCCGGGCCCGCCGCGCGCCCGCACAGCGCCGCGCGCGCGTGTAATATGAGCATATGAACATATCCTTGTCATGGGAGTGATAGTAGGAGAAGAGTAACCTTGAGGATGGCCTCCATGGTGGTGTCGAAGGTCTTGGTGAGCAGCAGCAGGTCGGGCGCGGCCGGGCCCGCCGCGCGCCCGCACAGCGCCGCGCGCGCGTGTAATATGAGCATATGAACATATCCTTGTCATGGGAGTGATAGTAGGAGAAGAGTAACCTTGAGGATGGCCTCCATGGTGGTGTCGAAGGTCTTGGTGAGCAGCAGCAGGTCGGGCGCGGCCGGGCCCGCCGCGCGCCCGCACAGCGCCGCGCGCGCGTGTAATATGAGCATATGAACATATCCTTGTCATGGGAGTGATAGTAGGAGAAGAGTAACCTTGAGGATGGCCTCCATGGTGGTGTCGAAGGTCTTGGTGAGCAGCAGCAGGTCGGGCGCGGCCGGGCCCGCCGCGCGCCCGCACAGCGCCGCGCGCGCGTGTAATATGAGCATATGAACATATCCTTGTCATGGGAGTGATAGTAGGAGAAGAGTAACCTTGAGGATGGCCTCCATGGTGGTGTCGAAGGTCTTGGTGAGCAGCAGCAGGTCGGGCGCGGCCGGGCCCGCCGCGCGCCCGCACAGCGCCGCGCGCGCGTGTAATATGAGCATATGAACATATCCTTGTCATGGGAGTGATAGTAGGAGAAGAGTAACCTTGAGGATGGCCTCCATGGTGGTGTCGAAGGTCTTGGTGAGCAGCAGCAGGTCGGGCGCGGCCGGGCCCGCCGCGCGCCCGCACAGCGCCGCGCGCGCGTGTAATATGAGCATATGAACATATCCTTGTCATGGGAGTGATAGTAGGAGAAGAGTAACCTTGAGGATGGCCTCCATGGTGGTGTCGAAGGTCTTGGTGAGCAGCAGCAGGTCGGGCGCGGCCGGGCCCGCCGCGCGCCCGCACAGCGCCGCGCGCGCGTGTAATATGAGCATATGAACATATCCTTGTCATGGGAGTGATAGTAGGAGAAGAGTAACCTTGAGGATGGCCTCCATGGTGGTGTCGAAGGTCTTGGTGAGCAGCAGCAGGTCGGGCGCGGCCGGGCCCGCCGCGCGCCCGCACAGCGCGGCGCGGGCGTGGCGCGCGAACTCCGCGCGCATCTCCGACGAGATGTCCAGCCCCTCGCGCAGCTCGTGGATCAGCTGCGGCACACACACACTCAAAATGTGGTGAATTCCTATTCTCCCCGCAGTTAGGGTCAATGGGGAATACGATTGGGGAGAATCGGAAAAATGACAAGGGCTGGCACAAATAGATGGGTATGATAGTAATTATTATGTGGTTAAAATTGGTTAGGTATGTAAATTATGTAATATATGGTTTTTTGAGTAAAAAAACTTTAATCATTTTGCATGTAAATCTAAACAAAATTAAATTCTTATTTATTTGAGATCGGAAAGAAACAAAAAAATATAGTCTAATAAACCATATCGTCCACTGCTGGACATAGGCCTCCCTAAATGTTTCGTAAACGTTACCATTTGGAGGGGTTAGCCGTACTCACCGCGCTTGGCATGCGAGCTGGCAACCGCAGTTAGATGGTAGCTAATACACAGGTGGCGCTGCTGCCCGACTACGTGGTGTATACCTTAGTCGGCTTTAACGGCACCCGCGGGATGGTATGGGGTGATCCTGTTATTATTTTTGTTAGCCCAGTTTAGTGCTTGTTAGAAGTCTTAAGTGTTGTAATTCTAATGAAGTCTAAGTTATGTATTATTTTATTGTTTTGTTTTTTAGAATTAGAACTATTTGGTTATTTGGTATTAGTGATTTTATGTTTGAAGATTGTATTAAAATTTGTTTTAAAAAATGGCAACTTCTGGTCTGATTTCGTAGATTACACGATAACATTACATACACATACTAAAGTACAACGGAATACAACCTTATACGGAATATTATAAGCGAATAAATAAACTAAGTAGTGAGGGTGTTTAAATTAATTGACCCTAAAAACATATTTGAATTTATTAAAATTGATCACAGGTCTGCAGTTTTGATGAGCGATTTGGATAGATTTTGGGGCGCTGATTACGGGAAAAATATTAAAAAAATTCCATCACGTCAGGATTTTTAGTTATAGATCATCCTTTTTTTTGCCTAAATTACTTAAGCCTTCCTAGTAATTTATTAATTATTTTATTTTAATCGTATCTTATTGAACAAAAAACACACTAAATGGTTGAAGTAGACATTAATGAATGAGTTCTCATAAATGTAGGTAAACATAACTTTTAATTAAGTATGTGATATACCCTTATTATCAAAAAAAACTAGTGGATTTTTAGGTCATTTGCTAAAGACCTCATTTCTTGTAGGCTAAATGCTTTTTTTATAGAAATTAACTTAAATCGTTAGAAGACAGTTAATGAGGGTAGATTAATATTATTTTGTATAAATAGCACCATCACTATTTTTAAAAAGTCAGTACTTCTGTGCAATTCGTAACGCTTACTTACTTGAAAAATGTCATCGCGAAAGTGTTTAAACTCTCCGGACAATTTTTGCTACATTTGTGGGCAATTTATGCTGAGAAAACAGCAGCATAACATAACCGAATTTATAAGGAACGTTTATAATATGTATTTTGGCCTATCAATCGCCAATCAAGATAAACAGTGGGTCCCACATAAAGTTTGTACCACCTACGTTCGTGAACTTCGAAAGTGGTCAAAAGGAAAGAACAATACGTTTGATCTCCTATCGCCTGTTTTATGGAGAGAACCTCAGAATCACACTGAAGACTGTTATTTTTGCTGCTGCAAGACTACAGGCTACAATTCAAAAACAAAAAAGGACTTGATATATCCAATATTGCAGTCAGTAACACTCGCTGTGCATCGCGACCAGAACATTGCACCGCCATCACCGCCATACTTGGAATCATTACAAGCTGAAGACAGTGACAGTGATGTTGAAGAGGTATCTCAACCTGCCGCTGAATTTGAGCCAAGTACAAGTGGAACACAATTATTTTCACAATCAGAACTGAACGACTTAACGAGAGATCTAAACCTTCCAAAAGACGCAGCTGAGCTCCTCGGATCAAGACTATCGGAAAAGAATATGCTTGCTCCTGGCACTTCATTTTCTTGGTATCGCAACAGAGAAAAAGACTTTGTACCATATTTTGCTGAAGATCGTGATCTAGTGTATTGCGAAGACATTCCGGGCTTAGTGAAAATGTTTAACATCGAATATGACGCGAACGAATGGAGATTGTTCATAGACTCATCAAAACGAAGTTTAAAAGCAGTCCTTTTGCATAATGGCAATAAATACGCTTCACTACCAGTTGCCCATTCTGTACATTTGAAGGAGTGCTACGACAATTTGAAAAATGTTTTGGGTAAAATAAAGTACGTAGAACACGGTTGGATGGTCTGTGGAGATCTTAAAGTTTTAGGCATGCTGCTCGGTCAACAAGGTGGCTATACGAAGTACCCTTGCTTTCTCTGCGAGTGGGATAGTCGAAACAGAGGACAACATTGGACAAAGAAAGAGTGGCCACCGAGGACTGAACTAGTCCCTGGAACCAAAAATGTTGTGAGAGACAATCTAGTGCCCCGAGAAAAAGTTTTGCTACCCCCTTTACACATAAAACTGGGGATGATGAAACAATTTGTGAAGGCGCTGAATAAAGAAGGAGAAGGTTTTAAATATCTACACCAGATTTTTCCATCTATATCTGAAGCTAAACTGAAAGAAGGTATTTTCGTTGGCCCGGACATAAGAAAATTGATGAAAGATATAGATTTCGATGAATGATGATGAAAAATTGAGTGAAATTGAATTAGAAGCCTGGAAATCTTTTAAGGAAGTAGTGAGGCATTTTCTAGGAAACCATAAAAGTCCAAATTATGAGGAAATTGTAAAGAAAATGATTGAAAATTTCGGCAAAATGGGATGTTCGATTATATAGATTTCGATGAATGATGATGAAAAATTGAGTGAAATTGAATTAGAAGCCTGGAAATCTTTTAAGGAAGTAGTGAGGCATTTTCTAGGAAACCATAAAAGTCCAAATTATGAGGAAATTGTAAAGAAAATGATTGAAAATTTCGGCAAAATGGGATGTTCGATGAGCATTAAACTTCACTTCCTTAATTCGCATTTGGACTACTTTCCTGATAACTTGGGAGCTGTAAGTGAAGAGCAAGGCGAAAGATTTCACCAGGACTTGAAGGAGATGGAACGTCGCTATCAGGGAAAGTGGAATAAAGTAATGATGGCAGACTACTGTTGGCTATTAAAGCGTGATGATCCAAGTCGGAATTTCAAGCGAAAATCTCACAATCGGAGCTTCGGTGAAAAAAAGCAAGATACCATAAAAGTATTTAATATTTTAAATTTATTTATTACTGTCCCTTCAATGTATTTTTAATGTTTTAAGTTTAGTAATATAATTGTTACTTCATTGAAATAAAAAAAAACTTTGTAAAGTTGGCCTTTTTTTCCGATTTCACATAAAAGGATTTTTCAAAAAAACTGAGGGTGATAGGACAAATCCAAGTACATATTCGTAATCAGCGCACCAAAATACCTCAAGATTAGCAATCAAATCCAAAAGGGGAAAATAAGAGTTCAAATTTGCAGACCTGTGAATTATTATTGCAAATACAATGAACCAATAAAAAATATTTCGGGAAAAGAAAGAAGCTTATTTGGCGTTATTCCTGAAAAAAATTTCCCACCAATTTACCCACAATCCACTCCAATCAATAAATTTCTAAAATACTGAAATAGAAGATAGTTAATTGAGTTACCTGTTTGATAGTGATACAGGAAGGATGGTCGGGCCTCGTATCCAATCTGAACGAGAGGTAGTCGTGCACGGCCTCCATGCACATGGCGGACAGGAGTAGGAAGTGCGAGCGGTAAGAGGGCAGGCGCATCGCTATACACTCGTCGGACCAGTAGCCGTATCTATAGGAAACATTAGTTACAACGTTAGATACAACTGGGATATTAGGGATATTCATTCTGAAGAGTTATAAAATTGTAAAACTATACGTGCATATGAGAGAAGTCACGTGCATATAACCTTACTGGTCCGGTCATTCACCTCGGAATATTGATCAAGATTTGAAGAAAGATTCTACAATATTGATAGTAAATACAAATAGTAAAAACCCATAGGAAATGAGATACTTACAACAAAAGCGCAAGAAACCGATTTTTGAGACTTTTGACCTTGAAATTGAATAGTTGCGTACACCCTACCATATGTAGGTTTTGAGACAACTTTTAGGGTGTCAATATACAAGTATTTACAAACTTACAGCTGGGTATCTCGAATTCCGAGATTCTTACCTAATTTAAGCTTAAATGACTGGACTATACCCTCTGAAATACACTCTGAGAAAAACGCAACTTTAAAAAGAAAAAATTGTCTTAAAATGTGGAAACTAGTGTTATAGACATTCATAAACACACATGGACACACATACACACAAACACAGTTCCAGATTCCAACAGTCTTCTATTATGGCGAAGTTTCAAAGATAAAATTAAACGTTCTTGTCGTGAGTTGGCGGGTTTAACGAAATAACCGAAATACGCCATAAGCCATGGTGAATTGCGCCCTCCAATGAGTTCATATGTGCGTACCTGTTTGTAACTCACTAATATGTCTTGCGTCATTAGCCAGGCTCCGTCAAAATTAGCCACCAAAACTACACGAAAATCGGAAGACACAGCGAGGTCAGGGCCCTACAAGATGTACCTGATCTCCTGATACTACCCGTCTCCACAAAATAAGTAACTCTTTTATGGGGCAATGTATAAGATTTTATAACAAACTTCCCAATGATATTAGAGAATTGTCTACGAATAAGTTTAAAAGAATTATTAAAGCCAAATTGTTTAGCAGGGCATATTACAAAATTTCTGATTATTTAAGTGATAAAAGTGATTGGGATTGAGTTGTTCTGAGTCAACACACATGATTGTAATTAATCTTAAGTATATTTTATTTTAAAAAAGGATTCCTACTGAGTTTTCTGGCAGTGTTTCTCAGTAGCTGCCACGTCATGCACTGCACGGTAGGGTAAAAAAATATGACGATTCCACATAAATGTAAAATTTTTACGGAATAAAGTTACTTTGACTTTGGACTTTGACTTGTGAGGGTCACTGGATACCGCTGAATGCGGGTAGAGGAAAACCGGCAATTGTAGAGATCTTTGGAGCAGACTTTTGTTCAGCAGTGGACGACTTTCGGCTGATATAATGACACGAAATTCAGCCAGGAGTACTACAAAATGCCAGAGGTTTAAGACACTGACATGAGAGCTTACATGTCATTAGCTCTAAGTATTCCACTCAGGGCTAATTATCTCTTACACAAACCAATCAAATAGAACATGTAAGTTACCTTCTCAACTCGTAAGTCTTCAATTCTTCTTCATTCCCTTCAAACTCTGACTCCTCATCCTTTTCCTTAGGTTCTTCGAACACTTGTTCCGGTTCCTCTTCTATAAATGAGCCTGGTTCTTCATCCTTCTGTAAACAGTACTGTTGTTGCATACAGTAATGGTATAGAATTATATACATACGGTCCAGTCCCAGTAAGATAAAGAAGGTCGAAGTCGAAGATTTTTCCTTTTGATCGTACGGACAGTTGTTATGGTGTCAGAGTTGTTCAATAATATAATATAAATTAATAATATCCTAGGACATTATTCACATACGGCCATCTGATGCTAAACTAAGCAGAATTTGTAATATGAAAACCAGATAACTGATATATTACATATACAACTTTTCTTTTGCAAATACATACTCATATAGCTAATTACAGCTAAAGTCAGGACAAACATACATTTTCATGCACACTAATATCTGAAGGCAAACCCACGAAAGCGTTAAAGGCAAGCATTTATCAACCACACCAAAAAAGGTATACACAACAGCGTGAATGTTTTTACTACACACACTTCCAGCGGTTTTAGGCGACTCTCACAAGATCATCGGTCTATCTTGCAGCGGGCTTGCCCACGCTGCGTCTTTCGGTTCGAACAATATATCAAATATTTCATACTAAGGTTTAAACAGTGTTACTTGGCCACGTTACGGAATAAATATTGACAAATCTATAAAAAAATATTAAATTTTAGCTGTTGGGTGAGGATAAGCAAATATTATTAGCATCATGTCTAATGAGTACAACCGGGACCGACACCATGGGTGGTCACCCATCTATGAACAGACCGCGAGCCTAGTTGCTTCTCTTCACTAAAACAGCTAAAATTTAATAAATTTTTAAGCAGTCTTTAAGCCTTGTCAAAGGCCTACTTACAAGGCTTGAACAACTCTGACAGTAGGGAAACCACTGCACATACGAGAAGTATGTAAGTATATGAATCTGACAGCATTGTGCAAACCAACCTCAGGTTTCTCCAAAGTCAGACAGACTTTGTCCAGCAGGTTCATTCTCATTTTGTATATGAACATCATACATCTTCTCACTCCTTGCGTCTTCAAGATCTCGCGGTGGTATTCTCTAGAAATAATAAAGAAACATTTTATCTTTAAACGTTCTGTAAATTTATCTTTAAACGTTCTGTAAATTGTATCTTTAAACGTTCGGTAAATTTTATCTTTAAACGTTCTGTAAAATTATCTTTAAACGTTCTGTAAATTTTATCTTTAAACGTTCTGTAAATTTATCTTTAAACGTTCTGTAAATTTATCTTTAAACGTTCTGTAAATTTTATCTTTAAACATTCTGTAAATTTTATCTTTAAACGTTCTGTAAATTTTCTTTCGGCTGTACTCGCGGGTCGGTCAAAAGTGATTTTGAGTCTTTTCTGTAAAAAGAAAAATTTCTCAGTATCAGCCCGAAGTCTGGGAGTAGGCGGTATTATACTGTGCCTCGGAGAGCACGTAAAGCCGCCGGTCCTGTACCTGACCTCTTTCCGGTCGTGTCACTAGGCGTTCCATCGGATCATAAGACTACACTTGTGCACTTTAATATGTCCCGCGCAGATGGCCAATCTCCGCACAGACTGAGCGCTGCTAAGACATTATTATTATACGATACATCGTAGGGGTCACCTACACCTCGTGACACCAATGTCACGAGGTGTAGGTGACCCTACTATTTCATACTTTATTTATATATATCACATTATTACATATACACATTATTTAACCACAAAAACTATTATTAAAATTAAATGAACAAGCATCGCCGCGCGGTACTCGTAGTATGCAGTAAGTGGGCGCGGCTTAGCCCGGCAGTCGGCGCGTGCGCAGGACTTACCGGGATGCCGGCCGCCAGTTGCTACCGAGACTACCGCAGAGCGCATGTAACTTTTTATAATATACACTGTGTCGAAGTCGAAGTATTTATTTACTTTAATCATCACCCAAGGCAACTAAACGAGGGTTTCTAATAAACTTGGCTTTTTATTTCGCAGCTCTTCGTGGACGTGTGCTGTAGTACTCACCTGTAGAGCGACACTTGGCACTTGTTCAGCAGGCTCATGTGCGTGAGTTCCACTATGGAGCCCATGTCGAACGTCTCGGTGACGGCCGGAGCCCCCTCGCTGGACACGTAGCCGCTCTCCGTGGACGTGTAAGGGTCCCCAGTACCGTATTCATCGTTGATTATGATTTCTGGAGTTGTGGAGCCGTTACATTCTGTAAAGAATATATAAATAAAAAAATAAAATAAAAAAGGTTTATTCCCAACAAGCCTTAACTTAGTTTACATCTAAGACGATATAATTAAATAATTTAATAAAATTAAAATTAAAAATATTGCGTTTAGTTTCCATAATACTTATGAAGCATTCAACATTATAAGTACTAGCTAGGAAAGGCGTCTACCTTAATAATGATTACTGTAACGCTGATCTTCCGATAGCGCTTAAAAACTACTAATTAAATTACAAAATTATCATGCCTATCGACCTGTAGTAGCGTTTGTTTGCGACTCCAACCACTTTAAACGCCATCAAAGAGAATATAAACAACTACTACCGCGTCATTGCTGTGTTTACCTATCAAAATATACATATGATTTGACTAGCTGTGCCCCGCGGTTTTACCCGCGTTAAACTTTATAAATTATAGCCTATGTGTTAATACAGGGTGTCAGCTAACTCCATACCAAATTTTATTAAAATCGCTCCAGCCGTTTAGACGTGAAGAAGTAACAAACATACACATTCACACACTCACGAATTTTCGCCTTCATAATATTAGTGTGATTATCCTGCTGATACTCTTTTAACCTATACCATTGTTTTATATCACAGACTTCTGACTGCTTATTGACTTGCTAATTCTTTGGTACCATATTTTTCACACACATTTAATTTATTTTTGAAGTGAAAACATCTTTAGCGGCGTTGTGCACTACAAAGGGATGGATAAAAAATGACTTACTCGCGCCAGGACACGTAACCTGATCGAAAATTCGCAAGACGGAGGATCTTTTTTTAATTAACCCTGGCCGATTATACACTTTTTACAGCCTAAAAAATCTAGTTCAATTATTATAAGTCTTTACCGCCCCAAGTTGGGAATTAGCATCTTCTACTTGCTACACGGGTAAAATAAACACTACTTTCCGAGTATGAGAAATTAAAAAATAGTTCTCACTTCTATCGGCAGTCCCCAAAGACTGCCACGCATGTATTTTTTTTTAATTTAAAAAAATATTTGGTCCGGTAGTATATATAAAACTAAATTTTTAGTACGTAAACTTATTCACTATGTGACGGATAATGTCCTTCTTGAGACGATTATGTTAATCACAAGTTACACAAGTTGTAACAGAAATAAATCCTGTAGCACATCAATATAAAAACGTGTAGCACATCAACATAAAAACTTGTAGCACATCAACACAAAAACGAGTAGCACATCAACATAAAAACGTGTAGCACATCAACATAAAAAGAGTAGCACATCAACATAAAAACGTGTAACACATCAACATAGAACCTGTAGAACATCAACATAAAAAAGTGTAGCACATCAACATAAAAACGTGTAGCACATCAACATAAAAACGTGTAACACATCAACATAGAACCTGTAGCACATCAACATAAAAACGTGTAGCACATCAACACAAAAACGTGTAGCACACCAGCATAAAAACGTGTAGCACATCAACATAAAAACGAGTAGCACATCAACATAAAAACGTGTAGCACATCAACATAAAAACGAGTAGCACATCAATATAAAAACGTGTAACACATCAACATAGAACCTGTAGCACATCAACATAAAAACGTGTAGAACATCAACATAAAAACGTGTAGCACATCAACATAAAAACGTGTAACACATCAACACAGAACCTGTAGCACATCAACATAAAAACGTGTAGCACATCAACACAAAAACGTGTAGCACATCAGCATAAAAACGTGTAGCACATCAACATAAAAACGAGTAGCACATCAACATAAAAACGTGTAGCACATCAACATAAAAACGTGTAGCACATCAACATAAAAACGTGTAGCACATCAGCATAAAAACTTGTAGCACATCAACATAAAAACGAGTAGCAATTCAACATAAAAACGTGTAGCACATCAACATAAAAACGATCAACGCACTTTAGCTATTTTAATAGAAGTACATTGTTTGAGCTACAGAAGCCCTGTAAGATAGGAATGAATAAATCTTTAAAGGCGGTTTTTTTGCCGTTTTTATAGACAATGGTAAGAAATCCTTCGTGCGCGAGTCCGACTCGCACTTGGCCTTATCTTTTCTATTCAAAATCACCAAGTTCTTAAAAAGGTTAATTACTTACTTGCTTCATTACTAGATCCTCCAGAATCCACTGTATCAGCCTTGTCTTCTCTGGTGCTCTCTTCCTTGCTGTCATTCACTTCGTCTTTGAGATCGGACTGAGTCGTTTGTGGACTCGTATCACTGTTACTGGAGTCGGAGCAGTCCACGTTAAAACGGACTTGACAAGGCGGACGGGTGCTTTCTGATGATTGTCTGGAGAAGTGGGAGTTATTTTAATAATGGATAATATAATCTATACATATAATAAAATAGTAGGAAAGTCAAAACTGTACATTGAATATTTTTGAAGTTATACTTCTTTTGGCGCGATGGAGAAAAATGATGAGAGTGAATTTTTACGATGCGCGCGCACACCGACACTAAAAAATTTAACAGCATGACGTTAGTTCTAGGTGGTATGAAAATTGATAACTATGTACAAGTTGTATATTAAGAAGTATAACTTCTAACGCGTGTACATAAGTACACACAAGTTTTTTTTTAAAGGATACTTGGGACGTGATCTACAATCAATAACAAAGCCAAAAATATAGTTTTTAGATATTTTGTCAGTTTGTCTATATGTATGTCCGGGCTAAACTCAAAAAGTACTGCATGGATTTACTTCAAATTTTGCATGAATATTACTAAGAGGTCAGGTCAACATATAGGCTACATATTATCATGCTATCACCTACGGGGGAGGAGCTAAGATAATTTATACAATTTAACGCGGATAAAATGGCGGGGCACAGTTAGTTTAAGATATACATCGTAAGTCGCAAGTCGATATCCCTCGACCAATATAATATGCTGCTGGTGATGACCAACGGAACAGAGACGTGGTAGCTCACTATGGGCCTCATTAGCTGGCTCAAGGTCACCCATAGGGCTATCGATAGCTATGCTCGGAGTTAACCTGGGAGATCGAATCAGAAATGTCGAAATCCGCAGGCAAACCAAAGTAACCGACATAGCCCGAAGAATTGCCAAGTTGAAGTGGCAGTGGGCGGGGGACATAGCTCGTAGAACCAACAGCCATTGGCTCGAGTGGCGACCACGAACCGGAAGACGCAGCCGATGATTTTCTGAGGGTCACTGGAAGCCTCTGGATGCGGGTAGCGCAAGACCAGCATTTATGGAGATATTTGGGGCCTTTTATCTGGATAAAAGGCCCCAAAGATAAAAGGCCCCAAATATCTCCATAAATGCTGGTCTTGCGCTACCCGCATCCAGAGGCTTCCAGTGACCCTCAGAAAATCATCATCATCATCAGCTGAAAGACTGCTGGCAGTCTTTCAGCTGATGATGATGATGATGGTGATGATGCATTGTATAGGATACCAACTAGTGGTTAAGTTTATACGCTAGGGACATTTAAAAGTTATCTTCTTCTTTTTCTTAGCGTGTCGAACGCAAACTAGTCAAATTTTTGTGGCACATTACGTGGCCACACTGACTGCCCTGCTTGTGGCATTCTTAAGATCCTGCCATGAACATTTGGCAGGGCATGCTGGGCATGATGTTAGGTGAGCCATGGATGAAGTTATAGTAGAGTATATTATTTCCTTTCTAACATATTCTAAGGCTAATATTAGCGCCACCTATCGGTATCGTTTAACAACTGCTGGACTGATAAAACAGTGAGTACATATACCTGCTTAAATCAGAATCCACAGAAGACCTCTGCTTGTGTCCTCTCGGTTGAGACTTCAGTCTTATTGTACGTAACATTCTTCTCATAGCCACCATTTTCAGTCTGAGGTGAAGCGCCGTGTTGTACCATAGGCACAACGCCTGGAAAAAAGAAACCATTACACGCGTTTGTAGCAATCTAGGGAACATTTTCTATCGCTTGTATATGTTTTTATACAACTGAGTCAGCAACAACCATAACGCCATGTATGAGAGTGAATTTTCATACCACCTAGAACTAACTTCATGCTGTTATTTTTACGATGCGCGCGCATCGTAAAAATTCACTCTCATACATTTTCATACCACCTAGAACTAACTTCATGCTGTTATTTTTACGAAGCGCGCGCATCGTAAAAATTCACTCTCATACATTTTCATACCACCTAGAACTAACTTCATGCTGTTATTCACTCTCATACCACCTAGAACTAACTTCATGCTGTTCAATTTTTTGGTGTCGGTGTGCGCGCGCATCGTAAAAATTCACTCTCATACATTTTCATACCACCTAGAACTAACTTCATGCTGTTATTTTTACGAAGCGCGCGCATCGTAAAAATTCACTCTCATACATTTTCATACCACCTAGAACTAACTTCATGCTGTTATTTTTACGATGCGCGCGCATCGTAAAAATTCACTCTCATACATTTTCATACCACCTAGAACTAACTTCATGCTGTTATTTTTACGATGCGCGCGCATCGTAAAAATTCACTCTCATACATTTTCATACCACCTAGAACTAACTTCATGCTGTTATTCACTCTCATACCACCTAGAACTAACTTCATGCTGTTATTCACTCTCATACCACCTAGAACTAACTTCATGCTGTTATTCACTCTCATACCACCTAGAACTAACTTCATGCTGTTATTCACTCTCATACCACCCAGAACTAACTTCATGCTGTTAAATTTTTTGGTGTCGGTGTGCGCGCGCATCGTAAAAATTCACTCTCATAATTTTTCTCCATCGCGCCAAAAGAAGTATAACTTCAATAATGAGAATTTCTTTATTTGGCCCTAAATTACTTGGGGGATATCCCCAAATATGTCTGTTATTGCGTATCTTGTTCGCGTTTTTTATAAATATATTACTTTCACAGTTAGCTTATGAAAGTGAAAGTGTAAGCCTGTGAAAGTATTGTATTGCGATGTAATCCAAAGTATCAAATATGATTTTACTTTGCTGATTTTTACTACAGGACATTATGGTTTTTCAGTGGGGATATGACAATAAAATATAAATATATAATTTTTCTATTTGATATAGTTAGTCTTAATAAGAGTTTTCTATCTTAATTAAAGAACTAAAAAATATATATCATTTCATTCTTACCTTCATTCTATTATTAAAAGTTGCAGTCGCGATTACTGGGTGTTCCACTGTCATGTTCCTACTGGACGGGTACAAAGAGAGGGCGTTGTCGAACGATTCGAGAAGCGAACCCACTTCCCTCATCGCCCTGCCGACCGCGTCCGAACAGTGCTTGCAGTCAAATTTGATACAGCCGTACATTGTGTCTTCTGTGGAAGAGATATTTTTTTTTAATTCAGCAAAGAATTATACGGTACATAATGATGACAACTCCCGCACTAGAGAAATTAATCATTTTGCGCGGTACTTTTAGTTCATTCAGACTCAGAACAACTATTTGCTGCACGTGTGGCGCAGCGGCTAAGACAGTCGCCTCGCCGCTACGTGGCGCGGGTTCGAGTCCCGCGCCGGACAACTATTTATGTGACCCATAAATAGTTGTTCAGAGCCTTGATGTAATTTGTGTCCGTCTATTATATGTTTGTAAAGTACCCCGCGACACAGGGATTAAAATCCCTACTGCGGGCGTTGTCTTTAAAAAAATAAATAATAATAAATAAATAACTATTTATGAGTAAAAAAGATAGTTGTTCGGAAGTTGTTGTTAGGAATCGAACCCGGGACACAAAGTCTAAAGAATTTTCTGTACCGAACGAAGACATGACACGTCAAAAAGATAACCCTCTCATCGATTTAATCAGGTGAGTTAGATCACCTTTAGCCGTTGACTGTACTGGAGGAACAAAGATAAAGAAGATGATCACAATCGGCCGAGGTTTTGGGTTTATGTATTATATATATATTTATTAATAGCTATTATTTTACACAAATTACAGCAATTTATGGGTCACACAAATAGTTGTCCCGCGTGGGAATCCAACCAGGACACGAAGTAGCGAGGCGAATGTCTTAACCGCTGCCTCACATGTTATTTTATTCTTATTATTGTTATGTACTTTCTTTTAGTAAATATACATGTACAGACGCCAGCCCATCAAGCTACCCCAATCTGTAAAATTTCCTCAATTGAAAGTGAACCTTATGCTTTTGTGATAAAGTTAAAAATCTATAAAAGAAATTTGACAGATTGGGGTAGCTGGATGTGCTGGCGTCTGTACATACAATACACAGAAACCACCCAGAACAAGAAAAATAGACATGTTCATGAGCACAAATTTGTCTTGTTTTGCTTAGTTTGGGCTAGATGGCGCTGTGTAATATGTACCGGATATTTATTTATTTATTATTATTTATCTTCATCTTTCTAAAGCCAAAATCCATATCTAAAAGAAGCCATTAAGTTTAACACTCACCACACCACCTCTGGTGTGGCGAGTGTACATGAGCGGCGGGCAAGGCAGCCTTGCCAGCCTTGAAGAGTCCGCAAACAATTGTTTATGACCCTCCCCACCCCCAACCCCTTTGAGCTCTGGCGACCGTCCTCGCACTCAGAAAAACAACATTAAATTATTATTAATGTTATTATTAAGGAATGTCTTCTGTAGGGTGGAGGTACTGCTGTAGTCGGGCTGCTCTTCGAGCGAACGAACGCCGTGCCCTACCTCTACTAGAAGACTAAGTCTTAAAAAATTAGCTAAGGATTAATTAGAAGGTACGTTTCCTTACCTTCGGTGGGAGTTTTAGTCCTCGAGTATTCTCCATTGCTATCATCATTCGATTTTTTTAAATCTGAGAATCTTCTCGCTAAACCTTTACAAGGCGTGGGGTTTTCAAACCTGAAATAAACACACATTATTATACTACACACATTATAACTGGAATAAAAAAACAGCCAAGTGCGAGTAGGCCTCCCACACCGAGGATTCCGTAAAAAATGTAGGTAGATACACACGGCCACATATCAAGCTATACATTTCCAATATAAGCTATAATAATAACAATAATAATCTTTATTTATCCAAAAAACCATACAGACTTTGAAATAGCTTAATATTTGGTTTGGAAAGATATTTATATTTTATGTTGCAAAATCTGTACAAGAATAATACTCTACCTCTTAAACTAGGGTATACCTGTATTATAAGAGGTAGTTTGCGGTCAATGATCAACAAAAAATTACATCTAAAGTGGACTGTGTCATTCTACTGTATGGTATACAGGAGTAGAATTGTATGCTGTGTGTTTGCGTGTGTATGGTGTGAATGTATGTTTGTTGATTTTTAACAGCTCTAAGGGATCTCCAAGCTGACTATGTGATAAACTTGATACTTCCACGCGTTTCTGAGAAAAAGAGTATTGTCCGATAGACTGACAATGAAATAACCCTGTTAGGATTCCTTTTTTGCTTTTGGGATACGGAACGAAAGACGTCAATTAACAACCTATATTGATATCACTCACCACGAGCTTTAAATATATGTCAACAATTATTGTTTGCTCCATGTCAAAATGTTGTTACTTCGTCATAGCAAATAATAATAATAATATCTAGGGACAATGTCACCCAGATCATCCTAGCCCCAAACTAAGCAAAGCTTGTACTATGGGTACCAGGTGACGATATACATACTTATATAGATAGATAAATACTTATACACATAGAAAACAACCATGACTCAGAAACAAATATTCGTGCTCATCACACAAATAATTGCACTTACCGGGATTCGAACCCAGGACCACCAGCTCAGCTTCGTAGGCAGGAGCACTGCCAACTGGGCTACGGTAATCTTTGGTAATCTAAATGATGTCTGCCCAGAACTTGGCTACGAGTAAAATGACTAATAGTGTCTATGACACTGAGCGTGCAGTTGTTAGGCCATATAAGATATCATACTAAGTGGTCCATCGTTTGCGGGACAGCACCGCATCCTCGTTACAAACGTCAATGTATTCACACCTGACCAGATTTTATTTGCTACGGCCCATCTGAACAACAACGTTTATATCAGGTACCGTGGAGCAGTTTCACAAATGTACATGCTAATTCGAGCTACGGACGCCACCATATTGGCCGCCATATTGCGACATGCGATAGCTAGACGAAAAAATAAAGGCGATGTAAAAAAGTTTCGGTAAAGGTAATACTCACTTATACTCTAAGATATTACTAAGAACGTTGGGCACGATTCTTCTCTGCGTACACAGGTACGCATCTTGTCTGTCCAACGTTCTCCCTGCTAGTTTCGCTTGCAGTTCCAGCCAGATTAAGTCCTTGAGTTCATTCTGCCACACTTGTTCTTCGCGGCTTATCTAAAAAAGGAAGATAGAACCCTTTTTAACATTAGAAACACCAACTTGTAAGTTGCTACGCTGTTATAAAACCCGCTTAGCAATTTATGTTTATATCTCTGTCTGATTCTTGGAATGATACCATTTAAGCTTTTTAAAGACATTACAAGCGTTGAATTCACGAACTGGGTGTTCGTGATTAAGACCAGTTGTCTATGTAGATTACATAAATAGTTATTATATTAGAATAAAACTCCAACTTATGGCTCTTCATAATAATATCGCTACAGATATGTATTCTGCCGATAATTTGTTGATAGTAAGGGAAGATGAATAGGATTAGTTTGTCTTGCTGCTGCTATTGGCACATTCAAAAGGCTTTTCGACAGAAGTTCAGGACAATATTATATTCTACGTAGTTAATGCAATTTCATGTTTATATATTTATACTGTTAATATATTTTATTTTCTGTATATTTTGCCGATGTAGATGAACAATATGAAAGTATAGTGATAACACTTCTACTCAAATCATAATGACGACTTGATTTTTACGTTGTTGATGAACAAGAGGTGTTAAATGGAAGAAAGATGGTCCTAGACGGAGGTCATTCCTCAATGCCAATTAAATCTCTCCTTAAACTTCTTTAAAAAAACTTACGCAGTCTTTCTCATTTTTTTATATGGGTTAATTGGACCTGGGTGAAGAAAGTTCCTCATAGTCGTTGCGCCGCCACCGCGTCTTCATGTCGATAAGAGATGAAGCCACTTTGATGATGATGATTGTTAGAAGCCGATTTCGGCTACAGCGACTGCTATTGGATATCATTGCGGGAGCTTAGCTGGTCAGCCCGCTCATGTGCCCTTAAATGATTACAATAACCAATCTTATTTCGAAAAGTTCGTGCACACAACGCGCACGTTAGGACACCGTTGTCGTAATTATATTGTGTGGATGCAGGTGGTCTAGATTTAAGTGCATCCCTTTTCGTCGTCGAGATCCGTCTTCCTCTGGTCTTCAAATTTTGTGGTCTTCGTTTGGATTAGACGTCTCCATTCCGGCCGACCTTGAGCAAGCGACTCTCACTTGGAGGGCTCAATTCCACACCTCTTCATGTGCCTTTTCTGTACATTTTTAAATCCGAGAAATTGACCACCTGCTTTCCTCGCGCCATTCTGTAATTCGCCGTAAAGCATCTGTCTTCCTCCATCCTTGAGACTCCACCCACACCAGCGTAACTGTCTTCGCATAAGATAAGCCTCTATACCGCTGATATGTGCTCGAGGTAGAACTTCAGTATTTCTTATGCGATCCGACCATCGAATATTTAGGATCTTACGGAGACATCTCAAATGAAACTGGTCCAGTGTCCGTATATGTCTACGGTAAATCACCCAGGTTTCAGAAGCATACAGTAAGGTTGGAAGAACTATTGCCCTATAAACGGCCTTTTCTATGTTGCCCATTTCAAATGGCAAGATAACGTCTCGGGGAACCCCTTTGGATTTATCGCCGTCGCATGGCACTGTCATCTTTCCTTAAGGTTAAGAAGGTAATCTCCATGAACAAAACTCATACTCACGGCTCTCTTACAACCCTTCTCGATGTTGCCCATATTAATGAGCAAACTGAAGGTCTTATGAAAGCTGACCCTGGATGGAGGCAGCTCCTCATCACCGTCGCAGCGCCATCTTTCCTCGCCGTCGATTGGAAGATTTTCTCGGGGAGCCTCTCTATTCTTTGGCCTGGAGGTTAGCGACATGAACCTGCTGCATGATTCCACCTGCAAGAGTCGGAGATTAGTTTGTTTATCTGAAACCTTATATACATTAGTTACAGTTAAGGCTAATTGTATACGCATTGTAAAAATCTTTTCACTCTTATATAGGCGAGCGAATAAGTCTCACATCTAAGTCACCCGCGCCAAAGAGCAGAATCAATCAATGCTCATTGCTGTTACTGATATGGAAACGCGAACGGGGGTCGGGTTTTTATATATTATGTTAAATTGTCACTCTGCGACAATACGCAAACAACGGACTGCTCATCCAATTGAGGATCGGAGGGGACATTTCATCAATACGAAAACACATTACCGGTTAAGTATCGGTCTATGTAGTGTCACGTGAATGTCTAATAAGCTTGACTTGTTCTAGGTGAGTCGTGATATCGTTTACCGGATCGTCTTGAGACGTTACTGGAGAATGCTTAAGGGGAGAAATATTTGATTGCTGCGACCAATCGACTTGGATGGAAAATGTTTAGAGGCGAAAAAGCGTTTGAACGCTTGCTTCATTCAATCTTTGATGGTAGGGAATCAGAAATCTGCGTAAAGGTTTGCAAGTTTTCGTCGATTGAAATTATTAAGGCAGTTTCCATCTGATCATATGGTAGAATCTAAACACTTACCAGAGTAGGTAACGCAGCAGTCATTGGATTTGGAGACGGCAGCGAATCAGACCTGGGCTCATGAGTCATGTCTTGTTTACTGTCACGCGCTCTTGAGCGAAGAAGTTTCAGACTGGACCGCTTCTTAAGCCGTTCTGGTACTGGAAGATCAAATCCTAAGTAAATGGAAGCCGAAAACCATAGCAATAAAAAATTGCTAATATTTCTTTCAACAGAGCATACAATACTATATTTCTTTGATGGTACTTGTACCAGTGTGGGTCTGGAGATTATGTCACGTCACGCCATTTCAAATATAACAGAATTTTAGTATTCTTGACCGAGTAAAAGACACACAACACCCCGTTTGTAGTCTAAGAAATGTCAATCAAACAACGATTTAAGTAATAATAATCTTTTCGGTCGGTATTTGAGGGAGATGCGGTGCCTTAAGGTTTTGCCTCGAAAATCAATGGGCACGTTACGGTGTGCGATATTAGCGGATGTTATCATTGCTTTACAATGCATTATTGTATTATTGTAAGATAATCCGCGAAAACAACATTTATATTGAAAAAACTACGTCACGGATTAAAATTATGCTGTTGGTTGTTTTCCTATCGAAAAAATTCCAAGCTATTGTGTTTTCTTTTTGCAGTCAGATTTTTGCGAGATCGAATCAGAAATGCTGAGATCCGCAGGCGAACCACAGTAACCGACATAGCCGTAAGAATTGCCAAGCTGAAGTAGCAGTGGGCAGCGCACATAGCTCGTAGAGCCGACGGCCGCTGGGGCAGAAAGGTTCTCGAGTGGTGACCACGAACCGGAAGACGCAGCGTGGGTAGGCAGATGGACCGATGATCTTGTGAGGGTTGCTGGAAATCGCTGGATGCGGATAGCGCAAGACCGGCAATTGTGGAGATCTTTGGGGGAGGCCTTTGTCCAGCAGTGGACGTCTGTCGGCTGATATGATGATGATGATGCGTCAGATTTTTGGGTCAGTAAAGCAACAATATTCTGGATGTAGCCCCTTAAAGCCGTAGTCACCTGGATGTGGCGGAGTGGTACATTTATTGGACTGATAGAAACGTAATACGACCAAGAGTTAAAAGACGTCTAAGGTACATACTTGGCGGCCCGTAATCGTGATTAGAGTGGTCTACTACATCTCTTCTCGGTATCAGTCTTTGGTAGCTAGGAGAATCCACATGATTTCTGTAACAAGCAGAAAAGAAATGTTATTTCGACACCAACAGAGACACTAGAGCAGCGACAATAGTCCAAATGGACTGCCAGTTGCGTTGGCACTTCGCGAACCAAGAGGCCTCGGACTGAGTAAACTTCATTTACTAAATAACGAGGCTTCTTGGGGTAACAACGCTTTTCAAAAACGAGGTCCGTAAGAAGTTTGATGTTGCGTAATGATGAAGATTAAGTTCCTTGATTCATAAATATGGCGCTGGCAAGCTTCGCATAGCCAGTAACCGGAGCCTCGCAAATCCTCTCACGGTGGTCATGTGCCCCCACTACCAACTTTTTTTCGAGTACATAAACATCTCTTACGCTGCAGTAAAAAAAAAAATATAAAAATAAAAAAGGTTTTTATTCACGTAGACTTTAAAAAAGCGCTTGTAAATAGTCAGAACATGTTTGTAGTAATACAGTTATTATTTCTAGTTACTTATTACAGATATTTAGGTACACGGAATGTTAAAACATTTATACAATTTATTTTATAATGGTAGTAGCAGTAGTATGCTTGTCTCTACGAGAATAAATTTCTAATACCGGGAACGAAAGTGGGCCTTGTTATATCCTTGTGTTGGTTATGGGAACACCCAAATACTCCGAAATACTTTATTCCGAACTTCGATCTTCCGATTTTCGGACTTTTGCAAATCTTGATTTTCATAATACCTAAGAATTTTAATGTCTAGTATTAAGCTTGCGTGTTCAGTATAATAATGCACTCAGGGTACTGTTGGGGCTGCCATGGCGTTGCAGTGCGTCAGGGATGTTCGCTGAGGCGCGGGTGGATGGCTTTGCCGCAATAGTTAGAAAAAGGTGCGCCTCCCTACTCACGCGCGTTCGTGGCAGTACCAACACCATTCTGGGTGTTTTTACAGATCGGTGGAAGTCCCCCATGCTGCAAAGATGGGTGCGGCTTCACATAGAAATTTAATTTTTTGTTACCAATTACTAACATTAGTTTTTAAGCATATTGTTACTAACAAAATATGGACCTTGTGTGAAATAAATGTTTATTATTATTATTATTATTAAAAATCACTAATTTTATTTTACCGAATGTCGGAAATGCGATTTGTCCGTTTTCCGATTTTCATACGTTCGAAGAGTCGTTTCATAGTTCGTAGGAGTAATGAAAAATCGGAGTTGTAATATTCGGAATTATGAACCATTCGGAATTATCAAAATCGGTATTTTGAAATTCGTATTTGTGACTGTCGGAATAAAGATTTTCGTATTAATGTAGTGTACCCGTTGGTTATGTCATAAATTAGTACTTTATTATGGGCCTGCTTTGCTATGAACGACCCCCTATAGGTACCTACCTATAGGGGGTCGTTCATAGATAATAAAGGTTGGACAAACACCGTGAGTTAGTAGTAGTGAACCTGGCTTCCGACCCAAAGGTGCGAGTTCGATCCTCGACGTATACCTACCCGGGTAGAATAGGTGAATGTAATGATAAAAACTTACATGTCTATAAAAGCTTATACACTGGTTGTGTATAATACAACAAAATTCAAGACTTATTCGTTCCAATACCTTGCAAAATAAATAATAACAATGTACAGGAACTATTAAATAAGATAGAAATTTAATAATTTGATTTATTGGATCATTTGTAATTATAATTTTACTATAATATTAAATTTATGAGATAAATATGAATTTCAATATTGTTGTTGTATATGTAATGATTAATGATATACATATAATATACTAGTATTATTATAGTTGACTATTTGCTTCCTTAATAGCGTGTTCAACCGTAGATAGTGGACTCCAAGGTTAGGCCCAGTGTCAGGAAGGCGGTGGTTTTAACTCCCCCGATCATGCCGTTGGTCCTGCAATGTGATCAATCTCTGACAAAGTGATAGTATATTAAATAGCTTGCAGCCAATATCTGGAGTAGTTTACTATACGGATCTTGTAGCAACAAGGAACAACTTCCGTGCGTTCAAGCGCTTTTGCCATACCTACTATTGGAGTAAATATATCTATCAGCTTACTTAGGACCCTTAAAATTGATCCTCGGTGCTTTTGCATCCGGCTTCTCTAGTTGCTATCCTCTCGTTAAATGAATAGCCTATTGTATGCCTAGCCTCGTTGTATCATATTGTCTCCCCCAAGATAGGTGATAATGATGATGATGTCATCCCGGCCAAATTTCGGCCACGGCGGCCATTCTCAATGGAGATTAGCCAATTGCGCAGACACAGAGGCATTTTCTATTCCATCACTCTCATGATCCGATGGGACGACTAGCGACACGACCGGAAAGAGGTCAGGTACAGGACCGACGGCTTTACGTGCTCTCCGAGGCACGGGGGTGTAATACCGCCAACTTCCAGACTTCGGGCTGATACTGAGAAATTTCTTTTTAATGAAAAATCCCAAATATACTTTTTGGCCCGACCCAGGATTTGAACCCAGGATTTTCTGCGATTGAACACGCTACCGCTAGACCAAAGAGGCAGTCTTCTAATAGGTAGTATTCGTAACTACTATTATCACACTAATATTATAAAGGCGAAATTTTGTCAATGTGTATGTTTGTTACTTCTTCACGCCTAAACGGCTGAAGCGATTTTAATAAAATTTGGTATGGAGTTAGCTGTCACCCTAGATTAACACATAGGCTATTTATAAAGTTTAACACGGGTAAAACCGCTAGTTTATAATAATAACGACTTAGTCAATATTTATTAAGTATAATATACATTTAGTATAATCTTAGTGCACGTATAATGTGTCCGTGATTACCAATCAACGATAGGGTGATACAGTGAGATATGGATCACCCTATAGTTGACTGGTACAAAATGCCTTCGTCATTAATTTTGCCTGTGTCTATTGTGCAATCCTGTTGCAATCTATTGTATCTACTGAAGTATATATACTCCTGCATTTAATTGTAATAGTCGGCTGGTCTCCATAGTGACTCGCTGCTGTAGCCAAAATTCGGCCAAAAGCATTATCACTGTTCATTTCTCTGTATCCGACATGTAAGTACTACTTATCTAAGTAGGTACCTATTTCCGTATCGTAAATTCTTTTCGATGAATGGTACGCAGCTATCCACATAGATATCGAAATAATCAGAGATAAGCTAATGATTACTGTTTGTTTACTTATTTATAGGTAGGTTTTTGAAGTGGGCTGTAACGCGACGTCCTGCGTGAGCGATCTAGACGCGAATGCGAAGCGAAAACAAGCAGTCGAAACTTATTGAAGTGTCCTACGTGACCAAAGGCGCGTACGGTGCGGTGCGGAGCGACGCGACAAGAAGCGAACGCGATCAGTTGGCTTGATATTTCCGCGCGAACAGGATGCGGTACCGTCGTGTTTTAGCGGCGTCGGTGGCGGCTTCGCGAGATGATTCGCGTGCACGTAGGACATAGCCACCGCTTCGCGCCGCATCGCATTGAATTCGCGTGTCACAGCTTCATAATCGCGTTCGCTTTGAATCGCCTACGTAGGACGTAGCGTAAGGTCGCGGACGGAATAAGTTGTGAATGAAAATATTGTTACCTAAAGGAGTTGGAACATTTTTGATTGGAAACCATTATCTTTCCGCCAACTCTTTATTAATCATGCAATTCTAAAACAACACATTATGCTTACATAGAATGCTAAATTTAGTAACACCAAGAGACGAAAAAATATTTCTAATATAACCTGACTTCTCATTATATGGAAATACTATACAACACGAGATCAGCTTATACTGGAAATGTAGCCGTGTGTACCTAGATCCGAGTCGAAGTTTATTTATACACAAATTCTCTAGAACCCTATCTTTACAATAAAATAAATAAGTCGTTATTTATTATGTAAATTGGAAAAGAATAGTTTCTAATTTCTTAAGTTGTATCATATCATACTAATATTATAAAGACGAAAATTTGTGAGTGTGTATGTTTGTTACTTCATCACATCTAAACGGCTGGAGTGATTCTAATAAAATTTGGTACGGAGTTAGCTGTCACCCTGGATTAGCACGTAGGCTATAATTTATAAATTTAAACGCGGGTAAAACCGCGGGGCGCAGCTAATAAAATATAAGGGAGAGGAGCCTAGCTAAAGCAGGGGGAACCCTATCCGTAATATCTAGGTTATTTACATGAACGTACTCAATAGGGAGATAGGCTGCCGATCACAATGGCCAACAAGCTCGCTATCAAAAGGAATTACCTTGCCAATCGCCCTCACCCACCCATCACGACATCTCACGTCCACACACCGCACAATGGACTGTTACATAATTACAGGAAGTTACGACTAAAAGGTCTGCTATGTATGGCGCGTTTCAGAGTTTTCCATCATCCGCCGTACTGACGACCCTGTTCCAACATTATTTTTTCGGAAGAAGCATGTTAACCTAGCCTAGAAAGCCAGCCTAGAAATAATACCAGGGCCAACCATACCATCCCGTGGCTGTCGTAAAAGGCGACTAAGCATATTCTACACGGTTGCAAACCAACACAACTGCAGTCTAGATGGATGGCAACCACCAGGGTGACTTCTGTTGGAACGTTGGTTTGCAACCGCGTAGAAGATGCTTAAGGGATACACCAGGTAGTCAGGCATCAGTGCCGCCTGTGTTCTACTACCTTTCTGTGGTCGCATTCCGACGGCGTGCTTTATGTCCAACATCAAGCGCGGTAATTACGGCAAACCGCTCCGAATGACAACTTTCTTCTTTTACTTAATCTTTGGGGGATGCTATGTCCAGCAGTGGACAATATCAGGCTGACGATGATTTGATTTTAATAATAATGTCCTCCTAGTCGAATTTCGGCCACGGCGGGCAGTCTCAACAGAGATTAGCCATCTGCGCGGGACATATTATAGTGCTCAAGTGTGTGCGCAAACACAGGAGCACTTTCTATTCTATCACTCTCATGATCCGTTGGGACGCCTACGCGACACGACCGGAAAGAGTTCAGGTACAGGACCGACGGCTTTACGTGCTTTCCGAGGCACCGCCAACTCCCAGACTTCGGGTTGATGCTGCGAAATTTTTCTTTTTACAGAAAAGTCCCAAAATCACTTTTTGGCCCGACCCGGGATTTGAACCCAGGACCTCGTTCTCTGCGGGTGAACACGCTATCGCTAGACCAACGTAGCAGTCATTCGATTTTAACAGTGTTTTAACACAACGCATGAGTGCCTCCAACGGAAACTAGTAAATAATAAATATTCGAACGATGTGATATGAATTGCTAATATTGTTAAGCGTTATATTGATAAAATGATTGTGGTGCCACCTGGCACAAAGATTATTTATTATCTATACATATAATAAAATTGTAGGCAAATCAAAACTGTACATTAAATATTTTCTTTAAAGGATACATGGGGCGTGATCTACAATCAATCAAAGGCAAAAATATAGATTTTAGAATTTTTGTCTGTTTGTCTGTATGTATGTCCGGCCTAAACCCAAAAAGTATCTACTGCATGGATATACTTAAAATTTTGTCTGAATATTACTAAGAGGTCGGGTTAACATATATGCTACATATTATCACGCTATCACCTACGGGAGAGGAGCTGTAATAATGTATAAAGTTTAACGTGGGTAAACCCGCGGGGCCCCAGCTAGTTATTATTATTTTTAGCAGGCAGGCAGTTCAATACTGGACTGGTAAATGCCTGTAACCTGCTGTTCTTCACTAGCTTTCCTTGCAGCTGAAATATTTGTCTAGCCTGTTTTTTTAATGCATTCACATTTTGGGCTGAGATTACATTTTAGGGGAGTTTATTCCACGCTCCAACTACTCTGTTGTTTATAAAACATTGTGGAGATTATTGTGAGACAGACTAACACATAACTTATATTTTCATTTATTTTAAAGACTACGCCCAAACTAGGGAATCAGATCCCTGTGTCGCGGGGTACTTTACAAACATATAATAGACGGACACAAATTACATCCAGCCTTTTATATCATTAAGATCTTAACCCTTTCCTGGGCAGTGGTCATATAGTTGCCAGCATATTTTGAACTTAATGGGCTTCTAATAAAGTTGAAAACCAATAAATTAAAACTAAACCTACTGCCTTATAAAGGGAGGAGTCAATTAAATCCCCGGGTTCTCGGCGCTATCTATCTGTATTTCATATATTATCATTTTCATTCATTCAAATATTATATTAGCTATCTAATAATTTCTTCCTGGTCGAATTTCGTGCTTGGCGGCCAGTCGCAATAGACTAGCCGATGACCCGGCTAGCCGTCACGACCGGAAAGAGGTCAGCCACAGTACTGACGGCTTTACGGGCTTTCCAAGGCAAAGGTGTAACACCACCAACTTGGACTGCGGACTGATACTGAGATTTTTCTTAGAAGATTTCAGAATCGATTTTTGTCCCGTCCCGTGATTTGAACCCAGGAGCTCAGCGTCTGCTTTGGAACACGCTACCGCTAGACCAACGAGTGAGTCTATAATAATATATTAGAAGTGAGTGAATCTATATTATAATCCTTCATATCTTAAAGAACGTTTTGAATTCCTTTGTGACACACATTCGAGGCTATTAAGATCATCAGAAAACCTTAAATTGCACATTCCAGCGCACTCTTCCATCTTTATGGACAAATCATTTGCAGTCCATGCAGCTCGTTTGTGGAATGAGTTACCATTTTCTATTAAATGCTCTCAGAATATACTAAGCTTCAAAAAACTTGTGAAAGACCACTATCTGTCTTTATCATAATAATTATTAATTTATTTTATATGATAGTATTTTAATATAGTATTATATTTATAGTATAATATAGTATTTTATTTACATACATACATATACATATTTTTTACATACATATTTTTAGGTTTTAGTATACCTTTTTACTCTTTTCTTCTTTTTTGTTGCACCATCCCCGGCATTTTACACATTTAATTCCTATCCATCCAAAGGTTGTCTGGAAGAAACTGCCCATTGTACATTATAATTAATGTTTCATTGTGTGTTTCATTGTTTGTTATGTGTACAATAAAGTGTATTTTTTTTTTTTATATAATGTTGAGAGTAGAAGAAAAAACAACGAGTCTGCTTTAGACTACACGACTGAAGTAAAACTTCAAACACAAGATTTGCTTGCATTGACAGCGTCTTAATTACGTAGATAGTAAGGGCGGTTATCGTAGTGAAGTGTACCCACAGACGTATACGTAAGAACAGTTTGCAAATACTTTGGTACGCTTCTGATAGGGAAAGCATTATGGTGTGCTGGGGCTCTACCGGCTAAGTCGCCGAACTTCGATTTCTTAAATGGCGTTCAATGAAATAAAAGTTTAAAATGACTTAATTAATCTATAAACCGGCTTCCATGAGCACATGTGACGTCATAAATGGTCCGGAATCAATTGTCATTTTTAACCGTTATTTATTTGAACGCCATTTAAAAAATCGATGTTCGGTGACTTAGCCGGTAGAGGCCCTGAGCGGGATGCTCAAGTAACTTCATGAATACGTGATCGTTAATGACCATCCTCTCTTCTCAGCTCTCGGATTTCTAATAGTGACACTAACATAGATTTATCATGTATCCAAAGTCCCCATATCTATATATAAGTATATAGGCAACGCGATTTATCTTTTCAAGTACATTATCTAAAACAGCGAGCAAACTGTACAAATGCTTAATTTATTTTGATAAAAGTTAACCCAAAACTTCAAATAGGTACGTGTAGTGTAATTTTGTTAAATATAATATTCCCAGACATACCACCCTCAAAAAACAGAAATAAAAAGGTTTATTTTCGACAAGCAAAGATAATAATTAACAGTCAGAAAAATGTTTACTGCCAGAGCGGACTGTTCCTTTCAGGGATCCTGGGGGGAGACAGTATCAGGTCTAAATTTATAATTATTGTCCGTATTATTGTGTCAAAAGTAACGATACCAACCCACTTACATAACCACCATAACCCATTTACTAACACCAACATACTAACAAAATTATGTACTTGTCTTTTTGTCTTAAATAAAATCCAAATAATATTTTACAACAATCTTAGGATATAACAATCAACTTTTAGTTCACACTAGTTGTGGCCCGCAGTTTCACCCCGGTTAAACTTAATAAATTATATAATTACTAAAAAAATAATATCAAAATCCATTCCGTAGTTTTTGCGTGAAAGAGTAACAAACATCCACACATGAATAACACACACAGGCAAATAAATATGAAAGCGTGACGCATTTTATTCTATTTGCCCAATTTTTACTCTAATAACCGAGTTTAAGTCTGAAAATATTGTCGTTCATTAAGATAACGAGGAATTATCACTGTCAAGATATAAAATCAACTTCAATTACCCTTTTTACACGAAATTTATGCCGAATTATAACTAGAGGTTTCTCTTCATCGTATGGGCAGTGGTTACCCTGGTGCTAGAGATGTTGAAGCCACCCATTAGGACTCAGACGTGGCTTAACAGCTGGTGAAAGCATGACGACCGTTACAAATAGTATGATCGGGCAAGGCTAACAGAAGTTTAGAGGGAGATATAAGTTATTGAATATAGAGAGGGAAAGAGTTACGTTTCGTGTATTTCTGTTTATATATGTGTTCACATTTTCTTTCTCTACCCGGGACTAGCATACCCAGAACCAGGGGCTCTACCAGCTAAGTCGCCGAACATCGATTTCTTAAATGGCGTTCAAATAAATAACGTTTAAAATGACTTAACCAATCGTTAAATCGGCTTCAACGTTGACAATTGATTCCGGACCATTTAAGACGTCACATGTGCTCATGGAAGCCGATTTATAGATTAATTAAGTCATTTTAAACTTTTATTTAATTGAACGCCATTTAAGAAATCGAAGTTCGGCGACTTAGCCGGTAGAGCCCCAGCACACCATAATGCCTTCCCTATCAGAAGCGTACTAAAGTATTTGCAAACTGTTCTTACCTATATGTCTGTGGGTACGTATGGGTTGTACGTGGGTTATCGTAGGATAACCGCCCTTACTATCTACGTAATTAAGACGCCGTCAATGCAAGCAAATCTTGTGTTTTTAAGTTTTACTTCAGTCGTGTAGTCTAAAGCAGACTCGTTTTTTTTGGCGTTAAAAACTAGGCCCAAAAGCTTAACAGGCCCTAGAAAGTACGGAGACTCTCAGAAATTAAACCATCTTGAATTTGTCTCCCATTTATAGATGGACCACGTGTTTAGATGTTGTGCATCGTCGATCACTTACTGACAGGTAAGTGCAACTGGCTATGAGCGCCTCAAATATTAATCTCTTTCATAATACCCGAAATGCGAGAGCTATAACTGCTGAAGTCTGGCCTAGAACATCCACCGTGACAATGTTAGCTAGTTGCTTGCTAGCTTATCGTATTGGCAGTGGCTATCGCAAGGATATAGTGTCAGAGTTGTTCAAGTTCATTAATGAAATAATGAAATTTATTTAGCACTTAGGTATTTACATACACTTGTACTTGTCAACGGAAGACGCAACGTGGGCGGGCCCCCTACAAGATGGACCGATGATCTTGTGCGGGGCGCTGGAAACTGCTGGATGCGAATAGCGCAAGACCGGCAATTGTCTTTCGGATGATATGATGATGATGATGTACTTGTCAAGCTCACAATGTATTTCATAGTTTAAAAACAATAATTAAAGCAACAAAATATTTCGAATTCGTCCGTCCGTGCGGTCTGTTTCGTCACATATATTTTTAATATCCTTAAATAAATAATAAAAAGAAAGTTACTAAGCTATTATTGTTACATTTATCAAAACAACGAGCAGTTGGCTAGGGCAAAAGGCTCCCAACCAGTAGCTTAATTTAAGCGACTAATAGGTACCTGAGGGCACTTTTATGGGGTTCGGGTCACAGCTCAGGCGGCCGCTGAAGTAAAGAGATGGAATTCGAAATGGGGGTCAGGAGCTCTACCGGCTAAGTCGCCGAACATCGATTTTTTAAATGGCGTTCAAATAAATAAAGGTAAGAAATGACTTAATCAATCGTTAAATCGGCTTCAAAGTTGACAATCGATTCCGGACCATTTATGACGTCACATGTGCTCATGGAAGCAGATTTAACGATTGATTAAGTCAATTTTAACCTTTATTTATTTGAACGCCATTTAAGAAACCGATGTTCGGCGACTTAGCCTGTAGAGCCCCAGGCCTCTCACATGGCTTAACGACTGTAGCATAATAGTTACAGCCGGGACCTATAGCTTAACGTGCTCTACGAAGCACGGAGGCGCTCAGATATTAAACCACTTTGGCGGCCAACCATCTATCCACTGATAGCAAGCCTAGTTGCTTAACCTTGCCAATCACTTTACTGACCGGTGAGAGCGTCTGACTACGAGTTGGCTAGTGAACCCAAAATAAAGGTAGACAGAAGATTATAAACCTCGTTCCACATTCATACATTCCAGTGCTATATATATAGCTAGTATTTACTCTGGAGATATTTAACAGAAGCCCGACATTTACATAAGCATCCCGTTATCTTTTACGTGAATTAGCTAGCTTATTACATTGTTTATAAGCACGATACTGTTATAGTAATATACTTACTTGTATATTTAAATACTAGCTGTGCCCCGCGGTTTTACCCGCGTTAAACTTTATAAATTATCACAACTCCTCCCCCGTAAGTGATGGCGTGATAATATGTAGCCTATACATTCAGTCAAAAAAGTATCGGGAATGGATGATTTGTTTATGGTTCCAAATTCAAATTTTCGTTTTTTTTTGTTGTTGTTAGGTTGGCACAACTGTTTTCCATTTTGGCGCGGAGTTTGAGTTGCATCTGTTATTTATGTAAAATACAGTGTTGTATCATATATAGTGTGTATTGCGAATTTCATAATGGACAAAAATATCGAACAAAGAGTTTGTTTTAAATTTTGCATCGCTAATGGAATTCCGTGTTCGGAGTTACTGAAAATGTTACAGAAGGCTTACGGTGAATCGACTTCGACGGACTATCAAAAACTCGTGCTTATGAGTGGTTCAAAGCGTTCAAAAGCGGTCGAGATGTGATGAAAGATTTGCCTCGCTCTGGTAAGTCATCAACGTCTGCAACTGAAGTTAACATCGCAAAAATGAAGGAAATAGTGACTGAAAATCCTCATTCAACTCTGAGAGAGATAGCCGCCGAACTTTCTGTATCTCACGAGTCGATTCGAACCATTTTAACTAATCATTTGGGTATCAAACATGTTGCCGCTCGGCTAGTCCCAAAAGATCTGAATTTTCTCCAAAAACTCAATCGCATGAAAGTCGCTGAGGACATGGTAGAACGAGTCAATTCCGACCCAACATTCATGAAACGCATTGTTACTGGTGACGAGACGTGGGTTTACGAGTTTGACATGCAAACTAGTTGAGACTGTTTTCTTTGACTATCGCGGTGTTGTGCACTCTGAATTGTTACCGGAAGGTCGAACGGTAAATAAAGAATATTATTTGAGCGTTATGCGGCGTTTAAGAGAGCAAATTCGACGAAAAAGGCTAGATTTGTAGAAAGAAATTTCTTGGATTTTGCACCACGATAATGCGCCTTCGCACAAGGCCATCATTGTGAACGAATTTTTGACCAAACACGCTACCAATACCATCCAGCAACCACCATATTCACCAGATATGGCTCCAGCTGACTTCTTTCTTTTTCCTAAACTCAAATTACCACTTCGTGGTACCCGTTTTCAATCGGTAGAAGACATAAAGGAGAATTCGCGTTCAGAACTGAACTCAATTCCGAAAGCAGCGTTTAAAAAATGTTTTGATGAATGGATTATTCGTTGGCGTAAATGTATCGTTTCTGAAGGAGCATACTATGAAGGTGATAAAATAAATTTGGATGAATAACAAACATTTTGTATATTATTGATCTGTTCCCGGTACTTTCTTGACAGAGTAGTATGTTGACCCGACCTCGTAGTAATATTCATACAAAATTAGAAGTAAATCCATGCAGTACTTTTTGAGTTTGGCCCGTACATACATAAAGACGAACAGACAAAAATTCTAATAATTATATTTTTGGCTTCAATATCGATTGTAGATCACGCTCCAAGAATCCTTTTAAAAAATATTCAATGTACAGTTTTGGCTTTCCTACGATTTTATTATATGTATAAATGAGCATAGAATTATGATTGTGTAGAAAATATATGCAGGTTAGTTGGAAGTAAGCTGGACATAAAGATTTTGGCGGTAACTGCTCCCCATGATACTGGCAGTTAGTTACCTCATGGATCACGTATAGTTCTGCTACTGTAAAGTGGTAATTGATCCTCGGTGCTATTGCAGCTGGCTTCTCTAGTTGCAATTCTCTCGTTTTATGAGGCTTATAGCCTCTTTACATCATTCTGTCTCCCGCTTTGCTCTGGAGGGAAGTAGAACAATTCATTTTCTATCTCCTCCTTTTATTTTTTTCTGATTAAATTCGTTGCGGGATCCAAGACAGTTAAAGCGATTCCCCGGGACATGCCTGAGCCTCACCGCTCAGTGTCATTTCATTGTGTACCACTGTAGATCCTGGCTTACAGGAGTTGCAGTGGTGGGTAAGAGGGAGGGACTAGTCCCGTTACTGTAAAGTGGGATACCGTTGCACTATATTATATTTGTTAATTAACGAGTTAAAGGACTACTAGACCAGTAATTTATTTTATTTAAAATCTTCTTGCACAGAATTGTACAAAGGCGGACTTAATGCCAAAGGCATTCTCTACCAGTCAGCCTTGGCGTGATGCAGAGAAAACTTGGTAGGTGCACTAAAGTGTAAAAATATTGCAGGTGAGAAGATATATAAGGTACATAAATTAAACAGATACATATCATATATATACTTAAATACTATAAAATATATAAATTAATATATATAACGTAGCCTAGTTGGTAGTGCTCCTGCCTACGAAGCAGGTGGTCCTGGGTTCGAATCCCGGTAAGTGCAAATATTTGTGTGATGAGCTCGGATATTTGTTTCTGAGTCATGGATGTTTTCTATGTATATAAGTATTTATCTATCTATTTAAGTATGTATATCGTCGCCTGGTACCCATAGTACAAGCTTTGCTTAGTTTGGGGCTAGGGTGATCTGCGTGACAGTGTCCCCAGATATTATTATTATGAATATATATAAATATACAAATAAATAGCATAAATATATTGTACAATAAATAATAGTAGTAGGTATACAGTCAGGTTACGCAGTTGCCACCTTTTTTTTCGTGGTGGAAATGCTCATGCCCACGTGGTGTGGAGCTCGACCCACTAAAACCACCACGGTAGCCAGCCTCACAGTGCTTGTAGCTCTGGGTACTCGTGAACGATCTCACCAGTACCCCGCTGTACACTGAGCGTCCGCGAGACTCTCACCTGGGGAGGGGCCTGAGTGCCTCTTACCCCCACGCACAAGCGCGTTACCTGATGAGCTACAGCAGGTTACCTCTTCCTGGGACCGCTTATACAAGACGAGTGGAGTTTCTCCTCCGAGCGCCAACGGTCCCACGAAGTTGCCACCTAGATCCGTCTTACCTATTTTATTAACGTAAGATATGGATGGATGTAATCTTTGTAACAAAGTTTCTTGCAATTCGTTAGTACTGATAACTGTTATCAGGCATTTAATTGTAATGCTACAAATAGTACTTAATAATTGCTTGTTGACGGAATAAAACTCTATATAATCAAATAATTTACAATGTCGACAGTTAAACAGTAATGTAATAAGCGGTTTTATCACTGTAACAACAAAGATATAGGAAAATTTTCGAACATAGGTTGCATATATCTAAAATCTTAAACACTTTTTCTAACTTTTCTGTTGGTTCAAGTATTGTTTCTTTATATTACCGAATAGGAAAACAATACAGCCCACCTGATGGTAAGTAAACGACACTTCATTAAGCAGTTGCCGACTTTTCCTTCCCAATGAGTCCTGGTGAACTTATCCATAGATATGAGTAAGATCGGATAGGTACATAAGACAACAAATATAATATTATTATAATTTTCCCCAGTCTAGCTTGTCATAAAGCAAAAGAAGTACCGCAATATTTAGCATTTTATCAAGCCTATCACCTACTTGAATGGTTCTTTGTAGTAATCGATGTGAACAATTTTTATATGTGATCATTTCAAAATAATTTCCTATCAAATAAAAAATCTATTCCGAGTCACTAACACCGGGGAAATGGTATATCATTCATACACATATAGCATATACTACAGTCGAGCAGTCGCAATGCAACGAGCCGCCACTTCAACTTTCATCTTTTTGAAGCCATTTAAAAATTATTGCTTTATTAAATAAATAGACTGGTTTATTAATTTATAAATTAATGGACTGACTGTCAAGCCAGAGTTCGTAGATTCATCCCCGCTGAGCACAAATCTTTGTGTGATGAAATTATTTGTTCTATAATATGTATGTAATCAAGAAAATGTTTATCAGTTGCCTGGTACATAGTAAGGGTTTTCACCGCCATTGATCCCAAACTGATGGTATCCGTAGATATTTATTTTATATATATTTAAAAATATGCAACTAATAACGCTGGAAGTCAAAGACGATAACTTAGTCTAACGCCATGTCATAACAAAACAAAGACAGCATAAAATATTACAGCATAAATAAATGTAGATACATTCTAACCGCAATAAATATAAAAGGAAACTATTAGGCATGATAACGAGTGGGGGAAATCCTTTAATTTAGCAGCATATCAACTAAGTGACACCTAGTAACAATTATCGTAATATAATTAATTGTATTTTCATTCAATCAAATAGTTTAATTATTGTTAACTAGCTGTGCCCCGCGGTTTTACCCACGTTCAATTTTATAAATTATCATCACAGCTCCTCCCCCGTAGGTGATAGCGTGATAATATGTAACCTATATGTTTACCCGACCTCTGTAATATTCATGCAACATTTTAAGTAAATACATGCAGTACTTTTTGAGATTAGCCTGGATATACATACAGACAAACAGACTTCGATATCAATTGTAGATCACGCCCCAAGTATCGTTTTAAAAAAATATTCAATGTACAGTTTTGACTTACCTACGATTTTATTATAGATAATGGAGTAAAGGAAAATAATGAATCATGAATAATAGAGGTAGGTTTACATATAAAATTACCAAACCAAGTAAATGTTGATAAGTAAGTACTACATTCAATATCCATTAAATACGAGAGTCACGAAAAAACCAACACATAGATAGAATATAATACATTTATTACAGCACAGACAATAAGCATATAATACGGAAAACAGACAGGTTTTTATGAGACAAAACAGTCAAGAGTTATGTAAAAAAACGTAGGTAAAAGAATCATTCGGATCTAAACGGTAACTATGACGAGCAAATAAGATATTATAATCATAAAAATACGCATTAATATAGGAAAAAATATCATCATCATCATACCAACCGAAAGACCTCCACTGCTGGACAAAGGCCTCCAAAAAATATGGTAAAATTAAATTAAAAGCATTAATTATTATAATTGGTGGGTTTATTTGTGACCTCTCTTTGTGTAAGTGCGGGGATACATGCGTTCCACAGCATGCACTTAAATAATTTCAATCTGAACCCGCCCTTAATTTAAGTGCGGGTGGGAATCGAACCCACGAACCTGGGGGTACCCGGCCCCGTGTGCGTTAACCGCTATCTAATGTATACATTAGTTACTAGAATGTATGAAAATTAGATCGAAGATTTTAGGTATTAGAATTTCTTTTTAAATTGGTCATATAAATTTAAATGCCAACCGCATTTAAATTTATAATAAATCGAAATCGGAATCGAACTCACGAATCACGGGGTAACCCGCCCCGTGTGCGTTAACCGCTCCGCCACCGCGCCGTGAAGTTCTGATTCGAATTTATAAAATTAATTCTACATTATCTTAACACACTTAAGATTTTATTATCAGATCTTTACAAGTAGGGCCCCGATTACGCCTGTAAGTTTTATCTATCTCCGTGGTTATAATATAAATAAAATAAAAAAGGTTTTTATTCACGTAGCCTTTAAAAGCGCGCTTGTAAATAGTCAGAACATGTTTGTAGTAATATAGTTGTATACATTATTATTTCTAGTAACATAGATATTTAGGTACACATTGTATTGATTGTATGAAAACATTTATAAAATTTATTTTATAATAGCAATGATATTTAGCTAGCTAGTATCAAGTTATTGCCAAGAGATTATGTTTAAGTTTAATTATCTAGTTTACGTCTAATATTTTTACTACATATTGTCAATGGTTCTGTCTACATTAAGGTATTATTATTATGACGGAATATGAAAATATGGTTCAAATTGAAATTAATAACGTGCATGCTGTTGATCGCAAGTATCCCCACACTTACACAAAGAGAGATCACACATACACCCATCAATTGTAATAATAGATGCTTTTAATTTAATTTTACCGTATTTACTATTCACAATTCTGTTGTTATTTACAATTCTGCGGTTCATTACGAACTATGGCTCAATTAACATGGCTAAGTGGCCCAACCAACTTTAACGCCAAAAGTTAACTAATTAATATTCTTAGTTTAAAAAATATCAAATGTTTTGTAAATTTGTATTTCAATATTATGATCAAAAAGTGTAATTAGTTTTGTTTGTACCCTTCGTATTTAAAATACAGCTATGAACTTATAAATGTAGTTCAGACACAGCCGTGTCATTAATCATTTACTTCGTTAAACATTACTTCAAATAATTTATTATTATTACTATCCTATATTCATTTTAGTCAGCACAGTATTAATAAAATTGTTAACTGTTAAATCGTGCAGTAAATATACCTATGTCAAGTGCCTCAGAAAAAATGTTGCTAGCAGCCTTTAATCGCAGTTACCGTTAAGATACGATTGATCCCTGAATAGAAAAACACACACTACAGCCACAACTCAACAGACCTCCTGCCTTTCTCCTTATTCCTGATCCTGGACCTCGGGGGTGTGGTGCCGAGAAGATCAGCCTCCGACCCATCTCCGCTATCTTGCAGGAGGAATTTGGAGGAGTGCCGCGGGTTCCTGAACACCACGTCTTGTGCGTCGCTGTAAACAAGAGAAGGGTTAACTGCGTGCTTCTGATTTTGTTTTAGTCATTTTATTTGGACATTTAAAAGAATTAATGTAATATTAAAGTTAAATATTTCAATTGACTTATCCTAAAGACGATCTGATATTGCAAATTTTCGTCAATCAAGTACGTATGATAGAGGACGTTTTGTTTGTGTTTAGGGTTCCGTACAAATCAAATCGAAAAAATAAGCTTTATATCACGTTGTCCGTCAGTCTGTCAAGACGCTTTTTCCTCAATGACGCGTGGAGGTACCAAGTTAATTTTTTATTTTATTTTTCTATGTTTACCAACAACAAGTTTATGCAAGCTTATTTTAAACATCATATGTAGGTAACGATTATAGCATAACTTATTACTTATAGGTAAAGTCTGAGGTTATCTTAGGACTATTTTACTTAGCTAATATTAACTTAGTCAACATAAAATAACAACTTAATAATAAAATAAATCATATTTACGTAAGTATTACAAATCTAATCTAATAGACTAATTAATAATATTATACAGTACTTGATGAACGTTTCATAACGGCATTATGCTTAGTGATGGGGTCGTAGCAGGGACGAAAATCAACTACGTCACTTATTCGCAAGATGAAATTAATATTACATACTCTGCTGACCAGTGAAGAAATAAAACTTCTAAGGGCCAGCGCAGACAGAGAGGAGCGCAGCGGAGAGGATTTTATTAAGGCACTAGAAAATCAACTTTAAAATTATTTAAATAGAGTGCATGTATGCTTGAACATTATAATGCCCGAGACTGCGCGAGCATATATGCACTTTATTCCTATAGCTCTAAAGTTGATTTTCTAGTGCCTTAATAAAATCATCTCTGCTGCGCTCCTCTCTGTCTGCGCTGACCCTAACGCAACGCAATCAAATTATAAGGCTGCATTTTTTTATTGGCTGCATGTTTGAACAATCTGTGTACCTAAATATCTATAATATGTAACTAAAAATATTATTTATACTTAACTGTATTACTACAAACATGTTCTGAATATTTACAATCGCTTTTTTAAAGTTCATGAGAATAAAAAAAAATATGGGGAACCTTGACAGATCGGGGTAACTTGATGTGCTGGCGTCTGTACAGACACCAGCACATCGAGCTACCCCAATCTGTCAAATTTCTTTTATTTATGTTCAATTGTATCACATTAGCATAAGGTTGACATTCTATTGGGGACATTTGACAGATTGGAGTAGCTTGATGTGCTGGCGTCTGTACATGAGAGAATGTCCTGTGTTGATTACCTATTTAATACCAGTAATGAAATATTTGCTAAAATAAATAAAGTGGTCGGCCATTCTGAAATCAGGTTAGCCGTCCAGTTCCAAGTTCTCATATTTTTTACGTTGCACAGGGTGGTTCAATTTCAAGGACCGATGTTGAACCGTGAACCATGCCTAAACGCCAAGGTTTTTCTGCATTTCTTATGACATTTCTCAACTTCAGACTAACTCAATTTGAACCTTGGAAAGATACACAATCAACGCGTTAAAGTTATTCAGGCCTAGTATGAAAATGGGAGTTCAAATCAAAATACGCATTCGTTATTTTTGAGGCACATTTTCACCCCAGTGGATTCTACAATAAACAGAATTGCCACATTTGGGCGAATGAGAATCCAAGAGTGATTGTTGAAGAACCAATGCATCTACAAAGAGTGGCTTTTTGGTGCAGTTTATGGGCTGGCGGCATCATCGGGAATATGAGGCCGGCCAGGCAGATACTGTGAATGGTGTTCGCTATCGTGAGATGATAACAAACTTTTTATGGCCCGAATTGGAAGATCTGGATGTGGACGACATGTGGTTTCAACAGGACGGTGCCACTTGCCACACAGCTAACGAAACAATGGCTCTTTTGCGCGAAAAATTTGAAGGCCGAATAATCTCACGTCGCGGCGATGTCAATTGGCCGCCAAGATCTTGTGATTTAATACCGTTGGACTTGTTTAAGTCAAAGTCAAAATCATTTATTCCGTAAAAAAATTACATTTATGTGGAATCGTCATATTTTTTTACCCTACCGTGCAGTGCGTGACGTGGCAGCTACTGAGAAACACTGCCAGAAAACTCAGTAGGAATCCTTTTTTTAAAATAAAATATACTTAAGATTAATTACAATCATTTGTGTTGACTCAGAACAACTCAATCCCAAGCATGCTACACAATTTGGCTTAAATAATTCTTTTAAACTTATTTGTAGATAATTCTCTAATATCATTGGGAAGTTTGTTATAGAATCTTATACATTGCCCCATAAAAGAGTTACTTATTTTGTGGAGACGGGTAGTATGCAATATGAGATTATTCTTATATCTAGTATTTACATTATGTGTATCTTTTACAGAAGGAATCGATATTTTTATGCACATATAGTAAGTTTTCATATATATACTGTGATGGTACAGTTAGAATGTTAACCTCTTTGAACTTTTCTCTTAGAGACACTCCCGGGCCAAGATTATAGATAGCTCTTACAGCTCTTTGTTTATTTGGGGTTATTTGAAAGAAAAGGTGTACGTCGATAAGCCAGCAACAATTCAAGAGCTAAATGATGAGATAATCCGACACATTAACGACATTGAACCTCAATCATGCCTCAGCGTCATCGAAAATTTGGACCATCGGATGGAGGAGTGCCGCCGAGGCCGTAGCGGTCATTTGGCCGATATTTTATTCTATACATAATTGAGTCCTAGCAATATATCATAATAAAAAGAAATGTTAATAATTTCTTTATGAATTTGACTTTTTTTCAAAATCAACATCGGTCCTTGAAATTTAACCACCCTTTATTAACCGCGTTAATGTATTATTTGCTATCTGTTTGTTACCTTAACATAAATTTATCACACAAATTAAAGATGCTCCGAAAAAAAATTGTGTCCGATATTTATCTGTAATTCTCCCACACAATTTATAAACGCAGTAAAGAACATGTCGTTCATTTATGGTCTTTACTGCGTTTATAAATTGAATACGCTACCGCGAGAACAACGGACAGTCTTTCGTATATCACAGCGAAAAAAGCAGTTAGAAAAACATACATCAAACTTGTCGATCAAGGTGAGCGAAGCGAAGGTCAAAAGGTCGGCCCGAGACCTTGGACAGGTGTTTTATCAGCCAGATGTGACGTGCAGCTATTCATTTATTATGTTATCAACTTGTGGATACCAATACTAATGGATCACCGCCGCCGGTCATTCATAACAGTTGCGCTACAAAACCCGACCTTACTGCTTACGTTATAAAGATACTATAATGGCTACTAATGTGTATGCGTTGACGTGACGGCGCTCGTAGTAAGGTATATAAACACTAACAGATTAGGTATCGGTACTATCTCAGCAATATAATCGCATGGCAATTGACGAATTGTGATTCTCTTTATTTATAAACCATTAAAATACAAAATGAATATACAGAGTTAATTTCGCTAATTGATATCTAATTAACTCTACATATTAATGTTGTTCCATCGTGTGATGTGCACACGATGGGAACCTACACAGGGAAAGAGGAATGTTAGGAGACCTGTAAGACGGTGGGCTGATGATATTATCCATGTGTCAGGAAACGACTGGACAAACTGGACAAACAGCAAAGACAGCGATTTGTGGAAAAAGCTGGAGGAGGCCTTTATCCAAAAAGGGGTCCATATTTCAACAATGATGAATTAATTACATTTGAAATGTAACTTGGAAATATGGAGTTTAATGGCTTTTTTATTTATTTTATTTGTTACTAGCTGTGCCCGCGACTTCGTCCGCGTGTTAATTAGATTATTTTATTTTTTTTGGGATTTTTCTAAGATAAATCAATTTATCTAACATAAACGCAGCCTAAGATACTCCTTATTACATCAGCTACCTGCCAATAAAAGTCCCGTCAAAATCGGTCAGACAGAGAGACAGACAAAAATTTAAAAAAAGTTATTTTGGTGTATATTCCGTATATATATATGCATATACATGTAGTAAAAATGGTTATTTCAATATTACAAACAGACACTTCAATTTTATTTATTTGTATAGATTAATGTTGTTCATTATGGATCTCCGCAAAGTAACTCATGATTGCATTATTTATCTTAGAAGGAATTCCTAGCTATACATCCTCCTGCCTAGTGATAGATGGTCCTGGCCGAATTTCGGCTACTTGAGCCAATCTCAACGGAGACTAGCCATAAACGCAGGATACAGACACACATCCCGCATTCACGGAACACGGCTTTAGTGCACCCCATCACCTAAAAAGGCGATGGCTCTAATCTGGGAACTATCGGCCTATTGCCATTACCTCCTCGCTCTCAAAGACATTGATAATGAATCATTATCAATAACGTTTACAGTTAACCTAGGAGTAGTAAAATAAATAAATAAAATAAAAAAGGTTTTTATTCACGTAGACTTTAAAAAAGCGCTTGTAAATAGTCAGAACATGTTTGTAGTAATACAGTTATTATTTCTAGTTGCTTATTACAGATATTTAGGTACATGGAATGTTAAAACATTTATACAATTTATTTTATAATAGTAGTGATATTTAGCTAGATTGTATTAAGTTATTGTCAAGGAGATTATGTTTAGGTTTAATGATTGAAATTTATATTTTACTACATATTGACTGAATGGTTCTGTCTATATTAAGGTATTCAGTATTATTATTATAACGGACCTTGTGTTTAAAACGACGGTCGCGCTTTAATGCTACCACCGGATCCAATGCGCCCCAACTGAGAAGACCCAGCGAAACAAACTCAGCAGATTCATCTACTACCGGTTTCAACACGGCCCAGTTGAGACGGTCCGGCGATATTAAATAGGGTCTAATTATATTGGATATAGTGAAAGAACCACCTTGTATATTATTCCGCGTCTGATCAATAATCTGACTCCAACTTTTACAAAAAGTATTACCGAACGGAATATCAAACAAAAATTACAAGCGTATTTTTTTATCAACCTGTAGATATGCGTAGTGCGATCCTCATTAAGAACCGGTTTATGTGCTATAAGTTGCGCTCGCATTGCATTTAACAGTGTGGATAGGTTTGTATTTACGACATGTAAACAAACATTGTTAGACTGTTTGCCTATAATTGTTATCCTCGATGTTAAAGCAGTATATTAGTAAGAATCAACTATCATTAAAATATATTGTGCGCGGTTGTTAAGGCATTCCGGACAAACGAAAAATTATGGTTTTTGGTTTGCTTATGTGTATATATTGTATATCTTTTGTATAATAAAAAAAAAAAATTATGATACTGCAATGCCATCGGGTCGGCCGAGCAAATTCGTATGCCACATTGTCATCCCCACTCATTTGCTATTAAGAGACGTATTTTGTATGTAGAGGTACTGCCGCAGTTAAACTGCTCACAGAACCAAAGAACTACCTCAATTCAATGTTGCTAGCATGACGACGGGGCGTTTATTATGTACATTATCGCGTGGCGCAGTGGTTTCAGTGGACAGTTGCTTCGCCAGTGTCCGGGACAGGACAACTATTTATATGATCCTTAAGTAGTTGTTATGAGGCTGGGTGTACTTTGTGTCCGTCTGTAAAGTACCCCGCGATACAGGCTCTCATTTCACTAGTGCGGGCCGGGCGTTCTTAAAAAGACTTAATTGTTTTGTTGTTTATTTGCAGAAGTTAGTTTAATTGAAACCTTTTTGGTAATACAGATTTAATTTGTTTCTCTTTAGTGTCCAACATCTATATCGTTCGCAAACTAAAATAGCGTAATATTTCATTTGCTAACGAAATTTTTTCATGATATCAGCAAAGAAACGAACTCTGCCCTATAAAAACCTACCCTTAGGACTGTGACATAACCGCCACGCTTGGCAGACTCGCAGTATGATGGTCATAGAACTCAGAGAGACGCTGCCCGTTCTCTGATGGACATAATCTCGGGACGATGTCTTCGCCCACTCCACCCCGGGCTCTTAATTGCCGTCACCAAGATTATTATCCGATCTTAAAATATTTAGCCATACGTGTTCAATCAATTCAATTTCCCTTACCTATTTGCTCAAATCATGGTAAAGAAAATGTTAACAAATTAATATAATACACGGGCATGCAAATACATTGGCATACTACCTTATTTACATTAAATTCATTATCATACAAATTATGTCAAATAAATTGAATAATATTACAATAAACTAGTAACAGTAGTAATTTTTCGATGGGTGACCGCCAAAGTGGTTCCATTTATGAGGGTCTCTATGCTTCGGGCACATTAAACTTCCCGTCCCGAATGTTGTCCGGTAATGAGGTCCTGGGTTCAAATAGGTCGGCCAAAATGAAGTTTTGTGATTTTTCTGTAAAGAAATTTCACAGTATCAGCTCGATATCTGGGAGTTGGCGTTACTACACCCCCGTGCCTCGGAGAGCACGTAAAGCCGCCAGTCTTGTAGCTGACATCTGTCCGATCGTGTTGCTAGCCGTCCCACCGGATCATGAGAGTGTTGGAAGAGAAAGCGTTCCTGTGTTTGCGCACACACTTGTGCACTATAATAATATGTCCCGCGCTGTTGGCTAGTCTCCATTTGAGACTGGCCGGCACCGCGGCCGAAATTCGACCAGGGGCTCTACCGGCTAAGTCGCCAAACATCGATTTCTTAAATGGCGTTCAAATAAATAAAGGTTAAAAATGACTTAATCAATCGTTAAATGAGCTTCCATGAGCACATGTGACGTCATAAATGGCCCGGAATCGATTTTCAATGTTGTAGCCGAGTTAACGATTGATTTAGTAATTTTTAACCTTTATTTATTTGATTGCCATTTAAGAAATCGACATTCGGCGACTTAGCCGGTAGAGCCCCTGGAGGATATTTTATATCAGAAACTTTGACCTATGCAGCAAGTAACAACAGATTTCTTAATATTAGGTCTTTACCTATGAAATTGCCGTTCTGCAGTACTGGCCATTTCAAATCAAAATAATTTTTGTTTGGCTAAGAATTCTAATTTCAAATTAATTTTATTTTAAAAACATGGATTCTTTTTTCCAAAAGTAGTCATTTCTTTATTGATTAGTGTTACATTTTCATCGCATTTCAATCTTTTTCGTCATCATGGATACGTTAAAAATTCGAGTAATTATGGAATATGAGTACCGTCGTGGCAGCAACGCGGCACAAGCGGCACGCAACATCAACGACGTTTACGGAGCTAACACTACAAACCAACGCACCACCTGTTATTGGTTTGCTCGCTTCCGTTCTGGAAATTTCGACCTGAAAAATGAACCTTGCGGTCGTCCGAAGACTTTGGTCGACAATGACGAATTAAAGGCGGTTGTGGAAGCTGATGATACACAATCTACGGCTGAATTAGCAGCAGCTTTCGACGTTAGCGTCAAAACAATATTGGTCCATTTGCGTCAAATTGGCAAGGTAAAAAAGCTTGACAAATGGGTGCCCCACGAACTCAATGATCGCCAGCGCGAAATACGCGTCGAGACGTGCCTTGCACTGCTCAACAGACACACAAATGAAGGAATTTTGAACCGCATTGTTACCTGCGATGAAAAATGGATTCTGTTTGATAACCGCAAGCGCTCAGCAAGTTGGTTGGATCCTGGTTCAGCACCTAAACAATGCCCTAAACGAAAACTTACCCCTAGAAAAGTGATGGTCACTGTTTGGTGGTCTAGCGCCGGTGTGATTCATCACAGCTTCTTACCAAACGGGGTGAGCATTACTGCAGATGTGTACTGTGAAGAACTGAGCACAATGATGGAGAAGCTGGCGCATCTCCAACCAGCATTGGTCAATCGCTCGTCTCCGCTGCTCCTGCACGACAACGCGCGACCTCATACTGCACAGCAGACGGTCTCCAAGTTGCAAGAACTGGGGTTGGAAGCTCTCCGTCATCCGCCCTACTCACCAGACCTTGCGCCTACAGACTACTACTTTTTCCAGAATTTGGATAACTTCTTGGCGGGAAAAAAATTCAATACCCGAGAGGCAGTACAAAATGCCTTTGAAGAATTTGTTGCCTCCCGTCCAGCTGATTTCTTTAAGAAGGGCATCAATAAACTGCCACTGCGATGGCAAAGATGCATTGATTGCATGGGTGATTACTTCGATTAATACAAATAAAAAAATTCATGAAAAAAATTCGTTTAAATTTTTTCATACAAAACGGCAATTTCATAGGTAAAGACCTATTATGTTCGTGGCAGAAGTAATTAGATTCCCACGCTCGTCTCGATTGCTCTGTGGGTCTTCCCCGGCCTTGTGCGGTTTCTCAATGTCTTACAACTGGTTGAAGTATTGCATGTTAGCGCTGCTTCTAGTTCAAGACTTTCATTTATACATTTGGGCCACGCTCGATTGTTTAGAATCACAGTTGAAATTTCAACATAGACAAATTAGTAAGAGACCAGATATATTCTTATTTAGACTGGCCTGTTGCTTAAGTGGTTAGTGACCTTCATTGCTAAGCTAGAGGTCGGGGGTTTGATCCCCACCCAGGACAAATCTTAATGTAATGAGCACAATTACTTGTTCTGTGTCGGGGTGTAATTTGTGTCCGTCTATTATATGTTTGTGAAGTACCACGCGACGTAGGGATTAAATTCCCTAATGCGGGCATTATCTTAAAAAAAACTATAATTATGTATATAATACTTATTTAGAAATCTTCGAGCAAAAATATATAAGTAGGTTTATCAGTTGCCATAATACAAGCTCTGCATAGTTTGGGATCAGATGGCAGTGCGTAGTTGTCCCAAGATCTCCAATGCGATCAAGACCGTTTCAGAGCGTGCCAGCAGTATATTCTTAATACTTCCCCCCTTCCTCTATTGTGACGAAAGTCTTAGGATATGTTGTTCTTTTTTTAGAAGTCTTATATATCGGACTCATATAAGTCGGACACTCTTCCCACGGGGGAATAATCACTGAAACCCAAATCTCCCATTGTAATTAATGTTAAAGTATAGACATGTGCTTCACTACATTCAGCTTAATAACTTTAAACAGCAGAGTGTCTTATAGACCAAGTACAAAATAACATAGACTACCTCGTTGGTCTAGCGGTAGCGTGTTCAACCGCCTTGACAATGAGGTCTGGGGTTCAAATCCCGGGTGGGGCCAAAAAGTGATATTGGGTTTTTTCCGTAAAAAGAAATTTCTCAGTATTAGCCCGAAGTCTGGGAGATGGCGGTATTATACCCCGTGCCTCGGAGAGCACGTAAAGCCGTCGGTCCCGTACCTGACCTCTTTCCGGTCGTGTCGCTAGTCGTCCCATCGGATCATGAGAGTGATGGAATTAAAATTGCCCCTGAGTTTGCGCACACACTTGTACACTATAATATGTCCTGCGCAATTGGCTAATCTCCATTGAGACTGGCCGCCGTGGTCGAAATTGGCCGGGAGGACATCACAAAATAACAATTTTACCAATAGCACATCCCAGAACTCGAATCTGTAACTAATAGGTATGCGATTACAGCAATAAATCACGTTGCTGATAACATGGCTGTTGTGATAACGTAATGTATGCCATAATGGTGTAAAAACATTGAAGTGCTTAATTACAGATCAATGTTCTAAGGATCAGAGGTAAGTACGGATTAACATTGACCGTGCTGATTACACGCTTATAATGTAGGTAATTCACCGTTAAGAGGAACGCTCGTCTAGCTCCTCCTTACAGAATACTTATTGGATAAAACATAGTTGACATTTATTTTTCATATTTCCAATGTTTTAAAGTTCTGACTTGTGTGTCAATTACGTCATTTAATTGTTATTTAAGGTATATACAAATTATTTAAGGTGACATTGATTTAAGAACATTGTTTTTTTTTTATAATTTCTGACTTTGACATAATGATAAGCATGTATTTCTTAAATATGACATTAATTTTGTATTACTTATTATGCTGATGACATTTCTTTTTTTTTATATATTAATTTGTAATTTAAATATATCATTACATCTTTAAAAAATTACATGCCCTCACCGGCTGGACATAGCGATATTCACATTTGTATGACACCATGAAATGTTAATAATGTACCTGTGTTCGCAATTAATAAATTGATTTGATTTGATTTACTCTTCACGCATGCGAGGGAAAGAGAAACCAATACTGTTCAACGAAACCAAAATTTCGTATTCTCCTATATTTTCTTCAAAAAACTGAATCGATTTTTTTCAGTACTTAACTAAACTGCAAGGAAACAGGCTATGATTAAGATTGCAAATAGTTTTACCTATTTGGAATACCTAGTAGGTAATTCACCGTTAAGAGGGACACTTGTCTCGCCCTTCAAGCATGCGTGGGAAAGAGAAACCAATAATGATCAACGAAACCAAAATTTCGTATTCTCCTATATCTTCTTCCAAAAACTGTATCGATTTTTTTCAGTACTTAACTAAACAAGCAAGGAAACAGGCTATGCTTAAGATTGCAAATAGTTTTACCTATTTGGAATACCTAGTTGCTGCAGTTGTTAGACACAATATGCACCCACTTAAATATCAAGTTTTTTTTTAAATATCGTCAGACGTATATGTATTTGTGTGTGTGTACATTGTGTCTTTCAATGTAATAAAATAAAAAAATTCTTTTCGTTTCTTTTTTATTTTCTATTTTTGTTATTTTAGACTGTCATAACTACTATCAAAACAGGTTTATCCACAAAAACTTTATTGGTCGGGCATAGCATCGTGCCAGATAGATCTACAAAAATAATATTCATCGTCTTAAATCCTAGTCCAAAAAAAGTGTGTGATATTTCTATGGGATGGCAGCTTGGAATACCTCTAAATGGGGTTTAGCATTGCCCAGACAAAGTGGTTATTGTTAGGATTATGATATTTCTATGGCATGGCAGCTTGGAATACCTCTAAATGGGGTTTAGCATTGCCCAGACAAAGTGGTTATTGTTAGGATTATGATATTTCTATGGGATGGCAGCTTGGAATGCCTCTAAATAGGGTTTAGCATTGCCCAGACAAAGTGGTTATTGTTAGGATTATGATATTTCTATGGGATGGCAGCTTGGAATGCCTCTAAATAGGGTTTAGCATTGCCCAGACAAAGTGGTTATTGTTAGGATTATGATATTTCTATGGGATGGCAGCTTGGAATACCTCTAAATGGGGTTTAGCATTGCCCAGACCAAGTGGTTATTGTTAGGATTATGATATTTCTATGGGATGGCAGCTTGGAATGCCTCTAAATAGGGTTTAGCATTGCCCAGACAAAGTGGTTATTGTTAGGATTATGATATTTCTATGGGACGGCAGCTTGGAATGCCTCTAAATAGGGTTTAGCATTGCCCAGACAAAGTGGTTATTGTTAGGATTATGATATTTCTATGGGATGGCAGCTTGGAATGCCTCTAAATAGGGCTTAGCATTGCCCAGACAAAGTGGTTATTGTTAGGATTATTCAATATAGGCGTTTTTTATTGAGGCCCCATATCTGAAGGGTGCTAAACTACAGCTGTAACAAAAACTAAAAAACCAATAATGTGCGAGTCTGACTCCCATTTCGTCGGCGATTTTAATGCTATCATCACCATCATATCAGCTGAAAGACACCCATAGCTGGACAAAACCCTCCCTCAAAGATCTTCACAATTGCCGGTCTTGCGCTATCCGCATCCAGCACCCTCCAGCGACCCTCACGAGATCATCGGGATCATCATTGTAAGGGGGACCGTCTATGTTGCGCCTTCCTCCCGCTTAAGAACCTTTCTGCCTCAGCTGCCGTCGGTTCTACGCGCTATGTCCCCCGCCCACTGCCACTTCAGTTTGGCATTTCTTCGGGCTATGTCGGTTATTCTGGTTTGAAGCTATACTATTTCTAAAATGGCAAAAAAAAATTGATGACATTTATCAAATCAAATCAAATTTATTTTGTGAACATAGTTTATGAATGTAGGTGATATTGATAACAAAATAAAGTACATCCATGTTCTGTCTGTTAGGCATACAAAATTATATAAATAAAAAACACTACAACACTGTACTTTTATGCATGCACTTAAATTTATTAGTTAACAATCGATATCGTAGTATTTGATAGCAATGTTTACAATCTATGGTTGATATTTTAGGAATCATCTTTTCCTCCAAACTGGTTTTCGTATAGTTTTTACGTTCTTGGACAGCGGTATTTTGTATAGTGGACACGGCAGAATTTGTCAGTGGACTTGGCTAAATTGGATACGTAATGGAATCAGGCGTTACTTTGCGGAACATATGCGGGTCCATAAAATGCATAATACAAAATTAATATGTAGTGTCGATTCCGATAATTGTCAGTTTAATCAAGCGGGGATAGAATACCCACCGCCCTCTCACCCGCAAAAAATATGCACATGCAATAATGACAATATAAACATGCAAATTACATGCGCCGGAACGATACCCAACACGTATTTCAGTCCTCCACGGACCATTCTCAAGGAGCATTATTCGTTGCCTGCTTAAATGTGACTCATCATGATTGGAGTCGCATTCGAGCAGTCGACGATGACAAACAAAATGGATACTTCTAGACCTGAGCATTATATGTGTTCCTACCACCTTCTCCCTGTTTACTAGATAGCATGCTCGCTAGTAAAACGCGAAGGCTATCAGTGCCTCTAGCACGAATTCCTGGAGTTTAAAAATCAATCATAAAAATCAAAATACATTAAATTCATAGTTAGCATAGAAGGTAAGCTATCTCTATTATACCAGTGCCTCTAGCACGAGTTCCTGCAGTTTACTTACTCGATCACACGTACAGTTTCGTCCCATACATTGAGCACCAGAGTTTTAGTTTTTAATAGTTTCCGCGAGAGGCGCTGGTGCTCAATGTATGGGACGAAACTGTACGTATGATCGAGTAAGTAAACTGCAGGAACTCTTGCTAGAGGCACTGGTATAATAGAGAAAGCTTATCTACTATGCTAACTATGAATTTACTGTATTTTGCTTTTGTTATAGCAGAGGGCGACAAACGAGCAGGTGGGTCACCTGATGGTAAGTGATGTACACTCGCAACACCAGAGGAGTCGCGGATGCGTTGCCGTTGCCGGCCTTTAAGAGTCAGCAAACAAGTTTTACCTGACTCTACCCCCACCCTGAATATCTTTGCCGGTTTTACTAACATGCAGAAATACAACATTAAAATGATTAATGTTATTATTAAGGAATGTCTTCTGTAAGGTGGTGTCTCCCCAGTCGGCCTGCTCTTTGAGCAAATGGACCCTGTGCCCTACTCTTTGATGTAACAATATGGTATTTTTCTTATTAAATTCCCTGTTCACACTTTCTATTTAAATGTGTATTCTAAATTAAGTATATTACATGTATTACAGATGCCAGCACATCAAGCTGCCCCCATCTGTCAAATTTCCCCAATTGAAAGTGAACCTTATGATTTTGTGATAAAGTTGAAAATCTATAAAAGAAATTTGACAGATTGGGGTAGCTGGATGTGCTGGCGTCTGTAAAAGCATGCAATTTATAGACAAAGCACACTAGATTCAGAACAACTATATGTATACATACAATATTGGTCATACAAATAGTTGTCTGGAATAGGAATCAAAAACAGAAAGGACAATATTAACAGCATAATTGATTGCGGGCCGTACAAAGGAACCATTTTGCCGGGTCTGTTGGTGTAGTTGGTAGATATATTGCCTTTCATGCCGCAGGTCGTGGGTTCTATTCCCACCTGGGACAGATATTTGTGGGCATGAACATGTCTGTTTGTCCTGATTTTGGATGTAAATTATCTGTATAAGTATGTATTTACAAAAGAAAAATAGTATACATAGTATATCAGTTATCTGGTTTCCATAGTACAAGCTCTGCTTAGTTTGGGATCAGATGGCAGTGTGTGAATAATGTCGTAGGATTATTATTATTCATAAACGCTTTATCCAAGTATATTTGAATAATGGCGAAGTCCTCTAAACACTGGGATTCACCTATCACTGTATTCTCTCAAGCATAACAAACCAATTTCTTTTTATATTCTAATGTATTCAGCACTATGGAGATATATGGACTGTGACAAAAAACCTACTCCATTGTCTCAAATCTATCTGGAAGTGAGTTTCTTATTGACTTACTTTTATTTAAAGCTGTTAATAAAATTCATTTGTTTGTGGTCTTTTGAGCAGGGTAAGGCATATATAATTAGTATGTCAAGTGGCATGCATATTAGACACAATATTTAGACAATGACATTCACCATATTTTGGCACAATCCGAAAGTGTAGTTTGAAGTGGATAGTTTCCTAATATGTATAGACTTTTAACTGTGTAATTATCTATATAAGTATGTATTTATTATTACTCAATACTCAATACTTTATTGCATTCCATAATGTATACAAGGCTGGTAGGTAAATTATAGATATACAATTATGGACCCTGTCAGGCACAGCAAGTTAGTTTTTAGAGGAGAGGATGAAGCGCTTTTTGTTTAAAGACATAATAATATTGAAATTAAGGAGTAAATCTTATATTTAGATATTTAAGTAGATATTATTTATGAGTAGATTTATATTAATTTTGTTTATAATTAGTATTTCTATATTTATTTATATATTTATTTATTTATTATTAATAGATATTTTCTATATTATAAATTAGGTAATTATTTCATATATTTATTTATATATTAGCTGTAATTTTTATTATTAACTAAATAGTAAGTAATTAAAGATATTGCACGGTAGATAAGGTAAATAGATGTATTAGGTACTACTTGGTTATTCTAATTATCTTCGTTTCTCTAGGAGGAATTTATCTTTGAAGTATTCGTCAATTGTGTAGTAGGTTTTATCTAAGAGAAATCGTTTTAGTTTATTTATAAATATATTGTTTGTTTCTGTGTTTTTTATGTGTTCAGGTAATTTATTGTAGATTTTTATTGACGTGACAAACGCACTAGAGGAGTGCATTTTTAATCGTGAAGTTGGAAGGTTGAGTCTATTTCCATGTCTAAGTTTGATTTCTGTTTGTATGTCTTCTCTTTTGCTGTAGAATTGTGGGTACTTCCTTACAAATTTGCAAATTTCAAATATATAGAGACAGGGTAGTGTTAGGATGTTTAGTTCTTTGAAGTGTGGTTTACATGAGTCGGTGTCTTCTATGTTAACCAATGTTCTTATAAGTTTCTTCTGTATTGTAAATAGCGAAGGTGCGTCTGTACTGTTACCCCATAATATTATGCCGTATTTAAGCCAAGCGAACGCGTACGCATAGTATGTTACTATTGCTGTTTTGAGATCTGTAGTTTTCTTTATTTCTCTGAGGGCATATGCAAATTTAGATAGCTTTGTTTTTACTTTCTGTATGTGTGGTTTCCAGTCTATGTGTGTATCTATGTCTAGGCCTAAAAGGGTGAATTTATTAACTATTTCTAACTTGGATCCTTTGTATTTAAAATTTATATTTATTGGGGTTTTTTGTCGCGGGTGGAAAGTGACTATTTTTGTCTTACTAAAGTTAATTTCAAGGTTATGTTCATTCATCCAGCATGTTGTGGTATCAGGTATAGATGTTAGTGTTTGGTTCAGGTTTTGGTTATTTTTACATGATGTTAAAATAGAGACGTCAGCAAACAATACGCACGTTTCATTTATGTAGTTAGGGAGATCATTTATGTAGACTAAGAACAATAGGCATCCTATGACACTTCCCTGTATTATTATTTTAATCAGGCAGGCAGTTGAAACAACTGATAATTGCCTGTATCTAGTACATTGAGTTAGCTTGTCGATTTTGTTGTTATTATATACTTGTCTAGTCTGTTCTTAAATATGTTGGTGTTTGGTGCTGAAATGACGTCTTGTGTTAGTTTGTTCCATTCTTTAACAACTCTGTTCGAAAGGAAATTCTTGTGGGGTATATTGTGTGAGAAGCGGGTCTGAAGTTTAAAGTTTTACAAAAGAAAAGTAGTATCTGGTGTCCATAATACTAGCTCTGCTTAGTTTGGGACGAGATTTCAGAATGTTTAATAAAAAAAACTTGATGTAGCGAGGCATGGACAGGACATGGCTTCAGCTGTAAATATTGACCATGATTTTAGTTTACTAAGTCCACTGGTTGATGAGTCATCAACAGCAGATGGACATCATCTATATTAACACACAGACAGCTCTCCTACTCTCCATACTTATGTAAACCCAGTATGCTTGTAAGTCTGATATGATACCAGAATAACACAATGTTTCGTGGTACTGGTATTCATCATCATCATCATTTGTCCCCACTAATATGCTAGTGGGTGTGGTTGCGATGTGGACCATTGTACGTGGGTACTGGTATTGGTTGCTGCTGGGGCACTACCGGCTAAGTCGCCGAACATCGTTTTCGTTAATGGTGTTCAAATTAATAAAGTTTAAATACTTATTCAATCGTTAAATTGATGATTCTGCTTCCATGACCACATCATAAATGGTCTGGAATCCATTGTCAACGTTGAAGCCGATTCAACATTTGATACAGTAATTTTTGACCTTTATTTATTTGAATGCCATTCACAAAAACAATATTTGGCAACGTAACCGGTAGAACCCCTGGTTATGTCATGACATGTCCATCACCAGAGCAATTTTTCCCAATAGCAAACACACACTTTATTGTTACTTTTTTTTTAATCACCATATCTGTAAATTGTCCAAATTTGCTAGGATGCTGCTTTAACATGAATATCTATAATGCATTGATTTGGTACAGAAATCAGTGACTTGTCTTTATTTATTTCTTTTTATAATAATAATAATATCTGGGGACAATGTCACACAGATCATCCTAGCCCTAAACTAAGTAAAGCTTCTACTATGGGTACCAGGCGCCGATATACATACTTATATAGATAGATAAATACTTATATACATAGACTCATGACCATGACTCTGAAACAAATATTCGTGCTCATTACTCGTGCACTTACCAGGATTTGAACCCAGGACCACCAGCTTCGTAGGCAGAAGCACTACCAACTAGGCTACGGTGACCATATTTATAAAGTGTCTTCATAAATATTCACTCCAATCAAAGACGTTAATATAATCCCATAACAACTGTTAAGTTTCACAGCAGTTTACCTAACAATAGAGCAAGTAGATGTACTAGTAAGCCACATGAGAGACATGGTGGGAAAGAAATACAAATGTTCTACAGTATTTAATTGTAACTGAAGAGAGGCCAGCTACAAAATCACCAACATAAATTTCAGGGTCCTAGCCACTCATAGCCAGATGCTTTCACCTGTCTGTAAGTGATTGGCAAGGTTAAGCAAGTAGGCTTGTGGTCAGTCAATAGATGGGTGACCGCCAAAGTGGTTTATTTCTGAGCATCTCTGTGCTTCAGAGGGCATGTTAAGCTGTTGGTCCCGGTTGTAGCCATTAGACAACAGTCATTAAGCCATGTCAGAGGCCTACTTAGATTAAAGAAATAGATCTGAACATTTAGATATTTTATAGACTCATAAGTAAGATAAAAAAATATATATGCTGTTTTATATAAATGCCATTACTTAAATTGAATACGTTTAGCACTAGCTTCACCTGTGCTTAGTTAAGTAGTTCCATGTTAAGACTATTTTACTTAAGATGTGAATAAGGATGTGGGTTACTCATTAACAAATCCTATAAACTATAACTTAGTTATTAAGAAAAGTGTGTAACCGTTTGTATTCCTGAACAAATAAATAAATACAAGGTGACTTGAACAACTCTGACACCAGGATAACCACTGTGCATATGATAAGTAAGTAAGGGTCCTATCTAGTGAGCTGTTATACTTGATTCCCATAGTAGGTATTTGAGAAAAGCACTTAAACACACAGTTGATGTATATTGCTCTCCAATAATCAGTTGTGGTTATGGCCCAATGATGAATCATTGCACTAAAACATTAGAAAACATTTACTACTTGTGAATTACAATAACCATATAAGTCCTTTGCATATTCTGTGCTTGTGCGGGCTGCTAATGCATTGTAGAAGTATCCACTTACGACAGCATATTTTGCAACCTGAAGAGATACAAACACTCACTGAACAAAAAATCTGAGAATTTTTGGAAGCTGTAGGATTGAGCAGTGAACTTTGACAAAGTCAAGGAGCTCTGCTACAATAGATCAGTAATGCTCGAGGTAGCAAGATGCCATCAAGGCATCAAGCCCCAAACAATTAATAATTAATTAATTAAAATTAACCATATAAGTACTCACTTCTTATCATAATGTCAGCCGAATGACATCCACTGCTGGACAAAGGTCTCCCAAAAGATTTCACAAATGGAGTTGTGTCCATCATTTGTAAGGATATACCATAATTACCAAACTTGGTGATCACAGTTGGAGGTCATAGTATGAGTAGATGTCTGAGACCTATTGGGTGACTTGAACAACTCTGACACTAGGGTAACTACTGCCCATACAATAATTAAGTACACAGAAATACTAATGCCTGTTCTCTAGGACTCCCTTGTTTCAACTTCTACGCCCCCTACACAATGAAATGGAGTGGTGTTATTCTTTGCGGTCAGCGACAGAGCAATCGCTTGCCTTTTGTACTAAGTCGTTATCTAAATAACACATTTATCGTGCAGTATAGGTATCATATTGATACAATATTTTTCTTGAAATCTTCATAATAGCTGGCGCAATAAGACATAACAAGAGTTAGTATTCTTATTCGGTTCTAGTATGTAGGAATATTAAGATTTTTTTATATATAAGTTAGTTAATAAGATAACAACACGCATTGGCAGCGTGGAAGCAAATTGAGACGCATTTTCGCAAATGTATGTAAATCAAATTAGCACTTACAAATCATCGTCAGAACTGGAGGAATTGTAATTTATTGGGAACCCAACGTTTTTCTTCCAATCCTCCCTCTGATCGTCCGACATTTTTGAAGATACACAAAACAAACACTAGTTTTATCAGAAACACTTAGCCGCTTTACTGTCGTGACATTGCCACTTAATCATTTATCACATCACTTACACACTTATCACCCAAAAAATTTAAATAAATCCGAGATGTTCATATCGGTTAGTAAGTTTTTTATGAATTCATTTCGAATTAAAATTACCTGTTTGTTTTAAAAACGTAAACGAGAATCAAGACTACCACGTCTTATCACGCGCCGACCGGAATCTAAACCGGAATGACAAGCAGTGCTGCCATTTCCAACTGTTAGAATGCTATCAGTACAAAATAAACATACGGTTTTCGAAAAAGGTAGTATTTAAGATTTTACACGATCAATTACATAATTCATCAAACTAATAGCCTATGGATGCATAAAATAAAATAAAATCGAATTGAATTATAAAATACGTTGAAACATTGTGTAGGTGTCCGTTGTAAGGCAAAAAATGAGGTAGGCGCTCTGCAGCTAAGCTATGAACAATACGCTCTGGCAGATCAAATTCAGGATTCCCGTGCTAACACACTTTCGAAAGATTAAGATGTTATTAATCGGCTTTTTATTCTACAAACATGGGAGATTGATAATAATGTGTTCTCAGTTGCATGTGAAAGATCATTACAACGTATTGATAACACATAAAAAACTAAAAGATTTTAGTTTTATACCATTATTCACAATGCAAAGCATAAATCTGATCTCAAAAAGAGAATTCATTAACGTAAACGTCCATGACGCTTTGGATTGGAAATAATGCTATAAAACTAAAACCGTCACATAAGTTGTGAATATAGATTAGTCAAAGACCAATACTAAAAAGGGAAGGAAGAAGTCAAAGACACGATTAGACACCAACCAGTTTACAAAAGCCGCACCTTTTAGGGATTACGGTCTGGTAACATTAAGTGCTGCCGGGGGGGACCCTGTTCAACATGACATGACATGACATATGGTTTTTACTTTTTTTATTAGAGAATTGATAATGCTTTAGTCTTTTGGGCTTTTGGTTTTTGGGTTAACAATTTATCATCATATCGGCCGAATGACGTCCACAGCTGGACGAAGGCCTCCCCACGGATCTCTTAAATGGCTCGTCCTTCGCTGCCTGCATCAAAAACGCTAGTCGCGATCTTTACTAGATGATTAGCTCATATCGTAAGGAATCTTAGCTAATAGTATCGCTAGCTAATATAATCTAGCGTACAGATATCAGGGGCTTCCCAAGATTCCCACGGATCAATGTACTGTTAGCAAGGTACAGCTTTTTAGGACGCCCGTATGGATGATATGAGGCTTCATGCCGTGATTTGCCGTCACGCCGCCGTGTACCCCAAGCTGTGCCAATACCTACGTGTTTCACATGAAAATTATTTGAAGATATTTTTTTGTCAAATTTTTGTGCTACCAGCAAGTTATTGTTTTAGTAATATGTGATGTCTCACGCCCTGACAATTGCTGCTGATGTATGAGGCTGCTGGGTCGATTTCAAATTTCGAATTAAAATGATACTTTTTTGTTTGATTTCATAAATACCCGTTTTTTGGGTTATTAATGGTGTTACCTCACTATATGAGGTTATATTAACATAAATAAAATAAAATAATAATGATATTTTAATGAAAACTATTGAAAAATTGAAATCAGAGTGACACGAATGAGCGATGTTGTTACACTAATGAAATTATCTAAAACACGAATGAGATTAAATGCCTACTAATGACAATAAAAAAACAACTGTAAATACTAATTTTTAATAATTTTGCCATGTAGGTTATCAGAAAATTAAAATAAAACTAAGACAGTTTTTCTATTTGTGGGCTCCTTTGTAGCTTTGAGTCAATAGTGATACCCAAGAACACAGTTGATTCATTGATTCAACAGGGTCCAACCTAGCTCCATTAAGTTGTAGATTGGCTGTCACCTGTTTCACATTCGGTGTAGTGAATTTTATGACTTTAGTTTTCTTATCATTAAGCACAAGATTATTGGCATTAAACCAATGAACAACTTTAGATATTGCGTCATTAATATCGTCAAAATTGCTTAATTTTCGTTTATTTTGAACGTCAAGGAAGTATAATCTGCAAACAACACAATCTTATGCTTATCCCTTACATAGTAAGGTAAGTAATTTATATAAATTAAATTAAAAACAAAAATGGGCCACGAATTGACCCCTGTGGGACCCCATTACCACTGGAGATCCCGGAGATATTTTACCGTTTATGTCGACCTTCTGAATTCTATTGCCCAAGTAAGAAGTCAGAAGTTCGAGAGCCTTGTTCCTAATACCGTAGTGGTGTAATTTTCTGACCGCAATCGAACGAATCATGATGAACGCAATCGAACGCTTTGGACAAATCGCAAAAGATACCTAATGCATCTTGTGAGTCTTTCCAAGCCGCGAATATACTTTTTAATAAGTTGACCCCTACATCTATGGTTGAACAACCCTTTGTGAATTCAAACTGTTTCCGGTGTAGTAAATTATGTATATTAAAGTGTCTGAGCAACTGGCTAAGCATAAGCTTTTCAAATATTTTACTATATTTGAAGGGTCTGAAGTATCCCCAGCTTTAAACAAAATAATGATTTTACTATACTTTGTCCAGTCAGGAAATACATCTGATGCAACACAGCAATTGAACACAGTAGCTAAGTGTGGGGCGATTATAGTAATAATTACTGATGAAACAGTCTTAACAGATAGACAGATCCTTTGAGTTTTTCATATTAATACTCTTGAAAGCATTTAACATATATTTAGTGCTAACCACCGAAAATTCTAAAACTATGACACACGACCCTGCGCTTTGCTTGAGTATCTGCTCAGCAGAGATAGAAGAATATGAAAGAGAGTAGAGAAGTAGTAATGACGACTGGAATATTCGAAAAATCAACATGCCATGCAACACTCATCATTAATCAAATTTAATAAAGAGTTGTACAAGTGATCCGGATTATCATGATAGGGCAGCCATGCTAGTTTTTTTACTACATTACATTTAAATTTTTCTAAGCGGCTTTCACTAAATGGAATATAGCTTATAAGTTTTCTTTTAATTTTTGGAGAATTTGAAAAAGGTTCCAACTGACCTGAATTATCTGACCGAATTTTATTGATTGAAATAAAGGTTTTACAGTGCTAAATATATTATCAATGCATGTAGCACTTTTGGCAGTTACTCTAGTTGGTTCTGTAAAATTGTGATATAAATATAGGATTTATACAAATTTAATAAATTCAGTAATTCTTTGGATGCCTGTTGTTGTTTAAAAAACGTAAGATATTCTTGTTGATGTTGTTGCCCAAATCCAGACGCCATTGCTTCTGTTTGAGTTACCATAAATGCCTGATTTTCCCAAGTACCTTTAACTTTAGTAACTGGTGTCATATTCTGCTCTTTGCGAATACGAGAAGTTGGAGCTTTATTGGGTTTATCGGCGTGTTTAATGGTGATATCGCTAAACTCTAGGAACTCCGATTCGGAATTCCAAAGCACCTGGTGGACTAACATAGTTCCTTTAAAAGGAGCTATGTTTTTGAGGAGATGAATTTCTTTTTCTCTAATCTCATGTTCTTCTACAACCGTTATCTCGACATTCTTTATGTTTTTATTTTTGGTTATATTTTTCTCTCCTTGCTATTCTTCTAACTCATCTTTACTCATCCTTTTGTTATTTAGCATAATGTTCTGAAAAATTATTTCATAAATAACAGCTACTAAGCCATAGCTTAATTACACTAAGCAACACTCAAACTCAAAATATAAACAATATAAACACCGATAATAATTTATAGCAAATTTCGTAGATAATCATGCAAATATAACTATTGATTTTCGTGACATCACACACAAAAACGGAGAATTAAAAAATATTACAAACTACCTTTGACGTAATCAGGCAGAAAGCCTTAATTTTTTTGTTAATAATTCTTTATTATAATATCTCATTAGTGATGGATTCAATATCATTAGTGTTACTTGAAAAATTTACACCAATGACAGTAACACTAATGATATTTGGAACAAACATATAATTTTTAAGCTTGTGGAACTTTCTAGACGGCAATCGAATACATTTGAAATATCCATGTTCTTGTTAGCTATAAGAAATACTGTGTTAGAAAAATTCGATTACAATACCTTTTGCAATTATGGTTAAGAGATGAATGAGTCTAGTTTCGTCCACGGCACTGAAATCGGTAGAAATATGAATATCTCGCGAAAAAATATGAAAAGTACCACCGCTCTGAATAAACGCTGCAAGACCAATGACGATGTGTCGGCGGGTGGGGTGAGGTGGAGGCCCAGGAGCTCCGTGGATTTAATATTATGATGGTATTAATTTATGCTACACTAATGACAGATAAACCGTGATCAATGTTTTAAACACTAGGATAATAGTATTCTATTATTCACAAATAAAAAATATATACTATTTTTGAAAGCTTGCACATCATCATGATATGAAATATTAAATAAATAGAATTTCTACGAATAACTTCGTTTTTATTCGAGTTTATTTCAACGTAACTGGAAAATGCGTAATATTTTCTTAAGGGACTAAATGTTATAGTTTTAGTTTTCTCGCAACTGGCACACTTTTGGGTGTTGTTTTGTTTTGGAACGTTAAAAGGTTAATAAAGACTACAATATTTAAAAAAAAAACGAAAACAATCGCAAAAAAATTCAATGTTATTAGAGATGTCAACATTTTTTACTCTGTTTGAAATCGACCCTGCTAGTTATTTATTATTTTTATATAAAATTGGCAATCAAACACCATAATTAAATTATAGGCGGGTCTCAGAACTTTGGGTGGTTCCGGACTTACCTATGTATACTGTCATTGTCTCTGTCAATCCTAACTCTCAGAAGTTATGTCGGACGAGTGAAAGGGGTGACTTCTCTCTAAAATCCGTGCACTACATTTTTTGAAGTTATACTTCTTTTGGCGCGATGGAGAAAAATGACGAGCGTGAATTTTTACGATGCGCGCGCACACCGACACCAAAAAATTGAACAGCATGAAGTTAGTTCTAGGTGGTATGAGAGTAAATTTTTACTCTCATACCACCGCGCGCATTTGCGCGCGCATCGTAAAAATAACAGCATGACTTTAGTTCTAGGTGGTATGAAAATATAGTATAACTTCTAACGCGTGTACATAGGTACACACAAGTATTTTTTAATTCTAATTTATATACGACAGACGCCTGATATAATATTTGTAGTCAAAAGTAACTTTGCTCCTCGATAATATTAGGCGTTAATACTATCATAACGCTATCGTATCATTTGACAAAATCTAATCACAAAATTACATTGCAAAATTTAAGTTTAAATTTGTAAATTAAAATATTTACTATATATATTCCATTTACAAAAAAGTGCAATATTTATTATATCAGTTTCCATATCTAACTAACTATCTGGCTTCCATATTACAAGCTCTGCTTAGTTTGGGATCAGCTGACCGTGTGTGAATAATGACCCAGGCTATTACATTCTTATTATATATTTTCTATAAAAGTAATTACAAAATAGTATATATACAATCCTTAGACGTAATCTAATTTATATACAATTTTTAAATTCTCATTTTTAATTAACCAAAACGCACCTTTCTCTCTCTCTCCTACTGAAATATGTTGTTGTGCTCGACAGGGCCTTCACCTAATTGTTACTTAATTTAAAATTCTACCATACATATAAACATAAACGATTGACTATTGACCTGCACCACGCGGGCATATTATTTGGCAGTGGTGGGCAAAAAGTAATTAGTTTAACAATTATCTACAGTTACTGCAGTTAACAAAATATGCCGTATGTATTTAATTTTGGAAATCCACGAAAATGTAACACATTAGTATACAATATTTTTTTTAATTATCTACATATTCTTATTCAATTGATTTTATATTTACAAAATATTTCATTCTGATTTATAATTTAAAATTACTTTTAATACAACTCTTTTCTGAAACACTTCGAGGGGTAGTAAATTTTAAAAATACCTAGGTACTTGTTCATTTATCTATGGTTATTTAATATTCTCTGATGCCTTCTGGCATTTTTTTTTTCAAGTTTGTATCTTGGCACACCGCTCTGTTTGTTTGAATCCGAACTTGAATCTATTTCAAAGTTGTCACCCTTCTTTGACTTCGTTGATGTTCTTTCTCGAGATAGTGGATTTGGTATAATCCTTATTATTTCTTTTATTACTAAATTATGCATTGTATCATATTATATTTATTTCATATATTACGAACCAGCTGGTGTGGTTAGTCGATACCCACCCAGTGCAGATATTTGTGTGCATAGTGTCTGTTTTTTTCTGAGTCTGGATGTAATTATCTATATTAGAAATTATTTACAAAAGAAAAGTAAAGTTATCTAGTTTCCATAGAACAAACTCTGCTTAGTTTGGGATCAGATGGGGGTGTGTAAATAATGTCTCAGGATATCATTATTCTGATTGGCTATTGAAAGAAGTCCAATTTTTTTTATATTTGGGATAAGAAATGGGAGTTAAAGCAGCATTTTCAGCTTGAGATACCGAAATATTTAGAAAATATTTAAATCTTCAACGAGAGTATGGTCTGCAAAAATAGGTATCCCGGAAGTAATAGGTTGCATTATAACGTTGAAGAATGTCAGGAAGAAGACGGGCAGGTATTCGTTATAATTACATTAACATATAATAAACAATTATTAATTTAACATATATATGCCTGTGCCCTGCCTACCTACCTATCCTTTATTCCCGATTAGCTGAAATGTATGATTAGATACTAATGTCCTCCTAGCCGAGATCCGGCCACGGCGGCCAGTCTTAAAGGAGACTAGCCATCTGCGCGGGACATATTATAGTGCTCAAGTGTGTGCGCGCAAACACTGGAGCACTTTCTATTCCCTCACTCTCATGATCCGATGGGACGACCAGCGACACGACCGGAAAGAGGTCAGGTACAGGACCGACGGCTTTACGTGCTCTCCGAGTACGTAATCATTATATACTACTCTACTCCTTTTGGTAGTAGCGTTATAGTATTTACCCTTTAACGGGCTCTAATACAAAGATATTTTTTCAGATCGAATTCGTAGTCCCTCATTTTGCCGTTTTCAAACAAACCTATCAAACTTTGCGTCTTTATAATATTACCTAGTAGATATAAAGCAAGTAAATGCATTCCATATTCAAAGTAGTTACCTACACATTTTCTTATGGCCTCGATTCGGAGGAATACTACGACGCCATCTGTATGTAGTAGTTTTCATTTATTTATATAAGTATATATAATTTACTTTTCGTAGATTTAGTTTTTGTTTCTAATGTAGATAGTTATGTATATTCATAAGTTTATTTAGGTTCTTTGTTATTATGTTAGTCATTGTCTTAATTTATATTCCAATACATTTGTAAAATATTCAAAGTTATAATTACAATGTAATTAAATACATTGTAGTTCAATTCATTTCATATTTAAAGTAGGTAATTCTAATTGCAATGTAATTTAATAGTATGTAATGGCGCTCATAGGCAGATGCTCTCACCGGTCCGTAAGTGATTGGCGAGGTTAAGTAACTAGGCTCGCGGTCAGTCCATAGATGGGTGACCACCAAAGTGGTTTGGGGGTCACGTTAAGCTGTCGGTCCCGGTTGTAGCCATTAGGCAACACTCGTTAAGCCATGTCTGAGGCCTAATGGGCGGCTTGAACAACTCTGACACTAGGGTAATCACTGCCCATCCGATAAGTAAGATTAGATTACATTTTAATTAGATTAATTTGTATTTAAAATACATTATTAATTAGATTACAAAAGTAACTAATTACGCCCATCACTGTTTAATGGCCATCTGAATATTGCCCCCATTTTATGCAGTAGGCACCAACCAACTAACTAAATGAACTTTAATATCATTGCATTTATTTCTAACTTAATTCTTTTGAAAAGGATAGGACATCACGAGATACTAATAGAAACATGTGTGTGACCAATAATGCGTCCGGTGCGTATAATTGGTGCGGCTATTATAAGTACCTGGTTTAAAGACTGAATACACTAGCATTGTTTAAGCTTACATAATCATTACAGTTTAAGAAACATAAAACAGACTTTAAATAATTTTACAATTAATCTTTTTTTAGATGCATTTGTCGTGATGGACAACGATACTGGTGAGTCAAATAAACTGGTAGATGATGGAAAAACCAAGAATAATGCTCTCATCTAATGACTACCACCAGGAGTGAAAGCTTAACGTGCCCTCCGAAACACGGAGACGCACAGAAATTATACCCCTTTGGTGATCGTTCATCTATAGTCTGGACCGCTCGCCGAGATCGGTTATGCTTCGTGCTATAAGACCGCCCACAAAGGACAACAACTTGTCTATGTAATCATTCATGTCAGAATTATATATATATACAACATGTAACATAATTAACGCACACCCTCAAACACCCCAATTAGAATACTATGTTCTAACCATAATACATACACCGAATTTTTTATGTAACATCTGTATGAATTGTTATTTACTAATTTAGTTTCTTGGAAAAAAGTTAATTTTTCTTTATTTTGTATTGAATGATGGAATTTGTATGATTACAAATAAACTGCGATTTTTAAAGTCCTATTACTTTGACTTAAGGTCCATTTCAATTTGTTTCGACTGTACAGGGTTAATATGACAATAATTTCCGTAGTTTTAATTATTTTGGAATTAATAAATTACCTATATTAAAAATGATATAAATCGATTCAGTAAACGATTCTGAACAAACTATTTTCAGGATGTGCGTTAATTAAGTTGTATATTCTTAACGTTTACAATGTTGTATATTCTTAACGTTTACAATAAAGAGTATTCTATTCTATAAACAACCTGACTAAAAAGCTAGAAAATTAGTTTTTAGCACGGTAAAATAATAGTGGTGATGTTCGCAACGGTGGGCGCGCCGATGTACAGACGCCAGCACATCCAGCTACCCCAATCTGTCAAATTTCTTTTATAGATTTCATCTTTATCACATAAGCTTAAAGTCCACTTTCGATTAGGGAAATTTGACAGATTGGGGTAGCTTGATGTGCTGGTGTCTTTACCTACCTACGTTTTTTTTTTCTTCTTTTATTTATTTATTTATTATCATGCATCTGAGAGACCTCAGCAAAGAAGAAGAAGTACACTTTATTGCAAAAATAAGTAATACAAAACAATGGATACAACAAGAGAGTTAGCTTATTTTAATGCAATTGGCGGCCTTATCGCTAAAAGCGATCTCTTCCAGGCAACCGATTTACTTTGAATGGACCAAAATTGAAAGAATCTAATGAAGCAAATGTGTGTGATATCGAAGACCTCGGTAGGATCACCCGTGGTGAGACCTTCTTTTCAATGCGATTCATGTGTGAAGTTTTCTCTTTAATTCGTGCTACCGGTTACCCATCAGTTAAATATACATATCAATATCCTATACCTAACTAAATAAATATAATTAAATATAATAAAAATACTTACACACATATAAATTTATATACATATATATATATAAATAGATAGATAGAATAAATAGTTAATTACTTTGTACTTAGATTATTACTATAAACCATATCGTAGTATTGTAACAATTTCAATTCTTGCGCATATTTATAAACTTGCTCCTCTAATTCTTTATTACCCAACTGAGATAACCACTGCTTTATCATTATTTTATGTTTATATTTCCTTGACAATCTTATTTCTGTTGGTAAAATGTTAAATAAATGAGGTCCAATCCAGCCTGCGAATCTCTGGCAAAAGGTAGTGCGAACACCTATTTCGTGCAATTTATTTTGGGCTGTTGCGCGTGTATAGTGTGTGTACGTATTTGCCTTTTTAGAACACTGTAGTTCTTCGCTTCCCATATAAAGCAGTGCTAGTTTATACGTATAAGACTGCCTAATGCTCAATATTTTTGATTCACTGTATAACTTATCTGTGTTATACCTGCGCGGTTTTTAAGGATTGTTCTAAGAATAGCATTTTGTGCTGGTTGAACAATAGCCAGTATTGTCTTAGCTGCACCTCCCCCCACGCAAGTATTCCATAGTCTATTTATTTATTTATTTATTTATTACAGATATCTTATTGCTAACAGGTAATTCCAAGCACATATATCTATTATACAGTGCGCCATTGCATAGTACACGGTCCTTCGCATTTTACCATCCAAAATGTTTCGCAGCTGCCAGAAGTAATGTATGAGTTTTCTCAGTCTTTGTCGCAAAGTTATTACATGTGCTCGCCAGTTTAGGTGCTGGTCTATCACTACACCAAGATACCTTATCGTAGTAACTCGTTCTAACCTGGGGCATGTGCAATTTTGGGTGCTAATATCACATGCGTACTTGTGTATGAACGTTGGAGGTTTGCTCTCTTTCTCTCTCTCGCTCGGACAAATAATTACGATAGCGCCTATGTAACTCTAGCTTTGCATTAGGAGAGCGTTAGTCTTGAATACCTATATCTCATGCATTTGTAGGAGCGAAGTTGTGTTTAAGATTTTTTTAAAATAAAAAAGGTTTTTATTCACGTAGACTTTAAAAAAGCGCTTGTAAATAGTCAGAACAGTTGTATACCTACATTATTATTTCTAGTAACATAGATATTTAGGTACACATTGTATGAAAACATTTATAAAAATTATTTTATTATAGCATTGATATTAAGCTAGCTCGTATCAAGTTATTGTCAAGAGATTATGTTTAATTATCTAGTTTAAGTCTAATATGTTTACTACATATTGTCAATGGTTCTGTCTATATTAAGGTATTATTATTATGACGGACCTTGAATTCAATCTAAAGTCTTCTATCCAGTGAAATACAGAGGCCACATATAGTTAGGTAGGTCACTTTTATATCCCGGGAGCCAGGGCCAGTACTGCTTCGGTTGGCTGTTGTGCATCTCCAGAGGGATTATGCAGTCCACACAGTTCCTGTACAGCTGCTGACCCGCGAAGGTTATAACAATTTGTAGCAGTAAGAAACCCACGATGAAATAAACCTGAAAGAAATATGAAGATAATATTAATAAACAAGTTAAATTTATAAGACGGTAGTCGGACGTAAGTCTATCCGTCATTGACATCATCATCTTTATATCAGGCGAAAGACTTCCAATGCTGCACAAAGGCCTCCCCCAAAGATCTCCACGATTGCCGGGCTTGCGCTATCCGCATCCAGCAGTTTCCAGCGTCCCGCACAAGATTATCGGTCCATCTTGTAGGGGCCCTCCACGGTGTGACTTCCGGTTCGTGGTCGCCACACGAGAACCTTTCTGCCCCAACGGCCGTCGGTTCTACGAGCTATGAACCCGTCCATTGCCACTTCAGTTTTGCAATTCTTCGGGCTTCATTGATATACTTACGATATCTAAATTTCTAAAATTCCTCTATTATCATAAATTTTATTCAAAAATATCATCCACAATATCAATTCACACTTGAAATTATTGCAATCGTGCTGGAATAACGTGAAATGCCATTAAATTCTAAATAGATTCTTTTTAAAGATAACGCTTGCCCTATTTTATAGAATCCCTGTACAGCGGGGTACTTTACTCAGACTAACTAATTATGGGTCACATAAATAGTTGTATTGATCTGGATGGAATCGAACCCCGAAAACGAAGTGGTCATGCAAATGTCTTGTACCCATTGGACCATCATAATTAGACCGTAACTACTCGACGTATGTAAGGTATAATTATGTTGATATTGTGAATGGTATCTTACCTAGAACATAGGGCCGCCTGTTACAAAATATCTCCCATTGGAAATCTCTTTTTAACACATTAGGATTCATTTGAAAAATCTTAATACTGCTTTACTTAGTAAAGATTAAGACAGTCGCCTTGCCACTCTGTGTTCCGGGTTTGATTCCCGCACAGGACAAGTATTTGTGTGAACTATGAGTAGTTGTTCTGAGTCTGGGTTTTTTGTGTACGTCTATATATGTAACTAGCTGGTGCCCGCGACCTTGTCCGCGACAATTTTGAATGATGACCAATGTAACTACTTACTTCTAGCTTAATCTAAAAAATATAATTTTTAAAACAAATAAGCAATATAAATTTAATAAAACCTAACCTATAAATAACCTTACTAAGAAATAAATGAAGACTACTTTGCTACTGTCATTTACAAAAAGGACCCGATATCATCAAGCAAAAATCAAAGAATACATATCAATTGTCCTTAAGTATATTCAGTAAGTCAAATAAAGTAAAATAATAATCAATGATGCATTAATCACAAATGTAACTCCCATTAGATTAGGTTGCGACATTTTGTGAACGAAACCATAGCGCGATCTAAAACGATGATTACGCCATCTAGTAACAAAAATATAAACTTGTAAAGCGGTAAAATTAAGATGTGTGCATATATTTTGGGTGAGATTTAGGCGATCATCTATTGATTCGTTTTTGGACGACCTATTTCAAGCATTTATTATGATTTTATTATTATATATTTATTATTATTTTAACCGATATGCTAATTAAGTTCCGCGATCTGAAACGATATTAACGCCATCTAGTTACAAAATTCTGAACTTGTAGATCAATAAAATTAAGATGATGTTTTTTGGGTGCGATCATCTCGACACCAACAATTTATACTACGATAACTCGAATTTTAGATAAATTCGTTTTTTATCCCAATTTGATTAAAATGTCGTTTTTTTATTTGTTATAAAATTTACCAAAAAAAAAAGAAGTTACAAATCTTATTAAACGCTTTACTTAGACGACCTTTTTTAACAACAAATTATTCCCTGGATTGCTTTATTTTTAACTGAAAGACCAAATACCAATTTACATGCGTTTAACTCAAAAAATACAGACTTTCATACAAACTTACATAAGGTTAAAGAATTTTATTTCTCAATAAAAAATTACAAATTTCACTTACTTGAGAACATTTTTGACATATATAAGTTGAGCTTGACTTTGACAAACAAACTTTAAATTATCGGAATTTAAAATCACTGTTAAACGTAATTACAATATTTAACCGCAACACTATTCAACTCGCTACAAAACATAAATTGATCTACCCTCCACTGACTAAGAAATAATTTGTTAACGCTCAGAGATAAGGAATACTTGATGCCACAGTACAGGAGTATGCAGTAGAACAAGATTATCAATCTAATAGTATGGTGTTATTTAGTATATGGTTTTTTAATTTTGATTTGAAGCATTTGAAGTTTTTGGCATTCTTTATCTCCTTGGGTAACTTATTATACTGTTGCACTCCTGCAAAAGTTATAGATCTCTGGCCATTGGTAGTTCGCACCTGTGGCAGTAAGATGTGATCCCGTCTGCGGCTGCTACGAATATGTATTTGATGTTTTTTTGTGAAGTTTATTTGTGTGTGAATTGATTTATTAATTATTTTCCTAATTAAAATACTAGTGCAGTATGCGTGAAGTTGTTTGATGTTCATATGTTTTGTTTCCTTGTATATTTGTTTTGTAGGTGTTAAGTAGTCATAATGAAATAATAATTTAATAATTTTATTTTGTGATATTTGTAAATCCTTTAAAGTAGTTTTTGGTGCATTACCCCATATCTCAATCAAGTACATTAGGTGTGGTTTCACTAGCGAGTTATATATTGTCTGCTGTACGCGATAAGGCAGGAAGTGAACAATATTTCGCAATGATCCCAATAGTGAGGAAAGCTTGCCTCTCACGTACTCAATTTGTAATTTCCAGTTTAATTGACTGTCAACTCGTAGTCCAAGGTATTTTTCAGATTGTTTATTTTGTAATATTTCGTTGTTAATGTACAAAGATGGGTGGGTAGGAACTTTTTTGTTTTTAGGTTTAAAGATAACATAGCTGCTTTTACATGCATTAATTGTAAGAAGATTTTGTTGAAACCAAATAGACAAATTATTTAGATCTTCTTGGGCTTTGCTTACCATGTCCAGTATTGAATTACCAAAGTAAAACAGACAGGTGTCGTCCGCGTACAGCGAGATATGTCCATGTAATGTAATTTCGTGTATGGAATTTATATATATGAGAAAAAATAGCGGCCCAAGTATCGATCCCTGGGGCACACCGAAACAGCCTGTTTTCCGTAAGTTACTTTGGTATTCGCCTATTTTAACTACTTGGTATCTGTTATATAGGTATGAATCAATCATTTTGGGAGCTATACCTGAGATACCTAAGTCTTTTAGTTTTTGGAGTAGTATAGAGTGGCTTACGGTGTCGAACGCTTTTTTTAAGTCTAAAAATAGACCTAAAGCTATATTTTTTTGGTCTATGTTAGTTTGTATAGTGGTCACCAGATCAGCTGTGGCTGATAGGGTGCTAGATTGCGAACGAAACCCATACTGCCTTTCATAAAGGAAACTAATAGAGGCAAGGTATTTGCTTAGTCGCGAATGGAGTACTTTTTCGAAGATCTTGGCTATAACAGGTAATACAGAAATAGGTCGGTAGTTGCTAGGGTCAGCTTTAGTGCCAGATTTATATATTGGTGTTACTTTTGCGGTCTTTAGGGCATCTGGAAACGTCCCTTCAGCGAGATGATTATTAATGCAAGTTGTTAACTTATGCAATATTAGGTTACTTATGCATTTTATGGTTTTAGGAGTTATTCCGTCGATACCTACACTGCAGTTTGGATCAAGATCACGTATTAGTTTACAAATTTCATCAGGTTGACATGGTGAAAAGGTGGTGAGTTCTTTAGAATATTTTGTTGTTTGTATTGTTGAACCTATGTTGTGTCTGTGTTGTGTAGCCAAGATAGCGTTAGCAAGACTTGAGCCAACCTCCGAGAAGAAAACATTAAATGTCTCGCAAATTTGATTGCCATCAGTTATGGGCCCATCTATTGTAGAAAGTTTTGGAGGAGTGCAATGTGATTTTATTTTATTATTTGATAGTGTATTTATAAGATTCCACATCTTCTTTGGTTGTCTTTTGTGCTTGCTGAATGTTGTTTGGTAGAATATTTTCTTGGTGATTTTTATCTGTTTTAATGTTTCATTCCTTTCTTTTTTGAAAAGTTCATTTAATTCTTCGTTTCCTGGATCTTGTCTTAATTTGGCCCAAACTTCATTTCTTTTCTGTATCTTCGTTATTATATCTTTACATATCCATTCTTGTTGGGGTGAATTTAGAATTTTAGTTTTGGTAACTTTGCTTTTTTCTATACAACATTTAATATAATTTTCTAGATTTGAGTAGCTTAAATTTTTCTCTTGATACTTTGTAGTTTTTGTATATTCAAAGAGTTTGTCATAGTCGACCGCCGTATATTGAACATGTTTTCTTGGAGGTTGCTTGAATTTTTTCATTGCTAGATATATCTGCTTGTGGTCCGATAATGGTGAATCTATGATTGTCATATGAAATTCTGTATGTTTGAGGTTTGAACTTACATGGTCAATAATAGTTTTTGTGGAGGGTGTTTCACGTGTATTAAAGTTCTCATTGATATTATTTATAAGTTTGTAGCCTGTTTCTCGCAGCATGCCGCGGTATAGTTTGCTGTTGTTGTTTTTGGTCAGAAGATCGATGTTAAAATCGCCAAATACAATGGCACGCTTTTTGGTCACCAACTGCGACGAGTAGACCTCAAGAAATTCTTTTGTGTTTTTGTTTCCGGGATTGTAGACTACGCCTATATTTAGTGCATATTTCTCTAGGTAAATCCATAGATAATTTATGCCTCCTTTGTAGTTATCTTCAAGAATTGTATGATTTAGGTCATTATGCGCGAATATCGAGACTCCTCCGCCTCTGGTGTCTGTACTGAGGTTGTAATAATGTGAGTAGTTTGGTAGACGAAATGATTCGGCTTCTTCAGCAGACCCTAACCATGTTTCGGTTAGCAGAATAACTTGAGGCATATTTTTAATTGATTTCAAGCAACATTTTAGTTCGTCGAATTTACCTTGCCTGCGTATGCTTCGTACATTTGCGTAAAAGAAACCAAGGGTAGATTTAAACGTAGATATGTCCTGGTAGGTATTACATATTTGGTAAGTTATAGTCTCTTTGTTTTGGTTTTGCAATTGTAGTGAATCTAGGAAGTTGAGTTTTTTGAGGGCATTATTATGATTTTCGGAGTACCATTAATATACTTGATAATCAAGTCTTTTTCCCCTTTTTCTTTACGGTGAGTCAGTTCTTGGCTAAGCTCTTTCAGTATAGTCTTTTGAGTAGGGGTCTGGTCTGAGTATACTTTTATGTGGCTTGGTACTTTATTTTTATTTCTCAGGATATTTTTTGCTTCTTGTGGGCTACTAAAACATACCTTCAGTGGGCGCTTTTTTCCCGGATTGTATTTGCCAAGGCGTATAGCTTTAATCACTTTGGGAATCTCAATAACAGTTCCTTTTATAATATTTTCTGCAGCGTTTACATCAGCAGCTTGACGTGCAGAGTTATCAGAGAGGGTCTGTTCAGATAATCCCACAATAATTATGTTTTTACTTCTGTTAGCTCTTTCTTGAAACTCAGTTATTATAGTTTCATTAGCAAAAATGTCGGACATGCCTGGTCTGTGCTGTAAAAGTTTAATATTTTTTATTTCAGCATCTAGTGTATGTATTTTGGATACCATATTACTGCAATTTTGTTGTAACACTATGATTTCTGTTTTCATATTATTTTGTTCTGCTAGGAGAAGGTTCGTTGAGCTTTTTATTTCATTAATCTGGTCTTTCATTGCAGAAATGTCTTCACGAATCGGTGCCAGGTGTGTTGAAAGCGTTGAGATCATATCTGTTCTAAATCTATTAAGCGTAGATATTAAATCACAACACTCACTCTCTTTTCTTTTTCGAAAGGTAACTTGACTTCTTGCGTCATCATCTCCACCAATTTTTGATAGGTCCGGTTGTGAATGTGAACATGTTTGACCTACTGATTCACCTTTGGACTTTGGCGGGCGTGTTGCACTCATAATTGAATGGGATGTTATTTACCTGTTGTCAAGTACGTTATCGGCCCGAAGAAGGTGACAAAAAATGCAACTGTTTCTTTCACGCGCGGAGTGGTATGGGCCGCTGCGGTACAGTGGATAATGTTAGAATGTAGTAAGCGTATTTTTAAATATATGCAAGTCTCACTTTTACACACTGTGAGTTTAAGTTTTATTTTTGCGTACAATGATATTAAATTTCCGAGACTAAATCGGTAACACGTCTGCACTGTTTGAGAGCCTAATGCATATTGAAATCGCCTATTCTAGTCGTCCTTAGGGGTGGAATTTCCAAAAATCCTGAAATATAGGTATATTTATAATTTTTAGATGAGAGGCCATATACCAATTTTCATGCGTTTACCTCAAAAATGTCACATTTTTATACAATCTTACATACCCTATTTGTCACCCTTAGGGGTGGAATTCTCGGAAATCCTGAAATAAATATTTTTAATTTTTAACTTGCATCCCCTATTGCATGCCCTTCGGGATGGAATTTAAAAAATCCTGAAATATATATTTTTATTTTTAACTGAAAGGCCAAATACCAATTTTCATGGGTTTAACTTCAAAACTGTCGCATTTTTCATACAAACTTACGTACCCTACTTTACGTCCTTAGGGGGGAATTGTCAAATATTCTGAAATATATATTTTAAATTTTTTACTGAAATGCCAAATAACAATTTTCATGCGTTTAACTTTTCACATTTTTTATACAAACTTTCAAAAACCCTTCTTTAGTGGATGCCTACGTCATAAAAGGTACCTTCTGTCAAAATTTCAAGTCTTTAACTCTAGCCGTTTAGGCTGTGCGTTGATATGTCAGTCAGTCAGTATAAACTTACATCACCTATTTTACGCCCTAAGAGGTGGAATTCCCAAAATTCCTGAAATATGTATTTTTAATTTTTAACTGAAATGCCTAATTACATGCGTTTAACTTAAAAATTGTCACATTTTTCATACAAACTTACACCCCCTATTTTACGCTCTTGGGGCTGGAATTTCCAAAAATGCTGAAATAAATATTTTTTATTTTTAACTAAAAGGCCAAATACAAATTTTCATGCGTTTAACTTAAAAATTGTCACATTTTCCATACAAACTTACATCCCCTATTTTTCGCCCTTGGGGGTGGAATTTCTAAAAACCCTGAAATACGCGATTTTTTATTTTTAACTGGAAGGCCAAATACCAATTTTGATGCCTTAAACTTCAAAAACGGCAAAGTTTCATACTAACTTAGCGCCCCTGTTTTACCCCCTTAGGGGTTGAATTTCGAAAAATCCTTCCTTATTCCTTGTCTACATTATAAAGCAAACATTTGTGCAAAATTTCAGCTTTCTAGGTCCAAGGGTTTGGGCTGGGCGTTGATGAGTCAGTCAGTCAGTCAGGACTTGTCTTTTTATTTATATAGATTATTATGTTTTTTAAGTACCCCGCGACACAAGTATTCATTTTACAGTTGGTAAACATATCAGTTAGCTATGTTCCTAGAACAAGTAGATTTCATCTTCTTAGCGAGTGAATTTGATCATCATGAAGCCCGCAGGGCGATTATTTTGTTTCCCAGTTTTCAGTAAATCCTTTTGATTTGATCCAGGTACACTTAGCTGGTGTTTTAGAATTCCTTACATAAAAATGTTCCTCTCTTAGCGAGACTTTTTTCTTTTTTTGAGAGGGAAATTTATATGTAGTATGTATATATCTATACATATAATAAAATCGTAGGAAAGTCAAAACTATACATTGAATATTTTTTTAAAGGATACTTGGGGCGTGATCTACAATCGAAATCAAAGCCAAAAATATAGTTTTTAGAATTTTTGTCTGTGTGTCTGTTTGTCTGTATGTATGTCCGGGCTAAACTCAAAAAGTATTGCATGGATTTACCTCAAATTTTGCATGAATTTCACTAAGAGGCCGGGTCAACATATAGGTTACATATTATCACGTTATCACCTACGGGGGAGGAGCTGTGATAATTTATAAAGTTTAACGCGGGTAAAACCGCGGGGCACAGCTAGTAATATAATATTACTTACTCGTACTGGAGATTTCATACTGCCTGAAGCAAGTTCTTAGTTCAGCAAAATATTAGCGGTGTTATGTTGAGTACTTTCTTGTATCTCCTGTATTTGTGGCAGTTTGGGTACAGATTATTTCTTTCCAATTTTTTGAACTTTTCACTGGTTAATTGTGAAAACATAGATTTAATACTTGTTGGCCAATATTAAGGTTGACATCGCCGCGGCGCTGCAGCGCTGTTACAAAGCTTTTTCGTGACAGAATTGTTTTTAAAACAGTGTTCAAACAAATTCTTACGTTTTCTATTTATCAACTAACCTTAGTAGTTGTTTTGTTGTACCTAAACTGCTTGTACCCAATATATAAAAAATCTCACTGTCCTAATGGTTTGCTGAAAGAAAATTAATGAATGAATTAAGCTCGCCTATGTACAGACGCCAGCATACCAAGCTACCCCAATCCGTAAAATTTCCCCAATTGAAAGTGAACCTTATGCTTATGAGATAACGTTGAAAATCTATAAAGGATCTAACTTAAATTCAACATTTAACTTAAATATATGTTACTAGCGGCCCGGTACGTGCTTCGCTACGCTTTTAATTATTAGTACAAATTGTTTGTATATGGGAGTATAGAAAGATGTTGATTTTACACTTTTTCAAGACTTTTTAAATTTTCTCTACGTACAAACCTTCCCTGGACTTCCACGAATAATTCAAGACCAAAATTAGCCAAATCGGAAAAGGCGTTGTTGAGTTATAACATTACAACGAAAAGTGGCATTGATTTTTATATATATATAGATAATATATTTTTGATATGCAGTTAAAACCTACCCAAAATAAATTTTCAATTTATTTATTTTAATAAAAAGATGATCTGTGCTCAGTGACCGTTGAGGATTTTGTTGCAGATTTTCTTTTTATTAAAATTTTTTTTCGACACTAATGAACATTCCTGTAAAGTAATGTCACTTATTAAAACTCCTATATAGTAAAGCTCACCAATTTAACTTTAATCTGTGCTAAAATAACGTACATAATATTATACTAGTCTAATTAACACTCGGCTAATATCTAGTTATAATACATGCGTGTGTACCAGACTGAGTCTTACATTATGAGAATAGAAAACTGTTCTGTGATATGAACCGAGTTATAGGTATGTGTGTTTCATTGTTACCACAAGGAGGTACAACACTTCTAGTTACCTTGTAACCTAAATAAAAGTCAAAAGATGTTGTAACGCGCCATTATACAAGGTGTAACTAAATTTAACTCATCAATACTAAGACTATTTTTATCACATAAATTGTAAGAGGAAGGCGCCAGTGTCTGTAACACAGTTAATACTATCATAGACACTGACGTTCACTCTATCTCTTTATTTAAGCATCATTGTATATATTTGTGCATTTATGTGTAGATGAGATGGAAATTTGTACTTGGCTTTTTGATAATAAATTATTATTATTATTATTGATTGGAGGTCACTTAAGTTTCATGTAAGATTTTATTACAGTTATCTACAGGCGATACTTAAACTGAAACACTTATATTATTGAACAATTTTTTATATCGACAATCTTACTTAACAATTCAGTTTAGTGATGTAACGAACAACACTAGCTAAAAACAGCTGTAATACGACACTTACAGCTATAATTAATTAGCTAGAGTTGTTCGTTATACAGTCGTTAAGTGAGTACCTACCTACATATCTCCGGGTTGAATTGAGGCCATGACGGCCAGCGTCATTTAGCCATAATTTTTTTTTAAACTACTTAAAACAAATCTAAAGGCCATTTAATTTTAATAAGCATGTTTTTAAAGACATCGCCCGCATAAGGAAACTAAACCCTGCGTCGCGGGGTACTTTATAAACATATAGGTAATAGACATACACAAATTACATCCAGACGCAGAAGAACTATTTATGGGTCACACAAATAGTTGTCTGGCGCGGGGCACGAACCCGTGACACGAAGCGGCGAGGTGACTGTATTAGCCGCTGCGCCACACGTGCAATTAAAGTTAAAAGTTAAAGTTAATGTCATCTGCGGAGGACACCAGCGTCAATGGAATCTAGCTATCTGCGACTGCGAAGGACATAATATAATGCACAAGTGTGTACCTACTTTTACTCACTCTTATGTTCTGTCCGAATGGAACGGAAGCAATGGGATTTGACGTGAACGGAAAGTATCTGGTACAGAAGCAATGGCTTTACGTGATTTCCGGCACACGGGGATGTGACGACCCGCCGGTTTCCATTTGCCTTAGTGCAAGCACAGCCTTGTCCTTAGGTGGTCGCGGCATTCAAATACACTCTTTATTCCCCGACGCAAAAAGAGGGGTGTTATAAGTTTGACGCGTGTGTGTGTCTGTCTGTGCTTCGTAGCTCTCAAACGAATGGACCAATTTCCAAGCGGTTTTTTTCATTGCCTTTCAAATTAAAAAAACCGCATCGAAATCAAAGTGTCTTTGCGGTGGCTTTTAGCTATGTATGCTTGGTTAATATCGGTCTAGCAATGTAAAAGTACCAGCTCTTTTCCAAAATGATGTAATTATAGTTGGAGTCGAGGGTTTTAAGGTTAGGTTATTCATAATAATCATAATCATCATTTATTTGTGTTATTTTCAATGACATCGTTGATATGCCCCTTCCGATCCCAATTCGGACGGGTAGCCGCGTGCCACCACGAGACATAGGTGTATATTTTCCGAATTATTTAGTTAAACTTCTAATTGTATTTAAAATTTTCATTGAAAACAACGTAGGATCAAAAGGATCAAATTATTTTGCATTGAAACAAATTTATTTACACAAACAATCCACTTTTAAATAGAAATGCGTCATTAGCTTAAATCGCATGTTATGAGTAAAATATTTTGAGATAACTATCCGCTTGAGTTTTGATGTGCAATCAGTATTTTATCCACATCCTAAGCAAAAATGCGTATCTCAAAATATATCATATATATAAACAATTCGGAAAATATACACCTATGTCTCTTGGTGGCACAGATTTTTGTGATTTGCAATTAAATACCAACCAATATTAAAATAATGCCCGTGAGCCGTGCGTTTTTAAATATTTGAATGAACCCAGTGAGTTCTACGCTTTAGGCTTTTTCTACGGTGTTTGAGGTAGGACTGAGTTTTATTTTAACTCTAATGAGACGAAAACACTAACTTTCAAATAATTACTTGTTGCAGCACCTAAATGCTTATTTAAATTAAATGGTCCTTATATTTGTTTTAATGGTATGTGCTAAGATCAGCTGTTCATAATATTAAACTATTTTACTAACTTTGAATAGTTAAGTGAGTATAGGAAGGAATTTATTCGAGTGGCACTATTCAATTATATTTAGTTTTAATATGAATATATTATATTCATGGAGTTAGAGTTAAGTTATTATTACTTGTATGTAACAAAAGGAAATACAATAATATCATTTGATAATCTTTATTACTATTCTAAGAACGTAGAAAAGTGAAAACAACCCTTATTTAAGTATAATTCTTTCCTTTGTTATTCTTCGATTCATCACTCTCATTCTTGGACAGTTCCAGCCATTCTCTTGCTTTGTCCTTCTTAATCTTCTTCTGGAAGACTACGTAGCCATCTTTAGTCACATAAGAGACCACTGGAGTGAGGACTTGCCTTCTACGTTTATTTTTCGGAGGTCCCGAGGTTTTACTTCTTCGAAAGTCTAATTCATCTGAACAAGGTTCATCGTCGTCAGTTGACAAATCCATGTGAATTCGCTTCCGTCTTGGTTTTTTCTTCTTCTTGGGTCTCCGCTTAGACTTCTTACCCTCTTTCTTATTGTAGTGAGGCATGACTACCATTGGTAACCGTCCTCCCGGGTGAGTAAGAGACATGGGCATCATAGGACCTGGCATTGGAGGCATTCCAGGCATTGGAGGCATGCCAGGCAATGAAGGCATCCCAGGCATTTGAGGTATTTGTTGAGTCATTGGGACATTATGCATGGGCAGGCGGGATATTGGTATCTGCATATTTGGCATCTGCATGTTGGGCATTTGCATATTAGGCATTTGCATATTCGGTATCTGCATCATGGGGAATTGGGAGGGAAAGTAAGGGTTTCCAGGGGACATTTTCTGTGATAATGCCATTGATGTTAAGACCAAAATTAATATCTGCATAATTGCGTGGGTGGCCATCTGGAATTGATTAAATCAATTTGTTATTGATGTTAAAAGAGCGCATATCATAAAACTAACATAAGACATTTACACGATAATATAATAATATCCTAATAAGATAATGGTTATTTTCTAACCATCATCTTGTAAATGATATCTTGTTAATGGTTAGGTTATGAGATAATATTTATTCTTTCATACATGACCACGATACGGGCTGGCATGATTTGACGATGAACTCTGGGGACTGTTCCGGGATCTCTATGGCTAGGTGTATAGGAAGCCTCCTCCAAATAGAATAATTCACCATAATGCAAAAAAATGTATGCAAACACCACTATTAATTCCTTCAAAGTCATAGTCCAATGGTAAGGTTTGAAAAGATCCAAAAAAGCTGGAGCAGGACCACCGGGTTTACGTGGTCTCCGAGGTATAGGTTTCCAAAACAAAAATAAAAAACAAAATCCAATGACATAATTTGGTCCGGCCCAGGATTTGAACCAGGACACTGGTTGAGCACGTGTCCGCTAGACTAACGAAACAATAATTAATACCTATACATAGTTAGGCAAATACGAATTTCGACATGATGTATAACGACAGGAGCGCTCTTTATCACTTTCATAATCTGGTGGCTACTAGCGACACAACCGGAAAGAGGTCTTCGACGCACAGGGGTATTATACTGCAGACTCTGACTCTTTGGACGAGTACTGAGACATTTTCTTTAAAGAAAAATCTAAATTCACTTTAAAGCCCGAGCCTGGATTTGAACCCACCCCTCATTATGTGCGATTCTAAACGCTACCACTACAACACTGAGGCAGTCGCACTCGTATAATAATACAGTGAACGTCACAAACCTTGGTAGGATACGACACACACCTTCGTTGGATCCTTTACCTCATGATTATACAGTAACAAGTCATGGAGGCGATTGTAACGCAATACCAGCTCTAGACATTTAAATAGCCTTCAGTAATGTTACGGCACAATACTGTTCTGAATTTTGTCAACAAAATTACATTACCAGTTACTTTCCTACGAAGTTATTTAAGTATTTCTTGTTTTGAAACGGAACGTCCATAATAATAATAAAATGCATTTATTTTACACGCGGAGGGCAACGAAAAATATTACAGCTAAGAAAGTAGTGCAATATTCAAGTTCGCGACAAACAACTTAGGATTTTTCGTTGGAGTAGCTGCACTCAATTATTACGAAAAATCCCATACACACATTAGATCATTACTTTAGAATATAATAAATATATCAACTATAACGCGCAACTATCAGCAGACTATATGTTGGGTAACAGGTATTTAAAAGTAAGGCGACTTTATTAGACAATAAGATGTTTGGAAGTAATTAAAACAAACATCCCAATGCGCGCATCCTTTTTCGTGATTTCAATTGATAAATCGATGCTTTACGTGACCAGAAGCCAGAAGGCTTATTATATATAGATAACTTATTTCTAATGCTTGGATAAGTTTTTTTATGATATACATATTTGTGTTAAGCCCTCCTGCTTCACTCTGCGGGAAGTGGGACTACCTACCTACTTCTTTTTAATTTCTCATTGTTTATTCCTGATTAAATTAGTTGCATGATTAAAATCTGAATCTGCATATCCCCGGGATGTGCCTGAGGCTCACCGCTCAGTGTCATTTCACAGTGTGACACTGTTGGTCCTGGCTTACAGGAGTTGCAGTGGTGGATAGAGATGGGACTAGTCTAATAATAAACAAAAATGAATTATTAAATATTGCAAAAGTTGTTGAAAACTTTGTTGAATAACAGATATACTACGAAAATAACAAAAACCAAGTAGTTAAATAATCGTCGCTGATTACGGCCCGCATAAAGTCAACACTCTACATAAGAGGTATTGTGCTTATTACGTAGTCTACGTGCAATAGGTGCCTGGCACTATTGTAAAGCCTTCATTGAAAATCTTAACAAAAAGCCCTGCATAGAAACCTAAGAGCCATTGAATCAGAACCTATGGACCGAATAAGGTAAAAAGCCAGTGATTTAAAAGAGACTACCTAATTAAATATAATTACGTACATATGTCATATAATTAATAGACGTAATAATTTCCTTGTTGCAGATAAAAATGAGAAAACAATTGCATTTGTGGTTGTCCGTAATAAGTTTGTCACCAATTTTCGCTGCGGAGGATCCTGACTTACCACCATGTCCTACAAATATCCAGTATTTCCCACAAAACTTACCAATGCATTGTAAAATGCCGACTACCTTCCAAAGTCCTTCTCCAGATAAGATGCCAAATCCGATCCCAATTCCAATTCCACCTTTTCCAGGAATGCCTGGTCAAATGCCCATGCAAGGTCCCATACCGGCGCAAATGCCAGGAAGTGTCCCACCAGGGATGCCAGGATCTCTACCCATGCCGATGCCAATTCCGATGCAGATGCCTGGGGGATCTCCACACAAACTTCCAGTTATCGTCATGCCTTTCTACTCTCCAGATGGGTCCATGAAAAAGAAACTAACTCAAAAGAAGCAGACTAGAAAGAAGCGGAGAAAACACCACAGTTCTTCTTCTTCGGACCATTCCGATGAAGATTCAGACTGTAGCTCTGAGGAGACAAGTGATGATGACCATGAATGGTGGAGACCCAAGAGACCGAAAAAGCGCCGAAATAGGTATGACATGTATAGACGATTTAATGGTAATCCTATATCAAATAGGAAGATAAAGAAGAAAAACTTGTTGACTCCAGTCTTACAGTACGTGACAAATGATGGTTATGTGATATTTGAGAAGCAAATATCCCATGGTGAAGCTAAAGACTGGTTAGGACCTAAGAATAACCTTAAGAATATAAAAGAAGATAGACGAAGTGAGGTAATTAAAATAAATGATAAAGAACAAATTAATAAAAAAGATGACGTAAGCATGATAGAGGATTCTAAGGAATATTTTGAAGAAAGGAATAGATTTAAAGAAGCCACTGAACGGTCTGTACCAACTAATAGGCAATTACCCAACAAAAAGCGCCCTCCAAAGAAAAGGCATATAGAATAACTTGTTTTTATATTTGTAACTACAATAAATTCGTATATTTATATTTTTTGTAAATAAAATATGTAAATAATACCTTTTCATCTTTTATTTGTTGTGTTCTACGACCAGATTCATTATGAGGCACCATATAAGATTCAAGATAATATAAAATATAATAATCAAGGATCACTATGTGGATACATTACGGATTTGCTGCGAGTCACTTGAAATGACCCCATCATGAGCCTGATATCGTCCAGTGCTGGACATAGGCGGGCATTGACGGGCCTGTTGGCGTGGTTGACAAATGCTTGCTTATCACGTCACAGGTCGTGGGTTCGATTCCCACCCGGGACAGATATTTGTGTGCATAAAAATCTCTGTTTGTCATTTGTAATTACACTTAGACTCAGGAGTCTGTAATAACTTATATAAGTAAGTATTTATAAAAGTAAAGTAGTATATGTAGTAAATCAGTTTTCTGGTTGCCATAGTAAATAATAGTATATAATGTATAGTAAATAATGTCCCAAGCTATTATTATTATTATTTGCCTCCCCCAAAGGTTTCTATAACGTTACCATTTGGAGGGGTTTGCCGTAGTCACCGCGCTTGGCAAGTGAGTTGGCCACCGCGGTTAGGTGGTAACTGTAACCAGGTGGCACCCACGGGATGGTATGGGCCACCCCATATCATCTCGTGGGTATCGTTCCCTGTTATTCTTTCTAGGTCTGAAACCACACGGTCATTTGGTTTCCATATAAAATCAAACTTAGTTATAAGAGTATTCAATCTATTTAGTTTGAGGCTAAAAAAGGGCTTAAAGAGTTAAAATTTGATATATTTAAGAAAGAAATAAAATGTATTCTAATTACCATATGTTATTATAATTTAAGTGAATATTTAAATAATAAATTTTAAGATAAATTATTGTTAATTAATTTATTGATGTTGATTACTACAGGACTGACTTGCATTGTAATATCTAACTTTGACACGAATTTATCAAATTGTATCCCATCAAATTGACATAATATTATTTAATTGTATTCTTTATTATTTGACCTATTTACTTTTAACATATTGAATTATTTATTATTTTGTTTTTGTTTCGAAGTCTTAAATTCTTGATATTTAATTACTGTTGTTTTATATTTTTTGAGTTGTCTATGACTTGTTTGACTTGTTAGATGTTAATGACGATTTAATTGTTTTGTTTAATTGGAAAATAATATTTAAATTTATTTTAAATTGCTGACTGTTCACAACATATTATATTTTATGCAACACCTACACATGTATGTATGTCCTATGACAAAATTTGCACACCTTGTGGTAGAACACAGTGCACATGTATTACTATGTTACCACCACCTATAACATGTGTTATGCAAATAAACGATTTGATTTGATTTGATTTACAAATATTCGTTGTAGTAGTCATTGATATTAATGTAGGCGGAAGTGACGCCACCGGGAACTAAACATCTCTGTAACATAATAAGATAATTTGTATTTATTTGGCAATTTTTTTTATTTAAGAGTTTGTCTATATTAGGAAATGAATCCCTGTGTCGTGGTACATACATTAAATAAAATAAAATAAAAAAGGTTTTCATTCACGTAGACTTTAAAAAAGCGCTTGTAAATAGTCAGGACATGTTTGTAGTAATATAGTTGTATACATTATTTTATTACAAACATATAATAGACGGACACAAACTACATCCAGACTTAGGTGTACTACTTATGGACCACACACATAGTTGTGCTGTGCGGGAATCGCACCCGGTGCTCGATGTGGCGAGGCGACTGCCACAACTTCTGGGCCACATGTGCCGTCATTTACAATACAGCTATTTACATTTTTTTTAATACGTCTGAAATGGAACTGGACAGGACACATTATGAGAACAAAAGAAGAAAAATGGACGAAAGACGTAATGGAGAAGTATCCTAGAAACTGAAAAAGACACAAAGGCCGACAAATAAAAAGGTGAGAAGATGATCTACCAAAAGGATGGCGAAGACTTGCTCGAGACAGAGACGTATGGAAAAAAACTAGGGGAGGCCTATGTCAAAGGACAATCTGACCAAACTGGTTGCTAAAAATTGTTAAATTGTTTAATTTTAGTCTATATTGTATTCAATTAGTATATTTCTATTCGTGAAAAAAAAAATGGTCAGTGAATAAAGGCTTATAAAATGAAAGGAGATCGGACATTTTAGTATGGACTTTGGTCCAAGTGGCGTCGGATGATGAGAATTGCTTTATTTATTCGATAATTTAATATTATAACACTTACTATACCCGCAAATAAATCGATACATGGAGAAAAAAGTAATTGACATATAGGTATATCACCCATATTATTTTAATGAGTAGTTGTAATATTTTTTTTTACTGTTTATATGCAGATTATTAGAAAAATACGATATATATTACAGGTATTCATTAAAGCACACATAACAACATAACATAACGCCTGTAAACCCCGAAGGCTTAAGCAGAGGTATACCTATTATAGTAATAATTATGTGTTTTATTTATATATAATAAAGGTTAAAATAAAAGAAACATGAACGATTAATATGTATTTATTATATTAAAATGTGGTTCAAAAATTCTGCAGGATGGCGTATTTGATCTCGGTAGCGAGCCCACCCTAAATACCATACTATGGTCATAATATGGGCACAAACCCCTAAAGTCCTCTTCCCCGTTATACAGCTACAATAATAATACCGTATGGAATCCAATCCTGCAGCTTCTTCTCCATACATTATGTATGTGTAATAGGTTCTTGACCTGACGTGTCGTGACTGTATCCGCCCTCGTAACAGTGTTAAGTTTGGTTCTGTAATATTATGTCGCTCCAATCCTGCGGGTGGTGCACCGTCACGATAAATATCTATACTGTATATACCACCACGGACGTGCTCACTATAGTAGCTACGCGCTAGCTTTAGTTGATAAGTTCCGAGGGCGAATATTATTAAATCTTCTTCTGACAACCGTGGGAACCCTCTCAATTCTGGAAGATCCCCCGAAATCGTTGTGAAAGCTGCACGCCGTCGGTTCATATTACTGGCCGTTACATATTCTGCTAGATTATTAGGCATATTCATACGCTGGTTAATGATTTCAATAAACCGGTCAGCATATACGCTGTCATGCCCTGGCATGTGGAAAGCATTCAACAACGCAGCAGCTATTCTAAAATTGAAACATCTTGAAAGCCAAATCCAAAAGCAATATCACAAGTCCGTTTAAACGCGCCAAAGTAATCGAGTAAGTAAATCAAAATATGTCCAAAAAGAAAGCCGGTACGAACAAAATAAAGAAACCAAACGATGTCCTTGCTGAATAATAGCGAATGACTCACTGACCTGTGAACAATACGCGCGGCGCAGGAGCATCACCCCCCGCCACCCCGAGGGGTAGCGGGCGCATACGGGCGGCGGGGAGTAAGTGCGAGTACTCGGTACTTGGCAAATAAGTTTTGACTGAACAAAAGGCAGCTTTTTCAATTATTCGTCTATAATAGGTAGATACTTTCTGAACTGTATAACTTTTTTCTCCGTGGGCCGATTTTATGGTTTCCATAGTAAAAAAATATCCTACATTCACGAACTATTATATAGACTAGCTTTCTTCAGCCGACGCCATTTGGACCACTTCCGCCCGTTCTCCTTTACAAATATATTTTTACAAATATATTTAAACAGCGTTTAAAAATTTTACTTGTTGAAAATATCATCTTTGTGATTGTCTTGTTTGAAATGTGAGGTACAGAGATTCAGTATAAAATCAGATACCAGGTGTTTAATTCTTTGACTCTGACACTCACCATCCAAGCCATTTGGACAATTTCGGTCAATTATAACCCGTCACATCTCTCACGTAAGCATCGTCGCCTCAGGAACGTCTTGGACGATCCGGACTAAGAGATCACTACTAGAGCAAGTCCAGACCATTAGATGTTCTCGCAATATTACACAGCTACCGATATATCGTAGGCGCCGACAGTAGACCGCAAATGCGTCGTGGTACCATGACCCTTAGTTTACATTCGAATCTATGAAATACCCTCTCCGAACCTACAGACGAGAGTCCCGCGTCTAACGAAATTAATTGTCTTATTAATTGTCCGAAACGTCTATTGAAGCAAAATTATGATTTGTGTTAAGAAGTAATGGAATCAGGCGTTACTTTGCCGAAATCAATATTAATCAAAATACAAAGTTCAATATGTCTGACAGTTAGCGGAATTTGTTAATGCCATTAATTGTCAAAGATATTAAACGTTGTATTTTTACAAAACCGGGATACAATATGCACCGCCCTCTTGCCCCCAAATAATATGCACATGCAGCAATATATAATATATGTAAAAAAGCAAATTACATGCGCTGGAACGATACCCAATACGTAGTTCAGTCCTCCGCGGATCATTCATAAGGGATGCTAACTCGTCGAGTTCTCGAATGTGTCGAATTTTAGTCACATTGACAATTAGCGGAATTAACGCTACATATTAAACTTTGTATTTTGACTTGTGGTTATACAAATTATTGAACTGAATTTATTCAATTGTAACTATAAATTATATACTTACGACAACATTTTGAAATACTTGTCACTCTATTTCAATTTTAAGCCAGTACTCTATTAACCATCTTTTAAGCAATTTATATATAAATATAATTAATTACTAGATACATCAGTTTGTACCAGATTCTTCGAATACTTAGGATACCCACTCTAGAGGACCACACTTCAACAGTTACCATATCATAGTACATTTATGTATACCTACATTTAAGAATGAGCTATATACAAACATTATCCTCGGGTTTCCCTACGAGAAAAATTCGAAGAGATGAAAGAGACGTGTCATTCACACAATAAGCATTTACATAATAATATTACAAGGCTTGAAGAATAGACCTCACTCATAATGTGAATACTATATGTATGGCTGAACAAACCGATGCGAGAGTGAGACAGGCCTGACAAGAGTAGTTTGCGGACGTTTGGTGCCGAGCTGGCTTCCTGTCACCTCCGTCTCTTGTCAGCAAGTACTCCAAACCAGACTGCATTACAAATCTTACCCTCCACTATACCTTTGCGCCATTCTATTCTATTATGAACAAGCTTTTGCCAGTCATCACTATCATATCAGCCGAAATACGCTCAAGGCTGTATTAAGGCCTCCCCCAAAGATCTCCACGATTGACAACATTTCAAATTTGACACCACCTTAAAACAAAAATACCATTTCTTTATTTACGTATAGTACCACAAACTTATCTGGCCCGGTGGCCAAAAGTAGAACTAACGACGCCAGTCTGAAATGTCAATCGGCCTGTTATTCCCTGACATTCCTGCCATTGATTGCATGTTGCGCATATTTATTTATCTTTTTGTGGTTTTTAATTGTGAAAAATGCCGAAAGGTTTCAAAAGTGATGCGAGGAACGTTATATTACAAGTATTGAATTATATCAATGAAGAAAAACACATTCAGGCATCAATTATACCCTTCAATAAGTTGTATGAACGCGTAGCTGCTGCTACAGGTTAGTGTTGTCAGCTTCTGAAAAGATACGAAACTCCCCCTCGCACTTTAAATTTAAATACATATTTTAAAATATTCATTATTTATTTAATTTTTGCTATTTCCATTGTAGGTGTCGGGGAGTGATTTGTAAGAAAACTTGTGAAAGAAAAAGAGCAAGCAGATGCAAAAATTTATAGCAGATCAGAATATTGGTAGATCGAATTCTGAAATGCCTACATTGATTGCAGAAGCTTTTGATAAAATAACTGTCAATGAATGGCAAAAGCATTGCAATCATGTAAAAAATATTGAAAATGAGTATCGAAAAGGGATGTATACTTAGACGAGCCTTTCATCAATCAATTAGGTAGTGAAAGTGAAAGCAGTGATGATGAAATGACTTCTGCATTAAACAATTCCGGTGACATAATAATACCTGGAGTATCCCCGTTAGAGGACACTCAGCATACATTTTATGTAAATGATCATAATTATTGTATAAAAATATAAAGATTTGTAATGACAGTATTTGTTTGCTTTTTAGTGAAGTAATATTTACGTTACAATGTGCATATTATTTTTACCCACTTTATTGCAAAAAATAGTTACTAGCAACACTACATGCGATAACAGCCACGCTGCCAGCGGACCAGATAAGTTTTCGGGACTGTATCTTGAGTTCAAGTTTATTTTTTTTTATTTCTTCATTTCTGAGGAAAAAAATAAAACCTAAAAAAGGTGTGATGACGTGACTTATACGGCGGACGAGGTAGTTTCCTTTGCCTAAGCAAGTCAATTGTTACTCACGGTTTTAAATTTCGAAACTTTCATGGTGACTTAATAAAACATAATAAGGATAATGACACTGGAAATCAATTTAATATTGACGTTTTAATTTAATTTGAAAACATTAAACAAACGTAAACCAGTTTAGGCGCCAACGAGTTTGACAAGACAGTGATTTTTTTGACGGGTTACTTTAAACCAAAGATCGATGGCTTTACGTCTTTTTAGAATACATCGAATTTCAAAGTTAAAAATTATGAATGAAAAGTTCATAATTTCACAAAAAGGAAAAATATGGGTGCCCTAGTTTTAGATTTACTTTAAATAACGCAATAATACATGCCAGTTAAAAATATGAAATGTTGTCGATTGCCGGTCTAGCGCTAGCGACTCACAAGATCATCGGTCCATCTTGTAAGGGGCTACCCACGCTACACCTTTTACCAGTAACGGTGTTCAATGATAAAAACGGCCATTTCCCGCTTGGTGCATTCTTTAAAGTTAAGCTGCCTATCTCGCTTCGCATTAGCCACTGCATCCAACAGAACAGTAATTGAGTAGCATTCATTCTGTGCGACTGTCCCAAGCAACGCAAATAACTACGAGCAATACTAGACATATGTATGTACATATAAACTTGTTCTACATGCTGCCTGTCTCTACAAACCAGGCAAATCTATTAGGATGCTACTATAGGAAAGTTAAGAATAATGTAATTTTTTGATATTAAAAGGTTACTATTAATTAGGAGTCAGTATAATGATAAGTTATCGCCAAAGTGGTATCATTTCAAAGCGTCTCCCTCTTCGGAGAAATCTGTCAGAACCAGTTGTAGTAAGTTGACAACAGTCCATAAGCCATGTTAGAGTCCTACTGGGCAGCTTGATCAAATCTAATACTAGGGTAACCACTGTCCATACTATATAGTAAATTAAAGTATGTAAAGCATATGTCCCTTCTGTATTTTTTTTGTATGAATGACTAAACGGCTTTGAAGCTTTCTTTGTATGAAAGTACAATAGTGGCCACACAATTATGTAATATTCTACTGCTTTATTATTAAACAATTGACAAGAAACTCGAACGAATTCTTCCTTTGAGTATCTTATTAGTTCTTCTCAGAGTTGCCATGCCCTGAACTAGCGGCGGTAGTTATATTTTAATTCTGTCTACATGAACTAACAATAATTTTGACTTAGACTGACTTTAAATCTGATTATCTTCTTTAAAATAGCTGTAACTGATTTGAATTGACAGTTAGGACAAGGTGAATAAGAAATTGTGTTAAATTTCCGATCTTAATCGTACAGATACTGAAGAAATGACAAACAAAACCAAATCCTTCTCTGTTTATAGTTCCTGCTAATCGAATAAAACAAATAAAAACGTCCGAGATTTCGTGCTATAACTCAAACATAAAATGGTTACGAAATGCCGACCAAGTAAGTAAGCATTTCCACTCGTTTCCACCACAATGTAAGATTACGCAACGCTCGAGCAAAATGTATAAAAGTGCCCACCGGCAGTGACTTTTAAGGTGCCCTTTTCAGCTTAGTTATGAGTCTAGTAAGTGAAAGTTACATTGTTTCATTAGTAACCTTCGAGGAGGTGATAATATTTAGGTATAGGCGCTGCGGTTAAAACAGTCGCCTCGCCACTTCGTCTCCCGTCTTCGGAACAACTATTTGTGTGACTCATAAGTTGTTCTTTGTTTGGGTCTACACATAATCCATGCGATACAGGGATTCAAGTTTATAGGATGGTTTTGTCATAAAAAAACATCTGGCACGTGATAATTCGTCAGAATTTCAAGTTTCAGAATTGGTCGAAATTTTGCAGAGATAAATTGTTGCAATTTGTCCATTAAGGGATTAGTTCCGACAAATTATTAGGCCCCTATCCCGAACAGCACACGCTTTATAGTAAAAAGTTTTTCAAAAACACGTTGTATTCTAAATCATAATAAACATTAAAGTTAGATGGAAATTATTCATATTTATTGTGTACTAAATTAAAAAAAAATACGTTTAGTAATAATTAATGAAAAATCATATCTAATAAATGTCCACCGCGACTAGATTTCATATCATCGTCCAGTTGCAGAATATTGATTTAAAGCATTTATTTTGATAACCAGTGTTTGAGAAATATTTTTCTTTTTCAGGGTGCATTACATAAATGGATAGTTTTTGTGCTTGTAATTTTACGATTAGTGGCACCCCAAATGCCGATGAGTTGGCCTATGATGTATCCGATGCCGATGCCTCTTCCTCCGCCTCCTCCGCCAATTGCAATGCCAGTGCTATTTTATATTAGCACAACAACAACAACGACAACGCCAGCTCCAGATAACCAGGCATTTGGTGGTGGGGCCATAGCAGTTCCTATGCCCATGGCCGTACCTTTACCTCTACAAGTAGCTGTACCCGGCTACATGCCGCCGCAATGTAACAAAGGTAATTGCCCCCCATGTCCACCATGTTCTTGCAATCCTTGCACCCCCGCTTTTTTCTCTTTCTGTTCCCCGTGCCATCAAAAGTGTAGGTGTCGGAATCCAAAGGACGCCCCTATTCCTCTACCACCGATACCACCTGTTCCAGCTCCAGGGCCAGCTTTCCCGATGCCTATGCCGATAGGTGCTCCTCCTGCACCGGTCGTAGTTATACCCTTGCCACCTCCGGCACCAGTGCCAGCGTTTCAAAACGATCAGAGGGAGTGTGAAGATAGTGAAGACGACGATAGTGATTCCGATTCTCGACCACATAAGAGGAGACGTAAAAGACCGTACGACATATACAGACGATTTCTCGTTGAACAGGATTCTGAAACTGATAACAATGCTCTAGTGAAGCCGGTGTTAACTTATCTGAATAAATATGGAGACGTTAAAATCAAAAGACGATTGAGCAATGCTGAAGCAGATGATCTAATAGATGATGCTAATTCAATGCAGCTAATCGGTGCAGATGAGCAATCCACGCTGAATAAGACAGGACAGCGACGATTCTATTTGAGTAGCAACAATGGAAGGAGACTCCGCACCAAAGGAAATAAGGAAATAGTGTTTACACCACCAGAAAATAGGAAAATCAAAAATTTGAAACTGTCGTTTCGTTTGGAGAAATAGAATAATATTGACCTATGATCAATCCTTAGACTACGCATCATGTGCAAGATTTGAGCTAAAACTGTCTCCTATTCTTCTAACGAAACATTGCACTATGAAGACATAAACTACAAGTAATGTAAAGACTAGACTAGACTTTATGTCAAAGTAAATAAATCTCACTTTATGAATTAATAAATCTGTCAACACCAATTGAATGTTGAGTAGCGCAGAGCGCGCTTTGCGTAGTGGCATTTTGGAAACTCCAAGAGTGTCTTGGTATTAATTAATAAACCGTGTGCAATTTATTAGAATTGAATTATTTATTGTTCTTTTATATGTTTGTATGTTTAATAAATAAATACTTAGTATTTTTGTTTTCTTTGCTACAAGTTCTGTTTTTATTACCCTGTGTATATACCTACTTATATTTACGGCATACCTAGGTGAAATCTAACTACCTGTCAATACGTACGGTGGAACAGGAAAATTACTGACTGAGACGCCATTTTTTAACGTAATACTCGTATAATATTAGGTATTAGGTCTATGCTAAAACGGTTTATCTCCGTTTTAGTTACGTTATAAAATAAGGTTACGAAAATAAAAACAACATGTAACTTTTTAACGTAGTATATGACTGATGGATTACCTTTTAAGATAAATGTTTGACAGCGTAACTTTTTAGACGTCCATAGAAGGCATTGGTTCTTCAATCCGACACGTACAGACGCCAGCACATCAAGCTACCGCAATCTGTCAAATTTCACAAATTGAAAGTGAACCTTATGATTATGTGATAAAGTTGAAAATCTATAAAAGAAATTTGACTGATTTGGGTAGCTGGATGTGCTGGCGTCTGTACTTCGCTAGTTTTTAGGGTTCCGTAGCCAAATGGCAAAAACAGAACCCTTATAGATTCGTCATGTCTGTCTGTCTGTCTGTCCGTCCGTATGTCACAGCCACTTTTTTCCGAAACTATAAGAGCTGTACTGTTGAAACTTGGTATGTAGATGTATTCGGTGAACCGCATTAAGGTTTTTACACAAAAATGGAAAAAGAAGAATAATTTTGGGGGGTCCCCATACATAGAACTGAAACTCAAAAATTTTATTTTCTTCGTACCAATACCTACATGTCTATGAATAGGTCTTCAAAAATGATATTGAGGTTTTTAATATAATTTTTTTCTAAACTGAATAGTTTGCGCAAAAGACACTTCCAAAGTGGTAAAATGAGTGTCCCCCTGCCCTGTAACTTCTAAAATAAGAGAATGATAAAACTAAAAAAAATATATATTCTACATTACCATGCAAACTAACAACGAAAATTGGTTTGAACGAGATCTAGCAAGTAGTTTGTTGTGATACGTCATAAATCGTTAACCGCAATTTGCTTTCACTTAATCAACTGAAATACTTGCTGTTACGGAACCCTTCCTGGGCGAGTCCGACTCGCACTTGGCCGGTTTTTTTTTATATAATAATTAAAAAAAATATATACAAGTGTTTTGTTAGTTATTTATTTTCTTGAGTTATACCTAGGTACTCAAGAAAATAAATAAGTAACAAAACTAAGTCAAGGAACTCTGAAACTGAGGAATCATAAATTTAACAGTGTCCTGTTAAATTTATGATTCCTCAGTTTCATGGTGATCGGGGTGATCGAACCAGCACCCTCTGCCGACTCAGGGTAGCCGTTAGGTTACGAATGAGACACACTACTGGCAAATGAGTTAACAATCTAAAGTTGATAGTTTGGAATATGTTATCAATATGCTACGTTCATTTACATACAACTGTGGAAATGTCAGCCGGCTATGTTTCTAGAAACTAAGCCGACGGATAGTATCTGTATGATCCGTAGGGGTGTTAGCAAGGCAATTTGCAAATAAAAAGCTCTGCTTCGTACGGAAGATAAATTAACTAATTTGAATAAAAATCCGTTAAACTATATCTAATAATGTAGTTTGATACATGTACTGACGTAGAGAAACCCATACGTCAGTACATGTGTCAAACTACATTATTAGATATAGTTTAACGGATTTTTATTCAAATTAGTTAACTAGCTATCAACATAATAATATAGTACATAATTGCAGTTCTAAATAATTCGTTTTACTAGTACATCTGGGGTTAAATTATTGCAACATCGTGCGGAACTCCCACGTATTTGGAAATAAAATACAGCCAATCTTACTTATTAATAACGTAGCTTTCCACATGTGAGAAAAATAAAACAAATACGATTCTTTTGTTTTTATCCATAACAATCGAAATTCAAATATTTCTTTCTAGTATATGTGATACTAGAAAGAAATATAAACTTCTCTATTAATACATACCTATATCTTTTAGTCCATTAATTATAATAAAACATCACACCTATTTACCATATCTAGTCTTCCAGACTGACTTCTTAATTTAATTTCTATGTTTAACTTAACTTATCCTTATATTTCTGAAAAATAAGAAATATTGCAATTTTTGCAAATTGTGGGAAATCAATCTAAGTAAATGTCATCAATTAAATGGCCAATAACGGCCAAACCATTGCAGTAGAAAGTTGGCGCATTAATCTATGTTCACAAGTTGTCAATGTATCAACATTTAGTTTAATAGTAGGTATTTTCTGTATTACAAAGCGTGTAGCATATATATTTATTTCTTTTACAACATATTAATGACGGACACAAAGTACATCCAGACTCAGAGAACCTATTTATGGGTTACACAAATAGTTGTCCTGCTCGGGAAACGAACCCGAGACACGAAGTGGCGAGGCGACTGTCTTAAACTGCGCCACACGCAATTCAAAATTAAAAAAGTATAGATTTTAGATCTATCCTACTATAAACGCGGAAGTTTGTAAGTATGGATGGATTGGATGGATGTTTGTTACTCTTTCACGTAAAAACTACTGAATGGATTTTAATAAGACTTTCCAATAATATAGCTAATACATCAGAATATTACATAGGCTACAATTTATACAATATTATGTGAATTGTCCAAAATATTACGATAAGTGTCAATTAGTAGGAAAAAATCTACCATCTGGCGTGCACTTCCAAAACCGATTGACGAACACGTCCTACTAATATTATAAATGCGAACGTTTGCAAGTATATACGTATGGATGTATGTTTGTTACTCTTTTACGCCAAAACTACTTTAATGCGGGTGAAACCGCGGGGCATAGCTAGTCATACATAATCTTCGAGCATTTAAAATGCTCGAAGTATACAATATGTATGCTAGTGTGTATCTGTTTATAGTATGTAAGTACTCACATTGTATTTTGTGTATAAGATTTTTTTGAGTTTTAAAGTGTATCTACATTGTTTTTCTCCGCATCCCTCTAAGGTTGGCTGCTTTTGGCATTAAATCCACCTGTGTAGAAACATGCACAAAACATTTAAAATAATACATATAATACACAAGTTCCATCAAAATAATAATATTGATTTCGTACCTTGATTTCTGAATTAAATAAATTCAGACAATATGTAGTGAAATATAGCTTAAACTATAAATTTCCATAATAAAACCTAAACATAATATTTTTGACATAACTTAATACAAGCTAGCTAAATATTATTACTATTATAAAATATATTTTTTTAATGTTTTATCAATCCGTGTTCCTAAATATCTATATGTAACTAGAAATAATTATTTATACTTGACTATATTACTACAAACATGTTCTGACTATTTACAAGCGCGTGTTAAAGTTTACGTGAATAAGAACCTTTTTTATTTTATTTTTATTTATTTATTATTTTAATATATCTAGATTTATAGGAAGCATATATTTTTAGATTGTCGCCAAAGTAATAGACGGAAGAAAAAAAGGTGCCCTGGACAATCACCAAAACGCCACAAGCGGAGAAAAAAACCGATACGCTACGATATATACAGAAGGCATAGAGATTTGCGAGAATATAGAGATGCTGGGAATCTTCGAGAAGTACTAGTAAGAGTAAAAAGACGCTCGGGTACCCCTGATACTTCTATTAATGATGGTGATCGAGAAGACTTAGCTAATAGTAAAGTGGAGAAAGACAAGGCGAAACTTACAGAAGTTTTCTTGTCCTACAATACCAGAAAGAGAAGAATACTTGATGAATAAATCTTCTTATTAAAATAATGAAGCAAATGGTAGACTATGTATTTATTTTCATTTTGGTCTTACTACATATGGAAAGCTGCTACGTGGGCAGCACAAGTCCGGCCATTGTAGAGATTCTTGGTGGACGTCTTTGTCCAGGTGTGGACGTCTTTCAGCTGATATGATGATGATTATCACATATGGCCAAAATCTGCTAATAAAAACTCAGCTTAATATCTAACAACCCATCAAATTTTTCCTCCTTGAGTATCTCCCTACTGGTAAGAGAATATCTAGCATTTCTAGTATGTTATTCGACTTTTTAAAGTGCCCCAATGTTTTATATGTATAATGTTCAATGTTTTGTTACAAGCATAAAGCTCTATAATACTTATCCTAATGGTAAACTGTGCAAAGGGGGCGTTTGTTATTGTAATTTTATGAAACGCCTTCATTTGAACTAGTACAAAATTGCTTGCTGCGCGGTCGATAATAGAGACCCGTAAGCGGGTGTCCCCCAAGTCTGGCCAAGTACTTGGCCTATATGTTTTCATCATCATCACTATGTCAGCCAAAGTACGTCCACTGCTGGACAGAAGCCTCCCCAAAGAATGGGGGATATGCCATAATCGCCACGCTTGGCAGACGGGTTGGCGATCGCAGTTTGATGGTCATAGTTCACAGAAAAACGCTGCTGCCCGTTCTCTGGTAGGTATTCCCTCGGTCAATTTCTGCAGCCCCCATGGGATGTGATGGGGTGATGATATTCTATGCCATCACCACAGTACTACAGGCCTTACAGTAATCGAAATAAGGTATCACTAACCCTATTTTGAGTATATTATTATTGCTGAGTAACTGACATAATTACGCAAAAACAACATTATATGATCAGCGTGTGGTGAGGTAGGTTTGTATAATCCGTTCTTACTTAGGAAATGTTAATATTGTTTTTCGTATTTTGTACATTTACTGAGTATTTATTAAAGTTTGTATGTGTGCTTAGTAAAATTATTTCGTTTTATTCGTCTCCTAAAAGTACCTGTGAAACATTGTACATTATTTATTTATTTGTACCTATTCTATTTGTAAGAAACGTTCAATCTAATATTTTTTTCTTTATTATATTACTTTCGACTAATAGTCTGATGAATATACTACCTAATAGCCATACACGCGTTACATGTGACACAACGCGATAGAAAAATTGAAATTTCATACACAGCAACAAAATTGTTGTGGTGACTACGGATGGTACTAGGTTAACCCTCTGTTACAGGTCTCCAGGTCACCGGGCAAGGTATTTATTACAAATTGAAATTCATTGTGATAGTCTTGGGTAGCATCGTAAAAAAGGGAGTGAACAGTTGGCCTTAAATTCTTATAGCCAACCATTGACTCTTTCTTTGTCCCGTAATTTTGCATCCCTAATATCTGTGCAAAATTCCAATTAATAATCTACGCATTATATTATTGTAAATAAATAAATATCTTGAAACAACTAATACACCGCCATCTGATCCCAAACTAGGCCTGTACTATGGCAATCACGAAAAATATACTTATATATTACTAAATACATACATATTATAGAAAAATTACACCCAAACACAGAATAAATAATACAACCCATCACACAAATATTTGTCCTGGGTAGGGACCGAACTCACGACCATATTTTCTATTCTATTCTATTCTAAGCGTGTTTGTAGATAGGTGGGAGTTCCCTATAATTCAAAGATGGATGCAGCTACATGTTTCTTTTTAGTGTGATCTATTTATATTTACTAACAATATTTTTTAAGGAGATTGTTACTAACACACTATGAACTTGGTCTGAATTGAATAAATAATAATAATTATTATTAAAATTGGTGAGATACATAACTGTCATTCAATAAAATGATATGACAGAGTTTGATTTCACCTAGCTGGTATTACGTTTGCCGAAGTTACGTAAAGTTGGTCCAACAATGAGCTATTAATGAACAATCATAGTTTATGCAACCATTTATTTTTCCGAGCCTTATTATACTCACTGGATTGCCTGAGCTTCGATTTGATAAGTTAAGTCTCTCATGGTAAGTTAACTTTTAGTATTTTTCAAATTTATAGGATGTTCAAATATATAGAGTTTCTTTGTACGGTGATGATGGACTATTTGTGGATAAGTTTTCGTTTAATGAGTTGCACATTAGCAAATAATACGGTGTTTTCAATTATGAATGATTGACGCATTTCAAATATTATTACATTTGCCTGTTTATCATGTAGTATATCACAATAAAAATATTAAAACACATTCTTTGGGAATATTTAGTTCAATAGTTCTCTAAAAAATAGACGGGGTGCTCCTTTGTAAACCTTCCAAATTAAAAAATTGTACTCGTTGAGGAAAAGCCTGAAACTTTTAATTTTTCTTTTAGTGTCAGATGGTATAAAAATATAGAAATCTGATTTCAAACATATACCATGAAGAGCCTTACTGCCTAGAACATTTAAAGGAGGTAAAAATGTCTTCCTGTATATGACAATTTTATTTTGTACCTAAGTTATAGAAATTAATTAAATTTTTAAACACCTATCAACGGTCAGGTTTGGAGTAAATGTATGTCTGCACAGGGCATACATTTTTGAATTGACGCTAATCAAGAGCATAAAGATGCACAGAGTCATATGATAGATAGATAAAAGCTCCTAGAAAAATTTCAAATTCTAATACCTTTTCAGTGATCGCTGTTAGGTAGTGAAGAGGTTTTTATATGCCATGTATGTTTATTATAATATACCATTTTCTTTTAGGACCATGAAAACTTTTATGATTTTTCTCCAAATCACAATAACATCCAGAGTTATTGCAAACACACCCGAGACATTTGAAGATGTTGTTCGTTCACTGCCTCCAGAATTTCCAGAGGGATACAAAAATGCAATATTAGGAGCATATGCGAAACATCCAGAGGATTTTGAAATACTTTTGCCAACTACTGGGTCCATGGAGCATATTTTCTATCCAGGAAAGCATAAGCTTAAATCAAATAATACAGGTACATTTTCAAACCGCAACAAACCTTCTGAAATGCCGAATGTTAAAGGTAGAAAGTTTAAAAAAATTCCTTACCGAAATAGAAGGTCAAGCAGATCTAATCGTTTGGCAAAAACTTCCACAAAAAGAAAAAAAAATACTGAACATCCCGAAGATGCAACAAAAAAGAGTATAAAGCCCGAAAATAATGTAATTGAGATTTTTGTCAGAAAATCTCTTCATGTTAGGAAAAAGAGAACAATTGAAGTAAATAGCACTGATGATTCTGCCACTGAGAATATTAAACCATTACATAAGAATTTTAACCAATGTGAAAATAATTTTACCATTGGTAGCTGCTCTTTGTTTCCACGGAATACACCAAATAGAGCAATAGAAAATTCCGTAGAAAACTATGTTAATGTTGATAATGAATCTGGAATATTGGCAACAGTAGATAATAATTTAAAGCCTGTAATAAATAAAGTTAACAATTCTACTGAACATTTATTTAAAGTGCGTAATTCATCTGCTGATGGTGAGGATATTAACCAGAAAATACCAGTAATTTCTTTAAATCTTTCAGAGTATTATTATCCTCCCATCACGAATACTTTGGTAAATATATCGTATAACATATCCATGGTTGTAAATAGCAACATTGGAACCAACACAACAGTAATCAATCTTAAAAATGTTCAAACTTCTACTTATAGGTCACTACCAATCCTTAAAAAAATAACTAATCGCACTTTTAAGAAAACTTCTAAACAAGGCAATAATTTCACTATGTTGCCAAATGATATTCTTCCAGTTACAACAGAACTTAACTCCCTAGTAAAAAAATCTACTCATAAAGAAGTAATAAGTTCTATTATTAATAAAAATAATGGAATTAACAGTGATGCATTTTTATCTGAAGTTCCTACTCTTTCTACAGTTGATTATAAAATGCAGCCAGTGAGCCGTAAGCTGGTAGCAAATATTTCTATTAGACCTGAAATACAACAAAAAATATCTACGAATAATAATACTGTACTAACACACAAAAGTCGCAGAATGCTAAGTAATATTTCTCAGCCATTAACAAAAATACATGTAACTACAAAAAAGCCAGTAAAAACATCACTTCCACACAAGTTAACAAACACAATTTTACGTAAAAATACAAAAAGGCCCTCATTTGTAAAACTAATGCATTACAAACTTAAGACTCCTATCAGGAAAGCTATGCCTAATATTAGTTTTCCCTGTGTATTAAGAAAAATAACTATTCCACCTGAAAAAAGTGAAACCAGTTCACCAGTACCAATGCCAATACCTGCACCAATTATGCCATTACCAATGCCAGCTCCAATGATGCCTATGATGCCAATGATGTATCCGCCTGTTATATTTCCATCGTTAACCTACTTTGAGCCTGTTGCCCAAGACCATCCACCTCTAGCTAAAATAAAAAGTATAATTAAGGAAGATGAAATAAAATGGAAGAGAGAGCGTAGTGATTCCGACACTGATACTGATACTGACACTAATACTGATAGTGACACTGAAACTGATACGTATACTGACACTGACAGTGATATTTATACTGACACTGATAGTGAAATTCAATATTATGATGAAGCTATTCATATAAATGGATGAAAATAAGAATGTAATGCATCATGTAGAAAAAATCACATGTATACTTTTATCGTTTTATTAGAATGAATCGTAGTCGGGTCGAATATTCTGGAGACAATTGTGGGTTATACTGGGCATGTTAATAATATTAATGGTTGAACATGAGGCAGAAGAGATTGGAAAAAAGTTTTGTAAAATATAAGTTATAAGACTATTAACGAAGATGTAACGTGCTAGTTATTAAATAAGAAGAAGCTTATTCATTCTAGAATGAAGAGTAAGAGCATAAGTATACAAATATATTTTGAATGATGTTTCCTATAATTGTAATTGATAAAATAAGTTTTTGTATTTTTATATTTTAGTATCTAAATTATATTTAGGATCTATTTCATTCATAATAATAAAATATATACTTAGAATTCTAAATTAATGCGTATATTTTTGTTATGCCCCTCATTTATAGTATTTAACCTGTACATTATGACTATATGAAGTCAAATGAAATGAGTCGCTTTTTGACGAGACAATATAGAGTCTTTAATAGGTATTTAAAAGGAGTTATATTAGTTTATTAGTATGTAAGTTATACTTATGTATGTATGGTTTTTTGTATATGTGGGTTTGTCTGACAGTACGATTTCGTTAGGCTGTGGAGAATTATTGGTTAATTAAATACTAGTAAAAGAATGGTTAAGCCTGTAAAATTCCTACAACTATAACATGTATTTATTAATTAACTGTTAAATTTTTGTTAGCATTGTCTCCAAATACCATTTAGTCTAAAATAGTAATTCTGCCATTATTACAATATGACGTCACGAATTAAAAGTTTAATAAAATACTTAAATAATATATAAATGAAAAATAAAATACAAATTTAATATAATTTTATGAAATAATAGAAGTTATATTTAAAACATGTTTTTTTTCTTTTGTTGTTTATGGTTTTAGTTTTAGTAGTGTAGTAGTAGTAGTTTTAGTTTTGGCATATATATATTTTTTTATTGCCTTAGGAAGCAGACGAGCTTGCGGCCCACCTGATGGTAAGTGGTAACCGCTGCTCATGGACATTCGCAGTGCCAGGGGGCACAGCAAGCCGCTGTCGACCGTGATAATAGTACTCTTTTTAAACCTCGTTTGAAGAAGGACATGTCGTTGCGCTGGGGAAACACTTTGAAGTTTATTAGAACGCAGCCACAAGCATCATTGCCAGTCTGATTTGGCTCAGGTCTTAAGGCCATTTCTGACGAGGCTCTCCCCGAGTTATTGCCTTATGCTTACAGGGCGAAAAATGATTTATTTAAACAACTAGCTGTGCCCCCGGTTTTACCCACGTTAAATTTTGAAAATTATCACATCTCCGCCCCCGTAGTTGTTAGCGTGATGCCCAACTCCCCTCGGGGCCGCGGCGGCAGTGTGAGAAGTGTCCTCTACTGCCACCATTTACAAGCAGCTCCGGGATGACAGCGATCTGTCTGTGGCGCAGTCGCTGTGCCGTACTGGCAGGAGTCGGCAATAGGGGAGGGCAATCCAAAGGAGCCCTCCCGGGGTACGTGTCCCAACCATCTGGGACATGGCGCAAAAGGGGGGTACCGGAGCAGCATACAGCAGACACTTTTTGCGGGTGGCATTCGAAGGCACCCCTACCTTATCAAAAAAAAAAAATTTTGCGTGATAATATGTAGCCTATTTGTTGACCCGACCTCTTAGGTTAGACCTCATAGATTCATGCAAATTTGAAGTAATTTCATGCGGTGCTTTTTGAGTTTAGCCCGGACATACAAAAAAACATAAACAGACAAAAATTCTAAAATCTATATTTTTGGCTTCGATGTCGATTGTAGACGCCCCATGTATCCTTTTAAAAAATATTCAATGTACAGTTTTGACTTTCCTACGATTTTATTATATGTATAGATGAGACATGTAATACGGGCGCACGTGTGCCGCCCAAATTATAATGCTCCTAAATCTGATGCAGTTCACACTCTGAAACTCATTGGGGTCAAATTATAAGTTTCCAAATGACCTTAGTCCTATTTATGTTTATAGCTTGAATAAGCTTTCTGCGAGTATGTGATTTACCTAAGAGGTGGCCTTAGCAACCACTTACCATCTGGAAGTTACAAAAATGTGTAACTATTTCCGCTCAAATACGAATGATATACATCATCAACATAACGTCACCAGGTAGAGAACTGATGTTTTGACTATGAGTTATACCTACTGTTTCAGTTAGACACCTCCATTTCTCTATATTATAATAATAATATCCTGGGACATTATTTACACACGGCCATCTGATCCCAAACTAAGCAGAGCTTGTACTATGGAAACTAGATCACTGATACTACTATTTTTTTGTAAATACATACTTGTACAGATGATTACATCCAGACTCAGGACAAACAGAGATGCTCATGCACACAAATATCTGTCCTGGTTGGGAATCGAACACACGACATTTTTTGCATCGTATCCATACAGTAGAGTAGAGTATCTATGGATAGGTCTTCAAAAATTATATTGAGGTTTCTTATATATTTTTTTACGAACTGAATAGTTTGCACGAGAGACACTTCCAAAGTGGTAAAATGAGTGCCCCCCTGTAACTTCTAAAATAAGACAAAGATAAAACTAAAAAAATATATGATGTACATTACCATGAAAACTTCCACCGAAAATTGGTTTGAACGAGATCTAGTAAGTAGTTTTTTTTAATACGTCATTTAATCAACTGAAATACTTGCTGCTACGGAACCCTTCATGGGCGAGTCCGACTTGAACTTGGCCGGTTTTTAATTCAGTTTGAACCGAGTAATAGCATCAAATTCAATAATACAGGTAATGTCTTTATTATGAACGTCATTCTGAAAAATGAAAAGGAAAAAGAAAAATAAATCCATTTTAATAAAAATACTTTTTTTATTAATTTTAAACAACCTTAATTAATGTTTACTACTTACATCTATTTGAAATCGTATACAATCGTACATCTTAAAATTATTACAATTATAAATTATGTGATTTAAGGCACTGTCGAACATTATGTGAGCTCTTCGTTCATAATATTTCTCTTAAGTTAACAAATCAAAATAAGATTTTTGAGTACACGCGCTTTCCATTGAACTGTTTAGTTGGACCATAAAAATATATAGGGAATTTTCGTAACAGAAATATCCTAATACTTAACAAACTGTTATGAGCCAACTTGGCGATGTTACACCTTCTTGCCTCGGAGAGCGCTTAAAGCCGTCGATCTTCTACCTTTTTCCGTTTGCGTTGGCTAGCCGTCCCATGGAATCATGAGAGAGAGAGAGCGAGAGAGAGAATAGTAAGTGCATCTATGCTACCTTATATATACACATGTGCATTATAATATGTCTCACGCATTGAGACGGGCCATGGCTGGAACTCGACTAGAAGGTAACATGCTTTATGTACAGACGCCAGCACATCAAGCTACCCCAATCTGTCAAATTTCCCCAATTAAAACTGAACCTTATGCTTGTGTGTGTGTTAAAGTCGAAAATCTATAAAAGAAATTTGACAGATTGGGTTAGCTGGATGTGCTGGCGTCTGTACATGATGTAAGGAAAACACAACATCTGATGTTTTCTATAGAAGAGTATATGATGTTAAGTTATTTCCTATTATACAATGTTTAAGCCACTACGATATTTTCGTTATTTCCAATTTTACTTGCTATTGCCATATTTTCGCGAATGATGTCCCTTGGTTATTGATTATATTCTAATATAGATAGTGTTTTTATATAAAAAACTTGAGAGGTGTCAAGGGACACCCGGATGGAACGAAGTTATTTCTTATTATTTATTATGTACAAAAAACCTGTATACACTCAACAAAAATAATCATCGCGACCCCACACTGTTCAATGCGAAATAGAAATGAAAATATCTACAGAGAAACATGCGCACGCCGCACAGCTGCAAAAAGTGTCGTGACAACTTTTTGTGAGATTTTTTTCCGTCTAGCCCCCTTTCACAACGCGCGATAAGGAACTTCGTTCCAAAACGTGGTTTTCTGTTTAAAAAAAAATTGTTTTCGTCAATGTGCGCAAACGCACGGCTTTTAGCCATCTCTCAACGTGCCTAAATAAAGTTATTATGTCATGTCCCTTAACATGATCGGTACTTATGCCTGTAGTCCGTGCCAGTGATCACACCCTCTTTTAGAATTCCGTCTTTTTACTTCAGCGGTCCCCTGAGCTGTGCCCCCTCAGGTATTAATGGGTTAAGTTAAGCTACTGGTTGAGAGCCTTCTGCGGTCGCCACCGGCTCGATGTCTTCAATTTTAATATCATCATCATATCAGCCGAAAGACGTCTACTGCTGGACAAAGGCCTCCCCTAAGGGTCTCCACATTAGTCGGTCCTGCGCTGCTCACATCCAACGGCTTCCTGCGACCCTTGCAAGATCGTCAGTCCACCTTATAGGGGGCCTGCCCACGCTGCGTCTTCCGGTTCGTAGTCGCAACTCGAGGACCTTTCTGCCCCATCGGCCATCTACGAGCTATGTGCCCTGCCCACTGCCACTTCAGTTTGGAAATTCTTTGAGCTATGTTGGCTACTTCGCCTGCGGATTTCGACGTTATTGATTGGAATTTTAATATAAAAGTATTAAATTAAAACACAACAAAAATAAACTAAATTGAAACAGCCGCTAAGTAACTTAATTTAAGGTTATTAATTTAAGGAATATTTTTTTTTATCAAACAGAGCGCAGACGGACTAGATCAAGAAATATTTGCTTACTTTAATATTGTGTTTGACTATATTTATGTACTGCATTGTGAGCTTGACAAGACCAGTGTATCTAAGAACCCAAGTGCTGAATAAATTTCATTATTTTAATAATTGATTATTAATTCTTGCCATCCAGTCTAATTTTCTTTTATTGCTTTAGGAAGCAGACGAGCTAGCGGCCCATCTGATGGTAAGTGGTAACCGCTATGTAGTAGTGGTATTGTTATGTCGTACATTTACTTTCATTTTCAAATAGGCCTCTATTTATACATTATTCTGAATAGTATATTTGTGACCGACATCAAAAAAGGAGGAAGTAACAAATTCGCTTGCTCTCCTATTTTATGTTTGTTGCGCGATAACATGCGTGAGCTAATATTTCGTTTTTCATCGGACTCCAAAAGAGGGACTTAATCTTGCATTTGAGCCCATTTTGATTATAGTTTTTTTTCGATAGACTAGAATGTTTTCAGAATGGTGCCATACATATTTTATCAAGTCGGGTATAAATTAAAGATTTCTAAAAATAAACATTGGTCAACCAACATAAATTTTCAATTAATTATAAGTCCTATGTTTTATAAAACAGTGCATTCCAAATAATGTTGTTCAAATGGATTTAAAAAATAGATTGCATGGAGAAAACTTGAGATCGGTTTTCTGTAAATTGTGATTAACTAAAAAAAACTATCTAAACTATCTGTTTTATTTACATTGCTTGTTAATTTAGTTTGAAGTTTTAACTACGGAACCGATTGACCTGAAGTTGAGAGCAGGGGTAAATCTTAGTATGGAGTAGCAGACATAATAAGATTCTTGTCCAGGAATTGAGCATTACCCTTACGGGTTTGTAACACCTAAAATTAGTTTCCAAGTAATAAAGGATCTAATACAGCTTCTGTTTTTATTGTTTTGTCATTTGCATTAATATGAAACACCATTTCTCTTTTATTTGCCATAAAATTACAATACATAGATCTAATGGCATAAGATATTAGCCATGAACCTATAATGCTTAATAATATTACTATACTTAGAACTATTTTGGGGGCGGTCTGGAAAACTAGGATGAATTTGCTCGCGATTTCAGGCGTCATCTCGGGTTGGCTCTGAAACGAGAAAATAATCGTGATTTATATATATAACGTAAATAAGAAAGAGGTTTCTGACAAAATCTTGGCAGCATTGCATCCAAAGCTGAGGACAGCATTGAGGGCAATCCAAAGTAGCCCTCCCAGGGTACGTGTCCCGACCATTTGGGACATGGCGCAAAAGGGGGGTACCGGAGCAGCATACCCGCGTCCCCGGGACTCCCCCATCAGGCGCCAAGAGAAGTCCACGGCAGGTAGGTTTAGTCGGTGCAAGTCCGACATACCCACCCGCAGACACTTTTTGCGGGTGGCATGCGAAAACATTCCCCCTGCCTTAACAAAAAAAAAAAAAAGCATTGCATCCTGCTTGGCAACAATCCTTATCGAAAAAGACACTTGCTTATTCGTTACTAACTGTGCTCTGCGGTTTTACCCGTTTTAAACTTTATAAATTATAGCCTACGTGTTATTTGGATATATAAGCTAAATAACTACAAAGTTTCATAAAAATCCGTCCGGTAGTTTTTGCGTGAAAGAATAACAAACATACACACTCACAAACTTTTACATTATAATATTAGTGTGATGTGTAGCGTCGACCAGACGTTTGACGCTCAGCACCGTCCCATGATCCAAACATTTGTAATTTAATCTAATACATAATGTGATGAAATTTCAGGATTGATATTTTTGTCTTTTAACAACATGCAGCCACACATACCATTTGCAACAATTTTGTTATATTAATATTTGGTGACGTGATTTTTGTTCCCTTCTACTTTTCGGTGATTTGGGTTGATTAGATTACAGTGCTAAACTGATTTAGGTCATCGGTCTCACGAGTGTTTTACACCATCAATGTGAAGAAGCCTTCTCTGTGCTTACATATAAGGTCTTAGGTTTACAGGGTGGTTGTATGCTGACAACCTCATATGTAAGCACAGAGAGAGAGAGAGAGAGAGAGAGAGAGAGAGAGAGAGAGAGAGAGAGAGAGAGAGAGAGAGCGGAGGTCTTCAGCTCAGGTAATATGCCCTGAAAATTTTCGAGAACTTTCTAAATAAAACCTGACAAGCTAGAGTCGAGGTTGTGGCGTCCATAATATGCGGATTATGGTACACAAGGAATCAATTGATTCGTTTTGGTAACTAATTTCTTTAACATAGCTACGCCATGAGTATTCGGGCCCCAGTATTCGGGTGGTGGACATCTTTAGCTACTTACTATAGACCCGACTCAAGAAACGCTAAACCCACACAGTCTGGTGCAGCAGAAGTGTTAATTTGGTGCCAAAAAATTCTTCATTTGTATCCATTTTTCGAATTCTGCCTAAAAAGATCGAAAATAGCCTTGACCAACCTGATAAGTATTACTTACCACTTTGATATGAATAATAGGCACGGCCATATTGGAGAACATTTTAGCTTCGTTATTGTAGCTGATATCATTTAACATCAGGGCAAGTTGCAAAGACATCGAGGTGTTGCAGGTTATACTAACTTCCTGTTAACAAAATATAAAAACTTAGTGCTCTGATTCCAAACTAGGCAGAGCCAGTACTATGGAAACCAGACAAGTGGTAAACATAGTTAGGATATATTTTTAAATACATTCCTATTACAGATAAAATTACATCCATCCACAGAACAAATAACCATGTTCATCACACAAAGATTTGTCCTGGGGCTTTACCGGCTAAGTCTAAGCCGAACATCGTTTTCGTGAATGGCGTTCAAATCTATAATCGTAAATCGGTTTCAACGTTGACAATCAATTCTGGACCATTTATGACGTCATATGTGGTCGTGGCAGCCGATTTAACGATTGATTAGGTCATTTTAACCTTTATTTATTTGAGCCACGCAATTTACGAAAACGATGTTTGGCGACTTAGCCAGTAGAGTCCCTGGGTGGGCATCATACACACGACCTCTAGGTTTGTAGTTAGGGTCACTAACCACTTGACCAACAGGCCATTATGGAAAGGTCATTCATGTGCCAAATCGCAAACGATTTTACTATCCGAATGAATAATATTACCTTATTATACGTTCAGTTCGTTCATTTTACCGTTTTTTTATATATCAATTCAAATAAAAAAACTGCTCAAGCGCAAGCCGGAGAAGCACACGAAGGTTCGTACCATCATAAAAGCTAAGCATTTAGAAGATCACAGTTGCATTTTATTTCCATTACCCAACTTATTTGAGCAATTGTGTGACGGTAACTTGGAAATATTTAAGATTTACGTTTTGAGATTACTTCATCATCATCGTCATCATTCTGTCTATCGCAAGACGTCCACTGCTGCCTTAGGGTTGCCACTGTTTTTACTAGAAATAAAGTATAACCAGGCCTATGAAGAATATTAATTTCTGTATTTTAGTATAATGAACAATATTTTATTTATTTATTGATTAAATATATATTTTTTTGAGCTTCTCGCACAACTTACTCATTTACAACCTTTGTGGCTGCGCTGCACTGAGCAGTGAACGCCCTCTGACTAAATAAGTACAGTATAATACTGTTCAAAACAGTATTGTACTGTTTATATATTACTTGTGGCAACCCCACATAAAAGCCTCCCCCAAAGATCTCCACCATGGCCGGTTCTGCGACACAGTATCATCAGTCCACCTTGTGCGGGCTGCTCACTTCTTCCGGTACGTGTAGTAATTCGAGGGGTGCTAATCTATACTATTTGCGTTATAGCATGGTGCGGGTGACAGTTTCAGTAACATTACGTTTCAATCTTGAAAGGCGCAGCGATTTACAAATTATGTCTTAGTATCTCAGCTGTACCACATTTGTTACATATTAAATCATTAATAACTGTAGTAAATTGAATTAAATGCAACCAGAATGTTCGTCTCTACAAATTAAATTAAATTGAACGAAAAAATAAGCAAAGCGTTATGCGTATAACGTAACGTCATAGACGTATTTAGTGATGGGATGGACTGCTACGATTGTTAGTCGATATTTAAAAACGTATTTTGAGCATAGGTATTTTTTTTTGTCAAAATGCAATATTGCCTATAATTATACAACAGAACATTAGGGTAAGGTTAAAAATGCACTTAATTAGTCTGAACTCGTATTAGATCCTGACTCCGAATTTTCGCTTAATTCAACATCAGAATCTGTGACGGATATTATTAATGATGACTCTATTATATTGTCAATATGGATGTCACGATCCCAATCAGACATAACCATGTCCCAACAACAATATCATAGAGTACTTATTAGATTTATGCTGCGATAACGATACTTGTTAGCAATAAAATGTATTGCACATCCCTAGTAATGTGGTACTTATAGATGTCAACGTCAAATAAGCAACTGTCACCCGTACCATCCTACAACGCAAAAAGTATTAATATGACGTCTACACAAAAGACTCACCCGATCAATAACAATTTCATTAAGATGAACATTCCTATCAGGGTGGAGTCCCTCAGTTCTGTCCAATAACCTAGGGTCTGCGTCCAGGAAATGTCCTTTGGAGGCAGCGTATGGTAGACCTGAAGGAAATACATAATATGACAATGCAATTAATCTAAGAAATATTTACTTAATAAATGTTACATCATCAGCTTGATATTGTCCACTGCTGGACATAGGCCCCCCTAAAGGTTTTAGAACGTTGCCATTTGGAGGGGTATGCCTTAATCACCACGCTTGGCATGTTATGTAGCTAGTACACAGCTGGCGCTGCGGCCCGACTGCCTACTTAATACCTTTGTCGCCATTCACGACACCCACGGGATAGTATGGGGTATTCTTTTATTATTTCTGGGCTGGAAACCACACAGTTAAATGTTATAAGTATTAAAGATTTTTAAAAATATAAGTAAACTGTTTAAACTTTCGCAGTATTAAACAATAATAACATTAAGCACCTAACACTGTTCAAGCGTATATCTCTATTATGTTATGTCCATCACAGTTTAAGTTCAAACACTTTTTTTTTTATTTTTTTTATTTTAACATATATTCCATGGCAGAGCGTGTTCAAGCATATTTAGTGCACTGAAGGATTATTTGCACTATAGGAAGCGTAGTGGAATTAAGCGAGGGCTACTAAAGTGTCACACCGAACTAGAGTGGGAGACCACCACGTCCTAGCGTTAAATCTGGACTGATAGCCGAAGCGTGTAGGCCGCCGACGTTCCGTGCGCAGGTAAGATCACCCGCGCCCGCGCATGCACCCCAGATTCCTTTGCCATAAAACAAGTTCTATTGTCTTGTAGCAATGGAATATAGATAGAACGTTTATTATCTAATATTTTGTCTGTAGCTATTTGTAGTATTAACATTTATTTTGTTTTTACGGTATCTAATTGCTAAATCCCACACTACTTTAGTACCTATTATATAAATATATGGTGCTTATTGGTATATAAATCTATACCATATAGATATATATTTTACATCTCTGCTATTTTATTTTAAATTTTAGTACGCACACATATTTACTTGACAGTGTTAGATGTTTGTATATGCCTGTATTTTGTTTATCCCGTTTTTTTTTTTTTTTTTTGATACAGTGTTTGTTTACTATTAGTTATGTAATGTAATATGACTAAATCAGGTCACTCAACTGGCGGGTGGACAATATAGTTTAATACAGTTGTACTGATTTGACTGTACTTGTAGTATACATAGTTTATTCATATATATTTATCTTATATTAACATATTAAAATATATACATTTATTTAATATATTGGTTTAATATTACTATACATATATTTATTATCTTTTCAAATTAACATGTCAGATCATGAAAATGATAGTGAATATGACGATTACTTCTCTGTATGTAGCAGCAATGACAGTTTTATGAGTCTCCCGTCTCTTGCTGATACTATTGAGTTGCAATTCTCCGATGTCTCACAGAATTTTAATGTAGTTCATATAAATGCGCAAAGTATCCCGGCCCATTTCTCGGATATGCTGGCCAGTTTTAGCTGTAAGAACATACACGCTATTCTTATTTCGGAATCTTGGCTTAAACCATGCCTTCCTTCTTCATCTTATTCTCTTCCGAGTTTTACACTAATCCGTAATGACCGCATAGGCAGTGGTGGTGGTGGTGTTGCTATACATCTGCGTTCTTACATTCCATTCACCATAATTAGCACATCACCACAACCTCCAGCACCTAACGCAGGCGAACATATATTGCTGGAAATAGAGTTAAAGCACACTAAAGTTCTTCTTGGTGTATTCTATTGTCCCTCATTACGGATCAATTACTTTTCTTCCTTTGAAGCTATTCTTGAAAACTTTACTCCATCTTACGATCACACAATTATGATGGGTGATTTCAATACCTGCCTCCTTAAAAACGATTCTCGATCTTCTTTATTACACTCCGTTGTACATTCTAGTAATTTGTCCATTCTTCCTCTAAATGCCACTCATCATTTTCCTAACTCAAATCCATCTCTTTTAGACTTAATTCTTGTATCTTCACATAATCTCGTCACTAAGCATGGTCAGTGCCCAGCCGACGCTTTTTCCTACCATGATTTAATATTTCTATCTTATAAAATCCGTCCTCCCAACGCAAAGTCAAAAATACTTGTGCAGCGCAATTTTGCTGGTATGAACCATACTGCCCTCCGCAGTGGTGCCAAAAATATAGATTGGGATCCTCTATTTTCAGCAGAGTCAATAGACGAAAAAAATGATATTTTCAGATCAAAAATCATACATTTGTACGATGTTCATGCGCCTATACGTGCTATCAAGGTTAAACATCTGCCAGCACCGTGGATTAACAACGACTTACAGTCTATTATGCTTAAAAAGGTACAAGCGAAATCTAAGTACAAATGTCGTCCCTCGCCTGCTAACTGGGAGAGATACGTTTCCATCCGAAACCATTGCAGCAAGGTGTGTAGGAAAGCACAACGCCAACATGTCCATGACTCAATTGAACACGGTAATCCATCAAAAGTTTGGAAATTTCTTAAATCAATGGGAGTTGGAAAAACAAGTTCTAACGTAACCTACAAGAATTTAGATATTAATTCTCTAAATCAACACTTCACGTCCTCATCAAATTATAATATGACAACTAAAGATGATACTATTAAATATCTTTCATCACTTCCAAAGCCCGATTATGCTCCCTTTGTTTTTAATCAAGTAACCACTTGTGACGTTAGGAGGAACATTTTGTCGATTTCATCGAAAGCTGTTGGTAGTGACAGTATTAGCCGTACTATGATCACCTCAATCCTTGAAGAAATCCTCCATGTCATCTGTCATATCCTTAACTTTTCTCTGTCCAACGGTCGCTTTCCATCATCATGGAAAGAAGCACATGTAATCCCACTACCAAAGAAACCCAATCCTTCACAGAATTTCGTCCTATATCTATTCTTCCATTCCTTTCCAAAGTCCTGGAGCGCCTAGTTTTTAGCCAGCTCAATACATTCCTCTGCAGAAACCAACTGCTTAACCCCATGCAATCCGGTTTCCGTCAAGGTCATAGTACAGCTACTGCTCTCGTTAAGATTACTGACGATATCAGACAAGGTATGGATAATGGACATCTCACTTTACTCTCCTTGCTTGATTTCTCAAATGCTTTCAATACCGTAGACTTTGATATCCTGCTCGGCATTATACACTCGCTTAACGTATCTCCATTGGTTACTGATTGGTTTCGAAATTACCTGTTCGGCCGTCAACAGCGCATCCGTATAGAAGACACACTGTCTTCATGGTGTAAACTGTCTGTTGGTGTGCCACAGGGTGGCGTGCTATCTCCTTTACATTTCGCAATATTTATTAATACCATCTCAAACAATCTCCGTTCTTCCTACCACCTCTATGCTGATGATTTACAAATATATACACAAGCTTCACTTGAAAATTTGCCCACCGCCATAGAAATCATAAATGCGGATATGACCCACATATGCGAGTGGAGCAAGTCGTATGGGTTAAATGTAAATCCAGCAAAGACACAGGCCATGGCTGTAGGCAGCTCTAAATTAATAGCTAAAATAGACTGGCTCCAGCTACCTAAGGTCTATTTTGATCTAAATGTCATTCCTTATAGTGATAAGGTAAAAAACTGAGGTATTTTTATAGATAATACTTTATCCTGGGGTCCTCAGCTGCAAGAAGTCAGCCGGAAATTATTTTCTTCGGCTGGTTCGTTACGGAGAATCCGTAACTTTCTACCCATACCCACAAAACTTGCGCTTGCACAATCTCTTCTCTTTCCTATTTTAGACTATGCCGATGCCAGCTATCCTGATCTCACTGTAGCCCAGCTTGACAAACTTGAGCGCATTCAAAATTATTGCATAAGGTTCATATTTGGATTACGTAAGTATGATCATGTTTCAGATTATCGCGCTAAGCTCAAGTGGCTGCCTATTCGCCTTCGCCGATCATATCTATCAATCCTACTACCCCATAATATCTCAAAGAACGTTTCGAGTTCCTAAATGACACACATTCTCTTTCTCTGAGGTCATCGGAGAACATGCGACTAAAAACTCCTGCCCATTCCACAAACTTTTACACTAACTCTTTCACTGTCCAAGCTGTACGTTTGTGGAATGCCTTACCAATAACGATTAGACGCGCCCAGTCCATACACGTTTTTAAAAAAATGGTAAAAGGTCATTATCTTGCAGAACAAAACCTTAATTAGCAGCGGAACATTCTACAAATCCTCTCATTAATAAAATATATGTATATATATATATATATATATCATCATTACAGCTAAATAAGTCCACTGCTGGACAAGCCTCCCTCAAGAATCGTCTTGGGGGGATATGCCATAATCGCCACGCTAGGCAGGCGGGTTGGCGATCGCAGTAAGATGGTCATAGTACTCAGAAGGAAGCTGCTGCCCATCCTCTGGTAGATATTCCCTCGGGTCGACTTCTACGCCCCCCACGGGATGAGATGGGGTGATGATATTCTGATTCTGATATTTGTCGCCGTCACCACACAGCAGATACAATAAATAATATTATATATATATATATATATATATATATATATATAATATTATTTATTGTATCTATTTATTTTATTTAGTAGATATATATTGCATGCCTTACATATAAATTATGTATACATAGTATTTTAGATAATTATATATTCACCTACAAAGTGTAGGTGTACTCCTATTTAATACTTGATACCTACTTTTTCTGTTTCTTTTAATCTTTGTCATTTTACTGAACATGCTACACCTTTTACCCGTTTTCATTTCATACAACTCTTGTCCATCCTAAGGTTGTCTGTAAGAAATCGCAGCTAGCGATAAGACCGCCCTTTGTACATTATCATACTACTATTCATGTTCTATTTTGTTATTTATTTGGTGTACAATAAAGAGTATTGTATTGTAAACAATGAACATGTATTGTGTTAATGAACTTATGAAAGCTAGCGACCCGCCCCAGCTTCGCACATATAGATTAACAGAGAGATAAATTAGAAATTGAAATAATAATAAGCGCCGGGAGTATAGCTAAGTTGGCGGCAGTAGGGGGCATGGTTATTGACTACTTAGCGGATCATTGGGAATTAGTTCCTAGATTTAAATTGCTATGTTTTGCAGATTGGAAAAATCTATTTGATAATAAATCTTTAGATAAAGGCATATGGTATAAAACCATTCAGGGTAAGCTTCCTCGTGTCCCTTGGTTTGATGGCACGAATTTGAGCAGAAATTATGTTAAAATAGCATTTAGACTTAGATCCGGACATTATACAGCAGCAAAGTTTGCTTTCTTAATGAAAAAGTCCAATTCTGCAAATTACATATTATATTATATAATTTGAAACAAAATTGAGGATGTGCAACATTTGCTGATGGAATTTGTTCGGAATAAAGATGAACGTGACTCGCTTCTGAACGAATTAAAGTTAAATAGGCTGGATGTAGGTCTGATTCAAAGCATTTTAGCAAACCTTAAATCGCAGGCAGCAAAAAAGTTATGTAACTTAGTATTAGTCGTTCAGCAGTGAGCAGTAGCGTTTGTTCTTTTAGTACCTCTAATTTAAGCTTTTTTGTGTGTTATTTATATTATTATGTATTTACTATGTTATAAGGTATGATGGGATTGGCATATCCTTATTGGACAACCCCTAAAAAAAATAAAGATAAATAAAAACTCAGCGCCGGGAATTTATTGTTGATATCACTGTCCCGTTTTTTTTTTTTTATACGGGACTAGTCCCTCCCTCTTACCCACCACTGCAACTCCTGTAAGCCAGGATCAACAGTGGCACACAATGAAATGACACTGAGCGGTGAAGCTCAGGCATGTCCCGGGGAATCGCTTTAACTGTCTTGGATCCCGCAACGAATTTAATCAGAAACAGAAAAAAGGAGGAGTTAGAAAATGAATAGTTCCACTTCCCTCCAGAGCAAAGCGGGAGACAGAATGATGTAAAGAGGCTATAGCCTCATAAAATGAGAGATTTGCAACTAGAGAACACAGCTGCAAAAGCACCGAGGATCAATTTAAGGGTCCTAAGTGAGCTGTTATATTTGATTCCAATAGTAGGTATGGCAAAAACGCTTAAACGCACGGAAGTTGTTCCTTGTTGCTACAAGATCCGTATAATAAACTACTCCAGATATTGGCTGCAAGCTGTTTAACATAATATCACGCTGATTTTGCCAGAGATCACACTCCCACAGGATGTGGTGAGCAGTTTGTTCATATTCGTTACTGGATGTTGAGCACAGACAGATTGGTGAAGATACTAATTTGAAACTATACAATTTACTTTTAAAATTGCCGTGTCCGGTAAGAAATTGTGCAACACAATGGTCTATGATTAGCCAAGTTTTATTTAACCGTTCGCGTACGTCCGGAAAGAACTGGTGCAGATGGCGACCCTTGGTTGAGGTATTCCATCTACATTGCCATTCATTTAGTAGTTCGTTATTTAAGTCAGCTATTGGCATAAATAGCCTGGTTATTTTCGCACGGTCGCGTAATGATACGAAATCATTTTCTAAATTATCGCGCGTAGAATAATACATTGCTGCTCGTCTTTGAACTTCAAGATCAACCGGTAGTACACCCGCTAGGACAGGTAGGGCCTCTGTGCTCACTGTTCTATAGGCTTTACACAGAAATATCAACGCCAACCTCTGGCTTTGTAGTAATTTACGGCGAGCAGTTCCGATGGTAGCCCTATCAGCCCACACAGGCGAGCCGTAGCATATACACCCAAGATAGGTTGCCCCGTAAATGATTTTAAGAGTATTAAAAGAGAGGCCCCAGGTTGCCGTCGATATCCTTGTTAGTGCAAAAAAGTTTCGCTTAGCTTTTTCCCCAACTGATTTAATATGTTCTATAAACGAGAAATTCTTTTCTAAAACTAAACCCAAATAACAGGTTGATATTTTGCGTTTTACAGTAACATTATTAAGTTTTACGCCCGGGGGGGATTTTAGTTCACCTTTAAGAAGGAGTTGGTAGGTTTTATGTGGAGGAAATGTAAGGCGATTTCTTTTACCCCATTCACTTATCATACTTAAGCAAGTTTGAGCCAGATTTTCCAACTCTCTCCTGGAGTTACCCTGTATAAGTAAGAGGCCATCGTCGGCATATGCCGTTAGAGAGCAGCGTGATGGCAAGGGTAATGTCAAGAAGTCATCAAAACCCAAGTTCCAGAGATACGGCGCGAGCACTGAGCCCTGGGGGCAACCCATGGTTAACGATTTAGTGACTCTGAAGTGACCAAGCTTAAGAGTTGCAGAGCCATGTACGAAATAAGATGTGATAATCGAATATATATTACTGTAACAACCGCGTAACTTAAGTTTTTGTAACAAAATTGGCCACCAAGTATTATCAAACGCCCCGAAATATCTAGGAATATGGCCAAAACGTATTTACATTCGGACGAGTTTACAGCTTTCCTCATTGAGATAGCTGCGTCCACTGTCGATTTACCCGCAGTAAAACCAAATTGATTTCCGTGAAATTTTGGTCCTCCCGGCAGCAATCGCGGTACAATAAGTCGTTCTAGAAGCTTGCCTAAGGAAGGCAGTAACGTTATTGGTCGGTATGACTTAGGGTCTTCAGGCAGTTTATCGCCATTTTTTGGTATAATACGAATAAAACCGCTGCGCCAAGAACGCGGAAAAGTCCCTTCAGATATGCAACGATTAAAAACTTTTAGTATTGAATCACCGGATTGTTTTGTGGCTTCTATTATCATTTTGTTGGATATTTTATCTTCACCTGAAGCTTTGTTAACAGGTAGCGATTTCACAGTATTCATAAACTCATTAATTGTAGGAAGACTAGAGATATACGTAGCGGGTGGATTGTTTGCCCACTGTCTAATCTGCTTATGGTAGTCATTATCGTTCAAGGAACTATCATCAGGTATGAGCGAATTAAGTAAGGATTCCGTGGTCTCCTCTATGCCACTGGTGTAGGTATTATTGATTTTTATGTTTTGAATATAAGCTAAATCTATAGACCTATTTGCTTTAAACTCATGGTATAGGGGCGACCACGGGCCTTCTTTATCTAATTTATCGACTATTTTTCTAATAAGATTGCCTTTGGATTTCTCTATTGACGAGCGGTAACGTGAACGAGCTATTTTGAGATTTATATATGCATTATTTAAAACATCGCCTACAATTTTACGTTTTTTTAGTTTATTATATTTTTTACGTGTTCTCCGAAATTCACATCGAACTTTAATTAAGTAGTTATTCCACCAATCGCATCTTCGAATATTAGTGATAGGGACGCGGCCTATGGCAATATCGGCACAGTAGGTAAAAGTGTCCGACATCATTACAGCACATTCCTCTGTTGTTAGTTCATCCCGGGTGAAATCCCTGGCATGCGCGGCAAAAAGAGCTCTGAAAAAATCCCAATCGGCCCCTTTGAGCCGATATCTATAGTTACCGTAAATAGCCGTAGGTCTTTGTGCCAACCGAGGAACAAACTCGTACACGATTAAGCGGTGATCACTGGATGAAGCGTCAGGCAAAACACGCCATCCATCTATTCGGACGTCTGAGCTTGAAAAAGTGACGTCAATAAAAGATTCGCCAGTAGGGCTACAATAAGTAGGCGGTGCATCAGGAGTGTTATGTATTGATAGATTCATCTCAGCGACGAAATCTTCGACGGCGTTCCGCCGTTCTGTATCGCTTGAACGGTATTTGCCATACCATAACGTAGAGGATGCGTTAACATCTGCGCCAATAATAATTTTGTGTCCTTTGAGAGACATCAAAACATGGCGCAAGTGATGTAAATGGGGACCGACAGGATCTGAATACTGAAAATAACAGCTCACTACGTAAACTTTCCAGGATGGGGATGATATTTCAGCGACAGCACAGTGTGACGTCATGAGGTTTCGCATAGCGCTTACCGTAAAATTAGTACGCGTTACGTAAATAGCAGCCCGTGATTTGTTGTCTAGCTGCACCAATTTATTTTTTAAACGCGCTTATTGATATTGTTCTTGTACAAGCACTATATCTAAGTTGTATTCATTGACTAAAGTTTCCAACTCTGATGTCGCAACCCTATCGTTGTGAAGACTGTCCCGTTTGACGATAACCTCGTAAGAGCCGAGAATGACAAGTTGTTGAAGTACTTAGACTTGGTTCACGAGGTTACCGCAATGTGGGATGTGGACTCAACAATAATTGTCCCGATAGTCGTCTCTGCAAACGGTCTCATAACAAAGGGCCTCGACCAACATCTTAAGAGGGTCTCGCTGGATTACTGGGTCGGATACAAAAGCTGGCAATTATGGGAACGGCGCGCATTGTCAGGAGATTCCTTACTCTGTCGTCCTGACCACTCGCGGCCTAGGGCATCAAACCCCAGGATGAACCAACTTCTTCTAATAACAATTTTTTGTATATTTATTCATATATTATTGTTTTTTTTAAAGATTATATCTAGGGACAATGTCACACAGATCTTCCTAGCCCCAAACTAAGCAAAGCTTGTACTATGGGTACCAGGTGACGATATACATACTTATATAGATAGATAAATACTTAAATACATAGAAAACATCCATGATTCAGAAACAAATATTTGTGCTCATCACACAAATATTTGCACTTACCGGGATTCGAACCCAGGACCACCAGCTTCGTAGGCAGGAGCACTACCAATTAGGCTACGGTGACCGTCAAAAATATAAATACATACCTATTGCCATGGTCACCTGTTATAATACGCGCATAACGCGCCCTAGACCGAAGAAACTATACTATCGATAATACATAAAATGGTACATACCAAAAAAACAATCCGAGTAATCCATGACTCCATCAGGATAAGGTAACTTGGTAACTGGACTGACGTTGCGGTCTCCCATAAAAGTCTTATTGCTGATCGTGTATACGAAAGCCTCGCCCCCATACTCCATGGACTTGCTGCCAAGGTACTCCAGGTCGAAAGTCTTGCAGACTCCAAGCCGGTAGATACTGATAGGAACTTCAGGAGTGAGGTTAGGGGGGTATGCGTATCCTTCGTATGTGTTCACAAACTTTTGTTCTCTGTAAATAAAGTAATAGTAAAAGAGTACGTACACCATTAATCCTAAAACAAATGATTAAGAGGCACTAAAAACTATAACCTTCCGGCGTTTTTGTGATTTAATGGGATGATAAGGTATGTTAGTGCCTTCATGAAGGACAGATTTATTATGATTATCTCGGTGTAGAGAATAAACAGTCAATACTTCAGATATTTTATAGAGAATTAATAATAATATCCTCCAGACCAAATCAACCAACACAGCCAGACGTGAGCTCCCGCAAGCCGTCTAAAATTAATATGATAATGTATATTCATAATATACATACCTTTATTCTAATAGACAAATATAATAGTTGTGCATATGCCGAGGAAGGTTCCATGGAAAAAGAAGAGGGTGGGAAAAAGTACGCTTTTATTCAATATAGCTGTGCCCCGCGGTTTTACCCGCGTTAAATTTTATGAATTATCTCATCTCCTTCCCTGAAGGTGACAGCGTCATAATATGTAGCCTATAGGTTGACCCAACTTCTTAGTAATATTCATGCAAAATTTGAAGTTAATCTATTCAGTACTTTTTGAGTTTAGCCCGGACATACATACAGACAAAGAGATAAACAGACAAAAATTCTAAAAACTAAATTTTTGGCTTCGTAATCGATTATAGATCACGGCCCAAGTATCTTTTAAAAAAAATATTCAATGTACAGTTTTGACTTTCCTACGATTTTATTATATGTATAGATATTTTGTCCTCTAGTTTTTACTATGAGAATGTTGTTTGCGGCATGCATGCAGAAAAATCAATAACAATATAAAAGAAATTATAACAAAATGTATTACGTTTCTTCAGTATCCTCGATGCTCCCCAGCTGTAAGTGTGTGAACTTCTTAACTGATTTTAGGTTGAACCGGTCCTGGTAGGTGGCACCAACCTCCACCTTGTAGTAGGATCCGTTGTCATAGAGCTAGACAATAGAAAACAAACCGTCCATTCATTTTACTATTTTTGTTTGTTATTACATATATTTATCATACTACGTGAAGTAAAAAATTTGTACACCTTTTGACGAAAATTGCGCGGAAGGAGGAGTGTCAAATTTTGAACAATTAGGCCCGGCGCCCACTATCGATCGGCATCGGTGCGGCTCGGTAGAGCTCGGGCGCCTTACGGTGGCTTCGGACGCCCAAGAGTTAACACGGCAGTCGTAAGCACGCTTAGCCGCCGTAGCTGATTTTGGGTAGCCACAGAATAGTTAGTAGAATACAAATCTAAATATAAGTACAAACATAATTCGATATGTGTCTAAAAGGCTGCAGCTCAGCATATCGTTACAGTCTATGTAGACTTTAATACTGATTTTTAGCTTCCAGCCTTAAAACGTTAGGCACAAATGCTTAGGAAGACCTAGCATGTGATATGCGGGGAAAATGTGTCAAAAGTATTATTTTAATTATATTTATATTTTGACTCACTTTTACATCATTTATTTTTGATAACAGTTGTGCGGGTGTATTTATAACGGTGGATTGGGACTTAGTTCTCATGGTTCATCTTGCTGAAGAAGAAGAGAAACTTGGATCCTTAAGGCAAAGAAGAATATTTTGTTTTAATTTCGTTAATTTCGTTTTAAACACAAGGTCCGTTATAATAATAATACTGTATTCATACCTAGTAATATAGACAGAACCATTCAGACAATATGTAGTAAAATTTAAATTTCAATACATAATATTAAAAACTTCAACTACACATAATCTCCTTGACAATAACTTAATACAAGCTAGCTAAATGTCACTACCATTATAAAATAAATTGTACAAATGTTTTAACATTCCGTGTACCTAAATATCTGTAACAAGTAACTAGAAATAATAACTGTATTACTACAAACATGTTCTGACTATTTACAAGCGCTTTTTTAAACCTTTTTTATTTTTTTATTTCATTTATTTTGGGTGCTAGCTCTCAAACGCCCGAGCTCTACCGAGCCGCACCGATGCCAACCGTGGGTACCAGGCCTTAAAGCTCATATGGAAAAGGAGTGCAGAAAGTCCCGGGTGTCCGGTAGGAAAACTGCAAAGAAGGAAAAGCAAGCAGGTGTGCCAATTAATAAGGACTCTAAGTCACTTACCCGATCAAGAAGGCCCAACTTCTTGAAATACACCATACCAGGAGCCAAATTATTACTTAAAGTGACCAGATGATCTTCGTAGCCCCAAAGGTAGTTGTGTACATCTATATCTATGATAGCTGTGGCCTTCAGACGTGCCGCCATCATGCTGTACGTGTAGCGCAAGAGGTAAGGGTAGTTCGACATTATGGATGTTACACTCTGGAATTAAAAGACGGAAGTATCAGAAGAACTCTTAAATCTATACATATAATAAAATCGTAGGAAAGTCAAAACTGTACATTGAATATTTTTTTACAAGGAAACTTGGGGCGTGATCTGCAAACGGTATCGGAGCCAAAAATATAGATTTTAGAATTTTTGTCTGTTTGTCTGTATGTATGTCCGGGCTAAACTCAAAAAGTACTGCATGGATTTACTTAAAATTTTGCATGAATATTACTAAGAGGACAGGTCAACATATAGGCTACATATTATCACGCTATCACCTAGGGGGAGGAGCTCTGATAATTTATAAAATTTAACGCGGGTAAAACCGCGGGGCTCAGCTAGTAAAACTAATAATAATATCCTGGGACATTATTTACACAAGGCCATCTGATCCCAAACTAAGCAGAGCTTGTACTATGGAAACCAGATAACCGATATAGGAGTACTACATATATTACTTTTCTTTTGTAAATACATACGTATATAGATAATTACACCCAGACTCAGGATAAACAGACATGTTTATGCACACAAATATCTGTCCTAGGTAGGAAAACCAAGACCTTCGGCGTGAAAATACATACCTGTTATCTGTATGATTACTAACACATAACATTAGTTAACTGAATAATTTATAAGTCTATGTAATTGTACTGTTGGTGTGCTTATTAATAAAATAAAAAAATAAATAAAATAAAAAGCAAGCATTTGCTAACCACGCCAACATGCCCGTAACTGAAACAGATTTTTAACTGGTGTGTAGTGCAGTGGCAGGAGCGTCATTGGTACACACCAGTTATTATTATTCTCTAATTTTACTCTAATTGGACCAAATCCCGTGTTCATGCCCGCTTGAGTATGTTTCGCCGGACCGTCTCAACTGGATCGTGTTGAAACCGGTAGTAGATGAACCCACTGAGTTTGTTTCACTGGGTCTTCTTAGTTGGGGCACATTGGATCCGGTGGTAGCATTAAAGCGCGACCGTCGATATTAACACAAGGTCCGTCATAATAATAATACCTTAATATAGACAGAACCATTGACAATATGTTGTAAAAATATTAGACTTAAACTAGATAATTAAACATAATCTCTTGACAATAACTTGATACGAGCTAGCTAAATATCATTGCTATAATAAAATAAATTTTATAAATGTTTTCATACAACGTGTACCTAAATATCTATGTTACTAGAAATAATAATGTATACAACTATATTACTACAAACATGTTCTGACTATTTACAAGCGCTTTTTAAAGTCTACGTGAATAAAAACCTTTTTTATTTTATTTTATTTATTGCTGTGTCAAGGAAATTGAAAGCCAGGGACTTGCGTATAAAAAGTCGATGGACTGAAGGGTGATAAACCCTTGAAATAGGTCCGTGGATAAAATAATATATAAATCAATGGGGACACGAACAAAATAAATCTGACGATTGTTTACGCGCGACTGCGACGGGAGTGGCGCCGCGGTGGAAGCTTGGCGGAACCTCGCGTCATTGCCTCGTGTCGGCCAGCCCAAAACTTGGCCACCATCACCATCCACGCTTCATTCATGTCACACATCATACACCAACTGAGCGACGTAATACAAGAGTTGAAATTTTTCTGCCTATACAATAATCAATACAAGAGTTGTAATTTTTGTGTCCTTATCAGTCTGCGCCAACTGTATGCCCAGACCTTGGAAGTTCGATGGTGGTAATTTTTCTCTTCGAACAGACCTTTAGCAGCTCAGACTGGATCTTATATAGCTCTGCTGAGTTCCCCAGGGTGGCGTTAGTGGTATTACGCTGGGAATCCTACAGAGCCATCGAAGCCCATTGCAATGGCAGTAGGGTCGACCAAATATGGTGATGTACAGACGCCAGCACATCAAGCTACCCCAATCTGTCAAAATTTCCCCAATTGAAAGTGAACCTTATTCTTGTGTGTTAAAGTTGAAAATCTATAAAAGGAATTAACAGATTGCGGCGGCTGGGAGTGCTGGCGTCTGTACATTAAATAGTATTTTAATAATTATTTTAACTTCGCTGTACTTACAAGCATAGCCAAATTAGGCAGTGTGAGATGCAACTCCTTAGGATTCGCTATGGATTCTTCTGGAACGAATTCTGCTCTGGCTCTGGGTGTCATTCTTAACAGTTTATTATCTTCACTCATGGATAAATCTTCGTACCAGCGGTATTCTCTGCAAACATACAGCAATTAGCATCTTTCTCACACTTATTGAATAGACTGAGATGGTGATACCTGGTTTTTACTCTAGACGTTAAATCTACAGTCAGCATCACAGAGGTAGAAAATGAAACCTTGATTGAATGAGGATAGAACAAGGCCTTGAGCCTGCCCTCCCACTTAGACAGGATTGGACGGATGTTTTTTTTGTTCTCATCCAATTAACATTGCTTTGTGGTGACGGCATAGAATATCATCCAGTGGGAGGCGTAGAAATCGTCCGAGGGAATACCTACCAGAGAACGGGCAGCAGCGTTTATCTGTGAACTATGATGACCTTCAAACTGCGATTGCCAACCCTGCGATGGGAATAGACTCTGCTTGCATAATTCTCCCGAACTACACTTATGTGGAGAAGTATTTTCTGTATGGCGCCTCAGATCTACAATAAAATACCTTTTTCATATAAAACCCTAACAGTAAATTTATTCAAATTCTTGCTTTGTAAAAAAGGGCTTGAAAGATCTTTTACTAGATAAGTCTATTGTGCCAAATATGTAAAATTATTGTCTTTTAAACTGCGGCAAACTATTTTATATAAATTTTTAGGTATTTGTACGCCTGATTCGGCAGGACATGTTGATACCAAAACTATTATTGTAACACCACATGTAAAAATGTAACACATGCTTCATACAAATAAATGCATCTTTATCTTTATCTGCCAAGCGTGGCGATTATGGCATGTCCCCACATTCTTTGGGGAGGCTTTGGTCCATCAGTGGACGTACTTCGGCAGACATGATGATATAGAAATATATTCAGGAGAATTTAATAATAGGGCGTACTTACTGGTAAACAAAAGGGCCGATTTCCTGCACCTTCAGCTTGGTGTCTTCTCCTGACATGAACTTCTCAGCATTACTGATGTTGAAAAGAAAAACTGAGACACAGACAAAAATTATCACTGATAAATGATAACTTCTATATAAAAGCATAAAATGACTGATGAATGATTGATCAGCGCCGATCTAAATCGCTAGGTCTAAAACCATGAAATTATGCACAAATATTTCTAAAGTAAACTTACGTGTGCATTAAGAAAGGATTTTTGAAAATTCAACCCCTATGTCGGTGCAAATTTTGTACGGAACAACGTGTATTCTTAGCAATCCTATCTTCCTGGCTATATTATAGATCTCTGGCTCAACAAACGGAATAAGTCACAGACCCTATATACATACATTATTTTGTTTATAACGTTTACCGAACAACTAATATTTTTTAATAAAACTTGAACAAGAAATACTGAAAACAATTATTAATACTATGTGTAAGCTTTGGTCACAACTTGCACATAGTAATAAGATAGACAATTTTTTTTTATGCAGAATGGGTTTGCGCTTTACCACGATCTCACCAGATGGTAAGTGAAGATGTGGTCGAAGATGGACCACGAGTACCCATAAGATGCCTGTTCACTCTAGCCTTGAATCAACCCATGTTGTAAGAGTCTGGAAATACGTCGTTCGGGAGGGTGTTCCACTGCTTAGCCGTGCGTATGATAAAGGAGGAAGCAAAGCGCTTCGTACCGCAGAATGATGTCAACAACAAAGCGGTGAAAACCCTCCCGACGCCTAGTAGTCCTATGAAAAAAGGGGGAAGGAAGGATAAGTTCATGGAGTTCTTGAGCGCATTGAATACATTTTAATTATATGTACTGTGTAATACTATTGGTGTACAATAAAGAGTTAATCTATCTTAGTATAAAGAATGTTTTAGTTATTTCTTGTTCAAGTTTAGTTAAATATTTATAATAAACCAATGCTTTATTTCTATCACGGTTTGTTTCAATATCATATGTACAGAACCTTAATAGAGAGATATAAGTAACTCCCACTTTAACGGTTTCTCATAATATGTAGTCTAATCTAACGTTTAAGGATAGTTCTCATTTCTAAAATAAAATAAAGGTATTAATACACTGTAAGTAGTCAGAACATGTTTGTAGCAATACCTGAATAAATATGCATAGTTATTTCTAGGATTAGTACACGCGTTAGAAGTTATACTTCGTAATATACAACTTGAACATAGTTATCAATTTTCATACCACCTAGAACTAACGTCATGCTGTTATTTTTACGATGCGCGCGCACGATGCGCGCGCATCGTAAAATTTCAAAGTCATACCACCTAGAACTAACTTCATGCTGTTAAATTTTTTGGTGTCGGTGTGCGCGCGCATCGTAAAAATTCACTCTCATCATTTTTCTCCATCGCGCCAAAAGAAGTATAACTTCAATAACATTTTATTTATGATACTTATGATTTTAGTAACTTGGCTATCTTATTTAAGTTAAGTCAAAGAGATTATTTATTGGTCTAATGACTGAAATTTATAGTTTTAAATATATTTTATTACATTTTGTCTGAATGGTTCTGTGTATATTGAGTTAAGAATTCAATATTATTATTTCTACAGTTTTACCGTGTAATTTCGCCGCCGGGGTCTCCACCTGCAGCAAATTGTATAGGATAGTATCCTTTCCTAGGCGGAGTTTCTAAAAGAAACACAAACATTAATTATAAATAAAGAAAACATGCTTCATGTAAGAACATGCTACAATAAAATGTTACAATACCGAAAATCTCATATATTCTACCACTTCTGGTTCTACATATATTATCTAATAACTAAAACTAAAATTATTTTAGTTATATAAAAGAGAAATTCGCTAGCATTGTTTTATTATATTTATAACTTAATTAACGCACATCCTGAAAATAGTTTTTTCAGAATCGTTAACTGAATCGATTTATATAATATAATTTATTATTAATCATTTATTTCAGAATAAATTTCCATATATTGTTAGTAAAAGTCATATCTGGGGACAATGTCACACAGACCATCCTAGCCCCAAACTAAGCAAAGCTTGTACTATGGGTACCAGGCGACGATATACATACTTATATAGATAGATAAACACTTATATACATAGAAAACATCCATGACTCGAACATGAAACAAATATTCGTGCTCATCACACAAATATTTGCACTTACCGGGATTCGAACCCAGGACCACCAGCTTTGTAGGCAGGAGCACTACCAACTAGGCTACGGTGAACGTCAATATAATTTTTAATATAGGTAAGTTTTAATTCCAATAATAATTAATACTTGAAATTATTGTCATATTAACCCTGTACAGTAAACCGTAAGTCAAAGTAATAAGACTTTTAAAATCGCAGTTTTATTTGTATTCATACAAATTCCATCATTCAATGCAAAATAAAGAAAAATAAATATAAAACAATGCATATACATGTTTAATTAAAAATTCACTGTTAGTATTATGATCACAATATAATATTCTAATTGGGGTGTCTGAGGGTGTGCGTTAATTACGTTACATGTTGTATATATATGTTTTATTGTATAATAATTGCCTAATTAGGTAAAGCTATTTGAAATTTGTTAAGAGGATCCATCGATTGTGCAGAACTTCTGTCAAAAATCCCATTAAATGTGCCAAGAGCAGCAGCAAGACCAACTAATCCTATTTATCTTCCTTTAGAACCAATAAATTACAGACAAAACGCATTTTTGAGGCGAGCGAGCAGTAGCCTTAATAAATAACATTTTTTGCTGTTGGTCTTCGAATAATAAATAATTAAATAAATTAGTAATGTATAATATGATATACTTACATATTTTACGATTAAGCTTAACGGGTCTATTACTATAATTAATAGCGAAGTTATCAGACATCCAGCGGCCATTAACATTGACAAGAAGATTTTATCTGTAAAAAAAAGAAAAAAGGTTGAAAACCTCAGTGAGGACTTTAATTTTATTTTCACATGGTTTATATTATGTGAGAATGGCTGGTAAAGAGTGTTTTTATTTCAAAGAGGACGGGTTGAGTGTCCTTTTTAAACGGTTTTATATTTATTTATATAAATAACTAAATAAATCAGTAATTTTCTCACCGTCGTCGCGTCGGTGGGCCAACTGCTTAAGGACAAATTAAACGATTCTTCTATCGCACCTTTTAATCGATAATTGTAGACAATTGACGTGCCCCACGGTTTTATTTTAGTCTAGTCTATGCATATGTTTATAATGCCCACGACTGTATCTATTTTATTATTTTTTAGCTTTTAGTAAATTCTTAAACATTACAATGTATTAAACATAAAACATAAAACCATATTAATTTAACATAAAACCGTTTAACTTAAAAAGTTTTTTTACCAATTTTTATTGTTAAATATATTTGCTATCTTATAATTTAATTTGATGATTTCGTAACTTGTTTAATCATTCTTTACGTAAATATACAACACAAGTCAGGCCAGTGTAGGTACAATAGGCGGTAGGAAATAATATAGGGCTTAATCTCAAGTTTCAGAAATATTGAATTAGAAGTTTTTAATCATAAGTAATAAGACAACTAACATACTGCCATCTGATCCCAAACTAGGCAGAGCCTGTACTATGGCAAACAGACAATCATCATCATCATCATCATCATATCAGCCGAAAGACGTCCACTGCTGGACAAAGGCCTCCCCCAAAGATCTCCACAATTGCCGGTCTTGCGCTATCTGCATCCAGCGATTTCCAGCGACCCGCACAAGATCATCGGTCCATCTTGTAGGGGGCCTGCCCACGCTGCGTCTTCCGGTTCGTGGACAACAACCAGACAATACATACATATTATAAATAAATATTCAAAACATATATTCGTGTTGATTACATAAAGATTTGTCCCGGGTGGGAATGGAACCCACGACCTCAGGCTTAACAGTCATGGTCAATATACACTACACCAACAGGCCAGTTGGATAGAACAGTGAATAAAATATTTTTGGTGTTTGAATAAGCACAATAAACACTCAGTGTGTTGTAACAACCTGTTCATTTGTGGGACTGGTTGCTACACTAAAAAACCTTCGTCATAAAAATAATTCAATTTCTTATTCAATGAATTCTGAAAATCCGTCTTTTTTTCTGTACAAGAAAGGGGAATTCCATTTGCGCACCAATTATGTTGGTAAGGATGAGTTTAAACCCGTTTACTGGTAGTGGCAATATAGTTGCCACTATATTTTGAACTTCTGTGTGAATATATTGTGAACTGCTGTGTGGTGACAGCGACAAATATCAGAATCAGAATATCATCACCCCATCTCATCCCGTGGGGGGCGTAGAAGTCGACCCGAGGGCATATCTACCAGAGGATGGGCAGCAGCTTCCTTCTGATTACTATGACCATCATACTGCGATCGCCAACCCGCCTGCCAAGCGTGGCGATTATGGCATATCCCCCCAAGACGATTCTTGAGGGAGGCTTGTCCAGCAGTGGACTTATTTAGCTGTAATGATGATATTTTGAACTTAGTTTGTAATAAGAATAAAAAACAATCAGTTACCTATAAACTTACCTACTACCGCTTAGAGCGTTAAAGGGTGTCGTAAGAGGCGACTAAGTGATACACCAGACAGCAGCCTTACCTATTCACTAGCTACCACTTAACTGCGGTCACCAACTCGCATGCCAAGCGCGGTGACTACGGCAAACCCTTCCAAAAGACTAAGTTAACTTTTTCCGTCAAGTTAACGTCAAACTTGAGGGGTAGACCTATACCCAGCTGTGGACGATATCAGGCTGATGTGTGAGAAAAAAATAAATAAAATAAGGTTTTATACTTACTCCTTTTGGAAATCCGCTGGTTTAGAGCGTCTTCTTTGCATAGTAACACCATTTTCCTAGTTTAGTACAGGATTGCGTATTATTCGGTATGTGTTGTATTGTGCTTGTAGATCAATTTGTGACATAAATTTCTGTGAGAAATAAAAGAAAAGTATAAAGTCATCGCTGAAACATTATGTCTATAATCTCTAATTTTGGTTCAGCGGTGATTCAGTAATCACCAACACCATCTCCACAATGTCCGATCTGCGGTGGTTCACCATCATTGTCCCTAAATTGTCGTAGCAGTCAAACATATTTCGATTTTCCTCTCGCGCAAAGACCAAGGAAAGTCTTTTACGATCTGGACGGCAAGATCATGTCAGAAACTCTCGTGACACTGCACAAAACTTTACATATTATACTTGCTGGCAAATAAAAAAGACCACGAACGCGTCTTGGCCAAAATTACGATCATTTAGAATTCGTATCGGTAGAACGCTCTTTCCAATCCTGTTCCAAGTTATTTATTTAACTTTTTACTTAAAATCTATCATTACAGGTCTTACCTAATGCGATAGTGTTGGTATTAAAATTATAAAATCCTTATTTAACTACATTCTAAAACTAATTATTCATGTAACTAATTATGTCAGCAAATAAGTCGAGGTTTCAATCCTAAAAGCAGAAGTTCATTTGCGCGGGACATTTTATAGAGTACAAGTATTTGTACAAACCAGGGGTACTTTCTATTCCAGCACTCTCATGATCCAATGGGACGACTAGCGACACAACCGGAAAGAGTTCAACCGGAATAAACGGAGGTGTAATATCCACTTATTTATTGTTTAGTGAAGCTAGGCTTACTGTACACGCCATGTAAAAGTACATGTGGGCGTTAAGAAAACGTTAAATTCATTTTGAGTGATCTACACAAACATAATTTACTACACAAATTTTAAAATAAAAGCAATTACTACTACAAATACTACACAATTTTTAAAATAATAATGATACTAAAAGCAGCACACCTTTTAGACACAGCATTGTCCAGAGGGTCTGTCACAAATTGCGTACTAAAACTTTACAAAGTCTCTAAGTGCGAATTAGTTAGAACAACAAATACAAAACTCTTGTTCGCTACTGGAAGGAAATCTACTATAAACACTATTGATATTGGCACAGAATAAAAATTACTTACGTAATAAATAAATTATTAAAATAAATATTTTGGAACAACTAATACACTACCATCTGATCCCAAACTAGTCAGAGCCTGTATACGGCACCCAGACAACTGATGAACATACTTATATATTTCTAAATATATACGTAAGTCAACTGTGGGGGATGGGGGGAGGCATTTTTCCAGCAGTGGACGTTATATCACGACATATGCTGACGTAGTCAAGGATAGTTATTCACTTATATCCTCTTCCAAACTTTGACTCCAAAAATGGCCTGATGGTCTAGTGGTTAGTGAGCCTGACTGCTATACCAGAGGTCTTGGGTTCAATCTCCGCATAGTACAAATCATTGTGTGTTCAGAAGTCGGGGTATAATTTATCTATACTAATATTATAAAGAGGTAACGTTTGTTAGCATTAAAGCGCGACCGTCGTTATTAACACAAGGTCCGTCATTATAATAATACCTTAATATAGACAGAACCATTGACAATATGTAGTAAAAATATTAGACTTAAACTAGATAATTAAACATAATCTCTTGACAATAACTTGATACGAGCTAGCTGAATATCATTGCTATAATAATATAAATTTTATAAATATTTTCATACAATCAATACAGTGTGTACCTAAATATCTATATTACTAGAAATAATAATGTATACAACTATATTACTACAAACATGTTCTGACTATTTCCAAGCGCTTTTTTGAAGTCTACGTGAATAAAAACCTTTTTTATTTATTTTATTATTTATTTTAGTTTGTGACGTTGTAAGGGGTAATCTCTGTATCCACTGAACCGATTTTCAAAATTATTTGTCATTGTCATAGGCTATTATTCATCATCATAATTTTTATTTATCCCGAACTTTTAACCCGAAGTATTACGCGGGACAAACGGGCAGGGACAACATTATTTATAACGCGGAACGAAGTAATATTATAATAATAATAAATTTTTATTCAAGAAAAATGTATGTTTTTAGAAATATATAACTATGTTTATCATTTGTCTGGTCACTATAGTAGTCTGCCTAGTTTGGGATCAGTTGGCAGTGTGTAAGTTGTCACAAGATATTTATTTATTTATTGATAAAGTTTTAACTCACCGCTGAACGGAGTCTTCTCTTCATTTGCCTTCTAGGTAGTTGGCAAATGCAAACAAAGGATAAAAACATCTTGATTTATTAATTGTTTTGTATATCAAAACAATAAACAGTTTATAATAAACATTAAAATTTATTTATGACGTCTTTAAATAGTAATTTACTTTATAAAAAAATATATAAAACTGCCATTGAACAAACAAATGCTGTTATAAGTTTGACGCCTGTGTTTACGTGTCTGTGACAGCGTAACTTTAATAATATAATAATATCTGGGGACAATGTCACACAGATCATCCTAGCCCTAAACTAAGCAAAGCTTGTACTATGGGTACCAGGCGACGATATACATACTTATATAGATAGATAAATACATAAATACATAGAAAACATCCATGACTCAGAAACAAATATTCGTGCTCATCACACAAATATTTGCTCTTACCGGGATTCGAACCCAGGACCACCAGTTTCGTAGGCAGGAGCACTACCAACTAGGCTATGGTGACCGTCACTTTCAAACGGTAGTACCGATTTATATGAAATTTTTTGATGTGGTCGGGTTTTGTGTCAAGCTAACGTTGGTCATCATTATTGTAAGGCACTTTACATTGTTGTTTAAATTTACTACTAAGTAAGCACACAAGCAGACGGCCCGCCTGATGGCAAGCCGTCACAGTAACTAAGGAAACTTGCTACAAACATAAAATCATGCCTCGTAGGTCTAGCGGTAGCGTGTTCAACCGCAGAAAATGAGGTCCTGGGTTCAAATCCCGAGTCACGCCATAAAGTGATTTTGGCATATTCCCGTAAAAAGAAATTTCTCAGTATCAGCCTGAAGTCTGGAAGTTGGCAGTATTACACCCCCGTGCTTCGGAGAATGAATGAGAGAGAATTCGGAGAGCACGTAAAGCCGTCGGTCCTGTACCTGACCTCTTTCCGGTCGTGTCGCTAGTCGTCCCATCGGATCATGAGAGTGATAGAATAGAAAGTGCCCCTGTGTTTGCGCACACACTTGTGAACTATAATATGTCCTGCGCAATTGGCTAATCTCCATTGATATCATCATGTCTTGTGGCTTGGCTTCATAATAATGCTATAATATGGAATGTATTCTGTTAGGTGAAGATACTTCCTCATTCGAGATGCTTATAGAGCGAATGAATGGATACGCACTACTTCTCAATCACTGTTTAGAATTATTCTTGGCATAATTTCGGCCAGGGCGGCCAGTTTCAATGGAGATTAGACATCTGCATGAGACGTTTTATAGAGCACAAGTATTTGCACAAACACAGGGGCACTTTCTATTCCATAACTCTCATGATACGATGGGACGACTATTTATTTTGTAAAATAGGATGGCAAACGAGTGATCACCGCCGCCCATGGACACTCGCAACACCAGAGGAGCCGCAAGTGCGTTGCCGGCCTTTAAGAAAAGAATAGGCTTGCTTCTTGAAGGTTGCCATGTCATACCGGATCGGAAACACCTCCGCAGCTAATTGATTCCACAGAGCGGTAGTGCGCGGCAAAGCGTTTCTTGTGAAACGCACAGTGGTAGATGACCATTCATCCAGGTGATAAGGATGAAATTTCCACTTTTGGTGGAATGTGGCGGCAGATATAAGCTCGAACTATTCCTCTGAACACTCCCCGCGATAACGGATATCGAACAGATGCCACATCTCTCCGTAGGGTAAGAGGATCAAGCCAAATAGTGGGATTCCCGTCGTCAACGTCAACCATTCGAGCTGCACGACGTTGTATACGATCAAAAGGAAGAAGTTGATACTGTGGTGCCCCGCCCCAGAGCTAGCAGTAATATTCCATGTGCGGCCGTACTAGCGCCTTATATAATTGGAGGCGATGGGCCCATGTAAAGTATCGCCTAGCTCTGTGAAGGACACCCAGCTTTATGGAGGCCAATTTGGCTTTGTCTCCAGATGACCGCGAAATTTTACGTCTCTCTCGATGTCGACGCCGAGAATCCCAACACACGGCCTGATATCAAGGGGAGTGCCCTGAAATTGAGGAGGAATGGCAATGGGAGCTTTTGGCAGTAAACGCGCAAGCTTGTGTCTTTAGAGAGTTGGCTACTACTACTCTCCGAAGCACGGGTGTGTGATGCCGCCAACTCCCAGACTGCGAGCTGATATTGAAAAATTTTCTTGAAAGAAAATTCGCTGAAAAAAATAATACCAAAATCACTTTTTAGCCTGACTCGGGATTTCGATCCCAGATTGATGATTGAACCCAAGACCTCATTATATGCAGTTGAACACACTACCGCTAGACCAATAAGGAAGTCAGTTATTTGCCTTATACCTATGTAGTTAGCTATTGCGAACAAAAATAAATACATCGACATTTATTCATTGCTTTGTATATTAAAACAATTAACATTTTATACTTAACATTAATATTAGGTCTTTACCTATGAAATTGCCGTTCTGCAGTACTGGCCATTTCAAATCAAAATAATTTTTGTTTGGCTAAGAATTCTAATTTCAAATTAATTTTATTTTAAAAACATGGATTCTTTTTTCCAAAAGTAGTCATTTCTTTATTGATTAGTGTTACATTTTCATCGCATTTCAATCTTTTTCGTCATCATGGATACGTTAAAAATTCGAGTAATTATGGAATATGAGTACCGTCGTGGCAGCAACGCGGCACAAGCGGCACGCAACATCAACGACGTTTACGGAGCTAACACTACAAACCAACGTACCACCTGTTATTGGTTTGCTCGCTTCCGTTCTGGAAATTTCGACCTGAAAAATGAACCTCGCGGTCGTCCAAAGACTTTGGTCGACAATGACGAATTAAAGGCGGTTGTGGAAGCTGATGATACACAATCTACGGCTGAATTAGCAGCAGCTTTCGACGTTAGCGTCAAAACAATATTGGTCCATTTGCGTCAAATTGGCAAGGTAAAAAAGCTTGACAAATGGGTGCCCCACGAACTCAATGATCGCCAGCGCGAAGTACGCGTCGAGACGTGCCTTGCACTGCTCAACAGACACACAAATGAAGGAATTTTGAACCGCATTGTTACCTGCGATGAAAAATGGATTCTGTTTGATAACCGCAAGCGCTCAGCAAGTTGGTTGGATCCTGGTTCAGCACCTAAACAATGCCCTAAACGAAAACTTACCCCTAGAAAAGTGATGGTCACTGTTTGGTGGTCTAGCGCCGGTGTGATTCATCACAGCTTCTTACCAAACGGGGTGAGCATTACTGCAGATGTGTACTGTGAAGAACTGAGCACAATGATGGAGAAGCTGGCGCATCTCCAACCAGCATTGGTCAATCGCTCGTCTCCGCTGCTCCTGCACGACAACGCGCGACCTCATACTGCACAGCAGACGGTCTCCAAGTTGCAAGAACTGGGGTTGGAAGCTCTCCGTCATCCGCCCTACTCACCAGACCTTGCGCCTACAGACTACTACTTTTTCCAGAATTTGGATAACTTCTTGGCGGGAAAAAAATTCAATACCCGAGAGGCAGTACAAAATGCCTTTGAAGAATTTGTTGCCTCCCGTGCAGCTGATTTCTTTAAGAAGGGCATCAATAAACTGCCACTGCGATGGCAAAGATGCATTGATTGCATGGGTGATTACTTCGATTAATACAAATAAAAAAATTCATGAAAAAAATTCGTTTAAATTTTTTCATACAAAACGGCAATTTCATAGGTAAAGACCTATTATTTATATACGACTTCTTTAAGTCGTTATTTACTTATTAAAAATTTATAAAACTGCAATTAATGGAATTGAATAAACAAAGGCAAATTATAAGTGTGACGACTGTGTTTACTTGACATTTCCATGAAATTTTTTGACATAATAATGAATTGTGTCACTCAAGCGCTTTTCATCATCATCATATACCATTTCGCTTAATTATTTTGTTTATACTAACAAGTCGGCAAACAAGCAGACGGCCCAGCTGATAGTAAGCAATTACCATAGCCTAGGACACTTGGTACTCACATGGAATCATGTATCGGCAATTCTTCGTCTAATAATGCTATAACCTGAAATGTATTCTGTAAGACGGAGATACTTCCTCATTCGAGATGCGAATGAACGCTACAATCTACCGCACTACACACTATATCGATAGCTCACTTAGACTCCTTAAAATTGATCCTCGGTGCTTGTGCAGCTGGCTTCTCTAGTAGCAATTCTCTTGTTTTATGAGGCTCCAGCCTCGTTTTATCATTCAGTCTTCCGCTTTGCTATGGAAGGAAGTGGAACTATTCTATTTCTAACTCCTCCTTGTTTCTTCCACATTTAATTATTTGCGGGATCCAAGACATTTAAAGCGATTCCCCGGGACACACCTGAGGTTCACCGCTCAGTGTCATTTCATTGTACGCACGGTTAATCCTGGCTTACAGGAGTTGCAGTGGTGGGATAGAAGGATGGCTAGTCCCGTCTATCTCACTTTACTCTGTTCTTAGAGTTGCAGGAGGAAGTCGTTAAGCTAGTCTCTTGCTGCTGGAATCGGAGTGTATTGAAGGAACTGTTTCCTTAAGCAAGTATTCTTTTATGTGATACATTGTTTTCCTGAAGTCACATAGCCCCGTATGTCCCAAAGAATCACGTGAATTGTATCCGCTGCGTTGCTTAAGTTGACTAGAGTTTTCCATTATCTTTAATACCAAACTCTTACTACCAAATTCCTGCACCATTTCAGAAATATCATGACGAGTAGGTGTCGTCCATCTTGAAATGCCTAAAAGAAGTTTAATAGGCTGTTGACAATATGTAGTAAAAATATTAGACTTAAACTAGATAATTAAACATAATCTATTGACAATAACTTGATACGAGCTAGCTAAATATCAATGCAATGCTGCTGCTAGTTCTCTGAGAGATAGTCCCTCGGGACGACTTCTGTGAAGTCCTGTGCCCCCCCCCCACCCCATGGAATGAGATGGGGTGGTGATACTCTTTGCCGTCAGCCATACAGCGTTGAGTATGATCGTCAAAAGTTTTTGTTCGTATTCCACAAACTGTTTTTTTTATGTTTTTAATTTGATGGTTACAAACCATCCCTTGAGTTATGTCCACTATCTATGTAACACTTTGCATAGATGTTATAAAAATAATATATATGACATAATACCTATGACATGCAAATTCTGATCTACTCTTACGTCAATACAGACTACAAAAAATCTACTTTAGTCTTAGTATGGTCTTAATTTATTACAGAAATCTAATTACGTAGTTTTTTGTAAAAATTCGCAAAAACTTGAACTTTCTGCGTTCTAACGCAGAAATAACCTAAAAATACGGCAGTTCACTGTCAAGGTTGGTGTCTCTTTAAATACGGCGATCCGAGCCACAATGGGGTTTTTTTAATTTATTTAGTTAGATATAGGCTTCGATCAATAATGTAGGTATCAACTCCGTGTGAAAAAATTCAATAAACATACAAACTAAACTAAAAACCATTTCAACTGCTTCTGAAATTGGCTCAGCAAGTATACTGAGGCAAATTCCTACATCGAGTTTATTGAAGTTAAATTTGTACATAAATTATGATCGCTGATCTTCGTTTCGTACACAATCCCACAAGCTACAGAGGGTACCCACTGCACTTGTTTCCAATTTACGGAGGACCCGTGTTTAACAATGGCCGATAAAAATCCTCAAAAAGCCTGTGAATTTTTGCATTTGATGATTGGTTTCCATCACCATATGTAAATTATAATGTTAGGTTGCATAATATTTGCATTTTTTAAGTGGCAACACCAAGCGGTGACGTTTGACAAGTAGACGAACCGAATGCGTCCGTGTCATGTCAGAAACATAAACAGTCTTATTTAAAACGCTACTTAAATTTAAGCTTAACCATGGTTTATCAAATTTTTCATTTAAAAATACGAATTAACTTTGACCCGCGGTTAAGCCACGTTAAAATTTAAACCACGTCGGCCCCTGGTTTAAACCTTGTTCAAATATGGCGGATTTTATTTGCATTAGCTGACGTTTTATTTGAAGTTTGTTTGTGAATGGAGGTTTCATTGAAGTTACTAACCGTTTTAATTTTTAAATAAATACTGAATGCCAGTTGGATTCTTATCACAAACTTCAAAATCCACCAAAGAAAATCAATAGTCCTTGAAAATGCACTGTTACGATCATAAATCTATCATTCCATGTCTACCATAGAACAAAAATCACAAAGTTTGGATACATAATCCGATTTCGTCGATTAATTTTGGTCAAGCTCTATACCAGTCCCAGAAATGTCGACAGAGTAAAATAAAAAGAAGAGGTTTTTAAATAAAGAAATAGTTGAGCGGGGTTTAAGTGGTTGAGCAGGGTTTAGCTGACACATGGTTAAGCGGCGGATCACGGAATTATTTTAAATAAGAGCAAAAGTGTCCATAGTTGTACTCGATCACAGAAATGTTATAGTAGGTATTATAATAAATATAGAAGTGTTACAATGTTGTATGAATATCATAAATATGATATTAGCCATTATGGAGTTTTCTTACAATAGTAGATAGTAAATATAGTATCATAATGATATAGTTACATAAAATCATTTCTTTTAAGGGTTCGGTAGCCAAATGGCAAAAAAACGGAACCCTTATAGATTCGTCTTGTCTATCAGTCTGTCTGTCTGTCTGTGCGTCCGTATGTCACAGCCCCTTTTTTCCGGAACTATAAGAGCTGTACTGTTGAAACTTGGTACGTAGATGTATTCTGTGAACCACATTAAGATTTTCACACAACAATAGAAATAGAACAATAATTTTGGGGGTTCCCCATACATAAAACGGAAAATTTTTTTTTTTTTCATTGTACCCATATATGTAGGGTATCTATGGATAGGTATTCAAAAATGATATTGAGGTTTCTAATAAGTATAATTTTTTTCTAAAGTGAATAGTTTGCCCATACTTATAAAAAAAATGGAACTCATGGGAATCAGAGGGACGCAGCTGGACCTTTACGCGGACTACCTTAGGGAGCGTACCCAGTGCGTTAAGATAGAAAACTATCTAAGCGATCAATGTACGGTCACTTTCGGCACACCCCAAGGTAGTGTACTTGGCCCGACTTTGTTCCTCATATATATCAACGAGCTGGGTATGCTCTCACTTACGAACGGAAAGATCATAAGTTTTGCTGACGATACCGTCCTACTGTTTTGCGCCAACACATTGAGTGAAGTATTTGCCACTGCCCAGACGGGCTTTAATGTTGTATCACAATGGCTTCAAGATAACACACTAACACTAAATGCGGAAAAAACTAAATACATTACTTTCTCGCTAACAAACTCATCAATACCATCATTAACGTACAACATTAAATCTCACAAATGCCCCGAACCACACATACAACCGTGTAATTGCCCTAATCTTCAAATTACTAACGAAATAAAATACCTTGGTGTCGTTATTGATAAAAACTTAAAATTTGACAAACATATTGATTTACTTAGTAGTCGTCTCCGTAAGCTAATATATGTGTTTAAGACCCTCAGAGCGGTGGCTGATGAACAACTCAAAAAGTCGGTGTATTATGCCCTTGCCCAATCTTTGCTTTCTTACTGCATTACCTCTTGGGGTGGTGCACCAAAATGTAGGATGATACAGTTAGAGCGGGCTCAAAGGGCCATTCTAAAGGTATCATATTCTCTACCATACCGACACCCCACTACTCTGTTATATAAAGAGGCAAAGGTTCTAACTGTTCGTCAACTATTTATAAAAAACATATTACTAAAGCAACACTCTCAGCTATATTTTGATCCGTCACTCTGTAGAGGAAAACGACGATTCAACCCTGTTGATAGACCATGTACTCACCTAAAAACTGTGGTAGCAAAGAGGTTCTTCTGTCATCTTGGGGGCTTCTTGTACAATCAAATTAATAAAAAACTGCCTATGTACCATCTAACTACGAATAAATGCAATAATGAAATAACAACATGGCTCCAGGCACTGACCTATGACGAAACTGAGAAGCTTTTGAACAATCTGACATAAACGTTAATGTAACAAAATCATTTATAAATAAAATTTACCTGGTATCCTTGCGCAAAAAGTAAAAATAATAAAAAAATACTCATACGTGCATCCACAAAACACCTCACGCACTCACATACCACACACACACTAACACACACACACTCATACACTCACACACACACACACTTTTGCTCAAACTTTTATATATTTTTGTTTCTCATATTTTATACTGTTAATATGGTCAATACTCCAAGGGTTGGGGGACCTGGTGACCTGAAATACAGGCCTACTAGAGCCTAGTTTGGGCATCAGTCTTCCACAATATTTTTGTGTAATGTTGTAAAATTTCAATGTCTGTAACCATAACACTATGTACCATGTTATAATATTGTGGAGAGAAATAAATTATATTGATTGATTGATTGATTGAGTTTGCGCGAGAGACCCTTCCAAAGTGGTAAAATGAGTGTCCTCCCCCTGTAACTTCTAAAATAAGAAAATAATAAATCTAAAAAAATATATTACCATGTAAACTAACAACGAAAATTAGTTTGAACGAGATCTAGTATTTAGTTTTTTTTAATACCTCACAAATCGTAAACCGCAATTTACCTTTCATTTAATCAATTGAAATACTTGCTGCTACGGAACCCTTCATGGGCGAGTCCGACTCGCACTTGTCCGGTTTTTTTTAATAATATTTTTGTAAACATTGTTGTTTGGATGGAATAAATACTAAGTTATGTACCTGCCCCCATATACAAGTAGTAATTAACCTTTCAAAGATACCTCGGAATTGAAATAGATATCTATTCTTTTAAAATAAATATCCTGGGACATTATTCACACTGACTCATCTGACCCCAAACTAAGCGGAGCTTAGTATGGAAACTAAATAACGGATATATTACGTATACCTACTACTTTTCTCTTGTAAACCAATTCCACCCAGACTCAGGATAAACAGACATATTCTAATACACAAATATCTGTCCTGGGTGGGAATCGTATCCACGACTGGCGGCGTGAAAGGCAAGCATTTACTTATATATTTATTTTACAGATGTGGAATAGGTATGTAATAAATTTACCCAATTTTTGGCGAATATTAAAATTCTTCCAACCGTAAACCTTTCAAATTTAAACTTATACTATGTAATTCGCTAGCCGAGTCATACATTCAATACGGACTCTATTATAGTTATGGTCTAAGGTTCAAATCTTGTCATAGTAATGTATATATACTGGTTCCGACCGGCATCCCCTATATATCCTGTTCAACATTTTTCATTATTTTTTTTTATTGAATAACTTTTCTTTTAGTAATGCATATTGAAACTAGCCGGTATTCATCGATATACAATTGATTTTTAGAAATGTCAAGAATATTGTCTCAATATAAATTAAAAATCAATTGTATATTGACGAATACCGCCTAGTTTAACACTGTAAAGTATTAACTATACGTACAAAGTTCAATATGCATTACTAAAAGAAAAGATATTTAATAAAAAATAATGAAAAACGTTGAACAGGATATACAGGGGCTGCCGCTCGGAACCAGTTTTGCATGCCTCGAGGAAACAACATGGTGCGGTGAATAATAATGAATAGTCTACTCACAAGTTTACGTCATAAAATGACCCCAAATAGTATTAAAGAAAAGCTTAATCCCATTTTTTACAGCACATTGCAATGAATTTAATTTTTTGTAAGATTTAGATATCGAACTTTAGTTTTTCCTACAAAATTATAATTATAGCCTGTTAATCAACGACGCAGACGCATAATTAGTGCTTCATTACAAATCTAATTGGTTTAAAAATGCTATAATACTTATTTTTCCTTTTCTCCAGACTCATGGGTCACACAAACTACTTATGGGTATAATTGACGGACTCAAAGTATACCACCTGGGGTCTGTCAATTATAGGTATGTTCGTAAAGTACCCCGCGACACAGCAATTCATTTGTCTAGTACAGGCATTGTATTAAAAGAAAATACCAACTTCGCCAACCCTGTTTCATCTGCATATAGTGCTATGCGCTGTCTAAAATCGAGACATCGTTAGACCAAATCTTAAACTGGGGACATCTCAACTTAGTTAAGGTAAACACACTTAAGAGACAAGCTGGCGCGTATTCTATACAAAGGCTCACATTGTCATACCTCTTCAATTTTGATTTCAGGCCGAGTGTTGTGATTCTCAGCGTCAACAAAAGTGACGTCGAATTTCGCGGTCAACTGGAAGACAAGGCCAAGTTGCCCTCCAAAAAGCTGGGGTCCTTTTCAGAGCTAGGCGATACTTAACATGGGCTCATCGCCTCCAATTAAATAAGGACCAACTACGGGTGCATATGGAACACTGCTGCCACTACTGTATCAACTTCTTCCTTTTGATCGTATTTCACATTATATAGCTTAAATCGTCGTTGACGACAGCTCTCTCATAGTTTGGCTTGATCCTCTTGCCCTGCGGAGACACGTTGCGTCTCTATGCGTTCTTTACTCCATTTATCACGGGAAATTTGCAGAGGAATTTGTCGAGTATATCTGCCAATACATTCCGCCACAGACCCTCTCAATAGAAGTGGACATTTTATCCTTATCACCTGGATGAATGGTCATCTTCCACCGTGACTTTCACAAAAATCTTTTTACCGCGCACTAGCACTCTGTGGAATCAATAAACTGTGAAGGTATTTCCAATCCGGTATAACATGGAAACCTAAAAGAAGCGAGCCTATTGCTTTGTTAAAGACTAGCAACGCACTTGCGGCTTCTCTAGAGTTGCGAGCATCCATTGGCGGTGGTGATCTTTTAAACAAGTTAGCATGTTTCCCTTGCTATAATATGAAAGAATCATACGGGGCAATCTTGGGCAGGGAACTGCCGATAGAAGTGCAAACTAGTTGTACACTTCTTATATAAACAATGTACAATATAATAGATATACATATATCTCATGGGAAGCGTGACGTGCCGATGACGCGAGTTTTACGATTATTTTTCACCCAAAAAGTGCACATATATACACAGTATACATGTAGCTCATGGAAGCGTGTCTTCTTTCTTACTCTTTCTTCTTCTTTACGCACGCTTGACCTGGTGAGTAAGATGGCGAGCGAAAGGAAGTTAAGAGGGTATAAGTTAGTGAATATATAAAGAGAGAGATTTGCGTTTCAGATGTTATCGTAAGGGCAAGGGAAATAGGTGCAGACCCATATTTTCTTTTTCTCTTCCTCTCATAGCCAGTTACGTTTTATATATCTGAATTTTACTTCATGTCACACAGCACACTCCTTTTTTTTTAAACTAGTTCAATATATTGAGCATAAGTCGCTTTATTCTGGGACACTGTAAAAACATGCAATTCTCAGACACACCTAGTAGTCCGGTCAATTTAGACATCAAAGATTAATAAGAATAATTTGAATTAAACAGAATCACAACAGATCAGTGGAATAAGCCTACCGGGGAAACTAAATTAAAAATAACGCGCTAATACACTACCTCAAAGATGGCATGGAAACGTGGGCATATTTTGAAGATTACAACTCTTTCAAGTTTTTGAATCGTTATATAAAAAAAACGGTGGCTCTTAGGAAAAAAGTATCGCGACATTTTGTATAGACTTCGACATTATCTAATCTACAATTTTGTCTCGGCACATTTATGATAAAACGTACCGTTTTGCTGAAAATCGCGATACACTCGTTTTTGTGACGTTTGACCCCGAGTATTTATTTTGCACGTGCCGGGTCGATGAGGACTTTTCTCATGTCCTTTACAATAGTGTAATGAATGATCCTACCAATTTTCAGCCTAATGGGAATTATTGTAATCTTACCCCTATTTTTTGTCTAGTCTGACCGGACTATAGGCTCGTTGTAGAACTCGTTGGTCTAGCGGTAACGTGTACAGGCCTTGAGTTCAAATACTGGGACGGGCCAAAAGTGATTTTTGGGATTTTTCCGGACCTCTTTCCGGGCGTGTCGGCAGTCGTCCTGTCGGATCATGAGTGATGGAATAGAAAGTGCCATTTTTACACTATAATATTTCCTGCACAGGTGCCAAGTCTCCGTTGGCGTGGCCGCCGTGGCCGAAATTCGGCTAGAAGGACAACTACTACCATCAGATTCCAAACGAGGCAGAGCCTGTACTATGGCAACCAGACAATATTAAACTTATTTATTTCTAAATACATACATATAATAAATAAATTACAACGTGACACTGAACAAATAATCGTGTTCATCACATAAAGATTTGTCCCGGGTGGAAATCGAACCCACAACCTCAGGTTTAGCAGTCAGGGTCACTAACACCAGTCAAAAATGTTAATTTGTTTTTGCATTATTCCTTTGTGTTACAAAAGTAGTAGTGTGGCACACGTGTGGCGCAGCGGCTAAGACAGTCGCTTCGCCGCTTCGTGTCGCGGGTTCGAGTCCCGCGCCGGAACACTATTTTAATATATTGCTATTTTATTTTAACCCATAAATAGTTGTTCTGAGTCTGGATGTAATTTGTGTCCGTCTATTATATGTTTATAACTAGCTGTGCCCCGCGGTGTTACGCGCGTTAAATTTTATAAATTTTCTTTTCTATAAACCTCACGGAGCCCGATCCAACGAATGCAAAACCGTGGAAATCGGTCCGTGCGTTCTGGAGTTATAGCGTCAGGAAGGAAAACCCGACTTATTTTTATATAGTAGATGACACAGGGATTAGATTCCATAGAACGAGCGTTGTATTAAAAAAAAAAACAAAAAAAAAACTTGTAACCTACCTGAAGGTTCCAAAACTTATGTTAATTCAACACTGCACAAACATTATATACTATTGTTTACTTAAATTAAATGCTAATTTATGGCCACCGCGATAACTAATTGAAAAATTTCTGTAAACGTCTTTTGTATTCATGAAACGTAGTGGAAAACTAACTGAAAGAATGATTTGTTACATGTTATATAAAGACGCTGCGAGTGAGATTTTAGGGGTGTGGAGTGGGGGGGGGGGGGGGGGTAGTAGACCTTTATCCCCACATACAGCCTAAAAACGTCTAACTACATTTTTTATGAACAACATATACCCATCAGCGTCATCTATTACGTACAAATTTAAACAGAATAGGCAATAAGAAATATAATTTTCTGAATGCAAAAATAGTCAGTTGACCCTTTGATGACAAAAGAGTTCATTCTCTGAAACGTCAATTAAAAAAAAAACCTATCCTGAAGGTTGCTGGGTTCTGTTCCCAAAGTGTAAAACGGGACCTTATTACTAAGACTCTGTCTGTCTGTCTGTCTGTCCGTCTGTCACCAGGTTGACGAACCATGATAGTTAGAAAGTTGAAATTTTCACAGATGATGCATTTCTGTGGCCGCTATAACAACAAATACTAAAAAACAAAATAAAATAAATATTGAAATGGGCACCCATACAACAAACGTGAATTTTTTGCTCGGTTTATAGATGGTACAGGATCCTTCGTGCGCGAGTCCGACTCGCACTTCGCCGGATTTTTTATATTTGTTTGGGTGAGACCTTGGTTAACCATATACTCGCTAGGCACGCGGGCTTAGACTGGAATGATGTTTCAAGTGGATTGGTGCGCGAAAAGAACACAGCGGCACGTTGGAATACAGATGAACCTGACTGCTAAGCCAGCTTGATATGTAGCTGTGTGTACTATAACTAGATAACTATACTTTTCTTTTTGTAAATACTTATATAATTACACCCAGAGTCAAGACAAACAGAAATGTTCATGCCAACAAGTATCTGTTCGGGGTGGGAATCGAACCCATGACCTGCGGCGTGAAAGGCAGGCATTTTCTAACCACGCCAACCATCCCGTCAAATCTATAGTGAACGTCACACTATCCTCAGATTCAGCCCACTCCTTGCTACGTCGCCATGATATTATGGACACAATTTTTGACTAGACTTTGACTGCTTCGTTGGTCTAGCGGTAGCGTGTTCACCTGCAGAGAACGACGTCCTGGATTCAAATCCCGGGTCGGGCCACAAAGTGATTTTGGGACTTTACTGTAAAAAGCAAAATTTCTCAATATCAGCCCGAAGTCTGGGAGAAGGTGGTATTATATCCCCGTGCCTCGGAGAGCACGTAAAGCCGTCGGTCCTGTACCTGACCTCTTTCCGGTCGTGTCGCTAGGCGTCCCATCGGATCATGAGAGTGATGGAATAGAAAGTGCTCCTGTGTTTGCGCACACACTTGAGCACTATATGTCCTGCGCAGATGGCTAATCTCCGTCTCCGCTAATCTGTTGAGACTGGCCGCCGTGGCCGAAATTCGGCTAGGAGGACATTATTATTATTATGGACACAACAATTTCTACTGCTCCTCGTCTGCTGTTCATACAGAAGTAATACTAATAAGCCGGTTAATTATACCTCTTTATGTGTTATGCAGTCCACAAGTCTCTATTCATATATTTAATTATTCACACGGAGAACCAACAGGTTATAATATATTATGCATAAAAACTGTTAGTTCATTTTAATCTCTGTGCGATGATCACTATTATTTGTTCTTTCTGGTTATAATTTATCTATCTATAATGTGTATATAAGTATGTTTATCAGGCGTCTATTTGCTGTAGTTCAGACTATTTTTAATAAAATTCACACATCGTCTTTATTGTACAGATGTCAGCACATCAAGATACCCCAATCTGTCAAATTTCCCCAATTGAAAGTGAACCTTATGCTTTTGTGATAACGTTGAAAATCTATAAAAGAAATTTGACAAATTGGGGTAACTGGATGGGCTGGCGTCTGTACGTGGCGGAGCATAAGACCAGTATCTGGGTTTTTCGACTCAATCGTAAGGCAATGGTGATTCCTTAAGAAGAATTTTAACCGCTAATACTGGTTTTCATTTCCCTGTCATATATATGTGAAAAAAAAACGAAATTCTCTCTATTATACAAAACTGATTAAGATTTTCTTAAATCATCACCATATTAGCCTAAAGACATCCACTGCAGGACAAAGGCCTCCCCCAAGGATCATCACAATTACCGATCTTGTGCTGCCTGCATCTAGCGGCTTTCTGCCATCCTTGTAAGAACTTCGGTTCACCATGTAGGATGCTTGCACACGCTACGTCACCCGGTTCATCGTTGCCACTCGAGAACCTTTCTGCCCCAGCGGCCTTCGCTTCTACGAACTATGTCCCTCACCCACTGCCACTTCAGTTTGGCAATTCTTTGGGTTATGTCGGTCGAGTAAAACTGTGATTATAGTTTCTTAATATGAGTTCTATCACCCCATATTTTATAGAGAGTGATGGTGGAACTGTTTAAATACGCCTGTACTGAAATATACTTAGTAGCCATGTCCAATAAAGGAACAAATAGGAAAGTATACGGAAAGAAGTCCTGGATTGGTGATTAATCCAACACTCCACATACATCTACTAAGTGCACTTTAACTTATGGTGTTCCTCAAGAGAGCGTTTTAGGACCTATTATATAAACGAAATGCCAAAGGCCGTTACCCAACTATGACTCTATTCGCTGATGACAGTATGAGTAATATTATCATTTTATGCAAGAACATTGGACATATATTGGCATGGCATATATTGGACATAAACAATCATTTGCCATTTGTTATTTCATGGTTAATTAATAATAATTTAAAAATTAATTTAAATAAAACCAATATTATGCATTTTGGTTAAAGATTACAAAACTCACTAAATATAGATCTGGGCCTAGTTATCAACACTGATGCACTATTATCTACGTATTGTGGCCTCATTGAATCTCCTCTTCGATATGGCATAAGTTTTTGGGCAAACTCGACTAACAAAGAAATGGTGTTTAAAATGCAAAAACGGTGCATTTGTGCCATGTTCCGAATTCAATGTACTGAAAGTTCTAAGCTACTGTTTGTGAAACATAAATTACTTACACTTCCGTCTCTATATATATTATAAATTGCCAATGGTTGCCATAGCTCTGCCTAGGTTGGGATAAAATTCCAGACTTCCAGTGTATTAGTTCACTGGAAGTCTGGAATTTTATCCCAACCTAGGCAGAACTATGGCAACCATACAACCATCGAACGTGCTTATATATTTCTAAATACATACATATTATAGAAAATTTTACCCAAACACAGAACAAATAATCGTGTTCATCACATAAAGATTTGTCCTGAGTGGGGGGACCGACTCCACAACCTCTGGCTTAGAGCATGATCATGAATGACATCTTGTGAGTTAACATGCAGGAAGGAGATGATCCAGCACTGGTATTATTACTACTAATGTTAGCATTACTGACTAATGTTACTGACTACTTAGGCCTAAAACTGCGTTAAGCGGGCACCCGCGCGGTTTCATACAAAATTGCTCCGTCGCGGGGACCTGCGCGGGCGCACGGCACGGAGAGGCGCGCCCCGCACCCACGCAACGGGCACCGTCGCGTTCCGACAGAGCCCATCCGCGTGTCCACGCGCGAAGACACGCGACGGTTGCCCGTCGCGGGCGCCCGCTTAACGCAGTTTCAGGCCTTACTGACTAATGTTAGCACAACCATTTTCATTAAATGTATAGTCAGTAACATAGGATCATGACTGTTGTAGTTGTAATTGGAACGAAGTTACTTATCGCGCGTTGTGAAAGGGGCTAGACGGAAAAAAATCTTACGAAAAGTTGTCACGACACTTTTTGCAGTTGTGCGGCGTGCGCATGTTTCTCTGTCTGTCTCTCTCTCTCTCTCTCTTATAGAAAGCAAGCCAGATATTTTCATTTCTATTTCGCATTGAACAGTGTGGTGTCGCGACGATTATTTTTGTTGAGTGTATACAGGTTTTTTGTACATAATAAATAATAAGAAATAGCTTTTTATTAATTGCAGAAAACTTAATTATTCTTAGTTGCATATCTTTTTATTATTTTATTTAAGATGTTTAGTTACTTCATTTTAAATTGAATTCTGGAATATACTACATTCAAAAGTATAGAAAAGATTATTTCAAAGTCTGACAAGTGCAAGTCGAATTTTTGCTTCGAGGGTTTCTACTTGGATGTGTCAAAATAATTATAATGTAAAAGTTGTGTGACGTTAGGTCAATTCATTCAAAGCCTAATATCAATTTTATTACTACATGAAAGAGTACTATTAATTGTTTGAATTTATTTCGAAGAGAAATTATATTTATTAATCAAGATTATTTTATTGAGTAATCAAAAAATCTTATCAAAAGTATCTAAAAATTATGTCCAAAGTATTTTTTTCCGTTTGAGTACACACGGCTACATATCAAGCTATACATTTCCAATATAAGCTGACCTCTCATTGTATGGAAATACTATACAACGCTTATACTGGAAATGTATAGCTTGATATGTAGTCGTGTGTACAATAAAGAGTATTCTATTTATCGATTTTAATTGTAACTATGTTATATTTAATCTTTACCCCCAATCACAGAATAAATAACTAACTTAACCGAATTTGTTTTATTTTCATAGATTAGGTCAGACAACTTTTATTGGCGGAGCGAAGTTAGCGGAGTCAACTAGTAATATATAGCTAAATATATTTATAAAATATAATATAACATGATAAACGTAAAATCTGCTGGCAAAAGGGGGAGGCTCTTTACCAGCAGAGGACATTATCTAAGATTTCCACTATAGCTTGTGTCTATTGTTTGAAAGAAGCCTCGACTGGCCGTGCACGATGGAGTGTTAGTGCCAACTTTAATGTATTGAAGTGAAAGTTGGGTATGGCAGAAAAAGAATGAAAGTAAAATAAATGCAGTGGAAATGAGAGCTCTGAGTAGTATGTGTGGTGTGACTTTGAGAGACAGAATTCGAAATACTGATGTAAGAGAGCGTTGTGGTGTGAAAGAGAATGTAGTCCCAAAAATTGAAAAAGGTATGCTGAGACGGTTTGGCCATTTAGAAAGGATGAATGAAAGAAGATTGACAAAAAAGTATACCTGGCCTGTGTGAATGGGACAACCGGAAGGGGACGACCGCGTCGAACATTCTCTGACGAAATCGGAGACGTTCTCAAGAAAGGGCACGTCAGAAGTACCCTAAACCGGCGAGCATGTATGAATAATATAATGACAGTAATAGAGGCAAAAGAGGTGTTCACAGATCGTGACAAATGGAAATCCATTGTCTCTGCCTACCCCTCTGGGAAATAGGTGTGAGTCTATGTATGTAAGTATTGTTTGAAGTGATACGCCATAATCGCCACGCTTGGCAGGCGGGCTGGCGATCGTGTAAGATGGTTATAGTTTCATGACCATCATGCTACGATCGCCAAGTGTACACAGAGAGACCCTGCCGCCCGTTCTCTGAGAGATATTCCCTCGGGATGACTTCTGAGCCCCGCACGGGATCATATGGATGAAACTATAAGTGTTCCATGTTGACTACGGGACCCTTATCACAAACATTTTAATGCATCGAGGTGCATACCTACTTAACTATTGTTTCTTTTGATGACGCACGCCGTTTTCACAGAAACGTAATAAATATTGTTTAATTCATTGTCATTATTTATATTACTCACATTATTAAGGTTTTAATTTGATTGTTAACCAACTTTTAAGATGAGGGAGTTCGATTTGTTTTTGTTTGCACGCCGATTGCTTTGAAGTTTGCGAAGCGATTTTGATTATTGCGAACTGGTTTCACGTCAAACTTGTTAAGATCGGAGTAAACATCTTAAGATTAAGGTAAGATATTTACCGACTGTAATATGTTGGGAGCTGTAGAAATATTATGTTTTCCTTCCATTCTTGGATCTGGACCTAATAGTAGTCTTTTTTTATTTTAAATGACGTTTACAGTTATTGCCACCGGATGCTTTCACTGCTTCTCCAGACTATAGATAGAGGTGAGAGCTAACTCAATCAATGGACCCGTGAAAGAGAGCAGCCCTGACTCAGGGTGGTAACTGCCGTTAACATGTATTTGAAGAACAGTTTTACCGAATAGATAGTCACTAAGAAGAATAAAAAGAAATTTAAACTAACTCTCTCTAATTTAAGTTACAGCGCCTCACCAATTCCTGTCCCAGGTTAGATTCACTCTCAATACAACTATTTGTGTGACCCATAAGCAGTTGTACTGAGTCTGTATGTAGTTTGTGTCCGTCAATTATGTTTGTAAAGTACCCCACGACAAAGTACTTCATTTCTCTAGTGCGAAAGTAAATGCGGGGTAGACGGGTGAGAAGTGAAAACTATTATTTACACTTCTTAATTAAATAATCTACAATATAATAGTTACACATATAGCTGATGGAAAACCTGACGTGATGATGACCCGAGATTTACGATTTTTATTTACCCCAAAAGTCTGTAGGTACTTTTGGGGTAAATAAAAATCGTATATCTCTACATATCGTCCCCGTAGTTGGAAAACTAAATAACTCTGATTTTGTAGTTCTGAGATAAACGCGATATAGTGTTTTTTTTTTAGTTAATGTACATTTGTAAGAAAATGTGAGACAATTTTGCAGTCGGCAATTTTATATTTTGTGGACCTGATAACCTTTCACATTATGCTTTGACAAATAAAAATATATAAAAATAAATAAAAATTCTCGTAAAATTTGGTGGAATAAGTGCAGTTATTGAATTTATCATACTCGAAATATTTTCAAATGTAAAATTTAGTGGCTTTGTATGTTATTATTACTTTGATATTTTTTGACTTTTGTTGGTCTCATATGAAATAAACGCTGTATTAGTTAATTAATAAAGTTACATTAAGCAATAAATAGAAAAGTTTAGAAAAGGTGTATTGTTATCAGATACTTATCATGCCACAAACTTAAACAATAAACATCATCATCATCATATCAGCCGAACTCCACAATTGCCGGTCTTGCGCTATTCGCACCCAGCGCCTTCCAGCGACCCGCACAAGATCATCGGCCCATCTTGTAGGGGGCCTACCCACGCTCTCTCCTCTTCCAGTTCGTGGTCGCCTCTTGAGAACCTTTTTGCCCCAACGGTCGTCGGGTCTACAAATTATGTGCCCCGCCCACTGCCACTTCAGTTTTGCAATTCTTCGGGCTATGTCGGTGACTTTGGTTCGCCTGCGGATTTTGAAACTTCTTATTCGATCCCGCAGGGAAACTCCGAACATAGCCCTCTCCATTGCTCTTGGGGTGACCTTGAGCCTTCTAATAAGGCCCATAGTGAGCGACCACGTCTCTGTTTCGTAAGTCATCACTGGCAACACACACTGGTCGAAGACTTTCGACATGAGAAACTGCGGTATTTTGGAAGAGAAAATGTTACGTAGCGTCCCGAACGCTGCCCAGCCGTGTCGCAGTGACATAGTGGCGTTTTCATACAAACACTTTAACACCTCGATATACCGGTAGTCGATTTGGCACCTTTGGAGAGACCTGAGCACGGCCCAGGCTTCGATAGAATCAAAGGCTTTCTCATAATCCACGAACGCTAAACACAGTGGCTTGTTATACTTTTCGGTCTTCTACACAACTTGTCCCAGCATATGCCCCACCATAGACCACATGGTCTATGGTGCTAAAACCTTTTCGGAAACCAGTTTGTTCGGGAGGCTGGAAGTCATCAAACCTGCGTGCGAGACGATTCGTAATGACCCTCGAAAGCAACTTGTAAACATGGCTCAGCAGTGTTGGTCTATAATTCTTCAATAGGGTTTTGTCGCCCATTTTGAAGAAGAGCACCACCACACTTCTGTGCCATACATGTGGAGTTGTTAGTTTGACCATCTAGTACGACGGAGTTAAATAAGTTCTGATGGGCCCGTAGGATTGGTGTACCACCCGCCTTCAGAAGGCCTGCTGTAACTACATCCTCACCAAGCGCCTTATTGTTCTTAAGTTGTCTGAGAGCCATTCTAATCTCGTACAGGCTGACTTCCAGGATGTCTTCGGTGTAATGAGTAATGACGGATTAGTCGTGCTCTGGGATCCGAGACACTTTAGAGCCTTTGTTCCGCTCGATGGTCTCTTTAATACTAATTGTATTAAATTGACGCGTGAGGCGAGTCAAAGACTTTGAGATCTGTCTGTTGAGCCGCCGGTATCTGGTAGCATCATCTGAGGGGTTCAGAACCATTATCCGTCTTTCTTCTATAAGTTGCAGGGTAAAGTCAGAGATCTTTTTAGTTCTGTTTGTACGGCGGGCCTTGAAGACTTTAGACCCAGCCGTATGGACAGCTTCTACAAGCTTGTCGTAGTATGAGTCCACTTGACTGCATGTGTGGCGTGGTGGCTGAGACAGTCGCCTCGCCGTTTCGTGTCGCGGGTTTGAATCCCGCGCCGGACAGCTATTTTCGTGACCCATAAATAGTTGTTCTGAGCCTGGATGTAATTTGTGTCCGTCTATTATATGTTTGTAAAGTACCTATAAGATTAGATTATCTAGTGCTAGGCATTCGAAACGGTTTTGCAATTACAGCTGAAATGGTTCGGGGTTTTGGACGTGCATAGGTAAAGATCGGAGCGTAGATTTTATCAGTCGGGACCTCTGCAACTTGACATTAAGGTTCAATGAGCCTCTCACCAGTCTGTGATCGCTGCCGGTTTTATCCACATTGAACATCTGTCGTCTCATCGACAAGATAAGGTCCATTTGCGGTGATCCGACTTTCTGAATAAGGAATTCATCATCAAGAGTTCCTCCATCTCCATGAAGTCGGCCAACATTTGGCCCCGGGGGTTCCGGTCTCCAGTTCCAAATTGCCCCACTCTCAGCCGATTTCCGAATCGTTTGCCCAGATTCGCGTCAAAGTCCACAAATGACCACAGTGAAAACGTTTTTAGAGCTATGTATGGCTCTTGATATATCCTCAACCTCATCGTCGGAGTTCGTCGAAGTCGGCGCGCATACCTGTATTACCTTCAACGAATACCGCTTGGTAATTCTGAGAATAAGTTATGCTACCCTAATCGACACACTCTCGATTTTGACTACGTTGTCCCAAGTGTTTGGCCAAGGTGACACCACATTGGGAAAGTTGGTCGCCGTTGGTTCCGGAAATAGAGCAGGTTCCCGGATTTTAGGATTATCGTGTCCTCCTCCTGTCTTCGGACTTGAGACAATTTTATGATATCCCAATGTAACCTGCTCAGTTCTTCCTACAGTTCGATGATCTTCTCGTTGATCCGCAGTATGCGAGTGTTATATGTTGCCTGGGCCAGAGGATGTCGGTTTTGGTAAAACGGCGTCTGCCGGGGGTTTTTAGCACCCCGGTTTCTATTTCCTTATTTTCAGTTTCTATTTCTGAATCTGTTGTCTCAGCGAAATATTGTGTTCCATGATTCTTTTTCAGGGTAACCCGGTGAGACTTGTTCAATAAGGGTTTCAATAATAGCTCGAGTTGTTATAATATTACTTGTTTCATCTTCAGAATCTCTCGACAAAATGGGGTTTATTCATTCAAATCTCTTTACTCTTTTTTTCTTCTTATCCAATGAAATATTGAACTAAGTTTCGTTTTTATGTTCTTCTTCTGTGTCCGGAATCCATGTAGATCCAGAATCAGAAAAAGGTTCTTCATCTATTAAAGGTGGCATTGGTTTGATACCGGAAATGGAACTTGACCCTCTGATTTCCTCTGATGACAGCTTAATTTATTTAATTTTATTTGCCTAGCATCTTATAATTAATCTTTATCTTGTTGTAGAAGAAATGAATAACATCAACTATTTATAAATTAGATACGTTTTATCAGAATTCTGAATAGCAGAATTAAATAAATAGAGTTATTTAGTTTTCCTAGAACTAAGTTAGTTTTGTAAAAGAATTTTTAAGTTGAGGAAAAATTCAACAACTCAAGTTATTTAACTTATTCGACATTCATCTTGTCATTGACCACAGTTATTGATTTATTTACTGAGTTATTTATTTTTCCTTTAAAAAAAATGTGTTTGTATGAAGATATTTATTATTCCATCTGTCATGACCTGTCTGACAAAAATGGCTATATCTTTGGAACGGAATAAGATATGAAAATGCCTGTAAGGCTCAAATATGCGGCATGATATAGGTGTTTTGAAAATAGGAAAAAGTCAAAATCGCCAAAATCGGACTTATTTAGTTTTCCAACTACGGGGACGATATACACAGTATACATTAGCTAATGGTCTAGCGGTAGCTTGTTCAATCGTAGATAATGAGGTCCTGGGTTCAAACCCCGGGTTGGATAAAATAATATTTTGGGATCGTTTCCGTAAAATAAATTTCTCAGTATCAGCCCGAAGTCTGGGAGTTGGCGGTATTACACGCTCGTGCCTTGGAGAGCACTTAAAACAATCGGTCCTGTACAAGACCCATTTCCGTTCCTGTCGCTAGTCGTCCCATCGGATCACACTTGTGCACTATAATAATGTCCTGCGCAGCATAATAATTTGGCCTGCAAGACATTATAATAGCTCATGGGAAGCATGGCGTAACGCTGGCGCGATCTCCATAGTTTTTGTTCGACTAAAAACTGTACGACACGCCTAAAGAAGTATCCACTTCAAAAATAAGATACCTCGATATAAAGCGGTGTATTGCTAATACATCTGGCCAACTGCTCGTTGTCTTCAATTCTTGAATTCTAATATAGTAGTCCTAAATGTAACAATTATAGCTTAGTAACTTGCTATTTATTACTTACTAGCTGCGCCCCGAGGTTTTACCCGCGTTAAACTTTATAAATTATCACAGCTCCTCCCCCGTAGGCGATAGCGTGATTATATGTAGCCTATATGTTGACCCGACCTCTTAGTAATATTCATGCAAAATTTCAAGTAAATCCATGCAATACTTTTTGAGTTTAGCCTGGATATACATACAGACAAACAGACAAAAATTCTAAAAAATATATTTTTGGCTTTGATATCGATTATAGTTCACGAACCAAGTATCCTTTAAAAAAAATATTCAATGTACAGTTTTGACTTTCCTACGATTTTATTATATGTATGTATACATTAAGATTGATCCTTAGATGGAAGGATTTAAAAAATATATATGTGACGAAAAAGACCGCACAGACGGACTTATTCATAATAATATTTTTGTTACTTTAATACTGTATTCAATTATGTTTTTGAATTGCATTGTGAGCTTGGCAATTACAAGTGTATAGAAATACCCAAATGCTGAATAAATTTAATTATTTCATTGTATAAACAAATTGTCCTCTGTGTTTGGTTTGTTTAAGAAAACTCATTAATGAGTTAAGCTCGCCTATGTACATGTCTTTCTATTATACATTGTATTTATTTTTATTGATTCTGTGTGCAATAAAGAATAAAGAAAGAAAGAACATTACACCGGCTTTTTTATCTAGGTAAGAGCGGGACATTGACCGTCGCAACGTCAAGCGAGTAACTTATTTCTAATAAGTAAATATAATAAACATACTTACATAACATATTTTCACCAACTGCTAAAACATTACTAATATTCTCATCGAAGTATTGTACACTAAGCAACGATATGGTTCAGATAAAAAGTCACAAAAAAATCACAATCTAGGGACACCTATTCCAGTTTAAACGGTTCAGAGTATTAATAAGACTTGTTATTGAAGACTATTCGATAATAACTATATGTCAGAGTCGTAATAAACAAGTGTTTAAGTACTAGAGGACCCGTCGCCTGACAGTAGGAATCGTAGACATATGTACATACATAGATCGGATGACAGTTGCATCTTAAATAAGCTAGCTCATTAACTAAATCATTGCTATCATAAATTAAATGTTATTTCTAAATGTTTTCATACAAGCCGCATATCAAAATATGTATGTATCTAGAAATAATTATGTATGCTTAACTTTATCGTTAAAATATTAATACGTGACGCAATAACTTCTTCTTACCTCAAAATTGCGCGGACCGAGGAGTATGAAATTGGGAACAGTTATAGTTCATATGGAGAAGGAGTGCAGAAAGCTAATATTTTAATATAATAAGAATAAGATTTAAACTATTTTGATAAAAAAAAAAAACATTACCCACACAACCATGCTTTTGACGAACTGAGAACAGATTAATATTATCTGTTGCGTCTATAGTCTTTGACAACCTTACTTTTAACCTTAATTTTTGAATTTTTCTCTAGGTACTACAACACGTTCTGAACATTCAGAAACGCTTTTTTTAAGTTTATAAAAGCGGAATGTTCACCACTCGTGACTAATAAAAAAAATATTTTACAAATTTTTTGGACATTTGTAATCGAGGCGAAAGTCCCGATAGTTAAAATATAACTCCAAAACAAAAACTGTCATGCTGTGATGCATCCAGTGTATGAAGAAAACAAAAGCGTACCGATCTATGAAGTAATTCTTCAGAGTGCTACATCTATAGTGAAAACTGAATCTTATGCTCCCGACTCTTGATAGAGCTGACGTAGTAGCTACGCCGTAGTTGCTACGTCGCCGCGTCGTACTTTCTACAACATTGTAGGTAATCGTTTATCTTTGGCTGCTATGTCCGTCATTATGTCACCTTGTATAGGCGTTAACAATGTTGTTGCAATTTATTTATTTATTATATTATATTCAATAAGTAAGAAGTTGGGCTCCCTGAATAGAGCTAGGCGGTACTTCACTCCAAGACAGCGGCTTGCGCTATATAAAGCACAAGTCCGCCCGCACATGGAGTATTGCTCACATATCTGGGCAGGAGCCCCTAAATACCAGCTCGACCCACTTGACTCCCTCCAACAGCGTGCTATTAGAATCGTTGGGGATTCAAATCTTACGGACAGATTGGAGTCGCTAGAGCAGCGGAGAGACTTTGGATCTCTCTGCGTGTTCTACCGTCTCTTTCACGGGGAATGCTCTGAGGAACTGTTTGAGCTGGTGCCACCGTCCCCTTTTTATCATCGGACCACGCGCACTCGTAGTAAGGTTCATCCGTATCACCTGGAAGCGATCTCATCAAGCACGGTTCGCTATCAGCGTTCATACATCCCACGTACGTGCCGGCTCTGGAATAAATTACCTGCTGCGGTGTTTCCCCAGCGCTACGACATGTCCTTCTTCAAACGAGGTTTAAAAAGAGTACTAATATCATGGTAGGCAGCGGTGTGCCCCCTGGCCCTGCGAATGTCTATGAGCAGCGGTTACCACTTACCATCAGGTGGGCCGCTAGCTCGTCTGCTTCCTAAGGCAATAAAAAAAAATTATACTTACCACGTGGATTCAATAGTGACCTAATATCATTAAATTCAATGTACAATGTACATAGATTAATTAAATTGATTAGTGGAATAATAATAGAAAAAAAATAGTGTTATAAAATAGAAATAAGTAGTTTAAGTTAAACCATGTATGTTAAAGATCTCCGATTTCGTCGGAGGAACTACCGAAATAAAAAAAAAACAAAAGAGACCAAACATCATGCACATTGTTAAACTCCAAACGGGTAAATCATACATTTTATAGTCAGCGGGTACCAAACATGCACTGTCTACCAATCCATGGTAGGCGCTCTGCCGTTAAGCTACGGACGATATACAACACCTGATCAAATTTATAAGTTCCCTTAGTAACATATGATGTAGGTGTGCGGCTTTGATTCTTGAGACATGGCTCACTGATTTTCAGTTTAAAGTTACATAGGCTCACGCCTGTTTTCCAGAAGGGTAGCCAGATACAACAGATTTCCATTTGTCACCATTCTTGCATACCTCTTTTGACTTATGACATAAAACACATAAAATTATATCCCCTATTTTCCGCCCTTGGGGGTGTAATTTCCAAAAATCCTGAAGTATATGCTATATATTTTAACAGAAAGGCCAAATACTCATTTTCATGCGTTTAACTTCAAAAATATCGCATTTTTAATACAAACTTACATCCCCTATTTTATGACCTTCGGGGTGGAATTTTCAAAAATCCTGAAATATATATTTTTTATTTTTAACTAAAAAGCCAAATGCTAATTTTCATGCGTTTAACTTAAAAATTGGGACTTTTTTCGTACAAACTTACATCCCCTATTTTTTGCCTTTGGGGGTAAAATTTCCAAAAATCCTGAAACATATATTTTTTATTTTTAACTGCAAGGCCAAATACCAACTTTCATGCCTCTAACTTCAAAAACGGCAAAGTTTCATACTAACTTCGCACCCCCGTTTTACCCCCTTAGGGGTTGAATTTCGAAAAATCCTTCCTTATTCCTTGTCTACATTATAAAGAAAACATCTGTGCAAAATTTCAGCTTTCTAGGGCCAAGGGTTTGGGCTGGGCGTTGATGAGTCAGTCAATCAGTCAGGACTTCTCTTTTTATTTATATAGATAACAAAAGAGTTACTTGAATTATGAATGAGCCAGGACCGTAAATTACGTACATGTTGAAGGTCTTCAGAAATATATAAATATATATATATATAATAAAAAATAAATAATAAAAAATATATATTTCAGGATTTTTGAAAATTCCACCCCGAAGGTCATAAAATAGGGGATGTAAGTTTGTATGAAAAATGCGATATTTTTGAAGTTAAACGCATGAAAATGAGTATTTGGCCTTTCTGTTAAAATATATAGCATATACTTCAGGATTTTTGGAAATTACACCCCCAAGGGCGGAAAATAGGGGATATAATTTTATACTGCCTGACTGACATATCAACGCACAGTCTAAACGGCTGCAGTTAGGACTTGAATTTTGACAGTAGTTACCTTTTATGACGTAGGCATCCACTGAAGAAGGGTTTTTGAAAATACCACCCCTAAGGGACTAAAATAAGGGATGAAATATTTTATGAAAGTGGTTAATTTTGATGTTAAAGGCTTTAGTATATAGACTTGCAGTTAAAAATTAAAATATATAGTTCAGGATTTTTGAATATTCCACCCCCAAGGTCGTAAAATTGGGGATGTAAGTTTATATGAAAAAAGTGCCAACAAGTTTTAAGTTAAACGCATGAAAATTGGTATTTAGCATTACAGTTAAAAATTAAAAGTATGTGTTTCAGGATTTCCGAGAATTCTACCACGTAGGGTGACAAATAGGGGATGTTTGTATGAAAAATGTGACATTTTTTAAGGTTAACTCATGAAAATTGGTATTTGACCTTTCATTTAAAAATATGTATTCCAGGATTTTTGGGAATTCCAGCCCTTTAGGGTGACAAATAGGGGATGGAAGTTTTTATGAAAAATGTGACATTTTATAAGGTAAACGCATGAAAATTAGTATTTCGCCTTTCATTTAAACATTATAAATATATCATCAGGACTTTTGGAAATTCCACCCCTAAAGACGACTAAAATAGGGGATGTAAGTTTGTATGAAAAACTGTTTTTTTTGGGAGTTAAAAGCATGTAAATTGGTATTTCAGTTGAAAATAAAGCAATCAAGGGAATCATTTGTTGTTAAAAAAGGTAATCCATAACTGATTCAATAGGTCAACACCAAAAATGTACGCCAACTTAAATTATAGAGAAATTCGTTTCTTATTGCTTAAAATGTTGTGTTGTTGTCGTCTAAGTAAAGATTTAGCGTTTTATAAGATTTGTAACTTCTTTTTTTGTATTTTTCATAACATATTAAAAAACGTCAATTTAATAAAATTGGGATAAAAAAGTCATTGACCCAAAATTCGAGTTAGCGTAGTATAAATTGTTCGTGTCGAGATGATCGCACCCAAAAAATATCATCTTAATTTTACTGATCTACAAGTTCACAATTTTGTAACTCGATGGCTTTTATATCGTTTCAGATCGCAGAACTCATTTGACATACCGGTTAAAATAAATAAATGCTTGAAGTAAAAGGTAGTCCGAAACTGAATCAAAAGATGATCGCCTAAATCTCACCCAAAATATATGCCCACATCTTAATTGTACCGCTTTACAAGGTTATATTTTTGTTAGTAGATGGTGTAATCATCGTTTTAGATCGCGCTATGGTTTCGTTCACAAAATGTGATATTAGACCTATCAATGCCGTGGTCGCAACCTAAGCTAATGGGAGTTACCTTGGTGATTAATGCATCGTTGATTGTTATATTACTTTATGACTTACTGACTTTACTTAAGGACAATTGATATGTATTCTTTGATATTTTTGGGTTTATGATATCGGGTCTTTTTAAATAACAGTAGCAAAGTAGTCTTTAGTTTATTTCTTAACTAGGTTGTTTATAGGTTAGGTTTTCTTAAATTTATATTGCTTATTTCTTTTAAAAGTATTTTTTTTTAGATTAAGCTAGAAGTAAGTAGTTACATTGGTAATCATTCAAAATTGTCGCGGACGAAGTCGCGGGCACCAGCTAGTACGTTTATATAACAATCTGCGTCACAATACTATAAAAATATAATTGTGCACATTATATAAAATTTATTATCACTTCAATGAAAAAAATGTCAGTAAAATTATTGCGACAGCACGTGTGGCCTCGCTTCTAACTCAGCGCTCTTGTATTTTGGGTTCAATCCCCGCGCGGATTCATTTCTCTAGATAAGTATATTTTGATCATCATCATCATCATCATTTGACGTTCACCGTAGCTTAGTTGGTAGTGCTCCTGCCTACGAAGCTGGTGGTCCTGGCTTCGAATCCCGGTAAGTGCAAATATTTGTGTGATGAGTACGAATATTTGTTTCTGAGTCATGGATGTTTTCTATGTATTTAAGTATTTATCTATCTATATAAGTACGTATATCGTCGCCTGGTACCCATAGTACAAGCTTAGCTTAGTTTGGGGCTAGGATGATCTGTGTGACATTGTCCCCAGATATTATTATTATTATTATCATCAGCCTGATATCATCCACTGCTGAACATAGGCCGCCCCCGGTTTCTCCAACGTTGCCATTTGGTGGTGTTTGCCTTAGTCACCGCGCTTGCCATAGTTAGCGACCGCAGTTAGGTAGTCGCTAGTACACAGGAGGCGCTGCTGCACGACTATTTGATGTATCCCTCAGTAGTCTTTTACGACACCCACGGGATGATATGGGGTGCCCCTGTTATTCTTTTTAGCCCGGAAACCACACGGCTAAGTAACAGGTAAGTATATTTTACCAAAGTAAGTGTATAAAGTATACTCTATCTAGTAGCCAAATGGCAAAAAATGGAACCCTTATGTCATGTCATGCCTTCTTAGAACAGAAACTTAATTATTTTTATAAATCTTAAAAAAATATATTGAGGTTTCTAATACCTTTTTTTCCTTAACTGAATAGTTTTTGCGAGAGACACTTCCAAAGTGGTAAAATGTGTTTGTGTACCTGTAACTTCTAAAATAAGAAAATGATAAAACTAAAAAAAAAATATGATGTACATTACTATGTAAACTTCCACCGAAAATTGGTTTGATCTAGATCTAGTAAATAGTTATTTTAATACGTCATAAATCGTAAACCGCAATTTACCTTTCATTGTATCAATTCAAATATTTGCTGCCACGGAATCCTTTATAGGGAAGTCCGTGTCGCAGTTGGCCGCTTTTTTAATGTCTAAAATAAGTTGTAGCCAAAAGTTACAATAATGTCACAAAATAAACTTTACATCGTTAAGCACTTATTAAATTATAATTATATAACAGAATTCTTGATACCTATAACTCTATTTTCAAAGAACAGCTGCGCGCGTACAAGTTTATTCCTGATAACTAAGAGCGAGGTCTTCATTTGTTCCAGTCATTACAGCATTGCTTTTTGGGACCTCTGATGTAGCTGTAGCTTTGGACCTTAAGAGTGTCGAGTGGCTGTTTTGGTATAGTGTTATTTAACAAATATTAGTTTCAAACAATCATATTTTTGGTGTTCATGATTATGTTCTCAGAACATAAAATCGCTGTTTCTTTTTGTAATTAATAGATATGCAGCTTGATATAATATGGAAATAAAAATGCATAAGTATATAAATAATGTTATGACTATAATTCTTCTAACTACTCTATTTTTACCGCCCCAAGAAGGGCTCATTACTCAGTACATCCTTTATTTCAACTATTTCCGTTTTAAGTCCTACTCCTTTTCTCCTTGATACTATCCAGTTCCAGTACAGTAATCTAGTAGATAAGAGAAGAAGAAGTAGACCTGCTATTGTGAAGGATATTTGGCATGCTATTAAAATGTAGGGAGCATAGATGTGGACGACCCGGAGAGTAGATATTGTTTCGTCTGGTAACCTCGGTTGTACCTGCAAGGAGTAATATTCATTTGTAGAGTTTCTTCTGACACTTTTCGATGATACTGTAATTTTATCACTTAAGCTGCGATCATGCCAACGGAAATAAGACGGTATTCTACAACTACTGATTGACTGGCCCAGTGTGCTGGTTCAGTGATTAGTAGTCGTCGGTTTGATTCCCACCCAGGACAACTCTTTTTATGTTTTTTTAAAAGTTATCACCCGTACCACTAGAGATGTGTCGCAGGGTACTTTGCGATCATATAAAAAAAATACACTGTCACAAAAACTTAGACGCTACTCAATGGAGACTAGTTGGATGCGTAGGACATATTATTGCACAAATGTGTGCGCAAAAATAATTAAACTCTCTATTCTTTTAGTGACACGAGCTAGTTGTCACGTTTGGAGACGGGTTATATCCATGACCCAGGACTAGAGATGTAAAGAACTCCAGTCTTTGAGTCCTAATTCGATAGACTCGGCTCAATTTTACAATACTCTGTGAACTAACTGAACTTGGAGTCTTGAGTCGAACCGAGCTTCTGTCTTTTCCCAAAGGCTCGAGCGCTAAAATAGAACTCGAGTCTTAAGAAGAGTTCGAATCTTAAATAGAGCTCGGGTCTTAAAAAAGCTTGAGTCTTAAAAGAACTTCAGTCTTATGTCTTCAGTGTATTAAGGTTTAATAATGTAAATAGTTGCACGGTTATCCAAAGGTTTAATAAATTGATTTACGAGTACGTCACATTTTTTAAGAGAACCAGATTATTCTGGCTTTTATACATTTTGATTTTTGATTGCTTGACATTTTATTTAACTTATTTATTTTCTTCTGCGGCGTATCTATTATTGAAATAATAATAATAGAAACAACAAATAATAATATTCATAAATACTAACTCAGTATGTAATGGTTTATTTTCTTATTCTACAATTCAGTTTGAGATATTAATTAAATATATTAAAATGATTTATCCTATTAATTATCGCTTTTATTTTTCAAAATACGCGTTACGAATATATCCCACAAAAGTGGTATCTTATTTAAAAAAGAACTCCAAACGGAAAGCAACTCGAGCGCAACTCGCCCATAAAAATGACTCGTGCGCTAAAAAAGACTCGAGTTTCATGTTGCGCTCAAGAGCTCATATAGACTTAAGTTCTCTGGTCTTGGGAGCCTTATTGTAATAAGCCGAGTCGTGCAAGTTGTCAATCGAGCCCAAAACTCGAAGACTCGAGTTCTTTACATCTATCTACAATTTATGGGGACGTGGAGCGGTCAAGCGCAAGAGAGACGGAACGATCTTGCGATGTTCAGCCTCTGCGTGGAGAGCGTAAGTAATATTAGTAGGACGGCGCCACGTATTACTAAAAGCTATACTTACAATTTTAAGCTGGAGGACAGGCACAAACATGTTGGAGTACTTGCTGATCTTGGAGTTGAAGGTCACATCACGCACGTTCACATTCAGTTGCACCGAGAACTTGGTGGCCATCACCAAGCCTATTATCTGGAAACGGGTATATTCAGGTGTAACCGGACTATTGGTCTGGTGACCTTGACTGCTATGCCAGAGGTCGTGGGTTTGATCCCCATCCAGAACAAATATTCGTGTGATGATCACGATTATAAGTTCTATGTCTGGGTGTAATTTATCTGTAATGTGTATGTATTTAAATATTATCAGTTGTCTGGCTGTCGTACCAAACGCTCTGCCTAGTTTGGGAACAGATGGCAGTGTGTGTATATTAATATTACAATACCATATATACAACATGTAACTTATTAACGCACTTCCTGAAAATAGCTTGTTCGGAATCGTTTACTGAATCGATTTTTATCATTTTTAATGTAGGTAATTTTTTATTCCAAAATAATTAAACTACGGAAATTATTGACATATTAACCCTGTACAGTCTAGCGAATTGAAATGGACCGTAAATCAAAGTCATAAGACATTTAAAATCGCATTTTATTTGTATTCATACAAATTCCATCATTCAATACAAAATTAAAAAAAATAAACTTCATTCCAAGAAACTCATTTAGTAAATAACAATGCATATACATAAATGTTATATTAATAAAACCGGCCAAGTGCGAGTCGGACTCGCACATGAAGGGTTCCGTGGCAGCAAGTATTTCAGTTGATTAAATGAAAGCAAATTGCGGTTTATGACGTATTAAAAAAAACTACTTGCTAGATCTCGTTGAAACCAATTTTCGTTGTTAGTTTGCATGGTAATGTACATTATATATTTTTTTTAGTTTTATCATTCTCTTATTTTAGAAGTTACATGATATTAGAAACCTCAATATCATTTTTAAAGACCTATCTATAGACACCCCACATGTATGGGTACAATGAAAAAAAATTTTTTGAGCTTCAGTTCCATGTATGGCGACCCCCCTAAATTATTATTATTTTTCTATTTTTATGTAAAAATATTAATACGGTTCACAGAATACATCTGCTAACCTAGTTTTAATAGTACGGCTCTTATAGTTTCGGAAAAAAGTGGCTGTGACATACGGACGGACAGACATACAGACAGACATGACGAATCTATAAGGGTTCCGCTTTTGCCATTTGGTTACTGAACCCTAAAAATTCATTGTATGTATTGTGATTAAAACATAATATTATAATTGGGGTGTCTGAGGGCGTGCGTTAATTACGTTACATGTTGTATATTATACCAAAGGAAACTCTGGCCGCACCAATATCGTTTCAATCATAGATCCACATCCTATTCTCCCACTCTCAGATCCTTTAGATTCAGATTTGTTAAATAAATTTCTATATCGCGGGGGCTTTACAAACATGGTCTGCATTGAGACTGGCCGAATTGGTAGCAATTGGACAAGGAGGACATATAAAACCATTTGTGTTTGGTAGGCAGTTCATTCCACAAACTCAGCGTATGTGGGTGAAAGTTTCTCTGAAACCGTAACCTTCGAGATCAGGTAGAAGTCTCTGCTCTTAGCGAAAGCTCTTAGTGAAACAGGCGTAGGTATATATATATATATATATATATATATATATATATATATATATATATATACAGGGTGGCTGAGGAGTTGACGTTCACACAAAATTTAGATACTTTATGATGAGGAGTATTCGAAGTACCCCCATGTATCTCCTCATTTTAATTGCTCAAACCAAATTTTGAACTTTCGAATAATAATTCTAAGTCAGTTCTGCAATGATAAGATAAACCATACGTTTTAGGGTGTTAGGTTAAACTATAGTTCTTACAAAAAAACAGAACCAGAAATGTTCAACAAAACGGGTAAAAAATTTAAAACTGATGTTAGGTGAAATTTACGAAAAAATTCATAAAAAAAATTATATCTCGAAAAAATGAAAATGAAAAAGTCATTTATTCCGTTAAAACATTACATTTGTGTGGAATCGTCAATTTTTTTACCCTACCGTGCAATGCATGACGTGGCAGCTACTGAGAAACACTGCCAGAAAACTCAGTAGGAATCCTTTTTTAAAATATTTATTTCTTACATAAAATTTCATTGTATTTAAATGTGTTAATTTAGAGCGACTCAATCCCAAGCTGTTTTGTCACTTAAATAATCAGAAGTTTTGTAGAAAGCCTTGCTACACAATTTGGCTTTTATAATTCTTTTAAACTTATTCATAGACATTTCTCGGATATCATTGGGAAGTTTGTTATAGAATCTTATACATTGCCCCATAAAAGAGTTACTTACTTTGTGGAGACGGGTGGTATGTAACACAAAGTTATGCTTATATCTAGTATTTATATTATGAGTATCACTCCTTTTACAGAAGGAGTCTTTATATTTATGCATATAAATTAGATTGTCATATATATACTGACATGCCACAGTCAGAATGTTAATCTCTTTAAACTTCTCTCTCAAAGATTCTCGCGGACCAAGTTTATATATCGCTCTTACAGCTCTTTTTTGCAATACAAATATGGTGTTAATGTCCGCAGCGCTACCCCAGAGAAGAATTCCATAGGACATTATACTATGAAAATAACTGAAATAAAGCATTCTAGCCGTATCCACATCAGTAAGCCGTCTTATAGTTTTAACAGCATATGCAGCAGAACTTAATGTGCCTGATAGTTTTTATATTTGTGGGCCCCGTTGTAGTTTTGAATCAATTGTGATACCTAAGAACACAGTTGACTCAACAGGGGTCAATCCAGCCCCATTAAGCTGTACATTGGTAGCCACCTGTTTCACATTAGGTGTAGAGAATTTGATGACTTTAGTTTTCTTGTCATTTAGCTAAAGATTATTAGCATTAAACCAATGAACAACTTTAGAGATTGCGTCATTTACTTCGTCAAAATTGCGTAATTGTCGATTTATTTTAAACGTCAATGAAGTATCATCCGCAAACAAAACAATCTCATGTTTATCCCTTACATAGTAGGGTAAGTCATTAATATAGATTAAAAATAAGAATGGGCCGAGAATCGATCCCTGTGGAACGCCCATTACCACTGGGGATCCCGCAGATTTTTTACCATTTATATCGACCTTCTGAATTCTATTGCCCAAGTAAGAAGTCAAAAGTTCGAGAGCCTTGTTCCTGATACCGTAGTGGTGTAGTTTCCTGACAAGAGTGTCATGATGAACACAATCAAATACTTTGGACAAATCGCAAAAAATACCTAATGCATCCTGCGAGTCCTCCCAAGCCGCGAATATACTTTTTAACAGATTGACTCCTGCATCTATAGTTGAACAACCCTTCGTGAATCCAAACTGTTTCCTAGAAGTAAATTATGTATATTAAAGTGACTGAGCAACTGGCTAAGCATTAGCTTTTCAAATATTTTACTTAGAGTGGGCAATACGGAAATAGGTCAGAAATTTGAAGGATCTGAAGTATCACCAGCTTTAAACAATGGAATAATTTTACTATACTTCATCAAGTCAGGAAATACGCCAGATGCGACACAGCAATTGAACACAGCAGCTAGATGTGGGGCGATTATAGTTATAATTGATGAAATAGTCTTAACAGGTAAACCCCACAGATCCCTAGTGATTTTCATATTAATACTTTTGAAAGCATTCAAAATATCTTTAGGGTTAACCACCGAGAATTCAAAATCTGTGTCACACTTCTCTACGCTTTGCTGGAGTATTAGCTCAGCAGATACAGAAGAAGACGCGAGAGATTTGGTAACATCGATTGGAACATTAGAAAAATATTTTTCAAACTCAGTCGCAACTTCTAAATCGCTTTTAATGTCAACATTATTTATTCTTAAATTAAAATCACGACTACGTATTTTTTTCCTACCCGTCTCAGTATTAATAATCTTCCAGGTAGTTTTAATAATATTTGTCGATTTTTTTATAATATTTTTTAAGTACAACGATTTAGCAATGGAACAGGCTCTTCGAAAGGTTTTGGCATATTGTTTTACATGTTCTAGAAAAGTCGTATTTTGATTATAGGATCTTTCTTCATACAATTTATATAATTGATTGCAACTTTTATAAATTCCTGGAGTTGCCCAATCACAGAACATCAGACGGTTACTTACAGACAACTGTTTGGGTGTGAATATTGAGCAGAACTCACCATTAATCAAGTTGAATAAAGAGTTGTACAAGTGATCCGGATCACTATGATAGGGCAACAATGCCAGTTTTCTTGCTATATTATATTTAAATATTCCTAAACGACTTTCACTATATGGTATGTAACTTATTTGTGTACTTTGAACCTTTGGAGAATTTGAAAAAGTGACCAACTGATCAGAATGATCTGACTGAATCTTATTAATTATTAATTTATTTAAAATTTTTGCAGAGCTAAATATATTGTCAATGCATGTAGCACTTGTGGCAGTAACTCTAGTTGGTTCTATAAAGTTGTGATGTGAATTAAAGGATTTATAATAATAATAGCCGTTTATTCGCAAACATAGGGTTACAAGAAGTCCCTAAGTTCGGTGTGCCTTTTGACATAGGCCTCCTCCAATTCCTTCCAATGGGTCCTGTCCCTTGCCACTCTCATCCAGAATGGTCCCGCTGTCTGTTTGAAGTCATCTTCCCATCTCCTGACTTGACGACCCCTACTTCTTTTGCCGACTCTTGGTTGCCAGATAGTGACTTGCTTGCTCCATTTGTTTATCGGGTGGCGAAGCATATGTCCAGTCCATCTCCATTTTTGGACGTCTATCTGGGTAAGAATGTCTGTGAGTTTTGTTCTTGTTCTTATGTCTACATTCCTGACTCTGTCTTTAATTTTTAATCCTAACATGCTTCTTTCCATGGCACGTTGGCATTTTGCCAGCCTTTCCCTGTGGTGAAGTGTTATTGACCAAGTTTCACAGCCGTAAGTGAGAACTGGTAGAATACAGGTCTCGAATGTTCTCTTTTTTATATGGTTGCCTAGATCCTTACTTTTCACTATTTCCTTGAGTGACCAGTATTTTCGCCATCCTTGGGCTATTCGCCTGTTTATTTCTTTAGTCATTTCATCAGAAGGGGATATTATCTGTCCTAAGTAAATATATTCTTTGACATATTCAATATTGTTGCCGTCTACCATAACTTCTATTTCCTTAGAGTTTGTCATCAATTTTGTTTTGCTGGCATTGATTTCTAGACCAACTTCTCTACTTTTATTTGCTAGGCTCTGCATCATTCGTTCTAATGTTGTTGGATCCTCTTCCAGAAGCACCAGATCATCGGCAAATCTTAGGTGGTTTAGGCTAACTCCATTAATGTTCAAACCTGAGTCATCCCAGTTCAGCTGTCTAAAGATGTACTCGAGTACAGCGTTGAAAAGAGTAGGGGAGAGAGGATCGCCTTGGCGTACGCCTTTTTTGATAGGAAATGATTCTCCTATTGATTCTAATTTAATACTGGCCTTGCTAGATTTATATATACTCTTAAGTATTTCTATATAGTTGCTCTGGATCCCTTGTTGTTCAAGACTCCGCCATATGTATTGGTGTCTGAGGCTGTCGAATGCCTTTGAATAATCTATAAACGCCAAGTAGATTGGTTTATTGTATTCGTTATACTTCTGTATCAACTGTTTTATGGTGTGAATATGATCTATTGTGCTGAAGTCTTTTCTGAATCCTGCCTGCTCTATGGGTTGGCTTTCGTTTAGTGTTAGTGATATTCTTTCAAGAATCACTTTAGCAAAAACTTTATATATGTTTGATATTAGAGAAATCGGCCTATAGTTCCCAATCTCTTCTCTAGGGCCTTTTTTATGGAGTAGAATTATGTGGCACTCGATCCATTCTTCTGGAATTTGCCTTGTTTCTAAGATTTCATTGAGTAATTTTGCCAGCACAGGACTGATTTCCTCTACGGTCCCCTTGAGCATTTCATTAGGTATCTTGTCCGGCCCTGGGGCTTTTTCAAGCTTTTGGGATTTTATTGCCTTGATTACCTCTGATGCAAGGATTTCTGGTACTTCTTCTACTTTGTTTTCTTTTGCTTCAGAGACTTCAGGAATTGTGGCTAACCCTGACTCGAATTTATCAGAGTACAATAGGCGGTAATAGTCCGTGGCTAGTGTACGTATGGAGAGTCGATTAGTTAAGTAAGATTCACGATGCTTTAGTTTCGATATCCAATCCTTACCATGTTCCCTTAGTTGTTTCATAGCCTTTTTTGTTCCTCCTGTTCTTTTTATATTTTCTTCCAAAACTCTGTTTCTTTTGTCTTTACGGTCTTTCCTCATGTTTTCTTTAATTTCCTTGCTAAGGTTTGCAATTTTTTGGCGTCTTTCTTTGTCCCCTTTATTTGATATTAGTGTCTTTCTTTCGTTAAGTAGTTTTAGAGTCTCTTTGCTTAAATAGCTTTCTTTGCTTTTGGATACCCTGACTAGCATCTCTTTCAATTTGTTTTGTAATGTACTGTATTTCATCCTAGTTTCTGCGTCGGAGGTAATAATTTCACTGAGTGATTCTGTTATGCGGGAGTTAGTTGAGTGACTGTGTTCTGATATTTGATACAAATTGTTATTATTTTTTAGGTTTTTCCTGGATCTTTTGGGTTGATTTAGGCTTAGGCGGCTTCTTACCATGCGGTGGTCCGTGCTAAAGTTGAGGTTTTTAACTATGTTGGTGTCTGTGAACGCGTTTGCTTTGTTGCTTATGATGAAGTCAATTTCAGTTCTGAATTTTTCCCCTGGGGAGGACCACGTCCATTTACTTTTAGTTTTTTTGTAAAAACGTGAGTTCATTAAAATAAGATTATTTTCCATCATGAATTCTACTAGTTTTTGTCCATTTTGGCTTCTTTTGCCATGCCCAAACTTCCCAATTGTATATTCTTCTCCAATTTGCCTTTCTCCAACCTGTGCATTAAAGTCGCCCATGATTATTACGTTTTTGCCATAGTGCGGTTTTATTGCTTCTGAAATACTTTCATAGAAATGCTCTATGTCTGATTTTGCCGCTTGTTCTGTTGGGGCGTAAATTTGAAAGATAGCCCAGTTTTTTTTGTACCCCGGAAATTTTAAATTAACTACAGCAATTCTGTCAGAAATTCCTTCAAATCCCATAATGTTCTTCTTCAGTTTAGACTTAACAAGGAAGCCTACTCCTTTTTGTCCGGTGTGTTCTCCTTTGTGAAACATGATATAGTCGTTCCTCTCTTCTATCCCTTCTCCTGGCCTTCTCATTTCACTGATGCCCATTATGTCCCATTTTATGTTGGAAATAGCCATTTCTAATTCTTTTAGGCTCTCTTCTGTTCTTAGTGTCCGAGTATTCAACGTGCAGACATGTATATGTTCAGTGTTCTTTTTATTTTGTTTTATCTCTAATGTTTTCTTTTTGTGTATATGTTTTCTAGACAGGTTTGCTTTAGGGTGCTTCCAATCATAATGTTTAGATTTAGATGGAGGGTGTTTGTCTTCTTCCCCCACGGTGACAAGCCGGCTTGGGGTGCAATTTGTGTTTGGTAGTGTGGTTGTTGAGGTTGTTCGTATCCGGGGGTCGCATATTAGTTTTTTGAGAGATTTGATAATGAAGCTGATCTCCCTCGCTCTACATAATTCAATATATTTGGTCTGATTATTTCCTTTGTCGCAGTTTTAGAGGGGGCGTTGTTCAAGGAGGTCGATGTACTTTGGGTATTCCATACATTGACTTTCTTTTGTGATGGCATTTTTGATGATCCTGAAGTACCTCTTTTCCTCTTTTCTCTGTTGTTTTCATGTGTTTTCTTTATTATTAGTTTGTCGTATTTTATGAAAGCTATATTCCCTTTTTTCTTTTCCTCTTCGACTTGCAACTGCAGTTGTTTTCGTTTTTCTATTATTTCTTTAGGGTAGTCCTCTTTGATATTTACACCTTCTTGTAGGTTAGATCTGTTTCGCAGAATCACATGTTTTTTCCACGTAGTTGTAAGTGAGACTACAACAGGGCGAATTTTATCGAGCTGTTTTTTACCAATTCTGTAAATGTTATTAATTTCAAAGGCTTCAATATGTACTCCCATCTCTATTATAATGTCTTTTATGTAGTCTACAAGCTCAGTTTCTGTTGTTGCTTTTTCTTCTTCTATGCCAAAAAAGACAAGGTTATTTTTGCGCTTATCCTTGTCAACGAATTTGAGTTTAAACTCCAGCTCGCTTATTTTATTTTTGAGTTGGGCGTTTTCTTCGGTGATCGTTTTAAGCTTTTCGTCTAGTGCTGCCATTACATTTTGTGTTACTGAAGTTGTTATAAGTTTAGTTTGTTGATCTAACTTTTCGTCTAATTTTGCCAATAGGATTTCCATACTTTTATCCATGTTTTTTTTTTTTTTTTTTTTTTTTTTTTGTATTTATTGCTATGGGAACTCTTGTTTTGCTGTGGTAGCACTTGATTTGCTGTGGCAACACTTGTTTTGCTGTGGAATCACTTGTTTTGCTTTGGCAACACTTGTTTTGCCGTGGCAATACTCGTTTTGCTGTGGCAACACTTGTTATTTATTATGTTGGTACCTACTGTACTTTCCACTCTATAGACTATGGTCAGATGCAATCTGATGACACTTGACAGTATTTTTGTAGGTTAGAATATTTACGATATGTGGTTGATTTGTTCTCACAATTTAACACTTTTCTGTAGTTTTTATCACTGATCACGTATTTTGTTCTTTGTTGGAGTCAGTAGTTCGTATGTCATATTTTATAGACGATTTTTTACACTGTTTATATTTAATTTTTCACGGAGCTTAGTGACGTGCGTATTGACTAGTTGACAGCCGGAACCGGAAAACAAATTAAAGGATTTAAACAAATTTAAAAAATTACAACTTGTTGAGTTTTTCTCCAAAATATTTACATTAAAATCTCCACAAATGATAACAGTTTTATGGCTATTAGATAACTTATTTAAGGCATCCTCCATAATGTCTGAAAAGGTATCAAATGGTGCACAAGGAGGTTTGTAAAGACTCACAACAATAAATCGCTCTAACTCAACACATGAAATCTCTACTACTCGCTCAACAGAGAGGCTCACAACATCACTTCTTTCTTTAAACTTCAACAAATTATTAATATTAGAGAGCCACCATGAATATACTTTTCCCTGATGAACGAGCTTGCAACCTGGTGACTATTGAAGCTGGAAATGAATTGATGGGGTTGTAGCCAGTGCTCAGTTAAACATAAAATATCAATATTGCTACAATTCAAAAACAACTCCAATTCTTACTTTTTCCCCCTCAAACCTTGAATATTTTGATGCACCAGGTTGATACAATTTTTTTGGTTTTTCTTATTTTAGGCATTTATGTTTGATGGGTTCATATTATTTTCCATTATAAGATCTGAACATTCCTTCTAGCTTGACTGTACAATTAAGATTTGAATTTGCTATTATGCAAGAGTGATTCTCTATTGTCATATCAGTAAATTTAAATTATCCTGTATACAGATGTCACCATTCAATCTGGATATGTCATTGTCAGTAGGAAAAGTACTGACATTATCTATAGCATCAGTACATTGCTCAATAGAAGCAGTATGTTTAGCCAAGTTCTTGGCTGAAATATGAAAACAATAACATAGCGACAAAGCTATTTGTCTGGTATAAAAACTAGGCAGATAACAATACTTATCTTTTGTCAAATAAAAGGGTTTCTTAACATAGGAGTTAATGTCAATTACATGTAGTTTTTCTCTCATATAGTTAGACATTGTATGTAATGTCAAATTCAAATTATACCTTATCCTATTTTCCTCCTGTGACAAACTATGGCTATAAGGAAATGTAAACATAACAATTTTACTTATATTTAAACGATCTAAACAATCAATATACTTTATTAGTGATTTTTTGTTTAAATTACCCCTATTGCCCAAAAAAAGAATTAGATTTCCATCATTGTTAAATTTATAATTAAGGATCTTATTAAAAATGTGGTGACAAGAGGCACCCGGCATACAAAAATTGATGTTTGAATGTCCTCCTGTTGACAGTAGGCGCCCTAAGTTTTTACCTATTTCATCACTGAATATTGTTATTTCAGGTTTAAAAATATTTTTCTTTGTGTATGACTTAACTGCTAATGTTTTGTTCGTTACAGATTGAGATTGACTAATGAAACTAGTGTTATTCTTATCATTACTAATTTGCAATAAAGCAGAAGTATCATTTGGTGGAGAGGAACGGCTGAGTGACCGTTGACACATACAGGAATAATTATTGCTGAGCGATTCTAATCTTTCATTATTTTAATTGCCAAGGTCAATCAGCTCATTCATAGCCAGAATGTAGTGTTGTGTCTGTTTTTCAGATAGTTCATACTTTATTGTTAATGTATGGAGTTCATCTTTAAGAGAGTCCATTTTCTTCTGTTGAGCTTCTAAATCACAAGTGTATTTTAAACTATCATTTTTTAATTTCATAGTATACATATTCAATTTTTATATTAATTCTAATCGTTCCCTATTTTGTTTATCATATTTAAAGAAGAATTTATGTTTTTTTATCAAGGTTTGGGACTTTCTAATGAATTTATTTATTTTTAGATATTTTTTAAATTCATTTTTGCTACAGCCATCAACCATTGAATTCATTTTAATACAATCATCATCCCTTGGGGGCAGTTTTGTGCTACAGGACTGGTTATTGGCAGCAACAAAAACCATGGAAGGGTCTTTGACTACCAACTCATCATATAGTGTTTGGTTCTGTGAAGCAATTAAATTATGTTTTAATGATTGTAGTTGAGATCTCAGTAATGATATTTCATTATTAGCCTGTTCAAGTTGTTGTTCTAGGCTATGGGATTTGTTCAATGCATAGTCATATTCAATGCGACATTGATCAAAGCCATCTATGATGATTTGGAGTCTATCCCGTGAGTCAATGGCATCTGTGTATTAAACATGTAATTCTGACAATTCACTTTTTAAGTTTTACTTGGACTGATGACTCTAATAATATCCTTTCATTTTCATCCCGTTCTTGGTCGAACCGATCACACAACTGCTTTGAGGCTTGGAGTTCTTTCAAAGCCTTTTGAAGTTTTTCTTCAGCTTGGCGGGCTAAGAGACCACGAGTAAGAATACCAGACATAGTTTCTGGATTGATTACCGATCGATTGAACAAAGAATCGTGTCACCGGTCGACTCGAATGGGGTTATGTTCACGTATTTAATATCTAGACTAATAAGTGATAACTTTGATTAAAAAATAACTTAGTCTATGCAAAATTAAATGATAGTTAATGATATTCGATGTGCAATTACGCGTAAATGCAGTGGTTTTTACCTTTAAAGTCCATATAAATGTGCCGGTAACTGTCACAACACAATCACTTCACTCACACGAATTTCACATATAAAATACAAAATTAATACGTGGAACACTTTTAATACATTAAATACTCAGTGATTTACGGATAACTGGTCTTATTTACATTGAAAATACAATAATTTTTAATAAAAAATTGAAGACATCAAAATCAGCTGTTAGCGAAAACTACGCGAAATCGTAGAACATACGTGGGGATGAAAACAATCTAAATTTTGCGTTTAAACGTCAACTCCTCGGCCAGCCTGTATATGAAATTTATAACAAGCACTTACGGGATCAATCATAAATTCACTGCCGTGGTCCTCAAAGTTTGGAGTCATTCCTTCAATTCGCTTGTATAAAGCGGGGTCTGCGTCCATGAAATGTGCATTCGATAGGACGACTGGTAGACCTGGAAGACAAGACATACATTAGCTTCAAAGTATAAAAGTACATCTACTAACATACATAGATTCACGCCTGTTTCCCAGAGCGGTAGGCAGAGACAACGCCTCTTTTGCCTCGGTTACTGTCAATATATCTACACATATAAATTCTTCCTTTATCGCATAGGCAGTGGATACCTTGTCAGAATTGCTTAAGCCACCCAGTAGACCTTTTATTGGCTTATCGACTCTTGTCTAATGACAACAACCGAGACCAACAACGTAACCTACAGATATTAAATAAATTTAACGGTCACCCATCTTTGGGCTGACCACGTGCCTAGGTGCTATACCTTGCTGATCATTTACCGACCGGTAGTGCCATCAGATCTGTGTTAATATGACCAATAATTTCAAATTTTGACTGCACGTGTGGCGCAGCGGCTAAAACAGTCGCCTCGCCGCTTTGTGTCCCGGGTTCGAGTCCCGCGCCGGACAACTATTTGTGTGACCCATAAATAGTTGTTCTGATTCTGGATTTAATTTGTGTCCGTCTATTATATGTTTGTAAAGTACCCCGCGACACAGGGAAACACTTGTCTTTAACGAGAAAAAAAATATACCTCTCATGTCATTTGTTTAAAGTGAATACATGGAATTTGAATAATATGTCTTGTAATATATCTTAAATATGCAAATATACGACCGATGATCTTGTGCGGGTCGCTGGAAACTGCTGGATGCGAATAGCGCAAGACCGGCAATTGTGGAGATCTTTGGGGGAGGCCTTTGTCCAGCAGTGGACGTCTTTCGGCTGATATGATGATGATGATGATGATGATGCAAATATATGTAATTTTAAATTCAAATTTTAAATTCAAATTTAAATTAATTTTAAGTATGGTAAATATATTATAAAAATAATAAATATTTGAATTATCCTAATACTCCTGATACTCTTTATTTATCTCATTCCCTTGTAGGGTAATCTCTGAAGTTTTAGTGCTGCCGTGTGTATTCACACACTGTGAGTCTGGAAACACGTCGTTTGGGAGGGTGTTCCACAGCCGTGCGTATGATGAAAGAGGAAGAAAAGCGCTTATAACGCATGCTGGGATGTCAACAACAAAGCGGTGGAGAGCCCCCCGACGTCTGATAGTCCGATGAAAAAAGGGGGAATGAATTTATTTAACCTTACCATAAAAACACGGTGATAAGTCTGAAACTCCTTCAGTGCACGTTCCTTTACTGCATAGGCATTCATTCTCTGGTATCCTGTCAAAGCTTCTATTGCTGATTCTGTACATTAGGCCTTCCACTCCGAAGTCCATCGTGTGCATGCCCACGTACTCCAGGTCCATGAACCGACAGAGTACGTTGCGGTAGATCTTGATAGGCCACGTGGGGGTTACGCCAGAGGGGTAAGATAAACCTTCATAGGTATCGTTGAAGCTGTTGCATGATGTTCTGCAAAATCGTTGGTTGTAAATAAATTGTGATACAACTAAATAGTTTCTAGGCTAGATTAATTTGGCAGTTATTAAAATCTACAAACTGAGAAAAATTCATTGAAATTATTCCTCAGAAATTTAGTTATAAGACGGAATCTATATCTATACATATAATAAAATCGTAAGAAAGTCAAAACTGTACATTGAATATTTTTAAAAAAGGATACTTGGGGCGTGATCTACAATCGATATCGAAGCAAAAAATATAGTTTTTAGAATTTTTGTCTGTTTGTCTGTATGTATGTCCGGGCTAAACTCAAAAAGTACTGTCTGGATTTACTTCAATTTTTGCATGAATAGAGGTCGGGTCAACATATAGGCTACATATTATCACGCTATCACCTACGGGGGAGGAGCTGTGATGATTTATAAAGTTTAACGCGGGTAAAACCGCGGGGCACAGCTAGTAATAAATATCGTGGGACAATTGATACACTGCCATCAGATCCCAAACTAGGCAGAACCTTATCTATGGAAACAAGACAACTAATAAACATACTTATACACTTCTTAATAAGTAAATGCTGTGTGGTGAAGGCATAGAATAGCATCACCCCATCTCATCCCGTGGGGGGCGTAGAAATCGTATCGAACACCTACCAGAGAACGGGCAGCAGCGTTTTTCTGTGAACTATGACCATCAAACTGCGATCGCCAACCCGTTTGCCAAGCGTGGCGACTATGGCATATTCCCCGTTCCTTGGGCAGGCTTTTGTCCAGCTGTGGACGTACTTTGGCTGACATGATGATGATGATGATGATATATGTTGGGACAACTAACAGACTGCCATCAGATCCCAAACTAGACAGAGTCTATACTATGGCAACCAGATCTGATAAACATACTTATATACTTTTAAATAAATACGTATGGTAGATAAATTGGGCCGCATAGGATCCAGTGGTAGCATTAAAGCGCGACCGTCGTTTTAAACACAAGGTCCGTTATAATAATAACACTGAACTCATACCTTAATATAGACAGAACCATTCAGACAATATGTAGTAAAATATAAATTTCAATAATTAAACCTAAACATAATCTCCTTGACAATAACTTAATACAAGCTAGCTAAATATCACTACCATTATAAAATAAATTGTATAAATGTTTTAACATTCCGTGTACCTAAATATATGTAATAAGTAACTAGAAATAATAACTGTATTACTACAACATGTTCTGACTATTTACAAAGCGCTTTTTTAAAGTCTACGTGAATAAAAATCTTTTTTATTTTTATTTTATTTATTTTAATTACAGCCAGAATAAATGATCGTGCTCATCACGCAAAGATTTGTCCTGGGTGGGAATCGAACCCACGATCAGCCCGCTTATCAGTCAGGATCACTAACCAGGCCAGTCATATGCTTATACATAGTATAGTAACTGATATTACACCTGGAAGATAGTACTTACGCCCCGTCACCACAAAATAAATAAAACTTAAATAAACATTTACGTCGAAACTAGCAATATTGACTACTTTATTAGGTCTAGAATTTTATAGACATTGCATAGATAGTTTCCATAGATAGATTTCATGTAACTTAAACTTCTTAAAGCGAAGGTTACGCCAGGGATCATCCCATCAGGAGATAGTATTTCATTTTTAAATTTATCTTGAAAATGCTTGCCTTTCATGATGCAGGTCGTGGATTTGATTCCCCATTGACCCATGACAGATATTTGTGTGCATGAATATGTCTGTTTATTCTGAGTCTGGGTGTGATTATCTGTATAAGTATGTCTATATGAAAGAAAAGTAGTATATGTATGTAATATTGACTGCACGTGTGGCGCAGCGGCTAAGACAGTGGCCTCGCGCTTCGTGTCGCGGGTTCGAATCCCGCGCCGGACAACTATTTGTGTGACCCTTAAATAGTTGTTCTGAGTCTGGATGTAATATGTGTCCGTCTATCATATGTTTGTAAAATACCCCGCGCGTGACTAATGCGGGGTTTGTCTTTTATAAAACAAAAAAAAAATTATATCAGTTATCTAGTTTTCATAATGCAAGCTCTGCTTAGTTTGTGATCAGATGGCCGTGTTTGAATAATGTCCCAGGATAATATTAATATCACCGTATTCTATTCTATTCAAATCCATTGCATATTTCTTTTCAAAATAATTAGATCGTTGCAAATATAGAGTAGCATTAACACTTGAAACCGCATGACTTTGTAGCAGGTAAGTTCTTCAGTCCCCCTCTGTGTTACGTAGAGCAGTAAGATTTTACCTTTGCTCAGGATCTTCGTAGCCCCATTCTTTGAGTCCCCCAAGTCCGTTCACAGTCTTGATCATGAACTTATCTTCATCGGAGCTGCTCACTTCCAATCTGTAGACAGCCTTTTTGTCATAGAGCTGCAAAATCAATAGACGTGATATTATTAGAACATCTTCTATGGAATATAATTATGATATTCTGATATATTTTGGTTTAAAAAGCCGCTCATGAAATACGGTTAACTATATAGTTCCTCTAGTTTCTATATATAGATATAATACATGTTTAGTTGTACACAAAATATTAAATAAAAACATACATACACAAATCACGTTTTCCAAAAAATCATGCACTCAAAAAAGGTACAGAACTAGACAAGCAAATAACCCTTCAGGCCCCTCGGACAAACTACGGGAAAAGAACTATAATGTATGAAGGATGTGCTCCTTGCTTTACAATAAATTGCCTAAACATGTAAAAGACCAGAAGTCCATATATACCTTTAAAAAAGCTTTACAAAAACACATTTTTGAGGATTTAAAATAGTAAAACTTGTTCTTTCTATAATTTCGACATGAAATGTATCGTCGCCCTAACTTAACTTATTTAGAAATGTTTTTTTGCTCATATAAGTGAAATGTATTTTTTTTTGAGAAAATAAAGTTCTTAAACCTTAAAACCTTAGTTTCTATGTAGTCTCTAGTTTTAAAAGTTATTTTTATCTGCGATTTTTATTTTATAGACTTAATAGATATTAATTTACTGAACCGATCTTTTTCTTGAGTGTAATGGCCTATGCACAGCACGTTATTTAAGCGCGCCGTTGACGCGCGTTTGTAGCGATACAGACGCGCGTTAGCATCGCGTTTGTATCGATTCAAACAAACACCAAACTGCTCTGTAGAATAAAAGCGCGCCGTCAACGGCGCGTTTAAAAAACGTGGTGTTCACAGACTCTCATAAGTGCCAAACAAATATGCATTCTTATTTGAATGACTTACGTTGAATTTCCGTTCGGTTTTGCAACTACATATATTTACAATTAAAATATAAAGTATACATTGGCGGCAGAAAATAAAATGTGTCTCACATTATTAAAAATAATATAATATATAGGGACAATGTCACACAGATCATCCTAGCCCCAAACTAAGTAAAGCTTGTACTATGGGTACCAGGCGACGATATATATACTTATATAGATAGATAAATACTTAAATAAACAACAAAAACATTCATGACTCAGGAACAAATATTTGTGCTCATCACACAAATATTTGCACTTACCGGGATTCGAACCCAGGACCACCAGCTTCGTAGGCAGGAGCATTACCAACTAGGCTACAGTGACCTTAACGTTAAAAGTTACCTTACCCTGTCTAATACGCCCAGGGTTTCAAAATTAATCCACCCCGGCAGGAACTGGTTGCCAAGTTCGATGAGTGGTTCCTTGTAGCCCCACAGATAATCATACACCGACATGGTGACCGTCGCGTTGCTGTCGAGCCGACTGGCCAACATGTTAAATCCTACTTGCGCCAGAATCCCGTAATTACTAACGGAAGAACCCATTGCCTGTAAGAAATAAATTAATCCTTTAATGGTTTTGGCTATGAGTGATAAGTGTAGTCACACCTTCGGTTCATACCCCGTCCAACACTACTATTGCTGTTACCCATTGATAATTCTGAGTCTGGATTTACTTTGTATCCGTAAATGTAAGTTTGTTAACTCCCTGTGATAGAGGGATTTAATTCACTAGTCACTAGGGAAAGGGCAAAAAAATAAATCTTTACTTTTAATATTTTTATTACATTACATAGGCCGGCCTGGTGGTATGCTATACCTTACGTGCTGATGGCGGTAACCCCCCACCCCGATTAGCTCTCACGACATTAAAGGTCCCCAAGGTTAAAGCTGTAGCATTTGACTCTTCTCTACTCTTGCTGCTTGATGATCATATCAGGTATGCCATAAGCCAAAGACTTAAGAGATACAATCAGTTTTTTTTTAATATGTACATATTTATTTAGCACTAGCGGCCCGTTACGTGCTTCGCTACGTATAAGGCATAGTAATAAAAAAAATGATTATTAAGTTCATTTATTCAAACAAAAACATATTTTAAATTGCTAAAAGATGTTGTTTTTCCACCTTTTCAAGACTTTTTTTAAATTTTCTCTACGTACAAACCTTCCCTGAACTTCCAAGAATAATTCAAGACCATTATTAGCCAAATTGGTCAAGGCGTTGTTGAGTTATAACATTACAACGAAAAGTGGCATTGATTTTTATATATATATAGATAAATAACAAAAACGGAGTGTATCTTGGAAGTGGCACTTAAACCTAGAGGGTTTGAGTGTTGAGTGCCTTAAGGTTCAATTTGATTTGGTACGGCAGCGAGAATCAAACGAACGTCTTTTCATTTTGCGGTTTTATTTTGCACTGAGATTTATAAAAATTTACAATTTACAATAGATCGTTGGCACATAAGATTAACATAAAAAAAAATAAAGTTACTACTTATTATATTATAATTAGTCAAAAAAAATAATTCCTTACCTACCTAAATTGAGTTCTCTACCATTGTACTAACCAGCATAGCCACGTTCGGCAAGGTAACGATCATATCCTCCGGGTTCCCGACTGACTCCTCCGGTAGAAACGTGACGTGTTGTCGCGGCGAGTACCTCATCACACCCGCCTCAAGGTCGATCTCCAAGTCTTCATTCGTGCGGTTCTCTCTGGAGACATAATAAAAGCCACACTGAAACTCTTTCATCTAGAACAGTTAAAAATTAAGGTATCTAAGACGCTGACAAGGTTAAATGTAGCCACCATGTCGTCGACTGCATCCATGGATGGAACTTAATTTTAATATGCCACCGATGCTTCAATTACTTAACGATGTAATGGATGCAGTAAACAACATAAAGATACTACAGACGGTCACCGTAGCCTAGTTGGTAGTGCTCCTGCCTACGAAGCTGGTGGTCCTGGGTTCGAATCCCGGTAAGTGCAAATATTTGTGTGATGAGCACGAATACTCAGAAACAACTGATTCATGGATGTTTTCTATGTATTTAAGTATTTATTTATCTATATAAGTATGTATATCGTCGCCTGGTACCCATGGTACAAGCTTTGCTTAGTTTGGGGCTAGGATGATCTGTGTGACATTGTCCCTATATATTATTATTTATTATTATTAATACTCTGTTTAATAACTCACTGGTACGTGAACGGCCCTATCTCCTCCACAATGAGTTTCTCATCTTCCCCGCTGGCGAAGCGCTCGGCGTTGGTCACGTTGAATAGGTATGCGGAGAGGTGCACGCTGTCCACCTCTTTACTTAGTGCCTCATGGACATAAGTGCCGTAGTCCACACGGGCAGACTGAAACATTCATGGAAAAGATACATTTGTATTTGTTTTAAATCGCAATGAAGTAGTTCAATCTAAGGGCCTATGCACACCACGTTTTTTTAAGCGCGCTGTTGGCGCTTGTTTGTAGCCATACCTGTGCCTCTAGCACGAGTTCCTGCATTTTACTTACTCGATCACACGTACAGTTTCGTCCCATACAGAGTTTTAGTTCTTAATAGTTTCCGCGAGAGGCGCTGGTGCTCAATGTATGGGAGGAAACTGTACATGTGATCGAGTAAGTAAACTGCAGGAACTCGTGCTAAAGGCTCAGCACACGCACGTTAGCATCGCGTTTGAAATGAAATGAAATAATAATGAAATTTATTCAGCACTTGGGTATTTTCATACACTTGTACTTGTCAAGCTCACAATGTATTACATAAACACAGTTTAAAAACAGTAATTAAAGCAACAAAATATTTTGAATTAGTCCGTCCATGCGGTCTGTTTCGTCACATATATGTATTTTTAATATCCTTAAATAAATAATAAATAGCAAGTTTGTAACATTTCTCCTATTGGTTAGAAATAAAACTAGATCTGTACAATTTAAGGTACATACAATTTATTATTTCAAGTAATTAAACCGTATATTGAAATAGGGAGTGAGATTCTAATTCACAACCGTAATATATAGATGGTCTTATTCAATACCACTGCCCTGATATAGCCGACGAAGTCGCGGTCGTAGACCGGGAGGCGGGGTAGGCTTGTAGGCAGCTTAGATGTCCAGACGTCGGATTATTACCGGAGTAGTGAACCCCATTTGGGGTAAAATCACACACAGATACTTTAAGTTTTAAATAATTTAAAACTTATAACACATTACTTATAAGACACGGGAGTACGTGTTACACTGTGGGCAGGTAGTTGCATGTAGAATTTATTAAATAAAAGATCTGTCCGCACTCCACGGTAGCAAGCGACGAGTGAGTCAGCGCAACACGATACCAAAGCGGTTTTATCCTATTCATTCATTATCATATGTATCGCACCGCTTAGCTTAGGCCCGCGCGTTATTGGTATTTTAGCCGTTGAATTCCTTTAAACGGATATAACTAATTATTTAATATAAGTTAATTTTAGTAAAACCGTTACATACCCCCCTTTTTAGGTTAGGATTTTACCTAATAAAATCCTTAAATCTACTCAAGTGAGCTTAAAATCCTTGACATGCCACGTTCCTATCGGACGACCCGATATATCTACTAAATCAAAGACTAGTCGAGATTTTTTTCCTATTATGCGGCATTTTATGAATTTAGGCGCAAGTTTTTTGGAAAATCTGTTATCTTTGTCGCTTTGATAGTAGGTCTTCTTCCATACAATGTCACCTACGTTAAAGTCTACATTTTTACGTCGAAGATTATATCTAGTACTATTTCTAGAATGTGCTTTTATTAAGGAGGCCTGTACTTTGTCGAAGGTTTTCCTTAAATAACCCAGATTTTCAGCTTAGGCATCTCGAGGACCAAAAACAATCTGATCTTCAATATCAGCATCAATATAGTGAGTACCACAACTTACTAATTCGCGCGCAAACACCAGAAATGATGGTGTATAGCCAGTCACCTCGTTAACGGCGCTATTTAAAGCAAATTCAATTTTTGGTAAGTAGGTATCCCAAGATCTATGATCGTTCTCTATAAACGTAGACACAGCAGTAATAATCGTTTTATTATAACGTTCTACCGTATTTATTTGGGGCGTGTAGAGTGGAGTGTATAGTACGTTAGGAATACTATAAGCAGCAAAAAGATTTTTCATAGTATTACTTATAAATTGCCGGCCGTTGTCCATGAGTATTGTACTTGGTATGCCGTGAACAAGAAAAACTTCGTCTTCCAAAATTTTTGAGATTATATCTGCTGTAGCTCGTCTTATTGGAAACAGCAAACAGTATTTAGAAAAACAGCAGTTAATCACTAATAAAAAGGTATTCTGCTTCCGAGTAATAGGCAAGGGTCCTACTAAATCAACACTTATCATTTGAAATGGACGGCAACAATCCTTTGGCCTACCCATTGTACCTAAAGTAGGGTGATTAGGATGTTTGTACGAAAGACAAGTATCGCAAGTTGTAACAAAGTTAACTACGTCATGATGCATGCCAGGCCAAAAAAAATTCAATGATAACCGTTTAAATGTTTTAAAAATTCCGAAGTGTCCAGAGGTTGGTTCACAGTGGTTTTGAGAAATAATATTTTGACGAAGTTCTGACGGTATTACCTCTTTCCATTCAAATTCCCTAAGTAGTGGATTAATGGATTTAATGTACCGATACAACTTGCCATTTGAAATCCGATAATTTGGAATAGATGTCGAAGAATTTAAAATTGTATTATAAATATTTAAAAACCAGGAATCACTTGTCCTGTGGCTGGTATTGGCTAATCCATCAGGCACAACATCGATAGCGGATACCGGAACAGCGCGTGAGAGACTATCAGCGACTACATTTTCAGAACCCTTACGGTGTTTAATTTCAAAATTGAAGGCAGAAAGACGGACTCCCCAGCGAGCTAATCTACCTGTTGGGTTATTAAGGTTTAGAAACCACTTAAGTGATGAGTGATCTGTAAAGACAGTAAATTTAAGACCGTTTTCCAAATAGCAACGCCAATGCTCAATAGCAGTCAGAACAGCCAGGGCTTCGCGTTCTGTAGCGCTGTAATTTTGTTCCTGCTTAGACAAAGACTTGCTCATGTAAGCAATAACTTTTTCAACCCCATTGAATGTCTGAGTAAGTACACCACCAATTCCGAAGTCACTGGCATCAGTATGAACTTCGAATGGCTTGGTATAATCAGGACAAGCTAGAATAGGAGCCGAAGCCAGATAGGACTTGAGTTTCACAAAAGCATCATCAGCTTCTTGAGACCAATGAAAACGTGGAACTTTCTTGCTTTGTGAAGTCAATTTATTGAGGGGTGCAGCTAGACTGCTGAAATTCGGGATAAAACGACGATACCACGATGCCGTGCCAATAAATCGTCTGACATCTTTACGGTTCGAAGGAGTAGGATAGTTAGTGATTGATTCCACTTTTTCGGGATCAGCACGCAGACCTTTAACATCGACAATATACCCAAGATATTTAAGTTGTTTCCTGAAAAAACAACTTTTTTCAAAATTTATAGTTAGATTTGCCATTCTGAGTTTATTTAAGACTCGTTTTAAAAGGGCTATATGGTTTTCAAAATTCTCAGACACAATGATGATATCATCAACGCATACAAAGACTTTATGTTCAAATTCAGGGCCGTAAAACAAAATATCCACCAATCTCTGTTGGGTAGCTGGTGCGTTGCTTAATCCGAAAGGCATTGATTTGAATTGGAACGTGCCACGAGAAGGCACATAAAAAGCAGTCTTGCATCTGTCTTCTTCACGGATCAAAATCTGCCAGGAACTTTTAGATAGGTCTATACTACTCAGATATTTAGCATCACCTAAATTATGTAATATCTCAGCAATATAAGGCAAACTATATGAATCTTTTTTTGTAACAGCGTTGAGTTTTCGACTGTCTAAGCATAACCTGAGTTCACCATTTTTTTTTGGTGTCAAAAGAACCGGAGATGACCATGGGCTTTCGCAAGGTTCAACTACGTCATCCTTTAGCATTTCGTCCAATTGCTCGATTAGGATTTTCTGTTTCGCCGGTGACATCCGGTAATATCGCTGACGTATCGGTTCAGCATCCCCAGTGTCAATTGGGTGTGAAATCAGTGAAGTTCCCCACGCTCTTCATAGGAAATATCCCTGAATTTCAAAATTAGTGCATCCGCAATACCCTTTTGCTCAACTTCCAAATGCTCATAAGGGCATACAATTTCAGAGCTTACAGAATCAGTATTAACGTCAGAATCTTTTTGAAATGTTATAACATCCAGATACTTAGGAAACAAACCAAAAATTCGCCAAAAATCAATACCTAAAATCAACGGATTTTTTATCTTAGGTACGATATGGGCGTCAATATTAAAAGTTTGATTCTGAAATTGAATAGGTAGACAGATAACACCAATAGTGTTTAGTATTTCTCCACCAGCAGCTGTTAATTGTATAGGTGTTGTCTCCTGTATACTGAATCCCATCTTAAGTAACTTAACATGAGAGTTGTTACCTAGTATAGTTACGCAGGAGCCTGTATCAAGTAGACCCATAAGGGATGTTTCTAAAATTTTAATACTTACATAAGGACGGGTTCTATTTATATTCGTTTGATTGCCATTGATTGAAGCAACGGAGTTAAATGTAAAAAAATTGTTAATAAATTTTAACCAATCCTTCCATTCTTTAGCTTGGTCACTACAATCAGGCCTACCTAGTTTTTTGTCTGTTCAACTCTAGAATCAGAATTACAAACGGGACACTCCGGATAGCGTACGTCTTTTTTTCCACATTTGAAACAAACTGGAAACCGTGCCCGCTTACAGTTTCTGAGAGAGTGACTGCTTGATCGACATCTGGGACAGAATACAGAGCGAGACAACTCACTAGACAATGCAGCAATATCAAAACCATCCTTAACATGTCCATCAATAACATTAACATTACTGGACTCTTTATTGTTAGAAGACGTAGAATAAGTTTTAAGTTTATAGTTATTGTAATTAGAGTATTTATGTTTTTGTTGATAATCTTTGTTATAGAATGTATTCGATTTATAAGCAAAATCGGGTGCTATAGTGCTGCTAGTCACCCTAGGTGGCTCATGAAATTGTGAAAATCTAGATTTTATGTCTTCGTAATTACGACAGACTTCTTTAAGCTCATCAATAGATGTAATCTTAGATGAAAGTGAGGCTAATGTATTTGCGTAACAAGGTCGAATATTATGTAGTAAAATATCAAGCATATCAACTTCAGACATTGCCTTGCTAAGACGAGAAAACATACCATGCATAATTGATAAGTAAATTACAATATTTTCCTCCTCGCCTTGAGTACGTGATCGGATTTCAGCGGCAAGCTTATAGTCGTAATCACTACTGCCAAAATCTTTTTTAAGTATAATACATAATTCATTCCAAGAACTAGCTTTATCTTTGTTGTAACGGTACCAATGCAATGCATCATCAACAAATATTTCATAGGCTGAGGAGAGTATTTTCTCAAAAGTAATACCCTTAGATTGCACAAATTCTTCAACACGTTGTATAAAAGAGTATACACATGTCTTACCGGAGTATTTCAATTTACTAATATCCGCAGAAAGACTGCGCTCGCAAGTAACAGATATTGTGGCAGGTTCCGCAGATGAACTAGATGAATCATGCGTAGAACTTTTAGACCGTGACACTTGTGGCATGAGCGCAGACAGATCTTTTAATTGAGAATTTAAGCTGTCGAGACAGACTTTATAAATGTCTCGAACTTCTGATGTATTTTCAATTCTATTCAATCTATGAAAAATGTGATGCAGTAGTGTTTCCGTCCTACCATATAAGCTTTTGTCAAATTTAGTTTTAAGTGAAATTAAATTATTTTGTGATTTTAATAGCGACTCTTTTGCTTCTTTTAAGTCCACACTAGGGTCTAAATGTGACTCAAGAATATCTTCAGATGGCAGCATATGAGACAATTTGACAATTTGCTTTCTATATTCTACAACAGATTCTCCTGCACCACCACGAAGTTCAACTTCGTACTGTAATTCGGCTTTTTGTAGTGAAAAAAATTTAATAGGGTATGTCATAGTGGCTAAGTAGTTATTTGTACCTAATGCGTGTGTGTTACAATTATTAAACATACAACTACTCACTATTCTGTAATACTATCATATAGCATACTATAAATGTGTTCAACAGCACAATGAGAGTCATTTAATAATGATATGCAGTATTTACAATGAGAAGAAAAAAATGTGTGTAGCTTAAGCTTAAAAATAAAGAACTTACGAATATAAAGTTATCCAATGAGTGATTATGGTTGTGGAAAAGAAAAAAAATATTACAAGCACTGTAGCGTTACAACTAAAAAATAAAATTACACATATCACACATAAGACAACTTTAGTGCAAAAATCAACCTTAAAACTATGTTATTAAGAGCCAACACCATAGAAAACCATTAAATGCGACCAAATACACAATAGACGACACGTGAGAGAGAGAGAGAGAGAGAGAGAGAGAGAGAGAGAGAGAGAGAGAGAGAGAGACAGAATTCGAAATACTGATGTAAGAGAGCCTTGTGGTGTGAAAGAGGATGTAGTCACAAAGATTGAAAAAGGCATGCTGAGATGGTTTGGCCATTTAGAAAGGATGAATGAAAGAAGATTGACAAAAGAAGTATACCTGGCCTGTGTGAATGGGACAACCGGAAGGGGAAGACCACGTCGAACATTCTCTGACCAAATTGGAGATGTTCTCAAGAAAGGGCAGGTCAGAAGTACCCTAAACCGGCGAGCATGTATGAAGAATATAATGTCAGTAATCGAGGCAAAAGAAGTATGCAAAGATCGTGACAAATGGAAATCCGTTGTCTCTGCCTACCCCTCTGGGAAACAGGCGTGAGTCTATGTATGTATGTATGTATGTAAATACACAATACGGTTGTGAATTATCCTGAAATTGGGCGCCAATGTAACATTTCTCCTATTGGTTAGAAATAAAACTAGAACTGTACAATTTAAGGTACATACAATTTATTATTTCAAGTAATTAAACCGTATATTGAAATAGGGAGTGAGATTCTAATTCACAACCGTAATATATAGATGGTCTTATTCAATACCACTTCCCCGATATAGCCGACGAAGTCGCGGTCGTAGACCGGGAGGCGGGGTAGGCTTGTAGGCAGCTTAGATGTCCAGACGTCGGATTATTACCGGAGTAGTGAACCCCATTTGGGGTAAAATCACACACAGATACTTTAAGTTTTAAATAATTTAAAACTTATAACACATTACTTATAAGACACGGGAGTACGTGTTACACTGTGGGCAGGTAGTTGCATGTAGAATTTATTAAATAAAAGATCTGTCCGCACTCCACGGTAGCAAGCGACGAGTGAGTCAGCGCAACACGATACCAAAGCGGGTTTATCCTATTCATTCATTATCATATGTATCGCACCGCTTAGCTTAGGCCCGCGCGTTATTGGTATTTTAGCCGTTGAATTCCTTTAAACGGATATAACTAATTATTTAATATAAGTTAATTTTAGTAAAACCGTTACAAGTTACTAAGCTATTATCGTTACATATAGCAATTATATATTAAAATTAAAGAATTGAAAACAACGAGCAGTTGGCTAGCGCAAAAGGCTCCCAACCAGTAGCTTAATTTAAGCGACTAATACCTGAGGGCACCCTTATGGGGTTTGTTTGTTTTGATACAAACAAAAACAAATTGCTCTGTAGGATAAAAGATATATAGTTGAGGGCCACAAATTACGGCCAGGCTCAGAACAAATAGTTGTTCTGAGTCTGGACGTAAATTGCGGCCCTCAATGGGGGTATGGGTACTAAGAACTATGTGTGTACTAGATAATGTAGTTTTAGGCAAATTAAATATAGTAAATAGGTACCAACGCAATTATGATAAAACCAATTTATATTTTTAATGTTATTTTTTATAAGAAATATCGTACATAATATAATAATGACAACATTTTAATGTATGTCGTGCTTATTATTTTTAAGACATTTTGAATAATTATTATCAATAAATAAAATAAAAACCACTTTATAAAATTCTCAAGATAGAACGTTCGGTAAGCTATTTAATTCGATTCGAATGAATCTACTGCTGGAAATAAGCCTCCGCCAACAATGGGGGAATATGCCATTATCGCTATGTTAGGCAATCGCATTATTCTGGTCATATTTCATAGAGACACGCTGCTGCCTATTATGTGGTTGTAACGCCTTGAAATTAGTGCAGAGCAAAGAAACTCAATTCTATAAATACTACACTTTTAAAACTTTAAGTAGAAACCTGTTACGACTATATTTCTTTAAATTTAGTACTTTAATATCTGACCTTATTTCTAATATAAATAACTGTAGACTTTAAACTACTACTTAACTAATTATGCTAATTAATAATAAACGCGCCTACGCCGTTTTTGATGAGTGAAAATGGTGTTTAGCGTTAAGTCGGGATGTAATTTGTGTCCGTCTATTATATGTTTGTAAAGTACCCCGCGACACAGGGATTAGAATACCAAGTGTGGGCGTTGTCTTTAAAAATCCCAGTTGGGGTTCTATTCTATGAAGTAATTTACTATGTCACGTAACCTGGATACTATTGGTAGTATTTTAAAATTATCAAAGCGTAAGCAATAACAGTTTAGGTACACCCTATCGGCAGATGGTTACCTACTTGCTATAATGCTATAAAATAAAATGAATAAAAAAATTATTCACGTAGACTTTAAAAAAGCGCTTGTAAATAGTCAGAACATGTTTTTAGTAATATAGTTGTATACATTATTATTTCTAGTTACATAGATATCTATTTAGGTACACCTATTGTATGAAAACATTTATAAAATTTATTTTATAATAGCAATGATATTTAGCTAGCTTGTATTAAGTTATTGTCAAAGAGATTATGTTTAAGTTTAATTATCAAAATTTATAGTTTTACTACATATTGTCTCAATGGTTCTGTCTATATTAAGGTTATTACTAATTATTTTTTATTTGTTGTTGTTTTTTCTTCTTTCTCTACATTTCTTATAATCTAATATCTAAGTTTTACTTCAGTCGTGTGGTCTAAAGTACACTCATTTCTTTGTGCTATACTACATAGATTAAAATTAACTCTTCTCTAAAACATGTTAAAATCTAATTAATGTAATAATTTTAGAGAACAATAATAATTTAGTTAATCGATGAAAACATGATTAACCTGCGCCCTTTTTGGAACTGCCATTTATAGGCGTACGATAGCATGTTTTTATATATTTATTCTATACCTTGCTGTGCCCCGCGTTCGGTCGTTTTTGCGTGAAGAAGTAACAGACGTACACAGTCACACACTCACTAACTTTCGCCTTTATAATGTTAGTGTGATTAAGTATCGTACTTACATATTTTATATACAGGATGATAGGATCAATCACGCTGATAACGATAGCCAATGATAAGAAGAGGACTCCAAAAGTTAGGCTTAGTACCAGCTTTACTAGAAAAAAAATAACATATTAATTATAATAATAATAATATCAAGGGACAATGTCACACAGATCTTCCTATCCCCAAACTAAGCAAAGCTTGTACTATGGGTACCAGGCGACATACATACATACATACTTATATAGATAGATACATACTTAAATACATAGAAAACATCCATGACTCAGAAACAAATATTCGTGCTCATCACACAAATATTTGCACTTACCGGGATTCGAACCCAGGACCACCAGCTTCGCAGGCAGGAGCACTACCAACTAGGCTACGGTGACCATTTATTAATAAATAAATATCTTCGCACAACTAACACTGACATCTGAACCCAAACTATGCAGAACCTGTTTTATAGAAACCAGACAACTGATAAACATACTAATATATTTCTAAAAATATATTATTGATAAATTATACTCAGACATAGAACGAATAATGGTGCTAATAATATTAGGATTTGCCCAGGGTAGGAATCGAACCCACGACCTCTGGTTTAGCAGGCAGGGTCAGTAATAAGTAGACCAACAGGCCAGTCAAACTTTTATAAAATGAAGTATTTTCTTAATATAGAACTGATTTTTGACTGACTTTACTTTGTGTTAGTGTTATGCGACCATATTGAAAGCTTTCGTCTTAATACAAAACCACTATAAAATTAGCGACTTATTCTTTTGAAATAATCGCATATAAATTTTGTTATGTGTTTTTAAAGAGTAAATAACATGTTTAATAATAATAATATCGTGGGACATTATTCACATACGGCCATCTGATCCCAAACTAAGTAGAGAGAGAGTCCATAATACAGGAAAACAGATATAAACTGATACACATTTATTTTGTAAATACATATGTAATTATATAGATAATTACACCCAGACTCAGGACAAATAGACAAATACACGTTGTACATAATACACGCGTTAAATTTTATAAATTATGCCGATGTGTTATTCGGATATATAAGCTATATTACTACAAAGTTTCATCAACATCAGTTCGGCAGTTTTTGCGTGAAAGAGTAACAAACATCCATACTATATATACTATATACAACTAGGTCACCGTAGCCTAGTTGGTAGTGCTCCTGCCTACGAAGCTGGTGGTCTTGGGTTCGAATACCGGTAAGTGCAAATATTTGTGTGATGAGCATGAATATTTGTTTCTGAGTCATGGATGTTTTCTATGTATTTAAGTATTTATCTATCTATATAAGTATGTATATCGTCGCCTGGTACCCATAGTACAAGCTTTGCTTAGTTTGGGGCTAGGATGATCTGTGTGACATTGTCCCCAGATATTATTATTATTATTATTTATTACATAATACACGCGTTAAACTTTATAAATTATAGCCAATATGTTAATCCAGGGTGTTAGCTAATTCCACACCAAATTTTATTTAAATCGCTCCAGCCGTTTAGGCGTGAAGAATAAACCAACATACACAGTCACAAACTTTCGCCTTTATAATATTATTAGGATTATTTGGTTGATCATACTTTTAGTCGCTTTGCCTCGATTTGGATTGCCTTTGATGAAATGGCCCATCTTCTAGTATTATTTTCTTACTCCTTTATGCCGATGTTCCAATAAATACATCACTCCTGGAACAAAAGAAATCAAATTCAATATACTTAAAATATTAACTTCGTAGGAATCATACTTGTGACCTGTAATACAGGTATCAAACCTACATCAGGCTCCAGTCTCTCACAAAGTTTTGTTATATGCTATGATACCAATGTAATTGTTTACTTTGTGAGAGAGAATAAATGACTTATCATTATTTTTTTTATCTAGCCTATGCAGCGGGACACTATGTCCCGCTGCTGAGCAAAGCCTTCCCCTTGGTTTTCCAGATTTCCCTATCTTTTGCAATTTCATGCCAAACGTATTCACGTCATCACACCATCTCCGTTTGGGTCTACCGCGTCCACGTCGGCCATTTTGAGGGACCCAATTGCTTGTGATCTGCGCCCATCTGTCTGGGTGCATACGTGAAGCGTGTCCTGCCCAGTCCCACTTCAGCCTGGCGGTCTTTTTGCCAACATCAGATATTCGAGTTTTGGAGCGCAGTGTTGTGTTTCGGACTCTGTCCGTGCGGTTCACACCTTAAATGCTGCGCCCCATAGCTCTTATTATTATTATACAGCTACGCCCTCAGTATTCAGATATAGTCAGAGGGAATACAGCGACCTGCGTGTCAAATATAACAACGCGCTTAGGGTACTGCTGGGGCTTCCGTGGCGGTGCAGTGCGTCAGGTATGTTCACAGAACCGCGTATTGACAGTTTCGTAGCTATCAAGCGAAAAATTGCGCTAGCGAGAGTTTAATAACTGTGTCGCGGGGTACTTTACAAACATATAATAGACGGACACAAATTACATCCAGACTCAGAACAACTATTTATGGGCCACACAAATAGTTGTCCAGTGCGGGACTCGAACCTGCGCCACGAAGCGGTGTGGCGACTGTCTAAGTCGCTGCGCCACACGTGCAATCAGTCAGTTCCTTGATGGCACGTATCCGTGGCAGCACCAAGACTATCCTAAGGGTATTTGTAGATAGGTGGGAGACCTCTATGATGCGGAGATGGATGCAGGTACATGTTTCTTTTTAGTGTGAGCTATTTATATTTACTAACGATATTTTTTTTAAGGAAATTGTTACTAACACGCTATGGTCTTTGTCTGAATTAAATATATTATTATAATTATCATTGCTTCTTGAAATTTTAATTGAGAAATCGATACAATTCTATTGGAGAAGTTCAGTCCTATATTATGTTCCTTCAGATTAAGTAATTGAGCTAAGCTACTGTATTTGGTTAATCCTACTTTCTACTAATAGTTATTATAAATGTGAATTTGTTAGTATGGATATTGGAATCAAGGGTTGTAGTTAGGATAGTAGGCATATCCTTCCAAATGATGGGTATAACTCTATGGTGGAAATCTTTTGTAGAGGCCTCTGTCTTGTCATTTGGCTGACATGATAAAATTTTATTCTTACATATACAAGTTTAATTTAATTTAATTTACGTTACATTGGTTAATAATTATCAATGTATTTAACTTAACTTAAAAACAAAGAACCTAAATAAACTTATGAATACCTATACATGACTACCTACATTAGAAAGAAAAACGAAATCTACGAAAAAGTAAATTATATATAACGGAGAAACGGGGGTATCGTTGTCTTTAGTCATTATGACGTCAGCAAGACTGACGTCACTATTATCTGCTCGTTGGTTATCCACTGAAGGTTGTTTACTCATGGCGATAGTAAAACCCAAAATATGTTTCGTGAAGTTTTATTCCATAACAATCTTCGATACAAGGTGATCCGTACGGTCCGACGGCTCGAGCGAAAGTGATTTGTACTCGACACGTCGGCCGTATTTATACGAAATGTGCGGCGACAAACATGTTACGTATTTTCTTTGTTCGATGAACGAATGTAAATTAAACTATTGAAATCATCAATTGTACAAATGTTAAGATTGTTTATAAATCGTAACTTGATTTTTAACACTAAATTCATTAAATTTAACTAACTATTTAAGAGTAATTTAAACCAAGACTTAAAACTACTCCTATGACGCATTTGTTTTTGGTTAAGTAATGTTGTTGCGCCGATACGGCCATTCTGAAAGGCGGTGCGCGCTCTGCACCAGCCTCGTTGGTTCTCGTAGATTCTTATGGATACTCGTAGATTGTTATGGATTCTCGTAGACCTGAAAAGAACGAAACAAATTTTCTCTGAGTAGTGAGTCTGTAAGCAACTTGTGTTGCTGTCTTTTGGTAATATCAATGAGTAGGTTCTCGGAGGGTCTCGTAGAGTTCTCGGAGGGTCTCGTAGAGTTCTCGGAGGGTCTCGTAGAGTTCTCGGAGGGTCTCGTAGAGTTCTCGGAGGGTCTCGTAGATTTAGGAAAAAGGAGTGGTGTAATATTGTGCTCTGGAGCTTGTTAACACAGTGGCATACAGTAGCGCAATATAAGGAAATAAGGTTAGGAAGGTGAGGATAGGTTTAGTTCTCGTAGAAGTCTCGTAGATTTCTCGTAGAGTTCTCGTAGATTTCTCGTAGATTTAGGAAAAAGGAGTGGTGTTATATTGTGCTCTGGAGCTTGTTAATACAGTGGCATACAGTAGCGCAATACAAGGAAATAAGGTTAGGAAGGTGAGGGTAGGTTTAGTTCTCGTAGATTAAGGGACAAGGAGTTGTGTTATATTGTGCTTTGAGTGGCTGATAACACAGTGGCACAATACAAGGAAATATTATTAGGAAGGTGCTGTTATCGTAGGTTTATTAGTAGTTCTCGTAGAGTTATTTAGAGTTATTGAATTAAGTTACTTGCCCTTTACTTTGAAGGTTGATGAGGTTTCGTGAGGTTGATGCAATTGGCTTGGTTGGTTCTGCAACAGAATTCCGGTGAGAAGACTATTCGTTTCCCGCCGATACGGTTAACTGAGCACCAGGTTGTAGAGCATGACGCAGCACAGATTCCTGCTGCTGGGTGTTGGTTGGTTTCTGTTTATTAGATGATGAGTTGATGTAGCAGCTTGGATGCTCGCTTGTTTAATCTTACTACATTCTTTACACGCCTTGTGTGATGTTCCTAAAAAAAAAACATTTTGCGAAAAGTTAAAAATTGTACAGCCCTGGTGTGTCAACGACACAGACGTTAACGTGCCTATCCAGCAATGAACCAGTCACTTTGCTGGTACTGCCTTCCTTGCTGCTATGGCTAGGACAGTTTTTCGTGGCTCGCAGTGCCGCATCTGGCAGCAAACATCTTGTTAAAGCTGGTCCACGTCATTCTACGGTACTGAATAACGCTTGATTCAATAGCTGCTCCCCAAGTAAGCGCCATTCACTATCTTCGTCATCGAGGGTGTTTTCACGCTGGTCATCTTCTGGGTTAATCCCACTTCTGATAACGGAGAAACGGGGGTATCGTTGTCTTTAGTCATTATGACGTCAGCAAGACTGACGTCACTATTATCTGCTCGTTGGTTATCCACTGAAGGTTGTTTACTCATGGCGATAGTAAAACCCAAAATATGTTTCGTGAAGTTTTATTCCATAACAATCTTCGATACAAGGTGATCCGTACGGTCCGACGGCTCGAGCGAAAGTGATTTGTACTCGACACGTCGGCCGTATTTATACGAAATGTGCGGCGACAAACATGTTACGTATTTTCTTTGTTCGATGAACGAATGTAAATTAAACTATTGAAATCATCAATTGTACAAATGTTAAGATTGTTTATAAATCGTAACTTGATTTTTAACACTAAATTCATTAAATTTAACTAACTATTTAAGAGTAATTTAAACCAAGACTTAAAACTACTCCTATGACGCATTTGTTTTTGGTTAAGTAATGTTGTTGCGCCGATATATACATAAATAAATTAAAACTAACTACAGATGGCGCCGTAGTATTCCTCCGAATCGAGGCCATGAGAAAATGTGCCCAGAAGACTGGCTGCATTACCACGTTGTATAGCTAAACTTATTCTTTGGCCAAAGAAAAAGCCAGCCCTCTGGTCACGGGAAGCGTCAACCAAACGCTTCGAGATTTGGCGATAGAGACCACGGGCACTCGGACCCCACGTTCCAAGCGATTCGACCCTAAACGGCTCAAATATGTAATTTCCTATCAAATTACCATATTTGCGCCGCTTGAGAGTCTCCGCACAGGTAGCAGCAGCGCCCGCCGCCGCACTGGTACTTGGAACATGTGATAGGGCTAGGGTGTCAACGCATGTAGTTAGTTTTAATTTATTTATGTATATAATTAACTTTTTCGTAGTTTTAGTATTTCTTTCTAATGTAGGTAGTTATGTACAAGTTGATTTTTGCGATAACATTCCCAAACCATTCCCCAATCGGACTAAATCCCCGCGTCTGGCGGTTTGGCCTAAAACGTACAGTTACATGATACGTCCCTGAAAACAAACCTTTTGTATATACAACATGTAACGTAATTAACGCACACCCTCAAACACCCCAATTAGAATATTATGTTGTACTCATAATACATACACTGAATTTTTAATTTGAAATTTATATGCATTGTTAAATTTGTTTCTTGGAATAAAGTTTATTTTTCTTAATTTTGTATTGAATGATTGAATTTGAATGGATACGAATAAAACTGAGATTTTAAAAGTCTTATTACTTTGACTTACGGTCCATTTCAATTTGTTTTGACTGTACAGGGTTAATATGACAATAATTTCCGTAGTTTTAATTATTTTTGGAATAAAAAATTACCTATATTAAAAATGATATAAATCGATTCAGTACACGATTCTGAACAAACTATTTTTAGGAAGTGCGTTAATAGAGTTACATGTTGTATGTATATCCATTTTTTTGGTAAGGCTGGGGGAACTCCCGTGTACTTCTAGCGGCTGATCGGAGGGGCTCCGGGAACGGGGGTATGTTGCTTCGGTGCCCCCTTTTACTCCATGTCCCAGGTAGTCGGGACACGTATCCTGGGAGGGCTCTAATTTGCCCTCCGGAATAGACAGCTTCTGTCATGCTTGAACCGAGGTTGAACCCCATAAGTATGATGCGGGTCACCTAGTATGCAGCTTTATTTCTTGGCAACTAGGTCAACAGACCAGTCAGAAAGTAATCGATAGATAATCATTAGCAATTTATCGCCTTATCAAGTGGCCAGGTGACCAGAGATCTGGTTATATCTAGGTCAACGTGTGAAACTCGCCATACAACTAGGTAATGTTGCCAGCTTTCTGGGCAGCTTGCCCACAGTCCTTTATGTATGAATTGCCACATAACAACTATTTATTAACATAATTTCGCTATAAATTTTTATTTCAGATATGTAGCTTTAGTATATTTTTTTATTTTAATAGTAATTTTTTATTTTTAAAATATTTTTTTTATTTTAATATTTATTTAAGTAGTAATAATACAAAACGATATAATAGATATCGTTTATGTATATAAATTACACGTAGTTATTATTTATTTATTTAATAGGAAGACCAACAGCTTGATATACAAATATAAATGGCGTTACTAAGCCTCATAAAGCCAATTACAGGCCCTCGCTTGTAAGTAGCAAGTCAATTTAAACATGAACATACACATTGTGAAATCATCAATACATAGATTTTATAAATATCTCAGAAAGAATTCTTTGCTAATCACCCGTGCGTCGTACCGCTTCTGGAGTAGTATTAAAAATGTCAAAGTCAAGAATTTTATGGTGCTTGCTTAAATAACTGCTGATAATAATATTTAACATGAACATATTTCGCTGTAAATTTGTATTACTTATGTTCACGTTTTGTGTATATTGTATTACGTTGTAAATTTTATTAAAACGAAATGAACGAAATAAAATAAAATGAAATCAGAATCAAATCATTTCATTTCTTCATACTGACAATGTTTTCACCTGCATTATCTGGGTTTAGGCTGCCAATGAAGCTGTGCTGTGGTGAAATTAATTATTCTCTTTCTAATTATCGGTACCGATACGCACCCGCGTCTTGGAATGCATATATTATAGGCATCCGGCCCGATCTCGCCCTCTTACGATCGTGTAAAATTGCCATCCCATCGGATTATATAATAAGTAAATATTTATAATAATTCACATCAAATTCATGTAATAAATTAAAATTATGTAGCATTATCCGCAATGCAAAGCGTTAATCTAATCTCAAATAAGGGAAATCATAAATTTAAACGTCCGGCGGGTATCGAACCAACACCATCTACCAATCCGGGGTAGGCGCTCTGCGTTAAGCTACGAACGATACATACTGGCAGATCACATATAGGATTCCTTTGCGAACACCCTTTTGGAGAATGTAGGTGTAATGTCACAGCATGTAGTCGAATGTCACGTTTAGAGTGACTGCGTCCCTCCTCATGTCTTATGGATACGTTTTACTACAAAAATGTGCAGTAGGTGCAAACTATGCGAGAAATACCTTTATAAGATTTTGAGTATGGCAACAATTATATTTTTATGTTGGTAGTTGGGTTGTAATTTTGTTTTTTGTAACGTTGGTATTTTTTAGTCCATGTAAATTCTTTATGGCGAGTTATGTTAAAGTGTAATACCGGAGTAAAATAAATATTTTAAAATTAAAATCTCTTCTTCTTCATTTCACCACAAAATAAGACGTTCGTCTAATTTTTATGGTTAACAGTGGTGATATTATGTCAAACTTATATACATAATTTTAGATCTAAAATAAGAGAATTACTACTAATAATAGCACAAAGGTACAAAAACAAGATTATATTTTAATTAATTTAATTATCTTGTACGTATTGTTCAATGTTCTCAAAATACACTAGGTATGTTAGTTATTAAGATAATGGAACTTAAGGTCAATCAGAAATTAGTTCAACATGTAGAGTCGACGTCAAATCGTTGACAATGTTCTACATCCGCGCGTCGGATAAATTTTTGGCATAAGATAAGAAGCCGTCTTGTTGATAAGACTGAATATTAAATAATGCTCGCCTTTGGCGTTCAAACCTGGGCTCAGGGCGGTTAGTTTCGTTGAGATGTCATGTTGGTCGATTTTAGGGATGATTTCTGCAACTACCGCTCTATGTTAATACGCGGAACGCAGACTTCTTGTCCAGTTATGGGTCGTAGAGAGCATTTCATAGATACATAGGGTCAAGGGCGGAAAAAAAAATATAGGGCGGAAGTGAACGAGTAGTTTTTTTTTAAATATTATTCTTAAACATACTAGTTATATATTAGTCTCAATACTACCTGCTTAAAGATCTCTCTTTAAGCTTCGAATTAAGTAGAACAATCTAAAGTTAAATGTTGTATATTCAATTCAATTCAAAAGTCAGCTTGTAGAAGCTACAGGCTACTTTCATTACAGGAAAAAAATAATATTGGCAGTAAATTGGGGATATTATAAGATTTCATGTCACGAATACAAATGTTTCAAATCAAAATGATTATTTTTAACTAAGTATAGTGATTTGTTCAACAGGTCCTTAACCTTAAAGAATAATTTGTAAAATCTAAGAAAAAAAATGTAAAACGCCCCGGGATCTAATAATAATAATATCCTGGGACATTATTTACACACGGCCATCTAATCCCAAACTAAGCAGAGCTTGTACTATGGAAACCAAATAACTGATATACTACATATACTACTTTTCTTTTTTGTAAATACATACTTTTATAGATATTAACACCCAGACTCAGGACAAACAGACATGTTCATGCACACAAATATCTGTCCTGGGTGGGAATGGACCCACGACCTCCGGCGTGAAAAGCAAGCAATTGCCAACCACGCCACGAGGCTGTCAAAGAATGACTGCTTACATGTGGTTCCTCATAGAACGGATGAGAGTTACAATCCTGAATTATTGAACGTAACGCTTCGTACAGAAAATTCTTACAAAACGTAACTTAATAGGTGTTTCTAAATTTTTGATTAGAAGTTTATAATGATAATATCTATAATAAGTAACTAGAAATAATAACTGTATTACTACAAACATGTTCTGACTATTTACAAGCGCTTTGTTTAAGTCTACGTGAATAATACCTTTTTTTTATTGAATTATAATTAATTTATATTTTATTGTTATAATGATGTCTCAGAAAAGAACTGCTGCATCTGCTTCTAAGTAATTTAGTCTGGACGATCCACAGATATAACATTAACTAACAATATAATGGAGAAGGGAATTAGCCTCCATTCAATTATAATTGGCATTATTATCTTGATTAAAACACTACCTGATTGTTACCTGTTTAATTAAATAGTAAATTAGATAAATTGAGACGATTAAATGTAATCTGTGGTCTTTAATCGAATCGTATAAAAATAGTAAAACAGGACGGATAAATAGGATAAAAAAATAGTTAACTTACACTTTAAGAACACAATTACGCGACCATGTAGGTTGTAATTATTTTTTTTTGAATTGTAATTGTTGTAATGTAATTTAATTGTTGTAAATGTAAGTACAGACTTGTCAATTGAAGTTACGAAGGAGCTTCCGCTTGGCTCATGCGCCTGGCCTAGACAGAATGATAAATGTGTTTGTTTTGTGATATTTCTTTCGTTAAAAAGATCTCTGCGATAACAATTATCCCTCCCTTGCGCTGCGATATCGCGGGCTCGATTGTCGATTTAAATGTGTGAAAATGAAATTGCACAGTTCAGTCAAATTAGACGATCTAGACGACACGACCAGAGAGACATCAGGTGCGACAATTAGGTGACGTCTGACCTGTTATTATTCCGTATAATAAAATTGAGATGAAATATATGTGAGGGAAATGAAAGACAAGGTTCTAATGAAATAAAAAAAAACCGACCAAGTGCGAGTCGGACTTGCGCACGAAGGGTTCCGTACCATTACCTATAAAAACGAGCAAAAAAATTCACGTTTATTGTATTGGAGCCCCCTTAAATACTTATTTTATTTTTTAGTATTTTTTGTTATAGCGGCATCAGAAATACTTCATCTGTGAAAATTTCAACTGTCTAACTATTACAGCCTGGTGACAGACGGGCAGAAATTTGATCTGCCAGTGTGTATCGTTCGAAGTTAACCTCGGATTAGTAGAGCGTGCTTGAGATTCATTCGACAATTGAATTTATGATTTCCTATTTTTGAGATTAAATTTGCGCGTTTCATCGCGAATAATGCTATAAAACTCAAATTTAATAAGATTGGTATTTTACACAATGATGATTTTCTTTCTTTATATAAATAAATCACAATCATGTCTAAAACAGGCTTACTACAAACAAATAAATACGCACTCAGACGCATACGGTATACGCAGAAAGGTTCTCGAGTGGCGACCACGAACCGGAAGTCATATTGTGTGGGTCGCTGGAAACCGCTGGATGCGAATAGCGCAAGACCGGCAATTGTGGAGATCTTTGGGGGAGGCCTTTGTCCAGCAGTGGACATCTTTCGGCTGATATTATGAAATACGCACTCAGTTTTTTGTCATAGATCGTCATAAAGCAATTTTTTTATTTATATGTTTATTTTGGACAATACACAACCATGTAATTGTTAGTATTATAGAAGCTTAAAACTATGTTAGTTTATTAAATACTAGCTGACCCGGCAGACATATATGGGAAAAAGAAAAGGGCTGTTTTTAGGGCTTTCCCGGCAATTATTCGAGTTTTTCTCACCTTTTAAACCTTTTCTAGACCTCCAGCTATCCGTTCAGCCTTTCTTGAGTTTTGAGCGAGACTAACGAACAACAATTGATTTATATATACCTACATATATATATATAGAGATTAATTCAAAAATGCCGTGCGCCACCTGGTGTACCTGACACGCAGCAGTGCAAACTTGTCGAAGTACAGGACATTCGGGCCTCACACCAATAAGGCACTCTCTTTTTTTAATGAAAACGGAGGTGTTAATCAATTTGAATGTATGTTTCGTATGGAACATACATACAAAATATGTAATAGGTATACCTTTTATGTGAACCGATTTCTCGAATTGCTTTTTATTTGATCGGGAAACCCATTATTTAAGTAGGTTGATAAATACGTTGTTTTAAAGAAACTATGATTGTTTTGTGCCTTTGTTTTAGCTTATACAGGCGTTATGTTACACGATAAAATATTGTTTTGACGACCTTTATATATACATACATATATATATATTAGGTCAGACAGCGATAATGGTGAACTAAATCTTTATTTTTGCGGAATATTTCGTAAGAGATCATGTATAAATCGTTTAAGGTTCCTATTTAGATAACCAGTGTACTAATGTTACGGACATTGTGAGAATTTGTTGCTCTATATATTATCTTCATATATTTCATGGTTATTTAACGCGTCTCTAATATGGAGTCATAATAATGATAATTAAGTAAGCTTCTGGTTAAATTTGGCTCATTGAGGCTAGTGATCGAATCAACACAAGAATTTCCTCCAGTAAAAATCGTTGGTTAATATTAACCCACACCAATACTGTTCTAAACTCCTGGGTACTATTCACTTTGACAGGTTCGAATGGAATAAGCACATAAAAGAAGGTATAGAACTAAAGTTAAATAAGAAATAATGTCTAGGTTATTGCTGTCTGTCTGTCTGTCACCAGGCTGTATAACCGAACCGAAAACCGAACCGAAATGAACCGTGATAGTTAGACAGTTGATATTTTTACAGATGACGTATTTCTGTTGGCGCTATAACAACAAATACTAAAAAACAAAACAAATTAAATATTTAAGGGGGCTCCCATACAACAAACGTGAAGTTTTTGCTCGTCTTTATAGATAATCGTACGAAACCCATCGTGCGCTAGTCTGACTCGCACTTGGCCGGATTTTTCATATACAATGGTTTTCAGTTGTCGGGTTGCCATAGCCTCTGCCTAATTTGGGATCAAATGGCAAGTTATTAACTGTCCCAAGACATTTATTTATTTATATATAGTTGTACTTTATTATGGTGCTTTAGATAATTTGAACAGTAACAAAGATAAGAATAATAATGCCGCGCAATAGCATTGACTTTATTTTAAACGATGAGATAAATAATTATTCATATCAATGTAGGTAGCCACATCATTATTGTTTTCGGATGGGAAGATAAAAGTGACGGCAAGTCATAAATGGAAATTGCCCGTGTCGTACCTACTATAAAATATATTTTTTTATATAAATTAGTTGGCAGACAAGAATACGGCCCACCTGATGGTAAGTGGTCACCGTAGCCTATGAACACTTGCAACACCAGGAGCATCATTAGGGGATGATGCTTCTGATTATTATCTATAAAGCATGCATGTAATTTCAAAAGAAAAGTAGTAAGTATATGTAATAATAATATATCAATTCTGTGCTTTTGATAGTAAGTGTAGTACTGCTTAGTTTGGGATCAGATGGCCGTGCGTGAATAATGTCTCGGGATCTTATTATTTAAGGATTCTAACTTTAAATTACAAGGCAAACCACATGGACGGAGTAGGTTGTCAACTTAATTGTAGTTCATGTTACGCGGAATAAATTAAATTATTTCCATAATTTATAACCAGGGGTCTCATGCTGCTTTTTTTTTCTTGTTTATCTTATAGGCTGTGATTACCCATGGCAGAGTTGTTCAAGCTGTACAGTTGGCGTCTGTAATGGTGTCACCACTGATGTCTAAGTACAATTATCGTGATCGACAGCTTAACGTAACGTTAAAAAACAATTACGGTCGAACGGTCACTGTAGCCTAGTTGGTAGTGCTCCTGCCTACGAAGCTGGTGGTCCTGGGTTCGAATCCTGGTAAGTGCAAATATTTGTGTGATGAGCACGAATATTTGTTTCTGAGTCATGGATGTTTTCTATTTATTTAAGTATTTATCTATCTATTTAAGTATGTATATCGTCGCCCGGTACCCATAGTACAAGCTTTGCTTAGTTTGGGGTTAGGATGATCTGTGTGACATTGTCCCTATATATTATATATATATTATTTGTCTAAGTACAATTATCGTGATCGACAGCTTAACGTAACGTAAAAACACTTAATTAATTGCAGAATAAAGAACGTGCACTTCGAATTACACACACCCCCAGAAAATAAATTACTTTTTTTTTATATAATAGGATGGCAAACGAGCAAGTGGGTCACATGATGGTGAGTGATCACCGCCGCCCATGGACACTCGCAACACCTGAGGAGCTGCAAGTGCGTTGCCGGCCTATAAGAAAAGAAGAGGCTCGCTTCTTGAAGGTTGCCATGTCATAACGGATCGGAAATACCTCCGCAGCTTTTACGATCACCCATTTACAAACTCGCCACGTGCCTAGGTGCTTATCCTCGCCGGTCACTTACGGGATAGTGAGTTTATCAGAGGCCTATTGGGAGGCATGAACAGTTCTAACTAACCAATGCCAATACGAAAAGTAAATTAATAATTTGGAAGGTATTATCAATATGATATGATCTTTCACATGCAACTGTGTACATATCAGTCGGCCATGTTTGTAGAAAACAAAACCGATAGATAATACCTACATCCTCCGGAAGGGTGTTAGCAAGGGAATCCTAAATTTGATCTGCCGGCGTGTATCGTTCGTAGCTTAACGCAGAGCGCCTACCCCGGATTGGTAGATGGTGCAGGTTCGAGACCCGCCGGACGATTAAATTTATGATTTCCCATTTTTGAGATTAGATAAACGCTTTGCATTACGAATAATGCTATAAAATTCAAATTCAATAAATTAAAAAAGTCTGCAATAGTAAAATCTACTAGGCTATAGAACTTTCTATTATCTCTCTCCATCATACTTATCTCATATTACTCTCTTTATCATAATTGTTTTTTTGCTTTCTGAGGCATGGGGATGTGATAGTGTGATGATGATGTTTTTGGCATGTGCTGAAGTTAGAACCCGGAACCTTATTATCTGCGGTAACACTTCCTACCACTAGATCGACGGCATGGTGCTCCTTTCATAGTAATCTTGGTCTTATTACTAAATATTTTATCAAATTAAATTGAAGCGCAGAATCGAATTAATCAGATAATACTTAATTATTAAAATGTGTATTTAATTCGACATAAAAAGTAAAAATAAGTAAATCGCATTTTTAACTAAAAGGTACACAACAATTTTATAAGATACTCTTATAAATTTGCTGCAAAAGATAAATACTATATATACAATTGTATTTAAACGATTGTAGTTTATTATTAAATATATCGAGTAGTCGAGGGTACAGCTAGTAAATAAAGTCTACATACCTCCTTCATCAGGTCAATTCCATTCAAGCACAAGGAAAATTCCACTGAACTATTACGGTTTTATAAACCAATTTATTTGATTATTTACTACTACTTAATAAAAATATTCGGGGTTTTTTTACTTAGGCCGTGCAAAAGCTTCAAACCACGTGATGATAATACAAGCTCGCCCTACGTAGAGGTTATGGATTTTGAAATGATAAAATCATTTTTTTTCATACACACAATGATATTCATATTATTATATTAAGCAATATATAATACACTAGCGGCCCGGTACGTGCTTCGCTACGTAGAAGGCATAGTAATAAAAAATGATTATGATGTTAATTTATTCAAACAAAAAAATATTTTAAATTTCTAAAAGATGTTGATTTTACACTTTTTCAACACTTTTTTTAATTTTCTCTACGTACCAACCTTCCCTGGACTTCCACGAATAATTCAAGACCAAAATTAGCCAAATCGGTAAAGGCGTTGTTGAGTTGTAACATTACAACGAAAAGTGGCATTGATTTTTATATATATAGATATATTTTTATTGTTACTTTCATTTGAAGTTATAAGAATTACTTTTAAGCGTCAATAATAAAAAATAAATAATTATTATAATAATTAGGGCCGCCAAAAGGCTTCTGGAGCAGGGTCCATGCTAACCATGGTTAAGACTCCAAAGAGAGGAACCTCCACATGAAACCTCCTCTAAAAGTACCTTCTTATGAATATTATATTATTCATAAGAATATGTTTATTACATATGTATTAACATAGATATTTTTTTAAATCTACTAATATTATGTGCCTAATTTGCTTCAGTTTAGCTTTACGATAAATATTACTGCTGCCAGGCGACACACGTATGTTTATCGTATATAATCAATAGTTACTTAAAACTCTGTACATATATAATATAATCTAGTTATATTATATAAGATTATATATAGCGTAGCAACATGTACAAAATGTCACATAAAATCTCTTCCTTAATAATGAAAATTTTATATTTATATAATACATCAATAGAAGATCACATAGTTCAATACTTTTACACGGCACACTCTATATAAAAATAAGATTAAAATTTGAAATACAACAAGTTACTGTTAGCTCTTTGAGAGCACAATTACAACTGAGTGCTCACTTGACACAGCTCTTGTTATCAACTTAACAAATTAATATCAATTATGTATTATTTGTAGTATAAAAAGCGTAGCGCTTATTATGCTCTCAATAATACATTGTCATCTGCTGTAAATGTTTTAACAAGATTGATTTAATGTCATAGATCATTTAATTTTCTCCAGATAAAAAGGATTACAATCAGAACATCTTAGCAAACAGCTTAAATAAGTTAGTTCAAGACCTCTATGACAGTCAAGGTTATTACCGTCTATTTACCAAACTAAAAGCTTAACTGAGGTTTGAATAAAACCAAAAAGATCAGTGAATATGGGAGTGGAACCAACACCCCGTCTGGTTTAGTTTAATTACCAAAGTTACAGTGCTTATAAACTCTGATCACATTGGTTTGGATAACAAGGATTTGAGTATACTGTTTCACCACATATCTTATTAACGGGTGATCTTGTTAACAAAAATATTTATGTTACTACGGAGACTACTATCTACTGCAGAAAATTTCTATAGCGACTTTTAAAAATTAATCAACGCCATCTAGTGACAAAATGACCGATAAAATTTTCCTTTGACTTTAACTGTCACTAAATGGTTAGACACAGTTCATTCCTAGAAGTCTCAACTGCGTTGAACCCACGTCCTAATTATCTGCAGAATACTCGTATTCTGTAGATAATGGGTTTAAAAAAGTAGGTTCATGACATTGGGAGTTTTTCTGGAAGGAAAGTAACACGTAAGCGGCGGCAGACTCTTGCAGATCTCTTCAGCCTTTTTTCCAGTTCTGCCGGTTAGGGTGTCTTATCGGTTAGTAAGAGATTAGAAGGAAAGTATTACTATTCCTTACAGCTCAATATCTGTAAAATAAGAATGACTTCAAATGAACGTAACAATAAAAAATATATGTAGTATATATTGCTTAATATAATAATATGAATATCATTATGTGTATGAAAATGAATGATTTTATCATTTCAAAATGCATAACCTCTACGTAGGGCGAGCTTGTATTATCATCACGTGGTTTGAAGCTCTTGCACGGCCTAAGTAAAAATACCCCGAATATTTTAGATATCATCATCATCATCATAACAGCTGAAAGAATTCCACTGCTGAACAAAAGAATCCCAAGAATCATCTTGGGGATATGCTATAATCGCCACGATTGGCAGACGAGTCGCGATCGCAGTAAGATGGTCATAGCACTCAAAAGGAAGCTGCTGCCCATCCTCTGGTAGATATTCCCTCGGGTCGACGTTACGACTACGTCCCCCACGGGACGAGATGGGGTGATGATATTCTGATATACGCCGCCGTAACCACATACCCGTATATATTAAAGCCTGTACACAGAGCGTCTTTTTGTACTCGTACAAAAATACAAGGCTTTAAGATAATAATCAAAGACTGATGTTTTGTTCATTCGGTACTCCTTATTCAAGTCTGTGACAATTAGAGACAAGACTATCCACATTTATTTTATTCTTCAGCATTAGCTATGGATAGCACCGTAGACTAAATATTGTTAATTTATTTATTGTACAATGAATAATATTTTCCTACTCTTCTATCTTGATATAATACAGTCCTCGTCTTTTGGCATTCCTGAAAGAGATCGTTATTGCATTTTTATTTCAATTTAACATTATTGTATTGTGTATCTGTCAAGGACAAAAATATTTATAACGCGGAACGAAGTCCGCGGGCACTGCTAGTATATATATATATATATATCCGAATCAGGCAATAATTTTCAAAATCGGTTCCAATAAATAGAAAAATAGTGATACACACTTCCAAAATAGTCTAACATACTTCCAAAAAATTTAAATTAAACATATTATAAGTACTCGATTTTATAACCTGTTATTACTTGGTGGAATTATAATTCGCCACCGTGATTAAAACAGACCTGAAGTCTCTAAATAGACTTCGAACTCAGATGGGCCAAAGCAAAGAAAACATGTTTAGGTGAGGACTGTGGAACATCGGTCCAACCCATGACCTACCTAACAAATCCTTGTTACTTGTTACACATTCAACTTTGGAGTTGATCGACAGTCCTCACCTATACAAGTGTTCTTTTCTTTGGCCCTTTTGATTGGAGTCCAGCCTGCCCTGACACATGTTCATGGCAGGTTCCTAATAATGATATATATTTGATATTGTGGTAAGGCCGATTTAGCAAATCTAAATCGGCCTTACCACAATACCATAATACCACAGTGTTGTGTATCTATCAGAGGATGGGCAGCAGCGTCTCTCTGCGTACAATTACTATCGTTCTGAGATCGCCAACTTGTCAGCCAAGCGTGGAGATTATGACATTTCCCTGTTGTAGTCGTTAGATAACCGTCGTTAAACCATGTATTTAAGAGAGGTAAGGCATAGCGTTCATTCGCTCAAAGAGCAGCCCCACTGGGGAAGTACCTCCTCCTTACAGAAGACATTCCTTAATAATAACATTAATAATTTTCATGTTGTGTTTCCGAGTGTGAGTAAGGTCGCCAGAGCTCATTGGGGTGGGGGGAAGGGTCAGCAACACTTGCTTGCTGACTCTAAAAGGCCGGCAACGCACGCGCAACTGTCCATGGGCGGCGGTAATCACTTAACATCAGGTGACCCACTTGCTCGAATGACGCCCTCTCATATATAAAAAAAATTGTGCTTGAACAAGTCTTGACAATATCGTAACCACTGCCCATAAGTAAACTGAAGACATTCGTTAATTAATAATTACTTTTGTTTAGTATTGATAGTAGCAGAGTTGATTGCACTTCTTATAAGACAAATAACTAAGAAGCTCAAGTCAGTGTACCTTCATTATTATCTACATTGATTTCTTGTACAGACGCCAGCACATCAAGCTAATATCAATTTGAACTATCTTTCATCTGTTCCAACTGCTGATTATCCACCTTTTGTTTTCAATCAATTCTCCGATTGTGATGTTAAGAAAGGCATCCTGTCGATATCTTCCAATGCGGTCGGTAGCGACAGTGTCAGCCGTAATATGATCATTCCTATCCTTGATGATATCCTACCCATTATCAGTCACATCCTGAATTGTTCCATATCAAGTGGATTCTTTCCTTCTACATGGAAAGAAGCCCTTGTCACTCCCATTCCTAAGACCAGAAATCCATCCTCCTTCTCCGACTATCGTCCTATATCTATTCTTCCATTCCTTTCCAAAGTCCTCGAGCGGCTTATTTACACCCAACTTAATTCCTATGTTTGTAAGCACAATCTCCTCAATCCTATGCAATCCGGTTTCCGACCTGGTCATAGTACCGTCACAACCCTGGTCCATATTACGGAAGACATAAGAGGTGCCATGGAGAGTGGAAATCTTACAGTTCTCCTTTTGTTAGATTTTAGCAACGCATTCAATACTGTAGATTTTGACATTCTCCTTGGCACTTTGACGTCACTTAACATATCTCCAACGGTGATTGAATGGTTTCGATCTTACCTGTTTGGGCGCCGGCAAAGAATTCGTATTAATGACATGTTTTCTACATGGTCTAATACAGTTGCTGGCGTGCCGCAGGGTGGCGTTCTTTCTCCGTTGCTTTTTGCTTTATTTATTAATACGATTTCCAATAATATCTCTTCTTCCTACCATCTTTATGCAGACGATCTTCATATTTATTCCCATGCTTCGCTTATGAATTTACCCACTGCAATCGCGACAGTCAATAACGATTTAGCTCAGATTAGAGTGTGGAGCCAGATGTTTGGTCTCAAAATTAACCCCTCTAAAACACAAGCAATAGTAGTTGGCAGCTCCCGAATGACGTCTAAAGTGGACTGGTCCCAACTCCCCCAAATCACCTTTGATGGCACGGTTATCCCTCTTAGTATTAACGTAAAAAATTTGGGGATTCTATTTGACAGCACGTTATCATGGGGTCCTCAGCTGAAAGCTGTTAGCTGTAAACTTTTTGCGTCATCTGGTTCACTCAGGCGCCTGCGCAACTTCCTCCCTATTACCACTAAAACTGCTCTTGCACAATCACTTCTCCTACCTATTCTCGACTATGCCGATGTCAGCTATCTAGATCTCACAGAAGAACAACTGGATAAACTTGAGCGTCTTCAAAACCTTTGTATTAGATTCATATTTGGCCTTCGCAAATATGATCACGTTTCATTATTCCGGTCAAAGCTCAAGTGGTTGCCAATCCGCCTTCGTCGGAATGCTCATGTTCTTTCTTTATTATATAACACTCTCTTTAATCCCACTACACCTACATATCTTAAAAACCGTTTCGAGTTTCTCTGTGACACACATTCCAGATTCCTAAGATCATCACACAACCTAAAGTTGCATACTCCTATGCATTCTACCACATTTATGAACAAATCATTTTCTGTTCAAGCAGTACTATTATGGAATGCCTTGCCAATTGATATCAGACGTGCACAAACCCTTGCCACGTTTAATAAAGCTGTTAAAGAACACTACCTACTTTCGTAAAGTCACCTACTGTCTAATATAATATTTATGTTATATATTATATACTGTATTTATACATATTTTGCTATATACACATGCTATTTGGTATGCCACCTTACATTGTTATAAACCTCATTATATATTTATATATAATTATATATATACTTACAATGTTTCTATACTTTTCTACTTCATTTGTTGTTTCTACTTCATCCAAAGGTTGTCTGGAAGAAATCGCTTAATGCGATAAGACCGCCCATTGTACATTATTGTGTTATTTATTTTGTCTTCCATATAATTGTTTTGTTTGAGTGTGTACAATAAAGAGTATTCTATTCTATTCTATTCTAATATCAAGCCAATCAATGCTTTGAATATCTATGAAAGAAATTTGACAGATTGGGGTAGCTGGATGTGCTGGATCTGAACATGATCTTCGCGGTGAGAGACCTAACTGCCCACGAGAACATTTCAATTCTCACCCACACTCGTGTACGCCAACGCCTCTATTTGAGATGATATAATTATTTTTTCAACATGACACTCTATTAGGGCTCAGCGAAATTAGGCGCATTATAAATACTAAAAAAATCACATAGTTTTACACAACTACAATCAATCTCCGTAAGTTCTCTATTAGAACGAGTATGCAAAGCTCGAAAAATTTCGCTAGGAAAACGGTGGAACACTGAGAGACAAAGAAGGTGACTGTTGATGCATCACAGAGGTGTCCTTTAAACCTACGACTGAGTCGCAAGTCTCAGATTATGTCGAGTGTTTCCTCCTCTACCACGTGATGGACCCGGCTTCCGCACGGTGATCCATGGAAGAAGAAATAGGTCTTACTATACGAAAATAATTGTATTACATATTTAAATAATAAAAAAAGTGCTTGCATGTCAGTAGAATAAATGAATGTTCATTCATTATACATTCATGAATGTAAATACATTTTAGCCATATTCCTAGATATTTCAGGGGCGTTTGATAATACTCTATGGCCAATTTTGTTACAAAAACTGAAGTTACGCGGTTGTTACAGTAATATGTATTCGATAATCACATCTTATTTTATACATGGCTCTGCAACTCTTACGCTTGGTCACTACAGAGTCACTAAATCGTAAACCATGGGTGGCCCCCAGCGCTCAGTGCTCGCCCCGTATCTTTGGAACTTGGGTTTTGATGACTTCTTGATACTACCCTTGCCATCATGCTGCTCTCTAACGGCATATGCCGACGATGGCCTCTTACTTATACAGGGTAACTCCAGGAGAGAATTGCAAAATCTGGCTAAAACTTGCTTTAGTATGATAAGTGAATGGGGTAAAAGAAATCGCCTTACATTTGCTTCTCATAAAACCTACCAACTCCTTCTTAAAGGCGAACTAAAATCTCCCCCGAGCGTGAAACTGAATTATGTTACTGTAAAACGCAAGATATCAACGTGTTATTTGGGTTTTAGTTTTAGAATAAATTTCTCGTTTATAGAACATATTAAATCAGTTGGGGAAAAAGCTAAGCGGAACTTTTTTGCACTTACAAGGATATCGACTGCAACCTGGGGCCTCTCTTTTAATACTCTTAAAATCATTTACGGGACAACTATCTTAGGTGTATATGCTACGGCTCGGCTGTGTGGGCTGATAGGGCTACCATCAGAGCTGATCGCCGTAAATTACTACAAAGCCAGAGGTTGGCGTTGATATTTCTCTGTAAAGCCTATAGAACAGTAAGTACAGAGGCCCTACCTGTACTAGCGGGTGTACTTCCGGTTGATCTTGAAGTTCAAAAACGCAATGTATTATTCAAATAGCAAAAATTTTGAAAATGACTTCATATCATTACGCGACCGTACGAAAATAACCAGGTTATTTATGCCAATAGCTGACTTAAATTTTAGGTCGAATTACTAAATGAATGGCAATGTAGATGGAATAGCTCAACTAAGGGTCGCCATCTGCACCAGTTCTGTTATTTGAGTTGATTTCCATGTTACCAAAGTAAAAAACATGTTATTTTTCTTGGAAAAGAAATAGTTATTATTTTATCTGTGAGAATTTTATGGACATAAAGTATTTATTATTAATCAGTGGATTTATTTTATTAGATTTGTCCCATCTCTAACATTTTTTCAACAGGACGTAACCTTTTAAGTCCGTACAAGTCTTAAGTCTTAGATAATTAGATTTCTATTTATATATTATATTATGACGGTCAACGTAGCCTAGTTGGTAGTGCTCCTGCCTACGAAGCTGGTGGTCCTGGGTTCGAATCCCGGTAAATGCAAATATTAGTGTGTTGAGCACGAATATTTGTTTCTGAGTAATGGATGTTTTCTATGTATATAAGTATTTATCTATCTATATAAGTATGTATATCGTCACCTGGTACCCATAGTACAAGCTTTGCTTAGTTTGGGCATAGAATAAAAAGTACTTAGGTACAGAAGCGGCTCTTCGCGGAACAATTTATAGAAATAGCGACTCCTGCTACTAAGCAACTAAGTGCAATTCAGCTTGCATACGCGATCAGTGCCTACCGCGATATTCACCTAAACGCTGCCGCTCTCTTCTAACGCATTACACTGTCGCTGTCGGACACGGAGTGTCCTGGCGTAGGGTTGCTTGCTTGCCGCTGTTACTGTGATACCTATTCATCGTCTATCTACTTATTAACCACATAATCTATCTTATGTCTGATCCGTATATATTACACGGTCAATTTTTTCAAATGTGATACTTGTGTTAGGTTATTTAAGCTGGCTCGACGAACTTTACTATACTAATTCATAAATATCTCCTAAACGCGTGGACCGATTGGCATGACTCAAACGGATAAAATGGTTTTAGACCTAAATCTTTAATTTGACACCAAAATCGTTAAGATATCTCGACAAACAAAAAATCACATTTTCAAGTTGCTCTCGTAATTATCTTACATGTTTGAAACTCATACCAATTCTTTTAAAAATTATCTTGGCCAACAAAAAAGTTAAAACTAGAGTCTAAACGACTGAAAACACATTATTTGAGATATACACATATCTAATTATAAATAATGAACACCTACAAAATCCCTACTTTGGTATTTAAAATAATAATTTGAACTAACCTTTCCGCAACTGTAGGTAATGTAAAAACTGATAAAACATTGTCCCCTTTTTTCGACAAACATCCAAATGAACAATACCTAGCACCAGATTTGTGATGATGAGACATTTTTGTTGTTCAATATTTATAGTATTAAGTAGAGAGCTGCCAGTACTTTTTAATCCGTGGCGTATGGCGCTGCGCGCGAGCGGTCGGCGACAGCCCTCTGGGCTACGCCACTGCCAAGGCGCGCGAAAGTGTAGGTATTTATCACCATAGGTATGGCCGAGTGAAGGGGCCCTGGTTTGGGGTTAGGATGATCTGTATGACATTGTCCCTAGATATTATTATTATTATATTGACTAATTTATGATAAATGTGCACTTTATATATCATATTTATTTATTTTTGAAACTTTGTACGGAATAAATAATAACAGACAAACAGTTTTACATGATTTTTCTAGTCTATGTAGGTATATTTACTACTATCACAAGTTTACAAGTCGTGAGAAGTTATTTTTCGCTTGTTTAAATAAATGGTAGATTATTCTCACAAATTTGCGATTTCCAAAATATATAACGAAGTGAATAAATAATATAAAAATAAAAAAGGTTTTTATTCACGTAGACTTTAAAAAAGCGCTTATTAATAGTCAGAACATGTTTGTAGTAATATAGTTGTATACATTTATTATTTCTAATAACATATTTAAATGTATTGAATGTGGTTCACAGCTATCTCTGGGATCAATATTATAACATACATACATACATAGACTCACGCCTGTTTCCCAGAGGGGTAGGCAGAGACAACGGACTTCCATTTGTCACGATGCTTGCACACCTCTTTCGCTTCGTTTACTGACATTATTCTTCATACATGCTCGCCGGTTTAGGGTACTTCTGACCTGACCTTTCTTAAGTACGTCTCCGATTTGTACAGAGAATGTTATTTATATTATAAATTACTCTTAAATCTCTTAATGCATTGTATCTGTAAAAGTAATGATTTCTGAACTTCGCTACTGGTTCTCGGCAACATAGCTGAGCCATGCATGGGCGTAAGCTTAGTATGCAATTTTGTATGTTTTACCTTAGTGATATTTTTTAAGACTTTATGTCGATTCACGTATGCACTAATGCATACGTGAATCGACATAAAGTTCATGCCCTGTTATCTCCTTACGGAACATAGGTACAGACGCCAGCACATCCAGCATCCCCAATCTGTCAAATTTCTTTTATAGATTTTCAACTTTATCACATAAGCATAAGGTTCACTTTCAATTGGGGATATTTGACATATTGGGGTAGCCTGATTTGCTGGCGTATGTACATCGCCTAGTGAGACATTTGTACTTCTTATTTGAGTTCACTTTGTCATTGAGACTCGGCGGCTGAACTTACGATATCGTATCATTGGATAATATTGTTAGCATTTTATTTGTTCACTAATATGAATATTGTTAGTATTTAACAGCAAATAAAAAACCGGCCAAGTGCGAGTCGGACTCGCCCATGAAGGATTCCGCAGCAGCAAGTTTATGACGCATTAAAAAAAACTACTTACTAGATTTAATTGTTAGTTTACATGGTAATGTACATCATAATTTTTTTTTAGTTTTATCATTCTCTAATTTAGAAGTTACAGGGGGGGGGGGACTCATTTTTCCACTTTAAAAGTATCTCTCGCGCAAACTATTCAGTTTAGATAAAAATAATTTTAGGAACCTCAATATCATTTTTGAAGACCTATCCACAGATACCCCACATGTATGGGTACAAAAAAATATTTTTTTTGAGTTTCAGTTCTATGTATGGGGAATCCCCAAAATTATTATTACTTTTCTAATTTTGTGTATAAATCTTAATGCGGTTCACAGAATACATCTACTTACCAAGTTTCAACAGTACAGTTCTCATAGTTTCGGAAAAAAAATGGCTGTGACATACGGGCGGACAGACAGACAGACATGACGAATCTATAAGGGTTCCGTTTTTTGCCATTTGGCTACGGAACCCTAAAAACATTCCTCTTGTGTTACATAAAATTAGGTATCCTACGCAAAAATAATGTATAGTGAAAGAGTTATCTCAAAATATTATATTAATGACGGGCCTGTTGGTGCGGTTGGCAAATGCTTGCTTTTACGCCGGAGGTCGTGGGTTCGATTGCCACTGGACTGATATTTGTGTGCATGAACATGGCTGTTTGTCCTGAGTCTGTGTGTAATAATCGATATAAGTATATATTTCCAAAAAAAATATAGTATATGTAGTATATCAGTTATCTGGTTTCCATAGTAGGTACAAGCTCCGTTTAGTTTGGGGTCACATTACCGTGTGTAAATAATGTCCTAAGATTACGATTTATTATTTACATTATCTTAGCAGTAATTTAAGTTCATACTGCTATTTATATAAAAGTGGATTATTTGTGTAAAGAAATTTGTTTCTGGTTCTCGCTACCACGTCACGCTCGCTTCAGTCGCTCGGCTCGTCCGTTGTATGTTTGCAGTTCTAACCTCTTCTTCATTGTATAGGCAGTGGTTACCCTGGTGTCAGAGTTGTTCAAGCCGCCCAGTAGGCATCTGCTATTGTTTAACTTCGCTACTGGGGTACTTTTTGTTTTTATTATTTTTATTTATTTTTTATTTCAAAACTTTATGCACAAAATTGTACAGAGGTGGACTTAATGTCGTAGGCATTTTCTCCCAGTCGACCTTGAGGAGGTGCAGAGATTAAACAGTGGGTAGGTGCACTAAGTAGAGATTGGATTCGATACCTATATAATTAATTTAAATATATAGTTAAATGTATATACATAAATGTATAATCTATACATATAATATCTAATATATACAATATTATTACTACTACATAAATATATAATTAAATAGGTAGGGAAAGCACAATTCTGCTTACAATTTGTTTAGAGTGTGCTCTCTTAGCTTCCTTTTGAACGAGAAGCGGCTTTTGGCCAACCTGATTTCGAGAGGCAGCGCATTCCAATTTTCGAGGCGACTTTGGGATGGCACTTGGTTTTCTTAAGGGATCAAGTATTTTATAAATGTCTTGATTTATGAATGAAGTTTTAAAGCTTGTAGTGAGTTTTTTTTTAATAAGTTAACCCAATCGTGTTATCAAAAATGTGTTCTTTTACGGGTTCTTTGTTACTTTTATTGACTATTACTTATTGTTTGATGTTACAGTTCCATTACTACTCGTAATACATTGTCAAATTGAGTGATATTAATTAATAATGATGATGTCAAGTACCTAATAAATAATGTCAATAGTTAATTAAAGAACTTAATCACGTCGTAAATAATTAATCATTGGGCACAGCTAGTACAGCTGTGCCCCACGGTTTTACCCGCGTTATACCCTAAAGATTTTTTTCTAAAAGAAACGTAGCCTAAGTTACTCTTTATTACATCAGCTATCTGCCAATAAAAGTCCCGTCAAAATCACTCCAGCCATTTCGAAAATTTGGAACAAACAGACAGACCGACAGACAGACAAAAATTGTAAAAAAATATTTTGGTGCATATAGCGTATATATATTCATATTTATGTAGTAAACAACGGTTATTTCCATATTAAAAACAGACACTCCAATTTTATTTATTTGTATAGATATACCAATATTGAACAGTTTTATATGATGGTGAAGCTGATACCAATATTTGGTGATGTCAATATTCACCGCGATACGTTAGATATTTATTCAGATCAAAACATTTATCTTTCAACCACTGTATAATTTACATGCTTAAACTTGGGGAAAGGAGATCTAGATTTGATTTTGAGTGGTTGTAGTCACTAGAAAACAACCTACAAACGAACATTTATCCGATCATGATACAGCTCAGCTTGTTACGATTGAACAACAAATAAGTAGAAAATTGGGTTACTATTTTATGTATATCAACGACCTAAATAAAGATAATGTAAATAAATTTATTAATTATATAAGCTGTTTAACTTTTAGTGAAATTTATACCATATCAAATGCGAATGAGGCTTTTAACTGGTTTCATGACCTATTGACACTACTATATAAGCTGTGTTTCCCATTAATAAGAGTCAGAAAACAATACAATATAAATAAACCCAAATGGATAACAAAAGGGATTAAGAATAGTTGTAATACCAAAAGATCACTCAGACATACATATTACTTGAAAAGAATACTGTGAATAAGAATAATTTTAAGGCCTATTCAAAATTATTAAAAAAGTGTATGAATAACCTACAATCCCTTTGTAATCAGAGACACATAAATTGTTCACAAAATAAAGTTAAGGCTACTTGGGATGTGGTAAAGCGTAACATAGCTAACAAGACAAAGTTAGAATTTATCAGTAAACTTGTGGATAATTGTGTGACTCTTACTTCCGGTTCCGATATTGCTAATAAATTTAATAACCATTTCATTGACATTGCTAATTATAACTCCTCAACATTGGACAATAATAATAATAATGACATAAATAATTTAATGACATGTGAAAATAGTATATTCGTAGAACCTACTAATGGATCGGAAATTTATAATATTATAATGTCTTTAAAAAACACAAAATCAGCAGGTTATGATAATATTAGAACAGAGCTCTTGAAGGGCATATCAAATTATATTTCCTCGCCCTTAGCTTATATTATTAATCAGTCTATAGAACAAGGGTGTTTCTCTAGTCTGAAATATTCCGTGGTAAAACCACTATTTAAAAAGGGTGATAAATCAAATGTTGACAACTACCGGCCTATAGCGTTGACTCCCGTACTTTCAAAAATATTCGAACGAGTCATGTATAGACGACTTATGAAATTCCTAAATAAATTTAATATCCTAGCTGATCAACAATATGGTTTTAGGAAAAATAGATCGACTACCTTAGCAATATTTACATTAGTTAAATCAATTATGAATAATATTAACAATAAAATACCTTCCTGTGTCTTATTTTTAGACTTAAGTAAGGCGTTTGACGTTGTTGATCACTCAAGACTCCTCTTCAAAATGGAGAAATATGGTATTAGAGGCCCAGCCAAAAAATGGTTCGAGTCATATTTAAGCGACAGGAGGCAGATTACGAGGATCACTAAATTTAACAATTTGACGAATAGTGTAGAAAGAAAATAAATTATTGTGGTGTACCTCAAGGTAGCATCTTGGGACCGTTATTGTTTCTCCTCTACATTAATGATCTTCCACAATCAATAAAACATAAAAGTGTCCTGTTTGCTGATGACACTACAATTATCATCAATTGTGAAAATAATTTAAATTATGACATTAAAATTAATGACGCTTTAAAAGAAATTATTACATGGTTAGACATTAATAAATTAAAAATAAATATTTCAAAAACAAATGTGCTTTACTTTAAAACGTGGAAAAGTAAACCGGTACGCCTTAATATTGACTACAATAATCTTAGCGTAGACCAGATACATAGCGCAAGATTCTTAGGGGTAACAGTTGATGAGCATTTTACATGGAATGAGCACATCGAATTAATTGCCAAAAAAATTAATCAGTTCGTATTTGCTTTGCGAAAAGTAAAAGATGTCACCTCTATGAATACTGCCTTAACGGTATATCACTCATACATCAACTCAATAATTCGCTATGGTATCGTTGTATGGGGAAATGCATCTGAAATACAGAGAATCTTTGTTGCTCAAAAGAAGTGCATCCGTGCAATGTTTAATATGCAGTGGTCAGATTCCTGTAGGCCTGTTTTTAAATCGAATGGCCTTCTAACTGAGACGTGTATATACATATATGAAGTAGCTAGGTTTGTAAAATCTAACGTTACGTTGTTTGAATCAAGGCACAATCAAAATAAAAGAAAAGTCACACATTTGGCCCTAGAAATCCCTGCTCCAAAGTTAGAACTTTTTCGACGGAGTTGCGTTTACATGGCTCCGTTGATATATAATGCGTTGCCTAAATCGATTACTGACCTACCGAGTAAAAAGTTTTGTATCGAATTGCGTAAGTGGTTGTTGCAGGAATGTTTTTATTCACTTAATGAATTTTTTACCAAAAATCCCTGTAAGTTTTTTAGTCTTGGTATTGTATCAAGACTGAAATATCGAAGTTGAGTGAGTTGAGTGTTTAGAAATAATTGTGTGTATTGTATTGTATTGTATGTAATGTATTTAATTAAGAGTTGACTTAGTTTAATTTATATAATTCAATTGATCAAATAAAATCATATTTTACTAATTTATTAATATTATGTAATTTTTATGTAACCTTTTGCATGCCGCTGTGTCGGTGAAACATGCTGATCGATGTATTCATAACAACTTTGTACCGTGTTTCTGGCAAATAAATGTATTCTATTCTATTCTAACAAAAATGTACCTCGAGTAACAGCGGCAATATTTAAAGGACTATACCACTTATTGAGTTCGGACTTACTCTCCATGATATGCAAGGCATCACCATTGACAAAGCTATTTACATGGTAAAATAATCCTTAGGTAATGTTAATTACTAATGCGAACATGTTACTGCCCATTTGACTGCTAGTTCTACAAGTTTATTAATATGCGACCTAGACCAGATTACGCGCGTCCTGTGTTCTTACATTTTGCTGCATAATTTTCTATCTGGGCCAACATTTTAAGACCCATTCTTAGCTATTTGCCATTTGTCCTTGCAAACGTTTTCTTCATTATACTCTCTGGGATATTAAGGCTACACCACAAACATTAATATAATTTTAAAGTACTATCAACTATGCCCGACGGTTTTTTTCGTTGTAAGGTAAGATCTTTATTTGCTTAAGATGTGGTAACAATATCTCGCAAACAATGCCTGGCTGTTACGTTTCGTTTTAAGATAAGATCTTTATTATTTGAATTTTATAGCATTATTCGCAATGCAAAGCGTTTAACTAATCTAAAAAATGGGAAATCATAAATTTGATCGTCCGGCGGGTCTCGAACCTGCACCATCTACCAATCCGGGGTAGGCGCTCTGCGTTAAGCTACGAACGATACACGCCGGCAGATCAAATTAAAGGAAGGGTGTTAGCAAGGGAATCCTAAATTTATGATTTTCCATTTTTGAGATAAGATCTTTATTAATTTAAGACATGGTTGCATATGGTGAGAAAGGTTCGCGAGACGTCTATCTTTGATGGGTATGAAATTAAAAAAACAATATGTATTTAAGCAGTCAATATCATATATACTTTCATCATCTATACTAATGTTTACCCTTAAGTTATTATTAGGTAACCTGAGAATGAATGCTACATTTATTATGGCTTCATGGTCATAGTAATTATTTTCTGAAATGACTAGCGAAATGACATCGGTAAATAGTACATATTTTTGATTTGTTACATCATTTGTCGTTAATATCGAGAAATAGAAGTGTCCCTGTGGTACTCTGAACCATAGTTTTTTTTCATCTATTATAGTTTGATACAAAGTGTCCATCTATACTAGATGTCTCAACGCATTATTTACAGTCATACATTCAGTCAAAAAAGTATCGGGAATGGATGATTTGTTTATGGTGCCAAATTCAAATTTTGTTTTTTTTTTGTTGTTAGTTGGCACAACTGTTTTCCATTTTGGCGCGGAGTTTGAGTTGCATCTGTTATTTATATTAAATACAGTGCTGGTTTTAGTAATATCATATATAGTGTGTATTGCGAATTTCATGATGGACAAAAATATCGAACAAAGAGATTGTCTTAAATTTTGCATCGCTAATGGAATTTCATGTTCGGAGTCACTGAAAATATTACAGAAGGCTTACGGTGAATCGACTTTATCAAAACCTCGTGCTTATGAGTGGTTCAAAGCGTTCAAAAGCGGTCGAGATGTGATGAAAGATTTGCCTCGCTCTGGTAGGCCATCAACGTCTGCAACTGAAGTTAACATCGCAAAAGTGAAGGAAATAGTGACTGAAAATCCTCATTCAACTCTGAGAGAGATATCCGCCGAACTTTCTGTATCTCACGAGTCGATTCGTACCATTTTAACTAATCATTTGGATATGAAACATGTTGCCGCTCGGCTATCCCAAAAGATATGAATTTTCTCCAAAAACTCAATCGCATGAAATTCGCTGATGACATAGTAGAACGAGTCAATTCCGACCCTACATTCATGAAACGCATTGTTACTGGTGACGATCCAGCAACCACCATATTCACCAGATATGGCTCCAGCTGACTTCTTTCTTTTTCCCTAAACTCAAATTACCACTTCGTGGTACCCGTTTTCAATCGGTAGAAGACATAAAGGAGAATTCGCGGCGAGAACTGAACTCAATTTCGAAAGCAGCGTTTAAAAAATGTTTTGATGAATGGATTATTCGTTGGCGTAAGTGTATCGTTTCTGAAGGAGCATACGTTGAAGGTGATAAAATAAATTTGGATGAATAACAAACATTATTGATCTTTTCCCGGTAGATTCTTGACAGAGTAGTATGTATCACATCATGTCAGCCAAATTACTTTCACACAAGCTAGATAAAGGCCTCCCTAATAGATTACCACAATGGAGTTCTGTCCATTACTTGGAGGGAAACACCACAATTGCAACGCCACGCAGTGGGGTCGGTGATAGCAGTATCATTGTCACAGTACTCAAAGAGACGCTGTGTCTCTGGGGATATTCCCTCTGGATGACGTCTACGCCCCCCACTGGATGAGATTGGGTGGTGACATTCTTTGCCGCCACACGATCATTAATTGCAGAGCTTTTAATGTCATAACACATGTTGAGCCAAAATTTTGTGGTCCTCTAGATCGAATGCTTTACTCATGTCAAGAAATGCAATGGTAACTGGACATTCTTATAATAATAATAATAATAATTTATTTCCAGATAATTAAAATCCATATTTGTTAGTAAATAATCTTATATATATAAAAAAGTAAATAGTAATATAATATGTATACAGGTATATATTAAAAGACAAAAAAGTATAAATATATACACATATAATAATCTTTTTCTTCTTATCGTGTCGATGGCAAGAATTAAATTTTACCTGACCAAAATTGGGCAACGCAGGCCGCTTTACCTGAAGCGTCATACAACTCCTGGAGGGAACAGGAGACTGGAGATTTAATAATAATTCATTATAAGGGTATCTTACTTTGTGGCGAAGTGGCTGACATCCGAAGTATCTTTATTCTATTAAAATTGACGGTTGAAATATGTTGATGATATACCTACATAACATAACAATAGGTTGGGGAAAAAGTTTCTTCGCATTTTTTAAGAAAATTCAAAACATTTTAATATTGTTTATTTACATTTAAATAAAATATGTAGGTACCATTTTGTTTTATAACTTTTTGCCATCTTGTAGGTAGGGACATGATCCCATTGCTATAGAAATTTTGGGACTTCTGATCAAAATACCGCGACAGGTGGTTTCGGCAGTCCTCTCGTGATGTTAACCTTACACTGCCTAAAGAATTCTGAAGAGACCGAACCAGGTGGAAATCTGAAGGTACAAGGTCAAGACTATACGCCGGATGCATTAACACTTCCCAGCCAAACTCTCTTAATTTTTGCTGAGTGGCTAAAGATGTGTGAGGTCCAGCGTTATTATGATGAAAAACCACATCCCTTCTGTTGATTCATTCCGGCCGCTTTCTCTCAACTTCTTGCTTTAATCTCATCAGTTATTCGCAATAGAGTTCAGTATCGATGGTCCTGCCTGGTGGTAACAGCTCATAATGAATAATGCTCTTCCAATCCCACCACACACAGCATCACCTTGTTGCGAGTTAACACGGGTATCGCCACAGTCTGTGTAGCGTGGCCGGACTTTGACCACGATGTTCTTGTCGTATGTGATCCACTTTTCATCACCAGTTATCAGTTTTTTTAGAAATGCTTCGGTTTCATTACGGCGTAATAAAGAATCACAAATTAATACACGGTTCATTAGGTTTCTTTCAGTGAGCTCGTGAGGTACCCAAATATCGAGCCTTTTTGTGTTACCATTTTTTTTTTCAAATGCGCCAAAACTGTTTTGTGGTCAATTCCCAGTTCGTTTCGTTCGTAGGTCGTAACTACTGATATGCCGATCTTGCTCCACTTTTTCCAAAATGGCGTCAATTTTATCCGTAATAGGGCGACCAGAGCGACGTGCATCTTTGACATCAAAATTTCCGGATTGAAATCCTTTAAACCAAATTTGTGCTACTCTCACAAATACTACGATAGGTCATCTAAATTTTTTTTTTCCGCGGTTGCATTTTTACCGTTTTCGTAGTAAAATTTTAAAATGTATCGAATTTCTTCATTAGATTCACTCATCTTTACAGTACGAAAAACAAATGAAAATCACACGTTTTCCTAATTTGAATTTGGAATTATATTCTTTAAAATTTAAACTTTTAATGATACCAAAACCAGCAAGATACAAATAGTATAGCCAAAGAGATTTTATGACCAGTTCATAGGTACATACTATAATGCGAAAAGATTTTTTCCCCAACCTAATATAAATTGATGTTAATATAATTAACGTTAAATTTGTCTGCTTCAAGACATTGCGTAGAACTATCCAGTCCAAAACAATTCCGCCAATGACGTCAAATAATTTAATGATTTTTTTTGTTTCCTCTTGACGTAAGTTCCACAACAGATAGGAAACACTGCCATGGGAAACATATCCCTCTACACACTTGCACATTTGGTCTCGTCAATATATGTATATACCTGAAGTTTTGCCGGGAGGTCAAACGTTACTCATGCTCATATTCCCATACAATTCTATCTAGACTACGCAGACCGTTTTCATGTTGCCACCACACAAGAGCGATTTAACTGAATAAGCATTCAGACAACCGATCGAGCATATATTTTGTTTGCCTACTAAATAATTACTCTAATTGGACCAAATCCCGTGTTCATGCCCGCTTGAGTATGTTTCGCCGGACCGTCTCAACTGGGTCGTGTTGAAACCGGTAGTAGATGAACCCACTGAGTTTGTTTCGCTGGATCTTCTCAGTTGGGGCGCATTGGATCCGGTGGTAGCATTAAAGCGCGACCGTCGTTATTAACACAAGGTCCGTCATAATAATAATACCTTAATATAGACAGAACCATTGACAATATGTAGTAAAAATATTAGACTTAAACTAGATAATTAAACATAATCTCTTGACAATAACTTGATACGAGCTAGCTGAATATCATTGCTATAATAAAATAAATTTTATAAATGTTTTCATACAATGTGTACCTAAATATCTATGTTACTAGAAATAATAATGTATACAACTATATTACTACAAACATGTTCTGACTATTTACAAGCGCATTTTTAAAATCTACGTGAGTAAAAACCTTTTTTATTTTATTTAAACTTGTTCAGTATGAATATGATCGCGACATCAAAGTCTGTGAGGACATCAAGTTCCATCAGTTCCCGCAGATTGGCGTGGTTAGTAGATTCTTCTTTCTTCCCTATTACTTGTATTTCTTAATAATAAGTGAATTGTATTCTTTTTTGAGAAATAAATGTCTTAAACCGTATACTTACTTTTCACGCCGCAGGTCGTAATGTACATGTCTGTTGTAGAATCTATAATATATCTCTATATAAGTATGTATTTACAAAAGAAAAGTATATCCATTTTCTGATTTACATAGTACAGGTTCTGCGTAGTTTGCGATCAGGTAGCAGTCCCAGGATATTATTTTTATATTTATATTAGTATACTAGCTGTGCCCCACGGTTATACACGCGTTAAGCTTTATAAATTATAGCGTATGTGTTATACCCCCGTGCATCGGAGAGCACGTAAAGCCGTCGGTCCTGTACCTGACCTCTTTCCGGTCGTGTCGCTGGTCGTCCCATCGGATCATGAGAGTGAGGGAATAGAAATTGCTCCAGTGTTTGCGCGCACACATTTGAGCACTATAATATGTCCCGCGCAGATGGCTAATCTCCTTTAAGACTGGCCGCCGTGGCCGGATCTCGGCTAGGAGGACATTATTATTAAATTTTTATTTAAAAATTACCAAAACACACGAATAAACATCGTATACGCTTTATAAATTATAGCGTATGTGTTATTCGATTATATAAGGTATATTACAACAAAGCATGTATGAAGAATATAATGACAGTAATCGAGGCAAAAGAAGTATGCAAAGATCGTGACAAATGGAAATCCGTTGTCTGTGCCTACCCCTCTGGGAAACAGGCGGGAGTCTATGTATGTTTGTATGTACAACAAACTTTCATCAAAATCCATTCGGTAGCTTTTGCGTGAAAGAGTAACAAACATCCATCCATACACCCATACTCACAAACTTTCGCATTTTTAATTTTAGTAGGATATTGTTAGCTCTTAAATATCATACGCAATCCTACATCTCCGCTCTACTTATAGTTGCGTTCCTCCTATACGCACGATATGAAAATATGTGTGCAAGTTTGAGGAAGAGATATTTTTATCATCAAGGCAACTTAGCCGGTAATTTTCCTAGGACTTAGACATACAGTGCCGCCGTTTCCCCGCCATTGTTATAATCGTCAGTTATCTGCGTCATAATAATTAATTTCGTCATCATTATTTTTAATTACAATTTAAATCATAATTGATAATACCAAATTATGTCTTACACACACAATTTCAAAACAACATGATAATGACAGATTTTACACCATGATTATTATATCTTTGAATGAGCTTATTATTAGCCGGGTGTCATTATTAGTGTATTAGCCATATCATACCGTAGGTCTCGTAAAAGGCAATTAACTATTGTCTTATTTTGACATCATAATGAATTATTATATGTATAATCTTGACATTTACCGATATTAGGAATGAGAATATTGACTATTTATTAAGCTCTTTAACTACGAGTAATATATAAATGTATCTATACTATTAATTTTATTGTATGTTTGTATTTTATTACTAGTGATAAAACAAACATAATATGTAACAAAATACGTTTAGAATATATTTAATTGAATAAATTGAAATTGAATAAATTGCAGTTAACGTTTTTAAGAATAATTTTATATTGCGTGATACAGCAAAATACATACATTATAAGAGTTAACAAAAAGTTAATAGAAATTTAATGTTTTATTGAATAAATAAATTAGTTACGTTTAGATTATAAATAAAATATTTATCGTAAAACCACTAAATATAGCATGAAAGATAAAAAAAGACAGTCCGACAAGTGAGAAAAAAGTATCCTCGCCGTTCGAGTCCCGCGCCGGACAACTATTTGTGTGACCCGTAAATAGTTGTTCTGAGTCTGGATGAAATTTGTGTCCGTCTATTATATGTTTGTAAAGTAGCCCGCGACACAGGGATAAGATTCCCTAGTGCGGGCGTTGTCTTTAAAATATATATATATATTTTTTTTTTTGACTAAAATGCTAATATAAATTGAAATAAACTATTGGTAATCGAATAGACGGTTTGCAGTGGCATCAAAGGGGATCGTGCCCAGAAGACATTAGAGGTGTTTGAAGGTAATTAAAAAAAATGGTCAATGCCACCCGTGACCAGAGGGCTGGTCTAATAAGGCTCTCAATGGTGCCACATTGCCGCGTTGTATAGCAATGGTTATATCCTGTGCTAAAATTAGACAAGCTAAGCTAAAAATGGTCGATGCCACCCGTGACCAGAGGGGTCACGGGTGGCATCGACCATTTTTAGGATTCCGTTGCCAAATGGCCAAAAAGGGAACCCTTATAGATTCGTCATGTCTCTTTGTCTGTCTGTCCGTCCGTATGTCACAGCCAATTTTTTCCGAAACTATAAGAGATGTACTGTTGAAACTTGGTAAGTACATGGATTCTGTAAACCGCATTAAGATTTTCACACAAAAATAGGAAAATAACAATAATTTTCAAATGTTTTTTCATCGTACCCTTACATGTGGGGTATCTATGGATAGGTCTTCAAAATGATATTGAGGTTTCCAATATCATTTTTTTCTAAACTGAATAGTTTGCGCGAGAGACCCATCCAAAGTGGTAAAATCAGTGTCCCCCCTGTAAATTTTAAAATAAAAGAATAATAAAACTAAAAAAATATATGTAGTACATTACGATGCAAACTAACAACAAAAATTGGTTTGAACGAGATCTAGTAAGTAGTTTTTTTAATACGTCATACATCGTAAACCGCAATTTACCTTTCATTACGGTCACCGTAGCCTAGTTGGTAGTGATCCTGCCTACGAAGCTGGTGGTCCTGGGTTCGAATCCCGGTAAATACAAATATTTGTGTGATGAGCACGAATATTTGTTTCTGAGTCATGGATGTTTTCTTTGTATTTAAGTATTTATCTATCTATCTAAGTATATCGTCGCCTGGTACCCATAGTACAAGCTTTGCTTAGTTTGGGGCTTGGATGATCTGTGTGTCATTGTCCCTAGATATTATTATTATTTAACTGAAATACTTGCTGCTACGGAACCCTTCATGGGCGAGTCCGAGTCGCACTTGGCCGGTTTTTTTTAATTACCTTCAATTACCTTTAATGTTAATGCAACAATGTAATCACATGTAGGACAAAGGTATAAAAGAAAATTTTAAATGAGAAGCTACAAAATTTTCAATAGTTTCTTTCTATAACTACTATACTAATGTGTTAGTCTTGTCTTATCGCAATTTTACAATGATCATCATCATCATCATCATATCAGCCGAAAGACGTCCACTGCTGGACAAAGGCCTCCCCCAAAGATCTCCACAATTGCCGGTCTTGCGCTATTCGCATCCAGCAGTTTCCAGCGACCCGCACAAGATCATCGGTCATTTTACAATAATTTATATAAAATTTATCAGTGAGAATAGGACTGAAAAGGCCTTGTTCTAATGAAGGTACTTGTGATGTCCAAAATCAAAGGTTATATTAAAGGGCTAGCCTCCCACCGCGGCTTCGCACGGGTAGATCAATAGAAGGCTGAATTAAACTTTTAAATTATTACTTTGACAGGTCAGTTGGCGTGGTTGGTAGATGCTTGCCTTTCCGCAGGTTGTGGGTTCGATTCCCATAGATATTTCTGTGCATGAACATGTCTCTTTGTCCCGTGCCTGGGTGTAATTATCTATATAAGTATGTATTTACAAAATTAAAGTAGTGGATATATCAGCTATCTGACTTTCATAGTACAAGCTCTGCTTTATTTGATATCAGATGGGTATGTGAGTATTGACCCAGGATATTGTGGATTGGAAGATTCCTTACATTAATGTCATCAACTACCAGGGGGTACCAGGCGACGATATACATACTTATATAGATTAGATAAATACTTATATACATAGAGAACATCCATGACTCAGAAACAAATATTCGTGCTCATCACACAAATATTTGCACTTACCGGGATTCGAACCCAGGACCACCAGCTTCGTAGGCAGGAACACTACCAACTAGGCTACGGTGACCGTCATTGTTTAAAGTAAGGTAATAAAACACCATTTTATGTCTTTACATAAATAATCTGTGTAATCTTAATTAAGTATTCGACTGTCTGAAGGCAAGAACATCGCCGCGAAGGCCCCACCTGCAAAAAAAGACGTTGTCAAAAATATTTTAGAAGAGACAGTTTACAGTTAACCTAGGATGCTTTCACTGCTCCACCTGACTATAGGGGCAAGCCCCCCCCCCCAAACCGTCTAGTAAATAAGACAAAACTTAGTAGATCACCACGTCAGAAGCGCCTTAAGCAGAGTTCAAGGGGCATTTGACGTGGAGATGCTTGAGACGGTAACGAAGATTGAGTAAAGGTACAATTATTTTGAGGCAGGCTGCCTTTGTAATACTCACTTAAGACAACTCCTGCTCCACTGTACAGCGCTACAGAGCAGTGTGTTGTCATCGCGCCACTGACGAGGTTAGTACCAGCGAAGGCGCTGAGTCGGGCCACCATCATGCCGAGGCAAGCTATCATACCCCTGAAAAAGAAAATACAATTTTATTTCTCAAGGACCTTATTAAAGTATTGAGAATATTTTCAATGCCTGAGTGAAGTATTAAAACTTTGGGTTTGTGCTACCACCACCCCGTGTGGGGGGAATTCACACCCCGATCACACACAGTCACTCTCACGTCTTAAGTTAATGATCGACGAGGTTAATCTAGATGTAGGTATCCTGCAAAAGAGGTGGCGGAGCGAGAACGGGAGGCATTGTCTTCCCGCTTAAGCCCCGCCAGGAGAACCGGGCGTCGGAGGGCACATATCGCCAATCTCTGGCCTCCATGAGGAGAGGCCTGCGGACGGTGGACATGGGGCAGTCCACCATCCGACCAGAAAAGGCCCGAGACGGTGGCGCGCCGTGTTTCGCGCGCTCCTCTCTTGAAGAGAGGGGCATGGATGTCCCCAATAGAAGTGAGGCTCACTGAAAAGTGGGCCAGCACCTGTCCAGGCTGCGGTGAATGCGCGAGCGAATCCCGTAGTCTGGACAAAAGTGCCTGAGGAACACCGTGGGGTTTTAGTCGGTAAACCCAGCCCTACCATCTGGAGTCCGACATACCCCGTCGCTTCCCCAGGGGCGGGACGATCCATAAAGGATTTCCCCACGTCACAAAAAAGGCCTCGGTTAGCCTATAGATAGGTGACCGCTCCAGGTATTTGGTTTCTGAAGATCTCCATGCTTCGGAAGACACATTAACTTGTCACTCCCGGTTGTTGTCCTTTGAAAACAGCATTTAAGCCATATCAGATAATAATAAAATAATGGTTTATTTCTCTTTTAAAGGCCCATACATCGTATTTTTATGTTAAAAACATTGTTTAAGCAATTATTAAAAAACCTTTGAGAGAGCTGAAGTCTGTATTAGGCTCGAAGCTTGTGGAACAAACCCCCCAAGTCTTGGACATAGCTCGGTGCCGACTGGACAGTTTGATCAAGCATTAGGGCAACCACTGCTCACACCGAAATTACTCATTGTCCCAAGCGATTCCGTCAAATGTTAAACTTATCATAATTATTTTAATTTATCTTATTATAAGCTAAGTAAACAAGATATTAATATGTTGCTGACTTAGCTCATAATAGCAATGGGAACATATTTATAATTATCTTATTGTTGTGTATAAAAAAGTTATATTTTACAATCTTTATTATTATCTTTATTAACCTTTCATTGACCCCAAGATATGACGTGTGAGGGATCATTTCCTCAGTTTTTGCGTGCTGTAATTTGAATGGTTATTTAGCCGCAAAATGACTTTGCTTTGTTTGTTAATCGAGTCAGAAATGATAATTTTCTTATAGACATGGAAGATGCCTACTGGGTGGTTTGAACAACTCTGACACCAGGTAACCACTATCTATACGATAAAGAAAGAAAGAAGATTATTACTTTAATACTATTGAAACACAAAGTTACAATTTTAGTTATTATTTTAATTATATCAAAGGCCAAGTCGTTTCGTTTGTAAAGCAGTTTTATGACTATGTTAATAAAAACTAAAATTATTAATTTAATGACTTTCGTTATAATTATTGACCGATAGTAACTGCTACAACGTGGACACAATATTGAAGCTATTATCGGTCTACTTGCTGTTGTAATGTCTGTGTTATGGATTAAATAAATAATAAATAAATAAGGTTTTTATTCACGTAGACTTTAAAAAAGCGCTTGTAAATAGTCAGAACATATTTGTAGTAATATAGTGACGGATATTGGACACGCAGGTCGCTGCATGCCCTCTGACTATATCTGAATACTGAGGGCTAAAGCTGTTTAAGGTATAATAATAATAATAAGTCATTTATTCTCTCTCAGAAAGTGAACAATTCTCATTACAATTATAATGGTATCATAGCATATAACAAAACTTTGTGAGAGACAGGAGCCTGATGTAGGTTTGATACCTGTATTAAAGGTGACCAGTATTTAATTGTATAAAATAAATAAAATAAAAAAGGTTTTTATATACGTAGACTTTAAAAAAGCGCTTGTAAATAGTACATGTTTTTAGTAATATAGTTGTATACATTATTATTTCTAGTAACATAGATATCTAGGTACACATTGTATGAAAACATTTATAAAATTTATTTTATTATAGCAATGATATTTAGCTCGCTCGTATCAAGTTATTGTCAAGCGATTATGTTTAATTATCTAGTTTAATTCTAATATTTTTACTACATATTGCCAATGGTTCTGTCTATATTAAGGTATTATTATTATGACGGACCTTGTGTTAATAACGACGGTCGCGCTTTAATGCTACCACCGGATCCAATGCGCCCCAACTGAGACGACCCAGCGAAACAAACTCAGTGGGTTCATCTGCTACCGGTTTCAACACGACCCAGTTGAGACGTTCCGGCGAAACATACTCAAGCGGGCATGAACACGGGATTTGGTCCAATTAGAGTAATTATTTAGTAGGCAAACACGATTGTTTATATATATTATTAATATTTTTTATTTTGTACATATATTGATTTTTTTATATATATCCATAAAATACAGAGCTCCTTCTGCGGCGGGGTTATACGCTCTCGGCCGTTGGGGCTCTACCGGCAAAGTCTCTGAACATCGATTTCTTAAATGGCGTTCAAATAAATAAAGGTTAAAAATGACTTAATCAATTGTTAAATCGGCTTCAAAGTTGACAATAGATTCCGGACCATTTATGACGTCACATCAGCTTATGGAAGCTGATTTAACGATTGATGGAGTAATTTTTTACCTTTATTTATTTGAAAGCCATTTAAAAAATCGATGTTCGGCGACTTAGCTGGTAGAGCCCCTGGTGGTCAGGGCGACAGGAGCCTCCTCACGATGCGTACCGTTCTCATAAACGCCGCCTTCTGTCTCCAGTTCTTGACCCAGTGATCCAGTGAGAGCCTCTTAAGATGTAGGTCGAGGTTCTTTGTTATGAGTCCGTTTACCGAGACGGCTATCAGTATAATTATTGTTCAGTCATCTCATTCACGCGGTTACCGCTATGGTAACCGCGTGAATCAAGAATGTAAATATTTTGACAACTTGTCATTCTCGGCTCTCTTGAGGTTATCGGCAGACGGGACAGGGATATCAACAATTATTATTATTGCTATTTATTATATGCAGTCATATAACAAGCTTACGGCTGCCTCGTTGGTCTAGCGGTAGCGTGTTCACCCGCAGAGAACGAGGTCCTGGGTTCAAATCCCGGGTCGGGCCAAAAGTGATTTTGTGACTTTTCTGTGAAAAGAAAAATTTCTCTTTCCGGTCGTGTCGCTAGGCGTCCCATCGGATCATGAGAGTGATGGAATAGAAAGTGCTCCTGTGTTTGCGCACACAGTTGTGCACTATAGTGTGTGTTATAATATGTCCCGCGCAGATGGCTAATCTTTATTGAGACTGGCCGCCGTGGCCGAAATTCAGTAAGGAAGACATTTACGGCACTTTTGCGCCAAGTGATTATCCTAGCTTGTCAAAGGCTAGGGAAGTTGCACACCCTGTGGAAGACCCTGCTCCCTATTAAGAACTGGCGGCTTGGCTTAAGGATAGTCTGCATTATATAGATATTTCCTCAGTCAAAAAATGCTTTGGTTCCCTTTTCTTGACCCTGGTGGTGCTACTCAACATGGCTTGCCTAAAGCCACCTTTATTATCCATACCTATGAACAAGTATACTACCTGTAGGATGTAGGATAGAGATCCACGAAATACGAGGATATGACTCCGAAGACCATGGCAGAAGTGAGGAACAGGTAGAACAACACGAGGCCAGAGATCGCCTCACCGGTATTGTCGATGCCGATAGCTGCTGCAGCAGCTATGACCAGGATAATTATTGTGAGGATCTGAAACAAGAAATAATATAATAATATCTAGGGGCAATGTAGGTAATGTCACACAGATCATCCTAGCCCCAAACTAAGCAAAGCTTGTACTATGGGTACCAGGCGACGATATACATACTTATACAGATAGATAAATACTTATATACATAGAAAACATCCATGACTCAGAAACAAATATTCGTGCTCATCACACAAATATTTGCACTTACCGGGATTCGAACCCAGGACCACAAGCTTCGTAGGCAGGAGCACTACAAGTAGGCTATGGTGACCAGTTCCAGCGACCCGCACAAGATCATCGGTCCATCTTGTAGGGGGCCTGCCCACGCTGCGTCTTCCGGTTCGTGGTCGCCAAATAATTCAATTTAAACCAATTAAAATAAAACCAATTGAAATGTCTTATTTCACTATATGGCCGATGGCCAAGAATATCATAACCCCAAATTCTATCCACCCGGGTTGGCGACGAAGTAGACCCGGAGAATATCTGCCGGAGAACGGGCGTACCGACCGGTGAAATATGACCATCATACTGCGATGGCCAACCTGTCTGCCAACAACTGACATATCCCTCTCATTCTTGGGGGAGGCTCTCCTTCAGTAGTGGACGTCATTCGGCAGACATAATGATGATGATTTGAAGAAAATATTAAAAAGGGCACCATCTATTTAATAATAATAATATAATAATATCTCGGGACAATGTCACACAGATCATCCTATCCCCAAACTAAGCAAAGCTTGTACTATGGGTACCAGGCGACGATATACATACTTATACAGATAGATAAATACTTATATACATAGAAAACATCCATGACTCAGAAACAAATATTCGTGCTCATCACACAAATATTTGCACCTACCGGGATTCGAACCCAGGACTACCAGCTTCGTAGGCAGGGGCACTACCAACTAGGCTACGGTGATTATGCCTCCATTACAGTCGTAATGACTAGAATAGATCGTGCCTTTTTTAATATTTTCTTCAAATCATCATCATTATAAGATAGGAGGATTATTATAAGATAAATAAAGTAAATATTTATTATGGCTGCAAGCTGTAAGTACAATGACTGCATTATATTTTTTCAATAGGTACAGTAACGAAAAAATTACTAACTGAAATCCTTAAACAATTTAACTGTATTATGGTAAGTAAAGAAAAATAAATTACCAAAATGAATGTAGAATAGGTACATATATCTATTACAGGTGTAATCTGCTGTTTTTTCTCTGCAGGTTATATGACAAATACAGTTAGACAAATGTGTTGGAAAGGTACGACAGAGAGTGAAAAGTCAGAAATTTTGGTCATGGAGCGTTTCACGAACGCGCTATGTGTATCTATGTATTAAATATAACAACATTTTCCGTTCAATTGTGTTATTGCATTCTAAATTACATGTAAGCTACGAAATTAATTTATGAGCTCAGTATAATCGAAGCTCTTTTTACATGACTCATGTAGTTCTTTTCTAACCGTACTACTCCCGAACGCCAAAATATGACAAAGTTGTAGTGACCACACTTGTAACTGCATACATCTGAATTAATACACGCCACGGCGGAATAATCATAGAAAATAAATTAAATAATAATAATATCCTGGGACATTATTTACACAGGGCCATTTGACCCCAAACTAAGCAGAACTTGTACTATGGAAACCAGATAACTGATATACTATATGTACTACTTGTCTTTTGTAAATACATTCTTATATATAGTGTTCTATATTGGTCTAGCGGTAGCGTGTTCACCTGCAGAAAATGAGGTCCTGGGTTCAAATCCCAGGTCGGGCCAAAATTGATGTTTATCCATTTCTGTAAAAAGATAAATTTCTCAGCATCAGCCTGTCGCTAGGCATCCCATCGGATCATGAGAGGGATGGAACAGAAAGAGCTCCTGTGTTTGCGCACACACTTGAGCACTATAATATGTCCTGGGCAGATGGCTAATCTCTGTGGAGAATGGCCGACGTGGCTGAAATTCGGCTAGGAGGACATTATTCTATAGATAATTACACCCAGAATCAGGACAAACAGACATGTTCATACACACAACTCCTGGAAACGAACTCACGACCTCCGGCGTGAAAAGCAAGCACAATATTCATTCATTAGCTCAATATTTGTAAGCCGTAAAATGCCTTGCAGGATAATTTTTATTTTCGGTTCTGATATAGTAGTAAATTCATATATGTATATGTACCTTACGCCTCCCAGCACATTGTGAAATAAGAGCGTTGAGTACAAAGAAAGAAAGTCCGTGAGCACAACCCGCCCAGATCGTGTTGTCTTCAATGCTATTCTTACACTCGGAGCCTTCCTGAAACAACGTAGGTTAGGTTTTATATTGCGTATCTATAAACCATTTCGACTACAATCAACTTATAACATGTTATAAAACCGTAGCAAACGTAGCCTCTTTGAGTTTACCCCCACTGTATGCATCCAAACAGAGATCCAATTAGAGCTTGTAAACTCAAAGTGGTTAAGTTTTATGTATAAAATATTGTACACCGGTAGTAAACGTAGCAACTTTGAGTTTACTAGCTCTGTTTGCATCCAAACAGAGATCCAATTAGAGCTTGTAAACTCAAAGTGGCTACGTTTTCTATATAAAATATTATACAACTGTAGCAACGTAGCAACTTTGAGTTTACAGGCTCTGTTTGCATCCAAACAGAGACCCAATTAGAGCTTGTAAACTCAAAGTGGCTACGTTTTATGAATAAAATATTATACAACTGTAGCAAACGTAGCAACTTTGAGTTTACTAGCTCTGTTTCTATCCAAACAGAGATCCAATTAGACCGTGTAAACTCAAAGTGGCTACGTTTTCTGTATGCAATATTGTACACCTGAAGCAAACGTAGCCACTTTGAGTTTAGAAGCTCTGTTTGCATCCAAACCGAGCTTGGAAACTTAAAGTGGTTACGCTTGCTATATATAATATTATATAAGTCTAGCACACGTAAAAACATTGTGTTTACATATTTTTAAAATAGAGGTGTACAAAAGGTACTTTGCTACCGTCGGTGGTAATATTTCTCGTTTGAGTCAACACCTTGATTTAGTGACGTACCTCTACAAAATAATAAATAGTCACACCGACACTCCAGCACTGTTGCTGGCAATTCCATTCGGAGTGCGAATGAGCGCGATGGTGAACGAGACTGTCGTAAAAAGAAGTTATTTGTTGTCCGTGGTAGTAGAACTTGTTACGCTAATAACAGTTTTATCAGAAGATGTTGCAGATTGTACAACAATAAGCTTATTGATGATATCGACAATTTTAGAGAAAAGATTCAAATTATATAATACTAATATCTGGACTCAATAAGTAACTCTAATGGAACTCCTATATGTTAATTTTATGTCTTGTAAATTTTCTAAACTTTGGCTTAACTAAAATGCATATGTTTCAAATAAAAAGGAGACATCTCTACATTTTATATCTCAGTATCTATGTCTTTTAAAAGAGTGGTTGCTTCTAATATAAGACATAGTGTCTTTAGACTTTAATATTTAGCGTTTCCAAAAAGATAATGTCAAACAATGGTCTTTGATTAACCAGGTTTCTACACCTGTCATTGAATGAGACAGGATTTTCTTTAAGACGAAGAAAAGGGATAAGATCGGGTTTTTCTCTCCCACGGGATCTCAGCGCTCTCACAGACTTGAGAGCAAAGCTAGGATATCTAACGATAGGTACTGAGCAGCGTTGCAGCAACTACTGAGCAGTATTCTATTAGTTCAACAATACTAAAACGTGTATCCCTAAACGGAGATGTTAACTTACGGATGGTTGGGCTTCGGCTGCGATGGTGGTGTTGTTACTGTCCAAGTGAAAAAGTTCACAGAAGGAGGCGCCCCCCGAACTGGACGCGTATGATGTGAAGAAGATATTGAAGATTGTGGGCAGGATTATTGCGAAGCTGTTGTTGCTGTTGACAAAAATAAAAGGGTAAAATTGAGGACTGAGAATTTTGTGTCAGCATCTTAAATAGAATGAGAACTTTCGGTTCACATGAGTTTCCGTTGCCTATAAAAGATCTATTTTAACGATTAGGCCACAGATGCGACACGCTTTCGTGTGTATATGGTATTTTTTATTACTGTCTATCTGTCTGTCCGTCTGGCGTTCTCTATTTCATGAATTTTAATACGTAGACATCAATTTTCATAGATATTTAAGTTTTACACGCCTTTATGAGTAGCCGGCAAGTCTCAAAGAAGGCTCGACTAGCCGTGTACGATGGAGTGTTAGTGCCAACTTTAATGTATGGAAGTGAAAGTTGGGTATGGCAGAAAAAGAATGAAAGTAAAATAAATGCACTGGAAATGAGAGCTCTGAGAAGTATGTGTGGTGTGACTTTGAGAGACAGAATTCGAAATACTGATGTATGAGAGCGTTGTGGTGTGAAAGAGGATGTAGTCACAAAGATTGAAAAAGGCATGCTGAGATGGTTTGGCCATTTACAAAGGATGAATGAAAGAAGATTGACAAAAGAAGTATACCTGGCCTGTGTGAATGGGACAACCGCAAGGGGAAGACCACGTCGAACATTCTCTGACCAAATTGGAGATGTTCTCAAGAAAGGGCAGGTCAGCATGTATGAAGAATATAATGACAGTAATCGAGGCAAAAGAAGTATGCAAAGATCGTGACAAATAGAAATCCGTTGTCTCTGCCTACCCTTCTGGGAAACAGGCGCGAGTCTATGTACTTCAATTTTATTTATAATGACCAATAATAAAAACAAAATAAAGGAAAAAATATAGAAATAGTCTCTCAATGGTACGCTACCTATTGGAAACGAGGTGGACTCGCACTTGGCCACTTTATTAGAATAAGAATAAGAATAATTTATTTCAATTCAACACACATAGTACATAATTACAGACACAATTTGACATATACAACTATAATACATATAAACAATCTTTCTCTGGCCCTCACACTAGGATCAACCTGTGTCGTGAGGTCCAGTCTCTTCCCAATATTGCAATAGAAACAACTATAGACATTAGTAAATAATTTGTTATAATATTGTTACAAGTTACAAGTGTGTTATGCGATAGAACACTAATATATGTATGTATGTAGAACTAAATGACATGTAGTAGGTATATACATATGTAGATACGTTAAAAATTTTCCTATTATTTATTAATGGCTCTCTTAATATATATTTAAATGACAAACTCAAGCAAGTTTTCAGTTTCGGCATAGTTTTTAGGTTCCAACCATTTCAAAATAATGTTCTTACATCGGAATTTGGTCAAATTAGGCACGCTATTGTCTCTCATGTATAGTTTTGTGTATAGATATGGACCAATAAATTTGAAAGATCGACGTGCAAACGAAGAGTTTACATGTGGTCTGTCCCACTTTAGTCTTCTGTACGTGCGATGAGCCAGTTTAATCGAGTCTTTATGAAACCTTAATAATGTGGATGTAATAAATAACTGTCTGACTCGTATATGTTTTGTAACAGCGTAAAGAGTGTCAGTTGGACAGCGCCATGGCTTTCGATACGCTATTTTTAAAATAGCTCGTTGACTTCTTTCTAGTCTCAGTAGATGCGTCTTGTGAGCACCACCCCAAGCCGGAATGCAATAGTTAATGATGCTTTCACATAGACTGAAGTAGATCATCCGAATGCATTCTAAATCAGCGACTGAATTTAATTTTTTGAAAATATGTGACAATTTTCTTAGTCGTTTAGAGAGTGCTTCTATTTGGAATGTCCAGCTCAATCGTTCATCAACTAAAACACCTAAATATTTTATGTGGGTAACATTTTCTAGTACTGGGCAGTTGCATTTGTGACTTAAATTATGAGATGGGTCACATGTATGGAACGAGATGTTGATAGGTTGATCGGGAGCTGAACGATCGGATATTCTAAACGCTAGCACTTTAGATTTATTAACGTTTACTGTAAGGAGGTTATCTATCAACCATTGGGAGCATTCTTTTAGACCCCTTTGTGCTACACAGATGACCTCATTCCAAGTCTTAGCGTGAAAAATAATTGCTGTGTCATCAGCAAATGTAAAAATCTTCGCTTTAACAAGTTTAAGTGAGCAAAAGTCGTTGATGTAAAGAAGAAATAAAGAAGGTCCCAATATATCATCAGTTATGCACAGACGGGCTTTGATCATATTTCTAAATGGCTAGCTATAAACTCACTAACATTAAATATAGATAAAACAAAATATATTACCTTTTCTCCTACTTGCACAGGCCAGCCCCCTGGCTCTTTTATCATCAAAGCTCACAACTGTAAGACGGAGGACCTACCATGCCATTGCCCTAATCTGACCAGTACAGACTGTGTTAAATACCTTGGCGTTCAAATTGACTATAGATTAAAGTTCCACCATCATATCGACCAACTCTCATCCAGATTACGTAAACTTATTTACATTTTCAAAAATCTACGTCATATTGCGGACAAATCAGTCATAAAATTGGTATACCAAGCTCTATGCCAATCAATTACATCTTACTGTATCATATCTTGGGGTGGTGCTACTAAAACCTCACTTTTGAATTCACTTCATTAATAATAGTTAAAAGGCATTTTGTAGCTTCATTGACATCTTTCAAAGAGTAGAAGGGGCTCCATTCAAAATCTTTGAGGTAATTAATTAAGCCTGTTGTGTTTGTTCTGGTATGTATCTTAGTAGAATTTACTTTCTGTGATGGTGTACTAATGCTGCACAAAACAGAGCTATGATCGGTCATATCCGAATGGCAGACAATCGTCACCGAGCTGAGATGAGATTTTATCAAACAATGATCTAAACAGTTTGGACCTCTGGTTGGGATGTTATGGCCTGGTATAAAACCATAGTGAGCTGTGAGTTCAAGATATTCCTCAGCCCTAGGGTCATCAGAAGAGCTTTTTATGTCTAGATTAATATCGCCGACCAATATACAATGTTGAGTATTAGAAGTTGCAAAGAGATTTTCTAATGACTTCAAAAAATTATCGATGTTATAAAAAGATGGTGACCGATACATAGCAATAATTGTAATGTGCTGAGAAACATCTACTACTAAGCAGTTGGAGTCATTAGATAGAGGTTCAGTTATTGTTACATCGAGACCTAGGAGATTCTTAGGGTAATATATTCCCGAAGGGTTCCGTACTGTTCGTTTGCTGATAGGTTACGGCTTATTTAACTTTCTTTCTTGTGTGTGAAAATGATGAAATCTTGACTACAATAAATAAAATAAATAAAAAAGGTTTTAATTCACGTAGACTTTAAAAAAGCGCTTGTAAATAGTCAGAATATGTTTGTAGTAATATAGTTGTATACATTATTATTTCTAGTAACAGATATTTAGGTAGACATTGTATGAAAACATTTATAAAAATTATTTTATTATAGCAATGATATTTAGCTAGCTCGTATCGAGTTATTGTCAAGAGATTATGTTTAATTATCTAGTTTAATTCTAATATTTTTACTACATATTGTCAATGGTTCTGTCTGACTACTTTGTGGGTCTACCGACAGGGCATTCAATCAATCTTGGCTAGGGTCTAAATCCCAGGTCATCCCAAAAAACGGTATTATTTGTTACTGGCAATAAAATATGAGAGTAGATTTCGGAATGAAATACACCCTTCTGAATCGGAATCTGTGGCATACCTACTGGTGATTTTCAAGTTACTTCGCGCATTGTCTAATCTCCGTTGAGACTGGCTGCCTTGATCGAAAATCAGGTAGTCGAACATTGTCATGAGTTATGTAACTTACGCTATATAAGTGACAAAGGTCAGGTAATAGAGCAGAATTGTGGTCTTCAGTAGCGGCGGCTTGAACAGCGGCGCAATCTGAGTCCATAGTGACTGCAGGGAGAAGGTTGCTGAAGCTTCCTCGTTACCGTCTTCTAGGTAGATTTTTTTAACCTGCAAATTAGATCATTTACATAGGGTATCATTGTCTGTTGGTAGTATACGACAACACTTGATCAAGACTATTGCATACATTAGTGTGCAGTTGTCTTGATGCAGATCTCATCACATCAATGTCTGATAAATAATTAGTGTCAGCATTATATTTTTTCTCCGTTTATTAGCCAACTACACTTTTAATGTTATACCAAGGAAAACATGTCATCGGCCTTCCCTTTATATTGTATCCTGTAAATTGTGTTATTATCTGTATCGCTGTTGGTTTTCTTAATAAATATATGAAAATTTCATCATGCATACTTACTGGGAACTTATCCTCATCCCCACCATTCATCACGTACATCCTTTTCAGAACCTTTACAGCTTCTTCCTCCTTCCCCACATTGGCTAAGTACTTGGGGCTCTCGGAGAAGTACCACAGCAAAAGTGCACTGACTCCCAAAGGTAGTGCCATAAGTAGGGTCAGAAGTCGCCATGGACGGTACACGATGCCCAGAATGTAAATGGAGAAGTCTAACTTCATGATCAGGTAAGCAGTTACTGAAAAAGAAATAGTAAATTATACGCCGAAGATAAAGCACATTACAGGATCATCATCAATATTGAATGTAGTGTAGTATTCAGTAGTGGAAAAAGAGTATATTGTGGAACTGGAAAACTACAGGAGTGGGGATTTTTTATAAAAAGGCGATGCCTCGCCGGCATCGCTCGCTTTTACGACCCAACAGTTGTCGAGGCTGTTACTCTGTCCGATTGTGAATCGATTCGTAGCCTTTGTCTATAATTGTTAGCCTAGTGTAGTTCGGGTGATTTTACTTCTTTTGTTCGTTTTCTTTGTTTGAATTAAAATTATTTGTCTGTTAATATTTTGGTGATTATTGTTGTCGTAAGTTGTATTAAAATTTGTTTTAAAAAGCTACTTCTGGTCTTATTCCTTAGAATATTGTAATAATTGCGTATGTCTGTTGTGTGGCTGACGGCCTAAAATATCACCACCACCTCTTATCCCGTGGAGGGCGTAGAAGTCGAACCAAGGAAATATCTAACAGTGATCGGGCAGCAGCGTCTCTCTGTCTACTATGAGCATCATACTGCGCTAGCTAGCCGTCTGCCAAGCGTGGCGATTATAGAATATCAGCCATTCTTGAGGGAGGCTCTTTTCCAGAACTCATTTGGCTACATGACATTGCGTATACTGCTGCTAATACCATTTTGTTTCTTATACATAATTTTTGTTGATAAAATGTATTCTTATACTTCAAAGTAACGCTAATCACTGAGAAGGTTACAGAGTCCAGGCTAAGGTGCTACGGGAATATAATACGAAAACCCAATGACCCTATTGTGAAACATTGCATTTCCATGGCTACTAAAAAAGTGAGGGAGAGGTAGAATGTAAACTACCTTGATGACAAATATCCAGAAGGATATACAAAGGCATTGCATTGCAGATTACGACACTGACCAGTGATGTGAACGACGCTGAATAAATAAGAAAAGTCTACCGGTAAGAGGCGCGGGCAAAGAAGAAGAATAAGAAGAAATACATTGTTATATAATATTAAATTGATCAGTTCGTTTCTTGTATGAGTTATTTTGATTGCAACGCTTTAGAGTAAAAGCTTAAAGAGCTTTGTTAGTATCACGACTAGAGCTAACATCTTCTTAGAGTTAAGATGCAACATTCCTTAGAATTATATAGTGGCCGCCACATTGAAAGCGTCTTCATGCGTGAGACTGAGTGGTGCTGGGGCACGGTTGAGGCAAGATATCAGGTGAGACATCGCTTATATGAAAGCACAGATATATTCTTTGCTCCGACTATTCCAGACGAATTAAATGACTCTAGGTTGATCATCGGAATTAATAGATGTAGAAAAATTCTCAAGGGGTTTTCTCAAATGAATTTGAAAAGGGCACTCTTTTCCTCCAGCGGTTATAACTCACTTTTTGTGTGATCTAAATCGGTCAATCCTTACAAAACATCCGTCAGTCTTTTCTTCAATGGGATATCGCAATCCAAGATGAAGATACGTGTGTCGTTAATAATTTCTTATCTATCTGCTGGCTTCACTATCTCAATAAACCTTTGTGATTGTGGATTGATTCTTAGCCTTTCCTTACGTATGCACCGAAAGAGGAACCTCAATTTATTGACCGAAGTTGATGGTTATTCTATAACACCGAAAGACTAGTGACTTCATAAATACTTAATTGACCTAAATACAATATCTTGGAAATATATTGAGAAGATAAAGAGGCATAACTACGGAAACCGAGACCCCTTCGCACTGTTCTGTTGGCAATTAAGAGGCATTAATTTAAAACTCATAATAACAGAATACCTACTACATAGTTATCTGACAGAAATTTTACAGACGTAGAGATATTGCTTTGTATTGCTAAGAATATCTAAAATCCAGATATATAAATTCTAGTAAAAACTGGATTTTACTTAACCTCTGATCTGATTGATTGACATTATCAGCCTGAACTGTCATTTAACTGATAACTAGACCGTTGGCGGTTTATTCACTTCTATATCCACTACATTTTGTGTAGTCTGATAGAGTACCTACAGATACAGTTAGTAGTCTAGACTAAGATTAGGAGATAAGATTACACTTTTTGCTAGCATCAAGGTATTTTTTACAACCTCAGACACCGGACATATTTACAACTGACAACTTGAGATAAGCCTAAATTCTCAAAAGGGCAGTTGCAATGATGATTGGAGAAAAAAAATGCTTTGTAAAAAGCTCACTGAAGTAATAAAAAATCCGGAGTAGCCAAAAAACTAGTTTTTGAAACAGTAATTGTTAAAGAAATAGGATAGAGAACGATATTTCCTGATTGTAAACTGGGAAATACTACGTGATGTTAACATCAATAACGGATTGTATTCGCATAGATATGTAAATAAATATAACACTGCAGAGTTTTCAGTGATTTCTGTCATAAAAATATAAGAAGAGCTATAGTGACCAAACGAGAGTTTGGTAAAGCATTTTTATTTTTGTTGTAATACTTTTTTAAGCACGCATCACTTGGGGTGTAGAATGCGTGACGTGAATGTTACGCGAAGTTTGATTGATTGTTTGAAGTGTGATTACGCGAGACGAACGAAAGTTAAGAGGGAGACTGGCCGCATTGCCACGCTGAATGCCAATGCTGATTTTTCAACCCAAATGAAGGTCACCAATCTGGTCACGGGACGCGTCGATTAGCGTTTCGCAATTTCACAAAACAATAAAATTATAAGTATTCCGAGCTTTTGCTGATAATATCGTTTCTTGTTATTTTTGCGGTATAATACGCCAACAACTTGACAATAACTTGATTCGAGCTAGCTAAATATCATTGCTGTTATAAAATAAATTTTATTAATGTTTTAATACTATCAATACATGTGTACCTAATATCTATGTTACTAGAAATAATAATGTATACAACTATAATACTACAAACATGTTCGGACTATTTACAAGCGCTTTTTTGAAGTCTACGTGAATAAAAACCTTTTTTATTTATTTTATTTTATTTATTTACACTAAACCAACGAGGCGGTAAAAAAGATGCACAAAGTCACTTACTATAATACAAAGTGGGCGTCAGCATGAGAGCACTTGTGATGAGCAGCATGTACTTGGCACGGACTCGAGAGTTGCAGCATTCTCCCAGTAGCGCGTACGTCGCTGATTCTGCCGCACTCGATCTGGAAAATAAACAATGCCTTCGTTATTAGGGTAAATTCCACTTATAATATTTTATATATATAAGAGGGCGACAAACAAGCAAGTGTGTCACCTGATGGTAAGTTATCACCCCCGCCCATGTACCCTCGCAATACCAGAGGGTTCGAGGGCGCGTTCCCGACCTTTATAAGAGTCAGTAAACCAGTGCTAAATTTCCCCCTATGAATGAAGCCTATCTCTTTAAAACTTATTCTAAAACTCCTACAAAAGTTTTTTTTTCTAAAATTGTGCCAATGGGAATAAATAATCTTCCCAGACTAAGGGCTTCAGCTTCAGCTCTGCGTAATGTGTGGCAATTTTATGAGCTCAGCTAGCAGAAACTCTTCAGCATCAATCATAGATTATTAAAAGTTCCATTACAAGAGAAAAATGCGAAACTGTAATTAGTTTTGCATTTTTATCTTGTATTGAATGTTTGATAAATGGTTTTAGAGTTACGAAGTTATTTTTATTATTACTATTTATATCTTATTATAGTTTTGATACATACATACATAGACTCACGCCTGTTTCCCAGATGGGTAGGCAGAGACAACGGATTTCCATTTGTCACGATCTGATAGTGTTGATAACAGCAAATATAACTAATTTTTTTGTTGGAACTCATCAGGGATCGTGCAAGGCTTCGTTAAAGCCGTCTGCGTCGCCCTTTCTATATACTTTTACAATATCAATATCTTTAAGAAGACCAAGACGGGTCAAGCAACTATTGGTGTGCGCTAGAAGTAAGACAAAGTACCTCGGTTTACAAATATAGAAAGTATACACCATCCACCACAAGTATATATAGTAAAGAAATCCACTAAAAGTATGACTATGTCAGCTGAAACCTGTCTACTGCTGAAAGACCTCCCCAAAAGGTTTCCACATTGGAGCTGTGTCCATCATTTGGAGGAATATGCCATAATCGCCACGCTTGGCAGACGGGTTGGCGATCGCAGTATGATGGTCATAGTACACAGAGAGACGCTGCTGCCCGTTCTCTGGAAGATATTCCCTCGGAACGGCTTCTATGCCCCCCCACGAGATGCGATGGGGTCGTGATATTCTATGCTGTCAGCCACACAGCAAAAGTAAATGTGTACCGAATTATTATAAAAAAAATTGTTATCTGATCTGGAGTACTTACAATGCTGAGCTGATAAATCTTAAAGCTGCTAACACCTGCCACGTTGGCGCCAGACTGCTGATTGTAGAACTGATGAAGCTGCCGCACATCGCGTAGAGCAGCACTAGTCGTCTGCCTCGCGTGTCTGACAGGTAGCCCCAGGGGTAAGACATTACTATTATACCTGGAACATTGAAGTTTGAGTGTTTAACAAAACGTACAAAAAAACCGGCCAAGTGCGAGTCGGACTCGCGCACGAAGGGTTCCGTACCATTATTTATAAAAACGAGCAAAAATTCACGTTTGTTATATGGGAGCAGTATTTATTGTTATAGCGGCAACAGAAATACATCATCTGTTTTTGAATTTCAACTGTCTAACTATCACGGTTCATGAGATACAGCCTGGTGACATACGGACAGACAGACAGCGAAGTCTTAGTAATAGGGTCCCGTTTTACCCTTTGGGTACGGAACCCTAAAAATAACTATACTGGTACATGTGATTTCAATAATATCTAACTTAATTGCTAGTAATAATGGTTCAGGACGAAATTCTTATAATAGGAGTAAGTTTATGTTCCCGGCACGAGATAGGTATTTGGTAAAAACTTCGTGTTGACTTGGATAGCAGGCAAATTGAGAAAATAATGTGAAATGGTGGGTAGCACCTGCACTTTTAAGAACAGCTCGACAAATCACATTAATATTATAAAGGTGAAAGTTTGTGAGTGTGTGTGTTTGTTACTTTTTCACGTCTAAACGGCTGGAGCGATTTCTATAAAATAAGGTATGGAGTTAGCTGACACCCTGGATAACCATATAATTTATAAAGTTTAACGCGGGCAAAACTGCGGGGAACAGCTGGTATTTAATACATTTAAGTTGTTGGGAAACTAACATGCGCTCAGTGCTCATGACGGTTTTATAATGTTTTTGAAGCCAACGCACGCAGTCCAGTTGTCCAGTGCGGGAATCGAACCTGGAACATGAAGTGGCGAGGTGACGCTCTTAACCACTGCGCCACATGGGCAGTACTGTAGTTTACTGAGAAGATTGGCATCAATCTTCGAGTTGAACTCGCCATGAATGGAATCGGTCGGAAGAATCATCATTTGACTGCACGTATGGTGCAGCGGCTTAGACAGTCGCCTCGCCGCTTCATATCGCGGGTTCGAGTCCCACGTCGAAAAATTGTTTGTCTGACCCATAAATAGTTGTTCTGAGTCTGGATGTAATTTGAGTCCGTCTGTTATATTTTTGTAAACTACCCCGCGACCCAGGGATTAGATTAACGACTGCGGGCGTTGTCTTTAAAAAAAAATGCATGAACTATCTGCAATAATATCGCCAACACGTCTGCCAAGCGTGGCGATTATGGCACATCCCCCAAATTATGGCCACAACTCTATTGTGGATCAAAATACAAAATCAATATTTAGTGTTAATTCCGCTAATTGTCAGTTTAATCATGCTGGGATGCAATTTGCACCGCCCTCCCGCCCGCAAAAATGTGCACATGCAAGAAGGACAATATAAAAAAGTCTCCTTCGAGCACTCGACGAGTTAGCAGCCCTTGAGAATGGTCCGTGGAGGACCGAAACACGTGTTGGGTATCGTACTGGCGCATGTTATTTGCTTTTTATATTGTCCTTCTTGCATGTGCACATTTTTGCGGGCGGGAGGGCGGTGCAAATTGCATCCCAGCATGATTAAACTGACAATTAGCGGAATTAACACTAAATATTGATTTTGTATTTTGATTGTTATGGATTTCCGCAAAGTAACGCCTGATTCCATTAGTTATCTATTGTGGATATTTTTGGGGAGGCCTTTGTACAGCAGTGAATGTCATTAGGCTGACATGATGATGATGATCTGTAATAATGACTCATGTCATCAGCCTAATGCCTCATTGGTCTAGCGGTAGCGTGTTCACCCGCAGGAGAACGAGGTCCTGGGTTCAAATCCCGGGTCAAACCAAAATGTGACTTTGGGACTTTACTTGAAAAAAGAAAAATTTCTCAGCATCAGCCCGAAGTCTGGGAGATGGCGGTATTATACCCCCGTGCCTCGGAGAGCACGTAAAGCCGTCGGTCCTGTACCTGACCTCTTTCCGGTCGTGTCGCCTAGGCGTCCCATCGGATCATGAGAGTGATGGAATAAAAAGTGCTCCTGTGTTTGCGAACACACTTGAGCACTATACTATGTCCCGCGCAGATGGCTAATCTCTGTTGAGACTGGCCGCCGTGGCCGAAATTCGGCTAGGAGGACATTATTATTATTATTATTGTCCTATGCTGGACGGCCTGCTGCTGACCGGCTACCTGATGTATCACAACGTCAGATTTAAGGTTTATGTCACCACGATTCATACAATTCGAGACAATAGGCAACCGGATCATCTTTCTTCTCGTATCTCAATTAATTTTCATCCAAAAGATATGTATAAGAATCTTAGCTCATATAAAACAGACAAAGTTGTAAGTCCTACTTTCTAGGGTACAAACTACTAACACTTCCATCTATTGATTTACATGACATATGCATATTTGTACATAAACATATTCATACGTTCACCCAAGTACAGGAAAATCACAACATAAATACCCGTCACATAAACCAACTTTATCTACCACCATCAAGATTAAAAATATTAAATGAAAGTCTACAATACATGGCAATACGAATATATAACAAATTACCACTAGAAATTAAAAAAGAAACCAAATTCCATATATTCAACAAAAAACTAAAAAGTTTTCTTATTAAAAAATGTTACTATTCCATTGAAGAATACTTAGTTATATTACCAACATCAACCGGACGTTCTGAATTTCCAGCTAACTAAGCTCTTTTATATTATTACAATACGCGCCCACGCATTGTCGCCCGACCAGAACACCCAGAAGTGCTGATGGTACTATTTGCTCCCCAGTACTTTTGAATATAGTTTTAAGTCATTCTGTTTTTAGCCACTGACTGTAATAGACCTTAATTAAATAATTCAACTTCAATTATTTTAAAGTCTTTTTAAAAACATTTCCACGCTTTCCCCAATCAAGTCTACTTAAAAACAAAAAAACAATAACAAAACAATATTAATAAATAAAATTATCTAATAATAAATATAAATTAATATGGCGACAGAATAGATATTTTAACTAACATTATTTTTACTAGTACATTATTAACTAATTTGTGTCTATAAATTTAGCTATACCATACTTGAAATAACATGTTATCTCTCAAATTTGCAACGCCTGCAAGCTCTGGCGACCTTACTCACACTCAAAAACACAACATTAAAGTTATTATTAAGGAATGTCTTTTGTAAGGTGGAGGTACTTCCTTAGTCGGGCTGCTCTTTGAGCAAATGAACGCTGTACCCTACCCTTCTTAAAATCTTTATTACGTACTTTTGCAGGTTAGTTTTTTTATGAATACCTTTATAACGTATGCTTTAAGAAACTCAAAATCAAATCAAATCAAAATCATATATTTGCTTACTAAGTGTACAAACAGGGGCTCTACGGGCTAAGTCGCAGAACATCGATTTCTTAAATGGCGTTCAAATAAATTAAGGTCAAAAATGGCTTAATCAATCGTTAAATCGGCTTCAACGTTGACAATCGCTTCCGGACCATTTATGAAGTCACATGTGATCATGGAAGCTGATTTAACGATTGATTAAGCCATTTTTAACCTTCATTTATTTGAACGCCATTTAAGAAATCGAAGTTCGTCGGCTTAGCCGGTAGAGCCCCTGTTTGTACACTTAGTAAGCAAATAAATGTCGACGAGACGACAGATGTTCAATGATGTCTCCGTGATCAATGCGGTTAAAACCGGGAGCGATCACAGACTGGTCAGAGGCTCATTGAACCTGAATGTCAAACTCCAGAGGTCCCGACTGATAAAGTCTACGCTCCGACCTTTACCTATCCACGTCCAAAACCCCGAACCATTTCAGCTCGAACTGCAAAACCGTTTCGAATGCCTAGCAGACTGCGAGGAAGTGGACTCATACTATGACAGGCTCGTAGAAGCTGTCCATACGGCTGGGTCTAAGGTCTTCAAGGCCCGTCGTACAAACAGAACTAAAAAGATCTCTGACTTTACCCTGCAACTTATGGAAGATAGACGGAAAATGGTTCTGACATCCTCAGATGATGCTACCAGATATCGGCAGCTCAACAGACAGATCTCAAAGTCTTTGACTCGCGACACGCGGCAATTTAATACAACTAGTATTAAAGAGGCTATCGAGCGGAACAAAGGCTCTAAAGTGTTCGCAAGAGCTCTGTCTGTTGGACAGAGCCAACTGACGAAGCTGAAGACTGAGGATGGTAGAATCGTCACGTCTAAACCTGAGTTGCTGGGAGAGATCGAGAAGTTCTACGGACAGTTATATACGACAACACAGCCACCTGTCAAAAGTCATGCCTCAGATCCCAGAGCACGACTAACCCGACATTACACCGAAGACATCCCGGACGTCAGCCTGTACGAGATTAGAATGGCTCTCAAACAACTCAAGAACAACAAGGCGCCTAGTGATGATGGAGTTACAGCAGAGCTTCTGAAGGCGGGTGGTACACCAATCCTACGGGCCCTTCAGAAGTTATTTAACTCCGTCATACTAGATGGTCAAACGCCACAAGCATGGCACAGAAGTGTGGTGGTGTTCTTCTTCAAAAAGGGTGACAAAACCCTATTGAAGAATTATAGACCCATCACACTGCTGAGCCATGTTTACAAGTTGTTTTCGAGGGTCGTTACGAATCGTCTCGCGCGCAGGTTTGACGACTTCCAGCCTCCCGAACAAGCCGGTTTCCGAAAAGGCTTTAGCACCATAGACCACATACATACGCTGCGGCAAGTTATACAGAAGACCGAAGAGTATAACAAGCCACTGTGCTTAGCGTTTGTGGACTATGAGAAAGCCTTCGATTCTATCGAAACATGGGCCGTGCTGAGGTCTCTCATAAGGTGCCAAATTGACCACCGGTATATCGAGGTTATAAAGTGTTTGTATGAAAACGCCACTATGTCAGTGCGACTCCAGGACCAGATCTCGAAACCTATCCACTTGCAGCGAGGCGTGAGACAGGGAGATGTTATATCTCCGAAACTGTTCACCGCTGCATTGGAAGACGTCTTCAAGCTTCTGGACTGGAAAGGCTTTGGCATCAATGTCAATGGCGAGTACATCACTCACCTTCGATTTGCCGATGATATCGTAGTCATGGCTGAGACCATGGAAGACCTCGGTACAATGCTCGATGACCTCAGCAGAGTCTCTCAACAAGTGGGTCTGAAAATGAACATGGATAAGACGAAAATCATGTCAAACGTCCATGTTGCACCCACTCAATTGAAAGTTGGTGACTCTGCACTCGAAGTTGTAGAGAACTATATTTACCTAGGACAGACCATCCAACTAGGTAGGTCCAACTTCGAGAAGGAGGTCAATCGTAGAATCCAACTCGGCTGGGCAGCGTTCGGGAAGCTACGTAACATCTTCTCGTCCAAAATACCGCAGTGTCTCAAGTCGAAAGTCTTCGACCAGTGTGTGTTGCCAGTGATGACATACGGAACAGAGACGTGGTCGCTCACTATGGGCCTTATTAGAAGGCTCAAGGTCACCCAAAGAGCAATGGAGAGGGCTATGCTCGGAGTTTCCCTGCGGGATCGTATCAGAAATGTCGAAATCCGCAGGCGAACCAAAGTCACCGACATAGCCCAAAGAACTGCAAAACTGAAGTGGCAGTGGGCGGGGCACATAGCTCGTAGAACCGATGGCCGTTGGGGCAGAAAGGTTCTTGAGTGGCGACCACGAACCGGAAGACGCAGCGTGGGCAGGCCCCCTACAAGATGGACCGATGATCTTGTGCGGGTCGCTGGAAAAAGCTGGATGCGAATAGCGCAAGACCGGCAATTGTGGAGATCTTTGGGGGAGGCCTTTGTCCAGCAGTGGACGTCTTTCGGCTGATATGATGATGATGATGATGATGAACTTTAATGTTGTGTTTTTGAGTGTGAGTAAGGTCGCTAGAGCTCATCGGGGTAGGGGGAAGGGTCAGGAACACTGATTTGCTGACTCTTAAACGCAAACGGCAACGCCCCCGCGACTCCTTGGTATTGCGAGTGTCCATGGGCGGCGGTGACCACCTACCATCAGGTGACCCACTTGCTTGTTTGTCGTCCACTGATATAAAAAAAGTACTAACCTGCAAAAGACATTGAAGACAGTATCCCGATCTGGGCGAGATTCATGTCCAGGTCACAAGTGGCCGCAGTGACGATGATGCCCAGCCCGAAGATGTCGATGCCCATGGCGACAATCAGCGCAAAACAGGTCACTAAAAGACCATAGTTGTATTTGCCATGACCTGCAAAATATTTATACGTGAGACATCACATATTATAACTGACACAATAGTTTCTTTTTTTTTTAAAGACAACGCCCGCACTATGGAACCTAATCCCTGTATCGCGGGTACTTTACAAACAAATAAGAGATAGACACAAATTACATCCAGACTCCGTACAACTATTCATGGGTCACACAAATAGTTGTCCGGCGCGGGAATCGAACCGGGGACACGACGCGGCGAGGTGACTGTCTTAGCCGCTGCAGTGCAGTCTTGATCCGTTTGTCTTCACAACATCTTGATGATGTTACATAGAGAGTACTCAATATGAGCATAGGTTGTACTTTATAAGCACTTAACCCGCTTGTTACTAGAGTAGTCTTTATGAGACTTGGGACTACTAAACTACTTCTAAAACACCAACAACTTCGCAGTACTAGATAGTTAACACCATAAGCAACAACTTTTGTTCTACAACTTTTGATAATTTGTTAGATATTATTTCATACAAAAATAAGTATTAATGTAATTTTCCTCTACAATGTTTATAACTCTACGGGCATCGCAAAGACGCACACACGCCACGCGCGCAATCTTAGCGTCGGCGTCCGCATCGTCCTTTCGTTTATGAATGAAACATAGACCTACAAATGTTACGAAAGTACAAAAAAAAACTTTTAAAATCTATTTCTTTCATACATTGAGTTATGTGCAAACTCGTACAACAAAATTTGTTGGTTATGATCTTAGAAATCAAGTCCAGCCAGGTTGTTGGTGTTTTACAGATAAACTTGTATAGTATGTCCATATCACAGTCAGCTGATTGTAAACAGTAACCATACCCTATGCCACTTGCTACAATACTAATACACTACATAATATTAAGAACACGCAGACATCGTGCTCAACACGAAATTATTTTTCCTTGGTGGGAATCGAGCCCACGGTTTCTGGATCGGTGGCCACTAACAAATAAATGAATATGCCTTCCGAGGCACGGGGGTATAATACCGCCAACTCCCATTATTATATAGTATAGTGTGAGTCGTATATTCATTTATTTGTTAGTGGCCACCGATCCAGAAACCGTGGGCTCGATTCCCACCAAGAAAAAATAATTTCGTGTTGAGCACGTAAAGTCGTCGTGTCGCTAGGCGTCCCATCGGATCATGAGAATGATGGAATAGAAAGTGCCCCTGTGTTTGCGCACACACTTGTGCACCATAATATCTCCCACGCAGAAGGCTAGTCTCCATTGAGACTGGCCGCCGCGCGCCGTGGCCGAAATTCCGCTAGGGGGACATTATTGTTATTATATTTCATTTTATTCTCTCTCTATAGAGATGGACCCTCAAGACGTTGTTGTATTAAATCTAATCTTATGGGTCCGTTATTAATTCTGTAGAAGCCGTATAGGTACTTCCCCAGCCGTTCTGCTTATATAGGGAAATATAGCGTCGCTCCATATGTGTGTCTGTCTGGCTGTCTTAAACAGCCTTCAATGGTTTGACTATTCTTTGTATACTATATACTACTATGTAGTTGTAAGATGCACGTGATTCACCGAATCGTAAAAGTTAATATACCTTGTAATTAAACATAACAAAACAAATTACTGTACACTTAAGTAATTAGTAGTAATTCCTTAATGATTTTCTTCGAATACGATTATATTGTTTCCATCACATATCAATGTACCCAATGGAGAGAGTTGGGAAAAAAAATCATTTTTGACAAAGTACACGGATTTAAACGAAAATCTAGATTAACAACCTCGACTAAATCTATACATATAATAAAATCGTAGGAAAGTCAAAACTGTACATTGAATATTTTTTTTCCAGGATACTTGGGGCGTGATCTACAATGGATATCGAGGCCAAAAATATAGTTTTTAGAATTTTTGTCTGTGTGTCTGTTTGTCTGTATGTATGTCCGGGCTAAACACAAAAAGTACTGCATGGATTTGCTTCAAATTTTGCATGAATGTTACTAAGAGGTCGGGTCAACATATAGGCTACATATTATCACGCTATCACCTACGGGGGAGGAGCTATGATAATTTATAAAATTTAACGCGGGTAAAACCGCGGGGCACAGCTAGTTCACTATAAGATTATATAAACCACATTGAGTTTAAATCAGTTTTTTGTGAGTTACAATGTCACAAAAAGGTTACGATGATAAAGATATACTTAAAGATTCGAATTTTAACACGTTTTTAGTGTAGCATCTTAAGTACAGTCAGCGGCAAAATTAGATGATCATAATCGTACGAGAGATTTGGGCGGCGCGGCGATAAACACGTCACCGCCACACTATTATGACGCAATTTACTATAATTACTTTTGAATATCCGAGTTAGATCATCTTTTTTATTCGTTGACTGTACAAAAATAATAAAAAATTTCTTGTTGTAGTTGTTGGGGCTATTATAAGGTTGTAAATATAAGGAAAAATCTCTAAGTATTTCATAAGAATAACCTTGAAGTTAGTACCAACAGTACACAATGTTGTCAAGTATTTTATGAAGTTTGTGATGATAAGGCTTATTGCCTTTTGACACTATGTTAAGTTGCAACTTCATGAAAGTCAGAAGTTTCTTTATTATTAACATGCTTTTATTAGCGTCACTTGTAGCTATGTATGTAAGAAAATCTTGTAATCTTAATTTGACCCACTTCCAGGTCCCCGGTCACCGATTAGGATGAAATTTTGCACACGCTCTGAATACTGATGTTTGTTTTGACGTTTTTTGACGTTTCTTTTCTACATGACTAGAAAAGAAACGTCATTACAAATCCAATATGGCGGCCTCCTCAAGATGGCTGACTGGCTGTTTCAAATCCACCCCCTTGATATGGGTATCAAATAAAAGGGTTTGTTGTCAGGAATACGAAAAAAATAGTCACGTGACTTAAATCCAATATGGCGGACGTCTTTTTTTTAGTTTTTTAAACTATTATTTGACACACTGATGAATTTTAACAGCAAAGGACATAAAGGAAAGGAACGAGAAAATAAATATATTAAGTTTTATCAAAACGCTATTCTTGAACATATAAAAAGGCTGTATCTCAGCGTCGACAGTCGAAAGATCCACGCTAAAGTGCGGTTCTGGAGCAAGAAAAAATTAATACAATGGTCTATTAACATCCTGACAGTGATCATAAACATTTTTGTATTAAGTCGACGAGTAGATCGGGTAGAGCGTCTTGTGGATGATGTATTATCTGGCAGAAGCTTGTACATCTATATCTATATCTATACATATAATAAAATTGTTGGACACGTTGATACTTGGGGCGTAATCTACACGATATTAAAGCCAAAAATATAGTTTTTAGAATTTTTGTCTGTATGTCCGGGCTAAACTCAAAAAGTACTGCATGCATTAACTTCAAATTTTGCATGAATATTACTAAGAGGTCGGGTCAACATATAGGTTACATATTATCACGCTATCACATATGGGGGAGGAGCTGTAGTCATATATAAAATTTAACGTGGGTAAAACCGCACCGCAACCTTCAATAAAAAGGTACATCACATTTGTACGATTTGGAACACTTAGGAAGACAAAGTTATTGATATTGCACTCTGTTAGGTAAAGGTTAGATTGCTGATCAATGGAAATAATAACACGCGCTACCTCTCGTTCAAAATGTTGCATTGTCTTCTCACGGTAATCAAAGTATTTCATGCTACCAAACCAATTTAAACACAAAAAAATAACATTACAGAACAAATAATTTGGCTCATCACACAAAGATTTATGCTTAAACAAAAAAGATTTGACATTACCACTCAAGGTCAATTACCACTAAAACAACAGGCCTATCTGTTCTATTGACGCTACTTTGGTACGTAGAAAATAATATAATTGCGCGGGAGTATTGTTGGTTGTTGTTTAGCAATGGTCTATGGGGATACCGGCTGCCGCCGCCTCTCCGACGCCTTCTCGGTCTACGGCGGCCTCCTTCTGGAGCAAGACTGCCTCACAGAAGGAGACCACGGCGTCACTTTGGTGGAGTCACCCGCCAGCATCGCGCCTACGATTGCTGGTGGGGACAGATCCCGTCCGATCTCTGCGACTAGGACTTGCCTTTTGGCCTTCCAGGCTGCACACTCCTCCAGCGTATGCTGGGCCGAGTCCAGGTCGCTTCCGCAGTGGTGACAATGTGTCGTCGCTTCTCGACCGATCCGGCTCAGATACTCACCGAAACACCCGTGTCCGGCGAGTATCTGAGTCAGTCGTAAAAGAATACCTATTGCTTTATAATAAGCGCATAGAGCTATTAAAAGTACTAGTATATCTACCACTTCTTAACTCTTAACATCTTAAAGTCCCCACCAAAGAGGTGTTTTAATAAACCGCTTAACCAACAGGCCATATTAACTTGTACATATATATACATACATAAAAGTGTTTAAACAGATGGCTGATCACTCTGGTTTAGACGTTACCCCGAGCACGCGACCTTGATGTACTCCTTTGTATATTGCCCCTCCCCGCGCGCATATTAATCGCGCATGTCTAATTTTTTTTACAACTCATTAAAATAGCTGTATCAAAAATTTGAATAACAATATTTATGTACATTAACTTACTATATTTAGGTCTATTTTAAGAGACGCATAAAATCGCAAATTATTTGACTGTGTGACGCAGTAGATAAGTCGCCCAGGGGCTCTACCGGCTAAGTCGCCGAACATCGATTTCTTAAATGGCGATCAAATAAATAAAGGTAAAAAACTCCATAATCAATCGTTAAATCGGCTTCCATGAGCACATGTGACGTCATAAATGGTCCGGAATCGATTGTCAAAGTTGAAGCCGATTTAACGATTGATTAAGTCATTTATAACCTTTATTTATTAGAACGCCATTTAAAAAATCGATGTTCGGTGACTTAGCCGGTAGAGCCTCAGGTCCCAGTACGATTCCAGTACAGAACAACTATTTGTAACCGTAATAAGTTGTTCTGAGTCGGGGTGTATTTTGTACCCGTTAATCATATGTTTGCCCCGTGGTACAAGGATTATTTTCACTAGTCTAGGCGTTATTTAATAAATAATCTCTTCCGGGCACCGTTTTAAAGGTTTGTTTATAATTGGTCTATAACTCGGGTATAGAAAAAAATTAAATTTACAGTTGCTTCAAAATATAAAATTTGAAAATGTCAAATTAAATATATTATGAGGTAACATTTAATGAATGAGTAAATGGATATTAACATTAATTTATTTATAACGGAAAAAAATCTGCTCCCAGGACAGAAGTTCACATTCACAATTCACAAAGGCCAGAGGTAGGTATTGCACTACCCGCATTGAGCTGCTCCTATGACCCCCACAAAATCGTCGAACCACCTTGTAGAATAAATGTTACATCGGTGATAGATTACACAAATAATAGATTTTTTCTACTAGATGTTCCGCACGGTTTTACCCGCGTTAAACTATAAATTATAGCCTGTATTATTTGGATATACCGTTAGTTCATTGGCCGGAGAAAAGAGACTGTAGACACGGGAGAAATGAGTATTCTCATCTCTCTCACTCTCTCTTGGCCGTACAGTAATATACGAAAGGTAACTCACTCTTACTTCTCAAACATTTTCTGTATAAGCGAGGAAAAGACCCCAGCAAATAATTACTATAACGCTGATCTTCTGTACTAGTATTAGTAGAATCCTCATTGATCTTTACATCTATTTAAGAGCTATAGAATACCATTGAGATATAGATTAGAATAGAATATAGATTAATAGAATAGAATACCTTTTATTGTACGCACTCAAACAAGGTAAATACATAGAACACAAATAACACAATCATGACGTACAGACGCTAGTACATCCAGCTACCCCAATCTGTCAAATTTATTTTATATATTTTCAACGTTATCACAAAAGCATAAGGTTCATTTTGAATCAGTGCGGTCTTGTCGTATTAAGCGATTTCTTCCAAACAGATACACAGACATCACAGCATACTTCTCCTTATGTTGCCTTCGATAGTAAAATAATTATAATTAAAAATACTTACCGGTAATTTCTAAAGCATCCTCGTAACTATAAGACTTCTCATCCTTCCCTCTCATCTCTATTTCCTCCATCACTTTCACTTAACAAAGACAATAAACAGAATATTAACTCAACAAATGAATACTAAGTTTTGTATAAAGTCTGTTGTAGAAATATTATTAAACTACACACACATATTTTTTCACTTAACGACGCCGCGACGTTTTTAATGTTATATATATCTTTATGATACAGTTTCGGCTGTCAATCACAGTCTAATCTTAAACTATTATCATTTTATAGAATTTAGGTTAAATGCAACAGCGATTAGAGAAATATGGCACAAATATTTTATCTCCTGCACTGACACAAATGGATAAACTTAGACACTATTTTTACGATAACATTCTCTCGAAATACTTTATATTTCATTTACATTTTTAATGTCATTATATTCTTAAACAAAGGAACGATCGGTAACAGAAATACAATAGCACTATTTGACGTCTTTAAATATATTTTACACTTAAAATTGTCAAGAATATAATTCACAATAAGTGTCTTTTCTACGGGATGTATCGAGAGACTGAGTGGTTTTTGTTTTTGTTACGTTTTAAGGTCGTGATAACACGAGCGTTACTGAATGACTAAATAGGTTTGTTTCTCAATATAGTTAATCAACATAAAATAAGAAATTTCGTCTAGAAATCTAATTGGTGGAGGTACCGAGTAGCGTAAGATATCGTCACAGTTCAAACGGATACTTGAATAGAAAGTAGATGCTTTACCGGTCCTTAGATAATCGGCGAGGTTAAGCAACTAGGCTCGCGGCCAGTCCATGGATGGGTGACCGTCAAAGTGGTTTAATTTTTGAGCGGCTCCGTGCTTCGGAGGGCACGTTAAGCTGTCGGTCCCGGTTGTAGTCATCAGACAACAGTCGTTAAGCCATGTCAGAGGCCTAACCTAACTGACGGTCACCGTAGCCTAGTTGGTAGTGCTCCTGCCTACGAAGCTGGTGGTTCTGGGTTCGAATCCCGTTAAGTTCAAATATTTGTGTGATGAGCACGAATATTTGTTTCTGAGTCATGGATGTTTTATATGTATATAAGTATTTATCTATCTATATAAGTATGTATATCGTCGCCTGGTACCCATAGTACAAGCTTTGCTTAGTTTGGGGCTAGGATGATCTGTGTGACATTGTCCCTATATATTATTATTATTATTTATATGTCGCCCGCTGAGCTCTGGAGGGAAGTGGAACTACTTTTTTCGTACTTCTCCATTTATCTATTATTTTAGCATAGCATTCGTGAAAACTAGTCCTCTGATGGTAAGTAATGAACGCCGCTCATGAACACCTGCAACGCCAGAGGGCCTGCAAGTAAGTTGTCTACTTTAGAATAAGGAATAGACTCGCTTCTTGAATGTTTCCGCGTTTCTTTCTGATAAAATTCGGCTAGGATGATCTGTGTGACATTGTCCCCAGACATTACTGGGTGGCTTGAACAACTCTGACAGTAGGGTAACTACTAACTACTGCCCATATGATAAGTAAGTAAGAAAGGTATCGTAAAATTAAAACGTCTATTATACTATAAAGTGGTCTAGCAGCCTCACGAACTATTAACAGCAATTATTTACGGTCCTTGTGAGCCTAAGAAGATGATTTACAGTTCTAATACATATATATACTCACGCCTGTTTCCCAAAGGGATAGGCAGAGCGTCAAGATACAATACAATTGGGTCGAGTACACATTGGTGTAACTATTGACTCTTGAGCCACATTTAAAGTTTGCATATACGACATTATTTCGTTTTTGTGGTTGCGTATGCGAATGTGATAAAGTTGAAAATCTATAAAAAAAACTTGAGAGGTGTCAAGGGACACCCGGATGGAACGAAGTTATTTCTTATTATTTATTATGTACAAAAAACCTGTATACACTCAACAAAAATAATCGTCGCGACACCACACTGTTCAATGCGAAATAGAAATGAAAATATCTGGCTTGCTTTCTATAAGAGAGAGAGAGAGACAGACAGAGAAACATGCGCACGCCGCACAGCTGCAAAAAGTGTCGTGACAACTTTTCGTAAAAAAATTTTCCGTCTAGCCCCCTTTCACAACGCGCGATAAGTAACTTCGTTCCAAAAATTGATAGATTGGGGTAGCCGGATGTGCTAGCGTCTGTATTATAGCTACCATCTAACTGCGGTCGCAAAATCGCATGCCAAGTGCGGTGACTAAGGCAAACCTCTCCAAATGGCAACGTTATAGAATATAGAAACCTTTCGACGGTCACCGTAGTACTCCTGCCTACGAAGCTGGTGGTCCTGGGTTCGAATCCCGGTAAGTGCAAATATTTGTGTGATGAGCCGAATATTTGTTTCTGAGTCATGGATGTTTTCTATGTATATAAGTATCTATCTATATATATGAGTATGTATATCGTCACCTGGTTTGCTTAGTTTGGGGCTAGGATGATCTGTGTGACATTGTCCCCAGATATTATTTGGGGGAGGCCTATGTCCAGCAGTGAACGATATCAGGCTGATGATAAAATTCCCATGCTATTTTCTTTGCTAAATAGTCTGAGTCTAAACATATAGGTTGAAGTGGAGTATAATGTTAACATACTCATTAGCACATTCGAATGTCGATTTTAATTTGAATAAAATGTGAAAAGATACTTAAATAAAATGATTAAGAAATAAACATTAATGGAAATAAATTAATTCATTCCTACAGAGTATTCTGCCAGAGTTTCTCAGAAGATGCCGCTTCATACTGTGCGTTAGGGTAAAATAAAAATAAAATACACTAATGTAACATTTAAACAAAATAAATGTATTTGGAATTTGAGTTTCAAACCGCAAAAGGAATATGAGGAAGTTTAAAATTTGCATCTCAATCGAATACGGAAAAATCTGTTGTTTTAGAGGCCATTGGAAGGACAACTTCCAATAAAACTACGCGCTAGCAAAACAAATGTTTCTTAAAAAAACCGGCCAAGTGCGAGTCGGACTCGCCCATGAAGGGTTCCGCAGCAGCAAGTATTTCAGTTGATTGAATGAAAGGTAAATTGCGGTTTACGATTTATGACGATTAAAAAAAACTACTTACTAGATCTCGTTCAAACCAATTTTCGTTGTTAGTTTACATGGTAATTACATCATATATTTTTTTTAGTTTTATCATTCTCTTATTTTAGAAGTTACAGGGGTGGGGGGGGGACACTATTTTTTCCACTTTGGAAGTGTCTCTCGCGCAAACTATTCAGTTTAGAAATAAATGATATTAGGAACTTCAATATCATTTTTGAAGACCTATCCATAGATACCCCACAAGTATGGGTACGATGAAAAAAAAATTTTTGAGTTTCAGTTCTATGTATGGGGAACCCCTAAATTTATTATTCTTTTTCTATCTTTGTGTGAAAATCTTAATGCGGTTTACAGAATACATCTACTTACCAAGTTTCAACAGTACAGCTCTTATAGTTTCGGAAAAAAGTGGCTGTGACATACGGACGGACAGACGGACAGACAGACATGACGAATCTATGAGGGTTCCGTTTTTTGCCATTTGGCTTCGGAACCCTAAAAAAGAAAACACCGATATACTTATATTCATGATATATATATGTAGGCGCACCAGTTGCTCTCACCGGTCCATAAGTTATCGGCGAGGTTAGGCACCTAGGCATGCGCTCAGTCTATAGATGGGTCACCTATGGTGGTTTAATTTCTGAGCGTCTCCGTGCTTCGGAACGCACGAAAAGCTTTCGGTACCGATTGGAATCATTAGACTATAGTCGAGAAGCCATGTCAGAAGCCTACTCCTATGTAACATTTTTAAAAATGTATATATACAAGCTGTATTAGAGCAAAGATAAAGTAGTAGTAGCCAGTGACAGACAAGGGATCCTTGCACATCTTATATTATGCATATATGCTTGCCCTAAACCGGCGAGCATGTATGAAGAATATAGACAGTAATCGAGGCAAAACACGTGTACAAAGATCGTGACACATGGAAATCCGTGGTCTCTGCCAACCCCACTGGGAAACAGGCGTGAGTCTATGTATGTACTTATATGCTCGCCGATATAGGCTACTTCTGAGCTAACCTTTAGTTGTCGGTTGTCGCATGAATCTTCACCGTTCGACAATAAGCAGCTTAACTTGTCAAATGCAACGGAATGACGTAAATAAGTTTTAGATATCTGTATAGCAACGAAGTTCCTTATCGCGCGTTGTGAAAGGGGGCTAGACGGAAAAAATTCTTACGAAAAGTTGTCACGACACTTTTTGCAGCTGTGCGGCGTGCGCATGTTTCTCTGTCTGTCTCTCTCTCTCTCTCTCTCTCTCTCTCTCTCTCTCTCTCTCTCTTATAGCAAGCCAGATATTTTCATTTCTATTTTGCATTGAACAGTGTGGTGTCGCGACGATTATTTTTGTTGAGTGTATACAGGTTTTTTGTACATAATAAATAATAAGAAATAACTTCGTTCCATCCGGGTGTTCCTTGACACCTCTCAAGTTTTTATATACGTTTAAAACACACTAGCTGTCCCATCATACTTTATACTGCCATAATTTTTCGTACAAAAAAAAAACAACGTCTTACCACAGTACATACTCACTTTTCGGATTCTGGGCTGAATATGGTTCACGCATGCAGCCAGACAGATGGACGTAGATCACAATCAATCTGGCTCCTCGAAATGGCTGACGTTGACGTGGTAGGCCCAAAAGGAGATGGGGTGAGGACCTGAACTCGTTTTGTTACGACTGGCTTGAAGTTGTGATATATCCCACTGCTGAGCAAAGGCTTGTCCTTTGTTACCCTTGTGTAATAAAGGACAAGCCTTTGCTCAGCAGTGGGAAACTACAGGCTAATAAAAAAATTACATACATAGATAAACTACACCCAGTCACGAACTATCACTACTCAGCGGCCGCCTCAGCTGTGGCTCGAACCCCATAAGGGCACCCTTATGGGGTTCGGGCTACAGCTCAGGTATTAGTCGCTTAAATTAAGCTACTGGTTGAGAGCCTTTTGCGCTAGCCAACTGCTCGTTGTTTTCAATTCTTTAATTTGATATACTATTGCTAAATGTAACAATAATAGCTTAGTAACTTGCTATTTATTATTTATTTAACGATATTACAAATATATATGACGAAACAGACCGCACGAGGAGACTAATTCAAAAAATTTGTTGCTTTAATTACTGTTTTTAAACTGTGTTTATGTAATACATTGTGAGCTTGACAAGTACAAGTGTATGTAAATACCCAAGTGCTGAATAAATTTCATTATTTCATTTCACGGAACAAATAATCGTGCTCGTCATACAAAGATTTGTCCTGGGTGAGGAGCGAACCCATGACCTTTGGTTTAGCATCAAGGTCACTAACCACTAGACCAAAGTTTTTTATATCATCCATCCATCTATGTTTTTTACATGTCGTTGTGTTTTTGCTAGGAAGCAGCGTAAGACAAAAAATCGTGGCGGCTTAACGTGTGGAAGGCTAAGATCCTCTTCATGTATCTTTACCATTTAAGTACAGACGCCATCACATCCAGCTACCCCAATCTGTCAAATTTCTTTTATAGATTTTCAACTTTATCACATAAATATAAGGTTCACTTTCAATTGAGGAAATTTGACAGATTGGAGTAGCTTGATGTGCTGGCGTCTGTACTATGTGAAGACATTGAATTGTGTTCACTATTCCATCATTCGAAGGCTCTTTTGTCTTGCCATAAAATTACCAAATAAATGAATAGCGCGTGGCACACGTTTTAGCCATTCATTTGTTAATGTCAATAGCACGTGAGTTTTTCAAACGTCTTGTTTTCACATTAAGCAACGCAAATGGAAACATGTATAACAGGTTTTTGAAGTGGTTTGATCCATAACTAAGAATTCAATTAACATTTTGAGGTACAGGGTATCCCGGAGTGGATATTTATTTAAAGATAAAACTTCTTTATGCTTCTTTTGCAAAGGAGTGTACTCAAACGTCAGCGAACCGCCTCGTCCGTGTTAGAGACGCTGAATCGCTGAGTCTTTGAGATGTCTATATTGAGCTCCAGTCATCGTCGGCCAAGTTTACTGTCTAGCAAGAAGTTAGAAGTGATTACTTCCATAGAGAGGCCATGAGCACACACAAAAAATAATGCAATCAATACAATTACAATTTAAACGAATTACCGGAAGACCACCATACATTTTATTATACGGCGAGGTTCAAAAGCCTTTCCTCCTCTGCTCTTCTTTATTTTTTTAAACTAGGTTATACGCAATCAAAGGAACGTTTTCATTTTCTTATATCTTCGGGGATACCAGCCAAAACAACAGGTGTTTTAAATTTGTGAGTGGTTTAAATTTATAGTGCTGAAAATTATAGAAGAATCTACTTCTGGGTATCTACTTTGTGAGCGTTTAAATTAATTTACTAAGTATTTTTTAAATTGGAGACCATCATAAAATTACACTATCAATATCATGGATTTATGAATACATTGAAAGACCTCAAGAATCGAAAATGGTATTTTTATAACGCTTTAATTAGCTTCATGGGTATGATAGTCCATAACGGAAACTACGAACATGATTTTCACCTCATTCAGAACGTCGGATTAAATCGAAATTTGGCAATCTTAACAATGACCGATGACCTAATTACCTGATTTACCTTACTAGGATAATTAGGATTAACGATATATTATATATTATAAACGGTAGTGTCTTTGTGCCAAGAAAATCCAACAAAAAATAATAAAAGACTATTAAATAATCATGTTAGTCATACTAGGCGGCTTAAACAAGTAGGGTAGTAAAAGTAAACACTGCCCATGCGATAATATAGTAAAAGTTTAGGTGAAAAGATTTTGCTCGTAGTTCTTCGTCGTAAACGAATGATATTCTGCACTTTTTGCTTACGCCATTAATTATTTACCCAATTCTGGGACACTCTTTATGTTTTCGTGAAGCCTAACAAGAATCATAAGTTGAATTTTATTATTTCTCGATAATATATGCTAGGACGCTTTATACAGACTCTATTGGCCGTGCACGATGGAGTCTTTATGCTTTTAATGCTTGGAAGTGAATACTGGGTATGGCAGGAAACGACTGAAAATAGGATAAATGCAGTGAAAATGAGAGCTCTCAGAAATATGTACGGTGTGACTTTGAGAGACAGAATACGGAATACTGATACACACAAAGATTCAGAAAGGTATGCTGAGATGGTTAGGGCATTTAGAAAGGATGAATGAAAGGACATCGCCTGTTTCCCAGAGGGGTAGGCAGAGACAAGCATTTTATTTTGTCACGATATTTGCACACCTCTTTTAACTCGTTTACTGTTATATTCTCCATACATGCTCGTCGGCTTAGGATACTTCAGACCTGGCCTTGCTTGAGAACGTCTCTAATTTGGTCAGAGAATGTTCTTCACAGAGAGATGCTGTTGCTCGCTCTCTGGGAGAAATTCAATCCTTTTGCCTACTAGTTGAGATAGAGTGGTGTTATCCTTTACGGATTGTCTCCAAATTAACTAATACTAAGATCTATTCTATAATACAATTATGTCCGTGAACTTATTAAATGAATTAATACGTTTTCATTCTTTCTTTTTTTTCGCGATCGTTTGTGTATTTAATTAGTAGTTTAGATATTTTTTGTCTCCATTTTCCAAATCTATAGCTAACTCATATTATGTCTTGTTTGAATAGATGCTTCGTACGCTATCACAGAAATATTATAAAGGCGAAAGTTTGTGAGTGTGTGACTGTGTGTGTGTGTATGTTTGTTACTTCTTCACGTCTAAATGGCTGGAGCGATATTAATAAAATTTGGTATGGAGTTAGCCGACACCCTGGATTAACACATAGGTATAAAGTTTAACGCGGGTAAAACCGCGGGGCACAGTTAGTTCTAAATAAATTTTAATTTAATGAAATATTTTGGGGTTTAAAATAGGGATGACTATTAAATTAAAATATGTTGATAATTCCTTTGATAAGTTTTAATTCGTTTTTTAATAAAAATAGTACACCACCTCACACAATGTTACAATACAAAAATACATATACTAGGTACTTGAAAATTTAGAGACGTCTTCATGGTTGTTTTGTATCGCATTGTTTTCCAGCATCTGGCGGCAGTAATAGAGATAAACACACTGCCACTGAAACAATGTAACACCGTGAAATCAAAAAAACATTCAGACAGTATATTCAAAACAAAGAAAAGTATACGTGTAATATTAGCATAACGTGATTACCTACCAACCAGTTTAGCTTATATATGTAAAATGTTCATAATATTCCGGTTCTATTGGTTTTTACGTATATACAAGAACTAAAGAAATTAGTTCTTGTATATACGTCAAAACCAATAGAACCGGGAAACAAGGTACTAGTAGATAGAAATATGTACTACATACATGTCTTTATGTACGTAGTACATATTTCTATCTACTATATATATAATAAATAAATGAATAAGCATAAATAAATATCAGTGCCATCTAGCCTAAACTGATGTATAAGTGAATAGATAATATGAGTTACTTACGTACCAAAAGGTAGGTAAGTAACTCATATTATCCTTATAACAGTAGCCGGTCCTGTCAGATGTAACGCCAGCACATCAAGCTACCCCAATCTGTCAAATTTCCCCAATTGAAAGTGAACCTTAAGCTTTTATGATAAAGTCGAAAATCTATAAAATAAATTTGACAGATCGTGGTAGCTGGATGTGCTGGCGTCTGTACCATTATTTCAGGCATTGTTACCGTAATTATCTACTCTATTTGAACGTACCAAACAAAAAAGCACCACAAATATAAAACATTTCAGTGCAGTTAGTCTTGATGAAGGCACCCAAGACGTTGACTCCGCTCAGAGCACTCAGTCGAGCCACCATCACTCCTATACATGACGCCATGCCACTAAAGAAATACAAAATACGAGGTTAAATAATTGAATTTTCTCTATTGTATGGGCAGTGGTTACCCTCTAGCGTACCCTCAGTGTTGTTCATGCCGTCCAGTGGGTATTTAACATGGCTTGAAGACTGTTGTCTAAGACTTTGACTACCGCAGTTAGGTAGTAGCTGTACACAGGTGACGCTGCTGCGGGACCACCTGTTGTATCTCTTAGTCGCTTTTTACGACACCCACGGGACGATATGAGTTGGCCCTGTTATTATTTCTGGGCCGAAAACCACACGGCAAATATTTTAAGCGCAGGGAATTCGATTTTGATGCGTGGCTGTAGATGACGGTTGTACCATTCTTGACGGAGGCGCAATTCTCTGTTTGTGGTTGTCTGTCAGTTCATCAACCTGGTTTACCTTTAAACTCTTTGTATTTTACTTTGTGTGATAATTGCCGCACATATATACAACAGTCATTCAATCATAAGAAACAAATATGTTTCAAACTATAAGAAGAGTTTCAAATTAAATAACGTACAAGTATACTAGAGAAAGCCGCAGATTAACTAGGGTAGGTTCCTCAGCGGCGAGGATCGCGTTGGCCCCTTAACGCGTCATCGGTGACCCAATGCAACGGATCACACCCTCTCTTAGAATTCTGTTCTTTTGCTTCAGCGGCCCCCTGAGTTGTGGCCCGGACCCCAAAACTTGTTATTTACGTTAGGATTTAAGAAAATATATCTGATAAAACAAACCGCACGGACGGACTAATGCATGTTTTGTAATTTTTATACTGTATTCGACTATGTTTATGAACTGCATTGTGAGCTTGACAAGTACAAGTGTATGTTAATACCCAAGTGCTGAATAAATTTCATTATTTCATTCCATTATAAATTCGATAGTTTGTGAATATAGATGTGTGGATGTATGGATGTTTGTTTCTATTTCACGCAAAAACTACCCAATGGATTTGACGAAACTTTGTAGTGTCTGAATAACACATAGGCTATAATTTATCCAATTGACCGCGGGTAAACCCACGAGGCACAGCTAGTATCATTTCTAATAACTACCAAATACCTCCTTTTCATTTGAGACTTACATCACCATCGGAAAATAATTATTTAAAGTAATGCGTTTATGGCCTACGATTTTTTGCGACATTAAAGTATTTTATAAAAATAAAATTACAGTAGGTACCAACTCACCGGTAGGATGTAGGATACAAATCCACAAAATATGTGTATATGATCCCTATGCAGAGTTCATTGGCCAGCACACCCAAAACCATGATACCACTTATCAAGTTGTGCTTGATGAATCCAGCTCCTATGGCGGAGAGGCAAGATATGGAGAGGATAGTGATCTGAAGTAACTTTTTCCTGTAAGCCAGTTTAGAGATCACCATCATGAGGAACATGAAAGATGCGCCCTGGATAAGGGTTGACCAGACAACGCCGATACCCATTCTTGAATTGCAAACCTGAAGGAATAAATATAAATTTTATGAGTCCATCAATATATAAGATTTCTCCAAGGACGTAATTCACTGTTAACGTAAACGTGCCGTTGAGCTTATAAATGTCGCCAAATATTGAGATCTGTCAGTGTTATCAAGGATTTTACAAACTAACTACAAAATAATATGTAAGTTTTCGATTTTCATGTAGTTTTCTTTTTCTAGTTTAGGCGGTTTTGAGAAACAAAGTCAAGTGGGCATGTACGCGAAATTTGGTCCACTTAAAGCAATTATTTAGTAGGCGAATACATAACAACCTCTGCTTGATCGATTGTCTGAATGTGTATTATTTCAGGTTATATTTAGGCACGAAAAAGAAAACTTTTATACAAAGTATGTATTTCCTTAACCATTTCAACTTTTCTTACCGGCTCTGATTTGGTTGCATTGTTATTGTTGACAATGATGCTGCAGATGCCAGGCTCCGTACTACCATCATGGGTGTCAGAGTCCAGACCAGCAGCAAACTGCTCTGCTATGTATGGAAACCAGACGAAGAAGCTATTGCTTCTGAAAAAATAAAAACAATTCTTGATCATGACTACCTACTGGATGCTCTCTGCTATCTTTAGCCAGATGAGTGGGTTCATGTTAATTTAGTACGTAATGATGCTGTAACTGTACAAAAGCAGAAAAAAAGTTATAAATTTTCGTATTTTTTTTTTCTTCCTCAAAACTGACCTCATTTAATTTCTTTTTCAATCATTTGGTGACAAGAAGGTAACCTTTGTCTGACCGGATATCACACCACCACCCTGATTCGAAATGACTTGAGAAATGTTAGTAGGTACTTTATTTTTTTATATGATGTTTATAGCAAGCCTTAGAAGACTCCAAGGTTTACTGTTCACACTGGACAATACTGTAAGTAAAAGCATTCATTGGCATTTTTAATTTTTTGATTATATGTTTTTTTATGCGATTTTATGTCGCTTATACCAAATAATCTTATTTTTCTTGTAAGGTAGTTCGGCATAAGATACCTCCACATGGAAAAAACAGAAAAGGTAATAGGGCTAAGCGACATGACTCTAAAATAACTTAAATGGGTAGAAAAGGATAAGTGACATGACTCTAGAATAATATAAATCGGTAGAAAAGAATAAGTGGCGATTTACATGATTACGCCAATAGGTAATAGAGCATAAGAAACACTACTTTTTTGACTGAATGTATAATCGAGTGGCGTTTCAGCGTTTAGCAAAATGAAACTACACACTAAGTGCTCCGCGCCAGGTGACACCTCCTATTGGTCTTCTCAACTTTCGCTCAAAGCTGTTACTAACTGGCACTAACAAGCCACCTGCCGATACATTTCCGAAATTCTAAAGCAAACACATTAAAGGATATTAACTTCATATAATCAAATATGCCATTTAACAACTACAGTTATCACCGCTTCACAAGTAGCTTTAACATACTTACGTGCCAAAAACAGCAACGGTGCAAAAATACAACTGTAAACTTCTCCAGAGAAGCGGAGGCTTGAACAAGGGGACTATCTGATTCCACAGCGACTGCACAAAGGAAACATCTTGTTGACGCTCGTTACCTTCCTCATTCAGGATTATTTTATTTACCTGGGAAAAGGTGACAAGGTTAAAGATGGTAGGAAAAGTCAAAGCATAAAAATATTATCTCAACGAAAAAGAGATAATAAACTCGTGCTTCAGATAGCTGTTTTATTCATTATATTGATTAAATCTCGAATTTTTCACAGATTAGAATAATAAAAGTCATGGGAAGACAATCAGACCAATACTCACAGGATACTCGGCCCCTTTCCCATTATTTCTCCTCCAGATCTTTTTAAGAAAGTCGACCGCCTCATCATCACGGCCAGCATTGATCAGAAACTTAGGACTCTCGTAGAAGAAGTGGGTGCCGAAAGCTCCAATACCCAGGGGAAGAGCCAGCACGATAGCCAGAAGGCGCCAGGGGGTGAAGGTGATAAATCCCAAGTAGTAGGTGAAGTTCAGGTTCAGGATGAAGTAGCCTATGGCTGTTACATACAATTATGGCGTTAAAATAAAAATACAATATCACAACTATTGAAAACTTTGTAGTCTTATATTTTCATTGCCAAATATATGGTACAAATCATGTCAGCCAAATAACGTCCACTGCTGGACAAAGGCCTCCCGCAAAGAGCTCCAAGATGGAATTGTGTTTATGATTTGGGGGGATTTGCCATCATCGCCGCGCTTGACTCTGCTGAACTTTCTCTGGTAGATTTTCTCTCAGGACGACTTCTACGAGCCCCACGGCATGATCTCATCCCATGAGGTTACGATATTTTCCCTCAGGCACACAGCCACTAATTACAAACTTGGTATCTAGCTGGACTGGCCGTGTTGAAACCGGTAGTAGAGACACCCGCTGAGTTTGTTTCGCTGGGTCTTCTCAGTTGGGGCGCATTGGATCCGGTGGTAGCATTAAAGCGCGACCGTCGTTATAAACACAAGGTCCGCCATAATAATAACGTTTAATTCGTACCTTAATATACACAGAAAAATTCTACAATATGTAGTTAAAATATAGCTAAAAATTAAAAAACCTACACATGATCCTTGACAATAACTTAATTTAAGTTAGTTAAATATCGTTACTGTTTTAAAATAAATCTTATTGTAAATTACTTCCTACAGTCCGTATACCTAAATATCTATATGTACCTAGAAATAATTATAAATTAATTATATATTACGAATATGTTCTGACTATTTACAAGCGCTTTTTTAAAGTCTACGTGAATAAAAACCTTTTTTATTTTTTATTTTATCGGGTTGACTAGTTTAGTGACATAAAATTTATTCCGTATGCAGATATAATTAATAAATATCTTGGGACAACTAACACTACCATCTTGGTAAATATCCTTACGATGAAATTAATCCTATATGAAACATATGCATACTTAATAGCTCTTCTATATTGTACCATAACTAACTGTACCACTTTTATTAATATTGTTATTCGTTTCGTACCTACATCGTCATTTCAAAGTTCCTTGTGGTGCAACTCACTTCATCCGGCGTCATAGAAATAATCTAAGAAACGGATATTAGCTATCAATTTTAAATTTAGATTCGTTTTAAAGCAGCGCTATGAGAAACTGGCATGTTTTTAGAAAAAAAATAAGAATACTTACCAACGTAGGCAGCCAGACTGAAGTCCAGGACACTCGTCATGATCAACATGTAGGAATCTTTTGAGCTCTCAGAAGTGGATTCTCCGAGGAGTGTATATGAGGCTGACTGAGCACAACTGCAACTGCAATGTATATAGATAAAAGTTAAAGATAATATCGATAAAATTCCCTCCCGATCTTCAATTTGACGAACAATCCACGACTTCGCATTGACGTAGACCGACAGTTGCACAAAATATTAACGACTTCTGTCCAAGCGGTGTTAGCCACCCGGTTGAGCCTTAGTGCCCGGCACGTCATGGGCTTCTGTCCTCCACAGACCAATCCTGGTATCGCGGGACACACATATAGGGGACAATTTTTGGACACGAAGAACACCTAGACTAGAGAGAATTATTACAGGGTCACTCGTAAAACACTTGATCGAAGTAAAACATCTACAACCTTGCAAGATTAGATAGCCAATACCATAAGCAACCACTTTTGTTCTACTGATATACATTTGTACAAAAATAAGTATTAATTTAATTTCTCATTTGAATGTTTATGTATGTAGATGTAGATTACGTAATTAAACCATTGTAAGGGCGTGGGAAAGGAGTGCAGCTATAGCGTCTTGGCCCCTTTTTCTAGGCGCCATCCGTGTAAAATCATTTTCTTTTTCATGTATTGAGTTTTGTCCGAACTCGTCGAACAAAAGTTGTTGCTTATGCTGTTAGCTATCTTGTCTTGCGAGGTTGTTGGCGATTTAGAAATAACCATGTATACATGGCAGGCAAATAGATGTCCTCTGCCGAACAGAAAACACCACCGAACTGAAATTCTATTAAAACGACTAGATTAACCACTACGTTAGTCGCATATTCTACAAAAGAAGAACATTTGATCTTTTCAGTGACAAATAAGACAAAATTTAAATTGCCAACGCCCCGCACAAGATCGTCGGTCCATCTTGTAGGGGGTCTACCCACGCTGCGTCTTCCGGTTCGTGGTTGCCACTCGAGAACCTTTCTGCCCCAACGGCCGTCGGTTCTATGTGCTATGTGCCCTGCCCACTGCCACTTTAATTATGCAATTCTTTGGGCTATGTCGGTGACTATGGTTCGCCTGCGGATTCCGACATTTCTGATTCGATCCCGCAGGGAAACTCCGAGCATAGCCTCTTCATTGCTCTTTGGGTGACCTTGAGCCTTCTAATAAGGCTCATAGTGAGTGACCACGTCTCTGTTCCGTAAGTCATCACTGGCAACACACACTGGTCGAAGACTTTCAACTTGAGACACAACGGTATTTTGGACGAGAAGACGTCACGTAACTTCCCGAACGCTGCCCAACCGAGTTGGATTCAACGATACGAAATTTTGAATGGATTCTGGAAATTCTGATATACCGTTACTCTAGAAAAAAAACAACTGTGGAGATTATGAATACTTACAAACTAGTACTAATACACTTGAGAACGGCCATCACTATCCAGTTTGGAGAAAATGCGCTGGCGGTAGACACTACGAAGCTTACCCACATGGCGATGAGGAGACTCTTCTTCCGACCCTGAGTATCGGAGATATAGCCCCAGGAGTAAGCCATTACAATAGGACCTGGAAAGCAAAGTTCAAATTAGATGTGAGGGTCATAGACTGTGAAACAGACCATACGGATATTCTGTAATTGAGTATATTATTAAGTTTAGTCCAAAATTTACTAGTATAACATTTCTGGGACAACTGACAACGCGGCAACGCAACGTTTAAACAAGATTAGCGTCCTCCTAACTGTTTTCTATAAAGGCAGTCTCTCAATTATATTTATATTTTTTTTATTATATTGATAAAATTTATTATGATATTGATAATAATGAAATAGTCTCAAACAGGGCTGCGCCAAAGATCACCTAAATTTTAAACTCCGATAATTCGAAAACTGAAAATGTTCTTCCTAACATTTTTCATCCTAATAATCACAATTCCTAACTACTCTGCCTCTAATGTTCATAATTCCGAAGCATTCAACTTCGTAATGTCACTAGCAATAAACATCTATTACACTTTTATTTGTTCTCCTATTTTCTCAACATAACCATCTTTTACACTATTACTCAAAGTCATATCTTTTTTTGTACTTTTATGAAATAATTTGGGTTAGGTTAGGTTAGAACTGCGACCATTTCGCGCGCGAAGGCAAGCGAGCGTGCCGCGGCAGAGGACGCCGAGTACTTACTATACTATCATATCTATACAACGTGTAACAGAAAGAGTGAACGTAACTTAAGGGGCATATACGGTCTCCTTAAGCCTACCTATACACAAAATCTCATACCGAAATACCATCATTTTAATCTTGATCGTAAAATAATATACCATTCAATATATCGACAAGTATTTTTATCGATATAACGAACATCCGTACTAACACAGCACAGCTGATTCTGATTTACGCTATAAGGTTCATTACCCTTGCGGCTGAGTTTTGTTAGTGTTGTTCATAATGTCGATAATCTTACTTGTTGATTTAGGTTGTCGATACAAAAATAAATTACTAGTTGAATAAAAAATGATTATTTCTGTTTGAAGTTTCGTCCATAGCTAGCCGTCCTGATACCCTGTAACCCCCTTAAGTTACGTTCACACTTTCTGTTACACGTTGTATATATATATATATATATAATACTATCAAATTCTACCCACATATATATTTTATTACACTTGGTAAATGTTTCTTTCTTAGTATAAGTGAAAATATTATGCTAATTATGTTTAGGGATAAAAGTGTTATGATAAAAAGCAGTAGGCGTTTAAATATATTTACATTAATGATATTATTAATTACAACTTTCGGAAACATGAGTGTTATGAACGTCGCCGGTAACACTACAAATTGTATGAATGAAATGAAACTTTTGATGTGATACATCTATAGCCGCACGTAAAACAGATTTCTGGCGTGGCGACGCATGCCGTGACGCATGCGCAATCGACTTTTTATTTTATCATTATGACATATTTAGTTCCTATCATAATATGTTCTTTTCTGCATATTACTTTTACAAAATAATGTCGATGTTTCACATCTGCCAGGCGTCCCGTGACGGCTCACATTTTTTTAATTGGGGGGTATGCCACAATCGCCACGCTTGGCAGACGGATTGGCGATCGCAGTAAGATGGTACACAGAAGGAAACTGCTGCCCCTCCTTTGGATTTTTTTAAACAGGATTACTACTGCGTCTTTGGACAATGCTTCTCAGTAGCTGTCACGTAGAGCAAAGCACGGTAGAAATCTTGATTTGAAAAAAATATGAAGATTAAAAAAAATATTTACTCATTAAAATATATACGACTAAGACGTAGACTTATGATAAAAGCTCTTGTAATTAGTCAGAACATGTTTGTAGTAATTTAGTTAGTAAGTATACATAATTATTTTTAGTTACATATAGATATTTGGATAAGCGGCTTGTATGAAAACATTTAGATATAACATTTAATTTATGATGGTAATGATTTAGTTACTTAGCTTATTTTAACATCTTTAAAATTAATTGTATAAATTAATTGCGGCTGGGAATCGACCATGAGTCACGGATATCTAGCCCCATCTGCGTTAACCGCTTCGCCACCGGACTGTAGTTCTCAGACTCGATGTTATGCAATCCATTCGATATTTCTTGGCTTTTTTTGGTAACCAACAGCTATACATAAAAATATTACTGCTATAATATGAAAGATAATGCCAATTACAGGTTTCCACGGTTAGCGACTGATATACACATTCAATGCTTCCGATTTTACTCTTAATCAGAGTAGCTGAAGACATATGTATGTTAAAAGTTATTGGAAAAAAATAAGGTTCAGCTGCCTGCGTGCCACCTTGCTCTTGGTATTCAATGGGTCAAACTAAAACTTTTTACAAAATTTATTAAAATCTTTGCTTACTCGCACTATACCTATATGAATTTAGCCTATAATTAGTCGACGAAAATGGAATAGATATACTACTCTGTCAAGAAAGTACCGGGAAAAGATCAATAATATGTTTGTTATTCATCCAAATTTATTTTATTACCTTCAAAGTCTTCAGAAACGATACACTTACGCCAACGAATAATCCATTCATCAAAACATTTTTTAAACGCTGCTTTCGGAATAGAGTTCAGTTCTCGCCGCGAATTCTCTTTTATGTCTTCTACCGATTGAAAAAGGGTACCACGAAGTGGTAATTTGAGTTTAGGAAAAAGAAAGAAGTTAGCTGGAGCCATATCTGGTGAATATGGTGGTTGCTGGATGGTATTTGTTGAATGTTTGGTCAAAAATTCGTTCACAATAATGGCCTTGTGCGAAGGCGCATTATCGTGGTGCAAAATCCAAGAATTTTCTTTCCACAAATCTGGCCTTTTTCGTCGAATTTACTCTCTTAAACTCCGCATAACGCTCAAATAATATTCTTTATTTACCGTTCGACCTTCCGGTAAGAATTCAGAGTGCACAACACCGCGATAGTCAAAGAAAACAGTCAACATGACTTCGACTTTGGCGTGGTTTTTTCGGTTTCGGTTCAGTTGGAAGGCGCCACTCCGAAGCTTGTTGACTAGTTTGCATGTCAAACTCGTAAACCCACGTCTCGTCACCAGTAACAATGCGTTTCATGAATGTTGGGTCGGAATTGACTCATTCTACCATGTCCTCAGCGACTTTCATGCGATTGAGTTTTTGGAGAAAATTCAGATCTTTTGGGACTAGCCGAGCGGCAACATTTTTCATACCCAAATGATTAGTTAAAATAGTACGAATCGACTCGTGAGATATAGAAAGTTCGGCGGCCATCGCTCTCAGAGTTGAATGAGGATTTTCAGTCACTATTTCCTTCACTTTTGCGATGTTAACTTCAGTTGCAGACGTTGATGGCCTACCAGAGCGAGGCAAATCTTTCATCACATCTCGACCGCTTTTGAACGCTTTGAACCACTCATAAGCACGAGTTTTTGATAAAGTCGATTCACCGTAAGCCTTCTATAACATTTTCAGTGACTCCGAATACGAAATTCCATTAGCGATGCACAATTTAAGACAAACTCTTTGTTCGATATTTTTGTCCATTATGAAATTCGCAATACACACTATATATGATATTACTAAAACCAGCACTGTATTTAATATAAATAACAGATGCAACTCAAACTCCGCGCCAAAATGGAAAACAGTTGTGCCAATCTAACAACAACAAAAATAAACTAAATTTGAATTTGGAACCATAAACAAATCATCCATTCCCGATACTTTTTTGACTGAATGTAGATGTATTAAATCTAGGTGATTTTTGGGGAACGTGCAATTTCTGTAAGATATGGAGACAGCCAATCTCATTAGATATTTTTTTTAATAAAAACGAGCAATCGGCCTAACGCCTTCGATTTATTAGAGGTTAAATGTGAAATTTCTTACATAAGTCTAAATAATTCGTAGAACTGTAAGGAATTTTGAGACGATAACAAAGGAACTTCATAAAACGTTTCTGAATATTTTTAATATTATTTATAGGTTTTATTATCGAAATTTGTTTTGACGTACCAACAAAAGACATGGAGAGCAATATGCTCGTCTGCCTGATGTCCAGGTGAAGGTCACAACTAGCTCCATTCACCACGACCGAGAATCCAAACATGTCAAACCCCATAGCTAGGTTGCTCATGCTCAAGGTCGCCAGGAGACCTATGCTGTACCAGCCAGTACCTAAAAGATTAACACGTTATACTTAATGATTCTAAAATAAATTCTATAAAATGGTTTAAAATAATAATAATATCCTGGTACATTATTTACCCACGTCTGATCCCAAACTAAGCAGAGCTTGTACTATGGAAACCAGATAACTGATATACTACATATACTACTATTTTTTGAGTAAATAAATACTTGTATAGATATTTACACCCTGACTTAGGACAAACAGACATGTTAATGCACACGAATATCTGTCCTGGGTGGGAACAAACACAAATGTTTAAAATAATGACTGGCTGTCTTTCGTTGGCATTATTATTGATAAGGAGAAAAAAACGAATACTCGCCAATTAAATAGCTCCAAGGTTTTTCTTAGTAAGGATGCGTAGTTCTTGATAAGCCTTACCTGTTAAATGGATGGCCTCGGTGTATGTGTACACTTTTTTGTGCGTGTTGGTAGTGGTTGTGATTTGGCTGCTATGATCCACATTATCTTTTTTGTCGCCAATTTTACACGCCATCTTGCTGCTTCCTGATAACAGTAAACGATTGTAGTTTTTTTATAGGCAACGCCTGCACTAAGTAAATAAATCCCTGTGTCAAGGAGTACTTAGCAAACATATTATTGATATTGAATATCGCGCATATGGGTATTATTAAGCTTATATTTTTTAGGCAAATCATAGACAACCGACTGGAAATTATCTGTCAGCAGGCATACCACTGCTCAAAATAATAAATAATTGTGGAAAAATACATTTCTGTACTAACCTTATCAAGAAAAGAAAAATTAAGGACTTTTTGACCAATTTTGTGTTGTATATATGTCAAATTTCACTTCACTTTTTCTAATATCATTATAAAATTAAGAATAATTAATTAACAATTTTGGATTACTTTGCAAATCACTTTATTCAAATCAATTTTTCATTCCAAATCCTGTTTGTAATCGGATTTTAACAAAAATAATTTGCTCGAAAATAGTCGCTTTCGAATAAATAACTTTTTTTTTGTCTGCTCATTACGGATAAATCGCGTATACATATACTAAACAAAATACTTTTAAATGGGTTTTTGGATCTTTTTGAGGTCGGTTAAAAATTATAATATTTACATTTTATGTACTCTATTTCGAGCTTCACTTAAGGGATAGAAAGTCTTAATTACTTTGATGTAATCTAACATTAATTAATACATTTTTTGGAAATAATTATCCACCGAATTAATTTAACCTTCTATAAAAAACACACTACTAGATAAGTTAATATGTACACTGTAAGAAAGACTATAGCTAACTATATTAGTTTGCCTCGTTCCAAAGATAGCTAATCATTTTGTTTCTACTAATGTGGAACTAAGTTCTTACACGTGAATGCCATTGTTCCGTCATACGCCCCAATTCCTATTTCGTTGTTTTTGTAAAGGTAAGTTCTTCATAGTAGAGCGCGAGAGGATGAACAAAAAGACTTAAGTTTACAGATAACGAATGAAGAACGATTTGTGCAGGCCTTACAAGGCCTCTTTGGTATAGCGATAGTGTGTTTACCCGCAAAAGCGAGGTCCTGGGTTCAAATCTTAAGTCGGGCCAAAAGTGATTTTGGGACTTATCTGTAAAAAGAAAAATTTCTCAGCATCAGCCCGAAGTCTGGGAGTTGGCGGTAGTATAACCCCGTGCCTCGGAGAGCACGTTAAGCTGTCGGTCATGTACCTGACCTCTTTCCGGTCGTGTCGCAAGGCGTCCCATCGGATCATGAGAGTGATGGAATAGAAAGTGCTCCTGTGTTTGCGCATATACACACATCAACACAATCTAGGGATATTGAACATTTCATTGATTATCTAGAAAACTATAAACATTTTGTTATGACTGTAAATGGAAGAATTAAAGATTATTTCATGGCCGATATTTAAACATTAACAACACGATGCGATTTTGTTTTTCTAATTAATAAAAGTCTTAAATTAATTAAGCCATAGAAAATTACTGAGTGAACAAAAACATTTTATTCTTATAAAATTATTCAATCGAATTAAATGAATAAAAATCTTACCAAATCTGATAATCAGTAATCGGTATTTCCTCCTCTAACATTAATCACACAGCGGCAACGATTTTCCATACTTAAAATTAAGGTGTCAATGTCTTGCTGGGGTATGCAGTCCCAAGTTCTTTTTAAATGTTCGAAAAGTTGTTCTTCTGTTGTCAAGTTGGGCGGAAAATCCCTCAATGCTCTTCGCTGTAACATGTCCCAGGCGTGTTCAATTGGGTTTAAGTCTGGCGACTGTGGAGGCCAATCTAATACCTGAACATCGTGTTCTCGAAGGGCGGCCCTCACCAGCCGCGCTGTATGGGAAGGTGCATTGTCATGCATGAGCTGAAATTCTTGCCCCGTTAGGGCCCTGAGCGGGACAATGACACGTTCTACTACCTCCTCACGGTATCTATGGGCAGTCATGCTGCCCTGAATCCAAATGAGTTGGGTTCGTCCGCCGATTCGTATTCCTGCCCACACCATAATTGTCCCGCCTTGGTAAGAGTGGACCTCCTGTGGATGTCGGAGACGGCTGACCCTGCCTGGAGTTCTCCAAACGCGTGTTCGTCTCGAATCTGGATGAAATCCATAGCGGGACTCATCAGTGAACAGCACCAATGACCATTGTTGATCACTCCATGTCAAATGTTCTTGAGCCCATAAAAGTCGCCTACCGCGATTGCCACGTCGCAGCGCTGGGACTCGTAGCGGTCTGCGAGCATGAAGACCAACTTCATGCAGCCTCCTTCGCACGGTTTGGTCGCTCACCAGCAGCTGCTGACCCTCCTGGAGCCTTTGCACTAGTTGCATCGCTGTGATATTGGGTAGTCTTCTGGCGGTCATTTGGAGAAATCGATCCTGTCTCTGAGTGGTAACACGATATCTACCTGTGTGCCGTTCTGCCACATCTCCAGTAGCGCGATAACGTGACCACAGCCTGGATACCACATTTTGGCTTGTGCCTAGAGACTCAGCAACGACGCGTTGAATAGCACCGTTTTGTAACATGCCAACTGCCCGTAACATTTCATCTCGACTCAAATGATGGCGTGGCATGACGCTAAAAAGCTTACACAACCAATTGAGAAAAGAAAATAAAACAATTTATCAGGTTTTCTTCAATTAACACGCAAAAAAAATTTTAATGCAACTTCTTGAAATTAGATACAACTCAAGATTGCGCTGTGCTTTGCGTGTTTTCATTTGTTTCTCATTTTAATTTTTAAATTTTGAATAAAGAATAGACAAGGTTTAAATCTGTAAATAAACTTTTTAAGGAAACTAAATAGGTTTTAAACAATAAAGCCATGTTTGATTTCAAAATAACGTATCCCTAGACTTTGTTGATGTGTGTACTTGTGCACTATACTATGTCCCGCGCAGATGGCTAATCTCTATATAGACTGGCCGCCGTGGCTGAAATTCGGCTAGGAAGGCATTACATTACAAGGCATCGTAGCACCCAAACCACCCCTACCAATATTCAAAAGAAAGTGTATACTTACAGCGAGGCAATCTATTTAACAGGCGAGACTCTAGAACTACGCACTCCTTACTCAGAAAAACTTTGAAGCCATTTAATTTGCGGGTATTCGTTTAGATCTCCTTAACCGAACTAATTCTTCCAATAATGCTAATAATAATAATAAAGTTATTTATTAAAGTAACCAATGACTCAAAATTGTTAGTAATACATAAGACTTATTCTATGTTAGTAAAAATATAACTAAGGTTTTGTTTAGTGGAATACATGAATCACTGATGCCCCATTCCGCGAGAAAGAGCGCAGCAGTGATTCATGTATAGGCAGTCAAATCTGCCTGCGATCAAGGCCAGAATGCTGTTAGAGTGGCCACGAATCCTGCTCACCAGGGATGCACACCGTTTGCGCATTAGACGGTCACCGTAGCCTAGTTGGTAGTGCTCCTGCCTACGAAGTTGGTGGTCCTGGGTTCGAATCCCGGTAAGTGCAAATATTTGTGTGATGAGCACGAATATTTGTTTCTGAGTCATGGATGTTTTCTATGTATATAAGTATTTATCTATCTATATAAGTATGTATATCGTCGCCTGGTACCCATAGTACAAGCTTTGCTTAGTTTTAGGGCTAGGATGATCTGTGTGACATTGTCCCTAAATATTATTAAAAAAAAATATTATTGTGGCGTAGAAACAGTCCATTCTGGCTTCAGCAAACATGCCCGATGCGCTACAGAAACGTGGCAGACCCAACAGCACCCTGAACGCGTTGTTGTATTGGATACGAAGAGCGTTGTAAGAATTTTAAGTATATTAATGCATAGGATTTTTTAACTTCATTTTGACGGGCCGGTTAACGTGCTTGGTAGATCTATATATATAAAAATCAATGCCACTTTTCGTTGTAATGTTATAACTCAACAACACCTTTACCGATTTTGCTAATTTTGGTCTTGAATTATTCGTGGAAGTCCAGGGAAGGTTTGTACGTAGAGAAAATTTAAATAAAGTCTTGAAAAAGTGTAAAATCAACATCTTTTAGCAATTCAAAATATTTTTTTGTTTGAATAAATGAACTTAATAATCATTTTTTATTACTATGCCTTATACGTAGCGAAGCACGTACCGGGCCGCTAGTACTTTATAATTTTTAATCACAATAATAATGTCCGAGGAGACATTATTCACACACGGCCATCTGATCCTAAACTAAGCAGAGCTTGTGCTATGGAAACCAGATAACTAATATACTACACATCTTACTCCCTAATTTTTTTTAAATAAATATTACTTTACTTGCTATTAATACTATATTACTTTTTTAGGGTTCCGTAGCCAAATGGCAAAAAACGGAAACCTTATAGATTCGTCATGTCTGTCTGTCTGACTGTCCGTCCGTATGTCACAGCTACTTTTTTCCGAAACTATAACAGCTGTACTGTTGAAACTTGTATTCGATGAACCGCATTAATATTTTTACACAAAAATAGAAAAAGAACAATAATTGTGGGAGGTCCCCATACATAGAAATGAAACTCAATATTTTTTTCATCGTACCCATACATGTGGGCCACCCCATGGATAGGTCTTCAAAAATTATATTGAGGTTTCTAATATCACTTTTTTCTATACTGAATAGTTTGCGCGAAAGACACCTCCAAAGTGGAAAATGAGTGCCCCCCCCCCCCTGTAACGTCTAAAATAAGATAATATTAAAACTAAAAAATATATATGATGTACATTACCATGCAAACTAACAAAGAAAATACGTCATAAATCGTAAACCGCAATTTGCTTTCATTTAATCAATTGAAATACTTGCTGCTACGGAACCCTTCATGGGCGAGTCCGACTCGCACTCGGCATAGCTTCTTATAAATAAATAGTATAGTGCAAACGTATTAATATTACGATGATAAAATGAAAATTTGTTTTTATTTTTAAATATAGTTGTTACTGTAGCCAAAATTTATTAAATTTATTAATAATGTTTATACGTTGCGTGTTGAATGTATCATACGAGAATGAACGTAATTTGAAATTAACACTATAATATACCTAATAATATCCTCGGACATTATTCACTAACGGCCATCTGATCCCAAACTAAGCAGAGCTTGTACTATGGAAACCAGGTAACTAATAAGTGGTATGTGTAGTATACATACCACTTTTCTTTTGTAAATACATACATATATAGATAATTACAGCCCGACTCGGGAAACGACAGACATGTTCATGCACAGAAATATATATCCTGGGCGGGGATCGAACACACGACGAAATACTTGTGAGCATGAACATGTCTGTTTGTCTGGGTGTAAATATAGTATTATTACTATAGTAGTGTGTATGTACAAAAGAAAAATAGTATATTATGTAGTATATCAGGAGCCCCTTGTTTCCCAGACAGAAATATCATAGAGTTTCGTTTAGTTTGGGATCAGATGGCCGTGAGTGAATAATGTCCCAGGATATTATTATCAGCTGCTGCTAGCCATGGAAGAGTAGGTTCGGCTTACCTCACTGACCGGTCACTAAGAACAGTGACAGATGGCATCGAATATAGGTGATTCTAAATATGTTACATGTGAAATAAAACAACTTTATATAAATATTATAAAATATACTTAAATTGTAAAGAGTATTTAACTATAACACAAATGACTTAGGATTTTCACGGTGTTTTTAGATCTGCGTTTTGTTTTGTGACGTCTGGCGGCAGTAATAGTGATAATGTTGCTGCCACTGAAACAAAAAAAATAATATTTTATGTTTTTTTTATTGCTTTAGGAAGCAGATGAGCTAGCGGCCCACCTGATGGTAAGTGGTAACCGCTGCTCATGGACATTCGCAGTGCCAGGGGGCACAGCAACCCGCTGCCTACCGTGATATTAATACTCTTTTTAAACCTCGTTTGAAGGACATGTCGTAGCGCTGGGGAAACACTGCAGCAGGTAATATAGGTAGGTATGTGTGTACAAAACAAGCAATATTGTTATGACTAGACTTGGTCGTGTGTTCTTGTAATGGTTTTCGGCTATTTAACCGAATTCGAAAGGGAGGATCTTTTTTTGTATCTATGTTACTTAATATATCTGTTATTTGTTTTCTGTTATTTCGCTCATTATTACCTTCTTATTCGATACGAATTACTTGATATATAATTCCATACAACTTCATTACAACTTTTTCATTACAAGCGAAATTAAATAATTTCGCTTGTAATCGTGTCTGTTTTGTCCTCTGGAGGAAGGTTTTTAGGTGGATATTCTGAGAGTTATTAATAGAGCAGACAGTATGTGTATGATGACTACTAAGTAGAGCAATGGTTAATGTCTTCATTAATTCGTCTGAGCAGTAGGTAGTTATCCTAGTATCAGAGACGTTTAGGTGTTTGATATACGACTTTAGTATGATGACTACCTACGCTAGGACCGACACCTAGACGCTCCCTCCCCCCAAAGCATGAAGACGCAACAGACAGAAATAAAACTTATACTCTTATATGAGCCTAGTTACTAGCTATGAGCGCCTCTACACCTTTTGATAAATCCTGGGTTAGCCATTTTTGTCAGAAATGAAAATTTGTCAGAAATGTTCGGCTGTTGAGTTCCACTGTGAACATTTACACCTTTGCTAACTCGGTTAATGTTTAAAATAAAATGTATAAAATGTTTCACGGATATATGGACTATAATTACTAAACTAATTGGCCAATTACCAACCAAGATATAAATTATACAACCCAGGATATATTCCGATCAAACCTGTCATAGGCTTTGACAGAATCACCTTTACCATCTACGGAAGCCAAATTGATTTTTTAAAGATATTTTGTCACATGGACTTTAAAAAGGCACTTGTAAATAATCAAAATGTTTTTAAGATATACAACATGTAACGTAATTAACGCACACCCTCAAACACCCCAATTAGAATATTATGCTGTAATCATAATACATACACTGAATTTTTTATTTAACATGTATATGCATTGTTATTTACTAAATTAGTTTCTTGGAATAAAGTTTATTTTACTTTATTTTGTATTGAATGATGGAATTTGTATGAATCCAAATAAAACTGCGATTATAAAAGTCTTATTACTTTGACTTACGGTCCATTTCAATTGTTTTGACTGTACTGGGTTAATATGACAATTATTTCCGTAGTTTTAATTATTTTGGAATAAAAAATTACCTATATTAAAAATGACATAAATTTCAGTAAACGATTCTGAAGAAACAATTTTCAGGATGTGCGTTAATTAAGTTACATGTTGTAGATAAGTTTAAAAATACCTGATATAATAAAAAACCGCCTAGCAATTTACTTATAGCAATTTTTCATAGTAACGCGTTAGTACGATGTATGTATATGTTACGGTAAGAGTGAATAATTGAAGATTATTAATAATTATCTATTATTATTAATAATTACCGAAAGTCGAGGTTAAAGTGATAAATTAATCACATTTGTCGGTTTTTATTAATAATTTTACCCTAGTAGTGATAAATGTAATAAGTGGCCAAGGGTTGCGGGGCGGGGCGGTGTGTGCGACGTGCGACAGGTGCGGGGGGGATGTCACGCGAGGGAACCGCGTAGGCGACGCGTTAGTTGGCTCGATGTTATTGTTTTAAAAGCACGCGCACGTTATTTGTTGTTGCTGACGTAAAAAGTTTGTGAATTATTGAGTTTGAGTACCGTTTTCGTATTAAAATGGAAGACCTTCTTATTATGAGAACCAGATTTAATGAGAAATGCCTTGAAATAAAATCGAAGACAGGAAAAAATCACCAATTATTTACACGAGATGAGTATTTTACTTTTTTAAACAAGGTTATAACTTCTAAAGTGAAAATAAAGCAAAAACGCCAGAAGACTATCAACGTCTGTCAAGATACGATGTTGTTAATATAGGAAACATAAAAAAATTAGTAGTTCCAGTGAAGAACGAGAAAGACTCTCTTATTTACTATACTTATTTAGAGGAAAATTTTGATATTATTCATGAGACTCTATATTTCTATTGGTCACGGAGGGCGTACCAGAATGGTTAAAGAGCTTAAAAATAAATATAAGAATATTACACTTGAACTTATAACTATTTATTTGAACTTGTGTCAACCATGCCAAAAGAAAATGAATATTCCTAAAAAGGGGTTGGTAGTAAGGCCCATTAAGAGTACTGAATTCAATTCAAGATGTCAAGTTGATCTTATTGACATGAAATCACAGGCAGACGGTCAATATAAGTTTATAATGGTATACCAAGATCACCTTACAAAATTTTTGCAACTCAGAGCATTAAAAACGAAGCATGCTGAGGAAGTTGGATTTAATTTTTTTGACTTATTTACTATATTTGGAGCGCCTTGTATTTTGCATAGTGACAATGGGCGTGAATTCGTGAATAATGTCATTACTGAGGTGTGTAAAATATGGGATGAACCTAAAATTGTTCACGGAAAGCCGCGACACAGCCAGTCTCAAGGATCTGTCGAGAGAGCAAATCAAGACATTGAAAAAATGTTAGCTACTTGGTTGGAAACCAACAAAACAACACATTGGTCAGAAGGTCTAAGATTCATACAGTTTATGAAAAACAAAGCTTTCCATTCAGGAATAAATACGAGTCCTTATGAAGCTATGTTTTGTTGTAAACCAAAAATTGGGTTAAAAACTTTTTTGCCCGCTGTTGATATTTCACATATTACAAGCGAAGAAGATTTAGAAAGACTTCAAGATCCTCAACATGCTGATACTGACGACTGTAACTCCTTGGATACTACGGACGTGCACTCAGTTGATATCCATTCTCAACAAATTGAACCTACTTCGAATATTTATCCGGTTGATGCCCATTCTGTGCAAATTGAACCTGAATTGCAGAGTGAGCTTGAAATTAACTCAAATCAGGAAAATCCCAAAGAAATTCCTGTTGACAATGTAAATAAGGAAGAAACGATTATCAATTCGGAAAACCAAAATATAGATAAAGAGCTTGTCTCAATCATCGCCACTACTTCCACTAAAATTCAATAATTTCGAGATTCTGCGAGAGAGTCTCTTCAAAAGCAAGCTGAAAAAATGTTAAAACTATCCAAAACAAAATTTCCAGTTGGAAAAATAAGGGACAGCGTTAGGATACGAGTGCCAGAAGTCGATCGAGCCAAGGCAGATAGCTTAAATATAATCGGCGTTATTATGTCAGTTACTGATCATAACCTATACAAACTGGGGACAAAGTATGGCGTTCTAAATCAACTGTATTCACGAAATGAGTTAACAGTTTGCAAGGAAAAGTTTGCCAGTATTGATGAGGTTCCTAATACAACTTGCAGTCTGCGAGAATGTGCCCGGAAGGACTCAAATTTGGGGGGACAAGGCTTTCAACACTGCAACTGTACTGGTGTATGCAACTCTAATCGCTGCAAATGCAAAAAAATGCACGTTCTTTGCAATTCTAAGTGCCATAAAAGTAATTCTTGCAAAAATAAATAATATTTTTAGTTTCTTTTTTTTATGAGACTTTAATTGTTAAAAACTTTAATTGTTTTATTTTAATGTTATTTTTATTGCAATTTAAATAGCAATATATTTTACTTGCACAACAAATATTTCTTGAATTCTATGATAATACTTTTAAAAATTTAATTTGTTGCATTTATAGGTGCTACAGAAGATTTACAGGCAAACCAAATATGATTGTTAATGATTGCTTTTAGGAATCGTGTTGATTTTGTTAATGAAACAATAATTATTTAATTTTATTTTTGTTACAATTTTATGTACCACGAAAGACTTTCTTGCTTTGTTGTTTGCTTAGTTTGCAAGTACAAGTAACCTTGTTTGTCTGATCTCTAATTAATATAATTGTAATACTGTGTTTAATATTATAAATAAATGCCTGCTGGTCAAAAAACATTGGGTTTCTATTTATTTTATAATTTTTACCAATATGTGTCGTGAATTATTAATAATTACTACTAAAAGTAATAAATTTCGATCGTTTATTCACATTTACCAAAACATGTGGTTATTATTAATAATTTTGTAAAAATATTAATAATTTTCAATTAATCAGATTTACCGTAACATATATACAAAATTGCTTCAAATTATTTGAGGCACTAATACACACTACACACACCAATCGACCAATCTCTTACACAAAGATCTCATTAAGCAGTTATGTGGTTTCATCTGGAGAGAGGTTTAATGTGACCATTTATTACTTATAAATCACAATTATTTACGTTTAGTGTAATGTAAAGACCAAGTACAGTAATAAGAACTATCTTCACGTGTTCAAAATCAAATCAAAATCAAAATAGCCTTTATTACTGATAATAATTACATCAAGTTCGTTACAACTTATTATACATACCTAGATTTAAAGTATAATAATGAAATACACACAGTTCACTAGATGGCGCTGTCAGCGAACAATGTCATATAAAACCTCTCCGTAATTAAATTGTTTATATTATTTAAAACCTGCAAGTCATAAGTTATAAGTGATGAATATTGTGTGTAAAGACCCAAACTACTAGTGAGAGTGTTATCTAATGGAAGTATTACATATATACTAATATAACAAATGGAAGTGAAACGTGTAAACCAAATACATAAAAACATGTAAACATTAAAGTAAAAACACTACTATTAGCGTACAAAACAAAAAAATCGGTATTAGGACTTAAATATTTCGACAAGTGTAATAAATACTACCGAAAAGAAAAATATGTGTTGAGTTATTGTGTTAAATACAAAACGTATTAGTCATACACCAACGAACTTCTTATTTAAAACTTGCGTCATTGCGCAACATACTGAACTATTTCAACTACTCCGAGTAAGTGTTGGTAGCGGAACTATCAAGATATCGAGTAAACACCGCCGCAACCCAGAAGTTCGGGATCGATCCTCACCTCAGGAAACTCTTTTTGTGATTGTTTAACTGATCACACAATGTTATCATTGTTTAGTAATGTTACGCAGAGAAAGCAAAATAAAAATGAACAACTACAAAAACGGAACTCCGAAGACAATTCTTGTATATTATCATCTGATAATGACAATACTTGTGACGCTACGCTCAATCTGTCGGGAACAAGTCTGCCTAATGTCTCGACCAACAACCAGTCTACTTTGGAAGATTATCAATACCAAATAGATTTACTTAAAAACCAGTTGGAATGTGCCCATGAGGAAGTAGCATGCCTCAACCTTGAAAATTCTAACCTAAAAAGCAAGGTTGAGGAGTATAACAGAGTTATACAAATGTACAAGAAGGTGACTAGCTCGGATATTGTGCGCGATCGTTCGCTAACACCAAAGAGAAGCGAAATGAAGTGTACACCAAGAAATGTGCGGTGCATAAAAATGGGGCTCCCTTGCTCGTCTCCTATCCAGTCTTCGAGTATGTTAACAACTGAAGCAACAACTACCTTAGCCACACTACCAGCTACTGCAGATCTCGACCAGTTCGGACCTAGTTGCGCATCACTACACTTTAGGAAAGACACAAACAAAGATACTTGCCTAGTCCCCACAAAAGATGGCGCTAGTAGTATGGAAACGGCAACAATCGAAACCACGCAATCTAACTATCAGCAACGTGGGGATGACATTGACTGCGAGATTCCCCTAAACAAGAACAAAACAGGAATAAACAACATCATCGCCAGCTCTTTAGACGGACCGTCACCATCGAAATTGCAGGATAAACCGAAACTTAGTATCTTAAGCAGTAATAATTCAAACAAAATTTTGTCTATATCACAAAGGACTTTCCCTTGTTTTAATATATGTCATTATATCTCGACAAACTGTAGCGTTGAACATCTTATCAAACATTTAGACAAAAAAGTGTCAAAGTTCACTAACCAAGATTATTGTTTAATTCTTGTAGGTGAAAATGACTTTAAGATCACTAAAAACTATTATAATTTGGTTGTAACTATCCGTAATGCATTATTGACATTGCAGCATACTAACATTATATTGTGCTTACCCACTTATAAATTTAATGGCCACAGTGATTATTTTAATTCTAGAATAGAACGTTTTAATTCATTAGTTTTTAATCATATAAATACCCTTGACAACGTAACAATTTTTGACTCTAATTTATACTTGACATATGATGAGACCATGTTTTTCAGACGTAGTGGAATACTGAATAACTATGGAATGACAACTATATTTGACAATTTGAAAATACATATACATTCTGATGTTTTTTTTCGTAAATACAATTACACACGACAACAACATACCTTTTACTGAAAATAGCCAATGTAAACGTAGTGATGGTGGATTATTATTCACATATAGACCAGTAAACATTAATATTTTTCATCAAAATGTATGTGGTATTAATAATAAGAAGAATGAATTGGATGCTTATTTACAAACTCTTGGACTCAGGATAGACTTCTTATGTATTAGTGAACATTTCTTAAATAACATGTCTGTAAAATCATTTTCTATCGATAACTACAACCTTAATTCCTATAACACCAGAAGCAAAAAAGCTAGAGGTGGTAGCATGATACTAGGTCATGTAGATAGAAATGTCCAGGAAGTAGAAGCAATTAACAAGCTATACAAAATGGATAGCTTTGAAATATGCTGTATAAAGGATATTGACACTAACCTGTACATTAGCTGTTGTTATCGTAGTCCTTATGATAAGAATTTTGAATCTTTTATGGCAAGCTTAGAAAAACTGTTGGAACAGCTTTTTTATAAGAAGAGCGTAATATGCGGAGATTTTAACATAGATCTTTTAACAAATAGCAAAAAACGCACAGAATTCATAAGTTTGCTAACGTGTTTTAACTTTAGAAATCTCGTCAGCACTGCAACATTTATTCGAAATGACTCAATTTCATGCTTAGATAACATTCTAACGAATCTGCCTGAAGAGTGTATTCAGGAATGTGTAGTGGATCACAATGGCTTGGCCGATGGTCATAGTGGTCTTTTAGGGAAATTACTATTAGAGAACCATCGACACAATAAGAATTATATTGTTGTAAATAAAAGATGCTTCAGTGCTAAAAATGGCACTCACTTTACTCAAGCATTACAGAGGCGTGATTGGTGTAATATGGGTATAAATGCATTTTTAAAGTATTTCTCTGATGATTTTAACCATTGTTATAAAAAACGTAAATATAAGATTAATACATCAAAAAGAAATAACATTAAGTGGGTTACAAGAGGTGTGAAAACATCCAGCTTAATGAAACGTTTCTTATGTTCTAAGTATAGCAGTAATATCGATTCTAGTATACAACATTATAAAAGTAACTATGTGAGAATTTATAGAAGGGTCATAAAGCAAGCTAGAAAAATAACTATAAGGGAACAAATTAATAACGCTAGAAATGGTAGTAAAGAAATTTGGCAAATTATTAATAAAAAGACAAATCATTCAAAAGCTGTTGAAAAGGGACATATATTACTGAAATGTGATGATAAAGTTTTCGATGACCCAGTGGATGTCGCCAACGTTTTAGCAAAACACTTCAACCAAAAGTATCTTAAAGAGGAATATGACAAAAAAATAGCTACAGATTTACTTCAACAGTATTCCCCAAGAGTTGAAAATGAACTTTGCTTTAGACCTTCAACCCCTGATGAGATTACAAAAATCGTAAACAAGTTGGAAAACAAACGTTCATGTGGCTATGATGAGGTCCCTGTCTCAGTTATAAAAACTAATATAAATGTACTTGCGGTTCCACTTTCTTCCTTTTTTAACAAATGTATTGCTGCAGGAATTTTTCCTGAACAGCTAAAAATTGCCAAAATTGTACCGGTTCACAAAAAAAAACAAAAAAACTGACCCAAAAAATTATAGACCTATCTCATTACTACCTATAATAGCAAAAATATTCGAAAAGTTAATAAAAACTAGGCTTGTTACACATATTAACTTAAATAATGTTTTAAATAATAGACAGTTTGGTTTTCAAAGGGGAATTGGTACTGGAGATGCTATACATACTCTCGTAAACGACGTTGTTACTAAAATTAATGACAAAATGAAAGTAGCTGGTTTATTCCTGGATTTAAGCTCAGCTTTCGATACTGTGGATCATAATCTGCTTATTGCTAAGTTGAATCATTACGGTGTAAGGGGTAAAGCCTCTGACCTTTTGTCCTCCTACTTGCATAACAGAAAAATGTTTGTAGATATAACAAAAACAGTCAATGGGCATAAAGGAAATTACAGATCTTCGTTATTTAATGTTTGTGCTGGCGTTCCACAAGGATCCATACTAGGACCTGTTTTGTTTATCCTATATACTAATGACCTAATTGATTATATAAGCAATGTTATGATAGATACACAACTCGTCGTTTATGCTGATGACACAAATGCAATAGTTGGAGCAAAAGATATCAAAGACCTAACCGAAAAAGTAAACAATGTCTTAATGCACTTTTACTCTTGGTTTAATATAAACAATTTAAATATTAACAGCACTAAAACTAATATTATATTATTTACAACGACTGCTCGAAATAGTGATATTTTGGACGTTCAACTAAACGGGGATAAAATTGAACTAGTCAAACAAGCTAAAATTTTGGGGGTACATATAGATGAATCACTAAATTGGAAAAACGAAATATGTGCCATAGATGCATCTATATCTTCTGCATGTTATGCTTTAAGAGCCCTAAGAGACGAAGTTGAAGTTAAGCACCTTCTAAGTGTGTACTATGCTCTTATAGAGGCTAAGCTTAGGTACAGCATAAGTTTATGGGGTAATAGTTACAACTACAACTGCCAAAGAGCATTCATTCTACAGAAGAGGGCTATACGCACCATTGTGCGTATCTCACAAACAGACAGTTGTCGGCCTCACTTCTCGGCTCTTAAAATACTTACGGTACCCAGTTTGTATGTTTTGGTACTCCTAATCAACCTTCAGAAATATTTACATGACTATGAAACAGATGTGGATAGATTAGTTAGAGAAAACACACGCAGAAAAGACCTTAGAATGAAAATAATACCACACTTGAATATAGTTAAGCATAGTGTACAATATAACGCAGTTGTTATCTTCAACAAGCTACCATTAGACCTTAAAAGTCTAATATACACATCTCAGTTCAAATCCAAGTTAAAAGAATTCCTCTTGGACAAATGTCTGTACTGTATAGATGAACTGTGACCATGGTGAAATTAACATACTTAATTATTTAGGTTAATTTCCGCATTGTAACTAAATTGTAGTGATTATTTATTTCTCTTTGATTATAATACATGTTGACATTTGTAATGCTACATATTGATTTATTTATTAATTATTATTTGATTGTTTAAATGTTATCTCGACTTTTTAACTATTTTGAATTTGGACATTGTAATTTTCTTATTATTGTATACCTGTTGCATGATCTTGTATGATAAATATTGAATTCTAACACAATTGTAAAATATTGTTTGAGAATAAATAAAATTGAATTGAAAAAAAAAAAATTGAAAAAATATAATGCATACTTATTCTAATGCTCTTCTCTTTCACTTTTAATTCTTTTTTTTTTTTTCTTTTTTCACGTGTTACGATGCGTCAATTCAACATAAAGGTTTTTGATAAAGGCTCGTTTCCGATCATCTCTTAAATGGAATTTATATTTGCCGGGAGTGACCTTAAGAAGTATCTTACAGGGTTCCATTTTTGTTAAATACATAAATTCACACAAACTTACAGAATAATAAACCGCCACAAATATGGAACATGGCAGTACAATGCGTCATGATGAAGGCGCCCAGGACATTGACACCAGTCAAAGCACTCGCTCGAGCCACCATCACTCCTAAGCAGGACGCCATGCCACTGAGGAAGAAATTGTACAAAATCTTTAGTAATGCATTTATTGGCGAATACATTTAATTCAAAGCAGGCTTGCTTTGAATTAAGTGTATTCGCCAATAAATAAATATTCTTCACATTCTTCAATATGTAGGAATTAGAAGCCTTTTAAAAATATGGATAATCTTCTTCACAGACTTCTAATTTCTGCAATTTTTTGCTATAGTGGTTCAGTGACGCGACTTTGGCACGTAGAAAAAGAAATGCTTGCCAGGGAGTTTCGAATTTTAAGTCCCGAATGCATTCCTGAGCCAAAGGTTGTTAAAGAGAATTTTGAATCGTAGATTTTCTGAAGAATAGCCTTGTTTTATAGAATTAGTTATCAGAGCAGATATAATCTGGGACATGGCGCAATAGGGGGGCACTGGAGCAGCACCGCGTTCCCGGGACTCCTCCCATCAGGCGCCAAGAGAAGTCCACGGCAGGTTAGGTTTAAAACAGGGCTGTTATAACTAATTATTACTCTGATTAATTCTATCTCTACCTTTTACACTTGGGTGGCATCTGGAAATTACCGTAGCCTAGTTGGTAGTGCTCCTGCCTACGAAGCTGGAGGTCCTGGGTTCGAATCCCGAAAGTGCCAATATTTGTGTGATGAGCACGAATATTTGTTTCTGAGTCATGGATGTTTTCTATGTATTTAAGTATTTATCTATCTATATAAGTATGTATATCGTCGCCTGGTACCCATAGTACAAGCTTTGCTTAGTTTGGGGCTAGGATGATCTGTGTGACATAGTCCCCTAGATTTCCTTTAGTATATTTCCAGATGCCACCCAAGTGTTTTTCTCTATATAATTTTTTTCTTTCCTGTCAATTAAAGGAACGTGACATGCCATTAAAATTAAAATCGCTAAAAAAGAACATTATATCACTTTAAAAATATATTTAAAGTGAAGACAGATTTTTGTATAACAGAATTTCTCGTAGCTTTATCTATAATACAAATGTAATTATCTCCCCGCATACGAGTTTCTTTCTACTTTCGGCGAGTGGCTTCTCAAACGTACAGACGCCAGCACATCAAGCTACTCCAATCTGTCAAATGTCCCCAATTGAAAGTGAACCTAATGCTGATGTTATGAAGTTGAAAATCTATAAAAGAAATTTGACAGATTGGGGTAGCTGGACGTGCTGGCGTCTTTACCTACCTACTTCAAACTGACGGGCTGGTTGACGCTGTCTAGTTGCATATAAATAAATATCTTGGGACAAGTAACACACTGCCATCTGATCCCAAACTAGGCAGAGCCTGTACTATGGCAACCAGACAACTGATAAACATACTTAAATATTTCTAAATACATATGTACGTATTATAGATAAATAACACCCAGACACAGAACAAATAATCGTGTTCATCACACAGAGATTTGTCCCGGTTGGGTATCGAACCCACGACCTTAAGCTTAGTAGTTAGGCTCTGCGCTTAAACTATGCGCTGCACGATCCTTATATTTCAACTCAGTGCCACAATATCAGGTGGATTAGTGTTATTTTCTGTTTCTGTTTCCAATTATAATAAAAAAAATCATAGAACAATATCTAAATTTTAGAGAGGTAGGGCATAGCGTTCATTCGCTCAAAGAGCAGCCAGACTGGGGAAGTACCTCCACCTTACAGAAGACATTTCTTAATAATAACATTAATTATTTTAATGTTGTATTTCCGAGTGTGAGTAAGGTCGCTAGAGCTCATTGGGGTGGGGGGAAGGGTCGGCACTTGTTTGCTGACTTTTAAAGGCCGGCGACGCACCCGCGACGCTTCTGGTGTTGCCAGTGTCCATGGGCGGCGGTGATCACTTACCATCAGGTGACCCACTTGCTCGTTTGTCGCCCGCTAATAAAAAAAAATAAAAAAAACTACTCACCGATAGGACGTCGGATATATGTCCACGACATACGTATAAATGATACCAATGCAGAGCTCATTGGCCAACAGGCCTAAAAACATGATGGCACTGATCAAGTTGTCCTTTATCACAGCAGCGCCTATAGCCGAGAGGCTGGACAGAAGTAGAATGATGATCTGCAGCAACTTCTTCTTGTGCGCCAGTTTTGTTATGATCAGCATTAGGAAAACGAAAGAGGTTCCCTGGATGAGGCTCGACCAGACCAGACTTATCTCCATTCCTGATGAACAGACCTGTGAAATTAAAAAAAACTTCAATTTCAGCCTCAATGTGGCACCATCAAAGATTGGTAAGATATAGACCAGAATATAATAATAATAATAATGTCCTCCTAGCCGAGATCCGGGCACGGCGGCCAGTCTTAAAGGAGGCTAGCCATCTGCGCGGGACATATTATAGTGCTCAAGTGTGTGCGCAAACACAGGAGCACTTTCTATTCCATCACTCTCATGATCCGATGGGAGTACTAGCGACACGACCGTATAGAGGTCAGGTACAGGTAATACCGCCAACTCCTACTTACTCCTACAACGCCTACTTCGGGCTGATATTAAGATTATTTCGTTTTACAGAAAAGTCCTAAAATCACTTTCGGCCCGACCCAGGATTTGAACCCAGGACCTCGTTATCTGCGGTTGAACACGCTACCGCTAGACCACACTTAGTTCACATTTGACATACTATTCTTACACAGCGTTCACTTTTCTGCGTAGGTAAAGTAAATAAATCATATCATATTAGGTCTTTACCTATGAAATTGCCGTTCTGCAGTACTGGCCACTTCAAATCAAAATAATTTTTGTTTGGCTAAGAATTCTAATTTCAAATTAATTTTATTTTAAAAACATGGATTCTTTTTTCCAAAAGTAGTCATTTCTTTATTGATTAGTGTTACATTTTCATCGCATTTCAATCTTTTTCGTCATCATGGATACGTTAAAAATTCGAGTAATTATGGAATATGAGTACCGTCGTGGCAGCAACGCGGCACAAGCGGCACGCAACATCAACGACGTTTACGGAGCTAACACTACAAACCAACGCACCACCTGTTATTGGTTAGCTCGCTTCCGTTCTGGAAATTTCGACCTGAAAAATGAACCTCGCGGTCGTCCGAAGACTTTGGTCGACAATGACGAATTAAAGGCGGTTGTGGAAGCTGATGATACACAATCTACGGCTGAATTAGCAGCAGCTTTCGACGTTAGCGTCAAAACAATATTGGTCCATTTGCGTCAAATTGGCAAGGTAAAAAAGCTTGACAAATGGGTGCCCCACGAACTCAATGATCGCCAGCGCGAAGTACGCGTCGAGACGTGCCTTGCACTGCTCAACAGACACACAAATGAAGGAATTTTGAACCGCATTGTTACCTGCGATGAAAAATGGATTTTGTTTGATAACCGCAAGCGCTCAGCAAGTTGGTTGGATCCTGGTTCAGCACCTAAACAATGCCCTAAACGAAAACTTACCCCTAGAAAAGTGATGGTCACTGTTTGGTGGTCTAGCGCCGGTGTGATTCATCACAGCTTCTTACCAAACGGGGTGAGCATTACTGCAGATGTGTACTGTGAAGAACTGAGCACAATGATGGAGAAGCTGGCGCATCTCCAACCAGCATTGGTCAATCGCTCGTCTCCGCTGCTCCTGCACGACAACGCGCGACCTCATACTGCACAGCAGACGGTCTCCAAGTTGCAAGAACTGGGGTTGGAAGCTCTCCGTCATCCGCCCTACTCACCAGACCTTGCGCCTACAGACTACTACTTTTTCCAGAATTTGGATAACTTCTTGGCGGGAAAAAAATTCAATACCCGAGAGGCAGTACAAAATGCCTTTGAAGAATTTGTTGCCTCCCGTCCAGCTGATTTCTTTAAGAAGGGCATCAATAAACTGCCACTGCGATGGCAAAGATGCATTGATTGCATGGGTGATTACTTCGATTAATACAAATAAAAAAATTCATGAAAAAAATTCGTTTAAAATTTTTCATACAAAACGGCAATTTCATAGGTAAAGACCTATTATCTTGGGCCAACTAACACACTGCCATCTAACACACTGCCATCTGATCCCAAACTATGCAGATCCTGAACTATGACAACCAGACTGATAAACATACTTATATATTTTTAAATACATAAATATTTAAGAAGAGGAATTATACCCAGACACAGAACAAATAATGCTCATTATAGAAAGATTTGTCCTGTATGGGGATCGAACCCACGACCTTTGCTTTAGAAGTGGGGGTCACTAACCACTAGATCAACATGCTAGTCATAGTGATATATTATTGTTTTCGTTGCGTGCGCTGAACCTAACCTACGCGCAGGAAATAAATCGTTATTAATATAATAATATTATTATTAACAGCGTATAGTCTAACTCAAGATAGCCCATTAGTTAAACCAAGTACAAGTGTATGTTAATACCCAAGTGCTGAATAAATTTAATTAAAATAAAATAATAAAGGTTTTTATTCACGTAGACTTTAAAAAAGCGCTTGTAAATAGTCAGAGCATGTTCGTTGTAATATATAATTAATTTATAATTATTTCTAGGTACATATAGATATTTAGGTACACGGATTGTAGGAAATAATTTACAATAAGATTTATTTTATAACAGTAACGATATTTAGCTAACTTAAATTAAATTATTGTCAAGGAACATGTGTAGGTTTAATTATCTAAATTTTAAATTTTAGCTATATTTTTACTACATATTGTCTGAATGGTTCTGTCTATATTAAGGTACGAATTAAATATTATTATTATGGCGGAACTTGTGTTTATAACGACGCTCGCGCTTTAATGCTACCACCGGATCCAATGCGCCCCAACTGAGAAGACCCAGCGAAACAAACTCAGCGGGTGTCTCTACTACAGGTTTCAACACAGGCCCAGTTGAGAGGCTCCGGCGAAACATACTCAATGGGGCATATACCTACACGAGATTTGGTCCACTTACTGAAATTATTTAGCGGGCAAACACAATATATGCTCGATCAGTTGTCATTAATTCATTGGTCTGTGGAGTATGTAGTATCAGAATGATAATGAACTGTGTCTATATTTCAAATAACAATAATAAATATTTTTATTTCTCTCACAAAGGTCAAATATAAAAGTAGTAATACCGTTTATGTCAATTAGTTTAATTGACTTAGCTTTGTAAGAGCTGGTGCTTATTGTAGGTTTAGAAGGAAACCTGGATTATATATAGGTCACCAGTGCCCACTCCCTAGTTTATACGTAGTGAAATTATACTATACTAGCTATGCCCCGCGGTTTCACCGCGTTAAAGTAGTTTTAGCGTAAAAAAGTAACAAACATACATCCATACATCTATACTCACAAACTTTCGCATGTTAATTATTATTAGGATGTGTACCTACCTCTAGCAGTTTTGGCAGTGCACGCCTGAATAGGTCGGAGATGGTAAATTTTTTCCTACTTACTTGACACTTATGACGGTCACCGTAGCCTAGTTGGTAGTGCTCCTGCCTACGAAGCTGGTGGTCCTGGGTTCGAATCTCGGTAAGTGCAAATATTTGTGTGATGAGCACGAATATTTGTTTCTGAGTCATGGATGTTTTCTATGTATTTAAGTATTTTATCTATCTATATAAGTATGTATATCGTCGCCTGGTACCCATAGTACAAGCTTTGCTTAGTTTGGGGCTAGGATGATCTGTGTGACTTTGTCCCTAAATATTATAAAAAAAATATTATTATTATTATTTTGGACAATTCATACAATATCTTTATAAATTGTAGCCCATGTGTTATTCTGGTGTAAAAGTTATATTATTGTAAAGTTTCATTTAAATACATTCAGTAGTTGTTACGTGAAAGAGTAGCAAACATCCATCCATCCATACTTACAAACTTTCGCGTTTATAATATTAGTAGGATTTGGGGTATGTAGTGTGGTTATTATACTATATTTGGTCTTGTGCTGCATTTATCCAGCGGCTTCCCACGACTATTGCAATAGTCGCAGGAAGCCGCTGCATGGGGGCGCTGCTCGTCATACTCACGGGTGCATAGTCGGTCCTATTGATGTGATTGTTAATGATATTGCAGATTTGGGGTATGTAGTGTGGTTATTATACTATATTTGGTCTTGTGCTGCATGTATCCACCGGCTTCCCACGACTATTGCAATAGTCGCAGGAAGCCGCTGCATGGGGGCGCTGCTCGTCATACTCACGGGTGCATAGTCGGTCCTATTGATGTGATTGTTAATTATATTGCAGATACCCTGGCTATCCTCACAGGTCGCAGAGTTCAGTCCTGCTGAAAACTTCTCGGCCAAGTAGGGGAACCAGATAAAGTAGCTGTTGTTCCTGAAAAAGATCGTGGCGTATGAGAATAAATATTGGAGAAGCTTTTGGAATTTAAATTTTGTTAAAATAATCATTCCTTTTTTTTAAAGACATATCCGCACTTGGAAATTTGATCCCTGCGTCGCGGGGTACTTTACAAACATATATTAGACGGACACAAATTATATCCAGACTCGGAACGGGGACCTGCACGGGACTCGAACCCGCGACACGAAGCGGTGAGGCGACTGTCTTAACCGTTGCGTGACACGTGCAGTGAATAATTATTCATTGAACCAATTATTATGACCGATGAATTATATTTAAATACCAGTAGGAAATTGTTACTGGATTAATTAAATTACAATACAATCCTAAACCATGGGATCTACTAACATAAAATAAATCTAATCATTCACATCATCATCATATCAGCCGAAAGACGTCCACAGCTGGACAAAGACCTCCTCCAAAGATCTCCACAATTGCCGGTCTTGCGCTATTGACATCCAGCGGGTTCCAACGGCAGTTATATTGTTGGGGGCTGCCTACGCTGCGTCTTCCGGTTCGTGGTCGCCACTTGAGGTCCTTTCTGCCCCAACGGCCGTCGGTTCTACTAGCTAAATGTATTCACTGTCAATATAGAAACTTCCGTACCTAGTTCCATCCAGTAGAAGACCAAGTTTTTACACTTATAACCGCTTGCCATCAGGCTCGCCATATATATTTAACTAGCTCTGCCCCGCGGTTTTACCCGCGTTAAACTTTACTAATTATAGCCTATGTGTTAATCTAAAGTGTCAGCGAACTACATACCAAATTTTATTGTAATCGCTCCAGCCGTTAAGACGTGAAGAAGTAACAAACATACACACTCACACAGTCACACACTCACAAACTTTCGCCTTTTTAATATTCATCATCATCATCATATCAGCCGAAAGACGTCCACTGCTGGACAAAGGCCTCCCCCAAAGATCTCCACAATTGCCGGTCTTGCGCTATTCGCATCCAGCTGTTTCCAGCGACCCGCACAAGATCATCGGTCCATCTTGTAGGGGGCCTGCTCACGCTGCGTCTTCCGATTCGTGGTCGCCACTCAAGAACCTTTCTGCCCCAACGGCCATCGGTTCTACGAGCTATGTGCCACGCCCACTGCCACTTCAGTTTTGCAATTCTTCGGGCTATGTCGGTGACTTTGGTTCGCCTGCGGATTTCGACATTTCTGATACGATACCGCAGGGAAACTCCGAGCTTATAAACTCGGAGTTTATAATATTAGTGTGATTAAAAATGACTTACGTGCTAAAAACTACAGCAGTCATAAAATATAGCTGGAGACTCCTCCAAAGCAGAGGCGGTTTGAACAGCGGCACGATCTGATCGCAAAGTGACCGTAATAGGGAGACTTCTCTTCGACGCACATTTCCTTCTTCATTAAGAATAATCTTCTTCGCCTGCAAGGTATAAAAAATAAGCAATTAACTAAGAAATATATTATGAAATCGATGTTATTCTCTCTGACTTTTTAGAAGAACGTATTCCTTATCCAAAATTGGGCTCTATTTTGCTTCGGTATTCTCAAGGAACAAGGACATATATAAGAATCTATAACAAACTTCCCAATGATATTATTGAATTGTCTACGAATAGGTTTAAAAGAAATATTGAAGCCAAATTGTGTAGCAGAGCATATTACAAAATATCAGATTATTTAAGTGACAAAAGTGCTTGGGATTGAGTTATTCTGAGTCAACACACGATCTGATTGTAATTAATCTTAAGTATATTTTATTTTAAAAAGGATTCCTACTGAGTTTTCTGGCAGTGTTTCTCAGTAGCTGCCACATCATGCACTGCACGGTATGGTAAAAAAAATACGATTCCACATAAATGTAAAATTTTTACGGAATAAATGATTTTTGACTTTTGACTTGACCAAAACGACCACCAAAGCGTAGATATTATAATCAAACGCTGCGCAGCCTCGCTTTAGAGAACATGTAATCGAAAGCGTTAACTAGGTAACTCACGTAAATTTTATATTTATCTTGGACTCGGCCAACAGTTTTCCTGATATTGAAATTGTTTTCTATGTGAGTTACCCTTTCCACATAATAAGGGTCACCCAAATGTTGTGTTGTGCGGGGAACGGTGCATAAAAGTGTTTCCTTCTTTTAATACTTAAGACCATCTTTAGCGGTAAAATAACATTTCTCTGTGAAGCAATATTTTATGCATGGTGTTTTATTTTGGATTTATTTTCCTAGAGCGAGCGTAGTATTAAAAAAATCGGCCAAGGGCGAGTCGGACACGCGCACGAAGGGTTCCGTACCAATCTATAAAAACGAACAAAAAATTCACGTTTCTTGTATGGGAGCCCCCTTAAATATTTATTTTATTTTGTTTTTTAGTATTCGTTGAAAATTTCAACTGCCTAACGGTCACGGTTCATGAATACAGCCTGGTGACAGATGGACAGACATACAACGTAGTCTTAGTAATAGGGTCCCGTTTTACCCTTTGGGGATAGAACCCTAAAACATAAATCAACTTCATTGCCTTCAGAACAAAGCCGTACTCACTGGGTATTTGTCCCCTTTTCCACTGTTTCTTCTCCAGATCTGTCTTAAATAATACACAGCCTCATCGTCACGACCAGCATTGATGAGAAACTTGGGGCTTTCGTAGAAAAAGTGTGTGCCAAAAGCTCCAATACCCAAGGGGAGGGCGAGGATGATGGCTAGCAGACGCCAAGGAGTGAAGGTGATGAAGCCCCAGTTGAAGAAGAACTGCAGGTTGAGTATGAAGTAGGCCACCACTGTAAAATTATTAACATGTTTATATAATAATACGAGTAAATAGAATTACTGGCAAAGTTAATTTAAAATAACTCTTATTCTCGTATCACACACTCAACTTGCAACGTTTTAAACTAACTAAAACAAAATAAGTAACTCTTTTATGGGGCAATGTATAAGATTCTATAACAAACTTCCCAATGATATTAGAGAATTGTCTACGAATAAGTTTAAAAGAATTATTAAAGCCAATTTGTGTAGCAGGGCATATTACAAAATTTCAGATTATTTAAGTGATAAAAGTGCTTGGGATTGAGTTGTTCTGAGTCAACACACATGATTGTAATTAATCTTAAGTAAGTTTAAAAATGGATTCCTATTGAGTTTTCTGGCAGTGTTTCTCAGTAGCTGCCACGCCATGCACTGCACGGTAGGGTAAAAAAAATATGACGATTCCACATAAACGTAAAATTATTGTCTTTGAATTTTTTGACTAAACATTAATAATGAAAAATAATATATTTAATATAACTAATATTATAAATGTGACAGTAACTCTGTTTGTCTACAAACTACTGAACTGATTTAAATGAAATTTGGTACACAAACAGTCTAGAGCCTGAGAAAGGACATCTTTTTAATGCGAAAAAATGGTAGTAAGGGGTAGAAAGGAGGGATGAAAAGTTGTATGGAAGTATCATCATTTTTAAAGCTAGTAGCTTGAAACTTATTTTTAAGGCTGTTGATTCGATATAAATAAGTATGGCATTCAAAGTTTGTAAAAGTTTTGCCATCACGGGTGTAAATTAGGGGATACGGGGTGAAAGTTTATATGGAGATATGTAAGGTTTATGTGAATGTTTTATAAGTTGGCGACCAGAGACAAAATATTAGAGATATTCTGATGTAACATTCACGGAGAAATTGCGAAATGTGCAGACGAAGACGCGGGCACAGCTAGTTTAATGTATTTCGGCTACAGTAACAATAATATATATAAAAAAATGAGTGGGCTTTAGACCATAATAATATGACTGAAGTAAAGCTTAGATATACGAAACGGCACAGGATGTGAGAGAAAGAAAATGTGTACTCTCTCTTGCCCCTACAGTAATATATAAAACATAACTCTGTCTCTCTCTTTCTATCTTCACTAACTTATATCTCCCTCTCAACTTCCATCCGCTTCGCCCGATCACAGTTTTTGTGACGCGTTCTCCAGCTCAAATTATTTATTAGGTATTACATGGTCGTATGGTTAATATAAAATTAATCACCAAAATCTGCCTGTGAGGCGTATGAATCGTTTTTTATGAGCTCACTTGCCAAGTCAAGCATACGTAAAGAAGATTTACTTCAAACAACCAACCAACATAGGCAGGAAGGCTGAAGTCCAGCACACTCGTCATGATCAGCATATAGGCGTCTCTCGAGCTTTCGGAACTGGATTCACCCAGAAGAGTGTAAGACGCTGATTGTGCACAACTACAACTGAAACAATATTAGATTTGTATTAAAAAAACTCCGGTCGCGAGGGAGATCAAAAAATGCACCAAGCATGTGGATGCACTGAGGTAGTAGTAAAACCAACAACAATTTATTAAATTTTTTCATATTTAGATATACCTAACTAATTAAATAGATGTAAGTGTTTTATTATTTTCTTTTTTTCACTACCGTGTCTTAATAGAAGAGCGAACCTTCCAACACAGGCATTGCATGCTTAAAGGACAGGGTCTAATCAATTACCCATTGTAAAACTGAATTAAAATAAACTTTTTTACTTTAGTAGTGAAACCAATTGGCAATTGGCACTGCCACATGAATGAATGAACACTTTATTGGCGAGAATACAGGTATTACAATTTGATGGTATTATATTTTGGTCTCACTATATTCGACAGAATACGTCTTGCAAATATTTAAAGTTTCATTATAATCCTTATACAACATGTAACGTAATTAACGCCCACCCTCAAACACCCCAGTTAGAGTATTATGTTGAATCATAATACATACACGGAATTTTTAATTTAACATTTATTGCATTGTTATTTACTAAATTAGTTTCTTGGAATAAAGGTTTTTTTTTTATTGAATGATGGAATTTGTATGAATATTGTATTACTGCGATTGTAAAAGTCTTATTACTTTCACTTACGGTCCATTTCAATGTGTTTGACTGTCATCATCATCATCATCATATCAGCCGAAAGACGTCCACTGCTGGACAAAGGCCTCCCCCAAAGATCTCCACAATTGCCGGTCTTGCGCTATTCGCATCCAGCTGTTTCCAGCGACCCGCACAAGATCATCGGTCCATCTTGTAGGGGGCCTGCCCACGCTGCGTCTTCCGGTTCGTGGTCGCCACTCAAGAACCTTTCTGCCCCAACGGCCATCGGTTCTACGAGCTAAGTGCCCCGCCCACTGCCACTTCAGTTTTGCAGTTCTTTGGGCTATGTCGGTGACTTTGGTTCGCCTGCGGATTTCGACATTTCTGATACGATCCCGCAGGGAAACTCCGAGCATAGCCCTCTCCATTGCTCTTTGGGTGACCTTGAGCCTTCTAATAAGGCCCATAGTGAGCGACCACGTCTCTGTTCCGTATGTCATCACTGGCAACACACACTGGTCGAAGACTTTCGACTTGAGACACTGCGGTATTTTGGACGAGAAGATGTTACGTAGCTTCCCGAACGCTGCCCAGCCGAGTTGGATTCTACGATTGACCTCCTTCTCGAAGTTGGACCTACCTAGTTGGATGGTCTGTCCTAGGTAAATATAGTTCTCTACAACTTCGAGTGCAGAGTCACCAACTTTCAATTGAGTGGGTGCAACATGGACGTTTGACATGATTTTCGTCTTATCCATGTTCATTTTCAGACCCACTTGTTGAGAGACTCTGCTGAGGTCATCGAGCATTGTACCGAGGTCTTCCATGGTCTCAGCCATGACTACGATATCATCGGCAAATCGAAGGTGAGTGATGTACTCGCCATTGACATTGATGCCAAAGCCTTTCCAGTCCAGAAGCTTGAAGACGTCTTCCAATGCAGCGGTGAACAGTTTCGGAGATATAACATCTCCCTGTCTCACGCCTCGCTGCAAGTGGATAGGTTTCGAGATCTGGTCCTGGAGTCGCACTGACATAGTGGCGTTTTCATACAAACACTTTATAACCTCGATATACCGGTGGTCAATTTGGCACCTTATGAGAGACCTCAGCACGGCCCATGTTTCGATAGAATCGAAGGCTTTCTCATAGTCCACAAACGCTAAGCACAGTGGCTTGTTATACTCTTCGGTCTTCTGTATAACTTGCCGCAGCGTATGTATGTGGTCTATGGTGCTAAAGCCTTTTCGGAAACCGGCTTGTTCGGGAGGCTGGAAGTCGTCAAACCTGCGCGCGAGACGATTCGTAACGACCCTCGAAAACAACTTGTAAACATGGCTCAGCAGTGTGATGGGTCTATAATTCTTCAATAGGGTTTTGTCACCCTTTTTGAAGAAGAACACCACCACACTTCTGTGCCATGCTTGTGGCGTTTGACCATCTAGTATGACGGAGTTAAATAACTTCTGAAGGGCCCGTAGGATTGGTGTACCACCCGCCTTCAGAAGCTCTGCTGTAACTCCATCATCACCAGGCGCCTTGTTGTTCTTGAGTTGTTTGAGAGCCATTCTAATCTCGTACAGGCTGACGTCCGGGATGTCTTCGGTGTAATGTCGGGTTAGTCGTGCTCTGGGATCTGAGGCATGACTTTTGACAGGTGGCTGTGTTGTCGTATATAACTGTCCGTAGAACTTCTCGATCTCTCCCAGCAACTCAGGTTTAGACGTGACGATTCTACCATCCTCAGTCTTCAGCTTCGTCAGTTGGCTCTGTCCAACAGACAGAGCTCTTGCGAACACTTTAGAGCCTCTGTTTTGCTCGATGGCCTCTTTAATACTAATTGTATTAAATTGCCGCGTGTCGCGAGTCAAAGACTTTGAGATCTGTCTGTTGAGCCGCCGATATCTGATAGCATTATCTGAGGATGTCAGAACCATTTTCCGTCTATCTTCCATAAGTTGCAGGGTAAAGTCAGAGATCTTTTTAGTTCTGTTTGTACGACGGGCCTTGAATACCTTAGACCCAGCCGTATGGACAGCTTCTACGAGCCTGTCATAGTATGAGTCCACTTTCTCGCAGTCTGCTAGGCATTCGAAACGGTTCTGCAGTTCGAGCTGAAATGGTTCGGGGTTTTGGACGTGGATAGGTAAAGGTCGGAGTGTAGACTTTATCAGTCGGGACCTCTGGAGTTTGACATTAAGGTTCAATGAGCCTCTGACCAGTCTGTGATCGCTCCCGGTTTTAACCGCATTGATCACGGAGACATCATTGAACATTTGTCGTCTCGTCGACAGGATAAAGTCTATCTCATTTTTAGTTTTACCATCGGGGCTCACCCAGGTTCATTTGCGGTGATCCGGCTTCCTGAAGAAGGAATTCATCATAAAGAGTCCCTCCTTCTCCATGAAGTCGGCCAACATTTGGCCCCGGGGGTTCCGGTCTCCAGTTCCAAATTGCCCCACTCTCAGCTCATTACCGAATCGTTTGCCCAACTTCGCGTTAAAGTCCCCCATGACCACAGTGAAATACGAGTTAGAGGTATGTATGGCTCTGGATATGTCCTCATACATAACCTCGACTTCATCGTCGGAGTGTGTCGAAGTGGGTGCGTATACCTGTATAATCTTCAACGAATACCGCTTGGTGATTCTGAGTATAAGGTATGCAACCCTCGTCGACACACTCTCGATTTTCACTAGGTTGTTCACGAGGGACTTGTGGACTATGAACCCGACACCACCTTGGGATATTTGGTCACCCTCCCGGTAATAGAGCAGGTTTCCGGATTTCAGTATTATCGAGTCCTCCCCCTCTCTTCGGACTTCAGATAATCCTACAATATCCCAATGTAACCTGCTCAATTCTTCCTCCAGTTCGGTTATCTTCTCGTCGGACCGCAGTGTACGTGTGATATATGTTGCCAGGGCCAGAGGTCGTCGGTGTTGGTAACGCGGAATCTGCCGGGGATTCTTAGCACCCCTGCCCTGCCGTAACCACGGCTGTTACCACGGCTGGGAATAGCAGGGCTGCCAGGGACTGGGGGCCGCGGTTTGGTTGTGTCCATCATTTGAGGGGATTTGCCATAATCGCCACGCTTGGCAGACGGGTTGGCGATCGCAGTAAGGTGGGCATGGTACTCAGGAGAACGCTGCTGCCCGTTCTCTGGTGTATATATTTCCCTCGGGACGACTTTTACGTCCCCCCACGGGATGAGAGGGGGTGGTGATATTCTTAGGCCGTCACCACACAGCAGACTGTACTGACTGACTGTGTTTGACTGTACAGGGTTAAAATAACAATAATTTCTGTAGTTTTAATTATTTTGGAATAAACAATTACTTGTATTAAAAATGATATAAATCGATTCAGTAAACGATTCTGAACAAATTATTTTCAGGATGTGCGTTAATTAAGTTACATATTGTATATATGAGCTATCAACTCCCTCTCAATTTTCAATTCAGAATTCAAAGACTCCAGGAAAGAACTTCTTCATACTTCATGACAGAATGACTGCACGTGTCCAGCAGCAGTTAAGACAGTCGCCTTACTTGGTGTTCCAGGTTCGATGCCCGCGCAGAACATTTATTTTTGGAACCCACAAAAAGTTGTTCTATGTCTGGATGTAGTTTGTGCCCGTCAATTATGTTTGTAAAGTACCCCGCGATATAGGGATTAATTTCCCTAATGCGGGCCTTGTCTTTTTTAATGACAATGACAATACTCCGTGTTCTGGCATCTCTGTCTCTGACATTCTCGCACAGAACAACTATTTGTGTGATCCATTACTGGTTGTGCTGAGTCTGGGTGTACTTTGTGTCTGTCAACTGTATGTATGTTTGTAAGGTTCCCCGCGACATAGGGCTTAATCTCCCTAATGTGGGCGGTTTCTTTACTTAAAAAAAAAATCATCCTGGGACATTATTTACACACGGCCATCTGACCCAAACTAAGCAGAGCTTGTGCTATGGAAACCAGATAACTGATATATTACATAAACTACTTTTCTTTTGTAAATACATACTTATATAGATAATTACACCCAGGCTCACATGACAAACAGACATGTTCATGCACACAAATATCTGCCCTGGGTGGGAATTGAACCCACGACCTCCGGCGTGAAAAGCAAGCATTTGCCAACCACGCCAACAGCCCAATGACCGAAAATATTCCCTAATTTAAAATTGTAAGCAGTTCTGTTGATCAGTGGCAAAGTGATTTCTATACCCACAAACTAGTGCTAATAAACTTGAGCACCGCCATCACGATCCAGTTAGGAGAGAAGGCGGCCAGGGTTGACACGATAAAGCTGACCCACATGGCAATCAGCAGACTTTTCCGTCGACCCTGGGTGTCGGAGATGTAGCCCCAAGGATACGCCATTACTATCGGACCTGAAAGTACAAAATGTGTTCGTTTAAATGTATCTTCTATAGGTACATATAATACAATCTTAGGAACGTCAAAACTGTACATTGAATATTTTTTAAAAAGGATACTTGGGGCGTGATCTCCAATCGATATTGAAGCCAAAAATATAGTTTTTAGAATTTTTGTCTGTTTTTTTGTTTGTCCGGGCTAAACTCAAAAAGTACTGCATAGATTTACTTCAAATTTTGCATGAATATTACTAAGAGGTCGGGTCAACATGTAGGTTATATATTATCACGCCATCACCCACGGTTGAGGAGCTGTGATAAGATATAAAATTTAACGCAGGTAAAACCGCGGGGCACAGCTAGTATAAAATAAAGACATTTATGTAATATTAAAGAAAATTATCATCAACTAGCTGTAAAAAAAATCAAATTTATCTATAATAATATATAATCAAAACTAAATAATTAAATTAAATTATAAGCTCAAAATTAGAAAATCTACAGATACACTATTTACCCTAATAGGCGACCAATAATCCCTCCGCATCGCTTATGGGACAAGTGCCCAGAAGGCTGGCCGCATTGCCACGCTGGATGCAATGCTGATCCTCTGACCCAAGAATAGGCCAGCCCTCTTATCATGGGAAGCGTCAATCAATCTTATCTATACATATAATAAAATAGTAGGAAAGTCAAAACTGTTCATTAAATATTTTTGTTGAAAGGATACTTGGGGCGTGATCTACAATCGATATCGAAGCCAAAACTATAGTTCTGTTTGTCTGTATGTATGTCCGGGCTACACTCAAAAAGTACTGCATGGATTAACTTCAAATTTTGCGTGAATATTACGAAGAAGTCGGGTCAACATACAGGCTTCATATTATCACGCTATCACCTACGGCCTCCCCCGTAGGTGATAGCGTGATAATATGAAGCCTAGCTGTGATAATTTATAAAGTTTAACGCGGGTAAAACTGCGGGGCACAGATAATGTTCTTACTTTAATTTTACTAGTTCCACCTTCTTCACTTTACTAGTTCATACTCCTGTTAGCCAGGATCAACGGCACCCAATTAAATGACACTGAATGTGGGTGACGTGAGTCTCGGCACCGCTAGGAGAATCCCTTCTACTGCTTTTGATCCCGCAAAGAGAAACAAGGAGAAGTTCGATAAAAGCAGTTCCAGGAGACAAATCATATGTTTTTTTTATATATAAGAGGGCGACAAACGAGCAAGTGGGGTCACCTGATGGTAAGTAATCACCGCCGCTCATGGAAACTCGCAACACCAGAGGAGTCGTGGATGCGTTGCTGGCTTTGAGAAAAGTCCGAAAACAATTGTTGCTGACCTTCCCCACCCTCATCCCTATGAGCTCTGGCGACCTTACTCACACTCAGAAACACAACATTCAATTATTAATGTTATATTAGGGAATGCCTTCTGTAAGGTGGAGGTACTTCCCCAGTCCGGCTGCTCTTTGAGCGATTGAACGCTGTGCCCTACCTGCAGAGGTAGGGCACAGCGTTCAATCGCTCAAAGAGCTCTCTCGTTATATTAGTAGTAATATAACGAGAGAATTGCAACTAGACAACAGTAATTTTTTCACACTAGCTGCGCCCTGCGGTTTCATTCTCGTTTAACTTTATAAATTACACCCTATGTGTTATTCAGGTGTATACCTAAGCTATTATATACCTATTACTAGCTATTATATTACTATAATTTCATCAAAAACCATACGGTAGTTTTTGTTTATAATTTTAGTAAGATAGGATATTGTGCGGTGCACGAATCAGACTCTTGATCTCCCGAGCGCAAATTCTTGGTTGGACATAAAGAGTGGTATAAACAATATTTATAATATAATTAGAAATAAAAAATAATTCGCTCAACTTTACTTGATAAATGTGTAAAATAAGTCAACAACACATAATACGTTGTCAGATGAATTATTCCTAAGAATAACTTAATTTAAGTGAGCTAAATATCGTAACTATAATTAAATAAATCTTATTGTAAATTATTTACTACAATCTGTGTACCTAAATATCTATATGTACCTAGAAATAATTATAAATTAATTATATATTGCTACAAACATGTTCTGACTATTTACAAGCGCCTTTTTTAATTCTACGTGAATATTTTTTTTAAATTTATTATTTAATACATCATAAATGTTATGATCAAATACTTCTTTAGAAGCGTTCTATTGTTGTTTTTCTAATAACACATTTTGACCTGACCCTACAATCGGAGCTGCGGTGGCAGTAAGAGAAGTGTTCTCTACTGCCGCCACGTGTAAGCAACTCCGGAAAGACAGCGACCTGTTTGTGGCACAGTCGCTGTGCCCGACTGGCAGGAGTCGGCAATACGGGAGGGCAATTCAGAGCCCTCGTTCCCACCCGCGGCTCCATCCATCAGGCGCCAGAAGAAGTTAGGTTAGGTTTAGTCCGACATACCCACCCGCAGACACTTTTTGGGGGTGGCATGAGTAGGCATTCCTCTTGCCATATAAAAAAAAAAGGAACTGAACTTACCTACAAAGGACATGGACAGCAATATGCTAGTCTGTGTGATATCTATGCCGAGGTCACAAGTCGCACCATTCACAATCACGGAGAATCCAAACATATCCACCGCCATGGCCAATGTGTTCACGCTAAGAGTTGATAAGAGACCTATGCTGTACCACCCATTACCTGAAACACATTTTTTTTGTGAAAATAATATCTACGGACAATGTCACACAGATCATCCTAGCCCCAAACTAAGCAAAGCTTGTACTATGGGTACCAGGCGATGATATACATACTTATATAGATAGATAAATACTTATATACATAGAAAACATCCATGACTCAGAAACAGATATTCGTGCTCATCACACAAATATTTGCACTTACCGGGATTCGAACCCAGGACCACCAGCTTCGTAGGCAGGAGCAATACCAACTAGGCTACGGTGACCGTCAAAAATACATGTGTACTTACCACATAACTTGAGGGAAAAATAACTACCACACAGACAAATCATAAACATACTTATATATGTCTAAATACATACGTAGATAGATTAATTACATTAATCACAGTAATGCTCTTTATTTATGGGAAGACATGGATATGCAGTTAAACGTAATAAAAATTGGTAAGATACTGTTTCACTTTTCCACTCAAAACTCACCGTTGTGTTTCGATATAATAAAGTTTTATTTAATTCCATGCATAGTACACATTAAGCGGTGACAATTGATTACTTAGTAACCTATAATTCAATTACATTTATTACACTTAGATGAATTGGATTTCTTATTATAACTTCCACTTTGTAATTAGTTTAATTATTATTTGTTAGTCTCTTTCATCAGCTAGCCTTGTTCTTTTGTTCTAGTATTAATTACCACATTCTCGAAATGATACAAGAACCACCAAAAACCCTTACTAGTACTGGGATTCCACCACATGACAATATTATAGAAATTGAATTAAAACTTACCTGCCAAATTGATAGCTTCGCTATACGTATACACTTTCTCTGGATAATCAGTAATAGGTACTGTAAAATGAATGTTGTTCCCATTGTCTTCGCTGCCATTTGGCTTCAAAGTCGGTGTCATCTTGAGAATCTACACCCTGAAACATGACAGAACCAATTAAATCTCGATTTAAATCTTCGTGAATGCAGTTTATTTGTAATTATTATTTTAAGTATCAAGGCGCTGATCTAAGCAACATCTTGAATAATATCTTACATGTATGTGGAATCAGCATGTTTTAGGGTTCCGTAGCCAAATGGCAAAATACGGAACCCTTATAGATTCGTCATGACTGTCTGTCTGTCCGTCCGTTCACATTTTTCCGAAACTATAAGAGCTGTACTGTTGAAACTTGGTATTCTGTGAACCGCATTAAGATTTTCTCACAAAAATAGTAAAAGAACAATAATTTTGGGGGTTCCCCATACATTAAACTAAAACTCCATTTTTTTTTCATCGTACCTATACAGGTGGGTATTTATGGATAGATCTTCACTTGGCCGGTTTTTTACCCTACTGTGCAGTGTGCAGTGCATAACGTGGCAGCTACCGAAAAACACTGCCGGAAAAGTCTGTAGGAATCCTTTTTAAAATATTTTTTTCTTATGAATTGATATAATGAAATTTATTCAGCACTTAGGTACATACACTTGTACTTGTCAAGTTCACAATGCAGTAGGTACATAAACATAGTACAAACAGTATAAAAGTAACAAAGAAAAATATATTAGTCCGTCCGTGCGGTCTGTCTTATTACATATTTTTTTAAATCATTCTATAAATAACATGTTCTAAGCTATTATTTTTAAATTTAGTACTACTATATTAAAATTAAAGTATTGAAGATAACGAGCAGTTGACTAGCGCAGAAGGTTCTCAACCAGTAGTTTAATTTATGTAATTAATTATTGCGTTGTATTATTTTACGTCGAAATCCGCGGGGGAACCAAAGTAGACAACATAGTCCAAAGAATTTTGAAAATAAAGTGGCAGTGGGCGGGGCACATAGGTCGTAGAACCGACGGCCGCTGGGGCAGAAAGGTTCCCGACTGCCAACCACGAACCGGAAGACGCAGCGTGGGCAGGGCTCCTATAAGGTGGACCGACGATCTTATAAGTGTTGCGGGAGGCCACTGCATGCGGACAGCACAAGTTGGACCGGTGTCTAGATCTTTGTCAAGCAGTGGACGTCTTTCAACTGATATGATGATGATGTGTGTTGATATGGGGAAAGATCACGACAGTATATAATACCAAAGCTTTTCAACAAATATCATACATTGAGAGATGAGAAAAACATAAATAGTAAAGTGCAGCTAAAAACTAAATTAAAAGAATTGTTAGGGTATGGAATTAACAAGTAGTATAAGTTCAAAACAATATATCCATAAGGGCAGAAATGTAGTAAATAAGTAGCTTATAGGGTAGCTTAATAATTGTAAATTTATACTTAAATATTATAAGCATTTAAGTTAGATTTCAGATGAATAAGAGCGAGTCGCCTACAAACTGCGTTAGCCGTTTGGCGTTTAATATGTTAAGAACCATTAATGTAACTTGAATGTGAATTAAACAATAAATAAAAAAAACTTAATAACTCAATTCCAAGTAACTTTACACACTTAAATAATCAGAAATTTTGTAATATTGTGGCGAGCGGTGGGTCAGGGGATTGGAAATGAAACTACTATTTGCACAGGAAATTTAATTGGCGTCGACAGTGACTGTTGGTTCACCTCTAAGATAACAGAACACACGTACTCAAGAGTCCCGACAACTAGCTCTCAATTAGAGTCCACACGTAGTGCACTTCAGAACGTACAGTACAGTTCCCGTGACGAGCACTACCGAAGTTAATGTCCTGACGTACACGGCACACTTCACACTGTGTAGCGAACACTTGGCACTGTTTACTGTCACTGATCACTTGCACTTGTTCATTTTTCCACTTAGACTCGTCTATATGACAGATTAGACGTAATGGTTTTGCCCTTGTCTTCACCTCTCTCTTTCTTTTGATTAATCAATCTCGCTCTATCTCTTTCTAATTTGTTCTAGTTTATGATTACTTATTACTGTCCGTGAATCTACAGTGTCCAACGTCAATTGACAAGGTCTACCGATGATTGCTCCATCTAATAATAGACTGTTGCCATCATTTTACTAGATATTCAGGGTTGTATTTTTCCCGTCCAGTGGCCACCCCACAGCCCTGGCTGGTTTTAGTTTTCCTGTGGCTGCTCCAAAGTTAACACAGCCACATCTACTTGTTTGTTGCCCGTGGTCTGTCCTCTTCTAGGGCAGCTACTTCGAATGTGGCCTCTTTCTCCGCACTCGTAGCACACAGAGTTGTAGATCCGTCGATGTGAGGCAATAGTTTCAGTAACTGCAACTTCTCGCAACCTTAGTGTTCGCGAATCGACCGAACGGTTCCTTCTTCGAGTGCATGAGCTACTGGTTTCTTAAAATCAGTACGGTGTCCCAAGCGTACGGCTGCCCGAACTTCTGGTTCTCCAATACCGTCGACAAACGCCTGTAGAAGCATACTCCCCACCGTAGAAGGCGATGTCTGATATGCCCTTCGTACTAGCTTCTCTATTACAACGGACCACTGTTGTAAAGTTTCATTACAGCGCTGGGTGCAGTCCCTCAGTTGAGCTCTCTAGACATGCTCCAGGTGCTCTTAATAACTAACTTCTCCAACACCCAAAGCTTCTAATACAGAGAACGCGTCGTCACGTAGATCTAGCGTTAAGGCAGACTTGGCTTCCTCATTGCTCCAACAACAGGCCTTTTTAACGGTCTCCAACGGGAGATTAAAAGCCGCCCACGATGATTTTCCATCGAAGCAAGGTACCTTTCAGTTCCTTGAAGGGGATGGTTAGCCGTTGCAGGTACCTGATGGTCCACCGGAGATAGTGATGATTCTCTAAATATGTCACCCTCTTGTCGATTTTGTCCAATTCGGTATCAAAGACTTCTTTTATTTCAACTATATCTTTTCCAGTTACCTAAACCGTGACGGTAGTTGCTTTCAAGGCTGAGAGTAAGTCTTCTTTGATACTCTACTGCATGTCCTCCTGGCGGGCCGCTTGCTCCTCCTGGCGATCTGCCTGCTCCTTTTTTAGGGTGCGCAACTGTTCCTCTTGGTGGCGCGCTTGCTCCTCGTCATTGCTGTCATTTGATGTAGCAGCGCGCTCATGTAGACAGCCGCAGTCTGTTGTGCCTCCGCGTCACTAGCGGACGCACTTGAGTCCTGGTGATGCTCCTCCATTGCTGCAGCTGCCCTCGTAGTAACTCCTTTCTCGTTCCTTGGCACCAGAGGCATTTTCCCAATCCCACTTCTGGCACTAATTGTGGCGAGCGGTGGGTCAGGGGATTGGAAATGAAACTAGTATTTGCACAGGAACTTTTATTGGCATCGACAGTGACTGGTTAGTTCACCTCTAAGATAACAGAATACACGTACTCAGAGTCCCGGCGACTAGCTCTCAGTCAACACGTAGCGCACTTCTGTGCCTCTAGCACGAGTTCCTGCAGTTTACTTACTCGATCACACGTACAGTTTCGTCCCATACATTGAGTACCAGAATTTTAGTTCTTAATAGTTTCCGCTAGTACTCAATGTATGGGAGGAAACTGTACGTGTGATCGAGTAAGTAAACTGCAGGAACTCGTGCTAGAGGCACAGTACAGTTCCCGTGACGAGCACTGCCGAAGTTAATGTCCTGACGTACACGGCACACTTCACAATAATACTTCGCCTTAATACTTATTTTAAACTTATTCGTAGACAATTCTCTAATGTGATTGGGAAATTTGTTATAGAATCTTATACAGTGGCTCCTAAATGAGTTACTTATTTTGTGGAGATGGGTAACGTAAGATTAAGTTTATATCTAGAATTTATATTATGTACATATATCGCTCCTTTTAGTGAAGAAATCTTTATCTTATGACAGATCTAAGATGTTTTAATTCTTTCTTTTATCGTATCAAGTGTCTGTATTCATTTATCACCCAAGTGTCAGGCATGGCTTGACGACTATTATCTAACTACAACTACCGGTATCAACGGCTCAAAATGCCCTCCGAAGCACGGAAATGCTCAGAAATTAGGCCACTTTAACGTCACCCTTCAGAAGACTATTTAATATATTTAACGGATATTCTTTTATATCTTAAATAGTCTTTTGAAGGGTGACGTTAAAGTGGCCTAATTTCTGAGCATTTCCGTGCTTTGGAGGGCATTTTGAGCCGTTGATACCGGTTGTTGTAGTTCGATAATAGTCGTCAAGCCATGCCTGAAACTTGTAAAAGAAATTTAATGGATATTTGGCTGAAATGAGGTATTTCTTTACTGTTTGATTATCTTACTTAATTTCACAATACTTACTACCTAGTAATGTATTTTCAATTCAGCCTAAACCTAAATACTTATCTAATTACCTATAACTACAACACTTACCTTACTAAAAATAAAAACCGGCAAAATGCAAGTTGCGAACTTCGTCTTTTGGTGTATATTTAGTTTTAAATTTTCCTTACAGATTTAGATGTTTGTTACTCAATGACTCAAAAAAGCCTTGTTTATGAAAAATCGGTTTGCACTTGACCACGATCTCACCTGACGGTAAGTGAAGATGTGGTCGAAGGTGGACCGCGCGTTTGTGAGTTTCTGACGTTGTAAGGGTAATTTCTGGATCAACAGAACCGATTTTCAACATTATTTCACCAATAGAAAGCTACGTTATTGTGGAGTGTCATAGGCTATAAAAAATCAAAAAATTTACCCCTTAAATTTTAACCCGAAGTATTAAGCGGGGCAAACGGAACGGGCAGGGACAAAATATTTATAATGCGGAACGATGTCCGCGGGCATTGAATAAACCCATGTTATATGAGTCTGGAAACACGTAGCTCGGGAGGGATGTCAACAACAAAGCGGTGGAAAGCCTCCCGACGCCTGGTAGTCCGATGAAAAAAGGGGGAAGGAGAGATAAGTTCATGGAGGTCTAGAGCACATTCTCCATGAAATAACCTGCCCGAAGTTTCTTGAAATTTGAAATAGAGTAGGTAATATCGTTCCCGTAGTTAGAAAAAAATAAATAAGTCAGATTTTGGCGATTTTGACGTTTCCCTATTTTCTAAACACTTAAAACATGTTTATACTACTTACTACTATACATATTTGAGCCTTACAGGCATTTTCGTATCTTAGTCAGTTCCAAAAATATTGCCATTTTCGTCAGGCATATAGAATAATAAATATCTTCACACAAACACAATTTTTTAAAGGAAAAATAAATAATTCAGGAAATAAATCAATAACTGTGGTCAATGATAAGTTGAATGTCAAATAAATTAAATAACTTGAGTTGTTGAATTTTTCCTCAACTTCTTTCACAAAACCTACTTAGTTCTAGGAAAACTAAATAACTATATTTATTTAATTTTGTTATTCAGAATTCTGATATAACGTACCAAATTTATAAATATTTGATGTTATTTATTTCTTCTACAACTAGATAATGATTAATTATGAGATGCTAGGCAAATGAAATTAAATAAATTAAGTTGTTATCAGAGGAAATCAGAGGGACAAGTCCCATGTCATGTATCGAACCAATGCCACTTTCGACAGACGAAGAACTTTTTCTCATTCTGGTTCTAAATGGATTCCGGACACAGGAGAAAATAAAATAAAAAGGAAACTTAGTTCTTAAATAGACATTAATATTTCAGTGGCTAAGACGAAAAAAAAGAGTTAAGTGGTTCGAACGAATAAACCCTATTTTGTCGAGAGATTCTGAAGATGAAACAAGTAATATTATAACAACTCGAGCTATTATTGAAAACCCTATTGACCAAGTCTCATCGGGTTACCCTGATCGAAGAATCATGGAACACATTATCACAATCGCTGAGACAACAAATTCAGAATGGCAACAGGAAATAAAGAAAAAGACTGAGACTTGAGACAATCCTATGATATCCCAATGTAACCTGCTGAGTGCCTCTTCTAGTTCGATAGTTGGGTGCTAAAAATCCCCGACAGACGCCGGGTTACCAGTTTGGTAACACGTTGTCAGGTTCATAATTCATAAGTCCCTCGTCCACAACGTCCAGATTTAGTTTTAAACTTTCTAAATTTGATTTTGTAACAGGTCTAAAAGAGATTTCTGTTTATTTATTAGTCACCTCATTATTTATTTTGACTATTAGTATTATCAGAGCGCACACCAGTTACCAAACACTTCTCGCAGTCTTCAAATTTGGTAATTGTGTTATCAATGCAGGTTGCAGTTGTACCTATCATTGTGTGCAAGTGTGACTCTTGTGGGCTCAGAGAATAAGCATTAAAGGACCGAAATCGCATCTAAAATATTTCTATTAAAATCACCACATACCAGGACTTTAGGAAAGAATATCCTAAGAATGTACTCGATTGTGGACATAGAGAGCTTTAGGTCGGATGCTGGTGGTCGATACACACATATTATACAATACAATTGCGTTTAAATACACGCTTCCTCACATACACGCTCAATGAAGAGAAAGATTAAAAATACGAAGTCCATTTCAACCATTACAGATCTTTGAGTCTACTTTGGGACATTTGGTTTACCAAAACGACTGATTAGCAAAAGAGGCACCTCATTTCCAAGTTCGAAATTCAAAAGTTTACTAACTGAAGTAGGAGTAAAGAATGTAGTAGCTTCACCTAGAGCACTTTTCTGAATTATAGAGCCCCAAGACAACCTGTGTAAAGAGAGCCTCTCCCAAACTGTAGGGTCAATAGCGCAAGCGTTCAGATGCCTCTTGAGTACATCCTTATAGCGGAGATGTTGACCACCTTGTTTCCGCTTACCTTCTGCCATCTCAGAGTATAGAGTGCTTTGATTAACGGTGGTCTTTCATGGGGAGGACGTTACCACACCACCTGAGCTGACGCTGCAAGAGCAGGGCTTTGATGCCATACATGTGGATCGACGCAGGACTTCCGTGTTGGGAACATGGTCCGTAGGATGTTCAAGATCGACCTGAGACACCTTAGATGAAATGTGTACAGTTTCCTAATATCTGGTTTGTAAAGGCGCCATGTTTCTGCGCTATGTAGAAGACAAGGTAAGACCAGTGCCTTGTAAACACTGATCTTTGTCTCTAACGTCAAGTCATCATTAAGCCGTCCAAAGGTTGGAGCGGCGTTTGCAATGCGCGATGGTATCTCCGATGCCAGGGAGATGTTGTCATGCCGTATGGTACTTCCAAGATATTAAAACTGTCTGACTTCTTCTAGTGGATTCCCATCTAGATTAAGCGTGGTTTTATCAGTTTCACCGCCTCGGGGTGGTTGCTTAAGGACTTGCGTCTTGGAAGCACTGATGATCAATCCAAATCGATGGCACAATTGATGAAGTGCATCGACATAGCTTTGGATCATATAAGCGGCTATGAAAAAACATTATTTTGGAAGTGCAAAGTGCACAAAATCTTATAAGCCGCTATGAGCCAATATTACTTTTGAAGTGCAAGGTGCATACAATCATATAAACCGCTATGAGCGAACATTTCTTTTGAAGTGCAAGGTGCACAAAGTCTTATAAGCCGCTATGAGCGAATATTACTTTTGAAGTGCAAGGTGCACACAATCATATAACCCGCTATGAGCGAACATTTCTTTTATTGCAGGCACAACATTATGTAAGTTGAGAGCACAACATTATGAAAGTCGAGATGTGGTGGCGGCATGGAGTGTCATCGCCCCGTCTCATCCCGTGGGGGGCGTGGAGGTCGTCCGAGGGAGTGCTTGCCGGGGAACTGGCAGTGGCGTTTTTCTGCGAACTGTGGCCATTGGACTACGATCGCCGGCCCGTCTGCCGGGCGTGGTAATTGTGGCGTGTCCTCCCACTCTTTGGGGATCATTTATTGTCCGACGGTGGGCGTGCTTTTGTTGGCGTAATGATGATGATGAAGATGATTAATAGTATAAGTGCAATTATGATAAAAGAATCTGAAAATGTTGTCACTGTCTAATATGTGTAATTCGAATCAATTCATATAACACAATTCGCGAGGACGTGCAAGTAGTCAGGATGGGCGAATTGTTAGCTTGTTAAAAAAACAGAGTATAATTTCAGTTAAATATTGCACATTTTCAAATTATTTGACTCAGTGTTTTAAATAAGTTGCGGATTTGACTAACACGTGTTAATTATTACGGAAGTTTGTATAATATAAAATATTAATTATCTTTCAATTTACCATAAAACATGTTGATTTTGACTTATCATTTTAGAGTATGTTTATATTTTTATTGTTATATTTATTAAAATTCTTAGTAGCTCTATTTTGACTTCCGACAGTTGTAGCAAAAATAATTTAGTTTGTCGTTGATTTGACTACTTGTTTTTTCATTGATGATATAATCAAAGTCTATATTATGGCAACACAAGTGCCGAAAAGGCAGTCATCATTGAGCTACGAAGCGCGTTGGTTGTCAAAGTGATAAATTGTATTCATGTAATAAAGTTATTGTTGAAGAACAGTTTTTGGGTTTTAACTTCGGGAATTTTTTAACACACGTGATAGCATTGTAATCTTTCTCATTCATACGCAGGCTAAATTTTATTTATGATTATATTTGTCTCGTTTTACTGTCGCTTTTTCGTTCCATCAGATTTTCAAATCACAACGATACTAAAGAAGTGTCACTTCAAAAAGAGAATCGTTGGAATCCGTAACCTACGTATCCATAACATACATAGATTCACTGTTTTAGCTTCCACTGTAACCCCTGGCGGGTAGGTATATGCTATATGACCTTGAAACTTATGGGAACGAATATCTGAAGTGGTTAAACCAGTTTTCACGTTATATTAGGTTTTTATCTATCTACTACGGTTGTATAGGTATTCTCGTGTCAATTTACGTGCTCTGCCAAACTTGGAAAGAATTCCCTCAATCTACACAACCAAGCAACATACAAATCATTTTTATTACACATGTACAGACGTTAGATCTAGATACCCCAATTTGTCAAATATCTTTAATAGATTTTCAACTATATCACAAAAGCATAAAGTTAACTTTCAATTGGGGAACTTTGACAGGTAGCTTGATACGCTGGCGTCTGCACACATTTCTCCATTATGTGAGCTGAAATACGTGAACTGCTGGACATAGGTCTCCTAAAACGATCTGCACAATAACCGCTTCCAGCGACTTTCGTAAGATTATCTATCCATATTATTGAGGGACTTCTTCCTGAGCGCCTCCAGTTCGTGGTGGTCCCAGTTTCTGCCCCAACGGCCGTTGATTCTACTAGTTAACTACTAATAAATAGAATTGCAAAGCTGTATAGGTAGTGGGCAGGGCACGTATGCCCTCTGCCTCTACAGCTTTGCAATTCTATATATAAATTTGTTTATTATTATTTGCTCAATAAATGTTCTAATAAATTGCTATTAACATTGATGCTTTTGTACTATTATTATACTTTTCTTTAGTTTTATCGACCGTGCGTATTTTATTTATCATTAATCCAAGCTATGACTCAAGTTCTGATAACAGCATTTTTCAGTTCTTTACCACTCTTAGTTTTCAATGTGGTGCCTTATTTGATACGTATCAATTTCTTGACGTTTTCTATAAGTCTCAGTCCACTTTTGGTCTTTGTGTGATAGATTCTAAAATACTTTGAAGCATCTGCTCTGTTTTGCTAGGCAGAACAAATAAGTCATTTTTATGAGGAGTATATTTGTAGAGTATTTTCGAAACACCAATAATTAATTGGTAACCGAGGTGGAGCGCTGTCCGTAGTCAGGAAAATACGCGACGTGGAATAATAAAATAAAAAGATTTTGTTATAGTTGGAGCTAATTCGCAATTCGACACAGATGCGCCTGTAAATTACTGATAAGTACATTATATATTATTATATTAAAATAATCGCGGAGGTATTCGAGAGTTTTAAACAAATAAGATAATGTGTTATACTAACTTTATTCTTTGTGTTTTAATACTATCAGATCGGCTTATATACGGCCTCAATTTTTAGATGTCGGCGAGGCCCTAGGTTTCTACCTTATAATGACAAACCTCGCACTAAGTAAGATGAGTTATATTCCACACAACTATATACACAAAGCTCACGGAACTCACTCAGTTTACAAAAACCAACCGCTTTTATATTATTCTTACAATATATTTCACAGCTATAGTGACTACAAATTCTTTTATAATAATAATAATAATAATATCTGGGGACAATGTCACACAGATCATCCTAGCCCCAAACTAAGCAAAGCTTGTACTATGGGTACCAGGCGACGATATACATACTTATATAGATAGATGAACGCTTTGAGTATCTGGTGCCTAGAGGCAAACCTTGTCGCACAGCTATTTCTCTTCTTCTAAGGACTCCTTCTCATACTTCCAGCCGCTATGATGGCTCGTTTACTGTACGCGCAGTGCGCCTTTGGAACTCTTTACCACACTTCATACGTGATAGCTCGTCATTAAGTATATTTAAGAACAGAATTAAGAATCATTTCTTATCTCTTTAATTTATGTATATAATAGATATGTAGGTTTTATGTAGTTTATTCTTTATTATTAGGTATTGTATGTAAATATTTGTGTGTATTTTATCAATATTTTTAATTTAATATTTTGTTGTACACTGCTTGCACCCATTTTATAATAATTTCACTCTCCTAATGGTTTGCTGGAAGAAAATTCATTAATGAATTAAGCTCGCCTATGTACATGACGTTTTATTGTAAAGTTTTATTTAAATGTATGTTTCTGTGTGCAATAAAGAATAAGAATAAATACATATATACATAGAAAACATCCATGACTCAGAAACAAATATTTGTGCTCATCACACAAATATTTGCACTTACCGGGATTCGAACCCAGGACCACTAGCTTCGTAGGCAGGAGCACTACCAACTAGGCTACGGTGACCGTTTATGACAAAGATATGAAATTCCTTCAATATGAGTATTGAAATATAGTCCAATTCCAAAACAAATAACAATTTTAATGAATTTTATGTAACTTTAAATGCGAAGTTATTTTACGAAAATTACGTTTATTTAATATAAGCAAATTTTATAGTTACATAGTTTGCTAAGAGATGGCGCTAGATATCAAACGACATTAAGTTTTATTAATGTATAAAGTAATCAAATAATATGATTCAGAATAATGACATTAATTATTATAGATTTTACTTTAAGCGTTTACATAGTATACTGGATATTTATATGATATGCCACATTTTATATAAAATGTTGATGTAGTCAATACAGTGTTTATTTATATTTATAGAGCTTTAAATTTATATCTTTTTAATCATCATTTATCTTATCTTTTTAATAATAACTATTTGGATTTCAATTTAGTGTGTTTCAGACAATATTATTACACTAATATTAATACGTGAAACAAATACTTTGTACCCTTTGCAACGAAAATTGCCCGGACGGGGGATCAATCACCATCCTCAAGTAGCCTTGGACACAAACCTCACCCAGACTCCGAATAACTATATGTATATGGGTCACATAAGTAGCCGTGGTTAAGTATCCGCCTCGTTTCTACCCCAGTTTCATTGTGTAACGATTTAACTGTCCTGTGTGGGGATTTAACTCGTTACACTGACGCTGGGGTAGAAGCGAGGCGGATACTTAACCACGGCTACTTATGTGACCCATATAATAATATATATAGTTATTCGGGGGCGCATTGGATCCGGTAGTAGCATTAAAGCGCGACCGTCGTTATAAACACAAGGTCGGTCATAATAATAATATAGAATTCGTACCTTAACATAGACCATTCAGGCAATATGTAGTAAAATATAAAAATATAAACTTCGATTATTAAACCTAAACATGATCTCCTTGACAATAACTTAATACAAGCTAGCTAAATATCATAACTCTTATAAATGAATTTTATAAATATTTTAACAATCTGTGTACCTTTAAATCTATAATATGTAAATAGAAATATTATGTATACTTAACTGTATTACTAAAAACATGTTCTGACTATTTACAAGCGCTTTTTAAAACTCTACGTGAATAAATACCTTTTTGACTTTTATTTTATTTTATTCGGAGCCTGGGTGTGGTTTGTGTCCGTGAAATGCAAAAAATTCTCTTCGTATTACAGGAATAACCAAAGTACTGTCTTCATACATATAAAAATATGATATTCTGACACCTGACTGCATTTAATTAGAGAAACAAGAGTTAATGTCTATTATCAACCATATCTATTATTAGTTTAATTATACGAATAATAAGTAAAAATACATTTTATATAACCCAAATGCACCTGCCACGATCTCTCTGCACTACCCTAAGGTTGACTGGTCGAGAATGCCTTTGGCATTAAGTCCGACTATGTACATTTTCGCTGTACTAAAGTTTAAATAAAATAAATATACACAAAGGTGGAGCGTTATCAACCTCAAAAAAAAAACCAGTATCATCAACCCCTTAATTTACATAAGAATACAAATACAAATCAAAGATCCAAGAAAATACAAACAAACAACTAAATAGTAAGTGTATATACAGCACATACACAGCATACACGCACAAATATGATGCTATACATATTTGATTAACTAGCAATCAAAATTAAACCATGCACATAAAAATATACCCAAAAAGAAACAGAACACAACAAAGCAAATACAAAATAAAACATAACAATAAATCATAAAGAAATATAATAAAACTAAGTTACATACAATCTTAAAATCAAAAACCAAACCACACCAAGAAAAATTACATATCATAAATATATAGACATATAAAATAAAAAAGGTAAAGCCACATAAAAAGTAAAAAACACATAAAAAGGGACAACTCTATTAAAAACATATAAAATAAAAGCTAGTGGCTTTAACATAAATATAAATGTAACGAACAAACAAAGTTAATAAGCAAACCTAGACAAAATCAATAAAGTAATAATCCTAACTCATAAAAACAATCATGAAAAATAAACATAAACACCTTCTGTCAAACGCATAATACAATAAAACGTATAATAAAACAAACCAAACCATAGAAAAAACAACAAACAAACCAAAAATAAGCCTAAAATCTATATATATAAAAATCAATGCCACTTTTCGTTGTAATGTTTTAACTAAAAAACGCATTTATCGATTTGGCTAAGTTTGGTCTTGAATTATTTGTGGAAGTCCAGGGAAGGTTTGTATCTAGAGAAAATTTAAAAAACGTCTTGAAACAGAGTAAAATCAACATCTTTTAGCAATTTAAAATATTTTTTGTTTGCATAAATGAACTTAATAATCATTTTTTTTATTACTATGCCTTATACGTAGCGAAGCACGTACCGGGTCGCTAGTAACTAATAAATAAAACTACATAAACTGCCTGGGCTGATGTACAAACAGCTTCTTCCTAAATTAAATGGAAGAAATAGAAAAAAAAATGAAAACCTCTTAGTTACTGCCCGCCAGATGGTAAACGATTGTAACACGCATGGCGTCACTTATTGACACTACCATCTTAATGACCTCTGGCTAACTTACTCATACCCTGAACCACCTGGCTCCACCTGGTATTGTAATTAATCTTTAATGAAATGGTGTCATTTATCGTTATTCTAATAATATCATATGATCATTAAATTACTTCCGCAACGACATATTAATATCAAAGTCAATTATTGACACCACGTTCCTTAATTGAGATATTATAGTAACATTAGTTTAAATTAACTTGATCGTTATAAAATACAGATCTGTAATTGATACACGTACCATTTCTTTGTTTATAATACAACTAGCTTTTACCAGCGGCTTCACTTGCATTATTCCTCAGGAATATTACTTTTAGGTTCTTGGTGTAGGTAGGTACTCCTGATTAGTGTTGAAAATGATTAAACGGACTGAATTCAACTGACGATCAAATTGGTCAAAAATGGTCATTAACTGTCAAATATGGTCATTTTGAGTCATTTTGATTTCAATAATATTTTAGTACCTTTTTAAGCTTCTTCTTAGTTTTTGTGATTGATAAAAGTTTACAACTTATAAATGGAAACTGAAAAAGTGGTTTTAATGATTTATTATATTATTAAACATTTTACAATGTAGGTTTGTTTTAACAAAAGATCTCTCATGATATAATACAAAATAAAACGTTGCTTTATTTTAAACTTGCATATAAATTGGGTACCTAAATAGATAAATTGGGTGGTAGCTGAGAATAGACAGTAATATTTGAGTCAAATTGACTGAATTTGACAGTAAATGACCGGTCATTTAAGGTTTATGACAATCGTGACTAGTCAGATTCTGTCATTTTACATCTGTACTACTGATATCGTGTCTGTATAATTTCATAATGAGCGGTTAGCAGTTAGGGTCGCTTACCACTAGAATTGATAAAACACCTACTGTCGAATGGATATCCCCCTTTTTAGAAGTAGAGAAAAACTAATATTATCCTTACTAATATAATATATGCAAAAGCTTATGAGTATGGATGTTTATTACCCTTTCACACAAAAACTACCGAAAGGATTTTGATGAAACTTTGTAGTAATATAGGTAGCTTACTAGCCGTGCCTCACGGTTAGTCCGCGACAAAATTTATAAATTATAGTTTATGTATTGTTCGATGTATAAGCTATATCTACAAAGATCCATCAAAATCCGTTGGGTAGTTTTTGCGTGAAAGAGTAACAAACATCCATATACACCTATAACAGAAGTTAATGTAGTTTCTAAATTATAGTCAAAATTAGTAATAAATTAATTAATTTGTGTTTTAGGTGTGATATTTATTTTATTACAATAATATTAACTGGCTCGCGGTGTTCATTCACACGATCTGGTTGGCCAATTTATGTAGCTACCACGGCTACATCAACTGGCCACCATAATCAGGTGCTATGTGAAATCTCTAGTCTAACAGGCAAACAACATAACTCGAGTTCTTCGTGAAATAGAACCTTTATGCGAAGCTATCATCTAAAATTGGTTGGTAAACCAGAATACACCACCTACAGCGGAGTCACGGCAGCAGGCATTTGACTGCAATGATATCCCATATACATATCATATTGCATACTACCCGTCTCCACAAAATAAGTAACTCTTTTATGGGGCAATGTATGAGATTTTATAACAAACTTCCCAATGATATTAGAGAATTGTCTACGAATAAGTTTAAAAGAATTATTCAAGCCAAATTGTGTAGCAGGGCATTTTACAAAATTTCTGATTATTTAAGTGAAAAAAGTGCTTGGGATGGAGTTGTTCTGAGTCAACACACATGATTGTAATTAATCTTAAGTATATTTTATTTTAAAAAAGGATTCCTACTGAGTTTTCTGGCAGTGTTTCTCAGTAGCTGCCACGTCATGCACTGCACGGTAGGGCAAAAAAAAATATGACGATTCCACATAAATGTTAAATTTTTACGGAATAAAGTTACTTTCACTTTGACTTTGACATATATATATGGCCTTTACGTCTGTTACAGACGATTTACGGCGCATTGTCTGAGAGACATTTCTTATGGTGGCTAAGCAAACCGATGCGAGAGCGACATGGCCTGCCGCAGGCCAGACAAGAGAAGTTTGCGGTGGTTGGTGCCGAGCCGCTTTCATGTCGCTTCTATCTCTTATCAGCAAGTACTCCGAACCAGGCTTCATCACAGATCTAACGACCCTCCACTACAAGTTTGCGCCATACATATTTATGTATGTATGGAATACAATCGAACAATCGGCGGTCTCAATAGCGAGATTGTTACAAAGCGATAAGACCGCCGATTGTACCTGTATTTGCTTATTTTAAAATAATGTGTTATTCTAGTGCAATAAAGTGATCGCTATCTATCTATCGGACATACATAAAGTCAAAATAAAATATAGGTAATAAAAATTATGACTGTCACTGCGTCGGCATCTTCCATTGCTGGATATAGACCTCCCCAATGGTTTCCACAACGTTGCCATTGGTTGGGCGTGCCATGCGAGGGGGTGACCGCAGATAGGTGACAACTAGTACATAGAAGACCTGCTGCCCGACTAACTGCTGCATCCTTTAGTCACTTTAACAATACCAGGGTGTAATGGGTTGCCCCTGATATTCTTTCGGGGTCGAGAACAACACGGCTAAAATCACTTAAACAGGATGTTTTATTTCTTTTCAAAGTTCGAGTTCTATTAACGAATACTCTTTATTATATTCATAAAAGTTAAGACCTTACAAAAATCAATTAAAATTGTATTTCAAAATGCCGAAATAAATTCCTCTTTAATACTATATCTCCTCTCGCGGGCCTGTTGGAAGAGATTTCATTAGAGTGAGCAGTGCCTTTGTATTCTTTCATTTTGTATACTTGGTTTTATTTACTTTTACTATGTGTACATAAAAAAGAAATGACCACAATACAACTTGAAAAAAAATAACTGAACAGTTTTATTGTTTTGCCGTTTGATTACCAAAAATATATAAAATCGGGACAGTTGCGACGAAGACAAAGAAAAATATTTTCGAACACCTTTCTTTTTCTGTTTAGGTTCGGTAATAGGTATCTATGCCAAATTATGTGTAGACGCGAAAAGCCTTTCATCCGATGATGCAGATGCAGATATCGGAGAGAGGATATCGAATGTAAATTAATAAAATAAAATATATATCCGGGAAATATCACGCACGCCATCAAGCCAAAACTAAGCCAGCTTGCACAATTAATATAATTATTTATGGATAGTTCAGAAAACATCCAGACCAAGACATTTATAAACACAAATATTTGTCCCGAGCGAGGATCGAACCCGCAACCTTTGTCGAATCAAATCAAATGTAAAATAAACTAGCTAATTGTATCTATGGTTGCGCCATTAATAGGTTTTATCACACTAATATTATAAAGGCGAAAGTTTGTGACTGTGTGAGTGTGTATGTTTGTTACTTCTTCACGTCTAAACGGCTGGATTGATTTTAATAACATTTGGTATGGAGTTAGCTGACACCCTAGATTAACCCATAGGCTATATTTTTTTTTTAGTTTAACGCGGGGTACAGCTATTATGAAGGCGAAAGTGTGTATGTTTGTGTATTCTTTACGTAAAAACTACCAGACGAATTTTGATGAAACTTTGTAGTAATATCTACTATATAAAAATAAGTGGGGTTTTTCTTCCTGACGCTATAACTCCAGAACGCACGAACCGATTTCCACGGTTTTGCATTCGTTGGAAAGGTCTCGGGCTCCGTGAGGTTTATAGAAAAGAAAATTTATAAAATTTAACGCGGGTAACACCGCGGGGCACAGCTAGTAGCTTATGTATCCGAATAACACATAGGCTTTAATTTATAAAGTTTAATTAAACAACTTGATGGTAAAATGTTTAAATCTATGCTGAAACGATGGCTATTGCACAACGTATTTTATGACCTTAAAGAGTTTTTTGCTTATGACCAAGTATCGAAGCAACTGATTTATTGATAATGATGTGTTATTTATCTGTTGTCAAGATTACAAAAAATAATTATTTAATATTAAGGTAGGTAGAAAAAATATTGCATGCCCGATATGGGTAACTGTTGATCAATCAAATTGTTATAACATCTTCTGTACACAGTTTCTGGCAATAAAATGATCTATGTCTATGTCTAACGCGGGTAAAACCGCGGGTCACAGCTAGTTACAACTATGCGGAGCGGACCCGGATATAAGCAATCCTCAGTGCTATTAGGTCCTATAATGTCGCGCCACCGTCACCCCCCCCCCCCCCCCCCTTATATAGAGACTGTTATTAGCTACGCTATAACAATCTGGTCTGTTTACATTATACTGCAAAAATGTGCAAGTGTTTCGTATGATCTCTTTGTTTACATCGTGTCTTCACAAGGACAGCAGTACAGAATAAAGGAGAACTAATTTGGAAATTGCGCTCGACCGGAGATTTTTGGATGAATCGTGATATTTCGCAAACAGTGTTTTATGAACCTTTTGGCAGACGTGAAATTATGACATACACTTGTATTTGTCAAGCTCACAATGCAGTACATAAACATAGTCAGATACAGTATTACAGTAACAAAAAAAATATATAAGTCCATCCGTGCGGTCTGTGTTTTCTATTAATCCTTAAATAAATAACAAGGCAGTAAGCTATTATTTTTAAATTTAGTACTATTAATTAATTCATATTTTAATATTGTAATATTAAAAAAGAAGACGAGCTGATGGTTAGCGCAGAAGGCTCTAAACTAGTTTAGTTCTTTATTCATTAACAAATTACATTGTGTGTTGAATACATTTTATGCTATAATAAACTCTTACATTACTACTACATTACATACATTATTACATGATTATTAACAATATGATTAAATTTGTGACCGATGAAACACATGAAAACCCAACATATACAATAAAATGTGTCTAAGATGTCAAGAAAGTAAATATAAATATAATCAGATAATCTAATATATATAATTCAATATTAACATGTCAAGAAATTCGTTTTAAATAACATCAATTCAAATCTGGAGTACAAATAAATAGTCAATAAAAACTAAAATAATAAAATAAAATAACAGTAAACTGAGATAAGTGACTCTATTTAAACAGTTAAAATCAAAAACTCTTAAGGCTCCAGAGTCAATGCTAAGACAAGGTTCAGACTTTTTAGAGATCATTTATTGAATAGAGACACTTTTTGATCAGAAACGCCTTCAATTTCCTCTTAAACTCCTTAGTATACAAGTCAGATTTTAATTCAACCGGAAGCCGATTAAACAGTTTTACCGAGTTATAGTGCGAACTGTGTTTTACTACATTTAAGGTAGGTGCTAAGTTGGATGGCAAGTCTTTCCTCCTCGTTAACTCCCGTTTTTGTCTGTCTTCATAACTTTCGTAAGTGTGAATATATTTTGCTAGGTTCGTCAGTAACACCAATGTATACAAACTCGGCACCGTCTAAATCTTGAGAGCTCTGAAATGTGGCTCACACGACTCCTGCTGCTGTATTTTAACCATCGTTCTTATGGCCCTTTTTTGAGACACAAAGGCTTTTTGAATATAATATTCAAAAAATTCAAAAGTCATAGCTACCGCCCCATAAAATAATGCTATATCTGAGTCTGGATTCTACTAGGGCAAAATAGACAGTCTTAAGTTGCTCTAAATTGATTACCTCTCGAAGACTTCTAAGAACGTAGCAAGCCGAGCAAATAGTGCTTTCAATATTAAGCAACTCACTTTTCCAGTTTAATAGGTGATCTACATGCACGCCTAAAAATTTTGTTTCTTCTACCGTGTCCACTCTAACTCCATTCATAGTGCTGTAAAGTTTGTCATTATTTTTACTTGTGGTTTGAACTAGTAGCTAAATTTAAGCGACTAATACCTGAGGGCACCCTTATGAGGTTCGGGCCACAGCTTAGGAGCCAACGCGATCCTCGCCGCCGAGGCACCTATCCTAGCTAACCTGCGGCTCTCTAGCTACCTAGGTGCTTAGTTTAGTTTAGTTGATTTTATTATATTGAATTAATTTTTTTTATTTATACCAAATAAATACTTATTAGGCACTTGATCGTACCATGGGTTACATTATTGTAATTTTGATATAGATGACTATTATTTTTTAAATAATATACTTGCCTATTATGTAGCTAACTATAGGGGAAATAATATTTATAATCAGTTCAGTCGTTTGCGAGTTATCGCATCACAAACAAAAAGAATACAACATGCAATCATTTTTTATAATAATAGATTCCACTTAGAATTTAAGACAACGAGACATTTGAATTTATAATTTAAAAAATATATAATTACATATACTTACTGTTAATCACTTCTCTGGTTCACCATTTCCAAAAAATATTAACAAAATAAAACGCTTAAAAACTGTTCCACTTCAGAGAGCTAATAGATTATTTTCATAAATAGTTACGTATATAACAATAAAAAATAAACTCTAATATACTGTAATAAATAAAAAAGTCACTTTCTTTTACAATCAAAGTTTCACAGAACGTGCGCACTCCATGGACGATATTTATACTATGAGTCTTGAATATACCAAACAATAATGTAATTTTATTTGCCTGCATTTTATACAACGCACCGGTAGCCCCATTTGTTTGTTTATTACATGACATATAAAGAAGGACCAAATAAATAAAGAATTATTATCGCTTCAACTACAAACTGGCCGTTCCCGTGATGTTATCCAAAATATTAGCTAACATCTGTCTTACGGTACGCAAAATAAATTAAATAAAATAGTAAAGTTTTTTATTCACGTAGACTAAAATAGTCAGAACATGTTTGTAGTAATATATAATTAATTTATAATTATTTCTAGGTAAATAGATATTTAGGTACACGGATTGTAGGAAAAAAATTACAATAAGATCTATTTTATAATAGTAACGATATTTAGCTAGCTTAAATTAAGCTATTGTCAAGGATCATGTGTAGGTTTAATTATCAAAATTTTAAATTTTAGCTATATTTTTACTACATATTATTTAATGAATGGTTCTGTCTATATTAAGGTACGAATTAAATATTATTATTATGGCGGACCTTGTGTTTATAACGACGACAAAAAATACGGAACGGATTTTGATGATACTTTGTAGTCATTCATATCAATGACTTTTTTTTTTTTTTTTTTTTTTCTTATTTTGGATGGGTTTGCGCTTGACCACGATCTGGTAAGTGGAGATGTGGTCTAAATTGGACCGCCTAATTGATGCAGTTCACTCTAGCTCTAAAAAACCCATGTTATGAGCGTCTGCAAAGACGTCGTTCGGGAGGATGTTCCACAGCTTATCCGTGCGTATGTAAGAGGGAACAAAGTGCTTCGACTGGCATGCTGGGATGTCAGCAACAATATGGTGGAGACCCTCCCAATGAAAAAAAGGGGGAAGGAGGGATAAGTTCATGGAGGAATTGAGCGCATTTTGTATCAGTCATCAGTCATCCATCAATAGCCGGTAAAACCGATAAGCTTGCAATTTGACGCCGATGATCCAAGTTTTGCAGGATTTTACTTGTCACTGTGCCAATATCCAAATAAGTCCAGCACCAGTCCAATAGCACTGCTATTTTTCTTAAATATCAATAGTGAGACAGTCTAGACAGTAGCTATTCTTCGTAACCCATCAGAACCATAACTGAATTTTTTATTGTTCTGCGCATTTACCTACATGAAAATGACCACCTGCGATATCGGCTTGAAAAAGACAATAGTATTGTGGCATACAATTCGCGTTGTTCACGATTGAATATTCCTAGTTGAATTTTGACAGCAGTAGCCAATCACAACAAAGACTATATAGCCATGCTATGTAGTCGAGTTGGTATTCAATCACAGAACCACTTTCTATACCCATAAAATTTTCTATTTATTTACGACGGTCACCGTAGCCTAGATGGTAGTGCTCCAGCCTACGAAGCTGGTGGTCCTGGGTTCGAATCCCGGTAAGTGCAAATATTTGTGTGATGAGTACGAATGTTTGTTTCTGAGTCTTGGATGTTTTCTATGTAATAAGTATTTATCTACTATCGCGAGGGAATATCTACCAGAGGACGGGAAGCAGCTTCCTTCTGAGTACTACGACCATCATACTGCGATCGCCAACCCGCCTGCCAAGCGTGGCGATTATGGCATATCCCCTCAAGATGATTCTTGAGGGAGGCTTCTCCAGCAGTGGACTTATTTAAGCTGTAATGATGAAGTATTTATCTATCTATATAAGTATGTATATCGTCGCCTGGTACCCATAGTACAAGCTTTGCTTACTTTGGGGCTAGGATGATCTGTGTGACATTGTCCCTAAATATTATTATTATTATTTACCTTGAAAGTCGTAGGGAGCCACTAACCAAGATGACAAGACCAGTACCTCGATCACGACTTACTTACTCGATGAAACTTACCGTTTTCTGGTATAGACATTTTAAGTTCATTGAAGTTTCCGCTAGAGGCGGTGCTGGTTACTGTACTGGAAAAACTGTAAGTATCAGCGAGGATGGATATATAAGATTTCTGACGAATATTTTAGGTATTATCATGACAACCGCTACCAACTTACTTAATATCATCAGTGCCGCCACCAGCGTGAATTATTTGCGAAGTCGCTGCATCATACTGTCGCTAGAACCAAGTCTCCAGTATTTCGAACCCTAGATATGCTAAACGCGCTCCTGATTGCCTATCCTGAATGCGATGTGTTTGCCGGTAGATGGACAGACATTAGGCGAATATGTTTGGTTTTCTGCGAAAGAAAGTATGCAAGGATGTCCAGTATTTTGTATTGAATTTTATATGTAACCATAAAAATAAATAATGTAATTGTTTCTATGTTAATTAATGTAATTTATTTATTTATTTAAGGATCGTCAACGTTACATACACTCATGTAATTGGTTATTAACCGTTTTATATAACTATAAATAAATAGTAAAAAAAAAATTAATAAATTAACTATTGAAGGTATAAAATACTTTCATAACTGATATCCTCTTTCTCATAATCATCATCATGTCAGCCGAAAGAGGTCCACTGCTGGACAAAGGCCCCAAATATCCCCACAACGGCTGGTCTTGCGCTGCCCGCATCCAACGGCTTCCCGCGACCCTTGCAAGCTCGTCAGTCCATTTCATGGATCCTGCCCACGCTGCATCTTCCGGCGCGTGGTCGCCACTCGAGGACCTTTCTGCCCCATCGGCCGTCAGTTCTACGAGCTATGTGCCCCGCCCACTGCCACTTCAATTTGGCAGTTCTATGGGCTATGTTGCCTACTTTGGTTCGCCTGCGGATTTAGACGTTTTCTTCTTCCTACTATGAATTAATATCGTTGTTCGCTAATGGCACAGTACGTATAATTTTTTAATACAATAATGTTTTATCGGTTCACACATGAAACGTTCTTTGTTATTGTATAACAAACTTGAAGAGAGAAAATGAAAACATAGACGGAAAATGAAAACATTCTGTAGTATAACTACCATAAGGAATGCAGTCTATATATGACGTTTTAGATTATATGTTTTACAGATTTATCTAAGCATATCTAATTTCTATAACGGAAAACATGCGTGCAATTGTGTGAAAACGAAACGTATATGGGTGAATTGCCCAACCCAAAAAAATAAACGGCAATACCTGAGAACAGTAGTGCAATGTGCCGATTTTTAATTTTACACATTTTTTCTGAATAGCGAATGTACTTCTCTACCTCGGCAAAAAAAATCATTCATTTCTACCCACTAATAGACCGAAAAAAAAATTACAAAGTGTTATTTTATCATCACGGTGGCCTGTCCTGAATTCCTCTCATAAAATACCTTCCCCTGTAAATACATTCGTAATATGAATTTAAATCGATTTTGATATCATTAAATTATAATATTTTCGATCAAATAAAACTTTCTTTGTTTGTTTATCTTCTTTCTCATGGATTTGACAGTCAGTCAACTTTTGTCCGGAAAAAAGTTATCATTTCAGAGGACAGTAAGTTTTAGTAGAATAGCCACGTCAAGATTGCGTTGTTAGGCCTGTGTCAAATTTCCTCACTTCGGATCCATCCGGCTCAAGATCTCGGCATGAACGCACTGATCCCAATGTCTTGCGGTTTTCCACCAAAAAAGTAAGTTTATCATTTCAGTGATATGGGGACAAAAATTGTTTCATTTCGGTGGCTGTTATAACTCGTGCTAGATTCTTTTAATTTGTTTCAAAATTATGTATTAAATTCGCCGTAAGTACTGTTTTGTTTTAGTAGTGTTCATATATTTTAATAAATTTATTTCGGAGTTAAATGTAGAACTAACCTGTATTTTATCATCTCAGTGTTATCATTTCAGTGGATTCGGTAGACTGTTATACCAATTATTGTCCATCGGAATGAAATGTATCTCCGAAATGATAAAACCATATAGTTTTAGAGATCCTTGTGTCAAATACAAGGTCATCGTTTTAGATTTGATTATTCGGGTGTATTTGTTGTGTAATAATTGTGTTTACGATATATATTGTATACACATATTTTTGTAGTAAGTACATGTATATACTTACTTTACATACAAATTTGTTCGGCTCAACGATAATGTGGTGAGTATGTGAGTCACCTTATACCTACTAATTGTCTACAAAATAATAATTTCGAGGGTTAACCTTCTTTTTAAGTAATTTACTTACCTTTATTTTTATGTCATTTATTATGAGTAAATAATATCCATACATATATTAAAATCGTAGTAGGAAAGTCAAAACTGTACATTAAATTTTTTTTAAAACGATACTTGGGGCGTGATCTACAATATAGTATTTAGAATTTTTGTCTGTTTGTCTGTATGTATGTCCGGGCTAAACTCAAAAAGTACTGCATGGATTTACCTAAAATTTTGCATGAATATTACTAAGAGGTCGGGCCAACATATAGGCTACATATTATCACGCTATCACCTACAGGGGAGAAGCTGTGATAATTTATAACATTTAACGTGGGTAAAACCGCGGAGCACAGCTAGTTTTATATAATTTCTAAATTTTACAAGATATAATAAATAAATCTATAATTAAACTTATTAAAAAAGACTGATGTTTATAATAATTATAGTAAAGACGTGTTATGGTCTAATAATTAAAGAAGTACCTACTACATATATAAATTAAAAACCTATATTTACACTCATAAAAAGAAGCTGATTAGTGAATTTGAGAAATTATTGTGTGATTTAAAGTAACATGATGAAAAATCAATCTTTTTAAGCTACATACTTTCGCAGTTATGTATAAGTAATTATGTGGAACAAAACTTTTGGTTTTCGTTCTTTTTAGATATATACGTTTCTCTATAGTTGTAGTAAATTAAGAATAACGTGATCTCAACTTGGTTTCTGTTATGTTTCATACGTTTATGTAAAAGGATTAAAAGTACTAAGCTATTACTACTTAGATATGTTTATAATGTTTCTTATCCATTTATTGTATTTTGAAATTGATTTAATTTTATAAGTTTTACTTATATACCTGTAGAAACACTATTCTCGTCTAGATACCAATTTAACTAAATTATACCTAGCATTTTTCTCTAAGTGCAATAGGTAGACATTATGTATTACTACTAATGACAAAACTTACAAATGCAGCCATAATATTAATCAGAAACTTTAAACTTCCTAATCGCACTTCGTTAACTCTTTTGAAAATATATCTAGTAAATTAGTATTAGTTCAAAACACATTAAACATACAAAAATATTTATGTATGGTTATCAGCAGTTACCATAAAGTTTTCCAACATTTTCACCCAACAACAACCAGAAAAAATACCAAAGGTTATATAAGTGAAGAAACAATTCATTCATATCGTAATAAACATTACATTGATATCATATTTTGGGGATATTGTAACCTCAAAGAATGATATAATAGTATAATGATGCTTGCTTATCGTATGGGCAGTGGTTACCCTAGTGTCAGAATTGTTCAAGCCGCCCAGTAGGCCTCTGACATGGCTTTACGACTGTTGTCTAATGACTACAACCGGGACCGACAGTTTAACGTGCCCTCCGAAGCACGGAGACGCTCAGAAATTAAACCACTTTGGTGGTCACCCATCTATGGACTGACCGCGAGCTTAGTTACTTAACCTCGCCGTTCACTTACGGACCGGTAAGAGCATCTAGCTATGAGCGCCTATAATGATATCTGTCACTAAATGTAATATCTGTATATCAATAATGATATTAAAATACCTGTGTACTGTCCTGTCTCAGTGTTTATCTAAAATTTGTGGATATCAAAACTAACAAAGTACGGAACCCTGGCTGCCCGTCACGGTGGTTCTTAGCTGTATCATTTCGGTGGATTTATTTTATTCCGGTGCACAGTCTATCATTTCGTTGGTCATTTTTATCATTTCGCTAGACACTTTTCAGTTGAGTGGACTCTTAAAAATTCATCCTTAAATATTTATGTCAGTTTTTATGATATTTGGTGTCCACTCACGCAGAATGTTATAAAGTAGGCTAAAGTTTAATTTATCACTACAAATATGTAAGTAGCATTGAAATCAAAAAATTCCACCGAAATGATAAATAAAAATGACTTGTTGAAATTCACCCATATTATATATTGTTGTTGAAAATGAACACATGCTATAAAAAGTTAGGTACTTTATAAGAAAACGAAAATATCGGACAAATGCAGGTTGGACATATATATGTACTGAGTTCGTACCTTCCTTTTGATGTTCTTCTTAGTCGGCAAACATATATATATATATATAATGTAAACGATTGAGTAAATCTGCTTATCTTCTATTCCAACTTTCAAAGAAAATAAATACTGAGTCTCTGCTGACAGCTTATCATGGACTTGTTCGTCTCTATTTTAGGTTATGGTATTGTTTTCTGGCAGCCAACAGATAGGGAACTTATATTTAGAATACAAAAAGGTGCATAAGATCCATGTGTAATTTAAAGCCAATGGAAAGCTGCGTTCCTTAATTAGATTGAAACAATAATGACAAAACATAGCGTAATATCTAATTATTTAAGCCCTTGACATGTATGATTAATGAATATGTTCTATTATTATACTATTCTACACCTATGTTGTAGCAATAGTCTATCTATACCCTACTAGATGCAGACACAACATGCATGAAATAAATGAACATACCTAAACAAAATTAAAACGAATGTTCTTTAATTGTGGGCATTGGCATTTTTTCTTCTTCTTATAACCGAACGGAAAGACTATCAGCTCTATTGGGAGATTATGTTGCATCAACTTTCTCAGTAGAATGTATAGCAACACATTTCTCTATTTTCTTTTGCTCATGAAATGCTGTAAGCTATACTTCTGCTTCTCCCGCGTGAAGATCGATAGTAAAGTCCATCAGTCTAACTAAACTACTACTAACTAAACTCTAAATTACTATTTTAATGCGGTCACCGTAGCCTAGTTCGTAGTGCTCCTGCCTACGAAGCTGGTGGTCCTGGGTTCGAATCCCGGTAAGTGAAAATATTTGTGTGATGAGCACGAATATTTGTTTCTGAGTCATGGATGTTTTCTATGTATATAAGTATTTATCTATCTATATAAGTATGTATATCGTCGCCTGGTACCCATAGTACAAGCTTTGCTTAGTTAGGGGCTAGGATGATCTGTGTGACATTGTCCCTAGATTCTTCTAAAATGATGATGATAATGCTGATGAATCGATTTAAATATATTGTGTAAAATGTGGGAAATACTTGTGCGTCATTTGATGGGACTGGGATGGGTTGGCGTGATTGATAGATAATTAACTTTCACGCCGCAGGTTCTGGGCTCGATTCCCACCCAGGACAGATGTTTGTGTCCATGAACAAGGCTGTCTGTCCAGTCTGGGTTAATTTATCTATATAAGTTTGTATTTAAATTAAAGCTAGCTAAATATCACTACCATTATAAAATAAATTGTATAAATGTTTTAACATTCCGTGTACCTAAATATCTGTAATAAGTGACTAGAAATAATAACTATATTACTACAACTCGACACATGGAGTTAGAGGCAATGCACACAATTTATTGCAGTCATATTTAAAGGACCGAAAGCAAATTACTCATGTAAGAAATCTATGTCCTTCTACACTCACAGAAACAATATATACATCTGATGAGAAGTTAGTCTCTTACGGAGTCCCCCAAGGAAGCGTTTTAGGACCGTTGTTATTCCTTATATATGTAAATGACATGCCAAAAACAATTAAACATGACATAATATTATTCGCTGACGATAGTACAATCTTATATATAAATAAAAATATTGACATTTTAAATTCAGAAATATGTAATAGTTTGACATGTATTAATAATTGGTTGAAAAATAATAATCTATTAATGAATCTATCAAAAACATATGCAATGGACTTTAGGCAACGACATGATACGCACACCCTTGACATTGATTCTACTAATACAAAAATAATAGAAGTTGATACAACGCGATTTTTGGGATTAATTATTGATAATAAACTTAAATGGAAATCGCACGTAGATAATTTATGCAAAAGGTTGTATCAATTCTCATTTGCTCTTTACAAATTGGCTAAAGTAGTTAACTTAACTGCGGTAAAGACAGCGTATTATGGACACGTTGCGCCATTATTAAGATACGGTATAATGTTTTGGGGGAACTCAACTAATAAAGAACAAGTTCTTAAGGCTCAAAAAAGATGCCTACGTTCAATGCTAGGGCTAAAAAGGCGTGATTCTTGCAGAGAAAAATTTAAAGAGTTACAAATACAAACAGTGCCAGCTTTGTATATAAGCGAAGTTGCATGTTTTGTTAAAAATAACTTGCACTTATATACTACATTCCCAGGTGGAGGTCGACGTGAAAGTCGCCTCCGACAATTATCTAGCAGAACACAGTTGCTTCGAGGCAGTGTATTTTGTATGGCGCCTATAATCTATAATAAATTACCATCACAAATCAGATCCATTAATAGTTCAGATATGTTTAAAAATAAACTTAACACCTATCTTGAAGAGAAAGCGTATTACACGGTTAATGAGTTTTTAAATGATAATAATATTCAGTAGGTAGTCTATACTAATTATGTTATCCCAATAATTATTGTATAATCTCATTCTATCATAATAAAATTATATGTAATTGACTTAATTTTAAGATTTGCATGCCGAAATGGTGAAATATAGTTAGCACATTATATAAATTAGAACATCTTGTATACACCTATATTTGCAAATAAAGATTATTGTATTGTATTGTATTGTACAAACATGTTCTGACTATTTACGAGCGCTTTTTTAAAGTCTACGTGACTAAAAACTTTTTTTTTTATTGTTTTGTGTAAGATGTGTGAAATACTTGTGCGTCATTTGATGGGCCTTAACTTTAACAACGCAGGTCAAAGGCTCGATTCCCACCCAGGACAGATATTTGTGTGCATGAGCATGGCTGTCTGTACAATCTGGGTTAACTTATCTATATAAGTTAAGCGGAACATTTAGCGCTAGATACTATCATCTTCTACCCACATAATTTTTTTATTACACTTGGTAAATGTTTCTTTCTGAGTATAAGTGAAAAATTAAGTAAAATATTAGTGATATTTTTTCTGTTTGGATAACGTGGCGGAGCAATCGTGACGCACACAACAGATATTTGTGCGCATGAACATGGCTGTCTGTACAGTCTGAGTTAACTTATCTATATAAGTTTGTATTTCAGTGTTGTGTGTGAATAATGTCTCAGGATATTATAACTTTACTTCACTTAATAAATAGTCATGGAACAATCTGGTTGCCCTTCTTATTAATCACCATCTAAGGACCTCTTTGACTACAATGATCCTATCATATAATCTATATATATAAAAATCAATGCCACTTTTCGTTGTAATGTTATGTATAACTCAACAACGCCTTTACTGATTTGGCTAATTTTGGTCTTAAATTATTCGTGGAAGTCCAGGGAAGGTTTGTACGTAGAGAAAATTCAAAAAAGTCTTGAAAAAGTGTAAAATCAACATCTTTCTATACTCCCATATACAAACAATTTGAACTAATACTTAAAAGCGTAGCGACGCACGTACCGGGCCGCTAGTAATATATAGAAGGACTGCATTGTTGGTCTAGCGGTAGCATATTCAACTGCAGATAAACAGGTTCTCGGTTCCAATCCCTGGTCGGGACTAATATGGTTGTGGGATTTAACGGTTAAGAAAATTTCTCAATATCAGCCCGAAGTTAGGAAGTTGGCGGTATCACACCCCCGTACCTCAGAGAGCACGTAAAGCCGTCGGTCCTGTACCTGACATCTTTCCGGCCGTGTCGCTAGTCCCATCGGATCAGAAAAGTGATGGAACAGAAAGTGCCCCTGTGTTTGCGCACACACTTGTACACTAAAATATGTCCTGAACAGGTGATTAGTCGCCACTGGACGAAGTAGCTGAAATTCGACCACGAGGACATCATTTCGACACGAGCCATTCTAGCCGCGTGTGCCAGCCGCTGGGACTCGGTACTGATGGCTCACTGGATAGGCCTTCACACGAGATCAAGCGCCTGACGTAATTTTACCCTTAACTAACATTAGGCTAAGAACATTGTTACTAACTACTCGTGATCTGTATTTTTGCTAACACTAGGTTAAGAACACTGTTACCAATAAATTTATGGACCAAAGTCTGAAATAAATGTATTTATTATTAAAGTCAAAGTCAAAGATACTTTATTCCGTAAAAATTTTACATTTATGTGGAATCGTCATATTTTTTTTTACCCTACCGTGCAGTGCATGACGTGGCAGCTACTGAGAAACACTGCCAGAAAACTCAGTAGGAATCCTTTTTTTAAATAAAATATACTTAAGATTAATTACAATCATGTGTGTTGACTCAGAACAACTCAATCCCAAGCACTTTTACTTGCTACACAATTTGGCTTTAATAATTCTTTTAAACTATTATTGGTAGACAATTCTCTAATATCATTGGGAAGTTTGTTATAGAATCTTATACATTGCCCCATAAAAGAGTTACTTATTTTGTGGAGACGGGTAGTATGCAATATGAGATTATTCTTATATCTAGTATTTACATTATGTGTATCGCTCCTTTTACAGAAGGAATCGATATTTTTATGCACATATAGTAAGTTTTCATATATATACTGAGATGGTACAGTTATTATATTATTATTATTGGAGGACGTTATTGTTATCGTGTGGCATACTTAGCATCGCATCGCTACTACTTCAGCACACTCGTGGTCCAGGTTCCTCCCCCGGAAAGGACCTCTAATTGTGTGACCTATAAATATGTGTTCCGAGTCTGAGCACCCTTTGTGTTCGTTAAACTAAACTACAACACAAGGATTTCCCTAGAGCTCAAAACGTATTTTTTTATGTGTACACTTCATTTTAAAACATGCTAATGTAAATGATGGGTTCGCCAAAGTTCACCTAAATTTTCAACTTCATTACATTCATTAAGAACTTTGGCGCACCCCTACAACCTATTACCGCCAACCCACCGCTATATAAGTATTGTGTTCAAAATACAGAGGCAGCATAATGTTGACTTGTCTTGTTTGACGTATTTAAAGATAATATTATTATAATGACTTATCTATTTTTGAATTTTTAGACGAACTATTTAAATAAGTTCATAAACAGTACTAATTACTTTAAGAGACAAGGAATCCCACCATTAAATAAATATCGGGATTTGTGCACCCAAGATTCCGTACGTTATTTAGGAATTGTTTTTGAAATTTACTTAATACTATTTTCGTCACACACATCGAACAATGCATAAGAATGTATAAGATTCTATAAGAAACTTCCCAATGATATTAAAGAATTATCTACGAATAAGTTTAAAAGAATTATTAAAGCCAAATTGTGTAACATATTACAAAATTTCTGATTATTTAAGTGCTAAAAGTGCTTGGGATCGAATTGTTCTGAGTCAACACACATGATTGTAATTAATCTTAAGTATATTTTATTTTAAAAAAGGATTCCAACTGAGTTTTCTGGCAGTGTATCTCAGTAGCTGCCACGTCATGCACTGCACGGTAGGGTAAAAAAATATGACGATTCCACATAAATGTAAATTTTTTACGGAATAAATGATTTTGACTTTGACTTTGAACCGTATAATCATTATAAAATATAAAAAGTTCAGAATAATATATATCATGTTGAAAAGACTAGAAGTTAAGAAAAAAAGGGTATTTCTAAATAAAACTCCAGAATAATAGTGTGAATATAATAATTTTATTCATATAAAAATAATATAACAGTAAAACTACGTGGTCGGGTGCCGCTCCGGTCGCGTGCTCTTCGGGAGTATTATGCACAGGAGACCACTCGCTGGAACAAACGAACATGAGTTAGATATGAGAACGATTTTGTGCCGAGATGAATCACTTTTGGAAGACAAAGATCATCAAATGATCCTCATATTTCTTTGGACATATCAGTCGTGTGATACCAATACATGTCGCTAACATGTATGGTATGAATGGTCGGGTACGTGCGCCTGAGCGTGCGGCGCGACCTCTCGCTGGTGACGTACGTGTGTACACCACCCAGCCGTGCTGGAGGAGTTGCGCCTGTGCGCCCCTACTGACTACTTCCACACTTGCCCACCAGTTCCGAGGACGAACCTACTTAAGTTTGCCCCTGTGTCGCGCGCCATACGACTCATTAATATAATAGCTATGGAAGTAGATATATATAACTGTAGCCAGCCGAAATTTGCAGAAGTTGCACAAAGTTGCATTGTAAACAGTGCCATATAGTGGTCTAATACTATTAAGATATAATTATTATGTTTCATATAGCTTACAATATCGCTTTGGAATTTTCTGTAAAGGTGTTGTAAATGTGTTTGAATAATAAACTTGAAAAAAAACATTCACAGTAAAATGTGTTTTAAGAAAACATTACATGGAGACCTACTGTATTTGCCGTTGCTTTATCAAATAATAATGCAGGTTCAAATCTCTCCAGTGATCTAGTTTTATAATCGTCTGTTGAAAATGGCAGTTATGGTGCACGTTTATGGAATTCATTGCCATTGATAATTCAGTAGATCAGACAAATATCACTACACATTTATTTGGCACAAAAAATTATCCTAAAAATCACAACATAAGATGAAAAATTACCTAGCTTAGGTTCGTATGTAGGAAAACCCTTTTTTAGAGCTCTAAGCAATACATGTGGAGCTTGGTCACAAACCTACTGCATATATAATTTATTCGGTTTCTTAGGATAAGGGTTTAAAGAAACGTCCTAGGTAGCAACAGTCATTTTGGCGAGCTATCACGGGCGAAGAGCGTCCCCCGTGTTCTTGATGACTAAACAGAGTCGTTCAAACTGCCCAATAGGCCTCTAACATGGCTTTACGATGGTTTTCTATAACTGCAGTCGAAGAGTCTCCGTAGCAGAAAGGCGCTCAGAAATAAAACTACCTTAGCGGTCACTCACAATAAACAGCAATGAGCACCTCGAGTAACACGTTTCCAATGATAGTGCTTATACAAATAGCTACTTACTTATAAGCAACGTTCCAAACATATATATAGGCACGACGCAGTACTCGTCGACGAGCGCGCCGAATATCACGTTCCCCACGATGGCGCCGATCCTACCGCACATCACGGTAACCGCCATCGCTGTTGCACTGTCAACCAAATTATTTACATTATTATATAAATAACTTAATACTAGCTTGCTAAATATCATTACTATTATGAAATAAATTTTAAAAATGTTTTAACAAACTTTTAACTAGAAATAATTACGTAACTATACTTAACTATATTACTACAAACATGTTCTGACTATTTACAAGCGCTTTTTTAGTCTACGTGAATAGAACCTTTTTTTATTTATTTATTTAAAAGCTAAATGATAACTCACTCACAAAACACGCTTTCCATGACGGTTTTGAAATATTGCCAATTTAATAGCCTCTAAATAACAAGTTAATACACCTGTGACAATGCGTAACTCGGTACTAACCGTACTGATTGTTAATTTAGCTTAATTTTACGTTAACTTTTAGAGATATAATTCTTATAAGTATGGTTTTGTATTGATTCCGTAGCAGCCCGAAGACAGTGTGTCTCGGAGTGGTCGGTCCTGAACCAGAACTCTTTCCGGTCGCGTTGGTAGTCGTCCTGTCCAGATCATGAGAGTGATAGAATAGAAAGTGCCCCTGTTTTGCGCACACACGTGAGCACGATAATATGTCCCACGCAAAAGGTGAGTCTCCTTTGAGACAGGCCGCCGTGGCCGAAATTCACTGATTAAGTCATTTTTAACCTTTATTTATTTGAACGCCGATCACTATCACGATGTTCGGCGACTGAGATGGAAGCCGCCCTAGAAGAGAATACTGCGTTGCAACAAGATATTGATTAAGAAAAAAAAATTACTCACGCGACTTTCGTGGGGAAAATTTCGCAGATCACACAAAACAGCACAGCTTCCGTACAGCTAACGATAGCCTCAAACACGCAGGAAAGAATGAGGTTTTCCAGCGAGGAACGCACCAGGTTCAGTCCGAGCGCTGCGAGCCCGGAGCTGATCAACATTATCACTGAAAAGGTAAACCTTGATAAAGAATCTTGGTAAAGAAGGAAAGAAGACACATTGATGATAACTGTTCTAGGCAATTATATTTTTCAATGTTGTTGTTTCAGGGACAATGTCACACAGATCATCCTAGCCCCAAACTAAGCAAAGCTTGTACTATGGGTACCAGGTGACGTTATACATACTTATATAGATAGATAGATACTTATATACATAGAAAACATCCATGACTCAGAAACAAATATTCGTGCTCATCACACAAATATTTGCACTTACCGGGATTTGAACCCAGGACCACCAGCTTCGTAGGCAGGAGCACTACCAACTAGGCTACGGTGATCAGTCTTTGAAATAAGTTTGAGTATTTTGGCTCCAACGTAGAAAAAGACCTAAGGAACCATTGTTTCATTTTCTAAAAGTCGGGTTTTGAGTTTTAATTTTAAATAATGTGGATTTTTAAGCATAACGTTTTCGATAACGTGCAGAAGTGTAGGAACGTGGCATACTAGTGGCCGAAAACTCGATAGAAGTCTCTAGTAAAGTCTTTCATACTTTAGGCACTTGTAGTAGGACTTTGACTTGACTATGATGGACTTTGTTTGGAACGCTGCATATTGTTGAATTCGTCTATACATATACAAATAAATTGATTTATCAGATTACTGTTACTGGTAAATACTCTAATCGAGTGAGTCCATAAAAATACGTTTGGTTACAGCTCTATATGATAGGTTAACTTTTTCAACGGAGAAACACTTTTCTATATATAACAGATTGTTTTATTCATTTGTTAGAAATTGCTGTCAGACAGGCAACTCGAGCTTAAAATCACTGTGCGTGTGCGTGTGTCTACATGTGTGTGTGTTTGTGTGTGTACGCGAGTTAGTTAAGAATAAACATATATGTTTGGTTACTCATACTTGTGAAAATACCTGATGTGACAAGAAGTTTTTGTAAAGAAAAAAAATTGAGAGTTATCTAACATAATTTTTATCAGACTAAAAAAAATGTATGGGTAAAAGCGCCCAGTTCACTAATAAGTATCTAATATAATACTTTGTGGCTGACGGCATAGAATAATATCACCACCCCATCTCATCCCGTGGGGGGCGTAGAAGTCGACCCGAGGGACTATCTGCCAGAGATCGGGCAGCAGCGTCTCTCTGTGTACTATGACCATCAAACTGCAATCGCCAACCCGTCTGCCAAGCGTGGCGATTATGGCATATCCCTCCAAATTATGGACACAACTCCATTATGGAAATCTTTTGGGGCGGACTTTGTCCAGCAGCGGAAGTCAATCGGCTGACTTGATGATCATGATGATGATGAGCATAATTTTTATAGTTAACATAAGAGCAACTAAATTAATTCAAATCTAATTGAGTAATTGTCTTACCTAGCATGAGCTTCTTGCCCACCATATTAATAGAGAGTCCGACAGACAAGGCCGTAGGCAAGCAGCTCAGAGCCACTACCAGCGTATGGATGTACACCTTGTCGTCCAAACCACCCCACTCTTTCTATAACAAGAACAGATAAAAATTACAATATTAATAATATTGCAAAAATATTAAAATTAAAATATTTATTTTTAAATACTGAAATTTATTGAGCACTTGGATAACTTGTACTTGTCAAGCACACAATGCAGTACATAAATATAGTCTAATATAACATTGACGTAACTAGGTTTTGGAAGTAGTCCGTCCGTGCGGTCTGATATACCATATTTTTAGGGTTCCTTAGCCAAATGGAAAAAAACGGAACTCTTATAGATTTGTCATGTCTGTCTGTCTGTCCGTCCGTCTTTCACAGCCGTCTTTCCGGAACTATAAGAGCTGTACTGTTGAAATTTGGTACGTAGATGTATTCTGTAAACCGCATTAAGATTTTTCACACAAAAATAGAAAAAGAACAATAATTTTGGGGATTCCCCATACATTGAACTGAAACTCATTTTTTTTTTCATTGTGCCCATACATTTGGGGTATCTATGGACAGGTCTTCATAAATGATATAGAGGTTTCTAATATCATTTTTTTCTAAACTGAATAGTTTGCGCGAGAGACACTTCCAAAGTGGTAAAATGAGTGTCCCCCCCCCCCTGTAACTTCTAAAATAAAAATATGATAAAACTAAAAATAATATATGATATACATTACTATGTAAACTAGGTTTGAACGAGATCTAGTAAGTAGTTTTTTTTAAAACGTCATAAATCGTAAACCCAATTTAGCTTTCATTTAATCAACTGAAATACTTGCTGCTACGGAACCCTTCATGGGCGGGTCCGACTCACACTTGGCCGGTTTTTATTTTTTTAATAATAAAGTTACTTGGCTACAATTTTTTGTACTTATTTATAAATTGACACCGAGTAGTTGGCGAACGAAGAAGGTACTCAACCAGTACTTTACTTAAGTGAAAAATACCTGAAGGCTCCCTCAGGCCACGCCTCAGGGGGCCGCTGAAGAAAAAAGACGGAATTCTACATAGAGGATACGCTCACTGGGGTCACAGATCAGTAATAGTACAATGCAGTACCATTATGAGCTTGACAAGTAGATGTGTACCTATGTTAATATCCAAATATTGAATACACTTCATTATGAATTTCATATTTGCAAAATGTCCTTTAAATCATGTTGATACGGGGATAATCTCCCTAGTGAAGATCCAGAAATTGCTTTAAATAAAACAAAAATGAAAAGAAAGAGTCATGAGAAAGGAATACTTACTGTGAAATTTTCCGTAGAACTACTTTCACTAGCAATCACTAATGACACTTCGCATACTCCAGCCGAAGCGTTACCCTTAATGTGTGAGAACTGACTGAACCTCTCGAACAAGTCCGGGAACCACATCATCAATGTATAATAACTGAAAATAATAATAACTTTTTATAAACGTACAACCGACATGGAATTTTTGGAGAGGGAGACATCGTGTAACATATGTGCATAGAAAAAACAAAACACAATCGAATTGTCAACCTCTTCACTTTGAAGTTGGTTGGTATTTTTGCAAAACAGCAAAGATTAAATAACAGTGAACCAAATCCTGTGTACATGCCAACTTCGCATGTCTTGGTCTGACATTGGGATTCGGTCCACTCAAAACAATTTATTTTTTAATCTTTACAGTTACATAATATATAGTAGGGCCCACTTTTGATGGTCCGGCAAAACATACTTTACCGTTGGACCATCTCAACTGGGCTGTGTTGTAACGTAACGGTAGTAGATGAACCCGCTGAGCTCTCAATATAGAACCTCAATAAAGACAAGATGGAGTAAAATATATCTAAGACTATAAATACCACTAACCGTATTTATAGTTTTAGATATATTTTACTTCATCTTGTCTTTATTGAGGTTCATCTTCTACCGTTACGTCACAAAAACGACGTTTACGACAAAAACTTCGATTATCTTAGCTACTTTTACTAAATCACTATCATAAATTATCTATTTGAGAGTAGATTTAAATATATATCATTACACGATTTCAAGGTTCTCGTCGTTGTAAAATGAACTAGGTCTGCGCGGCATTCTGCTACTTGCAAATATTAAGCTGAGTGTAGTTAAGCTGAAGATTTTTCGGTGATTATTCCTCCATTGCGTGTCCGATTTTTATAAATTCAAATATATTTACGAGTATGGTCACTTCGACTCGGTTCTGCCGTTCGGAAAGAGTGGAACGAACTACATGAGGGTCCTAAGAAAGAGCAAGGTTTACACTCTTTTAAACCAACTTCAAAAAGGAATTCTTATTTGTGTGACCCATTAGTTTGTATTCTGAGTTTGGGTATGCCTTGTGTCCGTAAATTGCACGTTTTTAAAGTCCTCCGCAATTTAGGGATTTATATACATAATTCAGATGTGTATTTAAAAAAATGGAAGGAGGCTTCTATTTTTAGCTTGTGTATGTCATTGCCAAAACCAGAGCCATATATTATAAAAACGGTTATAAAAACCAAAACACCGTCTTGAAAACCAACTAGAAGGTATAAACTAATTTCAGCTATAAGTACACTACAAGATTGACCGGTGATCTTGTGACGACCGCTGGAAACCGCTAAATGCAGATAGCGCAATACCGGCAATTGTGGAGATCTCTGGGGGAGGCCTTTGTCGACCAGTAGACATCATTTTTTTTTCTTTTTTTTTTTGGCTGATATGATGAATACTAAATATAATATTCACTGAAGTTGATGTTTTGTTTTTTAAACAGTTTTTATTTTACTGGGCTAACGCTTTAACATACACAAATAAATTGTACCCTTTTCATTAAATTTTGAATGATGAATTGTGTATCTCTATTACTCTATGAATTTAAGCAGAAGTTAAAGTGCCAAGTTGTAATTAATTTCCTTAATGGAATCAGCAATCAATGGTGGTAATCTATTTAGAGTTAGGGTAAAAATTTACTGTAAGGACCATACTGTTAATTTCCGGGACATTTGTCTATTAAACTATCAGATTAAATTACTTCAAAATTACTAAAAAATTATATCCACTAGTTCTTATTAAATTATGAGGATATTATCATTTACCTAAACATAAGTCCAAAATCGACGAAACAGCACAATGCAAGCAAGCCAATATACGGCTTAGTAACCAGCATCTTCTTGCGCATCCAAAAAGCTTCCCATCGCTGGTTCCAGGTCAATGCTGCTTTAGTCTCGTTTCCGTTGTTGTCAGCGCACACAATTTCCTCTTCTTCACCATTGGCACTGATCATGGACTCTACCTGAAAAGGTATATTTAATACTGTTATTTTTTGTTATTGCAATTACTTCAATATCTGTAGGAATTCGTGCTTCAACGTTCTTCAACGACTTCTGCGTCCGAGCGGTAAATGTAATCACTCGGGATATTTATACGGTACGAAATTTTGTAAGTTGCCTTGAAGAGTACGTCATGTTGTTGTGCCTAATTATCCTGAGAACACCCAAGGCCATCGCCTCGGGTACTCAGAAGACTAATAGCATCTGCCACCTAGTGAACCCATCATAAAAAAAAACGGATTTTATTTTCAGATGGTATTACAATTGAACTATATATTAATTCTAAGTACAAATAGATTATTAGATCGTGACTTATATTTGATCATATAGAAGTATAATATTTTTTTAATGATAGTTATTGTTTAGTTAAATAGGAAATTACTTCAAGTTTTCATCAAAATGGTCATTAAAGTTTGTATTTGTAGTTTTAAATACATTTTACTACATCTTGTCAGAATGATTATATCTATATTGAAGTAAAATATCAATATTATTATTATGAGGAACTTTGGGTGTATAGCAATGATCGCGCTTTAATGCTACCACCGGATTCAATGCACCCCAACGTAGAAGACGTAGCGAAACAAACTCAGTGGGTTCTTGTCTAGGGACTTATTGCCTTTCGGTTTCTGGAGTAGTAGCTATAATAGGTTGATTTAGAAAATTATCCAAGGCTTAACCAAGGCTAAGATAAAAATATTTTGTAGACTTTAGAGCTAAGATTGTCGATTATACCCTTGTATTTTAAAAAGCACGTAGTAATACCACATTGATTACCTATTACTACGTGCTTTTTAAGGCCATTGATAGGACTGTGCCTAAAAATATGTTAAGGTGTATATTTGGCGAGCAATCTGAAACTATTACTTAGATTGAAGCCTAAAAAGACAATAATCAGTTAAATTCATCCTAAAATAATATCAAACTCACCGGAAAGTCTTTCTCATGCAGTCTGGTATTCACTACAAATATCCTCCTCAGCACTTGCAGAGCTTCTTCAGCTTTATTTGCATACAGCAGGTATCTCGGGCTCTCCGGGAAGGGCAGTAGAAGTAGGACCACCAGGAGACTTGGGATCCCGCAGGCAGCGACGAAAACTCGCCACGAATTAAAATTATGGCCTATAAATGTCAGGTGGCTGTATGTTTCACCATTGATAATGAGGTAAGCGATACCTGGAAGAAGAAAAATTGAGGTTGTCAATGTTATTTTATTGAGGTCGATGCAAAAATATCGATCGTATACTCGTAATAGAACAAAAATCTCTTTGGACAGCTAACACACTACCATTTAATCCCATACTAGGCAGAGGTTGTATAGCTATCAGACAACTAATTATTCGTGAATACTTAGTCTTAATTTTGTGAATTTTAGTATAGTCTCGGCGCTAAGGATTCTTCATATTAGTGATAAAAAAATTACTATTTAATGATATCACACAAACGTGCGAACAAAAACCTATACTGAAATTGACTTAAACAAACCTTTGTATTCGTAAATTTGAAAATATTGCTTTTTCTCCTAATAAGTAGCGGATGTAACTTGATGAGCGTTATAAACCCATGAAGCTGAAGTAATTAAACGAAACCAATTTGTGAATTACGAAAAAATATTTTTGTGTCCCATCAAAATTCATCAGCTGGTCGTTATTCTTCTATGGGCAGTTTATATTGTTTTTTGAGTATTCATCATCTCAGCCAAAGTACGTCCACAGCTGGACAAAAACCTCCCCAAAGAATGTGGGATATGCCATAGTTGCCACGCTTGGCAGACGGGTTAGTGATGGTAGATTAAAAAAGCACTGCTGCCCGTTCTCTGGTAGGTATTCCCTCGGACGATTTCTACGCCCTCCACGGGACGATGGGGTGATGATATTCTATGCCGTCACCACACAGCATATTACCCGTTATTCAGTTCCATAGGCAGATTAAGCTCCTCAATTTCGTCCAATATTTATGTAACACCATGTACTAGAGATATTAACACTTTTCTTTTAAAAATATATGTTTAGTTAGTTTATGATGAAAATAATAAAGCCGTTAATAGCCAACAACAAGAGAGGAATCTGAATGTCAGCGACACTGAAAGGTCAGTACAGTAATAATTGGCACTGGACCCGAGGGTAACGCTGCCAATAGCCGCGGCGCGACGTCAACTCGCGCGCAGTTTTACGTCATCATCTGATCTATTTATCAACAGAATCATAAGATAAGATATTTTATTTTATTTATTTTACGTATACAGTTCCAGCCATATTATATACGAAAGCGTTGAAACATCCCTAAAGATCACGCGTCAAAGACAAACAAGTATTACGACTTAAAAAATGAATTAACCGGAAACGGGTTTGTGCTCAATTTTTATGCTGTGGAAGTGGGTGCAAGGGGTATACTAGCAAAATGCCTCTACAACATTATTAGGATCATACCAAATTGAAAACAAAATTGGAACACTGAGAGGCAAAGAAGGTGAGCGTTGAAGACACCTTAAACCTACATCTGAGTCGCAAGTCTCAGACTCTGTCGAGTTCCCTCCTCTACCACGCGATGGACCCGGTTTCCGCACGTTGAATTCATGGAATGCTAAGATTCAGGTATCTCTCTTTCAGCATGCAAAAGTATTATATTTTTTTCTTATTTTTTTTTTAATATTTATGGACAATGTCACACAGATCATCCTAGCCCCAAATTAAGCAAAGCTTGTACTATAGGTACCAGAAGACGATATACATACGTATATAGATAGATAAAATACTTAAATACATAGAAAACATCCATGACTCAGAAACAAATATTCGTGCTCATCACACAAATATATATTAATGTTTATATGTTTTAAATTATAATATTAATGTCATAGTGACTACAGTGATAAAGTATAAGTACGAGACAGCATAGTGGTTAGACCGTTGGACTGGCAGCGGTCTCGAGTTTAATTCCAAGGAACCGCCATTCTGCTCATTTAGAAATGAATTATCTCATACTTAAAAAGACGAAGGAAAACTACGTGGAGAAACCTGCATGACTAAGAGATCTCCAAAATGTTCTTCATAGCATGTGAAGTCTACCAACGCGCACTAGGCCCACGCGGTGGACTATGGCCTATGTCCTGGCATTGTGAGAAGAGGCACTTGCTTGTCACTATTAGTAATTATGACAGAAAGATTTAATATCTATCGGTGATCCCGTGCATGTGATCACACCCTCATTTAGAATTTCGTCTTTTTGCTTTAATCTACCATTCTTTGATTTTATTATAGTAAAACTAAATTTCAAAATAATAGATTAGTAACTTGTTATTTATTTCAGGATTTCAGAAAATATATGCGATAAAACAAACCGCACGGACGGACTAATTAAATTTTTTTTGCAACTTTTATACTATTCACTATGTTTATGTACTGCATTGCGAGCTTGACAAATACAAGTGTATGTTAATATCCAAGTGCTGAATAAATTTCATTTCATTTCATATCCATGCTCAAGAAATAAATTAAAAAAATAACAAGCTCTCCTGACGGGACAGTTTAAAATGTAGGTTTCAAAATAATTTTAATGCTTAAATAATTTGAAAGAAAAGATACAGGACGAGTAAATTTTTGATACCCTTACCTGGCAAGAGTATAGTTCCAAATGTCCAGAACACTTCAAGCCTGCAGAGCATTACGTCTCGGTGCCTCAGTGAGAGAAAATCCCCGAAGTAGGGGAAGATCAGACCTGTTGCGCCAATGATGCCGAACCCGGAGAAGAACCTGGAAAAACACCAAGTCTACAACGAATAGTTAAGTCAAGTATGACACAAGTAAGGTGGAACTTGACGATGGATAATAACACTGGTTAGGGTTCAGAAAGAACCATCATCCAGGTGAACATTGTTAGATATATTGTACGTCGACATTAGACTAGACTAAACTTGCTGTGTGGCTTATGGGAAGGAATATCACCACCACATTTCATCCTTAGAACTGGCAGCAACGTCTCTCTGTGTGTCCATCATACTGCGATCGTAAACCCATCTGCGAAGGTTATGATTTCTGCGATATCAGCTCTTTAATTTTATAACATTATTCGCAATGAAAATCAAGTGGGTCTCGACTCAGCACCCTCTATAATCCCTGGTAGGCGCTTTGCGTCAAACTACGAACGATAATCACTGGCAGACCAAACTTAGTACCCTTGCTTAATCAAAGTGATAACATTGAATCAGGATACCATGTGCTTTTTATATATTTATATATCTTATGTTAATACATGAAATATAATATTTTGCATTATAACTTAAAATCTATTTTAAACTTTGTAAAGATATTATAAAATAATAAACGTTTAAATAATACTCCTGATACTCTATATTTATCTCATTTTCTTGTATGTTTTTCTGAAGTTTTACTTCCGCCGTGTGTAAATTGCACGCACACTTTTTTATATTGTAATTATTGAAATATATATCGATTAAAACGTCACATAAATAATAAATAAATAATGTTTCGACAACTAACATATTACCATCTGATCCCCAACTAGGCAGAGCTTGTGAGATGGCAACCAGACAACGGATAAACATACTTATATATTTCTAAATACATACATATAGCTAAATTATAATATAATATACTGGGACATTATTCACACACGGTCATCTGATCCCAAACTAAGCAGACCTTGTACTATGGAAACCAGATAACTGATATACTACATACTACATACTACATATACCTACTACTTTTCTTTTGTAGATACATATTTATATAGATAAATAACACCCCAACTTAAGACAAACAGACATTTTCATGCACACAAATATCTGTCCTGAGTGGGAATCGAACCCACGACCTCAGGCGTGAAAAGCAAGCAGCTTTTGCCAACCACGCTCAAATCAAAAGTGTTCATCACAAAAAGATTTGCCTCGGGTGAGAATCGAACCCACAACCCCTGGCTTAGCAGACAGGGTCTCGAACCCTAATAAACCAGCAGGCCAGTCAAATATGTTGGTTACCTATCGATTTTGAGATTTAAGGTACAATCAATACATATGTGTATAGATACTGATATATATAGGTAATACAGGTGTACCGTCTACTATGACCTATAAAAACCAGACATCTAACGTTTCTGTTGATATTTGTAACATGTTCATGGATTTCTTCTTTTCGGCTTACGAAGCCTCTACATATGATAAGGAAACATGGTCGCCGCCCATTGAAACCGCTGATAATTGCGCTCTTATAAAAGATATTACAATCAGTCCCGAGAAAGTTTTAAAATCTTTAAAAGCTCTAGATTCTACAAAAGGCGCCGGCCCAGATGCCCTCCCTCCTTATTTTCTGAAGCAAATATGTAAGTGCATTTATATACCACTCAGTATTATATACAACAAATGTATCAAGGAAGGCACGTTTCCAGAAATTTGGAAGATAGCTAATATTACGCCAGTCCATAAATCAGGCCCTAAACAAGTGGTGGAAAATTATCGCCCAATTTCCATTTTGTCAACTTTGTCGAAGCTCTTCGAAAGGCTTGTACATGATTATATACACACATTTATTCATAATATTATAATAGAAGAGCAACATGGTTTTGTTAAAAAAAAATCTACATACTGAACTAAACTAAAAAAAATATCAAAATACTGTATTGACAATAAAATCTATTTAAGTATTCCCAAGTGTGTTAGCATTTCTTTTACAAAAAATAAAGTAATAATTCCATCTCGATATAATATAAATAATGTAATTTTAGTCAAATTATGCACTGTACGCGATCTTGGGGTAATACTGGATGATAAACTGCACCTTGATCAACACATTGAGTCAATTACGAAAAATGCATACCGAATGTACGGCTTTGTAATGCGGTCCACCTTAGAATTTAAGAAGGCGAGTACTTACACCTACCTTTACAAATCATTGGTAAGACCTCAACTTGAATATGCAGTCGTCGCATGGAATCCCTATTACCAAAAATATGTAGACAGTTTGGAAACTATCCAGCGTAAATTTCTAAAATCTATGCACTACCGATGTCATCGTAATTACTTAATATACTGTGACTTACTTAAAATGTATAATTTAATGAAACTGAGTTCCAGAAGACTTTTTCTTGAAACAATGCTCCTTTATGACATATGTAATAATAGATATAACTGCATTGATTTAAGCAATAAATTGTGTTATATTGTTCCAAGGACTGTGATTAGGAGAGAAGTGCGCACACGTCCCCTATTTGCCGTTGCGTCTTGTAAAACCAACGCAGGCGCCCGCGCTCCTCTTCGTCGCATATGTAGCAATTATAACAATTTGTTTACTGATATAGAAATTTTTGCTACACCTGCTTATACATTTAAGAAGAAACTAATGCAGTATGTACAGAACATAGAATAATAAGTTGAAATATCTTTTACTTTTTAATAATATTAAGGATCAAAATTGTCTATTAGAATAAGATAATTTGTGGATAACGTTGTTAGTGCACATTAATGTATACTTTAGTTTATCTATACTGCATAATTTTATTCAATGTGTTACTGTTTGTTTTCCCTAATAAATAAAATAAAAATAAAATAGATACCTGCAGGCTAAGAAGAGGGGGAAAGAATAAACAACACTGGAGATGAAGGCTGCCAGTGCGTCTAAGATGAGAGCTCCAATGATCGCCTTCTTGCGGCCGCGGGCATCTGCAAGGTTGCCCCAGAAGTAGGATCCGATGCACATACCTGTGGAGGAAAACCTTTTTACAAGCTGTAAGGTAAATAGTGGATGTAATTTAAAGAGGGGAGGAAACTGATGAAATGGGAGAATTTTCTTAAATACGATGAAATATTATTCTGGATTAAACGACATTTTTATTTGGTAAGTATATATACACTTTATTGCACACAATCACATTAATATGATAAAGGCGAAAGTTTGCGAGTTTGTGAGTGTGTGAGTGTTTACATATGTTTGTTACTTCTTCACGTCTAAACGGAGTTAGATGACACCCTGGATTAACACATAGGTTATAATTTATAAAGTTTAACGCGGTTAAACCACGGGGCACAGCTAGCTTATAAATAAAAGTTACAAGATTTAAAATAAATTATTATTTTTACAATAAGCGGTATTTTCGCTTACAGCGATGTCTTCCAGACAACCTTCAGTTGGACTTTATTTCTCAGTAGCTGCCACGGTAGGGTAAAAAAATATGATGATTCCACATAAATGTAAAATTTTTACGGAATAAAGAATTTTTGATTGAGTGAAGGGAATTTAGGGGAAATTCGGTTTTATGATTTATGACGTATTTAAAAAAAACTACTTACTAGATCTCGTTCAAACCAATTTTCGTTGTTAGTTTGCATGGTAATGTAGATCAACTTTTTTTTTTTAGTTTTATCATTCTCTTATTTTAGATATTACAGGGGTGGGGGGGACAATAATTTTACCACTTTGGAAGTGTCTCTCGCGCAAGCTAATCAGTTTAGAAAAAAATATATTTAATGTTTTAATGTTCAACTGCGGTTCGAAGAATACATCTACCAAGTTTTAACAGTATATATAGTATAGTCCTAAAAGTTTCGGAAAAAAATGGCTGTGATACGGACGGACAGACAGACAGACAGGCAGATTCCACATAAATGTAAATTTTTTACGGAATAAATTATTTTTAACTTTGACTTTTATTTTAAAAAAAGGATTCCTACTGAGTTTTCTGGCAGTGTTTCTCAGTAGCTGCCATGTCATGCACTGCACGCTAGGGTAAAAAAAATGACGATTCCACATAAATGTAACATTTTTAAGGAAAAATGATTTTCGACTTTGACTATGACTTTGACTTAGTGGGCGACTTGGATAACTCTTGATACCAGGCTAACCACTGCCCATACGATAAAGAGAAAGAAAGACTATGGCATTACATTTTCATACTTACCAATAAGTGGCGTGGCAGTCAACCTGCCCTTGTTAGTAGAGGACAAGTGGAAGTCTGACTCCGCAGCCGGTAGCACGAAGCTGAGGGTCGTGGTGCTGAGCGCGCACACCGCGTACACTGCACCACATGACATGAGAAGCAGCCATTGGAAGCAGCCGTAGCCTGTAAAGAAGAAAGAGATCAGGTTACTTTTTTGCCCCATTGTTTATTATTTCATCATCATCATATCAACTGGACAAAAACCTCCCCCAAATATCTACACAATTGCCGGTCTTGCGCTATCCGCATCCAGCTAATTCCAGCGACCCTCGGCGTTTTATGTACTTATGTTAAATAATAATAAATAAATAAATATCTTGGTTAAACTAACACACTGCCATCTCCTAAATCAGGCAGAGCCTGTGCTATGTCAACCAGACAACTGATAAACATACTTATATATTTTGTTATATATGTTTTGTCTTGGGTGTGAATTGAACCCACGACCTCTGGCCTAGTAGTCAAGGTAACCACCAGACCAATAGGTCTTATAAGTATGTTTATCTAAGTTTAAGTAAGAATTTCTTTATTTTAGTCTGTACATGGATAACATGTATCGGCATTTTGAATAGGGACGCGGGAACTTTGACAGCGCATAGCCGCCATCTTGGTTAATCGATAGCTGTCAAATTTGGCATGAATACATATAAATTTAGTTGTGATATTTGAACATGGAACGCTATACGAGTAGACATATAGTTAAAATTAGTTTTCAAAATATCTCTATTCGCAATAATATAAACTCGCATTCTTTGTGAAATTGAGCACCATTTACACTGTTCGCCATTGCCGATATGATACCAAGAGGACATTATTAGTTTTTATTATTATGAAAATAATTATAATTTCTCTACACTTCTATAATAGTCTCCAATTATATGTACAGACGCCAGCACATTTAGCTACCCCAATCTGTCAAATTTCTTGTATAGATTTTCAACTTTATCACAAAAGCATAAGGTTCACTTTCAATTGGGGAAATTTGACAGATTGGGGTAGCTTGATGTGCTGGCGTCTGTACATTGGCTGTGTATTATTAATACTAGTACACTGTGGGGTGACGGGGGCGAATATCAGAATGTCATCACCTCATCTCATCTCGTGGAATGCGTAGAAATCGACCCGAGGGAGAATCTGCCAGAGGACGGACAGCAGCTTCTTTCTGTGTACTATGACCATCTTCTGCAATCTCCAACCCGTCTGCGTGGCGATTATGGCATATCCCCAAGATGATTCTTGGGGAGGCTTTTGTCCAGCTGTGGAGTTCTTCCAGCTGTTATGATGAATACTAGTATAATGTTACACTTCTTTGCGAATAGGTAACATATCTATTATGATCTGTCAATCTTATGTTTCTATCGATTATGTGGAATTGAGTTGATATTGAGAGCAACTTGTACTAACGAAGCTGAATAGATACAATTGCATTATATTTACTGCTGGTTCTGCTCTGTGTCATTTGTTTTTTACCCAGGCACCAAAAGTATATAGTATGGTAAAGACAGAGACAGAGAGTGGAAACTTCGCAGCCTCGCAAATGGTTAGGGGAATGATTTAGAAAAAGGCCCGCATTAAGTAATTGTATACCTACGCGTATCGCAGGGGACTTTAAATACAAACATAGTTCATGCAGTCCAAAACTTCAATTTATGGGTCAAAAAAATATTTACCCTGTGCGGGAATTAAACCCGAAATGTTATTGTTTGTTGTTCTTTATATTTATTTTATATGTGTTATTCTTTGAGCAGTTTTTGGTTGAACATAAATCATGATACTCGTGTCATCGTCACGTCATGCTTCCCATAAGCTATGCATATGTATATATTTGTGTACTTTTAGGGTGAACAAAAAACGTGAAACTCGCGTAATCGTTACGTTACTCTTCCTATGAGCTATGAGATGAAACAAATGAATGCTATGCATAACTATTATATTGTAGAATATATATATTCAACACCATCATATCAGCCGAAAGACTTCCACTGCTGGACAAAGGCCTCCCCCAACGATCTCCTCTACAAAAGCCGGTGCTGCGCTGCCCGCATCCAGCGGCTTCCCGCAACCCTTGCAAGATCGTCGGTCCACCTTGTAGAGGGCCTGCCCACGCTGCGTCTTCCGGTTCGTGGTCGCCACTCGAGAACCTTTCTGCCCCATCGGCCGTCAGTTCTACGAGCTATGTGCCCTGCCCACTACCAGTTCAGTTTGGCAATTCTTTGGGCTATGTCAGCTACTTTGGTTCGCTTGCGGATTTCGATGTTTTTGATTCGATCGCACAGGGATACTCCGAGCATAGCCTTTTCCAGTTCTTTGGGTGAACTTGAGCCTTCTGATGAGGTCCATACTCTACCGTCATACCACGTCTCTGTTCCGTAAGTCATCACTGGCAACACACACTGGTCGAAGACTTTCGACTTAAGACACTGCGGTATTTCGAGAAGATATTGCGTTGCTCTTAAGATTGCCACCAAAGGTTGTATAAAAGTTTAGGCCTGCTCCCGTAGTTAGCACTGAATTTTGGTTGATTTGATAATGATACGAAAGATAAGGTTTAAAATATATTAAAGGTATATAAACTATGATTATTTAGTTGGTTAATACTACGATTTATAAAATGATATATTAAGAGCTAAAATGATTTGATTTGATCTTTACGCGGCAATCGGAGCGGTTTCCGATTGCTTTGCTAATGTATCGATCGCGAGTTACTTACGAACTGACTTTATTTGCTAACAGTAGTGAATTTATATAATGAAAACTTGAGGATGTGTCAAGGGACACCCGGATGGAACGAAGTTATTTCTTATTATTTATTATGAACAAAAAACCTGTATACACTCAACAAAAATAATCGTCGCGATACCACACTGTTCAATGCGAAATAGAAATGAAAATATCTGGTCTGCTTTCTATAAGACAGAGAGAGAGAGAGTGAGAGAGACAGACAGAGAAACATACGCACGCCGCACAGCTGCTAAAAGTGTCGTGACAACTTTTCGTGAGATTTTTTTCCGTCTAGCCCCCTTTCAAACTTCGTTCCAATAACGTAAAAGTGCTGAGCTGTTCGGTCAATGTCTGAACAGGTTGTACTCTCCTTTTTTAAGTCGGTCACAAAGTCACCCAGTTTAATTCTCTAATCCCCAATAAAGCTAATCCTGTAACATATATTAATACAGTACCAAAAGTTACGTAAGCCAGCACCTACGTACCTAAGTCTGCCGGCTTAGTAAGTCAGTACCCACAAATTAGATTTGTGCTTGACGAAACAGAATCCAATTAATCAGGCGTCGGGCGGGCGAGACGACGTAACCACTGCGCTATAGGTATATAGCGTAGATCGTTACAAATAACGTTTATTAGGGAGTACAAAGGCTTTAGTACGAGTTTGGAAAATCCTAAAAGAACGCACGAAATCCAACACTCGATAGGTATGGAACGCGTTTATCGGTTATTGTCGCTTTATGGTATGACAATAATAATGCGATCATACCTACTGTTATATCCACAAATGGAGTTATTCCTAAATCCCTGATAAATCAACCTTGCAAGTTTAGGGCTTGATATCTGGCTGGAGAGTTACATGCAGAAGGCGGTTCTGCTGGCGAATGCCAGGATTGTGCGGAAATTTCTCCCCATGTAGCCCAAATATTGTATAAGTTGTAGTCGTATTAAAATACCCTTATATAATATATTGTAAATAATAGTGGTAATAAATATGTGATATCATAATATAATAATAACCTGGGACATTATTATCACACAGCCATCTGGTCCCAAAGTAAGCAAAGCTTGTACCTACCTACTATGGAAACCAGAAGAACAAACAAAAAGCCATATTTAAAGCAAATAAATTTATCTTTTTTTATCTGATATATTACATATAAAGAAATAGCGACACGTTGAGGCGACACGTTCCCAGAATGCTGGCTTATATTTTGCCCAACAAATAGGTATTGCCATACAGCGTGGTAATGCTGCCAGTATTTTGGGAACATTACCAATACAAGAATATTTAGAATACCTTTAACTAAATGCTTAGTTTTATAGTCGTATTTTAATCTTGGATTACATACACTACTTTTTTTTAAAACATACTTATATAGGTAATAACACCAGACTCAGGACAAACAGACATGTTCACGCACACAAATGTCTGTCCTGGGTGGGAATCAATCCCACGATCTGCGGCGTGAAAGGCAAGCATTTACCAACCACGGCAAACGGCCATAAAAACGTAAATGAGAAATCAGTGCCAAGTTCATTATTATGATATAGATATGCCTTGGTTGTTTACTGTAACGACAAAAGAAGTGAGATCTAAATGGGTGCCAAGTTCAATGGTCAGTCCTAAAATGTACCTATTTATAACAACATAAAATATTTTATAACAACTTAAACCATCATTTCTAGTACTTGGCTAGTTTTCATATTGATTACTATCATCAATTTTATTATAATTCTATGATGATGATGTCTTCCCGGCCGAATTTCGGCCACGGCGGCCATTCCCAATGGAAATTAGCCAATTGCGCAGGACATATTATAGTGCACAAGTGTGTGCGCAAACACAGGAGCACTTTCTATTCCATCACCCTCATTGATCCGATGGGACGACTAGCGACACGACCGGAAAGAGGTCAGGTACAGGACCGACGGCTTTACGTGCTCTCCGAGGCACAGGGGTAATACCGCCAACTTCCAGACTTCGGGCTGATTCTGAGAAATTTCTTTTTACGGAAAAATCCCAAAATCACTTATTGGCCCGACCCGAGATTTGAACCCAGGACCTCATTTTCTGCGGTTGAACACGCTACCGCTAGACCAACGAGGCAGTCAATAATTCTATATGATGAAATATAAGTCACGATTGTACCTTGAATTAATATGAATACATAGTTAATTTGAAATAGTACTATTCACGTTCTGAATTTTACAACCGCTTTTTAAAGTCTATGTAAAAACCGTTTTATTTTATATTATCATATAAAAGCAGATAGTAATAAGGTATTCATGGTATTCGAGGCGATCACAGCTAGATGCTCTCACCAGGCCGTAAGTGATCGGCTAGGTTAAGCAACTAGGTTCGCGGTACGTCCATAGATGGATGACCGCCAAAATGGTTCAATATCTGATCGTCTCCGTGCTTCAAAGGGCACGTTAAGCTATCGGTCCCGGTCGTAGTCATTAGACAACAGTCGTAAAGCGATAACAGAGGCCTACTGGGCGGTTTGAATAACTCTGACGATAAGTAAGTATGGTAAAACACATCCTTGCGTCTACAAACACGACTGGTATGGGTGCCGCAAGCGTGCACTAACCTGCACAGAAGCACCCCTGACGCGTACGCTACGGACGCTTAATGTGATGTTACGACACATTGATATATTGAACTATACACTGAATTAATTTACACAGCATTTCATTGCGTCACATTTCTTGGTATTGCATAATTATAGATTTCTTCTTGTTAAGTTGGTAAATACACCATTGTGTTAGGTAATACACCTGTGATCATAGTTGTACGAGATTGCCTAGTGGTTAGAACGTTTACTTGAAATATTATAATGTTCAATTAAAATATTCACATTGTGTTTGATTTACAAATAATAATAATAATATGACAATATAAAAGACGTGTGCAAAGATCGTGACAAATGAAAATCCGTTGTCTCTGCCTACCCCTCTGGGAAACGGGCGTGAGTCTATGTATGTGTATGTATGTAATAATAATATCTAGGGACAATGTCACACAGATCATCCTAGCCCCAAACTAAGCAAAGCTTGTACTATGGGTACCAGGCGACGATATAAATACTTATATTTTTAGGATTGACACTTGATTCAAAATTGCAATGGGGTCCTCAGCTTGTAAAGTTAGCAGGTAAATTAAGTTCGGCTTCCTATGCTGTCTGGAAAATAAGGCAATTGTCAAATGAACAAACTGCTAGATTAGTGTATTTCGCGTACTTTCATAGCATTATGTCGTATGGCATTCTGCTGTGGGGTTCGGCGGCTGACATAGGTACTATTTTTGTATTGCAGAAAAGAGCAGTCAGAGCCATTTATGGTTTAGGCAGTCGCGATTCTTTGCGAAATTTGTTTAAAGAAATAAATATACTTACTGTGCCATTGGAATATATATATCAGAATATAATGTTTGTTAGAAAAAATATTCATAATTATAAAAAGAAAAGTGAACTGCATAATATAAATACTAGGAATAAAAACAAACTAGCCATGCCAGGCTTTAGAGTAAGCAAAACTAATAAATCATTTTTAGGAAATTGTATTAGGTGTTATAACAAGCTTCCTACTCAAATTACTGATCTGCCTGACACAAGTTTTAAAACACATATTAAACGTGTACTTATGGCTAGGAGTTATTACACCACTAAAGAGTACATCGATGACAAAGACGTCTGGCTCTCACTTCCTACCTGCACATTGCTCACTGGAGATCTTGTAGCCATATAGACATGACTGATCTGCTGTGTTACGTGAACTATCTGTAAATGATTGCTATCATATACTTAATTTAAAATTATTGACGCTGTCTCAAAATGAATAATGTTATTGTTTCGAAGTTTTTCTTTTGTATACCTAAATATAATCTAAAATAATAAGCATTCAGACAACCGATCGAGCATATATTGTGTTTGCCTACTAAATAATTACTCTAATTGGACCAAATCCCGTGTTCATGCCCGCTTGAGTATGTTTCGCCGGACCGTCTCAACTGGGTCGTGTTGAAACCGGTAGTAGATGAACCCACTGAGTTTGTTTCGCTGGGTCTTCTCAGTTGGGGCGCATTGGATCCGGTGGTAGCATTAAAGCGCGATCGTCGTTATTAACACAAGGTCCGTCATAATAATAATACCTTTAATATAGACAGAACCATTGACAATATGTAGTAAAAATATTAGACTTAAACTAGATAATTAAACATAATCTCTTGACAATAACTTGATACGAGCTAGCTAAATATCATTTCTGTAATAAACTAAATTTTATAAATGTTTTCATACAAGATGTACCTAAATATCTATGTTACTAGAAATAATATCTAATGTATACAACTATATTACTACAAACATGTTCTGACTATTTACAAGCGCTTTTTTAAAGTCTACGTGAATAAAAACCTTTTTTATTTAATTTTTTATTTAATTTTATAGATAGATAAACACTTATATATATATATATAGAAAACATCTATGACTCAGAAACAAATATTAGTGCTCATCGCACAAATATTTGCACTTACCGGGATTCGAACCCAGGACCACCAGCTTCGTAGGCAGGAGCACTACCAACTAGGCTACGGTGACCGTCAAATCATGTCTTGTCTTGTCTTTGTAGTATTTCAGCTGTACGTAAGTACACTCCGTAGTTACGTTCGGCACACTTCGACATTTCAGGATCTTTTTTACTAACCCCCATAACTTTTTATTCCATCCCTACAGCCCTAAAAGCAATCTACACATACCTACGTGTTTATTCCCAGAGGTCCACGATTCCATAGTTTCGAAAAAATATAAGTATATACTTTGATTCCTAACGGGTCCACAACATTTTAAATTTAACTCTTTTTGTCACCCAACAGGTCCATAGAATTGCTTGGTAGATACAGTCAGCAATCTATAAATGGCGTGGCGACTGCCTTAACCGCTGCGGCACACTTGCAGTCTTAAAGCCTTAAGTCGATATAGTAAGTTTAATCTAAAAAATATGAATATACAAGCTGCGCCCCCTGTTTCACTCGCGTTAAAGTAGTTTTGGCGAAAAAGAGTAACAAACATACATACATATATCTATACTCACAAACTTTCGTATTTATAATATTATTAGAATAGAAGAAGAAGCGGTTTTGGCAGTGCACGCCGGAATAGCTCGCAAATGGTAGATTTTTTCCTACTTACTTGACACTTATCGTCATATTTTGGACAATTCACACAATATCTTTTTAAATTGTAGCCTATGTGTTATTCTGATGTAGTTTCTTAGTGTAGAGTTTCATTAATATCCATTTATTAGTTTTTACGTGAAAGAGTAACAAACATCCATCCGTACTTACAAACTTTCGCGTTTATAATATTAGTAGGATAAATTTAACCATCCGGCGGGTCTCAAACAAGCACTACTACTATCTACCAATCCAGGGTAGGCTCTCTGCATTAAACAACCAACGATACTCACAGGCACATCAAATTTAGGATTAACATGCTAATAACACCCTTTCGATGTGGGTATTTCCCAATGGTTATGTTTTCTAGAAACATGACTGACTCATAAGGTCAAAGTTGCATGTGAAAGATTATATGATATTAAAAACACCTTCCAAAGTATTCAATCTAAAATTTATATCATTGACATTTAATAATAACCAAACGTTTTTTGTTATGGATGGGAGGAAAATTGGCGTCCAAAGCTGTTTACTGAAAATGTTTCTAGTAGTAACAAGAAACGCATTCAATTTTACGTTCCAATGGAGCAACAGAATACTCTTTATTATTAATTGTAATTTGAATATTAGGTAAAGTGAGAAGCTACTTAAATAAAGATATATCTATTTAAAATACTCATAAAAGAGAAAGAAGATAACATAAGAAAGAAGAATAATCGATGAAATACTACGTTTCATTTTGAATTATTATTTCGCGCTCAAAATCGTCATCATATTCATATCAGCTGAAAGACTTCCACAGCTTGACAAAGGCCAAAGATGGCCACAACCGCTAGTCCTGGGTTACCCGACATCCCACGAACTTGTTAGATCGTCGGTCCACCTTGTGAGGGGGCTGCCCACGCTTCGTCTTCCTTATTTCGCGGTCGCTTGGTAAAAATTAATAGTACGGACGCCAGCACATCAAGTTACCCCAATCTGTCAAAATTCCCCATTTGAAACTGAACCTTATGCTTTTGTGATAAAGTTGAAAATCTATAAAAGAAATTTGACAGATTGGGTTAGCTGGATGTGCTGGCGTCTGTACAATAGAAGCATGGAAAAGGTAATATATTTTCAAGTGTTGAACTGGCAAGGGACAACATAGTGTTAGTTTAAAAAAAAAGAAATATATCTATACATCTATACAAATAAATAAAATTGGAGTGTCTGTTTGTAATATTGAAATAACCAGTTTTTACTACATAAATAAGAATATATATACGGTACATACACCAAAATAACATTTTTTACAATTTTTGTCTGTCTGTCTGTCTGTTTGTTCCGGCTAATCTCTGAAACGGCTGGACCGATTTTGACGGGACTTTTATTGGCAGGTAGCTGATGTAATAAGGAGTAACTTAGGCTACTTTTATTTTAGAAAAAAAGTCATTTATTTTGCTAAAAAACAAAACGCGGACGAAGTCGCGGGCACAGCTAGTATATAATATTTTTAGCAAGGTACCATGGTGGCTCACAAATTTAATGTTAACCGTATAGGAAGTTGGCATCCACAATACAAGCTTTGCTTAGTGTGGAAGCCGCTGTTAATATTTTAATGTTAATATTTCACACAAATTATCATGTAATTGCTTGCTTATCGTATGGGTAGTGGTAACCCTAGTGTCAGAGTTGCTCAAGCCGCCCAGTAGGCCTCTAACATGGCTTAACGACTGTTGTCTGATAACTACAACCGGGACCGACAGCTTAACGTGCCCTCCGAAGCACGGAAATCATATAATGTAATATGTAAATGTAATGTATGCAAATAAAGAATTATTATTATTATTTTTATTCTTAAAATTACGTTCAAAGTTAAGTTATTATCTGTAGAAGAACGTATGTTTCAAGAAGTAAAGTTGGGTTATTTGAACACCTTGTTAAGCTTTATAAAGAGACATGACATTGACAAAGTGATTATTAAATAGACAGAAAAAGTAGCTTCCGTAGTTCTGTACCTGTTGAATGATTCACTTGCAATGATTTATTGGGATCAATCAATTAAAAATTCCATAAAGATGGCGTGATATATCTATTTACACGTTTGTCTCTTCGCACTTTAGACTTTGCCCTTCCAATCTATTTCGGTACTAGTAAACAGACGTGACTAAACATAGATTTCATTAATGTTTTGTCTCTTTTGTTTTTAATGATACCGTCCTTCTTTACAGGAAGTACTTATTTAGGCTCGAATTACTAGGAGCTATTAATGGGGCTAGAGGGTCACCGTAGCCTAGTCGGTAGTGCTACGAAGCTGGTGGTCCTGGGTTCGAATCCCGGTAAGTGCAAATATTTGTGTGATGAGCACGAATATTTGTTTCCGAGTCATGGATGTTTTCTATGTATATAAGTATTTATCTATCTATATAAGTATGTATATCGTCGCCTGGTACCCATAGTACAAGCTTTGCTTAGTTTGGGGCTAAGATGATCCGTGTGACATTGTCCCCAGATATAAATATTATAGATATTATAATGCAAAACACACTAATATCATAAAGGTGAAAGTTTGTGAGTGTGTATGTTTGTTACTTCTTCACGTCTAAACAACAGCGATTTTAATAAAATTTAGTATGGAGTTAGCTGACAACCTGGATTAAAGCAAAGGCTACAATTTATAAAGCTTAACGCGGGTAAGGCCGCGGGGCACAGCTAGTTATAGATAAATAACACCTATGCAGAGAACATGCTTCTCTACCAAACCGAAACACACTTACATGCTTTGTACCGTTTTATTCAAAATGCTCGAAGGACCAAAATTAGATGTATGGTTGAGTTGACGTAAACCAAGGATAACAGCTAAAGAGTTTTATATATAGTTATAAAATGTTACAGAGTTATAAAATGTTAAAATTGGATGCTAATCAGCAGTGTTAGGTATGAAAGTTATTAGCCAACTGTGCGCATAGGTTAATCTAAATTGAACGTTTGAATTAGGTTGCGTGGTAGCCAAAATAAAGTATGTACGTGATCCGTATGATCGTGCTTATCACAAAAATATAGTGGACACAAATATTTTTGTGATAAGCTCGATCATACGGATCACCTAATAGTTATGTGTACCTACACCTTGCATCGTACACCAAGTTTGTACTTGGTGTACGGTCTATACAAGGTGTATATATACATACATGTAAACTTGGCTATTGAGTATGCCTTCTAAAAAAATTAAGATCTAAACCAAATTGTACGATGTAAAAATTACTCCGTTTAAAGCTTTATAATAATAATAATATCCTGGGTATTATTTACACACGGCCTTCGGATCGCAAACTAAGCAGAGCTTGTACTATCAAAACCAGATAACAGATATATTACTTACACTACTTTTCCTTTGTAAATAGTTATATAGATAATTACACCCAGACTCAGGAAAAACAGTCATGTGCATGTACACAAATATCTGTCCTGGGTGACAATCAAACCCACGACCTGTGGCGGGAAAAGCAAGCATTTGCCAACCACGCCAACATGTTAATATAGCTTTAGTTTATAACTCATTGTCAAGACACAATGCTGCCAAGTCATAATCCAAATCCCCATAAAATACTGCATAATATTAGTTTTCTATTGTTTATCATACAATATTATATATTAGTTACACACAACTAAACAAAACAAAACAAAAATCATCCAGTGTGATCACGTATTGTATTCGTTACACCGATCGTTAGTATTTCAATCTGTTACTTTGATACATTTTATAGATAAAGAAACAATTCTAGTTTTTACACGATAATGTGTAAGTTATTGTCAAGAGCTTCTTTGATGTGTTATTTTGTAACCTAAAGTATATACTACTTACAATGGGTACTTTACTACATACTTTGTGATACTCAGGAGCAGACAATTTATGGCCCATGGAAAGTGTGGCTAGCTGTTCAGCTTGTAAAGTTATGATAATAATAATATCCTGGGTCATTATTAACACACGGCCATCTGATCCCAAACTAAGCAGAGCTTGTACTATGGAAGCCAGATAACTGATAAACTACTTTTCTTTTGTAAATACATATTTATATAGATAATTACACCCAGTTACTGACATTACATGACATGACACAGACAAACAAACATGTTTATGCAGACAAATGTCTGTCCTGGGAGGGAAACAAAGCCACGACATACCGCGTGGAAGGCAAACATTTGCCAACCACGCTAACAGGCCCGGCTAGTTTGGCAACTTATCTAAATAAGTTGATCATAATCTGGCCATAACTAATTGATCATCATCATATCAGCCGAAACACGTCCACGGCTAGACAAAGGCCTTCTTCAGCCTCGTTTCTCCGGGTCGTCCACCTAGGTAGCTAGAGAAAGCCGCAGGCTAGCTAGGGTAGGATCCTCAGCGGCGAGGATCGCTTTGGCCCATTAACGCGTGATCGGTGATTCCGTGCATGTGATCACACCCTCATTTAGAATTTCGTCTTTTTGCTTTAGTCTTCCATTCTTTAATTTTAATATAGTAGAACTAAATTTCAAAATAATAGATTAGTAACTTGTTTTATTTAAGGATTTCAGAAAATATATGCGATAAAACAAACCGCACGGACGGACTAATAATTTTTTTTTGCACTTTTATACTATCCACTATGTTTATGTACTGCATTGTGATCTTGACGAGTACTAGCGTATGTTAATACCCAAGTGCTGAATAAATTTCATTTCATTTCAGATCTCCACAATGGCCGGTCTTATTATGCCTGTATCCAGCGGCTTGCCACGACCCTTGCAAGATCGTAGGTTTACCTTTTAGGGGGGCTCTACATCATAAAGGTATTTGTATTTAAAGTGGTAAACAGCGGAGCACGCTTTATCTATACTCTATACAAATAAATAAAATTGGAGTGTCTGTTTGTAATATTGAAATAACCGGTTTTTACTACATAAATATGAATATATATACGGTACATACACCAAAATAACATTTTTTACAATTTTTGTCTGTCTGTTTGTTCCGGCTAATCTCTGAAACGGCTGAACTGATTTTGACGGGACTTTTATTGGCAGGTAGCTGATGTAATAAGGAGTAACTTAGGCTACTTTTATTTTAGAAAAAGTCATTTATTTTACTAAAAATAAAAAAATCAAAATAAACTAATTAACACGCGGACGAAGTCGCGGGCACAGCTAGTTAAAAATAAAAAAACAAATCCAGCAAACGGGTACTAAGAGTTTCCTTCTTTATTTAACTTTCTAATTTTAACAGGATTTTTTTTACCAGAAAAATGTTATAAACATGTTTTGCCCGGAACTGGGATTTTAACCAAAAAAGTTCTCGAGTGGAGACCACGAACCGGAAGACGAAGCGTGGGCATGCCCCTTACAAGATGGACCGATGATCTTGTGCGGGTCGCTGGAAACTGCTGGATGCGAATAGCGCAAGACCGGCAATTGTGGAGATCTTTGGGGGAGGCCTTTGTCCAGCAGTGGACGTATTTCGGCTTCTTCTTAGCGAGTCGATGGCAGTCTAAACTGTGTCCGCCCAGAACTTGGCCACGAGTTTCGCATTATGACTAGCCTCCATCAGTTCTTTAAGCGTGCAGTTGTAAGGGCACGCGCTACATGATAACAGATGTCCCATTGTCTGTGGGACTACACCACATTTGCATTGAAGGCTGCGATCATTAATGTAACCCCACCTGAACAAGTTGTCCCTGCTGCGACCAACCTGGGTTCGAAGCCTATTTAATGACTTCCAGGCTAGCCAAGGCAGTTTCCATCCAGGGGCGAGACTTGTATTTCGGCTGATATGATGGATTTTAACCCAGTGTTAAATCAGATAAAGCCTATAAGAGATGCGTCATTTCAACCAAAGAACGTCCACTGATGGACATGGGCTTTCCCCAAAATTTCCACGACTGCAGGTCTGCACGACTGCACCCTCACTTCTGCGTCTTCTAGCTCGTATTCACCAGTCGAGAACTTTCTGCTCCAGCGGCATATTGGATTATTTTATTATATTTTTTTTTTATATCAGTGGGCGACAAACGAGCAAGTGGGTCACCTGATGGTAAGTGATCACCACCGCCCATAGACACTCGCAACCCCTCTGGTGGTCGCGGGTGCGTTGCCGGCCTTTAACAGTCAGCAAACAAGTGTTGCTGACCCTTCCCCCCACCCCAATGAGCTCTGGCGACCTTACTCACACTCGGAAACACAACATTAAAATTATTAATGTTATTATTAAGGAATGTGTTCTGTAAGGTGGAGGTACTTCCCCAGTCGGGCTGCTCTTTGAGCGAATAAACGCTATGCCCTACCTCTCTATAAATTCTTATAATTTTGAATTACATCTAATTCTAAAATACTGTATCAACAACATACACTTGTCTAGATATTTCAAAATAACAGAAATTAATAAAAGCAAAATAAAAAATGTGTTCATTAAAAACATTATTTACACCGGGTTCCGTTCTCGGCCGAGTACAGGAATAGCTAATAACGGTCACGGCTGGCCCGCATCTGATAAACGAGAGTTTGGCACTTTGTCAACTTATTTGATAGTCACCAAAACAACGCACGTTTACAAACACAGTCTATCTGTCTGTCCGCCTAGCTTATCTTTTTAGTGGTTATTTTGGAAATCTTATAGCTCACCTAATAATTTTTAGGCCCTCTCTCTTACCCAAGTTACCCATCACTTCTTCTTCATCTAAGTGTTTAAAAAAAATAAAAAGAAATAAAAAAGGTTTTTGTTCACGTAGACTTTAAAAAAGCGCTTGTAAATAGTCAGAACATATTTGTAGTAATATAGTTCTATACATTATTATTTCTAGTAACATAGATATTTAGGTACACATTGTATGAAAACATTTATAAAATTTATTTTATTATAGCAATGGTATTTAGCTAGCTCGTATCAAGTTATTGTCAAGAGATTATGTTTAATTAACTAGTTTAAGTTTAATATTTTTACTACATATTGTCAATGGTTCTGTCTATATTAGGGTATTATTATTATGACGGACCTTTTGTTAATAATGACGGTCGCGCTTTAATGCTACGACCGGATCCAATCAAATTTAACGAGTATCGATGGCAAACTCGTTAATTTTTTGTGGCCCACACTGATTGCCCTGCTTTTGGCATTTTGAAGATCCTGCCATGAACTTGTGGCAGGGCAATGGGGGTGCATGAAAGGAGCCCCCCCGAGTGACGTACCTCACAAACCCGTACCTTTGGCGCATCCTGGGCAACAGTTAGCGAGTTCTAACGATGACTGGCCAATCCTTTCACCACGATAGCAAATTATAATACCCATCACTGCAACTCCTGTATGCCAGGATAAATAGAGGATCACAACAAGAGAATACTGAGCAATGAGGCTCAGGCATATCCCGAGGAAACGTATCAACTTCATCCAAAATCATTATATCCTGGGACATTATTTACACACCATCTGATCCTAAACTTGCAGAGCTTGTACTATGGAAACCAGGTAACTGATATACTACATATACTACTTTTCTTTTGTAAATACATACCGATATAGATAATTACACCCAGACTCAGGACAAACAGACATGTTCATGCTCACAAATATCTGTCCTGGGTGGGAATCAAACTCACGACCTACGTCGAGAAAAGCAACCATTTGTCAACCACGCCAACAGGCCCAAAAGCCGTAATAGAATAAAAAAATATTTATAAATAATTTAATATATTATTTACTGAATGTTGGTCTTTATTCGGGACTATCAAAATAAATTACATGTTGTATGGTGGCAGTCAGTGAGTCAGTGACATGGTATTTAAGCTTGGAAATGTAAAAAAATGTAACTCCATCTGCTTAGTTTTAGACTATTTTATTAACATACGAAAATAAATAGTTTTGCAACAATTTATTTTATTATATATTTTAATTGTATCAATTAACCAGTCTTATACAAATCTTCTTTTCTATAGGTATATGTTTTCGTTTTGCGATCTCCCGTAAAGCGATATCTTCGAGATCATTCTCATAGCGTCTCTCTGTGTACTATGACCATCATACAACAATCACCAACCCGTCTGCCAAGCCTGGCGATTATGGCATTTATATAATTCTGATGGTTGTATCCATCATTTAAAGGATATGCCATAATTGCCATTGTCGACATCTTTTGGGGAGGCCTTTGTCCAACGATGGAATTCGTGTGTGGTCTATCAAGTTTTATTTGATTCCAATAGTATGTAAGTGCTTAAAATCACGGGAGTTCGTCCATGTTGCTATAAGATCTGTATAATAATCACCTGATGATAAGCAGCTCCCGTAAATCTCGCCTCCAATTATATAAAGCGCAAGTACGGCCGCATATGGAATACTGCTGCCATCTCTGGGCCGGGGCACCACAGTATCAACTTCTTCCTTTTGATCGCATACAACATCGTGCAGCTCGAATGGTCGTTGAGGGCGGGAGTCCCACTATTTGGCTTAATCCTCTTACCCTTCGTAGACGTGGCGTCTCTATGTGTCCTCTACCGCATCTATTACGGGGGGTGTTCAGAGGAATTGTTCGAACTTATACCTGCCGCCACATTCCGCCACAGACTCTATCGCCAAAAGTGGAAATTTCATCCTTATCACCTGGAAAGCAAACGTGTTACGTAAGGTGTGGGTGCTAGGCTAGTCGGACTGCTCTGTGCTAAATGTTACACTGTTTATCTTTGCCTAGGTGTACCCTTTCTTTTTGTTAAGGCATGGGTATGCCTACGCATGCCACCCGCAAAAAGTGTCTACGGGTGGGTATGTCGGACTCGCACCGACTAAACCTATCTGCCGTGGACTTCTCTTGGCGCCTGACGGGAGGAGCCCCGGGAACGCGGGTATGCTGCTCCGATGCTCCCCTTTTGTGCCATGTCCCAGATGGTCGGGACACGCACCCTGGGAGGGCTTGGGATTGCCGCCACCCCGACGCCTTATCCGTCTACGAGTGGGATCGGCACGCTCCCGATCCCGCTCGGCCTCCTTATGGAGCAAAACTATCTCACAGAAGGAGACCACGGCGTCCCATTTGGAGGAGTCGCCCACCAGCATCGCGCCTACGATCTAACCTAACCTAACCTATTTTTCTAACAGCGAAACACGCCCGAGTAAACAGTATGTTACGGTACACAATCTTCGCGATATAGATTATATATATTTATAAATCATTCGGGATTTTTGTATGTGCGGCCAACATTTGTTACTTCGCGAATTTTTGCGTGTCACATTCATATAATAGATTCAAAACATTGTCCCACTTCTTGATGGAAAATGTTTGTCATTTTATTAAGTCTCGTAAAATTATGAGTACCTACAGTTAGACTATGTTTTAATACTTCGGGATGCTCAAGATATGTCTTTACGTCTTATAATTGCTTGCATTTATTAGTTGAAATAATGAAATTTTTTCAGCACTTGGGTATTCACACGCAATTGTATTTCTCAAGCGCACAATACAGCAGTATCCTACTAATATTATAAATGTAAAGATGTTTGTTACTCTTCCACGCAAAAACTACCGAAGGGATTTTGATGAAACTTTGTAGCAATATAGCTTATGTATCCGAAATATACATAGGCTATAATTTATAAAACTTAACGCGGTAAAAATCGCGGGGAATAGCTAGAGCAATATTAAAGTAACTAGATTTTAGAACTAGCCCGTCCGAGCAATGTGTTTTACCACATAAAACTTGGAGTTAATAACTAGCTACTATTTTAAAGTTTAGTACTATTATATTACACATTGAAGACAGCAGTTGGCGAACGCAGACGCTCTCAAACAGTACTTTAACTTAAGCGACAAATACTGGAGGGCACCCTAATGGGGTTTGGACCATAGCTCAGGGGCCTGCTGAAGTAATAAGACGGAACTCTACAAAGAGGGGGTGATTACTGGCACGGGATTACAGATCGAAGGTTAGAGGTCTAATACGATCCTCGCCGGCAAGGACCTTAGATAAAATGCAGTTTTCTCTAGCTACCTGTGTGGACAACCCGACGAGGACGAGTTACTTATGATGTCAAAACTTGTGGCGCAGTTTATTCGACGGCCTGGTTGGCGTGGTTGGTAAATACTTGCCTTACACGCCACAGGTCGTGGGTTTGATTCCCACCCATCATCATCATCATCATCATTTGTCCCCACTAATATGCTAGTGGGTGTGGTTTCTGCACTTAGTCCTGATGTGGACCATTGTACGTGCTTGATTTCCACCCACGACATATATTTGTGTACATGTCTGTTTGTCCTGAGTCGAGGTGTAAAGAAAAATAATATATGTAGTATATCAGTTATAGTTTCATAACACAAGCTCTGCTTAGTATGGAATCAGATGGCCGTGTGTGAATAATGTCCCAAGATATTAAACTTAGTTTGAAGTTTCATTTTGCTAGACATCTTGGGCCTTCGCTTCTATTGTCAAGTGCAACAGTAGAAATCGTTTGTAGTGCCATGTTAAAAGTTATTTTTTTAAAGAAAACGCCTGCACTAGGGAATCTAATCCCTGTTTCGCGGGGTACTTTACAAGTATATAATAGACGGACACAAATTACATCCAGACTCAGAACAACTATTTATGGGTCACACAAATAGTTGTCCGGCACGGGATCCGAACCCGGGTCACCTAGCGGCGAGGCGACTGTCTTAGCCGCTGCGCCACACGTGCAGTCAGTTATTAACACACTGTCCATTAAACAAAGTACCTTCCCGTCATTAACACGAGACCAGAAGGTATAAACACCACCAGCTGAGCTATTATTGTCATCTGCGACAGTCAACAGATCTTGTTTTATAGATCTCCGTCTAACGATTTTAATGACAATGAAGTTATATTTATGATCTGAAATTAATGAACCAGAAATTATTGGGAGATTTATTGATGCGAGTTCTGAAGTATCAATAATATTAAGATCGATTTAAGTGTCTGCTATATTTTTTTGCTGGTTTGGGTTCTTCTTAATATGGATGGTTGACCAAAGAAACAAAATGACAACTACTCAGACTAGTAGCTAAGTTCCCTTAAACACACTTTTTACAATGAAGGTGTGTTTCCAGTTTAAGAAGGAGCACGCAATTATAATATGCCTTTCTAGGCACTGCCATAATTGCGTGTATCATATTGCGCTTGTTGCCAGTTCTCTCACAACAGTGCTGTCCTGCCTCACCTTGAGGCCTGGGTGGGAAGGAAGGGCGGTTACGTCACCTACTGATTGACAGATACTCAACGAACACGGGTGTTTTGGTGAGTATCTGAGCCGGATAGGCCGAGAAGCGCCGACCAACAACCGGGGGAATGAATGTGGGATCAACCTGGACATTGTCTAGCTCACTCACCGAGTGCTCAGCCTGGGAACCTGAGAGGCGAGTCCTATTCGCAGAGATTGGACGGGATCATAGGCGCGATGCTGGCGGGTGACTTCAGCAAGTGGGACGTCGTGGTCTCCTTCTGTGAGGCAGACATACTTCAGAAGGAGGCTGCTGAGTGGACGGCAATCCCACTTGTAGACGAAGGAGGTGACAATCGATCTGTATCTGGCGCAGTTGCTGTGCCGGTAATCCGGAAGGACATGCAATTGTCCTCTCAGGGCACGTATTCCACATCACGTGAGACATGGCATAAAAGGAAGCACCGTAGCATAATTCGTTTCGATTTCGAGCTGGGAATGGGAATTTGTTTTTTTTTTCTCAATTATTCTGTAAAATAATCCCAATATGAATTGCCACTCAAGTACCAGTTGTGCTATGTTTTTTTCTTTGTTCCAGGGTTTAATCTAGGTGTACAATTAATGCCATAAATATTGTTATGTTGAAATGAACTGATTGTCGTTAGGTTTTGTCTATTTACGTCTTGTGCGGATCCCAAACAATAAACTGAAGAGCGCTAAGAACAAAACAGCACAATGACATCAGCATAATTATCCCCAGAAAAATACTGTAAAGAAAACGTGCCAAAACAGATAATAAAAGATTTTATGTATATTCACGTGCGAAACCAGTTAATAGAAAATAATGAGATCTTCAAAATAAAGTTTATGACCTATTTATTTTTCCGCTTCTAACTCATTAAAGCGTTAGAAAGACCAGCAAATTTTTATTTATAGACACAATCAAATTCTGAAAATTGTTGGTTTCAGTGAGTTTCGTTAGAGTCCTTTTCAAGGTTATAGAATAAAATAGAATTTTTACAACATTATAAACAGGTATTCGCTCGACTAACCTTTATTTGGACCTGGCTACATTGATTGTGGACACCGGTCTGGTTAGTGCGTGTAACGAGCCTTAGTAGTGTATAAACGATCCAGTGAGGGTAGATTAAAAAACTCGACGCTCTCAGTAGCGGAGCAACACCGCTGCGCCAGTCAGCCTGAGACCACGATCAATGCATGCCGCTTGGCATGCGAGTTAGATAATATAGTCTTTATTTGCCTAAACTAAATATCCATATAGATCCGAGAGCTACTTGGAATTATGTGCCAAGTTTCATATTTTGCCCCTAGCTAATCGTCGTGAGATAGCTGATTCAACATATCTTTTTCGAATAATATCTGGTGACATTGATTGTTCTGACTTACTGAACAGAGTCTCATTTAATATTCCATCAAAGGCAGTGAGACATCATAAAACATTTCATCTTCCGTTAGTATCAACAAACTATTGCCAAAATGCATTCCTATGGCGAACAAGCAATTTGTTAAATAAACAAATAAAATCTTTTAATCTTGACATATTTGTCAATAAAACTGAAACAGTGAGACGGGTACTCAGCCTAGACTTTTTCTCTAAATTTAACACTTAGACTTAAATAAATTAATTTAAGCTGATCACATATGTATAACATATACCACTGTCTATTCGTGGAGACCTGTAATTGGCCTTCAATTACTATTTAGCTTTTTATAACTGTTTTTATGTGCTGTTGGTCTTCCTTAATATTAAATAAATAAATAAATAAACATGGTATGATGGTGTTACAAATTGGTTACATATTGTGTTCCACATGTTTAGCTTATAAAAAATTTAAAAATTGAATGCAAAATAATTAATAATATATGTCAATATACAATAAAACTTAAAATTTATACAATATAATCACAATAATTAATTAATCTAAGTATGTCATGCTAATATTAATTCAATATAATTGTAAAAATTGGTCAAGATCAAATTTTTAGCGATCGCAGTTAGGTTACAGCTAATTCACAGGTGGCGCTGCTGCGCGACTACCTGGCCCCTTAGTCACCTTTTACGATACCCACAGGATAGTATGGGATGGCCCCGATCCTTAACCCATACATAGAAATGTAGTACTAGCTGAGATAGGGCCATTTTTCATACCAGTACGGATAAAATTTTAAATATTTCAAATGTCAAACAATTTCAAACAATTGAATGGATATTTATTTGTTATGAGAATAAAATTATTTCTTTCTTACTTTCTTTCAATTAAACCATCAAAGGATAGTAAACAAATGAAATACTTACTCGTATAGATATTTATTATTACCAAGCAACCTTCAAAGCGTCGTAATTTTCGCATAACACATGAGCTCATAAAAACCATGACACCAGAACGGAAATAGTTCATTAACAAGCTGTCTGAGATACGTCTGACAATATTTAAAATATATAACGATTACCGAAACACAACGGTAGAATAAATGGTGAAAATACGTTTATTTTTTATAGATATTAATAGTACTTAGAAAGTTCACAGAAAAAAAAATATATGCCAAGATTCAAGCCACAAAGGCATTTTTTGAAGTTATACTTCTTTTGGCGCGATGGAGAAAAATGATGAGAGTGAATTTTTACGATGCGCGCGCATCGTAAAAATAACAGCATGAAGTTAGTTCTAGGTGGTATGAAAATTGATAACTAAGTTCAAGTTGTATATTAAGAAGTATAACTTCTAACGCGTGTACATAAGTACACACAAGTTTTTTTTTTTTGGTGTTCTCTAAAAACGAACCTTCAATTTGTTACATGTGCCTTATTTTAAATTTTCTTTTCTTTTTATTGGTTACCGTATTCGAAAATTGTCAGAAATACATAGAATGTCTTAATAGCTTATTAAGACTTATTTGATTTATTTATTTATCAGTAACAATTTTACATTGTGTTTGATACATTAAATACCAGATAACACAAATGACCTTGAAATCTTAAATCAGGTGTAAAAAAAGGAATGAGTAATTAATTAGTCAGTATGATCTTTTCATTTTACGGATATTCTCCGTTTACTGTAACCAGAGAAAAAGACAAATGGGAATCCGTTGTCTCTGCCTACCCCTCTGGGAAACTGCCTTTGATATTTCTTATCGATAGGGAATGCTTTTAAATTTAAGACCATCTAAATGTACCTATATTCCTGCAAATAAAGAAATCATTCATTCATTCAGAATGGTTTCTAAAATTTAATGTCAATCACAAGAAAAGTTGAAGTCAGTTTTTGTTTTTAACTTACTTCAAAAGAAGAAGATTTTGACTTATATTTTTTTTTGGTATAATACACGATTTATCTAGTTACCAAGCGTACCCACTTTATTATCATAACATCATTTTTCACAAGTTTTGCATCTGATATGCATAACAATTACGTTGTACATATAACATTTACTATAAATAAGCGAAGTACTTTTAAAGAGCAATATTGTTAAGTGCAATAGATGCACTTAGCAAAATTGCAGAAAAATACCATATATGAAATTATGAACTAAAAACTATAACGATGTATTGAAGCATTTATTAAAAGACTAGGAATTTAAAATTAGTCATTTTATTTTATTTAGATTTCACTGTTGATCCTGGCGCAGGAGTTGCAGTAGTCGGTAAAAGGTATTCATCATGTCAGCCAAAGAGCATCCACTGCTGGACAAAAGCTTTACCAAAGAATGGGGGATATGCCATAAGCGTGGCGTGGCAGACGGTTTGGCGATCGCAATTTGTAATGGTAGTTCACAGAAAAATGCTGCTGCCCGTTCTGTAGTAGGTATTCCCTCAGCCGATTTCTACGCCTCCCACGGGACGAGATGAGATAATGATATTCTTACCATCACCACAAAGCAAGGGAAAAAAATGAATAAAAATCATAAAATGTTCTGAGTATTTTAAAATATAGATCTAACAAAATTCTTTGAAAGTACTGAAAGTAATTTTTATATCTTACTAGCTTTGCCCCGCAATTTTAACCGCGTTAAACTTTATAAATTAAAGCCAATGTGTTAATCCAGGGTGTCAGCTAACTTCATACCAAATTATATTAAGATCGCTCCAGCAATACACACTCACAAACTTTCGCCTGTATCATATTAGTGTGATAAAACAGTAGGTAGCTACGCCCTGGTTACTGGGCTTTAATAGAAAAGCTTCATCAACAATCTGTCTGAGAAACGTCTGACAATATTGAAAATATATAATAATTTGCATATCTATGACTTTTCCTATTAGTCTGTGTCATTTCAAAGAAAACACGAAAATGAAATGAGGATAATATGTTTGTTTTCAATGATAGTACGAAGAACGAATTGTTTTTGTTTGGTTGATACCGTGTCGCCAAAAATAGATCGTGCGATTTCGTCATGTCACTCGGGATTGCTGCCGGTGGGGAATTTATTCGTAAAGCTCAAATAAACGTCTTTATTTGTCATGTAGATGTGTAATAATGTGCTCCTAGCCGAATTTCGGCCACGGCGGCCAGTCTCAACAGAGTTTAGCCATCTGCGCGGGACATATTATAGTGCTCGAATGTGTGCGCAAACACAGGAGCACTTTCTATTCCATCACTCTCATGATAGAATGGGACGCCTACACACGACACGACCGGACAGAGGTCAGGCACAGGAGCGACGGCTTTACGTGTTCTCCGAGGCACGGGGGTATAATACCGCCAGACTCTCAACTCCCAGACTTCGGGCTGATGCTGAGAATTTTTGGTTTTCACAAATCTCAAAATCAATTTGCCCCGACCCGGGATTTGAATCCAGTACCTCGTTATCTGCGGGTGAACACGCTACCGCTAGACCAACGAGGCAGTCACATGTGTAGCCAAGGGTCAAACCATAAGTACTTTAACAATAACTGGAGCAGTTTATTGCACAGACCATAGCAACCAGGAACAACTTCCGTGCGTTCAAGATTTTTTTTTGTTTTTTTTATTATTGTTTTCTTAATATTAAAACACAAGTCCAGAAAAATACCCCACAAAACCGATCAGTCGGTTTGACTGCGGGAGAAGTCTCAATAAAAAAGAAAACAACAACAAGATATATACTAAAAATAACTAATAACTAATATTAATCACAGTTGATATTATGGCCCTATTTTATGTATTAACAATATCTCTATTATCTATCTAATCTAATTTAGTAAGTAAGTATTTATAAAATATAAGGTAATCGTTTATTAATGGTTCTATCACCATAATAATTGATGACCTCAATCTTCCGGCAGTCATTGATCGTGTATTATAGACATTTTGCCATACTTAGTGGAATCAAACCCACAGAGTAAAAAGTAGACCTGTACTCTTATTATTGCTCACTTTATTATCACATCTTCAACCTTATATCATCCACTGCTGGACGTAGGCCTCCACTAAAGATTTCCATAAGATTTCCATAATTTCCATAACGACATTTAGAGGAGTTTGCCGTAGTCACCGCGCTTGTCATGCGAGTTAGAGACCACAGTTGTCAATAATTTAATTTAAGTTAGTTAAATATCGTGCTGTTATAAAATAAATCTTATTGTAAATTATTTCCTACAATCCGTGTACCTAAATATCCATATGTACCTAGAAATAATTATAAATTAATTATATATTACTACGAATATGTTCTGACTATTTACAAGCGCTTTTTTAAAGTCTACGTGAATAAAAACCTTTTTTATTGAAGTTATACTTCTTTTGGCGCGATGGAGAAAAATGATGAGAGTGAATTTTTACGATGCGCGCGCACACCGACACCAAAAAATTTAACAGCATGAAGTTAGTTCTAGGTGGTATGAGATTGAATTTCGTGCGCGCATCGTAAAAATAACAGCATGAAGTTAGTTCTAGGTGGTATGAAAATGTATGAGAGTGAATTTTTACGATGCGCGCGTAAAAATAACAGCATGACGTTAGTTCTAGGTGGTATGAAAATTGATAACTGTGTTCAAGTTGTATATTAAGAAGTATAACTTCTAACGCGTGTACATAAGTACACACAAGTTCTTTATTTATTTTATTTATTATAGTTATATACCTATATGGCCTTTGCATCTGTTACAGACCATTTACGGCGCATTGTCTGAGAGACATTTCTTTTGGTGGCTAAACAAACCGATGCGAGAGCGACATAGCCTGCCGCAGGCCTGACAAGAGAAGTTTGCGGTGGTTGGTGCCGCTTTCATGTCGCTTCTGTCTCTTATCAGCAAGTACTCCAGGTGGTAGCTAATACACAGGTAGCGCTGCTCCCCGACTACCTGGTGTATCCCTTAGTCTTTTACCACACCCACTGGTTGGGGTGACTCTGTTATTACTTCTTGGCCAGAAACCACACGGCTCTATTCACACGACCCTTCAAATATTCTTTCGGTTCTATTGTAGCTGGATTCTGTAGTATTGCAGTTCTCTCGTTTTATGAGGCCTCAACATATAATTATATGTCTCCCGCTGAGCTCTGGATCCGTCCAGAGCTGGCGGAACTACTTTTTTCGTAGTTCTCCATTTATCTAAACTGTATCTACCTTTCGTAAAAGGCTTAAAAGATATTTGTTGGAACGTCAAAAGCAATCCGAGGATGTCCTTCAGTATAGATTGCCAGAGTCCACAGTCAGGTACTAGATATGCCGTATATTTGCATAATAAGGGTTTTATAAATTTTTTGCCCACGTCTCCGCTAAAGCAGTCAGAATCACATAGTGTATGAAATGTATTTGATGTTAATCTATTATTTAAATTATTTTATCTAATTGAAATCGTATGAATCTTATTTATATTATTATTTTGTGATTTAATGCAATTTTTTTATTAGACATAATTAGGTACATATTTCTATCTTCTTTACTATATTAAATTCTTTTTATTTGTATTATTAATGTATTTAGTTTATCAAATATCTGTTATTTCATTTCATTTTACTATAGTATGTAATGGGGGTTAACTATCCGTGGACCCCACAGTCGGGCGCTATCAGAATATCAGCGCTGTCGCAATATTGCGACGGCCAATGCTGAGATAGATGCCTTTTCACCTAGAACGGACTAACGAATATTAAGTATAAGATTTTCATTGTTTGTTTTTCTGTTATTGTATAATTTCATTGTTATGTCCGTCCTGGTAATGAATAAATGATTTTTTCTTTCTTCTTTCTATCTATTATTTTAGCAAAGCATTCGTGGAATCTAGTCCTCTGATGGTAAGTAATCAACGCCGCTCATGAACACCTGCAACGCCAGGGGGCCTGCAAGTAAGTTGTCTGCCTTAGAATAAGGAATAGACTCGCTTCTTGAATGTTTCCGCGTTTATTTCTGATAAATATCGTTTTAGGATCGAAGACAGTTGACTTGATTCCCCAGGACGAGCCTGGACCTCATCAATTAGTGTATTTTTTCTGGTGAGGAACTTGTGATACTAGCCTACAGAAGTTGCAGAGAAAGGCATGATGGTGGGACCAGTCCCATAAATAAAATAAAAGCTTATGTAGTAAATTCTCTTCGTCTAGACACTTAACACTTTGACAGCGAAGCGTTTAGAGCGCCGCTTGATACGGTTCGCGGGCGATTTTCTGCATAATTGTTAACATCATAGAAAAATAACGGACAGGATTATATGGATAATTCTTTTTGTGTATATAAAATCTACTATTGTATTTTATGGATAATAAATAAAAACAAATTATATTATTTATGTTAATTTAATAAAAATAATTAAAAATTGTCATTTATTCAATTAAAAAAAAAAGTCATACAGACTCCTTAGGGCTTTTCAAATGTGATAATTTTTTAGTGTATGGTACTTTTTGAAGCACTTATCATAACATAATGGCACGTTACAGTCAGGGCAGTGAAAAGCAGTCTCCTTACGTCCTCGTTTCCCAGTTTGGTGTTTGATAGTGTCGGCGCAAACTTTACAGACACGCGTGACATTTGCCTTCTTTTCTGTAGGTGGTATTCTTTCAAGGAAGTGCCTTCCCACTAATCTCGAAGTTTTGCCAACCAAGTGTGCCCCATGGGATGGTCCTGCAGCATTTGTAGACCGATCTTCCACAAGGCCTTCACCACATGTCATCAAAAATTGGGAAAATCGCAATCGGCGGCGTCCAGGCTGCTGTTTATTGTAAATTACCATGGCGTTCACAATGGTCCTTGCTACTAAGTGGAAAAACATTTTTTTCCACCACTTCATACATTTCCTTTGCAGGCTATAATAGGACACATATTGGTCGTTGAGGTCCACACCGATTTTATTCATATTATAGTCCAAGACGCAGTCCGGTTTTATTTTTTTTGCTAAACCTCCTTTAGCTTTGACTGTTACCTCTGTCCAGGTTGTCGTCAGGAAGGGGACGTCCCGCTTGTCCTTCCATTTACAAACGGTCATATTTCCGCGATGACAGAAGGCCATTTCATTTGACTCCAGCGGCTGATGTCGCCATTCTTGGGGCAAACCACGGCGGTTCGGCATCACAGTGCCGACCACGCGAGTATTTTGCAGCCACAGTACGTCAGCAATAGTTGGGCTGGTGAAAAACCGATCCATATAAATAGTGTGCCACTTTCCAAAATATTTTTCACTTAGCTGGATGACTATTTCCTCAACGGTTTTGGAGTCGCCTATGTATGGAACCATATTCAAAATATAACTCGTCGCTGCGTCGCACAACATATAAATTTTCATTCCGTATTTGTCGGGTTTGTCCTTGTTGAAAACACGAAAGTGTACTCTACCTCTAAAACCACATGTTTCTTCATCGATGGTCAATGCTTCCCCTGGATAAAAGCTGGTGGCATAAAGACGACACAGCTCGTCAAAATATGGCCGTAGCTTGAAAAAGGCGTCATAGTTGTCTTGGCCGCGAGGTATATAATTGGAATTGTCGTTCAGATGAAGACAGCTGTAAATAGCTCTAAACCGATCTCTGTTCATCAGTTTGGCCGCATAAGGGGTGTGTATGATTTCTCTTGTGGACCAGTATGCGTCAAAGCTTTCTTTATGCACTAGTGACATATGAATTATTATCGAGAAAAAAAGTCTCAGCTCTTCCAACGTAACGGGTGTCCACTTATCCAGCATACTCCCTGGTTTCAGCAGTCCCCGTCTAGCCAGTTTGGTCTTCATTTGCGCTGCATATCGGTTTGTTTCCGTTTTCAGGAGCTTCCAAAAATCATTATTGAAAAAGATTGAAAAGCAGTCCATTTCCGATGAATTTTCGTATATGGGAGCTAAAACACGAGTTATCTCTTCGAAAACAGGGTCTTCCAATGGACGTTCTCTTGGCACATATGTCCATCCATTGGCTTCATCCATTTCTCGAAGAGAAAGCATTTGCGAAGACCGGCCGCGCGCTGTTGAGCGCACTGTGCGGCCGCGCTGATTATGACGCCCGCGCCGAGCCCCTCTCTGTATACGACGGCGATTACGCCCTCTCTCGTTGGTTGTGACTGGCTCAGGAACGTGCTCCTGCACCTCAACCTCACCATCATCTAACCTTTCTTGACTGACTATAAACATTCGCAGGTCCGACACGCAATCTACAAAAGAAACAACTTATGAAAGAATATTCAATACGAAAATAGTTTAGGTATCTACCTACATAGAAATATAATAAATAATATAAATATTTACCTTCAATTTCATCACACTGAGCCTCCTCAATATCCGAATCATCATCATTTTGTAATAAATCAACAATTTCATGCGTAAAAACATTACGTTGCGATGAAGCCATTTCGCGCCAAAAACAGTTACACTCTCTCCGTGCACTCGCCGTCGGCCGACTGAACGGGCGCGGGCGATCGCGAACTGTAGCACTCGCGTTATAACTACATACAAACATTGCATATGTGTGTGTAGCGTATTAACTCCGCTACAAACGCGTACAACGCGGATCACGATAAGACGTCGTGTTTTTCTAATAAACAGTATGAAAGGCGATCACGAGTGCTACTCGTGATTCGCGAATAAGAGAAAAATATGAATGCCGAGCTGAGATCGTGATCCGCTGGGAAAGTGTTAAATGAATAACTACTCTCATAACGGGGCCGTAAAGTTTAATTTCTATTGTTGGGACTTGTATGCCCTTGATTGTGTTTACCTAAAGTACACGTGCGGAGTAATGCACCGAATCATCTGGAACGGCTTCACTAACTCAGTATTGTCAGATCCTACTTGCTTGCTTATCGTATGGGCAATAGTTACCCTAGTGTCAGAGTTGTTCAAGCCGCCCAGTTAGCCGTTGTCATGGCTTAGCGACTGTTGTCTAATGGCTACAAGGGACCAACAGCGTAACGTGCCCTTCGAAGCACGGAGATGCTCAGAAATGAAACCACTTTGGCGGTCACCCATCTATGGACTGACCGCGAGTGTAGTTGCTTAACCTCGCCGATCGCTTACGGATCAGTGAGAGCATTTAGCTATGAGCGCCTACAACATGTTACAAATTAAATAAACTCATCCCGTGGGGGAGCGCAGCAGTCGTCCCTAAGGCATATCTACCAGAGAACGGGCACCAGCGTCTCTCTGTGTATGTACTATGAACACCATACTGAGATCACCAACCCTTCTGCCAAGCGTGGCGATTATGGCATATCCCCTCCTCATCTGTTAACGATCTCTTGACGATGATTATGATTTTTTTTTTATTCCAGAGGGCGACAAACGAGTAAGTGGGTCACCTGATGGTAAGTGATCACCGCCGCCCATGGACACTAGCAACACCAGAGGTGTCGCGGGTGAGTTGCCGGCCTTTAAAAGTGTTGCTGACCCTTCCCCCCACCCCAATGAGCTCTGGCGACCTTACTCACACTCGGAAACACAACATTAAAATTATTAATGTTATTATTAAGGAGTATCTTCTGTAAGGTGGAGGTACCTACTTCCTCAGTCGAGCTGCTCTTTGAGCGAATGAACGCTATGCCAATGTATCCCCCAAACTGATCAACAGATGTTTTCGTATGAATTAACAGTATCTACATATATCTTAATAACGACCGCTGTGACTCAGCTGGTTGTGAACCTACCTTTTGATGCAAAGGTCATGGGTTCAATCCTTACAAAGAAAAATGTGTCTCCATGAACATGTCTATTTGTTATGAAAAATAGTAACGGGTAACTCACGCAATTAATTTTATGTTGGATTCGGCCAACTGCTTCGACTTTATTCCCACGCCCTCGCACGCAGTGCGAGACGGGACGCGACGTCGTGCGGGTCGCATTCGCCCTGAAGATGACTTCCTGAAGAAGTTGAAACGTTTGCCGAATCCAACGTAAAATTAATTGCGTGAGTTACCAGTTACTATGTTTCATTATTTAGCTCCTCACGTCAGTTTTAATAATAATATGTCTATATGTCTTGGTCTGGGTATTTTTATGTACACCTATATATTTACAAAATAGTACACAATCTATCTATGCATATAATAAAATCGTAGGAAAGTCAAAACTGTACATTGAATGTTTTTTAAAAAGGATACTTGGGGCGTGATCTACAATCGATATCAAAGCCAAAAATATAGTTATTAGAATTTTTGTCTGTTTGTCTGTTTGTCTGTATGTATGTCCGGGCTAAACTGAAAAAGTAGGTACTGCATGGATTTACTTCAAATTTTGCATGAATATTACTAAGAGGTCGGGTCAACATATAGGCTACATATTATCAATGTTCAAGGCAATGTATTCGCAATGTATTCGTATCGATAATTCCTTTTCTTCTTGGTGTAATACTATTGCAGGCGTGCCTCAGGGTGGCGTTTTGTCTCCACTATTATTCACAATTTTTATAAATTCTATTTCTAAACGTATTAATTCTTCCTACCACCTTTATGCAGACGATCTTCAGATTTATAATCAGGCTCCGTTAAATAAATTGGCTGAAGCTGTGAATAATTTGAATACCGATTTAGATAACATCAGTGAGTGGAGTCGTGCTCACGGACTACACGTTAACCCACAGAAGACTCAAGTGATTGTTGTTGGTAGCTCAAGGATGTTGGCTAAGGCATCTTTGTCACAACTACCACAACTTCGTTTTGGAGGCAATGTTTTACAAATAAGTCGTGAAGTTAAAAACCTAGGCATATTCTTTGACAGCTGCCTTTCCTGGGGCCCTCAACTACAAAACGTCAGTCGGAAAATTTTTGCATCAATTGGATCCTTGAGAAGACTTCGTAACTTCCTCCCAACTACCACCAAAATCGCGCTTGCTCAATCCCTTCTTCTCCCAATACTAGATTACGCAGATGTCAGCTATCTTGATCTTACAGAAGCCCAACTTGATAAACTTGAGCGTCTCCAAAACGTCTGCATAAGATTCATATTCGGTCTTCGGAAATATGATCATATCACTGAATTTCGTAACAAGCTCAAGTGGCTACCCATTCGCTTTCGCCGGAATGCCCATATTCTCTCACTTCTATACAATGTTTTGTTTACTCCTTCAACGCCCTCTTACCTCAAAGCACGCTTTTCATTCCTTTATGAATCACATTCGAGGCTTCTGAGATCATCGAATAATTTAAAATTGACAATGCCAGCACATTCCACAATCTTTCTAGACAAATCGTTTGCTGTGCAAGGAGCTCGCTTGTGGAATGAATTGCCATTGTCAGTACGCCAAGCTCAATCTTTACGTAACTTTCAGAGTCTAGTGAAAGATCACTACCTGTCCCTGCAGAAAGGTACGAAATAATTTACTTTCAACTAGTTTATGAACTTCAGCAACGGTTCCTACTTTAGTTTTGTTTATGATAATGTATTTATTTATTTATTTATGAAATATAAGTATATATATAATATAGTATGTAGGTTAATATATAATATATATGTAATTTATCTTAAATGACTCTTGACATTTTTTGTAATGATACCAGTGCGTATCATTTCTATACTCATGTGCACTGACAACTACCCTATCTCGGTTACTCCATACTCCAATCCCTGCCTAGGTTGCCTGGAAGAGATCACATTTAGTGATAAGGCCGCCAATTGTACCATTTTTTTTAATGTATGCTATTATATTCTGTAATGTTTATTGTATTCTGTAATGTTTTGGTGTACAATAAAGAGTTATCTTATCTTATCTTATCTTATCACGCTACCACTTACGGCGGAGGAGCTATGATAATTTATAAAATTTAACGCGGGAAAAACCGCGGGGAACAGCCAGTATACTATAATACAATATCACATAATACAATAGTAGTGGATGTAATTTGTGTCCGTCTATTATATGTTTGTAAAGTACCCCGAGACACAGGGATGCGGCTGTTATCTTTAAGGGTGTCGATGGCAAACTAATAAAATTTGGTTGCTCAGAACTTGGCTTTATTTCTAGGTGTCTAGTATGCAAAATGCCTAGTTTGGAACCAATGTTATTTTTAATACTTTGTGTTACTGAAATAAGATAAAGAAGATAATCTTATTCTATATCTAGTAGTTTGGGCTAGATGGCGCTATACGATATATCCCGGATATTAATTTATTTATGTCTGTTTACTTAATCTATTCAGTAATTTCAATAGATATTGTTGTTGTTTTCACCACCATAGGCAAATGATTTTGTATAGGTACTTTTTTTAACGTATAAAATCTTCGTGTGTTAGATACTAAAGAGAAGTTAAATCAAGATGTTAGTAATGATATAAATTGCAATTTACCGTTCGTCTGCCCACGCGCAGCAATCGGCAGGTGCACCAATGTTTTTATCAAACCAAAACATACGATATTAGGTAAACACATCTGATAGCTATCCAAATATTATTGTTATTCACGTCAGATTCTGACCTGAGGGAACAATTTTTTATATGAAACATTTTTAGAATGTTACGCATGTTCCTAATTACATTCAGAAGATTATAAAATTAGAAAGAAAATAGGCCTACGGTGAATCCTGAATGATAACTTTTATAAAATTTATTTTATAATAGTAATGATATTTAGCTATCTCTCGGTAAAGATAAGTATTTACTCGATCGTTATGTCCACGGCCTTTTATTTTTTTAATGTTGGTTGGGTTCGCGTTTGACCACGATCTCACCAGATGGTAAATGAAGATGTGGTCGAAGGTGGACCGCGCGTACCCATAAGTTGGCATATTTACTCTAGCCTTGAATAAACCCATGTTGTATAGTCTGGAAACACGTCGTTCGGGAGGGGGTTCCACTGCTTAGCCGTACGTATGATGAAGGAGGAAGCAAAGCGCTTCGTACGGCATAATTGGATATCAACAACGAAGCGGTGGCGACCCTCCCGACGCCTAGCACTCCGATGAAAAAAGGGAAAGGATGGGATAAGTTCATGGAGGTCTTGAGATATCAAATTGTTGATATAAAATTGACAACGCTGCCCAAACACACATATCTTTTAATATAAACAATTCTTTGAGACCACCTACTGGATTAGAATCTAAATTCTCTATGTTAAAACCATCAACGCTTTGTCAGTTAATCTGCGCTGAATCCCGTCAGGTCATCGAAATTTATTATTTTCTCATCTTAACACAGTCCCTGAGAAAATTGGCGCCATCTACCTGTATGGTTTAGCATTTAGTGGGATGTCAATAACTATGGGAAATGTAGTAATGAAGATGAAATTGAGATGATGAAAAGTTGCAATGCAGTTCACGTTCATGTTCATAAACTAAATGACTGCCTCATTGGTAGCATGTTCAACCGCAGATAATGAAGAGCTGGGTTCAAATTCCGGGTCGGGCCAAAAAGAATTTTTCAGGATTTTTGCCCCGGATGCACAAAATGCCCCGCGCAGCAGTACTCTCCATTGACATTATTAAAAAACAGAATAGGAAGGAATAAAACAAAATAATAGAAGAAAAAAAAAAAAGAGAGAGAAAAATGTGTGCTCGTGCCTCTCTCTGTTGCCCCTACAGTAATACACGAAACTTAAAACTCTTTCTATCTTCACTGACCTATATCTCCCTCTCAAGTTCCGTTCGCCGATCACACTTTGTGTAACGCATTCACCAGCTTACTCCCATAGTTTTATTTCGAAACAAGTACATGTTCGTGTAGAAGTCGGTCGTAGCCTTGGTAACAAACTTGAAATAACACATTGACAAGGCATCGACTAGGGCGGAATAGAAATATTTACAGAGCGACAAATATAGGTACACCAAGGCGAAGGTGAGGAGTTACACGTCCACAAACTTATATTAAACCCAACGGACATGTAATCAGCTAGATTTTCAATATATTTATGAGGTGTTAACTTCTTATATTCGATTATTCGTTTAGGGTTAATCTAATATTCCCTTCAACTAAGCTACATATAAATTGTATATTTTGACTTATCCTTAGGCTAATAATAAATTTTATAAATTTTATAAATTGTAATAAATTATAAAAAAAGTATAATTTATTACCGACTTTAAAAAAGGAAGAGGCACGAGAAGATGTTTTCAAAAATTGGTGCAAGCTGTTTAATAATATCTCGCTAGTTATGGCAGAGATCACACTCCCAAAGAAAGTCAAGTTTAAGCCAGAGCTGAACAGAGAGGGGCGAAGCACAGGTAAATAAATAATATAAATGAATAAAAACGGTTTTTATGCACATATACTATAAAAAGCGCTTGTAATTAGTCAGAACATGAATAGTTTACAATTTAACTATAGATATTTAATTCTAGGTACAAATTTACATTATTCGATCGTGACTTATATTTGATCAAGTAGAATATAATTTAATTTAAGACAATAAATGGTTAAAAATTGGTGAAGTTATTGTCAAATTGGTTATCGAAGATTTTTAAATTGTAAATACTTCTAGTTTTAGATATATTTAACTATATCTTGTCAGAATGATACTGTCTATATTGAGGAACGAATTGAATATTATTATTATGACGGGCCTTGTGTGTATAGCGACGGTCACACTTTAATAAACAAATATAAATATCCTGGGACATTATTCACACACAGGCATCTGATCCCAAACTAAGTAGAGCTTGTACTTTGGAAACCAGATAACTGATATACTAAATTATACTACTTTTCTTTTTGTAAATATAGACAATTACACCCAGACTGACATGGACAAACAGACATGTCCATGCACACAAATATGGTCCAGGGTTGGAATTGAAGCCGTGACCCTCGGTGTGGAAAGCAAGCATTAACTTTCCACGCCAACAGGTAGTAGTAAATAGTGGTAGTATCGAAGATCCGAAATGAGGGATAATGCCATGAGTGTTGCAAGCATCATATGCTACAGTAAAAGCTTATCATTAGGTAAAGGCTGTATCCTGTACTATTCTAATTTAGAAGCAAACACAATAATGCTTACTTTACCCGACCTTGTGGCAAGCACTATAACTAAATTGTAAGCCATAAACTAGGCAATTTGGCATAAATTGCTCCGTATGTAGTTAATGTCGGAAGTTTCCAATACAGTTGTAAGCTTTATACGGATCTAATTAAGCTTTTATATCCCTTTTTAACACATGACATAAAAAAGGGATGTAATATAGTTTAAGCGTATGGCATGTCCATTTGAACTCCCAAGAGGGTATACCGATTTAAATATTGTTTTCAAGTGGATGCCAGCCGAATCGGGCTGGATAGTAATTAACCGTTAATTAATTTATTATTATGAGTAATGGATACCCTGCCTCGTTGGTCTAGCGGTAGCGTGTTCAACCGCAGAAAATGGAGTCCTGGGTTCAAATCCCGGGTCGGGCCAAAAAGTGATTTTAGGATTTTTCCGTTAAAAGAAATTTCTCAGTATCAGCCCGAAGTCTGGAAGTTGGTGGTATCACACCCCCGTGCCTCGGAGAGCACGTAAAGCCGTCGGTCCTCTACCTGATCTCTTTCCGGTCGTGTCGATAGTCGTCCCATCGGATCATGACAGTGAGGGAATAGAAAGTGCCCCTTTGTTTGCGCACACACTTGTGCACTATAATATGTCCTGCGCAATTGGCTAATCTCCATTGAGAATGGCCGCCGTGGCCGAAATTCGGCCGGGAAGACATCATCAATGGATACCCGGGTCAGAGTTGTTAAAACCGATTTTATTTTAAAAGGAAACAGAAAATTTTCCATTTCTCTTAAGTCGACTTTGTGCCTTTTTATGAGGTCTATAGTAAGTAACGAGGGTGATGGTCTCTAGAAGACGCTGGATTCGGGTTGAAAAAGACCGCTAACTGTGGAGACCTTTGGGAGAGGCCTCTGTCTTGCAGTAGATCTCTTTCAGCAGCAATTTCACGATGACAGCGAATATTTTATTTTATACTGAGTTAATGCTCTAGTAGTGCCTAATGCGAAGTGCGATGTCGGTAGACATTCGCTTTAAAGACTGCACAAAGCGGGATATGGCCGCTTTTAAAATAGACTACAGTAGCTGGGAAAAGCTCGCTGAAAATAGAGTTGATTGGCGCAAACGTGTAGTGGAGGGTAGTAAGATCTGTGACGAAGCCTGGTTCGGAGTACTTGCTGATAAGAGACATAAGCGACATGAAAGCGGCTCGGCACCAACCACCGCAAACTTCTCTTGTCAGGCCTGCGGCAGGGTATGTCGCTCTCGCATCGGTTTGTTTAGCCACGAAAAGAAATGTCTCTCAGACAATGCGCCGTAAATCGTCTGTAACAGACGCAAAGGCCTACCGGAAAACATACCGGGTGTGGTCTATTACATTGGAAAATACATACATCCCTAAATATTCCCCCTTCAGCTATCAACCCCTATCTTTAAATAGCGATTTTAATATTTTAATTTTGTTTTCTGTGTATTTGATTGGGTCAATTTACAATCGGTTGGTGGCTGCGATGACATTTCAGGTTGTATATATATTTTTAAGGCAGTACAACATTTGCCGGGGCGGCTAGTCTAGATATAATATTTTGAATTTATTTTACAGAAGAAAATGTAAAGAAGCGTCCGATTATTTGCTGTTCGACTGGGCACTACGATATTGTTACTTGATGATACAATTATAATGAAGAAAATATTAGTCACTAATTAAATAAAATAAAAAGGTTTTAATTCACGTAGACTTTAAAAAGGCGCTTGTAAATAGTCAGAACATGTTTGTAGTAATATAGTTAAGTATACACAATTATTTCTAGTTACATATACATATTTAGGTACACAGATTGTGGAAAAAAAAATGTAATGTTAAAACAATTAGTAATATTACAACACGAAAACAGATCAGACGAACACTACTATAGGCAACGGTCACCGTAGCCGTAGTTGGTAGTGCTCCTGCCTACGAAGCTGGTGGTCCTGGGTTCGAATCCCGGTAAGTGCAAATATTTGTGTGATGAGCACGAATATTTGTTTCTGAGTCATGGATGTTTTCTATCTATATAAGTATGTATAACGTCGCCTGGTACCCATAGTACAAGCTTTGCTTAGTTTGGGGCTAGGATGATCTGTGTGACATTGTCCCGTTGTATTATTATTATTGTATTATTGTCTAATGTGGGGAAGTTCCTCGTATTAATGCCACAGCCGAATAATTGTCTTCTATTTTACGCTTAAACAGCTCATTTAGTTAATTTAACCATACATTAGTTTAATGGATATTAGGTAAACTGCAAAATAGAAAATCCTTGATTGCTCTAGCTCCCAAAAGTACAACAGTGGTTTCGTTTTGTAAAAAAATATTACGCCATTACATTACGCATTATTTTTATTATTGTTGTGAGGAAGTGTGAGAGGAAAATTATGTTTGAAAATAACGCAATAAAATATAGAGACGGATATCCCGCACTTAAATGAATTCATCTCATTTTAAATATGTATGAAACTTCATAATGTCTCTTATCATATGAAACTTTTTAACAATTCCATTGCTTTGTTTTTTATTTTTACTAGATGTGCCCCGCGGTTTTACCCGCCTTAAACTTTATAAATTATCACAGCTCCTCCCCCGTAGGTGATAGCGTGATAATATGTAGCCTATATATTGACCCGACCTCTTACTAATATTCATGCAAAATTTGAAGTTAATCCATGCAGTACTTTTTGAGTTTAGCCCGGACATACATACAGACAAACAGATAAACAGACAAAAATTCTAAAAAACTATATTTTTGGCTTTGATATCGATTGCAGATGACGCACCAAGTATTCTTTAAAAAAATATTCAATGTACAGTTTTGTCTTTCCTACGATTTTATTATTATTTTTTATTGTACAATCTTAGTTTATTATATACATGTTGCTCCATGTTAGATATTGTCAATGTGACATACAGCATCTCAGGTGGCTCGTCAGGTCTGCGGTAGCCAGTCCTCTCCCTTATAAAGTAATGTAGTAACAAGTAAGTGACCTTGGGTGTCTATAGTGAACGACCACTGACTCTCGTATTGAGCTAGCTATTTATATAATCCAGATATGATACCTATACAGCATGAAGCCTGCGTTAGCTACTCCTCTCCCTTATGAAGTTCTGTAGCAACAAGTAGGTAGCCTTGGGCCTCTATAGGGAACAACCACATTGTTTGATGATATGATATAGAATATGATATGTGTATGTTTCGCCGGAGCGTCTCAACTGGGCCGTATTGAAACCGGTAGTAGAGACACCCGCTGAGTTTGTTTCGTTGCGTCTTCTCAGTTGGGGCGCATTGGATCCGGTGGTAGCATTAAAGCGCGACCGTCGTTATAAACACAAGGTCCGCCATAATGATAACATTTAATTCGTACCTTAATATAGACAGAACCATTCGATAATATGTAGTAAAAATATAGCTAAAATTTAAAATTTTGATAATTAAACCTACACATGATCCTTGACAATAATTTAAGTTAGTTATATATCGTTACTGTTATAAAATAAATCTTATTGTAAATTATTTCCTACAATCCGTGTACCTAAATATCTATATGTACCTAGAAATAATTATAAATTAATTATATATTACTACGAATATGTTCTGACTATTTAAAAGCGCTTTTTTAAAGTCTACGTGAATAAATAAACGAAAAATAAAGAAGATGCATTGAGCTTGGTCGTTATAAAATCCAGATATGCTCATGCTGTCTGCATGAGCTCTACTTAAGTCAGTCTGCTATCCCTTATAAAGTACTGTAGTATCAAGTGGATTAACGTAATCTAGGACAACTCATTCAACCACTCTTTGAAATAAATCTATGCTGGAACCGAACCCACAATATGATTAGAGCTGAGGAACAACAGAGCTTACGTCGCTCGAGGTCATCTCTTACTCTACAAATGTATTGTCTAATAATGTCGTCATTAGCGTTATCACGAGACTGATAGAGATATAGTAACCACAGTTCGTTCGGTATCAGATAATTACATATCAAATCTGATAACAAAGTTGTACAATGCTCTAACAGCATCTTTTACGTAGTAGCAGCAATGTGGTTATTTTTTAACCGCAGCATGCCATCGACATTATCTTTTATTTGAGGTGAACCGTAAGCGTGTTTGGTGACTTAAAACTACAACTCGTACAAGTGCGTGTAAGTGATAAATATTTTATCAACAAATTTATAGACTTATGATAAAAGAATTAAAAAACCTATATCAGATTGATGACCGTAGCAATTAACTGTCACAACTAATAACACCAATCAAACGTCAAATAAGAGTCAAACGTTAGAAACCATAGAGTATAATATAACAATATAATATCCAGGGGCATTATTCACACACGGCTATCTGATCCTAAACTAAGCAGAGCTTGTATTATGGAAACCAGATAACTGATTCTAAAATTATTTCCAGAATGGTTTTACGATCATCTAAATCTTTATTTAAGCCAATAAAAGTCCACTGCTGGACAAAGGCCTCCCCTAAAGATCTCCAGAATTGCGGATCTTCCGATGCCCGCATGTATACAGCAGCTCCCAACGACCATAACAAGATCATCGGTCCGCTCTGTGAGGAGCTCACCCACGCTTCGTCTTCTGGTTAGTGGTCACCATTCGAATGAGATTTCTACTTTCTACCTCAGTGGACGTCGATTTAACGCGCTATATGCCCTGCCCTCTGGCACCTCAGCTAAGCAAAACGCGCTGGCGCATTTCGAGAGTTCTTACTCAAACTTGGCCTGACTTTGATCTTCCTTATGAGGCCCACAAATGCGACCGCGTCTCTGTTCTTACGATAGACGCATTAAAATGTAATTATAAACTTCTATATTTTTTGCGGTTCGCTGCAGACTAAACAAAAATACTAAGCACTCATTAACACAACTATAAATACAGTAGATTCATTAAAAATGTCTATACAACTTCAAAAGATTGAAAATTCACCAAAATACCGGCTCGAAGGACCATATGCTTTACATATACAGACACACGCCAAATCTGACTTTAACTATTACTAAAACATTTAATTTGCGTCATGGCTATAAAATTCATCATCAAGTAGATTTTGTGAAGAAATGCTTCAAAAGAAACTATTAAATAAATGTGCTTTGTTTGATCCCAATGACATCGTTTATTTTGGCGGGAAAACTGTTTCAGGCGGCGGCCATTTTGTCTGTAAGCATTTCGTGCACACGTAATAATTATGCAAAATGAAGATCAATGTTATAGTAACAGTTTATAAGTTTATCTACGTGTATTATGGAAACTTTTCTTTAGTTGTTTGAATAGTGCTTACGGCTTTTTCAGCGTTTAGCAAACTAGGCTTAATATTAATTAATATGTCGCACTAGCCGAATTAAATCCCATATTTTAGTGAAATATTAATTATATAGTAGGTACTACAAACAAAATTTTGTACAAAAGATGCTGAAGGGTCGAAGTGCTGTACGCAAGAACACCCCAACTAAGACAAGACTACTTCAAAATTACTCGAAGCCTAGATAATATATCAGCTATCACGAAAACGGGATCTATTTATATCGTTATCATTTGCCGAACCCAAGACGATTACACTAATAGTGACAATGGCCTTGTTTCTGACGTCACGGCGCGCCCCTAGTTAGCTAAAAGCTCGTAATGGCACTTATATACCTGCTACACAACTAAACACTAATGACGGCTGATTGAAGGCTAAGACCTTGGTGGGACAAGGTTTGCGAAGTATTTATAGATGAGACTTTTGTTGACAGATTCGGATTACGGAGATAGGTAAGATGGTACTCTGTAACGCTTAAATTAACAAAGAAATTATGTTGGCTACACGATTTAGATGCCGTCACATTTAGGTACATAGGTTGGTACACGTTATTGCGCCCAGAATCACAATATTTATTTGTTAACATAGGTCAAATTACAACAAGTTGTGAGATGTTACAAACAGGCAGATCCTCTATGTTTTGCCCAGAGGCGTAAAATAAATATTAACAATATATAATAAATAAAACAAATTTTGAATACAACTTTATATTACTATATACAAAACAAACTTAAAGAACTATTTTTTTTTCTACTAGGTATTTAAAAATATACGAATAATATAATATAGTATTAATATAATACAATCTAACCATATATAAATAAATAAAAATAAGTATAAAATCTTTAAATTTGGAATAATGATTACGATCTAAGTTTTGTATTTGCCACTGTATCACCTACCTTAACAAACACCTTTTAAATCTCCGTACGCACTACTGATTATGACCGATGCGTGTAGGTATTGGACTATTTTTTGTTTGAATGCATTTTCTCTAATTACCCTGTTTTAATATTTTGTATTAGTCTAAGTTATAAAATTGTATACGCTGTGCCAATATGAAAAAGCATGTAACTACTTTAAAGTTCTATTGTATTTTCTCTGCAAGTGATTTTTGTAATCTTTTGAGAAAATAAATGTCTTAAACCTAAAAAAAAAAGGCGTACAAATATTGTATTTAATTAACATAATGAATAATTTAACTAATAATATTACAAATACATCGTCCGTAAGTACCTAGGCACGGGATCAGTTCATATATGGGTGATCGTTAAAGTCTCCGTGGTTTGGAGAGCACAAAAGCTATCGGTCTCGGTTGCAGTCACTAGACAACGGTCGACAAGCCATGTCAGAAACCTACTGGGCGGCTTGCACAACTCTGACATCAGGGTAAACTCTGCCCATGCGATAAAAATATATAGAAAGAAAAGAAGATATATTCAGATATAGTTTGAATTTATCTCCAATTGGAGGTCTTATCGCTGGGTAGCGATTTCTTCCAGACAACCGTTGGATGGATGTTGGAATGAAATAATAATAATAAAAATAATAAAAAAATATATTATTCTCATCACTAATTTAACACATTATACTAAACATTTAGGAACGAATACATAATTATGAATTATGTTTATATATATGGTATCTATATGTATAGTATAAAAATAAATTAGGTATTTAATTAGTGCAATGGGCCGGTTGGCGTGGTTGGTAATTGCTTGCCTTTCGTCGTTCGTTATATATTTATTATGTAAACATTTGGTATTGTACTAGCACTACCCCCGTCCGTGCGTGACTTCCAGGGTTGCCAACTGAAAACCAGCGCTAGGTGTAACCCACCTAGCCAGTGCTGAGGTAATGACCCTTTCGGCGGAACATGCAAGAATCGTATTTGTGTGTGCATTTTCTTCAAATCTAGGTATGTTATGTCTTGTAGAACTGTGTGTTGTATATTTGTACTCCTCATTTTCTTGTGTGTTGTGCTGAATTAAATGTTTTTCATTTCATTTCACATAAGGTTTTTATTAGGCTAACTTTGTGAGAGACTGGTGCCTGATTTAGGTTTAGAAAAAAACCTGTATTACCGGTCACCAGGACCCTCCCGCCATTATACTAATTAAGAAACAAACCCTTCTATTCAACATGTATACCTAAAATTATATGAGACCAAAGCTAAATTAATAATAAAGAATATGATAATAAAGGCTACGCCAAACCCAAAACTATACAAGCGAGAGTTTTATAAGCGCGTATGAGGATGGGTGAGTGATGGTAATTGTTAATGAATGTGTATATGTAAATGTAATGTAAGGATAAGAAAGGCGGCTAGTAATGTGGGTACCGTAAAATAGGTTAATTCTTATTTACTACGTGTAACGCTAATAAATAATAAATATCCACGTATAATATAAACAGTATAACCGCGAGGAGAGTAGAGTGCTTTTACGACCAATTTGACTAGCCAGCCCAGGAACAGAATGAACTAGGTATTCGTTTAAAAATACAACGAACCCGTTCGTATTCCTAGTAACAATAAACTAAGCAACCGATGTAAGATACACAATCAACCTGTTCAAGATTTTGACTTTGATCTGATTGATAAGAAACATGAAGGGATAATTGATAATAGAATCCAATGATTGGGGCCCATCCTGATCTTAGCTCTAGTGACTAGATTCTATAACAAACTTGCCAATGATATTAGAGAATTGTCTACGAATAAGTTTAAAAGAATTATTAAAGCCAAATTGTGTAGCAGGGCATATAACAAAATTTCAAATAATTTAAGTGACAAAAGTGGGATTGAGTTGTTCTGAGTCAACACACATGATTGTAATTAATCTTAGGTATATTTTATTTTCAAAAAGGATTCCTGCTGAGTTTTCTGGCAGTGTTTCTCAGTAGCTGCCACGTCATGCACGGTAAGGTAAAAAAATGACGATTACACATCAATGTATAATTTTTACGGAATAAATGATATTTGACTTTTTGAGTTTTTAATTGGGTGTCATTTACATATAAAACGAAATATATAAAAAAATAAATACCCTCAACGCAATCATTAAGTAATCAGGCGTATATTTGTGACGTTTAGTGCAAATGTAGCGGGCCACCCGTCCACTAGAAGAGCATTGAATGAGCGTGTCATTATACTAGAACAACTTTAACCCAACACTCGTATCAAATAGGACAAACCACGACCAAAATAGAGTATTCCCCAGGTACAACTGGTTTCATTCATAATAATATTGAGTTCGTACTTTAAACTAATTGAGTATTTTATGGATGATTCAAGATGGACCGATGATCTTGTGCGGGTCGCTGGAAACTGCTGTATGTGAATAGCGCAAGACCGGCAATCGTGGAGTTCTTTGGGGGAGGCCTTTGTCCAGCAGTGGACGTCATTCGGCTGATATGATGATGATGAAGTATTTGTTTATACAATTATATAACGCGTACTATGTGTACCAAAAACTCTTCGTCATACCTATAAAACGTTATCTACTTATTTTGATTTTTTACTCACACTTCATAGTTTATTGGAAACTAGCTGGGCCCCGCGGTTTTACCCGCGTTAACTTTTATAAATTATCACAGCTCCTCCCCCGTAGGTAACCCCCGTAGGTAGGATAGCTTAATAATAAGTAGCTTATATGTTGACCCGACCTCTTAGTAATATTCATGCAAAATTTGAAGTAAATCCATGCAGTACTTTTTGAGTTTAGCCCGGACATATATACAGACAAAAATTCTAGAAACTATAATTTTGGCTTCGATATAGATTGTAGATCACGCCCCAAGTATCCTTTAAAAAAATATTCAATGTACAGTTTTGACTTTCCTACGATTTTATTATATGATGGTTCTAATCATGGCAGAACTGACTTAGAATTTATTCGAAAGTTCAAAATTAGGGTTTGAGCTCAGGGCTCATAAATTTTTAAAGTATCAAATAAAATTAAAATGGGGAGATTATGGTTTATGATTCGGATACTCATCATCATAAAGTATCCAAATTTTGGGTTAAAACGGGAACACCTTGGTCACCCTGTATATTAAAAAGAATAATATTTTTTCAGCATCTTAAAATCGCGAGCATTAGACTAAGTCCTTTAAACTCTACGTCTGTTGGTCATCGATTCTGATCGTACTATATCTACATCAACATACATCAACCAACTAGAACACGTTATTAAAACTCATAAAAGCCTTTAAATCCATGTAATTCTCCAGAACACATGTACAATATACGGCATATCAATTGTATTGTACACTACAATTATTGCCATTAATGCCTACGTAATAAAGACGTTGTTTATGTGAAAGTGTTACCACGGACGTGTTGCTGACTACACAAAGTATTGAACCATGGGTATCCCAACCCCATGGAAAATCCCGTTGGCGGCAATCGTTAGGCTCGCGCCGTTGCTACCCATGCTACCGAGAGTGTATATACTATATTTATGGGGGTAAAGGGTTATGAACTTAGAATGGGGTTGTTTTAGCTATGTTTGACGGGCGCGTGTATTTGTAGAGACAACTTTTAGATTTTGGTTCTAGATCTTTATTTGAGACACCATTGATTCATTAGTGGGTCAGTAACACAACTTATAAAAATCTACTGGTAGTTATATGAATTCAAATGAAAAATAGAAAGTCTAATACATCATGAGAGACTAAGGAAGAGGAGAGATGGGAGATTTATGGAAAAGTTTATCAGGAGACTGATTAATTGAAATCAGAGACTGATTTCAATAAAGTTCTCCAAAAATAATTCATTCATTATAATAGTAGTAATAGTAATCCTTTTTTTATATAAAAGGGCGACAAACGCCGCCCATGTACACTCGCAACACCAGAGGAGTCGCGGGTGCGTTGCCGGCCGGTTGTTAAAAGTTGGCAAACAAATTTTCCACCCAAGGTTCATCATCATCATGTCAGCCAAAGTACGTCCACGGCTGGACAAAACCCTCCTCAAAGAAAAATCCTCAAATCTATAGGCCATAATCGCCACGCTTGGAAGACGGGTTGGCGATCGCAGTTTGATGGTCACAGTGTACAGAAAAACGCTTCTGCCCGTTCTCTGGTAGGTATTCCATCAGACGATTTCTACGCCCCCCACGAAATGAGATGGAGAGATGATATTCTATGCCGTCACCACACAGCAAGGTTATCCGGAAGAAATCACAGCTAGCTATAAGACCGCCCTATGTACATAATTTGTTATAACTGTTTAGTTATTAATTTGTTATTTCTGATGTACAATAAAGAGTAATGCATTACTAGCTGTGCCCCGCGGTTTTACCCGCGTTAAATTTTATAAATTATCAAAGTTCCTTCCCCGTAGATGATAGCATGATAATAATATGTAGTCTTTATGTTGGCCCGACCTCTTAGTAATATTCATGTAAAATTTGAAGTAAATCTATGCAGTACCTACTTTTTGAGTTTAGCCCGGACATATATACAGACAAACAGACATACAGACAAAAATTCTAAAACCTATATGTTTGGCTTCGATATCGATTATAGATCACGCCCCAAGTCACTAAGTTAACACATTTTTTTGGGACTAAACTTGGGACATTATTTACACACGGCTATCTGATCCCAAACTGAACAGAGCTTGTACTATGAAAACCAGATAACTGATATAATACATAGATATATTACTTCTTCTTTTGTTAATACATACTTATATAGATAATTACACCCAGACTCAGGACAAACAGACATGTTCATGCACACAAATATCTATCCTGGGTGGAAATCGAACCCACGACACCCATGAAAAGCAAGCATTTGCCAACCACGCCAACAAGCCCGTCCAATTACACACTACACTCAACATTGAGGCACGAATACATAATAAATTTCCAGCGACCCGCACAAGATCATCGGTCCATCTTGTAGGGGGCCTGCCCACGCTGCGTCTTCCGGTTCGTGGTCACCACGAAATCGCTGGATGCGGATAGCGCAATACCGGCACTTGTGGAGATCTTTGGGGGAGGCCTTTGTCCAGCAGTGGACGTCTTTCGGCTGATATGATGATGACATAATAGATAAGGTATTTATTAGGCTAACTTTGTGAGAGACTGGTGCCTAATTTAGGTTTAGCAAAAAAACCTGTATCACCGGTCACCAGGACCCTCCCGCCATTATACTAATTAAGAAACAAACCTTTCTATTATACATGATTACTTAAAATTACGTCAGACCAAAACTAAACTAATAATAAGGAATTTGACAATATAGGCTACACCAGAATTATATATCTTTTTTTTTTATAATAATATCTGGGGACAATGTCACACAGATATCCTAGCCCCAAACTAAGCAAAGCTTGTACTATGGGTACCAGGCGACGATATACATACTTATATAGATAGATAAATACTTATATGCATAGAAAACATCCATGACTCAGAAACAAATATTCGTACAAATATTTGCACTTACCGAGATTCGAACCCAGGACCAACGGCTTCGTAGGCAGGAACACTACTAACTATTCTATGGTGACCGTCATATTAGGATTCTATTATTTAATTCAGGTACAACGAAAAGAAGAGTTATGTATTGTATTGTATTTATAAATAATAGTTTGGTATATAAATAGATTTTCCCAGTCTCGTGATCAAAACTACAAAACAACTATTTAAATTCATATACAAACCAGCACAATGGCTAAGATTTACAACTTGGCTAACAAAGAAACAAACAAAGTGATTTTCAGCGCTGCTTAGTCTCAGCTCGACGATAACTAGCTTTAATGTCTAATAAACTGTGAAGCTGTAAAAAATACGGAAAAAGAAATCGTATTTTAAAACTAGCTGCGCTTGCGCAGCGCCCAGCTATCTTACTTCCCATGTGAGGACGGGATAGAACATACCAAGCGTCTCTCTTTGGGGTTCGGACCCGGGTCAGAATAGTTACTAACGTGGATACCTGAGAGGGTTTGTTTTTGGGACATTTTGTGCAACTATCATTCTGTGTTATTAGACGAAGACGCAGGCTTCTCGTCCAACTGAGAACCAGAGAATGTATTTCATTGATATGAATACAAACTAAGGCTATTAGAAGGCACCAGCAAGTCAATTATTATAGATTATTAGAAACTGTCGATAAATATAGTAGTAGTAGTAGTATCACCAGAGTTTCTTATAATCATGACAGGACACTCCTTGAAGGCAACGTTATTTAGCCTGTAAGTGCAGCTTTATCTACCGACACGGTGTTAGACTGTACTTTCAGACCACACGCTGTGTAAAATAAGTGCTACTTACGAACAACTTGTTGTTGTTTAGCAATAAAGGCCAGCAAGAAGGGTAGAAGGTTCTCAACTAAGCCCAGCGCCGAACAATTTTACTGTTCGTGAGTCAATATATAGTGCAGTAACATGAAACAAGTAGTAGGAAAAGAATGTTGACTATTCCACATCAATATAACATGTTCGACGGGCTTGTGGGCGAATTTGTTAGATGCTTGCCATTCATGCCGCAGGTTGTGGGTTCGATTCTCACCCAGGAACGAAATTTGTGAGCATGAACATGTCTGTTTGCCTAAGTCTGGGTGCACGTGTGGCGCAGCGGCTACGACAGTCGCCTTGCTGCTTCGTGTCGCGGGTTCGAGTCCCACGCCGGGCAACTATTTGTGTGACCCATAAATAGTTGTTCTGAGTGTCGATGTAATTTGTGTCCGTCTATTATAATAATATGTTTGTAAAGTACCCCGCGACACAGAGACTAAATTCCATAGTGCGAGCAATGTCTTTAAAAAAGAGCAATGTCTTCTTAGTTTGGGATTAGACTACGATAGTGGGAGAATAATGTCCCTAGATATTATATTTACGGAATGAATTGGAAACAAGTGATCGAAGCCCGGGGTTTGAAAACAAATTACTTTAGTCTATTTAATTATACTATGTACAGTATTTACTTACCATTTACATCATACAACATCAGCCTGATATCATCCACTGCTGGACATACTCCTCCAAAGGTTTCAATAAGGTTACCATTTGGAGGGGTTTGCAGTAGTCACCGCGCTTGGCATACCAGTTGGTGACCGCAGTTAGGTGGTAACTAGTACACAGGAGGCGCTGTTGCCCGACTACCCGGTGTATACCATTTAGGCAGTAAAATAGCATCAAAATAGCCGCTTCTGTTGATAACCCCTGTCTAAAACCGAATTAGGCATCGTGCAGTCCGAGCTGTCCGGTAATCCGCCCAAGCACACCATCAAGCACTTTGGCTGATATAGTTGCCAGAGAAATAGGTCGATAGTTGTCTTTATCGGACACGTCTCCTGTTTTTCTTTTTATGATTGTAAGAACTATTGTCTTCATCAGGCTGTTTGGCAGATATGAGTGCCACAGACAAAAGTTAAGTAACATGGACAGAACCATACATGGACAGATACCATTTAGGCAGTAAAAGAGGGAAGCTTTTACTGCCTAAATGGTATCGGTAGTCGCCTTTTGCGACACTTACGTGATGGTATGGGATGTAAGTATATGCAGATATGTATACATCTGTTTATGGCCCTGTCATCCTTTCTAGGCCGGAAACCACACGGCACAAAGATCTTAATTGCCATTTGCCACAATATCTTATTTACTCTATGTTGTTATATTTAAAATATTAGACCAAGTAACATCAAAATAAGGATCGCTATCCTTATAATGTCCTCTTGGTTGAATTCTGGCCACAGCGGCCTAAATGAAAACTAGCCAAATTTTAGTGCACTCATGATCCGATGGAACGACTAGCGACACGACAAGAAAGAGATCAGGTACAAGACCAGCAGGTTCATTTATTTAAGACAACTTACAAAACATACACTCATACACTGATTACATATCTACATGTTATAAAATTACGTGCTAAATGTTGCTTCACTTACAAGTCGCCACGGCATGGTAAAGGACAGTTATTTTTTTTTTATTTACTTACTAAACTTAAGATTACTATAACTACTTAGTTTACTACAAATTCAAAGAGAACTAATACATATTTTAACTAAACTAACTCGTCTCGTAGCAATAGACCATTAGGCATACATAACACAACACATAAACATGATCGAGACCACCGGACTATATTGATATATTTTAGATATATATTATGAAACATTGAAAGATGCTATTATGTTGATTTTAAAATTTGGAAGGCTGTTTGAGTTAAATGTCCAAACCGATTTCATGACTTTTCCTTAGTTCATTGTACTGACTTAATAATCGCGTTCATAGTCGCGTTTTGAACCAAGTTGGTTTTCGATGATTTGATCGAAAAAAGAGCGTATTTATTTGTACGGGGTAACTTTGATGGCGCATTTACATTTATTTTTTATAAAAGTGTCGAACATTCTAGGTCACCATTAACTAATTTATATAGGAAAATCTGGTCCAATAAAAATGCTTTTTGGGGGTATAACAACCGCACACTCCCCAAATTCAGGCTCGTACTGAGAAATTTCAAAATCACTTTAATTTCTGTTAGACCCGCTACGGCTAGACCGACACAAGACAGATGTATATTTTTATTTCCACAAGCAAACATATAATCATAGCACCCAAATACTATTAATTGCATTTCCACCACTCACTTCACTTTCACATTACACTTTACATTGCACACACCCTAGATTTAATTATTTTTTGTAAACTTCTCCTGTCGTAGTCAGAACGAAGAACCACTGATGACTCAAAATACAGGTTTTACCTAGTTTGAGAGTCAGAGGCCACTCAAGTCTGCTACTCGTACAATCATAGCCAAGTTTAATAATCATTTTAACGTTGATCTAAAGAACGACACGCATCAGCTTAGCTGCCTATTGTATTATATTACCACTATGATTGTTATTAAGTTTTAATTTTTCTGTAATTTGTAACTGTTTTTGATTGAAGAATAAAAAAGTTATTATTAAAAGTTATTATTAATTATCCCAAAAGCACGTATTTACTACACGTTAGAAAGAAGGTTAATTGTTCGGACAGGCTACACGTGGTTACACTTCAATTACGAATACCGCCCTTGAACCAACGCAATAAGGTGCTGTCAGTCAACGTGTAATCACCGCTGCGGCGTCGACTGTACGTAAGTATAATTAGACGAGCAGACGATACAACAACCGACGAAAAACATTAAACTTGCGTTAGTTGAAACAATAATATTGTGAAGAGAAAGGTTTTTAATAGAACGTTTGAATGAAAAACTGAAATAATAAGCTTTGTGATGAGTTTTTACGAAAAGTATCATTTTAATGAGAATATGAATATATATAAAGGAATAACAAATGAATACGGTACACTTGAAATCTTCAAAGTATACAGTTAAGAGAAGTAGATCACAGCGTTCATTCACTCAAAGAGTAGCCCGACTGGGGAAGTACCTCCACCTTACAGAAGACATTCTTTAATAATAACTTTAATGTTGTGTTTCTGCGTGTGAGTAAGGTCGCCAGAGCTCATTGGGGTGGGGGAAGGGTCAGCAACGTTTATTTGTTGACTCTAAAGGCCGGCAACGCACCCGTGACACCTGATGCGAGTGTCCATGGGCGGCGGTGATCACTTACCATCAGGTGACCCGCTTGCTCGTTTGTCACCCAATGTCATAAAAAAATTACAATGAGCGGTCTTATCACAAAATGTGATCTCTTCCAGACAACCAAAGTAAAGATCTGAGAATGGAGATATTGGGAGGGGCAGTTCTCGGTCTTTAGAAATATGTTTTTAATAACAGCATTTATTCAGAGAACTTTTCTAAACAATGTTTTAGTTTTTAGTACAATTTATTGACTTCGACACTTGGTATCTGTTTACCTTTCTGTGGGAAAGCCCTCCTCCAACTGTTTCTAATTTTCCCTTGATCGTGCGGTTCTTGTCCATGTTTTCCCACCAATTGGCATTTAAATATACAAATATATTACTAATAATATACTCTATCAATATTTTATCTTCTTATTTTCGTTATTAGTCTTGTAGTGACAGAAGTGAGTGATTCTTGACCAGTCTTTGGAACTCGTGCAGATTTTGTGCACTTCTCACTAGTAAAGTAAGTACTTTGTAACGAAAAAGATAGATAGAGTACACTTTATTGTACCAGATAATACAATACATTATCTTAATATAAAAAATACAGGTACAAATGTACAATCGGCGGGCTTATCGCTTTGTAGCGAAATGTAAGATAGAAAAGATTTGTCACGAGAATTAATAGAATGGAGCTGGGCTGTCAATGGAAAAACACATAGTATAAAAAGTTTTTGAGGCTCAGTCTGGTCCCGAGACATCCAACTGGTTTCGATCCCGAAACATATTCGAGGAGTTTGAAAAGTTTATATAACTTTTCTGCAGTGTAAAGTGCGAGAGACAATGCTTTTTATGCTGCCATCCAGCATAAAAAATATTTGCGCTTGGCCACGATCTCACCGGATGGTAAGTGAAGATGTGGTCGAAGGTGGACCGCGCGTACCCATAAGATGCCTGTTCACTCTAGCCTTGAATAAACTCATGTTATATGAGTCTGGAAACACGTCGTTCGGGAGGCTGTTCCACCGCTTAACCCTACGTATGGAAGGAAAAAAGAGCAGAAGAAGACTAGGCTTTTAAAGGGTAAGACACAACGTTCATTTGTTCAAAGAGAAACCCGACGGGTAAAGTACCTTACCGAAAACATTCCTTAATAATAACATTATTAATAATAATTTTAATGATGTGATTGTGTAGTAAGGTCTCTAGAGCTCATAAGGGTGAAGGGTCAACAACGCTTGTTTGATGATTTTTTTAAACACCGACTCGGACTTCGCGATTCCTCTGGTGATGCGAGTGTATGTACTCATGGGTGACGTGACGGTGATTACTTACCATCAGGTGGATTACTTGCTTTGTATCCCTCTTAAAAAAACACACCTATGTATGTTTTGCCTATAAATGGTAAAGTCCGATGAAGCAGTGAAAGGCTCCTAGTAATTTACTGTTAGTAAATTTCAAGTTAATAAAGGGATATAAATGGTTGACTTTTTCCTATAACATTAGCCGGTACTGTTATCACCAGTTTGATCAAAGGTTAATTGTGGTTATAGATGGAGCTTTCCTTCTACATATATTTTTTTAATGTTGTACACTAGCAGCTCAGGTATTTATGAGAGACTGGTCTGTTGATCCAGTGGTTAGCGAAGCCAGTGAGTGTGGGTTCGATCCCCAACCAGTATAAGGTATTTTGTTCTGTGTCTGGGTGTAATTTATCTATAATATGTATGTATCTAGAAGTAAATAAGTATGTTTATCAGTGGTCTGGTTGCCATAGTACAGGCTCTGCCCATTTAGGGCATAAATAAATAAATAAAATAAAATAAATAACAAAGGTTTTTATTCACGTAGACTTAAAAAAGCGCTTGTAAATGGTCAGAACATTTTTGTAGTAATATATAATTAATTTATAATTATTTCATAGGCTCAGATGGCACTGCGTTAGGTGTCCCAAGATGTGAGAAAGAGACGGGCAATAAGAAATGTTCACTTCAAAAAAAAAAAATTTACAGTGCTAAAACAATGAATGTACATCTTGTTTTTTGCCTTGTTAGGAAAATATCCCGAATCATCATTTGAGAAGGATTTTCTTTGTGTTGCGCAGGAGTAGAGATAAAAGTGTCGTCCACGTAGGTGGAGGTTATTGAACTCGTTATTTTCGTCGCGGAAAATGGCGATGAAACTCTTATTGCATATATTAATACTGTAATTTATATACTGTTACCATATTGTCAACATTTCATGTTATGGAAATAAATTATGATAATATATTCTAACTTCTTTTTATTGTCGATTTGACCTCATTCTAAAATGTTCTAGTGTATTCGTAATAAACTAATATATATTTTTATTTTGATGAAGAAGATTTATTCATCATGCCAGCTATATCCAGCTCCAGCCACAACTGGAGTAAAGCCGTCGCCAAGAAAAGTGGGCTAGTAATAATAATAAATATCTGGAGACAACTAACACGTTCCCATCAGATCCCAAACTAAGCAAATCCGGTACTATGGCAACCAGACAACTGATAAATCGTCGGGCCTGTACCTGACCTCTTTCCGGTCGTGTCGCTAGGCGTCCCATCGGATCATGAGAGTTATGGAATAGAAAGTGCTCCTGTGTTTGCGCACACACTTGAGCACTATAATATGTCCCGCGCAGATGGCTAATCTCTATTAAAACTGGCCGCCGTGGCCGGAATTCGGCTAGGAGGACATTATATAAATATAAGTATTTTTATTAATTTTTTGTTTAGTTTAGTAGTTTTGATGCTGGAAATCTGTACAATTTTGCAGGATAATTGCCATCGTATATTACTCCAGTTTACGCTCGTTTTACATTTTAGGCAAATCAGTTCATTAGTTGAGACATTTTTTTGCGAAATCCTTGCACGTGGGATAGCGCATTCAAATGCAGATAAAGAAATCCCGGGTTATGGTCCGGTAGATAATAGGTCTTTACCTATGAAATTGCCGTTTTGTATGAAAAAATTTAAACGAATTTTTTTCATGAATTTTTTTATTTGTATTAATCGAAGTAATCACCCATGCAATCAATGCATCTTTGCCATCGCAGTGGCAGTTTATTGATGCCCTTCTTAAAGAAATCAGCTGGACGGGAGGCAACAAATTCTTCAAAGGCATTTTGTACTGCCTCTCGGGTATTGAATTTTTTTCCCGCCAAGAAGTTATCCAAATTCTGGAAAAAGTAGTAGTCTGTAGGCGCAAGGTCTGGTGAGTAGGGCGGATGACGGAGAGCTTCCAACCCCAGTTCTTGCAACTTGGAGACCGTCTGCTGTGCAGTATGAGGTCGCGCGTTGTCGTGCAGGAGCAGCGGAGACGAGCGATTGACCAATGCTGGTTGGAGATGCGCCAGCTTCTCCATCATTGTGCTCAGTTCTTCACAGTACACATCTGCAGTAATGCTCACCCCGTTTGGTAAGAAGCTGTGATGAATCACACCGGCGCTAGACCACCAAACAGTGACCATCACTTTTCTAGGGGTAAGTTTTCGTTTAGGGCATTGTTTAGGTGCTGAACCAGGATCCAACCAACTTGCTGAGCGCTTGCGGTTATCAAACAGAATCCATTTTTCATCGCAGGTAACAATGCGGTTCAAAATTCCTTCATTTGTGTGTCTGTTGAGCAGTGCAAGGCACGTCTCGACGCGTACTTCGCGCTGGCGATCATTGAGTTCGTGGGGCACCCATTTGTCAAGCTTTTTTACCTTGCCAATTTGACGCAAATGGACCAATATTGTTTTGACGCTAACGTCGAAAGCTGCTGCTAATTCAGCCGTAGATTGTGTATCATCAGCTTCCACAACCGCCTTTAATTCGTCATTGTCGACCAAAGTCTTCGGACGACCGCGAGGTTCATTTTTCAGGTCGAAATTTCCAGAACGGAAGCAAGCAAACCAATAACAGGTGGTGCGTTGGTTTGTAGTGTTAGCTCCGTAAACGTCGTTGATGTTGCGTGCCGCTTGTGCCGCGTTGCTGCCACGACGGTACTCATATTCCATAATTACTCGAATTTTTAACGTATCCATGATGACGAAAAAGATTGAAATGCGATGAAAATGTAACACTAATCAATAAAGAAATGACTACTTTTGGAAAAAAGAATCCATGTTTTTAAAATAAAATTAATTTGAAATTAGAATTCTTAGCCAAACAAAAATTATTTTGATTTGAAATGGCCAGTACTGCAGAACGGCAATTTCATAGGTAAAGACCTAATATTATCAGGTGATTTTTTTTAATAAATTGTTGTATTTTAGATTGTTTTTATTATTATATTAGACCAACATAAAAGAAAATATATTTATAATAAGCAACATAAAGCCATTTTTTAGCCATATTTGTTTTTGAGTCATGGTTGTTTTCTGTGTATATAAGTATTTATCTATCTATATAAGTATGTATATCGTCGCCTGGTACCCATAGTACAAGCTTCGCTTAGTTTGGGGCTAGGATGATCTGTGTGACATTGTCCCGAGATATTATTATTATTATTATTTAACCTCTGAATTAAAAACTTTGTAAATAAAGTCATTAAATTAAACTAAATATTGATTGATAATATGTAGTTAACTTCATATTTAAATAACTATATAAAACTAGCGGCCCGGTACGTGCTTCGCTACGTATAAGGCATAGTCATAAACAAAATGATTATTAAGTTCATTTATTGAAACAAAAAGATATTTTAAATTGCTAAAAGCTATTGATTTTACACTTTTTCAAGACTTTTTTTTTAATTTTCTCTACGTACAAACCTTCCCTGGACTTTAAGACCAAAATTAGCCAAATCGGTAAAGGCGTTGTTGAGTTATAACATTACAACAAAAAGTGGCATTGATTTTTATATATATAGATTAAAATGACTTAATATAAGCAACATGAAACCATATGCCTTGCCTTCATCACAACTAATCACACTAATATTATAAAGGCAAAAGTTTGTGAGTGTGTGTGTATGTTTGTTACTTCTTCACATATAAACGGCTGAAGCGATTTCAATAAAAATCGGCATGGAGCTAGCTGACACCCTAGATTGACACATAGGCTATAATTTATAAAGTTTAACGTGGGTAAACAACGCGAGGCACAGCTAGTAAATAATATAGGTACACAACGATACAAAGCGATGGACTACCACTTTATCTCCCTGCATTGCTTTGGTTCATCCAACGGTTGTCTGGAAGAGATTGCTGTATTAGCAATAAGACCGCCGTCTGTACCTTATTATATAAGTTAACTGATGTTATAATGTTATGCTTCGATTTGGTGCAATAAAGTGTTATCTATCTATCTGTCCAGATGTACGCCCCCGGTGCTAAATATGAATAACTAAGGTACCACACTAACGATACGAACATTTACAAGCATCTTGTCTCTTCAGGTTTGTTGACATATAACATCAGTCGTTCAAATGTGACAGTGCACTGCGCACCGCATGTTACTTTTCGCTATTTATAACCTCACTGATTCCGGCACAGCAATAGCACTTAAGGGGATACATTGGAAATATTGTTGGGTTTCCATTTGCTATATCTGTTTTAACGTATAGACCATCTGTTCCCTGCGACTTCTTCCGGTTGGTTGGTACGTTATATCTTTAATACAATGGTACAAACAGATTTTTGTTGTTGTGATTTTCTATTATGTGAAGTACAGACGCCAGCACATCCAGCTACCCCAATCTGTCAAATTTATTTTATAGATTGACCGATTGGGGTAGCTTGATGCGCTGGCGTCTGGACATCTGAGCTTCCTACGGCTTAAATATCTTAATTTTAGAGTTCGTTAAAAATTATATCAGTAAGTATTCAGTTCTTAACAACCTACCAGAAAACATAGTGAGAACTTAGCAATCAACCTTACCGAGGAAAAATGAAAAATTACTGTAGATAATATTGATAAACTAGCATAGAATGGTAAAAAAAATATCATCTACAAATTAACATTTAATTGTTAACTCCAGTTCGCCTAAAAACCCCTGTGGTTTAAGCGAGGATCGTATATATAGAAAACATACTAGGTAAAATTGTTTGTTAAATATATTAAAAAATAAAAATGCTAGCATTCTATTCTATCTAGGTACTTACATGGTAATACATGCTGAAGGTCGTGGGTGTATGTGCTTGTGTGTGAGTGAGTGTGTGTATATCGGTAGTCGTAATCAAATTGTGTATTGTTTATTGGCTTAATTTTGTTAAATACTTTTTGCTGGGTGTTTGCGTTACATTTTAATAACATGCTCTACATGTTGGCTAGTCTCCGTTGGAATTGGCCAACGTAGCGACCAGCTATGTCGAAAAGCAGTTGCAGTATGAGAAGTGTCCTCTACTGCCGCCATGCAAGCAGCTCTGGGAAGACATTGAACTGTTTCTGGCACAGTCGCTGTGCCGAACTGGCAAGAGTCGGCAATTGGAGAGGGCAACTCAGAGTACTCCCAGGGTGTGTGTCCCGAACATTTGGGACACGGCGCAAAAGGGGGGCACCGGAGTAGCATGCCCGCGTTCCCGGGGCCCCTCCCATCAGGTGCCATGAGAAGTCCACGGCAGGTAGGTGCCATATCAAAAAAAAACCTATGGCTAAAAAATATTGCGTAGTTTAGCGATTCTGCTTACACTTATAAACTACTCTTTTACCAGTTGGATTAAAGTCCACTACGAAGTCCATTTTAAAAGCAAAAGAATGCAAACGCAAACCGCAATCTTTGTAACAACACGATGTCCATTTTCTATCGTTGCCAAATACACGCAGACATAAACAATGGCACAGACACGCTAAATCTGTTATTGTTTAGATAAAGCTGCGATTCATAATTATTTCAGGGACTTCTTTTTATGAAGACTAGAATGCATTTGACTTTTATCTCGTCTGTCTGACGGTAAACATAAAAACTTGACATGAACTCGAAAATCATTTCGATTATTAGTGTGAATCTGATTTTATTTAAATAGAATTACAATCTTTTTTCATTAGTTATTGTTGACACTAGTTTAGACGTTGTATCCATCATCATCACCAGCATCATAATCATCATCATATCAGCTGAAAGACGCCCCTCTTCAAGATAAAAGCCTCCAAAATCACCACATTTGCCGCGGTACCCGCATCCAGCGGATTCTAACAACGCTCCCAAAAACATCTGTCCATCTTGTAGTGGGTCACGCTGCGTTTTTCGGTTCGTGGTCGCCACTCGAGAACGTTCCTGTTCCAGCGGCCGTCGGTTCTACGAGCTATGTGCTTCTCCCACTGCCATTTCTGGTTGGCAATTCTTCGGGCTATGTCGGTTACTTTGGTTCGCCGGCGGATCTCAACGTTTCTGATTCGCAGGGAAGCTCCGAGCATTACCCTCTCCATAGCTCTTTGGGTAACCCTGAGCCGTCTAATAAGGAGCGAGGATCCCATAGTGAGCGAACATGTCACTATTGCCTAAATCAACTTGAGATATTTTTCGACTTGAGATATTGCGTCATATGGGACAAAATGCGCAAACACAGGGGCACTTTTTCTCTCGGGATCCGATGGGACGACTAGCGTCAAAACCGGAAAGAGATCAGGTACAGGATCAACGGTTTTACGACGGCTCTCAGATGAAATATCGGCCACTCCCAGACTTCGGGCTGATACTGAGGAATTATCTTTACAGAAAAATTTCAAATTAACTTTTAAGCCCGATTTCTGGATTTGAACCCAGGACCTCATTGCCTGCGTTTGAACTTGCTACCGCTAGTCCTATAGGACTGCAAAAGTTCCAAGTAGGAACACTTAATATTAGCACTTATTTACATGATGTACTCACCGGCGTGATGCAAGGCGGTCTCGAAGGGCGCCCGCTGAACGCGCTCCTTGCTCTCTGCCAACAAGATATTTATATCATTAGTACCGTATTTACATACGCCAACAGCTGATCTACAGATGTTTACATACAAAGAATACGGACGTTCATTTGCAGTTTCGTTACAATACAATATTGCTTCATTGCGATTACGAATACTAATGTTATTGGCTCTTCTCAGTTAAGTCGGATTGACGGTCACCGTAGCCTAGTTGGTAGTGCTCCTGCCTACGGAGCTGGTGGTCCTGGGTTCGAATCCCGGTCAGTGCAAATATTTGTGTGATGAGCACGAATATTTGTTTCTGAGTCATGGATGTTTTCTATGTATATAAGTATTTATCTATCTATATAGGTATGTATATCGTCGCCTGGTATCCATAGTACAAGCTTTGTTTAGTTTGGGGCTAGGATGATCTGTGTGACATTGTCCCTAGATATTATTATTATTATTATGACGATGTCGCCTGGTATCCATAGTACAAACTTTGCTTAGTTTGGGGCTAGGATGATCTGTGTGACATTGTCCCTAGATATTATTATTATTGTTGGATTAGAACCGGTAGTAGAATTAAAGCACGGCTGTCGTTATACATTTTTATACATACATACATAGACTCACGCCTGTCTCCCAGAGGGGTAGGCAGAGACAACGGACTTCCATTTGTCACGATCCTTGCACACCTCTTTCGCTTCGTTTACTGACATTATATTCTTCATACATGCTCGCCGGTTTAGGGTACTTCTGACCTGACCTTTCCTAAGTACGTCTCCAATTTGATCAGAGAATGTTCTACGAGGTCTTCCCCTTCCGGTTGTACCATTCACACCGGCCAGGTATACTTCTTTTGTCAGTCTTCTTTCATTCATCCTTTCTAAATGACCAAACCATCTCAGCATACCTTTTTCAATCTTTGTGATTAAATCCTCTTTCACACCACATACATTTGTATCTATACATTTATATTCATTTTATAAAAATAACAAAATAAATACATGAACTGAAAGAATATTTTTGAAAAATAAATTTTAAGATTTTTTTTGTATAATTAAATTTGTATAATTAATAGTACAAATTAACATATAATGCATGTCTTAGGAGACTACACTCTTCCATAACAATACTTAATAAATAATGTCTGACAAATAAGTACTTATATATATACAACCAAAAATTTAATAATGTTAAATGAATGTGTTGATTTCCATCAAGTGAGTGGGCGTGTGTGCTTGCTGGCATGTAATTTTATGTATTCGAGAAGAATTCAAAAAATATACTATAATCTCAATGATGAGAAATCATAAATTTAATCGTCCGACGGGTCTCGAACCTGCACCATCTACCAATCCGGGGTAGGCGCTCTGCGTTAAGCTACGAACGATACACACTGGCAGATCAAATTTAGGATTCCCTTACTAACACCCTTCCGCAGGATGTAGGTATTATCTATCGGTTTTGTTTTTCTAGAAATGTTTCGTGGTTGGTAAAAGCTTGCTTTTCACGCCGGAGGTCGTGGGTTCGATTCCCACTCAGGACAGATATTTGTGCGCACGAACATGTCTGTTTGTCCTGAGTCTGGGTGTAATTATCTATACAAGTATGTATTTACAAAAGAAAAGTAGTATATGTAGTATATCAGTTATCCGCTTTCTATGCTACAAGCTCTGCTTAGTTTGGGATCAGATGGCCGTGTATAAATAATGTCCCAGTATATTATTATTATTATAATGTTAATTTGATTGGAAAAAGAACGAGCGCGCATCATTAGTTCATAAAAACTGATGACGAAAAAAGATTTTATTTTTATAACTACTTAAATAATTATATTGTAGGTACTAAATCACACGTTGAATCTGAAATTATAATGTAAACGTAGAGAAACTTATCTATGTTGTTATGATGAGAAAATACGATTCAATTCATTTATAAATCCTTACGTAGTAATGTAGGTATCTTGAACGAATTTATTCCTCTTTTCCTTCTCATTGCGAATCAGATAAACATATATAAATATATAAAAACAACTATCACCACCGATTAAGAAATAATATAAATAAAATGTACATTAGCACGAGTAAATATATACAAAGGTCTTTGCTCCCATAAATCTCACATTTCAGAAAAATAGGTTATCTGCATATATTTATCGATTAGCAATACATTACTTGCTCGTGTTTTGTTTAAGTATGCCAGCTTTCGTTCATTTACATTAATGGATCCGATTCTAGGTTTTTGAACACAATTTAGGATAATGTTTTTAAATATATACTACTACACTGCATATTCTTTACTTTCGAACAGCGACAATAACGAAAGCATTCCCTATTAAATTAAAGTAAAAGAATTACGTATCAAAATCGCTTCATAAGCAGTGGAGAGATCGCGTAATAAATAATAATGTCGATTGTCGATTTTCGGCCACGTCCTCCAGTCTCTAGAGACCCAACTGTGAGTTACATAATAATATTATAGACCTTAAGTGTGTGCACAAACACTGCGCACTTTTTATTCATCACACGCCTGATCCGATAGGACGATTATCGGACCGATGGCGATGGCTTCCCGTGTTCTCTGAGGCAAGGGCGTGTAGAGTCCAGAGGGCATGTTAGATAATATTAACAGACATCAATCGAAGGAGGCAAGCTATTTAATTTTATTTTAGTTACCTTTTATATATATATATATATATACCGTACCCTAGTTGCCTCCACTCACCGTAGCCTAGTTGGTAGTGCTCCTGCCTACGAAGCTGGTGGTCCTGGGTTCGAATCCCGGTAAGAGCAAATATTTGTTTCTAAGTCATGGATGTTTTCTATGTATATAAGTATTTATCTATCTATATAAGTATGTATATCGTCGCCTGGTACCCATAGTACAAGCTTTGCAACAACCATTTATGGGTCACACAAATAGATGTCCAGCGTGGGACTCGAACCCGCGACACGAATCGGTGAGGCGACCGCCACACGTGCAGTCTAACCTTTGTATGTTATTGTTTTTTTTTAATAAAAATAATGTGATCCCTGTGTCGCGGGATACTTTACAAATTACATCCTCTTGTTGGTTACCTGATTTCGTCGTTGTTCTGATAATTCCTTTTTTATCTAATAACGATAGCAAATGATTCAGTAATCACGTATAATATTGCTCAAGTCTATAGCTCACAAGCAGATGCTCTCACTGGTACGGTAAGTGTTTCTATTTCGGAGCGTTTCCGTGCTTCGGAGGGCACGGTAAGCTGTTGGTCCCGGTTATAGCCATTAGGCAACAGTCTTTAAGCCATGTTAGAAGCCTAATGGGCGGCTTGAACAACTCTACTCTCAACTAACAAAATATCTATATGTAACTAGCGGCCCGGTACGTGCTTCACTACGTATAAGGCATAGTAATAAAAAAAATTATTATTAAGTTCATTTACTCAAACAAAACAATATTTTTAATTGCTAAAAGATGTTGATTTTACACTTTTCAAGACTTTTTTTAAATTTTCTCTACGTACAAACTTCCCTGGACTTCCACGAATAATTCAAGACCAAAATTAGCCAAATCGGTAACGCCTTTACCGATGTTGAGTTATAACACTACAACAAAAAGTGGCATTGATTTTTATATATATAGACTAGAAATAATTATGTATACCCACTTAACTATATTACTCCAAACATGTTCTGACTATTTACAGTTGCTTTTTTAATGTCTACGTGAATGAAAACCTTTTTATTTTATTTTACTTTGACACTAGGGTACGGCTTCCCATTCAATAAGTAAGATATATAGTTACAAAGCAAATTTGAAAGTAAGTGGCAGTTTTCTCACGACATATTTTTATCTACTTAGTCATGAAACGCAAGTTTTCTGACTCAGTAATTATTACAAGAAAGTTAATTGCTTGCGCTAAAGCTCCCATGACATAGAAGTAGTTCAAAAGGCTTGTAGTAGAGACGACTCATTAAACTCGCGTGTTAATAAGATACTATGACCCATATAACATGCTCTCTAAACTACTTTTATTACACATAAGTTGTCCAACAAGGTCTTGAATCTAATTGATATGTTCCTTGGAAGTGCACACTTCATTACCTCGCTTGACCCTCCTACATGAAACGAACTCAACCTTCACCATATATTTTTTTCCACCACCAATTTGCGGATCCCTATCCTCTTACCAAGCTACCGTCCGTCCACCTGTCTGTATGCCAGAAGGCTAGTTAGAATACGTAGTTGAAAGTATAACATCAAATAATAATATACATAAATATTATGTATTATGTCCTCCTAGCCGAATTTCGGCCACGGCGGCCATTCTCAACAGAGAAAAGCCATCTGCGCGGGACATATTATAGTGCTCAAGTGTGTGCGCAATGGGACGCCTAGCGACACGACCGGAAAGAGGTACAGGACCGACGGCTTTACGTGCTCTCCGAGGCACGGGGGTATAATACCGCCAACTCCCAGACTTCGCGCTGTAGCTGACATAAATATATTACACCTGAGGAGCCGCAAGTGCGTTGCGTGTGCGTGCGTTGTTTTAAGAAAAGAATAGGCTCGCTTCTTGAAGGTTGCTATGTCATACCGGATCGGAAATACCTCAGCAGCTAGTTGATTCCACAGAGCGGTAGTGCGTGGCAAAAAGTTTCTTGTGAAACGCACAGGGGTAGATGTCCATTCATTCAGGAGATAAGGATGAAATTTCCACCCTTGACGATAGTCTGTGGCGGAAACAAGTTTATACACACAAACAATTCACTTTTAAATAAATGCAATGCGCCACGAACTTCAATTGCTGCTATGATTATAACATTCTGGAAACACTATTTTGCTGAATTTGTATTATTTTTGGATACTTTGTTTATTTGATTTTCTTTTTTTATCTTTTTTCTGTATCTAAATTATTCTAAACTAGCTGTGCCCGCGACTTCGTCCGCGTGTTAATTAGTTTATATTGTTTTATTTTTGTTTTTTCATAAATAAAAGATTTTTCAAAAATAAAATAGCCTAAGTAACTCCTTATTACATCAGCTACCTGCCAATAAAGATCCCGTCAAAATTGCTCCAGCTATTTCAGAGATTAGCCGGAACAAACAGACAGACAAAAATTGTAAAAAATGTTATTTTGGTGTATGTACCGTATATATATTCATATACATGTAGTAAAAAACGGTTATTTTAATATTACAAACAGACACTTCAATTTTATTTATTTGTATAGATGTAATTTATCTGTAATATGTATGTATTTACGAATATATAAGTATGTTTATCAGTTTGCTATAGTACACGCTCTGCCTAGTTTGGGATCAGATGGCAGTGTGTAAGTTGTCACGAGATCTTAATTTTATTGTTAATGATTTAAAAAGTCTTTAGATGAGGCAGGATACGCGATAATTTGGGTTCGACAGAAATCAGTTCATCATATCAGCCGAAAGACGTCCACTGCTGGACAAAGGCTTCCCCCAAGGATCTCCACAATAGCCGGTCCTGCGCTGCCCGCATCCATTGGCTTCCCGCGACCCGCACAAGATCGTTAGTCCACCGTGTAGGAGCGCCCACGTCGTGTCTTCCGGTTCGTGGTCGCCACTCGAGAACCTTTCTGCCCCAACGGCCGTCAGTTCTACGAGCTATGTGCCCTGCCCACTGCCACTTCAGTTTGGCAATTCTTTGGGCTATGTCGGCTACTTTGGTTCGCCTGCGGATCTCAGCATTTCTGATTCGATCTCGCAGGGAAACTTCAAGTATAGCCCTTTCCATTGCTCTTTGGGTGACCTTGAGCCGCCTGATAAGGCCCATAATGAGCGACCACGTCTCTGTTCCGTAAGTCATCACTGGCAATACACACTGGTCAAAGACTTTCGACTTAAGACACTGCGGTATTTTAGACGAGAAGATGTTACGTAGCTTCCCGAACACTGCCCAATTAAAAATATAGTTGCCAATAACTAATAAATCGATTTGAACGATAACCGATATTATGATTTCTATTTATTTTATTAATATTTTATTTTTTACTTTTGACATCATGTTAATGTATTTAATAATTATTATTATTAAATCGGTTATCTGGTGCAAAAGTTTTTATATTACATTGTTTGAACTCATTACCGTTAATAGATTATAGTAATCAACAACAAATTTAACTCGTGACTTAAATTTATTTTGAGATTTCTCGTTTTCCAGATTGTAAATTGGGTAAATTTTTTACAATTGGAATAGAAAAATAAAACGCTTTTTTTAAACCATATCTCAACTTATTACACTCAGGCCCAGAAATCCCCGTCTCCTTTATACAACTTATTTTTAAGATATCTGATATTTCTGAAGTAAAACTTCTTCACCCTTGCATGACGTGGGAGTAAGCTGGTGAATGCGGGACGAGAGCGTTACAAAGTTGGAAGTCCGTTCGCCTCGACCGATCACAATTTTTGAGAGAGACATAAAAGCTAATGAAAATCAAGAGAAAGAGCTACTTTTATTTATTTACTAGCTGTGCCCCGCGGTTTTACCCGCGTTAAACTTTATGAATTATCTTAGTTCCTCCCCCGTATGTGATAGCGTGATATTATGTAGCCTATATGTTGACCTCTTCGTAGTATTCATGCAAAATTTTAAGTAAATCCATGCAGTACTTTTTGAGTTTAGCCCGGACATACATACAGACAAACAGATAAACAGACAAAAATTCTAAAAACTATATTTTTGGCTTTGATATCGATCGTAGATCACGCCCCAGGTATCCTTTAAAAAAACAGTACAGTTTTGACTTTCCTACAATTTTATTATATGTATAGATAAGCAATACGAACTGGAAGACGCAGTGTGGGCATGCCCCCTACAAGATGGATCGATGATTTTGTGCGGTTCGCTGGAAACTGCTGGATGCGAATAGCGCAAGACCAGCAATTGTGTAGATCTTTGGGGGAGGCCTTTGTCCAGCAGTGGACGTCTTTCGGCTGATGTGATGATGATAAACCATCGACATTCCACAATACAACTTAACAATTTATTCATGTTAAAATACTAGTTCATTGTGATTTGCCTTTACAGTTGCATACAGCACTTACAATATTCGTAATAAAACAAATCTTTTAAACAATATATATATCTAAAATATATCAATATGGTCCGGTTGTCTCGATCATGTTTATGTGTTGTGTTATGTATGCCTTATATTGTCTAACACTATTAACACTACATATTATTTGTTATTTACAAATTAGTAAAAAAGATAAAAGGTATAAATAAACATTGTCAATGTCATTCAAATGAACTATAATCTGGGGGAATACAAGACAGGGGTATCGACATAACATTGTGACCGCGTTGCGTACAAATGTCGATAGGCATATTATTATGACCTTTCTTGATAAAAAGGAACACACAAGTGTTGCGAATAACACATTTATTTCCATTTAATATATTATAGTTCCAAGGTAACATTTTATAATGCTTAAACCCCCTCAGCTTCCATTTATCAGGTTAGATATAATTATCTTCCTCTAGGCATGAGATCATTTGCGAGAGCTTGTTTGTTTGTTTTGTTTTCTAAAAAAGGCAACGCCCGCACTAGTGAATCTTATCCTTGTGTCGCGGGATACTTTACAAACATATACCTAATAGACGAACACAAATTACATCTAGCTAGACTCAGAACTACTATTTATGGGTCACACAAATAGTTAATGCTCGAACCCTTGATCCTATTTAAAGTTGAATCAGAACATTTCTTAACTGTTGAAAAATCTTTTAACAAATGACAAATCACTGATGACGCGTTTCAAAAGTGAAGAGGATGGATTCTAAACGTACGTGAAATGTGTTGATTGGAAAAATGATTAATGATAGCTTTCAGAAGTGAAGCCAAAAATGTCTTACAAAATATAACGGAAATAAAAAAAAAACTAGAATCCGATCGCACCGCAACCTATCGGATCCAATAGTATATCCAAAAAGGATTAAAAAAGGAGTTCCATACAAATGCGACGTGACCAGGAAGAGGTCAGGTACAGAACAGGTTTTACGTGGTCTCCGAGGGATGGGGTGTAACTCCGGCAACTCCCAGACTTCGGGCTGATTGAAATTTTCTTAACAGTAAAATTCGACGATATGTTTCTTTTGGATCGACACGAGTTTTGAACCCTAGACCTCATTATCTACAGTTGGACATGCTACCGCTAGACCAACGAGGTAGACATTAGTAGAACTATTACAGGAGTAGGTACAAAACCACACTGCACGTACAAACAACTGGTCACATAAAACAAACAACTAAATTAACAGCTTCATAACCGCAAGAATGCAAGCCATTTAACTTGCGGTCCTCGTTTTATCTTAAATTAATCCTTGCCACCATACATCAACTGCAATCAACACTAATTGTTATCCATCCGAGTTGTTTGCAGGACCGAAAATATTTGACGTCAACCAGTTGGAACTGGATTGAACGAGAATATAACAATAAATATATGGATTGCACTTGTTATAGCCCGGTAAGTAAGAACAGTTTCCAGCGGACGGTACAGCTCGCCGAACTTGGTGTTGCGTATGTCGTCGCAGTCTTTACATGGCTGGGCTATCCACGGCTTACGCCGTAAAGAGGAACTACCCAGTACGCTGATGCGAGGAGTTGATGCAGTACATGAAGTACCTGGGCCTCACCCTAGAGAGACGATGGGGCATCAAAGGAGCACTTTGAACTTCTATCCCCCCGAATGCTTTGCAAATGCAAGTGCGAGGCTATTGCCTACGGCATGTGGTAGCCATATGGATCGCACGACGATACCGTGCGATATGCCTAGAGGTGGCGACACTTCCAGCTCGCCTCCCGGCACTCAATCTCCTGGTGGCTGATGACGCAATCGTTTATATAAATACCAAAATTCGCGCCCGCTGGCTGAACCCAATACTCGTCTATACGATGCTGGTGGACGACTCCACCACATGGGACTCCATGGTCTCCTTCTGTGAGGCAATTATGCTCCAGAAGGAGGCCGCAGACGGTTAGAGTGGCAGCCGGTATCCCAACTCCCCTCGGGTATGTGGCGGCAGTATGAGATGAGTCCTCTAATACCGCCACGTCCATGCAGCTCCGGGAAGACAGCGAACTGTGTATGGCGCAGCCGCAGTGTTGAACTGGCAAAAGTAGGCACTTTGGGAAGGCAACCCAAAGCCCTCCCAGGGTACGTGTACTGAACCATCTGGGACACCTGAAAAGGGGGGCACCGGAGCAGCATACCCACGTTCCCGGGGCTTCCATCAGGCATCAGAATAACTCCATGGCAGGTTGGGTATAGTCAGTGCAAATCCGACATAGCCACCCACCACAGCAGATACTTTTTGCGGGTAGCATTCCTTACGAAAAAATAATAAAGTACCTCAATATCTGTGGTTAATCATGCTAGTGTACATGTAGTAGATGAACCTGCTGAGTTTGTTTCGCTGCGTCTTCTCAGTTGGGGCGCATTGGATCCGGTGGTAGCATTAAAGCGCGACCGTCGTTTTAAACACAAGGTCCGTAATAATAACAATACTGAATTCATACCTTAATATAGACAGAACCATTCAGACAATATGTAGTAAAATATAAATTTCAATAATTAAACCTAAACATACTCTACTTGACAATAACTTAATTCAAGCTAGTTAAATATCACTACCATTATAAAATAAATTGTATTAATGTTTTAACATTCCGTGTACCTAAATATCTGTAATAAGTAACTATAAATAATAACTGTATTACTACAAACATGTTCTGACTATTCACAAGCGCTTTTTTAAAGTCTACGTTAATAAAAACCTTTTTTATTTGATTATTTATTTTACTAGCTATAAACATTCAATTTTTATTTATATATTTGTTTATGGGTGAATTTCAACAAGTCATTTTTATTTATCATTTCGGTGGAATTTTTTGATTTCAATGCTATTTACATATTTTTTGTGATAAATTAAACTTTAGCCTATTTTATAACATTGTGCGTGAGTGGACACCAAATATCATAAAAACTGACATAGATATTTAAGGATGAATTTTTAAGAGTCTACTGAAATGAAAAGTATCTAGCGAAATGATAAAAATGACCACCGAAATGATAGACTGTGCACCGGAATGAAATAAATCCACCGAATTGATACAGCTAAGAACAACCATGCCGGGCAGCCAGGGTTCCGTACTTTGTTAGTTTTGATATCCACAAATTTTAGATAAACACTGAGACAGGACAGTACACAGGTATTTTAATATCATTATTGATATACAGATATTACATTTAGTAGTACCATATATCATTCTTTGAGGTTACAATATCCCCAAAATATGATATCAATGTAATGTTTATTACGATATGAATGAATTGTTTCTTCACTTATATAACCTTTGGTATTTTTTCTGGTTGTTGTTGGGTGAAAATGTTGGAAAACTTTATCGTAACTGCTGACAACCATACATAAATATTTTTGTATGTTTAATGTATTTTGAACTAATACTAATTTACTTAATATATTTTCAAAAGAGTTAACGAAGTGCGATTAGGAAGTTTAAAGTTTCTGATTAATATTATGGCTGCATTTGTAAGTTTTGTCATTAATTAATTAGTAATACATAATGTCTACCTATTGCGCTTAGAGAAAAATGCTAGGTATAATTTAGTTAAATTGGTATCTAGACGATAATAGTGTTTCTACAGGTATATAAGTAAAACTTATAAAATTAAATCAATTTCAAAACAGAATAAATGAATAAGAAACATTATAAAGATATCTAAGTAGTAATAGCTTAGTACTTTTAATCCTTTTACATAAACGTATGAAACATAACAGAAACTAAATTGAGATCACGTTATTCTTAATTTACTACAACAATAGAGAAACGTATACATATAAAAAGAACGAAAACCAAAAGTTTTGTTCCACATAATTACTCATACATAACTGCGAAAATATGTAGCTTAAAAAGATTAATTTTTCATCATGTTACTTTAAATCACACAATAATTTCTCAAATTCACTATTCAGCTTCTTTTTATGAGTGTAAATATAGGTTTTTAATTTATATATTTACCTACTTAACAAGTCTTCTTTAATTATTAGACCACAACACGTCTTTACTATAATTATTATAAACATCAGTATTTTTTAATAAGTTTAATTATAGATTTATTTGTTATATCCTGTAAAATTTAGAAATTATATAAAACTAGCTGTGCCCCGCGGTTTTACCCGCGTTAAATGTTATAAATTATCACAGCTCCTCCCCTGTAGGTGATAGCGTGATAATATGTAGCCTATATGTTGACCCGACCTCTTAGTAATATTCATGCAAAATTTTAAGTAAATCCATGCAGTACTTTTTGAGTTTAGCCCGGACATACATACAGACAAACAGACAAAAATTCTAAATACTATATTTTTGGTTTCGATATCGATTGTAGATCACGCCCCAAGTATCGTTTTAAAAAATATTCAATGTACAGTTTTGACTTTCCTACTACGATTTTAATATAATATGTATAGATATTATTTACTCATAATAAATGACATAAAAATAAAGGTAAGTAACTTACTTAAAATGAAGGTAAACCCTCGAAATTATTATTTTGTAGACAATTAGTAGGTATAAGGTGGTGACTCACACACTCATCACACTATCGTTGAGCCGAACAAATGTGTAAGTAAAGTAAGTATATACATGTACTTACTACATAAATATATATTTGTAAAATATTCATATGTACTTAATACATTATATATCGTAAACACAAATATTACACAACAAATACACCCGAATAATCAAATCTACACTCTAGGTAAAATTACATTACAAAACTATGACCATGTATTTGACACAAGGATCTCTAAAACTATATGGTTTTATCATTTCGGAGATACATTTCATTCCGGTGGACTATAATTGGTATAACAGTCCACCGAATCCACTGAAATGATAACACTGAGATGATAAAATACAGGTTAGTTCTACATTTAACTCCGAAATAAATTTATTAAAATATATGAACACTACTCAAACAAAACAGTACTTACGGCGAATTTAATACATAATTTTGAAACAAATTAAACGAATCTAGCACGAGTTATAACAGCCACCGAAATGAAACCGCAATGAAACTATTTTTGTCCCCATATCACTGAAATGATAAACTTACTTTTTTGGTGGAAAACCGCACGACATTGGGATCAGTGCGTTCATGCCGAGATCTTGAGCCGGACGGATCCGAAGTGAGAAAATTTGACAAAGGCCTAACAACGCAATCTTGACGTGGCTATTCTACTAAAACTTACTGTCCTCTGAAATGATAACTTTTTTCGGGACAAAAGTTGACTGACTTTCAAATCCATGAGAAAGAAGATAAACAAACAAAGAAAGTTTTATTTGATCGAAAATATTATAATTTAATGATATCAAAATCGATTTAAATCCATATTACGAATGTATTTACAGGGGAAGGTATTTTATGAGAGGAATTGGGTTCAGGACAGGCCACCGTGATGATAAAATAACACTTTGTAATTTTTTTTTTCGGTCTAATAGTGGGTAGAAATGAATGATTTTTTTTGCCGAGGTAGAGAAGTACATTCGCTATTTAGAAAAAATGTGTAAAATTAAAAATCGGCACATTGCACTACCGTTCTCAGGTATGCCGTTTATTTTTTTGGGTTGGGCAATTCACCCTTATATTAGATTTTCCCATTTTTCTCCATAGCCTTTCATCAAGTCAGCTAAATGACGTCCACGGCAAGTCACGAGACAAAAGATTGCCACAATCGACTTATGTTCATTTTTTGCAGGGATATGCCATAATCGCCACGCTCAGTAGACTGCCTGGCGAACGCAGTATGATCGACATAGACTGAGAAACTCTGCCGCACATTCTCTGGGAGATATTGCCTTGTATCGAATTCTACGCACCCACGAGAAGACATGCAGCCACGCAGCAATAAAAACCTTTAAAAATATTAAACAAAGACGCGATTTCGATGCGTGAGGGGGGGTCAAATTTTAAGGGGGTTCTAAAGTCTTTTGATCGGGAAGCGCCTTAAGCTATGCCAATTTATAATGCATCTTATATATTATTATTAGACTTTCTATTTATGTCTACACATCTGGAAGACGCTAGCTATAACCACTTTGAACTGGTACCTACTAGATCGTAGCCAGAAGCACTACTTCGATTGATTGAATAGGTGTTTTTTTATCAATGTTAATGATCTAAATTGCAAATAAATTGGGAATATCGATTGCCAGGAAGTATTGTAGTCTCGATCGACATTGAAAATAATTTCGCGTATTATTGATTTATGTTATTCAGGTATTGTGCATGGTTAATATGTATATTCGGTGTAACCTAGAGTAAATCAAGACAATCAGAAACTCTCGTGAGACGATACACTGGTCGATATACCGCACTCACCAGCCGAGAGTACTAACGTAAACCCGTCGCTACCACCAGCGTCATCGATGACCCTTGTGTAAGATCCTCCGAGGACAAATTGATGCACCAGCTCTTTATTGTGGGAGTCGTAGCAGTCGTATAGAGTCCTGGTTCCTAATAAGTCTTCGCCATAAGCGAGGTATTATAAGATTGATCATAAATATATCCTGGACATTATTCACACACGGCCATCTGATCCAAAATTATGCAGAGCTTGTATTATGGAAATCAGATAACTGATATATTACATAATATTCTTACTTTTCTTTTGTAAATACGTACGTATGCAGATAATTACACCGAGACACAGGACAAACAGACATAGAATCTGACAGATTTTATATATACAGACAGATTTAATAGTAACACCACCGGGGGAGTTCGATCATTTCTTACAAGTTCGATGCCAGCTAGGGAATAAACTGTTGTTGTTAGGCGTAGTTTCATCCACACAGTTCACAAGTATAGCATGTATTTTTGACCACATTTTGACAAAAACATATTTTGAATTTTGTATGTTCTTACAGTCAAAACTGGCCAGCAAATATAAACAATGAACCGAAATCTGTATTTTTGACCACATTTTGACAAATAAATATTTTGATTTTTTAATTTTGTTTGTTCTTACAGTCAAAACTGGCCAGCAAATATAAACAATGAGCCGAAATCTGTATTTTTGACCACATTTTGACAAATAAATATTTTGAATTTTTGAATTTTGTATGTTCTTACAGTCAAAACTGGCCAGCAAATATAAACAATGAGCCGAATTCTGTATTTTTGACCACATTTTGACTAATAAATATTTTGAATTTTGTATGCTTTACAGTAAAATCTGGCCAGCAAATATAAACAATGAGCCGAAATCTCTGAGCATTAATGTGTATAACATTAAAGTTCCGAGGTACATACGACGCACATCCAGCTACCCCAATCTGTCAAATTTCTTTTATAGATTTTCAACTTTATCACATAAGCATAAGGTTCACTTTCAATTGGGGAAATTGACGGATTGGGGTAGCTGGAGGTGCTGGCGTCTGTGCATCAGAAAAGTGTGACGCGAGTGCTTCAGCGAGAGATGGAATGTAAATAAAACTTTCATTATCACTACTACTATCGGATGCTATAAAAATACATAATAATATGATGATCACCGTAGCCTAGTTGGTAGTGCTCCTGCCTACGAAGCTGGTGGTCCTGGGTTCGAATCCCGGTACGTGCAAATATTTGTGTGATGAGCACGAATATTTGTTTCTGAGTCATGGATGTTTTCTATCTATATAAGTATGTATATCGTCGCCTGGTACCCATAGTACAAGCTTTGCTTAGTTTGGGGCTAGGATGATCTGTGTGACATTGTCCCTAAAAAAAAAATATTAATTAATAAATATATACGTAAAATTATATGTAAGCTACTAATGCCAAGATATATAAGATAAGTACTTAAAACTGGAACATAAATATAATATAAAAAGAAATATATTATTATATATATATATAATAGTTAAGTCAAAGTCTAACCTCAGTAAAGTAGCGACGACTTTACTAGAGGCTTCTATGGGGTTTTAAAATCTACTAGGAAAACCACAAATCGCTATAATATTATATACTTACCTACTTATAATAACGCCATAATACTTTGTCGGACACATTATTTCTAAAAGTCCACCATATTTACACATAAAAACTTGAATTTACACCAGTTTTAGGAATTGAAACAATCCCTTTTCAGCGTTGTCGCTATACTCCAACTCCACCCCATTAGGCCAGGACCATCTCCAGCGGAACCTGCCTCCGCTACTCTAACGAGCCAGCCAAAGAATCACTACTAAGTCATCGTACCATCAAGGTAATCCAACTACGTAATACTTATCTTTTTAATAACAGCGCCACTCGAGCGCTAAATATTAAGCCCATATTATCAAGCCATCTAAGTTATTTTAGGCAGCTTGCAGATCAAAATACAAAATCAATATGTAGTCAGTTTAATCATGCCGGGACGCAATTTGCACCGGCCCTCCCGCCCGCAAAAATGTGCACATGCAAGAAGGACAATATAAAAAAGGAAGAGGTCTCCTTCGAGCACTCGACAAGTTAGCAGCCCTTGAGAATGGTCCGTGGAGGACCGAAACACGTGTTAGGTATCGTACTGGCGCATGTAATTTGCTTTTTTATATTGTCCTTCTTGCATGTGCACATTTTTGCGGGCGGGAGGGCGGTGCAAATTGCATCCCGGCATGATTAAACTGACTATTAGCGGAATTAACACTACATATTGATTTTGTATTTTGATTGTTATGGATTTCCGCAAAGTAACGCCTGATTCCATTACTTATCTGCAGCTTGCAGAATCAATTGCGATAACATAAAGTTAGAAGCACTCACTGATCGGGAAGGCTACGCATCTAGACGTCCCTCGTAAGTAACAGACCCGAGCCAAGGGAAGCAAATCAAAAGCCCCCCTCTTTTTTTTGAGGGGAAGACCTCGTAGAACATTCTCTGATCAAATTGGAGACGTACTTCGGAAAGGTCAGGTCAGAAGTACCCTAAACCGGCGAGCATGAAGAATATAATGTCAGTAAACGAAGCGAAAGAGATGTGCAAGGATCGTGACAAATGGAAGTCCGTTGTCTCTGCCTACCCCTCTGGGAAACAGGCGTGAGTCTATGTATGTATGTATGTTTTTTTGATAGAGCAGGGGGTAACCCATGCGATTCGTAAAAGTTGTTTGCGGGTGTGTCGGATTCGCAACGACCAACCCTAATCTGGCGTGGAATTCTCTTGGTGCCTGAGTGGGAAGCCCCGGGCATATGAAATGCTGCTCCCGTACTTCCATTTACGCCATTCCCCAAGTGGTATGCAACTAATGCCCTGAGAGGACAATTACTTATCCGACCGGATAACTGAGTCCTGCTTACCGGCACAAAGACTAGGCCACACACTCTTCCCGGAGCTACTTGCTTTTGACGGCAGTAGAGGATATTTCTCTGACTGCCGCCGGCGCCTCCTACGTCTGCAAGTAAGATCGGCTTTTTCTCGATTCCGCTAGGAAAAGTCTATAGTTACTCAATACTCAATACTTTATTGCGTTCTACAAAGTTTTTATAATAGGTGGTAAGTTGTACATTGGTAAGTATCATTTGTAGACCCTGTCGGGCACAGCATAAGTGTAGGAGAGAGGAGGAAGGGCGCATTAATATTTAAATGGATAACTAAATGTTTTCATCTCTTATGCAGGAATACTTTGTGTTTCTTTAAGTGCTAATGTTGAGTGTGTGTGTGTGTCTTTAATATTGTAAATGTGTTTTAAAATATATAAGTGAAATAGTTTAACTGATATAATAAAAGACATGTTAATATATATATATATATATATATATATATATATATATATATATATATATATATATATATATATATATATATATATATATATATATATTATAATTCTCGTTTTGGATTAATTAATTTATTTTAATTTATCATTGAAAAATTCACTTAAATCGTAATATGTTTTATTTAATAAGAATTGTTTTAATTTGTAATTGAATCTCTTTATTTTGGTTTCGTTTCTTATATTTTCAGGTAACTTATTGTATACTTTTATGGACATAACTAGGGTACTCGAGGCATGCATTTCTAGTTGTGAATTAGGTAGGTTTAGCCTATTTTTGTGTCTAAATGAATATTTCTTTTGAATGTCATCTCTTTTGCTGTAAAAGTCTGGATGTGTACGTACAAATTTGCATAGTTCTAAGATGTAGATACTGGGTAATGTGAGGATTTGTTGATCTTGAAAGTGGGGTCTGCAGCTTTCTTGTTGGTCAATATTTGCTATTATTCTAATAAGTTTTTTTTGTAAGACAAATAATGAATGCGCGTCAGTACTGTTGCCCCATAAGATGATACCATACTTTAGCCACGCGTGTGCATATGCGTAATACGTAACTACTGCAGTTTTTACGTCAGTAGTTTTCTTAATTTCACGTAATGCATATGAGAATTTTGACAATTTGGCTCTTATTTTATCGACATGAGGTTTCCAATTAATATGCGAATCTATTTCGACTCCTAATAAGGTGGCCGTGGTGACAACTTCTATTTCATTATTTTTGTAGGAAAAATGTACATTTAATTGTTTTTTTTGTCTAGGGTGTAAGGTTATTATTTTTGTTTTATTAAAGTTAATTTCTAAGTTGTGGGCTGTCATCCAGGTTGTTGTGTCTTCTAATAGGCTTTGTAATTTGTCATTCGGGTTAGAGTTACTATCACATGAAGTAATTATTGAGATATCATCTGCAAATAGGATGCTTGGTTCTTTTATATAATCCGGGAGGTCATTAATATATACAAGGAATAGGAAACAGCCTAAAACGCTGCCTTGTGGTATAGAAGCTTTTATAACTTTTTTTTTTTGACCTAATTAATTCTATTTCTTTTGTTAGTTGGTTGTACGATTCTATTTCTACTTGTTGCTCACGTCGATTTAAATAGGATACGAACCATTCATGGCATTTTCCTCGGATACCTATGTTATATAATCTTTGTAGTAATATATTAAATTGTACTCGGTCGTAGGCCTTTGTCATGTCCAGTAATAATCCTAATGCATATTTCTTTGAATTTATTATATTGAGAGCTGACTGCATGAACTTATAAACTGCTAATTCTGTGGAACGATTTTTTCTGAAGGCATTTTGAGTGTCATTAAATATGTTATATTTCTCACAAAAATTGTTTACTCTGTAGTACATGGCTTTTTCGATAATTTTTGAGGCTGTTGGTAACAAGGCAATTGGTCGGTAATTATTTGGGTCTAACTTGGAGTTTTTCTTGTGTATTGGTTTAATTATAGATTTTTTTAATAGGTTAGGAAAAATACCTTCTTCGAAAGTTAATAGTATAGTAGCCTGTGCCAGAGTGCACCCCACTCTGGCGAAGGTTAAACTATAGTCTTATTAGCTATAGGTACGGCTTGAGCAACCGCTTGCCTCTATAGTGCAGTAAAGCAGTAATAAGGTTACAGTTCTCTTCGTGTCGCGGGTTCGAGTCCCGCGGCAGACCACTATTTGTATGACCCATAAATAGTTGTTCTGAGTCTGGATGTAATTTGTGTCCGTCTATAATACGTTTATAAAGTACCCCGCGACACAGTGTATCATTCTTTAAGATGGCGCTGTCTTTAAAAAAAAAGTAACAAGACTCAAGTGGTTCATATCGTCGAAATCGTCATTACCTATTTTTTAATTTTTTCCTTACCGCGCAGAAACTACCTACTGTAAAACCTATATACCCTTTTCATAAGATTTTAAAAATGTCAATACAAATTTTCTTGAATTGCATTGACTTAAAATCGTCTAGCCTTTTCCATATAAAGGAGACTGATTAAATTGAATTATTGAGGAGACTGATTAATTACTACATGTCAGTTTCCCGTGGCGAATAAGACTTAATTTTGATTGATATTACTAACACTAGGATTTGTAAGTCTTGTGTCATCAGTTTTTTTTTCAGAAATTAAGATGATTTTATATTTATTTACTTCAGAAATAATTATTACAAACTTACTTATTTACTTAACGACTGTTGCCTAATGGCTACAGCCGATATCGACATCTTCATGTGCCCTCCGAAGCACGGAGACGCTCAGAAATTAAACCACTTTGGCGGTCCCCCATCTATGGACTGGCCGCGAGCCTAGTTGCTTGACCTCTCCAATCACTTACGCACCGGTGAGAGCATCTGGCTATTACAAACTTATTTATGGGCAAAATTATTATTAGGTAGTTTCCAATAGAACTAAATGTCATAACAGACAATTGGACGCCCAGAAATTAAATCACTTTGGCAGTTACCCATCTGGGTAACCGCCAATTTGTTAAATTTTTTCTGAGTGTCTCCATTTTTCGAGCCATCAGCGTTTTCAGAGGCCTAATAGGTGGTTTAAAGAGCTCTGCCACACAAGAAAGAAGAAAGCCTATTATCATGTTGTTATTTAACTTAATTTAGACCTAGGCTAGGTAGAGGATATCGTTTCCCTGCTTCAAGAGCAGTCTGCGTAGGAGGTACCTACCACTGAGATGGTGGTACCTTCTAGGCAGACTACTCAACAATCAATATAAAAGATTTGCACAACATTTACTCTCTCACTGATTAGCTCTTTATAAATTCCATTTGTTTTGCCCCTACTTCTCTATCCCCCTATTGTACCTTCCATGTTGGTATTTATTTATTTATTTTACTTTAATTAAAAAACGTTTACTTTAATTAAATTTATGTAAGTGACATGCCGTAAAAGGTTTCTCAACATCATATCACTCTTCTTTTCTCATTTACCTTTTTTTTTATTCACGTAGACTTTAAAAAAGCGCTTGTAAATAGTCAGAGCATGTTTGTAGTAATATAGTTGTAAACATTATTATTTCTAGTAACATAGATATTTAGGTACACATTGTATGAAAACATTTATAACATTTATTTTATTATAGCATTGATATTTAGCTAGCTCGTATCAAGTTATTGTCAAGAGATTATGTTTAATTATCTAGTTTAAGTCTAATATTTTTACTATATATTGTCAATGGTCTGTCTATATTAAGGTATTATTATTATTATGACGGACCTTGTGTTAATTACGACGGTCGTGCTTTAATGCTACCACCGGATCCAATGCGCCCCAACTGAGAAGACCCAGCGAAACAATCTCAGTGGGTTCATCTACCACCGGTTTCAACACGACCCAGTTGAGACGGTCCGGCGAAACATACTCAAGCGGGCATGAACACGGGATTTGGTCCAATTAGAGTAATTATTTAGTAGGCAAACACAATATATGCTCGATCGGTTGTCTGAATGCTTATTATTTTAGATTATATTTAGATATACAAAAGAAAAACTTCGAAACAATAACATTATTCATTTTGAGACAGAGTCAATAATTTTAAATTAAGTATATGATAGCAATCATTTACAGATAGTTCACGTAAATCAGCAGATCAGTCATGTCTATATGGCTACAAGATCTCCAGCGAGCAATGTGCAGATAGGTAGTGAGAGCCAGACGTCTTTGTCATCGATGTACTCTTTAGTGGTGTAATAACCCCTAGCTATAAGTACTAGCTAGCGTGGGTAACCTAAAAGTCACTAAAATAAGTCTGGACTGAGATTGGTTATAAGAATAACCTCCTCAGGTGGATTAGAAATGGTTCCGGCCCTTAATGCAAGTTTGATTCTGTTCATTAAACTCTGACACTCTTGTCGACATTTTCCTTGTGATTTGATTCGTTCATGTTATAAGACCTTTGTGACATGTGGTATAATAGGGACACCCCATACCATCCCATGGGTGTGCGAAGGCGACTAAGGACTATCAAGGCACTCGGGCAGCAGCGCCTCCTGTACAAGCGCGGTGACTAAGGCAAAGCCTTCCAAATGGCAAAGTTGCAGAAACCTTTGGGTGAGGCCTATGTCCAGCCGTGGACGATATTAGGCTGATAATTCATAAGACCTTGTTACTGAATTCTGGGCTGACTCTATTTTGCGATCGACACGCTAAGAAGAGGATTTACCATTTCCAATACTCTTCTTTTGTTTGTCTCTTGTTTTGTTCAAAAAAGTGGTATAATTAACAATGTATTAGCCTAGGAATGTATGTTTGATAAGACCGACCGCTAAATAATTACATGTCATTCGGTAATTCAACTTTTGTTTGTAATTTTAAGTGAAGATTATGTAAACAACTAAGCGTTTGATGACGACATTGTTATGTTTGGGTCAGTAACAGATAGACGGCGAGGGGAATGACCAAACTACTGCATATCATTGGGCAAGTGAGTTAATGAGATATGAAATACAAGGTTAGTAGGCATTTGTGCCTTAATTTCGTGCATATTTTATCCGGTAGAAAGATGGAATGCAGCGTTTTCACACAGAGAACTTTTTATGGTTCCGTAGCCAAATGGCAAAAAACGGAACCCTTATAGATTCGTCATGTCTGTCTATCTGTCTGTCCGTTCCTATGTCACGGTCACTTTTTCCGAAACTATAAGAGCTATACTGTTGAAACTTGGTAAGTAGATGTATTCTGTGACCCGCATTAAGATATTCACAGAAAAATAGAAAAAAACTATAAATTTTGGGGGTCCCCTTACTTAAAACTGAAACTCAAATTTTTCTTTTTCATCAAAACCACACATGTTTTGTATCTAAAAATGATGTTGAGGTTTCTAATATCATTTTTAATTTATATTTTAATAAGTAGTCCTTTTTAAATACGTCATAAATCGTAAACCACATTTACCTTCCATTCAATCAACTCAAATTTAATAATAAATCAAAAAAAAATATTATGTGACTTGCTGCTACGGAACTTTATAGGCGAGTCCAACTCGCACTTGGCCGCTTTTTTTTAGCTTAGGTAGTACAAACTATTTATTCGCTATTTCAGAAGCCCGACTGGAAAAGTGTGTCTATATTACATTATTACTGTCCATATAATATAATCAAATATAATTTAATATCTTGGTACATTATTCACACACAGCCATCCGATCCCAAACTAAGCAGAGCTTGTACTATAAAACTTGTACTATTTTTATTTCGTAAAAACATTCTTAAATAGATAATACACCCAGACAAACAGACATGTTCATGCACACAAATATCTGTCCTGCGTGGGAATCGAACCCACGAGCTGCGGCGTGAAAAGCAAGCATTTGCCAACCTCGCCAACAGCAGTCAATAAAACTTCGCACCTAACAACTTCTACGAGATAATAACACGTGACACCCTGGTGATATTTTCGTCCTAAGCCAGTTCACTGCTTGTTAGGTACATCGGTTCGGACTAATAAACATCGAAGACGGACCGATGTACTCGCTACGGACATTGAGTCCCGATAAGTATAGTGTGGAGTATATAGGTACAGACGCCAGCACATACAGCTACGCCAATCTGTCAAATTTATTTTATAGATTTTCAACTTTATCACACAAGCATAAGGTTCACTTTCAATTGGGGAAATTTGACGGGTTGGGGTAGCTTGATGTGCTGGCGTCTGTACATACAAAAGTCCTTAATGGTGATATGTGCGAGTCCGAATTGATCCCATCTCAGCACTGCATTAACTGTGACAGCGCTGGTTTTATAACGAAACATTGCATAAATAAAATGAAAAAGATATTTATTCACGTAGACTTTAAAAAAGCGCTTGTAAATAGTCAGAACATGTTTGTAGTAATACAGTTATTATTTCCTGTTAATTATTATAGATATTTAGGTACTAACGTTTAACTGCCTACTACTTAGGTTTGACTGCCTCGTTGGTCTAGCGGTAGCGTGTTCAACCGCAGATAATGAGGTCCTGGGTTCAAATCCCGGGGTGGGGCCAAAAAGTGATTTTGGGATTTTTCCGTAAAAAGAAATTTCTCAGTATCAACCCGAAGTGGCGGTGTTACACCCCCGTGCCTCGGAGAGCACGTAAAGCCTGTACCTGAACTCTTTCCGGTCGTGTCGCTAGGCGTCCCATCGGATCATGAGAGTGATGGAATAGAAAGTGCCCCTGTGTTTGCGCACACACTTGTGCACTATAATATGTCCTGCGCAATTGGCTAGTCTCCATTAAGACTGGCCGCCGTGGCCAAAATTCGGTCGGGAGGGCATCATCATTTAGGTACACGGATGGTTAAAACATTTATAAAATTTATTTTATAATAGTAATGATATTTAGCCAGTTTGTGTACATTATGCATGCACACATCCAACCAAAAGACCAGACCAGGCCTCCCCAAAAAATCTCCACAATGTAGTGTTGTCTCCATCATTAGGACGGCTATGCTGTAATCGCCACGCTTGGCAGACTGGTTGGTGATCGCAGTATGATAGTCATCTTATCTTATCTTTGATGGGGTGTACTTGCGTACAGCACTTCGACCCTTCAGGATCTTTTGTGTGATAGTCATAGTACACGGAGAGACGCTGATGCCCGTTCTCTGGTGGATATTCTCTCGGAACGACTTCTACGTCTCCCAAGGGATGAGATGGGGTGGTGATATAACCACACGCTAGCCGTAACGTAATTACAATGTAATTGTGAGATGGGGTGGTGATATAACCACACGCTAGCCGTAACGTACTTGAAATGTTAGTACCTATGTAATTTTTGTAGTGTTAGAACTAGAGTACAGTGCTAGACAGTATATAAATATTACGCACATTGTAGGAGTGAAGTAAAACAAATACATTTAAATTTTTAACATTCCCGCGTAATCTTTTTACCTGCTCGCCTCAATCAATTAAATTTTATTTTACACTTGCTGTAATCCGCGACTTCATCAGTATTTTAAATGTGATTGTTAAAGCGAAACATTCTTTAGGCACTTTGAGCTCTTTTTGGTTGAACAAAAATCAAGGAAATCACGTTATCATCATCGAACACTCTCCATGAGTTATATGTATACTGTGTATATATATAAGTGTAAAAATTTTGACAAAAGTTCTAAAAAATATATTTTTGGCTTCGATATTGATTGTAGATCACGCCCCAAGTATCCTGTTAACAAATATTCAATGCACAGTTTTGACTTTCCTACGATTTTATTATATACTAGCTGTGCTCCGCGGTTTTACCCGCGTTAAATTTTATTAATTACCACCTCTCTCGTACCCCGTAGGTGATAGCGTGATAATATGTAGCCTATATGTTGACCCGACTTCTTAGTAATATTCATGCAAAATTTGAATTAAATCCATGCAGTACTTTTTGAGTTTATCCCGGACATACATACAGACAAACAGTCACACAGACAAACAGTCACACAGACACACAGACAAAAAATCTAAAAACTATATTTTTGGCTTCGATATCGATAGTAGATCACGCCCCAAGTATCCTTTTAAAAAAATATTCAATGTACAGTTTTGACTTTCCTAAGATTTTATTATATGTATAGATATAGATTATTTAGATTAGAAGTATCAAAATTAGTTATCACTTAAATCTGCAGTCCCCAAAGACTACGCCGCACCTTTTTTTTAGTATTACGTCTTAACTACTCAACAGAACATCATTATGAGCAGAATAGGACGATACAAAAGAGTGTACATCTTCATCCAGAAATAAAGTCTCTTCCCAAGGCAAAGAAAAATAACTTTTATGAGGGCAGAGCTGGGGACAATGTCACACAGATCATCCTCGCCCCAAACGAAGCAAAGCTTGTACTATGGGTACCAGGCGACGATATACATACTTATATTCGTGCTCATCACACAAATATTTGCACTTACGGGGATTCGAACCCAGGACCACCAGCTTCGTAGGCAGGAGCACTACCAACTAGGCTATGGTGACCATCAAAGAGCTGTAGGTGGAAGTTGGAATATTGTATTAGATTTCTTTTAACATCAGCTATCTGTTAATAAAAGTCTCGTGTGGTAAGTATGTTCACATTGGAATTTTTATATACAATATATGTGTTTTAAAGTTTATCTATTGATTTCGGCTAATGTCTGAAACGGCTGAACGGATATTGACAATTAGCCGCTAATACTTAAACTACAGAATATGTGAATTATTTCTGTTAAGGAAAACCGCAGTAGCTAATGATGCCACAATAACTATGTTCGCTTGCTTTGGAAACATTAAGACTAGGTTATTTATGAAGTGGTTTTTAATTACATTTCGATAGATGTTATCTACAGGGACTTCCGATAAAACAATTGTACGAATAGATATTTATTGCGAAGTAATCTAATAAGTGTAAGAGCACGAAATAGATCGACACAAAGCTCAAATAGGTTCTGTTTTTTTAATGATATCGTCCGCACTACGTAAATGAATCCATGTGTCGCGGGGTTACAAACATACAATTGAGGAACGCAAACTACATCCAAACTAAGGACAACTATTTATGTCTCAAATAAATTTGAGGTCCTGCACGAGAATCGAACCCAGGTCAAGTGTCGCCACTGTATTAACCACTACACGTGCAGATTTTTTATTTTTCAAAGTATAGGGTCCCATTGTAGATCCACTAGCACCTGCTCAAGAACAAAATACTATCGTATTGAGAACGTCATTATTGAATTCTATCAACGTCAGTTTTTTTTTATTTAGAAGAAAGAAAGAAAGAGAAAAAAAAAATTATGCAAAAATTTCAAGGTTATGTTCCATCTCTTCCTAGGTCTTCTAGCAAGTATACAAAGATAATCAAAAACTATCGAATTGACACCGTCATTATTTTAGAAGTCAGTTAAAACTGACATAATAAATATTAGGTCTTTACCTATGAAATTGCCGTTCTGCAGTACTGGCAATTTCAAATCAAAATAATTTTTGTTTGGCTAAGAATTCTAATTTCAAATTAATTTTATTTTAAAAACATGGATTCTTTTTTCCAAAAGTAGTCATTTCTTTATTGATTAGTGTTACATTTTCATCGCATTTCAATCTTTTTCGTCATCATGGATACGTTAAAAATTCGAGTAATTATGGAATATGAGTACCGTCGTGGCAGCAACGCGGCACAAGCGGCACGCAACATCAACGACGTTTACGGAGCTAACACTACAAACCAACGCACCACCTGTTATTGGTTTGCTCGCTTCCGTTCTGGAAATTTCGACCTGAAAAATGAACCTCGCGGTCGTCCGAAGACTTTGGTCGACAATGACGAATTAAAGGCGGTTGTGGAAGCTGATGATACACAATCTACGGCTGAATTAGCAGCAGCTTTCGACGTTAGCGTCAAAACAATATTGGTCCATTTGCGTCAAATTGGCAAGGTAAAAAAGCTTGACAAATGGGTGCCCCACGAACTCAATGATCGCCAGCGCGAAATACGCGTCGAGACGTGCCTTGCACTGCTCAACAGACACACAAATGAAGGAATTTTGAACCGCATTGTTACCTGCGATGAAAAATGGATTCTGTTTGATAACCGCAAGCGCTCAGCAAGTTGGTTGGATCCTGGTTCAGCACCTAAACAATGCCCTAAACGAAAACTTACCCCTAGAAAAGTGATGGTCACTGTTTGGTGGTCTAGCGCCGGTGTGATTCATCACAGCTTCTTACCAAACGGGGTGAGCATTACTGCAGATGTGTACTGTGAAGAACTGAGCACAATGATGGAGAAGCTGGCGCATCTCCAACCAGCATTGGTCAATCGCTCGTCTCCGCTGCTCCTGCACGACAACGCGCGACCTCATACTGCACAGCAGACGGTCTCCAAGTTGCAAGAACTGGGGTTGGAAGCTCTCCGTCATCCGCCCTACTCACCAGACCTTGCGCCTACAGACTACTACTTTTTCCAGAATTTGGATAACTTCTTGGCGGGAAAAAAATTCAATACCCGAGAGGCAGTACAAAATGCCTTTGAAGAATTTGTTGCCTCCCGTCCAGCTGATTTCTTTAAGAAGGGCATCAATAAACTGCCACTGCGATGGCAAAGATGCATTGATTGCATGGGTGATTACTTCGATTAATACAAATAAAAAAATTCATGAAAAAAATTCGTTTAAATTTTTTCATACAAAACGGCAATTTCATAGGTAAAGACCTATTAATTTATATTTGTTTATCCTCGTCCATTCCTGTGCCCTTTCCTGTAGTCATGAGTTACGCTCATGACACTATAGACAATTTATTTTATCCTTTGTTTTCATAAACAATTAAAGCGCAGTATTTAAAATATAGAGCAGCGAGAATGATAACCAGCTGACATTATCTTCACTGTAATTTATATTTAGCAACCATTAATATTACACGCATCGTATTTATGAAATCAATCAATTAAATATATTTTTCTTGCAAAATATGCGAGGTACAGACACATTCCAGATGGGTAGGTTTTATCTAAAAATAAAACTGTAATATCTTCTGACTAAATGTGGTTTAGCTCCAGAAGATTCCTAGTCTGTTTAATTTATAAATAAAATAAATTAAACTTGCTACAGAAACAGGCCATAGACAATAGAAATGGATTCTGTGTACCATCATACATTGTGAAAGGAGAGTGAATTATATATGTTTCAGAAAATGCCACCTAGTTGACATTTTCTCATACAAACATATTCCTCACATACTCCTGTTCACTCCTAACATATTCCTATACTGTGTGGCTCAAGGCAAAAAATATAACTGCCCAATTTCATGCCTTGGAGGGCGTAGAAGTCAACCCGTAAGAGGCATCTCCCAAAGAATGGGCAGCAGCGACCCTCTTTGAACTATGATCATTATTCTTCGATCACCAAACCGTATGCCGCGCATGGCGATTATGGCATATTATTTCAACTAACTCCTATGTGGTAATCTTTTGGGAAGGCATTTGTCCAGCAGTGGACGTCTTTTGGCTGACATGATAATGAAGAACATATTCCTCAGTTTCCTTGGACCTATTGATTTGTTTACACAATATAGATTTTTGTTCAAACTATGTAGTTAAACCTATTTTTTTGGAAGTTATCGCTCTTCAAAAATCATTAAAAGGGCCCTTATGTGAAACTGCTAAATATCTAGTCTGGCAAACAAGTATAGCGACTAGAAACCATGGTCACAAATTGCGGTTTACGTATTATTTGATTACTGTAACAGTTATTTTAGTAATCAAAGTTTCAATGAATAACATAGGAAAATACGACACCTTGAATTTGATGATTTTTATTTTTTCTTTATTATACGTATACGATACGATATTTAAATATATCTCGAAGATAGCGAGACTGTGCCAGCACTATGGATTCCTCTTACAGCGTGATTTTGAATACAAAACAAAACTTATTTATATACTAGTAGGTATATGAAACAACTTCATATATCGTGTGGATCCATGAAATTTTAGTTGCTTCGGAGACTTCTTTTGGGGCCAAATATAAATTATTGCGTAATAATAAGGCAGAAACTGAGCTTACCCAATCCTTCAAAACAAAATTACTCCAAAAAAATACTCATCATCATCCATTTCTAGGCAAACTGCGCTTCACTTAGCATCTGGCTAAATGCGTCTCTGCGTAGTATACGAAAGTAATTTTACATACGGATCAATGCGTTTGGTACATTATATATATTAAGTACAGAAATATATTATATAACTTATATAGAAATTTGGCACCTAAGTAAATTCGAAGAAGAACGACTAGTTATATTTCATTGAACTCAATTGTGTTAATAATTATTAACTATAGTGCTACTCTAAAAAATATATATTATAATTAACTCAACTTAACACTCAAATAAAACGAAAAAAAAGGGAGACAGAAATTAAACCACTTTTCCGGCCACCCATCTATAGAGTGACCGTGAACCGATTAGGTTAGTTGTTTAACTTCGCCAATCACATACGGACGGGCAAGAACATTCGGCTATGCACGCCTCTACAAAGCAGTTATTATTAAAAAATAACTATCAAATACTTAAAAACGGAAAATCGCGTAACATATTATGACCAAATCAACCTATGTATTATTATTATTAATAAAATGTCAATCGTCTGATTAATAGCCTTCTCATTTAAAGTCAGTGGATAAGATGACTTGACTACTAATAGTAAAAAAACAAAAAAAAACAGCTTTCACATTTAAACACACTAAAATAATCCGAGTAATGCCGAAAACAAACACACCCTTGAAACCATTTTGAGTTGACAGCAAATCACTAAACTCTAAGAGGGGTGCAGTCAATAGGGTGGATTACTATGACGTCATTTTGAACTCGCCTAACATACCACCTAATTTAAGGCCATTAGACAATCTCAATTACATTATATCTCTTATAAAACTAACTAACTAGCGCGTGCATCGTAAAAAAGCGCCCGATATTTTTTTCGACGCAAACTATAAATGTCTATTTCTAAATAAATATGTTTACGCCAAATTATGCAAAATGTTAGCACTATGACTTTTAATGACAGCTTCGAATATAAATTTGAAAGAAATAAAATAATATTAAACACAAACTCTTACCTCCTTGCTCGTCCATTATAAGACACTAATCCACTTAAACTAATAAAGAAAAGTTCCTTATACTAATATCACACTAAGTCTGCCTTCCGACAAAATCACAAAAAGTTTACAAAAAAATCACTAATGTTTTTAAGCACTGTTTTTTTTTAATCTGCGAAAGCTAAGGTCCTTTATCCCATTTGTTTTTTTTTTCTTTTTAATCTAATAATACGTTTTTAATTTGACTCTCGTGCGAAAGGTCGGCGGCATTGGTTGGGCGGGCGTCGTTACTGTTTGACGGTCAGGGCGGGACTAACGGCGGATGGCGGTCACTCAATTTCAACGTCGCGCCGTCGTATGCAACAGTTGTTATGTGTATACTTCTTTGTGTATGTCGAACTTGGGAAATGCTGGGGTAATAAAAAACAACAATACATTTTTTTTATAGTTGATTCTTTAGTTAGTAGGCATCTGTGTTTTAAAAACATGTTATTAATGTGTGTTTATTGTCTTTATTAGCTTTGTTATATCTAATTTTCATGAAGATTCAATATCTTTATTTCTACCTAAATTTGAAGGTTGTCCATATTACTTCATAGGCTAGATTTAATAAATATATTAAAAAGAAACATATATCTAAATATATCTTGGGACAACTGACATACTGCAATCTGATCCCGAATTACGCAGAACCAGACAACTGATAAACATACTTATAATAGGTCTTTACCTATGAAATTGCCGTTTTGTATGAAAAAATTTAAACGAATTTTTTTCATGAATTTTTTTATTTGTATTAATCGAAGTAATCACCCATGCAATCAATGCATCTTTGCCATCGCAGTGGCAGTTTATTGATGCCCTTCTTAAAGAAATCAGCTGGACGGGAGGCAACAAATTCTTCAAAGGCATTTTGTACTGCCTCTCGGGTATTGAATTTTTTTCCCGCCAAGAAGTTATCCAAATTCTGGAAAAAGTAGTAGTCTGTAGGCGCAAGGTCTGGTGAGTAGGGCGGATGACGGAGAGCTTCCAACCCCAGTTCTTGCAACTTGGAGACCGTCTGCTGTGCAGTATGAGGTCGCGCGTTGTCGTGCAGGAGCAGCGGAGACGAGCGATTGACCAATGCTGGTTGGAGATGCGCCAGCTTCTCCATCATTGTGCTCAGTTCTTCACAGTACACATCTGCAGTAATGCTCACCCCGTTTGGTAAGAAGCTGTGATGAATCACACCGGCGCTAGACCACCAAACAGTGACCATCACTTTTCTAGGGGTAAGTTTTCGTTTAGGGCATTGTTTAGGTGCTGAACCAGGATCCAACCAACTTGCTGAGCGCTTGCGGTTATCAAACAGAATCCATTTTTCATCGCAGGTAACAATGCGGTTCAAAATTCCTTCATTTGTGTGTCTGTTGAGCAGTGCAAGGCACGTCTCGACGCGTACTTCGCGCTGGCGATCATTGAGTTCGTGGGGCACCCATTTGTCAAGCTTTTTTACCTTGCCAATTTGACGCAAATGGACCAATATTGTTTTGACGCTAACGTCGAAAGCTGCTGCTAATTCAGCCGTAGATTGTGTATCATCAGCTTCCACAACCGCCTTTAATTCGTCATTGTCGACCAAAGTCTTCGGACGACCGCGAGGTTCATTTTTCAGGTCGAAATTTCCAGAACGGAAGCGAGCAAACCAATAACAGGTGGTGCGTTGGTTTGTAGTGTTAACTCCGTAAACGTCGTTGATGTTGCGTGCCGCTTGTGCCGCGTTGCTGCCACGACGGTACTCATATTCCATAATTACTCGAATTTTTAACGTATCCATGATGACGAAAAAGATTGAAATGCGATGAAAATGTAACACTAATCAATAAAGAAATGACTACTTTTGGAAAAAAGAATCCATGTTTTTAAAATAAAATTAATTTGAAATTAGAATTCTTAGCCAAACAAAAATTATTTTGATTTGAAATGGCCAGTACTGCAGAACGGCAATTTCATAGGTAAAGACCTAATATATTTCTACAGAGCAAACAATAGTGCTCATCACACTAAGATATGTCCTGGGTGGGTATCGAATCCAGGACCTCTGGCTTAGCAATCAGGGTCACTAACCAATATACCTACAGGCTCGTCAAAATAAACGTTTTCATTTATATCCGACTTAAAAAACAAGGAGGTATCAATTAAATTAATAATAATAATATCTGGGGACAATGTCACACGGATCATCCTAGCCCCAAACTAAGCAAAGCTTGTACTATGGGTACCAGGCGACGATACACATACTTATATAGATAGATAAATACTTATATACATAGAAAACATCCATGACTCAGAAACAAATATTCGGGCTCATCACACAAATATTTGCACTTACCGGGATTCGAACCCAGGACCACCAGCTTCATATGCAGGAGCACTACCAACTAGGCTACGGTGACCGTCAATTGTCTCTATGTTATTTTCCTATATGTCTTACGCGATATCTAAACCTTCAAAAATCTTTATTTTTTAAACGGCAGGCTTTTAGTGTATTAATATTTAGAAGTAAATGAACATTTAAGTAAATTGAAAGCAGAGTTATGTTTTGATAAAAAAGGAGATGAAGTAAAATCAATTTATACATATGTATCTAAAATAGTAACAAAACCGTTCTTTGTTTTTTTCTGAAGATATAGCAGTATTATCATCACTGATTTTAACAAAATGTATATTAGGATACACAGAATGCATTCCCCATTTAATAAAAAAACAACTATTAATATCAAATCATAAACATAAATAAATAATAATAATAAACAAATATGTCACACTGCCATCTGATCCCAAACTAGGCAAAAAAAACTATATATATAGTCGAACTGATAACTTCCTGGATCTATTGAACACGTTTAACTTCCCATTCGACAATGTAAATCAGCTAATAGCGATAGCTATTTTGTATGGGCAGCCTAAAATATTGTTGGTAATATTTCACCTACCGGCTTTCTCTAACCGTCGTAAGTAGATTGCCCTCCTTCATTTTACTCCACTATTTATATTAAATCTTATCATCATCATCATATTAGCCGTAAGACGCTCACAGCTTGACAAAGGCCTCCCTCAAAGATCTCCACATTCGAATCACCAAAAGATCGCTGGATGCGGATAGCGCAAGACCAGCAATTAAATCTTATTCATCATATTTATACGTGAAGCAAAAACTTTGTACCCCTTTTTACAAAAATTGCGCAGACGGAGGAATATGAAATTGGATCACTTAAAGTTCATATGGAGGAGTGCAAAAATCTAATATATTTATATAATAGGAAGTAAAAAAATAAACATACTACCATGCATACACACTAACAAACTGAGAAGAGGTGAAAAACTGAGTGTCAAAACTGAGTGTCAAAACTGAGTGTCAAAACTGAGTGTCAAAACTGAGAACAGATTAATATTATTTGTCTTTAATGTCTTAGACTTCGACAAAAGAACCTTAATGGTCGAACTTCGATCAAGTGGGAACTCTAGTGTATTCTAATTACATGTATGTACATATGTCTGCTTTACTTAGGTAAGGTATCAAACCTACATCAAGCACCAGTCTCTCACAAAGTTTTGTCATATGCTATAATGCTATTTTTTATTTATTTTTTTATTCACGTAGACTTTAAAAAAGCGCTTGTAAATAGTCAGAACATGTTTGTAGTATTATTGTTGTATACATTATTATTTCTAGTAACATAGATATTTAGGTACACATTGTATTGATTGTATTAAAACATTTATAAAATTTATTTTATAACAGCAATGATATTTAGCTAGCTCGTATCAAGTTATTGTCAAGAGATTATGTTTAAGTTTAATTATCTAGTTTAAGTCTAATATTTTTAATACATATTGTCAATGGTTCTGTCTATATTAAGGTGTTATTATTATGACGGACCTTGTGTTAATAACGACGGTCGCGCTTTAATGCTACCACCGGATCCAATGCGCCCCAACTGAGAAGACCCAGCGAAACAAACTCAGCGGGTGTCTGTATTATAATTGTAAACCAGTGTGTACTTTGTGAGAGAAATTAAATGACTTATTATTATTATATTACTTTTTTGTTAAGGTTGTTCTAATACCCATTAGCGTATAAAGCAAGCCTTTTAGTACGGATCTAAAGCAAAGGTCAAATTGAGGGTATTCTGGGAAGGCCCTAAGTGGTAAGTCGTAAAGATGTGGCTATTGGTGTCACGAAGGAGGAGGGCAAATAGAGGTACGACTGGGAATCAGGTGTGCCACTACATGGAAGTGAAGTAAAATATTAAAAAATGATGTGTGATATATATTAGGTTCAATTTTATAATTTGCCGCATTAAAGCGCGACCGTCGTTATAAACACACGGTCCCCCATAATGATAACATTTAATTCGTACCTTAATATAGACAGAACCATTCGACAATATGTAGTAAAAATATAGCTAAAATTTAAAATTTTGATAATTAAACCTACAGATAATCCTTGACAATAACTTAATTTAATTTAGTTAAATATCGTTTCTGTTATAAAATAAATCTTATTGTAAATTATTTCCTACAATCCGTGTACCTAAATATCTATATGTACCTAGAAATAATTATAAATTAATTATATATTACTACGAATATGTTCTGACTATTTACAAGCGCTTTTTAAAGTCTACGTGAATAAAAACCTTTTTCTATTATTATTTTATTTATTTTATTTTATTCAATGGGAGGTCGTTATATTGAACTGAAATTATATTGAACTGCCTGGTTGGTCTAGCTTTTATAAATTTACATTGTTCACATTAAATTGGGAAAAATGACAGATTGGGGTAGCTCGATGTGCTGGCGTCTGTACATAATTCTAATAACTATTTTGGTAATTAATTTATAATTCTAGTGTACAATAAAGAGTTTTAATAAGAGTATGTGTACTTTTTGGGTGAAAAAATACGTGAAACTGACGTCATTGTCACCGACGAGAGCTATATGCATACTGTGTACATGGTTATTAGCATATAACTATGTTCCCCCGCAGAGAACGAGGTCCTGGGTTTAAATCCCGGATTGGACGAAAATTAATCTTGAGACTTTACTGTAAAAAGAAAAAAAATCTTAGCATCAGCCCGAAGACTGGGAGTTGGCGGTATTATACCCGCGTGCCTCGGGGAGCACGTAAAGCCACCGGTCCTGTACCTTACTTCTTTCCGATCGTGTCGTCCCATCGGATCATGGGAGTGACGGAATGGAAGGTGTTTCTGTGTTTACGCACACACTTTTGCACTATAATATGTACCTCGCAGATGGCTAATCTCTATTGAGACTGGCCACCGTGGCCGAAATTCCGCTAGGAGGACATTTATTTATATTATATCGAATTATTACCTTTTATTTCTATTTATTTATTATAATCGTCGTAGTAAGTTGAAATCTCAACAGAATAGTTTTGCCAGAGATTCCTAACAACTTTATACAAGAAGAGTATGTATCTACGTGATGCGTGGACGTATATTTAATGAGTTTCCTGATGATATTAAGGAACTACCACTTCGGAAGATATAGATAACGCAAAATATGGTTGGAAAAAACATTTTACACGGCATCTGACTTTATTAATAGGACCAAACACAGAATTTAATTAAATATTTGCTTGTCACTATGTATATGACTAAGTGTAGTGGATCTGATTTTATATCTCTAAGGCCTCAATTGTTTGTACCAATATTTATGGCAAATTAAATATATATCTATCTTACTGAGATTTTATTCAGACAGTCAGGTGAGGGAGTGGATAGAAATAAAAGTAAAGATAAATAAAAACTAAATACTTAACACAAAATATATTTTATATCCAACCAATTACATCCATAGTGTGTTAGTAAAATAGAAATCCTTACCACTTTACCGTCCGTAAGACATCTACTTATATATATTTTAAGAGAGGCTTCTGCTCAAAGAGCAGCCCGACTGGGGAAGTATCTCCACCTTACAGAAGACATTCCTTAATAATAACATTAATAATTTTAATGTTGTGTTTCCGAGTGTGAGTAAGGTCGCCAGAGCTCATTGGGGTGGGGGGAAGGGTCAGCAACACTCGTTTGCTGACTTTTAAAGGCCGGCAACGCACCCGCAATACCTCTGGTGTTGCGAGTGTCCATGGGCGGCGGTGATCACTTATTATCAGGTGATCCACTTACTCGTTTGTCGCCATCTGATATAAAAAAAAACGAACAATATCCTGTAAAAGAGCCTCGTACCTCCCTGATATCTTTATCATTATCTTTGATGGGGTGTACTTGCGTACATCACTTCGACCCTTCAGGATCTTTTGTACTAGCGATACCTCCCTGATATAGTCTTCAGCATAGAGTTGGAGCTGGCTCAAACTCTCTGGAGCAAAAACATCGATTCATTTCTTATGATGCATGGAAACCATCAACGCGTCCCCGTGTGAACATGCCGACAGCACTGCAGAAACGAGGCAGGCCCATCAACCCCCTGAACTCATTATTATATTGCTATTATCATCATCATCATCATCATATCAGCCGAAAGACGCCTACTGCTGGACAAAGGCCTCCCCCAAAGATCTCCACAATTGCCGGTCTTGTGCTATTCGCATCCAGCATTTTCCAGCGACCCGCACAAGATCATCGGTCCATCTTGTAGGGGGCCTGCCCACGCTGCGTCTTCCGGTTCGTGGTCGCCACTCGAGAACCTTTCTGCCCCAACGGCCGTCGGCTCTACGAGCTATGTGCCCTGCCCACTGCCACTTCAACTTGGCAATTCTTCGGGCTATGTCGGTGACTTTGGTTCGCCTGCGGATTTCGACATTTCTGATGCGATCCCGCAGGGAAACTCCGAGCATAGCCCTCTCCATTGCTCTTTGGGTGACCTTGAGCCTTCTAATAAGGCCCATAGTGAGCGACCACGTCTCTGTTCCGTATGTCATCACTGGCAACACACACTGGTCGAAGACTTTCGACTTGAGACACTGCGGTATTTTGGACGAGAAGATGTTACGTAGCTTCCCGAACGCTGCCCAGCCGAGTTGGATTCTACGATTGACCTCCTTCTCAAAGTTGGACCTACCTAGTTGGATGGTCTGTCCTAGGTAAATATAGTTCTCTACAACTTCGAGTGCAGAGTCACCAACTTTCAATTGAGTGGGTGCAACATGGACGTTTGACATGATTTTCGTCTTATCCATGTTCATTTTCAGACCCACTTGTTGAGAGACTCTGCTGAGGTCATCGAGCATTGTACCGAGGTCTTCCATGGTCTCAGCCATGACTACGATATCATCGGCAAATCGAAGGTGAGTGATGTACTCGCCATTGACATTGATGCCAAAGCCTTTCCATATATTGCTATTATAGTGGTAGTATTTTGGTATAATTGGTCCACAACCTACACGCGTAGAACACGGGAATGGCAATAAGCTTATTCTGACTGTTCTCTTGCAAACCTGCGTGCTAGTATGTTACAGGTTGGTATCAGCCCTACAGGTGGTGAGGTCAGCCGTTGTTGACATGTCCCTGCGTCCGCTCAGTCGATACTTCGGCCTTGGCTTTGGATATCACGTCTCGTATAGCGGCTTATAGCGGTGGGACACCATACGCACTTGTGTAGGAACTATGTTACTAAAGAACTGCGTATAGCGCTTGTAATTTACAATGTAGTTTATTCTTTTTTCATCCGTGTTTGTGTCCCAAATATATCTATCAATTTCAAGTTAACAAATTATACTTACATGAAGCAAATAAAAAAATATATATTTACTACTAGCTGTGCCCCGCGGTTTTACCCGCGTTAAATTTTATAAATTATCACATCTCTTCCCCCGTAAGTGATAGCGTGATAATATGTAGCCTATATGTTGATCCGACCTCTTAGTAATATTCATGCAAAATTGGAAGTAAATCCATACAGTACTTTTTGAGTTTAGCCCGGACATACATACAGACAAACAGATAAACAGACAAAAATTCTAAAAACTATATTTTTGGCTTCGATAACGATTGCAGATCACGCCCTAAGTATCCTTTTAAAAAAATATTCAATGTACAGTTTTGACTTTCCTACGATTTTATTACATGTACCTATAGATTATTTTGTTGCTGTACCATTTTAATGGTAAGAAAATTTGTTTATGATATTATTTTATGAGACACTTCAACTGAGTCGTCCGAGACTTATAGATATATAATAATATAAGAAATGGGTCCGTGAGAATCACCCGGCCATGGGAAATATCAGCGCTACAACAGTAAAAGGTTGTTGCAAATGCTGACATGAAGCCATTTCCTTCTTGCACATACTACTGTCTTTTGTAAATACTTACTTATATATAATAGTGTGTTGCCAGTGATGACTTACGGAACAGAGACATGGGCGCTCACTATGGGCCTTATTAGAAGGTCACCCAAAGAGCAATCTCGGAGTTTCCCTGCGAGATCGAATCAGAAATGTAGAAATCCGCAGGCGAACAAAAAGTCACCGAGATCGCCCGAAGAATTGCAATACTGAAGTGGCAGTGAGCGGGGCACATGGCTCGTAGAACCGCCGGCCGTTTGGGCAGAAAGGTTCTCGAGTGGCGACCACGAACCGGAAGACACAGCGTGGGCAGGCCCCCTACAAGATGGACCGATGATCTTGTGCGGGACGCTGGAAACTGCTGGATGCGAATAGTGCAAGACCGGCAATTGTGGAGATCTTTGGGGGAGGCCTTTGTCCAGCAGTCGTTCGGCTGATATGATGATGATGATAGATAATTAAATATATAAATATAATACACAGAACACCCAGATAGGTAGGCATATTGCCTCGCATGTGAACAATAATATTTGTCATTTAAAACTGAAGTATTGTTCCAGCACACTTCCTTATTTAGCTTACATCACTACTCCGAGCCGATGCTATAGATAAAGAACCCCCAATGGCTGGCCTATGTAATAATGCTGATTAAACGGTATGGCGTGATACAACACAGTTTGGCGTTCTGGACGTTGATCAAAATGCGTCTTTTTCTGACTTGATCAATAACAACAACTTGATGTTAACTTCTTACAGTTGTGTTCGTGTTAATTTGCATCCGTATCCGATCCCGAAAGTGTGGGTTCCTATCACATTTGGCTAGTCGAAATGGAACTAAAACTACCCTTAGTTATCTTTACTAACCACATAATTTATACATTTATAATAATAATATCTGGGGACAATGTCACACAGATCATCCTAGCCCCAAACTAAGCAAAGCTTGTACTATGGGTACCAGGCGACGATATACATACTTATATAGATAGATAAATACTTATATACATAGAAGACATCCATGACTCAGAAACAAATATTCGTGCTCATCACACAATAATTTGCACTTACCGGGATTCAAACCCAGGACCACCAGCTTCGTAGGCAGGAGCACTACCAACTAGGCTACGGTGACCGTCACATTACAAACACAATACATTTAATTTTATATCATTATAGTTTTAGTGTCCGTACTATACTTGTATCCTCAATAATAAGTCAATTGTATTCTGTTTTGAGAAATAAATTTCTTAAACCGTAAAATCACTCCTACCATGCCGCTACCAGTAACAAACCGAAGAAGATTTTATTCTTTTAGATAACCTAAGCGCTCGCTTGCCTCCATTTCCGGGTGAACCGGGGAAATCCCTTTAGGCTACTTACAAAGTCGTGTGTAATTTTTGTAAAATTGCACTATAAATATATAAGTTTGCTTTACAAAGGATTTATTTACTACCAATCTCACTTTGACTATAACAACAGCTAAAGCACATAAGCGTCAAGTTTAAAGATTTCAGATGCAGTGCTTTGGGAATGTTTTCGGGTGATTGCATCGGCAGTTTTCACACCACCATGCGTAAAAAATTAAAAATTTAAACTGTTTATTTCAAATAAATTACATAATACAGCGTACAATCAGGTCTACTGAAATCTTACATTTAAAGATTATATTTTAGTCCCCGAGCAGCATGAAGTAGCGCTAAGGAAGGTGTCATGATTATAGTGAGTGGTCCCGACATGCATCGCCTTCCAGGTACTTATCACTGATGAAGTATTTTAATTAAGAGGGTGTTCTATAGCGGCAAGAGTGCGGAGCTGCAGCAACGGTCTCCTTGCAGTCGTTGTAAATAGATTTGACGGGCCATTCCTACAACATGACCTTCAGTGAGCTTACATGTACCCGTGTACGACGCGTAGGAAAATATTTTTATAAATATTTTTCTACTTTACTTAATTGTTATTTTATGTTCATGTTTTGTAGAGTGCCAGTTATGTCGCAATTTTTTAACCTAGAGTAACGCCTGTAGCACTAAGTTAACTATGTATATTAAATTGCGTTTATCTAGCAAAATAACTTCCTAAAAATAAAAATCTTGAACTCCGAAGTCTAAGCGTTCTTTGCCTCCCTAGTAGTGTTTACAGGGTGTACAATACAGCCCGTATTTGTTAGAACGGCATGCTTTAATAATATATAATAATCTTTATTTTAGAACTACATAGGCTCCACAATGTTAGTAACAAATTTGATAAAAAATTATGTATATGTAATATATCAGGTATCTAGTTTCCATAGTACAAGCTCTGCTTAGTTTGGAATCAGATGGCCGTGTGTGAATAATGTCCCAGGATATTATTATTATTATTAATATGTTCGTAACTTTATTATATGCCAGTTTTAGTAGGTTAGTAATATTTTTCTTATTTTTCCACGGCCATTTTCTACCACTGCACCTATAGATAGCGACGGGGAGTTCTTCCTGCCACCCTAGAACCTTTACGATTTGGTACGGTAGCGTTTTAGCTAAACTTGCTCCCATATATACATATACTCCTTTTATATATATATACTAATCACGTACGAAGGTTTATCTATGTACATATATATACACAGTATACATATAGCGCTCGCCGGGTACGATGACGCGAATTTCACCCAAAAAGTACACAAACTCTTATTAAAACTCTTTATTGTACACCAGAATTAAAAATTAATTACAAAAGTAGTTCTTATAATAACGAACAAAGGGTGGTCTTATCGCTAGTTACAATTTCTTCCAGTATACATATAGCTCATGGAAGGCGTTCGGTGAGATGACTTGGTTACATGATTATAATAATAATAATAAGATTTCTTTATTTCAGACTCAAGATCCATACAACAATATGCATTAAATAAATAATTTGATTAAAGAAAAAAGACCAATTATCACTAATACTAAATTATCACTACCTACTAGGCAGCTATTGCTAGCCATTGTCTATATGTACTAGTATTATTTTTAGTTAGTTTATTGTTCCCCAAAAACTATGTACAGACGCCAGCACATCCAGCTACCCCTATCTGTCATATTTACCCAATACAAAGTAAACCCTATGCTTTTTTGATAAAGTTGAAAATCTATAAAAGAAATCTGACAGATTGGGGTAGCTGGATGCAGCAACACTTATTTGCTGACTCTTAAAGGCCGGCAACGCACACGCGACCTGTCTGGTATTGCGAGTGTCCATGGGCGAGGTATTTTTTTTATTCACTATAGTCTTTAAAAAAGCTCTTGTAAATAGTCAGAACATGTTCGCCGTAATACATAATAAATTTATAATTATTTCTAGGTACATATAGATATTTAGGTACACGGATTGTAGGAAATAATTTACAATAAGATTTATTTAATAATAGTAACGATATTTAGCTAACTTAAATTAAGTTATTGTCAAGGATCATGTGTAGGTTTAATTATCTAATTTTTTAATTTTATCTATATTTTTACTACATATTGTCTGAATGGTTCTGTCTATATTAAGTTACGAATTAAATGTTATTATTATGGCGGACCTTGTGTTTATAACGACGATCGCGCTTTAATGCTACCACCGGATCCAATGCGCCCTAACTGAGAAGACCCAGCGAAACAAAATCTGCGGGTGTCTCTACTACCGGTTTCAACACGGCCCATTTACCACTACCATCATCCGTAACCCACTGACTCATTTGTCGTACTCTGCTATAAAAAAGCTGCTTCATTTGCCTGTTTTTACTTCAAAATAAAAAGCCGGCCAAGTGCGAGTCGGACTCGCACATGAAGGGTTCCGTAGCAGCAAGTATTTCAGTTGATTAAATGAAAGCAAATTGCGGTTTATGACGTATTAAAAAAAACTACTTGCTAGATCTCGTTCAAACCAATTTTCGTTGGTAGTTTCTATGGTAATGGACATTATATATTTTTTTAGTTTTATCATTCTCGTATTTTAGAAGTTAGACGGGGGGGACACTCATTTTACCACTTTGGAAGTGTCTCTAGCGCAAACTATTCAGTTTAGAAAAAAATGATTTTAGGAACTTATTACTATAACTAGGAATATCATTTTTGAAGACCTATCCATAGACACCCCACATGTATGGGTACGATGAAAAATTTTTTTTTTGTGTTGCAGTTCTATGTATGGCGACCCCCCTAAATAATTGTTTTTTTTCTATTTTTGTGTAAAAATCTTAATGCGGTTTACAGAATACATCTACTTACCAAGTTTCAGTAGTACAGCTCTTATAGTTTCGGAAAAAAGTGGCTGTGACATACGGACGGACAGACAGACAGACAGACAGACATGACGAATGTATAAAGGTTCCGTTTTTTGCCATTTGGCTACGGAACCCTAAAAATCAAACAGAATGAAGTTACAATGAGCAGTACAGAAAGAGCGTAACAGCCATCACGCAGCACGTGCTGACCGCGTGTTTGAAACAATCAACTTTCTGCGGCTTCCCCGGCACAAACTCTGCTCATTTATAGTAACGACAACAAAAAAAACACGCAAACGAGCAATAAAAACATATATTAACAAACAACAAATTGTATCTTAGTACTAACGGCCCGGTACGTGCTCCGCTACGTTTAAGGCATAGTAATAAAAAAAATATTATTAATATAAAAATATTTTAAATTGCTAAAAGCTGTTGATTTTACACTTTATCAAGACTTTTTTTTAAATTCTCTACGTACAATCGTTCCCTGGACTTCCACGAATAATTCAAGACAAAAATTAGCCAAATCGGTAGAGGCGTTGTTGAGTTACATTACAACGAAAAGTGGCATTGATTTTTATATATATAGATTATTTCATACCATGGGGGTGTAGAAGTAGACCCGAGGATATATCTCCCAGTGAACGGGCAGAAGCGTCTCTCTGTGCACTGCGTTCGACAACCCGTCTGCCAAGCGTGGGGATTATGGCATATGCCTCCAAATGATGGACACAACTCCATTGTGAAAATCGTTTGGGGAGGCCTTTGTCCAGCAGTGGACGTCATTAGGTTGACATGATGAAATACAGGAACAGTAGCTTTACGTGCTATCCGGGGCACCGCGATGAAACACCGCCGACTTCTAAACAATAATAAGGTACTAATGGGGTATATCTCTAAATACAAACAAGCAATAATCTTTGACCTGAGTCGATATTTGACATCAGGGCTACATTATGTACGGGTACCGTCGTACTAATTAAGTAATGTATAACACCACGTAAAACCTCGTTACGATCCTCTATTACGATCCAGATTATTCAGTCTTCTGAACATAATTGGTACGCCTAAAACAATTATTACGATCCAGTATATTCTGTAGGACGCTGATTATCGCCAAAAAACTACAAATACAAATCTGGGGCTCTACCGATTAAGTCACCGAACATCGATTTCTTAAATGGCGTTCAAATAAATAAAGGTTAAAAATGACTTAATTAATCGTTAAATCGACTTCAACGTTGACAATCCATTCCGGACCATTTATGACGTCACATGTGGCAATGGAAGCCGATTTAACGATTGATTAAGTCATTTTTAACCTTTATTTATTTGAACGCCATCTAAGAAATCGAAGTTCGGCGACTTAGCCGGTAGAGCCCCTGGTCGGTTGGTAAAAAAGACCATACTAATGTAAACATCTGAATTATGTACTTATATTCTAACAAATAAATTTATTCTGATTCTTAAAATAACACAAATTAGTTTCTCTAAAGTGCGACAGAAGACACTCCCTTTGGTGTCCAAACCTTCGCGTCAACTGTACATCCAAATTTCCAATCGTAAAGAGTTTCTTTCTCTCCGTTCTATGGAAATTGATTGTATTATATTCCAATCGTACCAAACAAACGTAAATTAATATTACAATGTAATAAATGTGAAAGCGTCTAGTCGATGCTTCACGTGTCCACCTGACCTTTACTTAGGGAAACAAATAAGCAATTAAATTTTGGCCACGTTCTCTACCACCCAAAAAGAGTTATTTCTAACAGTTAGGCCAAATAAGTCATTTATTTTATTCTCATATTCCTGTTTATATCGTAAATTGCTTTTTATTTTTCGCCTTTGCGTTGCTGGCACACTTCAAAGTCAGAGAGTCAATACCTTCCCACTGTGATTGCTTTATGGTATACACTAGTAATCGCATCTTCTGGGGTTGGATTTCAAATTTGCATACTAGCATTTGTTAACAATACTTAAACCTGCCTAGCTGCACCTCCGTGTCGACTAAAGGAAGTGACACTAGCGGGTAGCACCTTACTTTATGGGGCCGATGTAAATAAATATTAAAGCTCATGGGATAATTCTGTACCAGACAATTTTCAGTAGCAATCCGCTGTCAGCAAGTTGGCACTGTTTCACTCCCATCGCTCGATCCCTAATACTCCTGGTTGATTTTTGGCAATTGAAATGGAGATTAGCCATTTGTTCTATTTTTTTTTTTTTTTTTTTTATATATCAGAGGTCTACAAACGAGCCAGTGGGTCTGATGGTAAGTGATCACCGCCACCCATGGACACTCGTGACACCAGAAGAGTCGCGAGTGCGTTGCCGGCCTTTTGGAGTCAGCAAACAAGTGTTGAAGTGAAGTGCTGACCCTTCCCCCCACCCCAATGAGCTCTGGCGACCTTACTTACACTCGGAAACACAACATTAAAATTATTAATGTTATTATTAAGGAATATCTTCTGTAAGGTGGAGGTACTTTCCCAGTCGGGCTGCTCTTTGAGCGAATGAATGCTATGCCCTACCTCTCTTAAAAGGCTCTAGGCACATTATTGTTCACTAGCACAGATACAACCAAATCAACACACCTGAGTAGAGTAAGGTGCAAAACCAAGCGTTTCGAAGCGCGTAAACCAACGCAAATTTTCTGACAGCGGGCTGCTACTGAGAATTTTTTGATAGAATTATCCATTGATCAGTTTGACTTCGAGTGACCCGGGTCTTAATCAGCTGCGATAGAACAAGCCACCGCTAGACTAACGTGGTGAGTTCGATGTATACTGATGTGATGACCACGTTTTCCGGCAAGCCTCAATTGGAGAAATAGATGAATCGGTTTTTGAGCCCAAAAAAATTATATTATTTTTTATTATTATTTATTTTTAAAACCTTGCCCAATTTTTATTATATACTTGTTGCTACTATGCTAGCTGCGTATTAATTTATAATATAAAATGATGTAGGGAGGAATTATATTGCTGACACTCCAGTTGGACTTTGGTCGAAGGTCCAAAGTTCAAACTATATGTATTGAAGAGTGAAGTGCAAGGTTTGTACTTACCCTCAATATACGGTTTCTGGACGTTGCTGTTAACCCTGATCTATTCTCATTTCGTAATGGTAATGGTCAAGGTAACATAGGTTTACTTTTTGACTACTCTGTCTTCGGGCTGAATGATGAAGTTGCTTTTTAGAAATAGTATTATTTCGAATATACTAACTATAGTTACAGACATTTTGTTAAACTTATTAAAAATGTATCCATTATATTGCAACAAAAAGTGTGCACTGATGTAATACTTTTAGTATTAATTTGTTGCACAACTAGGATGAAATTGCCCCCTCGCATTCTGTGGATATTTTATATTTTTTAATAATGTTGTATGTTGAAATGGCATTGGGGGGCACATAGCTCGTAGAAGCGACGATCGCTGGGGCTGAAAGATTCTCGAGTGGTGACCATGAACCGGTAGACGCAGTGTGGACTGGCTCCCTACAAGGTGGACCGACAATCACACAAGGGTTGCGCGAGGCTGCTGGATGCGGGCAAGAACGGACCTTTTGTCCAGCAGTGGACGTCTTTCGGCTGATATGATGATGATGAATATAATAATAATATCTCGGGACAGTGTCACACAGATCATCCTAGCCCCAAACTAAGCAAAGCTTGTACTATGGGTACCAGGCGACGATATACATACTTATATAGATAGATAAATACTTATTACTATACTATATACATAGAAAACATCCATGACTCAGAAACAAATATCCGTGCTCATCACACAAATATTTGCACTTACCGGGATTTGAACCCAGGACCACCAGCTTCGTAGGCAGGAGCACTACCAACTTGGCTACGGTGACCGAATATGAATGGTATGTTGTCTAAACAAATTTGCCACATACATTTGTAATTTTAGTCCAATTGTATATCTTGTAAACTGCGTGTCCGATTCTTTTAAGAGTATCTACGGCGAAACAAATCAAATCAAATTAGTTTCTGTATTATCGTAGTAATCAGTAAGATTTATAAAAAAATACAATATGAATTATAAATACTTACGTCATACTTTATAAGGTATTAAAATTAATATTTTAATATAATTAAAAATGTTCTGAACAGTAAAAAAAGACGTGTGGCACTCGGAGACTGCCGCGGTAAAGCTATTGCATAGCATTTTTTATCAACTGATGCAATTATAATTACTTTTTTTATTTTATGATACTGCATTTGTGATAATAATAATAAAATGAATGTATATAGAGTACTAACTCATTTTCTTTGACTATTTTTTCGTGACTTTCTTCATTAATAAATGCACTTTGTTTATTCATATTTAAAACACTTTGTACACAAATTATACGAGTACAGATATTCACTGTTGTACGTTGATGATAAATACCTATACACGTATATACTTTCTCACAAACAGCTGATTACGGTAGTTTTCCAATACAACCAATGCCACCTAAAGGCGGGTTGCTGAACTAAAGAGACAAGCGTGATATTTCAAAAAGTCATTAAAAGTTCTGGTATTTATCGATAGATGGCGGTCGGAGTGGGGGGTGTTAGGTTTTTTTCGTTACGGAATTTCTGGATTCAGTCCCCACGCTCAAGGCCCGCGATAGAAGCTATGCAATAGCTTAATAGTACTATAAATTATGTAGTGATGTCGTCTTATTTACACGTAGTTACTTCTGTACTACATTTCATATGTAGGTAAGCATTAATACGCCAGGCCGGTTGGCGTGGTTGGTAAATGCTTCCCTTTCACGCCACAGGTCGTGGGTTCGATTCCCACCCGGGAGAGGTGTGCATGAACATGTATGTTTGTCCTGAGTCTGAGTGTAATTATCTATATAAGTTTGTATTTCCAAAAGAAAGTAGTATATCAGTTATCTGGTTTCCATAGTACAAGCGAATGTGAATAAAGTCCCAGGATATTATAATATAAATTCACATATTTAAATATGAAATCTCGTAGATGGGACCTCGTCGTAGACGAATCGTAGCAAGCGCGTAGCACGCTACGTACTACGGAAGTAAATACTGCTAAATAAGACATGACCACATTACTAAAATAGTAACATTGTATTCTAGAAGATTTAAAAAACATATGTAGTCATAATTAAAGCCAGTAATCAAGCAATGCTTACAATGTTATAATAAAACAGTTTGTATATTGACACAACATGTCACAAGATAAAGCAGTTTCATACGAAAATATTTAGTAAACAATTCGTCAATTCAAGTAGGTAATTACAGAATAGTTTTTAGTAATAAATATTTACGGTTGTCAATGGGTTCTGTTTAACAAAGTACATTTAGAAGTTATTTTACTTGTAGCACTCTTACTGGTATAATACTATTAATAATTACCACCTAGTCGCGTTAACGTGATGACGGTAATTTTTTATTTAATTTTCAACCGTTTCCCAGAGAGGTAGGCAGAAACCACGGATTTCTATTTGTCACGATCTTTGCACACCTCTTTAGCCTCGTTTACTGTCATTATATTCGTCAAACATGCTCGCCGGTTTAGAGTACTTCTCATGATATATTATTTAAAAGTAATAAAGGAAGTAATTTAGAATATTAATGACTAACACAAAATTTGATCCTGTAATGTTGTTAATTATACAGATAATTATAATTTTCGCAGTTTTTTAGTTTTAGGACCTAATAGGAAGTTGAAAACTTAACTCAATATACTGATGCGCACAATATCTAATGAATGAGTATTTACTAGCTTTAAAAAATCACAATGACGAAGGCTAATTGAAAACTTAGTTAATTACTCAGAATAGATAATAACTCAAAAATCTCGTTCCCGGCCTTCGTCTCGGCCAGGCTTACAAGCTTATTATTGAGCCTATTTATAACATAACCTAACTAGGCTCGCGGGACAATCTTATAACACAAATTTTTAATTTTAGGCCGTTTTCAACCAATCTTTTTGTGTTGTAATTTGTATACTGGCTGCACCTAACGAGTGGGCATAGGATATTTACTCCCGGCCCCAGGAAAATTTACGAAAATCGATTTTCCCGAGTTTTCTTACATTTTATAAGCAAAATTTAACTTTAAAAATTTTTGACACGATTTTGTTGGCGCGTTGTAAGACAAAGGCAACTAGATCGCTTCTACAACTACCCGTCTATCTCCCGAGACATAAATTATAGCATTTAGTTACAGTGTTACAAAAATAACCCAGCTTTCGGCATACATTTCGGTGCAAAAACAGGTTTTTGGACCCTTTTTCTAAATTTTTTCAAAAACACCCCTCCATTTTTTGTCGTTTTTGAATAGCCCTCGGTGAGGCGCGTCCCTGGACACCCCGTTCGCGGAAATCGGACGACAAAAACGTCAAAAATTGGCCCGCCCACCCAACCGTTGGGGTTTGGCCATTACAACTTTGGGGTATTGCTAACATTAACGGAAAAATTTTTTATACGCTAAACGGATAGAGCTCCTTCAGAGCTTCTGAAAAATACCATTGACGGCATACCCCCGACCACTGCGGCGACCTACATCTGGAGTTTAGCGAATTCCTTACTTAGACTTGTGTCTAACGACACAAATTGTTGAAATTTTTAGATTATTAACTTGGTGACGAATCCACGAAATGGCGACAATTGCCCGCACATCGCCTAGAGTATCGACCCGTCCCACTCCTGGAACCTACACAAAGCAGCGTCCTTCTTCTGTCTCCCCGTCTTGCCCGGCTCAACCAGCAACAACTAAGAGAGCCTCAAAAACCAAGACTGCGGAAAAAACTGCTGCCCAGAAGAAGACCAAGCCAAGGCCAAAGAAAAGAACGTCTCTGGAGTCGGTTTCGGAGTCGAGCAAAAGTCAAACCTGGTATAATGAAGGATTTGCGAGGCTAATAAGAGACGAGACAGACGAGCCCGCCGCACACTTTAAAAAAGTGTCCGAAGCCTTCCATGCAGTTATGGACGAGGCATAGATGAATTGGGCAATATGAAGACCGATGTTAAGACGCTGGTACTCAAAAACCTGGCAACTTTATACGACCAACACTATGTATATACCTGTGCATGTGGGGACGAGATGCGTTATTAAAAATTACACGGCTTGAGGAAGAATTGCAGACCCAGCCACCCCACGAGAAAGCCCCAGAACTCCAAACCGACGCAATGGATCACGCACAATCCATGACCTTGATGAGAGAGGCGCTGGGGGAGCTGAGGGAGGGCCGAAAGGAGATGGCTGAGTGTGCGCTCTCTACACGCACACTCATAGAAAAACTCGAGATGTCGTCATCTCTCCCTACCCTCGCCCCTCCAGCGTTAACTAAGACTTACGCCATTGCAGCGGCGACAAAGGTTCCCAATATTCCACCCCTACTCCACTCTATTATCGTGTCTTCGGAGAACGCTGATGACACGAGTAGCACGATAATGGAGAGGATTAGGGAGACCGTAGATGCAAAGGAAACTGGTGCAAAAGTGGATCGGCTCAGAAAAGCTAAAAACCAAAAAGTCCTTATCGGTTGCCACGATAAAAATGACTTCATGTTCGTGGCGGACAAGCTGAGACAATCCACTACTGCACTAAAAGTTGAGGAAGCCTCATTTCGGAACCCGCTGGTTGTCGCCACTGACGTTTTAAAATACAACACAGATGAAGATATTGTCAGAGCCATCACAAATCAGAACAAACATCTCCTGGGTGATCTCAGCGCAGAGGAGGTTACCATCGCAGTGAAATATAAGAAAAAAGCACGGAACCCCAACGAACAACACGTGGTGTTGGAGGTCTCTCCCCCTGTGTGGAGTCGCCTCGTCGGGGCGGACAAAGCCCACATTGATTTGCAGCGGGTATGCATCTACGACCAGTCACCCCTGCTACAGTGTACGCGATGCCTCCGCTTCGGCCATGGGCGGAAGCACTGCACGGAGGAGAGAGACCAGTGCTCTCACTGCGGCGGGGACCACCTCAGGTCCGACTGCGATGCTTGGCAAGCCGGAAGAGACCCAGCTGTAAAAACTGCCACAAAATTGATGGGGAAAAGGGAGACCACAATGCATTCGACAGTGAATGTCCCGTGCTTAGGAAATGGGACGCCCTGGCAAGAGCCAGAGTAGCCTACTCCTGACGTACACGGGAACTAAAAGATGTCGATTGCATTGTGCTCTCTCCATGGACATCCAGCTCCCGTAAACCAGAAAAAAGCCGAAACTTCTGTGTCGCTCGCTATTATGCAAATAGTGAGCGCCAAAAGTGTAGTGACACAAAACGGAACAGGGAGTTGGAGCCCATGGAAACCTTAACAAAAAATGTGGTGGATCTGACAATACTTCATGGGGCTGGTCCATATTCAACCAACCCCGCAAAAACAATAACTCCTAGGGCCGATCCCTCTACAATCGGTCCTAACGTAATAAAAATCATTAGATACACAATTGTTATGCCGTATGCAGCTTCCAAGATATATACATTAACGATTATAATATAATTGACATAATACATCATGAATAATGTGGAATGCAATTATAACAAATGTAATATAAATACCGACATAAATATATATATAAAGGAAAGAACAGGACATGTTACAAAAGAGAAAGGTTGCAAGAATATTTATTATGATAATATATAAAAATTGCACCAAGGATACGCGGATATCAAGTGGATATATATGTATATAATATAACAAATGATTACATGGACAAACTCAAAGCACACAAACTAAAAAATTAATTAATTAACTAAACTACTATATTACTAATAACCATTAACTAAAAATTACAAAAATTGACAATAACAGTTCAAACAAAAATAAAACAAATAAATGCTTACCAATGAAAATAGAATAAATGCTGTTGACGGCTGACAATTGTGCTTATATAAGTGTAAGGAAACAAATAATTACTAAATTCAACTATAAACCAAAGCAAAAGTTATTTACAATAATAGTTAAATCATATAAAACATACATACGTGGGAAAAACTATGAAGAAATAAAACTCACGCAAAACTAAAAATAACCAAACATCTAAAATAAATTAACAAATGCACACAAATTATTCTCAGGATTCAAAAATACACTGTAAGTGAATACAAATAACTATATACAAGCAAATACTGTCATCCATAGAATATGAAAATAAAAACACAAACTTAAATCAAACACAAATACGACTATAAAATATGAACCCAAAATTAATAAACCAAATTACAAACAACATAAATTCAATAAAGCTGGTGGTCTAAGTAGAAAGAGACAAAAGTACAAAATACATCAATAAAATAATTAATCAATGAAAATTAAAATACAATAACTAAATCACAAAATTACATAAGAAACATAAAAGTAACGATAAAACGTACAATAAATAGAAACAAACTCCAAAATAAAAAGTATATATACAGCTATATACGCACAAATATGATATTACACATGTTTGATAGACAAACAATCCGAAAATAAAACCTGTTAAATAAAACATATATCCAAAATAAAACATAAGAAATAACCATAAACATATCCAACAAAATAAACATAAATATATTATAATAGTAACTAACAAATCCTTACCAACAAAAATTAAATTCACTCGATAACCAAGGACTCTGATTTAGTCAGGGGAGCCAACTGACTGTTCCCTATCAAAGAAACAGGAAACACAAAAAAAAAAAAAAAAAAAACTAGGCTCGCGATGAGCCCATTGATCTGTCTGACCCACCACCAAACTGGTTTAATTTCAGAGCGTCTGTGTCGGAGGAAAGCTAAACTGCCTGTCTCGGTTGTAGGCGTTAGACAACAGTCGTTAAGCCATGTCAGAGGCCTTTTCTTCGCACCAACTAAACCTAGCCTGCCGTGGACTTCTCTTGGTGCCTGATGGGAGGAGCCCTGGTAACGCGAGTATGCTGCTCCGGTGTTCCCTTTTGCGCCATGTCCCAAGTGGTCGGGTACCGTACCCTGGTAGGGTTTGCCCTCCCCTATTGCCGACTTCTACCAGTCCGGCACAGCGACTGTACCACAAACAGATCGTTGTCAGTAGAGGACACTTCACACACTGCTGGCGCAGCCCCGAGGGGAGATGGGCTACCAGGTGCCGCCACCGCCCCGCTAATCGCCGATCCTTCCCACCCAGGCCTCGATGTAATGCAGGATAGCACCGACGGCACGTTGGCGCGCGTTCAGGCGTAACTCAAGCCTTGCGCACCATTGTGTTAGTACGCGCCGGTGTGAATGCCGTCTATACTCAATGAGCTTCCGGTCTGACACCCCTCCGATCCACTGGGGACGCGTACACGGCGTCAACTGCCGCCAATAGATCGAATGGCGGGAAGCGCGCCAAGAGTATCACCGCCACAAAGGATACCGTACAGTAGCCTCATGCGATCCGTATGGCCACCACACGCTGCAGGCTATTTAGAATAGTTTTGCAGCGGGAGGTGCCCGTTAGGCATTCTGACAAGACGGGAGTCCCGTAAAGGGCCATGGATCGCACGATTCTTCCCGTGGACCCCCGAGGTTCGGCAACAGCCGATGTAACGCGCCGGTTAACCGGCGCTCTTGGGGGGACAGACGCTCAAAGTGTTCCTCGAAAACCCATCGACTGTCTAGGGCGAGGCCCAGGTATGTCAGACGCCTACTGGGCGGCTTGAACAAATCTGACACTAGGGTAACCACTGCCTATACGATAAATAGGTAAGTAAGTAGAAAACCGGGACCGATCCCCGACTCCAAAACCCAACCGACGCATATATGTAACCGGCAGATTCGTAGATAAAATCTATTATATCACCAAATATACAGAGGTTCTGTTCACACAAGATATAATACAGTTATTTGTTTGCTCTGTACACCCGCAAATCTTCAGCAAACATGGTGATACAATGATATAACTTATATACCATACACCTTGCCTGATTACCTCACTCTCATGAGAATGGTCTTTTGGTTTGAACGTCATACTTCACAAATGGATATAAGTAATACTGTGATAATTTAATCTAATAACATCTACAATTAATTGATGAATTAAAATGGTGTCGGCGAAGACGGAAGTCGGTGTGACCAGAGTGAAGGAAGAGATCCCGCATGACCACTTGTTCAAAGTCACGGGGCTTTCATCGACAAATTTGGAAAAATTGGCACAAGGTATGTTGTTATATTTTTATTTAGTCAAGTCTTTTGTTTCGTTAGGGGATAAAATTTTATTCTTTTTTTTTTCTTTATTAAAGGCAACGCCTTCAGTGGGGAAATTAAGCCCTGTGTGCGGAGTAGGTACTTTACAATGTAAACATAATGATGTATAATGGTCGGTCACAAAGTATATGCACTGGCATAGTGCGGGTTGACATAGTTCACACGAGTTTCCTCGAGATGTTTTCTTTCACCGTTTTACGTACAACATAATATATTTCTCATATTTTTATATCAGCCGAAAGACGTCCACTGCTGGACAAAGGCCTCCCCCAAGGATCTCCACAATAGCCGCTGGATGCAGCCGCTGGATGCGGGCAGCGCAGGACCGACGTCCTGCGCTGCCCGCATCCTGCGGCTTCCCGCGACCCGCACAAGATCGTCGGTCCACCGTGTAGGAGGCCTGCTCACGCATATATATTAAAATTATTATTGAATTAAAATTATATATTTCTAATTAAAATGAATTCGAAATCTCAGCGGTGTGTGGATTGGACTTGAATTCGAGTCCACTGACTGCACAGGCCAACGAACTAACCACTAAGCTGTCTCGACTCTCCTCTTGGTTATCTTGACACTCAACATAGAGCCAAAGATTAGTAATAGGGACTGAAGTTATTACTTCACGGGCGATCATAATAATATTGAGTAATATTCTTTTTTTTATAACTAGACACCCTTTTCTTGATAGATTTTGTCTTGTAAAGACAATACCCGTGGTAGAAAAATTCAACCCTGTGTGGCACGGGGTACTTTACATATAATTGACGGACACAAAGTGTATTCATACTCAGAACAACTAATTATGGGTCACACAAATAGTTGTCCTACGCGGAATTGAACCCGGAACATAAAGTGGCAAGGCGACTGTCTTAACCGCGAGTGGAACGTGTATTCAAAAAGTCGCTTGCTAGTTCTATCCCCTATTTGTTTGACTAATATTACTTACTAGCTGTGCCCCGCGGTTTCACCCGCGTTAAACTTTATAAATGATCACAGCTCCTCACCCGTAGGTGATAGCGTGATAATATGTAGCCAATATGTTGACCCCACCTCTTAGTAATATTCATGCATTCATCAAATATGAAGTAAATCCATGCAGTACTTTTTGAGTTTAGCCCGGACATACATACAGACAAACAGACAAAAATTCTAAAAACTATATGTTTGGTTTCGCTATCGATTGTATATCACGCCCCAAGTATCGTTTAAAAAATATTCAATGTACAGTTTTGACCTTCCTACGATTTTATTATATGTATAGATATGTCTGTACTTCTTACTGTGTTTGAATCTGTGTGTGTATCAATGAATTATATGTTCGTAAAAACCCCGCAGATGTAGAGCATAACAGCAAGTGCGGGTGCTGTTAAAAAAACGGGTTCTGAAAATCTATCTGGCCTAGCCGGATAGATATTCCGAATCCATTTCATGCCATGTTTGCCATGTCCATTTCTGCCATGACGATCACCGTAGCCTAGTTGGTAGTGCTCCTGCCTACGAAGCTGGTGGTCCTGGGTTCGAATCCCGGTAAGTGCAAATATTTGTGTGATGAGCACGAATATTTGTTTCTGAGTCATGGATGTTTTCTATGTATTTAAGTATTTATCTATCTATATAAGTATGTATATCGTCGTCTGGTACCCATAGTACAAGCTTTGCTTAGTTTGGGACTAGGAAGATCTGTGTGACACTGTTCCTAGATATTATTATTATTATGTCTCGAAAAACTGGATTTCGCAAGTTCTAAAGAAAAGTAGCTCATCCTCGGAGTGCTACAAATATTAACGAGAGTAATAACTAATCAGATTGACATTGGCGAAGAGGAAAATTGAGGAGAGATGGATATAATCTGGCTGTAGTCCAAATTTTCAGGTTAAAACCAGACTTTTGTCAGACAAAATTGTTTTGATCATACGGTATCGGTATATTTTGCTTGAGAAATTTTGTTTTTAACGTAACTGTTCAACGTTATTGAATACGTCAGATCCCCGAATAAGGTCAGTTAGAATATTTATTGGTTGAATTACCAGCATAAATTGAGTCTGTAGCTTTCCGAAATGACGTGGATCTTCAAATTTTCCAGTTTCAATTAGTTTTTATCCAAAAAGGAAAACTTCATATTTGAAGTGAAATTCGGATTTTTTATTTACTTGTATTAGCTGTTCTACTTGATATGTGGCTGACGGCATAGAATATCGCCACCCATCCCATCCAGACCTGGGGAATATACATTCAGTCAAAAAAGTATTGAGAATGGATGATTTGTTTATGGTTCCAAATTCAAATTTTAGTTTTTTTTGTTGTTGTTAAATTGGCACAACTGTTTTCCACTTTGGCGCGGAGTTTGAGTTGCATGTGTTATTTATATTAAATACAGTGCTGATTTTAGTAATATCATATATAGTGTGTATTGCGAATTTCATAATGGAGAAAAATATTGAGATTAAGAGTTTGTCTTAAATTTTGCATCGCTAATGGAATTTCGTGTTCGGAGTCACTGAAAATGTTACAGAAGGCTTACGGTGAATCGACTTTATCAAAAACTCGTGCTTATGAGTGGTTCAAAGCATTCAAAAGCGGTCGAGATGAGTTGAAAGATTTGCCTCGCTCTGGTAGGCCATCAACGTCTGCAACTGAAGTTAACAACGCAAAAGTGCAGGAAATAGTGACTGAAAATCCTCATTCAACTCTGAGAGAGATAGCCGCCGAACTTTCTGTATCTCACGAGTCGATTCGTACCATTTTAACTAATCATTTGGGTATGAAACATGTTGCTGCCCGGCTAGTCCCAAAAGATCTGAATTTTCTCCAAAAACTCAATCGCATGAAAGTCGCTGAGGACATGGTAGAACGAGTCAATTCCGACCCAACATTCATGAAACGCATTGTTACTGGAGACGTGGGTTTACGAGTTTGACATGCAAACTAGTCAACAAGCTTCGGAGTGGCGCCTTCCAACTGAACCGAAACCGAAAAAACCACGCCAAAGTCGATCAAAAGTCAAAGTCATGTTGACTGTTTGCTTTGACTATCGCGGTGTTGTGCACTCTGAATTCTTACCGGAAGGTCGAACGGTAAAGAAAGAATATTATTTGAGCGTTATGCGGCGTTTAAGAGAGCAAATTCGACGAAAAAGGCCAGATTTGTGGAAAGAAAATTCTTGGATTTTGCACCACGATAATGTGCCTTCGCACAAGGCCATCATTGTGAACGAATTTTTGACCAAACACTCAACAAATACCATCCAGCAACCACCATATTCACCAGATATGGCTCCAGCTGACTTCTTTCTTTTTCCTAAACTCAAATTACCACTTCGTGGTACACGTTTTCAATCGGTAGAAGACATAAAGGAGAATTCGCGGCGAGAACTGAACTCAATTCCGAAAGCAGCGTTTAAAAAATATTTTGATGAATGGATTATTCGTTGGCGTAAGTGTATCGTTTCTGAAGGAGTATACTTTGAAGGTGATAAAATAAATTTGGATGAATAACAAACATTTTGTATATTATTGATCTTTTCCCGGTACTTTCTTGACAGAGTAGTATATCAGAGAACGGGCAGCAGCGTCTCTCTGTGTACTATACATAGTGCGATCGCTAACCCGTCTGCCAAGCGTGGCGATTATGGCATATCCCTCCTAATGATGGACACAGTGAACGTCATTCGGCTGACATGAGCTGTTCTACTACTGTTATTGTGTAAAAAATAAAAGTCGATCTTTGACCATAGAGTTAGCATTCGGTACAAGTGTCTCATAGATTTGTTTTTTTTATATGTTACGTCAAATGTATGAGAAAAACAAAGTGTTATTAAATAAATGTCATGATATGTAGCCCGAAATGAAAGAAAAAGCATTGGGGGAGACCTTGCTTCATCAGTGGACGACATATATTATTATGATGATGAAATTCACATTCATACTCACGACTCACTTCCCAGAGGGGTAGGCTGATACAACGGACTTCCATGTGTCACGATACTTGCACACCTCTTTCGCCTCGTTTACTGTTACCCTTTTGGTGAATTTTAAAGGCATCTATCGTCTACTCAATACTGTTCTGCCGTAAGCACAAATGCTTCGGGCATTCATTTTTTCATGCGTTTGATGTATTGTATGGGAAATATAAATCTATGGTCACCAAAGCTCATAGATAAAGGTCGGCATCCCTTGAGTGCTGCCATGTGTGTAGCAAGCATCACCATCGGGAGGTATACTTGTTTCCTACGGGTGTATGCTACACGTATTTCCCAACTTCGGTAGAGCCTAATACAACATTTACTCGTAATGCGAGTTCCATTTCAATAACAATTTGTGCAAGGGTTACTTCGAACACTAATTCAAGTCTCAGAAAAAAAATAATACTACTCTGTCAAAAAAGTACCGGGAAAAGATCAATAATATACAAAATGTTTGTTATTCATCCAAATTTATTTTATCACCTTCAAAGTATGCTTCTTCAGAAACGATACACTTACGCCAACGAATAATCCATTCATAAAAACATTTTTTAAACGCTGCTTTCGGAATTAGGTTCAGTTCTCGCCGTGAATTCTCCTTTATGTCTTCTACCGATTGAAAACGGGTACCACGAAGTGGTAATTTGAGTTTAGGAAAAAGAAAGAAGTCAGCTGGAGCCCTATCTGGTGAATGTGGTGGTTGCTGGATGGTATTTGTTGAGTGTTTGGTCAAAAATTCGTTCACAATGATGGCCTTGTGCGAAGGCACATTATCGTGGTGCAAAATTCAAGAATTTTCTTTCCACAAATCTGGCCCTTTCCGTAAACCCACGTCTCGTCACCAGTAACAATGCGTTTCATGAATGATGGGTCGGAATTGACCTACCATGTCCTCAGCGACTTTCATGCGATTGAGTTTTTGGAGAAAATTCAGATCTTTTGGGACTAGCCGGGCAGCAACATGTTTCATACCCAAATGATTAGTTAAAATGGTACGAATCGACTCGTGAGATACAGAAAGTTCGGCGGCTATCTCTCTCAGAGTTGAATGAGGATTTTCAGTCACTATTTCATTCAGTTTTGCAATGTTAACTTCAGTTGCAGGCGTTGATGGCCTACCAGAGCGAGGCAAATCTTTCATCACATCTCGACCGCTTTTGAACGCTTTGAACCACTCATAAGCACGAGTTTTTGATAATGTCGATTCACCGTAAGCCTTCTGTAACATTTTCAGTGACTCCGAACACGAAATTCCATTAGCGAAGCAAAATTTAAGACTAACTCTTTGTTCGATATTTTCGTCCATTATGAAATTCGCAATACACACTATATATGATATTACTAAAACCAGCACTGTATTTAATATAAATAACAGATGCAACTCAAACTCCGCGCCAAAATTGAAAATAGTTGTGCCAATCTAACAACAACAAAAAAAACAAAAATTTGAATTTGGAACCATAAACAAATCATCCATTCCCGATACTGTTTTGACTGAATGTATATATTCTTACAGAACCACCTGCATCGGACTTCGAAGATGCCATCGCGGCGACGGGGTACGGCAAGTTCAACATCGCGCTCATGCTCTGCACGCTGCCCGCTTTCTGGAGCTCCGTCTCTGTCACCAGCTCCACCAGTTACATCTTCACGAGAGCTCAATGTGACATGGGACTCAGTCTGGTGGATATGGGCACCATCACAGCCATGACTTATGGAGGTGAGTCCATTAACTTATTAATGTCATCCTGGTCGAATTTTGGTTAAGGAGGCGCGGGTCTGCGCGGGACTTATTATAATAGACAAGTGTGTGCAAAAACACAGGGGCACTTTCTATTCCATCACTCATATGATCGTATGGAATGACTAGCAACACAACCAGAAGAGATAAGGTAGGTACAGACGCCAACACACCCAGCTAGCCCAATCTGTCAAATTTATTTTATAGATTTTCAACTTTATCTCAACAGCATAAGGTTCACTTTGAATTGGGGAAATTTGACAGATTGGGGTAGCTTGATGTGCTGGCGTCTGTACTTAGGTTAAGTTACATGGATATTGTATATCACAGTTATCACTTCTCCCAGCATTCATGTCCTTGTGCTTGAATTGTCACGCGTCCATGGTGTTGGGGATTAAGACCGTCATTTATAATATTTTTTATTTATTTATGGATTATAAACATGATTTGTACGTATACAACGTATCTTAACTATATGCTCTAAAATTATAAGAATACAGATTGAAATTTACTTCATTAAATGTGGCCAAGTGCGAGTCGGAATCGCCTATGAAGGGTTCCGTAGCAGCAAGTATTTGAGTTGATTGAATGAAAGGTAAATTGCGGTCTACGATTTATGACGATTAAATAAAAACTAACCAATTTTGGGTGGAAGTTTGCATGGCAATGTACATCGTATATTTAATTTTTTTGTTCAATCATTCTATTATTTTACAAGTTACAGGGGGGCACACATTTTACCAATTTGGAAGTGCCGTGCAATTTTATCAGTTTAGAAAAAAAATATATCAGAAACCACAATATCATTTTTGAAGACTTATTATAAATATCCCACATGGGTTGTTTGTATGAGTTTGATGAAAAAAAATATTTTAGTTTCAGTTCAAAGTATAGGGATCCCCCAAAATTTTTAGTTTTTTTCTATTCTTGTGTGAAAATCTTAGTGCGATTCCCAGAATAGATATACGAGTACTTACCAAGTTTCAGCCGTATAGTTCTTACAGGTTCGGAAAAAAGTGGATGTGACATACGCACGGACAGACAGACATGACGAATAAGGGTTCCGTTTTTTGCCATTTGTCTACGTAAATCTAAAAAGTGTCAACTTATAAGTTGGAATAATATACTGAAGGTTAAGGTCTGACTTGGGCAGTTCTAATATATAAATAAGTATTATGTAGCTGTGCCCCGCGGTTTCAGCTGCGTCAAACTTTACTTTAAGTCATTTTACTACAAAGTTTCATCAAAGTCCGTTCAGTAGTTTGTGCGTGAAAGAGTAACAAACATCCATACATCCATCCATACTCACGAACTTTCGTATTTATAATATTGGTATGATTGCCTACCATAACAATTATGAAAGAGCCCCAAATTTTCGGCAGAATAAAATAAGAACTTGCAGCTTTGGCACTTGTGAAGGCTATAATATAATTAATGCATGAAAACTAACCAATTTAGACTTTAGGCTTCAATATATTATTTTAACTTGTTATAAAATATTTTATGTTGTTTAAATAAATATCAGGATTGACCATTAAACTTGGCACTCATTTAGATCTCATTTCTTTTGTCGGTGATATCAACAACCAAGACAATAATAATCTATACATATAATAAAATCGTAGGAAAGTCAAAACTGTACATTGAATATTTTTTTAAAAGGATACTTATGGCGTGATTTACTATCTATATCGAAGCCAAAAATGTAGTGTTTAGAATTTTTGTCTGTTTATCTGTATGTATGTCCGGGCTAAACTCAAAAAGTACTGGATGGATTTACTTCAAATTTTGCATGAATATTACTAAGAGTTCCGATCAACATATAGGCTACATATTATCACGCTATCACCTAAGGGGGAGGAACTGTGAAAATTTATAAAATATAATGCGGGTAAAACCGCAGAGCACTGCTAGTATGTCATAATATTGAACTTGGCTCTCATTACCCTTTTTTTGATGATATACATTCTAGCCTACACCGTTGAACTGTGGAGGTGGTGAACTATATCCCCTTACCCAGTGGGGCAGTTCTGAGATCTCTTTATTTAAGAGGTAGGTTAAAAATCAAAACACATAGTCATATTGGCTGCACGTGTGGCGCAGCGGGTAAGACAGTCGCCTCGCCGCTTCGTGTCGCGGGTTTGAATCCCGCGTTGGACCACTATTTGTGTGACCCATAAATAGTTGTTCTGAGTCTGAACGTAATTTGTGTCCGTCTATTATATGTTTGTAAAGTACCCCGTGACATAGGGATGAGATTACCTAGTGCGGGCGTTGTCTTAAAACAAAAAAAAGAACAACGTTATGATTCTACTACTACATTTATTTATTTTTAATTTATTTATATACAGACATAACAATTTTACAATTAACACTATATGCTCGCCAAACTTTTACGTTTAATGCCGAGACGCGCTCGTTTTACACTTTTTTTAACCTTACTTAATAATAATTTTATAATTAACCTCAATTAGATATGCAACGTTTCAGTACTACGTTCATTTAATCTATCAGTCTTTATAGCACTGTGAGTAGATCTCAATACATCATAACACGGAGTCATTGTTATGAATCCAATTAGCTCAGGGGATCTAACAGACAACACTAACACACTCCTCAGCCCCAATAGAATGACAATAAAAAGTCTCTGACATTTCATTGACTGTAGAGCTCATCATCAGCCTGGGGCTCTACCGGCTAACTCGCCGAACATGACATGATAAAAATGACTTAATCAATCGTTAAATCGGCTTTCATGACCAGTGACCAGTGGTCAAGCCGATTTAACGATTGATTAAGTCATTTTTAACCTTTATTTATTTGAGTGCCATTCACGATAACGATGTTCGGCAACTTAGCCGGTAGAGCCCCTGGTAAAGATAACTGCTGGATATAGCCCCCCCCCCCCCCCCAAGGTTTCTATAACGTTGCCATTTGGAGGGATTTGCCGTAGTCACCGCGTTAAACATTGTTGGCAACTGCAGTTAGGTGGTATACTTCATAGGTGGCGCTGCTGCCTGACTACCTGCTGCATCCCTTAGTTTCCTTTTACGACACCCACGAGATGGTATGGGGTGGTCCTGTTATTCATTAGGGGCCGGAAACCACACGGCCAGGAAACCGTTTACTTTGACATTATATTGAGGCAGGTTGTCCGTTTAGAGACAGTTTTACCTTTGGCCACAAAAATTAAAATAAAAAAAACAAAGTTCTACTTAAAAAAAAAATTGCACTTAACACTATAGAAATACTTGTAATAAAATATTTTGTACACATGTTGCACATCCAGCTACCCCAGTTTGTCAAATTTCTTTTATAGATTTTCAACTTTATCACATAAGCAGAAAGTTCACTTTCAATTGGGGAAATTTGACAGATTGGGGTAGCTTGATGTTCTGGCGTCTGTACAATTGGTTGTCTTTTCCCTTAAGCGATCTCTTACTGACAATTTGAGGATGGATAGGAACAAAACAATAACTATAAATAAGATAAAAATAAAAAAGGTTTTTATTCACGTAGACTTTAAAAAAGCGCTTGTAAATAGTCAGAACATGTTTGTAGTAATATAGTTGTATACATTATTATTTCTAGTAACATAGATATTTAGGTACACATTGTATGAAAACATTTATAAAATTTATTTTATTATAGCAATGATATTTAGCTAGCTCGTATCAAGTTATTGTCAAGAACTGTCAGCGGTTTTCAAAATTACTTATCAAAGCAAATTATTAATTGAACGACAATATTAACTTGAATTGCTGTGAGGTGACGGCATACAATATCATCACCCATTCTCGTCCCGTGGGGGGCGTAGAAATCCTCCGAGGGAATACCTACCAGAGAACGGGCAGCAGCGTTTTCGTTACTGCGATCGCGTTCCCGTCTGCCAAGCGTGGCGTTTATAGCATATCTTCCATTCTTTGGGGAGGCTTTTGTCCAGCAGTGGACGTACTTTGGCTGACATGATGATATACTTGAAAGTTTTGGTATATTGCTTTTTAAACTTAATCTTTTTGAACGCCGATCACGATCACAATGACAGGCGAATTAGGCGGTACCCCCCCCCCCCCCCCCCACCTCACCTCTATAAATAAGACTGGTACGGCAAGGTGAAAAGTCAACGACATAGCGCGGTTTATATGTACAATAATTCTACTAGTGGTCATTACGAAATTTTCCTATCACCACCGTGGCTAATCCGTTTTATCTCATTGTTTGTCATTAAATATCTCGGCAGCTTTCCAAAACACGTGCGCAGTAATGCAGGACATAAACAACAGAAGTCGCTATACGAGTATTATTATTCCCGACCACGTTGGTCATGTGCGTTCTACCGCAGTTAATAAGGTCTAGGGTTCAAATCGTTGCGTTAGTCGAACTTAAAACTTTTATTGTAATTTTACACGCTTTTATTAACTTCATACGTATGTTTTATTATGTAACGGAGACTTCGAACATGATTTTGACCCCCTTCAAAACGTCGGACTGACTCAAAATTTGGCATAAATACTTATCAACTGATGACAATTCAATATTTAAACAGTTAGACCCGTTTATCCTTACTAGGATAATCAGTATAAGCGATTTTTGTTTTCATTACGTAATCTGGTAGGGTATTTGTGCCAAGCAAGTGTTTTGATGTAAATAAAATATTAGTTACAAAAAGTAAAAAACATGCTTTTTTAGAAAATCTAACTAATATTATAAAAAAATTGTTTAATGTTTTTTTTTTGATATCCATTTATTTAGTTTGCGCTTCTTATAAAGCTTTTTTTTTAACTATTATTTATTTATGTAGTTGGGTTTTCTGTTAAAGCGTTTGTTTTCTAGTTTTTTTAACTATTACTTTAGTTTTCTTTAAAGTAAGGAAGTCTGGGTCAGGATGTAGGCAGTGTTACACCTGTGCCTTGGGGAACGCGTAAAGCTATCGGTGTTATTCCTAACCTCTCTCCAGTTGTGTCGCTGGCTCGACCTTTGGGAGGATACACGAAATAGAATAGAGAGTGCATTTGTGCTCTCCACACTTGTGTTATATAATATCGAGAAAAATAAGAAACTAGCCGATACGTTAGGGGCCTTATTTTTATAACGCATCGGTACAGCTCCCTTGGTGTTGCGGCCAGCTGGATTGGCTGCAGACCATGAGGTTACAAGTACGAATTTTGCTTAAGGCGTAACCCAAATAAAATTAATCACGTCAAGTCGCCACTTTCGTGCCTAGTCTCTCCATTAATTTATGTTCATTAATATTTTTATAGAACAGTCTATAAGTGATATAAGTTTATTTTCAATGAAATGAACGACGGGACGGTTGGCTTGGTTGGTAAATGCTTGCCTCTCACGCCGCTGGTAGTGGGTTCGATTCCCCACAGTTATTTGTCTGCATGAACATGTCTGTTTGTCCTGAGTCCGGGTGTAATTATCGATATAAGTATGTATTTACAAAATAAAAGTATTATCAGTAATCTTGTTTCCATAGTACAAGCTCTCCTTAGTTTGGAACAGATGGCCGTGTGTGAATAATGTCCCAGGATATTATTATATTATTATTATTTATTACCTACGTAAAAAAGTTGCTAGTTTCTACACAAATTTGAACAACGTAAAAGGAAAACAGATTGGATGGTAGACTCCTTCAGGGTCAAGTGAATGTAATCATAGTGCGGATTAAGTTAATGGGATTATTCACTAAGTGGATCATTTATATCGGGAAAGCTGCGCTTAACCTGGCCGACGGAGACACGATTAGGTTTCATCATAATTTAAAAAACAGGTTATCAATATATATAAAAGTAAAATAAGAATAAATATCAGTTGTTTTTATAGCATTATTTAACTTTAACTAAAAATATCTAAGTTAAAATTGAAGAGTTTGGAAGGTGTTATCAATATGTTATAATCTTTCACACGCAACTGTGAATATATCACTCGGCCAATTTTCTTAAACAAAGGCGATCAATAAAACCTACATCCTCCGAAAGGGTTTTACCAAGTGAATTTATCTGCCAGTTTGAATTGTTCTTAGTAACGACAGAGCGCCTACCCCGGATTGGTAGACCGTGCTGGTTCGAAACCCGCCGGCCGATTAAATTTATGATTTTTCATTCTTAATTGCATGTAATACGTGTAGTATGCAATGTTGATAATAACTAACTAACTAACTCCGGTCGCCAACTCGCATGCCAAGCGCGGTGACCACGGCAAAAAGTCAAAAGTCAAAAATTCTTTATTCCGTAAAAATTATACATTTATGTAGAATCGTCATATTTATTTACTCTACCGTGCAGTGTATAACGTGGCAGCTACTAAGAAACACTGCCAGAAAACTCAGTAGGAATCCTTTTTTTAAATAAAATATACTTAAGATTAATTACAATCATGTGTGTTCACTCAGAACAACTCAATCCCAAGCAGTTTTATCACTTAAATAATCTGATATTTTGTAATATGGCCTGCTACACAATTTGGCTTTAATAATTCTTTTAAACTTATTCGTAGACAATTCTCTAATATCATTGGGAAGTTTGTTATAGAATCTTATACACCCCTCAACCGTCAGACCATTAATTCAGTATAATGATAATGAAGATAATGTTTTAACTTTTAAATTTTAACTGCACGTGTGCCGCAGTGGTTAAGAAAGTCGCCTCGCTACTTCGTGTCCCGAGTTCGATGCCCGCGCAAGACCAGTATTTGACCATAAATAGCTGTTCTGAGTCTGAAAGTACTCTGTGTCCTTCAATTAAATGTTGGTCAGCTTGACACAGGGATCAATTTCGATAGTGCGGGCGTTGTCTTTTAAAACATTCTTTTTAAAAGACAACGCCTGCACTTTTGTCAAATAGATTTCGGTCATGGAGACGACTTCAACTCCTAGTCGGTACGGAGGCGTTAGGGCGCCCAAAGATGGCTGCTATAGCCAATCTTCTTAGTTCTGAACACCCATGAGTCTCTCGTATATATAGTTGTGTTGAATAGGCGTTGGTTACTGGGCTTTCAGATCCACACATTATGAGCTCAGCTTTCCGTCGCTCTCAAAGACGCGTATTTGCCTCTTGACAAGCCCGTGCATTCCGGCCGTTGCGCTACTAATATAATATATATAATAGTGTCCCAGAATATTAAACCAATCCTTCTCACTGAAAGGGATTTTGTATCCTTTCATTTGCCCTTTCAGAAGATTTTTCCCATCCACCCAGTTTGTTGTTAAAGGAGAAATACAAATGAATTTAACTTCCTTACGTCTTTAGGTATACACGGTCACTCGTAGCTGGAAGAATAATATAATAAAGCCAAGTCGCTGTAATCTCATATGTTGGATTTTTCAGATAAATATTTGCAATGTAAAACTTAATAAAAGATGTACATAGATGACTTTATAAAAGTAATTCACGACGTCGTCACACTAACCATTCGGAACTAGCAACCAAGATGGTTAGACCAAGTATCAAATCCTATCAGACATCCGCCTACAATCATAATAATAATATCCTGGGACATTATTTACACACGGCCATCTGATCCCCAACTAAGCAGCTCTGCTTAGTGTACTATGGGAACCAGATAACTGATAAACTACATATACTACTTTGCTTTAAATGTAAATGTAAATACATACAGACGACAGTTCTATGTATGGCGACCCCCCAAAATAATTGTTCTTTTTCTATTTTTGTGTAAAAATCTTTATGCGGTTCACAGAATACATCTACTTACCAAGTTTCAGTAGTACAGCTCTAGTTTCGAAAAAAAGTGGCTGTGACATACGGACGGACAGACAGACAGTCGTGACGAATCTATAAGGGTTCCGTTTTTTGCCATTTGGCTACGGAACCCTAAAAATGGAGATATCTCCATAATTGAGAGGGTTATACTGTAATGGCCACACTTAGCAGACGGATTGATCGCAATACACAGAGAGTCAATGACGAGTCGCCGGACCGTCTCAACTGGGTCGTGTTGAAACCGGTAGTAGATGAACCCACTGAGTTTGTTTCGCTGGGTCTTCTCAGTTGGGGCGCATTGGATCCGGTGGTAGCATTAAAGCGCGACCGTCGTTATTAACACAAGGTCCGTCATAATAATAATACCTTTAATATAGACAGAACCATTGACAATATGTAGTAAAAATATTAGACTTAAACTAGATAATTAAACATAATCTCTTGACAATAACTTGATACGAGCTAGCTAAATATCATTTCTGTAATAAAATAAATTTTATAAATGTTTTCATACAAGATGTACCTAAATATCTATGTTACTAGAAATAATATCTAATGTATACAACTATATTACTACAAACATGTTCTGACTATTTACAAGCGCTTTTTTAAAGTCTACGTGAATAAAAACCTTTTTTATTTATTTATTTATTTAGTTCTCCGAGAGATATTTCCTCGTAATTATTTCTACGCCTCCCGTGAGGTAACATGGGGGGTCATATTCTTGGCCGTCGGCCACACGGTGATTCTTTTATGACGTAGTGTGGTGGGTGTGTCAATGACGACTCACTTCAACTTTGCCTTGGTGAAGCTACTCAAATATGAGAATATTTTCTTTCAATGGTATTATTTAAATAGTGATATTATTGTTCAACACAGTGCTATAACAAATATACAAAATTACACAAAAATATTAACCTAAAAACTTACAGCAATGACAATAAGGTCATGCTATTTACAGATCATATCAAAGTAGAATCATACGATCTATATTTGCATGTTTGTAGATCTTACAAACAAAAACAGGTAGTTTCCGCTGATGAAGAAACAATAGGTTTTAAGATAATAAGTCAACATTCCACAATCACTTTTCCTGTCTTATATAGATTGAGTGATTAATTCCATAGATATCAACAAACTATATATTTATGGTAGATGCTGTTAAAGTCAAATAAACAAGCAATTTCGGCGAACCGTAAAGAATAATTAAGTAAATATAAAACTGATACAATTTAAATCAATATAACCTATTATGATTACTAATACCTTCATGGAATTAAACGTCATTGTAAACCTTATCGATGTAATACTATAATTCATAAATTCATAGTTTATGAATACAATACAAATCATACGAACCTTTGAAAACCTTGGCCAATGTAATACTGTAATATATAGACATAGTATTACATTAGTCAAGGTTTTCAAAGATATTTAATTATATGAAGATATTAGCAATTATAATAGATCATATTGAAAATATGTGTGGGTTAAAGAACTTCGTATATATCCAAATGAAGGTACGATGCCTCTATGCGGAAGTGCGACCAGCAATTGACCCGTTTTATTATATCTCTCACCAAAACTAACGACAGTAATTAATTGTTTAACCAAACAAAATACCAAAACTAAGAATGTGCTAACGATTAACAAATTAGGATTCGCAGAAATCAGGCTGATGAAGAATAACTATGCGATTTAGATACTGGAGCAACCCAAACAAAGGAAGGAACATTTAGAACAAATCTTCTCGTAAACAATGATGTTTAAGCAGTGATATGTTATGTAAACCACAGTGTTATAAGATTGACGTGTGGACTCATTGTGACTAAGTGTTCACCAAAACTGATAAAGGAATGACTTTAGGATACTGCTGTGTAATATTGTGTTCGCAATTATTTAAAATTAATGATACAAATTAAAATCATCATTACATTATCATGGTTATATTTATTTTTTGTTTAATCCTCTATAAACGATATCTCTTAAAGTGCCATTTTATTCCAACACGACATATTTTTAAAACTGTAGTTTAGCTTCACTAATTAAAATAGACAATGGGATACACAATTGCTGTTTTAAAAACTTAGAACCAATTTTAACTTTTCTTTACAAGAACCACTGAAAGAAATGTCATATGGACATCTTCCGACATAGAAATCTGATATCATTGTTTTGCATTAGTTTTTGGTATAACACCAGAATGGATAAACATACTCTAATTATTTCTTAGTAAATACGGTTTAACATTATTTCTATCTATGCATTTTTACCAGCATCAAAAACTAACCATAACTTGTTTATTGTGTCTTAAGCCATGTCAGAGGCATACTGGGTGGCTCGATCTCTCACAATAAGTTTACGTTTAGAGTATGAATGTTGTCTAAAATTAACTAAATCCAAATTTATTAAAAGTTTAACCATAATGAACCGGTCAGGGCTACGTACATACTTAATTAATTAACAACAATAGCCTTTCTATGGTAATTATAAGTATAATAATTAACTTATAAACCTCTTTCTCCCATCAACATTTGCTGTGTCTGAAAGGGTCCATAATGATTTCCGTGTATTGTTTTAACACGTGATTGAAATTGCCAAATGCAAATAAAACATCGATCATTGATTACTGAGATACCCGGGGATTCAAGTATCACAATAATGGTGCTAGTTAAAACACGCAGATTAATTTTCACATTCATAATACTAAATATAGCGACTAAAATAAACAAAATATAATTCCAATGTAATTTTACATAACAATTAACGTCATTAACATAATATTTGAGAGGAAACTATACAGAGCCAAAGCCTTAACAAACAAGAATGAAAATCAAAAGATGTGGCAACATTTATTTATACAAATAATAGTGTTATCATATTGAATAGTACATATAATGGGTAAGAGTGTCATGATCACGTTTTGAGGGTTAATATAGTAAATATTGGCCAATCCTAAGGTCATTGGTTGATGAATCAACGAGGCTTAAATATTATTCTTGTGACTCAAAGTCAACCTGAGGGAATATTTCCTAGAGAACGTGTAGCAGCGTTTCTCTGTGTACTATGACCATATTGCGATCGCCAACTCGTCTGCCAAGCGTGGCGTCTTCCAAATGTTGGAACCAAATTCATGGTTTGCGCACGCCTGTGTCCACGAGTGGATGCCATTCGGCTTCGACATGATGATAATATTTTGTAAATCTTTAAATTTTCTGTACTCACCACCAGACTCTTAGCTTGACAAAAGAAATGCAAAGAAGACGTCAGTTTACCGGTATCTCTCCAAAATTATCTTGGCTCTTAACAGATGTCAAATAATAAGCCGGTCGACAAGACGATCTGTTATGTATGATGCTACTTGTAGTACTATGGAGCTCTTGTAGAATGAATCGTACTATTGAGAGGAATAAATTTACTTGATTTAATTTAATCAATTTAATTATTACAGTCAACGGTTTGATAAAGAATTTCACAACATACGCTAACTTGGCTTTCCATTTTTTAGTCTATCTCACACATATTTTTACTCGGCGCAGGATATAATTTCATTTGGTTTTATAATATAGTGAAAAATAATGAAGACTAATATAGCCATTCAGCGTATTTTTTTAATTTTTTTATCGAACTAGTGCCTACAATAATTAAATTGATTAAATCATAACAATTTATTACAGTCGATAGTAATCTTCTTTGTTTTTAAATCACGTACCTACACGTGTCTGTTCATTATCAGTTTGTATGATATTAAACAGGCTTCTGTATTCCTGTGAGCCATTTGTCTTGGCCATACTAAACGTCATCGATACTAAGCGCTCTTGAGTATTGTTTACCATAGTCATGAATCATTTCTTTAGCTTCATAGGATTCATGAACAATATTATGATACTTTAGGAAAGTATATTAAAAATGTTTGTTAAAAATGTTTGCTCAGAAAATGCTGAAATGATTAATTTTGAAAACAAACTTATAAGAAAATATTTGTACAGTTCCAAAAGTATAACAAAACTTAACATATCAATGAAAAACGTTCAAATAATTATCACTAGATGGCGATCTACAGTCGGTTGAATGGCGTTATGGTTTGGTTCGAATAAAATAGTATCTTATAATCTGGTCTTGGTGTCAGAGATTAATTCAAAATTAAAATAATAAAATACTATTAAGACCGTTCCACAAAAAAATAACGTATTCTTCTGTATCAGTGGGTAATGTTCCCAGAGTGCTGGCAGCATTGTCACGTTAGATGATAATGCTTAGCTGTTGACCTAAATATACGCCAGCAATCCGGGACGATGTTGCCTCAACTAAGCAGGCTGCTGCCTCTATATGTGTGTAACTATTTAAATCATATTATTATTACTAATACGTATTAGTAAGACTGTTATACTACTAACTGAGAAGAAGCAAGTAGTCAAGACAACATAACTCAGTATAATCCAACATTTTTAGCAAGCAATATCAATTTATCCAAACTAATATTATAAATGCGAAAGTAACTCTGTCTGTCTGTCTGTCTGTCTGTCTGTCTTTCTGTCTGTCTGTCTGTCTGTCTGTCTGTCTGTCTTTGCTTCACGCCTAAACTACTGAACCGATTTGTGTGAAATTTGGTACAGACATAGTTTGGAACTTGAGAAAGGACATAGGATAGTTATTATTACAAAAATAAAATAAAAAATAAAATTTATTCCGGACATACAGCGCCATCTATTGGTCAAGAGTCGGCATCAATTTAGTACTGAAAATTCATCGGAAAAATGTAAATAAATAGTAAAAAGGTATGAAAATATAATGTAATACAACTTTTAGTACAAAGAAAATGCTCTAACGGAGTGTAGATAATTCTATTAGTACTATATGTCGAGTTGGTGATCGCGCAATGGTGTCGATCGTTACACGAGTTCGGTTCATGTTATTGTTTTAATTCATCGGAAAAAGTAAATAAATAGTAAAAAGGTATGTATTAGGGGAGGAATGGTGGTTCTATTGGCCGGTGACTTCCGGCAGACCCTGCCGGTTATAGCAAGGGGCACACCGGCAGATGAAATCAATGCCTGTTTAAAAGCATCTGTGCTATGGACACATATGTGAAAAAGGTTTCACTGTCGACGAATATGCGAGTATTACTCCATAATGATTGTCAAGCCGGGCAGTATGCTGCTGCTCTTCTGAAGATCGGCGAGGATCGTATGCCTACCGACTCCGAGAGTATGATCACGTTGAGCAGCGAATTATGCCAAATTGTGGATAGCACATACAATTTAAAAAATAGTGTCTATCCGGATTTACGCGCTAATATCAAAAACCGGGAATGGTTATGCGAAAGGGCGATATTGGCGCCAACAAATGAAATAGTAGGCCGGATAATTGACCAAATTATGTCTGACGTAGAGGGAGATGTCATCGAGTATCTATCAGTAGATAACGTCGTGGATACCGAGCAAGTGACATCTTACCCAACAGAGTTTCTCAACTCCTTAGAGTTATCAGGAGTGCCGTCTCACAGTTGAGGCTGAAAGTTGGAGTTCCTGTGATGCTTATGAGAAACCTAGATCCACCAAGGCTATGTAACGGCACACGGTTACAAGTAACCTATTTAGGACGTAATGTCATTAAAGCCCTTATTATGACTGGAATGGCAAAAGGCGAAACTGTAATTATTCCCCGCATTCCCATCATTCCAACTGATTTGCCATTCCAATTCAAAAGAGTTCAGTTTCCGCTGAAAACTGCGTTTGCAATGACCATAAATAAAGCCCAAGGGCAAACGCTTAAAGTTGCGGGGGTAAGACTGTTTCTCCCATGGACAACTCTACGTTGCGTGCTCAAGAGTGTCAAAACCACAAGACCTACATTTTTGCAAAGGATGGCAAAACTAAAAACGTGGTATACAGAAATGTCTTGGTGTAAGAAACTTTAATAATCTTTAAAGCCTAAAATAATAGAAAATTTGTCAAGGGAGAAACAGTATTTTTTCTGAAATGGCAAATCAAAATAATATTTTGAAAATAAGGGAAAAATAACATTTTCGCCTTTTTCGATCGGCAATTATAACGGCTTTAATGCCCTAAGTGAGATATCTTCAATTCAAACGCAGAGCTCATTATGGTGATTTTTGAAGAGTTCCCTAGAATATCTTCCACATTTCATTTTTGAAGAGATCCCGCGAGATCGGGAACTATGTGGGTAAAACCAAAAATCTGCCGGAAGTCACTATTCCACGCGAACGAAGTCGCGGGCAAAAGCTAGTATTATATAAAATCAAAATACTGATTATTTTACCCATTAATCTTTGTTTTTCTTTAAGCTTCAGAGTTGTAAACATTTTTTTACAATCTTACCTCGATCTGTAGAAGAGCCATTAGTTTGAACACCAACCACATTCCAACCAGCTTAACTCCTCGACACCAAAAGCAGAGACAAGTCGACGAATAATAATGCTCAGAGACAATATTACAACATTATTTTGCCAATCCCTGCACGTGTGGCTGACGGCAAAGAATAATATCACCCCATTTCATCCCGGGGGGATGTAGAATTTGACACTATATCTCCCAGAGAAAGGGTAGCAGCGTCTCTCTGTGTACTATTACGATCATACTGCGAGTGCCAACCCGTCTGCTAAGCGTGGCGATTATGGCATATGCCTGCAAATGATGGACGCAACTCTAATGTGGAAATCTTTTTGGGGAGGGCTTGATCCAGAATTTAATGTCATTCGGCTAACATGATCGACGAAAATGGTTCTATGATCCTAAATAGAGGACAGTAATTGGTTAGTTACAGACCATACATACTCATAATACTGAATTGGTTTGTAAATAGAAGCCCCAATAAAACCGCTCCTCTAATGTTCAGAAAACAGTGTATTTATAAGTAAATTTATCTCTATTTCCAGGCATGATATCTTCAGCAATGATCTGGGGTTTCCTCTCCGATACCCTGGGTAGAAGAAAAATCATGGTATGGGGGTTCTTCTGCTCCGGTCTAGTGGAACTAGCGGCGGCCATGAGTCAGAATTTCCCCATGCTCCTTGTAACGAGATTTGCTAGTGGATTCCTGTAAGTGAATTTTTAGAAATTTAATCTCATTTATGTTAATAAAACGAGGTAATCCAAAAACCCACAAGACTTTTTTGCGGTTATATGTAACACATAATGCAAATAAATTGCAATAGACTCTGGTCACGCGAAGATATTGGAAGAGTAGGTATAATGACTTGATACGAGCTAGCTAAATATCATTTCTGTAATAAAATAAATTTTATAAATGTTTTCATACAAGATCAACCTAAATATCTATGTTACTAGAAATAATATCTAATGTATACAACTATATTACTACAAACATGTTCTGACTATTTACAAGCGCTTTTTTAAAGTCTACGTGAATAAAAACCTTTTTTATTTATTTAATGAATACAATACAATTTATTCATGAGCTAGACAAAATACGTGTATACCATTAATACATACAATTCTAGTATACATACATACATGCTGGCAGGCCAGCTTACCACACTGTATTTAAATCCATAATATCACATCATCAACCTGATATCGCCACCGCGCTAGGCATGCGTGTTGGCGACCTCAATTAAGTGGTAGCTAGTACACAGGTAGCGATGCTGTCCGACTACCTGGTGTATCCCTTAGTCGCCTTTTGATGAGTCCACTGTATGTGGCAAAGTACCCCTGAAGCACTGGCTGGTACTGGATATACACCCAAAAGGGTTTTATTTGAATTTGCCTAGACTTTAAAACAAAAATGCTGGCGACAAACTCTTTTAAGACTTAATTGTTTAAGATAATAACTACGTCACCGAGTACCGCCCTGCAGTCAGCTCATGATATAGTCTAATCTTTCAAGCAGACCAATGACCAATGAGACATTCTTAACTACATTTTATTTTAAGGCGCTCATAGCCAGGTGCTCTCAAGTCCGTAAGTTATTGGCGACTTTAAGCAAATAGGCTCGCGGTCAGTCCATAGATGGGTAACCGATGAAGTAGTTTGATTCCTGAGCATCTCCGTGCTTCGGAGGGCACGTTAAGCTGTTGTTACCGGTTGTAACCGGTAACAACAGCTTAACGTATTAGGCAACAGTCTATTGCACAACTCTGACACTAGGGTTACCGCTAACCATACGATACGTAAGTAAGTAAGTAACTATATTTTAACTATTTTTCAGTTTCAACGGTCCCTTTGCAGTCCTGATCTCATACATAGCAGAACTCCACCGAACCGACCTTCGAGCGCGGGTCATTCTTCTCACCAGCTTGTTCTATACCATCGCGAGCACCACGCTGCCGCTTCTAGCTTGGGCTATACTTACCCGAGATTGGGAGTTGCAATTCTTTGGAGGCAGTATTGGTATGAATAATTTTTGTTCTAAGTTAATGAAAGTGTGCTGTAATATTACCAAAATCAGATTAAGTAGTTTAATTACACGACTTGAATACCTATTAAAGTTTGGGTACTTATTATTCTTCAAGCTAAATTTCAAGCATCTAAAGTGATTTAAGTCAAATTATTTCTTAATCTTATGAGATCTCAAACTACTTAAAATTTTGATAATTAAACCTACACATGATCCTTGACAATAACTTAATTTAAGTTAGTTAAATATCGTTACTGTTATAAAATAAATCTTATTGTAAATTATTTCCTACAATCCGTGTACCGAAATATCTATATGTACCTAGAAATAATTATAAATTAATTATATATTACTACGAATATGTTCTGACTATTTACAAGCGCTTTTTTAAAGTCTACGTGAATAAAAACCTTTTTTATTTTATTTTATTTTATTTTAAAACAATTTCTTATTAGTAGTTTCATGGCTATAATCATCATGTCAGCCAAAGTACGTCCACTACTGAACGAAAGCCTTCCCAAAGAATGGGGGATAAACCATAATAGCCACGCTTGGCAGACGGGTTGACGATCGCCTATAATGGATAGGCATTACTTAAAATTAACGTGGAAGGCATTGCTTTTGTAACTTTAACCCCTTAAAATTATGTTTACCAAGGCATTATATAAAGTTTCTTCAACAGAACCTGTAACTTGATTTTTACCAGATCTTAGCGCTTTTCATAAATTGCTTTCAAATACAATAAGGCATGAAAGAAATGAATGTCTGTGCTGAGACCACCAATCATATTTGTACTGTAGTTATTGTCTTTCAGTAGCTTCTTTAATAACGTTGGTATAGTATTTATCCAATCTTCTCCTTTTATATTTTCCAGTACTCCATTCGTGGAACATGTTCCTGTTCGCAACTGCACTCGTGCCTCTCGTCACTGGGATGTGCTTCCTCTTCTTGCCAGAGAGTCCTAAGTTCCTTATGTCTAGAGGAAGAAATCAAGAAGCCATGACCATATTCCGCATGATATATCGTCTAAATACTGGAAAACCTGGTGAAGACTTTCCAGTAAGTTGATTTTCTTTTACTGTTGCAAATTTAAAGTGACTACTGTCCGTGTCTACAGATGTTTTTATTCTAACAAGTCGGGAAATATGCGTACAACTCGCCGGATGGCTACCTAAACCTACCATGCTTACACCCAGAATCATCGTATACTTGTTCACTGACAAACTCATGATTTTAAAGCTTTTTAATGTGCTTTTAGGCTGGTCTACCTGTAATTTTGTTGAATAAATCTTGTTGCAAAATGAAAATTTCGCTTTCGGAAAACATTATTCGATGAGTAAGGTAATGACTGTTTGGTACTTCAGAAGGAAGTGGCTGATCCGATGGATCTGAGCTTTGGCGTTAACTTTGCCTTACGCAAATTCATGTGTAGCCCGCTTTTGCGGAGTACAACAATCGGATAAATGTCAGCCAGTGGTTTTAGTGGTTACGCACGTGTAACACGTTCAGAATAATGATAAAATCGTACAGAAAGTGTTGGACACGCCTCTTTTATCGGATGTTTAGGAAATATAAACAGTTTTAAAATATCTTTCTTATAAACGACTTTCTACATTTAGCACCAAGTGTGTGTTCTAGGAATTTCATTTGTGAAAGATATGATGCAGATTTTCTAATAGTAACAAAATACACTGGATTTTATCTGGATATTTAGATTGATAGAATATATTATAGAAATACATATGTATATAGAAATTTGACCAGAATAAAATTAGTACTCGGGAAACGAGGGTATCATTTATTTTATTTTTCTTTATTTTATTTCGTTTTGCAGGTAAAAGTGTTAGTTGAAGAGAAGACGGAGGAGCAAGGACGAGGATTCTCAGCGCTTAAAGGAGGCTGGGCGCAATTGACGCCGCTGTTCAGGCCTCCCCACGCCAAGTGGCTGGTTCTCATCTGTTCCATACATATAGGCTGCATGTTTGGGTAAGTTAGTATTTACGCCACATTTATGTGAACACGACAAAAAAATGGGGCAGTTTTAGAGAGGTAATAGGAAAAAATAAACCCTCCATGTTGTAAAATTCAGCGTTATTTTCTTTTTCTTACGTAGCAAGACAGCCTAGACCGCGGGGTAAGTGATTTAAAAAACCCAACAGTCATCTATTTCAAACAAAAAGTGTCTCATCAAATTGGTTCGATAAGATATCCTGGGGCTCTACCGGCTAAGTCGCCGAACATCGATTTCTTAAATGGCGTTCAGATAAATAAATGTTAAAAATGACTTAAACAATCGTTAAATCGGCTTCAACGTTGACAATCGATTCCGGACCATTTATGACGTCACATGTGCTCATTGAAGCCGATTTAACGATTGATTAAGTCATTTTTAACCTTTATTTATTTGAACGCCATTTAAGAAATCGATGTTCGGCAACTTAGCCTGTAGAGCCCCTGATAATTATTGCATCTAGCTAGTTAGTTGACGGCTACTAGCAGTTTGGAGCAGTAGATATCAGCAATAATTGTCAGTATAGTTAGTTGTATCTGGATATAGTTATATCTGGATATTTACGTCGTTGTTTATGAAGATCATTATTACAGTATTTACTTACTCACTAATATACCTACTCAAATTCTTGCTTTCTTCGAAAACTTGCTCGATACAGAGACAAGTGGAACAAACTAGGAGAGGCCCATATTGAAGGCCAAACTGACCAAACTGGTTGCCAAAAATAAATTATTGAAATGTACTGAGCATATTAATATAAGTATAAGTACTAATGTTTATTTTTGTTTTACATTTTTATGAACTTTGTATATTTATATTTAGAAGCTAAAAACTATAAAATTTTAATTCGGTCAGTGAATAAAGGCCTTTAAAATTCAAATTGAACTGTACTTAAATTCAAAATATTTATCAGCCATCACGAGAATTATGACAGTGAACTCTTCTTTGGGGCAGGTCTCACGGATGTACATAATTATGTATAGGTTAATTTAACATAATAAATACAATACAATATCTCTAAACTCTTTATTTATATCAGAAATGACAAATGAAACATTTATTTCAGTAATTAAATTAAATAAAATGAAATTATAAGCTAAAAATTAGATAAACTACGATACACTATTTACCCTAAAAGGCGTCCAATAATCCCTCCGCATCGCTTATGGGAAAAGTGCCCAGAAGGCTGGCCGCATTGCCACGCTGGATGGCAATGCTGATCCTCTGACACAAGAATGACAAATTAGTTACTAAACAGTTAGCAATTTCTTTCAAAAAGCTTGAGAAATATCTAGTTGGAAATGAAAATAAATATAAAATTGATTGAATTGATTGATGAAATAATTTTAAAAGCAATAATTTAGTGTACATTAAAGTGAAGAAACACCTACAATATGTAGGTGTCGAAACAAATATCTAATGTAAAGTACACAATATGTAATTCTAGAAATATTATTATTATAGATTTTAAATATATATAATACTAGCTGTGCCCCGCGGTTTTACCCGCGTTAAACTTTATAAAATATGGCCTATGTGTTATCCTAACTATAAAAATTAGCCTATGTTCTTTCTCAGGGTCTAGACCATCTGTATACCAAATTTCATTCACATCCGTTCTGTAGTTTTGGCGTGAAAGAGTAACAGACAGACAGACAGACAGAGTTACTTTCGCATTTATAATATTAGTTAGGAAGTTAGGATTAATAAAAAAATCCCTGGAATTGCAATGCCTGGGAAAGATGACTGAGTTGTAAGTAAGTTATGTATATGTGCAGCTTTTGCTTCCTTTTAACTTAAATGTAAATGTAAGTGTCATAGTCTAAAACCTTACAAATAACACACAAATTTTGCTGACGTCAGTCCTATAACAAATCATTGACAAATTACAAGCGACGGTTATTTTTAAGTTTTGACATTTAGCTATTGTTCTATTTCGGTGTAGAAAGTGCTAAGCCAATCTCGGGTAGTTAACTACTTCAAATGTACTGCATCGAGAGAACTTTGCTGCCAAAGATGCGTTATCCAGATGACAGTTATTGTTAGTTCCTTAGATTTGCTGTTAAATTTGCCCAATTTTAATATATAAAATATAATAGAATATAGAAAATTCGTTCGATTACCCTGTACATGTAGTACAGGAAATAAGAATACAAAGAAAGAAGAGTGTACCTTGACCAAATGATGCTTTATAAGATCTGTCAAAATAAGCTAGACTGTGTTAAATTAGTCAATCACATATACATTCGCATACCTAGTCGCTCCCGTCGTATCCGTGACACCTACGCTCACAAACTATTTGCTCCTACACCTAGCAGAACCAACGCTGGCGAACGAGCGCCTTTAAGGCGGATAATTAAAGGTTACAACGATAATTTCACTGATATTGATATATTTGCTTTGTCTATATATCAGTTTAAAAAAGAGTTATTGAATAAAATTGTCTAATTTAAATATTATTACCGTATTAATACCTATTATTAACACTGTATAATACCTAAGTCACACCTACCGTATGCTACCTAGACTAAGTTAATGTTGTTGATTACCTATAGTTTGCCATAGTTCCTTGTTACTAGTTTTACCGTTTCATATGATCTGTTGTAGATAACGATGCTGGTTGTATGATTAACTAAGTCTTTTCTAAGAAATACTTTATTAGTATTAATCAAATTGTTTGTTGTCTCAAATAAAATAAAAATAAAACAATTAATCATATTTTCATTCCCAGCTCCAACACAATCCGGCTCTGGTATCCTCAACTAGCGGCCATGATTGGCAGCGGGGCCAAAAGCCTTTGCGCAGCCATCGAACCCGCTAGCCAACCGGCTTATGACTCCGCCACTTGTGTGCCCATCGCCACTGATATGCTGACTTATCTGCAGAGTGCAGCGGTGGGAGCTGGTTCAGTCCTCACGTATGGGATCGGAGGAGTGTTGGTCAATAGGTGAGTATATTTTTAGTAGAGCAGATTGGTCGGTTCAATACAAAAGCATCATAGAATTGACAACATTTCATATTTTTAACTGGCATGTATTATTGCGTTATTTAAAAGTAAATACAAAACTTCGTTTTGCGAAATTATGAACTTTTCATTCATAATTTCAACTTTGAAATTCGATGTATTCTAAAAAGACGTACGCGCCAAATGACGTCATACATACGGTTATTCCACCGTATCGTACCATCGATCTTTGCTTTAATGTGACCCGTCAAAAAAAATCACTGTCATTTCATGTATTACGCGTATTTGTCTAGTTGTCTTGTCAAACTCGTTAGCGCCTAAACTTATTAACGTTTGTTTCATGTTTTCGATTTCAAATTAATTAAAATCGTCAATATTAAATTCATTTCCAGTGCTATTATCCTTATTATGTCACATTAAGTCACCATGAAAGTTTTGAAATTTAAAACCGTGAGTGGCAAATGGACAATTTGACATGTCTTGTTTGACATTAATGTTTGGAATGCTTAGGCAAAGGAAACTACCTTGTCCACCGTATAAGTGACGTCATCACATCTTTTTTAGTTTTTATTTTTTTCCTCAGAAATGAAGAAATAAAAAATATATTTGAACTTAGGATACGAAAATAAAGAAATGGTATTTTTGTTTTATGGCGGTGTCAGTTTTGAAATGTTGTCAATTAAGAGAGCTGTGCCCTACCACAGCGTTAATTCGCTCAAAGAACAGCCCGACTGGGGAAGTACCTCCACCTTCAGAAGACATTCCTTAATAACAACATTAATAACTTAATGTTGGGATTCTGCGTGTGAGTAAGGTCGCCAGAGCTCTTCGGGGTGGGGGGGAAGTGTCAGCAATATTAATTTTCTTACTCTTATAAAGCCTAGCAACGCACCGGCGACTCCTCTGGTGTTGCGAGTGTCCATGGGCGGCGGTGATCACTTACCATCAGGTGACCCACTTGCTCGTTTGTGGGCAACACTATAAACTGATTTTCGCACCATAAATGAAAATATTCGAGTGCGGTTGAGGGACCGCTTCCAAATAATCTCCTTGCAAGATTTCCAATAAAGAAAAATTGTTACTCACATAGGATTTAAAATAAATTAAATAACAAATTGGTTCTAACAAGATATCGGTATTGAGGTTATTTAACACACAATGTTCTTCTGCTCAGGCCTCGTTTGTCTAGCTTTCGCCTCGTTAATCTAGGTGGTAGCGTGTTCAACCGCAGATATTGAGGTCCTGGGTTAAAATCCCGGGTTGGGCCAAAAAGTGATTTTGGGATTTTCCCGTAAAAATAAATTTCTCAGTATCAGCCCGAAGTTTGGAATTTGGCCGTATTATATCCCCGTGCCTCGTAGTCCTGTACCTACCTGACCTCTTTCCGGTGTCGCCGTCGTCTCATTGGTTCACTCACTTGTGCACTATAATATGTCCGCCGAAACTCTGCCGGAAGGACATTATTATTATTACACTTTTGTATTTTTAATATAAAGAGAAAGAGTGAGATAGAAAGTCACATGAAGAGGCCAAAAACTTTTTCATTAGGTGAGGATTTCTATCTATGCCTCTTGCACAGATAGAAATCCTCTTTACTCAACTAATAATAATGTCCTCCAGGCCGAATTTCGACCAAGGCGGCCATTCTCAATGGAGGCCAGCCAACTGCGCAGGACATATTGTAGTGCCCAAGTGTGTGCGCAAACACAGGGCTACGTTCTATTCCATCACCCTCATGATCCGATGGGATGATTAGCGACACGACCGGAAAGAGGTCAGTTAAAGGACCAACGCTTAACGTGCTCTCCGAGGCACGGAGGTCTAATACCGCCAACTCCTATACTTCAGGCCGATACAGACTTCTTGCCCCGGCCCGGGATTTGAACGCAGGATGACCTCGTTAGCTACGGCTATACTAAGGCAGTTACTCAACTATTGAGTCAGTACATTAAAAAAAAGAAACAAATGCACCAAACGATGCTTTTGTCAATTGCAGGTGCGGCAAACGTCTTGTCTCTGGTTTCTGCAGCCTAGCCAGTGCTCTCATGATTTTCCTCCTGCCATTCCTGGGCAGCAGCCCATTTGCAGTGGTTGCTATGGTGACCACTGCTCTAGCCTTCACCTCGCTCAGTGGTGCTTCAATGTCCAGTATTACCGTGGACCTCTTCCCTACTTCACTCAGGTAAATCATTACAACTAATATCAACAATTCGAGCTGTGCGTAACTTTTGCCGTCCAGAGTATTTAGGTACGTAGGGACGGACGCGCGGACGTACAGAAACCTTGATAAATTATAATATAATTAAAGATTGAAACTAACGGCCGCTGAGGCAGAAAGGTTCTTGAGTGGTGACCAGGACCCGGAATACGCGGCAAGGGTAGTCCCTCTGCAAGATGGACCAATGATTTTGCGAAGATCGCTGGAAGCCGCTGGATGCGGGTATGCAAGATTGTTGAATTTTCTAACTTTCTCGGTGTGATAGCAGACGATATCAAAACAGACACAAAATAATATAGTAAGGAAAAATTATTTCTTTCTTACTCTTTTTTGTGCCTTTTTATTTCGTATCTTTTTGGATAATTAGACAAAACAGAACATATAAGTACTATATACTATACAATAATACGTACATTATCTGCCTAATATCGTCCACGGCTGGACATAGGCATCCCCCAAAGGTTTCTATAACGTTGCCATTTGGAGGGGTTTGCCGTAATCATAAATATAAAGTAAAATAAAGTAAATCATATAAAGTTGACGACAGCAGTGTCGGTGGTGGTAGCTACGACCACGACGCTACTGCCCGACCACCTGGTGTAGGTATCCCTTAGTCGCCTTTTACGACACCCTCGGGATAGTACGGGATGGGCCTGTTATTTTTTCTAGGCCAATAGGTATAACTTATTATATATATATTGTATAACTATTTTATAATAACACTTAATTATAATGTATAAAAATAATGTATATTCAATGTAATAATGTAAAATTTAATTAATCTTCTTTTTTAATAATATGATGTTTTAGATTAGTGGTGTTATAAATAATTAACGCATTGGGTGTAAACTTGTCATGTTAATTATATGGTGTTAAATAAATAAATAAATAAAAAACTTAATAAATGAAAAAGTCTCGGTGTGCTAGCGTGTGGTCTTAGATTGATTACACCCAGACACAGGAAAAATAATCGTGCTCATCAAAAAACGATTTGTCTACGGTGGGGATCTAACCCACGACCTCCGGCTTGGCTGTCAGGGTCACTACCACTAGACCAATAGGCCTTTCTAATATTAATTGCGAACCTCGTTTGCGGCGCCCATTCTCTACTGAGGCTGAAAAATATATATTAAACTAGCTATGCCCCGCGGTTTTACCCGCATCAAACTTTATAAATTATAGCCTAAGTGTTAATCCAGGGTGTCAGCTAACTACATACTAAATTTTATTAAAATCGGTCCAGCCGTTTAGACGTGAACAAGTAACAAACATACACACTCACATACTCACAAACTTTCGCCTTTATAATATTAGTAAGATGAAAATAAGACATCATTCAGTGATAAGAGTATTTATTTTGCAGGGTAATGGCAATGGCCACCTTCCTGATGTTCGGCCGCATGGGTACGATCGCAGGTACCACCATCTTCCCAGCGCTCATTGACTACGGATGCTTACCCCCGTTTATTACTATAGGTGCTGTTTTAGCAGGTAAGTGCATACACAAATATTTAACGACCTCTATGTCCAAGTAAAATGTCCGATCAAACTTTTCCATGAGAAAAGTCATCGGATAATTTTGTTTCGGTGTCTAATTGACAGAGGGATAAGCCCCCGTGCCCCGTGGCTCGGAGATGGATGTCCCTTTTGCCAATTGCCTACTACAGTTACGCATTTAATAGCCCATTTTTTTGGTTGCATATATTGTGTGCTCAGCTCTACTCCTATTGGACAAATATTTTTATTGGCTATATGAAGAATGCTAGCGATGAAGCGATGTGATCGCGATCCAATAAAGTGCGCTCTATAGCTGTTTTTAGCAGACAGGGTTACTTCCGTATTTATAATGCACGTACGAGTAATCCCGTTGCATGCAAACGTATTTTTTCTAAAAGAATCATAGGATTCCCTGGACGACGACAATAGGATTCAAGCCAATTAATATAGGTTGCATGTCGCTTCAGTTGTGGAACAACTGTGAACTAACTTATTAAACTTTTACGTCGTAGTGTGCTACTGTGATACTAGATGGCGTTGTTACAAACTTTAATTATTTTGTTATGGTTTCAGTTTGCGGTTGCGGTGCTTTCCTTCTACCAAACACTAATCTCAAGAAATTAGAATAATAACTTTATGATCTATATTCTTAATTAAACCGAGGTGAAAATGTCGCCTTGGAATTGTTAGGTATCGTTGCACTAGTGTTAATATTTGTGATGAATTGTTAGTTTGTAAGTAGATAGTTAAGTCATGAAAATTTTATGATAAATTACTGTAAATATTTAATGTAGGTAGTAAAATGTAATATTTCATGTAGTTATTATTATAGTATGAAGTGTTTACAAAACAAAAATATTTGTGAATATTTAAAACTTAATAACATAGTAATCTAAATGAAATTGAAGTGTTCATGTTTGTTTTATATTATATTTGTACCTAAAGCATACTTACATGTTCGATACATTATTTAGTAATGATAACAAATCTGACGTTTACACTATTAAACTCTTTTACAAATCATTACTTCTCTTTCTATTAGAGATCTTATGATAAGGATAGGTATGATCTCCTTATCATAAGATTTATGATACACACAGGATAAGTCATATCAAACTTATTAGTTTGACAGTACTTACCTACTAAGTATACACGGACTCTACCTATCCTTTGCTCAGTCTTTTTTTCTATTAGGGGTAAAACGGGACCCTATTACTAAAACTTCGCTGTCTGTCCGTATGTCACCAGGCTGTATCTCATGAACCGTGACAGATGGACAGCTGAAATATTCGCAGATAATGTATTTCTGTTGCCGCTACAACAACAAATATTAAAAAACAAAATAAATATTTAAGAGGGCTCCCATACAACAAACCTGAATTTTTTGCTTGTTTTTATAGATAATTGTACGGAACCCTTCGTGCGCGAGTCCAACTCGCACTTGGCCGGTTTTTATAATAATGTTGGGCTCCAGCCAACCAGTTTTATTGAACTGCTTGTCTTGCATAATTGTCACCAACGTTATGGCTGCGGTTCCACTGAGACGGAGAGGAGAGGACTTGTGCCGCGTTCACCAATCACATGGCTTGAAATCCTCATCTCTTCTCCACTGATGTGGATTCCAAGTCATGTGATTGGTGAATCGCGGCACAGCTCCTCTCCGCTCCGCCTCAGTGGAGCCACAGACTTAATCTCTACTGCGTTCGACCAATCCCGATGCACGCAGTCCTAAATTCATGTGTATTTCTGTGATTTGGTTGGACAAGTGGTGCGGAAAGACGCAGGTTCTAACGGATTTATTTGTGCAGAAAAGCGGCTAAAGTCAAATGGAAATAACTAAAAAACGCAGGGCATGTTTAGATCTACATGTGAAATAAGTTACAAAAGGAATGCAGTAATATTATAATTGTTTCTGCTAGCGTCAGTCCCTGACTTCAATTTCTGACAGCCCTAGGCTAACAATCTAGACGCGACCTACCCTGCTTGTGGCTGCCCGGCTCAGTTACCGTCAGGATGGCTGGACCAAACGAGATATGTACATGTGACCATGCCCACTGTTAATTACCTATTTGCTACTATTTACTACCAGTATTAAAATAATCGCTACCTTTGCGTTAAGAAATATATAAAAGAAATAAAGTGGTCAGCCATTCTAACGTCTGGTTGGCCGACCATTTCTAAGTTCTCATAGTTTTAGCGTCATATTAACAGCTTTGTTAACTTGTAGGTATATTAGCTACATATTTGCTACCTTAACATTATATGTTTACACAACTTTGAGGGGGTCATATAAAAGCAAATAGTTAGCAAATATATAAGTTAACAAAACTGTTAATATGTCGCTAAAATTATGAGAACTTAGAAGTGGTCGACCCACCTGACTTCAGAATAGCTGACCGCTTTATTTCTTGGATATATTCCTTAACGCAAGGGTAGCAAATATTTCATTACTGGTAGTAAATAGTAGCAAATAGGTAATAAGCAGTGGGCATTGTCTCATGTACATATCTCGTTTGGTCCAGCCATCCTGACGGTAACCCCGGCTCACTAGGTATGTACTAACTATATTTTAATAATATTTTATTAGGTTTTTACCTGCGCGGCTGCTTGTCTTTAATCTATGACCACAGATGGTGGCCATGGTCTGCAATATGGAAACCAAAATTAAAAAAAATATACTATTAATATTTTAAATAGCCAGTAGGAATGACTGCGGTATTATATTAAAAATCAAAATTAATTCTCTGCGCCCCCACACAGTTCTTGCGGCCTACTCTCCAAGCTTAAGAAAAGCAATATAGAGACCAAAATTAAAAAAATATACTATTAATATCTTAAATAGCCAGTAGGAATGACTGCGGTATTATATTAAAAATCAAAATTAATTCTCAGCGCCCCCACACAGATCTTGCGGCCTACTCTCCAAGCTTATTTAGCCTGTGGGTAAACAGGCCCCGGTAGGTGTTCATATATAATCAGGAGAATTACGCTTTTTGTGATAAAATTTTAAATCAGTATCTATACCTACATATAATAAAATCGTAGGAAAGTCAAAACTGTACATTGAATATTTTTTAAAAAGGATACTTGGGGCGTAATCTACAATGGATATTGAAGCCAAAAATATAGTTTTTAGAATTTTTATCTGTAACATACAGATAAAAATTCTAAAAACTGTCCGGGCCAAACTCAAAAAGTACTGAAAGGATTTACTTCAAATATTTGCATGAATATTACTAAAAGGTCGGGTCAACATATAGGCTACATATTATCACTCTATCACCTACGTGGGAGGAGTTGTGATAATTTATAAAGTTTAATGCGGGTAAAACCGCGGGGCACAGCTTGTTATTAATAAGGGTGAAAGAAAATGCAATAATTTTAAAAATATTCCTCTTTTATTTATAATTTATCGTAACCTAAATTCATCCATCACTTCAGTCAAACTCACAACAGTGTACCGGCGAATCAGGGAGAACAATTACTATCTACATTATTACATTTTATTATTTTAAGTTTTGACATATTTTCAATAATCTTTGTTTTCCACTTAAACAGTACATACCATTGTCAGTATTACATAAATTTATTGTTGTATTCGATTATACATAAAGTTAATTTATACCACAAGATACCAATTTTTGGGTATTAAAAATCGATTAGAATCGAATTTTTTTATCCCCACGAAAACACATTGTTTCCGAGAAACCTAGGCATGTTCAGTAGGTGTCTAAATTAGTTGAAAATCATTGTTAGATCATAGAAAAATATTTGGGAATACTATCAATGCAATATAGCGATGCGTGGTTTGCAGCCTGGTGACTAAGTGATGTAGCAGTTTACCGACACTGCGGACGCCAACTCGCATGCCAAGCGCGAAGACTACAGTAAACCCCACCAAATGGCAAAGTTATAAAAACCTCTGGGGAGGCGAATGTCCAAAAGATATCAGGCTGATGATGTAATATAGTGCCACCTAAGTGAAACACATTATCTACCATCATCCCAGATGGCGACGGCTGGGGTACGATACTCCAAATATGAAAAAATTTTAGGAGGGAAGACGTTGTAAAACATCTGGAATAACTTAAAAGTAGACCACCAACTACAATATCTTTACTTTGTTAATATTATCCACATTCAGCTCAAAAATAGGATATGCAAGACAATCTAAGCAAACACTAGATTTCTGTTACGGCGCTTAGATTTCTAAGAGCATGGAGCTTTTAGAAAGGGCGGTATGAAATCAGTTATGTGAATATTATTATTGAATATATTAGCAAAAAGATTTTTATTTGATTTCTGGTTTTCTCTGATCTAACGACAATTCTTAACAACCTATTTTGACTTTAAAATCAGATTGTGTTACCCGAAACCGAAAACCTGTAACCTGTAACCCGAAAAGGCAAGGTTTTTTGCCATAAAAAGGCAAAAAGCTCCTTAACTAACTTCAACTATTTATAGTTTCACCTTGTGTACTGTGTACACAGTACACAAGGTGAAACTATAATTAGTTGAAGTTAGTCTTTGTGCCTTTTTATGGCAAAAAAACCTTACCTTTTTATATAAAGAATCCTTGGGTTTTTATAAATTAACGGACACAACGTACATCCAGACTCAGAACAACTATTTATTGGTCACACAAATAGTTGTCCTGTGCGGGAATCGTATCCCGGACACCAAATGGGCAGGCGACTGTATTAACCGCTGCGCCACACGTGTATTCAATGTGTGCATCAACATGCAAAATACACTAAATTATATAAACACCCAATACAAGAAAAAAAAATATTATTCGTATTTCTCAAACAGGTTTTGTTTAATAAGTTCAGTTTCATATACTATTTATGTTACAACCTGTATACGGTTCATTTCATACAGGATCATTTATAAATAAAATCTACAACTAATTGTTTAAATATTATAACGAATTTAATTCGGTGTAAATATTATTAAAAATATGTCAAAATAATTATTTCATATAAGGCGCTACATCAGTCTAATGCAATGACTAAACAGCTTTTATTCAAAAATATCAATAAATTATCAAAATTATGCTTTTGTGACTGTATACAATACATGTTCTGTGCACAAGCTGCCATTACGCTTTATGTACATGATTCTTCAACAACGATGGACTACATTATGAAGTTAAATATGGCATATACGTTATTATAACTTACTAAAATATTTATCTAAATTCATCCCTTTCCGAAGAGATTCTTTCAAAAAATATTAATGAAATAAATGATATATTAAGTACTTAAAAGACCAATTTTTCCATCCTCAAATGGAGTATACTCAAGTAACATAATCAGTGGACGTAACTAAAGGAGCTTGTCTATGAAACTAAGGCTGCGGTCCCACTGAGGCAGAGCTGAGCAGAGCGGAGAGGAGCTGTGTCGCGATTCACCAATCAAATGACTTAACTAAATGAGCTTGTTTTGTCTATGGAACTAACGCTGCGATTCCACTGAGGCAGAGCGGAGAGGAGCTGTGCCCCGATTCACCGATCAAATCCACATCAGTGAAGAAGAGATGTGGATTTCAAGCCATGTGTTTGGTGGATTGGGGCACAGCTCCTCTCCGCTCCGCCTCAGTGGAACTGCAGCCTAAACAACGTGTAAGTAGCATAGCGATAGCCAAAATAGACTAATATTTTAACTATACAAAAAAACGAACAGCTATTTTCGTATTACACCAACTGGTTTTTTGTTGAATTAATTCAGTTTCATAGATATATAACTCTCTTGATTAATGTCCACTATTTATATTAGAAATAATTTGTTATTTAATTGAGGATGGCACAATCTCAGTTTAGTAATTTAAACAGTTTGTTTCTCTTTAGATATTAGAGCATCTGAAAGCTATATTATTACGTTTTGAATAATAATAAGACAGATCCCTAATTTCTTTAACAAAATTTCTGTAAAAATGACTATGAAGTACTCATTAAATTGCATATATTGAGAGTTATATTTTACTAATATTATTAAGCTGAGTGTAAACGAAGCTCTTTTCTAGCTATCACTGTGTCAAATTTGAATACGTTCGGTCGCATACTCGTGAGTGCATGTATCTGAATACATATAATCATGAATTATATGCCCTCACAAGTATGGCGAATACCACTGTGTCAAATTTGAAGAGGATTGGTTAGGCCGTACAGCAGGAGTAAAGAAACGGCACGGAAAGAAACGAACTACGTGAGACGCATAGAAAAGAGCTTCGTTTACACTCAGTTTAATAATATTAGGAAAATATAAGCCGTTCAGGAAGAGTAAGGCAACGCCGCGGAGGAATGGTCACCGAAAAATACAAATATCCCATTGAAAATTCTCGCGCACAGAATAGAATAACACTCAGTTCAATATTCTATATATATCTAGTTATTATTGAAATAAAGTATAAGCCATATTATACTTCATGTTCCAACCTTGGCATCTATTTCGATATACCGACTGGTCCAATCGACTCCTAACAGTCGATTAAGCAACATGCTATATAGACTAGATTTCTTTTTATTGTCCAAATCACTTGTCTAAGCGATTATACCCTTAAATTCGAGGATTTTACCTGTTGTGTACTGTAACCAAACAGACTACATCCACTTGCGAGTTCTCTATGGAAAGAAACTTGGAATGATCGAATGAAACCGAAGCACGTAAGTACAATAATATTATTTTGTGTCCTGTTCTTAGTCTGTCAAATAATCAAACCGTCTTATTGTTGGACTAAGTGTCAGATTTCGTTACTCTATTGGGGCCTCTATAGAAAAACCAGTTTTATTATAATTGACTTTCAAAAGAGTTTTCATTATAAAAGGACTGTAATTGTAGAAAGGACTGTAGTTGTAAATAGGACTGTAAACTTTTAAGATTATTATTAGGAAACAAAAATTTTAATGGAATTTTTTTCCTAAACTTATTTCATTGCTGTATCGTATGAATCAATAGTTATCGTATCTTTAATTATCTTTATCGTATCGTGGTTACCTTAGTGACTGTGATGTTCAATCCACCCAAAAGGCTACAACCGGGATAGACAGACTAACGTGCCTTTGAACACTGAGGCGCTCAATATTTAGGAAATTTGGCGGTTACCCATCTGAAGATTGGGCGCACTCCTGAGGCGCTGAACCTCACCAATCACTTAGACCAGTGATAGATGAAACTAACAGTGAGACTATGAGCGTCACAAAGAAATTATAGTGGTAGAACACAGTTTTAAATATTATATGGACTTACAAGTTTTACATTGTCTAAAATGGAGGCGTTGAGTTACAGTTAACAATAGGTTTCACAGTAAAAATCGTTATTTAATATATAAATGTATAGAATTCTTACAGGCCCGATTAAATTGACAGGTTTACTTACACACAATTCAGGATTACCCCATTTATTTATTTATATTATTATTTCATTACAACGCAAGGCACATTTTCATCTGTTACAACTATGTATAAGATTGCACTTATAAAAAAGTATTATCCGGCAGATCTTTGTTTTAACTTAAACATGTTTAAAACTCTAAGCGATCCCATATGGCTCCCATAACAAACTTGAGATAAATTGGACTTATTTGGAACATTTTAACAAAATTTTTACGGATTGTAATTTAAAAATAAAATAAAATAATAAATACAAAATAGACTAACACAATTTTACTTATATGCAACAATTACATAATTTACTCAATTGTAATTTTACGTAATAATAACAAAATTAAGGGACTCAATTTTATATCAATAGTTTGTTTTATGGTTTTATTTGCTTAAGTATCGAAACGCATTGTTGCAATCCAATAAATAAGTTTTCATTAAAATAACAAAAAAATCTTATTAAAGTGGCTTTACCGCACAGTTTAAATATTTTACAATAATTTCAATCAAATATTAATTTTTAGCATTTTTTCCATGCAAAATCTAAATCAAATACTCGAAACTGGTAAAACAATAAAAAATCATTCAATGTGAATTTGAACGGCGCCCTCTACCAATCCAGAGTAGGGTGCTCTGAGCATTAAGCTAGGAAGGATACACACCAATAGACTAAATAAAAAGTTCTTTTAGCCACCCTACGGAGGATGTAGGGGTTAGATCTTAGAGGAGCAGAGGATCTTAAACGAAGCCGACTGATATGTTACACTGTAGCACGTGAAAGACTTTTGTTTCACGTGCTACTACGTACAAATCAGTCGTTATTAAATAGTTCCACAATGGAACTAATTAATTCTTAATTTATGAAGTTTTCTTCAATGCAACCTGCTTTATAGAGCCTAGATTGGTAGAATGTACAGGTTGGATTCCCCCTGGAAGATTAAATATATGATTTCCCAGATTTAAGATTAGTATTTAAAATGTTCCAAAATCCATTTATATTCTCTTTGAAGTCAAAAAAATGCTTTTCACACAGCCTTCTTCACTTAACGAATTCTCGATTACAAAATTGTGTCATATTATTTCATGTATAACATTTTATTTAAAAAAAAATGTTCAAATCATATGCTAGCACTTAAATAAATTACATACTAAGGTAAGGCATATTTCATAATTATAAATAATTAATTACAATTAGTTATAGTACATATATGTAATATTATATATACAGTCTCGCGATGTCTTAAAGCCAAGTTTTTACAATATATTTACAATTTTAGAAAACTTGTAAAGTCGACATACATACGTGTAAGGCCGCAGGATGGTGTAGCACAGGTGAGAAAATCTGGAGGCACTAACTTGTACTCCGCGACAAAATTGGCTAACTCCAATTTAAGAGAGTATCATCGAATGGCACTGTGATTGCAAATTTATGATTATAGATGATTAAATGGTCATGTGATTAATGGAATTATAACGAAGATTACACTCCAGATCTTTTCAAGCGTACTTTAGTATAAATTTTGTGTATTATTTTCAATTATTAACAAGGCCCCTATAAATATTACCGCATATACGATCCGCACTATTTACATTATTATGGTAATTGTCAAAAATGACTACGTTATACACCAGCCGCATTGATACTTTTTGCTTACTGACAGCAAAAAGTATCAAGCGTTACCACGTTAGACTAGTTTATATAAGTCTATAGTTTACGGCTTATTGTATAACAATTGAAGTAAGTAACAAATCCATAATGATAACAAGAAATATGAATGTACCTGAACGTACCATTATTCCCAACAATGTAAAAAACGCACCCAATCATGGGTATTTAATGTGCACTGCACTGCACATACACTAGAGGCTATGAAAAATTGGTCACCTAGAGAAATATATAGAATTTATTTCTAATTTAAACATCCTGATTATTTCATAAAATTGAGTTCTAGATAACTAATTTTTCATCACAAAAGTGTATATAAATATTTTAATTAAGTTCAATAAACAAAATAGTCACTGAGTTTTTCAAAATGTTCACTTCACTTGGTCTATATCCACATTTTAGTTCACAATATGTGACCATTTCTACAAAATGATGAGATAATCAACCAAACAGTATCTAACTACAGGTATTAATAAATTTGTGTAACAGAAATAAACAGCAACTACGTTCATCTGTATTATAATTATCAACAACGGTTAACAACCCCATCATTTTGTAGAACAGGTCAGGAAAGTACATCACTCTGTTAGCGTCAGCTTGGAGGGGCGAGAAGGACCTCCAACCAACAGGGACAGGCGGTCACATCGCGCCTGGAGTACTTCGGCCCCCAGCCTTTGGCGAAAGAAATCCTCACAGACCTCGGATCGACAGGCCCAATATGAGGCAGCGACACAGCTGGAGGTGGACACGAAGGATCGAAGATACAGAGGCAGTGACCTGGAGCGACTCGCCATACTAGTAGGGCTTTGGCTGCCGCCGCATCCAAGGCTGGGGAGCTGACAAAGACTGGCTCTTGGCTTCGGTTGTAAAGCCAAACCCCATCTGATTCCAGTGATAGGGTCACGCCTTGGCCGATTTTTGCTCTAGTTTTTCGCACCTGTAATAAAAAATAAAGTGTTGTTAACTTCTGTTCAGCCTTGTATTGTTTCAATACAAATAAGAATATTTTTCTATAATAGAATCAGGAACTAAACGAGTGGTTCTAAGTTAGAATCCTGAGTGAGGGATTTAAAGACTCAAGAATATATGAGAAATAATAATACCTTTACAACTTTCCACTTCACAACCGAAAATAATGTAAAAGTAATATTATTCATTTTGATTTAATTAACCAATTTATTACATGGCAATAATCAAGTTTGATACAAAGTAACTGAATTTTGTAATTATTACCTAAAATTACAATTGAGGAACTTATCTTTGTGATTATTTCATATAATTACAAAATAATATTGTATTTATACTTATAAAAAAATATCTCTCCTATGTAGTTAACAATAAAATTAAATGTAAGACAGCATATCTGTCCACTCCGAAGCGGCCGAGGGCCTGGTGATCTGTAATACAGGTTCTATAAGAAACCTACTTCAGACACCAGCTCTCACAAAGGAATATGTATAGATATTAATTTAGTTGTAAGTATTGTAACTACCTTTGTGGAGAAATAAAATAATAATTATTATTCTTATTTAAAAATATTGTAATGAATACCATATTAAAGTATACTGTGTTACTGAAGCCGTGTGAAATAAGACAATTTGCAGCTTTCTAAACTCAATATCCCTTTATACCTGAGCAAGCGAAAGCGATTTCCTCACCGATATAAAGAGTCTAAAGTTAGTTTAAACAATTCAGATAACAAATATAATACCGCGCTTCTTTTTATTCGGGTAAACTCAAGAGTTAACCTATCAAAAATAAATAAAACTCCTTTTGTTACATCAACCTATTTAAAGGACGAACGAATGAAATACTGTCATAGAATTGTAATACTGATATGGTTCCAAGGGTACAAGTACGTACCTACTTTTATTACAAAAAATGTGTACAAATCGCGAAAGTTTAAAAACATTAATTACAAATCTTGTCAGTCATACAAAGAAAACTCATAAAATCACAATTATAAGTTTACGTTAACAAAGACATTCGCATACGCCGGGTTATCTTAGGTTATCTGCTCTTCCTACTGAATCAATAGCGAGTGGTGATCTGGTACGCCCCTTTCAAGCTTATAGCAATAATTGACCTGTGCTGAATATTTATTTCAATGACTACTATAATTCACTAGATTACTAGTTACCCGCTAGCACATAATTGACAACATTTCAAAACTGACACCACCTTAAAACAAAAATACCATTTCTTTATTTTTGTATCCTGAGTTCAAATATATTTTTTTTATATTTTTTTATTTTTCATTTCTGAGGAAAAAACTAAAAACTAAAAAAGGTGTGATGACGTCACTTATACGGCGGACGAGGTAGTTTCCTTTGCCTAAGCATTCCAATGTTTTAAACGAAAACATTAACGTTAAACAAGACATGTCAAATTGTCAATTGTCACTCACGGTTTTAAATTTCGAAACTTTCATGGTGACTTCATGAAACATAATAAGGATAATAACACTGGAAACGAATTTAATATTGACGATTTTAATTTTATTTGAAATTGAAAACATTAAACAAACGTAATCAAGTTTAGGCGCCAACGAGTTTGACAAGACAGTGATTTTTTTTGACGGGTTACATCAAAGCAAAGATCGATGGCTATTCCACCGTATGTATGACGTCATTTGCCGCTTACGTCTTTTTAGAATACATCTAATTTCAAAGGTGAAATTATGAATGAAAAGTTCATAATTTCGCAAATAGGAAAAATATGGGTGCCCTAGTTTTGGATTTACTTTTAAATAACGCAATAATACATGCCAGTTAAAAATATGAAACGTTGTCAATTGCGGTCGCGAACTCGCATGCCAAGCACGGTAACCTCGGCAAACGCCTCCAAATGGCAAATTGTAGGAAACTTTGGGGAGGCCTATGTTTAGCCAGTTTACGACTAAACGCCGTCAGACTGTACACCGACAAGATTTTAATTCGACAGAACTTTTCGCCGACTGAACACTTTGCCGACAGTATTCATAATTATTGGTTTAGGTTAGGTTAGAACTGTGACGACAGTGCACGAGCTGAGCGGCGAAGTGCCAGAACCGAATCGGTCCTATATTACACTTGGTAAATGTTTCTCTCTGAGTATGAGTGAAGTGTTCTGTCGGCGAAAAGTGCAGTCGAAGTAAAGTCATGTCGGTGTACAGTCTGTCGGCGTAATGTCTGTCGGCGTTTAGTCGTGCACTCATGTCTAGCAGCGGATAACATCAGGCTGTAGATGTGATTAAATGCCATTTCATTACGTTTTAGTCTAAACTGTGTTGACAAATGATGATGATGTCCTCCCGACCGAATTTCGGGCACGGAATTCATGGTCTGATGGGACGCCTAGCGACACGTCCGGAAAGAGTACAGGTACAGGACCGACGGCTTTACGTGATCTCCGAGGCACGGGGGTGTAATACCGCCAACTTCCAGACTTCAGGCTGATACTGAGAAATTTCTTTTTACGGAAAAATACCAAAATCACTTTTGGCCGGACCCGGGATTTGAACCCAGGACCTCATTATCTGCGGTTGAACACGCTACCGCTAGACCAATGAAGCAATCAAATATGCAATACATGGACACAAATCACTCCCAAACACAGAACCACGATTTGTGTATCATTATAATAGTTGCCATGTGCGAGGATCGAATGTAAAATATGAGGGAAACGAAATAGTAGTACCGGTTTCCCGATGGCAACTTACAAGCAGCCTAATTGAATTGTTAGGTTATTCTTATCATATCCCTCCTATCATTATTTCACATGTATTATCAATGTTTCCGATAGGTCATATGAAATTATATAATATCTTCAAATTTGATTAGAACTAGGTACTACCTAATATAAGTTCTAATCAAATTTCAAGATAAATGAAGATTCAATATGATTAGCCTAACCCAGCAGATCGCACGTTTTTTGGTATTAAGCGGCTGACCAACTTTATCGTGGCATGCTAATCTAACGCGCATAATAAAGTTCAGAGTAACGGAGTGAACAGCAAAGCATAAAAACGAATTTTAAAAAGGTGGAAATGTTTAATGTAACAGAACTCTAATTGCGAATAAAACATATTTAGACATAATATCAAATATAAAATAATAGTTGAAATTGTGTTCAGTTTGGGTAGTTATTTTAAAGCTTCCATAGATTTTGTATTCTAAGAAGTCATATTTATTCCATTGGGAAAAATTATGAAATCACATAATTTTTCCCAATGGAATAACCGATTTCCAAAAAGGATTATCATTCCGACTATATATTTTTATTATAGTTATGTACTACTAGTAGATTCCGGCCACGGCTCGGCGGCCAGTCTCTATGGAGTCCAGCCATCTGCGTGGCACATATTGTAGGTTTCTTTTTATCCTGCATTGCGGCGACAACAACAAAAAGCCACTTATTGTCTGAATAATTCCTGAATTGGTATTTTCAAAAATGTTTGGTGAGACATATCACAGTATCTCATCCCATACTGATAAAACTCTCTAGGAGAGTTCTCGGGGCACAGGGGTGTGATAAAAACAATTCGACCGTTGTCAGCTTCTTAACATATATAATATATATGTATAACTTGAGGGGTGTCAAGGCACACCCGGATGGAACGAAGTTATTTCCTATTATTTATTATGTACAAAAAACCTGTATACACTCAACAAAAATAAGCATCGCGACACCACACTGTGCAATGCGAAAAGAAATGAAAATATCTGGCTTGCTTTCTATAAGAGAGAGAGAGAGAGACAGACAGAGAAACATGCGCACGCCGCACAGCTGCAAAAAGTGTCGTGACAACTTTTCGTGAGATTTTTTTCCGTCTAGCCCCCTTTCACAATGCGCGATAAGGAACTTCGTTCCAATAGGAAAGTACCTAAAATTAAAGTAATGACTGTTTCGACTCGATCAGAACAAATCTAACTGTTCCATCGCATCAGTAGGTAGGCATAGATATGATATATCGACTGATAGCGATATCCGTATATTATTCTTTCCACAAATAAAAATAACAACATGATATGCATATGACCTTCTGCCAGTGAAGAGCATTGAACTGTAATATGAAACAAAAACTGAGGCATTAATCACATTTTTGATCATTAAATTTTGGACAGGTTAGCTGCATTGCATCTTCTTTTTTTTGAATTGAAATCTTCTATAGGTGCGTTGCACTTTTTGGGTCAACAAAAATCATAGAACTCGCTTCATCATCTTTTTTTTATTTATGGGAATCTGCTGAATCTTTTGCGCCATCGTCACCGAACGCTTATAGCCCAGTAAAAATGGCAGTTTCTAAAGGCTTAGGTTCCTCATTGAGAATATAATCACAAAATGCTGACAGATCCAGGTGGAGATTCAAGCGCCATCTTGAAAATGTTATCAGCCGATAACTTGGAAACTACGCACTTTAGGGCGAAAGTTATTGAGATTTATTTCCCAGTAATTTAACTAACTATTCAAAATCTTTCTTCAATTAACTCAATACCTTTTTTAGACGTTTTAAAATCACTTAATTACATATAAATTAAATTATAAGACTTGTAATATAAATATTAATACTCTATGTACGAAGTTTCTTCTAAGTTTGTACAATCTGTTCAATGACATTGTCAAAATACCTACGTACTATATCATAAACCTAAGAAATTTTTATAGTTTCAAACAGAGCAACAACCAAAAATTACTAATATATCAATTACATTACAAAATACAACAATATCCAAAAAAACTGTAATGTTTTTAACGGAAATAGCTGCTTGTTATTGTAGTTGTACAGGCGCCAGCACAACAAGCTACCCCAATCTGTCAAATTTCCCCAATTGAAAGTGAACCTTATGCTAATGTGATAAAGTTGAAAATCTATAAAATAAGTTTCACAGATTGGGGTAGCTGGATGTGGTGGCGCCTGTACAAACTAATAATCTAATTTTGAAACTTGACTTATATTAATAAGTTCCTGTATAATTGTGTAGCAAGTAAAAATCTCACTAAAGTAGGTATTTCGAGTGGTTTGTATCTAGAAGTCGTTTACTATCAGATATATTTTAGCTGCATCTATTATGTAAGTGGCGATAACACGATAATATTCTGATGACCGATACGATACACGGGCCAAGCCTTGCTGTAATCTAAAAGGCTACCTGGCATGAATATGTAAAATCGAAAACGCTACCTCACAACACATTTTAGAAGTCATACTACTTCAACTTTGGTTAAAATGCATTTAAGTGGGATAGATGCTAATAGGAGAGCAAATATTATTTCATACAAAAATAAATAGGTAAATAATATCCTTTGACACTATTCACACACGGCCATCTGATCCCAAACTAAGTTTGATACCAAACAACAGATATATTACATATACTACTTTTATTTAGTAAATAGATACTTATTAAGATACCACCGAAACTCAGGACAAACAGATATGTTCATGCACACAAATATCTGTCCCGGGTGGGAATCGAACCCACGGCGGGTTAGGAAGTCAAGGAGAAGGCTTACGATAGAGAAGGCTGGAAACTGCTACACCGACAAGTGCACAACACTTAGATTAGAGAGAGCATCAGCTTTAAGCTGCTAGTGTATCATCACAAATAATAACAATTTAACCTTACGTTTCTTACAATTTACCGTACAACTCCTGACTACTTATTAGATATTATAGTGCAAAAGGGTGGACCCTTCCTAGATATTATGCTAATCCGGTGAAACTATAACAGGACCGGAGATCAGGCTTCATGCGCTTTTTGTAACATAGACATAATCCAAAATAATGGTATAATATTTACCTGTTCTACTTGCGGAGCATCCACCCTTTGGTCCAGAGCATCCAAACACATCCCATATCTCCCAGAACCACAGGTCCCTCCGCCTCCTCCAAACACGTCCACCGCCCTCACTCGGACACTGAACTGCCGACCCACGCGCTGGGTTAGTTCCCAGTACGCTAGTCTGCACCACTCTGCCTCCCAGCTCTGGCGTTCTGGAAAGATGAAATTGTGGTTCAATAAATAAATGCTTACTTTTTTCCGTATCAGGACTTAGTTCCCATTACTGACATTTACCATTTTTTAGGGTTCCGTAGCCAATGGCAAAAAAACGGAACCCTTATGGATTCGTCATGTCTGTCTGTCCGTCCGTATGTCACAGCCACTTTTTTCCGAAACTGTATGAACTATGCTGTTGAAACTTGGTAAGTAGATGTATTATGTGAGCCGCATTAAGATTTTCACACAAAATTTGAAAAAAAAAACAGTAAATTTTGGGGGCTCTCTACTTAGAACTGAAACTCATAATTTTTTTTTCATCAAACCATGTGGGGTATCTTTAGATAGGTCTTCAAAACTGATATTGAGGTTTCTAATATCATTTTTTTCTAAACTAGTTTTACTAAATAGTTTGCGCGAGACACTTCCAAAGAGTTAAAACGTGAGTAGCAGTTACAGGAGAAGCCTGTAACTTTTAAAATAAGAGAATTATAAAACTAAAAAAAAATATATGATGTACATTACCATGCAAACTAACAACGAAAATTGGTTTGAACGAGATCTAGCAAGTAGTTTTTTTTAATACGTCATGATTTTTTTAATACATATGAAGTACATTACCATACAAACTTCCACCGAAAAAAGTTTGTTGGTTAGGAGGGAAACTTTTTCCTAGATCATAAATTGTATTTGTTTGCAATTTGGACCAGGCCAAGTTGCCATGTGGTACTAGCAATGAATGATAATTGCGATGAGTCATACGTTCGTCGAAAATCGTTGAAAGTCTGTTTGTATGTAAATCAGTGCACCAAGTGTACATACGTTCTTTATGTAAACGTTGTCGTGGATCTCGAACAGTGGAAAATTCGCTTGGTAAATGCTTGCCTTTCACGACGCAGGTCGTGGGTTCTATTCCCACCCAGGACAGATATTTGTGTACTTGAACATGTCTGTTTGTCCTGAGTCTGGGTGTAATCACACTGATATTGAATAATTTGTGAGTGTATATGTTTGTTACTTTTTCACATCTAAACGGCTGGACCGATTTTAATAACATTAGTTAGTTGTACGGTGGTACGGCGTTGACACCCGGGATTAACACATAGGTTATAATTTATAAAGTGTAACGCGGGTAAAACCGCGGGACATAGCTAGTTATCTATATAGTATAAGTCATCTCAGATATCTGGTTATCTGTTATCTGGTTACCACAGTAGAAGCTCTGCTTAGTTTGGGATAAGATGGCTGTGTGTGAATAATGTCCCAGGATATTATATTCTTGGGGTAGTCTTCTATAAAGTGCGGTTTTTAGGGAAGTTTTAAACAACGATAGGTGGATTGCTATAAGTGTATTACGACGGTTATGTTGAGCTTGAGTGAGTCTCATCGGGGAGGGGTGAGGGCTGGCTACGCGTGAGTCATATGTGTGTAACCGCTTATCATCAGGTGGACGGAAAACTTGTTTGCCAGTAGTATAAAAAACCTCGTTAACTTTCCTAATGAAATAATAACTAGTGACGTCATTTATTCATGTATGGATGGCAAACACCTGGTCTGTAATTATTTTCAGGATTCTGGAATTGGAACTTCGTAGTTCCTATTTTCTATTGCTAACGATTTGTATTTGCCACTAAATTTTCATTTAACAATCTGGCGAATGAGGCATTCCATTTCTAACAAAAGAATGGATTATGTTAAAGGATTAATATCCAATAGACTAAGTAAGCATTAGCCTTATTTTTCATGAAATACCACCAGACAGTACCATCAGCGCCTAGGCGGCGGTGGTGTGGGGATGGCGCCAGGCTGGCGGACGCGATCGATCGCCAAGGTTACCGCCACCATAGTGGGATTGGGACACAGCGCTGCTGGCAGAAGGAACGTATAATATGGATAACAAATTGAATACGTCGAACAATTCCAACTGGAATTTAATTTGAAAGTGGACTTCACTTCAAGAAAATACGTCTTTGTATAAGGGAAGCCACTTTTTATACCACTTTTATTGTCGTCCTAGCCGAATAAAAATAGAATCTCGGGATATCTCGGCACAATGTCACACAGATCATCCTAGCCCCAAACTAAGCAAAGCTTGTACTATGGGTACCAGTTGACGATATACATACTTATATAGATAGATAAATACTTATAGACATAGAAAACATCCATGACTGAGAAACAAATATTCGTGCTCATCACACAAATATTTGCACTTACCGGGATTCGAACCCAGGACCACCAGCTTCGTAGGCAGGAGCACTACCAACTAGGCTACGGTGACCGATAGAATTGAAGATTTGTTTATTCAAGTAACTATGACTCATATAATAATACGTTAGTAGGACTTACAGTTATATTAGTTACCCTGTAACGATCATCCCTGCGGCAAGGCACAGCAACGACTTAATATCAGCCACGGCGGCGTGTCTCAATGAAGACTACCCATCTGCGTAGGACATAGTATAGTGCAAACTGTGTGCAAAACACAGGGGCACTAGTCCATCATTCTCATGATCTGATGGGGCGTCTAGCGCCACGACCGGAAAGTTGTCAGGTACAGGAGCAACGGCTTTACGTGCTCACCAAGGCTGGAGGGAGTGAGATAACTGGCAAGTTCCAAATTCGATGCGTATAAAATATCATCTTCAATATAAAAGAGACATGTCTCGAGTTACTTGACCGACCCGTCCTTTATATCAAATAGAGTAATCTCTTAGTGTTTACCTTCACCGTCAGTAGCCAGGGAGCCGGTGCCAAGCCGCTCATGGTCGGTCCTCCTCGCGTCCTCTGTACTCTCTCCATGCTCTGAGGACAAAGCAAACAGCGTTTATGGAAGTACGCAAGACCTGGGACCTTAAGTGTTACCGACCTTATGAAATATCCTTTCGAGCACTGTATCTAACATATTCAAGACGGAATGTGTATGCGTTTGTTATGCTTTCAAGCCTTAACTACTCAACCGATCATATACTCTTCTACACAACTCTGCCTTTATAGTTGTACAAAATACAAAATCAATATGTAGTGTTAATTCCGCTAATTGTCAGTTTAATCATGCATGGACTAAAACACGTGTTGGGTATCGTACTGGCGCATGTAATATGCTTTTTTTTATATTGTCCTTCTTGCATGTGCACATTTTTGCCGGCGGGAGGGCGGTGCAAATTGCATCCCGGCATGATTAAACTGACAATTAGCGGAATTAACACTACATATTGATTTTGTATTTTGATTGTTATGGATTTCCGCAAAATAACGCCTGATTCCATTACTTATTTATAGTTGTTTTTATAAGTCTAGGCTAAGGAAGTGATCGGCGACGTCAAGCAACTATAGATGGATGATCGCTAAATTGGTATAATTTCTGAGCGCCTCCGTCCTTCAGAGGGCACGTTAAGCTGTAGTTGGTCCTGGTTGTAGTCATTAAGCCATATCAGTCTTACTTGGTGGCTTGGTCAACTCTGACACGAGTTACCACTGACCATACGATAAAGAAAGTGTAATCATAAGTAAAATAAAAAAAAATATCTGGAATCTGAGACACCGCGAATAGCTAAGTAATATACTTATAATTAAAAAAAGCATTTTTTCGTACAAGTCGAAACACGCTCTAAACTACATTTTATCTAAATAAAAAAAAATGGCGACCAACTGGTTTGCGAGTGACATCACACACCTGCACAGTCGCGCGCGAATAGGTGTGTCTATGTATAATTTATCAGCCATAGGTATCATGTCGGATGAATGACAATTTAATTTGGAGAGCTCCTTTGAGAATATCGGCATTTTAAATCTGTGCGAATGCTACGCAAAAATACGACGCCTCGTTGGCAGAGCGGTAGCTCGTTCTCTAATAAGGTCCCGGGTTTAGAAGTTTATCGAAATTTAATGGCAAGAAAAATTCTTAATAGAAACCGGAGTCAGGATGTTGAAGGTGCTGCTGTGAGACTGACATCTATCTAAGCTTGTCAGCTTGCATATCCCATTGGATTATGTGACTGAGGGAAAAGAGAGCACCTCAGTTAGTCAGCATAAGGATGTACTAAGTCAAAGTCAAAAATCATTTATTCCGTTAAAATTTTACGTTTATGTGGAATTTTTTTTACCCAACCGTGCAGTGCATGACGTGGCAGCTACTGAGAAACACTCCAGAAAACTCAGTAGGAATCCTTATTTAAAATAAAATATACTTAAGATTAATTACAATCATGTGTGTTGCATGTTATGTTTATACTCAGAACAACTCAATCCCAAGCACTTTTGTCGCTTAAATAATCAGAAATTTTGTTATATGCCCTGCAACACAATTTGGCTTTAATCATTCTTTTAAACTTATTCGTAAACAATTCTCTAAGTTTACTGAGTTCGACATTCAAGAAGTTTTTATTAAAGCGCACCTTGTGTGGCTAGCATAGCGGATGCCATGAGCCCAACTGAGAAGATCCGACGGAACAAACTCAGTAAGTTCCAACCACCAGTTTAAACGCGGCCCAGTCGATACGGTCCGGAGAAGCATTCTGGAGAGTTGAGAGAGCTTGAAGTGGATAAGATTTACGAATCGCTTCTCAATATTACTGTTAAGTAGGTACTCGTAAATATGTAAAACTGGAATGTACTAACTTATTTGGATTTAAAAAAAATTGAAGTTGAGGGGATGGTAAAGTTGAGATTAATTCATAAATACTCCGAGTGAGAGTGTGAAGTTGAGCAAGCCTCAGAGTTATGTCTAATTTCTAAGGAAGCTCAAGAAACTTACATACTGAAGTTAATTTAAGAGGCTCCCTAAACGCAGTTTAATTTCATCATTATTATGAAACAGGAAACTTGCAATCAAAGTATAAAATTGGTATAAAATTTTAGTTATTATATTTTCTTGTAGTTTTTTTTTTATAATAAGTCCTAATTTCATCTAGATTTGTTCATTTTTAACACGCTTTTATTAGTTTCACCTGTATGTATGTATGTTTGTAACCGACCCCTTTGAGCTCGATTTTGTCCTACTTTGAACGATCAGATTTAATTCAAACTTTGCACACCTGTCAAAGATCGATGACAATGCAATAATCAAAATCAAATATCCGATTATCCTAATTAGATTCGCCAGGATTAATTAATTTCTTTCCGCATCCTTTGCATGCGAGTAAGAGAGACAGAGTTAGTGCGCGAACTACGCATGCGACAGTTCCAGCAGACTTACTCTTTCGGGCACTCAGTTCAGCACAACCTTATAAAGACTAATATGGTAGTTGCGATATATATATATATATATATATATATATATATATATATATATATATATATATATATATATATATATATATATATCAACTAATACTATATTTTAACTAATATTTTATTTTATCACATTAATGCTTGGGTATGGAATTTTGTAGTAATAATTTAGTAATAAATTAGAATAATAGTATTAATAGAATAAATAATAGTTTAAAAAAATAAAAAAACACGCTTTTATAGAAAATCCAACTAAAAAAAAATTTAACTAAAAAATGAAAAATAAATAATAGTTTAAAAAAAATAAAAAAACACGCTTTTATAGAAAATCCAACTAAAAAATAGAAAATAAAATCTAATAAATTCGGATTAAGAATAGTGTAAATAAGAAATAAATGTACATTGTTGCAAAAAAGCGTGGGGTGCATCTGAAGTGCTTTTTATGATATCATCAAAGCGATGATCCTTCTACTCATCTGTCAATAAATGTTTATAACTATTGACACTATGCACCCCACGCTTTTTTGCAACAATGTACATTTATTTCTTATTTACACTATTCTTAATCCGAATTTATTAGATTTTATTTTCTATTTTTTAGTTGGATTTTCTATAAAAGCGTGTTTTTTTATTTTTTTTAAACTATTATTTATTATGTTTAATGTAATAGTAAGGTATATAAGTTACGCCCCCAGGGGATGAGAGGGGGTGGTGATATTCTTTCCCATCAGCCACACAGCATAAATTCCCAATAGTGGTAACCCTAGTGTTGTTCAAGCCGCCCAGTAGGCTTCTGAATTGGCTTAAGGACTGCAACCAGGCCTGTCAACTTAACATGCCCTCCGAAGTGTGGAAACGCTCAAAAATTTAATCACCTCAAACTGACCGCGCGCCTAGGTGCTTTGCTTCGCCTTTCACTTGAACTGGACTGGTAAGAGCAACTGGCCGTGAATGCCAAGTTCCGTTGAGATTGGCCACCGTAGCATAAATTCAGCCAGAAGCGCTAATATCGCTTCATAACACCACATTCCTAAACCTGTCAACCCTAACTAATCTCTTTTTAAGTCAACATAAATTTTGCATTTATTTAAACATAAAACAGTATTTAAATTTTAATAGGACGGTATTGAGAGTGTGGCGCCATGTCTAACTCGTCACAGCATAAATATAACAGTGTGATAATTTAATATGCGCATTCGTTTTGACACTTTTGGCATGCGCTCCTTCACGAGTATAATTATGTAGAACCACGACTTCATTCTCATATTTATAGCAGAACGTCATTTGTTTTGTAATCAACTTACCCAGTTCCAAACCATCTCTTTCTTGCTGGGCTCACCTTGGTGTAAAACACTTTATTTTCACATTACGTTTACTGGTGGCTTTCATTGTTTTAACGGACAATGGGCTAAAATATACATACATGGCTCAAAGTAATGCGGTCCAGACGTTTGTCAGTTCATGTATATTTAACATTTAACTTAACGCAAACTAATAAATTTTGTTGTGTCTTGGCTAAATAATGGTTAAATGATAATTATTTATAGGACGAATAAGACATAAAAATATTTTTATTGTCAATTCAACACGAATTCAAAGTGCATTCAATCACTATGTGCTACTTTAGAATTTACAGTTTTCAAAGTAAGTATTGCTTATTGAAAACTGCGCCCGTATACACCAGAGGGCGCAGTTTTCAATCCCAGTAAATAATACAGCTAATCTTTTTATACTGTGTTTTCATGTTGACTCAAAAAATAGGAACAACCATTTTAGATTTTATTTCTAGTAAGATTTAAGGAAATTGTAAATAGTTGTATTTTGTGAGGTGAGCTGTATTCAAGGTGAATGTGTCGACTTTGTGCCTCAAATTAGACCTACAAAGTATTAAAATGAACGGGGAAAAGAACTTAGAACACTAGGCTCTAGGTCTTTCTGCCGCATCATATTAGAACAAGGTGGAAATGTTAACAATATGGAAACAGCGTATGAAACTAAAAAAAAACATGAGAGGTGTCAAGGGACACCCGGATGGAACGAAGTTATTTCTTATTATTTATTATGTACAAAAAACCTGTATACACTCAACAAAAATAATCGTCGCGACACCACACTGTTCAATGCGAAATAATAATGAAAATATCTGGTGTGTTTTCTATAAGAAAGAGAGAGAGAGAGAGAGAGAGAGAGACAGACAGAGAAACATGCGCACGCCGCACAGCTGCAAAAAGTATCGTGACAACTTTTCGTGAGAATTTTTTCCGTCTATCCCCCTTTCACAACGCGCGATAAGGAACTTCGTTTCAATATTCATACTAGTGATCAAGTAGCCCATTACTTTCCACTTCAGGGCAAGAGCCTCCTCTGACAATGAGGGAGCGTAGGCCGTCCACCACGCAGGAGTAGTGCGGTTTAACCTCAAATATCTTCAGAAACCTCTTGCATGTTTCCTTACAATGTTTTCCTTTACCTTTTTAATCTTTAGTCTTTATTTTACACCGTAAATACATGATTTAATCTAAAGCTATTGTATTTATTTTAATTAATACATGATTTAATCTAAAGTCTCAAAAATCTATTTATTGTACAGCGGCGAGCTCAATATGAGATTTCTTCCAGGAAACCCTTGTTAGAGTGTGACTTGAGTGAAAGGGTACTTATATATACTACATAGTGCATAAATAACTTATAACATCTATACATATAATAAAATCGTAGGAAAGTCAAAACTGTACATTGAATTTTTTTTTAATTATACTTGGGGCGTGATTTGCAATCGATAACGAAGCCAAAAATATAGTTTTTAGAATTTTTGTCTGTTTATCTGTTTGTCTGTATGTCTGTCCGGGCTAAACTCAAATTCAAATCAAATCAACTCAAACTCAACTCGGATTTACTTCAAATTTTGCATCAATATTACTAAGAGGTTGGGTCAACATATAGGCTCCATAATATCACGCTATCACCTACGGGGCAAGAGATGTGATGTGAAAATTTAACGCGGGTAAAGCCGCGGGGCACAGATAGTAAAAATTATAACTACTAACACATCATAAAGTTTTAAATAGTGCGTTTTAATTCAATATGTCTAATTTGTAAAACGCATAGGCTTTCGTAAAGTCAGTGGTGTGCGACTTGCGTTTAACTTGACAGTACCTACTGACTCCAACGGTCATACCACTTGGCTACTAGACTCCATACTAGTAATAGAACAAATTCAATTATACATACAGGTACATTATTCACATATAGTTGTGCGTAACACAGATATATTTGCATACTAGCGATCAAATCAAGGTCGGCTTTGTAATTATACGTAGACAGGGAATAATCTTAAGCGACACGATGAACAAACGTCGTACTGTATAGCTGTACGGTCAAGTCAAAACAAAATGGATAAGAAAGAATAGGAACAATGTAAAATTGAAGAAAAGAAGTTGGTAAAGGAGGCTAAGACCTAAAAGTAAAATAAGTACCGAAATATAACGTACAAAAGTTTGAATAGAACAGAATAAATGAACATTATTCTTATGAGACTGATACACAAAGACTTAAGTGCGACATATCCAGACGGCAGAGGCTTCCACGACCACCTACCGTGTAGCAATGGTATCTTCTGTCATCGCTAGAATGCTTAACAATAGATTACACTTAACGTATCAAAATTAAACATATAGGAAAAATCTAGGTAATAAAACGGTGTTTCCCTATGTCTAGCAGTCTCTTCTAGACAAAAGTTGGATGGATTAGGTGGATATTAGTAGTGTAAGGTATATAATTCACCAAAGCCTACGTCATGCCAAAAATGTTACGTCAGTCAGATATAGAATGCAATCCTTCACATAAGTCTAAGATACTATGTTAGACTTATCTGAACGATTGTTGTCTTCTCCACAAATGGAGAACCAATGACAGTCAATGAACTGTAATCTGTTACAAATGTTAAATTCCCTGTCATACCTCGATGGTCACACAACGGATATCCTAACAATATAAAATCTAAATAATTAAGACGCATACTCCACTGAAACTTAACATAAATAAAAATGCTGATGGATATTGAAACATTGAGAAAATAAGGCTTTGATAAGTAAGTAAAATATGTAATTAATTTATGGGGCAATGAATAAGATTCTATAACAAACTTCCCAATGATATCAGAGAATTGTCTACAAATAAGTTTAAAATAATTATTAAAGCCAAATTGTGTAGCAGGGCATATTACAACATTTCTGATCATTTAAGTGGCAAAAGTGCTTGGGATAGAGTTGGTTTAAGTCAACACACAAAAAAATATGTAATTAATCTTAGGTCCATTTTATTTACAAAAAAAATCTGCTTATTTTTCTGGCAGTGTTTCCGAGTAGCTGTCATGTCATACACTGCACGGTTGGATAAAAAAGAAATGAAGATTCCATATAACTGTAATGTTTTTACGGAATATATGAATTTTGAATCTGAATTTGATCGAGGCTCTTCAAGTGATTCCCCTTAGAAACGAATAGGACCAACCACACTGGTCGAGAAAGACAACTTATTAGATGAAATTTAATATCTTGCTTTAGGTATGAATAAGATGTGTTTGTCTAGATGTTCTGTTAGAGGTCAGAGGCCCATTATAACTACTAAAGGAGTTCAGGAAATTCCAAAGTCAAATAACTATGTTAAAAAAATCTTGCTAGAATTTGTGCAATCAGGATCATTCATAACAGTTCCGTTTATTTTATGACTTCGATATTGTAAGTGTGGTGATAAAAAAATAAAATCAGACTTGAAATACATTGGTTGCCGCAGTTTTTAACACGCTTTTATTAGCTTAACTTGTAACTTAACTGTGTATGTAAGAAAATCTTGGAATCTTAATTTGACCCACTTCCCGGTCTCCGATTAGGATGAAATTATGCACACGCTCTTCAGTTCTGATGACAATACATGACTAGCTAATAAACGTCATTACAAATCCAATATGGCGGCCTCCCAAAGATGGCGGACTGGGTGTTTGAAATCCACCCCCACGATATGGGTATCAAATGAAAGGGTACAGGAATACGAAAAAAAATAGTCACGTGACTTAATTTTGTAATTTTTTGTGTGTGTTTTTTTTAAACTATTTCTCACTTATTTTATTTTTGTTCGGGCCTATTTCTGTGTCCCACTGTTGAGCAAAGGCCCTTGGATTTCCGGATTTCGCCTTCTTTCTAAAAGAAGTGGCCCGTCGTTACAAAATGAGTTCAGGTCATCACACCACCTCCATTTGGCCCTACCGCATCGCAGTTTAGAAGAGATTAATCCTCCTGAACTGTGACTCCTGACAGAGTTTGTGCGTTTGAAGTAAAAACAACTATGTTTTTACTTCAAACGCACCATTCGCACCATTCCATTGAAATTAATTAAAGCACTAGCTAGCTAGTGCTTTAATTAATTTGAATGGAAGTACTATTAAAACAATATCAGAATATGATCTCCCCATCTCATCCCGTGGGGGAAGCGTAGAAGTTAACCCGAGGGAATATCTACCAGAGGACGGGCAGCGGCTTTTTTCTGAGTACTATGACCATCTTACTGCGATCGCCAACCCGTCTGCCAAGCGTGGCGATTATGGCATATCCTCCCAAGATAACTCTTAGGATAGGATTTTGTCCAGCAGTGGACTTCTTAGAACCGGTATGATGACTATTAAAACCATTTAAGCTTAGCTGTAAGTTACAGACAATTTTTTTATATAATATCCATGCAAAAGAGCAAGCGGGTCACTTGTGCCTCTAGCACGAGTTCCTGCAGTTTACTTACTCGATCACACGTACAGTTTCCTCCCATACATTGAGCACCAGCGCCTCTCGCGGAAACTATTAAGAACTAAAACTCTGGTGCTCAATGTATGGGACGAAACTGTACGTGTGATCGAGTAAGTAAACTGCAGGAACTCGTGCTAGAGGCACAGATGGTAAGTAATTATGTATAATTGTATAAAGCGTACCGATACAGCAAGTAGAATGTTTGCACACAACCATCCACGTGTATGGAAGTTTACAATAATACTTAATAACAATTAACTCGTTCAAAAATACACGGTGTACATGTATGTATACAGTGTATACACCAACGGCGATGAGTGGGCCTTAGTAACACATTACTTACTGCAAAAAAAGATATCGTCAGCATGGACTAGTACTATATGTATACAACTAATCTTCTTCTCTCCGGTCTAGAAGTTATTGACGAGGTTAAGCAACTAGGCTCGCGGTCACCGTAGCCTAGTTGGTAGTGCTGCTCCTGCCTACGAAGCTGGTGGTCCTGGGTTCGAATCCCGGTGAGTGCAAATATTTGTGTGATGAGCACGAAAATTTGTTTCTGAGTCATGGATGTTTTCTATGTATTTAAGTATGTATCTATATATATAAGTATGTATATCGTCACCTGGTATCCATAGTACAAGCTTTGCTTAGTTTGGGGCTAGGATGATCTGTGTGACATTGTCCCTATATAAGATTATTATTTTTAAAAATTCATAGATGGGTGACCGCCTGCCTTCTGAGCTTCGTAGGGCACGTTAAGCTGTCAGTCCCTGTTGTGCCCATTAGGCTTTCTACTTCGAAATACATGCATGTTATAGACAAAACACCCAGACATACCTAACAGTGTACTTCAAGCAAAGATTTGTCCCAGATAGGAATCGAACTCACGACCTATGCCTTAGCAGTAGTGTCACTAACCACTAGACCAATGGAGCGGTACAGTTCTCACGTATCCCTTACATTTAACAGTAAAAGGAGCAATTTTCAAGTAAAAAGCAGTAGAAACATGTCTATTACAATGTAGATAACAAATTTCTCAAGACCATCGTATAAGAATTCGTCAAGCGCGCAGCTTGAGCGTCCCACCGAATAGTTGAAAGCGCAATGACACCGCCGGATCGTTTACTACTCACGACATGGCTCCGACTGGGCTACGACATTGTCGGATTCAAAATTACGTGAATATGAAATATAATAAAATCGTAGGAAAGTCAAAACTGTACATTGAATATTTTTTTAAAGAGATACTTTGGGCGTGATCTACAATGGATATCGAAGCCAAAAATATAGTTTTTAGAATTTTTGTCTGTGTGTCTGTTTGTCTGTGTGTATGTCCGGGCTTAACTCAAAAAGTATATAGATAGATAGATAAAACTCTTTATTGTACACCTCAAGAAACAATACAAACTGACAACATATACAAATTAATACAGTACAAATGGCGGCCTTATCACAAGGTGTGATCTCTGCATGGATTTACTTCAAATTTTGCATGAATATTACTAAGAGGTCGGGTAACATATAGGCTACATATAATCACGCTATCACATATGGGGGAGGAACTGTGGGGCACAGCTAGTATGAAATATTTTAATTTCCTGCACGTGTAGGTAATCTCCTCGTTATTTGGTGTTCTCGTGATTTGGATCCAATAATGGATGTGACTGAGAAATCAGAATGAAGTCCCAGACGAATGCTAAGTCTGCATATGCTTTGTGTTCGCGAATTGCATGTTTGAAGACTACCATGTCATACTAGTATTTTTGTTAAATAGCCTGTCTTAAAAATAAAAAAAACAAGCATGTGTAAAGATTATTTTTTACTGCCAAAATAATTATCATAATTCTGCGATAGGAAGATAAAGGTTGCGCCCACTCGAGATGTATTGTCTCAAAATGATTATACTGATTATATCTCGTGATTGTATGTTACCTATTCTGTGACCATTATCAACTCCACCAATTCTGCTAAATAGGCAAAATAACTATAAAATTCACAAGTTAAACCTGGCTTTGAAACAACTAGACTTATAAAACTGACATTCGTAAAACTATGGGAAGATATTAATTAAAATAACCACTTATAATATAAAAGTTTCGAAGGACTTCGTACCCGTATATAACTTCTTTTACATATGATCTTACGTAATTTCACTTTTTTATTCCCGTGTCGTCTCCGTCCCGTGATGTCTAAACGGTCACCCATCTGACACACTAACGCTGCAGCATTTTATACACGCCTGTTTACAAGCAACCTCTCCAGTTTCCGAGCACAGCACAGATAGACAAACGCATTGCTTTCATTTGGTAATTTAACTGTAATGTAGTTTAATGGAATATGATTGGAATCTTTCATAGTCCAGATATTGAAACTAGGAGCTATAGTACGTATATCTTGAGAAACAGTAAAAATATTTGTTGATGTTTCGACTAATACCGCTTGTATCGCGCAATGGTAAATGTAGGCAACCTTAAGACAATATATTCAAATTTCAATTATTCGGTCTAATGTAACATTTATGTGGTAATCGTCATTTTTAAGTAGACCATCGTATCATCATCAATTACTTTGGATCTTAAGCTGTCAGTATTTAAAAACAGTTACGTTCCTTCAATTATTTAAAAAGTCTTTACGAGATACCTTTGAAGCACTCTTACCCAGAATCACCTTTTGTTTTACAGAAATAATCTTTGATACAGAAGAGATTGAGTTTAGAATAGAATGACGCTATTTAAAGGTGGAAGAAATCTGATCCATCGATTCAGGAATGGATTTATAACTAGCTGATACTGTGTGTTCGTTTCCGAAGTGTTTTGTTGATAACTTTACATTAGCACGTGAGAAGCGTAGATTCATCTTCACTAATGAATTATGGCCGTGGGTTTTCCAACCCAGAACGAATACCAGGGCCACCCTATGGCATCCCGAGAGTACTATAATTTTATGAATAGAATAAGAACTTGGAAACCATGTTTCGAGCAAATAAAGCATTCATCATTAATAGGTCTTCTCAGTTGGGGCGCATTGGATCCGGTGGTAGCATTAAAGCGCGACCGTCGTTATAAATACAAGGTCCGCCATAATAATAACATTTAATTCGTACCTTAATATAAACAGAACCATTCAGACAATATGTCGTAAAAATATAGCTAAAATTTAAAATTTAGATGATTAAACCTACACATGATCCTTGAAAATAACTTAATTTAAGTTAGCTAAATATCGTTACTGTTATAAAATAAATCTTATTGTAAATTATTTCCTACAATCCGTGTACCTAAATATCTATATGTACCTAGAAATAATTATAAATTAATTATATATTACTACGAACATGTTCTGACTATTTATAAGCGCTTTTTTAAAGTCTACATGAATAACAACCTTTTTTTATTTTATTTATTATTTATTCATAAGGTAAGTCCAACTCGTAGCTGCGTTGACCCCAGCCTTATTGAACTTTGTTACCCCATACAATAAATATATATCTTGAGACAACTAACTCACTGCCTTCTGATCCCAAACTAGGCAGAGCCTGTATTATGGCAACCAGACAACTGATAAACATACTAATATATTTCTAAATACATATTATAGATAAATTACACCCAGACACAGTACAAATAATCTTGATCATCACACAAAGATTCGTTTTGGGTGGGGATCGAACTCACGACCAGGCTTATTCTCTATGTGGACTGAATGACGGTAGACGGTCACCGTAGCCTAGTTGGTAGTGCTCCTGCCTACGAAGCTGGTGGTCCTGGGTTCGAATCCCGGTAAGTGCAAATATTTGTGTGATGAGCACGAATATTTGTTTCTGAGTCATGGATGTTTTCTATGTATTTAAGTATTTATCTATCTATATAAGAATGTATATCGTCGCCTGGTACCCATAGTACAAGCTTTGCTTAGTTTGGGGCTAGGATGATCTGTGTGACATTGTCCCTATATAAGACAGATCATCCTAGCCCCAAACTAAGCAAAGCTTGTATAATGATTTCTTAGAAATAGTTAAAGGAATTTAACAGAATAAAAACGCAAGTATAATGACAGTAATCGAGGCAAAAGACGTGTGCAAAGATTGTGACAAATGGAAATCCGTTGTCTCTGCCTACCCCTCTGGGAAACAGGCGTGAGTCTATGTATGTATGTAAAAACGCAAGTAATATCAGCTGTTCTTTTCAAATCACATGACTTTGAAGTATGGATCAGTTACACATATGTACAGACGCCAGCACATCAAGCTACCTCAATCTGTCAAATTTCCCCAATTGAAAGTGAACTTTATACTTTTGTGATAAAGTTGAAAATCTATAAAAGAAATTTGACAGATTGGGGTAAATTGATGTGCTGGCGTCTGTACAATACATACTTGCTAATTTCAAGCACTGAACGTCAACGCTATCATATTTTTATGGAAATGACGCAATGAATGACACTCAACTTGAAGTGCTTAATGAGTGCCTTATGTTAAAATTATCGTCATAATACCTAGTTACGTACTGATACAGCTGAATGGTTCCGAAGAAGTGTATTCATGTTGTTTCTAAGAAGATTTATTTATCTCTTTAAGCAGATAAAGAAGTTATACTCTGAAAGGTAACGTAAAATGGGGTAATGAGAGACGGGGGCAAAATAACGTATGTGAAGTTTTTGTGGATGTGCGATTTAAAATATAATTATTTTGGCCGCATAACACGGATTTCATTGAATCAACAAACTACAGTCTACAACCATCGAACATTCAAACATTGGTCCTCCGAACCGGATATGAACCAGCGACCTATAGATATACAGTCCACAACCATCGAAGATTCAAACATTGGTACTTCGAACCGGATATGAACCAGCGACCTATAGATATACAGTCCACAACCATCGAAGATTCAAACATTGGTACTTCGAGCCGGATATGAACCAGCAACCTATAGATATGTATGTAAATATACATATATACACAAGTAAGATTAATGTATGTTATGAAGCATTTACTTTTGTTATTAATTAAGTTAAACTTATACTTCAAATGTAACTACAGCAACATCGATGTACAGATAAGAGAGGGGTCTTTTCTAATACAAGTTACATATAACTTAAAAGCAGAGACCCACACACCCTAACAACTACGTGTAGTAAATAAATATAATTATGATTTAATTTTTTTAAATTGAAGATTCACACTATCCACTGATAGTGTCCCCATCGCTTTTCAGTCCTGGACTTTCCCTTGACTCTGTATTACCGTTAATTTTACAGGGAGGATAGGGCAGAATTTGTACGACTTCTCGAAAATATCTGCCTACAATACAAGGAATTTGGCAATATAAATAAAGAGATATAAGTCTGGTAGCCATAATTAATGTTTTTAGCTGCGGCATTTTATAACGTGGATCAAGCGCCTTAAGAGGTGCTCATAGCTAGATGCTTTTATTAGTCCGTAAGTGTTCGACAAGGGTAAGCAAATAAGCTCTAAGGCTTCCACTGCTGGACAAAGACCTCCCCCAAGGATGCATCCCTGCGCTGCCCGCTGTCGGAATCGGATATCTCAATGAATTTTGTTAATTTGTAAATGTTGTGTTCGGATGTAATTGGACTTCAGATTATACCGGACAACAGTATTTTACCGAAATTATATTATGGCTTTGTTTTAGTCTTTAGTATGTTTCTGTACCTATTCAATAAAATAAAAACTTGAGAGGTGTCAAGGGACCCCGGATGGAACGAAGTTATTTCTTATTATGTATTATATTATGTACAAAAACCCTGTATACACTCAACAAAAATAATCGTCGCGACACCACACTGTTCAATGCGAAATAGAAATGAAAATATCTGGCTTGCTTTCTATAAGAGAGAGAGAGACAGACAGAGAAACATGCGCACGCCGCACAGCTGCAAAATGTGTCGTGACAACTTTTCGTAAGATTTTTTTCCGTCTAGCCCCCTTTCACAACGCGCGATAAGGAACTTCGTTCCAAAAAAACCGCCTTAAATTTCTATAACGTATTTTCACAGACTGGGATCGGACGCAATGCGCAAGAGCACTTAACTGACCGAACTTGACTCCCTATGTTAAACATTTGTGGATATGTGGCAATGTTGCTAGGTTGCGGCTATAAAGAAGTAGCTGTAATGGTGAATGTAAGTACTACTGTACTTGTAATCGACAATCTCGACGTCGTTGAAGAAACATAAGAAAAGTCAGTATATTTGTGTCATCCGACCGGCGCCGGCGCCTCGATAACCGTGACGATACGAACGATAACATTAATGGACACACTCTTTATCATCACGCACACAACCACGCGGAATCAGCATTAAAAACCATCGAAAAACTTCAAAACAAGCAAAAAACAGACTTAATTCTCAAAAGTATAGTACAAAATCGAGCACCACAAAAATTTAAATCCCTACACATTTTTTCCAAATTGAAAACTGCGACTTAAATTCTAAGTATCAAGGTTTACATTTCTGTGGAGCGTTTTTTTGTAGTGACCAATGAATGGGTTCGGGGAAGTGGTAATGGGTCCGACCGGAATGTCAATGTCAGCCCTATCTCAGAAAAGGATGGGTCGCGGTCCATTCAAAAACAGGACATAAACGGTAAGTGGTTCGGTATATCTAATGCACTAAGTGACACATCGAAGCGGTGATATACACCGGATGGACGAAAGATTAACCAAAAACAAATCGAAAACAAAACTGATATCTTCAGTCAAGAATAATAATTGTTAAAAGTTAATTCAAACTTAAAATTATTAATTTTATTTTAGCCATATATCCCACAAATATGTAATTATAAATTATTTCAGATACATATTATTTAGAAATAACGTAATTAATTAATACATTTTTCTTTAATGTCACAATTTTCTCTTGAAACATGTCACAATTCTTGAAAATTTCAGTGTATAAAATGACAGTCTAAATTTAATATCCCATATAAATTATGGGTTATACCAAAAGATTACTTTTCTAACTTAACAATAACAAAACAATCCAAAAGCATCCTAAACCCAATCCCTCAAGATCCCATTTCTGACATTAACAAAACAAATCTTAACCCTAAAGTCAATTACACATCCGATTGCGTCGCGCCAGGCGCCAAAACGAATGAAAAATGAGGGTTTAACTATGGGAAATCCTATGATGAAGGCTGCAAGGGAATCCCAACGATAAACAGCAAATTTCGCACCCCTTCCGCATTGATTGCACAGGGATTTCCGGGATGACAGTGTTCAAAGGGTTATGTTGGTGATTAATGGCATTGGAAAAGCAGCGTGTGTTGTGTTTGTGAGGTCCTGAGGTGTAATATATTAGTAACATGATATTCATGGTGGGTATACGGCAATGATATTAAATCTTCAACAGGTTTTTGAATACAAACATACTAAGCATCAACTATTTCTTCGTCTTTATATTGAATATATTTTTTTCTAACTACTCGTAGATTCTACCCGCGACTTTTTCCATGTTGAATTACCTATATAGAAATCTTCAGTAAGTGGACCAAAACTCATGTGGCATAGACATGTGTCAAACAAAATATCATTAACCATAACTTAGATCCGCTAGCTAAGTAACTAAATCACTACTATCACAAATTAAATGTTTTCATACAAGCCGCATATCCAAATATCTATATATACCTAGAAATAATTATGTTTACTTAACTATTTTACTACAAACCTGTTCTGACTATTTACAAGCACTGTTTTGAAGTCTATGGACCTACCTAATTTATTATTTGATCTATCAAAATCATTATATTAACACCTAATACTACCAAACCCGTTTACACTGGGAAGCATTCCCAAGACCTTTGCGGCCATACTCTACTGCAGTGAGTCACTGGGTAACTATCACGGCAAAGAAGGCTCATAACTCTATACAGCTTTCGACCAATGAAATCAGAGAGACACTAGTCCATGACTTTAAGCATGGAGATTGGCAAACACTGGAGTAGATCGAAATTTCTCATAAAATAACCAGTGTGTCTCCATATTAATAAGCACGTGCCTTTGCAATCTACAGTCCACAAAAGTCATAATTTTATAGGTAACCGCCACATCTATATTAGAAGTAAATCTTTAGGCCCCGCATGGTGCCGAAGTAAATAAAATGAAAAAAAAAATCAAAAGCGGCTGTTTGCTGAATGCAAGCATTAATAATGTAGTTTGAAGATGGCGCTGGAATGCAGCCTGTCGGATGCGCGGGAGTAGATAGTGATGCGACTTGTAGACTTCATATTAACTGTTTAAAACTTATCGATAATTTAAATATTGCGTTTTAATTTATTGGTTATTATAAAATCAGTTACGACTAATTAAATTGAGTGACCCATAAATGTTTATTCTGGTTCTGGATTATAAACGTTAGTTACAAATTATGTAAAGATCTCTGCTATACAAATATTTGTTATTGTAGTGGTAGCATTGACTGTTTTGTTTCAGAATATATATATATATATATATACAAAGAAGAAAAAGATATTCGCTTCTTTCCTAAGTTTTACTTACTTCCGTATGGGCAGTGGTTACCCTAGTGTCAGAGTTGATTAAGCCGTCAGTTGGTCTCTGACAGGGCTTAACGACTGTTGCATAATGGCTACAACCGGGACCGACAGCTTAACGTGACCTCCGAAGTACTGAGACGCTCAGAAATTAAACCACTTTGGCGGTCACCCATCTATGGACTAACCACCTAGAGCCTAGTTGCTTAACCTCAGTAATCACGGACCGGTGAGAGCATCTGGCTATGATCGCCTAAGTTGTAAATAAGATTTTATTTTAAATGACTACCTACAAAATCTTAAAACAATTGAGGAGTTCATTTGTTTTAAACTCTTCCCTCATAAATTCCTCTGCATGACAGAGCAACCAATAGATATAATAAATAATTGATTCATATACCAATTAGCGTATATCTCATTGCACTATACAACAATACAATACCGAAATAATGAGTATTATCAGCGAATGCGCCGACCGAGCCAGTCTATTAATTATTATACTATTTAATTAGCATTGATAACTCTGTTTGCGCTGGCTATCGCGCATTTTATCTGTTTGTGACAAAAATAATGTAAACATGTGATTTTGTCGCTGTGTATGAACTTTGTGAATTCACTTGGTTAATGATAATTTAAGAGTGTAGTTAGTTAAGTTTAAAGATTTTAAATCGCATAAAAATGACATTAAATTATAAAAATAATAATTATCATATAATATATGACGCGAAACATGTTTTCCATAGAAAGTTTAGTATTTTTTTATTAAATACTACTTTAGGCGCGTTGGGAACTTTTTAGGTGAACAAAAATCATGGAACTCGCGTCATATCACCGCACCCTTCCCATGAGCTATATGTATAATGTTAATGTATGTATGTACATAGATTAATCTCCGTGCGTTTAAATTTATTATTATTTTAAATAATAATCTAATAGCTCGACGATACTTGTCACAATTTACTTAGTTTTTACTTCTATCGGCAGTCCCCAAAGACTGCCCTGCATTTTCTTTCTTCTTCTTTCTTTGATATATCGTTTATAGCTACCCTAGGCACTTTGCACTGCTTCACCGAACATAGCCATTCAGCTGACATGATAATGAAATAAAACAGTATTTGTTTGTCATTGCTTTACAATTAAAACAAATTGTAAGACCTGTTGTTATAGACACATAAACAACAATTAAATCGCAAAAAGTTACATGTTCATGGTTATCATTATGGATTCAAGAAAAGAGGATTTTGTATGTAAACACTATCTCCTTTAGGTTTTTTTTTTTAAGGACCAAGGAATGGTCCACCTAAAAATTAATCCCTGTGTCGCCGCCTCGCCGGATATATAATTAACGGATACAAATTAGGTACATTCATTTTAAGCGTAATCATTAATAATTAGTTTACAAATGGCATTTAGTCATAAAACTAACAATGATGGCAGAAAATGTTTTTATATTACCAAAATCGTTAGTTATCGACAAATTCCCACGTGAGCACATCACTAGCCATCCCTAATTTCGTGGAAGTGGCCCGGCCTGGGCGCCGCGGTCAGATTCCACAGTCCACCGACTTTGTCAGTCACTTTACGATCTATTATTTTCTAATAGGCTTTATGGGCTTTGGTGAAAATTTACGTAATTCTATTAGAAAAACATATTTGGAATCATTAACGTCCATTATTGATAAGGTCAGGTTTGAGTGTAGTACAGAATTATTCGACCAATGAAATCATAGAAAAGCACATGAGTCTATTAGGTACTGTAATTTGTCAACTATAATGCCCCAAATTCCATGCAACAGCAACAAAATATTTGTTTTATATCATTGTATCTCTTTCCAACATAGTACTTATGAAAAGGACAGGGCATCATTACTTGTGACATTTTAATTTTGGTGCGAAATACTAAGTATAAATACGGTAGGACTTTTCGTGCTTTTCTCAAATTTTGTGGTCATGTAAAACTTTTTAAAATAATTACATAGAATGGCAAGGAAAACGTGCGGGTCAATTGAAGGCGACGGTGATCACTAAACATCGTAGCCCATGGACACTTGCATCACCAGAGAGGCCGCAAGTGCGTTACCGACCTTTAAACAAGGACTAGGCTCGGCGCTTAAAAGTGGCCATGGCATACCAGACCAGAAATAGTTCTGCAGTTAAAATCTATTCCGACTGATTCATAATTGCTGACAAAAATGAAAAGCCCCTCATTAGCGACGGGCTTTTAATTTTTTTCAAGTATCATGCAGTAGACTGGTGGCCAACAAAATTATTTCTTACCTTTCGGCTTGAGGTCTTCCATTGCGTAACGACTGTAAGGTGGAGGAGGGGTTTCTGAAAAGAAAACACAAAATAAGTCCCAAACCGACACTTAACAATTTAAGGCAATTCAATTGCAATTTACAAGTTGAAGAACTTAAATCATGGATGTCCTCTATAACTTGAATGCCAATTAAAATCAATACAAATTACATACAATAGCCGCAAGCATGACTCAACTCGCATTCAAAATTACTTGGGAAGGTTTAACGCAAGAATAAAATTACAGCAAGAATGCAAAAACTCGCTCTTCTCAATAGCCACTAATCACCCGAGTTACCCGACTTCTCCAAAATAAAAATCAACCTAAAACAAACAACACGAAATCTGATCAGGTAAAAACGATCCCAGACCGCCCGCAATTATGCCTGACCGTGGAATCGATCCTTGATCACCGGCTGAATAATGAGTAACCTATATTTTGGTACACATAACGACAGTTTTATTATTCTCTCTGATATCATGGTTAGTCTGTCATTTATATGTAATTTTCGTCAATCAAAATTGATCTCAGTCCCAAAATTATGGCGCCGTCGCCGCAATTTAACCGTTATCACATAGAATAATAAAAAATTTCATAATTTTTTATAACGAATAAGGAAAATAATAAAGATAGACGCCATACGTTAAATAATGTCGTTTGAATCCGGAACGCGGTCTATTCCATTTACGAGCCGACAGGCACGCGCTATTGGTCATTTAGAATTTCGAACGCCATTAGTATTTTCGAATTCCGAATGTGAATTGTGCAATTGTCATTTGCAATTCGGCGCCAACGGCGGCGGACGTGTCAACATTGTTTTTCAAGTGAATCGATGCCGCTGGACATTATGAATACAAATTATATGACCATTATTATCAGTGAATTCAATATGATTTTATGATGTACCTACAGTTTGCACACTGTTCCACGAAGTATTTAAAGACGCTTGCATAAGAAATTTCTAAACAATTGCAGTGCATGCACTTGCATAACCAATGAATGATAAAACGTGGAATTCGGAAGATGCACATATATCATGATGAGCATTTTATTAACTTTTTATTGCGAGGTACCGTCGTTAACTTCGTTTCAATTTAGTTTATTGTATTAAAAACGTACGATTCTCTTGACAGATACAATTTAGATGTTTAGAGACAAAAGTTCATACCTCGAACAAGATTAAAAACTGAGTGATGAGTACTGTCTGTACTCATTGTTTTGAATATGAGTCACGAGCATTCAGTACACTCCCTTCACTTTATAGCTGAAAAAAGAGTGAGCGATACAAAAGTAAATGACCCTAAACGCCTAGCGTAGCATCTTGCAGATATAAATAATATCGTTGTTGAACTTCATGTTCATATGAATGCGCGCGCTAACTACAACTTTGTCTCTAACGATGACGACCTAAAACTGACTCTAATGTGTAGCATTAAAACTGATATTCAAATCACACATGTCAACGTTATCTCACCTTTTTGCAACTACTATTACATAAATAAATATATAGAGAGTGGCGTGACTGAAATTTCTTTTACAGTTGTTACGTCATAAACGCCATGATTTATTAAATGAAAAAAGACTCTGTTATCGCTTATATAGAGTATAGTTTGCCGACAGCTTTAATTAGTAATCATTAGTTCATTTGCTTTGGAGCTTAAACTTGCAACGAGCACAAATCGATTTGTATCGAATGTCTAGGAGAGAGGGTTTATATTTCAGTGTGGCACGGTGCTATATCGTGTTTCAATTACTGAAGAGACCCATTAATGAAGAATGAATTCTGTACTAATTCGTATAGGGTTTAAATTTGAGGGAAGCATGATGGAATGCCGTCTGATGAGGTAGATAGGTATTACGGTAGGCGCGTATGGAGGCCCGGCATGTGTAATTAATCTAAACATTCAATCTATAGCAATAAATACCGTAGGTTGTCAGTCTGTCCTTCGATTACTATGTAACTAGCGGACCGGTCGGTTTGGCTAGCTCCCTCAGCGTCAATACTTGTATTGATATGTACTCTAGGTACCTACTACCTAGACACCAACATGGCCGCGATAATAAATATTGAAAAATTTATTCAATCGCTTTGATTATACTTAGTCTATGTAACGGTGCAGTTATTGATAAGCTTGTTTTTTTAGTTTATTGCAATGTTTTGAAATATGTGTTAGGGTTAGTTATATTTGACTACTGAGTACTTTAATTTCGTAGATTTGCTTTTACTAAATCAATTTCTGGAAATCGCTGGATGCGGATAGCGCAAGACCGGCAATTGTGGAGATCTTTGGGGGAGGCCTTTGTTCAGCAGTGGACGTCTTTCAGCTGATATGATGATGGTGGTGAATAATTTCTATTGAATTGTATTTGCTGTGAGACGTGAGACATTTCAATAATTGCTATTGAATGATATTTGCTGTGAGGCTGCCGGCAAAGAATCTCACCACCCCATTTCATCCCGTGGGGGACGTAGAAGTCGACCTGAAGGGATATTTTCCAGAGGAAGGGCAGGGCACCTCTCTGTGTACTATGACCATCATACTGCGGTCGCCAACCCGCCTGCCTAGCGTTGAGATTATGGCATATTCTTCTTTAATAATGGACCATTGTGGACATCTTTTGGGGAGATTTTAGTCCAATGTTGAAGGAAGAAACACCTTATTTCAATTTGACGTTTAGTAAGCTTTCACTGCCGCTTTCACCGGATAATAGAAGTTGGGGAGTGTACTGGCTTTGTCTGGTCTTCCAGCATTAGGTGACCGAATTCATTGGGCAAACGCTCGAAGACTGGTGTACATACAATCGAGTAACAGATGCTCAGTGCCAGCGCACCGATACCAAAATGTAAATACGCCATGATTCATAGTTATGTTTAGAAAATTATTGACTTTGTTATATTGTGGAATTCTTGAAATTTCGCCATTTTGTTTTGTCGGCCAATGAAATACGTGCAACGCATGTTACTGCTTATATTTAAGTTATTTAATTCTGTTGCAATTGTTGCTTCGCTTTTATGCAATGGCGTATAAAACGGCCATATTATTCCGCTACGCGTCGCTGGTTATGTCTATGTTAATGACAAGTATCTAACGTCAAATGCGTTGTTCTTTTTTTCAGTATTTTTTTTATGTCGTATGGACTCACGCTATTAGAATATTTGCCATTCAATAAATAAAATAAAATAATAAAATTACATACCAAGTAATTTAATAAATCAAATTATTTGCATAGGAATTCAACAATATGCAGCGTTTTCGTCATGAAGCCAAAGTGAAGTCTGTCATAGTCAACTCAAAAAGTTACCCGTGTGGTTTCCGGGTGAGAAAGAATAATAGGACCTACCCATACCATCCCGTGGATGACGTAAAACGCAACTAAGGGGTACACCATGTAGCCGGGCAGCAGCGCCTCCTGAGTGCTAGGTACCACCTAACTGCGGTCGCCAACTGGCGGTGACTAAGGCAAATCTTTCCAAATGGCACCGTTATAGGAACCTTTGGAAGAGGCCTATGACCAGGATTGGACGATATCAGTCAGATGATGATACCCCAGTAAAGTAGTGGAAACTTTACTAGACGCTTCTATGGTATTTTGGAATAACACGGAAAAATACAATTCACGGTAATAATCTAAATTCATACCTATTATTATCAACACTTAATCTAAAATTGATAATCCTAGAACCTAGGGGTAGGGACCTGGTGCCCTGTAATACAGGATTAACCTACTTCAGACACCAGCACCTCACAAATTCAGATTGATATAGTAACGTAACCTAAATGCAATGTACAGACGCCAGCACATCCAGATACCCCAATCTGTCTTCCCCAATTGAAAGTGAACCTTATGCTGTGATAAAGTTAAAAACATAAAAGAAATTTAACAGATTGGGGTAGCTAGATGTGCTGGCGTCTGTACATTAGTAAAATCTTTTTGTGGGGAGATATAAACATTTTATTATTATCTATACAAATAAATAAAATTGGAGTGTCTGTTTGTAATATTGAAATAACCGGTTTTTACTACATTAATATGAATATATATACGGTACATACACCAAAATGACATTTTTTACAATTTTTGTCTGTCTGTCTGTCTGTTTGTTCCGGCTAATCTCCGAAATGGCTGGACCGATTTTGACGGGACTTTTATTGGCAGGTAGCTGATATAATAAGGAGTAACTTAGGCTACTTTTATTTTAGAAAAAGTCTTTTATTGTACAAAAAAAACGAAATAAACTAATTAACACGCGGACGAAGTCGCGGGCACAGCTAGTTATAGATAAATTACACCCAGACCTAGAACAAAAAGCCGTGCTATGATTGACATACCCTTTGAAAAATACAGAAGCATCGCAGGAAAACCTGTGCTCAGTTATCTCAAGCGCTGATGCTATCTTCTTCGGTTTCCTTCTCTCTTCTGAGAACCCACAATTGTTAATTATGTAACTACGGTAATGTTCCAAGTAACCTAACGACTCTAAATAATGTCGTCACGGATTTAGATAATGCTAAATGAATATTTCCTGTAGTTAGCACATCTTATTAAAGCCCACTTTACGTTTATAGTCGTGAGAAATCTTAATAAAGTTACTGCTATTCGCATATGTCCTTATGTACAACTAGGATACACTTGTTGGGAATTGTTTTCCCCACTTAGCCTCCTAATTGGGGTGTTCTATGCCAAATCGAACGCCAAGTAATCAAATGTCTAAATACTCGAACGTTAACAACGTTAACCTACTTTTCTAGTAGCGAATGTTTCATTTATTACCCATTCGATATTGTGAACGTTCCAATATTTAGACATTCGATTACTTGGCGTTCGATTTGGCGTGGAGACCGTCCTGTTTGGGCCATTTTTCGAATCATTTCAGTTCCATACACAAGTCCAGGAACTCATAAAGGCTTAGCTTGAGGGCAATCAGCATTGTCATCGGATCGTTCGGTAATCGCTTTAGTGCACATTTTAAGACACATTTACTAGATACACAAAAAACGAAGCAATTGTAACTGTAACTTAAGTCCATAGTAATTACTTTCAGTGAATATCACTAAACACGTGGCTATGGCTTTTTATTTAAACTACCCGCATTCATATTTTTCGTAATATTTTTATAGTTTGACAGTATTGGTAGGGAAACACTCACGGCGATGATGCAATATTCACTTGCATGACACCATTGACCTATATGTATTCTACTAGACGCGCAATCCCATATTGAGAATTTGCTCACCGAGTTGCAGCGCGGGCGCTGCAAGTCGGTTATACGCAAGTTTTACTTCAGACGTGTGGGCCAAAACACACTCGTTTTTTTCTTTGTGATGACTTTAGCCATAATAATCTGTTTTTAAAATTATGACCACAAAAAATAACATTAAATAGAATTAGGAGAATACTAATCTTCCAATTACTCGATGACGTCTGAACTCTACGGAAATTGGACAAAAGAGAGCACACAAACATATATACACAACGTTACAAAGCGATAGAATAACGAAGAAAGTATCACCTCAGACACTAAATATGAGGTGTTTTTCATTTGTTTATTCACTTCTATCACGTGTATTGGAGCTGCATGTGGATTATTTTCTCACTCTTTCATCCAGTGTTGTAGATCGCACACAATTAACATTCTCAATATAAATGGTAATTGTATACAATAGCACTGCAAAGTACAGTACGTGTTAAAATGCTGAAGATAAATTGGCATTCTGTTAAGCAGCGCGATAAAAAAGCAGCAAAGTACGTATAAAAGACTATAGCAGAGCAATTTGCCAACTGTGAGGGGTGTGACAATGTTCCCTGATTACGCCCATATTTTTATATATTTTCTACAACAGTGTACCTACGTATCAGATGACGTCAGCTCATTACTGACGTTGAATTGGCTCTTGCTCTCAACGCATTTGTTTATTGAAATTAATTTTTATCTACATATAGAATAGAATAGAATACTCTTTATTGTACCTACACCATAAAAATACATATTTCATAGGATATTACATAAAAAAGTTGTACAAAGGGCGGTCTTATCGCATAAAGCAATCTCTTCCAGACAACCTTAGGATGGATAGGAGCTAAACAATAACTAATAGCAGTAGGTGCGCAACAAGACATACACCAAAATTGTGGTATATCCATAAAAAAAAGATATTTAATAAATTTAGTGTTAAAAAGAAGGAAATGTAAAAATATACATAATTAAATAACTAAATAAGAAAAATACTTTATTTATCGTAGGTACCATAAAATATACAGACAAATAGTGTGTTCTCTTACTAGCTTTTTAAAGGCTGACATATACACCTTGTTTGAAATACTTTACAATATTATCGCTCTAGCAGTTCTCATGCAAAAATGTAGAGTCACTCTAAGGGCTATGGAGAGAGCCATAATCACGAGAAAACTTGCATAACAACTAGAGTAAGGCAGTTAAAATGTATAAATATATAAGAAAAAAAAAAAAAAAGTTAATTTGCGTTTGGCAATTGGCAGGCTGTGTGTCTGACGGGAAAGAATATCCGCACCCCATCTCGTCAAGTATGGGCGGCCAAGTCGCCCCGCCAGAAGATCTCCCAGAGAAAGGGCAGCAGAAAGAATACTGAAGAATACTGCGATCGCCAACCCATCTGCCCAGCGTTGCGTTTAAGGCATATCCCTACAAATGATGAATATCGAGCAGTGTATGTCATTCTGCTGACATAATGATGATGATGAGGCAGGCTGCATAACACACAGAATTGATTCTCGCGCGGTTTTTCCCCTTCGAAGAAGTTGGAAATAATAGCCAAGGGTGGCCTTTCAAAAGATGGAGAAACGACCTAGTTAAGGTTGAGGAAAGCCGTTGGATGTAGTAAATTCCAAATGTAATGATAGAACGTTATAGAAATATTTGAGGACATCTCTATGCAGTGGTGGACGGCACCAGGATAATGATGATATTATTAATACCTGCTTAAAGTTATGGCTTTCCCGTTGTTTTCTGTATTTGTACTCAATAGTAATCAAAACTCTACTTTAGAATAATAATTAATTTACAATATAAAACACAGCCCGAATCTACAAATCTCAGTCTATCAGTTGAGAAATCTAAATAAGAAACAATAAACAATCAATAAATCCTCTTTAATACGTTATATATCTGCCAGAAAGCTGTGGAAACACGTCACAGCGTACCATCACGTAGCGACCTCAAGGACGGAGCTACTTGCGCAGGCACAAGAATATCATTGAAAACCACAACTTTATAAACTATCAACTAATATTCCAAAACGACAACAACTTTAATCAACATATAATCAATCGCGACAACAATCATACTATTATTTTTAAATTATGACCAAAGACAATTTAAAACGAACAAATAAAACCTCAAGTAACCAAATTGACCCACATCCTAAAGATATCTAATTCCCCGCCAAATAAGTAGTCTCTGGACGTAAATCAGACCCTAACCTAGCAACAAAAGTCTGAAAATTCGAAAAAAAGTCGGTTATACGCACGGAACGTTGCGCGCGCGTGTGAATCTCCGAAAATAGCCCGCCCGAATTATACATCTCGGATGGCGCCAGAGTCGGCGCCGGGCGGCCGCGCGGCACGATCACCCACGCGAGCAACTAGGATAAACCCTAGACACGATGCAGGAAGCTGCTTCTGATTGCAATTACAATTATAAAATAGACATACAAGCTTTTGCTAAAGGTTACCACTAAGATATGATTGAAAATCAAACTGATGTAGAGCGTTCTCTATAAAACATTCTCAAGAATCTAGAAATATCTTTGAGTGCTATTCCTAGCTGCGATTTCCATACAGACGTAACCCTCATTTTCCTCCCTAGATTCCAAGAGTAGAACAAAGTTTATTTACGCAATTCCTTATAATCTGTATAATAATAAAATAAATAATCTGCCATGACTGAGCGCGACCATTCCGTTTTTATAAATATTTTTCTCTAGAATTTGTGACCCTCAAAATACAATATCAGAGAATATTTCAAACTGCCGAAAATTAATTTCTAAAAGAAACAAATCTGAAGACTTCAAACACGTTATCAAATAGACACCATAGAGAATTATCATGCCGTTGAATTATATTTTTTTTTTTCTCTTATGAAGTTAAATTAAACCCGGTATCCCAGAGACTAGACACAAAGCACATCCAGACTCAGGACAACCATGTATTGGGCACATAATTTTGTTGTCCTGGGCAGGATTGTAACCAAAACACAAGGACAAGAAGGTACCGAAGCGACCGCCTTAACCACTGCTCATTCTCACAATATAAGTAGTCTCTAGGTCTGCAAGGCACCCTGCTGCTTGCAAATATTGAGCGGAATGAAGTTAAACAGATGTCTATTCTTTTACATCGATTTCAACTGGATATTTGCGTTTTGTGGAGATTATTGCCGAGAAGTGCCCGATTTTTATGAATATGCACTCTTGCATTCCCGGGGCTCCCCCCATTAGGCGCCCCATTAGGTTTAGTCGGTGCGAGTCCGACATACCCACCCGTAGACACTTTTTGCGGGTGGTATGCGTAGGCATTCCCCCTGCCTTACCAAAAAAGAAGAAGATATGTGCACTCAAGAGTATGGTCATTACCACTGTCAAATTTGAAAAAAATCGGTTCAGTCTTTCAGGAGTAGTACGATCAGGAATAAACTACCTGAGTGGCCTAAGAAAGAGCTTCGTTGAACCTCGGCTTAGTTAGCATAATGAAGAATAACAAGAAAGCTTACAACTAGACATCAGAACCGAAACGTCAAATAGAAATATAACTGCAGTTTTTTTTATAAAACAAACACAATTTTTTGTTACCTACTTATCGTATGGGCAGTGGTTTAACCTAGTCCCTAGTTGTTCAAGCCGCGCATTATTTAATGGCTACAACCAAGATAGACAGCTTAATTTGCGCTCTGAGGCACGGACAAGATCGGAAATTAAACCAGTTCCGTCATTCATCCATGGACTGACCGCGAGCCTAGTTGCTTAACCTCGCCTGTCACTAACAGTAAGAGCATCTGGCTATGAGCGTCTCAACACAACAATGCAATTTTTGTTTCTTATTATTAGACTAATCTCCGCAACGTGTTTTAAAGACACAAGCGATTTTTCTTAGCAAAAGACAATATTAATAACTTCCTGGCTTTTATATACCTATATGTTTTCTTTATACTTGCCATTGTATAAGAAAACAAACAACAAGTCATAAATTGGAGAACACAAACTTAACCAAGGTTTCAAATAGTAATTTATTCCCATTAAGACATACGTCACTTAAATAAGTTAATTATGATTATGTCACTTTCGAACCAAGCAATGAGGGTCTAATGAATAACATTACAGACGGATCGAAATTCATTGGGGATATAAAACTAGATGTCGCTGTTCTTGACGTAAGATTACAGACCTTGCCTGTCATTAGGCTGGGCCGGAAGACATATGATGACGTTTGTACAAACACAGCCAGTATTTATATGATGTTGAGTGCTAATTGTTCGCGATAATTATATGCAAGTACTAGTTAGCGTTAGCGCGTGCAGAGTTTATTAATCTTATATCTTCATGAGATTTAAGTTCGATAAAGTTAGAAGTTATGTCAGAATATAATAAAAAAAATGCATTTTGTTACACAAAATAAGACTGGCACGATTTTTTAGGACAACTTTTTTGTGCAACGCTAACAGTGCAACATACTAATACACTAAAAAGAAACAATAAAACCTCAATATGTATTATTATTACACATACAGATATCTAAATAAGATACTTTGCAATATAATACTGAATTTATATAGGTATACCACCTACATATAGATTTGATAAGATTAACAAAATAGGATGCTCTAATCGCGTTAAATTTAAATAGTCAACTTATTCCAAATGCGAGCGCTGCTTGGCCTATAACACAGCAGCATCTGTCTTAATATTTAAAAAACAACAATATTTTAAATATAAAGACGACTCAACAGAACTTAATAATTAGAACGAAAATAAATCTCATGCCAATAAAACAACGATAGATGAATGCCAAATATAAAATAATATAACTGAATAAAAATAAAATCCTACGTTCATTTTGAAAATCTATCTATAATAAACATTCTGGTAATTGGAATGTTCCGTGGGACGACACATCAATAAAAACTCATAAATAATTCTTAAAACCTAATTGACAGCAGTTTCAATTTAAGAACTAAATAGAGTCTCGTATATTTGTCAACTCTAAAACAAACACCGTAAATTGTAATATGTTTTAAAATAAAATATTCATAGAAAATTACTAAGTTCAAAGGGCTAAGATTGGAACAGACAACAAATTACAGCCAATTATTATTATAAAAATTGGGGCTTGCCGCCATCTTTGATGGTTTTACATATTTAAACATCGGTATCTATGATCATATAATTAAGACTCATTAGTGATACATAGAACGATGTTAAGGACCGATATTCATTGAAATGGTAACGTGAGAGAACTATCGAGTATTACTTAATAGTTTACTATCGTGGCTTTGGGATTTTGAGACGCTGATAATTTTCAGTGACAGCTAGGTTACAGCGCCAGATTCTGCAATTTACTAACATTTATTGACATTTTTGGGAAACACCTTAGCAAATGACGGTTAGTTAATAGTGGTTGCTTTTGAAATTGGTTTCGAAGACTGAAAATAATAACTTTGTATGTAATAATAACTGTCAAGGGTAAGAAGAATGACTTGCTTTTCTAAATCAAAGGTTAATACAGCATCTTCTAACTCAAGTGTGTGTTTTTTTGCTCTCCATATATTTGTTGTGCCTCAGAAATATAGCTTAATATTTCGGTCTATATCCAAATCACGTAAGCGATGTAATAATTATTATTATCCTTCCTCAAACATTTGAATTTCACTCGTCTGTGAATGAAATATGAACACTTAATAAAAGTTCTTTAAGAATAATTTGATTTCAATATTTTATGCCAGTTGGTAACGGTTCATGTTACCCCCAGAATGGCCTCATCGATGCGATAACCTGACTTGCCGACGATATACTAGTAAAAAATTTATTAGTATGACTCAAATGGCTCTCACCGATGATTTTAAATAATGTTTATTCGGCTAGACACTGAATCATAAACTAAATAGTAGCTACGAGACTGATAAACTTAGTGGTTTCACTGCGGAACTAACGTGGCGCGGTTTTAATTTCATTTTGCTGAATTTATTCAGAAATTCCAATTGCAAAGGTGCAATTATCTCAATAAAACCATCAATCATGAATTTGGCGAAGCAATTACTGCATCAATCTTGCAAACATTTAACTATGCGCTGAGAAATTAAGCGCAGTTACTCAAGAATGCACAACATTAAGTGGTCGATAAAGCTAATAAAAACACCACACTGGAACTTGTGAATTGCCCAACGGACCTCCTAACAAGCAGTGAAATGAGCGATCGGCAACACGTCGCTAGTTCATAAAAGACGACAATTTTTCCAGTTTCGCAAGGACCGCGGCCGGGAACGACCGGTTCACAGGTGCCGCCAGTCAATGGGCTATTTCATGTGACACAATCTGCGAACGTACATAAACCGATAATATCAAATCGAAAAGTAAACTTGACTCAGATTAATTATGGCCGCCGATCGTTTATCTCAGCGATATAAAACAGCGACGATACTCGTTTCACTACTAAAAGCTTCGCCGTACTACCGAATAAACAACGGACGACCACAAAAACGTTAGCCGTAAACGACTTCTTACAATGCCAGCCTATTCTCTCAACGTACATAATAAGGGAACCATTCACAAATTCAACAAAGCAACCCAAAAACATGACCAGACTACAATAAAACGAGAAAAAACCGATCACGAAAATCGAGTTGAGCTTACGCAGTGCGGCGGGCGTACCTGCGGCGGCGCGCCTCTCTCCGTCGCGCCTGCGCCGCTCGCCCCGCGGCGGCGCGACACGGCGCCGGCGCCACTCAGCCGACAAGCAATTATGGCTAAATAAATATCGGCCGTGCCGCCGCCTCCGACGCGTCGCTAGCATCGACAGATGGATTCTCATACTGGTATCTAGACGACATCATTAAATTTTGGACCTCACTTGTAATAGCCCGGTGAAATGGCGTGTGGGCTCCAAATTACTTGTAAATGGTAGTTAGAATTCTCCGTTAATGTTTGTCCGCGGTGGATGTGGGCTTAATAGCCGGATGTGGGTGACTGATTTCCGTAATGGGTATGAGATGACAGACCGGCGAATCGTCACAGCGAACGTGCCGCGGCGGCCCCGAGTTCGTGGCAATCTTTGATCCTGTAAGTCGGTGATGTCGTCGCGCCGACGCCTGCGCTCGATAAGATAAGAATCCCCACTCTTCCCACCAGCGAGCGTTCGAAAAGTGCCGCTGTCGACTTGCTTAAAACATTGATAAATAGAGGACCGCACGCCTACATTGGTGATGATTCGACCGTATCTCATACCCTGATACTCAAATCAGTTGGCGTGCAAAGTTTGCACACTAGCAATTTTACTATCAAGAATAGACATCAAACAAAGCAAATCTTTAAAGAAAGTGATTATAGATAGTAATAGAGAAATCTCAAATAAGAGCATCGATTTCCCAACTAATTTGCTTCCCAACTTTTCTCAATACTAAAATTTGTTCTGTGATGTTTTTATCCGAGATTTTATTATTCAAACAGTGATATTGTGGAATTCTATTACAATTTTCAATTTCCGCTGTAGAGTTAAAGAGTATCTAGCACTTTTACTTTGCGCTGAATGACGAGTTGAATTAGAAACGGAACACAACATGAGAAGCAAGAAAGTGTTGATTTTAGCAGTTGGCAGTGCACAATTGCACACATATCAAATGTGATTCGAATAATGCAAGCTATATTTAGTAACTGCAAAGTAGGAACAAGTCCGGAAAGTTGACAAAAACACTGGCGACGTGTTCGTCGCGACACAAGACGGTGAAAAAAGTTCACCTGTACGTTCCGTCTGAGAGGACGACCTAATGGAGCCAGGTGGGTCTAAAAGTTACCAGTAGGATTGCTTTACAAGAAACTTAATATCAAGGATATCAATTCTGTTAGAACCCAAAATACATTATCGTCTCATTTTTTAATTAAAACTTTGGTGAATACGTGACGAGTGCATTTGCAAGCAAAGTGTGTTTGAGCGCGGCGAACGGAAGCTGAGAAGGTGATATAAGTTAGTGGACATAGAAAGAGAGAGAGTTACGTTACGTATATTACAGAAGGGGCAACAGAAAAAGGTGCGAGCACATATTTTCTTTCTCATTTTCTCTCATAGCCAGTTTCGTTTGAAGATTTACTTTTGTCTTTTGGTCTAAAGCGTTCCTTTTCCTTTTTGTCTTTGATTAGATTTAGATCATGTTTATCCTTTAAATATGTAGGATATGCCAAAACAGGACTAGCCGGATTGTGCAATGGAATAATTTAGCAAATTGCACAACTAGTAATGTTTGTGCGAAACTGATTTGACCAATTTGAAGCCCATTTACGGTGATTCTGTGGCGAAAGTGAACGGCAAAAGGACTAGACGTGCTGATAGCGTGTTAGTCATGTTTTTGATGGAAGCTTATTAACAAGCACATGAAAATGTAATGTTTACTCTGTCAACCAAAACTGATCTATAGAGCGCTTATTTAGAAGCAGTTTTCTGAGGACTTCCAACATATTATGTTCAGTATGTCTATCAGGATACGAGAAAAATATAATAAAAAAGGTTTTATGCAATTTTGTTGGTAATGTTTGGAAAATAAATGGGATTTTTAAATAGTTACGACTTTATTTTTAACAAACAATTTTTTTTTCCAGCTCCAGAGTTGTTTTTGTATTTTGATATTAGTCAGCACGTCATCATAGCTTTGGCGTAATTTTGTTCTTTACTTTTAATACAACGATAATTGTTAAAAATTAAAAATATGGTTTTTAAATAAAGCCGATATTTAAAGACGCCTTTTGAGCCTATTGAATTTTCTTTCCAACCATTAATGAACAAAAATCCCATCGAAAATCGATATATTTTTCTCATATCCTGGTAGACATACTATTTTATAACAAGGTTGAAATTCTCCACTCCAAAACAATTTACCAAAGGAACATTGACAACTTTGCGAACTAGTGTTGAGCATAAGACTTAGGGTCACCTCACCTCAAGTTGCCTAATAAGGAAACATAAATATTCATATTTTTACTTGGCTTTCTTCTTAATTAATATGCTAACAGGCATTGTCAATACACCCACATGGGTAAGATATAGGTGTAAGTGGGCGGCTCCGTAAGTAGGCGACCGGAGTCACGGTCACTCACTAGCACTCACATGTAGACACAGTATCATAGTTACTTCATATGCTGTATTTGGTATATTTTTTATAGTTATTGAAGATGTATAGAAGGCAGAAATAGTTTTGGGTGATGATGAAACTGTTGGCAGAGGCGCAGGCGCAGTTTGGTTTTGTGTTGTTTAGGTAATTAAGAGTGATTTTCGTTATTACAATTTTATATCTGCTACGACTATCCCTGATCTTTTTTGTAGATAAATATATTTTTGCAGAAGTTATGTATGACCCTCCAAAATCCATTTTAAACTTCAGGAAACAATTTAAATAAAAACTAAAATAGTTCAGCAAAAGTTACGTTCGTGTCATATAATTACTGAAAAAAAAATCGGTTCGGTTTTGGAGGAGGTAATAAGAGATTACGAAACCTCGGTTTTTACAGATTATAGTTTTCATTGAACCATATATGCGTAAAGAACGGACCTTTGCAGAAGCGATTCTCATTAAGGTTTTCGACTGAAACATATATTTGGGTGATGAGCACGATTATTAAAATTTGTTCTGTGCCTGGGTGTAATTGATCTATTATACCTAAGTAATATGTGTGTATTTAGAAATTTTTAAGTATGGGTATCATGTTGTAATACATTGAATGTCTTTATAATGTTAATTATGTTAAATTGATGTGATATTATGGACTTTTATGTTTGAAATAAAGATTATTATTATCAGGGGCTCTACCGGCTAATTCACCTAACATCGTTTTCGCGAATGGCGTTCAAATAAATAAAGGTTAAAAATGAATTAATCAATGGTTAAATGGGCTTCCACGATCACATGTGACGTCATAGATCCGGAATCGATTGTCAACTTTGAAGTCGATTTAACGATAATTCATTTTTAACCTTTATTTATTTGAACGCCATTTAAGAAATCTATGTTCGGCGACTTAGCCATATTTTCGGGTCAGATGGCATTGTGTTAGTTGTATCAAGATATTTATTAATGGTATCGTTACCTACATGTAGTGTTCATTTTGGTAGGTTTTTAAAAGTAATGATTGAAGAGTCTGGTGGATAACAAAATTGTTTAGGATGATGATAACACTGTTGGCAAAGGTTTAGCTACCACTTTATTTTGTTGTTAAGTATGACATATTACAATATGAAACTGAGAATGACTTCATTAACTCTTTTTGGTTGTTCTTGAGGATGGATAGATGACAGATATCTTTATGGATAATGATGAAATTGTTGGCAAAGTTTAACTGTTTTGTATGAGAAATACGAGATAATTAGGTAGTGAAGCGGATTGTAATGACTTCATTGTTGAATTTAATATTTTTTTTATAGATTAACTATTTGTCGATGGAGTCATTTTGAAAAGTGACAACATAGTTGGCAAATAAATTGTGTACATTTCACTGGATGTTTTGTATTTTTGTACGTATATCTACTTCTTTAAGAAGAAAGTGTAAAGTGAATAGTCGACTATATCAAATAGACATGCAAACAATCTAGTGTTTGAAGATCTTATCTATAAATGAATATTTAAAGAGACGCTAAGTTGTCTGAGTGCAGACAATCAAAATTGAGTGCTGATAGGATAGAAGTTACTAATTTCCAGCCATCAAATATTTATAGACACATTTATTTAATTCCAATAAGAGAAACTAAACAAAACGATCATTCAGAGAGATATAATCAATATTACAAATAATTATAAAAGATAAGAGAAGCGCGAAAAACAAGTTTGCCTCACATCTAAATTAAGATGCGATTAGGTAAAAGAAAATTTACATAAATTATAACAAAGTGACGTCATTTAAACGATTGTCAAGTGTTCCGAAAACGGGTTGAAGTTGAAAATATGACCGTGCCCAAAACGATCAAATATCAGCGATGATATCATAGAAGGGTCATCGCGTCGACCTCAGGAAATGGTATAGTAGCTATTTACCTAACAAAGGCGGTAGCGCCATCGCCTGACGAATTAAAAAGTTAACGGGCTGCGCGCGCCGGGCGTCGCGGCAAGCCGGCGCCGGCGCCGCGACCTTGTCTACTTATCGCGAGCGAGTGACCCTCGCGCGCAGATTAGGCGAACGCTTCTCACACCCTGGCATTCACTACGCACACGATAACTCATGCAAGCAATAACACCATCACACTTTTACTTTTCAAATTCAGCCTCTTCCGATTTTCACCACATTTTTCAACGATTCCAGGATCGTATATTCTATCGTATACCTACTCAAATTAAGCTTCAGTTCCATTTAAGAAAACGTTTAAAAAGAAAGCGATGACCTTTAAGATTTCATACAACGAATTCAAGAAACGATGTACTGTTGATGTCATATCTATAAATAGAATATAATGTTTACACTAACGATATAATGTAGGGATGGTGTTACATATCGTAGTAGCCGTGTCAAACGCGAGTGGTATGACCGCCGGCCAGCTGACGTCACTACCAACGTAACTATAGATACAGAAACAAACAGTAGCGATAACACACTGATAACGATTCGCACTGATAAATTGATGCAACCCGCGTGAACGCTCCGGCGTACGCCAAAAACACACTAATTTCAGCCAATTTAAACAGAATAACCATCAAACAATTCATTAAACATATCGCTGATCGTTTTACAATCAACCAAGTACACCCAAATGTTAATTAAGCAAATCAGGGCAATCTAGGTTATGTTAGGTTAGAAGAGGTTAGGTTGAAATAGAAACGGTTTGGAGGCCAAAAGCTTCCAATAAACTCGTCTTCGTATGTAATGTACTTGATTCGAATCACACCCGGCGGCAACCATTCATTCGTTTGATCATCCATTCACAGCAATATAAACTGTACGACGAACACGTTCAAAACACGACATGGAAGCACTGAGATTCATATTCAACATCGATGTTTACTCGATGCACTTGTTGCGCGGGTCAACGTCCCGATCACGTCACATACCGGGCTTGCAGAGACGGCTCCAGTGGTAGGGGTTGCAGCACTGCTGGTCGGGGCAGAGGGGCAGGCGGCGCAGCTCGGTGGAGTCTCGCAGGTCGGGGAACCTGAAGGCGCGGGTGACCGCCAGGCGTAGTTGGTCGGCGGCGGGCCCGTCCGCGGGGCAGGCGGCGCAGGGCCCGGCGGCGCCCGCGTCCAGCGCGCGCGCCAGGCGCCGCAGCGCGTCGTCACCCAGCGCGGGCGCGCCGGCCGCCGCCAGCCGCCGCCGCAGCGCGCGCCTCCGGAACATCACATGCCGACGACGGGGTCACAAGTCGCGCGGCCGTTCGCGCCACGCGACACACTCACGCTGGCGGCACGACATCACTCGCCGCGTGCGGCCACTCGACTGACGGACTCAACGCTCTGCCGGCTAGTGCAGTGACGCAGCCTACAGCGACGCACCAAAAATTACGATTTCCCCGATTTTTTTCCCAACATCTTCCTAAACGCAGATTTTACTTGACGAACCCCATACTTTTGTCTACTTTAGTAATCCACATACATCACCAGTACTAGTATGTCACTCATATCCGATATAACAAACTCAGTCTATCAGCTATTCGCAACATCCTGAACAAAATAATTGTGGACCATATTTTTTAATAAATTTAATCCAACCGTAAATTAAAATTTTAATTTTATTTATTTATGGGCATCAACTTAATTCTACCATTACAGGGAACCTATAACTATAGAAAAGTTACAAATAATACACCCGGTATCAAACAAAAGGCATAGTTCCTAAATACATTAAGCAAATTTTAACATACGAATAAATAAAAAGTAACAGGCTTTAAGAAACTGAAAACCAATACCTACTTCTTCTACTCCTATAAATTAATTTAAACTTAAATACGATTCGCCCATCTGATCTTAGTCTAGCAAAATTTCCCATAATTCTCCGAGTTGCTAACAAGTGGCGCACCGGCGGGGCGCGGGCGGGCGCGCGAGGCGGGCGCGCGGCTGGCGCCACCGGCGGCGTCAGGTGCGCGCGCGTGTGTGCGTGCGGCGCCACCGATGCACAGACTATCGCAACTCGGCACGAACGCAGACACGACTTGCATCACTAATGATACCCAGAACTAATATGCCTCTGTGAAGAAAACACTTGTAGCTTATAAACTTTTATAACTACTTTAAAATATGGTTTGATATTATTCACGATTAACTATAAATACCTAATTGAGTCATTATTTATTAAAATCGATCTAGTAACTTCTACTACTTCTAGGCAACCAACCTACATTAATGATACATGAACATACTTCAATAGCAAAATTCATATCCTTTTCTCTTCGCTTTACCACTTTTATTATTTATTACGAGAATAACTTTATAATAACCAAAGATTAATTTATTCCGATGCAACAGACGCAGCGACGCAGGGCTAGGCCCAATTTCATTAAAAAAATTACTAACTAAATTAAATCCTAAAATTTAATTATATTTAAATTAGTACGATAATTAACATGATTTTATATTGATATTATCATAAAAACCAAAACTTCCTCATAAAAAAGTAGCTCCGGAGCAGATGGGCGGATTTCAATGCGCCATTAAGACATGAAAGCTAATATATATTATATATATATATATATATATATAATATCATGGAAATATTATGTATTCAGGCATTCAAAGGATTGTGTTTTGTTTCATTTGGTTAAGTTTTCAACGTACAAAATATCTTGAAAGTATTTTTCTTAAATCTCTATGAGTAAATAAGAATAAAAATGATTAAATTGAATATGATAACGCCATTGGGACAGTGTGAGATAAGTACGATAATAAATTAAGAATAAGTAATATGTTCGTTGAAAAATGACAAATCAGTTTTTGAGGTTTTGTTAAGGTTACACAACTAGCCGCGCACAGTGCTCGAATCTTGTTCGCCTACTACTATCTAACATTAAAAAAAAAAACTTGTGTGTACTTATGTACACGCGTTAGAAGTTATACTTCTTAATATACAACTTGAACATAGTTATCAATTTTATACCACCTAGAACTAACGTCATGCTATTATTTTTACGATGCGCGCGCATCGTAAAAATTCACTCTCATACATTTTCATACCACCTAGAACTAACTTCATGCTGTTAAATTTTTTGGTGTCGGTGTGCGCGCGCATTGTAAAAATTCACTCTCATCATTTTTCTCCATCGCGCCAAAAGAAGTATAACTTCAATAAATTAAACCGGTTTTTTTCACATACACCTAAAAATCGTATGTGAAATGTAAAAATAGTCAGGATATAAATTGTGATATAAATTACATATTACCTATGCAGGTATATTTTTCATTAACCCTCTAATACTAAATTAAAACCAATTATACACATTTTCTGTGTGACTAACGGTAAAGACTATCACCATCCCATCTCATCCATAGGGGCGTAGAAGTCGTCCGAGAGAATATATAGCAGAAAACGGTCAGCAACGTTTCTCTGTGTACTATGACCATCATACTGCGATCGTCAACCCGTCTGCTAAACGTGGTGATTATGGCATATCCCTTCAAATGATGGTACACAACTCCATTGTGGAAATCTTTTGAGAAGGCCTTTGTCCACCAGCCGACGTCATAATGATAATGATCTATTTAAAATACATTTAATTAATTGTATCATGAACTAACTAGCATATGTCAAGGGATAAACATTTGTGTGCACGAACATGTCTGTTTGTTCTATGTCTAGGTGTAATTATCTATATAATAATAATAATAATATATAGGGACAATGTCACACAGATCATCCTAGCCCCAAACTAAGCAAAGCTTGTACTATGGGTACCTAGCGACGATATACATACTTATATAGATAGATAAATACTTAAATACATAGAAAACATCCATGACACAGAAACAAATATTCGTGCTCATCACACAAATATTTGCACTTACCGGGATTCGAACCCAGGACCACCAGCTTCGTAGGCAGGAGCACTACGAACTAGGCTACGGTGACCGTAGTAAGTATGTATTTACAAAATAAAAGTAGTATTTGTAGTATATCAGTTATCTGATGTCCATAGTCCAATCTCTGCTAAATTTGGGATCAGATGGCCGTGTGTGAATGATGTCCCAGGATATTATTATTATTATATTAAATTCCACACTCAGCAGGTGCCAAAACACATTTCAAACATTAGTCACGTCTATGTACGGAACTTAGTCTAAGTCCGCTTATGGTTTGGAATGCGCAGAGCTGAAAGACATCAACAAAATAAACGTACTGCATACTAGCTGCTTCCCGCGGCTTCGCTCGCTAAATAACATCACGCTATTTGCTTATAGCTGATAGTAAGATAAAGATCCCCCAATAAAAAATAAATTAATTAAAATGATTTTTATTCATGTAGACTTTAAAAAGTGGTTGTAAATAGACAGAACATGTTTTTAGTATGTAATATAGTAGTTATGAATGGGTCTGTCTGATGATGATGATGTCTACCCGACCGATTTCGGCCACGGCGGCCAGTCTTAATGGAGACTAGCCAATTGCGCAGGACATAATATAGTGCACAAGTGTGTGCGCAAACACAGGGGCACTTTCTATTCCATCACTCTCATGATCCGATGGGACGCCTAGCGACACGACCGGAAAGAGTTCAGGTACAGGACCGACGGCTTTACGTGCTCTCCGAGGCACGGGGGTGTAATGACTTCCAGACTTCGGGCTGATACTGAGAAATTTCTTTTTACGGAAAAATCCCAAAATCACTTTTTGGCCCGACCCGGGATTTGAACCCAGGACCTCATTATCTGCGGTTGAACACGCTACCACTAGACCAATGAGGCAGTCCAACTGGGTCTGTCTACTTATATTAAGAAGATTATAGGCAAAATGCATTTTTGTGGCGAGGTGGCAACTGATTTAACAGACTAATTAAATTGTTTAATTTTGATATTTTTGTTGTTAAAACCGAGACAAAGAGAAGGGTACTCAGCCTAGACTTTAAAAAAAAAAATTGTGTAAACGTGTTTAATTATTATACCTTAACTATATTTGATCACACTGTTGTTACATATGCAACTATCTATTCGTGAATACCTTTTATTGGCTCTCAGGAACTATAATAATGCATATGATTGTTACTATTTGCTGTTGGTCTTCCTAAATAAATAAAAGTCAATATTACTATTATTATGCCTAACCTATTGTTTATGACGACGGTCGCACTTTATTGCTACAACCGCTGCACCGGAACCATTACCCCTGAGAAAGGGTCTTATCAGTTATCAGTATCAACTGAGCAAGGGTCTTATCTGTTGGGGCGTAATAGTTCCGGTGCCGCGGTGGTAGCAATAAAGTGCGACCGTCGATGTCTGGAAGTTAGCGGTATAATACCTCGTGCCTCGGAGAGCACGTAAAGACGTGTCGGTCCTGGGGCTCTACCGGCTAAGTCGCCGAACATCGATTTATTAAATGGCGTTCAAATAAATAAAGGTTAAAAATGACTTAATCAATCATTAAATCGGCTTCCGTGAGAGTGACGTCATAAATGGTCCGGAATCGGTTTTCAACGTTGAAGCCGATTTAACAATTGATTAAGTCATTTTTAACCTTTATTTATTTGAACGTCATTTACCTAAGAAATCGATCTAATTAATATCCTGGGACATTATTTACACACAGCCATCTGATCCCAAACTAAGCAGAGCTTGTACTATGGAAACCAGATAACGGAATACTACTTTTTTGTAAATACATACTTATATAGATAATTATACCCAGACTCAGGACAAACAGACATGTTCATGCACACAAATATCTGTCCTGGGTGGGAATCGAACCCTCAATGTTTGGCGACTTAGCCGGTAGAGCCCCTGTGCCTGGCCTCCGTCCGGTCATGTCGGTAGTCGTCCCATCGGATCACAAGAGTGATGGAATAGAAAGTGCCCCTGTATTTGTGCACACACTTGTGCACTCTAATAGATTTCATTGTAACTGGTCATCGTCGCCAAAATTCCACCAGAAGGACATTATTATTACCTACTCAAAAACGGCTAAACGGATTTAGATGAAATTTGAAGGATAGGTAGGTTAGACGCAGAATTAACACATATGCTACATATAATAATAACAATATCTAGGGACAATGTCACACAGATCATCCTAGCCCCAAACTAAGCAAAGCTTGTACTATGGGTACCAGGCGACGATATACATACTTATATAGATAGATACATACTTATATACATAGAAAACATCCATGACTCAAAAACAAATATTCGTACTCGTCACACAAATATTTGCACTCACTGGGATTCGAACCCAGGACCACCAGCTTCGTAGGCAGGAGCACTACCAACTAGGCTACGGTGACCGTCAAAATAATAAATCTATAGCGGGCTAATTCAAAATAAAATATAGTAAGTTGCAGTTAAGGATCATTGCACATGTGGGATAGCGGTTAAGACAGTTGCCTCGCCACTTCGTGTCCTTGGTTCAATTCCCGCATTATTTGTATGACCTATTAGTTGGTTATTGTTCTGAGTTTGTATATGCTTTGTGTCTGTTTATTTAATAATTAACATTTCTTAGGAAGACCAACAGTTTTCAGGAAATGTGAGTTTCCTATGTTGTAAATAACAGAGAGCCATTAATAGGTTTCCACGAATAAATCATTACACAAATTTAGTAGTGGTATTCTTAAATTAGTGAGCTACCTGGTCTCACACCCTGGTCAAAGACTTTCGACTGGTTTTTTGGCGCCAACGCGGAAAAAGACGCATCGAGGCTATGTTTTATTTTCAAAAACTGGTGTAAATTCGAGTTTTTATGTGTAAATATGGTGGATTTTTAGACATAACATCTTCGACAACGTACACAACTGGAGGAAAGTGCGATATTGCCGTGAATTGTGATTTTCTGTGTTGTAACCAAAACTCCATAAAAACCTCTAGTAAAGTCTCCACTGCTTTACTGGGGTTGGACAAGGACTATGTATGGCTTGACTGTGACGGACTTTACTTGACAATGACGGAAATAAATGATATAAAATATATATACTAAAGGCTCATAAGGCCAAAGAAGCCAGAGCAGTAAAACGGAATAATAAAAAAAAATGGGATGAGAAGATGTTACGTAGCTTCTCATACGGTAACCAGCCGCTTTGCAAACATAACTGAAAGACCCAAAGTATGTTCTGTACGAGAATCGAACCTGGAACACCGAGTGAGTCAAAAACACTAGGTAATAAAAACAAAAAACCATATTCAAAACTCACAAAAAACACCAGTGTTCTTTAGACCAGATGACTGAAGTAAAACTGAGATATTTGCAAGAAGCTTCACGCAGAAACGTCTCATCAAAAATTGAAATAATTTTATTTATTATACTATGTTATAGTATAGTATTCTTTAGATTAAAATCATATGGTATTTATTGTATAGTATGTATTGTATATATGTATAGTGTTCGTCATTATTATTATTTATAATTATAGTAAGTAAATACATTTTTTATACCTAAGCGCACCTGCCATGATCTCTCTGCACTACCCTAAGGTTGACTGTTAGAAAATGCCTTTGGCATTAAGTCCGCCTATGTACATTTCAATAGTACTGAAGTATAAATAAATAAATATTCGAAAAGTAACAGGTTATGAGAGAACGAGAAAGAAAATGTGTGCTCGCACCTGTCTCTCTCTCTTGCCCGTACATTAAATACAAAACGTAACTGTCTCTCTTTCTATTTTCACTAACTTATATTCGCCTAGCCCGATCACACTTTTCGTAACGCTCTCGTCATTAATTAATAAAAAAAAAAAAAATCAAAATTAATAATTAAACAAACAAACTCATTTTGACAATAATGACATTCTAAGAAACATTATATCATACATAAATTGAAATAAAACTCTATAGTATAAAATAAAACATATTGACAAACAAACTATCTTCAGTATTTTCAAACAAACATAATATTATACAAAAATACCTTCAAACACCTTAAAATTAAACCCAATCCGCACCCAACAAATTAGATATAAACCCAAAAAAGGACTCTGACTTAGTCAGGGGAGCCATTCGTCTGTTCCCTAACTCAGATATAGGGAACAATCCAAAAAAAAAACGCTCTCGTCACGCATTCACCAGCTTACTCCCCAAGTCAAGCATGCGTAGTTTTTTAAAAACCGGAGGTCAAAACTGACGTACAAAATCGCCGCCGCTATCAATGATCGTCCATTCATTGAGTTTTATTAATATCATTTCTGAGACCTTGAATGCCTCCAAAACGTAGTTTTCATACATAATTCACCCTTTATATCGAAAATTACCAATTACCACTATTACCTACTCATCAAACATATTTAAGCTATAAACTTAGTACTTTGTATTTAGGAATCACAATGAGTTACTGTTCATAAAGATTTTTCAATTGATTTAAATTCCGCGTCCCTTTTTCTTTCATCTGACCCAAAGAGTAATTAAACCTAATCTGACAGAGAGCATATAATTGACAGAATCAGCTTATAACATGGATTAAATATGTAATGTATACTGGTTGTGACATAGTCGATATTATTATTTTTTGGTGTATCTATTGTTATAAACAAGGTATGACAATCATGTCGAGAGTATAACAATCATTTTATTTTAGATACTGTGTGTGATTGATATGCATTTAGAAATTAGTGTTAATTTATTAATGTTTTATTGTATAAGTTCGTTTTTCCATACATTTATTATTTTAATTAGTTATGAGTTATTATAATATTAGTGTCCAGGTACTTTGAAGATGTAACTGCGAGCTGTACTAACACATCATTGTCTGTGAGATATTTTACATGGTTCCATCATAAAACCAGCGCTGCAACAGTTAATGTTGCAGCTAGTGCTGAGGTGGGACCAATTCGGACTCGCACAGATAACCAATAAGGACTTCTGTATGTGTACCTATTTATATATATTATAATGATTGTCTGTGTTCGTTTACTGAATAAATGTATTTTCTTTCTTTCTTTCTTTCAAAACACTTGTTTAATTTCAATAATTTAAATCGCTTCACACTCCACAGACTGGGTTTCCCTATGTCGTGGTATTACATACACAATCACCTGCTCGGAACACGCCTGTATGCCATACTAATATTGGCTCCTATCCGGGAATCCATGCGCTGACCGAGGGTGATTTATGACTGAAGATATAATTTAGAGCTCCTTTTATCTATACATCTATGCAAATAGATAAAATTGAAGTGTCTGTTTGTAATATTGAAATAACCGATTTTTACTACATGTATATGAATATATACGGTACATACCCCAAATTTTTTTTTTTACAATTTTTGTCTGTCTGTCTGTCTGTTTGTTCCGGCTAATCTCTGAAATGGCTGGACCGATTTTGACGGGACTTTTTTTGGCAGGTAGCTGATGTAATAAGGAGGAACTTAGGCTACGTTTATTTTAGAAAAATTGTTTTATTTTAGAAAATCCAATAAAAAACTTAATAAGCTAATTAACACGCGGACGAAGTCGCGGGCACAGCTAGTTGTATATAAGTATGTATATCGTCGCCTGGTACCCATAGTACAAGCTTTGCTTAGTTTGGGGCTAGGATGATCTGTGTGACATTGTCCCTAGATATTATTATTATTGTTTTCTTGTTATATTATTACAATTGCTGTCCGGTCAAGTGGGATTTGATGTTTAAGAACAATAGCGTTATATGAATAACGTTATTCACACACGGCCATCTCATCTCAAACTAAGCAGAGCTGGTGCTGGAAACCAGATAACTGATATTTACATATACTACTTTTTTTGTAAATACACAATCAGACATGTTCATGCACACAAATATCTATCCTGGGAAGTGAACCTAAGACCTGCGGTGTGAAGGGCATGTACCAACCACGCCAACTGGAGGAACAATCCAGAAAAGATGTAGTAAAATATATCTAAAACTAGAAGTATCGACAATTAGTATTGACAAAACCATTTTGACTATAATTTCAAGAAAATAGCTATTTAACTAAATGATTGCTATTATAAATTAAATTATAATGATATACCTAAGTGATGACTCATTATCTAATTAATATCCTGGGACATTATTTACACACGGCCATCTGATCCCAAACTAAGCAGAGCTTGTACTATGGAAACCAGATAACTGATATACTTCTTTTTTTGGTAAATACATATTTACATAGATAATTACACCCATACTCAGGACAAACAGACATGTGTATGTTCATGCACACAAATATCAGTCCAGGGGCTCTACCGGCTAAGTCGCCGAACATCGATTTCTTAACTGGCGTTCAAATAAATAAAGGTTAAAAATAAAAATGACTTAAATAATCGTTAAATCGGCTTCGACGTTGAAAATCGATTTCGGACCATTTATGACGTCACATGTGGTCATGGAAGCCGATTTAACGATTGATTGAGTAATTTTAACCTTTATTTATTTGAACGCCAGTTAAGAAATCGATGTTCGGCGACTTAGCCGGTAGAGCCCCTGGGTGGAAATCGAACCCACGACCTCCGCGCCGGTGTGAAAAGCCAGCATTTGCAAACCACGTCAACAGGTCCGTCATCTAATAATTTATTCATACCTAGAATTAAATACATGTAGTTTATTTGTAACACTCCCTTTCATGTTCACACTATTTACTGCCGTTTTTAAAAGTATAAGTGAATAAAAAAGGTTTTTATTTAAACGAATTTTAGGAAATTATTGGAACCAATTTCGATGTCGGTTAAGGAAATATGGCTATCACGGGCAACTCGATAGATGTGAAACATCGAAATTTATGGTTATTTAAAGAAATCCCATAAACAAATCAATATGGAGTAAAATTAATACTCATTACTGTTTAAGAACACAAAACCTTGTTCAAGTTTTCTTTTAGCCAACCGATGAGAATCGGTTATTAATTATATTAATATTAAATTTGTGAATTCAATTCGCAATACAAGTCGAAGAGTACGAAGCAATGTAGGAATCCCTTCCAGACAACCGTTGAATGAATCAAGCACTGCAGGGAGACAAAGTGGTAGTTGGCAGTACATTTACTTATATTTTAAAACTTATATATGTACCTCAGTACAAATAATGTTGCTATACACATATGAATGTTTTGCCTTACCAAAGACGTTTTAGCCGGAAGTACTCAATGTATGAGGAAACATTGCCTGATCACTGTCTGCGCGTAGGCAGCGCCAGTGTGAAGAATTAATTTTATTATGTATTAAACTGTATGTATTTTTTTTTGGCGATGTAGTCACTAAGATAGAAAAAGGTATGCTGAGATGGTTTGGGCATTTAGAACGGATGAATGAAAGAAGATTGATAAAAGAAGTATACCTGGCCTGTGTGAAAGGGACCACCGGAAGGGGAAGACCTCGTAGAACATTCTCTGTCCAAATCGGAGACGTTCCCAAGAAAGGCCGGGTTAGAACTTAGAAGTACCTTAAAACAGCGAGTATTTATGAAGAATATAGTGACAGTAAACGAGGCAAAAGAGGTGTGCAAAGATCTTGACAACTGGAAATCTCCCAATTAACAAATGATTAATAAATAAACTTTGTGAATTTATTATTGAAAATAATTGAAATATAATTTAATATTATTTGAGGTACTGTTTAGATCTCCTTTCAGATTTTTCAGGAAGTTGTGAGAGAGCCTCTTGCCATTTTTGTGATAGCATAATAGATCCCCCAAGGCATAAAAATAGAAGTCACGCATAAAAATAACTGAATATTCCCCGCCATTATAGACCAGGGTAGAAGCGTTTAAAATTAATAAAAAGTGAAAAAAAATAATAGTAGGATGAAACCCATTAGAAAAGGAGAGGAATATTATAAAAATGAAAGGAAAAATAATTTACGGGCGATCTGAGGTCGGGAAGGGGATGGGGTTTTTAAGGGTAAAAAACGGTTTTTCTCGATTTCCGGCAAAACTAAAAGTCCTATCGAAAAATATCAAATAGCAAAGTTGTAGGTAATAAAAAGATCTAAAACTTTTGTATTTACACTTTTTTCACATAACCTAAAATTTATGTGAAAACTTCAAAAAGCTAAGTATTTGGTTTTTTATTTTTATCTTTTACATAAATTTTTATTTTTTAACAAAATTTGGTGAAATCTTACCTTTTTATGTCCCAAATACGCTGTAATTTATTTGATTAAAAATATTTATTTTTTCACCTTATTTTGAATTAATGTCGAAAAAACACCCTAATTTTCAATCGAAAAGTCACCCGTCAAAATATCAGCTATTTTCAAAAAGTTGGTATGTTTTCTGTTCGTTGAAATCTCTTCTTTCCGATGGTGAAAAAAAATATATATGTTACTGTAGTAAATTTTCTCAGAAAATGCAAAATATCGAAAATAACTCTAATTCGAATTTTTTTTAAATTTATTATGAAAAAAATCATCTAAAAATGTGATTGCTGCAATTTGTTTCAATTAAAAAGTTGATTTATTTAATGCTAATTACATTTATGTCATAGAAAATCTCATTATATATAAATATAAATGTAAATCGTACAATTTAATGTAGATACTTTATTCTGATTACGTTATTCATTACAATATTTTTAAACAACAAAATATTAAAGAAATAAATGTCAAAATGTATAAAAATATTTTATATCTATTAAAAACCTATTTAAAATGTATAAATCTATAAAAAATATGTATAGAAAATATATTTTAATAACTAACTTTTGGCTGATTTTCATGTATATTTCATATATTTTGAATATATCTGAAATATATTTGAAATGTATAAAATATATTTGAAAATCGGCCAAACGTTTGTTATTAAAAATATATTTACGATATATATTTTATATATTTTTAATATATTTTTATGTATTTTGAAATATATATTTTTTTTATGGGATTAACTAAATTTGTTTGTGCAAAATTAAGGAGATTATTATTAGTATGTATGTAGTAAGACCCAGACCCGCCTAGCCCCTTCCCCACTTCTCCATGAAATACCTTTTGATGGGATACTATTTTTCGTAGGTCACTCAGGTATATAATTTATCTTAAAATATAAATAGACATCTACGCATATAATTTAAAGAAGATTCGACAACTTACTCCAAATATTGTAGATGTCTTATTAAATATTAATTTCATTAACTTATTTGTTTGTTAATTATAGTAGTATATTTTTATTTGCAATTTTTTTTATCAATTTTACATGTAATCTATTGTTTTTTGAGTAATTAAAGTGTTAATTTTAATAAATAGCTCAAAATTTTTTATAGTATCGATAAAAGAATTCGATTTTTTTTGCATTTTCTGAGAAGATTGATATAGGTACATATATATTTTTTTTCACCATTGGCAAGAAGAGATTTCAATAAACAGAAAACATACCAACTTTTTGAATAAAGCTGTTATTTTGACGGGTGACTTTACGATTGAAAATTAGGGTGTTAATTCGATATTAAGGTGAAAAAAAAATATATTTGATCAAATAAATTACAGCGTATTTGGGACATAATAAGGTAAGTTTTCACCAAATTTCGTTAAAAAAGAAAAATTTATGTAAAAGATAAAAATAAAAAAACCAATAACTTTGTTTTTTGAAGTTTTCACATAAATTTTAGGTTATGTGAAAAAAGTGTAAATACAAAAGTTTTAGATCTTTTTATTACCTACAAATTTGCCATTTGACTTTTTTCAATAGGACTTTTAGTTTTGCCGGAAATCGAGAAAAACCGTTTTTTACCCTTAAAAACTCACCCCCACCCCCTTCCCGAACTCAGATCGCCCGTAAATAATTTTTTTTTAATTTTTATAATATTCCCCTCCTTTTCTAATGGGTTTCATCCTACTATTATTTTTTTTGGTTTTAAAAATTATCGACCCTGGTCTATTATTATCGTATGGGCAGTGGTTACCCTAGTATCAGACAGAGTTGTTCAAGCCGCCCGGTAGGTAGGCCTCTGCCTCTGACATGTCTAATGACTACAACCGGGTCCGACAGCTTAAAGTGACCTCCGAAACACGGAGACGCTCAGAAATTAAACCACTGTGGTGGTCACCCATCTATGGTCTGAACGCGAGCCTAGGTGCTTAACCTTGCCGATAACTTACGGACCAGTGAGAGCGTCTAACTGTGAGCGCCATTTAAAATATAACATTCGAAATTAGTCTAGCTATTAGCGCCATTTAAAATATAACATTAGAAATTAGTCTAGCTATTAGCGCCATTTAAAATATAACATTCGTAATTTGTCTAGCTATTAGCACCATTTAAAATATTACATTCGAAATTTGTCTAGCTATGAGTGCCATTTAAATATCATTCGAAATTTGTCTAGCTTTTAGCACCATTTGAAATATTACATTCGAAATTAGTCTAGCTATTAGCGCCATTTAAAATATAACATTAGAAATTAGTCTAGCTATTAGCGCCATTTAAAATATAACATTCGTAATTTGTCTAGCTATTAGCACCATTTAAAATATTACATTCGAAATTTGTCTAGCTATGAGTGCCATTTAAATATCATTCGAAATTTGTCTAGCTTTTAGCACCATTTGAAATATTACATTCGAAATTAGTCTAGCTATTAGCGCCATTTAAAATATAACATTCGTAATTTGTCTAGCTATTAGCGCCATTTAAAATATAACATTCGAAATTATTCTAGCTATTAGCGCCATTTAAAATATAACATTCGAAATTTGACTACCTATGAGTGCCATTTAAAATATAACATTCGAAATTAGTCTAGCTATTAGCGCCATTTAAAATATAACATTCGAAATTTGACTACCTATGAGTGCCATTTAAAATATAACATTCGAAATTAGTCTAGCTATTAGCGCCATTTAAAATATAGGTAACATTCGAAATTTGTTTAGCTATTAGCGCCATTTAAAATATAACATTCGAAATTTGTCTAGCTATTAGCGCCATTTAAGCTATAACATTCGAAATTTGTCTAGCTATTAGCGCCATTTAAAATATAACATTCGTAATTTGTCTAGCTATTAGCACCATTTAAAATATTACATTCGAAATTTGTCTAGCTATGAGTGCCATTTAAATATCATTCGAAATTTGTCTAGCTTTTAGCACCATTTGAAATATTACATTCGAAATTAGTCTAGCTATTAGCGCCATTTAAAATATAACATTCGTAATTTGTCTAGCTATTAGCGCCATTTAAAATATAACATTCGAAATTATTCTAGCTATTAGCGCCATTTAAAATATAACATTCGAAATTTGACTACCTATGAGTGCCATTTAAAATATAACATTCGAAATTAGTCTAGCTATTAGCGCCATTTAAAATATAACATTCGAAATTTGACTACCTATGAGTGCCATTTAAAATATAACATTCGAAATTAGTCTAGCTATTAGCGCCATTTAAAATATAGGTAACATTCGAAATTTGTTTAGCTATTAGCGCCATTTAAAATATAACATTCGAAATTTGTCTAGCTATTAGCGCCATTTAAGCTATAACATTCGAAATTTGTCTAGCTATTAGCGCCATTTAAGATATAACATTCGAAATTTGAACGTTTCCAATCTTTGCTTGGGGAAAAACGAGATGCTAAGTATATTATTTATTAGTATTCCTTTTAATTCATGTTCGTATAATTTTTGTTAATAAATGTCAAACTGATATTGCGTTGTAAGGACCAGTTGGCGGTTACGCTTTTATGTTTGTAACAAGTCGCAGTGTTGTGACGGTTTTGAGCGTAATTCCTATTGGTGATGATTTATTGAGAATAATTAATGCGGCCCGGTCTTAATTTGACAATTTATTTTACACTAATCAATATTAAATAATATGGTACCATCATGCTACTATGTGCCGGATATTTGAGTAACTAGCAATTTATTATTTTTATAGATAGGTACGAATAAATTTAAAAAATGTAAATTTGCATTTTTATAATTTCCTGCTGGTCTAGTGGTTAGCGACCTTAACTGCTATGTTAGAGGACGTGGGTTTGAACTCTACCCAAGACAAATAACTATTTGTGTGATGAGCACGATTTTGGTCTGTGTCTTGGTGTAATTTATCCTACTAATATTATAAAGGCGAAAGTTTGTTAGTGTGTATGTTTGTTACTTCTTCACGTCTAAACGGTTGGAGGGATTTTAATAAAAAAAATATGGAGTTAGCTGATACCCTGGATTAACACATAGGCTATAGTTTATAAAGTTTAATGCGGGTAAAACCATGGAGCACAGCTAGTCTATAAAATGTGTGTATTAATAAAATATATAAGTATATTTATCACAGGCTCTGCCTAATTTGGGATCAGATGACGTGTGTAAGAGCAACCGCAAATTGGACAATTACGAATTTGACCAATCAGACATTAGTTTCTTTTTCGTTTTAACAAAATAGTATTGCAACCTGCGCTGCGATCGAACAAGATGCCTCAGGGCCAACTCAGGGCCAACAGGCGGTCTAATGCACGCAGGGAAAGTATTCAATACATTAATAATATAGTCATCATCAGCTGAAGGACGACCACTGCCTGACAAAGGCCTTCCCAAAAGATCTCCACAATTGCCGATCTTGCGTTATCCGCATCCAGCGACTATCAGCGACCCGCACAAGATCATCGGTCCATCTTGTAGGGGGCCTGCCCACGCTGCGTCTTCCGATTCACGGTCGCCACTCGAGAACCTTTCTGCCCCAGCGGCCGCCGGTTCTACGAGCTATGTGCCCTGCCCACTGCCACTTCAGCTTGACAATTCTTCGGGCTATGTCGGTTACTAATAATATAATAAATAAATAAACATCTTGGGACAGCTAATATAATACTGTTTTTAAATAAATAAAATAAAAAAGGTTTTTATTCACGTAGACTTTAAAAAAGCGCTTGTTAACAGCCAGAACATGTTTGTAGTAATATAGTTGTATACATTACTATTTCTAGTAACATAGATATTTAGGTACACATTGTATGAAAACATTTATAAAATTTATTTTATTATAGCAATGATATTTAGCGAGCTCGTATCAAGTTATTGTCAAGCGATTATGTTTAATTATTTAGTTTAAGTCTAATATTTTTACTACATATGGTTCTGTCTATATTAAGGTATTATTATTATGACGGACCTTGTGTTAATAAAGACGGTCGCGCTTTAATGCTACCACCGGATCCAATGCGCCCCAACTGAGAAGACCCAGCGAAACAAACTCAGTGGGTTCATTTACTACCGGTTTCAACACGACCGAGTTGAGACGGTTTTTCGTACATGTACCTATCTCTCGCCAAACGGCTACGGCAGTTTGTCAGAATGATAGCAGCGTCTCTGTGAGTAATATGACCATCATACTGCGATCCCAAACCCGTCTTATCCCAAATTCCTTGGAGTACCCAAGTCTCCGTCCAGAAGACGCCTTTCGGCTGTCATTATGACGACAATGAGTCGCTTAATTAAGCTACAATTTTTTATGCTTAATTTCTTTATACAAACACCAGAACAGTTAAGTAAATATAATATAATATAACGTAGCATTGAGACTTCAAACAGTTTTTATTGCCGTCTTATCTTATAGTCATAATACCAATGACATTTTCTTACAAATAGTCAAAACTACACGCAGGCGCCAGGCGACATCATTATAAAACAAAACAATATTTCTTTACAACAACCAAGCATAATATTATTACTTATCAACATAATAATAATATTTTATAAGTGGGAAGGCGCCAAAAATATGATGAAAACATTAACATACACTAAAGATTTATTTACGTATTGCATTTTAATAAGTTCCTGGTACAATGTTTTATTACACCAGTTTAAAAAAGAACTTGAGCCAAAGATGAGCCGCGGACTATAAAAAAAAACAAAGATTGTTTATGAAGAAATATATTTATTTGCAAAATAAAGTAGATATATTCAAGCTTTGTGCACATGCATGTAAGCAACTTAGATTTTAATCGGTTTTATTAAGATCGACTTGAATTATACGAGTATAATAATGACTTGGTCATAAAAATATTGTTTTATGTTCGGTTATTATTATGATTAATAAGGTCTATGGCTTTAGCTGTCATAATAGGGAATTGAAACAATTGTCCCCACCAATAAAAAAAGAAAATCGTTTCCAGCCGTTTAAAAAGCGAATTCATGTTTATGGTTGCCTTTCATTACGAACTCACTTTATACGTTGTTAAAAGATATTAAAAATATGAAATATTAAGTAGGTAGTCACCATTTGCATAATCTTACGCTTTTATCGAAATATGTAAATAATTTAAAACTAACGATTTTCGTACCCATTGGGAATTAGATGAAATGAAATTTTTATGTTCAAGTTCGTCAACTTTTAAAAACCACTCTTTATTTGTCTACAAATTAAATAGACAAAGAAGACATTTAGTTTTTTTTTATTAGGTATAAAAGCATATCTATATAACAGCACAACTAGGTAAACAATATTTTGAACAGAATTTACTGACTTACCTCATAAAATTACAAATATCCATAAGAACATCCTCAAAACGTCACATAAAATCACAATTTCAATTTCAACATTTTTTTAAATTTTCTTATCATTAACATTTTCTTTTCTAAGTTCTAAGTATTGTCGTGAAGAAATTCGTATGTTTTTCCAATATGGCGACGCATGTCATGTCTGCGAGTCGGCGCGGGAATGGCGGGAAAGCGAGGAAAATTGCGCTATTTATGCGTTCTGGATCAGAATGGGGAATGGGAGTGAATGGGTGTGAATGGGATTGTAAACGGATTTGTATGTCAGATTCCCAGCTTAAGAGTAAACGAGATAAAGCTTTTTGTGCGGATTTTCAAAGGAAATTTATTAAGTTAAGTGATTCGGGCGAACTAATGACTGTATGTTTATAATGAATGAAGAAATTTGTTATTATTGTTATTTGGAGTATTTTTTTATTCTTAATTAGTATCAACTGATACTTTTGGGTAACTACGAATGAAATAGGCAGATCGGAGAAATAACAGGATGGCAAAACTTCATTGAAAAACATTCTCAGTACATATCTATTTCCTATAGACAAAACGAAAATGTAAACTTAAGCATCAGAGATATTTTATTAACCTTAATGTTTTATTTCCACAAATCCGAGTGAGTCGAAGTATTTTTTTTAATCATTTTAAAATGATTAAAAAAAATACTAATTTATATTTAATTAATATTTAAATTATGCTGTAAAGCGTTACTTAAAATATAAATCAGTGTACAATGTTTATCAGTTTGAGAAATATTAGCAAATAGTAGGTTTTTGGTACAGTCCATATCGACCCCTTGTTGTACATATGTTAATGGATACACTATGAAAATGACCCCTATTGCCTACCTGTTAAGGACTCGTTAAACTCAAAGTTCGTATCGAAGGTCATTAATTTGTTTAGTCACTAATACTTGGGTCATTACAGCACCTTTATTACGAAAACGGCAGCGGTTTTGACCTGACGACTGACGATATCTATACCACAAGTTGCGACAATGAGCGGATTGGAGCTCAAGATGGTAAAGTAGCATTATGGTTGGCGAAACTTATCACGCCATCATCGCAATATCCAATTATAACCAATAAGCTCTGGAAAGTGAAACACATCGAGAGCAAAATCGACTTCGTACCTACTTTTCGTTTGTTAAATCATTATTAATAACGCCTCTGATTCCATGAGTAGGTAATAAAACAAAAAAATCGTCTTACTTAATTAAATAAAGGACTTTTCTTTGTACATAGAGATGATTAACACAAAAGTATTAGGTATTGAAGAAAACTTAATGATTCATTCGGTCTTCATTCGATTCCAATTTTGAATTAACAAAATATATAATGGATTGCCAACTTAACAAATACGGCTACAGGCGCACAAATAAAACAAAAAGGCATAGACAATTAGCTGGGATATTACCCGGCCCCCCGAACAACAATATATGATGTAAACATATAAAAGTAACGCACGGTGCATGGTATCTATCTGTGGAGCCGCGCGGCCGCGTCGACGCGGCGCGACGGTGCCAGAGATATGCCGCACAGATGCGACCGACACAGAAGAATCTGCACTGTTTATATTAACCCGCTTTTTTATTGATAACAATAGTCTCCTTCGAAGATATCAGGGTCGATTTTAGGGTTCCGTAGCCAAAGGGTAAAACAGGACTCTATTACTAAGACTTCGCTGTCTGGCTGTCCGTCTGTCACCAGGCTGTATCTCATGAACCGTGATAGCTAGACAGTTGAAATTTTCACAGTTGATGTATTTCTGTTGCGATAAGAGAGATAAGAGTGATGGAATAGAAAGGCTTCTGTGTGAGCACACATACACTTGTGCACTATAATATATCCCATGCAGATGTCTTATCTCTTTTGAGACTGATCGCCGTGGCCGAAATTCGTATAACATTTATTTAATTGATGATATATTTCGTATTACGAATTTGTGGAATTGTCAATTTTTTTTCCCTCTAAACTTATAAAGTACGTAAGTAATAACACATACTATGTTCCCTGAATCAATAAGAAAACTGGCTTGTACGTGTATATTATTTGATTTCGCCATATCCTCTGTAGATTCACTCCCTGTGTCGCCGGTCACCTACAGCAACTCGGTTACCATCGAAGGTTGTTCCCGAGAATTTTGGGTGTCACTCCTTGGTAGTACCTTTTTTATATTCAAATCCTTAGTAGAACTTTATTCTAAACATTGCCATTTTAAATTTTCATCATGTTGTCATCTGTGAATTTTAATTGACATTTCATTTCATGATATTTTAACTTATCAATTCTACTGTACGCTTTTTAGTTTGTATATATTATGCGATTTGTCAGATGTTATGGAAACAAATTTTAATATATCTTTATTTTTTAGGATTTACTTTCGAAGTGATTTTTATAAATAAATAAAAAATTATAGCCTATGTGTTAACCCAGGCTGTCAGCTAACTAAATACCAAATTTTATTAAAAACGCTTCAGCCGTTTAGACGTGAAGAAGTAACAAACATACACACTCACAAACTTTACCCTTTATAATATTAGAAGGATTGTTGCTGTCACCTACCTATAATATTAACAACTGTATAGTTGGTCATCCCGATCCGTAATCAAATGAGCGACGTCGTGCATTTACGTACACACGGCTACATATCAAGCTATACATTTACAGTATAAGCTGATCTCGTGTTGTATAGGATTTACATATAATGAGAGGTCAGCTTATATTGGAAATAAGTAGCTTGATGTGTAGCCGTGTGTACCTACTAGATATGTAGAGCGATAATTTAACAAAATGTCGAACCGTCGCGGTCGTCAGTCGTCATCTAAAACCGAACTTCTCATACATTTCCCTGACAGTAACTGACTTTTGAACCCTAAAGGCAGTTTTTGGTGCACTTGATAATTCTTTTTGGCTAGACAGCTTTAGCCTAGAGTGAAGCAGTGAAAAGTCTTCCAAACTAGCTCCAGGGGCTCTACCGGCTAAGTCGCCGAACATCGATTTCTTAAATGGCGTTCCAAATAAATAAAGGTCAAAAATGACTTAATCGTCAAATCGGCTTCAACGTTGACAATCGACTCTGGACCATGTGCTCATGGAAGCCGATTTAACGATTGATTAAGTCATTTTTAACCTTCATATATTTGAACGCCATTTAAGAAATCGATGTTCGGTGACTTGGCCGGTAGAGCCCCAGACGTCAGTTTAATTGTTCCAATTTATCTATCTAATTAGATTTTTTTAGAATTATATGGCAGATACAGTATAGTAGCCATTTAAACATTTTTACCAAAAAACTAATAAGCTATAATTCTACCCCAATTTCCAAGTTCTGTATTTTGTTAAATTTTAACCGTGTGGTTTTCGGCCCAGATGAATAACACAACGACTCAATACCATCCCATAGGTGTCGTAAAAAGCGACTAAGGGCCAGCGCAGACAGAGAGGAGAATGTTCAAGCATACATGCACTTTATTTACATAATTTTAAAGTTGAGTTTCTAGTGCCCAATAAAATTCTCTCCTCGCTCCTCTCGGTCTGCGCTAGCCCTAAGGGATACCAGGTACCACCTGTGTACTAACTAGATGGGGCTGTTGGCGTGGTTAGCAAATGCTTGCTTTTCACGCCGGAGGTCGTGGGTTCGATTCCCACCCAGGACAAATATTTGTGTGCATGAACATGTCTGTTTGTCCTGAGTCTGGGTGTGGTTATCTATATAAGTATTATTTTTTATTTACTAAAGAAAAGTAGTATATGTAGTATATCAGTTATCTGGTTTCCATGTGTTTCTAAATGGCGAGGTTATAAAAACTATTGAGGAGGCGTATGTACAGCAGTGGTAGATATCGCCGCCTGTTTCCCAGAGGCGTATGTAGAGAGAACTGACTTCCATTTGTCACGATCTTTGCACACCTCCTTTGCTTCGTTTACTAACAGCATTTTCTTCATACATCTATTACTTGTGTTTAAATATTAAATTTTAAACAATCCAATCTTTTCCGAATGGATATTAACTCTACCGTAGAGTTATTGCCACTGTGCCATAAAAGTGTTTAAAATAAGTACATAATAACGTAAACTACCACTCCAGGCAGCCTGTCACTTCAGATCCCAATAATTTGTATAAATCAAATCATTTATTTTGCATAACATGAGTCTACAATTAATGTAATGACAAAATTTTATCATACATTTTACATTTATACATTTTTTTTGGACAATGTCACACAGATCATCTTAGACCAAAACTAAGCAAAGCTTGTACTATGGGTACCAGGCGACGATATACATACTTATATAGATAGATAAATATACATAGAAAACATCCATGACTCTAAAACAAATATTCGTGCTCATCACACAAATATTTGCACTTACCGGGATTCGAACCCAGGACCACCAGCTTCGTAGGCAGGAGCACTACCAACTAGGCTACGGTGATCGTCATAGAGTTTATACTATAAGTATAATATTCGCGTATCTAAGTGTCATGATAAAAAATATTCTTTTTATTGCACGTCTTCAATATATAGTACACAATATTTAAATTTTAAACCAGTCACATACATTGCAACGTCAATAGTACTCGTTAATTATCATTTACCCCTTATATATCCCTTGGAGGGTGGGTAGGCATCTGGAACGGGACGTGGCATGCCTTACTTTAGCACCATCACCGCTTCCAAAGACAATGAGATGTGCCACCATTGTTGTTGTTACTGCGGAAGTCCTCAAGCGACTCAGGTATACAAATCTGCAAAGAGATTAAGTATGTATTTGAGCCGTTTGGGGGAGGTAGTCCACGAAGGGCACCCATCTGAATGGCACGCTGCGCGAATGGCACCTAGCCTAGTCCACGAAAGGCACCTATCAATATTTTTGGCAGGTGCTCTTCGTGGATTCAATTTATTTATTGCATTCTTGTCCACGAAAGTTGGTGATATTCTGAGCCTTCAGACCCCAGAAATAAATATTTACTGTTTAAAATACATAAAACAGATTTTATCTTTTCTAAGACAAGCAATTGAACCAGCAAAACCGGCCAAGTGCGAGTCGGACTCGCACATGAAGGGTTCCGTTGCAGCAAGTATTTCAGTTGATTAAATGAAAGCAAATTGCGGTTTACGATTTATGACGTATTAAAAGACATTACTTGCTAGATCTCGTTCAAACCAATTTTCGTTGTTGGTTTGCATGGTAATGTACAGACGCCAGCACGTCCAGCTACCCCAATCTGTCAAATTTATTTTATAGATTTTCAACTTTATCACATATGCATAAGGTCCTCTTTCAATTGGAGAAATTTGACAGATTAGGGTAGCTTGATGTGCTGGCGTCTGCACATTATATATTTTTTTTTAGTTTTATCATTCTCTTACTTTGGAAGTTACCGGGGGGGGGGGGGGGGTCACCCATTTTACCACTTTGAAGGTGTCTCTCGCGCAAACTATTCAGTTTAGAAAAACATGATATTAGAAACCTCAATATCATTTTTGAAGACCTATCCATAGATAACAAAGATGATTGGGTACGATGAAAAAAAAAATTTTTGATCTTCAGTTCTATGTATGTATGGGGAGCCCCCAAAATTATTGTTTTTTTTCAATTTGTGTGTAAAAATCTTAATGCGGTTCACCGAATACATCTACTTACCAAGTTTCAACAGTACAGCTCTTATAGTTTCGGAAAAAAGTGGCTGTGACATACGGACGGACAGACAGAGAGACATGACGAATCTATAAGGGTTCCGTTTTTTGCCATTTGGCTACGGAACCCTAAAAATGGGTTGATTTGGAAAGCATACTATCTAGTAAAAATAATCATTAAATCGGTTCTCAAACAACGAAGAAATCGCACAACATACGTACGTATTAAGAACAAGCAATCAAATTCATAACCATTATAATTAAACATGTTTATCATCATGTATTAATTTAGATATTCACGGGGAGGGCAAGCCCTTTTTGAAAAAGCAAATATTTGACTGTACTTTCATTGACGGTCACCGTAGCCTAGTTGGTAGTGCTCCTGCCTACGAAGCTGGTGGTCCTGGGTTCGAATCCCGGTAAGTGCAAATATTTGTGTGATGAGCACGAATATTTGTTTCTGAGTCGTGGGTGTTTTCTATGTATTTATCTATCTATATAAGTATGTATATCGTCGACTGGTACCCATAGTACAAGCTTTGCTTAGTTTGGGGCTAGGATCTGTGTGACATTGACCCTAGATATTTATTATTATTATATTACATCACGACTTTATCTAGACTAAGTCGTGAGAATATACATATATATATTTATTTTAAAAAATAAAACATAATAATATTGTCACGTTCGGGCTTCTATTACCAGTAAGCTTTTTTGATGCACACCGATCCGGTGATTAACGTAAGGGCAATTTAGCCTGTTTCCTATGACAGCCAAGACGGAGTTTGACGGAGCTGGCCCGCACTCTGCTTAGCATGGATGCGCACCGCTTGAACTTGCATAGTCTATGACGCCTAGACTGATAACAAGTGTACCCGTCAGATGATCCGAATGCTAGTTTGGTGACTTTATAACGTAGCAGTAGTGTGTTAAACACAGATAATGGAGTCCGGTTTGAATCCTGTTCCATCGAATTATGATAGTGAGGTTCCCGGCCCAGAAAGAATAATAGGACCATCTCATATGTGGCGCCATTATTAAGATACGGTATAATGTTTTGGGGGAACTCAACTAATAAAGAGCAAGTTCTTAAGGCTCAAAAACGATGCCTACGTTCAATGCTAGGGCTAAAAAGGCGTGATTCTTGCAGAGAAAAAACATGAGAGGTTTCAAGGGGCACCCGGATGGAACGAAGTTATTTCTTATTATTTATTTTGTATAAAAAACCTGTATACACTCAACAAAAATAATCGTCGCGACACCACACTGTTCAATGCGAAATAGAAATGAAAATATCTGGCTTGCTTTCTATAAGAGAGAGAGACACAGGCAGAGAAACATGCGCACGCCGCAATATTGTAAATACCAAACTTACCAAGTTTCAACAGTACAGCTCTTATAGTTTCGGAAAAAAGTGGCTGTGACATACGGACAGACAGACAGACAGACATGACGAATCTATAAGGCTTCCGTTTTTTTTCCATTTGGCTACGGAACCCTAAAAATGGGTTGATTTGGAAAGCATACTATCTAGTAAAAATAATCATTATAATCGGTTCTCAAACAACGAAAAAATCGCACAACATACGTACGTATAAAGAACATACAATCAAATTCACAACCATTATAATTAAACATGTTTATCATAATGTATTAATTTAGATATTCACGGAGAGTGCAAGCCCTTTTTAAAAAAGCTAATATTTGACTGTACTTTCATTGACGGTCACCGTAGCCTAGTTGGTAGTGCTCCTGCCTACGAAGCTGGTGGTCCTGGGTTCGAATCCCGGTAATTGCAAATATTTGTGTGATGAGCGCGAACATTTATTTCTGAGTCATCGATGTTTTCTAGGTATTTAAATATTTATATATCTATATAAGTATGTATATCGTCTCCTGGTACCCATAGTACAAGCTTTGCTTAGTTTGGGGCTAGGATGATCTGTGTGACATTGTCCCTAGATATTTATTATTATTATATATACATTAAAATTGATATCTGAAATGGTTCGTCTGGTCTGAAATCGACAAACGGTTCATTCTGTTCTAGGACCTATACAAAATAAACTTTTGTTAATAAAAGCCTGGTTGGTTGGTCTGACCTTTGGTCTAGTGGTTAGTGACCCTGACTGCTATGCCAGAGGTCGTGGGTTCGATCCCCATACAGGATAAATATTTTTGTGATGAGGACGATTATTTGTTCTGTATCTGGGTGTAACTTATCTAATGAGTACATATAAAGAAATATATATGTATGCTTATCATTAACGTCATTGTCTGGTTGCCATAGAACAGGGGCTCTACCGGCTAAGTCGCCGAACATCGATTTCTTAAATGGCGTTCAAATAAATAAAGGTTAAAAATGACTTAATCAATCGTTAAATCGGCTTCAACGTTGACAATCGATTCCCGACCATTTATGACGTCACATATGCTCATGGAAGATGGTTTAACGATTGATTAAGTCATTTTTAACCTTTATTTATTTGAACGCCATTTAAGAATTCGATGTTAGGCGATTTAGCCGGTAGAGCCCCTGGCTCTACCTAGTTTAGGATAAGATGCCAGTGTGTTTGTTTAGTTACCCAAGATATATATTTATTTAAAAAAAAAACATAATAATATTGTCACGTTCGGGCTTCTAGTACCAGTAAGGTTTTTTGATGTTTTTTGATGCAGACCGATCGACGCGATCCCGTGACTAACGTAAGGGCAATTTAGCCTGTTTCCTATGACGGCCAAGACGGAGTTTCGGCTGGCCCGCACTCTGCTTAGCATGGACACGCACCGCTTGAACTTGCATAGTCTATGATGCCTAAACTGATAATGAAACGGATCACCTGACGGGAGTACCCGTCAGATGATCCGAATGCTAGTTTGGTGACTTTATAAAGTAGCAGTAGTGTGTTAAACACAGATAATGAAGTCCGGTTTGAATCCTGTTCCATCGAATTATGATAGTGAGGATCCCGGCCCAGAAAGAAAAACAGGACCATCTCATATGTGGCGCCATTATTAAGATACGGTATAATGTTTTGGGGGAACTTAACTAATAAAGAACAAGTTCTTAAGGCTCAAAAACGATGCCTACGTTCAATGCTAGGGCCAAAAAGGCGTGATTCTTGCAGAGAAAAATTTAAAGTGTTACAAATACTAACAGTGTCATCTTTGTATATAAGCGAAGTTGCGTTTTTTGTAAAAACCAACTTGCACTTATATCCTACATTCCCAGGTGACAGGGACAATTATCTAGCAGAACACAGTTGCTACGAGGCAGTATATTTTGTATGGCGCCTATAATCTATAATAAATTACCGTCACAAATCAGATCAATTAATAATTCCGATATGTTTAAAAATAAACTTAACCTATCTTCAAGAGAATGCGTATTACTCGGTTAATGAGTTTTTAAAGGATAATAATGTTCCGTAGCCTATATGTACTAATTATGTTATCCCGATTATTATTGTATTATTCCTATCTCTTTGTATCATAATAAACTTAATTTATAATTGACTTAATTTTAAGATTTGCATGCCGAAATGGTGAAATATAGTTAGCACATTTTATAGATTAGAACATCTTGTATCCACCTATATTTCCAAATAAGATTATTGTATTGTATTGTATTATGCTGTGTGGTGACGGCGACAAATATCAGAGTCAGAATATCATCACCCCATCTCATCCCGGGGGGCGTAGAAGTCGACCCGAGGGAATATCTAGCAGAGGATGGGAGCAGCTTCCTTCTGATTACTATTACCATCTTACTGCGATCGCCAACCGGTCTGCCAAGCGTGGCGATTATGGCATATCCCCCCAAGACGATTCTTGAGGGAGGCTTGTCCAACAGTGGACTTATATAGCTGTAATGATGATGATGATGATGATTGTATTATATCTTTCCGTCGTAAAAGGTGACTACGGGGTACATACTGTAGTCGGGCAGCAGCGCCAACTGTGTACTAACTATCACCTAAATGCAGTCACCAACTCGCATGCCAAGCGCGGTGACCACGGCAAACCCCTCCAAATGGTGACTTTGCAGAAACCTGTGGAGGACAGTTCTGACGATGTTAGGCAGATGACTTCGGTGACAAATGGACAGTGCACATAGGGTTACCATATAACAGGCGTTAGCCGCATTTGACAGGCATTTTAAGGCTTAGACAGACGTGCGGCCGGCATTGGTCTGAGACAGGCATTTTCGCAGGCTCTCGTCAACGCCCAGTGGAGTAAAGAAAGAAATCGGCTGACAATTGAATCAATAAAAGCAATATTGATTAGACGGGAAAGTTGCAAAACTGTATCTTGTGAAGATTTTTACGTTTATGTATCAGAAAATAAAGAACTATAAAAAAAATAATGTCCTCTGACAAATATCAGTAATAAATATCTTTCTTCATTATTATCTGTTGGCTTTTACTTATTACCTACAGCGTTTTGCTTCAGACAGACAGTGTTTTTTCTTTCTTTTTCTTTTTTTTCTTTCTTTCTGTTTTTTTTTTCTGTAAATTAAGGCATTTTAGGTACCATAGACAGGCATCCCTATATTTACATATGGTAACCCTAAGTGCAAATGAGTTTGTGCACACATTTGTAAACTGTAACATTCATATAGATGGCTAGTTTCCATTAAGTTTAGCTGCCATGACCGAGATTCGATAAAGATCATAGAACGTATTTTTTTATAGATAACACCTGCACTACGGAAATAAGGCACGCCCAGGCATAACCTATGAATCACATATATAGTCATTCTGAGCATAAATAAAAACCAGTACGAGGGTGTTGAGGTAAGTAACTATACCTAAGGAGCATGGGGGCAGCTAGCCGCTGAAAGACAAGAATGGAGGACTCTGGTCACGAACTATTTCGAAGAGGTGTCTCGGCATGGGTCCAAAAATTTTCAATGAATTACCAAAAACTTTAAAAAACATTAGTAACATAAACCATTTTAAATTGCAACTTATTTTTTTTTTAATTGAATAGGCTTACTACTCTATCAATGAGGTTTTAGATGACTAAAACATAAAATAAGAAATGTCCGATCTACTTATTACTCTACCCTTTTTATGAAATTTAATATTTATTATGTTATTATTTTGCTAGCTCTGTATAATTTGTACGCCTTGCAAGGCAAAACATAGTAATACAACACAATTTTTATACCATGTACCATATTACCTATGTTTAACAAATAAATTAATTTGACTTTGAAAATCAGCGTTAATAATATTATGCGGAATTAATGGAGTGCCCACATGCGAGGATCTTCATTTTTTTAAATAAAATAAAATAATAAATAAAAAAGGTTTTTATTCACGTAGACTTTAAAAAAGCGCTTGTAAATAGTCAGAACATGTTTGTAGTAATATAGTTGTATACATTAGATATTATTTCTAGTAACATAGATATTTAGGTACATCTTGTATGAAAACATTTATAAAATTTATTTTATTACAGAAATGATATTTAGCTAGCTCGTATCAAGTTATTGTCAAGAGATTATGTTTAATTATCTAGTTTAAGTCTAATATTTTTACTACATATTGTCAATGGTTCTGTCTATATTAAAGGTATTATTATTATGACGGACCTTGTGTTAATAACGACGGTCGCGCTTTAATGCTACCACCGGATCCAATGCGCCCCAACTGAGAAGACCCAGCGAAACAAACTCAGTGGGTTCATCTACTACCGGTTTCAACACGACCCAGTTGAGACGGTCCGGCGAAACATACTCAAGCGGGCATGAACAGATTTACTACATAACCCACATCAGAGCACATGAAATATACGGGAACTGAAGCAGGCACTGTGGCCAAAAGCGGTCGGACCATCTTCATAAGTTACTTCTACTTAACTTCCGAAAAACTTTTCAAAAAGTTCCAATTGTCTTAACTTGTACTTATTGATGGGGGAAAGATTACGTAATGTTCATAACAGGTTATGTATTTGTGTGATACAAACAGCTGAAACTGGTGGTAAGTACATGTTTACCTACCCCTGTTGATCCCAGCTTGAAGCTCGGTAAGTAGGGTGTCATGCCGACGCACCGGCGCGCCGCGCGGGCGCGTCCGTGCGGCGGCGAGCGGGACATCCGATGGGGTTGCCAGCTTGTCATAATAATAATAGTAGAAATTCAATTGTATTTATCATATTTAGTAAGAAACTCCAGCCCCAATAAACTTACAAATAGAAATAGTGGAGAAAAATCGTTTTAAATAAGGAAGCCCTATGCTCTACTTCTCTTGAACTAGAGTCCATGATGTTGCTTCGTGATTCTACCAAAAGCAACATCTGACTGGTGTTTATCCTAGTTTCAAGCTAGGTAAGGGGGTATTAGTCACTGCAGGTGGCAAGTGGGATATCCGATAGGGTTGCCAGATCGTCGTATTAAAAAATTTAGAAATTTAAAATCTCTACCAATCTTTCACACGCATTGAAAACCAACTGCAACTTATAACACAAGCCATGACCTATACGTTGCCTCTATCTGATGATATCTAGCGAGCTAAACAGGAACACTGGTTTTACGGTGTGAGGATGGGATCCTTGTTGATGGTGACGAGTACAAGAGGTCATGGATATTAAATCAATTCAAACAAATCTTCTATTCACCATTCATCAGCTGTCACCAATGATCAGCAATCATTGGTATCATGCCCATTAAATAAATTATTTTATATTTTACATTTTTTATAAATTACATATCATTTTGATGGACTCGGTCTGCTAAGCCAGAGGTCGTAGGTTCGATCCCCACTATATAATCGCCCTTATCATGTAATTAATAATTAAAATAAATAAATGTAATTTATCTATAATATGTATGCATTTACAAATATATAAGTATTTTTATCAGTTGTTGGTTTGCCATAGTTCAGGCTCTGGCAAGTTTGGGTTCAGATGGCAGTGTGTTTCTTGCCACTGAGGAAAAAAATGCTATTATCTATATATATGAATATCAATGCCACTTTTCGTTGTAATGTTATAACTCAAAAACGCCTTTACCGATTTGGCTAATTTTGGTCTTGAATTATTCGTGGAAGTCCAGGAAAGCCTTTTTTTAAATTATCTCTACGTATAAAGTAGAGATAATTTTAAAAAAGGCTTGAAAAAGTGTAAAATCGACATCTTTGAGCAATTTTTTTGTTTGAATAAATGAACTTAATAATCATTTTTTTATTACTATGCTTTATACGTAGCGAAGCACGTACCGGGCCGCTAGTCCATTCTAAATTATTTCCACAAAACTATCTTTTGTATAAGAATCCGTACCAAAATCGCCCCCACCCTAGCAACACTGGCAGTGGTGCCAATCTCGGATTCGTTACTTTATTATTCGTTACCCAAGATGATGCCATGTCCTACACGAGCGCATTCGTCCATGAAACTAACCAACTCCCTTCTGTTTTACGATTTTCGGACCTACCTACCACAATGTTATATAGAGTGATGTTTCATTAAACCATTTGACGTCTGTAATTTGTTTCCTAGATATTGGTAGGTATTATAATACATGCATACATAGACTCACGCCTGATTCCCAGAGGGGTAGGCAGAGACAACGGATTTCCATTTGTCACGATCTTTGCACACCTCTTTTGCCGCGATTACTGTCATTATATTCTTCATACATGCTCGCCGGTTTAGGGTACTTGTGACCTGCCCTTTCTTGAGCACATCTCCGATTTGGTCAGATAATGTTCTACGTGGTCTTCCTCTTCCGGTTGTCCCATTCACATATAATATAACTTAAAAATTTCTTAAGAATGAAATAAATGAAATATGATGATGATTCAGCACTTGGGTATTGACATACACTTGCGCTTGTCAAGCTCACAATGCAGTTCATAAGTACAGTCGTATACAATATTGAAAGCCTTAAATAAATAACGAGTTACTTAACTTCTTTTTCTAAATTATTATATAACACATGACGAGACCGAGCAATTGGCAAATGCAGAAGGCTTTCAACCAGTAGCTTAACTTAAGCGACAAGTACGATTATTGGTGGCACCCGTATGGCCCCATAAGCGTGCCCTCAGGTACTTCGATTCGCGCCACACTTCAGGTGGCCGCGAGTAGAAAAAGACGGAAGTCTAAAAGATGCTGTGATCACTGACAAGGACTACAGGCACGGGATCACAGATCAGGGGTTAAGGGGCCAACGCGATTTTGGCCGGCGAGGACCCTACCCTAGCTAACCTGCGGGGTTTTCTAGCTACCTAAGATGTATAACCGGGAAAGAAAATCCAGAAACGCCAGGGTAAAGTTAAAATTAAGGTAATGCTAGAAGACATTAGCATTTAGCACTTAAGTTTAAATTCTCAGCACGGTTTAGTTATTTGATTTTTCTGACATGGGACGACTAATAATAATATTTTTTAAGAAGTAGCTAAGATAAGTTCTCTAATGATGGATCATGTGACACGATTTGGTTATTTATTAGAACTATTATTCTATTAATCATAGCTTAAGGACGCTTGCTATACCAACGGCAATCCTCGTTGCTCGTCCTACAAAAGCTTTTAAATCCTTTTAACAAATATTTGACCACTACATAAAACTTACTTTATAATAGGTTCTGTAACTAAGACTAGTCTTTACTAGTCTTAGTTACAGAACCTATTATAAAGTAAGTTTTATGTAGTGGTCAACCTTTTTTATTTTTTTTACTTTTAAAAAAAATAAAAAAGGTTTTTATTCACGTAGACTTTAAAAAAGCGCTTGTAAATAGTCAGAACATGTTTGTAGTAGTATAGTTGTATATATTATTATTTCTAGTAACATAGATATTTAGGTACACAATGTATGAAAACATTTATAAAATTTATTTTATTATAGCAATGATATTTAGCTAGCTCGTATCAAGTTATTGTCAAGAGATTATGTTTAATTATCTAGTTTAAGTCTAATATTTTTACTACTACTACTAGTTCTTCTAAAACATGTCACGGATTGTCACCATAGATACAGGGGACATTCGAGGTTCGAACCCCATAGTAGCGTCCGCCCTGCGGCGCGGGCTACTTAGTTTCTAGCTTTCTCTCGCTTGCTATTGTGTAGTGAAGCAGTAAAAGCCTTCTAAGCTAACCATACAAGTTACATAATCATTATATTAATACGTGAAGCAAAAATTTTAACAATATAACCTTAATTTATATATTTAATTTATTTTATAATAGTAACGGTATTTAGCTAACTTAAAAAAGTTATTGTCAAGGATCGAGTGTAGGTTTAATTATCTAAATTTTAAATTTCAGCTATATTTTTACTACTACTACGAATTAAATGTTATTATAATTAAATGGTTGCAAACCAAAGTCCCAAGTGATCTCTGTTTGCAACCGCGTAGAAGATGCTTAAACTGCGGTCACTAACGCGCATGCCAAGCGCGGTGACCAAGGCTTCAAACGGTAACGTTATAGAAACCCTTGGGGATAGGGTTACCATATGTAAATACATATAGGGATACCTGTCTATGGTACCTAAAATGCCTGAATATTCAGAAAAATGCCTGTCTAAATCAAAACGCTGTAGGTAATAAGTAAAAGCCAACAACAAGAAGAAGGATATTTATTACTGATATTTGTCAGAGGACTTTAATTTTTTAATAGTTCTTTCTTTTCTAATATATAAACGTTAAAATCTTCACGAGATACAGTTTTGCATTTATGCAAGCAGATGCGCGCGCGGGCTCGAAATTTAAAAATGCCCGCCACACGCCTATCTAAACCTTAAAATGCCTGTCAATTGCGGCTATCGCCTGTCATATGGTAACCCTACTTGGGGAGGACTATGTCCAGCTGTGGACGCGGTGAGGTTGAAGGTAATGCTGATGAGACCAAATAAATATTCATGTAGGATTAAAGCCAACCTAACGTTAACTCAACAGAGAAATTTAAGTAATATTTAGTCCTGCTTAGAACAAAAATCAATAAATCAAGTTTTTCAAGTTGCAATTAATATCTTGTAATATTAAGTTTTAGTTTAGTTGTTTTTGCAATATACTGAACTTAATCTTTTAAAATTTCCATAGCCTCTAAACTTTTAACCTGTTAAACTCTCAGGAGAAAATAGTACAAGTAAGTACAGAGGGCAAATAAAACTTGTTACGTTGGCTTTTGTCCGCGACGGTACGACGCCTTCAAATATTGATGCAACCTCACATTTAATATTAGTAATAGGTAGCTGAACCAAATTGTGAGAAGGTTCTTCATTTTACACTTTCTATGATCAAATAAAATAGTAAATAAAAAAGCTTTTTATTCACGTAGACTTTAAAAAAGCGCTTGTAAATAGTCAGAACATGTTTGAGGTAATATAGTTAAGTATACATAATTCTTTCTAGTTACATATAGAAATTTAGGTACAAACGCCAGCACATCAAGCTACCCCAATCTGTCAAATTTCCCCAATTGAAAGTGAATCTTATGCTTATATGATAAAGTTGAAAATCTATCAAATAAATTTGACAGATTGGGGTAGCTGGATGTGCTGGCGTCTGTACACGGATTGTTACAACATTTTTAAAATTTATTTCATAGTAATGGTATTTATAATAATTTTCTCAGCATCAGCCCGAAGTCTGGGAATTGGCGGTATTATACACCCGTGCCTCGGAGAGCACGTAAAGTCGTCGGTAGGCGTCCTATCGGATCATGAGAGTTATAGAAAGTACTTCAGTGTTTGCGCACACACTAGTGCACTATAATATGTCCCGCGCAGATGGCTAATATCTATTGAGACTGGCTGCCATGGCGAAATTCGGCTAGGAGGACATTATTAAAGGGTCTATATCTAACTATTTTTTATATTTGTCTGTATTGTTTAGCGATCGTGTGGCCAACAGAAGATAATTATATCGTATGCAACTTCCAATAAATAGAAGTTATAAAATGTAAAACCCAAATACGAAAAACTTTTGCCAAAAAGTACGAAAAGAAAATATTTCCCGCCTATAATCTTAGTTTTTATTTTTCTCTCCTATTCTGTAGGCGCGCAAACAAAAGACAGACAGCACGACCAATTTTGTGAAATCGACATAAATTATTAATTTTTTGCCTGTATAGAGCTGAAAATAGCATACATTCTGCTTACCCCCATTAAATTCTAATTGAGTAATAGGTTCGTTAATTTTGCTCAACATTATAATTGCAGCCATTACTGCTTCTCTCCAGAAGTGGTCTGGAATTAAATTCTCAATAGCCGCACCTACGCTTCACGTGATGTTCGTGGGTTCGATCCTCATTAAGTGAAAATCTTTGTGTGATGAGCACGATATTTTTTTTTTTTGTAATAAATTATTTTAAAAAAAATCCCAAAGCCGGCATTGTACAATTCAAGACATTAGGACTACAAAACATAAGGCTTAATACAATGTTTTATAAAAGGTGAATACCCTGACCCCTGAACTAGGTTTTGTGCCTAGGTTTATTTTTCTATAATATATATGTATTTAGAAATATATAATTATGTTTATCAGTTGTCTGGTTGCCATAGTTGGCTCTGCCTAGTTTGGGATCAGATGGCAGTGTGTTTGCTGTTTCAAGATATTTATATATTTATTTTTATTTACATTTAATTTCCCTTGTAACTAGGAGGACATAGCATAGACTTTCGACGGCCCCGTTGGCATGGTTAGTAGATACTTGTCTTTCACTATACAGGTCGTGGGTTCGATTCCCAACCAGGACAGATATTTTTATGCATGAACATGTCAGTTTGTCCCGAGCCTGGCTGTAATTATCTATGTAAGTATGTATTTACAAAAAGATTTATTTATTTATTTTATTTTATTTTCAAATTTAGAAAACTTACAGCTAATAAGTTACACAAATTCTTGAAGTTATACAAAAGATGGCCAATTACAAGTTTTCACAAATAAATAAATTGTATACATATTACAAACTAGCTGTGCCCGCGACTTCGTTCGCGTGGATGTCGGAACTTAACAATGTATTTTTTAATGTAAAGCGCTGTGGGAGGATACCGATACAATTTATTTTTTAATTTAATTTAGTGCTTCTTTATTTTACCTGTGGAACCATCTGGAGCGTACACAAAAACGTTATTGGGGTTGTTTACGCGTGAAAGAGCTACGTATAGTTGACCATGGGAAAAGCATGCAATACTTAGGTCCATCCCCGCAACGGATAATGTCTACCTTTATTAATCGTCATGGCATAACAGAGACTGACTGGGAATTGCACTGGTTTGAAAGAGAAAGGAAAGTTTTAAGGAATTATATGTATCCTTGGAATAAAAACAATATCACCGGCGCCGCAACCTGTTAATATTTCAGCTTCGATAATGTTTTGCTGCAGATTTGTGACTTTGAGCCGAGTGCCGTTACAAAGTTTGGGGGGACATAAATTTCTGAGGAGAATTATTGGTACACCGATTTTTAAAACTATTTTGTGGGCTGGAAGTCCGGGTGTGCTGAGGGAATCCAAAAATTCTACCGGGTAATGCGTGGCGTCATCTTCTTCCATACCTGTATTTATTGAGCTATATTCTTTACTATTCCCGGACGCATGAGTCAATATTTTGAAATTAATTGCCGCAGCTTGGTCATTGCGGGGAGACAAAATAGCTCGCTGACATAGCCAAGAACCAGCTTGATTGCCAATGTTTGTGGTATCTCCGTACACAGAAGAAATTAGCTCCAGCTGTGATGTAACGTATGAGCAGAGATTACCAATCAATATAACTTTTCCATCTTCTTGTACGGGGTATGTGCCATCGCCAATTACTTACAATAAATTGGCAAACTCCTGTGCATTTTTGCAGCCTCTGACTGATCAGGTTCCCTCCTATACTTTTAACTATCTCTTGAATAGCCAATAAGGACCTGTTGTGACAAATTTCACGTACCTTGTCAGGAATTTCTCCATCAGTATTTAGTTGTACATGTCTCATAAAATCTTCAGTAAACTTGTCATGGTATTTTTGCCCTAACTGGTTAGCACCCGATAACGCACAAAAAGTCAATAAGATGGCAAACAAATGTCGCAAGCGATGTGGACTATCGCTCACGCATCCTTCCGCTAGAGCGTCATCCCAATGCTGACCTCCATCTAATAAATGGCGTGCTCGGCAAGCGGCCTGGTATGTGGGATGTTCAATATCATCCATTTTACGGAGATCAGCTAAATACGTAGGTCCTCGCACTACATGGACCAGACTGTGGGATGAACTCACACGTGAGCACGCCACGTGAACCTGCCCGCCTTCCTTAAGTCAATTCCAGCTAACTTGAGAGTTGGACTTTGCGATTTGTTGATGGTTATCGCAACACACACTTTTATAGGGAACTACAGTATTTTAAACTGAAAAGGGAGATCATTTGGCACTAACGGAATACGTGACACGAACACTGTTTCTCCCTGGGTGGATCCAGGCATAATAGTAGCCTCTATAACACGATGCAAAGCTTTGACTTGAAGCCTAGTGCCGTTGCAAAGTTTAGGTGGCTTCAAATTCCTCAGAACCATTATAGGTATACCCACACGCAACATACATAGGGGATGTATGTTGCGTGTATACCTATAATGGTTCTGAGGAATTTGAAATATAATAAATAGATATTTGGAATATTATACGCCCTTAGGGGTGGAAATTCCTAAAATCCTGAAATACATATTTTTATTTTTAACGGAAAGGCCATACCAATTTTCATGCTTTTCACTTAAAAAATTACACACTTTTCATACAAACTTACATCCCCTATTTTACGCCCTTGGGGTGGTATTTCCAAAAATTCTAAAATATTTATTTTTATTTTTAGCTGAACTACTAAATATAAGTTTAAATGCCTTTAACTACAAAAATGACGGATTTTCATACAATCTTTCATTCTCTATTTTACGCCCTTAGGGTTAGTATTTCCAAAAACCCTTCCTTAGTGAATGCATACGTCATAAAAGTACCTACCGGCAAAATTTCAAGTCTCTAACCCCAGCCGTTCAGGCTGTGCGTTGATATGTCAGTCAGTCAGTTTCCTCTTTTACATAGGTAGGTATATTGTGCTGAGAAAATTATGAGAGACAGGGTTAATTTACTACATTCAAATACATTCAATCGGACAGGCTCAATAAAATTCGAATCGTCTGTACATTGGCGTTACAAACGAATCGACAGCACAAACTTTCGATCGACTGACATTATAATTTAAAATAAAAATTATAACAAATCCAACTTTGTACATAATTCAATTTTCCCAAAGAAAACAGAATATTTTAATAACCAATTTTGGACAACGACATACTTCTAGCCAACCAAGCCCAACAAAGCCCTAATCTTAACACCGCGAGTCAAAAGCAATGCACAACGACATCTATCGAAACAAAATTCAACTATCAAGCACAACGATATCTATCGAAATAAAAATCTACTTTCAATAATTTAAAATTAAATTATAATAAATCCAACCTTCTACATAATTCAATTTCCTCAAAGAAAACAGATTTTTTAATAACCAATTTTGGACAAGACAACGACATACTTCTAGGCAACCAAGACCTTATTTCGAAACAATTCAGTACATTCAAAACCCTACGTAATCATGCAATCAGCAAACACGGGCAAATCTTAACACCGCGAGTCAAAAGAAATGCACAACGACATCTATCCAAATAAAAATCATCTATCAACCTAGTTCATTCAGAAAAGAGATGTCATAATATGCACAATGACATCTATCGGACAGTTAGGTAGTTCAACTATAAACATTAGTTTATCTTGAAGTAATGAAATGTGTGTTATTTTTCTTCATGATTACTTTAAAATCTAATATCTTTTGATAGACTGAACCGATTGCAATAAAACAAAAACTAAATGTTACCTCAAGTTACGCTCAATCGTTGTGTATAAAAGTTATCTACATTGCTTTAGTATATTTTACGTGATACGATACATATAAACAGACAAACAGACACACAGACAAACAGACAAAAATTCTAAAAAGGCTGGAAATGGGTTCTGTTGGTTGTTCTTTAATACCCTGGCTAATTTTTTTGGATTTTCTTTTGATGTACAAAAATTATTTTTCTACAGATTTATTATATGTATAGATATACAATAAACAGCATACCTATACCTATTACTAAATTACTATTTTAGAAATCTAAAAAATCTACTGAGAACACTGTATCAAAGAAATTATTACACATAGTCCTTTTCAGGTTTGAGACACTTGTATGAAATATATCAATGTCGACTCTCTGGCATTCAGTGTTGTACAAACGACTTGCCCTTATCAAAAAAGCATTTTGTCTGTAGTTGCTTTTGGTGGTAGGGGTGTTCAATAAATTATGTCGTCTTAGGAATGCTAAGGGTACGCGAAGGCCTATTTTGTTCATCAGCTCAGTGACATCCATTGAACCATTCATGAGTTTAAATAATAGTGAGACATCAGCTATTTTCCTGCGCTCCTGTAGAGGAAGCATGTGGAACTTACTGCAGCGACTTGTGTAGTTAGGTAGATAGGTTTTAGCGCGATATTGAATGTACCTTAAGAATTTCCTTTGAATGTTTTCTAACCTTACTATATATGTGTCATATCTGGGGTTCCATACCTGAGAAGCGTATTCGAGTAGACTACGGACGTAAGCACAATATAGTATTTTGAGAGTCTTAATGTTTTTAAAATCTGCTGAAAGTCTGAAAATGAAACCTAACACTTTGGAAGCTCTATTAATTATGTTGTCCACGTGTGAATCAAAGATCAACTTGGAATCAAATGTCACTCCCAAGTCCCTGACAGTATTCACTCTCGTAATAACTGTAGCCGCAAGTCTATAATCGTAATTAATCGGGTTGGGTTTACGAGTGAAAGATAACACGTGGCACTTATCAACGTTGAGATCGAGGTGGTTTTCAATGCAGTATGAATTAAAACGGTCCAGATCTTTTTGCAAAGAGATAGCGGCTTCATAAGACGATATTTTACCCAAAATCTTCATGTCATCCGCATATAATATAATTTTTGAGCTAAGAAAGCAGGATACGACATCGTTTATGAAGATGTTGAATAATAGGGGCCCTAATAAGGATCCCTGCGGTATTCCTGAGGTAACATCCATTGCTCGCGAAGAGTAACCGTTCAGCACCACAGTTTGACTCCTATTTTCAATATACGATACGAACCATCTATATAAATCACCTCTTATACCCATCAGTGATAATTTACGCTTTAATATAAAATGGTCTATACGATCGAAACATTTTGTGTAGTCAGTGTATATAACATCCACTTGTGACCCATGAGACATGTGTTCTGATATATAGTCACTGGCTACTATGAGGTTAGATGTGGTGGAGCGACCCTTAATAAATCCATGTTGATGATCACTGAGACTCAATTTAATAGCCGAATAAAGTTGTTTATGAATAATTTTTTCGAGTGTTTTGGCAAATACGCATAGCTTTGAGATTGGCCGGTAATTTTGCACATCATCCTTCGGTCCTTTTTTATGGACAGGTGTTATATAAGCCGATTTCCAGATAACTGGCACGACTCCAGTATTAATGGATCGCTTGTATAGTATATTTAGTATATTAGGGATATGGCTTCCATTGTCCAATTCGGCTTAGTTTGGGATCAGATGGCCGTGTGTGAATATTGTCCCAGGATATTATTTTATTATAGTCAGATAAAATTAACCCCTACTTTTGGAAGTCAAATAGTAATGAGACGCAACACATGATGTACCTTTATATATGAAAAATAAATAAGGTTTTTTTTCACGTAGACTTTATAAACGCGCTTGTAAATAGTCAGAACATGATTGTAGTAATATATTATTAATTCATTAATTTATAATTATTTCTAGGTAACAAACATTTACAATGAGATTTATTTTATAATACTAATGATATTTAGCTAGCTTATATTGAGTTATTGTCAAAGAGATCATGTATATATAGGTTTAATTATTGTTTAACATTTTAGCTACATTTTTAATAATGTCTGAATGACAAATGGAAGTGCGTTGTCTCTGCCTACCCCTCTGGGAAACAGGCGTGAACCTGTGTATGTATGTTTGTATTGTCTGAATGGTTCTGTCTCTCAGCACATTATCTACAATGTCACCTCATTCTTTACAATAAGTGTTTGCCTACTATTGTTTTACGATCGCAAGATAAACACAATACCTACATTAGATATTATGACTGTAGTGATAAGCCATGATTCACCACATGGCGCCACAGCCTGCCGCTGGTCGCTGGGCAGGGCGTCTCTGTGGCGGAGACACCAGCCAACTACACTTTTTATGATAACACAATATGTATTTGTCAGTCGTTTTGTCCTTGTCGACAGGTGAAATAGAGAAACGAGGATTATATGTTCTAGTTTATTAAAGGTGAAAAGTTACTTCATTGCAATTTATAATGTTTAATCCTTAAATATATAACATTGTATATTTCTACCATGTGGAAGAAAAATTCATTGTTATTTATATAAAGGTTTGCAACGGAATAAACTGTATTCCTTTTTATGGCATATAAAATTAAATATGAAAATATATGTACACACATAAAATAGGTCTGCAAGGCATTCTGCTCATTGGAAATATTAAGGTGAGAGTTAAGCAGATTTCTGTCTATACTTCTACAGCAATTTCAATGGGAGTTGATTTTTTTGGCAGTATTCCTCCGTGGCGTGATATATATTTATAAATTCAAATATATGCACTTAACTACCGCTGTCAAATTGAAGAAGAGCGGACGAACAAATTCGTTTACACTAAGTTCTACTATAAACTAAATAGATAAATCTTGTTCTCATAAAAGGAATAAGTACTTAAATACGTGACCGAGACAGATGAGCGTTGAACGTGGCTTTAACCACTGCGCTGCAGGTATAGTCCCTGTATCAGTTAGCGTACCTATTGAGATAAAGAACTGGACATTACTTAAGATAATCTGTAATCCATTCGTTTATAACGGTGACACTAATAAATTAAAAATTCAACGTTCGTGGCAACCACGAACCGAAAGACGCAGCGTGGGCAGGCCTCCTACAAGATGGACTGATGATCTTGTGCGGGTCGCTGGAAGTCGCTGGATGCGGATAGCGCAAGACCGGCAATTTTGGAGATCTTCGGGGGAGACCTTTATGCAGCGGTGGGCGTCTTTCGGCTGATAAGATGATGATGATGACTAATGAGCAATGAAAAATTAACGCAAGAACTTATAAAATAACTAGCTGTGCCGGTTTTACCCGCGTTAAATTTTATAAAGTATCACAGCTACTCCCCCGTAGGTGATAACGTGATAATATGTCTATATGTTGACCCGACCTCTTAGTAATATTCATGCAAAATTTGAAGTAAATCCATGGTGTACTTTTTGAGTTTAGCCCGGATATACATACAGACAAACAAACAAAAATTCTAAAAACTACATTTTATGCTTCGATATCGACTGTATGTATGTAGCTCACGACTCAAGTATCCTTTAAAAAAAATATTCAATGTTGAGTTTTAATTTCCTACGTTTTTATAACATGTATACATTCTTCCACGAGCGGCACTTTTCTGTACATGTGCTTAGGGTTCGATTCCCTGGGAACAACTATTCATGTGATCCATTTATAGTTGTTTGAATTCCGGTGCGATTTAATGTTTGCAAATTCTTTGTTGATACACGTATAGTATCTAATATTCGACTGTCTCGTTGGTCTAGCGGTAGCGTGTTCACCCGCAGAGAACGAGGTCCTGGGTTCAAATCCCGGGTCGGGTCACAAAGTGATTTTGGGACATTTCTGTAAAAAGCAAAATTTGTCAATATCAGCCCGAAGTCTGGGAGTTGGTGGTATTATACCCCGTGCCTCGGAGAGCACGTAAAGCCGTCGGTTTTGTGCCTGACCTCTTTCCGGTCGTGTCACTAGGCGTCTCATCGGATCATGAGAGTGATGGAATACAAAGTGCTCCTGTGTTTGCACACACACTTGAGCACTATAATATGTCCCGCGCAGATGGCTAATCTCTGTTGAGACTGGCCGCCGTGGCCGAAATTCGGCTAGTAGGACATTAATTAATTAATTTAATATTGGTAAGTATCTAATAATATGGCGGACCTCATTTCCAAATCAGTTATTTTAGCAAGTGTCTTTATCATCATCAGCCTAATATCGTCCACGTTGCCATTAGGAGGGGTTTGCCGTAGTCACCGCGCTTGGCATGCGAGTTGGCGACTGCAGTTAGGTGGTAACTGGTACACAGGTGGCGCTGCTGCCCGACTACCTGGTGTATCCCTTAGTCGCCTTTTACGAAACCCACGGGATGGCATGGGGGTAGCCCTGTTATTCTTCCTGGGTTGGAAACCACACGGCCAAGTTTAGTAAGTATTCAATGATTTTGTCTTAAATAGTTGCCTCATTAGTTACCTACCAACATTTAGGTATCGTATCATCATGACTCACCACAGATAAAGCGCTGCTGTTTGAGATAATAAAAAAAATCTTTTTTTACACAAAAAAATAACTATAAACAACATTGTAACTATGAAACAAATGTACAATGGGCGGTCTTATCATTAAGCGATATCTTCCGGATAACCTTTGTATCCATCCACAGGTTGTCTGGAAGATATCGCTTAATGCGATAAGACCGCCCATTGTACGGTGTGTGTTTCACAGTGAAAAATAAAAAATAAAACTTGAGAGGTGTCAAGGGACACCCGGATGGAACGAAGTTATTTCTTATTATTTATTATGTACAAAAAACCTATATACACTCAACAAAAATAATCGTCGCGACACCACACTGTTCAATGCGAAATAGAAATGAAAATATCTGGCTTGCTTTCTATAAGAGAGAGAGAGACAGACAGACAGAGAAACATGCGCACGCCGCACAGCTGCAAAAATTGTCGTGACAACTTTTCGTAAGATATTTTTCCGTCTAGCCCCCTATCACTCCGCGCGATAAGAAAATTCTTTCCAAAACTTCGTTCCAAAAAGTTTATTCCCAACCAGCACAGATAATCCTTAACTTAGTTTACATCTAAGACGATATAACTAATTGCGTTTAGTTTACATAATACTTATGAAGCATTCAACATTATAAGTACTAGCTAGGAAAGGCGTCTACCTCAGCAAATGTTACAGTAAATAATAATGATTACTGTAACGCTGATCTTCCGATAGCGCTTAAAAAACTACAAATGTAACGTAAACGTAAAATGTACAAATGTACATGTACAATGGTATCGCATTAAGCGATATCTTCTAGACCACCTTTGGATGGATAGGAACTGAATTTATCGAAAGCCGGTTACGGTGCAACAAGACAGTCGCCTCGCCGCTTCGTGTCGCAGGTTCGAGTCCCGCGCAGGACGACTATTTGTGTGGCCCATAAATAGTTATTGTCTGGGTGCCATTTGTGTCCGTCTATTATATGTTTATAAAGTACCCCGCGACACAGGGATTAGATTCCCTGGTGCAGGCGTTGACTTTTTTAACAAAAAAGAAAGCAATGTGGTATAACAAAATAAAAAGATATCTTTAATGCATAGCATAGGTTTACCTATACGTGAAGCAGAAACATTGTACCCCTTTTTACGAAGATTGGGCGGATAGAGAAGGGTGAAATATGGAACAGCTAAAGTTAATATGGAGAAGTAAGGCAGAAAGCTAAATAAATAAATTAAAAGAAGTAAATTATATCAATAAAAATAACATTACACAGACTACCATGCTTTTGACACACTGACAAACTGAGTATCAAAACTGAGAACAGATTAATATTATTTGTCTTTAATGTCTATAGTCTTTGACAGTAGAACCTTAATGGTCGAATTTGGAACAAGTACGATCTCTAGTAAAAAGTGCGAGTTGGACTCGTCCATGAAGGGTTCCGTAGCAGCAAGTATTTCAGTTGATTAAATGAAAGCAATTTGCGGTTTACGATTTATGATGTATTAAAAAAAACTACTTGCTAGATCTCGTTCAAACCAATTTTCGTTGTTAGTTTGCATGGTAATGTATATCATATATTTTTTTTTAGTTTTATCATTCTCTTATTTTAGAAGTTAAAGGGGTGGGGGGGGGGGCACTCATTTTACCACTTTGGAAGTGTCTGTCGGGCAAACTATTCAGTTTAAAAAAAAAATATATTAGAAACCTCAATATCGTTTTTGAAGACCTATCCATAGACAACATGAATAGGGACGAAGAAAAAAAAAATATTGTTCTTTTTCTATTTTTGTTTAAAAATCTTAATGCGGTTCACCAAATACATCTACCTACCAAGTTTCAACAGTACAGCTGTTATAGTTTCGGAAAAAAGTGGCTGTGACATACAGACGGACAGACAGGCATGACGAATCTATAAGTGTTCCGTTTTTTGCCATTTGGCTACGGCTTTGTAGATTTTCTGGAAGGTACTTCCTCCGGTTTACTGTTGCCTTGGGCCAACCCGCTTGAGCTACTGTCCGTAGTGCCATGCCATATTTAACGACATCGTTAGAACAAAAGACACGTCTACCTGGAGCTCTACCGGCTAAGTGGCTGAACATCGATTTCTTAAATGGCGTTCAAATAAATAGAGGTTAAAAATGACTTAATCAATCGTTAAATCGGCTTCAACGTTGACAATCGATTCCGGACCATTTATGACGTCACAAGTGCTCGTGGAAGCCGATTAAAATAAATAAATAACGTAAAAATGGTTTTTATTCACGTAGACTTTAAAAAAGCGCTTGCAAATAGTCAGAACATGTTTGTAGTAATATAGTTGTATACATTATTATTTCTAGTAACATAGATATTTAGGTACACATTTTTAGATTTAACGATTGGTTAAGTGATTTTTAACCTTAATTTATTTGAACGCCATTTAAGAAATCGATGTTTGGCGCCTTAGCCGGTAGAGCCCCTGATCCTTTACTTTTCCTATTGTATCGTCATTCGGCTGATATGATAATTATCCAAATTTATTAATTTACTTTTGTTGTACAGTAAACGACAAAAGAAAATTAACAAATTATAAAACTTAGTAAATAGCTGATAAAACTTAGTAAACTTTAATGAAATCGTGCTTAATGAAGCTTGGAATAACAAAAACAATTTGCTTTATGCTGTATGCAACATAGCTTTTTATTTACTTCACTAAGTATAACGCGCTTCAAAAGTGCAATTCAATAAAAATTCAAAAGAAAATCAGAACATTTGAGTGAATGACGTCACCGTGACTGAAAAACAATAATTATCCTGGGGCATTATTCACACACGATCATCTAATCTCAAACTTAGCAGAGCTTGTACTATGGAAACCAGATAACTGATATTCTACTTTTCTTTTGTAAATACATACTTTTGCTATGCCCCGCGGTTTTACCCGCGTAAAACTTTATAAAAAATAGCCTATGTGTTAATCCAGGGTGTCATCTAACTCCATAACAAATTTTATTAAAACAGCTCCAGTCCCATAATTTTTGGTGATTTTTCTGAAACCAAAGTTCTACATGCGTACTTCGTTGGTCGAATCTGGGGGGCTACCGCTTAATCCGCCGATCATCGTGATCATGGTCGGCGTTCAAATATATGAGGATTAAAATTCTTAGTTAAAAAACGGTGTTACGTTTTATGAAACCACGATACAAGTAAAACTTAGTTTTTTACGGCGTAAAATTAATTCATAGTTCTTGGTTTTTCCCACGATGTCCGGTATATTTGATCACTAGCTGTGCCCCGCGGGTTTACCCGCGGTAAACTAAAATAAAATTATAACAGGTACTCCCCCGTAGGTGATAGCGTGATAATATGTAGCCTATATGTTGACCCGACCTCTTAGTAATGTTCATGCAAAGTTTGAAGTAAATCCATGCAGTTCTTTTTGAGTTTAGCCCGGACATACATACAGATAAACATATAAACAGACAAAAATTTTAAAAACTATATTTTTTGCTTCGATATCCATTGTAGATCACGCCCTAAGTATCATTTAAAAAAATATTCAGTGTACAGTTTTGACTTTTCTACGATATTATTATATGTATAGATTAACTGTATCGTTGTCCATCACGATCAAGTGAACAATAACATTTACATCAAAACACTGATCAATACTTAAATACCGCTAATACTTGCAGAAATGAGTGAGAATGCTACACGCTCACCTGATACTCTTAAACTGCTGAACCGATATTAACTAAATACCGTAATAAAATAAACTAAACATAGCTAAGAACCACAACAGGAAACTGGCTTACCATTCAAATCAAATCAATCAAATCAATCGTTTATTTGCAAGAACATGGTACAAAATAGATGTTACATAATTTAATATATTCACATATTCTGCCACATAATTATGGCGTGCAAATTTTATTGTTCTTAATTATATTAAGAACAAAAAAATAAAAACCGCATCGAAATCCGCATCCGTTTGACAGTTACAATGCCACAGACATACAGACAGACAACCTGACATCGACGTCAAACTTATAACACCCCTTTTATTCCGTCCGGGGTTAAAAACAACCATGAAAACAACACTCACTCGTCAAAAATTAAACGATATTCCACTGACACCTTATAACGTCAATGAACACAACGTCACAAATATAATATGTAAATCCATGTTTATCCACCTAAATGGTGATGAGATTCGGTCTTATGATTTATTCAGTGAGTTTCATCAATATTCCGGTGAGTTGATTGACGAGACCGACGAAATCAGCCGCTGAAACAATACCGAAGATCACGGGCTTAGGCGGGTTGCAACTATTAGACATTGACAAGTAATGCATTTTTTAGGAGACATTTTTTATATGTACCTGTAGAATTAGGGTCCTTAACTTATTATACGGTTTAACTGGCCTGTTGGTCTAGAGGTTATTGACATTGATCGTGGGTTCGATTCCCATCCAGGACAGATATTTGGGAGCATGAACATGTGTCTTTGTCCTGAGTCTGGGTCCCCACCCAGAAACAAAGCAATATTAGAGAATTGTCTACGAATAAGTATAAAAGAATTATTAAAGCCAAATTGTGTAGCAGGGCATATTACAAAATTTCTGATTATTTAAGTGATAAAAGTTCTTGGGATTGAGTTGTTCTGAGTCAACACACATGATTATAATTAATCTTAAGTATATTTTATTTAAAAAAAAGGATTCCTACTGAGTTTTCTGGCAGTGTTTCTCAGTAGCAGCCACGTCATGCACTGCACGGTAGGGTAAAAAAAATATGCCGATTCCACATAAATGTAAAATTTTTATGGAATAAATGAATTTGAATCTTTGAAAGATTTGTCCCGGGTGGGAATCGAACCGACGACCTCTGGCTTAGTAGGTTCACTAACCACTAGACCAACAGGCAGTGATTTTTTTAAAGGCAACGTTCGCATTAGGGAATCTAATCCCTGTGTCTCGAAGTACTTTACAAACATATAATAGACGGACACAAATTACATCCAGATTCAGAACAACTATTTATGGATCACAAAAATAGTTGTCCGGCGCGGGATTCGAACCCGCGACACGAAGCGGCGAGGCGACTGTCCTAGCCGCTGCGCCACACATGTGCAGTCATATTATTCTTGTACAGGGTGGGCCAATAATTTTTGCAAATAGCAACACTAAATTTCTCGGATACCGTTGGAGGGAGGGGTGCGCGAACTATGCGTCGCTACATGCAATTTTAGTCACGATGGAGCGCTTCACGGGACAACAGCGTGCTTTTTGTGTTAAACAATTTTACAAAAACAACAATTCCTACATTTAATATTCAATTCAATTCAATTTTATTTGCTCAATACAGGTATTACAGAGGATGGTACACATTAAACTTATTTGAACGCTGTATTCTACCTAAAAACTAAGGCATGCAAATTGTTTCATATACAAATTTAAACAAACAAGAATAAGTTACATTGATTTCGACGAGTGCAATTATTAAACTTAAGTTATATATATATAATTAGATCACAATATAATCAATTAATTAAGTAAATGTTTCAATGTCAGATAAGATATAGAATTATAATAAATGTCAAATAGTATTGAACAATGTCACGTTAATAGAAGTAAATGTCAAAATAATATATAAGATTCTAAAATACAACAATCATACAGGTACAAAAATACAATTAGCATTACTTTCAATTTAAAATTTATCATTTAGGAATTCAGTCACACTATAATAATTTTTATTCACAAGAAATTGCTTCAATTCTTTTTTGAAAATCTTGTCATTACTTCCTTTAAACGCTTTGGGCAGTTTGTTATATATTGCTATATATTGTAATGTTAATGAAATTCCTACATTTAATTCCTACATGTAATACTGTACGCCCGTTTCGAATTGAATATGGATTACGCCGTGTAAGCGAGTGTCCAAGTGTGAATTTAATCAAAGCTTGGGTCGTGAAGTTCGAGCAAACGGGATCGACAACGAATATTAAACAAACAGGCCGGCCACGTTCAAGAAGAAGCGATGAGAACATTCGAGAGGTTGAAATTTCCGTTCGGAACGATCCAGAATTATCTACGCGTAAGCGTTCGGCGGTTCTGGCATTACCGAGAACCAGTCTACGGCGGATTTTGCATCTAGACCTCAAACTGCACCCGTATAAGCTTCAAATTGTGCAGGAGATGAAACCAAATGATTACATTCAACGTAAGTTATTGGCTGACACAATGCTGGAGCAATTCTCTAGCCTGGAAAATGTATTGTTTACGGACGAGGCCCACTTTCACATCAACGGGCACGTGAATAAGCACAATTGTCGATATTGGAGCAGGGAATACCCTCGCCTTAAACACCAAAAGCCACTTCATTCACCTAAAACGACAGTATGGGCTGCCATAACAGCAAAGGGCATAATTGGTCCGTATTTCTTTGAAAATAATCAAGGAAATAATGTAACTGTGAATTCAGCGGAATACGTCAAGATGTTGCGAGAGTTTTTGACGCCGCAGTTGCATGAATTTCAAGGATACAACAGCAGGACCTGGATGCAACAAGATGGAGCAACATGCCACACGTCAAATGTGACTTTACCGGTAGTCAAAGAAATGTTTCCGAATAAATTGATTTCTCGCAGAGGTGATATTCCATGGCCTCCGAGAAGCCCGGATCTTACACCATGCGATTTTTTCTTATGGGGATACCTGAAAAGTCGAGTCTACCTTAATAAACCGACGAATATATCCCAATTAAAACGAAACATCCACGACGAGATAGCCGCGATCCCCCGCAGCATGTGTCAGCGAGTTTTCCAAAGTTTGCGTAGTCGATTGCTAGAGTGCCAACGACGAGACGGTGCACATCTCGACGATGTCATTTTAAAAAAATAAATTTCATTAAATTTTCAAAACGTTAAAAATATAATCAACAAAATAGCAGTTGTAGTTTTATTTCTATTCATGTTTTAAAAGTGCAAAAATTATTGGCCCACCCTGTATATATCTTATCTTTGTTTATTTTGTTGATGTGCTACATGTTACAGTTACAGTTCCTTTTCTTATAACTTGAGTTTAAAACTACTAATTGCCTCTGGTGTTTTCGTTCTTGTTCCCGGCAAAACAATAATAATGTTTACCTTGCAGAATTAAATATATTAATTATAATTTTAATTAATAATCATCTCTGAATATTTATTTTAATATTTGATGAATTAGCTAATTGAATGATAGAATTATTTTTGTATTATTTATTTTATATTTATATTTAAAACAATAATAATATTTAGTACCCTAAACCGGCGAGCATGTATGAAGAATATAATGACAGTAATCGAGGCAAAGATCGTGACAAATGGAAATCCGTTCTCTCTGCATACCCCTCTGGGAGACAGGCGTGAGTCTATTATATATTGATTATATATTTCTTATTACGTAGGTATATATTTATAATTGAAATAACCAAATTTTAATAAGTATATTTTTTTTTGACATCTAATGAATTAGTTAAGTAATTGATTATTTATTTTATACTAGCCAACTCGATACCAAATTTTATTAAAATCGCTCCAGCCGTAAGACGTGAAGAAGTAACAAACATACACACTCACACACGCACAAACTTTCGACTTTATAACTATACACGTTGAAATGAAACATTTAAGAAATTTTAATCTAAATTTGATATAACCAAGTTAATTTATGCATGCATAATATGTCTTAACTGTGTATCGCATTCAAGTGAGCTGTAAAGCTTTTATCACACTAATATTATAAAGGCGAAAGTTTGTGAGTGTGTATGTTTGTTACTTCTTCACGCAAAAACTACCGAACGGATTTTGATGAAACTTTGTTTTGTAGTAATATAGCTGATATATTATATCCGAATAACACATAGGCATTTATAAAGCTTAACGCGGGTAAAACCGCGGGGCATAGCTAGTGAGAAATAAAGTTCTTTAAACCTGAAAGTCGACTTCGTGTAACTTACAACCAGGCGTCCTGAATTTCCCGGCATCAGACTTGCTAATGAGCACGCGTGAACGTCTAGCGAAGATATGCGATGCAGTGCGATCAATCATTATCGGTACAGCCATATATCTTCGGCTAACCGTTAATGGGGCCGATACTTTGTGACGACTGCTATTTGAGTATTTGGAGATGAGAAGTGAAAAATTGGGAATGTAGATTTTTTTTCAGCTTGGGATTGAGTCGCTCTAAATTAACACATTTAAATAGAATGTAATTTTATGTAAGAAATAAATATTTTAAAAAAGGATTCCTACTGAGTTTTCTGGCAGTGTTTCTCAGTAGCTGCCACATCATGCACTGCACGGTAAGGTAAAAAGAAATTGACGATTCCACACAAATGTAATATTTTAACGGAATAAATGAATTGTGATTTTTTTTATTTTGATTTTTTTAAGACAGCGCCGTTACATGGATACAATGTAATCCCTGTGTCGCGGAATACTGTCGCCTACGCCTGTGTCAGGACAAATATTTATGTGTCACACAAATAGTTGTCCTGAGAGAGATTCGAACCCGGGACATGAAGTGGCAAAGTGACTGTCTTAACCGCTGCGCCACACGTGGAATTATCATGTCAGACCAAAGTACCTACGTCCACTGCTGGACAAAAGCCTCCCCAAATAATGGGGGAATATCCTATAAGCGCCACGCTTGGCAGACGGGTTGGCGATCGCAGTTTGATGGTCATAGTCCACAGAAAGCTGCTGCCCGCTCACTGGTAGGTATTCCCTTGGACTATTTCTACGCCCCCCACAGGATGAGATGGGGTGATGATATTCTATGCCGTCACCACACAGCAATACAGTACTCCCGGAATGCCACTGCTTTTTTTAATGCCATTCCCGCAATAAAATGAATGTCTCCATTCTCAATTGTTTATTGCATTCCACAATGTATGTATGTATAAAAGTTGTAGACAGAATAATGTTTGTATCAATTGTGGACCCTGCAGGGTACAGCACAGATTTAGGAGGGAGGAGGAAGAGTGCATTGTTATTGATTAAATAACATAATTAGGTTTTATTAAATTAATGTACCTATTCTGTCTGGGTTGCGGAGACTTTAGAAACATGCAATTCACGGGCACATAGCACACCCAGACTAAATATCACACAAACAGTTTGTAAGAACTCGTGTAAAACTTATATTTAAGCAAAAGACATAAATTATATATAATATCATAGGCTATTGTGAACGCTTACACTAATAGTCGCTTGTTCATTGATTTGATATTTTTTTATTAGTCTGACAGGTTCGCACGCTTCTGGTCACTTATCTATAGAATGAACGCGGGCATAGTTGCTTAACCTGGCCGATTATTCACGGAACGGAGAGAGAAACTGACTATCAGCAAATCATGAATCAGTCATAAGAAGTAAAATAAGAATCTAGGTGCTTATAATCGCCTAAAAAAATTCACTCCCCCAAAAGTAATTCTTCATCTAATAATCCTATAACTTTTGTTAATCGCCGCTATTTATCAAAAACATTCTATCATCTAATACCGAATAATTAATCAATGGTAAAAACATAACAGAATTATTAGCAAGAGGCAGAATTGTTTACGTCTTGTGCCCGCGACGACGCGACGCACCGACGCTACTTTTTGGCGCCAAATTCGGGCGCCAAGCGCCATCTTGACACATTCACATGCTTCTTGACAATAAAAATAATTTGGATCGGTTATGTGCTCTCATTGATATTTAATAAGTAGCCTTAGATGTGTATACTGTGTTTATTGCATATGTTTGGAGAAGGCCATTAAATTAAAATGTCTGTCTAATCTTTGACAAAATAAGTTCCGACCGTGTATGATAGTCTATTAATCTTATAGTAGGTAAGTAATTGGATGTAGAAAACAAAATAATAATTTGACTACAGGTACACTATTTGTGGCGCTTATAAATAATTATTCTGAGCCAGGGTGTGTTTTGAGTCCGAAAACTACATGTTTGTAGGTCCTCGCAATACCGGGATTTACTTCTCTAATATGGGTTCTCGAGTGGCGACCACGAACCGGAAGACGCAGCGTGGGCAGGCCTCCTACAAGATGGACCGATGATCTTATGCGGGTCGCTATAAACTGCTGGATGCGAATAGTCAAGACCGGCAATTGTGGAGATCTTTGGGGGAGGCTTTTTCCAGCAGTCGTTCGGTTGATATGATGATAATGGGCGATAACGACAGCCTGCGAAAATGCCTGTCTCAGACCAATACCGAGCGCACGCCTGTCTAGACCTTAAAATGCCTGTCAAATGCGGCTAACGCCTGTCATATGGTAACCCTATATGAGGGTCGCTGGAAATCGCTGGATGCGGATAGCGCATGACCGGCAATTGTGGATATGATGATGATGACGGGTGTTGCCATATTTTAGTTAGTTGATCAGTTCTTAAACTTTTTTCTGGACTGGAAGACAAGTGGGCACACTGGCAATGTGGCTGACGGCCAAAAAGAATATCGCCAATCCAGCTAAACACCCGGAGTTGCTAATCGAATATGAAAGACCTGGGTTTCTGAGATCAGTCCCATATCAAAACAAATACACATTACTCAAAACAACAAATTTGTACGGAACGAGAGTTGCAGGCTACTTGATATCCTCTTACCTGAATAGCCTACCAGAAGATCTACAAACATTGTACAAAAATGGTTCCAAAAGCTTTAAGTACAAATCTAAAAGTTCTTCTTAGAAAACGGTGTTAGTTAATTATTATTGTATTGTATATTTTATATTGTAATAACTGAATTTTGTATCTACCTATTATGTATCAATTATACCTACTACTAACCGTGTAATACGGTATACGTGAACGGCTCGTCGGTACCCAGATAAACCCTGTGAGGTTTTCGTGGTACGGTATGCATTATTGTAAATATAATATAAGTTTATTGAAAATAAAAAAAAAACATAAATAAACGCATCACATGGGGGCGTAGAAGTCGACCCGAGGGAATATTCAGAGAACGGGCAGCAGCTTCTTTTAAGTACTATGACCATCTTACTGTGATCGCCAACTCGTCTGCTAAGCGTGGCCATTATGGCAGCTAAATTAAACTACACATGTAGGTAGGACATAGAAAGCACCAGTAAACCAAAAATACAGGTACCTAGGACTGCTTGGTTATAAACCTCACTTACATGTGAGGTCGGTAGCTAATCAGACGACTCACTAGATCTTTAGTCTAGCTTGTAGACTAAAGATCGTTTAGCTGATAAAAAGTTACAACTCTTTTGATTATCGGGGACTTTTGGCGCATAGAATCGTGAAGTGCAAAAATTTTATTCAGGGCTATAAATATATCTGATGAGGAAAATGAGACCGCAAGTCGTTTGCAACGCATCAGTGACTGATGCGACGAGACGTCCCGGCGGGAAAGACATTCTATTCATTTCCGCTTTGATATATCAGTAAAAAGTATGAAAAATAATGATGCTGTACATGAAAATAGAGATAGGTATATAAAGCTGTGACTTTATACGCCCTCAATCAAATCAAATATCATTTGACACTTCGTAAGCATCTAGGGAGATAATATTGTAATTTAAGTGCATTAGATAGCCTTTGCATGTCCCATTTGATGATTTTATATTTACTTTTTAAACGAATTAATTATTGTGCAAAATATTGTTGGGACTAAGTGCCAAAATCTGTGTAGTTGACAGGGATATAAATCTCTTAAAGTCAAGAAATTAAGAAAGAAGTATCTCTGGAATGGAGTGGAACTACCACATTCTGTGTGTTTGTGTCCGCCTATTATAATATGTTTGTAAAGTACGACACAGGGATTCTGTGATGCTGGCGTTGTCTTTAAAAAAAATAGTATTTGAAGAATTGACTATCAATCTTTCTTTTTTCTTTCCCCCTATGCATTTACATTTTGGTTCGCCTAAATATTGGTTGCCTTGAAGTGATTCTTTTCAGCAGTAACTCTGTTGTTAATTTTAAAATTATTTGACGCAATAAAGTGTACTTATTTAATTAACTAAAAATACATACTATACAATTTTGAAGAAGTACCTGGCCTCTCCTTGAACTTCAGCTTATGGTTTAATCAGCGGTGCTTCAGTTGCTTTAGAAAAAAAAAACATATTACAAATTTTTAATATTTCCTCTAAGATAGAAAAGTAACATCTAAAACTGTTTACTTCCACATTCTTATTATTTGATGGAATGGACTAGCCTACACGACTGAAGAGAGGTTCTGTACAGATCTTCGAGACACAGGGGTGGGACACCACCCTCTTTCTGACACCGGGCTGCTACTGATAATTTTGCTGACAGCTAACTTACTGATTAGTCCAACAGAAACCGGCTGAGACTAATAGTTTTAACAACAAGTTTCAAGACACGTATTAAACGTGGCTAGGGGTTACTATATCACCAAAGTGTACAACATCTGACGCTCGGCACCTACCAGCACTCTACTCGCTGGGGATCTTAAAGCCATAAATTAAAGACATGACAAATCTGTAGTATTATGTGAACTATTTGTAATATGATTTCTAACATACACACAATTATATTATTAATTTTGAGATAGAGACAATAGTTTTGAGTAAGTATAACTTTAAAATTATTGCCTCTAGCTCAAAATCTATTACATATAATAAAATCGTAGGTAAGTCAAAACTGTACATTAAATATTGTTTTAAATGGATATTTGTGGCGTGATCTACTATCGATCTTTTTGTCTGTTTGTCTATATGTATGTCCGGGTTAAACTCAAAAAGTACTGCATGGATTTACTTCAAATTTTGCATGAATATTACTAAGAGGTCGGGTCAACATATAGGCTACATATTATCACGCTATCACCTACAGTGGAGAGCTGTGATCATTTATAAAGTTTAACGCGGGTAAAACCGCGGGGCACAGCTAGTTACTAATATAATTGTTTTGCTCGTTTTCATTCTATGTTGTATTTAGAAATATATATGTATCAATTGTATGAATGCCACAGTACTCCACGCTCTGACTAGTTTGGGATCAGATGGCAGTGTGTTACTTGTCCCAACATTATTTTTGCACGTATCAATATACGTATATCTCTAATATACATTTTTTTTAAATGACATCGCCCGCATTTGAGAATCTTATCCCTAAACTTGTACTGTACTTTACAAACATATAATAAACGGACACAAATTACATCCAGACTCAGAAAAACAGTTCACAAAAATAGTTGTCCGGCGCGGGAATCAAACCCGAGACACATGCGACTGTTTTAACCGATGCGCCACACGTGCAGTCAAACCTATATTGTCTGAGACTGAATGAATTACATTGCAACACTGTGGCATCATAATTTGCGGTATGCCATCGGGCCCAGACAATAAAAATAAGCAGTCTGAACATTCTGACTCAACTCAATTCTTACTATACGGAAATGATTTGCTGTTAAATTCTCGGATGATGATGTGCCAAGCCGCGGGAATGCAAGCTTTGATCTATTTAAATTCAATATAACAAGTCTTCAAGCCAAATTGATACACTTTGATTAATTACGGCATTGAGATAAAAAAAATGCAAAGATTAAAATGACACAGTGAAATCGCGTAGGGTGTCCATCCGATTATTCTCAAAATTAATAATGATGACCATTGAATATCTGAATCTAGGGAGCTAAAAAATGCTGCATCACTCTCATGATCCGAAGAGACGACTGTCGACACAACCGGAAAGAAGTCAGGTACAGGACCGATGGCTTAACATGCACGGGTGTGTAATATTCCCAGACATTACATAGACAGAAATAAGAAATATTTTTAGGTAATTAAATAAATATTGTACGCCTAAATAGCTGAACATAATACATATTTGTGACTGTAACAACCTTTGACCTATGGACCACATCAAAAAGTTTTGTATTTGTATTAGACTGATACCTACAGGGAACGAAAATTTCTCAATATTAGAAAGATCCTAATATCACTTCTTTTCCCAGGATTTGAACCCAGGACCTCATCATCTGCGATTGAACCCGATACCACGAGACCAACCAGGCAGTCCTTATACAGATATCAAATAAAATGAGGTTGATGAGCAAAATGACCTCAACAAGTCGAGTTAAAAAGAAAACCCTGTGCCGTGTGATAATTAATCCTGGTCCATCCAATGCAAATTGCTTGTCTGGCAGAGATAGATTTTAATGATAAGGCCGCTAGATGTATTCTTTTTCTATGCATATTGTCCTTTTTCTACTATACTAGCTGTGACCCGCGGTTTTACCGGTCTATGTGTTATTCGGATATATAAGCTATATTACTACAAAGTTTTATCAAAATCCATCCGGTAGAAAAAGTAACAAACGTACACGCTCACAAACTTTATAATATTAGTGTGATTCCTTATACAATAAAGTGTACCGCTTCTTCTTCTTCTGGGCCCTGTTCAAAATCATTAGAAATCATTGCAATGATTAAAGATTAGAACGTACGTACGATTTGAAATAAAAGGAAATAACAAATAATTTTAATTAAATGTTCATACGTTCAATATTGAGTTTATAAAATTGGCCGCGCACAATGCTTGTCACCGTGAGAAGATGTCAGTTATAATATCCATAAGGTAAAAAATCGAAAATAGGCTTTGTTGAATTTCATACCCCAGAATAATCTCGAATTAAAAAAACTTAGTTTAAACTCTTTTAACAACGCGTCTTTCCAAGTTTTGAGATCGCTAATTTCTGTGTGCAAATCTTCATCATTATCATGTCAGTTAAATTACATCCACTGCTGGACGAAGGCCTCCCTAAAAGATCTCCACAATGGTGTTGTGTCCATCATTTGTAGGAATATGCCGTAATCACCCCGCTTGGCAAACGGGTTGGTGGTACTGTATGATAGTTATAGTTAACAGACGCTGCTGCTCGTTCTCTGGGAGATAATCTCTCGGGATGACTTTGACTTCCCCCCACAGGATGATATGGGGCGGTGATATTCTTTGGCGGCTGTGGCTCACACACAGCTGTGCACGGCATTGTGCCGTCTGCCACACAGCCAGTCATTGCGTGGTTATTAACTAAAGCCCTTAGATAACTAAGGACAGTTAATTATTAGGAATTTCCGCCTTAGTTAGGTACTTGTCTACGAGCTTACTACCTCCTGTCAGCTTGGCAACTCAAAAACACAACTACGTACGCATACTTTACATTAAAATATGATTCACATTTTAAATTTGAATATCTTATTAGATAGGGGCAAGAGAGCAAGTCTCTATTTTTAGCGATGACAGTACAGCATTCGCTTTTGAACCCCGAATATCTTTAGGGATGATTTCCTACCCCTGGTTACGTCAAAGAATCAATAAATCGGTTTTCCCCTCTAATTTATATAATAGTGTCACAATGCTTCGCAATGCAAACATTCAAAAACTGTTGGACAGATGCTGCAGCCACGAGAACAGCGGGAGAGATATCATTCTAAAGCAAATTACTGAACTTACTTTCATAGATAATGGTAACGTAAAGAGTGGACTTTTTTCCAATCGCCAATTTTTCGTATTTTATATAGTATGCGTTTGTAAATATAAGAAAATACGTTTACTATATATCATTCATAGAAACCAAAGAACAGAATTGTGTGTTGGACGAGGTATACGAAATCCATATTGAAATTAAACTTAACTGGAAATACATAAATTGATTCGTCCGGTGGGAATATAATCTGCACCCTCTATCAATCCAGAGTAGGTGCTCTAGCCGATAAATTAACCTTAGATCAAATCATAATCAAACTTTGTTTATTTAAATTAATAATAATAATAATATCCTGGGACTTTATTTACACACGGCCATCAAATCTCAAACTAAGCAGAGCTTGTACTATGGAAATAGATAACGGATATATTACATACTAGCTGTGCCCCGCGGTTTTACCCGCGTAAAATTTTATAAATCATCAAAGCTCCTCCCCCGTTGGTGATAGCGTGATAATATGTAGCCTATATGTTGACCCGACGTCTTAATAATATTCATGCAAAATTTGAAGTAAATCCATGTTTAGCCCGGACATACATACATACAAACAGACACACAGACAATAATTCTAAAAACTATATTTTGGGCTTCGATATCGATTGTAGATCACGCCCCAAGTATCCTTTTAAACAAAATATTCAATGTACAGTTTTGACTTTTCTACGATTTTATTATACGTATAGATACCACTTTTCTATTGTAAATACATGCATATATAGATAATTACACCCAGACCCAGAAAAACATGTTCATGCACACAAATACCTCTCCTTGGTGGGAACCGAACCCACGACCTGCGGCATGAAAAGCCAACAGGTCCATTAAATTCTTATGGAACACCACCCTGTGAGAGAGATGTTATCTATCGGGTTTGTTCTAGAAACATGGCCGATTGATATTTACACAGTTGCATGTTAAAGATCCCGAAATTTATAGCATTTCATCAAAAACGATAATCAAACATCAAAATGACATCATTAATGTAATCATCTGGCGGGAATTGAACGTATACCTCCTACCAATCCAGAGTAAGTTATGATTTCTTAACTTAGTTTACACTTAAGTTCCCTCGAAGTCTGTTCAACACTATCTTACAGATAAATCCATTTGATTTTTGACTTGTGTAAAACGTAAATATAGTAAGTTAATAAATAAATATAAATAAAAACAGATGAAGATTACATTAACATAACTCCGGGCTGAAAATTAGGTTAAAGTACAAGTAAGGAAAAGTTTGAGAAAAGGAAACCAAAACATACACTTATCTTATTCATTATAGGCAATTTATTACTAAAGCTTCTGTGTTGTTGAATTTAATCTAACTAGTTTAATTTGTTTTTTTTACTTGTATATTAACTTGCTTTTTTTTAAAGACAACTCACGGTCCCATACTAGTATGTGCATCCCTGTGTCGCACTCGCGGTGTACTTTACAAACGTATTAGACACTAGCTATGCCCCGCGGTTATACCCGCGTTAAATTTTATTAATTATCACACCTCCTCCCCCGTAGGTGATAGCGTAATAATATGTAGCCTATATGTTGACCCGACCTCTTAATAATATTCATGCAAAATTTGAAGTAAATCCATGCAGTACTTTTTGAGTTTAGCCCGGACATACATACAGACAAATAGATAAACAGACAAAAATTCTAGTAACTATATTTTTGGCTTTGATACCTCTTGTAGATCACGCCCCAAGTATCCTTTTTAAAAAATATTCAATGTACAGTTTTGACTTGCCTACGATTTTATTATATGTATAGATTATAAGAGTGGGGCATTTTTTTATTGCAACCAAACTTTCGTTTAATTTCTGCAAATATTTATAGACTGGCCTCTTCGTCTAGTGGTAACCCTGACTGCTAAGCCAGAGGTCGTGGGTTCGATCCCCAGTCAGAATAAATATTTGTCTGATGAGCACGATTATTGGTTCTGTGTCTGTTTATCAGTTGTCTGGTTGCCATAGGCTTGGTCTAGTTTGGGATCAGATGGCAAAATGTGTGTAGTCTCGAGAAATTTATTTATTTATCGTTTTTTTTCCGTTTTCCGAGTTTTATACAAGGTAAGTATTAGCCCTACTTCCCTCGTACATCTGAATGACGCACAATTTAGACCAGCTTGGCGAGACTGGTTACCTCCGAGCTGAGGACCCCTACTGCTAGCTATGCCGCGCGGCTTTACCCGCGTTAAACTTTATAAATTATCAGAGCTCCTCCCCCTTAGCTGATAGCGTGATAATATGTAGCCTATATGTTGACCCCTTAGTAATATTCATGCAAAATTTGAAGTAAATCCATTCAGTACTTTTTGAGTTTAGCCCCAATATACATACAGACAAACAGACACACAGACAAAAATTCTAAAAACTATATTTTTGGCTTCTACATCGATTGTAGATCACGCCCCAAGTGTCCAGTTTTGACTTTCCTACGATTTTCTTATATGTATAGATGTTGTCTTGTTTCTATACATAAATAAATTTAAATAAAACTACGGCTAAAGCCCGTTAAATCTATGAGGTACATTCCATAGCTGTGGCCCGCTGTTTCCCTAGCCACACCGCAAAGCGCCGCCGCTCCTCGCAACGCAGTCGGCGCCGTCGCCGGCGCCGCCGCGACGACGAACTGTTTATAATAAACAACTACTCACCTAACATTGATTATTTTTGTACATTAGCTACCTAGAGATAGTACAGTAGGGGTGTGAGAGGATGTCATGCAAATGGTAGGAACATGTCATAATATCCGATGTAAGCCCACATTAGAATAAATAAATTATGTTCATTACTTACTTATCGTATGGGCAGTGGTTTCCCTTGTGTCAGAGTTGTTCAAGCCGCCCAGTAGGCCTCTGACATGGTTTCGCATGGTTCTCGATATAAAACTAATACTACTAACTAATAACTAATACTAGTCGTAGCAAAATGAATGGAGCCACAGTAAATGTAGTTCAAAATAAGAAATGTAAACAGATGTATATAATTTAATATCTTATCATATCAGTTACTAATTCATTATTGCGGCGCGCACACACTCCAGTGCCGGCCAGCACCTTCGGACATACATTTTCGGACCTTATATTTTTTGGGCTATATCGTTTACTTTGGTTTGCCTGTGGATTTCGTCGTTTCTGATTAGATCATTCAGGGATACTCCGGGCGTAGCCCTCTGCAATGATCTTTATGTGATCTTTGTTGTAGTAATATACATTATCAGGCTGATATCGTCCACTACTGGACAAAGGCGTAATTCATAATTCATAATAATTTATTTATTCATTGTCGAACATAGGTACATACATTTTTTAACAATACATTTCCAGATGTGAGTGAATGTGTCTTCCCATTATGTTCTACCATTATGGCATGCAATGGTTATACAAAATTTAAATTTATTAATATGTGAATATAATAATTCTAATTAATCATAAAATCCTAACTAATATTATGAATGCGAAAGTAACTGTCTGTCTGTCTGTCTGTTACTCTTTCACGCCAAAACTACGGAACGAATTTTAATGAAATTTGGTATACAGATGGTCTAGACCCTGAGAAAGAACATAGGCTAATTTTTATAGTTAGGGTAACACATAGGCCATATTTTATAAAGTTTAACGCGGGTAAAACCGCGGGGCATAGCTAGTGTTAATATAATCGGATAGAAATTGTTAAATTTAAAACTTTACAGCAGTCAAAGCTATATAACATAAAAGAAAATAAACAATTCTAGACCAATTATTATTACAATTTTTATACAAATTACAGACTATTAATATCTATATAAATAAAAAGACAAGTCCTGACTGACTGACTGACTCATCAACGCCCAGCCCAACCCCTTGGACCTAGAAAGCTGAAATTTTGCACAAATGTTTGCTTTATAATGTAGACAAGGAATAAGGAAGGATTTTTCGAAATTCAACCCCTAAGGGGGTAAAACAGGGGCGCTAAGTTAGTATGAAACTTTGCCGTTTTTTAAGTTTAAGGCATAAAAATTGGTATTAGGCCTTCCAGTTAAAAATAAAAAATCACGTGTTTCAGGGTTTTTGGAAATTCCACCCCCAAGGGCGAAAAATAGGGGATGTAAGTTTGTATGGAAAATGTGTCAATTTTTAAGTTAAACGCATGAAAATTTGTATTTGGCATTTTAGTTAGGCGTAAAATAGGGGGTGTAAGTTTGTATGAAAAATGTGTAAATTTTTTAGTTAAACGCATGAAAATTGGTATTAGGCATTTCAGTTAAAAATTAAAAATATATATTTCAGGATTTTCGGGAATTCCACCCCTTAGGGCGTAAAATAGGGTATGTAAGTTTGTATGAAAATGCGACTTTTTTGAAGTTAAACCTATGAAAAATGGTATTTCAGTTAAAAATAAAAATATGTATTCCAGGATTTTTGGAAATTTCACCTAAGGACAACTAAAATAGGGGATGTAAGTTTGTATGTAAATCTGTTTTTTTTTGGAGTAAACGCATGTAATGTATTTGGTCTTTTAGTTAAAAATAAAGCAATCCAGGGAATAATTTGTTGATAAAAATAAGGTAATCCAAAACTGATTCAACAAATCGACACCAACAATTTACGCAAACTCAAATTTTAGAGAAATTCTTTTCTTTGCCAAGTTGCTTAAAATGTCGTGGTCGTTGTTGTCTAAGTAAAGATTTAGGGTTTTATAAGATTTGTAACTTCTTTTTTTTGGTAATTTTTATGACAAACCAGAAAAGCGACATTTTATATTTTATATTCGAGTTAGCGAAGTATAAATTGTTCGTGTCGAGATGATCGCACCCAAAAAATATCATCTTAATTTTACTGATCTACAAGTTCACAATTTTGTATCTAGATGGCGGTAATATCGTTTCAGATCATGGAACTTATTTGGTATATCGGTTAAAATAAATAAATGTTTGAAATAAAAGGTAGTCCAAAACTGAATTAATAGATGATCACCTAAATCTCACCCAAAAACTATGCACACATCTTAATTTTACCGCTTTACAAGTTTATATTTTTGTAATAGATTGCGTAATCATCGTTTTAGATCGTGCTATGGTTTCGTTCACAAAATGTTATATAAGACCTATCAATGCCGTGGTCGCAACCTAATCTAATGGGAGTTACCTTTGTAATTGTTTGATCGTTGATTTATTATTTAACTTTATTTGACTTACTGACTGTACCTACTTTAGGACAATTGATATGTATTCTTTGATTTCTTTGGTTGATGATATCGGGTCGTGTTTTTAAATAACAGTATCAAAGTAGTTTTTAGTTTATTTCTTAGTTAGGTTATTTATAGGTTAGGTTTTCTTAAATTTATATTGCTTATTTGTTTTTGATGTTATTTTTTTTAGATTAAGCTAGAAGTAAGTAGTTACATTGGCCATCATTCGAAATTGTCGCGGACGAAGTCGTGGGCACCAGCTAGTAATTTATAAAGTTTAACGCGGGTAAAACCGCGGACACAGCCAATTTAGAATAATTTAGAATGAACTTTTAATGTACGATAGTAATTATTAAGTTATTTAGCTAGCTTTTTTAATTTATTGTACTGTTTTAAATATTGACAGTTCAAATTATTTAAACTAATAAGTAACCGCTATAACATAACATATATTATGACGCAGCGGTTAGGACAGTCGCCTTGTTACTACGTGACCCAGGTTGGATTCCCGCACAGGACAGCTATTTGTATCGCCCATAAGTAGTTGTTCTGAGCCTGGGTGTACATTGTATCCGTCAATTATATTCGTAAATCACCCACCCCACGACACAGCGATTAATTTGCTGAGTGCGGGCGTTGTCTAATAACTTGGTAAAACTTGGTACAAACTTAGTAGATTTAGGCGATATTTCGCGGGAAGTGCTCTAGGGAATAATTTGAATTTACACTTGCCGCCACGTTCCGTCACAAACCCACTCGCCAGATGCAGAAATTTCATCCATCAGACAAACGAGCAAGTGGGTCACCTGATGGTAAGTGATCACCGCCGCCCATGTACACTCGCGACAGCAGAGGAGGTGCGAATGCATTGCCGGCCTTTAAAAGAGTCATCAAACAAGTGTTGCTGACCCTTCCCCCCACCCCGATCATCTCTGGCGACCTTACTCACACGCAGAAACCCAACATTAAGTTATTAATGTTATTATTAAGGAATGTCTTCTGTTAGGTGGAGTTACTTCCCCAGTCGGGTTGCTCTTTGAGCGGATGTACGCTGTGCCCTACCTCTCTTAAATCCTCCAGTCTGGGGAATCGATTAACTGCGAAAGTAGGATTAGGATCCACCTTCAATCAGTGAGCCTGTTCCTTTCTTAAAGGCCGGCAACGCACTTGGGGCACTTCTGAAAGACTGGATTTGGTAAATGTTAATTGGATAACTCTCACAACCAATGATTACAATAACTTTCATTTATTGATTTTTTATTTGGAGACTTGGTCTGTATAATTCTTAGGATAACTTTTTTATGTACCTGAAATAATTGATGAGAATTTTATTTTTATTAGTATCATTTTAATTTTGTAATTTGAATATTTTTAATTTATTGTTTGTTTTGAAATTTTATCATTTTTATTTTTGTACTGAAGTTTTTAATTTCATTTATTAATAGAATGTTATTTTCAAATCTTAATTTATTTTAATTTGCTAAGTTATTAATCTATTGTTTAATTTATTGTAATTTAATATTTTTCTTATTTGTTTAAATTACCTATTTGAATGGCTTTAAATTGTATTTATTCTTTTGGCTTTATACTATTATATTTTACTTATATAACCATAATTGGTGCATGTTGTGTTAGCCTGTAAGTAATTGTCGCACGTATAAACGTACTAATAATAATCAAGTATAACTTTAAATGTATTGTGTGAACAATTGTTGGCTAACCTAAATAAAAAAAAAACTTGGTTTTGTTAAAAATGTACTTGATCACTAGACACTTGATGTGTGTATTAGAAATTTTTATCATTTCGAAATTTTTATCATTCCTTTTATAGTCTAAGAGTCGTTTACTACTTCACCGGGCTTTAGGGGTGGTTCATGTCTCAAGCACAATAGAACAATCGAAGTAACCCCCACCTGACAGCACGCCCTTTGGGGTCTCACCATATAGCGTAAGGTACATCAAACACCTCCAGTCATGTTAGACATAGCTTCAAATAAATAGTGATAAAAACAAAAGTTATTTACAGAAAAGCTTTAACGACTGGCCTGTTTGTGTAGTGGTTAGTGAGAGGCGCTCCTAGCCGGCAAGGTTAAGCAACTTGGCTCGCTGTCACTCCATAGATGGGTGACCGCCAAAGTGGTTTAATTTCTGAGCGTCTTTGGAGGGCACGTTAAGCTGTCGGTCCTGGTTGTAGTCATTAGACAACAGTCGTTAAGCCATGTCAGAGGCCTACTGGGCGGCTTGCGTAACTCTGACACTAGGGTTACCACTACCCATACGATAAGCAAGCAAGCAAGTAAGAGTGACCTTGACTGCTAAACCAGAGGTCGTGGATTCGATCCCCACCCAAGACAAATCTTTGAGAGATGAGCAAGATTATTTATTCTGTGTGTATTTCGTAACAACTAAGTATGTTTATCAGTGGTCTGGTTGCCATAGTACAGGCTCCACCTAGTTTGTGTATTAATTGTTCACAGATGTTTATTATTTATTTTATGAATGGTGTGATACACCTAGTAGTTGACGGTCACCGTAGCCTAGTTGGTAGTGATCCTGCCTACGAAGCTGGTGGTCCTGGGTTCGAATCCCGGTAAGTGCAAATATTTGTGTGATGAGCACGAATATTTGTTTCAAAGTCATGGATGTTTTCTATGTATATAAGTATTTATCTATCTATATAAGTATGTATATCGTCGCCTGGTACCCATAGTACAAGCTTTGCTTAGTTTGGGGCTAGGATGATCTGTGTGACATTGTCCCCAGATATTATTAGTGATGTATAGCAGTTGGCAACCCTGCTTGTTAATACGCGAAGACGTGAAGCTCATTCGATTGAGGATGGGGGTGTGCATTTACAATGCAAACTGAAGCAAGCAAAGGTCATGGGGGGTGATGAATAATTTAGAGTTCCGTGCTGACCAATACTGCCCCCTGACTAGTTGATAGAGCTGTTTGGGATGCTCTACCTATCTGTTATATCAATGGTTCAAAACAAATCATTTTATTTGCTCAATTATGGCACAATTGGTGCTACATCATAATGATATAATGAAATAATGAAATTTATTCAGCACTTGGGTATTAACATACACTTGTACTTGTCAAGTTCACAATGCCGTACATAAACATAGTCGAATACAGTATAAGAATTACAAAAAAATTATTAGTCCGTCCGTGCGGTCTGTTTTCTCAAATATATTTCTTAAATCCTAAAATAAATAACAAGTTACTAATCTATTATTTTGAAATTTAGTTGTACTATATTAAAATTAAGGAATGGAAGGCAATGAACATTTGGCTAGCGCAGAAGGCTCTTAACCAGTAGCTTAAATTGAAAAAGACTAATATCTGAGGCCACCCTTTTGGGGTTCGGGCCACAGCTCAGGGGGCTCGCTGAAGCAAAAGAACAGAATTCTAAGAGAGGGTGTGATCAGTTGCACGGGATCACCGATGACGCGTTAAGGGGCCAAAGCGATCCTCAAAGCTATATCAATGGTTCAAATCAAATAATTTTATTTGCTCAAATATGGTACAATTGGTGTTACATCATAATAGTTCCGCATATTCTGTCTTTCTTGACATCCAAATATTTCAATTATTAAAATTTAATTAGTATACAATTTAATTGTCATAATACTCGTTATTAAATCATTGGGTTAATTGTGGTTCATAATTAATTCGTTCGGTCAATATTATTGTTATTTATGATTATTTCAATTATTATTATTTTATTACATTAACTAAGTTTATCGACAATGAAATCGTTAATCCTATAATAATAAAGTTTGTAATGTACAGACGCCAGCACATCCAGCTACCCCAATCTGTCAAATTTCTTTTATAGAGTTTTAACTTTATCTATCATATAAGGTTCACTTTCAATTGGGGAAATTTGACAGATTGGGGTAGCTCGATGTGCTGGTGTCTTAACAATAGTTGAGTTAGTGTTTTTTTTTAATAGTGGTAGTGGCAATTTGTGACACTGTCAGGTACATGATTATAGTGTCACAAACTTATCTGGCCCGGTGGCCAAAAGTAGAACTAACGAAGCCAGTTTGAAATGTCAATCGGCCTGTTATTTTCTTTTTGTGGTTTTTTATTGTGAAAAATGTCGAAAGCTTTAAAAAGTGATGCGAGATACGTTATATTACAAGTATTGAATTATATGAAGGAATAAAAATGCCTTCAGGCACAAATTATACCCTTCAATAAGTTGTATGAACGCGTAGCTGCTGCTACAGGTTAGTGTTGTCAGCTTCTGAAAAAATACGAAACTCCCCCTCGCACTTTAAATTAAAATACATACAATAATTAATATTTTAAAATAGTAATTATTTATTAAATTTTTGCTATTTCCATTGTAAGTGTCGGGGAGTGATTTGTAAGAAAACTTGTGAAAGAAAAAGAGCAAGCAGATGCCAAAATTTATAGCAGATCAGAATATTGGTAGATCGAATGCTGAAATGCCTACATTGATTGCAGAAGCTTTTGATAAAATAACAGGCAATGAATGGCAAAAGCATTGCAATCATGTAAAAAATATTGAAAATGATTTTCGAAAAAGGGATGGATACTTAGACGAGCCTTTCATCATTAATTTAGGTAGTGATAGTGAAAGTGAAAGCAGTGATTACGATAATGATGATGATGAAATGACTTCTGAATTAAACAATTCCGGTGACATAATAATACCTGGAGTATCTCCGTTAGAGAACACTCAGCATACATTTTATGTAAATTATCATAATTATTGTATAGAAATATAAAGATTTGTAATGTCATTATTTGTTTGCTTTTTAGTGAAGTAATATTTACGTTACAATGTGCATATTATTTTTACCCACTTTATTGCAAAAAATAGTTACTAGCAACACTAAATGCGATAACAGCGACGCTGCCAGCGGGTCAGATAAGTTTGCGGAACTGTACTTATATATTTTAATGCACATACAAAATACATTCCGTTTAACTAGCGCTAAACGCATTTTTGGAATGCATAACCTTTTGGAAAAAAATCTTACGAAAAGTTGTCACGACACTTTTTGCAGCTGTGCGGCGTGCGCATGTTTCTCTCTCTGTCTCTCTCTCTCTCTTATAGAAAGCAAGCCAGATATTTTCATTTCTATTTCGCATTGAACAGTGTGGTGTCGCGACGATAATTTTTTGAGTGTATACAGGTTTTTTGTACATAATAAATAATAAGAAATAACTTCGTTCCATCCGGGTGTCCCTTGACACCTCTCAAGGTTTTTCTCATGCCGCGTACGCCTATTTTCTCTATCACCAAGTTTAGGAAAAAGATTTAATTTTTAGTGGTAATATATTAAGCTGATTAAATAGTGGTTTACAGCTATCTTAAAAGTGAACACCACATGTTGCCTGAACACATGTTTTTTGAGCTTCAAAAACTCTGTCAACCTCTACGGAGTTGGTTTCTGCAAATGGTCTCATCAATAGTTATCTAGGCCAAACATGGCGCCACAGGACCATCATTTGGCTAAATTTCGCCGCATCTATAGCATACTTAGTAGAGCAATGCGAAACACTTGGCAGTCACCATGTCCGCGTTCCACTCGCTACTTTATTTGATCCAAGCTTTGAATAAACTGTTTCCTTTTATTTATAGCGCTTCATTGATTAAAGGCTCTCCATTGATGGATCCTCGCTGAATACTAGTAGACTTTTTTATACCGAAATCATATCAATATATCAGCCTAAAGACGTCCACTGCTGGACAAAGGCCTTCCCCAAGGATCTCCACATTTGCCGGTCTTACGCTATCCGCAAGCAGCGACTACCAGCGACCCGCACATGATCATCGGTCCATCTTGTAGGGAGCCTGCCCACGCTGCGTCTTCCGGTTCGTGGTCGCCGCTCGAGGACCTTTCTACCCCAGCGGCGTCGGTTTTATTATTTACGTGGCACTCATAGCCAAGGGTTGAAATGGTGCTTAACTCATTATTCATTTGTATCAAAATCAGGAACAGTAATAGAAAATCTAAACAATAAAAAACATGTGCAATAAAGTTGGACAACATTTGTTGTATTATAGTTATAAAAAAAAATGCCAAAAATCTACTATATAAAAATAAGTCGGGTTTTCCTTCCTGACGCTATAACTCCAGAACGCACGAACCGATTTCCACGGTTTTGCATTCGTTGGAAAGGTCTCGGGCTCCGTAAGGTTTATAGCAAAGAAAATTCAGGAAAAATTTCAAAAGAAAAGCGGTATAATCTTCTTTAACGCGAGTGAAACCGCGGGGCATAGCTAGTTTGCTATAAAACAACCTACCTGTTAGCAAATTGTACCCAATTTTTATAGTTAAATTAAAGAAATTTATTGTTTTATCAAGCTTATCCTTGTATGCCCCTAAGCTATTGGAGCCGGTTTAGATATTAGACAGTGCTTAGACTATATTAGAGACCTATGATCGGCTTGCACTTGACACTAGGGTATCCTATCCACTGGCCATAAGATAGCACACCTATAAATTATCACAGCTCCTCCCCCAGCGTGATAATATGTAGCCTATATGTTGACCCGACTTCTTGGTAATTTTCATATAAAATTTGAAATTACATGCAGTACTTTTTGAGTTTAGCCCGGACATACATACACACAAACAGACAAAAATTCTAAAAACTATATTTTTGGCTTCGATATCGATTGTAGATCACGCCCTTTTTAAAAATATATAATGTACAGTTTTGACTTACCTACGATTTTATTATATGTATAGATAGATATTAGCTTTCTGCACATCCATATGAACTTTAACTGCCCAAATACACCTCCGTCCTCGCATTTTCGGAAAAATGGGGTACAAAGTTTTAGCTTCACACATCGCCCCTGTAACCTGTGGACAAAATAAATAAAGAGAAACAAATGTATTCTTGCACAATATGGGTTTACGTAGTTTTATGGTGTACAGTGATGGGCTCGTCGCAACCTTGGCAGGCGCAGGGGCGCCGGGCGCTGGCGACGGCGGGCCCCTGCACCCACGCCACGTGTACACTTTGTTTGTCAGTTGCTAGGGATCGAGTTCAATTAACTTGTTAGATAGTGTCTGTGTCAAAATATTTAAGTAGATAGTTGATTTATTTCAATAGAGTTGGCTCTTCAGGCAAGAGCCAACTTACTTACTGAATAATTTATTGTGCACTCTTTAACTTATAAAGACAAATATATATTGGTTTTGTATGTTTGTAAAAAAGAACTACTTAATGACTACTAATTTGGTTTTAATTTATTTTATATATGCACTCACTCGTTCAAAATATTTGCCAGCGTCAAGTAATTTGATAAATCAAGTTATTTGCATATGAATTCATCATTATGTAGCGTTCCAGTCAAGTAAAGTCCGTCATCGTTAAGTCAAATTCATACTCCAGTAAAGTAGTTCAGACTGTTGAGTGAGAGTTAACTTCAGGCTTCTATAGAAGCAAAAACCCGCGTTGGCGCCAAAATCATTATTTGGCGTGCGCGGCTATTCTAATAATGAGACATAACAAAATATACGACATGTCTGGTACTGTAAAATGGGGTGAATAGGATCTAGGTGGTGAATTGGGACAAAACTAGAACCTTTTATGTAACCCTAATATCCCACATTATTTTAATTTCAGACTATTATGGTAAATTTTAAAATTTAATGCTTGAAACATTTTTATATACTCTGGCAACATACAGTCGTCTTGTCAATGCGATTTTAGAAAAAAAAAGTAAGATTGGTTCATAAACGTGTGTAGTTATCATATGAAAAAGTAGGAAGGTCTCAACCAGTATATCTTATGGGGTTCGGGCAGCAGCTGAGAGGGCCGCTGCAGTAAAAAGACGTAATTTGGCATCACAGAGCACGGGATCACGAATCAGGGGGGCTACCGGCTAAGTCACCGAACATCGTTTTTGTGAATGCCGTTAAAATAAAAAAAAAGGTTAAAAATGACTTACTCAAGCGTTAAATCGGCTTCAACGTTGATAATCGATTCCGGACCATTTATGACATCACATGTGGTCATGGAAGCCGATTTAACGATTGATTAAGTCATTTTTAACCTTTAAAATAAAAAAATATTATAAAATAAAAATGGTTTTTATTCACGTAGACTTTAAAAAAGCGCTTGTAAATAGTCAGAACATGTTTGTAGTAATACAGTTATTATTTCTAGTTACTTATTTATTATAGATATTTAGGTACACGGAATGTTAAAACATTTATACAATTTATTTTTTAATAGTAGTGAGTAGTGATTAGTGAGAGTAGTAGTGATATTTAGCTAGCTTTATTTATTTGAACGCCATTCACAAAAACGATGTTCGGCGACTTAGCCGGTAGAGCACCAGGGGTTAAAGGGCCAACGCGGTCTACCCTAGCTAGGCTGCGGCTTTGTCTAATTACTTTTCTCTTCTACTGTACAGTGCAGTAAGAGAACAAAACACTGCGGGTTAAAGTTTAAATTAAGGTTAGTATTAGTAAGGCTAGAACACTTATGTAGGTTAAGTTAGGTAGGCTATTTAAGTTTGATTTCTCTACACGGTTTAGTTATACACTTTTAAACTTTCCCGTATCTTAATTACTTATATATAAACATTGTTAACAGGTATTAACGTGACTAACCTTTATTGGTTTAGTTATTTATATTTCCTGGCAGGGATTTACCAATAATAATATTGTTTTAAGTAGTAGCTAAAATTTGTTCTCCAAATGATGGAATATGTGACACGATTTTGTTACTTATGAGAACTATTCCATTTACGATAGCTTAAGGACGCTTGCTACACCAACGGCAACCCTCAAGCTTCGCTCGCTTTGCTCTCTCTTTAACTTAAGTGTTGTGCACTTGTCGTAGCAGTTTCCAGACTTCTCTATCGTAATCCTTCCCCATGACTTCTTTGTAAGCCTCCAATTTTCACCCTGCTCGCTGTGCAAAATGTTTGAATTCTTACCGTATATAATAATCACCGTAGCCTAGTTGGTAGTGCTCCTGCGTACGAAGCTGGTGGTCCCGGGTTCGAATTCTGGTAAGTGCAAATATTTGTGTGATGAGCACGAATATTTGTTTCTGAGTCATGGATGTTTTCTATGTATTTAAGTATTTATCTATCTATATAAGTATGTATATCGTCGCCTGGTACCCATAGTACAAGCTTTGCTTAGTTTGGGGCTAGGATGATCTGTGTGACATTGTCCCCAGACATTATTATTATTATTATTTAAGAAATAATAGACAACTTCTAAATAATTACTAATTAGGTCAATCAATAATTTACTTATGAATATTTATTTTTTTATGAATAAGGGTCGAACATATCCAATTGACTAGCTCGTCCAATCCACCTAGCCGTGCGGTCAGTCTGTCTGAGCCGTCTGAGGTCAGTACCGCCATGCGCCAATGCGATTTAATTCCTGTTCGGTTCCATGCTTTGGAAGGCACGTTAAGCCGTCAGTTCCGGTAACTATTTTTATTTTATTCGTAGTTAATTTTAGCGATAAAGTAAGTATTATAATATATTATAATATCCTGGGACATTATTTACACACCGTCATTTGATCCCAAACTAAGTAGAGCTTGTACTATGGAAACCAGATAACTGATATGCTACATATATACTACTTTTCTTTTTTGAAAATACTTATATAGATAATTACACCCAGACACAGGACAAACAGACATGTTCATGCACACAAATACCTGTCCTGGGTCCTCCGGCGTGAAAAGCAAGCATTTGCCAACCATAACAGGCCCGTCAATAAACATTTACACAAAATACTTTCTACTACTATTAACGCTAAAATGAACTTCCCTTACCGACAAATAAACAGTTATCATATCCAACAATTAATTTAAGCTTATCTCCAAGTGATTAAACTTATCTGTCCATACCAAACACAATTAATCATACGAAAACTACCGGTTTTATTTCGTCATATTTTTAAGTTGTCTCGTCATCTCATCAATTTAATAAAACTTGAATAGCCAACTGTCCATTGCAGATCACTTAAAAATATACCCTTATGTAGGAAACAATAAGAGCTAATTTTGAAGCGAAACGGGATGGCTGATAGGACTACTTTGATGTTTGATTGTCATCGTCCGGAAAGGCAAAATAATGGCGCTGTCGTCGCGCCGGTTAAATTCCCACGATTATTATTTCGTTTTTATTCTGTGCAGTCCTTTAATTTGTTTGCTATTGTTGTAAATATCGTGTAGAAGGTGCCTGTAGGCTAAATTAGTCCTCCGAGAAGTCCCGGGTTTAATTCTGCTAATAATATATGTTGCAAAGGGCAACATTGAGATCAAATTTTTCTACCAGAAATCGTTTAGTCCGTAATGCCTGTATCATGTATACCGTTGGACTAAGAATACTAAGCTTATTGTCGTATGCTTGAAGTCGATCTATAGAGCTTGTTTAAACCTAGTCACGCCCCTGTCTGTAGTCACCACCAAAACCTTAAACCCCTGTTTTAAAAGGGTGACAAAATAATATTTTTGAGATTCTGCCAGTAGCAATAGTATTATGCTAGTTTAAATAAAACATAAACTCTTTTGAGTGGCAAAACGTATAGCAAAAATAAGTTTTATAGAGGCCCTATCGGCTTCACTTAGGAAATATCACCCTACGCCACTGAAGGATAGCATCTTACATCCAGCCTTATGTCACCTGTCTATGTCATTAGCTAACACTTGGAACAAACTACAAATACTGGTCTACCTTGCGGGTCATGTACCTACTCAGTGCTTTCGCAGTCCGCTTGTTGAACAAGTCAATTACGAAAGATCGTAAGTAGCCGGACAGATGCAGGCTGGCGCGGTGGCGCCTACAATTGAAGTTATTTGTGATAGTCGGTGCCGCCGCGCCGCCGCGCCGCCGCGCCGCGCCGCCAGGCGCCCCGCGGTCCAACCGAATGTCGGGCTGCGGCCACAGTATTGATACAGCGATTTAGTTCACTTTCACAGTAACTTAAAAGCTAGCTATGTAACTTAATAATCACTATCATAAAATGCCATCGTACCGATTTCCTTTCTACGACATTGGTACAAATAATTCATATTTACTCTACTCTGTGGTGTATGCCTTAAAAATATAATTCTGTTATGGAACTCTTCGTTCACATCTACCCACTGCAAGCACAAAAGTCTTGTAGGCAAGAATGTACGAAGTTATTTGTGCTAATTGCGGAAATTGTGTGTCAATTTGTAAGAGAAAAATTATATTGTAAGTATGGTTGGTTGGTTAAAACGTGGCTTAACGTTTTGCTACCTACTAGTATTATGTTAATATAAATTTCCTCTGTAAGTCAAGGTAAATTCTTGTGAGATATAAAGAATCTTTAATCGTAAATTTAACATTAATTCAAAATTACTGAGTGTAAATGAAGCACTTTCTTAGACGAATCATGTAGTGCGTTCCTGATCTTATTCCTCCTCAACGGCTGAACCGATCTTCTTTAAATTCTACACAGTGGTAGTGACCATACCTGTGAGTACCTACCTACATAGTATATCTGAAATCATAAAAAATCCGACACATCACGAAGGAATAATCATCGAAAAAATCAAATTGAAATCAATGTAAAAATATAGTCATCAGCTTAACTATACTATATGTGCAAGCAGCAGAATGCCTTAGAAAATTAAAATTTTATAGGTCTTATTCGAGGTCTGATTTTGCAAATAAATTTAAAAGCAGTTATCCCCTAATGTCGCCTCGCCGCTTCGTATCCCGTGTTCAGTACCCGCGCCGAACAACTATTAGTGACACATAAATAATTGTTCTGGGTCTGGATGTCATTTGTGTCCGTCTATTATATGTTTGTAAAGTACCCCGGGATACAGGGATTAGATTCCCTAATGCGTTGTTGCCGTTTTAAACCAAAAAAAAGAAATCATTAGCCTTAAATCCTTATAGTGAATATACTGAATTTTAGAACTTTATTATTGTTGTTGCTGACAAAAACGAACTAACTTCTCTGAAGAAATATTAGTCTCATTACAAATACGATCACTTTTAAATCCACCTATACGATCTCTCAAACTCGCTACCGCTCCGCCAACCGCTGCGCTCGCCACAGCGCCCGCTCCCTAATAAGAGCCCCACTAATGATTGCTCATGATTTATTTGGGCAGCTTATTTTTATAGTCGCCTGATTCCCCACGTTGTTTCAAGGTGTATCTATTTGTTTTTATTTCTCGACTTTGAGTTCAATTTGAGAGGCCTCCGGTTTTAGATGTTTTCGATAATGTGACGAACATTAGGTACCCCTTATTTACTTGTCAATATTGAGACGATTTATGTCCAACTCTACTGGCGATTTATTGACCTCCACCTTGCAGAATGGAAGATACCAGCAGTATTATGTTAACTGTGCTTCTAGATGAGGATAAGGCCGCAAGAGTTCAGAGATCAGGAAAGGGTTGGGAGCTTGTGTGTACAAGTTCGTGGGGTATGGTAACCACTTGTCATCAGTTCGGCCGTGGGTATTCTTTTGTTTTTATAAAAGACAACGCCCGAATTAGGATATTTAATCCCTGTGTCGCGAGGTACTTTACAAACATATAATAGATGGACACAAATTACATCCAGACTCAGAACAACTATTTATGGGTCACACAAATAGTTGTCCAGCGCGGGACTCGATCCCGCGACACGAAGCGGCGAGGCGACTGTCTTAGCCGCTGCGCCACACGTGTTATGTTTACTGTGCTCCTCGATAAGGATAAGGCCGAAAGAGTACAGAGATCAGGAAAGGGTTGGGAGCTCGTGTGTACAAGTTCGTAGGGTATGGTAACCACTTACCATGAGTTAGGCCGTAGGTATTCTTATTTACCGACTTATAATAACTAATAAATTGTCTTACAAAAAGAACGTAGAGATTACCTACGTAGAGATTATCGTAGAGAACGTAGGGTTTGTCTCAAACGTTACAATTTAAATGGCATGTGCACGGTGCACCTATCTATAACAAAACTAAAATCGCTCCACACACATTACTTGAAAAGATATTACCTAAGACACTGATGAGCTTAAGACAGGGTCCGTTTCACTAAAGTAGGGCCAATTTAATAGACCACATTTGACACTTCATCAAAATTCAACAACGTAACCTTAACCGGCGGGCATAGAATATTATTTATTTTTTCGGAGTTAGAACTGCACACTTGCTTTTTTTTCAATTAAGATTTATCTTTATTGTAATAATTACCAAATAAGGTCAGTTTACAATTCACTTCACTAGTAACTGACAGATGTCAAATGTTACTATAGATCAAAGGAAAATGATATTGGAGTAATAAAACAAACATTCGTAGGTATTTTATTTAACCTCAGATTGCAGCCGCTTTGTTGGTGCAGATTTAGAATGCATGAGTAGTCTAGTGCACTACACTTAAGGTAGTCGGTTTCATGTTCCAGGCTCAATTCCCGCACAAAACAACTATTTATATGGTGTTGTCTTCAAAACATTATGGATAAGAGGAAATGTAGAACTTAGGTACCTATGCAGGCCAGCTTTTGATGATAAATGAAGAAGTACTTACTTTTGTAGTACCTAAAGAATCCACAGAGTTTGTCCCGCCGGATCTTCTCAGTTAGGCGGCATTGGAGCCGGTAGCAGACTTAAAGTGTTTACGTTGTTATCAGGCAAAGTCCTCTCTAATAATTACTATCTAAATGTCCCCCTCAATAAAGAAAGAGCCGATAAAGTTAAAATTAATAAATGATAAATTTTAAGTAGGTAATATGGCATTTATTGGGTAATGAAATGTCAACAAAATAATTATATATATAAAGTTAAACTGTAATAATATAAAGTTGACTGTTCTTGAATTATAATCAATTAATTAATTAATGACATTTGATTGAAAATTATAAAAATACAGACAAACTACCTCTATAAGTAGTACCTGCTTATTACAATTAAGGTATGAACCTACGTGCAAATCGAGAACGTCTTGGCACGCCAGAGGGCAAGTATTATTTTACAAGAACTTTTATATAACCCTATATTTAAGCAATTATAATCAACCATAGCATAGATACGTAGAATTTCTAGCTACGTAGGGCTGACTAGGTACTTTCATACTAGCTGTTCTACGATAGAATAGCTCATAATGCGTTCAAGTGAATAAAAAAAAATGGTAATTCTAAACAATTGTATACATATCCCAATTTAAATATTTACCTGTAGGCCTGTGGCTATTTAAAGGCGCTTATTAAAACCTAAGTCAACAGTAATATAATCCTTTTATTTCGTTTTGCACAAGGATATTAAAATAGATTTTGTATGGTGGTCACCATCTTACTGGATTCACCTGCAAGATGGAAGTGATGGTCAAGTTTACACCTTTAGAAAAAGCTTTCACATGGGGTAATCACATGTAGCTCCATGGGTAATCACAATATAATTTACTGTCAAACAAGTGTTTGACAGTAAATTATATTGTGATTACCCTCAACTGATCGAAGTCGATCAGTTGATCGAAGGTCAAACATGAATATTTCCGGACGTGTCGTGTGCGCACATAACACATACATATCTCGCGATTTTCCAAGGGTGTATATTCTTGTAATTATGAACTTTTCCTAATGCTAATACCCACAAGTAAAAGACCTTTCTTGGTCAAAGTACAAAAAAAAAATTCTGTGTGTACTTATGTACACGCGTTAGAAGTTATACTTCTTTGGCGTATGGAGAAAAAATAATTAAAATGCAGTAGTGATTAACGATAAATATTAAAATTAATCAAAAAGATTTTATTTAAATAAAAATACTAGAATATACAACTTGAACATAGTTATCAATTTTCATACCACCTAGAACTAACTTCATGCTGTTAAATTTTGGTGTCGGTGTGCGCGCGCATCGTAAAAATTCACTCTCATAATTTTTCTCCATCGCGCCAAAAGAAGTATAACTTCGAAAAAGAGTTTTACTGCTTGGCACTATGTAAACGCTGCCATCTAGTGCCTCACAAAGGAACTGCTAAAAGTACTTACATCTGCTGCCGACATATTATTATGTAGTCTTACCAATACCGACTGACCTCAAGGAGCTCCATCTGCCGTAAAGATACGACATTCAGTCTTATATGATTGGTCGATAAAACCAATTTAAGTTACAGCCACCTATTGTACTATAAATTATAGTAAATGGACTAGAAAATCAACTCCATCTTGTAACGGTTCGGATAGGGTTGCCATATCTCAGCATTTGTGCTGAGATTTCAGGATTTTAGGACTCTTCTCAGGATTGGGGTTAGCTTTAGCTAATCTCATTAAATCGCCAGATTAGGTAATTAAATACTATTTGGAGTGCGATGTGTAACGTGAGCGAGATCCGCAGTGTATTTAAACTATAAAATGATGACTTTTTAAACTGTTAAGTACGTTTTAGAGAAAATTCTCAAACTGCAAAAATCGCAGGATTTTTCAATGGAAATCTCTGGACTTTTGATTTTTTTCATCTGGTAACACTAGGTCCGGACGAATTCTCAAGATTTGCGTACCTACCCTGTCCTAGGACGTTTCTCTATTCGTTACTCGCTAGTTGCAGATAAAGCGGGTAGAAAAACATTGGTCAATTCCGATACTGGTCAAATCGGCAATTCGTGAAATAGGACATTGATCAAATTGATAGTTCGGTCAAATTGTCATTTTGTACACACGATTAAAGTCATTTCATACGTCGGTGACGCAATAGGGTCGGTAGTTTTATGGTTATTATATTGCATTTATGTTATGTTTTCGTATGCTTTTCGGGTATTAGCACAGGATTTCAGGGTAACAGAAATGAAAACCAAGCTGTATATCAGTTTCATTTATTAAAAGTAAAAATTACTTAGCTAGTTTACCACAAAACAAAAATACCATCCTCAGTTCCTTTATTGATGAAAATAAAATAACATTTGAACACCAAACTTTTTAAATTATTGCATTTTGAGATTACAATGAAAGTAATGTACTTTTAAACTTTACAATAAACTAACTTTACAAACATGTTTTGTAAAAACACATGGCGCGTGTTTACCTTAAACTTTAACTTATTCAAATGTCCCACAGAGCATTCGATTGTATTTTGAAGTGATTACGCACATCCATTCAATTGTGAATAGCCCTGACGTGATCTGCATTACTAGCAGTTACCAGAATTGGACCTATTTTTATATAACTTTAGAAATTAAATGCACGTATTTTATTTACCAAACGCGGATGCGCCTGCGTCGTATATTTTATACAATGTTTTTATACAAACTTTTTTCATCATGCAGTAGCCATTGGAGTGTTTGTGCGAAAATTAAAATAATAAATCTTTACATTAAATTAAAATACTATATTGAATTAAATGTAAATATAATATTACGGTAAACCAAAGTATTGGTTATGGTACAAAAATAACTTTGGACCCGAATAACTTCCTCGCACAATTTTATGTAGGGTTCTAATAATGTTATTGTTAATATAAGTAATTTTATTATTTAAAGACCTATCGGTACTTATAGGTACAACTATTTGAGTGGCTCATTCGCAAATTATATGAAGGAAAATAGAGTATTTTTCAGTCAGTCTCGGAAGCTCATAGATATATTTACACCTTTACTTATAAAAATACTTAGGCAATGCTCACTTTCAGAGGTATTTATCCAAAACAGCCAAACATTAGGGATTTATTGTAAAAAAATATATTTCAGGAAACCAACTTGAATATTTCATATATTAATACTATTTCCTTATCGTGGTCAGATGCCGGCTTGGCAGCTGAAACATCTCGAACACTAGGGCAACCACTGCCCATACGATAAGTAGGAACATGGGAAATGGAAATTAACCAAACACGAATTAAAACTTCATCACTGAACCAGATTAGTTATTTTACATGACTTTTACACATATTTAGAGTCAGCCTTAGTGGTTTTACTGCTTCACCGGACAAGATGCGCGGGGGCTCAAAGAATATAACACAAATTAAGCAGCCAGCACTATAGGGTACCCTAAAACCCTAGCTCAAAGCGCATGAGAAGTTTGATTATTAAGGTATCAGATCTTAATAACCAATCTCCTCATGCTCAATGAGTGTCCCAATACTTGTATAAGTAAAGATTTAAAGTTAAAATAGCTATTATTACATTTAATATAAATTCATTGGTATGTACTTTTCCGTGGCTTCTGATTGAATTGTTAAAGAGAGCCACAAGCTACATGCAGTCATAAAACATTATCTTGGTATTGTTGCTTATGTTAGTACGAGTCGTACCTCTGAAACAACACTTGATATGACACTAAGCTTCTACTACTGTTCATTTGGAACTCTTCACTACGAGGTGTTATTTAAATAAATAAATATCTTGGAACAGTAAGAGATGTCCCAAGATATTATTATTATATTATAGATAAATAACAACGAGACACAGAACAAAATTAAATAATCATGTTCATCATACAAAGATTTGTCCCAGTTGAGAATGGATCCCCAACCTCTGGCTTAGGAGTCAGAGTCACTAGCCACCAGACCAACGAGCCTATTCATGCAGGCATATTGTTGAAATCAAGATTAATCACATCTTAACAAATATGTTTAGAGTTATTCACAAACGGTGGCATTTAATATACCAAAAATGTATAATTCACCAAACACATGGGATGAAGACATGATCTATTTCAGAGATATATATGGTTTACTAGCCAAAATATTTTGTACAGTAATTGGCAATATTTTTAATATTCCCCACCGCCTCCGTATCAACCCGTGTGGATTCCATAACTCATTACAGATCTTATCAAATGTGTTTTAAAGATACAACTATATTTCTTGATAATGACTAGCGATTGCCACAGAATATTTGAGAATCAACCACTCAATTTCTAACGCCTGTATTAAGATATGAAATTATTTCAGAGCAGTGCTTACATCATACTTAGGTTAGTTCATTCAACGTTAACCACATCAATTTGAACCTTATAACATTGATATAAAGTCCAAAACCGATCTGAGAAGCCCAGCTTAGATATAACCTAAATAATCAGCTCCTAAGTGAAGTAAGCACGACTCCGAACTGTATTCCATCTCAAAACACAAACCTAAGTCTCTCTTATATTCTAAGTTCTATGAGCTCACCATTTGCCAGACTATTTCGTTGATGATGTATTATTGCTATAGTATATTTTAAAACAATTAAGTACAATTTAATACATCAATTAACCAGTTTATTAGCAATGTAACAGTTATACAAGGTGTAAAGTAAATCGTGGAAAAGATACAAGGAGCGTTTTATTTCTACCCATGAAATAGAAGGTGACCCTTATTCTTGTATGGAAAGGTTTTTGGTGCTTTTGCACGTAGTCGTACAATGTACCTTTCGCAAAATGAACTCCATGCGCCAAACGTACCGTTGCGCGTTTCGCGAAAAAATTTAAATCATAATTGAAAACGACGACTATGTGTTTCTTTTTAATTATGATCAATATTACGGATTTTATACGACTGACTTAAATGTTACTAAGATCACTAACAGAACAAATTATGATTTAACTAGCTGTTTTCCGGCGGCGTTATAAATTATAGCAAACCTACCTGTAGCACTGTAAACGAGTTAATGTAAATAAGATACTTATCTTTTGCGATAGATATGCAATTTTAGAAAGGTAAGTACGGACGCCAGCATATCAAGCCACCCCAATCTGTCAAATTTCCCCAATTGAAAGTGAACCTTTATACTTTTGTGATAAAGTTGAAAGTCTATTAAAGGAATTCGACAGATTATGGTAGCTGGATGTGCTGGCGTCTGTACAATATGAAAAAGGTGCATTTTGAGAAAGGTACGTTTTGAACATGCGGTGCATTTTGCGCGAGATATATTATGCGACTGCGCCCTCCACGCTGTACACTATTTACGTTACACCTATAACGGAAGCTCACAAAACTAAACAAACCAATATTACGAATATTTTTTGAATAAAACGACTTTTAATTGTTGTCTTTCGTTATAAAAATATCATTCACCATTTATATGTTCCGTGTGGCTGACGGCAAAGTATATCACCACCCCATCTCATCCCGTGGGGGGGCGTAGAAGTCGTCCCGAGGCAATATCTCCCAGAGAACGGGCAGCAGCGTCTCTCTGAGTACTATGACCATCATACTGATAGCCAACCCGTCTGGGTATAATGGCCTATCCTTCCAAATGGACACAATTCCATTGCGGAAATGTTATGGGGAGGCCTTTGCCCAGCAGTGGACCTCAGTCGGCGGATACGATGATAAAACTGGGGCTCTACCGGCTAAGTCGCCGAACATCGGTTTCTTAAATGGCGTTCAAATAAATAAAGGTTAAAAATGACTTAATCAGTCGTTAAATCGGCTTCCATGACCACATGCGACGTCATAAATGGTCAGGAAGTCATTTTTAACCTTTATGCATTTGAACGCCATTTAAGAAATCAATGTTCGGCGACTTAGTCGGTAGAGTCCCTGATCATTATGATTATAACATGTGCCACCTCACAGATTAAAATTACTATTACGTACAGACGGTCCCGCGATAGGCTTGTCACTGTAACTCAATCTTGACATCATTAGTTTCAATTTTTTTTATCTATTTGTCTAATACGTGAACCATAGATACTACTGGGATGGAGGGATTGTAAATCAAGGCAAACGAACAAGCGGGTCACCTGCAAGTAAATAATCCCCGCCGCCCATAGACACTGGCAACACCAGGAGCCTGCAAGACGTTGTCAGCCTTTAAGAAAGGAATTTGCTCTCTTCTTGAATCGCCTCCGCAGTTAATGGAATCCAGACGAATCAAAGTCACCGACGTAGCCCGACGAATTGGAAAACTGAAGTGGCAGTGGGCGGCACATAGCTCGTAGAGTCGACGGCCGCTGGGGCAGAAAGGGTCTCGAGTGGCGACCACGGAGCGGAAGACGCGGCGTGGGCAGGCACGCTACTAGATTAAACGATGATCTTGTGCGGGTCGCTGGAAACTGCTGGATGCGGATAGCGCAAGACCGGCCATTGTGGAGATCTTTGGGGGAGGCCTTTGTCCAGCGGACGTCTTTCAGCTGATATGATGATGATAATGGAATCCACAGAGCGCTAGTGTGCGGTAAGAAGATTTTTGTGAAACACACAGTGATAGACGACCATTACTCCAGATGATATGAATTACACCCTGCAAAACACATAGGTTATAATTCATAAACTATAACGCGGGTAAATCCGCGGGGTACAACTAGTATGGATTAAATTTCCACATCTGGCGAGAGGTCTGTGCCGGGAGGTAAAACTCGACCTATTAATCATAACACTTTTAGTATTAAATGCGGTAAAGGATACATGGACAATCTGTACCTAATATTACTAATATCTGTGCTGTGAGTGTGGTGGCACTTCACAATAAAATCATGTTGCACATTTTTTAAGAAATTTAATAATTAATTAATTAAATTAACCGACAGCTTAGTCGCTATAATTTAGAGACTATAGTTCGGGCGTTACTAATGTAAAATAGTTGAATCCATGGTTCCATCAATGATTCTCCTGACAGAATCCGAATTATATCCTAATACCATTGTAACATCAGTTCAATATAAGCTTTTGCAAGCAGTTCAACTTAACCCTTAACCAGACGTTGCCTTATCTCTATGGAATAAGGATCAAAATTAATTAATAAAATATGTATATATTTTTAGTTGACTTTGGAGATAAGTTTGAAAATAATGCGATCTCATATAGTCTATAGTTTTAAGAGTTAAGAATACCTGCGGGTAGTAATCGACGGTAAAGAGGCTGACAATACTAAATTTCACCGCTTCTCAAGCCCGCTAGCATAAACTAATGTCTTTACAATACAATGCCCGCACTAGAGAAATGAGTCCCGTGTCGAGGGGTACTTTACAAACATAATTGACGGACACAAAATACATCCAGACTCAGAACAATTACTTATGGGTTATAAATAGTTATTCTGGGCGGGTATCGAACCCGGGACATGAAGTCACGAGGCAACTGTGTTAACCGCTGCGCTAACCTTTGTGTCAACCCTATAAATCATTGGCACAAAGAGAGAGAGAGAGAGAGAGAACACTACCTATAGGTACGAACTCTTTCAATGATTTTCTTTGAACTTGATGTGAAGTGACAGGAGCAGACATAAAGAAGGTCATGTATGATCTTAAAACTAATATTCTAGTACAATTCGCTTCGCCGTAAATGCGTTACATATCGAATGCATTGTATAAATTCGAAGTGCCAGTACCACGGTGCGGTGGCGGAGCGGTTAAAAAAAATAAAAAAGGTTTATTCCCAACAAGCACAGATAATCCTTAACTTAGTTTACATCTAAGACGATATAACTAATTGCGTTTAGTTTATATAATACTTATGAAGCATGCAACATTATAAGTACTAGCTAGGAAAGGCGTCTACCTCAGCAAATGTTACAGTAAATAATAATTATTACTGTAACGCTGATCTTCCGATAGCGCTTAAAAACGACTAATTAAATTACAAAATGATCATGCGTATCGACCTGTAGTAGCGTTTGGTTGCGACTCCAACCACTTTAAATGTCATCAAGGAGAATATAAACACCTAGTATTGCGTCATTGCTGTGTTTACCTATCAAAACTGTCAAAGAATAAAAATATTACGATAAATATGAATGTGAATGCGCATGGGGTCGGATATCCCGTGGTCGTGGGTTCGATTCCCACCCGCACTTAAATTTATACAATTCATTTTAAAGATGTCGGAATAATTCTCTTCTATTCTTTACATTGACTACGCCCGAACTATAGTTTTGTGTTTCTTTAATGCTTCGCTTCATAAAGCATTCATTATCAGCTCGTTGTCCTTACAGAGTCCCGTTTTCTTTGCCCAAAGTCGTCGCCTGATCTGCTAAAATATAAGAAACAATAAATAAATATCTTGGGACAACCAACACGCTGCCATCTGATCCCAAACTAGGCAGAGTCTGTACTATGGCAATCAGACAACTAATAACCATACTTATATATTTCTAAATAAATAAAAAAGGTTTTTATCCTCGTAGACTTTACAAAAGCGCTTGTAAATAGTCAGAACATGTTTGTAGTAATACAGTTATTATTTCTAGTTACTTATTAAAGATATTTAGCGTGTACCGTGTTAAAACATTTATACAATTTATTTTATAATGGTAGTGATATTTTGCTAGTTTGTATTAAGTTATTGTCAAGAAGATTATGTTTAGTTTTAATTATTGAAATGAATATTATACATAAATTACACCCAGACACAGATATTAATTCATTGCTCAAAGATTTGTCCTGGGTGGGGTTCGAACACATCACCTCTGGCATAGCAGTCACTAACCACTAGACCAGGCCATAGCCGCCCTTGTTTTTAAAGTGGGCCAGGGAAGAGGCGCTTTGTGGCACCTGTAAGTCACTCACGGATAAAATATGCAACGGGGGCTTCACGCCCGGGAGGAGTCTATTTTTAGACGCATAGGTGCAACGGTGGTGGTTCCGGATTGCAATCGTTTCGAGTTCCCGAAGCTATCACTATAAGCATATACAACATGTAACGTAATTAACGCACACCCTCATACACCCCAATTAGAATATTATGTTATAATCATAATACATACACTGAATTTTTAATTTAACATGTATATGCATTGTTATTTACTAAATAAGTTTATTGGAATAAAGTTTATTTTCCTTTATTTAGTATTGAATGATGGAATTTGTATGAATTCATACAAATAAAACTGCGATTTTAAAAGTCTTATTACTTTGACTTACGGTCCATTTCAATTTGTTTTGACTGTACAGGGTTAATATGACAATAATTTCCGTAGTTTTAATTATTTTGCAATAAAAAATTACCTATATTAAAAATGATATCAATTTATTCAGTAAACGATTCTGAGCAAACTATTTTCAGGATGTGCGTTAATTAAGTTACATGTTGTAGAGGCTAGGCTGCCGTGATGGTTTTAGTGAGTAACCCTGTAGACTCCCATACATGCCGTCGTCTCCCCAAACGGCGGGGACCTGTAAAAGTTTTCCATCACGAAAAATAAAAAAAACTTGTGTTTACTTATGTACACGCGTTAGAAGTTATACTTCTTAATATACAACTTGAACATAGTTATCAATTTTCATACCACCTAGAACTAACGTCATGCTGTTATTTTTACGATGCGCGCGCATCGTAAAAATTCAGTCTCATACATTTTCATACCACCTAGAACTAACTTCATGCTGTTATATTTACGATGTGCGCACATCGTAAAAATTCACTCTCATACATTTTCATACTACCTAGAACTAACTTCATGCTGTTATATTTACGATGCGCGCGCATCGTAAAAATTCACTCTCATACATTTTCATACCACCTAGAACTAACTTCATGCTGTTATATTTACGATGCGCGCGCATCGTAAAAATTCACTCTCATACATTTTCATACCACCTAGAACTAACTTCATGCTGTTATATTTACGATGCGCGCGCATCGTAAAAATTCACTCTCATACATTTTCATACCACCTAGAACTAACTTCATGCTGTTATATTTACGATGCGCGCGCATCGTAAAAATTCACTCTCATACATTTTCATACCACCTATCAATTCAATTCAATTTATTTATTCACACTAAATAGAGTTAATATGATAATTAGGTAAATTACATTATATGGTCCTTATAATCTATTTAGCCTGTATTAAGCATGTGAATACATTTTTATTATCTATAAATAAAATTAAAAGTTAAAAATTGTTAATGTCACGGAATTCAAACCTACATCAAAATGTCAACCAATTCAAATAAAATGTCAAATTATTAATACATATTACATAGATTATGTCAAGTCAGAGACAACCACATCATTTCTGATCCACTCTTCCACAGAGTATATCATTCTGTCTAACAATATTTTCTTTAGTATTCGTTTGAACCTTATTAGTGGAAGTTGTTGAATGATTGATGGGAGTCTATTGTACACTTTTACACACATTGCGAAACAGTTTTTATTAAATAGGGTAGTTGTTGGTAGAATATCTAAGACTAGCCGTTCTCCCCGTCTTGTATTTCGAGGGTATATATCCTTCGCTTTTTGAAATAGTTTAAGGTTCGTTTTAACAAATACGCAAATTTCAAAAATGTACATACTTGGCAGTGGTAAGATACATAGTTTCCTAAAATATGGTTTACATGATTCCCATGGAGGAATGTTAGCCATAGCCCTAATACATCTCTTTTGAGACAAAAATGCCCGTTGGAAATCTGTGGAATTTCCCCATAGAATCAGACCATATCGCAATACGGAACCAACATGTCCATGATATGCCATTAATACAGTGTGGTTGTTTGTTATTGTTCTTAATCTATTTAGGACGTATACGAAACTATTAACTTTTTTACAGATTTCTTCAATATGGTTTTTCCAGTTACAGTATTTATCAATTATCAGACCAAGAAACTTGGCACTTGATGCTTCTTTGATTATTGTGCCTTTATAAGCAAGTGTTTTTAGATCTATTTTTGCACGCTGAGTCTGAAATTGAATATATTGTGTTTTCGACAAGTTGGCATGTAAGTTATTATCATTTAACCATTTGATAACGGAATCAATAGTTGTATTTAACTGTATATCATACTGTTTATAATTCAGTAGATTTTCGCATGTCACAATAATAGATATATCATCTGCAAATAGGATAGATTTAAAGGGAGTAATGTCAGGTAAATCGTTTATATATACTAGGAAATATAATGGTCCAAGAATACTTCCTTGAGGCACTCCGTACCGGTTTATCTTGTAGTCAGATTTTTCTTGTCTTATGACTGCGTCATTACTGAGATAAGATATTTCTACGCATTGCTCACGGTTATATAGGTAGCTTTGAGTCCAATCTAGAGCAGGACCTCTTATACCATAATTTTCTAATTTAGTTAAAAGTAAGTCGTGAGATACAAAGTCGAAAGCTTTTGTCATGTCAAAAAATATTACTGTTGTGGGGTACTTTTTATCTATATTCATAACTACCTTATTTACTACTTCATACATTGCCAGTGTTGTAGATTTGCCCTTTTGGAAACCATACTGTTCTGGTTTGATAAATGAATAAGTGTCAAAGTAAGAGACAAGTCTGTTTTGCATGACTTTTTCAAAAATCTTAGACAAAATAGGTATAAGTGTTATGGGTCTGTAGTTGTTTATATCTAATTTGTCTCCTTTTTTATATACAGGTTCAACTACAGATTTCTTGAGCCGACTTGGGAACGTACCTAATTCAAAGGACATATTGATTAAGTGTTTCAAAATGGGCACCAGGATATTCACGCATTTTTTTATGATATCCGTCCTAATTTCGTCATATCCCACTGAGTTTGTGCTTTTTAAGGACATAATAATATTTCTTACTTCTGTATTATTTACTGGTTTTAGAAATATACTACTTCTTGCACGAGTCTTGTGTGTATTAGAAACTTTGTCATTTTTAATGTTATTCAAATTTATCAGGAATTGGTTAATGTTTTGTGCTATTTCCTGTGGTTTGTTTATTATTTGATCACCAATTTGAATTTTTTTTATATATTCCTGGGTTGAAATATTTCCTACATTTTCATTAATAATGGTCCAAGCCGCCTTACAAATATTTTTCGATTTTTTTATATAATTGTTATTATGAAGTTGTTGTGACTTTGATATACAACGTCGTAATAATTTTGAGTAGTTATGAAATTTAGTCTGACTTTCGATTGTCTTTCTGTTGTAAAAAATAAATCTCAAATGCCTTTTTGTTTTGCAACTACGTCGTAGTCCTCTGGTTACCCATTTAATATCACGATGTTTTCGTATTACTATCTGTCTAAATTTTGGAAAACATAAGTTATAAAACAAACAAAAGTCATCGTGAAATAAATTAAACCCTTCATTTACATCGTTCGTGCTGTAAACATAGCTGAAAGTAAGGTTTTTCATATATTTAAGAAATTTCAGCTGGTTTTCTTCAGAAATATCTCTTTTTATAATATAATATTTACTCGTATCTAAAATATTACATTTAATGGGTATAGATAAAATTTGAGCAGTGTCGTGATCTGAAAGTCCAAGTTTTAAAATTTTACTCTCTGTACCCTTACTTATGTTACTGATTATATGGTCAATACAAGAGTTAAGTCTAGTTGGCTGATTAATATGTAATGTCAATTTATAATTTTGTAGTATGTCATGTAAATCTTGCACTGTTTTGTTTTTCACAAGTGTATTTATGTTAAGATCACCTGCTATAATAATTTTATGTTTATTGTATTTGCTGTTAAACATTAGCTTGTAGAGTAATGTGTCAAAATGTGCTAAGAATACGTCTATTTTTGATTGAGGTGTCCGATAGATGCATACTATTACAAGCTTTTGATCTGGCAAATCTATGCCAGTGCATTCAAAAACCTTTTCCCGGGCTTGATCTTTTATAAGGCCGATCTCGTTATACCTAATACCCTTTTTAATGAAGATGGCCGTACCTCCTCTTTTTTGACGTCTACAATATTTTGATGCCATCACATACCCTTTTAAACTAGCATTTCTGATACATTCTTCCTTCAAAAAAGTTTCCGAAAAGCATAGAATGTGAGGTAGATTATTTTTCATTTGTAAATCAGTCAGCGCTATTTCAATTAAATCTCTTTTTGATAGAATTCCCGCAATATTTTGATGTAGAATTATGAGAGACTGAGCGGATGAGGTATATATAAACTATTTGGAACGAAAAAGACTTTCATCGTTTGTTGCTACGTTTCGCGTTGATTGTTCGGTGAAATAGTAAGGTATAGTACCTATTTTTGGATGAGTCACTGATTTCTCAGTCTTGGTCCGTTTATTTCCTAATGGAAAATAAAAAGGAATTGTTCCTTTCTTTGGTAAAATCTGGTGTTTGTTGCGACCAATATCAGGCATCTTCGTCAAAGTATGTACATTTTTTATCTGCCTATTATTATAAATTAAGAACCTTTTGTAATAGTCTCTATAGTCAATAGATCGATTAATTAGGTCACATGTTCTTTTCTTATGAATGTAATATTCATAAGAAATTTTAAATCTAAACAAGTATTTTGTCTTAAATCTAAAAATTTACAGTTTTCAAATTGGCCACTAATGATTTTGATCATATTATTCAAATTATTTTCGTGTAAATATCTATTTTTGGCAACGCTTAACAGATAAATAGTACAATTTGTTAGAAGTTTGAGTATTATGGACAGTTCTATTTGCACTTTAACAGGGTTAGCATCATGTTCTCCCACGGAGAGAACCATTACGTTGTTTTCAAAGGATTCTATATTTTGTTCCGTGATCGTCTTGACAATATGCTGTGTTGTAGCTCCCGGCTGAATAAATCCTGTGATGGAATTTTCTTTGCCTGTTTTTCCTCTAATATGCTTCAAAATCAGCGTTAGATCTCTACATTGAGCTCCACCATAGATATAAATATTAGGCTGTTGCTGCGGGAACTCTATATCCTTCTCTATTTTAACTTCTTCCCGTAGTTCTGGTTTCGCTTGCTCCGTTTGCTTATCCATGCGATGATTCTCAACCAAACCAGTTGGTTCATTTTCCAGATTATCTACTGTGAACATTCGCCCACTATCTAATATTTGATTTCGAGACTTTTTCCTGTTGTTTTGAATTTGGCTTTTAGGTATTTTATTCTCTATATGTCTATTCTGCTGGGTGATAGTATTACGCAATGTCATATTCTCCAGAACTAGATCATCAATTTTATTACTAGCCTCTTGAAATAGTTGTTTCAGATTCTCTATTTCTTTATTTAATCTTTCTATTATAGCAATATTTGAGCCTGTAGAAAGGTCTAAGGTGCTAGTACATGTATTCAGGTCGAGTTCGGTAAAATCCTCCGATGGATTATGGATAGATTCAACTGATTTAGCTCGAAGTGTTGGTTTAGTTCTGATAGTAATATTCGAATGTCTTACGTTCTGTTCAGCCATTTTAGTATTGCTTGATTTCCGTTTTGAAATACTATATTATCATACAATTATTTCTATTAATATCAAGCGCAAATGGCATGTAATGATTAAGTTATTATTTTATTTCTCAATTCTAGGCACTTTTATAATAGATATGCATGGTTTCCGCCATCAAACCGCGCTGAGTAGATCACAAATAGTTGAATACGATGTGTTTATCAGTTTCCCCGAAAATGGGGAAAAAATTCTTCGTTGTTAACACTATAATGTATTAAGGATCGCGTGTGGATGACGCCTTATTGCAGAGTCTCTGGTCGCCATAGATAACTGACGTTTTAGTCTATTACGAAGATTTTATTATCTATGGTTTGCGACAACACCTTTGAATTTTTGTATTAGAACGGTTTGTTTACTTTTGACAATGAATAACTTGTAAGATTTATAGCTTTTGCAGGGTTTTGCAGGGAAGATCTGATGAGTTTTGGATCTTTCACTATTGTTATTATAATTTCGCACTCACACACTGTTCACAATATCCGTTCAAACACTTTTATTGTTATTTAGGTTTTCACGATTTTCATACATGTTATAGGTTTTTAGGGTCTACAAACATTATAATATAATGTTTGTAGACCCTAAAAACCTATAATGTCATATAAGGTCAGCTAATATACATTTTTAACACTTTTTGTCACACTTTTAACTCGTTGTTTTATTTTTATTGGTAGTAAATACGTAGATGATGTTGATAACAAAGACAATTTTTTTTTTTTTTTTTTTTTTTTTTTCTGTTATTTTTACTATGCGCGCGCACGATGCGCTCTCATACATTTTCATACCACCTAGAACTAACTTCATGCTGTTATTGTTACGATGCGCGCGCACGATGCGCTCTCATACATTTTCATACCACCTAGAACTAACTTTATGCTGTTATATTTACGATGCGCGCGCATCGTAAAAATTCACTCTCATACATTTTCATACCACCTAGAACTAACTGCATGCTGTTATTTTTACGCTGCGCTCTCATACATTTTCAAACCACCTAGAACTAACTTCATGCTGTTATTTTTACGATGCGCGCGCACGATGCGCTCTCATACATTTTCATACCACCTAGAACTAACTTCATGCTGTTATATTTACGATGCGCGCGCATCGTAAAAATTCACTCTCATACATTTTCATACCACCTAGGACTAACTTCATGCTGTTATATTTACGATGCGCGCGCATCGTAAAAATTCACTCTCATACATTTTCATACCACCTAGAACTAACTTCATGCCGTTATATTTACGAAGCGCGCGCATCGTAAAAATTCACTCTCATACATTTTCATACCACCTAGAACTAACTTCATGCTGTTATTGTTACGATGCGCGCGCACGATGCGCTCTCATACATTTTCATACCACCTAGGACTAACTTCATGCTGTTATTTTTACGATGCGCGCGCACGATACGCTCTCATACATTTTCATACCACCTAGGACTAACTTCATGCTGTTATTTTTACGATGCGCGCGCACGATGCGCTCTCATACATTTTCATACCACCTAGGACTAACTTCATGCTGTTATTTTTACGATGCGCGCGCACGATGCGCTCTCATACATTTTCATACCACCTAGAACTAACTTTATGCTGTTATATTTACGATGCGCGCGCATCGTAAAAATTCACTCTCATACATTTTCATACCACCTAGAACTAACTTCATGCTGTTATTGTTACGATGCGCGCGCACGATGCGCTCTCATACATTTTCATACCACCTAGAACTAACTTTATGCTGTTATATTTACGATGCGCGCGCATCGTAAAAATTCACTCTCATACATTTTCATACCACCTAGAACTAACTGCATGCTGTTATTTTTACGCTGCGCTCTCATACATTTTCAAACCACCTAGAACTAACTTCATGCTGTTATTTTTACGATGCGCGCGCATCGTAAAAATTCACTCTCATACATTTTCATACCACCTAGGACTAACTTCATGCTGTTATATTTACGATGCGCGCGCATCGTAAAAATTCACTCTCATACATTTTCATACCACCTAGAACTAACTTCATGCCGTTATATTTACGAAGCGCGCGCATCGTAAAAATTCACTCTCATACATTTTCATAGCACCTAGAACTAACTTCATGCTGTTATATTTACGATGCGCGCGCATCGTAAAAATTCACTCTCATACATTTTCATACCACCTAGAACTAACTTCATGCTGTTATTGTTACGATGCGCGCGCACGATGCGCTCTCATACATTTTCATACCACCTAGAACTAACTTCATGCTGTTATATTTACGATGCGCGCGCATCGTAAAAATTCACTCTCATACATTTTCATACCACCTAGAACTAACTTCATGCTGTTATTGTTACGATGCGCGCGCACGATGCGCTCTCATACATTTTCATACCACCTAGAACTAACTTCATGCTGTTATATTTACGATGCGCGCGCATCGTAAAAATTCACTCTCATACATTTTCATACCACCTAGAACTAACTTCATGCTGTTATTTTTACGATGCGCGCGCATCGTAAAAATTCACTCTCATACATTTTCATACCACCTAGAACTAACTTCATGCTGTTATTTTTACGATGCGCGCGCATCGTAAAAATTCACTCTCATACATTTTCATACCACCTAGAACTAACTTCATGCTGTTATTTTTACGATGCGCGCGCATCGTAAAAATTCACTCTCATACATTTTCATACCACCTAGAACTAACTTCATGCTGTTATTTTTACGATGCGCGCGCATCGTAAAAATTCACTCTCATACATTTTCATACCACCTAGAACTAACTTCATGCTGTTATTTTTACGATGCGCGCGCATCGTAAAAATTCACTCTCATACATTTTCATACCACCAAGAACTAACTTCATGCTGTTATTTTTACGATGCGCGCGCATCGTAAAAATTCACTCTCATACATTTTCATACCACCTAGAACTAACTTCATGCTGTTATATTTACGATGCGCGCGCATCGTAAAAATTCACTCTCATACATTTTCATACCACCTAGAACTAACTTCATGCTGTTATTTTTACGATGCGCGCGCATCGTAAAAATTCACTCTCATACATTTTCATACCACCTAGAACTAACTTCATGCTGTTATTTTTACGATGCGCGCGCATCGTAAAAATTCACTCTCATACATTTTCATACCACCTAGAACTAACTTCATGCTGTTATTTTTACGATGCGCGCGCATCGTAAAAATTCACTCTCATACATTTTCATACCACCTAGAACTAACTTCATGCTGTTAAATTTATAGGTGTCGGTGTGCGCGCGCATCGTAAAAATTCACTCTCATCATTTTTCTCCATCGCGCCAAAAGAAGTATAACTTCAAAAAACCCAACAGGTCCAACAATGTTTCCAATGATACCGTAATATTATACAGTACAACACAGCTCTAGCCAATACGGCTTGATAAGATTTTTATAATGAACTATTTATAGAAAGATGCTTACATTCAAAGTTGGGATTTAGTAGTGTAATCATTATATTGTGTATGTATGTATTGGTACTGTGTGGCTGACAGCCGAGAAGTATTTCGGCGTCTCATCTCAATCCATGGGCGGCGTAAAAGTCGTCCCGAGAGAATATATACTAGAGAATAGCCATCTTACTTTCTATGGGGGGGGGGGGGGGGGGGTTATCCCCTTTATGGGGGAGGCTCTGGTTCAGCAGTGGACGTCGTTTGGCTGATATGAGTAATTATATAATCCCAATATTATTTTTCATTGTAATCATGTTTTGTTTCTCCCATCTATATTGAGGTGGACATTCAGGAACTAGAGCAGGCAATGTGGGTTTGAAGACGATTTTTTTATAACCTTCTAACCGCCCTGCAGGTAAAGAAACCTAACACTGAGGCGAAAGCAATGAGCAGGAAATGTGGTAGTAGCTACTCACGGAGTATATGCTCAGTAGTTGCGGAAGTTCCTGTTGGGGCCGCCCTTGAAGCCGCCGCCGCCGCCGCCACCGCCGGGCGCGGAGTTCAGGAACAGCTCGATGTAGCGGTGGTCCATGTTGTTCTTGTCCCGGCGCATCGCCTTACAGAACATCATAATTAATACTTCATTCGGACAGTTTTATAAAGTTTCTTCAGAATTTGGAAACATGAAAATTCTTCCCCATCCCCACTTGAGCGATAAATACCGACGAGTTAAGACTGCCGAAAATTAGCTGTTCTGTGTTTTAATACAAAATACTAGGGCGCGTTTTGGACGCTTGATAGCAAGCTCGATATAAGCACGGGATATAATTCCCTCCTGGTTGAATTTCGGCCACGGCGGCCAGTCGCAATAGAGAGTAACCATGTGCCCGGTACATATTATAGTCCACAAAATTGTGCGCAAACATAGGGGCACTTTCTATTCCGATGGGACGACTGGCGACGCGACCGGTAAGAGGTCAGGCACAGGGGTGTGTTTTTCCGACCTGGGATTTAAACCCAAGACATATCTGCGGTTAAACATGCTGCCGCTAGAGTGCGAGGCAGTCAAAGTTATATAATATACACAGACCCTAGAAGCCGTAGGTACAGGTCACTACAAATTGCGATTGGATTATGATCCAATTATTGGGCTACGCAATTATTAGTACACTGAACACTCACCCTCATGGCATCTTCATGACATTCAAATTCAATATCTGCTTCACCCGACGGCCTGCCACTGTTGTCGTACAAGATGTTGATGTTCATGGGCCTGATTGGTTTGAAGAACTGGAAAAGTGAAAGCAAAATCATGGCAGTACTCTCCGAGACATCTAGGCTGCAGGGATAGGTTATTTTTAATTAGGTTGTAAATTTTTATTTAAAACTTAATTTTTTTTAAAGATAGCTCTCACCCCAAATAGATAAATGAATGCCTGTGCCGAGGGATATTCTACCAACATATAATTGACGTTAAGTTAGCAAGTAAGGGCATCTTGCTATCCGCCTATTTAATGATTGAAGAGCAATATGACAGGTAGTGCCATCTGTTATCTACCATAGGAATCTACGGAAGAACAGAGAGCCAAGTTGAGCGAATATTTGTTTTGATGACATCCTGCAATATGTGGATGTGTTATAAACGCTGTAGCTGCCACATCAAGCAATCCATGGGGAATAATTTGACAAATAATAAAATAAATAATAATGCTAAACTGCACGTGTGGCGTAGCGGCTAAGACAGTCGCTTCCCAGGTTTGAATCCCGCACCGGACAACTATTTGTGTGGCCCATAAATTGTTTGGTCTCAGTCTGGATGTAATTTGTGTCCGTCTAATTATATGTTTAAGTACCCCGCGACACAGGGATTAGAATCCCTCGTGCGGGCGTTGTTTTTTAATTTAAAAAATTATACGTCTGTCTTTAGGGAAAAATTTGAATAATATTTTGCAACTAATACACTGCTATCTGATACCAAACTAGACAGAGCCTGTGCTATGGCAATCTATATATATAAAAGAAAGTCGTGTTTGTTACACCACTTATAACTCAAGAACGGGTGGAGCTATTTCAATTATTTTTGTGTTTTTGGATTTATCTTCGTCAGGAATAGGATATAGGATAATAAGTAATAAAATATAGTAATATAATTATTAAAATAAAAATACATAGAAAGTAAATTGCATCGAAATGAAATAAAAACTGTCCAGATTGACAATCACTTGACAATACAGAACGTACTAGAGATTTTAGAATAATCCATTATCGCTTTCTGTCAGTTTTCGGGAATCGGGAAATTGTCTTTGGTTTTATTTTTTTAATAGGTTACTGGTTAATTTATTTGTTTAGTGCGAGTGATGTTAAAAATATTATTATGCGAGTATTATTGTTCAGAAAGCAGCGAACTAATATTTCCCAACGAAGCCGTAATGGCGTAGGCTAGCTAAGTTCATTTATAAATGGATTCGATATTACATAATAATTGTTAACACATAAAATTTGGCGATTAGGAAATTAAGAAAATCACAAAATAATGAAATCCGTATACAACACCATTTCTGATACAGACGGTGTAGACAACCGGACCGATTTTGGTTATGTTTATAGCGTTTTAGTGCGAGTGGGACCCTGAATAATTTTTAGTAGATTTACAATAAACCTGCTAAGTGGCACTGCGATCAGATTCCCCGTTATATTTCCATTTGTGTGAAATTTCTATTTGTGTATAATTCTATTTGTCTATACTAATATTCTAAAGAGGTAACGTTTGTGAGTTTGTGACGTTGTAATGGGTAATCTCTTGATCTACTGAACTGATTTACAAAATTATTTCACCAATAGAAAGCTTCGTTATTGTTAAGGCTTTGAAAAAAAATATCCAGAACGTTTAACCAGAAGTATTACGCGGGACAAACGGGCAGGGACAAAAATATTTATAACGCGAAACGAAGTCCGCGGGCACTGCTAGTTATAGATAAATTACATACAGACACCCAATAAAAAACGAAGCTCATCACACCAAGATTTGTCCTGGTTTAACGATTGATTAAGTCATTTTTGACCTTTATTTATTTGAACGCCGATCACTATCCCGCGACTTAGCCGGTAGCCCCCCTGAGTGGGGATCGAACGTTTAGAGGTCATGAGCACTAAACAACTAGACCACCAAGCTAAATGAAGTAAATATTCAGAAAAAAAAGACGTGTGGCACTCGGAGACTGCCGCGGTAAAGCTATTGCATATAATTTTTTATCAACTTATGCAATTATAATTATTTATTTATTTTATAATACTGCATTTGTGATAATAATAATAAAATGAATGTACATAGAGTACTAACTCATTTTCTTTCACTATTTTTTCTTGACTTTCTTCATTAATAAATGCACTTTGTTTATTCATATTTAAAACACTTCATACACAAATTATATGAGTACAGATATTCGCTGTTGTACGTAGATGATAAATACCTATACACCTATATACTTTCTCACAAACAGCTGATTACGGTAGTTTTGCAATACAACCAATGCCACCTAAAGGTGGGTTGCTGAACTAAAGAGACAAGCGTGATATTTCAAAAAGTCATTAAAAGGTCTGGTATTTATCGATAGATGGCGGTCGGAGTGGAGGGGTGTTAGGTTTTGTCCGTTACGGAATTTCTTGATTCGGTCCCCACGCTCAAGGCCCGCGATAGAAGCTATGCAATAGCTTAAAAATATTGAATGAATCCTATGAGAGAGAACTTACATAAGCAATGTCCTGTGGCGACGCCTTGAAGGGAAGGCCGCGCATGTGCACGCAGTGGCACGCGGGCCCGCCGCCGCCGCGGTTACGGAACGCGCCGCGCCCGCCGCCGTAGCCCCCGCCTGCACACCCGTACGCATTATAGTGGCAGTGTGAGCAAACATACCGACCGATACTTTACGATACTTCCAGACTACAGTCTACTATTGGGCGTTTTTCTTGCCAGAAAGATCCCAATAGCGTTTTTTAATTTTAGCCCAGGACATAAAACGGCCAGATCAGACGCAAACCCATAGACCAATTTCGTGAACGCTTATATCAGACAATATTGTGAAGAAAATATTATTTTGACTAATTTTACTGGAAGTAGCAAGGGTCTATGTCCATATGTAAATGATTACTGATTACAGATATGTGTGTGTGTGTTCTTCCCAGCCGATTTCGGCTAAACAACAGATATGTAATCTGCCATCATCTACAGACTTACAATATAAAACTAATTAAAATTCATAGGATTTTTTAATTATTATCTTAATAGGTATCATAAGCATCATCATTTCAATAAACTTAATTGTTAATGAATGTGTAACATTTTGTTTAATTATACCTCAAATATCGATAATTAAAAGAAAGCGATGTTTAGTAGATCAAAGCAATATCCCATATTAATTAAGCCTTATGCTATCTTAAAACTAGATTAAACCACCACCAAATAAACTCACCCCTACCAAAGGAACCGCCGCGACCACCTCGCCCTCCGAATCTGCCCCCACCCGAGAAACGATCATTCCTATCATAAGGAGTAGGCCTGTAACCCCTCGTGGATCGGAATCCGCCTTCCATACGGGCACCGTACGTGCGGACTTCATCCGCTGAGCTCAGGAACACTTCTATGTATCTGTTGGTAAAAAGAATATGATGAAATATGTGACCGACTTGGCTTGCACTGCCGACATCGATGAATAACGACGCGCAATAAAGTACCACTGTAGATTGATTTTATTAAACTTAAAATAATTGTCAAAAAAACTATATTAGTATCATACTGTTAAAACCACTATAAACAGGATACTTAATTGACTGTTTTAGGCAAAGTTATTACTACTGTCTGGTTTTATGAACCATTTTGAAATAAGTAAAACTTTTTCCTTTTTGTTTCAGAATAATTTTTCAGTAGGTAACAATTTAATTAACTACCAGGAGATTCTTTATGTAAAGTTTGAATCACATGAATCTTTTGTCATTTCCCAATGAAAGATGTTAATAAGGAACTAGTAATTTTTATTGCATTTCATGGAAAATAAATGGTACATTATGCATGATAAAAAGGCTGTCGGTATTGCTACAAGTAATCTGCGCCCGGCTACATCTTCCAAGTAGGTAAAAGAAACTTGTTATTATTATAAACATCTACAAAAATTGCGACGATTTTAATGATTACATTCCAATCACAATGGTAAACCAAGTAAGGCTATAAAATGTGAATAAAACCTGTTTATCCCTATTACTTAAAATTAATAATAATAATGAATAAATATCTTGGGACAACTAACACACTGCCATCTGATCCCAAAAAAGGCAAAGCCTGTATTATGGCAACAAGACAACTGACACATATACATACTTACATATTTTTAAATATATACACATTATGTTGTTCATAACACAAAGATTTGTCTTGGGTGGGGATCGAACCCATGACTTAGCAGTCAGTGTCAGTAACCACTAGACCAACAGGGTAGTCTAATAGCCCAAAAATCTGATTATATGTATAATTTTGTATATACATTTTATCAAACAACAAAAATGTTCAAATGTATAAAAACTATTGATAGTGAAATTCAGTACAATCAATGTTTATAATATCAGGAAAATTCGAGTCTATGAGGAGTTAAAACTTAAATTTACTAATTACCCTTACATATCAAATTACCAATAATCCTTGATTATTTTGAGAGAGAGTTGCTTTTACCATTCTAATGACACTTTATTCGAAATCAACAATATCTAATTAATACAGATTTTCTCATCAATTTCTCCCAGTGTCATCTGTTCACTGTTCATTGGTAATAAAGGCACAATTTACATTTCTATATTTGTAATTTAGAGCTTCAACATAGACATGTCTTAAACTAATCTTCTTTAAATAAAATTATAAGAATGTTGCTTCTATAAAAACATGGATGCTGAAATATACTAACAGTTTGAATGAAGTAAAATTTGTGATGTATTCTAAATATTTCATTACTTAATATTAATTTTTCAGAAAACCTGAAAAAACACTTGTACTAACGAATACCCATATTAAAAAAACGTGAAACGTAGATCCCGTCGCTCGGTTTCCCTCTTCATCGCCGCCCCGCGCCCCGCTCCCGCACCCTTCTCCCAACCTTGATAACTCAACAACCAATCACTGACACCTCGCAATGCTACCTCCAAGGATACCCAACCCAGCATTAACTTGGTTGAAGCAACCCTTACAGACGATTTTATTTTTAAATTATCATAAAGAACAAAAAAAAATCCTTATCAATTAACATAATGTGGGCGATAGCTAGATATGCGCAACTTGGCTGATATACACTACCGTGCATCCACTTTGCTATTTCAGAAGAATATTAATGTAACTTGAAAATAAGATCGCCACAGAAAGGTAGTATTGAGAAGCTTAAAAATCTCTTTTTTATACATAATTTCCTTAATATTTATTTTATGAATCCCATAAATTCTATTACACCCACCATTTTGCTACTGGCCGTTATGATTTTTAGCATTCAATTTGTTAGAAAACAACCAAATACTTGTTGAAAATAAAACCATATGAATAGACCAATAACATAGGAGGACCCATACTTATCCCACTACACCAAATATAATATTTATTGCTTTCGTGGTTTGTGTATACTGTGGTGTTCAAATAGGGCAATGTCCCAAATTTACCATTGCTTCTTAATATGCCACTGTACTGAAATATATTTATTTAAATATATCATACAGTATATGTGTTACTGGAACTAACAAAATAAAACCAAAATATTTGACACTTCCCATAAATTAAGCCTTTTAAACATTTCAGGAAAATTAAGATTTATTTATGCATTTACATTTACCCATGGGTGACTTAATGAATTCTTAAATTTACAAATAACCACCACACATTACCTTACATCCCCACCACAGCGCACAAACCACTAGCTCGATAAAAATATCCCCCCACCTGTGTCCTATTTTCTCCCTGTCCCTGCTGAGAGCTTCCTGAGCGCTCCCCTTCTCAACGAAGTGAACGAACGCCTCTCCCGAGGCCCTCCCACTGTAGTCCGAGAGCAAGTGGACACCGTCCGGGGCGACTGTCAGCCCTGTCCCACCCGACGTGCAAATAAAGATCAGGTTATATGCGTGTGGATTTGAGAAGCTGGCTGTGGGTAACTGGGGCATGCAATAAACAAATTATTTGTATTTGTGTAGTCATGATTTCTATTTGGATTACAAAATATAGAAAAAATATGTAGGTATGCTTCTATAAGTCTACCAATTGACTTTATTTGATTTTAATAGCTAGTTGATTTGTAGAAGTCTTCAAATGTTCCAAACAAAACACCTACATGTTACATTCGAATTTGCAAAGTAAGAGTAAAATGTATATTCATATCCAAAGATAGCACATGCAAATTAATGTTTAAAATAAAGTATACTACAAAATCAAAACATAAAGTACAAAATATGTTTTGTTATGTTAACCACAGCACAGCTGCCTAATTTACCTATCATCCCCACAAAATAAGACAATACTTAAGGTTTAATAATTCCAAAACACTCATACCATCAAAAAACTGGATGATTTCTTCCTTAGAACAACCAAAAGGCAGGCCTCGAAGTTTGACAATACCCATGTCATCAGAAACATTGGGGATACCATCAAAGCCATTCTCACTTTGACGCATGGCATTCAAAGCCCATTCCATGTCTTGGCGGTCAGTGGAAAAGACTGCAACACATAATAATGGTATATCTTTAAATAATTTACAGATGTTTAGAAACAAGATAAAGGAGTTGTAATAATATATTTTAAGTCATGTTTTTGTTACTATCTATATAAATAAAAAGACAAGTCCTGACTGACTGACTGACTCATCAACGCCCAGCCCAAACCCTTGGACCTAGAAAGCTGAAATTTTGCACAAATGTTTGTTTTATAATGTAGACAAGGAATAAGGAAGGATTTTTCGAAATTCAACCCCTAAGGGGGTAAAACAGGGGCGCTAAGTTAGTATGAAACTTTGCCGTTTTTGAAGTTTAAGGTATAAAAATTGGTATTTGGCCTTCCAGTTAAAAATAAAAAATCACGTATTTCAGGGTTTTTGGAAATTCCACCCCTAAGGGCGAAAAATAGGGGATGTAAGTTTGTATGGAAAATGTGACAATTTTTAAGTTAAACGCATGAAAATTGGTATTTGGCCTTTTAGTTAAAAAAAAAATATATATTTCAGCATTTTTGGAAATTCCAGCCCCAAGAGCGTAAAATAGGGGGTGTAAGTTTGTATGAAAAATGTGTCAATTTTTAAGTTAAACACATGAAAATTGGTATTAAGCATTTCAGTTAAAAATTAAAAATATATATTTCAGGATTTTTGGGACTTCCACCCCTTAGGGCGTAAAATAGGGCAGGTAAGTTTGTATGAAAATGCGACATTTTTGAAGTTAAACCCATGAAAATTGGTATTTGACCTTTCAGTTAAAAATAAAAATATGTATTCCAGAATTTTTGAAAATTCCACCCCGAAGGGCATAAAATAGGTTATGTAAGTTTATACTGACTGACATATCAACGCACAGCCTAAACCGCTGGAGTTAAAGACTTGACATTTTGACAGAAGGTACCTTTTATGACGCAGGCATCCACTAAAGAAGGGTTTTTGAAAATTCCATCCCCAAGGGTGTAAAATTGGGGATGTAAGTTTGTATGAAAAATGTGAAACTTTTAAGTTAAACGCATGAAAATTGTTATTTGGCATTTCAGTTAAAATTTAAAATAAGGGCGTAAAGTAGGGTACGTAAGTTTCTATGTAAACTGCGACTTGAAGTTAAACGCATGAAAATTGGTACTTAGAATTTCAGTTAAAAATTAAAAATATATATTTCAGGATTTTTGGGTAGTTATTTTATTTTACTTTATTTAACTTACTGACTATACTTAAGGACAATTAATATGTATTCTTTGATTTTTGCGTGATGATATCGGGTCCTTTTTGTAAATAACAGTAGCAAAGTAGTCTTTCATTTATTTCTTAGTAAGGTTATTTATAGGTTAGGTTTTATTCAATTTATATTGCTTATTTGTTTTAAAAGTTATTTTTTTTAGATTAAGCTTAAGTAATAAGTAGTTATATTGGCCATCATTCAAAATTGTCGCGGACAAAGTCGCGGGCACCAGCTAGTTTGTTATATTTTAGTAAACTCCCTAGGAATGTCTTGCTAAATAAAAGTAGACTCACCTTCAATGTACCTCTTCCCCATATTATCCTTATCTTTCTTAAGGGCTTCTTCAACATCCTGCTGGCTCTCAACCTCAACAAAACACTCTCCTGAAGGTCTACCAGGACGCACTTCTGTTAGATGAACACCTACAACCAAATTTAGATAAGACATGGACCCAAATTTGAATAACCACAGCAGTTTCAGCCTTACTACTACACTAACGACTCTTAATAGATAAATTAACATAAACTTTATGCAAACTTAGCAGGTAAACTTTCGTGTAAAAGCAATTTATGCTTCATTAAACATTTTACGATTAACCCGTACGAGCTCCAGTGTAGATAAGACGGTTAATATCTCAAATCAAGTCGCCTTCAAACGTAAGTAAATTCAGGGGGGAGGGATGGAGGGGGGAGGGGGCTACCCTCCTGTACCATCCCCAAACCGCGGAACCCCATGGTTATGGAGATATCCATGGTTAATGTTTTTCTAGGTCACCGTTCTAACCTAACCTAACCCAAATTATTTCATTAAAGTGCAGTTTTGCAAAAATATTATAATAGTGACAATGAACAATTCGATTTGGGTATTTTTCGGATAATTATATAAAAACAACATATAACTTCTAAACACGAAAGCAATGTTTTTACACTGTTTTACAACGCTCTAGGTATCGAAATTGCTACGAAATGTTCAAAATTGCGTTCTGTTTTATGCATTTGTATGGAGTCTTACGATTTTGAAAAATTAATTTAAAAAAATTGGCGCGTCTCCGGCAGAAAAAGATGCGTTTTATCACTTAGTAGGAACCCCCTTAACCCCCCCATATACACACTTAACTCAAATTCAGGCGACTCGATATGAGATCCAACCCGATAAGAAAACACAATTTAGGGAACAAATAGTAAAAATACCATATTATTATGTTTCTTTTATTGGATTATCTACTACATATAGAGTTGATATGCCGACGCAATTACAAAAATAACCAAATAGGTAATAAAGCGCGATCATTCTGTATCAATGCACGCATGAAGTATAATTAAACAATAAGTCAGAACAAACTAAACATGGAAGAATTGCTTCGTCCAGTAATCATCCGGTATAGGTAAGCCGGCCACAGCATCACCAAAAAAAAACACCGCTGCCATTTTGATTCAAAGGACACTAACCTCCAAATTAAAATTTAAGTAATTTATAAATATCACGTACCTTGCTTGCCATAGGCCACGTTAACGCCCCGCAGAAAATCGAGGACATCGTCCTCCGTGGTGGAGAAAGGCAAGCCACGAAGCTTGATGATAAAGCTGCTATCCCCCGAACCCAACATTACTCAGACTTTACACGACAATAAAATATTTTATAAATACCCGGCACAAGAAACTTTTCAAAGCTTATTGCTAAGCCGATGTATTGCGTTGATTAGATACGCAATTAACACAAAAATCGTGATTTGATTCCTTCACTGATTGACAGACAAGCGTCGGGAAAGCGCGGCCAGTATTACCAACGGTAACAGATTAATTAAGTATTAACGTAATTTTTTGTATTCTCACAGACAGAAAGCTAAATTTTTATTCTCTTTGGACAAAGGAACTAACAGAGAGTATGTATGTCAAATATTAATAGTAGCAAGAGTAACATAATAGCAGAGGGAATGTGGGTTAAGCACTTAATTTCTTCGAACATAGAAATTATTATTTCTTTTCAGAAGGAGATAAGATCATTATTCACTTAAGAAATGACTACGTAACTTCTCAAATTTGAATGAAGTACAAAAATAGAAATAGGTAGTTCATCGTATCCCATTTGATACTTTTTCAGATATTATGGAGGATGCATTAAATAAATTATCTAACAGCCACAAAACAGTTATCATTTGTGGAGATTTTAATAAAAACATTTTGGAGAAAAGCACAATAAGTTGCAATTTATTAAATTTGTTTACATCCTATAATTTATATCACAATTTTACAGAACCAACTAGAGTAACTGCTACAAGTGCTACATGCATTGATAATATATTTAGCACTGTAAAACCTTTATTTAAATCAATAATCAATAAAATTCTGTCAGATCATTCAGGTCAGTAACTAATAACTTATTCAAATGCTCCAAAAATTAAAAGAAAACTTATAAGCTATAATCTATTTAGTGAAAACCGCTTAGAAAAATTTAAATGTAATATAGTAAAACAAATAGCATGGCTATTTGGCTATCATGATAATCCGGATCACTTGTACAACTCTTTATTCAATTTGATTAATGATGAGTTCTGCACAATATTTACACCCAAACAACTGTCTGTAAGTGACCGTCTGGTATTCAGTGATTGGGCAACTCCAGGCATCTATAAAAGTCGGAATCGGTTGTATGAATTGTATGAAGAAAGATCCCATAATCATAATACAGCTTTTCAAGAATAATATGTGAAACAATATGCCAAAACATTAAGACGAGCCTGTACCGCTGCTAAATCTTTGCACATAAAAATATACTTATATCTTCTACAAATATAATCAAAACTACTTGGAAGATAATTAATGCTGAGACAGGTAAGACAAAAATAATTAACACCATATTTATATTGCAAAATAGCGCTGTAAGAGCTATCTACAATCTTGGCCCGAGAGTGTCTCTAAGAGAAAAGTTCAAAGAGGTCAACATTCTAACTGTACCATCTCAGTATATATATGAAAACTTACTATATGTGCATAAAAATATCGATTCCTTCTGTAAAAGGAGCGATACACATAATGTAAATACTAGATATAAGAATAATCTCATATTGCATACTACCCGTCTCCACAAAATAAGTAACTCTTTTATGGGGCAATGTATAAGATTCTATAATAAACTTCCCAATGATATTAGAGAATTGTCTACGAATAAGTTTAAAAGAATTATTAAAACCAAATAGTGAGCAGGGCATATTACAAAATTTCTGATTATTTAAGTGATAAAAGTGCTCATATTTTTTTTTTTTTTTTCGCCTCTGGTAGACTTCGTTTGACTTGTTAATTTTGTAAATGTACGTGGATGCACCCACCGTTTTTTCGTCTAGCAAGAGGATATACTAAGTGCTTGAGTGAAATTGAATGCTATTGCTTATTTATTTTATTATGATTCACTGAATGACAACGGTTCTGTGCGTGCATTAGCCTACATAACAACCAATCACAATGTAAGTAAAATACATGACATTTAAAAAATAAAAATCGTAAACTGAAAGCAAAAGAAGACGAAAAAAGCAAGCCCGGAGTTTCTTTGTGGCTTTCTTCTCCGGGTCGTCCACCTAGGCAGCTAGAGAAAGCCGCAGGCTAGCTAGGGTAGGTTCCTCAGCGGCGAGGATCGCTTTGGCCCATTAATGCGTGATCGGTGATCCCGTGCATGTGATCACACCCTCACTTAGAATTTCGTTTTTTGCTTTAGTCTTCTATTCTTTAATTTTAATATAGTAGAACTAAATTTCAAAATAACAGATTAGTAAATTGTTATTTATTTAAGGATTTCAGAAAATATATGCGATAAAACAAACCGCACGGACTGGACTGACAGATTAATTTTTTTTTGTAACTTTTTACTATCCACTTTGTTTATGTACTGCATTGTGACCTTGACAAGTACAAGTGTATGTTAATACCCAAGTGCTGAATAAAATATTCCATTTCATTGCTTGGGATTGAGTTGTTCTGAGTCAACACACATGATTGTAATTAATCTTAAGTATATTTTATTTTTAAAAAAGGATTCCTATTGAGTTTTCTGGCAGTATTTCTCAGTAGCTGCCACGTCATGCACTGCACGTTAGGGTAAAACAATATGACGATTCCACATAAATGTAATTTTTTACGGAATAAAGTACCTTTGACTTTGACTTTGACATGAATCCACACTTTTTTTGCGATTGCGGTATATTTTCTATTACTATGTTGTCATACTTCTCCCGTCCTCTTAACATGAAAGCAATTGGAAGACACTATCAGTACATATGACAAAACAAAATCTTACGCCCTCATATCTATCTGTCTTTTCGTAATAAACTCGGAACTAATAATCGGATTTTCATGCTGTTATCACCAAAAGAGGAAATTTTTTGTGTATAATTTATTCAGGTTTGTGTATTGGACAAAATGAGACGATACGGCTTGAAAACATTGCAAAAATTAAGCCGCCTAGCCTAACTAATAAAATTCTTTTATGAGATATAAGTGCCAAAAGTTCAATGGTGTTCCTATATACACAATATACACCACAATGTAACAGTATCGCGAGTGCAATCGTTTTTTCTTCATCACATACATTTTAAGGCCCAACGCGCGTAACGCAGTTTTCACATCAATACGCTCTACTATTTATCCGTTCAAAGTAAGTGCGTGTGACCAGTTAAGCTTAGCCGAACATTCTTTGGAACAAGATTTTGTGAACCAATAAAGGAAAAAATTAAGTTTATATTTTGCCATTTATTAAATAACTAAATAGGTTCGTATACGCACTGAAACAACTTCGTAAAACTGTAAACCAAAATGCAGCTCTAAACGCATACTTTATATAGGTATGTTAGTTCTCTTGCTTTAATGGGGCAATACTACCGACTTTATTAGATTTTTTATAGTATAGAAGAAGTGTATTATAGCGATGGAGCGGGGCTGGGATCATTAAATGTTGCAGGCACAGATATCTAAAAAAAGGTAGATAGGCCGTGCCACTAATATCCTATGCAGTCCAAGTACCAGCAAATGAATTTACGCACACAATGATTCAGTGAATAAAAACATAAACACGCACACATTGCGGTTACGCACTCTTGGAGATCTTCGCTCTAATTGGGCAGCACATTCAAAAAAAAATTGTTAATACACAGAGTACAATGCGCAATTCGTGTCTGCATGCACTCACACAACGGCAGTACAGGCTATAGTGATTTCAACGGGTAGTGGAGAGAATGTTATCGATTTTTGGTAATTAAAGTATTTGATGATATGAAATGACAAGAAAAAAATACTCATTAAGTGGTTTTTATTAGCACACAATAAAACAAATCAAATAACTTCTATTTGACGGGCCGGTTGACGTGGTTGGTAAATGTTTGCTTTTCTCGCCGCAGGTCGTGGGTTCGATTCCCACCCAGAACAGATATTTCTGTGCATGAACATGTCTGTTTGTCCTGAATCTGGGTGTAATCATCTGTATATCTGTATCATCTGTATCATTTTTGATGTGAAACATCTATTGCCGCACATAAAACAGATTTCTGGCGTGGCGACGCATGCCGTGGTTTTTTTTTTAATTCCTATCACAATATGTTCTTTTCGACTTCGACTTCTACTTGGACTTCGACTTGACTTCGCCTTTGACTTCGACTGCGACTTATACTTCGACTTCGACTGCGACTTATACTTCGACTTCGACCGCGACTTATACTTCGACTTTGTCTTCGACTTCGACATGACTTCGACTTTGACTTCGACTGCGACTTATACTTCGACTTCGACATCGACTTCGACTTCGACTGCGACTTATACTTTGACTTCGACTTCGACTGCGACTTATACTTCGACTTCGACTTCTGCATATTACTTTTACAAAATAATGTCGATGTTTCACATCTGCCAGGCGTCCCGTGACGGCTCACATTTTTTTTGTAAATACATACTTATGTATTTACAAAAAAGTAGTATATATAAAACTTTACAAATGAGAAGTATATCTAAAAAAAAATATATGTAAAAAAAGTCGTGTTAGTTTACAAGACTTATAACTCAAGAATGAGTGGAGCAATTAAAAGTAATATTTGTAAAGGTATTTTGGTAAATTCAAATTCAAAATTCAAATTCAAAATTATTTATTAGTCATTGGGTTTTACAATTATTTTAGCAGTGAAAGCCACACTAGGCGATGCCTGTATCGAGGCTATCGATGTAATACGGTTATCAGATAGGACTTAAATACATTTTTACAATAAGTTAGATACACTATTACTTTTAAAATTAATATCTCATGACAGCAGATTCCTAGCAAATTAACTTAGGGTTCGTGAAACTAGTAGAATTTAAAATTAAAATTTGTTGATTACAATTAATAGTTATACCTAGAAAAAGTAGGGGGTAAGGTGTAAGTTGGTGGTCGGTGAGTGTATGTGTGTGAGTATTGGTGTGACGGAGGGGGTGTGCGACTGTATGTTCTTTTGTGAGCGCAAGTCGAGTAGACTGTAATATGCATTTATTAGTTTGTTATTAGATTACTGTTTTAAGAAGTTGCTCAGTCTCTTTATAGTTTAGTTTGTCGATGTAGTTTTTAGCCTTTGTTTGAGTTTCTTGTATTGTACTTGATTTAATATTACATTTGGTGGCAATTTTATTATATATAAAAGGAAACATATAGTTTTTAAATCTTTTTGCGAATGTAGTTTTGATTTTTTGTGTAGGAACTTTAAAAACTCTGGATCTGAGTAGATTAGGGTAATCCAAAGACGTAATTACTGTTTTGTGTGTGCATATGGCTGCATTCAGAATGTAATATTTACGGATGCTTAAGACACCAGCTTGTGAATATAGATCTATTGTGGGGAATGTCATGGGTTTCTTCAACATAACTTTTAGAATAGACCTCTGTGCTCTTTCCAGAGTAATCAAGTGTGAGGTGGAAGTACCTCCCCAGACATTGATACAATAAGTCAGGACGGACTGACACAGTGAAAAATAGATACATTTAAGAAGATCTTTACTTGCTACATCCCTTACCTGCCTAATTACGTATATGAGCTTTCTGGCTTTTGCCGATAGGGCAACAATATGGTCCCGGAATGTCAGTTTCTCGTCGAGAATTATGCCAAGATATTTTATTGACCGTGTTCTTTGGACTACATTGCATCCACAAGTGGTCTGCGTACTTACTCTTGGCTGATAACAGTTGTGGATTTGCATGTTTGCGGCCACAGTCGGTGAAGAAGCACTAGTTTTATGGAAACAGATAAATTTTGTTTTGCTGGTGTTGAGCGTTAGCAAGTTGTCACTAAGCCATTTAGCTATTGTTTCCATGTTCCGTGCAGCATTAGCAAAACATCTGCTCCAAGATGTATCATGGAATACTACTGCCGTATCATCGGCGTAACAGATGACTTTAGCATTCTGAAGAGGTAGGGATGGTAGCTCATTAATATAAAGCAGAAATAAGGTTGGACCTAATACGCTGCCTTGAGGCACGCCAAACGAGGTTTCTATATGAGAGCTGAGCCAGGAATCAACCCTAACACACTGCCTCCTTTGAGTGAGGTAGCTCCGGAACCAGTCTAACACAACTCCCCTGATTCCTATGTTCTCAAGTCTCTGCAAAAGGATCGGAATGGCGACAGTGTCAAAAGCTTTCGCCAGATCGAGAAAGACTCCCATGCATGCACGGCCATTGTCAAGGTGTGAGACAACTTCGTTAGTTAGTAGAGTGACAGCGTCTTCTGTTGATCTATTTTTCCGGAAACCAAACTGTGCCTCTGACAGTATACGGTTATCCTCAAGGTATTTGACTAACCGTCTATTGACTACTCTCTCCAAAATTTTAGAAAAAACCGGAAGCAAAGATATCGGACGATAATTATTCGGTAAGTTGGAGTCACTTCCCTTATGTATTGGTGTAATAACCGCAGTTTTCCAGTCTTGTGGAACAGTGCCAGTAGACAGACTTAAGTTAATGATTGTTACGAGGGGTTGTATTAGATACTTACTCATCTTTTTGACCAGTAAGTTAGATATATTATCTATGCCCGGAGCACTGTTTTCTTTTAAATCAGAGATAATATCCCCAACCTCCCTGCAGTCAGTTGGGACGAAAAAGAACGAATTCATCGGTGAGTTTGAGCTATGAGCTTTTTTTGCTAGTATTTTTTGTGTTGAGTTTAAGTTATCAAGTATTTTGCTAGCATAACTTTCACCTACAGATGCAAAAAACTCGTTACAGCAATTTATAGAATCCTGTTGACAATCATTCATAGTCAACAAATCTGAAGCAGCGGAGTTGCTTTTAATTTTTCTGTTAGAGATTTGATTCACAGTTTGCCAAAGTTTACGTGGATTATTTTTAACTTTCTGCAACATACTTCTATCGTATTCAGATTTTATTTTACGCAGCAAAGTAATATAAAAGTTACGGTACCTGGAATAAACGAGTGTCTTAATATCACATTCAGGATATTTTCTTGCGTCTAAGTGTAGTTTATCACGCACACGTGAACATCTTATCAAGCCTGGAGTCATCCAAGGCTTTAAAATTATTTTAGAACGGCTTAGTGACAAAACTTTTGAATTTGCATTAACTATGTTCGTGATTATGTTCATAAAGATGTTTGTTTGTTCAGCTACATTTTTTATAGTATTCAAAAGTGTCCAGTCAACGTTGCTGAGCGCTTCTGCGGTGGAATCATAGTTGATTCGTAGTTTAAATTTTGGTGGGATAGTCGGGCACAGTTTATGGTCCGTTACACCAGTTATTACTAGGTCGTGATCAGTTATTGATGATGAGCAGACAATAGTTTCAACGTCCACGTTCCCTTTATAAAAAACATGATCGAGGCATGCATCTTTCCTGGTAGGTAAATCAACTGCTGGTTTTAGTCCTAATTCTGCCATGCAGCAAAGGTATGAGGTCGTTTCAACAGCATCGGAACTATTAATATTAATATTAATGTCTCCTGTAAAAAGGACGCATGTATTACAGTTAAGTTTGTTGACCACGTCATAAAGAGACTTTATAAAACTCTCAGTATTCCTAAACGAAGGAGACCTGTACATGCCCAATATAGTTATTTTATTGCGGATGGTTAACATCAAGCTGTTTGAGTCATCAATATCCGGTTCATAAACACGGGGTGACCAATTATCTTTCACATACATGACAACTCCACCAGCTTTGTTTATGTATTTTGTAGTGTGATAAGTTCTATATTGTCGTATCTGAGGGATGATTGGACTCTCGTTTAGCCAGCACTCTGTCAATATTATTACATCAAAATCGATGTTCAGACGTTTTAAGGTAATTTGGAAGTTGTCAAAGTTACGATATGAGTGTATTGTATTCGAGTTATTTGTTAAGAAATTGTGTGTGTGATTTAACGAGGGTGAATATTTGGACTTATACATATACATATTCTTTACATACTTAGGATTATTAACAATAATATTCGGCAAAATCAAAACAAGAAATTGATGTAACAAAAGTAACTGTGCATAATAATTTAGACATAAAAAATAAGTGTTCAGATTAGGTACTGATATCTTGATTAGGATTTGATAGTGATGTGGATAGCACAAGTTTTTCAAGGTCAGCAGTAGAGCGAATTTGAAAAGCGGGGTACTTGCGATTTTCAGTGCTAGCTTCCTTCCTGATGTAGATCGTACCATTACGAAGCCAACAAAAACGGAACCCATGTTTTTGAGTCCATGCTCTTGCGTCTCGAAATAACAACCGCTTTTCTTTAGTCACACGTTCGTTTATGTAAATTTTTGTGACTGCCCCACTGACGATATGTTCGGTAGTCATGGTTTTCCTGGATTTCGCCGCCTTTAGGATCTCGTCTCTTTTGCTTTTTCTGACAAGTTTGATTACAATGGGGCGGTTACTGGTCTTGATTTCGTGATGCTTGGGCTTAGGACCGACCCTGGTTATATCGTCAATGTCGGTTTCTTTTAATTCCAAATTCAATTTATTTGACAATGTAATCGCGATGTGCGTCAGATTTTCTTCTTTTTCTTCAGAAATTCCATATATCTCAACTTCATTTTTTAGGGCGCTATTTTCTAGATGATTTACGGTTGTTTGAAATTGTGACAAGGATAGTTTGAGGGTGTTGATTTCCTTATCTTTTTCTGCAATTATACTATGGAACTCTGTAAGGCGCTGAATTGACGGATTGAGGGCTGAAAGGTGATTTTTTAATTCACGTACATTTTCTCTCAATAAGCTCAGTTCGTTATTTTGTTCACGTAGTTGTTTTATTTCGTTTTTTAGTTCGAGAATTTCGGTAAACAACTCACTGAATGAAGTCTCAGAGTTTGACAAAGTTTTAATCCGTGAGCCACGCTGAGTGTTTACATTTCCAAAGGAGTTTTCATCATCAATTTGAGTAGTGTTACGGATGGGTGTGTTATAGTTACCCTTTTTGGGCATAGCGCAGATACATTGTGGACATAGCCATGACTGTTTAAATTTGGAAGTAAGGTTTGTGAAAGTTTCTTTTTTTATGTTAACACATTGTAAATCGTAGGTTCCTTTGCATTTAGAGCATTCCATATAATTTGAGTTTTTAAGAGTCTTACCACAAGCTACACAATTCGACATTTTGAGGTGATAGGACGCGGCGTTCGTTGCTGTAGCTAGGAGCGCAGCGAGTCACACATAGAGCGTAAGCAAAAAATTTCCGTGGTTCAATGTTTTGTTTTTGTCCAAACACAACTACTTATAGTCACCACATAAATTACCTTCGGCATGGTAATTTTTATTTTATATTTTACTTCAGTAGCAGAAATTTAGAGAAAGATTGTATAGACCTATTAAAATATTACTAATGCCACAGAAACCTGAGACCAATCGATATACCAGTAAAAGTATAGTGACGACGCACATCACTATAGGTTTTAAACAACATGGCTCGCACCAAGAACATGAGCAGCGGCCTACTGCGGTATACTGCGCAAAAATATGTTGTCGATCATATCGGTCTATGTATATATATATATATATATATATAGCAGTGTAAAAATTATACATTGACACTTTTAGCCAATAAAACAGCAATGTATACGTCACAAATCGACTTAAGAAATTTAAATTCACTACTTGCATTTTTTATTAAAAATAAATTGCATTTAACTGTGAAAAGTGATCCATTGGTGTGTAAATTAGTAGTTTCAGTGCGATGTTTACATGTAACGATTGCATAGGACGATTGCATATTGCATTTTGGATAAAACTCAAGATTTGGGTCAGACGTACGGACGTGTTCACTTTAGTATTTAATGCTCTGAGGTTGCAGGCTTCTTTAATTCAATTTAAGGTCTTGACTGTAGTTTATAATTGAAACAGCTATATTTGTAATTATCTAGTGAAAGCTAGTGAAGATAGTAATTTCCTGAAAAAGGATCCCACGAAGATAGTGGATTCATTGGATCATAGATAAATAAATCGATGAGTCAATCGACACCCCAGGGAGAGAGGGCGCTAGTGTGCCACTGTTTACATCGTGTCCGTAAAGAAAGTGTAATTAAAAATATAAATAACGCTATTTAAGTAAAGACAAGGGTATAATTCAAACCTCATAGCTCTAAATTACCAGGATTGCGTGAAGGTGATAGTGAAAACCAAGTGAACCCAAAGTAATTTTAAACATAAACCTATAACGAACATTTAGTGAAAAGTGACATTTGAACGTGAAAACCTAATAAAAAAGACAGTGTACTAACAGAGGATTCGTGTAAGATCATACACCAGAATCATCGAGTACAAGAAACGTGCAATTTGTAACTATTAATAAATAAATAACATAAAAGTGCTAATTCATCGTCTCAAATAAAGCATAGCTAACGCCATCTACTAGAAACTGCAGAAAACTCTTATTCGAATCAATAGATTGCTAAACGTGAACAGCCATCCTGCCAAATTAGTTCCAGCCTGACCAACCAGAGGGCGGTATCCGCAATTTTCATAATTCTCACTAAATCCAACTACTCATACTAGAGGGTGCTAAATGTCCACTATGGCCCCTAAGTTATGTCCTGGTTGCAAACAAAAAACCAAGTGAGACCAAAGCACTTTTAAAAATAAACCTATAACGAACATTTAGTGAAAAGTGACAATTGAACGTGAAAACCTAAGAAAAAAGACAATGTACTACCAGAAGGCTGGTGTAAAATCATACACCAGAATCATCGAGTACAAGTGATGTGCAATTTATAACTATTAATAAATAAATAACATAAAAGTGCTAATTCATCGTCTCAAATAAAGCATAGCTAACGCCATCTATTAGAAACTACAGAAAACTCTCAGTTGAATCAATAGATTGCTAAACGTAAACAGCCATCCTGCCAAATTAGTTCCTGCCTGACTAACCAGAGGGCGGTATCAGCAATTTTTTTATAATTGTCACTAATTCCAACTACTCATACTAGAGGGTGCTAAATGTCCACTATGGCGCCTAAGTTATGTCCTGGTTGCAAACAAAAAATAACAAACAACGAATGCCTTACCTGCACACTATGTAAATGTAGCTATGATTTAATGTGCGCAAATGTCTCTAAGGACAGATTTAATAAATCAATGACAATTGAGCACAAAAACTCTTGGAAATGCCAAACATGTCGCTGCAAAATGCCCAAAACGGATAATTCAAACACGCCCATTCGCCAACATATGCCAGAATCTTCGCAACTAACTAGTCCCCCTACAAAAGAATATATAAATGCCAATGTTACTACGAGAAAGAGACACATAAACACCAGAATCGATAATACCAGCTTGGAAGATTTAAGCATTCTAGGTGATACATATAGATGATAAAGAAATAGAAGAACAGGCCGAACTAACACTTCACAATTTGAACGAAATAATAATGCAACGCTTGAAAGACAACAACAAATTAATAATAGTAGAACTACAAAATACGATACAGTTTGAAATAAAAAAAGCTATGACTTTACTAAGAACCGAAGTAGAAAATAAAACAAACGCTATGTCTAAAGAGAACGAACAAAGAAAAGAAGACATAAAGAAAATAAATTTAGAAGTAAAACAATTACCAATAGAGAATGAAACACTGAAAACAGAGATAAAAAGGCTATCAAATAATAACTTCACCTTGCCCACATTAGATACGGAAACAAACGCCAAAAGAATAGTTCTCTACGGCTTTACCGAACACCAAAAAGAGCCAGAATATAACTTACATTGCAGAATAATAGACCTGTTCCAAGAAACCATGCAAATTAATCTAATTGGCTATATAGAAGACATACGTAGAATCGGTAAACGAACAAACAAAACTCGACCACTTATTATAGAGCTTCTGAGTAAACGGATAACCAAATATATCATAGCCAACGGACAATATCTCCAAGGTACCGGCATATACATTTCAGAATTTCTAGACGAAAAAACTCGTAGAGAGCGACAACAGCTGCGGACAGAAATGATAAAAGCAAGAAACAACGGAAAACATGCAATTATTAGAAACAATCAACTCATTATTGAAGGGAAAAGGGTCTATCTAGACCGCAAAAGCCATGAAATACACAACAATTATCGAACCACTGAGACAAGTGAGCGCGAGGGCTACAGCAACAACTCTGAGATGCTATACGATGATAATCAACAACAGACACAACACAGCACCATAAATAACCATTCCTTTCGCAAACACACCCACCCCACACAATAAAATACTATATCAAAATATACAAAGTCTCTACAATAAGCTACATATCTTAGAAGCCTTCTTAGAACATGAACCGGCATATACAGCCCTATGTATATCTGAGTCATGGTTATCACCAAAAAAACTAGACATCATACAAATAACGGGCTATAAAATTGCCTGCTCCTATTCTCGTACAAATCGCACAGGCGGCGGCGTGTGCATCTTATTGCAAGAACACATAAAATACAAGGAAATAACTGCTATTTCAGATATGTCAATTGAATATGTTATCGAATTATGCGCATGTGAATTAATTAATGAAAATACACTGTTAATTGTAATATACTGGAATAGAAGAGACGAAGAAATATTTAAGAAACAACTAAAACAAATGCTAATATATATCAATAATAAATATCAAAAATCGAATATAATAATAGGCGGAGATTTTAATATCAATATTTTAGATAATAACTCCAAAACTAGCGAATTTTTAGAGCTCATGTTACAATATAAATTTACACAACGCATTAAAAGCCCAACACGTATCACACAAACTACGTCTTCTTGCTTAGATTTAATATTTACGAACTTTAAACATAAAAATTCATTTACAACAGTTGACGAACTAGGCCTGTCTGATCACTGTGGCACTACTATCCATCTGGAACCCTTAAAACAAAATAAACAAACCATTTGGTACACTAAAAAAAGAATATACAGCCTAAAAAACATTCAAAACTTTAACCGAAAACTGGAGAAAATAACTTGGTCAACACAATTACCTACAAACTGCAATGTTACCCAAAAACTACAAAACTTTTAATGACATACTTACAGACATTCTAAACGAGTGCATACCACTACAAAAAATTAAACTGAAATCTCATTTGAAAAAATATTGGCTAACAGTAGGCATTAAACAGTCATGTAGGAACAAGCGGTTACTTAAAATCCTTTCCCTAAAAGCAAATAGCCCCATTTTAACTGCATATTACAAAAAATATGAAAAAATTCTAAAAAATACAGTAGTAACAGCAAAAAAATACATTACAGGAACAAAATATTAAATTCTGATAATAAAACAAAAACTATGTGGAGTATTATAAACGAGCGTACAAATAAAAAACAAAAAAGAGAGAAACAAAATATAAAATTGCACATCAACAATAAACTCACTACTGAACCCACGATGATAGCCAACTACTTTAATAACTTCTTTGCTTCTATCGGAGAGAATACTTCCAACAATTTTAACGGCAAAAATAACTACACCTACATACAACATACAATAGAGAATACCATGTTCCTCACCCCTGCTGAACCTTATGAAATTAATTCTGTATTAAAAAACTTAAAAAGCAAGAATAGCTTCGGTATTGACGAATTCCCACCTAATCTATTTAAATATTGTGCTAATGAATTGACCTTACCCCTATACCTACTAGTCAATCAATCTCTTGAAGAAGGAATCGTTCCCGATCAATTAAAACAGGCTATTATAAAACCAATTCACAAAAAAGACTCTAAAACTGATCCAAATAATTACCGCCCCATTGCAATCTTACCAACAGCCTCAAAAATATTTGAAAAAGTCATGACCAACAAAATTTATTATTTTTGTGAAAGATACAAAATATTCGACGAATGCCAGAATGGTTTCCAAAAAAATAAATCCACTACATTGGCTATCTACAAATACATTCAGGAAGCTCTTAATACTATAAACAATAAGCAATATGCTATAGGAATATTACTCGACATGACCAAGGCTTATGACAAAGTGCAATTCCAAATCCTGTTAAATAAACTGTATGGTATAGGCATACGTGGAATGGCTCACGAATGGCTAACCTCATACTTAAAAAACAGACAGCAATTAGTAGAAATTGAATTCTTCAACCACCACACAAACGAAATAGAGAAAATCCAGTCCAGTAGAAGACATATAACCGCTTCAATTCCTCAAGGCAGTGTTATCTGCTGCTTATTGTTTCTTATCTATATTAACGACCTGCCTAAAACCATAGAGGTACCCTGTGTCATGTTCGCCGACGACATCTCCCTGTTAGTGTCCTGTAAAACTAACATAAATTTAAACAACAATCTAAATTCGATCCTAACAAAAACTACTGACTGGATGACAGAGCACAATTTAGAAATTAATTTCCAAAAAACTAAAATAATGCCATTCTATCCACACCAAAAAAAACCAATAGACATAAATTTTACATTTATGGACTCCGATTAGAGGTCGTAAATGAATTCAATTTGCTAGGATTAACTTTGGACACCCACATCAATTGGAAAGCGCACGTAAAAAAAGTAAGGACAAAATTATCACAATTTTCTTATGCGCTAAGAGAAGTAAAAAAGACCACAGACCTATCAACAGCTCTTGTAACTTACTACGCTTACGCCTACTCCTGGCTAAGCTACGGAGTAATCCTCTGGGCAAATAGTACAGAATCACTCTCAGTGTTTACCCTACAAAAAAAGTTAATCCGAATATTAGTAAACATAGAAGAAACAGAATCCTGCAAAGCACATTTCCAACATCTCAAAATTTTAACCTTGCCAAGTATCTATATCCTGGAAATTTGTAAGTTTGTTCGGCAGCATCCAGAATACTACACCAAAAGGGAAAATTTACAATCTAGCTTCACACTTAGGCATGGGAATAGATTAAATTTACCAACATCCCATCTATCTATGCACTCTACAAGCCCGTTGGTCATGTCAATAAAAGTGTATAATAAACTTCCAGAAGAATTAAAAAAAGAAAAAAAGGATAATACTTTTATTAAAAAACTAAAGCTTTTCTTATTACAGAAAAGCTATTATACTGTAAAAGAATACTTGGACTCAAAGAAATAATTCTATAGATCTTGACATTTATTCTGATAATCTTTTCGCTCTAAATATTGACATTTTTAAATTAAAATTTGGCATACTATGATTCTATATATGATCATATATATATATATATATATATATATATATACAAATAGCATAAATTCTTAAACTTTTTATTATTAACAAAAAGCCTTCTTCCTCTCTTCTACTATGCTGTGCCCGACAGGGTCCATAATTGTTACATAATTATAAGATTATACCATCTGTTATACATTATGGAAGCAATAAATGATTGAGTATTGAGTAAATGAACCTCTGTGAACTGAACTGGATTACATACTCTCTGATATCCTCTGCTCTCTGGGTTGGTCTATATATTATTCTACTCTTTGGTCTATCTATCTATATTCTGTCTGTTGATCTGTTAAATTATGTTGAATGAAATTCGCTTCGCTGACTGTAAAATAACGAAAAGGCTAGGAATTTAGACTTTTTGTTTATTTGCCTCCAAGGAGGCCATCAGAGTTACCTAAACGTATTTACAGTCATAATTTAGTGTTAGTGTGATATAAAGTGATAAAATGACGGTGGACGGTGACGAAAAAGCAGCCAGGGCTCGCGTGTTTATGGATATTTCAATAGGTGGCTTGCCTTCGGGGCGGCTGGTGTTTGAGTTGTTCAATGACATCGCGCCGAAGACCGCAGAAAATTTCCAGGCACTATGCACTGGAGAAGCGGGTGTGGGGAAGAATACTGGGAAACCATTGACGTATAAGGTTAGTGGTACTGTGTTAATTTATTACTTGCATACTGCTGAAAAATCTATCGAGGAGGATAAGCAATTAAGCTGGCATTAAGTTTATAAATGGGTGACCTAATTTCTAAGCGTGTCTGTTCTTCTGAAGCCACGTCAAGCTGTCGGTCGCGGCTGAAAGATCAGTAGGCCGCTGATCAGTGGCTCTGTTACTAGGGTAAGCATTGCTTATACAAATAACATAATGCCCTACATGTCTGTGCTTCTCGTCACTTTAGCATGGACTACACGCAAGTCAGCAGTCTCTAACTGGAAGTCGAAAATTTAACTGGGCAATTTTTTGCATCTATTTTGTCCTCTGTTGCCTAATTTTATTGGTTGGGCTTGACCATTAAAACCATTTAGGCGATAGTCTTGAGTCTGAGACACAAGCTCTGCTCTAGGACAAAACCATGAGATAAAGTTTAAAACCTATGTAATATTGAAGAAAAAACAAAACCTTAAAAGTGTTGGTTGATCTTTCAGCTTGATTATTCTTAGGTACAGATGAATTAAGTCAAATTTATGGAGATATTTTAATATAGGTCTGTGATGCATGGTCCTCCTGCAATCTTTCTAAGTTAGGAGCAAAATTTTTTTAGGAGCAGGAGTATAATTTTTTTCTCTCAAGACCATGAAAATATTTCAATGCAATTGGTACCTATTTGTCATTTATCTTCTGTTACTGGCCACTTGGACACCTAATTAGAAAAATTAAAAAAAAAACATCCATAGTATTTTCTTTTTTTGAAATTGGAGTGGGTATAACATTTTTGTTTTTGTTTCTTGGCTTTTCCTATTATTTTGGTAGCAGTTCAAAATTTAATGAGAATTTTATTTAGTTGAAAATGGGCAAAAATAAAAGTTGTGATGCATCAATTGGGCAAACAATTGTTAATTTACATAAAGATCATAATTGGGGGAACAGAAGAATATCTGAACACTTAAATTGTCATGTTAAGAAAGTTTTTAATGCAATTGATCGTTATAAAACATATGAAACACATCTTGATGAGTGAGCAAGGTTTGCTCATTCTGCCATTTGAATTCAAGCATTCAATCTTTTAAACTTTATTCACAAAAATCAATCTTTATGAGAGTTGAAGTACTTATGATGCTGGTGTGAATGGTTTATTAAACCCTAGGGCCAGGGATAACATCTACATCAATAAATTTAACATAATTTTTGTTTTTTTTTTTTTAGACATTTAGTTTGGATCACATTTGTATTTATAAATCAAACTTTTGCTAGAGCCAAGCATGAATAGCCTGTTGGTCTAGTTTTTAGTGTCCCAGACTGCTATGCCAGAGGTTGTGGGTTCAATCCCCACACAGGACAAATCTTTGGGAGAAGAGCATGATTATTTGTTATGTCTGGGAGCAATTTATCTATAATATGTATGTATTTCTTAATATATTAGTATGTTTATGAGTTGTCTGATTGCTATAGCACAGGCTTTGTTTAGTTGGGATAAGATGGCAGTGTGTTATCCCAACGTCGCATTGTTGTCCCAAAGTATTTTTAATGTGTTTCAGGTTTGATCCCTGCACACACCTGTCTTATTCTGCCCATGAACATGCCATGAATCCACTTAGTTAGTCGAAGTTTGTTTGTTTTATGCCCTTGAATTGCATGTTTTTAATACAACTGTAAAGCATTTATTTCGCTAGTTTGGCAATATATAAAATAAAAGCCTTACTTTCAAATGAACTTTTATTTATTTTTGATTTTCCGCAAAGCCTAATGACACTAGACTTCTTCCAGATAAGCAGATTGTGGTTGTGCATACTAGCATGTCCAGTCAGTGTACAGGTACTTTTTAAAATGACACTGATATTCTTGCAGGGCATGGTGTTCCATCGGGTGGTAAAAGACTTCATGATCCAAGGAGGTGACTTCACCAATGCTAATGGAACTGGAGGGGAATCCATTTATGGAGGGACTTTTGAAGGTAAATGAAAAGAATATGAATAATTAATAAATTGTGAATGTAATAATAGGAGAAGGGGTAAGACGTATTTAATCTTCAAATTCTTCAAAATGATCATATCTTGATAGAAAGTGATTGCGCTCAGCCATATGCCTTGAATGTGTATGTAATATCTTTAAAAATATTATTTTGATTATAAATTCTTACTTAGCATTGGCAATATTGTGTGGGTATAATCAGGAAAGCCATGTAATACAAATTAAATACAATTATTGATATTTTTCTTAAGCAACAGGTTAGCATCATTTAGGGCATAGAACAGTGTAATAGGGGAAGTAGTGTAAGTCTTAACAAAACTCAACCGCAGAAGTAAGAGCCAAGTTAAACAGCCAATTGAATTCCATAGAACTCCCGTCACATCTTTTTCATCCTTGAACTTTTCAATAATAGTGGAGTAAAGAAAATACTACAGGCAGGCCCCCTACAAGATGGACCGATGATCTTGTGCGGGTCGCTGGAAACAGCTGGATGCGAATAGCGCAAGACTGGCAATTGTGGATATCTTTGGGGGAGGCCTTTGTCCAGCAGTGGACGTCTTTCGGCTGATATGATGATGAAAGAAAATACTCAATTTAGATAAATAAATTCCTCCTAAAGAAATCAATATTAATAGTATAATAAATATTTTATCACCCACCTAAAAGTATTATTATTCAAAAATATATATTTCTACCCAATGATGATTTTCTTCATCTTTTGAAAAACTCAATGCATTCACAGAATGGAGACTATGAATGATTCATGTTTGCTCAACTCAGTTTTTCTGAGTAAATCTAGTGAACCTCCCTTGGCAAGATTGAGGGCTAATTCCAATATTCAAAGCAAAATTTTTATTTGCAGATGAGACGTTTGAGTTGCAACATGACCGGCCTTACCTGTTGTCTATGGCCAACAGGGGCAAAGACACAAACGGGTCACAGTTCTTTATGTAAGTTGTGGAGATATAGGTAAGCCATTTAAATGGTGAACATTGAAGACTAGTCAAGAAAATCAATTTGCTTTTCAGTTATTAAATTAAGTGACAATTTATTCAAAACTGCCTTATTTCTTCATTGACCAATACATGCAAAACTGATAAATTAATAAACTATGTAGAAAGAGACTGCGGTATAAGCAGTATATGTGGTATTGCCGCCCTTCTCTTTAAATTGCCTCTACAAACATTGAAGGCTGCCCATCAGTGTTCTATAGCTGTGTTTGTCATTTGCCGCTCAAGATTACGATTCGTCGCGGGTACGATTTCCGTACCTTAGACATATTCTCATTTACACAAAGATAAACATGAGAATGGTTTTGGGGTTAGCTTGGTTGCAAGCATGTTTAATAGTTGATCCCAGTTGTAATGAACTACTAAAGAATATTAATTTTATGCAATATGATGTACTAAGCTCTGGAGACATTACAAATGAATACTTACCAGAACAATAATATTACTATTGACATGTTCTATACTCTGTGAAGAATATGGGTGACACACTGCTAACTTCCTTTCTCTGGTCTGCCACTAAAATTTTTTGTCTTAAAAAATACCAATAACCAACCGATAGACTGATGATGATGCAGCCTTTCCAATCTTGGTATCTGGGTTTAATTATACCAGTTTACTGATTGCAGGGCTTCATTGAGGCTTCTTTAAATAAATAGTCACTCAATTTGCGCAGAAATATGTCTTTCAGTTCCCCCACTGAACCATTAATGTGGCCCATGGAAACGTCTTAGTATTTTTGTCAAATATTTTAATTCTATGTTTGACTGAAAAGGTTAATGCATAATGAAATATTGATATAAACGCCATTACCTCTCTAAAGATATAATAATGTAGGAGACATCTCCTACATTATGATAGCAGATGTGAACCACAGGTCTGGTCGAGAGAGATACATATATAAACTAATCTCTTTTGACTGTAACTTCTGTTACGCCTTGCATGTATCAATAGTCAAGCACAGTGACACAGCTCTAAGCTCATGAATGTCTTTGATAATGCAACAATTTTAACCAGAAAGTTATAGAAGTTAATAGTACTTTGACTTTTATTCAAAGCAAAGCGGGAGACATAGTGTGACCTGATTGAGTAGTGTTTAACCTCAGACATAGACATAATTTGATTATCCACTTGGAAAGCACCACACTTATTATATTGGTATTATTTTGAATAGGACTATTTGTAATAGATTTATAGACCTTTTTTAAAAAGGCTGTTACAGGATATACTAGCATGGAAACACTTTGAAATGGCAAAAGTCTCCCTACCTAGAGGTAGACTGCTACAGTCAGCTTAACTTCATTAATTCTTTAACAATCAGTGGCAGCAACTGAGCACCTCAGAATGATCCCTGAAGAGCTTAGAAGTATGTACAGCATTATGTCTATCAAGTCTATGGCGCCCAGGCATTTGTTTATTTGGTGTAGAGGTTATTTTTTTTTTACAAATAATGAACTAGGCAAGTATAATATTTGGGATACAAATATGGGAAGCCTTCGGTTCCACAAATACTCGTTATGAAGATGTGGCCAAGTTTGTGCAGTCTGTAAATATTAGTTATGGACCTGTCCAGCCAGAGGTGGTCGTCAGTATTTGGATAAAAAATTATACCGTACAAGCACTTGTACGGTAATTAATATAATAATATTAAAATGAACTATTGGGAGTTTATTGGCCAAGTTAATACAAGATGGTCTTAGTACGTCTCCTCAAATTTAGAAAATACAGTTAAGTTGAGGTTTGGAATGAATTGTAACTGGTGGGAGACCTGGAAACCAAACTCGTATTTTGGCACTCCAGGTCCTCTAAAAGGCCAATTTGATCCTACCTAAAAATATTCGTTATGAACATGTTGTGTATGCGTTGTGTAGAGGTCGCTGTCGGCCGCGGAGTCGCCGGCGCAGCTCGCACGCTATCATTCTTGTTGTGTTCTGTGTGTTGTAGAACAACACAGCCGGCGCCGCATCTCGACAAGTAAGTATAACATTATATTGTTTTAACTTGTTTAGTGGTGGGATATAATTTATTATTTACAGACGCCAGCACATCAAGCTATCTCAATCTGTCAAATTCCCCAATTGAAACTGAACCTTGTGCTTTTGTGACAAAGTTGAAAATTTATTAAATAAATTTGACATATTGGGGTAGCTGGAAGTGCTGGCGTCTGTACCAGGGTGTACAGACTATATTTTTATCTCGTAACACCTTGCTACGACATTGTTTTTGTGCATTAAAAATTGTCTGTATATCAAAAGTTGATTACATACTGCTACTGGCGACTATTAAAAGAATTAATGAAAAGTAGGTGTTTACTCTTCGAATTGATTGTTTAATAGGTCACGATAAAAATACAAGAAATATATAGTCTACAAAAAATATCCAATTTGTTCTCATTAGCAAAGTTGTGATCGACGATTTTAAGAATAAACGTTAACTATTCGATTGCCTATGGCGTCTTGTTTTAAGAGGAGGTCTTTGTCCTGTAGTGCGACAGTAATGCGCTGCATTATTATTATTACATCCGGTTGGTGGGCTTATGCTACCGCATTCGTAGTTAGCTGTAGAAACCACTCGTGACCTTAACAGAAGTAGCAACTTTAACTGAACTAGAGTGTGGGGCCCTACGCTTACCACCTTAAAAAATCTGAGCAAAGTAAAAACACTCCAAGTAATACAATTATGCTGTTAATGATGTGTGCGAGTAAGGTTCTCAGAGTTTATAATGTAATCATCAGATTAGTTTCTTCAATTCTTAAGAAACAATTTGGACAGTGAATTCTTGTCATAGTTATTTAGAGTTGAGGCTGTTTTTCTTAGTATAAAAACAAAACATATTTTTTCTCACCATGCTTACCAATAATACACTGTTCCGTATACATTGACATGTGTGGACGCATTCTAAAATTTTGTACAGTACGATGTAAATTAAGATGAGCCCAAAATAGAACCTTGTGGCACCCCTCTATTTAAACAGTCATGGCCAAGAATCTTGTTGTTTCCCAAGAAAAGGGCCTAAGTTCCGCAGTGTTTATGTGTGTGTCTGTGTTTGTGGCAGTGTGCACGTAGTGTTCGGTCACGTGGTGAGCGGCGCGGCGCTGGTGCGGCAGCTGGAGGCGCTGGCGGTGGACCGCAACGCGCGCCCGCTGCAGGACGTCTCCGTCACCAACTGCGGCCAGCTCGTCAAGCTCAACGGTGAGTGCTGGACTCGGCGGCAACGCTGCCGAGTGCCTACTCGAGTTGTCAAAATTAATGTCGTTTCTGTTTTGTTCTACGAATATAAAAGACTTAACGTGATGACTAAATTCGGAAAAATTCAGTCACAAACGCCTCGTTGATCCAGCGGTAGCGTGTTCACCCGCAGATAACGAGGTCCTGGGTTCAAATCCCGGGTCGGACTAAAAGTGATTTTGGGACTTTTCTGTAAAAAGAAAAATTTGTCACCATCAGCCCGAAGACTGGGAGTGGCGGTATCATACCCCGTGCCTCGGAGAGCACGTAAAGCAGTCTGTCCTGTACCTGAACTCTTTCCGGTAGTGTCGCTCGGTATCCCATCAGATCATGAGAGTGATGGAACAGAAAGCGCTCCTGTGTTTGTGCACTATAATATGTCCCGCGCATCTGGCTAATCTCTATTGAGACTGGCCGCCGTGGCCGAAATTCGCCCAGGAGCATATTACTAATGTCTAAAATATAACACTTCTGCTGCGGTCTTGCCAGCAGAAGGCAAACGTCATTTATTACTATTTTGTGTGTGATCTACAAAGCTTACCTTTATATGAAAACTGAAGTAAATATTTTTTTCTGTATTCAACAGCGAAAAAGCGCAAGCAAGAGAAACGGGAGAAAGAGGAAAGTGATGCTGAATCGGAGAAGTCTCAAAAGAAGGACAAGAAGAAGAAAAAAGATAAAAAGGAAAAGAAGAAGAAAAGGTACTTGTCAAATTATGTCTGTTCATGGAAGCTTAGCATATATTTTATTTACAGTCATTGCTTAGTAAAAAATCCCTGTACATTAGAGGTTAGCTTCCTCCCACCCTGTGTCCCATTCGTAACAAATGAAATTATACTTATTTTCACATGATCTTATAGTATTTTAAAGTATTGGTTCTGTCCGACACTATATTCCATTACAAGCTACCTTATGCTATCGAATAACACCTTAATTTACTTCCTAGGATACGTCACGGTCTCCCCTTAATACAGGCTAATTAGTAGCCTATCTAGGGGGGCAGCAGGACAACGATTTTGCGTAATGTGTTATGTACTAATTATTATGTAATAACTATGTGTATTTTAGTGAAATGAAGATTTATTATTATTATTATAGGTAATTTTGTAGGCATTCGTTTTGACGTCACAATGTGTGCCATAACGAGCTAGCTTGTCTGAGTAGGCTATGGTTACAACGGCACCGCGCAATGAGGGCAATATTCCTCCGCCCAATAATTGTCGACTGATATGTTTCATTTCGAAGTACGCCTTACCTTTTGCAAAATAAAGCATAGTTTTCATTACTTCAGCTCTTAACTTGTGACTCAATGATCTAATATTTCGTTTCAGCAATTATAAACAGTTTTAGGCGCGCAGTCTACGGGTTATGTGTCAAGGGGCAAACTATAGTTTATTTTCTTTACAGACATCAATCTGGACCTTCCGCTGACGAAGAAGAGGCCCCCGAGGCACCTGGGCATCCTCTCGTCCAGACTTCCAAGATTGACCCTCGGGAGATACCGGATGTTCCCACTAACAGGTTCCTTATGAGGGGGGGAAGGGACCAGGATGATAAGAATGATCAACGACGTGATAGGGAGAGGTAATGTTTACATTAAAAATATCTTTGTGGTGTTCGTGATTTGCGTCGCGGATGCGAGATGGCGCTGCCTATCGTTTGGTATTTGCGAAGTATGGATACTAACAATTAAGCAGAAATATCTGAAGGCTACTTGAAATTGATAAAGCACTACTTTCTTCCATTAACTGACGATCGTTTAACCAAACTTACCAAACTTTGATTTTTTCATTGTTTTTAGACCTTATTTCAAAGTGATAAGGTTGAAATTGATGGGGTCTCGTTATAGTAGACAGCCTGTTTAAGGGTTAACTAAACTTAAGTGTTTGTTCTGTGGTGACGGCGGTGAATATCAGAATATCCTCACCCCATCTCATCCCGTGGGGGCGTAGAAGTCGAGGTAATATCTACCAGAGTAGAGTACTATCACCATCTTACTATTTTATGGCATATCCCCCCAAGATTATTGTTAGGAGAGGCTTTTGTCTAGCAGTGGACATATTACAGCTGTTATGATGAAACTAAAATGTTAATTCCATTTTAAACAATAAGTAACATAGATATGATTGATAACAAAAAAAAATTGACAAATTTTGAATTATGATTTCGTAAGAGATATTTTTATTTTTAAATTCTAAACTAATAACATCGCAACTTTTCTAAGATAAAACTAAGTTTTTGCAACAAGTTAAAACTTTGTTTGAGATGGTACAACAATACTTTGCCTTATAATACGAGTAGCTATTATATTAAATTTATTTTTGAAGATATACTTCTTTTGGCGCTGTACTGTTCGTGCACTTAACTTGAAATATCGGCTCACTGCCTAACTCGCCGCACGCGCGTCCGTCCAGCTTCGTGGTTCCAAGCAAAGTGAGTGAGGGAGGGGGAGTATGCCCCCCCCCCACCATACTGTAGCGTGCGGCGTGTACGCATGAGACGACAGAACTATATAGTATAATCTACATACACTACAGGCGCGATGGAGAAAAATGATGAGAGTGAATTTTTACGATGCGCGCGCATCGTAAAAATAACAGCATGACTTTAGTTCTAGGTGGTATGAAAATTGATAACTATGTTCAAGTTGTATATTAAGAAGTATAACTTCTAACGCGTGTACATAAGTACACACAAGTTTTTTTTTATTTACTTAACTATTTCATATTTGGACTGATGCAATGACACTATATTTTAGCAGGTCGCCTGTTGAATGGATGTAACGTTAATAATAAAAATTATCATTTTATTTTACAGTTTTTGTAAATTTTTAATGTAAGTCAATTAAAAAATATTAGTTTATTTTAGTAATTGGGCTAATATTATAAGTTTGTTCGTTTGATGAACGTCTTTTGTTTGTTTCGCTTGTTGGGTTTAACGATTATCTAAAATATATAAAATAATTTATTTAAGTAGTATGATGATGAGTCGCTCATAGCCATATGCTCTCGGTCCGTAAGCAACTAGGCTCGCGGTCAGTCCATAGATGGGTTACCGTCAAATCAAACCGGTTTAATTTCTTAGCGCATCCGTGCCTCCGAGGGCACGAGAAACTGTCAGTCCCGGTTGTTTCATTAGATAACAGTCGTTAAGCAATGTCTGAGGCCTACCGGGCGGCTTGAAGAACTCTGACACTAGGGAAACCAATAGCGGATTGGTAGATGGCGCTGGTTCGAGACCCGTCGTACGATTAAATTCATGCTTTTCCATTTTTGAGGTTTATGCTATAAAATTTTAATATCTTAATTTATTTTAATTCTACTTCAACCTTATACCGAGGCTTTTAAGTTGTTTAAATCTCGTTTAGCTGTGTTCTTGTAATTCTGTGGACATGTAGTAAGTGAAGTGTGTGTGTCGCAGGATGCGGTACCGCGAGAGGGAGCACCGCTCCTACACGCGCAGCGGCAGGATTATCAAAGGAAGAGGCGTTTTCGTACGTATTTATATTTTTATTGTTAACTATTCTTGCCTTGGTTGGAAATTAGCGCCGCATTTAATACTATAAATGTAGCGTAATAGCGCTGCGGAGCGTGCCGCGCGCCGGTACCTACTGCAGGAGGCGCCCTTGCCGTGTGTCGGAGTTGGCTGTGTTCCAGTGGTACACTGAGGGAATTTACAAGGACAGCATATAAAGTAATATGTTATAGGAAGTGGACAAGTTGGGGTCTTCGTTACTGTATTGGGATTTATCCTGTAATAGTAGATGTAAGGTTGGTTATAAATAAATAATTCAGAATAAGGGCATCACACTAATTACCACTTCAAATCAACATATCTAAGTTTTTACAATAGCACACTTTTTTATGGTAGTAATTATAAATTTTTTTACTAGCTTTATTATTTTATTTCTGGTTGTTTATACCTTATTCAAACTACACTTTTACTGTCAGTAAAATTACACTGGCGCATTAAAATAAAAAGAGAGTGCGTTTTGAACCACACCACTGAAATAAAACATAAATATATACAAAACGGCTATGAGAGAAAGAGAGAATGAAAATGTGTTATAGCTCTGTCTCTTTCTATCTACAATAATTATATCTCCCTCTCAACGTTCGCCTCGTCCAATCACACTTTTCGTAAGAAGTTTTAAGGTTACTGCATAAGTCACGTGTTTTTATCCTGACAGCACGTGGCGTGAAATTGTGGAAATATAATTTAATATAAAATGTTAGTAAAAGTGCATATGCAGTGGAATCACGGACGGGACGGCAACATCGCACACGGGGAGTTAAAAATATCGTCAGCGACGATGTTTAGCCCGTCCCGCCCGGCACGTGCACCGTCCCGTCCGTGATTTCGCTGCGTATGCAGTCGTTCCGTTCGCTTAAGAGAACTGAGATAGTGATGCTCGTGTATTTTATTTACCGACTGTTACGAACTCTTTTAATATTTTGCAATTTATAACTTTGTCTATGCCAATTAGGAAAAGAGAATAAAAACGAGTTTTCATTGCACCATTCGTTCAAGAGCCTTTATTTTTCCACTATTCCTCTTACTTTTTCATAATTTACTGGTCTTTTTCCATCAGCTATCGTCAATATTTTGGGTTCCCTCCCTTGTTTTATTTCCTGAACGATCCCTATAAATTGTGTTTTTTGGTCGATAATTATTTTTGATAAAAATACATGATTCACATTTTCATTCACATGACACTAGGAGTCAATCTGAACGGAAGGAAAAAATTGAGCCGTCACGGGACGCCTGCCAGATGTGAAACATCGACATTATTTTTTAAAATTAATAGAAAAGAACATATTTTGATATGAATTAAATATGTCATAATGATAAAATAAAATATTACGATTAATAATCGCACAGTAGATTGATTTGTTGCACAACAAAAAAAAAACGTGGCGACGCGTCGCTCCCCCAGAAATCTTTTTTACGTGCGGCTATAGATGTTTCACATCAAAAAGGAAATATTTATAGCAGTGACAACATGAGCGAACCTGTGTCTGGCACTTCATCGGTCGCGCCAGGTGTAGAACTGCGGTTTAATCTTTACGAAGGTTGCTACAACTTTTGCGAAAGATGGTGAGCTATCGTCACGTTCATCTCTTTTTCTTCATGGCGGCTATAGCTTCTTCGTCATTTTAAGCAAAAGCAATTATAGCCAATTCTTTAAATGAAATACATGGTTCCTCGTTCACAACACTAGGACGTTATACATATATATTAACACGGTGCGTGTGCAGACGCCAGCACATCAAGCTACCCTAAACTGTCAAATTTCCCCAATTGAAACTTATGCTTATGTAATAAAGTTGAAAATCTATAAAAGAAATTTGACAGAATGGGGTAGCTGGATGTGCTGACGTCTGTACATTAAAAATGCCCGTCAGTGGTTATTAACCACGTTCCATTCCCCGTCCCATGCACTTAACATATGCAGCGACCTTTACTTTAAAAATAATCAAGTGCCTTATTTATTAACCAAAAGAAATATGATAATTGAAAAATCTACAAAATTTACACAGCGCTACCGCACGCCGTCCCGCTCCCGCTCCCGCTCGCGCTCGGTGACGCCGCCGCACTGGCGCCAAGCTCAGCGCCGCATTATCAAGCTCTCTGAATTCGAGGTAACCTGCTACCGTAACCCCGTTTAAACTGGCCTGTGACCTGACTGCTAAGCTAGAGATCGTGGGTTCGAATCTCACTCTGGACAAAACTTTGTGAAAAGAGCACGATTATTTATTTCAGAAATGTATGTTTATCAGTTGTCTGGTTGCTATAGTACAAGCTCTGTCTAGTTTGGTATCAGAAATTATTAGAAACTGATCAATAATAACAAATTAAAAATAATCACGCTACTGTGTTCAGCACATGTTTGTGAAATTCGATGACAGCATGCACATCCACAATATCCCTGCAACCTTTTTTGCAGATTCTGCCAAGAATCAGAGGAAACTCCTTTACGTATTCTGTGCTCGTGCGGACCGCTAATGCGTGTATATGTATCTACTTAGGACAGCATATTATGATATACAACCGGAAGAGATACAAACACGCATTGCACAATCGATCTGGGAGTTTATAAATGTTATAAGATTAAGCAGTGAAATTTAACAAAGTCTAGATCTGCTACAACAGATCAGAAATGGTGGAAGTAGCAAGATGCCATCTAGGCATCAAACCCCAAACAACAATAATAATAATCCCTGAAATCTTGTGTGTTCCATGACAGCATGAGTGTAACCATTAATATATAATAAATTATAATGTAGGCAGCTGTATTACTAACACTATTTATTAATTTGTTTCTACTAACACCATGAAATTATATCAGAAATAAAGTATTACAATTTGAATTACTGCTAGATTTCCTTAAAGGTTCCTTGTGATGTATGAATAACAGAACGTGATTCAGTGATTAGTTACATTAATTAGAAATTATGGAGATTGTTTTTATTCTAGCGAGCTGAACACGAGAGGTCTGAACGGGATCCTGAGCCTTCCAAGTCGAGCAGAGCCGTAGAAAGACAACATAGTCGTGAGTTTAATGCTGAGATAACTTTTTAATTATATTTATTGATATAAATGATAAACTTCTACAGATATTTCATACGGTAAATATTAACAAATTACGCGTGGATCGCTCTGGAGTACAAGACTTGACTGCTAATCAAAATAATCTGTAAACAGCAAGAATTGAACTAACATTTAGTTATAAAAAGACATATTGTGATAATAATGAGTCTTTACTACCAACAGGATTAGAACCGGCCTTTTTAGCCGTTAGCCAGCAATATCGTAGCCAATTTAATCTGTGGAAATATCATGTCGACTGCCGTATTATATTATCAAAATGGCCACTAAGAAAGAACAAAGAAATATTCTTAACCGTTGGATGATTCAAGAGGCTGTAGAAGGGACGGCGGTGGTTGGCAGTATATTATTAAACTTAAATACATGTTACATATAGAATATTACTTCTAAAACACCAACAACCTCGCAATATTAGAGAGTTAACAATATAAGCTACAAGTTTAGTTCTACAACTTTTACTAATTTGTATATTTAAATTAAAATATTAGTATTAATTTAATTTCCCGCTTGAATGTTTATAATTCTACGAGCATCGCAAGGCTGCGAGTTTAGCGTCGTTCGCGCGTCGTCCTTTCGTTTATGAATGAAACATAGACCTACAAATGTCACGACATTACAACAGAAACAATTTAATATTTTTTTTATGTATTGAGATATGTCCAAACTGGTAGAACAAAAGATGTTGCTTTTGGTGCTAGCAATTTAGTCCTGCGAGGGTGTTGGTGTTTTACAAATAACTAAGTATACCTATTACATAATAATATGTTGTATCATGTACAGAACATCAATAAATATATTTTTACTTTAACCTACACACAGCTTCTTTTTAGTTTATTTAAGTTTTATGTTTAGATCTGTAATAATAAAAATGTCAATTGGGTGATGAAATCAAAATGTTTGATAATACGGTAGGAAAACACTTTCCTATTTTTCCTACGTCCTTCCATCAAATATGTATACCTACATCAATTACGCCAGCACATCCAGCAACCCCAATCTGTCAAATTTCTTTTATAGATTTTCTATTTTATCACTAAAGCATAAGGTTCACTTTCAATTGGGAAAATTTAACAATTTGGGGTAGCTTGATGTGCTGGCGTCTGTACATACATATCTGTATCTTTGGGCAACCATCAAAACGGCATCGCGCAATGTACCAATAATGTTTTGCGCTCTCGCCCAATTATTGTATACTGATTTATTATGTTATTTTCAAATTATGCTTTACCTTTTGTGTAATAAAGTTGAGTTTCCATTGAAATGACTGTTTATGACTTGAATATTTTGTTTGAACACGTTGAAGATTGGAGTCTTCGATTTATGTTTATGTCAATGAAGAATGAGCTCAGATTGTGCTTAATTTTCTAGGTGAGGGCGAAGGGGGAACTCCTGAACAAAATAGGGACGAAAAAGAAGAAGGAGAGTGCGATACTACTATAGGTAAATAATATGTATACATAATATTTTATTTAAATACTGTTTTATTAACATATTAGGATTATTAGGTAATATCGAATTTTGGTATTATAGCATTTTTTTTCAACACAACTCTTAAACTGGTCATTAATAAATTTAATCGTTCGCCGGAGATCGGACCGTGCACCTCTAGGCAGTGAATGATACACATCCGCAGATCAAACTTACGAGCTCCTTTTCTAAAATTTTTACGGAGGATGTAGAATTTTAGATGTGGCGTTTGTAATATCGACGATTTTATAAAATTAGATTTAATTTAATAAAATGAGTTTTTTTTATGTTCCCAGAACGCTCACGCCACGAGAGAATTGATTATAACGCGTTGGACTTTGAAGAGGATATCGATATGTCACATCATGATGGTAATTCATCTTATTCACGATCTAGACAAATGTCCTTATTGTTCTAGTGGTCGCGTGCTTAAGTTTAAATGTAGATAACGAGTTCCTAGATTTAAGTCCCGGGTCGGACTAAATAGTCATACGAGTATTTTTCTGAAAAGACATGTTGACTATGTAATCATTTTGGCCTGCGCCTGATGACTCCCCGGTCGTGAGTAGTGAAGAAATTAAGAGCTCCACACTCCAATACAATACAAACTTTAAAATAAATAGTGGACTGATTAATGCTGCATTCCTGAAAAGGCATGGAAGGCAAACATGTTAATCTAAATTGGTGGATAAACTCTGTCAAGATTGACAGCTTCAAATGAATAGCGGCAAGTAGCAGTATTTATACTATACTAGCTGTGCCCCGCGGTTTTACTCGCGTTAAACTTTATAAATTATAGCCTATGTGTTAATCCAGGGTGTCAGCTAACTCCAAACCATATTTTATTAAAATCGTCCCAGCCGTTTAGACGTGAAGAAGTTACAAACATACTATTATGCACTCGTAGGTTCTGCACATTAATAAAACTCCGAGATATTTTCCACACACAATATTTAATCGAACAGAGTAACGTTCTCATCTACCGTCGTACAAAGAATGCCTCTTTAATAATCCTCCTACCCTATTTAAATTTTTATCAGTGACAACCATTTAAAAGTCTACTATCGATTATTAATAGTTTTAAGATGTAAAATTATTATAGTAATTATTAAAATTATAATCACTAATCATAAGCACAGTGTAAAAATAGTATTATAACATAGCAGCTACGTCATAACTGTTGCGCGGCTATTGAGTACTTGATAACATTACACACTCACAAACTTTGTCCTTTATAACATTAGTGTGATGTGATTATGTGATTATATGTGTGTCTAAGTGTTATATACTAACATAGTTTTTATTTTGTTCTGATTACTAACATGCTATGGGCCGTCGATGCCTGAAATTAAACGATTTTTATTATTTACTAGCTGTGCCCGCGACTTCGTCCGCGTGTTAATTAGTTTATTTTGTTTTTTGGTAAAATAAAAGACTTTTTCTAAAATAAAAGTAGCCTAAGTTACTCCTTATTACATCAGCTACCTGCCAATAAAATCTCGTCAAAATCGGTCCACCCGTTTCAGAGATTAGCCGGAACAAACAGACAGACAGACAGACAAAAAATGTAAAAAATGTTATTTTGGTGTATGTACCGTATATATATTCATATTTGTGTAGTAAAACTCGGTTATTTCAATATTACAAACAGACACTCCAATTTTATTTCCTTGCATAGAAGATGTATAGATTATTGGGCCGTGTTGAAACCGGTAGAGACACCCGCTGAGTTTGTTTCGCTGGGTCTTCTCAGTTGGGGCGCATTGGATCCGGTGGTAGCATTAAAGCGCGACCGTCGTTATTAACATAAGGTCCGTCATAATAATATCACCTTAATATAGACAGAACCATTGCCAATATGTATTACAAATATTAGACTTAAACTAGATCATTAAACTTAAATATAATCTCTTGACAATAACTTGATACGAGCTAGCTAAATGTCATTGCTGTTATAAAATAAATTTTATTAATGTTTTAATACTATCAATACAATGTGTACCTAAATATCTATGTTACAAGAAATAATAATGTATACAACTATAATACTACAAACTTGTTCTGACTATTTACAAGCGCTTTTTTAAAGTCTACGTGAATAAAAACCTTTTTTATTTTATTCATTTATTTATTTATTATTATGCAATGTTGTAGATGACGCTTCGCACAAGCGCAAGCCGGCGGAGAGGCCGGAGCGGCGGCGCGAGCTGCAGCGCGCCGCCGGCGAGAGCCGCGCCGAGATGTTGGCGCTGGCGCTCGGCGTCAACCCCAAGCATGATCAGCAGAGGTTTGTGCTATTACTCATGCTATTATTGTATTTGTGGCGTCACATATATACACACATTAATTTTATATAATTTATTTAAAGTAAATTTATGTTTTATGTACTGTATAAAAATCCGGACAGACAGATTTTATTATGTACTAGCTGTGCCCGCGACTTCGTCCGCGTGTTAATTAGTTTATTTCGTTTTTTAGTAAAATAAAAGATTTTTTCTAAAATAAAGATAGCCTAAGTTACTCCTTATTACATCAGCTACCTGCCAATAAAAGTCCCGTCAAAATCGGTCCAGCCATTTCAGAGATTAGCCGGAACAAACAGACAGACAGACAGACAAAAATTGTAAAAACTGTTATTTTGGTGTATGTACCATATATATTCATATTTATGTAGTAAAAACCGGCTATTTCAATATTACAAACATACACTCCAATTTTATTTATTTGTATAGATTAGTAAGTTGAGTGGTGCAGCGACCAGAGTTTACGCCCGGTCCCGCCGGTGCCCCGGCGGGGCTAGTTCCGCGCTGCGCATGCGCCGGCCGCCGGCCAGTCGTCTTACTATCGCGCACGCGACACCTGTGTCCAATTATCCGCGCTTATTTTGTACGCGATCGACACTAGTCCGCAAAAATACTGTTCGTGTTGTGTTGTGACGTAAATACAGTCTAGCCGACTGATGCTGATCATGCGAAGGATGCTGTTGGTGCTGCCACGTATTCTGCGCACCAGAGATGCGCATCTCTTACGCATCGTAGCGTAGAAACAATATTAAAGCCCATATTTGAGTGATATTTGTTTAGTTGCGTTGTAGCAGTCGTGTAAGTGGGCTATGAGCTTAAGTCCAGTGGCGGATTTGCTCTAAGGCCCAGTAGGCCCGGGCCTTAGGCGGCCCGATATTAGGGGCAGCAATTCAAATGACAATAAATAGCAAGGACTAATGAAAAGTACAATACATATAATATATATATATAACTAGCTCAGCCCCGCGGTGTTACCCGCATTAAATTTTATACATTTCCTATGCTATAAACCTGACGGAGTCCGAAACCTTTCCAACGAATGCAAAACCGTGGAAATCGGTTCGTGCGTTCTGGAGTTATAGCGTCAGGAAGGAAAATCCGACTTATTTTTATATAGTAGATTATTATTTACATTAATTATTTGGTACGCAGGATATAAGTAAGTAAGTAACTCTTTATTGTACACCAAAAAATAATACATAAAAAGAACTATGAGTATGTTCAGAAATGGCGGCCTTATCGCTAATATCGATTGATCGATATATCGATCGATCGATCGAGTGTTATATCGATAGTTTATTTGCTGGTCTTATGTACGAGATATATATATCTCGTACAAAAGACCAGCAAATAAACAATCTAGAGTCCCAATGTTCTCCCAGCAACCTACCAGTAGACCCGGATCACCTCAATGAGGTCGACTCTGAGGTAGAACGTAGGCTCGCCATCCCTCTCCCCCCGACCCCAACTGCCCCCTCCCGGGAGGATGCAGACATCGTCGACGACGACGACGATCCCCTGAGGCCAGTGACCATCGAAGAGGTTAAAACTCTGATCAGGAAACTCCATCCTCGCAAAGCCCCCGGATATGACGGACTCACCAATCGCGTTTTCAAGCAACTCCCATTGCTTCTACTTAGCCTGATGGTCGCGATTTTCAACGCGGCCTTTTCCAACAACATCTTTCCACACCAGTGGAAACAGGCAAACGTGATTGGTATCCCGAAACCCGGTAAATCCAAATCCGATCCGGCGAATTACCGCCCCATTAGCCGTCTCTGCGCCATGGGGAAACTCTACGAGCGCATCATCCACGCCCGTTTGTCGTCGTTTATTCACGCAAACAACATCCTCCCTGACGAGCAGTTTGGCTTTCGAGCCAGACACTCCAGCGTTCACCAGGTGCATCGCATTGTCGAACACATCCTAGTGAAAGCTGCCCGTCAAAGATCCCACACAGGAGCACTTTTCTTCGACGTGGCCAAAGCGTTCGATAAGGTCTGGCACAACGGCTTATTATATAAGCTGTTCGAACTCAAAGTGCCTGACCGTCTCGTGCACATCTTACGAGACTTCCTTACGGACCGAACGTTTAGCTACCGCGTCGAGGGAAATTACTCCTCCCTCCGACCGATACGCGCAGGAGTTCCCCAAGGCTCAGTCCTTGCCCCGCTCCTGTTCTCGCTGTACACCAGCGACATCCCCAGACCCAATAAGGCTCATCTAGCCCTCTTCGCTGACGACACAGCTCTCTACTACTCCAGTAGGAGCACGTCAGTCATCCACCGAGAACTCCAATCCTCAGCCGAGGCCCTCGGCGAATGGTTCAGGAAATGGAGGATCGAAGTCAATCCCACCAAGAGCGCAGCCGTGCTCTTCTCTAGGATAGACCCCGCCCCCACCGCCGATCCCGTCCGAATGTTTGGTGAACCGATCCCCTGGGAGAAGAAAACCAAATATTTGGGAGTGATCCTCGATCGGAAGTTAAACTTCAAGGACCATCTGAGATACGCTCGTAACCGTGCCTCATTTGCCCTTTATCGATTACACGGCCTCCTGAATGCACGCAGTAAAATGTCCCTTGAAAACAAGGTGAGAATTTACAAGACGTGCATTCGACCCATGATGACCTACGCGAGCCCGGTCTTCGCGCACGCTAGGGATCAATTCATCCACCTCCTCCAGGTAGTCCAGAACAAGTTTATGCGACGAGCCGCGGGCGCACCGTGGTTCGTCCGTAACAAAAGCCTCCATGCCGATCTCCAATTGCCTACCATCAGGCAATGGATGAAGCATGCGTCCAAAAGGTACTTTGACTCTGCCACTCACCATCCAAGTAAATTGGTGGTACAGGCGGTCAAATACACTCCTTCCCGACTCTCACGTAAACACCGTCGTCCGAAGAACGTCATAGACGAATCGGACGACGAGATCACCGTATACCTAAACCAAATCAATTCGATTAGAGACTCTCGCAACACTGCACAACCGATATTTCGTACTCGCCGGACGCGAGTACGACCGCGAACGCGTCGCGACCACCAGCGTCCTCCATGACCCTTAGTTTGCATTCGATCCGATGAATGCCCGCTCCGGACCTAAACCGGAAGTGAGGCCCGCGTCGCGCATTAACGTAGAGTGACAGTTGCACAAAAATCCCTAAAACCACGATATCTCGCCCTCTCCTCGTCAGTATCCGCCCAGAGCCGAGGTTCGAGCCCCACAGGGGGCGCCCTCCGGCGCGGGTACTTAGTTTGTAGTTTGTTTTTGCTAGGCGGTTAGAGCCCACGCTCACCCCTACTGTCCGGTGAAGCAGTGAAAGCCAAAAGGCTAACTCTAAAAGCTAAATCACGTTAAAAAAAAAAAAAAAAAAAAAAACAGCAAATAAACCAGCTCACTTATGTCATCAGATATGTCTTGCCTTATCTATCACATGTAAAACGGTTTAAAGCAGCCAAAAAGCTTAATCGTTCTTTTCTTTTCGAAGTTAGCAATAAAGGAAATTCATTATATACCTATTGTTTATGTGCTTTCTCATAAAGAATAGGAATATAATCAATGTATTTTTTTGTGCTGAGAAAGGGGCGGCACATGCCCTGGGGCCTAGAGCGGCCAAGACTGTAAATCCGCCACTGCTTAAGTCGCCTATACCGCTCCGCCTCACAGCACTCAACGCTCTGCTGTGTCAATCCAGGGGCTCTACCGGATAAGTCGCCGAGCATCCGATCATTTCCGTGAATGGCGTTCTTATAAATAAAGGTTAAAAATGACTTAAACAATCGTTAAATCAGCTTCCATGAGCACATGTGACGTCATAAATGGTCCGGAATCGATTGTCAACGTTGAAGCCGATTTAACGATTGATTAAGTAAGTTTAACCTTTATTTATTTGAACGCCATTTACGAAAACGATGTTCGGCGACTTAGCCGGTAGAGGCCCTGACCGTGACTTGTTTGCCGATCGATGCTCGGGTATATTTCGGCAGAACGTTTGGGTTTCTGTGAGAACGATGTATGATTGTGTTTTAAAATAAATACTTATGTTCGCTTATTAATACGAGTATATTAAATGATTATTGTAATAGTTATCTTTAATAACTGTAATTGGTGTTCGACCGTTCCATTTAAAGTAAAATAAATAAATGATAATAATAAATTCTACAGACTTTCTTTATAAATCTTAATTTATTGTTGAAGCAACTCGTCTGTGAAATGCCTGTGCTATCAAAGTTCAAAGTTTTTATTGGTAAAAAGTATTTTACAGGTCTATTTAGCGTAGTGTAATTACGCAATGATCGATCAACAGTCGATCAAACGACATTTAGTTAATAATACATTTCGATGTCAATAAAATAATAAGTTATACAGATGTCAAAAAAGATAAAAAAATAATCAATATAAATTAAATCTTTAGTTTAAGAAACTCGTCAAACGAATAAAACGACTGCTTGATTAACCAGGATTTCAGCTTATACTTACAACTCTTAAAAGTCGGTGTGTCCAATACCTTAGCTGGTAGTCTGTTGTAAATTGTAAGCCCCATTACGTGAGTGAGTTTTGAAGATTTTATTAATTTACGTGGCACAGCAGTAAGCTTAGTAGCACCGCGGGTGTTATACGCGTGTACGTCACTCTGTTTTGTATAGTGGCTACTATTCGTACGTACATCACCTGTAACACTTTATTTTCAAATGTTTTTAAAAGTCACGGAATAACTATTATATATTTAAACTGACGGAAGCAGCTAACATAGTAAATACTAGTAAGGGGTAACTCACGTAATTAATTTAATGTTGGATTCGGCCAACGCTCAAACCACCGCTTGAACGTTTTAGTAAAAAAACTCTTGGAGCTTCGAATTTCACGCTTAGACCCAATTCTGACGCTTGCAAAAAGTTAATGTCACAATAGTCTAAGAGTAATATCATTATTTCGCACAAAGCTGCCAAGCGTCGAAGTACACATCAACGCTTGGCCGTTTAGCGCTCAAAAGCATCGGCTTAATAAAATAAATATAAATAAAAATGGTTTTTAATCACGTAGACTTTAGAAAAGCGCTTTTAAAGTTCTGTTTTCTAGTTCCTCGCGAGTGGACGTGTGACGCTGTCGACAGTGATTTTTTACGTTCTTTTTTCCTATTGGTCAATAGCGAAATTTTCGATTCCTTGTCACTCGTACGGGCTTCTTATGGCCTTACCCCGCCCAGTGCTACGAGTGCTACGCTATACAGCGCCCCACTACCGCGTCCAGCTAGACGGGCTGCTACGAGTGCTACGGTTCACCGCATCGACCGCGGCACTGTCATAGATACTTGTTTTGTGTTTGTGATTTATCTACGTTTATTACAATGAACTGTGCGGTTTGCAAGCAAGGTATTAATTCTAGTGGTTACCTTAGGTGCCACCAATGTTCTACACTACATCATTATCAATGCCTAAATATTAGGGATGACCAGTTTGCAGTACTAAATGATCAACAACGTTCAACTTGGCTATGTCAATTTTGTAATAATGTTACGCACCGTGGTAGGTCTACCATAAACTACTCTACGCCACAAGTACAATCATCAGCATCGGATGACTCCATGAACGTATCTTTTGACCAGTCACCGCATCCGCTACCTCAAACCACGAATACAGCGTCGATTTCTATGGGTCAAGTTACGATGGAAAATATCAGCACCCTATTAGATCAAAAACTTAATACCGTGACGTCTGTGTTAACTGAAAAATTTCAGTTAATGTTAAATAATGAGGTAAAAAACCTTGTACAAACGGAAATTAGTTCTGCATTAAAAACATTAGAAGAAGAATTTACTAAAACCACGGACCACATATGTGCTGGCCAAATGGATTTAGAGGAGCAAATGAAGGCAAATCAATGCACCATAAAGGACCTGGAGGCTGATAAATTACGCTTACAAAAAGATGTAAATAGTCTGAATAGCCGTCTTTCATCTATCGAGAGACTGACGTGTAGCCAAAACCTGGAAATTCAGGCCGTGCCAGAGAGCAAAGCTGAAAACATTATGAATTTATTTTTAAACTTGTGTCAAACCATAAACACCCCAATCAACAACGAGAATATTATATCATGCAGAAGAGTCGCGAAACTGGACTCAAGCAACAATCGCCCACGTAATAATATCTTGATTACTCTATCGAACTCGCGCATTCGTGATCAAATAATTACTGCGTGTCGCCGTTTCAACAAATCTTTGAAAGATGGTCAACTGAATTCGACACACCTTGGACTCGTCTCAAACTCAACTAATATATATGTAACTGAGCACCTTTCTCCTGAATGTAAGAGCCTGCATGCGGCGACTAGGCTCAAAGCGAAGGAACTTAATTACAAATATGTCTGGGTTAAATACGGTCGTGTCTACGTTCGCAAAGATGACAGAGATAATCACATACATATCAAAAACCTAGAAACTTTGAATAAACTCAGCTAAGCGGTATAGTTAACGTAATAGCTACGCTTTATATATTATATTAAGGTGTGTTAACTTGGGATATTCCTACTTTTAATGTTAATTTACTATCAAAATGTTAATAGGATTCGGTCTAAGATTAGAGAGTTTTATTTAAGTGTTCTTAATAGTAACTACGACATAATATGCCTAACTGAAACCAATTCAAACGATTCCGTTTTTGACGCGGAGCTCTTTGACGACCGTTATACTGTGTTTAGAAGGGACCGGGGCGACTCTTGTATTAGAAAGGTTGAGGGTGGTGGCGTGCTGGTTGCTATAAAAAAAGATTTTGAGACGCATCGTCTACTATCCTGGGATACTGAAATCGAGGATCTGTGGCTATGTATTCGTCATTCATCCAATCAATGTAACAAATCATCGACAGTATACTTATGCGTTTGTTATCTTCCACCTGATCTTTCAATTGAACGTATTAGTAAATTTTATAACAATTGTCAAAAACTTATAATGGAAAATTACCACTTAGGAGATTTTATTCTCATTGGAGACTTTAATACACCTTCTCTCACATGGACTAGATCTAATCATTTCCATTACTTAGAACCTAGCTCACCACAAGACACTAAAGCTAATTTGCTAGTCGAGACTTTGCTGTTGTGTGAATTACATCAACTTAACAACATCCCCAATAAGAATATAGATACCTAGATCTCATCTTAACCAACGTAACGTCATCACAGGTGTACGGCGCTGTACCACTGAGTAGACTCGATGAACATCATCCCCCGTTAGTTACCCAAGCAGCAAAATGTGGTCTAGTAATTGTCCTGGGACCACCATTTCATTAGGACTATAACGGAATGGTAAGCAAAAAAAAAGGGCCCAATTTAGGCGTATTTTAGCTAATTAAATATCTATAGTAGACTTCGTGAATACCATTTTGACCAATAACGGCCATATAGTTGGACTATGTAAAACTATTTTCTCCCGCGAAGCCAACTATCAGCGCCTAATGGAACCAATCACGACAATAGTAACCTTATAGTTAGACCAAGAAGAACTATTTGCTCTCGCGAAGCTAACTATGAGCGCTAAATGGAACCAAACACGACAATAACGTACACAGTGAATATCTTACAAGCTCATACAAAGTGATGTGAATTGGTGAATGTTGTTATGCACATATGTAAAGATTAATTAATATTGATAAAGGTAAGTTATTATATTTTTATAATAAATATTATCTAGAATAAGAGTAGGGTGTTAGTTAACAATAAGTGAAGCCGTGTTTGAATGTGCATGGCGCAGGTATATTTTCGGTGAAGTGTAATAAGTTTTTTGTCAAAAATTTTTAACGCCCTTCGAAATTCACGTTTTCATTAAGTTGAATTTTAAAATAATGTTGGTTTCAGTAAGACATACAACGACAAGTCGCCATCTTGACAAACTTGGTCTTCCCAAATACATTAACAAACCGTTATAGGCGTACTTTGTTTAAAAATGGTAAATAGCAGAACTATTGCTTGGCCATATTGTTTGGAATTAGAGTTCCTTAAATATTGTAATGTTACTCTATGTTGTTATTAGGTACCGATGTCTTATTTTCCTATTTTTGTTTAGGTGTCAGGTGTGAAGATGGTAATGTTTCTGGACGTCGATAGGTTTTTAACTACTTTTCGAGCTTTAAAAATTGTTTGTAATATTTTCTACTTCTATTTTTGTGCTTTCCCCTGCTAACTTGGTTTATTGTTTCACAGAATGGGGATCAAGACCAAATTAGTGAGATGCCAACGGTCTCTCGAGAAGATACTCATTCAAATACTACAAGATCACTTCATTTACAACAAAACTCGGCTACCATTCAATCCGGTTCAGCAATTTTACCTGTATCTTCTGTTGTCGCGCAAAACCCTTAACTTGTCATAACAGAAGCAGAAGAAACACTGTCAGATGTCAGTTTAAATGCTCAACATTTCGTTCTTTACAACACGGATAACCAAATACAGCCTGTCGAGGATGGTCAAATTCCACAACTTCAACATGAAGTAAAGTCAATCAAAGAAGACATTTAAACCATCATACCAAATCAAAATGCACTTTATGAAATACAAACTAACATGTGCTGAGTTCTGTGTCGAAGAGAGATTCAGAATGAATTAAACCCGTACATCCAATGACCGTTTCAAGAAAGCAAGAAGACGTAGATGTAGACATGTTATAAGAAATCTAAGAGAACTTGAAGAATTTGAAACAAACTTAACAAATACATTTATTCAAAATTTCTAATAAAGAATTGAATGCCGCATGTCGTATTGTATTCTACAGCCCATTTTCTAAGATCGCTATGTAGTTGAAAATTGGAATAGTTTTCAATATCGCATTCATCTTCTTGTACAGGTTCCTCACTAACACAATCTTCCAAGTCTACATTTAGAATTGCTTTTATCGATTAAACGTTTTTTCGTGCAGAATCATTAACATAAACATTTTGTCTTAAATTTTCACAATAACAATTTGGTACAGAACCTTCTCATATTTCTACAATTCAACAAAATCAAAATATCCGTACTGAGACTATAACAGAATTTGCAAGACCATTATAAACCAATGTTTTCTTGTTCAGGACACCACGGATATAGTTTTGGATACTAAGTATATTATATTAAACCTTTATAAGCGTGTTAAGATTATAACGATATTGGTTTATACCACTATATAACCGCTCCATTTTACTGATAATTGTTCTGTAAAGTAAATTTATAAACCCTTATAAAACCAAGTAATAAATGCAAATAGTATCCAGAATGTTTAGTTCTGTTTATCACTCTTATTGGTGTACTTTAATTATAGTGGTTCTATAATGTTTCTTGTTAGTAGTTATAAGCATAGCTTACCAGTTTATCTGCTCTTGAGTGCGTTTACGCCCTCGCGATACTTTTATAGGTCACGCAAGCTTATATTTGACCTTTAATTTCGGCCTATAAGTAACTATAAGTTAATGTATAGGAGGAGATATACTATAAGGCCCAACTAACTCCATGCTTGCTATTATAAGCGATGCAGCAAAAACTAGAACCCTTAAGCGAACATTAAAAGTGCTGGAGTCCTATAACGTCTGCACTATAGGATAATTTTGCTGCTTGGGTATAAACTTATCTTTTAATGAATCTATTTGTAAATACCTTAAACCTGAAAAACGCTACAAATTTAACTTTCAGAAGTGCGATTATTCTAGGCTTAAAGGGGAACTTATGAAGACAGATTGGCCAACAGTCTTAACATCCTCTGATATAGACAGCTCTGTAGGCAAGTTTTACTCTACACTTAATGAAATCATTTCACGTTTCACACCCTTAACGAAGGTTGATGCACATACTTATCCTGCATGGTTTTCATCAGGGTTGAAGCGGAACCTGAAGGAAAAGCTCAGGTACCATAGACGTTTTAATAAATACGGAAATCCCCGTGACTATGATACATTTAGTTTGTTTCGTTCTAGGTGTAAAAAGCTAATGAGTGAGGATTACGACAATTTCCTATCATCAGTGGAATCTTCTCTCGATACCAACATAAGAAATTTCTGGCGGTTTGTTGACAGTAAAAAGGGTATCAATTCAATACCACAGACTATGAAATATGAAAACTTGGTTTCCTCTGATCACCGGGGAATCTGCGAGCTTTTTTCTCAGTACTTTGAATCAGTCTATGATAACATCACAGATACTAATGCGGCGCGGATGCTGGTTTATATGACATGAATATCAGCACGGTGTCCTCTGTTAACATCTCCGATAGCGACATACTATCTAAAATAATGAAACTCGACTCTAAAAAAGGTACTGGTCCAGACGGTATTCCCCCATGTTTTATAAAAATGTGTGGTAAGGAATTGATTACGCCGTTGTCCATAATTTTTAATAAATCCCTCCATTCTGGCACATTTCCTACTGTGTGGAAAACAGCACACATAGTACCTATATACAAATCAGGCGACAAATCTCGCTGTGAGAATTATCGACCAATAAGTATCCTATCTTGCCTGGCTAAGCTGTTTGAGTCTGTAGTTTACGATACACTTTACCATCATGTAAGCTCGCTTATCTCACCTAAACAACATGGGTTCGTTAAAAATCGCTCAACTTTATCCAATCTACTAATATATAAAAATTATCTATGTATAGCGTTCGGTAAGAGATCTCAGGTCGATTCCATATACACAGACTTCTCAAAAGCGTTTGACAAGGTGTTTTATTCTTCATTATGTGTCAAACTCGCGAGATATGGCATTCATGGCAATTTACTACGGTGGGTAAAATCATATTTGGATAAGAGGAGTCAGCTCGTAGCCATCAAAGGCCATGTATCTACTCCAATAATTTGCACCTCAGGAGTTCCCCAAGGATCGCATTTAGGACCCCTATTTTTCGTCATCTTTATCAACGATCTTATAGATAGACTAAATAACCCGTGTTTATTGTACGCTGATGATCTAAAAATATATTCAGCTGTAAACAGTATTCATGACGCCCTATCTCTTCAGTCAGATCTTGAAACGGTCAACGATTGGTGTCATGATAATTGCATGTCTTTGAACGTCCAAAAGTGCTGCGTTATTTCCTTCACTAACAAAAGTCAAAAAATATTACATAACTACAACTTAAACGGGTGTGAGTTAATAAGAAAGAACTGGGTTAAAGATCTGGGTATTATTTTCGACGAAAAGTTAAATTTTCATATACATTTCGATAACATGGTTAATAAAAGCATCAAGTTGCTCGGTTTTATATTCAGAATAAGCAAGAACTTTAAAAATCCTATTTGTCTGTTACAACTGTATTCCACTTTAATTCGGAGCATCCTGGAGTATAACTCACCTATTTGGTCACCTTTCTATGCTATCCATATGAACCGAATAGAACAGTTGCAAAAGAAATGCCTACATATAATGTGCCACAGGCTCGGTCTTGTAAGACAACTAAGATCATATAAAGAGAGGCTAAACAGATTCAAATTGCTATCGCTCGAAACTCGTCGTAAATGCTATGACCTCACTTGTCTTCACAAGATAGTGCACTCCATAATCGATGCCCCTCACTTAACATCCATTTTGAATTTCAACACAAAATTTAGAGCCCGCCAACCTCATCTTAAAAGTTTTACGTTAAATGTTCACATAAATAATACATCGTATTACAATCCACTTGTTAGAATGTGCCGTCTTTATAATGAGAGTTTTCAACTTCGGAATCCAAACTTTTAAAAGGAAAGTTAGACATATCATGTCAAAAAGTTAAAAATTAAATCTGCTTAAGCTTCAAATTATTAGATTTTAGTTTTAATTAATTAGTTTTAAGGTGCATGTTCACCTAGGTGCGACTCGATTGGATCATTGTGTTACGGATCGTGCTTCGGTGAACTTCAAATCTATTTGTTTTATTATATAATTTTACTTTATGTCATGCGTCACTATTAGTTCCACTCAAATTGTCATGCTGTGTACACTTGTTTAGGAATACTGTCTAGAGCTAAACCTTAATGTATACTTTTCTGTCATGTATTGATGATATTCTGTTTTGTGTGCCAATAAAATAAAATAAAAATAAAAAAATAAATAGTCAGAACATATTCGTAGTAATATATAATTAATATATAATTATTTATAGGTACATATCGATATTTAGGTACACGGATTGTGGGAAATAATTTACAATAGGATTTAATGCGCATTATATTTACAATACTACTACAACAGCCTCGTTCTGTTTCCGTAAGTTGATTCCCTCTGTGATCATAGTATTGTTATTTTCTGTAGAGACATGCGAGATATGCGGGACACGCGAGATATGCGGGACACTCGAGATATGCGGGACACGCGAGATATGCGGGACACGCGAGATATGCGGGACACGCGAGACACGCGGGACATGCGTGACGCTCGCGGACTGCGGCGCGAGGTCACGTCCACCGTGGGGTTCGCAGCTCCGAAGCTGTCTTCAGCAGTCGCCAACATGTCTGAAGGTTAGTTATAAACAATTATGATAACACTGTGTGGGGGACCTCTGAGAAGAAAATATGTTGCCGAGATTTAATAGCTAGCAATATATGTTGCAGACATTAAATTGTAATTGTTTAGTCATTTATATTACGGGATGATGTCGTCAAAGTTAACGTAGTCCCCTTAAATAAAGTATTAAAAAAACCGGCCAAGTACGAGTTGGACTCGCCCATTAAGGGTTCCGTATCAGCAAGTATTTCAGTTGATTAAATTAAAGGCAAATTGCTGTTTACGATCTATGACGTGTTAAAATAATTAGTTACTAGATCTCGTTCAAACCAATTTTCGTTGTTAGTTTGCATGGTCATGTACATCATATTTCTTTTTTAGTTTTATCATTCTCTTACTTTAGAAGTTACAGGGGTGGGGTGAGGGGACACTCATTTTACCACTTTGGAAGTGTCTCTCGCGCAAACTATTCAGTTTAGAAAAAAATGATATTAGAAACCTCAATATCATTTTTGAAGACTTATCCAAAGATATGATATTAGAAACCTCAATATCATTTTTGAAGACTTATCCAAAGATACATGAGTACGATGATAAAAATAATTTTGAGTTTCAGTTCTATCTATGGGGAACCCCCAGTATTATTGTTCTTTTTCTATTTTTGTGTGAAAATCTTAATGCGGTTCACAGAATACATACAAAACGTACCAAGTTTCATCAGTACAGCTTTTATAGTTCCGGAAAAAAGTGGCTGTGACATACGGACGGACAGACAAACAGACATGACGAATCTATGAGGGTTCCGTTTTTTGCCATTTGGCTACGGAACCCTAAAAATGGACGGTGTTAAATCCACCTAGTTACAACCTCTCAGGACTAGATTACTAATATCATAAGCAACAACTTTTGTTCTACGAGTTAAAACGATTATAATTTATTTAAACAAAACGATTTATAATTTTTTCTTGTACTGTCGTGACATTTGTAGGGCTATGTTTCATTCATAACGCATTACACTGTCGCTGTCGGACACGGAGTGTCCTGGCGTAGGGTTCCCTGCTTGCCGCTGTTACTGCGATACCTATTCATCGTCTATCTACTTATTAACCTCATAATCTATCTTATGTTTGATCCGTATGATTACACGGTCAATTTTAGTAAAAGTGATATTTTTGTTAGGTTATTTAAGCTGGCTCGACGAACTTTACTATACTAATTCATAAATATCTCCTAAACGCGTGGACCGATTGGCATGACTCAAACTAGGGTTGTAACGGAGGCCTCTTAGCGGAGGCGGAGGCGGATGCGAAGGTGACGGATTTCACCTCCGCGGATGCGGAGGTTAACGGATGCGAATGCGAAGGTGAAAGTGGATGTGAAAAAATAGTATTTTATGAGTAATATTAATATTTTTTTAATCTCAATAAATGAAGAAAGAGCTGAAAGTGGGGCAATTTCAATTTGACTTCATAGAGAAGGAGGGACGCTTTATGATGAACTCCTTTTTCAAGAAGCCGGATAACCGCAAATGGACCTGGGTAAGGTAAAACAAAAAACGAGATAGACTTTATTTTGTCGACGATAAAACAGATGTTCAATGACGTCTTTGTGATCAATACGGTTAAAAGTGGGACCGATCACAGGCGGGGCTCATTGAACCTTAATGTCAAGCTCCAGAGGTCCCGGCTGATAAAGTCTATGCTCCGACCTTTACCCATCCACATCGAAAACCCGGAACCCTTTGCTCAAACTGCCCATACGGCTGGGTCTTTAAGGCCCGCCGTACAAACAGAACCAAAAATATATCTGACTAAACTCTGCAGCTAAAGGAAGAAAGACGGAATAGTACATTACGCCCCAAGGGAGGAAAGTAGGACATTTCAACCCGCGCGATATTGTCACCCGAGCCGAAGGCGAGGGTGACAAAAGCGTGGGTCGAAAAGTCCTGCTATCTTCCCGTGGCGCGTATACTATTTTTCATCATACCAGGACCGAAAGTTTAATGACATTGTATATAAGTAAAACGAATGTAGTTCAAATTATTCATTGAGAGTACATTACGTCCCAAGGGAGGAAAGTAGGACATTTCTTGTTACGAATATAGTTCAAATTATTCATATCGGGGGGGTCGGGGCTAAGCCCCGGTGGGGTCCGGGGCGCAGCCCAGACGACAAAAAAAAATTATTATTTATTTATTTCTCTTCTCTTACAACTATTTTTACAGGTGTTAACCTAATGCAATAGTGTAAATATCTATTGATTGTAGCTTATTACAAATAACGCTATCTTCGTGAATTCATTCAGAGAACATGAAAACAAGTCAATTTTTTCCGCTACCTGATTAAGGGTGTGCAGTGCTCGTGTGAGCGGCGCCTTGCGTAGTAAGTTGGTGCGCCCTTGTGGCACGGCCAACAGTGGTGGCTGACGGCGTCGCCACACATATCTTTCAGGGGTGCAAAAACCTACAATTCTTAAAATGCAAGCGTTACTTATTTGTCCCCTCATTACTTTAAAAATGTAGGAAACTAGATACAGCTCTCGCCGTACACGCAGCTCGTTATATCCTACCATGCCTAATACAAATAAATTTGGATACATTAAGGGGTAAAATGGATATATTCCATAAAATCTCAAATACAAGTAGCGTGTAAATTTGTTTTGAATTCTCTCCAACATAAGGCTATATTTAGCTTCATGTGGAGCCCAGATAACTGCATTGCCTTCGAGATTACTCCTCACTAAAGCATTGAACAAGGCGATTATAGCTTTAATGTTATTAAAACCGTAGGATCGACGTAATATGAATCCCAAATTCCTATAGGCTTTTTTACATATACTTACAATATGATTCCGGAATTGTAAATCTGTATTAAATTTAACTCCTAAGTCTTTTATTTCTGTTACTCTTTTTAATTTCATTGCGTTAATTTCGTATTCATATCTTATCGGTTTCAGTGCTCGAGTAAAAGAGATTGTTAAACATTTGGTAATATTAAAATCTAATTTATTAGCTTTACTCCAAGCTGCTACCTTCAAAATATCACTCTGAAATAGTTCACAGTCTTTAATACTTTTTATTGGCATAAACATTTTCAGGTCATCGGCAAACAATAAGCAGCTTGAATTTTTTATGACCTCCGGTAGGTCATTGACCATAATGATAAATTCAAGAGGACCTAGGTTGCTACCCTGACTGACGCCTGACCTGACAAAATATGTATCTGATCTACATCCCCCGTACTCCACATACTGCCGTCTGTCTCCCATGTAGTTAGCTAAGAATCGCAAAAGATGGGGAGTGCATCCGATGCCAGCTAGCTTACTTAGCAGTATGTCGTTATCAACGACATCAAACGCCTTCCGAAAATCGAAGTAGGCGGCATCTATCTGCCCCCCACTATCCACTGCAGGTACAAGATGGGTCATGTAGTTCAGCAAGTTGCTAGTTGTACTGCAACCCGGTCGAAAACCATGTTGCACTTGTGACAGCTGCCCCTGTACTTGATCATACAGTGTCTTTTGCAACGCGGATTCAAATACTTTGGCAGGGGATGATAGTACTGCTACCGGCCTGTACCCGTCGACACCCTCACCCACTCCTCCCTTTGGAACTGGAACTACCCGGGTTGTGTTCCATGCCTGAGGAAAGATTTCGGTCTCCAGGCACAGGTTATACACATGTAACAGTGGCTCGTCCAGTACAAACCGACAATCCCTAATGATAAACGCAGGTATACCATCAGGTCCAGCTGAACGCTTTGGTTTGAGTCTTCCAAGCGCTTGCCTAACCTCAGTCAATTGCAGCTTGTTGAGATATATTCGTGCAGATGCATTTGTACAACCCGCATCAACTACTGCTGCGTCCACGTTTAGCTTAGGTTGGACAGTACTATAGACGGACTTAAAAAACTCCGCGAACTCTTTCACGCATTGCTTGCCTTCCAGTACCACTCCTTCTTTTAATATATTTCGATGGTTTCCGTGTTTTGTTTTAGTTTTAATGTAATCCCAGAAAGCCTTAGGGTCTTCTATTATTTGTTTCTGAACCCGATCCTGGTACTGTTTATATGCCTTTTGGATCATACTTTTTACCCTCGCCCTACACCTAGAGAATGCTTCGTAATCATCTTTCGATTTACTCGACTTATACCGGGTATGAAAATTTGCCTTATTTTTAATGTCGCGGATAATATCAGCATTGTACCATTCGGGGTAATTGTACCGGGATGTTACATGCTTCCGCATTTTATTTGGCACACAGTCACTGATAACTTTATTAATCTTTGAGTAAAAACACCTTAAACTCGCTTCTACATCATTTAATTTGTATAATGAGGACCAGTCTATAGAGGCTAAGGCGGAATATAATAAGGGATAATCAGCCTTACCAAAATTCCAATCATTTTGAGGGGGCAGTGCATCACCCCAACCCTCGCGGATCTTCGTCTCGACCTCGTCGTCACTGACACTGAGATCTCAAGCGGCGGATGATACACGTCAACCGGAACCAACGATTCAGATGCCGCACTCACACAGACACCTTCACCCAAAGAGGTCAACACCAAATCTAATTGACGATTATTGCAATTTGCTATTTTGTTTCTCTGAATGAATCCACAGTATGATTGAAAATATTCAAAATAATTAGATATCTCCGAAGGACACGAATACAAGTTAAAATCCCCTATTAATACTACACGATTATATTTTACACATATTTGTTCTAGGATTCTAAATAGTATCATATATTCAGTCTCACTACTATTCGGCGGGATGTAAACAACGCCACATAAAAATAACAATCTTTCGCGCAAATACACCTTAGCCAAAACCAGTTCGAACACCCGCTCGCCTATGTTGACGTCACCTGGCGTAGGTACCATTCTTATCTCAATACCCGGTGTGGCCACGAGAAGCGCGCCTCCATGCTTTCTTCCGTCCGATCGATCACATCGTATAATTTTGTAACCTGCTGGAATTATTTCGGCGTCTTTAATAGACTCATTACAACCCTTTTCGGTAAATGCAAATAAGTGAGCACTCGAGGACACAAATCCGGCATATAATTCATCTAACTTGGTCCGAAGACCTCTGACATTCTGGTAATATATGTCGAATGTTTTATGCGAACGTACTTTTTGTGTCGTTTCGTTTACGAAACCATATCCACTCGGAAAACTCCACGTTTATAGGCCAAACGTCAGATTCACACAATTTATTATAAAAGCTTTCGGGAACTCCCACAATAAATTAAGCGTAATCTCTCTCAGTTCTCTGATTTATTTTCTCGACTTTCACTGAACATTCAGCACCACATATCTTCTTAACATACATTTCTAATATTTCTATCGTTGTTTCTTTTTTTAAACGCCATACATGTAAATATTTTTTCCGTTCCATGCCTTGTATTTCTACCGAACTGACACTTCCACCCCTTTTTACTTCGTTGTTAGGAAATCTCCTTCCTCTCTTTCTAACTTCGGTCCATTCATTGTCTCCTAATTTAGCTTTATTTGTTTCCGATGAGCACTGTTTTTTTAGTTTATCTTCTATATTCCCTTCTTTTTCCGAATGTTTCTCATTCACCAATAAGTTCGCTTGTTTTATGGCCACACTCGATTTAGTATGTGCAGATACTCTGGTAGATTCTTTCCACTTATTTTTGCATATGATTGTTTATTTACCTCTATTTCGGGTTTTCTTTTTTCCTTCTTTTCCATGTCACTAACGTAAGCTTCAAGATATTGATTTCTACTTTTTAGCGTATTTATTACTTCTTCCAACATATCCACTTTATTGACTTTTTCTTGAACCACCCTCATATTTTTTTGTAATTCATCGTACTTGTATTAAAAGACTTGATATAAGCGTGGGTCGAAAAGTCCTGCTATCTTCCCGTGGCGCGTATACTATTTTTCATCATACCAGGACCGAAAGTTTAATGACATTGTATATAAGTAAAAGGTCTTCATCAATTTTATAAACGATGCAATTTCTTCCAAGCAATAAATTGATTGTAACAATTTTTATATCGTAAAAAATATTAATAAAATTTAGCACCCTCCAAATCGGTACAGTTTGGAGGGTGCTAAATTTTGAGTTATTTCCGCAGCTTCCGCAGCAATGTTTCGTCGCACTTCTTCATCTTCAGAGTCGTCACTTGAATAATCCGATGAATTCATTGTCAGGTTTTTTTTACACAGCTGTATTCACTTATTTTTTATACACAAGGTTTTTCTATGTATATTTTTGATGTAATTTTTATCAGAATCAGAAAATTTGACTCTTAGATAAATATTATTTTATTTTATTATTATTAAATGATGTTATTGCCGCGTGTATAATGATATGGGCTTGAAATAACAACTTCACGGTTACCATGGTAATGAGTTATGTCAAATAGATAACGGGAAGAAAACTTTAACTTTCCGCCTCGGAATGATAAACTGTCACTAATTGTGAGCAGTCTGAAATATGCATCTTTCTTCCCGCAAACAAGAGAAGAAATTCAAACTTTCGGCCTCGGGATGATGAAAAATGGTTTTGACATCCTCTGATGATGCTACCAGATACCGGCAGCTCAACAGACAGATCTAGACAGTCTTCGACTCGCCCAATTAATACAAAATGTAGAAGCCATCGAGTGGAACAAAGGCTCTAAAGTGTTAGCAAGAGAACTGTCTGTTGAAGAGAGCCAACTGACGAAGCTGAAGACTGAGGATGGCAGAATCGTCACGTCTAGACCTGAGTTGCTGGGAGAGATCGAGAGGTTCTATGGACAGCTGTATCGAGAACCCAGTCACCTGTCGATAGTTGTGCCTCAGATCCCAGAGCACGACTAACCCGAGACTTCACCGAAGACATCCCGGACGTCAGCATGTGCGAGATAAGAATCCCTCTCAAACAGCTTAAGAACAACAAGGCGCCTGGTGATGATGGAGTTACAGCAAGTTACAGCTTCTAGCTCTTCTACGGGCCCTTCAGAAGTTAAGATATCTCGACAAACAAAAAATCACATTTTCAAATTGCTCTCGTAATTATCTTACATGTTTGAAACTCATACCAATTCTTTTAAAAACTATCTTGGCCAACAAAAACGTTAAAACTAGAGTCTATACGACTCAAAACACGTTATTTGGAATCTAATTATAAATAATGAACACCTACAAAATCCCTACTTTGGCATTTAAAATAATAATTTGAACTAACCTTTCCGCAACTGTAGGTAATGTAAAAACTGATAAAACCTTGTCCCCTTTTTTCGACAAACATCCAAATAAACAATACCTAGCATCAGATTTGTGATGATGAGACATTTTTAATGTTCAATATTTATAGAATTAAGTAGAGAGCTGCCAGTACTTTTTAATCCGTGGCGTATAGCGCTGCTCTCGAGCGGTCGGCGACAGCCCTCTGGGCTACGGCACTGCCAAGGCGCGCGAAAGTGTAGGTAATTATCACCGTAGGTATAGCCGAGTGAAGGGGCCCTGGTAGAGCTATGAACATTCAAGCGGGAAATTAAATTAATGCTTATTGTTGTATGAAAATAAAATGTAACAAATTATCAAGAGTTGTAGATCAAAAGTTTTTGCTACTACTATATACATATATAATTATATTCAGGAAAATGGCTTTAACAATTTTGTTAAAACTAAAAATAGGCCTTAATTTAATCTAGCTAGATCGGTTGCTCAGCTATCAAAACCTGTTGAAACTCTAGTATCAGTAAAAAAATATTAATATAATTTATGCACATATGTCTAGGTCTTGCTAAGTCGAGTCATGATGACAGACCGAACGCTGATTACGACCCATTCAGTCTGCTGAGGAGCACCTTCAACAGAGGGGAGAACAAAAAGGAACCCAGGTTTGTAATGTCCAGTAAGATCGTAAACCGTCGTTAAATAAACGATTGGAAAGGGTCTAATGATACATTATAGGTGCAATAGAAAATATGTTGTATGTTTTAAAATTTATTTCACAGGCGAGATGACCGTTTCCGTCGTGAAGCTAACACACAGCCAGAGCGCCGCGACCTTAAAGATAGATTCGAAAAGGAACAAGCTAAAGACAAAGAAAGGGACGACAGGCGCGATAAGTACAGAAATGAAAAAGAGAGGGATGATAGGGAACGCAGGCATTATGAAGGTAGTAGGAGGGGAGGAGATGAAAGGTAAATAAAATAAAGCATAATTAATCCATGTAAAGTTGTGCATCGTAAACAGTACTAGACTACACAAAAAACAGCGACATCAAAAAGTATATAACATATATATACTTCCTTTGTCCGTTGGAAATTCAACTGCACCATGTTGCCATAGTATCGTTCTCCAGTATATTACTAAGGACCTATATTGAGCCATTAGTCCAGGCTGGAAACATACAACAAACTCACAAGTAAATAAGCAGACATACATAAATTAGTATAACAATGAACTGTTTAAAAACAGTGCCTCTTAACCTACCGAAAGCATTAAATTTCATTTCAGAATGGAGAGAAAAGAAAAATATGAAAGGGAGCTCGTCAAAGAAATACCTAAACGAGATGAAGATTTACCCAAGCAACGGGACGAAGATCGGAGCAAACGTGATGACGGCTCAAGAAACAGAGACCATGATAAATCGAAACGGGATGCTGAGAGGTCCAAATGGGATGATGACAGCACTAAAGGCGATGACGACAAGCCTAAACGAGATGACGATAAGTTGAAACGAGATGACGACAGGTCTAAACGAGATGACGACAGGTCTAAAGGAGATGACGACAGGTCTAAAAGAGATGAAGACAGGCCTAAACGGGATGACGATAGGGCTAGAAAAAGAGAGGAGAGAAATAAGAGTAGGGAAGATGATAGATCTAAAAGGGATGACAGGTCCAGAAATTATGATGACGGAAGACCCAAAAGAGATGACATATCTACAAATAAAGAAGAAGACAGGTCTAAAAGAGATGATAGGTCCAGTAACAGGGACGACGATAAGTCCAAGAGAGATGACGACAGATCCAAAAGGGATGATAAATCTAGAAACAGAGATGATGACAGGTCTAAAAGGGAAGATCGTTCAAGGACTAGAGACAACGATAGGTCTAAAAGGGATGATAGGTCAAGACATAGAGATGACAGGTCGAAGAGGGATGACAGGTCAAAAAATAGGGATGATGACAGGTCCAAGAGAGATGAAAGGTCAAGAAATAGGGATGAGGAAAGGTCTAAAAGGGATGACCGCTCAAGGAACAGAGATGACGATAGGTCCAAGAGGGATGATAGGTCAAGAAATAGAGATGACGACAGATCCAAGAGGGATAACAGGTCCAGAAATAGAGATGACGACAGGTCCAAGAGGGATGACCGCTCGAGGAATAGAGACGACGATAGGTCTAAGAGGGATGACAGGTCAAGAAATAGAGATCATGATAGGAAGGATAGAGACGATGACAAAGATAAGAAGAGGAGACGGTCGCCTTCTGCTACGAAGGATAGGTAAGATTTTATGCTCTTTTCAATTAGGTGTCGATCTACTGCGATCATCCTCTTAATACAAGTTAAAGCATGCCACTTGAGTATATTTCGGCGGACCGTCACAACTGGGGCTCTACCGGCTAAGTCGCCGAACATCGATTTCTTAAATGGCGTTCAAATAAATAAAGGTTAAAAACATCGTTAAATCGGCTTCCATGAGCACATGTGACGTCATAAATCGTCCGGAATCTATTGTCAACGTTGAAGCCGATAGAACGATTGATTAAAAAAACTTGTGTGTACTTATGTACACGCGTTAGAAGTTATACTTCTTAATATACAACTTGAACATAGTTATCAATTTTCATACCACCTAGAACTAACTTCATGCTGTCTTCTTCTTCTTAGCGTGTCGATGGCAATCTAAATTAAGTCAGCCCAGAATTCAGCTACGCGTTGAGCGTTGTCAGTAGCGTCCATTAGTTCTTCCATCGTGCAGGCATTAGGGCACGCAGGACATGTCAACAAGTGTGCCATAGTTTGAGGAACGGAACCACACTTGCACTCTAGGTTGGAATTGTTTAAAAATCCCCACCTGAGCAGGTTTTCCTTGCTTCGACCAACTTGGGTCCGGAGTCTATTCAGGGACTTCCAGGTTGGCCACGGCAACTTGTGTCCAGGCGGTAGGTTTTCAGCGGGAGGGACGAATGGGATGGGTAGGCAAGCACTGTCTCGCCACAGTTTGAGCCGAGTCTTAGACCGTTCGCCAGAAAGTGGAAGCACACACTTCATGAAGCTTTTTCGACTTTTAAGCCTTTGTCCCACTAGCTTACTGTTGTGCATAAGGTGCCGTGCATCGCTGCTCATTTTATACCTTTCTTTGGAGCTTGCCACCGCTCTGCGAACATCTGGTGGCGCTATGCCTGCCAGCGGATATAACATGTGTAGCGGCGTCGCTTTGAGACAACCAGTGATGATCCGGCATGTTTCATTCAAAGCGGTATCCACTAATTTTGCGTGAGCTGAACGACTCCATACGGGGCACGCGAATTCTCCACATGAAAAAGCTAGCGCCAGTCCAGAAGTCCGCATGACATCAGGTGAAGCACCCCATTTATAGCACACAAGACGTTGCAAGATATTATTGCGAGATTGCACTTTCTGCTTGATGTTCTTGCAGTTTTTACTAAATGTGAGTGATCTGTCCAAAGTAACACCAAGATATTTTGGGAAGCAACTGTGCTCGATAGATACACCGTCCCAAACGATGTCAAGTTTTCGACCCGCCTCTCTATTACGAAGATGGAATATGCACGACTGGGTTTTGCTCGGATTGGGCCTAAGCGAGTTAGCGTAGTAGTAGTCAGCCAAGATTTCAAGAGCGCCAGACAAATAAACCTCGATCTCGTCGAATGTTAGGGCCTGCGCAGTAAGCGCCAAATCATCTGCGTAGAGAAAGCGAGACGTATTCGGTATGGATGGCTGGTCGTTGGTGTAGATGTTAAAAAGCAGCGGTGCTAGGACACTACCTTGAGGTAAGCCGTTTTTTTGCGCCCTCCAACGACTTTTGTCTGCGAGTAGATGGACCTGGAAACGGCGGTTATGTAAAAGTTCGCGGAGTATCCGCACGAAGTTTCGGTCGTTGGTCATGGTCTGTACCTTCCACAACAGACGCCTGAGGTTCACCGTATCATAAGCAGCGGATAAATCCATAAATACTGCTGCTGTTAAATTCACTCTCATACCACCTAGAACTAACTTCATGCTGTTAAATTCACTCTCATACCACCTAGAACTAACTTCATGCTGTTAAATTCACTGTCATACCACCTAGAACTAACTTCATGCTGTTAAATTCACTGTCATACCACCTAGAACTAACTTCATGCTGTTAAATTCACTGTCATACCACCTAGAACTAACTTCATGCTGTTAAATTCACTCTCATACCACCTAGAACTAACTTCATGCTGTTAAATTCACTCTCATACCACCTAGAACTAACTTCATGCTGTTAAATTCACTGTCATACCACCTAGAACTAACTTCATGCTGTTAAATTCACTCTCATACCACCTAGAACTAACTTCATGCTGTTAAATTCACTCTCATACCACCTAGAACTAACTTCATGCTGTTAAATTCACTGTCATACCACCTAGAACTAACTTCATGCTGTTAAATTCACTGTCATACCACCTAGAACTAACTTCATGCTGTTAAATTCACTGTCATACCACCTAGAACTAACTTCATGCTGTTAAATTTTTTGGTGTCGGTGTGCGCGCGCATCGTAAAAATTCACTCTCATCATTTTTCTCCATCGCGCCAAAAGAAGTATAACTTCAAAAATTTTTAACCTTTATTTATTTGAACGCCATTTAAGAAATCGATGTTCGGCGACTTAGCCGGTTAGGTCCCAGGTCCGTGTTGAAAACGGTACTAGACCTTCCCGCTGAGTTTCGCTGGGTCGCTCAGTTGGGGCGCATCGGATCCGGTGATAACGTTAAAGCGCGACGAGGATGAAAAAGAATATTAATCTCACGGTACGCAGTCGTTTGCTGTGCCCCCTGGCACTGCGAATGTCCGTGAGCAGCGGTTACCACTTACCATCAGGTGGCCCGCTAGCTCGTCTGCAATTTTGAGTTTCAGTTTTATGTATGGGGACCTCCCAAAATTATTGTTCTTTTTCCATTTTTGTGTAAAAACCTTAATGCGGTTAACCAAATACATCTACATACCATATTTCAACAGTGCAGCTCTTATAGTTTCGGATAAAAGTGGCTGTGACATACGGACGGACAGACAGACAGACATGAAGAATCTATAAGGGTCCCGTTTTTTGCCATTTGGCTACGGAAGCCTAAAAACGCTCAGAAACGTGACTGGAATTATTTTGGTGGATATTAATATCGCTGGTTCTGGTTGTACTGGCATGAGGCATGTTTTTGTGTGTGTGTAACTTAGACTCTGTGCTGTTTCATTTGGCTAGGTTACAGTATAGTAATTCATGGTCATTATACATATTGCGATATTGTTGCAGATCTGAGTCGCGGGACCGCAAGGGTTCGGTATCAAAAACTCGTGCTAAGAGCGGTGAGAGAACTCCACAAGAGGATGATAAGAAGAAGGTAAGTTTATTACTTGGTACTGCCAACCATACCATTCACAATTGTGTTTCATGACTTTTTAACAGATTTAACAAAAAAAAAATCCACTTATATAATTCTACATTATTACTGATTTATATGCGTTGAGATATTAACATAGACGGTCACCATAGCCTAGTTGGTAGTGCTCCTGCCTGCGAAGCTGGTGGTCCTGGGTTCGAATCCCGGTAAGTGCAAATATTTGTGTGATGAGCACAAATATTTGTTTCTGAGTCATGGATGTTTTCTATGTATATAAGTAATTATCTATCTATATAAGTATGAATATCGTCGCCTGGTACCCATAGTACAAGCTTTGCTTAGTTTGGGGCTAGGATGATCTGTGTGACATTGTCCGTAGATATTATTATTAATGTAACCCAATATATAAAAAAAATGCCTATATGTCATTGATTGGCGTACGCTGCGAAAACTGTTGACGATATGTAACATAATATGCTATATGTCTATAGTACTCATCATTACTCACGAAAAATACATAATATAGTTCATTCACAATAACTGGTTCTTGTTGAAGTGAAATCAAATGATAATCTCAAAAATGGAAAATCATAAATTTTATCATACAGCGGGTCTCGAACCAGCGCCATCTACCAATCCGGGGTTCTGAGTTAAGTGGATTGGTAGTTCGTCGTCTTATAAGCCGTTGTCTTTTATGAAAAGTACATAAAAAAAACTTCGTTTAAAAAAACCGACTTCAAAAACTAAAAAGTATAAAAAAAATATCTTAATAAAGATTTAATTTAATACATCACTTATAATATAATATTAATGAAATAATATAATTTGTATGTGCTACCTATTGATAGGATTGAAGTCGGTGCCAAGCCAAATGTAATAGTAGGTACCACACTCGCCGCGCTTTACTTTCAGCGGAATAGCTTCGTATTTCTACACAAACAACCCAAGCGTGCAGACGTCGTTGACGGTCGTCATATATTTTTATGATACAGTTTCATCTGTTTCATATCAATTCATATTGTTCTTTAAGTTTATTTACTTAGGTTAATCTCTAGTGTAGGAGTTTCATCACAAAGTATGAAAGCTGTATGTAATATTAACTTTTATTTTGCTTAGGGCTTGGCACCGACTTCAAACCTATCAATAGGTAGCACATACAAATTATATTATTTCATTAATATTATATTATAAGTGATGTATTAAATTAAATCTTTATTAAGATATTTTTTTTATACTTTTTAGTTTTTGAAGTCGGTTTTTTTAAACGAAGTTTTTTTTATTTGTTACTTTTTAGTGTCCAGCTATGGTTAGGACTTCGAAAGGTGCCGCGCGCCTCAAAACTATAGATCCCAACAAACGAGAACGGAAAAAAGAAACATCTTCCGAAAAAATGTTGTTCGAAACTCTTTTTCACGTTCTTGTGGGACAGTGAATGATCTAAAAGACCGTTTGTAAAGTAAGAAAAACTACATAAAATTACGTTCACTCTAAGAAAACTTGCACAGTACGAGTCTAGACTAGCTAAGATTTATGAAAGTCTGAACAGCAAGCGCATAGGTATCATATCCCCATTAGCCAAAAAGTCAAAGATCTCGGACTGGTAATTGACAACCACCTAAACTGGCAAAGCCACATTTCTGGGATCAGCCAGAGAATTACTGGGATTCTACGGTCATTTTATAAGTTTAGAAATTTCCTTCCATCCAGAACAAAAGTAATGCTTGTGCAGACTCTAATATTTCCTATTATCGACTATGGTGATGTGTGCTACTTTGACCTGAATGCAGATCTTCTTAACAAACTTGACCGACTTCTGAATAACTGCATTCGATTCGTTTTCAATCTTCGTAAGTATGATCATGTATCTGCTTACCGTACCCAGTTAAACTGGTTGCCCATTCGCCAGCGAAGAAATTTGAGGGCGCTCACCACACTTTTCTCCATACTGGACTCTCCTACCGTTCCTTCTTATTTAACGCCTCACTTTCAATACCTTTCTGCTAATCATAGTAAGACTCTCCGCTCTAGTCATAATCGTCTTTTACGATGTCCACCTCACAGCTCTGACTTCATTCACTGCTCTTTCTTTGTCCAATCTATACTTCTTTGGAATGAGCTTCCTGTTGGAATCAGGATGGCTAAGACTAGCTTCGCGTTTAAAAAGAAAGTTCGTGAGTATATTTCTAAGAAACTACACACAGAAATGTCTCGTCAATAATTATATTTATTATTGTATAGTATGTTATAGTATAGTATTCATTAAATTAAAATCATATAGTATCTATTGTATGGTATCTATTATATATATTATATATAGTGTTCGTAATTATTAAGTTTGATTATATGAATAATAAGTAAAAATACATTTTATATAACCCAAATACACCTGCCACGATCTCTCTGCACTACCCTAAGGTTGACTGGTCGAAAATGCCTTTGGCATTAAGTCCGCCTATGTACATTCTCACTGTACGAAAGTTTAAATAAATAAAAAAATAAAATAGGTTAGGCCGTATTTATGACCATCTAGCTAACGAGTCTGTGTGCTGAGGGCTTATACACTAGATCTTATTATGAATTGAATGATCTTATGATCGAATAGCCATCTAGTCTGCTGAACAGAGGGTATGAAGACTAGGTCTTATTAATGATCGATTAGCCAACGAGTCTACTGAGCAGAGAGCCTAGGTCTTATTTATCATTGATTAGATAATGAGTCGGACTCGCCCGTGAAAGACGGAAAGTTTCTTTCCGTAGCAGCAAGTATTTAAGTTGATAGAATGGAAGATAAATTGCGGTTTACGATTTATGACGCATTAAAAAAACTACTTACTAGATCTCTTTCAAACCAATTTTCGGTGGAAGTTTGCATGGTAATGTACATGATCTATTTGTTTTAGTTTTATGGTTCTCTTAATTTAGAAGTTACAGGGGGGGGGAGAGGGGCATTTTACGCCTTTGGAAGTGTCTCTCGCGCAAACTATACAGTTAAGAAAAAATTATATAATAAACCTCAATATCATTTTCGAAGTCCTATCCATAGATACCCCACATGTATAGTTTAATGATTTCTTTTTTAATTCAGTCCTTAAGTAAGTATAGGGAACCCCCAAATTTTATTGTTTGTTTTTCTATTTTTGTGTGAAAATCTTAATGCGGTTCACGGAATACATCTGCTGATCAAGATTCGACAGTATAGTTCTTATAGTTTCGGGAAAAAGTGGCTGTGACATACGGACGGGAAGACATACAGACATGACAAATCAACAAGAGCCTTTGTGAAAGACATTTGGCTACAGAACCCTAAAAATGGCAGCTATTCCGCATCAAACTAAAGAAGAATCACGTAAATCGTTTCATAAATCTCAGCGTAATCGGTGTACGTACATAAAAAATACGCTGGTGCTAAAAGGTGCGCCTACATGCGCTTCCAAAAACAAAAGCTTATACGTGCGTATGAAACGCTAGTCGTCTGAAATTGTTGTTTATGTTCATGCCAAGACACACTTGAACAGGATGAGTCTAGCTTGACTAGCTAAGATTTACAAACGTCTGTGCATCATCGACATCGTCCACTTAAACAAAAAATTTCATACAAAAATGTCCATAAAATGAAAACTACTGGGCCAATCTATATAAAATTTTATGGGACCAAATGGCAACTATTCCGCATCAAACTAAAAAAGAATCACGTAAATCGGATCATAAATCTCCGAGTAATCGGTGTACATACATAAAAAAAAAAAAATACCGGTGAACTTGAGAACCTCCTCCTTTGGAAGTCGGTTAAAAATAAGATTTCAGGTTTTACTATAAAGCTGTCATTCTTAACTAAACTTATTTGACGTTAACAGGAAGATGAAAGGAACGAAGCTCGCAAGGAGCTTATGGAGATCGTGCGTCTCATCAAGTCTAGGAAGCGCGACAGAGAGAACAAAGCCGCTGGTATGATTTATACAAATAATTTCAATGTTGATATTTATAGGGTTTTGAGTAAATAGTTTCTAACCCACCAGATCCGTTACTTGAAAACTTTAAATTATTCTAAAAGTAATACAGCGATACAAAGTTCGCTTAGCTTTATATAAATTATGTGTCTAATTTGATTGATGAATAATTCAATACAAACTTGAACATAGCTAATACAGAACCATTTTATTTTAAAAAACTGACTGGGATAGTAAGCAACCTGGTATCAATACTTAAGAACAAATCTGGCATGTGAATGATAATTATCTAAAACCCTGAATAGAAGTCAACTAGTTTCCTAAAGTGACTGCAGCGAACCTCCTTTACCCCAATAAATACAACCCCGTAGTACACTTCAAGTTATTAGATGATTGGTACAGCTCATTGAGGGTTCTGTTTTTATGAAGAGAATCAATAAAGTGAGCACCATTGTTAACTTAATTTAAACTTTGGGGTTACTGAACGGATTGCTTTTATAAACCCCAATATTTGTGAGAAATATTGGGGTTTTTAAAAGCAATCCGTTCAGTAACGCCAAAGAGCTCTGAATATGTTACCATAGTGTATATCATAATTAATATTTTTTTCTTTATTGGATACTTAAGTTCTCAAATCATTATCATCTTTGAAATCGATGTCGGCATATGAAAAATTATAAGAACAACATTATGTACCATTTAGTTATTGGACAGTTCTAAAGGAATATTTATTATATCAACAGAAGCAAAAAAGAAGCGAGATTCTTCAGAGTCCGACCATTCGTCGGGTTCGGAAGGCGGCAAGTCTCGCAGACGTCGGCGTTCTTCTGACAGAGATCGTAAGAGACGTAGCAGTTCAAGGTAAACTAATTTATCATCGCCATGGCAGCTGTAATAAAGATCTCCACAATTATCTGGCAGTGGGCAGGGCATATAGCTCAACCAAAATTAATATCAACAAACAAACAAAACTATGACACTATGTTTACTAGCGTACGCTTGTCGGTCAAATATGGGGTTCACTCTCTGCTCTAAGATTATGGACAGATATTCAAGTGGTTATCAGTAATCAATAATCATGTTGTAATTCGGTACTACCTCTGTTCATGCATTTGGTGCAATGGTTAAGATAGTCATTTTGCTTTGTTATTGTTGTTGTGTTTTGGGTTCGATTCCCGCATAGGATAACTCTTTGTGGGTTTATAAAGTCCCCCGTAATACAAGGGTTCAAATAAAGGTCCTCCCTTTATTTGAACCCTTGTATTACTTTGACTTCAAAAAAAATATTTATTTATATTAATTTTTTTGGCACGTGTGTGTCGCCACGCCCTTTCGAGCCGCGGGGCCCGAGTCCCGCGCCGGACTACTATTTGTGTGACCCATAAATAGTTGTTCTGAGTCTGGATGTAATTTGTGTCCGTCTATTATATGTTTGTAAAGTACCCCGCGACACAAGGATTAGATACCCAAGTGCAAGCGTTGTCCTTTTAAAAGAAAAGAAAATAGTTACAAAAAATCCGTATTATATTCATTATATCGGCCGAAAGTCAATATTAAATACAATAGTATTATAATCAAAAATACTAATTGCACAGCAAAATAGTTATTACAAAATATTACAATCTGGTTGTGCCTAAATAGATTGATTATAGATAAGCATATTATGGTAATCAATAGACGTAGACTTAATTATTAACACATATTTTTTTTGCATGCTATTATATAGTGAATTGTACAGCACCATTTAAATAACAACACCTGTAATGTATACTACAATTCTGGCAAAATAAATCCTTCATTCATTCAATCTTAGCAACAATATGAAACGAAAAGAAATTTTTGTTTTACCAGAATATAGGTTTATTGTTGGATGCATCGTAAAGTTTTACTATATTAGTTGTAGATATTGCGTGCGAAGTATTAGATTAAAATTATTTTTAATTGCTGCTTTGTATAATGTTATTATAAATAATTCAACATTAACGAACGAAGACTAATGAAGAAATTAATGACTGGAGATTTAAAACTTGTCAAGATAAAACTGTAAATAATTTAGAATGCCATTATAAAATAAAAATAATTATAGTCAAAGTTAAAGATCACGATGCTTCATATATAAATAAATGAATCGCTGGCCCCTAGTACACAGGGCTACACATCAAGCTATACATTTCCAGTATAAGCTGATATCGCATTGTACAGGATTTCCATAGAATGAGAGGTCAGTTTATATTGGATAGCTTGATGTGTAGCTGTGTGTACTAACAGCTGAATACATTTGAGTTACGCCCGAGTACATTTGCGATGCAATCAGTATATTTGATACGAAAATTATTTATTCGATGAATGATGGGATGATGAAAAGTTCTTAGATGTGAATTTTTTAAATATAGAGGCAATTTTTAACATCACATCGATGCACTTTTAATTTAGTTAATCGTCATGAAAAGGCTTTAATTACTTACTTACTTATCGTATAGGCAGTGGTAACACTGGAGTCAGAGTTGTTCAAGCAGATCTCGGACATTGCTTAACGGCAAGAGTTGCCTAATGGCTACAACCGGGACCGACAGATTAACGTGCCCTCCGACGCACGGAGACGCTCAGAAATTAAACCATTTTGGTCCCGTCTATGGACTGACCGTGAGCCTAGTTGCTTAACCTCGCCGGTCACTTACGGATCAGCGAGAGCATCTAGCTAGGCTTTAATAATATGTTTTTGTGTTATAGATAAGTAAGCTGCGGCGTGCTGTGCGCAGGCGCCGGCGGGGCTCCGCTGTGCCGCGAACTGTGTCCACGGAGGTGGTATGACTACACTACTTAGTACTTCCTATGTTCTGTTCTGTTATGGGAATAAAACCGATTGGCATAATCTTACTGTTTATTAGCAGTGCTCAGAAAATTACGTACCTAATTTATTAATGGATGTATTAATTAAATAAAAGGAATGAATATTAAAAAAATAAAAGCCTTAATTAAGAAGCCTGCATTTGCCATCTACTTCATAATGTAGAATAGACTTCTCTTTTATTGCACATTGTGACATATTACATAGACGAGTTATACATAACCTAATCGTTAGAAAACCCCTGAGTACAATAATATAATTACATCGTTTTCGAAAAGAACAGATTCTCTTACACTGCCTGACCTATCTCTACCAAATATAGCTAAGAACTACTGCAAGAAAACTGGCTTTCAAGTGATAAAAACCGCATCGAAATTGTTTCATCGGTTTGAGAGCTACGATGTCACAGACTAACACACACACACACACACACACACACACAGAGAGAGACGTCGACGTCCAACTTATAACACCCCTCTTTTAGCGTCGGGGGTTAAAAAGGGTTAATATGGATGGATAGGAGCTGAGCATTAATTAATATCAGTAGGTGTATAAAACAGATGTACAGACGCCAGCACATCCAGCTACCCCAATCTGTCAAATTTCTTTTATAGATTTTCAACTTATCACAAAAGCATAAGGTTCACTTATAATTGGGGAAATTTGACGGATTGGGGTAGCTAGATGTGCTGGCGTCTGTACCAAAGGTGCGGTATATCTATAACTAACATATTTTTTACAAATGATATCAACTACTCTGCATGTCATTTGGGCTTGAACATAAACATAATAATAAATACTATTATTAGTTCTATTGAGTGACTTAATATACGCAGAAAATCATCTTCATAATTTTATCAATTTAGTTATATTATACAACTTTAACATGTTAATATAAATTGATTATTTCCAAAACTATTCATTTTCATATCTTATAAAATATAGACTAAACATGTACATGGTCTACACAAATACTAAATTCTTTTTGTATTCCAATAAATTGCATTTTGACTTTACTAAAATACATATTTATAATCTAAATATTAAGTGGAGCTTGCGGTACAAAGGTCTACAGGACGACCATTCCTACTAGCCATTTCCCCAGGCAAAACTGCCTTATTTTTTAACGGCAACTGACCAATTAATATAACCAAAACTTTATAAAATGATCCCCAATATATCAGTAATAATTAAAAAAAAAACTTTGAGAAAATGGCTGGTAGAAATCGGTCTTGGAGATCTGTTACTATTTATTTGACGGTCACCGTAGCCTAGTTGGTAGTGCACCTGCTTACGAAGCTGGTGGTCCTGGGTTCGAATCCCGGTAAGTGCAAATATTTGTGTGATGAGCACGAAGATTTGTTTCTGAGTCATGGATGTTTTCTATGTATATACGTATTTATCTATCTATATAAGTATGTATATCGTCGCCTGGTACCCATAGTACAAGCTTTGCTTAGTTTGGGGCTAGGTTGATCTGTGTGATGTGGCCCTAGATATTATTATTATTATTATTTGGCGGGCCGGTTGGTGTGGTTGGTAAATACTTCCCTTTCATGCCGCTGGTCGTGGGTTCAATTCCCACCCCAGACAGATATTTGTGATATGACATGTCTGTTTGTCCTGAGTCTGGGTGTAATTATCTAAAAAAAACACAGTACAAGCTCAAAAATGGTAAATCATAAATTTAATCGTCCGGCGAGTCTCGAACCTGCACCATCTACCAATCCGGGGTAGGCGCTCTGCGTTAAGCTACGAACGATAAACGCTGGCAGATCAAATTTAGGCTTCCTGTGCTAACACCCTTCCGGAGGATGTAGGTATTATCTATCGGCTTTGTTTTCTAGAAACATGGCCGACTGATATGTTGCAGGTTCGAGACCCGCCGGACGATTAAATTTATGATTTCCCATTTTTGAGATTATATTAACGTTTTGCATTGCCAATAATGCTATAAAAAATTCATAGTACAAGCTCTGCTTAGTTTGAGATCAGATGGCCGTGTGTGAATAATATCCCAAGATATGTCCTAGAATAATGTATTTTTCTGACTGTACAATACAAAGAATTCTATATTTATATCAATATATTACTCAAGCTATATGTACATAATTTGTGTCTATATAAAATACATGATTTTGATTGATGATTTCATTGATAAAATCATTGAAGATAACATCTTTCAGGTCTGTTTTGTTTTACGTTTATTTTGATGTAATAAATATTCTGAACAGTTAAATTTTAATCACCAATCACGCCATCAAATTGCAAGATTTTTAATATTTTCTTAGAAATATAATTTAGTGTAACATATCAAAAATTAGTTTGCTTTTGAACACACAATTAAAACTTAGTGTACGAAACGTACCATGAGAAAAAGACAGAAAATGTTTGCTCGCATCTCTCTCTCTTACCCCTACATCAATAAACGAAACTTGTCTCTTTTGCTATCTTCACTAACTTATATGTATCTCCCTCTCAACGTCCGTTCGCCTCGCCCGATCACACTTTTCGTAACGCTCTCGTCACGCATTCGCCAGCTTACCCCCCAAGTCAAGTGCATAAAGAAGTTTTATTTCAATAAAATATCTACGTTTATTTAAGATTTTTTACGTAATGGACCCAATTAACTTTATAATTATTAATACGTTTTTATTTGGTGCAAGTAATGTTAAGGTTTAGATGTTACAAATTTGAACGGGCTTGCCAATTATATATGACTGTCCAATATAAATTTAACTTATAACTCCAAAAGATCCTATGTACCATAAAATTACCTATACCTGTTTTATATAGCGTATAGAGTGATATGAACTTTCAGCTCATCGAGATATATATCACTCTTTTAGCTCGCTAGCTCAATTAGCTCGGCCAGTTCTATTGAGTTTCAGTGGCTCATCTGAGTTGTTTTGAGTCTGAATTAGTATTTCACATAACATAAACAACTTGATTTTAACATAGAAGTATTAAAAAAAAACTTGTGTGTACTTATGTACACGCGTTAGAAGTTATACTTCTTAATATACAACTTGAACATAGTTATCAATTTTCATACCACCTAGAACTAAGTTCATGCTGTTATTTTTACGATGCGCGCGCATCGTAAAAATAACAGCATTTTTCTCCATCGCGCCAAAAGAAGTATAACTTCAATAATTACAATAATGCCCACAAGGATCTCGATAGTGAGAAATTTTCACTTCGTTTTTGCATCGCTTCTCTGTTTTTAACTTTGTATAGATTCAAATCATTCACTTGATACCTACTAGTTGAAACAAATTAAATATTTCTATTAGCACTGAATATTTTACGTTAAAATTGCTATCTGTTCAGAATATCTCACTGCAACATTGTTGTACTGCAGTTTAGAATATTTTGTTCTGATTCAATAGTTAATTTTATAACATTTAATATATTAATTACTGTTTTCAAATGAGGCGTGTGCCAAATGGAAATCCATTTTCTCTGCCTACTCCTCTGGGAAATAAACGTGACTCTATGTATGTTTACGTTTTGAAATGGCAGTTGCTATAATAAAACTGGTATCTTAAACATTTATAATTTTTCACGGTACACACTTTAAAAAGTCCTATTAATAATGCTAACAATATCTTGACAATCCCGTTTAATTTGTAATACCAGAATCATAATATAGGTATTTTGAAACTGACTTTAGAGTTGGTTTTCAAAAGCCTGTAGGCACAACTTGTGGAGTCTCTTATGATGCTGGTACTTTAATTAGATAAAATAATGTTGTTTTGTTTGTTTTTTAATAGGTACGATCTACACACAGGTAGGCTATTTTAGTGATAAGTATAGATTTTATGTTTATTGACCTCACTGTTTAGAAAAGGAGTGAGTAAATCTAAATATAGATTGCCTTAGAATTCATAGAAACCAATTTTAATTATATACATATAGATATATATTATTAAAATTGGTTTCCACATTTAGTCCTGATGTGAACCATTGTATGTGACGGTAAACATTTCTTTCTAAAATACTGATTATGATAAGGAAAGGGCATCACGAAATATCTACTGCCGGAAAATAAGCGACACCTTAGAAACCCATAGATCAATTATGTGCCCGGTGCGTGTATTACAAGCTGTTATATGTATGCCTTATTCTTTTCGTACGAGGTACAGACGCCAGCACATCCAGCTACCCCAATAAGTCAAATTTCTTTTATAGATTTTCAACTTTATCACATAAGCATAAGGTTCACTTTCAATTGGGGAAATTTAACAGGTTGGGGTAGCTTGATGTGCTGGCGTCTGGACATTAGAAAGAGATGTAATGAAATTTAAATTAGTGGGATAAAAGAAAGAATCTGCAACATATATTGTATAAAAATCTGAATATTCTCTTGTGACGGTCGACAGTTTACACTGAGCTGATGTATAAACATGTCATAATTGACGATTTATTGTTATTTTTTAATATTCAGTAATATTACAGATAATATATAATATAGTCTGTGACTACACCAAGCTAAGAGTCATGGACAGTTGGCAGCGAATGTATGACTCGCTGGTGCCAATGTGATAACTTGGTTATTCTATCGTTTATCGTGATTTGTATGATTAAACTGAAATTTGACTCGTATATTCATATCAAATTTCAATTTAGTCTTTGATTATTTTAGCATCCTCTAGTTTTAGTTAGTCAATAAAGTTGTATTTCTTCCAATTGGTTGTTTTATTTATATGCTGTATTAAGGGTTCATGATATTTTTAGAGTTCCGTAGCCAAATGGCCAAAAACGGAACCCTTAAAGATTCGTCATGTCTGTCCGTCCGTCCGTATGACACAGCCACTTTTTTCCGAAACTATAAGGTCTTTATTGTTGAAACTTGATAAGTAGATGTGTTCTGCGAACCGCATAAAGATTTCAAACAAAATAAAAAAAATAGCAATAAATTTTGCGGGTTCCCCATACATAGAACTAAAACTCAAAAATGTTTTTTTCATCACATGTGGGGTATCTATGGAGAGCTCTTCAAAAATTATATAGAGGTTTTTAAGATCATTTTTGTCTAAACTGAATAGTTTCCGCGAGCGACACTTCCAAAGTGGTAAAATGTGTTTTTTTCTTTTCTTGTGCACTTACTATTTGTTTTTATTTTAATTAAATGAGTTTAAACTTAAAGTTTAGGCAATGTATCGTAATATGTATGGCAATCTGACGGCAGAACAGTTTTCATGCTTTGTAAATGATTAAATTTTGTTGACGTTATAGGAAGAGGTGCGTTATTCATTTGTAAATAGGTATTGCACCTGCAAAAACTTTAGGCCTTGTCGGTAAACCAACCCAGTCAGCATCAAAATTCAATTTTACAGTGATGTTATCGTCATCAGTATACCTTATGGCTCGAATGTTTGTTACAGTCGGGTCCACCGCTTTCCGACCTGGCCGAATACTTGAATACCGGAAAGTTGAAGCACTTGCATAGTTCTTAACAAAACTTTAGTCAACATCAACAGTTTCGTAAGGGAACGGATATATTCGAGCTTCCTTCGTGACAGAAATGTAATCGCTCGGTAGATGTATCTCTCGGTTTTTAAGCTTTCTTTCTATAGCGCTATGGACCGAGTCACACTCCATTTGAGTGTGACCCGGTTCAAGAAACTTTTGCTCTATTTGAACATGGTATCTCATACTGAAATCAATTAGGGCATTACTTAACACGTTATTGCGATTCTGATAGGTACACCCATCAGAAAAAAATAATTATGATCGGCATCCTTATTGTCAAACAAAATCTTTCTAGGTACTTAATCAACGCAATAGGTCAAAATTTTAGTGCAATAATGAACAAACAATCTAATGTACCAACTTTAAATGTATGTTTACCTGGTGCTAGTTATTACCAATTAAGTAAAAAAATGTACTCAGTATGTCAAGAGAATGAGTACAAGACAGTTATTATGCTTTATGGAGATAGCTTGTCTGTGAGTAGGAAACATATTTTAGATGCAATTGATAAGATGAGAGACTTAAATTGCAAACTAAATATAAAATTTGTATTATGTGCTCTGCCTTATTGCTCAATGTATAACATTTGCCATAATAACCGGTTTGTGTCCTATTTTGACACTAACTCATTTATTATTACAAGTAATTTTAAATTGACAGATGGTACGATGTACAGTGCCGCAAACTTATCTGGCCCGCTGGCAGCGTCGCTGTTATCGCATTTAGTGTTGCTAGTAACTATTTTTTGCAATAAAGTGGGTAAAAATATTATGCACATTGTAACGTAAATATTACTTCACTAAAAAGCAAACAAATACTGTCATTACAAATCTTTATATTTTTATACAATAATTTTGATCATTTACATAAAATGTATGCTGAGTGTCCTCTAACGGGGATACTCCAGGTAGAATTGTTTAATTCAGAAGTCATTTCATCATCATCATTATCATAATCACTGCTTTCACTTTGACTATCACTACCCAATTGATTGATGAAAGGCTCGTCTAAGTATCCATTCCTTTTTCGATACTCATTTTCAATATTTTTTACATGATTGCAATGCTTTTGCCATTCATTGACTGTTATTTTATCAAAAGCTTCTGCAATCAATGTAGGCATTTCAAAATCCGATCTACCAATATTCTGATCTGCTATAAATTTTTGCATCTGCTTGCTCTTTTTCTTTCACAAGTTTTCTTACAAAACTTGTAAATCTTGTAAACTTGTAAATCTCCCCGACACCTACAATGGAAATAGCAAAAATTAAATAAATAATTAATATTTTAAAATAATATGTATTTAAATTAAAAATGCGAGGGGGAGTTTCGTTTTTTTTCAGAAGCTGACAACACTAACCTGTAGCAGCAGTTACGCGTTCATACAACTTATTGAAGGCTATAATTGGCGCCTGACGGTGTTTTTCTTCATTCATATAATTCAATACTTGTAATATAACGTTCCGCGCATCACTTTTTAAAGCTTTCGGCATTTTAAACAAATAAAAACCTAAAAAGAAAAATAAATACGCACAACAAACAATCAATGGCAGGAATGTCAGGGAATAACAGCCGATTGACATTTTCAACTGGCGTCGTTAGTTCTACTTTTGGCCACCGGGCCAGATAAGTTTGTGGCACTATACCTACCATATTTCTACAAACGACAGCTTGCTAAATTATTAGCATTTAACTTTTTAATTGACACCGATAATCATAGATTATCACAGAGTAGCACTATAACTACTCTAACTTCTGACAATTTTAATTTATTTGACTCTGGTACTTGCAACTTACTTATGTTTAGTATGAGGAACGATTTGGATGTTAGTAGTACTACTAAAACAATTAGTTTAAACTAGGTGTAAGAACAACGGATGGCCTGAATGGTTTGAATGTTGTACATCAGAACATTCAGGGCCTGCCCGGCAAGGAGTTAGAATTAAGTTTATTTATTGAAAACTGTGATGTCCATGTTTTATGTTTAACAGAACATTGGCTTAAAGAATCTCAATTATTATATTTTAGTACTGATAAATACATTATTCAAAGTGATTTGTGAGAAAGAAAGCTATCCATGGAGGCTCATTAATTATTGTATCATCTGACTTAAAATCTAAGCCTCGACATGATATTGTGAATCTTTCGGTCGAACGCGTTGAGTTGTCCTGTGTTGAGCTAGAGCACCAAGTAGTATTGTGTGTTTACCGTCCTCCACTTAGCAACTTCTCCATATTTGAATCTGTTATGGAAGATGCTCTCTCAAAAATATGTTGTACCAAGAAGGGGCTGATTGTGTGTGGATTTCAATATAAATATTCTGGAGGCCACCCCTACAACTGACAGTCTTTTAAACCTTTTTAAATCATTTAATTTAAAACATATCTTTCATGAACCTACTAGGATCACGTCACACTCAGCCACTTGTCTTGACAACATATTTTCTAACTGCGAAGTGATGAATCCTAAAATAATAAGTCATCTGACATCAGATCACTGTGGCCAGTTAGCAGTATTTGAAAATTATAAAAAGAAAATAGCATCTCATGTAACCTGCCAACCAATTACTAGTTCACGGTTACATCGTTTCAAAGATGGTATACTATCTAAGATGAATCCCACTTTGCTGGAAAATAACAATCCAGATAGTAATTATACATCCGTTTTTGGTGTCATTAAAACTGAGTTTCAGAGTACATTTAAAACTAAAAAACTTAGGATTTCCAATAGTAAATTTAATGAATGTGCAACTCCTGGTATATATAAAAGTCGAGCAAGATTGTACGAGTTATACGGTATGAAAAAATACAGATTTGACTCAAATTTTTTACAATATGTCAAAAATTACTCAATAATATTCAAAAAAAATTGCAATATAGCTAAATCTAATTATATTAGTCGAAAAATACAAAAAGCGGATAATAAAATAAAGACCACTTGGAATATAATTAATAAAGAAAGTGGCAAGGATAAAAGGCGTGATAATTATTTGGAATTAAAACTAGATAATAGAATTGTTAGTGAAAAAGCTGATGTATCTCATGAGTTAAATAACTTTTTTGCCGCCATACCTGTAACCACCACTAGCTCCTTAAACTCCTCCGAAATTGGCGCCAAACTGCTGCTACGTAATAGCGTTCCAGAATGCAAACAAATATTTAACTTTGAATATGTAACAGTATCTGATATAAACGATATTGTTAGGACGCTTGAGCCAAAAAATACAGGTGACTTATGGGGTATTTCCGTAAGGATTTTAAAAACCATAATCGACGTAATAGCGCCTTATTTAGTGATTATTTATAATCAATGTATAGATACAGGTACTTTTCCCGACCTAATGAAATGTAGTAAAATCATACCATTGTTTAAATCAGGTTCTAAAGACGATCCCTCTAATTATCGCCCCATCTCTATTTTACCAGCATTAAGTAAAATATTTGAAAAACTTATACTCAAGCAGTTACTGAAACATTTTAATTTACACAACCTCTTGCATCAGAACCAGTTTGGTTTTACTAAAGGGCGATCCACTACAGACGCAGGGATTGCGCTGATAAAAAATATATTTGATGCATGGGAGAAGTCACAGAATGCTATTGGGGTGTTTTGTGACCTTTCTAAAGCATTTGATTGCGTTCACCACGACACGCTATTATTGAAATTACGACATTATGGCGTAGGGGAGGTTGCGCTGGACGTGTTGTCCTCTTACCTTAATCAGAGAGTTCAGTGTATCGACGTAGGTGGAGTTAAGTCAAATAATTTGCCCGGCACTTTAGGCGTGCCACAAGGCTCCATTCTTGGTCCCTTTTTGTTCTTAGTATACATTATTGATTTACCACATTATTTAAAGAACTTCTGTGATGTTGTCCTTTTCGCAGATGACACGATTTCTCTTATCTTTAAAGTAGACCGAAACAGAGATAACGTTGCTGAAATAAATAGTGCTCTCACACTGATTACCAAATGGTTCACGGTTAATAACTTAGTTCTCAATGCTAAAAAAACAAAGTGCATTAAATTCACCACACCTAATGTGAGAAATTTTGGTCCAGATCTGGTATTGAACAATGAAGTGTTGGAATCTGTTCAATATACTACATTTCTGGGCATAACTTTAGACAGTAAACTTCAATGGGGTACTCACATATCCAGCTTGGCTGGAAAATTAAGCTCTGCTGCTTATGCTGTTAGAAAAGTTAGACAACTTACTAACATAGATACTGCGCGCCTGGTTTATTTTAGCTACTTCCACAGTATCTTTGTTCTACAAAAACGTGCAGTACGAGCTATTTATCAGCTAGGCGCGAGATTATCCTTAAAAGAGTTTTTTAAAGAGATAAATATATTAACGATATCTTCGCAATATATTTATGCTAATATAATTTATGTGCGGCAAAATCTGAATTTGTTTCGAAAGAGAAGTGACACGCACACAATAAACACTAGAAATAAACACAAATTGTGTGCCGAATCTCATCGTTTACAAAAGGTTCATTCTTCTTTTGTCGGACTGAGTATCCGAATATATAACAAAATACCTACAAATCTTCAGGAACTGTCCTATGCTAAGTTTAAGTCAGAGGTCAGGAATATTTTAATGAAAAAGGCCTTTTACACTCTCAATGATTATTTAAACGACAAAAACGCTTGGTCGCTTGGTTGAACACGAGCAACATCTTAATATTACATCAAGGACATACATTTATATTTTACTCAACTGACTAAAGAAATAATTCTGTAATATCATAGATTTTTAGATGCATATTCTTATTATTAAACAAATGTATATTATCTCGAACATGTCAAACGCTGTTCGGCCGAAGGCTGTTAACGACTTCAACATGAACTACCCGTTGTAAGTTCGTCATGCTCCCATTGTGTGTTAATGCTTGCGGTGGCGTTTTGGGTCGGGTCGTTTCCTTCCCTCTAATATGGCGAGGGAGGCGATGGCTGGCCCTCACGTCATACTCGTGAACGGGTGCTGCTTGCGGTAACTGGTCGAACTGCTATTGGGGTACTCATAATATTTTATTTTTTCATACAGTCGTTGCCTCTGGTTGACTTCGTGTGACTTGTTAATTTTGTAAATGTACGCGGATGTACCACCGTTTTCTAGCAAGAGGTTATTCTAATTGCTTGAGTGAAATTTAATGTTATTGTTTATTATCTCACAATTTTTTTTGATTCATTAGATGACAACGGCTCTGTGAGTGCATTAGCCTACATAACGCCCATCACAATGGAAGAAAATACATGATAAAAAAAAAGAACGAAAACAAAAAGCAAAAGAAGACGAAAAAAGCAAGCTTGGAGTTTCTTTGTGGCTCTCTTCTCCGGGTCGTCCACCTAGGTAGCTAGAGAAAGCCGCAGGTCAGCTAGGGTAGGCTCCTCAGCGGCGAGGATCGCACCCTCTCTTAGAATTCTGTCCTTTTGCTTCAGCGGCCCCCTGAGCTGTGGCCCGAACCCTAAAAGGGTGGCCTCGGGTATTAATTGTTTAATTTAAGCTACTGGTTAAGAGCCTTCTGCGCTAGCCAAATGCTCATTGCCTTCAATTCTTTAATTTTAATATTGTACAACTAAATTTCAAAATAATAGATTAATTTTTTTAGACTAATTATACTTTTGTAATTTTTATACTGTATTCGACTATGTTTATGTACTCCATTGTGAACTTGACAAGTACAAGTGTATGTTAATACCCAAGTGCTGAATAAATTTCATTATTTCATTTACGATAAAACTAGTAAATGTACTAGCCGTCAAATCTGCCGCAGTTTCAACGAACCAGTAACAGACAGTGTGGTGACTTATTATATTATAAACCGTGAAATTGTAACTGGTTAGTTTGGTCTTAAAATAAAGAGAGCTGGCATTCAAGTACGGACAAACTTTGACAGCCTCAAGATCCATCGTTCAAGGAATAATTTCGCCCCTCGCTGCTCTCGCTTTGTCTTCTTCTTTCTCTCGTCTCGCCCGATTTTTCTTATCAATATGACGTACGTACTCATCTGTGCTTAGATTACCAACCGCATGACTGTTACATACGTCACACATCTTTTTTTAAGGTATATATCGACAAATTATTCTCGTTAAATGCTTTTTCAAATGTAAACCTACAGACGGTAGGCTCTTCGTTTTCTGCACAATACTTTTTGTATGTGTTATATAGATCAGCCATTGAGCGAAAAGATGGTTCTAAATATAATTTGGTTGTCTCCTTACGTTTGTAATGCGACGGTAGCTTCGGCATATCATCCAAAAAACAATTAAGCGTTAGCAACTTTCTTACGCATCCACGCCTGTCAGATTGAGCTCTTCTTGAATTTTGAACATCTTGAGAAGGTACCATACCAAATGATGACATTTTTACCCAAGTTTGTACTGTTTTGTTTGGGATCAAACAAAACGTATTTAAAAACATATTTCTGCAAACTTGCACGTTAGTGTTTGAATTTGGAGCAAGTGGAAGAAAGTAGTGCAATGTAGCCCCGCGCCTAGAATCGTTTGTTGAAGTTTTTCGAGATACATTAGAGCGTTTGACTAAACTTGCAATGTAAACTTTTCTTTGGTCCCAATTGAGATTATCCCAAAAATGTTTAAAAATAAGCTGACGATATTCATCGCTAATATCCATACATTTCCTATTCTGGCTCCTTTCGCAAAATTTTGTTTTGCATCTATCTTTTATTTGTCTTGGAGGTCTAATTTTATTATGTTCCATTTTGCTGTTTGCCGCTTTTGTGTAGCCCAAGTATTCTTTACCTTCCATTCTGAGTGTTTTATTCTTTAACTTCTTCCATTCATTACAATCTTTATTTTTTCGTCGTTTTCTACCTTCAGTTAAATCACCATGGAATACATTTTGCGAATTAGTAGATGATTCTTGAACAGCTACTATGGTTTCATCGTCATCATCACTGAAAGAAGACGACGGCTTATAAGAACTAGAGGAGGAATCGGCGTAAACATCAACTTCGTCTTCACTGTTGTTCTCTTGAGAAGTTTTAGAAGAGAACAAATTAGCAGGAACTATCGAAGGGCTTTCAACTAGATCTAGTCTGCGATTTTCAGATATGTCTTGAAAAGATTGAAAATCAGGATCTGAAATTACTTCTGGAATCTCAAATTTGAATGAAGGTGGCACAGATGATCCCCTTTCTTTAATGCTGCGAGTAGTATCAATGGTGAGATTTGAAACAGAAAGAGATTTTATCATGAATAATTTGGGGTATTTCTTGAAAAAATAAAGTCTCTTTTAACTTCATATTCACTTCCAATGTTAGACGTATCAGCACCTGAAAAATAATAACAATCGATAAATCTAGGCAACATGCCCTATTTAGGGACTTTACAGGCATACAATAAACAGGCAGAAAGTACCTATGTACAGCCAGATTCAGAACAATAATCGTACCCACAAGCTCTTGCTGACTTTCGCATTTGTAATATTAGTAGGATAACTTACAGATTACGCTTTCCATACGCTATGAAAATGAGGTGGTAGATATATAAGACATCACTTACTTCTTGTTACTGTTTCCTGTCGTTTAATGTTTTCTTGAATCATACCAAGGATTTTTCTTGACCTATGCCCAGAGCAATATTTTGACATTTTACTAAAACAAAACAAAACTAATAAATAAAGTACCTATGACATAAAACATCTTCTACAGTAAAGTTAACACACGTAGGGATAGTAAGTATCTTTTATCTGCTCCTTGAAATTTGGTGTACGAGTCGCACAGGTGCACTTTCCCGCTACATCGCTAGCCACTCTTGCGCGATACTTGTTGCGTAAATTTTGACATACCTACTGTTCAGCCACTCGTGCTTAGTTCGGAGAGACACAGACATAAGAAATGTACTATACAAGAAAATACCATGGTATTGTCAATATCAGTTTACAGAATAACTGGTTCAATTCTATCTATAATCTTCATTGCCAACTAACACTTTTTAAAATCATAAAACAAAACTTTTGAAGAAATAGCTACTATCTGAAATTTTCGCAGCAATAATCTACCAAAATGAAATAAAATCTTTTAAATTCAACAATGAAAATGAATTGAATTACCTTTGTTTTGATAATCTCTCTAAAATATTTAAATTATTGGCAAATAACAATAAATTGTTCAGGAGCAAAACGAAAACCTACCGTTTTAATTACGACACCCCATCAAAGTGGTTTTTTCAACTTTTTTCTGGAACTAAATAAAATCAAAACGCATGCAGTATCTTTGTCTCGCTCTATCAAATAGCGCGACGCCATGCCGCTTGCAGCAATCGTGCGAAGTTAATCAGTCGAATGCAGAGCCCGCCCGAGTGAGGTCGGTTATCGAAGCAGTTAGGAGATATTTCCATAAAATACATACGAACGAATGAATTCCGTCATTTAGTAGGTATTTTCTCGTAGCTCTAAAAGCTTTTTGGTAAATAAATATTGGATAGGAGTTAATTCAATCCATGCGAATATAGGTTTGAAGTCTATTACAATAAGAAAGTAATTTTGGACCAAATTGTCAGTTAGGAGGTATTGGTACTTCATCGACGATATGTAACTTGCTGCTACGCAACCCTTCATGGGCGAGTCCGACTCGCACTTGGCCGCTTTTTTAATGTGGAGTATCCTGAGCTACGGCAGAGAAAATCTTTTTATACTTCAGATATTGAGATTTCAAAATGGAATCACAACAATCAGTGGATCTTCTTAACAATTTCAGAAAATATACAACATCTTCTATTTCACGACGATATTTACTTGAGATAGAAAATAGTGATCTTGAGCAGTTCGAAGAGACAAGTAAGTACGAATGTACAGACGCCAGCACATCAAGCTACCCCAATCTGTCAAATTTCCCCAATTGAAGGTGAACCTTATGCTTTTGTGATAAAGTTGAAAATCTATAAAGAAATTTGAGAGATTGGCGTAGCTGGATGTGCTGGCGTCTGTACATGCCCTATCGATCTGCTCAAGTGCACGTAAAGTACTCATAACGGACAATAGACAAGCGGCTGCGTCTTCGCCCTTTTACTTTCTAATGGTAAACTACATTTTCCAAAAAGAAACTTTCGTAAATATAATAATGTCCTCCTGGTGGAATTTCGGCCACGGTGGCGATTTTCAATAGAGACTAGCCAAGTACGCGGGACTTATTATTACAAGGGTACAAGCAGAGACACTTTCTATTACATCACTCATTATACGATGGGACGACTAGCAACATGGCCGGAAAGAGGTAAAGTACAGGACCAACGGCTTTATGTGGTCTCCGTGGCACGGGGGTGTAATACTACCGACTCTCAGACTTCGGGCTGATACTGAGAATTTCTTTTTATAGAAAAGTTCCGAAATTATTTATGTTGACACTGTTGAACACGCTACCGCTAGTCCAAAATACTAAGTTTTGTAAAACAAGTTCTGCTAAAATAATCGGTCTCTTAAGCTCTAGAAACTTGCTTAATTTTTACTACAGGTTGTAGAATATTTATTTTAGCTCAATTTTACTGTAAATAGCGGTCTGCCCGCGCGGGCGGTGCCTCGTGAGTTTACGGTACTCGCTATTATTAAAGTGGCAGATATACACTGTTGGATGCGAGCAGCGCAGGACCGGCTATTGTGGAGATCCTTGGAGGAGGCCTTTGTCCAGCAGTGGACGTCTTTCGGCTGATATGATGATGATGATGAGATATATATTTTAATATATCGTAGGAGTTTCTATGGAATCACTTAGAAATAGTTATTTGTTATACAAGAGTGCCAAGTTGCTTTTTAACCGCGTGCTCAGTTTTGATAACCGAGCAAGTGAAGGATTCAATAGTTATAATCCTGAGCATTAGCGAGGAAATCAAAAGAGCACAAGGTGAACAATCTTTGCACTCGAGTGCAACACGCAGGTAACTTTTCATCACACCTCGGCGAGGAAATGACTAAACGCGAAAAAAAACCTTATTATAAAATACTTTTATGCAGATTAGGTATCAATTACTATATTATGATATGTAAGTATTACAGGACAATCTTTAACATATAACAAATAATACTTAGGTATAATTAAGAAAAACTTAAAGTAACGTTGCTATAGTTTGAGTGTAATAGAACAGTAATATTGCGCAAAACAAATTTAAAAATAATAAGTACACCAAGAAGGTTCCGATTTTTAGTTTTTTTTTTCTCTTCTGTTCGGGAGCATTGGTTCGCATGTTTTGTGCATCCGCCAGCATCAAGTTTTTATGTTTTTGCGATTATAAATAGTTAATTTTTTATTGAAAAAGGTAAGGAATCATAATAAATTAAAAAAGTTGTATGATAAATTCTCGGCACCATAGAGGTAGAAGTAAATAGGTTTAATGATAGTTTATTCACAAACTTAGTGCACACAATGTTCTGAATTCTAATTTAAGTTACCCTCTAGAGGATAAAAACCACTTCTCCACACAGATATCGAAGAACAAAAATACTCTTTCCGAGATGGGGTGATGAAAAGTACTTTTTCATCCTCCCATCTCGGAAAGAGTATTTTTGCTCTTCGATATCTGAGTGGAAAAGTCGTTTTTATCCTCTACAGGGTAAACTAAATTTGTATTCAAAACATCATTGCCGAATTAATCTTTTTTTAATTTGTTAAAAACTCAGATTCGGAACCTTTTTACTTTTTTTTTATTTACTATACGCAACATTAAAGTACCTATCTAACAAAAATATTAAACCCAATTTAAGTAACTGTAGCAATTTTAGTTTAATATTTTTTTAATTATACCTAAGGATTATTTGTTATAATTTAAAGAATCTCCTGTAATAATTACATTTCATGATTTAATTTAATACCTAAAGCGAAATAAAAGTATCTTGTGATTGTAAATGATTTTTTTCCTCGCTGAGGTGGAATGAAAGTTCGAAATTCAATTTTAGAATCCTTCGCTGCGCTCGTTATTCAATTTTAGAAACCTCGCTTGCTAGGTCATCAAAATTGGAGACGCAGTTAAAAAGCATCTTTGCTCTTTTGTATAACAAATAACGATTATAAATTCGCCATAGTTTAAAAGCGCCCCAGTTTTTAAAACGTGTAAGGTTAATTCTAAATTTATAATAGGTGAGTTACGATTACAATGAGCGACTAGTTTTTAGGTAAAACGGCTCTTGGAACAATATTATTAGTCCGCATTACCGCATACGTCATGGCCATCATAATTAGCTTACACGGAAAGGCTGACATGAACTTCTCGGTTTTGGATATAGCTTAGGAGGGTTCGACCGATCTTGAAAAAGACCGACTGCCTTGCTTCAAAACTTTCGTTTTAAAGCAAGGCAGTCGGTCTTTTTATTATTAAGTAGATTGAATATGACGGACCACCAACGATAGCAGAATGCAGCTTTGATGTTTAGCAGGGCAGTGATCATCAACCTATTGTTAGCATACAAAGGACATTTAGGCGATTGGCACACTTCCCCGCATGATGCAGCGTGCAGCGGGGCAGTGTGCTAATCGCTTAAGGATACCCGGGATGGAAGAAGGGCGTAGTTTAAAGACACACGGTTGATAGTAAGTTTTTATGAGTTCGCCAAATAGTTCATGTGTCCACCCTATGGACAGCAGTTCAGACGTATCTGTTGCGTAATATTGTAAATTGTTGGTGTACCTACGTAGGTATTACAAATTGCTGGCAAATGTCAGCGGCTAAGTGATCGATGTCCGGGGCTCTTATGATTCATGAATTTTATCCAATGAATCTGGGAAGGATAAGACGCGGTGCATTAGTGCACTGATGCTTTATCATCTGTCAGTAAAGTAAGTAGTAAGTTATTAGGGTAAAAAATGAATTCAAAAGAGCTCTAGCTCGAGCCGTATCGTTAGAGTTAGGGGCAAAGATACTGTCATCAAGTTTAGGGAAACTGTTCAAGAGTTTTGACTGCACGTGTGGCGCGGCGGCTAAGGTAGTCGCCTCGCCGCTTCGTGTCGCGGGTTCGAGTCCCGCGCCGGCCGAGTATGTGTGTGACCCATAGTTTTTCTGAGTCTGGAAGTAATTTGTGCCCGTCTATTATATTGTAAAGTACCCCGCGACACAGGGATTAGATTCCCTGGTGCGGGCGTTGTCTTTATAAAGAAAAAGAAAATAAAAGAGGTCTTACTAAGCCAAATATTCTTTTCCTTCTTTTGTTAATTACGATAAGTAACTTGCTTAAGTATGATAAGTGAATGGGGTAAAAGAAATCGCCTTACATTTGCTCCTCATAAAACCTACCAACTCCTTCTTAAAGGTGAACTAAAATCTCCCCCGAGCGTATAACTTAATAATGTTACTGTAAAACGCAAAATATCAACCTGTTATTTGGGTTTAGTTTTAGAAAAGAATTTCTCGTTTATAGAACATATTAAATCAGTTGGGGAAAAAGCTAAGCGAAACTTTTTTGCACTTACAAGGATATCGACGGCAACCTGGGGCCTCTCTTTTAATACTCTTAAAATCATTTACGGGGCAACCTATCTCGGGTGTATATGCTACGGCTCGCCTGTGTGGGCTGATAGGGCTACCATCGGAGCTGCTCGCCGTAAATTACTACAAAGCCAGAGGTTGGCGTTGATATTTCTGTGTAAAGCCTATAGAACAGTGAGCACAGAGGCCCTACCTGTCCTAGCGGGTGTACTACCGGTTGATCTTGAAGTACAAAGACGAGCAGCAATGTATTATTCTACGCGCGATAATTTAGAAAATGATTTCTTATCATTACGCGACCGTGCGAAAATAACCAGGCTATTTATGCCAATAGCTGACTTAAATAACGAACTACTAAATGAATGGCAATGTAGATGGAATACGTCAACCAAGGGTCGCCATCTGCACCAGTTCTTTCCGGACGTACGCGAACGGTTAAATAAAACTTGGCTAATCATAGACCATTGTGTTGCACAATTTCTTACCGGACACGGCAATTTTAAAAGTAAATTGTATAGTTTCAAATTAGTATCTTCACCAATCTGTCTGTGCTCAACATCCAGTAACGAATATGAACAAACTGCTCACCACATCCTGTGGGAGTGTGATCTCTGGCAAAATCAGCGTGATATTATGTTAAACAGCTTGCAACCAATATCTGGAGTAGTTTATTATACGGATCTTGTAGCAACAAGGAACAACTTCCGTGCGTTTAAGCGTTTTTGCCATAACTACTATTGGAATCAAATATAACAGCTCACTTAGGACCCTTAAATTGATCCTCGGTGCTTTTGCAGCTGGCTTCTCTAGTTGCAAATCTCTCATTTTATGAGGCTATAGCCTCTTTACATCATTCTGTCTCCCGCTTTGCTCTGGAGAGAAGTGGAACTATTCATTTTCTAACTCCTCCTTTTTTCTGTTTCTGATTAAATTCGTTGCGGGATCCAAGACAGTTAAAGCGCTTCCCCGGGACATGCCTGAGCTTCACCGCTCAGTGTCATTTCATTGTGTGCCACTGTTGATCCTGGCTTACAGGAGTTGCAGTGGTGGGTAAGAGGGAGGGACTAGTCCCGTACATTAAAAAAAAAAAAATTGTTAATTAAGAGCTCGGTAGAAGCAGCACAAAATAAATGGCATCGCTGCAGAAAAAAATGCTTTTTAGAACTTTTTTTTAAATTGTTGCAGCTCATGAATCTTAGTAGGTGTAGGTAGTAGATAATAAAATTGATATATAATAATTTCATCATTGGATTTAAATTAAAATCTTTATCACTCTTCGTTATTAAGTAATGTGCACCAGCCCCCTATATACTACTCTGTCAAGAAAGTACCGGGAAAAGATCAATAGTATACAAAATGTTTGTTATTCATCCAAATTTATTTCATCACCTTCAAACTATGCTCGTTCAGAAACGATACACTTACGCCAACGAATAATCCATTCATCAAAACATTTTTTAAACGCTGCTTTCGAAAATTGAGTTCATTTCTCGCCGCGAATTCTCCTTTATGTCTTCTACCGATTGAAAACGGGTACCACGAAGTGGTAATTTGAGTTTAGGAAAAGAAAGAAGTCAGCTGGAGCCATATCTGGTGAATATGGTGGTTGCTGGATGGTATTTGTTGAGTGTTTGGTCAAAAATTCGTTCACAATGATGGCCTTGTGCGAAGGCGCATTATCGTGGTGCAAAATCCAAGAATTTTCTTTCCACAAATCTGGCCTTTTTCGTCGAATTTGCTCTCTTAAACGCCACATAACGCCCAAATAATATTCTTTATTTACCGTTCGACCTTCCGGTAATAATTCAGAGTGCACAACACCGCGATAGTCAAAGAAAACAGTCAACATGACTTTGACTTTTGATCGACTTTGGCGTGGGTTTTTCGGTTTCGGTTCAGTTGGAAGGCGCCACTCCGAAGCTTGTTGACTAGTTTGCATGTCAAACTCGTAAACCCACGTCTCGTCACCAGTAACAATGCGTTTCATGAATGTTGGGTCGGAATTGACTCGTTCCACCATGTCCTCAGCGACTTTCATGCGATTGAGTTTTTGAAGAAAATTCAGATCTTTTGGGACTAGCCGAGCGGCAACATGTTTCATACCCAAATGATTAGTTAAAATGGTACGAATCGACTCGTGAGATACAGAAAGTTCAGCGGCTATCTCTCTCAGAGTTGAATGAGGATTTTCAGTGACTATTTCCTTCACTTTTGCGATTTTAACTTCAGTTGCAGACGTTGATGGCCTACCAGAGCGAGGCAAATCTTTCATCTCATCTCGACCGCTTTTGAACGCTTTGAACCACTCATAAGCACGAGTTTTTGATAAGGTCGATTCACCGTAAGCCTTCTGTAACATTTTCAGTGACTCCGAACACGAAATTCCATTAGCGATGCAAAATTTAAGACAAACTCTTTGTTCAATATTTTTGTCCATTATGAAATTCGCAATACACACTATATAGGATATTACTAAAACCAGCACTGTATTTAATATAAATAACAGGTGCAACTCAAACTCTGCGCCAAAATGGAAAACAGTTGTGCCAATCTAACAACAACAAAAAAAACTAAAATTTGAATTTGGAACCATAAACAAATCATCCATTCCCAATACTTTTTCGACTGAATGTATATTATAACAAAACAAAGCACGGTGTAACACAACGCATTCAATGGATCCTATATCTTCAGTCGGAGAAGCTGTATGATATGTTCACTCATGTCAAGTCAAGGCACTCACAACTACAACTTCCACTAGGCTATTTCAGTCAAATGGGACGCCGTGGTCTCCTTCTGTGAGGCAGTTTGGCTGCAGAAGGAGGCCGCCGAACGGGATCGGGAACGAGCCGATCCCGCTCGTAGGCGGAGGAGGCGTCGGGGTGGCGGCGGCAGCCGTTAGGCCAACTCCACTCGGGGCTGCGGTGGCAGTTTGAGAAGTGTCCTCAACTGCCGCCACGTGCAAGCAGCCCCGGGAAGACAGCGAGCTGTTTGTGGCGCAATGGGGAGGACAACCCAAAGTCCTCCCCGGGTGCGTGTCCCGACCATCTGGGACACGGCGCAAAAGGGGGGCACCGGAGCAGCATACCCGCGTTCCCTGGGCTCCCCCTATCAGGCGCCAGAAGAAATCCACGGCAGGTTAGGTTTAGTCGGTGCGAGTCCGACATACCCACCCGCAGACACTTTTTGCGGGTGGCATGCGTAGGCATTCCCCCTGCCTTATATAAAAAAAGGCTATTTCAGTATTTTAACTAACAAGCTATAAGAATCTTTAATATTCATCTTGTTACTCATACTACCTACTTATTTATTGCCGTAGTTATCTAATTTTATCTTGTACATATAAACTAGCTGTGCCCCGTGGTCTTGCCCGCGTTAATTTTTATAAATTATCACAGCACCTCCCCCGTAGGTGATAGCATGATAATTTGTAGCCTATATGTTGACCCAACCTCTTAATAATATTTATGCAAAATTTGAAGTAAATCCATGCATAACTTTTTGAGTTTAGCCCGGACATACATACAGACAAAAATTCTAAAATCTATATTTTTGGCTTCGATATAGATTGTAGATCACGCCCCAAGTATCCTTTTAAAAATATTCAATGTACAGTTTTGACTTTCCTGCGATTTTATTATATGTATAGATAACTAGACTAGCTTAATAGGTGACGTGTACCTTAGTTGATTCAATCATAAATAATTAGAAACTAAAATAATATATAATTAACACATAATAATTAGTTAGGTACTATAATGAATGTCAACTGCACTCAATCAATTACTATTAAGTTCACATTGTCAGCATCATAAGTTCAAATTCAATATGTGAAGCAAAGACTTTGTGAGTACTTACCTCGTTTTACAAAAAAAATGTAACAGTTAAAGTTCATATGGATGTGGGAAGACCATAAAGATAATATACTTACGTACTAACTTTATGGGGAAGACTGCTAATATTTTGATATAATAGGCAATAGTAAATCTAATAAAGAACATCAGACACACTACCATGACAAACTGAGAAGAGATGACAAGCTAAGGGCCTATGCACACCACGTTTTTCAAGCGCGCCGTTGACGTGCGTTTGTCGCGCGCGTTACACACGCGCATTAGCATCGAGTTTGTATCGATAAAAACAAAAACAAACTGTTCTGTAGGATAAGAGCGCGCCGTCGAAGGCGCTGTAAGCCTCGTTGGTCGAGTGGTAGCGTGTTCAACCGCAGATAACGAGGTCCTGGGTTCAAATCCTTGGTCGGGCCGAAAGTGATTTTGGGATTTTTCTGTAAAACGAAATAATCTTAATATCAGCCCGAAGTCTGGGAGTTGGCGGTATTTGTTATTGAGAGCATGTAAAGCCGTCGGTCCTGAACCTGACCTCTTTCCGGTCGTGTCGCTAGTCGTCCCATCGGATCATGAGAGTGATGGAATGGAGGGTGCTTCTGTGTTTGCGCACACATTTGAGCACTATAATATGTCCCGCGCAGATGGCTAGTCTCCTTTAAGACTGGCCGCCGTGGCCGGATCTCGGCTAGGAGGACATTAAGTGTAAAATCTCAAACAGGAACATATTATTTTCATCCCCTATTTCGGTAAGAGTATTTTTGTTCTTGAGTACAAAAGTCGTTTTTATCCGCTAAGAGGATAAAGGTAATTTGAATTGAGACCATCGTGTGCACTAAGTGTGTCAATTCAGAATATCATTAAACCTCCTTATTTACTTCTACTTCAATGGTGCTGAATTTATTTTATTATACAACTTTTATTAGTTTGTTAAAAACACAGAGTCGGAACCTCCTAGGTGTATTATTTATAAATTTGGTTTGCGCAATATTACAGTACCGAACAGAAATATATACTCCACTGTAGGGTTACTTTAAATTTCTCTTTATTATAACTAAGTATTATTTGTGATAATTTAAAGATTGTTCTATAATACTTACCTACCATAATAATAGTAGTTAAGTTAACTGAAATAAAAGTTAGTATCTGGTGACTGTGAATGATTTCTTTTGCATTTAGTCATTGCCTCGCTGAGGTGGGATGAAAAGTTACGTGTTGCACTCGAGTTCAAAGATGGATCGTGTTAACCTTCGTCTTATCGTGTCTATGGTCATGCAAATTACCCCCCCATATTCACCTGTAAACAAGCATCACGGCTCATAACATCACTTCATCATTTTCTGATTCACTTTACTCATCGCCTGGTTTAAAAAAAATTAACTCTACTCCTACATATATTTTATTCTAACACTATAATACTTCTATTAGGTACGTATTACAATAAATATAACCTGCCGGCACTTATTTTGACAAGACCAATTAACACGTAGCGCCAGAGAGAAGGTAATCAGTAATCACTACGTTTAAAGACAGAACTTCCATACTAGCCGATAGAATCAATTTACCTGGCATCCCAATACCAACAAATACTACAGATATGTCAAACAACACGAGTACCAACTTAACGAACCAAATAGTGCTTACAACAAATAGTTTGTGTGCTTATTCCATGCTTTGAGCACGCATGGGATTTGCTCCAAAGAGGAGTTCTGAGTTCAGGTCTTACAAAATACTGACAAAACTGTTATAACTGAGTAAAAATTATACAGAAGTAAACAAAATGTTCTGCATATTTTGGAATATGAATTTCACAAAATGACCGATGTAAATTCTTCCAAAATATTGACAATAATTTTAATCGTTCAAAATCATAATAATCTTGTCAACTTTATTATTCAAAACATACGTAGATACAAACACATGGGTCGCCGTGGTCTCCTTCTGTAAGGCAGTATTGCTACAGAAGGAGGCCGCCGAGCGGGATCGGGAACGAGCCGATCCCGCTCGTAGGCGGAGGAGGCGTCGGGGCGGCGGCGGCAGCCGTTAGCCCAACTCCCCTCGGGGCCGCGGCGGCAGTGTGAGAAGTGTCCTCAACTGCCGCCATGTACAAGCAGCTCCGGAATGACAGCGATCTGTCTGTGGCGCAGTCGCTGTGCCGTACTGGCAGGAGTCGGCAATAGGGGAGGGCAATCCAAAGGAGGATCCCAGGGTACGTGTCCCGACCATCTGGGACATGGCGCAAAAGGGGGGTACCGGAGCAGCATACCCGCGTTCCCTTTACTCCCCCATCAGACGCCAGGAGAAGTCCACGGCAGGTAGGTTTACTCGGCGCGAGTCCGACATACCCACCCGCAGACACGTTTTGCTGGTGGCATGCGAAGGCATTCCCCCTTCCTAAACAAAAAAAAGGTAGATACAAACAAACAAGGGCATAAAGTATAACAATTGATGGGTCACTAGCTGTGCTCCGCGGTTTTACCCGCGTTTAACTTTATAAATTATAGCCTACTAGCTGTGCCCCGCGGTTTTACCCAATGAAACTTTATAAAGTATAGCCTATGTATTAATCCAGGGTATCAGGATAGACAAGTTTACGTTTAGTAGACATCTAACGGTTGATATGATGATGATAAATATATTTATAATACATTTCCTTAGTATAATTTATTTGTTGCACTCCTGCTACTATTTACTTTACTTACAGTTCCTATACATCCAAAGGGTGTCTGGAAGAGATCGCTTAGGGCGATAAGACCGCCCGTTGTACATTATGTTATTTATATAATGGCATCTGACGTGGCGTAACGACTGTTGTCTAATGGCTACAACCGGGGCCGACAGCTTAACGTGCCCTCCGAAGCACGGAGACGCTCAGAAATTAAACCACTGGTGGTTATCTACAGACTGACCGTGAGCTTAATTACTTAGAGGCGATTTCACCGTTAAAATTAAACGCGATCAATTGACGCTAAACTCAGTTCAGCGTCCTGTAGCTGAGTTTAGCGTCCATTGATCGCGTTTAATTTTAACGGTGAAATCGGCTCTTAAACTTGTCTATCACTTACGGACCGGTAAGAGCATCGAGTTCAGTCAGACACAGGGACACGGGCAAATATTAATTATAGGGAAAGAACAAGAAAATATATAATGCGCCACGAACTTATATGCTATGTATCTTGCTGCTACGATTAATATTTTGAGCTCACTATTTGGGCGTGCAATTAATATTTTTGAATAGTAAGTATACGCAAATTTTATATATTTGAAATATATTTATTATTATATAATAATAATAATAATAATTCCATTTATTTCAATCAATGTCAGATCATACACACAATATACATAATACCAAAATTCAATTAAAATAAATATAAAATGTGATGTCAAATTAAAATTAAAATCATAAAATTAAAATCTAAAATTAAAAATACATAATTAAATTAAAATCTAAAATTATCTAAAATTTAAATTACATATATAAATTTAAATCAAAATTAAAAATCAAAAAATAATATAAACAAAATTAAAACTATTAACAATACCTTTCAGACAATTGTTTGTTTGTCATTACATTTACCATATAGCAATGATTAATGTACTGACAATCAAACCTGTTCGCAAATATACTCAGGATGGTGTTGGAGCTGGTCCGGACCCTGCGCCCCAGAGATGTGCACCGCTTTCGCATCGTCGTGTAAAAACAGTCAACACGGGCGTCGGCGAACATCCCCGACGCGCTGCAGTGCCGGGGCAGCCCAAACAACACCCTGAACACATTATTATACTGGACACGGAGAGCGCTGTACTGCTTTTGGGTATAGGACACCCACAGGCTGGCTGTGTACAGAGACGTACAAAACGCCCTAAAAAGAGTTATTTTGACGGCCCCCGAGCAACGTGCAAACCTGCGGGCGATCATATTGCCCCTCACAGACAACGCTCTCCGCTCCCTATCAATGTCCGCATCGTCCCTCAGGTCAGAGGTCACAATATGCCCGAGATATTTAAACTGTTCAACTCTTTTTAACGTCACCCCGTTTAATTTAATAGTTGGAACAGTATCCGGGCATCTCCGACCCCTGGCCCGAAAGACCATGCATTCACTCTTCCTGGCGTTATAGAGCAAACCGTGATCCCGCGCGTAACGCTCGCAGATGCCGAGCAACTTGGTCAGACCACACACCGAGGCGCTCAGCAGCACCATGTCGTCCGCGTAAGTAATATTGTTGACACAAACATTGTCAATATGGCAACCAACACGGGTGCTGCTGAGCTCCTCTATCAGTGCGTTCACGTACAGGTTGAAGAGCCTTGGCGAGGTCAGCCCTCCCTGCCTCACCCCGCACTCCAACCCGTACGGCTCCGACAGAGCATCTGACCATCGAACGACGTTGACCTGGTTAAGATACCAGTACTTGAAAATTTCTATCAGTTCGAGAGGCATAGAGATGTTATATAACTTCTCGAGAGGTCGAGAAAACAAGCGTAAGTAGGTGTGCTCCTATCGGCGTAGTACCTAACAGTTTGCTTCAAACACAAGATAGCTGACTCGGTAGACAATCCCGGCTTAAAACCAAATTGATTATCATGCGTGTCTATATACCGGTCCAGCTGTGTATTAAGCAAACTGTCAAGAACCTTAGCAAGTACTGTAGCCAGTGAGATTGGCCTGTAGTTGCTCGTGTCGCTTAGGTCACCGGTTTTACTCTTCACAATTGGTACCACCACGGTCCTCATCATCTCTGCTGGTAAGTACGCATGTCCCAAACAAAATGAATAAAACATGGCAAGAACTCTGGGCAGGTGGACGCCGGCATGCTTTAGATGTTCAATGCTCAGGCTGTCATGTCCCGGAGACTTACCCCGCGACATTGACTTTATTACCTCATTAACATCCTTAGCTGTGACTTTGGTATACATCTCCTGTCCATGTGACCCTTCTACACTGAAAGACCGTGATGGTCCCAATGGCGATTTCACCAGAAACTGGTCTTTGAATATATCAGCAATACATTTCGGGTCACTGACACCGTTGACGCTCACGGGCAAGCCCGGCTTATTATTTAGCCTACTAGTTGTTTTCCAGAAGTTACGAAAGTCATGCTTCGAATGTTGAGAAGCTAGGATATCCATCTTTATCTGATCTTTATTATTTTGACACCACTTTAGGCGTGATTTAAAGATTTTGCGACTCTCCCGCATCTCCTCCCAAATACGTCCTTCAGTCGGTTTACCCCACAGTACCCATTCCTTAAATTTACCCCGAGCTACCCCGTGAGCGTCACGCACATGTTTGTTCCACCCGATCACCGGTTGTTTTCTTCGCGGCTTAACAATAGTATGACTGTCAGAGGCGGCTTTACACAATGCATTAACAATCCTACTATACATACTGTCAATTATATGCCTATGATCTCGGTTGTCACAACGTTTATCACTACAGTCACTGAGTTCAGGCGGAAAATCAATGTCTTTTAAACTGTCATTACTTAATTTTCTATACAAATCTATTTGTTCAGGGTTTCTCTCCCCCCATTTTATCCTATTAAATTCAAAATTTTCTTGCAGCACCTTTGGTTTTACATTATCTATATTACATTTAATAATGAGTGGCAAGTGATCAGACCACACCGGATCATATTTAATGTGTGTATCGACTACGGTTTGAAAAGCCGACTCAGTTACAACACAGTGGTCTAACCATCTTAGCGCCCCATTAGCGTCACTGATAAAACTATATGTGTTAGACGATAAACCTAAATTTATAATATCGGCACATTTCCAATCCAAATCATTACAAAAATTTAAAAGTTCATAAAAGAATTGCTCACCCGGGTGGGCGTTGAAGTCACCGAGCATGTATACACACTCAACATGTTCATTGCTCACAACTCCATTATAATTATAAAAAGTGATGATTTTATAATTTGCAGTTAAACAATTATTACGTATTATTATTAGAATTTTTCTAACAAGTAATTTTTACTTGTTAGTAATATTCTAATAGTAGTATAATTTGAATGTTGGTGGTGTTTTAATGTTATATATATAAATATATAAAGCTGTTTATTTATCTCTGATGGCTGTCTCATAGAACTGAAATGGAAGAAAAGATACACTTAACCAGCAAATGGATGCGAGGGGGGCTCTTGCCGTCTAGCAAATAAGACTACCAACTTACTTAGCCAAGCTAGGGATATCCTTTGGAGTTCTAACCACGGCTCATGGCAGTTTCTGATGGACACATGCGACTGACTGCGCACACAAATTGTATAATTAGGTACGTGCCTACGTATAATTATACATGTGTGCGCTGCTTTAACCATGTTTCTGAAATGGAGAAAAATCTTCAAATTAGTTGTTCAATACCGTTAAGAGACCACGTCAGAAAGCTTCGCTTAGCTTTTATCTTACTACTTACTTATTTAGTTAATCAATAGTAATATTCTATTCGTTTATATGTATGTGGAAGCTTTTTATTATTATTTTTTGTTAAAATATATTACTTTTTATGTTATGTCATTTTAAGTCTGTAAGCTTTCTTTAAAGACAATAAAAAAGAAATTACGCATATCACACATAAACTTTTTCCCGTCGGAACTGATAGTTCACGGATATTGTAACACTAATATTATATGGATATTTTGGAGTTTTTTTGGCGCCAACGCGGAAAAAGACGCATCGAGACTATGTTTTATTTTCAAAAACTGGTGTAAATTCGTGTTTTTATGTGTAAATATGGTGGATTTTTAGACATAACATCTTCGACAACGTACACAAGTGGAGGAAAGTGCGATATTGCCGTGAATTGTGATTTTCCGTGTTGTAACCAAAACTCCATAAAAGCCTCTAGTAAAGTCACCACTGCTTTACTGGGGCTGGACAAGGACTATGTATGACATGACTGTGACGGACTTTACTTGACAATGACAGAAATAAATGATATAAAAATATATTTACTAAAGGCTCATAAGGCCAAAGAAGCCAGAGCCGTAAAACGGAATTAAAAAAAATGGATATTTTGCCGCCCTTTTATTTTTGAATATGGAACGCGCGGGCTCTCCGCGTTCATCGCGTGCACTATGAATTGTGTCATATAGCAAATAGTAGATTATTTAAGTTAACTAAAGACTTCCTGTTGTGGACAATTCACGAATAGTTTCTAGACCTGTGGATTAGTGTCGTGAAGCAGTAAATCAAACATTCCTTAAGTGCCTAGCAGATCTGATCCCGATCCTGACACCGGTGCGGTGTAAGAAAGCGCGGCCGCTGCGCTGCTGTGACTTCAATATTAGTTTTACAAGGTATGTGACTTTTCTTTTCTGTTTTTGGTTAATTTTTGATGAGCTGCATTCTTCTAGGTACTAGACTTCGCAGATTTGAAAATTTTACTTCCAAACACGAGAGCAACGTTTTTACGTTGTTTGACAACGCAGTAGGTATCGAAACGAAATCGCTATGAATCGCTACGAAATTTATCAAAATTAAGTGCTGTTTTATGCACTTATATGATGTCTTAGTATTTAAAAAAAAATATATATTTCGTCGCATCTCCGGCAGAAAAAATAAACATTTTATCGCTGATTACGAAAGTTCTTGGGGGTTAAGGGGGTTCGTAGCCCGGAACATATTTTATAGCGCACGAGTGTGTGTGTAAACACAGGGACACTTTTTATTCCATCACTCTCATGTCCGATGCCACGACTAGCGACAGGACTGGAAATAGGTCAGATACAGGATTGACATCTTTACGTGCCCTCCGGGGCACAGGGGTGTGAATACAACCAACCATATTCAAACTCTGGGCTAATATTGCGAAAAATCCTCAAATAACTTTTTGACTCGACCCGGGAAATGAACAAAGGACCTCATTATCTGCGGTTGAACATGCTAAAAATATGACCAAAATATAATTAATATACACAAAGTAAAATAATAAATATTTAGATGCAGAACAACTATTTATGGGACACACAAATAGTAGTATTGCGTGAAATCGAACCCGGGCACGAAATGGCGAGGCGACTGCCCTAAACGTTACGCTATTCATGCAGTCAAAAGTATATGCTTTGTAATTTAATGTTTTTTATTTGCTTAATTTTTAGGGTTCCGTAGCCAAATGGCAAACAACGGAATCCTTATAGATTCGTCGGAATCCTTATAGACAGACATGACAAACGTATGTCACAGCCACTTTTTTCCGAAACTATAAGAGCTGTAATGTTGAAACTTGGTAAGTAGATGTATTCTGTGAACCGCATTAAGATTTTCACACAAAAATATAAAAACAAATAATTTTGGACCGGTCATACATCGAACTGAAACTAATTATTTTTTAACGAACCGTCGTAATTTTGGGTGAACGTCCAAAATGATATTGAGGTTTCTAATATATTTTTTTTCTAAACTGAATAGTTTGCGCGAGATTCCCTTCCAAAGTGGTAAAAGGAGTGCCCCCCCCCCCTGTAACTTCTTAAATATGCGAATGCAAATGCAAACTTCCACCGAAAATTGGTTTGAACGAGATCTAGTACCTAAGTAGTTTTTTTGTTAATACCTTAAAATAGCGCTATACACCTGTAATTCAATCAACTCAAATACTTGCTGCTACGGAACCCTTCATGGGCGAGTCCGACTCACACTTGGCAGCTTTTTGTATTTATATTTTCATTGTGTTATATTTTAGTTTGCAATTTCGAATTCGCTTCACTGCAACCGATTTAAACTAATTGTATACTACTACTACCTACTCGTATGAGACCATTTCGAAAGTATTCCATATCGAATAAACAAATAATTTTCAAAATCAATTCGCACACAACGGATACAATACATAGAAAAAAAACATACCTACAGTTAAATTAATTAATTGCTTCTTTTGAAGTCGGTTAAAAAGGAACAGTAGTACCAATTTGAAAGTATACCTATACTTTCAAATTGGTACTACTGTTCCTTACTACTATACTCTTTCAAATAAAAAAAAATCAAATCCATTTATAAATGACAGATTCATGAAATCAAAAATATTAATAAAAATACAGCCGAATTCAGAACCTCTTCCTCCTTTCCTTTGGTGTCAGTTAAAAAGTTGGATTCAATATTGCTTCTCTTTAATCTATGACCACAGACAAAAACAAAATAAAAAATACTAGAAAAGTCCTCGGGCAAGGGATATAGGGACTAGTCCCTCCCTCTTACCCACCACTGCAACTCCTGTAAGCCAGGATCAACAGTGGCACACAATGAAATGACACTGAGCGGTGAAGCTCAGGCATGTCCCGGGGAATGGCTTTAACTGTCTTGGATCCCGCAACGAATTTAATCAGAAAGAAGAAAAGGAGGAGTTAGAAATGAATAGTTCCACTTCCCTCCAGAGCAAAGCGGGAGACAGAATGATATAAAGAGGCTATAGCCTCATTAAACGAGAGAATTGCAACTAGAGAAGCCAGCTGCAAGAGCACCAAGGATTAATTTAAGGGTCCTAAGTGAGCTGTTATATTTGATTCCAATAGTAGGTATGGCAAAAGCGCTTAAACGCACGGAAGTTGTTCCTTGTTGCTACAAGATCCGTGTAATAAACTACTCCAGATATTGGTTGCAAGCTATTTAACATAATATCACGCTGATTTTGCCAGAGATCACATTCCCAAAGTATGTGGTGAGCGGTTTGTTCATATTCGTTACAGGAAGTTGAGCACAGACAGATTGGTGAAGATACTAATTTGAAACTAAACAATTTACTTTTAAAATTGCCGTGTCCGGTAAGAAATTGTGCAACACAATGGTCTATGATTAGCCAAGTTTTATTTAACCGTTCGCGTATGTCCGGAAAGAACTGGTGCAGATGGCGACCCTTGGTTGAGGTATTCCATCTACATTGCCATTCATTTAGCAGTTCGTCATTTAAGTTAGCAATTGGCATAAATAGCCTGGATATTTTAGCACGGTCGCGTAATGATAAGAAATCATTATTTAAATTTTCTCGCGTAGAATAATACATCGCTGCTCGTCTTTGAACCTCAAGATCAACCGGAAGTACACCCGCTAGTACAGGTAGGGCCTCTGTGCTTACTGTTCTATAGGCTTTACACAAAAATATCAACGCCAACCTTTGGCTTTGTAGTAATTTACGGCGAGCAGCTCCGATGGTAGCCCTATCAGCCCACACAGGCGAGCCGTAGCATATACACCCAAGATAAGTGGCTCCGTAGATGATTCTAAGAGTATTGAAAGAGAGGCCCCAGGTTGCCGTTGATATCCTTGTAAGTGCAAAAAAGTTTCGCTTAGCCTTTTCTCCAACTGATTTAATATGTTCTATAAACGAGAAGTTCTTTTCTAAAACTAAACCCAAATAACACGTGGATATCTTACGTTTAACAGTAACATTATTCAGTTTTACGCTCGGGGGAGATTTTAGTTCACCCTTCAGAAGGAGTTGGTAGGTTTTATGGGGTGCAAATGTAAGGCGATTTCTTTTACCCCATTCACTTATCATACTTAAACAAGTTTGAGCCAGATTTTCCAACTCTCTCCTGGAGTCACCCTGTATAAGTAAGAGGCCATCGTCGGCATATGCCGTTAGAGAGCAGCGTGATGGCAAGGGCAATGTCAAGAAATCATCAAAACCCAAGTTCCAAAGATACGGCGCAAGCACGGAGCCCTGGGGGCAACCCATGGTTAACGATTTAGTGACTCTGTAGTGACCAAGCTTAAGAGTTGCAGAGCCATGTACAAAATAAGATGTGATTATCGAATATATATTACTGTAGCAACCGCGTAACTTCAGTTTTTGTAACAAAATTGGCCACCACGTGTTATCAAACGCCCCTGAAATATCTAGGAATATGGCCAAAACGTATTTACATTCGGACGAGTTTACAGTTTTCCTCACCGAGATAGCTGCGTCTACTGTCGATTTACCCGCAGTAAAACCAAATTGATTACCATGAAATTTTGGTCCTCCTGGTAGCAATCGCGGTACGATAAGTCGTTCTAGAAGCTTGCCTAAGGAAGGCAGTAACGTTATTGGTCGATATGACTTAGGGTCATCTCGGGCAAGGGATAGCATCATTCTCGTGAAATGCAAATAAAATATTATTAAAGTGTATTTAGTATATTAGTGGACCAGACCAGCATAAGCAGGACATCTCCTGCTCACTGGCTAAATCACGCACAAACAACTAAATAAAAAATACTAGAGTAGTCCTTGGAAAAGTAAGTATATTAGCCGGCACTAGCGGGACAGGTTGGGGAGCGCATTTTACTAGTTAGCCTAAGGGTCAGCGCAGACAGAGAAGAGCGCTGAGGAGAGGATTTATTAAGGCACTAGAAAATCAACTTTAAAATTATTTAAATAAAGTACATGCATGCTTAAACATTATAAAGCGCGATACTGCGCGAGCATTTTGTCAGGTTCAAGCATATATGCACTTTATTCCTACTGCTCTAAAGTTGATTTTCTAGTGCCTTAATAAAATCCTCTCCGCTGCGCTCCTCTCTGTCTGCGCTGACCCTTAGGCTGTGAGACATCTAAATTAGGGAGAGCTTACCTACCTACCACCAACTCTACCATATAGAGATCCGAAAAACCCCCGCCTATTTTATAATTTACTCGTAATAGCAGTAGTTACCCTAGTGCCAGAGCGTTATCTGATATAGGTTAACTGTTGTTTAATGAGACAACCGGGACCCACCGCTCAACATGCCGCCATGTTGTGATTCACCTAGAGACTGACAGCACGGGTGATTCATTTCGTCGATCGCTGTGGGTAACTAGCTCTGAAAAACCTCTAACACAGTGCAAGATTTATAACTTAACCTAACATTTCTCACTTGACAACTTACCACTCTAATTACCTACATTAAATCAATCTCTGCCACTAAGAACAGGACACTCAAACGCATAGTGTTCCTTTTCTCTATATAAAAATAAAACCTAACTTAAAATATTTCATGCGACTTAACACTCTCGTTACACTAAACCATTCTAGGCCACCAAGAATAAGGCACTGTCATATCCATAATGTTCCTTTTCTACATATAAAAATTAAAACCTAACTTAACGTCTTATTCTTATTTTTATATTTATTACACTACTCCATTCTAGGCCACCGAGAAAAGGACGCTATCAAACTCAGTTTTCGTTTTCTCCATATAAAAATACAAACATAGCCAAATCCAATATTTCTCACTCGTTAACTTAACACTCTCATTACACCTGACCATTCTCTGCCACCAAAAAAACCTTGGTATCATATCCATAGCGTTCCTTTTCTCCATATATAACATTTTAGAATTAAAAAGACCCGATCTTTTGTCATAGTTTATAGTCAAGCCCTTTCATTCCATGTCAATATTGACGGTGGAGTGAAATAACAATTATGATTGCGGCCATCTTGGATTTAAAATTTATTAGAATGTTTAGTTATTCTAAAAGTGAACCGCTTTCATACCCATATTGAAGGATTTCAAACGTAAAAATACGTTATCCGCGATTTTGTGGCGGCAGCCAACTTGGTCCGATTTTCATCAAACATAGCTAAGAAAACTCCCGAATAATTCACAATACAAACTAAAAAATAAATACAACCCAGTCAAACACAAAAACTAAGACATCAAACTTAAAACAGCCCGTCACTTTTGGGTTAAAGTAAAAACTAACCTATAATAACCCTCTATGTAAAAAAGACGTTGTTACTTATTTCATGGAAAAACAGACACGTAGACATTGATTTTAAGTTAATTACCACCCACATATGTTGTTTGAGGTTCCTAGGCCTTCCTATCTTTCATGGGCTTATAATATCTTTCATGGGATTATAACTCTCTTTTTTATGGCGATAATTAACCCCTAGTTATGCCGTACAGGGTTTAAAGCTTAATTTTTTAAACTTCTTTTTTGCCGGATTTTAATAGCTTTCCTACGTTTACCAATATGTGGTAGACACTGTGCCGTTAATTTTTATTTATTTATTTATTTAAAGGCTTGCCAACTAAATACATACACAACATTAAACAACAATCTTTGATACAATTTTAAATCTTGCATGCATCTAAATTAAAGGAAAGCACGGCATTCTTAATTAAGTTTACGAAAGTACATCATTAAAACTTCATCCAAGATAAAAACTGTAAAAAAAATTGTTTTTATTATTGTTTTGTTTTGGAACATATTTGGAACTTTGTTAATTAAATAATGCTATTATATATCTATTATTATTAAATATTTTTTTCTTAAATAAATGTAATTTACTACCAAAAATATCATGTCGCAACTGTGAAATAATTCATTGCATCTTCTTAGGATATAAGAAATAGGTGCATTGTAACCGTAATTGTTTCGACTGTATTGGATTGAAAAAGGTTTAGGTTAAAATAGGAACATTAGCATATCAAATTTAGGATTCCCTTCCTAACACCCTTTGCTACGTTTTAGAGGGGTACATAACACGCCTCTTTTAAGGGCGGGTCTTACAAAGTGGTCAAACATGTGTATGAGGTTTCTAAAATCCTGGATACCCTAGCGTTTAAAAATAGGCACTCTTGAATGCACCTGAAGAGTCACATTCAATAAACCTAATCTTAACCTGGGCACAGATTAATAATTAATTATAATAAAATATCCTGGGACATTATTTACACACGGCCATCTGATCCCAATCTAAGCAGAGCTTGTACTATGGAAACCAGATAACTGATATACTACTTTTTCTTTTGTAAATACATACTTGTATAGATAAATTACACCCAGAGCCAGGACAAACAGACATGTTCACGCACACATAATATCTGTCCTGGAGCTCTACCGGCTAAGTCACAGATCATCGTTTTCGCGAATGGCGGTCAAATAAATAAAGGTTAAAAATGACTTCATCAATCGTTAAATCGGCTCCCATGACCACATGTGACGTCATAAATGGTCCGGAATCGATTTTCAATAACGATTAATATACTCGTAGTCATTTTTAACCTTTATTTATTTGAACGCCGCGCGGTTCACGAAAACGATGTTCGGCGACTTAGCCGGTAGAGCCCCTGTGTGGGAATCGAACCCACGACCTCCGGCGTGATAAGCAAGCATTTACCAACTACACCAACAATCAAATCAATATTATACTTACTACTTAAATATATGTTATTTAATAAATTGTGACGCCAACACTAGGGGAAATTAATCCAATCTGATAAATAAAGTATCGCAGGGTACCTAATTTACCAATGTGTAATTGACGGACACCGAGTGCATTGAGACTCAGGACAACTATTTATGGGTCACACAAATATAGCTGACATAGGGCCATTTTTCATACCAGTACGGATAAAATTAATGTTTAAAATAGAATTTTTGTTTTTAAAATTGAATGTATTTTCCGTATAGTTATGAAAATAAAATTCTTTCTTTCATTCTTTAAATAGCTGTCCTGCCCGGGAATCAAACCCGGGACACGAACTGGCGAGGCGACTGTCTTAGCCACGTGCAGTCATTTAGAATCTTACTTTTTCTTCCATTATATTATACTAGCGAGTATTTATAACAAATCTTATACATTAAAGTTTTTCTATCATAAAGTGCACTACATATTATAATAATTTATTTTTATCGCAGAATAACAAATAGTCTATATGAAATAATGAAATTTATTCAGCTCTTCGGTATTTACACTTGTACTTGTCAAGCTCACAATGTATTAGATAAACACAGTTTAAAAACAGTAATTAAAGCAACAAAATATTTTGAATTAGTCCGTCCGTGCGGTCTGTTTCGTCACAAATATTTTTTATATCCTTTGTTATTCTCCGATAAAAATTAACAAATTAAGTTCGCATTAAATTCCAGTGACCAACTAATGTGTTATCTAAATATGTTGCCTTTGTAATAGCGATGCTGTGCCACGTCAGCAGAATGCATGTAACTAACCTAACCTAACTCGCTAATGTTGACACCGCGCCAAATTCACCTTGTAACCTCGCCTCGAGCCTGGTTGCCTACATATATTCATATTTATAACACTCTTGCTTAACTACTTACTATGTATAAGATACAAACAAGGACAAACTAGCGCAAACTTTATGGAGAACAGGAAAAATAATAGCTTAAAACTTTTCAATAAAACTCCGTAAGCAAATTGTTAAAAGTTCGCAAACTTTGCGGCGTCACTTTCAGTGTCCACTGACGTTCGTTCGGCGTACAACGCTTGTTTATTCAGACGAACAAGTGCAGCGGCGCGTGTACGGCCGCCAGTGTACCTCGTGACATAGTTTAGATGCAGCGCGCGTGCTTCAAAGCGGAAGTATAATGCCATTATCGATTTGCTTATGACAGAAAATGCGTTGAATGGACAAGGTTCTGGTGGGGAGGGCGGTGCGGAGAGGGGCGCACGCCCGCGGCAGCGTCAGTGCGCCGGAGGCCGCGGGCTGCGCCGAACGTGCTTACGCAGCCCGCTAATCGAGAAATTCCGAGTGTTGTGCAAATGCTTGTGTTTTTATGGCGGTCACATTACTACGAGTGTTGGTGCTGGGTGTGATCGCGGCGGCCGCCGACGGTTTGTTATTTATTTGTGTCGGTTGTGATAGTTATCGTAGCGTCCACGTGTGTTGGCCGGGAGCGGGCCGCTGTTTACGGCGCGGCCGGCGCATGCGTCCGCCTTGTTTGCGTCGCCTACGGGTCAAACACCGGCCTAACTCACAACCTACTCGTGCCTACATGTTTTTGGTCCGTCAAGTAAGTCTAGATATAGATCTGGAGATGTAGCTGATGATAAACAACATAAAATCAAGGTAATCAATACAACTTGTTTTGACAGGGTATCATACTTGTTTTAGCGTACCTATATAGCTCAAGTTTACTGTTAACCGAACGTGTTTAGTTTCGGTAGAGGCTTTATTGCACCTTGAAATATTAGATTTACGCCTCGATAGAGCCTCGCGTCGTTTAGTTTCTATTGGGTTTCTCGGAACGGGGTTCACTGTTTACTGTAGGAGAATAGTAAACAGTAACTTAATACTAATAGCTTTTTGGCCTACTTATAAGAGTTCATGAAGGAATCACGTTGCTTTTCATTTGTTTTAGTTTCTAAACTCAAGGACAAGCGCTTGTCATTAGGTCACCAACACGCAAACATGAATAACTTACCTACCACTTGGTGTCGTGTTCGTCTTTTAGATTAGACGTAGTTTTTCTGTAGCTCTTTGTAAGCTTAGTAGTTTCTTATTAGTTATTTATTCCTTACATCGTATTCATTCATCATTGCAAATATATGTAGGTCTATTATTATGTATTGAAATTAAGAAATTACAGCGATGGTTAACCTTGTTATTTCCTTGTTGTTTTTGGTATCTGACCTCGAGAATGCTATATACACGAAGGTGTTAATTAAAAACTAGATAAGGTTAAGGACATATAAAATTTGCAAGGAATAACTTCGTAGGCTCTCTTTTTGCCTTTCTTCTTTACTTCTTATGATTGTTTGATACTAGTAGTATCCCGCGGTTTCGCCCGCGTTAAACTTTCATCAAAACGCATTCGGTAGTTTTCGTGAAAGATTTACAAACATCCATATATTCATACTCACAATTTTTCGCAAGTATATTAATAGTAGGTTTGTTATGAATTTCAAGCCCGTGTATTGTTTTAGGCTTCAAAATGTTGATCTTTTATTATTCTACTATGTTTGTTCTATTTTAGAAATTTATTTGGTGTATAATAAAGAGTATTGTAATTTGTATTGTGTCTCTCATTTTGAAATGCATTCTATAACTACGAAAGGACTGTTTCAAAGGGAATCTTCTTATTTAAACTGTTAAAAAGTAATAACTGTTAAGTCAATATCACGGTAGAAACTATCGGTTGTTAATAATTCCTCACAACAAATGAAGTAAAACTAAGGAAAATTTGAACTGAACGAAACTCGGAGGACTCTCGTTCAAACTTACACGAAAAAGTATACTGGCGGTATAATTCACAGTCAAACTTAAGGTGGTGTAGAGATAACAAGGTCAGCACCATCCATTCTGGGTAAATATCTCAAATCAAGTCGCCTTCAAACGTAAGTGAATTGAGGGTGGAGGGGGGAGTGGGCTACCCTCCTGTACCATCCCCACCCCGCGGAACCCCATGGTTATGGAGATATCCATGGTAAATGTTTTTCTAGCGTCAAAATGGTCTAAATGGTCACCGTTCTAACCTAACCTAACCCATTTTTTTTCATAAAAGGACATTTTTGCAAAAATATCATGATAGTGACAATGAACAATACAGTTTTGTGTTTTCATTCACAAATATTATTAATTGGATGATATCATTCCATTCATCATCATTATATCACCCGAAAGACGTCCACTGCTGGACAAAGGCCTCCCCCTAAGATCTCCACAATTGCTGGTCGTGCGCTATTCGCATCCAGTAGTTTTTGGGTATTTTCCGGAAAATTATATAAAGGCGTTATAAAAAAATATATAACTTCTAAACACGAAAGCAATGTTTTTACGTTGTTCTACAACGCTGTAGGTATCGAAATGGCTACGAAATTTATCAAAATTGCGTTATGTTTTATGCATTTGCGTGAAGCCTAATGATATAAAAAAAATTTGGCGCCTCCGGCAGAAAAAAATGCGTTTTATCACTTAGTACGAACCCCCTTAACCCCCCATATACGCACTTAACTCAAAATCAGGCGACTCGATATGAGATCCAACCCCCATTCTGTACAGCTTACGGCAGCCAAAATTCATCTGACTAGGAGATAAAATTTCTTTTTCTCAGTTATAAGTTCCTAAAACTTACTGACCTCGGTTGCAAATGTATTTATCTGTATTAACATAAACTGTAATTGGGATCTCCAAAATGTCTCCCCTATATCTTGTTGAGAAAAAATCCGTTTCATCATAAAACCTTTAGAAACTGACTTACATGCAGAAATGACTGAACATTATGAATTAATATTATGATGAAGTAAGTTCATTAGAATATCCGTTGTGGACTAATTAGTAAGCCAGCCCTCATTAATGCGAGGCTGGGCAATGTCAAAGGACAATTTATTGACCCTATGGTCAATTTACTTTGGTTAACTGCTCATGAAGCTAATTTGCTATCGAATTTACTGTGATAACAGCTACACGGATTATATAATGGACTTCATAAAAGTACCACTTCTGATGAAGATTGTCGTTAAAGTAAAGCATGGTACGGATTGTGACGAAATCTTGATATTACGCAACAAAATAGAATAGAAAGTAAATATTATAAATTGGATGATATCATTCCATTCATCATCATCATATCACCCGAATGACGTCCACTGCTGGACAAAGGCCTCCCCCTAAGATCTCCACAATTGCCGGTCTTGCGCTATTCGCATCCAGCAGTTTCTAGCGACCCGCACAAGATCGTCGGTCCACTTTGTAGGGGGTCTGCCCACGCTGCGTCTGCCGGTTCGTGGTCGCCACTCGAGAACCTTTCTGTCTCATCATTCCATTATGATCATAATATTGAAAATCAATATACGTATATGGAATAATAATTTTAAAAAAATATGAAATTAATTTGACGTAATGGTCACGCGTTCTGATTAATTTACTGCAAAGATAAACTACAATAATTGCAACAGGAAAATGATATAATCACTGGTTATAAAACAAAAACCTATCAATATTGAGTTCCATTTGAACAGCATTATAATAATCATCATCATGTCAACTGAAAAGGCCTCCTAAAAAGATTTCCACAATGCACTTGTGACTATCATTTGGAGGGATATGCTATAATCCCCACGCTTGGCAGACGGGTTGCCAATCGCAATATGATGGTCATAGTACACAGAGAGAGGATGCTGCTGATTCTCTGGTCGACTTCTACGTCTTATAAAATCGGTGATGTTTTTTGCTGTCAGCCACACAGCATTACAATAATAAATGAGTCCATCTCGAAAGCAGTTCCTATTAAATAACAAACTAATACCTAATATAAATCATTTACGAAAACAACCGAGTAATTGCGTATCATAGATAAATACAAAAAACATAGTGTCGAATTGAGTACCTCCTCTTTCTTTAAATGCAGTTAAAAAGTATAGTAGTAATAATGACTTAAGTAACTAACAAACTTTCAAGTTTCAACTTTCAATAGCAAAAAACTTTTGTAATTATATTTGAAATTGTTTCCAATAAGAATACAGAACGTACATAAACGTATGTATTGGCACCAACACGTGAAATTTCGAAGGACTCCTTTTAAAGTTGATTAAAAAGAGTTACTTAATGCTTAAAAAACTTACTTTAACACGAAATTGAAGGGACCAACTCAAATCTACCTACCCAAATCCACCAACCTAAATCATACAACCGAATGAAACTCGGAATTATGGTGGTTATATTGTATCTCCTCCGAGGTACCTACATCCTACGTAACCACCTATAATGAATGATATCTAGGTTAAGTTGGCAGTCCTTGAATTAAAGGAAAATACAATTAAGAGCACATAATTACTCCGCGAGAAGACACTTTGATAACAATATTCGCGTAATTTACCTTTAGACTGAGGCGGGTGGAGTAATGATCGGAAATGTCCTTTGAAGAAAAGTTGGGCAAGATTTACACCAAAAATAATGCCGTAAAACGAACAGTTAATATTTGAATCACTAATAAAACTTAATTATAATGCAAATCATAAATCTGAACTAAAAACTGAAACATCATTCATTTAATCATCTGGTAAAAATCGGACTTGCATCCTGTACCGATTTAAGTTAAGCGCTCTGACGACGTTTTGCCACGAATCCTTTGCTAATTAAACAAGCTCTCTTGTGAATATGATTTGGACCTATTCAATACTAGCGTTTCCAAGCTTAAACATACATTAACGCAAGTTTATTTCTCGTAATTTCGCATTTGCTAACCGACCTTTAACCTAATTTATTAACGTATTATCTATCAGTGGAAACTTGTAAATGGCTTTCAGATTTCTATAAGTTATGTTTAATGTACTAGCTAGCTGTAAGTATTCCAAAAAATGTAAAATAAGTAAAAAAAAAAAAACCATTACAGAGGATGTAGATGTTACGTATCAGCTTCCCTCTAAAATATAACCGACTGATAGGTCGGTAGTTTCATTTTATAAACCATATTGATAACACCACTCAAACTATCATAAATATTAGTTTTATAGAATTTCCCGAAAATTCACACGTTTAACTGTTTGGCTTGAATCGAGCCTGCGGAATCGAAGATTAAATTTATCATAAGCATGACGTAATCACATGAAGAAGATAATATACTGACATAAAATCTACTTAAAATTGGTACATAGTATATCTATACATATAATAAAATCGTAGGAAATTCAAAACTGTACATTGAATATTTTTTTAAAAGGATACTTGGGGCGTCATCTACAATCGATATCGAAACCAAAAATATAGTTTTTAAATTTTTTGTCTGTATGTATGTTCGGGCTAAACTCAAAAAGTACTGCATGGATTTACTTCAAATTTTGCATGAATATTACTCAAAGGACGGGTCAACATATAGGCTATATATTATCACGCTATCACCTACGGGGGAGGACCTGTGATAATTTATAAAGATAACGCGGGTAAAACCGCGGGGCACAGCTAGTATCTAATATACGAAGTACATAAAAATTAAAAATACATGCGTGAACCAAATAAATAAATATTCTAATTCCTTAGATTCCATGTAGGTACCTAACAAATAATAATAATAATGTCATCCTGGTCGATTTCGGCCACGGCGGCCAGTTTCAATGGAGGCTAGCTATCTGCGCGAGACATATTATAGTGCAAAAGTATGTGCGCAAAAACAGGATTACTTTCTATTCCATCGCTCTCATGATCCGATGGGACGCCTAGCGACACGACCGGGAAGAGGTCAAGTCAGGACTGATAGCTTTACGTCATCTCCGAGGTATGGGGGTAATATACGGCCAACTCCCAGACTTCGAGCTGATACTGAGAATACTGAGCTTTTAATGGCGACCATCGTGGGACCGCCATATATCGATTCAAAAGGATTTAAAAATAATACCAGACCTATATAGTATACCTAAAGTCGTGGAAGGAATTAAGAATTAAAATTCAGCTGTTTTCATTATCAAATAGTTGTTGGAGCTTACATTTCGTGTTACAGTCTTACACTTTCATTATCTTAGAAGATGCGAAGTGCGTATGTTTTAGAAGTTGCTTTGAAGAGAACTCACTTTAACTTCGTGCGTAATTGTAGATGTAAGACTATTTACTATTCAAGAGAAAACAGCCAGGTTTTATGTACATTTATTTGGTAGTAACACGCAGTAATTGGTTAAGTATTTTGTCATAGTAGTTTTAATGTGTAGTACAATAATTTCATCTTATTTATATTGTTTCGCCTATGCCTATCTATAGTCTTGTATATGGAAAGAATACTATTCACAATTGGTCGTGAATTTATTGGTTAGATAAGGAAATTCGAACTAAAAGCTCCATACCGGTTACAAAGTAATGGATTAATTATATTCTTATTCGCATTAAAACTGCTTTTAATTACTAAACACAAAATTAAATAGGAGTTGGCGAAATAGCGAAATAATTTCATTTATACACTTATTTGGATGGAGTTGGGATCGAATATTATAAGAAAAACATAACGTGTTTTTGTTGTGTGGCTGTCGGCATAGAATATCGCCAACCCAGTTGTCCCGAGGGAATATCTACCAGAGAATGGGCAACAGCGCCTCTCTGTGTACTATGATCATCATACTGTGATCCCGTCAGCGTGTGGCGATTATAGCAAACCTCCAAATGATGGACACAAGTTCAATGTGGAAATATTTGGAGAGGCCTGTATCCACGTCATTCGGCTGACATGATGATCATGTTAATTTCCTTATATATCCTAAGATCATTATCCGATATTAACAAAAATAATATGCGACCACCTCTAAAAAGCATAAAATTTTGAATTAAAAACAATAATCGAAATCGGTGTACAATCGCTGGAGCAATTTGTGTAATAACTGTAATAAGACGAAGAATACGCATCGAATTGTTAATCTTTTCCCCTTTAGTCTGATAAAAAGCTGTTTGAATGATCACCGTTCAACCATTACCGGTCTTATTTTTGCTATGAGTTCAAGATAAGCAAAGATGTCATAAATTCTACTAGATGATAGAATGTAAAATTTGGTTATTGAATTGTAGTAGATTATTATGTTTGCTATGCTTCCTAACTAATTACGAAGAAGAAAATCCGTTTGCAAAAATACTTTTCAGATCGATCAAATAATACAATCAATAAATATTTGACTCTCAGACAGCGGGAACTCGGCATTAGTTAGCTAATACTACTATTGTCATTAGCTAGCTGTTAATGCAGAGTTCTCGCCGTCTGTATTTTTGCCGTCCCTTATAAAATACGCTAGTAACAACGAACTGGTTAAACGAGTCCTTCTTATTTTCTTCTTGAAACAATTTTAGTGAACTAAATAGAAATTCGTCCTATAGAGCAGCCTTTTACCCTAGTAATCATCGCACTTTTAAATACTTATTATCATAGATATAATGTAGTTGTAGCCCTTAGGCAAAGGGCTGTAAGCCTAATTGTAACTAACATTTACTCACCGTGTTTTTGGATGGCAGGTTGTAGTTTTCTGCCTGAATACCTATGGACTGTTAGAATTGCCTAAACCCTGAATACTTGACCCTTATTAACTTGATCCTTTTTCTATCTACTTATGTAGATATTATGAGATCTACATATGAAACATGATCTCACTGCGGTTATACTTATGTGAAAGCCATATTAAAGAATTACGTTCCTTTTTATTACCTTCATAATGTTACTCGTAGTATGTATGTAACGGAAGCTTTGAAACGGGCTTTTACCTCCTTCAAAACGCCGGATTTAATTGTAATTTGGCATACTTATCAAGGACCAATGACGATACAATATTTTAAACAGGTAGACCCGTTATCCTTACTAGGATAATTAGGATTAGCGATTTAATGTTCCACTATAACTGGTAATGTCTTAATGCGAAGCAAGTGTTTTAAGATAAATAAAGTAAAAGAAAAAAAAAACAAATACACACTAAAAATGTTTATAAACTAACAATACTTTCTTTGTAAATAAGCCTCATGCAGCATTTTAAAAACAAAAAATACGTTTGTTTAAAGTTTCCATCTTTTTAGTTTGGTTGTTATAAAAGCCTGTTTTATTAGTTTATTTTTTAATTATTATTTTTATTCTTGTTTTATTCCTATCTAATAGGGATTAGACAGAATAAATATTTTTATTAATATTCATGTTTGTGCTACGTAGATCTCATTTAACTATATTTGTTTACCGTTACCACGTCGGTATCATACAATCACTTCTTCCGTTGATAACAAATCCATTTTTTCTTCAATGTCAACTCCTATATTAGGGAAATGACTCCACGTGTAGCGGGCTAACATACATATACCTAATTGACTGACACAAAGTACATCCAGACACAGAACACTTATTTATGTATCGCATAGAAAGTTGTCCTGCGCGGAAATCGAACTACTCGACTTAACCTCTGCACTACACGTACAGTCAAAATTATTAGCTTAATTTTTTACTACTTCCATAAATACATTATCTTTTATGTAGTCCGTCATCTTTTGGTAATTCTGCCTATGAGGAATTCTTAACAGACTACAATAATTGAACAAATCAATTTTTACTGTCTATCCTATATGATAGCCTTCTAATTCTAATGGCACTCTACGTTATCTACGCACGATTTAGTAAACTTTATGTACGAATTCTTATTCTGGGTGGTATTTTTATAGATATTTGGGATAGTAAATATTTATAAAACCGTGTTTTTTGTGAGTAGGAAAGGCATAACTATTTACGACAGCTTAGTGCAATCCGCCTTCTCTAATAAATCTGTTGTATGTTCTTCATAGAAACAATGTATATAATATACAAGTTATCTACTCCATTTTATCTAAATTCTTATATCTGTTGAAAAATATACGTCGTAATATTAACTAGAGTTATTAGGTTGCCATGGATACCGGAGAGAATATAACAACCGGTAAGGCCGTATCACTTTACATAAACTGATCTTCAAAGAATATTACTTATCTTAGACATCGCTTAGAGTCAACTTAGTAAATTTTTAGTAAGATAATATCAATTCCAGAATTCTGTAGACGATAAAGCTTTGTTAAGTATAAATCAAACGCCGACTAACCGACCATAAGGCTTACAAAGACCTCAGATCGCAATTAGAGCTGGAATCCAGACGTGACAATACAATGCCTAACATCTGTAATATCTCCTCTCCAATATCGTTTAACGACGTATTGATGATCTTCGCGATATTATATCTTTCGGTCTATCAATGCGTCTAGTCTGACTAAACAACTTGTTCACAATGGTGTACATTAGCTTATCAATGGATTATGATAAGCTCGTCTCGTGTATTTGAAGTTATTGTAGAGATTAGTTCACACGTAAGATATTGGGTATTTTTGAAGAGATATTGGTTAAATATTGACAAGGTTCCAGTTGCTGCAGAAAAGTTTTTCTATGAACTTATTCAGCATATTATAGAGTTCAACAAGCTTTTATAGTAGAGACTTTAAGATTAAAGTATTTTTTTTTTCTACTTCTTCGTCATCTTACCTTAAGGAACCTAGCTTGTTTAGATTATGTAGTCTGTAATTGCTTACCGCGTTATTCTGAATGAGTTCTAGAGGTATTTATCATCAGTCTGATATCGTCTACTGCTGAACATAGGCCTTTGGGGGACCAAAGGTTCCACAGCATTGCTATTTAGAGGGGTTTGCCGTAGTCACCACTCTTATGCAAGTACACAGCTAGTATATGTAGCTAGTCAATAGGTGACGCTGCTGCCTGACTACCTGGTGTATCCCTTAGTCACGTTTTACGACACCCACGGGATGTAATGGGGTAGACTTGTTATTCTTTCTAGGCCGGAACCACACGGCTAGAGGTATAATGCTTGAACAACTTACCTACGTAAGTTGAAGATTTCTTTTTAAATAAGCGTGTCTTTGAGCGATGAAATGAATTGAATGAAAAAAAAGGCTGGACAAAGACCTCCTCCAAAGATCTCCACAATTGCCGGTCATGCGCTACTCACATCCAGCCGCTTTCAGTGATCCTCACAAGATCATCAGCCCATCTTGTAGCCCACGCTGCGTCTTCCGATTCGTGGTCACCGATAAAATGTACCTCATTAAATATAATGTCAACTCAAGTTTCAAGCGAGATGTCAAAATTTGTGTTTTTATGTACATCCTAACTCCCTTTCGGAGGATTTTTAGCCTGTGGGTATGCCTTGCTGTGGCTTGAAAGCACCCAAATGGATGTACCGATTTCAACTAAAAGTTAAATAAAATATTAGGTCTTTACCTATGAAATTGCCGTTCTGCAGTACTGGCCATTTCAAATCAAAATAATTTTTGTTTGGCTAAGAATTCTAATTTCAAATTAATTTTATTTTAAAAACATGGATTCTTTTTTCCAAAAGTAGTCATTTCTTTATTGATTAGTGTTACATTTTCATCGCATTTCAATCTTTTTCGTCATCATGGATACGTTAAAAATTCGAGTAATTATGGAATATGAGTACCGTCGTGGCAGCAACGCGGCACAAGCGGCACGCAACATCAACGACGTTTACGGAGCTAACACTACAAACCAACGCACCACCTGTTATTGGTTTGCTCGCTTCCGTTCTGGAAATTTCGACCTGAAAAATGAACCTCGCGGTCGTCCGAAGACTTTGGTCGACAATGACGAATTAAAGGCGGTTGTGGAAGCTGATGATACACAATCTACGGCTGAATTAGCAGCAGCTTTCGACGTTAGCGTCAAAACAATATTGGTCCATTTGCGTCAAATTGGCAAGGTAAAAAAGCTTGACAAATGGGTGCCCCACGAACTCAATGGTCGCCAGCGCGAAGTACGCGTCGAGACGTGCCTTGCACTGCTCAACAGACACACAAATGAAGGAATTTTGAACCGCATTGTTACCTGCGATGAAAAATGGATTCTGTTTGATAACCGCAAGCGCTCAGCAAGTTGGTTGGATCCTGGTTCAGCACCTAAACAATGCCCTAAACGAAAACTTACCCCTAGAAAAGTGATGGTCACTGTTTGGTGGTCTAGCGCCGGTGTGATTCATCACAGCTTCTTACCAAACGGGGTGAGCATTACTGCAGATGTGTACTGTGAAGAACTGAGCACAATGATGGAGAAGCTGGCGCATCTCCAACCAGCATTGGTCAATCGCTCGTCTCCGCTGCTCCTGCACGACAACGCGCGACCTCATACTGCACAGCAGACGGTCTCCAAGTTGCAAGAACTGGGGTTGGAAGCTCTCCGTCATCCGCCCTACTCACCAGACCTTGCGCCTACAGACTACTACTTTTTCCAGAATTTGGATAACTTCTTGGCGGGAAAAAAATTCAATACCCGAGAGGCAGTACAAAATGCCTTTGAAGAATTTGTTGCCTCCCGTCCAGCTGATTTCTTTAAGAAGGGCATCAATAAACTGCCACTGCGATGGCAAAGATGCATTGATTGCATGGGTGATTACTTCGATTAATACAAATAAAAAAATTAATGAAAAAAATTCGTTTAAATTTTTTCATACAAAACGGCAATTTCATAGGTAAAGACCTATTATATGTAACCACTAAGTATTATTCCTTCATCAAAAATCGTTGAACCATTTAAAGCTTTTTGTCTGTAGAACTACTAGCAAAAGAATGGGACAATAAATTAACAATTTTAATAAATAACACCATTATTTAGCCTACACTTGAGATTCTAAGCTTAAATAAACACTTGTTTTCCTTTTAAAGTACTTTTACTTTTAATATGTTTCATGAGAAGACTTATAAGAATAATACTCCTGGTCGAATTTCCGCCACGGCGACTAATCTCAATGAAGAATAGTGAACTGTGTGGGATATATGATCTGCCGCATCTGCACTAACCCACTCTATCTGCTTAAGCGTCACAATTATCATGTCAGCCGAACGATGTCCACTGCTGGACATAGGCCTTTCCATAAGATTTACACAATAGAACGTGTTCGTCACTTGGAGGGATATGCCTAAATCGCCACGCTTGGCAGACGGGTTGGCGATCGCAGTATGATATGGTCATGGTACACAAAGCGACATTCTCTAAGAGCTTGGGATGACTTCTACACCCCCCCACAGTATAAGATGGGGTCGCGATATTCTATGCCGCCAGCACACAGCATGACAATTAAAACCATGTTAACAGGTTTTTAAATAATTTTGTTATTTCCTATTTCTGTGATTGAAAGGTATACCATGCCTATCAAAATCAATGAGCCTTATGATCGACCATTGCCATTACCATGCAAAATATCGCTGCGCTGCAATGTAGTCCACTCTCATAAGACTAAAGAAGTATCATTGACAAATTATACAAACATAATTCTCAATCTGCTTAAACGTTAATAAATATTGATGATAGGAACACACAGTACAGTCAGCTAGATTTACATGTCTACAGTTATAAAAGCGCTTTGCTTCTTCTATAGTATACAGGTAACCGGACCAGAAGAAAGAATACGTATTTCTTCTGTTTTTCGTATTAGTAATAATAATACCCAGCCTTCTGATCCGAAATCTTATATCAACGGAACAAAAGCCAACTTTTGCTTATTCCAAAGGTCAAAGAGACTTGAAAAAAGGGTCCGCCTCTAGTACCAAGCAGAGATGCGGCATGATACAACTTGGGGTATGATTTGAGTTGGAGTCCCACATATTCAAGTTAGGTTACCCGACGCAGTTTGTTGTCGACACATAACATAAATAACAGTAACTTAATACATTCTTCCTCCTTTATTATTCTTTCTTTATATCTGTATCATCTTTATTCTGTATCGTGTGATGACTCTAGTGTCAAAGCCATTCAAGCCACTCAGTAGGAATTTGACATGGCTTAACGTAATCATAGGTTTTCTTTACAGGAGTCTACCCAGGATATGTGCCTATTTGGTTCGGCATTCCTTAACGACATTCCTTAAAGAATTTATCTCAGCATTTGCTAGAACATTTTATTGTTCTAGCGCTGGTAATTCTGATGGTGCCGAGTGACTACACGGAACGTTAACTTAAATACTTAAGATACAAGTATGTCACGGACAAATGAATGGTAAAATATATATATATATATATAACATCTAACCAGTAATAGCCATTAATTATATAAATACTTAAACATTATCCTTGATATTGTTCACTACCTATATATTAAAAAAAAAGCAAAAACCATCTAATAGAAGTATATCACATATTTCATTTAATTTAAACACGGCTATTCTAAATATATAAAAATTCAATCAATTAATTAATTTATTCGCCAAACACAGGCTATAAAGGTGGCGGATAAACATTATTATATTAGCACATTGTGTCTTACCACTAATGGTGTGCAAAATATGGTTGGACCACAAAGCCGTGCCCAATAGTTTTCCACGAGGGAGTTGTGTCCATCATTTGGAAGGATATGCCATGATCGCCACGCTTGACAGACAGGTTGGCGATCACAGTATGATACTGAAGACTGAATAAAGAGAGAATCTGCCTGTTCTCTGGATGACTTCTACGCCCCCACGGGATAAATGGGGTGGTGATATTCTTTGTTTTCAGTCACAAGAAAACTTTAGTTACTTTTATTGTATTCACTCTTAATCCATTCGGAAGTATAGTGAAGGTGTTTAGTTATATTTAGTTGTTATAGTTAAACCAAGCGTAGAAACATTTTAACGCCTCGTTTACTATATAATGATGATGTCCTCCCAGACGTATCCGTCGACGACGACACAATTAGCTTGTATTGGCATGGGCCCTTGCATGGGCGCGAGCATGACTAGCAAAGCCAAACTTGGTTTTGAAGGAAGCACAGTAAGGAGACCCACTTGATTCGTATGTATAATTATAGGAGGGCTTAGGCTGGGTTTTCGCGAACTTGCGTTTGGCATCAAGAGATACAGATAGCTAGTATTTATCATAATTCGGCTATGCATAAGGTGAGGCGTGAGACAGGGAGATGTTATATCTCCGAAACTGTTCACCGCTGCATTGGAAGACGTCTTCAAGCTTCTGGACTGGAAAGGCTTTGGCATCAATGTCAATGGCGAGTACATCACTCACCTTCGATTTGCCGATGATATCGTAGTCATGGCTGAGACCATGGAAGACCTCGGTACAATGCTCGATGACCTCAGCAGAGTCTCTCAACAAGTGGGTCTGAAAATGAACATGGATAAGACGAAAATCATGTCAAACGTCCATGTTGCACCCACTCAATTGAAAGTTGGTGACTCTGCACTCGAAGTTGTAGAGAACTATATTTACCTAGGACAGACCATCCAACTAGGTAGTCCAACTTCGAGAAGGAGGTCAATCGTAGAATCCAACTCGGCTGGGCAGCGTTCGGGAAGCTACGTAACATCTTCTCGTCCAAAATACCGCAGTGTCTCAAGTCGAAAGTCTTCGACCAGTGTGTGTTGCCAGTGATGACATACGGAACAGAGACGTGGTCGCTCACTATGGGCCTTATTAGAAGGCTCAAGGTCACCCAAAGAGCAATGGAGAGGGCTATGCTCGGAGTTTCCCTGCGGGATCGCATCAGAAATGTCGAAATCCGCAGGCGAACCAAAGTCACCGACATAGCCCGAAGAATTGCCAAGTTGAAGTGGCAGTGGGCAGGGCACATAGCTCGTAGAGCCGACGGCCGTTGGGGCAGAAAGGTTCTCGAGTGGCGACCACGAACCGGAAGACGCAGCGTGGGCAGGCCCCCTACAAGATGGACCGATGATCTTGTGCGGGTCGCTGGAAAATGCTGGATGCGAATAGCACAAGACCGGCAATTGTGGAGATCTTTGGGGGAGGCCTTTGTCCAGCAGTGGACGTCTTTCGGCTGATATGATGATGATGATAAGGTGATCACATATTGGGGCAGTTGACTGTACCTACTTAGAGACTGCGAATTTATGAAGAGAATTTTTCGCCAGTGTAGTCTGTTATATGTATGCTCATATTTAGTAGAGATAAATCTTTTTGCTTGTGTAATCTGTAATATGTTCTGTGTAGATAATATATATTCTGTTAAAAATGTTCCTTATACTCCGAATTGTACGCGTCTATTGATATTGATATCAATCCAGGGACATATTTCTTCATATTCACTGTCTCGATGGCGTCTTTAATCGAAGATTTTTCTGACAAGTACACATTTTGGAGTCCACGTAATTCGACATTCCATGATATTTCCGGTCTCTTCCGGGTGTGAAATACCGTCAACTTACAAACTTCTGACCGCTGCTAGGTGTATTTCTTGCCAAAAACTCCAAATAATAATTTTTCCCCCAACTCGTGTTTTGAAACCAGGACCTCATTATTCTCTCTTCAGTTGAGAGGCAGTCATGTAAAATGAGAAATTTGCTCTGGTATCAGTCGCAACAAACTCGCTCCACTCGTTTGGAAGCTACAATGGCACAGAGAGTTAGACCAACTTACCCTTACACCCCGACACGCGAAATGGTTAAAGCATGTACAACCCCTTTTATGTGTTTTCAAGCTTCTTTTCCTCTCTAGAAATCATTGAATTGTGTCTAAGGTATACACGAAAGTCAGCTGTTCACGACAACATTCAAATTGGGGTGAGCACAAGGTCAAGTTGGTAAACACGTTGTTATTATTATGGCAATTTGTGTCTAGTCGCCTCACTCGATTTTAGGGGTTGGTTACATTCAGACGGACACTTTCATTAAGATTATATGATATATACCTAGCACATTAACCAGTTCAATTATTATTTCATAGAATTTGCTTTTAACACATTAAAAAGAGGCCAAAATTTGGCGCGGGTGGTAAGACCTGACATTACGGACAGCATGAGCTTAACTTTAGCTAGTTTACAGGTCCTTATTTACTTTAGTTTGTCTAACTAAAGTTACTTACTTTAGGTTTGTTAATAAAGAACTCTAGTAACAAGCGGATTCAATTATGTGTCTATAGAGAATCATAACCTATCCCATATTGAACCCGCAATATGTAACATGATAACCCAAGATTTACGAACAGTATTAGCTTTTCCATTGGATAGTCTACAGTTTCTTATAAAATGGTCAATTAAAAAGTGAGTTTTAATGATACGTGCGTGTACCTACTAGTTTTGGCTAGTTACAACTAGATGCTGTTGGTTTAACTTAGGTTAAGTTATAAGTAAGACCAACCTTAAAATAAAACTGGGCATATCAAGTATGCTAGATTAAACTCGTGAAAAAAGCTTTTAACTGCTTATAGAACAAAGTATATATGCTTCACCTGCTTTTAATGTTCCTATCGTTTTCGCTACTCAGGGTCACGTAGAATTTCTAGAACCAAAACATACGGTAGCATTCTATTTAGAATCGTTTTTGACGGTGAAGCTATTTACGAGTACTTAATACTTACTCCTAGAATTTCTAGTTGACTGTCTCATGGGTAGAGCATTCAACCGCTGATAATGAGGTCCTAGTTTCAAATCCCGGGTCGAGCCAAATAATAGTTATGGGATTTTTCAGTTAAGAAAATTTCTCAGTTTCACCCCGAAGTTACAGTTGGCGATTTTACCCCGTGTCTCGGAGAGCACGAAAAGCCGTCAGTCCAGGGGTTCTACCGGCTAAGTCGCCGAACATCGATTTCTTAAATGGTGTTCAAATAATTAAAGGTTAAAAATTACTTAATCAATCGTTAAATCGGCTTCCATGTTGATAATCGATTCCGGACTATTTATGACGTCACATGTGCTCATTGAAGCCGATTTAACGATTGATTAAGTCATTTTTATCCTTTATTTATATGAACGCCATTTAAGAAATCGATGTTCGGCGACTTAGCGGGTTGAGCCCCTGTACCTGTTGTCCCATCGTATTATAAGAGTGATGGAATAAAAACTGCCCCTATTTATGCACACACATTTTTGCACTATAATATGTCGCGTGTAGTTGGTTAGTCTCCATTGAGACTGGCCGCCGCGGCCAATATTTTATCAGGAGGACATAATTATTATATACTCCTAGCATTGAACAACCAATATTTTAAACACAAGTTCATCCTAAGGTCATCACAACTATTCATTTACTCACAAATATATTTATTCAAAAGGCAATTTAAGATATTTACGAGTGAAATAAATTGAACAATAAAATATCATGCCAACATTAATTCACTTGACATTGCTCAGTGTGTGACGCCCTTAACAAGTAAATAGCATTAAGCCAATAAGGTTTCCATGAAATAATATTTGTGATCTAATTCATATCGATTTGACCTACTGGGTATGAATAGGACTGTAGGCGGGTTAATATACATCCTTCCATTTGAATAATATCATTCCGAAGTTGTTTCTGTTTGATTAATATGTCCTCACACCTGGGCTGCAAACAATCCCCTTGAAATTTCTAACTGTGGTTTATCTTAATACAAAGTAACATTATCTATCAGTAAGATAAATTTTAGGATTTGACTTACTATTTGGAAAGTCCTGGTGACTCTGTGTGAGAATTTAATACACTTTAAATACTACTAAATTTAAAAATAGTAGCAATATAACTTGTTATAAATTTAAGGATTTCTCAACGTTTTATGTTATAAACGGACCGCCTGAAAGGACTAGTTTTAAAATCGAGTTACTTTAATATTGTGTTAGATTAAACTGCTGCATTGTGTGTGCGCTTGATAGGTACAAGCGTATATTAATACCCAAGTGCTGAATAAATTTCATTATTATATCATTATTTTATGTATCACATGTGGAATCATGTCGTAGTTCTTTTTAAATTGAATCTTGATATACTCTGGGGCTTTCAGAGCGTGCTGAGTTAAACTTTTCTCTTTATATTCCGTAGGCTATCAGTTAACTACAATGTAATCTTATGGTGAATGACGATGTATTCTTAGATGGACTGCGCGTGCCCATTAGATGCCTGTTCATTCTAGCCTTGAAATGAAGACCTCAAACGTGACTGCTTGGCCGTGGGTATTTTTTTATTATACGTGGGGAAATGCTCTAGTCGCACGGGGTGTGGGGCTCAACCCACTAAAACCACCACGGTAGCCAGCCTCACAGTGCTTGTAGCGGGGCTCTGGGTACTCGTGAACGATCTCAACAGTACCCCCGCTGTACACTGAGCGTTCGACTCTCACCCGGGGATGGGAGGGGCCTGAGAGCCTCTCCCCCTCCCCAGTACGCACAAGCGTGTTACCTGAGCTACAGCAGGATACCCTCGCGGGACCGCTGGCGCTCGGAGGTAAAGAACTCCACTCGTTCCCTCCCCGGAACGCCAGCGGTCACAGTGCGGCCGTGGGTACTATGAAAGTAGAAGCAAGAAGGGTTTATGTTTCTAAACAAGATAGAATTAATGATAACAATAGAGCCTCTGGCTGAAATTTCGGGTACAGTGGTTAATCTAAGGAGACTCCAATTTGCTTAATCCTACGATATGAAACAAACCCTTAAAAAGGGAAGAGTTTGTCCACACTCCTTACTCCTTGTTAGATTGATAGATTTCTGTCCCTTATTATCCTATTTAATGTCTCGTTCGCCAAGCGGTAGCGTGTTCAACAGTAGGTATAGATAATGAAGTCCGGGGTACAAATCCTGGTATTGGGATTTTTGTGGTAAGAAAAGTGTGTTTTTTTATAATTTTTTTTTGTGAAATTCATAATTTTCATAAGATATTAAGTGACAGTAATGATCAAAATTAGAAAATAAATTTATAAAAACGTACTTAGTAATTTAAATATGTCGTATTAATAGAGATACGCCATGATATTTTTTATTTATTTAATGATATGATAACTACAACTACTGTCAACTGATCCCAAACTAGGCAGAGCTTGTACTATGACTACCAGACATGCAATACACATACTTACATATTTCTAAATTTCATATATATATTTTCTAAAAGAACAAATAATCATGTTCATCATACAAAGATTGGTGCTGGGCCTCTACCGGCTAAGTCGCCGAACATCTATTTCTTTAATGGCGTTCAAATAAATGAAGATTAAAAATGACTTAATCAATCGTTAAATCGGCTTCAACGTCCGCAATCGATTCCGGACCATTTATGACGTCACATGTGCTCATGGAAGCCGAATTAACGATTGATTAAGTAATTTTAAACCTTCATTTATTTGAACGCCATTTAAGAAATCGATGTTCGGCGACTTAGCCGGTAGAGCCCCTGGGTGGGGATTGAAAGTCACGATCTCAGCTCAGCAGTCACGATCACTAACAGCGGTAAGTAATCGTGACTGCTGAGGTAGATCGGTGACGGCCAATCAACGAGAAGAAACTGTTAAATTATTTAAATTAATCGTCCCCAAAGTTACGCTATGTACCCACGCCGATGAAAACGATGATATATTTGACTTCAAAAGTGATTAATTTCAACCAACCTGATGGCGGCTTCATACAGATATCCAAACACAATTTGTTTGAACTCTGTAAATTCAATTATCTTATTTTATTTGTAGTCAAATAAAAGCTTCAGATTCGTTTATTCTTCATTCACGCACGATACGCAACGGTTTGATTAACTAAAAATATATTTATGTGATATTTGAATTAGTATGAACATATTTATATTACCACTAGCTGTGCCCCTCGGTTTTACCCGGATCGATTTTTTTTTAATGTAGCCTACGTATATGTTAATCCAGGGTTTCAGCTAACTCCGTACCAAATTTTCGTACCAAACATACACACTCACACAGTCACAAACTTTCACCTTTATTATATTAGTGTGATCCTTCGACCAAGTCTGACATGTTCTTAAGAAAGGCCAAATCAGAAGTACCTACCCTAAACTGGCGAGCATTTATGAAGAATATAATGACAGTAGACGAGACAAAAAAGTTGTGCAAGGATCGTCACATACGTACATCCGTTCTCTCTGCCTACCGCTTTGGGAAACAGGCGAGAGTCTACGTATGTCTGTATGTATGAATGTATAATAGGTAAAAACATATTATAGAAATAATTGTATACTATGTAATTTTTTTTATTTATCATAAGAAGTACGTGAACATTGCGCTAACTATAGACGATTAAGATTTCTTCCTTCAAAAAATCTTTTATAAGAAAATTAGTAGTAAATATAACTAAAAGTTAAATTTTATAAATGTTTTCATACAATGTGTACCTAAATTTCTATGTTACTAGAAATAATAGTGTATACAACTATATTACTACAAACATGTTCTGACTATTTACAAGCGCTTTTTTAAAGTCTACGTGAATAAAAACCTTTTTTATTTATTTATTTAACGAAGCAAACGCTCGAAAAGTCCTGCCGAAATAGCTGCTTCAGAAACACACTAATCAGTCACCTATTAAATCGAGGCAGAAGTAAACATTACCCGCATCACAACGTTATTCAAACCTTTTGTCTGAGCCTTCCAATTCCACCAAAATGAGGTGCCGTTAAGATTTGTGGAAACCCTTTGATACACTCGCAAATCATAAAAGAGCCAACGAACGTAATTTATAGCAGAGAAATTAGTGAGAACATCTAGGTATTTCGCAGTTTATACAAGTACCTAATCCATTATGGACACCAAAATATCTACTCCAGGACACCACAACCTCTATTCTAGGTATATCTGCTGTTACTTTTAAGAACTCTAGTACCAAGCGGTTTAGCTATATGTCTAGAACTAACGACAATATTGAGTTCACTGTAAGATTACATAAACTATATATTACAGACACAACCAACAACCCCTACTCAAGGTTCTCTCGTGTTCCATATAAACTACTCTAATGTAAAGTAAATTTCAATATCAGATTTTAGAGAAATGATTTAAATAATAGAATGATATCGTTTCCTTAGAATGTAAATCCTGAATTCATGTTAGATATTTGAAACAACACAAGTTACATTTACATAAATGTATGTGAACATTGTGAACAAGCAGTTGTGTTTATTTCACTTCTGCGAAAAATATTTCGGGTTTTGTTCTTTTACAGCTGATTTTGACAATACAGTATGTTTGTTTACTTTCCGCCAACATAATTTCATATTTCTCGGATTATGAACCGCTGATTGTAAATGTTGATACATATTGTTATAACGGTGGGTATACCTATATGGTTAGGTTCTCAAGTGACTGCAAACCTGAAGTGGCAACTAGGCAGGCTCCCTACAAGATGGATCGATGATCTTGTGATGGTTGCTGAAAGTCACTGGGTAGCCCAAGACCGGCAAATGTAGATCTTTGGATCTGGGGATTTGGATTGGTTTTGGGGAGGTCTTTGTACTGCAGTCGGAGCAGACGTCTTTCATCTGTTATGATGTTGATCAAACCTATATGATAAATATATCGTATGATCTCTATTATAGACTTAGTCAGTTGTTAAATTACTATTATTAAGATAGCGACTGAATACCACATAATGTGCTTCGGTGGGCACGTTAAGCTGCCGGTCCCGGTTGTAGCCATTAGGCATCAGTCAGAGGCGTAATGGGCAGCTTGAACAACTCTGGCACTAGAGTAACCACTGCCCATACGATTAGTAGTAATGTAATTGTAGTGAAGTACAGATTTAATAGTGGTAATATTTATTATTATTAGATTGTGTGACGTGTCAAAAAATCTTCTAGAAGACCTCTGCAAAGCTGGCAAGATCCTCAATTATCTTGCCAACTTTGCCGAAGTCTTCTTGACCTCTAGCTTCAAAATAGGATAAGCCTCTATTGGCACTAGGCCGCGAGGGGTAGCAAAAGGGTAGGGGAGGTCTGTGCCCTGCGTAGGGGCAATATGGGCTTAATAATGATAATGTGTCCGATACCTGCCTATTAACTATAAAATGTTCATTACTTTTCTCTATCAATATTATAATCAGTATTATATGGGCCTTCTAATAATATATTAGCGTTATTGAATTAAAATAGGAAAGCATAGAAATTAGTTAGCGATATTGCGTTTTTTATGGATATAGCATAGTTAATCAATGGATAAGAATCTGTAGTTATTTGGTTGTCATACAGCGCCATCTAGCCCAAACTAAGCAAGGCTTTTACTATGGATATAAATATTTATATAAGTACATGTATTTAGTAAATATATACATATAATACATAGAAAAAACCCAGCCAAGACTAACAGACATGTTCATAAACACAAATATTTGAGTTATGCGAGGATCGAACCAGCATTTTTTGGATTAGAAGGCAGGTTAACTACTTACTGAGTTACACAGTAGTGGACGTCATTCGGCATGATAATGAGTGGAGCATAAACCACCGCTCATGTATTTCGCATTCGATTCACGCCTGGACAACTATTTCTGAAACCCATAGAACACATACATAAACTAATTGTATACCTAGACCCGGTACAACTAACTGCACGGCAGTGGAAGTCACTATATAATATCTCGGGACAATGTCACACAGGTCATCCTAGCCCCAAACTAAGCAAAGCTTGTACTCTGTGTACCAGGTGACGATATACATACTTATATAGATAGATAAATACTTATATACATAGAAAACATCCATGACTCAGAAACAAATATTCGTGCTCATCACACAAATATTTGCACTTACCGGGATTCGAACCCAGGACCACCAGCTTCGTAGGCAGGAGCACTACCAAATAGGCTATGGTGACCGTCGATATGTCAAATGACAACTAGGGAAATGAATCCCCGTGTCGCGGAATACTTTACAAACATAATTAATGGGTACAAATGACATCCAAACAATGGGTCACACGAAAAGTTATCCTGTGGGGGAACCTGGGACACGTAGTGTCAAGGCGACTCTCTTAAGCGCTGCGCCACACATGCAGTGTTACAAAATTATGACATTTTCTCGTAATTAATGTAGGATTTAATGTAATCTATTTGAAGGTACAGGCATACTGTATTTCACTTCAAATATCTCGAATTAATTACTCTTATTTGACGCCAAGTTTGTAACAGTTAGTTTCGGTTAGGAACAGTTCAGTTAATTATAAATGCCAGTGGTTTTAATATTAGTTTTATGTTACATTGCTTGTTATTATTATATAGTATATTAGACTAAGTCTAGTAGTTTAGTGTCGGGGGGTCGATTTCCACCTAGGAGAAATCTTTGTGTTATGAGCTCGTTTATTTGTTCTGTGTGTCTTGTTTAATTTATCTATAATATAATCGCTGGGTGCGGATAGCGCAAGACCGACAATTGTGGAGATCTTTGGGGGAGGCCTTTGTCCAGCAGTGGACGTCTTTCGGCTGATATGAGTGAGAGAGTATGTATTTAGAAATATATAGTAATGTTTATCAGTTTAAGCATAGGTTCTGCCCTAATTTGGTATCAGATGTCAGTGTGTAAGTTGTGCCAAGATATCCTTATCTATTATAAATGTACGAGTTACAGGCAAAGGTACCAATGTGTATAATTCGTAGCTTAACGCCGATCGCCTACCCCGGATTATTAGATGGTACTCGTTCGGGACCCGCCGGTCGATTAAAATAACATTAATTTCGCATACAAAATACAACACATAAAACTGCTAAATTTCTTTTCGATTCCTTTCAGTTAGTTTTATATACAGCGTTCATTCGCTCAAAGAGCAGCCCGACTGGGGAAGTACCTCCATCTTACAGAACACATTCCTTAAAAATGACATTAATAATTTAATGTAGTGTTTCTGAGTTTGAGTAAGGTTGCCAGCGCTCATCAGGGGTCAGCAACAATTGTTGCTTGTGAGCCTTTTTCAAGGACGTCAACGCACCCGCGACTCCTTAGTCTTGCAAGTGTCAATGGGCGGCGGTGATCACTTACCACCACGTGACCCACTTGCTCGTTTGTCGCTCTCTTATATATAAAAAAGTTCATTTCAGTGAAATTGCGTTGCTCAAAATATAGTAGAGGGCTATTTATAATACACATGGATAACATGCATGAATATTTATAACTAGCTGTGCCCCGCGGTTTTACCCGCATTAAATTTTATAAATTATCACAGGTCGTCCCCCGTAGGTGAGAGCGTGATAATATGTAGCCTATATGTTGACCCGACCTCTTAGTAATATTCCTGCAAAATTTGAAGTAAATCAATGCAGTACTTTTTGAGTTTAGCCCGGACATACATACAGACAAACAGACACACTGACAAAAAATATAAAAACTATATTTTTGGCTTCGCTATCGATTGTAGATCACGCCCCAAGTATCCTTTAAAAAAATATTCAATGTACAGTTTTGACTTTCCTACGATTTTATGATATGTATAGATATAGAATATGCAGAATTTCCAATATTTACTCAATAATTTTTACTCGAGCTTTCAAAAATAAGGGCGCGTAAAAGAATATTTTACAGATATTTGCTCCAAAACTTATTGTAGAAACGTGCGACTTGAATGTCTTGGCGTCCAGCCAACTGCCCTTTTACGGGAAAACACTAAACTTGGTCACTGAGGATATATTTCAGGATATGGAATTATGTTAATATCTTGTTCTACATGAAACTATACATAACTAAACTTAGAAATCCCAGAAGTAATTCTATAAGTAGGTCTGCCAGATCTAGGCAGTGAACAAGTCGGATGACCTAAATCCTCATTGGACATTGAAAATGGATACTATGGCACTTAACATGCGTGGAAAGTTCAATAGATCATGGAAAGAAAATTAGGCCATATTTTATCAATTTGTGATCAGAACGTTAAACGTCCTCTTCGAGTCACGGAGGCCCGTCAACCAATCTCACACAATATATATCATTTTTGAAGTGAAAACTAACCTGTTAAGCACTTTTTGGGTGTACAAAAATCATGGTACTCGCATCATGTCGCCGCACGCTTCCTATGCTTTATGTATAAATAAATGAAATAAATATCCTGGGAGCAGAGCTTGTATTATGGAAACCAGATAACTGATATACTACATATTATATTAATTTTCTTTTGTAAATACATACAAATATAATTACACCCAGATTCGGGGCAAACATACAAGTTCATGCACACAAATATCTGTCCTGGGTGGAATCTACCAAATACGTGAACCAGCTCGTCGAAATGTATACTGTGTATATTTGTATGTACATAGTAGCTTACACTCGGGCATATCTAATTAGAAATGTTATATTAAATGACAAAAAATCAGATCAAAGACCTGCCATTAATAAAATTGTACGCAAAAATTACGTAAACAAATATAGGTAATACATGACAGAATAACACACAATCTATCTAAACTTTATGTTCAACGTTTATTTGCTATTTATGTTTCGTTTATTATGATCGCAAATTTACCACAGTTTGTTTTATATCACCAAGTCGGCGGAACAGCATACTCCGTTACGGAATAATAAGTTTATTTGTAATTAATTTAAATATCAATACATAATTCTTCCGGTTCGCAGCGTGGACAGCTTCCCTACGAGGAGGGCCGGCGATCTTGCAAGGGTGGCGGGAAGCCGCTTGATACGGGCAGCAAAAAACCGGCCAATCCTTGGCAGAGGCCTTTGTCCAGCAGTGGACGTCTTTCGGCTGATATGATGATGATGACATAATGATTTCTTTCTTTATCGTATGGGCATTGGTTACCCTGGTGACAGAGTTTCCTCTAACATCGTTTATAGACTGTTGTCTAGCAACAAGAGCGGGAGCGACAGCTTAACGTGCCCTTCAAAGCACGGAGACGTTCGAAATGAAACCACTTTTTCAGTCACCCATCTATAGACTGACGGCGTGCACAGGTGCTTCACTTTAACGGGCCGATGAGCACAACTGGCTGAGAGCGAATGAGCTATATGTATACATAACATATTTGTGGCGCAGCGCCGCTTCGTGTCCCCGGTTCAATTCCCGCGCCCAACAACCCGCGTCACCTAGTCCTCGCACTAGGATTCCCTGTGTTGCGAGGTCTAGGACCTTCCAATTGTGGTTTAAACTTAGATTAACACGTTATTATATCTACTTATAATATCTTACATTACGATAAAAATAATATCCAAACATGCATAATAAGCCAAGAAATAAAAATAAAGGAAAATTTAACCAGGTTAGGTATATGTGTATGTCTGTTTAAATTAGTATTATACTTTTTGTCGTGTATTATGAATTTAATTATGTTTATTTTACTATTTATTCGGCTTACTGTTATAGTAGTTCTTTGGTGGATTGGTAATTAAAAGAATTAATCCAGATTGAAGTTACTTGTTTACATTTGTGAGTTGATAGATTGATAATATTTAAGTGAGAATTCACCTTGCTATTATAAATTTAGGGACCAATGTAACTGTAAGATTTCCGGGAAAATTAAGTGTGTGTTTGGGGAAGTAACCACTTAGGTTTTCGTCTAGCGTTCGTAATCACAGATGTAAGTGAGGTTTTATGGAAGCGCAGCACAGTAGATAAAACAAAAAGTCTAACGCGTTGGAATTTAGTGGCGTAGTTGGTAAATGTTTGCCTTTCATGTCGCAGGTCGTGGGTTCGATTCCCACTCAGGACAGATATTTGTGTGCATGAATATGGCTGTTTGAACTGAGTCCGAGTATAATTATCTGTATTAGTTTATATTTACGAAAGAAATGCATATATTAATATATCAGTTATCTGGTTTCCATAGTACAAGCATTCATCATGGGCGAATAATGTCCCAGGCTATTATTATTATTCCAGGATATCTGTGGGATATAGGAAAGGTTTCCTAAAGGCTACTTTTATTACGGCGGCGCGTTGAACTCCTTCCACTTGGATGAGTCTTGTCTTATCTGCAACACGAGCTCTACGGATCTTCCTCACAACGTGGATCACAAGATTAACCGAATAATGAAGTGGAGGTGAAGGTATTTCCCTAGTTAACTGCGCATAGAACATATGTTCTACCTTACTTTTTGTTTTATTTTTTACCAGGCAACGCCTGGATAGGGGAAGGAAGGGAATAAACTCCTGTGTTGTAAGGTACTGTACAAACATATAATTGACGGACACAAATTATATCCAAACTCAGAATAACTATTTATGAGTTACACAAATAGTTGTCCTGCGCGGACATCGCTGCGCCAATGTGCAGTCAAACACTTAAACTCTTCTTTTTGTGTACTATAAGCATCGTACTGAGATCGACAGTCCGTCTGCCACTATGGCGATATAGAATATCCCTCCAAATGACGGACACAATTCCACTGTGGAACTCCTTGCGGGAGCCGTTCTCCAACAGTAGGCGCCTAACTTCAGTGCATTTAGGAGGAATACTTAAAAAAAATAACTAAGCCTGGAACTGGTGGATATTAAAAATTAACATCCACCCCATCCTCTATCAAATATCTGTTTTTTTATACAGAAAATCCTGACAAAGAACAACGACAAAATAACTTTGATTGGTTGAGCTGGGAGAGTTATTTTGTTTTATAATAACATGTAAAAGGCTCTATTTAAATTCAGTCCGAATCACACGGTATTCTTACGATTTGTAAAGAAAAGTCGTGACTCTGTTTTTCAAAACAGTAAATCATTCATAGATTCAAAATTGTTTCCAAAAACACGCAAAACAAAATAAAAGGAATGTAATAATTCGCACCAGGTCGGAATGGTATATAATTTTGTCTATTTTTATTTATATCATGTACATACTTTTTAGTTAGTTTTGATGTCGGTGTTTTGCTTATACAGAAAGTTTTTATTATAATCTTTTGACTGCCTTTTCGGTCTAGCAGTAGCGTGTTAAAATGCATGTAATGATGTACTACTCTATTCAAATCTCGGGTCAAAAAGCCATATTGGGATTTTTATGTTATGTAGAGCTGGGGGTTTTTATGCCCCGTGCCTCGGAGAGCACGTAAAGCCGTCGGTTCTGTGCCTGCCCCTATCGACTAGTCGTCCCATCGAATCAAGAAAGTAAGAGAACAGAAAGTGCAACTGTGTTTGCGCTCACACTTGTGCACTATAATATTTCCCACGAATAAGGCTTCTTACGTCAAGGTAGCTATTATTATTATACTTATTTTAGTGGCAAGGTCAAAATTTTTCCAAATCAAAACATATTGTTTAAATTAAAATCGAGATTACAAGCGCTGGATTGTCATCATCACATCAAATGAAAGATCTCCACAATGGAATTGTGTTCATCATTTTGTTTGATATACCATAATCGCCTCACTTGGCAGACAGATATACACACCCTTCTGCCCGTTCTATGGTAGATTGGTAGATATTATCTCAGGATAACTTCTGTGCCTCCACGGGTTGAGTTATGGTGGTGATATTCGCCATCAGCACACGAGTTCACACGACTCATTCGTTATCGGTGTACCTAAGTACACGAATAAAATACGCATTGAGTTGAGAACCTTACTCCTTTTTGATGTCAGTTACAAAGACCACCTTCAATGTCAAAGACAAACACAAAGAGTTACATATACACAAACATCGCCTTCAAACTTAACACACTCCTCTTCTCTATCGGAGGTTAAAATGATCTGATGAATCCATAATATACGCATTATACTAGTAGTAACCTGATTGGATGAATGTACGTATTTAGACAAACTTAATAATATTTTTCTAACAAAATTACTACGTTGATTACATAAAGTTTGTGGAAATTGAAGTGGCATGAGGGGCCGGCGGGGAGTGGGGCGAAGGGGGCACCGCGTGCGCCGAACAAGGTCAGGGGCCCCTCTGAGCGTGCGCATTGTACCACGGTCCTTCTTACTCGGCGGTCCGTGCTGTTTATTGACCAAATGTGGCTATAGTACAGTCAACGCCACTTGCAATACGAAAAAGACCTTTAATACCTACCCAATAAAGATGGAAAATCCCCGGTCGAATCAAAAGTGTAATAAGATTTTTTCTTGCAGTTTTATTGCTATATAAATCCCAATAACACGTACTGGTAAGGTGTCTGGTTGTATGGTATATCCTCTTTTGTATTTGCCTGATCTCTTGCCGATCGTTTAGGATAGCTGTCTCATCATAATGAGAGTGAGAGATTAGAAAGTCCTCTTGCACCTGACGCATTGTAATATATCCTGCTTGGTTAGCTAGTCTGGTCAGGTCGGTGAAAAAGTCAGGTCCTACAGCTTTACTTGCTTCCCGTGCTATGAAAGACTTTGGGTTGCTGCAGAGAAATTTTAAGAAAATCTCTTCATAATTTGGAGGGGCAATTTGTGATTTGGATCCAGGATCACCCTAGACCGAAGCAGCCATTAACTTCTACCTCACTCAGGTGGTGGCTCTCCCTTCAACACGTAACTCGCATAACCTTGAAGCATGTCATTAACTTGTTTTAAAAACGAGCGATCATATTGAGCATTAGAAAATAGAAATTTGATATTACACTGCAGATTCCGCTCTTGAATATTCATACAATATTCTTATAGTAAAGTCTATATTGTATGTTCCATATTTGTTTTTGGATGACTGCGTCGTACCTCGTCAAAGGCTGCTGGACAAAGGCCGCCCGCAAAGTGGTCTTGCGCTAACCACATTCAGTGGCTTCCAGTGACCATCACGAGATCAACGATCCACCTCGTGAGAGGCCGGCCCACGCTGCGTCTTCCAAGAACCTTTCTACCCATGGCCGTCGGTATTACGAGCTAAGTACCCTGCCCACACACCTAATATACACAGTTAAATTATATTTAAATGTTATAAGTTGTAATAAAGTTTATCAAAAATTGTAATTAAATGTCATTGACCTTCTTTCTAACTGTCGATTCATTCGCTCGTGTAATTCGTTGCAAATGAATTCAAAATAGACATTTAAGTAACTATTCTAGTAAAATATTAGTTTTGTTGTTGTTGTTGTTGGAGCATAGCGATCTTTCACTTATCAACCTCACAGCTAGATGCTCTCAACAGTCCGAAAGTGATCAACGAGGTTAAGGCTTGCAGTCAGGCCATAGATGGGTGACCAACAAGTTTACACCTTAATTTCTGCTGCGGAAGGTTATGTTAAGATGTCGGTCCCGGTTAGGCAACAGTCATCAAGCAACAGTCAGAGGGATACTGGATTGCTTGAACAATTCTGACAGTAGGGTAACCTGCCCATACCCCATACCTCGTAATATGCGGTGAAACACCTTACCTTTTAGACCGAGAATGTAGCCATTATCGCACACCTATTAAAATTCCTATATTTTTGAAAAAACTTTCTAATGCTAAACTTGTTTTTATCTGCTTGAATAACTCTCAATTATCTGTGCAAACTGCATTCTCAGGAGCGTGCTTGGATTGTAAGGATATTAATAAAATCTGAATTTGTTTTTGAATTTCTTGCCTGAACAATTCGCATTTTTTTAAATTCACAAATGTTTCTTACAAACTACATTCTCAGAATCGAGCTTAGATTGTAAGAATCATAATATTAATACGTGACTTATAAACCTTCTATCCATTTTTACGAAAATTGCTCAAACGGAGGAGTTTGAAATTCGGAACAGTTCAAAGTTCTTAAGGAGAAGGAGTAAAGAAAGCTCATATTTTTATATAATAGGCATTAGAAGTAAATTATTTTAATAATAAAATCATTCCACACAGTACCATGCTTTTGACACACTGACAAAATGGGTATCAAAACTGAGAACAGATTAATATTATATTATGTCTTTAATGTCTGTAGTCTTTTGACTATAGAACCTTACGACCATTAGTATTTATAAGATCTGAACTCATTCTAAAATCGATGTTTAAAGGCTGAATAATTCTCTTTTATCTTGCTAACTCAAGATTGAGCTTAGATTGTAATGTTATTTCTCTAATAAATGTCGTAACTAGTCTTGCACTGCTTCCACCACGTCTCGGGTGTTGCAAAAAAACCAAACAGAAAAAATACGGCATGGCTTCACGTTTGATTATTATTAGCACACATGTCTAGTTCGGACGAAAACTTTTTGTAATTATCCGACTTCGGAAGTTGTTCGGTGTAGAATGTTTTATTTACTAATTTTCATTAGGGTTGCCACAATTCATAACAAGATCTAATGTAGAACTAAGTTAATATTTTGTAAAGAACTTCCTTTCCGCGGACAATGGAAGTCAGTAAACATTAAATTTGAATTATATATTATTATACGCAATGCAAAACAACTGTGAACATATCATTCGACCATGTTTCTAGCAAACAAAAAATGGGTGACACCTACATCCTACTACAGGGTGTTAGCAAAGGGAATCCTAAATGTGTAATGTCAGTGTGTATCGTTCGTAGCTTAAAGCAGAGCGCCTATCCCGGATTGTAAGATGGTGCTGGTTCAAGATCCGCCGAACGATTACATTTAATTTCCCATTTTTCAGTTTAAGTCGGTAAACAATCGCCTACCTGATGGCTAGTGGTTACCAATGCATAATAATATGGACTTTTGTAATGCCAGGGTCTTCTAGCTTGCCGATTCATCCGCCTCCTCCAGCTTTGGTAACCTTATTTATATACCTTATACAAACAAGTTAATTTTACTGGTTGGACAGTTCCGAAAATGTCTTTACCGTGTTTTTACGATCTGATGCTATAGAAAGAAATTTCGATCCTGGATTACAGTTAGTGGCGGGCGTGTGGTAGGGATTTGTGAATTGATTCTTTGCAATCCTTTACTTATCAACATTTATTGACACTTTGATAGACAATTGAAAGTAAGTTATACATCTCTTTTACTTAGATTTTTCTATTTCATGTATTGAATCACGTAAATAAAAATTCTTTATAGTACCTAAAACAAAACGTTGTTACTGTTGGATGTTTATGATTTACTTGGCTTCACTTTCCTTTAAAAAACAAATAGTATAAGTTCTATGGTTTCTAAAACTTGTTTTTATTTTTTATTATGTTGCCAGCTCCGACTGTCAAATTTGGTACGGCTGGTGATTCACTAAAAGTATGGTGTTTAAACCTGGTATAATTTATTTTAATCCCGAATGTTTTATACACAGCCATGAAATGCTTTTATTATTAGGTTACAGCTAGTTTTTTCTGAAATCTTCTTGATACAGTTAAAAAATAAGGAAAAGCGTACCTTTTCACTCTCTCGGCATGTCCTTCAACGATGGAGTTGGCAGAGGCAGAGGTTTCTAATTACGACATCGGAGCAAAGGTTTAACTGTAACTAACCTCACTTCACGCATTAGAGGGAATTCTAAAATTTCGAAATTTATCGAGCACTATTGCATTAAAAAATCTTAAATAAATGGTAACAAATTGCAGCATTTTAAAATGTGGAATGAAAGTTTCAAAACAAACCTTTCTTGGCATAAAAGTATTTTGTTTTCGTCTTGGTCATACAACATAGAAACATAATTCTTTATATATAATAGAAAATAGAAGAGAAAATATGATAGGTGATTTGGTCGGCATGTCAATTTCTTAACAAATAATGTAGAAACCAAATTGAAAACGGATGAAGTTACGCAGAGACATTAAAAAGTTGACTAAGATTGAGAATGCCATACCATAATAGTATACCGAATAAGGTATTATCGAATTATGAGCGTACTGCATAGATTACATCATTAAATTATTCAAAATTTATTTAAAAAACCCAATACCTCGTTCTGACGACGCATTAAGTTAGAATTAGGTATATACTTACTTCCTGGTAATTAAGCAAAAGTAACCAATGAATTCTAATTAATATAACGACTACATTACCCAAGTTAGGCAATGCGATAAAACGGCTTGATTGTGAACACGAAATTGGGGGAAACGGGAAATGGGTTAGAACCCAAATTCGTAATAAGTTCAGCTGTACACATAACAGTAATACTTAAACAATGGCGTATGCCTTTCGGTGGCATTATTCCAGTTTTATGGATATAGTCACCTGCTTACAGATCACCGATTACTTGGTAACACACATTGGTGGTACTAATAATTATCACAATGTTTAAAATACTTCGTTACTTTGGTGTTCAATATGGCGCCCTTAAGATAAACTTATTTATGCTTCATCCCCTTGATTATGTCTATTATTATTAGAGGCATCATATTATAGTTTATGTAGATATCTATTTTATTCAAACATCTGATCTCTTTGATCTTCTTTCTTTATTGTATGGGCTGTGGTTACCCTGGTGTCGAGTTGTTTGAGCCGCCCGGCTTCTGATATGGCTTAACGACCGGGACCAAAAGCTTAACGTGCCCTGAAATTAAACCACTGTAACAGCCACCGAGCTATGGACTGAGCGCGGGCCTGGGTACTTTACCTTTCCAGTGTGTGGAACTGGCTATGACCTTTGATATATAGAATGTAAAATATCTTGAAGTAGAAAATGATGTTGTCCAGTTTTAAGATTTGGCAACCCTATTTGCTGGATGTAATTTTATTATGTAAGTATGTCTGTATTAGAACTGTTTACGTTTTTTTTTCTTGTATTTGGTAAATCTGTGCGTATTAACGAAATGTTTTCAAAATTTTAATTACTCTTTTGATTGCCCTTGCTTGTATATAGGCTGACGCAAGTAGGTATATTAGGTATGTTTGATATTTCTAAAACAAACTGTGATTGAAGTTGAGTTTACTTTTGAGTATAATCGTTAACTTTTATCTGTTTGCATTAAAACCGCTCATTTCCTTCGACATAATAGAGGGGTGTAGTGTTGTTTGTTTGAAATATGTCTAGTTGTCTGTCTGTTTGTCATTGATTGTGAAAACCGATGTTACTGATGTGAAAATCCCCAAAAATTCAGCTCCTGAATGAAGTGACCTCGCTTTGCTGAAACTGTAGGTATTCACAGACGCGTTGCGTTATCTATAGCAGTTGGTATTATAGCCGAACGACAAAGGGATACACCATAATCGCCACGCTTGGTAGACGGGTTAACGATCGCAGTATGATGGTCATAGTGATAGGTCATAGTCACAGAGAGACCCTGCTGCCCGTTCTATGAGAGATATTCCCTTGGGACGAATTGATTTGGCAACCCGCAGTAGGCCAGCGTGATGGTGGACTATGCCATTGTGATAGGAGGCTCTTGCTCTGCAGTGGGACATTGACGAGCTGCATTATTAGTGGTTTACTAAACATACATGTTGTATGCTGCATCCCATGGCTTAAAAGCTTTACACGAATCGTTTTACACCTTATAGCTCATAGTAGAAAGGTTTCAAGTCTATCGCGTTATTCTACACAGTAAAAACATAAATCTACATATACATGGCTATCGATTTAAACATTTATGTTTATTATATAAATGCTAAGTCGTTACCCTTTTTGTTTATAATAGTTTGTTTTATTTTAAAACATCTTTTGGCATGATGTAGTTTATTTCTTTGTATATATTTTGTTCTTTGATTGTATAGACATGTTTGCCGATGTTATGAAATCTCTTTTGGGAATAATTTCGTAAATAGTACACATTATTATTTTCCTTATTACATATTGACATACGGTTAGAGAGAACTTATATCTATAAAAGTTAACAAAAGTTTGATATTCTAGCGGAAGCTGCCAGTTCCATGAGGTTCCTTAAATTAGCCATGTCGTTAAATCCATTCTTAACGTGATACTTACCTATCACAATCCAAATTTCTGAAGGATTGTCCTGTGGAGTAGTGAAAGCCACGTAGGCTAACTGTAAACCTCATGATAAAACAGAATAAGAAAGGGAGGAGCTTTTCAATCATCGTCATAAGGCCTCCCCGAAGATCTTCACAACTCATCCTCTAATCCTTGTAAGATCGTCGGTCCACCTTCTAGGGGATTGCCCACGCTGTGTATTCCGGTTCGTGGTCGCCACTAGTGCAGGAAGCTCCAGCGGCCGTCAGTTCTTCGAGCTGTATGCTTTTTAATACGACGATTTTTGTTTTGTGTTACGCAATCTGACCGGTGATTGAGAGTTCTTTATTATTTCGTAAGAGTTATGTTGTCGTGATAGTCCAATATAAATTCTGTAATAATCTGAGCATAAACTTACAATTTATCATAATTTATCTAATACTTGAACTTTGTCTAATCTAATGCGCAGACGAAGGAATATGGAATTTGGAACAGTTAAAGTTCATGTGGAGAAGGAGCGCAGAAAGCTAATATTTTTATAAAATAGGCATTAGAAGTAAATTATTTTAATAAATAAAACATTCCACACACTATCACTACACCGACAAACTGAGTGACTAAACTGAGAACAGATTAATATTAATGTTTAGTTTGTGTATACAACCTTAATGGTCGAATTCGAACAAGTTCGATCTCAAGTAAATACATTTTGATCTTACTTGAATGTTTCTTAAAACAGTGACTATTGAGATTTCTTTCGCTGTGCTTTTTATTTATAAGATAGGTCTTCCAAACTTAAATTCCTAAGCTTTTAATATTTCTAGGTAGTTGTTATAAGTATATTAATTACAATATGAAGGCTATGATTGATTTGAAAGGCACCCTAGTGAAAACAGCAGAAAATTTTATTAAATCTATAGACTGCCAAATTTTTTTTTATGTATTCACGGTTTTGTTTTTATTTTTTTAAACATTTCGGAGGCCAATGTAAAGCTTTTATTGGTTCCATATTGAGTGAATGCATTTGGCCGTAAGAATTTATTGGCAATGCCATAACGTTCGCTATAGTCTAATACCACGTAACTAAAAATATTTGCTATGCAATTCTATTTCTCATTTGGTTCTAACAGAAGAATTATAAATGCGTAGCAAATATTTTTAGTTAGGATGTATCACTAGCGATGAGGATTTTGAACGGAATTAGCGCAAATTTAATAGTTACTGCGGCAAAAAGTTGTAGACGTAACTTTTATTTGTTGTTGATTCGACTAAATTTTTTTATGTGCATAGTTGATACATCAGCAGTTTGATAATCTTAGCGGAAAGGATCAAAGCGAGATGCAGAAACTTGATATCTTTACTTACTTAAATCTTCCTCTCTTTCACCTCGCCCGATCAAGCCTTTCGTAACGCATTTTCCAGCTTAAATCTCAAGTAAAGCGTGCCTAAAGAAGTTTTACTGCAAAACATTTTGGCACTGACATACCTACCTTTAGATCAGCGCGGCAGTCAATAAGTAGAGGCAAATATATTCCCAGGAAACATTTCCCTAGTGAGGCAGTTGGGTCGCATGTAGAATTCCAACCGTTACTGGCCATTATTTATTACCATCCACGTGGGATGACGTGCACAAGCAAGTTCAAGGTTTTCCCACAACTCATGTGAAACTAACCATTAAAAGTGCCATTAAATATAGCTATCTAAATTCGAGATCTGTTGTTGTATGAAAAAAATGTTTTCAAAGTACCATAACAGCGTATAACTACCTCGTCGATCTAGCTGTGGCTTTTCAACCGCGAACAATAATGTACCAGGTTAAAATGCCAGGCTGTGTGACTGACGGCCATAAATAATATCGCCACCCCATATCTTCCCTGGGGGGCGAGGAAATCGGCTCGAGGGACTTTATACCGGAGAATAGGCAGCAGCGGTTCTTTGAGTACTATGACCATCATATTGCGATCGCCAACCCGTCTGCCAAGCGTATTATGGCAAAATTCTTTGGGGAGGTCTTGTCCGCAGTAGACGTCTTTCGGCTGATATGATGATGAAAATCCTAGGCGGGCCAAAAAGTGGAACGCAATGAAAAAATAAACTGTATTTAGGAATGGGTCTTAACAACACTTGTACTTGCCAAGCTCCCAAATAAGTAGTGGAGTCTAATACAATATTGAGTTACATAATAAGAAACTAAATGTATGGGTCAGTCCGTCCATGCGGTTTGTCTTATTATCATACATTATATAGATGGATAGAATACTCTTAATTGTACACACTCAGACAGAAAGAAAATGCATTGGATATAATATAAAGAACATAAGGTACAATGGGCGGTCTTACCGCCTTAAGCGATATTTTCCAGATAACATTTGGATGGATAGGAACTGAAAACTGAAAGTAAAGTAAACAGTAGCAGGAGTGCAACAATTTTTTATTTTTATTTATTTATAATAAGGAACTGTGATAAATATATTGCATACCAAAAACTTAGTATGACTTCACAATTAACGTATGTTAATAAACATATCACTGCGTTATATAGTTATTACATAGCTGTAACGAGGTATTTAACTGCTACATGTTTTTGAATTTAATAATTTCATATTCATTTGGAAACATTGAACAGGCGTCGATCGCAGAAGGCTCTCAACCAGTGGTTTATGTTTTTATCAAGGCAGAAATTATACAAGAGACTACTGCACTAACGCACTTAATTAATAGATAGAAAGTACAAAGTTAAGCACCTTGAATAGATCTTATTTTGTCTTATACCATAATATTAATACACGAAGCAAAAAGGTTGTACCCCTTTCTACGAAAATGGCGCGGACGGAGGAGTTTAAAATTTGTAACAGGTAAAGTTCACATGGAGAAGGAGTGCAAAAAGCTAATGTTTTACATAATGGGCATTAGAAATAACTTATTTTAATAAAAACAACACCATTACACACTGGCAAACTGAGAAGAGACAAAACTGAGAACAGATTATATCGATATTTATCTTCTCAAAATAAATTTCGTATTTTACAAACTGGTTTAGTTTGTTGGCTCATTAGGCTTTTTCTACTATTAATGTTAAATCCTGTATTTATCGCATTGGCATAATACTTTCTTATGTCTTCCGATTTACTTAACAGCCTCTAACAATAGACGAAACCACGTCTACAACAAATCTACGTTTAGGAGTAGTGGCGAGCTCTATATTAAAACGAAAAGTTGCCATTTTATTGTATGTACACAATATAACGGAACCTGGTTAGACCTCTAAAGAACAGCTAAACATTATTTTTATTCACAAACCACACTGTAGTACAAGAGCCGGTGTGTAAAATGTACTAGCTATCTATAAGAAATAAAACTTCTCTGCTAAGGAAACTAAAAAAAATGTACACTTTTTTACGAAAATTATGCGGACGGAGGAGTACGAAATTTGGAACAGTTAAAGTTCACATGGAGAAGGATTATAGAAAGCTCATATTTTTATATAATAGCCAATAGAAGTAAATTATTTTAATGAAAAAGAAACATTACACACTACCATGCTTTTGACACACTGACAATCTGAGAAGAGGTAACCAACTGAGTGTCAAAACTGAGAACGGATTAATATTATTTGTCTTTAATGTCTATAGTCTTTGACAATAGAACCTTAATGGTCTAATCTCGAACAAGTACGCTCTAGTATATTAGTATTCTATTAGTGTTTTAGACTTCAATCCGAAATATTGTGTGTCTGAATTATTATTTGAATTGATAGAGAACAGTTTGAAGCAGCAACGTTTGAAGCATAGTTGCACTGACCGTTACGTAAGTGATCGGCAAGTTAAACTCAGGACATGGTCAATCTATAGATGGGTGAACATCAAAGTGTTTTGATTTCTTCGCGTCTCCGGGCTTTGGAGGTCGAGTTAAGCTGTTGTTAGTTAAGCTGTTGCTCGCAGTAGTTGTCCATGGCAGATGCCTATTTGTCGGCTTGAACAACTCTGAAACCAGGGTAAACATGCAAACATAAGGAACGATTTATACATATAAGTAATATTTTCCATATTACTTCTTTTTACACTCGAACTAAACTGTTGTTTTATGAGAGAGGTATTTTCTGATTGACTCTTAGCCTATTAGTACAATGTGATGGTCACGAAAGACCGAAAATTAATTAAATGACAATTTACGTAGGTAGTAGGTATCTGCCTATTCATTGTCCAAACAAAACAAAACAAGTAAAATGGAAACCCTTTTTAATTCGGGGACGTTTACCTACAAACATATTCAATGTTCCACATTTACAATGGTACAGACGCCAGCACATCCAGCTTGTCAAATTTCTTTTATAGATTTTCAACTTTATCACACACTAATATTATAATTGCGAAAGTTTGTGAGTGTGTATGTTTGTTACTTCTTCACTTCAGTATGGAGTTAGCTGTCACCCTGGATAAACACATAGTCTATAATTTATGAAGTTTAACACGGGTAAAACCGCGGGGCACAGCTAGTAAATTAAATTTATTCAGCGACTTGTAAGATTCATAATGTGTACCGCACTATTTAAGTGACAAATTGTAGAACTGCTCTTATTGGTCTATTACCAAACTTTAAGTAAGCAAACATTCGACCTGAAATAACCTGAATCGGCCTTAAGATACCTAAAACTCAATGACAACATTATGATTAACTTCGAAGAAAGTTTCCAGAACTTATGGAAATCTTGTGAACTATTATTTGTCTGTATAGACTTCGGACAGATTATGTAAATAGGAGGAAAAGTGATTACTTATGTATCTAAAGTACCTAAAGTCGAGCCGCTGGGGAAAAGTATTGAGGAGAGACAACTCTGAAGTTTCAAAGGCAAAATATAAAAACAACAACATTCGGAATTGAAAATCAACTACTATATAAACTGGAGAAAACTGTCTTTTTAGCCTAGTGGTAATATTCTAGTCTAGTAGCGTTTTAACAGCAGATAATGAGGTCCGGGGTTCAAATTCTAAAAGAGATTTTGGGACTTTAAAGAAAATTTCTTATATCAGCCCGAAGTCTTGAAGTTGGCGGTATTACAACCCCGTAGCTGCGAGAGAATACCTGACCTATTTACGGTGGTGTCGCGAAAGCACGTAAAGCAGTTGGACCTATACCTGACATCTTTCCGGTCGTGTCGCTAGTCGTCGTATCGGATCATGAGAGTAATGGAATAGAAATTGCTACTGTATATGCGCTCACACCTGTGGACTATAATATTTCCCGCGCAATTAGCTAGTCTCCATTGAGACTGGCCGCCGCCGTGACCGAAATTCGACTAGGAGGACATTATTATTTAAAATGTTATCGGGACTAGTCCCTCCCTCTTACTCACCACTGCAACTCCTGTAAGCCAGGATCAACAGTGGCACACAATGAAATGACACTGAGCGGTGAAGCTCAGGCATGTCCCGGGGAATCGCCTTAACTGTCTTGGATCCCGCAACGAATTTAATCAGAAAGAGAAAAGGAGGAGTTAGAAAATGAATATGTTAATATGTTACACCGCAGATCATTAATTTGTGAGAAAGTGGTAATGGGATTTTCTGGCAAAAAAACAGGCTTTTATGGAAAACATGCACACAGTCCTACTTATACGCTTATAGTGAGTTGCAATCATCATCATAAGCTCACTTGAAATCGATCCATCAATTTGAGGGTTACGAAGGCACAGATAGGCAAATACGCGGAACCATAGACACGTACTTCTTTTACTGCCGGGGGTTTCTCTTAGGTTAAAAGATGTCTGTTATCATCTACCGACTGCCAAGTTAGCTAAACCAAATAAGAAAAATAAAACATTCCCCTAATTTTATTTTGTGGGGCGTGATTCTGTCCATTTACTACAACTTCTTATATCCCCGTCCCTTTCGCAGACACCGCTTCTGTTGGAGAAAGCGAGAAAGATAGCTGTTATACTTCACAAGATCAAGAATTATCCCCGTTGGTTCCTAAGTAAAAAAAAACATGGAAACTTTGAAAAGTTTTTATTAGGGTTATATATCAAAATCGTAAAATGAAACCATTAGGACGACTCTTTCTTTCTGTCCGTTGGTCATAGAGGCGCTCTAACCCAGTTGAGTTCACGGGTCCGTTTATATATGTATATTTATTTATTTATAGGAAGATCAACAGCAAATAATACAATCATATGCAAGTAATATAATTCCAGAGAGCCAATAAAAGGTCTTCACGAATGGATAATTTAATACTTTATTTTTTTATATAGGTATACATAAATCACTCTTAAATGCTTCCAATTATAATCCAAACATAAATTAATAAGATAAGATAACTCTTTATTTTACATCAAGTACAATACAAGAAACAAGGATGAATCAAAAATTGGACAATTGGCGGCCTTATCACTAAATGTGATCTCTTCCAGACAACCTAGGCATGGTATTAGAGTATGGAAATTGAATAAAAGAGTTTAAGTAGTTGTCAGTGCACAAAAATGAAGAATTGGTACGCCCTGGTACCATGACTAAAAAACGGTGAATTTAATACCTACTACAAAACTATACATTAACTTACATACTATACTATATATGGCCTTTGCGTCTGTTACAGACGATTTACGATATGATTACGATATATATATACAAATATATCATCAGATACTACGCGTTATATGTTTAGTATTATTTATTTATTTGGTATTTTTGTATATTTAGTATTGCCGTTTCATTTAATTTAATATTTTAATAATACGCGCAAATTTCCGCATGTTGTATTAACCTATAACTGATTTTTGCTCTCTAAGCTAACATAAAATCTCTAAACACAACATCAAGCATTGTGTCAACAATCATTGCTTCACGCACTGTAAATAATAAATCTTTATTTGCTCTAATTTAACACAGTACATAAAGGTATCAAAGTTACAATACATGCGATTGTTATGTCCATATGTTTAGCTATGCAAGTGAATAGCATGCAAATATTACTTAAAAAACTAAGAGGCGATTCTAAATACTATATACATTTTAGTGGTAATTACATACATACATAGACTCACGCCTGTTTCCCAGAGGGGTAGGCAGAGACAACGGATTTCCATTTTTCACGATCTTTGCATACTTCTTTTGCCTCGATTACTGTCATTATATTCTTCATACATGCTCGGTAATTATCGATAATATAATCATAAACATCTTAATGTAAAATAAATTATACATTTGTTCAAATTAAATATATTAATACTAATTCAAATTAAATAAATAATATACTCGTATAAGTCGATGTTCATGAAATACATTTTATTAAGTAGGATGCATTTGGGCATCCTACTTAATAAAATGTATTAATGCATGTACGATACCCTCGGCATGTGTCGGACTCGGTCTTGGTCAGTTTTTAAACAAGACTTTAGCCACAGGTATTCCAGTCCTGACCTAACCCTACGTTTTATACATTGAAGGGCTTAAAAAGAAAAGAATGTTTTGAAAAGGGCAGAGATATACATACAATGTTGACCTTCCTCTCAACGTTGAAAAGAATCTTTTGTGTAAGATTATTTTGTGTTAGATTGTGTGGCTAGTAACACTGGTGTCGTGGGAATATTTTAGTATTATTCCGTGGTGGCCGACGAGTCGGAAATGCCCCAAATCTCTTGAATTAACTGAACGAATAAATTAATAAAATTTATTCAGCACTTGATCAACATACACGTGTCAAGCTCATAACTTAGCAGGAAAGTCATATAGGTACAATACACATACATATTTTCCCCGTTGACGATTTCTAAAGACCTAATTTAACGGATTTCTACAATAGAGGTGTTAATTTGAGTTCTAGATCTTCCACAAGTTTTCTAATTTTACGCAACCTCTTGTCAAATGCATCCTATCTACACATAAACTGGTATTTGTGGAGATAAATGAAAACAGTTTTGTATTTTATTAAAACAAAAAAGATTTAAGTAGATGTCTAGTCCCTCCGTGAGATCCAATTTTTCTCATGCTATCAAATTCTTTAATTTATGATAAAGTTGAAAATCTATTAAAGAAATTTGACTGATTGAGATAGCTGGATGTGCTGGCGTCTGTACAAACAGGGCGTGATCACTACCCCAGATATGAAGTATTGAGTTGCAAAACTTAATTAATAAAACATATTTATTGATTTATTACTAAACTGCAGAAACAAGAAAAAAATTGTCAGAGATCAGAAGTCATGGAGTTAATAATAAAATATTATTCATATTAAAAACTAAAAGGTTGGCCGACGATCTTGCAAGGGTCGCGGGAAACCGCTGGAAGCGGACTGCACAAGATCGGCCATTGTGGAGATGCCAGGGGGAGGCCTTTGTCCAGCAGTCGATGTCTTTCGGCTGATATGGTGATGATGATGATGTTAATAACTCACACTGTAATATCTTTTAAACTGATTGGTTATTAAGCTTAATTTGTCTCTTTTAAAGAACAAAAGCCTAGAGAACAAAAGCCAAGAAAAATTATGTTATATAGATAGACAATCCAGGAAAGTTCCTTGACTGAACATATATTGCGGAGTTTTTAGACAAGAAAACCTTTGTTCATTACATATAATCAATTAACAACCTTAGTCTATAAACATAAGGTTAAATTTTAAACTATTGTCTGGAATGAATGCCACGGTCTATTAAAAGTAACTTATATACCTTAAACTTTGTGAAAAAAATTAATTATATTTAAAAAAAATATTCCAATGTACACGCAATTCGCCTAAAACACCAGTAATTAGTATATTATTATAAGCCCATTTAAACCAATTCAAGTAATTTTAAAGCCATTTAATATAATTATAGTTATACTAATTGCAACAATTTAAAACTTGTTCTATATTTTGTAATTTATGATATTATTTAATATGACGGTACCTACATACATGATAAAGTAATTGATGTTATTTATGTGCTTGCTGTCTATTTTTTCTAATTAATTATATAAATTATTTATGTACTTAGATTTTAATCTTACGCATACTTAACAATACAATACGCTTCCTATCTGGCATTGTCCAGCCAAAATCTGCACAGCTATAGTAGGAATGGACGGGCCATTTGACCGGCCTGTTGATAAGCCAGAGGTCGTGGGTTTGATCCCCACCCAGGACAAATCTTGGTATGGTGAGAACGATTATTTCTTCTGTGTCTGGGTGTATTTTATCTATCTTATATATGTATGTTTATCAGTTGTTTGATTGCTAGAGTACGGGGTATGCTTAGTTTGGGATCAGATGACTGTGTGTTAGCTGGCCCAAGATATTTATTAATAAGATAAGTATTATTATATCGTGCGAACCGATTGCGAAATTATAACGACGTGGTTGGCCAAGTAATACATTAGCCAAGTTGCGATTGAGGTACAACTTGGAAACCTTGGCGCGACTTAGAGCTGATTTTACTGTTTGTATTTAAAATTTATTTATTTATTTGAAATTCAGTGCACATAGACGAACTTAATGCCGAAGGCATTTTCTACCAGGCAAATTGGTGGTGATGATCATGCAGGTGTACTCAGTTTATGCTTAATGCATTCACTTGTTATAATTATGAAATAAACAGCGCTCTTAATTCCTATAGACTTTAATTAGCACTCGTAAATAGTCAAAACATGGATTGTAGTATTACACGCTTATACTCGTAGTATAAATTTAAATCTTAGTACGAATAGAGTCTTAGATGATATAGAATTATAAGTTAACTAGCGGTTTCACCCGCTTTAAAATTATAGCATCTTGCGTAGTTTTTGCGTGAAAGAGTACCAATAGTCCATACATCCATATTATCGAATGAATACTATAACTTAGTATATACATATAATAAATAAAACCATAAAAATTATTCATTTTTCCCTGAATTCTGTTTGAGATATACTCTAGTACTTTCTTTTCAAACGTAAAGTGACTTTTAGTCGACCTGATTCCAACGGGAAGTTCATTCCAAAGAAGCATAGATTGGACAAAGTTAGAGAAGCGGATAACGTCGGAGATTAAATATTGCGGATAGAAAATAATAACAAGTAGGTAGTGAAGGTAGACGCGACTTTTTATAATTATTGTCAAAAGACAACGGCTCCATACTGGAATAAAATCCATGTAAGTACCGCGGCGGATTCAACAAATAAGCAATTCAGAAACTAGTTCCAACGGGTATAATCACGTTTATAATGTTCGACATTCAAATATCAATGGGGGAACGATTATAAAAAGAGAAGCTTCATCATTTTAATATAACATCACTCCGATTTCGTGTATTCTAATACTTACGGTGAAGGACGTCCGAGGCACACTTCCATTCAATACCACTTTTGACTACCCCTAGGGATGTAGCGTTCAAAATCACATATCGATAAATTCACATTAAACACATTTATTTGAGCAAACAAATGGCTTTAACATAAATTGTTACTTAATCCTACTAATATTATAAACGCGAAAGTTTTTAAGTACGGATGGACGGATGGATGTTTGTTAGTCTTTCAAGTAAAATCAACTGAATGGATTTTAATGAAACTTTACAATAATATAGCTTATACAGCAGAATAACACATAGGCTACAATTTACAAAGATATTGTGTGAATTATCCAAAATATGACGATAAGTGTCCAGTAAGTAGGAAAATATCTACCATTTGCGAGCTGTTCCGGCGTGCACTGCCGAAACTGCTAGAGGTACATACACATTTTACTAATATTATAAATGCGAAAGTTTGTGAATACTCTTTTATGACAAAACTACTTTAACGCAGTTTGTTGTTTGTTTAATTTCATTTACCTTCTTCCTCGGCTGATGGTGAAGGATATCACCACCACATCTCATCCCGGATGGGAGGGCATAGAAGTCGTCCCGAGGAATATGTAATGTCCAGAGAAAGGATATCAGCGTTTTCCTGCATACTATCTTACTGCAGTTGCTCACTCGTCTTCCAAGCGTGGCAATTATGGCATATCCCTTCAATGTTTGATCCTTGGTGGAGGCTTTTGTCGGAGTGGGAGTTTTTCGGCAGCTATGTTTTACTTCCTAAAATTACTCATAAACAATATTTCTCAAATGATCTAGATATCAAACAATTAAGGATTTGTTATTAGTTCACGGTAAAAGGTCACCAATAATTTAAGTTAGTTCGCGATAATAAAGTGGCAATCGAAGATTTCGCTATAAACGTAATATTTACTTTTGAAGTAACTTCTAAAGAAAGAGGTTATCAGTTTTGACTCCTTGTATTTTTTATAATGGTTCCGCTATTTTTCCGTGGTTTGCGAAGGGATTTTGATAATTCTTTGTTTATTCAATTGGAAATGCGTTCCGTATTGCCCCTTATAAATTTTATTTTAATTATTAAGAAACAATTAAGTAGTTTCTTTGTTTTAAAAAACTGTAATTATACAATTTTTAAATTTCTAATAGTCAATTCAACACTGTCATGGGGGTGGAAATCAATTGACTGAAAACTGTTTAGACGAAAACAAAATAAAGATATAAATATTAGCAGCCCTTTCTTATTTCAGGTACCTTTCTAGGTATAATCTAAAAAAAGAAGATCATTTTACGAAACCTGGGCTCTCATTCTAAAAATAGTTGAAAATAAATCACACTTCGATCAAATTACGTAATTTCGCGTGTAACGTATGACGTGTTCTAAGGTGACAACTTTTTATAGCAACATATAATTAATGTTTACAAGTTTTATGAGTATAAGATAACTTTTTTGCCCAAGAGGCCTGTATAAACGTTTTTATCTACACGTGTTTATCGTTTGGTGCCAAGGAACTCATTACGCGTAAATCCTAGAATTTATTTTTTCGGTCGCTCGTATCTAACATGCGGCCATATTATTACATAATTCATGCCATTCATAAGATGTGAGGGAATGATAAAATCAAAAGTTACACGATTATATTTTGCGTACATTTTTGCGTTACAATGTATGCAAACCTTATCTTTTCGGGCAACATGATTACATCAAATACATTTTGGTCTTTATGTTTATTTTATTAAAATTGAACTTTTTATACTTATGGGAATATTTATACGTATCATTGTTTTCCCCAAATTGAAATTATGACACGTCACTTCAAAGCACAAACATATTTAGTTTCTGCTTGATTATGATTTAGTTATAATACACACATGTTTTTTTGGAATATGTGTTTATTCTAGAAGGTTTTCGTCACAAATATATAATTCTTGTCATAATTATGGCTAATTTAGTTATTTGGTAAAGTAACCTACATAGCTCGAATAATTGCCAAGCTGAAGTGGCAGTGGGCAGGCCATTACATATTATTTTATATCTAGAAAAATCAAATAAGAGTTTCCCCGTGACATTTTGCCGCCATCGTGTCTATAGATAACCTCGCTAGACGGTGTCTGCGATAAAAAATAAATCCACGTCCAAAGGCATCGTATCATCATTGTGTCATATTCATGAGAGAAGACAATATTTAGGATAAAATGAACATTAAAGATTTAGTTATTAAAAGTTCCTTCTAATATTTTGTGATCAAATTTATATTTTCTAATAATCATGTAAATTTATATATTTTTTTTATTTATTTAAGGTTTAACAACTTCACAAACTGACGACATTTTAAACTGTAACAACCTTTGACAACAATAATCTTACAAATAAATATTTCTATTCTATTCTACAAGCACTTACAAAAGACAAAGGACACATGTACATATATAGAGGGAAGTAGAGTTGCAACATTTATAGACAACCACAGACATTCGAACTAACATGGTTAGTAGAGTTAGTAGTACGGTTCACATTTTGAATAAACGTACATTTATTTGATAGTCAGTAATTGTCAGATTATACAGAAATACCATATTGACAGGGGTACAAAAAGGACACAGGATTTGGTCGTCCTGAAAAATGCTATTCCTGAGAGAGAAATACGATCGAAGCCACGAGTTAAAGCTAATACTTAAGTTACAATACGAAAAAACCAAATAAAGGGTGGGCCAATAATTTTTACAAATAGCAACACTAAATTTCTCGAATACCGTTGGAGGGAGGGGTGCGCGGGTGGCGGGAAACTATGCGTCGCTACATGCAATTTTAGTCACGATGGAGCGCTTCACGGGACAACAGCGTGCTTTTTGTGTTAAACAATTTTACAAAAACAACGATTCCTACGTTACTGTACGACGCCTGTTTCGAATTGAATATGGATTACGCCCTGTAAGCGAGTGTCCAAGTGTGAATTTAATCAAAGCTTGGGTCGTGAAGTTCGAGCAAACGGGATCGACAACGAATATTAAACAAACAGGCCGGCCACGTTCAAGAAGAAGCGATGAGAACATTCGAGAGGTTGAAATTTCCGTTCGGAACGATCCAGAATTATCTACGCGTAAGCGTTCGGCGGTTCTGGCATTACCGAGAACCAGTCTACGGCGGATTTTGCATCTAGACCTCAAACTGCACCCGTATAAGCTTCAAATTGTGCAGGAGATGAAACCAAATGATTACATTCAACGTAAGTTATTGGCTGACACAATGCTGGAGCAATTCTCTAGCCTGGAGAATGTATTGTTTACGGACGAGGCCCACTTTCACATCAACGGGCACGTGAATAAGCACAATTGTCGATATTGGAGCAGGGAAAACCCTCGCCTTAAACACCAAAAGCCACTTCATTCACCTAAAACGACAGTATGGGCTGCCATAACAGCAAAGGGCATAATTGGTCCGTATTTCTTTGAAAATAATCAAGGAAATAATGTAACTGTGAATACAGCGGAATACGTCAAGATGTTGCGAGAGTTTTTGACGCCGCAGTTACATGAATTTCAAGGATACAACAGCAGGACCTGGATGCAACAAGATGGAGCAACATGCCACACGTCAAATGTGACTTTTCCGGTAGTCAAAGAAATGTTTCCGAATAAATTGATTTCTCGCAGAGGTGATATTCCATGGCCTCCGAGAAGCCCGGATCTTACACCATGCGATTTTTTCTTATGGGGATACCTGAAAAGTCGAGTCTACCTTAATAAACCGACGAATATATCCCAATTAAAACGAAACATCCACGACGAGATAGCCGCGATCCCCCGCAGCATGTGTCAGCGAGTTTTCCAAAGTTTGCGTAGTCGATTGCTAGAGTGCCAACGACGAGACGGTGCACATCTCGACGATGTCATTTTTAAAAAATAAATTTCATTAAATTTTCAAAACGTTAAAAATATAATCAACAAATAACAGTTGTAGTTTTATTTCTATTCATGTTTTAAAAGTGCAAAAATTATTGGCCCACCCTGTACAATGTGAATAATTATTTGAAAATAATGGGGACTAAGACTACCTTCAGTTTTTTACTTCTCGGTACATGCAAATGATAAAAGACTAAAGAAGATCTATATTTTATTTGGATGTTGTCAGTTTATAGCCAGTTGCCCTCACCGAAGTTAAGCACAAGGTGAGCCTATAGATGGGAACCATTAAACTAGTTCTATTCTTGAGCGCCTCCGTACTTCAAATGGTACGTTAAGCTCTCAGCCTCGCTTATACATAATCATTAAACAATAGTCATGTAGCCATGTCAGAGACTTACTGGGTAGCTTCAACAAATCTGTCACGAGAGCAACCACTGCCCATACGATAAAGTAAGTATCACAAAAAACGTGGACATCATCAGTTTGTAACACACAGCCTTATACGAGCTACTCAATCTAGATATCAAATAATGCACCTCCCAAGTGCCGTTATTACAACAAGCCACGAGTGCGAGATGGGAGCTGACGTCGCGCAGGTCACATTTCCCCTGAAGAGATTGAAACGGTATATTACAACTGGTAGTACTAATTAAGCAAAAGTCGTGAAGCTATTACAGACGTTTACTTACCTGCTTGTATTACTCTGTCACTACGGTGACCACTGTCCATACGATAAAGCAAATTAAATGTATAAATTTATCGGATTTCCTATTAATAAAACATAAAAATCATTATTACGGCCTGCGAACATTTACGAGTTATCAAAATGAAGACAATAAAACTGTTGGTACCTACTAAAAAATTCGAATCACGACCATAACAATAGATTGATTGTTTTTTAAATATCTATAAACGAGTGAGGCTTATCCGCTAACCGTCGTATAATTAAACACAGTAATCGTTTGACTCATAACTAAAACTTTAAGTTTTATAACATCCTGTTTTTATATATACAATGGTCTCATGGAAAAACATTGCCAAATTCGAATCAGATTCGCTCGACGCGTGTTTCGTATTTGCCTTAGACGATTTAATATTAGTTGGGGGATGCGGGAAGGTATAGAATTATTTTGGTATTTGTCAAATTTAAAATGGATAACATTACTGCGCAAGATCATTAAACTACGGTGGTATTACCAATCTGGTATGATATGACAACCTTCAAGAAGCGAGCCAGTTGATGTTGAATATTTTCGTGTAAACGTGCATCGCGGTGGAATACATTTAAAATTATGTGTATCGATGTGGCGCACTTTCGCACTAACGTGAATCACGTTTCAGTACTTTAGGGCTTCAGTTCATATGCTATTTTAAACGTCAACATTCAGTATGATAGTCGTATATACATATACGTACTGACAATGATGATTTTCAATACTTTATACATTTTGATATTACGAGCTGTTCTGTTCTTGTTCAATAGAACGGGCAACAATATATTTTTATTTGATCTTCAAACGTTTCTTAACAGGTATATTAGAGGCACCACAATAACTATAACAAGGCCTTCATAGCCAGTTGCTCTCACCGGTCCATAAGTAAGGTTAAGCGCCTAGCCAAGTGGTCAGTTCATTATAGTGGTTTATTTTTTTATTGTCTCCGTTCTTCGTAAGGCCTTAATACTATCGGTCATGCTTATAGTCGTAAGATAACAGTCGTTAAGTCTACTACAGTCAGAGTTCTACTAGGAGGCTTGAACCGCTCTGACACAAAAGTAAAGTAACAAATATAATTAGATTAAAGTAATTATTGAATGAACCTATTTCCAAGAAACTGCAACACTAAGCTCTAGACTGGAGTCCACAGGAATAGTGCCAGTAACAAGCAAAGTCGACCGCGAACCGCTCTATCAGACAATTAGCCTTGTCTGGAGTTAAGTGAAAATACAGCCTTATGCTTTGCTTCTAATATTTATATTACATCTCGTATAGATCGCACGAAATCAGTCGATAATTATCCAATTATCGACACTATCTTTGAATCGCAAACTATCCCAGCACTAATGTGTAACCTATAGACGAATGGACTGGTTCCTTTGGGGGGGAAATTCAAGTTTGGCAAGTTTTGTTTGGCGACTCATAAAAAAATTAAATTCTGGACATTGTTTTTTTTTTTTGTTATACCTAACTATTGAGAATAGTATCTCGTTAGTACAATAACTACGTTAACGGCATACTAATGGTATGTTAAAATCTTTTTTATCATTCGGTGTTATTTGAAGATATTATTTTTATATATTTTATGGGACACGTTGCGTAGTCCATATTAATCCATATTAAACTAGATTTATATGGTAATGTACCTACTTATTTAAAACGATGGTTGAAGAATGTGAATTTATTGTTTTTTTTATTTTATATAATGTCTCAAACATTAGAAAAATGGAATTAAATATATATAGTTAATTTGTTATACTACTATTCATGTTCACAACAAGCGTTGTTTAAAGTCTATGCGTATAAAAACCATTTTTTTTAAAATTATAAACAGAACCTCTATACGAAGTTAGTTTACGCTCGCAGCTTCACTCGTGTATATACGGAGAAATTCTCTCTATTCAATAGCTTTATGTCCGTATGTCTCTTAATTATAAAATTACTACATTAAATATAGCTTCATTGGATTCCAAACTAAACTAGAACTGACATTTTCGGAATATTGATGACGATGATGCAGGCAATTAGTGTCCCACTGCAGGGCAAGGGCATCCTCTCGCAATGAGAGGGCATAAGCCATAGTCCAACACGCTACCCTAGCGCAGGTTTGCGGACTGCACAAATTAATAAGAACATTTTTAGAGAACTCTCAGGTATGAGGAGGATGATCCTCACAATGTTTTCGTTCAACGTTTTAAGTACGAGTTAATTAATTTCTAATAATCAGACAAAAATTTCAAAAAACTATATTTTTGGCTTCTATATCGATTGTAGATCACGCCCCAAGTATCCTTTTAAAACATATTCAATGTACAGTTTTGACTTTCCTACGATTTTATTATATGTATATATAAGATCTATATGCTAGAGCGATATAGTAGGATCGTTACGTCTTCAATTGTGCGTCTTAATTGTTGCTAACGTTTACGGATCACGTGTAGAATTACTAAAGCTAAATCATCGGATGCGGTAACACTAGATCCCTAAAATATGATATTTTAATACCTGTAAACGCACTAATTTAAAACAAACATATGTTTGTTTTAAATTAGTATGTTTGTAATAATTGTAACTAGAGATCGCATTTGTTCGAAATTCGACCATTAGCGTTCTATTGTCAAAGACTATAGACATTAAAGACAGATAATATTAAACTGTAACCCTGTGTGTTTTGACACTCAGTTTGTCATCTCTTTAGCTCTTTAGCTTTCTACACTTCTTCTATATATGAACTTTAACTGTTCCAATTTTCATGCTCCTTCTTCCGCACAGTTTTCGCAAAAAGGGGTACAAAGGTTTTGCTTCACGTATTAATAATATGATGATGATGATATTTGTATTAATAATGAAAAATTTACATGACATAAATTGTAATTTTTGTGACGCATTTGCACACCAATATGGTAAAATATGAACTTGACAAAAATACAAAACTAACATTACGATGTAGGTGATTTAGCAAAGAAAATTGATTTGATTTGAAAAGGTATTTACGTAATCTATTATCAATAGGTACGGAACATCAGAAGATCGATTCCATAAATAGTTTTTAATTGCCAATGTTTATGATCAGAGGAACACAATGATACGTAACAAAGATAAATGACAAAAAGCGAAAAATAAAGGTGACTCAGCATTAATAATAATAAGTGGTTGTCCTCGAGCACCGTGGGAGATTGACCGACACTTAAATAATAAAATAAAAGTTAGGTCACAGCATCATATTAGACGAAAGATGTGCTATTTTGACCTTTTCTCTCCAAGGATCTTCACAAGGGCTTGGGTATGCATCGCTTGGTAGATGGGTTCACGGTCGTAGTAATGATTTACTCTCGGATTTTGACTATGGGCATTGGTATTTTACACCACTGAACTAATTTTAAACTCAGTACATCTCTCTCTCTCTCACATTAATATAATAATAATGATGAAAATAGTATCTAAGTATAATTATAATTTGACTATGGGCATTGGTCTTTTACACCACTGAACTAATTTTAAACTCAGTACATCTCTCTCTCTCTCACACTAATATAATAATAATAATGAAAATAGTATCTAAGTATAATTATAATCTAGCCTTAAGTTCCAATTTGTGAAAGGAAAATAAACGTGTTTAGTATTATAAAAAAAAAATGTCCCACACGCCGAAATTCGGCCACGGCGGCCAGTTCAATGGAGACTAGCCAACTGCGCGGGACATATTATAGTATGATTCTGTATCCTCACTTTCCTGATCCGAACGAAAATAATTTAGGTACATCTGTCCGGTACCTAAATTATTTTCATTCGGGCTTTACGTGTTCTCCGAGGGTGAAACGAAAAAAGTCCACAGCTGGGCAAAGACCTTCCCCAACTGCCGCTCTTACGCTGCCTAGACCCTAGTAAGATCGTCGATCTACGTTGTGGGGGCCTGCCCACGCTTCATATTCCGGTTCGTGATCGCCTCTCGGGAACCTTTCTGGCCCAGCCGACCCCATGCGTGAGTGTGTGACGTGATGTGTATTGTAAGTCCCATAGGACGTTACTACAGCCATTATTCATGACTTAGGTATTTTATTTGTACGTAACGTTAATACAATAATATTATAATGTAGGGATAATAATATGGCCGAGTACTAGGAATATAAGCCTTTAAAGAGGTTGACAAGGACCGTTGTACGCCCACGGGTACGAATCCAAACGAGTTTGAAAAAAGAGTTTACGTTACAGAAATACATATTATTTCATGTAATATAACCCTTTTTTTATTCATTTCATTACATATATCATCATCATCTCAGCCGAAAGACGTCCACTGCTGGACAAAGGCCATACATATATAAATTACATTAAAAAAAAATTTAGACCTCATACTGAATGTGAGTTACTAAGCGTCTGTTGACCGTCCGCCTTTCCGCCTGTCTATCTGTCGGCGGGATATATCTCATGAACCGTAATTTTTCAGTGTATATTTCAAAAATTGTAGGTGTCTCGTTGGTACAGAACTATTCTTTTTGGCCAGTTATTAAGATACATTTCTGCGATTTTTTCTGTAGAACTAAATTAAATACTATAATTATTCATGTCATATTCATAAACCGTGTCTTAGGTTATTATTGTTGAATAATTCGATTTAGCTCGTGTCAGTCTCTTAATAAAAAGATACTTAGATTACATGTTAAAAAGGCCAGAAGGAAATCTTATTTAGTTATACTACGAATCGCCAGTTTGTATTAAGACATAATTTCTGTTCTCTGCGTACTTTAAGTAGGTATATACCTGTCTAAGTACGGGTCAAAGAGAATGTATAAGTAGGTAATAAATTCTATTACGACCTGCTTCTGCTTTGCGACTCTTTGATGTATCCCTCGAGGGTACGGTTCCAGGAGATACTACCAGTGTGGTTGCATATTAAATTTCATAACTGAAACAAAAAACTGAAAGTAATCGGGTTTATTTTACTACGAACCTGGCTAAAAACCATATAGCCCACTTCGGGTGGGTAGTTGGACAAAAAAGGAAAGCAAAATTGTTTATTTTTGCTCAAACATTGGCGATTATACGAAAAACAACACGTAGTTACAATCTCGTTACTAACTAATAGACAGACAGACACATTAACAATTATTTTTTTTAACTCCTTGTTTCTTTCTGATTAAATTCGTTGCGGGATCCAAGACAGTTTAAGCGATTCCCCGGGACATGCCTGTGAGCCTCACCGCTCAGTGGCATTTCATTGTGTGTCACTGTTGATCCTTCTCCCCACCCCGGCTTACAAGAGTTACAATGGTGGGTAAGAGGGAGGGACTAGTCCCGATATTAAAAAAAACGGACACCTTCCAACTGGGTGGCAGCAACAACTGAGGCATGTTTGTGTAATTACCGCACCGGGCTGATACCGAGAAATTATTCTTAACAAATAATAAATAAATAAATATCTAGGGACAATATCACACAGATCATCCTAGCCCCAAACTAAGCAAAGCTTGTACTATGGGTACCAGGCGACGATATACCTACATACTTATATAGATAGATAAATACTTAAATACATAGAAAACATCCATGACTAAGAAACAAATATTCGTGCTCATCACACAAATATTTGCACTTACCGGGATTCGAACCCAGGACGACCAGCTTCGTAGGCAGGAGCACTACCAACTAGGCTACGCTCACTCATCCCAAGACAGTTTTTTGAAGTGACCCGCGATTTGAACTCAGAACCTCATTACCTGCCGCTGAACACTCTACGGTTAGACCAAAGAGGTCTTTAGAATAATAATTTATTACAGATAATTAAAATCCATTTTTGTTAAGTAGTTCACCATTTATAAACTTAAACACTATTGTAAGTTAATACCTTAAAGCTAAACATTAAAAAAACAACCCACTGGGGTATGTTTGCGCATCCAATGTTCCAGTATTGGGCTGACCCAACGAACGGGTTTAATATGCTATTTATGGTGACCTGTAATACAGGTATCAAACCTACATTAGGCACCAGTCTCTCACAAATTTTTGTTATATATACTAAGATACCATTATAATTGTAAACCGAATTGTTTGCTTTGTGAGCTGACTTATTATTATTATTATTGGGACTGCCTCGTACCCTGTTCATAATAGAAGCTACACATGCATTGCTTAAACCTCTACCTCAGTCACACCCAAGTTCCCGCCATTAATATTATAATAAGTTAAAGGTCGACAGAAAAGAAAGTATTTTTTTAAATTCATTGTATAAATGAAAGTTAGTTAGTACAAAAATAATCTTGCCCGCAAAAAAGCTTTGTAAGAATCCTAGTAATCCATCCCTGAGGGAAATCGATGTAAAGCTGGCGTAAATAGTTAAATTAAAGAGAAATGAACTTCTAAAACAAGATTAACAATTGAAAAAAGTGCCTAAAGCTATATTCAAGTTCATTGTAACTTTATGACGTACTAGGTACTTCTAGGTCGTAGGTTCATATCCTTTTGAACTAAACTCCTTGAACCCATTCGACCAAGGGCAGCATCATAAAGGTGACGCAGACACCAATTTCGAAATGTTTTTGTCTTAAATCAAGATACTTCTCCTATCTTGTATCAAAACAACTTTTGGATAAAATATTAAATTAAATACTATTAGAAAAGTTGTAGGACATTTGATTGTAAGGAATACCTTCAAACAAATTTTCTAAGAAGTAATGACTTATAACAGTACTATTTTGCTGTGTGGCTGCCACCATAGAATACCCATGTCATCCCGTGGGGGGCGTAAAAGTCTTCCCAACAAATATATCCCAGAGACCGTGCAGCAGCATCCTTCTGTTTACTCTCACCATAATACTGCGATCGCCAACTAGTCTCTCTAGCACATCCCTCCATAATGATGGACACAACTTATTGATGAAAATCTTTCGTGGAGGCCTTTGTCCAGCCGTGTACATCGTTTGGCTGATATGATGATGCTAATATATATATATATTATTATAAGTATTTTATGTATTATTCAAATAAGTATAAGTAATATATTATGTAAGTAGTTCAAAAGTGGTAGTAGGTACTGCTATGAAGTAGATACCACTATTAGTCTTAAGTACTTGATCATATTCTATATGTTTACACCATACACTACCCCTATTCATAATTCCATACAATATAGTCCAACTGAAGGTTGTCTGGAAGAGATGAGAGAGCTTTAAGCGATAAGACCGCCTATTGTACCTTTTTAATTATTTGAGATCCTGTAACTATTATGTACAATGGTGTACAAGAAAGTGTATTTATCTTATCTAATTATTTTCCAAACTCCGGGCTGATGATGAGGTTTATTGACACAAAAACATTTTGAGCGCGACCCAGGATTTGAACTTAGAACCTCAGTATCTGCTGAAAACGAAGCATGGGTTGTTGGTTCATAATGGAGTTACCTGAATTAAAGCTTTTTTCATTATTATGACTATCAATTTTGGTTGGATGTTATGTAAACTATTCGCTCATGAGTAGGCTTTAAACGTAATAAAATAACATAAAAAATGGGTTGCTAACTTGTTTTAATGAGGAGTTTTATTTTATTAAGCTCTACCGTGGAAATTTAACGCAGGTATGAATTAAGTTATACAAATAGACTTAAATTAATAACTTTTTGACCACATTATATTCTACTTAATTGGTATAATAACCTATTTTAATTTTTTGTAACCATCTTTTCAAGGAAATCGTATATATTCACCGATGACTTAGAATAAATAAAATTAAAGAGGCAATTTAGGTACTTGCTTGGGCTTCAAATAATTAAATACATATTTCTCTACCATATTATCTCATTTTAATGATTCGCAATTTTAATTAATTAAATACTTCGCGATATATAATATGCATTTGAATAAAAAAAGAAAAATCTTTATCTTATTTACATACATTTTAATTCAAATTTATTTATTTACTTATGATAAAAATAAGTCGGGTTTTCCTTCCTGACGCTATAACTCCAGAACGCACGAACCGATTTCCACGGTTTTGCATTCGTTGGAAAGGTCTCGGGCTCCGTGAGGTTTATAGCAAAGAAAATTTATAAAATTTAACGCGGGTAAAACCGCGGGGCACAGCTAGTTTACTCATGAATTTTACCAGCATATTCGGGCGTATGCGCGTATATCCATGCCAAATAACAGTGTCCACTGTCCTAGTGCCGTAATGAAAAAAATTATAAACTCGAAAAAGTTTATCAATCCATTCGACTGCACTTGTGGCGCAGCGGCTATGACCGTCGCCACGCCGCTTCGTGTCACGTGTTCTAATCCCACGCCGGACAACGATTTGTGTGACCCATAAATAATTGTTCTGAGTCTGGATGTAATTTGTGTCCGTCTATTATATGTTTGTAAAGTACCCCGCGACACAGGGATTAGATAAGCTAATGCGGACGTTGTCTTTAAAAAAAAATTAGACAACAGCGGCATTTAGGTAATGAATTCCTGTGTCGTGTGGTACTTTACGTTCCAATATTTGACTTATACAACTTATATCCACACCAGAACAACTATTAATGGGTCACACAAAAAGCTGCCTGCGCGGCAATCGAACCCGGGATAGGAATTGGCGAAGTGACTGTCTTAACCGCTGCGCCAACGTCCACAAACGAAAACAAACAAACAATCTCCCAAAAAATCAAATCATTTCTCTCCATAATATTAATTCAGAGCAAACATCAAAATGCGCTATCGAGGTAGATGCGCGTTGAATAATGGGCCATAAAAAGAAGCTCAAAAGGAAATATAACGATTTTCCTCTGATAAGAACAAAAAAAACACAATGGAATACAAAGATAACGATGATACGCGTATATTCCAACATGATACGACTTGGCTCCAAGCAATACTTACGAGATGTCAGTCATGTTCACAATACTTGGCAGCCACCCATACAATGAATGATGTTTCAATCACCAGCAATCAAATGGATTCCGATAAAAGGGGAAATGTTAGAGGTTAGCTGAATATTCACTGGCTTTATGAAACGAGTGTTTGGCGGAGCCTAATGGAATAATATTATGACTGGTCTGCTGGTTAGTGATCCTGACTGGTAAGCCAGCGGTCGTGGGTTCGATCCCACCCAGGTCAAATCTTTGTCAAATGAGCACGATAAGTTAATCTGCGTAATAGGTATTTAGAAATATACTTAAACTTATACTTAGAATCAACGAATCAAGGTCCTAATTCATAAATTAAAAGAAAAAGAGGATGACAAATCCCAAATAGTTCGATATATTCCTTTAAAAATGCTTTGTCCTTTTCATACGTCAAAAAAGTCTGGAGTTGGATTCCCACCCAGGACATATATTTGTGTGTATGAACTTGTTTCTTTGTCCCAAGATATTATTTACAAAATAAAATTTCATTTCATTTCAAAAGTCGTATATGTAATATATCAGTTATCTGGTTTCCATAGTACAAGCTCTTTTTAGGGCTTATTAATTGTGTTCGTATTAATTATTTCTACCTACTATATTACTTAATATAGAAATATTTTGAACACTTTAGTTGTCTATTATATATTGACTTTTAATGACACCTTATACGTTGTCATTCTCTCTCTTATTACAAGAACATAGATATAATAATACTGAGGAAATCTCCGGCGGACGACCTTAATATTATTCCACCATTTCTTGGTGAATCACGCACTAGAAATTGGGAGAACCACACCTTATCCCAAAATAAGAATGCACCATTTCTGTGCTGCAGCAACACCTAAGACTGGCAGTTTTGTATCCATCGACACCACGATCCATTACGATCCGATCGATAAACGTGAGGAAAATCCAGACTCCAGGTTTGCTTGTTTCAGCAGTAGATTAGAGTAACCATTCCTCCTGTTTTGGACGGGATTGTCCCATTATGCGCTACACGGTATTATATCGCATTTTCAATAGAAATTAAAATAAAGCTTATCTTAAATAATCCAAAGTTATTGTTAGTAGGAGAAGAAGAAGAATACAGAAGTTTTCTGTGCTACGAGTAGTAAGAAATGGCGGACTACGTTCAATGTCATTCTTAAGAATTTCCCGCCTGATGACGGGTAGAAAACATACGTTATGAACGCAGGCTTGAAAATCACCTTACATATAAAGAAATAAATTGGAGACGTTCTAAAGAAAGGCCAGGTCAGAAGTACCCTAAACCGGCGAGCATGTATGAAGAATATAATGACAGTAAACGAGACAAAAGGGGTATCCAAAGATCGTCTCTGACTTCCCCTCTGGGAAACAGGCGTGAGTCTATGTATGTATGTACGTACGTATAAAAAAATAACACACGCTTTGCAGAATGTATTATAGTATCCGTACACCTAAGTAATCGGCCGCTAGGCGCTAGAACGTGCGGGCAGCGAGTAGGCGACCACCCCGCAAAGTGCAAAATGTGTACCGAGAGCAAATTAAGAACAAGTCGTGCTACATACAAGTTTTTCAATTTACCTGTACAAACCTCACCCACGTTTCTATGGGGTTATGATGACAGGCACATAATTGATATAAGAAGTTATAACGTACTTGCTCTTCCATAAAAAGTAGAAAACACAGTAAAATTTGTAAAAAGAGACCTATCACCTAAATTAGCGGCGTTTTGTTGACTATAAATTACACTAGAGAAACAGGAGTCTAGAAAGCAAGCTATTACTTGGCTTCGAACGAACAATAGCTAATTTTGATATTATTAACTCATTAAAGCAAGACAAAACAATCGCTAAAATTTCACAACGTGTTTTCAGACACGTATTATATGGATTCATTCAAGGCCAGGTTGAACAAGAACCTTATGGGCAAGCGCTACTTTACCATAGAACTTATCTTCACTTACTGTCATGTGAGATTGTGGTAAAATTTAAAACCTAACCATCAATGAAATGCCAGCGTGTGTTTACTGGTAAAAGAAACCACCCTTACCTTTGGAACGGTTGATCTTAAAATGACTAGCTTTCAAATCAGTCTATTCGTTTAGGAGCTTTGGAGCCACAACAAGAATGATATCTATATATATTTTAGAGGGCCTATTTCGTGGCGTAGATTTATGGTTAGATTAGGTCCAATACAATGTATGTATTATATATTTATAATATCCACTTTCGCGATAGAAGTGTAACCTATCATTGTAAAGTTACTATGTACATATTTCTTTTACTCTTTAAGTAAGCTATTATAATGTCGATACACACATATCCACACATGCATTGACCGGGGAAATTGTATTTGTATAGTTTTGAATACGATACGAATTACACTTATATTCCAACAATAAAAGTCGATTAACATCCAAATCAGTTAAGCTGTTTTTAAATGACGATCTTTCAATAATACGGTAGTTGATTTCTGATTCATCAATACAAAATGTATCCTCGCACATTGTAAAAACTCCCGTTCTGCTATGCAAACATGGCCACCTTACTCTAGACTGTTTTAGACTAGATTATAACTCGATCATCTGAGCTACGTATATCAACGGCTAGAGTTTTGAAACAATAATATGGTTGGTAGAATTTGGTATTTTGGCATATTTACATGATTAACCCCATGCTTGAAGGAACTATGAGGCCCGCTGAGGCCGCGCTACAAGGTTAGATGGTTTTAGTACTAACTAAATATTTTGTAAAATAATGTAACCTACCTTTTTAAATAACGATTAACGAAAACGCAAGTTTAATGCCAAAATGTAATGCAAAGCTGTTTTATATAAATTGATCTAATGGTACAACGAATGTTTTAACTACCGTTAAACGGGGTGAATATAAATCTAGGGGATCCCTGGAGCATGGGTGGAAGTTGTAGCTATCTCTATTTCAAACCTTTCATAATCATAATATTTATTTTTGTATACATAGGTATAAGGTACAATAGATGATAATAAATAGGAAATGCATGTTCGTTATGTTTTGCCAATAATAGGCGCACAAAAAAATTTAAGGTTATATATATGGTTAAATTGATATAATAGTTTAATTATCGAAAAATTAATTAATTTCGTTAATTAAACTTTATTGACAATAACTTAATACAATCTAGTTAAATATCATTACTATTATAAAATCATTTTTATTCATGTTTTAACAATCCGTGTACCTAAATATCTTTTTGTAACTAAAAATAATTATGTATACTTAACTATATAACTACTAACATGTTCTGACTATTTACAATCGCTTTTTTAAAGTCTACGTGAATGAAATCTTTTTTTTTTTATTTAAGCGGCTCACGCTTTTAATGACCAAATATAGCAAAAGCTCAATGTAACAGTTATTTTTACGATTCTACGCCACTTCTATAAATAAAAAACTGACCTATTTACTCAACTGTAAGGAGACGAGTCCCCATGTTTGAAAATAGATGTAAAACTGATTCTTATGTTTTAAACATAAACAAAATCAAGTATTTACGAGTAGGAATGTCCTTGAAGGTCTACGCAGAATTTTTGGTTACCTCTTTCCGAACATTTAAGGTTACCTAGCATTTCCCAATAGTTTGATGAGATGCACATAGTATTATAACTTCCAACACATAAAGAGGGCTCAATAATTTAGAAGGATTTGTCTGGGTGTTGAGTATATGTGTGTTTGTAAATATCAGAGATGTATTTAAATGCATGACCCGATTCAAATGCACTTTTATTAAGAATATTTTTATAATAAATATAAATTAACAATAGTGTATATAAAAAAAATATGTTTATATGCTCATAACTAAAGAAAAGCATTTATTTTCAAATAAATAAACCAATGGAGTCTTTTGCGCTAGTTTTTCTTCATAATTTCAGCTGATAGACGTCCATTTCCGGAGACAGGCCACCCTGAAAGATACCTACATATTTAAAATTTTAGCTACCCCATCCAACGGCTTCTTGCGATCCCAAGATCACCGTTATGTATTTTACGCCATTTTTCAGTTCTTAGTAGTAATTTTGATAATAATTATTATTTATTTATTTTATCTCACAAAGGTTTATGTTTAATTATTTATTTATTTTGGCATCTATAAAACCTACGTTACAGATTCAGCCTCCCATTTCTGGGTCATATCTTGGCGATATTAGTGTGATAATATGTACATAATCTATAATTTTTGTTAACTTACATTTAGAAATAAAGTAACAATGAAACTTACTAATTACAATTTATAGACTCACTCCTGTTTCCTAGAGGGGTCGGCAGAGTCAACTGATTTCCATTTGACACGACTTTTGCACACGTCTTTTGCCTCGTTTACTGTCATTTATTCATCATACATGCTCGACGGTTTAGGGTACGCTTTCTTGATATAGTTACAATTTTTGTGTTGTAAACAGTATATGTATATTGTATGAGTGCATGTGTTTGAGTGAGTGAGCTTACTTAGTAATTTTAGTATATACATGATTTTAAATTTAAAAAAAATTAAAACGGTTCTATGTTTTAAATAACATTAAGTCCATTTAAAATAAAATGTTTTTGTTCACGTAGACTTTAAAAAAGCGCTTGTAAATAGTCAGAACATGTTTGTAGTAATATAGTTGTATACATTAGATATTATTTCTAGTAACATAGATATTAAGGTACATATTGTATGAAAACATTTATAAAATTTATTTTATTACAGCAATGATATTTAGCTAGCTCGTATCAAGTTATTGTCAAGAGATTATGTTTAATTATCTAGTTTAAGTCTAAAATTTTTACTACATATTGTCAATGGTTCTGTCTAAATTAAAGGTATTATTATTATGACGGACCTTGTGTTAATAACGACGGTCGCGCTTTAATGCTACCACCGGATCCAATGCGCCCCAACTGAGAAGACCCAGCGAAACAAACTCAGTGGGTTCATCTACTACCGGTTTCAACACGACCCAGTTGAGACGGTCCGGCGAAACATACTCAAGCGGGCATGAACACGGGATTTGGTCCAATTAGAGTAATTATTTAGTAGGCAAACACAATATATGCTCGATCGGTTGTCTGAATGCTTATTATTTTAGATTATATTTAGGTATACAAAAGAAAAACTTCGAAACAATAACATTATTCATTTTGAGACAGAGTCAATAATTTTTTTTATTATATAAGCGTCATATTGTATTATACTGCAACATGGAGCTTGAGATGTATAAGTGTAGGTTAATACCCAACTGTTGAATAAATTTAATGATACAATGTCACCCGTGGCCACTATATACACTATAGTTAGTAATATAGCAATCAAATGCATATAACCTCAACAATACATACATACATAGACTCACGCCTCTTTCTCAAAGGCGTAGGCAGAGACAAGATCTTTACACACCTCTTTCGCCTCATTTACTGTCATTGTATACTTCATACACGCTCGCCGGTTTAGGGTTCAACAAAAATAACTTACATAATAGCGGTACTTCCGAAATTTACGAAATCAAAGGATACGGATATTACATAAGTTTTCTACTTTTCGCAGTCTTCTTGGCATATTAGGGCGAGATCTGGCTTCCGTATTTTCATATTAGTTTTGGGTTTCCTGTACTTGTACTGTGTACTGTATTTGTTTATTTTTTATTAGTGATTCGTTGAAAATCGTTGCTGTCGCGATCCTTATTTTATTTGTTTAGGCAATTTAAGTAATTACTAAATTCAACTTTACTTTTCTTAACATTTGGATCGGATGACCAATTAATAAGTATACAAATGGCGCTCTCATATATATGTAGAGTCTGAAGCGTCCATTTATCATTATTGTATTGCTTTGTATCGTTATACGTCGCTCTCTTTTGATCCACTACGGTTGTATCGCATTGTGAAGTTACTATATATATAGTCTATCTCTTTCTTCTCTCTCATGTAATGAAATGTGCCGAAACGTGTCGCGTCCTTAAAATTTTACTCTCAATTCTCGTCAACTTATCGATTATCGAATAAATCCGCCTTAGAAATATCTTATTTAATTGTCACTGTAAATAACTACCAACATAAAAATTCACAAAAAAAATACTTCCCATACAAGTATTACAATCAGCTGATGCATTTGTACGGGGAGCCAAATAATATATTTTCTTGTCTTCTTCAATTTGTTTAATTTCATGGCTAGATGAAATTATTTATGACTGAAATTAATTAAGAGTGACACTGAGATTTGAATATAAAATTAGATTTCGTTCACTCCTTCACTTTTACCTATAAGCTATAATTATAGTTATCATGATAATCATTAGCTTTAGGCTACCGCTACAACACTGGGGCAGTCAAATGGTAATACCATAAGCAAGTGCACAATTAGTATACTCCTACACTCACCTCGGGACTACCACAATGGTTTGTGCAATGCCAAATCCACCACGCTGACGTAATGGCCGCTTCTGCTACAATAATCAAAATACTCGGGATGAGAAAGCGATTTGGTATTTCTTTATTTATATAAGCCTAAGAAACGTAAGTATGTTATTATTAGAGTTTACTTGCTACATATACCTAGCCGTAGTGTTCGTAACGATCGGCAGGGTTAGGCACCTAGGTTTGAATGCAGAATGACTAGCGGCTCCCACCACTGAAAGTCTTGTAAGCCGGTATCAACAGTGGCACACGATGAAATGTCAGTGAGCGGTGAGGCTCAGGCATGTCCTGGGGTATCGTTTCGACTATATTGTATCTCACAACAAATTTGATCAGAAATAAACCAGTTGGAAGTACTTACAGCTACTACCAATTTACCTCCAGTGCAAAGCGGGAGACAGAATGCTATAACGAGGCTGGAGCCTCATAAAACGGGAGAATTGTAACTAGAGAAGCCAGTTGCAAAAGCGCGAAGGGTATAATTTAATGAGAGCTGTGTGCTTTCAAGTGAGCTGTTATACTTTATTCCAATAGTAGGTATGGCAAAAGCGCTGTAACGCACGGAAGTTGTTCCTTATTGTTAGAAGATGTGAATAATAAACTACACCAGGTATGCCGATATGCTCATGAGAAGCGAGTTCAACGCGCCTACAGAAGTTTTCACTTCGAAAAATTAAAATTAGAATACAATTAAATAAATCAACATAATCATTTAAATTTACAAAATTGTCGTAACTGTACGCCTGCTGCACTAATCAGCGTTTTAACCGACACCTGAAACCCGCTACATTTGATATTTCTAAAAGCGTTTAGTAATGAAGTTATAGATTTTTTGCAGTCTGTTTAAACAAGAACAACATTAGTACTTAAGATAACGTTAGTTCTATCGAAAACAATACGACCTAACGACCTAGGTTTCAACTTTTGTACCTATATAGCTTTTTATGGGCTAACTATACGAGTTTTTATTAGTGTAGGGTTGTCAGGCCTGCGACCCACGTAAATGTTGATATCTTAAAATACAGTATGTTTGATAAGTTTGTACCCTATACCTGTATGTTTGTTCGCCTGTCGGCCTGTAGCATTTTAGCCATAAATTTTAAAAAAGAAGGTACTCAGAGTCGTTTAGTCAATACGTAGCCCTTTTAGGCTTACTTTTTCCTTGTCCAACGGTTGTCTGGAAGAGATCTCTATAATGCGAGAAGACCGCCCGATTGTACCTAAATTTGCTTATATTGGGAGAATGTATTTTTTATAAATTGTGGACACGGGTCTCAATCGCGATAACAATTTAAGGCAAATCATTACCTTTAGGTTACCCGACGTTTCGATAACACCAGCCGTGGTCACGGGTCGAATCACGATTGTATTTAGTTTTCTGGTGCAATAAAGTGTAGTCTTAACTCTGATGTATGATTCTTATTCTGCAAATCAATTGCTGACAGCCCTATAGGTCTATACCAAAATGTATTCCTAGTTTTTATCTAGCTTACAAAGTGTTGTTTATAAAGTCTTTGCTTTGAGAAATGTTTACCCATTTGATACTAATGAGTCTGTTTTTTTAATTAAAATGTTTCCATAATTACAGTTCGGTGTTAAACTTTTAGTCGGCTTCATTACAATAGTATTTTTGGTGATTGTTTTGTTGGTCGGGCAGTAGCGTTCTACCGCGCAGGGCAGGGTTCCCACGTGAATGTATATATTATAACATATTTAAAAATACAGGAATATCAAGAGGGCTAATTCATTCTCTTTATATAATTCCGCCCGACATGACTCCACCCATTTATACACACAGTTTTGAATGTATTCACATTAAATTTGATAAATGTAGATGCAAACCTATAGAAAAAGATACATACAGATACGTAACGTACCTTGGATTGAAGGTTGATGAGAATTTCTCATGGAAAAATCATATAGACCACTTATGTAACAAATTACGAATACTATTAGGTAAATTCTACCATCTAAGTTTCAAGGTTCCTACTAGTACCCTGAGGTGTCTATATTTGTCATTGGTGGACTCCATACTGGGTTACGCCCTCGACTGCTATGGACTCACTTTTAAAAGCTATGTACAAAAATTAGAAGAACTACAGATTAGATTCTTAAAACTATTGGTTAGCAAACAACAAAAAAGAGCCTCTAAGGGTGATTATTCTAAGTTATTTAAAATATGTAAAATTCTTCCAGTCAGTTTAAAACATAAATATTTACTTCTCACTAATAGTCATGGCAGTTGGGAGCGTTACCCAGTAATGGCACACAACAAAGGCACTAGGTCCATAAGTCAACGTAAGTTTGAGGTTCCTAAAGTAGGTAATTACTTTGGAGATAGAACCTTACAGAAACGTATACCTTACCTTCTTAACACCTTGCCAATGAGTATAAGGAATGAACCAATAAAAGGAAAATTTATGAAAACTTTAAGATATTATTTACTAGAAAGTCTCTAAATGTATAAATGAATATTTAAAATTGAGTTAATGTTACATAAGATGTATGGATTTAATTACTTTCACTGTATTTTGTATGGTCTACTGTATACCTGTTTAAAATTGTGACTCGATGGTTCTCACAGACAAACCGTTTATACGGTTTTGTGTGACAATGTCTAATTTTTATGTTTTATTGGAAAGAGTTAACAAATAAATAATAATAAAAAAATAATGCTGGAATGAATTTCTAAAAATGTTTAATATCTATATAATAAATTTGAAACTGATTACAGATAATTCTCGATAAATATAATTATATATATATAAAATATATAATTTTATATATGCTTTGTAAATAAAATTCACAAAATAAATGAGCACGTTTAATATGTCAGGCCTCTTATAAACCTTATTCAATGAGAAAAATATCTGCTATTAATTTGTTTGTCTTTTGCACATGATATTATATTATTTTGTACTCGATATGTATTGAAATATGTTAAAAACGACAGAACAGTAAAAATAAACTTATTTCCGGCCTCTTAATGTTCCTGACGTCTGTCAGTTGGTCAAGAATATTTAAAATAAAATAAATATAAATTTTGCGTAAACTAGATAATATTTATTGTCCGTTGACATAATAGTGTTTCTAAATTGGTGATTAGGGAAAAACAAATTTTTCGATCGTAAATTCAACGCTAATTTTTTTAAAATAAAATAAAATAAAAAAGGTTGTTATTCACGTAGACTTTGAAAAAGCGCTTGTAAATAGTCAGAACATGTTTGTAGTAATATAGTTGTATACATTAGATATTATTTATAGTAACATAGATATTTAGGTACATCTTGTATGAAAACATTTATAAAATTTATTTTATTACAGAAATTATATTTAGCTAGCTCGTATCAAGTTATTGTCAAGAGATTATGTTTAATTATCTAGTTTAAGTCTAATATTTTTACTACATATTGTCAATGGTTCTGTCTATATTAAAGGTATTATTATTATGACGGACCTTGTGTTAATAACGACGGTCGCGCTTTAATGCTACCACCTGATCCAATGCGCCCCAACTGAGAAGACCCAGCGAAACAAACTCAGTGGGTTCATCTACTACCGGTTTCAACACGACCCAGTTGAGACGGTCCGGCGAAACATACTCAAGCGGGCATGAACACGGGATTTGGTCCAATTAGAGTAATTATTTAGTAGGCAAACACAATATATGCTCGATCGGTTGTCTGAATGCTTATTATTTTAGATTATTTTTAGGTATACAAAAGAAAAACTTCGAAACAATAACATTATTCATTTTGAGACAGAGTCAATAATTTTAAATTAAGTATATGATAGCAATCATTTACAGATAGTTCACGTAACACAGCAGATCAGTCATGTCTATATGGCTACAAGATCTCCAGCGAGCAATGTGCAGGTAGGAAGTGAGAGCCAGACGTCTTTGTCATCGATGTACTCTTTAGTGGTGTAATAACCCCTAGCCATAAGTATACGTTTAATATGTGTTTTAAAACTTGTGTCAGGCAGATCAGTAATTTGAGTAGGAAGCTTGTTATAAAACCTAATACAATTTCCTAAAAATGATTTATTAGTTTTGCTTACTCTAAAGCCTGGCATGGCTTGTTTGTTTTTATTCCTAGTATTTATATTATGCAGTTCACTTTTATTTTTATAATTATGAATATTTTTTCTAACAAACATTATATTCTGATATATATATTCCGATGGCACAGTAAGTATATTTATTTCTTTAAACAAATTTCGCAAAGAATTCTTAGTAACGTTACTATTTGATTACAACCTATCTGCATTCTATCAGCTGCTGTCATTTTATTAAGGCTATAAATACCCCACATTTTTTTTAATCCTGGTCCTTTCAACGTTTTCTTGGGAGAGATCGGTCCTTGAGTTAGGGTCGCCTTTAGTAAAACCTTGTACAACGTTGTAATATATTATTGATGTTCTATAAAGAGTAACTTACTTAGTTATTCTGACGCTATATATAAAGTTATTCAGCTGCGAACTCCATTCAACCGAAGCGATGGGCATATACCTTCCACCAACAGTACCAAAAATTCCGCAATAGTTCTTCAACGGACAACCGACCGTGCGAATGCTATTGAATATCGAGTCGTAATTACATATCAACTCGAATCAATATTGATCAGAATCCGAATAGTAGATAGAGCATTTTAAAACTAAAGCAATGATCTATCTACTTGTCTGCGTTTACGCAGGACAGTTTGGGCGGCCCCGGACGTTCACCTCGGCCATAGATTAAAATAATATGCAAATACGATCCTGATGATTATCTGGTAGGCATGTAATGAATATGAACTAAGTATCTGTTGTTTGTGGACTTATAAACCATAGGATATCACAGAATTTTGTGAAAATGTGTTAATTTTTTTTTAGGGTTCCGTACCCAAAGCGTAAAACGGGATCTTACTAAGACTTCGCTGTCTGTCTGTCCGTCTGTCACCAGGCTGCATCTTATGAACCGTTATAGTTAGACAGATGAAATTTTCACAGATATGAGATGTATTTCTGTTGCCGCTTTAACATCAAACGAAAAGAGAAAAGAAAAGCGAATTTTTTGCTTGTTTTTATAGATAATGGTACGGAACCCTTATAAGTGCAGCTAAAGTATATTGTAGTCTATAACAATACATATATATAATATCAGATGGATTTTCTTGTACTGACACACAGAGAAACGGTTATAATTTTCTTTAAATAAATACCAACGCGTTGCATATAAGTATCCTTTTTAAATAATATTCAATGTACAGTTTTGACTTTCCTACGATTTTATTATTATTATGAATAGATTTACAGCACGGAAGACGAAACAGCATTATTGAATCCATATAGTAAACTACTAGAAATATACTAAAATAAAATCTAAGTCCTCGTTTATAGGCACTAGTATAACTTTATAAAAGAACACAGTATACATATGTACGTATACTGTACAATTACAGAATTATATAAGACTAAAAAGCATTATAAAAGTCTTGGCTTAGCAACCTCTTCACTGAGTCTGAATTCGTGGTGTTTATATCTCTAATAGCATGCTTATTACACGCCTTGTTTGCATTAATTTTAGCCTCTAAGGCTTTTCACTGCATCCCCGGACAATACAAGGGAGCGAAGACTTAAGCCGTTTAGGAAATAAGACTATATTATACGAAGCAACTTGTGCCAGAGAGCACTATCTGATGTTTGAACTTTAATTTAGGCTGGTAGTTGATGTGGGACGTTTTGTGCAACCGTTGCTCTACGTTAATATAGGAAGACGGTTCTCGTCCAATAGGAATGCACGTTATTCACACGTGATTATACCAATGTCAGGTAAACATTGCTATTCGAGGACACTATTGTTTCTGTAGATATTTGGGATAATAAATCTACATAATACCCACATGGGAATACGTAGTATTTTTGTCTTATTCACTCGCCGTAGAATATATAAAAATCTCAAAACAAAACATCTCTCAATAATATTTTTGATAGCTGTTAATTGTACAGACGCTAGCACATCCAGCTACCCCAATCTGTCAAATTTCTTTTATAGATTTTCAACTTTATCGCAAAAGTATAAGGTTCACTTTCTATTTGGCAAATTTGACAGATTGGGGTAGCTTGATGTGCTGGCGTCTATACTAACAGTAAAATAATAGTACTTCAATACAAGAGAGCTGAATTAAGAAAACTAATTGTTAAGTATTTTTATGTGATTAAAATGATTATATTTTATTAGTCACTTCCACCTATAAATGGTATAATTATTCACAATTTGGGCTGATACTATTTATTATACCTAATAACCTTACGTCCTTTTTCCTTTTAAAATTTATGATAAAATAATAACATAGATTTTAAAATTAGGTAAAACACCCCTTTAGAAACCCATAGTATCAAATGTTAATTATCATTAATATACTATTAACATTATTTTTTACCTTTAAATATTAGTATTTTAATACTGCTGTGTGGTGACGGCGACAAATATCAGAATCAGAATATCATCACCCCATCTCATCCCGTGGGGGGTGTAGAAGTCGACCCGAGGGAATATCTACCAGAGGACGGGAAGCAGCTTCCTTCTGAGTACTACGACCATCATACTGCGATCGCCAACCCGCCTGCCAAGCGTGGCGATTATGGCATATCCCCTCAAGATGATTCTTGAGGGAGGCTTGTCCAGCAGTGGACTTATTTAAGCTGTAATGATGATGATTTTAATACTAATCCGTAGTTTACCAATGACGTCTTATTCATTCTAAAAATAAAAATTTCCTCACTTATAGGTTGTAATAAATCCGAATCACATATAAAGTCTTCAAATGACTCACCAAGCCAATTAAAACCTAATAAAGTTCACGTTAATCAAGCATCCTATCTTCAATTCATTATAATTTATAATCTATGGCCGCGAACCGACACACCAATTTTTAATGAAGTATTTTTTCTGATGTCTTACGCATGAGTTTTACACTGATCGGCCTTGTTTGATAATCCGACTAAATTAAGAAGTACGATAGAATGGTGTAAGGTTGAGTTGTGGGGCTTATTTTTAATTTAGTAAGGTTACGAGGCACTGAAGGGAGTAGGGCAATTCGCGCCACCGTCGCCACCGATGTGAATAATGTATTACCATGTTTTCTATTTTTATTTTATATCGTTTTGAAGCTGTATCGCGCTTTTTATAACGTTTGTTCATTTACTTTTATATAAGTACATACTCTTCTTAGAACACAGAGTTAGGATAATATGTATAAAGTATTATTAGTATTTAATTAGTTAGTATGTGTAATTGTCGGTTGTCAGCATAGGTAGTGCCATTTAGGATGGATAACCTCAAATATGTATTTAAATAAGTAAAAAAAACTGTTTGAATAGGAGTGCTATTGAGTCGTAACGATATAGCAATTTGATAGGTTTTATGTAATATTATATAAATAAAGACTTGGCATATTCAAAATAGTAGAGACACTTTTATCCTCATCATGCTCTCACCGGTCCGGAACTAATTGGCGAGGTTGAGCAACTAGGCTCGCGATCATTCATAGATGGGTGACCGCCAAAGTGGTTTAATATCTGAGCGTCTCCGTGCTTCGGAGGGCACGTTAAGCTGACTGTCCCGGCTGTAGAGATTAGGCAACATTCGTTAAGCCGTATCAGGGGCCTACTGGGCGGCTTGAACAACTCTGACACCAGGGTAACTACTCCCCATACGATAAGCAAGCAAGCAAGCAACACCCTCATGTGAGCCGAATGATGTCCACTATCGGACAATGGCGTCCCCAAATTCCATGCCATAACCGCCACGCTTGGCAAAAGGTTTGGCGATCGCGTATGATGGTCAAAGTACACAGCGAGACGCTGCTGCTCGTTCTATGGGAGATATTTTACTGGCACGATTTCTACGCCCCTCACGGGATGAGATAGGGGTGGTGATTTTCTTTGACGTAGAAAGAAATACTATTTTTATAAATTATATATCGATATTTATTGTTCAGGTAAATTTTTAAGATCCCTGGATTTTGATTTGATGAGATAGTTTGTCCGCATTATGTCACAATTGGCGAATAATACGTGTGGCACAAATAGTAGATACATTTCGGGATGATCATTAGAAATTTAGGAAGACAGGTTATTGTTAATTGTGTAAGTAAATTGTGATTTGAAGTCGAAAGTCGTTACGAAGTCATAAGTTCGCAATTACTCAGTAATTGCGAACTTATGACTTCGTAATGCATGTGGTGTGTGCGATTTTGTTTAATCCATCATAACTTCTTAATCGTGCACCGGTTTACATGTGACTGGTATGTTTTATCTCTTTATATTATATTAGTAATCACAGGTTAACTCACAATAAAAATAAAGTCCACTACGCTAGCCTAGTGCGGGTTGAATTCTGGACATTGAGTTGCTGACGATGTACATAGATGTTACCGAAACACCATTACATTATGATAAATTTTCATAAAAATACTAAAATTTCTTTATTAGTAGGTATTTCTAACATAGTTTAAGAAATAATTCTCTTGTATCGAGTATTGGTTCTTTGATCTGATGCCAACAACTCAAGCGGAGTTGATACCTACACGAAACGGAAACGGAAAACTGTGGCGTAATTACGATTGACTTGCTGTTTTTTTACGTTTGTTTTAATTTTCATGTTATTCACTGTAAGAGCTGGAGCAGAAAGATCTATTTTGTCTTAGCTATCTATAAAATGGAAATAAACTTTACTATCTAATAAAATAAAGCTTTGTATTCTAGCCACTCTACAGACAGTTGCTTACAAATAAGTGCTTCACAAAAATATCGCTTCTTGCACATCGAGATTAATATCTGTCTATAAGCTTCGTCAATAAACTTATTATTATACAGTCCTTGACCCATACAACCCTTATCGCGAATCACTTACATAAGCATTACAATATAATTTCAGCATATTGCGTCGCATTTCTACATTGAGTCATCGACCTACTGAATCTTGTTAATCTGTGGTAAGTTTCGCGTAGCACTGCATTGCTACGACTGCATACGGATGAGTGCTACGATTCGCGCTACATCTGCTCTGATAGAAGATGAAAAACTACGATATATTTTCAGTTATATTTTCGTAGCAGTCGCATGACTTGTGTATTCAATAGTAGACAGACTCACATAATAGCAGTTTGTGGAATTTATTCACTCCATTTAAAAACAAACTGATAAGCTGCTGCATTTATTACGTAGAAAGTTTTACTGCGTAGTATGCAAACTGATATTCGAAATTCATTTTCAGTTAATGGGCAGATGTATATATAATAATATCTATTAATGTAGAATATCAGTAGTTGGCGTACTGCCATTGTATGGGGACGCTCGCTAAACTGTTAATTCTATTATAAATCCTCATATTATTACCAGATCTTAACAAATTTTATATGGAACCATATCGCATACAAGCACATTTGAATAAAAAAAAATATCTATATCGATTCATATAATAAAATCGTAGGAAAGTCAAATCTGTAGTGAAGTAAAAAGGAGACTTGGGGCGTGATCGACAATCGATATCGAAGCCAAAAATATAGTTTTTTGGATTTTTGTCTGTTTGTCTGTGTGTATGTCCGGGCTAAACTCAAAACGTAGGTACTGCATGGATTTACTTCAAATTTAAAATGAAGAGGTCGGGTCAACATATAGGCTACATATTATCACGCTATCACCTACGGGGGACGAGCTGCGATAATTTATAAAATTTTACGCGGGTAAAACCGCGGGGCACAACTACTTCAAAAAGTTTCATAAGCTAGAGTTGTCGATGTCCAATAAGCGGCACAAGTTGTGGCAACGAAGGTGATAGGTATTTTAGGTGCAATGTTAAGTGCGCTGGAATTGGGACTCATCGGATTATTGCACTCAGCGGCCACTATGACCACTATTGACTGACTAACCCATTCCCGCGTAACTCACAATTCAATAAAGAAATCTGTTTCTGTTTAAGAATAAAAATGGCGAATTGAAAAATGTTTTGTACAGTCCAAGAATTCATCGGTTTTAAGGGAATTTGATTGGATTACTTAATAAATGTATGATAATAAATATAATATTTTCTTAATACATATAATTGTAATTTAATTTGTTGTTAATGTAATATGAATGAATGAAATGAATTCTTATGATTCAAATAATTTGTATCACAGACCCTGCTTAAACATGGAGAACGTTTTTTTTAATTTTAAGACCTGTAATACATAAATCGACGATGTTAAATGCAAATAAGACATTATATCTCCTGTGTTAACGACTCGTGCCGGAAACTACAATTATTCGAACAAAATATACTCATCTAATTGAGATTCCTCCTTTTTGGAGTCGAATAGCAGAGATAGGATAGTGATTTTTGGGTTTTCTAAAGAGTTGCTCCCCATTGAAATACCTACACGCTTAAATGAAAATTGAACCGAGTCTATTTGTGAGTTGTAACCAAACAAGAAGTCGTAACCAAGTATTAGGAGATCAATACCTATATTTTATTGCTCAAACGATAAATGAGTAAAACGATACTAAACACACCGCGAGAACCTTGGAGACATTACTATTAAATTCGGTCATTTGAATTGTTAAATTTCGATACCGTTCTTTGTAGTTTGTTTCGAGGTTTTGAGGTCATGTTTTGATATAGCTTAGTAGGCATAAGTTTGATGGCGCTTGATACCGCTCAAGCGCCATCAAACTTATGTCTACTTTTATTTTGCTGGAGGTAAAGATTGTTCGGTCTTTACTATTGTTCAATAAAAACTTACCCAGAATAACGTCACTATTATAGTAGTATATAAATAAAATAAAAATAAAAAAGCCTTTTATTTCTTACAGATTTAAACAAAATTAAAACTTACTAACTATTTTATATGCTAAATTTAGTCTGCAAGAACCCCTCTGCAGGTAAAGGCCTCCTCCAATGTGATCTAGTAGTAGTAGTATATATATGTAGTTATATGCTAGTTATCGCGACGCTCCCACTTGAACAGATCCGTGCACAGTACAGTACAATACAGTACTATACAGTACAGTACAATACAGTAGCAACTTACAGTCCGCTGTAAGATTACTAGCGTTTTATTGTATGGTAGGCGTGAATTTCACCATGCGCAGTATTATTACTAAAATGTTCCCTGACGTACATATAATGCACCTTGCATTTAGATATTCAAATGGCTTGTTTAGAATAGAATAGAAATATTTATTGTCAGAAAGTGTGGTACATACAGGTGTTATGGTTACAATACAAATACCCTTAACACTTAGTCATAGTCATGACGTGACCTTGGTTTACATATTTACAAATTAGGTACATTCAATAATCACTTTTAAATTCAACATTATTCTACTACAAAATAAAATATTTAACAATTTTTTACATGTCAACAGCAATATCTTTTAATGTCACAATATATAATTTTCTGTCAGAATTGTTTAATTATTTTTAGTTGATAATAGTTCATTAATAGAGTAAAAATTTTTATTAATGAGCCAGTTTCGCAGTTCATAATTGATTTTTTTTAAAGCAAGTTGTTTTATATTACCTGGAATCGCATTATAAACCTTGACACACATTGCATAACAATTTTTTTGGAACAGAATTTTCCTAGGAGCAGTTTCTAGGACCAGTCTTTCGGAATCTCTTGTATTTCTTGGAAATACATCCGACGCTTTTTTGTGGATTCTGTATTACAAAATTACATATTTCCAAGATATACATGCCAGGTAGAGTAAGAATTCCCATTTTTTCGAGGTTTGCGAGGTGGTTCCATATATTTTTGTTAAGATCAGTTAATAATATCAAGATTTAAGATAACAGTTTAGAGAGCGTCCTCATGGAATGACGGTACCTACCAATACTGATATTCTGAATTCATTGTTACGAAACATAAGACTGCATGTATGGTGTTTAAGGTATTGTCATCAGCATGATTTGGGTTCGATCAGAAAGTTTTGTCAAAAATTACAATACAGATCAACTGCAACATGTAACGTAATTAACGCACACCCTCAGACACTCCAATTAGAATATTATGTTGTCATCATCATACATACACTGAATTTTCAATTTAACATGTATATGCAATGTTATTTACTAAATTAGTTTCTTGGAATAAAGTTAATTTTTCTTTATTTTGTATTGAATGATGGAATTTGTATGAAGCCAAATAAAACTGCGATTTTAAGTCTTATTACTTTGAATTAGGGTCCATTTCAATTTGTTTTGACTGTACATGGTTACAGATGACAATAATTTCCGTAATTTTAATTATTTTCGAATAAAAAATTACCTATATTAAAAATGATATAAATCGATTCAGTAAACGTTTCTGAACAAACTATTTTCAGGATGTGCGTAAATTAAGTTACATGTTGTACATAAGTGACCTTTAAAGTTAATTGCATGTTGGTTTAGTCCCCAATTTGTAGGAATTTACTTCCCTAGTTTGGGATTATATAGTTTAAAAAAATTACGAATTTAAACAAACCTAAACAATCGCTCCATCTGCTCGGCAGCTACCGTAGCACAGGCAAACAAACATAATATATAGACATGAGGCCTAAAACTAAGAATATGCCTCTTCTTGTATTGAGAGTCAGGTGACTACATAACTTTCAAGGTTGCCTTTCTGTTCTCGTGTCCCAGCGGTATTCAGTTATTAATTATCTTGCTTCTGATTTGAAATAGTTATAAATATTTAAAACATACCATTGTTACATTTGGTTAAAAAAAACACATATAAGTGTGTGGGAACAATAGAAGTAAGTTTTTGTGAACAGGATGTACAAGAAACACTATCCATACATCCTATGTTTGGATGTTTCTTACTCAATCACGCAAAAAAGGCTGAACCTATTTGCGTGTAACTTGGAATAGATATAAGTTATACCTTAAATTAACACATAAGCATCAAAATTGCTAAATCTCGATACCGAATATAAAAATCTTTCATATCGTAATTTATAGATTTCATTTTGGCAACTAAATAAATTAAAGAGGATTCTAATATTAGGTCTTTACCTATGAAATTGCCGTTCTGCAGTACTGGCCATTTCAAATCAAAATAATTTTTGTTTGGCTAAGAATTCTAATTTCAAATTAATTTTATTTTAAAAACATGGATTCTTTTTTCCAAAAGTAGTCATTTCTTTATTGATTAGTGTTACATTTTCATCGCATTTCAATCTTTTTCGTCATCATGGATACGTTAAAAATTCGAGTAATTATGGAATATGAGTACCGTCGTGGCAGCAACGCGGCACAAGCGGCACGCAACATCAACGACGTTTACGGAGCTAACACTACAAACCAACGCACCACCTGTTATTGGTTTGCTCGCTTCCGTTCTGGAAATTTCGACCTGAAAAATGAACCTCGCGGTCGTCCGAAGACTTTGGTCGACAATGACGAATTAAAGGCGGTTGTGGAAGCTGATGATACACAATCTACGGCTGAATTAGCAGCAGCTTTCGACGTTAGCGTCAAAACAATATTGGTCCATTTGCGTCAAATTGGCAAGGTAAAAAAGCTTGACAAATGGGTGCCCCACGAACTCAATGATCGCCAGCGCGAAGTACGCGTCGAGACGTGCCTTGCACTGCTCAACAGACACACAAATGAAGGAATTTTGAACCGCATTGTTACCTGCGATGAAAAATGGATTCTGTTTGATAACCGCAAGCGCTCAGCAAGTTGGTTGGATCCTGGTTCAGCACCTAAACAATGCCCTAAACGAAAACTTACCCCTAGAAAAGTGATGGTCACTGTTTGGTGGTCTAGCGCCGGTGTGATTCATCACAGCTTCTTACCAAACGGGGTGAGCATTACTGCAGATGTGTACTGTGAAGAACTGAGCACAATGATGGAGAAGCTGGCGCATCTCCAACCAGCATTGGTCAATCGCTCGTCTCCGCTGCTCCTGCACGACAACGCGCGACCTCATACTGCACAGCAGACGGTCTCCAAGTTGCAAGAACTGGGGTTGGAAGCTCTCCGTCATCCGCCCTACTCACCAGACCTTGCGCCTACAGACTACTACTTTTTCCAGAATTTGGATAACTTCTTGGCGGGAAAAAAATTCAATACCCGAGAGGCAGTACAAAATGCCTTTGAAGAATTTGTTGCCTCCCGTCCAGCTGATTTCTTTAAGAAGGGCATCAATAAACTGCCACTGCGATGGCAAAGATGCATTGATTGCATGGGTGATTACTTCGATTAATACAAATAAAAAAATTCATGAAAAAAATTCGTTTAAATTTTTTCATACAAAACGGCAATTTCATAGGTAAAGACCTATTATCACAGGCGGTACGTAACCTGGCCGCTTTTTTCGTATTTTGGGACACAATGTTAAGATAAGATTATTGCACACCATTTGTATAAAATACAGGAGAAAAGAATTACAATATAAACAGGCACTTAAGTGGTCTTATCGCAGTCAGCGATCTCTTCCAGGCAACCTATAGGGTGGAGATGGGATGGGATAGAGAGGATGAATATATTACAAAGTTGAAAGGTATTTTTTGAAAATTAACGGTTTTTTTTAATTATTATGCGTGTCAAGGCGGTATGTGGAACTCTCGGTGTTCAACGCTCACTTTATCAGATTTTTTTTATGAAGTAAAAGCCTCTTCATATGTTTTAATTGTACGTCTTTAGGGTCTAGCCAAAATAACAAAACTTTGACCTTTACTCCTTGTGAATAATATGAGGCTTTCGCTTTACCAACTTTACGAACATGAAGCTTGAACAGGAATTTTCGTCTGGAACCTAGAATTAGAACATAAAGTTTGTATTATGTTTAACTTAAGATGTTTCGCAAAGTTTTGCAATAATACCGCGTATGGAAACCCATTCGTGAACTAAACTAAACCCGAGGTTAATTTGGGCTCCAGAGAAATGAATATCTCGAGATAACATTATGAATCACAAGTATTTCGATAATTTAAAGGAAAATATTATCCTACTAATATTATTAATATATCCTTTGGGTTGTCAATCACCCAAATAATTACTACAGATTTCGATGAAATTTTGAATGAGAATTAGAACCTTGAATTAGGCTACAATAGATTAGGCATTTATAAATTAGCTAAGGTAGGCGTAAAGGCTAGGTCTGAAATAGTGTCCTTAAAGTATCACTGTGTTTTTCTATCCTTCTGTCCCGGCGGTATTCAGTTATTAAATGTCAAGCTTCTTATTTGGAATACCTTTATTGTTGGAAATTATTTAAAACAGCAGTGTTTTTGTTCTTGTCAGACCTGTTGTTCTAGCGGTTAGTGAGCTAGATAACTAAGACAGAGTTCGTGGGTTCTTTCCACGGCCAAGATAAATCTTTTTTTTTTTAATAATAATAATTTCTGCGGACAATGGCACACAGATCATCCTAGCCCCAAACTAAGCAAAGCTTGTACTATGGGTACTAGGCGACGATATACATACTTATATAGATATATCAATACTTAAATACATATTAAACATCCATGACTCGAAACAAATATTCCTGCTCATCACACAAATATTTGCACTTACCGGGACTCGAACCCAGGACCTTTGTGCGATGAGCACGATTATTTGTTCTGTATGTGGGTCCTCTGCATAGTTAGGGATCAGGTGGCGGTGAGTTAGTTGTTCCACGATTATCCAAGATATATTTCTCTTATTTTCGATACCTATGGAATAGGATGAGGTGATCCTGTTATTATTTCTGGGCTAGAAACCACGGCTACTTTATAGACAGGTCCATATCGCTTATTTTCTCTCGGTATTTCGCGCCAAAACAAAAATGTCACAACTAAAGATGCCATGTTCCTTTTTAGTTTTATGTTTTCGTTCACAAAGTTCTTAAATACAGGTTATAAAAAGTAGTATCTATAATAATATTATTATAGCCACAACACTGACTACTCTATCGAGCAGCTTAGCATTTTAATAACTACTAAATAGCCATCAAATAGTCTGCGCCACTAACATTAACATATCTAGACAAGCCAGACGGCCTAATATAAACATCAACTGTAAAAATATTTATGTCATCTACTTTAGAGTACATTAACTAAAATTCGGGGCTAAAATCCTGTTTATCATGTAGCCTCAACATAACAGCGACACCTTCCTAACTGTCGTATGAACCCCGAAATTATCTACGTATTTGAGTTTTTATTCAGTACTTCCCAGCGATTCGACCCTCCATCGCACGGGATACGTACAGACGCCAGCACATCCAGCTACCCCAATCTCTCAAATTTCTTTTATAGATTCTCAACTTCATCACATAAACCTAAGGTTCACTTTCAATTGGGGATATTTGACAGATTGGGGTAGCTTGATATGCTGACGTCTGTACATATATTAATTTAGTATTTTAGAAAACGGTTCTTGTAACTTAAGTATAGTAGTTACAGTATTACTCCTGATTACCCACAAACAGTCCATACACGATGGACTGTTTGTGGGTAATCAGGAGTAATACTGTGTGAGACGGCGGCGAATATCAGAATATCATCACCCCATCTAATCCCGTGGGGTGCGAGGAAGTCGACCTAAGGGAATTTCTACCATAGGAAAGGCAGCAGCTTCCTTCTGTGTACTATGACCATCGTACTGCGATCGCCAACCCGTCTGCCAAGTGTGGCGATTATGGCATGTCCCCTAAGACGATTCTTTGGGTATGTTTGTCCAGTAGTGGACTTCTTTCAGCTGTAATATTGATGATGATGAATAAAGACTACTATTAACATGTGGTACATTGCTGTGTGGCTGACGGCATCGATTATCACCACCCCATCTTATCCTTGTATCCTTTAGCCGCCGGCGAATGCCAGAAACAAATCCATCGTTTATCGTTGTGAGATGGTTTGGCCATTTAGAAAGGATGAATGAAAGAAGATTGACAAAAGAAGTATACCTGGCCTGTGTGAATGGGACAACCGGAAGGGGAAGACCACGTCGAACATTCTCTGACCAAATTGGAGATGTTCTCAAGAAAGGGCAGGTCAGAAGTACCCTAAACCGGCGAGCATGTATGAAGAATATAATGACAGTAATCGAGGCAAAAGAAGTATGCAAAGATCGTGACAAATGGAAATCCGTTGTCTCTTCCTACCCCTCTGGGAAACAGGCGTGAATCTATGTATGTATGTATAAAGTCCCAGCGATACATGTATTTATCACAGTTATTTAATTGAGAAAATACACGGCTAACTAACAAGGACCGCGTGTTCCGTCGCTAAATCTTATTATTCATCATCAACAATCGCGCGACAAAAGCCGACATATACCAAATACATCTGGGGGTAATGTCGTAATCACCACGCTTGGTAGACGAGTTGGCTATCGCAGTACGATACTGATAGTCATAGAATAAAGAGACTGCTACTCGTTCTCGTAGATATTCCGTCGGGATGACTTCTATTCCCCTTACGGGCTGATATTTGATTTATTTGTTAGGCACTACCACTCGTCAAGTGGTTATTGCGTTCTTACAAGAGTTTATTTTAATATATACATATATCTTATCAATGAAGTAATTTGATATTTAAGTCGCACAGTTTAATAACACTGAATTGATTCTGTAATATTTCGTTAGAAATTCGTAATTTTATGCGCATATTTTACTTTATCCTTATAGCAAAAACTGGCTTATATACCTATGTGTAAACAAGAGTATGTGAATTTACAATATAATAATATTATATTTTCTTAATAAATTGTTCATTTGAATAATTGTGTAAGATAAACTATTGTTAATATTAAATCGTGGAAGAAATACGATGAAACTGTCAGTCATTAATTATAAAGTTGCTTCTTTATATTAAGTATTTCTGTTTCTCTGTGTTTCGGTGGGCAAGTTAAGCCGTCGGTCCCGGTTGTCAGAGGCCTACTGGCCGGCTTGCCATACGATAAGTAGTTGAAGCATTTTTTAAAGCTTTTTTATCCTGGGACATATTCACACACGGCCATCTAGTCCCAAACTAAGCAGAGCTTGTACTATTGAAAACAGATAACTATTTACTAATACTACTTTACTTTTGTAAATACACTAATAACAATAAACAGACATATGTTCATGAACACAAATATCTGTCCTGGGTGGTAATCGAACCCACAACCTTTTGCTTGAAAGACAAACATCTACCAACCACGCCAGCCAGCGTTTAGCCGGTTGTGTTTGTGAATATTTTTTTAACAACTATAGAAATAATTTCTGTATTGTGGGGCACCCAGACTCAGAACGACTATAAATGGGTGACAAAAATAGTTGCCGTTTGAGAGGATGGGGGATCGAATCCAAAACACCAGGAATTTAATGCACCTACTATAGTATCGGCACCACACAAACGTTGATTGTTACATAAGGCCTACGTCCAATATTTGTGTGATAAAGTTACAGTTATAAGATTAAATAAATAAATACATTTTGTCACCAACTTTTAGGAACTGAAGAAGAAATAGTACTACACACGAGACGATAAGTAAATAACGATTCTCCAAACATACCATAAAGTTCAAAGTATCTCGCGCCAGCTTTATGCCTATTATTTTATTCAGCCGAAGTACACGTGACCCACGCGTGCGTGCTAATGTATATTGAATAACTTCGCATGTTATTTTCTTTTGTTCTTTCTGCCTTCTTTCGTTTGGTAGAGTTATGCCATCGCGCCAGGGTACTGCTACTTCATAGCTAATTTGCGGAGTGCGCAAAGTCTGTGGCAATTTTGCGGCTAGCTTGCCGTTGCCCATTTCACTGGAATCAGCTACCTCTCTTATCCGTTGCAGCTAGCTACCAGAATTAAATAATTTGACTGGCTTTTTGGTCTAGTGGTAAGTGGCCCTGACTGCTAAGCTACTCACCCTGGAGAAATCTTTGCATGAATAAAAATAAATAAAATAAAAAAGGTTTTTATTCACGTAGACTTTAAAAAAGCGCTTGTAAATTGTCAGAACATGTTTGTAGTAATACAGTTATTATTTCTAGTTACTTATTACAGATATTTATACAATATATTTTATAATGGTAGTGATATTTAGCTAGCTTGTATTAAGTTATTGTCAAGGAGATTATGTTTAGGTTTAATTATTGAAATTTATATTTTACTACATATTGTCTGAATGGTTCTGTCTTTATTAAGGTATGAATTCAGTATTATTATTATAACGGACCTTGTGTTTAAAACGACGGTCGCGCTTTAATGCTACCATCGGATCCAATACGCCCCAACTGAGAAGACCCAGCGAAACAAACTCATCAGGTTAATCTACTACCGGTTTCAACACGGCTCAGTTGAGACGGTCCTCATGATGAGCGTTATTATTTTTTCTGTGTCTGTTTGTAATTTATCTATAATATGTATAAACATATGTGTGGTAACGGCGTCGTTGAATACCAGAATAGCATCACCCCATCTCATTCTGTGGGGCCTGTAGAAGTCGACCCAAGGGAACATCTACCAGGTGAAGGGCAAGCAAGCTTCTTTCTGAGTACTATGACCATCATACTGCGATCGCCAATCCGTGGCGATTATGGCGTATCCCTCCAAGATGATTCTTGGGGGAGTCATTTGTCCAGCAGTGGACTTCTTATAGCTGTTATGATGATGTATAAACATATTAATATATATTTATATTTTTTTTTATATCAGAGGGCGACAAACGAGCAAGTGTATCACCTGATGGTAAGTGATCACCGCCGCCCATAGACACTCGTAATACCAAAGGTGTCGCGGGTGCGTTGCCGGCCTTTAAAAGTCAGCAAACAAGTGTTGCTTATCCTTCGCCCCACCCTAATGAGTTCTGGCGACCTTACTCACACTCGGAAACACAACATTAAAATTATTAATGTTATTATTAAGGAGTGTCTTCTGTAAGGTGGAGGTACTTCCCCAGTCGGGCTGCTCTTTGAGCGAATGAACGCTATGCCCTACCTCTACTATATACCTATATATTCTTAAGCTATCCTCATAGATTAAGAAATATATATGTAGATATGTTTATCAAGTCTCTGGTTACCATAATACAGGGTCTGACTAATTAGGTTAGGTTTGAGCAGTGTGTTAGTGTGTTCTAAGATATTTTTTTTACTTATTAAATAAGGGACTATTCTAGGATCTGTCCTAGGTCGCCATAACGTAGATATTACTCATAGTAACTATGGTAGTATCCATTATATCTAATTCGCACAGATGTTCCCATGTGAACAGGGATCGATGCCATGGTGGTAATCCCTACCTATTCCACTTTTAAATAATTTGCTTAAACATAAAAACTGTTGGATGCGAGAATAGTATCCGCGCCTACACGGGCGTATGCAAAGTAAAGTTCCCGGAAGGCAATGATGGTGTAGCCAGCGCCAGCGGTGTCACAAGATATAGCCTTGAAATGACAGAGGCAACATTGATATACACGCGTTGAAAGCTTGGTAGATTGTTTTATAATTAGCTTCTACTAGCTGTGCCCCACGATTTCATCCGCGTAAAACTTCATAAATTATATAGCCTTTGTGTTATTCGGCTATATAACCTATATTACTGCAAAGTTTCATCAAAATGCATTCCGTAGCTTTTTGCGGGAAAAAGTAACAAACATCCATAATCACAAACTTTTGCATTTGTAACATACTAGATTTGCCCCGCAGTTATCCCCGCGTTAAACTTTATAAAGTATATCCTATCTGTTATTTGGATATATTACCTATATTACTGAAGCTTCATCAAAATCTGTTTCGTAGCTTTTTGCTTGAAAGAGTGACAAACAGCCATACAACCATACACACAAACTTTCGAATTTATAATATTAGTAGGAAGTAGGCTTCTTAGGTGTTTGCTATAAGTGCGTAGGTACTAATACATGTAAAGTTCTCAGCTATATATTACGATAGAACACGTCACAGTGAGGCCCACCGAATATTGTCTCTACAATTATACGTTCTACACTGTCGTGCGAAGATAGTGGCAATAATAATAATAATGTCCTCCTAGCCGAATTGCGGCCACGGCGGCCAGTCTCAACAGAGATGAGCCATCTGTGCGGGACATATTATTGTCCTCAAGTGTGTGCGCAAACACAGGAGCACTTTCTATTCCATCACTCTCATGATCCGATGGGACGCCTAGGCGACACGACCGGAAAGAGGTAAGGTACAGGACACGGGAGTATAATACCGCCAACTCCCAGACTTTGGGCTGATGCTGTGAAATTTTTCTTTTTACAGAAAAGTCCCAAAATGACTTTTGGCCCGACCCGGGATTTGAACCCAGGACCTCGTTCTCTGCGGGTGAACACGCTACCGATAGACCAACGAGGCAGTCAAAACAAGTGGCAATAAAAACTATATGTACTACTCAACTCACTTACCAAAAGTTTGACTTTCAGCTGTGTAAGTTGTTTGGATGGTATACATATAGTTCATAGGAAGCGTGGCGTGTCGATGACGCAAGTTCCAAGATCTTTGTCATCTAAAGTGCTCAACGAGCAAATATAATCACTTCAAAAAGTTTGAGTTACACGCCAAATAACAAGCTATATTACCAAACTACCTACTTTTTAAATGTGTAAATAACTTAATTACTGTTAACCTAAGTATATTGCAATGAAATGAGACGCTCATAGCTAGATGCTCTCACCGGTCCGTAAGCGATCGGCGAGGTTAAGCAACTAGGCTGGCGGTCAGACCATAGATGGGTGACCGCCAAAGTGGTTTAATTTCTCCGGAGGGCACGTTAAGCTGTCGGTCCCGATTGTAGTCCTTAGACAACAGTCGTTAAGCCATGTCCGAGTCCTACTGGGCGGCTTGAGCAACTCTGACACTAGGGCTACCACTACTCATACGATAAGCAAGCAAGCATTGCAATGAAATATAAAATTAATGATTTGGCTTTTAAAATAATGTCATTTCTATTTTAATAATGTAGTATTATAAATTGGTTTATTGTTTAAATTATGTGTAATAAGTATATTATTATGTAATTTTGTCTATAAGAATGTAATTCAAACACAATGTATATTGCTATTGAAGTAGTAAATGAAATGAAAATGAGTACCGTAATGAAATTGCCAAATACCGTTGTGTATCACAAACACCGCTATTTCGTTTTCTTTTTAACCTTATTTCCATCCTTCTTAAAACGTAACAGTTCAGTATTAATAAAAAAGAAAGAAAAATCTTTGTGCCCAAAACGCCAAAATTACCGCCAAATAAACCTATTCAAATATTTTCTATACACAAAAACAATCATAATACTTGTGTGTTCCGAGTTTACAATTCGGCCGGCCTCATGCGCAGTTGATGTGTATAATGTTTATTGGCTGCTTTCGCAAGGTTTCGTATTCGCGATAACAGGGGCATGGGGCCCTTCGAAGGGGGCGCTGATTAACGCGGCGTAGGTATATATTTAAAAAGTGTTACTATGAATATTATGCGCAGTATTTTGGTTTGCTAAACATAGCTAGATACTCTCACCGGTGCGTAAGTGATCAGCGAAGTTAAGCAACTAGGTTTGCGGTCAGTCGATAGACGGGAGTCCACCAAAATGGATGAATCTCTTAGCGTCCCCTAACTTCGGAGATCACGTTCAGCTGTCGGTTCCGGTGTAGTCATTAGGCAACGGTCTTGAAGCCCTGTCAGAGGCCTAATGGGCGGCTAGAAATTAAAGCACTTTCTCGGTCACACGTCTGTAGACTGACCGTGCGGTTAGTGGCTTCATGGCTCTTCTGAATAATAGGGAATGATAATCTTTCCGCTTTCTTATGTGGAACAAGGTGGACCGATGATCTTCCGGTGGGCGGAAGCCGCTGGATGCAGGACGTTCAATGCCAGCGATTGTGGAGATCTTTGTGAGAAGCCTAAGGATTCCATAGGTAACAAACACCCTTTCGGATGAATATGTTATACATCAGCGTTGTTTGTTCTAGAAGATATATAAATGTACCACGTATCTACGCTCTATGTACATAGTATGGGGCAGAAGTAAATATATATAGTCAACAAATATGTCCAGTCTAAATGAATACTAAGAGAAGTCTGAGAGACCTAACCGATTAATCATCATCATATCAGCCGAAAAACGTCAACAGCTGGACAAAGGCCGCCCTTAAAGATCTCCACAGCTGCTGGTCTTGCGTTACCTGTATCCAACGGCATCCCGCGACCATTGTAAGATCGTTGTTCCACCTTGTGGGGGCCTGCCCACGCTACGTTTTCCGGTTCGTAGTCGCCACTCGAGAAACTTCCTGCCCCAGTGGCCGTCAGTTCTACAAGCAATGTAACCTAACCAATACTTATAAGAGCAAAAAGATAGAGCAAAAATAAAAAGAAATTGTCCTGAAAATACATAAACAGTTCATTGGAAACATTTTTGCAAAACATGTTTTAAATACACTTATATATAAATACAATACTAAAAGCTAGAATGGTATTATAACGTACAAAAATAGAACCTATCACAGATGTTTACCTAAATGTGAGGTAACATTTTGTTTATGTTATTTCAATACCCTGAAATCAAAGACAAATACTTAAGGGGTTTTCCAGATTTATTAATCTCTATTTTTCATTATTTCAAATGTCTTTGTAAACAAATTGGAAAAACCTAATTTTCTCATCAGCCGTTAAAATGTATCAGCAGTAAATGGCATTGAACTAGAAACGCTTTGGGCCAGGGATACTAAACCTTTATCAATAAATTTTCAGTTTTAAAAGTAACTATCTATTTTATTGTATTATCTTATATCGGCAAACAGGCATACGGCCCGCAAGCGGTTACCGTAGCCTGTGACGCTTGCAAGAAGCTATGACCTTTGTACTAAATTCCAAATTAAAAGTACAAACTTACAAAACAAAATATCCTTTCACTTACTACGCCAACCAATACCCAACTACATTTCCTTTAAACCTGGTTTAACAGGTGGCATCGATTGCAATGTAATAATGTTTTATTAATGTTATACTTTTGGTGTACAATAAAGAGTTACTTCCTTATTCTCATAAATAGGAAATCATAAATTTAATCGTCGGATTTCGAACTTACGCTTTGCATTGCGAATGATGTTATAAACAATGTACTTATGATGAAGTGTTTTAATGCAGAGCGTCTACTATTACGAAAATACGTGTTTCGACTTTATACTTCAACTAGCTGTGCCCCGCGGTTTTACCCGCGTTAAACTTTATAAATTATAACCTATGTGTTAATCCAGGGTTTCAGCTAACTCCATACCAAATTTTATTAAAATCGCTTCAGCCGTTTAGACTTGAAGAAGTAACAAACATACACTCACAATCTTTCGCCTTTATAATATTAGTGTGATTTCGTATCCTAAGGTTAAATCACTACCTAAGCCTGTTAATTCGCTTCGCTTTTCACAAACATTTGCCATCCATTGTGTGAGCAGTCATTACACTACTCAGGTGGCTAGTATTCATTGGGACTGCCCACCTTAGTTGAAATTCGACCAGGAGGACATTAGTTGCATAATTTCTGTAGAGATTAAGTAAACTTAAATCTTGTAGTTCAATTATAATCTACTATTTATGTTATATGAATAAAAACCGTTGTTATTTTATTGGCCGTAGTATTCCAACGCGCCATGTCATTTAGCTATTTTTAGCGCAAGTACCAAAAGTTGGCTACGCCTGGAGTACGTCACAGTGAGGCCCCAACATAGTCTGTAGTAATTCATTCTAATTCTTATCGATTCGGAGCCAGTTTGTAAACTACCGATGAATCATTTTCAATTCGTGCGGAATTTACATGCTGCTTAGAGTTTTCATGGCTGTTATTAAGTTTTGTTTGTTATGGTGTTTGGAAAACATGGAAATGTTTTTCGTATTTTATGGTAAAACTAATTGGAAATATAATAGGGCCACCTACTTAAGTGTTGGAAATAGTTTCCTGATGTTGTCATAATGAGTGAGTCTTCGGAAATGAGTGGGGGATGGATAAAAGAAGGTTAATATTAGACAAGGGTGTAGTTGGAAGGGGAAGACCACGTCAAAAACGGTTTGACCAAGTCTGAGATATTTTAGAAAATAATAGGTCAGAAGTACACTAAACACTAAGTATTTGAATTAAAATTGTATTGCGAGTCAAGCAAAAGTGTGCAAGGATCCCCCCAAGTGGAAATCCGTCCGTAAAAAGAAAGTGCTCAAAAAGGTCTACCAGTTTTTGGCACTCTTTTTATTACTATGGTCATCACTAGGACCTTTAAGAAGCCTTTGATACTGATAAACTTTCAGGTATAATGTTAGTCATATACTAATAATTCCATAAGAGTCGTGATCAAAATTAAATTTATATGTCTATGAAAAGTATGAGTAAATTACTAAAATAAACTTCATGAAATTGACTGCCGTTTTTTGTCTGCCTACCCCAATATAAATAGCTAATACGCAGTAGTAATACAGAGAACATTGCGACCAGAGAGGCAACTACGTACAAATCTGCTCAGATTCGACATCCATAAATATATTTATATAAAAGTTTTTCTCACTCAAACCTAGCTTAGTTTTCACAAATACTTAACTTACGTAACCTTCACACTCGTAAACTTCCCAACATTAAAAATAACAAATTTCCGCGAAATTGTAAACGAGTTGTATACATTTAAGTGAGGCAATCCGGGTGTATATTGAACGCGAACACGAACCACGGGTATCCTGCACCCCCGCGCACCTCATTACCATATAAGAAGTAATTTAGATTTACCACTCCTGGTGTCTGTCTGTTTGTAATCAAACTTTACAAACAAAATGTTAACTCAGAGATACCGGGAAGTGTGCCAAATTTAACTTGCAAGATTTGATTACAGACAGACTCCGGAACAAATAAAACATTAGGTTTGTACATTATTGACGGGCCTGTTGGCGTGGTTGACAAATGCTTGCTTTTGACGCTGGAGGTCGTGGGTTCCATTCCCTTCCATACAGACATTTGTGTGCATGAACATGTCTGTTTGTCCTGAGTCTGGGTGTAATTATCTACATAAGTATGTATTTACAAAAGAAAAGTAGTATATGTAGTATATCAGTTATCTGGTTTCCATAGTACAAGCTCTGCTTAGTTTGGGATCAGATGGCCGTGTGTAAATAATGTCCCAGGATATGATTAGTATTATATTATACCATATCCTATGTAAGGTTCAATATAATAGAATTTCAACCAATAACAAAAAGAAATAACATAAAATATCCGCAAAAAAAATTAAGGTATAAGGTTCTGTCTAAAACGTTCAATAATAATAATAATAAAAAAGACTAATGTTGAAATCCAGCTTTCAGTCATAGTATGTCACCTATGTGCTTAACATAGATAGTTATTCATTACCTACCTGTAAATCAGAGGATGGGTCGATAACGATGAGAGTGGTGGCATGTATAATTATACCAATACCTGTAACCGCCTAGCTCAGTTGGTCCGTATACTTATTTAGCGGCTTAATAATACAATAAAAGCAACATGAATCTCTGTATGCGCTACACTGTGGCGTTACGTCTAAGTGACGTCATCTGCGTCGGCGCATGAGGCCCACCTCGCAAAGTTTCAAGGCCTGCGCTACGTTTAATACATTCGCCAATATTGTGCGCTATCATTTCTTTGGAATGCCTTAATTTGTGATCCCCAAGACACTAAAAGAGGTATTTACATTTGGGAAACATATTTATGTGTGTCTGTTTGTCTGTGTCAGAATAAATTTGATGGTGTATGTATGTACTATGTAGGTATTGAGAAATATGTATGTTTATAAATTGTCTAGTTGTGATAGTACAGGCTGTGCCTAGGTTGGGATTTTTGATTGACAATTTGGTTGAGCAGATGCGTGTTCAACCGAGGATACTGAGGTCCAGGTTCAAAAACAGATTTCGGGAAGTATCAGCCCGAAGTCAGGGAGTTGGCGGTATTACATCCCCGTGCCTCGGAGAGAACATAAAGCCGTCGGTCTTGTACCGTACCTTGTACTTCTTTCCGGCTGTGTCGCTAGTCGTCCCATCGGATCATGAGAGTGATGGAATAAAAAGTGCCCCTGTGTTTGCTCACACAATTGGGAACTACAATATGAGCCGCGTAGCAGTACCAGTACAGCCGCCAGTCATAATGGAGCTTATACAACAAGCTCCATTATGACTGGCGGCTGTGGCCGAAATTTAACGAGGACATTAGTTTGGGGGTCAGATGACTGCCATCTGATCCCCAACTAATGTCCTGCTGGTCGAATTTCGGCCACGGTGTTAGTTGTCCCAAGATATTTATATTATTATATATATTCAGTAGGGCCATGTCGTAATCCGACCTAAAGTAAATCTAATCCCATTAGCTAAACATCTACTTAGTAAACCTGTCCCAGTGTAAGCATGTGTTACGGCTGTCCCTTCCCGGGGTGGATTCCGAAACTGCTATGTGGCCATTTTTTTAATAGTCTCGGAAGGCCGAGGGCACATATGGCGCCGTACTGCGTGAGATAGGTACGTGGGTACGTATTGAGCCGAACTTTTGATGTTTAGCGGTTTTTTACGACATGTTTTGTAGCGTTATGAGCCATCTAAATTTTTATTGAGAGAAAGGAAACTAGGAAATACATGAGACGGGTTTAGTTTGAGCTCTTGAATTGTTTTTATTTTAGAAGTGAAAACTTCTGCACTTTTTGGTATGCGTAAAAATGTTAAACTCGCGTCAGGACGCGTGAATCGAATATTCGTAAGACGTGGATCTTGTTTTTAATACACACTACCCGTTTATATACTCACATGACCGCAGCGTTTTTACAATGAGACAAGAGTGTGCGTGTGCACTTTCTATTCCTACACTACGGGACAGGCTAACAGACACGATCGGGAAGAGTTCAGGAATACGACCGACGGATTTACGTCCTCTCCGAGCCAAGAGGGAGTTACACCGCAAACTTTCTGGGCTGATACTTTTTTTTAGCAGAAACTGGCTAGTCTCCATTGATAATAGGTCTTTACCTATGAAATTGCCGTTTTGTATGAAAAAATTTAAACGAATTTTTTTCATGAATTTTTTTATTTGTATTAATCGAAGTAATCACCCATGCAATCAATGCATCTTTGCCATCGCAGTGGCAGTTTATTGATGCCCTTCTTAAAGAAATCAGCTGGACGGGAGGCAACAAATTCTTCAAAGGCATTTTGTACTGCCTCTCGGGTATTGAATTTTTTTCCCGCCAAGAAGTTATCCAAATTCTGGAAAAAGTAGTAGTCTGTAGGCGCAAGGTCTGGTGAGTAGGGCGGATGACGGAGAGCTTCCAACCCCAGTTCTTGCAACTTGGAGACCGTCTGCTGTGCAGTATGAGGTCGCGCGTTGTCGTGCAGGAGCAGCGGAGACGAGCGATTGACCAATGCTGGTTGGAGATGCGCCAGCTTCTCCATCATTGTGCTCAGTTCTTCACAGTACACATCTGCAGTAATGCTCACCCCGTTTGGTAAGAAGCTGTGATGAATCACACCGGCGCTAGACCACCAAACAGTGACCATCACTTTTCTAGGGGTAAGTTTTCGTTTAGGGCATTGTTTAGGTGCTGAACCAGGATCCAACCAACTTGCTGAGCGCTTGTGGTTATCAAACAGAATCCATTTTTCATCGCAGGTAACAATGCGGTTCAAAATTCCTTCATTTGTGTGTCTGTTGAGCAGTGCAAGGCACGTCTCGACGCGTACTTCGCGCTGGCGATCATTGAGTTCGTGGGGCACCCATTTGTCAAGCTTTTTTACCTTGCCAATTTGACGCAAATGGACCAATATTGTTTTGACGCTAACGTCGAAAGCTGCTGCTAATTCAGCCGTAGATTGTGTATCATCAGCTTCCACAACCGCCTTTAATTCGTCATTGTCGACCAAAGTCTTCGGACGACCGCGAGGTTCATTTTTCAGGTCGAAATTTCCAGAACGGAAGCGAGCAAACCAATAACAGGTGGTGCGTTGGTTTGTAGTGTTAGCTCCGTAAACGTCGTTGATGTTGCGTGCCGCTTGTGCCGCGTTGCTGCCACGACGGTACTCATATTCCATAATTACTCGAATTTTTAACGTATCCATGATGACGAAAAAGATTGAAATGCGATGAAAATGTAACACTAATCAATAAAGAAATGACTACTTTTGGAAAAAAGAATCCATGTTTTTAAAATAAAATTAATTTGAAATTAGAATTCTTAGCCAAACAAAAATTATTTTGATTTGAAATGGCCAGTACTGCAGAACGGCAATTTCATAGGTAAAGACCTAATATTAGTCACCTTACCCAGTATCCGGCCAGTACCACTATACTTTATTATTTATTGGCTACTCTTTTGACTTCAACTGGAGCTCGTACAAAAATCCCGGAAGTAATATTCGATGAATCTTCCATCCTTGAACTTCGTCCTTGACTAGTTGGGGCGGAGGGGGGTGCCATCGATCTAACGCCAATGTTTCTTTGACACGCGATGGACGAACATATACTGTAAATAGGTAGTCATATCATTTTCATATGAAAACCGTCCGGATTTAAACCATTATTGAGTATAATAAATAATACTTATATCTTAGGATATTCACACGGTCAACAGATCCCAACCTAGGCGGAGCTTGTACTTTGGAAACCAGTTAACTGATATACTACTTTTCTTTTGTAAATTCACACTTATATAGATAATTACACCCAGACTCAAGATAAACAGATATGTTCATGCACACAAATATCTGTCCTGGGTGGGGATCGAACCCAAGACCTCTAGTTTAGCAGACAGGGTCACTAACTACTAGACCACCAGGCCAGTCCAGTAAGTAATGTAGTAATATATTCATAAATAAAGAACTCCTTAACTTTAGATTAAAACGTTTTCTACATCGCCTCATTTTTTTTTGTCCATCTATCGCATGTCATAATATGGCGGCGCCCATGCCTTGATAAGCTGACCGTGTGGCATTGACATTCTCAGTCATTAGTGAAAGTGCTCCATAGTATTCTGTGTTTTGATCAGTGTATTGATATAAATGATGTTGACTTAATCGTGACGGACAATGATACAGCTAGCCAGTGAAATAATAATATCCTGGGACATTATTAACACACGGCCATCTGATCCCAAACTAAGCAGAGCTTGTACTATGGAAACTAAATAACTGATATACTACACATACTACTTTACATTCCACAAACACACATGTTCAACGAATAGACCGGTCCACGAGAGAAAAATCAAGAATATTGCGAATATATCTGATGAATTAATTAAAGCTGTTAGAGACAAAGTTTCACTTGCATCGTGGTTTCCTAAAATAGTTAATAACTTATATTACTAGTAGCTTAAACTAATATAGCTGACTACATGTTTTTGTTACACGTGGTAGATATAACTGAGTATTTGTGGAACATATGGCTGTGGAGTTTTCAATTGGTTTAGTATTGATCAGGGGGTTAAGTAAACGTGAGACGGTGGTTTTATGGATGGGCGGATACTAGAATATCTCCTTTCATAACCAGAGCTTTTCAGCTTCATCGTAACGAAAATTGACGCTGTTTCGCAATAGGTACAAACTAGAAAGATCTAGTAATCCATATCGTATTTAACTAGATATATTTATATGTTTAAATATCTATGAGTATAGTAAAGAGACGGCATAGAATATTATCACGCTATGTCATCCCGTGGGGGGCGTATAAATCGACCGAGAGAAAGGGGAATACTTACCAGAGCACGGGCAGCAGCGTTTTTCTGTGAACTATGACCATCAAACTGAGATCGCCAACCCGTCTGCCAAGCGCGGTGATTATGGCATATGCTCATTCTTTGGGGAGGCCTTTGTCCAGCTGTGGACTTTGGCTGACATGATGACGATGATAGTAAAGAGATTTCTTTATTGGCAGTTTAGTGACAGCTACAAATATCCCCACCATCCACAGGGAATATGTACCAGAGAACGGGTTGTCTGAGTATTAATGACCATTATAATGCGATCGCCAGCCCGTATGCCAAACGTGGTGATTATGGCATGCTCTGTCACACTCGCTGGTTGTTGAGCTCCACGAGGGAAGTGATAAGGCAGTTGGGACTTTCGCTATAGGATAATAAAAAAGTGTGTGTGTGTGCAATTCGCACACGGCAGATGTAAAACTTCAGAAAAGTATTAAAAAAGAATGCGATAACTATAGAGTATTAGGATAATTAAAAGGTTCATGGCACATAGCTCGTAGAACCGACGGCTGCTGGGGCAAAAAGGTTCTCGAGCTGCGACGACGAACCTGAAGACGCAGCGTGGGCAGGCTCCCTACAAATGAACCGATAATCTTGTCATGGTCACTGGTAGCCGCTTGAGTCGGGCAGCGCAAGACCAGCAATTGTAGAGATATTTGGGGAAGCCTTAGTCTAGCTGTGAGCGTCTTTCGGTTGTAATGACGATGATGAATTAAAAGGTTAATTACTTTTGTAATATTTTTACCAAGCTTAAAAATTAATTCAAATTTTAATGCAATATATTAAGTTTTATATATTTACATATTTAAAATAATAATGTATTCAGATTCCGTGTTTTCACTTTGGACAAATGATACGAGAGGTATAAATAAAAATGATTGGTCAAATGAACACAGATGTGTTAAATAATTAACATAAATTAATTAACCTACGAATCTTAATAGGCAAATACAAAAAAGAAAACACGTGTGTTGTTTATGACGTGATACTTTTTCTGAAGGCTTCGTTGTACGCAGGCGCAAAGACACGTGAGAGCATTGTTATTAAGCTATCTTATTCACTCGCAGGCTAAATCTTTTTAATGGATATGTTTGTCTCTTTTTACTGTCGCTTTTTCGTTTCATGTAATTTTCAAATCACAACACTGCTTGAGAAGTTTCACTTAAAATCGGCCAATCGGGTTTTGTTGTTTACTTAATAAATTATACATAGTTTTGTAGAATAATTGAATTGATTACAATAACAACATAAATTGCTTGTAGTAATATAGTATATATTTATCTCGAAAACTAAAACAACTCCGCTTCATCTGCTGTTTGAGTTTCGGCAATAGACCCATTGACAACTCTTGGTAGACAGTAGTTCACACAAAGATTAAAATAAAATGATTTATATAATTATTTTAATTAAAATCCTCCTTTGTTCAGCATTGGGCGTCTTTTAGTTGACTTGATGATGTTGTTCTATCCTCAGACTTATTTTTCCGGAAGGGCAGAGAGATTAGAAAAAATTTAAATACAGTGTACTTTTCGGGAGGCCTTTGTCCAGCAGTGGACTTCCTGTGGCTGACACGAATGTGTCATGGGATCGGCTAGTACACCTAGATACCAGAAATGGGCGGTAAAATCTCATAAGCAACCTATTACTGTATCTTAAATATTTGCGAACACTATAATATTTCGCGTAGTTGACCAGTCTCCGTGAAGACTGTCCGTCGTATTCGAAATTTGGTCAGGAGTACTCTTATTATTTAGAGTAGATCAAATGATTGAAAGCTTAGACACGATTTTAAAGTTAACATTTCTTTGTTCAAGCCATCTTATTTATCTCAGAACTTCGTAAAGTTCTTTTGAATCGTCTACCTAGATATCAATCAATCACCGTTAGACTCACTTAGGCACAACTCCTTTAGGCTTCAACGTTAAATCCGTGAAAATCTAAAAGTATTATACCGTAATCCTATCGCCTTACAATATTGCTACAAAAATCTTGAATCCCTACACCTACACCTTTATAACTTTGTAGGTATCATTACCTTCCAGTTCACGTAATCTTAGAGCTATGTATTACAAAAACATGAGTTTGAACCACGAGTGTGAATTGGCAGAAATGAATCATGAGATTTAAAAATATATGCGGTGACAAAGTTATAAAGAAGTGATAGAGCGAATTAAATTTCGAAATATGGGTCTCATGATGGTCTTAGAGGCGGAACTGTACAATTTACAGCGGTTTAAACAGTCGCCTCGCCACTTTTTGTCACGGGTTCCCGCGCAGGACAACTATTTGTGTGACCTATAAATAGTTATTCGGAGTCTGGATATGCTTCATGTCCGTCAATTATCTGCTTCTTAAGTATTATTAAACACAGGGATTAATTGAAAATAGTGCGGGCGTTGACTGTTTATTAAAAAACTGGAAATAATTAGTATTAAAAGACAATTTTACTTTCTTATAGGTAACTATTGGAATAAAACTTATATGGGAAGCATACCCTATCGATTAAAAAAGAATGATCATATCGATCTAAGGTCTTGGAGCTGTCAAAAACACGATCCAAAGGCGTTAATAGTGCTATGGTTATAAACGAAGATTAGCTTAACGATTTGGTTGGTTGGTGGCCTTTTTCGGCTCCGGGTGTCTTGAGAACCTCTATGACAATTGTTTCAGATAAGCACCCAATAGAATCGGACACCTGGTCTTACCATCTTTGTTAATAGACGAGGATCAAGATAGTTACTGGTTCCCTACAGATTGAGAGGTCAGGTGGTTCTGGTAGCCAATAGAAATGGAAAAGTAAAGAAAGAAAAACGTTTAAAGCCTTCGAAAGGGTTTGGGGGATCAAAGAATCCTAAAGAAAATCAAAAGGACAAGTTTTTGTACCACAGTATTATCGGAGCTTTTCATGTTTATTCATATAAGTATTTTCAATAGATTCTGAAGCGCTGCGGCCTATTGGGGTGTGAAAAAGGTTCCTGTTACACCTTCTCTTTAGTGTTAGTGTTTGTTGACTCAATGTACTGTGATACTGATGATTTTATTTATATAAGTGAAGTAATATCTGGAGCTATGACACGTAGAATATTGAAAAAGAACTTGTGCTCACTTACTTGTCGTATGGGCGTATGGTTACCCTAATGTCAGGTGTGTTCAAGCCGTCCAGGAAGCCTCTTAATTGGCCTGTTGTCTAATGACTACAACCGGAACCGACGGCTTAACGTACCCTCCGTAGCATGGCGGTGACGCTCAGAAATTAAACCACTTTGGCGTTCACCCATCTATGGACTGTAGTAGCTTAACCTCGCCGATCACTTATGGACCGGTGAGAACATCTGGTTAGCATGTGTGGGTGAGGGACCCCCATCAGTCAGAAATGAAGTTCTTTATGCTGTTTTTTATTCTGAATGTAATAGCATATGGAGGTCGGCCGTAATTCTATCTCGAGCTTAGCCTGGTAGTAAGCAAATACAGACTCTAAGATGTTTATGTAGATATACAAGTGATTGCAATTTCAGGCCAGACAGTGTATATAATAACTGCTTGGAGCTGGACGTAGATGTAAGAGTGATAGCTAGCCAAGTGAACCAATCAATCTTTTGTCGAAAATATAGGTTTTGACTGAATTTTACATTTCGCGTTCAGTCCCAACGGTTCAAAAATATATTACAATTTTTATTACAATAAATTTTCTTCCACCCTCTCCAACACGAGAAAAATATCTTGCCATTACGTAATATTAAAATTACATTATTTTGTCGTAATTACTGCCAGGTTTCCATTTCTAAGGCCCGTCTACCAAGAAATGGAAATTGTATTTTATTCTTAGAACAATGTTGCTAAGAAACAGTCCCTATATTATTATTTAATTCCGGAAACACGTGTAAGGTGACATAATTGAACGAAAATGTTTTTCTGTTTTATCTTTTACACGAGCGAACGTGATGAAAAGGCTGGTTGAAATATTCTTACTCGATGTAAAATTTATCTTGGTTTCAAATAGGATTAGGATGAGATAATAATTGGAATTCTAGCTCCAAAATTCGGGGTAGCATAACATCAAATAAGCGAATGAAACATTATATTAAAACTGAAATCTGGGAAATCATATGTTTAAAAATATCTTAGTTCTACAAATCGAAGGTATACGATATACACCGGCTATACGTGTTCTACGAGACACGGGGTTGTAACAACACTAAGTTTCAGATGCCTGGCTGATACTGAGAAATTTTCCTAACCAAATGTTCCAATTTATTTTATTATATTTATTTATGGTAAATTTGTGTACACACAATTAAATACAAAGTAAATATAATAATGAAAAATAAAATAACACAAAAGTACTATGTATTTATTTTTAAAGACATTTCTTCCAGTAGACCCGCTAAAGGAGATACTAATAGAAAAAAAAGGAATGTATGTGTAATAGACTTACATACTTAATTGCACAGTACATACAAAATAAACAAAAACTAACATACATATATATTAATAATAAAAATATGTACATAATTCTTATATCTCAGATAAAGAAGACAGATAGTGTTCTTTGAATATTTTCTTGAAAATGGACGTGTATTAGAATTACGTATGGCTGTGTGGATGACGGTATAGAATATCGCCACACCAGTCCATCCCGTTGGGGGCGTAAAAGTCGTCCCGAGGGAATAATCTATCAGAGAACCGGCAGTAGTCTCTCTCTGTGTACTATGACCATCACACTGCGATCGCCAACCCGTCTGCCAAGCGTAGAGATTATGGAATATCTCTGCAAATGATCGACACAACTCCATTCTAAAAATCTTTTGGGTAGACATTTGGCCAGCTGTGGCCGTCATTCGGCAGACATATTGCCAGGCGGCTCAGAATTCCACAACCTCTGCAGGATGCGTAGGAATAGAAATCGGTTATAATTTTATGGCCTTACTTGGGATGTGAAGCTAGGACGCTACCGATTGACCGACTGGTGACAGCGTCGTTGTTTTGTAGAAGTTGTAATTACACTAAGTTCTTAAAGCTATGTTACAAGTTACAACGTAAGCAAGCGCTTTGGGGCGCGGCGTCAGCAATAATATCGTACGGTTCTCGTACAAGTAATATTTATTAGTACACATTTAGTACGTGTCTTCTACCCAAGTAGGGGAAGAGTTGATCGGGAGTCGGCTCACGTCCTTATTTCTAGAGTGTTAGGGCTGGGGATAACCTAATAATTCTAAGCTTTGGTGTGAAATGTCAACCCGTTTCGACTTTCATATTAGCGAGTGGAAATATCGGGCAGGAGTTCGCTTTTGAAAACAGGCGACAGAATAGAACCGTTTTATCGTATTAGAACTATATTCTACCTTCAAAATAGAAATTTATATACAGCCATCTGATCCTAAACTGGACAGAGCCTGTAAGATGGCAACTAGACAACTGATAAACATGTTTTATGTATTTCTAAAACATCCATCATCATCATCATCATATCAGCCGAAAGACGTCCGCTGCTGGGCAAAGGCCTTCCCCAAGGATCTCCACTATAGCCGGTCCTGCGCTACCTGCATCCAGCGGCTTCCCGCGACCCGCTCAAGATCGTCGGTCCACCGTGTAGGAGGCCACCAACAAACATCCATATTGTGGATAAATTACACCCTGACACGGAACAAATAATGGTGCACATCATACAAAGATTTGTTCTTACCCACGACCTTAGAAGTCAGGTTCACTAACCACTAGACCACTGTTGGTCAGTCAAAATGAAACATCTCACATTTAACCAACTTCATAATGCAGAAGGTTATCGATTCTACTGTTTTTTAGGTTTCCGTAGCCAAATGGCATAAAACGGAACCCTTATAGATTCGTAATGTCTGTCTGTCTGTCTGTCCGTCCGTATGTCACAGCCACTTTTTTTCGGAATTATAAGAGCTGTACTGTTGAAACTTGGTAAGTAGATGTATTCTGTAAAATAAGAAGTGTGTGTAAAATAAGAAAGTAAGTTTGTGTAAGTATCTTTTATTAAAAGAATTGACTTCTAATGCTTATTATATATAAATATAATAACTTTCTGCACTTCCCTTCTCCAAATGAACTTTAACTGTTACAAATATCATACTCCGTCCAATTTTCGTTGAAAGAGGTACAAAGTTTTTACTTTACGTACTGATTTTATGATGATTTCCATCAAAATACAATAGCTGTTTGAAATGCAGTTATGACATAAAGAAAAGTTCGCATTATTTCAATATCGATTATGCTGTTCAGCAATGAAAACCGAACATACAGATATACAGAGGTACATTGTAAACCAATCAAAAACGTATCCATTGGCATCTATAAAGAATTTCTTTTATCCATTTTACGCTTGACTTTATTATTTGAATCGGTTCACGATCCTTACCCTATTCTCTGTAATATCCCAATTCGCGATAATGCCTTCCTCCCCTAAAATTATTACGAAAACCATACTAAGAGCGCTTACACACTCAATTCCTATCCAAAAAATATCAATTTTGAATACTCGGACCTAATTAGGATACCATTCACGCAGTCAGCAATTTTTGCACCGAATCCGAGAAAAGTAGGATTTTGAATACCTGGGCCAAATTCAGATCGACTCACGCACTCCATCCTGGATAATAAGGATTTTGGAAACCGAGACCTTGTTTGAATGCGATATAGGTACCTACTCCATCTGGTTTCCCATCTAAATTCAGTATGGATTTTGGGAACCGGCACCAAATTTGGATTTCGTTACCGAACTTCGACCGAAAACCAATAAGAATCTAAGAAAGTGAGTATCTTGAAACCTGGATCGAATTCGGATGACGCTTGCGTTTCCTGTGCAATCCTTAAATCGATACCGAAATCTACGATCTCAATGCTCGGACAGCATTTGGTTTCAAATGGACTAATAACGCTTAGGTGTAATCCAAATTAACTGCCAGATGTCTAGATATGTATCATTCCGGAATTGGATCAGTTGCACTGCGTACCTACTCACTTACGTACACAGAACTACGGCTACTTTAGATGATATTTTATCGCTCCAAATCAGTAGTATTCAGACTGAAAAAGTGGAACTTTGTTTTCGGATGTGATCCTGCTAGATCCGAGAACCGAGTTCCGTTTTATTCCAGTCTCAGTAGAGATAGGATTATTTTTTGGACTGGATTTGGACACAGTGTGTAATGGCTCTTACTTCCCTTATTAGTCTTATGAATCAAATTTCATCTCCGGCGATATTTCTCCTAAGTAGTTAGATAGATTGAGATAATTTTATTATTTTCTAAGTTAGGTCATTTAGCAAGAGAAGATAAGTAGAGAAATTAATAACGAAGACATGTAGGTCTGTAAAAAGTGTTTAAACATATTCAGTTTTAATAAGTGCCGCTTTTTGATCCAGGGCTGGCGTTGTTGATAAAATATTTGCATAATTGAAGAGAGATTGGGTTGGATACAGAATGTTGGTCAATAAATTAACTGGGTACCAATAGATGGACGTCATTGACGTGTCAGGCCAAAATATAGATGGCGTGAGGGTGTGAATAACTATATAAATGACTATATACTGAACTTCTTGGGAGTGGCCTATGCTCGGCAGTGGGATACTTATACAGGAAAATTAAAAAAAAAAGAATGACTCACCAGTCACCATTAATTACATTTTTTATATTTATTTAAGGGCTGTCTCGTTAGTCTAGATGTAGCGTGTGTAAGCCCTTGTCTTGGAGAACACTTTAAGCAATCATTCCTACACCTTATCTAATCCCGGTCGTGTTAAATAGCCAATTGCCCATAATAAGCAACCAAGTCTCCGGAAGATAGCAAAATACAAAGAATATTTTCATAATTAACTAGGATCCTTGATGGCTCTAACTGTCTGCGTAGGCATAGGTAAGGGAAGCCATCGTGGGTACTGACCTAGGGCAACAAGTCGCGTTTACACGCCATTTCTTGACACAACCTCGTTTATAACAGAAAAGCTTTTTCCAATTGGTTAGAAGAATCATGCTTTCACAATTTCGCTGAGTTTCTCTCGGCGTTGTGTGTAGAGGCATTCTTGTATTGTCTACTGTGTGTTGGGTTGAAGGCAATTGTCAGTGTTGTTTTAGTTAATTATATTATTAGTTACTAATAAATAAACTTGTAATTACATGTTAAAGACCACTATAAAAGTGGAAGTATAACAAAATATCATGATTATTGTTTTGAATTGGAACGGTTGAACACGCGTCCGCTAAAGTAACACAAAGTACATAGTCGCAAATGTACATGTTATATAGGTACATGTACATTTCGACTGCCTTGTTAGCCAGCTACCTATTATTATGTTTAGGCAGTTAACTACATTACTAAAAACATGTTCTGACTATTTTACAAGCGCTTTTTAAGGCCTACGTGAATAATAGCCTTTTATTTTTTTAGGTTTTATTTCAGTGTACGGTGACGACATACTCTTGCATGTCTACTTCGTTAACAAACAGAATTTCTTGCAAGCCTATTTTTTGTTCGATAATTTTTTCACTAGTCACTGCTTGACAATTTAAGTCCACTAGTTTACCCTCATTGATCATCATTAGATCACAGTTCAGCTACCAAAACACTGAAAAAACTACTTACCTACTCACAACATTATTAAAACAAAATTATTAAAGCCACAAGCCACTAAAAGTGAAGAGGCAATTTAAATAAGTGCTCTTGGGTTTCCCGCGTCCGCCATGTTGGTGCAAACGTCAAAAGTTCGTTCACCCGGCCGCAGTGATGCATTTTGTTCGAAAATGTATCTATTTAATCAGATTGCGAGGTAAATTCTTAAGTTTTGTGTTACAGTGCTACTAGACTGTATTTATTACGTAGAATTGAGTTAATTTAAGAAGTTGTACTTTGAAATAATAATGTTTTAAAATGTATTTATATAATTAATAGTAAACATTATTTCACATTGATCATACCCGTAGAGGAACATACCCAGAAGGCAAGCAGCATTTCCACCTATATAATTAAAGTCTTTTTTCACATTTTAGATAGTCAATATACGGGGGAGAAAGCTGCAAGATTTATCAAGGAAGTATATAAACTTGTGGTAGACTGTACTGTGGTACATACATACAAATCTTTGTCGCTAAATGAAATCAAACCCAGGCAGTCTTTTTCATGTTAAACGTTTTTAAAATCATACCAAATATGACGGTGCCAGCACGACTTCCTCTAGTTCGTCTAGTTTAATTCCTTGATGAATCTTGCAGTTTTCTCCCGTACATTGTCTTGTAGATAAACTTGAAAGAACTTAAATATTTATGGGACGTCAGACGAAAAGAACTGCATCGAATGAATGAAACTGGCACTCTCTCTCTCTTTCTATTCGACGTAATCCAACTATCCAAACTTATCCCATCTTCACTATGCGAAAAGTTCTTAATCTACTAAATTTACAATGGCCAGTCAATATTCTCATGATAGCATTGTACCAAATAAACTAAAATCTGCTCAACTTTGACGTAAAATTTTCTGAACTGACAGGTGTCATGAAACCATTCTGACAGCGCATATTGGCTTTAGGCTACTCACAGAATCATTACTGCCTATTTTCCTCATTTCTAACGCAGCGTGAACTGCGTGATGTGCTTTCAATAATGCCTTTCATCGTATCGGCATGACTAATGATTAAATTGTTACTATCTACAAAACATACCGTAAAATAGGTATTAATCTATCGGTACTTAATCGATCAAATTGTATTTTTTTGCCTACAATTGGGGAATAAAAGAAAGTTCCACTTATAGAGTTGTGAAGTGTTTTTTGAGAGTATCGATAGGCTCCGAATTTAAATCTGTAATCTAAATCTAATACATAAAAACCTTATGCATCTGTTTTATTTTTGTTTTATTGTTTGTAAGGAAGGTTGTGGGGAGATGTCTTCGTAGGCATACTTGCGTATTGTGTCTCTTATCAATATCCTTCACTACCCATCATACCCATTCTACATACGAAAGTTTTGTCCTATATTCATCCGCCTGATTCCTTATGCAGCGCGCACCTTAGAGCATTCCATAAATTTCCTCCCCACAAAACCGTATTGTGGAATTCTCTTCCACCTAGAATCGGAAATACTAATATCATTACGCTGTTCAAAATGAGTCAAAGATCATCTTTCTACTTCAACCTGGCAAATGTGTGTGTTTTATGTTTATCGTACAACATTGTGAGTCGTCGTCGATCACAAAACATTTAAAACTCACATTTCTTTAATGCCTCCCGTACAATCTACGTAACTTTAATAAATTTTTATTATTATTTATTGTTATAGCGGCAATAGAAATAATAGACACTGTAAATTTTAACTGTCTACTTATTATGGTTTATAAGATACAGTCCGCTATTACAAATGACCGTGGTAAACTTCCACGGTCTGTCCATCTGTGTCAGCGGGCTGGAAATAAGGTTCCATTGGCACCCTTTGGTTACGGGAACATAAAATTTAACTGTACCGATATTTTTTGTTACATAAAAATATCGAATTCGCTACCCCTTTATTCTGAATGTTACTCAATTTCAGAGCGATACGGCCTGTCAGTCTGTCCGCAGGGAAGCAAACATATTATTCTCTGTTGTATATTTTGAATTGATATGTTTGAGCGGTCGCTTTTATTTAACCCTTGGTTAATACTCAAAATATTTTTTACACAATCACTATTCAAGGGTCATTCTGACCCTCCTTTAAAAACATTGTTTATATTTTTTATAAATAGGTTTACGGTAAAAAAAACTACACGTTATGCAAAGAGATGTATTTAGTTGTAGCATGAGACACAATTAATTCTTATCTAAACAACTTGGGCAAACAATTACTGCACATGTATTGCAAATCGGAATTTTACAATGATAACAAATGGCATTGGTTTTCCGATCTTTTTTATAGGGGCATATACTGCAACGCTTTCTTTTAGATGCCACATTAGGGACAACTGGGACAGGTCTTTCAGGCATCGGCAGTTTGAACTATATTTTACATCCAGTAAAACGTTTTCATATATAATCATATATTTTTCACTTACCGACGTAGTTGCTATTCAAGGGTCAACGTGACCCTGTCACTGTTATTATGACGTGAAATAAGCACAGATCGCCTGGACACACCTACCACGTGCAAGCGCGTGCGCAATACTGAGAATACACGAGCGGGGGAGTGGGGTTGTCTAAGAGTTATTGTATAAAAATGGTATATCTAAATCTTACAGGGTCACATAGACCCATGAGTAGTAACCAAGGGTTAACTCTTAAGATGTCTATGTTTCTGTTCGTTGGTTTCACATTTAATCGACAACGTTACTGATTAGTTCTTTATTAAATATATACTTTTAACCTACTTCAAAAGAATAGGTTGGTTGGCCATTGGTTTGTATAAAGGTTTGAAGTCAAACTTCTTTGGCACCGTTGTGATTGCAAAATTCTATGAAACGATAAAGTGACATTAAAAAGAGACAATCATTTCCATAGATAACAATGCTATCGTGTATTCGTGCCTGCGTATAATGAAGTTTTTGGAAAATGTGTCATGTCATTAACAACGTGGTGTATCTTTCAAGGATTTAATTTTTGGATTTCCTTATTAAAATTCGTTGGTTAACTAATTTATGTTAATTATTATTTAACATCTGTGTTAATTTGACCAATATGTTTTGTTCATATAAGTAATCTAAAATTAAATTTATTAACATTAGTAAATTATTTTTATTTATTTTACAACGTTATTTTTTAAATTAATCATATTTTTTTTATTTATTCTATTATTAATATATATTTATTCTTAAATCAAATTTATTGTCTTTTTTTGTTTGGTTTCCTATAGGTATAAAGCGTGTTTTTTAGTTTTATTTAACTATTATTTACTTACATAAAGTTTACGTGGAATGTAGTGTATTAATTCGTCTCCTAAAACCACGGTGTGGTTGCGGAGCGTTTAACGAATTCGCAGTGGTTTGTGGGTTTGATGTCCTCCCGCACTTTACATACAACTTATTTATTAAAGTGCCAGTGATCTTAACAAGACCTTTATATCGTTGGCAGTAAGGGTAGTTTTCATATTGCAACTGTAACTTCTGATGTGCCGTAACTGGTTTAGTAAAAAGTAGGAACAGCCATATTTGTCCTGTCTCCCAACCACACCTACTCGTACAAGAATGTTTTATGACGAAAATCTTTTACCGTCTCTGTATACACTTTTATGATTTTTGTGTATTGCTTTATTTCTGTCACAAATAAAAGTTATTGGCCCAACTTACGTAGTTAGCTAAACATTCAGTTTTATTGGGAAGAAATAAATGTGTAAGTATAACTATTGTTTTCGTGTAATAAATTAGTTTTTGTGGGTAATAAATTCGTCTTACTTGTTAAGGTTTACTCAATTATTGTAGTTCAGTTCCTTGGGAGAGTTTTCTACTAGGAACTTCTTTGTAATAGTCTTTTTTTTCTTGTATTTCTGCCTAGTTATTCGGCTACCTAATTAGAGTATACAGGTAGCAGCCTAAATGTGAAGCGTAGAATTATTTGTAGAAGTCTAGTTGTATAACATTGGGATACAATTGTTATAATTATAAGGTTCTAAGCTAATCATAGGGGTGCGGACAGACGTTGTTTGCATGTTCCGGATGTGAAGATGCACTAGGCGGTCTTTTATAGAGACGCTTTAGGCACCTCCGCTTCATGCTAATATGCGGGCTACTCTTCCTGTTGAAGATCGGAGAAGGTCGAACGAAGTATCGATACGAATCCTGACTAAGGGTCATGTAGGACGATGGTAGTTGCGACGCACTTGCGATCGCATTTATTTTTTCTTTTAATTTCTCACTGACTGATTAGTTACTATATCTTGGGGTTAACATTTACGTTGTCTTCACAATGTTGTTGTGGACGCAAATATACCTATATTTGCTTGATTGATAAAGGTGAGTTAGCGTCTTCTGTGACTTACGTAAAGCCTTCCATCATGGGCACCATAATATTATAGTTAGGAAATGACACCAGTATGGAATTAGAAGCAATGCTCAAAATCCTCAGACAGTTGGGTTATGTTAGGTTATAATAATATAATAATAATAATAATTCTTTATTTAAGAACAACATAGGCTCCACTGTGTTAGTAACAAATTGTCTTAAAAATATGTTTGTAACTTAATATGCTAGTTTTAGTCGGTTAGTAATGTTTTACTTATTCTATGTTAATACTTATAATCTAATTTTAATTTACTGATATAAATAACAATTTATAAGTTCTGTTGCACTAGGCTCTATCAGTAGGTCGTATGACATGCAACTGAAAGAACCTACCTAATACAGCACTCTCCATTCTTTCAGCAAATACAACAAGCATCTTGTTGGGACTGTCCCGCCACCTGCGCACCAGGGAGGCAATATTTTTACGCATGAGCGTGTAGAAGTCTTGTGTGCGCTCCTCGGCAAACATACCTGAAGCGCTGCAGTAACGGGGCAGTCCCAACAACATTCTGAATGCATTGTTGTATTGCACTCTCAATGTGTTATAGGTTCTCTTGTAGAAGTTAGCCCACAGGCTACTAGTGTACAATGCCTGCACAAAAGCCTTGAATAATGTAATTTTGACAGGCTTGGAACATTTACCAAACCTCCTTGTGAGCATGTTACATCTAGTAGCCAGTGCCCTTCGCTCTCTCTCTCTATATCTATATCATCCTTGAGATCCTCCGTCACAATATGACCCAGGTATTTAAACTGAGCAACTCTAGTCAAGGGCGAACCACTTAGTGTAACTGGAGGTACATAATGCGGACTCATGTTCTTGCCAGAAAACACCATAAGTTCGCTCTTCACTGATGCTCTATTATTTAGAATTTTACTTTTAAAACTTAAAAATCACTGGTAGCAATAGTTAGCATTGGTGTTCTTCTAGGCTCTATTATGGGCCCTTTTCACACATCAGCCCATCAAATGTTAAACAGGTACGAACTTATGTAGGAGCAGGAGTAGTAAAACGAGATAGGTACTCGTAGTTGTGGAGTCAACTTTGTTTCTAGAATTAATTATTGACACTTATTGTTAAATTATTTTATTATATTTTTTTCCTATTAGAATTAGCTCAGAACCTAGAACGAGATTTGACTTTTTTGAATCCACGCTACAATGGAGCACCCAAATAAATAAAGAAAACTTAGCAGCGGCATGAGCAACTAATACAATAAGACAGCTGACTGATATAAATACAGCAAGGGTTCTTTATTTAAGTAATAGTTTCATAGCATATGTTACGGGATTCTACCCTATTAAGATATGGGAGCATGATTTTCAAGTGGCCCCAAGATATTAATTGGAACAGATACATACATGTCCTGACAGTCGCATTCCAATACCATATGGTACAATATTGTATGCTTAACACTTTGCTTTACATTTTTTTATTGTTTATGGATCTTATTCCAAAGGGATAAGCTTGAAATTGATGTGATCTCGTATCCTAAATTCCTACGCCCTTTTCATATACAACCTGCAAGTATTCTAACCCAACTTCCTTAGACAAGGCGAAACCTAGATATTAAAAATTCAAAACAACCCCCACAATTGGCCAGACGGTCATCACCACATGACCCACTACAGCCAGACGCATTGTTCATCGTAATGACAATGATGTCTGGCATCATCATCGGTCATTGGCATCACTTTCACTAGTCTGGCTAGATTTATATTCAATGCCAGGTCAGAACGTCTGGAGTGAATCATAATGTTTTTGCTGTAATTAGTTATGTGTCTTTTTAATGGTAGGCGTGACTGAAAATAGAATGTTTATTTAGAACTGAATGAGTTCGGTTCAAGTTTTGGTTGATAGAAAGGACAGATAGGATATTTTCAACCATTCCATTCTACAGAAAAGGGTGCTGCGATTAAAATAAAGGAAGAAGCAAACGTACAAGTGCGAAAGGGACAGAATTCGGATACTTTGCTGTGGTGTGAGACCTTGTAGATTCTCTATATTAGGTTGCCTCTTATATGTTATATTATGATATTTCTGATAAGTATTAAAACAAAAATAGCATTCATAATTTCACATATAACAGATATCTCAGTTTGAGTTTGAGACAGCTGCACATATTACTCATTGTTATACAGCTAAATTCACATTTCACTAACAAAGAGTCTTAATAATTGCCATAGTTACTCACAAATATATATTTAAGTTATTTGGGATTGGTGACAGGGAAGTATTGAAGCCACTTATCCATTCTATCGAGCTTGTCCGAACAAGCTGGTGGCAGTATACTACATCATTTATTCATTCTTTCATGACAACCGAAAGACGTCAACTAATGGACAAAGCCCTTTCCGAGGTCTTGCACTACCCACATTCCGACGACCCTCACGAGATCAGGTCCTACAGCAGGAGATAAGATGGTGCAAATTTGTGCGCCCATATCCAGACTCAATCCCATGAGTTAGCAAAACCCATACATTTCTTAGGTATTTTTTAATATTCCTACTGATTTTTTACTGGGAGTGTTTCTCAGTAGCTGCCACGTCAAGCACTGCACGGTAGGAGAAAAATGAGACGATTCATAAAAAAACAATAGGATATGTCTAGTAGTAATAGGATTGGTCTAGTTTTAAAATTCAAGAAAGAAAGTGAAGAATATTCATGTGTAGGAAAATTTCTGCAAGGAATGGCTATTAAGGTGGCTGTATCTGACAAAGGCATGTCCATTGTACGCGTGCAATGCATGTCCATTTTAAAATTAAAGTACGCCCATTACTGGCCCTATCCCTACAGTACACAGATCGCTCCGATAGCTGCAGAGTACTGGGCTTTCCAGCAATAATACTTAGCATATCTACACAATTACTGCTACATTCCTATCTGTAGAAATTGCAGAATTATACTAGACAGGAAACATGTTGCCACAGATAAAGAACGAGTTAGATTACGCATGTTATGCTGTGTATAATTTAGTCATATATACGTACTACAAGATATTGCCCGCGACTACGTCTACATTGTATTTATAAAATAAATAAAATATCTTTATTCACGTAGGGAATAGGTTTACATCTCTATCTAAAAGTATGTTTCTGTAATTTGACGTTATAATCTTATGAAAATCGTGAATAATGGTATGTATTTAAACCTTACAATATTATAATATTATATCAATCAATATTATTATGAAAAGTATGCTATGTGTTAGTCCAGCGAATAAAATATATGTACAATTTCATCCAAATCCGTTGTTTGCGTTTTTGCATGATTGAGTAATAAACAACTAACTTTCATACAAACACAATAACTTACATACTAACTGTAATAATGTAAGTGAAAAGTTGAATACTTAAGGTTAATAAATATCCAAATACTCGATATATGAATCATCATCATCATATCAGCCGAAAGACGTCCACTGCTGGACAAAGGCCTCCCCCAAAGATCTCCATAACTATAGGTACAATCGAGACCATAATATCCATAAAATCGTAGGCTGCAGCCTAACAATAAAAATATTTAATCCACAAAACAAATGATAGGTTTGGATAACAAAAACTGCAGTAATATAGTTATACAATTGATGGATAATATAAAATATATTTATTCGATGTGGTACTCAGTGCTCTGTAGATGAGTGATTGCTTAAGTGAGTGAGCGCCGTGAATCGGGAGCGTACTTTAAAACTGCCTTTCTTTTATCGTAATAATTAGAAAACAGTTCTTAGGTCTACTAAGACATAGAAATGCTGAGGTAACCACTACCTACTAAAGAAAAAAGAAAGATTCGAATTACAATGAAATTAGACAAAATCTTATTTTACAACATCACATCGTATCCATAAATTTAGTCATAAAAATCATTCGCTCGCATCCATGGCAGTCACGAATTGGCATTCGTTATCTACATGTGTCTATATCTGTGAGCCTGAGGTTCGATTCCAGGCCCGTTACCTGTCACTGCGAAGGCATTTGTTGCCGATAAAGTTGCGGAGTCGTGACTACCAGCGCATACCAGACGTTGAGTAGGGTGGAGGGAACAGTTAGTGACCACGCCGTTATTTCTTTATTCAAAGTTGAACCAAAAATTTTCCTAGATGTTTTTTGCACAAGTTTCTTGTGAATGAGAAGGTCGATTGTCGTATAAATAAATAATGAGAATTTTAACTAAGTTTTTATTCATGTTTTTGTTAAGTAATCGTTTTTAAAGTAACTTGTTTAACTTATTTTGGAATTACATTGGTGAAACAAAAAAAAAACATTGCTGGCTAGGTTTTTGCCGTGACCATTTTATCAAAAGCCGTATACTTTCACCATTGATTCGCATAATGGGCTATCTCTTAGATGCTATTTAGAGTGCAAACTTCTATTGGGCCCCCGACATTCCTATCTATAAGTTTTTTTGTACAATGATTAATGAAACGAATGCGGCCAATAACTATACCTCGCATTGATTTGTAAGCAGTATTGCAGATAAATTTTAGGGTTTCGCACCGAAATGGTGACTAAAACCAAAACATAGCAAGATTAGAATTATCAATACACATTTAAAATGTGGTGTGGGTGAAGAATAGAGAAAGGGATTAACAAATGTAGAAGTGCTGAGAATGGTAGGGGGAAGAGATCTTATCTAAAAGCGATAGAGAAATGGACGACGAAAAATGTTGGGGCACTTGATTTATTTATTTATTCGCATGGCATGGCATAGAAGGAAAAGTAGAATGAAAGAGAAGTCGGGGTAAAACAAGGATAAAAAGCTTACATAGATAAAATCAAAGCAAAAGTGGAAGAAGTGTTGTATCAAGAAATGAAAGCCAGGTATAGAGAACAAAAAGGAAGGTAGTGTCAAGTATAGAGAGCAGTAGATAGCAGAATCAAATTCAGTCACAACGCTATTTCAGCATGCTCTAATGAAATTTAGACTCGACTAAAATAACTTTTGCCCAATATTAAGTTTTATTTGATTTCATATGATTTATATTTGTAGTTTTACACATCATAACCGAAATAAGTATATTAAACCTATATAAATTATAAAGCCTATCTAAATGGTTGTAAATTTTTCGCCTGGTTGAAGAAAACGTACTCAAAAAGCTGACAGTATTGCTATGCTGTATGGCAATTCTGATTCTTTAACCATACCGACAACAAATTAATTAAAAGAAGTCAATGAATAATTTAAAGATATCAATATCACGTCTCGTCATACCACATGAAAGGGCTTCATTTCACATTCTAAAACAGATTCTTCTTCAACTTCAGGCTGCGATGTTTTCAACTGTAAAAAGTACCTTTCAACCCTTATCTCCGAATCGTGTGACGCTAAAATCTGACAAAATTACATTCTATAGATGTTTATGTATTACATTACAGGAGAAATAGGACAATAATTTCAAAGGGTGCGGCTTCACTAACAAATTGCTATGGGTTTCAGTTTAAGACAAACTACCTAACTTTTAATACGCCTAAGGACGTCACGGAATCGTAGGTGCGCGAGCCCTACTCGCACTTGGCCAGGTTTATTAATTAAAAAAAGCCGGATGACAAGTCTAATACACAGCTGACATTATAATGTTACTAGTTGCTAGATGGTTACTGATCCCGCTCATAGTGCAGTGATTATCTAATCTGTGACTTAGAGTTCACTTCAGTAATCACCTAACTACGGTATAGGAATTACTTTGATTGAGCTGCAAGCTGAGTGAAAATATAGTCAATAGTCAATCGTTTATTGCCTTCTATAATGTTTATATACAGGTGGTAGGTTTTAAATTAAGAATACTCGTACAATTTAGGACCCTGTCGGGTACAAAAACATATTTCAGTAGTATAAATTATAATATATCATAATCATAATATCAGCCGAAAGTCCACAGCTGAACAAAGGTCTCTCCCAAAGATCTCCATAATTGCTAGTCTCTCAAGATCATAATGGTCATCTACATAGTAACGTCATGCTTAAATATTGTACCTTGTTTTCACATAGACAGTTCGTAAGTAGGTTCTCACATTGATTAAGTCACTTATATTATAGTTTTATAAGTGAAAACATGTAACTGTTGCAATCCTAACTTCATCTAAAAAGCAATGTAGATGTAAGTTTCATCATGACAGCCGAATGACGTCCACTGCTGGACAACGGCCTCGCCAAAAAAAATCTTATTTACACTACAACACTATATTTCAGCGCTACTAATGAAATTTGGAATCGGTAAAATCAATTTTCCCCAATACTAAGTTTTATTTTATTTCATATGATTTATTTATTTGTAGTTTTACCAGAAAACTATATACACATCATAACCGAAGTAAGTATATTAAACCTATATAAATTATAAAGCCTACCTATATGGTTTTAAAGTTTTCGTCTGGTTAAATAAAAACGTACTCAAAAAGCTGACAGCACTGCTATGCTGTATGGCAATTCTGATTCTTAACCATACTGACAACAAATAAATTAAAAGAGGTCAATGAATAATTTAAAGATATCAATATCACGTCTCGTAATACCACATGAAAGGGCTTCATTTGACATTCTAAAACAGATTCTTCTTTAACTTCAGGCTGCGATGTTTTCAACTGTAAAAAGTACCTTTCAACCCTTATCTCCGAAGCGTGTGACGCAAAAATCTGACAAAATTACATTCTATAGATGTTTATGTAAATATTACAGGAGAAATAGGACAATAATTTCAAAGGGTGCGGCTTCTCTAATAGACCGAAAATCCTTCACTAACAAAATTGCTATGGGTTTCGGTTTAAGACAAACTACCTAACTTGAAATACGCCCAAGGACGTGACGGAATCGTAGGTGCGCGAACCCTGCTCGCACTTGGCCAGGTTTATTAACAAAAAAATTCTTAAATGAAGTTGCGTCCATCATTTGGACATGAAATAATGACCACGCTTGGCAGACGGGTCAGTATTATAGTCATACAACGCAGATAGACGCTGCAGCCCATTCTCTGAGGAGGTATTCGGGACGACTTCTACGCCCCCCACGGGACGAGATGGGGTGGCGATATTCTATGCCGTCAGCCACACAGCAAAGTGTAAGTTAAGCATACATAAATGATACCTAACCAACGAAGCCTACTCTTGAGTATTTTTAAGAAAGCTAGCACATTTTCTTTTTATTCAGAGTTAATTGTACATTTAGTAACACCTTTTAGAGAGCGTGTCTCACGTTTTAAGACTTAACTTAAAATTATATTATTTTAAGCATATTACAAGCAGACTTTCGGTATAAATTATAGACCCCATTAAAACTTTTTAGTGTTACTTTGTCTATTCCATCGGTAGATAGCATAGATAAAATAAAATAAGGCTTAGTCGTAGGGGCGCTAATCATATCGCAATCTACTATATAAAAATAAGTCGGGTTTTCCTTCCTGACGCTATAACTCCAGAACGCACGAACCGATTTCCACGGTTTTGCATTCCTTGGAAAGGTCTCGGGCTCCGTGAGGTTTATAGCAAAGAAAATTTATAAAATTTAACGCGGGTAACACCGCGGGGCACAGCTAGTTACATATATATACTAGGTCTGCAAGGCATTCTGTTGCTTGCAAATATTGAGCTGAATGTCGTCAAGCAGTTTTCTGTCTGATTTCAATGTGACATTTGTTTTATTCGGTGATTATTCCTCAGGGTCTTATTAAATCCGTTTTTTATGAATTCATATATATGCACTCATGAACTAAATTTGAAGAAGATCGGTTCAGCGAGCGGTTCGGGAAGAGTACGATCAGGAACGAACTACATGAGTCTCCTAAGAAGGAGCTTCGTTTACACTCAGCTTAAATATATACATTCGCATTTATTACCTCCTACAATTCAAGTCGGTTAAAAAATATGCTATTTATTAAGCCCGACTCTTAAAAAGCTAATAAAATCAAGCAAATTCTATACAAAAAGCAGTTATTGTACTAGCACGTTTGTAATCTCGGGCCTCAATGACAACCAATCGAACTCAAATGGCCTCCAACTCCAAATATCTAATGTGACTGTTATATTCAGATCTATTTTTACCTTTTAAGTAGTCAGGTTTTAACTCAACAACTTATCTTTATCACATTTTATTGTAATATATTCGATTATTTTAGTAATTTCTATTCAATTTGTAGATAAAATAAAACCAGACGCGAATTGACTTGTGCGGCGACGGTACAGTGTTTTTATTTTTATTATTTAAGGCCCAGATTACAGCCGGCAGCCATCTCGCTTGCACATTTTTAAGTTTTATATTGTGGTGAGCGGTGGGTCGAGAATTGTAAAAACAACAAAAGTTTTGAAACAGATTTAGAAACTTAAGAGTCCAGGCTACAAGCACTGCGTAAGGGCTCAAACGTGGTCCACTTACAGAGTCCCCATGACTGTATAGTCGGGGGAACTGTGCGAGAGTCCCGACGTGCACAGTACACTTCTCACTGTATTTATCGTATTATTTATTGAATTTGGTAGGTATTCAAACATTTCTAAGGTCTTTTATTCTTTCTAAAATTTTAAATAATATTCCAGATTAATTAAAATACCGTCCTTATTTAGGAAATTCGCACTGTCTCTTTCTTTCCATCCAGGAAACAAAAAATTCAATTTTGCATTAAATATTTTGTGTATCGTCGTTTTCATCAGCTATCCTTTTTTTCTCTCGAAATGTTACAAAAGGCACCAAAAACCCTTACTGGTACCTACTGTGGTTCGAAACCCAAACAAGATAACATTATAAAATATAATTGTTTAGTTTTTAAATGAATCAAAATATGCTTTGATTATTGTATGAGATTAATATTCCAAGATATTTTGAACAAGTTTCAATTTTAATATTTTTTGTAATGATCACTTAATACGGGAATAGCTGTTTACTTTTCCTTTTTCTACAAAATATTTACAGAAATGCTATGTGTAGTTAGTAAAACAGATACAAAAGTAAAAACTGGATTCAAATATTGTCTATATGTCAACCAAGACATAGAATAAACAGTTAACAAAATTTAAGAAACTTAATTTGCCTGAATGACCTGAAACCTGATTAAAGATTGAACATGCAAAAGAATAACCTATACACATATAACAGCATATTGCATGGTGAGCTAATTTTTTTTTTATTCACTTTTTCTCTTAGGTACTTGTTTTCTTTAAGTGGTTCAGTTTTATGAATCCTTTCTTATCATTAAATTTCCACCACAATGAAAAATATGAATAATATTTTCTTAGATTCCGGCAAAAAAGCATCAACTGATCGTTTTTTTTTTGTATTTCAAGTTCATTACGTCATTTTTTATGTATTTTGCTAGTTTTTTTTTATCTGAATATTTTTTTATCGATAGGGAATACTTTCAAAATGGTCCCATATAAATCTTATTTCAATCAGTCGACAAAAAGAAAGGTTGAAGTAGCTATTAACATTTTTTTTTATTTGACTAGATGATGTGCTACGCATGTCATCAATAATTCAAACATCTAAATACACGAGCGAGATAGCTACACGCTGAATCTGGGCCTTAACACGATTGGTAATAAATAAAAGACCTGACTAAATCCTTATTTGATTCTGAATGAGAAAACCGTGAATGAAATATAATTGCGTGGTATAAAGATCTGAACTGCCATTCATCGATACTTACTTTAATTTACTGCATTTTTTCCTTGAAGCGATTTTACAATGGTTAGACGTTTAGATGACCGTGTAAGACCTTTTTTTTGCAATTAAATCAGCGTTCGCACGCTTCAGAATGACTGAAAATTGGAGACGTTTCTATTTCGTTTTACATTCCATTGAGTTTATTAACTGTAGGATATGAGACTAGGAATTCTAGAATGTACAGATTTGTTTAAGCTTTGTGTTGTAGATGGAAGGAATGAAATAGCTAGGTGTTCATTAGGTAGGACTCTTGCGAATGTATCACTCCGACTTAAATTAGAAACTATTACTGTTCTTAAGCAACTTAATCAAATGCATACTTTTATAAGGTGCCACATCATGCACAGATTCACGACACTGGTGCGCGGCATCAATTAAAAACAAAAATATATAACTATGCTTAACGTAATGAAAAAGAAAATGTATGTATATATCGTCGCATATAAATTTATTTCAATTGGTGGACTCAAAGAAATGTTTTAGTATATTATACGAATCAATATACACAGCGTTGTAACTAATCTAAATGGAAGACACCTGGTGATCTGTAACACAGGTTCACTCTTCGGACACCAGTTCCTTGCAAACTAAAAGAAAATGTACTCCAAAACTTAGTCGTAACTTTTTACACGTGTAAGGGGAAAATAGCGAGTTTATTATAACGCTTTTATTAGCTTCATACGTATGTTACACAAACTTTGAATTGATTGTGACCTCCTTCAAAACGTTGGATTACATCGAAATTTATTATTACAATTAAATATTTTAAACAATTAGACCCGTTATCCTTAGTAGGATAATCGGAATCAGCGATTTTTTGTTCCCCTATAACTGGTAGTGTCTTTCTGCCAATAACTGTTTTGAGGTAGGTAAATAAAATAATAGATAGTATAAAGAAGAAAAACAGGCTTATACAACATGTAACGTAATTAACGCACACCCTCAATCATCCCAATTAGAATATTATGTTGTAATCATAATACATACACTGAATTTTTTATTTAACATGTATATGCATTGTTATTTACTAAATTAGTTTCTTGGAATAAAGTTATTTTTTTATTTTGTGTTGAATTATGGACCTTGTATGAATACAAATAAAACTGCGATTTTAAAGTCTTATTACTTTGACTTAGGGTCCATTTCAATTTGTTTTGACTGTACAGGGTTAATATGACAATATTTTCCGTAGTATTAATTATTTTGGAATAAAAAATTACCTATATTAAAAATGATATAAATCGATTCAGTAAACGATTCTGAACAAACTATTTTCAGGATGTGCGTTAATTAAGTTACATGTTGTATCGAGTATCCAACTAAAAAATAAATAATAGTGTAAAAACAATAAAAGAGACGCTTATATAGAAACGCCAACTGAAAAAATCAAATTGTAATAAAGAAAGCGTGGGGTGCGTGGTGTTAATAAAAACACTTTATTGACAAATATGAGTAGAAGGATTTGTATTTTGATAATGTCTTAAAAAGCACCCCACGGTTATTTTACATATTAAGTTACATTCTTAGTTAGTTTTTCTATAAAAGCGTGGTTTTTTAGTTTTATATTTGATGTTGAATGATTTGTATGCCGACGGTACAATAATTCTGTACCATCGTCTCACAAATCAGACACAACCGTATCCGATGCGCTCCTACTGGGAAGACAGTTTATCAGGCCCATATCTATTGATTTCAATGCACAGGTTTATCCCAGTCTAATCGTGTTGAAGCCACCAACTAAAGACTATTGATAGCCGGCTTAGTGAACTTCCGGTGTAACAGCCATTTGTCTTCGGCTAACTAGTCAGTTTGATGTAGTTGCAAGATATATTGCTTTAGTTTGCTAATACGTGCACAATATCTAGCCCTTATTGTTAATGTCGACTGGCCTGGCTTGTTTATACCTGAACGTTAAGCCAGAGCTAGTTGGTTCGATACCCACGTAGAACAAATCTTTGTCTGATGAGTATTATAGTATAGTATATTACCTTAATATGGACAGAACTATTGACAATATGTAGTAAAAATATTAGACTTAAACTAGATAATTAAACATAATCTCTTGACAATAACTTGATACGAGCTCGCTAAATATCTGCTGCTCGCTAAATGCTATAATAAAATAAATTTTATAAATGTTTTCATACAATGTGATGATGAAATAATAATGTATACAACTATATTACTACAAACATGTTCTGACTATTTACAAGCGCTTTTTTAAAGTCTACGTGGATAAAAACCATTTTTATTTTATTTTTTATTTTAGTACGAATATAAGTTCTGTGTCTGAGAGTAATTTATCTATAGTATGTACATATGTATGTATTTAGAAATATATGTTGTAACGCGTCGAACACAACAACGCGCCACCACTACTCCAGCGCATACCGGCCCACCTACCGAGCCACCGCCACCTCGCCCCGCGACCCGACCCCGGCGCCGTCCTGACCGCCTATAAAGCACCTCGCAGAGCAAAGCAGCGGCTCCGACCGATACGCGCAGGAGTTCCCCAAGGCTCAGTCCTTGCTCCGCTCCTGTTCTCGCTGTACACCAGCGACATCCCCAAACCCAAGAAGGCTCATCTAGCCCTCTACGCCGACGACACAGCTCTCTACTACTCTAGTAGAGACCCGTCCGCCATCCACCGAGAACTCCAATCCTCAGCCGATGCCCTCGGCAAATGGTTTAGGAAGTGGAGGATCGAAGTCAATCCCACCAAGAGCGCCGCCGTGCTCTTCTCCAGGGCCGACCCCAAGCCCACCGCAGATCCCGTCCGAATGTTTGGTGAACCGATCCCTTGGGAGAAGAAAGCCAAATATTTGGGAGTGATCCTCGATCAGAAGTTAAACTTCAAGGACCATCTGAGATACGCTCGTAACCGTGCCTCATTTGCCCTTTTTCGATTACACTGCCTCCTGAATGCACGCAGTAAAATGTCCCTTGAAAACAAGGTGAGAATTTACAAGACGTGCATTCGACCGATGATGACCTATGCGAGCCCGGTCTTCGCGCACGCAAAGAGTTACCTCATCCACTACTTGCAGATAGTCCAAAACAAGTTTATGCGACGGGCCGTGGGCGCACCATGGTTCGTCCGTAACAAAAGCCTCCATGCCGATTTCCAATTGCCTACCATCAGGCAATGGATGAAGCAAACGTCCAAACGGTATTTTGACTCTGCCACTCACCATCCAAGTAAATTGGTGGTACAGGCGGTCAACTACACTCCCCTCCGATTCTCAATGAAGCACCGTCGTCCGAAGCACGTCCTAGACGACTCGGACGACGAGATCACCGTCTACCTTGACCACATCAAATCGATCAGAGACTCTCGCAACACTGCACAACCGATATTTCGTACTCGCCGGATGCGAGTACGACCGCGAACGCGTCGCGACCACCAGCGTCCTCCATGACCCTTAGTTTGCATATCGTACCGATAAAAAGCCCCCCTCAACGCGGACGGGGGGCCGCGTCATGTCATTAACGTAGAGCGAAAGTTGCACTAAACTCCCTAAAAACCATGATCTCTCGCCCTCTCCCCGCCAGTATCCGCCCAGAGCCGAGGTTCGAGCCCCACAGGGGGCGCCCTCCGGCGCGGGTACTTAGTTTGTAGTTTTATTTGCTAGGCCGGTTAGAGCCCACGCTCACCCCTACTGTCCGGTGAAGCAGTAAAAGCCGAGAGGCTAACTGCACGCGTCACGTTAAAAAAATAAAAAAAAAAAAAAAAAAAAAAAGCTGCGGCAGTTCGCGTTCGGCACGCTTCGAGTGTACTCCTCCGTATCGACTTAGGTCGGTCGTGGTTACCTCGCCCCTTGCTGAGCCCGAGCTAGCGGCGTGTATCGTACGTTTGGCTGTGTTGGCGACGTTAGCGTCCCGCACACCATTCAGACGGTACACAACGCGTGTAGGGATTCCGTAGTTCATTCGGTTAGTTTCATCTGTTATTAGATCCCAGCCTTGTTTAACGTAACGTTTCCACTATTGTTTAATTGCGTTAGGCTAACTTTGTAAATTCTGCCACCGAAATGTAAATAAATAATTATTGTTAGCTGTCTTGTGAGTTTAAATTATCTCCTCACACATACCCCGCTTACATCTGGCGGCCCAACGTAGGGGCTTTATCTAGTTTATGTTAGTAGATTAGATAGGTACCCACATACCTGTTAGGGTTTTTTTTTGTTCCTTTGTTTTAGTAATACTAGTTTTAACCATCTACCCTCAATTTTTTTTTATTTGTTTACTTCGGCATTTTAGCCGCTATTCTTTTGTTTTATTATCTTCACGCTAGGACCCCTTAGGGGTAGGCAGAATTTTACTTATTAGGACAAAATAGTTAACAACATTGAGTTTTATAAAATATTACCTAGGCGTAGTCGTAGGAATTTAGGCAATAATATGTCGAACGTCAGCTTCTCAGACGACCAGTTTCGCGACCTGTTAGGTGTCTTAGCTAGTCGGAATGATCAGGTCCCACAAAAATCAGGTAGCTTTGCGTCATGCACTGCTCGCTTCAACGGATCTCGGAATACGGCAGTGGTTGAGGCATTTCTGTCTACCATCAGCACGTATAAGAAAATAGAGGCAATAAGCAATGACAACGCCATTGAGGGACTCACATTGCTACTGGTTGACGAGGCCTCCATCTGGTGGCTAGGAGTGAAAGACACAATCACGAACTGGCAAGAAGCTGTGTCCCTAATAAGGACAACGTTTGCTCCGAAGAGACCAGCTTATCTGGTATATGATGAAATTGTTTGCAGTAAGCAGCAGAGTCCTGTGGGTACGGAATTATTTGTTGCCAAGAAACGAGCCCTTATGGCAGAGTTGCCTAAGCCTTCACTTACTCCATCACAAGGCCTGGATCTCTTGTATACTTCCCTACATATAAATATAAGAGATAGAATACCAAGAGATTCTGTTGCGACCTTTGATGAGTTCTTGTCGAAGGTACGACAAATTGAAGAATCAGTCGCTGCACAATCAAGACCCAACTCAAGCAACACCTCTGCCACTCCATCAGGGAAACGACCTAGGTGCACCTTTTGCCGTGCTTTTGGCCACAACGAACAGGACTGTCGTAAGAAAACCGACAAAGTCAAGACTGCAGCTGTAGACGGTGCGGTAATTCCAGCTGCATCCAGACCAACGCCTAGTCACAAAATCACCTGTTACGGTTGCGGTGAGCCCGGTGTAGTCCGGAGCAAATGCCCAAAGTGCAACAAGAACAAAGTTGACGCAGTGAACGTCGGGTTTTGTTCCCTCAGCTCCAACCTGGTAGCTACAGCACGACTTAGGCCAACTGTTAAGATTTGCATCGCTGGCGTCAACGGACAAGCTCACATCGATTCCGGGGCCAAGTTGAGTGTTGCATCTACGTCATTGTACAGTATGCTGAAGCGAAAGGGAGTCGAATTCAAAACTGAAACGGCGACGATTACCCTTGCTGATGGCTTACGGCGAAGACAGCCTGTCAAGACAGCAGCGGTTGCAGTCACATTATGTGGACGGATAATCCCCACAAATTTTATCGTATTGCCCGAATCACAAGATAACAGAACGCTCCTAGGAGTAGATTTTATTCAAGATGCAGGCATCGTACTCAACTTACCGTAGTTATTATTCCATTTCATGGATGAACCTGGAAAGAAGCATGATCTCTACAACGAGGAAGAAGTTGATGCAAACGTGTTCATGGTGCAAGCGGAACCAGAAGAAACCGAGTCAGTGATTTCTAGGTTAGCCAAAATGACTTCTCTGGAACCGATGGTTAGCCCGTTGCTTGCGACACCGTCTCCAACTTCATATGCTCCTGAGGAAGGTAACATGGCAGATTCGTACGGACCACCTCCCTTAATTGAGTTCCATACGCCGCCACCATCGCCCTCGCGACCAAATCCCGCGCTGTCTGGCTACTCGCCGAGATTTGTCAGGGCATTATTTCGGGATGCGCAATCAAATATTAATGGTGCTGAAGTAACACTCTCCCCACGCAGTCAGCAGCTGTTTGGTCCTAACATCGATATTGCTATGGTCACAGTATCTGATTTAGGAGACACCACCACGGAAGAGAGTATCCAGCTGAATACTGTATTGGAGCCGTTTTGGTGCAGGGGGAGGGCGCAACTGAGCACCCCGTGGAATATGCCTCGCCGCTCTGCAGCAGACAGCAACGACAGCATCAACTGGTCTCCTCGTCGGGTCGACTTCGGGACCAGAGGGGGAGACTGTAACGCGTCGAACACAACAACGCGCCACCACTACTCCAGCGCATACCGGCCCACCTACCGAGCCACCGCCACCTCGCCCCGCGACCCGACCCCGGCGCCGTCCTGACCGCCTATAAAGCACCTCGCAGAGCAAAGCAGCGGCATTAGTTTGCATATCGTACCGATAAAAAGCCCCCCTCAACGCGGACGGGGGGCCGCGTCATGTCATTAACGTAGAGCGAAAGTTGCACTAAACTCCCTAAAAACCATGATCTCTCACCCTCTCCCCGTCAGTATCCGCCCAGAGCCGAGGTTCGAACCCCACAGGGGGTGCCCTCCGGCGCGGGTACTTAGTTTGTAGTTTTATTTGCTAGGCCGGTTAGAGCCCACGCTCACCCCTACTGCCCGGTGAAGCAGTAAAAGCCGTAAGGCTAACTGCACGCGTCACGTTAAAAAAAAAAAAAAAAAAAAAAAAAAAAAGCAGCGGCAGTTCGCGTTCGGCACGCTTCGAGTGTACTCCTCCGTATCGACTTAGGTCGGTCGTGGTTACCTCGCCCCTTGCTGAGCCCGAGCTAGCGGCGTGTATCGTACGTTTGGCTGTGTTGGCGACGTTAGCGTCCCGCACACCACTCAGACGGTACACAACGCGTGTAGGGATTCCGTAGTTCATTCGGTTAGTTTCATCTGTTATTAGATCCCAGCCTTGTTTAACGTAACGTTTCCACTATTGTTTAATTGCGTTAGGCTAACTTTGTAAATTCTGCCACCGAAATATAAATAAATAATTATTGTCAGCTGTCTTGTGAGTTTAAATTATCTCCTCACACATACCCCGCTTACAATGTCTGTTTATACACAATGTCTGTACAACATGTCTGTGTGTGTGCCTAGTTTGGGATCGAATGGCAGTATATTAGTTGTCCCAAGATATTTATTTATTATTATATATATTTAGCACTGCTTTTTAACCGAATTCAAAAGAAAATGGGTTCCCAATTCGACTGAATTGTTTTTGATGTAAGAATGATAACATGTCAGATTTTACACATCATAGGCGACTACTGTAAGGCTCGCTCGTTTTTTCTTATATGTTTGTAAACAAATTTTGATAATTGCTTTTTATCTATGGAACACTCTTCCTATATGGTCTTATGTACATTTTGTTCAAATCGGTTGCTTCTGGGTCTTTCCGGTTGTGTCGCATCAAAACCGAGTCTCCTAGGTAAGCAGGTGTCACATTGCCAACTTCTACACTCACTAACTACAACTACTAATCAGTTCTGTGCTGTAAAAGCTTAGTTTCCCTCTACGTGTATATACAATGAACAGGTAGCTTTATACATAGTGTTCCATAACTCCCACTCCAACCTCCGCTACGCTATCGTCAGTGCATTCACCCCACTCACGGCGCGCATATTATTACGTTGCCACTATTTAACACCCTGTACAACTAATATTACGTTTAAAAGCTTTTATACTGCGCGAGTCAAAAGTGGTTACGAGTGGTTTTTCTCTTAACCTGACGTGATTATTTCCGCCTGAGCTAAGTACGGAATGAATCATGTCGAGTAATAAACAAACATTACTCTATTGAACTCTAAAAGCTCCAATAACATTGTTTTCATACTACTACTACTATCAAAATCTTGCTTGTCTAGCGGTAGCGTATTCAACCGCCGCGCTGTTCAAACGTTCACGGGTTGGGCCAAACAGTGATCGTAAGATTTTACATACTGGAATAATTCTCAGTATGAGCCCCGAGTCTTGAAATTGCGGGTGTTAAACCTACGTGCCTTGAAGAGCATGTAAAGCTGTTGGTCATGTACTTCTTTTCTTTCCGGTCGTGTTGGCTAGCCGTTCCACCGGATCATATGAGTGCTATGGGATTAGAAAGTGCACTTGTGCCACACTTGTGCACTACAATCTGTCCCGCACAGATGCTAGTCTCCATTGAGACTTGCCAGCATTGCCGACATTCGACCAGGAAGACATTATTATTGTTTGTATACGGAAACCGGGAATGGATTATTTATGAATGTATTAACAAACAAGGAAGAAACCACGAAATATACATACAAATAAATATAGTCTAATTAATAAATACTTCATTTGAAGTCGGTCATAAATTACAATCTTTTTAAGCTCAGCAAATATGACTAAGCCTCTATTTTGTTACACGTTGTATATATACATAATTAATCGCTTGACCACAAAACGAGATCTTTCAACAATGCAAATTAATGGCTAGTTCACAAAAAGGCGCAAAAGCACTTTGCGCCTATTCTCGTATTACTAAATTCGCATACAAAAAATTAAATGTTTCCTTTCTACAACAAATTGATTTTTTTTTCATTTTATTAGGCAGTAAACAGTCTAATAGATTCCGAAGTCACTCAATCACGGTTCGACAATAGCGTTCCGAGTTTTTATGTTGTAATAACTGTGGCAAGTTGTTTGGCACGTTGACCCTACACGCACACATTGGCTTTACTTAAAAAAATTGTTTTAACTCTTTTAACCCCGATCTAAAAATTGAACGATAATTGTATACTTAATGACCATAGTTGAATTCTCGGAAAGCTTAGGAAGTTATTCGCCTGTCTGTTATAAAGAATCCCAACAACTGGTAGATTAGTCTCAGTCAATGAGCTAGAAGCTGTTAAAATATGAACCTCACTTTATGTTACATAACCTAAATATTTGAACAACACGAGCAAAGCGCCAGATTACTTTATAAAGGACTGTAGACTTAGTCTGCTTTTCGTTATGAAGTAATCTGGCTCTTAACTCGTGTTTCCGAAGTCTATAGCCTTCCAAGTTTTATTGTAAGAACTATGGCAAGATGTCTGGCACCTTCACCTACAACTTATGGATCGGAAAATTTTTAATTTTCCGATCCATAAGTTGAACTATTCTTGTATAAAGACTACAGTCAAACCCTCCAACAGCATAGAAAGCTAGTCTGCTGTCTCTTATAAAGTATTCCAGCAACAGGTGAATTTATCTATATTTATGGATTAACAGACAATCTATTCATATATCAACTTCAGATTGAGATCTTACAGACAACACGAACTCTGCTCTACCTACACCTATATAAAGTAGCACTAGGGGACTTGAAAGCTCTGATAATATGGCCTATTGGTTGGCCACCACTGTCCATATGCTAAAAAAAGTAAAAGTCAAGAAACTAAAGTAGTCAGAAATCACTTACTCTTAACTAGTAAGAGCTGTCAATTGTAAAATTGTTGTATATTAACTTGCTGCCATTAATTAAGAGCTACTTAAGGGGATGCTCCGAAAATGAAGGATCGATATTATAACATTAATTATTGCATCAAATAATGGTTTACAGAAATAAACCTAACATTACACACTATAATTACAGGATATCAATAAACGTATTAACTATTTACAACAACTTAATAGTAAAATAATTTTAATTTAATATACATAATGGGAAAATTAACGAAATATAATAATAAATATAATCTTACATTACGCGTTATCAAAAGCATAATTTAAAATGGCATTTAACAATGTTGACCATATTCATTATCCCTATTGTTTTCCTAAACGTATTATATATTAATACATAATAATTATGGAGTACTTTTCCATGTAATAAAATTTAATTATTTTCTCGATATTATTTATCGAATATAGTGGAATCCTATTATTATGACACCATCAAATTACCTATATTATAAATAAAGAATCTATTCGTGAAGACCTTTTATTGGCTCTCAGGAACGATTATATCTGCATATGATTGTTATTATTTGCTATTGGTCTTCCTATAAATAAATAAATACGTTGCTCTCAAAATTATCGATATTTTAGCTCAAAACTCCCCCTTAATTTGAGTTCCTCGAGCATAATGTAAACGCAATCTTGACTTCTAGTTACCAAAGTAATTAAGATCTAGGATTAACTGAAAATTAATTATTATCGCTCGAAATATGCCTGGGACTTAGGGCGCTACTTCTGTCAGATAGGCGTTAGGGGTAAATCAGAATATATTAGGTTACATATTAGTAATTTGCTGTGTAATCTGAAGTCGTTCAATTGATTAAATACTGTACTCTTGTTCGAATTACTGTCATAGCGACCACTCTCAATAGACTGTAGTCATCTGCCCGAACATATTATAATGCACATGTATGTGCGCAAACACAGGTGCACTTCCTATTCACTCACCCACATGATTCTCGACATAAAAATTCTTTTATTACTTTTTTACGATCCGAGATTTGAACCCAGATCTTCTTTATCTCTGTTTGAATATGCTAGCTCACCTAGAGCAAGTCCACAGTCAGCATTGAGTAAAGCGCTGTGTATGACTGAATAAAAAAAATACCTTGAGTGTGATTTAATGGATAATAATTTGTGAGGGATACAGCAGGTGGTACCTGTGCACTGTTGTGTACTATAGCTAGCTATAGCGGTCGCCAACTCGTATGCCAAGCGCGGTGAATACGGCAAACCCCTCCAAATGGCAACATTATATAAACTTCTGGGGGAGGCTTATGTCCAGCAGTGAACGATATCAGGCTGATGATGTCATATGTAATGAGATATGACCATATCACGGCGTCAAAGTGTCATCGGTTCCCCCTCACAAAATGCATCAGTAATAAGTTCGAGTTTTGTATGGGAAATCTACCAAAGGACGGATGGCAGCGTCTTCTGAGTACTATGACCATCATACTGCGATCGCCAAGCGTGGCGATGATGACATATCCCCCTAAGACGGTTCTTGGGGGGAAGCTTTTGACCAGTAGTGGACTTTTTTACAGCTGTTAGACAGAAATAGATCTTAAGTTTCGTCGATTTCTGTTACATCTTGTATATTAGTGACAAAATCTAATTACAGCTTTTATGGACATTTAGTAACAGGAAAACCGAATTGTATTCTGCACGCTCGTCGGCAGAGCCGCGCAGCGGGATTTTGCACGATTTTGCCTAACCAACTAGAGCAAAGTCACAGTTGTAGTAAGCAAAGAACCACTTTTTATCCGAAACTCTTTTGAGGCATTCACAGAAAAGACTTAAAAAACACATTTATTGCACAGAGCATTGTGTGTCACAAATGTGTATAATTTGTCCTCAATTGACTGGCCTGTTGGTGACCCGGACTGCTAACCCTGTAGTCGTGGGTTCGATCGCCACCCATGAAAAATCTTTGTATGAACGATTATTTCTTCTGTGTACAAATATCACGTTTTGGTCGCCCATTTATTGAACGCAGGACAACATTATCTGTGCTTGAACAAAATAGGTACCGCTAGACCAACAAAGTGTGAGTTTAGGATATCTATACATATAATAAAATCGTAGGAAAGTCAAAACTGTACATTGAATATTTATTAAAAAGGATACTTGGGACGTGATCTACAATCGATATTGAAGTCAAAAATATAGTTTTTAGATTTTTTGTCTGTGTGTATGTCCGGGCTAAACTCAAAAAGTACTGCGTGCATTTACTTCAAATTTTGCATGAATATTACTAAGAGGTCGGGTCAACATATAGGCTACATATTATCACGCTATCACCTACGGGGGAGGAGCTGTGACAATTTATAAAATTTAACGCGGGTAAAACCGCGGGGCACAGCTAGTTTATAATAAAATAATACTACTTTACTTAATCGTATGGGCAGTGGTTACCCCAGTGTCATAGTTTTTCAAGCCGTCCTATTGGACTGACGCAACTGACTGACCTCTGACATGGCTTATCGATTTTTGTCTAATGACTACAAACGGGACAGCTTAACGTCCTCCGAAGCACGGAGCCGCTCAGAAATTTAACCACTTTAATAATAATAATATAATAATAATAATATCTCGGGACAATGTCACTCAGATCATCCTAGCCCCAAATTAAGCAAAGCTTGTACTATGGGTACCAGGCGACGATATACATACCTACTTATATAGATAGATAAATACATAGAAAACATCCATGACTCAGAAACAAATATTCGTGATCATCACACAAATATTTGCACTTACCGGGATTCGAACCCAGGACCACCAGCTTCGTAGGCAGGAGCACTATCAATTAGGCTACGGTGACTTTGGCTGTCAACCATCTATTGTAGACTGACCGAGTGCTTAATATCGCCGGGCTAAAACTTACGGGCCGGTGAGAGCAACTCGTTGTAAGCTCATCCAAAAGTTTTCTCACGGTTTATTCCAAACATTTAAAGTTAAGTCAGCTTACTACCAAACACAGAACAGAATTTCAAGAATGCGTGTCTAAAGTTAATTTAATAACCCGTATTTCTGTCATGCTATCTTTAATAGGTACCCAAAAAACAACTGATCAAGTGCGAGTTGATTTTGCGTGCCAAGGGTTCCGTACTTTCCTCAAACAGATAAAATAAATTTAACTAATCATATACCACTAAAAACAGATCGGGTGACGTGTTAGACATATATATTTACTTGTCCTATAACAGTTATATAAATATAATATAACAACTAGAAGCATTCTGCTGTTTGCGAATATTGAGCCGAGTGTAGTCGAGCAGATGTCTATACTTACATTTGTTTTTGTCGGTGATTATTCCTCCGTGGAGTGTCCGATTTTTATGAATTCAAATATAGGCACTCACGAGTATGTTCACTACCACCGTGTCAAAGTTGAAGAGGATCGGTTTATCAGTTCAGTAGGAGTATGAGCAGGAAGTAATATATGAGTCGCCAAAGAAAGAGCTTCGTGTACACTCAGCTTTATTAGTTTGGATTTGTATACACATCCAGTGTCATACAACCTTCTAAAGGTTCATTTTTAATTATTAAGCATTTGTTGACGGGGCACAATTTAAATGTAAATCTGTATTGGAATGAAGCTATTCTATATGATACTGCAGAATCATATAGAATAGCTTCATTCCAATACTTGATCTAATTATACTTTCTTTTTATAATATCTAGGGACAATGTCACACAGATCATCCTAGCCCCAAACTAAGCAAAGCTTGCACTATGGGTACCAGGCGACGATATACACTTACTTTTTCACTAACTACCGACACGACCGAAAGATGTTAGGTACCTACAGGACCGACGGAATTACGTGTTCTCAGAGGCACGGGAGAGAACTCCCAGACTTCGGGCTGAAAAAAATCTGACCCGCGATTAGAACCCAGGACCTCATTATCTGTGGTCGAACACACTACCGCTAGACCAACGAGGCAGTCAACCTAAGTGTGGATGTGACGAGAATCTATAATATGTTTCTATCACCACAAGTAACCATTTCTTAGGCGAATAAAAATCTTATCTTACGGAACCCTTAAAACACTAAAGATGAAAATGAATGATCGAAAGACGATTGATTGAGTGGAATCATAAATGAACGAATAAAATAAAACAAGGTACACGTGTAACTTTGTCATAATATTTTATTGTTCACAGATGTAATATAATGACAGATATTCACGTCCGAATATAATTCTCTAAATTGTATTATTACTGTGTCTAATTGAGATGTTTTTAAGTTAAAAAAGCAATAAACAGAAGTATTTTTTCTTTTTACTGTTATTTGTCACCGTAGCCTAGTTGGTAGTGCTCCTGCCTACGAAGCTGGTGGTCCTGGGTTCGAATCCCGGTAAGTGCAAATATTTGTGTGATGAGCACAAATATTTGTTTCTAAGTCATGGATGTATTCTATGTATTTAAGTATTTATCTATCTATATAAGTATGTATATCGGCGCCTGGTACCCATAGTACAAGCTTTGTTTAGTTTGGGGCTAGGATGATTTGTGGCATTGTCCCTAGATATTAGTATGTCCAAATTTAAAATAAATATCGAAGTTCTAATCAAATTTTTAACTGCCTTCAAAAGTCATTGTCATTTAATCCTTGCTGAACAAGGCTGAGCAGCAAAGAATATTACCAACCCATTTCATCCCGTGGAGGGCGTAGAAGTTAGCCGAAAGTAGGAGGAGCATCTGTGTACTATGAACATCATACTTCGATTGCCAACCCGTCTGTAAAGCGTGGCGATTATGGTATATCCTTCAACTGATGGACACAACTCTATCTTTTGGAGGGGCCTTTCTCCAGCAGTGACAAGATGATGATGATGTCCATAGATACAGTAATATTCGATAATGTAAAAAAAAAAAACTAATGTTCCGTTCTCTATGTTCTACCATAATGTTAAAAAAATACACATACAGACAACAGATTGGGCAGATATTGTGTTCGCCTACGAAAAAATTGCTTTAAGTGGACCAAAACTATGTTAGCAAATGAACTGGTGGTACAGACGCCAGCACATCAAGCTAGCTCAATATATCAAATTTTCCCAATTGAAAGTGATCCTTATGCTTATCTGATAAATTTGAAAATCAATAAAAGAATTAAGCGGCCACCGTAGCCTATGGAGGAATATGAGACATAAATCACGCGCATTTAAAACCTCCATGTTGAATGCTTGCTATTCCAAGGCCAGATTGATATGAATCAGAAACTTGAATCTTAAATCACAATCACGGATGAATAACCCATTAAATTACAATTTCCTGAGCGTTCACACAACGCGAGAAAAAATATACATGAATGGATTTCGCCGAATTTTCGTGGAATGTTGTAATCAATATTTTGCTTCGTTAATAATATTTTTTCATACATAAAACAAAATATTTTGATTTGATTCAACGGTTAGTAGTTTGAACTAGTGTTTGAAGATTTTTAGTAAACATACAACCGAGTTCAACTTTGCTTTTTAACAATGATCTACATTCTTTGGCTCAAAGAGCAGCCCGACTGGGGGAAGTACCTCCACCTTACAGAAGTCATTCCTTAATACAAACATTAATATCTTAATGTTATGTTTCTACGTGTGAAAAAGGTCGCCGGTGTGGGGGGAAGGGTCAGCAATACTTGTTTGCGGACGTGGTTGAAGGCCGGCAACGCAACTGCAACACCTCTGGTGTAGTCTACGTTGGCGGCGGAGACTTATCATCACGTGACCCACTTGCTCGTTTGTCTCCCTTTTATACCTATATAAAAAAATCGTTCTGAATGCAAATATAATATTATATTTTTTCATCGAATTCCAAACAAAACAAAATTCAAGTAACATACACAAAAAATCGTCTGGCCATGGAGAGTTAAAGGGAGAAAGAAAATGTGTGTGCTCGCATCTCGCTGTGTGTGTGACGGCTTTAAATAGGATAGCACCATTAAAAATGTAAAGGTATTTATTGAATAATAATTGTTTTCAAATTATAATAAGCTTCCTTTTTAAATCCGGCAAAAACCTAAGCTCATTACTTACAAAAATGGAACATTAATAATGTAAACAGGCAAAAACTGTTCGATAATCCTTTAACCCCTCACAAACAAGCCTCATTCTCAAGTTCCGCGAAATATTACCATATTCCCCTCCATATGTTTTTATGGACTCATAAACTTATAATTCAATGGGGTACGACCAGTGTGCCCGGCAAGGTGACCTTTCGTGCAACCCCATTTTGTTGTCATATTATTACCTACGAGACGTGTGAGTAACAGTTTACCGAATACTTATTTTCTTGTAGTTCTTACTGTTCAATATTGTCTCATGAGTGAGACAGAGAAAGGGGCTGATATCCTAACGTGCCTTCTGAAATACGGAGACAGATGCTCAGAAATTAAACTTAATAGGCCCACCCATCACTAATCTGTCCTTTCGTTTTCGAGGTTATGAGTACCTTGTACTGAAGACCGATGGACTTAGATGCTACACATATTGTCATAAAAAGCGGATAGCGAATATTAAGACATGTTTTTAATACGTTAAAAGTGTAAAACAGAAAAAAACGGATCATTATTTTCTATTTGCCAGGTTTAAAAGTTTATAGGTTCTCACGCGTTTATAAATTAACGATATAATCATTAAATAATATTTCGATAATTTCTTCCTCATTACGTTTCGTTTGTGGATTTATTAGTATTTAAATGGGATTATTTAGTTAATAAATTAACATTAGAAAAAAATATTATTTAATGGTGTAGGTGGAGGAAAATGATACAATTTATATATGTCCCATCTAATGTAGTCCGCTTAGTTCGCGGCCTGTGTTTTCCTGGGCGTTTTAGTTGTATCTTTGATTTTAAATAAATCAAAACATTGTCGGCGCTACAATTATAAAAGGTTGTTGCAAATGTTGAGATAGCGCAATTCCAGACTGGCCACGGATTATTTATTAGTTCTTTTTTTCCCAAAACAACAAAAATAAAAACAAACATAACAGGTTTTTACTTTCTGTGCAAAGCCGCATAAGATTGCTTTTATTTAAGTATATTTTTAAAGGATGGCTTAGCTTCGCTTACCAGTTACCAGTTACAGTTACCACATGTTACCAGTTATCGGTAGGCTTACACTTGTAGCATTTATTGCATTTTTATCAATTTTAATATAATTTCCTAGCTCCAATATTATTGTGTCTGAACCTTTGACCTCCGAAAGAATGTGAGATATCAAATAAGATCTCTCACACAGTTTAATGTCGTGTTCGTTGTAAAGGTTGTGAATTCAATTCTTGTGAGGAAATAAATTGGTACGAAGTTTATTTCCTCGTGAAAATACCATTTCATTTGCTGCCCTATTTTTGGGATTGAACTACCGCGTCTCTAATAACAAAAGTCTGTTATTAATACATAATTATTCAAACTTTAATCATGAATCTAGATAGTTTCCTTCATCTTTTATTTTCATCATGTCAGCTGAATGGCGTCCACTGCTGGACAAAGGCATCCTCAAAAGATTTCCACAATGGATCGTGTCCATCTTTTGGAGGTTTACATGTCATGGCCGCCACGCTTGGCAGACGGGTTGAAGCTCGCAGTAAGATGGTGAAAGTACACAGAGAGACGACGTGAGATCTTTTCTTTTACAATGGAGGTAATCCATCATTGATACCCGTTGGACTAAGTAGAATAGTAGAAGGGATAACTTGCCCTTACGATGATAAAAACATGTTGGGCCTATTTACAAGCTGTTTTTATCAAGCTTCAAAAGAAGTTCTAATTAAGCCAAATGCTCCGTTATTTGTAAGTAGACCGATTTCATCATTATCATCAGACTCGAAACCAGCGTCCAGTGCTGGACAATTCCTCTATAATGTTACCATTTGGAGGGGTTTGCCTTAGTCACTGCGCTTGGCATGCGAGTTGGCGACCACTGTTAGGTGGTAGCTAGTACATAGATGGCGCTGCTGCCCGACTACCTGGTGTATCGCTTATTCGTCTTTTACGACACGTACGGGACAGTATGGGGTGGCCCTGTTATTCTTTCTGGGTCGGAAACCACGCGGCTAAACTAGACCGCTTTAGACAATTTGTTTTTTCAGAATGTTATGTATGTTCAAATCAGTCGTTTTTACAATATTAATTATTATAAGTTTTTGTATTTATTCCAAAGGCGTATTTTAATTTCAAAATAATGTATAGGACAGATTGACAACCTTAGCGTTAAATATAAGAGCAAAAATGTTTAGGTACAAAGGCCCGGAAATGCCTGTGTGATGAGGAAATTCGTAGTCCATTATAAAACCTACCAATATTAATCATCGAAACTATTAATGCGGTTTCATACATAATGTAATAGTAGTGATCCTACCCGAAGCTAGGACGCGAAGGTCACAATCAATGGAGATTAACCAACAGCACAGGTTATATTATAGACATACACAGGAACACGGCTTCCCTAATAAACCGATGAAACGGATTCTAAAATTCAGTTAACTCGGATGACCGGCGACAGGCCAGACTTTACGTGGAAATCTCTACCGGAGTCTGGAGCGTTGTTGCACCACGTAAACCCCCCACGGGTTTATGTGTGTCTTGACAGAAAAATAAAGATTAACGTTTTTGGCTTGGCCAGGGATTTTGAACCTAAATTGCCAGTAGGGTTCCTTTTACTACATAGTTTATTTCAAAATTAAGAAATCGTAAATTTAGTCGTTCATCGTGTCAGGAACCAGCACCCATTAGGCGCTCTGCGTTAAGCTACGAACTATACACACTAGATGATCAAATTTCCGATTCTGATATTAACATCCTTCCGGAGGATGTAGGTGTTACCCATCGGCTTTGTTTTCTAGAAGTATGGCCGACTAATACGTTCACAGTTGCATCACGTCCTCAGTTACACCTTCCGAACTCGAGACATGCCGGACGATTAAATTTATGATTTCCCATTTTCCATATTAGATTTGCGCATTGCATTGCTAATAATGCTATAAAACTAGAATTTACATAGTTTATGTCTGCCTAGTTATAAATAATGAAGTCCAGGGTAACATGAAAAGGTTGTCATGTATAGAACTTTATTTATCCATTGAAGCGTATGACTGATAAATTATAAACTTGTCAGCCCCTTCCTAACATAGAAAGTGTTGGTTTTTTTTCAAATTTAATATATATATATATATAAATATAATAAAGCGTGAATCAGGATTTTCAGATGGTTAATCGCAGGTTTTATTTTGTATATATAAGTAATAAGCTTATAAATATTTAGTTGTAGTACGCCTGGGTGGTGGTACAGTCAACGACAAAAGTAGATGATGAAACGAACGAGAGGTTTTGGTTCAAGAACGATCGTGGATATTAGATAGCAGTAGCTTCCTTTACACTTAACATTGACGTATTTTAGAACAATTCACCGCTACTTACTATAATTAGTAATTGGACTGCACGTGTCACGCACCGGCTGTGTCGCGGGGTACTTTACAAACACATACCTGACGGACACACGGTACGGCCAGACTGAAAATTTATGGATCACACAAATAGTGTCGTGGGAAACGAACCGGGACACGAAGTTGCGAAGCGACTGTCTTAACCGCTGCGCCACACGTGGTTGTTTTGTGTCCGTGAATTGGAGTACCACGGTATGAGGATAAGAATTGATTTTTCTAGCACGCGCATTAGCTTTGAATAGAAGGAAGGCTTTAGAAATCGGGTTTGTTTCCATGAATTTTGCTACCTATCTTTAGAAGATTAACTGATTAAGCTGATTACGTTGTTATTTATATGAGGTAATGTTTATAAATAAATAAAAATAAAGAAAATAAAAAACATTTATTTTCAGACCAGCAGATCCATAGTGTTAGTAACAGTATATCTTACAGGCTATGTTAGTACACATAATAAATTCATACCACATGGGCAGACTCACCGAACCTTAACAACATGTAGCTCGGTGAACCTACCAACCAGGGCTGAATCTAGCTGTTCACCCACCATCTTTTATTTATACCTGCTATTAAATTTCAATCTCTTTTTAAATCCTAATAAAAGTTCGGAAAGGCAATAGGACTTTCTAAGATTTTTACCATATTAGGTAATAATGTCACAGACATCTGTCTGTCTGTCTGTAACGTCATATTTCTAAAGTGGGTGGACCAGTTTCAACCTGGCTGTTTTTAACTGATAGCTAGTTTAGAGTTGGTTTTTCGATAGTTATTATATCAGTCCATACACTCATTCAAAAGTTGGACGGTTAAGTTGTTTTATTAATCTGAACTTTGTTTCTTAAATGTTTGTTTGTAAATATATATAATCTCAAAAAGTTTCCTTATAACGCTCTCGCATTCCAAAGTAATTTAAGTTTATTATTAATAAAAAAGAATATAGATAGCTAGTACCATCAGGATGTCACAGTAAAATACCTATTATTTACTATCGTAAGTTTTCTTATAAATATCTTAGCTTTTCACAAACTATATTAGTATAAACCAGTTTCCTTTTTATAACAAAAAACAGCGGACATAACTAAAGTATCTGAATAATGTTTGTTACCTCAAATGCCTCAATCGGTCAGTTGCGAGTGCATTCACCCTACTAGGCTTTGCATGCTCGTTGCGCGGGCGCCGGCATTTCCGGAGGGAGGGGTGAGGGGCGTGAGAGACTTAGCTTAGGAATGTTGGCCGATACCGCATGCTTTAACGGATCGGTCGGTTGGAAGTTGGAAAGTATGTACATTGATGGAAGAATTATTGTAAAGCTCGCGGACTATGATTCATTAAGTAACCTAGACGGAACTCAAGATTTATGGCTGCCTGTGTGGTCTATTGGTACTTACTTACTTAATTAACGTATGGGCAGTGGTTACCCTAGCGTCAGAGTTGTTCAAGCCGCCCAGTACGCCTCTGACATGGCTAAACAACTGTTGTCTAATGGCTAGAACCGGGACTGACAGCTTACCGTGCCCTCCGAAGCACGGAGACCCTCAGAAATTAAAGAAATTTGGCGGACACCCATCTATGGACTGACCGCGAGCCTAGTTGCTTAACCTCGCCGATCACTTACAGACCGGTGAGATCGAATTTCCATTTTCCAAAAAGTATACGTTAACTTTAAGTAAGATATTGAAAGTGCTCATACCCTTAACAAGGCTTAGGTAGATATTAACAAGTCTAGACCAAATTCTAAGTCTGCTTTGGAGTAAGTTATCCCATTGAGATTTAAGTACTTACAAATGTAAGTCTCAGTTATTTAAATTTTAAGTTATCTTACAAGTTCTTTATATTTTTTACCTTAAAACAATATTTAACGTCTACAGTTGTAAAACACATTTGAATGGCGATATACCTATATCATAGTTAAATTTATTACAATCATCCCTTGGGACTGGGGTTGACTCTAATACTCATATGAACCCGCCCTATGTTACAGAAGCTAAGTGAATATACATAGCGTTAAAGTAAACAAAAATTGTTTGTAATTAGTGCAAGTTTTTAATTAATTTATTGTAATGATTTTTTTAAATGCAAAATTCGAGTGCTGTAGTCGTCTATAGATATTACAGCACTATTATATTTAAGTATGTATGTATCCTTTTAATTGCATGAGTGTTTGTAACGTTGACGATTATTAAATAAATATAAATAATAATAATATTTAGGGACAATGTCACACAGATCATCCTAGCCCCAAACTAAGCAAAGCTTGTACTAGGCGACGATATACATACTTATATAGATAGATAAATACATAGAAAACATCCATGACTCAGAAACAAATATTCGTGCTCATCACACAAATATTTGCACTTACCGGGATTCGAACCCAGGACCACCAGCTTCGTCGGCAAGAGCACTACCAAGTAGGCTACGGTGATGTCTAAATAAGAATAAACTATACATTTTTTCATAATAATTATTTTCCAATGCCCGCACTAGGTATCTCTGTATCTCTGGGGACTTAGATGAAAAAAAAAAACATAGGTTCGATCTCCAACCCGGAACACGATATCGCTGAGGTGGTAACGAGGCGTCTTCTTTAACCTCTGCACCATACCAGCTATCAACAGATAAGTCTCTTTAAAATTCAACACCACTGAGACGTCAGTTAGTTTAAAATTATGTAATTTATATATAAACTTGTAACAAAGTCTTCAAACCCACTACCGACTCAAAGGATAACCTATTTAATATTGTTAAAGCGTCCGCAGTGTACCGCCCAGGTACATTACAGTAATACAATACAGAGATATAACATCACAGCGCGGCTCCTTTGATACTATCCGTCATGTCATCTGAGACTGGCTTCCCTTTTGCTACGATTATATATTAAGTGTTCTAGTGATAGCTGTTGCGGTTTAACAGCGGATAATGAGACGCTGGATTCAAATTATGTACAATATTATAAACAAAGTGGAATATAAATTGCGGGGGAAACTTAAGTTGGAGGAGCACTGCCTATTCGTGAAACTGAAAAAAGAAACAAAATTATTTTGTGACATACGGAATACATTTTTACTCCCTATACAAAATGCTTATCCTTTTTTGGGTGCCTTAACTTAAAATCAAAAACGAATATTATTCCTGGTCCGTCTGTCTGTCAAGACCCTATTTCTCACGTCCGCGTGGATAGATTTTAACTTGTAAAATCACATACTCAGGTCGGCAATCCCTCCGAGCTGTAAAAAGACAATCTTAGTCAACACCACCACATTTGTACTTTACACACCTATGGAGTACTACATCTAGTCCCAGGAATATAACATTTCCTTCAAATTTAAGTCAATAATATGTCATGTCAAAAATATCACAATAAGTCCACATACTTACATCATGTCACCCTAAAGACCAAGGAAGGACAAAGACCTGCCTAAAAAATCTCCACAAGGGATTTGTGTCATAGGATAATAAATAGTATGCCATAATCGCCACGCTTGGCAGACGATTTAGCAATCACAGTCAAGACACGCGGCTGCTGCCAGTTTTCTTGTAGGTATTCCTTCGGGACTGCTTATACGCCCCCCACGGGAAGATATGGGGTGGTGATATTGTTTCCCGTCAGTATGTACAAATGCAACTCTAAATCTACCGTCTATTCCGTGTCAGTAACCCCCGATTCTGTTACTTATGTAAACAATTATTATTATATCTTTATGATCTAAAACAGGTGGCCCCAGGTTCGCCCTAGGGTCTTGATATCAATTTTTTCGCAGGCTATATAAGAATTTGCGAAGCCACGTAATTATAATTAACTACTTTTATCGGTTCATGCTGACTTTTACAACATTTGTTTTTTCTCTTCCTTTATTAATCTTGGTTTAATTAGCTAAATTAGCTAACACGTGTTTTTGCTCCGTTTACGAGTTTTCGTTAAAAGGTTAATTAGGTACATGATTAAGGTTTTAATTACTTGCTTGTACTTTAGCCACGTGTAAAATGAAGGTGTAAAAATGGTAAATTTGATAAAATAATAAGTTCAACACATTTCAACTTGAAATTTGAGCATAAAATCACACAATCTTGTGGCGCAGCGGTTAAGACCGACGCCTTGTCACTCCGGGTTCTGGGTTCGATTCCCACACGGAACCCATAAATAGTTGTTGAGTTTTTGAGTTTGAGTTTACTTTGTGTTCGTCAATTATGGGTTTGTAAAGTACCCCGCGACACAGGGATTCATTTCCCGTGTACGGGAGTTGTCTTAAAAAAGTAATATCATCTTAGTATCAGCGCAGCGTTATAAAGATACTGTTCAGTCCAATGATCTAATAACCAGGGTATCACGTTTTTGCGTTAATCCCGATTATAGTAAACTGAGTTACATACAAAAGCCAGTCTTTTAAAAATACATACATAGACTCACGCCTGTTCCCAGAGGGGTAGGCAGAGACAACGGACTTCCATTTGTCACGATCTTTGCACACCTCCTTCGCCTCGCTCACTGACTTTGTATTCTACATACATGCTCGCTGGTTTAGGGTACTTCTGACCCTTCTCCTTTAAAAACACTCTAGAGTTACGTATTTCTAGTGAATACAGTTGACATAGTCCAAACTGTACTCGTAGGTAGGTACTACCTATGATATAATAAGGGGCCCCAATTTCATGGGCGATTGGCAACTCTACAGTTCAATGACGATGAAGTCCGCGGTGTACTTGGTTACTAATATTGTTATAGCCTCTTTTATACCTCGTTGGCTAGCGGTAGCCTGTTCAACGGCAGATAATGAGGTCCTGGGTTCAAATCCCGGGCGAGCTAAAAGGGATTTTGGGACATTTTGACAAATAAAATTCTCTGCCGGACTCTTTCTGGCCATGTCGCTGGACGTTGTATCGGATCATGAGAGTGATGGAATAGAAAATGTAGCCAGAAATTATATACAAATGTTTGTTTTTATTAATTATACGTTTTATGGTGTAGGTATAGTAAGAAAATCGACTCATAAAATTAGGCCCTTATAGATGCTCTTACCGGTTCGCAAGTGATTGGTAAGTTTAAGCTACTAGGCTCGCGATCCGTCTCGAAATGGGTGACCGCCCAAGTGTCTTTAAAATCTTAGCGTAGGTAACCGTACTTTGGAGGGCACGATAAGCTGTCGGTCCCGGTTGTAGACAGTAGCAGTTAACAGTTGCTAAGCCTTGTCAGAGGCCTACTGGGCGGCTTCCACATCTCTGACACCAGAGTCACCACTGTCCATACGATAAAGAAAGAAAATCGCAGGTGTGTTTAATAAGTGACACTGCGAATTTTCAGGTCAGAAAAATATCAGCCTGGAGCCCTGAAATTGGCGCCCGATTTCTTACAGGGAAGTTAAACAACCGGGACCGCCAGCTTAACGATCCCCCGGAAGCACTCAGACGCTCAGAAATTAAGTGTTGGTCATCCATCTATAAACTGACCGCGTGTCCTTACCTCGCCAATAACTTAAAGACCGGTGAGCGCAACTGGCCAAGAGTGAGTCAGCCAGTTGACCTGCAACCTGCGATTAAACTCAGGATCTCATGGTTGAACACTACTTAAACGCAGCAATCAGATTTAAATAGTAGCAATCTCATTTTGTACTATAACCATTAAGAGACAATTTCACCGTTAAAATTAAACGCGATCAATTGACGATAAACTCGGTTCCGCTTCCTGTAACTGAGTTTAGCGTCCATTGATCGCGATTAATTTTAACGGTAAAATCGGCTCTTAATTGTACGTTAAACCGTAACCGTTAATCTTGGTCCAGTTCCGGTTAAACGGACAATCCTGGCAGGTGTGTGCGCATCTGTTGTTTTGCAACAAGTGGAGTGAAACTCTTGGAGGAGGAAAATCGTTGGTAGGTCAAAGTTGCCATTAGTCAGCACTGTTTGTTGAAGTAAAAAATAAAATACATTTAATGAAAGCCATCAGTTTATTTATTACAGGGACAAAACTGTGATATAATTGTAATATATAAACTAACAATAATAATAAATATTCTGGTACATTATGTGCATACGGCCATCTGATCCCAAATAAAGCAGAGATTGTACTATTGAAACCAGATAACTCATATACTACTTTTCTTTTGTATATACATATTTATATAGATAATTAAACCCAAACTCAGGACAAACAGAGATGTTCATGCATACAAATATCTGTCCCGGGTGGGATTCGAACCCATGACCTTTGGAAAATTACAGGAACCCTATTTACACTAATGGGTGCCGAAGAATCCCTCCGCATCGGAGATGGGAAATATGCCCAAAAGGCTGGCCGTATTGCCACGGATGGCAATGCTGATATTCTGACCCAAGAACAGCCCAGCACTTAATAAAGGACATTTAACATTAAAACAATGAAGATAATATGCAACGGGTGGTTGTGTTTTGTATCTTTTAGACAACCTTTTGATGGATAGGAGCTGAATCTAATAATGCCGGTTACAGTGCAACGAAAATTTCATTAAAACAGTTTAAAATATATTTATTTTCTCGTGACAAAGAATTGGGTTATCTAGAATCTAGTGACAATTTAATAATGATATGACAGTACTGTCGACCTAGAACCCAACTTTGTGAGAGACTGGTGCCTGATGTAGGTTAACGAGAAACCTGAATTACAGGTCCCCAGAACAATTCCCAATGTATATAGTAAAATATATACAAAAATGGTATTATCATCATCATCAGCCGGATATCGTCCACTGCTGGACATAGGTCTTAGTTAAAATAAAATCAATTCACAATTGCTTTTTTTAAACTATCCTCGCTTTTACATTCTGTTTCGTGCACCAATAGTGCGATAACGAAGCTATGTAATACTTCTTGTAACTAAAATCTAATTTTGACAGGAATTCCGACAGACAGACCGACAACGAAGAGTTCCTTTTCCTTTTAACATACGGAACTTTAAAACAATCATAATGTTAATTCGACACGTCTTGTCTACTTTAAAATGTCATTGTTTATCATGACACTAAACATTACCTACCTCAGTCCTTTTTAAATAGAGAAAAAAGAACCTATTCTGTTTCTATATTTTTAAAATATTCATAACAAAGGATTCACTAAACCATCGTCATTACCAACTGTGTAAATATTGATTGAACTGTAGGTATACAAACATTGTTATAATGTATAAATTCTTTACCGTCTTGGCGCCACCGCTGCATTGACGGAAACACTCTGGTGCAGTTGGATAATGAACACCTACTAAATAAATATACAACAATTATATGAATAAAACAATTAATTATTGCAATTAGAAGGTGTAACATTAAAAGGGTGAGGTGTTTAAGGTGTTAAATGAAATAGAATAGAATACTATTTAGTGTACAATAGCTGTGCCTCGTGGCTTTACTTTACTTAACTTTATAAATTGTAGCCTATGTGTTAATCCAGGGCGTCAGCTAACTCCTTCCCAATTTTTATTAAAATCGCCTTCAGCCGTTTAGACGCGAAGAAGTAACAAACATACACACTCACAAACACTATAGCCTATGTATAATTTATAAAGTTTAACGCGGGTAAAACTACGGGTTGACTATAAAAGTCGTTATTAAGCGTAAATGAGAATTTATCTATCTCGTGCGAGACCGGGTTGGAACACTAGTATCTGTTTAAAGCAACAAAATGAAAGTTTCGTACACCATCTGTCATACATACAATAAAGTTTACAGGCTTTGCCTAGTGAGGCTATCACTGTAATTCAAATTGTACAATTACTCGACTGCTAATAAATGATATTTTTTTTAAGTACAGTAAAACGGGGACAAATAGCAATAGGGTAAATAGTATCCATACAAAAGTAAAATCATGTTCATATTTCTAATCACCCCGTTTGACGTTTTATTCCAAAACTATTAAAAACTGTCACAATTCTTCGTAAAAACGTTAACAATATTGACATTTACTTATTACGAGTACGTAAGTAGTAAAAAGTGTGGTTGTATCTGTTCGCGTGATGTTCGCAGGGTGTGCAAGCAATTAGTGCGGGTTCAGTGCCCGACCGTGCCCAGTTAACTACTGTTTACGATCATGTGGCTTGTGAAGTTTGGCGTTTAAAAGGTAGTTTAGTGTATTTTTACAGGCGACAGTGAATACAGCTGTAAACATAAATCGTATCTATCATAAAACTATATATCTTAAAGAAAAACTTGGGCGGAAATATTTAGGTTTGCTTTTGTGCCTTTTGATATTTGAGGGCATGGAGAGAAAAATAGTATATAGCAACATTAAAAAAGTAAAATGAATATTAAGGGAGAGGGTGGGTTTATATGTAAAACACATTTATATTTTTGAACTAAAATCGGCAACATTTATTGAAAATGTAAACAATTGAAAATTTGTGTAATAGTAATTACACACAATTTTTATAGGTTTAGATTTTTTTTGAAGTAAAACTGGGAGAGGAGCGTTACGAAATGTGTGATCGGGCGAGGCGAACGGAAGTTGAGAGGAATATATAAGTTAGTGAATATAGAAAGAGAGTTAGTTACGTTTCGTATATTACTATAGGGGTATGAGATAGAGGTGCGAGCACACATTTTCTTCCTCTCTTTCTCTCATAGCCTTACGTATATCTAAGCTTTACTTCAGTCGTGTGGCCTAAAGTACACTCGTTTTTTTTTGTCTATAAAACAACGTATTACAAAGCAAATTGAAGCCTTATTCTTTAAAAGAATCTAAAATCATCAAAAGCCGTGCAAAATTTTCTATTGTTTACATTTTTAATTAAGTTTGGTGCAAACCATGGTACCATTGCGTCCAATTTGAACCCAGGAGCCCATTAAATACATTCACCGCTATACTAACGAGGCCTGTATTGTATTTTTATTATACAAATCATCATTACCAAGTCTCATTCAAATCCTTATGACTTATCTACTATCCATCACACAGAATGGTGCTATCATTTATCACGTGACTCCGAAAGGGGGAGAGATTCCCCCTCCTGGGAGGGATAGGGGTGGGAACCACTTAGTTTGTGGTTGGAAATGAAGGCCCAGGATGACAGTGCAGTCACGGAAACTATCCTCTTTTCATTTTGTTACAACAATGGCACTATTATATGGGTTTGTAAAAGCACAACTCTTTTTAATCCCATGTGGTAATTTCTAGTTTGAATAAGTTTCTTTTATCTACTACTAGCTGTGCACTTTATAAATTATAGACTATATGTTATTGGGATATATAAGCTACTAGAAAGTTAAATCAAAATCCGTAACGTAGATTTTCCGTGAAAGAGTAACATACAACCATACATCTATATTCGCAAACTTTCGCATTTGGAATATTAATAGGAATACTAGTAGGATTATTATTTTTCTCGTTGGTGAAGTAGCAACTTGTTCAATAGCAAAATATGCTATGAAATAAAGTAGCTGACGGCAAAGAATGTCACCACCCTATTACATTCTGTGGGGAGCATAGAAGTCGTCCGAGGGAATATACAACATGTAACGTAACTAACGCACACCCTCAAACACCCCAATTAGAATTATAGGTTGTTATCGTAATACATAGTTTCTTGGAATAAAGTTTATTTTTCTTTATTTTGTATTGAATGATGGAATTTGTATGAATACAAATATAATTGCGATTTAAAAGTCTTATTACTTTGACTTACCGTCCATTTCAATTTGTTTTGACTGGGCAGGGTTAATATGACAATAATTTCCGTAGTTTTAATTATTTTGGAAAAATTACCGATATTAAAAATGATATAAATCAATACAGTAAACGATTCTGAACAAACTATTTTCAGGATGTGCGTTAATTAAGTTACATGTTGTATACTGGATCTCTGTGTACTACGACCATTATACTGCAATCGGCAACCCGTTTGCCAAGCGTGACAATTATGGCTTATCCCCCAAACGATCGACACAACTCCACTGTATTAATCTTTTGGGGAGGCCTTTGTCCAGCAGTGGACGTCATTCCGTTGTCTTGATGATAATGTGGTTCTCAATATTGCAGAGTCTGACAATACAGTATTAATGAGATGTTTATTTCAAATAAAAGCTGTTTTTCTGTTCATGTCTGGTGTGGACTTGTTTAGCCTATCGGGTTACGGTAGTGGCGGAATAAAGAGTACACCTGTGTTCACGGCACACTTTATTAGATCATAAGGAAAAATATTAAATAAATATATTGCAATATCCTCTCAATTTCGTATGACACTATAAAATAAAGTATATTTTTTAAGAAATATTTGTGTATTCTGTAATGCCGTCAATCAATGGGATGAACTTGAATTAGCCCACGGGTCATGTACTGCCTGATTAGTCAGTCAAATTGCAAGATAGGCAACCAGAACCAAGTGGCACCCCGCACCACGGGGAACTACCCTTTTGGCGTTATTGACGTGGAGATGCATCAGGGAGACAAGTTGTGTAATGGTCGCTCCACATTATTACACCAAAACTAGGCCTCTCGTGCCTCTGAGGTTCGGAGAGGGCATTTAATCAATACGATTGCGAATTAATATCATGTATTCACTGTACAACAATGGCTCTCATACAAAGTACATACGACTGGTCAGTCGTTGACAGTACAACCTAATGTCAAAGATGGAGTTGTCGTCTATGAGGACTCGCCTTTAGTTAAGGCTGTGAAACATGGCCATGTGTTAGTCGTAGATGAAGCAGATAAGGCTCCGACACATGTGACTTGCATTTTGAAAACTTTAGTTGAAAATGGACAGTACATCTACGTGATGTTTCCGTAACATCACGTAGATGTTTCTCTACGTGGTGCCTCGGAAGCTTTGCTGTCCACATTGGTAGCTGTTTAGGTCATGTCGCCTGAAGAAGTATTGTTGATTTGTGATAAGTACATTTTATGCGTAAGTCAAAAGAAAAGAAAAAATATGGTGGGTCACATGGGTTAGACGGTCATTGTTGTCCATTTATAGAGAAACAACATACAAATTTATGTATTTCCTGAATTGTTTCGCTTGCTCCCAATCGCAAGTGGGAACCACATAGGCACGATGTGAACACGTAAAGTTTACCGAACCATTGTATGTATCAGAAACATATTAATTTGCTTTAGAACAGAACACGTAGATTTAGTTTATGAAACAGTTTTCTTACATACTACTTAAATTATAGTTTTTTTTTTATATAATTAACTACGATTAAATTTTTACGATTAGCATTTTGAACATGCTAAACTGAAAACAATTCTCAGATATGTTTAAAATTAATTGTATAAATTAAGGTACGAGTGGGAACCACATAAATCATTTTAAACATGTCTGAACCTTGTTCTGAAACAATATTTATAAACATTTGTTGCACAGTGAATACATGACCTTAAGGATCATAGAGAGGGTTAGTGGTCGCGGTGCGTTTGTGGTCGGCCTCCCGACCGCGAGAGTTTCTAATAACCGTGGCCTGTTCTAGTTAAAAGTCTTGATATCGTTTTCCAGATCTACTAAATATTAGAATAGAATAGAAATATTAGTTGTCAGAAAGTGTGTCTAATAATCTGTATGTACATTGTACATACAGATGGTATGGCTATAATACAATATCCTTAACACTAAGTCATATTCATTATTCAAGATTCTACATAATTCTAGTGCACATTAAAGAAAATACTCAATAACTTTATACATGTCAATAGCAAAATCTTTTACATATAATTGGACACTGGCTTTTAAATATAATATTTTACTCTATTGGCATAAAAATATATTTGTGACAAACACAAATATATTTATATGACACATGCGTTTATTTATTATTATTTTATAGAGTAGTTCGTCAATAGAGTAAAATATTATATTTAAAAGCCATTTTCCATTTCATAAATGTTTCTTTTAGAAGGGAGTTGTCTGATGTCACCTGGAATCTCTTTATAAAGTTCACTGATTGCAATACAATTTTGTTGTGAACTGACTTATCCTCGGACCTGTTTCGAAGACCAGTCTTTCAGAATCTCTTGTTTTTCTTGGATATACATACATACATACATAGACTCACGCCTGTATCCCAGAGGGGTAGGCAGAGACAACGGACTTCCATTTGTCACGATACTTGCACACCTCTTTCGCTTCGTTTACTGACATTATTTTCTTCATACATGCTCGTCGGTTTAGGGTACTTCTGACCTGACCTTTCCTGAGTACGTCTCCGATTTGATCAGAGAATGTTCTACGATATTATACATCAGACGCTTTTTTAAAAAAATGTGGATCACGGAAAGCCGTTCTTTTTGCTTGCATGTTACAAAAAAGAAATACTTCATACCTGTAATTTATTCTCACTTTGATGTTCAAAAAGCGAAATATGACTTAATAAAGCACTTCAAGTATTCTAAATAACAGTCTTAAACGATTTATTTTCGTAATAAACACGGTCTTTATAAAACTCATGAAATATTCAATGAGGAAGTGCTGTAAAGTGAAAGGGGGATGACTTCCGGTGGGGTGGAACTGTGTTGCCATCGGTTAAATTACGGTTTTTTCACGTACCATCGCATTTTTAGTTCGCTGTTTTTAATTTTTATGAAGAGTCCTTGTATTCATTTGTGGTAATGATACCACCGTATAATATAACCAACACCGTATAATATAACCTTTCTATGAGGAAAGGTTATATTATACGGTAAATAGTGTGAAAGTGAATATTAGTAAGTAACAGTTGACTGCCTTGTTGGTCTAGCGTTATCGGTAGGTCCTGGGTTCGGGCAAAAAGTGATATTGGGATTTTTCTATCAAGAAATATCTCAGTGTCAGCCCGATGTCCGGAAGTTTGCATTTTTACAATTGGCTAGTCTCCATTAAGACTGGTTTCTATGGCTGAAATTCGACCAGGTGGGTAAGGCTCACTCTACACTAGCGTCTTACAAGCATCGTCGTCTTGCCAGAGCTAGCGCACATTCGATGCGGCGTTGGCGAAATCAGCGCTACGACTATAACGCTGAGCGGCTCCCGAACAGCCGGACTTACGGTGCGCCTGCGCAGTGTTATGGAGGCGGAGTGCCAACGCAATCTTCTTCAAACACGTACACACACCCAATTGTACCCGACAGACGCAACGCCAGATCTGCGTAATCCTGCGTTGGGCCGCTGCTCAGCGATGGCGTCGCGGTGCTAATTCGCCAGTTCCGCATCGACGTAAGGTGGGCATTGACAAGGCGACGACGATCTAAAGAAGTTATTTTGAGGGGCCCTTAACAAGTGAAGCGTGTTAAGAAAATAACCTTTAACCCGATAAAACGACCTCTTCAAGTACCCCATATGTAGTAACCATAACTTTAAAGAGCAGGATCCCGTAACACTAATAAATACAAATCACTCACATTAAATGCATCCCTTCGTAACCTAACGGTGTATACAGTAACAACAGGTTTCAAGTCGAAACAACAAAATATGACTTCTCTTATTTATATAAATTCAAAAACACATTTTGGCGAGTCTTCTGTCCGTTTGTCACAAACGTAAATTAGGTAATACTTTTAAATAAACCATTTTAGTAATGTTAGGCATATTTCAGATTCAAATTGAAGTCATTTATTCAGTATAAATGTTACATTTAAGTATGTGGAGTTGTCAATATGTTATTTTTAATGCGTCACGCCACTTCTTCTTTTCTTCATATTGTATTGATTCAATCCCAAGCATATTTATTTAATTATTTATTAGGATATACAATTTAATAATAATTACATTTTATATATATACATTTTATGATGTGTTCCTTTAATTAAAGAAGATCACATCATGCAATGACTTTTCATCACAAAAGACACAACCGGAGACAAATGTTCACTACTTTTGGATACCCTATAATGTTACTTTTATATTCTTTAAAATAAAATAGTGTCAAGTTTAGTAATTTGTACTGTTACGTTTTTCCTTCCTTAATAGTAATTTAAAACTCTCGATATATAAGCTATACTATACTACTACAAAGTTTCATCAAAATCCGTTCGGTAGCTTTTGTGTGAAAGAGTAACAAACATCCATTCATCCATACTCACAAACTTTCCCATTTATAATATTAGCACGATTCTCTTATATCATCGAGAAGTTTGTTATAAAACTGTATACATTAAATAAAACCCCGTGGAGTAAAATTTTGCTGTAGAGGCAGTAAGTGTGAAATACAAAATTATGGTTTTGCCCAGTATTGATGAGGAAGTTTAATTGTGAGAATAATGAATTTAGATTGTTGACAGGATTTGAATCAGCATTGTCTGTTTAAAGCCTTTACTTTGTATTTTGAAAGTTAAGCTGCGGTGAATTCTGTCAGGGTGAATTTTATCATTTTCTTTCTAATTGTCGGCGCCAGCAATTGGTTTCCCTTAGTAGTGCAGATTTATCTGGGGTATTTAAAGCTTCGTTGAGCATTTTGACGGTTTATCGTAAAATTTGCAAGTCCCCTTTAAAACCGACTTATAAACGAAGATTTTATCAATTAAGATGCTTTAATCTCGATTTTGATAATACTTTTTTTATTCAGAAATGTTTTCCTAATAGTCCGTGTAAATTGAAGGTTGCTAGTTTTATAAAAGAAAAATTAAGCGGCTAAAACGTTATCTAATAAACAAAAATATACACCTTGTTTTTGGTAGCACCTTCCTTTTGCCTCTAACACTTTATATACTAGGTGTTACAAAAATAGTGGACATCATTTAAGGAGCTTAATTTAATATTAAAATAAGCCAAAAAATGTATTACCTCCCTATAAACGAGGCATTATGTATGGGGCGCCAAGCAATACTTTTTCGGTTTTGATTTTTTTTAGTTTCGTTCAATTAGTTCAATTTCATATGTAGATAGCACTCCTTAAGTTACCTCAACTACTTATGTTCTTACACCTTCTATAAAAGTTTTATCCAAACAAGCCTTAAGGTCTCCATTTCCACTGCGCTGTAAATGGCCAAGTCATTACGAATCATTTGATTTTGTTGAAGGGTGTGATGGTGACGTCATATCGTGGCAACGAGCGGGTAATAGTGATAGCATTTTATTGATGTATAAAATATTTACTGACGTATATACAACGTGTAACATAAATAGTTGCGAAAACTAAAAGGAGCGGTATAAACTCATGGTACTGGGCAAGTTAAACAAAACCGTGCCGTCTAGGAATAGAGATTTCTATTGATTTGCTTTAAAAATTCAAAGCGTGTTTCCTTAGGTGGAACCTAAGAGGGAAACACGCTTGTACTCCACACCCACAACGAAACGGACGAAGTCGCTCTCTAACTCTTTTAAAAGTTATTCTTTATTTGTCCATTTTGTTTATTAATTGGTTACACATTGTTAAGTTTCATAGTGATTTACTGGCATGTTGGTTATATAGTTTCATACTAGCCAGTTTTATCTAGAGGTTAGTGACCATGATTCCTACCTAAGCCATAGGTTGTGGGTCCGAACCCCACCCAGGACAAATCTTTGTGCCTAGTGTAATTTATCTATAATATGTATGTATGTTATGTATATAAGTATGTTTATAATTTTTCTGGTTGCCATAGTACAGGCTCTACCTAATTTGGGATCAAATGACAGTACTTATTTATTATTTATATTGCAGCCCACGTGTTCAGTATAAATAAAGCTAATAGATTCTTAAAACAGAAACGTAATATAAGGTAAATATAAAATAGCCTCCTAAACATAGACCCGGGAAATGGTTCCGAAAACACCGCCACCCTCCCAAACCACTCCCCCACCCTTCTCGCCCCATTTGCATGTACGAAACACGAACTCAAATTATTCCATGATATATTATGTCAGGGATGTTTTTTCCGCGTCCCACATACATACGATAATAATAGTGAAGGAACTCATCACTGAAATAAGTTATTTTTATTTTATTTATTTATTTTATTTTGTTGGAAAACCTACAGCTGTAATGTAGAAAGCCAATTACAGGTTTTCACCAATAGCCATACATTATAAAATTGGTACATGTTTGCTTATATCTCGGAAACATGCAACTGGATACATATCTTAGAAATATTAGTTTCCTTACAGTTACTTATTACTAAAGAAATCAAAGCATAGTAACCGCTTCACTGTTTTTATGTTGAATGAATAAGGGTCTAAGTTATGTTTCTTACATAACATTTTAAAGTTCCTACTTGCTCTCACTATGAACGAGTTTTGTCGGTAATTCGTTGAAACAATTGGTATAGATATAGGGGGATTGTGTCGAGTTCTGCTAGGTACGTTAAAGTTGATTTTGCTTAATAATTCCGGACAATCTATTAAATTTGATATTATTTTTAGATCTGAGGTTTCTCATCGTTTAATAAGTGGCATTAGATGAAAATTTTTGTCTTCGTCATGTCAGTCAAAAGACGTCTACTTCTGGTCAAAAGTCTCCTCCAATGTTTCCAACTTCAATTACTGCGTCCAGCGGCGTCCAATACCAAGAATTCATACAAATTTCAGACTCTAGGCTCTGATACTGAGAGGTTTTTGTAACAGTTTCTTTTTTGTTTTAAAGACTTCGCCCGCAGTAGGGAAAATAATCCCTGTGTTGCGGGGTAATTTACATACATATTATTGACGAACACAAAGTACCTACATTACATTCAGACTCAGGTCGCACAAATAGTTGTCCTGTGGTGGTTTCATCCCCGCGACACGAAGTGGCGAGGCGACTGTCTTAACAGCTGCGTCACACTAGTTAAAATTATGGCGTGGTTGGCAGATGCTTGCTTTTCACGCCGGAGGTCGTGGGTTCGATTCCAACCCAGGACAGATATTTGTGTGCATGAACATGTTTGTTTCTCCTGATTCTGGGTGTATTTATATATGTATGTATTTACAAAAGAAAAGTAGTATATGTAGTATATCAGTTATCTGGTTTCCATGGTACAAGTTCTGCTTAGTCTGGGATCAGATGGCCGTGTGTAAATAATGTCTCAGGATATTATTATTATAAGTATTTACCGATTATGCGACATCTACTTCAAGAATCACTTAGATATTTTTCCTAACAGAAAACAATAGGCATCGAGTATTTGCCGGCACCAAATAATAAATCACCAATTCAAATTCCGGTGCCCACACGACACGACACAGTATGACTTCATCCACACAAAATACATTTAAAATATAGATCAGTAGACGGCCCGTTACGAAAGAGGTCATATGAATTACTGGGAGCAATTTCATCTGACGATTTAAACCGCTGTGGGGTAGGTCAGGCGCAGTACGAGAAAGTCAGAAGGCGAGACGATTGCATTCATAGTATCATCGATCCGGATGACGAGATTACTAGCTAGAACAAGTCAGGGTTATTAGAAACGCTCGTGGCGCACAAGTATATCGTATACACCGCACTGCGATCAGCATCGCCCTTAATTAGCATCCGTATTAATGAAATACTCCCTCCGCCACGTGTTGTGTGGCAGTCGTAGCATTACGTACGCGTTGCAGATCTTAACTCTGGCGACCTTACTCTCACCCAGAATCATAACATTAACATACTATTTTATTACCTGGAACGTATTCTGGTAGGTGGAGGTACTTCTCCAATCTTTCAGATCATAGATCAAAAGATAAATGCTACTACTAATTGAACAACTAACACGTTGCCATCTGATCCCAAACTTGAGAGCCTGTGTACTATGGCAACCAGACAACTGATAAACATACTTATATGTATGACTTAATACATACATATTATAGATAAATTACACCTAAACACAAAGCAAATAATTGTGCTCAACGCACAAAGATTTGTCCGGAGCGGGAATCGAACCCACGACCCCGGCTTAGCATTCAGGTTCACTAACCTGTAGAGTAACAGGCTAGTTACTACCGTTTCGTTTTTTTGGTTTAGGGTTACCTACAACAGCTAAAGTCTCCGTTTAACCTCTAAAATAGACTAAAAATAACATATTGCAGTCGTTATTTAAAACAATATGATAATTTATCCAAACGATGACAATATAGCAACTTAATCAAACTTTACGTTCGTAGTTTCAAGTGAATTGGCATCATTTACTCCCACAAAAGTGTCTATTAAAAACCTATAGTCGTTTAAGAGGAAATTTCCAAATGGCAACTCGATAAATGGAAATATATGGATAATGGAATATATGTATACGAAAAGTTTATAGTTAGTTAATAGTCTGAACGTAATGAATCTGAAATGAATATTCGTAATGTCGGCCATAAAATCTATACAAGGCTCTGCAAAATGTCATCGGAAGCTTATTATATCAATTACATTATGAGGTGTACAAAAATAGCCTTAGATTATTGAAATTCACGTCTCGTTCACATTGTTCTTACCGGAAGTCTAAAGCGGTTCCTCTTTTTAGGGTTCCGTGCTAAAATGTACAAATAGAATCAGCCGATTGAAATCATGTATGGCAAATTAATCTTTTTAGAACTACTATATATTTTTCAACTATTACTGATTCTGCAATATTTTAATTCCGACGCAAATAAATTTAGTTACGAGCCAGATTTTAATGACTTGCCTAAATTTAAAAAAAATTTTTTTTTTAATTGGTAAGTTTGATGAAAAAGAATTTGTGCATTTTGTGGAAAGGAAATTAAAATATAGGATTGTTTAATATTATTTTAGTATCGGTAAAATAATAAATATAAATAATAATAATCAACATTTAAATGAGAAAATTCCGAAAGCATTTCCTATACAATAAAAAATGAATAATCAAAATCAGTTCATTCTAACGGAACAATCGCGTAACAAACATGCAAATCAAATATACGGTCGACTTGATAATAATATCCTACTTTTGTCAAGGCACAAATCTGCATGCATCAAAAAGCTCAGAAACGACACGATTACTGAATTTGCGAATTAATTACTTAATCGAATATACTAATAGGGTAATTTGTTTAAAGAAAACCTATAAAAGTCACATAAATCATCAAATATGTTACGCCGCTATCAACATTATTTTCATGGGAGAAATATCGTCCATTTAACGCTTTAGATGCACGCATGGAAGGCATGGAACTCGATGTGCCAGCCCAACTCGCACTTGTCCAGTTTTAATTCGAGAAAATATAGCTATGTTCGTATTTCAATGTCTATTTGAAGATAGCAAAGCTCTAGTTCCGAGAACGACAATGCATTTCCGTTGTCATTTTAGTAACAGTTTGCACGTATGAAATGGACTATTTATACCGTCTATTTATGGTGAGTCGTATAAATTATCTGGGCCCTGTTATAACTTAGAGAAAGTTATACGGAGAATAATATCGCTTTCTACTTAGTTAGATCAAGTTTTTTTATCTCTTTGTCCGCGCGTAGAGCATATCATATCGAACGACGTAGTTCGTAAAAATATTACAAAATATATAGAAAACCAGACACGGTTCATGGCTACGAATCAATTAATATTATACATTTATGCAAAAAATACTAGTGTAAAATACTACCTCATTGGTGTGTCGGTGGCCTATTCAAACGTACATAATGGAGTCAAGGTTCAAATTTCGGGTCGGGTCAAAAGCGGGAATTTTCTGGAAGGATAACACACTGTAGTAACTACTCGAAGAGTTCTTCGAGGCTCTTTAACGCCGTCAAGTTCTAGACTTCAAGCTGCTACTGGGAGCTTTTCTTTTTCATGATCCAATATTTTGTTGTAAAGATATTTCTAAATAAATTATAATTGTGTTTCTTCGTAGTAACGTAGGGAACTATGATATGTCGAATTGGATGTTTAGAACTGAATGATTATATAAAAAAAATACTGGTCACTGACAGCAAAAGGCTACGGTAACCACCCTCAAGTATTTTTATTAAGGATTTTATTTGGTGATATTTACAGACGTAAAATCGTAGTTCAACAAATAGTTCACCCGCATGGGAATATTTGAGTTTCATAAGTGACACATTTGTATGACACTTCGTAAAAAAAATCGTGACAAGAATCATGTTTGCAAGTATGGGGTGTTATGTATGAGATTACGTTTGAACTAGTATATAATGGAATTGCTACTGTGACAGACAGCCTTGTGTGAGGACGTTAACGCTAGCTAATTCATGCGTCTGGGCAGACAGAGGACGGTGTTGCCACCTTATCTTTCCAAATTGGTTAGTTAATCATGAAATATTGTTTTTAATAAAAATCTTTATTTGAATTTGTACGTTTTATTTTTTTAGAAATTGGTAGAATTTAGAAGTGGGAAACTAAATATGAGAACTTAGTTATTGTTGTATCTACTTACATATTTTTAAATAATCAAAATAATTAATTACGAAAATTTATGGAAACATTATTTTTTGTTTTAGAACTTTGCTTAGAAAATGGCAAAACGTTCTCATCAAATGCCGATTTTCTGGATGCATATATTTATAGAATAATGTTAACATACAACGCCAAATGGAGAAGCCAGATCGACTTGAGCCTGGCGAATTTTAGAAAAAAAATAGAAATAAGTAATTCTAGTTAAGCTATCAACATGTATTTGATAGGTAGATTCTCTTTATATAATAATCTAATATTGTTGCTTGTTGGGCCTAAACCTTTTTATTTATTTATTTCTTTCTATATTATTTTAATCACGTCTCGTAATAACTTTAGGCCTCAAGCAGCTGCATTTTTTATTTTCCGTTGTATTATAAATATATAATAATATATATAATATAATATCCTGGGACATTATTCACACACCGCCATCTGATCCCAAACTAAGCAGAGCTTGTACTATGGAAACCAGATAACTGATATATTACATATACCCATTTTTTTTGTGAAATGTGACGTCTGTCCCAAAAAGGCGAAAGTGGCAACACCATATGACAGTTGTTTTTGCGATCTTCATGCCGTTATCACAACCTGTGTTTGTCTGGTTCGTAAAAACCGATTCTACACGAATCACTGTCGGCTTACGAATGTATTAATTGTTGCTGTGCACGTCGTTGCCTAAACGTTTGTTTTTCGTCCGTGTAGTATTATTATATGTGTTTAGCAAAGCTGTGTTTTTTGTGTGGGAAATAAAATGTACTGCGCAGCTTGACGTGTTACGTGAAAATGTTTGTTGTTTTCGAAAATAAGGAAATTCTTGTATTTATTCAGATGTTTTTTTTATAGGTTTTGTTGTGGTCAATATGTCTTTTGTAGTGGTTATATGTTGCATAATTGGCTTTGTTTCCTTTAATGAAACGTTATTAATCTCTAGTCTTTTAAGGGCAACAGTGTTATAATAGGTAAAAGTGACATAAATGTTGATACTGAATTACGTGTTCTTAGAGCATTTATACCAAAATACATTTTTTATTATCTACAATATAAAAATCTGTCGATCAGCTGACGGCAGTAGCACCTATTTAAGTACTATAAATATTATACTGCGCCAATCGCCAATCCATCTCCCAAGAGCGGCCATTATGGGTTGCCCCAAGATCCTTGCTTTTGTCTAGCAGTGAACGTTTTTCATCTACAAGATGAATACTTTTGGCGACAGTAAAAAGTTATTTGCTAAGAGGAAACCGTATGAAATAATTAACTACGGTAGAATTAGAGATAAATCTAGTTTGATTTATTTCAGTATTTCAACTTGTCCAATCATTTTGAATTATGAATTAAACGGAGACATTTCAAATAATATTTGACTTAATTATTAAGATTTATGAGTTATTCATGTTGATTAATCGATTAATTAGTCAATTTATGTTTGTTCTACTTAGTCGCCTACAAGTACCAAACCCATCTAATATGAGTGTTTCCCGCTGTCTATGACGCTTGCGACACATATGCTTAAAACTTACGTGTTGCCGACGACATATTTTGGTAGACGTTGTTATCCTCCTCTAATCAATAAAAAGCCTATTTGAAACTAGTGAAAATAAATATCTGCCAAAATAACCAGGCCATATTATGAACATATCCTGTTTTCTACTCGATTGAAAACAACAAAAAAAATGGATTCCGTTCAGTTTTGGAGGAAAGAACAGGAGAATATGAAGCTTTGATTTTGTTCAATTTAGTACATAGACTTTCTAGTAGAATACATAAAGGTCAATTATTTAGTATTATTTTCTTTTACCCAAGTATGGATGCAGAGGCAGTCTCCTCTTCGTCTTGACCAATGGCCATCAACGGTACAGACTTACCTTAATGATTGACTGGTACTTACTGGGGAGTCATTTTTATCGATGAAGTGAAAGTAGGCTGCGCTTTGATTGAGGATCAGAGGAACAGCCCGTGTTTTCGGATATTGACGTACAGCATAGTTTCACCAAAAATGTGCTTCTCATGTGGTGATGAAATCTTTGGGTCGCTGTGCTAGAGAAACTTACACTCAACTGCATCGTACTACAAACGTTTGTAAGTTCTAATGAACGAATGGAATACTCTTTCACGTACAAACTACGGAACGGATTTTGATGAAACTTTGTAGTAATATAGCTTACATATCCGAATAACACATTGGCATAATTTATAAAGTTTAACGCGGGTAAAACCGCGGGGCACAGCCAGTTAAGATTAAATTGTTTAGGAGTGGGTACAACAATCCATATAAGTACCACCCGAGCGTATACATAAGTATAAACACTACACACAAACTCATCACAATTCCCAAGTTATCAAACCTTACAAACGAGATCATAATTCATATCGCCATATTGCCGGAGGCTTTCAAATAAATAATTCATGTAGTATGACGTCATCGGGGGTGGGTGACGCAAGCAGGCATCCTGTGATGTTTCCTGTACGAGTGGTATGAAATATGCATGTATGCAGGTGATGTATGTGCAAATAAATGTGAGTTATTGGCTACAATCTAGCCGCTAGATTGTAATTGATGTAGAGGAGGTAGAACTTGCTGGAAACTAACTATCAATATGCCAAACTGAAATGTGTAACACGTATAACTTAATATATCGTAGGTATGGGCAATGATTCGTATAAAATAAATAATTATAAAAAAGTGTATACACGTAGACTTTAAAAAAGCGCTTGCAAATAAATAGTCAGAACATGTTTGTAGTAATATAATTATATTACTACAAACATGATCTGAATATTATTATTAAGTAATAGTATACATAATTATTTATAGTTACATAGATATTTAGGTACACGGATTGTATGAAAACATTTATACAATTTATTTTATAATAGTAATGATATTTAGCTAGCTTGTATTAAGTTTGAGATTGTCAAAGAGATTATGTTCGAGTACAATTATCGAAATTTATAGTTTTAGCTGTATTTTACTACATAATGGCTGAATGGTTCTGTCTATATTAAGGTACGAATTCAATATTATTATTAGGGCGGGCCTTGTGTTTATAACGACGGTCGCGCTTTAATGCTACTACCGGATCCAATGCGCCCCAACTGAGAAGAATTTAGCGTCAGAGTTCTTTAAGGAGCCCAGTAGGCCTCTGACATGGCTTAATGATTATTTTCTATAAACTACCTCGCCCTGGCCCTCGGCTTAACGTGCCATACATAGCCCATACTTACAAACAAAAAATAATACAAAAATAATGCAAAGGAAAACGAACACAGAAAAAGTTTCTGGGTTTCTTCTCTGGTTCGTCAACCTTGATAGCTGTAAAAAGCCGTAGGTTAGCTAGGGTAGGGTCGTAGCCGGCGAGGAATGCGTTGGCCCCTTAACCGCCTGATCGGTGATCCCGTGCCCGTAGTCCGTGCCGTAATCACACCATTTATATAAATACTAACTATATGGCCGTTAATATTATAGGCTCTATACAGCTAACTCAGCAGTCGACTGTACATTGTTTATGTTTCAACGTATGTACCACACCGAATTTGGAAATACCATAGATGTAACGAGTGATAAAAGCGGGCGACCTGATCATCTTGGCATACAAATGCAGTACTTACCAAATTATTCTAAAGATACGTATTTATTTATGGTCTCATGGTTGTATATGTACCCGTTTTCCCATCGTTTAAATATTCGAAATAACTCGCATCGCTATGTTTTTTTGTGCGAAAAAAGCCGGCCAATTGCGAGTCGGACGGGCATAGAAAAGGTTCCGTAGGTAGCATCGTACAAATGTATAGTCAATCATCGAGAAAATTACATGGAAATGAACATGTATTATTATGTTAAGTTTTTGTAATAATAAGACCTTTTAAAATCAATGTGATCAAAAAGTGGTAAACTACCCTGGAAATTTGGAATTAAATGTAATTTAGTCCGGCACAGCTAAATCACTTTTGGCCCTCGACCCGGAATGTGAACCCAGGACCTCATTGTAAGCGGTTGAAAACGCTACCGCTTGATAAACGAGGGCAATTTTTAAATATCATAGTATTGAAAGTGACCAGTTTTTGAGTGCATATTTTATTTGACTTTTGCAGAGCGAGCGCGACACTGAACAGTTGTGGGATTCGTCATAATAATATTTGTCCATCTGGCGACTTTACTCAATATTTTTTTATCAAATCAGTGTTTACGACTAGGCCATAAAACTAAGCATGGCGCGTCATACAAAGATCATTGCACTGATGATGTCATCACGTGCTCTGCAACGCGATGCTGGTGATATCTGGAACCATTTTTTCTTTTGCTATTATCAAATGTAGGGTAAACTCAGCAGGGAGTTTTGTATTTTTTTTTCAATCAATCAATCATTTATTGCTGAACATAGGTAAGTAGGTACAGACGCCAGCTCATCAAGCTACCCCAATCTGTCAAATTTCCCCAATTGAAAGTGAACCTTATACTTACGTGATAAAGTTGCAAATCTATAAAAGAAATTTGACAGGTTGGGGTAGCTGGATGTGCTGGCGTCTGTACAATCCTACTAATATTATAAATGCGAAAGTTTGTGACTGTGTGAGTGTGTATGTTTGTCACCTCACGTACATTGGTACAATTTGGTATGGAGTTAGTTGACACCCTGGGTTAACATATAGGCTATAATTTATAACGTTTAATGCGGGTAAAACCGCGGGGCACAGCTAGTATATAATACATTTCAAGATATCAGATCAATCTAGGTGATGATCAGCCTGATAGGGCATGCAAATTTTTATATTTATATTGGCAATTTAAATTTGTACAGTTAATTCCTAAACTCTGTATAAACCTGTTAATTTTTGGTGAATAGAGTTCTATTCTATTGTAATTGTGATATTCTTGAATTTGTCATCTATGTGGGACGTAGTATTGCTCCAGTCCTAGCCAAATTTCGGTTATGATGGTCAATTTCAACAGAGGCTTAACAGCAAAAAATTTTTTTTATTAAATACATAATTTGCAGTAGTGATGTAAACCGTTGTATCGTGGGAGATCTTACACTTATGCAATTGACTGGTTGATCTAGTGGTTAGTGACCCTGACTGCTAAGCCAGAGGTAGTGGGTTCGATCCCCACCCAGGAGAAATATTTGTGTGAATATTTTTTCTGTATCTTGGTATAATTTAGCTATGATATGTATGCATTTATAAATATATAAATATGTATGTTTATCAGTTGTCTGGTTACCATAGTACTGGCTCTGCCTAGTTTCGTATTCGAAGGCAGTGTGTTAGTTATACTAACTTTCGCTCAACATTGATCTAAAACAGTTATTAATGCATAACCATACTATACCTGAGACTTGGTCACAGAACGTCTGACGTAGTCACACCATTGTTCGCTCAATATTTTTCCCAAATCACATTTAACAACTGCTTCGCCTTAATGAATGTGTTAATAAAACTAAACAGTTCGCGTCGTGTTCATTAAGATCATTGCACTGTTTGCGTCATCGCTTAATAAAATGATGCACTTTGCTTCGTGCAAGAGCCAGCGTGAATTTAAATGGCTTAGTAGCTAGTACTTACATATTTATCTAACTTGTCCGTGACTTATTGTGACATATGAACACTTAAAAAAACCGGCCAAGTGCGAGTCGGAGTCGCGCACGAAGGGTTCCGTACCATTATCTTTAAAAAAGAGCAAAAATTCACGTTTGTTGTATATGTACCCATAAATATATTTTATTTTGTTTTTTATTTTTTTGTTGTTCTAGCGGCAACTGAAATACATCATCTGTGAAAATTTCAAGTGTCTAATTATCACGGTTCATGATATAGAGCCTGGTGACAGACGGACAGATAGACAGCGAAGTCTTAGTAATAGTCGTAGGTCCCGTTTTACCCTTTGGGTACTGAACCCTAAGAAAATGAAGAAGAATATATACATATGTATACTTGGGACAACTAATACACTGCCATCTGATCCTAACCTAGGCTAGGCCTGTGCTATGCCAACCATACAACTGACAAACATACATAAATATCTCTATATACAATATATATCTCTATATATAAAAGTTAGCAGGTAAATTAAGTTCGGCTTCCTATGCCGTTTGGAAAATAAGACAATTGTCAGATGAACAAACTGCTAGATTAGTGTATATCGCGTACTTTCATAGCATTATGTCGTATGGCATTCTGCTGTGGGGTTCGGCGGCTGACATAGGTACTATTTTTGTATTGCAGAAAAGAGCAGTCAGAGCCATTTATGGTTTAGGCAATCGCGATTCTTTGCGAAATTTGTTTAAAGAAATAAATATACGTACTGTGCCATCGGAATATATATATCAGAATATAATGTTTGTTAGAAAAAATATTCATAAATATAAAAAGAAAAGTGAACTGCATAATATAAATACTAGGAATACATACATTATATTATCCATATAATCGTGTTCATCACACAAGATTACGTAGTCCTGGGTGGGGATCGAATCCACGACCTCTGGCTTATAAATAAGAAAGTTTGTTAGCCTGAGATTTCTAAGGCAAATTAATACGTCAGTGAACCTCGGTTAATTATTTCTAAATTATAACCCCTTAACATAACATTACATTCAAAATTTATACCGGACCATTCCGAAAACCTCGAAAAATAAACTTTACAAAAAGCTGGAGAAATAATAGCGTAATATACATAGAAACAGAAACATAACGTCGAATTGTTAACCTCCTTCTTCTGAAGTCGGTTAAAATCCTTGATCTCTCTTAATTGTGCCACTCACACGCAGCCTATCGATACTAAAAGACCTTTACAACAGAGAAATCAATTTAAGTAACAGGAAATTGTTATCATCAAGAACTCAAATTAAGTAATAAAAATATGAGAGTTATATAGTATTAAAGAACAAGAGAAATAAGTCAATCATTTATTTATAACTGATAATATCATAAAATCACTCGGCGACGACTAAAGTTGCGAGGGTAAAATAATTCCTGCTAGGGCTGTCACTTCGTACCAATAACTCGAAGATCAAAGTAACCACTCTGAAAAAACATATCAATAATCGCTTGTATATCTTTAACAATTTTTATTTACCGTGACTGGCATATGGATGCATACATTACAATACCCGATAAGTTATTATTTTTGAAGTAAACCTTTTTACGCGCAGGTGAATCAGTGACGAGCTCGTTACGAAAAGTGTGATTGGGCGAGGCGAACGGACGTTGAGAGGGAGATATAAGTTTAGTGAAGATAGAGAGTTACGTTTCGTACATAACTGTAGAGGCAAGAGAGAGAGGTACGAGCACACACTTACTTTCTGTCTTTGTCTCATAGTCAGTTACGTTTGAAGTTTTACTTCATTCTTGTTCTAGTGGGGTGGAGTTTTAAACTCGTCTCTTTTATTTCTTTTTATTTTATTTTAGTTAAATTACCGGGATTTCACTGCTTCACCGGATAAGAGGCGGGGGCTCAGGCCACCTTGAGTTGAGGTTTGATTGAACTATAAAAGGGTGAAGCTCAAGACCACCATGAACTTATCCCTCCGTCCCCATTTTTTCATTGGACTACTAGGCGTCGGGAGGGTGTTCCTCCGCTTTGTTGTTGACATCTCATTCTGCCGTACGAAGCGCTTTGCTTACTCCTTTATGATACGCACGGCTAAGCGGTGGAACACCCTCCCGAACGACGTGTTTCCAGACTCATACAACATGGGTTTATTCAAGGCTAGAGTGAACAGGCATCTTATGGGTACGCGCGGTCCATCTGCGACCACTTCTTCACTTAACTCAGTTTCAGTGACGTATTAATTTGTCTTGGAAATTTCAGGCTAACAAACATCAGGTGAGATCGTGGTCAAGCGCAAACCCATTCAGCATAAAAAAGTGACCACTGAAACGCCTTTCTTAGTTTGTGGAGTTATATGCTCGACAGTTTAACCCTCCTTCTGATGTCCGGTGGAGCAGTAAAACCGTCTAGCCTAACTGTACATATCATGTTAAAAACCTGCAGATAGTTAATAGCTTCTCTACCTTCTACGTAATTAAGTTTAATCTAGCTAGCGCGGACGCTGCATGCCTTTGATTTCTTTGCCTCATGTGTGCATGTAAAGTAATATGGATCTAATCATTACGTACTAGAGCTTCTATTGCTCTGTCTAGAAAGATCGTTCTGTCTCTTTTGCACTTGCTAAAGAAATAGATTGGGCGGGGCCCATTGGACCCTTTAGTACAGGTATGGTAGAGAATCCCGTTAATCTCATTCTATTAGCAGCTCTAATGGGGAAGTATTTCCACCTTACAAAATTTGCTGCAGAATTTCCGTCTTATTTGTGTATTGTCTGGTGAGGCAATGAAAGCCTTGTATATAATATTCGTGTGGACAGTGGATTCCCTAACGTCAGTGTTGTTCAAGGTTATACTGCGTAACCATCGTCTATGACTTACTCCTCTCCATAACGCCGTGAAACTAATTTTGCGATCACCAATCAATGGATAGATTGCGTGCCTACTCCCTTCGATTGTAAATTAGCTGGTGAGAGCAGTTGCCTATGAGGTCTGCGTAGCATATGATGCTTGCAACAAACATGGCCTCACTTAGGCGTTGCCTACACTTCCTTATTTCCGTTGATCACTTCCCCAATCAAGCTCTCTTTAGAGCGAAAGTACGCGCTGTTCTGTTTATTTCTTCTTTTTACCAATTTGTCTGTCTATGTGTGTCTGTCTATGCCATCCCGCTCTCAAACGGATGGACCGATTTGAATGCGGTGTTTTTTAATATGAAAGCGATGGTTCTTAGCTATGATTGGTTAATATCGGTCTAGCAGTGTAAGATTATCAGCTCTTTCTAAAATAATGTGATTATAGTTTCAACTGGGGTCTTTTCGATACTTGCTAACCCTAAAATACTTATTATTTTATATTTATAAGCGTAACAAAAGAGTGCCGCTCCATTTTATTGTCGGACTATAAAAAAAGTAATTTTATAAGCCAGTCAAAGTACCGATATTAGCTGGATTGACCGATTAATGTTGGAATACTGGGCGTTGGGCGATGTTTACAACTCTCTGGCTTCATGTCAAACTACAGAGAAAATATTCTTTTCGGGGTATAAAGCAAGTAAGTGAATTTAATAATGAAATAATAATAATGAAATGATGTAATAATGAAGATTATTCAGCACTTGGGTATTAACATAAACTTGTACTTGTGAAGAAGTGAATCCGTGTGGTTTCCGGTCTTAAAAGAATATCAGGGCCATCCCATGCAGCAGCGCCACCTGTTTACTAGCTACCACCTAACTGCGGTCGCCAACTCTGCTGCTGCTGAGCTGGGCCTAGGCCGTACGTCCAGCAGTGGACGATATGAAGCTCACAATGCAGTACATAAATATAGCCATAACACTAAAGAAACAAACATTTTTGAACTAGTCCGTCCGTGCGGACTGTTTTCTTCACATAATAAAACCTAAATAAATAATAAATAAATTTTTACTTAGCTATTACATATTTTAAAATTTGGTACTATTGGTGATACTGTGTGTGTGGATCTTGGCGGTGTTATACCCCTGTACCTGCAAGGCTGTGAGTCAGTGTACCAACCTCTTTCCAGTTATCTTAACAACAGAATAAGTCTCCTATTTTGAAGTCCATTAAAATAAATATAACTGCCATTTTGTGCGACTGAATTAACGTAGAGCCATTTATACAACTATTATCTCGACCATTATATCCTTAATTCTCGAACAGACTGGGAAGTAGATTACCACATGCTGAACTAACCCTTCCGACGTTACCCTTAATACTAATCCACATTACGAACTTAAACCTACTTATTTTGCCTTCAAGCCTCACCATTCCCCTTACCCAACCCCCTTTGTATTGTCCATTCGTCCCATACTTCCTCAAACTGTGACCTCACCCAACGACACTCACACAGACTCACTTCGTATACGTAACCTAACTCACACAGATAGCGCCTGCAACATTCCTTCCGTGCGAAATGTCCACTTATTGATGTAGGTCAGTGTTGTGCTCCTCACTCCTATGGTGTTTATCTCCCGCCTCGCTCTCTCAGGGACTGGCCGAGGAATTTATTGAGCGACTAGTAGTAGGTAGTTTGCAAGTTGCATTGCTTTTAATAGAAATGCGTTATGACATGTTAGTATGTGATATTTTATTGGTGGTACAGTTTAGATGGTGTAGGAAAATTATTAAGTACCACTGAGACTTTTAGAGACTCAGTTTCGACTGCAACGTTTTCCTGGCAGTAGCGAGTTTAATTGCAGATATTGAAATCCTGGATTCCAATCGTAGGTCAGTCCAAAAAGTTTTAACGGGATTTTTCTGTACTGTAATATTCAGTATCAGTCCGGAGTCTGGAAAGTAGAGGGCGTGTGTGTACCGTGCTTTGGAGAGTACGTAAAACTGTCGGTCCAGCATCTGATATCCCCCGGTCCCATCGAAATATGAAAGTGAATGAAAAGAGTGCACACGATTGTGCACTATAATATGACCCGCGCAGATGGCAACTGTCCATTGAGACTGGCTGCCGCCGTGGCCGAAATTCAGCTTAGTTTAGCTTTGAAGACCTGCATCAAATGTGTTTTACACTAATCGCTGTTGGTAAAAAACGCACACTAACTGTCTTTAAGAATCCACAGTTTTTAATCCAATTAGAAAATAAATTAGTAACCGACATTAAAAAGGAGGTTATCTATTCGGCTAGGTCTTTTTTTTCTATGTTATTTATGTCATTTTTGTGAACTTGTAAAATTTGGGGCAGAAAGACACAGTGTGGTCATGTGGCAACCATAAGATGAACCGATTAACTTGTGAGGGTCGCTGGAAACCACTGCATGTGAGCAGCGCAAGAGCGATTGTAGAGATCTTTGGGAGTGGCCTTTGTCCAGCCGTGAACGTCTATTGGTTTATATGATGATAAGACTTTAAAAAGTGCTTATAATTAGTCAGAATTGTTATGTGATAATATATTTAATAAAACATAGGACTCAATAAAAGAAATTACAAATCATTTCGTAAACTACGACCGTAACGGGTTCTACGTAACTATTGTGTGGAGTAAAACAGCAATAGTGCTCATAATGACTCAATTCAATTTTATTGTTATTAGACTTTAAAAGGGCTTTAGTGGTCTTGTTTCAGAACCAAAGATTCAATAGGAGCTGATTTTTTAAGTTCATTCTAGTAAACGTTAATGACCAAGATTCTGCTTAACAGTCCACAAATGTCATTCTATGGTTACATTTAATCAAGATTTGTATTATTGTACAACTTAAATGGATATACATACGAAAATATCAAAAATTAATTAATATTAACATCGCTATTAATTAGTTGAAAACGGCGAAGTTTTTTATACTTTGGATGTAATATCCTTTTTTACTAATTACTGGTTTATGTAAATTAATTTCTTTAAATCAATTAAAGAATTACATATATCCTTTTTTTACTACTTAGTGATTTATGTAATTTAAATATCATAAATCAGCAAGTAGTAAAAAAGAATATTACATCCAAGTTTATGCCTTTTTTTAACCATCGCAGTTTCCAACTGACAAGAATAACTTTAAATATGTATAGTTGTTAAAAAATCCCACAAATATTATCTAATTCTAGTTGGTATAACAATTAGTTAAACGGAAACTGGATCTCCTCCAACCTTGTCCCACCGCAGGGGGATGGATTATTATTTTCTATTCAAGTAGCTAGATTCCTAACGTTGTTACTAACTGAATGGCTGGCTCGCCTAACGGTAGCGTGTTCAATCGAAGATAATGGGGTCCTGGGTTCAAGGCCCAGGTAGGGGCAAAAAGTGTTATTGTAATTTGTATCGCATGAAAAAGCAGCCCGCAGTTTTGTAGTTGGCGGTATTATACGACCTTTCGGAGAGCACGTTTAATTATTGGTTCTGCGTCTGGTCGGGTCTGGTTTCGGACGTGTCAAATGACTGTTCTATCAGATTATGAGGATGAAGGAATAGAGGGTGCATCCTCTTTGTAGAAACCCGGCTTCTTACTTCAGCAGCTCCCCGTGCTTGGGTTCGAACCCCCTTACAAGTTATTGGTTGAAAGCCATCTACGCTCGCTACTTGTTCTGTTTTCACGAAAGTGAACGTATGTGTGTTACACACACTCCTGAACTATAAAGTAGCGTAAACTATAAAATTCAGCGAGGAGCATTATTACCACCAACCAAATTGGTGGAATATCACGTGCTTTAGTTTGAAATATTTTTGTTTGTGTAATTTGTGTTCTAATGTATTATTACTAATTAATCTAATGTGTAACTAGTTAGACAATAGATTAACTTCTCTATACAAAAAAGTTTGATTTCGGTTTGGAAAGGATGACTAATATTTTTTATCTTTAACTTTACTACGCCGCAGTTTCACGCTTTCTACGTCGTAGCAGTAGAGATGGCAGTTATACAATATTAACCGACTTGGATTTATGTGTATCGATTTCCCTTTTATTTATAAACAGGGTTTGATTAAGAAAAACAAATAAATAATGCCGCAAGTTTACTGGGAGGACAATAATTATATCAGCTCCTTAACCTCTTCTTACTTAGTGTACCAAAGTACGCTCAACTCTGTATCGTTTGTGTGTCAAATTAGAATTTTATTCATGTTTCAATACTTTAAACTGAATCTCAAATTCAAATATATTTTGGAAACTTCTTGAAAATTTTCTAGTGTCAGAGATATTCAAGCCACCCAGTAGGCTTCTGAATTCGCTTAACGACTATTATCTAACGAATAAAACCGGTTCCCGCAGCTTAACGTGCCCATAATTTTTAACCTACTGCCAGAGTTGTTCAAGCCGCCCAGTAGGTCTCTGATGTGGCTTAACGGCCGTTATCTAATGACTAGAAGCGGGACTTACCACTTAATGTGATCTCCGGAGACGCTCAGAAGTTAAACCACTTTGGTGGTCACCCACCTATGGACTCACCGCGAGCCTCGTTGCATCACCTCGCCGATCACTTACGGACTATGCTATGAGCGCTTCAGTTGAATCAATAACCTCTTTCTTATAGCCTGTTTTGAGAAGAATCAATCCTTGTACAATATATGTTGTAGCTATTGAATATAACCGATATACAGTTTCTTTGAAAGGGCCTAACAACGGTTGAAACCATTACAGTCGTATAATCAACAAAGTGAGTACGTCGGTCCCGAAATTTCACCAACAAAGAGTACCGAATTTCCGAAACTGAATTTTATCAGCGCGACACAATGGTCGCTATAACCGGTTGGGAGCCTTGACCGCTATACCCGGCAAATTGTCACTCCATTATTACGCTAACGTCCAGGACAGATGGACATAGTGACTGCGGAAACAGTCCAGTACAGTCCAGTTATTTTATTTTGTCATTTTAGCGTACTCTTATGCCCTCAAAGTGTTCAAAGTGTTTATTTTGTACAGTGCAGTAGTTACTTATTTAATTTATCATACTTAGTTCCAAATACAAAATCCTTTGAGATTATTTGAAGCGATACCTATCACCAAAAGCATAAAAATAATCTATATGATATCAACTTATAACTCGTCGTATTTACAACTAAACGTGTTAGTTGTAGAAACTAAAAGTTTTAATAGTTGCTAAAGTAGATGCACAAATGATTTTTGTATTTTAAAGCGATAAATTAGATATTAGTATGATTATTGATGAAAAATAGGAATTATTATTCAATTACCATGACACTCAATTCAAATCCTGAACATTAATACTGAATACTAAATACTATATTTTTGGTGATGACGTGTTTAGTGAAAATAAAGACTGTAATAAATAAAAATAGGAATTATTATTCTAGTGCCGTGACACTCAATATTGAAAAATTTTACATTAATATTGAATACTATATATTTGGTGATGAAGTGCTTAGTGGCAATAAAGACTGTAATAAATAAAAATAAGAATTATTATTCTAGTGCCGTGACACACAATATTGAAAAAAATACATTAATATTGAATACTAAATACTATATATTTGGTGATGAAGTGTTTAGTGACAATGAATATTAAGGTGCTATAGAATGTTACAAATTTTGTTAGTGTTACTTTGGTGTTCTGTCTCAACAAGTGGTAAGTGTAAATCTTGAATGCATTGTTTAGTAACAAATTTCTCTGCGATCCACATTGGAGGTGGAAAAACGCTTAGTAAATTTGATTGATTAATCCGCTGCCTAAGTTTCAAGATAAGATAGGATTCTAAATTTGATTAATTTATTAATCCCGTCTTAGGATATCTTAAGATGAAAAGTATAAAGGATCTCGATAAAAAAGCAAGGTGTAACGTCCCGGTGAACGAAAATAAACTTTTTTTTAAATTATTATAATATAAGGGAAATAGAGAGTAAACCTACGTTGTGCACATAGTTTGTAGAGTTCGGTCACCGTTGCTATAGTATAAAATTTATTCTAACGTTGCTTAAGTCCTTAACAAGCTATTTCCACTCATCTGTAACATTTAATTAGGGTTACCTATACTCCGCAGATGCTTAACGTATAACTTTGCCACTTTGTAACCTAGATAATGTTTGTCAACTTACCACGTCCCAGCTCACTTTCATGAAAAGATTACAAAAATAAAACAACCTTTCTTAACTTTCAAGTTCTTTTACCTACTGTTAAGGCGCTGAAAGAGTAACTAAAGTTTACGAACTTCATTAATTATCTACAGTTTTAAACTTTCGCGTATCATATTTATACAACACTAGCTGTGCCCTACGGTTTTACCCGCGTTAAACTTTAAAATTATAGCCTATGTGTTAATCCAGGGTGTCAGCTAACTCTATACCAAATATTATTAAATCGCTCCAGCTGTTTAGACGTGAAGAAGTAACAAACACACACTCACACACTCACAAACTTTGGTCTTTATAATATTAGTGTGATTGTTAACAGGTATTAACGCGACTAACCTTTTTCTGTCATTATCCTGACGATTAGATAAGTTTAATAATAAGAATAGAATCTTATAAAGTTGGTAGACGAGTACATCATCAATTATTTTATTTTATACCTCTTGTTAGTGAGCAACAAATCTTGAACCCGCCTTGAGTTATTTACTTGTTATAGTGTTATAGCTACTTGTGCCTTGAGAATTCGGCGTTATTTTTAAGTTGCGAACACGTTTTACTGAAAGTTACCATGGCGTCGCCCGTGATACGAATATGGGAGTGTACAGACGATAACAGTCGCGTTTCGTTGGATTTTAATAAAAAATGTCCAGAAACACAACTGAATGTTATTTTAGCGTTATCATTTAAAATACCACGCCTATTATTGGGTAATAAATTCCGTATGGCGGGGGACGTTACAAACATGCAATTCACAGATACAAAGCAAACTCAGACTCAGGACAAGCATTTATGAGTCACAAGTCGAAAAACTAGAGCGCCAAGGCAGTACTACTGTGTCACAAGTGAAGAGATTAACGCTGATACCAATACACACATATAATTCAGAAGTGGGCGTAGAAGCCTCAAGGGAATATTTACCACAGAACAGACAGTACCGTCTCTTTGTGTAATATGACCATCGTACTGCGATCGCTAACCTGTCTTGCAAAGCCTAGCCTAGCCTTCGGATCTCTACAATAGCCTTTTTACAGCAGTCGTTGATTTTTGGTTCACATGAATACGGAATGTGTGTCATTGGCGCATTATTATCGTTTTAAAGTTATGCTATCTATGTTCATCCGTAGTATAATTTCTACTAAACGTCCCAGCCACCATCTTCAAGTCTGGAAATTCTGTTTTGCTCAAATTTCGTGCATTATGTTTCCACGAAACTTCTACATAGGTACAGACGTCAGCACATCCAGCTACCCAAATCTATCAAATTTCTTTATTACAAACATAGATATTTAACTTTATCACAAAAGCATAAGGTTCAATTTCAATTGGGGAAATTTGACAGTTTGGGGTAGCTTGATGTACTGGCGTCTGTACCTATTTGAATTTCGCAGACAAAAACTATTTGCTAGTGGCTTCGAAGTTTGGAGCTGCCGACTTGAATGTTTTGCGCAGAGTATATCATTGTGTTGGATTAGTATTAGTACAATATTGCTTCGGGTGTGAATTCGCTTGTCACTTTGTAATGTATGGAGGCTTGATACTTTGTACGAACTCAATTAGATTCCTTAATTATATTAGAAAATTACATGGAGCAACTGAGAGCATGTTTGTATATATATGTATATCTTATATATTGGAGTTAAGTTAAGCAGCACATCTACCCACGCCCTTGAAACATGAAACCTGTGTAATTTACGAAAAAATGTTTGTGTATAACAAAGCAAACAGAACTCCTCCTGGATCGAGTATTTATATTTTGATAGTCGTGTATTTTTTTATGGTAAAGATGCAAATTAAGCTCACATACACAAGACGTCGAATAATAAGTGGACAAAACTTGTCCACTTATTATTCTACGTCTTGTATAGTCATGTAACATCTTAATTCGTAACGTTCTATATAGATTTTCATTTATTTGTTTATTCGTAAGGGCAGTGTCAAAGTTCTCAAAAAAAGTATATTTTCCATAATTTCTCTTCCTTAATATTTTTTTTTGTTTATATGTGCGTTAATTTTCACCCTCACATAGACAAACGTAAAAGCGTCATTTCATGTGCTTATGCACTTTTGAAAGCTTTCTGTATTTAAATTACATAATATTAATATGTTTTCTAAGTTATACGTGGTGTATAGTTCAATTATAAAGCGTAATATACTGTTACCAATTACGACACCTACATTATAAATTCCCTTAGGCCATAAATTGTAGAAATATGGGGTACCTAATATTAAAACTAGTTCTCTAATGTTATAATGCCGTAAAGAGACAGCTTAATTTAAACATTTGAGTATTTTAATTAAAGTAAGTGGTGTCCTACAGATAATAAAACAACTGAGTATTATGGATCCGGCTCGAAAGACCATATTATTAAATAGAAATTTATATTTCGTTATGTTGTTGGTCTATTTGTTAGAATTATATATAATAGTTTGCTATATTTTTCTTTAAAAAGCTACTTCACTGGAGAGGCGAATTGCTACGTGTGTGTGTGATCTTCAGATTATCAGTTAGGGAGGAGTCATCGTCAGAAGGCGTCAATAGGAGTTAAAAGTATATTGCCGTAACCGTGAGGTAACAGATTACAACCAGGCGGACCAATTAATGATTGCTTGTTGATTTTGTTTTAGGCTAATTTTAATGTCATTTATACTTATCTGTCGTAGGTAAATAGGATTTTGTTCTATTTTATCGACCGTCAAACAATCGACTTTCTGAGTACGCAAAATCATGTAGTTAGGTAAACGAACTAGTTAAATTTTCAGAAACCATAGTTTTCACGATTTATAACTAGTGAAGCAAGCGGAGATTTATTCTGTGTGGCTGACGGCAAAGAATATCACCACCCTATTTCATCCCGTGGTGGGCGTAGAATTAGACCCTAGGGAATTTGTTCCAGAGAACGGGGATCAGCGTCTTGGTAACTACTCAGACCATCATACTGCAATCGCCAACCCGTCTGCTAATCGATGCGATTATGTCATATCCCTCCAAATGATGGACAAATCTTTTGGGGTTTTGTCCAGCAGTGGACGTTATTCGTTATGATGAAGTTTATGTAATATAGTGTTTTTCAAATATTTTGTTAACTCTATTTGCAATGCTTAGTTTCATTACTGAATCAGAATCAGAATTATTTATTTGCTACATAACAACACTACATAACACAAGATAACTACATCATTGAAGAAATATCTTTATTCCGTTAAGTTGTCTTCATTAATTTCGGTGTATACTGTCGTGTCTTTGTCAAACGATTGCTAGAGTATATTTTTGTCAAGACAAAGGTTTCTTTTTTGTGGCAGATAAATAAAGTACAATGTTTAGGAACTTTCAGACCATGCTTTTGTTAGTTAAAGGTCTGTTTTCCCCAAATTGGCTGTGTTCTGTGAAGTATTCTCAAGTAATGGGTAATCAATTATATCCGGACTCGGGCAAAAAGGGAGATAGGAAAATTGGATTTTCTTTAGGCATTTTCCAGATTTCTTTGCAATATGATTTTAATTTTCCGGTTAGTAGGTTTACCCTGTGTCCAATTAACGTCACCACGTTGCGTATATTGAACTGTGTGGGTTTAAAACGTGTTGTAGTTTATATACATTATAGGAGTTATTTTAATATATGTAATTGAGTTCTAATTCAACAAAATACACAACAGTTTGGTGCTGAAATTATAAGTAATGGTTGAATTATTGTGTCTGAGTTTTAATCGTTAAAATACACATCTTTATTATCTTGTGCAGTGATATCTTATTAAGTTATATGTGTGGATAGTGGTGACCATTCTATAAATGCTCAGTCACGGAAACGCGTGGGCAAATTTTCGATACTTCTTTCTTCTCCGTGCAAATTACTAGTTGTTCCGCGCAATCACCCGCTAGTTCACCCGCCCGCACGCCACTATGTCGAGTATTCAAAGTAACCACTCCAGCGTTCATATATATATATATATATATCTATAGGCTGACCGTGTGTCTAAGTACTTAACCTCACCGACATCTAACATACCGGTAAAAGCAACTGGGTATGATCGTCTAACCAAGTAAGTAAATTACTTACAGCTGGGACTTTCACTTTAAATTTTCGTTGTACTTAATATTAATTCAGAGTCACGCAATACAGCCCACGTAAATATCGCGATGGTCATAATCTCAAAATGTTTATTATTTTTATATACAAAAATTATTAGAACAGAATTTATTATAAATTAGGTGGAAAGTTTAGCCAAAGATCATTTTTGACTCAAGTCCAATGATAAAAAGACATAACAAGGTCTTTATCTAGTTAGTGGTCTATTGTACTCTAGCATACACTTCAGTTGACAGAGATGTGAAGCTATCCGAACGTCTGGATTGAGATAAAATTACTATATTATGTTTTAGATTGTAAAATCGGTTCATAATATAGGCAACGCATTCCAAAGACGATTGCCAAGTATTAATTTTATAAAGACATGTAAGGTGCTATTTTCAGGGTTTATTCCTACTACCTACCTATATTGTTCCATACTATAAATATCTACAAATTTCTTGCTCTGTTTACAACAGATTTTTCCCCAAAACTCAACTTCCTTTGATTCTATCAACGTAATTTAAATGGGAAACTTACGAATAATTGTTTGTTTTATTATAAATTACAATATTTGTCAAGTACTTTTTTACTGAATACATTTCTGTACACGACAGTACGATGTTTAAATTACAAGCTTTTGTGTGTTTGTATTGCTGCCATCTCCGAGATAAATATTAAATTATAATATGAGAATTGGAATTTCATGTTTTCGTATAATTCCCTGTATTTTATTTGTGGGAATATGATATTTGTTGGTGTTGATGTGGTTACCCTTGGGTCACACGTCGCTTTTAATGCCGCGGAAAGGTCGTAGGTTCCAATCCCATCAAAAGGTATTATACCCTTATAATAATAATATCTTTGTATACGAGCTTGTGTAATATATTTGGGTAAAATTGAATTGTTTGAAAATGTATCTTGTAAGCGTTTTGGATATCACATTTGTTAGCTAGTAAGACCAAATCAATACATAAATAAATGAGGGTTTACACCACCCGTTAGATACCCATATGAAACAAATGAATAAAAACCGGCCAAGTGCTAGTCGGACTCGCGCACGAAGGGTTCCGTACCATTATCTATAAAAACGAGCAATAAATTCACGTTTGATCCCCTTAAATATTTATGTTTTATTTTGTTTTTTAGTATTTTTTGCTATAGCCGCAACAGAAATACATCATCTGTGAAAATTTCAACTGTCTAACTATCACGGTTCATGAGATACAGCCTGGTGATAGACGGCCAGACAGACAAACAGCGAAGTCTTAGTAATAGGGTCCCGTTTTACCCTTTGGGTACGGAACCCTAAAATACTACAACAAAGTTTCGACCGGGCTTTGACGCTTAAATAAATACCTACTAGCAAACAATTAATGTCCATGAACTAATAATCAATGTTAAATTTCATTTCGCTTCCAGGAAAATTATTGTTGCTAAGAAAAGTCGTTGATCCTACTCGAGGAGTATTGCGCGCAATATAAGTTATTTGACAATGACATTCAGAAAACAACATTCAAATACAGAATTGAACTGACCCATGACATAGTTGTAATCGATTTTAACCGGCCTGGCTAAACTAAGGATAAGGGACTCCTCCCTTTGTGAATGTGGTTTGGATGAAGGACATGTTGACCATATATTTTTTAATTGTAAGAATAAGAAGTTCTCCTTATATGATGTCATTCCCTCCCATATCCCTAGTCCCATCTCCTTCAAATACTTTCTGTCCCTGGTATATACTCCTTTTATATATATATATCTACTATGTAAATATAAAAGAATTAATAAAGTAAAACTGTAAATGTCTGTCTAAGTACCTGCATTTATGAATTTTATGTACTTATTTATGTTGGTGGTTGATAAATGTGTGTGTCTATTTTGTTTGTTGTTGATACGACGTCGGTCTACTCATCTACTTAAACTCAAAATATTACTTGGCCATTTATTACCGATTAATATTTTCCTTCATTTGTTGGCTATCATAACTTGACATTGGCGAAATTGTGGTGGTGAACCCACAAGTGCCACAAATAAGAGTTGAAGTTGATTTTAACCGGTTTTAAACGAAAAGCTCGCCGCTTGAAATGGGTTTTTAACCGACTTGAACAAAATATATAAATGGTATTTTTTAGGTTACTAGCATTTATTAAGACAGTTATTCCGTTTATGTCGCATGGTTATGCGCCTACTGATTGATACTTTAATAAAACATTGTATTGGCGTGAGGTATAAATAAATAAATAAAAAAAGGATTTTATTCCCGTAGAATTTAAAAAGCGCTTGTAAATAATCAGATATCTACCGGCAGACTACTTACCAATACCATGCTGCAAGTAATGTGGCTCAGTGCACCTATGTACAAATATCTAGCGTGTAATTGTACTGAGTTCACTTATTGCAGGCATTTTTGCCTTACACTATGTTTGTAGAGTTTGCCATAGAAGATAGTCTAAAGAGTGGTAATACAAGTCATACAAAAAAAAATGTGGGGCAATCTTTGAGGGCTGCCGATAGAAGTGAATACTTTATTTACATTATAATAAAAAGATTATTTACATTAGCAGGGTAATAAATTTACCCTTCTAATGTAAATAATCTACAATATAATAGTTGAAACTTCACCATACATACATAGACTCACGCCTGTTTCCCAGAGGGGTAGGCAGAGACAACGGATTTCCAACGACTAATAACGCACGGGGGTATATCTTTGTACGCAGTATACATATAGCCAATGGGATGCTTGCGGTAACGATGACGTGAGTTTAACGCCTTTTTTCCATCATATACACAGTATACATATATCTGGAAATCGCTGGATGCGGATAGCGCAAGACCGGCAATTGTGGAGATCTTTGGGGGAGGCCTTTGTCCAGCAGTGGACGTCTTTCGGCTGATATGATGATGATGATAATGATACATATATCTCATGGAAAGCGTTCGGTGACGATGACGCGGTTTCCATGACTTTTGTTCACCGAAAAACTGCGCAAAGCGCCTAAAGAAGTGTTCACTTTAAAAAAACGTCTCTACCTAGCTCAAAATCAAAACCATTTCGAGCGAAAAACTCTGTTTTTAACAGCTTGGTTTAAAACGGTTCTAACAGGCTTTGTTTGATCTTAACCCCTAAACGACAGTTACAACTGCACGTATAGTATAGGCATTATTCTTCCGCATTCCGTCTTTACTATAGGCCTACATTATTCACTTAAATTCTTACTCAGTTTTGAAGTAACATAATGCTAACACATTCCGAAAAAAAAAACAACCTTATTGATAACAAAATAGAATTGAAATTAAAGCGGCGAATTGTCCAACTTACATCTTCACAAGCAGAAGCAAAATCTGTCATATAAATCTGAACTTTGATAGCTACAGATAAAGTTTATATTAGTTTGTCAGAATGCTTGTAGGGTTGCCAATAATTCCAGGTCAGGTTTCAAAAGTCCACAAACATTTATGATAAATTTCAACCTTGGCCGTGATTTTAGTTCGGGGAATTAAGCTGTAGTGAATTACTTGGTAGTTATTAATTGTTACCTCTCCATTTAGAGATTTGATATGACTTAACAGCCATCTTATATAGTTTCTATTAATATTGTGCTAGCCAATATGTGAAAATGCTTTTTATACTCTATAAAAGTACTCTTGGCAAAATTTTATCTACGGCGGCCAAGCTCAACTACCTAACTACGAAGAACATAAATATTAAAGTGCACAAACATATGTTGATGCACTATATATTCCCTCACTCGATGCTTGATGGCTCGCCGTTCTGACACGATCGGAAAGAGATAAGGTCGACAATTTAAAGAGTTTTCTGAAGCACGGGCGTAAAACACCAACTTTCTGACTCCAGGTTGATATTGGTTTTTCTTGTCAGTGTAATTCCAATATTGATGATCGTTCCATCAGGTGACCCACGCTTTTATATTTAACAAGAATAACATTTTGGCTTAACCCAGGATTAAGCCCCGGAACTCATTATCTGCGGTAAAGCACGCCACCTCCAGGCCAACGAGATATTTATGTACTCAAATCGAAGCGACTCAGCGAAATGTTTTAAGACTGTTTTCTGGTGTACACCTAGAACCGGCAGCGGGCTTAATCCCGAATAATACCAAAATTTGCCCAATAAGTGCCTTTCAAATGTATCAGCGATAAAAAGGCTCCAAGACCACGCAAAATCATGCAAATCTATTTGTCAAAACAAAACAAAATACATACGTATTCACGTGGTAACCCAAGTGCGAGCGAGATGGTCCAACAAATAACGGTGCTGAAAGAGACAACAGCTATAACCTTGACCTGCGCAGTTAGAGTACATAGCGCCACGTAGTGGTAACTTCCGGAAACAAAGTTTTAATAATAAATAGGAGTTTTATCACCCGAACTGGCATGGAGCGTGACGTTGTTTTCGAAGTACGCTATGCGTGTTATTGATTGTTCTACATACATATTTTCTGCTATCTCTCATACCTTATTCTAGGGTATATAGAAAGGCTAAATGGGTAAGTTCGTTAGAAAGATAAATAGGTATTACCACTTCTTGAGTTCTATGGACGTGAGGACTTCTCGAAATTAAACTTTTCAGTCTAGTGCTTTTGTACGACCTGGACGATTTAAATTAGGGTGCTAATCTCAATGGAGACTGGCAATTAAGCAGAACATGTTGTATATTAAATTTTAATTTTATAGAATTATTCGCAATGCAAAGCGTTTATCTAATCTCAAAAATGGGAAATAATAAATTTAATCGTCCGGCGGGTCTCGAACCTGCACCATCTACCAATCCGGGGTAGGCGCTCTGCGTTAAGCTACTAACGATACACGCTGGCAGATTTAGGATATTTTTGAGATGTTGTATATTATATGAGGTAGGAGTTAGGTATTACATTATATATACATGAGTGTGGGTCTAAATACAGATGCACTTCCCTCAACGGACGACAGTCCGACACGATCGAGTCCAGGACCGCAAACTTAACGAGCTCTCCGGGATACCGTCACCATGTCAGCCGAATGACCTCCACAGCTGGACAAAGGCGTCCCCAAAAGATTTCCACAATGGATGTTATGTACATATTTGGAGGTTTATGCCATAATCGCCACGCTTGGCAGACGGGTTGGCGATCACAGTTTGATGGTTATAGCTATGCCCATTCTTTGCTGAGACACCATACCGTACCTTTTACCTTTCAACTACTTATATATTATGTATAATTAACTGTATTACTACACGCTCTGATATCTGCTTACATGTTCTGACTATTTACAAGCGCTTTTTTAAAGTCTACGTGAATAAAAACATTTTTTTTTTAGTTTTTCTTTTTATAACTGCTACACTCATGTATAAATGTCAAATCAAAATGTTACATTTTGGTCATCACTATTTAGTCGTTCCGTCATATTTTTTTTTAGTAATGTCTTGGGACAACTCACACACTGCCATTGGATCCCAAACTAGGCAGTTGTTGTACTATGTCAACCAGAGAACGAATAAACATACTTATATATTTATAAACATACTTACAAATTATAAATTCCGGTATAAGGTCAGTCAGTTTGTCATTCATACATGACCGTGGCAGTCAGGTTAAGTTCGTGCTGCTACGGGATATTTTCTTATAGTAGTAACACCTTTTTGGCCGTCAAGTTTGTGTAATGTAATGTAAATGATTTGACACTAAATATACAGAGTGGACATACGGAGTGCCCCCGGGTCATCAAAAAAAAAAAATGTGGCCACTCTTTATAAACACATAGGTAAACTCGTTAATTATGAATTTAATTTAAAAGGGATAGGAGGTTAACGAATTCGGAGATCATGTTATCACTATTATTGGGTCAATTTCGGCTTCAGAAAAATACGAACAATTTCAACTATAACAATATCAATGAAAATATTTGTCTTCAAAAATTCTGCTTTATTTTCACTAACTAACGACTTTGTAACAACAAACGTTGTTAGTAAAAACCTTTCAACAAATAGTCGACACAAACTTACCAAATTGGACGTCCAAAGAAAATCTTAGACCTGTTTCGGAAAATGATGTTAAACAAACTTTCTGAACCAACTAAATATTCAAGTGAAAATGGGATGCGAAGTGAATGTGATTAAGCTAATAGGTGATATACATAAATATTATTAGATGCTGGTGTAGTAGCCTCTGCTAGGCGCCTTCGTCAACTGCTATAAGTGTCCGTAAGGTGTAAGTACCTACTTTCCCATTAGAGGTATATGCTAGAGGTTAAGCTTTAAGGTTGTGGGTTCGATCCCCACCCAGGACAAATCTTTGTGGCACAAGCATAATTATTTGTTCTGTGTCTGAATGTTATTTGTCTGGATACATAATTTAGAAATATTTAAGTAGTTGACATGGTCTGCCTAGTCTGGGATCAGATGGCAGTGTGTTAAATGTCCCAAGATATTTATTTAAATATTTCAGTTCATGGAGGGAAAGATCCTTTGCCGTACGTGACTTAAAGGATTTGAACCTATCATTATATCATATTATTTGACGGCTTGATTATGTGTACTTAAATTTTATCTTACGTTAAAGAGTAGTATCTGAATTTTAAATTTAGTTCCACGTATTTATTAGTGAACCTGTGGATATTTGAAAAGGTACCTACCTAAGTTACACGTGGATGGATAGTTCCCACGTTCCGCCTTTTTGGTAATTATTTAATAATTCATGACAAATTCGAAACAACGTTTAAGATCACAAGAACTACCTAAATTGTGTAAACTTAACGAATTACTGTTTGTGTTGGAAAAAGGCTGGAGGCTAAAGAATTTAGTACAAAAAAGCTACGGACTAAACAGCCCATTTCCTTTAGGACTAAACTCATTACATGAAGTGCGAGGAGGACTGAATTTGGGGCGTTTTAAGTATACTAACATTCCGTATTGCAAAGGACTTTTAGTAGTTTTACTAACATATTTAATAAACTGAAATGAATTACGCATTTAGTTAGTGATCTCTAGATTCCTAGTATCCTTTGCTTGAGGGAGCTTGAGCTCTCGCTTGCCTCCGTCGTCCGGTGAAGAAGAGAAAGCTTCTTAGGCTAACTGTAAACGTTAAATAAAAAGACTGGCCAAGAGCCAGCTTTAGGGGGTAAGCAGGGAGGATAGAACGAACCATGAGAGCATCACCGTTATGGCATGAGATAGGTACTGGTTTACTCATTATTATAAGGCTTCTTTGACTTTGGTTTAGTTTGCTAATTTTTTATCAAAATGGCATTATGATGTTAAAAAGCCTGTCTCTTTTTAATATGGACATCTGATAGAGCCAGAATAGTGATGTAGTCATGAAATATACATCATTAGTTTCTCCAAAGGCGCTTTCTATGAACCAAGGTATCTGGAAACAGTGGTTTCTATGAACAAAGTTTACGACAAGCTTTCTATGGATCGAGATATCTTCGAACAATGTTTTCTACCAACAATGTTTTCGGCGAAACGTGCTGTCCGGGAATGAGATCTATTAACATGCTATCTGTATGTAGTAGTATCATACAAGCGTGTTTGTATCTTAGTTACCATGTTGATTTAGGAAAAGATCAGTCATTGATGTTCTGTTCTAAGGTAACGAAAATTGAACCAGATCTTTTTACATTTTATCGACGGCGCCATATTTTTATTGAGATAAGAAACTATCATGTAATTAACTTTTTAATATCCGTTTAACGTTTATTTTTGTTATAATTTTCAGATTATTTTAGAACATTGTTTGTGATCTATGTTCCTGATTTAATTAGATAGGAAATTTAATTTTTATTACATAGGCTATTATATAAATAAAAATTATTAAATAAAAATTATTATTAAAAATAACCTTTGACCCCTGGCTTTGTAATGGTTATCCCTTAGGAGTTTTTGTTTCTGGAGGAAAAGTGCCATAAGTTCTCTTCTGGGTCCTCCACAGAGCGTGTATTAAATTACATGATAGTTAATTGAGTAATTAAGGTTGATTGAGTTGTTAGAGGCGATGTAAAAAAGTTTGTTATTTTTTGCGGGTAAAATGAAATTTTGCGACGATTTGCGTGAAGAAAATAAACAAAAGTTTGTGTCTTTTATATTGTTAGTAGTAGGGTCTTACGGTTGATTTAGCTGTCGAGAGATCACAATATTATTACAGAATAGACCTATAACAGGACCCGCTGCCTACTGTCGATTAGGTAAGTACTTATCAAACTCAATTTTATTCCTCAACGTTTGCAAAGGACTTCATCGGACCAAGGTTTGTTATTCTTCAAATTTTCAGTGTGTACTTTAAGATTAAGTTCAGTTTGTCTTAGCCACGTAAAAATATAGTTTTATTTGAATTCATTTACAATAAATTGCTTTCAATTTCTCTGTTTAGTTACCGTGCCGTTCTGTGTATTTTTAACGTGAAATATACCTCTATATTAATTGAGTAATATATGTTTCAAGGCTGTTTTGAATCGGTTTGGTTATCTTCCTCAATATTTTTATTGTATAATTTTAGGAATATTATCATTATGTTTTATTATTTCTGATATCTTTATAAACCTTTGTTGGTTAGAATTTAGAAGTTGGTTAGAACTAGCTTTTACATACACATGCCAATAAATGTAGTGTGTATGAAATTCTTAAAAAGGATTTTTTTTATTTTATTTTAAAGGTATGGAATTCTGACGCAATGTCTGACTTATTGGTGTTAAAAAAATCTATATGTTTCATGAGTTAGTTTTCAAGGTACAAGAAGTTTCTGTATTATCAAATTAGTTTCCGAAGACCTGAATTAATTAGATTTCCAATTTTAATTAACTACTTACGAGTGAAATTAATTAGTGTCTGAGCACTAATAAGATGTCTCTTTACTAATGTTTAGAGTGTCTGCTTAGGTAATTAATTACGTAGAATATTTAATAGGTTTAGTCAAAAGACTAGTTACATGCCACTTCAATTTTATATTCTTTTGAAAAAATAATTAAATAACGGGGGCGGTGGCGCTTCTATTTGCTATGAAGTTGTTATGTGTAGGTAGATATATTTCTTATTTTATATGAAAATTGTTCATATTTTAAGAGTGAAAGTAACCTCTTTAAATGTGTGACTATGAGGGCATAGCCATTCTATTAATGATAAATATTAAGATCATATCAGAGTTGACCCTGACAGGCGAATAAAAGGGACAATTTAGAATAAATTATATTTATACATTATACTTTTTTTTCTCTATATTTTTATAAGAATGGGATAAATATTCATATGTCATATCAATAAGAATGTATTAATCAAAAGACCAAAGTCTAATATTACAAGATTTTTAATCCATTGCTGTCAGATCTATCAAAAAAATATAGGTAAACATTTCCTACGATGTTTTTTTATTGGATTTCCTTAACTTAATAATTTGGCTAACCGACTTCAAAAAAGGGCATCAATTAAAATCCATGTATATTTTAATGACTACTAGGCGACTTCTATGTTGATTTTGAAACAATTTTGATAATTCTTTCATTTGACAGGGAATGTTTCAGAGATAATTCCTTATAAAGAAAAGTGGCAGTTGGTTTTTTTAAGCAATAATCTTATATTAAATACTCGCTCTTTAATTACAACAACAACAAAATTAAATACTAATTGGTGTAAATTTTAATTGGTGTTTAATTTCTATTGTTTTTACCGTTCACAGATGTGCCAATAACGTGGTGGTCGACTTCGCCCGCGTCTCTGCCGTGCGTGGTGGCTGACGCCGATAGGATCCCAGTGCGGCGCCCCCCACCGCCCCTCGATGATGAAAAATCACGACCCAAGATATATACCTGGACCAGAAACAACGAGGAGCTCAATAGGTAAGAACCGAAACAATTCTTCACCCTGTTTTTTAATCTTGATTAATGTGGGGTCACTTGATTTTATTTTTTAAATTTATAAAGTTTTGTGGTGCTGCTAACGAATATCACCAAACCATCTAATCCCGCGGGAGTGTACGCAGAATTATAAAAAAAATCTCAAGGGAATTTCTACCAGAAAATGGGCAACAGCGTCTCTCTTTACTATGACCATCGTACTGCGATTGGCAACTCGTCTGCCAAGCATAGCGATTACCGCATATCCCCACAAACGAAGGACACAATTAAATTGTAGAGTTCCTTGGGGAGGCTTTTACCAACAATTGGAATCTTACTACTGTTATGATGATGTTACGCAGGTATTTTGGGTAAGGCATTCCACAGTCTGCTTATGATTAGATGATCTCAGATAGTATCAAATTCCAAAAAGGTAGTCACAGAATATATACAAATACAAAAATTATTTATTTCTCTTATACTACTATATTAATACATTATTAATTCATAATTACTAGATAATTACATGCATAATGAATATATGCGTACATTTTGTTTGCGGGAGACTGGTGTCTGAACTAGACAAGCCTGTACTACAGATCACCAGGATCTCCCCTGACCCCGTTGACACATATTATCTAACAAATGGATTTAAACTAAATGTTTTAAAAGAGAACGGTCAAATTAGTAAATTTGTATTGTCTGGAAAGAGTTGTGTTGTGTGTGAGTGAGTTGTGTTTGGGTGTTTTGTAAATATGTTGGGATTAATAAGGATTGCAATTTCCTCTATCCAATTTCATTTATGTGTTTACGTATTTATGTGTTGTCTTTAGTTCCAGAATATTAAACAATGGTACCCTTGAAGTGCTGAAGAAGAAGAATGGCAGCGCGGAAGGCGTCTACCAGTGCGCCGTCAGGTACCAAGCCGGCTTCGTTCTCGGCTATCCAGTCCACTTGAAGTTTGTCCGTGAGTATTCTTCCTTCTATGATATAGTCTTATTCGGACCATTACACGATAGAAAGTTTGAATAATTTATTCTGAAAAATTAGGGCACATATTGGTATTATCCTATAAAAAATAATTGTACCAATATCATAAAAATAAATTATTAAATTATTTTCCTTCAACAGCGGTGAATTCATCTACTATCCTTCACTCCTAGCTACTGTTTTGTCTTCGGTTGATTATATATATATTTCTATTAACATCACAACTCTTTTTTAACAATGCAAGATCTCACTTTGAAGTCGTTATAACTTTATTCTGTTCTAAAAAGAAAAGGAAATAAATGTCTTTACATATTATATGCTATTCACGCACACAAGTCACACCTAGAGTCGAACATTTTTGCGTGAAACGAATAGTGAGTGGATGAGATCAAAAATGCAAGGGCGCGGACGCTGTAGTAGGAGCGAGATCTGAGACTACCTTTACTATACTTCCACTCTCACTGTGTTCTAGATATCACGTATTTCCTCGTCAGTTTGAAGCTTTGGAGCCCTAAGGGGCACTTGAGCACGGAGTACTTAGCTTTTAATTTTATTTGCTAGATGGCTTGGGCCCCCCTCGTCTTCATTTGAAGCATTCCGATGAAGCAGTGAAAGCCTGCGAACATCATGATCCCGTCCTTACCCATATAATATCGTGGGACATTATTCACTCACGGCCATCTGATCCCAAACTAAGCAAAGCTTGTACTATGGAAACCAGATAACTGATATACTACGTATAGGTACCACTTTTTCTTTTGTAAATACATACTTATATAGATAATTACACCCCGACCCAGGACAAACAGACGTGTTCATGCACACAAATATCTGTCTTGGGTGAAAATCGAACCCACGACCTGCGGTGTGCAAAGCTGAGCTTTGAAGCCCTAAGGGCTTAAAGTAAGTATCATATTCAATTATTTTGTTCATTTGTTTTTCAATCCATTTGTTTTTATATTTAGGCCCTGTAAACTGTAAAAGGTATGTAGGCTTGGAAACAATTATTAAACGAACGAAATAACGAATAAGTAATTTGTTTAGCAGCCAGACTTTAATCAACGACATACCACTTGCTCGTTGGATTTGTTAAAATAAAAACATTACAAAGATTTCAGGGTAAAACGTCGATCGATAAAGGTATTTTATCGGACGCGCGATTATTTCTAGGAAAAGCGGAAAATTATGAGTTATATTGTTATCATGTTAACAGATTTTCCATGTAATTCTGTAGTGTTATTTTATTTAGAATTTCGAGATAAGGGGTTCCAGCACTAATTAAAATACAAATTATTGAAACTCATGTTACTTTGTTTATCCAAACATAATAAACGGTTTTCCACTTACTATTTTTAATTATTCATGAGTTATAAGTTGATTTTTGTGTTAAATTCTAATCTCTATGGTATCCGATAGTCGTCATTGCCGGCTCCGTTTACGATGCCCGTAACTCGTATATATGTTGAATTCATATCGATAATATGCTCTCCTCAATCAGATGTACAATTTCATGCATCTATAACTCTATAACCACCTTGAGTAACATTTATCAGTAGTTTCCCTGGATCACACATTTATCAGCAACCACCCTGTGCCACACGAATATCGGTAGCCACCAAGCCAGTTGGGTTTGTTTGTACCACATGAATAAAAATAGGCCCCTTTTATAAGTCCCTGCCGGTTGGGACGCCAGGATATGTAGGGATCACCGGTGTTTCCCACTAAAACGATGCCTGGTGTGGTGGTTCTCTGTGGGAACTCAAGACGAACTACCATCATTACAACTACAGTTGTGGAGAGGTACCTCCCAGGGACGAAGGTGTTAGTGCCGCCAAAATGCTCTTTGCACGTAAGCAACCTGCGGCTACTTCAGGTTCTCTCTTCTCTTTCAAAGGACAAGGACAGCTGGGGTCCCCACTCCTACCTTCTATGATCCCGGGGGCTGCACTTAACTGTCAGGTGACGTGGCTAGTTTAGCGTTGCCCCCACACTTAAAGCCGATTTCACCGTTAAAATTAAACGCGATCAATTGACGCTAAACTCGGTTCCGCTTCCTTGTGGCTTTCTGTAACTGATTTTAGCGTCCTATGATCGCGTTTTTATTTACGGTGAAATCGGCTCTTAGTCGAGCCGTATTTTACAGATACAGCGCTTAATTCTCCTTCCAGGTTAATGGGGAATGCCACCTCTCTGGCGCCTCATTTGCTTGTGGTTGAGATCAACCATCTCCCGATCCCGCTCAGCAGTCTCCTTGCTCGGCAGTACAGCATCGCATCCCACTACTAGACGGTGCTGTTATAGTCCATGGGCATAACATGAGCAAGTTTCTAATAGTGATATTGGGAATTTTCTATTTAAAACAATTTCTCATTATCAGTGCGAAGTCTAGAAGTTCGCTTCATAGCAGCCCCGTGCCTTAGAGAGTGCGAAAAGCCGTCGGTTCTGACCTCTGTCCAGTCGTGTCGCTAATCATTCCATCGGGTCATGATAGTGAAAGTGCCCCTGTGTTTGCGTACACACTTGCGTATTATAATACGTCCCACCACATGGCTAGTCTCCATTGAGACTGATCGCCATGGCCGAAATGCAACGAGAAGGACATTACTATTATTATTGTGTACTATAGATATTTTGATTGGGTTGGCGCCGCGTAATAAAATCGTCCATTGATTTACCATCTCTGGGCCGTATTTAACTGTTTAATTTGTATAAAAAATTGAACCTCTCACCAGTCCGTAACTGATTGGCGAGGTTAAGCAACTAGGCTCGCGGTCAGTCCATAGATGGATGACGGCAAATTGATTTAATTTCTGAGCGTCTTCGTGCTTCGGAGGGCACCTTAAGCTTTCGGTCCCGGTTGTAGTCATTAGGCAACAGTCTTTAAGCCCTGTCAGAGACCTAATGGGCGGCTTGAACAACTCTGACATTAGGGTAACCACTGCCCATATGATAAGTAAGTAAGTAATGCAGTTAATGTTATCGATGACAAGGCAGGTCTCGATTTATGTTTTTTTTTGTACCCATTCAAGTTAGTGTCTGCTATTAAAGTTGAGGTGACACCAATGACATCTTGTGGTCACTCTTAACATATCGGCTGTACAATTTCAAAACCTAGTAAGGGACTCGGGACAAATTTTACAGGAGAGCCAAAAAACGAGTACGTCACCTTGAGACCTTGCCGCGCTGAGACTAGAAGACCTACAGAGATGAGAGTTAGATCAAAAGATGCGGTATATCCTTGGCTTTAAACAGAATTTAACTAAATTGGGTATAAATAATAGATCACGTTTTATAGCACTTACTAAACATTAAATTGTTTTTTTAATTTACAGTAAACCTGTTTAACAATTTCATAACATAGTAAGTGCCGTTACTAGGATTTTAATATTGTTGAATTAGTTCACCTATCGCCACGATGACCATTTAATAAAGCTAGTAAGTACGAATTTTAAATGATACTCATGATTTTTGCAGTAATGATTTATTTATGTTTTAAAGTAGGAACAATTTAGTATATAATTAATGCTCATGAAACATGAAAAAGAAAAAAAAACCGTATTAGTCTGTAATCATTTACCCCCCTGAAACTAAATCTTCGGATGAGTCACAAACCGGTAAATTTAACCAAAATTGTCTTCGGTTTGAAGGCATGAGCGGCACAAGTTTGGACAGAATACAATCTATTTTATTCTGTTTTATGTCTCTTGGACTGTTATTAGTTTCCGGCAGCAACTCAACATATTTTTTTTTTACGAGGAAATCGATTTCCTCGTATGCCTCGTCGAAATTTCACGCGCTTAAGCCGCACCGTCGCCGCGCTTACGTCTGTTCGTCTACCCTTGTCCCTCTCACCCCTTCCGCGGCCTGCCTGTAGCACACTGTTGCTAGTACATAATGCGAAAAATATAACAAACTAAGTTTATGTGTCGCTACTTTCAACCAAAATTATTATATATATTAATTGAACCTGATTTTTTTAATTTGCTATGTTAGGTTTGTAATAACTTCTCATAAGTCATTACAACAATAAAAAAGTTAACAACTGCAAATCTCTAGAGGCCATGAGGAGATAAAATGGCCATACCAAAATGGATTCCGAATCTGAAAATAACTAATGAGTTCATAATAGTAATTAACTACTAAGAATTGAGTTGTTTTGGGCCAGCTAGCTTGTTCTAAACGAACCAGAGTGCAGCGGTCGGTGATCCGTAAGCGCGGTGTCCCCTGCTAGCTGTAGCCGAGTCGACGTATCGGAGCTGGTGATCCGTGTTGGTTACGTGCTTACGTTAGTTCGACGCCTGATGGCAGCGAGGCGAAGGCGATACGGTGACGATCCCTTTTCGATTTGATATGTGCTGACTGCTTAATGCAGTCCACAGCGGCTGGTTATAGGCTTCCCGCAATTTACGCCATAATACTGTGCTTCGCTATTTTACAAATGGTGCTAGGTTTAAAAATTGTCAATGTCACTTGCTAGGTTTTTGAAATGGTATTTTGCGTTTGGCTGAATAACGAATGTGTATTTGCTAGGTTTTTCAATTATCAAAATTCTATTACTAAGGATATTTTAGACTTTTTGGCAATATGAATCGATGCTTTATGGCCTAGTAAGCAGCAAAATGCAAAAACCCGTTTTTCCATGGTGGTGTCCCTTACTAGGTTTTGAAATTGTACAGCCGATATAACCTAATGTAATAAACTCAACAAGAAAGCACACAACAAAGCTATAAAAAATGTGCCATAACGTCAATGTTTTTAATTGCAAATACATACGACTTATCAGCTATACATACTATTAGCAATTCATCATCATCATATCAGACGAAAGACGTCCACTGCTGGACAAAGGCCTCCCCCAAGAATCTCCACAATAGCGGTCCTGCGCTGCCCGCATCCAGCGGCTTCTCGCGACCCGCACAAGATCGTCGGTCCACCGTGTAGGAGGCCTGCCCACGCTGCGTCTTCCGGTTCGTGGTCGCCACTCGAGAACCTTTCTGCCCCATCGGCCGTCAGTTCTACGAGCTATGTGCCCTGCCCACTGCCACTTCAGTTTGGAAATTCTTTGGGCTATGTCGGCTACTTTGGTTCGCCTGCGGATCTCAGCATTTCTGATTCGATCTCGCAGGGAAACTCCAAGCATAACCCTTTCAATTGCTCTTTGGGTGACCTTGAGCCGCCTGATAAGGCCCATAGTGAGCGACCATTACTATTACCAATTAAAGAGCATTTATTGTACAAATGTTGCTATTGTTAAACGTTTGATGCTGTAAACACGTTCACAGGTATCGTGAGAAATGTGAGTAGTACAGTTACTATGTTAAGTATACATCAGAGTTATGAAATAATAATAATGTCCTCCTAGCTGAATTTCGGCCACGGCGGCCAGTCTCAACAGAGATTAGCCATCTGCGCGGGACATATTATAGTGCTCAAGTATGTGCGCAAACACAGGAGCACTTTCTACTCCATCACTCTCATGATCCGATGGGACGCCTAGCAACACGACCGGAAAGAGCTGAGGTACAGGACCGACGGCTTTACGTGCTCTCCGAGGCCCGGGGGTATAATACCGCCAACTCCGAGACGTCGGGCTGATGCTGCGAAAATTTTCATTTTACAGAAAAATGCCAAAATCACTTTTACCCCGACCCGGGATTTGAACCCAAGACCTCGTTCTCTGCGGGTGAACACGGTACCGCTAGACCAACGAGGCAGTCAAAGTTACGAAATAGAAATATATCATCGTAAATAAACAACATTCTCCAAACAACGTAGAGCTCGCATTAATACAAAGAAAGCAATATATCTCAGAACGAAACTCGGCGTATTATTCATGAACCAAACTTACAAGTTGGTAATAGCGCGAATGTTCCTACTAACTTGATTTGGTGTAAGTTTATGTTTGGAATCGAGTAGGAAAACGAATAAAAACTTGCAGCTCTATACAGGGATGTTATGTTTGATTCTCGGGTTGGGTTAATTCGACTTTTCTATGTTAGGATTTTGTGATTGAATATAACAAATACTACAGGACGACTTTTATACCCTGTTTTGATATTTGTTTTTCTTGGATGAATTAATATTTTTTTCTAAACCGGTGGTAGATGAACCCACTGAGTTTGTTTCGCTGGGTCTTCTCAGTTGGGGCGCATTGGATCCGGTGGTAGCATTAAAGCGCGACCGTCGTTATTAACACAAGGTCCGTCATAATAATAATACCTTAATATAGACAGAACCATTGACAATATGTAGTAAAAATATTAGACTTAAAGTAGGTAATTAAACATAATCTCTTGACAATAACTTGATACGAGCTAGCTAAATATCATTGCTATAATAAAATAAATTTTATAAATGTTTTCATACAATGTGTACCTAAATATCTATGTTAATAGAAATAATAATGTATACAACTATATTACTACAAACATGTTCTGACTATTTACAAGCGCTCTTTTAAAGTCTACATGAATAAAAACTTTTTTTATTTTATCCGGATCCAGTATTACAATATAGTAAAAGTTTATTTTCGTGTATGTGTTTTTGAAGTAGTTAGTAGAAATTAACATTTACCGGCGAAGTGCTTTGTAACCAATCATTAAATTCATTAATTTAAAACACCAACACCCTGTGAAACCTTTCACATAATTTAGTAACTTTGGACAGGTGGTCCCAAACATTTCTACCTGTGCCTGCGTACCACCTAATTAGTAGTCTAAAGGCTCTCCTGGGAACGCAAACATTTAATTATTTCCCTCCACAGACTAAGTAAATGTGAGACAATACGCTATGCACATTTGGTTACTAAACTTACTATGTACCCATCAATTTTCCACTGGCACCGACTGCACATGTGGCGCAGCGGCTAAGACAATCGCTTCGCCTCTTCATATCGCGGGTTCGAGCCCCGCGCTGGACAACTGTTTGTGTGACCCATAAATAGTTGTTCTGAGCCTGGATGTAATTTGTGTCCGTCTATTATATGTTTGTAAATTACCCCGCGATACAGGGATTAGATTCCCTAGTGCAGGCGTTGTCTTGAGAAGAAAAAAAAAACGAGGTAATGTAAAATTCAACTCCAGGTGTCAAGTCAAAAATTGGTGTAAGGATTATCAGCCAGGAAGTTGGCAATTTTACACCCTAGTTTAGAGATTGGAGGTTACGTTAATCCATCAGTCTTGCATCTAACCAGATTATGAGAGTAAGGGAATAGTGATCGACAGTTCAACGCTGAACGCAGTATCACCAGTGCTTTTGTGAACTGGAAATAGCCGCTACTTCTACCTGATAAACTGGGGTGGTTCCTAAAACTTCTGCTTGTCCTTATCTTGTCCACAATTCGGGGTCGGCTTCTAATTTAACCTGTTATACACAAAAACAACAAATAATTATAAGTACGGCTGGTCTGTTACAAAACTGTTTGAACTGTAAAGTTGGTTACAAAACATGGGGCCCATCGACACGCTCCGTAGCTCGTTGTACTACTTTTATTAATTTTGTGGAGTCATACTTTGGTCAGTGCCTATTTTTTATTCATTGCCTTGCTTTTTAATGCTAACCAGCGTAAATTGTGTCAACTTTTGTAAAATAGTAGCGAAAGGTTTTGCGACATACGCTACCAGCATTAACTTTGAATACTTTCGGAATAACTTTCAATAGGCGTGTGCGTTCCTTGCCAGTGGTTTTCGCCGGTGCGTATACGATTAGCGAGGATTAGCATATCAGGTCTATGAATTTGCTACCGCAATTATCAATTGTAAATAGTTATTTATAATACCGTAGAACGGATATGTATTACCAATATCCCCTGTATTTTTAGACATTTATCTGCCACATTGCAAGACGTTTGCACAAATGGTCTAGCTTTAGAATTTAGTGCCGAAGTTACTGTTCTCTTTTTTCAACATCAATCAACGCCCGCTTAAGCACGTCTCCATGAGAGCTATATCTCATTGACACGTGCCACAGAATAACAGGCTACTCGAAACCGACGGCGGTATACAGACTGGCCCAGCTGCGCAAAATGAAGTGGAATGTGGGGCTACGAAATAAAAGAAGAGACCAAAAAAATCATCCCCTTTCGAAGTCAACAGTGGTACTTCAGCGACAGGGTATAGGAAATGTTAAAAGATGTCAAAGCTTTAAACACTAAAAATCGTTAGACCATAATTTTCCGAAAAAATGCCGCTCCGTCACAATTTGCCATGGTCAACCAATGTAGATTGCACTTCCTCAATCGGTCACAGGCTCTTAAGTGCCACAACTTTACAACCACGTTTTGGTTGCAAACTTGTGAGTGTAGATTATGATTAGACCCTTAAATCTGGCCTATCAGTTTGTCTACGCCTCTTGTTATGCAAAATCGCAGCGTGGACAGCCTTCGACAAGGTATAACAACGGTCCCGACGGGTAGAGCGTAACTGGACTTAGTGGATATCTTTGGGAGAGGCTTTTGTGCAATAGTGGTTCTCTTTCAGCTGACATTATAACCTGCAACACGTTTAGACGTATCACAATATGAGCTTATTCATTGAGTCACATTATTATTTGAAAATTTAAAGAGACGTCTATAAATTAAAATGGCTATGCTTGTAATTCCCGTAAACCACAGTTAACAGTGTTCCAATTTGGCAGAGGTTTCTTTTGTTCCGAGACCTTTTTACGCGTTATCCCTTCGAGTAGAGTTTTATCTTATTATCCACTATGATTGATGTTGGATTTGGCTTGTGGAGTTTAAATGAGAGGATTTATTAAGCGAACAGTGGAAATGTTGAAATCTAATGAAATTAACAAGGAACTGGAACTTATTTCGTCATAACCCTTGTCTGTCAGTGCGAAGTATGTTAATTATTAATTTTGATTTATCAATCTAAGTTGAAGTTATTTAAGCAACTAGGGTCGCGGTCAGTCTATAGATAGGTGACCGCCAAAGCGGTTTAATTTCTGAGTATCTACGTGCTTCGGAGGGCACGTTACGCTGTCGGTCCCGGTTGTAGCCATTAGGAAACAGTCGTTAAGCCATGTCAGAGGCCTTATGGTTGGCTTGAACTACTCTGACACCAGGGTAACCACTGCACACACGATAAGTAAGTATGTATGGGTATCTGAATTAATATTATAAAGAGAAAAAGCAGTGGACGATATCAGCCTGATGATGTGATGATGTTAATTACTGGTTGAGAGCCTTCTGTGTTCACTAACTGATCGGTGTCTACATTGCAAAAATATAGTACTAAACTTAATAATACTGTATTTAAGGATTCTTCAACATTTTTATGTGATAAGACAGACCACATGGATGGACTACGCATATATTCTAGGTTCTTTAATGTCGTATTAGAGGTTACTGCTACACTGTACAACTATATTGTAACACTCAAATGCCAAGAAATGTTATTATTTAATATTCCTGATCAGATTTTGGCTATGGCAGCCAGTCTCAATGGACTATCCGTATGCGCGGGACGTATTATTATTATAGTAAATATCGGTCCTGAGTGGGAATCCACGACTTTGGGCTTGAAAAGCCAGCATTTGCCAACGACTCCAACAGGTCCGTCAAATAACAATATTAAATAATTACAAGGAAATTTCATGTACCTATGTCAATAAAAGAAATGTTCATGAATTATACATTCAATGAGTTAAATGTTATTTGCAATGCCAGGGGAGTGAAAAGAAAATATCTGGTTATTTAGTCTCAGGTTTCAACTTTTAGTACTTATAATTTTATTTTTATATATATTTATATATTCTGACTGTTATTATAAAATTCTTGTAATAAATAAAAGTTTTTTTGCTTTAAATACTTTGCCCAACAATACAAAAAAAAACACCCATTACCTCCAAATAAAAGAACCAAGGTACAATAGTTCTACATTCTTCAAGGCTTGTATTTACTTATGTCCAAATATAAAGAAGGAAAATCTGTCTAATTAAAACATTCCGGTAATGAAACTAATGAATTTGTTAACCCAAACAAATTGACAGCATAGAAACATCTAAAGTGATTCGTAAACTTCAAGTCTTTGATTTTCTAATAAGAAGGCTTCCGTCAATCAAGACGAACCTTTGATCAAAGAAACATTCAATTTCAATTTGGATATATGTATATGGGAAGTTATTTTAGACGGAAACGCCGTTGTCTGTATTGTATCGGTTACCAAGAACGGTATTTGGTATGGAAAATTGCATGTCGATATCAATATTTAATGAAGGTATGCATTCAAATCAAGCAAATAACTTAAATTAGCCGTTATAAACAGATTTTTTTTATATATATGAATGAATATCACCACTTGATCACAACTTGTGAGGGGAGTAGAAGTCTTCTTGGGGAAATATCTACCAGAGAACGGTCAGCAGGATTTCTCTGAGTACTCATCAACATCATCTTGTCCCACTAATGTGATAGAGCCCACTTTCTTCTAGAAGCATATTGGGTCTCCCAATGTCAATATCCGTAAATAACTTGATTATTCGCAATAACACTTGTATTTTTAATTTAATGCTAAATCTGTAAGTCTTATTTACATCAAGTTAATATTTATTCTAAATCTGTCATAACAAAATCAAATAAATTAGGTTCAAAGTCAATCAGAAAATAATTTTGTTATATAGCATGAAATATTGATAAAAACTGTAATATGTACTTTGTGCGCAATATTGCAAAGAAGATGATTAGAACGATTTGCACACTTTACAACTTTAATATCGTCACCATGTCAACGCAACGCCGCGTCGCGTAGCACAATTACCTATTTGGAACTTTCAAAGAATTGCAATCGTGAAATGCTACGGTAAGAGAATGTTCTAACGCCGAACTACGCAATCCGTAGTTTCCGTAGCGTTCGTAGTATACGCTACGAGATTTTGTAGAAAGATGTAGTATGCGTAGTTTAATAGGGTTGATTCGGAATTTTGTAATTAAAATAGGCTTTATTTTCAAAGAGGTGGAGAAGAATTCAATCCGTACCTCTTTCATAACGGTATAATCCAGGTATCCAATCCAAGTATAAAAATACAGTATCTACTAAATGTCAAACTCCGCAGGCGAACTGCATTATAACCGATATATGGAGCGTGAAGAATTGGCAAACTAAAGTGGCAGTGGGATAGCTAATAGATCTTGGGCGACGAACAACCGGAATCCACAGCTTGGGCAGGCTCTCCACATGGTGGACCGACGATCTTGCTAGGGTCGCGGGAAGTCTAAATGCGGGCAACGCTAGACCAGCCATTGTGGATATCCTTGGATGTTTTTGTCAAGGACATCTTCAGGCTAACATGTTAGTAGCTTAACGATAAACCATAACGTCTTCCTTAAAAAAACTACTGAGATGATTAACTTATTTTGAAATTAAGCAAGTTATTAAAAATTAAATGAAATATATTAATTAAGCTGCCGGCAAATCCAACATATGCAATGATGATATTATTCATTTCAAATAATTTATTTCGGAAAAATATCCATATAATGTTAGTATAACTTAGCCTAATGTAAGTATCAATTACTTTAATTATATTAAGGGTGTCTGGACTCTTACCCACCTGTTTAAAAGGGGAGAGTCCCACCGATCAGAAACCACATTCAGGATGCCATTGGAGGAGAAGCGCAAGCGCTCCATCATGGAAGCGCAGCGCCTCCGCATGATTTTATTGTTCTGAAAGTAAATAATGAAATTTATTCAGCACTTGGGTATTAACATACACTTGTACTTGTCAAGTTCAAAATGCAGTACACAAACAGTCGAACACAGTATAAAAATTACAAAAATATAATTAGTCTAAAAAAATTAATCTATTATTTTGAAATTTAGTTGGACAATATTAAAATTAAAGAATTGAAGGCAATGAGCATTTGGCTAACGCAGAAGGCTCTTAACCAGTAGCTTATATTAAACGATTAATACCCGAGGCCACCCTTTTAGGGTTCGGGCCACAGCTCAGGGGGCCGCTGAAGCAAAAGGACAGAATTCTAAGAGAGGGTGTGATCAGTTGCACGGGATCACCAATGACGTGTTAAGGGGCCAAAGCGATCCTCGCCGCTGAGGAGCCTACCCTAGCTAACCTGCGGCTTTCTCTAGCTACCTAGGTGGACGACCTACGTAAATTATATAATGAACAATAAATTAAATAAATATTTAAAGGCATATATATTTAAGTTAGTTATTAGCAAAGTTGCGATCAGTGACTTTTTATATTACATTTTTTAAATTCACCTTATACAATATATTCTCAATGAACAATTGAGACACTAAATACCTATTATAAAACAGAAGAGTTTACTTTAGAAGAGAGTTTTAGGTTAGGTACATAAAATAATGTACTAATTGTTGAAACTGAAAACCGTTGGATGAAGAAAACTTAAAATAGGAAACAACTTTTTACAGTTTATATATATATAAGCCAACGAAAAAAAAGTACCTAATACCAAAATGAGCATGTTGATAGTTCGTGCTTCTTATAATAGGTCTTTACCTATGAAATTGCCGTTTTGTATGAAAAAATTTAAACGAATTTTTTTCATGAATTTTTTTATTTGTATTAATCGAAGTAATCACCCATGCAATCAATGCATCTTTGCCATCGCAGTGGCAGTTTATTGATGCCCTTCTTAAAGAAATCAGCTGGACGGGAGGCAACAAATTCTTCAAAGGCATTTTGTACTGCCTCTCGGGTATTGAATTTTTTTCCCGCCAAGAAGTTATCCAAATTCTGGAAAAAGTAGTAGTCTGTAGGCGCAAGGTCTGGTGAGTAGGGCGGATGACGGAGAGCTTCCAACCCCAGTTCTTGCAACTTGGAGACCGTCTGCTGTGCAGTATGAGGTCGCGCGTTGTCGTGCAGGAGCAGCGGAGACGAGCGATTGACCAATGCTGGTTGGAGATGCGCCAGCTTCTCCATCATTGTGCTCAGTTCTTCACAGTACACATCTGCAGTAATGCTCACCCCGTTTGGTAAGAAGCTGTGATGAATCACACCGGCGCTAGACCACCAAACAGTGACCATCACTTTTCTAGGGGTAAGTTTTCGTTTAGGGCATTGTTTAGGTGCTGAACCAGGATCCAACCAACTTGCTGAGCGCTTGCGGTTATCAAACAGAATCCATTTTTCATCGCAGGTAACAATGCGGTTCAAAATTCCTTCATTTGTGTGTCTGTTGAGCAGTGCAAGGCACGTCTCGACGCGTACTTCGCGCTGGCGATCATTGAGTTCGTGGGGCACCCATTTGTCAAGCTTTTTTACCTTGCCAATTTGACGCAAATGGACCAATATTGTTTTGACGCTAACGTCGAAAGCTGCTGCTAATTCAGCCGTAGATTGTGTATCATCAGCTTCCACAACCGCCTTTAATTCGTCATTGTCGACCAAAGTCTTCGGACGACCGCGAGGTTCATTTTTCAGGTCGAAATTTCCAGAACGGAAGCGAGCAAACCAATAACAGGTGGTGCGTTGGTTTGTAGTGTTAGCTCCGTAAACGTCGTTGATGTTGCGTGCCGCTTGTGCCGCGTTGCTGCCACGACGGTACTCATATTCCATAATTACTCGAATTTTTAACGTATCCATGATGACGAAAAAGATTGAAATGCGATGAAAATGTAACACTAATCAATAAAGAAATGACTACTTTTGGAAAAAAGAATCCATGTTTTTAAAATAAAATTAATTTGAAATTAGAATTCTTAGCCAAACAAAAATTATTTTGATTTGAAATGGCCAGTACTGCAGAACGGCAATTTCATAGGTAAAGACCTAATATTATTTACAACCTAGGTCAATGACCGGTACATACTATCTGTTTTCAATAGAAAATCGCTATCAAAACACTTAAGCGATTTTTTTATTTTTTTTATATCTTTGAATTCATAACAATACTACTATGTCATCATATAAACAAACTATATATTTACAAGGACTCGTCTACACTACTACACTTGATTTTTTCCTATATGCTAAATTTAATGATTATTTTACTTTCGCTTCTGATGACACACCAATCCTGCATTCGTGGTCTTTCAATTTACATCGCCGCGGAATTTAATGGAAGTGACTTTTTTGCTCATTATACAGAGATTGGACCTAGGTATCAGATTAAGGATCGAACCTACGACCTCGGACCTATGAATCATGCAACCATTAGACCTGGCTTGATCAGTCGGGGTCACCATGCAACCATCGATCGAGCTAGCCTTCATAATTATTTGAAGCGATTCATTTCAAATATTCAAAATATCTTTTTCTTATAGATTTGGTTTACTTACCAAAATAAGTGGTACAATCTTTTTTCACCACTTCTATTGGTCAAGAGGGTAAGGGTCCTCTATCGTCCGATTAGGCAGTGAAAGCCTCCTAGGCTAATTGAGGCGATGTAATAAAAGTTTCACCCAAGCTATCGGGTAGTGCGCTAATTTTAATTGCTTTAATTATATATCGAATAAATTAACAATGTAGTCGGGGCTTAACACAAATCGTGATAATCTTTAACCTTTTGTTTTGAATTATTAATTGAACTGTTATCTAACCTACAGGTTATCAAGACACATATTGTTACAGAGATTTAAAACAATTATAATGATATTAAGTAATTTGTTATTTTTAGCATTTGCGCAAGACGAACTTGTGATAGTGGAATTGCGTAAAATAAGCAACTACAATAAGGATTACAGCAGCAAAATTCCTTGTGTTATATTTTGGGTACCAAATGCTACCGCCGCCATAGGTTTTGGCTTTAGAAACCCTATACGTGACCAGAGACTGGCAACATTTAAGTCAAGTAGAATATGACGGGCCTGTTGGCGTGGTTGGCAAAAGCTTGCTTTTCACTCCGGAGGTCGTGCGTACTATTCCCACCCAGGACAGATATTTGTGTGCATGAACATGTCTGTTTGTCCAGAGTCTGGGTGTAATTATTTATATAAGTATGTATTTAAAAGAGAAACGTAGTATATAAAGTATATCAGTTATCTGGTTTCCATAGTACAAGCTCAGCTTAGATTGGGTTCACATGGCCGTGTGTAAATAATGTCCCAGGATATTATTATTATTATAATTATATATCAAGATTTCGCTCTTTCAGGAGGTCATCTGGGGAAGTATATACATATACTCCAAATAAAACGATTATACTGTTAATATTGTAGTCTTGTGTCCTTTTAGGTCGACAGGGCAGGGGGAAGTGAGAGTGTAAGCCATGTGCATGGCAAACGTCATAAGCTACGTTAACCGTTAAGTCATGGTCGCCAGGCATACCTCGGCAGGCATGCCCGACCGAAAAATCTTCTCTTTATTAAATAGGAAACCTGTCGCCTGCTTCTCCAGTCAGACCCATAAATGTCAGTGGTATTTTAAAAGCAAGATTTACACCAAGCAAACTGACCCAGGGTACATGTCCCGACCATTTAGGAGCAAAATAGGAGCACCGGAGCAGCATATCCGCGTTTCCGGCGCTCCCCCAATTAGGCGCTAATAGAAGTCCATGGCAGGTTAAGTTTAGTCAGTGCGAGTCCGACATACCCAGGGACAATTTTTTTCGGGAGGCATGCGTAGTTTTTCCCCCTGCTTTACTTAAACCTTTGGGGGAAGCCTATATCCAGCAGTGGAGGATATCAGGCTGATGATGATGAGTATAATGTAACTATTACTGTACTTGATATAACGATACTTACCAAAATAATATTTTGCTATGAATAATTTATTAAAACGTACGAATCGACGATATACAGTATAAACAATGTTAGGAATTGAAATTATTCTGAGGATAATATTGCTTTTGTTATGAGGAGATTCAATTAAGGCTCTGCTTTGCAAGCGCGCGATATCCTCTGAATTTGTACTGAGAACAAATAAATGTAAATCACTATCACCTTGTTTTAAATGCAATAAAATAACTCTATGCTTTTTGTCAAAATGTATGTCGGTCATTTTATGCGATTTTTTTTGGGAAACTAATACTCTGGCATCTGATATCAAAGCCTGTACTATGGCCGCCACACAATAAACATACTTAAACATGTATATTTAAATAAATAGATATAATAGATAAATGACACCAAAACACAGAAATAATTATCGTGCTCGTCACACAATTAAATTCCCTGGGCGGTCCAAACCCTTTGCTATGAATAAACGGAAGATAAACGGATCTAGGCTCAAGTCATGATTGTAGAAGCGAATGAAAACTATGCTATTAACTTAATGTTGCTACCGTTTTAAGGCACGTTTCAGGAGTCTCGTGGACCATTAGACTTGTAGCCAACGGACGACTCAAAAGTAACATAATTACTATTGAAAAAAACATAAAATTGACTGAAATGTATCTTCTTGAGAGTCGATTGGTACAAGATTTATTCGGAACCGTTAGGAAAGCATTCCGTATTCAATATACGAGAATTATTTAAATCAGTTGCCAAATAAGGATAAATCGCGTAACATACGAGTACCTAGAGTTATAAATCATTTAGTCCAATTAATAACCACTTTTATTTGAAGTTGGTTCACAAGAAGGCTTGCTTACTTACTTATCATATGGGCAGTGGTTACCCTAGTGTCAGAGTTGTTCAAGCCACCCAATAAGCCTCTGACATAAGTTAACGACTGTTGCCTAATAGCAACCGGGACAGACAGCTTAACGTACCCTCCGAAGCACGGAGACGCTCAGAAATTAAACCCTTTGTCGGTCATCCATCTATGGACTGACCGGGAACCTTGTTGCTTAACCTCGCCAATCACTTACGGACCGGTGGGGACAACAACTCAAGAAGGCACACTTGACGTTTTAGATATTCGACTATATATATATATTATTAATTCTTTTCCAGATCTAGACAAGCAGTTTGCGGTGCAGCCTAATGAGAGCACGGCACAGACGGGCCAGCCGTTCGTCTTCACCTGCGACGTTAACTCCGGCCCAGCCGCCTCCATCACCTGGCTGAGGGATGGCAAGCCCTTGCCTCACAATGAAAGGTAATATTAACTGTTCGTTTCTAGGGAGAGATAAGAATAAATTATTAATTAATTATTACCGATATACTCACTGTGTGCCAGTGATAAGTGAGTGTGTGCCAAAAAATAAAAACCGTGGGTATCAAATTCAAAAAAAAAAAATATTTACTTAATTTACTTCTTTTGACTATTATCCCTTTTACGGTTGAAAGTTTGCATCAGTCAACGGTTAATGGTGCGGATTTGCGTAACCGTACTACAAGTCATTTTCTACCCTGTTATAAATACATTGAGTCGATTATTGTATGGCAATTTAGGGTCTGGAAACTATGTTGTTTTGTGTTATTGTTATTTTGTCATTCATTTGTCCGTGACATACTTGTATCTTATTTAAGTCAATGTGCCGTGACAGTCACTCGGCATCATCAGAATTACCAGCGCTAGAACAATAAAATGTTCTAGCAAATGCTGAGGTGGTGCCATTTCATACTAGCACTGACAACAAGTGTTTGTGTTTTTATTTTATCTTTCGTGTTATTTTATATTTTTGTTGTCCGTGCAATTTTTGGGATAAACTTTTTTATTCTTCAATTTTATGTCTATTTTGCGGTACTTAAAAAATATAAAAGTCAAGGTTATTTGGATGGAATTTGGTGTTTATTTTAAATTCAAAATGTTTGTTTCAGATATCATTTGCTGACAAATAAGCTTCTTATATTAGACGTGACTAGAGAAGATGCTGGATTATACAAGTAAGTAGTTTCTTGAACAAAGCCGACAGATAGCACAAAGACAAGCTTGTATCATTTGTAACGGCTTACCCTGGGTTAATTGAAAGTTTAATTACTGCCTGACTTTTTAATTTATTATTTCCCAAACATGGCAACACTATCCTTACCGTGTAGGTAACGGAGTCAAATTTAAAACTTCCTCATCACTGCTCGTTTGGCAAAAAACACGAAGTTAAGGCTTACGAAAAACCCAGCACGCTTGTTGATGGGGAAATTAAACGATGTGAACATTCTTTTGCTTACCTACCATTTTCACATATAAGCACCAAGTTAACCGTTAAGTGTCTAACGTAAGGATCCTGCGCCTATAATAAGAGTGAGGAATAGGGGCATTTGCCAGGAGTAATAGTAATAATAATGTCCAGCTCTTGCGGCCAGTCTAGCTGTCTCCGCTGGACATATTATAGTGCTTAAGTGTTTCCTTTGACGCATGGCTTTACTATTATTCCTGCCAAATGCTCTTCGAGGCTCGGGGGTATAGCACCCAACCCGACTTCCAGATTCCGAGCAGATTTTGATAATTAGTCGTATCAATCTTCTAAGACCTGGCTCAGGATTTGAACCCATGACCTTGGTTGGACATGCTGCCGCTAGATCAACGTGTCAGTCACTTTGCCAAGAGTGCGTAATTGATTTTCTAAGACGCGTGACATCGTTTACTGCGGCTTGTTGCTAAAACTTTGCATGCCAAAAACTAATTACTTTTGTGTCCTACTCAGTAGGAGATCCGGAACAATTAAATAGTTCATAACTGGTTACCCATGTGTTCCTTTTCCAGGTGTAAAGCAACTAACACATACGTAAACAAAACACGTACGAGTCATGGCGGGAGGTTGAAGGTTAAGGAATCTTCCACCGTGGAAGCTGGGTTCCTGCCGGTGCATAATGGGACCGACATAGACGTCCCGAAGGGTGGGTCAGTGGTGCTGGCCTGCCCCGTTGTGGGGACGCCCAAGCCTGCAGTAAGTGAGATGAACATGCAAAGCTTCATAAGCCTGTTCGAACACGGCGCATGATAAATTAATTCGGTATTTGGCTTTGTTTATTACTTAACTAACTTTTACACGCGGCTTCCCTTCGCCCATGGAAATAGTAACTTTTATGGGAGGAAAAGTATCATATTATTATATCGTTTTCTGAATATCTGGCAACCTACCTATGCGGAAAGTTTCATAATGATTAATAATAATATCCTGGGGCTCTACCGGCTAAGTCGCCGAACATCGATTTCTCAAATGGCGTTCAAATAAATAAAGGTTAAAAATGACTTAATCAACATTTAAATCATCAATATAAAATCAAGTACTTTATAAAACAAGCAGTTGAGAAAAAAACAAGCCAATACCGAAAACTTTCTTTCGTGTAAAATTTTGACAAATTATATAATGTAATTTTTGTTTGTGTCATTTCTTGCAGCTCATCTGGACACTTTCGCAGCCCGGTAAAAGGACCCAAGAATTGGAGATAGTTGACGAAATCCTGACGCTGCGCGGTGTTGCACTCGACGATGAAGGAGTGTACAACTGCAGTATTGTGGGCAGGAGTGATTTGGTTAAGGTAATTAAATTAGTCAATCCGTTCTCAACATTTATCATAAAGCAGTTCTATACGTAATTATGATGAGAAAAATTTTCTTCACACATTTAAGTTTCGTTCATTTTATCGTTGTATTAATAAAAGTTATATAAGGAAAAAGAACAATTGGTCGAGTCGTTCTTATTATGTAGTATGTACAAACGCCAGCACATCAAGCTGCCCTAATCTACCAAATTTCCCCAAATGAAAGTTAACCTTATGCTTATGTGATAAAGTTGAAAATCTAGAAAAGAAATTTGTCAGATTGGGTTAGCCGGATGTGCTGGGGTCTGTACATCATACACAGGGTTACTTGTAAAACACCAAAAACCTAAATAGCTTACACCATAAGCAACAACTTTTGTTCTACCAGTTCAAACATAAATAATACATAAAACAAATAATTTTACACGAACGACTGGTGACTAGAGAAATAGGTCAAGTTCAAAGACGCTCGCGCTGCACCCCTTCTCCGCACCTTCGCAATGATATTAACGTAATCTTTATGAATCGCGTAGAGTTATATAAACATTCAAGCGGTAAATTAAATTAATACTTATTTTTGTACTAACAATAAAAAAAAGTTGTTATTTATGTTGTGAGCTATCTAATCCTGCGAGGTGGTTGGTGTTTTACGAGTAACCCTATATCTAATGACTACAACTGGAACCGACAGCTTAGCGTGCCTGCCCAACCACGGAGATGCTCAAAAATTAAACCACTTTAACGGTCACCCATCAATGGACTGACCGCGAACCTAGTTGCTTAATCTCACTGATCACTTACGGACCGGTGAGAGCATGTAACTATGAGCGCCGGATACATCTTAATTGACTGGACAGTTGAATTGATTTTATTTCATCATCATATCAGCCGAAAGACGTCCACTGCTGGACAAAGGCCTCCCCCAAAGATCTCCACAATTGCAGGTCGTGCGCTATCCGCAACCAGCGATTTCCAGCGACATCGCTGGTTGTTTAGTTAAAATTAAATTATTTTACCTTTTTCCTGGCCTGCTGTGGATCTTACCATAATTCCTTTGTTCCAGAGCTTCAACGTCCAAATCACCGAGCCCGTCAAAATTATCGTGCCTCCAAAATCTAAGCTAGCGTGGCAAGCCAGCACTGTGCGGTTCAACTGCACGGCTACCGGAAGACCTACGCCTAATGTTACGTGGTACAAAAATGGCCAACCTCTTGCTTTGGCCGGCAGGGTAAGAATACTCCATCAATCACCATCAATAGGACTGGAATCGCCTCAAGTACACACCATTCATTTATACTCCTTATATATAATTTCCTTTCATCAACTTTGTAATATCATCATCATCATATCAGCCGAAAGACGTCCACTGCTCGATTTAAGGATGCCTAGAATTGTCAGTCTTGCAATATCACCGTGGGGTTAATGGGTAACTAAGGTCTGCCTCATTGTCCAACCGGTAACTTGTTTAATCACAAACCAAAAGCCAATCATCATATCAGCCGAAAGACGTCCACTGCTGGACAAAGGCCTCCCCCAAAGATCTCCACAATTGCCGGTCTTGCGATATCCGCATCCGGCGATTTCCAGCGACCCGCACAAGATCATCGGTCCATCTTGTAGGGGGGCTGCCCACGCTGCGTCTTCCGGTTCTTGGTCGCCACTCGAGACCCTTTCTGCCCCGAGCTATGTGCCCTGCCCACTGCCACTTCAGCTTGGCAATTCTTACGGCTATGTCGGTTACTTTGCATCTCAGCATTTCTGATTCGATCTCGCAGGGAAACTCCAAGCATAGCCCTTTCTATTGTTCTTTGGGTGAAAAGGACATTAGTATAACTAGTACACAGAGAGACGCTGCTGCCCGTACTCTGGGAGATATTCCCTCGGGTGGACTACTACGGTTACCACAGGATGAAATGGGCTACTGGTATTCTTTGCCGTCAAACACACATAATCAGTATCACTTGTTAAATCAAATTGAAATGTTGTCGCGTTTCCACGATGTATAGAATAGTTTTGTAGGTAGGTAGAAGAAGAAAAGACTAAAGATCAATTTTAAAAAATAATTTAATTACCAAAGAAAAAAATTAACTTGGCCGACACTCTGCCGCGTGTCAAGATAAAAAAGTTAGGTAGAAGGGTCGTAGGTTTATCACACGATTGTGGGTACGATCTGACAATTTAAAATACCACTCCCCTGGTAGTAGTGTAGTGATGTCCGGCGCAGTCCGGCTGTAGATTGAGTTCCGGAACTGATGAGGTGGAGTGATCTTCGGAGACGTGGTGTATTTATAGGTGGTAAGTATACTCCGTAGAAAAGAAACCCTGAAATGCACACAATTTAGGCATTCAGCAAAATGTCCGATTTCCTACTATGACTGCAACATCGAACTCAGTAGCGGTGAAAAGTAGTAATGATTGATGAATATGAGTAGTGGTATTTGATACTAAATAGTGATAGATAATGAAGCAGTCATAGCATTGCACACTTTTTATTTAAAGATACATATTATATAATGTGGGTGAAAGAATAAAAAATATAACAAAATTATTTTCTAATACGTAGTTCGTTGACAGCTTTAGATTTAAATGAAGAATTAGATAGTTAGAAAAATATATATTGGCAGAACCTTTAAATTACATAAACAATCTACACAAAAGAAACTACGTTCTACAATGACTAGCAGTTTTAGCACGTACATATTTTACACTAATGAATTTACTAGGACGGTGAACATGTAGGTATTAAAATGAAGCTACGATCATAGCGAATAATGATTGTATAAATGTAGATGATTACTATGAACTACGAACACAATAGTTATTACCAATTACTACGCAGTAACATAAAATAATGTACAACACTCACCCAAGTGGGGTTTAAACACTAACACACTTTATATGTATAGATATACGGCGTTTTTTTAGAACAATGTACGCGTTGGTACTATTTAAATTTATATTTAAATTATGAGTTTATAAAAAAATTTAGGAACAACTCAGCAGTAGCGTAGTATTTCGTCGAGTGCATGATATGCAAAAAATGTCACGATGAGCGGAACCTGCGAGTGAACGGACGGTAATCCCGTTCATTGCATACAACACTTCACTCAATGAATACAGCGTAGGCGATACACAGATTAAAAAATAAAAAGTAACTAATGTTTCTGTATTATTAATTAGTATAATAAGGTAAGTTGTAGGTTTAAGTCTACAGTTTTGTTATTTTAGATATTTAATTAGGTATTAGAATAAGGTTTAAATTGATATAAAAATTATCGTAATAGGTTTAAGATTGTAGTTTTAAAATCGTAGTCTTATAAGATTCCATTACATTGCTCTGCAATAATTGAAGGCGTTACATACCCCCCTTTTTAGGATAGGATTTTTCCTGAGTAAAAATCCGCTTCCATACTGAGCAAACTACATATGTCCTTAACTTTTCCTACTGCTATAAGGTTACAACTCATTCATCACACAGTTACAACATACATACGTCTCACTTTCACTAAATTGCATTCACCACTTTATAGATCGTGGTGTTGCTGTCTAATATACAGAGAATTTCAATTTGTTTCACAAAATTCTCACCTATAACAGTAGTAGGTGTTAATTTTGTTATGTCATTTTAACTATACTTGTACTGTCTCGATTACCTAGAATTATACAATAGACAACTGTCTTAACTTTTAGGTCGCTAAGACAACAAAATTATCTTGACTTTTAGGTCATCAAGTTAAACATCCATTTTTTAATATCCTAGGTGTCTTTAAGATTAATAGTACAGAAAGTAAAGTTTAATTTAGATGAGACATATAGTACCGTTTCTAGATTAAATTATAGACATAATTGTTGGAAGGTTTAGTAGCAAAGTATATTATAGGGCAGAAAAATTACAAAAAGCAAAAAGAACTATTTTAATGTTGTTAAGATGTGTAATTATTTATTTTAAAATCTTTAACATGCCAGGTTCCTAAATTATTACCATTCATATCTTCAATTACATAGACTAATGGTGATTTCTTAGAAATTATACGACATTTAATATATTTTGGAGATAACTTTTTTGAGAATTTTTTGTCCTTGTCGCTTTGATAATACGTGCGTTTCCACACCGTATCACCTACATTAAATTCAAAACTTTTTCGGCGCAAATTGTAGTGTTCGCTGTTTCGTGAATGTGCTTTGAGTAGTGATAGTTGCACTTTCTCAAAGATCTTACGAAGAGATCCCAAGTTTTCAGCGTATGAATCTCTAGGACTGAATATTAAATCATCAGCACTTTCAACATCCGTATAGTGTGAACCACAAGACACAAGTTCACGGCCAAAAACTAAAAATGATGGAGTGTACCCAGTAACCTCGTTTACCGAACTGTTTAGGGCAAATTGGATTTTAGGTACATTTGAATCCCAAGATCGATGATCATCCCCAATGAAACTTGATATTGCAGTGATAATCGTTTTATTGTAACGTTCGACCAAATTTACTTGAGCCGTATATTTAGGACAGTAGTGCACGTTCGGAATTTTGTAGGTTGCATACAATTGTTTTAGGGTATTGCTGACGAATTGTTTACCGTTGTCCATTAGAACGGTGCTAGGTATACCATGTACCAAGAAAACATTATCTTCGAGAATTCTAGCTATGATTTCAGTAGTAGCACGACGAATAGGAAAAATTAGGGTGTATTTAGAGAAACAGCATGTTACGACAAAAAGATAGCAATTTTGTCGTCTGGTTGGTGGTAGAGGTCCAACAAGATCCATGCTGATAAATTGAAAAGGTCTAGAGCAATCTTTAGGACGACCCATCTCTCCAAGTGTTGCGTGGTTAGCACATTTATAAGAGATACAGGTGTCACAGTTGTTTACAAAATTTGAAACGTCACGATGCATATTAGGCCAGAAAAACTTTAAAGAGAGACGTTTGTAGGTTTTAAAGATACCAAAATGACCTGAAGTTGGATCACAATGGTTTTTGGTAATTAAATCAGTACGGTATTCAGAAGGAATAACCTCTTTCCATTCAAACTCCCTTACTAGTGGGTTTAAACTTTTAATAAAACGATATAGTTTACCATTAGACACTCGGTAATTAAGAAACGATAAAGGAGAATTAACGCAGCCATTATAGATATTTAAAAACCAAGGATCAGAAGTTACAGGTATTGAAGTACTAGGATTTGTATCTATAGTAGAGACATTTATAGCACGAGAAAGACTGTCTGGTACAACATTATCTTTTCCGCGACGGTGCTTAATTTCAAAGTTATACGCCGATAGACGAACACCCCAGCGAGCAAGACGTCCAGTAGGGTTATTGATGTTCAAGAACCATTTTAGAGCAGAATGGTCTGTGTAGACTGTAAATTTCTTTCCATTCTCGAGGTAGCATCGCCAATGTTCGATAGAAGTGAGAACAGCCAAAGCTTCACGTTCTGTAGCACTGTAGTTACGTTCGCTTTGAGATAGAGATTTGCTCATGTACGCTATTACCTTCTCAGTACCGTCAATAGTTTGAGTTAATACGGCACCGATACCGTAGTCACTCGCATCAGTATGCACTTCGAATGACATAGAATAATTAGGGCAGGCTAATATAGGTGCAGAGATTAACCTTTCTTTTAGTTTTCTGAAGGCATTATCAGCTTCATTAGACCATGAAAAAGGTAAAACGTTTTTACCTTGAGAAGTTAGTTTATTCAAGGGAGCAGCCAGAGAGCTAAAATCTTTTATAAACCTACGGTACCACGATGCAGTGCCTAAAAATCGACGTACTTCCTTACGGTTTCTAGGAACCGGGTAGTTTACAATGGCTTCAATTTTAGTAGGATCAGCATGTAAACCATTGATATCAATAACATAGCCCAAATATTTTAATTGTTGTCTAAAGAAAAGGCATTTTTCAAAATTTATAGTAAGATTAGCATATTTTAATTTTTCTAGAACGCGGAGTAAAAGTGATATATGTTTCTCAAATGTTGGAGAAATTATAATTATGTCATCTACAAATACAAAAACTAGGTTTTCAAATTCTGGACCATAAAATAAAATATCCACCAATCTCTGTTGTGTGGCAGGCGCATTGATGAGTCCAAATGGCATACACTTGAATTGATAAGTGCCACGTGATGGAACATAAAAAGCGGTCTTGCAACGATCTTCTTTTCTAATCGGAGTTTGCCAAAAACTTTTAGAAAGGTCTAGACTTGTTGAATACTTAGCATCACGAAGATTGTCAAGGATTTCGGAAATATAGGGTAGACTATAAGCATCCTTCTTAGTGATAGCGTTCAATTTTCGGCTATCAAGACAAAACCTGAGGTCGCCGTTCTTTTTAGGAGTTAAGAGGACCGGTGATGACCATGGACTATCGCAAGGCTCAACTACATCTTCCTTTACCATTTCATCAAGCTGCTCAACTAGAATTCGCTGCTTTTCAGGAGACATTCTATAATATCTTTGACGAATTGGTAAAGCATCTCCAGTGTCGATAGTATGCGTAATTAAAGAAGTACGGCCAAGACCACATTTTTCATATGAAATTTGTCGAAATTGTTGTATAATATGATCAGCTGTTATTTTTTGTGTAGCAGTCAAGTGATCATAAGAGCATAATTGATTAGCATTATTTACAGATATTTCACCTAATGTTGTATCTGCATGTTTTAGAGTAATATTATCTAAATATGTAGGAAAAAGACCAAAGTGATTCCAAAAATCCATACCCAAAATTAATTCAGTTTGAATACCTGGTGCAACGTACGCTGTTATAATATGTAATTGAGTAGCAAAAGAAATAGGTAGATACAAAATACCAATAGGATAAATTTTTTCTCCACCAGCTGCGATGAATTGTAAATTAGTATTACAATTGTGTAATTTAAATCCGGAATCTATAAATTGTTGATGTTTATTTTTGCCTAGTATTGTTACTGCGGAACCTGTATCCAAAAGACCCACAACAGATTGACCGTTAATGATTACTGAAGCATAAGGACGACTATTAATGTTAGTAGATTTAGAATTTAGGATTGAGTTGACATAGTAACAAGAAGAATATTTAGAGACAAAATCTAGCCAGTCTTTCCATTCAGTCTCATCAAAATTGCCTTTAGAATTAGAGCTATTATGCAATATGTCATCACAATCCAAGCTTCCTAGTTTTTTGGACTGGATGTAGTAATATTACAATCTGGACAGTCAGGGTATCGCACATCCTTTTTACCGCATTTGAAGCAAATCAAGAAATGAGGTTTAGTGCACATGCGAAGTGAGTGAGTATTATTTCTGCACCTAGGGCAAAACATTTTACCAGCTGGTTCAGTTGACACTGCCGCAACAGGTAAATTATTAGAGTAGTTTTGTTTATTTGCTTCATCTTTGTTTATTGCATTAGAATAATAGTGTTTTTGATAGCCGAAGTGTTTGTAAGAAGTAGGTTGTTGATTGTAATTATTAGTGTAAGTATTTGTTTTCTTATAGTTATTATAGTTACTAGGGTATGTTTTTTTATCATTATATTATTATTTATCATCGTGGAAACGCGACAGTGGCGCCCCACGTTGGGCGCCACTGTCGCGTTTCCACGATGTATAGAATAGTTTTGTAGGTAGGTAGAAGAAGAAAAGACTAAAGATCAATTTTAAAAAATAATTTAATTACCAAAGAAAAAAATTAACTTGGCCGACACTCTGCCGCGTGTCAAGATAAAAAAGTTAGGTAGAAGGGTCGTAGGTTTATCACACGATTGTGGGTACGATCTGACAATTTAAAATACCACTCCCCTGGTAGTAGTGTAGTGATGTCCGGCGCAGTCCGGCTGTAGATTGAGTTCCGGAACTGATGAGGTGGAGTGATCTTCGGAGACGTGGTGTATTTATAGGTGGTAAGTATACTCCGTAGAAAAGAAACCCTGAAATGCACACAATTTAGGCATTCAGCAAAATGTCCGATTTCCTACTATGACTGCAACATCGAACTCAGTAGCGGTGAAAAGTAGTAATGATTGATGAATATGAGTAGTGGTATTTGATACTAAATAGTGATAGATAATGAAGCAGTCATAGCATTGCACACTTTTTATTTAAAGTTACATATTATATAATGTGGGTGAAAGAATAAAAAATATAACAAAATTATTTTCTAATACGTAGTTCGTTGACAGCTTTAGATTTAAATGAAGAATTAGATAGTTAGAAAAATATATATTGGCAGAACCTTTAAATTACATAAACAATCTACACAAAAGAAACTACGTTCTACAATGACTAGCAGTTTTAGCACGTACATATTTTACACTAATGAATTTACTAGGACGGTGAACATGTAGGTATTAAAATGAAGCTACGATCATAGCGAATAATGATTGTATAAATGTAGATGATTACTATGAACTACGAACACAATAGTTATTACCAATTACTACGCAGTAACATAAAATAATGTACAACACTCACCCAAGTGGGGTTTAAACACTAACACACTTTATATGTATAGATATACGGCGTTTTTTTAGAACAATGTACGCGTTGGTACTATTTAAATTTATATTTAAATTATGAGTTTATAAAAAAATTTAGGAACAACTCAGCAGTAGCGTAGTATTTCGTCGAGTGCATGATATGCAAAAAATGTCACGATGAGCGGAACCTGCGAGTGAACGGACGGTAATCCCGTTCATTGCATACAACACTTCACTCAATGAATACAGCGTAGGCGATACACAGATTAAAAAATAAAAAGTAACTAATGTTTCTGTATTATTAATTAGTATAATAAGGTAAGTTGTAGGTTTAAGTCTACAGTTTTGTTATTTTAGATATTTAATTAGGTATTAGAATAAGGTTTAAATTGATATAAAAATTACCGTAATAGGTTTAAGATTGTAGTTTTAAAATCGTAGTCTTATAAGATTCCATTACATTGCTCTGCAATAATTGAAGGCGTTACAATGTCTTGATCAGCAAAGCTAAATAGGACACCAACTTAAACTTTACATTGTTCTTTTTCCAGATTGCGGTATTGCAGTCAGTTGAAAGTAAACTCATGCAACTCCTCATTAGAAGCGTTACATCTGAAGATGCTGGTAAGTTACTAATTACAGTATTATTGCAATATTATTACAGAACTGTACTTCCATACAAGATTAGCTTGTGACAATCCTATAAAGAGACGTGCCACCTGATCATTTAGGACATAATATAATTTTTTTATATATTACGATTGGGAATTAGGTACAGAATAAAATAGCTGTAGGTGAACTGGGGCTCTACTGCTCGCTGAACATCGTTTTCGTGAATGGCGTTCAAATAAATAAAGGTTAAAAATTACTTAATAATCGTTAAATCGGCTTCCACGACCAAATATGACGTCATAAATGGTCCGGAATCGATTGTCAACGTTGAAGCTGATTTAACGATTGATTAAGTCATTTTTATAACCTTTATTTATTTGAACGCCATTCACGAAAACGATATTCGGGGACTTAGCCGGTAGAGCCCCTGCTAATTATGCCATTAATGAAGTAACATCAATATTTTATAGTTAGGGTTTAATTTCTGAGCGTCTCCGTGCTTCGGAGGGCACGTTAAGCTGTCGGTCCCGGTTGTAGTCATTATACAACAGTCGTTAAGCCATGTCAGAGGCGGCTTGAATAACCCTAACACTAGGGTAACCAATGCCCATACAATAAGTAAGTAAGTTAGGCATTAAAGGCGCATTTGCAGCGAGAAGAGTTAATTTTTTTTTTTTAAGAAATCGAATCATCTCTTGTTTTCCTACTGATGTGGTAGGCAACAAAGAAGAATTTATTATTATTACAATAGAATTTATGATATCTAAGAAACTCCATTATGTTCCATTTGTTGTATTAAAATGTAATGTGTAGTTAAAATTAATATAAAGATTTTATGTCGACCACTTCAGTTTTGTACGCCGATTATCTTCGGCAAAACATAGCGGAATTATATTTTATACTAGCTGTGCCCCGCGGTTATACCCGCGTCAAATTTTATAAATTATCACAGCTCCTCCCCCGTAGGTGATAGCGTGATAATATGTAGCTTATATGTTGCCCCGACCTCTTAGTAATATTCATGCAAAATTTGAAGTAAATCCGTGCAGTACTTTTTGAGTTTAGCCCTGACATACATACCGACAAACAGACACACAGACAAAATTGTAAAAACTATATTTTTGGCTTCGATATCGATTTTAGATCACGCCCCAAGTATCCTTTTAAAAAAATATTCAGGGTACAGTTTTGACTTTCCTACGATTTTATTATATGTATAGATATAATAAAATCGTATAACATAGGGTATACAAGACCAATGTATTGTATACCCTATGTTTATCAAAACAAATAAATGATTACTGATTGTTTCGGGACATCATTTTTCAATGCTAACCTGGAGGACTCTTAATAGACTACGTACCCACTTTTGGTAGATCCAAAGAAAACATCAGCAAATGGGGTTACACTCCCACATCACAAAACTGAAGACTATTTATCTGTTTGTCTCTCCTGTCCAGTCTCCCGTTCCCTTCAGGAGTTGTATGAGGATTCACCAAAAGCGGTGAGCGTTGCCAAATTTTGGGCAGATAAAATGTAATTCTTACTTTGGTCACTGCAAGAAGATGATGTCCCCCAGGCGTGTACCAGTGCTTCGCGCACGGCGGCGCGTCGGCCGCGTCGGCGTGGGCGTGGCTGAACGTGACGGGCGCGGGCGCGGCGGCGCCGGGCGGCGTGCGCTGCGGGCCCGTGGGGCCGCGCTCCATCGCCGTGCGCTGGGACGGCGTCAACGCCACCGTGCTCGCCTACACCGTGCAGATCACCTCGCCAGGTCAGCCTACAGCCTATTTATTTATTTGGAGTTCTGGCACCAACGCGGAAAAAGACACATCAGGGCATTATTTCATTTTCAAAAACTGGTGTAAATTCAAGATTTTATGTGGAAATATGGTGGATTCTTAGACATAACATCATGGACAACTGCTTTACTGGGGTACGACAAGGACTACGTATGACTTGACTGTGACGGACTTTACTTGACTTGACGAAAATAAATGAAATAAAAATATATTTTACGGAAGGCTCATAAGGCCGGAAAAGCCAGAGCCGTAAAAGTGAATTAAAAAAAAAACAAAAAACAAATATTTATACTTGCCAACCTTCACACTATTAGTGCGAACAAAAGTTGGCAAACTTATAAAATACTTACATACAAAAAATAAACTAAATGCAACAAATAATTACAGACAAATACAACATGTATAGTTACAAAACTGCATCTTTAAATCCCAATGATATTAGATAATTGTCTACGAATAAGTTTAAAAGAATTATTAAAGTCAAATTGTGTAGCGGGGCATATTACAAAATTTCAGACAATTTAAGTGACAAAAGTGCTTGGGATTGAGTTGTTCTGAGTCAACACACATGATTTTAATTAATCTTAAGTATATTTTATTTTAAAGAAGGATTCCTACTGAGTTCTCTGGCAGTGATTCTCAGTAGCTGCCACGTCATGCACTGCACGGTACGGTAAAAAAGATGACGATTCCACATAAATGTATTTTTTTTATGGAATAAATGATTTTTGACTTTGAGTTTACATAAAACCAAATTTGACGTTTAAACTAAGAAGTTTAAACAAAAAAATAATAATAGGATGAAATAACTAATAAAAATAAAATAAAACATTACTGCGGTTTGGTTCTGTAATATTTCAAGGGTGTTGATCGGAACTCGCCAAGAGAACTACATAAGTCGCGTAAGAAATAGTTTCGTTTAAACTCAGCTCAATAATCAACGAATAATTATGACGACTACTCAATCTATAGTCAGAAGAAATTTCTACAGTTTGTTTGATGTAATTATTTTATTAATTTGCAGAAGCCACTTCATTTCCTTGGAAGCCGACCCTGCAGACTGAAGAAATAATATCTGTGGCTGAAGCCTTAGCGGCCTACGCGTTTCAGGTAAAATACAAATAATATTAATAATAATAAAATTCATTTTTCACCACAACATTCAGAGTTTGTACATTAGATTAAGATACACAAAATGGTTCAACATTTTTTGTTATTTTGTTATTGTCTTACAGGTGTGGTGACTAGCACCTTAACTAAGCTATTATACTATAACTTGTAATAAACAAATGTGTTGTTCTATGGATTATGGTCAGATCTGTAAGATGTTTAAAGGTTTGGAGCTCACATTGAATTGCCTTCACTGGCCCGTAACCGTTTGGCGAGTTGAAGCACCTAAGCACGCGGTCTAATTTCCGAGCGAGTCCGTGCTTCGGAGGGCATGTTAAGCCTTCGGCCCCGGTCGTAGTCGTTAGGCAACAGTCGATAAGACTGAGGCCTAGAGGGCGACTTGAACAACTGTGTCACTTACTTACTTACTAATTAAATATAGCACATAATAAGTAAGCAAAACGGTCAAACAAACACACACTCACAAATTCTCACTTGCACACACTCACAAACACACACACACCCTCACACTACACAAACATTGTAATTAGTAAGTTTAATTTTTACTATATTCATTATTTCATAAAGTTACGTATATATATAGTATATTTAGATTAAGTACATAGTATTTTCAATAATTTGTAATTATCACCAAGATGTGACCCAGAGGTGCGAGCCTGGTGATCTGTAACACAGGTCTTACCTACTATAGACGCCAGTCTCTCACAAAGGTATGATAGTTTCTGATTTCTAACTCTGTATTTCTTTACATAATACTTGTATGTACACCAAACCTTTGTGAAAGAGATAAATAAATACATTATTATTATTATTACCCTAGTGAAAAAGTTGTTCAAGCCACCCTGTAGGCCTCTGTCATGTGTTATCGATGAACACTGTACATATATCTATGAGTAGGGTAAATGAAGAGGAATCATTTCCGCGTGCATTAGAGCGGGTCAAATATAATTTACTACGGTACCTATGCGTGTTTCAAAATAACTTTACTGCGCATGCGCAGATGGATGGAAACAACCCATATAATATTATTATTTAAAATAAACTACGCAAAGAATTAAAATATTTATTTTGGTGAAACTAAATATGCTTATATACTTGAACATAATTATTTTAACCGACTTTATGAAGAAAGAGGTTTTTAATTAGCTTTATGGTTTTATTTTTATCAAAATATAAATGATATAATTATTTCATATTATTAAAATTTTCGTATTCGTAATTCTGTGTAGCGCGGAGGTTAAGGCAATCGCCACACCCACGTCGTGTCCCGGGTTCGATTCCCGCGCACGACATCTATTCATGTGACCCATAAATAGTTGTCTTCAGTTTGGATGTCCTTTATTCCGACAAGTATTTCATTAATGCGGGCGTTGTCTTTAAAAAAATCGATAAAAAATAAATAGCAATTCTTCTGTATGGGTTATTGGGTATTGCAACGCATGCATATCGCATCAATCAATCAATCATTTATTTGGATGAATATGGTAAATGCAAAATACAGATCTTAAAAAATAAAATTATAGGAACAACATATTCTGCCAATATTTGGCGTACAAAATTAAATTTTATAATAATTACAGTAATATAAATAATAAACAATAATAATAATGTAATATGTATAATAATAATGATATGCAGTTCTTATATTATTCTAGCGTGTCACTAAGAAAATCTGCAGTTGAGTAATAGCACTTTTGAATTAAGAGGCTCTTTATTTTCTTTTTAAACATAATTATATTTAAGTTTTTGTACGAGTCTGGAAACTTATTATAAATTTTTGGAGCTAGACAAAAGATGCTTTTCCACATGAGAGTTGTATTAGCTCTACCCATACACAGGTTATCTCTGCGCCTATTACGTACAGATACATCAGATAATTTAGTGAACAAATGAGGGTTCGATTTTACGAATAACGCTGTTTCTAGAATATATAGAGATGTAAGTGTAAGAATTTTGTATTTAATAAAATATTGTTTGCAACTATCAGTAAATTATATACTAAACATAGCTCTTATGCATCTTTTCTGGGACTTAAATACAATCTCTTTATTCGTAGAATTTCCCCAGAAGATAATGCTATATCTCAATACAGATGCAACAATACCATGGTATGCAGTAAGTAGTGCCTCAGTGTTCACTATTGGAGCTAGCTTATATAAAGCATAGGCCGAACTATTAATTTTTTTACAAAGGGCATCTATATGCGCTTTCCAATTTAGCTGTTTATCAATAACTAAACCAAGAAATTTAGTACTGTCAGTTTCCAAGATTTCAATATTTTCATGTTTAATACGAATATTTGACTTTTCAGCCGTCCTTTGATTGAAATGCATAATTTGGGTTTTTTTAAGATTTATTTTTAAGTTATTGTTTTCCATCAATGATATTATTGACGATAACGTATCCTTTATATCAGTTTCATACGACTCCCTTTTATCACATGACACAGTTACTGTACTGTCGTCTGCAAACAACGTCATCGGATGTTTTATTGCCTTAGGTAGATCGTTAATGTATATAACAAATAATAGAGGACCCAATACACTCCCTTGTGGTACCCCAAATGATACTGTTCGGTCTGTAGATAAATACATATGTTCAGTTTTTGTTTTTAAGTTAAGTTTATTTATACAGGTTACATTATACATTTTTACTTTGGAGATATGATTTTAATAACTGAAGTACGTTGCCTCTAATACCGTAAGACTCTAATTTATTAATAAGAATGTCATGATCCACGTAATCAAAAGCTTGGATCATATCGCAGTATATGACACAAATCGGTATTTTTTTATCTATATCTGTCATTATTGTTTTTAGGAAGTCATAAATGGCCGCGTTTATTGATAGATTTTTTCGAAAACCCTTTTGTTCCTTACACAACATATTTTTTTTTTCAAGATATGAATAAAGGTTACAATAAATAAATTTTTCAAAAATTTTAGAGAATACTGACAGATTTGCAATAGGTCTATAGTTTTGTATCTGCTCTTTATTTTCTTTTTTGTGCAAAGGTCTGATGATTGATATCTTCAATGCTTCTGGAAAAACACCATGAAATATGCAAAGATTAAGTATAAAACTTATGTGTTCAGATATTAAATCTGCTACGTATTTAATTATTTTGGTAGAAATCTCATCATGTCCAACACTATTTGAATTTTTAAGGCCTTTAATTATATTGTAATCCACCACCAGTTACGTTAAAATAATAATTACAAAGATATATAGGTAATTATTGATGATTTGTTTATCTGGCATCAGGTCCGAGTTTACCTCCAATCAAAGACCAATCCTGCAAGTGACATGTCCGCGAGCGTCGTCTGCCAAGGACAAGGAGGTATGTATAATTAAAAAATATTTTATTTAGGAAAACTGATCATTCGGATTACAAATCATTAAGAAGAACAATTTCGGGTAAATAACTTTAGCTGAGCCAATATGAACCCATAATATTTACCTGGGACATTTTTTACTCATAGTCAGAACAGACTAAGCAGAGCTTGTACTATGGAGACCAGATAACTGATATACTACTTTGGTTTTGTAAATACATTCTTATATAGATAATTAACCCAGACTCAGGACAAACAGACATATTCATGCACACGAATATCTGGGTGGGGGTTCATATTGGGTTTGTCCTGAGTCTGGGTTAATTATCTATATAAGAATGTATTTACAAAACCAAAGTAGTAGTTTGGAATTAGATGGTCGTGTGTCAATAATGTCCCAGTATATTATTATTCTGCAGGATATTATGACCGAATAAGTTATACTTACATTCTTTCCACAGTGCCAATAAAACTGGCTCATTTCGGAGACGGCGTGTTGGTCTCGTGGAAGCAGTTTGCACACCAGACGCCAGGAGTCAAGGAGTGGATCCTGCAGTACAAAGTGGAGAACAGCTCCGTTGAGCATAACATTACACTCGGGGAGGATGTCTACAATTACACTCTTGATGGTAAGCATTGATCAGGGGCTCTACCGGCTAAGCCGCCAAACATCGTTTTCTTAAATGGCGTTCAAATAAATAAAGGTTAAAAATTATTTAATCAATCCTTAAATCGGCTTCCATGGCCACATGTGACGTCATAAATGGCCCGAAATCGATTTTCAACGTCGAAGCCGATTTAACGATTGATTAAGTAATTTTTAACCTTTATTTATTTGAAAGCTATTCACAAAAACGATGTTCGGTGACATAGCCGGTAGAGCCCCTGTACCCAACTCCAGATTTATTATATATACTATTTATTAAAAATGGAACCGCGCAAAGATCGCAGTAATTAACAGTTGCGCTCTCCCGCAATTAGTGTACATTAATCTGTTTATTTACAACGCGAGGTTTACCTATTGCTGAACAAAGTGTCGTTTTCATTCCTTCAACTGGTAGGTTGTAACGTCTTATCTTGCTTATGGATCGGTAACATTTTTAAGCACGTTATTTTTACCTGACGCGAAGAAGTCAATACCTCTATCAAGAATTTAGAAGAGAAAATGTTTACTATATTAAGTTACCACTCGAATTGTTTTCCTTTTTACAAGCTTTTATTTTGTTGCACCTGTCCCGGTGTCAGTCTGTCATCAAATCTTGCAAGTTAAATTTGATTCACTTGCGGGACACCGATTGAGCTGAAATTTGGCATGCATGAGTAAAGGCAAACGGCAAGAATGTATGAGGCTTTTGTACCGCTAGTAAAATTTCGTGTTACGGGATATTTTATGTTTTTATTGGTGGTTAATGTGATAGAAAAGGCATTTTTAATTTCTTAGATTTTTAGAACTTGGGATATAAAAGTTATAGCCAGTTTTATTTTAAGGTTACGTTTGGTAATCTGTGGGTCAACCCCATGACCGTGGAAACATTGCAGTTCGAAAATCACTCTTACTGCCTAAGTAGTAAAGATACTGTAAATATCAAAGTGTGTCTACTGATGTGGCAATGAAATGTTAACTAGTGTACCAATGAAGATTGTTACATATTATATTTAGTTGGTAGTGCTCCTGCCTACGAAGCTGGTGGTCCTGGGTTCGAATCCCGGTAAGTGCAAATATTTGTGTGATGTGCACGAATATTTGTTTCTGAGTCATGGATGTTTTCTATGTATTTAAGTATTTATCTATCTATATAAGTATGCATATCGTCGCCTGGTACCCATAGTACAAGCTTTGCTTATTTTGGGGCTAGGATGATCTGTGTGACATTGTCCCTAGATATTATTATTATATTTATTACATAAACCAATTTTTATGTAATAAATGTAATAATGGTGATAAAGTAAATGTTGTAGCTCTTTTTATAGTTTTTTACATGAATTTATTCCGAACCTACCCCGAAAACCATAAACGGGTCGCGAGTTAGGTTAGGAAGATTCAACCAGCTCTTATTTGTTGAAATAATGAAAAGGTCTTTATTTCCATTAATTACATTGTTCATAACCCAGTGTACATTTGTGTGAGGTTGCGAGGGGTTTTATATGAGGTTTTGAGTGGAGGTAAATAAAACAATAGATTATTTGTTTTTTGTAACTACATTAATTTTATTGATATTATTATTAATTTATCCTTACTATTACTTCATCTAAGAATATCTTCATATAAGTACCAAACAATAATAATTATCACATAGCACAAAGCAACATTGGGTTTATTGAGAACTTCACTCATTCGGATAATGCTTGTCTTCTTAGTCGGGGCAAACGAATGTTGCAATTAGCACATTGCTAACTCGTCATTTTAATTAAATGATAAAGCGTCTTTTCGTGAATCCACTGTCTACAGACATATATTATAGCACGGAGGAACTGATGCTGAACTCACGTAATATCTGCAAGATTATTTGCTAAATTGATGACATGTATCAAAACAACAGCAATAAATACCTGACAGATTGTCTTTGCCTGTCAATAAATAATTGCCATGAACAAAAAAATATTGACGACGAAAATCGTTCCTATTCTAAATCATTAATTATTACGATTTAATGCAACTACTGTGCTTTCTTAGGTATAATAAATAAGTCTATAATTATATGATTTATATGTAATGTTGTTCCCATTTATAAATAATTAATTATAATTTCGACATTTATATTATTTTACACATGGCAATTTCTGTAAACGTAACTGCGTTTAGTTTACGATTTTAATACGTTTATTTATTGAAAATAATTGAAATATTCTTTTTGATTTTATTAATTAATTCCAAGTTCTAAAAATATTATACTTACATTAAAATCAATACCTTAGTTGTCTTAACAAGTGGTACAAATTATATAGCTGAACAACAACGGAAGTATGCGATACGAATTTTGCCATTCTCTTTTGATGACAATGCAAAATTATTTAATACCAGCATAACATTGTCGTTGGTGTAATGGTAGCGAGATTAGTCGCAGATCCGGGATTTGAACCCATGAAATAACTATTCCCTGGGTTCAAATCCCGGATCGGATCAAAACGTGTAAATAAGATTTTATTTGTGAACAAAAAATGTTAGTGGGAGTCTGGGAGTGTTAGAACCCCGTCTCATATAGAACACGTAAAGCCGTCGATTCTGCGCCTAACCTCTTTCCGGTCTTCTCAGTTATCATAGGAATAAGAGAATGGACCTGTGTTTGCGTACACATTGTTAAAAAAATGATCGATGGCTAGTCTCCGTAAAGACTGGCAAATATGGCTGAAATAGAAAGTAATTGAGCTGAGTATACACGAAGCTCTTTCTTGGCTCTCATGTTGTTCGTTCCTGATCATACTCCTGAACGGTTGAACCAATCCCCTTCAAATTTCTCGTGAGTGCATATATCTGAATTCATAAATTGGACACGCCATGGAGGAGTAATCACCGAAAATAAACTAATGTCCCATTGAAATTAATATAAAAGTATGGACATATGATTAACTACATTTAGCTTGCAATATTTGCAAGCATCAGACTTAGCCTGTTTCTCATTTTTCTTCTTTTTAACTTCTGTTACAGTTTCCCCAAAGCCAGAACAAGTTCGAGTGCTCGGCACCAAGGTGCTGCCCTGGCTGCAACAGAACCTGACCCTCGTTCCCTGGACCTCCACCAGCGTCGCCGGCCAGAGTCCAGAAGATGGGTGAGGTTCTGTAGATAACAACGTTATCTCGTTTTTAATGCAAGACAAAAAAACATGCTAACGAATATGTGTTTTTCTGTTTTATAGCCGCTGCGCTACACGTGCAGTAAAATAAAGCTGAGTGTTATTTGATTGCACGTGTAGAAAAATAAATAATAAAAAAGGGTTATTCCCAACAAGCACAGATAATCCTTAACTTAGTTTACATCTAAAACGATATAACGAATTGCGTTTAGTTTATATAATACTTATGAAGCATGCAACATTATAAGTACTAGCTAGGAAAGGCGAGTACCTCAGCAAATGTTACAGTAAATAATAATGATAACTGTAACGCTGATCTTCCGATAGCGCTTAAAAAACTTCTAATTAAATTACAAAATGATCATGCGTATCGACCTGTAGTAGCGGTTGGTTGCGACTCCAACCACTTTTAATGTCATCAAAGAGAATATAAACAACTAGTATTGCGTCATTGCTGTGTTTACCTATCAAAACTATCAAAACTGTCAAACTATAAAAAATATTACGATAAATATGAATGTGAAATGTAGCGCAGCGGCTAGAAAATTACTGTTCCGTTAGTATCGAACCAGAACGAATAATTTGATTTGTCTTTGGCGAGCATCGAACCACGACCTCTGACTTAACAGTTAAGATCACTAACCACTAGACCAACAGGTCAGCCATATAGCATTCAGGGTCAATTCTGTTTCTGATAATCTGGTAAAAACTAACATATTCTTTGAAATTTCAGTGAACTGACAGCTATGCCGTCGTACGTGGAGGTGACGGACGTGGGCCCGCGCGAGTTCACGGTGCGCTGGCGCTGCGACGACGCGGACAGCTCGCCCGAGCAGTACAGCTACATGCTGTGCACGCGCCAGCTCGACGGCAACGAGCAGATGTGCTTCGAAACGTGCGTAAACACTCATAATTATGTCATTGTGCCAATACTCGTTTCTGTCGATGGTTTAATAGCACAGAGCCTTGAAAAACACCTGAAGAGGCTTACGTTAGGTGATTGAGTCAAGAACCAAATTCAAAAAAGTTGGGCTTTTAGACACGGCTCGCATTGTTAGGAGGTTTCCGTCTGTTAGAGCCATAACTTACTCAAATTGACAGTATCTACACAGATTTCGAAAGCATTTGACCGAGTAGATCATCGTAAATTGCTGGAAAAAATTGCCTACAATGGTAGAAAGGGAAACCTTTGAAGGTGGTTTAAATCTTATATTTATTATAAAACACAGAAAGTAGTAATTGGGGGTTGTGAGTCACATGCTCCAACGACAGTATGTATGTAGTTATGTTTGCGCGCACACTTATGCTCTGTAATATGTCGGCTTATGCAGTCGGCTAATCTTCATAGATATTGGCCGTCATAGTCGAAATACGGCCCGTAGCACTCTTAATCCTATATCTCCATTATTAATCTCTACAGCAATAAGATGTCTGCTCTTGTGGATGACTTATCACCTAACACAGAGTACGAGGTCCGAGTCCAGGCGAGGGTCATCGCAAGAAACGCTTGGGGAGACTTCACAGAGCCGTTACACATTAGCACTATGTCTGAAGGTCAGTATCAGCTGAGATTCGATATGTGGATGCATATTTACCTAAAATTGAGACATTGGCTACTTTGGTAAAATTAAAGGTGACGGTAAGTTTTGGAAATATCGTTCCATCCTGACTGTAATACTGTATTTCGAAGTTCAAAATAGCGATGAACTGTAGCCCTAAAGTACTGAAACGCGACTCACGTTAGTGCGAAAGTGCGCCACATCGATTCACACATTGTCGAATGTATTCCAGCGCGATGCACGTTAGTGCGAAAGTCCAGTAAATGCGAAGGCATGCCATTATGGAGATATCCATGGTTAATGTTTTTCTAGCGCTCGGCGGCCGCTGCCGCGGCACGCTCGCTACGCTCGCTCGCCTTCGCGCGCCAAATGGTCACCGTTCTAACGTAACCTAACCCAAACGACGTGAAATACTTTTTGCACTAACGTGCACCGCGGTGGAAAACATTCGAAATTATGTGTATAGATGTGGCGCACTTTCGCACTAACGTGAGTCGCGTTTCAGTACTTTAGGGCTACAGTTCATCGCTATTTTAAACTTCGAAATACAGTATTACAGTGTTCCATCCTACTAACATTATAAACGCGAAAGTTTTTAAGTATGGATGGATCCATGTTTGTTACTCATTCACGTAAAAACTACTGAATGGATTTGAATAAAACTTTACAATAATATAGCTTATACATCAGAATAACACATAGGCTATAATTTATAAAGATATTGTGTAAATTGACCAAAATATGACGATAAGTGTCAAGTAAGTGGAAAAAATCTACCATCTGTGAGCTATTCCGGCGTGCACTGCCAAAACCGCTAGAGGTACACATCCTACTAATATTATAAATGCGAAAGTTTGTGAGTATGGATGTATGTTTGTTACTCTTTTACATAACTAGTTTAACGCGAGTGAAACCGCGGGGCACAGCTAGTATAAAATATAAACGATAGAGCATATGTCGCGGTTATACGGGCGGGACGGGAACGTGGCACGCTTGGGAGGGAAAAATACCGTCGCCGATGATGTTAAGCCGGTCCCGCCCCGCACGAGCACCGTCGCGGTCGTGTTTCCGCTGCGTATGCAACCGCTCCGTTCGCTCCTTTTCTTCATGACGGCCGTAGCTTCTTCGTCATCTAAAGAAATAGCTATTAAAATTATTCATTCTTCAAATGAAAAATCCATCTTTCCTTGTTTACGGACACTAACATGCTATGTTAGTTCCGAGCTACTGCCACAGTACGTGTACATTAAAAACCCCTTCAGTTACTAACCACGTTCTGTTCCCCTTGCCGTCTACGTCGTAACGCCGTCCATAATTTGTTAGCGAAAAATTTACTTTAGGTAAGTATACATCCGATTATCCGATCTCTAGTTATAAGTCAAATAATCCAAGAATTAGTAAAGGATAAAGATTTTGAGAAAAATAACATTTTCAATCGTATTTATTTCAATTTAAAGTAGATTATTACGGACTTCAAAAGAAGTTTTACATATTTTTTGTATACATTTAGTTTTGTATCGGTTGTTACAAAGAAAAGATAAGTCTTATGTGTTTTTAAATCGTTATTATTTTCTTTGCGTTTTACGATATAAATACTTTCTACAATCAGAGTAACAATTATATTAGTTAGTAGTTAGTTTTATAATAGCTCTGAAAGCTTCCATTCATGGCGTGTTATGGACATAATATATTTAAGTGTGAATATTTTTGTAATTAAATTTATGTACGTAACTTGTTAATTAATAATGATCACGTAGATCATTATTAATTAAAATAAATTATTTGACCCTGGTTGTAAATAAGTACTATCATGGAAAACACATTGAAAATATAATTTATCGTGAAAATGTTCTGCAGGCCCTCAGCGCTTTCAAGACCTGACCTACAAGTTTGTCAACGCGTCTGCTCTCCGCGTCTCCTGGAACAGCATGCCGGACAAGTACACCGTGAACTACAGCAACGAGCTGGAGTTGCCCATCAGCCAGTGGTTGATGGCGGAAACCATGGGGAACACCGTTTTGGTAAGAGTTAGGACCCAAATAAGACGTTTGTTTTTAATATCTTTAACGATTGTTGGACGCGCTTGGTACAATTTGGGGGACAATTAAAAAGAAAAGGAACAAACACCAAAAATTCTAAATGGAACGAGCATCAAACTCAGCCTCTGAAATGTCAGTTTTGCAAATCCATTTGATGTGCAATGCGCGTTAATTGCGTAGCGACCCACACTTATCTAGTTTTTAGGGTTCCGTTCGTCCCAAAGGGTAAAACGGGACCCAGTCTGTGTGGACCCGGGTCTGTCTGTCTGTCTGTCCGTCAGGCTGTATCTCAGGAACCGTGATAGTTAGACAGTTGAAATTTTCACAGAAGATGTATTTCTGTTGCCGCTATAACAACAAATACTAAAAAAGGAAATAAAATAAAATAACTATTTAAGGGGGCTCCCATACAACAAACGTGAATTTTTTGCTCGTTTTTATAGATAATGGTGCGGAACTCTTCGTGCGCGAGTCCGACTCGCACTTGGCCGGATTTTAAATAATAATAATGGAATTTTTAACGATGATGTTTTTGGTTTCAGCTGACCGATTTAGATCTGTCGCGGGCGCTGTATGTGCGGGTCACTGGGTATGAGCCTGTGGGACACAGTTCTATTCTTCGCATTCCTGTACAAGTGCCTGGTAATTATGATGTTTATTTGACAACCCGTTACATTACATTTTACAATTTAGATTAGATAATGGCTGGCTTTAATTATAAAATATATAAAATACACTTTATTGAATACATAAATATGATATTTTATATTACAAAAATGGATTAAATGTACAAATCTTAACGAGTTAAGCGATTACTTAATAAATATTAATGGCTGCCATTAATAATTAATTATTTAAAATACACTTTATTGAACACATTAAAAGTATATTTTATATTGAACCAAAAGCAGTATTATTATTAAATAAATGTTTTTAATTTTTTTTATTAATGCATGTAATTTGGTCATACAATTATTTCCAGAAGCGAAAAACTTGGACTACTCATACACGAGCTCTGGAGACCTGCAGGTGACGTGGAAGGGAACCGGCACTCACATAGTGCGGTACTCGCAGAACCTCACTCAGTCGCTAGACCTCTGGCAGACCGTCAATGTGACAGGGAATAGTGTACTAGTAAGTAGCATGGCATTTATAGAGAAATATACTTGATGGTTGATGGTTTCTATAACAAATAAAGAAACATTGTTTTGAACATGTAGTCTTCCAATACTCCGAATAAGGAGTAGCTGAGATTAGGAAAAATATTTTTAAACTATAGTGTAATAGATATATAGGCTTAAGTAGCAGGTCGCATCACAGAGAAGCTCTTATGAGAGATTAAACCACACTGGCGATCTACTCAAGACCAGTTCTGAATTTGCCGGGTTTTAGGACATGCTACTTAATATATTATCATAACCAGCCACCTGATCCCAAACTAAGCAGAGCTTGTACTATAACATTCGAAGGCGAGTGGAACCACCTAGTTCTCACATTCGGGTAGGTGATGTTGCTGTTCATGTGAGTCAACATCTTAAGTACCTCGGCCTTACTTTGGATCGGCGCTGGGGATTTGAGGAACACTTCAGGCGGTTGGTCCCTCGTGTTCGGAAGGGAGCTGGGGCCTTTCAAAGAATACTACCCAATCTCGGGGGGCCACGAGAAGAAGTCCGCCGCCTCTATGGTGGGGTCGTGCGATCCATGGCTCTCTATGGGGCGCCCGTTTGGTCACATCGCCTGACGGACTCCTCACGCTGCAGGGCTATGCTAAATAGCCTGCAGCGAGTGATAGCCATAAGGATCGTACGGGGTTACCAGACAATATCTTTAGAGGCGGCCACTGTTCTGGCGCGTTTTCCACCATTTGATATTCTGGCTGGCATTGACAGGGAGGTTTATGATGCAATCCATGTTCGTGCCTGTCACGGTTCGGGTGGGGACGCTCAGAATGACGTGACTGAAGTGCAGCGGAATGCGCACCGACGTGCCCTTGAAATATGGCGGGAGCGGCTAGAACTGCCGCGAAATTCTAGCCAACGCGCCGTTGGTGCAGTCCTGCCCAGCCTCAATGCCTGGCTGAAAAGTAGGCAAAGTGTGACCTACAGATTGACTCAGATACCTACTTACCGGACACGGGTGTTTCGGTAAGTATCTGAATCGTATAGGAAGGGAGCTAACGACACAGTACCATCACTGTGGTTGTGGCGAGGACTCAGCCCAGCATACACTCCAAGAGTGCCCAGCTTGGGAAGCTGAGAGGCGAGTCCTGGTTGCACGGATCGGGTACGATCTTTCTCCGCCAGCTGTTATTATGGCTATGCTGACGGATAATGCAAGCTCGAAGGCAGTGGCTTCTTTCTGTGAAGCTGTAATGCTACAGAAAGAGGCCGCTGAGCGGCAACGAGAGATGGCTGATCCCACCCGCAGAAGAGTGAGGCGCCAGTGAAGCGGCATAAGCCATTAATCTGGCAGAGAGATTGGCACCGGAGAAATGTTCGGTGCGAGTGTGGAGGGTGGCTCTATAATGGCCACATCTAATGGCTCTTTAGGGGCCACCCCCGGGTTCACAGGTGGTTGGAGTGGGGGCCGGAGTCGCCCTTGTCCTTAAGGAGGTGAGCCTGGGAAGAGGCGATTTGTGGCAGCTGCAAGTCGCCTATGCATAAAATATGCAACGGGGGCTTTACGTCCCGGGAGGAGTCTATTTTGAGACGCATAGATGCAACAGTGGTGGTTCCGGATGGCAATCGTTTCGAGTTCCCGGAGCCATCACTTTAAGCATCTAGAGGCTAGGCTGCCGTGATGGTTTTAGTGGGTAACCCTGTGGACTCCCACATACCCCGTCGTCGCCCCCAAACGGCGGGGACCTATAAAAGGTTTCCACCACGAAAAAAAAAGAGCTTGTACTATAAAATGCAAATAACTGGTATACTGCATATAGGTACTACTTTTCTTTTGTAAATACGTTATTCTATAGATAATTACACCTGGGTGTAATTGTGTAAATCTGGTCTCTCAAAGAATATTTATCAAATTTCTACTGGTATGACCCTTAAATCAATCAGTTGTCTTTTTTTCTAAACACAAACATTTGATTTGTTTTAAACAGCTGACTGGTCTCAAGGAGGGACAGACGTACGTGATGGTGGCCGCGCCCGGCCTGCACGCGCGCTCCCGCGTGCTCAACGTGCCGCCGCGCCCGCGCGGGCAGGACAACTCCACCGTCTACCTCAGTAAGTGACCGGCCACACACATGTGATGGTGGCCGCGCCCGGCCTGCACGCGCGCTCCCGCGTGCTCAACGTGCCGCCGCGCCCGCGCGGGCAGGACAACTCCACCGTCTACCTCAGTAAGTGACCGGCCACACACATGTGATGGTGGCCGCGCCCGGCCTGCACGCGCGCTCCCGCGTGCTCAACGTGCCGCCGCGCCCGCGCGGGCAGGACAACTCCACCGTCTACCTCAGTAAGTGACCGGCCACACACATGTGATGGTGGCCGCGCCCGGCCTGCACGCGCGCTCCCGCGTGCTCAACGTGCCGCCGCGCCCGCGCGGGCAGGACAACTCCACCGTCTACCTCAGTAAGTGACCGGCCACACACATGTGATGGTGGCCGCGCCCGGCCTGCACGCGCGCTCCCGCGTGCTCAACGTGCCGCCGCGCCCGCGCGGGCAGGACAACTCCACCGTCTACCTCAGTAAGTGACCGGCCACACACATGTGATGGTGGCCGCGCCCGGCCTGCACGCGCGCTCCCGCGTGCTCAACGTGCCGCCGCGCCCGCGCGGGCAGGACAACTCCACCGTCTACCTCAGTAAGTGACCGGCCACACACATGTGATGGTGGCCGCGCCCGGCCTGCACGCGCGCTCCCGCGTGCTCAACGTGCCGCCGCGCCCGCGCGGGCAGGACAACTCCACCGTCTACCTCAGTAAGTGACCGGCCACACACATGTGATGGTGGCCGCGCCCGGCCTGCACGCGCGCTCCCGCGTGCTCAACGTGCCGCCGCGCCCGCGCGGGCAGGACAACTCCACCGTCTACCTCAGTAAGTGACCGGCCACACACATGTGATGGTGGCCACACCTGCAAGCAGGACAACATTATCCTCTAACTTAGTAAGTGACCCACAACAGACGTACGAGACGGTGGTCGCGTTTACACAGGCACGGCAACACCACCGGCTACCACAGTAAGTGACCCACAACAGACGTACATTATGATAGACGCACGCGCATGGGCAGGAGAACACTACCACCTACCTCAGAAAATACTGATTCGTCGGCGTGAATGCTGCATAATTTTTAATAATAGTGCAAGTTTTACATAAAAATAAAACTTGTATTATTGAGCAGAGACGATGCACAGCATCTGTGAGAGTGCGTTGTATACTTCCCTTTGTATTTACACCAATTGCAACAACTTCCGGTTTCGACAGCACCATCTTAGTTACGATTTAAGCGCCATCTATAGCGAGTTGTCACCAGGGGTCGTGTACGCCATTTTGCCTTCATAGAAGTCTCTCACCAGGAGCACTTATTGGGATGCTGTGCATCGTCTCTGCTCAATAATACAAGTTTTATTTTTATGTAAAACTTGCACTATTATCGGCATGTGACGATGCACAGCATCTGTGAGAGACGTGTTTATAACTCCTGGTGAATGGCAACGACGCTATGTGAGGTGGATGATACAGATAAACATCAATTAAAACGATCTGTAACAATTTGTTTATGGAAATCAAATCACAATCAAATCATATTATATTAGTAAACATATCAACTGGACTTTTAAAGAAAACAGAATGATTCTCCAAAAAAAAATTTCTTAATCTATTATCACATAATCTATAATTTGTGTTTATGCAGATAACCTATTAATATACCTACTTTACATAGGTTCAAAATTCGCAGACAAGTTTGTCTGTGACTGAGATTTCCCAATGATTTGTTTGCAATAGAACTTGGCAAAGGTATTTTCTCTGCGCCAATTGCCACAGCGTAAAATATCCTCTATTGGAAAGTTCTCATGCCAGTTCAAAGAAGCGACGGCCGAGCGAACAGTGCCCGGCGTGGCAGTTATACCTGGATCTCTAAGAACTGTCTTAACCTAATTACCGATAATCGTTCTCGAGGCTGCTTGTACTTGGCCTCTGATAGTAATAAGAAGGGCATTATTACACTCAGCCGTCCGACTCAGTGTTCCCAAATGCAAAACTTTTCTCAACCCAAAAGACGGGACATATGTTAATATTGCTATGTTGCAATAACTTCCAACCCGACTGCCTATGTGTGGCCGTATCGGTCTAGGAACCAAAGGCTGGGCGTAAAATGACGTGGTCCCCGACATCAGTATAATGTGACGGTGAAATTTTGAGCAAGGTAAGATCATGGACCCGGCGCCCTGAAGCCAAGAGTAGAATGCAAGCTAACCTACGTGGCTTCAAACAAAGTTTCATTGGCAGGTGGGTTATTCTGAAACCAGATGACCACGTCACTCGGACCCCCAAACCGGTGGCTTCTCTGCTCTAGCACTTCGAAGAGAAATTGCTTTTAAAATATGTTTTACTAAAAAATTTGAATTTAAGTCAATGTTATTCAAAGTTTTCCAAACGTTAAAACTACCGACTTGTGTAACAGTATTGTAGGGTAAGCAAGTCTCTCTTCGAGATACAAATACGCTAAGAATTTTGACAAACTGATTTCGTGAGGATGCTTATAGTCGAAATTATTTTCACTGCATTCGTTGTATTATTGGTGCAAGAAGCTAAATTAGTTCCACTGAAAGAAACGTGTTGGCGAAGCTCGTCTATTTCGCGGTCTATTTCGCGAGATAATTTGTCTATATGGCGGTTATCGCGCCTACGACGGCTGCGGGATGTGAAATTGTGAAATTAGTTTGTATGGTTTTGGTACAATATATTGGTTCAGCCGCTTTAGGTTGAAAATGGGTCTGAACGATCCGTCGCTCTTCCTCGTTAAAAACATTGTGGAGAAATAACTGGCTCCGAGCCACCGTTGATCCGGTTTTTCCAGCATACCTTGTTCCAACAGCATGTGGATCTGTTGAGTCATATTTGGGGATTGAGGAGTCTCGAAACGACGGAGAACCTGTGTCGATGGATAGACGAGCACAGGTTTGGAGGTGAATGGTAGGCGCATTCCCGTGATTATACCGAGAAGGGCCTGCGGAGCCCGCAGCGCCTGCCACTGCCTCCGATACGCTCGGAGACAGCCCCCGTAAAACATCGGTTGGACCGTTCGATAGACCTTCTTTCTCACCCTATACCTTCTATACCCCCACTGTTTTGAATAAAAACTCGTAACTGATTTTCATCAAAGATATGTTTAGAACTAGGAGGAATTTTACGCAAACCCTCTCGTAGATTATTATTGTGCAGCTCGCTAAGGATACGCTCCCTGCGATTCTCATCAAAGAGATGTTTAGAGCTAGGCGGAATTTTACGCAAACCCTCTCGTAGATTATTATTGGGCAGCTCGCTAAGGATACGCTCCCTGCGATTCTCATCAAAGAGATGTTTAGAACTAGGAGGAATTTTACGCAAACCCTCTCGTAGATTATTATTGGGCAGCTCTCTAAGGATACGCTCCCTGCGATTCTCATCAAAGAGATGTTTAGAACTAGGAGGAATTTTACGCAAACCCTCTCGTAGATTATTATTGGGCAGCTCGCTAAGGATACGCCCCCTGCGATTCTCATCAAAGAGATGTTTAGAACTAGGAGGAATTTTACGCAAACCCTCTCGTAGATTATTATTGGGCAGCTCGCTAAGGATACGCTCCCTGCTGTACTCGGCCCGTTTACCGCACACCATTTGCATAATTTCGTCACTAGTTTTGTGAAACTCGCAGGTAGGTTGAAACAACTAGTTAATTTTATCAAATATGTTATCTGCAGACAAACTTGTCCCGGCAGACGCTGTCCAGTTCACGAATTGTTGTAAACTTTGATTCAATAAGTCACGCTGCGCTATTAATCCGTTACAAAATTATTGTCACTGCACCACCTGGTCCACCTTGCCCAGGCGGGCTTGTAGGTCTTCAGGTTGGATTCTCTCCAGCTAGATCGGAACAAGGCTCTTTCTGCGTCGGTCCAGGAGTCTATGATTTCACTCCACCCCTAATTTTCCAGGCAAACAGCTCCATATCTTGAACTTGCACTGGTGGGAGGCCCGTGCTCTGATCGATAAGCATCGAGCGTAAATTCTTTATCCTTATGCATTTGCATAGTGCTCGACGACGGAGGTCGGGAAGCCAGAACGCTCGCTTCCACATTGGTGCTACCACCAGGTATACACCCTGTTCCCCGTTCAAGTGGTGCAGTACTCGTGGCAGTAAGCTCGGTGGTGGGTACACCCGAGCTAGTTGAAACTGCCATTGGCCACTGAAGGCGTTGCCAAATTGCGCAGAGTTGTCTCGACAATCGTTGGAGACATACTTCTGTACAACCCTCGTATCCATTGTGGCAAATAGATCGATTTGAGGAGTCCCAAATATCTGAAAAACTTCTATCAGTGCGGGCCGAAGAAGGTGCCACTCGGATGCTTGCTTCACACGGGATAATCCACTAGGCCCACGCTTGTGCGGAGGTCTTGACTGGTAAGCAGTGAGGGTTTATTAACGTGTGAAATATTTGTTGACGTACAACAGCCATGCGAGGTACCCTGCGCGGGTACGTATTGACACGCACGTCCCTGGGAGGGAGCGTGGTAAAATGCTTGCCCCTGCGGGGGGCGGCGTGTGGGCTTGCTTGGGACAGCTTACGCAGCTGGAGCACATGAGCCTATTTTATTCAAAGGAAAGAAAACTTTTCTAACACCCCCAGCCTTTTCGAGTACTGCAGTCAGTGACTCAGCATTAAAAAGGTGTTGACAAGAGGGTGGAATTTTACGCATAGCCACCTTTGTAAGAGGGTCTCGTACATAGTTGATTACGGCATCTCGCCTCAACTGAATGATTTCAGCTCGGTGACCACAAATAAGCTGAAGTAGTTCGGAAGAGACGTTAAATATATCACCCTTAATGAATAACTCTTCAATTTTCTCAGGTAAATTGCCATATGATACGTCACATTCCCGAGCCCATTGTAATAGGGAACGAAGGGAACTTTGCAAAACGTCGCGTTGTTTAAGCACACATGACGTTAACGCAGCGTATGCTTTATCCGAGTGAGCTAGATAACGTGATGAGTCATACGTCTTCATTAATGTCCAGCTCAAAAAATCCCGGTGACGAATTATAAAGATTTTGTGTGTCTGCATAATGCACTTCACACCATTCACTGTTGCCAAATACTGAATATCTTTTAATATCTGTAATTTTTCGATAGATGTTTTAGGAACTGAAGGTTCCTTTATTTTTGTATCAATTTCAAACACTAAAGTAGGTACGGGAGAACTCCCGTACGTGATCATGAAGTTGATTTAATTCACTATATAATTCGTCACTAGCATTAACATCTAAAAAGGGCTCTTCAGTGCAGTCCCTACGAGACCAAGACTTAAAAGCCGCGGCTCAACCACGCACGAAGCGACGGGGGCCGTGGGGCGTTGCAAACAAAAATCGATAGTTGCAGATGAGTGGCTGCTAGGACCCGGCGTCGGTTCGGGTGCCGACTGGGTGCCACGGACGTTACAGAATACATCGTGCTAACATTATCTACTTGAGAGGGTAGACCAACATTGTGTAGCGAAGTATTTGTTAAAACTCTAACTTCATTAACTAGGTCACGATAGTTAAAATCAGACTCACCGCGTCTTCTCCGTTTTACCTCTATGGCCGACGAGTCCGAAGAGGATGATCCCGAATCGTCACTCGAGTGGCTTCGTTTGGAAGCGCTTGCGCGACCCGCAGTCGCCGGTAGTCCATCGTCGGCACCGACGACCGGGCAATCCGCCATACCGGAACGCATATTTTCCACTTCACTATCACTCATATTTGACTAGAGAAACACGCGATATCTAACACTCGAATTATGAATTATTATAAACGTGCACTATTTGTGTTTAAACCAAATTCACTTAGAGAGGTGTTGCTCGTTTGAGAAGTAACGACGCTATGAAGGCAAAATGGCGTACACGACCCCTGGTGACAACTCGCTATAGATGGCGCTTAAATCGTAACTAAGATGGTGCTGTCGAAACCGGAAGTTGTTGCAATTGGTGTAAATACAAAGGGAAGTATACAACGCACTCTCACAGATGCTGTGCATCGTCACATGCCGATAATAGGTATTTATGTTGTATATTTCCGATTTTTATATGCTGATTGGTTGATAGACACTTTAACTTCTGTTGATTGATAAGTTTTGCGCACTGGATTTTGAGTTAGGTATTTCATTTTTGTTTTGGGCTTTCTTTATGGCTTGTTTCCCATTTACATTTTCGACAGTTTTAGTGTTTGAACATTGTTGTATTGATTTGGATGAAGATTTTTACCATTGTTAGTTTGGTGAAAGAATTTAAACTTTTTAATAGTTTTTCACTTTGAGTATTACTGTCACATTCACTATCAGAGTTTTATCACTCTTATTATTTTAATTATTTTTAAACACAGAGCGCGTTGGAGTTGTGCGAGAAAAGGCGCCCGTGGCAAATACATTGCCGGAGCAGGACAACACTACCGTCTACCTCAGTAAGTGCCCCACAATAGGCGTACGTGCTGGTGGCCACGCCCACTTATGCAGGACGACAGTAGCGTCTACCTTAGTAGGTGCCCCTAAATAAACGTTCGTGATAATGGACACGCCTTCATATGCAGGACAACACTAGCGCCAATCTCAATAAGTGAACCACAATAGACGTACATAATTGCGGCTGCGCTCCCACGTGCAGTACAACACTACTGTCTATTTCTGTATGTGAAGAACGATAGATGATGGCACCTGCGGCCACACATGTATGTCAGCACTACCGTCTACCTCAGTAAGTGACCCACAGCAGACGTACGTGATGTTTGCCGCGCTTGCATGCAACGCAACACTACCATCTACCTAAGTAAGTTACCCACACAAGCATACGTAAAGGAGGTCGCGCTTCCGCGTACAGGACAACACTACCGTCTACTTCATTAAGTGACGAATGATAGACGTACTTACGTGATGGTGCCTGGTGATGGTGGATGGTTACGTGTAGGACAACACTACCGTTTACCTTAGTAAGAGAACCACAACTAACATACATGATGGTGATGCGAAGTATATTAGATTTAATGATAGTGGCAATCCTAATGATTTTCTTTAGGTTACTGGGATTACTTATTAAAAAATTTCGCCATACGTATCAGTCAAAAAAGCGTTTATAATAACATTGTGGTATCTCGCTGCAACAGGTCCTAGTGTTTCCTTATAGTCTTTATCTTTAACCGAGGTACATTTGTTAGCACATATTAAAGCGCCATCTGTTAACCGAAGAAGAAAACTGAAAGAGACGTCATTTCGTCGGTTCTCCTGAGGGTGTTGCGGTCTGTAGCGGGCGTTAACCCTTAAGCAGGCTTTCTTATATTACTTTTCATGATTTTTGGACCGTATTCCAAAGAGATAAGGTTGTAATATCGATATCTTTCTCTTGAATTTTGTTAGTTAGCCGATTATCCTTTGAGAACGGAATGATTGATTTAAATGTTCTTGTTTGTTCGTCGCCGTCTGGAACAGTTTCTTTCGCATTGGAAACTTACAAGTGCTGATAGGTTTGAGCATTCATTCACTTGTAAGCATAATTCTAGCGAATGTTACATTACAGAAAAAAATACGGAATCATTTTAGCGAGGGGTTTAACGCAAGGACAGTGTTCTATCATGAGTTCAGGAGGAGCTTAATAGATTTGTACCGGTTCTCAATTGTTTCCTAGAACTCGCTATTGAGATTATCCACCCATATCATGACTTAAATAGTTTTTGACAAAATAAAGTTGTATTTGCTTTGGATACAAATTGTGGTATTATTTAACCCACGTCCTCCGGAAGATAGTCACGTTCCGTACAGACAGTAAATATGCTTAGTGCTTTTGCCGGGCCTGGTTATTTTTTCATACAGACAATATGTAGTAAAATATAAAGTTCAATAATTAAACCTAAACATAATCTCCTTGACAATAACTTAATACAAGCTAGCTAAATATCACTACTATTATAAAATAAATTGTATAAATGTTTTAACATTCAATGTACCTAAATATCTGTAATAAGTAACTAGAAATAATAACTGTATTACTACAAACATGTTCTGACTATTAACATGTCCTTTTTTGAAGTCTTAAGTGAATAAGAACCTTTTTTATTTTATTTTTTATTGTTTCGCCGAATATTTTATTTTGAGCAGTGACTGGATCATTCCCTAGAATGATCATGGAAATGATCGCAGCGATATTTGGCTGTATTGGCTCTCTTCATTACTCAGTGCTCTGTTCAACAATCGGCGAAGACTCGGTGTGACAACAAGTGAATGCTCAAATCTGTCAGCACCTACAGAAAATCCTTTTTAGTTCTTGATAAGGCAGGGGAATGCCTTCGCATGCCACCCGCAAAAAGTGTCTGTGGGTGGGCATGTCGGAATTGCACCGACTAAACCTACCTGCTGTGGACTTCTCTTGGTGCCTGATGGGGGGGTCCCGGGAACGCGGGTATGCTGCTCCGGTACCCCCTTTTGCGCCATGTCCCAGATGGTCGGGACACGTACCCTGAGAGGGCTCCTTTGGATTGCCCTCCCCTATTGCCGACTCCTGCCAGTACGGCACAGCGACTGCGCCACAGACAGATCGCTGTCATCCCGGAGCCGCTTGTACGTGGCGGCAGTAGAGGACACTTCTACCTACAGAAAATCGTAAAAATAATATAGAAATAAACGTTTCAAAACAACACCGAAGCATTATTTAAGTGGCAAGTTTAATAATCTTTGTAATATTGTTTTTGTTTTTGCTACAGCTGTCGGCATAATCTGCGGCATCTTCCTGCTCATTCTGTTGGGCATCGCTGCGGTCTGCTTATGGCGTGTCATAAAACGTTCTAGATCCCCTACCAGGTATGTCAGTTTACAAGATTATTCTAGTATTCACTAAATATCATGCTATACAGGATTTCTCCACCTATCACATTATTAAGAGTTTATACTCTCAATAATGTGATAGCTACCGGTATCGCATTCTTAAATAGATAAAAATGCCATTAAAGTTAATTTTTACACCATCGTTTTTTTTAAAACCACCACGGTAGCCAGCCTCACAGTGCTTGTAGCGGGTCTCTGGGTACTCGTGAACGATCTCGGTAGTACCCTCGCTGTACACTGCAGCCTCCGCGAGACTCACCCGGGGAGGGGAGAGGGCATGAATGCCTCCCCCTCTCGTCAGCACGCGCAAGCGTGTTTAGGCAACCTGAGCTACAGCAGGTTACCTCTTCCCGGGACCGCTTATACAAGACGAGTGGAGTTCTTTTCCTCCAAACGCCAGTGATCCCAGGGGCGGCGCCCAGCCGGGGAGAAGCCAGCCGGGCGCCACATACTCTCTCGCGCTGGGATTAGCTCCCAGCGCCGGTAATCCAGTAACCTACCAATCCAATGAGGACATTACAAAATATCTTTCTTAATACCCAAAACATATTCATTAAGTTACCTACTTCCTATGAGGGGTCATATATATTTATATTATTAAATAAGTTGATCGTTTTCGTTAAATATTATTTTGCCGTGTATACAACATATTGATGGGAGGAAAGTAACGACTGACATTTATGTTCTGTGGCGTGCTAAAATATAATCTTAATCATTTTTCAGTGCTCGCCGAAGAAACGAACCCCCAAACCAAGGAAACGGGGTAGAAGATGCGGAAATGACGGTAAGTAAATACTTTGGAATAATTTAATTTAATATCTTAGCTAGTTATCAGAATAACATCACCAGTCAAGTGTTGATAAACTGAAAAGAAAAGGAGAAGGAGTAGAAATTCAATTAAACTATAATAAAACATTTGGGCCGTGTCTAAACGATCTGATACCATTGAACGTTTCATTTTATTTTGTTTCTGGCATAGGTGGTTATATGGTCGCAGTTCTAACCTAACTTAACCTACTTTTCTAGGAGCGATATACATTTTCAATCAGTATGTGCATTTTTCCACTTTGGAAGTGTCTCTCGCGCAAACTATTCAGTTTAGAAAAAAATGATATTAGAACCCTCAATATTATTTTTGAAGACCTATCCATAGATACCCCACATGTATGACTACCTATACTACTATCTATGGGGAACCCCCAAAATTATTATTATTTTTTAATTTTTGTATGAACATCTTAATGCGGTTTACAGAATACATCTACTTACCAAGTTTCAACAGTACAGCTCTTATAGTTTCGGAAAAAAGTGGCTGTGACATACGGACGGACAGACTGACAGACAGACAGGCAGATAGGCAGACAGACAGACATGACGAATCTATAAGGGTTCCGTTTTTTGCCATTTGGCTACGGAACCCAAAAAATAGTGCCAAATAATCATTCCTTATACTTAATAAGGACTTATATTGACAGAACTTGAGATTTTAAACTAAAATACTAATGCCGTGGGATATGACGAGTTATCTACAAAAACACATTAAATCCTATACGTAGTATAGATATTTATTTGTACTGAAGTATTCGATTAGTTTATCCTTTGAGTAATGATTCCCGCACAACAAAAAGTATCAAAAATTAAACTATTCTTTTAAAAAATATAAGAAGCCTCGTTATTTATATCTACAATACTTTAAAAGATTTAAAAGATTACGGAACTTTTTGGATGAATTCAATATAGTCAACTCTGTACAAAATGGTTTCGATAAAAAATTATGGAAAATCAGCCATCTTGGCAGCTTATAAAGCTTATATATATGATATATCTATAACCTTCATTATAGAAAATGATTATCTAAAGATGCCAATTACTGAAATCTTCTTTGACATGAGTAGGGCATTAGATATAGTCTCTTACTCGTTATTGCTAACCAAATGTGAAATCTATGGCATTCGAGGTCAATCACTATCTTGCATACGAAGTTGTCTATTAAATCGCAAACAGAAATAGAAGAAGATGTCAATAAATTACCGATCATACAAAATGGAGTAGGCGTTCCTCAAGGTTGCATTTTTGGTCCCTTACTCTTTTACTTATGAATGATCTGCCAATGGTTATTAAATGTTGTTGATGACAAATCTGTCACGAAATTCACCAAATAATAATCAATAATGCAACTAAATAATCAAATCTAATCTTATTTAAAAAAAAATATAAGTAAATACGCAGAATATTATACAAGTCTTTCAGAAACCTGGTATTCTCGGCTCCAATCGCTTAACTCACATTATCTCTCCACAGAATATTGGTTGTCGGCTGGCTAATGGTGGAGGTTCCAAGGACGCAGGCGAGCCGCTTCTTAATGGTCATGTACACATCACTGAAAATCCTAGCGTAAGTATTGACATTCCTATACGGTGAGCAACAGCTATAGCATAGTAATAATGGTGCCGTCCGCCCGCAGTCCAAGACGCCGAACGGGCGCACGCGCAAGGCCCGCAAGACGCGCGCGCGCTACTCGGGCGCGCTGGACATGGCGCGCGACGACGCGGGCGCGCCGCCCGACGCGCTGGCCTGCGCGCCCGACGCGGCCTTCCAGCTGCTGGACACGTCGCGCATGCCGGACTACGAGCCCGAGCGCCCCGAGCCACACCTGTCCTACAACAAGCTGCCCGACGACAACATGAACTCCGAGCTCACCCGGAGTTCCGACTTCCAAATAGACAACAGCAAAATACTCCCCACCCTGCAGCCTAACGGTTGAGGTTGGGTCCCGTCGGGTACCAAGAATTACACTGGGGTAGGAGGCCCCTCGAAATCTGATATACGAGTATATCGGTTTCTCGCGTCAATTCGAATGGTGTTGCTATTTTTAAGTCGAGAATTGAGATTCTGTACAGACAAAAACTTTTTTTACTGGTTCGTTAGACATAGTAAAATGGATATACGACTATAATAAGGAAGGGTAATATTAAAAGTTTTATAGATTATAATGAGGCTTCTGACGGTCCGACCGCTCGGATACGGGTTTGCGCGAGGATAGCTTATCGTGTGTCGTTCCTAACGTAGAATTTATTTTTAAACGTTGTAAGGCTGATATTATTTTGGTAAACAATAGTACGGGTACATAATTTAAGTGTTAGAAATGGATTCAAGTCGAAAGTAACCGTTGTAATAGCACGTTAGTTATTCTCGCCTAAACTGTTCGTAGGTTCAAAGTAGTCGAGGAACTACCCTTTAATTGTTATCGTGTATATATAACGTTTTACTGCCGTTTTTATGGCGACGTGCGTGTATATAGCGTTGTTCGGTTACGGCCTGAGATTAATACGCCCGACAATAAGATAGAATGGCGTGAATATTAACTCAATATAATTACAGTGACGTTTCCGTACGAGCATGCTGCGTTGTGAGCAGTGCCTCTTATAGTACACACTGATCGTAAGTCATACAAATAGTCTTCACCGTTAGTGCAACTTTAATGTACAAAATAAGACCAAATTAATTCCAAACTCACATTAAATTCGCGTGTACATACCTACATAACATGAAAGTATTTTATCGATGTTGACAAAAGTAATAATGATATTTATTTCTCTGTTTTTTTTTTCATACAGGTCATAGACAAAGCCTCAGACGCTAATAACCTTCACGATTTACATTCCAGTTTTTTTATTATATTTTACACACATCACATAATAAGAATATATGCTAGCGCACAGGTTTTATATATACTTACTGTTATAATTTTTACCGAAGTTTTTCACCTTTTAATCCACAAAGTTTTCTCTAGATACTTAAAACCTAAGAAATCGAGTAGATAGAATAAAAATAATTGTAAAATATATAAGTATATAATTAATATGAGTAAAATTCATAATTTATTACAACGAACTATTAATATTATAAAATGAAAAATAGTTTATAAAATCACGCGTTATCGTTATTGAAGTTACTGAAACGTTATAGCACATTTTTCCTCTTTTTTATTAGCTAGTTTACAATATGTTTAGCTTACATTACTAGAATCAGTCGGTGTGATCTGGCCATATTAGCCATTTGAATCTGGATATATATTTTGCAGTTACACCACTATAAATCACATTATACCCCAAGAATTTATTTTGGTGATATTTTTTCAACTTTGGAAGTTCCTTTAATTAGGTAATCGACTAACTTTTTGCTTTCTAAGGACAATCTTACATAAAATTAATATTTCATTATATCAGGGTTCATTTGTATTTATTTCCTTTAATAACGTTATCCCCGGATAACGACGACTACGATTACTAGACTTGTCAGTTCAATGTTACGCCAAATTTGACGTAAAATGTTCTGAGCTGACTGCTTTCATGAAACCATTCTAACAGCGGCTGCACGTTACGCTACCAGGCATATTTAACTTTTGGAAGCGGTATGTATCTTAACCATTCGTAATGCCAAAGTAAATCAGAATTGAAATACGTCCCATATATTTTAATAATAATTTTTATTCACATTAAACTGTATTTTTCTAAGCTGCTATATGATTTATATCTCAAACAGTCCAAAGTTCAAATGCTGAAAAAGCAATCTCAAAGTTGCGGATAAAATCATTATCCAATCCTAAATCTCAAGTTATTTCAATTGTGTCTTAATTAATATTACGAATGTATTCGAAACAAGCCGTGTCACTTCAAGATGTTAAACAATGTCTTCTTTTAGTAGTAATGTGTTCTTTTCTTTGTGTAGTATAAAAATAGCGAAATATGTAGACATGGTCCTTATTTGTAACAACTCATAAGACTGACATGGCCAAATCTTTAGGAACGTAAGCTAAACATACCCATCTGGCCTTCAAGATGTTCGTTATTCCATATCACAATATGTATCTACCTCATTTTATTCGTTGTAAGTTTATTTTAGATGTTAATATACTTTTTTAATGTTGATCAGTTAAGTTTACTAGTAGCCCAACGAGTAAACTACACTTACTGGATAGTTGAGTGGTGTTTTTTTTATTTATTTATTGTTAGGACTTTAAGCCGTTTCCTGGTTAGTTGCATTTTTTTTATCTTTTGTGTTTTTTTCTGTAATATTTCTCGTTTTTTAGTTGTTTGTGTGGTTTGGTCGATATTAAGATGATAGTTATGAATTGTTTTACTTAAACTTACCTTTTACTTTACCTTAACTTTACTGTTAGTACTCTGTCGGTTGAGCTGATGGTCTGGTAGAATCACCGAAGGAAGTTAAAAGCATTTTGCGTTTTTCTTCCATAAGTTGTAGGATGTAATCTGAGATCTTTTTAGTTCTGATTGTACGGTGGGCTTTGAAGACGTTAGACCCAGCTGTATGGAGAGCTTTTACAAGCCTGTCGTGTTAGGAATCCAATTCCTCGCTCTCTGCTAGGCCTTCTAATTGCTTTTGCAGCTCTGACCTAGTTTACCTACTTGTCTAATAACTTCAACTGGGTCCGAGGGTTGAACGTGCTACCGGAGCACGGAGAAGCTCTGAAATTAAACTATTTTGACGATCACCCATCTATGGTCTAATCACGTGCCTAGACGCTTAACCTCTCCGATTATTTTTGGACCGAAGAGAGCAACTGCTATAAGCGCCTTTGATTTATATTACAAGTTTAAAGTTAAAATTTTTACAATGAATATAATTTTATTGTACGTCGGTATATCGATCAACCATCCCTTTGATATACTAAATTTTAGAACAGAAATTTTACACCAACCACTATTTGTTGCTGACACAAATTGAGGACTGTTGATTTTAGACTTACTGACTATTAGTTCTTAGTACTAAAATCAGACACCTTAGTTGGGTACATAATATTTTTAATACCTCTATATTTATATTCTGAGTTAAAAGCACCTAGGTACAATTTATTATACTATAAGGTTAAGTGATTGTGGATTTAAAAGTTAAAAATAAAAATTACTTATTCGATTATAATCATAAATTTTGTCAGTGTAAATTTTTTCTTCAAAATGTTGTGAAATTTTTAACATCTAAATGTGTCTATTTACTTTTTGACTTTTAAACGCCCGTCACTTTTGTAAATATTATATAAATAGAAACTCAGTTTAAATGTTTAATTGAAAAGGATAAAACGCCGACTATGTACCTGAAATTCAATTACACTAAGTTAGCTAGACTTAGGTGTAGTGTTAGATCTTTAAAAATCTAGAATTTTATCCTCGACGCTAGGTTTTATCACAGGGTCTAAGCTTCAATTCTGAGTTCTTGTGAAAATAATAATGCGCCTATTTGCGATGCGATTTATTTTTATTTGAGCAAGTTATTCATAATTTTTTTTTTAGTTTATCAATATATCCTCTAGGGCTCGATGTAGTATGCTGGTGATAAAATTTTTTGTAGTATAAATACTTTACAACACCGTATTTATTTCATGTGAACGAGTTTTGCTGTTGTCTATTTACAATTATCACGGAATGTTATTTTTATTGCTAATACAACAGTCCTGTGGACCATTTACAGCCAAAAACGTATAAATACACCGTTTATTATATCGCCTATTTCATTTCTTAATGTAGTTTGTATAAAAAAAGTACTAATATACATAATTAATGTATATTTTTGTAAAATAAAAATGAAAAATATAAAAAGTACCCATTTCATTATATTTTAAATTAATAAAGTACTAATAGTTACACCAAATCGATATAAATATAACACCAAACATATTTTTCTGACGAAACGGATGTGAATGGAAGAAATACCTAACTACTGTTTCTAAATATAGATTACTTCTATGGAGAACTTTTAATAGAAATACAAGTTACATTTTCATGGATAAATAATATATTATTACAATAAAATAGTATTTGCTACTTTATAAAATTATATAATACACTTTATTAATGCACTTGATTTTATACAACTAAAATGAAATAGGTTTAGCATTGAAAGTTCAAAAGTACCGTAGATTTAAAATAAGAATTAATATTTTTACCGTAAGATTACCATATAGTTTACTATTATAATTATGTAACTTATTTTTTTTTATCAATAATTACTGAGTTTCAAGTTCACTCGTGGTTGTGTTATGAGATATTTTAACCACTTTATTAACTACTGAATACTGTTGGATTTGTTTTTTTTTTACTCTTTTATTAATGAATTATTGTATTGTGAAACCAAAACAATTTACACGTCGACGCAATATCAGATACCTGAAAAATGTACAATGTTTTTTGTAATTTATTTATAAACTGAAGTACATGTATTTATGAAATACGTTGTATATTTGTTTGTACGATCTATAATTGGCAAAAATCTATTTAAAACAACAAAATTACAAAGAAAGCAATCAAGTCACCATCTGCGGGTAGGTTGCATAAAAAGCTGGCGACGTTGCCTCGTCGTACATCCAAGCTGATACGCTGGCCGGGGTACACCCCAGCCCTTGGGTCACCAGAAGTTTAAACAAGGCGTCTGGACACGTATTTTAAGATATTGGCAAAATTTTATATCCTTTAAACATACAAAACATTAGGTTGTTTTTAATTGCTTAAAAGCAATTTCTTTAAATTAAATGATCATACAGAAAAGTTGTACGTATTTTATCCAATTAATAGATCGAACAAATCCAAGTAGAATATTAGTTAAGATTTATTACAATAGTTGTTTCCACACGCTCATAACGCTGGTTCAAATGTTATTTCTATACATTTTTACTTTTTATACATTGGCTTGTCCGTCCTTGGAGTGAAAAAAGATAATAATTAAAAGCCTGATGTTGTGCCTCTAATTATTTTTGTATCTCAGTTCGCGATATTATTGTTGTAGACTTTGGTAAATTGGGGATGAAAACGAAACCCCTCAAATATATACAACTGCAATAAAATGGCTTGCTTACTCTATTTTGAGCGAATCTATTTTATTGTTCCATTGAACTCTTTTTGGTATTTGACTAACTTTTTCTTTCGGTGTATAATCAATGGTTGAACTAAATTTATCTTTATGAGAAAATAAAGGAGTTTGAGCATATAAAATCAATCCTGTAAGACGGAGAAAGGCTCTATAATTCGCTGTGACGTCATAAACTGGTTAAATACCAGTATATCTTATCCCCAAAAGAGTCTTCAAGATATTCTAGCGGTTCTGGATAACTTTTTACTAATTCTACATTTATCTCAAATACCATCATCTAAATGGTGTTAAAAACAGCCATCCCCATAACATTAATTTATTTTTTCAATAACATCTAAGCGGGTTTTCCATTCCAATATATTTATAAATCCAATAAAATAAAATATTATGTTATTTTTTACCAACGCACATTCCATATCGACTGCAATAGTTTCATACTTACCTAACAGACTTTAATTTATTGTAAATACCTACAGGTTTCTTGTTTTTATATATCCACATACGTAATGTGTTACATTTACTTTTTATGTAACATTATAATAATGTTACAATAATCGATACATAGCTGACCAATTTGTTACAAAGTATTTAATAATTATAATTAAACTCATAATTAAGCAATAATACGTTAGCCAAGTATTTGTTGATGTACATGAATACAGTGATGATGTTTTTCCGCTTCAATAGTTTTTACTAATATTGTAACTTGTTACAATTAAAGCTAAAGTTACACGGAAAGTAATGTAGTGATACACATGTAACAGTAAAGCAATAGAGTAGTTATTATATTTGTTGTATCTATACTTATTTATGTTGTTCGTGTTTTGATTTTATATTGTCTCCGTTATAATGTAGGTGTATATACTCTACTGTATGTAATTAAACCATGACTACAATCATTTAAATTTATGAAAGATAAAAGTCAATTTGTGAGTTCAATTTTGCAATAACACAGATATCATCATAAATTTAATCTGTTATCTATAAATGATACTTAGGGCGCTCTGTTTGCCTTAACTGAAAATTTAAAAGTATGAAGTGTATACAATAAGCATAAGTGTAACAAAAATATTGTTCTAGTAATCATACGAACATAATGTCATACAATTCACTCACACACCCAGAGAAACGATTTATGAGCCACGAAAATAATTATTCCGTTCTGCGATCGAACTCATAACATGAGAGTACTCTGGCAGTAGTTTTTCATCTACCTTAACCGCTGTGCCACACATGCAGCCAAGTAAGGGACTCAATCTACCCACAAAATTGAACAAATTGATGAATACCAGTTTGCGAAATACAAATTGAATAACTCCAGTTTGTGAAATACAAATAAATTACCTCCACATACTACATTTTGTCGTCGCGGTCGTTCGGAAGTTCGTAATTTTTTTTTATTTTGCATAGAAATATTGTTCAAATTAAGCGCCATTTAATCTCCATAAGTTGCATCTGCTATTTTTGTTACACTCTCAGGGTATCAGGCTCACCGCCCGAATTAGATTCACAATTTTTTATATATCACGGTAAATCATAACTTAACAATCTAATAATCTAACTTCTCATTGTGTTGGTTAACCTGAGTGTCTATGATGAGCATACTGACGTGGCTCTCTCCTACGTACCCGAGGCACTACGATGATCGATGCTACCTTTACTGTACTGCTGCTCTTTATAACGAGCCGTGGAAGCAAGTGGGATAATGTAGATATTTCGATCATTAGGATGTACCCTCTCGCTAACCAGTGTGAGGGTACATCGTCATGATCGAAGTATTTGCTTGAAACCAATTGCTTTAGCACGCCTACCTCGTGCGTGTGCTTTTTGCTAGCAAGCGGGTTTAACAAGCATTTTTACGTTTGTTTGTAAATTTCTCTTCTGTGAAACGTAAACTTTTTGTCATTATTTTTAATTTGTTAATTACTTTTCTTAATTTTAAATTGATTAGGATCTACTAGTGTGGAATGTGAACTCTAATTACAGATTATTGGTCAAATATGTTTTTCTGAAAATGCTCACGGATTTGATTTATTTTTACATAAAATTGGATCCAAAAAGCATTTTGAATATCTATGTTATTTGTATATCTATGAGAAGTTTATAAGCTATGATTGCAGTGAACAATGTTTTAATTACAAACAGTCATTCTGGCCCTTAAACTATCGCAAATAAAGTTCGTTATTGTATAACAGCCACCTAGTAACATGTACTTAGTGAAACGCGTCCAAAAATTGTAAAGTTATACTGTAACATAGTTCGCGCTAGCACGAGCTCGTAATTTATTCAGAATAACTGATATTATCTGTAATTCAGAAGTTGTTATTGGTTTCCTTTGCGACGATTATACAATGTTTTATCAGTTTAGAGCGAGCCGTTTAGAAAAATGCTTTAAAATACTTCTGCTATATTTTAATAATTACTATTAAATATCAGGGGACCAAACCTCTGTAGCAAAGATATATAGTAGCAGCTATGAGAGTAAATTAGACCCCACTTTAACATGGGCGTGTTAATGGGGAGGTTTTATATAAAATTATAAACAAGTTGGAATTAGTACCTCTAAGGGCGCGTTCCCACTTAACACACGTTTTCTTCGTTTAGTTTTAAGTGTCGCTTATATGTTACGACAGATTGTCATGACAGTGGGAACGGCTAGCACGTGACAGTCGTAAAACGATAAATAAAAATGTGAGCCGTCACGGTACGCCTGGCAGATGTGAAACATCGACATTATTTTGTAAAAGTAATATGCAGAAAAGAACATATTGTGATAGGAACCAAATATGTCATCATCATCATCATCATCATTACAGCTTAAATAAGTCCACTGCTGGACAAGCCTCCCTCAATAATCATCTTGAGGGGATCATCATCGGAAACATCGACATTATTTTGTAAAACAATATGTTCTTTTCTGCATATTACATGCAGAAAAGAACATATTGTGATAGGAACCAAATATGTCATAATGATAAAATAAAAGTCGATTGCGCATGGCGACGCGTCGCCACACCGTACACACTACTATCGTATAGCGTGGCGACGCGTCGCTACGGCATGCGTCGCCACGCCAGAAATCTGTTTTACGTGCGGCTATAGATGTTCCACATCAAAAATCGTGACGGCAAATCTGTCTAAGAGAACGTAGAGGCGATTGTAGATTTGTAGCTTGCTAATGATGGGTAAACAACAAAGCGACTGCCGTGAAACGATAAAATCTCGTCGTGATCCAATGGGAACAGCTAGACACGATAGACGCTCAACGAGAAATAATTTTGCAACGACACACAATCGTTATAATGGGAATAGCTAGAGAAGAAAGGCTTCCAACGATAAATTAATCGTTACGACATAGTGGGAACGCGCCCTAAGTGTGTGTTATGTTGAAATTTGTGGATTAGTACCAGGACTATAAATGGCATGTAGTTAATATTCTTTATTTATATCGTTAAGTAAAAGTACATCAATTAATCCAGTTGTTTTATAAGTGTTTGCTGGAACATAGAATTATTGAAGCCTTTGTAGACAGCGCATACACCGATGTATAATCGGTTGACAGGTATTTGATTGTCTCTGGTTTTAAATTTTATAACTAATTTGGTCCGTACTAGTTTTAACGCTTCACATATAGGTTAGCGTTTAGTACATTGCGCATTCTTTGGGTCGAAGATTTTACAATTGTCATAAAGCTTAGTTTAGTCCGTGCTATTTATTATTCTGCATAAAGTCTGAATATTTCACCGCCTTCTCGCTTCAAAATGAAAATGAATTAGCGAGAAATTCCGGTGGATTTAAGTGCATTGCCTTGGTAAGGGGATATTTTGATATATAGTTCTTTTCACATATTTTGTAATGTGTGGTTGATAAAGAACTGATTATAAAATTAACTTACTGATATATTGTAACTTTGTCGATATAATTATTTTTAAAGGCAGTCTTGTGGATAAGTAAATTTAAAATAATATGTATATATATCTTATACATTTTTGTGTGTAATAAATACATTTAAATTGTAGTACACATAGCTGAGAAACCTTACGGAGCGCTATTTTCCTATGAAATTGAACAAAATAAACAAAATTATTCGCGAAACACGTTTAATAGTTTTGGCACTCCATTCCGAATGCATCGGCTGGTCACTATTCTCGTATAGGAAGATAATATATTTAACGACGCGTCTGGGGTACACGGAGTCATGCCCGGAACACTATTTTCCAAATTTGTCATTTATTATTTAGTGAGTTTAGCAGGCAGTTAATTTAAAGATATAGGCGGACTTCACTTCCTTAGTAATTAATTATTGAGCAAAATCAATCAACTATGCTTAATGCAGCACCAAATCACTGATTAAGTTAAATTTTAATTCCAATTACGGCGATCCGTCGATGATATGTGACCACTGTAACGTCCCCAAGCAATAGTGACGCCAAGATGGCCGCCCATTCGACGTTCCACAAGAGTGACAACTATTGAGAGTGATATCGATTGTAGATCACGCCCCAAGTGTCCTTTTAAAAAAATATGCGATGTACGTTTTGACTTTCCTACGATTTTATTATGTGTAGGTATAGATGACGGCGCAACCGTGGCGCTACCGACAAAACCGCATAGACAAGAGTGAATGGTCGGTCCATTCACTCTTGTCTATGCGGTTTTGTTAAGACACAAAAGGACACCTGGGGCGTGATCTACAATCGATATCGAAGCCAAAAATATCACTTTAGAGAATTTTTGTCTGTATGTATGTCCGGGCTAAACTCAATAAGTACTGCATAGATTTACTTCAAATTTTGCATGAATATTACTAAGAGGTCGGGTCAACATATAGGCTACATATTATCACGCCATGACCTACGGGGGAGGAACTGCGATAATTTATAAAATTAAACGCGGGTAAAACCGCGGGGCTCATCTAGTATTTATATAAGTGTATTTCTCATGTTGTATTGCTACACGTTGTTCAATTTTATAAGCAAATTAAGCTCCTTAAGTTACGTCTTAAATTTGTCTCACCTTGTATATATCTTCGGTGTTTCCAAATTATATCTTTTTTTTCTTTGTTTTATTTTAAAGCTGTTTAAATAACTTGAAATATAGCTTGGCTATATTTATTAAACTCTGTACTCTATAAATAATACCTTTTAAGACCACAACAACTAAATCTCATGACTTCAAGCTATGGCTAGAGCTGGGGTCGCGGTTGACTACAGTTGGCTAGGGTTGACTACGGCTGACTATGGTTTAATTCTATTCTTCTTTCAGGCAGAAGTATTTTATAATTTCTTGTATAAAATTCGTTGCAAGGCACCAATAGCATCTACAGGAGATAATTAAGATGTTGTTGTAATTAATATACAAGTTTAAAATTTAAAAACCTTTTTGGTGGCTCAATTTTAATGTAAGGTACATAATGATAGCCACGTACTGTGCTTTTTTAAATATTTTGTATATACCAAGGAATTGGGATAATTTAATGTGTATTTCACATTTTGTTATTTACTTTTGCCGTATTTGCTTTTGAATAAGTGTTCATAAATAGTTGTACCCGGTGTTAAAACATAAAAATATTGCCGATGCACATATTAAAATATCCCAAATTTTTAAAACAAAAAAAAAATATTATAAGGATTTTTCAATTATATGTTGTGGGGGCATGATAATAATATATAATTTTTACTTTACTAATAATTAATAACGAATAGTGTAAAATGTTAAGCTGATAGAAATGTGCTAATTTTTTTTATAATACGTGTCTGTATTTTGCGTAGTTTTCTTTGAAATAACCAGTGAAACGTCTGAATATCGTAAACCTTGTACTATAACATTATAAAATGAGATATTAAGACTGGGAAAAACACCAGTTATTTAAATAAAAATATCAGCACAACCTCGCAAAACTTGTTTAATGATCATGAACCCACAAACAAAAAAAAAAGAAAATTAGTTATTAAATAAATATAACTGAATCTACCTCAACCAAATTACCCATTAATATTGTTTATAAGTGTTCTTTTGAGTCTTATTATTACTAATAATAACTGAAATAAAACCGTAGTGTTTGTATGGTAAATGCTATAAGTTGCAACATCCCCTTTTATATGGTAATTATTGTTACCAAACTATTGAATGCGGATGGCGGACTGTTGACATGGTATTGTACGAAGCGATATTAAATTTGAAAATAAAGTATAGAGTTTATTGTTTTATTTTATTCCCACAAATTCCTGATGCTATATGCTGGTGAGAATCTTATTTGAATTAAGTACTATGCCTTAAATTTAACGACGCGTCTGGGGTACACGGAGGCCTGCCTGGAATACTATTTATTTTATTCCTAATGTATCATTAGGTGAGGTTATGCAGGCAGTTAATTTAAAGATATAGGCGGACTTCACTTCCTTCGCAATTAATTATTCAGCAAATCAATCAACTATGCTTAATGCGTCACCAAATCACTAATTAAGTTCGATTTTAATTTCAATTACGGCGATCCGTCGATAATATGCGACTACTACAACGTCTCCAAGCAATAGTGACACCAAGATGGCCGCCCGTTCGACGTTCCACCAGAATGACACCGACCTATCACTCTTATCTATGCAGTTCTGTTGGTAGCGCCACGACTACGCCGTCAAATTCTTTTAAGGACACTTTTCCTTTACCTTCCTTTCCCTTAAGGTAATAAGTACACCAATGTATGCATAATCAATATTATAGCGGCCATTGTGAACAAACGATTAGGAACAACTTTTCGAAGTTCATTTTCTTCACTTAAATAATGCGATAGGTTGAGCGAGCTGATACATAGACACTAGTATGACGATCACGTGCTGGCGTGGTTGGCAAATGCTTGCTTTTCACGCCGGAGGTCGTGGGTTTGCTTCCCACTCAGGACAGATATTTGTGTGCATGAACATGTCTGTTTGTCCTGAGTCTGGGTGTTATTATCTACATAAGTATGTATTTATAAAAGAATAGTGGTATCCGTAGTATATCAGTTATCTGGTCTCCATAGTACAAGCTCGGCTTAGTTTGGTGTCAGATGGCCGTGTATCAAAAATGTCCCATTATATTATTATTCATCATTATTAATTTCCTTCACTTTCACAATCTGATAAGTTAGGTTGACCGGTACATTTAGAGATTGACTGCCTCGTTGGTCTAGCGGTAGCGTGTTCAACCGCAGATAATGAGGTCCTGGGTTCAAATCCCGGGTCGGGCCAAAAAGTGATTTTGGGATTTTTCCGTAAAAAGAAATTTCTCAGTATCAGCCCGAAGTGTGGAAGTTGCCGGTTTTACGCCCCCGTGCCTCGGAGAGCACGTAAAGCCGTCGGTCCTGTACCTGAACTCTTTCCGGTCGTATCGCTAGGCGTCCCATTGGATCATGAGAGTGATGGACTAGAAAGTGCCCCTGTGTTTGCGCACACACTTGTGTACTATAATATGTCCTGCGCAATTGGCTAATATCCATTTAAAATGGCCGCCGTGGCAGAAATTCGGTCGGGAGGAGATCATCACATTTAGAGACCAGGATGACGATCACGAGTCTTAGTTTAGATATTCGCTTATCTAAACTAAGTTATAGTGTTTCAGACATTCGCTGTATCTTCCCTTTAATATGAATACCGCGATTCCTAGTGGAGCCGCGTGGTCCGACTAACCTTGTACATGAGGCGCCCCTGACGCGTGCTCTCCGTACTCTTAACTTTATAGCAGCTGAGACTGACCTATTTGTGTGTTCTCTGAGTGAGTTCACGAGAAGTGCATTATTCATAATTAGGTATAAGTAAAAATTGTTTAAAATTTGTACTTAGATAAGCACTCTATCGCATTGGACTTATACCTGTAAAGATAGATGTAAGAGGAAAATAAATAAATAAAATAAATGCGAAATAGAACAAAATAAAAGAGTAGAGCAGCAAGATAATGGCATATATTCAGTGTTTGTTGATGAGTTGCACCAGCAAGCTCTGCCGGCACAGGCGCGACACGGCGCCCTCGTCGCGCCGCCGCAGCTTGGCGGCCAGCCGCGCCAGGCTGAAGCGCGACTTGGAGCGCGCCGGCCGCCGACTGCCTGTAGAATAATCATTGTTTAATGAGATATATATGTAAATAACAAAAAAACCGGCCAAGTCGGACTCGCCCATGAAGGGTTCCGTAGCAGCAAGTAATTGAGTTGATTGAATGAAAGGTAAATTGCAGTTTTCGATTTATGACGTAGGTATTAAAAGAAAACTACTTGCTAGATCTCGTTCAAACCAATTTTCGTTGTTAGCTTGCATAGTAATGTACATCATATTTTTTTTTTAGTTTTATCAATCTCTTATTTTAGAAAGTACAGGGGGGAACACTCATTTTATCACTTTGGAAGTGTCTCTCGCGCTAACTATTCAGTTTAGAAAAAAATGATACTAGAAACCTCAATATCATTTTGAACCTATCTATAGACACACCCATGAATAGGTACAATGAAAAAAAAATTGAGACATGTATGGGAACCCCCCAAAATTATTGTTCTTTTTCCATTTTTGTGACATACCAAGTTTCAACAGTACAGCACTTATAGTTTCGGATAAAAGTGGCTGTGACATACGGACGGACAGACAGACGAGACATGACGAATCTATAAGGGTTCCGTTTTTTGCCATTTGGCTACGGAACCCTAAAAATTGGTGCATTGTAGCATAAAGTGTTTTTTTTTTAGCAAAATCTTTTAACTCTAAATCGGACAATGGTAACATTGCCTACTCCATTTTAAACACTATTATGTTGTAATAAGTGAGAGACATATGAATTTAAACTTACGCTTTGATCGATTGAAGGTTAAAAAAAATTGGCATTATATTGGTATATATTGGCCAGATGCTCTGGCCGGTCCGCAAGGGATTGGCGAGGTTAGCCAATCACTCAGGCTAGTGGTCAGTCCATAGACGGGTGACCATCAAAGTCACCGTCTAACAGAGACGGTGACTTTGATGGTCACCCGCGTACTTCGGAGACCATTTAAAGCAGTCGGTTCCGGTGACAGTCGTTAAGTCATGTCGGAGGCCTACTGGGCGGCTTGAACAACTCTGAAACTAGTGTAATCACTGCCCTTACGACAAATAAGTATGAAAGAGCCAGCCTCAGTGGAGCTGGCTTTGGATGTCCCTACCTTCAGCCACCCGCTGCCAAGCATCTCTGTCTACGTTGACCATCCCCGTGGAGGCACTTCTACCCAACTGCCCGGACTCTTGGTTGCTGGAGCTTTGAGACTCGGCTAAATCACTCTCACAGCTGATTCTACTTGCCCTGAAATGAGAAGATACCATCAAATAAAATATATCAAATATTTATTTTACAAAATTTTAAGTACGTATGTTACTTTCAGCAATGATTTCTGCACTAAGCACGCAGGCTTGTCTTACAGGAACCAAATATTTTACATTTAGAAATTCTATAAATAACTAGCGGCCCGGTACGTGCTTCGCTACGTATAAGGCATAGTAATAAAAAAAATGATTATTGATTATTGAATAAATGAACTTATCATTTATTCAAACAAAAAAATATTTTAATATGATAAAAGATGTTGATTTTACACTTTTCAAGACTTTTTTAAAATTTTCTCTACGCACAAACCTTCCCTGGACTTCCACGAATAATTCAAGACCAAAATTAGCCAAATTGGTAAAGGCGTTGTTGAGTTATAACATTACAACGAAAAGTGGCATTGATTTTTATATATATAGATTAGGTACATACAACACTTAAATGACTAGGTACAAACAAGATATTTATGTAACATTAAATATATATATATATATGAATGAAAAAAGTTCGTGCGTATGTATGTATGTATGTGTATGTGTGTGTGTGGGTGGGTGGTTGTGTAGAGTGTGTCAGCAGTTAGTTGATCAGCTCAGTTAGTAGATACCTTTTATTACCTTAGCCAAAGCAGATCATTTTGATGAAAATTCAGTCAAGACAATCTTAACTCACAAGCTAAGTGTTCAATAGATCTCATCACGGTTTTTAATAGGGTATAAGGACCCTACTGAAAAGTTCACGTGGAAGTCCTTTAAGGATCGCTGACTTAGACATCTTCAATGACAAATTGAATACATTCAAATAGAAACTCAATTCACTGACATTTTGCTAATCTAATTAGTTTAAAATTATTTTTTGGACTGCACGTGTGGCTCCGCGGCTAAGACAGTCGCCTCGCAGCTTTGTGTCGCGGGTTCGAGTCCCGCGCCGGGCAACTATTTATGTGACCCATAAATAGTTGTCCTGAGTCAGGATTTACTTTGTGTCCGTCTATTAAATGTTTGTAAAGTACCCCGCGACACAGGGATTAGATTCAATAATGCGGGCGAAAACTAAACAAACTATTTCGCAATAATAAAGTTATTTAATATTGACAATAGAAGATTTTATTCATTTTGAGCCTGTTTTTACGTCTCGCCATACAATCAAGTCTTAATTAAAATGGAATTCTTGTATCAAATATATATACCTACCTATATATGAAATCAGTAACCAGTTATACCTATACCTAAAGAGCTTAAAATTTCCGTAACAAGCGGAGAGTCATCACGACTTGGTTTGTTTTTATGTAACAGTTTACTTTAATTACTTTGTTGAGCTGAGTGTAAACTAAGCTCTTTCTTAGGGCCAGCGCAGACAGAGAGGAACGCATCGGAGAGGATTTTATTAAGGCACTAGAAAATCAACATTAAAATTATTTAAATAAAGTACATGTATGCTTGAACATTATAATAAGCGAGACTGCGCGAGCATTTTGTCAGGTTCAAGCATATATGCACTTTATTCCTGTAGCTCTAAAGTTGATTTTCTAGTGCCTTAATAAAATCCTCTCTGTCTGCGCTGACCCTTAGGCTACTCATGTAGTTTGTTCCTGACCGTACTGTTCTTGAACGGCTGAACCGATCTTCTTCAAATTTGACACAGTGGTAGTTACCATACTCGTGAGTGCATATATGAATAGAATTCATAAAAATCGACACGCTACGGAGGAATAGTCATCGAAAAATCAAATGTCCCATTGAATTCAATATAAAATAAAAGACTCAACATTTGCAAGCAGCATACCTAGATATCTATTCTTCGTTTAGTTAATAAAATGGTGTTTAGTACCTAAGATTATTTACTGTTAATGGTTTTTATACTTTTCATTAAGTAAAATATTTAGTTATCACGGATATTTACTACGATTTTTGATCTCTAACACACGAATATATACACTAGGTACTATACCCGCAGAAGTGTGAACTTTTTCAAGGCTCAATTTCACACTATTAGTACGAAATGAAACATTTAAACCTTATAAAGTGAAGTAGCCTACAGTTTGAGGGCATCACAACTTTACAAAATATACAAAGAATACAAAATTTAGAGAAACATTAAAATGATCAAGATAATTATATCGCAATTACTGACAATACTGAATTACAAAATTGAAATATTGTTACATCACTTTGTACCTGTCTTTTTCTACTAAAAAATGTCAATCTATACTATATTGGTCAAATATTCTAACGTGTAGTTATTTCCCCTCAGTATTGGGTACCTACGCGGCAAAATTAAATAAAATTTTCGTGAGTACCTCTAATAGAAATAAAGTATATGAAAATTACTTTAGTGGTATGAAAGTAATCTCCAATTCTTGTACAATTCCAGCTGAATGACATTAAAATAAAATAAAAAAGGTTTTTATTCACGTAGACTTTAAAAAAGCGCTTGTAAATAGTCAGTACATGTTTAATAATGTATACAACTATATTACTACAAACATTTAGGATATAAGTATTGTAAATTGGTATAAACATGGACCTAGGTGCACTACTACCATTTGCTTATACCGTAAACGTTCTCTATAATAAATTAAAACATCAAAGTATGTGTTAAATTACACACTGCTTGAGATTCCAAATCATCAATCATCTATACATTAAAAATACATTTCACAGTAGCTTGAATTGGCAAAGCTACAAACAAATCTTATGAATAGGATTCATAAACGACTAAAGGTATCACAGCCGTAATTATTGATTTTGTTTCTTCCAATTCCCTACCCTTGGCAGTAGTCCCTATTTTATCTAGAAATGAGAATAATAAACCATATATTACCTGTCTCCAGGTCTCAAATCGCTTGCGGAACTGGTGCCTTCGCGCCTCATTGGCACATTCGACGACAGAAATCTCTCACGAGCTGCTTTAATCTTTGCCGCTCTCTCCGACAATCTGGATTCTGTAGCATCGTAATCTATAAATGACGTAGGAGCTTCTACTGTAGAAATGGACCTCCCAAAGACTCCTGAATTTCCAGCCATATAACTGCTGAAGGTTGGAACCGATGTATTCGAAAATTGCCTCAAAACTGGTAACGATTCAGTATTGGACGCAGTCTCTGGGATACTTTTTGTTAGGTCCGGTACTATGGTATCGGTACTAGCTGTTCCTGTTATAGTCTCTTGACTGTCCTCCATTTTATTTGGAGCAGAGGTTTCAACCTTGGTTTGTTCGGGATGTAAGGCATTTGCACTATGTGACTTCAATACTCCGTCAAGGGTCGATGGTGCTGGTGTGAGACGTTTGTCCGCTGAAGTAGGATCGCGCCTTGAAAGTTGGCATGCACTTGCTGATTTTTGGACTTCTCGTTCAAGAAACGGATTGTTCCTAAAAAGAAATAAACAGTTATGCTATCGTTTGACATCATAATACGAAAACTATGCACATGTGCTGCCGACCTATCCCTATTCTCTGATGAGTTCTGGTAACCTGGAACGTCACCATTTGGGCTAGTCTTTAAGTGAAAGAGACTGTAGAGCAAAGCGTCTTGCTCTTGCAGCGCCTTCCATGAAAGTAAATATAAATAAATATTTTGGGACAACTAACATACTGCCACCTGATCCCAAACTAGGCAGACATATATACTTGTACACACTATACATACTGATTTCTAAATGAATATTAATAATAAATTACATCCAGACACAGAACTAATTGTCGTCATCATACAAAGATTTGTCCTGGGTGGGGATCTAACTCACAACTGGCTTAGTCTAATAATCACTAGATCGACAGACCAGTGAATATAAAAGTTGCTTATAAAATATTGGTAGCACTTTATGACTTATAAAATATTTTTGGTGTGTGAAATAATTGATTTCAAATAGTTAGATATAATAGATAGAACAGGTTCACTAATGAATTGTATTATTATTATAATCATGTCACACACGATTTATGAAACAAAAATGTGGTTTTTGGAAATATTTTGGATAAATGGTAAAACATAATTATAGATTTTAAAATAAATTTGATATGTTTTTGTCACATATTACTATAGTTTATAGGTATACTTTTAAAAGTAATATTAATAATTAATCAATGTGTTTTATCGTAACGGGTCTGTTCAGAGTTATATGTGTATCTATATATATTTTCATTTATTTATTCATTTTATCTTACAAGCTAAAAGATGTTACATCCACGTACAAGATTAATTTCCTAACAATTCACAATTATCGAGGTATTGTATGAAATCACAAGTACTTTGAGATATATCACAGCAGTACCAACGATTTCTTACAATGTTTCTGGATCCTTACCTGATGTTCACACCAACAGGCATATCAGGTGGCCTTCTCCTCTCCGTGGACGGAGAACGCCAGGCGGGAGAGGACGCTCCACTACTGGCACCAGATGTAGGTCCTAGCCACATTATAATTTGTTATTATATTATTTCTATATATTATATTCGATATAAGAACAAGCGGATAAAAAACTCTGGATACAATCACTGACTATTTACAACTAACGTATTATTAAAATTTTGTTTAATAATAACTTAAGACCTGTTTTGAAAGATCAAATCTACATCGAATAGTTTACTATTAGCGAATAAAATAAAATTAAAAATAGATAGGCTAGGTATTCAAGAGCCTGTTTATACGCATCATTAATTGCCTTGTTATTTTGACTTGCTGATTAATGATCACCGTGTAGACCTTATAGTAGGTAAAGTGTATAAATATAACTTGTTTACACATGCCATTGGAGACTACTTCATTGCCGGAGACTTAAACGTGGATCTATAGGCTCAATATTCTCCTACCAGCAGATCCGGATTGATCGTCGTTGATTTTTTGGGAGGACGCTCGCCTTGGTTCTATCGAGATTGGGGGCAGTGAGGTATCGAATCTACGTTCTACATCGGAGTCAATCCGCGTCTGCTGGTAGGTGAATATTGGGACTCTAGACTATCGGTTTGCAATTCAGCATTCTTTACATCGTCGAACGATGGGCGGTGATTCGATCGGCTTGAATTCGAAATGGCCTAGCAAAATTCAAATTCAAGCCGATTAGAAAATAAAAGCAATGGATTGTTTACTAATCTGAGAGAATCGGACGATTGAGATGAGAGGAACGGAGCATTGATCCTGGCTCTTAAAAGCTGAAGTTTACGTACCTTCTTCATTAATCTTCTTATTGTAACGCTGTATCATGATCCGAATCGATGGCGCAGTTTCTTTAGGCTGCGGTTTTCTCTGAGAAGAAGGAGATGATGGGAGTGGAGGTCTAGTTCTTTTCTTTAATTCTTCAGTATCTTGTAAATCACCAGAGCTTTTAGACCGAGACTTTATGCTCTTCTCTCTTTTCACTTCCCGTTTTTCTTTAACTTCTTTTTTCTTTCTTTCGGTTCTATGGCTATGCTCTGATGGTTTGACTTCAGGTAGGTCTTCGACGTTGACAGGTATTACAGCTCTGGGTATTGATTCACCGCTACGGACTACTGGTGAAAATATTTTGCGTGTAGTTTTTACTATAACTTCTGGAGAGTGATCACGTTGCTCTGGTGCTTTGATTTTAAGGACGAATACCTAAAACATAAAGCAATTTAGCATGTCTTAAATATGGTAGCTGGGAAAAATGATTTGCACACCCAGAATCCAATTTAGCATGTCTTAAATATGGTAGCTGGGAAAAATGATTTGCACACCCAGAATCTGAAAATAAATGGGCTGCATAAATATTTGTCTTGAGTGGGAATCGAACTCGAAACACGTAGGTGGTGAGACCATTACTACTACCTGCTGCTTCAGCTCACTAAATAATAATAAAATGTGAATGTTTATAGCTTGTTGTGCGGAGTAGTGACCCCCTACGGATATTATAACGCCATCTCATCCCACGGGGGGACTTAGAAGTCTCAATTTCTCTTTGAGTACTATGACCATCATACTGCGATCCCAAACCCACTTGCCAAGCGTGGCAGTTATGGCATATCCACTCAAATCGAAACCAGTGAATGTATTTCTGGCAAACATATTTATAGCCTGTTCAAAATATATACAGAATAATAATTATTGACTTACTTCTCCTTCAGAATCAGAATGTAGTGAAGTTGGAGGAGTTCTGGGTTTTTCGGAGGCTCGTCTTGGTCTCTTTCTTCTCCGTGGTATCTCCACTGTAACTGTATCCACATCGACTTCCGTATCACTCTCAGAGGGTTTTGACTGTTCTCTCTCCAGCCTAGCTCTAGACTTGGACTTCTTTTTACCATTTGTTTTTTCACCATCTTTACGCTTACAATCATCTTTTGCGTCTTCGAAACTATCTCTATCCTTAACATCATTTCTTTCTTTCTCACTCTCTTTCACAGGCATACACACTCTTTCCGTATCTTTTGGCAAATCAGGCACATCTCTATCAGTACTCTTATCTCTAGCTTCATTATCGGTAACTTCATTTTCTTTAAAACGACTAGAACTTCCTCTTTCTATTTCTTCTATAGTTTTTCTAATGAACATGGCATCTTCTTCTATACTGGGCTGTCTGTTGATTTTTCTTCTACTCTTATCGGCGAGTTTATTCTGTAATTTTATTTACTTTATGAAGGATTTTGGCTAAATTCTTTGTTCACACGAGAATGTGTTTCTTACCTGTTCACGAACTTTTGGTCTAGCTCCGGATGATTCTTTGGATTTAACACTGCGCGTATCTGAAAGTATAACTGTAGAAATTTTCAGATATAGTTTCTTATCAAATTTTGAAGCAAGTTTGCGAAGTTAATAATTCATAGTCTTTAGTACCCGACACACATCTTGTTTTTAGAGGAGTGACCGTTATAGTGGTTTTATTTTTGAAGATTGTCGTGTTTCAGTTGCCACGTCCAACTATTGGTTCTGGCAGTGGTTATAAAAAATCACTCGGTATGCCATTTCAGAGTACTTACTCTGGGCGGGTGATTTGACGGATTAAACCACTAAATTGATTCAGTAGAAGCTTCGTTTGGCATCAATTACAATTAAATCTGCTCATTCATCTATTGATGTCTACATCTATTGATCAAACTATAATATATGTCAATTTAAATGATATGTTACTTCTTACCAGCTCCATTAGGCTGTAGCACTGCTGTACCAGTAACTGCCGAACTCGTTTCACATAGGTGCCTGGCTTCTGCTTGCCCGTAAGTATAAATCGGCTTCTGAGGAGTGTGACAGGGAGACACAGCTACTAGAGGAGCAGCTGTGCAGATTTCTTCGTCTTCCACCTCAACTAGCACTGCTCCTCGGGTTTGAATACCGTCGCATTCGTCACCACCGTCAAGCTGGAAGACAAAAGTAAAAATATTTTTAACTAGAATTGAACATTTTACATTAAAAGAAGCCGTGTGGTTTCCGGCTTAGATAGAATAACAGCGGTAACAAGAATAACCTAACTGCGGTGCCAACATAGCGACTACGGCAAACCCCTCCAAATGACAACCTTATCGAAACCTTTCGGGGAGGCCTATGTCCAGCTGTGAACGATGTGAGGCTGATGATGTGTGACATATAAAAACAGATTTACTTATTTTTTTATTTCTTCTTTTTGCATACATTAATGTCAGCCCTCAGTCCACCCCGTTACGGCTCGATACCAGAATAAATCGAGCCACTTTCCACTGAACTCGAAACCCAAAAGAAACTAGTAACCAAGTTAGACCAGGTATTAGCATATATTTTGCTTCTGAGTACGAGTTGTAGATGTTCTCATGACATCTGGGACTGAGAGCTGAACGTGCTCTTCAAGGCACCGAAAGCAGTCCCTCAATCAGTCAGGCCCTGAAGCCAATAATATTGTTTCATGCGGGAATGCAAGCGAATGCGGGAATGGAAGTCCGAGCGTTAAGACTCGACTGGACAGTTTACTCTATTCGCACACAGAGTTAGTCTAAACCTTAATATTTTTGAAGTGAAAACTTCTTTGTTTTTTCTTACGCCTTGTGCCTCGCCAATCCGTCTGCTAAGCGTTATCCCTCTAAACGTTGGACACAACTCCATTATGAAAGTCTTTTGGGGAGGCCTTTATCCAGCAGTGGACGTCATTTGGCTGACATGATTGATTTTGAGGTAAAATAAACAATTGAACTCGCGAAACTGTTACTGTCACTGTTACCGACACTTCAGTGTATAAGTACGTACGTACATGGGAACACATGCATGTTGGCGTTTTTGGGATGGGAAAAGCCATTGAACCGCGACACTGTTACCGTTACCGACACCCGGAGTGCAAAGGTGTTTTTTTAAATACAATCCACTAATCCCTGTGGCACAGTGTTCTTTACAAGTAGGTATGTTCCTAATTGACGGATACAAAGGACATCCAGAATGAGAACAACTATTTATGGGTCTCATAAAATAGTTGTTCTGTGCGTTAATATATAAGTCAGTTTTATTAAAATTCTAACAAATAAAATTTATGTATTTATTTTCTATATACTTCGCTCCAGATTTAATAGTCAGCTTACTAGTATTTTAATATAATAAGTATAGTTGCCGAGGTATCTCATTGCAATTATAAAAAATATTAATAATAAATACTTAGGCCTCATTTACGGAGACGCGGGGCGTCGCGCGTTGCGTTGAGCGGCGCGGCCCGCACTGAATTCAAATCAAACTTACGATCTCTAGCTTAGCAGTCAAGCTCACTAGCCACTACTATACCAAAAGCCGTCTAATTTTGTACAAGTAATAAAATAGATAGTTATAATACACACAGAAGTATATCAATACTTACAGAATGTTCTCTCTCATATTCTGATTCAAAATCATCCACATCATTAACGCTAAGACTTGAAGCGTGGAGTCGCCCTGACCCGCCTGTGGAAGGCGCCACGCTCCCATCTGACTGGGTCCTGGTGAGTGGAGCTTGGGGTATCTTGTTGGTTCGGTTCTTAGCAGCTCGCAGTAGGGCAGAGGTGGAAGCTTCAGGAGCGATGCCTCGGGATTTTTCCCATTCGTGAAGCTTGCGGGTGAAGGAACGGGATATGCCTGGAATTAAGTTTTATACTACAAAGTCTTAGAAAACCCTCTCTACTTATGTCTTAGACCTTTTTTGGTCTTAGTTCGTCTTTGATTTTGACGACGCAATAAACCTTCAAACTACTGCCTCGTTGCTCTAGCGGAAGAGAGTTTAACCGTATATAATAATATCCTGGGACATTACATATACTACTTTTCTTTTCTAATCATACTTATTTTTATTATTATTTAGATAATTACAAACAGACATACGTGCCATGACCTGCGGCATGAAAGGCAAGTTTTTACCAACCACGCCAATCGGGTCTTATACATATAATAAGCTATCGGTTAGTTTCGTTTTAAAACAAAACCTGTATGGAAATTGGGGTGAGCAATTTCCGGCGCCGCAATAGATGTCGACAGATTATTTTAAAAATATAACAAAATAATACGAACATAATTTATTAATTGTGGATATTTTTGCATTATTATTGGTTTTTGCCTCGTAGACCGGTTTATTTGACTCACTAGCTGTATCGTTGTCCATCACGATCAGGTGAACAACAACATTTATATCAATACAATGACCAAAACACAAATACCGTGGAGCACTTGCACAAAAGAGTGAAAATGTAACAACACGGTCAGCTGATGCGGGCCATGGGCGCCGCCATATTGCAAGGCTAGCTCTAGTAACAATAATTAAACGCCAAGTCAAGCCCATATAGTGCTAGTAACAATAACCTTATAAACTAGTGTTAGAAGACATACAAACAAACAAATAATAATAATGCTAATAATCCCCGTAGAGCTTCGTCCATGACGCAGCATAGGAGAGTTCCACCTGTCTGTAAACACTCTCGGGATGATATTAATGCTGCGTTGGAGTAATGACATGCGATAGACGGGCGAAAAAACTTAGAGGCGATATAAATAAAATTTCACTTTAACATGGTACAAAACATCTACCTATATTAATAAAAACCAGCACTATACGAGTAAAGCACCTTCTACACGGTTTGCTAACCAACGTCCCAATAAAGGTCACCCTAGTGGTTGCCATCAATCTAGACTGCACAACTGCAGTCTACATGGATGGCAACCACCAGGGTGACCAGATGGTCACCCTGGTGGACCTGTAGACTGCAGTTGTGCAGTCTAGATAGACTGCACAACTGCAGTCTACATGGATGGCAACCACCAGGGTGACCATCTAGACTGCACAACTGCAGTCTACATGGATGGCAACCACCACGGTGACCATCTAGACTGTACATCTGCAGTCTACATGGATGGCAATTTACAAATTTGTTTAGGCTGTAGAAAATATGTTGTTTTGCTTTAATGATATTAATTTGGGTTTTTTTTCTTTATTTTTTTATTTTATCATTCATTTGTCCGTGTATTTCTATACTTAAGTTAATGTTCCGTGATAGTCACTCGGCACCATCAGAATTACCAGCCCTAGAACAATAAAATGTTGTAGCAAATGCTGAGGTGGTGCCATTTCAGACTTGAACGGACAACAAGTGCCTTTGTTTTTCTTTTTATTTTAACTTCCGTTTTGATTGTTATTTTATATTTTTGTTGTCTGTGCAATGTTTTGACACCCTGGTGAAGAAAAAGATTTTTCTTTCTTTCTTTCTTTCAACCACCAGGGTGACCTCTATTGGGACGTTGGTTTGCAACTGTGTAGAAGATGCTTTAATTTCATTAAATAGTACTCTCTCACACACACTCGTACCTTGAAATTTGAAGAGTCCAGTAGAAGTCTGCACAAGAACTTCATCAGGCTTAGCCTCTTCTTCCCAAGCTGGCACTGAATTGGTTTCTTTCATTCGTTTCCATTCGTCTGTAACATTCAATTGTAAATATGTAAATAAATGATTATACTTTAAGGTACCGCGTACTCCCTAAGAATTCAGATACATAATTATTTAGGATTTAAGTTGAATTCACTCTGCTATGCAGTCAGTTGTGAGCTACAACTGACTGCCTCGTTGGTCTAGCGGTAGCGTGTTCACCCGAAGAGAACGAGGTCCTGGGTTCAAATCACGGGTCGGGCCGAAAAGTGATTTTGGGACTTTTCTTAAAATTTTCTTAAAAATAAATATTTCTCAGCCTCAGCCCGAAGTCTAGGAGTTGGTGGTATTATACTCCCGTGCCTCGGAGAGCACGTAAAGCCGTCGGTCCTGTACCTGACCTCTTTCCGGTCGTGTCGCTAGGCGTCCGCACACACTTTTGCACTATATAATATGTCCCGCGCAGATGGCTAATCTCTATTGAGACTGTCCGCCGTGGCCGGATTGCGGCTAGGAGGACATTACTATTATAGTTCACAAAAATATAATGCTATAAAACTGACGTGGTTTACAAAAACACGATACCGGATTCACGAAAACTTAAGTTTCTAAAAAATTCTAATTACTAATAATATAATTAATTCTTTTCTTCGATCTTACCCCATTTCCTGAGAAAGTCCTCGCTAAGATCTTTACGCGCTGGCACGGGCAGTGGCTGCTTGACGCCTTTCTTCAGCTGCCACTCTGTCAACTTTTTGAGGAAATCGGCAGACAGCTCCTCTTCAGTTGCAACTGGACGGTTCGCTGAAAAACCTGTAAGTTTATGAGTACTTCTGTTAAATATTTCATAATCATAATCATCATAATATTTATTTGCGTAAAACACGGTATACAAAGGTTTTATGACTTATACTTATAATGAATGGACATGCGTGTTTTGCTAATTATATGTAGATAGCGTGCAAAAAGAAAAAGAATGGCTACAAACACCACAGCAATACAATGAAGGAATACAAGTACAATTTTACAGTTTCAGCTCTAGAAATTCTTTTACACTGTGTAATTATTAAGCCATTTTTGTAAATAAATTTTAAATAAGTTGGTAGTATTTAACAATTTTAAATTACGAGGTATTTTATTATAAATACGCACACACATAGCTATGCAGCTTTTGTTGTGCTTGGTTAGCCTGGGAGCGTCATCAAGCACTAATCGGTTGGGATCACGCCTATTTCTGGGATTTACTTTGTCTATAGTTTTAATTTGAGAACATACTGCTTGAAAAAGCCTTATATAATTGGAAATTAGCTTGAAAATAGTAGTAGTAATTAACGTTTTAGAATTAATATTAATATTTTTTAAAGACAGCGCCCGCACTATCGAATCTTTTCCCTTTGTCGCGGGGTACTTTTGACAGTTGGCGTAGTTGGCAAATGCTTCCTTTCCACGCCGGAGGTCGTGGGTTCGATTCCCACCCAGGACAAATATTTGTGTGCATGAACATGTCTGTTTGTCCTGAGTCTGGGTGTAATTATCTATATAAGTATGTATTTGCAAAAGAAAAGTAGTATATGTAGTATATCAGTTATCTGGTTTCCATAGTAGAAGCTCTGCTTAGTTTGGGATCAGATGGCCGTGTGTAAATAATGTCCCAGGATATTATTATATTATTACTATACAAACATTTAATAGACGGACACAAATTAAATCCTGGCTCCGAACAACTATTTATGGATCACACAAATAGGTGTCCGGCGCGGGAATCGAACCCCGGACACGAAGCGGCGAGGCGACTGTTTTAGCCGCTGCGCCCCACGTGTAATCAGAATGCCATTGGTTTTGAGTTAATGGTAATTTATAAAAAGATTTGTGATAATACCACCGAATAATACATTGAAAGCAATACCATATGAAATTGTAAGTGAACGACAAAATGGCTTACAAACATTAGTGACCTAACTGCATGTGTAGGGTGATTAAAAAGTACGATAAGGCCTAAGCTGTATCATAGGATCGAATACACACACGAAAATTATCTTCACAAACACACGGTTTAATCTGTATATGCACTTATTATATATGTTACCGGAAATGTAGGAAATCAAGGAATTGTATACAAATCCTAGGAAATGTGTACAATTCCGATACTATTTAGGAAATGTATAAAATATTGTTTGAAAAACTATTTAATGCATAGATATCCTAGGAAATGTATAAATTTCCTCGGAATTGTATATAATTCCAATCTCGTATTAGGAAATGTATAAAGTAAATGCTTTCTGTAATAAAACACGTTGTTAATACATACATACATACATAGACTCACGCCTGTTTCCCAGAGGGGTAGGCAGAGACAACGGATTTCCATTTGTCAAGATCTTTGCATACTTCTTTTGCCTCGATTATTGTCAATATATTCTTCATACATGCTCGCCGGTTTAGGGTACTTCTGACCTGCCCTTTCTTGAGAACATCTCCAATTTGGTCAGAGACGTGGTCTTCCCCTTCCGGTTGTCCCATTCACACAGGCCAGGTATACTTCTTTTGTCAATCTTCTTTCATTCATCCTTTCTAAATGGCCAAACCATCTCAGCATGCCTTTTTCAATCTTTGGGACTACATCCTCTTTCACACCACAACGTTATTGTTAATAATATATTTTTAGTATAGCACTTATTGAGACAATCAGGTTATTATTATTTATTTTAATATGTTCATATTATCTTACTAATTAAAACTTCTAAAATGAAGTATCTATTAACTTTTAACGTATCACAAAATCAACTTATATTTATTCTTATAAAATCAAATTTTCATTGGGCAAGTAATCAGTCTGATAATTAAGTAATTATAAATGTCACAGTATAAAAATAGATCTTTATACTCTCTATATCTCACATAAGAGTGAGTCGCCCCGATAACGCTTATGACATTCTTAAAGTGCGAATAAAAGAATTGTATTCAAAAATATAGTCGAGTTTAGTTTCTTTAGTTTAGTTTCTTTATTTGCATTCATGTGTACATAGTTGTTTACATATATTTTGGACTCAACATGAAACCCTGTAAGGGCACAGCAAGTACATTATTAACAAATTAGAAACTAGGGCTTATCTTTATTACATTGTTATATATATATACATAAAAAAGATACATAATCAAACTCATTTCATTACATCTTTTCAACATCATTATTACACAATTTATAACTTTAATTACAATTTTATATGAATACAGCAATAGTTATTACATGTCAAGTTTAATTTTAACTCAAGTTTAATTTAAAGAAATATTTCAATATAGTGACCCGCTTTACATAGAAAAATATATAGAAAATTCAATTTATATTTGAAATATGCACTTTATACTCAATAATGACTTGTTTTAATAGTAATTTGAGGCGCTCATAGCAAGATATTATCACCGCTAACTACGCTCGCGGTCAGTCCATAGAAGGGTGACCACCAAAATAGTTTAATGACAGAGCGTCTCCGTGCTTCGGAGGGCACGTTATTACCCCAGCCCCGTTTGTATTCATTATGCAACAGTCGTTATGCCATTACTTAGGTTCATATGGGCAGTGGTTACCATAGTGTCAGAGTTCTTCAAGCCGCCCAGTCTGACCGGCACCGACAACTTTACGTGCCTTACGAGCAATGGAGACGCTCAGAAATTAAACCACTTTGGCGATCACCCATCTATGGACTGACCGCGAGCCTTGTTGCTTAACCTCGCCGATCACTTACGGACCGGTGAGATCATCTAATATCGTTAAGCCATGTCAGAGGCTAATGAGCGGCTTGAATAACTCTGACACTAGGGTAACCACAGCCCATACGAGAAGTAAGTATAAGAAGCGTACAGAATTTCGTTCTATAATATAATATCTTGGGACATTATTCACACACGGTCATCTGATCCCAAACTAAGCAGAGCTTGTACTATGGAAACCAGACAACTGATATCATCATCATCATCATATCAGCCGAAAGACGTCCACAGCTGGACAAAGGCCTCCCCCAAAGATCTCCACAATCGCCGGTCTTGCGCTATCCGCATCCAGCAGTTTCCAGTGACCCGCACAAGATCATCGGTCCATCTTGTAGGGGGCCTGCCCACGCTGCGTCTTCCGGTTTGTAAATACTGATAGGTATACTAAATATCTACCTACTACGTTTTTTTTCTTTTGTAAATAAATACTTATATAGATAATTACACCCAGACTAATGACAAATAGACATGTTCATGCACACAAATATCTGTCCTGGGGCTCTACCGGCTAAGTCGCCGAACATCGATTTCTTAGATAACGTTCAAATAAATATAGGTTGGAAAAAACTTAATCAATCGTTAAATCGGTTTCCATGAGCACATGTGACGTCATAAATGCACATTAAAAATTTGGGCATCTTTGGAGAGACCTTAATAATAGATCAGCTGGTGCCTCAGAGCCCCAGCACCCCATGGTCTCCACGGCAAGAGGACAAAATGGTACATAGGCTCGTACGTCGAGCGGCGTACTTTTTTGCCTCTTTTTAAGTCCAGCGTCTTCAGCTGCGATATACGCGAGCACTTACTTATCGTAATACAAGTTTGGATGAACTTCATGAAGGTTTTTGTGAGGCATGGGCAAACATTCCTGTCGAAACATGTCAGAAACTGATAATGTCTATGCCACATCGGTGTCAAGCGGTAATTACTAACAAAGGTTTTCTCTGGGTGGCCCCCAAAAAGCTGGGTTGCCCCCAAAAAGCTGGGTCGCCCCCAGAAAGCTGGGTTGCCCCCAAAAAGCTGGGTGGCCCCCAAAAAGCTGCGGGGCCCCCAAAAAGCTGGGTGGCCCCCAAAAATCTGGGTTGCCCCCAAAAAGGTTGGTGGCCCCCAAAAAACCTGGGTGGCCCCCAAAAAGCTGGGTGGCCCCCAAAAAACCTGGGTGGCCCCCAAAAAGCTGGGTGGCCCCCAAAAATCTGGGTGGCCCTCAAAATCTGGGTTGCCCCCAAAAAGCTGGGTGGCCCCCAAAAAGCTGCGTGGCCCCCAAAAAGCTGGGTGGCCCCTAAAAATCTGGGTTGCCCCCAAAAAGCTTGGTGGCCCCCAAACATCTGGGTGGGCCCCAAAAAGATGGGTGGCCCCCAAAAATCTGGGTGGCCCCCAAAAATCTGGGTGGCACCCAAAAATCTGAGTGGCCCCTAAAGAGCTGGGTTGCCCCCAAAAATCTGGGTGGCCCCCAAAAAGCTGGGTGGGCCCCAAAAAGATGCGTGGCCCCCAAAAATCTGGGTGGCCCCCAAAAATCTGGGTGGCCCCCAAAAATCTGGGTAGCTCCCAAAAATCTGGGTGGCCCACAAAAAGCTGGGTGGCCTACAAAAAGCTGGGTGGCCTCCAAAAAATAGGATATTCCTATAGAGAATAGGAATAGGAGATAAGAATTTATCTCCTATTCTTATCTCTATAATTATATAGGAAGAATAGAGAAGAGAAGAGAAGAATAGAGAAGAGAAGAGAAGAGAAGAGGAGAGCAGAGCATGCATGCTGCTCAAATCTACTAAAGAATAAATAAATCCTTGGAATTGCAATTAATAGGGATAGAGTTCATCATCGGTTTTAGTCAAAACTACACCAATAATGTTAAGTGCATCACCTCCTCGTCTATCAACCTCAGGAACTGCAATTCGTACTGAAGCGCCAATAGGTACAGGGGCCAACTTCTTTTCACTCAATTTCAGCATTTTTTCGGCTTGTTGTTGTAGGTTTTACTTAGCATTTTGACGATTATCTAGTACTTTAACTTTTTTTGAACATATTGGTCACAAAAATTTTGATCCAAATCGTTCATCGGGTGATAATTTTTAAAATAGGTCAATATGTTTTTAAATTGTCAATAATTCGGTTTGAAAATTGTCTGCCGTTGTTAGACTGAAGTATTGCAGGAGCAGCAAGTAGAGTAAATATGTTTTTTTTATCGGGACTAGTCCCTCCCTCTTACCCACAACTGCGACTCCAACTCCTGTAAGCCAGGATCAACAGTGGCACACAATGAAATGACACTGAGCGGTGAGGCTCAGGCATGTCCCGGGGAATCGCTTTAACTGTCTTGGATCCCGCAACGAATTTAATCAGAAAGAAATAAAAGGAGGAGTTAGAAAATGAACTGTTTCATTACCCTCCAGAGCAAAACGGGAGACAGAATGATGTAAAGAGGCTATAGCCTCATAAAACGAGAGTATTGCAACTAGAGAAGCCAGCTGCAAAAGCTATGTGCTATTGCACCGAGGATCAATTGAAGGGTCCTAAGTGAGCTGTTATATTTGATTCGGCGAAGCAATACCCTCCCCTCGTCCCGCTGTCCCAGCGTACCCACCCATATTATCTTAAATGTTTTACATTTCCGATTGCTATTTAGGAAATGTATAAATTTCCTAGGAAATGTGTAATGTGTAAGTATAATATAATTAATTTCACACATTTCCGTGCGATTTTAGGAATTACATACATTTTCTAGGAATTGTATACAATGACGGATTACATACATTTCCGTTAACATATATATCTAAATAAAAAAAAATTGAGGATTAAGGTATCGCTAGATTCTGTTGATTTGTGTATATTATTACCAAATGTAGTTCATCAAAACATAATTGATTTTGAAGAGTTGATGGAAATAAGAGTTGATATTTTTTTAGAGACAGCCCCCACATCAGGTAAGTTTATCTCTGTAGCGCGGGGTACTTTACAAACATAAAATTGACGGACACAAAGAACATCCAGACTCAGGACAAATCATAAATAGTTGTTCTGAATCTGGATGTTCTTTCACACAAATATTTATCTTGCGTGGGAATCGAACCCGGGATACGAAGTGGCGAGGCGACTGTCTTAACCGTTGCGCCACATGTGCAATCTCTTTCATCATTAGAAGCCGTATTTGAGCTTACCAGTATTATAATGTATTTTTCCTCTGTGCCGATCAGAAAATTCTTTTCCCAGTCGGGTCTGCAGAGCTGCATAGTCGCGAGCGATCTCTTCTCGTACCCCACTCACTTCATTGCCGCTACTAAGGCCTTCGTTTTCTGAAATAGAAAACTCATAAATACTTTTATACTAATAAACTCCGATTACGGTATAAGAAGTACCTATACCAGGACTAGTCTCTCCCTCTTGCCCACCACTGCAACTCCTGTAAGCCAGAATCAACAGTGGCACACAATGAAATGACACTGAGCGGTGAGGCACAGACATGTCCCGGGGAATCGCTTTAACTGTTTTGGATCCCGCAACGAATTTAATCAGAAAGAAAAAAGGAGGAGTTAGAAATGAATAGTTCCACTTCCTTTCCACAAGAAGTACCTATAGTCAGTACTTGAAGACTTTCTAGCAAATCAAGACAAGTCCCCCAGTGTCGGTACAGATATAAGCTGTTAATATTTGAATAATAGAACGCTTGCAATCTTTTAAATCTCTATGATCTGAATGATCATTGCTTCCTTATATAAAACAATTAAAAAAGCAGAGTTGTCACCGAACTACAGGATATGTCAAAACATTAAAGTGACATATAAAATGGAATAAAATCATAATAAAAATAACCACCGTGAATATGAAATTACTTAAAGTGCGTTCCAAATAAATTGGGTTGAAGAAAATAAATCAAGAATGTGTAAGTGTTATGTGGGAGCAGATTTTTATAATTAGCTAGTTTAGTATTAGCATTATTTGTTTTCCCACAAAATTGTGTTTTACGTGTAAAGAAAACATATACAATATAATTTAAAGTTTAAGCAAAACAACATTTAGTTAAAGCAATGCTTTTAATTGTTAAGAACAATGTTCTCTACGGTGTGTAAACTTGACGCAGTTTAAATTTAAATTGAATTAAGGGATGGTTCTTATTTCTATCTGGATAGTTCTGAACAATATTCTAGCTCTTTTAGAAAGATGGAAAACAAAATGGTTTTGCACCCACCTACACTAATGGTATTAAAAAAGAGATTTCGTTCCGGACACAGTGCCAATATAGTCACCGTCTTCAATTTTTTCGATTTTTATTCATTTGAATTAATAAGATTCTTTGATCATGTCTTTTAGGGGAATATATTTGTTGCATCAACCCAAGGGTCTTGCTGGCCTGACTATGTACAGACGCCAGCAGATCCAGCTACCCCAATCTGTCAAATTTCTTTTATAGATTTTCAACTTTATCACTTAAGCATAAGGTTCACTTTCAATTGGGAACATTTTACAGATTCGGGTAGCTTGATGTGCTGGCGTCTGTACCTTTATGTGAAAGGCCACATATATGTATGTGTTGTTTTCAGAAATCTCAGTTAAATCCACTGTAACTACGCGCCAAACCATCGTTTGAGATTAAATCAAGTTTAAATCTAATCCATACTTGGCTGTGATTTATTGTTACGTGGACGATGCTTTGATTGCTTTTATGCAAAACGCGAGAGATCTGTGGCATTGATTTAGATTTGAGAAATCTAAATTAGATCCATTATAAGCGTCAAATCATCCTTTCAAATTAGTCATAGTCATATATATTTTATTCGGTAAAATTGTATATATTTTTTTAAATCGACACTGCCGTCAAACTCAGTATTCAGGGTAATTTTAAAATATAATTACAATTAAAGTATTTAGATACTTTAATTGTAATTATATTTTAAAATTTTTGCTTTGATTTAAATGTATTTATTTCCAGTAGTATCATTAACATAGTCTGAAACTTTGTCATATACCTAGCTACACAATTTAGCTTTATTATTTGTTTTAAATTCGTTGATTGAGTTTGCTGATGTCATTGGGAAGTTTGTTGTAGAGGCGTATATACTTTCCCATAAAGGATTTACTGATTTTGTGGAGACGAGTGCTTATTATGCTTATTATAAATCAACTGGTGATCAAATTTGTACTTGTTTGTGTCCCTTTTATTACCTCAGAGAACGAATGAAGATATCTTATGGTAGTAGTAATTGTTCTTTGATGTTTGTCTTGCAGGTGGCCAATGGACTCAAACAAATGCTTCCCGGTTACATAATCTGCGGGATACTGCTTGCGCTACTATTTTTGGTTGTGAGTAAATGATAATGGAACTTGTTTTCAACTGGCTTTATCTACAGTTAGAATGTCTTTCTTTGACGGCTGAGTTGGTCTTGGGTTCAAGTCCTGGATCGGGCTAAAAAGTGATTTTGGGAATTTTCTGCTAAAACAATTTCTCAGTATCAGCCCGAAGTGTTGAGTTGGCTACCCGTGCCTCGGAAAGCACGTAAAGCCGTCGGTCCTGTACCTGACCTCTTTCCGGTCGTGCGCAGATGGCTGATCTATATTGACACTGGCCGCCGTGGCCGAAATTCGGCTAGGAGGACATTATTATTTTTGTAAGCCTATTTTATTGGTAGCATAGTATACTTTTTCTACAAACAAGATTTGTTTGTTTCTAGATATACGACAATGAAGAGTTTATATCGACAGCATCAGCCTTACGCCTGGTCTGGTCGGGGAACTGCCGGGTGGGCTGTCGCCGCAGCCCCTACGGTCAGCGCAGCGTATTCAGCACTTTAGACAAGTATCAGCAGGCGCCTGCGCAATCTGCTCAGACGGAAAATTGTGTCTGTCAGACCTGTCCTTGTCATCTAATTGATAACTTTATAATGTGAGTATTATTACGGCAGCGCTTGAGATAGTTACCTCGCCGCTTCGTGTCCCATGTTCGATACCCGTGCAGGACAACTATTTTTGTGACCCGTAAAAAGTTGCTCTGAGTCTGGATGTCATTTATGTGATGTGTATTATTTGTTTATAAAGCACCCTGCGACACAGGGATTAGATACCACAGTGCGGGTGTTGTTTTTTTCTAAAGAAAAACAAAAATTATATAATAACTTCGTCCTGGAGTATTTCGTTCACGGCTGCCAGTCTCAATGGAGACTAGCCATGTGCTTGGGACAAATAATACTGCACAAGCGTGTGCGCAAACACTGGGGCACTTTCTATTCTATCACTCACATGATCCGATGGGACGCCTAGCGACACGACCGGAAAGTGGTCAGGACAGCACCGAGGGCTTTACATGCTCTCCGAGGGCCGAGGTTATAATACTGCTAACTGCCACACTTCGGGCTGATATTGAGAATTATTTTTTTTACATAAAAATCCCATAATCAGTTTTCTGGCCGACTTGAGATTTGAACCCAGGACATCTGTGGTTGAACACGCTACCGGGAGACTATCGAGTAATATTTTAAACAAAAAAAACTTGTGTGTACTTATGTACACGCGTTAGAAGTTATACTTCTTAATATACAACTTGAACATAGTTATCAATTTTCATACCACCTAGAACTAACTTCATGCTGTTATTTTTACGATGCGCGCGCATCGTAAAAATTCACTGTCATACCACCTAGAACTAACTTCATGCTGTTAAATTTTTTGGTGTCGGTGTGCGCGCGCATCGTAAAAATTCACTCTCATCATTTTTCTCCATCGCGCCAAAAGAAGTATAACTTCAACAAGTTACTTATAGCTATTTGCTTTCTCCGGTCCGCCAATAGATGGGTGATCGCTAAAGTGGTTTAATTTCTAAGCGTCTCCCGTATTTTGACGGCACGTTCGATTCCAGTTGTAGTCGTTAGACAGTCGATAAGCCAGATCAGAGGCCTACTAGGTAACCATTCGATAAAGTAAATTCTAAACAGTCAGGTCAGGAAATAAAAACATTAGAAAAAATACGTGTAGGTGCAATGTTTTAGTTTAGACGCAAGAAGCTGTTACTTGCGTGTTTTGAGAAATGTTTTGATAAATTCTATTAGAATAACAGGAAAGCACGAAGAATTTGTAAACGTACAATGCTTGGTAAAACAACACTTATTGATTTTCATGTTTGGAATTCAACAATAATAAAAACAATTAATTAGAAAATGTGTTTTCTTCGCCAACACCAACATATTATCTCGGCAATTTAAGTAAACTAGAGATCGCACTTGGCGAAATACGATTATTAAGGTTCCTTATAATAATAATATCCTGGAACATCATACACACGGCCATCTGATCCCAAACTAAGCAGAACTTTTACTATGGAAACCACATAACTGATACAGTACATATACTACTTTTTTTTGTAAATACATAATTATGTAGATAATTACACCCAGACTCAGGACAAACACACATGTCCATGCACACAAATATCTGTTTGGTTGGGAATCGAACCCACGACCTGCGGCGTGAAAGGCAAGTATTTACCAACCACACCAACAGGCCCACAACAACGCACATTGCACGTTTGGCGCAGAGGTTAAGACAATCGCCTCGCTACTTCGTGTCCCGGGGTCGATTCCCGCGCAGGACAACTATTTGGATAACCCATAAATAGGTGGCCTGAGCCTATTTGTCAATGTGTGAAACTGTGTCGGTCAATTACATGTTTGTAAAGTACCCCGCGACACACGGAATAATGGCAATAATGAGGGTATGGTTATTTAAAAAATAAATTTGAGAGGTGTCAAGGGACACCCGGATGGAACGAAGTTCCTTTCAATGCGAAATAGAAAGACGAAACGAAAATATCTGGCTTGCTTTCTATAAGAGAGAGAGAGAGAGAGAGAGAGAAAAACATGCGCACGTCGCACGGCTTACAATAGCTTACTATAGCAAAAAGTGTCATTACAACTTCGTGTCCCGGGGTCGATTCGAAAGACGAAACGAAAATATTATCTGGCTTACTTTCTGTAAGAGCCTGTCCAGATAAGGCGTTTTACGCGCGAGTGCACTCGCGCGTCTCAATTTCTATTCCGTCCAGATACCGCGTTTCAGGCGCGTTTCTACACGCGCCTGAAACGCTGGGAGGGATCCAGTCAGTTGCAAACATGGACTCGGAGACAGCGATTGTGTTGTGGCTTGCATACCGTCGATGGAAACGTCGTAAACAGTACACAAACATTTAGTTATCACGCTCCATTTTAAATTAAATAAGTCCACTCGCAACGAACTCGCGCGTAGTACTGGACGCAGCAATGGCGCTCGAGTATCTCGACTCGCGCGGCGCTCGCGCGTAAAACGGGCGAGTCGAGAGTCCCGTGCATTGCACGCGTTTTACGCGCGATTGATGGAACGCGCGTAGGCATCTGGACGGGACATATGTAGCTCTAGTATCTAGGGTACGCGCGAGTGGCACCGCGCGCGTGCACTCGCGCGTAAAACGCCTCATCTGGACAGGCTCTAAGAGAGAGAGAGAGAGAGAGAGAGAGAGAGAGAGAGCCAGACAGAAAAACATGCGCACGCCGCACGGCTTATAATAGTTTACTATAGCAAAAAGTGTCGTTACAACTTTTCGTCTTAAATTTTTCCGTCTAGCCCCTTTTCGCAAAGCGCGATAAGGAACGTCGTTCCAATAAATTTAAAAGACTAGATATTAAAGAGAAATATACATATATTAATCTTATCTCAGTTCGGACAAACAGTTTGTCATCTCAGTCTGTTAGAGTGTCAAAAGTATGTTAGTGTGTGTAATTTTTTTAGGGTTCCGTAGCCAAATGACAAAAAACATCATCAACATCATGTCTGTTTGTCTGTCCGTCCGTATGTCACAGCCACTTTTTTCCAAAACTATATGAGCTGTACTGTTGAAACTTGGTAAGAAGATGATTTCTAATATAATTTCTTATCTCAACTGAATAGTTTGCGCGAGAGACACTTCCAAAGTGGTAAAATGAGTGATCCCCGCCCCCCTGTAACTTATGAGATAACAAAAAAAAATGTAAACTTATTTTTATTTAAACCGTTTACCTTTCATTCATTTCATACAAAAATATTATCTTTGCAATCCTTCTCCATATAATAATAATATCATATCTAGGGACAATGTCACACAGATCATCCTGGCCCCAAACTAAGCAAAGCTTGTACTATGGGTACCAGGCGACCATATACATACTTATATAGATAGATAAATACTTATACATAGAGAACATCCATGACTCAGAAACAAATATTCGTGCTCATCACACAAATATTTGCACTTACCGGGATTCGAACCCAAGACCACCAGCTTCGTAGGCAGGAGCACTACCAACTAGGCTACGGTGACCGTCAAACTATGAACTTTAACAGTTCCAAATTTTATGTCCGCGCAATTTTCGTAAAAAGGAGTACACGGTTTTTGAATCGCGTATTAATTTAAGTAAATAGCTGCTCTTTTCAATGATTTATAAAGTACTTTGTCACTAGATCACATATTAACTGAATTTATGTGGCGCAAATCTCAGATTGAGATGTCAAGATCTGAAGCGTAATTTGCCACGTCTGTGTGTATACTTATCTACTTGATTAGTGTTAACTCATCAAAATTTATGTTAATAGAGTCATGAAATTATTTTTTAATTTAATTTTTGGCTTTCCGTCAGTAACTTATACTAATACATAAGAGAGAGACGGTACACAGAACAAATTCCAGTATTGTTACCTCTTATAAATATATAACTATCACGGTTCATGAGATACAGCCTGGTGACAGACAGACAGCGAAGTCTTAGTAATAGGGTTCCGTTTTACCCTTTCGGTACAGGACCCTAAAATTATGATTCTTTGGATAGTTCCAACGGATAAAAGTTAATAGATTTATCTGAATATGAAATATATTACTGAAATATATTGATTTATTAGGTCCATATCAATAGGATGCCATTTTACGTAATACTATTCCTAACACGCTTTATGTTGCAACTGATTTGATTGATTGATTGATTTGATTACACAATCAATCAAATATAGTAAGTACCATGTCTAATCTTATTTGTACTGGAAACCTCTCATGAGCTGACATTTTGGCAGTTGAACGAGTAATATTCTATTTAAATCACATCCGGCTCTATCTATCAATGTTCTAAACTACAAAACTGTATTACAATGTATTTAAAAATAATGTGTTTTTGTGTTGTGCATACAAAGATTAACATAAAAATGCAGACAATTAAAGGCCAAAATTCACTCATGAAACAAAAGAGACCAGTTTGTGGGGAAAATGTTTTTATGGTACCTCATAAAAGATTTCAGATTTTGCATGTTGAAAAGATATACGGTTAAAGATTCTTTATTTCTCTTAAGAATATGTACATTCACTTGCAGAGAAATTAAATACTACTTATAGGACGCCAAGCGTGGGCTACTTACCAATACTAAACTAAACTAAACTAAAATACTAAACTATACAATACAAATAAATACCTAAACAATTTTACAAATAACACAAATACACAAATTTTATACATCCATGCCGACTAGATTATAATTTTATTTTTTTTGTGTTGCGGTGGGTAGATATGTACGAAGCGCACACGGCGCTTCGCAGCTTACGATTTACATAAATGTCAAAGAAGGCTTGCTAAGTACGCAAGACATATTACAGAGCAGGAGTGTGTGCATAGCATACACGCTCTTTACTCTTCACACACAAAATACTTCCTCAAAATCGGCTTGCAAAACATAGAACCCTATAGTAACGCCACCTACCGGCTACAGTTGTGAATCTTAACATAAATTTCATCGAAGTCAGTCCGTTTAGAACGAATGTAGAGTGATCAGAGATTTTTCACTTTAAAAATAAACGCCCTATGTAGGGTAATTGGCGGTATTATACCCCCGTGCCTCGGACAGAACCTAAAGTCGTCGGTCCTGTACCTGACCTCTTTCCGGTCATTTCGCTAGGTGTCCCATCGGATCACTACAGTGATAGAATAGAAGGTGCTCCTTTGTTGGCGCACATACTTGTGCCCAACAATATGTCCCACGCAGATGGCTAATCTTTATTAAGACTGGCCGCCGAAATCCGGCTAGCAAGACATTATTATTATTATTTACGTATTTATTTGTGTACAGAACTCGTTGCCAAATGTGAAGGAAATTTTGCAGTGGAATTTAATATATTTTATATTTAATGGATCTTTTTTCCCAGATTATTACATCTACATATCACATTGACGACCCTGTTGGCGTGGTTGGCAAATGCTTGCTTTTCACGCTGAAGCTCGTGGGTTCGATTCCCACCCAGGACAGATATTTGTGTGCATGAACATGTGTGTTTTTCCTGAGTCTGGGTGTAATTATCTATATAAGTATGTATTTACAAAAAAGTAGTATATGTACTATATCAGTTATCTGGTTTCCATAGTACAAGCTCTGCTTAGTTTGGGATCGGATGGCCGTGTGTAAATAATGTCCCAGGATATAATTATCATATCGGCGTCAATGCGAACAATTCCTAACGAAGCATTTAAATGAGACATGATGACGGACAAATCTCAGTATAATATATTTAAGATGAAGTGATTACTAAAATCTTAATCAAATTACTATTTCTTGCCAACTAGGTAGGTACTAGAATGCATGGATTCATATGAAACTAGCTGTGGCCGCGACGTCGTCCGCATATTGTGTAATTGTGACTGAACGTGTGGCGCAGCGGCTAAGACAGTCGCCTCGGCCTTTCGTGTCGCGGGTTCGAGTCCCGCGCCGGACAACTATTTGTGTGACCCATAAAAAGTTGTTCTGAGTCTGAGATGTAATTTGTGTCCGTCTATTATATGTTTGTAAAGTACCCCGCGACACAGGGATTAATTTCCATAATGCGGGCGTTGTCTTAAAAAAAACTCCGTAACTGTTACATAAGAATATCTCTAATATTTTGTCTCTTGTCGCAAAGTTATAAAAAATTCACACCAACCTTACATATTTCCATACAAACTTTCATACGCTATGCCCTATTATTATTTTATATCCTTGGGGGTAAAATTTTCACAAACTGAATGTCATATTTATTTATATTGAATCAATACCCTAAAAAAATAGTTTCAAGCCCTCACCCCCTCAAGCCCCACTTCTCATCCCCTCTTTCAACCCCTTTTTTCGCATCAAAGTATAGTCTATGCCTTTCTCAGTCTCTAGACTATCTGTGTACCCAATCTAATTAAAATCCGTTCAGTAGTTATGGCGTGACAGCGCGACGGAGAGACAGGCAGAATTACTTTCGCATTTATAATATTGGTAAGGATTTATTGGATTTGATTTTAAACTTCATTAATCCGTCCATGCCGCTATTTCAGCTGCATGGACGGTGTAACAACCCCGTGCTTTGAGCAGCGCATGTAGCTGGCTATCCTGTACCTTATATTATCTCTATATCTCGTCTCGGTCGTGCCACATGTTTTTTCAAAAAAATTACAAAAATGTTTATTTTTGAAGTAGTATAACTTTTTTATGCACGGTAGTAAGCTGTTGTATTCGTAACGAGAGCGTTACGAAAAGTGTGATCGGGCGAGGCGAATGGAAATTGAGAGGGAAATTTTAGTTAGTGAAGATAGAAACAGAGAGAGTTACGTTTTGTATATTACTTGAGGGGCAAGGGAGAGAGGTGGGAACGGTTTTCGTTCTCTGATAGCCAATTACGTTTCGTACGTTAAGAGAAGTAGGGCACAGTGTTGATTCGCTCAAAGAGCAGCCCGACTGGGGAAGTACCTCCACCTTACAGAAGACATTCCTAACAAAATTAATAACTTAATGTTGTGTTTCTGCGTGTGAGTAAGGTTGCCAGGCTGTAGAGTGTGCAGATTCTGCAATAACGCAGACGAAACACCTCTACACCTGCTCTGCCACTGTGAGCCACTGATGCATAAACGTAACACCAGGACGATGTTATCGATAGACCTGCCAAAAAGATTCTGCAATTTATCTATGTTGCAGGGTTAGACAGGGAAGTTTAGTTGGAGCGGCGAGCACAATAGTTCATCACTGGACGCAGTGTTACCAGGACCTCCGGGGACTGGAAATAGCCGCCACCAGAAGAATAAGAATAAGGTTGCCAGAGCTCATCGGGGTGGGAGAAGGGTCGGCAACACTCGCTTGCTGACTTTTATAAGGGCCGACAACGCATCCCAGACCTCTGCTGTTGCGAGTGTCCATGGGCGGTGGTGATCATTTACCATCAGGTGACCCACTTGCTCGTTTGTCGCCCTCTTATATAAAAAAGAAATTATATCTAAGTTTAACTTCATTCGTGTGGTCTAAAGCAATCTTGTTTTTTTTCTTCACAGGACATACAGACCGGTGGCTTATCTCTACACAAGCATTCTTCAAGTTTTTCATGATTGGGTAATTTTTCATTGACTTAAAGTCCTTTACGCACGGACACTGTCCAAAACACAATATTGCGCTCCAGAACTCGAATAGCTGATGTGGGTCTAGACGGAAATGTGGTTACAACTGGCTTGAAATATCAAAAGACAGGGAAATATGGAAAACTAAGAGATAGCACTTTGTTCAGGAGTGGGTCATAGATACAGACTAAAATAAAAAAATACTTTTAATATCAATTTTATAAATAACTAGCTGTGCCCCGCGGTAAACTTTATAAATGATCACAGCTCCTCCCCCTAAGGTGATAGCGCGATAATTTGTAGCCTATATGTTGACCCGACCTCTTAGTACTATTTTTTGAGTTTAGCCCGGACATATCTACATACAGACTAACAGACAAAAATTCTAAAAACTATATTTTTGGCTTCGACATCGATTGTAGATCACGCCCCAAGTATCCTTTTAAAAAAATATTCAATGTACAGTTTTGACTTTCCTACGATTTTACTATATATATAGATAGATGAATTATTAGTGCCACACTTCATTCATTGAAAATATTGCAATGGAACTAAAATTTGTTTTGACATACTTGGGAGTGAGAGAGTTTTGGGAGACGGGTTGAAGATTGCAGATTGACAGTAATGATACACAAAGAGACGCTACTCCTTGAACTCAGAGCACATATTCTCTCGGGTCGCTATAGGATTACATGTTAAAAGTTACACAGCAGGCAATTTATCTACCTCTATATCTGTCTGTTTATCAGTTGTCTGGTTGCCATAGTTATAGGCTCTGCCTAGTTTCCCAGCGCGAGAGAGTATGCGGCGTCCGGCTGTCTTCTCCACAATTGGGCGCCGCCCCTGGGATCGCTGGCGTTTGGAGGAAAAGAACTCCACTCGTCTTGTATAAGCGGTCCCAGGAAGAGGTAACCTGCTGTAGCTCAGGTAACACATTCAGGACCCTCCCCTCGGTCCATCTAGTAGGGAGGGTCCCATGCTGCATCTTCCGGTTCGCAGTCGCCACTCGAATACCTTTTTGCCACAACGGCCATCGGATCCACGTTATTTAGTCAAAATTAATTTTAATATCAAACGGTCACCATAGCCTAGTTGGTAGTGCTCCTGCCTACGAAGCTGGTGGTCCTGGGTTCGAATCCCGGTAAGTGCCAATATTTGTGTGATGAGCACGAATATTTGTTTCTGGGTCATGGATGTTTTCTATGTATATAAGTATTTATCTAATATATAAGTATGTATATCGTCGCCTGGTACCCATAGCCTCATTACATAATCCTACATACATCCTAGCCCCAAACTAAGCTTTGCTTAGTTTGGAGCTAGGATGATCTGTGTGACATTGGCCCCAGATATTATTATTATTAATATAGATTAACTTACTTTTATACACAGAACATCTAATTTATATAGAGATTAAAATATACGATTCATTCTTGATCAGCGTAAGCCCTAGCTACTACAATGTTATGAAATCACTAAATTACTGTACCAAGTGTGCTCACTAGACGCCAGAAAATATAACAAAACTTTGGCCTGGTGCCAACACTAAGAGATTTTAAATGAAAGATGTTTAGTAGTTCTGTTCTCAAATTTGCATTTACATCTATACATGGCCTTTCTCGTGCTAGTTAAGACTCGCTGTCACCCGCGGTTTCATCTGCTTCAATGCGTGTTTGTTTGACATCTGATCATCATACAATTTTACACACCTATTACAAAGGGGTACAAAAAAGAACGGTAAGTACACCTTCCATACACGGAACATTCTCTCGCAGATAGCTGATATTATAAGGAGAAATATTCTTTGACTGGTCTGTTGGCTAAGTGGTTAGTGACCCTGGCTGCTAAGTCAGAGGTTATGGTTTCGATTCCCACTCAGACACATCTTTGTGTGATGATAACCATTATTTGTTCTGTGTCTGCGTGTGATTTATCTATAACTTGCTGTGCCCCGCGGTTTTCCCCGCGTTCAACTTTATAAATTGTAGCCTATGTTTTAATCCAGGGTGTCAGCTAACTCCATACCATTTTTTATAAAAATCGCTCCAGCTTTTTAGACGTGAAGAAGTAACAAACATACACACTCACACACTCACAAACTTTCGCGTTTATAATATTAGTGTGATATATATTATGTGTGGTGACGGCGACAAATATTAGAATCAGAATATCATCACCCTATCTCATCACGTGGGGGGCGCAGAAGTCGACCCAAGGGAATATCTACCAGAGGACGGGCAGCAGCTTCCTTTTGATTACTACGTGGCGATTATCTACCCAAGATGATCCTTGAGGGAGGCTTGTCCAGCAGTGGACTTATTTAGCAGTAATGATGATATATTATAGATAAATCATCCGCAGAAATTATATATATATATATATATATATATGTTTATTATATGTTTGTAAAGTACCCCGCGACACAGGGATTAGATTCCCTAGTGCGGGCGTTATCTATAAAAAATGGTATAGAGTCTAACGCCCGGTCTGGTCTATTATTACAGTGGGTAGAGATATACGACCGTTTGAAGCCAGTGTTGGAGTTCACATCCCATCGTTGCAGAGATGATGAAGTAATTATGGTACGTATTATTTTCTATATTTCTCTTTAGATGACTATCCAACTATAGACGGGCATGTTGGCGTGGTTGGTAAATGCTTGTCTTGCACGCCGCAGGTAATAGGTTCGATTCCCACCCAGAACAGATATTCGTGTGCATGAACATGTCTGTTTGTCCTGAGTCTGGGTGTAATTATCTACATAAGTATGTATTTACAAAAGAAAAGTATATATGTAGTATATCAGTAATCTGGTTTCCATAGTATAAGCTTTGCTTAGTTTGGGATCAGATGGCCGTGCGTGAATTATGTCCCAGGATAGTATAATATTATTATTATGTGCCACCACGAGGCACGAGGGTGTGATACCGCTAACTCCAAGACTGGGCTGATTCTGAGAACGTTTCTTAAGCGACAAATCTTAAAACCACTTTTTAGCCCGACCTGAGACTTGAACCCAGGGCCTCATTAAATACTGTATTTGGAACAGGCTACCCCTAACCCAATGAGGCATGCATAGAAATGGAATAAATATACTACATATTTCGTTATACTAATAGTATAGGTATTATGATTGAGAAAAATTACGATGTTTTGGTTATTATAAATTTTAACTACTTTTCCAATGCTTAAAATCTTTTTGCATTGATCTTACTGATTGGAGTTATTAAAGGTGTTGTATGTGAAAGGGCTATTTACACCCAACTCTGAATATATCAGTTTCTAAACTGGGGGGCTACCGGCTAAGTCGCCAAACATCGTTTTTGTAATCGGCGTTCAAATAGATGTTGGCTTAATATTACTAAATCATTCGTTCAATCGACTTCAACGTTGACAATCGATTAAGGAAGCCGGTTTAACGATTGATTAAGTCATTTTAACCTTTATTTATTTGAAAAACGATGTTTGGTGACTTAGCTGGTAGCCCCCCTGTTCTGATAGATGGCGCCGATGGCGACCTTAGGATGTTTTGTTTTGTTCCACCAAGCCAGCAAATAAACAGCCGGTATATCTGATGGTAAGCGTTTACTATAACCGATGGACGCTTGTTGACATCTGAGGCAATAAGCGGTAGCTGACGCTTAAAAACCTTACTACTTCTTTTTTGAGGAGGCCCATGCTGTGTAGATTGACTGGGTGAAATTGGAATGATAGATTTGATTGGTATTCGTAGATCATAAGCGGCATGGTTGCCAAAGGATCTGCCATGGACTGGCAGAAGATGCGAGATCGAATCTCATTGTACGATTCATTTTACTTTCTTACCCTTGCTTCCACTCTTTCTATGGCAGCCAAAGCACTTAATGTAATCGTTCTATGTAACGTCGTTTATAGAATATTTTTTAAATTAAATACTAATGACGTAACAATTGTATTACCTGATAAATTAAGTGTCTAAATAAGTTCAAAAGGTAAGGGTACAATATAGATGACTTTACTTCATTTTCATTCAGATATTTGAAACCAATGACTACGAAACAGTAAAACGGCTTCTTGAAATAAAAAGAAACAGAGAAAAGTATGACAAACAACACAATGAAGAGATTCTTGCTAGAGTATCCTCAACTCCTGGGAGCGTCAAAGGACCATTTAAAGAACATTTAATTGCTTTAAAGAATTCAGTATCGACGTCTTTATTTGCAATACCACAAGCAAAATCGTTCCAGAAGCTTAAATCAGATTTATCTACGAGTGCAGGTAAAATAAATAAATAATTAAAATTTGTGACGATATCTATAGTTAATTTGGGCCACATTCTTTTGTGGTAATTTTTATCGAAGGATACCTCGTCACGAGGCTGCAAGAGCATGACTATTATAAAAGATCTAGCCAGTCATTACAATAATTTCGTTGCCTGGTCTAACTCCTGATCGAGCCATTACTAACACTTCGCAATCCTTATTTTGGGGTTTGTATAAGAAGCCTAAAAAGATTTCTAATGAAACTTAATTAGAAATCTTTCTAAGCTTTTTACCTTATCTATGCAAATGCCTGGATTTGTTTCCTTAAATTTGAAGCCACTATCTAAATAAACAAGTAGTTCATAAATCCATTTTTTTATTGGAAGTAAAATTCTTTATATTGTAGTTCTATATGTACTGTGTTGACTGCACGTGTAGCGCAGCGGCTATGATAGTCGCCTCGCCGCTTCGTCTCGCGGATTCGAGTCTCGCGCCGGACAACTATTTGTGTGACCCATAAATAGCTGTTCAGAGTCTGGATGTAATCTGTGTCCGTCTATTATGTGTTTGTAAAGTACCCAGCGACACAGGACTAATTTCTAGACTATCGTTCGCATTTTGCTTATTATTTCCACTTTAGTTGCATACCTCCAATTAAGTTTTTTATAAATTAATTTCAGTACTTACTAACATCTTCCTTGAATAATTTTAGAAAGCGATCGAACTAAAGCTGTCACGATTAAAGAGCCTGAAGCAAGTATATCAATTAGAGACGAGCAATCACCTCCAACAAGTTTAGATCATCATATAAAAACAGCGAAGAACACATTTTGTATAAAATGTGACAAACAAAATATACCTTGTGTTGCTGAATGTCCAAACAATAAAACATCTCTTGATACTTATGAAATCTCCACCAATACACCAGTTTTATCAATTGATAAAAAAATATCATTGGAAGAGAGAGACGATATTATTAAAGAAACGGAGAAGGCACAATGTACACAATGTGACACAAAAGGTATAACTTGTGTTGTCCCATGTCTAACTCATGAAAATTCATCATCAGCTCTGGAAGCATGTTCTTGTACACCAACTAAATCAAGAGATGAACAAATAACAAATATACCGTGTAAAAGATGTAAAACATACGGAGTTCCATGTGTAGTTGGTTGTCCAAATAGAAAAACTCTTGAGCAATCCATACCCAGAACCCAAGATATTAGATCTTATGAACCGCTAAGATTTGGTGAACCGTTAAGTGGAAAAAAGAGAAGTCAACAACCAAGACCAGATGAAAAAACTCCATATTTAAAATATGATAAACAAGATATACATTCTGATATTTCATGTAAAACTCATGAAAACTCATTACCTACAGCTCATGGAATCAACTTTATTGAACCAACTATATCAAGAGAAGCAACAATAAGGAAAACAGAAAGATCGCCTTGTAAAACCTGTAAAATACGCAATATACCCTGTGTAGCTGAATGTCCGAATTGCATGACTAATGAAAAACTGTCGAGAAGTTTAGATATACCATTTGACACAACTACTTCTAAAGATGCAGCTTCGGAAACTAATTGCACATTATGTGGTGCCCGCGACACTCCTTGTAACGATGACTGTCCGAACCATAAATCATCATCATTATTAGTTAATCTAGAACTTAGTGGACATCCAGAAACAGATGACGGAATGTCTACAGATGACATAGAAACTGAGACTTGTACAGAATGTGAAGAGGAAGGCATTGTTTGTCTCATCGAATGTCCAAATGAAGGAAAACGTAATAAGGAAAGTAAATAAATTATTTTCTCACAACTTTGTTTTTGTTTTTATTTTGCTTGATAGGCTACTACTGCAACTTTAAATCACAGGTTTTACAAAGTTATGTCTGTTAATATCGTCAGTTCATGTGTTTAAATACCTCGTTAGCTCATAAAGCCGAATACTAAATTCGCATCGCATATTGAATCTTATCCAATATTGGAATTATGCGTTGCGAGATTGCTAAAAGGTATTTTTTTTGCCAATTTTTGTAAACGTACCTACTTCTAACTAGTTTTTGCAATTATTTATTTATTAGGGTATGTTAAATAAATAAATTACAATCCTAATATAATAAATATAAAAATTAAAGAGTGGATTTTGTTTATAGTATGCGGTGTTTTAAATAAAACAAGCTTAGATGGTTTTCACAAACAGCCAGTACCATATAATGACAATCAAATGGCTAGGCGGTGACGACGGGTACAATACCTAAGAAGTTTATACCAGGATATCTACAAATGTACGGTGAAAAGTGAAGTTTGTAAATAACTATATCGCGCACTATTCAATTAGTTTAGAATTTTAATTCCTAGTGAAATAGCAAACAATTTTAGCTAAATCTTCAACAATGCCAAGCTACGGCATTGTTGAATATTTAACATCGAAAACTAGACAGCTTGAAAAGGTGTAGGAGTATTTGCGACCGTAACAACCCAAAGGATTTGGAAATACGTTCGCAGTTTTTAACTATGGAACTCTTAAGTTCTTTTTCTCGAAAAATAGTCTCACTTTAAATCATAAATGAAGAAGAGCGTTTTAATAAGACAATAAAATGACAACCATTTGACAACAGCTATCAAATTTCAAGTCACCAAAATTGATTTTTGCATCAAAATATTTTGGTCAAAATTACCAGTTGTATTACGCTGAAATAATATTTAATAATAATGATAAATTAAAAGCTCCTCTGTATTTGAGACGGTATCAAATGAGGATACTCCGTCTCTCATCTCATACTATAGACAGTTATAAAAGAGTGTTTGTAAAGGAACAGTTATGGAGAACCCCAGCTCGAGTTTTGAAGGTACATTTCGCTTTTCCATGTTGTTTATATTTAATAGAACATGTTTCACACAAACACAATTAAAACAAATTATCCTCATGTTGCCGCTACACACAATCTAATGACCACACGATGACACACGTAAGTGCCATCATTCTCGCCAGTTCTTGGGAGTTGGAAGTTAGTGAAATATCAAAGTGTGGAATGGTCTGCAATGCCAAAACTAATCAACACTTAAATACCCACCAAATCAACCAAACACATTATGTTAACGTTGGCATAGGTATTGGCACATGAATTGGCATGCGACCTGGCACACGCAGTAGTTATCGCATAGAGTGAAAGTGAATCCACCAATGCTGTTAGAATGCCATTGAATAGTGCCAAAGGCGTCACTAATAGAGTTATGTTTTATTTATCTTTTTCGTGTAAGCAGTTATTATCCTTTCGCGGAGAAGTTTAAACCACCCAGTAGGCATACTGTTAATAATGTTATTAATGATTGTTGGTGAAAGGATACATCCGGGACTGACACCTTCAAGTTTACTTCGAAGTACGCAGATAGTCACTCATCTATAGATATTTCTAAATTTGTTATTTTCAGTTAGTTTACGAGGCATGCACGGGTTCACTGGTCACATACTTATTAAACAAGCAAAATTGTGTAGAACAGCATTCAAACAATCACGAACGATTATATTAATACTGGCTGTGTCCCGTAGTTTTGCGTGCGTTAAACTTTATAAATTTTAGCCTGTGTTATTCGGATGTATAAGCTACTACAAAGTTTCAGTAAAATCCGATTGGCAGTTTCTGCGTGAAAGAGTAATAAAGAACACATCTCACAAACTTTTGAATTAATAATATTATAATAGAACATAGTATTCACCATTAGTTCTGGTGTGATCTTGTGCGGGTCGCTGGAAACCGCTGGATGCGGATAGCGCAAGACCGGCAATTGAGGAAATTTTTGGGGAAGACCTTTGTCCAACTGTGGACGTTTTCGGGCGATGTGATGATTCAATATTTTTAAATATTTTTAAGATCCGCACTGCAGAAATGCAGTACTAGCTGAGATAGGGCCATTTTTCATACCAGTACGAATAAAATTAATAATGATTAAAATGTATGGTAACACATTATATGTATTTTCCGTATTTGTAATGAAAATAAAATTATTTCTTTCTTTCTATTTCTAAAGGATGGAAAAAAAATCATAAACCGTATTTTAAAGTTATTTCTCACATAGGTATATATACATAAGTTAAATGTCTTATTATTCTAGATGTAGCGTGTCCAACTGCAGTTAATTAGGTCCTGGCTTCAAAACCCGGGTTAGCCCAACAACCCGTAACAATTATCGAATTGATTTCATAATAAGTATGTCATGTAGCTTTGTTTAATTATTCCAGAATTTGGCTGTCCGATATTATGCATAACTAAATCAGTACTGTTCATTTTGATTACTGCATTTGTATTGGTAAGTTATTAAAAATACTAGAGATCGCACTTGTTCGGATTTCAATAATTAAGGTTCTATTATTTCTGTTTGACTCTCATTTTGTCACTGTGCTAAAAGCATCATAGTGTGTGTAATGTATTTTTTATTCAAATAATTTACTTCTAAAAATCTCAAAATCTTCTAAAAATATATGCTTTCTGCACTCCTACCAAATTTCATAATCCTCAGTCCGCGCAATTTTCGTAGAAAGGGGTACGAAGTTTTTACATCCCCTATTATATGTCTTGAAAAAATTTTGATTTTCTTCTGTGGTTTTTTCAGTAGCACCAACTATAATTCAGTACAACCAACTATAATTCAGTATTTATTTTAAAACGTAAAACAGCCAAATACTTTCAAAAATCCTTAATTCACACACAAGCGTCAAGCAAAACGTCAGCTGGTCAAAAAGAATCCGCATTCTTCATACACTTAAACTAGGTTTTAACCAGGGACCAACCAACGAGGTTTAAATTTTGAAATTCTAGTATAAAACAATAAATTTAATAATAATAATAATATCCTGGGACATTATTCACACACGGTCATCTGATCCCAAACTAAGCAGAGCTTGTACTATGGAAACCAGATAACTGATATACTACATAATAATATACTATTTTTCTTTTGTAAATACATACTTATATAGATAAATTACACCCAGACTCAGGACAAACAGACATGTTCATGCACACAAATATTTGTCCCGGGTGGGAATCGAACCCACGACCTCCGGCGTGAAAGGCAGCGTATCTACCAACCACGCCAACAGGCCCGAATAATAATTGCAAACATGTTAATTATAACATCTTTATATTTATTAACCGAGTTCTAATAGGAGTTCTAATTTGGTTTGATTCGACTATGAATGTATTAGACATGGATATAAGCTTTGTTTAAATATATGTTTTTAAGCTCAATTTGAAATTTCTTGTAAGCCTTTTATTAAAGAGATTATTATAAAAACAATAAGTCTAATTGTATATTATGAAACTTTCAGTATTTGCCATTTGGAGAACCAGAGGGGAGCACAGAGCGAACCACTTACCCCTGGTCGCATCAGAGGAAGGACGTAGCAGTCTGTTGCATATGTGATGTTTATAAACTATTAGCCACGTAAGTATTCCATAAGTAGATTTTATTAAAGGTATTAATCCCTCTCTCTAACCCACCACTGCAACTCCTGTAAACCAGGATCAGCAGTGGCACACAATGAAATGACACTGAGCGGTGAGGCTCAGGCTTGTCCCGGGGAATCGCTTTAACTGTCTTGGATCTCGCAACGAATTTAATCAGAAAGAAACAAGGAGGAGTTAGAAAATGATAAGTTCAACTTCCCTCCAGAGCAAAACGGAGACAGAATGATTTAACGCTATAGACTCGTAAAACGAGAGAATTTGGTACATATAGAGACGCCGCCTCGGCTGCAAAAGCAACGAGGATCAATTTAAGAGTCCTAAGTGAGTCGTTATATTTGATTCCAATAGTAGGTATGGCAAAAGTTCGTAAGAACAAGCATCGCGCATTGGTTCACAAGCCATCACAAAACACCTTTACCAAACGGGAAATATAATATGGCCGGAAAACGGCCCACCCATTTCACAATACCGCAACTCCTTGCGCAGCGCTCGAGACCATCAACTTTACATGTACTTGACTTTGGACTCGCGCAGCCGTCAGACCAAAAGCCAATCAGAAGCCGGATAGACCGGACCGGACGGAATATTAGGCCGGACACATCCGTAAAAAACCAAACATACTGCAACCAACGCTACTTAAGACGCTTATCGTTAACATGAAATAATTGTAAAAATAAAATTTAAAAGATTTATTCACGTAGAATTTAAAAAAGCGCTTGTAAATAGTCAAAACATATTTGTAGTAATATAGTTAAGTAGTTATTTCTAGGTACATATAGATATTTTGGTATGAGGATTGTATTAAAAAATAAAGAAATAACATTTAATTGATAATAGTAATGAATCAGTTAATTAGATAGCTTATTTAATTTATTGTCAGTGAAATTTAAGTTTAAGCATGAATAGTTCAGTAAAATTATGGCATACCTTATTTTTATAACGACGGTCGTGCTTTCATACTACCACCGGATCTAATGAGCCCCAACTGAGAAGACCCAGCTAAACAAACACGAGATTGAGAGAGTGTACAAATCTTTGTACAGATATAATAATAATACTAATTGTCTTTTCAGAATTATTGAGCATACTTCAGAATTTATCGATGCTTTGTATTGTAGCGTGAAAGATTTTCTGTATGATACGAAACTGAAGGTAAATAAAAAAGTAAATAATGAAATTTTTTTTGTCAAAAATTATATAAAAAATAGTCATAATTTTGTTTTTTTTTTCAGTTTTATGCTTTATTAGCAGAAGTGGACAGAATTGATGTTTGCACAGTAATGCAATGTTGCTCCGATTGTGTAAGTTTTATTTTTAAACCGATTCTAGTGAATATTGTAGAATTGCAGATAACGAGTTCGTTTAATATTATAAAAGAAGAAGAAGAGAAAGAAACTGGATCCTGTATAAATCAATTTCTATTTTTAATTCTTATATCTTTAATTTTTTTAATTATTATTGAAATAAGATTTTTTTTATTAAATTTTAAATTTAGAGCGTTATTCGCAATGCGTAGCGTAAATCTAATCACAAAAATAGGAATTAGTAAATTTAATTTCCCGGCGGGTCTTGAACCATCATCAGCTACGTCAGCATACGTTTATTTATTAAATTTTGGAAAATATTTTAGTTCAGATTTCGGGTCCCTTTAAAAGCGCTCAATTTTTTGGTTTAATTTGAATGTGTGCTCGATTATCTGGCACCTTTTAAATTTGTGCGCAATTTTTTTGACCCTTTAAATATGTGATTAATTTCGGGGAACCTTTTATATAAATAAAAATAAAGGAAAATATTAGACTTAAACTAGATAATTAAACATAATCTCTTGACAATAACTTGATACGAGCTAGCTAAATATCATTTCTGTAATAAAATAAATTTTATAAATGTTTTCATACAAGATGTACCTAAATATCTATGTTACTAGAAATAATATCTAATGTATAAAAATAATAACTATATTACTACAAACATGTTCTGACTATTTACAAGCGCTTTTTTAAAGTCTACGTGAATAAAAACCTTTTTTATTTTATTTATTTATTTACGTGCTCAAAATACTGGTACCTTTTAAAAAAATTGTGTTCATTAAATGTGTGTTCATTTTTCTTATATCTATTTGGTACAAGGTACATTTTTCAATAGTTCACATATATAATTTTGGTTTTTCAGAACGCAAAACAAGATCCAAATATTGTAAGTGAACCTCGTGTACGATCGTGTAGGTGCCACAAGAAGAGAAGTTGTAAGAAGTTGTAGACGTTGCCAGGACCTTCACCATTCAGTAGTAGAAGATTGTGTTTTGTTTCAATGCATAAAGTTTAAGTTAATATGTTTGGAATTATATGAAATTGTTTTAATCTTTAGCTTGGTTTATTTTAACTACTAACTATAGCATGTTAGTGTAGTGACTGCAAAGCAGAGGTCGTGGGTTCGATCCCCACCCAGGGCAATTATTTGTGTGCGAACATGTCTGAGTGTAATTATATATAAGTATATGTTTACAAAAGGAAATAATTATTTCAGTTATCTGGTTTCCATAGTACAGACCCCAGCACATCTAGCTACTCCAATCTATCAAATTTCCCAAATTGAAAGTGTCGCATCACAGATTGTATACTTATTTAAGTTCTACCCACACAATCAATCAATTGTAAAATTTTGGCAATAGTTTACATTTTGCGCGTTGTAAACTACCAAATTATTGTGAATTACATACCGATACTTAGTTTATTTCTCCTCGAAATGATTATGAAATTATAATATTTGAGAAATAAAGAATTGCGAACCGTATGCTTATGTGATAAAGTTGAAAATCTATAAAAGAAGTTTGACAAATTGGGGTAGCTTAATGTGCTGGCGTCTGTACAAGCACTTCTTAGTTTCGGATCAGATGGTAGTGTGTGAATAATGTCCCGGGATATTATATTTCTTTTGTATAAGTATATTTTTTTCTCCCTTTTGTAGGAGTATTACTTGCCAAACGGACCATGGTCAAGCATCACAAATTAAATTGTGAATGATGGTATAGTGCTAGTGATACGGCACGTATTTAAAATGGTGGCTCTTTGTGGTAAACCGATGTTGTATTTGGGGGTAGATTCAGTATTTCTAGGCTATGCGAGCGCGTTTTAGGTATGATAACAATGGAGGAAAATACAATGGGCTTCATGGGAATAGTATTTGCTCTCCACTGGGTTTTCAGCTCTATCGCAAGGTCCTGGTATTATGATTGATTTATTAGATAAATTGTGAATATTGTGATGTACATTTTATTAAGAAAAATAATGTCAGGTATGTTAAAGTGTATTCTTGTTTTGTCTGTTGAAAATGTCTAACCATTATAGTTATGTCATAATAACAGTTGTAGACGACTATATTTACCTAGGACAGACAATTCAACTAGGTAGGTCAAACTTCGAGAAAGAGGTCAATCGTAGAATCCAACTCGGATGGACAGCGTTCGGGATGCAACGTTATATCTTCTCATCCCGAATACCGCAGTGTCTTAAGTTGAAAGTGTGTGTTGCCACTGATGATTTATAGAACAGAGTGGCCGCTTACTATGGGCCTTATAAGAAGGTTCAAAGTCACCCAAAGAGCAATGGAGAGGGCTATGCTCGGAGTTTCCCTGCGCGAGCCAATCAGAAACGTCGAAATCCGCAGGTGAACCTAAGTAGCGGCCATAGCCCAAAGAACTGCCAAACTGAAGTGACACTGGGCGGGCACATAGCTCGTAAAAGTGACGACGAACGAAAGCTTCTCGGGTGGCGACCACGAACCGGAAGACGCAGCGTGGGCTGGCCTCCTACAAGGTGGACCGTCGATCTTGCAAGGGTCCCGGGAAACTGTTGAATGCGGGCAACACAAGACCGGCCATTGTGGAGATACTTGAGGGACGCCTTTGTCCGGTATAATTGTTTTTTGTTTCTTTTTTGTTATTCATTATTTGGCGTAAAATACTAATTCATCTTGATTATCGTCCCGTGCTGGGCGAAGCGCTAGTATCCAATTAATAGATCAAGAAATAAAAAGATGAATGCATTTTAAAACTCATACTATGTTTACTTAAAAAGAAATAAGCAATTCGCACTTCGATTGCTATAAAATATATTTTACGGCGCTATCGTAAACAACGTTTGAAATAACTGATATATTTATGACTTCACTATTTTTAGATTATTTAGATCGACGAATAAAATGAGTAATATTATGTGTTTTTCTATTTGTGTGTTATTTTCTTTATTTTTGGTGAGTTGTTATATTTGTACTTGGTTAGATATATTGGTTGCCCAAGTAGCTGGCTATATAAGGGGCGCTACACACTGAAGCGGTCAGCATTTATTAACTTGGCCCAAATAATTACAATAAAATCTACTTATATTAATAAATATGTAAATAATTATCTTGTGACAACTAAAATACTGCCATCTGACCCCAAACTAGAAACAGGTTTTAGGTACTATGGCAACCAGACTAGTCAGATGAATATACTTATATATTGCTAAATACATATTATAGATCAATTACACCCTGACACAGGACAAATAAACGTGCTCATCACACTAAGATTGTACTGGGTGGGGATCGAAGTTCGAACCTACGGCCCCTTGCTTAGCGGTCAAGGATACTAGCCACTAAACCTACAGGCGAGTCAATGACACTTAGGACGACTGACAGTTGTTTTATTCATGAATAGTGTAAATTAATTTGTTACTTATAAAATCATTAATTGCACGCCATGTAAATAGCGTCCATGTTTACTTTGGATATTTAACTCTAAACCAGAGACGGTTAGAAGGGTGCTTAGCCAAGATTTTTTTCAAAAGTTGTGTTAGTTTATTATAGTAATCATTAATCTAATTAGCCTTAAGTACGTGTTTAATTTAATTTTATTGTTATTATTTGTTTTTAATTTTAAAATACCACATATAGATTCGTAATCAATGTTTTATGCGTGGAGACCTATTAATGGCTCTCTGTCACGTATAACATATAAAGCAAAAATGTCGCTGAAAGCTGTTGGTCTTCCTAAGAAAATAAATAAAATAAATTAATAGAATAAAACAATCACTCACGTTTGAATAAAACAAATTAATTATCTATACGGGTGACAAAATATGTTGGATTTATTAGATCAATGTTCTAGAAAAAGATTGTTTAGTTTAGCCGCATATCTTAATCTAACTCAACTGGCATGGCTTTAATAGGCACAGCTCATAAGTTTGTATATTAATCAGCAGAAAAATAATATATCATCCCTAAATACATAGTTCAAATGGACTACCCGATCGTCACGGGTAGTAATTGCTTCGCTCTGACCTTTTCGCTTATCGAATAATGCTGGACCAAATGTGCCAACCCGTATGAGCCGACCCGTATGTGCCGACCCGTATGTGCCGACCCGTATGTGCCGACCCGTTTGCGTGTGTAGCGACCCTAATATACTATTTTTGCCATATTATTGTTTTAAATTTGTAACAATGTTTTAAAAATATACTCGTTGCTAACAATGCTTTTTAATATTCGTGTGGAAGAAATAAGATTATGATTTACATTTCTTTTTTAAGGGTTCCGTAACTCAAAAGGTAAAAACGGAACCCTTATAGGATCGCTCGCGTGCCTGTCTGTCCATCCGTCCGCCATGGGCGATAGCTAATTTGCTCTGTAACTATTGGACGCATAGTTGATTTTGGTATACTTACGCGTGTAAGTCAGTGACCCAAAGACAGGCTTGTAACATAAATAAATAAAAAAAACCGGCCAAGTACGAGTCCGACTCGCACATGAAGGGTTCCGTAGCAGCAAGTATTTCAGTTGATTAAATGAAAGCAAATTGCGGTTTATAACGTATTAAAAAAAACTACTTGCTAGATCTCGTTCAAACCAATTTTCGTTGTTAGTTTCTATGGTAATGTGATGTACATTACCATAGAAACTATATAGTTATATTTTTTAGTTTTATCATTCTCTCATTTTAGAAGTTCCAGGGGGGGGGGGGGGGGGGGCACTCATTTTACCACTTTGGAAGTGTCTCTCGCGCAAACTATTCAGTTTAGCCAAAAATGATATTAGAAACCTCAATATGATTTTTGAAGACCTATCCATAGACACCACCACATGTAGGGGTACGATCAAAAAAAAAATTTTGAGTTTCAGTTCTATGTATGGCGACCCCCCAAAATTATTGTTCTTATCTATTTTTGTATAAAAATCTTAATGCGGTTCACAGAATACACCTACGTATCAAGTTTCAGCAGCACTGCTCTTATAGTTTCGGAAAAAAGTGGCTGTGACATACGGACGGACAGACAGACAGACATGACGAATCTATAAGGGTTCCGTTTTTTTTGGCTACGGAACCTAAATCTATCTAAAAATAACATAACTTTTTGGGAGTCAATTTGTAACATAAAATATACTTCTGCATACTTTATCGTGTAACATATTATTATCATACTTAAAGGATTGTTATTATTTTCATAATTTTAATATAAATAATGTTCAAGTTATTAAAGAAGATAGGCATACATTGAATTTTCTCCTCACTTATCTCCGAAAGTACTTGGACTAAAGTTATGAAAATGGTACAGAAAATAGTTTTTTTTTTATATACATTACAGCAAAACTTGTAATAAGTCTATAGTGTTTAAAATAATCTAGGAATATCCTCAATATTTGTGCGTATAAACTTAATTTGCTGGCGAGTTATACTGCGTGGGTTCCGCACTCCATGCCGTCTAACTAGCACTTGTCTTCGCTTTTTTGTTATAGAATCCAGGGCACTGTTTCTTAATGAGTTTGTGTTGCTTAAGCGCCTTTGGCCTGTGATTTATTAGCGTAAACAATTGTTGATGCTAGTTCACAGTAACCTTATAGGTGGGATAAATCCCCTAAATGTGAGTGTGTGAAATGTACATTTCAACGTTGGTAATAATTACTGAATATAAAGTTAGCAGATGCAATGGAAGTAGCTAAAGAAGAAGTGGACAAAGTCATAGAAGATGAGATCACCAATAAGCTCAGTGAAGACCTGCTTCAAAGCTTGGAGAGGAAGTTTCAAGTTGATTTGCAGAAGTAAGTATGGGCCCCCTTGAACTTGGGAGAAGATTTTTATAATTTTCATTAGTTTGTTCTCATCATCCAGCTATTTAGAATGTTATCTTTATTTATAATTTAAGTTGAACTTGCATTATCTTGGTAAAGACCAAGTCTAAAGACATTTAAAATCCTGTTAGGTTATCAAAATCTGTCTTTCTTATAAATTCTTATTCCTCTTTCTTATTACATATATAATAAAATCTTTTAGAATTAATTGATTCAACTACATACAATTAAATTGTGCTTATTATATATATATATGTATATTATGAGCATCGTCATGTAACGTGCACAACGTTACATGACGATGCTCATATCAAATTAATAATTCCACCCAAAATCATGTCGATTTGTTATTTTCCAAACAAAAATATCTGAAGATCTATCAAAGAAGAGATGGGGCTAAATTCGATTATCATATGGATAGGGCTGTGCTCGAAGTATCCCTGCGCGATCGAATAAAAAAGTAGCCGACATAGCCCAAAGAATTTCTAAAGTGAAGCAGGCGGAGAACATAGCTCGTAGAACCCAACCCAAAGAAAGGTTCTCGAGTGGCGACCACGAACCGGAAGACGCAGCGTGGGCAGGCCCCCTACAAGGTGGACCGACGATCTTGGAAGGGTCACAGGAAGCAGCTGGATGCGGGCACCGCAGGACTGGCTATTGTGGAGATCCTTGGGGGAGGCGTTTGCCCAGCAGTGAACGTCTTTATTGCTGACATTTACATATTAAAATATGATCGTACCTCTTGGTTTGTGGGTTCGAATCCCACCTACACTTATATTTATTCAATGCAATTTAAATATTTTTGAAATTAATTATATCAAACAGATCTGTGGACACAGTTTTGTTGAAAATAAAACTGTTGCTGAAAAATGGGACGGAGCAAATCGAGGAGAGATTGACTGAACTCCAGGATATGCTGGAAGTTATCAAGAACGACGGTGAGAAGGAGGTAACGTTTTGGAAATATATGTTGGAGATTCTGATGGATTTAACTCCGAAATATCGTCGGTGTCCGCCATCATGCACGTGGTTAAAAGAATCAGTGCGCACACTCGGCGCGGTCGAGCTCTGGATGCCATTTGTGTCGTGTCGCTAACACACTAATGTCACTTAGACAACTGACAGACGTCAAACGTCACATGCGACTCGAACTACTGACTCAGTGAGTAGTGTTTTCCAAACGCTAATAGATGGCGTTACTAGTACGTAAACAATCCTTTTACTTAATTTCTCCCACATATATTAAAACTAGCTCAACGCCCTTTAGTTTTACATTAAGAAACTTGTATCCATTAGTGGGATCTGGTAACCCATATGTACTTTCACAGGGTGCAATATGTTCTTACTTAGGTTCACCATCAGCACTTTAGTAGTTTAGTAGTGTAAAGGTAGACATACATAGTTTCGTATTAATCATTAATGTCCTCCTGGTCGAATTTTAGCCACAATAGCCAGTTTCAAAGGAGACCAGCAATCTGCGCGGGAAATAGTGTGTGGGCTGATACAGGGGCACTTTCTATTCCATCACCATGATCCGATAGGATGACTAGCGATACGACCAGGTATAGGACTGTAGGCTTCATGTGCTCTGTGAGGCACGGGATACCGCCAAGGTCCTAGAATTGGGGCTGTTACGGAGAAATTTTCTTAACAGTATAATCCCAAAAATCACTTTTTGGCCTGACCCGGGAATTGTACCCATTTATTATCTGAGATAGGACACGCTAACGAGATACCAACAAGACAGTTAAATTCGTAATAATAATATTTGTAGGAGTAGATGTTCGAACGTATTATTGTGTCGTGCTTGACTCCTTAGATATGCGAAATAATAGGTCTTTACCTATGAAATTGCCGTTTTGTATGAAAAAATTTAGCGGATTTTTTTCATGAATTTTTTTATTTGTATTAATCGAAGTAATCACCCATGCAATCAATGCATCTTTGCCATCGCAGTGGCAGTTTATTGATGCCCTTCTTAAAGAAATCAGCTGGACGGGAGGCAACAAATTCTTCAAAGGCATTTTGTACTGCCTCTCGGGTATTGAATTTTTTTCCCGCCAAGAAGTTATCCAAATTCTGGAAAAAGTAGTAGTCTGTAGGCGCAAGGTCTGGTGAGTAGGGCGGATGACGGAGAGCTTCCAACCCCAGTTCTTGCAACTTGGAGACCGTCTGCTGTGCAGTATGAGGTCGCGCGTTGTCGTGCAGGAGCAGCGGAGACGAGCGATTGACCAATGCTGGTTGGAGATGCGCCAGCTTCTCCATCATTGTGCTCAGTTCTTCACAGTACACATCTGCAGTAATGCTCACCCCGTTTGGTAAGAAGCTGTGATGAATCACACCGGCGCTAGACCACCAAACAGTGACCATCACTTTTCTAGGGGTAAGTTTTCGTTTAGGGCATTGTTTAGGTGCTGAACCAGGATCCAACCAACTTGCTGAGCGCTTGCGGTTATCAAACAGAATCCATTTTTCATCGCAGGTAACAATGCGGTTCAAAATTCCTTCATTTGTGTGTCTGTTGAGCAGTGCAAGGCACGTCTCGACGCGTACTTCGCGCTGGCGATCATTGAGTTCGTGGGGCACCCATTTGTCAAGCTTTTTTACCTTGCCAATTTGACGCAAATGGACCAATATTGTTTTGACGCTAACGTCGAAAGCTGCTGCTAATTCAGCAGTAGATTGTGTATCATCAGCTTCCACAACCGCCTTTAATTCGTCATTGTCGACCAAAGTCTTCGGACGACCGCGAGGTTCATTTTTCAGGTCGAAATTTCCAGAACGGAAGCGAGCAAACCAATAACAGGTGGTGCGTTGGTTTGTAGTGTTAGCTCCGTAAACGTCGTTGATGTTGCGTGCCGCTTGTGCCGCGTTGCTGCCACGACGGTACTCATATTCCATAATTACTCGAATTTTTAACGTATCCATGATGACGAAAAAGATTGAAATGCGATGAAAATGTAACACTAATCAATAAAGAAATGACTACTTTTGGAAAAAAGAATCCATGTTTTTAAAATAAAATTAATTTGAAATTAGAATTCTTAGCCAAACAAAAATTATTTTGATTTGAAATGGCCAGTACTGCAGAACGGCAATTTCATAGGTAAAGACCTAATATATGCAAGGAGTATAAGATATCCAAATATTGGGTTAAACTCCTCATAAAAAGAGAGAGAAGAAGAGATTGTGGTCCTCCATGCTACATCAAACCTTACGAAATATTTTGTGAAATTCCCTGGCGCGATTCATAACGATTTTTAATTTTGATGACGACTGTAAGCCTGTCAGAGGTCAGTCATGGGTCTATATTGTATATACGTTTATCTATACCCTTACTCTAACGATACATATCGTGCGGGGAAGACTTCCGAGGCACATGGTGGCAGGCAGGAGGTGATTATGGTCGGCGGGAATATCCAGCGAATTAAGCGGTAGCACTCATGGGCGTTTAACGCCGCCATCGGATAGGCCACGGAACACGGAAGTGCTTCTACGGGTTTCCCAAAATAATAATAATGAATATAATACCAATACTTTTTATTGCACCAGCAATACAAAATAAATTAACTTAATAAGTACGATTTGTGGTGTTATCGCTTTGTTGTGTAATTGTGTCGACGACGGTTCAAACGAAGCTATCGTTTGAACCGTCGTCGACACAATTCGGCCGGACTTTGTTGTCTACAATTAAGTCTGGCCGAATTGTGTAAAAATTAAATCAAAATTTACCAAGTTTGTTTAACCTTCTAAGATTTTACCTTAAAAGGTTATAGACTAGGTTGTCAGCCAGATAAATATCTATCAGAAGGTGATTAAAAATAGCAATATTCGTGATTAAATTGATGTTTAAACGTCTGCGTGTACTGTGACGAAGCGGTTAAGTCACCTCACTACTTCGTGTCTCGGTTTCGATTCCTGCATTGGGTAACTGTTTTTGTGACTCATAAGTAGGTAGTTGTTCTGAGCCTGGATGTAGGTATCCGTTGTAAAGTGCCCTGTGTGTGTGTTGCCAACACAGGGACTAATTTCCTTAGTGCGGACGTTGTGTTAAAAAAAACAAAAAAGCAGGAAATTATCAGATTTATTGCTAGTTTTTTATCACCACATCTATCATTATTTAGTGATAAAACTAGCGATAAGGAATTTATTACGATTTAAGACACTTAAATATCTATAATATATTTGTTGCAGCTTGATGCCTGTCTGACAGCCAAACAGAACGAGACCACTCAACTGGCAGAGAAGGCTCTCCATCAGATGGTGGTGTGTGGATATGCGCTTATCGGGCACGACCCAGCGCAGGCTGTGCAGACTGTGGTAGCATTGAAAGATATGATCAAACAAGGCATCAAACCGGTGAGAGGTTAACTCATCACTTTGTATTTATGAATAACAAATCATTACAATCAATAATAATTTAAATGCCATCAAAGTGATTCGATCAAAGTCGAGGAGGATCTTTTCCAACACGTCTTTGATTTTTTTTATACCAGAGGGCGACAAACGAGCAAGTGGGTCATCGGATGGTAAGTGATCACCGCCGCCCATGGACACTCGCAAAACCAGAGGTGTCACGGGTGCGTTGCCGGCCTTCAAAAGTCAGCAAACAAGTGTTGCTGACCCTTCCCCCCCCAATGAGCTCTGGCGACCTTACTCACACTCGGAAACACAACATTAAAATGATAAATGTTATTATTAAGGAACGTCTTCTGTAAGGTGGAGGTACTTCCCCAGTCGGGCTGCTCTTTGAGCGAATGAACGCTATGCCCTACCTCTCTTAGATTTTTCTGATTTATTACGTTACGGGATCCAAGTAACTCGAAGCGATTTTCCGGGACATGCCTAAGCGTCACCATAATCAGCCTGATATCGTCCACTACTGGACATAGACCTCCCCCAAAGGTTTTTATCAAGTTGCCATTTGGGTGTGTTTACCGTAGTCACCGCGCTTGACATGCGAGTTGGCGACCGCAGTTAGGTAGTAGCTAGTACACAGGTAGCACTGCTACTCGACTGCCTGCAGTATCCCTTAGTCACCTTTTACTATTTAGGATGATATGGGTTGTGTTGGCTGTTATTCTTTCTAGGCCAGAAACCACACGGCGCGCGGCGTTGGGAACTTAAAAGGGAATATCAAAAAGGCTTTCAAAACTTTGGAGAAAGTATAAGAACATAGGTCATTGTACAAGAGCCAATGGAAATTATCTGAAGCGATATAGTACCGGTACCTCAGTATAAAAATAGACAGTACGGAAACTACGTACAAACGTGCGCATGCAACACACTCACACAAACATGCGCATCTACAATACAAGCGCTTGTCGCGGTGCTGTCAGTAGTAAGTGCAGCGTCTAAACGAGTGGTCGCATGTAAGTTTCTCTCCGCAATCTTTTTAAAATCCAAGTGCCTATTGCGTAGTATACGGCTGTTTGAATTCGGCTTCATCAAAACGGAAGCTTTCGTATTTTAACCGTCCTGCTGATTATTAAAACAAATATGTTTTAATAAAAAAATAATAAGTATCTAAAGCATTATAGGTTACGACTCTACAGCTTCAATAGAGTTTAGGTAATTATTTCATCAACTAGGCTTAGTTACCTTACTGTCTGTATATTTATACTGTGCCGGTACCGTAAATTTGCAACGTCAAAGTTGTCAAAGTCAACGCCGAAACAATGTAGGCACACTGCTACGCTTTAAATAATGGTATTCATACATATCATTCATGCAAGTATTTAGGTCTTAACGAGGTTGTAAAAACCTAGACATTATATCTACTAAAATAATATGATATAAAAACAAAATCGGCTGTTCCGTCAGGAAATCGAATTGGCTTCGTTCCAATTACATGTAATGATTTTGGAAATTTTACATAGGATTTTAAGAAATTGTAGGAATCTGAAAGAGCTGAGTGTAAACGAAGCTCTTTTTTAAGTCTCATGTAGTTCGCTCCTGCTCGGCTGAACTGATCGTCTTCAAATTTGACACAGCGGCGGTGACCATACTCGTGAGTGCATATATCTGAATTCATAAAAGTCGAACACGCCGCAAAGGAATAATCACACAAAAGTTTTAAGTGTAAAATGTGTTTGTCTCTTTTCAAATATGTCTTAATGAAAAATAAGGAAAGCCGTGCTTGTTTACATGGATAAAGTAATATGTTACGATTGTGGCATCAGGAATTCAAGGGCAGAAGTTGTGGTTTGAAAATGAGTCCTCTAGTTTGTTGTTTTTGAGACAATTTTTATATTTCGTGTAAAAGTAATTTAATTACATGACAGAACCGACAGTAATGCGCGGGAAGAAGTCTTATGTCTACGTTTTCGAATTTGGAGAACTATTTACCTTTTTAAAGATTTAAAAAAGAAAAGTGTTGCACAGATAACACAAAAATAATATTTTCACAGTTAATAGTTTAACACAGCGCCATCTACTGGATAAATTTAACACTAATGGCGAAAGATGGCGCTATGCGTTAACATAATATCTTTTCAAAAAATTAAGAACTTAAAATAAGAAAACCTCTAAAACATAACAGGAAAGAAATAAAAATATTTACATTTATACAAGGTGTAACACAAAAAGAGGACGTAAGTTATGGAACTTAATTTGCCTATGAAGCTGGAACAAAGGGATGAAACAAAAGGATGAAAATAACTTTAATAGGGCGAATTTCAACAAGTCATTTTTATTTATCATTTCGGTGGATTTTTTTGATTTCAATGCTATTTACATGTTTTTAGTGATAAATAAAACTTTAGCCTATTTTATAACATAGTGCGTGAGTGGACACCAAATGTCATAAAAACTGACATAAATATTTAAGGATGAATTTTTAAGAGTCCACTGAAATGAAAAGTGTCTAGCGAAATGATAAAAATGACCACCGAAATGATAGACTATGCACTGCACCGGAATGAAATAAATCCACCGAAATGATAAAGCTAAGAACAACCGTGCCGGGCAGCCAGGGTTCCGTACTTTGTTAGTTTTGATATCCACAAATTTTAGATAAACACTGAGACAGGACAGTACACAGGTATTTTAATATCATTATTGATATACAGATATTACATTTAGTATTACCATATATCATTCTTTGAGGTTACAATATCCCCAAAATATGATATTAATGTAATGTTTATTATGATATGATGGTTTCTTCACTTATATAACCTTTGGTATTTTTTGTGGTTGTTGTTGGGTGAAAATGTTGGAAAACTTTATCGTAACGATACCCATACATAAATATTTTTGTATGTTTAATGTGTTTTGAACTAATACTAATTTACTTGATATATTTTCAAAAGAGTTAACGAAGTGCGATTAGGGAGCTTAAAGTTTCTGATTAACATTATGGCTGCATTTGTAAGTTTTGTCATTAATGGTAATACATAATGTCTACCTATTGCACTTAGAGAAAAATGCTAGGTATAATTTAGTTAAATTGGTATCTGAGAATAGTGTTTCTACAGGTATATAAGTAAAACTTATAAAATTAAATCAATTTCAAAACACAATAGATGAATACGAAACATTATAAAAATATCTAAGTAGTAATAGCTTAGTACTTTTAATCCTTTTACATAAACGTATGAAACATAACAGAATCCAAATTGAGATCACGTTATTCTTAATTTACTACAACAACAGAAAAACGTATATATCAAAAAAGAACGAAAACCAACAGTTTTGTTCCACATAATTACTTATACATAACTGCGAAAGTATGTAGCTTAAAAAGATTGATTTTTCATCATGTTACTTTAAATCACACAATAATTTCTCAAATTCACTAATCAGCTTCTTCTTTATATGAGTGTAAATATAGGTTTTTAATTTAGATATGTACCTACTTTACAAGTCTTCTTTAATTATTAGACCACAACACGTCTTTACTATAATTATTATAAACATCATCGTCTTTTTTAATAAGTTTAATAATAGATTTATTTGTTATATCTTGTAAAATTTAGAAATTATATAAAACTAGCTGTGCCCCGCGGTTTTACCCGCGTTAAATGTTATAAATTATCACAGCTCCTCCCCTGTAGGTGATAGCGTGATAATATGTAACCTATATGTTGACCCGACCTCTTAGTTATATTCATGCAAAATTTTAAGAAAATCCATGCGGTACTTTTTGAATTTAGCCCGGACATACATACAGACAAAAATTCTAAATACTATATGTTTGGTTTCGATATCGATTGTAGATCACGCCCCAAGTACCGTTTTAAAAAATATTCAATGGTCAGTTTTGACTTTTCTACTACGATTTTAATATATGTATAGATATTATTTACTCATAATAAATGACATAAAAATAAAGGTTTATTAAATAATTAATCAGGTTAAATAAAAGTTTAATTAAAATGAAGGTAAACCCTCGAAATTATTATTTTGTAGACAATTAGTAGGTATAAAAATCTACACTGTGGTAACTCACACACTCATCACATTATCGTTGAGCCGAACAAATGTGTATGTAAAGTAAGTATATACATGTACTTACTACATAAATATGTGTATACATTATATATGTAAACACAAATATTACACAACAAATACACCCGAATAATCAAATCTACACTCTAGGTAAAATTACATTACAAAACTATGACCTTGTATTTGACACAAGGATCTCTAAAACTATATGGTTTTATCATTTCGGAGATACATTTCATTCCGGTGGACTGTAATTGGTATAACAGTCCACCAAATCCACTGAAATGATAACACTGAGATGATAAAATACAGGTTAGTTGTACATTTAACTTCGAAATAAATTTATTAAAAATATATGACCACTTCTCAAACAAAACGTACTTACGGCGAATTTAATACATAATTTTGAAACAAATTAAACGAATCTAGCACGAGTTATAACAGCCACCGAAATGAAACCGAAATGAAACAATTTTTGACCCCATATCACTGAAATGATAAACTTAATTTTTTGGTGGAAAACCGCAAGACATTGGGATCAGTGCGTTCATGCCGAGATCTTGAGCCGGACGGTTCCGAAGTGAGGAAATTTGACACAGGCCTAACAACGCAATCTTGACGTGGCTATTCTACTAAAACTTACTGTCCTCTGAAATTATAACTTTTTTCCAGACAAAAGTTGACTGACTGTCAAATCCATGAGAAAGAAGATAAACAAACAAAGAAAGTTTTATTTGATCGAAAATATTATAATTTAATGATATCAAAATCGATTTAAATCCATATTACGAATGTATTTACAGGGGAAGGTATTTTATGAGAGGAATTGGGTTCAGGACAGGCCACCGTGATGATAAAATAACACTTTGTAATTTTTTTTTCGGTCTATTAGTGGGTAGAAATGAATGATTTTTTTTGTCGAGGTAGAGAAGTACATTCGTTATAGAGAAAAAATGTGTAAAATTAAAAATCGGCACATTGCACTACCGTTCTCAAGTATTCCGTTTATTTTTTTGGGTTGGGCAATTCACCCATTAACTCCCCATACAAGAATAATGTTGAGTTCACAAACTGGTTTAGTTTAAATAGTTCAATTTCATGGAAGGTAGCGCTCCTTAAGTTACGTCCACATTCAATTACACTTTATTTTATACTAGCTGTGCCCCGCGGTTTTAACCGCGTAAAATTTTATAAATTATGACAGCTCCTTTCCCGTAAGTAATAGCGTGATAATATGTAGCCTATATGTTGACCCCACCTCTTCGTAATATTCATGCAAAATTTGAAGTAAATCCATGCAGTACTTTTTGAGTTTAGCCCGGATATACATACAGACAAACAGACAAAAATTCTATAAACTATATTTTTGGCTTCGATATTGATTGTAGATCACGCCCCAAGTATACTTTAAAAAAATATTCAATGTACAGTTTTGACTTTCCTAAGATTTTATTATATAGATAAAACGTATTACAGGGATATTTTATACTTAATTTATGGTATTCCTTTTCACAAATCCTAACAATTAAATTTTAGTTTTATAACATTATTCGCAATGCAAAGCCTGTATATTATCTCAATAATGGGAAGCCATAAATTTAATTATCCAGCAGTCTCGAACCGGTCCCGAACCAGCACCCTCTACCAATCTCAAATAGGCGCTCTGCATTAAGCTACGAACGATAGACACTGGTAGATCAAATTTCGGAATAAAAAAGAAAAATTAACTTAGTAGTTTTTTGGGATCAATATTTCGTTTGGTTACTTTTGAAAAATTTGGTGATGAAATAATGAAATTAAATAATTATCTACGCTCTATTGAAGCTGTAGAGTTGTAACTTTTAATGTTTTAGATACTTATTATTATTTTTCAATAAAATTTATTTGTTTTATAAATCAGCAGGACGGTTAAAATAAGAAAGCTCCCGTTTTGATAAAGCCGCGATAAAACGCAATACGAGCGTCGATTATTAAAAAGATTGCGGAGATAAACTTATACGCGACCACTCGTTTTGACGCGGCACTCACTACTGACAGCACCGCGACAACCGCTTAGAGGTCTTGTCGATGCGCATGTTTGTGTGAGTGTGCCGTTTCGACCGTTTGTAGTTAGTTTTCATACTGGTCTATTATTATACTGAGACTGACGCAAAACTTAGATATACGAAACGTAACTGGCCATGAGAGAATACATACATACATACATAGACTCACGCCTGTTTCCCAGAGGCAGAGACAACGGACTCCCATTTGTCACGATCCTTGCATACCTCTTTCGCTTCGATTACTGACATAATATTCTTCATACATGCTCGCCGGTTTAGGGTACTTCTGACCTGACCTTTCTTAAGTACCTACGTCTTCCGGTTGTACTATTCACACAGGCCAGGTATACTTCTTTTGTCAATCTTCTTTCATTCATCCTTTCTAAATGGCCAAACCATCTCAGCATACCTTTTTCAAAGAGAGAAATAATTCACCAGCTTGTTCGCCAAGTCAAGCGTCTGTAAAGAAGGTTTACTTCAATAGTATTTGAAAGTCTGTTTAAAAGTGTAATTATTTGATTCTCTAAATCTAATGGTTGAATTTAACACTTTGAGTATTACTACTGATGACTTACACAATCTGAGCCTGCTTTGCAAAAAAAAATAAACAAAGAACACCACGCCGCATTCCTTGGCACAGTTTTGGGTAAAGCAATGCAAACCTGACACACTAATTCGTAAGAGATCTTGTATCTTGTAGCGTGATGTAGTAGATCTAGATCCAGCAAACCATTAAGGCAGTCAGATTTCTATCAGAATCTAGATCTATATCAGAATATTAAAAATATAAGTCATGAAGTATAACTTATATTTGATGAGATTGTTGAGTGTTCTTGAGTGAGATTTCTATCAGAATCTAATCCTATATCAGATCTTTATCAGAATATAAAATATATAAGTTATGAGGTATAACTTATTTTTTTAATATTCTGATATAGATCTGATAAAGAATTATATTCTGTTAGAAATCTCACTATCCAAATGGTATGCTGGAAAAAAAATAAATGAATTAAGCTCTCCTATATACATATATTTTTTCTTTTATAACATTTAACTGAAATTTTAATGGCAAATATAACATTTAACTCTGACATATTACATTCTTTTACTCTGAATATGACATTAAATGCTTGGATTTGGGGCAACTATATCATTTTTACAATATTATCTGCAGAGGATCGAAATCTCTGCTCCCCCCCCCCTGCTTCAATTCTGTTACTTATATTGTAGTCTTGGATAATAAAGGAATTTTAAAGTATATATGTCCTATAAATAAATTTATGTTATATACTATATTACATAAATTGTATAGCAAATAATTATATAGACTATAACACTCGAATGTTTGGCCGATTTTAGCGTTAGTATAAAATGTATAGCAAATAATTATATAGACTATAACATAACTACGCAAATTTTTGGCCGATTTTAGCGAGATTTCCAAAAATAACAGGAATAACTGAGTTAGTGTTTGATACTTGTCACTTGCGTAAACGTGAATGTGAATTTGTTTATTTTACGCCATAACTAAGAGTACTTAACTAATCATCATGAGGTTTCGCACACATGCTGTACAAAAGGACAGGGTACGTTTCAACTGAACTTCGGGGAACAGCTAGTAAAGTACTCTATATTTTAATCAATTAAACCAAAAAAAAGTCAAATAACCATCCATACTAATGTAATCATTTTGACTTAAAATATTTCAGTATTTTAGTATTGAGAGAGACTGAAACAAAAATACCTACATGCATTGTTATTTTTATAATTTGGAAGATAACTGACAAATTGGTCCCGAACTAGGCAGGTACAGACGCCAGCACATCAAGCTACCCCAATCTGTCAAATTGCCCCAAGTAAAAGTGAACCTTATGCTTTTGTGATAAAGGTGTAAATCTATAAAAGATTTGACAAATGGGGCAGCTCGAATTACTGGCGTCTGTACCAGGCAACTTATAAACATACTTATATATTTTTAAGCATTTTATATATACATTACTTACTTACTTATCATTTGACCAGTGGTTACCCTAGTGTCAGAGTTGTTCAAGCCGCCCATTAGGCCTCTGACATGGCTTAACGACTGTTGCCTAATGGCTACAAGCTTAACGTGCACTCCGAAGCATGGAGACGCTCAGAAATTAAATCACTTTGGCAGTCACCCAACTATGGGCTGACCGCGGGCCTAATTGCTTGACTTCGCCAATCGCTTACGGACCGGTGAGAGCATCTGGCTATGAGCGCCTCTATCTATACAAATAAATAAAATTGGAGTGTCTGTTTGTAATATTGAAATAACCGGTTTTTACTACATAAATATGAATATATATACGGTACATACACCAAAATAACATTTTTTACAATTTTTGTCTGTCTGTCTGTCTGTTTGTTCCGGCTAATCTCTGAAACGGCTGGACCGATTTTGACGGAACTTTTATTGGCAGGTAGCTGATGTAATAAGGAGTAACTTAGGCTACTTTTATTTTAGAAAAAGTCATTTATTTTACTAAAAAACAAAAAAAAACAAAATAAACTAATTAACACGCGGACGAAGTCGCGGGCACAGCTAGTATATTATAAAAGATAAAAATTGCAACCAGAAAGATAACAAATAATCGTGCTTATCGCAGAAAGATTTTTACTGGGTGTGGATCGAACTCACGCCCTCTGGCTTAGCAGTCACTAACCCTAGTTGGTTAGTCATTTGATTATTTCTTTAGATGTTTTCCTACAGATTCCTAAAATCCGGTATAAAAGTGAAGTTTCCAAAATCATTACATGTGTAATTGGACTGAAGCCAATATGATTCCAGACGGAACAGCCGATTTTGCGATTTTGCTCTGATTTCCTAACATTATTTTAATAGGTATAATGTCTAGGTTTTTACAACCTCGTTAAGAACTAAATACACACATCAACACAATCTAGGGATATTGAACATTTCATTGATTATCTAGAAAACTATAAACATTTTGTTATGACTGTAAATGGAAGAATTAAAGATAATTTCATGGCCGATATTTAAACATTAACAACACGATGCGATTTTGTTTTTCTAATTAATAAAAGTCTTAAATTAATTAAGCCATAGAAAATTACTGAGTGAACAAAAACATTTTATTCTTATAAAATTATTCAATCGAATTAAATGAATAAAAATCTTACCAAATCTGATAATCAGTAATCGGTATTTCCTCCTCTAACATTAATCACACAGCGGCAACGATTTTCCATACTTAAAATTAAGGTGTCAATGTCTTGCTGGGGTATGCAGTCCCAAGTTCTTTTTAAATGTTCGAAAAGTTGTTCTTCTGTTGTCAAGTTGGGCGGAAAATCCCTCAATGCTCTTTGCTGTAACATGTCCCAGGCGTGTTCAATTGGGTTTAAGTCTGGCGACTGTGGAGGCCAATCTAATACCTGAACATCGTGTTCTCGAAGGGCGGCCCTCACCAGCCGCGCTGTATGGGAAGGTGCATTGTCATGCATGAGCTGAAATTCTTGCCCCGTTAGGGCCCTGAGCGGGACAATGACACGTTCTACTACCTCCTCACGGTATCTATGGGCAGTCATGCTGCCCTGAATCCAAATGAGTTGGGTTCGTCCGCCGATTCGTATTCCTGCCCACACCATAATTGTCCCGCCTTGGTAAGAGTGGACCTCCTGTGGATGTCGGAGACGGCTGACCCTGCCTGGAGTTCTCCAAACGCGTGTTCGTCTCGAATCTGGATGAAATCCATAGCGGGACTCATCAGTGAACAGCACCAATGACCATTGTTGATCACTCCATGTCAAATGTTCTTGAGCCCATAAAAGTCGCCTACCGCGATTGCCACGTCGCAGCGCTGGGACTCGTAGCGGTCTGCGAGCATGAAGACCAACTTCATGCAGCCTCCTTCGCACGGTTTGGTCGCTCACCAGCAGCTGCTGACCCTCCTGGAGCCTTTGCACTAGTTGCATCGCTGTGATATTGGGTAGTCTTCTGGCGGTCATTTGGAGAAATCGATCCTGTCTCTGAGTGGTAACACGATATCTACCTGTGTGCCGTTCTGCCACATCTTCAGTAGCGCGATAACGTGACCACAGCCTGGATACCACATTTTGGCTTGTGCCCAGAGACTCAGCAACGACGCGTTGAATAGCACCGTTTTGTAACATGCCAACTGCCCGTAACATTTCATCTCGACTCAAATGATGGCGTGGCATGACGCTAAAAAGCTTACACAACCAATTGAGAAAAGAAAATAAAACAATTTATCAGGTTTTCTTCAATTAACACGCAAAAAAAATTTTAATGCAACTTCTTGAAATTAGATACAACTCAAGATTGCGCTGTGCTTTGCGTGTTTTCATTTGTTTCTCATTTTAATTTTTAAATTTTGAATAAAGAATAGACAAGGTTTAAATCTGTAAATAAACTTTTTAAGGAAACTAAATAGGTTTTAAACAATAAAGCCATGTTTGATTTCAAAATAACGTATCCCTAGACTTTGTTGATGTGTGTATTAGTGTCAACGATATTTATGAGTATAATTTTATAAAATGTAATCATGAAATGTTATGTCAAGCGTCACTGCTAAGGTGAGGATGCGCTGAATTAATGATGGCAAGTGTCAAAGAAAAGTTGACGCTAAAGCAATGATGTCAAGCGTCAAAGATAAGTTGACGCCAAAGCAATGATTCCAACGTCAAAGAAAAGGTGACTGACTATACGATTGTTTCGAATGTATGAGTGTAGATAGATACCCGTAATAGCAAAGATTTCGTCCCTACTTTAGCTATCAATAATAATTCCGTTTATATATGCTATAGACTTCTACAAACTCATACAGAGTTTCGAAATAAATATATTTTACTATCAATAAAATTAAACTAAATAAATACCCCATAAGGGTGCCCTCAGGTATTAGTCGCTTAAATTAAGCTACTGGTTGAGAGCCTTTTGCGCTAGCCAACTGCTCGTTCTTTTTAATTCTTTAATTTTAATATACAATTGCTAAATGTAACAATAATAGCTTAGTAATTTGATATTTATTATTTATTTAAGGATATTAAAAATATATGTGACGAAACAGACCGCACGGACGGACTAATTCAAAATATTTTGTTGCTTTAATTACTGTTTTTAAACTGTGTTTATGTAATACATTGTGAGCTTGACAAGTACAAGTGTATGTAAATACCCAAGTGCTGAATAAATTTCATTATAAGTATTTACAATAAATATCTTGGGTTATTACAATAAATATTATACTGTACTATGGCAACTAGACAGCCACTGCTGGACAAAGTTTTCCACAATCCATCCAAATGATGGACACAATCCATCATTTGGAGGGATATGCCATAATAGCACGCTTGGCAGACTGGGTGGCGATCGCAGTATGATGGTCATAGTACACAGAGAAGCTGCCGCCCGTTCTCTGGAAGGTATTCCCTCGGGATGACTTCTACGCACCCAACGGGATGAGTTGGGGTGGTGATATCCTTTTTTATCCGGCCCATAGCAATATATTTCTAAATACATACATATTATAGGTACTATTATAAAATAAATCTTATTGTAAATTATTTCCTACTATCCGTGTACCTAGAAATAATTATAGATTAATTATACAACATGTAACGTAATTAACGCACACCCTCAAACACCCCAATTAGAATATTATGTTGTAATCATAATACATACACTGAATTTTTGATTTAACATGTATACGCATTGTTATTTACTAAATTAGCTTCTTGGAATAAAGTTTATATTTTTATTTTTTATTGAATTATGGAATTTAAATGAATACAAATAAAACTACAATTGTAAAAGTCTTATTTTTCGACTTACGGTCCATTTTAATTTGTTTTGACTGTACAGGGTTAATATGAGGAATAAAAAAATACCTATATTAAAAATGATATAAATCGATTCAGTAAACGATTCTGAACAAACTATTTTCAGGATGTGCGTTAATTAAGTTACATGTTGTATATTACTACGAACATGTTCTGACTATTTACAAGCGCTTTTTTAAAGTCTACGTGAATAAAAACCTTTTTTATTATTTATTTATTATTAAACCCAGACACAACTTATAATCCTGCTAATCACTTAATGTTCTAGGTGGGGATCGAATATTATATTCCATCTTCACACTATTTAATTATGTGTGTGCTAATGTTTAATGTTAAGTTTTATATACCTGTACTATTTGTAAGCTTTGATGTTTAATGTCTTCCCAGATAGCTGTGACGCAGCCATTGGCCGGCCTTATAGCCGACGTTGTGCGTCATTTGATGTCGATATGTGATTTAAACGGTTATAGCACTAATATTGTTCTAATAGCACTAAGAATAGTTAGCCTCGTGGCTTTTTGCCTATAAAATAAATCTATTATAAATTATCACAGCTGCTCCCCCGTAGGTGATAGCGTGTTAATATGTAGCCTATATGTTGACCCAACCTCTTAGTAATATTCATGCAAAATTTTAAGTAAATCCATGCAGTACTTTTTGAGTTTAGCCCGGACATACATACAGACAAACAGACGAAAATTCTAAAAACTATATTTTTGCATTCGATATCGATTGTAGATCACGCCCCAAGTATCCTTTAAAAAAAATATTCAATGCACAGTTTTGGCTTTCCTACGATTTTATTATATGTATAGATTAATTAAATAAATATTAATCAAAACTTTAATTTTTTTATGATAAACAATATTAATAATATGTAAAATAAATAAATATTGACAGTTTTTACTCACGTAGACTTCTAAAAGCGTTTGTAGATAGTCTGAACTTTATTATATATAGGTATTTAATTATATGTACAGACGCCAGCACATCAGACTACCAAACCTGTCAAAAGACTGTAAATAGACACACACATAATTATTATGATTTAAATTTGATCGTATGGAATTAGAATTTAATTTACGATATTATGGTCAAGTAGATATAGGGTTGATGCCCTAGTCAGGGTTCAATCTTTGTTGTTCAAACCACGATTCAGGGTACTAGCGGTTAAACTCTATCTCTTAAGCGTTTATTCTTGTACTGAAATATTATTTCCAGTGTAGAATAGAATACTCTTTATTGTACACCATAAGAATACATATTTTATAGGATATTACATAAACAAGTTGTACAAAGGGCGGTCTTATCGCATAAAGCGATCTCTTCCAGACAACCTTAGGATGGATAGGAGCTGAACAATAACTAATAGCAGTAGGTGTGCAACAAGACATACACCAAAATTGTGGTATATCCACAAAAAAAAGATATGTATGTATAAGTGTACTCCATTATGATAAGTAGTATAAAGTATTCCAAACTTAATAACCTAACAAGGCATGACATTTCTTTTTAATTTTCAGGTATACGGACAAAAGCATGAAGTTTACGTGTTATTGCAAGTCTGTGGTCATGACCATGATTCCTTGAAGAAGGTCATCAAATGTGTCATCTCAAAGGTGAGGGCGTTTGGTTCAAACTTAAAATAGAAACTGTTGTGGTTATCGACACAAACTTTGACAGTGCAAAAGTTAAGATCATTTAAAAGAAAAAAACTCACCTAACCACATCCTAACTCAATATAACTAAACTAAAGGGTCATACAAAATAGTTGTGTGCTTATGTACTATGTGGGAACTTGTAACCCGTGGCCGCCGAGGAAGTAGCGAATACCTTAACTACAGCGCAACACGTGCATCAAAGTTTATACAGATCACTCAATTGGGGTCGAGACTTTAAAAAATATTCTGAACATTCGCAGAAAATTAGTCACATCCAGCAACGGAACGTAAATATTATATTTATTTCGTTCTGCCTCAACGAGCCACGGTTTCATGAACTGTGTCATATCTACCGTGCAATATACCGCAAGATACGTTAATTATGTTTAAAATAAATTGCTACATATCATAGTAAAAGGGAATAACTGTTAATAAATTAATTAGAGACTAGACTACAGATCGCCCTCCGGCCGTGATGGCAACTGAGTTTGGCAACCAGTTGCTTAAAAATATTGGATATTCTTTTTACTCAACCAGTTGCCAAAGACGAATGTCGATTCTTGATACGCACCTATAATATTTTACCTTTTCAGTTTCGCAACCAGTTGCCGAAGGAGTAAAAACTTTCTTGTTACTCAACCAAATCTGCTAAGAATTCAAACTTTTTTCAGACTTAAGAATTCAAACTTTTTTCAGATGTTCAGAATATATTTTCTTTTGTTACTGACGTAGTTGACATCTATCATTTTATTTGCCTCTTGAGGTTATCGATTAATTGCAATATATGTGTAATACACATTAGATTACTGTATTTACTGCACGAGTATGTGTACGATTTAAGACCAGTATAATAGTCTGTTCCGGAGACATCAACATGTCTACTTTAAATGTATACCCAAATACATCTAACATTGAATTCATTAGTTCAAGAAGAGGAGGTGTTTCTGCGTTGTACGATGGTAGGCGTTACAGCCGTAAAAAAATATATGTAAATAAAAACTCATTTTGGAAATGTAGCCTTACAAAAGGATGCAGAGGTAATATTACTTTAAATACTCGTAATGAGATAATAATGCAAAGAGCACACGAAACCGATTGCAGAAGTAATTTTGCGAAAACCACATTTTTGAAAAAATTGGATGATCTCAAGAGAGTGAGTAATTGCAATTTTGAATCAATCCCCAAACAATACGACAATATGGTTCGTGATTTAAAAAACGATGGATATAATTTCGTCGGCGATATACCAAAGTTCAGCAGTGTGAAAAGTGACCTTTACAATGGGCGAAACAAAGTAGTTGGTACCACAAAAATGCGTTTCTCAAATGCTACGGACGTTGAAATACCCATGAAGTACCAACATTTTTATCTTTGTGAATATGAAGATGGAGATTTTAGAATCATTGTATTTTGTATTCGTGATGTGACAACAAAAATGAGTAATTTCAATCATTTCTTTGCTGATGGCACTTTCAGAAGTTGCCCAAAAGCCTTTAAACAGTTGTATACCATTCATGGCTATGATGAAATTAACAATATCATAACTCCATTATTTTTCGCACTTCTTCCCGATAAAAGAAATAACACATATAAAATTTTGTTCAGTATAATTAAATCTCAAATTCCTACCTGGAATCCAAAAAAAATTACATTGGATTTCGAAATTGCAGCAATTAATGCATTTAAAGACATATTTCCTGGTATACTTTTTAAGGGATGTTACTATCACTTCAACCATGCGTTATGGAAAAAAGCGAAGGCCTTACAAATAAAAACTAGAGTAAAAAAAAGGCATGTGGCGAGATGTATTGGAATTGCACGGTTACCAAAAAAATACTTAAGAGAAGGATATGATTATGTAATGGCAAAAAGACCTGTTGGTGAGGAAATCAATATGTTTAATAAATATTTCCAAAAGCAGTGGGTTAATAAAGATTTTTTTGCTGAATCTTGTTGTTGTGAAACTGAAAAATTTAGAACTAATAACAATATAGAGGGATGGCATAGAAAGATCAACAGTTTTATTGGTAAGAAAAATCCAACGTTGGCACATCTACTCGATGTTTTAGAATCTGAAGCGACATACTATGATTTGAAAAAAATTACACCTAAAAAAAAGAAGGAGTACGAGGAGATCGATGAGGAAATTGGGTTAGCGATAAAAACTTTAAATGAAAACAAAATTAGTGTCGGACACTGTCTCGAAATTATCAGTCCATTTGTTATCCCATTCTAAAGACATATTAACTACCTACTAAATTCGAAGTGTACTTATAATTTCAATTTTGTTGCAAATCGGGAACCTAGTTGTTAATTTTCAGTAACTTTAAGCTGTAGTTAGGTAATTACATGGAATAAAGGCATAGACACCTATATTATGTTGTTTTCACGATATTATTATTTGAAACATAATGTACCTACCCTTGTTCCCTTTCGATGACGCAACTCTTAAGAAATTTAATCAAACAAATTCAATAGAAACACAACTGATGTTCGTTACGAACTGAGAGTGGTAATTCTTCTTAAGTAACCACACCTTTTGAGAAAATCTTAGTTGGCAACTAGGTGCGTATCAAGAATCGACATTCGTCTTTGGCAACTGGTTGAGTAAAAAGAATATCCAATATTTTTAAGCAACTGGTTGCCAAACTCAGTTGCCATCACGGCCGGAGGGACAGATCGCACTTGTTTGTTATTCGACCATTAAGGTTCTATTTTGAGAAACTATAGACATAAAAGTCAAATAATATTAATATGTTCTCAGTTTTGACACTCAGTTTGTCATCTCTTCTCAGGTTGTCAGTGTGTTAAAGCATTTTAATGCTTATTTTTATTATAATAATGCACTTTTAATGCCTATTATATAAAAATATAAGCTTTCTGTACTCTTTCTCCATATGAACTTTAACTGTCCCAAATTTCATACTCCTCCGACCACGTAATTTTCGTACAAAAGGGTACAAAGTTTTTGGTTCACGTACTAATATTGTGACACCTACATAATAAAAAAGAATTCCTACAAAATTTTCTGATAGTGTTACTTAGTAATTCTCTTCACGGTAAACTAAAAAAAAGCCAATTCTACAATTTGAATACAATAAAGATTTTAATTTATTACTAATTATTTATATACACAAATACCCCCGTGCCTCGGAGAGCACGTAAAGCTGTCGGTCCTATACCTGACCTCTTTCCGGTCGTGTCGCTAGCTTTCCCACCAGGTCATGAGAGTTATTCTTTGCGCACACACTTGTGCACTATAATGTGTCCCGCGCAATTGGCTAATCTCCATTGAGAATGGCCGCCGTGGCTGAAATTCGGCCGGGAAGACATCATCATTTTTATAATGATGATGATGGAGAAATTTTGTGAGTGTATATGTTTGTTACTTCTTCGCGTCTAAACGGTAGGGGTGATTTTAATAAAATTGGGTATGGAGTAAACTATGCTGTGTGGTGACGGCCTAAGAATATCACCACCCCCTCTCATCCCGTGGGGGGACGTAAAAGTCGTCCCGAGGGAATATATACCAGAGAACGGGCAGCAGCGTTCTCCTGAGTACCATGTCCACCTTACTGCGATCGCCAACCCGTCTGCCAAGCGTGGCGATTATGGCAAATCCCCTCAAATTATGGACACAACCAAACCGCGGCCCCCAGTCCCCGGCAGCCCTGCTATTCCCAGCCGTGGTAACAGCCGTGGTTACGGCAGGGCAGGGGGTGCTAAGAATCCCCGGCAGATTCCGCGTTACCAACACCGACGACCTCTGGCCCTGGCAACATATAACACACGTACACTGCGGTCCGACGAGAAGATAACCGAACTGGAGGAAGAATTGAGCAGGTTACATTGGGATATTGTAGGATTATCTGAAGTCCGAAGAGAGGGGGAGGACTCGATAATACTGAAATCCGGAAACCTGCTCTATTACCGGGAGGGTGCCCAAATATCCCAAGGTGGTGTCGGGTTCATAGTCCACAAGTCCCTCGTGAACAACCTAGTGAAAATCGAGAGTGTGTCGACGAGGGTTGCGTACCTTATACTCAGAATCACCAAGCGGTATTCGTTGAAGGTTATACAGGTATACGCACCCACTTCGACACACTCCGACGATGAAGTCGAGGTTATGTATGAGGACATATCCAGAGCCATACATACCTCTAACTCCTATTTCACTGTGGTCATGGGGGACTTTAACGCGAAGCTGGGCAAACGATTCGGTAATGAGCTGAGAGTGGGGCAATTTGGAACTGGTGACCGGAACCCCCGGGGCCAAATGTTGGCCGACTTCATGGAGAAGGAGGGACTCTTTATGATGAATTCCTTCTTCAGGAAGCCGGATCACCGCAAATGGACCTGGGTGAGCCCGGATGGTAAAACTAAAAATGAGATAGACTTTATCTTGTCGACGAGACGACAGTTGTTCAATGATGTATCCGTGATCAATGCGGTTAAAACCGGGAGCGATCACAGACTGGTCAGAGGCTCATTGAACCTTAATGTCAAACTCCAGAGGTCCCGACTGATAAAGTCTACGCTCCGACCTTTACCTATCCACGTCCAAAACCCCGAACCATTTCAGCTCGAACTGCAAAACCGTTTCGAATGCCTAGCAGACTGCGAGGAAGTGGACTCATACTATGACAGGCTCGTAGAAGCTGTCCATACTTCGTATACGTCATCGTCCATACGTCTTCAAGGCCCGCCGTACAAACAGAACTAAAAAGATCTCTGACTTTACCCTGCAACTTATGGAAGATAGACGGAAAATGGTTCTGACATCCTCAGATGATGCTACCAGATATCGGCAGCTCAACAGACAGATCTCAAAGTCTTTGACTCGCGACACGCGGCAATTTAATACAATTAGTATTAAAGAGGCCATTGAGCGGAACAAAGGCTCCAAAGTGTTCGCAAGAGCTCTGTCTGTTGGACAGAGCCAACTGACGAAGCTGAAGACTGAGGATGGTAGAATCGTCACGTCTAAACCTGAGTTGCTGGGAGAGATCGAGAAGTTCTACGGACAGTTATATACGACAACACAGCCACCTGTCAAAAGTCATGCCTCAGATCCCAGAGCACGACTAACCCGACATTACACCGAAGACATCCCGGACGTCAGCCTGTACGAGATTAGAATGGCTCTCAAACAACTCAAGAACAACAAGGCGCCTGGTGATGATGGAGTTACAGCAGAGCTTCTGAAGGCGGGTGGTACACCAATCCTACGGGCCCTTCAGAAGTTATTTAACTCCGTCATACTAGATGGTCAAACGCCACAAGCATGGCACAGAAGTGTGGTGGTGCTCTTCTTCAAAAAGGGCGACAAAACCCTATTGAAGAATTATAGACCCATCACACTGCTGAGCCATGTTTACAAGTTGTTTTTGAGGGTCGTTACGAACCGTCTCGCGCGCAGGTTTGACGACTTCCAGCCTCCCGAACAAGCCGGTTTCCGAAAAGGCTTTAGCACCATAGACCACATACATACGCTGCGGCAAGTTATACAGAAGACCGAAGAGTATAACAAGCCACTGTGCTTAGCGTTTGTGGACTATGAGAAAGCCTTTGATTCTATCGAAACATGGGCCGTGCTGAGGTCTCTCATAAGGTGCCAAATTGACTACCGGTATATCGAGGTGATAAAGTGTTTGTATGAAAACGCCACTATGTCAGTGCGACTCCAGGACCAGATCTCGAAACCTATCCACTTGCAGCGAGGCGTGAGACAGGGAGATGTTATATCTCCGAAACTGTTCACCGCTGCATTGGAAGACGTCTTCAAGCTTCTGGACTGGAAAGGCTTTGGCATCAATGTCAATGGCGAGTACATCACTCACCTTCGATTTGCCGATGATATCGTAGTCATGGCTGAGACCATGGAAGACCTCGGTACAATGCTCGATGACCTCAGCAGAGTCTCTCAACAAGTGGCTCTGAAAATGAACATGGATAAGACGAAAATCATGTCAAACGTCCATGTTGCACCCACTCAATTGAAAGTTGGTGACTCTGCACTCGAAGTTGTAGAGAACTATATTTACCTAGGACAGACCATCCAACTAGGTAGGTCCAACTTCGAGAAGGAGGTCAATCGTAGAATCCAACTCGGATGGGTAGCGTTCGGGAAGCTACGTAACATCTTCTCGTCCAAAATACCGCAGTGTCTCAAGTCGAAAGTCTTCGACCAGTGTGTGTTGCCAGTGATGACATACGGAACAGAGACGTGGTCGCTCACTATGGGCCTTATTAGAAGGCTCAAGGTCACCCAAAGAGCAATGGAGAGGGCTATGCTCGGAGTTTCCCTGCGGGATCGCATCAGAAATGTCGAAATCCGCAGGCGAACCAAAGTCACCGACATAGCCCGAAGAATTGCCAAGCTGAAGTGGCAGTGGGCAGGGCACATAGCTCGTAGAGCCGACGGCCGTTGGGGCAGAAAGGTTCTCTAGTGGCGACCACGAACCGGAAGACGCAGCGCGGGCAGGCCCCCTACAAGATGGACCGATGATCTTGTGCGGGTCGCTGGAAATCGCTGGATGCGGATAGCGCAAGACCGGCAATTGTGGAGATCTTTGGGGGAGGCCTTTGTCCAGCAGTGGACGTCTTTCGGCTGATATGATGATGATGATGATGATGGAGTAAACTGATACCCTGGATTAACACATAGGCTGTATAAGGTTTAATGTGGGTAAAACCGCAGGGCACAGCTAGTTAGATATAATTATTTATGTCTTTTCAGTCTCCTATAATCAAGTCAGCAATGATGGATGTCACGGGGAAACTAATCGAAGGCATAGTAGGCCTTACAAAATTGATGGCTCATGGAGCGATGCATGAAGCCTGCCTCATTGAAGTCATCAGGCAAATAGAAGACGAAGCCTTTGCTCTTGTAAAAGAAGTCAGAACATGCGTATACCAAAACAGTTCCATTACTGATGAAGTTAAGGATTATATGAAAGACAATAATGCTACAGTCATAGAACCTAAAAAGAGGGTAGAGAAAAATAATAATGAAACTCAGAAAATAAAAGAGATGTTAAGAAGAATGCTAGAAGAAGGCAATGTTGATGAGTTGAATAAAAATTTTAAAAATAAGCTGCTACAGTTACAGGAAAATTTATCTTCCGTCGATACTAATGTTATTGTTAAGAAGATAAGTGATGAAAAAGATTAATAAACGATTAGGTTTGAATATGTAGATAGTTTATTTTTATGAGACAAAATAAATGATTTGGCGAAACAACTTTAGGTTTTGGGTAGGAAATAATGAATGGATAGAGAAAACAAAAAAAAAACAATCTGCTTAAAAAGTCATTAAGTTTCACTTAACTACTGTTACAACCAAAAGTTATTTCAAGTGTTAGTTTTGTTACAACTCCCAAGATAATTATCTTATTTTAACAAAACTTATCAAATATACCTTTGCGAAAAACAAATTAAAATTGATTCTCAAAGGACAGAGAAATCCGTGCACGTGCAGGTTTTAAAATAACACCAACTTAAACACTTTTAAAGTTATGTGTATAAATAAAATTGCGTAAACATTTTAACAAAGTTTGGAGTAGGTACATCAGTGGACATATACAAAACGTATCAAATTAAGAACCACCTTTTTGTATTAATGTTTGCACTCTGAATCTATGTGGTAAGAAATTTAAAATGCAAACTTAACGTACATAGTTTCGATTGAAATAAATTTACGTATAACATGTGAGTAGAATGTTAAATATATATTAATCGTCATAAATTATAGTGGTCATCTATATGTAATACGGGTATACAATTCCATTCAAATTAACTCAATAACAAAAAATCCTCAACGTTTAGATTCGTATTCGATTAAAATCATAAAATGATCGAAATTTGAGTATTTCTACGTATACTGCTGTTTTCTTTAACATAACCGCTCCCCATAACATTACGAAACACAAACTACATCCACTATAATAAAATACAAATAAAATGTAATCCGACCAAAAACTCAGATCAGACGATATCTAAACATTAAAAATGCTCCACTTACGAAACTAAATGTTTGTTTACGATAGGTTTTGCTGAGTATTACAATTTTTGTTTACTCAACTACAAGTAGCTTTTGGCCCAGATTGAAATAGTTTTATGGATAATTGTGACATACTTTGCTAGCGATAGAGAGAGAAGATTCTTATAACTAGTTGGCATGCCATAAACCAAATTAAAAAAGATAATGTCCTCCTGGTTGAATTTGGTTGAATGGCACCCAGCCCCAATTGGCAATCACAACCTGCGCCGGAGTCACACACATTTGAATTTACATCTTCTCACTCTCATACATTTACCGCCTACCCAAGTGATTTAAGAAACTCACAGCATTATATTGGTGCAAATATTAAGCAGATATTCAGCAGATAATAGCAATATGATATGGTGATTCAACATGACATTACGACAGCTTCTAGAATTTCAGATACATAGAGACGCAATAATATAATAGTAGAATCCAACTCGGCTGGGCAGCGTTCGGGAAGCTACGTAAAATCTATTCGTCCAAAATATCGCAGCGTCTCAAGTCTTCGACCAGTGTGTGTTGCCAGTGATGACTTACGGAACAGAGACGTGGTCGCGCACGATGGGCCTTAATAGAAGGCTCAAGGTCACCCAAAGAGCAATGTAAAGGGCTATGCTCGGTGTTTCCCTGCGGGATTCAATAAAAAATTTCGAAATCCGCAGGCGAAACAAAGTCACCGACATAGCCCGAAGAATTGTAAAACTGAAGTGGCAGTGGGTGGGGCACATAGCTGTGGCAGAAAAGTTCTCGAATGGCGACCACGAACCGGAAGACGCAGCGTGGGCAGGCCCCCCTACCAGATGGACTCATGGTCTTGTGCGGGTCGGTGGAAACTGCTGGATGCGAAAAGTGTAAGACCGGCAATTGGGGAGATCTTTGGGGGAGGCCCTTGTCCAGCAGAGGGCTTCTTTCAGCTGATATGATGATGATGAGAGACGCAACGTCATTTGCTTTTTGGGATAGGTGTAGAATCCGGTTATATGGCTATGTATGTCGTAAGCCACAGTACACAACTGAGCTACTGCTTACCATTAGGTGGGTTTAAGCTTCGTTGTCGACTTGATTCTACAAATTGGTAAAGATATTGCAACGGGTTAAAATTAAGCCCCCTGAAATTAACTTTCTAATATAATATCCAGGGATATTATTCACACATGGTCATCTGATCCCAAACTAAGCAGAGCTTGTACCTACTTTGCAAACTACTGATATACTACATATACTACTTTTATTTTATAAGTACACCCAGACTCGGAACAAACAGATATGTTCATGCACACAAATAGCTGTCCTGGGTGGGAATGGAACCAACAACCTGCGGCATGAAAGACAAGCATTTAATAATAATAATGTCCTCCTAGCCGAATTTCGGCCACGGCGGCCAGTCTCAACGGAGATTAGCGCGGGACATATTATAGTGCTCAAGTGTGTGCGCAAACACAGGAGCGCTTTCAATTCCATCACTCTCATGATCCGATGGGACGCGTATGCGACACGACCGGAAAGAGGTCAGGTACAGGACCGACGGCTTTACGTGCTCTCCGAGGCACGGGGGTATAATACCGCCAACTCCCAGACTTCGGGCTGATGCTGAGAATTTTTTCTTTTTACAGAAAAGTCCCAAAATCACTTTTTGGCCCGACCCAGGATTTGAACCCAGGACCTCGTTTTCTGCGTGAACACGCTACCGCTAGACCAACGAGGCAGTCGAAAACAAGCATTTACCAACCATGCCAATCGGCCCGTCGAAATTCTTCATATTATTTGATGGAAATATTATATCTGTTCATACTCTGGTAAACGTTACGCAAAACGATATAACGTTAAAAGTTTTGTAATTTGCAATTATTATTAACGAGTCCCGGATTTCCCGTATATTAGCGGACAGGTTAATACCCCTTTTTGTTAATTACTTGACCTTTCTGGCGATGCTCCAAGAGTTAATGCGTGAACATGCGGCGAACCGTTTGTATGTGGGCGACGTTTTTAAGACATAGCCCTAAATCATCGGCTTGGTATGATCAAAAAGCTATCCTATGTCTAATGAGTGAAAGTCGACATTTGGTTGTATTTTATGTTTATTTAAGGTTAAGACAACAATCTTAATGCTATTTGAACAAGCCCCCTGTAGTGTGATCATTTGTTTAGTGTCACGGTAAGTACCATTAGATTTGAATAGATTTTTTTAGGATGAATAGGTTTAATTTAAGAAAAGTAGCCAAGCTGAGTGTGGAAGTGATTATAATAATATATATATATATCTAGGGACAATGTCACACAGATCATCCTAGCCCCAAACTAAGCAAAGCTTGTACTATGGGTACCAGGCGACGATATACATACTTATATACCTAGATAGATAAATACTCAAATACATAGAAAACATCCATGACTCAGAAAGAAATATTCGTGCTCATCACACAAATATTTTCACTTACCGGGATTCGAACCCAGGACCACCAGCTTCGTAGGCAGGAGCACTACCAACTAGGCTACGGTAACCGTCCAATTTTTTCCGATTCAAGTCCGATTGCCTTGTTGGTCTAGTAGTTAGTGATCCTGACTTCTAAACTAGAGGTCGTGGGTCCGATTCCCACCCGGGACAAATCTGTGTGTGACGAACACTGAATAATATGTTCTGTGTCTGAGCGTAATTTATTTATTTATAACTTTATGCACATCAAATGGTACAAAGGCGGACTTAATGCCCAAGGCATTTTCTGCCAGTCAACCTTAGGGTGGTGCAGAGATAGCATGGTAGGTGCACGGATGATATAATTATCCAAAAGTATGAAAGTAAGGGCTATACTAAGCTACTTCTAAAGTAGTAAGAACTGGACAACACAATACTATACTATAAAATACTATATTATACTATACTATACTATATAATACTATACTATATAAAACTATACTATATAAAACTATACTATATTATACTATATGATACTATACTATAAGATACTATACTATATGATACTATACTATAGAATCCGATCATGAACCATATATTTAACTTATAACTGAGGGGTTTCTGCTAACAATTTGCGAAGTAAATGCTCACGAACTTTTCTTTTAAATGAGATGCGACTCTTGGCCATCCTGATTTCGAGAGGTAATGCATTCCATTGAAGAATTGACTGTATAAAGAAAGAAGAGTGAAGGAAGTCAGAGCGGTGAGATGGACATTGGAGAAGACGATTGTGTGAAGAGCGAAGATTTTTAGTATGGTTAGTAAAAAGATATTGAAAGTGGTGAGATAAGTAAGATGGAGAAGAAGAGTCAAGAATAGAATATAAGGTGGTTAGTGCTCGTAATGATCGTCGTTCGCGGATCGGTAACCATTGCAGTTGGGATCGATAAGAAGAGACGTGGTCATACTTACGAAGATTGAAAATGAACCGAATGCAGTTATTCAGAAGTCTATCGAGTTTATTGAGGTGATCTGCATTCAGGTCAAAGTAGCAAACATCACCATAGTCGACTATAGGAAATATTAAGGCCTGCACGAGCATTACCTTAGTTTTTATAGGTAGAAAATTTTTAAGACGGTAGAGATACCGCAATACGCCTGTAACTCGTTGACTAACACTTGCTATTTGTTTTTGCCAGCTTAATGAGGCATCAATGTTTAGTCCAAGGTTTTTCACATTTTGGCTTAAAGTTATGCACTTATGATCAAAGATTATTGATGGAAGATCACGTAGCTCAACCTTTGATAGTAATCGGGAGCTCCCCATTATGATGGCTTGACACTTTGTCGGGTTCACAGTTAGACCAAAATTCTGAGACCAAACTTTTATCGCATCTAAGTCGCGATTTATCTTAGCAATACCCTCAGCCAGTCCGTCAAATGTCGTTTGAACGTAAATCTGGAGATCATCGGCATACAGATGATACGCACACTGAAGGTTATGAGTTATGAGATTTATGAAGATCGAAAATAAAAGAGGAGAGAGTATACCGCCTTGTGGGACACCAGTATCGAGGTCACGCCAGTTTAAAAAGGACTCCCCGACGTAAACCGACTGTTAGCGCCCCCGAAGATAGGAGGAAAACCATTCCAGAGCTTCATCAGAAACCATAAGATGGGAGAGAATAGATAATAGGATAACGTGACTGACGGTATTAAAGGCATTTGAAAAGTCGATCAAAACCATAATGGTGATCATTGTATCCTCCATACCTGCCCTAATATCGCCAGTCACTTTAAGGAGAGCGGTGGTGGTACTGTGGCCCGGTCTAAATCCAGATTGAAAGGGGCTTATCAGTTGGTTGACAAGAACATAACTGGAGAGTTGTTCGTGTACACAGGACTCAAGTACCTTGGAGAGGAAAGGAAGAATAGAAATAGGATGGTAATGAGCGGGAAGTGAGGGATTAGAGGACTTAGGGAGTGGACGGACAAAAGCTTTACGCCATAAGGTGGGGAAAGATCCAGTATCCAGGGAAAAATTAATTATGTGAGAAATGGCAGGAAGGATATGATCCAGGATAGGGATAATCATGCGGCGGCCAATCTTATCATAACCAACAGCATTGGATTTAATGGAAAGGATAATCTTTTTGATCTCGTCAGAAGAGACTGGAGAGAAGTGAAACGAAATAGTATTAGAGCGCGACAAACCATTTAAGTAGTTGACAGTATCACATATCGTCCGGTGATCCATTACAGAAGTGGTAGAGAAATGTTGATTAAGATCATCCAGACTGATAGAGCTAGGAGGGTTTGAACATTGCGACTTGCCGATACCGAGAGTTCCGAGGAATTTCCAGATACCAGCAGGAGAAGTAAAAGAAATATTGTCGAAAATATGCCGGCGTTTAGCGTTACGTACCATCTGATTACACCGATTTCTAGCCACTTTATAAAGAGACCAATCCTCATCAGAACGGCCATTCCTAAATTTACGAAACGCCCGGTCTCTACGTCGCATAGCTATCTGAATTCCCCTAGACATCCAGGGTTGGTTGGACGCTTCAGCTTGACTTTTTTAATTGGTGCGTGAACATCGTACAGCTCTGTGACTTTTCCATTAAGGATCTCTACCTTTTCGTCTATGGCCTGTGCTTCTACCAAAGAATTCCACTCAAGTTTCGCGGCATCCTTGCAAAGAAGTTCTAAGTCCATCTTTGCGAAAGAACGCACGTGCAGAACCTTGGGTTTGAGTTTAGGAGGTTTCAGGATATAGGTTAAATAAATAAGGTCATGGTTGGAAAATCTACATATTTAACAGTTATCTGGTTGACGTACAGGCATTGTCTGATTTGGGATCCGATGGCAGCCTGTTAGTTGTCCCAAGATACTTAAGTACCTCGAGCTGGCAATAATTAGATCATGTTATAGTTCTATGTCAAGATGGACCGATGATTTTGGGTCCCTGGAAACAGCTAGATGTGATTAGCGCAGGACCGGCAATTGTGAAGACGCTGGGGAGGTCTTTTTCCAACAGTGGATATTTTTCTGCTGATAATGATGCTGGTATGAGTAAGGTAGTCAGAACTCAACAAGGACGGCCCTTCCCGAATTTGCGAACCACGGGCTATTGTATGCTATGCTTTGCGGTCCCCGTTGTGTTAACTGTTCCTTCCCCACACTCTGATTTTTCGACTCGCATATGTACTGGAATTAGAACTGGAAAGGGGGTCACCGGAACAGTATACCCGCATTCCCGGGGCTCCTCTCATCAGGCGCTTACAGAAATAAATAAATAATAATATCTAGGGACAATGTCACACAGATCATCCCAGCCCCAAACTAAGCAAAGCTTGTACTATGGGTACCCATAGTACAAGCTTACGCGACGAGCGAGCTTAGGCGACGATATACATACTTATATACCTAGATAGATAAATACTTATAAACATAGAAAACATCCATGACTCAGAAACAAATATTCATGCTCATCACACAAATATTTGCACTTACCGGGATTCGAACCCAGGACCACCAGCTTCGTAGGCAGGAGCACTACCAACTAGGCTACGGTGACCCCTTCAGGTTAGATTAGTCGGTGCGAGTCCAGAATACCCATCTGCAGACACTTTTTGGATTTTTGGGGATTGCCTACGAATGACACCCGCATAAAAAAAAAACTTGTGTGTACTTATGTACACGCGTTAGAAGTTATACTTCTTAATATACAACTTGAACATAGTTATCAATTTTCATACCACCTAGAACTAACTCCATGCTGTTATTTTTACGATGCGCGCAAAATTCACTGTCATACCACCTAGAACTTACTTCATGCTGTTAAATATTTTTGGTGTCGGTGTGCGCGTGCATCGTAAAAATTCACTCTCATCATTTTTCTCCATCGCGCCAAAAGAAGTATAACTTCAAAAAGGACTGGTGGAAATGGGAGCAGAGAATGAGTCATGATCTCGTATTCGTGGTTTCCCTTTGCAATACTAAATCATTTCCACTGATGCATATGAACAATAAATTCGCGAAGGTCGTACAGAAATTAGTGTAAATTCTGCACACCCACAAATATACTAGAGTAAACAATAGCTGTAATAAAATTAAAGGTAGTTGAGGACGGCCTGCCGAAATGGATTCAGTTTAAAAACTATTATTTCGCAAGTTGTCTGGAAGAAATCGCAGTAAGGAAAAGAACGCCCATCGTACCTAATATAAGCAGATTTATTTTAAAGGCTCTTATTTTAATTTTTTTTTTTTTGAGAATTGATTAATAAACTGAACCAATGTCATATTTGTGACTCTTCATAATCTTAAACATGCGAATTAAAAAAAAACCCGGCCAAGTGCGAGTCGGACTCGCACATGAAGGGTTCCGTAGCAGCAAGTATTATGATTAAATGAAAGGTAAATTGCGGTTTATGGTTTATGACGTATTAAAAAAAACTACTTGCTAGATCTCATTCCAACCAATTTTCGTTGTTAGTTTACATGGTAATGTACATCATATATTTTTTTTAGATTTATTATTCTCTTATTTTAGAAGTTACAGGGGGGTTACACTCATTTTTCCACTTTGGAAGCGTCTCTCCGCAAACTATTCAGTTTAGAAAAAAATGATATTAGCAACCTCAATATCATTTTTGAAGACCTATCCATAGATACCCGTACATGTATGGGTACGATGAAAAAAAAAATTCTATATTTATTTTTCTATTTTTGTGTAAAAATCTTAATGCGGTTCACAGAATACATCTACTTACCAAGTTTCAACAGTACAGCTCTTATAGTTTCAGAAAAAAATGGCTGTGACATACGGACGGACAGACAGTCAGACAGACACACATGACGAATCTATAAGGGTTCCGTTTTTTGCCATTTGGCTACGGAACCCTAAAAAATCTACAAATACTAAACTTCTGCAAATTGTATATATTTATTTCAAAATAAAATTTTAAAGTGCAATTGTTTAATTTAACGATATTTTTTTTATTATAACAATGATGAAAAAGGCGTAAAATTGGTGGATATATTCGTTATACTTGTGGCATTTCTTTAAATGTATAATATAATATTAAAAACCTAGTTCCCGGTTATTTCATACAAACGGCTAGCAATTTGTTAATAAAAAGACATTGCAAAAATTTGGAATTATTGGTCGGTGGAACTCATTTCTACTAAATAATTTTGCATATTGTAATTTAAAAATATTGTAAAATTTTAATCCGGCTCTTTACCTTTTAATGTCTTTTTATTCACAGTATTGCATCCAATTGATAGTTTATTTTGTGTTATAACTTCTGTTGTGAATAGGGATTGCAATCCGGAAAAACGGATCCGGTAATCCGGCGGATCCGGCATCATTTAATGGTTACCGGATGCGGTGCTAGCAGTTTGTGGGAAAATAATATAGCTGTTGCATGAGTAGGTACTTTAAATGCGTTGTGCCGCACAACGCATAGTGTTAGTTAGTTAGTTCTAAACTCATTATTGTGATAATATTTGCCATTCATTCGTTCGACAGATTCATCAAATCATGATGGTATCTGTCATAATCATAAATACCTATAAGACTTGTTTGTTAGCATTCTCAAATACTTCAATAATGATTTTGATCTCATTTCAGTTAATTACGTAAGGTTAATTGTATCTATTAGATATTATACTTAGTTACTTGATAGTTAATATTGTTACTTATAAATTGATCTATCTGTGAAAGTGAAATCTAGAAAGACTGAGCTACTCGTTACGTCGTAAAATTATTACTAGTTACCTACACTACTAAATTTTAATTGTTTTCTTGTTGTCTATTTGTCTTAACATTGGTTAGGAAATAAAGACGATTTTATATATTTGTGATTTATTTTTTATAAACTACCTACATATAAGTGCAGTGACACTTGATTAACTCACTTATTTTGTACTAAAAAGCGAAAATCATCTTGATTTAATCAATCCGGCCGGATCCGACCGGATCCGCCCGGATTGATGGGAATCCGGTCGTATCCGGCCGGACTGAAAATGACGCCGGATTGCAATCACTAGTTGTGAATGCTGTTGTAAAATAATATTTATGAAATTTTCGGAAGGCTCAGATTACCACCCTATATTTAAATTGTAAACCAGGCATTTTCCTGTTGCATATAAAATGTTTGGGGAACCGTTTCCTGGAAACGTTTGGAATAATTTTAACGTATCAGTAAACTGTATGGGGATATGAAGATTATGTATGTACAAAACATAAACGACAGTAATTACATAGAATATCATAGAAAAACAAGAAGTGGAAATGCACTTAAGAATTGGAATGCAAGCTATTCTTAGTTCATAATATACGACTAGGTATGTCTCTTGTGTGGCAGACAGATGCTGTATATGTACAAAACAAACTCATCTCATAAATCTATATTAAATCACAGACAGAATGTGAGTCACGGACATATGGAATATTAGCTGTTCCCCGCGGTTTTACCCGCATTAAACTTTATAAATTATAGCTTATGTGTAAATCCAAGGTGTCAGCTAACTCCATACCAAATTTTATCAGAATTACTCCAGCTGTTTAGACGTGAAGAAGTAACAAACATACACACTCACACAATCACACACAAACTTTCACCTTTATAATATTAGTAGGACTAAGCCTAGTACGAGTACATACACAGCGTATAAATATATACCTCATTAGGGATTTTTATGATTGAGTGATGCTATACCAAAACTAAAGAAAATAATAATCAATATTTGTATTAATATATTTATAACTAGCTGTGCCCCGCGTTAAACTTTATAAATACTTACTTACTTATCGTATGGGCAGTGGTTACCCTGGTGTCAGAGTTGTTCAAGCCGCCTAGTAGGCCTCTGACATGGCTTAACGACTGTTGCCTAATGGCTACAACCGGGACCGACAACTTAACGTGCCCTCCGAAGCACGGAGACGCTCAGAAATTAAACCACTTTGGCGGTCACCCATCTATGGACTGACCGCGAGCCTAGTCGCTTAACCTCGCCAATCACTTACGGACTGGTGAGAGCATCTGGCTATGAGCGCCTATAATATATAGCCTATGTTCTTTCTCAGGGTCTAGACCATCTGTATACCAAATTTCATTCAAATCCGTTCAGTAGTTTTGGCGTGAAAGAGTAACAGACAGACCGCCAGACCGACAGAGTTACTTTCGCATTTATAATATTAGTTAGGATAATAAAAGAAATTATTTAAAATGCATTATTATTAAGAATGAATTAAGACGATACTAATATTAAAAAATAAAATCGCCAAGGAATTCAAGTTTTATACGCAAATACACTGGAACTAATTATTGTGGCCATGACACCTGCCTTTCTATTGTGCAAATCTCAAATCGCCTACTATTATTTGCATAAATAACTTCGTTGTCTATCTGTGCCTAATGTAATACTGTGCTCCGTAGTAGTATGTAGGTAGGCAACTAAATTGCTTCCTTAGAATGAAAATATGAAAACGTGCCCAGTGGGTGTTTTCCAGAAGTTATTAGGAAATGGGTTATGGGTTTCCGAATATTAGGGCCGATTTCATTCGAGTCTATTTTCATCGACCCAGTTCAGAGAATTTTTACAACGTGTAGCGTAATTAGGAAGGCAGTACTTATTAATTTTGTTTTCGGTACAAATATCAATGAGGAAAAAGAAGGAGCTCTAGTTAGCTTATGAATTAAAGTTGACGGTCACCGTAGCCTAGTTGGTAGTGCTCCTGCCTACGAAGCTGGTGGTCCTGGGTTCGAATCCCGGTAAGTGCAAATATTTGTGTGATGAGCACGAATATTTGTGTCTGAGTCATGGATGTTTTCTATGTGTATAAGTATTTATCTATTTAATAAGTATGTATATCGTCGCCTGGTACCCATAGTACAAGCTTTGCTTAGTTTGGGGCTAGGATGATCTGTGTGACATTGTCCCCAGATATTATAAGATATAACAATAGAAGCGCTCATAGCCAGATGCTCTCACCGGTCCGTAAGTGATTGTCGAGGTAAAGCAACGATGTGCGCGGTCAGTCCTTAGATGGATGACCGCCAAAGTGGTTTAATTTGTGAGCGTCTCCGTGCTTCGGAGGGCACGTAAAGCTGTCGGTCCCGGTTGTAGCCATTAGGCAACAGTCGTTAAGCCATGTCAGAGGCCTACTGAACAACTCTGGTACCAGGGTAAGCACTGCGCATACCATAAGTAAGTAAGATATAATTTATTTCAGGCAATTTTTCGATGGATAAAATAATTGAATAGGTAGATGTGGTAAGTAGTTCAGATGCGGTTATCGTTTGACCACAACCTCACCTGATGGTAAGTGACGATGTGGTCTAAAATGAACCGTGCGTACTCATAAGATGCTTGTTCATGCTGGCCTTGCATCAAACCATATTATATGTGTCTGGAAACACGTCCTTCGGAGGCTGTTTCACAGCATAGCCGTGCGTATGATGAAAGAAGAAGCAAAGCGCGTCTATGGTACGCTGGGATGTCAATGTCGCTGGTATGTTTATATGAAGAAGGAGTGCAGAAAGCTAATATTTTTATATAATAGGCATTAGAAATAAATTATTTTAATAAAAAAAATACACACACACCATGCTTTTCACACACTGACAAAGTAAAAGAGATGACAAGCTAAGTGTCAAAACTGAAAACAGATTAATATTATTTGTCTTTGATGTCTTTGACAATACAACCTTATTGGTTGAATTTTGAACAAGTGCGATTTTTAGTTCCACCATGAGAGCTGTAAAAAGTCCACTCCTGGTCAAAAGCCTCCGTCGTCGTCAGCATGCAGCAAAATTTCTAGTTTATGTAGATAAAATGATATATTCATGAAACATTTTCAGCGTATCCAAAATGAAACTTAGCTTCTAAACGCTAATAAACTCCAAATTATTGGCAAAAGCAAATCAAGAAGCAATTTTTCTCCACAAATATTAATACTCCATTTGCCTCAATACTGATGTATGCCAAGGATGCGAATGACGTATTATCGACAGATCTTGCTAATGTGCTCCAAAATAACGCATTGTGGCGAAGATCTAGTTTTAACAAGGTCCTTTTTTATTGCTAGACTGGAATGGTTATAACGTCGAAGTGTGACGAAGTTGTTTAGAAGATGTGGTGAGTTGTACTCATTAGACGGTAAAGGTTAAATGACCCGCAAGGCTACCCCGTTGTCTTAATGACCCCGTTGTGGTCAACTTATGGGTCGGGGCCTGTTTTGGTACAGACGCCAGCACATCAAGCTACCCCAATCTGTACAATTTGCCTAATTAAAAGTGAACCTTATGCTTATGTGATGTAGTTGAAAATATATAAAAGAAATTTGACGGGTCGGGGTAGCTGGATGTGCTGGCGTCTGTACCTGCATGTAGATATTTAGACTCAGATTTGTGTAAAATCATTTATAAATCACATTTAATTTATGATAGTAAGTTGCTGCGTGGCTGAGGACTAGAATTATCTCATCCTGTGGGGGGCAGTTCTCCCAAGGAGTATTCTCCCAGAGAATGAGCAACAGCGTCTCTCTGTGAACATCGTAATGCGGTCGCCAACCCGTTTACTAAGCGTGGCTATTGTGGAAATCTTTTGGGGAGCCCTTTGTCCAGCTGTGGCCATGGTAATTCATGACGATGGAATTCTACTTAAAATTTAAACGTTCCTTATGGTGTCAGCAGTTGTCGGTAATCTTATAACGACTCTGAGCAAGTCTTTGAAAGGCTTTATATAGGACCATGTATAAATAGTTATTTTGTAAGTTAATCTGCCACAACGGAGGGCAGTATACCCGCATCCGGGAACGCGGGTATGCTCCCTCCATCAGGCGACAAGAGAAGTCCACGCCAGGTTAGTGTTAGTCAACGCGTGTACATACATATGTACATACATACATATGTATGTAAAGGCTTTCCCCCGGCTTAACAAAAAAAATGTTAATCTGCCAATAGTAAGTTAAAAGCAGAAGTAGTTAGTTAGTTGGGCGATAGGTTTCCGCACTTAGCCTCCTAATTGGGCCATTGTGCGTGATACTTGTTTGGCTACTCGAACCATTTTAGTTCCATCCAGAAGTCCAGGAGACCACGAAAGCCTGGCCTGAGGGCCCTTCTGCAGTGTCTTCGGATCATGTAGGAACTTTGCCCGTTGGTAAGCAACACTCTTGCAGTGTAGCAGTACGTGTGCTGGTGTTTCTTCATTTTCAATGCACCCTCTGCACAGGGGGCTGTCTGTGACGCCAATCTTGAAGAGGTGTTTGTTTAGTGAAAAGCAGAAGCAGTAAACTTCTTCTTTTTGAAGTATTCGACTGTATGTTAGTGTATTGTTTTGAACATATCATTCCAAAATAATAACAATTATAATAATATCCTGGGACATTATTCACCCACGGCCATCTGATCCCAAACTAAGCAGAGCTTGTACTATGGATACCAGATAACTGATATACTACATCTACTACTTTTCTTGTGTAAATACATACTTATGCGATAATTACACCCAGACTCAGGCCAAACAGACTTGTTCATGCACATACAAATCTTTCCTGGCGTGAAAAGCAAGCATTTACTAACTAACTAAGCCGGCCCGTCAAAATGCCTTCGAGATAGCGCCATATCATCATCATCATCATATCAGCCGAAAGACATCCACTGCTGGACAAAGGCCTCCCCCAAAGATCTCCACAATTGCTGGTCTTGCGCTATTCGCATCCAGCGCCATATCACTTTTGTTTAAATCAGTAGGGTTTTTAAGATATGTCGTCACACATGACGGACACAACGTACTTTTGCTCTAGCTTGTCCGCTGACCTTTATAAAGTACGTAAGCTAGTAACAAGCGGGTTCAAGTAATAATATTAATAGCACGTTATAGAAACATCCATCTAAACATATAAACCGTAAAATATTTTAACCGCCATACTGATGCAATCTTTTATCACGTTCCAAAATAGCGCGCTATTATAAAATCAAGAGTGCGCCTGTCTGTCTGTCTGTTTGAGCTAAATTGGTAAATTATCTGGTGGAGCGATGTGATAAACAAGATTTCTCATTGTACGATAGGTTGGTAATAATAAACTTAGTATTTTTTGGGGAACTGAACTCTGGATCGACATAACTGAAATGCCTACGCTCCTTTTGAATAATTGCTGACGTTTAACTAATTCCATTGTACGATAGGTCTGTAACAATAAACTTAGTATTTTTTGGGGAACTGAACTCTGGATCGACATAACTGAAATGCCTACGCTCCTTTTGAATAATTGCTGATGTTTAACTAATTCCATTGTACGATAGGTCTGTAACAATAAACTTAGTATTTTTTGGGGAACTGAACTCTGGATCGACATAACTGAAATGCCTACGCTCCTTTTGAATAATTGCTGATGTTTAACTAATTCCATTGTACGATAGGTTTGTAACAATAAACTTAGTATTTTTTGGGGAACTGAACTCTGGATCGACATAACTGAAATGCCTACGCTCCTTTTGAATAATTGCTGATGTTTAACTAATTCCATTGTACGATAGGTTTGTAACAATAAACTTAGTATTTTTTGGGGAACTGAATTCTGGATCGACATAACTGAAATGACTACGCTCCTTTTGAATAATTGCTGATGTTTAACTAATTCCATTGTACGATAGGCTTGTAACAATAAACTTAGTATTTTTTGGGGAACTGATCTCTGGATCGACATAACTGAAATGCCTACGCTCCTTTTGAATAATTGCTGATGTTTAACTAATTCCATTGTACGATAGGTTTGTAACAATAAACTTAGTATTTTTTGGGGAACTAAGCTCTGGGTCGACATTCCTGAAATGCCTACGCTTCTTTTGAATAATTGTTGAAATGACTAATTCCATCGAAGGTTATTAATTCAGTTGTAAGTTTATTGAATTATAACTTCTTAATACGCTCTTGACTTGGGGAGTGAGCTGGTGTCTGCGTGACGAGAGCGTTACGAAAAGTGTGATTGGGCTAAGTGAACGGAAGTTGATAGTGTAATAATGATAGTTGTTAAGTTAGTGAAGATAGAAAGAGAAAGAATTACGTGACCTTTATTAATACGAGCACAAATTTTCTTTCTCTCATAAGCAGTTACGTTTGAAGTTTTACTTCAGTCGTGTGGTCTAAAGCACACTAGTATATTTTGTATTGGAACTGATTTTTATATATATTTTTTATATAATATATATTTTTCCTGCGCATCAGTTTCTGGGCACATATGCTGTATAATAAGTTCCGCGCAGATCCTCTTCGTTGAAACTGGTAACTTTCGACTAAAGTCGAAACTCAACCAAAAGAACATCAATATAAGAAAATACGTTTGTTTTTTATGTTAAGTTCAGGACATAATTTTTGATTGCCGACCTGAAGCTATCTTAACAGATTGTGCAGCCAGGATGGCAAATCCAAAGAATTAAGGTGCATACGGTAACCCCGTTACCACATCATAAAACATTTGCGAATGCGGCACCTCCCCGCGAAGTATCTGTTTGTCTCTCCTATCCAGCCTCTTGCTTCCTTCAGGAGTTGTATGAGGCTTCAACCAATACTGTCAGCTTAGCAAGATAAGAAGTAAGTTTTCTGTTGAGGACATTTCTCAATATCGGCCGAAGTGTGGGAGTTGGTGGTACTAGACCCGCGTGTCTCTGAGAGCATGAAAAGACATCGGTCCTGAACCTGGCTAGTCAGCCCAGGGGATTATGAGAGTGGTGGAATAGAAAGTGCCCCAGTCTTTGCGCACACACCTGTGCACTATAATATGTCCCGCGCAGTTGGCTACTCTTTAATTGAGATCACTGGCCGTTGTGGCTTAAATACAACCAGGAGAACATAATTAAGAAGAACATAAGAAAAATACATATATTTTATGAGTTTGGAGGATATGCAATATGTTTTACACTGCAATACAAGATTCTTAACAGTCAACGATTATTTCAGCGGTGCATTAAGCTGGTGTGATGAAGTACGCAATCAAGAACTATATGTTTGAAAACATACGTCTCAGTGTGAATAATGTTTAGTACAAACATTACGAATTATTGGCTCACGACCGATCAACAGCGAGATGCAGTGCAGCATCTAGCGTGCATAAAAATGCTTACAGCGTCATTTTGTGGTTCCTTCCGAAAGTCTTCCTTCAGGATATCAGTTACTGTGGCCGATCTGGAAGTCCATAAATAGACTCCAAACTCAGATGGACCGAAGCAAATAAAACATAGGCGAGGCTCGTTTCAGTTTTCCTGGCCTAATCGCGAAGTTGGCGCGCGAGCTACGCATCCGAGACTGCCACGCGAGCCTGTGCGCCTGGTGGAGACGCGGCTAGGGAAGAATCCTATTATATCTACTGTTATATAATAGGTACAATAAATATCTTCGGGTAATGACGCTATCTCTAAATCTATTATGTAGCGTGTTGTTATTCAAAACCCTAAGTAGTCCAATAAGACCAGCTAGAATTTATGATCTAGACACGGAGGAAACTATAATGCATTTCATATTTAACTGCTGACGACAATCGTTTTGGCAATCGTTGTGCCGAGGAACAACATGCAATAAATTTTGATATAAGTATTTCATCTACTCCTACAATATAATTTAGGTAACAGTAAAGAAAAATCTGTAAATAAGTATTTAAATATGCATTGGATATAAAACATTTATTAAAAATAAATTCAAGGTGAGCTTAAATTAGCATTTTTGTATTATAAACAAAAAAATACTAGTATAATGATATGAAAATATCATGGGACAACAAAGAAACGTCCATCTGCTCCCAAACAACGCAGAGCCTGTACTATGGCAACTGATGAACATATTTATATATTTGCAAAAACAGAGATATACCCAGATATAGAACAAATAACCGTGCTCGCCTACCTACCTCTGGCTTAGCAGTCAGTGTCATTAGTTCTTTGGTCTTTTGGTTAGCCAAAAGACCAAAGAACTCCGGCGTAAAGTGACCGATGAGAATAAACACCTATCGCACCTTCATGGCATGTTAAGGTTTATACACCGGCTATAGCAATCAAACGGTAGTCATGGAAACATTTCAGTTACTGAATACCTACTGAATTGGTGTACTGTGCCGAATCGAATGCCATATAATAGACTATCAATTGATCGACCACTATAAATCGAATGTCTAAATACACGAAATTTCATAATTTCGAAAATTTCATAAATCGAACGTATATAAGAGATAAACGATTGATTTGTTTCTGACACTGCCACGCTTGCTCGGCTCGTGCGTTGTAAATGCAGTTCTAAACTAACCTAAGCCACCGGGTAAACGATTAAATAAAATATCTTATTCTGAATAGAATGTAACTAAACATATTTAATGTACGAATTAGGCAATAATTAAATTAATCTAAAATTGTTATGTAAATAAATTATATTTGAAATATATATCCTCCAAATTTATGTTTTAAATAATGATTTTCTGCCAGTGAGTGAGTGTTTAACCTGTTTTACCTCAGTAAAACACTATTAACACGTCCGGACATTAATGCAGATTAAGTGACACAGGTACAGCCTCATGACTCGTGATAAGATCACCCAAGAATTTCTGATATTTCAAAAAGAGTTGATTAAAGCTTCTATTCTAGCTTCAGGCTTCACATCAGAGTTTGGAGGAATCAATAGTTTTATCTTCACTGCTCTCAGTAATCTTTAGAAGCAACAATGTTGACTTTCTTGAACGGTGTCGTGCTGAAAGTATGGACCGGCGCCAATATAGAAAGATGCTCTTAAAACACGGTGTCACCGAACAAAATATTGAAGTAAGAGAAGGTGGCATAGCCATTAGTGACATTAGGTGCTGTCATCGGCTTGGATGAAATGTAGGTAATCAGGCGCGGCATATGCTCATATAATTTCAAGATCTCGCCCGCTGTGACGAGGTATCGTTTGCCAAAAGTCATCTCAAATATTCAGTAATAACAATATCGGTGTTTTATTTGACCGCTTTGGCTTTAGCTATTTACCGTTTTAAAGAAACATAGGTATTACTAAATTATTATAATAAAGAAACTGACACAAAAGACAAAGAAAATATCAGCAGATTTAAACGTTTTTGGAGGTGTTCGGAAAAGGTTGGAGTTATGAATAAGGCACATACCTGCATCCGTGAAGAAAGCAGAATGCCTGTTGGGGCTGGATGGGACGGAGGCTGACGCTGAGGTCAGGAAGGCTCTCTTAACCTTAGTCCACTTGGAGGCTCTGGCGGGGCGGTGCTGAGGCGGCCTAGCGCCGAGTTCCAGGGAACGCTGCTTGCGTAGCACGGGGTGGGAGGGCTCTGATTCTGCAAAAATTGTGATGGTCATGATTGGGAAACTTATCCAGTTCTTTGATATAATAATCAGGATATAAAAATTGAACTGATTCTGATGATAATGGTGATCAGCTCTTTATTCTGTCGATAATTTATCGAATTTCACGGATGCACACTAAGTAATAATAAAACAAATTTTGAAACAAAACCGTTCAGATGCGAGCTGGATTGGCATCTGCTATCTAGAGCTAGTTCTTAGCTAGACCTAGTTTTTAGCTAGAGTTCGTTCTTAGCTAGAGCTGGTTCTTAGCTAAGGCTCTGAAGAAACTAAGTCAAATTAAGCTAAGTAAAGCATGGAATACTCGGTGAGTATTTGCACTGATGGTTTCGTGCAGGTGTGCGTAGATAAAAACTTATATATAATAGAGAACTAGATTCTTTTTTTATCCAGCCATTAACCTTAAAAGCTCACATTGCTTTACCTAAGGGCAATAACGAACATCAGGGGCAAATAAGTCAAGGCGTCGGGCAAATAAGGCATCAAACTTATTAACCGCCCCAGAGGGAAACGCCTTTGGGGTTCGAACTTTGGATCACGGTAATTACTGACGCGACGCGGTTTAATGCAACTGTCACTCTACGTCAATATGTCAATATACAAAGGCGCGGCACGCTTGTCTAATTGAGGATCGGAGGGGACATTTTACTGATACGGAAGCAAACTTATTTTCATTTTGGTATGAAATGCTACTGATTAACTATAAGACACTTAACAAAAGACAAGGAGACCAGCTAAAATACTCCGATGGAACACAGTTACAGTCACTGTAGTCAAGATGGAAAATGTAGGTAGGGGACAACTTGATGTTTCTTTTCTGTGATTTGGATTATAAATATGGCTAACTTATGTTTGGGTTTTAGTTCTTCTAGGTAATCGGGCAGCAGCGCTTCCTGTGTACTAACTACCATACCCAGCGCGGTTACTACGGGAAAACCTGGAGGCAACGTTATAGAAACTTTGGGGGATGCCTATGTCCAGCAGTGGACTTTATCAGGCTGATGATGTGATGTGATATGTTTGGGTTAGGGTATAATTACTCTCCGATATCATTATTTATCATCTTAAATTATTTTCTATTATGTATACCGTAACATGAACGAGTAGGAATATTGATGAACCGAACCAAGCCTCAGGTGATAACAAACATCGATTATATAAACATAATTCACCGTAGCCTAGTTGGTAGTGCTCCTGCCTACGAAGCTGGTGGTCCTGGGTTCGAATCCCGGTAAGTGCAAATATTTGTGTGATGAGCACGAATATTTGTTTCTGAGTCATGGATGTTTTCTATGTATTTAAGTATTTATCTATCTATATAAGTATGTATATCGTCGCCTTGTACCCATAGTACATGCTTTGCTTAGTTTGGGGCTAGGATGATCTGTGTGACATTATCCCTAGATATTATATAATTGTGACTATAAACGAGTATACGTGTATTTATACTTGGAGCAGAAAGTCTCCTTAAAAAGCCGTCAGGATAAAGATGTCGAAGGGCGCATGTAGGAGCTTCTGTTCTTCTGTTAATAACCATGAAATAGCTAATGAAAGGCAACCTTCCTCTGTCACTTAAGCGGAAACTCATTGACATACGGGGCTCAAACATATTCCCTGACGGAGATTCAGAAGTCCAACTTTAAGATTTTCCAAAGATCTATGGAGTGCAGCATTTTCGGTGTTAAACGCGCGGACAGAGTCCGAATGTCAACACTGTCCTCCGAAACTTGAATAGCTAATATTAGCATAAAGACTGCCAGGCAAAAGTGGGACTGGGCTGGATATGCTTCACGCATGCACCCAGACAGATCGGCTCTTCAAAATGGCCGACGTCTGAACAAATTTTGTAATTAATGGTCTGCAATTACGAAAGAAAGGGAAGTCTGGAAAACCGAGGGAGAAGCGTTTGCTCAACAGTAGCGCTTAGATTGAAACAAATAAAAAAAATATGAATAAACATATTATTAATACTTATTTTACTTTTTTAATAAACTTGTTTTAGTACGTTATTAAATATACTTATGCATATTTCTGACGAAGTAACGAATAAATTTATTACTAAGAATACTTCGCAAGTTCCATATTACACGTGGATACAAATAATAACTCTAAACAAAGTAAACCGATTATTATTGGATTGTTACAATGTAACCTCCTTGGTGGATTTAGCTGATTAGTCATACAAGTATAATAATAGAATTGATTGTAACTGGGCAGGTTCGATCTATCGATAATAAGAATAACATATGATACACAATTAATAGCGCAAGCAACACAAATTCAAGACACAGAAGAGAAAATATTGATATAAAGAAATAAAAATAAAAATCCTTAACTTATAAATTTAACTATACTGTGCCATAGAGTTATATATAAGACATCAGTCAATAAGGTTAGTAAACATACTCACCAATTTAATGTCAACGGATGAGTGTCAAATTGCACTAAACAGTAATTTTAATGTTTATTTTATTGACTATATTGAAATTCAGTTCAATACAATTATAGAATATCTTAATATGGTTATAAATATATAACGTAAATTAAATAAATATGTGTGGTAAAAATATATAAAAATCTATTGATTTGGCATGCTGAGCGCGCTCAACACTCAGCACAGGAGTGGTGGTAAGTTATTCCATCACTTTGTATTATTTTGTTAGAATATGTAATTAAAAATGTTTTTCATCATCTTCAATGAGATATCCAAAATGTCGATATTTTAATATGCTTACCTCTTTGGTTTTAGATATCAACCTAAGATTTTTAAGATTAATCCTAAATAAATACTAATATTATAAATGCGAAAGAATGGATGTTTGCTATTCTTTCTCGCAAAAACTACCGAACAGATTTTGATGAAATTTTTTGGAGATATAACGTACCCGTCTATATCCGAAGAACACTCAGGCTGTAACTTATAAAGTTTAATACGGTTAAAACCGCGGGGCACGGCTACTTAGCTATAATCATATTTGGAAAATATTGCAATCATGATTATAGGGAAAGAAATGTTAAAACTAGAAAAGAAAGAAAGTGTTCATTACCAAACTCACCGAGCTCCTCAGAGGATGGTATGGTGAGGGTGAGCGCAGGAGGCGCATCACTATCAGCACCGTCGCTGAACGATCTCCGCCTCTTCGGCACCACGTCTGGAGAACTCTTGGACCCACGGTTGGACTTCTTCTTGACAGACTCTCGGTGGGTTTGGATGATGTCCCGCATCTTGCCCCAGGGACTTTTGTGCAGCTTATTTGGTGAAGGTGAGGTGGAACTGTCATCCTTAGGAAGAAGGTATAGAATTATATAAAAAATCACTAAGAAGATATTATAAGAGATGATAGTCTAGAATAATCGTGTGGTGCAACTCCATTATGAATGAAGTTTGGAATCACTTGATATTTTTGGGAAGTTATTATTGCATATAGCTGAAACTGTGAATAATCATTTTTCATGGAAAGCAAACCCTCACCTATTAATGCGAAATGACTGTTTTCAGTTAGAATTTCGCTGGAATTTTAGAGTTATTTTCAACAACATTGCTTTGAAATTCCACATGGACTGATTCCCTCTGCTGGCGTGGCCAATGCATCACCATAGACAAAAATTATATTAACAAACATATAAGTTCAGAAAACGCCAACAAAGTGGTTTTCCAAAGTGAAACCCAGGAATAATCATCACTTTATCAATCCTACAAATATAGAAGTGTAAGTTTGTGAGTTTCGATGTTTGAATATTTACTCAATCCCGCAAAACACCTCAATAGATTTGTTCGTAATTTGGAACGGAGTTAGTAATACTTTTAATTAATACATAGTCTATGTAACAAATTAGTGGGGTGCTTTTATTTAACATTAGCTTAATTTGAACTGGATAATGCGTCAGAAGGACTTCTATGTAACTTGAGCTCGTTACTGACAGAAACAATTAACTGCACGTGTGGCGCAGCGGCTAAGACAGTCGCCTCGCCGCTTCGTGTCGCGGGTTCAAGTCCCGCGCCGGACAGCTATTTGTGTGACCCATAAATAGTTGTTCTGAATCTGGGTGTAATTTGTGTCCGTCTATTATATGTTTGTAAAGTACCCCGCCACCGGGCTTGTCTTAAAAAAGAAAAAAACTTAACAGTAAAATTTCTTTCAAGGTCAACCTTCAAGATGATGAACCTCGTCAGTATTTTAGGGACAGGTGGAGACAGCGGGTTATGAACGCGATTATTTTTCTATAGATCCTACTGAATATAATATTGATCAGTTCTAATGACTTACGAAAGAAAGTATTTATTTTATTACACAAACATTACGTAAGTGGACAGAAGCTGAGCGCTCATTTTCATGTGTAATCTATAAACGATGAACAACATGGCAATAAATCGGCCAGTCTATTACTGAATGAGACCATTTTAACTATTTTGCGTGCCGTACGTACTTGCGTGGGCGCCTGCAGGAATGTGTTGTCGTCCTCACGGAGTTTGCGGATACCTGGAATTTATTGAAAGTTTCAGTATTTTGCTGCAACTATTAAAAAAGTGAGCGCAAAGAGCAATGAGCTAGGGTAAGAGTATCCGTGCGATCTAATCGAAACGTCCAATCCGTAAGTTCACCAAAGTAGCCGACAAAACCCATAATAATTGCTAAACTGAAGTAGCTATCGACGGGGCACGTAGCTCGTAGAACCGACTAGGTCAGGAACGTCCTTGTTCCGGTCATCACACCAGGCGGCGCTGCGCTCGCGCCTCCGACCGGTCCGCTGACCTTCAACGTCCTCCCCCGCCTCGTTAACCGGCCGTCGAGCTACAGCGGCGGGGATTCGCTCTCAAGACTCAGCGCAAGCAACGCGGCTACCTACATCATTGAATCAGTTTACAATACAGTGTTTATATATCGCATAATAGTTTTATTTATTAGCTAAGACCCCCAGAAGCACAACAAACAGTGATCCGGCTCGAAGGACCACTGTTTGAATGCCAAGCTGACCAGAACAGTCCTCGAATGGACCACGGACTGGAAGAGGCAGTGTGAGCAGGCCTCCTACTAGATGGCCCGAAGATTTTGCAAGGGTCGCGGGAAGGGCACCACAGGACCGGCCACTATAGAGCTATTTGTCAAGCAGTGGACATCTCTCGGCTGATATGATGATGATGATGATGATTGGAAAATTATCTATTTCCTTTTCCAATAATACTATTTCCAAATTTCCAATAATAATCTTTGTTACACATTCAAGCTAAGGTTGATTATTAGCGCTTACCTTAGGTGTATTTAGCATTGGGTTTGACTACTTTAGAAAGCAATGATACAAAGATTAAATGTAAATGAAGATGCCTTCGAACTGATTTTCAAACTTTGATTAAATTGTCAGTAGTAGTCCAGAGTCAGGGAGTTCAGATGTGGTGGTCGTAAAGCTGCCTGAGCCCTCTCTGAGATGAACCAAGCAGATATGACGGTTGTTTACCACCACGGTTTTACCACACAAACGTCCAAAACGTCAAAAAGGGAAGAGGAGGAAGGTTTCTGTAAACCTTCTGGCTAAGGTGCACCGGCCAGCCAGGGTTACCACCATTGCGTAAGGATGCGAGGCATCAGGCAATGGGTATCTCGTGTTGGGTAACAAGGTGTCCATAAAACGGTCTCAGGGAAGACTTCAGCATGTTGTGGTCATAAGGCGTGGTAAAAACCACAAGATTAATAGGGAGATACCTACGTTTTTCTCTTGCTAGGTAGGCTTTAGCATTGCACTGTGAAGGCACCGAAACTCTTCCAAATGTTCTGAAGAAGGCCCTATATTACCTTACCCTATGCAATTATAATTTATTACGAATTTACCCATGAAAAATACGATTCTACAAAGAAGCATCCCCGGAAATTTGGTGGATCCAAAAATAATCTAAACAGATTTCTTTTTATTATGTCGGAGAACGTTATTTCGGATGAATTGGTTTATTTCTGAGAATTGTTGGGAAACACGGTTGACGGATGTACGAATGCGACTATATTACACGTTTTATTGATTTTAAAGTTGTTCCTAGAATTTGATGAGAGTTTTTGTAATAAAATGACGCGTTTCTGGGAAGTATGTTTCGAACTTCAATAGAAGATCTGAGAGACTAATGTTATATTATTATGACCTTTTTATTGTGTACGCACAATGTTATTATCTGCTATATAATTTAAAAAAATGTATTCTCTTCCTCTTTAATAGCGAAATCAAATAAAATTAACTACTACAGAACTAAAGAACTGGCTGTTGGTGTTGATTCCCAACCGTGATTCCTAAAAGAACCAGTCCATAGATGGGTGACCGCCAAAATGGTTTAATTTCCGAGGGTCTCCGTGCTTCGGAGGGCAAGGGCTTAAGCTGTCTGTCCTGGTTGTAGTCCTGTGATATCAATATGTAATTTCGTACGTACACCGAACCATTGTTCATCATCATCATATCAGCCGAAAGACCCTATATTGCTGGAGAAAAGCCTTCCCCAAAGATCTCTACAACTGCCGGTCGTGCGCTATCCGCATCCAGCGACTTCCAGCGACCCTCACAAGATCATCAGTCCATCTTGTAGGAGGCCTGACAACGCTGCGTCTTCTGGTTCATGATCGCCACTCGTGAACCTTTCTGACCCAGCGGTCGTCGGCTCTACGCGCTATGTGCCCTGCTCACTGCCACTTCAGCTTGGCACTTCGTAATTACATTGTTCACTACTTTATACTTGACATATTTTGCCTGCAATCATTGCCAAAATGATATTCAATTTCATAACATTACTACATTTAGGCGGTTTCCTCACAATCGCATGTTTCTCATCACCCCTTGTTTACACAGTCCGATCAAAGAGTCGTATGGAGTAGATCACGATGATAGAATAAGGTCAGTCGATTAATAATCCAGAATAGAATTAAATGTTGAGTGTGATAGATTGTTCTGTGCAGTCCGAGGTTCGATTTAATATAAAATTATATATTTAATCCTAAGTGTTACTCTATCATTAGAATTGTCCAAGCCGCACAGAAGGTATTTGTCAATAAAACCTTTCCCTCTATAATTCATCTTACCAAGGAATGTCGTCCGAATCCTTAGTTCAAATACCAATGTTTATATTCTTTATTAATAGAAACATGTTCTGACTATTTACAAGCGCTTTTTGAAATTCTACCTTTTTTGTTTTATTTTCCACAATTCTTGAGTCAAATTGTGCTCACCCTAAGAAAGAAAATAAAAATTTAACCAACTCCAAAAAGAGGAAGGGGAGATTCTAAAATCAGCTGTACTTTTTTAAATGTTTGTTACTTAATAATTCCGTCATTTATAATCCGATTTTAAAGCGTTTAAACGTTTTAATTAAATTAGTTTGGGAATATCAAATGTCTTGTATAAATCCAAACACCTACGGTGCTGCGGTGGCCGAGTTAACGCACATGGGGCCGGATACCGCGTGGTTCGTGGGTCCGATTCCCATTCATATTAGAGATGTATGAAACTTATAAAGTGGCGAATATTCCTTCTCGTACCTTCAATAGAATAAATTAACGCTTAATATATAAAATAAAAGCTTTGCAACATATTTTGACACTTAAATTGCTCCTCGATATCCCGGATTTGATTCCCGCATAGGACAACTATTTATTTATTTATTGATATCATAAGTAGTTGTTCTGAGTCTGGGTGTACTCTGTGTCCGTCAATTATATGTTTGTGAAGTAACCCGCAATACAAGGATAAAAATGACTAAAAAAATATGTTTTTCAAGGACATTATAAAATTCAGGAATATAGACGAAAGCATCCAGCTACTCCAATCTGTCAAATTCTTTTTATAGATTTTCAACTTTATCACTCAAGCATAAGGTTCACTTTCAATTGGGGAAATTTTACAGAATGCGGTAGCTTGATGTGCTGGCGTCTGTACATTCAATAACAGCTTTAAAATAATTATCAATATCAGAGTTCTGTAATTTATTTATAAATAAACTTTCATGGCAGCGAGGCGCTTATAGCCCACGGTATGTAACTCGTTGGCGGAGTTAAGTACGCGGTCCATAGATCGATGACCGGAGAAGTGGCAGTAATTTATGTGCATCCCCGTACAAGGTATAAGACTGCCTCGTTGGTCTAGCGGTAGCGTGTTCAACCGCGAATAACGAAGTCCTGGGTGGGGTTCATCCCGGGTCGGGCCAAAAGTGTTTTTTGGATATTTCTGTAAAAAAAATCTCAGTATCAGCCCGTAGTCTGGCAGTTGTATTATACCCCCGAGCTTCGGAGAGCACGTAAAGCCGTCGGTCTTGTATCTGATTACTTTCCGGTCGTGTCGCTAGTCGTCCCATCGGATCATGAGAGTGATGGAACATAAAGTGCCCCTGTGTTTTCGCACACACTTGTGTACTATAATATATCCCGCGCAGATGGCTAATCTCCATTGAGACTGGCTGAATTTGGCTAGGTGGACATTATTATTATAAGATAGCAGTCATTAACGCTGACATGCTAATGCGAATGCCTACGCATGCCACCCGCAAAAAGTGTCTGCGGGTGGGTATGTCGGACTCGCACCGACTAAACCTAACCTGCCGTGGACTTCTTCTGGCGCCTGATAGGGGGAGCTCCGGGAACGCGGGTATGCTGCTCCGGTGCCCCCTTTTGCGCCGTGTCCCAGATGGTCGGGACACGCACCCGGGGAGGACTGTGGGTTTCCCTCCCCATTTGCCTACTCCTGCCAGTACGGCACAGCGACTGCGCCACAAACAGTTCGCTGTCTTCCCGGGGCTGCTTGCACGTGGCGGCAGTTGAGGACACTTCTCATACTGCCACCGCAGCCCCGAGGGGAGTTGGGATAACGGCTGCCGCCGCCACCCCGACGCCTCCTCCGCCTACGAGCGGGATCGGCTCGTTCCCGATCCCGTTCGGCGGCCTCCTTCTGCAGCAAAACTGCCTCACAGAAGGAGACCACGGCGTCCCATTTGGTGGAGTCGCCAGCCAGCATCGCATACACGACTGCTGGCGGCGAAAGATCCCGTCCGATCTCAGCGACCAGGACTCGTCTCTCGGCCTCCCAGGCCGGGCACTCCTCCAGCGTATGCTGGGCAGAGTCCAGGTGGCTCCCGCAATGGTGACAATGTGTCGTCACTTCTCGGCCGATCCGGCACAGATACTCACCGAAACGCACGTGTCCGGTGAGTATCTGAGTCAGTCTGTAGGTGACGCAACCGCCCTTCCTTCCCACCCAGGACTCGAGGTGAGGCAGGATAGCACCAACGGCACGTTGGCGCGCGTTCAGCCGCAACTCAAGCCTTGCGCGCCACTGTGCAAGTACGCGCCGGTGTGCTTCCCGCCTGTAGGCAACGAGCGTCTGCTCTGGCGCGTCACCGCTCTCCCGGCGGACGCGGATTTCGGTGAAAACCGTCGCGTCGACTGCCGCCAGGAGATCAAACGGCGGGAGGCGCGCCAGGAGTATCGCCGCCTCAAAGGATATCGTCCGATATCCTCGTGCGACCGTATGGCCACCACACGCTGCAGGCTGTTCAAGACAGCTCTGCAGCGGGAGGCGCCCGTCAGGCGTTCAGACCAGACGGGCGCCCCATAAAGGACCATGGATGGCACGACACCTCCGTAGAGGCGGCGAACTTCTTCCCTAGGACCCCCGAGGTTCGGCAAAAGCCGGTGTAACGCTCCGGTTATTCGGCGCACTCGGGGGGTTCGAAGTTGGACCTACCTAGTTGGATGGTCTGTCCTAGGTAAATATAGTTCTCTACAACTTCGAGTGCAGAGTCTCCAACCTTAACTAGAGTGGGTGAAACATGGATGTTCGACATGATTTTCGCCTTATCCATGTTCATTTTCTGACCCACTTGTTAAGAGACTCTGCTGAGGTAGACGTACTCCTACTTAATATTGAATACCTACTTTTTCTGTTTCTTTTTTTCTCCTTTCACTGAATTTGTTTCACCTGTTTACCCGTTTTCATTTCATACAACTCTTGCCCATCCTAAGGGATATCGTAGCTTGCGATAAGACCACCCTTTGTAAATTATAATGCTACTCTGTTTGTTCTATTTTGTTATTTATTTGGTGTACAATAAAGCGTATTGTATTGTAACTGGTTATGAGAGAAAGACCGAAAGAAAATGTGTAATAGCACCACTCTCCTATAGCAAAATACGAAAAGTAACCATCTCTCTCTCCCTTTCTATCTTCAACCAATCAGACTTTTCGTAACACTCTCGTCCGGAATTCACCAGCTTACACCCCAAGTAAAAAAAATTACAGCTTAGGTACTTGAGAACGGATGAGGTTCGTTTTTTGGTGTCGGTTAAGAATATATTGGATCCGGTGGTAGCATTAAAGCGCGACCGTCGTTATAAGCACAAGGTCCGCCATAATAATAATATTTAATTCGTACCTTAATATAGATAGAACCATTCAGACAGTATGTAGTAAAAATAAAGCTAAAATTTAAAATTTCGTTAAACCTACACATGATTCTTGGCAATAACTTAATATAAGCTAGCTAAATATCACTATTATTATAACATAAATCCTATTATAAATGGATCCGGTGGCAGCATTAAAGCGCGACCGTCGTTATTAACACAAGGTCCGTCATAATAATAATACCTTAATATAGACAGAACCATTGACAATATGTAGTAAAAATATTAGACTTAAACTAGATAATTAAACATAATCTCTTGACAATAACTTGATACGAGCTAGCTAAATATCATTTCTGTAATAAAATAAATTTTATAAATGTTTTGATACAATGTATGCCTAAATACGTTGTGTACATTATTATTTCTAGTAACATAGATATGTTACTAGAAATAATAATGTATACAACTATACTATATAACTACATATGTTCTGAATATTTACAAGCGCTTTTTTAAAGTCTACGTGAATAAATACCTTTTTTTTATAAGTTTACACGGCATGTATTTAAGATGAATGTCACTTTAATTAAGATTCCCTGTGACAAACAGACTGAGCGTATTGTTGGTACTCTTTACGTTGTCGGAAACCCTAAAAAGGATGATGTATGGCATCTTATTTAAACATAAGGCGATGACAATAAAAAGTTCAAAAGAAACAATTTATCTAAAACACACGAGTCGTTAAATTGTACATCGTTAATGTAATATTACACTTGTTGTTTGATGTTTATAGTTTACTTTTATAACGAATTATAAGATTTATCTAGTCCACAGATCTATGGTTGCTACGCCCAATTTGATACGGACTCATAAAGGAGCAAATATATTCTATTATTCCGAAAACTGAACCCCCTACTGTCATAGATTAAACAATCTAAGAAAGAAATAGGAATTATTTTAGAGCCGATTTAATTGTGATGTAAAAAACCGGCCAAGTGCGAGTCGGACTCGCACATGAAGGGTTCCGTAGCAGCAAGTATTTCAGTTGATTAAATGAAAGGTAAATTGCGGTTTACGATTCATGACGTATTAAAAAAAACTACCAACTAGATCTCGTCCAAACCAATTTTCGTTGTGAGTTTTCATGGTAATGTACATCATATATTTTTTTTGGGTTTTATCATTTTCGTATTTTAGAAGTTAGAGGGGGGGGGGGGGGAACTACCACTTTAGAAGTGTCTCTCGCGCAAACTATTCAGTTTAGAAAAAAATGATATTAGAAACCTCAATATCATTTTTGAAGACCTATCCATAGACACTCCACATGTATGGGTACGACGAAAAAAAATTATGAGTTTCAGTTCTATGCATGGGGAATCCCCATAATTATTATTATTTTTTTTATCTTTGTGTGTAAATCTTAATGCGGTGCACAGAATACATCTACTCACCAAGTTTCAACTGTACAGCTCTTATACTTTCGGAGAAAAGTGACTGTGACATACGGACGGACAGACAGACAGACAGACATGACGAATCTATAAGGGTTCCGTTTTTTGCCATTTGGCTACGGAACCCTAAAAAAGTATGATCTAAAATCTTTTTAGACTAAAAGTTCGAAAGAAATATTTAATGTTTATTGTAGTAAATAGTATCTGGTAGACATGCTGTTGAAATGTCTATGTGAAACAAAAAAAATTAATGTACCCCACATTTAATTTTTTTTGTTTCACATAATAATAATAATAATTTATTCATAACCCAACAAATTTTTACAACGAAGAACAAAATAATCGGTATGTGCCGTACATACCGATTATTTTGCTCTTCATTGTAAAAAAATGTTGTGTTATGAATAAATGACTGGAAGGTTTACACAAAGTTAATGGATCCCTGACTCTGAAACTAGGTTAGCTGTCAGAGTCAGTGATTCCTCTTGTAGGAACGCCAGAAGTACAATTATAAAATAGTAAGTGAAATAAAACTAAAGACAAGTCATGACTAAATGATGTGTCAAGTGAGTGTTTGTAAAAAGGGTGCGTGTATGAGATGGAGTGTAAAATTGTGTGGGTGTGAAAACAAGCAAACAAACTAGTAAATAAATAAAATAAAATAAACAGGTTTTTATTCACGTAGACTTTAAAAAAGCGTTTGTAAATAGTCAGAACATGTTCGTAGTAATATATAATTAATTTATAATTATTTCTAGGTACATATAGATATTTAGGTACACGGATTGTAGGAAATAATTTACAATAAGATTTATTTTATAACAGTAACGATATTTAACTAACTTAAATTAAGTTATTGTCAAGGATCATGAGTGGTTTAATTATCTAAATTTTAAATTTTAGCTATATTTTTACTATATATTGTCTGAATGGTTCTGTCTATATTAAGGTACGAATTAAATATTATTATTATGGCGGACCTTGTGTTTATAACGACGGTCGCGCTTTGATGCTACCACCGGATCCAATGCGCCCCAACTGAGAAGACCGAAACAAACTCAGCGGGTGTCTCTACTGCCGGTTTCAACACGGCTGGTGCGGGGAAAAATAGTCATAGTGGTTGCCTCTGGTAGATTTCATGTGACCTGTGACTACTACTTGTTGTTGTTTTGTAAATATGCTCAAAAGCACCCACCGTTTGGTCTCTAGCAAAGGGTCATTCTAACAATTATTTTAATAAACTAGACGTGACAACGGGTCTGTGCGTGCATACCAACTTGTAACACACAATGTAAAATACGAGATATAAAAAACAAATTTGAAAACAAAAAGCAATAGATGGCGAGAAAAAGCCGCTTATTGTGCAATTTGTTTAGTTTGAGATACTATTGAGTTACTATTTCTGTGTTTAATTTATAAAATAATATTAAAAAAAAGGTTTTATTCACGTAGTCTTTAAAAAAGCGCTTGTAAATAGTCAGAACATGTTTGTAGTAATATAGTTGTATACATTATTATTTCTAGTAACATAGATATTTAGGTACACATTGTATTGATTGTATGAAAACATTCATAAAATTTATTTTATTATAGCAATGATATTTAGCTAGCTCGTATCAAGTTATTGAATTAGGTATTAAGTTCCTGTAATGATAGTTTATGTGTGTTTAAATAAATAATAAAAGCAAGCCCGGATTTTTCTCTCTAGCTTTCTTCTCCGGGTCGTAAGGTCCTCGCTGACAACGATCGCGTTGGCCCCTTAACCCCGGATCGGTGTTCCCGTGCCAGTGATCTCACTCTCTTTAGAATACCATCTTTTTCCACCTGAGCTGTGGCCCGAACTCCATAAGGGTGCGCCCAGGTATTAGTCTCTTACTCAGTTACTGGTAGAGCACCTCCGGCGCTAAGCAACTGCTCGGTGTCTTCAACTTTCTATTTTAATATAATAGTAATAAATTTATAAATAGTAGAAGAAACTTGGTATTTAAAAATATGTGATAAAACAGACCGCACGGACGGGTTAGTTAGTTTTCTTTTTGTTACTTTATACCATTTTTATTTCATTTAATACAGTACCAAGTATATTACTTTATATGTATTACAATCTAGTCTAGAGACTAATAAGTAATTTTTATAACAACCTAAACTTCTACATAAACATAATTAATTCTAAGAATCAGTCCACCGACTTTCCTTTAGTCATATTTGTTAAGGGGAAGACACTTCGTTCATGTGTTCTTTATAATTACATTATTGCTATCACTAATCACTAAATTCACTAATCACTAATCACGACACTAGTTCATAGGGTTTATTACTGTTTTGAAATTTTAAAGCCTTTTTAATTTGATTTGAACAAAATGGAAACATGCCTAAAGTATTCTCTATCGAATAAAAAAATAGTTATACCAATTGCTCCTTTAGTTATTACTAGCTGTGCCCCGCGGTTTTACCCTCGTAAAATTTTATAAATTATCTCAACTCCGCCCCCGTAGTTGATAGCGTGATAGTATGTTGCCGGCCCAGCCTCTTAGTAATATTCATGCAAAATTTGAAGTAAATCCGTGCAGTACTTTTTGAGTTTAGCCCGGACATACATAAAGATAACTCAAAGTGGTGCCCCCCTCAACGACGAGTCAGCAACGTTTAATGATGGAAAGTTTTACTTCAGTAATAAAGCACACTCGTTTTTTTATTTTTTTGTGTGACTGACTCCAGGTATAAGTTTTTCATTGTGCTGTTCCTTACTCCCTTAGTTTATTTTTACATATGTTATATACAGCATTTTATTTATAGAACGAGATCAGACGCCACTATAACTACGATCATATGTTTTTGTTGAGTTTAAAAAGAAAAGGTTATCAATTAAACTTTTTTTTTGTTCTGTATGTTACGAGATTTCTCCATTGTTTGTGAGCGGATTTTGTAATTATTTTTATTCGATAGGGAATGCTTTTGAAATCATCCCATATACATTTTGTTCTAAGCGTTCAAAAGTAAATGTAAATGATAATAATATTGAATCAAAATATTTTCTGTCACTTTTCACGACAAAAGTTTAATTGTTCTAACTAAACATATTAATGAAGTTGAATTGTGTAATAATTTAATGAATTTTTCTAATTCAATTTTAGTACAAATATTTGAGTAATAAAAGGTTTTTAAGCAGAACTTTGTTTGGTACAGACGCCAGCACATAAACCTACCCCAATCTGTCTAATTTCCCCAATTGAAAATAAACCTTATGCTTTTGTGATAAAGTTGAAAATCTATAAAAGAAATTTGACATATTGGGGTAGCTGGATGTGCTGGCGTCATCAATATAAAACATCAATTTTAGATTATAACGAAACTATTTGTCAGGCTACGTCAACAAGCAAAATTATCGCATACACTTCTGAAAATCTAAGACAGATTGTTGTCTTAACTTACAAATAAAGTTCTTGTTGAAAACTCTTTAACTTGATAGGCCATCCCGACTCACATATAATCCTCTGGTAATATTAATTCAGAAAATAAATAATGTAACTCTTCTTGTAACTTGGTAACTTTATTTTTAACTAACTGAGCCTCGCGGTTTTACCCGCGTTAAACTTTATAAATGATCACAGCTCCTCTCCTGTAGGTGATAGCGTGATAATATGTAGCCTATATGTTGACCCGACCTCTAAGTAATATTCATGCAAAATTTGAAGTAAATCCATGCAGTACTTTTTGAGTTTAGCCCGGACATACATACAGACAAACAGACACACAGACAAAAATTCTAAAAACTATATCTTTGGCTTCGATATCGATTGTAGATCATGCTTCAAGTATCCTTTTTAAAAAATATCCAATGTACAGTTTTGACTTTCCTACGATTTTATTATATGTATAGATACTGTTTTTTTAATAGTATAATACACACATGAGTGTGTACATAATGCCACCATATCTCATAGTTTTATGTTAAAAATGGCACCAGTGATAAATCAAAATATTTTAAAATAGCATATGAACATTTTTACAGACCTGTATCCACTCTCAACTCTTCGCACGAAGAATTAGGAGTCAGAGATATCGCTGAACCAGGAGTTAGACTGGCGGAATCCCGTGGTTCAGGATTTGCTAATGTGGCTTGTGATGGAGAGGAGCCGGCAAGAGCGACTGCTCCTACCATGGCACCTGCGGCTACTGCGCTTGCAGCTCCACCCATGGCCACAGCTGGCCATTGAGCTTTCTCCCATCTGTGGACAAAGACAAGAAACTGAGAGCCATCGTCCTAAGATTTAAAAGAAGTGACGAAGGTCGACATATCTATACATATAAAAATCAATGCCACTTTTCGTTGTAATGTTATAACTCAACAACGCCTTTACCGATTTGGATAATTTTGGTCTTAAATTATTCGTGGAAGTCCAGGAAAAGTTTGTATGTAGCGAAAATTTAAAAAAAGTCTTGAAAAAGTGTAAAATCAACATCATTTAGCAATTTAAAATATTTTTTGTTTGAATAAATGAACTTAATAATCATTTTTTTATTACTCTGCCTTATACGTAGCGAAGCACGTACCGGGCCGCTAGTACATATATAAAAATCAATGCCACTTTTCGTTGTAATGTTATAATTCAACAACGCCTTTACCGATTTGGCTAATATGGTCTTGAATTATTTGTGAAAATCCAGGGAAGGTTTGTACGTAGAGAAAATTTAACAAAAGTCTTGAAAAAGTGTAAAATCATCATCTTTCTATACTCCCATATACAAACAATTTGTACTAATACCTACTTAAAAGCGTAGCGAAGCACGTACCGGGCCGCTAGTTGTTTATAAGAATCTAATGCAGTATGGCATAAATATATTCTACACATCAGTCAATCAAACTATTTTTACGCAATTAGATGCACAATTTTTTTTTATCAAAATCGGCAAAAAAAAAACATTAAAATAGCAAAATTGCTATCAAAACATAAGTGTTGATTGCAGAAGGGTGACAATTTTGGGTTGTATATATTTTTAATGCCAAATCCTAATAACTAAAAAATAAAAAAATGCCAATATATGAAAAACAAAATTGGGCTACCCTTATAAAATAGCGGTTTAACAATAGGTTTCGATAGATTCAGAACTACCAAATATGCACAAAAAATTTCATAAGAATTGGTCAAGCTGTTTCGGAGGAGTTTAAAGGCAAACACTGTGACAGGAGAATTGTGTATATTAGTTAAACTATATCCGTTATTATATACAACGTGTAATAGAAAGAGTGAACGTAACTTAAGGGGCATATACGGTCACCTTAAGCCTACCTATACAAAAAATCTCATACCGAAATATCATCATTTTAATCTTGATCCTAAAATAATATACCATTCAATATATCGACAAGTATTTTTGCCGATATAAGGAACATCCGTACTAACACAGCACAGCACACACTATGTATATTAATTGTGTGTTGTGCAATAATTTCCATCTATCTATAAGAATAACGATTAGCTGATAAATTTCTTACAGGGCGCCAAAAAATTTTCATATTAAATACGTAAAAAATTTTTGGCGCCCCGTAACAAATTTATCAGCTAGCATACACTGGTTTTGTGTAATAATTTCAGTTTCATGGTTAGTAATGATCCTTAAGTTACGTCTACTGTTACGACATTTCAGCCGAATGATGCCCACAGCTGGACAAAGGCTTCTCCAAAAGATATATATATGGACTGATGTCCGCCATTTAGAGCAATAAGCCGTAATCGCCACATCGCCGGTCATTACCACGTTCATCCATAAAAATAAAATAAAAATAAATAAAAAAGGTTTTATTCACGTAGACTTTAAAAAAGCGCTTGTAAATAGTCAGAATATGTTTGTATTAATATAGTTTTATACATTATTATTTCTAGTAACATAGATATTTAGGTACACATTGTATTGATTGTATGAAAACATTTATAAAATTTATTTTATTATAGCAATGATATTTAGCTAGCTCGTATCAAGTAATTGTCAAGAGATTATGTTTAATTATCTAGTTTAAGTCTAATATTTTTACTACATATTGTCAATGGTTCTGTCTATATTAAGGTATTATTATTATAACGGACCTTGTGTTAATAACGACGGGCGCGCTTTAATGCTACCACCGGATCCAATGCGCCCCAACTGAGAAGACCCAGCGAAACAAACTCAGTGGGTTCATCTACTACCATATCATGACCGGACATGAAGGTATTCTTGAACTAACACTGAGTTATGGTCCGGTACACGTATCTTTATTAATAAACCAGCTTTGGTTACAAAATAATAAAGGATGCGGAAAATATTGTTGGCTTACTTAAACTGTTTTAATTGCAAAAACATTCGCCAGTTTGCTGAGAGTTGAAATGATTCAATTAAACAATAACTCAACAACTTATATTTAATAAATAATATAATTTATAGATATCATAATTTATGTGTTAATTATTAAAATGATTTAGGGCGGCTTGCACGAAATTTCGTTTAAATATATCTTAAACAAATTTAACTAAATACGTTTAAATCGATAAATGTGTTTAACATGATTACGTTTAATGACCTCTTGCACGAAGCCGTTTCGAAACGCATTTAACTAAATGCGTTTATCGTGTCGGTATAGCAGTTCCCCTACGTTTCGTTATAAGTAAGTAACAAATGACACTATTTTTTAAACTAAAATTACTTTTTTCTGCGCGAAAGTGTGCGTAAATTGAATCCTCCATGTCATGGAAACATAACCTTTCAAAATTAACGTAAATTTTTGCTAAACGCATTTAGCGGCGCTAAATAGCCATTCATGGGTATTTAACTGTGACAGCTCTCTAAACGCGTTTAGCGACTTATTTAGCATGGTGCAAGGCGTTGCAATGACTGAAACGTGAATTTTAATTTAAATTGGATTTAAATAGTATTTAGTGCTATGGTGCAAGCCGCCCTTAGTCTTTAGTTAAAAATTTTATGTTTCTACGTTTCTCTGTTTTTATCCAAATTTAAATGTTTATTTTTAGGTTAAGTTTAATTTGCATTAGTAGTATACTATTAAGTATTGTTTCTTTTTTGTGTTTAGTATATTTTGTGACTATTTTTCTTTATGAATGTTGTATACATCTGTAGAGATTTAACACCTAGTCTTAAACTCAATAAATTGTCATCTTCAAATGTTTAGTGTTAAGTTGATGATGTATCTATTATAATAAATAAATAAATAAACTGTTGAAATTAATCACATGGAATGAAGTGAGTCTGTTGTGCCGCCCATCTATCCGACTGACTCCCTCCAACTAAGACCCAACTCCCAGGATTCCATGGATTCACCGTACCAAAACCGGGTCCATCGTGTGATAGAGGAGGGAATACTCGATAGAGTCTGAGAAACTTGCGACTCAGATGTAGGTTTAAGAGGCCCCTTGTGATGCATCAGGATTTGACGGGCCTGTTGGCGTGGTTGGCAAATGCTTGCTTTTTACGCCGGAGGTCGTAGGTTCGATTCCCACCTAGGACAGATATTTGTGTGCATGAACATGTCTGTTTGTCCTGAGTCTGGGTGTAATCATCTATATAAGTATGTATTTACAAAAGAAAAATAATATATGTAGTAAGTATATCAGTTATCTGGTTTCCATAGTACAAGCACTGCTTAAATCATGTCCCAGGATATTATTATTCCAACTTATTTATTTATTTTCATATTTTATACATGTTTATTCTTATAAAATTGATATACAAAACAATAATACACAGATAAATACGTAAAAAACAGAGCTCCCCCAGCGGCGGGGTTATACGCCCTAGGCCGCCGGTGGTCAGGGCAACAGAATGAGGAACCTCCTCACGATGCGTGCCATTCCCATAATTGCCGCCTTCTGTATCCGGCCCTTGACCCAGTGATCCAGTGAGAGCCTCTTAAGATATTGGTCGAGGCTCTTTGCTATGAGACTGTTTACGGAGACGACTATTGGGTCAATTATTGTTGAGTTCACATCCCCCATGGCGGTAACCTCTTGAGCCAAATCGAAATACTTTGACAACTTGTAATTCTCGTCTTTTACGAGGTTATCGTCAAATGGGACAGTAATATCAACAACAAATGCCCGGTGCTCCAACCGGTGTACCAAAACAATATCAGGCTTATTGGCAAGAATAGTCCCGTTCGTAATGATAGAGCGGTCCCAGTACAGCTTGGCACAACTGTTTTCTTGAACTGGTTCCGGTACGTACTTGTAATACGGCACTTCGGAGTCTACAAGACCATACCGAAGAGCAAGCTGCTGTTGGATAATCCTGGCAACTCGGTTTTGCCTATGCACGTACTCGCCGTTGGATAAATATGAACAACCGGAAACAATGTGTCTGATAGACTATCCGAGACGGCGACACTCCCGACAAATGTTGATGGTACCGTCCTTGAAGATGTGCTTCCGATAGTTTCTCGTCTTGTCAACTTCATCAGCAATTGCAAAAGCAAAACCTTCGTTTTCCCCAAATAGGTCACCAAAACGTAGCCAGGCCACAGACGCCTGTAGGTCCACATGAGTACCATGTAGGGCCTGGTGGAACCTACCATGAAGCACCTTGCTCTTCCACACGTCAATGCGATCCCGAGTGCTAAGTACGACGGGCTTTCTCCAGTCTTCTTTAGCCAAGGAGAGGGGCATGAGTCCGTTGTCAACGGCGGCAACGTCTCGATGCATCCCACACTCAACACCAAGGAAATATTCCCTGAGATGTTGGCATTGAGGAATCCTCGACCCCCACACTTCCGTGGGATATACAATCTCATTAGTGAAGAGTGTGGTTGGCGTTTCCGGACTTTTCTATCCAAGGCATCTAACTCAGTTTGAGTCCACCTTAGTATGCCGAAGGTGTAAACCAGTAGAGGCATTACCCAACCATTGAAAGCACGCACTTTATTACCACCTGACAATAGACTTTTCAGTACTTTTGTCAAGTGGTTAAAGAAGCGTTCCTTCACCGACTGCATAATGTCCCCATCTGGGATATTTAGACACTCAGACATACCAAGGTGATTGTAGGTTTCGGTTTCAGAGAGGGATCTGAGAGTAATGCTATCGGTGAGTTGTAAATTATCAGAATTTACAACTCTGCCGCTCTGTATAGGTATGACCGCACATTTATCTACACCGAATTCCATTCCAATAACACTGCTAAATCTTTCTGTAAGGCTTAGTAGGGATCTCAGGTTTGGTTTATTCGGTGCATATAACTTGAGGTCATCCAGATACAGAAGATAAGAAATGATCTCACCCCCTCTCCTCAACCGATAACCTAATCCGGAATACCTCAGCAAAGCGCTCAGAGGATTCAAGGCCAGGCAAAACCACAAGGGACTCAAACTGTCACCCTGGTATATGCCTCGCTTAGTCCTTATAGGTTTGGATATCGAAGGACTCACTCCGGTTCCTGAAAGACGGAGAACCGTGGTCCACTGTCCCATACACGAGGCAAGAAAGACGCATCCATCAACTTTATACAACTCTAGTACCCGTCTTAACCATGTATGGGGCACCGAATCATATGCATTCTTATAGTCAATCCAGGCAGCGGAGAGACTCCCTCGACCTTTTGCGAACCTGTTGGCTAACGACCATGTCTATGTGGAGGAGCTCCTTAGTACCACGGGACCCAACCCTACATCCAGTCTGAGCAGGATCTAAAACGTTATTGGCATAAAAATGCTCATTATTATTATTATCAAATTATTATTATATTATCAACGCTCAGCTTCTCTGTCTCTCAGTTATCCCTTCTCTTCCTAGCCAAATTTGGTAGGATCATAATAATGCCGCTTTGTATACTCGTTCTACGGGCACAGAACTCGTAGCACTGACGGCCGATGGGGCAGAAAGGTTCTCGAGTGGCGACCACGAACCGGAAGACGCAGCGTGGACCGGCCTCCTACACGGTGGACCGAGGATCTTGTGCGGGTCGCGGGCAGCCGCTGGATGCGGGAAGCGCAGGACCGGCTATTGTGGAGATCCTTGGGGGAGGCCTTTGTCCAGCAGTTGACGTCTTTCAGCTGATATGATGATGATGATACTCGTTCCAATAGAGAAATCACGGAGTATAATCTTAATATCAAAGTTTATGCAACCTTACACTACTACCTAAAAATATGACACTCTCCGACATGTGGTCTACATAAATGACTATTTATGGATCAAACAGAAACAGTATTTTAAAGCAAACGTAATATTTATATTACATTTCCTATTGGTAACAGTGTTTTAGAATACTGCACAGCTGAATGTAAACAGTCGGCATTACTACACGCTGCCGTTTGCCAAATACTTGGATGTAAAAAACGTGACATTAAACATAATGGTTGACTAATAATAGCTCACAATACAATACCTAGCGTCTTAATAGGTTTGCTTTAATATTCTACTTAATGGGTACATATTTTTAGGCTTCGGTACATAAAAACAAAAATGATTACATTATTATTTAATTGTCACAATTGTTCTTTATTTATTCTCTGGCGTGTTGGACAAATCTTTGTTTGATGAGTACTAGATTTGTTCTGTGTCTGGGTGTAATTTGGCTGTAATAATAATAATATAATATTCTGGGACATTATTCACACACGGCCATCTGATTCTACACCAAGCAGAGCTTTTACTATGCAAACCAGGTGACTGATATAAGTACTACCTACATAAACTACTTTTCTTTTGTGACTACATACTTATATAGATAATTACACCCAGATTTAGGACAAACCGAAATGTTTATGCACACAAATATCTGTCCTGGGTGGGAATCGAAACCACCCGAGGCGTGAAAGGCAAGCATTTACAAACCACGAAAACCGGCCCGGCAAATACATTCGTATATATTTATCAGTTGTTTAGTTGCCATAGTGCTATAGACTCTGCCTAGTTTGGGATAAGATGGCGGTACGATACGTGTCCAAGATATTTATTCGTTATTGAACCCAGAAAAAAATCATTAATAAATTATATAACATAAAGCTTGTATTGAGGAGAGCTTAGCTCAATATAAGTTTTCTTCTAGTCAACCTTTGCTGTAGTGAGAATTCTATGACAGGATATAAAACTATTCAACAAGTAACTCACAATTGGAAAGTTGGGGCATGATGACTGGTAACCTAAAGGTAATGATTTGCCTTAAATAGTTATCGCGATTGAGACCCTTGTCCACAATATATAAAAAAAAAACTTGTGTGTACTTATGTATTTAATTTGCTGTGTGGTGACGGCCTAAGAATATCACCACCCCCTCTCATCCCGTGGGGGGACGTAAAAGTCGTCCCGAGGGAATATATACCAGAGAACGGGCAGCAGCGTTCTCCTGAGTACCATGTCCACCTTACTGCGATCGCCAACCCGTCTGCCAAGCGTGGCGATTATGGCAAATCCCCTCAAATGATGGACACAACCAAACCGCGGCCCCCAGTCCCCGGCAGCCCTGCTATTCCCAGCCGTGGTAACAGGCGTGGTTACGGCAGGGCAGGGGGTGCTAAGAATCCCCGGTAGATTCCGCGTTACCAACACCGACGACCTCTGGCCCTGGCAACATATAACACACGTACACTGCGGTCCGACGAGCAGATAACCGAACTGGAGGAAGAATTGAGCAGGTTACATTGGGATATTGTAGGATTATCTGAAGTCCGAAGAGAGGGGGAGGACTCGATAATACTTAAATCCGGAAACCTGCTCTATTACCGGGAGGGTGACCAAATATCCCAAGGTGGTGTCGGGTTCATAGTCCACAAGTCCCTCGTGAACAACATAGTGAAAATCGAGAGTGTGTCGACGAGGGTTGCGTACCTTATACTCAGAATCACCAAGCGGTATTCGTTGAAGGTTATACAGGTATACGCACCCACTTCGACACACTCCGACGATGAGGTCGAGGTTATGTATGAGGACATATCCAGAGCCATACATACCTCTAACTCCTATTTCACTGTGGTCATGGGGGACTTTAACGCGAAGCTGGGCAAACGATTCGGTAATGAGCTGAGAGTGGGGCAATTTGGAACTGGTGACCGGAACCCCCGGGGCCAAATGTTGGCCGACTTTATGGAGAAGGAGGGACTCTTTATGATGAATTCCTTCTTCAGGAAGCCGGATCACCGCAAATGGACCTGGGTGAGCCCGGATGGTAAAACTAAAAATGAGATAGACTTTATCTTGTCGACGAGACGACAGATGTTCAATGATGTCTCCGTGATCAATGCGGTTAAAACCGGGAGCGATCACAGACTGGTCAGAGGCTCATTGAACCTTAATGTCAAACTCCAGAGGTCCCGACTGATAAAGTCTACGCTCCGACCTTTACCTATCCACGTCCAAAACCCCGAACCATTTCAGCTCGAACTGCAAAACCGTTTCGAATGCCTAGCAGACTGCGAGGAAGTGGACTCATACTATGACAGGCTCGTAGAAGCTGTCCATACGGCTGGGTCTAAGGTCTTCAAGGCCCGCCGTACAAACAGAACTAAAAAGATCTCTGAATTTACCCTGCAACTTATGGAAGATAGACGGAAAATGGTTCTGACATCCTCAGATGATGCTACCAGATATCGGCAGCTCAACAGACAGATCTCAAAGTCTTTGACTCGCGACACGCGGCAATTTAATACAATTAGTATTAAAGAGGCCATCGAGCGAAACAAAGGCTCTAAAGTGTTCGCAAGAGCTCTGTCTGTTGGACAGAGCCAACTGACGAAGCTGAAGACTGAGGATGGTAGAATCGTCACGTCTAAACCTGAGTTGCTGGGAGAGATCGAGAAGTTCTACGGACAGTTATATACGACAACACAGCCACCTGTCAAAAGTCATGCCTCAGATCCCAGAGCACGACTAACCCGACATTACACCGAAGACATCCCGGACGTCAGCCTGTACGAGATTAGAATGGCTCTCAAACAACTCAAGAACAACAAGGCGCCTGGTGATGATGGAGTTACAGCAGAGCTTCTGAAGGCGGGTGGTACACCAATCCTACGGGCCCTTCAGAAGTTATTTAACTCCGTCATACTAGATGGTCAAACGCCACAAGCATCGCACAGAAGTGGGGTGGTGCTCTTCTTCAAAAAGGGCGACAAAACCCTATTGAAGAATTATAGACCCATCACACTGCTGAGCCATGTTTACAAGTTGTTTTCGAGGGTCGTTACGAACCGTCAAGCGCGCAGGTTTGACGACTTCCAGCCTCCCGAACAAGCCGGTTTCCGAAAAGGCTTTAGTACCATAGACCACATACATACGCTGCGGCAAGTTATACAGAAGACCGAAGAGTATAACAAGCCACTGTGCTTAGCGTTTGTGGACTATGAGAAAGCCTTTGATTCTATCGAAACATGGGCCGTGCTGAGGTCTCTCATAAGGTGCCAAATTGACTACCGGTATATCGAGGTGATAAAGTGTTTGTATGAAAACGCCACTATGTCAGTGCGACTCCAGGACCAGATCTCGAAACCTATCCACTTGCAGCGAGGCGTGAGACAGGGAGATGTTATATCTCCGAAACTGTTCACCGCTGCATTGGAAGACGTCTTCAAGCTTCTGGACTGAAAAGGCTTTGGCATCAATGTCAATGGCGAGTACATCACTCACCTTCGATTTGCCGATGATATCGTAGTCATGGCTGAGACCATGGAAGACCTCGGTACAATGCTCGATGACCTCAGCAGAGTCTCTCAACAAGTGGGTCTGAAAATGAACATGGATAAGACGAAAATCATGTCAAACGTCCATGTTACACCCACTCAATTGAAAGTTGGTGACTCTGCACTCGAAGTTGTAGAGAACTATATTTACCTAGGACAGACCATCCAACTAGGTTGGTCCAACTTCGAGAAGGAGGTCAATCGTAGAATCCAACTCGGATGGGCAGCGTTCGGGAAGCTACGTAACATCTTCTCATCCAAAATACCGCAGTGTCTCAAGTCGAAAGTCTTCGACCAGTGTGTGTTGCCAGTGATGACATACGGAACAGAGACGTGGTCGCTCACTATGGGCCTTATTAGAAGGCTCAAGGTCACCCAAAGAGCAATGGAGAGGGCTATGCTCGGAGTTTCCCTGCGGGATCGCATCAGAAATGTCGAAATCCGCAGGCGAACCAAAGTCGCCGACATAGCCCGAAGAATTGCCAAGCTGAAGTGGCAGTGGGCAGGGCACATAGCTCGTAGAGCCGACGGCCGTTGGGGCAGAAAGGTTCTCGAGTGGCGACCACGAACCGGAAGACGCAGCGTGGGCAGGCCCCCTACAAGATGGACCGATGATCTTGTGCGGGTCGCTGGAAATCGCTGGATGCGGATAGCGCAAGACCGGCAATTGTGGAGATCTTTGGGGGAGGCCTTTGTCCAGCAGTGGACGTCTTTCGGCTGATATGATGATGATGATGATGACTTATGTACACGCGTTAGAAGTTATACTTCTTAATATACAACTTGAACATAGTTATCAATTTTCATACCACCTAGAACTAACTTCATGCTGTTAAATTTAATGGTGTCGGTGTGCGCGCACAACGTAAAAATTCACTCTCATCATTTTTATCCATCGCGCCAAAAGAAGTATAACTTCAAAAAGATTATGTAGTTATTGCTAAAATGAGCAAAACGAAGTCTGTAAAATCAGCGTGTAAAAAACAGAGTAGGCTAACTGTTTATACTACTAAGTGCTTTATTATAATAAGTAACCAGATAAAATAAACCCGGACTATCCATAAATAAAAAAAAAATGCCCGTCAAGATCACGACAACTCGTAGATATCCGCTAAAATGAGTCACAAATATAATATATAAACATTTTATAATTTATATATTAGATAAATGGGCTCCATCCTTCATATTCGTTCATTTAAACTAAAATCATTTATCTCTTGTCAGATATATCTAATTATGTTACAGCGATGGCAAAATATAGATCATGAAAGAACAGGAAGCTGTAGAGCAATTGCGTCCTGGGCCACTTCTTTATCGTGACTACCCTGTAAATGGCTTCCCTGATGATAAGTGGTTACCGTAGCTACATTTTATAATAATATTCTGGGACATTATTCACACACGGTCATCTGATCCCAAACTAAGCAGAGCTTGTACTATGGAAACCAGATAACTGATATACTACATATAGGTACTATTATTTTTTTTTTTTTTGTAAATCCATACTTATTTAGATAATTTACACCCAGACTCAGGACAAACAGACATGTTCATGCACACAAATATTTGTCCCGGGTGGGAATCGAACCCACGACCTCCGGCGTGAAAGGCAGCGTATCTACCAACCACGCCAACAGGCCCGTACATATGTAGCACAGAAGACATCACTTTCGCGTTGCCGATGCTTCTCGTCCTGTTGCGCTATGGCGGGCTTAAGCCAAGTATTCACTGAGCATCGAATAAACATTCGATGCTGTTTCACTGTTTCAGAAACTAAATCTATGTTTCTGAAATATATAGATTTAGTTATTGTCTACGGGCCGGTTTGCGTGGTTGGTAGATAGTTGCCTTCATGTCGCAGGTCGTGGGTTTGATTCACACCCAGGACAGATATTTGTGAGCATGAACATGTCTGTTTGTCCGGAGTCTGGGTGTAATTATCTATAGTATCTATTTACAAGAGAAAAGTAGTATATCAGTTATCTGGTTCCATAGTACAAGTTCTGCTTGACTGCCTCGTTGGTCTAGCGGTAGCGTGTTCACCCGCAGAAAACGAGGTCCTGGGTTCAAATCCCGGGTCGGGCCAAAAAAAAGTGATTTTGGGACTTTTCTGTAAAAAGAAAAAATTCTCAGCATCAGCCCGAAGTCTGGGAGTTGGCGGTATTATACCCCCGTGCCTCGGAGAGCACGTAAAGCCGTCGGTCCTGTACCTGAACTCTTTCCGGTCGTGTCGCATAGGCGTCCCATCGGATCATGAGAGTGATGGAATAGAAAGTGCTCCTGTGTTTGCGCACACACTTGAGCACTATAATATGTCCCGCGCAGATGGCTAATCTCTGTTGAGACTGGCCGCCGTGGCCGAAATTCGGCTAGGAGGACATTATTACAAGTTCTGCTTAGTTTGGGATCAAGGGCTGTGTGTGAATTATATTAGGATTTTACACTTTTATTTAAAAAAAATATTTTTCTGAAACATTCAATTATGTTGCGATCATTACAAGCCCCGAAGGCTTTACGTGCTCTCTGTGGGGTAGGAACACTCAGGCCAACTCTCAGACTTTATTATTTCTTTATTAACCGACTTCAGTCTGATCTGATAAATTTTCTTAACAGTACACTTTTTGGCCCGACCCGGGATTTGCCATAATTATCGCATTATCTGCGATGGAATACGCTACCGCTAGACCAACGAGGCATACTACATTATTATAAGAAGGATATGGCACATCTTTAATTGTGTCAATTTATTTTAGGCGCAAAATACTGAACAAAAATAACCTACACGTTATGAACTGTCGACTAATTATGTGCCCGGTGCACTTATACGTAGTGCGTAGTATTAGTAGTTTGATAGTTCTATGTATGCCCTGTTCTTTTCATATGACGTAAATTAGAGAGAGAGAGAGAGAGAGAGAGATGGCATTACATTCAAATTAGTTTAGTTTTTAAAAAGACAACGATCGCACTAGGGAATCTAATCCCTGTGACGCGGGGTACTTTATAAACATATAATAGACGGACACAAATTACATCCAGATTCAGAACAACTATTTATGGGTCACACAAATAGCTGTCTGGCACGGGATTCGAATCCCTCGCTAGCAATATTCGAGCAACACATAATGCAACTGAAAGCTATGCTATACAGTTAAAATAAGTAATTGAGTAAGAGAGTAGTGTTATCATAATATTAATTCGTGAAGCAAAAACTTTATAACCATTTTTAGTAAAGTTGCGCGGACGCAGGAGTATGAAATTTGGAACAGTTAAAGTTCATATGGAGTAGGACTTAGGAGTGCACGGAAAGCTAATAATTTTATGTACCTAATCAGAAGAGTATGTAGACATCAGAAGTAAATTATTTAAATCAATAAAACATAACACATATTACCATGTTTTGACACACTGAGGAACTGTGAAGAGATGACAAACTGAGTGTCAAAACTGAGAACATATCAATATTATTTGTCTTTAAGAGCCCTCTTACAGTCCACTAGCGCTGCCAATCGAAAAAATAAATAAAGCATTAAAATTTCGCATCGAACAAAATAATTCTCAAAATTGGTTTATCGTAAGATATTCAACATAAATAGTGATCGCACTTGTTCAAAATTAGACTATTTAGGTTCCATTGCACTAAGTATGGACATTAAGGGGCCTTTTACAGTCCACTAGCGCCGCCAATCGAAAAAATGCCATAACTCGTATCAAAAATACAAAATATGTTCTATTATTACTGTGGAAAAGGCAAGGCAAGGTTTAGCTAAATCGTGCATTCAAAACATAAACGGCCGTTTTTGTTACAAATGCATGATTTAGGTAAACAGCTATATTTCAGGTGTTTATAAGGTGTTATACAATTACGTTATTGCCTTTTCCACAGTAATAATAGACCACATTTTGTATTTTTGATTCTATTTACGAGTTATGACATTTTTTCGATTGGCGGCGCTAGTGGACTGTAAAAGGCCCCTTAATGTCCATACTTAGTGCAATGGAACCTAAATAGTCTAATTTTGAACAAGTGCGATCACTATTTATGTTGAATATCTTACGATAAACCAATTTTGAGAATTATTTTGTTCGATGCGAAATGCTTTATGTGCGGTCGTATAATAGTATAATACAAATTCATTACCATAAAGAAAGATTGTAGTCCATAAGTTTCTTAAGACAAAAATATATTTGATAATATCTATTTGTTTGTAAGATTTTACATTATGAGCCCAATGCGTTGTCGCTACGAGTAAGCCACTTATTACTCACTAGCTGTGCTCCGCAGTTTTACCATTGATATTTATAAATTATAGCCTATGCGTTATTCGGTTATATAAGCTATATTAGTACAAAGTTTCATCAAAATCCTTTCGGTAGTTTTAGTGTGAAGAAGTAATAAGCATACACACTCCCAAACTTTCACCTTTATAATATTAGGTCTTTACCTATGAAATTGCCGTTCTGCAGTACTGGCCATTTCAAATCAAAATAATTTTTGTTTGGCTAAGAATTCTAATTTCAAATTAATTTTATTTTAAAAACATGGATTCTTTTTTCCAAAAGTAGTCATTTCTTTATTGATTAGTGTTACATTTTCATCGCATTTCAATCTTTTTCGTCATCATGGATACGTTAAAAATTCGAGTAATTATGGAATATGAGTACCGTCGTGGCAGCAACGCGGCACAAGCGGCACGCAACATCAACGACGTTTACGGAGCTAACACTACACCTGTTATTGGTTTGCTCGCTTCCGTTCTGGAAATTTCGACCTGAAAAATGAACCTCGCGGTCGTCCGAAGACTTTGGTCGACAATGACGAATTAAAGGCGGTTGTGGAAGCTGATGATACACAATCTACGGCTGAATTAGCAGCAGCTTTCGACGTTAGCGTCAAAACAATATTGGTCCATTTGCGTCAAATTGGCAAGGTAAAAAAGCTTGACAAATGGGTGCCCCACGAACTCAATGATCGCCAGCGCGAAGTACGCGTCGAGACGTGCCTTGCACTGCTCAACAGACACACAAATGAAGGAATTTTGAACCGCATTGTTACCTGCGATGAAAAATGGATTCTGTTTGATAACCGCAAGCGCTTAGCAAGTTGGTTGGATCCTGGTTCAGCACCTAAACAATGCCCTAAACGAAAACTTACCCCTAGAAAAGTGATGGTCACTGTTTGGTGGTCTAGCGCCGGTGTGATTCATCACAGCTTCTTACCAAACGGGGTGAGCATTACTGCAGATGTGTACTGTGAAGAACTGAGCACAATGATGGAGAAGCTGGCGCATCTCCAACCAGCATTGGTCAATCGCTCGTCTCCGCTGCTCCTGCACGACAACGCGCGACCTCATACTGCACAGCAGACGGTCTCCAAGTTGCAAGAACTGGGGTTGGAAGCTCTCCGTCATCCGCCCTACTCACCAGACCTTGCGCCTACAGACTACTACTTTTTCCAGAATTTGGATAACTTCTTGGCGGGAAAAAAATTCAATACCCGAGAGGCAGTACAAAATGCCTTTGAAGAATTTGTTGCCTCCCGTCCAGCTGATTTCTTTAAGAAGGGCATCAATAAACTGCCACTGCGATGGCAAAGATGCATTGATTGCATGGGTGATTACTTCGATTAATACAAATAAAAAAATTCATGAAAAAAATTCGTTTAAATTTTTTCATACAAAACGGCAATTTCATAGGTAAAGACCTATTATTAGTGTGATATTACTACAAAGTTGCATCAAAATCCGTTTGGTAGTTTTAGCGAGAAGAAGTCACAAACATACACACTCAAACTCACAAACGCCTTTATAATATTAGTGTGATACTTATTTTAATTCACAGGCAGATAGGACAAGATATTTAAATGTCAAAACTATATGTTTGTGTTAATGGATAAACTCGAAAACGACTTCACTTTTGCAAAATTTGTTCCCTCTATAGAAATCTGCAGTATCGGCAATTGACATGAGCTAACTTAGTATATTATTTACAACAATAATCGAGATCCTTTTGAAAATTAGAATAAAATAACCAACGTTGTGAAAAAATTGCCTATTATAAGTATAGCCACTACTTATCTTGCAATGCGAAACTATTTATGATACATAAAATATTATAGAGACGCTCATAGCTAGACGCTCTCACCGGTCCAAGTGATCGGCGAGGTTAAGCAACAAGGCTCGCGGTCAGTCCATGGATGGGTGAACGCGAAATTGGTTTAATTTCTGAGCGTGCCGTCCGAAGCTATCGGTCCCGGTTGTAGTCATTAGAAAACAGTCGTTAAGCCATATCAGAGGCCTACTGGGCGGCTTGAACCACTCTGACACTAGGGTAACCATTACTCATACGATAAGCAAGCAAGCATACAGAAAATAATGGACTACATGTTTATAGTAGTCGTCTTTAACTACAAAAGAATCCAACCAATATTATAAATATGAAAGTTCTGAGTATGGATGTATAGATAGATGCTTGATACTCGAATGAGTATCAAGCATCTATAGATCCATACTCAAAACTTGCGTGAATACGCAAAAACTACCAGACGGATTTGGATGAAACTTTGTAGTAATAGGTATAGCTTATACATCTGAATAACATATAGGCTATAATTTATAAAGTTTAACGCGGGTAAACTGGCGGGGCACAGCTAGTATTATATATGCGAAAGTTTGTGAGTATGGATGTATAGATGTATGGGTGTTTTTACTCTCTTACGCAAACACAACCGAACAGATTTTAATGAAACTTTATAGTAATAGCTTATATATCCGAATAACACATAAGCTGTAATTTATAAAGTTTAACACGGGTAAAACTGAGGGGCTCAGGTCCTATAGTATATAATAGCGTAATGTGTCTGTATATATTTAAGTCATAAATAATCGCAGGATCGGGCAAAGCAATACCCTCCCCTCGTCCCGCTGTCCCCGCGTACCCACCAATATCTTAAATGTTTTACATTTCCGATTGCTATTTAGGAAATGTATAGATTTCCTAGGAAATGTGTAATGTGTAAGTATAATATAATTTATTTCACACATTTCCGTGCGATTTTAGGAATTACATACATTACCTAGGAATTGTATAAAATGACGGATTACATACATTTCCGTTAACATAGATATATATGACATTCATAGTTTGTAAAAATTTTACTCCCAAAGGTGTAAAATAACAATAAGGAATAGGGGATGAAAGTTTGTAGGTAAGTAAGTATAGTTTGTGTGAATGTTTTATAAGTTTGTAGGTAAGTAAGTATAGTTTGTGCGAATGTTTTATAAGTTTGCGACAAAATGTGCGGACGAAGTAGGTAGCCTAGAATATTTTTGAAGTAAAACTTCTTTAGACGCGTCGTGTACTTTTTGGGTGAACAAAATCATCGAACTCTCGTCATTGTCACCGAACGCTTTCCATGAGCTAGATGTATACTGTAAGGTATTATGTGTATTATATGGGCCAACAAAAAGCGTCAAACTCGCGTCATCGTCACCGCACTGTTCCCATGAGATATATGTATACTGTGTATACAACATGTAACTTAATTAACGCACATCCTGAAAATAGTTTGTTCAGAATCGTTTACTGAATCGATTTATATCATTTTTAATATAGGTATTCTTTTGTTCCAAAATAATTAAAACTACGGAAATTATTGTCATATTAACCCTATACAGTCAAAATAAATTGAAATGGACCGTAAGTCAAATAATAAGACTTTTTTAAATTGCAGTTTTATTTGTATTCATACAAATTCCATCATTCAATACAAAATAAAGAAAAATAAACTTTATTCCAAGAAACTAATTTAGTAAATAACAATGCATATACATGTTAAATAAAAAATTGAGTGTATGTATTATGATTACAACATAATATTCGAATTGGGGTTTCTGAGGGTGTGCGTTAAATACGTTACATGTTGTAATAGATATACCTCCGTGGCTTTAAATTTATTATTATTTTAAATAATATTTTACTAAACAAGTTATTTAGTTAACACTTCCTCGAATTGTTTTAATGTTATTTATTAGTTATTTTTTCATTTTAATTCTAACCGGGGTGGGGGGCACTGGTGGACGGTAACATAGGTTTTCACATGAAAATTTACGTCAGGCACCAGTTTCTAACACAGATGAACTTTAAAGGAGCTCTTATCATAAGACCTATAACTATTGTGAGAGAAAAACAAGATTATTTAACATTTTTAATTATTAATATTATGATTATTCCAAATTATTTATTTATAGTTCCTATTTTTAACATATTTATATCTATAAAATTGAAACAAAAAAGAAAACAATAATATATAAATAAATATGAAAAAAATAGAGGTCCTCCAGCGGCGAGGTTTGACGCCCTAGGCCGCCGGTGGTCAGGGCGACAGAGTAAGGAACCTCCTTACAATGCGTGCCGTTCCCATTATTGCAGCCTTTTGTATCCGACCCTTGACCCAGTGATCTAGCTAAAGCCCCTTATTATTATTATCATTCAGCATAGAATGTTATGACTGGCTTGGTGGTCTAGTGGTTAGTGACCCTACTGCTAAGCCAGAGGTCATGGGTTCGAATCCCACCCAGGATTAATATTTGTGTCATTAGCAGAAATAAAAAATACGGTATTTACATTTGTCTGGCTGTATAAAATAGATAAAAAGACAAAAATGCTGGAAATAGGTTCTGTTGGTTATGCTTTAAAACCCTGACTATTTTAGATGTACAAAAACGTATTTTCTAGAGATTTATTATAGATATAGATAGCCCAACGAGTTCAATAACTTATGGTCTCCTATTCCATATCCTCTGAATAAAATAAGAACAAATTTAAAAAAATTAAAACTTACTTAAATGCAGCTTTTACTCTCGTCCACTTGGAAACCTTAGATTTATCCATTTCCTTCATAAACACTCCCTCAGATCTCCTCCGCAACGGAGTACCAGGGGACGCATCGCTATCATCCCCTCCTGCAGACCTAGATCTTTGTTTCCTCAACAAAGACCCTCCGAACCTCGCATGGTGCTTCCACTTAGACCCTGACCGTTTCATACTCCTCCCACCCATAATAACAGAATCATAAACAAATTGACCATATTCATCTTCAAATTCGATATTCAAAACCTCGTTCATCTGCTCCAACTCTTTAGTCTCTGACTTCAATCTTTCGTTTTCTTGTTCTATCCGTTTATAAGCACCGTGGAGACGTTTCAAATGATTCACATCTTTCAATCTCCGTAAGAGTTGGTTGTTCTGCTCTTTTAAAGTTACGAACTGGTCTAACAGTCCCAATAGTTTTTCTAGTTGGTCCATAGTTTCAAGCGTATTTTTTGTTCTTTGGGCTACATCAATCCCTCGTCTGGAAGCGCCGTCGTGTTGACCTTTGAGTCTTTGAATCATACTTTCGCATAACGCTTCTGGGTCTGGACTTTCGCCATCGATTACAGACCAGTATTCATCAGGAGGAGTAGGACCGGCGGTGCAGGGAGAAGACCCTTCAGCATCTGAAGGTGTCTGTGGAGATTTAACGGTAAGGGTAGCAGGAGGTTCCCCTCTTCGCCTTTTATGTAAACCAGTACCACTTGGTGGTAACTCAGCTAAGTCTTTCGACTCTTTTCGTTCAGTTTTGCTATTCTTCTCTTCCACAACCACGTCGGTGACGTCATTATCTTTTAATGACGTCATAATGCAGCGGTAGTCTGTGTCTGAGTCTCAACTATTTATATATGAAAATAAACGCACGTGCAACGGGAAGAACTCCACGGCAATTTATTACGGAATGCATTTTTAGTGATATTGATTGAAATAAACTATCTGTGATTACATCGTTAGGTTACAGGATTACGTGGGTATCACATAACACTTTTATATATTCCATTTCACCAACACTTTCACTCTCACAATTTGTAGTTAAACTATTTTAAAGCTTTGACATACTTTTTAAATTACTACGATATTGATATTTAAATATTAAATTTAATTATTAAAGTACTAATTCTTTGGTATATTGTTGAAATAATAAATTATGAATATAATTAATAATAAATTTGTATTAAAACGATCGATAGCGCCGCCCAAGACCTATGCGCGTACGGCGGGCGGGCGGCCGCGTACTGCCGAGCTTTCCCGAAGTTCTACGGATACTACCGAGCGTTTCCGAATACGTATTTTTAACTTTTGCATTCCTTGCATACTAGCCAAAGGATTTAAAACTTTATATTGCTCATAATAGAGTTGAATCGTTGTGTAAAATATTATTTTGTTAAGTAAGAACACATTCTTAATGCTTACATCGGCTTCCGAAATGTACGCCCATTAACCCATTTATGAAAAAGGGACTAAAATCCTCATTTTCTTGTCTTGTATACGATTTAACGTCTGTTATTTAAAAGGTTGACGTTTTAAGAACATTTGTATGTAAATATGTATTCGGTAAGAAAATTATTGTAAGAATAAATCAATGTTCCTCGCTGTTGAAGTTTGGACGTTAAAATGTAAAACAAAATAAACACCCACTTCGGAAATAATGAAAATAAAGGTTTAAGTATAATATTATAAAATAATTTGAAGGCGAAATCCAAATTTTCTTCATTGCATTTTCCCATTTATGAACATTGGGGTCGGCTTCCATTCCATGGAGGTATGTTCCAGTCTATTGGGGCTAACTACCAGAATGAATCGAGCAACTGATCTAAGATACATACATATATGATACTAGCTGTGCCCCACGGTTTCACCCGCATCAAACTTTATAAATTAATAGCTGTGCCCTGCGGTTTAACCTGCGTGAAACTTTATAAATTGTAGCCTTTGTGTTAATCCAGGGTATCAGTTAACTCCATGCCAAATTTAATTAAAATCACTCCAGCCGTTTAGACGTGAATAAGTAACAAACATACACACTCACAAACTTTCGCCTTTATAATATTAGTGTGATAGACTATGCGTTAATCCAGGGTGTCAGCTAACTCCATACCTAATTTTATTAAAAACACTCCAGCCGTTTGGACGGGAAGAAGTAACAAACAGTCAGTAGTAGGATGATTGATATAGATAGGTCATGGGTTTGTTCCCCACGCAGGACAAATCTTTCTATGATGAGAAAGATTTTTTGTTCTGTGTCTGGGTGTAATCTATCTATAATATGTTTATATTTAAAAATATATTAGTATGTTTATCAGTTAACTGGTTCCCATAGTACGGGCTCTGTCTAGTTTGGGATCAGATGGCCGTGTTTCAACCGTCCCCAGATATTTATTTATTAAAGATATTTATAGGGAATTAGTATCTAACTAAGCTTAAAAAAACTGCCGTAAAGAGTAAGGTATCACATTTGCCAGACCTTTGAGGGTAAATTATAGGGACAATGTGACAATTCACACAGATCATCCTAGCCCCAAACTAAGCAAAGCTTGTACTATGGGTACCAGGCGACGATATACATACTTATATAGATAGATAAATACTTAAATACATAGAAAACATCCATGACTCAGAAACAAATTTTTTTTTTTTTTTTTTCACACAAATATTTGCACTTACCAGGATTCGAACCCAGGACCACCAGCTTCGTAGGCAGGAGCACTACCAACTAGGCTACGGTGATCGTCAAAAAAAATGTTTCCTACAACGTTTTACATAATACATAATATAATACAAAAAGAAGAATCGAGAAATTCTGAGTTTCAGGGATGAATAAAGTAGTAATAAAGTGGCCCCTAATTCACGTATGGATCCCTTATACAATCGGATTTATGGCATTAAATTAAAAAATCACGAAAAATACAGCATAGATCATACCTTTATCAATTATAAATATTAATAAAACCTACTTGCTATATTAAATACTCACCAAGAAGGTATTTTACATGAATTTTAAAGATAGACACTGGTGGAATTCCAAAATTCTTCTTTTTAAATTTCTTGACAATTGTTCGTAATCCAAATAATCTGTTCAGTTGAAACAAAGAAATTTTCTGTTATGTCATAGTTTCTGGATATTTTTGTGAATTGTTTTATTTTTCTCTTTCTGTTTATTTTTACTTGATATATTAAAATTTTAAGTGGTTATCATAATGTACTGGCGGTGAACTATTATATACTGGTAAGAATATTATTATTAAGTTTAACAAGAGTCGCCAATATAGTAGAAACCAACGGGTAACTCACGTTATTAATTTTATGTTGGACTCCGCGAATAGTTTCAACTTCTTCAAGAGATCATCTTCAGGATGAATGTGACCCTCACGACGTGACGTCCAGTCTCTGCAAGACTGGATGCTATAACTAGTTTTCATTGAAATAGTATTTTGTTTTACTTAGCTGTATGGAAATTGTGAATTGCCCCCCCATCATTCGAGTTTCCGCCTCGGAGCTCATTTCCCCATGTTCCCCACACTACCCCCATGTTCATCAAGAAGCTTTTACACTAGCTATTCAAATCAAAAACTACTGTAAGAGAACAGTCTCCGAATTTCCTCCATATGAAAGGTTGGTTTTGAATTCGGTGTTTTTATTTTGTGATCATAGTCGTCAAAGCCAGCTCAGTATATAATGAGCTGGCTCTGATGACTATGATCACAAAATAAAAATACCGACTTCAAAACCAACTAGAAAATACAAAAATAAAGAAAACACGTCAAGCTAAACATTTCCAGTATAAGCTGATCTCGCGTTGTATGTTGTATGTTCCATACAATGAGAGGTCAGCTGGATTGGATATGGAATGGATGAATATTGGAAATGTATAGCTTGATATGTAGCTGAGTGTACGCTAAATTAAACCATATGAAGTATTTTTGGTACCCAACAAGAATAGGTAACGAAGTGTGCTAATATCATTGGGTCATAATCGAAGATTTTAAGTGCTATTTTTCTTTCGCTTTCTCGACTTCTCCACTGCTGAACAAAAGCCTCCCAAGAATCATCTTGGCGGGATATGCCATAATCGCCACGCTTGGCAGGCGAGTTGACGATCGCGGTATGATCGTCATAGTACTCAGAAAGAAGCTGCTGGGCAGCATCCAGTGGGATGGGCATCCCACGGGATGAGTTGGGGTGATGATATTCTCGAGATTGTGATATTAACAGATTATATAATAGTAATCTGAAGTGCTTTCTGTAAGTTGGTTATTTTTTTACTGTCTCGGTGGTGGTAACGTGATTAACCGCATGTAATGAGGTCCTGGGTTCGGATCCCAAGTGGGACCAAAAAGTGATTATAGGATTTTTTTTGATATTATCACCCGCGCGGCGAGAGCGTATAAAGCTGTTGGTCCTGTCCTGACCTCTTTCCGGTCATGTTGCAAGTCTTCCCATCGAATCATGAGTGATGGAATAGAATGTACACCGGTGTTACGCACACACTTTTATTTTCACAGTTTAATTGTTCAGAGGAGATGGCTATTTTCCATTGAGACTGGCCGCCATTTCTTTTGAATTCGGTCAGGTCATTATTTTCTCTAAACTGCTTAAATGGATGTTGTCCCAAATCAGTTTCTCAGCAAGATCTAGTTCTCTGGGCTTTTTGTATATTGGTATGTATGTTCTTCTGTCAGGTGACCGTGTATGGGTTGCAACGCTATGGAGGGAGAGGAGGAAGAGATGAAGAAGAAGTTAGACGACGACGCAGTCGAATTCCTGCGGAAGCGGAGTGAGACTGAAGCGCAGCGCTACATAGCTCATCTCAAGCCTCTCGCGGACTTAGTACAAAAGTAAGTCTTTGTAACACAAAATCATTGTCAGCCAAAGTGCGTCCACTGCTGGAAAAAGTCTCCCCAAATAAAGTGGGGATATGCCATAATCGCCACGCTTGGCTGGCCAGATCGCAGTTTGATGGTCATAGTTCACAGAAAAACGCTGCCGCGTTCAGTGGTAGGTATACCCTGGACGCTTTCTACGCCCCACACGGAATAAGATGGGGTGATAATATTATATGCCGTCACCAGGCAGCGGAATTCAAAATAAGGAAATCATAAATTTGTTTGGTGGCGATTGAACCAGCACCTACCAATACCAATCTAGCAATCTGGGACCGGTAATCCTTGAGTGCCATTGCTAACAGACTTACGGAGGATGTGAGTCCTGTCCATTGCCTTTCTTTCTTTCTTTATATTCGTAAGTTTCGTTCGTTCTTAGCGTAAGGTCTCATCAAAGCAACATCTAATCACGGCACTACATTCTGATCAAGAACTCAGACTTGTTCGTAAGTTTAGTTTTTGGTGAATTATCTCACTGCATCTGTGCTCAATATTGTTTGTAAGTTTGATCTTAGCGAAACGTATGACTGCATCAAAGCAATGTTAAATCGAAGCGAACCTTAAGACCGAGAGCTCGAAATTTTTAAGTTTGTTCTTATCGCTATGAGATGCAATTTCTTACTGCATTCCGTTTGGATATATATACCTACACTGAATAAGAGGATGCGATGTAGCAGATTCTTAATTACTGCACCAACCGTCTTCGAAATCGATATCTGTGAGACTCGAATTTGGCTTTTCAAAATACAGGCATGCCAAATTAAAATATGTAATGCAGTCGTTCAAAATTTTTATCTTAAATTATTTTAGTTATTTCAATTTAGCGCAAATTGTACTAAGTGAAACTTCGTAAGCATCGCAAAATCATGCTTTACGCTTATAATTTCTAGTAAGTAATCATTAATCCATTTTCTGTGGCAATTCGATTGACTTTATTTGCCAAAAAATATGATAACATATTGATATAAAGCCTAGGCCTCAAATCTAGCCCAAAAGTATGCAACTACAAAATACAAATTAATACATTCGTACATAGACTCACGCCTGTTTCCCAGACGGGTAGGCAGAGACAACGGATTTCCATTCGTCAAATACAAATTAATATGAAATCAAATACAAAAATGTCATTTAAAAGTATGCTAGTTAAAATAAAACATAGAAAGTATTTATGAATTTTTGTTCCTTGTCAAGCATTCATTTATAGAATAATAATTTTGTTCTAGAAGCTATGCTCTTGAACTATGCTTACTTTCCTACCCGAACTTTACGCTATTACATCGCGCTAGCACATCCAGCTACCCCAATCTGTCAAATTTATTTCATAGATTTTCAACTTAATCACATAAGCATAAGATTCACATTAAATTGGAGAGATTTGACCGATTGGGGTAGCTTGATGTGCTGACGTCTATTCTTTCGGAGCAACGGCTAAGGGCGATGGTAGAGTGATTGTAATGTCATCAACCTCAGAAAAAAGGTTGTGAGTTGACTGGGGTCTTTACTCAAAGCCTTTTTTCAAAGGCCATAACGGGTTATTTTGGAATGATGCTCTATAGCTGCCGAGATGTAGATGATGTAAATACTGCAGACTTTTATTGATTTGATTGAGCCTCTACCCGGAGCCTGGATGTTGGCGATTTAATACGCCGGTGCCTCAGAGAGAACGTAAATCTATCGTTTCTCGGTTTGATCTCATCTCAGTCAGATGGGATTATAAGTATAATAATATCCTGGGATATTATTCACACACGGCTATCTGATCCCAAACTAAGCAGAGTTTGTACTATGGAAACCAGATAACTGATATAATACATATGCAATTTTTTCTGTTGTAAATACATACCTATGTAGATAATTTACACCCAGACTCAGGACAAAAAGACATGTTCATGCACACAAATATCTGTCCCGGGTGGGAATCGAACCCACGACCTGCGGCGTGAAAGGCAGCGTATCTACCAACCACGCCAACAGGCCCGTCCAGAATGAAGCAATATATAGTGCATCTGAGTTTGCCTCTGTTGGTCTAGAGCCTAGTGACCTTGACTACTGGGTGGTCCTGGGTTTGACCCCATCAAGGAAAAATCTTATGATAGTACGATTGAATTGAATTGACTGAGACAGTCGCCGCGCCTCTTCGTGTCGCGGGTTCCAGTCCCGCGCTGGACAACTATTTGTGTGACCCATTAAGTTGCTCTGAGTCTGGATGTAATTTGTGTCCGTCTATTATATGTTTGTAAAGTACCCCGCGACACAGAGATGGCTTAGATTCCCGAGAGCGGGCGTTGTGTTTAGATAAAAAACTTGAAGAGGTTATTATGTACAAAAAACCTGTATACACTCAACAAAAATAATCAAATCACATCAAATGAAATCAATGTTTATTGTGTGAAATTTGGTACAAAAAGAGGATCTTATTCTATACATACATAGTTCTCAAAAATCAAGCATAGGTACAGGTGTACACAATTTTACAGTTCCTGCAGTAATAATAAATGTCACGTGTAGTTAAATATTCTCATGTTAATTAACTAAAAATAATGAATACCAAATTGTTATAACATTAATATTTTTCATAATTAAACAATCCCAATAATATCAAATTAATACAAAACAAATACAAAATTACATTCAAATTTATATAACAGTAATTATTTATAAGTCAACAAGTAAATATAATCAAATAATAATGTGATGTCAAATATCTGTTACCATAATTCAATAATTATTTTAATTGTCAAGATACGAATAAAAATTTATTGAAATTTTAATACAGTTTCTATATATAGCATATTATTCGGCTTTCAAAAAATAGACTGGTCCTCAAGAAATTGTTTGACACTATAGTATGCTTTACTAAGAAGAAAACCTTTCAATTTCTGTTTCATGCTGGGAATATTGGAACTGTTCAAAATATCTTTCGGTAGACGATTGTAAATACGTAAATAATCGTCGCGACACCACACTGTTTAATGCGAAATAGAAATGAAAATATCTGGCTTGCTTTCTATAAGAGAGAGAGAGAGAGACAGACAGAGAAACATGCGCACGCCGCACAGCTGCAAAAAGTGTCGTGACAACTTTTCGTAAGATTTTTTTCCGTCTAGCTCCCTTTCACAACGCGCGATAAGGAACTTCGTTCCAAAAAACACCTGTCTGGGCGTTATTAATCTGTATAATATGTATGCATTTAAAATACGTTTATCAGTTTTGTGACCATCGAGCAGGTTTTGTCTAGTTTGGGATCAGATGGCAGTGAGTTAGTTGTTCTAAGATATTATTTAGTTTAGTTGGCAAGTCTCCGTTGTGACTGGCTGCCGTAGTCGAAATTTGGGCACAATCAATATATTGCCTGCGGCTTGAATACTCATTTCCCATACTTTGCTAACGTTGCTATTGTAAATTTGCTAGGCGTCGTCGAGCTGCTGATGCGCGTCGTAATTCTGAACACGGACATGTAGGACATGAGAAGCACCACGAAAAGCACCACGAGAAACAACACCACGACAAGAACCATGAGAAAGCCCGGGACAGGAGCCATGAGAGGGGCAGTATCAAGAAACCGGTCGATAATACGTATGTATAAGTTAATTCTAATTCTTTGTTGTACACTGATAATATATAAAGTGTAACGTATTAGCCGTGTGGTTCTCGGCTCAGCAAGAATAACAGGGCTACGTGTACGTGTCGTAAAAGGCGACTAAGGGTGCCTTTCCACCAGAGATGTGCTATGCAGCTATGCTGTGAGAATGTAAAAGGTAAGCTACGAAACTGTGCGTACGAAGCTTTAAAGCGCGACCGTCGTTATAAACACAAGGTCCGACATAATAATAACATTTAATTCGTACCTTAATATAGACTGAACCATTCAGACAATATGTAGTAAAAATATAGCTAAAATTTAAAATTTTGTTAATTAAACCTACACATTAACAATAACTTAATTTAAGTTAGTTAAATATCGTTACTGTTATAAAATAAATCTTATTGTAAATTATTTCCAACAATCCGTGTACCTAAATATCAAGTACCTAGAAATAACTATAAAAAATTATATATTACTACGAACATGTTCTGACTATTTACAAGCGCTTTTTTAAAGTCTACGTGAATAAAAACCTTTTTTATTTATTTTATTTATTTATGTGACCGTTTCCACTGATGCTAAGCTATGTAGCGCTGCAAGTTAGATTTGATTGCTATGAAGATGAGCCGATGCAAAGTAGCTGCGCGAGGAAGGTGCGCAGCTCGAGCTATGCGATGTATCGATAGTACTCTTTAACGACCCGTTCAGTTCATTTCTACTGTAGGTACTCTGTTCTGCACATAGCTACACCACACGCGACGACCCACAGCTGGCATCCATATCACGCATCCATGTCACGCTTCTATAGCACATATTCATAGCACGCATCCATAGCACACATCCATACATAGCTCACATCCATAGCACGCATCCATAGCACACATCCATGTCACGCTTCTATAGCACACATTCATAGCACACATCCAAACCATGCAGCCTTCCATATAAAGAACATAGGTATCTTAGTTGAATCCGTTTCCACCAGTGCTAAGCTACGTCCACCAATGAATGTGATTGGTGGATATCTATTCGTGAAGACCTTTTATTGGCTCTCAGGAACTATAACTGTTGTCACTTGTTTGCGTCGCATCGGCGCGTCGTTATTATTGTAAATTACCTACTAAAAGAAAAGTGATCTCAAATATCATATATCATACATTTACTTAAATTAGACATAAGGCCATTTACTGGAGTGGAGGGTTGATAACTTGAGACACAGGAACCATCCTAGTTCAGGTATCAACCCACCATAGATTCTATTGTTGTGATTTAAATGTATGTGCACCTTTTTCAAACTGTATTGTACTATGGTGAGAAATAAAAGATTTATTATTATTATTATTATAATTATTGCATATAATAATAATAATAATATCTAGGGACAATGTCACACAGATCATCCTAGCCCCAAACTAAGCAAAGCTTGTACTATGGGTACCAGGCGACGATATACATACTTATATAGATAGATAAATACTAATATACATAGAAAACATCCATGACTCAGAAACAAATATTCGTGCTCATCACACAAATATTTGCACTTACCGGGATTTGAACCCAGGATCACCAGCTTCATAGGCAGGAGCACTACCAACTAGGCTACGGTGACCGTCAATGAATGTGATTGGTGGATATCAAACGCATCCATAGCAACGTAGCATAGCACATCTCTAGTGGAAAAACAGCCTAAGGGTCACTGTCCACGGAGGCGTCTATGAAGTTTCATAGGCGCTTCAAAATACGCCGAACAGCTTAAGCAGCCTAGCGTACTGGTCAATGTCCACGAGGCGTAACACAAGCGAAAGTTTTCGATCATTTTTGAGAATGGAGTCTGACAACGAAGACGTTATTTTGGCTTATCACTGCATTCGAAGACGCCGTTTCCGCGCTGTACGGCCGGCATCAAGATGACAATTTTTTTTTGCATATCCCAAGGAATCGCTTTAACTGTCTTGGATCCCGCAAGGAATTTAATCAGAGAGAAACAAGGAGCAGTTAGAAATGAATAGTTGTACTTCTTGTCTTGTCTAGTACTGTTCTTGTATTCTTAATCTATTCCATCATATGCTAAAAATACCTTTATAAGACGTTCTTGTACTTTTTATGATAAAAATCTTAATACTGTTGATATTTTCTCAAACTCTTATACACAATTTAGATTTAAAATAAGAAAATTACTACTAAATAATAGCTAAAAAGATACAAAAAACTATTTAGATTGTATAATTTATTTGATAATCTTGTATGTGTTCCTCAGTATTCTCAAAGTAAACTAGGAACATAATATTAGTTATTAAGATAATGGAACTTTAGGTCAATTAGAAATTAAGTTTTGTATACATTTGCTGTAAACGACTGTTTCTTTCCTAAATAAATAAATAAAATCATGGTGTATTGTTGCAGTGGACGCGGCGGAGAGAAGGTAATACGCCTTTCCAGGTCCCAGTCTCATGATTCGAAGGCTGAGGATGCGTGCTGTCCGAAACCGAGATGCCGAAGGAGGCGCCGCTCCCGTGTAAGATTTTTATTGCCCGCTGGGGTGGGTGCATCCCACCATCCCCACTATTTTGACTCATAGAGATAGTAGAAATTTTATTATAGGATTTTTGTACAAAATTTTATTGAGCAAATTTAGTACTAATTTCCTTCTATTAGTGAATATCCTGGAACATTATTCACACACGGCCATCCGATTCCAAACTAAGCATAGGTACAGACATGTTCATGCACACAAACATCTGTCCTGGGTGGGAATCGAACCGACGACCTGCGTTAAAGGCATGCATTTATATATGTAATTAATTTACAAATATGGATTAATTTACAATCTGAAATAAATATTTTATTATTATTATTACTATTTACCAACCTTGCCAACCGGCCATTGATATTACTGCTATACCTAGCGCCACGAGTTATGAGCGCTCTGTTTTAGTGGTGGGGATCTACGCATGTGTACACTCGCAAACAAAACAACTTAGGGTCGAGTTTAAATAATAATTTAAGTATTTAAAAAATATCCCTATATTAATAATGCGAGAGTGCGTTTATTTGTTATTCGTTTGTTACTTTACATTTAAAAGTAAGTACTCTCAAAAAAACATGAAATTTTGTACAGAGATAGTTTGAACTATCTCTTTGCAAAATTTTGACGCTTCCACAGGTGGAAGTGCGGACTAGTGCATATTATAATAAATAAAAATATGCATAAAAATGCATTGATGTATAATTTCATTACTTTTTTCTAAACTATTTTCAAAGGTTTTAAACGATTGTGCGAACGAGGTATTTATCTTGTCTTTTTAACATCTGACCCTAAAGCATTTTAATTATTGGTCAATACAAATAATATAAACGATCGAAAACAACTATTCACGCGACTGTACTTTCGAAGTGAAATCAACGTGCGCCGAGTGTGTGAGTTCTACAGCGACTGATTCTCCAATAGTGCGCAAGGACAGCGCCGGGCGCGGGCTCCCTTGCCCCGCGCCTCAACCCTGTTACCAAACAGACCTAAAAGTGCGTTCTGCGCAGATGAAGCGAGCGCTCATAACTCGTGGCACTAGGTATACTAATATTACATACAAGGTTTTAAGGAGCTCCTTAACATACGTTCAACTTGTAAAACAGTCGCATCCTAGATAATTCATACTCATAGATCTCCACAACTGCCGGTCATGCGCTATCCGCATCCAAAGGCATCCCTTGATAATTGATTTAGAGAAATCATGGATTTCCATATTTGGGATACATTTCTTCCATATTATAAATTAGATATGTGATCCTGATACAATACAGCACAAAATTCAAGATTACTATGCATGCATGAGTGATTAGGAATGCCGAGATTTAACATTGTTCGATTGGTTCCCTTCCGATTAATTTTGTATTAAGACTTAGACTGAAAGAAGCAGAAGTTAATCTCAAAAATGGGAAATCATAAATTTAATCGTCCGGCGGGTCTCGAACCATCATCGTGATCTGCCAGCATGTATCGTTCGTAGCTTAACGCAGAGCGCCAACCCCGGATTGGTAGATGGTGCAGGTTCGAGACCCGCCGGACGATTAAATTTAAGATTTCCCATTTTTGAGATTAGATAAACGCTTTGCATTGCGAATAATGCTATACAATTCAAATTTAATAAGCAGAAGTTAGTTCTTTTATTCACATGTTCACTCTTACTTTATAGAGACGTCGCCGCAGCTGCCGCCGTCGTCGTCGCCGCAGTTGCCGCCGTAAACGCCGCCGCAGCTGCCGCCGTCGTCGCAGACGCAGCTGTAGCCGCCGCCGGCGCAGGCGAAGCCGCTGTCGCCGACGACGTCGTAGCCGCTGCCGTCGCCGTCGTCGTTAATAACCAACCCTCCTAGTCTTTCCTGCCGTCTTTTGCCAAAATTTTTACTTTTGTCCCGTTTTGATTGATTTGTGATTTTTGGAATACAATTTTACTGCAATATATTTTTATTTTATTACTTAAGTAGTACTTTTTTAGCTGCGTTGTTAAAGGCACGGGGGGTATCACAATCTTTCTGATTGAGGGCAGCTACTGAGATTTTTTACTTGATTGAATAACATCAATATCAATTTTCGGTCCAGCCCTGCAGTTGAACTTAGGTCCTAGTTAACCTAGTTAACTGCGGTCGTGTATTGTCAACGATACTGATTTACTGACCACTCCTTTGGAAGGCTTATTCCGTTTATCCACCCTAAAAAAGCCACCCTAAGGAGGATACTCGGAAACGCGTGTCCTTCTATCCACCCTGAACGGGGTGGATAACCGTAATTCATATAATATGTTTCTTCCGATTTTTTACCCCAAGTACAGTTGAATCAAATCAATATCTTTTAAGTTTTAATTTAATATTTATTGTTAAGCGAATAACATAAAATAGTCTTAAAATCTAAATTGTAGGTACATGGTACTATAAGATAGAAAGCCGAAGCGGGGCTGGTGGTTTTTTATAAATTTTGCAATATGTCCAGAAAATGACCAACGCTTATTTCATTATTGAGTAGACGTAGTTGCGTATCCTGGATAAATTCGTCCCTTTTAATGTATATTTGCAATCGTTTTCTAAATTTTTTTGCTGCAGCAGACGTATCATTATAAGTATGATAAGTATGTACATCTAAAGTATTTTAATGTTCACGAAGTTTCTTGGACTGGGTTTGTGTATGTTTTTGTGTTAATGACTGTACTTAGGCAGGTGAGAAAAACGGAAGAAACATATTATATGAATTACGGTTATCCACCCCGTTCAGGGTGGATAGAAGGACACGCGTTTCCGAGTATCCTCCTTAGGGTGGCTTTTTTAGGGTGGATAAACGGAATAAGCCCTTTGGAAGTTCTAAAACGAAAGTTAACCGATGTGAAAATGCACCGTCGTCGACGCGTTTCCAAAACGCGTGTCGACGGCGCGTTTAAAAAACGTGGTGTGCATAAGTTCTAAGTCCTCCTACACACTATGCGGCTAGCCGTAATGCGGCCAGCCGTGCGGCTGACAATACTCTGATATTTTTACAAGAAACCAGTTTTATTCGCACTGTGATGCGGCAGCCGGTTTGCAATATTGATTGCTGACGGCTGACGCTCATTCCGGCTAACCGTGCGTAGGAGGCCTAAGGAGTATGGAGTGTACGACTTTATTTTAGAGTCAAAATTTTTTTATTTCTTTGGTAAATCGGTGAAAAGTTATCGGCGAGGTTAAGCAACTAGGCCGCGGTCAGTCCATAGATGGGTGACCATCAAAGTGGTTTACTTTCTGAGCGTTTCCGTGCTTCAGAAGGCACGTGAAGCTGATGGTCCCGGTTGTAGTCATTAGACAACAGTCGTTAAGCCATGTCAGAGGCTTACTAGGTGGCTTGAACAACTCTTTAGGGAATAGGCCACGGTGTGTTGTGACCTATTGTCCTAATAGATAATTTGAGGTGTTGTCGAGCAGAGGTTGCCCGTAAAATGAAACTAGTGCAGACTGTTGCAGCGATTGATATCGAATGCTTTTATTTTCAGAATGTTCCTATTTATATATACAAGTGGTTTACATTATTTACAATTTTGCATGCTGGTGGCGTTGATCGTTGCGCGGGAAACAGCCGCGGCGCAGGGCGCAAGCGCGGGCGCTTGTAGCTCCCAAGAAAGTAATAATATTAGGCCCGTAGCCGCGTCTCCTTCCTTTTGGTTCCGGCCACGGACAAGGATGGACGCTTGCTCGCTGCGTGTTCGCTGTCACTCGGCGTGTGCGCGATGTCCGAAGATTTGTGCATCTTCATAAACAAACAGCCTTTTTTGAGGCTACAACTGTTTTTGTTTCTCGATAGTACGTCGAGTAGCTATATGGTATAGTAGGGTATTATAGTAAGCTCACGGTTTGACGCATGGCTGCTCCGGAAACGGGGCAGCCTAACCTTCAGGTTGACACAGATACTCACCGGACACGGGTGCTTCGGTGAGTACCTGTGTCGAATAGGTAGAGAGGCGACACCGACGTGTCACCATTGTGGCGGCGGCCCGGACTCGGCCCAACATACACTCGAGTTGTGCCCAGCTTGGGCCCCCGAGAGGCGAGTCCTGGTCACTGAAATAGGATTGGACCTCTCGCCGCCAGCAGTGGTTTCGGCTATGCTGGCGGCGACAACCGGATGGAACGCGGTGGCCTCCTTCTGTGAAGCTGTTATGCTCAAGAAGGAGGCCGCCGAGCGCGACAGGGAGCGCAACGATCCCTCCCGTAGGAGAACGAGACGGCGCCGATGAACTGGACATTGACGCTAATGTCCGCTTAATCGGCGCCGGCGCTGGGAGCTAGTCTCAGCGCGAGAGAGTATGCGGCGTCCGGCCGGCTTCTCCCCGGCTAGGCGCCGCCCCTGGGATCGCTGGCGTTTGGAGGAAGGGCACTCCACTCGTCTTGTATAAGCGGTCCCGGGAAGAGGTAACCTGCTGTAGCTCAGGTTGCCTAAACGCGCTCGTGCGTGATGGGGGAGGGGGGAGGCATTCGGGCCCCTCCCGTCCCCGGGTGAGAGTCTCAGATACTCAGTGTACGGCGGGGGCACTGGTGAGATCGTTCACGAGTACCCAGAGCCCCCGCCACAGGCACTGTGAGGCTGGCTACCGTGGTGGTGTTAGTGGGTCAGCCCTACACAACGTGCGAATGGCATTTCCACCACGTAAAACAAAACAAAAAAATATATAGTAGGCTGGTGCACGGCTGCTATAACTCTGACACTAAGATAACCACTGGCCATACGATAAGTAAGTGCTTAAATAGAACTTTAATGAGAACTGGTGTCTGTACTAAGATCGAAACCTGTATGACAGATCTCCAGACATTCTCCAATCTTATATGTCGCGCAAGAATTTGATTATAATGAACGAAACTAAATTAAAACTAAAACTGAGTTGCATATAAAAACAGTTGAGGGACAAAAATAATGCTACATTCAAGAGAAACACCATACAGCAAATATAAGTAGAAAGGATAACAAAATAAAAAATACACTAAGACATATTATAATATAAGTCTTTATTTGAGGTAACAAATAACAATTAACAGTCATGGATTACAATATTAGTATTAGACCAGGGTCGATAATTTTAAAAACCAAAAAAAATAATAGTAGGATGAAACCCATTAGAAAAGGAGGGGAATATTATAAAAATGAAAGGAAAAATAATTTACGGGCGATCTGAGGTCGGGAAGGGGATGGGGGTGAGTTTTTAAGGGTAAAAAACGGTTTTTCTCGATTTCCGGTAAAACTAAAAGTCCCATCGAAAAAAGTCAAATGGCAAAGTTGTAGGTAATAAAAAGATCTAAAACTTTTGTATTCACACTTTTTTCACATAACCTAAAATTTATGCGAAAACTTCAAAAAACCAAGTTTTTGGTTTTTTATTTTTATCTTTTACATAAATTTCTCTTTTTTAACGAAATTTGGTGATAACTTACCTTTTTATGTCCCAAATACGCTGTAATTTATTTGATTAAAAATATTTATTTTTTCCACTTATTTTGAATTAATTTCGAAAACACACCCTAATTTTCAATCGAAAAGTCACCCGTCAAAATATCAAGTTTTTTCAAAAAATTGGTATGTTTTCTGTTCGTTGAAATTTCTACTTTCCGATGGTGAAAAAAACTATATATGTACCTATAGTAAATCTACTCAGAAAATGCAAAAAAAAATCGAATTCTTTTTTTAATCACTATAAAAAAATTTGAGCTATTTATTAAAATTAACACTTTAATTACTCAAAAAACATTAGATTACATGTAACATTGATAAAAAAAATATACTACTATAATTAACAAACAAATAAGTTAATAAAATTAATATTTAATATTTGGAGAAAATTGTCGAATCTTCTTTAAATTATATGCGTAGATTCTATTTATATTTTAAGATAAATTATATACCTGAGTGACCTACGAAAAATAGTAGCCCATCAAAAGGTATTTCATGGAGAAGTGGGGAAGGGGCTAGGCGTGTCTGGGTCTTACTACATACATACTAATAATAATCTCCTTAATTTTGCACAAACAAATTTAGTTAATCCCATAGAAAAAAATATATTTCAAAATACATAAAAATATATTAAAAATCTATATAAAATATATATCGTAAATATATTTTTAATAACAAACGTTTGGCCGATTTTCAAATATATTTTATACATTTCAATTATATTTCAGATATATTCAAAATATATGAAATATATATGAAAATCAGCCAAAAGTTAGTTATTAAAAATGTATTTACTATACATATTTTTATATATTTATACATTTAAAATAGATTTTTAATATATTTATAATATATTTTTGATACATTTTGACATTTATTTCTTTAATATTTTGTTGTTTAAAAATATTGTAATGAATAACGTAATCAGAATAAAGTATCTACATTTAATTGTACGATTTTCGATGACATAAATGTAATTAGCATTAAATAAATCAACTTTTTAATTGAAACAAATTGCAGCAATCAAATTTTTAGATGATTTTTTCATAATAAATAAAAAAAAATCGATTTCGAGTTATTTTTGATTTTTGGAATTTTTTGAGAAAATTTACTATAGTAATATATATATATTTTTTCACTATCGGAAAGTAGAGATTTCAACAAACGGAAAACATACCAACTTTTTGAAAAAAGCTGATATTTTGACGGGTGACTTTTCGATTGAAAATTAGGGTGTTTTTTCGATATTAATTCAAAATAAGGTGAAAAAATAAATATTTTTAATCAAATAAATTACAGCGTATTTGGGACATAAAAAGGTAAGTTTTCACCAAATTTCGTTGAAAAAGAAAAATTTATGTAAAAGATAAAAATAAAAAACCAAAATCTTGGTTTTTTGAAGTTTTCGCATAAATTTTAGGTTATGTGAAGAAGAAGAAGTGTAAATACAAAAGTTTTAGATCTTTTTATTACCTACAACTTTGCCATTTGTTTTTTTTTCGATGGGACATTTAGTTTTGCCGGAAATCGAGAAAAACCGTTTTTTACCCTTAAAAACTCACCCCCATCCCCTTCCCGACCTCAGATCGCCCGTAAATTATTTTTCCTTTAATTTTTATAATATTCCCCTCCTTTTCTAATGGGTTTCATCCTACTATTATTTTTTTTCACTTTTTATTATTTTTAAACGCTTCTACCCTGGTCTATATGGTAATAATTAATTTGTGATCCGGTACCCAAACCTAAATGTGTTTTGACTTAAAGTCCTTTCCTAAGGTTTGAACTAAACCAAAGACATCAGTCAACTCGGGCATGCAGACCAGTATAATAAGTACCCCATTTGATTTTATCTCGAAGACACCTTCCGATTACTTTGGAATACAAATTTAACCAGGTATACCAAAGGACCGGTTTGACTACGAGACTGCTATAAATGGCAAATTCACTAACGTGTTAAAATATATGTTAACGCCATCTAGTGGGAAGTTATAAACTAAAATGAACGCTGAAATTCATTTTGGGCCAGAACTATCAGTAAGTGGTAAGATTTACTTCATTTAAAAGATAGAATTCGTCGATTTTGTATCCCATAGATTAGCCATGATTTTCTTTCTTTCTACTTATTTAGCAGGACAGTTTTTAAAGAAACATGATGGTATTGTAACACTCACCAAAATCTGCCACAAGAGGTACAGCACCGGGGATATCAAGGGGAGAACTCGCAATGCCAACACAAGTTATACCGCAAACTAACAAAAAAGTTATTCGCGTGGAAAAAGTTATACCCGTTAACAATTTTGTATAACATTTATATCTAGTTATATAATTCTTTCCTCGAAATGCAATTTAATATTTTCAATACATTTCATTCCTTTTCATTAGATCTACACCCTAGCTCAACACATCACCGACTTTACCTATCAATAATTTCATATAATATTTTTCAAATCTGGAAGTAAAACGTTTCACCTAGCATGAACGGAGATTCTAGCCTTAACTCATAAAAAGAGGTTGTATAAGGCCTCCTACGCACTATCTGGGGACAATGTCACACAGATCATCCTAGCCCCAAACTAAGCAAAGCTTGTACTAGGGGTACCAGGCGACGATATACATACTTATATAGATAGATAAATACTTATATACATAGAAAACATCCATGACTCAGAAACAAATATTCGTGCTCATCACACAAATATTTGCACTTACCGGGATTCGAAGCCAGGACCACCAGCTTCGTAGGCAGGATCACTACCAACTAGGCTACGGTGACCGTCGACCGTACCTGTCCGTGACTATGCAGTTAGCCGGAATGCGGTCAGCCGTCAGCAATCAATAAAAAACAACTTTCACGTACAAATATCCAAGTACGGTCTGCCGCACGGTGGCCGCATTGCGGCTAGCCGCATAGTGCGTAGGAGGCCTTAGAGAGTAATAACATTACATCATGAATTGTAAACTCCACAATATAGTAATAGTAAAGTATATAATAATTATTTATTTATAATCGGTTTTGTTTGAAAGTTGAAATTGAGATATATGGAGGCTGTAATAAATTGTTTGTGGCGGGAAAATTGACCAAATTAGAGAGCATGGTTAGTATTTTCATAATATATGCTTGCAAATTTTACCTCTATGTCCCTAACCATCTCCGCTCCGTGTATACTAAATCTAATCTTATAATATAAGGCCATATACATTTAATCTTAAATCTAATGAGCGTTTTTAAGCACAACAATTTGAATATGTTTCTAAAATTTACTGTCAGTATTTAACCGACTTCTAAAGTAGGAGGTTATCAATTCGACTGTATATTCCTTGTGTACAAGGTGTAAGTGAAGGTAAGTAAAAGTGCCTATCTACCCATTAAAGAGGATAATATAAACAAAACCAATTTGCGATAAACTAAAATTATTTTATTGGCTCCCCATAGGAAATTCATCAGCTAATGATTAGTTTTGAATGCGAATGTTATATTTAATTTTTGGGCAAGTTGTTGTTCAACATATTTTTTGTATCAAAGGTAAATTAACCTCATTAAGTCTTGTCCAGTAGTGATTACGAATCTTGTATGTATATATATATCATCATCATATCAGCCGAAAGACGTCCACTGCTGGACAAAGGCCTCCCCCAAAGATTTCCACATCACCGACTTTACTTATCAATAATTTCATATAATATTTTTCAAATCTGGAAGATTGCGGCTAGCCGCATAGTGCGCTATAAATTATATATCACCACCGCCCATGTGCCGGCCTTTAAAAGAGTGCTTACTCTTTTAAAGGCCAACAAGAGTTGCTGACCCTTCCCTCCAACCCGATGAGCTCTGGCAACCGTACTCTCACGCAGAAACACAATATTAAAATTATTATTGTATTTGTTTATTTTGTTATTAAAGAATGTCTGCTGTAAGGTGGAGATACGTCCCCAGTCGGGCTGCTCTTTGAGCGAATGAACGCTGCGTTCTACCTCTCCAGTAAATTGTATATATTGGTCTAGCGTGTTCAACCGCTGATAATGAGGTCCTTGGTTCAAATCCGCGTCGGCCAATAAGTGATTTTGGAATTTTTCCGTAAAGAAAATTTATCAGTATCAGCCAGAAGTTTGGGAGTTGGCGACATTACACCCTCGTGTCTCGGAGAGCACGTAATCTGTCGGTCCAGCCCTGGAACTGAAGACCGGTACACTACAACTAAGCAGTAAAATATTACAGTAAAAAGATAATATACACACTTACACACCCTATTCATAAATTACACCAATATCGAACACAACATATTTCTAAAGTTTAAAAAAATATGGCAAGTTCAGATCTTGATCATAATTTCATCCAAACTCTTCCTCTGCAGGTCGGGGACGGTAGCATCTTCGTGTGGTCTACCAACAGGGAAGAGAAGTTCTAATCTTTCGTTACCAGGTCTTGAGAGGAGGTTCCGAAGGCGGCTGTTACAGTTGAGCGGGGTCGACGTTAGCGCTACCAAGCCACAGTACTGTAATGTAATAAAAGCGGAATTAATGATCCGAATAGTGAATTTCTAATTTAATGCCAACAACGCAGTACATACTGCACGTGTGGCGTAGCGGCTAAGACAATCACGTCGCCTCTTCGTGTCGCAGTTTCGAGTCCCGCGCTGGACAACTATTTGTGTGACCTATAAATAGTTGTTCTGAGTCTGGATGTAATTTGTGTCCGTCTATTATATGTTAGTAAAGTACCCCGCGACACGGAGATTAGATTTCCTAGTGCGGGCGTTGTCTTTTTATATAAAAAAGTAAACAGTAATACGATAGCGAAGAGCTCACAGACAAGTGCCCTTGCCGAGCTGTAAGCTATCGGTGAGGTTAAGCACTTAGTCGCGCAGTCATGCTATAGATGGGTAACGGCTTTAGTGGTTAAATGTCTGAGCGAAGGCACGTTACGCTGTCAGTCCTGGTTGTAGTATTAAGACAATAGCCGTTAAACCACGTTAGAGGTCTTTGGGCGGCTTGAAAAACTCAAGACATTAGGGTAACCTGGATGTGACGGCTAACCGACCCAACTTGAAAACCAGACGTAAGACCGAAATATTTACGCGTCTCGGAGGGCGCGTAACGGGTGTTTTTCATAACATTCTTACTCTTTTATTCTGACTTAGTAGAGATGATTTTCTTATCAGAGAAATCGCTATAATACTACTCGCCTGATCCGATTTTTGAACTTAGGACCACCTTCATTATAGCAGCTAAATGACGTCCACAGCTGGTCAGAGGCTTCCCCAAAAAATAATCAATTAGTGGCTTATGCAATAATCACCACGCAAGACAGACGGGTTAGCCATTACTGTATGATGGTCAGTAGCAGTAGCAGTGAAACACTGCTGCCCATTCCTTTGCCCTCTGGCTTTCTACAACTCCCACGGGATGAGATGGGATGGTGATCGAAGTCAGCTACACAACAACCAGGACAGGACCAACGAGAGAATAAAAACGAAGTGAAAAAGAATCAAAATTATTGTACATATCAATACGTTGGTAACTGAGAAGGAAATGAAACCACATTGGTAACCCATCCTGAATACTAATATGATTTCTACTTGTGCGTGCGCACTTTATTATTCAACACATTGACGACAATATCATGTAATATTCTTAGTACTGAGGACATTGACTTCCTCTGCATCCATTTAATGTGGCTTCGACGTTCGTATAAGGAGGCTATTTTCTTTCTTGATTTTTGAAGGATCGATATGTATGGAAACTGAGAGGAAAGACGGATGCTGTCGTCGGTAAGTTAAGTCGATGTTTGGTTCACATGTGACTGACAGTTGCAAGCAAAAATTATGTTTTATGAATTCAGATCTATGCACACACAAGTAAGGTCACTACCGCTATGTTAAAATTTTAGAAAATCGATTTGGACGTTCAGGACGATTCCGATTAGGAACGAACTACATGAATCGCTTAAGAAAGAGCATAATTTACACTTTTCTCAAGTACTGAGCTTACATTAACGATTAAGAATCGTTAAAGTAAGTTTACTACTAATCTCACAAGTAATGTTAGCTCATGTTAATACTAATAAAATCCTTGTCTTAAAAAAAATGTGAGCCGTCACGGGACGCCTGGCAGATGTGAAACATCGACATTATTTTGTAAAAGTAATATGCAGAAAAGAACATATTGTGATAGGAACTAAATATGTCATAATGATAAAATAAAAAGTCGATTGCGCATGGCGACGCGTCGCCACACCGTACACACTACTATCGTATAGCGTGGCGACGCGTCGCCACGCCAGAAATCAGTTTTACGTGCGGCTATAGATGTTTCACATCAAAAATATATTAATAAGCTCATCTTTTTATTATCTAATAACTAGCTGTACTCTGCGCGCGTTGCTATGGCATTATAAGAAATTCATTCTAATAATAGTGGCGCCATCTGTCGATTAGTCGTCTCAACTCAGAAACCTTTGTGGGCTCATGCACAACATTTTGCTGAAGAACATCATATGATCAAATGCATAGTTTACGATTCTATAAAGGACATACAGACAAACATTCAATTTTATTTATACAGATATGTTTCACTTACTTGAATAGCAGTCAATAACACTCCTGCAGCAATAGCAGTACTGATCTCGCTATAGTAATGCATCCTCTTCTTGCCGTCAGGTCTCCAAGAATACGACTGCCTATACACAAGCACCAAAGCAGGCGCATCAGACAAATATGGTTTCACTGGCTTTGTAGCAAACGGTTTTAAGTCTGTCACCCATTGGCGAGACATTCTCTTACTGTAGTTAATTTCTTCCTCTTCTTCTACGATTTCTTGGATTGCTGCTTTAGTTTCGGTATCTTGGACTACCACAAAAGTCCAAGGCTCGGTGTGTGCTCCTGAAGGTGCTGTACCTGTAATAGAATAGTCATTCGTCACATAAATTTCTAATTCATGAAGCAAAACTATATTCGGTGGTCTTTTCAAATACAATAAGATATATGTACAGACGCACATCAAGCTACCCCAATCTGTCAAATTTCCCCAATTGAAAGTGAACCTTAGGTATGTTAGGTGATAAAGTTGAAAATCTATTAAAGAAATTTGACAGATTGGGGTAGCCGCATGACATCCTGTATGGTAATGTATGGACAGATTCCAGCACATTGTGCTGGAATCTGTCCATACATTTACTATTTGTTATTTACCATCCACCTAGGGAATATCTACCTGAGGAAGGGCAGCAGCTTCCTTCTGATTAATATGACTATCTTACTGCGATCGCCAACCCGCCTGCCAAGCGTGGCGATTATGGCATATCCCCTCAAGACGATTCTTGAGAGAGGCTTGTCCAGCTGTGGACTTATTTAGCTGTAATGATGATGATGATTTACCATCCAGGAAAATTTATTCAATTCACTGCTATAGCATGGGACAGAGACGTTGCTTTCTTGGCCCCATAAGAAGGCTCATGGTCAACCAAAAGGCAAAGTAGAGAGCGATGCTTGGAGGTTCCCTGAGAAATCGTCTTAGACATGACTAAATTCGCAGCAGCACCAAAGTAAATTGCCAAGCTGAAAAGATGGTACATAGAGCACATGGCTCGTAGAACCAGCGGCCGCTGGGGCAGAAAGGTTCTTGTTTGGTGACCACGAACCGGAAGTCGCAGTATGAACAGGCTCCTACAGGGTGGACCAATGATTTTGTGAGAGTCCCTGGCAGCCGCTGGATGTGGGTAGTTTGGAGAGCACGTTAAGTTGTTGATGCTGGCTTTAGTCATAAGACAATTTTTGTTAAGCCATCTCAGAAGCATACTGAGCAGCTAGGGTAACCACTGCATGCATCGATAAGAATGTTAATAGATAATTATTTACTTTAATATTACAAATGCGAAAGTTAGTTAGAATGGATGCTTCTTAAGTCTTTCACGCAAAAACTACTGAACGGATTTTGATGAAACTTTGTAATAATATTAGCTTATATATCCAAATAACACCTAGTGTCACGTGGGTAAAATCACGTAACTCAGCTAGTGAAGAATAAATTCCTCTGTGACCACAATGCAGCCTAGTTTCACTTTGGAGCTTTTTGGTGAAGTTTTTTTTGTACCGAAATGTCTTCTCTTATATCAAAACTTATGTCATTTATATGGTACTATAAGTATGTTATAACTTGTGAATGCCATTGAGTAATAAATTATAGTTTTATTTAGATTTTTAATTATGTACAACATAGTTTCTCAGGCAACATGATATTTAAGCAAGTCAGTATATCCCGAAGCCATATTTTAATATTCATGATATCTTTGTATTCAATATGCTTCATTATTTACCAAGAAACTACTATCAAATATGTTCTCGATTGTGTTACTAATTATAACATGCAAACTAAAGCACGAAACCATAAAATAATCTTAAAGATTAAATCACTTATCAAAAGCATAAATACTAAACAAGAAATACATAATCTACATTTGGGTCCAGCCACCAACCTTACTCCAATCATAGTCATACAAGTTCGCGCCAACTATTTCTATTTCACTAATCTTTTAGAAGCTTTAAACAACTCCAACGATAATATACTTGACAGTCTACTTATCTTCTCTCATGATCATTATGATACCAAGATCAATAGATATATAAGAAAATATGTTAATTTTGCTAAATATATTCAAATATTCTATCCATACTCTCTACAGCTATATCCTTATGAATACCCCGGAGAAGATAATACATTTTGTGAAGGACGTACCTCTTGCAGTAAATCTAATAAAAGAAATCCAGCAGCTGTTCAATCGAAACTACTTTGGTGGTGGCAAGTTAATCAGATTTTCGACCATTTGAAAGTTACAAGTAACTACAACAAAACTATTCTATTCCTTGAAGAGAACAATTACGTGACAGAAGACTTTTTGTTCATGCATGACTGGATGAATAACATTAGAGATGATAGTAGCCCTCATTGCGATATCATAAGTCTAGGCGCAATAAAAATTGATCCTGAAAAATTTTATTATAACAAAACACAATTAATCTCAATTAGAATTTGGACGGATACGCTCTCAAGTACAGGTATTGCTTTTGATCGTGATTTTTGGTATAGAGTTAAGATTTGGAGTGAAGATTTTTGCACTTACAATGATTACAACTGGGATAAATCTCTAAGATACCTTGGCAATATATACTATGGAGATTTTTTTATCATGGTTATTGAAACCCCGAGAGTAATCCATTTAAAATACTGTGACGACGAAAATTATGGGTGTACCTTCAAAAATGAGTTCCATGAAATGAAAACGGTTTTAAGTGTAATACAAGATAATTTATATCCATATAGTGTTTTTGTAAGAAATATGCCAGATGAAGACTACAGCCTTAAAGCTGAAGGATCTTGGGAAGACGTGAGGGATCATGAACTATGCATGTATTTGACAAAACATAATGTCTGGTTTTAAGCTTATCGTGTTTTATGATTAAAGAACAGTTTCAGAAATAAACGCTTTTTTTTAAATAGATATAGATTTAATTTGAAATGCATCTTATAAATCAGTCACAACCATTTATGTAAAAAAACGTAATATTGAAAATAATTGTTAATCCAACGTTGTAAGTACAATAAACTCTTGATAATCAAAAAAGTAAAACAAAGTTCCCAACGCAAAATATCAATACCAAACGTTATTTTTTGAAAAATACAAGCACAGCTCACGGTCTCTCGCATCTTGCCAATTTCCCATTGCTGTCGTCAAATTTAGATTAAAACTCTCCATATTCACTTTAATCTTATACGTCCAGAGGTAGAAACTTCGATTGATTACGGACAAAAACTTTTTTATCTGTTCCACTTTATACTCTTCTCGACAGTCTGGCTGTTCTTCATCACACTTATCTAGCTTAAATACTCTTGGGCCTTCAATAGAAATTACATAATATCACCTTCAGGTCTTTTATTGGCTACGTATCTCACACAGTTATCCCAGTCACAATCATCAAACCTGCAAAACTCCTCAGCCTTTGTCTTAATCTTTTGCCATGTGTGTTTGTCAAAGGCGATGCCTAAATTCAATACGTCTTTTTTAAAACGTTGTATCTTTATATCCGTCCATCTTTCGAATTTATATATTGCTAAATCAGGTTCTTCAGGCGCTAGACTGATGAATTCACAAAATTGACAATCCTTATCTCTAGCACTTTGGAGCATTGTGTAAATGTATAAAAAGTCTTCAGTGACGTAGTTATCATCTTGAATAAATAATATAGTTTTGTGGTAATTATCAGTGACTTGAAGGTGGTCAAAGATCTGGTTAAACTGCCACCACCAGAAATGCTTTTGTTGAGCCAATATAGGGTCTCTAACATTCGAATCTATACAAACAAAGTCATCACCACAAGTTTTGTTATCGTAACCTGGAAATACGTATGGATGCAGCTGTGTTGAATAGGGGTAAAATATTTGCATGTATTTGGCAAAGATTATTTTGTTGATGATTTTATTGATTTCATAATCATGGTAATCGTGGCAGAAGATGAGTAATGTCTTATGGATAAGAGTGACTTGCTTCAACTGTTCTACTAATTTTGAAAGGTAGAAAACATTGGCGTGGACATGTATAACTATGATTATCGTTTCGTCATCAATGGGTCCCAAATACATGTTGAATATCTTTCGGTAGATATTTTTGTGCTTTATATCCCTTTTGGTTCTGAGAATGTGCCTCATAGATTTCCGTTTCTCATTAAATCTTTGTTCTATAAGGTCGTTGTAGGTAACGTTATTATCAAAATTATCATCAGGACTGTAGTGGATAATGTAATATCTTGGTTTCTTTATATGAATTACACGTGAGTAAAATGCATAGAATACACTGAAAATACCTATTAAAAATATCAGGATGTAAATACGACAAGGATTTATGTTTATCATCATTTCTATTCACTACAGGTTAAACATGCCGTTACGAAAACGCGCGTCGACGGTGCGTTTAAAAAACGTGGTGTGCATAAGTTCTAAGTCCTCCTACACACTATGCGGCTAGCCGTAATGCGGTCAGCCGTGCGGCTGATAGTACTCTGATATTTTTACAAGAAACTAGTTTTTATTCGCACTGATGCGGCAGCCAATTTGCGGCAGCCATATTGATTGCTGACGGCTGACCTCATTCCGGCTAACCGCATAGTGCGTAGGAGGCCTAAGGAGTATGGAGTATATGACTTTATTTTAGAGTCAACAATTTCTTATTTCTCTGGTAAACGTTCATATATAAACTACCTTGCGACGTTTAGACAAATATAAGTGCTTAATCTCTATTCTCATATCTAGATGCTCTCACCGGTCCGTAAGTGATCGGCGAGGTTATGCAACTAGGCCGTGGTCAGTCCATAGATGGGTGACCATCAAAGTGGTTTACTTTCTCAGCGTTTCCGTGTGAAGGCACGTGAAGCTGACGGTCCCGGTTGTAGTCATTACACAACAGTCGTTAAGCCATGTCAGAGGCTTACTGGGTGGCTTGAATAACTCTTTAGGGAATAGGCCACGGTGTGTTGTGACCTATTGTCCTAATAGATAATTTGAGGTGTTGTCGGGCAGAGGTTACCCGTAAAACGAAACTAGTGCAGACTGTTGTAGCGATTGGTATCGAATGCTTTTATTTTCAGAATGTTCCTATTTATATATACAAGTGGTTTACATTATTTACAATTTTGCATGTTTGGTGGCGTTGATCGTTGCGCGGGAAACAGCCGCGGCGCAGGGCGCATGCGCGGGCGCTTGTAGCTCCCAAGAAAGTAATATTACTAGGCCCGTAAAGATGGGCTTAAACGTTAAATAAATCTAACACTGCTAAGTGCTAATGCTAAAAATAATTAACAGTTAAAATTAGCAGTTATTTTTAGCAACTGTTAAATTTTGGTCACAGTCGTATAAAGAGTGAGTTTATACGTCATTAATTCTCATTTCCTTCATACTTTTCACAGGCTTATTTTTAGCTACTGTTAAATTTAGTCGCAGACAGATTTTTAACACCAATTAATTCTCATTTCCTTCATACTTTTCACAGGCTTAGGACTGTCAACTTTTCTGTTAGCGTATTTATAATGAGAATCAATTTATTTACAACGATTTCTTTTTTTTCATATGTTTTTTTTAGTATTCGTAATTTTTATATAATAGTCTTTTGTATTTTTTTTCTTGTTTCTTTTTTTTATTTTTTTTCTTATATGTACTTATCACTTAGTAATATAAAATAATTATCTTAAAGTTTTATCTATTGTTTATTTCCATTTAAAAATGTTAATTGTTTGACTTTTTGGACGCAAAGGCGTGTTCTTCGTTGTGAAATTATGTAACCAGTTTTTTTACACAAATTACACGTACCAATGTTTTTTACGGTATCGCAATCCGTAAAAAATTTCCATACGTCACTTTTTTTTTTGGCGTTGTATATCCATGTTAGTTGTTTTCTTTCAATTTGTAAGTATTCTGTTTCAAACGCTAACAACACTACATAAACAGTCAAACAATTGGAATTTTCACTCTCAACAGTCACAACACTAACTACCTACTACCTAGATAACAACCTCGCGTAAACCTTCGTAACGAAAATCAGTCTTTATTTAACACTAGTTAAATATTATAATAGACTATTTCCAAATTTAGCAGTTAGCACTTAGCAGTTAATTAAATGAACTCGCTCGACGTTAACATTCTAACTGTGATTAAACACTAAAATTAGTAGTACCTAGTTGCTAAATAAATCGTGTAAGTAGTTGCTAAATAAATCCACTTCCGGTGCTGCTCACACCAACTCGGTGTAAAGTACAACGTCATCAATAATTTTCATTTTATTTACTCTTGTTTAATTTTATGAAGAATGTTCTAGTTATTTTGGTTTATTTAATATCGTAATGTTTAATTATAAAATACTTACCTTCCGCTTGTCAGCTTCCGGTGAGTCGAATGATAATGTGATGATTAATTAAAATATTAATATATGCTGTTCAATAATTTTGCAACTAGCTGTTAATTAATATTATACAGTTTATTGAGTGATTCATTGTTATATTTAGGTTTATGTAGATATAAAAGTTGATGCGTCGGATATTTGAATTCGGTTGTGTTCGATAACTGTCAAGTGGAAAAAGCTTATGTTAAAAAAGACGCTAAATAAAAATCTGTGCAACTGCAACTATAATTATCATTTAATTAAATAACACATTTCACAATTGCTATGTTGAAAACAATTCAATAGAGACGGAAACAGAACAGGAACACGACCGTGTGTCGTGTGTCCTTTTCTTTGTTGTTTTGTTGCCGTCGCGTCTGCCTGCGGCCTGCAGTAGTGGGATAAAGCGACACAAATATATCCACGGGGAGCAAATCATCGGCGTGCCCTCGTTTCGGACGCCATATTGTCAAAACAAACAGCCAATCACAGACTAAGAAGGCTCAAGGCTGATACCTGATATTGTTATTTTGTGACTGCTAAATTTAACAGCTATCTCAGAACTTATTTAACAGGTGTTGACACTAAAAAAATTTAGCAGTGTTAATTTAGCAGCTTATTAATTTTAGACCCATCTCTATAGGCCCGTAGCCGCATCTCCTTCCTTTTGGTTCCGGCCACGGACAAGGATCGACGCTTGCTCGCTGCGTGTTCGCCGTCACGAGGCGTGTGCGCGATGTGCGAAGATTTGTGCATCTTCGGACAAACAGCCTTTTTTGAGGCTACAACTGTTCTTGTTTCTGGATAGTACGTCGAGTAGCTATATGGTATAGGGTATTATAGTAGGCTGGTGCACGGCGGCTATAACTCTGACACTAAGGTAAGCACTGGCCATACGATAAGTAAGTGCTTTAATAGAACTTTAATGAGAGCTGATGTCTGTACTAAGATCGAAACCTGTATTATAGATCTCCAGGCATTCTCCAATCTTATATGTCATGCAAGAATTTGATTATAACGAACAAAACTAAAACTGAGTTGCATATAAAAACAGTTGAGAGACAAAAATAATGCTACATTCAAGAGAAAAACCATACAGCAAATATAAGTAGAAAGAATAACAAAATAAAAATACACTAAGACGTATTATAATATAAGTCTTTATTTGAGGTAACAAATAACAATTAACAGTCATGGATTACAATATTATTATGGTAATAATTAATTTGTGATCCGGTACCCAAACCTTAATGTGTTTTGACTTAAAATTCTTTCCTACGTTTTGAACTAAACCAAATACATTAGTCAACTCGGGCATGCAGACCAGTATAATAAGTACCCCATTTGATTTTATCTCGAAGACACCTACCGATTACTTTGGAATACAAATTTAACCAGGTATTCCAAAGGACCGGTTTGACTATGAGACTGCTATAAATGGCAAATTCACTCACGTGTTCCATCTGGTGGGAAGTCATAAACTAAAATGTACGCTGAAATTCATTTTGGGCCAGAACTATCAGTAAGTGGTAAGATTTACTTAATTTAAAACATAGAATTCGTCGATTTTGTATCCCATAGATTAGCCACGATTTTCTTTCTTTCTATTTATTTAGCAGGACAGTTTTTAAAGAAACATGATGGTATTGTTCGCGTGGAAAAAGTTATACCCGTTAGCAATTTTGTATAACATTTATATATTTATTTATATAGTTCTTTCCTTGAACTGCAATTTAATATTTTCAATACATTTCATTCCTTTTCATTAGATCAACACCCTAGCTCAACACATCACCGACTCTACCTATCAATAATTTCATATAATATTTTTCAAATCTGGAAATAAAACGTGTTCTAATTTCAAATTCACGTTCGGAAGCCTTATACAACCTCTTTTTATGAGTTGAGGCTAGAATCTCCGTTCATGCTAATAGATAAGGCCTACTACGCATTATGCGGTTAGCCAGAATGCGGTCAGCCGTCAGCAATCAATATTGCAGACCGGCTGCCGCATCGCAGTGCGAATAAAAACTACTTTCACGTACAAATATCTAAGTACGGTCAGCCGCACGTCTGGCCGCATAGCGGCCAGCCGCATAGTGCGTAGGAGCTCCACAATATAGTAATAGTAAAGTAAATAATAATTATTTATTTATAAACGGATTTGGATGAAAGTTGAAATTGAGATATATGGAGGCTGTAATAAATTGCTTGTGGCGGCCAAGATTGGCCAAATTGGAGAGCATGGTTAGTATTTTCATAATACACGCTTGCAAATTTTACCTCTATGTCCTAACCATGTCCGCTCCGTGTATACTAACTCTAGTCTTATAATATAAGGCCATATACATTTAATCTTAAATCTAATGAGCGTTTTTAAGCACAACAATTTGAATGTTTCTAAAATTTACTGTCAGTATTTAACCGACTTCTAAAGTAGGAGGTTATCAATTCGACTGTATATTCCTTGTGTACAAGGTGTAAGTGAAGGTAAGTAAAAGTGCCTATCTACCCATTAAAGAGGATAATATAAACAAAACCAATTTGCGAAAAACGAAAATTATTTTATTGGCTCCCCATAGCAAAATCATCAGCTAATGGTTAGTTTTGAATGCGAAGGTTATATTTAATTTTTGGGCATGTTTTTGTTCAACATATTTTTTGTATCAAAGGTATATTAACCTCATTAAGTCTTGTCCAGTAGTGACTACACACCTTGTATATGTATATATATATATATATATATATATATATATATATATATATATATATATATATATATATATATATATATATATGCCGGCCGCCGCCCATATGCCTTTAAAAGAGTCAGCAACCAAGAGTTGCAGACCCTTCCCTCCACCCCGATGAGCTCTGGCAACCGTACTCTATCGTAGAAGCACAATATTAAAATTATTAATGTATTTGTTTATTTTGTTATTAAAGAATGTCTTCTGTAAGGTGGAGATACGTCCCCAATCGGGCTGCTCTTTGAGCGAATGAACGATACGTTCTACCTCTCCAGTAAATTGTATATATTGATCTAGCGTGTTCAACCGCAGATAATGAGGTCCAGGGTTCAAATCCCTGGTAGGGCCAGTAAGTGATTTTGAAATTTTCCGTAAAGAATCTCAGTATCAGCCAGATGTTTGGGAGTTGGCGACATTACACCCTCGTGTCTCGGAGAGCACGTAATCTGTCGTTCCAGCCGTGGAACTGAAGACCGGTACACTACAACTAAGCAGTAAAATAGTACAGTAAAAAGATAATATACACACTTACACACCCTATTCTTAAATTACACCAATATCGAACACAACATATTTCTAAAGTGTAAAAAAATATGGCAAGTTCAGATCTTGATCATAATTTCATCCAAACTCTTCCTCTGCAGGTCGGGGACGGTGGCATCTTCGTGTGGTCTTCCAACAGGGAAGAGAAGTTCTAATCGTTCGTTACCAGGTCTTGAGAGCAGGTTCCGAAGGCGGCTGTTACAGTTGAGCGGGGTCGACGTTAGCGCTACCAAGCCACAGTACTGGAATGTAATAAAAGCGGAATTAATGATCCGAATAGTGAATTTCTAATTTAATGCCAACAACGCAGAACATACTGCACGTGTGGCGTAGCGGCTAACACAATCACGTCGCCTCTTCGTGTCGCAGTTTCGAGTCCCGCGCTGGACAACTATTGAGTGACCCATAAATAGTTGTTCTGAGTCTGGATGTAATTTGTGTCCGTCTATTATATGTTAGTAAAGTACCCCGCGACACGGAGATTAGATTTCCTAGTGCGGGCGTTGTCTTTTTATATAAAAAAGTAAACAGTAATACGATAGCGAAGAGCTCACAGACAAGTGCCCTTGCCGAGCTGTAAGCTATCGGTGAGGTTAAGCACTTAGTCGCGCAGTCATGCTATAGATGGGTAACGGCTTTAGTGGTTAAATGTCTGAGCGAAGGCACGTTACGCTGTCAGTCCTGGTTGTAGTATTAAGACAATAGCCGTTAAACCACGTTAGAGGTCTTTGGGCGGCTTGAAAAACTCAAGACATTAGGGTAACCTGGATGTGACGGCTAACCGACCCAACTTGAAAACCAGACGTAAGACCGAAATATTTACGCGTCTCGGAGGGCGCGTAACGGGTGTTTTTCATAACATTCTTTCTCTTTTATTGTGACTTAGGGCTGAGATGATTTTCTTATCAGAGAAATCGCTATAATACTATACGCCTGATCCGATATTTGAACCTAGGACCCCATTCATCATACCAGCTAAATGACGTCCACAACTGGTCAAAGGCTTCCCCAAATGATCATCAAGTGGCGATCGGTGTAAGGAGCGATACACATAATGTAAATACTAGATATAAGAATAATCTTATATTGCATACTACCCGTCTCCACAAAATAAGTAACTCTTTTATGGGGCAATGTATAAGATTCTATAACAAACTTCCCAATGATATTAGAGAATTGTCTACGAATAAGTTAAAAAGAATTATTAAAGCCAAATTGTGTAGCAGGGCATATTACAAAATTTCTGACTATTTAAGTGATAAAAGTGCTTGGGATTGAGTCAACACATGATTGTTATTAATCTTAAGTATATTTTATTTAAAAAAAGGATTCCTACTGAGTTTTCTGGCAGTGTTTCTCAGTAGCTTCCACGTCATGCACTGCACGGTAGGGTAAAAAAATATGACGATTCCACATAAATGTAAATTTTTTACGGATTAAATGATTTTTGACTTTGACTTTGTATGATGGTTAGTACGCAAAGAAACGCTGCTGCCTACTCCCAGGCATTCTGGCCTACTTCTACACCTTCCAAGGGATGAGATTGGGTGGTGATCGCAGTCAGCTACACTACAACCAGGACAGAACCTCATTAGCTACTGTTAAACAAGAGGACCAACGAGGCTATTAAAACGAAGTGAAAAAGAATCAAAATTATTGTACATATAATATATAATATAATACGTTGGTAACTGAGAAGGAAATGAAATCACATCGGTAACCCATCCTGAATACTAATATGATTTCTACTTGTGCGTGCGCACTTTATTATTCAACACATTGACGACAATATCATGTAATATTCTTAGTACTGAGGACATTGACTTCCTCTGCATCCATTTAATGTGGCTTCGATGTTCGTATAAGGAGACTATTTTATTTCTTGATTATTTAAGGATTTATACGTATGGAAACTGAGAGGAAGCAAGGATGCTGTCGTCGGTAAGTTGAGTCAATGTTTGGTTACCATATGACTGCGCGTGTGGCGCAGCGGCTAAGACAGTCGCCACGCCGCTTCGTGTTGCGGGTTCGAGTCCCGCGCCGGCCAATTATTTGTGTGACCCATTAATAGTTGTTCCGAGACTGGGTGTAATTTGTGTCCGTCTATTATTAATTTATAAAGTACCCCGCGACACAGGGATTAAATTCCCTATTGCGGGCGTTGTCTATTTAATCAAATCAAATCGTTTATTAGCATAACACAGGTTATAGATGGTGGTTAATAAATGTGCATTGTTAATAATAAAAAAAAACAAATACCTAAATGTCTACATATGGGAAATGACTATGTTAGTCAAGAGCACATCTCATCTATTCTCACGCTTATACGAAGTAATAATTCGGAGCTGGCGTAATAATAGCAAACAAGGTACTCATATATAGGCTCTAACTAGTGCATAAAAACATCGTTTGCATGACTATAATATTTAAGGTTTGGGGATAGGTTGATGTGTGGTTAGTATATTTTTATTCTTTTTCGGTCAAAATTATGTTTTATGAATTCAGATATGTGCACACACAAGTAAGGTCACTACCGCTGTGTTAAAATTCTGGAAAATCGGTTCAGCCGTTCAGGAGGATTCCGATTAGGAACTACCTACATGAATCGCTTAAGAAAGAGGATCATTTACACTCTTGTCAAGTACTAAGCTTACATTAACGATTAAGAATCGTTAAAGTAAGTTTAGTACTTATCTCACAAGTAATGTAAGCTCATGTTAATACTAATAAAATCCTTGTCTTTAAAAAATATATTAATAAGCTCATCATTTTATTATCTAATAACTAGCTGTACCCTGCGCGCATTGCTATGGCATTATAAGAAATTCATTGGAATGATAGTGGCGCCATCTGTCGAAGATTAGTCGTCCCAACTCAGAAAGCTTCGTGGGCTCATGCACAACATTTTGCTGAAGATCATCACATGATCAAATGCATAGTTTACGATTCTATAAAGGACATACACACAAACATTCAATTTGATTCATACAGATATGTTTCACTTACTTGAATAGCAGTCAATAACACTCCTGCAGCAATAGCGGTACTGATCTCGCTATAGTAATGCATCCTCTTCTTGCCGTCAGGTCTCCAAGAATACGACTGTCTAAACACAAGCACCAAAGCAGGCGCATCAGACAAATATGGTTTCACTGGCTTTGTAGCAAACGGTTTCAAGTCTGTCACCCATTGGCGAGACATTCTCTTACTGTAGTTCATTTCTTCCTCTTCTTCAACAATTTCTTGGATTGCTGCTTTTGTTTCGGTATCTTGGACTACTACAAAAGTCCAAGGCTCGGTGTGTGCTCCCGAAGGTGCTGTACCTGTAATAGAATAGTCATTCGTCACATAAATTTCTAATTCATGAAGCAAAACTATATTCGGTGGTCTTTTCAAATACAATAAGATATATGTACAGACGCACATCAAGCTACCCCAATCTGTCAAATTTCCCCAATTGAAAGTGAACCTTAGGTATGTTAGGTGATAAAGTTGAAAATCTATTAAAGAAATTTGACAGATTGGGGTAGCCGCATGACATCCTGTATGGTAATGTATGGACAGATTCCAGCACATTGTGCTGGAATCTGTCCATACATTTACTATTTGTTATTTACCATCCACCTAGGGAATATCTACCTGAGGAAGGGCAGCAGCTTCCTTCTGATTAATATGACTATCTTACTGCGATCGCCAACCCGCCTGCCAAGCGTGGCGATTATGGCATATCCCCTCAAGACGATTCTTGAGGGAGGCTTGTCCAGCTGTGGACTTATTTAGCTGTAATGATGATGATGATTTACCATCCAGGAAAATTTATTCAATTCACTGCTATAGCATGGGACAGAGACGTTGCTTTCTTGGCCCCATAAGAAGGCTCATGGTCAACCAAAAGGCAAAGTAGAGAGCGATGCTTGGAGGTTCCCTGAGAAATCGTCTTAGACATGACTAAATTCACAGCAGCACCAAAGTAAATTGCCAAGCTGAAAAGATGGTACATAGAGCACATGGCTCGTAGAACCAGCGGCCGCTGGGGCAGAAAGGTTCTTGTTTGGCGACCACGAACCGGAAGTCGCAGTATGAACAGGCTCCTACAGGGTGGACCAATGATTTTGTGAGAGTCCCTGGCAGCCGCTGGATGTGGGTAGTTTGGAGAGCACGTTAAGTTGTTGATGCTGGCTTTAGTCATAAGACAATTTTTGTTAATCCATCTCAGAAGCATACTGAGTAGCTAGGGTAACCACTGCATGCATCGATAAGAATGTTAATAGATAATTATTTACTTTAATATTACAAATGCGAAAGTTAGTTAGAATGGATGCTTCTTAAGTCTTTCACGCAAAAACTACTGAACGGATTTTGATGAAACTTTGTAATAATATTAGCTTATATATCCAAATAACACCTAGTGTCACGTGGGTAAAATCACGTAACTCAGCTAGTGAAGAATAAATTCCTCTGTGACCACAATGCAGCCTAGTTTCACTTTGGAGCTTTTTGGTGAAGTTTTTTTTGTACCGAAATGTCTTCTCTTATATCAAAACTTATGTCATTTATATGGTACTATAAGTATGTTATAACTTGTGAATGCCATTGAGTAATAAATTATAGTTTTATTTAGATTTTTAATTATGTACAACATAGTTTCTCAGGCAACATGATATTTAAGCAAGTCAGTATATCCCGAAGCCATATTTTAATATTCATGATATCTTTGTATTCAATATGCTTCATTATTTACCAAGAAACTACTATCAAATATGTTCTCGATTGTGTTACTAATTATAACATGCAAACTAAAGCACGAAACCATAAAATAATCTTAAAGATTAAATCACTTATCAAAAGCATAAATACTAAACAAGAAATACATAATCTACATTTGGGCCCAGCCACCAACCTTACTCCAATCATAGTCATACAAGTTCGCGCCAACTATTTCTATTTCACTAATCTTTTAGAAGCTTTAAACAACTCCAACGATAATATACTTGACAGTCTACTTATCTTCTCTCATGATCATTATGATACCAAGATCAATAGATATATAAGAAAATATGTTAATTTTGCTAAATATATTCAAATATTCTATCCATACTCTCTACAGCTATATCCTTATGAATACCCCGGAGAAGATAATACATTTTGTGAAGGACGTACCTCTTGCAGTAAATCTAATAAAAGAAATCCAGCAGCTGTTCAATCGAAACTACTTTGGTGGTGGCAAGTTAATCAGATTTTCGACCATTTGAAAGTTACAAGTAACTACAACAAAACTATTCTATTCCTTGAAGAGAACAATTACGTGACAGAAGACTTTTTGTTCATGCATGACTGGATGAATAACATTAGAGATGATAGTAGTCCTCATTGCGATATCATAAGTCTAGGCGCAATAAAAATTGATCCTGAAAAATTTCATTATAACAAAACACAATTAATCTCAATTAGAATTTGGACGGATACGCTCTCAAGTACAGGTATTGCTTTTGATCGTGATTTTTGGTATAGAGTTAAGATTTGGAGTGAAGATTTTTGCACTTACAATGATTACAACTGGGATAAATCTCTAAGATACCTTGGCAATATATACTATGGAGATTTTTTTATCATGGTTATTGAAACCCCGAGAGTAATCCATTTAAAATATTGTGACGACGAAAATTATGGGTGTACCTTCAAAAATGAGTTCCATGAAATGAAAACGGTTTTAAGTGTAATACAAGATAATTTATATCCATATAGTGTTTTTGTAAGAAATATGCCAGATGAAGACTACAGCCTTAAAGCTGAAGGATCTTGGGAAGACGTAAGGGATCATGAACTATGCATGTATTTGACAAAACATAATGTCTGGTTTTAAGCTTATCGTGTTTTATGATTAAAGAACAGAAATAAACGCTTTTTTTTAAATAGATATAGATTTAATTTGGAATGCATCTAATAAATCAGTCACAACCATTTATGTAAAAAAAACGTAATATTGAAAATAATTGTTAATCCAACGTTGTAAGCACAATAAACTCTTGATAATCAAAATAAGTAAAACAAAGTTCCCAACGCAAAATATCAATACCAAACGTTATTTTTTGAAAAATACAAGCACAGCTCACGGTCTCTCGCATCTTGCCAATTTCCCATTGCTGTCGTCAAATTTAGATTAAAACTCTCCATATTCACTTTAATCTTAAACGTCCAGGGGTAGAAACTTCGATTGATTACGGACAAAAACTTTTTTATCTGTTCCACTTTATACTCTTCTCGACAGTCTGGCTGTTCTTCATCACACTTATCTAGCTTAAATACTCTTGGGCCTTCAATAGAAATTACATAAAAATCACCTTCAGGTCTTTTATTGGCTACGTATCTCACACAGTTATCCCAGTCACAATCATCAAACCTGCAAAACTCCTCAGCCTTTGACTTAATCTTTTGCCATGTGTGTTTGTCAAAGGCGATGCCTAAATTCAATACGTCTTTTTTAAAACGTTGTATCTTTATATCCGTCCATCTTTCGAATTTATATATTGCTAAATCAGGTTCTTCAGGCGCTAGACTGATGAATTCACAAAATTGACAATCATTATCTCTAGCACTTTGGAGCATTGTGTAAATGTATAAAAAATCTTCAGTGACGTAGTTATCATCTTGAATAAATAATATAGTTTTGTGGTAATTATCGGTGACTTGAAGGTGGTCAAAGATCTGGTTAAACTGCCACCACCAGAAATGCTTTTGTTGAGCCGATATAGGGTCTCTAACATTCGATTCTATACAAACAAAGTCATCACCACAAGTCTTGTTATCGTAACCTGGAAATACGTATGGATGCAGCTGTGTTGAATAGGGGTAAAATATTTGCATGTATTTGGCAAAGTTTATTTTGTTGATGATTTTATTGATTTCATAATCATGGTAGTCGTGGCAGAAGATGAGTAGTGCCTTATGGATTAGAGTGACTTGCTTCAACTGTTCTACTAATTTTGAAAGGTAGAATACATTGGCGTGGACATGTATAACTATTATTATCGTATCGTCATCAATGGGTCCTAAATACATGTTGAATATCTTTCGGTAGATGTTTTTGCGCTTTATATCCCTTTTGGTTCTGAGAATGTGCCTCATAGATTTTCGTTTCTCATTAAACCTTTGTTCTATAAGGTCGTTGTAGGTAACGTTATTATCAAAATTATCATCAGGACTGTAGTGGATAATGTAATATCTTTGTTTCTTTATATGAATTACACGTGAGTAAAATGCATAGAATACACTGAAAATACCTATCAAAAATATCAGGATGTAAATACGACAAGGATTTATGTTTATCATCATTTCTATTCACTACAGGTTGAACATGGATTTTAAATTATCTATTCATAATAAATAAGTATAACTTGATTTGGCAAACTACTTCTACTGGCAGACGTCAAAGTATTAAAATGGAAAATGTCATAACCTAATAAGAAAAAAAAACACAAAATTGAAGTTTATGGATCTAGATAAGAATAGAGTTATTATTTATACTATTTGAAATAGAGCATAAACGTTAGCAAGTATTTAATAACGTCACTACGAAGACAAACCAAAAGCCGCATAAAACTGAAAATTCTATATGTTGAACAAATAAAAATAATTAAGAAAAATGACGTCGCTAATAACCAAATGCTCTCACCGGTCCGTAAGTTAAGGTTAATTCAGCAATTTAGAAAAAAAAAGTATAATGGGCACGCTTGAATTTATAAGAGCTTTAGCGTTAAGTGCTCGTATATAATAATTGTTATTTTTTAGGGTTCCGTAGCCAAATAGCATAAAACGGAATCCTTGTAGATTCGTCATGTCTGTCTGCCTGTCTGTCTGTCCGTCCGTATGTCACAGACACTTTTTTCCGAAACCATAAGAGCTGTATTGTTGAAACTTAGTAAGTAGATGTATTCGGTGAACCGCGTTAAGATTTTTACACAAACATAGAAAAAGGACAATAATTTTGGGGGTCCCTAATGTCCCCATACATAGAACTGAAAATCAAAAATTTTTTTTTCATTGTACCCATACATGTGGGGTGTCTATGGATAGGTCTTAAAAATGATATTGAGGTTTCTAATATAATTTTTTTCTAACCTGAATAGTTTGCGCGAGAGGCACTTCCAAAGTGGGAAAATGAGTCCCCCCCCCCTGTAATTTCTAAAATAAGAGAATGATAAAACTAAAAAAAATATATGATGTACATTACCATGCAAACTAACAACGAAAATTGGTTTGAACGAGATCTAGCAAGTAGTTTTTTTTAATACACCATAAATCGTAAACCGCAATTTGCTTTCATTTAATCAACTGAAATACTTGCTGCTACGGAACCCTTCATGGGCGAGTCCGACTCGCACTTGGCCAATTTTATTTAAAAAAAAAAAGAACCTGACAATTTTTTGGGTCACAGCTGGCGACAAATCTTTGGGCCTTATTATAAAACCTTACACGTTGTTTAAACTAACATTTATTATGATTAATTTTTTTGTTGTAAGTAACAATGCCTGAGTTATTCGAATGGCAAACACTGTAATAATACCACCGTGTGTTTGTCTGTAAGTAAGTATTATCAAATTACCGTGTATTACTGAGCTGTCAACAAGTGGCAGGAAATATTACACTGTTATTTACATAATTATTCTTTTAAACACATACAACTGATATTATATTTTCTTTATGATAATAATTTCGGCCATGGTGGCCAGTCTCAATGAAGACTAGCCATATGCGCGGGACATATTATAGAGCACAAATGTGTGCGCAAATACAGGGGAAGTTTCTATTTCATCACTCTGATGATGATGGGACATCGAGCGACACAACCGGAAAGAGGTCTGGTCGTAATAGTCACTTTTTGCGCCCAACCCGGTATTAGAAACCAGGAGAGAGTTCTCAATCGCAAATAATGAGGTATTTGCGATTGAGAACAAATCAACAACAGTTGCGAACAAGTCAATTTTCTTCTTAATAATCGGTTTGAACAAAATAATACAAGTCGTATTATATTACAGAAAACATATCGATTTAAAAATAATTTTCGATATTAGTTCACAAACAACGGATACATTTTGGTATAAAATCATCAAATCAAATCAAATTCATTTTAATTCTCATAAAAGATAGAGCCACTTACATTAGAATATAACAATACATTTGGCAAATTTAATAAAGGTAAAGATAAAGACAGGAAAAACCAAAGGCTAGTATAAAAAAGGTAACCATCATCGAAACATACATATAATATATCCTTTTTAGGAAGGTATATGTGATAGGCACGCCACAGTTTTCATCTGAAATATTGAGATTACGCTGAAGATGTATCTGATAATTTTCCTAACTCATCATGTAACACAACCAAAAAGAAACAATTTTATGCACAAAAATAACGATTTTTTGCGATATGATGTTAGATATTTTATCAGCTACAGCAGTTAGGTACATTTATTGATAAAGTAAAAGGTGATAAGTACTTTGTTATGTATTATTCTAATCTGCGAGACTTGTGATAGAGGCTTCTCTTTTGAATTAACGAAATTAGGTATTTTTAAAGCAAAGATCAATGTATGACTGCCTCGTTGGTCTAGCGGTAGCGTGTTGGTTCAAATCCCGGGTCGGGGCAAAAAGTGATTTTGGGATTTTTTCGTAAAAATAAATTTCTCAGTATCAGCCCGAAGTCTGGAAGTTGGCGGTATTACATCCCCGTGCCTCGGAGAGCACGTAAAGCCATCGGTCCTGTACCTGACCTCTTTCCGGTAGTGTCGCTACTCGTCCTACGGGACCATGAGAGTGATAGAATAAAAAATGCCCCTGTGTTTGCGCACATACTTGTGCACTATAATATGTCCTGCGCAATAGGCTAATCTCCATTGAGATTGGTCGCCGTGGCCCAAACTCGGCCGGGAAGACATCATCTTCATCATTATCAATCATATTTAAATGAAAAGAATATCGATCTTAACCTGCAGGAATACTAGTAGATTGTATCTCTACACAGGGTCTACTAAGATTCTGACTTCCACGAATTTTGAGTTTGATGCCATAACATGCAAACAGAGCCGAATGCTTAAGGTGCACAATAAGCGTACCAACCAACGTATGCAAGTGATGCAGTTATTTTTAACAGTGAAAGTATTTGGTACATAGAAGGTACTGCATTGGTGCAACTAGTACAACCTAGGAAACGAACTTAGGACAGCTTTCAAACAAGATTTCTGCAGATTATCCAGTTATATCGCAATCATAGCAGTACGTACAGTTTATAAGTTTTGAATTATAATCATATATTTTTATTCAATACAAATGAAGGTACAGTAATAATAAACAATTGATTGTAAATAAGCTTAAATATTACTGGCCTGTTGGTGTAGTGTTTAGTGACTTTGACTGCTAAGCCAGAGGTCCTGGGTTCGATCCCCACCTGGGACAAATGGGAGGCCATAGGCCACAGTCTACCTCGCTGGCCTAACGCGGGTTGGCAGACTTCACACACCTGTCAGATTGCAGTTTTCTTCTGGAATTTTTCCATCAGCGTTTTTAGTACCTACGTCATAATTAATTTCGAACGCGCAGATGAATTCTAAGAGTTAGTAATGCGTGTCTTGAGTATGAATTAGCTATCTCATACTCTGTAAAGATTTTTACAATAAAATATTTTCTTTTTATTTATTTTTTATTTCGTTTTCATTAGAAGCGTGCTTTTTAGATTCATTTAACGATTATATATTTTAATTTATACCAGTTTTTTAAAATGAGACAATGCATCGATGCATTGCGCTGGCCCCAAAAAAACCTATATGAGCGCGGGGGCTGAATTAGTGTTACCAACTCATGAATACTTTGAGCTGAAGCGAAAACCCACTAAAACCACCACAAATAATTAGAAATATAAACCTAAAATTACACTACAGTGCACTAATTTAAATTTATACAATTAATTTTTACCGGCTGTTTTGATAAGATTATCCAACACTTCCTGCGGAATCGGCTCCGGGCTGAAACTCCTCACTGTTCTCCTCTGGGCCATCAGCTCGTAGTACTCCCGTGATCTTTGGAGAACCTCCTCGTCTGACTTTTTGGGAGGTCTGTATGGAATGTGAGGGGTGTCCTCAGGAATTGCTGGCAATAGTTCTGAATCATCGTCTCCGTCGTCTGGGTAGTCTCGGGCTGGAAATAAAAAGGATTGTTATGGAAAAATACTACCTTCAAGCGTACTAGGTCATCACAGAGTTACACAAAGGTCAGGCTGCAAATAAAGACTAGACTTCAAACTACTGAAACATAAAAATGTTATTCTGATGATTAAGTATCACCAGAATAACATTTTTATGTTTATAAAGGTATATAATAAAATCCCAAAACCCCTAAGAGAACTCCCTGTAAGTTTAAAGTTAAATAATAAAAAACCGGTCAAGTGCGAGTCGGACTCGCGCACGAATGGTTCCGTACCATTATCTATAAAACCGAGTAAACAATTCACGTTTGTTGTATGGGAGCCCCCTTAAATATTTATTTTATTTTGTTTTTTAGTATTTGTTGTTATAGCGGCAACAGAAATACATCATCTGTGAAAATGCTAACTATCACGGTTCATGTGATACAGCCTGGTGACAGACGGACAGACAGACAGCGAAGTCTTAGTAATAGGGTCCCGTTTTACCCTTTGAGTACGGAACCCTAAAAATGGCTAATTAATAATGTTTTTATTCAGTTCAAGAATTCTTCGATTTTAAGGGATTTCGATTGGAATTTTCGATAAATGTATGATAGTTTATATATATTTATATATAATATTATTATATATAATTTACCATTTTAATAATAAATATGATTGTAATTTATGTAAATGTAATATGAATGAATGAAATTAATTGTATGTTTTAAATAATTTGTTAACCAGTCCCATGGTACCCATAGTACAAGCTTTGCTTAGTTTGGGGCTAGGATGATCTGTGTGACATAGTACAAAAATAAAAAAATAAAATTAATAAATAAACAAAGACAAAACATAGCGCATAATTTTATATGCCCACATATTTAACCCACATAATGCGCTATGTTTTGTCTGAAGACATACAAATATGAATACAGATTATCATTTAAATTTACATTATTTAAATTATACATTATAATATTCATACAAAAATAAAAATACAAATGTCAAAAAATTACAAGCACAACTCCATTAACTATATTAGGATGAGGAACACGTTTAAAGAGGCGACCAATAAATGTAAAAGTCTTCATATTTTCCCAAATTTTATTTCTATAACAAAAAAATATTGACTCGCAGGCGGCGCTAAACTTAAACCACAAAGTCTATTTTGAATAACAGATTTACGAAATAATTTTAATGTAAAAGTATTGAATTATGTTTTTAATTGATTTAATTTTAATTGATTAATATCTGCTGTTTGTAAGTCACTGCTGAATTTAATTATTATATTTTTTATTATGTATTTTAATTTATATAAGATATCCATGGAATATTATAGTATTATGCATAAACCTTGTTTTCTATTAATTAATTACGAATGTATAATGGTCAAGGTAATGTAAAGTACTTCTGCGAACGTTGTGCATACCTGTAAGCGACCTACTCACACATGATTAATCTCTTTGTATTAGATGCACAAAAAAAAATTGTGAATAGTATGTTAACTCGTTCGTAGTGTTCGCTAAATCGTCATGCAGCTCCATATATGACGATTTAGCGACGTTTTATTTTATTTTATTCTTAGGGCACATTAACATACTATTCACAATTTGTTTATATGAATCTAATACCGAGAGATTAATCCTGTGTGAGTAGGTCACTTACATGTATGCACACCGTTCCCAGAAGTACTTTAAACTTTAACTTTACATACAAACAAATTGTGAATAGTTTGTTAATGTGCCTTAACAATAAAATAAAACGTCGCTAAATCGTCATTTATCTCCATACATTACGATTTAGCGTCGTTTTATTTTATTTTATTGATAAGGCACATTAACATACTATTTACAATTTGTTTGTATGAATCTAATACGGCGAGATTAATCCTCAGTAACCGCCATGGGCTGAGGTTCGATCCTTACCTTCCCGAGATTTGGCACTAACACTAGTATGTCCACGCTAGAATTCTAAATACCAGCGTTCGACAGTCCACAGACATGGGGCTTCATCACTAAACACAGATATGCTCTTCAAAACACTGAAGCCGTGTCAGGCCTCTTCTAAAGTAGTAGAAAATTATTGCTCGAATATTTTCCTTAGAAAGATTCATTTTCGCACGTAACGTGACAGAATCCAATCGACGCTGTGACTAAACAATAGCATTAATCCTAATACTTTTAACTGTTTTGAGATTAAAAATTTAAACACATTCGAATACAGAACAGTTCCAAATTCAAAATTGCTGGGAAATATGAACGACAGAACTTAAAAGGCATGCCTGATAAACGCCATGAGCTTTGATCCCAAAAAAAAGTTCGTCGCTTGCCTTTACATTGAAAAATATTGTAATGTAAATGTTTTCAGCAACCGACCGCTAACTTAGCTGATTATAAACAAGAACAATTCAGTCTGTAGTATGTTCTAGGTGTTCGATCCCAAAGAAAAGTTCGTCGCTTGCTTTTACATTGCAAAATATTGTAATATAAATGTTTTCAGTAACTGACCGGTAACTGAACTGATTATAAACAACATCAACTCAGTTTCTAGTATGATTGATAACCACGGCTTTCTGTACATAACGAAAAAATAATTGGCAAGTGTAAACTATTCACGTAAAGTCAGCGAAACAAAAATAAAATATTACGGCCTTGGGTTACGTACGGCTGCGATATTTTTATTCGGTTACTTATATTTTTCGGTTACTACTGTTAATGATTAACACATTTGGAATAAATTAGCAATAGAAGAATAAAGTACTTTTTAAGGGTCCATGAATCAATGAAGATCTGACCTCTAAACACAATAATTGTTTGACCGAAACAAATATTTATGTGAATCAAACCTACGACCTCTGGACACAAAGCCTGGCGGATTTGTGGAGATCTTTAGGGGAGGTCTTTGTACAGGGTGCGCCAGAGAAACTTACTTATTTGAAAGGTCAATAAAAAAAAAGTACTTCAGTTATTGTTTTAAAATTTTTTTTATTTGAGAATACAATATCCCAATTTCTTTTTATGCAGTCTTAAAAATGACATCGGATAAATGGCGACCCCTATTGCGCATACACTGATGAAGTCGATTTTTGAAATTCGTATCTACTCTTCGCAGCATATCAATCGGTATGTTGGCAATGGCGTCGCGAATGTTGTTCTTGAGGTGTGCTATGGTCCGTGGTCGATATACAAAAACCAGGGATTTCAAATAACCCCATAAAAAGAAATCGCATGGAGTCAAATCTGGAGAGCGTTCCGGCCATTGGAGATCGCCTCTGAGAGAGATGAGGCGGTCGGGGAAATGTTGTCGCAACAAATTCATTGAGTCTCGTGCTGTGTGTGCTGTGGCTCCATCTTGCTGAAACCACACGTTCCTAACGTTCATTTCTTCGAGTCTTGGAAGAAAAAAATCCTCGATCATGTTCCTGTAACGAGCTCCATTCACGGTAACTGCGACATTCCAACTGTCCCATTACCGACACCGCACATAACTCCCGAAATGAGTTAACCCACGACAGAATCGAATTACGGCCAGGAACGAGTCTGTGAGGAGGTATTTCAAAGCGAGCGCGGAAGGCACGTTGCGTAGCAACAAGTGAGCGACCGTTAGAAAAGAAGCTCTCAACTGCGAAGGCCCGCTGCTCTCTAGACCAGAGCATGATGGCAACTGACTGGAGAGAGAAACAAACTTGGGAACTTCCCCCTCCAGATGCGCCCCCTCTTGCCCCTCTACCCGCCCAACTCACTGCGCGGGAATTTTTTCAAATAAGTAAGTTTCTCTGGCGCACCCTGTACAACAGTGGACTACTTACGGCTGATATGACGATGTAAAAATAAATTTATTCATATTGTTTCATCCTTACACTATGGAATCTGTTGTAAGTATTTATCTGTGACATAACCAAAATGGTTATTTTTCTAGGTAATATCGAGAGCGATGCATGCAAGATATTTGTTATTATATATCATACATAGAAATACGATTATGTTGCTAAATACATCACAACATGATTATCAAAAGCCCCTTCCAAGACGGGATATTTGGGAATAAAATAAGTCATGCCAAAAAGTCTTTATTGAAGTTGACTTTAAATAAAAGTTTTATTATTTATCTTCTGATAACTATATATATATATATATATATATATATATATATATACTCTGCATTAAATGACGTGGCAACTCTGAGAATAGACAATCCCTTATCTGTGTACCTGTAGAATTAAACATAGTTTAAACATTCGTAGTTATATTACTGTTGGGCTAATTAAGATATGCCGCCATTTTGAATATTTTAGTAACAGGACCGTGCGCTTTCAAATCGTTATCTATGAGAAGATAAGTCTAATGAGAGCTTAGATTAAAAGTTCGTGTATTTGTTGGCATACTGTATACGTTCGCTTCGGTTTAGTAGTTTCTGCTGTAATCTTTCTTTCTCTATCGTATGGGCAGTGGTCATCCTAGTGTATAAGTTGTTTACGTCACCAAGTAGCTCTCTGACATGGTCTAACGACTGTTGCCTAGTAGTACCTACTGTTCTCATAACCGAGATCGACAGCTGTGCCCTCCGAAGAACGGAGACACTCGGAAAAGCACCCATCTATAAATTAACCGCATATCTAGGTGCCAAACTCCACCGGACATTTACAAACCGGTGGGAGCATCTGGCTGTGGGGGCATCCTCTGCTAAAACGTTTTAATGTTTCTCCTTAAACACTAAACCTATGCTGTATCTTAGTAAGATATAACTGTAGCACTCTAAGAGCCGATTTCACCGTTAAAATTAAACGCGATCAATGGGCGCTAAACTCGGTTCCGCTTCCTGTAACTGAGTTTAGCGTCCATTGATCGCGTTTAATTTTAACGGTGAAAGCGGCACTAAGATTCAATATAATTTTTCTCATATCAAGATTTAACGTATAATCGTAGAATAGAATAGAATGGGTATTTATATACCTGTTTCACAAATAAATTTTCTGATTCCGATTCTAATCAGAGGGGCTGATTTACCTGAGATAGTGCAACAGCGTACGGGGACTAATGTTTTAAAATTTTATAAAAAATAATATAACTAAGTTGTAAGTCAAAATGTACAGACGCCAGCACATCAAGTTACCCCATCTGTCAAATTTCCCCATTGAAAGTGAGCCTTATAATTTTGTGATAAAGTTGAAAATCTATAAAATAAATTTGACAGGGTTAGCTCGATGTGCTGGCGTATGTACATCTTAACGTAACTGGTTATTTCGCACATAAAGATTTAAAATAGGCATCACAACAAAAAATTGTACACAATCTTAGGAAGGATAATGACGCGTTTCAATGAAGACAACCTTAAACAAAAAAACATACGTAATATTACATTCGCTTATAAAACGAAGATTCATCTCGTTGTTTGGTTGTAGGCGAACTGTCCTCAGTGGCAGTGCCTAGAGAGCACAGCTATCAGTAATAGTGGCCATGACAGCATCTGTGATAATACTCACTCAGAAGCCTTATACAAACAGACGCCTTATGTTACAATTTCGGTCATTAGACACTGAATTACGAATGCAATTTATTGAGTACAAGTGTGTTTGAAATTTATTCCCACACACATCTGTACAGACGCCAGCACATCCGTTACGTAGCTTCCCGAACGCTGCCCATCCGAGTTGGATTCTACGATTGACCTCCTTCTCGAAGTTGGACCTACCTAGTTGGATGGTCTGTCCTAGGTAAATATAGTTCTCTACAACTTCGAGTGCAGAGTCACCAACTTTCAATTGAGTGGGTGCAACATGGACGTTTGACATGATTTTCGTCTTATCCATGTTCATTTTGAGACCCACTTGTTGAGAGACTCTGCTGAGGTCATCGAGCATTGTACCGAGCATTGTTAAGTATATATTTATTAAATTCACGGGAGCACCAGTATTTGTCGTAGAATCATCCTATTTACGAAGGTTTCCAGTTGAGTTATGGAAAATTCCGGCCTAGCGATATTACACCACATACAGCGTCTTTGTCGTTAATTAAGGGGCTTGATTTTTTCCGTAGGCGTATCAAATTTAACTGTATTTAAGGACCTTAACTGATCCCATTTCTTCGATAAAAGTCACTAAGTTGCTTAAATAATGGTTAGAACACATAATTTTCATTATTTTATATGTACTGTATTATAAGGTTCGTTTCGACCGGAAGACGCAGCGTGGGCAGGCCCCCTACAAGATGGACTGATCATCTTGTGCGGTTCGCTGGAAACTGCTGGATGTGAATAGCGCAAGACCGACAGTTGTGGAGATCTTTGAGGGAGGCCTTTGTCCAGCAGTGGTCGTCTTTCGGCTGATATGATGATGATGACTATAAGGTAGGGAAAACTTTGCGGTCCTAAATTATTCATTCGTTTTGACAGTTTCTCCAATTTTACAGACGTACAGACGCCAGCACATCAAGCTGCCCCAATCTGTCAAATTTCCCCAATTGAAAGTGAACCTTATGCTTTTGTGATATAGTTGACAATCTATAAAAGAAACTTGACTAATCGGGGTAGCTGGATGTGCTGGCGTCTGTACCTAGAAGATAGATTTCTGATTTGTATAATTATTTTTAAAGTGAACATATCTTTTTGTATATATCATTAAACTTACATGATTGAAGATTAAATGAGGCGTAAAAGTTACATAACCTAACGCATATAATATAACAATAATATGTACAGACGCCAGCACATCAAGCTACCCCAATCTGTCAAATTTCTTTTATAGATTTTCAACTTTATTAGAAAAGTTTAAGGTTCACTTTCAATTGGGGAATTTTGACAGATTGGGGTAGCTTGATGTGCTGGCGTCTGTACTTGTCCAGCTCACAATCCAGTACATATAGTAAAATACAATGTTAGGGTTACAACAAATAAATGAACTAGTCCGTCCGTAGGGCCTGTTTTACACATACAATTTTTAGAAATACTTAAATAAATAACAATTTACTTACCTACAATTTTTAATTCCAATGTGTGTGTGTATGTGTTCAATAAAAACATTTTCTTCTTCTTATTAATTTAGTATACTATAGTTAAGGACTCAGAACAGTTCTCATCCAGTAGCTTAACTTAAGCGACAAATACCTGAGAGCACCCTTATGGGGTTCGGGTCACAGCTAAGGGAGCCGCTGAAGTAAAAAGATAGTGGGCCAATTTTGATGAAACTTTGTAGTAATATAGCTTATATATCCGAATAAAACATAGGCTATAATTTATAAAGTTTAACGCGGGTTAAACCGCGGGGCACAGTTAGTTTAATATTATCACAGAAACAACCCATGATTGTGAGTATGGGGATTCGATGAAGAGAAACATGGGTCTTCTTCGGCAAAATAAAAAATATCAAAACACAGTATGTTTTGGGGTGGGGTTAAATCCATTAGCCTCTCTAACATTATACCTAATACCTACTTACTACTACAATACCGTGCACATTTCATTTGCTACTCTTCAACCAAGTTATGTTAAGTATCATCATCATCATCATCATCATATCAGCCGAAAGACGTCCACTGCTGGACAAAGGCCTCCCCCAAAGATCTCCACAATTGCCGGTCTTGCGCTATCCGCATCCAGCGATTTCCAGCGACCCGCACAAGATCATCGTCTTCCGGTTCGTGGTCGCCACTCGAGAACCTTTCTGCCCCAACGGCCGTCGGCTCTACGAGCTATGTGCCCTGCCCACTGCCACTTCAGCTTGGCAATTCTTCGGGCTATGTCGGTGACTTTGGTTCGCCTGCGGATTTCGACATTTCTGATGCGCTCCATTGCTCTTTGGGTGACCTTGAGCCTTCTTATAAGACCCATAGTGAGCGACCACGTCTCTGTTCCGAATGTCATCACTGGTAACACACACTGGTCGAAGACTTTCGACTTGAGACAATGCGGTATTTTGGACGAGAAGATGTTACGTAGCTTCCCGAACGCTGCCCATCCGAGTTGGATTCTACGATTGACCTCCTTCTCGAAGTTGGACCTACCTAGTTGGATGGTCTGTCCTAGGTAAATATAGTTCTCTACAACTTCGAGTGCAGAGTCACCAACTTTCAATTGAGTGGGTGCAACATGGACGTTTGACATGATTTTCGTCTTATCCATGTTCATTTTGAGACCCACTTGTTGAGAGACTCTGCTGAGGTCATCGAGCATTGTACCGAGCATTGTTAAGTATATATTTATTAAATTCACGGGAGCACCAGTATTTGTCGTAGAATCATCCTATTTACGAAGGTTTCCAGTTGAGTTATGGAAAATTCCGGCCTAGCGATATTACACCACATACAGCGTCTTTGTCGTTAATTAAGGGGCTTGATTTTTTCCGTAGGCGTATCAAATTTAACTGTATTTAAGGACCTTAACTGATCCCATTTCTTCGATAAAAGTCACTAAGTTGCTTAAATAATGGTTAGAACACATAATTTTCATTATTTTATATGTACTGTATTATAAGGTTCGTTTCGACCGGAAGACGCAGCGTGGGCAGGCCCCCTACAAGATGGACTGATCATCTTGTGCGGTTCGCTGGAAACTGCTGGATGTGAATAGCGCAAGACCGACAGTTGTGGAGATCTTTGACGGAGGCCTTTGTCCAGCAGTGGTCGTCTTTCGGCTGATATGATGATGATGACTATAAGGTAGGGAAAACTTTGCGGTCCTAAATTATTCATTCGTTTTGACAGTTTCTCCAATTTTACAGACAAAACGATAGAAGATATGTTCACTTTAAAAATAATTATACAAATCAGAAATCTATCTTCTAGGTACAGACGCCAGCACATCAAGCTGCCCCAATCTGTCAAATTTCCCCAATTGAAAGTGAACCTTATGCTTTTGTGATATAGTTGACAATCTATAAAAGAAACTTGACTAATCGGGGTAGCTGGATGTGCTGGCGTCTGTACCTAGAAGATAGATTTCTGATTTGTATAATTATTTTTAAAGTGAACATATCTTTTTGTATATATCATTAAACTTACATGATTGAAGATTAAATGAGGCGTAAAAGTTACATAACCTAACGCATATAATATAACAATAATATGTACAGACGCCAGCACATCAAGCTACCCTAATCTGTCAAATTTCCCCAGTTTAAAGTGAACCTAATGCTTATGTGATAAAGTTGAAAATCGATAAAAGAAATTTGACAGATTGGTGTAGCTGGATGTGCTGGCGTCTGTAATTATAACTAATAATGTTTACAATGGTCCTATAATTATTACCGTGTAATTTGTACCCATTTAAAACGTATATTACTACAATAGTTTGCTGTAATGTCGTGGTGTATGTTATCATTGATCATAAACGGATAAAATAACATCACGTCATATAATTTCCATGATACCGGATGCCATTTAATTTTCTGACACTGCACTTGAGTAGTTATAAACATTGTCAATTTTATTAACCTTAATTCGTTGCGGGATCCAAGACATTTAAAGCGATTCCCCGGGACATGCCTGAGCCTCACCGCTCAGTGTAATTTCATTGTGTGTCACTGTTGATCCTGGCTTACAGGAGTTGCAGTGGTGGGTAAGATGGAGGGATTTGTCCCGTTTAAAAAAATACCTTACTTAGCCGTGTGTTTCAGGAATAACAAACGAACGACTTCGAAATCAGGACTAAGAGCCGACTCTCATAGAAATATTATCAAATCTTTATTGAACCAATTTTCTTTTTGTGGCCGCTATTACACACTAACCTCTGAGTTTTGGATATCACATCCATGAGGTTGCCAAATGAACATCTATGATAGTTTTTACCCAGAGTCTTAACTGAATCTAACGCCTAGATGCTCAGAATTAAACGAACGGCTTCTAAATCAGGTCTAATTAAGAGCCGACTCCCATAGAAATAGTATCAAATATTTATTGAACCTATTTTTTATTCATAATTTAATCATCGTCATCATCATCATATCAGCCGAAAAACGTACACTGCTGAATAAAGGCCTCCCCCAAAGATCTCCAAAAATGCCGGTCTTGCGCTATTCGCATACAAAGTTTCCACAGCTTATCCTTTAGTCTTATTATATGACACCTCACATGGCTTAACGACTGTTGTCAAACACTACAACCGGGACCGACAGCTTAACGTTCCCTCCGAAGCACGGAGACGCTCAGAAATTAAACCACTTTGGTGGTCACCCATCTAGGGCCTGGCCGCGATCCTAGTTGCTTAACCTCGCCGATCACTTACGGACCGGTGCGACAATCTAGCTATGATTACAAAGAAATAAAAATGGAAGGTATAAAGATATCTATATCTTTCTTTATTTCTGCACTGCGCGTCTTGGTTCCGGCTAGCTCCATCATCACGCAGCGATGTTCATCATGGGAGAGGCAGAGCACCGACATCCACTATCATTGTACATGCATGATGAAGTGAATTGTATTGCCCATTGACCTGGCTCCTGATTATTAAGACGGCAGCACCTCCAGCTACCCCAATCTGTCAAATTTCCCCAATTGAAAGTGAACTTTATGCTTTTGTGATAAAGTTGAAAATCTATAAAAGAAATTTGACAGATAGAGGTAGCTTGATGTTCTGGCGTCTTTATAATCAGGAGCCAGGTCAATGGGCAATATAATTTACTTCATCATGAAAGTAATTAACGAACATCTTATTGTTTACAAAATACAAATCAAACGCACCGATAAATGTAATGAGGATAAATGCCAAAGAGGGTTCGAAATTATAAAGTAGGTTAATGACTTGGATTACGAATATATAATCTACCTATTATATAGTTTTCGTAACCATTATCCTTATGCTTTAGGTTGTCTTTTAATTATACAAGGACGGAATAGTTCTACAACAATCCGAGCCGATAGCTTAACCTATAATTTCGATAATTAAACCTAAACATAATCTTTTTTTTTATATCAGAGGGCGACAAACGAGCAAGTGGGTCAACTGATGGTAAGTAATCACCGCCGCCCATGGACACTCGCGACACCAGAGGAGTCGCGAGTGCGTTGCCGGCGTTAGAGTCAGCAAACAAGTGTTGCTGACCCTTCCCCCCACCCCAATGAGCTCTGGCGACCTTACTCACACTCGGAAACACAACATTAAAATTACAACATAAACACAACAAAAAAATCTCTTTGACAATATCTTAATATAAGCTAGCTAAATATCATTACTATTATAAAACTATTTTTATAAATGTTTTAACAATCCGTGTACCTAAATATCTATATGTAACTAGAAATAATTATGTATACTTAACTATATTACAACAAACATGTTCTGACTATTCAGAAGTGCTTTTTTAAAGCCTACGTGAATAAAAACTTTTTTTATGGTATTTATTTAGGTATTTTACAACATTTCAATGTTTTGAAATTGAATTTTTTAAATTAGTATAGAACATTATTTACCTGCTATGCAAAATCGAATGTAATGTATGTAATGAATACTCGAAATTTCATAATATCGAATGGTTAATAATTTGAACAGTCAATCGGATATCCTTTAGTATCCTTTAGCTCTCAACGATTATTACTGGTGTTTTATGGTCGTATTATGATTACAGTTGTATGGTGGTTGTATGGTGGTATGGTTGCAGTTCTAAATTATCCTATTTTTCTAATAACGAAGTTTCGTCGATATTGTGAACGTTTGAGTGTTTAGACATTCGATTTATAGTGGGCGATCAATTGATATGCGATTATTTGACATTCGATTTGGCATAGTATACCTAATTACGCGACTAAACTTTATTGTTAGTTTCTGGTCGTGACCTTGATCAATGTAACTTGGTCAAAACGTTAGAAAAAGAAGATAAATCAAAGGCAAAGGTTATTGGCATTAAGAAATCCTGGGACATTATTCACACACGGTTATCTGATCCCAAACTAAGCAGCGCTTGGGAAACCAGATAACTGATATGCTACATATACTATTTTACTTTTGTAAATACATACTTATATAGATAATTTACGCCCAGACTCAGGACAAACAGACATGTTCATGCACACAAATATTTGTTCCGGGTGGGAATCGAACCCACGACCACCGACGCCAACAGGTCCGTCAGTCAATTAATGACTTGATGTTAATTTTGTTTTTGTGTCAAAAATGGGATACCATAAATTTAAGCGTCCGACGGGTTTTAACTGGTTCAGTGCGGTAACCTAGCAAATATCTCGTGGCGCCTCTGAGGAGCCAAGCGCCAGGCAATGTGATGGCGCCTCTGTAGCGACATCTACCATGAATTGTAACTTACCACTTCTTTTAAGTTGCGCACTGATATTGAACGTAAACCATACGCCACACGTAAAAGATTTCCATCACGCCTCTCGGGCGCCATCCGCATTGAATTGGTTAAACCAGCGCGCTCTACTAATCCGGGGTAGTAAATAATACGTACTTATAATTTATAATTGCGATACGTGAAAGTTTAAAAGTGTATATTGAAAAATCTTTTATGTCAATTCAATAGACGCCTTTTTCTCTAAAAGCCGTCTTACAGGCGGCCAATGTGTTGGATGAACCAAAATGTAAATGGAGAACGAGATAGAGGATTTTCTACCCCGTTAGGTCGAAGATCCCCTCTCCTAGAAGTGTACAGAATAGATAAGAAATGAGTAAGCTAAATTACTTTACCTACAGAAATAAGGCATATAATACATGTTAGTGATCTTGACTGCTTAGCCAGAGGTCGTGGGTACGATCCCCACCGAGAAGAAATCTATAAAAAGTATGTTAGTATAAGTAGTATATAATATGTATTCCGTAATACATATTATATACTCGTAAGTACAGACGCCAGCACATCAAGCTATCCCATTCTGTCAAATTTCCCCAATTGAAAGTGAACCTTATGCTTTTGCGATAAAGTTGAAAATCTATAAAATAAATTTGACAGATTGCGGTAGCTGGATGTGCTGGTGTCTGTACATATGTCTATTAGTTGTGTTGTTGCAATAGTAAAGGCTCTGCGTAGTTTGGGATCAGATGGTAGTGTGTTAGTTGTCCCTAGATATTTAGTTATTTATTTATGGCCTACCTCGGTATATAAATGGAAAGATAAAACTGTATTTTAAATTAAGTTTTAGAACAGAAAGTCGTTATTGTGACTTGGGGTTGCCAACTATCCCATTTTGGACAGTATTATATCGTTTTTCATTAAATTATACTTTTTACTGTTGAACAAAAATACTGTTTAAATTTATTTAGTCAGAGGGCGTTCACTGCTCAGTGCAGCGCAGCCACAAACAAATTACACTGCTATAATGAGGGCTACCGCGTATCAATTTGCCGCTAGAGGCGCTAGCATCGCGGCAGGTCTACGAAACGTCAAAATACACTGTTTTTGTTCGGGTTACGCTGTTTAATTAATAAAAACTGCGATTATAACTAAACATTTTGGTTTAAAACTAAATAAATTACAAAATGAGTAACAGCTTGATGACTGTAATAAATATTCAAAAAAATATTTAAAATCCTGTTAAAGTGTTTCATAAATAGCATGCCGCAGTGTTGTGCGGGGACTGCACAACACTGCGGCATGCTATTTATGAAACACTTTAAAAGGATTTTAAATATTTTTCGTAAAAACATTCGTCGCGTCCACAATAACAATGATTTTGATCAGCTATAGTGGACCTTCCGCGACAGTGGCGCCGACTGGTGAGCAGAAAAACGGTAGCCCTCATTGTGATAAGGCGTAGGTATTAAGTTTATAAAAAAGATTGTGAATTAGTAAGTTGTGCGAGAAGCTCTACAAAATATGTATTTAAAACAATAAATAAATAAAATACTGTTTAATATTCTTCATAGACCTGAATATACTTTATTTCTAGTAAAAAAAACCGGCCAAGTGCGAGTCGGACTCGCACATGAAGGGTTCCGTAGCAGCAAGTATTTCAGTTGATTAAGTGAAAGGTAAATTGCGGTTTACGATTTATCACGTATAAAAAAAAACTACTAAGTAGATCTCATCCAAACCAATTTTCGTTGTTAGTTTTCATAGTAATGTACATCATATATTTTTTTTAGTTTTATCATTCTCTTATTTTAGAAGTTACAGGGGGGGGGGAGGGCAATCATTTTACCACTTGGGTAGTGTCTCTCGCGCAAACTATTCAGTGTAGAAAAAAATGATATTAGAAATCTCTATATCATTTTTAAAGACTTATCCATAGATACCCCACATGTATGGACATCATGAAAAAAAATTTGAGTTTAGTTCTATGTATGGTAAACCTCCAAAATTATTGTTCTTTTTCTATTTTTGTGTAACAATCTTAATGCGGTTCACAGAATACATATGAGTACCAAATTTCAACAGTACAGCTCTTATAGTTCCGGAAAAAAGTAGCTGTGACATACGGACGGAGAGACAGACAGACAGACAGACATGACGAATCTATAAGGGTTCCGTTTTTTGCCATTTGGCTACGGAACATTAAAAAAGTTGGCAACCCTATTGTGGATGAACTATAAGAGTTTTTAGCCATAAGAGTAAGGATTTTTTGTGGGTGAGGCTAAATTATTTAATGTATAATTAATAAACGGGCCTGTTGGCGTGGTTCAAAATCAAAATCAAAATCAAAGTAACTTTATTCCGTAAAAATTTTACATTTATGTGGAATCGTCATATTTTTTTTACCCTACCGTGCAGTGCATGACGTGGCAGCTACTGAGAAACACTGCCAGAAAACTCAGTAGGAATCCTTTTTTAAAATAAAATATACTTAAGATTAATTACAATCATGTGTGTTGACTCAGAACAACTCCATCCCAAGCACTTTTATCACTTAAATAATCAGAAATTTTGTAATATGCCCTGCTACACAATTTGGCTTTAATAATTCTTTTAAACTTATTCGTAGACAATTCTCTAATATCATTGGGAAGTTTGTTATAGAATCTTATACATTGCCCCATAAAAGAGTTACTTATTTTGTGGAGACGGGTAGTATGCAGTATGAGATTATTCTTATATCTAGTATTTACATTATGTGTATAGCTCCTTTTACAGAAGGAATCGATATTTTTATGCACATATAGTAAGTTTTCATATATATACTGAGATGGTACAGTTAGAATGTTGACCTCTTTGAATTTTTCTCTTAGAGACACTCTCGGGCCAAGATTATAGATAGCTCTTACAGCTCTTTTTTGCAATATAAATATGGTGTCAATGTCAGCAGAGCTACCCCAGAGAAGAATTCCATAGGACATTACACTATGAAAATAACTGAAATAAACCATTCTAGCTGTGTCAACATCAGTCAGCCGTCTAATAGTTTTCACTGCATATGCTGCAGAACTTAATTTGCCGGACAGTTTTTCTATTTGTGGGCTCCATTGTAGCTTTGAGTCAATAGTGATACCCAAGAACACAGTTGATTCATTTTTTTTTCATGATGTCCATACATGTGGGGTATCTATGGATAAGTCTTTAAAAATGATATAGAGATTTCTAATATCATTTTTTTCTACACTGAATAGTTTGCGCGAGAGACACTACCCAAGTGGTAAAATGATTGCCCTCCCCCCCCCTGTAACTTCTAAAATAAGAGAATGATAAAACTAAAAAAAATATATGATGTACATTACTATGAAAACTAACAACGAAAATTGGTTTGGATGAGATCTACTTAGTAGTTTTTTTTTATACGTGATAAATCGTAAACCGCAATTTACCTTTCACTTAATCAACTGAAATACTTGCTGCTACGGAACCCTTCATGTGCGAGTCCGACTCGCACTTGGCCGGTTTTTTTTACTAGAAATAAAGTATATTCAGGTCTATGAAGAATATTAAACAGTATTTTATTTATTTATTGTTTTAAATACATATTTTGTAGAGCTTCTCGCACAACTTACTAATTCACAATCTTTTTTATAAACTTAATACCTACGCCTTATCACAATGAGGGCTACCGTTTTTCTGCTCACCAGTCGGCGCCACTGTCGCGGAAGGTCCACTATAGCTGATCAAAATCATTGTTATTGTGGACGCGACGAATGTTTTTACGAAAAATATTTAAAATCCTTTTAAAGTGTTTCATAAATAGCATGCCGCAGTGTTGTGCAGTCCCCGCACAACACTGCGGCATGCTATTTATGAAACACTTTAACAGGATTTTAAATATTTTTTTGAATATTTATTACAGTCATCAAGCTGTTACTCATTTTGTAATTTATTTAGTTTTAAACCAAAATGTTTAGTTATAATCGCAGTTTTTATTAATTAAACAGCGTAACCCGAACAAAAACAGTGTATTTTGACGTTTCGTAGACCTGCCGCGATGCTAGCGCCTCTAGCGGCAAATTGATACGCGGTAGCCCTCATTCGCATCGCAACCCCAAGTCACAATAACGACTTTCTGTTCTAAAACTTAATTTAAAATACAGTTTTATCTTTCCATTTATATACCGAGGTAGGCCATAAATAAATAACTAAATATCTAGGGACAACTAACACACTACCATCTGATCCCAAACTACGCAGAGCCTTTACTATTGCAACAACACAACTAATAGACATATGTACAGACACCAGCACATCCAGCTACCGCAATCTGTCAAATTTATTTTATAGATTTTCAACTTTATCGCAAAAGCATAAGGTTCACTTTCAATTGGGGAAATTTGACAGAATGGGATAGCTTGATGTGCTGGCGTCTGTACTTACGAGTATATAATATGTATTACGGAATACATATTATATACTACTTATACTAACATACTTTTTATAGATTTCTTCTCGGTGGGGATCGTACCCACGACCTCTGGCTAAGCAGTCAAGATCACTAACATGTATTATGTGCCTTATTTCTGTAGGTAAAGTAATTTAGCTTACTCATTTCTTATCTATTCTGTACACTTCTAGGAGAGGGGATCTTCGACCTAACGGGGTAGAAAATCCTCTATCTCGTTCTCCATTTACATTTTGGTTCATCCAACACATTGGCCGCCTGTAAGACGGCTTTTAGAGAAAAAGGCGTCTATTGAATTGACATAAAAGATTTTTCAATATACACTTTTAAACTTTCACGTATCGCAATTATAAATTATAAGTACGTATTATTTACTACCCCGGATTAGTAGAGCGCGCTGGTTTAACCAATTCAATGCGGATGGCGCCCGAGAGGCGTGATGGAAATCTTTTACGTGTGGCGTATGGTTTACGTTCAATATCAGTGCGCAACTTAAAAGAAGTGGTAAGTTACAATTCATGGTAGATGTCGCTACAGAGGCGCCATCACATTGCCTGGCGCTTGGCTCCTCAGAGGCGCCACGAGATATTTGCTAGGTTACCGCACTGAACCAGTTAAAACCCGTCGGACGCTTAAATTTATGGTATCCCATTTTTGACACAAAAACAAAATTAACATCAAGTCATTAATTGACTGACGGACCTGTTGGCGTCGGTGGTCGTGGGTTCGATTCCCACCCGGAACAAATATTTGTGTGCATGAACATGTCTGTTTGTCCTGAGTCTGGGCGTAAATTATCTATATAAGTATGTATTTACAAAAGTAAAATAGTATATGTAGCATATCAGTTATCTGGTTTCCCAAGCGCTGCTTAGTTTGGGATCAGATAACCGTGTGTGAATAATGTCCCAGGATTTCTTAATGCCAATAACCTTTGCCTTTGATTTATCTTCTTTTTCTAACGTTTTGACCAAGTTACATTGATCAAGGTCACGACCAGAAACTAACAATAAAGTTTAGTCGCGTAATTAGGTATACTATGCCAAATCGAATGTCAAATAATCGCATATCAATTGATCGCCCACTATAAATCGAATGTCTAAACACTCAAACGTTCACAATATCGACGAAACTTCGTTATTAGAAAAATAGGATAATTTAGAACTGCAACCATACCACCATACAACCACCATACAACTGTAATCATAATACGACCATAAAACACCAGTAATAATCGTTGAGAGCTAAAGGATACTAAAGGATATCCGATTGACTGTTCAAATTATTAACCATTCGATATTATGAAATTTCGAGTATTCATTACATACATTACATTCGATTTTGCATAGCAGGTAAATAATGTTCTATACTAATTTAAAAAATTCAATTTCAAAACATTGAAATGTTGTAAAATACCTAAATAAATACCATAAAAAAAGTTTTTATTCACGTAGGCTTTAAAAAAGCGCTTCTGAATAGTCAGAACATGTTTGTTGTAATATAGTTAAGTATACATAATATCATTATATCATTGTACATGCATGATGAAGTGAATTGTATTGCCCATTGACCTGGCTCCTGATTATTAAGACGGCAGCACCTCCAGCTACCCCAATCTGTCAAATTTCCCCAATTGAAAGTGAACTTTATGCTTTTGTGATAAAGTTGAAAATCTATAAAAGAAATTTGACAGATAGAGGTAGCTTGATGTTCTGGCGTCTTTATAATCAGGAGCCAGGTCAATGGGCAATACAATTTACTTCATCATGAAAGTAATTAACGAACATCTTATTGTTTACAAAATACAAATCAAACGCACCGATAAATGTAATGAGGATAAATGCCAAAGAGGGTTCGAAATTATAAAGTAGGTTAATGACTTGGATTACGAATATATAATCTACCTATTATATAGTTTTCGTAACCATTATCCTTATGCTTTAGGTTGTCTTTTAATTATACAAGGACGGAATAGTTCTACAACAATCCGAGCCGATAGCTTAACCTATAATTTCGATAATTAAACCTAAACATAATCTTTTTTTTTATATCAGAGGGCGACAAACGAGCAAGTGGGTCAACTGATGGTAAGTGATCACCGCCGCCCATGGACACTCGCGACACCAGAGGAGTCGCGAGTGCGTTGCCGGCGTTAGAGTCAGCAAACAAGTGTTGCTGACCCTTCCCCCCACCCCAATGAGCTCTGGCGACCTTACTCACACTCGGAAACACAACATTAAAATTACAACATAAACACAACAAAAAAATCTCTTTGACAATATCTTAATATAAGCTAGCTAAATATCATTACTATTATAAAACTATTTTTATAAATGTTTTAACAATCCGTGTACCTAAATATCTATATGTAACTAGAAATAATTATGTATACTTAACTATATTACAACAAACATGTTCTGACTATTCAGAAGCGCTTTTTTAAAGCCTACGTGAATAAAAACTTTTTTTATGGTATTTATTTAGGTATTTTACAACATTTCAATGTTTTGAAATTGAATTTTTTAAATTAGTATAGAACATTATTTACCTGCTATGCAAAATCGAATGTAATGTATGTAATGAATACTCGAAATTTCATAATATCGAATGGTTAATAATTTGAACAGTCAATCGGATATCCTTTAGTATCCTTTAGCTCTCAACGATTATTACTGGTGTTTTATGGTCGTATTATGATTACAGTTGTATGGTGGTTGTATGGTGGTATGGTTGCAGTTCTAAATTATCCTATTTTTCTAATAACGAAGTTTCGTCGATATTGTGAACGTTTGAGTGTTTAGACATTCGATTTATAGTGGGCGATCAATTGATATGCGATTATTTGACATTCGATTTGGCATAGTATACCTAATTACGCGACTAAACTTTATTGTTAGTTTCTGGTCGTGACCTTGATCAATGTAACTTGGTCAAAACGTTAGAAAAAGAAGATAAATCAAAGGCAAAGGTTATTGGCATTAAGAAATCCTGGGACATTATTCACACACGGTTATCTGATCCCAAACTAAGCAGCGCTTGGGAAACCAGATAACTGATATGCTACATATACTATTTTACTTTTGTAAATACATACTTATATAGATAATTTACGCCCAGACTCAGGACAAACAGACATGTTCATGCACACAAATATTTGTTCCGGGTGGGAATCGAACCCACGACCACCGACGCCAACAGGTCCGTCAGTCAATTAATGACTTGATGTTAATTTTGTTTTTGTGTCAAAAATGGGATACCATAAATTTAAGCGTCCGACGGGTTTTAACTGGTTCAGTGCGGTAACCTAGCAAATATCTCGTGGCGCCTCTGAGGAGCCAAGCGCCAGGCAATGTGATGGCGCCTCTGTAGCGACATCTACCATGAATTGTAACTTACCACTTCTTTTAAGTTGCGCACTGATATTGAACGTAAACCATACGCCACACGTAAAAGATTTCCATCACGCCTCTCGGGCGCCATCCGCATTGAATTGGTTAAACCAGCGCGCTCTACTAATCCGGGGTAGTAAATAATACGTACTTATAATTTATAATTGCGATACGTGAAAGTTTAAAAGTGTATATTGAAAAATCTTTTATGTCAATTCAATAGACGCCTTTTTCTCTAAAAGCCGTCTTACAGGCGGCCAATGTGTTGGATGAACCAAAATGTAAATGGAGAACGAGATAGAGGATTTTCTACCCCGTTAGGTCGAAGATCCCCTCTCCTAGAAGTGTACAGAATAGATAAGAAATGAGTAAGCTAAATTACTTTACCTACAGAAATAAGGCACATAATACATGTTAGTGATCTTGACTGCTTAGCCAGAGGTCGTGGGTACGATCCCCACCGAGAAGAAATCTATAAAAAGTATGTTAGTATAAGTAGTATATAATATGTATTCCGTAATACATATTATATACTCGTAAGTACAGACGCCAGCACATCAAGCTATCCCATTCTGTCAAATTTCCCCAATTGAAAGTGAACCTTATGCTTTTGCGATAAAGTTGAAAATCTATAAAATAAATTTGACAGATTGCGGTAGCTGGATGTGCTGGTGTCTGTACATATGTCTATTAGTTGTGTTGTTGCAATAGTAAAGGCTCTGCGTAGTTTGGGATCAGATGGTAGTGTGTTAGTTGTCCCTAGATATTTAGTTATTTATTTATGGCCTACCTCGGTATATAAATGGAAAGATAAAACTGTATTTTAAATTAAGTTTTAGAACAGAAAGTCGTTATTGTGACTTGAGGTTGCCAACTATCCCATTTTGGACAGTATTATATCGTTTTTCATTAAATTATACTTTTTACTGTTGAACAAAAATACTGTTTAAATTTATTTAGTCAGAGGGCGTTCACTGCTCAGTGCAGCGCAGCCACAAACAAATTACACTGCTATAATGAGGGCTACCGCGTATCAATTTGCCGCTAGAGGCGCTAGCATCGCGGCAGGTCTACGAAACGTCAAAATACACTGTTTTTGTTCGGGTTACGCTGTTTAATTAATAAAAACTGCGATTATAACTAAACATTTTGGTTTAAAACTAAATAAATTACAAAATGAGTAACAGCTTGATGACTGTAATAAATATTCAAAAAAATATTTAAAATCCTGTTAAAGTGTTTCATAAATAGCATGCCGCAGTGTTGTGCGGGGACTGCACAACACTGCGGCATGCTATTTATGAAACACTTTAAAAGGATTTTAAATATTTTTCGTAAAAACATTCGTCGCGTCCACAATAACAATGATTTTGATCAGCTATAGTGGACCTTCCGCGACAGTGGCGCCGACTGGTGAGCAGAAAAACGGTAGCCCTCATTGTGATAAGGCGTAGGTATTAAGTTTATAAAAAAGATTGTGAATTAGTAAGTTGTGCGAGAAGCTCTACAAAATATGTATTTAAAACAATAAATAAATAAAATACTGTTTAATATTCTTCATAGACCTGAATATACTTTATTTCTAGTAAAAAAAACCGGCCAAGTGCGAGTCGGACTCGCACATGAAGGGTTCCGTAGCAGCAAGTATTTCAGTTGATTAAGTGAAAGGTAAATTGCGGTTTACGATTTATCACGTATAAAAAAAAACTACTAAGTAGATCTCATCCAAACCAATTTTCGTTGTTAGTTTTCATAGTAATGTACATCATATATTTTTTTTAGTTTTATCATTCTCTTATTTTAGAAGTTACAGGGGGGGGGGAGGGCAATCATTTTACCACTTGGGTAGTGTCTCTCGCGCAAACTATTCAGTGTAGAAAAAAATGATATTAGAAATCTCTATATCATTTTTAAAGACTTATCCATAGATACCCCACATGTATGGACATCATGAAAAAAAAATTTGAGTTTAGTTCTATGTATGGTAAACCTCCAAAATTATTGTTCTTTTTCTATTTTTGTGTAACAATCTTAATGCGGTTCACAGAATACATATGAGTACCAAATTTCAACAGTACAGCTCTTATAGTTCCGGAAAAAAGTGGCTGTGACATACGGACGGAGAGACAGACAGACAGACAGACATGACGAATCTATAAGGGTTCCGTTTTTTGCCATTTGGCTACGGAACATTAAAAAAGTTGGCAACCCTATTGTGGATGAACTATAAGAGTTTTTAGCCATAAGAGTAAGGATTTTTTGTGGGTGAGGCTAAATTATTTAATGTATAATTAATAAACGGGCCTGTTGGCGTGGTTCAAAATCAAAATCAAAATCAAAGTAACTTTATTCCGTAAAAATTTTACATTTATGTGGAATCGTCATATTTTTTTTACCCTACCGTGCAGTGCATGACGTGGCAGCTACTGAGACACTGCCAGAAAACTCAGTAGGAATCCTTTTTTAAAATAAAATATACTTAAGATTAATTACAATCATGTGTGTTGACTCAGAACAACTCCATCCCAAGCACTTTTATCACTTAAATAATCAGAAATTTTGTAATATGCCCTGCTACACAATTTGGCTTTAATAATTCTTTTAAACTTATTCGTAGACAATTCTCTAATATCATTGGGAAGTTTGTTATAGAATCTTATACATTGCCCCATAAAAGAGTTACTTATTTTGTGGAGACGGGTAGTATGCAGTATGAGATTATTCTTATATCTAGTATTTACATTATGTGTATAGCTCCTTTTACAGAAGGAATCGATATTTTTATGCACATATAGTAAGTTTTCATATATATACTGAGATGGTACAGTTAGAATGTTGACCTCTTTGAATTTTTCTCTTAGAGACACTCTCGGGCCAAGATTATAGATAGCTCTTACAGCTCTTTTTTGCAATATAAATATGGTGTCAATGTCAGCAGAGCTACCCCAGAGAAGAATTCCATAGGACATTACACTATGAAAATAACTGAAATAAACCATTCTAGCTGTGTCAACATCAGTCAGCCGTCTAATAGTTTTCACTGCATATGCTGCAGAACTTAATTTGCCGGACAGTTTTTCTATTTGTGGGCTCCATTGTAGCTTTGAGTCAATAGTGATACCCAAGAACACAGTTGATTCAACAGGGTCCAACCTAGCTCCATTAAGTTGTACATTGGTTGTCGCCTGTTTCACATTCGGTGTAGTGAATTTAATGACTTTAGTTTTCTTATCATTAAGCACAAGATTATTGGCATTAAACCAATGAACAACTTTAGAGATTGCATCATTAACATCGTCAAAATTGCTTAATTGTCGGTTTATTTTGAACGTCAGGGAAGTATCATCTGCAAACAACACAATCTCATGCTTATCCCTTACGTAGTAAGGTAAGTCATTTATATAAATTAAAAACAAAAATGGGCCCAGAATTGACCCCTGTGGGACGCCCATTACCACTGGAGATCCCGGAGATATTTTACCGTTTATTTCGACCTTCTGAATTCTATTGCCCAAGTAAGAAGTCAGAAGTTCGAGAGCCTTGTTCCTAATACCGTAGTGGTGTAATTTTCTGACCAGAGTATCATGATGAACGCAATCGAACGCTTTGGACAAATCGCAAAAGATACCTAATGCATCTTGCGAGTCTTCCCACGCCGCGAATATACTTTTTAATAAGTTGATCCCTGCATCTATGGTTGAACAACCCTTTGTGAATCCAAACTGTTTCCGGTGTAGTAAATTATGTATATTAAAGTGTCTGAGCAGCTGGCTAAGCATAAGCTTTTCAAATATTTTACTAAGAGTGGGCAGCACGGAAACAGGTCGAAAATTTGAAGGGTCTGAAGTATCACCAGCTTTAAACAAAGGAATGATTTTACTATACTTCATCAAGTCAGGAAATACACCTGATGCAACACAGCAATTGAACACAGTAGCTAAGTGTGGGGCGATTATAGTAATAATTGATGAAACAGTCTTAACAGATAGACCCCACAGATCCTTTGTGTTTTTCATATTAATACTCTTGAAAGCATTTAAAATATCTTTAGGGCTAACCACCGAAAATTCAAAAACTGTGTCACACGACTCTACGCTTTGCTTGAGTATCTGCTCAGCAGATGTAGAAGAACATGAAAGAGAGTTAGTAAGTATGACTGGAATATTCGAAAAATATTTTTCAAACTCAGTCGCAATCTCCAAATCGCCTTTAATATCTATGTTGTTTATTACTAAGTTAAAATCACGACTACGTATTTTTGTTTTACCTGTCTCAGCATTAATTATCTTCCAAGTAGTTTTGATTATATTTGTAGAAGATTTAAGTATATTTTTTATGTGCAAAGATTTAGCAGCGGTACAGGCTCGTCTAAATGTTTTGGCATATTGTTTCACATATTCTTGAAACTCTGTATTATGATTATGGGATCTTTCTTCATACAATTCATACAACCGATTCCGACTTTTATAGATGCCTGGAGTTGCCCAATCACTGAATACCAGACGGTCACTTACAGACAGTTGTTTGGGTGTGAACATTGTGCAGAACTCATCATTAATCAAATTGAATAAAGAGTTGTACAAGTGATCCGGATTATGATGATAGGGCAGCCATGCTATTTGTTTTACTATATTACATTTAAATTTTTCTAAGCGGTTTTCACTAAATGGAATATAGCTTATAAGTTTTCTTTTAATTTTTGGAGCATTTGAATAAGTTACCAACTGACCTGAATGATCTGACTGAATTTTATTGATTATTGATTTAAATAAAGGTTTTACAGTGCTAAATATATTATCAATGCATGTAGCACTTGTAGCAGTTACTCTAGTTGGTTCTGTAAAATTGTGATATAAATTATAGGATTTAAACAAATTCAATAAATTGCAACTTATTGTGCTTTTCTCCAAAATATTTATATTAAAATCTCCACAAATAATAACTGTTTTATGGCTGTTAGATAATTTATTTAATACATCCTCCATAATATCTGAAAAAGTATCAAATGGTGCACAAGGAGGTTTGTAAAGACTCAAAACAATAAATTGCTCCAACTCAACACATGAAATCTCTACAACTCGCTCAACAGAGAGGCTCACAACATCACTTCTTTCTTTAAACTTTAACAACTTATTTATTAAAATTAGAGAGCCACCATGAATATATTTTTCCCTGATGAACGAGCTTACAACCTGGTGATTATTGAAGCTGAAAATGAATTGATGGAGTTTTAGCCAGTGCTCAGTTAAACATAAAATATCTATATTGTTACAATTCAAAAACAGCTCCAATTCTAGCTCTTTTCCCATCAAACCTTGAATATTTTGGTGCACCAGGTTAATACAATTTTTTTTAGTATATTTATTGACTTTATCATGTATGTTTGATGGGTTCAAATTTTTTTTTATTACATTACGTGGATCTGCCTTCCCACTTAAACTCACATTAAAACCATGACCAGAATTTGGTATTATGCAAGAGAAATCCTCTATTGTCATACTATTTAATTTAAATTATTTTGAATATAAATGTCATTTGAATTGGATATATTCAAATTGTCATCATCAGTAGGCATACAACTGGCATTATTTATGTCAACGGTACATTGCTCAGTACTCAGTACTTGGCCAAACATCTCACTTCTAGCTAAAGGTTTAGCCAAGTTCCTGGCTGAAATGTCAAAGAAATAACATAGCGATGAAGCTATTTGTCTTGTACAATAGTTAGGAAGATAGCAATAGTTATCTTTTGTCAGGTAAAAAGGTTTCTTAACAAAGGTGTTAATGTCAATTACATGTAATTTCTCCTGCATATAGGTTGACAATGTGTGTAAAGTTAGATTCAAGTTATATCTAATCATATTTTCCTCCTGTGACAAACTAGCACTATAGGGAAATGAGAATATAACAACTTTACTTATATTTAAACAATTTAAATGATTAATATACTGTACAAGTGATTTTTTATTCAAATTACCCCTATTTCCCATTAAAAGAATCAGATTACCAGGATTATTAAATTTATGTTCAAAAACTTTTTTGAAGATATGGTGGCTAGAGGCTCCAGGCATACAGAAATTGATATTTGAATGTCCTGCTGTTGATAATGACCGCCCTAAGTTTTTACCAATTTCATCACTGAATATTGTCACTTCAGACTTAAAATTTATTTTTACATTATTTGTGTGTATTCTATGAGCTAATGACCTGTTATGTGAAGTTTCAGATTGGTTAGGGGAACTATTACTATTATTATTATTTGTTTGCAGTAAATTAGGAGACTGTTTTTCTAGCAAGGAACAGGTAAGCGACTGTTTTTCGGACAGTTCATACTTTATTGTTATTCTTTTGAGCTCATCTTGAAGAAAGTCAATTTTTTTTTGTTGACTTTCTATATCACAATTGTATTTTAAAGTACTATTTTTTAATTTTATAGTATACAAATTCAACTTTTCTATTAATTCCAATCTTTCCCTGTTTTGACTATCATATTTAAAGAAGAATTTATGTCTTTTTACTAATTTTTGGGACTTTTTGATGAATTTGTTAATTTTTTGGTATTTTTTGAATTTAGTTTTGCTACAGCCATTAAATGCCATTGATTTTATATAAATGAAATCCTCATCTCTTGTGGGGAGTGCTGTGAAATGGGGCTGGTTATTGGCTGCAACAGAAACCATGGAAGCATCCTTGACCACCAACTCATCATAAAGTGTTTGGTTCTGCGAGGTGATTAAGTTGTTATTTAATTTTCCCAACTGAGATCTTAATGCTGTTATTTCATTATTGGCCTCTTGCAGTTGTTGTTCCAAATGATAGGATTTATTCAATGCAAAGTCATATTCAATACGACATTGATCAAATCCATTTATGATGTTTTGGAGCTGATCCCGGGCTTCAATAGCATCCGTATATTGTACATGTAGCTGTGACAATTGACTTTTTAATATCCTCACCTGTTCAGATGACTCTAACAGTATTCTTTCATTATCATCACGCTCTTTCTCATAACAATCACACAATTGCTTGGAGTCCTGTAGTTCCTTCAAGGCTTTTAGTAGGTTTTCTTCAGCTTGACGAGCCAAAACGAGCCCCACGAGTGGTAATGCCAGACATTGTTTATAATAAAATGTACTTAAAATCAACTGGAATGGGGTTATGTCAACGTATAGAACAACTGTGATAATACGCAACAACCTTGATTGAAAGTAACTTTCATCTATAACAAATGCCAAATAAAATCAAAGTTAACACGCTCTGTTGTTAGATTGCGAGTAAATACAGTGGTTTTTACCTTAGGAGTCCATGCAAATGTGCCGGTAACTGTCACAATATGATCACAAATTTAACATATAAAACACTATAGATAATTATTTTAACACGTTAACTATACTAATTACTCAGTGATTTAATTAGATTTGGGCTTTTAAACAATGAAAATTAAACAAAATTCAATAATTAATTAAGGACATTCAAAATCAGCTGTTAGCGTTAGTGTTGCCAAAGTAGGTTGGTAGATACGCTGCCTTTCACGCCGCAGGTCGTGGGTTCGATTCCCACCCGGGACAAATATTTGTGTGCATGAACATGTCTGTTTGTCCTGGGTCTGGATGTAAATTATCTATATAAGTATGTATTTACAAAAGAAAAATAGTATATTATGTAATATATCAGTTATCTGGTTTCCATAGTACAAGCTCTGCTTAGTTTGGAATCAGATAGCCGTGTGTGAATAATGTCCCAGGATATTATTATTATCATAGTTTTTGTAGCGCCCGCCAAATAATGACTTTTATACGGACATTTTGGATAGGTACCATGGGTTTCATAGTTTTTGTACGATCTGTTATTATTTTGCTGACGGTCCCGTTGGTGTGGTTGATAGATGCTTGCCTTTCACGCCAGGTCGTGGGTTCGATTCCCATCCAGGATAGATATTTGTAGACAAAACATGTCTATTTGTCCTGAGTCTGGGTGTAATTATTTATATAAGTACTAGCTGTGCCCCGCAATTTAACCCGCGTAAATTTTTATAAATTATCACAGCTCCTCCCCCGTAGGTGATAGCGTGATAATATGTAGCCTATATGTTGACCCGACCTCTTAGTAATATTCATGCAAAATTTGAAGTAAATCCATTCAGTACTTTTTGAGTTTAGCCCGGACATACATATAGACAAACAGACAAAAAATTTTAAAACTTTATTTTTGGCTTCGATGTCGATTGTAGATCACGCCCCAAGTATCTTTTAAAAAAAATATTCAATGTACAGTTCCTACGATTTTATTATATGTATACAACATGTAACGTAATTAACGCACACCCTCAAACACCCCACATAGAATATTATGTTGTAATCATAATACATACACTGAATTTTTAATTTAACATGTATATGCATTGTTATTTACTAAATTAGTTTCTTGGAACAAAGATTATTTTTCTTTATTTTGTATTGAATGATGGAATTTGTATGAATACAGGTAAAACTGCGATTTTAAAAGTCTTATTATTTTGACTTACGGTCCATTTCAATTTGTTTTGACTGTACAGGGTTAATATGACAATCATTTCCGTACTTTTAATTATTTTGGAATAAAAAATTACCTATATTAAAAATGTTATAAATCGATTCAGAAAACTATTCTGAACAAACTATTTTCAGGATGTGCGTTAATTAAGTTACATGTTGTAGATGTATTTACATAGTAGTTTCCATAGTACAAGCTCTGCGTAGTTTGGATCAGATGGCCGTGTGTGGATAATGTCCGAGGATATTATTATAATAATCTAACCTCACCTATTGTGGCTAGTTACCAGAATAATGTAACATAATTATCATCTAACTCTATTGTTAATTTAATGGTTCCATATTAATTATTCGTCTTTTGCGTGCTTCCATATAATTAGAATCACGCGACTGAAGAAATCAAAACAAAAACCCACTGGCGTGTCCATCACTGCTGTACGATAGCGGATCAAAATGATTTACTTATACGTGGAAGAAATGTATAGTATTATCTTTATTTCATTTATATATTTACTAGCTGTGCCCCGCGCAAATTACCACAGCTCCTCCCTCGTAGGTGATAGCGTGATAATATGTAGCCTATATGTTGACCCGGCCTCTTAGTAATATTCATGCAAAATTTGAAGTAAATCCATGCAGTACTTTTTGAGTTTAGCCCGGCCATACATACAGACAAACAGACACACAGACAAAAATTCTAAAAACTATATTTTTGGCTTCGACTTCGATTGTAGATCACGCCCCAAGTATCCTTTTAAAAAAATATTCAATGTACAGTTTTGACTTTCCTACGATTTTATTATATGTATATATAGATGTTCAGCTAAACTCAACCAAGACTATAGCCAATTACAAAGTGCTGTAGAGTGTGCGAAAATACCACCACTCTCTATTCCCTAACTGTTTCATTGATCTAGTAGCGTGTTCAACCGCTGATAATGAGGTCTTAGGTTCATATGTCCGGTCGGTCCAAAAAGACTTGCCCATGAAGGGTTCCGTAGCAGCGAGTATTACAGTTGATTAAATGAAAGCAAATTGCGGTTTACGATTTATGACGTATTAAAAAAAACTACTTGCTAGATCTCGTTCAAACCAATTCTCGTTGTTAGTTTGCATGGTAATGTACATGATATATTTTTTTTGTTTTATCATTATCTTATTTTAGAAGTTACCACTTTGGAAGTGTCTCTCGCGCAAACTATTCAGTTTAGAAAAAATGATATTAGAAACCTCAATATAATTTTTGAAGACCTATTCATAGACACCCTACATGTATGGTTACGATGATATTTTTTTTCGAGTTTCTGTTCTGTGTATGGGGACCCCCAAAATTATAGTTGCTTTTCTATTTTTGTGTGAAAATATTAATGCGATTCATCGAATACATCTACTTACCAAGTTTCAACAGTACAGCTCTTATAGTTTCGGAAAAAAATGGCTGTGACAGACAGACATGACGAATCTATAAGGGTTCCGTTTTTTGCCATTTGGCTACGGAACCCTAAAAAAGAAAGATATAAGAAAAATCCTCAGCAACCAGAAAAAGTGCGATGTCTGAAAATTGGCGTTAGGTAACACCCGTGCTTCAGAGAGCGCTAAAGTCGTTGGTACTGTACGTGACCTCTCTATTTCCGGTCGTGAAGAAATCGCGCTACAAGCGATAAAGCCGTCGACTGAACCTGAATTTGCTTATATTGAGATAATGTAATGCGTTTTCTGGTGCATTAAAGTGTATTCTATTCTATTCTCTTTTAAAAGCTACAGACCAGGGGCTCTACCGGCTAAGTCGCCGAACATCGATTTCTTAAATGGCATTCAAATAAATAAAGGTTAAAAATGACTTAATCAATCGTTAAATCGGCTTTCATGAGCACATATGACGTCATAAATGGTCTGGAATCGATAGATACTTTGAAGGCGATTGAACGATTGATTAAGTCATTTTTAACATTTATATTTGTACTCCATTTATGAAATCGATGTTCGGCGACTTAGCCGGTAGAGGCCCAGGGATTTTCCTGGTATTTAGCTATTTGGATAGACCAGAACTCTTATAGGCAAACAATGTAAAATTTTTACTCAGCACTTCAATTCTGAACAGGCGAGCATGTATGAAGAATATAATAACAGTAATCGAGGCAAAAGAGGTGTGCAAAGATCGTGATAAATTGAAACCCGTTGTCTCTGCCTACCCCTCTGGGAAACAGGCGTGAGTCTGTGTAAGTATGTACTTCAATTCTGCACCAGGATCAGTTGTGGCTCACAATAAAATGGCTCAGAGCCGTGGGGCCCAGCCATCCCGGAGAATGACACAAGTGCATCGCGAAAGTAACCACATAAAGAAAACCAAGTTATGTTGGGTATTTAATTTTTTTATGTATAATGTGATCATATCATGTCAGCCAAAGTACGTCCACTGCTGGACAAATGCTTCCCCAAAGAATGGGGGGATATGCCATAATCACCACGCTTGGCAAACGGGTTGGCGATCGCAGTTTGATGGTCACAGTTCACAGAAAAACGCTGCTGCCTGTTCTCTGGTACGTATTCCCTCGGTCAATTTCTACGTCTCCCACGGGATGAGATGGGGTGATGATATTCTATGCCGTCACCACACAGCAAATAATGGGATCATATACTGACTACTAACAACCATTTTGACAGCCAGGACCAGGGTGACCAGAAGGACCAAAATATGTGCAGCCTGATCCTGGTTATCTTGAAATGAAACTGCACACATTGGTTTAATGGATGTAACCCCATCTCATCCCGTGTATTGTAGGGATAATAATGCGAACTTATAAAAACATATGTGAACCGCGCTAAAATATAAGAGTGACTGACTGAATGAATGGATTAACAACTTAGGTTCGTTGGGAACGAACACTGTAGTCTTCTTTAACACATGGAGAAGATCACCGGTATTTTCACTAGTTTTCAGCCAATGAAATATAGAATAGGTTAATCTAGGTTTAAAAAGCTGTTCTTTTCCTCTGAGCGGTCCCGGGAAGGGTAACCTGCTGTAGTTCTGTTAACACACTGGGGAGGGGGGGGAGGGCGTATTCAGGCCCCTCCCCTCCCCGAGTGAGTCTCGCGGACGCTCAGTATACAGCGGGGGTACTGGTGAGATCGTTCACGAGTACCCAGAGCCCCCGCTACAAGCACTGTGAGGCTGGCTACCGTGGTGGTTTTTGTTGGTCGAGCCACACACCACATGCGACTAGGGCATTTCCACGACGTAAAAAAAAAGTTAAAAAGTTGTCCCGCTATTTCTTATTTTATGAAGTTTTCATTAAATAAGAAATATCGAGACACACAGATTAATATCTCAATAACCTCATTTTACAGATAATCGTCAATGACCCACATAGCCACGTGATGAAAACGGAGCAATGCTCTGAATAATTACAGCGATAACCCATTTCTGTACGTGGGCGGTAAACAGATAAACTCGCAACTGGTATCTGTATTGTTTGTACTAATTTGAATTTATTACTTCCCTTATAAACATGTGATCTTTACAAAAATGTAGTGAATTATTGCAATCGCATGTGGGGAATGTATTAACAAATTCAAGCTAACAACACTGCTTTCATTAGCTTCATAATGACCTCTACCGAGAGGTTATTATAACTAGCGACACATTCATCATCATAGCAGCCGAAAGACGGCCACTGCTGGACAAAGGCCTCCCCCAAAGATCTCCACAATTGCCGGTCTTGCGCTATCCGCATCCAGTGATTTCCAGCGATCCTCACAAGATCATCGGTCCATCTTGTAGGGGGCCTGCCCAAGCTGCGTCTGCGAGACATTACTACCGAGTAATAAAGCATGAGACTTGAGATTAAAAAAAGATAGTCAAAGCTTCTGATTTTTTGCCAGATTCGACGGTAACCATCTGCCCGCCATCTTTCTCAAGAAAGACCCGAATGGAATTCCGTTGTCAATACTTTTCTTAAAATACATATAGACAGACATACATACAAAGACTCACGCCTGTTTCCCAGAACGGTAGGCCATTCTAGGAAACATATCCCATTTCAATCGCGTTTGTAGTTTTATTTCTAAGTGACGTCATAAAACCTCTTTCTATGACTCCTCAGCCTCAATTCGATTGTTCTTTTTCTTTGTTTTTACATAACCTATGTTATCCGATTGTTAAAGTAAATTTTACTCAATTGGCACTGTTCCAAGATGGTCACATATTAACTTCTTAAAACCTGATAATAATACTAGGATTTATTAAGTACAGTTAATATAATATACACACATCAACACAATCTAGGGATATTGAACATTTCATTGATTATCTAGAAAACTATAAACATTTTGTTATGACTGTAAATGGAAGAATTAAAGATAATTTCATGGCCGATATTTAAACATTAACAACACGATGCGATTTTGTTTTTCTAATTAATAAAAGTCTTAAATTAATTAAGCCATAGAAAATTACTGAGTGAACAAAAACATTTTATTCTTATAAAATTATTCAATCGAATTAAATGAATAAAAATCTTACCAAATCTGATAATCAGTAATCGGTATTTCCTCCTCTAACATTAATCACACAGCGGCAACGATTTTCCATACTTAAAATTAAGGTGTCAATGTCTTGCTGGGGTATGCAGTCCCAAGTTCTTTTTAAATGTTCGAAAAGTTGTTCTTCTGTTGTCAAGTTGGGCGGAAAATCCCTCAATGCTCTTCGCTGTAACATGTCCCAGGCGTGTTCAATTGGGTTTAAGTCTGGCGACTGTGGAGGCCAATCTAATACCTGAACATCGTGTTCTCGAAGGGCGGCCCTCACCAGCCGCGCTGTATGGGAAGGTGCATTGTCATGCATGAGCTGAAATTCTTGCCCCGTTAGGGCCCTGAGCGGGACAATGACACGTTCTACTACCTCCTCACGGTATCTATGGGCAGTCATGCTGCCCTGAATCCAAATGAGTTGGGTTCGTCCGCCGATTCGTATTCCTGCCCACACCATAATTGTCCCGCCTTGGTAAGAGTGGACCTCCTGTGGATGTCGGAGACGGCTGACCCTGCCTGGAGTTCTCCAAACGCGTGTTCGTCTCGAATCTGGATGAAATCCATAGCGGGACTCATCAGTGAACAGCACCAATGACCATTGTTGATCACTCCATGTCAAATGTTCTTGAGCCCATAAAAGTCGCCTACCGCGATTGCCACGTCGCAGCGCTGGGACTCGTAGCGGTCTGCGAGCATGAAGACCAACTTCATGCAGCCTCCTTCGCACGGTTTGGTCGCTCACCAGCAGCTGCTGACCCTCCTGGAGCCTTTGCACTAGTTGCATCGCTGTGATATTGGGTAGTCTTCTGGCGGTCATTTGGAGAAATCGATCCTGTCTCTGAGTGGTAACACGATATCTACCTGTATGCCGTTCTGCCACATCTCCAGTAGCGCGATAACGTGACCAAAGCCTGGATACCACATTTTGGCTTGTGCCCAGAGACTCAGCAACGACGCGTTGAATAGCACCGTTTTGTAACATGCCAACTGCCCGTAACATTTCATCTCGACTCAAATGATGGCGTGGCATGACGCTAAAAAGCTTACACAACCAATTGAGAAAAGAAAATAAAACAATTTATCAGGTTTTCTTCAATTAACACGCAAAAAAAATTTTAATGCAACTTCTTGAAATTAGATACAACTCAAGATTGCGCTGTGCTTTGCGTGTTTTCATTTGTTTCTCATTTTAATTTTTAAATTTTGAATAAAGAATAGACAAGGTTTAAATCTGTAAATAAACTTTTTAAGGAAACTAAATAGGTTTTAAACAATAAAGCCATGTTTGATTTCAAAATAACGTATCCCTAGACTTTGTTGATGTGTGTATTCTGTGTTGTCTTTTGTGTTATTTTGTCGATTTTTACACAAGTAATACGCCTAGTTTAATGTAAAAGGATAAAACTTTTGAAAATATTGGCCTTCTAGTTATTATAGCAGCGTATAATAATATTTGGATACATTTTGTATACTTTATCCTCAAGAAACATATGACGACAGCAAGTATCAAAGTTCAGTTTGCTCGTTCGATAAGTCTAAACCGTTTAGACCTTACAGAAAAAGGAAATATAAATCTTTGGACCGTTCACATAAAGGCGAGTTTAAGTTGTGTAACGTTGCATATTTATTCAACGCTCCATAGTTAACTTTTATCTTAACTTAACTTCAGTTGACTACACAAAATCCTACTAATATAATAAATGCGAAAGTCAGTGAGTTGAGTGATGTTTGTTACTATTTAACGCAATAAATATCGAACGGATTTTGATAAAACTTTGTAATAATATAGCTTATATATATTGGAATAACACATAGGTTACACCATCGTTCAATCGTCTTCCATGAGAACCATCATCTATTTGAATGCCGATTATGATCACGATAACAGGCAAATTAGACGGAATCCCCTCAAGGGGTCTAGCGGCTTAGCCGCCGAACATCGTGATAGTGACCGGCGTTCAAATAAATAAAGGTAAAAAATGACTTAATCAATCGTTAAATCAGCTTCGACGTTGAAAATCGATTCCGGACCATTTATGACGTCAAATGTGCTCATGGAAGCCGATTGTTCGGCGGCTTAGCCGCTAGCCCCCAGATCAAATCGTTTCGATCCGATCCGATAATAGATTGGATTTTATACCCAATGTCTTAGAAAGTATTGAATCGGACCAGCGTACCGCTATATAGTGTTAGAGGTTTTTTTTATCCCAGTTCCTACTGGGATAAAAAAAACCTCTAACACTATATAGCGGTGCATGAGTCTGAAATGGTTTTTCGTCTGTTGGGTAATGACTACAACCGGGACCGCCTGCCTAACGTATCCTCCAAATCACGGAGACCCTCAGAAAATAAAACAGTTTGGCAGTCACTCATCTGTGGTCTGACTAAGTCCACGTCCATGCTTATAAACCTTGCCCATTACTTACGGACCACTGAGACCATCTGGCTATGATTGCCTTAAGGTGAGAGGCAAATTTAATTATTCCAAATGGTATTTACTACGGGTAAGTAAATAGAATCTATTTGTAGTATAAGCTTCTTATAATGTATTCGTTTGTTGTTAGTTTAGTTAATTTTTCAAGTGAAAACTTTTTTGGCGCGTGGAGCACTTTTAGTGTGAACAAAAATCATGGAACTCGCGTCATCGTCACCGCACCCTTCCCATGAGCTATATGTATACTGTGTATATATGTATGGGTACTTTAAGGGTGAACAAAAAGCCTGAAACTCGCGTCATCGTCATGACGCTTCCATATGCTACATAGATATTCCTCCGTGCGTTGTTATTATACGTTGCCGTAGCCTAGTTGGTAGTGCCCCTGCCTACGAAGCTGGTGGTCCTGGGTTCGAATCCAGGTAAGTGCAAATATTTGTGTGATGGCACGAATATTTGTTTCTGAGTCATGGCTGTTTTCTATGTATATAAGTATTTATCTATCTATATAAGTATGTATATCGTCGCCTGGTACCCATAGTACAAGCTTTTCTTAGTTTGGGGCTAGGATGATCTGTGTGACATTGTCCCTAGATATTATTATTAATAGGTCTTTACCTATGAAATTGCCGTTTTGTATGAAAAAATTTAAACGAATTTTTTTCATGAATTTTTTTATTTGTATTAATCGAAGTAATCACCCATGCAATCAATGCATCTTTGCCATCGCAGTGGCAGTTTATTGATGCCCTTCTTAAAGAAATCAGCTGGACGGGAGGCAACAAATTCTTCAAAGGCATTTTGTACTGCCTCTCGGGTATTGAATTTTTTTCCCGCCAAGAAGTTATCCAAATTCTGGAAAAAGTAGTAGTCTGTAGGCGCAAGGTCTGGTGAGTAGGGCGGATGACGGAGAGCTTCCAACCCCAGTTCTTGCAACTTGGAGACCGTCTGCTGTGCAGTATGAGGTCGCGCGTTGTCGTGCAGGAGCAGCGGAGACGAGCGATTGACCAATGCTGGTTGGAGATGCGCCAGCTTCTCCATCATTGTGCTCAGTTCTTCACAGTACACATCTGCAGTAATGCTCACCCCGTTTGGTAAGAAGCTGTGATGAATCACACCGGCGCTAGACCACCAAACAGTGACCATCACTTTTCTAGGGGTAAGTTTTCGTTTAGGGCATTGTTTAGGTGCTGAACCAGGATCCAACCAACTTGCTGAGCGCTTGCGGTTATCAAACAGAATCCATTTTTCATCGCAGGTAACAATGCGGTTCAAAATTCCTTCATTTGTGTGTCTGTTGAGCAGTGCAAGGCACGTCTCGACGCGTACTTCGCGCTGGCGATCATTGAGTTCGTGGGGCACCCATTTGTCAAGCTTTTTTACCTTGCCAATTTGACGCAAATGGACCAATATTGTTTTGACGCTAACGTCGAAAGCTGCTGCTAATTCAGCCGTAGATTGTGTATCATCAGCTTCCACAACCGCCTTTAATTCGTCATTGTCGACCAAAGTCTTCGGACGACCGCGAGGTTCATTTTTCAGGTCGAAATTTCCAGAACGGAAGCGAGCAAACCAATAACAGGTGGTGCGTTGGTTTGTAGTGTTAGCTCCGTAAACGTCGTTGATGTTGCGTGCCGCTTGTGCCGCGTTGCTGCCACGACGGTACTCATATTCCATAATTACTCGAATTTTTAACGTATCCATGATGACGAAAAAGATTGAAATGCGATGAAAATGTAACACTAATCAATAAAGAAATGACTACTTTTGGAAAAAAGAATCCATGTTTTTAAAATAAAATTAATTTGAAATTAGAATTCTTAGCCAAACAAAAATTATTTTGATTTGAAATGGCCAGTACTGCAGAACGGCAATTTCATAGGTAAAGACCTAATATATTAAACATATATATCATCATCATCATATCAGCCGAAAGACGTCCAAACCTGGACAAAGCCCTCCCCAAGGATCTAAACATGGCCGATCCAGCGCCGCCTGCATACAGTGGTTTCCTGCGACCCTTGCAAGATCGTCGGTCCAAATTGTAGGGTTCATGGTCGCCACTCGAGAACCTTTACATATGTATGTACACATATATATACTAGCTGTGCCCCGCGGCTTTACCCGCGTTAAACTTTATAAATTATAGCCTATGTGTTAATCCAGGCTAATCAGCTAACTCCATACCAAATTTTATTAAAATCGCTCCAGCCGTAACGTGAAGAAGTCACAAACATACACACTCACAAACTTTGGCCTTTATAATATTAGTGTGATACTACGGAAGTACTTTTTATTCTGTGGTGATACTAAGAGTATATCTCAATGTGAGGTGTCAAGTATTATATAATAGATTACATTGATTAGAAGAGTAAACATAGTTTTCATTTCTATCATATTGTTGTTATAGTGGGTAGGCATATTGTTTTTATCAGAGATTTTTACTTTATATTCACACTGTATCGCGTCAGTTTTGTTATATCTTCATGGAAGTGGTTATTCGTGAAGTTATTGTTACTTACAGCGGATCCTGAGTAAATAACGACAGTCGTCAGTAGGAACCCCGCATGGGAATTATCAATATATATAAAAAATAACTATTCTAACCATAGACTTATCATTTCGTACAAGTGCCTTATAGACCCGCATTTATTCCCATTTATTTGACGTCTTGACTTGGACAGGATTAATAACATGATAGCGAACCCCATATCTGGTAAAATTCAAAATTTAAAAATTATGTTGTAGTGTAATACAAAAACTGTATATTTGTTAAAAATGCTGTAATTAAACTAAATATTTACCGTTTACCGTGTTGGGTGATGCCCCGAAAGACTACAATTGTTAACGAAGTTTATCTTTTGAATCTCAAAACTGTTGAATCTACGACACCACCGAAACCAGTTAGATAAAGGTTGTAAAAATATTATCATCAACTTGAATAACTATTTATTCGTTTAAACTTTAATATATCACAAATCATAAGCTCCGCAACCTATATTTATAAAGCACAAGTGTTTACATTTTCCGTCACATCTGTTTTAAAGTGTCAGCGGTTCTAGGCGCTTTATATCTACGATTCACACTTGTGGTATATCATTCGACTTACCAATATGTGTGAATATTGTGAAACAAATCATTTGTAATCGTAGTTGTCGCGGCCTGAACTACTCATCGACAACTTTAATATTTTATATCCACATGTTGCTTTTACAATTGTCTACACAAATCTATGGGCGTCAGCCAAGCAACACGCAATTTTGTAATTCACTTAAATGCAGTAAAACAGTTATCCAGATATTTCCGGGTTCTATTTCTACCAAGGAATAGGACCTGCAGTGTCTCATGCATAGGCAGTAGTAATATTACAAATGATTTGTAAGTAGCAGTAAAATTCAGGGGCACCGAAGATTTTATAATGTTCTTAGGACCCATCTCCTCAACTGCTACTCTGGGACTCAATGAATAAATAGGCTCTGCACTGTGATGCCCATGCACATCCTGGGGAATAGCTACAACTGTCTTGGATCCCTCATAGAGTTTAGTAGTACGAAAAAGAGAAGTAAAATTATTTAAAGTAATGTGCTCCTGTATAACTGATGTAAGTTTAATATACTCCTGTATAAATACTTACATTCGGAAGATCGGTAGATAACTATTTTGGTTACAGCCTGTATTTCTGTAAAATTATCGACTTATATCAAAATAAATATCAATAATTTTACAGAAATCAATTGGTAAATCAAAAATGGTATATTAAAAAAAATTTAAATTAATCTGTACAAATAAATAAAATTGGAGTGTCTGTTTGTAATATTGAAATAGCCGGTTTTTACTACATAAATATGAATATACATACGGTGCATACACCAAAATAATATTTTTTACAATTTTTGTCTGTGTGTCTGTCTGTTTGTTCCGGCTAATCTCTGAAATGGCTGGACCGATTGTGACGGGACTTTTATTGGCAGGTAGCTGATGTAATAAGGAGTAACTTAGGCTACTTTTATTTTAGAAAAAGTTATTATATTACTAAAAAAACGAAATAAACTAATTAACACGCGGACGAAGTCGCGGGCACAGCTAGTATAACATAGATTAAATTCTAATAACAAAAAAGACGAATGCAAACATGCAAATTACTTTTTATAATTCTCAGACCATGGCTGTCGAAAATCTCCTTAACATCGTTAAGAGGTAACCGCTTCTGGGCACAGAAGCAATGCACTGTGACGCTGGATGGTAATGCTGATTCTTTAACCAAAAAGGCCAGTTTTTTAGTCACGGGCAACGCCGATAAACCATTTTGCGATATCGCGAAACAATAAACGCATGTTTCGACCCCAAACGGCACTAATACATCATTTTAACTTGAGCTATCTTGTCGTGATACCGCAGTGCCCTAAATCCCGACGCGTAGGGAATATGATAACCTAATAATATGTGCCGACACTCTTGTCCCTAGCAAGAAAGCATACTGCGTCCCACATCAAAGGCCTACCCGTCTTCCACTGTAACAAGGATAATATATATATATATTACAAGTATATCACTCAAGTCTTTTGCTATCATTGCAAGCCAGGCTACTTGGCATAACATAAAAGGTAAATTTTTAACTGAATGGTGATGGCTTTTCTTTGAATTTATACCCAGTCTGTGGGTACACATATTCACGTGTTCTTAACAAGAAAGCTTTAGATAAATGGTTAATATTCCAAGCTTTATCAGTCAGCGACGAGCTTCCTCAAAATGTCAACTAATCGTTTGTTATATAATCTTTGATGTCAACGTCCCTTAAGCTAAATGCACTTTAGTATATACTATTTGCATTAGGCATTCCATTCAGATCTCTTACTGCCAACCAAAAATGTAAGTTTATAACAAAATATTCTTGCATATTCTTTATCTAATCTGTCACTGGTGAACTGATGGAGGTAAAAAATATATGTCACTGACCTCTCCCGCCGGTCCCTGTTTGCGCCAATTTTTGTTTTTTCGATGTCTCACTATAATATTCTTCTAGTTTATTCTTGTGATAAATTGTAAACATAATGAAACAAACTATCAATGCTGTATACACTGTAAAACAGTTCTTTTCTAAAGTCCATACCGCTAACGAGATTATATTCATGTTAGTTATTTTTAGTTGTAAGATTAACAAATTACGCGTGTGCACTCGATTGCGACGCGCGCGGTACTAAGTTTGTTGTCATGTATAATTGTTATAACAGAATTATTTACCATCTATTAATTTATAGTTGTTTGATAATCAGCCTTATGACGTTTCGATAAGGTTTATTCATTTGGTACGGTGACGTATTTTACTTCATCAATGTTGGCAAGCCGTAGCATCTTTTTGCCAGCATTGGTGGCCTTGACTTTTCTCCGCGGATATACGTTGCATGGAAGTTGAATATATTATGGTGTGTATATATTTTTAAATTATCAGGTGTATGGGTTATCTATATTGCATGTTTAGAACAGGTACAGTCGTAATCAAAAGTTTCACAGACTATGATTGCTCGCTTTTAATGTAGCACTTGCAATAGGCAATGGCAAAACGAAAGTCGTTTAGTTATTCATTTGTTTCCTATTAGTCACATATTTTAAATTCCGAAGATAAATGAGGTAGTTCTAAAGTAGTTTGGTAAATTTCATATTATTATTATTGTTAAAGTAATTACTGCGTTTCGTTTGTATTGTCTTTACTGTCGTAACGTTGTTCTATGTAATTTTTTTATGTATGTTAATCGATATCTCCGTGAATTGGATATCGGATAACTTTTCAGGAACGGAAAAAGTGGCAATAGTTATTTAATTTCGTTATTTTGACGTGTCGGTTGGCGTGGTTGGTATGCTTGCTTTTCACGCCGCAGGTCGTGGGTTCGATTCCCACCTAGGACAGATATTTGCGTGCATGAACATGTCTGTTTGTCCAGAGTCTGCGTGTTATTATCTACATAATCATCAGTCAGTTAGGATATTATTATTTATATATAGATGAAATTATTTTACATTTTTAATTTGTCTTAAGGTCGATGTATCTTTTAATAATTTAATTTGAATAAATGATAGCCTCATAGCCGTTTGCCCTCATAGGCCTGTAAGTAATCAGCGAGGTAAACAAGGTAAAATATCGGAAGGCACGTGGTTAGTCTATAGATGGGTGACCGTCAACGTACTTTAATTCTTGAGCGTCTTCGTGCTGCGGCGAGCATGTTAAGGGGAGCGGTTGTGGACATTAGAAAACAATCTTTAAGCCATGTCAGAGGCCTACTGGGCGGCTTGTACAACTTCTCACACCAGGGTATCCACCGCTCATACGATAGAAAAGAAGACTTTATTAAAGCGATACCTGTGTTTCTTAAATAACTGAAAATTTTATTATTAATTGTTTTTTTGCATGACTTTAGTAAACCTAAAATTGTCATTTATTTGGTTGAAATATGGTATTATACTATTAAGATTTAAGATATTCTTTTTTATGATGTCTCTAAGTAGGTATAACAATCGAAATTTTGTTAAACAAAGTCTACTCCACAGAAGGGCAACAGTTTATTCCAAGACCCTTCTTTTGCTGGTCGTATAAAGATCAGGCTAGTTATTTCGTTATCTACTCGCAATGTATATATACTTGTTTCGTAATTTTCTGCGGGATTCGAATTGAGCTAAGGAGCCTAAGAAGGGAAATCTAATTAAACTTAATTTATTCAACATTACTTGTTCCGTAGGTTTTATATCTAAGGTTTACTTCGCTTGGGCTATAAGGTTGAGCAAGATGGCCGACTCGTTTCCAAGCAACTTATTGGTATTACTGTCCTATGAACAAATTTAATAACGGTGAGAAAATATAACAGCAACAGAAGCTAACCTTTGTTGAAGATATTATTGTCCCCCTGGTCAAATTTGGAAACATGCCACCTGAGCGGGACATTTACCTACCTAATGCACAAGTGTGTACTCAAACTCAGGGGTACTTTTTATTCCATCACTCTCATGATCCGATGGGATGATACGACATGACCGGAAAGAGGTCAGTACAGGACCGACGGCTTTACGTACTCTCCGATGCAAGAGCTTATAGCACTGCCAAATCCTTCGGGCCGATCCTGATCCAAAATCACTTGTTGGTCTGACCCAGCATTTGAACCCAAGACATAATTATTTAAGGTTGAATACGCTACCGCTAGACCAACGAGACAGTCAAGGAAGATATTATAAGGTACTAGCTGTGCCCCGCGGTTTTACCCGCGTTAAATTTTATAAATTATCACAGCTCTTCCCCCGTAAGTGATAGCGTGATAATATGTAGCCTATATGTTGACCCGACCTCTTAGTAATATGCATGCAAAACTTGAAGTTTAGCCCGGACATACATACAGACAAACAGACAAAAATTCTAAAATCTCTAAAAACTATATTTTTGGCTTCGATGTCGATTGTAGATCACGCCCCAAGTATCCTTTTTAAAAAATATTCAGTGTACAGTTTTGACTTTCCTACCATTTTATTATATGTATAGATATTACGCGATTATTCTATTTATCTAAGATATAAAGACAAAATTAGTATTTTTAATAGATTCTTTATGTTAAAAACAACAAGTCTTTGCACTGAAGTCATCATCTTTCGAGTCAATCCGTGCTTTGATCAACTAATAAAAAAGAGGTTTATAGTGAATTAACTATAATTGGTAGACATATAACCCCATAGAATTTTATGGGTTATTATGGGTAGTAAAATTATGTAGTAACTTGTTTTACCATGCGCTGCAAAAACTATTGATAATTCAATAGTTTTTGTATTGCTCGCCAAAAAGACTTTTATGGGCAATTTTTTAACCCCCGAAGCAAAAAGAGTGTGTGTATCTGTCTGTGGCATAGTGGCTCTCAAATGGATGAACCGATTTCGATGCGGTTTTTAGGGTTCCGTACCCAAAGGGTAAAACGGCACCCTATTACTAAGACTTCGCTGTCTGTCTGTCTGTCCGTCTGTCACCAGGCTGTATCACATGAACCGTGATAGTTAGACAGTTGAATTTTCACAGATGATGTATGTCTGTTGCCTTTATAACAACAAATACTAAAAAATGTGAGCTCCCATACAAAAAACGTGAATTTTTTGCTCGTTTTTATAGATAATGGTACGGAATCCTTCGTGTGCGTGTCCGACTCGCACTTGCCCAGTTTTTTCATTTGAAAGCCATTTTATTTTCGGTGGTTCTTAGCAATGTTTGGTTAATGCCAGCCCAGTAGTGTAAGACTATCAGCTCTTTTCCAAAATGTTGTAATTACAGGGGTTTTCTAACGGTTAGGTTCTTATACCTAAGGTTTCATAATTGGAATTTTTGTGAGGACCTCAATTTATTATTAAAATGTAAGTACCCAAGCAATTTTTAAATTAAAGTGAAGAAAAACTTTCAATCAGTTTTGTAGTATTTCAGTTTATCTGTTAATTATATTATCTATTTATAGTTTATCTATTAAACAAACAACTACCTAATCTTTTCTTTTTGTAAGATAAGTTCTATCAGATAATGATATGTTATATAGTATATGATAAAATATGCGTGAAGACAGATCCATCTTCTATATTCATTAGAAGTAGATAATCCGAGACAACTTAAGAGAGATCAAGTTTTATATGCGTCCTGAATCTGGAGAGATTTTCAACGCAGAAAAATTCGTATCATATTTCGGGTTCGAACTAGATAGGTACCTCGTTTATTTTTTTTATAACTTTATGCATATAGAATTTAAGTTAAGTTAATTCCAGAGGTCTTTTATCGCAGTAAACTGCTATGATAACACACGTTATTTGCGGTTGACCATGTTACTGTTAAAAGATAAAGATATATTTATTTGCACCTGACATATCACAAAGCCCACACACATACATATTGTGCATAAGAGTGTATAGTTAGTATTAAATTATCTATATAAGTATGTTTTTACAAAAGAAAAGTAGTATAATATATATAAACTACATATTATGTAGTATATCAGTTTTCTGGTTTCCATAGTACAAGCTCTGCTTAGTTTGGTATCAGATGGCCGTGTGTAAATAATGTCCCAGAATATTATTATTATTCTCTACATTAATACGATACATACATAATATATAAATACGATAATCCGACACAAATTAGGAGAAATCAAGTGTTATGTGCGTCCTGAATATAGAATTTAAGTTAAGTTAATTCCAGAGGTCTTTTATGGCAGTAAACTTCAGCGCGATGCAATGATAACACTCGTTATTTGCGGTTTATCAAGTTATAAAAGATAAAGATATATTTATTTGCACCTGACATATCACAACACACACACACACATACATATTAAAAGTGTATGTGTGTGCATGCTGAACGTAGGCTAAAGCTCACGCCGATTGTGATTAGATATCACGTCACAATCGGCGTACAAAGTAATCAGTAGATCAAGTCAATTTTTTTTTTGATGTTTGTTTATTTATTAATTTATTCGAAAGGCTTACCAACTAAATACATACACAACATTAAACAACAATCTTTGATACAATTTTAAATCTTGCATGCATCTAAATTAAAGGAAAGCACGACATTCGATTAATTAAGTTTACGTAAGTTTGTTGTTGTTGATGTAAGTACCTATATATATATTAATAGTATTAACATGGTTTAGATATAAATAAATTACACTTCATCATTTCATTACAATACAAAGTAACAAAATTCAAAAAAATATTAATAGGCCTGCACGTGTGGCGCAGTGGCTATGACAGTCGCCTCACCTCCGTGTCATGGGTTTGAGTCCCGCGTCGGACAACTATTTGAGTGATCCATAAATAGTTGTTCTGAATCTGGACATAATTTGTGTCCGTCTATTATATGTTTGTAAAGTACACCGCGACACAGGGATTAGATTCCCTAATGCAGGCGTTGTCTTTTTTAAAAAGAAAAAAAGAAGTCACATCTAGTTACAGTGCCGCAAACTTATCTGACCCGGTGGCAGCGTCGCTGTTATCGCATTTAGTGTTGCTAGTAAATATTTTTTGCAATAAAGTGGGTAAAAATAATATGCACATTGTAACGTAAATGTTTCTTCACTAAAAAGCAAACAAATACTGTCATTACTAATCTTTATATTTTTATACAATAATTATGATCATTTACATAAAATGTATGCTAAGTGTTCTCTAACGGAGATACTCCAGGTATTATTATGTCACCGGAATGGTTTAATTCAGAAGTGATGATGATGAAATATCATCATCATTATCGGAATCACTGCTTTCACTTTCACTATCACTACCTAAATGAATGATGAAAGGCGTCTAAGTATCCATCCCTTTTTCGATACACATTTTCAATATTTTTGTACATTATTGCAATGCTTTTGCCATTCATTGACTATTATTTTATCAAAAGCTTCTGCAATTAATGATAGGATTTGAGAATTCTATCTACCATGCCCTTTTTCTTTCACAAGTTTTCTTACACATCACTCCCGGACACCTACAAAGGAAACAGCAAAAATTAAATAAATAATGAATATTTTAAAATATATATTTTAATTTAAAGTGCGAGGGGGAGTTTCGTATTTTTTCAGAAGCTGACAACACTAACCTGTAGCAGCAGCTACGCGTTCATACAAGTTATTGAAGGGTATAATTGGTGCCTGAAGGCGTTTTTCTTCCTTAATATAATTCAATACTTGTAATATAACGTTCCTCGCATCACTTTTTAAAGCTTTCGGCATTTTTCACAATTAAAAACCACAAAAAGAAATATAAGTACGCGCAACAAACAATCAAGGGCAGGAATGTCATGGAATAACAGGCCGATTGACATTTCAAACTGGCGTCGTTAGTTCTACTTTTGGCCACCGGGCCAGAAAAGTTTGTATTTTGGTAGATCGAATTCTGAAATGCCTACATTGATTGCAGAAGCTTTTGATAAAATATTAGTCAATGAATGGTAAAAGCATTGCAATCATGTAAAAAATATTGAAAATGAGTACTTGTCGAAAAAGGGATGGATACTTAGAAGAGCCTTTCATCATTCATTTAGGTAGTGATAGTGAAAGCAGTGATTACGATAATGATGATGATGAAATGACTTCTGAATTAAACAATTCCGGTGACATAACATGGAGTACCTCCGTTAGAGAACACTCAGCATACATTTTATGTAAATGATCATAAGTAATTATTGTATAAAAATATAAAGATTTGTAATGACAGTATTTGTTTGCTTTTTAGTGAAGTAATATTTACGTTACAATGTGCATATTATTATTACCCACTTTATTGCAAAAAATAGTTACTATCAACACTAAATGCGATAGCAGCGACGCTGCCAGCGGGCCACATAAGTTTGCGGGACTGTACTTTTGTTTCTGATTGTACTAAGATTAGGTACCGACGACGCTACATCAGTAGTGATACATGCATTACGAAAATCGTTCCTACTGCCTTTGTAACAAAATCCATGTCATTGTGTATTTATCACCGTCAGATCCTGTACTGATTTAGTTTTTAATCAAGTCGTTGTTATTTGCGGGAACGGTCTAATTACTAGGCTATCTTCACGATTGTTGCAATACGGCTGTATAATCGATTGTCAGTCAATAGTTTCTATCCATACAAAAATTGTTTGGAAGAGATTACTAGGCAATAAAACTGCCTTTAGCTGTAAGTGATTTCACCGTGCCCGCAGCATAATGCTGAGGTACGGCCACATAAAATAATGTCCTCTTAGCCGAATCCGGACACGGCGGCCAGTCTCAATAGAGATTAGCCATCTGCGCGGGAAATATTATAGTGCTCAAGTGTGTGCGGAAACACAGGAGCACTTTCTATTCAATCACTCTCATAATCCGATGGGACGACTAGCGACACGACCCGAAAGAGGTCAGGCACAGGACCGACGGCTTTACGTGCTCTCCGAGGCACGGGGGTATAATACCGCCAACTCCCAGACTTTGGGCTGATGCTGAGAAATTTTTCTTTTTACAAAATCACTTTTGGCCCGACCCGGGATTTGAACCCAGGACCTCGTTATCTGCGGGTGAACACGCTACCGCTAGACCAACGAGGCAGTCACAGTACGGCCACATACTATCACACTGAGTCTTATTATTAGCAGGTCTAATGTTATATAAAAAAAAAATATCATGAGACAATTACCACACTGCCATCTGATCCCAAATTAAGCAGAGATAAACATACTTATATATTTCAAAATACATTCATATTGTCACGTTCGGGCTTCGAACCCTAGTACCAGTAAGAGTTTTTGGTGGTTTTTGGAATAGCGCTAGAATATTCTAGATAAGAAAAACCAGCCAAGTGCGAGTCCTTGCAGACTCGCCCATGTAGGGTTCCGTAGCAGCAAGTATTTACTAGATACTAGATCTCGTTCAAACCAATTTTCGTTGTTAGTTTGCATGGTAATGTATATCATATATTTTTTTTAGTTTAATCATTCTCTTATTTTAGAAGTTACAAGGGGGGGACACTCATTTTACCACTTTGGAAGTGTCTTTCGGGCTAGCTATTCAGTTTAGAAAAAAATGATATTAGAAACCTCAATATTATTTTTGATGACCTATCCATAGACACCCCAATTGTATGGGTACGATGAATAAAAAATTTTTGAGTTTCAGATCTATATATGGGGACCCCCCAAAAATATTGTTCTTTTTCTATTTTTGTGTAAAAATCTTAATGCGGTTCTCCGAATATATCTACTTACCAAGTTTCAACAGTACAGCTCTTACATTTTCGGAAAAAAGTGGCTGTGACATACGGGCGGACAGACAGACAGACAGACATGACGAAACTATAAGGGTTCCGTTTTTTGGCATTTGGCTACGGAACCCTAAAAAGGATAGCAGATGAAAAGGACATACAAAATTCTTAATGTAAAAATTGACATAAGATGTTTCCAGAATAATTAGAAAGAGATAGAACGAGTTTAATTAATGAAAAGAAAGAGATAGGTGAAGACAAAGACAGAAGCATTACGACTTATCTGTCTATAGGCGAATTTTCTGGAAAGAAAAATCTGCCTTACCAAATGTTTTAAATTACGAAAATTTTAGGGGTGTATAAGCGGAATATTAAAGCAGAACACTTTAGTGTTATTCAAGTGAAATGGAAAGCGGAAGTAATCTAAGTAAGTGAGTAGTAAGTAAGTAATCATTTAATTGCAAAGAATGTAGGTGTTTACAATTGGTGTTACAGATATATAACGAATCCTTGTACTCTACTACTGTTCTGCCTATTTAGGCATACAAACATTTATGAGCCACATTTGCTCACAATAACCTTAAAACTAATACAACGTCAGTTGCATAAAAAAATAATTTATAGAAGCATCATTTAAGAATTCTCGAACAGAGTAATAACAATTATTTTGCAATAGGGCGGTGAGTCTCTTTTTAAATACTTCTAAAGGTTGAACCTTAATACAATTAGGTATTTTATTAAAAATAACAGGAGCCATTCCCATAACACTTTTTTTACACAAAGCTGTTTTACAGTTACCTTCAGTTACCTTCCTTCTAAGAGGAAAACTGAACAAGTGCAAGTGATCAGTGACAGTAAACAGTGCCAAGTGTTCGCTACGCAGTGTGAAGTGTGCCGTGTACGTCAGGACATTAACTTCGGTAGTGCTCGTCACGGGAACAGTACTGTACGTTCTGAAGTGCACTACGTGTGGACTCTAACTGAGAGCTAGTCGCAGGGACTCTGAGTACGTGTGTTCTGTTATCTTAGAGGTGAACCAACAGTCACTGTCGACGCCAATAAAAGTTCCTGTGCAAACACTAGTTTCATTTGTTTCTGAGTCATGGATGTTTTCTATGTATATGAGTATTTATCTATCTATATAAGTACAGTCTATTTTTCCTTACTTGTCTTATTTGGTAAACAAATATGGCGTACTGGTAACCAAAGACAATTGATAGAGTTGGCAAATTATTGAATGAAGGACTGAACGAATTTATACAGCTGTAACCGAATGATTTTCGTAATGTAGGATTTCCTGACAAATAAATTTGTATTTTATCGACGTCCTTCAAGAATAGCCAAAGGTCGTCAGTCTAAAGAATAAAACCGTCCAAATCACAGAAAGAATCAGCAGAATCCCGTAGAAAGCCAAATCGTTACACTTCAAACACACACAGAAAGCAACCGTAACGTACAACATAAAGCGAGGCGACGAGACGAATGACAGGACGTTTCCCGTCAACTCAAAAAATTTCACTTGTCAAATAATACTTTTAGTCTACGACCAGTTACAACAAAAACTTTAGTTTTTAAAAATAATGACTTACATTACCATTACTTACACATATAACTTGACATATATATAAACATTCTACTTTATTATTCAGTTTTTTTTACATAAATTATACAGTTCACACTGGTCAGAATCATTCATTCACTTTTCCCTTCTCTAAGTTCCAAAGACAAACTAGCATTTTGAAATGTCAAATTGCCAATATAATTTTTAATCTGTGGAAATGGTTTCTGATATTATTTAGATGTGTTTGGATGGTTCATTTGAAGCAGTTTTTGGTGTTATTTATATAGTATGTGTTTCTTCCAACAATCAAGATGTTCATACCTAACTAAAAGTGCGTGATTGATGACGAAACTAGTGATTTTCGTACCGAGTAGTGTTTGTTTACGAAATAAGACAAGTAAGGAAAAATAGACTGTATGTATATCGTCGCCTGGTACCCATAGTACAAGCTTTGCTTAGTTTGGGGCTAGGATGATCTGTATGACATTGTCCCCAGATATTATATTATATTTCCAATCCCCTGATCCACCGCTCGCCACAATATTATAAATAGATTACACCCAGATATCTTCTATACATATAATAAAATCGTAGGAAAGTCGAAACTGTACATTGAATATTTTTTTAACAGGATACTTGGGGCGTGATCTACAATCGATATGGAAGCTAAAAATATAGTTTTTAGAATTTTTGTCTGTGTGTCTGTTTGTCTGTATGTATGTCCGGGCTAAACTCAAAAAGTAGGTACTGCATGGATTTACTTCAAATTTTGCATGAATAATACTAAGAGGTCGGGTCAACATATAGGCTACATATTATCACGCTATCACCTACGGAGGAGGAGCTGTGATAATATATAAAATTTTACGCGGGTAAAACCGCGGGGCACAGCTAGTAGAACATATAATCGTGTTCATCATACAAAGATTTGTTCTAGGTGGGGATCAAACCCAAGACCTGCTGCGAGCATTTACCTACCACACGAACCGGCCCGTCAATAGAGTCGCCGGTGGTTAAAGTCAAAGTCAAAAATTATTTATTCCGTAAAAAAATTACATTTAAGTGGAATCGTCATATTTTTTTTTCACCCTACCGTGCAGTGCATGACGTGGCAGCTACTGAGAAACACTGCCAGAAACCACAGTAGGAAACCTTTTTTAAAATAAAATATACTTAAGATTAATTTCAATCATGTGTGTTGACTCAGAACAACTCAATCCCAAGCACTTTTATCACTTAAATAATCAGAATTTTTGTAATATGCCCTACACAATTTGGCTTTAATAAACTTATTCGTAGACAGTTCTCTAATATCATTGGGAAGTTTGTTATAGAATCTTAGACATTGCCCCATAAAAGAGTTACTTATTTTGTGTAGACGGGTAGTATGCATTTGTGGAGGTGGGTAAAAAGATAGGCTCACTAACTACTATATAGTCCTATAGGCCAGTTTGTTTAATGATTTAAACACAACATTAGTTACTTATGTAACAACTATGTTTACGTAATCTTTAAGATTATTGTCTCAGAAATTTTCCTTGATGCAGCTGACCTTAACGTGCACGTATTGTATTACTAACTAGACCACTAGACTCGACCTTATGATCCAGTTCCCTTGTTAAATCAGTTATTATAATAATAATATCCGGGGATATTATTCACACACGGCCATCTGATCCCAAACTAAACAGAGCTTGTACTATGGACGCCAGATAACTATACTATAATACAGTACTTTTCTTTTGTAAATTTATACTTACATATATAGATATTTACAGCCAGGGTCAGGACAAACAGACATGTTTATGCACAAATATCTGTCCTAGGTGGAAATCGAACCCACGACTAGCGGCGTAAAAGGCAAGTATTTACCATCCACCCCACTTAGTGGAAAATACTTACGGGTGCTTAACGTCATGGATGTTACGTTGGGTTCAGCCAGCAGTTTCGATCTCTTCAGGAGATCATCTCCAGGACAAATGCATTTCTCGTAGCGCGTATGAACTCCTGAGTTTCCCTGCGGGTCGAATTATAAATTTTGAAATCTGCAGGCGAACCGAAGTAATCGACTTAGCCCGAAGAATAGAAGCTGAAGTGGCAAAGGGCATAGTTCGTAGAACTGATGGTCGCTGCGGCAGAAACGGTCTTGAGTGGTGACCATGAACCGAAAGACGCAGTGTGGCGGCCTCTCTACAAGATGGACCGTTGATCTTGTGAGGCTCGCTAGGAGACGCTGGTTGCGGATTGCGTAAGACCGGCTATTGTGGAGATCTTTGTCCAGCAGTGGACGTTATTAGACTTTTATGATAATGATGATGAAGTAAACACTTTAATCAAAGCCAATAAATAAATACTTATATAACGAGATTAAAACACATCGGTATAAGTTATAGATTGTTTATTGGGTGTGAACCACGAAAACACAGATACACATTACACATTATGTAGCGTATCAATAAAATTACAACCTTTGCACTATAGACACGTAATATTATTCGACATCGACTCAACTGACACAGTAAAGCAAAGGTAATGTACTGTCCGGCGGGCGCGAAGTGACGCGGCGTCTCCCGTCCCGCCCCCTCCCTGCGGGAGTTGCGCGTTATACTTACTATTATTTTTCTACATGAATTCAATGAATGGTCCTCGTTAAAATTTGCGAGTAATTAAAGAAGTAGACTTCTGACATATGATAACATGGAAACCATGCACTCTATCCAACTTCTGCACGTTGAACTTGGGGAGTAAGCTGGTGAATGTGAGGCGAGAGCGTTACGAAAAGTGTGATCAGGTGAGATGAACGGAAGTTGAGAGGAGATATAAGTTACTTAAGATAGAAAGACAGAGTGCGAGATTCAAGCATTATATTGTAATTAATATCCGTAAATATCTCGTATATCTTGGAAATATGTTATTTTGTAAAACAGAATCCACATTTCTTCAAAAAAGTGTCGGATGAATTTCCAAGAAATACAAGAGATTATGAAAGACTGGTACTAGGACAACTCTGTTCAAAAAAATTGTCATGCAATGTTAGTCAAAGTTTATAATGCGACTCCAGGTAATATAAAACAACAATTACGAACAGCGAAACTGGCTCTTAAATAAAATATTTTTCTCTATTGATGAACTATTTATCAACAAAAATTTATTAATAAACGCTTCTGACAGAAAAATATATGTGGAGGCAGGACGGCTTGAAGGCTCTTCACCACAACTCATCCTCTTATAATTTTATGGGTAGGTGAGGGCGGAACAGAAATAAATTACTTCAAATTACAATCAACGTAATTCACAAGAATCACGATTTAATTAGATGTTTAGTGATTACTACAACGTAAAATCAATCAAATTAAATCTTAAAATATCGTGATGGCGATGATTCTCAGCGATTCGTCACAAGGGTGGTGCGCGGGCGCCGTCTCGTTCAAAAGTGACTTCAAGATGGCCGCCCACACTACCATCGACAATGACGCTTCGCTAGGTTGACATTGACAGTCCTGTCAGCCTGACGTTTGACGTAAACGCCGTCACGGCCGGACTGACGTACGACCGTCCTCGGGCGATTTATCTGAAACAAACAAAGATAACTGCATAGTCCGTTCGCTCATCCTGACTTAATCATTTTCATCAGTATACAAACACTAAAAACATTTAATAACTTTGACTAACCAGGCAAGTGTATCGCTTAGCCAACCGTGAGGTATGACTCGGACTACACTTCAGTAAGACCAGTCGACAAACGCATTAGATATCATAACTCACTAGAATTTAGCCAGTTATGATTAGCCAATACAGCACATTTTCGTTCTTGTGAACATCTAGACAAGCCAATCCTAACAAGGATGTGACCCGGACGACACAATTCGTCTTACACTTAGCAGGCAAGCATCCAGAACAAGTCAGCCCTCCCGAGGGAACCGACTCGGACGACACAACTCGTCTCGGATATAACAAGCGATTATCCATGACAAGTCAGTCCTCTCAAGGCAACTGACTCGGACGACACAATTCGTCTCGGATATAACAAGCGATCATCTATGACAAGTCAGCCCTCTCAAGGCAACTGACTCGGACGACACAATTCGTCTCGGATATAACAAGCGATCATCTATGACAAGTCAGCCCTCTCAAGGCAACTGACTCGGACGACAATTCGTCTCGGATATAACATGCGATCATCGATGACAAGTCAGCCCTCTCAAGGCAACTGACTCGGACGACACAATTCGTCTCGGATATAACAAGCGATCATCCATGACAAGTCAGCCCTCTCAAGGCAACTGACTCGGACGACACAATTCGTCTCGGATATAACAAGCGATCATCCATGACAAGTCAGCCCTCTCAAGGCAACTGACTCGGACGACACAATTCGTCTCGGATATAACAAGCGATCATCCATGACAAGTCAGCCCTCTCGAGGCAACTGACTCGGACGACACAATTCGTCTCGGATATAACAAGCGATCATCCAGGACAAGTCTACCCTCTCGAGGGACTCGACTTGGACGACAAATTTCGTCAGATGACGCTAAATAAATCAATGTAACAAGTCAACCAGAAATGAATCAGACGACGCATTTCGTCTATCGTCTATGACGAGTGAGGTGTGCCCTCTAACTACTCACCTGGAATGGTCAGGACAACGCTTCTTCGCCCAGGATCAACCATTGTAACAATTTATCATAATAATATGAAGGTTACAATAATGTAACGATAGTTTGTAGTATTGTCCTGTTAAATGTGCACTTCAACTTCATGAAGGGCCTCCCATGTATCAGGTTCTGAGTATACGCTCGGGGTATCTGAGTTTGCAGTGACAGTGTTTAAGTCAGCCGATCCAGTGTCTGAGCATACGGCCAAGGTGTCGTGATAGTCTAATAACTCGTTATTATTATCTGAGCACGAAGTATTTTCTACATGATCAGACGCCGTCTCGGCCTCTACTTCATTTAAAACGTTAGACGCGATTTTCTTTTATATGGGCAGCGACAACACATAAATGTAAAATTTTTACGGAATTAATAATTTTTGACTTGACTTGAACGAGCAAGTGGGTCACCTGACGGTAAGTGAGCACCGCCGTCCATGTACACTCGCAACACCAGAGGCGTCGCGGGTACGTTGCCGGCCTTTAAGAGTCAGCAAACAAGTGTTGCTGACCCTTCCCCCGACCCCGATGAGCTCTGACGACCTTGATCTGCGATGATTCTTTTTGGCGAGCCAAAAAGGTAAACTACTTTTTGGAGTGCACGCGTTGCATTTAACAGACGTGGTATGTGCGAGTAAAACGTATTTCGTAAAACCGTCAGTTATAATTCTACTTCCGGTCGCTCTTCCCGCTAAGCATTCTCGAAAAGTCAATATGAACTACAGACTCAGCGGCCGGGATGATCAAACATTTTATTCCAAACAAATAATCTTAGCTGTAGTCGCAAACATTTAACAAAGTATAAACGATCAGTCAAATCACACCTTCACTCACATTCCCACACAAATTTCCACTAAATGAAAAACACTTAAATCATTTTCGTGAGCTATAATTCGGTATGTAATACTCTACATCTCAACACACAAGCCTCTATCGTCATCGCGTGGGCTACCTCCATCCGGTACCCATTCAGAGATCGTTGACACCTCGGCCCCCAAACGCACTGTGACGGGAAATTAAGCCCGATGTTCCACCTAAGCCTACGAATACCATGGAGGTACCAGCGGTCTGAGCGACCTTCATACCACATAATGACACATTAACACGAACGTCCATCCCCTTTGTCATTACTTGTAAGTCTAAGTCTATGTCGTAAGGGTTCACGTCGGGGTTGTCTACGTCAGGCAAATCAAAGATTTCAATGTGAATATCGCGCACCATGTAATCGATCAATCTGGTCAGATATGAGGGGTAGCGGAAATCTATCGGACACTATATTATCATCAAGCATACGGTAGTTGACACACATTCTATCGCTTCAGTGCCTTTCCTTTACCAGAAGGTAAGGAGAGGAGAATAGTGACAAACTAGCTCGAATAAAATTTGCCTCATGCAATTAGTTTACTTTTTATCACATCACACTAAACTAGCGCAGTTTGGACTTAATCTATTAGGACATCGGAACGTCGTCATAGGGGTATTATTAGCAAAGTAGTAGGTACTCCGGTGGCAAACGGACTATCAAATAATTGCAAGAGCACTACGAACTACATAATTATTGAGAGAAACCAAATCAATATTGAATTCAGTCGCGTCACAAAGGTTTACTATTTTAGACAGATAAAATGTCAGTTTATTACAGGTCGTATTTGCCCACCTCGTTGGTCCAGCGGTAGCCGTCATTGAGGTGCTGGGTTCAAACACGGTTCGGGCCAAAAAAAATGATTTTAGGACTTATCCGCAAAAAGAAACTTCACAGCATCAGCCCGGAGTCCGGGAGCTGGCAGCATTACACCCCCGTGCCTCGGAGAGCACGCAAATCCGTAAGTCCCGAGTCCGACCCCTCATCGGTCGCGCCGTAAGTCGACCCATCGGATCACGAGAGTCATGGAACATAAAGCGCCCCCCATTCCCGCGCGGACACCCGTGCACCATAATACGTCCTACTAAACCGGCCAATCTCCACTAAGACTGGCCGCCGTGGCCGGCACGTGTGGCCGTTTTTTTAAGTCTCGCGTTAAATCATGATATAATCATACGTAAACGACGATTTGGTTGTCCATGAAAAACAACGAAATATTATCGATCTCCATCTGTGTTGAAATTTGTAAGCTACAAGAATAGTTAACAACATTATAAAACAGTTTTGCTAGAAATTTATAAGCCGTCTGTAGCTCATGAGTCATGAGTGAGCAATCAGCTCTAGAAACGTATAAAAATGGAACTACTCACCAAAATGTCCTCTCTGGTGTGTTAACGACGTAGACGTTAACGGGCATCTCTTGTGATCACGTTGTTTATTCCCACGGTTGCACTTCGAAGCTAAATGGCCACAGCGTAAACAGCAGCGATGTCTGGTTTCTGGTCGCAGAAGACGTCATCGCTGCCGGCGTTGTTGACCTTCTCTTTTTCGGACGACACTCACATGCACCATGTCCTAGCTTGCCGCACTGAAAACACTTTAAGAGCACTTTAAAAAACAATTTAAAAACACTATAAAACCACATTAAGAACGATACAGTTTCGGATCGTTTTGCGTGTACACAATTATATTCAGCTACTTGAGGCGCATTCCTTTCCTAAAGTAGACGTTTTCAATTCTCGCTGCAGCTTCTTTCTCGTAATAATCTCCGTATTGAAGGCTAATCGTTGTAGGTGGTTGTGGAATTTTGACGAATGTGACAGTGCCGTGGACAGCAATGTAGTCTTCGCTCATATTTGTCCATTTTGAGGTTTATGTATGGTCACGCACAGATATTCGTTTTCCTTGCGTTTGCTATTTTGCAGGTTAATGAGGTCAGTCGCGGGTGTTTCAACACTATCATTCCGTGGAGTAAATAACTCGAATCTGCAACCACCGCATCTCAAGGAACGATATTTGTGATAGCCACTGCGACGTCGTGCTTTTCAGCGCACCATAGCTATTATAAATGATTTTCACCGAAACAAAGGTCAACAGTATGCCCAAGCACGTGCGTTTGTGTCAGTTTGGGGTCAAATTTGAGTTGCTTTATATTGTGGGCGCTCACTTGATTTTAAATCGCTTCCATCAGACTCAACATCCCGCTATTTTCTAGCTCAAACATTTTTCGAAAAATATCTTCACCATGTGGCTTATCTTCGGTTCTTAATCCCACTTCTGATGTGGAGGCAGGACGGCTTGAAGGCTCTTCATCACAACTCATCCTCTTATAATTTTATGGGTAGGTGAGGGCGGAACAGAAATAAATTACTTCAAATTACAATCAACGTAATTCACAAGAATCACGATTTAATTAGATGTTTAGTGATTACTACAACGTAAAATCAATCAAATTAAATCTTAAAATATCGTGATGGCGATGATTCTCAGCGATTCGTCACAAGGGTGGTGCGCGGGCGCCGTCTCGTTCAAAAGTGACTTCAAGATGGCCGCCCACACTACCATCGACAATGACGCTTCGCTAGGTTGACATTGACAGTCCTGTCAACCTGACGTTTGACGTAAACGCCGTCATATATTATGACATAAAAATATATTGCTATTGACATGTATACAACTAGTAAATATTTTGTTTTGTAGTAGAATAATGTAGAATATTAAAGTGATAATTGAATGTACAGACGCCAGCACATCAAGCTACCACAATCTGTCAAATTTTCCCAATTGAAAGTGAACCTTATGCTTATGGGATAAAGTTGAAAATCTATAAAAGAGATTTGACAGATTGGGATAGCTGGATGTGCTGGCGTCTGTACCTAATTTGTAACCATGAACCAAGGTCACGTCATGACTAAGTGTTAAGGGTATTTGTATTGTAACCATATTATCTGTATGTACCACACTTTCTGACACTAAATATTTCTATTCTATTCTAAAAATTCCGGTACCTACTTGAAATATGACATGTCCATGTTATGCTATCATGGTGCAAGCACCAAGCACCAATTATAGCCTATGTGTTAATCCAGGGTATCAGCTAACTCCATACCAAATTATATTAAAATCACTCCAGCCGTTTAGACGTGAAGAAGTAACATACATACACACTCACAATCTTTCGCCTTTATACCTAATATTAGTGTGATGTGATTTCCTCATGATTTTATAATATATTTATTTATGAGTATTTTATAATATAAATATTATAGTTTGCGTAGTACGACATAATGTTATAATAATGATATGTAGGTATGTTTATATTTTACTAGCCGCATGGGAACTAGGCGACTAAACCTAACCTGCCGTGGACTTCTTCTGGCGCTTGATGGGAGGAGCCCCGGCAATGAGGGTAAGCTGCCCAATTTTGAGCCATGTCCCCGGTTCCCGGGAGAGGTACGGAGATCTCTGGGTTGCCCTCCCTATTAACCGACTCCTGCTAATTCATGGAAACAAACAGTGAGCTATCTTCCCGGAGCTACTTGCACGTGGCTGCAGTGGAGGACACTTCTCATACTGCCACCGCAGCCAGATTGTACTTGTTTCCAGAAGGTCTTAGAGATGTTCTATGCCAAATAAATAGAATTTCAATTGCGCGACAATTATAAATCGAATTTCAGAATACTCGAACGTTAATAATAACGAATGGTTAATAAATAAATCGAACATTATTATTACCTACGATCGAACATGTTCGTTTTATTAACTATTAGATATTATGGACGTTCGAGTATTCAGACAGTCGATTTATTGTAGTCGATCATATGTTATTGAAATCATCTATACATATAACAAAATCGTAGGAAAATCAAAATTCATATTTTTTTTAAACTTGGGGCGTGATCTACAATCGATATCGAAGCCAAAAATATAGTTTTTAGAATTTTTGTCTGTTAGTCTGTATGTATGTCCGGGCTAAATTCAAAAAGTACTGCATTTGTTTACTTAAAATTTTGCATGAATATTACTAAGAGGTCGGGTCAACATATAGGGTACATACTATCACGGTATCACCTACGGGGGAGGAGCTATGATAATTTATAAAGTTTAACGCAGGTAAAACAGCGGGGTACAGCTAGTTCAATATATGTATGTGTATGGATGTGGCGCATTTTCGCATTAGCGTGAAACGCGTTTCATTACTCTAAGGCTACAGTTCGTCGCCATTTTGAACTTCGATATTCAGTATTAATGCATGGCAGCGTATTACAAGCTAGTACAATTGTTCGAGAGTCGTGCAGTTGGTACTATAATTGTGTGAGGCACGCCGGTTTACCTAGTTTAGAGATATTTATACTGTGAACCTAATGCACGACTGCAAAGAGAGTTTCTATGCAATTTATACTTACCTAAGTATTTAAACGGTTGTGAATTCCAGTATTTTGTATGAAAATAAATATCATAACATTTCATAACAAATATCATTTAAAAAGTGAAAAGGTCAAATCTGAATAAATGGAATGGCAACTATATGACCACTGCCCAGGAAAGGGTTACGATAAATATATTTTATTGCACACAATTTACAGAACATAATTAATAATATTAAAAAGGTACAATTGGCAGTTTTATCGCTTACAGCGATCTCTTCCAGACAAATAATTGATTATAACGATTTCTTAATTAAATCCAAACTAATATTATAAATGCGAAAGTAAGTCTGTCTGTCTGTCTGTCTGTCTTTGCTTCACGCCTAAACTACTGAACCGATTTGTGTGAAATTTGGTACAGACATAGTTTGGAACTTGAGACAGGACATAGGATAGATTTTATTACATAAAATAAAATAAAAATAAAATAGCGCCATCTATTGGTCAAGAGTCGGCATCAATTCAGTACTGAAAATTCATCGGAAAAATGTAATTAAATAGTAAAAAGGTATGAAAATAATTTCTTTGTACTTTTAGTACAAAGAAAATGCTCTAACGGAGTATAGATAATTCTATTAGTACTATTATGTCGAGTTGGTGATCGCGCAATGGTGTCGATCGTTACACGAGTTCGGTTCATATTATTGTTTTAATTCATCGGAGAAAAGTAAATAAATAGTAAAAATGTATGAATATAATAAAACTTCAATATAATAAAACTTTTAGTACAAAGAAAATGCCCGAACGGAGTATAGATAAACTAGCTTTTGCCCGCGACTTCGTTCGCGTGGAATAGTGTAAGTAATAATAATAATAGTAATAATAATATAATATTCCAGACCATCGGATCATAAACTAAGCAGAGCTTGTACTATGGAAACCAGATAACTGATATACTACTTTTCTTTTGTAAATGCATACTTATATAGATAATTACGCCCAGACTCAGGACAAACAGACATGTGCATGCAAACAAATCTGTCTTGGATGGTAATCGAACCTGCGGCGTGAATAGCAAGTATTTACCAACCATGCCAAACGGTCCGTCAAAATTATTAATTTATTCGCATCACCTAATCTAATACATTATCAATTAAAATGAATGTCAATGAACTCGAATATATTACGCTATTTGAGTCGCTGTGTGACATTTAAATGACTAGCCCTTTATTTAAGCTAATGAGTGTATTATGTATTGTGGCCGTCTATTGTTCTATAATGTAAATATAACAGTGTTGTAATCAACAATCAGTTTCAAATGTTTACAAAATACATAGAAACCCTAACAAACTGGACTACCGAAATAAAAAATAAATACACAATCCGTTGTTTAAAATATTAATATTTAAGATTGAAAATCAACGAGCCTATAATTATCTCCATATTTTATTAAAACGCCAAAAAAAAGAAAACAATATCAGAACTAGTCACCACCCCATCTCATTCGTTCATCTTCATTCAGTGCGGGGCGTAGAAGTCGTCGCGGGTAATAACTTCCAGATATTGGGCAGCATCGTCTCTCTGAGTCCAATTCCCAAAATTGGGCAACGCTGATCGCTTTGGCTCAAGCGTCATAAAAAAAGTCCTGAAGGGACAAGAGGGACAATGAGGGCTACCGCGTATCAATTTGCCGCTAGAGGCGCTAGTATCGCGGCAGGTCTACGAAACGTCAAAATACACTGTTTTTGTTCGGGTTACGCTGTTTATTAATAAAATCTGCGATTATAACAAAAATTTTTGGTTTGGTTGGGCTCGATGACTGTAATAAATATTTTTCGTAAAAACATTCGTCGCGTCCACAATAACAATGATTTTGATCAGCTATAGTGGACCTTCCGCGACAGTGGCGCCGACTGGTGAGATTACTCATTAGATAAATGTGCCATACTTTGGGGTGACACGCCGCACTTGCAGATGTTTTGTGATTTGGGAATGTAATCCCATTTGATGATACTGCCGAAGTTTACAATGAGAAGAGTAAAAAGTCACAAACAAAATTTCCTTCAGCGCCGATTTAATATCGGCTATTATCGGCAAAATTCGTACTTCGACTGATACTGAAATTTTTTTCATTATCACTTTTTGGCCCGACCCAGGTTTTGAACCCAGGGCCTCATTATCTGCGGTTGAACACGTTACCGCTAGACCAACGAGGCAGTCTTAGACATTCTTACAGTGTTAGTGAATCGATCGCTACTTGAAGACCCATTAGTTTTTGAGATTTATTTCCAGACTAAGATGTGATGTATGTTTGTAATATAGTTTGCTTGAGGTATTAAATTTATTTACTATATTAATTTTATTTATATTTAATATTATGTTTTTAGAACAAATACACAGATAACAACTTTGTAAATGTTCTTTTTTTAATTTAATCTATCTGAAACTGGAATAAGCAATGCCTGACACTATGCTTAGAGCAATGAACTTTGCTTCATTACTGTGCTTTATAGTGTAGGCGCCTAGGTCATTACGTATACACAAGGGACAATAAGAATACCTAGCCTGTACTGTAACCAAAGCCAGAGACCGTGGGTTCGATCCCCACCCAGGAAAAATCTTTATGTGATGAGTACGTTTATTTGTTCTGTGTCTGGGTGATTTTTATTCGTTTGTAAGTTGTCTGGTTGCCATAGTACAAGATCTGTCTAGTATGGGATCAGATTTTAGTGTATTCAGAAGAAGGCCGCCGGACTCTACTGCCGTCACGTGAAAGCAGGTCCGGGAAGGCTGTTTGTGGCGCAGTCGCTGTGCCGGACTGACAGGAGTCGGCAATAGGGGAGGGCAATCCATTCTTATCTCAATATCATACACAAAAACATTCAGACAAGATAAAATACTGCAGACTGGCGAGTTATATTCTGTTGGTCGAGGGTATATGGGTTATGTAGGATAGAGCGACGTCTATATGCGGTTTGGTCGTCGCTCGTCATAGGCATTGACGTCAGCCCGCTTTCCACTACAGCACTTTATAAAATACTGCAAACTAGCAGACATAGATAGACACTTAGGTAAGACCGGTTGCCACTACAGCAGCTGTATAAAGAACAGCACGTTAGTGAGGGCTAACATTCTGTTGGTCTTAGTATCTGGGCTATGTTGGATGGAGGGAGGTCTATATACAACTAGGTCGTCGCTCATCATAGATAAATTAGGTTATCCCGCTTGGATCGGGAGCTAGCCGACCCCGCTCGCAGACGGAGGAGGCGCCGGGGCGGCGGCGGCAGTCATTACCGTTAGTCCCCTCGGGGCTGCGGTGGCAGTATGAGAAGTGTCCTCTACTGCCGCCACGTGCAAACAGCCCCGGGAAGGCAGCGAACTGTTTGTGACGCAGTCACTGTGCCGTACGTGCAGGAGTCGGCAATTGGGGAGGGCAACTCACAGCCTTCCGCGGGTGCGTGTCTCGACCATCTGGGACATGGCGCAAAAGGGGGGCACCGGAGCAGCATACCCGCGTTCCCGGGGCTCCCCGTATCAGGCGCCAGAAGAAGTCCACGGCAGGTTAGGCTTAGTTGGTGCGAATCCAACATACCCTCCCGCAGACACTTTTTGCTGGTGGCATGCACATCTAACTGGTACAGGTGGATGGTTAGGCATTCCTCCTGCCTTACAAAAAAAAAGGTTATGCCGCTTATTTAGAAAAGCTAGTAACTAGTATGAGGTTTGTTGTGTGGTTTAGAATAAAGTGAATATTAATACAACCGGAACTAACTTAACATGTTCTTCAAAGCACAGAGACACTGCGAAATTAACCTTGCGGACTGTTGAGGGCACCTAGCTAAGAGTACTTCGATATTTAATTCATGGTTTAAAACAGTAATTCAGTAAACATTAAAACGTTTCTGACGTATAACACCAGCTTTTGTGTCGGGGGTCAAAAAGATAAGTGAGTCACAACCACGTAGGTATACAATTATAAAGTGTATTGACGGAAGTGTACGATGCCTTTACAAGGATATGGGAAAGTAATCTTACAAAGACAAAGGAAATTCTTTATAAACTTTCTTAATTATACTGTGGAGAACTACGTAGTTAGTATGTAGAGCTGTTAAGGTGGAACGTTACGACGAGGCGAGGGTAGGCCGTTCTTATCGTTCCGAACCTGAAAGATGCCGTCTGTCTGTCAGCGGGGTCTCATTTATCGTAAAAAGTAGCCAGTTTAAATTTAGACTAAGTTTATATTGCTGCAATTAGAAAAAAAAGGAATCAGAGTTTTAGGAGGACTAAAGTTTTAGTAGTTGTGATTTATTAACAGCACTCACAAAAACGAACTGATCAACCGGTAACCTAGATATGTTTTTTTATAATAAACCAAAGACAATATTTCGCCATTTATAGCTTATATCTTTATAGGCAGCGATAATAATTTTTCTAAAGAATTCTAGAACATTATGTGTTGTCAATATTTACAGTATTGTTATTTTCAGTATATATTTGAAAAAAAAATGTTTTTGGTTTATTAATTCCTATGTTTATCTCTGTTCTCCTGTTTTTCTGCCATTTATGGAGGAGACGAAACCAAAAAAGATATCATCGAAATCCGTGCAGCCCTTCTTGAGTTATAAATGGTGTAAATAACCCGACATTCTTTTGTGTAAACAATTTCCATGCATACGAGTAAGTTTTGATTTCGATCCGATTTTAGTCCAGCCTTACCTATTAAATATAAATGCATAAAAATAATAACGTGCTGTGCGAATATCAGTATATCATCACCCCATCTCATCCCATGGGGGGTGTAGAAGTCGACTCGAGGGAATATCTAGGACGGGCAGCAGCTTCTTTCTCAGTGCTATGACCATCATACTGCCGTCTGTCAAGGGTGGCAATTGTGACATATCCCCAAAATGATTATTGAGGAGGCTTTCGTCCAGAAGAGGGCTTGTTACAGCTGTTATGATGATGATGATGATGAATAATGTAACAATTTAAAATTTGAGACACACCCCTTCTCTGTCAAAGACTCTGATGTAAACCAAATGTACGTTCAACCTTAAATATTCTGTAGCAGTACCGTCGACGTCTCGTCACCAATTATCTGCCGGGTGGACCTCGAGGTCAGGGTATGACGTCGAGCGTGCAAAGGGCCGCGTCATCTCATAATGGCTGCCTTTTAATCCATTCAATAATCACTACCTTGTTGTCGTAATGTATCACAATATCATGAATGAGACGAGACGGTAACATTTATACAGGTTTTAACAACATTCCTGTAATAATAAAGTGCGATGTTAAAAAGAAGTACTACCGGACCCGTGGAAGATAGTGCTGGTGACTTCCATAATTAATAATGTAACAAGTTAAAAACAGCTTATTACGTACCCATAAGCTTACCCAGTATGGCATGTAAGGCTTTGAAAGAAAAAGAAGAAGAAGAATAAAATATTTATTGAGCACAAATAATAAAGATACAAAAAATTCACAATTAGAGTAACAATGGTGACATAGAATATAAACAAATACCATACAAAATACTCCATTAGTGTTACTAAAACATTTTTGTGCGCTCAAATGGCTAGCAGCTCAGCATGATGTTACAACCACAATGTGGCTGTAATGCTGATTTTCAGCTACCTGCCACAGTTAGTCATAGATGTGCTACACAAATATGATACATAAAACAATACGTTTCTTAAAAATTATACATAAAACAAAATAAAAGAATAATTTTTAAAAGAAAGGAACAAAAAATCTAAATAAATTTATTTATTTAACACCATATAATTAACATGACAGGTTTACACCCAATGCGTTAATTGAAAATAAAAGATCATTAAAATAAAATCAACATAAAATAAAATAAAATTATACTGCCTCTGCTCCGATTCGCTGTCAATATACCGTAACCCATTGCAAATATACTTCGGTCGATAGCCAACAATTGTACTTATAAGTTATTGAATCAAATAAAAGTATACAAAATCATTATTTAAAAAACCACACACACACACGCACATACTGAAGCTGAACTTATTGTAAAATTTAAATTATTGATATATTTTGGTTTATATTGGTAAACTTTTGCTGCGTTAGTATAAGGAATTGACGCAAGCGTTTCCGGAATGTGTTAACAGTATTAGCAGTTTTAATAGGTGGGGTTATTCCATACTTTGCTAGCGGCATAACGAAAGCTTCCTCTGAATGCAGCTGTTTTATGTTTTTGTATGTATGTATAGTTGCTGTGCGCATTTTCTACCTGTATGTTCTCTTTGGAGAAAATAATAGTTAAGCACATAAGATACTTCTTTGTTGATCACCTGATTATTGCTTATCATCAACATAACTTCTGTGTACATCGTTCAGCCATATTCAACCTGCTGTCATGCCTGTTGGCATGGACAACTTACGTCAACAAGAGAGAACCAATCGTCATAATATGTCTATTAAATACCCTAAGGCTTTAAGAAGATTAGGTATGTCTTTCTCTCTATGCCTCTCCCTCTAAGGTTCTATCTCAGTGGTAGATTAGGAACTTCAAATTTACATCTAGTCTTTAAGCTAGAGTCTTTGTTATATGCCTTTAGTGGTTAACGCTCACGACATCCTAACTAATATTATAAACTTAAAAATTAGTATGTATGGATGTTTGTTACCCTTTTAAGTGAAGACCATGGAATGGATTTTAATGAAACTTTTCAATAATGTATCTTATACATCAGAATGACACATAATCATAATATATAAAGATATTGTGTGAATTGTCCAAAATTTAAAGATAAGTGTCAAGTGAGCAGAAAAAACACCTGCAATCTGCGAGTTACTCTAGCGTGCACTGGGAAAACCATTAGTAGAGGAGGAGTAACAAGTATATAACTTATAATGGAAATATTTATTTTTAATAGTCCTAAAAAATCCCGCGATAGCATATATCTCAATAGATAGCATAATTATATATACATTATGTGTAAGCCACTATCGCCAAAATAGTGAACCATTAATATAATAAAAATTGATAACTTATTTCTAATACACATTAAGTTGTAAGAAAATGGTCCTTACATCAAAATAAATACTTTTATTGCTTCTGGTTTAAAGTAGATAAACTTCATACACCTATCTATATATATCGTCACAAACTATAATATCTATTAGTGAGATCACCATCAACATACTTAGTTGAAATTTACACATTACACAATATATAAAAAGGGTCTCTCGAAGTATCTCTGTCTGTCTCTTACGCCTTAGCGACTAAACCGCACAACCGATATTGATGAATTTTACTTAGTTGAAATTTACACATTACACAATATATAAAAAGGGTCTCTCAAAGTATCTCTGTCTGTCTCTTACGCCTCAGCGACTAAACCGCACAACCGATATTGATGAATTTTGGTACAAAGATTGATCGAAGTACTAATCCTATGTACACAAAGCCACGGGCGGCTAGTATTATATAAAGTTTTAAATATTGCACATATTTTAAAATGTTTTCAATAATTAACATAGTGAAAAACTGAAACGGGAAACTGAAATTTAAAGATTTTCGATCTCTTCAGGAGTTCATCTTCAGTGAGAATGCGTCACTGAAGATGAGCTCCTGAAGAGATCGAAACTCTTTAACATTACCGTACCTACTTGTTTTAAATCTGAAGAATCTAATATGTCGTGCTTCTAATTCCTGGACTGAGATTTTAAAAGTAAGTCCAAAGCAGTCGAGGGCGTAAAATGTATGGACTCCACCAATGAAAAATAGGATCTTAGCCTGTTATAAGGTCATTTAAAACTAAGATTATGGAATTTGTCTAAAAGTATTCTCAGTTTATAGCACAAGTTTTTTATAAGCTAGAAAGGCAAACGTGTAAACGGGTACACCTTATGGTAAGGTATCATCAGGTCATCGCAACAAAAGAGGAGCCATAAGCGTGTATTTGGCTTAATATTAATAATATTCTGGGACATTATTTACACACGGCCTTCTGATCCCAAGCTAAGCAGAGCTTGCATTGTTCTATTGAAACCAGATAACTCATATACTACATATTCAACTTTTTTTGTAAATCTATACTTATATATATTATATATATATATATATATATATATATATATATATATATATATATATATATATATATATTACACCCAGACTCAGGACAAACAGACATGATCACGCGTACAAATATCTGTCCTGGGTGGGGTCAAACCCACGACCACGTGAAAGGCAAGTCATAGTCATATATATTTTATTCAGTAAAAATTGTCACATTTTACATCACATTTTTCCTCATTTATTACCGTGCCGTGCAGTGCTTGACGTTGGCAACTACTGAGAAACACTGCCATAAAACTTCAGTAGGAATACTTCAAAAAAATATATCAAGATCAACTTAACATCTCATTACAATTTTAAAATCTAAATCCGTTGAATTAAATCTAGTTAAATTTCTAAATACATACAAATTATAGATAAATTACACCTAGACATAGAACAAATTATCGTGCTCATTAGAAGTCAGGGTCAACAGGTCAGTCATATGATATAATTAAATGGTTGTCATAATGACTAATCATAAGTCGGGCCCCCGCGAACATTTGTCAGCAGGATGGGGCCCCCACAACTGTATAAGGAGCTAAAATTTAAAAAGTGTTATTGCATAGAACCAATTTAAATAGATACATACCATCAGTATATGTTTTAAGTAGGTAATTTTCTTTGTGTTTAGTTGTTTAATTTACATTTGAATGTCAATATTCGTAGTAGGGGGACTTTCGTCCATAAGCTGTAGGGTAGAGTCGGAGTAGTCTTTGATTCCACTTGTACGATGGGTTTTAAAGAATTTAGACCAAGCCGTATGGACAGCGATTAGTTTATTTGGTGTTTGCCATCATCTCTTAACCCTTATAAGGACATACAGAGTTTTTACACATTTGGACAGCGAACTTTTCGTGGTCTGTTAGGAACCGGGTCTGAAGTTCGAGTTGAAAGGATACGGGGTTTCGGACGTAGAAAGGTAGGAATGGAGCGTAGACTTCAACATACAATAGACATCAATTGGGACCTCTCGAGATTGACATTTAGATTTACCGCTCACTTCCACTGCTGAATAAGAGTCTCCCCCAAGAAGAGGTCCCCCGCCGCCGGTCCTGTACCTGACATCCCTTTGGACCTGCCGGCTATTCTAAGAAATCGGATATTCAGAAAATATACTGTATTTGCCTACACACTCGTACACATATACCTTCCGCGCAGGCAGTTAGTCTAAATTGACGGACATTTGCCATCAAAATCCATCGATCAATGTTGTCCACAAGCCATAAATTGTTAAGTTCTGTTTATGATCACACCATACCGGATGATGATTACTAGAAATACCAGTTATTCGCAGTTTTTTTACAATTATGACGCCATTGATTTTAGGACCGGACGGTCCGTTTTCGATGTTAGAAGAAAGATGGCGGCGTTCTGACGTAGATGTGTTTTTTATTGTCTTTAAGCGTGTCTCATAAAGTTAGTTTATAGTGTTGTTAGCAATAATGATCTCATGGCATGTTTTCATTTTTTTTTTATAATTTCAAGGTGGCAAATAGTACACAATAACACTTACAGACCTAAAAACGTAAAATCAAATGGTTGCAGCAAAAAATAAAGTTCGCCATTCTCGGAATTCAGGTTAAAAGGCTTTACTTCACCGAAATCTACGCACAATATTTTAATAGCCAGCCTTAATCTTTTAAAAGAGAAATCCAACCAATAGCGGGAAGTAATAATAATAATTGACGGGCCTGTTCGCGTGGTTGGCAAATGCTTGCTTTTCACGCCAGAGGTCGTGGGTTCGATTCCCACATAGGACAGATATTTGTGTGCATTAACATGTATGTTTGTCCTAAGTCTGGGTGTAATTATCTATATAAGTATGTATTTACAAAAGGAAAGTATCAGTTATCTCTGGTTTCCATAGTACAAATTCTGCTTAGTTTGGAAACAGATGACCGTGTGTGTGTAAATAATGTCCCAGTATATTAAAATATATTTTAACAATATGAAGTTTAGTATCAAAACGGTGCGGTGTATCTTTTGTGAATAGCTCTCTTTCAATAGTCCGGCGAAGCAGCGAAAACCTACCAGGCTAATATATACGTCATGTTAAAGAAAACGCTCTTTGGCTCAATGGGCTCAACTGAGGAAATACAAACACTTTACAGAATACACTTCAGGCATTATTATACAATGCCCTCAAAGATCTTGTAATGCAATTAAATAGACAGGAAATTACAGAATGCACACACATACACGCAGACACGCATGTGTGCACACTTAAGATTTGCATATTAACAAAAAGCAGGTGTAACTATAGGTACTATAAAAATGTTTCCGTAGCTTTTTCTCTTCCTCGATTCAACGCACTTTTCATACGAATAAACTAAAAAAGAATGAAATATTTATCCAGCCTCTCCGCCAGATCCAGATCCAGATTCTTCAGGTGATGGAAATTGTTGACCGCTTAAATAATTGTTTATTAGCATGCCAGGACTGCTTCCTCGGTCAAGCGGTAGCGCGTTCAACCGCAGATAATGAGCTCCTGGGTTCAAATCCCGGGTCGGGCCAAAATGTGATTTTGGGATTTTTCCGTAAAAAGAAATGTCTCAGTGCCAGCCCGAAGTCTGGAAGTTGGCAGTATTACACCCCCGTGCCTCGGAGAGCACGTAAAGCCGTCGGTCCTGTACCTGACCTTCCGGTCGTGTCGCTAGTCGTCAAATCGGATCATGAGAGTGATGGAATAGAACGTTCCCCTGTGTTTAATATAATATGTCCTGCGCAATTAGCTAGTCTCCATTGAGACTGGCCGCTGTGGCCGAATTTTGGTCGGGAGGACATTATTATTATTATTAGCATCGTGCCAGCCAGGTCGAGACTGCTTATCTCTTCCAAAAAATCCTTTGTCTGTCTGGCCGTGTGAGAGCTACCATTAATAATACAGCGCTTTTGGTTATTTTTATGGAGTTCTTGAAAATATTTTCGCCAAAAAATTGCTCATGTCTATATGCACTGTACGATACTGAATGACAGGAACCATATATGCACTTTTGTTGGTTACGACACTTACGACTCACCTGGAAAGACCCAAACAGTTGATTGCTGTTTTGCTTTGGGCTATTAGGTAGCTGTAAATCCATGATTCGTCACTGTCACTATGTTCCTCACCAAATTTGACATTCCTATGTTGACTTTGCTAATCATGACATTTTTGATGTAAAATTTCTTTATGCACATTAGACTTGGCAGTAAGCTGGGGAATGCGTGACGAGGACGTTACGAAAAGTGTGATCGGGAGAGACTAACGGATGTTACTTATTTACTTATCGTGTGAGCTGTGGTTACCCTAGTGCCAGAGTTGTTCAAGCTGCCCAGTAGGCCTCTGACATGGCTTAACGACTGTTGCCTAATGGCTATAACCGGCACCGACAGCTTAACGTGCCCTACTAAGCACGGACAGAACGGAAGCCGAAGTGTGAGCACACGTTTTCTTTCTCTCATAGCCAGTATCGTTAGAAGTTTTACTTCAGTCGTGTGGTCTAAAGCATACTCATTTTATTTGTGGCAGACATGGTCAAAAATGGTCTGTTTTTATAACCTCAGTTAAATTATAATAATAATAATAATGTTTTATTCTCTCACCACAATATTACAGAATACATTGTATAAGGTGTATTAGTTATAGGTAGAAATTATAATATTGTGGGAGACTGGTGCCTAAACTAGGCTCAAGGCCTGTGTTTCAGGACACCAGGTCTCCACGCTTTATGAAGAGATACATTTATTATACATTCTTAGGAATAATAGGATCACATGCATATGTACATATTTTGGTTTATGAGAATAATTAAGTTAACAAAGTAAAGAGAAAAAAAGAATACAAAAACAATGGTGTGTGCGTTTGTGTGGGACTCATTGGGAATTGTGAGGGACTCATCGAGTAGATAGTTTTGTCGCACCTAAATGTTTTGTAGAATTGATTATATCTGACTGACTCATGCCTTTGACCACGGATGCCCAAATGTTATAGTACTTAGATGTCATGCCCTCTGTTTGGATTATACGGTGAATAGTATCGATGTTTTCGTTTTTACAGCGGTAGACGGATGGCCATTACAGCATCCGTCACTGAGATTAATACGACTGCGTTGGAATTCCGCATATAGATGTTTATATATACGTATGTATCATCATCATCATATCAGCCGAAAGGACAAAGGCCTCCCCCAAGGATCTCCACAAAAGCCGGTCCTGCGCTGACCGCATCCAGCGGCTTCCCGCGACCCTTGTAAGATCGTCGGTCCACCTTGTAGACCACGCTGCGTATTCCGGTTCTTACGTATGTTTGTTTCTATGTACATTTGTTTTTATGTCTATTTGTAAAATTATTTGTTATTTTAGAAAAGACAACGCCAGCACTAGGTAAATTATTCCTTGTCTCGCAGGGTAGGTACTTTACAAACATATAATTACCGGACACAAAGTACACTCTCAGAACAACTACTTATGGGTCACACAAATAGTTGTCCTGTGCGGTAATCAAAGTGGCGAAGCGACTATCTACATCATCTACAAAACAGTAATAAGCTCTCGCCGCCCGCGTTTTTTGCCAAAGAAAAGATGACCCTTCTGGTCGCGTACAATCAACAACATATTAATAAAATATAAAAAATATTATAAAGTAAAAAAATATATTTGCACTATGACCACCAAAAGTATGGAAATAATATCTTATTAACAACGGAACGGGCCTGCTAGATACTTGCCTTTCACGCCGATGGTCGTGGGTTCGATTCCCACAACCAGGATAGATGTTGTCTGTTTGTCCCGATTCTGGGTAAAATTATCTATATAAGTATGTATTTAAAGTAGTATATGGATAGGTCGACTGTACTGTAAGTGCTATGGATAAATAATGCTAATGAGTTTCCAATTTAAAATTATATATTCATATCCGGCGTTTCCTTAAGTTAAATATGAATTATAAATCAACTTAACAAAATTAAATTTTATAGGTTAGATAGATATAACATAATTTCCATAATATTGCCATAAACATGTCAAAATTGACAAATGAAGTGCTCACTAGACAGCAGCAACATCAAATAATAAATGTAATTTAATGATTATTAAAAACGATAACATATAATTACTAGCTTATATGCTCTTTGATGTTAATTTTGCAATATATACGACCTTTATACAACGACTAAAAACCCTGTTTATACGTCCTTATAAGGGTCAAGAGATGGCAAACACTACCGAAACTAATCATAGGTATGTATTTACATAAAACCATGTGTAAACAAATTGGTAGTCATGCATTTATACTAACATCACTATTTATTCTTTTTGAATTTTTTCAATTACCTATCGTCTTTGTCAAATAATGAAATTTAGTTTTTCTTTGAATTAACATGCCTCTCTAGATACGCTCACCGGTCCGTAAGTGATCGGCAAGGTTAAACAACTAGGCTCGCGGTCAGTCCGTAGATGGGTGACCACCAAAGTGGTTTAATTTCTGAGCGTCTCCGTGCTTCGGAGGGCACGTTAAGCTGTTGATTCCGGTTGTAGTCATTAGACTAGAGTCGTTAAGTCATGTCAGAGGCTTACTGGGCGGCTTGAACAAACTCTGACACTAGGGTAACCACTGCCCATACGATAAATAAATAAATATCCCTTGCGAGTGGAAATAGCTGTGTGGTGACGGCGTAGAATATCATCACCCCATCTCAATCCGCGGGGGCGTAGAAATCATCCCTAGGGAATACCTACCAGAGAACGGGCAGCAGCGTTTTCCTGTGAACTATGACCATCAAACTGCGATCGCCAACCCGTCTGCCAATTGTGGCAATTATGGCATATTCCCTCATTCTTTGGGGAGGCTTTTGTACAGCAGTGGACATAATTTGGCTGACATGGTGATGGTGGTGAGAGTGGACCGTGGAGGATACACGTGGAAACAAGCGTTGAGTTTAAAAAAAAAGCGAGTGAGCTTTAGACCGCACGACTTAAGTAAAACTTAACAGGAACAAAATTGGGTTTATATATCTACATAACTTAGTAATAATAAAAAAAACAATATAGTAAGTTAAAATAGAATAATTAATAAATAAAATTGATTTTGAGGGGCCTGTTGGCGTGGTTGGCAAATGCTTGCTTTTCATGCCGTCCGGAGGTCGTGGGTTCGTTTCCCACCCAGGACAGATATTTGTGTGCATGAACATGTCTGTTTCGTTAGTAGTTATCTGGTTTCCATAGTAGGTACAAGGTCTGCTTAGTTTGGGATCAGATGGCCATGTGTGAATAATGTCCCAGGATATTTATGTCTCAGGATATTATATTTACATTATATATTGCTTGAGCGTAAAATATGATGTGTGGTTTTATGAAACCACGTTACAAGTGAAACTTTGTCTCTTACGGCGTAAAATTAATTAATCATTGGATACATTATTCTTGGTTTTTTCCTTGTTGACCGGTTTATTAGACTCACTAGCTGTATCGTTAACAACATTTATATCAATAAAGTAATCAAAACCCCAATACCGTGGAGCACTTGCACAAATGAGTGAGAATGTAAAAGCTACACAGTCACATGGGCGCTACGAACATGCGATAGATGAACGAAATAATCGGCATCGCTTCCATTGAGCATCGTGTCCAGAATGCTGCAGCATTGCCACGCTCGATGGCAATGCTTAATCGCTACAACTTGTTACTTATCTTATGGGCAGTGGTTATCCTATTGTAAGAGTTGTTCAAGCGACCTAGTAGGCATCTGACATGGCTGAACGATTGTTGATGTGAAACATCTATAGCCGCACGTAAAACAGATTTCTGGCGTGGCGACGCATGCCGTGGTTTTTTTTTTAGTTCCTATCAAAATATGTTCTTTTCGACTTCGACTTCTATTTGGACTTCGACTTGACTTCGACTTTGACTTCGACTGCGACTTATACTTCGACTTCGACTGCGACTTATACTTCGACTTCGACTTCGACTGCGACTTATACTTCGACTTCGTCTTCGACTTCGACATGACTTCGACTTTGACTTCGACTGCGACTTATACTTCGACTTCGACATCGACTTCGACTTCGACTTCGACTGCGGCTTATACTTCGACTTCGACTTCGACTGCGACTTATACTTCGACTTCGACTACGACTTCTGCATATTACTTTTACAAAATAATGTCGATGTTTCACATCTGCCAGGCGTCCCGTGACGGCTCACGTTTTTTGTCTAATGACTATAACCGAGTCTGACAGCTGAACGTGCTCTCCGAAGTACGCAGGCGATCACAAATTAAACTACTTTTGCGGGCACCCATCTATGGCCTAATCGCGTACTTAAACTAGCCGATCACTGAACGTGATAGCACAGTTACTATAACGTTCAGCTATGACCCCTTAAATTATAACTTGTTTTTTATGTTTAATTCTTTTTAAAAAGTAACGCCGGCTCTTTATTTTTTTTATATTATAGTCGCCGATACCCATAGTACAAGCTTTGCTTAGTTTGGGGCTAGAATGATCTGTGTGACATTGTCCCTAGATATATATATATATATATATATATATATATATATAAATTTTTGTATTTCTTATAAAACGCTATCCCTTTTTCTCGTTCTCTATTTCTGATTTATTTTTTTTCTTTATTTTTTTTTAGTTTCACTTTTAAAAGGTTTTTAAAATATGAATATTTTATCGCCGGTATTGGCTTCGTTGTCCAGTACTTAGTGACATCGAATGCAAAGCTAGAGGTCCCTACCCAGGATAAAACTTTGTGCTTTGAACACGCTTATTCATTCTGTGTCTGGGTGTATTATATCTATAATATTTTCGTATTTAGATATTTAAAAGTGTGTGTATCAATTGTCTGGTTGCCATAATAAAGTCTCTGCCTAGTTTTGGATCAGATGGCAGAGTGTAAGTTGTCCCAACATATTTATTTATTATTATGTCCACAACTAAGCGCTAAAAAATTCCTAAGCATAAAAACCGGCCAAGTGCGAGTCGGACTCGCCCATGAAGGGTTCCGCAGCAGCAAGTATTTCAGTTGATTAAATGAAAGCAAATTGCGGTTTATAACGTATTAAAAAAAACTACTTGCTAGATCTCGTTCAAACCAATTTTCGTTGTTAGTTTCTATGGTAATGTATTTTTTCACATCATATATTTTTTTTAGTTTTATCATTCTCTTATTTTAGAAGTTACAGGGGGGGACTCATTTTACCACTTTGGAAGTGTCTCTCGCACAAACTATTCAGTTTAGACAAAAATGATGCTGGGAACCTCAATATGATTTTTGACGACCTATTCATAGACACATGTATGGGTACGATGAAAAAAAAATATTTAAGATACAGTTCTATGTATGGCGACCCCCCAAAAATATTGTTCTTTTTCAATTTTTGTGTAAAAATCTTAATGCGGTTCACAGAATACACCTACTTACCAAGTTTCAGCAGTACAGCTCTTATAGTTTCGGAAAAAAGGTGGCTGTGACATACGGACGGACAGACAGACAGACATGACGAATCTATAATGGTTCCGTTTTTTGCCATTTGGCTACGGAACCCTAAAAATCCCATTATTTAGTAACATAAATCTAAATATAGCCTATTCTATTTTAATAACAGCTGTAGAAAGACCACTGCTGTACAAAAGCCTCACCCAAGAATCATCTTGGGGGGATATGTCATAATTGCCACACTTGGCAGACAGGTTGCCGATCGCAGTATAATGGTCATGGTACTCAGAGAGACGCTGCTGCCTCCTCGGGACTTCCCCTCCCCCCCCCCCCCCCCCGGTGAAACGATGGAGTGATTATATTCTTCGCCGTCACCACGCTGCGTGTATAATAAAGTTTGCGCTTATAGACGATAACTAGGAGATTCCTGGTAAGTCACAGATGAATCAATATTTGTTACACAAGTCTATTATAGTAGTCGTGCGAATGGCACTTGACCCGATTCGTACACACACACACACGCACACACACACACACACACGCACACACACACACACATAGAAAACCAATACAAACGTCGGTATGTTATAATATCTGTAATATAATATCTGGGGACAATGCCCCAAACTAAGCAAAGCTTGTACTATGGGTACCAGGCGACGATATACATACTTATATAGATAGATAAATACTTATATACATAGAAAACATCCATGACTCAGAAACAAATATTCGTGCTCATCACACAAATATTTGCACTTACTGGGATTCGAACCCAGGACCACCAGCTTCGTAGGCAGGAGCACTACCAACTAAGCTACGGTGACCGTCAAACAAATCAAAAAAATGTAAAAACATTCTTCCGTCACAGATTATGTTATTAATGTAACTCTATATACACGTAAATTAAATTTGTATAAAATCTCGCTTTATTTGTAGTCAGAGCGAAGAACCACCGATTGACTCAAAACACAGGATCTCTCTTAGCTTGGGAGTCAGGGCCAACTCTATCTACTACTTGTATAGCCGAAATTTAGTTCCAACAATATCTGATTGGTACATTTTTCCTTGTTTTTTTTTATCTTGTCTATTATTTTAAGTTAAAGTATTTTAAAACTTAATGTTAAAATACCAAACCGTTGTACTATTGGCTGCTAATAAACCATTTATTATTATTATTTATCTAAGGTCATTGAGTTTGATTATATTGGTTTAGATTACTATAGAAGTGTTTTTTGAAGTAAAACCGTAAGTACTTTTTATTCTGTGGTAAAACCTCTTTACGTAGCTTGAGTTGGGAAGTAATTTGGTGTTTGCGTGACGAGAACGTTACGCAAACTGTCGAACGGAAGTTGAGAGGGTATATATATATTTTTTTTAAAGATATCTGGGGACAATGTCACACAAATCATCCTAGCCCCAAACTAAGCAAAGCTTGTACTATGGGTACCAGGCGACGATATACATACTTATATAGATAGATAAATACTTATATACATAAAAAACATCCATGACTCGGAAACAAAAATTCGTGCTCATCACACAAATATTTGCACTTACCGGGATTCGAACCCAGGACCACCAGCTTCGTAGGCAGGAGCACTACCAACTAGGCTACGGTTTAGTGAAGACAAAAAGAGAGAGAGAGATACGTTTCGTATATTACTGTAGGGGCAAGAGAGAGAGAGAGAGAGGTACCAGCACACATTTTTATATCTCTTTCACTCAACTCCATGGTTTGTATATCTGTTTTACTTCAGTCGTGTGGTCTAAAGCACATCCCTTTTGCTAGCAACAGTAGTTTACTGTTATCCTAGGAGGCATTTACTGCTTCACCGGACAATTTCGTACGGCTGGTTAAAAAATGGCACCCTTACAGGACTGGACTGATTAAATTGAAATTTGGATAACATATGAATTTCTGAAGACGCAGCCTTCCTCCTTGCTGCCCCCCCCCCCCCCCCCCCCGTACAAGAAAGATATATGCTCTGTGAGGGTCGCTGGATGCAATGCAGGTAGCGAAAGACTGACCAACACATGCGAATATTGCACTAAAAGCTACTTAACAATAAAGATTAAATTGCGTACATTAGATTACTCAAGATATCGCGCGCTCGACGCGTGACGTCAGCTGTCGGCTCGGTGCCGGTCGCTCCGTGCGCTCGTGCGCCGCGCCATATGAAACACATTGAAGTGAAGACGCGCGCGCGCGCTGTACTTGTATCATAGCTTTATTTATTAATTTGTTATTATTGTATTACATCAACCTGTTAAATACCTTGTGAGTTACATATATCTGCACCCTGGAAGAGGGTTACATGGGAGGTAGATTTCCTTACACGGCTGACAAACTTTGATTGACAGTAGCATGCGGCGTCAAGCATCCAAAGTTTCTTAATATACCAATAATACTCTCGACTTAGTTACTTACTTATTTTTAGGGTTCCGTAGCCAAATGGCAAAAAACGGAACCCTTATAGTTTCGTCATGTCTGTCTGTCTGTCCGTATGTCACAGCCACTTTATTCCGAAACTATAAGAGCTGTACTGTTGAAACTTGGTAAGTACATGTATTCTGTGAACCGCATTAAGATTTTTACACAAAAATAGAAAAATAAAAATAATTTTGGGGGTTCCCCATACATAGAACTGAAACTCAATTTTTTTTTTCATCGTACCCATACATGTGGGGTGTCTATGGATAGGTCTTCAAAAATGATATTGAGGTTTCTAGTTAATATATTTTTTTTCTAAACTGAATAGTTTGCGCGAGAGACACTTCCAAAGTGGAAAAATGAGTGTCCCCCCACTGTAACTTCTAAAATAAGAGAATGATAAAACTAAAAAAAATAGATAACGTACATTACCATATGAAATGAAATGAAATGAAATGCAATTTTATTCAGTACTTGGGTATTAACATACACTTGTACTTGTCAAGGTCACAATGCAGTACATAAACATAGTGGATAGTAAAAAGTTACAAAAAAAAATTAATTTGTCAGTCCGTGCGGTTTGTTTTATCGCATATATTTTCTGAAATCCTTAAATAAATAACAATTTACTAATCTATTATTTTGAAATTTAGTTCTACTATATTAAAATTAAAGAATTGAAGACTAAAGCAAAAGACGAAATTCTAAATGAGGGTGTGATCATATGCATGGGATCACCGATCACGCGTTAATGGGCCAAAGCGATCCTCGCCGTTGAGGAACCTACCCTAGCTAGCCTGCGGCTTTCTCTAGCTACCTAGGTGGACGACCCGGAGAAGAAAGCCACAAAGAAACTCCGGGCTTGCTTATTTCGTCTTCTTTTGCTTTCAGTTTACGATTTTTTTAAAATGTCATGTATTTTACTTACATTGTGATTGGTTGTTATGTAGGCTAATGCACGCACAGAACCGTTGTCATTCAGTAAATCATAATAAAATAAATAAGCAATAGCATTCAATTTCACTCAAGCACTTAGAATATCCTCTTGCTAGACGAAAAAACGGTGGGTGCATCCGCGTACATTTACAAAATTAACAAGTCACACGAAGTCTACCAGAGGCGAAAAAAAAAAAACAACATGAGTACCCCAACAGCAGTTCGACCAGTTACCGCAAGCAGCACCCGTTCACGAGTATGACGTGTGGGCCAGCCATCGCCTCCCTCGCCATATTAGAGGGAAGGAAACGACCCGACCCACAACGCCACCGCAAGCATTAACAGACAATGAGAGCATGACGAGCTTACAAAGGGGAGTTCATATTGAAGTCGTTAACAGCCTTCGGCCGAACAGCGTTTGTCATGTTCAAGATAATACACATTTGTTTTAATAATAGGTCTAAAAATCTGTAAAGTTAAATTATTACAGCATTATTTCTATAGTCGATTGAGAAATATATAAATGTATATCCTTAACACAACACTAAGATGTTGTTCTTGTTTAACCAAGCGACCAAGCGTTTTTGTATCTTAAATAATCATTTAGAGTGTAATAAGAATTTTCATTAAAGTATTCTTGATCTCTGATTTAAATTTAGCATAGGACAGTTCCTGAAGATTTGTGGGTATTTTGTTATAAATTCGGATACTCAGTCCGACAAAAGAACAATGAACATTTTGTAAACGATGGGATTCAGCACACAATTTGTGTTTATTTCTAGTGTTTATCGTGTGTGTGTCACTTCTCTTTTGCAACAAATTCAAATTTTGCCGCACATAAATTATATTAGCATAAATATATTGCGAAGATACCGTTAATATATTTATCTCCTTGAAAAACTCTTTTAAGGAGAAACTCGCACCTAGCTGATAAATAGCTCGTACTGCACGTTTTTGTAGAATAAAGATACTGTGGATGTCAGCCGCCTTACCCCACAGTAGTATACCGTAAGACATAATACTGTGGAAGTAGCTAAAATAAATCATGCGCGCAGTATCTATGTTAGTAAGTTGTCTAACTTTTCTAACAGCATAAGCAGCAGAGCTTAATTTTCCAGCCAAGCCGGATATGTGAGTACCCCATTGAAGTTTTCTGTCTAAAGTTATGCCCAGAAATGTAGTAGATTGAACAGATTCCAACACTTCATTGTTCATTACCAGATCTGGACCAACATTACTCACATTAGGTGTGGTGAATTTAACGCACTTCGTTTTTTTGGCATTGAGAACTAAGTTATTAACCGTAAACCATTCGGTAATCAGTGTGAGAGCACTATTTATTTCATCAAGGTTATCTCTGTTTCGATCTACTTTAAAGATAAGAGAAGTGTCATCCGCAAAAAGTACCACATCACAGAAGTTTTTTAAATAATGTGGTAAATCATTAATATACACTAAAAACAAAAAGGGACCAAGAATGGACCCTTGTGGCATGCCTAAAGTGACAGGTAGATCATTTGACTTAACTCCACCTACGTCGACACACTGAACTCTCTGATTAAGGTAAGAGGATAAAACGTCAAGCGCAACTTCCCTTACGCCATATAAACAACTAATAACGAAAATTGGTTTGAACGAAATCTAGTAAGTAGTTTTTTTTTAATGCGTCATAAATCGTAAACTGCGATTTACCTTTCATTTAATCAACTGGAATACTTGCTGCTGCTGAACCCTTCATGGGCGAGTCACACTCACACTTGGCCGGTTTTTTTTGTTTTCAGTACCTTTTTAATTAAATCTAATGAAGAACTAATTAAAGTAATATAAAATAAAAATATTATAAGTATAAAATAAAAATATTATAACGTCAGTAAGTTAACATACCCGGGGTAACATTACCCATTCTTATTTAAAAAATACGATATTGTTGGTTGGTTGGTTATTTATTATAACATCCTGATATCAAGGTTCCTGATAGATAATACCAATATTAATGTCTCTTATTTAAAGATTAAATTGTAAAATCCTTAAATGACAAGGTAGATAAACTTTTACGTTTAGCTACCTTTGTCATTTAAGGATTGTACAATTTAATTAGTCAGAAGTTGATTATAAAATGCACCAATAGATAACGTAGTGTTTCATGAGAAAAGTATAAATATAATAGTTATTGACATCAAAATAATATTCATAACAAAATGCAATTGTTTTCAGTCCTATTGAATCCTGTCTGCGTTTTGCGGTCATCCATTTCTTCCTTATCATAGGATATTTAGGTATACTCTAAACACTTTTTGGGTGTGTTAACATTGGAATTAAAACTCTTGGGCACTACACGGCATTTTCTAATAATTTTCTCGTAATAAAATAGCAAGTACGAGCCACCAGCAGTGGTGATTAAATGAATAGTACCTAGATTTGTACCCGCAAACCGGCCGGCGTGAGGCGACACGTGACGTCACAGAGCGATCAAACGCCGCTTGCGGTTTGAAATAATAATCTGAAAATGCGTACTTTGATTGCTATTATCTCAGCTGTCTTTGGGAATATAAAAAAATAAAAATGCAGATTTTCTTGTATTTTATTCTAGATTACTTTCGCATATCTTCTATATAAATAAAAAGACAAGTCCTGACTGACTGACTGACTCATCAACGCCCAGCCCAAACCCTTGGCCCTAGAAAGCTGAAATTTTGCACAGATGTTTTCTTTATAATGTAGACAAGGAATAAGGAAGGATTTTTCGAAATTCAACCCCTAAGGGGGTAAAACGGGGGTGCCAAGTTAGTATGAAACTTTGCCATTTTTAAAGTTAGAAGCATGAAAGTTGGTATTTGGCCTTGCAGTTAAAAATAAAAAATATGTGTTTCAGGATTTTTGGAAAGTACACCCCCAAGGGCGAAAAATAGGGGATGTAAGTTTGTACGAAAAAAGTTTCTATTTTTAAGTTAAACGCATGAAAATTAGCATTTGGCTTTTTAGTTAAAAATAAAAAATATATATTTCAGGATTTTTAAAAATTCTTCCCCGAAGGTCTTAAAATAGGGGATGTAAGTTTGTATGAAAAATGCGATATTTTTGAAGTTAAACGCATGAAAATGAGTATTTGGCCTTTATGTTAAATATATATAGCATTTATTTCAGGATTTTTGGAAATTACACCCCCAAGGGCGGAAAATAGGGGATATAATTTTATACTGCCTGACTGCCATATCAACGCACGGTCTAAACGGCTGGAGTTAAGTTAGGTTAAACGCATGAAAATTGGTATTTAGCATTACAGTTAAAAATTAAAAGTATACGTTTCCGGATTTCCGAGAATTCTACCACGAAGGGTGACAAATAGGGGATGTTTGTATGAAAATTGGTATTTCAGTTAAAAATAAAGCAATCACGGGAATAATTTGTTGTTAAACGGTAATCCATAACTGATTCAATAGGTCAACACCAAAAATTTACACCAACTTAAGAAATTCGTTTCTTATTGCTTAAAATGTCGTGTTTGTTGTCGTCTAAGTAAAGATTTAGCGTTAAGATCTGTAACTTCTTTTTGTTTGGTATTTTTTATAACATATTAAGAAAACGTCAATTTAATAAAATTGGAATAAAAAAGTAATTTACCCAAAATTCGAGTTAGCGTAGTATAAATTGTTCGTGTCGAGATGAACGAACCCAAAAAATATCATCTTAATTTTTCTGATCTACAAGTTCACAATTTTGTAACTAGATGGTGTTTATTTCATTTCAGATCGCAGAACTCATTTGGCATATCGGTTAAAATAAATAAATGCTTGAAGTAAAAGGTAGTCCAAAACTGAATCAAAAGATAATCCCCAAAATCTCACCCAAAATATATGCCCACATCTCAATTTTACCGCTTTACAAGTTTATATTTTTGTTAGTAGATGGTGTAATCATCGTTTTAGATCGCGCTATGGTTTCGTTCACAAAATGAGATGTATATTAGACCTATCAATGCCGTGGTTGCAACCTAAGCTAATGGGAGTTACCTTTGTGATTAATGCATCGTTGATTATTATATTACTTTATTGGACTTACTGACTTTACTTAAGGACAATTGATATGTATTCTTTGATGTTTTTGGGTTTATGATATAGGGTCTTTTTTTAAATAACAGTAGCAAAGTAGTCTTTAGTTTATTTCTTAGCTAGGTTATTTATAGGTTAGGTTTTCTTAAATTTATATTGCTTATTTCTTTTAAAAGTTATATTTTTTAGATTAAGCTAGAAGTAAGTAGTTACATTGGTAATCATTCAAAATTGTCGCGGACGAAGTCGCGGGCACCAGCTAGTCTAGAATAAAACATTGGACTTTGTAGTATTCCGTCTTTTTACGGCTAAGAGCAAACAGCGTGTCTTTAATTTTAACACAATAGTAAAAAATATAAAATAGTTAAAATAAATGATTAAGGATTTCTTAAAATTTTATGTGTTTGCTTTAATAAAGTTTTAGAATACAGCTGCATTGTGAGCTTGACAAGTACCAGTGTATGTCAAGTGCTGAATAAAAATCACTGTTCCATTTCATCACAATAATTTATCGCTTTTGGCTGTTCTTTTATATTGGAAATGAAATATCATTAGAAAATGACATGGTTTAAGTTAGTTCGACTTAGTTGCAACTTAGTTCAGATTGGGAAATTTTCCAAATTTATACATTTCATTAACGATATGTTTAAAACAATTACAACATTTGCAAATGGAACTTAACGGCTTCAAAATGGAGTTTGTTTTATTAATTTATCACTTATTTTTAAGTTTTGACCCTATTATAAATTTAGCATGGATGGATATAGATTCAATTCAGGAAAATTTCCGTAGTATGATTTATTAAATTTTAAATGTAGTAAGCATTTTTCTAACTTAGTGGTAAAAAAATTATGTATGTATATGGTAATATCATAATGAAGTAGTGGTAATTACGAATACCACCAACTAGAAGACGCAGCGTGGGCAGGCCCCCTACCAGATGGACCGATGATCTTGTGAGAGTTGCAAAAAGCCGCTGCATGCGGTTAGAAAACGACCGGCAAATGTGAAGTTCTTTTATGAGTGGCATTTGTGCAGCAGTGCAAGTCTTTCGGCTGACATGATCTATTCTATACATATAATAAAATCGTAGGAAAGTCAAAACTGTACATTGAATATTTTTTAAAAAGGATACTTGGGGCAAGATGTACAATCGATATCGAAGCCAAAAATATAGTTTTTAGAATTTTTGTCTGTTTGTCTGTATGTATGTCCGGGCTAAACTCAAAAAGTACTGCATGGATTTACTTCAAATTTCGCATGAATGTTACTTAGAGGTCGGGTCAACATATAGCCTACATATTATCACGCTATCACCTACGGGGGAGGAGCTGTCATAATTTATAAAATGAAACGCGGGTAAAACCGCGGGGCACAGCTAGTAATAAATAAAATATAATTAAAAATAATATATATTTATTTACCTTTATGTTAACCTTATTGTATTAGTGGTAGATTCATTATTTAATTCAAGACGAAATCTTAGGTAATATCGAGTTTATAAGTTTTTGTTTTTATGAATATTATTATGATTTTATGAATATTTTTTATTTGGTGTACATTAAACAGTTTACTGTTTAATGTACACCAAATAAAAAAACACTAATCAGTACAAGAACAATCTCAATCAATCTCTGACAATAACTAAATACAAGCTAGCTAAATATCATTACCGTTGAGAACGGTGAACCAGCTATAATTTTAAGATGATTGGGGGTTGGAAATTGCCAAGATACACTTCCTGAAACTTTGGATACTCACGCCCTTAATGCACATTTCTCATCTTCAGCTGTATGTAACAGAACAGCCAAAACAAACACTTTGATACATCTTTCATCGCTTCCAACTCCTGATCACTCACCTTTCCTTTTTAATCAACTCACTGCTTGTGATGTTAAGAAAAGCATTCTGTCAATATCGTCTAATGCAGTCGGTAGTGACAATGTCAGCCGTAATATGATCATTTCTATCCTTGACGAAATCCTTCACGTCATTTGTCATATTTTTAATTGCTCCTTGTCCAGTGGATGTTTTCCTTCCTCATGGAAGGAAGCTCAAATCACTCCTGTACCAAAAACCAAAAATCCCACCGCTTTTGCTGATTACCGTCCTATATCCATCCTCCCATTTCTCTCCAAAGTCTTTGAGCGTCTGGTCCATAGACAGCTTCGTTCCTTTGTTTGCAAAAATAATCTCCTAAATCCAATGCAATCCGGTTTTCGTCCCAGTCATAGTACTGTCACTGCCCTGATCAATATTACGGAAGACATTAGGAGTGCCATGGAGAATGGAAATCTTACAGTTCTGCTCCTATTAGATTTCAGTGATGCATTCAATACCGTGGATTTTGACATTCTTCTTGGCATTCTGACCTCTCTCAACATATCTCCAACAGTGATTGATTGGTTTCGCACTTACCTGTTTGGTCGCCGGCCAAGAGTCCGTATTGATGACTCTTTCTCTTCGTGGTGCAATACAGTAGCCGGTGTGCCGCAGGGTGGCGTTTTATCTCCATTGCTTTTTGCTATTTTTATTAATTCAATCTCAAATAACCTTTCTTCCTCCTATCATCTTTATGCAGACGATCTCCAAATATATTCTCATTCTCGGCTTGCAAACCTGCCAGATACCATCAGAGTTGTCAACTCTGATTTATCTCGTATAGGGGAATGGAGCCATAGTTTTGGTCTTAAAATTAACCCATCAAAAACACAAGCCATCATCATCGGCAGCTCTCGAATGGTGTCTAGGATAGACATGTCCCAATTTCCACAAATTACATTTGAAGGTACTACTTATTAGCCCATTTAAAGATAGAGTTAAGAATTTGGGGATTGTATTAGATAGTACATTATCCTGGGGCCCACAACTGAAAGCAGTTAGCCGAAGATTATTTGCTTCAGCAGGCTCTCTTAGGCGTCTGCGCAATTTTCTCCCCATTACCACTAAAATCGCGCTTGCTCAATCGCTTCTCCTACCGATCCTCAACTACGCCGATGTCAGCTATCTTGATCTTACTGAAGAGCAACTCGATAAGCTTGAGCGACTTCAAAACTTTTGTATAAGGTTCATATTTGGCCTTCGCAAATATGATCATGTCTCCTCATTTCGTACAAAGCTCAAGTGGTTGCCGATTCGCCTTCGCCGGAATGCTCATATTCTTTCCTTGCTTTATAACATTCTCTTTAATCCTGCTACTCCCATAATATATTTAAAAGAACGCTTCGAGTTTCTTTGTAACACGCATTTGCGATCCTTAAGATCATCAGAAAACGTAAAACTTCATATCCCAAAGCACAAATCTATATTTATGGGAAACTCTTTAAGTGTACAGGCAGCCCGACTTTGGAATGCCTTGCCTATTGTAATTAGACGTGCTCAGACAATAGCAACTTTCAAAAAGCTTGTCAGAGAACACTATTTGAGTGTATAATAGATGGTTTCTTAAGTTAAGTATCTATTCTCTTCTTATTTGCTTATTTAATTTTGTCTTTTTCATATTTTAAAAGTAAATTCACTAAAAATAGTTTTATTTATGGATATGCCATAATTTTGGTATATCTCTTGTTGCACACCTACTGCTATAAGTTATTGTTCAGCTCCTATCCATCCTAAGTTTGTCTGGAAGAGATCGCTTTATGCGATAAGACCGCCCTTTGTACAACTTGTCTATGTAATATCTTATGTTGTATTTATTTTTATGGTGTACAATAAAGAGTATTCTATTCTATTCTATTACTATAAAAAAAAATATTTTTATAAATGTTTTCATACAATCTGTGTACCTAAATATCTATGTAACTAGAAATAATTATGTTTACTTAATTATATTACTACAAACATGTTCTGACTATTTAAAAAGTTTACGTGAATAAAAACATTTTTATTTTAGTTTATTTTAATATCCTTGACTATAACTTAATTAACGTTAGCTAAATATAGTTACTATTATAAAATAAATCTTATTGTAAATTATTTCCTACAATCCGTGTACCTAAATATATAATTGATGATCACCGTAGCCTAGTTGGTAGTGTTCCTGCCTACGAAGCTGGTGGTCCTGGGTTCGAATCCCGGTAAGTGCAATTATTTGTGTGATGAGCATGAATATTTGTTTCTGAGTCATGGATGTTTTCTATGTATATAAGTATGTATATCGTCGCCTGGTACCCATAGTACAAGCTTTGCTTAGTTTGGGGCTAGAATGATCTGTGTGACATTGTCCTTAGATATTATTATTATTATATATATGTACCTAGAAATAATTTTAAATTAAGTATATGTATATTACTTCAAACATGTTCTGACTATTAACAAGCGCTTTTTTAAAGTCTACGTGAATAAAAACCGTTTTTTTTTATTTAATACACAATAGAGAGAACAGTACCTATAATAGGTGGCCCTATCACTGAAATGTGAGCTCTTCCAGACAACCTACTTAGGAAACAGGAGAAAGCATACAGTCACGGGTAGTTGCCGGTGTACAGAGTGTTTAAATAAAGGTACCTACTCTTGGGTACATACTACATACTAAACAATAAAAATAAAATACATCCTACTACGTACCATATCACACCAGCACACACCAGCACATCAAGCTACCCCAATCTGTCAAATTTCCCCAATTGAAAGTGAAGCTTATACTTTTGTGATAATGTCCAAAATCTATAAAAGAATTTTGACAGATTGGGGATGTGCTGGCGTCTGTCATCATCATATCAGCCGAAAGACGTCCACTGCTGGACAAAGGCCTCCCCCAAAGATCTCCACAATTGCCGGTCTTGCGCTATCCGCATCCAGCGATTTCCAGCGACCCGCACAAGATCATCGGTCCATCTTGTAGGGGGCCTGCCCACGCTGCGTCTTCCGGTTCGTGGTCGCCACTCGAGAACCTTTCTGCCCCAGCGGCCGTCAGTTCTACGAGCTATGTGCCCTGCCCACTGGCGTCTATACATTAAAATATTTATAAATAAGTAATATACTAGATATATACTAATATCATAAACTACATATAATCGCGTGTATACATACTGCAATAAAAATTGTCAGTAAGTGACAAATAATTTTAATTTGTAATATATAAAATTTTATTTACATACAATTGTAATCTAAACTCTAATGAAATACCAAATACAGAATACTCTTTTATTCACTATCACTTTCAAATACCAACTTAGTACAATCAATAAATTATATGTGTTCACTTCAACGGTTCGACTGCATGAGAGCCCGCTCCTCTCGCGCACAGCCATTATAAACACCCTGTTCTTGTTGCAACTTACCGCTTGATGGCGTTGTCGAACCGATGTTGCCAACACAATTTGAATGTATGTAAGTACATTAATCTATGTAGTATATTTATTTTTAGGTTAGGACACTACACTCTGTAGAACTGACGACGGTACACTATCAGCTGCCTGTCATTTTCAATAATGCTAGTCCATCCTACGGTTGTCTGGAAGAAATCGCTATTATGCGATAAGACCGCCAATTGTACATTATTTAAATATTAAGTTTTTGCTGTAAATGTTTTTTATAGTTTGTGCAATAAAGTGTATCTATCTATCTACATTTATGCAATCAATTTTATTTTATTTATATAATTTAATAAGTTAATTGATAAAATATAGCCAGTTTATTAATATCTAGGTAATGTTGTTATGTAACCCTTTGCATGCCGCTGTGTCGGCGAAACATATTGATCTATGTAATTTTAACAACCTTGTACCGTGTTTCTGGCAAATAAATGGCAAAATTCACGCTTTGAATGTGCTTGACGTATGGTAATAGGCAGCTCAATCCAGAGACGGAAAATACTGTAAATTTTGGCACCTGTAAAGGCAAATCACACCGAACTAATTATTAAAGAACTTAAGCATGAATAAATTGTCCCCAACACCGCTCTGATTTCATTCACTCTTCTTTCCTGGTACAGTCCATTCTCCTTTGGAATGCTCTTCCCCCCGAAATCAGAATGGCTAACATTCGTTACTCCTTCAAAAAGAAAAGTCGGGAGGATTTTGCTAAAGAAGTATTGGCTGAATCCTCACACTTCTGTGAGGATTCAGCCATTGTTGTTGTAATATCTAAATAAATTGTTAAGTTGCATTGTGTAATGTCGATGTAGTATCGTTTATAAATACGTAAATAAATTAAGTTCGTTTCTCTTTGGGCATGTGTGAATCGCGTGTTAAAAAGCAATATGATATGAAAATTACATTACTGCATAAAAACCAGGGATAAACCCATATGTTTATGAGAGAACAAAAAAGGTTAGAAGGCAAATAACATCGTTATATCATTAGGTAGGAGGTAACCACGTGATATAAACAATAACAAGATTAATTGCTTTAATTCATAGTATCATACCGTTTACGAGACTGGCTCGTGGTCCATCCGCAACGTGTTCAACAATAACATGTATTTTGACTGCACGTGTGGCTCAGCGGTAAAGACAGCCGCCACGCCACTACGTGTCCCTGCTTCGATTCCCGCCCACTGGGCACCTGTGCATATATCTGAATTCATTAAAATAAATGGTAAAAAACAACAGAAATCAACAAAGGACATTTGTTTTTTACGGTGATTATTCCTCTGTGGACCGATTTTTATGAATTCAGACTATCTGTTCCCCGCGGTTTTACCCGCATTAAACTTTATAAATTATAGCCTATGTGTTAATCCAGGGTGTCAGCTAACTCCATACCAAATTTTATTAAAATCGCTTCAGCCGTTTAGACGTGAAGAAGTAACAAACATACACACTCACAATTGTATTAGTAAGAAGTAGGATAGGATATATGCACTCAAGAGTATGGTCACTACCAGCCACTGTGTCAAATTTGAAGGAAAATAGTTCAGCCATTCAGGAGGAGTAAGATTATGTACTCGTATAAACTATATGAGTCACCTAAGGAAGAGCTTCGTTTACGCTCAGCTCAATTACTTATCGTATGGGCAGTGGTTAGCCTAGTGTCAGAGTTTTTCAAGCCGCCTAGTAGGCCTCTGACGACTGGTGTCTATTGACTACAACCGGGACCGACACCTTGTAACGTCCTCTTTCTCACTTCATGGTGACCCATCTATGGACTGCCCGAGAGCCTATTTGCTTAATCTCGCCGATCACTGACAAGCCAGTGAGAGCATCTAGCTATGACCATTGAAATCAATCTAAAAGTATAAATATCTGCTTTGCTACACTCAGGTCAATATTTGCAACCAGCAGAATGCCTTCCAGACGTATCTAATTTTATGTTGAACTGTTTCAATCTTTTCATGAGATCATCTTCAGGTCGATCTTCTTCAGGGTATCTTAATTACGAGAGTTATCGGTTACAGTTTTAACTACATTAGCTCACGTTTTAATAAAAAAACACAGTTTGTATAGACGCCAGCACATCCAGCTATCCCAATCTGTCAAATTTCTTTTATAGATTTTCAACTTTATCACACACGCTTAAGGTTCACTTTTAATTGAGGACATTTGACAGATTGGGGTAGCTTGATGTGCTGGCGACTGTACATATTTTTTTAGCTTTCCATACAAAGTACAAGACGATTAACTTCCCGTACACGGGTAATAATAAATTTTAAAAACGTATCTTTATTCTTGTTCGCAAAGTAAATATTTATTTTGTATATTATGCATTATGGTTGACACCTTCTTCAGTTTCACAGGCAAATTATGCTACATAAGTTAAGTACACTATTTATTTAAATATGTATTTTATTTCCCGTTTACAGATCATTAGAAGTTTATCACCTAAAGCGATAATGTATAAATAATGTCCTCCTAGCCGAATTTCGGCCACGGCGGCCAGCCTCAACAGAGATTAGCCACATTATAGTGCTCAAGGGTGTGCGTAAACACAGGAGCACTTTCTATTCCATCACTCTCATGATCCGATGGGACGCCTAGCGACACGACCGGAAAGAGGTCAGGCACAGGACCGACGGCTTTACGTGCTCTCCGAGGCACGGGGGTATAATACCGCCAGCTCCCAGACTTCGGGCTGATGCTGAGAATTTTTTCTTTTTACAGAAAAGTCCCAAAATTACCTTTGGTACGACCCGGGATTAGAACCCAGGACCTCGTTATCTGCGGGTGAACACGCTACCGCTAGACCAACGGGGCAGTCAAAAATGTACACGCTTATTACCCGCCCAGAAGGGCAAGCCCGGGTCGGTATTTGGTCTTTTTTAAGATAAAAGAGATTCTCAGTATTCGCTCGAAGTCTGCCAGTTGGCGGTATCATACTCTCATGGGGAACAGACATATTACGTGCTCAGTTCTGTACCTGAATTCTTTCCTATTTTTTCATTGAAAGTGCCCATGTGTTTCCTGTGTGGCTAACGGCGTAGAATATTGCTACGCGTATTAATCACGCGGGGGGCGTAAAAGTCGGTTCAAGGGTCCAAGGGGTATATACCAGAAAATGGGCAGCAGCGTTTTTAGGGTTCCGTAGTCAAATGACAAAAAACGGAACCCTTATAGATTCGTCATGTCTGTCTGTCTGTCCGTCCGTATGTCACAGCCACTTTTTTCCGAAAGTATAAGTGCTGTACTGTTGAAACTTGGTAAGTAGATGTATTCGGTGATCCGCATTAAGATTTTTACACAAAAATAGAACAAGAACAATAATTTTGGGGGTCCCCATACATAGAACTGAAACTCAAATTTTTTTTTTCATTGTACCCATACATGTGGGGTTTCTATTTATTTATTTATTTAGGACAACTTACAAAACATACACTAATACATTGAATACATACATGTTATAAAATTACGTGCTTAATGTTGCTTTACTTACAAGTCGCCACGGCATGGTAAAGGACAGTTCTTTTTTAATTACTTACTAAACTTAAGATTACTCTTTGGATTTGTAGTAATATAAGTAGTTATTTATATTACTACAAATCCAAAGAGTACTAAAACCTAATTTATTATAACTAACTAGGAAACTAACTAGGCATGCATATTATGAAACATTTAAAGATGCCATTATGTTGCTTTTAAATTTTGGAAGGCTGTTTGAGAAAATATCCAAACCGATTTCAAGATTTTTCGTAAGTTTATTGTACTGACTTAATAATCTGTTCATAGTGGCGTTTTGACCCAAGTTGGTTTTCGATGATTTGATTGAAAAAAGTCTAATGTGTCTATCGATAGGTCTTCAAAAATTATATTGAGGTTTCTAATATCTTTTTTTTTCTAAACTGAATAGTTTGCGCAAGAGACACTTCCAAAGTGGTAAAATGAGTGTCCCCACCCCCTGTAACTTCTAAAATAACAGAATGATAAAACTAAAAAAATATATGATGTACATTACTATGTAAACTAACAAAGAAAATTGGTTTTAACGAGATCTAGTAAGTAGTTTTTTTTAATACGTCATAAATTGTAAACCGCAATTTACTTTCATTTAATCAACTGAAATACTTGCTGCGACGGAACCCTTCATGGGCGAGTCCGAATCGCACTTGGCCGGTTTTTTTTATTACTATGGCCATCATTCTGCGATCGCCAATCCGTGTGCCAAGCGTAGCGATTATGGCAAAACCCATCAACATTTTGGAAACTACAAATCCGCGGCCCCAGTCCCAAGCCTTGCTATTCCCAGCCTTAACCTTGTGTGAGAGCCGCTGGAAACCACTGGATGCAGATAGCGCAAGACCAGCAATGGATACTTCAGGCTGATATGATGTTGTATTTGCAGTCACACTTGTGCACTATAAATAAATCGTGCAGATGGGCAGTCTCCACTGAGACTGGCCGCGCTAGCCGGCAAGGAGGACATAGTAGAGTATCAGTGAATATTTAAGTGACACGTTCTAAATAATAATAATAATGTATAGGTAAATAATGAATATATATGTATTAAATAAGATAATTGCTTCTTAATAATATTAAATATAATTGATAATAATAATATTTAGGCTAAAATAACTATACCTGTATAATTAAATTAAACTGAAGCTTGACTTAAATTAAGCTGAAGAATAACTGACCAATGCATTATAATTATAGTATATTATATATTTAACTTACTAAGTTTAATATAAATTTACATATAAATCCTACTCTCTCCTACTTTGCTGTGCCTGACAGGGTCCATGATGAACTTTTCACCTGGGGCTCTACCGGCTAAGTCGCCGAACTTCGATTTCTTAAATGGCGTTCAAATAAATAAAGGTTAAAAATGACTTAATCAATCGTTAAATCGGCTTCAACGTTGACAATCGATTCCGGACGATTTATGAAGTCACATGTGCTCATGAAAGCCGATTTAACGATTGATTAAGTCATTTTTAACCTTTATTTATTTGAATGCCATTTAAGAAATCGAAGTTCGGCGACTTAGCCGGTAGAGCCCCTGTACCTACCACCTAGACATACATTGTGGAATGCAATAAAGAATTGAGTATTGACATTATAATTATACCGATATTATTGGACGGTAACGGTCTGATGTTTACGTATCTTAGGGTTTCCCCACCAGACCGAATATGACCTCTGACATCGTTTAAAATCTTACGTACCGACCAATTAACACCTAGATGCTGATACAAGGAATGTTTGTACGTTTAGAATTGTGTTTACAGTTTTAAGATAAATATATACGTTATTTATAGACATTGGGTGTCACTCAGAAAAACAAAACTGTATAAACATCATCATAATATTAATGCGTGAAGCGAAAACTTTGTACCCCTTTTTATGAAAATTGCGCGGACGCAGGAGTATGAAATTCGGAACAGGGGCTCTACCGGCTAAGTCGCCGAGCATCGATTTCTTGAATGGCGTTCAAATAAATAAAGGTTAAAAATAACTTAATCAATCGTTAAATCGGCTTCCATGTGACGTCATAAATGGTCCGGAATCGATTGTCAACGTTGAAGCCGATTTAACGATTGATTAAGTAATTTTTAACCTTTATTTATTTGAACGCCATTTAAGAAATCGATGTTCGGCGACTTAGCCGGTAGAGCCCCAGTTAAAGTTCGTACGAAGAAGGAGTGCAGAAAGCTAATATTTTTATATAATAGGCATTAGAAGTATATTATTTAAATAAATAAACATTACAGACACTACCATGCTATTTACACACTGACAAACTGATAAGAGATGTTAAAATTGAGAACACATTAATATTACGGTCACCGTAGCCTAGTTGGTAGTGCTCCTGCCTGCGAAGCTGGTGGTCCACAAGTGCAAATATTTGTGTGATGAGCACGAATATTTGTTTCTAAGTCATGGATGTTTTCTATGTATAAAAGTATTTATCTATCTATATAAGTATGTATATGGTCGCCTGGTACCCATAGTAGAAGCTTTGCTTAGTTTGGGGCTAGGATGATCTGTGTGACATTGTCCCCAGATATTATATTATTATTATTATTTCAACAATAGAACCTTAATGGTTGAATTTCGGAATTAGTGCGATCTCTAGTATGGATAAATATTCGTCATCATCATCATCAGCCTTATATTGTCCACTGCTGGACATAGGCCGCCTCCAAAGGTTTCTATAATATTGCCTTTTGAGGGGTTTGCCTTAGGCATAGGCTTGCCAGGTGTCCGGCTTTTTCTCAGAGTGGCGATTCGTACGATGGGATGAATATGCATATATCTGGCACACACTCCATCTTCGATCTCATTCTCACTTTACATCACGTATAAATACTTTTTTCAATAGCCCAGCTGTAAAAACATTATATTTAGCAATAAACAAAATATGTCCGGCTTTTAGGGCAAAATGTCAGGCCTTATATAGTGCGCAGTCCGGCCTTTGCATTTTATGGCCTGGCAACCCTATTTAGGCACCGCGCTTGGCATGCGAGTTGGTGAGCGCAGTTCGGTGGTAGCTAGTACACTGGTGGTTCTGCTACCCGACTACCTGGTGTATCTCTTAGTCGAGTCTTTTACGACACTCATGGGGTGGCCCTGTTATTCTTTCTAGACCGGAAACCACACGGCTAGGCATTAAATGTAAATATGTACATACCTACATATGTAATTTAAATTTCTTGTTGAAGAAAATCAATTTGCACCAATTGCAATACCGAGATTTAGAATGATTCTAACAGACGAGATTTATCGTCATCCTCACAATATCGGCCTAAAGTAACTAGAAATAATAACTGTATCACTACAAACATGTTCTGACTATTTACAAGCGCTTTTTTAAAGTCTACGTGAATAAAAACCTTTTTGATTTTATTTTATTTCATTTTAAAGACGTCCAGTTTTTGTGGAGATATTTAGGAGATTTTTAGAGGTAGGTACCTAAATCTTATATATCTACGTTTATGTAATTAACCACAGAACCGAACTACCGCCCCTAATTGTTTGATGTTTGGTATAAATCGACAAATGGATTTTTTGTACGTGATTGTAAATATTTAAAAGATAAATATGTATGTTATTTATAGACATTGAAAACACATTGATAATAAAAACAACAAAAACGTTTGAATGTGTATAAGTTTGAATGTGTATAAAGATATATACTTACCTACTTAAATAATAATAAATAAAATGATTTATTGGATTTCATAATTACAGTTCACAATATTATGAGGCTGCCCTAGTAAGTAACTTACCTATATAACTTTGATTTCTTGTTTGTCTTAACCCTTAATTGGTCATAGCGAGGGTTGCCATACGTCACCGTATTTAAGTATCGCGTCCCATATTGTTAATTGTCCCGTTTGTCAATATTTCAATATAAAGTAACATGTACGTCAAAATATGACTGATCCAAGAAACAGGAACAGCTTCCTGGTGTTTCTTCTCATAAGTAATTGAACAGGGGCTCTACCGGCTAAGTCGCCGAACGTCGTTTTCGTGAATGGCATTTAAATAAATAAAGGTTAAAAATGACTTAATCAATCGTTAAATCGGCTTCAACGTTGACAAACGATTCCGGACCATTTATGACGTCACATGCGGTCATGGAAGCCGATTTAACGATTGATTAAGTGATTTTTAACCTTTATTTATTTGAACGCCATTTGCGATAACGATGTTCGGCAACTTAGCCGATAGAGCCCATGGTTTTCGATTAATTTATCATGATCAAATCAAATTATTTTATTTGCAATATAGGTCAGTACAAATATAATTCAGTGGAAAATGTTAATAAAATTATTCATGTTGATATTATTAGGAAATCATTAATTGGATTGGATGATTGGAGTGAATTGTTTTTGTTGTCGTTGATTTCCATGGATTTTTTTATCATATTAAACCGTTACTACTCTTATTTTCACTATTTATACTATATAAACTAGAAACAGAAAACACGTTATTTATTGAACTAAGAATTTTTTATCGACTACCTAAATCAAATGCACCAACCAATTTATAAGGTAGAAAATAGCGAAGCCAGAATATACATAATAATATCAATGAAGACATTACTTAGTTACTTAAGGATGTTTGCGGGCTAAAAAGGAAGTAAAGTACGAATATATGTACATAAGTTGAATAAGAGTGAGTCGCCAACAAACTAGGGACCATTGTAACTTAAATGTGAATCTATACATATAATGAAATCGTAGTAAAGTCAAATATGTACACTGAATATTTTTTTTAAAGGATACTTGTGGCGTAATCTACAAACGATACCGAAGCCAATAATATAGTTTTTAAAATTTTTGTCTGTGTGTCTGTTTGTCTGTATGTATGTCCGGGCTAAACTCAAAAAGTACTGCATGGATTTACTTCAAATTTTGTATGAATATTACTAAGAGGTCGGGTCAATATATAGGCTACATATTATCACTATATCACTTACGGGGGAGGAGCTGTGATAATTTATAAAATTTAACGCGGGTGAAACCGCGGGGCACAGCTAGTAAACAATAAAAAATAAATAAAAAAGAAGTGACTTAGTCGCTATTACGAACAACACTTCAAACAGATGACATTTATTTTATATAGGTCAAAAATATGTACGCTTCATATAAATTACCGCATAAACTACCATACCTACACTTACCACGAATCTACGCTGTAAACATTGATTATTATAAATAATAGTCAAATTTGATGTTTTTATATAAAGTGACAAAATGGTTTTTTGTACATTAAGCATTGTATTTACAGTTTAAAGATAAATATGAATGTTATTTATAGACATTGAGTGACAGTAAAAACAGCAAAACTGTATGCAGGTGTACAAAGATACATACTATCTATCATACTATTAGCTATATAAGTTTTATATTATTGATTAACCGTTGGCATGATTGGTAAATGCTTGCTTTTCGCGCCGCAGGTCGTGGGTTGGTTCCCACTAAGGACTGATATTTGTGTGCATGAACATGTCTGTTCAAGTCTGGGTGAAGTTTATCTATATAAGTATGTATTTACAAAAGAAAAAGTAGTATATGTAATATATCAGTTATCTGGTTTTTATAGAACAAGCTCCGCTTAGTTTGGGATCAGATCGCCGTGTGTGGATATCCCACACACGGCGTTCAAGCATTATTAATGTTATTATCTTGTTTCTTTTAAAATCTTCAGTTAAAGAACTCAACTTACTCCAATTGCAAGATGCAGCAGAAAGAGTGTACGTAACCCCAACCCCCTCAAGTAATGTCCTCCTAGCCTTATTCCGGCCACGGCGGCCAGTCTAAAAGCAGACTAGCCATCTGCAACGAGATATTTTATAGACAGCCAAGCCAAAGACGTTTACTTACTCCTCCCTCCACAATTGCCGGTCTTGAACGCTACCAGCATCTAGCGGCCCCCAGCGGCATTCTCGACACCAACCAACCTTCCAAAACGAGACCGCATAACTAACTTGTGAAGTATGAGTATAAGTAGTATCAGGCGATGACCAACAGCACGTCTCGCAGAATACTGGTGGATGGGCATGTTATACAATATGTTGATGAGTAGGTACATATACTTGGGTATACAGATATCTAAAATAGGAGATAGGCCGTCCTACTAATATCCTATGCAGTCCAAGTGTAGCCAAATGAATTTACGCACACAATGACTCACTGAATTAATACAAAGACACGCAAACATTGCATTTACGTATACTTGGAGATCTCCGCTCCCATTAGGTAACACATTCAAAAAGGATTTATGTGTTTGTTAATACATACAATGTGCAAACCGCGTCAGCATGCACTCACACAAAGGAAGTACTACACTACAGCAGGCTATAGTGAGTTCAACGGGTAGTCAATAGAATGTTATCGATATAATGGTAATTTAAGTATTCGATGACGTGAAATCATTGACATTTGGATTGGATGGAAACCTAAAATTGATCAAATTTGTATTACAGTAGAACTCATGTTAATCAAACTTCGTAAATCGTAATCGTAAATCGAACTTATGTAGACTTCAAAAAACGTATAAAATTACCTAAGGCTTACCTAAAACTTGACGTAATTGTAAGGAAATATTTGATTTGTCAATTTTATTCTAATTTCGAGTAAGAGAGGTAAATTTAATAAATCTTATTTATTATATTCGTATGGGACGACTATGGACTAAATATTAACGGAACACAATTGAACCATCTAAGATTCGCAGACGACCTGATACTTATCACGGGTGACGCAGGAAGCCTACAGAAAATGCTCGAACAACTTACATCTGAAAGTAGAAAGGTTGGTTTGACAATGAACACCTCAAAAACAAAACTAATGACAAATGCAGAAAAAGATCCTATAAAAATTTGTGATACACAGATGGAGTATGTAAATGAATACACGTATCTTGGACAAATTATATCTCCAAAAGACCTGACAAACAAAGAAATTAACAACAGAATTAATCTATCTTGGAGAAGATACTGGTCCTTAAAAGAAATGGTAAAAAACCCAGAGATACCACTGACATACAAGAAAAAAGTATTCGACTCATGCATACTGCCCGTTATGACGTATGGATGTCAAATATGGAGCCTTACAAAACAAAATATGCGCGCATTAAAGACCTGCCAACATGGGATGGAAAGAAGTATGCTTAATATTAAACTAAGAAATAAAATAAAACTGGAAACTGTCCGGCAGAAAACTACAGTTACAGATATTGTATCAAAAAACTAAAGTGGAGATGGATAGGACATATGATGAGAAGCAAAAAGGACAAGTGGGCTAAGGATGTGACCGAATGGTGTCCAAGACAACACAAGAGAAAGAAAGGGAGACAACGTCGACGATGGGAAGACGACATAAAAAGAATAGCAGGAGCCACATGGATAAGGAAGACACATGACCGAATTTTATGGCAAGCTTTAGGGGAGGCCTATGCTGAATAGCAAGACAATCTTCGCGAAACTGGTGCCTATATCAAAAAGATTGTATATATTTTTTTTATAAGATTGTTAAATAAAGGCTTTTTTATTATTATTTATTATATTCACTCTTTAAAGTTATATACCAAAAGCATGTACTATCAATAATCCGTATAATTTTAAAACATTCGTAAAATACTAACTATTTTAAAGACAGTTATTATGTTTACTTTAGATATTTCAAATATTTTCCATTTACAGCATTATCTAATGACAATGACAAAACTTTGAGAGCAATAATTGATATACGCGTTCGAGTGCAATGACGAAGGCAATCACTACGTCTCAAACAGCATGGCTCGCACCAAGAACATGAGCAGCGGCCGTACTGTGCAAAAATACGTGGGCGATCATATAGTTCAATGCATTATTCATTGCAGCGTAGGAAGTATAAATTGACACATTTAGCTATGAAAACCAGCAATGTATACAGCACAATTCGAACTAATAAATTTAAATTCACCACTTGCATTTTTGTGGTAAAAGTCGGAATACTACATTAAATAATAATATGTTGTTTTTATAAAAATAAACTGTATTTAGCTGTGAAAAGTGATCCCATCGGTGTGTAAATTAGTAGTCTCACTACGATGTTTACATGTAACGATTGCACTGGACGGCATTTCGGGTAAAACTCAATATTTCTGTCAGAAGCACAGACGTATTCACTCGGCCGCGAAATAGAGCGAGCGAACTGATGGCGTGTATGCTCGCTGCGCCTACTGTAGACCTCTAATACGCGTTAGTTTGTCCTCTCTCTAGTATTTAATGCTCTGAGGGTCAGACAGTCGCCTTCAAAAAACGACAGGATAAAGAAGTCGAAAGGCGCATACACAATGTATGGAGGAGCTTCTGGTCCATGAAAGAGCTATTGAAAGGCCAAAAAAGGCTTCCTCTGTCACTTAAGCGGAAACTCGTTGACATGTGTATATTGCCCATCCTAACCTACGGGGCTCAAACATGGTCCTTCACTGAGAAGCATATAGAATAATAAAAAAAACTACGCCAATCGGAGATTTTTTTAAACATTTCCTGTATTATTGCTTAAGGAAAAAAATAACTTTTGTAGGATTTGCTTGATTCACGTCTCACAGCTTTTGGAGATAAGGTAAAGATGGTATCTTTGTTGGCATTTTAAAAAGATCACAACGTTATATATAAAATATAAATTTGTTGGTCTAGCGGTAGCGTGTTCAACGGGTCGGACCAAAAAGTGATTTTGGGATTTTTCCGTAAAAAGAAATTTCTCAGTATCAGCCCGAAGTCTGGAAGTTGGCGGTATTACACCCCCGTGCCTAGGAGAGCACGTAAAGCCATCGGTCCTGCACCTGAACTCTTTCCGGTCGTGTCGCTAGGCGTCCCACCGTATCATGAGAGTGATGGAATAGAAAGTGCCCCTGTGTTTGCGCACACACTTTTGCACTATAGTATGTCCTGCCAATTGGCTAGTCTCCATTAAGACTGGCCGCCGTGGCCTAAATTCGGTCGGGAGGACATCATAAATTTGTATTTATACATGCAAATGAAGCAACCTTCTTAGAGCCTGTGCCGACCACGTAAATTAAAGGCACCGTCGCGTCGGCGCGCTTTAATCCTACTGCGTCTGACTTGAGAGCGTATCGCGTCTGTATCGCTACAAACGCGCGTCAACGGCGCGTTTATAAACCGTAGTGCCGTAGCGCGTTTATAACCGCTCACAGCCTGTGTGGCTGTGAGCGATAGTTCTACGAAAATAAAATATTTCCTCGTCACATTACAATTTTATTACATTTTGTTTTACATTTGTTTGTATCCTAGCAACCAAAAGTCAACGACAATAAAAACTATGAAGACACAAAACGTAGTATAAAAGAGTATTTAATGGCAGTTGGCCACACAGGCCCTTAACTGGGTCGTACTTTGAAATTGTTAAACCCTACTCCGGCCTTTAGTATAAATAAATAATCTCTGACGCTAGCCCAGTACAGGTTGGCAGACTTTCCATGCGGTCAAAAACATTTTGGAGAACTCTCAGGAGCATGCATACTTGAGAGTTCTCCAAACTGTTCTTGTGTTTCCTCGTGGTTTCTTCACGATGTTTTCCTTCACCATTTTAAGTATGAATGTTTTATGGTGAAGATTTCTTTTTATATAACTATATTATTATTATCGTTTATTCAAATATCTTTCTTATTAAATACATTTTAAAATATAAAAAATAGGATTTGCAACCGGCAGCAGGAACAGGGTCTATGCTACCGGAGGTTACGGCTCTAGAGACAGGAACCTCCTGGCAATGCGAGCCGTGTCCAAAAGCACCGCTTTTTGGATCTTGTTCTTGACCCAACCGCCTAACGTCAGCCTCTTTAGGTGTTTTTCGAAGCTCTTTGCTATTGATCCATTAGCAGAAACGACTATCAGTACAATGATAGCTGAGTCAACATATTATTATTATTAAACTCTTTATTGTACACCAAAATATTAATCAGTACAAGAACAATACACATTAGAGAGAACAGTACAATTGGCGGTCTTATCACTAAAATGTGATCTCTTCATGTCTCTTTTTTGTACACCATAAAAATAAATATGAAATGAGATATTACATAGACAAGTTGTGCAGACGCCAGCATATCCAGCTACTCCAATCTGTAAAATTTCTTTTATAGATTTTCTACTTTACCACAAAAGCATAAGGTTCACTTTCAATTGGGGAAATTTGACAAGTTGGGGTAGCTTGATGTGCTAGTGTCTGCACAACTTGTCTATGTAAAATACTTTTAAAGGATCATTATTTGTCAATACCGGTTAGGGCGGTCTATGCCAATGTATATGTACGCCTCAGAAGCTTCATATGAAAAGTTGAGGTACCACGCATACGTTGTGTTATTAATTTGAATGCATTTTGTGATTAGGTAGGTATGTATTGTATTACACGTGGCCTTAACGGTCCGTAAACTATCAGTGAGTTTACGCATCAGGTGTGCTTATAGATTAAAATCCGCTGTGCCGCTAAAAATCTGGGAGTTTTATTCGACAACCATCATACATGGAACAATCACGTTGCAGAGGTAAGCAGGAAAATGTTCTACTCGTTTCAGTCTCTCAAGCGTCTTCAGAAATGTTTACCTTTTCAGACCAAAGTCCTTCTTGCCCAATCCCTTCTGCTTCTTCTTGACTATGCTGTCTGTTATCTTGATGCTACTAATGAACTTCTGGATAAGTTTGAACACATGCAGAATTTGTTCATCCGCTTCATCTACGGTCTCCGGAAGTACGACCATGTGTCCGAATTTCGGTCACGTTTGAAGTGGCTGCCTATTCGTAAGCGCCGAGATTCCCACATTCTTTCTTTACTTTACTCTATCCTTCATAATCCAAATTCTCCTACGTACCTTCATGAACGCTTTGAGTACTTAGTCCCCAGGGGAAAACCCTGTCGATCAGCTATTTCGCTTCTCCTCCGTAATCCGTGCAGTGCGTCTTTGGAACTCCCTTCCTCACTCGATTCGCGCTAGTCCGTCTCTAGACTCTTTTAAAAGAAGAAGTTTCTTATCATAATATTTTGCATACTATGTATGTGTATATTTATATATGTTTATTGTTTATTATGTAGTATTGATATAATATAGTATGTAGGTAGAATTAATTTAATTAAATAATGTTGTACACTGTTCTACCCTGTAAAACAAATTGTCCTCTGTGTTTGGTTTGCTGTAAGAAAACTCATTATTGAGTTAAGCTACCCCAATCTGTCAAATTAGTCCAATTGAAAATAAACCTTATGCTCATGTGATAAAGTTCAAAATATATTAAGAAATTTGACAAATTGGGGTAGCTGGACGTGCTGGCGTCTGTACATGTCCTTCTATCACAAATTGTATTTCTTTTTATTGTTTCTGTGTGCAATAAAGAATAAAGATTACCATAACCACCGAAGTGGTTTAATCTCTGGCTGGAATGTTAGTAAGTGATTTATTGACCCTGACTACTAAGCCAGAAGTCGTGGGTTCGATCCCCACCCAGCACAAATCATTGTGTGATGAGCACAATTATGTGTTCTGTGTCTCGATGCAATTTATCTATAACGTGTAGATATGTATTAGAAATTAGAAATAATAATAAAATCGTAGGAAAGTCAAAACTGTACATTGAACATTTTTTAAAAAGGATACTTGGGGCGTGATCTACAGTCGACATCGAAGCCAAAAATAAAGTTTTTAGATTTTTTGTCTGTGTGTTTGTTTGTTTGTATGTATGTCCGGGCTAAACTCAAAAAGTACACCATGGATTTACTTAAAATTTTGCATGAATATTACTAAGAGGTCGGGTCAAAATATATGCTACATGTTATCACGCTATCACCTACGCGGGAGGAGTTGTGATAATTTATAAAGTTTAAGCACAGCTAGTTAGAAATAAAAAAGTATGTTTATCAGTAATCTGGTTGCCATAGTACAGGCTCTGCCTAGTTTGGGATCAGATGGCAGTGTGTTAAGTGTCCCAAGATATTTATTTATTTTTAAGTGTTTGCGTGTTTCGAAGGCTACGTTAAGCAGTTGCTCTCCGTTGTTATCACTAGACAACAGTAATTTAGTCATATCAGTAGAATATGATGACTTGAACACCTCTGACACAAGGACAACCACAACCCACACGAGAAAGAAGAAGGTATCTTTACCGAAGTTATTTTCGACGCCCAAAGTTGAGACCTTTTATATAATAATATGTATTACGTTTCTTTATTAATAATAATTGTCAATCATTTGTTATGCTTCACTGAATAAAAGCCCCAAAAAAAACTAGTGTGTACTTATGTACACGCGTTAGAAGTTATACTTCTTAATATACAACTTGAACGTAGTTATCAATTTTCATACCACCTAGAACTAACGTCATGCTGTTAAATTTTTTGGTGTCGGTGTGCGCGCGCATCGTAAAAATTCACTCTCATCATTTTTCTCCATCGCGCCAAAAGAAGTATAACTTCAAAAAATATGTGTCTTACTAAATAAAAATGATTCACCAAAATGTCTGTACGCTCATTACTTCCAAATGACTGCACCAAATTGGATACCTCTTTCTTTTATGTGTTCGTTAATGTCAGAAGGTTTGTATGAATATCTGCAAAGTGAGTGTCTCAATCAGATAGAGGACTATTGCACGATTTTTTTCTCGTTGTTTATAATAATAATAATATAATAATATCTAGGGACAGTGTCACACAGATCTTACTAGCCCCAAACTAAGCAAAGCTTGTACTATGGGTACCAGGCGACGATATACATACTTATATAGATAGATAAATACTTATATACATAGAAAACATCCATGACTCAGAAACAATTATTCGTGCTCATCACACAAATATTTGCTCTTACCGGGATTCGAACCCAGGACCACCAGCTTCGTAGGCAGGAGCACTACCAACTAGGCTACGGTATATTTGTGTCCTGTCAATATTTACCGAGAAGTTTCACTTGTATGACGTATACTGGGCGGGAAGTCCAACTTCTTTAATAGGTGCTGCCATAGAAAGTCTAATATTAATAATAAATAACCGGACAAGTGCGAGTCGGACTTGCCCATGAAGGGTTCCGTAGCAGAAAGTATTTCAGTTGATTAAATGAAAGGCAAATTGCGGTTTACGATTTATGACGCATTAAAAAACAACTACTTACTAGATCTCGTTATATATATTTTTTAGTTTTATTATTCTCTTATTTTAGAAGTTACAGGGAGGGGGGACACTCATTTTTCCACTTTGGAAGTGTCTCTCACGCAAAATATTTGGTTTAGAAAAAAATGATATTAGAAACCTCAATATCATTTTTGAAGATCTATCCATAGATACTACACATGTATGGTTATGATGAAAAAATATTTTTTGAGTTTCAGTTCTACGTATTCTTTTTCTATTATTGTGTTCTTTTTATATTATTTAATCTTAAAGCGGTTAACAGAATACATCTACTTACCAAGTTTCAACAGTACAGCTCTTATAGTTTCGGAAAAAAGTGGCTGTGACATACGGACGGACAGACAGACAGACAGACAGACATGACGAATCTATAATGGTTCCGTTTTTTGCCATTTGGCTACGGAACCCTAAAAAATGGAAAGTTAAAATCTTGACGCACGAAAATCTAATTTATTATCCGGTTTTGATAATTATTAGAGAACCTACCGAGGTTACTACGGTTCGCCCATAACTCACAGAAATACCTACGTTCTACGAGGTAAGCACGGCTACATATCAAGCTATACATTTCCAATATAAGGTGACCTGTCATTATATGGAAATCCTATACAACGCGAGATCAGCTTATACTGGAAATGTATAGCTTGATGTGTAGCCGTGTGTACAACATAAACAGTGGGCGTAAGTCGAGATAGATAGATAAAACTCTTTATTGTACACCTCAAGAAACAATACAAACTGACAACAAATACAAATTAATACAGTACAAATGGCGGCCTTATCACAAGGTGTGATCTCTTCCAGGCAACCTAGGTAGTGAAAGGAGAAAGGAGTTACAGTGATGGGGTAGTTGCGGTAGTAGATGAACCCACTGAGTTTGTTTCGCTGGGTCTTCTCATTTGGGGCGCATTGGATCCGGTGGTAGCATTAAAGCGCGATCGTCGTTATTAACACATGGTCCGTCATAATAATAATACCTTAATATAGACAGAACCACTGACAATATGTAGTAAAAATATTAGACTTAAACTAAATAATTAAACATAATTTCTTGACAATAACTTGATACGAGCTAGCTAAATATCATTGCTATAATAAAATAAATTTTATAAATGTTTTCATACAATATGAACCTAAATATCTATGTTACTAGAAATAATAATGTATACAACTATATTACTACAAACATGTTCTGACTATTTACAAGCGCTTTTTTAAAGTCTATGTGAATAAAAAAAAAAAAGTACACAACAAATTTCCTAAAAGGTACTACTGTACCATACTTATAATTACACATATTAACTAATTTATCATTTGTCGAGTATCTTAATTAGCCTATGAAATTTAACAACTATTCTAAATACACAAAAATATTTATACTATCCCTACACTAATTACGATCAGCGGATTAATAAAGGGCGTCAAAAAATTATTTTCGTTGTTCACAGACTTATCATCGTCATGTCAGCCAAAGTACGTCCATAGCTGGACAATAACCTCCCCTAAGAATGGGGGGATATGTCATAATCGCGATGCTTGGCAGACGGGTTGGCGATCGCAGTTTGATGGTTATAGTTCACAGAAAAACGCTGCTGCCAGTTCTCTGGTAGGTATTCCCTGGTAAAAAGTGGCTGTGACATACGGACGGACAGACAGACAGACATGACGAATCCAGGTTCCGTTTTTTGCCATTTGGCTACGGAACCCTATAAAATGGAAAGTTAAAATCTTGACGCACGAAAATCTAATTTATTATCCGGTTTTGATAATTATTAGAGAACCTACCGAGGTTACTACGGTTCGCCCATAACTCACAGAAATACCTACGTTCTACGAGGTACACACGGCTACATATCAATCCAATATAAGCTGACCTCTCATTGTATGGAAATCTTATACAACGCGAGATCAGCTTATACTGGAATTGTACAACATAAACAGTGGGCGTAAGTCGAGTATCTTAATTAGCCTATGAAATTTAACAACTATTCTAAATATACAAATAAATATATACTATTCCTACACTAATTGCACGGTCACCGTAGCCTAGTTGGTAGTGCTCCTGCCTACGAAGCTGGTGGTCCTGGGTTTGAATCCCGGTAAGTGCAGGTATTCGTGTGATGAGCACGAATATTTGTTTCTGAATCATGGATGTTTTCTATGTATTTAGGTATTTATCTATCTATCTATCTTAGTTTGGGGCTAGGATGATCTGTGTGACATTGTCCCCAGATATTATTATTATTATTATATAAGTATGTATAACGTCGCCTGGTACCCATAGTACAAGCTTTGCTTAGTTTGGGGCTAGGATGATCTGTGTGTCATTGTCCCTAAAAAAATAGAAATAAAATTACGATCAGCGGATTAATAAAGGGAGTCAAAAAATTATTTTCGTTGTTCACAAACTTATCATCGTCATGTCAGCCAAAGTACGTCCACAGCTGGACATTAGCCTCCCCTAAGAATGGGGGGATATCCCATAATCGCGACGCTTGGCAGACGAGTTGGCGATCGCAGTTTGATGATCATAGTTCACAGAAAAACGCTGCTGCCCGTTCTCTGGTAGGTATTCCCTCGGAAGATTTTTACGCCCCCCATGGGATGAGACGGTGTGATGATATTCTATGCCGTCACCACACAGCAAGTATCTTAAGTAGTATCTCAAGTCAAGTATCTTAATCTATACATATAATAAAATCGTTGGAAAGTCAAAACTGTACATTGAAATTTTTTAAAAAGAATACTTTGGGCGTGATCTACAATCGATATCGAACCCAAAAATATAGTTTTTAGAATTTTTGTCTGTTTATCTGTTTGTCTGTATGTATGTCCGGGCGAAACTCAAAAAGTACTGCATGGATTTACTTCAAATTTTACATGAATAGTACTAAGAGGTAGGGTCAACATATAGCCTACGTATTATCACGCTATCACCTACGGGGGAGGAGCTGTGACAATTTATAAAATTTAACGCGTGTAAAACCGCGGGGCACAGCTAGTTATCTTATAAAATTGCATAACTATTCTAAATACACAAACAAATATAAACTACACATATAACTAATTAATAAAGTTTAATTACTTCTGTGTAATCTAAGCCAGATTCTCTCACCGGCCCGTAAGTGATTGGCTAGGTTAAGCAACTAGGCCCGCGGTCAGTCCATAGATGAGTGACCACCAAAGTGGTTTAATTTCTGAGCGTCTCCGTGCTTAGGAGGGCACGTTAAGCTGGCGGTCCCGGTTGTAGCCATTTGGCAACATTCGTTAAGCCATGTCCGAGGCCTTAAGGGCGGCTTGAACAACTCTAACTCTATGCTAACCACTGTCTATAACTTACGTCCACCTTGTATAAAATAAAATAAAATAAAAAAGGTTTTTATTCACGTAGACTTTAAAAAAGCGCTTGTAAATAGTCAGAACATGTTTGTAGTAATACAGTTATTATTTCTAGTTACTTATTACAGATATTTAGGTACACGGAATGTTAAAACATTTACCTATACAATTTATTTTATAATGGTAGCGCCATTTAGCTAGCTTGTATTTTAGTTATTGTCAAGGAGATTATGTTTAGTTGAAGTTTTTAATATTATGTATTAAAATTTTTATTTTACTACATATTGTCTGAATGGTTCTGTCTATATTAAGGTAAGAACTCAGTATTATTATTATAACGGACCTTGTGTTTAAAACGACGGTCGAGCTTTAATGCTACCACCGGATCCAATGCGCTCCAATTGAGAAGACCCAGCGAAACAAACTCAGCAGGTTCATCTACTACCGGTTTCAATGCAGCCTATTACTGTCCCACTGCAGGGCAAGGGCCTCCTCCCTTAATGATTGGCTTAATCCGGGTTGGCAGACTTCACGTTCCTTCCGGCAGACTTCCGGTTACCCTAGTGTTCGACTTGTTCAAGTCGCCAGTAGCCGTGTGAGACGGCTTAACGGCTGTTGCCTACTGGCAAAAACCGAGATCAACACCTTTTCCAAAGTACGGAGACGCTCAAAAATTAAACCACTTTTGAGGTCAACCATCTATGAATGAACCGCGACCCTAGTTGCTTAACCTCACTGATCACACGGACCGGTAAAAGCATCTGGCTATGAGAAGAAAAATCAGACTTCATAGTCGAACGGTTTTGGCGCATCTTGGCGATCTCGTATCGTAATCAAATCGGTCGTAACCAACAAAAGGTGCTGTCGGTTATATATTCTTAAAACTATAGTTATGTAACATTTATTATATTATTTATTATACATACACGCGATAGGTGCCTTCTTTTTTTACTTCCTAGACTCGTCCATATACTATCTCTCTCTAAACCATTTCCACCACGAAAATATCCTTAGGATAAAAAACACAGATTACTAATATCTCATGTTATAGTGGAAAAGTTCAAGTACCTTAGTCACATCCTAACCTAAAAGACGACGCTGATATAGAGCGCCAGCGCAGATCTCTCTCGATTGTAGGAAATACGATAGCAAGGCGCTTTTACAAAGCTGCTTGGGATACGAAAGTGCATTTGTTTCAAGCATATTGCCAGAGTTTGAACACGTGTCAACTTTGGACAGCATTAGAGTGCAATATAACAGTATATTCAGACAGCTAATGGGCTTCACTCGCTACTGCAGTCCCTCCGGTATGTTTGCGGAAGCTAGAGTAAACACATTTAATGCTATCCAGAGAGCTCGTATTGCATCGTTCATGGACAGAATCAGTAAGTGTAGAAATAGTATAATTGTAGAATTATACGACAGACTGTGCCACTAGTACATATAGACAATGGCTAGCAATAGCTGCCTAGTGATAATTTGTCTTTTTTTAATCAAATTATTTATTTAGTGTATATTGTTGAATGGATCTTGAGTCTGAAATAAAGAAATATTATATTACTAGCTGTACCCCGCAGTTTTATCCACGTTAAACTTTATAAATTATCACAGCTCCTCCCCCGTAGGTGATATCGTGATAATATCTAGCCTATATGTTGACCCAATCTCTTAGTAATATTGATGCAAAATTTGAAGTAAATTCATGCATTACTTTTTGAGTTAGTCCTACAGATAGTTACAGACAAACAGATAAACAGACAAAAATTCAAAAAACTATATTTTTGGCTTGGATATCACACCCCAAGTATCTTCTTTTTTAAATATTCAATGTTCAGTAGTAGACTTTACCAACAAAAAACCGCATAAGTTCTCGATATATATCAACAACCAACGAATTCCACACGCAGATACTGCTAAATATCTGGGAATGACACTCGACGCCAAATTACGCTGGAAAGCGCATGTCAAAAAGAAAAGAAAAGAATTGGATTTGCGATATCAAAAAATGTACTGGCTACTTGGAAGATCTTCGCCAGTGGCAGTACATAATAAACTTTTGTTATACAGACAAATTTTAATGCCCGTATGGACTTATGGCATACAATTGTGGGGTTGTGCCAAAAAAAGTAACATTAATATAATCCAAAGATTCCAGAGTAAAGTGTTACGAGATATCGTAAATGCACCCTGGTATATAAGAAATGACGATTTACACCGGGATCTAAAGATGGACTCCGTTGCAGAGACCATTCGGAAATACCTACGCTACAGCTCATGAACATAGGCTTCTACATCATGTGAACATCGAGGCCATCTAGCTCCTCGACATTACAGAGCTAGTGAGACGTTTAAAGAGAACAAAACCCTATGAACTAGTGTCGTGATTAGTTATTAGTGTATTTAGTGATTAGTGTATTTAGTGATTAGTGTTAGCAATAATGTAATTATAAAGAACACATGAACAAAGTGTCTTCCCCTTAACAAATATGACTAAGGAAAGTCGGTGGACTGATTCTTAGAATTAATTATGTTTATGTAGAAGTTTAGGTTAATATTGTCGGCGCCATTGCAACGCCGACGATGTACGCGGGGGGCTGAGAGGAGTGCGGGGAGGTTGGCTACTCCCTCCGTACCCTAACGGGCCTGACCTCACCTACAAGACACTCGCCGATTGCTACCTCACGGGTCAACACCCCTGTATACCTAATATAATTTTTACTTTAATATATCAATTTTGTTATCGGTTGAGTCGACTATTATTTCTATGTTCCCATACTGAACAAATATAAAATTACTTATTAGTCTCTAGACTACACTTGGTACGTTATTAAATAAAAAATGTACAGTTTTGACTTTCCTACGGTTTTATTATATGTATAGATTATTATATCTTTCTACTATATAAAAATAAGTCGGGTTTTCCTTCCTGACGCTATAACTCCAGAACGCACGAACCGATTTCCACGGTTTTGCATTCGTTGGAAAGGTCTCGGGCTCCGTGAGGTTTATAGCAAAGAAAATTTATAAAATTTAACGCGGGTAACACCGCGGGGCACAGCTAGTTATAAAATTAAATAAATTTTAGCAACTTTTCATATTCTATATTGCAAAAAAAAACAAATGTCAAATCAACTGATCGCAAATCGAAGCAGTTTGTTTTCAAACTCAAGTTCGTTTTCTAAGCAGTTCTTTATTTATATCTAATAAGTTCGCATTTATTTTCGATAAAATAAAATTAATACACTCAATGAACCGAGTGTGGTGTGTGAAAAAATTCTGCTATTCAGCGACCTACAATGTTAAAAGCTGTCCCATCAAGTTGGCCATCAATAAAGTGGAGTTATTCAGGTCGTCTTTTTTGTTCCCATGACGAAAATGCGTCCAAGGAGCCTCATCTTATTTATTAGGTTATTAAAATACATTTGATTGTGTTTTGTAATCATTACAAGTTGTTAAGACCTTCGGAACTGGTATAGGCTTCATTAATTACATTCATTCGTGAAAGTCGTACGTAATTACATATTATTGGTATCCGTTCAATGTAACTTGTAAATCAATAAACTATTAATCGTTTTTATAGAGGACAGATACTTTTAGGAAAATGCCCGTAAAAGTTTATTACTTTGCGTATTTTTTGTAGTAAAATACATTGTAATAATGTCGTCTTCCGGATAAAATTTAGCCAATGGCGGCCAAACTCAATGGAAACACGACTGCGCGGGCTATATTAAAGTGCATAAGACGTTTTGGGTAACATAAATTTCTTCTGTCTTTAGTCTGGGAAAATTCGCTTTTGCTAACGAGCGGAGATTCGTTTGTTTATTTTTTCGTACTTGGCGACTGTAGCGTTAATATTAGAATATTACATTTAAAAGATATTGATAATTTTAACGTCTTAGTATACCGTAGATTGTCGTCTAACATTTAAAATTTGTCATGCCATGTAACTTTATTTGTCTGTATAATTTATAGTTCCTTAAGTAAAGTTTTCTTAATTATTTCTTTAAACCGGTGAGCATTTATCTAACCTTTTAGTATAATGACAGTAAACGAGGCAAAAAAGGTGTGCAATGACCATGACAAATGAAAATTCGATGTCTCTGCCTATCTATCTGGGCAACAGGCGTAAATCTATGTATGTAAGTATTTCTTTAATTATGTTTTTGTTTTATGTGTCTTTCTTTTTTAACAGAAAATTTATTAAACATCTTTTATTTTTGGATATCCCACAATTTTGGTATTAGACCACTTATTTTAAATTATTTATACACTGTCCTTAAGGCTGTGTGGTGACGGCCCAGAGAATATCGCCACCCCTTCTCATCCCGTGGGGGGACGTAGAAGTGGTCCCGAGGGAATATATACCAGAGAATGGGCAGCAGCGTTCTCATGAGTACCAATGTCTACCTTACTGCGATCGCCAACCCGTTTGCCAAGCGTGGCGATTATAGCAGATCCCCTCAAATGAAGGAGATCTTTGGGGGAGGCCTTTGTCCAGCAGTGGAGTTCTTTCGGCTGATATGATGTCCTTAAGGCATAATTACAAAAAATATAAATAAAATAAACATGTCAAACATGTCGGTTTTAAGAAACATAAGGTGACTACAACTCTTCTTTATAACAATAAATTTAAACAACATTTTATAGGACCATTAAACAAAAAAAGAATTAGCAAAATCTTTACACAACCAATATAAAATTAGCATAGGACACGCAAAACGTATACAGTACTAGCAGCCTGGTACGTGCTTCGCTACGTATAATGCATAGTAATAAAAAAAAATTATTATTAAGTTCATTTATTCAAACAAAAAAATATTTAAAATTGCTGAAAGATGTTGATTTTACACTTTTTCAAGACATTTTTTAAATTTTCTCTACGTACAAACCTTCCCTGGACTTCCACGAATAATTCAAGACCAAAATTAGCCAAATCGGTAAAGGCGTTGTTGAGTTATAACATTACAACGAAAAGTGGCATTGATTTTTAGATTTAATAAACTCTTTTGAAATCTCTCATTAATAAGGTCTAGTTTTTAAAGATGCAGATTACTGCAAGAGTTTGTGTCAGATCAAATACAGATTACTGCAAAAATTTATGTCAGATTAAGGTCCACCGTTAATGGCAGTATGAGAAGTGTCCTATACTGCCGCCACGTGCAAGCAGCTCCGGGAAGACAGCGATTGTTTGTGGCGCAGTCACTGTGCCGCAATGGTAGGAGTCGGCAATAGGGGAGGGCCCTCCCAGGGTACGTGTCCCGACCATCTGGGATATGGCGCAAAAAGGGGAGCACCGGAGCAGAATACCTGCGTTCCGGGGGCTTCCCTCACTAAGTCACTAGGCGCCAGAAGGTCGGTGCCAGTCCGACATACCCACCCGCAGACACTTTTTGCGGGTGACATGCATAAGCATTCCCAATTTAAGTTGTTTAAAAGAACCGGTATAAAGCAACTTATTTCGTATACTAACTGTCCTCAAACGGCCCCAATGATTATACGAAATTAATTAGTGGTATGATTATTTTAATCGAGTTTATCTAAACGGAAATTGATATTGAGGTTAAGTAATTACATTTGTAGAGGCTTAGCTTTAACTATTTAACTAAACCATTACTATAATAACAACCAATTATAATTCTACGTGATCAAATATAAGTCTAGCCGTGTGGTTTCCGACCTACAAAAAATAACAGAACTACCCCGTGAGTGTCGCAGAGGGCGACTAAGGGATACACCAGGTAGTCGGTCAGCAACGCCACTTGTGTACTAGTTACCACCTAACTGCGGTCGCCAACTCGCATACTAAGCGTAGTATATACGGCAGGGCCCACCAAATGGCAACGTTATAGAAACCTTTGGGTGAGGCATATGTCCAGCAGTGGACGAAATCAGACTGATGATCATCCACATCCATCCATCCTATTTATACCTAGCTTTAAGAACCGACGGCCGCTGGGGCAGAAGGTTTCCGAGTCACGACCACGAACGCAATGAACGCAGCATGGAAAGGCCCCTTACAAGACGGAACGACGTTATCGTATGGGCACTTGTTATTCTTGTGTCAGAAATGTTCAAGCCGCCCAGTAGGCCTCTGAAATCGATCTTGGGTTAATGCTGGATGATAAATTGCACCTTGATCAACACATCGAGTCAATCAAGAAAAATGCATAGCGAATGTACGGCGTTGTCCTCCTTAGAATTTAAGAAGGCGACCACCTCCACCTACCTTTACAAATCATTGGTGATACCTCAACTTGAATTTGCAGTCGTCGCATGGAATCCCTATTACCAAAAATAGATGGGCCTGTTGGCGTGGTTGGTAAATGCTTGCTTTCCAGGCCGGAGGTCGTGGGTTCGATTCTCACCAAGGACAGATATGTGTGCATGAACATGTCTGGTTATCCTGAGTCTGAGTGTAATTATCTATCTAAGTATGTATTTACAAAAGAAAAGTAGTATATGTAGTACCTATATCAGTTATCTGGTTTATGGAAACCAGCTCCACTCCGCTTAGTTTGTGATCAGATGGCCGTGTGTAAATAATGTCCCAGGATATTGTTATTGTTATGTAGACAGTTTGGAAACTATCCAGCCTAAATTTCTGAAATATATGTACTACCGATGTCATCGTAATTACTCAACATACTGTGACTTACTTAAAATGTATAATTTAATGAAACTAAGTTCCTGAAGACTTCTTCTTGAAACAATGCTCCTTTATGATACATGTAATAATAAATATAACTGCATTGATTTGACCAACAAATTGTGATATATTATTCTTTAGTAGGAGTCACCAATTTAGTGAGACTACTAAATTAGTAGAAGGAGTAGAAAAGCAGAAGCTACTGCAATCAATGTAGGTAGGCATTTCAGAATTCGATCTACCAATATTCTGATCTGCTATAAATTTTTACATCTGCTTGCTCGTTTTCTTTCACAAGTTTTCTTACAAATCACTCTCCGTCACCTACAATGGAAATAGCAAAAATTAAATAAATAATGAATATTTTAAAATATCTATTTTAATTTAAAGTGCAAGGGGGAATTTTGTATTTTTTCAGAAGCTGACAACACTAACCTGTTGCAGCAGCTATGCGTTCATACAACTTATTGAAGGGTATAATTGGTGCCTGAAGGCGTTTTTCTTCTTTCATATAATTGAATACTTGAAATATAACGTTCCTCACATCACTTTTTAAAGCTTTCGGCATTTTTCACAATTAAAAACCACAAAAAGAAAAATAAATACGCGCAACAAACTATCAATGGCAGGAATGTCAGGGAATAACAGGCTGATTGACATTTCAAAATGGCGTCGTTAGTTCTACTTTTGGCCACCGGGCCAGATAAGTTTGTGGCACTATAACTATTTTATTTCTTTAACTTCATATTGAAGTTATATTCTTTTTTAAACGTCACTCAATATCATAGAGAAAATGTAGAAAGTAGGTTTTATACTGTAGTTGTTGCCACTACACCACCCTCCCCTAGAGACCGGGTTCCGGGCGATAATAGCCGGGAAATTTAACCCTACGCCCCGAACGCGTCTTTTTGACCGTATCTTCATCAGCACAAGGTAAGTTATGGCTATTCCTGGATGTATTGTGATGAGTGTGATGGTCAGTGGGAGTGTTTGTGTTAGTGTTAGAGTGAGTATGTCGATTTGGAACGAAGTTCCTTATCGCGCGTTGTGAAAGGGGGCTAGACGGAAAAAATTCTTACGAAAAGTTGTCGCGACACTTTTTGTAGCTGTGCGGCGTGCGCATGTTTCTCTGTCTGTCTCTCTCTCTCTCTCTTATAGAAAGCAAGCCAGATATTTTCATTTCTATTTCGCATTGAACAGTGTGGTGTCGCGACGATGGTAATGTGGTGATGGCGGTCTTCGCAACGTCTTCTGGGTTGGTTCGAATCTGGTTGTATGCTTTTTCCAGGTCTATAGTAGAAAATACTGTACATCCTGCAATGCTATGCGCAAAAATACACGTATTTATCACGTCGGGGTCACCAGTTTAGTAGGAGTCACCAATTTAGTGAGACTACTAAATTAGTAGAAGGAGTAGAAAATCAGAAGCAAGTTAACATGTAAAATTATTTTATTTCATTAACTTCATATTGAAGTTATATTCTTTTTTAAACGTCTCTCACTATCATAGAGAACTTGTAGAAAGTAGGTTTTATACTGTAGTTGTTGCCACTACAGTTCAAAGGACAGTGATTAGGAGAGAAGTGCGCACACGTCCCCTATTTGCCGTTGCGTCTTGTAATACCGTCCGCGCTCCTCTTCGTCGCATATGTAGGAATTATAACAACTTGTTTACTGATATAGACATTTTTGCTACACCTGCTTATACATTTAAGAAGAAACTAATGCAGTATATACAGAACATAGTAATAAGTTGAATTATCTTTTATTTTTGAAGTTATACTTCTTTTGGCGCGATGGAGAAAAATGATGAGAGTGAATTTTTACGATGCGCGCGCACACCGACACCAAAAAATTTAACAGCATGAAGTTAGTTCTAGGCGCTCATAGCTAGATGCTCTCACCGGTCCGTAAGTGATAGGCGAGGTTAAGCAACTAGTCTCGCGGTCAGTCCATAGATGGGTGACCGCCAAAGTGGTTTAATTTCTGAGCGTCTCCGTGCTTCGGAGGGCACGTTAAGCTGTCGGTCCCGGTTGTAGTCATCAGACAACAGTCGTTAAGCTATGTCAGAGGCCTACTGGGCGGCTTGAGCAACTCTGACACTAGGGTTACCACTACCCATACGATAAGCAAGCAAGCAAGCAAGTTCTAGGTGGTATGAGAGTGAATTTTTACGATGCGCGCGCATCGTAAAAATAGCAGCATGACGTTAGTTCTAGGTGGTATGAAAATTGATAACTATGTTCAAGTTGTATATTAAGAAGTATAACTTTTAACGCGTGTACATAAGTACACACAAGTTTTTTTTTAATAATATAAACTGGATCAAAATAGTCTATTTGAAGAAGATAATTTGTGGATAACGATGTGAGTGCACATTAATGTATACTTTACTTTATTTATACTACATAATTTTATTGAATTTGTAACCGTTTGTTTTCCCTTATAAATAAAATAAAATGGTTTAATGACTTTTGTCTAATGATTATGACTGGGACCGACAGCTTATCGTGCCCTCCGAAGCACAGAGATGCTCAGAAAATAAACCACTTTGACAGTTACCCATCTATCATATGGACTAACTGCGAGCCTAGTTGCTTAACCTCGCCTACCACAAACGGACCGGTGAGAACAAAATATACTAATAAATACATTATAATAGAACATTCTGACCAGATGTTGTGCACCACAAAATTACATAATAGTCTATAGAGTGCGAGTCAATCGAAGAAAATGAAAAAAATGAAAATGGAAAAGTCATTTATTCCGTTAAAACATTACATTTGTGTGGAATCGTCAATTTTTTTCCCGCCACATCAGCACAGGAGGAAAGGAGGACCCTGGGACCGCTGGCGTTTGGAGGGGGGAACGAGTGGAGTTCTTTTCCTCCGAGCGCCAGGGGTCCTGGGAAGGGTAACCTGCTGTAGCTCAGGTAACACGCTTGTGCGTACTGGGGAGGGTGGAGGCATTCAGGCCCCTCTCCTCCCCGGGTGAGAGTCTCGCGGACGCTCAGTGTACAGCGGGGATACTGGCGAGATCGTTCACGAGTACCCAGAGCCCCCGCTACAGGCACTGTGAGGCTGGCATCCGTGGTGGTTTTAGTGGGTCGAACCCAACACCACGTGCGACTAGAGCATTTCCACCACGTTAAAAAAAAGGAGGAAAGGAGGAAGAAAAGCTGTTAAAAGTTTAGTCCTCACCTAATCTGGGCTGTATTCACAATAATGATTTTACCAGACACGTATAAAAACATAAACAGTACCTAAGCACAAAACAATGCCTTTAATATTATGTTTTCTAATTCTATATAATTACCTACATAGTGCGTACATAAGCTCAATATGCGACTAAGAAACTTTTGATTGACGTATGAGAATAATTTATTTGATCTATCTCACTGGCAATAGGTATGTCGAGTTGATGCAAAAACATGAAACAAAAACCCTACGTTGGTCGTAAAACTAACCAATTAAGAGGTGCTATACGAAACGTGTACAGGGATTAAAGATCACCGAAACATAGTAGTATAATTAACCGGTTTAATACATATACATAATATGTTTCTTACGCATGAGATATGATGTTCTACCGCCATGACTCATTGGTGGTGAACCTGCTTTCTGTACTGTGGTTCGATCGTGCACAAGACTAAATATTTGTGTTCATGAATATTATTATTTATATAAATAACTAGCTGGTGCCCGCGACTTCGTCCGCGACAATTTTGAATGATTACCAATGTAACTACTTACTTCTAACTTAATCTAAAAAAAAATACTTTTAAAAGAAATAAGCAATATAAATTTAAGAAAACCTAACCTATAAATAACTTAGTTAAGAAATAAACTAAAGACTACTTTGCTACTGTTATTTAAAAAAAAGACCCAATATCATGAACCCGAAAATATCAAAGAATTGTCCTTAAGTAAAGTCAGTAAGTCAAATAAAGTAATATAATAATCAACGATGCATTAATCACCAAGGTAACTCCCATTAGCTTAGGTTGCGACCACGGCATTGATAGGTCTAATATCACATTTTGTGAACGAAACCATAGCGCGATCTAAAACGATGATTACACCATCTACTAACAAAAATATAACCTTGTAAAGCGGTAAAATTAAGATGTGGGCATATATTTTGGGTGAGATTTAGGCGATAATCTTTTGATTCAGTTTTGGACTACTTTTCACTTCAAGCATTTATTTATTTTAAATTTATGTCAAATGAGTTCTGCGATCTGAAACGATATAAAAGCCATCGAGTTACAAAATTGTGAACTTGTAGATCAGTAAAATTAAGATGATATTTTTTGGGTGCGATCATCTCGACACGAACAATTTATACTACGCTAACTCGAATTTTGGGTCAATGACTTTTTTATCCCAATTTTATTAAATTGATGTTTTTTAATATGTTATGAAAAATACCAAAAAAAAGAAGTTACAAATCTTATAAAACGCTAAATCTTTACTTAGACGACAACAAACACAACATTTTAATCAATAAGAAACGAATTTCTCTATAATTTAAGTTGGCGTACATTTTTGGTGTTGACCTATTAAATCAGTTATGGTTTACCTTTTTTAACAACAAATTATTCCCTTGATTGCTTTATTTTTAACTGAAATACCAATTTACATGCTTTTAACTCCAAAAAAAAAACAGTTTTTCATACAAACTTACAACCCCTATTTTAGTCATCTTTAGGGGTGGAATTTCCAAAAGTCCTGATGATATATTTATAATGTATAAATGAAAGGCGAAATACTAATTTTCATGCGTTTACCTTGAAAAAAATCACATTTTTCATACAAACTTCCATCCCCTATTTGTCACCCTAAAGGGCTGGAATTCCCAAAAATCCTGAAATACATATTTTTAAATGAAAGGTCAAATACCAATTTTCATGAGTTTACCTTAAAAAATGACACATTTTTCATACAAAAATCCCCTATTTGTCACCCTACGTGGTAGAATTCTCGGAAATCCTGAAACACATACTTTTAATTTTTAACTGTAATGCTAAATACCAATTTCATGCGTTTAACTTAAAACTTGTTGGCACTTTTTTCATATAAACTTACATCCCCAATTTTACGACCTTGGGGGTGGAATATTCAAAAATCCTGAAATATATATTTTAATTTTTAACTGCAAGTCTATATACTAAAGCCTTTAACATCAAAATTAAGCACTTTCATAAAATATTTCATCCCTTATTTTAGTCCCTTAGGGGTGGTATTTTCAAAAACCCTTCTTCAGTGGATGCCTACGTCATAAAAGGTAACTACTACCTAACTGCAGCCGTTTAGACTGTGCGTTGATATGTCAGTCAGACAGTATAAAATTATATCCCCTATTTTCCGCCCTTGGGGGTGTAATTTCCAAAAATCCTGAAGTAAATGCTATATATTTTTAACAGAAAGGCCAAATACTCATTTTCATGCGTTAACTTCAAAAATATCGCATTTTTCATACAAACTTACATCCCCTATTTTATGACCTTCGGGGTGGAATTTTAAAAAATTCTGAAATATATATTTTTTATTTTTAACTAAAAAGCCAAATGCTAATTTTCATGCGTTTAACTTAAAAATTGGGACTTTTTTCGTACAAACTTACATCCCCTATTTTTTGCCCTTAGGGGTGAAATTTCCGAAAATCCTGAAACATATATTTTTTATTTTTAACTGCAAGGCCAAATACCAACTTTCATGCCTCTAACTTCAAAAACGGCAAAGTTTCATACTAACTTCGCACCCCCGTTTTACCCCCTTAGGGGTTGAATTTCGAAAAATCCTTCCTTATTCCTTGTCTACATTATAAAGAAAACATCTGTGCAAAATTTCAGCTTTCTAGGGCCAAGGGTTTGGGCTGGGCGTTGATGAGTCAGTCAGTCAGTCAGGACTTCTCTTTTTATTTATATAGATATATTTTATTATATTAGCTTTCTGTATATAGTATGTGTACCTATATGACTGCCTCGTTGTCGATGTCTAGAGGTAGCGTGTTCAAGATCAGATATGAGGTCTTGGGTTCAAATCCCGGGGTCGGTACAAAAATATTGGGACGAAGTTCCTTATCGCGCGTTGTGAAAGGGGGCTAGACGGAAAAAAATCTTATGAAAAGTTGTCACGACAATTTTGCAGCTGTGCGGCGTGCGCATGTTTCTCTGTCTGTCTCTCTCTCTCTCTTATAGAAAGCAAGCCAGATATTTTCATTTCTATTTCGCATTGAACAGTGTGGTGTCGCGACGATTATTTTTGTTGAGTGTATACAGGCTTTTTGTACATAATAAATAATAAGAAATAACTTCGTTCCATCCGGGTGTCCCTTGACACCTCTCAAGTTTTTTTCATAAAGCTCAGTCGCCAAACAAGCCACTAATAAAAAAAATGGCCGACTACCACCGTGCCATTACTGTACCGTTTCCCAAGAAACTTAAACCGTGCGCGATCACTTTGAGCAATAATTTAACTGTGGAGGTATTGCCGATCTGGGGCTCTACCGGCTAAGTCGCCGAACATCGATTTCTTAAATGGCGTTCAAATAAATTAAGGTTAAAAATGACTTAATCAATCGTTAAATCGGCTTCAACGTTGACAATCGATTCCGGGCCATTTATGACGTCACATGTGCTCATGGAAGCCGATTTAACGATTGATTAAGTAATTTTTTACCTTTATTATTTGAACGCCATTTAAGAAATCGATGTTCAGCGACTTAGCCGGTAGAGCCCCTGGTATGACATGGCAAACTTCGAGTAGCAAGCCTATTCTTTTCTTAGACGCATGCAACGCACTTGCGGCTCCTATTGGGAAGCAAGCAGCGGTCTTCTCTCGCCTGAAATTATGAGACGAAACAGGCTGACTAGTGAAGTACACCTTAAACATGCAATGACATGTATTAATACCGAATTAATGTATTGATTCGTGTTAAAAGTTTCTTGCTAAAACAATCCGTGAATGACACCTTTAGTATTGCTCTATAAGCTACAGAAAAGAGTATTTATACAATTATCATTCTCCGTAATAACTTTGTCATTATTCAATATTTTGGAACTGATACTATGAGAAAAACACATGGCATTATTATCATTTATTTGAATATTTATAAAAAAATATAGCTTTACTACAATGTTTTATAACATTCTGTCATACCGGTCCGTCATAATAATATTACCTACGAACTCAAGCTACCGTTCTATAAACTGATTAACCAGTCGTTCGAAGAAGGTGCATTCCCTGTCCAACTAAAATAAACTCTAATAAAACCTATGCATAAGAAAAATTTGACAAACAACTCGCACCTTTAGAATTAAAGGGACCCAATTTAAAAAATCATAATTTGAATTTATATAAAAAAACCCTAAACCTACAATGTTTATCAATTTAAATTAAAACACAGGCCGATTTTGGCGTAAAAAGCTACATCACCATTAATTACAAAAAATGTAACCGTTCAAATGTTTATGTAACGATTCCCAAAAAATCAAATATTTCTAATTAGGTCACTACAATTCTAAAGGTGCGAACTATAGACAGAACCATTGACAATATGAAGTAAAAATATTAGACATAAACTTAAACATAATCTCTTGACAATAACTTGATACGAGCTAGCTAAATATCATAACTATTATAAAATAAATTTTATAAATGTTTTCATACAATCAATACAATGTGTACCTAAATATCTATGTTACTAGAAATAATAATGTATACAACTATATTACTACAAACATGTTCTTACTATTTACAAGCGCTTTTTTAAATTCTACGTGAATAAAAACCTTTTTTATTTTATTTATTTATTTTACCAATACGTATCATCATCACCATCAAAGACGTCCACTGCTGGACAAAGGCCTCCCACAAGGATCTCCATAACAGCTGGTCCTGCGCAAGATCGTCGGTCCACCTTGTAGAGGACCTGCCCACGCTGCGTCTTCCGGTTCACGAACCCACTCGCCGCCACTCGGCCGTACTAATACGTATACTATAAGAATAAAGAAATATGTTATTATTTTCTCGATAATTAAATTGTAGTCGGACTTCTAAAGCACCGTTGTGATTTGAAAATTCAATGAAACTAAAAAGAGACATAATATGATTTAGCCTGCGAAAACATGAGATAGATTTAAATGCTTTCAGTATGTTTGTGCCTTTTTTTTTTTGATAAGGCAGGGGGAATGCCTACGCATGCCCGCAAAAAGTGTCTGCGGGTGGGTATTTCGGACTCGCACCGACTAAACCTAACCTGCCGTGGACTTCTTCTGGCGCCTGATAGGGGGAGCCCCGGGAACGCGGGTATGCTGCTCCGGTAGTATCATATATAGTATCATGTATAAATGTGTTAAGTCATAAACAACGTGGTGTTTCACTTTTTTTTAATTTAGCATTTGCGCCTTAAAATTCGTTGGTAAATTAGTTTGTGTAAATGATTTAACACATGTCTGTGTTAATTTGACCAATATTTTTTGTTACTACCTCTCGTGTCACTTGTTCATAGTAATTTTAAGAACATGCAATCTGAATAATGTGTTATAAATATATGAAGTGTAATAATTTTAATTTAAACTTAAAATAATATAATAATAATTTTTACGATGCGCGCGCAGATGCGCGCGCATAGTAAAAATTCACTGTCATACCACCTAGAACTAACTTCATGCTGTTAAATTTTTTGGTGTCGGTGTGCGCGCGCATCGTAAAAATTCACTCTCATCATTTTTCTCCATCGCGCCAAAAGAAGTATAACTTCAAAAAACAAAAATTTGAATTTGGAACCATAAACAAATCATCCATTCCCGATACTTTTTTGACTGAATGCACTATGATACCATTATAATGTAAACCGAATTGATTACTTTCCGTTGGTCTGCCCCATAATACTAAAAGGCGTAAATTATAACCCGCCTGTTGGATGTATCGCTCCTTCCATCCTAGTTCTAGAAATTTATCATCAGTATCAACTAATAATAGTCTTTGCATTATGTCTCTCTCGTTACCGAACTAAACTAAATACCGTCGACTGTACGGTATTTAGTTTAGTTCGGTAACGAGAGAGAATAAATAACTTATTAATATTTTTTTTTAAAAGACAACGCCCGCATTAGGGAATCTAATCCCTGTGTCGAGGGGTACTTAGAAACATATGATAGACGGACACAAATTACGTCCAGACTCAGAACAACTATTTATGGGTCACACAAATAGTTGTCCGGCGCGGGACTCGAACCCGCGACTCGGAGTGACGAGGCGACTGTCTTAACGCTGCGCCACACGCGCAGTCAAACAGTCATTATTAATTCTAGGTAGGTACTTCATCACGTACGCTTTTATAGAAATTTTCCCGGTCAATACAAAGGAAGTTTTGAATAATTAGCAGTATTTCCACGGCCAAATATGACATAAAATATTACCGATGCGATTATGAGCACCTACAATTATGTCACAATAATACCAGTTTTTTTACTTCAAATTACGACAGATTACGCACGGAATGATTACAGTGCTGTTAACCTTTAATGTTTTTGTGTGAACGACAAAAGTGAAATACGTGTCTGTATGTGTGGCGCGGTGTTTAACCCGCTTGTGACAGAGTGCTTTAAGAGTTAGTCTAGTTAAGCCAGAGATCATTTTAAAATAAAATAAATTAAAAAAGGTTTTTATTCACGTAGATTTAAAAAAAGCGCTTGTAAATAGTCGCTGTAAATACGTTTGTAATTTACAAGCGCTTTTTTAAAGTCTACGTGAATAAAAACCTTTTTTAATTTATTTTATTTTAAAATGATCTCTGGCTCTCTCAACTCTTAAACTATATTTAGTTGTATACATTATTATTTCTAGTAACATAGATATTTAGGTACACATTGTATGAAAACATTTATAAAATTTATTTGATTATAGCATTGATATTTAGCTAGCTCGTATCAAGTTATTGTCAAGAGATTATGTTTAATTATCTAGTTTAAGTCTAATATTTTTACTACATATTGTCAATGGTTCTGTCTATATTAAGGTATTATTATTATGACGGACCTTGTGTTAATAACGACGGTCGCGCTTTAATGCTACCACCGGATCCAATGCGCCCCAACTGAGAAGACCCAGCGAAACAAACTCAGTGGGTTCATCTACTACCGGTTTCAACACGACCCAGTTGAGACGGTCCGGTGAAACATACTCAAGCGGGCATGAACACGGGATTTGGTCCTATTACAGTAATTATTTAGTAAGCAAACACAATATATGCTCGAGGCTGTGTGTGTCCTCCAGGCCGAATTTCGACCACGGCGTCCAGTCTCAATGGAGACTAGCCAAGTGCGCAGGACATATTATAGTGCACAAATGTGTGCGTAAACACAGGGGCACTTTCTATTGCATCACTCTCATGTTCCGATGGGACTACTATCGACACGACCGGAAAGAGGTCAGGCACAGGACCGACGGCTTTACGTGCTCTCCGAGGCACGGGGGTATAATACCGCCGACTCCCAGACTTCGGGCTGATACTGAGAAATTTCTTTTAACGGAAAAATTCCAAAATCACTTTTTGGAACGACCCGGGATTTGTACCCAGGACCTCATGATCAACGGTTGAACACGCTACCGCCAGACTAACGAGGCAGTCGGGGCTATGTAAGTTAGAGTGAGTATCATATGAGAATGACTGCTGGTGCAGCAGTTAATACAGTTGCATTGGTACTTCGTGTCCCGGTTTTGATTCTCGCACATATTAAATATCTGCGTGACCCATAAATAATTGTTCTGAGTCTAGAGGTACTCTGTTTCCGTCAATTATATGTTTGTACTGACCCCGTGACACAGGGATTCGCATCAATAGGGCGAACATTTTTTTTTTATATAATAGGATGGCAAACGAGCAAGTGGGTCACCTGATGGTAAGTGATCACCGCCGCCCATGGACACTCGCAACACCTGAGGAGCTGCAAGGGCGTTGCCGGCCTTTAAGAAAAGAATAGGCTCGCTTCTTGAAGGTTGCCATGTCATACCGGATCGGAAATACCTCCGCAGCTAATTGATTCCACAGAGCGGTAGTGCGCGGCAAAAAGTTTCTTGTGAAACGCACAGTGGTAGATGACCATTCATCCAGGTGATAAGGATGAAATTTCCACTTTTTCTCTCGGGGTCTGTGGCAGAATGTGGCGGCAGGTATAAGCTCGAACAATTCCTCTGGACACTCCCCGTGATAAATGCGGTACAGGACACATAGAGACGCCACGTCTCTCCGCAGGGTAAGAGGATCAAGCCAAATAGTGGGACTCCCGTCGTCAACGACCATTCGGGCTGCACGATGTTGTATGCGATCAAAAGGAAGTAGTTGATACTGTGGTGCCCCGGCCCAGAGATGGCAGCAATATTCCATATAATTGGAACATAATCTTTTAAACCAAATAATAGAAAACGATAAGTTGTCACTTAACCCAATAGCTACAGGAGTATTTTATAAGGACTAGCTAAAGCAGCGGTCTTGCTACCATATATGAAATAACGATTTATCACTCATTTCTCGAGTGGCGACCACGAACAAGAAGACGCAGCGTGGGCAGGCCCCCTACAAGGTAGACCGACGATATTGCAAGGGTCGCGGGAAGCCGCTGGATGCGGGCAGCGCAGGACCGGCTATTGTGGAGATCCTTGGGGGAGGCCTTTGTCCAGCAGTGGACGTCTTTCGGCTGATATGATGGATAAACACGTAGCCCGATTGCTATAAGAGTTCTTTATAAGAAGCAGAAGACTAGCTAAAGTAGAGCTCTTACTGCCCTTAATATCTAGGGTATATAACAAAGAACGAGTTTAATATAGCCATAGCCTAGTTGGTAGCTGGTTGTCCTGGGTAAGTGCAAATATTTGTGTGATGAGCACGAATATTTGTTTCTGAGTCATGGATGTTTTCTATGTATTTAAGTATTTATCTATCTATATAAGTATGTATATCGTCGCCTGGTACCCATAGTACAAGCTTTGCTTAGTTTGGGGCTAGGATGATCTGTGTGACATTGTCCCTAGATATATAAAAAAAATGGGGACACTCACGATCACTCATTTCTCCTACAGCGTTCGACCAATCGCCAAGAACACAGTCATAGACTTGTAAGTATATCTGCGATGTCATTGGTCAAGAGTTGTAAATACACGTGGACGGAAGTCTTAGGCACCTTACTTGTTGTTTCCGTCCGTCCTTACATCTCTTTTTTATGGAACTCTACGCTTCTTTCAGCGAAGTGCCAGACTGCCTCTTTGCCTATCTCACTGTTGGTGCCCGTCGCTATGACTACCTTCTCGTCTACCTTCATAAGGCGATCGGCACACTGCCCCGCATGATGCAGCGTAGTGCGTGAGTGGGTATTCTAACGTTGCTTGTAAGTATCTCCGTTTGTATAGAAAACATGCACAGGCCAACACACTGAACACGCATCTGCATGAACGCGCGTGGATGCATTTTCAGTGTAAGTTACAAGCAACGTTAGAACACGCACTCACGCACTACGCTGCATCATGCGGGGCTATGTGCTAATCACCTAACTCTCTTTTATAATAATAACTCGCCCATAAAAAAAGCTGTTGTTATTGACCAATAATAGATTTCAATTGATATTGAAATGAAATTCTATTTAATTATTAGAGCGTAATAACGACTAGTAGTTCGACTGAGACCTCGTCTCTATAACCGGTGCGATATTGTGACATTTCTCTATTCCTCTTACTGACTGAATTGTTGGTCTAGCAGTTAGTTGGTATGCCTGAGTTCATGGATCCGATCTCCTCCCAGGACAAATGAGGAGTGTAAAGAGCATGATTATTTGTTCTTTGTCTAATTGTAATTTATGTATAATATGGATTTAGAAATATATAAGTATGTTTATCAGTTGTGTGGTTGCCATAGAGCAGATTCTGCCTAGTTTGAGATCAGCTAGCAGTGTGTTAGTTGTCCAAAGATATTTATTATTTGTAACATCTCTACTAGAGAAAAATAATATAAAAAAAAACAAACATACTCTACAAAACATACTCCAAGTAATAGTGTGTGAATTAGTATTGTTGAAATGGTTTCTCCGTTCGTCAATCTGACGATGGACACTGGTATTTGCGTATTAACGTAGAGCAAAAGTTGCACAAAACTTTCCTTAAACACCAACGCTCTTCTGCAATTCCACGTCAGTCACCACACAAAGTCAAAGTTCAAACCCCAAAGGGGATAATAGTTTTAATTGCTAGACGCCTTGAGCGGTGAAGCAGTGAAAGCCTTCTAGGCTAACTGTAAACGGTACGATAAAAACATAACGCTGGACTGACGGAGTGAAATCCGCAGTAGGAAGCTGCGTATCTGACTGCGCCAGATAGTCCGCCAACAGAGAGAGATGGCGGGAGATCGTGCGGAAAGCTGTGTCCACCGTTACCACCGACGCGGTTGCCTCGATGTGACCACGACCGCTCTGCCAAGAGCGTAACGACAGAGAAGAAGAAGTGAGCAGAGCCACATTTCATCGGGGAAGGAAGGGTCGGCTTCATAGGCAAGGTTAATGCTGACCATCATCATCATCGGACTTAGCAGACTTAGAGAATTCATAGTTACCACATATGATCGAAATTTATCATCTGAAAAATCTCGCTATCTCGCGTATGGACATCAGGTTGTCCAAATAGACAAAGATATCTGATCGCTTCGGCTTGGCTTGGCTGTTTCCAGTCGCTTAATTCACAAGCGACTGGAAACAGCCAAATTACAAATTGCTTTTTCTGCAAGTTTTTGCTTACACTATAAATTAACGAGTTTCATTTAGATCAGGTAGTTGATGTATATGTTACTTAAAATGATGCCTGATAGGTACATGTAGTCCCAACGTCACAGACCGGACAGATTAGTGGATGGGCGTACGAAGTTGCATCATATGCAGTTTTACAGGTTTGGCGCAGGTAGCGAAGAAACAAGAAACAAAAGCTTTTAATAGGTATATCTTTGAGTGAGACATATAAAGCTTCTGGCTGAATTTTGCCTAATACATTCAGAATATAAATAGAATAGATAGAATATAAGATAATATAGAACACAGCCATTCTCAGAAGTAGAACTGCCGAACCGGCTCGAATGACCAATTTTTAGGCCCTAACGGGTGAACTCAATAAAAGTAGTGGACTGTATTAAATTAGTAAAATTCAAATAGTTGGTCAAGTATTCCCCAGCTCGAAGACAAGTGAAGTGCAGCGGTGACGAATGCGGTCTTCAGCGCGGGGGCTGGCGCGGGGACGCACGTCACGGCCTCACCAGCAAACTACTTGGACATATTATAGTGCAAAAGCTTACTTAAGTTTACTTTACCGCATTTATTTATAAGGGGGAGTATTCAGAAGGTTGACTGCAAGTTCCACATTCCGCCACAGACCCTCTCGCCAAAAATGACAATTCTTCCTTTTCGTCTAAATGAATGGTCATCTACCACCGTCGGTTTCACAAGAAACATTTTGTAGTGCGCGGCAAAAAGTTTCTCTCCCTCTGTGGAATCAATTAACTGCGGAGGTATTTCCGATCTGGTATGACATGGCAAACTTTAAGAAGCGAGTCAATTCCTTTTTAAAGGCCGGCAACGCACTTGGGGCTTGTCTGGTATTGCGAGTGTCCATGATCAGTTACCATCAGGTTACCCAATTGCTCGTTTCCAATCTTGTTATATAAAAGAAAAACAAGTTGGTGCGCAACCACAGATTATGAGAGTTTTCTTACAACCCGAGGGGATAATTATGCGACACGACGGGTAGGAGATCAGGTGCTGCACCAACAGTTTCACGTACTTGAAGTTTTCTTACCAGGAAAACATCCATCCCTAACCATTCTTATATATTATAATAAAAACCAGCGAATAGACTCATCATAAGAGCTGTAAAAAGTCCACAGCTGGACAAAAGCCTCCCCAAGAATCATCTTGGGGCGATGTGCCATAATCGCCACGCTTGGCAGACGGGTAGGCAATCGCAGTATGTATGGTAGTCCTCAGACGCTGCTGCCCGTCCTGTGGTAGGTATTCTCTCGGGTCGACTTCCACGACCGCCGATATCCGCCGCCGTCACCACACAGCCGGCGAATAGACTTCTTCAATCTAAATTCACTAAGATAGTTTAAAAGTTTAAGGCTTAGTTATATAAACTATTATATAACAAAGACCTTTGGGATCTGAACTTCAGTTCAGGTTTTTTACTTGGAGATGTGTGAGAGGGCTTGGCTTATAGAGACGTTTTTGCGCTTGTCCAATTGAGAATCGGAGGAAGCATTTAATTAGTACGAATGCAAACTTAACACTTCACATAAAAATTTGCATTTTGATTGTTATCGATTTCCGTAAAATAACGCCCGATTTCATTACTTATTTTAAGGAAAAAGAAAAAACATTTCTTCACCAGGATTGGTGGAAAATATTGCGCAAGGGCATTCCAGAAACGGAAGATTCTGTTGAGTGAGTCAGACCTAAGTTACTACGCAAGTAATTAATAAAAATATTTAATAAACTGTAGACGAACTGTATCTTTGTGGTTGCAAAGTGCTTGCCTTGAAATTTAAGAGGTGCGGGATAAGAGTGCCGGCACTAACTTGGGAAGTCCAAAGCCCTTTATTTAAGTAAAGTTATATAGCTTTTTAATTCCTTTAGTACATATTTAACACGATAAATTCAATGGAAACAATATTTACAGTACATATGCCTACGCAAAAGTGGGGATCGGTGAAAGAATTTGAGGGCGCTTTCGCCAGATAGTTGTTATTTTCTATAACCTTAACTTACTTACATTTATAACATATTATACTTACTTATAGTATGGGCTTGTGTCAGAGTTATTGAAGCCGCCCAGTAGGGCTCTGACTTGGCTTAACGACTGTTGTCTAATGATTACAACCGGGACTCACAGCTTAACGTGCCATCCGAAGTACGGAGACGCTCAGAATTTAAACGACTTTGGTGGTAACCTATCTATGGACTGACTGCAAGCCTAGTTGCTTAACCTCGCCGATTATCTACTGACCACGAATTAATTAACTTTCCTTTGCCTGGTTTGGCTCTGTATTTACAAAAGAAAAGAGTATACAACATGTAACGTAATTAACGCACACCCTCAAACACCCCAATTAGAATATTATGTTGTAATCATAATACATACCCTGAATTTTCTATTTAACATGTATATGCATTGTTATTTACTAAATTAGTTTCTTGGAATAGAGTTTATTTTTCTTTATTTTGCATCGAATGATGGAATTTGTATGAATACAAATAAAACTGCTATTTATAAGTCTTATTACTTTGACTTACGGTCCATTTCAATTGGTTTTGACTCTACAGGGTTGATATGAGAATAATTTCCGTAGTCTTAATTAGTTTTGAATAAAAAATTACCGATATTAAAAATGATATAAATCGATTCAGTAAAGGATTCTGAACCAACTATTTTCAGGAAGTGCGTTAATTACGTTACATGTTGTATATACACGCTCTGCTTATTTTGGGATTAAATAGCCGTGTGTAAATAATTTCCCAGGATATTATAAATAAAATAAAATAAAAAAGGTTTTTATTCACGTAGACTTTAAAAAAGCGCTTGTAAATAGTCAGAACATGTTTGTAGTAATACAGTTATTAATTCTAGTTACTTATTACAGATATTTAGGTACACGGAACGTTAAAACATTTATACAATTTATTTTATAATGGTAGTGACATTTAGCTAGCTTGTATTAAGTTATTGTCAAGGAGATTATGTTTAGTTGAAGTTTATAATATTATGTATTGAAATTTATATTTTACTACATATTGTCTGAATGGTTCTGTCTATATTAAGGTATGATTTCAGTATTATTATTATAACGGACCTTGTCTTTAAAACGACGGTCGCGCTTTAATGCTACCACCGGATCCAATGCGCCCCAACTGAGAAGACCCAGCGAAACAAATTCAGCAGGTTCATCTACTAATACCGGTTTCAACACGGCCCAGTTGAGACGGTCCGGCGAAACATACTCAAGCGGGCATGAACACGAGATTTGGTCCACTTAAAGTAATTATTTAGTAGGCAAACACAATATCTGCTCGATCGGTTGTCTGAATGAATATTAATTTAGATTATATTTAGGAAACAAAAGAAAAACATCGAAACACTAATTAATATTACTCATTTTGAGACAGAGTCAATAAATTTAAATTTAGTATATATTAGCAATCATATTACAGATAGTTCACATAACTCAACAAATTAGTCATGTCTATATGGCTACAAGATCTCCAGCGAGCAATGTGCAAGTAGGTGGTGAGCGCCAGGCGTCTTTGTCATCGATGTACTCTTTAGTGGTATAATAACCCCTAGCCATAAGTACACGTTTAATATTTGTCTTGAAACTTGTGTCAGGCAGATCAGTAATATGAGTAGGAAGCTTGTTATAAAACCTAATACAATTTCCTAAAAATGATTTATTCGTTTTGCTGACTCTAAAGCCTGGTATTGCAAGTTTGTCTTTATTCCTAGTATTAATGTTATGCAGTTCACTTTTTTTTCTATAGTTATTGATATTTTTTCTTACATACAATATATTCTGATATATATACTCAGATGGCACCGTGAGTATATTTACTTCTTTAAACAAAGTTCGCAAAGATTCGCGACTACCTAACCCATAAATGGCTCTTACTGCTCTTTTTTGTAAAATGAAATTTTTTAATTATTATATTATTATTGACGTTCCTGTCCACCATGGAGTGGAAAATCTGCTGACCTAATTTTAATTGACTGCACGTGTGGTGCAGCGGCTAAGACAGTCACTTCGCCGCTTCCTGTCGCGGGTTCGTGTCCCGCGCCGGACTACTATTTGTGTGACCCATAAATAGTTGTTCTGAGTCTGGATGTAATTTGCGTCCGTCTATTATATGTTTGTAAAGTATACCGCGAGACAGGGATTAGATTTCCCAGTGCGGGTGTTGTATTTAAAAAAAAATCTACTTACATGTTAATTTTAGGCGTTTGTCTTCGTATGGGAACTACATCAAATAATAATACAGGCACAATAAAAAATGATTATTATGTAATAATTGGAAATAAATACCTTTGGTTTAACAATCATTTTCTATCAACCACTAATATTTATTTTCTACTGATAATTTATACTTGTCACGATTATAATGTTATAATCCTTACATATTATTTTACTTTCAAATCTAATGGCAATACCCAATTATATTACAAATGGGGAATAATTTGTAATATAATTCATCTCAGATCATTATTACAGTTTTTCTTGCTTTTTTTATTAATTAGAAGCTTAATCAGCCTTATTTGTATTTTATTATATGTTCTATTAGATTATAGAATATTTTTAAAATACTAACTGTGACCCGTGATTTTACTCGTGTTCAACTTCATAAATTATAGCCTATGTGTTATTCGGATATAAGCTATATTACTACAAACTTTCATCAAAATCCGTTCCGTAGTTTTTGCGTGTAAGAGTAACAAACATCCATACTCACAAATATTGGCATTTATAATATTAGTAAGACAACAATTTAATAGCAGGTAACAAATGCTCCCGTATACAATCAAAATATAAGTAACTAGCGGCCCGGTACGTGCTTCGCTACGTATAAGGCACAGTAATAATAAAATGATTATTAAGTTCATTTATTCAAACAAAAAAAAATTTGAATTGCTAAAAGATTTTACACTTTTTCAAGACTTTTTTTTAATTTTATCTACGTACAAACCTTCCCTGGACTTCCACGAATAATTAAAGACCAAAATTAGCCAAATCGGTAAAGGCGTTGTTGAGTTATAACATTAAAAAGAAAAGTGACATTCAAGACTTTTTTTAAATTTTCTCTACGTACAAACCTTCCCTGGACTTCCACGAATAATTCAAGACCAAAATTAGCCAAATCGGTAAAGGCGTTGTTGAGTTATAACATTAAAAAGAAAAGTGACATTCAAGACTTTTTTTTAATTTTATCTACGTACAAACCTTCCCTGGACTTCCACGAATAATTCAAGACCAAAATTAGCCAAATCGGTAAAGGCGTTGTTGAGTTATAACATTACAACGAAAAGTGGCATTGATTTTTATATATATAGATTACCCGGCTAATGCATAACACATGATTCGTAAAGTGTGTTCTATTTAGTTGATAAAACTTACACAACTTACAAACTAACAAAAGTAAATGAATTCATATCTTGAGACAACTAACGATAGCCATCTGACCAAGGCATCATATGGCAACCGGGCTGCTGATCAGCATACTAACATATTTCTAACTAGATACATATTTAAGATACGTTACACCCAAACACAGAACAAATAATCGTACTCATCACACAGACAGTAGTCTTGGGTGGTGATAGAACCCACGATATCCAGCTAAGCAGTCAGGGTCACTAACCAACTGACCATTCAAAATGGGTGTCGGCTTGAGGAGGGTGCCAGCTTCAAAAATACCGCACTAATTACTGATAATTATTATTCTTCTGGTGGCGGCTATTTCCGGAGGTCCTGGTAACACTGCGTCCAGTGATGAACTATTGTGCTCGCCGCTCCAACTAAACTTCCCTGTCCAACCCTGCAACATAGATAAATTGCAGAAGCTTTTTGGCAGGAGCATCGATAACATCGTCCTGGTGCAAGAAGTGTTGGCCCAGGACGGTGTTACGTTTATGCATCAGTGGTTCACAGTGGCAGAGCAGGTTTAAAGGTGTCACGTCCGCGTTATTGCAAAACCTACACACTCTATAGTCTCCGATGCCCATCGGAGTCAGGGGTTTCCTGAGACGGCAATGTCCCTTTAACACCCTAGTTCTGATGCATAAATTCCTCCTATTAAGCGCGAGGGTTTAATTTGCAGTTTTACGGTCGTAGCCCTTGATACCTTTTTTGGAGTGAGTTAAACCTGGAAGTTTGTGCCAGCGTTTAATAGCTTCCTGTTGGCAATGGTTCCTTAGGGTGAGTTGGACTGTGCTTTTTGGTATTCCGCATATCGGCTCAGGGCCGCATTGGACCAATTTAGCTCCGTCCCGTGCAAGTACTAGTTATCGTTATGTTTTAAATAAATAAATTAAAACAGGTTTAATGGCAGAAAATATTTGAACATGGATTTGTCTTCGCTAAACCCCGTCAGACTAGGCTGAGCCTGTTTCGTGGAGAGTTTTCCCTTAGATTCACACCCTTACAGTTCATGTGTTATGATCAACACTATATACTTTCGTATTTACAACAAAAGTATTAATCACATTGAAAAGTACATTATTTTCATTATCTAACAACAATGTTTTTATCAGGTTTTTTTCAATCTACTGTCTATGGATGGATGACGTGACATGACAGCTACTATGACAGAAACGTAAAAAAATAGTCAGTAGAAATCATTTTTAAAATAACCTTAACAATATCACCATAATATTAATACGTGAAACAAAAACTTTGTACATCTCTTTATAAAAATTGCGCGGAAGGAGGAGTATGAAAATTGGAACAGTTAAAGTTCATATGGAAAAGGAATGAAGAAAGCAATTTTTTTTATATAATAGGCCTTAGAAGTTAATATTTTAATAAAAAATAAATATTACACGTACTACCATTCTTTTGACACACTGACAAACTGAGAAGAGATGACAAACTGAGTGTCATAACTGAGAACAAATTGATATTATATGTCTTTAATGAACAATAGCACCTTAATGGTCGAATTTGGAACAAGTGAGATCTCTAGTGTCTAAAGTTAAACTAAACTAAAAACAAATTAATATTATTTGTCTTTAATGAACAATAGCACCTTAATGGTCGAATTTGGAACAAGTGAGATCTCTAGTGTCTAAAGTTAAACTAAACTAAAAACAAATTAATATTATTTGTCTTTAATGAACAATAGCACCTTAATGGTCGAATTTGGAACAAGTGAGATCTCTAGTGTCTAAAGTTAAACTAAACTAAAAACAAATTAATATTATTTGTCTTTAATGAACAATAGCACCTTAATGGTCGAATTTGGAACAAGTGAGATCTCTAGTGTCTAAAGTTAAACTAAACTAAAAACAAATTATTATTATTTGTCTTTAATGAACAATAGCACCTTAATGGTCGAATTTGGAACAAGTGAGATCTCTAGTGTCTAAAGTTAAACTAAACTAAAAACAAATTAATATTATTTGTCTTTAATGAACAATAGCACCTTAATGGTCGAATTTGGAACAAGTGAGATCTCTAGTGTCTAAAGTTAAACTAAACTAAAAACAAATTAATATTATTTGTCTTTAATGAACAATAGCACCTTAATGGTCGAATTTGGAACAAGTGAGATCTCTAGTGTCTAAAGTTAAACTAAACTAAAAACAAATTATTATTATTTGTCTTTAATGAACAATAGCACCTTAATGGTCGAATTTGGAACAAGTGAGATCTCTAGTGTCTAAAGTTAAACTAAACTAAAAACAAATTATTATTATTTGTCTTTAATGAACAATAGCACCTTAATGGTCGAATTTGGAACAAGTGAGATCTCTAGTGTCTAAAGTTAAACTAAACTAAAAACAAATTATTATTATTTGTCTTTAATGACTATAGTCTTTGACAATACAACCTTAATGGTTGAATTTTGAACAAACGCTATCTCTGGGGTCGCTAGTTGAAATAAATATATTTGCATCATTTAGACATTCCTATTTTTGTTATTGACTCACGCTGAACGAATTTAGATGCCTTTGGAAACCCTTATTGAGTCAAAGAATTAGCATTGCTATCAAGTGAGTCTATAATTAAATAAATACCTTCGGACAACTAAAACACTGACATCTAACTAAGCACCCGCAGAGAACGAGGTCCTGGGTTCAAATCCCGGGTCGGGCCAAAAGTGATTATGGGACTATTCTGTAAATAGAAAAAATTGTCAGCAAGTCTGGGAGTTGACAGTATTATATTGGAGAGCACGTAAAGCCGTCGGTCCTGTATCTGACCTCTTTCCGGTCGAGTCGCTAGACGTCCCATCGGATCATGAGAGTGATGGAACAGATAGTGCTCCTGTGTTTTCACACACACTTATGAACTACATATATGTTATGTACCGCGCAGATGGCTAATCTTTATATAATATAGACTGGCTGCCGTGGCCGAAATTCGGCTAGGAAGACATTATTATTATTACTATGGCAACTAGCCAACTGATAAACATACTTATATATTTCTAAATACATACATGTTATAGATATCTATAATCTTGGCCCGAGAGTGTCTCTAAGAGAAAAGTTCAAAGAGGGTAACATTCTAACTGTACCATCTCAGTATATAATATGAAAATCTACTATATGTGCATAAAAATATCGATTCCTTCTGTAAAAGGAGCGATACACATAATGTAAATACTAGATATAAGAATAATCTCATATTGGATACTACCCGTCTCCACAAAATAAGTAACTCTTTTATGGGGCAATGTATAAGATTCTATAACAAACTTCCCAATGATATTTTTGTATTTTACTCTAGTAACTAGATATAAGGATTTATGTAACTTTACTTTGGATAATAAATTATTCTTATTCTTATATTAGAGAATTGTCTACGAATAAGTTTAAAATAATTATTAAAGCCAAATTGTGAAGCAGGGCATATTACAAAATATTAGATTATTTAAGTGATAAAAGTGCTTGGGATTAAGTTGTTCTGAGTCAACACACATGATACAATCATGTGTGTAATCTCAAGTATATTTTATTTTATAAAAGGATTCCTACTGAGTTTTCTGGCAGTGTTTCTCAGTAGCTGTCACGTCATGCACTGCACGGTAGGGTAAAAAATATGACGATTCCACATAAATGTAAAATTTTAAGGATTTTTTTTTTTGATATATTTTATATCAGAAACGGTGGGATCGAACCCATGACCTATGACTTAGCAGTGAGGGTTAGCAGACTAACTTATAGACCGACATCCCAATGTTATAGTTTTTAATATATGTACAACTGCCAAAAAATAACACGTGACTCTCACGTTTCAAAAATTCTAATCAAGTTCATTACCATGTTTATAACGTTCCTCGAATATATTTGAATAAATCCGTTTCTGTATTCATCTTAGTAATCCAACCAATATTATAAAGCCGAAAGTTTGTGGGTGTGTGAGTGTGTTACTTCTTCACGTCTAAACGGCTGGAGCGATTTTAATAAAATTTTGTATGGAGTTAGCTGATTAGCCTGGATTAACACATAGGCTATAATTTATAAAGTTTACGCGGGTAAATCGCGGGGCACAGCTAGTATAAATAAAAAATGAAAAAAACATGCCCCATTCGATTAAACTGGTTATATCAAAATATTTGTGACTTTATCCAAATTGTTTAAGACTAGTAGAAGTGGAGCAAATTCGTTTTTTTCTCCGCTAGCAACTGGATCAGGAAAATACAGACGCCAGCACATCAAGTTACCCCAATCTGTCAAATTTCCCCAATTTAAAATGAACCTTAAGCTTTTGTGATAAAGTTGAAAATCTATAAAAGAAATTTGACAGATTGGGGTTGCTGGATGTCTGTTGGCTGTACCTTATAGGGCAGGCTCCGGGGCCTCTACCGGTTAAGTCGCCGAACATCGATTTCTTAAATGGCGTTCAAATGAATAAAGGTAAAAATGACTAATTCAATCGTTAAATCGGCTTCAACGTTGACAACCGTTTCCGGACCATTTATGACGTCACATGTGCTCATCAGGAAGCCGATTTAACGATTGATTAAGTCATTTTTAACCTTTATTTATTTGAACGCCATTTAAGAAATCGATGTTCGGCGTCTTAGCCGGTAGAGCCCCTGGTAATAGCATTCTTATGGTAATAAAAATTTATACCCGTGTTTTGATTTGTGTGGTTTTCGCTGTGTGGTGACGATGAAGAATATCATCACCCCAGTGATGTGAGGGGCGTAGAAACCGTCCCAAGGAAAGACATACCAGAGCACGAGAAGCAGCGTTTTTCTGTGAAATATGTCCATCAAACTGTGATCCTCGATTCCTCAGGGAGGCTTTTGACCAGCTATGGACGTAATTTGGCTAACATGATGACTCGTGTAATATGTTGGCAGTTTTGTTTAGAGATTGCCCGCCGCACTCAAAATTAGGTTAGGAATACTATAATCCATAAATATATAATCCATACATTTAATAAAAAAATATTTAAGTACTTTAGAAGAAAATTAAAACGAAGATCTCAGCATCCTGAGAGTTGTGGAAAGGAAATACGACTGTCCAACTGCATATGTGGCGCGTTGGCTAAAACAGTCGCCTGGCCACTCCGTGCCCCGGGTTCGATTCCTGTGCAAGATTCGTGTAACCCATAAATAGTGCTCTGAGTCTGGATGTCCATTATTTTCATCAATTATAAATAAATAAAAAAAAGATTTTAGTCACGTAGACTTTAAAAAAGCGCTTGTAAAAAGTAAGAACATGTTTATAGTAATACGTCACCGTAGCCTAGTTGGTAGTGCTCCTGCCTACGGAGCTGGTGGTCCTGGGTTCGAATCCCGGTAAGTGCAAATATTTGTGTGATGAGCACGAATATTTGTTTCTGAGTCATGGATGTTTTCTATGTATATTAGTATTTATCTATCTATATAAGTATGTATATCGTCGCCTGGTACCCATAGTACAAGCTTTGCTTAGTTTGGGGCTAGGATGATCTGTGTGACATTGTCCCCAGATATTATATTATATACTTAAGTATACATAATTATTTTTAGTTACATATATTATGTTTGTTAAGTAACCCGCGACCCAGAGATTCATAACATTAATGCGGGTGTCATCTTAAAAAAAGAAAATTGGACGAATGCTAGTTGGGTGATGTCTAGTTATGAATACGAGACAACACACTTGTTTCAAATTCATTCTTGAACCTTAAGACTATATTGTCAAAGACTGTAGACATTAAAGACAAATAACAATAATCAGTTCTTATTATGGACACTCCATCGTTTTTTCTCAGCTTGTCAAAAGCATAGTATTGTGTTTAATGTTACTTTTATTTAAATTATTTAAAAATATTAGCTTTCTGCACTCCTCCATGTGAGCTTAAACTGTTCTAAATTTCATACTCCATCGTCCGCGCAATTTTCGTAAAAAAGGGTATAAAGTTCTCGCGTCTCGTATTAATCATATGATGCTATAGAAAAAAGATTGAATGCAGGAGCGAAATCCCGATAATCTAGGCCTTCACAATACACGGTGCATAATATTTTTGAAGTTATACTTCTTTTGGCGCGATGGAGAAAAATGATGAGAGTGAATTTTTACGATGCGCGCGCACACCGACAGCAAAAAATTTAACAGCATGAAGTTAGTTCTAGGTGGTATGACAGTGAATTTTTACGATGCGCGTGCACGATGCGCGCGCATCGTAAAAATAACGGCATGACGTTAGTTCTAGGTGGTATGAAAATTGATAACTATGTTCAAGTTGTATATTAAGAAGTATAACTTCTAACGCGTGTACATAAGTACACACAATTTTTTTTTTCAAAAGTCAAAAGTTTACTTGCTACTAAGTGTTGTACAGACCTTATCTAATAATAATATTAGGTACAAATTAGGCTCTTAGTGGCCTTTTGCAGGCATTGCAAGTTTAATTATTAAAATTATGAATAAAAATGTCCTTTATCTCAATTACGTTATTTGATTATATAATTCTATTTCTTTAGTGATATAAATATTAGTAATTAATAGTTTGTCTCGATATAATGCATGCCGAGAGTATTTATATATATGTACATGTTTCTGCAATTAGGTATCATATTATTATGTTCATAATTTGTCAGTGGAGAGACCTTACGATTCATTGACGAATATGACTAAAAGTTGTCAATGATTTCTCTATAGAATAATGTTAAGTGGTTGGCCTCAACTGTTCCGTTTAGTTTACCCAATTTGTAATGACTCAGCATCATTAGATTTAGGTAGAACGGATCAATCAAGGCTACATGAGGCTACAGAAGAAGACAGGATAAATTTTAGTGTTCACTCGTATTTATTAAATTACCAGTGATTTTTGCCGCATTAAATTTGATTTAATAGATTAACTTTAATGGCTTTGTATGTATGTAAATTAAAAAAAAAACAATATATTATAAAACCTTACACCCCACGTTTGAACTACGTCGGTTTAGTAAAAAATATATTTATCCTACTAGAAGCTTCAAACACAGTATGAATATGGACAGAATGATGAATGTGAACTAGTACAATTGGAACTATAGGATTGTAACTTTTGATGATGTAGATATTGTTTTTTTATATTAAAATATTATATTTGTTTAATAAATCAACAAGGCGGTTAAAATACGATTACTCTCGTTTTGATGAAGCCAAGTTCAAACAGCCGTATACTACTACCGAGATAAACTTATACAACCGCTTAGAATTCTTGTGCCATTTCTAGCGTTCGTAGGTAGTTTCCGTACTATCTATATTTTTTACTGCCTCATTGGTCTAGTGGTAGCGTATTCAACCGCAGATAATGAGTTCCTGGGTTCAAATCCCGGGTCGGGCCAAAAAGTGATTTTGGGATTTTTTCGTAAAAAGAAATTTCTCAGTATCAGCCCGAAGTCTGGAAGTTGGCGGTATTACACCCCCGTGTCTCGGAGAGCACGTAAAGCCGTCGGTCCTGTACCTGAACTCTTTCCGGTCGTCTCGCTAGGCGTCCCATCGGATCATGAGAGTGATGGAATAGAAAGTGCCCCTGTGTTTATTATTATGTCTTGTATAATATGTCCTGCTCAATTGGCTAGTCTCCATTAAGACTGGCCGCCGTGGCCAAAATTCGGTCGGGAGGACATCATCATATTTTTAACACTGCTTCAATTGACACTTATTTCAGATCTGTCGGATAGTGGGAAGTATCCCCACTATTCTTCATTCATAAGAACAATAACTTTTAAATAAATATTGAGAAACCACGAACTTAAATTGCTGCTAAGTTTGGTATTTTAAGACAACTATTTTGGTGTACGATTTCAGTATTTTTGCTTAAAATACCGATTTTTTTTTAGTGATGCAAAATGAAGATTTTTTGATTTGCAGTGGAATAAAAATCAATAAATAATCAGAGCCCTAAATTTTTTTTGCAGTGATTCTAGATTACGTTACCAGCACCATTTTTGTAAAATATCAAAGGTATGTTATGATTGAAAAATACTCTTTTATTTAAAACTTTATGGAGTGTACCCAAAATTTCCGCCTTTGGATCCTACTCGTTTTATTTTAGGAATGGTAGGATACTTCCAATTAGAAGTAAGGAGGGAAGTAGCTCTAGCCACCTACATTTGGAAAGTGATTCGTGGAACGATACACAATCCAGCCATTCTCAGGGAGGTTCGGTTTAGTGTTCCGGATGCATTTAGAGAGCGACGGCGGCGCAGCCGCCCTTAGTGCATGTGCTGCGCGCGCGCACCAACCTTCTACAGCGCGCACCGGGCAATCGTACAGTCAGTAACTTAGTAAGTACGGGACAACTGGATCTGTTCACGTGTACGCAGAGTGAATTCATAAAGGCTGTAAATAATTATAATAATAAAAATATACTTATAGGTTATATAAAGCTCTTTGATATTGTTTAATATTGTGTAAGTAGTATAATAATACTAAAGTTATTTATTAAAGTAACCAAAGACCCAAAATTGTTAGTAATACATAAGACTTATTCTATGTTAGTAAAGATTTAGCTAAAATTTTGTTTACATGAGTTTGGAATACATGAATCATTGATGCCCCATTCCGTGAGAAACAGTGCAGCAGTGATTCATGTATAGGCAGTCAAATCTGCTTGCTATCATGGCCAGAATGCTGTTAGAGTGGCCACGAATCCTGCTCACCAGGGATGCACACCGTTTGCGTATTGTGGCGTAGAAACAGTCCACTCTGGCTTCAGCAAACATGCCCGATGCGCTACAGAAACGTGGCAAAGAAACATTAAACTACAAACTAAGGAACCTGCGCCAGGGCACTGCTAAACGTGCATCAATTGCGTAGGTTTATCGCGTAATTTTAAGTTTTGGCAGAGCGAAGTGCCCTAACACAGGCAATTTTGGCTTAAAAGGTCATTTCAAACACTAGATGTAGCACTAATTTTGTGAATGGAAAATAAATTATTTATTATTAAAAAAAATGCGTACATTAATACGCGACGACACAGGCCGCTCGTTCGATTGAGAATCTCAGAGGGCATTCGTCAATACATATGCAAAGTAAGGTCGACATGGAGGGCAATGTCCTCTCGGCTGGCGAGTACAATTAATTGGATTGTATATGAGAGTAAGTTATTGGAAACCTTGACTCGTTCTAGTTAAGTTGTGATCTCGTCGCCCAGATCGTATAAGACGTTCCTGAGATCGTTCCGGGAAAGGACGATCAAAATGTTTAATATATACTGCAAACTAGCTGTGCCCGCGGGTTTACCCAAGTTAAACTTTATAAATTATAGCCTGTGTGTGAATCCAAGGTGTAAGCTAGCTCAGTACCAACTTTATTAAAATCGCTCCAGCCGTTTACACGTGAAGAAGTAACAAACATACACACTCACAAACTTTCGCCTTTTTAATAGTACTGTGATATATATATTTGCTATGTGTTTGATGGCATTGAATATCGCCAACCCATTTCATCAGAAGGCCGCATTGTACGCCACAAGTCGACTCGAGGGAATATCTCCCAGAGGGCAGCACCGTCTCTCTGTGTACTATGATCATCATACTGCGATCGCAAACTCGTGTGCCAAGCATGGCTATTATGGCATATCCCTAAAAATTATGGTCACAACTCCATTTTGGAAATCTTTTTGAGGAGGCCTAAGTTCAACAGTGGACGATTTAAGGCTGATGATGTGTGTGATGTATTCTGATTAGAAGTGTAAAAATTACTTTTCACTTCTATCGGCAGTCCCCAAAAATTACCCGCATGGTTTTGTTTATTAAATATTTTGTTTTCCTGGAATCACAGAGCAACCGCTCTCGACAAGAACAAACCATAGCGATCGGTAAAGCTTGTAATGACTAAGACCAATCATAGCGTTGCATACTCGTCGAAACATGCGTTTATAAAGTAATTACATCTTCCCACTTAGATCGTACGCGGGACATGGGTCTGTTGGCTATTTTCTATTGAGACTGGCCGCCGTGGTTTAGACCAGGAGGACATTATTTATTGTTTTATTTCCAAAATCAGTCATCAAATGAGATAAAGTATGTATGAATCGTATTTAAAACCGAAAAAAAAGATAAAATCAAACAGCAGCGGCGTTTTTGCATGTCGCTCGAATTAATAAACAAACCAACATTGAGAGCGGAACAGATAGGAATCGAGGTTTTTAAAATTTGTGTTTGGAGTCAAAGTCATTTAAATACTTAGGTATATCCAACTTAGAAGGTCTAACTTCGAGAAAGAGGCCATTCGTCGTAACCAACTCGGCTCAGCGTTCCCAAAGCCACGTAACGTTTTCTTTTCCCAAATACCGCCGTGTCTCAAGTCGAAAGTCTACGACCAGTGTATGCTCCTAATTATGACTTACGGAACAGCGACGTGGTTGCTCACTATGGGCCTCATTAGGACAATATTAAATCTATAGTGGACGGATTCATCTACACCAATATTTGTTACAGAAAGCCGCTTACGTTTTCATCTTTATACATTTTGAAGTGTGCTAATTTGGGGGGAAATTATGAATCATTTTGAAAGAGATAAAAGGCTCCTTTCAAATGAAAAATTGTACAAAAACAGATGGCAGTGTGTTAATATTGTTCCAGGACATTATATTAAAGAAAGGTTCTCGTGTGTCGACCACGAACCGAAGACGGAGCGTAGGCAGGCCTCCTACAAGGTGGTCTGATAGTCTTGCAAGGGTCGCGGGAAGCCGCTGGATGAGGGCAGCACAAGACCGGCTTTTGGGAGATCCTTGGGGGAGGCTTTTGTCCAGCTGTGGACATCTTTCAGCTGATATCATGATGATGATATTAACTAATAAAAAAGTTTTATTAAAATCCGTTCCGTAGATTTAGTGTGAAGGAGTAACAAACATCCATCATTACATCATTTGACGGTCACCGTAGCCTAGTTGGAAGTGCTCTTGCCTACGAAGCTGGTGGTCCTAGGTTCGAATCCCGGTAAGTGCAAATATTTGTGTGATGAGCACGAATATTTGTTTCTGAGTCATGGATGTTTTCTATGTATGTAAGTATTTAAACGTCGTTGATGTTGCGTGCCGCTTGTGCCGCGTTGCTGCCACGACGGTACTCATATTCCATAATTACTCGAATTTTTAACGTATCCATGATGACGAAAAAGATTGAAATGCGATGAAAATGTAACACTAATCAATAAAGAAATGACTACTTTTGGAAAAAAGAATCCATGTTTTTAAAATAAAATTAATTTGAAATTAGAATTCTTAGCCAAACAAAAATTATTTTGATTTGAAATGGCCAGTACTGCAGAACGGCAATTTCATAGGTAAAGACCTATTATTTAAGTATTTATCTATCTATTTTTTTTATTTTTAGAATTTGCGATAAAACATGGTTACAGGATGGTACATCTTAATACAAAGTTCAGCATGTTTTGCCAATTTAACGGCATGCAAATATTTAGGCTTTACAAATTTAAAATATATCCTAATAAACATCACAATTAAATTATATAAGTATGTATATCGTCGCCTGGTACCCATAGTACAAGCTTTGCTTAATTTGGGGCTAGGATGGTCTGTGTGACATTGTCCCTAGATATTATTATCCATACCCACATAGTTACATATTTATAATATTAGTACGATAAAGGTAGGTAACGTAGTATTGTAAGTAGGTACCTCGTACTACTTTTAAATATACAGATAAGCACTTCTGTTCTTAGTAATATTTGTTCTAATTTACACTGTTTGATAATAATTCACACGAATAGTAAGATATAAACACATAATAGTATGTTATTTGAACACGTTTTGCCGTAGTCACCGGGCTTGGCATGCGAGTTGGCGGCCGCAATTAGATGGTATCTAGTAGGTACAGACGCCAGCACATCAAGCTACCCCAATCTGTCACATTTCCCCAATTGAGAGTGAACCTTATGCTAATGTGATAAAGTTCAAAATCTATAAAAGAAATTTGACAGATTGGGGTAGTTAGACGTGCTGGCGTCTGTACACAGGTGATGCTGCTGCCCGACTACTTGGTGTCCCTTAGTCGCATTTTATGCGGCCACCTCTTCATACTTTGAAATCTGTCAACTCTTTCGGTATGCGCAATAAAAAATATTTACTATCACAACAAAAAAGTTAAATTTGATAATTATAGGTTCTATCGTTCGTTATTAGTGTTAAGTAGTGTAATTTTATCAGTGAATTGTTTTTATTTAGATTATAAGATTATTTTAGTTGCCTATCCTTAATTTTATAATATGTTTTAAATGATTTATTTATTTTTTGCTTTGTTATGTATTAATTTTAAGTTAAATTTTAATATTTAATTTGTTTTATATGTATATTTATATTACTTTCTATTTAATTTACTATGCCATTGTGGCTTATATCAGCCTCGAACGGAAGATCAGCGCTGCAGTAATACACCTGTGTTGCCGTAGCTAATGCTGAGATAGGGGCCTTTTTTGATAAACAAATTTATAATAAAAATAATAATATCTGGACAATGTCACACAGATCATCCTAGCCCCAAACTAAGCAAAGCTTGTACTATGGGTACCAGGCGACGATATACATACTTATATAGATAGATAAATATTTATATACATAGAAAACATCCATGACTCAGAAACAAATATCCGTGCTCATCACACAAATATTTGCACTTACCGGGATTCGAACCCAGGACCACCAGCTTCGTAGGCAGGAGCACTACCAACTAGGCTACGGTGACCGTCAAATTATCGTCAATTTATTATATTAATTTAGCGATGTATGGTAAGATTTCTTTTTTGTCAAAAATAAACATTTTTTCATTTAATTTCATTTTACGACAACCACGAGATGTAATGTGGTGGCCTTGTTATTCTTTCTGGGCCAGGAACCACACGGCACTGTTCAAAGTAGCTCTTAACATTTTATGTTGGTCTAGTAATAAGCGAGCTATAAGCTATAATAACTTAATTATGTATTCCTGAATAACGTGAATAACGGTTCAATATATCATCAAGTGGTAAAAGTGGCACAGTTACCTCAATGTAGATATATAATCTCGGGACAACTAAGACACTGTCATCTGATCTCAAACAAGGCAGAGCCAGTACTATAGCAACCAGACCACTGTTAAACTTATTTATATATTTCTAAATAAACACGTATTTTGGATAAATGACACTCAGATACAAAGCAACAAAAAATATTAAACTGCACGTGTGGCGCAGCGGCTAAGACAGTCGTGTCGCGGGTTCGAGTCCCGCGCCGGACAACTATTTGTGTGAACCATAAATAGTTGTTCTGAGTCTGGATGTAATTTGTGTCCGTCTATTATATGTTTGTAAATTACCCCGCGACACAGGGATTTGATTCCCAAGCGCGGGCATTGTCTTAAAAAAAAGAAAAATAAAATCGTGCTCGTCACACAAATATTTGTATTGGGTAGGAATTGAACCCACGACCGCTGGCTTCGCAGGCAGGATCACTAACCAGTAGTACAAGCCAGCCAAACCAGACAGTCAATGTTCGATTGACATTTTTTTTATTAAGAGTTTCCCAAACTGTTTATAAGTTAATGAAAGATAGTAGTTAAGGGATAACTCACGTAATTAATTTTATGTTGGATTCGGTCAACAGTTTCAACTTCTTCAGGAAGTCATCTTCGGGGCGAATGCGACCCGCATGAGCGTCACGCCGCGAGACGTGAGTTACTTTCTTTCATTATGTTAGCTCCTTACGTCAGTTTTAATAATAATATTGTTTATAAGTTCTATATTTATGGAATAAGCTTCAATATATAATATACTAGCTGGTGCCCGCGACTTCGTCCGCAACAATTTTGAATGATTACCAATGTAACTACTTACTTCTAGCTTAATCTAAAAAAAAATACTTTTAAAAGAAATAAGCAATATAAATTTAAGAAAACCTAACCTATAAATAACCTAGTTAAGAAATAAACTAAAGACTACTTTGCTACTGTTATTTAAATAAAAAGATCCGATATCAAAAACCCAAAAATATCAAAGAATGCATATCAATTGTCCTTAAGTAAAGTCAGTAAGTCAAATAAAGTAATATAATAATCAACGATGCATTAATCACCAAGGTAACGTAACATTAGCTTAGGTTGCGACCACGGCATTTATAGGTCTAATATCACATTTTGTGAACGAAACCATAGCGCGATCTAAAACGATGATTACACCATCTACTAACAAAAATATAACCTTGTAAAGCGGTAAAATTAAGATGTGGGCATATATCTTGGGTGAGATTTAGGCGATCATCTTTTGATTCAGTTTTGGACTACCTTTTACTTCAAGCATTTATTTATTTTAACCGATATGTCAAATGAGTTCTGCGATCTGAAACGATATAAAAGCCATCGAGTTACAAAATTGTGAACTTGTAGATCAGTAAAATTAAGATGATATTTTTTGGGTGCGATCATCTCGACACGAACAATTTATACTACGCTAACTCGAATTTTGGGTCAATGACTTTTTTATCCCAATTTTATTAAATTGACGTTTTTTAATATGTTATGAAAAATACCATAAAAAAGAAGTTACAAATCTTATAAAACGCTAAATCTTCACTTAGACGACAACAAACACAACATTTTAAGCAATAAGAAACGAATTTCTCTATGATTTAAGTTGGCGTACAATTTTGGTGTTGACCTATTGAATCAGTTATGGATTACCTTTTTTAACAACAAATTATTCCCTTGATTGCTTTATTTTTAACTGAAATACCAATTTACATGCTTTTAACTCCAAAAACAAAAACAGTTTTTCATACAAACTTACATCCCCTATTTTAGTCGTCTTTAGGGGTGGAATTTCCAAAAGTCCTGATGATATATTTATAATGTTTAAATGAAAGGCGAAATACTAATTTCCATGCGTTAACCTTAAAAATGTCACATTTTTCATACAAACTTCCATCCCCTATTTGTCACCCTAAAGGGCTGGAATTCCCAAAAATCCTGAAATACATATTTTTAAATGAAAGGTCAAATACCAATTTTCATGAGTTTACCTTAAAAAATGTCACATTTTTCATACAAACATCCCCTATTTGTCACCTTACGTGGTAGAATTCTCGGAAATCCTGAAACACATACTTTTAATTTTTAACTGTAATGCTAAATACCAATTTTCATGCGTTTAACTTAAAACTTGTTGGCACTGTTTTCATATAAACTTACATCCCCAATTTTTCAACCTTGGGGGTGGAATATTCAAAAATCCTGAAATATATATTTTAATTTTTAACTGCAAGTCTATATACTAAAGCCTTTAACATCAAAATTAAGCACTTTCATAAAAATAAAAATAAAAAAGGTTTTTATTCACGTAGACTTTAAAAAAGCGCTTGTAAATAGTCAGAACATGTTTGTAGTAATATAGTTGTATACATTAGATATTATTTCTAGTAACATAGATATTTAGGTACATCTTGTATGAAAACATTTATAAAATTTATTTTATTACAGAAATCATATTTAGCTAGCTCGTATCAAGTTATTGTCAAGAGATTATGTTTAATTATCTAGTTTAAGTCTAATATTTTTACTACATATTGTCAATGGTTCTGTCTATATTAAAGGTATTATTATTATGACGGACCTTGTGTTAATAACGACGGTCGCGCTTTAATGCTACCACCGGATCCAATGCGCCCCAACTGAGAAGACCCAGCGAAACAAACTCAGTGGGTTCATCTACTACCGGTTTCAACACGACCCAGTTGAGACGGTCCGGCGAAACATACTCAAGCGGGCATGAACACGGGATTTGGTCCAATTAGAGTAATTATTTAGTAGGCAAACACAATATATGCTCGATCGGTTGTCTGAATGCTTATTATTTTAGATTATATTTAGGTATACAAAAGAAAAACTTCGAAACAATAACATTATTCATTTTGAGACAGAGTCAATAATTTTAAATTAAGTATATGATAGCAATCATTTACAGATAGTTCACGTAACACAGCAGATCAGTCCTGTCTATATGGCTACAAGATCTCCAGCGAGCAATGTGCAGGTAGGAAGTGAGAGCCAGACGTCTTTGTCATCGATGTACTCTTTAGTGGTGTAATAACCCCTAGCCATAAGTACACGTTTAATATGTGTTTTAAAACTTGTGTCAGGCAGATCAGTAATTTGAGTAGGAAGCTTGTTATAAAACCTAATACAATTTCCTAAAAATGATTTATTAGTTTTGCTTACTCTAAAGCCTGGCATGGCTAGTTTGTTTTTATTCCTAGTATTTATATTATGCAGTTCACTTTTCTTTTTATAATTATGAATATTTTTTCTAACAAACATTATATTCTGATATATATATTCCGATGGCACAGTAAGTATATTTATTTCTTTAAACAAATTTCGCAAAGAATCGCGACTGCCTAAACCATAAATGGCTCTGACTGCTCTTTTCTGCAATACAAAAATAGTACCTATGTCAGCCGCCGAACCCCATAGCAGAATGCCATACGACATAATGCTATGAAAGTACGCGAAATACACTAATCTAGCAGTTTGTTCATCTGACAATTGCCTTATTTTCCAGACAGCATAGGAAGCCGAACTTAATTTACCTGCTAACTTTTCAATCTGAGGACCCCATTGCAATTTTGAATCAAGTGTCAATCCTAAAAATACGGTCGATGGGACTAGATCTAATATTTTCGCATTAAGTGCAACTGTTGGTACAATTTGAGTCACATTCGGCAATGAGAACCTGATGCATTTAGTTTTCCCTGCATTTAACAAGAGATTATTTGCCGAAAACCATTTTGATATAAAGCTGAGTGTTTTATTATGCTCAATAAGATCTTTATCCTTTCTATTTACTTTAAATATGAGCGAAGTATCATCAGCGAACAAAACTATGTCTGATACTTTCTCTACCAGATAAGGGAGATCATTTATATAAACTAGAAATAAAAATGGGCCCAATATAGATCCTTGGGGCACCCCCATTTTCACAGGATGACGTGCCGAAGTGGCACCGCCTATCGAAACCATCTGTTGTCGCCCCGATAAATAGGACATCACAAGATCAAGAGATGTGCCAGATATTCCATAGTACTTCAGTTTAACAACGAGCGTACGATGATCAACGCAATCGAAAGCCTTAGAGAGATCACAGAAAACTCCCAGCGCATCCTGTGATCCCTCCCAAGCCTCCAATATTGACCTAATTAATGTGCAACCTGCATCCTGAGTAGAGCGGCCCCTTGTAAACCCGAACTGCTTGTTATGCAATATCTCATTCACGTTAAAGTGCGACAACATTTGGCTGAGCATCAGCTTTTCAAATATTTTACTTAAAGCTGGTAGTATTGAGATAGGCCTATAATTCGTGGCATTTTTTGAACAACCTGCCTTGAAAATGGGTATTATCTTACTTATTTTCATTAAATCGGGTGAGACACCATCACTTATACAGCCATTGAAGATGGGGTATAAGCGTCCACGGGTATATTTGCAAAAAAAGCAGCAAAAAAATTGGCAATTTAAACTACAAACTAAGGAACCTGCGCCGGCGCACCGTTAAACGTGCATCAATTGCGTAGGTTCATCGCTTAATTTTAAGTTTTGGCAGAGCGAAGTGCCGTAACACAGGCAATTTTTGCCTAAAAGGTCATTTCAAACACTAGATGTAGTATTAATTTTGAGAATGGAAAATGAATTATTTATTATTAAAAAAATGCGTAAGTTAATACGCGACGACACAGGTCGCTCGTTCGATTGAGAATCTCAGAGGGCATTCGTCAATACATATGCAAAGTAAGGTCGACATGGAGGGCAATGTCCTCTCGGCTGGCGAGTACAATTAATTGGATTGTATATATACGAGAGTAAGTTATTGGAAACCTTGAATCGTTCTAGTTATGTCGTGATCTCGTCGCCCAGATCGTATAAGAAGTTCCTGAAAACGTTCCGGGAAAGGACGATCAAAATGTTTAGTATATACTGCAAACTAGCTGTGCCCGCGGGTTTACCTAAGTTAACTTTATAAATTATAGCCTATGTGTTAATCCAAGGTGTCAGCTAACTCCATACCAACTTTATTAAAAGCGCTCCAACCGTTTAGACGTGAAGAAGTAACAAACATACACACTCACAAACTTTCGCCTTTTTAATAGTACTGTGATATATATATTTGCTATGTGTCTGATGGCATTGAATGTCGCCAACCCATTTCATCAGAATGGGCATACAAGTCGACTCGAGGGAATATCTCCCAGAGGGCAGCACCGTCTCTCTGTGTACTATGATCATCATACTGCGATCGCAAACTCGTGTGCCAAGCATGGCTATTATGGCATATCCCTAAAAACATGACACAACTCCATTTTGGAATTTATTGAGGAGGCCTAAGTTCAACAGTGGACGATTTAAGGCTGATGATGTGTGTGATGTATTCTGATTAGAAGTGTAAAAATTACTTTTCACTTCTATCGGCAGTCCCCAAAAATTACCCGCATGGTTTTGTTTATTAAATATTTTGTTTTCCTGGAATCACAGAGCAACCAGAATACGAAAGGTGTGAACAAATTTGAGCTCTCGACAAGAATGAACCATAGCGATCGGTAAAGCTTGTAATTACTATGACCAATCATAGCGTTGCATACTCGTAGAAACATGCGTTTATAAAGTAATTACATCTTCCCACTTAGATCGTACGCGGGGACATGGGTCTGTTGGCTAGTTTCTATTGAGACTGGCCGCCGTGGTTTAGACCAGGAGGACATTATTTATTGTTTTATTTCCAAAATCAGTCATCAAAATGAGATAAAGTATGTATGAATCGTATTTAAAACCGAAAAAGATAAAATCAAACAGCAGCGGCGTTTTTGCATGTCGCTCGAATTAATAAACAAACCAACATTGAGCGCGTAAACAGATAGGAATCGAGGTTTTAAAATTTGTGTTTGGAGTCAAAGTCATTTAAATACTTAGGTATATCCAACTTAGAAGGTCTAACTTCGAGAAAGAGGCCATTCGTCGTAACCAACTCGGCTCAGCGTTCCCAAAGCCACGTAACGTTTTCTTTTCCCAAATACCGCCGTGTCTCAAGTCGAAAGTCTACGACCAGTGTATGCTCCTAATTATGACTTACGGAACAGCGACGTGGTTGCTCACTATGGGCCTCATTAGGACAATATTAAATCTATAGTGGACGGATTCATCTACACCAATATTTGTTACAGAAAGCCGCTTACGTTTTCATCTTTATACATTTTGAAGTGTGCTAATTTGGGGGGAAATTATGAATCATTTTGAAAGAGATAAAAGGCTCCTTTCAAATGAAAAATTGTACAAAAACAGATGGCAGTGTGTTAATATTGTTCCAGGACATTATATTAAAGAAAGGTTCTCGTGTGTCGACCACGAACCGAAGACGGAGCGTAGGCAGGCCTCCTACAAGGTGGTCTGATAGTCTTGCAAGGGTCGCGGGAAGCCGCTGGATGAGGGCAGCACAAGACCGGCTTTTGGGAGATCCTTGGGGGAGGCTTTTGTCCAGCTGTGGACATCTTTCAGCTGATATCATGATGATGATATTAACTAATAAAAAAGTTTTATTAAAATCCGTTCCGTAGATTTAGTGTGAAGGAGTAACAAACATCCATCATTACATCATTTGACGGTCACCGTAGCCTAGTTGGAAGTGCTCTTGCCTACGAAGCTGGTGGTCCTAGGTTCGAATCCCGGTAAGTGCAAATATTTGTGTGATGAGCACGAATATTTGTTTCTGAGTCATGGATGTTTTCTATGTATTTAAGTATTTATCTATCTATTTTTTTATTTTTAGAATTTGCGATAAAACATGGTTACAGGATGGTACATCTTAATACAAAGTTCAGCATGTTTTGCCAATTTAACGGCATGCAAATATTTAGGCTTTACAAATTTAAAATATATCCTAATAAACATCACAATTAAATTATATAAGTATGTATATCGTCGCCTGGTACCCATAGTACAAGCTTTGCTTAATTTGGGGCTAGGATGGTCTGTGTGACATTGTCCCTAGATATTATTAGATATTATTATCCATACCCACATAGTTACATATTTATAATATTAGTACGATAAAGGTAGGTAACGTAGTATTGTAAGTAGGTACCTCGTACTACTTTTAAATATACAGATAAGCACTTCTGTTCTTAGTAATATTAGGTCTTTACCTATGAAATTGCCGTTCTGCAGTACTGGCCATTTCAAATCAAAATAATTTTTGTTTGGCTAAGAATTCTAATTTCAAATTAATTTTATTTTAAAAACATGGATTCTTTTTTCCAAAAGTAGTCATTTCTTTATTGATTAGTGTTACATTTTCATCGCATTTCAATCTTTTTCGTCATCATGGATACGTTAAAAATTCGAGTAATTATGGAATATGAGTACCGTCGTGGCAGCAACGCGGCACAAGCGGCACGCAACATCAACGACGTTTACGGAGCTAACACTACAAACCAACGCACCACCTGTTATTGGTTTGCTCGCTTCCGTTCTGGAAATTTCGACCTGAAAAATGAACCTCGCGGTCGTCCGAAGACTTTGGTCGACAATGACGAATTAAAGGCGGTTGTGGAAGCTGATGATACACAATCTACGGCTGAATTAGCAGCAGCTTTCGACGTTAGCGTCAAAACAATATTGGTCCATTTGCGTCAAATTGGCAAGGTAAAAAAGCTTGACAAATGGGTGCCCCACGAACTCAATGATCGCCAGCGCGAAGTACGCGTCGAGACGTGCCTTGCACTGCTCAACAGACACACAAATGAAGGAATTTTGAACCGCATTGTTACCTGCGATGAAAAATGGATTCTGTTTGATAACCGCAAGCGCTCAGCAAGTTGGTTGGATCCTGGTTCAGCACCTAAACAATGCCCTAAACGAAAACTTACCCCTAGAAAAGTGATGGTCACTGTTTGGTGGTCTAGCGCCGGTGTGATTCATCACAGCTTCTTACCAAACGGGGTGAGCATTACTGCAGATGTGTACTGTGAAGAACTGAGCACAATGATGGAGAAGCTGGCGCATCTCCAACCAGCATTGGTCAATCGCTCGTCTCCGCTGCTCCTGCACGACAACGCGCGACCTCATACTGCACAGCAGACGGTCTCCAAGTTGCAAGAACTGGGGTTGGAAGCTCTCCGTCATCCGCCCTACTCACCAGACCTTGCGCCTACAGACTACTACTTTTTCCAGAATTTGGATAACTTCTTGGCGGGAAAAAAATTCAATACCCGAGAGGCAGTACAAAATGCCTTTGAAGAATTTGTTGCCTCCCGTCCAGCTGATTTCTTTAAGAAGGGCATCAATAAACTGCCACTGCGATGGCAAAGATGCATTGATTGCATGGGTGATTACTTCGATTAATACAAATAAAAAAATTCATGAAAAAAATTCGTTTAAATTTTTTCATACAAAACGGCAATTTCATAGGTAAAGACCTATTATTTGTTCTAATTTACACTGTTTGATAATAATTCACACGAATAGTAAGATATAAACACATAATAGTATGTTATTTGAACACGTTTTGCCGTAGTCACCGGGCTTGGCATGCGAGTTGGCGGCCGCAATTAGATGGTATCTAGTAGGTACAGACGCCAGCACATCAAGCTACCCTAATCTGTCAAATTTCCCCAATTGAAAGTCAACCTTATGCTTATGTGATAAAGTTGAAATCTATAAAAGAAATTTGACAGATTGGGGTAGTTAGATGTGCTGTCTGTAAACAGGTGATGCTGCTGCTCGACTACCTGGTGTCCCTTAGTCCCATTTTATGCCGCCACCTTTTCATACTTTGAAATCTGTCAACACTTTCGGTAGGTATGCGCAATAAAAAATATTTACTATCACAACAAAAAAGTTAAATTTGATAATTATAGGTTCTATCGTTCGTTATTAGTGTTAAGTAGTGTAATTTTATCAGTGAATTGTTTTTATTTAGATTATAAGATTATTTTAGTTGCCTATCCTTAATTTTATAATAAGTTTTAAATTATTTATTTATTTTTTGCTTTGTTATGTATTAATTTTAAGTTAAATTTTAATATTTAATTTGTTTTATATGTATATTTATATTACTATCTATTTAATTTACTATGCCATTGTGGCTTATATCAGCCTCTATCGGAAGATCAGCGCTGCAGTAATACACCTGTGTTGCCGTAGCTAATGCTGAGATAGGGGCCTTTTTTTTAATAATAACTATAACTAGGGGCAATGTCACACACATCAACCTAGCCCCAAACTAAGCAAAGCTTGTACTATGGGTACCAGGCGACGATATACATACTTATATAGATAGATAAATACTTAAATACATAGAAAACATCCATGACTCAGAAACAAATATTCGTGCTCATCACACAAATATTTGCACTTACCGGGATTCGAACCCAGGACCACCAGCTTCGTAGGCAGGAGCACTACCAACTAGGCTACGGTGACCGTTTTTTGACAACCAAATTTATTATATTAATTTAGCTATGTATTTTAAGATTTCTTGTTTGTCAAAAATAAACATTTTTTCATTACATTTCATTTTCATTTCATTATAAAGTTGAAAATCTATAAAAGATATTTGTCAGATTGGGGTAGCGGGATGTGTTGGCGTCTGTACACAGGTGATGCTGCCGACCGACTACCTGGTGTCCCTTAGTCGCATTTTAGGACACCCACGAGATGTAATGTGGTGGCCTTGTTATTTTTTCTGGGCCATAAACCACACGGCACTGTTCAAAGTAGCTCTTAACATTTTATGTTAGTCTAGTAATAAGCGAGCTATAAGCCATAATAACTTAATAGCTTAATTATGTATTCCTGTGCGTGAATAACGGTTCAATATATCATCTAGTGGTAAAAGTGGCACAGTTACCTCAATGTAGATATATAATCTCGGGACAAGTAAGACACTGCCATATGATCTCTGGCAAAATCAGCGTGATATTATGTTAAACAGCTTGCAACCAATATCTGGAGTAGTTTATTATACGGATCTTGTAGCAACAAAGAACAACTTCCGTGCGCTTAAGCGCTTTTGCCATACCTACTATTGGAATCAAATATAACAGCTCACTTAGGACCCTCAAATTGATCCTCGGTGCTTTTGCAGCTGGCTTCTCTAGTTTAATGAGGCTATAGCCTCTTTACATCATTCTGTCTCCCGCTTTGCTCTGGAGGGAAGTGGAACTATTCAGTTTCTAATGCCTCCTTTTTTATTTCCGATTAAATTCGTTGCGGGATCCAAGACAGTTAAAGCGACCGGGACATGCCTGAGCCTCACCGCTCAGTGTCATTTCATTGTGTGCCACTGTTGATCCTGGCTTACAGGAGTTTCAGTGGTGGGTAAGAGGACGGGACTGGTCCCTGCCATCTGATCTCAAACTAGGCAGAGCCAGTCTCAGGACGGGATCTTTCGCCGCCAGCAGTCGTGTATGCGATGCTGGCAGGTGACTCCACTACAGGGGACGCCGCGGTCTCCTTCTGAGAAGCAGTTATGCTCCAGAAGGAGGCCGCCGAGTGGCATCGGGAACGAGCCGATCCCACTCGTAGACGGAGGAGGCGTCGGGGAGGCGGCGGCAGCCATGAGCCCTACTCCCCTCGGGGCTGCGGTGGCCGTACGAGAAGTGTCCTTACTGCCGCCACGTGCAAGCAGCTCCGGAAAGACAGCGTACTGTTTGTGGCACAGTCGCTGTGCTGTACTGGCAGGAGTCGGCAATTGGGGAGGGCAAGTCAGAACCCTCCCAGGGTGCGCGTCTCGCCCATCTGGGACACGGCGCAAAAGGGGGGCACCGGAGCAACATACCCGCATTTCCGCGACTCTCCCTATCAGGCGCCAGAAGAAATCCACGGCAGGTTAGGTTTAGTCGGTGCGAATCCGACATACCCACCCGCAGTCACTTTTTTTGGGTGGCATGCGCATCCACCTGGTAAAGGTGGATGGTTAGGCATTCCACCTGCCTTATAAAAAATAAAGGCAGAGCCAGTGCTATAGCAACCGGAAAGCTGATAAACTTATTTATATATTTCGAAATAAATACGTATATTGGATAAATGGCACCCAGATACAAAACAAATAATCGTGCTCGTCACACAAATATTTGTATTGGGTGGGAATCGAACCCACGACCTCTGGCTTTGCAGGCAAAATCACTAACCAGTAGGCCTACAAGTCAGTCAAACCAGACAAATAGTAGGTATTCAATGTTCGATTAACATTTTTTTTAATAAGAGCTTCCCAAACAATTTATAATAATCACTTATTTCCAAAATATTGTACAGAACCACTTACAAATCAGATTACATTGTAATGTTATGAGCTTACATAATAGGATACAACACAGTAAGTATGTAAGTATTTATGGTAAAGAACACTGGTATCAAAAAAAAAATATAATTCGATATTTATGGACTAAGCTTCATCTACTATATAAAAATAAGTCGGGTTTTCCTTCCTGACGCTATAACTCCAGAACGCACGAACCGATTTCCACGGTTTAGCATTCGTTGGAAAGGTCTCGGGCTCCGTGAGGTTTACGGAGCCCGAGACCTTTCCAACGAATGCAAAACCGTGGTAATCGGTTCGTGCGTTCTGGAGTTCATTAGCAGAGAAAACTTATAAAATTTAACGCGGGTAACACCGCGGGGCACAGCTAGTTACATAATATATTAGAAAAATATACAATAGAAAAGTATCTTTTATTAAAGGACCGAGTGTCACGGTTAAAGTTCAGATATAATTCTTGACGTTTATGTCAGCCTGGTACTTAACCAGCTATAACAACTTAGAGTTTCGAAAGTTTTAACAATTTATGACGAGGTATTAAAAGCGTCTGGGTATATGCTAAATACTTTTATGCAGACCGTGTGCATCAATATTAATATAATTCATATTTAACTAATTAAATTACATATTATATTCACATACATAATATTCTATATTTTTCAAATATTCATTCATATCACCCGAAAGACGTCCACGGCTGGAGAAAGGCCTCCCCCAAAGATCTCAACAATTGCATTGCCAAAAGGTCATCGGTACATCTTGTAGGGGGCCTGCCCACGCTGCGTCTTCCGGTTCGTGGTCGCTACTCGAGAACCTTTCTGCCCCAACGGCCGTCGTAAGAGCTACGTGCTCAGCCCACATATATATTTCTTTTCTTATATCAGAGGGCGACAAACTAGCAAGTAGGTTACCTGATGGTAAGTGACACCGCCGCCCATGCACACTCGCAACACCTGGGGGCCTACTCTCTTTCTCCAAATTTCGTTCGTTCGTTACGAATTTCTTGTCTGTGCTACCACGGTTCCATTCGTTCCGCAATTCCATCCGAACGAACACTGTTTGACATATAGATACTCTAATTCATGGCGTTCCGAACGAACATTTGATTTTGACACATCAAACTTCGACATTTTAACGTCAAAATTGACGAATACAAAAGTGCTACCTTTTGATTTTCGTTTTTGTGGATTTTGCTTCAAATTAACTGAAATGTCTGCAAGAATGAACGGTGCCGCCTAAGAAATCATTTAAATGTGAATCGAATTGCCGACCTAGAGAAAAGGGCCTTTTGGTTTTGTTTTGTATGGATTTCGCATTCAGGTTAATTGAAATAGGTGCAATAATGCTTGCAAATGAGGCTGATTTATGTAAAGAACGTGTAGAGCGTAGAAGAAATCCGTGCCGCCAGCGAAATCAATTAAATGTGAATCAAATTCCCGAATATAGTTAAAACACGAAATGGAACAATTACATTTACAGAACCAAGATGCCCAGAGACACACGGGACAGACTCCAATGCATTGTTGATGAATTTGACCAATGTAGGAGTGAGTTTTAATGAAGTTTGATATATATCGATATTGCATAAAAATATTGATACATTTATAAAGAAAAGTATTTTGTATTCATAATGTAAATACCCTAAATACGCATAATCTCGTTGCACATGCTACTGATCTCCACAAAATCAGTAACTCTTCTATGGGGCAGTGTTTAAAATTGTGTAGCAAGGCATGTTAATGATAAAACTGCTTGGGAATGAATAGATTTATTTCAACACTTTTAGATGGTTAATTTGTATTAAATGTTAAGTTACTATTTTAAAAAAGGATTGTTACTGAGTTTTTAGGTAGGGAATAAAATTGTAATGATTCAAAAACCATTGCAAATTTTTACTGAATAAATATTATGACTATGCCTTGTGCCTTTTTTTATTTAATTTATTTATTTATTATTTTCACAGCAGACGTTGTGGGTTGATTTCCACGCAGGACAGCTATTTGTGTGCATAGATCAATGAGGCCACCATTTGCTATAAACATACTTTCACTTTGTTTTAGGACATCCATCACCAACAAAAAATTGTAGTGAAATAAAAAACAGCCTTTTTATATTTCTTTTATTTACATACTTAACCTAGAAGTAATAGTTTAGAACATCCAACTGTTACTATAATGTAATGCATTCTTCCATTGCCCACCAAGCTAGGTAGTGCAATTGTTTATAACAATTGTGATACATTTATTAAAACGAATGAGATATTTTAAATTAAATATAAAAACTTACTCATAATTGACTGTTCGATTAATGGGCAAAGAGTATATATACTATTTTATTGCAAAATTGAGTTTGGAAACTGTTAATCAGACAGTTAATTATATGGAGTATGCAGATATAAATTTAATTGATCAAAGTATTTTCTCATTAGTCCAGCTCTCAACAGGACACCCCTAATGCCTGCAGGCTCAGTGTTCCTGACTATTTCTTTCTCTACATGCATCTCTTCCAATTGTAATAATCTGCTGCTGATGCCAGCTGCTAATTGTCTCCTCCTGGATCTTGTAGCTGCAAAAAAAACAACATTACAATTTAAAATAGGTAAATTCCGTAAAGATATGACTCTTCAATGGATTCAGTACATCATTATCTTTAAATAAATATTGCCTTCCCCCTATAATGTGGGACAAAGACCATCAGTAGGCAAAATTTGGAAGTTGTAATATATCTACCATCTCTTTGGGGACACATATATGCCACTATATATAAAATAATTCAATTCAAAATAACTTTTTTACATAATGAAAGTACCTAGTTATGTTTATTGGATGCTAAAGTAAAATTTTCATTACTAACCATAAATTGGAAAGCTATTTCATACAAATATACTAACAAAAAAAGTACCTTTATGTTTTGTCATGTACAGACGCCAGCACATCCAGCTACCCCAACCTGTCAAATTTCTTTTATAGATTCTGAACTTTATCACATAAGCATAAGGTTCACTTTCAATTGGCGAAATTTTACAGATTGGGGTAGCTTGATGTGCTGGCGTCTGTACAATTTTTTTACAATATTAAATACTGAAAATACCTCAAAGCAATACTTACAACTTGTGAAAGTCAGGGTTTCTTGTGACACTGATAGTTTACTTGCAGTTTCTAAGAGTTGTGTGTGCTGAATATAGTCCTCTCTGTGTTCTACATACTCCAAAACTTTTTCGGGCAATTGCGGCTGTTTAAAGTTCGGTAGTTGCCTTCCAATTGCTTGACTACTGACATTTCAAACTGAAACGATGTTACGAATGCATATTATTACGAATAGGCCGTACTTTTAGTATAAAATAAATATTTATGTGTATTTAAGATATTTACTTACGAATTGTATTAATCGAAACCACAACTTTTGGTCATTTGTGGAGAACATACAGTAGGTAGGTACTCCTTGTAACTTTGCAGTTGCGAAAAATGTAAAAAGCACCTGAAAACGTAATTATTAACACAAGACTATTAATTTATCAAAGAATCCAAATAAAAAATCCTTCAATCAAAATTTTACCAAAGAGAATGTAACAAACAAACTATGTTGCTATGGCGTTTGATGACATTCCGTGAATATACGGATATTTTTTAACGTCGCATATTCTACCGATCGTTTATATGAAATAGTACTCTTCACATTAGCCGGTTTATAACGTCAGTAAAAGGGTTATTTATATAATCGCGGTTGATATCGTTGGAAATATATTTAAAATTTCTGTATTTATAATTTCTGCATTAATATAACAATAAATGCTTAAAAAACTACAAGATTAATTTAAAATTAAAATACAAAGTCAATTCATTTAATAATTTTAAAAAATGTACAAACCGTAGTTTACCAAAATGAGAAACTAAAATCCCCACACTATATAGTTCAAAACAATCGTTCACGTAAAATAGTCTATGGAAGCGAACTACAAGTGTGAATCCGAAAATGAAATAGAGTAGGGTGACTTGCAAAACTTCGTTTCAATATAGTTCGTTAACGAAGTTTCGATTCGGAGAAAGAGAGTAGGCCCCCAGAGTAGTCGCGGGTGTGTTGCCGGCATTTAAGAGTCAGCAAACCAGTGCTGCTGACACTTCCCTCCACCGCAAAGAGCTCTGGCGACCTTACTCATACGCAGAAACACAACATTAAAATTATTAATGTTATTATTAAGCAATCTCTTCAGTAAGGTGGAGGTACTTCCCCAGTCGGGCTGCTCTTTGAGCGAATGAACGCCGTGCCCTACCTCTCTTGAAAAACATTTTGCAAATGTACATAATAATAATTATATTAGAACATAGATCAAAAAGAGAAGTCTGATATTATTAAAGCTACGCGCAATAGTCTCATTTCAAACGTATTTTATGTTATCCTGGTACACACGGCTACATATCAAGCTATACTGTGACGGTCACCGTAGCCTAGTTGGTAGTGCTCCTGCCTACGAAGCTGGTGGTTCTGGGTTCGAAACCCGGTAAGTGAAAATATTTGTGATGAGCACGAATATTTGTTTCTGAGTCATGGATATCTTCTATGTATATAAGTATTTATCTATGTATATATGTATATCGTCGCCTGGTACCCATAGTACAAGCTTTGCTTACTTTGGGGCTAGGGTGATCTGTGTGACATTGTCCCTAGATATTATTATAAAAAATAAAAAATAAACTTTTCCAATATAAGCTGACCTCTCATTATATGGAAGTCCTATACAACGCGAGATCAGCTTATACTGGAAATGTGTAGCTTGATATGTAGCTAGCTAGACTAAGCTAGCCATAATAACTTAAAGTTATATACCTATGTCTGTCTGTGAACAAGGTTTCGCAGGTAAATCTGGCATAACAAACGCGCATACGCTACAGTAAATATATAAAAAATATATATCATGAGACAACTAACACACTGCCATCAGATCCCAAACTAGGCAGAGCCTGTACTATGGCAACCAGACAACTAATAAACATACTTATATATTTCTAAATACATATTATAGATAAATTACATCCAGACACAGAAAAAATCATCGTGTTCATCACACAAAGATATGTCCCGGGTGGGAATCGAACCCACGATCTCTGGCTAAGCAGGGTCGCTAACCAGTAGAACAACATGCAGGTCTAAATAACCGGTTTCCTTTATGTACTTACTTACTTATCGTATGGGCAGTGGTTACCCTGATGTCAAGGTTGTTCAAGCCGCCCTACAGGCCTCTTACATGGCTCCACGACTGTTGCCTAATGGCTGCATACCGGGACCGACAGCTTAACATGCCCTCCGAAGCACGAAGACGCTCAGAAATTGATCCACTTTGGCGGTCACCCATCTATGGACTGACCGCGAGCCTAGTTGCTTAACCTCACCAATCACTTACGGACCGGTGAGAGCATCTGGCTATGAGCGCCTCATCACCACTAGCTGTGCCTTGCGGTTTTACCCGCGTTAAGCTTTATTTATTTATTTATTCTTGTATACACAAAACATGCAATAAATAGACAAAAGTACGAAGACATGTATAGTACAAAGGTGCTGCTTATTTCGCAAGAAATTTCTTCCAGCAGACCCGCGACAGGAGAAATTTTACACAGCTATAATAATGTGTGTAGGTCTATAATACACTTACATACTAATTATTGCATATATACCCTAATACGTATATTTATGTGTCAGCTAATAAGCTTTATAAATGATGTGTCAGCTAACTCCATACCAAATTTTATTAAAATCGCTCCAGCCGTTTAGACGTGAAGAAGTAACAAACATACACACTCACACACTTAGAAACTTTCGCCTTTATAATATTAGTGTGATACACAATTTATTTTTCGCATTTCACAAATGATTTATCAGTTATATAGCTTTGAAATAGGATTAATAATTAGCTTCGATAATAATATATTAGAAAAAATATCCAAAAGAAAAGTTTATATATTCCTAGCTGTGACCCGCGGTTTTACCCGCGTTAAACTTTATAAATTATAGCCTATGATTTAATCCAGTCAGTGTCAGAGCTAACTTCATACCAAATTTTATTAAAATCACTCCAGCCGTTTAGTCGTGAAGAAGTAACAAACATACACACTAACACACTCACAAACTTTCGCTTTTATAATATTAGTGTGATACATAATTTATTAGCCTGTAGGCGTGGTTGGCAAATGCTTGCTTTTCACGCCGGAGGTCGTGGGTTCCATTCCCACCCAGGACATATTTTCGTGTGCATGAACATGTCTGTTTGTCCTGAGTCTGGGCGTAATTATCTATATAAGTATGTATTTAAAAGTAGTAAAATAAAAATTAAAATGTTTTTATTCACGTAGACTTTAAAAAAGCGCTTGTAAATAGTCAGAACATGTTTGTAGTAATACAGTTATTATTTCTAGTTACTTATTACTGATATTTACGTAGGTACACGGAATGTTAAAACATTTATACAATTTATTTTATAATGGTAGTGATATTTAGCTAGCTTGTTTTAAGTTATTGTCAAGGAGATTATGTTTAGGTTTAATTATTGAAATTTATATTTTACTACATACTGTCTGAATGGTTCTGTCTATATTAAGGTATGAATTCAGTATTATTATTCTAACGGACCTTGTGTTTAAAACGACGGTCGCGCTTTAATTCTACCACCAGATCCAATGCGCCCCATAGTATATGTAGTAGGTATATCAGTTATCTGGTTTCCATAGTACAAACTCTGCTTAGTTTGGGATCAGATGGCCGTGTGTAAATAATGTCCCAGCATATTATTATAATTATTTAGGACAGAATTCATAAGATATATTTTTCGCATCCCACAAACGGTGTACCAGTTATATAGCTTTGAAATAGGCTGTATATCTTCGATAATAATATAGAGGTATTAGAAAAAAGATCCAAAAGAAAAGTATACATATTATTAAAGCTCCGTGCGTCACAGCTTAAGTTGAAATGGCTATATAGAGTGATACATCGGTATGTAGCGAGCAGTCTAAATGCCGCGCGAATACCTCACGGACAAGTGATAGTGCTAATTTTGTGTATATCTCCGTTTTATTACTATTATTATTGTTGTTTGGAAGTGATTTTTTGTGTAATTAGTCCATAGAGGTATGTGTTTATTAATTTTATAATTATTATTTGTTTACTTATATGTATTTTTTTATAATTTATGTTATTTTCGGGTGTTTATTACGGTAAACAAATATATCGCTGGATGCGGATAGCGCAAGACCGGCAATTGTGGAGATCTTTGGGGGAGGGCTTTGTCCAGCAGTGGGAAGATAATGAAACAAATATATTTGGTTAATTATTTTATATTCCTATTATTTTCCTTTTTCATTGGTAACATACGCTGACGATTATAATTATAATTAGTTGTGAATAAAAAAAATAATATTACTTTTTTATTTGTATGGCTATTCGCATATGTGTAATAATAGGCTGCGAAGTTTTCTCATTTAGGCGTAAATTGTTTGTATTGTTACGAAAAATAAAGTTATTATTAGTTTAAAAATTATCTTGGGGACAACAGCCTCGGATTAGCGATAAGTAAGTTACACTACTATATTCTATACTTCTATAGAAAAATAAAAATTAATTTAATATAATATAAATAAAAATAAGAATATACATTATTACTAGCTATGCCCCGCGGCTTTACCCGCTTTAAACTTTATAAATTATAGCCTATGTGTTAATCACGGGTGTCAGGTAACACCATACCAAATTTTATTAAAATCGCTCCAGCCGTTTTGCCGTGAAGAAGTAACAAACATACAAACTCACACACTCACACAGTCACAAACTATCGCCTTTATAATATTAGTGTGATTTGTATAGAAGAATATAAATTAATTTAATGTAGTATAAATAAAAATAAGAATATTTATTATTATAATAGAAATAGAGAATATAGTTTATTTGTAAGAATATTGTATAATAAGTTGTTACATTTAAGAAAAAGTATCAGATACTACGATTACTGGCGTCCAAAAATTTTCTTATCGCTAATCCGAGGCTGTTGTCCTCAAGATAATTTTTAATCTTATAATAACTTTTTTAAGTAACCAAGCCATACAAACAATTTACTCCTAAAGGAGAAAACGTCGCACCCTATTTTATATATGGGAATAGTCACACAAATAAAAAATGTGATATTAACTACTATTATTTTTTTATTCTTACTTAGTAAATAAATAATACAATCTACCTTATATTATTAGTAATATCTTAAACTAGCTGCAGACCATGTCCTGCCCTGGGGCTCTACCGGCTAAGTCGCCGAACATCGATTTCTTAAATGGCGTTCAAATAAATAAAGGTTAAAAATTACTTAATCAATCGTTAAATCGGCTTCAACGTTGACAATCGATTCTAGACCATTTATGACGTCACATGTGTCCATGGAAGCCGATTTAACGATTGATTAAGTCATTTTTAACCTTTAGTTATTTGAACGCCATTTAAGAAATCGATGTTCGGTGACGTAGCCGGTAGAGCCCCAGGAAATAAAAAAAGAATCTGGAATCCGATCACAGCGCAACCTAACGGGTTCAATTCTAAATCCAAAATAGATCAAAAGGAGTTTAAAATCCTCATAAAATATTGATATATTTAATGTTTTAGCGATGTTTTGATAGTTATTCTACTATTCGGGATGAAGATATGTTACAACAAAAAAGGATTTTAAATGTTGTAAATAACCTTTGACTTTGTTTTATATATCTACATATATAGAGTAAAAAATAATTACAAATAAAAAAAAACAATAACAATAAAAACCAATATTTTGCAATTTCCTTTTTTTTAAATACACCCAACCTCAACTCGTTTTTAATTTGAACAAGATTAATATGAGATCAAAGAATAAAACAATATCAAGAGTATTCCGTATAAATTAAAAAAAAATATCGGTTCCCAAACAACGGGGAAATCACCTAATATACATGGTACTGAGGTACACACAAAAAAATCGAATAAATGAGTTCCTCCATTTTTAGTCTCAATTTTATGAATACATCTATATCTATACATATAATAAAATCGTAGGAAAGTCAAAACTGTACATTGAATATTTTTTTAATAGGATACTTGAGGCGTGATCTACAGTCGAATTCGAAACCAAAAATATAGTTTTTAGATTTTTTGTCTGTTTGTCTGTATGTATGTCCGGGCTGAACTCAAAAGTACTGCATGGATTTACTTCAAATTTTGCATGAATAATACAAATAGGTCGGGTCAACATATAGGCTACATATTATCACGCTATCACCTACGGAGGAGGAGCTATGATAATTTATAAAATTTAACGCGGGTAAAACCACGGGGCACAGCTAGTAAACAATAAAATTGTACCTATTGGCTAATTAATCATACAAATACAGATAAATAAAAAAATTACACCTACAATTTTATTTACCTCATATTAAAATTTAAAAGCATATAACGTTTTGTTTACCAAACATAGTATTGCCGGTTTTCTTTTTACCTCATATTAAAATTTAAAGGCAGCAAAAATTTTGTTTACCAAACATAGTAACAATTTTCAGGTACATAATGACTAGTCCATTGTTTTGTTAATTAAAAATATTGCTAATAATATTAGGTAGAGTATATTTTATAATGACTTACTAAGAATTGCTTTATTCATAGAAAAATAATTACTAACAGCTAGTTAAGCGTAAGCGTATGTATTCTACGGTAAAAACAATAAGGAAATAATTAACTTAATATATTTAATTGAAAATGTCTTAATAAAACTCACTTATGTGAGTTCCCGTGGGTGTCACAAAAGCGCACTTACAGATACAGCGTCACCTGTGTACTAGCTAGTGTTGCCTCACTATCGATTGTCTATCGATAGGTTGAATTACTATCGTGACCTCAAAAACTAGTCAAAAAAAAAAGGAAAAAAGGCCTGTGGTATTGATTAAATATCGATGTAGCAAACTATCGACGGTATCGATACTACCGATAGTATCGACTTTGATTGCACTAAAACACACCTTAATAATGATAGTATCGATACTATCGATTGTATCAATACCCAATAGTATTGATACTATCGATAGTATTGGGCTTCATCAATAGTACTACTCAATTTCTTCGAAAGATACTATCGATACTATCGATAGTATTGTAAAATTCCAATACTATCGATAGCCCTATCGATATTCTGACTATTTTTCGAGGTCAATTATCGATACATCAACTATCGACAGTTAGGCAACACTAGTACTAGCTACCACCTACCTGCGGTCTCCAACTCGCAAGCCAAGCGCGGTGACTACGGCAAACCCCTCCAAATGTCAACGTTATAGAAACCTTTGGGGGAGTCCTATGTCCAACAGTGGACAATATCGAGCTGATAATGATATATAATAATAATAATCTTTATTTGCTTTAAACACAGTACATAAAGGTATCAAAGTTACAATACATGCGATCGTTATGTCCATATGTTTAGCTATGCAAGTCAATAGCATGCAAATATTACTTAACAAACTAAGCGGCGATTCTAAACACTATATACATTTTAGTGGTAATTATCGATCATATAATCATAAACATCTTAGGGTAAAATAAATTATACATTTGTTCAAATTAAATCTATTATATATTGCACATTTTTATTTCTTGTGATTAAAAAAGTCTTTAATGTCATAGAAGTTATTTACAGTCAGACATTCGTATAACTTCTTTTTAAATAGGAATTCGTTTAGCGATTTTAAACTATCAGGTATTTTGTTACAGATCCGTACACACATTACAAGTAAGCTTTTCGCATATTTCTCAGATTTTGGAGTATCCATTAGTACAAGTCTGAATGGATCTCTTTTTAATCCTGTGTTTACGTCACATGCTCGATTAAACATTTCTATATGTTTTTTAACAAAATAACAAATTTCATAAATATATAATGATGGTAATGGTAATAAGCCAATATATATATGTATAATATATATGTACATATATATTATTACTTAAACATTTTAATCTACTACAGTGATGACAGTTATCTAGTTCACACAGACAATGTAAATTATACATTTAAGTATTACATTTACATCCCATTAACAATCTGTACCCATAACCTGACTTACTAGCCGAGTATTTACATACCTAATCTTCTATCAACACTGTTTACCGATCTATTTTCGTTTAGGCACCCAAATAAAAATACCTACATATTTTTTTTTTATCTAAGTGCCTGTAATATTTAAGAGTAGATAAGTTCTTAAGTGCTAGTCCCCGTAAAAGAACAGTATTAAGTTAATATTGTTTTAACTTAATACTGTTGTCTGTTGTAATTTATATATAAAAATACTGACAGAGTGATTCGATTCGGTCTTGAACACCGAGAGTTTCGATCTTCGAAGTTGCTTAGTGTTATAGTAGTGCTTCTTGCCGAATTACAAGTACGGCGGCCAATCACAGCTATACATACTGCGTATACATATCAACCAACTACTCTCTTCCCACGATCTCATAAGCCGTTGACTTTAATTGCTCTTAGAGCTAAGGGCATATAGCACTGCCAACTGCCAGACTCCGGGATGGAACTACTATACTATCTCTCCATTCGATTATTATAATTTTGATAGTTCAAGACAGTTCGAAATTAGTGACGGCCTCACATTGAAATAATAATCGATTTTATTTAAAAAAGAACTTTTAATCGATTCAATCCATTGAGTTTTTATACTAGTTATTTTTATTTGACGGTCACCGTAGCCTAGTTGGTAGTGCTCCTGCCTACGAAGCTGGTGGTCCTGGGTTCGAATCCCGGTAAGTGCAAATATTTGTGTGATGAGCACGAATATTTGTTTCTGAGTCATGGATGTTTTCTATATATATAAGTATGTTTCTATCTATATAAGTATGTATATCATTCGCCTGGTACCCATAGTACAAGCTTTGCTTAGTTTGGGGCTAGGATGATCTGTGTGACATTGTCCCCAGATATTATTATTATTAATTTATTATTATTCGTTTATTAGTTTTATTTAACTATTGTATGTTTTTTTTATTAGATCTATGACTCCATAATTAATTATTTGCAAGGAATTAAATCGCAATCTTTGAATTTTAGTTGAAACCAAAGGGTAAAGAACATTAACTTTCTACATTCATTTATTTCTATGTTTATAAAATTTACATAAATACACATAAAGTCAAATGAAATTTACTTTATAATCGATTGATTTATTTATTTCTAGACCTGTTTTATAGTCTGTGGTTGTTTTTTATGCACAGGGCTTTTCACTAAATGGGCGGTACAAGTCAATTAAGTCCGAAATTACTACATTATTCCAAAAAACAAAACGGTAAATCATAGGAGTGAACTGTCAAAAAGATAACAAACAAATAGACAGGATGTAAGCGTTTTTCTTGCCAGAAAAACCCCTTAATTAACCTTCTTAGTAAATTCCTTGTTTATACTTTACCCCCTGAGCTGTGGCCTTCAGGTATTTGTCGCTTAGGTTGAGCTACTAGTAGAAAGCCTTCTTTTTTCGGCAACTACTCGGTGTCTACAATTTTTGGTATAATAGTACTCAATTTTAGCAGGTTTTTACAACATGTCATGTGGATAAAACAGACCGCGCGGACGATCTATTAAAAATCTAATTACTTTAATATTGTAATTGACTAAATTTATGTACTGCATTGTGAGCTTGAAATACGAGTGTATGTTAATATTTTTCACCATTTTCATATTGATATTCTAATAAAATTTCACTATTATTAATGGTAGAATACGCTACCGTTACAACGAACAAGGCAGTAATCTATAATATTAATAAAACGAATTTTAAATTATTTTTACTTTTTATTTTAAGCAGAACTATTCTGCATAAAATAAAATTAAAATTTAGTTTTTTTTTATGCAGCATATTAACTTATACGACAAATACCTGAGGGCCGCCGCTCAGGGGGCCGCTAAAACTTGTACCCAAAACATATCTTTGAACATAACAAGACGCGTCTGTATCGTAAAAATTCATATCGAACCTTAAAAATAAAACAAAACTGGGTCGAATTTGGTCAAGGCGGTACCTGCTTATTTGTAAACTAACAGATTGATGCGAACGAAGTTTAATATCAGCACAAACATTCAAATCATGTTGCATTATTTGTTTATTTCTTTATTAAGACGTAAATATTACTTAACAAACACAAACCTAACATATTTGTATATGAAAAACTAGATGTGATGTGTTTTTTGTATTAAATAAGGAGAAAATCTTACGGGATTTTTTTATTAACATAGACAAGATAGACGGCACTTGAACCGGGGAATACCGAATTTGAATTAAAAAATAAAAAAGGTTTTTATTCACGTAGACTTTAAAAAAGCGCTTGTAAATAGTCAGAACGTGTTTGTAGTAATATAGTTAAGTAGGTATACATCATTATTTCTAGTTACATATAGATATTTAGGTACACGGATTGTAAAAACATTTATAAAATTTATTTTATAATAGTAATGATATTTAGCTAGCTTGTATTAAGTTATTGTCAAGGATCAAGGAATTTCGATAATTAAACTTAAACATAATTTAAGTTTAATTATCGAAATTTATAGTTTAAGCTATATTTTACTACATATTGCCTGAATGGTTCTGTCTATAATAAAGTACGAATTCAATATTATTACTATGACCTTGTGTTTATAACGACGGTCGTGCTTTAATACTACCACCGGATCCGATGCGCCCCAACTGAGAAGACCCAGCGAAACAAACTTAGCGGGTTCATCTACTACCGGTTTTTAACACGGCTCAGATGAGACGATCCGGCGCAACGGACTCAAGCAGGCAACATTTTTATGCAAAATGGGTTTGCGCTTGATCATGATCTCACCTGATGGTAATTGAAGATGTGGTCGAAGGTGGACCGTGCATACCCATAAGATGTCTGTTCACTCTAACTTTCAATAAACCCATGTTATATGAGTAAGGAAACACGTCGTTTGGGAGGGTGTTCCACAGCTTAGCCGTGCGTATGATGAAAGAGGAAGCAAAGCGCTTCGTACGGCATAATGGGTACAAAAGTGTATACGCTTAAGTGGCAGTGGGGGAGGCACATAACTCTTAGAACCGACGGCCTTTGAGGTAGGAACCGGGAGACGCAGCGTGGGCAGGCCCTCTTTAAGTTGGAAACTGTTGGACGCAGATAGTGCAAGAGTGGTAAACGTGGAGATCTTTGGGGGAGGTCCATTTTATTTTTATTATACCAACAGTACAATTCCATGGAATTATAAATAATATGGTTAACTTATGTTATATGTTAGTAATCATACAAATAACAGGTATGCACAACATTGTTGAAAATGACTTTGTAGATTTCCAGTGCAGATAAATTCTACTTAGGAATCACATCAATAACTACAGAGTATTAAATTAGAGTACTAATGAATAATATACAGATATATAAAATACATAATATATATATATATTATGTCCAGCAGTGAGTGGTGTGTTCTAATAGCTTAATAGTATACTTACTTATATATTTTAAATGATATAAACAATATTTAATTCAGAAATTATTAGATCTAAAATTTACTTATTTAATAGTTATTTGTTATACAAAAGTGCAAAGTTGCTTTTTAACCGCGTGCTCAATTTTGATAACCGAGCAAGCGAAGGATTCTAAAATTAGAATCCTGGGCATTAGCGGGGAAATTAAAAAAGCACAAGTTGAAAAATCTTTGCACTTGAGTGCAACAATAATATCTAATATCTGGGGACAATTTCATACAGATCATCCTAGCCCCAAACTAAGCAAAGCTTGTACTATGGGTACCAGGCGACGATATACATACTTATATAGATAGATAAATACATATATACATAGAAAACATCCATGACTCAGAAACAAATATAATATATAATAATATATAATATCACTCAGAATCACCAAGCGGTATTCGTTGAAGGTTATACAGGTATACGCACCCACTTCGACGCACTCCGACGTTGAAGTCGAGGTTATGTATGAGGACATATCCAGAGCCATACATACCTCTAACTCGTATTTCACTGTGGTCATGGGGGACTTTAACGCGAAGCTGGGCAAACGATTCGGTAATGAGCTGAGAGTGGGGCAATTTGGAACTGGTGACCGGAACCCCCGGGGCCAAATGTTGGCCGACTTCATGGAGAAGGAGGGACTCTTTATGATGAATTCCTTCTTCAGGAAGCCGGATCACCGCAAATGGACCTGGGTGAGCCCTGATGGTAAGACTAAAAATGAGATAGACTTTATCTTGTCGACGAGACGACAGATGTTCAATGATGTCTCCGTGATCAATGCGGTTAAAACCGGGAGCGATCACAGACTGGTCAGAGGCTCATTGAACCTTAATGTCAAACTCCAGAGGTCCCGACTGATAAAGTCTACGCTCCGACCCTTACCTATCCACGTCCAAAACCCCGAACCATTTCAGCTCGAACTGCAAAACCGTTTCGAATGCCTAGCAGACTGCGAGGAAGTGGACTCATACTATGACAGGCTCGTAGAAGCTGTCCATACGGCTGGGTCTAAGGTCTTCAAGGCCCGTCGTACAAACAGAACTAAAAAGATCTCTGACTTTACCCTGCAACTTATGGAAGATAGACGGAAAATGGTTCTGACATCCTCAGATGATACTACCAGATATCGGCAGCTCAACAGACAGATCTCAAAGTCTTTGACTCGCGACACGCGCCAATTTAATACAATTAGTATTAAAGAGGCCATCGAGCGGAACAAAGGCTCCAAAGTGTTCGCAAGAGCTCTGTCTGTTGGACAGAGCCAACTGACGAAGCTGAAGACTGAGGATGGTAGAATCGTCACGTCTAAACCTGAGTTGCTGGGAGAGATCGAGAAGTTCTACGGACAGTTATATACGACAACACAGCCACCTGTCAAAAGTCATGCCTCAGATCCCAGAGCACGACTAACCCGACATTACACCGAAGACATCCCGGACGTCAGCCTGTACGAGATTAGAATGGCTGTCAAACAACTCAAGAACAACAAGGCGCCTGGTGATGATGGAGTTACAGCAGAGCTTCTGAAGGCGGGTGGTACACCAATCCTACGGGCCCTTCAGAAGTTATTTAACTCCGTCATACTAGATGGTCAAACGCCACAAGCATGGCACAGAAGTGTGGTGGTGCTCTTCTTCAAAAAGGGCGACAAAACCCTATTGAAGAATTATAGACCCATCACACTGCTGAGCCATGTTTACAAGTTGTTTTCGAGGGTCGTTACGAACCGTCTCGCGCGCAGGTTTGACGACTTCCAGCCTCCCGAACAAGCCGGTTTCCGAAAAGGCTTTAGCACCATAGACCACATACATACGCTGCGGCAAGTTATACAGAAGACCGAAGAGTATAACAAGCCACTGTGCTTAGCGTTTGTGGACTATGAGAAAGCCTTTGATTCTATCGAAACATGGGCCGTGCTGAGGTCTCTCATAAGGTGCCAAATTGACTACCGGTATATCGAGGTGATAAAGTGTTTGTATGAAAACGCCACTATGTCAGTGCGACTCCAGGACCAGATCTCGAAACCTATCCACTTGCAGCGAGGTGTGAGACAGGGAGATGTTATATCTCCGAAACTGTTCACCGCTGCATTGGAAGACGTCTTCAAGCTTCTGGACTGGAAAGGCTTTGGCATCAATATCAATGGCGAGTACATCACTCACCTTCGATTTGCCGATGATATCGTAGTCATGGCTGAGACCATGGAAGACCTCGGTACAATGCTCGATGACCTCAGCAGAGTCTCTCAACAAGTGGGTCTGAAAATGAACATGGATAAGACGAAAATCATGTCAAACGTCCATGTTGCATCCACTCAATTGAAAGTTGGTGACTCTGCACTCGAAGTTGTAGAGAACTATATTTACCTAGGACAGACCATCCAACTAGGTAGGTCCAACTTCGAGAAGGAGGTCAATCGTAGAATCCAACTCGGATGGGCAGCGTTCGGGAAGCTACGTAACATCTTCTCGTCCAAAATACCGCAGTGTCTCAAGTCGAAAGTCTTCGACCAGTGTGTGTTGCCAGTGATGACATACGGAACAGAGACGTGGTCGCTCACTATGGGCCTTATTAGAAGGCTCAAGGTCACCCAAAGAGCAATGGAGAGGGCTATGCTTGGAGTTTCCCTGCGGGATCGCATCAGAAATGTCGAAATCCGCAGGCGAACCAAAGTCACCGACATAGCCCGAAGAATTGCCAAGCTGAAGTGGCAGTGGGCAGGGCACATAGCTCGTAGAGCCGACGGCCGTTGGGGCAGAAAGGTTCTCGAGTGGCGACCACGAACCGGAAGACGCAGCGTGGGCAGGCCCCCTACAAGATGGACCGATGATCTTGTGCGGGTCGCTGGAAACTGCTGGATGCGAATAGCACAAGACCGGCAATTGTGGAGATCTTTGGGGGAGGCCTTTGTCCAGCAGTGGACGTCTTTCGGCTGATATGATGATGATGATGATGATGATATAATATCTCGGGACAATGTCACACAGATCATCCTAGCCCCAAACTAAGCAAAGCTTGTACTATGGGTACCAGGCGACGATATACGTACTTATATAGATAGATAAATACTTAAATACATAGAAAACATCCATGACTCAGAAACAAATATTCGTGCTCATCACACAAATATTTGCACTTAGCGGGATTCGAACCCAGGACCACCAGCTTCGTAGGCAGGAGCACTACCAACTAGGCTATGGTGACCGTCAAACACGTAACTTTTCATCCCACCTCAGCGAGGATATGACTAATGCCCGGTTCCTTTATTTTACGATCCGTCATTGGACCAACGTTACCATCCGTAATTCAGCTACCGATACCGATGCAAAACTAGCGTTCCACAATGCCCTACCTGCGACGAACATCCGTAGTTTAAACCACCTACGACTCGTTCGGCAATGAACCTCTCGCTCCTCTTTACGTTTAGTAATAACAAAACATCGTACATGAATTATGCAACTAAAATCATTTATTATTCTGTAATATTATGTGAGTAATAGTACAAATTACCGTATAGTTACAGTAATAATTTAATTTGCGTTTTAGGTTTAAAATATATTTATAAATCATTAGTATTGAAAATTTGATGTTACGCGTGCATGGTGTGAACAAAACCCGTAACAGGAAAGCGCATAGCGCATGCGTCTGGCGTCTGACATCTATCCAGGAGTATTCCATGGTTTCTAAATAAGTTTTTAAATTGAGTATTTGATCTAAGGTTTGTAGTTATGAAATCTTAGAAGATATTATTATGTACAAATTGTTTTCGTTTCACTCTCAATTATGGATAAATTTCATGGAATAGTTGTTCCACAGCTGGTTTATCGAGCCGAAGTCTCAACTGGAATTCTTGGCAATCATGCACGGAAAAACGCACTTCTTGATCATTCACCGTCGGAAAACAAAGTCATGAATTCTCTATCAGTTTCAGAGCTAGACATCACGGAAATTTCCTCAAACACTATGTTAACTATCAAAATAAAATATAAACGACTAAACGGTACACCGACCGAATTCGACTAGTAATCAAAGCAGTAACGCCTCGTTATTTTGACAGTTCCGTGACAGTAGAAAATATTTATAGGAACACTTTCGAACGCATCTCCATACAATAAGCTTACTAACGTCCTCCCATCCGTTAGTAACCAGACGTTCGTTATTTGGATAACGACTAGTATTTTTTAGGAACGGTTTTGCGTTACGCCTGGTAGAAATTCTAACTATTCGTAGTAGAAACGATTCGTTTTTGGAATATAGGAACCGGGCATAAATGCGCATAAAAATCTTATTTTATAAGTAGATACTTTTATTTCAGTTGAGGTATTAATTACCATATTATGATATATAAGTATTACAGGAAAATCTTCAAATTATAACAAATAATACTTAGGTATTATTAAGAAAAACATAAACTAACGTTGATACAGATTGAGTGGAATAGAACAGTAATATTGCGCAAAACAAATTTAAAAAAAGTACACCAAGAAAGTCTCGAGTCTTAGTTTTTAATTAATTAAAAAAGTTGTATGATAATTTCGGCACCATAGAGGTTGAAGTAAATAGGTTTAATGATATTTTGCATTCACAAAATTAGTGCACACAATGTTCTAAATTCAAATTTACTTTACCCTCTAGAGGATAAAAACGACTTTTCCACTCAGATACCTATCGAAGAGCAAAAAAAATACTCTTTCCAAGATGGGGTGATGAAAAATATTTATTGATTCCTCAGTCTCATAATAGATCAACTATTGTAAGATTTATATAGTTCAGATTATATGTGTTGTTAGCGACTTATTTTTCTTATTGAAAAGATAAGGCACTAGAAAAAGGTAAAACCTTAGTAGTCGCCAAGTTGCATAAGCTCAGTCTAATACACTTCAACCAAGGTTAACAGTATTAAAACCTGATTGTGGAAATAAATACATAGTAAACTACACGCAGTTCACTTCTGCGCGCAACAGTCACTTCTAATACTCCTATCTGACTTAGTATGCCAATGGTGTTTAAGCCCACAATATTAATCCATTGCGCGTGGCGGCACATTGTGTCAAATATTTACCGGCTACGATGTCAAATTCGTACCACGCAGTAGGTACAGACGCCAGTACATCCAGCTACCCCAATCTGTCAAATTTCGTTTATAGATTTTCTACTTTATCACAAAAGCATAAGGTTCACTTTCAATTGGGGAAATTTGACAGATAGGGGTAGCTTGATGTGCTGGCGTCTGTACCTATTTGCCATTAGATAAACGTCATTAATATTGACGTTACCAGCAAGATGTCATTGTTTTTATATTACTTTATGCTAACTAAAAATTTTCAACTTGCTTATGCACGTTCAACGACTTTCCAAAATTAATACATAGCATCCTACACGTAGAAGATTCCTTACTTTCTAGTAAAGTCTACTGAGAAATTGGATAAGATATCATATAATAAACATACTTTTGATGTATAATTACCTGGAGATGTATTGCCAAAATACAAAAAAAAAACTGTTTATACGATGCCATTTCTGCAAAATGTTGTTTCCTACTGAATTAAGCAGAATATATCTAAAATCTTCTTTCCCATTGCGTCTTTCCCATCTTTATTGGAGTAGTCTCACAATCTAAGTAATTGAGGCTACAAAACTCAAATCCTAGGATCCAAAATGGTGTCAGTTGCTATTTGGCTGCTAGTACTTACTTATAACGTTTGTCATAGATGTATTTAAGACAACTAGGAGCTTAAACTGAGGCAAATTAACCAACTATCATCATATAGACCAAAAGACGTCCACAGCTGGACAAACGCTTTCCCCAAAGATACTCGTATATCTGTCTATCCACATCCAGCAAAAACAACCATATCTTGAAACTATATTTGTGTTTATATAAAACTAGCTGTGCCCCGCGGTTTTACCCGCGTTAAATTTTATAAATTATCACAGCTCCTGCCCCGTAGGTGATAGCGAGATAATATGTAGCCTACATGTTGTCGCGACCTCTTAGTAATATACATGCAAAATTTGAAGTAAATCCATGCTGTACTTTTTGAGTTTAGCCCGAACATACATACAGAGAAACTCTATATTTTTGGCTACGATATCGATTGTAGATCACGGCCCAAGTATCCTTTAAAAAAAATATTCATTGTAAAGTTTTGACTTTCCTACTAATTTATTAAATGTATACATAATAGAACATAGTAAATAAATAAGAGAATTGATTCGCGCGTGTATTGAAATGGGAGGGGCGCAAACACGTGACTAGACTATTAAGTGTACAAGGCTTACACCGCTGGTACACATAATAATATTCACCTCTCATGTTGTATTGCATAATTTATACAAGTTTCCTGAAAGGCTTACCATCAATAAAAGGTCATTGCCGTTTAAAATGATCTTTAGTATGTAATAAATATTTTTATCAGATTAAGATTTAAGATCTAAATGTCTTGAACTGAGCAATTCACTAATTAGTTTCCAGCATCGGCCTTAAATTATAGTTTTTCTTGCATTTAATATTTTTTTATATCTAAACGAACTACTTCTTGTTTAAAGTACATAATAAATCTTCTTTAAGTGTAGAAGTTTAAGAAGATTTAACTCCACAACTGTAACCTAAACTTATAAAAACTTAAACTGTAACCTTACAATAAAATAATCAAGTTTTTTATTAAAATGTAATTTAACTTCAAAACGTCCCCGGAAATCCCCTTAAATAGCCTATGTGCTACACGAGACCACATCAATATATCTCTTTGGAATAAGGTCTAAAAACCACGAAAAAGTAATTATCTGGTTAAGGGTTAAAATAAAATAAATATGTTTAGCTCCTCGCGTCAGTTTTAATCCTAACTAATATTATAAATGCGAAAGAAACTCTGTCTGTCTGTCTGTCTGTTACTCTTTCACGCCAAAACTACTGAACGGATTTGAATTAAATTTGGTATACAGATGGTCTAGACCCTGAGAAAGAACATAGGCTAATTTTATAGTTAGGATAACACATAGGCCATATTTTATAAAGTTTAACGCGGGTAAAACCGCAGGGCACAGCTAGTATCTAATAATAAATACGTTTTTTTTAAAATAGAATTTAATTAATTTCAGACCTATTTATGCGCAAATTTAATTACAATAAACTAGATGTAGGAATTTGTCTCAGTATACTCGCTGAGCCAACTTCAGAAGCAGCTCAAATGATTTTTAGTTTAGTATGTAATATTGAATTACTATTCACGGAGCTGATATATCTGTGGACAAAAAGCTCCTTAAATAAATAAATAAAACAAAAATAATTCAGACCGACAGTTTACGAAACACGCTTTACAATAAAGTAAGAAATATTGGTCTCTGTCAGTCCTAGAATTAATCATCAGGCAACAGCCTTTAATCCATGACAGAAGTCTCAACATATACTGCCTTCAACAACTATGGCACTAAAAAAAAAATACGATTTTATACAAAAACTATCTTTAGGTACCCCGCGGTTATACCCGAGTTAAACTTTAAAAATTATAGCCTTTTTTTGATAAGACAGAAAGTATCTGCGGGTGGATACTTCGGACTCCCACTGACTGAAACTAAACTCCCGTGGACTTCTCTTGGCGCCTGACAGGGGGAGCCCCAGGAACGAGGGTTTAAATTATAGCCTATGTGTAATTCGCATACATAAGCTATATAACTACAAAATTTCATCATAATCGGTTCGGTAGTTTTTGAGTGAAAGAGTAACAAATATCCATACATCCATACTCAAAAAGTAAAAGTACCAGTTTTATAATGTATGGCTATTGGTCAAAACCTCTAATTGGCTTTCTACATTATATAAAAATAGCTAATCACATATCAACAGCTGTAGCTTTTCCAACTAAATAAAATAAAAATAACTTTCGCATTTTTAATATTAGCTGTGCCCCGCGGTTTTACCCGCGTTAAAATTTATACATATAGCCTATGTGTTATTAAAAAAAATAAAAAATAATAATAAAAATATTTATTGTGCCACAAAGTACAGAATTTTCAATATTTACAGAATTTTCAATATTTCAACAGGTTTTGCATAATACATAGATGAACAGTACATAGCTTGGTAGAGATAAACGTTACAAACTGGCATCTGTTTACATAATATGTGAAACCCTGTCTCTCAAACTAGGTTAACCTGTATCTTGAGAGACAGTGTTCGGCTGCAAAATGACTCAATGAAGATTCACAGGCTGTAGACTGTGTCGTTCTACCTCTATATATACATATTATACAATTTTATAACATTGCTGAAATATAGTTTTGTGTGCGTGTGCATGTGGGTGTATGTGTGTGTGTAGGTGCGTGTGCGTGTATGTTTGTGTGTGTGTGTGTGTTTGTGTGTGTGTGTGTGTATGCGTGTGTGCGTGTGTATGTGTGAGAGTAAATGAATCGACGCGTTATGTTGAAGTATTGTGTTGTGTTGAGTAGGGTGTAAATAAGATGTTATGTTAGGCGATAAATATAAGGAGTGATTCTGTTGTTAGGTAGTCCTGTTGAAGAAGCCACTCAGAGAGTTTAGGTTTAAGCTCATTTTTATTTAGGTCAACTATGTTTAGTGCCTTGTTTATTTTTTGTAAATGTGTGTGCTCAATATAAAGAATTGGTGTCTGGCGAAGGAAGTTTTATGTCGTGTGCTTAAAGAGAGGTTTTTACGCTTATTGGGATCAGAACGGGGAACACTCGTGTGCCTTCTTAGAGTTGCTCTAAGAAGGCACACGAGACGAGGCGCACGGATATATGTATAAGCTTTCATCAAAATATGTTCGGTAGTATTTGCGTGAAGAAGTAACAAACATACACACTCACACGCTCACAAACTTTCGCGTTTATAATATTAGTGTGATTAGTAGCATGATAATATTTTTATTTACCCAAACTCGTTGAAGTATCTATTTATTAATAGCTAGTCTAAACATATTTTTCATGATACTAATTTTATACTTAATTGCTTAGATTTAATTTAGATATAAACATGTTATTTGGTTGATTATTAATTTAGTTGAGCAGGTGTATCTCATATATGTTATTAACAAAGATTTTTTCTCTTAAAGTTCAGTTCTTAGTTATCATACTTTAAACGATATCATGTATTTTTTGTTCTGACTAAATTAAGGTGTCCACTAATTAATCTTATATGATTATTATTAAAGCTGATTGGATAAAGGTGCGGCCGGCGTTATGCACAGGAACTTAACGCTTGAAAATGAAATGAAAATGTTTATTTGCTATGCAAATGCTTATGTTTATTTAGAATATCGGTAACATAGTTGTTGGACGCATTTTTTTTTAAAGACAACGCCCGAATTAGGTTATTTAATCCCTGTGTCGCGGGGTACTTTACAAACATATAATAGACGGACACAAATTACATCCAGACTCAGAACAAGTATTTATGGTTCATACGAATAGTGGTCCAGCGCGAGACTCAAACCCGCGACACAAGGCGGCGAGGCGACTGTCTTAGCCGCTGCACCACACATGCAGTCAATAGCATTGTAGTATAGTTTCACGATATTCGACATAGTGAAACAGAGATGACTTACGGAACAGAGACGTGGTCGCTCACTATCGGCCTTATCAGGTGGCTCAAGGTCACCCAAAGAGCAATGGAAAGGGCTATGCTTGAGTTTCCCTGCGAGATCGAATCAGAACCAAAGAAACCGTGCGAATTGCCAAGCTGAAGTGGCAGTGGGCGGGACACATAGCTCGTAGAGCCGACGATTGTTGGGGCAGAAAGGTTCTCGAGTGGCGACCACGAACCGGAAGACGCAACGTGGGCAGGCCCCCTATAAGTTAGACCGATGATCTTGTGAGGGTCGCTGGAAATCGCTATGCGGATAGCGCAAGACCATCATCATCAATTTGGAAGATGGAACATCAACTCTAGCTTGTTTTTTATATAATTTACGTTTTCGGCGAATATGGGGGGTAGATACTTGACGAACATCTTGCTTTCAGTAAAAATATAGTAACGGGTAGCTTACGTAATTAATTCTACGTAAGAATCGGCCAACAGTTTCGACCTCTTCGGACCTCTATACAAGATGTATAGAGGTCCGAAGAGGTCGAAACAAAAGACAAGAATTCTTAGTTGCCTGGGAATAGGGACAGATGATGTCGGAACTACAGGACAGACCTAACAATATAATATTAACGATAAAGAATAATGATAAATATCTACGGACAACTAACACACTGTCATTTGCTCACAAACTAGACAGAGACTGTACTATGGCAACTAGACAACTGATAAACATAGTTATATACTTCTAAATACATACATATTATAGATGTGCTCGCAGGATAATCGACGATAGAGACCTAACAAGTAAAAAGCTGCAAAACTTGGATCATCGGCGTCAGGTTCCATCTTATCGGTTTTCTACAGGATGTTTCATGGAGAATGCGCTCAAGACCTCCATGAACTTATCCCTCCATCTCCCCTTTTTCATCGGACTACTAGACGTCGGAGGGTCTTCACCGCTATGTCGTTGACATCCCATTATGCAGCACAAGCGTTTTGCTTCCTCTTTCATCATACACACGGCTAAGCTGTGGAACAACCTCCCAAACGACGTGTTTCCAGACCCATATAACATGGGTTTATTCAAGGTTAGAGTGAACAGACATCTTATGGGTACGCGCGGTCCACTTTCGACCACCTCTTTACTTTCAGGTGAGATCGTGGTCAAGCGCAAACCCATTTAGCATAAAAATGACACGCAAACACAGAACAAATAACCGTGCTCTTCACACGAAGATATGACTTTAGTTGGGATCGAACCCGCGACCTCTGGCTTACCAGCGTCACTAGCCACTGAACCAACAGGCCAGACTACTCTTAATTTATTCCTACTATTTATAACCACGATAATCCATCATTTCGTAGACGATAGACTGTATAAACTTTGCACTCAATAATCTTTTATGTAAATAACATAAACATCATTAAGAGACCTATTAAACTATTTTAATTGTTATTTTATATTATTATTAATATAACAATATCTTTTTACACGGTCTTTGGCCTTGAGACAGGGATAATCATACCTGTGTTACTCGACAATTTCAAAGCAAGTTTACGAGTACATCGAAGTGTCCGATCGCCCTGGGCCGATCAGTATATCTTTAACTAGTCAAAGAAGGACAGACGGATCTGATGACGCCCAGATAATATGAACCTGTCACCAGCACATCAAGCTACTCCAATCTGTCAAATTTCCCCAATTGAAAGAGAACCTTATGCATATGTGATAAAGTTGAAAATCTATATAAGATGTTTGACTGATTGGGGTAGATGGATGTGCTGGCGTATGTAGGTACCTCTGGGTATCATATTGGATACACATTAGTTCGCACGTGTACTAAATGTCAATAAAATTAAACGTGTATAGTCCTCATTAGCTAAATTGAACTCTATTTAATCTAACGAGAGTGTATATTGACTTGTTTTGAATAAGAGATTTTATTCTTAACTCTGCAGTTTTATGAAGTAATGGATATTGTTAAGATTTGAACACGTCAAACAATTATTATAAGTCTTTTAAATACAATTGCTATTAGCAGAATAAATATTTACTTCGCTCGAAGTGAATAACTAATAGACTTACATATATCCTTATTTTATTAGTAAATTAGCAATATTTTTATGTGGATAGGGTGTTAAATGTGTGACCTCCTAATGATATGGCCTGCGGCGTGGTTGGTAAAGGCTTCCTTTGCACGCGTCGTGGTCGAGGGTTCGATTCCCAGGACATATATTTGCGTGCATGTCAATGTCTGTTTGTCCTGAGTCTGGGTGTTATTATTTATATAAGTTTACAAAAGAAAAGTAGTATCATACTAATATTATAAAGGCAAAAGTTTATGACTGTGTGAGTGTCTGAGTGTGTATGTTTTTTACTTCTTCACGTCTAAACGGCTGGAGCGATTTTAATAAAATTTGGTATGGAGTTAGCTGACACCCTGAATTAACACATAGTCTATAATCTATAATGTTTAACGCGGGTAAAACCGCGGGGCACAGCTAGCTATCTATATAAGTAAAAAAGAAAAGTACTATACGCAATATATCAGTTATCTGGTTTCGATAGTACAAGATCAGGGGCTCTACCGGCTAAGTCGCCGAACATCGTTTTCGTGAATGGCGTTCAAATAAATAAAGGTTAAAAATTATTTAATCAGTCGTCAGTCGCAGATGTAGCCGGTAGAGTCCCTGTTTAGTTTGGCATCAGATGACCGTGTGCGAATAATGTCCTAAGATATTAGTAAGTAGAGATTGTTGATATTGGCCAGATGGTCGAGTAGTTAGTGACCTGACTACTAATTCAGAACAAATTAACGAGCTCATCATCCAAAGAATTGTCCTGGGTGGGGATCGAACACACGACCTCTTGCTTAGCAGTCAGGAACACTTACTACTACACTTACTACACAACTAGGATTGCCAACTTTTTTTTACTAGAAATAAAGTGTATTCTCCATTATCTGGAAACTGCTGGATGCGAATAGCGCAAGACCGGCAATTGTGGAGATCTTTGGGGGAGGCCTTTATCCAGCAGTGGACATCTTTCGGCTGATATATATGATGATGATGATGAAAGTATATTCAGGTCTATGAAGAATATTAAACAGTATTATAGAAAAATTAACAGTATTTTATTTATTTATTGTTTTGAATACATATTTTATAGAGCTTCTCGCATAACTTACTAATTTACAATCCTTGTGGCTGCGCTGCACTGAGCAGTGAACGCACTTTAACTAAATAAATGTAAACAGTATTTTGTATACTTTATCTTTGTTCAACAGTAAAAAGTATAATTTAGTGAAAATCTAGTCAGAACAGTCAGTTCGTAATCTTAAAGTTGTTTAAGTTATTTTTTAATTAATTATGATAAAAAAACAATAAATCCTAACTGGTTATCAATTAGAAAAAGAAGACATCCAGACATCATTAAAATAATTATTTGATAAAACTATTTAATTGTCTTTTTATGAATTAAAACTGCGGACACGAATGTTATTGAAACATATTTAATTGATTTTATAGTTAATTTAATGCATTATCTATTTATTACTATGTTTACTAAACAAATCAACTTATATATAGATATGGTTCAGTTTTTCTGTGTACTTATTATGGCAGCTTTTTGTACTTACCTAAGTATTTTGTGTTAATTTTATGGTTACTTCTTCTTCTCTAAGAGGGGAAGTGTGTAGGTAGTTCTGAGTATAGTTCTAAGTGAGTAATTGTCAAGCTACCCTGCTATTAGAAAATAAACAGTCTTGAGTTGAACGCCATTGTGTTTTATTGCTATAATTACAAGTCTCTTATTATTTGACATGGTTGGTAGATATTTGCATTTCACGCCGCAGGTTGTGGGTTCGATTCCCACCCGGGACAGATATCTGTGAAAATGAACATATCTGTATGCCCTGAGTCTGGGTGTTATTATCTTTATAAGTATGTATTTACAAAAGAAAAGTAGTAAAGTAGTATATCAGTTATCTATCTTCCATAGTACACGCTTTGCTTAATTTGGGGCTAGGATGATCTGTGTGACATTGTCCCGAGATATTATTATATTATTATTATACCGTTTTTCACTAAATCATACTTTTTACTGTTGATCAAAAATAAAGTACCTATACAAAATACTGTTTACATTTATTTAGTCAGAGGGCGTTCACTGCACAGTGCACCGCAGCCAGATGCAGCCGTGCAGATGGCCGTGTCTGTATATTACCCCAGGATATTATATTATCCAGTGAGGGTGTAGATATCCCATACCCGAGAGAATATCTCCCAGAGAAGGAGCAGCAGCGTCTCTCTGTGTACTATGACCGCGATACTGCGATCGCCAACTCGTATGTCAATCGGGGCGATTATGGCAAACCCTTAATCATTTTCGAGAAGCCAGTCTTCAGAAGCCGATGTCCAACTGGTAGGATGATGATGATGCATTTAATTTTCGTTGTAATTATGAATTGGATTCTGTTTTTAGAGTCCTTTTTCTTAAGCGATATAAAGGCAAAGGGGATATTAATAATTATTTTATCTTGGGACAAGTAACACACTGCCATCTGATCCCAAACTAGGTAGAGCCTGTACTATATATATATATTAAACACAAGGTCCGTTATAATAATAATACTGAATTCATTACTTAATATAGACAGAAACATTCAGACAATAGGTATGTACTAAAATATAAATTTCAATCATTAAACCTAAACATAATCTCCTTGACAATAACTTAATACAAGCTAGCTAAATATCAGTACTATTATAAAATAAATTGTATAAATGTTTAACATTCCGTATACCTAAATATCTGTAATATGCAACTAGAAATAATAACTGTATTTACTACAAACATGTTCTGACTATTTACAAGCGCTTTTTTTAAGTCTACGTGAATAAAAACCTTTTTTATTTTATTTAATTTTTTATTTTATGGCACCAGACAACTGATAAACATACTTACATACATATCACACTAATATTATAAAGGCGAAAGTTTGTGAGTGTGTATGTTTGTTACTTCTTCACGTTAAAACGGTTCTTAATCCTAATTATCCTATTCCTATCCTAATTCCTAATTCCAGTTTTTACCCGCTTCAGGTTTAGACAAAGACCTCATTAAATTTGGTTGAACACGCTGCCAATTAAACCAAAGAGTCGGGGAAAAAACCCGAACAAGTGCTCGATCTGACTTCTTTCATGACTCAGAGGCAGTCGAATAAACGTTATTAGGTATAATGATCAAAATAACCTCAATTTCTTTCGAAACGGCTAAACAACAGTTATAATACCTCTTCATAGAAAATATGACACAGTAAAATATTATATTCTAGTACTTACTTCAAACTTGTTATTGTTAAGTATATAGATAAATACTTACGTACTTCAAACACTTAGGTTCAAGTTAGTGCATACCTAGTCCTGTATAATGGTCGTTGGAATAACGGTGGTGACTTTAACCACAGATAATAAGGTCGCCGATTTGATTCTCGGGGTTTTTTTATTACTTAGTAAACAAGCATAAACAAAAAGAAATCAAAAACCACTTTTTTACGGATTGATATAAATATTGAATTTTGACTCCTTGTGTATAAATTCAACGTAAAATTTTAAGTTTACGAATAACAATAAAATATATAAACAAAAACGAATCCTCGGACACGAAGGTATTCACAAGATGTTCGTAAAAATAAATGCAGTACTAGCTGAGATAGGGCCATTTTTCATACCAGTACGGATAAAATTAATATTGTTTAAAATGTATAGGTACCACAATGAGGGCTACCGCGTATCAATTTGCCGCTAGAGGCGCTAGCATCGCGGCAGGTCTACGAAACGTCAAAATACACTGTTTTTGTTCGGGTTACGCTGTTTATTAATAAAAACTGCGATTATAACTAAAAATTTTGGTTTAAAACTAAATAAATTACAAAATGAGTAACAGCTCGATGACTGTAATAAATATTTGAAAAAATAATTAAAATCCTGTTAAAGTGTTTCATAAATAGCATGCCGCAGTGTTGTGCGGGGACTGCACAACACTGCGGCATGCTATTTATGACACACTTTAACAGGATTTTAAATATTTTTCGTAAAAACATTCGTCGCGTCCACATTAACAATGATTTTGATCAGCTATAGTGGACCTTCCGCGACAGTGGCGCCGACTGGTGAGCACAAAAACGGTAGCCCTCATTGAATGCATTTTCCGTATGTGTTATGAAAATAAATTATTTCTTTCTTTATTTCAAAATCTAATAAATCACACAAGTGCTAGTCGTAATATCAGTTTTTTTTTTTGTCATTTTTTGAGCAAAAATAACAAAAGTTTGATTTTTAGAAGTGGCACAGAAACCTGTAGGGTTTGAGTGTGCCACTTTACAATATGTCGTCGGCACTTAAGAATAACATTAGGTAAGTTGATTATAGCTCTGTGAAATCTAAGTTAAATTAAATTAATTTATCAAAAGACATTATTAAGAAAACTAAAGTTATTTGTGAGGAGTTTTATTTTTTACCTTATTTTATCTTTGTATATTTATTTGAATATTACAACTGTCTACCTAGTATATAGAGGAACTGCAGCATATTTGGAATACTAGTTTGTTTTATGATAATAAGTTTAAGGATAAAAGGGATAGCTCTATAAAAAATACACGAAATTATTGGCGATTTACTAAACTTTAATAATACAAATAATCAAATATAACAAAAACCAAAAACCTTATCAAAATGCCTATCAAACTAAAAAACTCCAAAAACGAGATTCGACATGGGGTGCAGGTAATTTGGAATATAGTATTCCAAATTATATACACTATTTTCTTTGCCAATAGCTAACAGTTTTTCTTATAAACTAATAGTTTTCTTATGTAATAATATCTAATAGCTTTATAATTTCTGCTTATCTAGCTAATCAGTCTTTTTACAAAATATTCTAAAATAACATTTAATTATTAAGTAATCAGTCACAATAATCACAGATAAGTATTTAGTTTAAACTTATAGTTTACTAGTCTTAGTTACTAAATCTTGCAGTATTCACAAATATACACCGGATTCATAACCACTACAAGCACCGTGAACCCACAATTCGCACATTAAGCACTGTATCCATTCTTTACCCCCTTTACCCTCGCTATATTCTCCGTTACAGAATAAACATCCAGCATCTTCATCGGTAGGGACTGCAGTCACATCGTTGCTACCTCGTTGGAAGAGTCTGTATTATTTCCAGATATAGCCCCAGGATTCGAATCTGATGAGTCACTGTCTGTCATATTTCTTTTCTTTGACTTTTTGTTATTTTATTTTTGCCCTTTCCCTTAATATTTTTTTCTGCGTTCTGTTTTCTTTATGTGATTTTTTAAGTTGAGCATTCTCAAGGTATTTTTTATAAGGAAACCTTAAGATTATTGCCGAGCTTGCTGGCTTACGACGTTACGACCTCTATTACTAGTTCTCGTTTTTACTGTGGGCACGGGAGAAATATTACAGGGAGTAATAAGGGACTTAATTTTCGTCCTACAACCAGACGGCTCTTGCTCTGTGTCTTCTAAATTCTCCACTGGCAAAGAAGCAACCGTGGGGGAGTAGAGTGTTATTGAATTAGTTTGAGTGTTTAGATCCTCTTCAAAATCTGAAGCAGCGGCCATGTTATCGGCTTGAGTAACTATATATCGACTAAACGGATATATGCCACCAACTTTGAAACCATTAGCAACAATTTCTCCAGTTTAGCACTTGATGTAGGCTTTTCCGAATAGCTCAATAACATTAAATCAAATCATCAAATCAATCATCATCAAATTTGGAATATTCCAAATTATGTTCACTATCGGTATACCAAATTAACAACATACCATCCTAAACTAAAATTCGATGTCAAATTTTTTATTCTAGATATATTCACAAAATCATAGTAACATCATAAGCTAATAAGGTCACTTAACAGTTTCAGTCATTACAATGACGATGTAAAGTTTTACAATAAATGTATCACTAATTGCATTCTTACCGAAAAAGTTCGCAAATCACGCGTCTCGCTTCCTTGAGGCTGGCAACCGAAATGTCAAGATGGCGTCCGGTTTTTAATATTCGATACGTTTGTGTGTCGTATGACGTTATGTTCACGGCAAAAAAACACAGATGGCGGTTATATTTATTTAGATATTGAAGTATTCCAAGTTACCTGCAGTATGCCAAATATGCTGCAGTTCCTCTACGGTAATTTCAATAGTCCATAAAATGCAGCCAGCTGTCAGATTGACGGATATGTACGGACGGACTGAAAAAGCATTGCAATATATTTCTTTGGCACCATTCGGGTACGGTACCCTAACAATGACCTAACTGATCACTGAACTTAAATCTCAGGTAACTGAATACCTTACACGCGACCTCAGTTCCTTAAATAAGATACTTTAATATAATATTGTCTTTTTGTGGGTGGACATGTTATGTTATGTTAGAAGAAGTACATGTAATTTCAATCAATCAATCATTTATTTGCTGAACACAGGTCCCGACTTAATTGATTAAAAAAAATATATTAAAATAATTGAACTCTACGTTCTACCTAAAATGATCTACACTACCATCTACATGAAATTGTTCGTCTTTGTCACTACAGAATACAAAAATAAGTTTTACATAAATACTTTGAAATAGTTCATAATCTAAAATCACAAAATAAAATCACATCTAAAGTAGGTAAAGAAAGGTAAAGGTAGGTAACTGAACCTATCTTAATTGATAGGGGGCCTTATCAATAGACTAGCTGTAAAAATACGCGGCGCTTAACCACGCAAACATTTTACAGACCAGTAAGCGGTAACCAGTAATGCATGGGTAGGAGTATCTTATATTTTTAAAGATTTTGAGCTATGGACAATTCCATACGATCAACGTCATAAGTGGAAACATAACAGAGAGACAAAAACCGTTTAAGTATTTACAACTGTATTTAAATTGTCTGGGTCATTAACGATCTACAATAAATATTGAAACACTGGCAGCATTTTAAATGGTTGCTACTAATGTTAGGCATTTATCAATGTTACAGTAAAACGGAACGCAATAAATAAGAATGCCAGTATCTATTTCAAAACCACGCGCCTATAAGTGCGTTGATGAAGTTTTTAACAACAAATAATAATAATAAAAATAAATATAAAATAAATAAATAAAAAAGGTTTTTATTCACGTAGACTTTAAAAAAGCGCTTGTAAATAGTCAGAACATGTTTGTAGTAAACATATAGTTAAGTATGAAAATATAGTTGTATACATTATTATTTCTAGTAACATAGATATTTAGGTACACATTGTATGAAAACATTTATAAAATTTATTTTATTATAGCATTGATATTTAGCTAGCTCGTATCAAGTTATTGTCAAGAGATTATGTTTAATTATCTAGTTTCAGTCTAATATTTTTACTACATATTGTCAATGGTTCTGTCTATATTAAGGTATTATTATTATGACGGGCCTTGTGTTAATAACGACGGTCGCGCTTTAATGCTACCACCGGATCCAATGCGCCCCAACTGAGAAGACCCAGCGAAACAAACTCATATAATGTCCTCCTAACCGAATTTCGGCCACGGCGGCCAGTCTCAACAGAGATTAGCCATCTGCGCGGGACATATTATAGTGCTCAAGTGTGTGCGCAAACACAGGAGCACTTTCTATTCCATCACTCTCATGATCCGATGGGACGCCTAGGCGACACGACCGGAAAGAGGTCATGATGATGATGCTGAGAAATTTTTCTTTATACTGAAAAGTCTCAAAATCACATTTTCGGCCCGACCCGGGATTTGAACCCAGGATCTCGTTCACTGCGGGTGAACACGCTACCGCTAGACCAACGAGGCAGTCAAATAAATAAATGATTAATAATGAATGATAAAATATTTTCAAGAAAAACATTTTACAGACATGCGATAAACAGATGAAAAAAATTAGGGCGATAGAAAAAAAAGTTTCACATTAAAACATTATCGACTAGCAGTGCCCCTCGGTTTTACCCACGTTAAACTTTATATGAGTCATTCCGATATATAAGCTATATTACTATAAAGTTTCATCAAAATCCATTCAGTAGTTTTTGCATGAGAGAGTAACAAAGGTCCATACATCCACATTCATAAACTTTCGCATTTTAATATTAGTAGGTATTATCAGATTATTTAAGGCATTATGTAATAAATAAAGCGTAGGAGCGAATAAATATCACGGACAGACTTGTACAACTTTTTACCATATTGGTACAGAATCCTAAAAAAATATAATCCATAACATAACATTTTAATCGTTAAGAACTAGATCTAATTTGTAACATAAATCAAGTGGCAAAATCATAACAGAAACCGGTCAGGTTTTAAGCCTTCGCATATTATGATTAAAATTCCTTATTCTTTAATGTGTTCGTCATATATGATATAATTCAGAACACAATTATTAAGCTTATATAAAAAGGCCTTGTGGTGACGGCGGCGAATATCAGAATATCATCACCCCATCTCATCCTGTGGGGGGCGTATAAGTTGACCCCAGGATAAATCTACCAGATGACAGGCAGCAGCTTCCTTCTGAGTAATATGACCATCTTACTGCGAACGCAACCCGTCTGCCAAGCGTGGCGATTATGGCATTTCCCCCGAAGATAATTCTTGGGTGAGGCTTGTCCAGCGATGGACTTTTTTCAGCTGTAATGATGAAATTTAAAACAAACTGTGAACTGCGTGTACTATGATCATCATACTGCAAGCGCAAGACCGTCCGCCAAGCGTGGTGATTATAGCATATCCCCCCAAATGGCAACGTTATAATAAACCTTTAGGGGATGATGATGATTATGATGATAGTGTAGATAATTTTCTTATATATAATATAAATAGATATAAACCATATACCACTTAATAACACATAGAGGAAGCCAATAAATTATATGAATATGAAAAAATATATATTATAAATTCACGAACATGCAAACATGTTCCTTATCTACGGCACTGTATTAAATTACTACCTGTTGACATCTTGCATCGGTTAATATTATTCATAGCTAATAACTTGCTTATAACTATCAATATTAATTCATATTAAAGCCATGAAAAAACTAACTTGACGGTAAACTGAAATAAAAATATTTAATCGACTAAAAAAGAGCAATGTTTTTAGTAAGCAAATACCTAATGTTAAATACATTGAGAATTAAAAAATGATTAAGTATATATTACTAGCTGCGTCCGCGATTTTACTTGCGTTGTAATTTATAAATTAAAGCCTATATGTCATCGTTAAAGTTTCATCAAAATCCATCCGGTAGTTTTTGCGTGGAAGAGTTGGATGTTTGTTAATCCATACATCTAGACATCTATACTCATAAATGTACATATTTATTATAATAGTAAGATGGTGTGAGCTGTCAGTCTATTGTCCGGATTAGCACAGCAAAAATCTCCCGGGCAAAAAGACATCCCCATCTGGTCACAGGCCTGTCTAAATATTTGGGGGTATAACATAATCTCTGCCCGTGGTAGAAAGGTTGGGTTATCGCAGTAAGATCATAGTACTCAGAGAGACGCTGCTGTCCACACTGGCAAATATTCCCTCAAGTGATTTCTACTCTCCCAACGAGATGAGGAGTGATATCTTTGATTCCGTCACCACATACAATTTAGGTATATAATGTTAAAAATACATACATACATAGACTCACGCCTGTTTCCCAGGGGGATATGCAGAGACAACGGATTTCCATTTGTCACGATCTTTGCACACGTCTTTTGCCTCGATTACTGTCATTATATTTGTAATGTTAAAAATGTCGTATTTTAATTCCAAAATTGTATCCATCAGTTAGTTTGTTCTTAACCTCTACTACTGGATCAGCCAGCACAACCAGCTACCCCAATCTGTCAAATTTCTTTAATAGATTTTCAACTTTATCACACAAGTATAAGGCTCACTTTCAATTGGGGAAATTTGACAGATTTGGGTAACTTGATGTGCTGGCGTCTGCACATCTATAAAATAACAATTTATCCTGCAATGACGTCTGTTTTCATAGCAGAAATGTTTACTGTGAGTCTATTATATTTTTGCTAATGCAGACAGATTCCAACAACATCTAGCGAAACCGTTTAGAATTTATTATTTAATTTATAGTTTAGTAAATGATGGGGCCTCTTCTATTAGTATTCTTAAAAGGTACATGACTTTTGAGACGAAATTTAATATACCTACTTATAAGTCTTATAATAGAAGTTATAACTACTTATTTAAGGCCCGGAATTCAATGCGAAGGATTAGGATTAGGATTATTAAAATGAATTAAAAAAGAGGAAAGTATTTAAAACAAGTTTTCACGATTACGCGTATTGCACTTAACATAAGGGTATGACAAATAGATTTCTCCATATTAAGTGTGCATTTTAAAAATAACAAAATAAAAAAAACACATATAATAAATATATCCCTCATATTTATCCCTCAATATTTAGATATTGAGGGATAAATATTCAGTACAAGTTTTTATTTTGATATTATTAAAATGAACACTATATGTATGCATATTTTTTATAGCTTAAGTTAAACTTCTGATTGAGAGCCTTCTGTGCTAGCGACTACTCGGTGCCTTCGATTTTTAATTTTTAATAGTAAGTAGTACTAAATTAAATAAAGTTATTAACTTGTTATATATTTAAGGATTACTAAATATGTGATAAATAGACGGTCAATATGAACCTTAATAACGCCTCATTTTGGTATGCGTATATTTTACACCACACTTCTTACACTCGGCGCATTTTATGCGACTACACGAGTACTTCTTAGAACCTACTTCTTCTTTTTAGAAGCTACTTTTTATCTTTATAAATAAGCTAGCTTAATCGGAATGTTTCTTAGTTTCGACTCTCTCCCAAGGAAACGGCTCTGTGGAATTTTATCAATATTTAATTAAATTGTCTTGTCGATTTCATCGTTTTAGTGCATTTTCGCGTTAAGCTTTGTGTTCAAACTTTATTATATCCATTTAAAATAAATTAAATAAATATCTTGGGACAACTAATATACTGCTAACTGATCCCAAACTAGCCAGGCAACTGAACAAAATACTTATTTATAAGAGATGCGGGCAGCGCAGGACCGGCTATTGTGGAGATCCTTGGGGGAGGCCTTTGTTTAGACATCTTACGGTTGATATGATGATGATGATATATCATTATAAAAAATATGAATCACCGAATTGTTTGTACGCTCATAACTTCCAAACGACTCCACCAAATTGGATAAATCTTTCTTTTATGTGTTCGTTATTGTCAGAATACTACACAGCACAGTTACGTACGTACGTACAGTTTTCAGCAATAAAGGCTTAATAAAAAAAATACTGTCAGAATAAGGTTTGTACGAAAATGCAATGCAAATATTATAAATAATATCTGTAAAGTGTCTGTATCAGATAGAAGACTACATCATTATGTCGTTGTTTCTTCAGCACTATTTGACAATAACTTGATACGAGCTAGCTAAATATCATTGCTGTTAGAAAATAAATTTTATAAATGTTTTAATACAATCACTACAATGTGTACCTAAATATCTATGTTACTAGATATAATAATGTATACAACTATAATACTACAAACATGTTCTGACTATTTACAAGCGCTTTTTTAAAGTCTACGTGAATAAAAACCTTTTTTATTTATTTATATTTATTATTCTCTCGGGAAGTAAATGCAAAAAATGTACATTACAATGCATTAAAATATTAGACTTGGACAATATTGACGGCAAAAAAATATAGCTGTTTGTAGTGCGCCGGAAAAGCTATTTATAAATAAATTACACCTAGATACAGAACAAATACTCGTCGTATTCTTAGACAATTATTTGTCCTGGGTGAGAATCGAACCCGCGGGCTCTGGCTTTGCACTCCGGGTCATAATGGTTAATAATCCGGAGTGCAAGCTTCAACTTAACACCCTAATAAATATGTTAATAAAGTCCCCATATCTTTTCAATTTTATTTTATTACCGCCGATAACTTTATTATTAGATTTAACGAGACTAAAAGCACTTGCTTCCTGCGTCAATAAACAGGGAATCCCACTAACTTCAAACCTGATCCTGCATGCCTTCGATCCCTTCCAATGAACGGAAAGTTTCATAAAGCTGGGCCAAACCCCGATCCTTTTAGTTTCGCTGTAAATATTCCATCACTTAACAAGGTGTAGAGACACGGAGCAAGCAAGCAGGTTTGCTTGGTTTTTTTATAGAACTTGATCCTTTTATGTGTTTAAGATAAACTGGGAATCCCGTCCATCTAATAGATAATGCTATAGGTAATAAAATTAATTATTTAGTGTTATGATCTAACTGTCATATTTTACTAAACATAATATTAAACATAAAAATAAAATGTAAAACATACAGCATAACATTAGCGAACTACTTTACCGGGGAAGTACATTCATCATACATATATTTGACGCGCTTTTCGCGCCGCAGAACGTCGGTTCGATTCCCACCTAGGACAAATATTTGTGTTCATGAATGTCTGTTTGTCCTGAGTCTGGGTTTAATTATCTCTTTTTTTACTCTCTTTATTTGGGTGTTTTCATGCAAACAGATATGCCAACACCATCGTGACTTTTACATTAAAGTGATGGATGCCATATGTGTTGCAATCGTGATAGGCTACAATAAGGGTGAACCGTTTGCCATACAATGGCGTGTAGGTACATGTTTTTACACGAGATGATATACGAGTAAATATTCAAAGAGAAATATAATAAAATGCAAAATGTTACTGTTAATTGAATTCTATGAATTATTGAAGCAATGTCAACAAAAACAATATTACGAGCCGATGTTACAGATAATGTATTTTTAATAAATATTCACAATCTAATTTAATTGTTTGTATTCTTTTTTGTTAAAAGTGGTCGCTGATGACCCTAAATATTACCTAGAAAACCGCGACCTGAATTACAAAAAAATATATAGATAAGTCTACTAAAAAAACGGATCAGCCAATGTAGGCGTGATGATGGATTTGTATAATTCATCCTCATCATATCAGCCGAAAGACGTCCACTGCTGGACAAAGACCTCCCCCAAAGATCTCCACAATTGCCGGCCTAACGCTATTCGCATCGAGTGGTTTCCAGCGACCCGCACAAGATCATCGGTCCATCTTGTAGGTGGCCTGCCCTCGCTGCGTCTTCCGGTTCGTGGTCCACTCGAGAACCTTTCTGCCCCAAAGGCCGTCGGTTCGGCGAGCTAAATATGTGCCCCGCGCACTGCCACTTCAGTTTTGCAATTCTTCGGGCTATGTCGGTGACTTTGGTTCGCCTGCGGATCCCGACTTTTCTGATTCGATCTCGCAGGGAAACTCCGAGTATAATTCAAACTCTAAAAGTTTATAGGTACATTTTTTTATAAAGACTACTTACGCCCCTAACCTCTCCGCCTCTCGTGCACTCTAATCACAGCGAGATTAAAGTTACACGTTGTTTACAAGTATTATTTGCAAGTTTCCTAACTCCAATGCAAAAAAAAATTAAAATTGTCTGTCAATAAATGATCAGTCAACATTCATAATTCATAAGTAATGATGTATAACATTTTTTATGGGAGTGATTTTCGAAAAGGGACGGAAATGTGTTATAAGTAATCGAAGAAACGCGCGAGATAGCGCCAACCCATTTTGCGTTGGTACCAAGACATACAGTCGGCCAAGGTAGTGTATGCGATTATATATTTGGCCAACATTATGAATAAATTGGCTTCACATACATATTATTATCATTAAATTTTCAAATTTCAGATGTTACATATCATATGCGACTATTGTAAGGCTTGCTCGTTTTTTATAGGCTATAGTAACCGCTAAGTATCGAGTGGGCCGTATGTTTGCTTATTGGTAGTACAAAAATAAGCAGTTATAGTGTACATAAGCTTGCAGTGCTAGGGGAATAAACCGCGTATTGCTGAATCCTCTCAAGAAATCCACGACAGGAAGTTCATTCCACATTATGACCTACGCCCATCAAATATTATTTATTAGCTATTAGTTAAACTATGGCCCCAATACAAGACGGAAACGTATAACTTCCATATAATTTCCGGTCGCAAACACATTTGGAAGATGTCCTTGCGAAATTAGCAACAAAACAAACAATATAAACTTATATTTTGCCATATTCGTACGCGGAAATTTCCTTTGAACTTTAAAGAGAAACCACAAGATTCATTATTGACTCTTTATAAGTATTTCCTATATTTGAATATTCTGTGTAAACTGACGACGTCTTTCTGGCTTTTGTGACGGCTGTGAACCAAAACAAAATTTTATATTATAACTCCAATAATTTCACACGAAATCCGCCAATTAGTAATATTACCGGTTAGTGGTTGACCAAACTGATAAAATATTTTTTTAATTAGTATGATTTTAAGGTAATGAAGATTGTATCGCGAATCATAATTTATTGTAGTACGGGTTGAAGAATATTTAGTGAGTGTTGAAAAAAATATACAACAAGTTATAAGTTAATAGCACATATTAACTTTAGAATAATAAAATCATCCTGGATACCTACTACTTTTCTTACTATATATACTTATACAGATAATTACAGACCACACTCAGGACAAATAGCAACCGAACCCACGACCCGCGGCGTGAAAGACATCTGAAAACCACGCTAACCGGGACGTTCTATTTTCTTAAATCAATCATTATACAGTAATTTGGTAAAAAAAAATGTGAGCCGTCACGGGACGCCTGGCAGATGTAAAACATCGACATTATTTTGTAAAAGTAATATGCAGAAAAGAACATATTGTGATAGGAACTAAATATGTCATAATGATAAAATAAAAAGTCGATTGCGCATGCGTCACGGCATGCGTCGCCACGCCAGAAATCTGTTTTACGTGCGGCTATAGATGTTTCACATCAATAAACCTAAGGAAATCCATGTTTAAGGCCCGAATTGAGAGATTTAAGAGAGGTAGGGCACAGTGTTCATTTGCTCGAAGATCATTTCCTCTGGGGACGTACCTCCACCTTAGAAAAGACATTCCATAATAATTACATTAATAACTCAATGTTGTGTTTCTGCGTGTGAGTAAGGTCGCCAGAACAGAACTCATCGGCGGGGGGAAGGGTGTAGCAACACTTGTTTGCTGACTTTTTAAAGGCCGGCAACGCACTTGCGACTCCTCACACTAATATTATAAAGGCGAAAGAATGTGAGTGTTTATGCTTGTTACTTCTTAACGTCTAAAAGGCTGGAGCGATTTTAATAAAATTTGGTATGGAGTTAGCTGGCACCCTGTATTAACATATCTATACATAAAATAAAATCGTAGGAAAGTCGAAACTGTACATTGAATATTTTTTTTAAAGTATGCTTGTGGCGTGATCTACAATCGATATCGATGCCAAGAATATAGTTTTTAGAATTTTTGTCTGCGTGTCTGTTTGTCTGTATGTATGTCCAGGCTAAACTCAAAAAGTACTGCATGGATTTACTTCAAATTTTGCATGAATATTACTATGAGGTCGGGTCTACATATACGCTACATATTATCACGCTATCACCTACGGGGGAGGAGCTGTGATAATTTATAAACTTTAACGCGGGTAAAACCGCGGGGTACAGCTAGTAATTTATAAAGTTTAACGCGGGTAAAACCGCGTTTCACAGCTAGTGTGACATAGAGTGAGCTTATTATAAGGATAGGTTTTAGCTCACTATATGCACTTCGCTTACACACTAACCACTTTAGGGAATGTGCCGTCTCTTACAATGTACTTTACATTGTAAGAGACGGCAGATTCGCTAAATCTGAGCTCAGGCATTCTGTAATCGACCACTTCCAAATTATGGATTCCAAACAGGAAAGTGATCCCAAGTTTGACGGTCACCGTAGCCTAGTTGGTAGTGCTCCTGCCTACGAAGCTGGTGGTCCTGAGTTCGAATCCCGGTAAGTGCAAATATTTGTGTGATGAGCACGAATATTTGTTTCTGAGTCATGGATGTTTTCTATGTATATAAGTATTCATCTATCTATATAAGTATGTATATCGTCGCCTGGTACCCATAGTACAAGCTTTGCTTAGTTTGGGGCTAGGATGATCTGTGTGACATTGTCCCCAGATATTATTATTATTATTGAGTCGTCTGCCATCCGCGGCCTATATGCGTATGGCAAATCAGCGCATTACTTTTCAAATTCCGCTCCTAAGACAGTTTTAAAAATAAATACGGAAATATTAATAGATAAAATTTGTTTAGTAGATGATTCTCTACCTACTAATAGAATTCGGAAATACATTAATAAAATAGTATTCAAATATTATGCTTAAATTAGAATATTTTTACATTTACAATAGGCCTGACGTGGTTAACATCTGTAAAATTATAGAGAAACCTTCTGATTTACGTTTGTGGTTTTTTATTATTATGAAAACTATAGTTATGATATATCTCTAATGGAATTAGTGGCCGCAAGCACTTGTAATTTATTATTAAAAATCAAAAACAAAAATTGATTTTGGGACTTTACTGCAAAACGAAAAATTTTTCAGCATCAGCCCGAAGTCTGGGATTTGGCGGTATTATACCCCTGAGCTTAGGAGAGCACGTAAAGCCGTCGCTCCTGTACCTGACGGGGATGCCTAGCGACACGACCGGAAAGAGCCGGTCGTGTCGCTAGGCATCCCATCGGATCAAGAGAGTGTTGGAATAGAAAGTGCTCCTGTATTTCCACACATATTTGTGCACTATAATATGCCCGCGCTGATGGCTAATCTCTATTGAGGCTGGCCGTCGTGGATGCAATTCATTTAGGCGGACATTATTATTATTATCAAAAATCCTTTCACAACCTTTCGCATTTATAATATTAGTAGTAAGTAGGTTAATATTATGTCCGGTGTAGTGGACCAGTCTCCGTGTAGATTAGCCGCTGCAGTGGAAAAGCCATCTATTATTGACGGAAGCACAACTATGTGAGACTAGAATAGGTATATTTCCGTGATGATTTTCTAGAATATAATTATGTAAATATACATGTTATTGTTCCGTTACGGAAGTTTGAGTTCAAAAGGTTACTGGCCATTGAAATTATGTTACAATCATTGACAAAAATCTTAACCCTCTTTTTTCTGCTTGACACGAATCCAATCACGTAGACACAAATGACTTTGGCAAAAAAGCCATGCGCCATAGATTAAAAAAGAGCGGAATACTGATTTGTTATTGACGTCATTCGAATCGGCGAGTTTGAGCACTCTAATACAAGACAATTAGTGTACACGCCCCAAATTGGTGGTTCAGACTTTTTGCCTTAGAATAATTGCAAGCGACAATTTAACAAAAAACACGTAGTCCTGGCGAGCTGGTTTGATGGTTAGTGAAACTGCTGAGGCAGAAGATTGGTTCGATCCACATCCAGGACAAATCTTTTTGTGATGAGCTCGATAATTTGTTCTGTGTCTGGATGTTATATGTCTATGATATGTATGTATTTTAGAAATATGTACCTAGGCATAATCTCAAATATGGGAATTCATAAATTTAACCACCCAAACCGGTGCAGGCCAAAATATCAATTTCCATTTGTAGCCAAATGGCAAGAAACGGAACCTGAATTATGAATTTCACACAAAAATAAAAATAAAAAAATAAATTTTGGGGGTTTCCCTTACTTAGAACTGAAACACACGGAAAAGTCTTCAAAATGATATTGAGGTTTCTAATATAATTTTTTTCTAAACAACACGAGAGACACTTCCAAAGTGGTAAAATGTGTGTCACTCCCTGTAACTTATATAATAAGAGAATGATAAAACTAAAAAAATATACGATGTGTACGTTACAGAAACTAAAAATCGATTTGAACAAGATATAGTAACTGGTTTTATTTAATACGTTATAAATTGTAAACCGCAATTTATGGAATTATTTACGGACCCTTCATGGGGGAGTCCGACTCGTACTTGGCCGCCTTTTTTAAGATTAGATTGCTTAGATTGATAGATTGTGTGTAATTTTTGTATTTAGTTGACAAAATTTTCTTTATTAAGTTTTTTCTAAGAAAAACGCAATTTTACTACGAAAATTCTAGAAAGAACAGTAAATATTTATTTTAACGTTAATATAAACGTTCTATGTACGGCCAATGTCTGCCAACTATAAAAAGTGACTGCACTAGCGGTTAAAGTAGTCAAAAGTAGTTAAATTGCCCTCGTGTTCGGGTTTAATCCCACAGATCTAATATTTGTGAAAGAAAGAAAGTACCTTATCATCATCATCAAATCAGCCGAAAGACGCCCACTGCTGGACAAAGGCCTCCCCCAAATATCTCCACAATTGCCGGTCTTGTCTCCCCTATCCGCACAACGATTTCCAGTGACCCTCACAAGACCATCGGTCCATCTTGTAGGGGGCCTGCCCACGCTGCGTTTTCTGGTTCATGGTCTCTCGAGAACCATTCTGCCCCAGAGGCCGTCGGCTCTACGTGCTATGTGCCCTGCCACTTCAGCTTGGCAATTCTTCGGGCTATATCGGTCATTTTGGTTCGCCTGCGGATCTCAGCATTTCTGATTCGATCTCGCAGGGAAACTCCAAGCATAGCCCTTTCCATTGCTCTTTGGGTGACCTTGAGCCGCCTGATAAGGTCTATAGTCAGCGACCACGTCTCTGTTCCATAAGCCGACTGGCAATACACATTTGACAAAATACATTAAACAAGCAAAAATACATATAATAATGTCCTTCAGGTCGAATTTTGGCCACGGCGGCAAGTCTCAGTGGACACTCGAAGACGAAGCTTTCACTTTAAAAACTTCAAAGAATCTGTTATCAAAACTTGCGCTGGATTAAAACTGTTATTGGAACGAAGTTCCTTATCGCGCGTTGTGAAAGGGGGCTAGACGGAAAAAAAATCTTACGAAAAGTTGTCACGACACTTTTTGCAGCTGTGCGGCGTGCGCATGTTTCTCTGTCTGTCTGTCTCTCTCTCTCTTATAGAAAGCAAGCCAGATATTTGCATTTCTATTTCGCATTGAACAGTGTGGTGTCGCGGCCATTATTTTTGGTGCAGGTTTTTTGTACATAATAAATAATAAGAAATAACTTCGTTCCATCCGGGTGTCCCTTGACACCTCTCAAGTTTTTATGGTATAATAACGAAATATATGCTTTTTCTATCATTTTAACGCAATCAAAATAATACCTACAGCTTATTATTATATCGTTATCGTACTATAAGTAACTAGACAAGATTTACTTTAAGTATATAAAGACTAGATGATACAGCACTCTAGCTTAGATTATTATCTATTGTTTTTGTCCAATTACGATCTTATATATGACGATAATATATTTTTATGTGAATTCCACCTATTTTGTACCTACGTGGTAGTAGAAATGATAATAATACAAATAAAAACTATTGTTTTTGCCTCGCCATTTTCCCAGGTTCGATTTAAGTGCAGGCCAACTATTTGTGTGACCCATAAATAGTTGTCCTGAGTCTGGATGTACTTTGTGTCCGTCAATTATATGTTTGTAAATAACCCAGGGACACCAAAAAAACCGCAATCATTATCCGCAAAAGGACTCCAAGAAACAATATAAGTAACTATTATTTACTACATTTTTTGTTTAAATTTGTCAATCAAATAAAGTAGGTACTAATTTAAAATAGTAATTTATCTGACGGGCCTGTTGGCGTGGTTGGTAGATACGCTGCCTTTCACGCCGGAGGTCGTGGGTTCGATTCCCACCCGGGACAAATATTTGTGTGCATGAACATGTCTGTTTGTCCTGAGTCTGGGTGTAAATTATCTATATAAGTATGTATTTACAAAAGAAAAATAGTATATGTAGTATATCAGTTATCTGGTTTCCATAGTACAAGTTCTGCTTAGTTTGGATCAGATGACCGTATGTGAATAATGTCCCAGGATATTTTATTTTTATTTATTTTATTTTATATCCGTGTGAAGCGAGCGCGGGTCACTAGTAATAAATAGAGATGTCATTTCACAATTATTTATAATTACTTCTTTGTTTTCCACACTTACGTTTTAAAGAGCCATACTTACTCGAAGATTTTGATTGTAAATGTTTCGTCATATCAGCCCCAAAGACATCCACTGCTGGACAAGGGCCCCCCTCAAAGATAACCTCAAATGCTGGTCTTGAGCTAGCCGCATCCATCGACTTCAAATTCAAACACTGTCGCTGGAGAGCGCTTCCGGTTTACTTTGGGTCGCCCATGGATTTCGACATTTCTTATTCGATCTCGTAGCAAAAATCCGAATGACATCGCCGCCAAAAACAATGCGTCGAATTATTTTTATTAATATGCTAGTTTGTAACTAGAAGTTTGAATAGAATACTGAAAGTATTTTATTCCAACTTCTAGTGCCTTTATATAAAAAAAATTAAGTAACTTCTTAGTAAAAAAAGCTTATTACAATATCTCTGAATACTTTTCAGAACAAAATAATGCATTTGTTTGATTATGGTTGTTTATTTTTTGTCATGTAATTACGTGATATATGTACCTATATTGAACGTGTAAAGCTGTTCCTCTTTGTTTTAGGCGTTTTTTATTGGTCTTGCACCTTTCGCATGCCTTATAGTAAAATATGACTGAACTATATACTGTATAACACCATGTATTGTACCCATATTTGCGAAATAAAATATCTTATCTTAAAGCAAGAGTTACATATTAGTAAAAAAACGTCGGAATAGCTCGCAGATGGTAGGTTTTTCCTACTTACTTGACACTTATCGTCATAATTTCAAAAAATCACACGATATCTTTATAAATTGTAGCCTATGTGTTATTCTGATGTATAAGCTATATTATTGTACAGTTTCATTAATCTCCATTGAGTAGTTTTTCGTGAAAGAGTAACAAAGATCCATCCATACTTACAAACTTTCGCGTTTATAATATTAGTAGCATTTAGCTCATACAAAATTATCAGCTACATTCGTAACTAGGTACCGGACTCCCATTATTATCACCAACATAATAAAAACACTCTTAAGTTCAAAGTGTACATTAACATTATGTATATGACTGTCACATTTTAATTTAAAATTACCTATAAATCCTTCACATTTATTTATATCCTAACTATTTATAGATTTTATGATAATCGGTAATTTTAAATAGTTCCCATAATTAAAATATGCATCTATAAGAGGTTAATAACAATTAACCTCTCGTAGGTAAAAAATTATAAGTCGTAAGATTTCTAATTTGAATATTATAGAAAATACCTTGACCCTTAACCTTATGGTTATATAGACACAATGGTAAGTAAGAAACGAGTAAAATTAAGATTCACGAAACGTAACTAATTATGGAAGAAATAGAGAAAGAAAATGCGTGCTCGCACCTGTCTCTCTGTTGCCTCTAAAGTAATATTCCAAAAATAACTCTCTCTCTTTCAATCTTCAGTAACTTATATCTCCCTCTCAACTTCCGTTCACTCGCCCGATCAAACTTCTCCTAACGCTCTCGTCACGCATTCTCCAGCTTACACTATGGAAAATAGATAACGGATATACTACACAAACTACTTTTCTTTTGTAAATACATTCTTATATAGATAATTACAACCAGACATGTTCATGCACACAAATATTTGCCCTGGTTGGGAATCGAACCTACGACCTGCGGCGTGAAAGACAAGCATCTGGCAACCACCTTTAAAATAAAATAAAAAAATTATCAACTAACAATAATTATCCTTGTGAAAAGTAAATAAAAAATTTAAAGAAAGTAAAAATTATTATTATCTATTCATATATTGCGAAGATCTAACTGTTGTTGAGTTTTTCCTTTTTTTATTTTTTTCTTTTCTTTTTACATTGTGGAAATGCGTTACGCATACCCGCCGCTTGAGGAGGCGACGGGTTATGTGGGACTCGCCGGGCTAGTCCCGGGATACGCACTAAAACTACCATGGTATCCAGCCTCACAATGCCTGTAGCGGGGGCTCTGGGTACTCGTGAACGATCTCGCCAGTACCCCCGCTGTACTCAGTCTGAGACTCTCCTCCGGGGACGGGAGGGGCCTAAGTGCCTCCTCCCCTCCCCATCACGCACAAGCGCGTTTAGGCAACCTGAGCTACAGCAGGTTACGTCTTCGCGGGACCGCTTATATAAGACGAGTGGAGTGCCCCTCCTCCAAACGCTAGCGGTCCCAGGGTGTTGAGTTTTGCCTACACTGAGTAGGCTTTTATTTATTATACTATAACTACCCTAAGTATATTTTAATATCATTAAAATTTATTTTTGACATAGGAGAAATAAAGTTTCCAAGCTAAAGTGAGATGGCACATAGCTCATAGAACAGACGGCCACTAGGGCAGAAAGGCTCTCGAGTGGCACCCATGTACCGGAGGACGCAGGTCCCCACAAAGTGGACCGTTGATCTTGTAAGAGTCGTTGGAAGACTCCAGATGGGTATAGGAAGAACGGTAATTCTGGACATTTTTGTTAGAGGCCGGAGCAGAGTTCATATATCATCATTAATTCTATACTCAATACTCAATGTTTTATTTGCATTCCACAATGTTTATACATATACAATTATATATGGTATCATTATGGACCCTGTCGGGCACAGCAAATGTAGAAGAGAGGAAGAGGGCTTTAGTTAAACATACATTGTTAATTAATTACAAATATATTATCTATTTATTATTATTCTTATTTTTTATATATTTTGATATTATTAATATTATTGTCTATAATTTACCAGTTAAGTATTAATTTAAATTGATATTTTTATACATTCTTAATTAATTTAAATATTATTAATGTAATTACATATTATTACTATAATTTTTCTGTCAAGTATTAATTTAAATTATCGATTTTTATTTATTATTCCATTTTATTATATTATATATTCATAGTATTATTACCTGTACAACTATAATTTGTCAGCATAGTATAGTAACTATCTTATATTCTACTTTTATTATACGAGCCGTATTTGAGACAAACGTAAGTAAACGGCATTTTAATTAGATTAGTATGAGACAGAATCAGCACCAGTTTGATTCAACTTACATCTAGGTCCACTGAATCGTGCAATTATCCATCGTATAGAGACTAACATCCAAATGGGAAAAAATCTTTCAAAAAGTAGGAAATCGTCATAGGTTCTAGTCTTCTCAATATATGTGTATGAATTTTCAGTTTTAACTTAACTTATTAATTTCATTTATGGAAATTTTGAACTGAATTTTAACCCATTTATCATTTGTTACAGAAGTCGCAAGATGGTCGTGGGCACGCTGCAGCAAGTCCCCAGTAAGGGGCGGATATCTATAATGAAAATACAAAATTTTACGGTTTCAAAACGATGTAAGTAAAATTTTCTGTTTAAGAACATCTTACTTCTATATTTCTTTACAAGTCTAAATTTAAAACCCGTATGTATCAATCATTATGAGGCCAACTACATATTTGAATGCACGTGTGGCCGCCTCGCCGCTGCGTGTCGCGGGTTCGAGTCCGGCGCCGGACAACTATTTGTGTGACCCATAAATGGTTGTTCTGATTCTGGATGTAATTGGTGTCCGTTTATTATATGTTTGTAAAGTACCCCGCGACACAGGGATTGGATTCCCTAGTGCAGGCGTTGGCTTTTTAAATGAAGAAAAAAAGGAACATATTTGTGAGACCACCTATTTATGGGACTAACTACCTGTACCTGACCTCTTTCCGGCCGTGTCGCTAGTCGTCTCATCGGATTATGAGAGTGGTTGAATAGATAGCGCCCCTGTGTTTGCGCACACACTTATGTACTATAATATGTCCCGCGCAGATGGCTAGAGTCTGTCATACTTTTGATGATCGGTCCGACCGATTTCGGTCATGGTCACCACTTCAACTCCTACATCGGAGTCCATAATTGGGCTACGTACCCGTAGGACCTCCTAGTTTGGACCTCGTCTAAAAAGATGACCCTTTGGACCCCTTTGTACCGTTTGGACCTTCAAACTTGGATGTTGTCTGTACTTGATTACCTATTAGACCCTCTATTAAGACATGTGAATGAGGTCCAACAGAACTCGTTCTGTTGGACCTCATTCACATGTCTTCGTATAAAAAGTTAAAATACACTCGTGCACAAAAGTGACACAACTTATTAAAAATAAAACACTACAATATAAATCAATGTTATTAATCAAAAATATAAATGATCACAACGTTATGTAACAAATAAAAACACATATTCTAGTTACATTTTTCTAATTTGACAAATCTTCAAGACCGTATGTATACATAAAAATGCATACCATATATTAATTTTGAATGTTTATATCACATTTTAAAAGAAAGAAACACTGATATAATAATGTAAGTAAATCTAAATCTAAATTGTATGCCGTAGCAACTGAATTTATGAAGATTGGTTTTACAGGCAGCAACTTAATTAAATTTGTAAATATAAGATATCTTTGTATTTTACATATTTGTAAATAACTTTTCAAGTAATCACAGTCTTACTCTCGTAGATTTTTTGTAAATTTAAAATAATGTATATATAGATATAAGTAAAATAAAGTATATAAATCACAGAGTTTTTTTTAAGTTAAGAAGTTTTTTTACATATAAAACATTACAATATGCGGTTTACCTAAGTATTATTGATATTTGTACATGGGGTTTTTTAAAATATTTATCCATTACAGGTTTTTTTAAGTATTTATCTATCTATATGAGTATGTATATCGTCGCCTGGTACTCATAGTACAAGCTTTGCTTAGTTTGGGGCTAGGTTGATCTGTGTGACATTGTCCCTTGGTATTATTATTATTATTATTATTACACACCTGTAAATTTGAAAGAAATATAGTTTACACTATAATTTCTTATGTTTCTTCTACTGACCACGGATTGCTGTTTGTTGTTAGTGTGCCTGTATTCGCTTATGCTATTTCGCCTAATTATTAGAATTCTGGTTAAACATTTTCAACACAACTGTACCTTTTTTACTAAAATAACGCCGGGCGAATACTAAATAAAAACATATATTATTAATGTCCAAAAGGTATTAGAATTGAGGTCCAACAGGTTCATCTTTAGTAGTTATAATTTTGAAGGTCCAAAGGGTACTTAAAAAGAGGTCCAATGGGCACATTGATTATCATATTTTAAAGAAGGTCCAACGGAACTTAAAATGAGGTCGGACGGGTACTTTTGCGATAGAGGGTCTAATCTTGTAGGTCCAACGGGTACGCAGCCCATAATTGAGAAGCGGTCGATTGGGCAGGAGATATTTAGGTGCACAAGCGTACGCTCAAACACAGACACTCACTCCCCCTACCTTTCCATGGTCTAGTGGAACGGAAAACGGTACCACTAGCAGAGAGTTCGGTTATGTCTGGCCAATGGTAGCAGTTGTGGTAACTATCACCACCTTTTTTTTTTTTTTCGTGGTGAAAACCTTTATAGGGCCCCGCCGTTTGGGGGAGACGACGGGGTATGTGGGAGTCCACAGGGTTACCCACAAAAAAAACCACCACGGCAGCCTAGCCTCTAGATGGTTAAAGTGAAATCAAATATTGATCTTTTTAATTTTTGTGATCGAGCTAGACATAGAAATAAAATGACGCGTGTACACCACAAAACAGCATTGTTTCATAAAAGTGTTTTTTATCTGATCCCTGATATATATAATAAAATACCCAAGACCATTAGAGATATAAGAGACATAAAAAAATATAAAAACACATTATATACCTTTTTAATTAGTAAATGTTATTATAGTCTAAGTGAATATTTTAATGATAATAGTATGTAGACGGAATAACTTTATCATTATTGTATGCCAGTACGGCGGGTCATAGCTGAACACTAATATTATTGTAAATAACACCCTACTACCTATGTACCACAATAAAAAACTTGACTTTGATGGCTCCGGGAACTCGAAACGATTGCCATCCGGAACCACCACTGTTGCACCTATGCGTCTCAAAATAGACTCCCTATAGGCGATTAGACTGGAGTGGAGTCTGTGATCATGAGTTCAGTGAACACTCTACCGCTTCACCAACGAGGCAGTCAAAATATCCGTTATCTAAATCCGCATCAATAATGTGAATCTTTGTTTTTTAGATTCAGTGATCAAGCTGTCATATGGGTTTCTCCTGATGGTTATCGCAGTCATAATGGCAGCCATTAACCCTTTACAAATCATCACAACATGGGTGAGTCGCTTTTATTCAAATATAAATAATAAAAAATATCTGGAACATCACACAACGCCATCTAACTAACACTAAGTAAAGTCTCGTTTCCTGTGTATCTGTCAAATTTCCCCAATTGAAAGTGAACCTTATGCTTATGTGCTGAAGTTGAAAATCTATAAAAGAAATTTGACAGATTGGGGTAGCTGGATGTGCTGGCGTCTGTACTTTGACTAGACAATGGATAGAAATACTTATTCACTTTTTTGAAGTAAAACTTCTCTATGCAAGCTTGAATTGGGGAGTAAGCTGCTGAAGACGTAACGTGAGCGTTACGAAAAGTGTGATCGGGCGGGGCGAACGGAAGTAGAGAGAGATGTAAGTTAGTGAAGATAGAAAGTGTCTATGTTTCGTATATTACTGTAGGAGCAAGAGAGAGAGGTCCGAGCAGAAATTTTCATTCTCTCTTTCTCTCATAGCCAGTCACATTTCATATATCTAAGTTTTACTGCAGTCGTATGGTCTAAAGCGCATTTGTTTTGTATATACATAAAACATGAAGACATTTCTTTTTATATATTTTTATTCAGACGACAACAAACATCAAACTAAAATGAATCATATTAATGTCATCTTAGTCGAAGTTCGGTTACGGGCGGCCAGTTTCAATGAAGACTCGCCATCTACACGGGACAGATTACAGTGCACAAGTATGCACAGGGGCCCTTTCAATTTAATCCCTCTCATGAGCCAATGAGTCAGGATACAACCACGACTAGTGACACAAACGGAGAGAAGTCAGGTACAGAAACGACGGCTTTGCACGCTCTCCGACGCTAATATCGGTATAAAGCTAAATATCGCTTCTTCCAGAGATTTTTTCTCTGGAAGAAGCGATATTCGCAAATTCTTTAAAAAAAATCGTAATATCTTTTTTTGATCCGATCCGGGACTTCAACCCAGGACCTCATTATCTACGTTTGAACACGCTACCGCTAGACCAACGCGGCAATCTTATCAATATATAATCTAATAAATATTATCTAAAGATGTAATAATCCTAATTAACCGACATTTAATTAATAATTACCCACTTTAAAGTCGATTCCAATTAGAATTTAGGTGGTAGATAATATTCTTGGCCACCTATAACTCAATTCATTGTGTCGTAAGTTCAACAGTTTTCAAGATAAATTAGATACACTTTGTCTTACCAACAGGGCATACCTAAATACCGGAAAGTATAAATACATATGTAAAGGAAATTGCCCATTCTTCTATAGAGCTTCGTCCCTCTGTAAATAATTTTGTATGATTACCAAAATTGTAGGTAAAAGAGGAGTGATATCATGACATATAATAAAGTAAAAAATATAGAAATATTTTGTGGGGTTTTCTTAATAATATAAATCAAAGTTCAGTTTTGAGGTTAGGTGTAGATGAGTACCTACTCAAAAAATATTGGTAAATTGAAAGATGGGCTCTGCAACAATGTAAGAATAATATGAAATATGTCCCCTTTAACTAAATAGTTTTTTACAGGTAAGATGATGCTAGAACTATCAAGCAATAACGATAATGACACTCAATATGAAAGAGAAAGAATAAGCTTTGGCATGTTATTCTTTAATTGAACATTAACAACAGTAGAATTAAGCGAACTATAGCCTGACCTAACAACTAACGGCGGCGACACACTTAATTAAAACAAAAACAGTGGCAACAAACGATAAAAACATCCGAAAACCATGCTTGTTTTTCACCAAGTAAACATGACAGCCAGATAGACATTGACAGTTCTTTTTTTTTCCGTTTGCGGGGATCGTTACGCATACTGTCAAGTGTCAGTTGCTCTTGTAAAACTCACTTTTTTTAATATCTATCTATTAATTAACGATATTAATACATTTAAATAATGAACAACTTAATATAATGTAAGTTATTAAAATGACAAGACTTCTAGTTTGATATTTACTGCAAGTGATTAATGTGATCGTAATGATTTCAGTCTTTAACTGTCTTTGCAAATGTACTCAAAATAAAAATTAGTCAAATAAATAACCAATAAACATGAAAACTTAAACCCCACAAAGTTTTTGTGCGTAACAAATAAATAATAATTATAAAAATAGGTTATGAATAATGGATTTTATTTCATGATCATACTCGGTTTAATTTAAGGGAGACAGAAATGGGCAATCACCTTTAACGACTCATCGTAAAAATGACAAAAAAGTCTCATAATTTCAAATATTAACTTAAATACTTGTTTCAATGTATTATCCGCTAAATTACAATTATAATAGAAGCATGATGATGGAGCGTCTCAACTGGGCCGTGTTGAAACCGGTAGTAGAGACACCCGCTGAGTTTGTTTCGCTGGGTCTTCTCAGGTGGGGCGCATTGGACCCGGTGGTAGCGCTAAAGCGCGACCTTCGATATAAATACAAGGTCCGTCATAATAATATTGAATTCGAACCTTAATATAGACAGAACCATTCAGATTCAGACAATATTTAAATTTAGAAAACTAAATCTACCCATGATCTCCTTGACAATAACTTCATATAAGCCAGCTGAATATTATTACTATTATAAAATAATTCTCATGGAGCGATTACTGCCATGAATCGTGATCTGGACTCAATTAATCGATGGGCAAGGTCTCATGGTCTACTAATAAATTCTGCCAAATCCCAGGCCATGATCATTGGTAGTACTTATATGCGAAATTGCCTTGACTTCGCATCCCTCCCTACGGTATGCTTAAATGGCCATCCAATAGCATACACTGACACAGCAAAAAATCTGGGCATTTCCTTTGATAGTACTTTGTCCTGGAAAGCTCAGGTATCGGAAGTTAGCAGAAAGATCCACTTTACTTTCCACACATTAAAATGTCTTCAAAACTTCCTACCCCTGAAAACGAAAATCTCGCTAGCTCAGACACTCTTACAACCCATTCTGGACTACGCGGACTGCTGCTATCTTGATGCTACTGAGGAGCTGTTAAACAAACTTGAGCGCTTGCAAAACTTATGCATTCGTTTTATATTTGGTCTCAAAAAATATGACCATGTCTCCAACTTTCGCAAGGATCTCAAGTGGCTCCCTATCCGTCTTCGTAGGAATGCTCGCGTATTGTATCTCTTATTCAATGTCCTTCACAATCCCTCATACCCCGCCTACCTACGGGAGCGTTTCTCCTTTATTCACTCATCTGATGCCTCCTGTAGGTCACACCTCAGATCCCTCCTTAAATTTCCTATCCACAAAACCGATTTTTACTCCTACTCCTTTACGGTGCAGGCCGTGAGGTTGTGGAATTCTCTTCCGCCTAACATCCGTAAAATAAACACTATCACTTTATTTAAAAAACGAGTGAAAGAACATTATCTCTTATCTTCATCCTAATATTTGTGTACATTGTATATGTAGTATATTATATAGTCTTTATATATATATATCCCCTCCTCTATTTATGTATTATTAGTATGTAGTGTATAAATACACTTAGTATTGTATAGTTGATAATAGTTGTCTACACACGGCATGGTCTTTTTCCAATTAGTTTCTCCTCTCGCGGGTCTGCTGGAAGATATTTCTATTGAAATAAGCAGTACCTTTGTGCTATTTTTTCCTATTTTTGTAATTTATTGTTATTTTTGTTTCTGTGTGTACATAAATTATAAAATAAAATAAATAAATAAATCTTATTGTATTTTTTTTCATACAATCCTACACGGATTACAATCGGATAAATATCTGTATGTACCTAGAAATAATTATAAATTGATTTTTGGGCAAAAACCAAAAGGTCTACTGTGCCTTCGTAGACTTAGAAAAGGCCTACGATAGAGTGTTGAGGAATGAACTATGGTCGGTACTGTCCATGTATGGGTTGAACGACAACCTTGTTCAAGCACTGAAATCTCTTTATAGGGATTCCAGAGCTTGCGTGAGGATTAACGGGTCATACACCGAGTGGTTTAGCATCCAAAAGGGTGTTAGACAGGGATGTGTAGCGTCACCGTGGTTGTTTAACCTATTCATGGATAGCTGTTTAAAAGATTTGAAAGAAAGTGAATGCGGTGTAAGGATGAATGAGTTACTCATCAAATGTCTGCTTTACGCTGATGATCAAGTTTTACTTGCATCATCGGCGGACGAGTTGCAGGTGATGGTAACAAATATGTATGAATCTTTTGAAAGGAAAGGGATGAAAATGAATGTAGGTAAGACGAAAGTAATGGTATTTGAGAGGGATGAATACACGACAGCGTGTGATATTGTGATGTATATTTGGGAACTTTGTTTACGAGAGATGGGAAATATGAAAAAGATATTGTTAGAAGAGTAAATGCGGGGAACAGAGTGAATGGGGCATTACACGCCTTTATGAGTAGCCGGCAAGTATCAAAGAAGGCCCGACTAGCCGTGCACGATGGAGTGTTAGTGCCAACTTTAATGTATGGAAGTGAAAGTTGGGTATGGCAGAAAAAGAATGAAAGTAAAATAAATGCAGTGGAAATGAGAGCTCTGAGAAGTATGTGTGGTGTGACTTTGAGAGACAGAATTCGAAATACTGATGTAAGAGAGCGTTGTGGTGTGAAAGAGGATGTAGTCACAAAGATTGAAAAAGGCATGCTGAGATGGTTTGGCCATATAGAAAGGATGAATGAAAGAAGATTGACAAAAGAAGTATGCCTGGCCTGTGTGAATGGGACAACCGGAAGGGGAAGACCACGTCGAACATTCTCTGACCAAATTGGAGATGTTCTCAAGAAAGGGCAGGTCAGAAGTACCCTAAACCGGCGAGCATGTATGAAGAATATAATGACAGTAATCGAGGCAAAAGAAGTATGCAAAGATCGTGACAAATGGAAATCCGTTGTCTCTGCCTACCCCTCTGGGAAACGGGCGTGAGTCTATGTATGTATGATTAAATAATTATGTATTTATTACTACAAACATGTTCTGACTATTTACAAGCGCTTTTTTAAAGTCGCCGTGACTAAAAACCCCTTTTAATATTTATTTATTTATTAAACCTAAAGCCGTAACGACTGACTTATGTTTCCACATATTCAGCCTGATATCGTTCAACGCTGGACATAAAAGTTTTTACAACGTTGCCATTTGGAATTGTTTGCTGAGATCACCGCGCTTAGCCTGCGAGTGGGCGAGTTGGCAGTTAGGTAGGTGGTAGTTATTTATTTTATTATTATTTATTTATACAAATATATTTTCAAAAGTTTGTACATATGTCCCACAAAACCGTGTAATCGGTTTGACTGTAGGATCGAGTCTCTGTACAGCATCTATTTATCTTATAACAAAAATAACTAACTACTACTATAAATATTTACATTACATTATATTAAATCTAATAAGTATTTTTTTAACTTAAATTTAAATTTATTTTTAACAGATCCATGCCGATTGTCATCCGGCAGACTAAGCAGGTACGGCAAGCGTTTTCTTAATGTTCGGTCTCCATAATAGTTTGTAATTCTGGGTACTGTCAGTCTGCCGGTTGACATCTAGTACACAGGTGGACTTACTGCCCGATTTCTTGGTGTATCCCTTAGTCGCCCATTTCTGGGCCGGAACCGTAACGACTCTTGTTTGCCTCTGACTTTTCGAAATCATGAGCTTATTAAAAATAATTACCTCGTAACCGGCGTGTCTTAGATTTTTCCATAATATTCTTGAGGTCACGTGATGTCTATCAATCCGCATGGTGGATAAGACCTATTTAATTTTATTTTCCAATTTAGAAAACTTACAGCTAATTAGTTACACAAATTCTTGAAATTATACAAAAGATGGCCAATTACAAGTTTTTACAAATAAATAAATTGTAGGTATACATATTACAAATATAGAATAAACAGCATACCTATACCTGTTACTAGATTACTATTTTTAAAAATCTACTGAGAACACTGTGACTCAAAGAAATTATTACACATAGTCCTTTTCAGGTTTGAGACATTTGTGTGAAATATATCAATGTCGACTCTGGCATTCGGTGTTGTACAAACCTATGACCTCTTGTTGTGACAGGAGGCCCTTGCCTTGCCGTAGGAGAGTAATGGACTGAATAAGTAGCTTAAAATTGTCTATGTTATTTCCTAAAGGCTGATATGGTGGACTTATTATGTCAGCCATATAAAGACTCGAAACCGCACCACCCCATCTCGGAGGCCATAATTAATTTTGGTAGACGGTGTCCGGTGAAGCAGTGAACGCGTCCTATGCTAAATGTAAACGACACGTTAAAAAAACTAAGCCGATATTTGATTAATAAATTTTTTATCATCTTTTATATAAATACCCAGAATATAAGTACTATTGATTAATGGCATATTTTTAATAATTTTTATCAACAGATTATTTTACTGATTATTTTTTTTCTGAAATGGCTATTAATAACATTTAAATATAAGCAAAAAAAATATGTTTTTAATAAAGTACATGTACATTTAATTGATGTAACACGGACAGATACATTAACAATCCTGACATTATCCGAATATTAATGAGATACTCACGAAGCTTAACAAGTAATTTATCAAATTACACGCATGATAATATCAACAAGATCAATGCTAGTTCAAGGCAGAAATTAATTAGGTTTTATTTCGTTACTTAATAATTTTAGGAACTTAATAGCAACTGACATTGAGTGCCTCGGTCCTCGGTTGTCCAAAAATGCAACGTTAGGACTTTTCTATTACAATTAGGGCAGTTACCCTAGTGTCAGAGTTGTTCAAGCCGCTCATTAGTAACTAGCATAAATACAATGTAACTTAGAATTAGAACTTAAAACTAGAAATTAAAATTAGAACCTAGAAATATAATGCAATAATAACAAATAACACAAAAACTTGAATTAATAATAGAACTATAGCTAATTAACGTCCCTGCTCATGGCAAGGAGTGGCGATTGTATCATCATAAAAAAAGCCGCCCATTAGGCCTCTGCCATGGCTTAACGACTGGCTACAACCAGGACTGACAGCTTCACGTGCCCTTCGAAGCACGGAGACGTTCAGAAATAAAGCACTTTGGCGATGCTTAACCTCATCAATCACTTTCGGACTGGAGCATCTGCCTATCAGCGCCTCGCCTCATTTTTCTATTGATAAATAAACTTGTCAGTAGCAGAGAGAGACTGTGATACCGAATTTCGTAGTTCAAAATAATAATAATAATATCTCGGGACAATGTCACACAGATCATCCTAGCCCCAAACTAAGCAAAGCTTGTAATATGGGTACCAGGCGACGATATACATACTTATATAGATAGATAAATATTTATATACATAGAAAACATCCATGACTCAGAAACAAATATTCGAGCTCATCACACAAATATTTGCACTTACCGGGATTCGAACCCAGGACCACCAGCTTCGTAGGCAGGAGCACTACCAACTAGGCTACGGTGACCGTCAAAATAGCGATGAACTGTATCCCTAAAGTATAGAATAATCCACGTGAGTGCAAAAGTGTGTCCAACCGATGCACTACTCTTGCTCAACTTTAGCTTGCCCCACTGTTGGGCAAGAGCCTTGTCTCACTATGAGATGGGATACCACCGCCACCTACTAAGAGGAGACCAGTGGTTAGTGACCCCGGCTCCTAAGCCAGTAGCCGTAAGTTCCATTCCCACCCAGGAAGAATGTTTGTGTCATGAACACGTTTATTTATCCTGTGTCTGGGTGTAATTCTTCTGTAATCTATACATATAATAAAATCGTGGGAAAGTCAGAATTATACATTGAATATTTTGTTTAAAAGGATACTTAGGTGGCTAAGGCTAATTTTTATAAAATTTAACGCGGTAGAACTGCGGGGCACAGCTAGTATATTAATATATTTAAAAGTTGTCTGGTTTCCATGGTACAGGCCACAGGCTCTGCTCAGTTTGCGATCAAATGGCAGTGTATTAGTTGTCCCAAAATATTTATTTATTATTTTTATTTATTTAGGAAAACTCAAGATTAAAAAAGAAATAAAAGAATATTTGACTGAACAAAATATATATGACTATGACTAATTCTCAGGCATGATGTTTTCCTTCAGCGTTTAAGTGCAAGATAATTATTTTTTTAAAACGAGCATTAATTCGAAAACTCAGTCAGCCTTGGCTTTGAACTCAAGGTCACTTACACCACAGTCTAACTAATAGACTATATCGTGCGATTTGGATAGTTATATAATTTTTTATTGTATTATATGGCACAAAAACCGGCTAACTGCCAAAGTAGAATTATTGAGTTTTTATATTCGTTTTCCAAAGGCTAATAGCTTATATCATAATAATGATATATAGGTGTTATTATGTATTGACCAGCAATCTTATTTTTTTGCATCACGTGTTTTAAAAAACACGTGTTGCCAGGGCGTGAGAGATAACCTGTATACATTTGAAAGAGTACTTAGCATAGATTATATACAAGATATAGTCAATTATTCATAGACAATTTACCTTGTAAGTAACTTTATAGTACACCAAAATAACATATAATTAAATATAAACATGTTTAGCAAGATTGTAGAAATAACGGCCTTATTACTAGGTGCGATCTCTTCTTTCCCAAGGTCGAGGTTCGAACCCCACAGGGGGTGCCCTCCGGCGCGGGTTACTTAATTGCTAGACGGCTCGAGCCCTCTGCTCGCCTCTATAGTCCGGTGAAGTAGTGAAAGCCTCCTAGGCTATCTACAGCGTCAAGTCAAAAAAAAAATTATCTCTTCTATGTAACCGTTGAATAGACCAGGAGTGAAGAAAAGGAAAACAGTATTTATTGGCATATTTAGAGGAATGATTCCTTTTATTTCTTTGTTTATTTTCATTATGTTCCAGTATATTAAAAAGCTAATTGATTATTGTGGTGACGGCGACGGATATTACCGCCACATTTCATCCCTTAGGTGACGTAGAAGTCATCCTGAGAGAATAGTAGTCGCTCTGTGAACTATGACCATTATACATACCCATCTGGCAATTGTAGCGATTATGGCCTGGCCTCTCTTTCTTGACATTTATTAATTAAATTATAATAATAATATAATAATATCTAGGGACAATGTCACACAGATCATCCTAGCCCCAAACTAAGCAAAGCTTGTACTATGGGTACCAGGCGACGATATATATACTTATATAGATAGATAAATACTTATATACATAGAAAACATCCATGACTCAGAAACAAATATTCGTGCTCATCACATAAATATTTGCACTTAACGGGATCTGAACCCAGGACCACCAGCTTCGTAGGTAGGAGCACTACCAACTAGGCTACGGTGACCGTTCGTTAATTACTCGTGAACCCTTCTAGCTTTGCATGGTTTATTTAATATCATCATTATCATATCAGCCGAAAGACGTCCACAGCTGGACAAAGGCCTCCTCCAAATGTCTCCACAATTGCCGGTCTTGCGCTATTCGCATCCAGCAGTTTCCAGCGACCCGCACAAGATCATCGGTCCATCTTGTACGGGGCCTGCCCACGCTGCGTCTTCTGGTTCGTGGTAATTTAATATACCTATACTATAAATGTCTATACTAATAAACTAAGTTTTTCTGAAGGACTAAACTATACGGAGTCGTGGTAGTACAGAATAGTGACGTTTGTCAAAGATATGTATTTTTTTTAATTTATATCCAAAGCACGTGTTCCCTAACGTGCGCGCGCGGTTAACTATGATTTTTTTGTGTTCAATAAACAAACGCAATTAAGTGTTTTTTGCTTTAGTTTTAGACAGAAATTAAGCATTTTTTATTTAATATGTTAGTTAAGACTAGGTTAATTAACCAGAGATTAAAGTTTTGTTTTATTTGCTGTTTTGTATTACGGACAGGCGGAACACGCCAATCAAAGATGGGGGGTTTTTAACTCCACGTGTAGAGTTAGTGTGCGTGTAGTGGTTAAATTAGTCGATATTATTTCGGTGCTATTGTGTTTCGGGATCCATCCCCGCACAGGAAAAATATTTGAATGACCCATTAACGCAACGCATAGACAATAAAAAATAAGCAGACTGATGAGCAGACATCTATTCACCCAGTTTTAATAGAAATGGGAACAATTTTAAGAAAATTTATTGACATTGTACAATTATTTATTTTCTGGGGTAAATTGGGGATTTCTAATCAATCCATTACAATCGAAATGGGAACAAAATGAAGCAAATTAATTTTGTATGGAAATAAAATTAAATCAAGAAAATGTATGGACATCACACTAATATTATAAAGGAGAAAGTTTGTGACTGTGTGAGTGTGTATGTTTGATCCTTGTTCACGTCTCAACGGCTGGAGCGATTTTATTAAAATTTGGTGCGGAGTTAGCTGACACCCTGGATTAACTTACATGCTATAATTTATAAAGTTTAACGCGGGTTAAACCGCGGGGCACAGCAAGTAGTATATATATATATATATATATATATATATATATATATATTATATATATATATCTATTCACCCCAGATCTATTTACTCCATTTGAACAAATTAACCAAATGAATGTTAAATATAAAAGGGAACAAAAGCAATTATTGGATAGTGTCCCTACATCTATTCAAATAATAATAATAAATAATTATTCAAATAATTTATTTTCCATTCACAAAATTAGTACTCCAACTAGTGTCTGAAGTGACCTTTTAGGCAAAAATTGCCTGTGTTAGGGCACTTCGCTCTTTCAAAACTTAAAATTAAGCGAATGAACCTACTAACAATTTAATTTCCTATTCATCCCAGGATTTCTATTCACACCGTTTAAATATTTAAATTTGGAATTAGATTTTTTTTAATCACTGAGAAAAGTTTAATGAAGTGCCTGCAATATCTAAAACGCGATATCTTAATAGTTATTCTGAGGCGGGATACTCAGCCAGAATAACTATTAAGATAACTCTTGAGGCCTTAATTTACATGTTCTAAAATCCCCCACCAATAGGGACTAGTTAAATTATCGTGAGTGTTATTTTCAATGAAAACACGAGTACGCTTTAGACCACGCGACTGAAGTAAAAGTAGATAAGTATGAGAGAAGGAGAGAAAGAAAATGTCTGCTCTTTCTCTTGCCCCTACAGTAATATACGAAACGTAACTCTCGCTCTTGCTATCTTCACTAACTTATATCTCCCTCTCAATTTCCGTTCGCCTCGCACGTTCATACTTTTCGGAACGCTCTCGTCACGCATTTAGCAACTTACTCCCCAAGTCAAACGTGCCTAAAGACGTTTTACTTCAAAAACATAAATAATAGCTCCCTACAGTGTCATTTGTGTTGTTTTTGTTACCAATACTTAACTTTTTCTCTGTGTTCATGAATTTGAAATCAAACTAGTTATTAGACACAACTTGCAATGCACGTAAATAGTTACATGATATTGTGTAGTTGGGTAATTGTGTTTGTATTGTCTTTATTATCTTAACTACATGAAATTACGACAAAACGAAGCGTGGATAGTCAGTTGCCCTCACCGAGTCGTAACCGTCAGGCTATAGATGGATGACCACTCATTGTAGTTTAACATGACATTTTCGTTTTATAATTTATCATAGAGTCAAAGATATAGTGTAAAAAACAGATGCATTAAATCGATTGAAAGTTCTTCTTAAATAAAATCGACTATTTACAAATTGAATCGATTATCACACATAATCGATTCAATTTGTAAATAGTCGATTTTATTTAAGAAGAACTTTCAATCACTAATTTCGAACTGTCGTGAAAAGATAATAAACAAAAGAACAGAGTGTAGCTGGTATAGTCGGTACAAATACAGTGCCTGCGCCGGGGCATCCCCTGTGAGGTTTGAACATTCAGCGTGAGGATAAATGATTCTTGCAGAGAAGTTATGAGCAATTGTCGCTCTACATTAATGGGCAAAAATGCGATCCTCTCGTCCGGTTGAGGATCAACCTTCGGTCCTGTACCTGACCTCTTTCCGGTCTTGTCGCTAGTCGTCCCATCGGATCATGAGAGTGATGGAATAGAAAGTGCCCGTGTGTTTACACAGACTCTTGTGCACTATAATATGTCCTGGGCAATTGGCCATTCTACATTGAGACTGGCCGCCGTGGCCGATATTCGGTCGGGATGACATTATTACATATGCAATCGTTTAATACTACAAAAACATCAACACCAATAAAAGATATCTCATACAATGCACTATAAAAACGAGAATCCGGTAATAAATTATAATTAAGATTTTTGACGAAAATCCAATTAAATATTGTATCTACCTGTAAATCATGAGATTAATAGATGTCAGTTTTTCTACGTCATGCATACCAGTGGTTTCATATTTAAACTTCTATGACGCAGGCTCTTTTTGCTACCAGCACTTGTCATGGAGGTTATTGCCATTTAGATGTCTATCTAATCTTCGCCGAATTTGATACCTCTTTGATGTTCTCTTGACTGCCCTCTGTATAGGTAAAACTTCAAAAAAGAGGTCTTATCATTTTATCTCACTCGCTGTTCCCCACGGTTTACCCGCGTTAAACTTTATAAATGTGTTATTCGGATATATAAGCTATTTACTACAAAGTTTCATCAAATAACCATTCGGTTGTTTTAGCGTGAAAGCGTAACGTAAATACACACTCACACATTAAGAAAATTGCGCTTTTACTATACTAGCTGTGCCCCGCGGTTTTACCCAAATTTAACTTTATAAATTATAGCCTATGTTTTCATCCAGGGTGTGAGCTATTAATATAAGTGTGATAACTACAAAGTTTCATCAAATACGTTCGGTAGTTTTAGCGTAAAAGAGTCACAAACGTACACACTCTACAAACTTTCGCCGTTATTATATTAGTGTTATTAGTAAGGCAAATTGTACCAGTGTAATAAAATTAAAGCATTGCATATAATATGGCATATAATACAAATACAAAAATGATTTATTTAATCTCCACAAATTACATGATATTAACATGATACAAATAAAGTTGACAAAATGTATGAAGTTGCAACTTGTGGGAGATCTGGAGTCCAAACTAAGCCAAGGCCAGTATTTTGGCACTCCAGGCCCCCCGAAACCTAGTACATTACATAAATTTGTCAGCAAGATACTATTATTTATTTAGTTATATATATAAGTAAATAAATAAACCTGTGTTAGCGTGTGTCTGTGTGTGTGTCTGTGTACAAATGTGTGAGTGTATGCGCGTGTGTGTGTTTTTGTATATAGAAAATTGAGTAGATACATGTTTACTTTAATCATTGGATTGAATTAAATTATTCATACATTAGTAAATGATTATGATAAACAATATTATGTAAACAGTGGTTATACTAAGATTATAAAAATAGTCTGCAGCAATAGCACATTTACAAACGATGGACACAATTAACTGAGGATAGCTTTTGTCCAAAAATAGTCCTCCTGCAGCTGATATGATGATGGTGAAAAATATGAATATACAGGTAGCTATAAAATATGAATATAAAGTATCTATCTCACTCGTAATATATGTTTCTTAAGATAAGAAAAACGGCTGCCAGCCCCTCAGACTTGATCAAGCGAAGGATCTTTGTCATTAACCTCACTTAATTTTAACGTTTAGTGCCCCCCGAAGGTCACATTACCAGAGGTGAGGCTCAAGGACCTGACCCGCTGAGTTTGTTTCGCTGGGTATTCTCAGTTGGGGCGCATTGGATCTGGTGGTAGCATTAAAGCGCGACCGTACGCGTCGTTATAAACACAAGGTCCACCATAATAATAATATTGAATTCGTACCTTAATATAGACAGAACTATTCACATGTTCAGGGCTGTTGGGGCTGCCCCGCTTCTGTAGCGCGTCAGGGATGTTCGCTGAAGCACGAGTACACTGTTTTTTAACTACTATGCGCAAAAGGTGTGCATCTTTGGTGCGCAGGGTGCGGGCTAGCTCAAACAGTATACTGGCAATGATTGCAGACAGGCTGGACTGCATCCATGTAAATCACTGCTGTTCAACTTCGCATGGAGTGGTGCAGCGGTGATTGTAATACATTTTTAATTTATTTGTTATTTTAGTTTTTAGTATTTTTGTAATTTACTAACATAGGCATCATGGATACTTGAAAATAAAGGATTTATTATTATTATTCTTAATCAGGCAATGTGTAGTAAAATATAGCTGAAACTATAAATTTTGATAATTAAACCTAAACATAATCTCTTTGACAATAACTTATACAAGCTAGCTAAATACCATTACTATTATAAAATAAATATTATATATGTTCTAACAATCCGTGTACCTAAATATCTATAAGTAACTATAAATAATTATGTATACTTAACTATATTAGTACAAACATGTTCTGACTATTTATTTGCGCTTTTTTAAAGTTGTAGTAGTACGATACCCCATGCTTAAAGGATGCAGAAATATCTACCTATGTGTTTGAATATGGTAGGTACTGGCAGTACATAAGTATTATATGGGACCTCAAGTAAAGGAATGCACTCCAAGTTTCTCACAATAATCAGCCATAGGATGTAGGCAAAAAATTAATATTTATCGTTTTGGGTTTAGCTAAGAATTTTAAATTCAAGAGCCCATAAAACTCTAGTCGATAAGTGACACAACAAAAAATCATCGAGGTATTAGAAATTTGGTGACCACTTGAGACATCATGTGCAAGTGTCTCGACCCTAAACAATATTTATTGGTTTCTATCGAAAGACTGAAAAAAAAGAGAATTGGTTTGGAAAGGGAAGTAACACGTTTATTTTTATGCATAGTAGGAATATTTCGTTAGTCTTAGAACTGTCGCGCGCCGGTTACAATCGGGATTGTTATATTCTAACACATCGCAATAATTTTATAAGTTTTAAATTTGAGTCAGTGTGTATCAATGTTAGAGTCAGTGTTTGGTTGTTAAATATTATAACTAAATTAATTAAATTCAGTGAATGAAGCCGGTTTCCTGAAATTAAAAGCTAAGTACTATATGCTAAGTACATTAGGCAAAACTTTGTTTACTATTTCATATTTTATTTCCATTAAATACTAAGTTCTATATTTATATATTACTGGACAAACGCTGTTTACTATTTCATATTTCATTTCATTAAACACTAAGTACTAAACTCTAAGTACTAAATACTAAGTACCTATATGTAACTTTGGCAAAAGACAATTATTTCAACTTTTATTGCACTAAATATTACTTGTTAGGGGTTAATTTATTACTCTTGCATTGTTGTTGTTGCACAGACAAACAGCTATCCATAATAATCAAATGATTATTATTTTATTGTGTTTGAGATAGGTACTCAGCCACACTTTGGATTATATCCGATCATTATTTCTAATTTTCATGGCTAGAACTGACGATTATGAATCTAGACATTACAATGTTTACCTGACTGTGAGAACCTAAGATGAAGGTTAACTATATCTATTGGTTCAAATCCAATTAAATACTGATCTAAATGATTTATCCGTTATATATTAATGGAGATTTTTATATGCGCATTGTCGTACCGGTATTCAAGATATAGAGATAACTGGTTCAAATCCAGTTAAATACTTATATAAGTGGTTTATCCGTTATTTATTAATGAATGTTTACAAGATATAAAAATAACTGGTACAAATCCTGGAAAGCCTTGTCTAAATTCTTTATATATTATCTTTTAAGGACATTATTATGTACAGAACGACGACGTCGATATATACTGATGGTTGACTTTTACTTTGACGACATTTACATGACCATATACACATAAGTAGAGTGTTGGCAGTTAGTAAATATAAAACATAAAGTAGAATGAATATATATACAATTGTATGTACGGGGAGATGTGATTTTGGAATACCTATAATGTGACGCAATCTGCGTAAGTGTGCGTAAACTTTATCTATTTCTCGATGAATACGATACAAAGAGGGCGGTTTTTACGGCACACACACACTAACACTAATGAGACATCTATCTCGGATGGTTCGGATCAAGATGATCGAACACGCCAATTGAATCAAGCTACCATTATATACTATAGTGTCGACAGCGTGTAATCCCTGTATGTGTAGACTGTCTAAACAAGCGGGCATGCGATAAGTCATGTGTGGGAGATATCTGTTTGCCCAACGCGGGTCACGTACATGTGAATAAAGGGCATAGATCCCTTCGCAGACAGACTCTCTCATGCTACGCGGGACGTGCTAGAAGCAAGCCTACCGTTACAGCATTTTGAGCTCACGTCTGTGATCGACACATATTATAAATCTCCGAAACATACCCTATACTCAAACTATTATGGCTATAGATTACTTAGATCTAGCAACTATCCGAGTATTCTCATATCCACACAAACACACAAGTACGCAAACACGCATGTTACAACTTAAATTGTCGAGAATGTTGGATTTAAGCTACAGTAATATTCCTCTCAGTTAATGTAAATAACTGCGCAACCTCAAGGTAATCGCCGCTAGCGTAAAAGTAACAAAAGCTCGTAGAACTGAATTACTGAGTTAATTCATAATCACATGTGTGGGATTTTACAATCAACATTATCCGAATATACATATATATATAAGTCAACTATTTCTGACACACTCTTGATGACACATGACCTTGACAATGACCCTGAGACTATGAAATAAATAAAATAACTGATATTAATAATTCTAGGAAATCATGGTTAACTCATCATAACTCATGAGACTAATAATAATAATATTGATAATATTTCTTTACAAATTATTACGAGCTATGTTAAGATTAAGTAGACAGTAGTTTTGCATTTTCCGCTTCATCCTACAGGACTCGTGTGAAAACCATTTTCCGGCATATACACGCGGTAGCTGAAACCCGGGGTAAGTTGTAGAAAATAGCCCATATATTATTTTATTTACACGAATCATTACTGAAACTTGGAGCCGTATACTATGTTTAACTACAATTCCAATTAGGATGTTTATTTACAGCAATTCTCCTCTAAACAGCATTAATTAACTTTATAGGAATCAAGGTATGAATATAGGATGTAATAGCATATTAGGTTAATTTATTCTAGACGATCACGCGCCCTATAAAACTCAATATAGACGATCACGCCAAAACTAAACTAACTTAATACTAAATATTAATTAAACAAAACCTCACACTAGTTTATCAGCAGAGGCTCAGGCAAGAGGTTAGCTAAGAGTACAGACTTCACGACAGTCTTCCGACAGGGGGGGGGGGGGTTAGTACAAAGTCTACGTGTAAAAAAACCTTTTTTTTTTGAGGACGTCGAAGAACTTTACCTATCAAGTGGCTTTTACTGTAATTGGGCCGTAGGTAGTGGTCAAAGCAGCCGCCTCGCTATATCCTCGGTCCGTAGGTGATCGGTGAGGTTAAACAACTAGGCTCGCGCTCATACCATAGATGGGTGACCACCGAACTGGTTTACTTTCTGAGCGTATAAATAAATTTAATTATAAAATAAATCAAATAAAAACGGTTTTTATTCACATAGGCTTTAAAAAACGCTTGTAAATATTCGGAACTTGAATAGTTTTACAAATTAACTATAGATACCTATATAATTCTAGGTACAAATAGATTATTCGATCGTGACTTATAAATAATAAATAAAAATAAAATATGTTTATTTCGGGTAACTAATTGCGACCCATAGGCAGAAAATACAAACATATTAAAATACAAAAACAAAATTAATAATTAGAAATAACATAATTAAAAATAATAATAATAACACACACGATACTAATTGATTAATAAATATTTGTACATATAATTAAATTAAATAACGCCTCTGAGAGCAATGCTGGATATAGGGGCAATCCAATCGATCCGCGATCATCATCAGGACAGTGTTAGAGCTGGCCCGGACTCTGCGCACCAGGGAGGCGCACCTTTTACGCATCGTAGAATATAATATAATTTAAGATAACAATGCTTTAGTTATATACGTATTTCTTTAAGTTATTGTCATTTTGATTATTTAAGGTTTAGGTTCGAGTCCCGCGCCGGACAACTGTTTGTATGACCCATAAATAGGTTTTCTGAGTCTGGATGTTATTTGTGTCCGTCTATTATTGTTTGTAAAGTACCCCGCGACACAGGGATTAGATTCCCTAGACCGGGACGAATCCAAAAAAAAATTATTAAGTTGGTATTGCACAGAATCCGGGTCATTCCTAGCTCTGCCTTAGATGGTACAGATACTATTTATCAAGCAGCTATTAAATATATTACTTAAGTTAAGTAACGGATGTCACCAAGGTTACTTGCAGAGCCTAATATGATGGTCTGTAATCGGATTGCGTCATTTCATGTCATGCCTTCTCTGGAAAATACGTGTACTTTGACTATAAGTTATAATACTAACTTACTTATCATATGGGCAGTGATTACCCTAGTGTCAGAGTTGTTCAAGCCGCCCAGTTGGCTTCCGACATGGCTTAACGACTGTTGCCTAATGGCTACAACTGGGAGCGACAGCTTAACGTGCCCTCCGAAGCACGGAGACGCTCAGAAATTAAACCACTTTGGTAGTCACCCATCTATGGACTGACTTGAGCCTAGTTACTTAACCTCGCTTACTGACTGACAAATGCTTGCTTTTCACGCCGGAGGTCGTGGGTTCGATTCCCACCCAGGACAGATATTTGTGTCCATGAACATGTCTGTTTGTCCCGAGTCTGGGTGTAATTATCTATATAAGTATGTATTTGTAAAAAAATAGTATATGTAGTATATCAGTTATCTGGTTTCCATAGTATGTACAAGCTCTGCTTAGTTTGGGATCAGATGGCCGTGTGTAAATAATGTCCCAGGATATTATTATTTATATATATACAAGGGTAACCACTAATGTATCGATATACATGATAAAGTAAAAGATAATTGAATTACTTACGTAATACTCATAAATTTTAACAGACAGAGCAGGAAATTGGGTTGTTTGATTTAATCTATTTGCTATTACCGCTTACAAAGTTATCTTGGAAATATTAGGCAATGATAACATACAATTTTAGGTATATTTATTTTAGCAGGACTTTAGTTAATAAGTAAATAGAAACCTGTCCATAATAATAATAATATCCTGGGACATTATTTACACCCGTCCATCTGATTCCAAACTAAGCAAAGCTATGGAAACCAGAAAACTAATATACTACATATACTATTTTTCTTTTGTAAATACATAAATACATTTTGTAAATACATAACTAGCTGTGCCCCGCGGTGTTACCCGCGTTGAATTTTATAAATTTTCTTTGCTATAAACCTCGCGGAGCCCTTTCCAACGAATGCAAAACCGTGGAAATCGGTTCGTGCGTTCTGGAGTTATAGCGTCAGGAAAGAAAACCCTACTTATTTTTATATAGTAGATTACACAGCTGTGTGGTGACGGCGACAAATATCAGAATCAGAATATCATCACCCCATCTCATCCCGTGGGGGGCGTAGAAGTCGACCCGAGGGAATATCTACCAGAGGACGGGCAGCAGCTTCCTTCTGATTACTATGACCATCTTACTGCGATCGCCAACCCGCCTGCCAAGCGTGGCGATTATGGCATATCCCCCCAAGACGATTCTTGAGGGAGGCTTGTCCAGCAGTGGACTTATTTAGCTGTAATGATGAGATTACACTCAGGACAAACAGATATGGTCATGCACAAAAATATCTGTCCTGGGTGGGAATCGAACCTCCGACCTCCGGCGTGAAAAGCAAGCCAACCAACCAACAGGCCCGTTTAATATTATTTTTCATCTCAAACCTGTATCGTCAAAACGTTGTATGTATATGTAATTGAAAAGGATTTATACGAGTATACATTATATGCTTAAGCCTTAAAAGGGGCGGGAACTAGAATTTTCTGTGGGACTTGTAACTAGGGTTGCCAACTATACTGTTTTGAACAGTATCGTACATGATTTTAGCTAAATTATATTTTTTACTCTTGAAAAAAAAAATCTTGTGTCTACTTATGTACACGCTTTAGAAGTTATACTTCTTAATATACAACTTGAACATAGTTATCAATTTTCATACCACCTAGAACTAACTTCATGCTGTTAAATTTTTTGGTGTCGGTGTGCGCGCGCATCGTAAAAATTCACTCTGATCATTTTTCTCCGTCGCGCCAAAAGAAGTATAACTTCAAAAAAAAAAAATAATGTCCTCCTAGCCGAATTCGGCCTCGGCGGCCAGTCTCAACAGAGATTGGCCATCTGCGCGGGACATATTATAGTGCTCAAGTGTGTGCGCAAACACAGGAGTACTTTCTATCCATCACTCTCATGATCCGATGGAACGCCTTAGCGAGACGACCGGAAAGAGGTCAGGCACAGGACCGCCGGCTTTAGGTGCTCTCCGAGGGGGTATAATACCGCCTATTATATATATATATACTTCGGGCTATTACTGAGAAATTTTTATTTTTACAGAAAAGTCCCAAAATCACGTTTGGCCCGACCCACGGTTTGAACCCAGGACCTCATTAACCGCGGGTGAACACGCTACCGCTAGACGAACGAGGCAAAATAAAGTATACAAAATACTGTTTACATTTATTTAGTCAGTGGGCGTTCACTGCTCAGTGCAGCACAGCCAAAACAAATCACACTGAGATTGTTAATTAGTACCTAAGTTGCGCGAGAAGCTCTAAAAAATATGTATTTAAAACGATAAATAAATAAAATACTATTTATTTTTGTTCATAGACCATACGTCATTTCAAGTAAAAAAAAAAATGGCAACCCTACTCGTAACTGACAATGTGTATTTTTTTATAAGTCTTGAACAGCTGAGATCACGAACGCATTATTTCAGCGGCCGGCCGTTAACCTTTCTTATCATTTAGCCGACGATAATACACTATTACATGTTAGACTCGTTAATATCCGAACATGTTGTATAATTATTATACTTACAACTGACTTCCGCTTTTCTTATCAACGGCCTATTTCAATTAACATTATATGGGACTATACGCACTCTCTATTGAACGAAGCAACGGTGATTTTGCGTAAAATATATACCAATTAAAACCTAAAGTATTTTTATAATAGGTTAACGAACAAGCAAGATTCTCAAGTTGCAAATCTCTCATTTCATGAGGCTATAGCCTCTTGACATCTTTCTTTCTCCCGCTTTGTTCTGAAGGGCAGTGGAACTATTAATTATCTAACTCCTCCTTTTTTCTCTTTCTGATTAAATTCGTTGCGGGATCCAAGACAGTTAAAGCGATTCCGCGGGACATGCCAGAGCTTCACCGCTCAGTATCATTTCATTGTGTGCCACTGTTGATCCTGGCTTACAGGAGTTGCAGTGGTGGGTAAGAGGGAGGGACTAGTCCCGATAAAAAAATAAAAAACGAAGAAGCAGGTCGCCTGATGGCAATCACCGCCGCAACACCAGAAGGTCGAACAAAAAACCTGGATTTGCTTCCAGAAAGCGTTTATATCAAACATCATTTACGTTTCACTGTTTATTTTACAGAAAAAAATAGTCCGAATCTTAACAAATATAGACAGACCATCCTGATAGCTGCCGATCCTACCTTAAAAAGCACAAAATACTTACCATTACATGCATTTACATCATAGAAATTTGCTAATTTGTTAGAAATAACATTATTTTCTTTACACAACGTGGCGATAGACATACCGATAGATCATTGAGATTAAAAAATAAATTATTATTACCTACTTCTCGTATAACTCTACAATTGAACAGTACATAAGTAATGTGCATAAATATGTATAATAAACTCCCAGAATCTAAAAAAAACACAACCAAGAATAACATATTTATTTTTAAACGAAAACAAATACTAATTAATAAAGTCTATTACGACTTAAACTAATACATAAATGATGAAAATATAATATTATAAACATAAATTAAATAAATAAATAAATTTAATTTAATATAATACTTACTCCTCTCTTCTAAGGTTGCCGTGCCCTACAGGTTCCATATTGGTACTGTTTCCAATACTGTAACAACTTTTCTGACATATGGTGAGCAATAAATGAATAAATAAAAAAAATACGTCATAATATATTGAAGACCTTTAGCTCTCAAAGGTAAACGTATCATACCCAACTTTTGAATAGAGTCCATTGACATATCTGTCGGTTGAGTCACAAACACTGGAAGTGGTTACGTAAAACTTAAGCAGATAAATAATTATATGTAAATATACTTTTCAAGTTGTCTGGCATTATTTTAGAACTTTTATCTATTTGTAACAAATATTTAGTAACTTCACTGAACTTTTGACCCCAGACTTCCCAATTACTTATCGTAATTGTAACACTTTCTTCACGAGTGTTGCGCATATTGTTCGATTTTAATATTCGGACGGACATATTCTTATCAAGTAACTATGAAACTGCTGTGTGGTGACGGCGACAAATATCAGAATCAGAATATCATCACCCCATCTCATCCCGTGGGGGGCGTAGAAGTCGACCCGAGGGAATATCTACCAGAGGACGGGAAGCAGCTTCCTTCTGAGTACTACGACCATCATACTGCGATCGCCAACCCGCCTGCCAAGCGTGGCGATTATGGTATATCCCCTCAAGATGATTCTTGAGGGAGGCTTGTCCAGCAGTGGACTTATTTAAGCTGTAATGATGATGATGATGAACTATGAAATAACTAGAAAATGTCATTATAATAATCAAGCACACATTACATAAGTCGACTATTATTCAATTTTGGCTTTCATAGTATGATTGACAATTTGTTTTACAATGTCTTTATAGGTGGAAGAGGTACAGACGCCAGCACCCAATCTGTCAAATTCCCCCAATTGAAAGTGAACCTTATGCTTTATGTGATAAAGTTGAAAACCTATAAAAGCAATTTGACAGATTGGGGTAGCTGGTTGTGCTGGCGTCTGTACATAGAAATGGTGGGTGTCACTTGTTCTGTCCTTGCACAAACAACTCTTTGCCTCCAATTGAAGGGATAAGTATAATAATATCTTGGGACAATGTCACACAGATCATCTTAGCCCCAAACTAAGCAAAGCTTGTACTATGGGTACCAGCCGACGATATACATACTTATATAGATAGATAAATACTTATATACATAGAAAACATCCATGACTCAGAAATAAATATTCGTGCTCATCACACAAATATTTGCACTTACCGGGATTCGAACCCAGGACCACCAGCTTCATAGGCAGGAGCACTACCGACTAGGCTACGGTGACCGTCGACTATAAGGATAAGTATAATAATATGGTTATGTTTATTTAATTAATTATTGCACACACCACTACTAATTTTGTTATATCCACTCCAAACGCTGCAAAATCGGTTCATACGTGCCGAGGGCATTCCGTGATACGTTCACAATAAAACCCTTCATGCCGATTTCCAATTGCCTACCTTCAAACATTGTATGAAGAAAATGTCTATACACGTGCTTGACTAGGCTCTGCATCGTCCCAGTTCCTGATCATGCAGTCAAATACTCCTTCCTTGCTCTCCTGAACGCGCCGATGTCGTCTCAGGAACGTATAGATTGTCTCCAGGATCACGATTTCGCGACTTACCTAAAACAAGTTTGTCTATATTCAGGACAGCGTCCTGTCGGTCGTGATATGGAACGCATAATGCTCCAAAGGAACGAATATTAGTGATGCGCCACTAGCATACTAATTACACCAGTTTTTTTAATTATTTTTTATCTATTTGGGGTGTAGTAACAATGTTGTTTTGTTTTATTGTTAAAAATTGTATTTGTTTTATTCTTATTTTATCGTTTTTGTCCGTGACATACTTGTATCTTTATTATTTAAGTTAATGTTCCGTGACAGTCACTTGGTTGTTCACATCATCAGAATGACCAGCGCTAGAACAATAAAATGTTCTAGCTAATGCTGAGATGGTGCCATTTCAGGCTTGCACGGACAACTAGTGTCTGTTTTTATTTTATTTTTTGTTATGTTATTTTATATTCTTGTTGTCTGTGCATTTTCTGAATAAATATTTTTCTTTTCTTTCTTTCTTACTTTTTCTATATTCAGGGCAACGTTTGCCGGGGCAGCTAGTTTATATTATTTGTAATATTCATACATATGTTTGTATATATATGTATACTTTGAAGCCGCAACTTCCTGTATTGTCTCTCGTGAGTACATACACGTATCATGCGATATGGTCTAATTGCAAATCCTAACACGATATTTTTAGGGAATGACGTTCTTAATACAGAGTTGGTAATAATATTGCCCAATAAACGATAGTTTCTTTTGAGAGATACTTATAAGCTACTGTTCAACAATTGTTTTAGAAACACGTAGTGTGTCTAATCTAAATAAAAAAAAATAAAAATTATTCACGTAGACTTTAAAAAAGCACCTGTAAATAGTCAGAACATGTTTGTAATAATACAGTTATTATTTTTAGTTACTTTAAATAAAGTAAAATAAATAAAAAAGGTTTTTATTCACGTAGACTTTAAAAAAGCGCTTGTAAATAGTCAGAACATGTTTGTAGTAATATAGTTGTATACATTATTATTTCTATGAACATAGATATTTAAGTACACATTGTATGAAAACATTTATAAAATTTATTTTATTACAGCAATGATATTTAGCTAGCTCGTATCAAGTTATTGTCAAAAGATTATGTTTAATTATCTAGTTTAAGTCTAATATTTTTACTACATATTGTACTTATTACAGATATTTAGGTACACGGAATGTTAAAACATTTATACAATTTATTTTATAATAGTAGTGATATTTAGCTAGCTTGTATTAAGTTATTGTCATAAACATGAAGTAAACCTGGTGTAGTCGGTGTAGATGGTCTATGATGGACGACAATTGCACAATTACTTTTAAGGGTCAGATTTTTACGAAAATTATTGACCAATAATATATTACAAAACTATTCACTATGGACACTTATCAGACGGCTCAGTGTCACCCAAAGAACAATGGAGAGGGCTATCCTTGGAGTTCCCTTCGAGATCGAATCAGAAATGTTGAGAACCGCAGGCGAACCAAAGTAACCGACATAGCCCGAAGAATTGACTACGAACTGAAAACCGCAGCGTGGGCAGGCATCCTACAAGATGGACCGATGATATTTCGAAGGTCACTGGAAGGTAGTCCACGAAGGGCACCCATCTGAATGGCACCTGCGCGAATGGCACCTAGCCTAGTCCACGAAAGGCACCTATCAATATTTTTAGCTTCTTGGATTCAATTTATTTATTGCATTCTTGTCCACGAAACGCACCTAAGTTAACCGTTATAGTAACCTAGGTTATTAAATGAAAAATATCGATAAAAATCCTATTTGCAAGTTGTGTTGTGTTAAGGAGAATGTTGTGTACGCCTGTTATTGATATACGTATCAGACTATGACTCTCGAATTGTTCTGTTAATATTTTAATATGTATATTGTTGGTGTACCATATTATCTAGACATATAATAAAATCGTAGGAAAGTCAAACTGTACATTTAATATTTTTTTTAAAGGATATTTGGGGCGTGATCTTCTAACGATATCGAAGCCAAAACAATAGTTTTTAGAATTTTTGTCTGTTTGTCTGTATGTATGTCCGGGCTAAACTCAAAAAGTACTGCATGGATTTACTTAAAATTTTGCATGAATGTTACTTAGAGGTCGAGTCAACATATAGGCTACATATTATCACGCTATCACTTACGGGGGAGGATCTGTGATAATTTATAAAATTTAACGCGGGTAAAACCGCGGGGCACAGCTAGTAAATAAATAAATAAGAAGTAACAATATCTGTCTGTTATATGTTGGCATTTCGTCATTTGAAAGGACATGTGAGTAAATACCGTTTGTGTAACAATATAAAATTACCCACAATTTCATTGTGAGGCGACGCCGTTCATAAGGGCATAGATCAAATCTATCCTACACGTGGGTTAGCATAACTTGACTTTATTAAAGTTATTAAGCGACATTATGGGTTAATTGCTATGTGTGGCGCTATTTGCACGTGTCTTAACATGAGAAGTGGGTGTTTGTTTATGAGGTTGGAGAGTTACAAACTTGGAGACCTACTTTTACTTAATCGTAGTATTTTTTAACTACGCCCGCACTAGGGAATCTAGTCCCTGTGTCGCGGCGTACTTTACAAACATATAATAGAGCACAAATTACATCCAGACTCAGAACAACTAATTATGGGTCACACGAATAGTGCGGCGCGGGACTCGAACCCGCGACACGTTGCGGCGAGGCGACTGTCTTAGTCGCTGCACCACACGTGTGGTCATAAAAAAGTTTGTTTAATTCACCCAATAAACTTCTAACATGGTTTGAAGTTGATAACAACAAAAATAAGGAACTGCTAATTACTACTAATACTGTGTAGATGACGGCAAAGTAAATATCACCACCCCTGAACAACCCGAGGGGGGTCTAGAAGACGTCCCGATGGAAAATCTCCCAGAGAATGAGCAGCTCTGTGTACTATGAAGAGAATGGGCAGCAGGGCAGCTCAGTGTTCTACGATCATCCTACTGCGATCGCCAACCCGTTTTCCAAGCGTGGTGATTGTGACATATCTCTCCAAATGATCGACATAACTCCATTGTGGAAATCTCTTGGGGAGGCTTGTGCCAGTAGTGGAATTCATTTGGCCGACATGAATTACTACTCTCGTATTGGCAGTCTTTGCCCTAGAGACATTGCTTAACGAATGATGTCTATAGATTGCAACCGGGACCGACAGCTTACCTGTCCCCCAAAGCATGGGAAACAATTTGAGAGTGTACGACTAAACGCCGACAGACTGTACACTGACAAGACTTTACTTTGTACAGTCGAAGTTTTCGCCGACAGAACACTTCACTCATACTCAGAGAGAAACATTTACCAAGTGTAATATAGGACCGATTCGGTTCTGACACTTCGCCGCTCGGCTCGTGCGTTGTGGTCACAGTTCTGACCTAACCTAAACCAATAATTATGAATACTGTGTTCTGTCGGCGAGTACAGTCGAATTAAAATCTTGTCGGTGTACAGTCTGTCGGCGTAATGTCTGTCTGCGTTTAGTCGTACAATGCAATTTGGCGTCCGTCCATCTAGATCACGTACATAGTTGCTTAACCTGGGACTTGACTTACGGACCGGTGAGTGGCTCTTTAATAATAATTATAATAGTATGATAAAGAACAGAATATAATTATATATGCGAGAGTTAATTGGTCCCATCTAAGCACTAACTGTTTTACTGCTGTAATTATTTGTTACTCAAACGCTACTCAAATTGCTGGTAGGTACAGTTTCAGTGAAACTTCCTCTCACGTTTACAGACAGTTGCACAAAACGTACCTAAAGACCGACCCTCTCAAGTACCTCCACGTCAGAGTGGTGGTGCCTACTCCAAGGTTCAAATCAATGCTTAGCTCCCGTTCATCTTTAGGTACCCCCCACACTAGCGTCTTTTGAGCGTAGAGGCACCGCGACGTCAACGGGGTTGCGTTGTAAACTGTACTTTGTCTGCCAGCGCAATGTAAACACTGCGTACATGAGCCGCTCAGAGTTGGCGTGGCGGCGCCACTTAGCCAGCACCGCGTCGCCGCGATGTTGCGCGTGCGCTGGTAAGACGACAAAGCTCGAAAGACGTTAATGTGAGGGGACCCTTATTGTCCTTTGAAACTATATTAGAATATCAACGAAACATTGGCATTTGAAGCAATCATAGCCTGTGTGTTGCCCTCACCGGTCGGCACGTGATCGGCGAGGTTTACCATTTCTTAATGGTTACTTAATTTGTCTGAGTGAAAACTTAACTAACCGTTTTCTTCTTTTTTATTATTTTAATAATTTTATTGATAATCATTTGGATAATTTTGAAGTGAATACTACCGTTGTGATTTGAAAATTGGATGAAACGAAAATGCGACTGTAAAGAGAGACATATTCGTAAATAGGATTTAACCTGCGAGAGAGTGATAGATTGCAATGCTATCACGTATCTTTGCGCCACATCATTCACATATATTTTTGCATTTGCTTATTAAAATTCGTTGGTTACTTAATTTATGTTAATAATTTAACAAATCTGTTTTAATTTGACCATTGTTTTAGTTTATGCCTCTCGTGTCATATGTCAAAGTGAAAACATAGAATCTGAATAATATGTGTTATAATTATATCTTAAATTTGTAAATATATAAAATGTTAGATATAGCAATAAAAATAAAAAGTATTTTAAACATGGTCATCCTAGTGTCAGAGTTATTCAAGCCGCCGATTAGGCCTCGGACATGGCTTAACGACTGTTGCCTAATGGCTACAACCGGGACCGACAGCTTAACGTGCTCTCCAAAGCATGAGACGCTCAGAAATTAAACCACTTTGACGGTCACCCATCTATGGTCTGACCGCGGGCCTAGTTGCTTGACCTCGCCGATCAGTTCTGGACCGGTGAGCCTAAACATGGTAATAAAAGTAAAAAATATTATAAAAAATTAATAATCCTAATACCCCTGATACTCAATATTAATCTAATTCTAAAGTTCCACGTATACCGAGCATGAATTGCAAAACACCCATTTTTGTTCTTTTACATAAAAAAATGTGATACCTAACCTTTTGTTTCGTATCAAATAAATATATGTAAAGTTGTTTTTTATTTACTAAATAGCTCAAAAACATAATATCGTACTAAATTTTCCTTGTATGGAATTGCAATTCGAAATTCCATTGGGCAATACTTCAATCAATATGTTAATGAAAAAAAAAAACAAAACATTTGTCCATGACCAAGTGACGATCGCAACAAAAAATATACCTACCTGCCAATCTAAGAAGTAATTTAAACAAGTTAAAATTTATTGATTTTAATTTGCATAAATTCTATTAGAGACCTGTATGTGTTACATGGATCAAGACAATCGCCTCGCTACTTCGTGTCCTGGGTTCGAACCCAGGACAACTTTTTGTGAGACTCATAAATAGTTGTTCTGAGTCTGACTGAACTTTGTGTCCGGTTCAATAGTCACACTAATATTATAAAGGCGAAATTTTGTAAATGTGTGAGTGTGTATGTTTGTTACTCTTTCATGCAAATACTACCGGACGGATTTTAATGAAACTTTGTAGTAATATAGCTTATATATCCGAATAACACATAGGCAATAATTTATAGAGTTTAACGCGGGTAAAACTGCGGGGCACAGCTAGTTATAAATATTTTATTGACAGATATGAGTAGGGATTCTCATTTTGATATCATATCTTATAAAGCACTCCACGCTTCTTTTACAATCGAATACATTATTTTTTTATTCCGGAAAAACGGAAAAAAAAACAATATGTTAGTTTGGTTTTCTATAAAAGCATGTTTTTTATTTTTTTTAACATTATTATTTTAAAATTAAGTCAATACTAAAATAAAACTAATGTCCTCTTAGTCGAATTTCGGCCATATTCGGCTATTTATTATCTCAGAAAACTTGAGAGGTGTCAAGGGACACCCAGATGGAACGAAGTTATTTCTTATTATTTATTATGTACAAAAAACCTGTATACACTCAACAAAAATAATTGCCGCGACACCACACTGTTCAATGGGAAATAGAAATGAAAATATCTGGCTTGCTTTCTATAAGAGAGAGAGAGCGAGCGAGAGACAGAGAAACATGCGCACGCCGCACAGCTGCAAAAAGTGTCGTGATAACTTTTCGTAATTTTTTTTTCCGTCTAGCCCCCTTTCACAACGCGCGATAAGGAACTTCGTTCCAAAAAAATAAACCATAAGATGAATTTGCAATATTAATTAATTAATTTTTAGATTAACACTTCGATGCGCTTTAAGCTACACCAGCATGCATTGCCCCTTAGCATATTAGTCTCGACATTGAGATTAGATGTAATTTATACAGGTTAAGAGTCGACTCTGACATTTTAAACTTGCGCTGTTAAATTCAACTGATTCTGCAATATATTTTTATTCATCACTAGCTGTGCCCGCGACTTCGTCCGCGTGTTAATTAGTTTATTTTGTGGTTTTCTTTTTGTTTTTTAGTAAAATAAATGACTTTTTCTAAAATAAAAGTAGCCTTAGTTACTCCTTATTACATCTACTACCTGCCAATAAAAGTCCCGTCAAAATCGGTCCAGCCGTTTCAGAGATTAGCCGGAACAAACAGACAGACAAAAATTGTAAAAAATGTTATTTTGGTGTATGTACCGTATATATATTCATATTTATGTAGTAAAAACCGGCTATTTCAATATTACAAACAGACACTTCAATTTTATTTATTTGTATAGATGAACGGAATACTAGTAATGCTGCACGTGTGGCGCAGCGGTTGAAACAGTCGCCTCCCTAGTGTCCCGGGTTAGATTCCTACGCAAGACAATTTTTTATCACCCATAAATAGTGGTTCTGAGTCTAGATGTACTTTTTGCGTGTCAATTATTATTTAATAATAATAAATTAATGATAAAAAATTGTTATACATGAATGTATTTACTAAGTAAAAAAAGGTAGTATATCAGTTATCTGGTTTTATGTAGTAGAAGCTCTTCTTAAATTAGGATGGCCGTGTGTGAATAATGTCCAAGGATATTGTTAATTACTAGCTATGCCCCGCTGTTTTACCCGCTTTAAACTTTATAAATTACATCCTATGTAGTCCAGGGTGTCAGCTAACTTCATACCAAATTTTATTAAAATAGCTCCAGCCGTTTAGACGTGAAGAAGTAACAAACATACACACTCACAAACTTTCGCCTTTATAATATTAGTGTGATATGTTTGTAAGGCACGCCGCATTATAGGAATCCCTAGTGCGGGCTATGTCTCAAAAATATAACTATTGTTATCAAGTACTCAATAGCCGCGCAACGGTTATACGAGTAACATAGCTGCTATATTATAATTATATATTTACATTGTCATTATTTACTTAATTAGTGATTATCATTTTATTAATTACTATAATAATTCTATAATAATTTTACATCTTAAAACTAATAATAATCGATATTAGACTTTAAAATAAAATAAAATAAAATAGGTTTTTATTCACGTAGACTTTAAAAAAGCGCTTGTAAATAGTCAGAACATGTTTGTAGTTATATAGTTGTATACATTATTATTTCTAATAATAACTATTTACATGCGCTTTTTTAAAGTCTACGTGAATAAAAACCTTTTTTATTTTATTTTATAACAGATATTTAGGTACACATTGTATGAAAAAATTTATAAAATTTATTTTATTATAGCATTGATATTTAGCTAGCTCGTATCAAGTTATTGTCAACTTTCAAATGGTTATCACTGATAAAAATATAAATAGGGTAGGAGATTATTAAAGAGGTATTCTTTATACGACGGTAGATGAGAACGTTACTCTGTTCGATTAAATATTGTGTGTGGAAAATATCTCGGAGTTTTAATGTGCAGAACCTACGAGTGCGTAATACTATGGTTATTTTATATTATTCTGAGAATGTAATATACTATATTGTACGTTTCAATAACATTATAATAGAGGTAGTGTTACTATGGATTTAAGGACGTAGCAAAAAAATCGAAAAGGCATCTCTCCGATGGTATAGTTACTGCGCGCAAATTATTTAGTACTAGCAGTGCCCGCGGATTTCGCTCCGCGTTATAAATATTTTTGTCCCTGCCTGTTTGTCCCGCAACTTGAATAGCCTATGCACAGCCGGGCACTAGCCACTCCACAATAACGTAGCTTTCTATTGGTGAAATAATTTTGAAAATCGGTTCAGTATATCCAGAGATTAACCCTTACAACGTCACAAACTCACAAACGTTACCTCTTTATAATATTAGCATAGATATCACATTTATAGTACAACTATTATAGTATAATAGTATAGCTGTGCCCCGCGGTTTCACCCCGAAAGAGTAACAAACATCCATACAACTACTATATGAACTAAATTATAAATTAATACAATTCTCTAATTGAAATTAGACATGCTATGTATTATACCTTGAACATATTAATTTCAATTCATTCGTAACGATATTATGAAATAAATACGGTTCATAAAATCGTACAATCGATTTCAGTTATTCTTGGTCTGTAATTCGATTTGAGCAAAGTATGTATGGAATCGATCTGAAAGCATGTCCTATCAATTATAAAGCAAATTCTTAAAATCTGTTGTGTTATACAACTGAAACTTTAGAAATCGCGAAATAATAATAATTTTGTGTATTATTCACACACGGTCATCTGATCCCAAACTAAGCAGAGCTTGTACTATGAAAACCAGATAACTGATATACTACATTATTCTACTTTTCTTTTGTAAATACATACTTATATAGATAAATACACCAAGACTCAGTACAAACTTTTGCATGCACACAAATATCAGTCCTGGGTCGAATGAACCCACGACCTGCGGCGCGCAAAGCAAGCATTTATTTTTATTATATATATTATATATATATATATATATATTACAATTGTATAACATATAAGTAACTGTTACGTTTAATGGCGAGTAACGCGCTCTTTTAGTACATAAAATCTTAACCTACATACTACATACATTTAATTTTACATACTTAAGGCTAGATACATTTGACAGAACCATCGTCTGTAGGCATGATCAATGCCTCAGGTCTCAGATCACCCCCTCCCCCCCCCCCACCAACATTGAGAAGTAAATCCCTCAACTTTAATTTAAACTACTTATACTTATTTTAGGTGTTTGTCTCAATATCGGTAACTTATTGAAAATATGTGGTATTAAAAATATTGAAGTTCTTTTTGAATAACTTAAAATTTACCAACCAGGGCACAGGCCCGTCTCATTACATATAAAGACAGTAAACTGCAAGGGTGTCAACAAAAGGCCTTCCATCTTCCACGGAAATAACATCATATCGTCTAGTCTCCTTCCTTCATTGCGAGCCAGATCGCTTGGCTCATAAATATCTGGGATGCCACCGCTAGAAAGGGCCCGACGGAGTATATCGTTGATATTACCGTGATTTGCGATTTTCCCTGGGCTTCTGCAACATGATAGACCAAGCCCAAGATGATCGACCGCTTCCTCACCTACAACGATACGGAGCAACGAATGATCATCATGTCAGCCAAATTACGTCGCCTCTTGGACAAAGACTCCTCAAAGAATGGGGGTATATGTATGCCATAATCGCCACGCTTGATAGTCGGGTTGGCTATCGCATTTTGATGGTCATAGTTCGCAGATAACCCTTTCAATGGAAGGTATTCCCTCGGGACGATTGAGACATCCCCACGGAATAAGATGGGTTAATGATATTCTTACACTATACACAGCGAGATCAATCAACGCATGATCAATCAATCCAATATTTATTTATTTGTTCGGGAATACAAACGGTTACACACTTTTCTTAATAACTAAGTTATAGTTTATAGGATTTGTTAATGAGTAACCCACATCGTTATCCACATCTTAAGCAAAATAGTCTTAACATGGAACTACTTAACTAAGCACGAGTGAAGCTAGTGCTAAACATATTCAATAATTTAAGTAATGGCATTTATATAAAACAACATATATATATTTTTTAATCTTAAATGAGTCTATAAAATATCTAAATGTTCAGATCTATTTCTTTAATCTTCTGGAGTAAACAATTTCTAAACTTATTAGCAGACAGTGTGAACAGATCAAGGTCGGAGAAAAAAGTATTGTAATTACTGGCTATTCGACGCAGAGGCGCACGGACCCCGGCGTTTAGTGCGACAAGAAGATACCGCAAAAAGCGGAAATCCACGCGCCTCCCGTCTCATAACAGTTCTTGGAACAATATAGCTAATCTTATTTGTTATTTCTGAGCAGTCATATCTATTGACACATAAGTCATAGAGAAACATGGTTTCTAGATAAAGGCGTCTTGCAGGAATCATGGGAAACTAAATTGTGGCGACAACGATAATTCGCGAGACAATTTGCTACATGTTGAATTTGGGAAATATGTACTTGAAACACCTACTGTGGGTGACACATGGTGATCTAAAATAAATAAAAACCGGCCAAGTGTGAGTCGGACTCGCACATGAAGGGTTCCGTAGCAGCAAGTATTACAGTTGATTAAATGAAAGCAAATTGCGGTTTATAACGTATTAAAAAAAAGCTACTTGCTAGATCTCGTACAAACCAATTTTCGTTGTTAGTTTCTATGGTAATGTACATCATATATTTTTTTTAGTTTTATCATTCTCTTATTTTAGAAGCTACAGGGGGGGGGGGGGGACACTCATTTTACCACTTTGGTTTTTGGTTTTTTTGAGTTTCAGTATGTATGGCGACCCCCCAAAATTATTGTTCTTTTTCTATTTTTGTGTAAAAATCTTAATGCGGTTCACATAATACACCTACTTACCAAGTTTCAGCAGTACAGCTCTTATAGTTTCGGAAAAAAGTGGCTGTGACATACGGACGGACAGACAGACAGACATGACGAATCTATAAGGGTTCCGTTTTTTGCCATTTGGCTACGGAACCCTAAAAAGGTGCTAATCATATACTGAATGTTTATGGAAATTTTCCATTATAACTGCTAAATGGCCTATTATTCAACAACAACAACTACTTAAATTGGACTCAAAGGTGCGGGGCGTAGATCGCCGGACCTTTAGGGTCTCTTTGAGCAGTGATGATGCCGTTAACACGCGAGGAAGCGAACTGCGTGTAAGCAAACTACAACACATACTTTAGGAGTATGATCTCTGGCATAAATAGCTTGCAACTCACATCCAGAGCAGTTTATTGTACAGATCTTGCTAGCAACAATGAACAACTACCGTGCTTTTAAGCGCTTTTTCCATAACCACTTTTAACCTGGGACCTTTGTCCAATAGTGGACGTCTTTCCGCTGTTATGATTATGATGATGAGCCACGTATCGTTGAGATAACTCTCCTAACTGAACACATGATACGCGACGCTATTCTCTTCGCGCTGCGTGTTCCATGCCCACAGACTAAGAGTCAAAAGTCTTAGGTCGCACATAAACGTTTTTGTAGACACCCAATTGACAACTCAGGATAATTGACGTGCTCTTTCCATTGTACTTTATCCAATAACATAGTTTTTACATAATATTATCTAGGTATATTTCCATAGTTATTAAAGTGTACAAAAACAATCGAATAATTAGCTGTACGGTTATTTCCAACGGTGTCGTTCTTTAGCGCGTCAATTTTCTTGATTTTCATTGTTAACGGACTTTAAAAGGAAGGTGTCACTTCCTCCCATTTAAAGATAAATAAAAGATAGGAGGAAGTTTAATAGTTAGGTGTTATTATTTCTATCTATGTTATGCGATGCCTCGATGCTGATAAGTCGTTTTCATTCGATGCTTTTGAAATAGGCCATTTAGTTGAAACCTTTCCGGCAGTTGCGATATATTTTTAAATTGGTTGCAACTCCACCTTGTTTTGAACTCGATTAACAAGTAATAAAGGCCAAAACCGAAAATTATAAACATTAATTAAGGATCAAATTGGTTTTTATAAAGAAAATTTAGAATCGGTAATATGCTTAACAAAACAGTAAAATGATAACTACTTAAGTGATAACTTCCACTGTCCTTTTTAGGGTTCCGTAGCCAAATGGCAAAAAACGGAACCCTTATAGATTCGTCATGTCTATCTGTCCGTCCGTATGTCACAGCCACTTTTTTCCGAAACTATAAGAGCTGTACTGTTGAAACTTGGTACGTAGATGTATTCTGTAAACCGCAATAAGATTTTCACAAAATAATTGAAAAAGAATGATAATTTTGGGGCTTCCCAATATATAGAACTGAAACCCAAAAAAAAAATTTTTCATCGTACCCATACATGTGGGGATCTATGGATAGGTCTTCAAAAATTATATTGAGGTTTCTAATATATTTTTTTTCTAAACTGAATAGTTTCCGCGAGAAACACTTCCAAAGTGGAAAAATGAGTGTCCCCCCCCCCCCCCTGTAACTTCTAAAATAAGAGAATGATAAAAAAAAAAAAAATATATGATGTACATTACCATGTAAACTAACAACAAAAATTGGTTTGAACGAGATCCAGTAAGTAGTTTTTTTTAATGCGTCATAAATCGTAAACCGCAATTTACCTTTCATTTAATCAACTGAAATACTTGCTGCTGCGGAACCCTTCATGGGGGAGTCCGACTCGCACTTGGCCGGTTTTTTCATTATATTATTGTGCTGTGTTAAAATGGTTTATGATACTAATGTATTTTAAAGTTTTTGGTGATTTATTGCAAATTGTTGGAGCCATGCCAAACCAACTCTTCGAAAATGTGTCTTGTCTCTTTTTAACTTTGGTGTGCTTTGGTGACGTCTAGTATTAAGTGTCTCAAATTTAAATAGATTCTCCTTTACAAATATTGCAATTTCATAAATATAGAGGAATGGAAGCGTGAGTAGTTTTAAATTACTGAAATATTTTTTATAACTTTCGGTAGTTTTTAAGCAACATATGGCTCAAAGTCATTATTTCTGGGATTTAAATAATAATAATTTCTCTGTTGGTAGAGTTGCCCCAAAACACGCCATAATGAAGAGCCTTGCAATGCTCTGCCTCTATTGAGGTAGCACACTATCAGATTACAATAAACCTCCTTTCCCTATATTAGGTTAAAATAATAAGTTAAGTACATAGTAGCACTTTGCGTATATGCACAAAGTGTATATGTACATATGTACCTATATTTAGCTATTCAGTATATGGTGTGACAAATATAACAACAAATATTAAACAAACCCAATTCAATTATTACAAAAAAAATATTCCGTTCACCTCTGGACATAGGCCTCCTCCAAAGTACCGCATTTAGTTAGCTAGTACACACATCAAGCTATACATTTCCAGTATAAGCTGATCTCGCGTTGTAAAGGATTTCCATATAATGACAGGTCAGCTTATATTGGAAATTTATAGCTTGATGTGTAGCCGTGTGTACACAGGTGGCACTGCTTCCCGACTGCCTGGTGCATCCCTTAGCCGCTTTTACGACACCCACCATAAGGCATGGGATATACTGTTATACTTTCTGGGCCGGAAACATGCATAGCTATCTAAAAATCATATAACACTTGCCTACTAAAAACAAATACATAAACCATATTAAAGTAAACCTTACAAAGAACTGCTATAAAAATGAATACCTCGCCGCTTCGTGTCGCGGGTTCGAGGCCCGCGCCGGACAACTATTTGTGTGACCCATAAATAGTTGTTATGAGTCTCGATGTAATTTGTGTTCGTCTATTATATGTATGTTTGTAAAGTACCCGACGACACAGGGATTGTCTTATAAAAAAAATCGTTCGTTCTGCATAGTACATGCTTTCTTATGTTACAAAAATACATTAAGGACAAATTGAGTACCTTCGTTTTTCTGTCGACGACATCGGTACCAATAATTCACGTGTCGTACCCATCACTGCAACTCCTGTAAGCCACAATAAAATGACACTGAGAGGGTGAGGCCCAGGCTCTTAATTAAGGGCTGATATTGTCAATACTAAACAATTGAATTGAAGAATTGCGAGGCTGAAGTATCAATGGGTAGGCCCATAGCTCGTAGAACCGAAGTCGCGGGCACAGCTAGTAAGAAATATTAATACAGTATGCTAACACAGGACTATTTCAGTTGTAGATTACATGTCTTAAAACTTTTCAGATTGTTAAGGAAATACACTCAATACATACTAACCTTCTTATTGTATAATAATAAGAATAATATCCTGGGACATTATTTACACGCGGCTATCTGATCCCAAACTAAGCAGAGCTGTACTATGGAAACCAGATAATTGATATACTACATATACTACTTTTCTTTTTGTAAATACATACTTATATAGATAATTACACCCAGACGCAGGACAAACAGACATGTTCATGCACACAAATATTTGTTCTGGGTGGGAATCGAACCCACGACCTCCAGCTTGAAAATCAAGTATTTGCCAACCACGACAACAGGCCCGTCTACTTGTAAACATTAATAATCAAAACTTAATTGGCAGTTGTCACTCTCTTAAAGTCCGGAACCCTAAAACAAACATTCAATCTAGGTATTCTCTCATATACGGAATCGTTGAGATGAGTCAGAATGATTAAGTTGCAACAATATCGGCAAAGCTCATATTATCCTCTTAAATCCTCTTATTAAAGTCAAGTGATATGTAAATGTTTGAATACAAGTATTTAAAGTAGTAGGTACTTCTTAGAAATACCTACTTTAATTCAATGATTTACATATCAATCGACTTTTTGTGTCATATCTAAGCGGAAATTAAGCGCGGAAATGAATTTTTACTAATTGTTATCTTCTGTTTTTGTAAGATCTTCATTTTTGTTACACCTTTTTAATGCGTTTGACTCTATTTATTAGTCTTTCCGGGCCTGATTTAAATAAAATTATAATGACATATCAACATAAAATACCCATATTTATTATCTAAAACATGGGCAACGTGGTAAAAAAAATTCAATCGAAATGTCACTGTCACCTTTGGCGCCAACGCGGAAAAGGACGCATCGAGGCTATGTTTTATTTTCAAAAACTGGTGAAAATTCGAGTTTTTATGTGTAAATATGGTGGATTTTTAGACATAACATCTTCGACAACGTACACAAGTGGAGGAAAGTGCAATATTGCCGTGAATTGTGATTTTCCGTGTTGAAAAACTCCATAGAAGCCTCTAGTAAAGTCTCCACTGCTTTACTGGGGTAGGACTATGACTTGACTGTGACGGACGTGACGAACATGACTGTGACGGACGTGACGGACATGACTGACTGACTTTGAAATTTATATAATTACAACTGAAGACGAGGCGGTATGGTCACAGACCTTAGCCTGCCCAAAGAGGGCAAAACGAAAAAAAAAAAAATAATATTGTAATTTCATAATTTCGTAGTTCCGTAATTTTTAGCTACCTCTCAAAACACAGACATCCAATTGATATGTAAAAAAATCATCACATATTGAAATGGGTGTGGGTGGACCGACGATCTTACGAGGGTCGCGGGATGCCGTTGGATGTGGGCAGTGCAAGACCGGCAGTTGTGGAGATCTTTGGGACAGGCATTTGTCCAGCAGTGGACGTCTTTCGGCTGATATGATGGCGGATGATGATGATTGAAATCGCATCAAATCGTTATTGGAATAATGTCCTCCTAGACGAATTTCAGCCACGACGTGCCGATTAGCCATCTGCGCGGGACATATTATAGTGCTCAAGTGTGTGCGCAAACACAGGAGCACTTTTTATTCCATCACTCTCATGGTCCGATGGGACGCCTAGCGACACGACCGGAAAGAGGTCAGGCACAGGACCGACGGCTTTACGTGCTCTCCGAGGCACGGGGGTATAATACCGCCAACTCCCAGATTTCGGGCTGATGCTGAGAAATTTTTCTTTCAGAAAAGTCCTAAATTCACTTTTGGCTCGACCCAGGATTTGAACCCAGGACCTCGTTATCTGCTGGTGAACACGCTACCGCTAGACCAACGAGGCAGTAATGGAATACCATTGATAAGTCAACTTTTTCAACGTTTTATATTAACTAAACACAGGCAATATGCCTAGCACCGGAGCAGCATACCCGCCTTCCCGGGGCTCCTGCCATCAGGCGCCAAGAGAAGTCTACAGCAAGTTAGGTTTAGTCGGGCGAGTCCAACATACCCACCCGTAGATACATTTTGCCAATGGCAAGCGTAGAAATTCATTCCCCCTGCTATATCAAAAATAAGGCAATATGCCTAAACTATCCCAAATATTTAGATAAAGAGTATGCAAAATATCAATTGTCACTTGACATTGATATAATCATGCGTGGTTAATGTTGAATGCCATTAAATAAATTATAATCGGAATATATTGATTGATGTCTTGCGTGTGGAAATGAAAGAAACTTGTACATTTAAATTTTAATTATGGTAACTATGTTTCTCAATACGATATTTATATTTTCCTCATGAGAAACGGAAATAGTAATGGTCAAGTTTACCTTCAGAAACATGGTTTTTATTCAGGGATTTCTAAAATGTATGGCCAAAAACTTTTGCAAAAATATCACGCAAAATACTTTTTGACATTTTTGTATGCAAAAAAAAATTCATAGCAATTTCTCGCAAATCGAAGCAGTTAGTTTTTGGCACATTACCGGCCACTGCGGCAAATGTGAAATGAAAATTTGCTAAATATTCATTTGATACTTAAAAGGGTGCTAACTGTTATCCAAAAATGTTTCCCCAAAGAATAGTACACCTTTTTTCAAGATTGTTAGAGACGTGTTTCAAAAAAATCACATTCACAGGCCTAGCGCAGACTTAAAATTACCTAAATTAACTATTAAATAAACTTTTAGCTATCATTAATGTCATGTCCTTTTCATGCCAGTAAAATGCCGACCCGTAGTTTGAACCGTAATTATTAGCTATTGGACACGGCACGGCTAGATCAAAGACGCAGTTAATTTCTTAATAATATTACTATTAATGCAAGTACCTAATTGCCTATATTTTCTACTAATACTTTTTTCATCTCACGTCACGTCATTTCTGCCAAGTTTTTATTTCATGACGTCAAATCAATTTGCAAATGATGGCTCACATTGGTATTGAAGTGTATTTAAAATAATAAATGAGAAGGAATTATTGTTAATTTTATGGCTCAGTTTTTTAGTCATATAAACAAGTTTGTACTACGTAGATACTGAGGTACCTGCGCCGACTAAATTATCGGTAACTATGGGTAGGTAATAAATAAAACCAAAGTCAATAAACAAATATGTCTTAATTGATATTTCGTTATTTCTTTATTTGATAATCGTGAATCTTTTGTTAATTAACAAGATTAGAAATTGAATGAAATAATAATTATAAATATAGCAACCATTCATTTCGAAGTAGGACCTGCACCAGCTACGCTAGTCTAGCAGCATGTTATTGTTTTTACAATAATAAAATATATTGATAAGATCATCATCATCATATCAGCCGAAAAACGTCCACTGCTAGACAAAGGCCTCCCCCAAAGGTCTCCACAATTGCCGGTCTTGCGCTATCCGCATCCAGCGGTTTCCAGCGACCCGCCCAAGATCATCGGTCCATCTTGTAGGGGGCCTGCCCACGCTGCGTCTTCCGGTTCGTGGTCGCCGCGGGGCCGTCGGTACCGTTTCCCTGCGAGATCGAATCAGAAATGTTGAGATCCGCAGGCGAACCAAAGTAACCGACATAGCCGTAAGAATTGCCAAGCTGAAGTGGCAGTGGGCAGGGCACATAGCTCGTAGAACCGATTGATAAGATAATATAATATATTTAATAAGATAAAGATCTCTAAATATATATATTAAAACAATGCCCGCACTACGGAAATAAATTTCTATGTCACAAAGATAATTTTAATTTATTTTATTAATTTATTTTTAATTGAAACATATAATTGACGGACACCAAGCAGACCCTGACTTAGAACAACTACTTAGAAGTTATACAAAGAAGAAGCCATAGACGCTGCGTCAGTATCTAGAGTTAAGAACTCCAAGAAAGAAAGAACTAAGATTGACTGTGAATACAGTGAGCTGTGACCGTCCGTCATGAGAATGATGTAGTCAAACGTGTAGGTACCTGTTTAATCATTCGCATGAACACTGTGGTCCGTTGGTTCTAGACAAAAAGCAATGTATCATTCGTACGTATATCGTGTTTTCTTTTTAATATGACGTTTGTGGTAGTCAAGCAGGGGTTAAATAAATAAATAAATAAAATAAAAAAGGTTTTTACTCACGTAGACTTTTAAAAAGTGCTTGTAAATAGTCAGAACATGTTTGTAGTAATATAGTTGTACCTATACATTATTATTTCTAGTAACATAGATATTTAGGTACACATTGTATGAAAACATTTATAAAATTTATTTTATTATAGCAATGATATTTAGCTAGCTCGTATCAAGTTATTGTCAAGAGATTATGTTTAAGTTTAATTATCTAGTTTAAGTCTAATATTTTTACTACATATTGTCAATGGTTCTGTCTATATTAAGGTATTATTATTATGACGGACCTTGTGTTAATAACGACGGTCGCGCTTTAATGCTACCACCGGATCCAATGCGCCCCATTGGTTCCCATCTTCACTGGTCGATAGAGGTGAGCGTGGGCTGAAGTTGTCTAGCCTCATAGTATAAGTACCCGTGTTGGAGGTCACGCTCTTTGAGCTTCGACCATTAATAATAATAATAATAATAATTATTATTTATTCTCTCACCACAATATTACAGAATAAATTGTATAAGGTGTATTAGTTACAGGTAACAATTATAATATTGTGGGAGACTGGTACCTAAACTAGGCTCAAGGCCTGTATTTCAGGACACCAGGTCTCCACGCTTAATGAAGAGGTACATTTATTATACATTCTTAGGAAAATAGGATCACATGCATATGTATGTACATAATTTGGTTTAAAAGAGAATAATTAAGTTAACAAAGTAAAGAGAGAGTTAACCATTGATTCTGATTAGTTTGGATGTGGAGATTCATAAGAGGAACGGTCTGTTTAGGGTCGTTTTGTGTAACTGTAGCTTTACGTTAACATGCGGTTATTATCTAGTAGCATTTTAATAAAAACCTAAACTTAAACTTACTTACTACTTATATTTACTAAAACCTTTGAGTCGTACGCTTCGAATGGTCGACGGGTCGGACGTTATGGAACCTATTAGGAACCTACATTTTACGGGTCGTTTTGTGCAACTGTAGCTTTACGTTAACATGCGGTTATTATATAGTACCATATTAATGATAGTTATATTAAACTTAGGTTTGGATTTTTAGATTTATCTTTCGCCAATAGGCTTACGCATTTTGTATGCGATTCGCTTATTTTCTTACAAGTTATCTATTCCTTAATAACTTTTTAGTATTGAACGCACTATATACTAATTAATTTTTCATATTCCATAACCTGTTTAGTTTTATTCTTTAGCTTCATTTTATTGTTAAACTTTGTATCGTCTCGTAACTCGCCGTATTTATTATATAACCTAGGTATTATATAAATAAATAATATCCTGTGACATTATTCACACACGGCGATCTGAGCAAGAAAGTGGAGCTTGTACTATGGAAACCAGATAACTGATATACATTCAGTCAAAAAAGTATCGGGAATGAATGATTTGTTTATGGTTCCAAATTCAATTTTTTCACTGTTTTCCATTTTGGCGCGGAGTTTGAGTTGCATCTGTTATTTATATTAAATACAGTGCTGGTTTTAGTAATATCATATATAGTGTGTATTGCGAATTTCATAATGGACAAAAATATCGAACAAAGAGTTTGTCTTAAATTTTGCATCGCTAATGGAATTTCGTGTTCGGAGTCACTGAAAATGTTACAGAAGGCTTACGGTGAATCGACTTTATCAAAAACTCGTGCTTATGAGTGGTTCAAAACGTTCAAAAGCGGTCGATCTCGATGGCTCAATCGCATGAAAATCGCTGAGGACATGGTAGAAAGAGTCAATTCCGACCCAACATTCATGAAACGCATTGTTACTGGTGACGAGACGTGGGTTTACGAGTTTGACATACAAACTTGTCAACAAGCTTCGGAGTGGCGTCTTCCAACTGAACCGAAACTGAAAAAACCACGCCAAAGTCGATCAAAAGTCAAAGTCATGTTGACTGTTTCCTTTGACTATCGCGGTGTTGTGTACTCTGAATTATTACCGGAAGGTCGAACGGTAAATAAAGAATATTATTTGAGCGTTATGCGGCGTTTTAAGAGAGCAAATTCGACGAAAAAGGCCAGATTTGTGGAAAGAAAATTCTTGCATTTTGCACCACGATAATGCGCCTTCGCACAAGGCCATCATTGTGAACGAATTTTTGACCAAACACTCAACAAATACCATCCAGCAACCACCATATTCACCAGATATGGCCCCAGCTGACTTCTTTCTTTTTCCGAAACTCATATTACCACTTCGTGGTAATGTTATGTTTCTCTGTCTGTCTCTCTCTCTCTCTCTATCTTATAGAAAGCAAGCCAGATATTTTCATTTCTATTTCGCATTGAACAGTGAGCTGTCACGACGATTATTTTTGTTGAGTGTATACAGGTATACAGGTAAATAACTTGGTTCCATCCGAGTGTCCCTTGACACCTCTCAAGTTTTTTGTGGATATATTTGTCCCGAGCAAATGACTAGTCTCCATCTAGACTGGTCGTCGTGGCCAAGATTCGTCTAAGAGGATATTATCATCTAGTACGGTGATATAATTATATAATCTTCGGAATGACACCTTCTATAATCTTGTCAACATTTTAAATATTTTTGTTTGTTGAGTTAAAATTCCCCAAACAAGACCGAATGACGTCAAATAACAACAGGTATTACATATAATATGGTCGCTAAATTATTAAATTCTCGAGATTGAACTTTTAGCGCTCATAAATTATATTTGATGCAAATATTTATGAGCGCTAAAGTTCAAACTACTGTTGGCAACTTAATAAATTTAAATTACAAACCTATAATCTTGACAACGTCTTTATCACGCAGTAGGTAAAGACGGTTTTCGTACAGAACATATTGTTTCCACTGACGTCAAGACGACTGTAAGATCAGGTTATTAAGTTTACAAAAACCTTTGGACGGACGTTATGGAACCTATTAGGAACCTACATTTAAAACTACGAGTATTCCGAAAAAAACAAGGTGTTAGTATCTCGGTATAAAGGTAGGATCTTTTTTGGTTGTTTCATAATTAAAGCCTTATTTAGTAGACTGTGAAAATACGTTTTTATTTTAAAACATGACAACGCCCACAAGGTTTTGATTATTCTTTTTTTAATCGATCGGGATACTTTCGGGATGGTGCTATATAAAATTTATTACTAGATAATCTATACAAATAAATAAAATTGGAGTGTCTGTTTGTAATATTGAAATAGCCGGTTTTTACTACATAAATATGAATATACATACGGTACATACACCAAAATAACATTTTTTAAAATTTTTGTCTGTCTGTCTGTCTGTTTCTTCCGGCTAATCTCTGAAATGGCTGGACCGATTTTGACGGGACTTTTATTGGCACTTAGCTGATGTAATAAGGAGTAACTTAGGCTACTTTTATTTTTGAAAAAGTTTTTATTTCACTAAAAAAACGAAATAAACTAATTAACACGCGGACGAAGTCGCGGGCACAACTAGTTAGTAATAAAATTCAACTTAAAGTTTATATTATTTATTTTATATATTTATCTAAAGTCAAACCGGTAACACGTTTTTGTGGGACATGTACATAAACCGTTATATTATATTTATACAATAAATAAATAATAATTATACAATAAAAAAATAAACAATTATTTTTATCGACTTCAAAAGAAGAAAGTTACCAATTCGACGTTTGTTCATGTAAGTATATTTTAATCCTGTCTAGTAAACTAGGTAGTCCCGTATGTTAGGACACAGTGTTCAACCATACATACCTAGCTGTTGGTAGTGTTACCGCGTGTTGAGGTTGAGTCATACACTTACACATTTACACACAGATACAGAGATTATTTGATCGTGTGCGTGTGTGAGAAAGAATAACGAGAGATAAATGTGACTGTTTAAAGATGGCGAATCGAGGAGAGTATTATATTATTAAAAATAAAAAAAGAAACTTGAGAGGTGTCAAGGGACACCCGTATGGAACGAAGTTATTTCTTATTATTTATTATGTACAAAAAACCTGTATACACTCAACAAAAATAATCGTCGCGAACTGTTCAATGCGAAATAGAAATGAAAATATCTGGCTTGCTTTCTATAAGAGAGAGAGAGAGAGAGAGACAGACAGACAGAGAAACATGCGCACGCCGCACAGCTGCAAAAAGTGTCGTGACAACTTTTCGTAATATTTTTTTCCGTCTAGCCCCCTTTCACAACGCGCGATAAGGAACTTCGTTCCAAAATGTGCGAGATTTACGAAATGTAACTGGCTGACAGAAAGAGACAGAAAATGTGTGATCACGCCTCTCTTGCCCCTACAGTAATGTACGAACGTAACTGCCTCTTTCTCTCTTCATGTACTTATATCTCCCTCTCAACTTCCGATCCTCGCACATCACACTTTTCGTAACCCTCTCGTTACGCATTCGCCAGTTTACTCCCCAAGTAAAGAATTTTACTTAAATAATAACCGTATTATTGCTTTGTCCACAGTTCCTGGACATGCGGGAAGGCTCGTTCTTGTACAAGATGTGGGAGAACCCGACGTACGAGCTGTTCTCTGACATGTGGGTGTACAACTATACCAACGTGCAGGAGTTTATGAACGGTGCAGATAAGGTGCTGAAAATGGATGAAATCGGACCTTTTAAGTTTCAGTAAGTATTTTATTTAATTAAGGCTTTTTTCCATACCAGCTCTCTCAGAAACTGACCCGTGGATAACCCACTCACAGTCGCTCTCGCGTATCACACTAATCATCCGATGGGACGATTAGCGACAAGACCGGAAGGAGGTTAGGTACACTACCGGCGGCCCTCCGAGACTCGGGTGTGTAATGCCGCCAACTCCAGATTTCGGTCTGACTAAAAAATGAAAAATCCCTAAAATGCCTTTTGAGCCCGACTCAGAATTTGAACCCTGAACTTCAATATACGCTACAGCTAGACCAAGGTAGTCAAAAGCAGATATATATATATATATGGTATCTAACCAGTGTAACATAATTGGCCAACTATTCTGGTTATTAATTACTTTTATTTTATCGTATGGGCACTGGTTGCCCTGGTGACAGAGTTGTTCAAGCCGCCCATTATGCCTCTGACTGACGACCATGGTTTCAAAATAAAAAAATGTGGTGTGGTTTTATGAAACCACGATGGAAGTGAAACTCTGTCTCTCACTGCGTATAATTAATTCGTTGTCGGATATTTTATTCTTGCATTATTCTTGCTTTTTCCCTCGTTCACCGGTTTATTTGACTCACTAGCTGTATCATTGTCCATCAAGACCGTGGAGTACACAATTGAGTGAGAAAATAAATGCTACCCAGTCAGCTGATGGGAACCATGGGCGCCGCCATATTGCAACCTACATACGATAGAGGGACGAAAAAAATTGAGGACATATAAAAAAGTTTCACTTTATAAACTGAATAAACATTAGTTATTCATTCAATTGTGTCCGAATGTAGATTGTAATTTTGGAGGTTCGTTTGCAGATCTATGATGCAAGCTTTTATCTTTAAACTGACAATGACTAACAACTGCGGTTATTTCATTAGATGTTTATATTTCTAAGAGAATTAATCATGTCAGTCAAATGACGTCCACAGCCGAACTAAGGTCTCTCCAAAAATTTCCTTAATGAAGTTGTGTCGGTCATCTCAAGGGATATGCCATAGTCGCCACGCTTAGCTGGTAGACGTAAATACTTAAAAAACCTAAATAGGGAGATAAATAGATATAAGTATTATTTAACTTAAGGAATAATAATATTATAATATCTTGGAATATTACTTACACACGGCCATCTGCTCACAAACTGAGCAGATCTTGTACTATGGAAACCAGATAATTGATATACAACATATACTACTTTCTTTTGTAAATACATACTTATATAGATAACTAGCGGGCCGGTACGTGCTTCGCTACGCTTTTAAGTATTAGTACAAATTGTTTGTATCTGGGAGTATAGAAAGATGTTGATTTTACACTTTTTCAAGACTTTTTTTAAACTTTCTCTACCTCAAAACCTGAGGTAGTCCACCAAGGGCACCCATCTGAATGGCACCTGCGCGAATGGCACCTCGCCAAGTCCACGAAAGGCACCTATCAATATTTTTGGCAAGTGCTCTTCCTGGATTCAATTTATTTTTAAAATTCTTGTCCACGAATAACACCTACGACTCAGTAACCTAGGTTATGAAATGAAAGATATCGATAAAAATCACTAGAACGTTTATTAACAAAGTTCGTCATACTTTGTGTACTCCGGCACGTTGTTACTGAAGCAGTGATGTTCAAGCGCGGCCACGCGATAATTTTTAACGTGTTGAAATTAAACTACTTTTTAACGGATAGATGATAGTTTAAACATAAGAAAATACTAGTCTTAACGTGCGTAATATTAGTAGTGTTAATAAACGTTCTAGTGATTTTTATCGATATCTTTCATTTTAACCTAGGTTACTGAGTCGTAGGTGCTCTTCGTGGACAACAATTTAATAAATAAAGAACAATGGGCAAAAATGTATGGAACGTGGTACCCGCTCCAATAGTCCTCATTAATATATCATTGAATAGACATTTTGATGCAGAAAAACGTCTACCATGGCGCCTGTCCCTATTCACGTTTGGAAAGCAGTAATCTCACTATCTATACTTATTATTATAAAGCTTTAATCTCAGGAACTACTAGTCCGATTTAAAAATTCTTTCAGTGTTAGATAGCCCATTTATTGAGGAAGGCTATAAGCTATATATCATCGCTACGCTACGACTAAAAGGAGCCGAGCAGCAGGGGTGAAACCACGGGGAACAGCTTGTGTTTTATAAATGACGAAGAATTTATTACAAACTACTTATATAAGTAAAATAAAGCTAGAATAACATGATATAACACATTTAGGATTCTATTATTAAAAGAAGTAAGAAAACAAGCATTCTTTAAATACAAAACATATATTTTATCAATAAGTGAGTAGATTTAAAACATTACATATCGGTATCAACTATAACAGCATTGAGGAAAGATGCCGGAGCAGTAAATCCCGTATGCCTCGCATAGCCTTAGTACCATACGATGGACACTATATGTGCACAAGTGCCGATCGTACGTCGCCCGGTTAAACATGTGCAATACTGTTGGACAATATTATTTGCACTGCTGATTAATATATAACAAAAATATGTTTTTACACGGACATGTCGCGACTGGATTCGTCCACGCAAAAGCCAGGCATCTTTGTGTATGCCATAGTCTGGCAGATCATCAAGTGCTCCCTCTCTGTACGTTTCAATTATATATAGACCATTTGATAAATGCTCGGCACAGTAAGATCTTGCCAGCTTGAGTTGGTATGTACCTAGCGCTAATAGAATTATATCCTCCTCCGTCATTGAAGGGAAGTTTTCAATCTGGCTCGCTTCCATCCTCTGAAAATATACTCTTCTGTGGTTAAGCCGTTTTCTCTCTACATACATATGCAGAAGATTCGGGGTATCTATTTTCTGCCTTATTATATGGACGAATTCGTCTGCGTGTACGCTATCCACGATGGGTTGGTGGAAGTGATTCGTGATAGCTGCGGCAATCGCGCTCAGGAGCAACGGGACTCGAGTTAAAATGAGGAGTGCATGGCAAAGTCATACGTAAAAACGTTATTAATAGAAAACATGAACGGAAATGCCGAAAATATTACCTTGGTACTCATTTTCTTACATAAATAAGTGGTAACTTATATACTCGTATATGTATGTTTATCGCCGGGGCCACGAGACTGTCTAAACAGGTTACTGTGGCCCTGGAAAGCAAAGGGAAACTGAAGGAACAGGGTTTTTATTAGTTAGTAAGACTGTCGTTTATCTTCAAACGCAATCAGATTTGAGAGTGGCGGCTATAGTAAAAATTGTTCCTCTTGGTAAGACCTTTTAAACGACACTACAATCATATCTATTGGAGCCGGGTACCATTTTGCTCATTCTTCTTTAATCCACAAAAAGCACCTGCCAAAAATATTGATAGGTACCTTTCGTGGTCTAGGCTAGGTGCCATTCGCGCAAGTGCCATTCAGATGGGTGCCCTTGGTGGACTACCTCACAAACCTTCCCTGGACTTCCACGAATAACTCAAGATCAAAATTAGCCAAATCGGTATAGGCGTTGTTGAGTTATAACATTACAACGAAAAGTGGCAATGATTTTTATATATAGATAATTAAACCCAGATTTAGAACAAATAGACATGTTCATGCACACAAAACGAATCTAACCCACCTGACGATATTCTGAAGATATTCTCTTGGGTCAAATTATAACCCCCACGGGATCAAACGGGGTGATAATATTCTTTGCCGTCAGTCATACAGCAATGAATATGACGAATCGACTGCGGTTATTTCGTTACAAGTTGCTATTTCTAAGAGAACACTAAGATAAATACAACAGTGCCTCTAGCACGAGTTCCTGCAGTTTACTTACTCGATCACACGTACAGTTTCTCCCATACATTGGGCACCAGCGCCTGTCGCGGAAACTATTAAGAACTAAAACTCTGGTCGTAAGTACTTGTTATTCTGTGCTCTGGTGCTCAATGTATGGGACAAAACTGTACGTGTGATCGAGTAAGTAAACCGCAGGTACTCGTGCTAGAGGCACAGGTTCTTAGTCAGTAGCGCTAATTAAGTATGTGATGACACAAGAATCCGAAATGTTGTCACGATTCCCAAATATTGCGTGAATTATTACACTGTTTGTAATTCCATGTTGGTCGGTGTTCGGTTACCGGCACCCAAGCCATGGTCGTGCGATTCACACGAATATCTTTTACAAAAAAAATCATAGTCGGCAAAAATATCAAATAATACTATTGTTGACCAATATAAAAGAAAAGAAGGTAGTCAATTACGCGATTTATCTGTTGTCCTAATGGAGTTTGATAGTTTTTGTGTTTTCTTATTTTATGGGAAATGTTTTCTTTGCGATTCCATATGTTTATTAATTTCATATCTAAAAATTTATTTAAAATATCTAGATTATGCTGACACCGAGAAAATTATTCAATTCTATGTATTGTTTTTGCTTAACTTTTCTTTTCTTCATCATCATCGTGATATCTGCCGAATGAATTCCACAGCTGGACAAAGGCGTCCTGAGTTGTGTCCATTATTGAAGGCCTTGGCAGACGGGTTGGCGATCGCAGTATGATGGTCATAGTACACAGAGAAACGCTGCTGCCCGTTCTCCCTCCCATGGTATATAATCCCTCGGGCCGACTTCTAGGCCCCTCACGAGATGAGGTGGAGTGGTGATATCATATAACGTCAGTCACACTGGATTTCTTTTTTAATAAATTTATGATTAAAAAGCAAATTGTTTATTTTGACGAGAGACTGGCCTTCACGACACAGGAAATCCTAGTATGAAAACCAGTGATTTATCAGACTTAACTGCGTTTTTTGTAAAGTATAAAAATTATTAATACTATCGTCGTTTTTATATACTACTAGGTACTCCTTGCCAGACAATATAGTGTGACGGGTTTAAGCTAAGTCGACACCTTTTTCGGGATATCGTTCAGAACTTGGGAGAAATTTACGTACTTCTCTGTAGGTTTCAATATTGCTGCTTTTGATGTTTCGGAGCTGCGGAGATCTTCCACCATTAACATAAGATTTTCTAATCTTAAGTTAATGGTGGAAGATCTTATACTATATATTTTATCATCATTATTATTATATAAATGTTGTTTAGATCGGTTGGTATATAGAAAACGGTAAGTAGTGTATACAACATATAATTTAATTAACGCACATCCTGAAAATAGTTTGTTCAGAATCGTTTACTGAATCGATTTATATCATTTTTATATTGGTAATTTTTTATTCCAAAATAATTAAAACTACAGAAATTATCGTTATATTAACCCTGTACAGTGAAAACGAATTGAAATGGACCGTAAGTCAAAGTAATAAGACTTTTGAATCGCAGTTTTATTAGTATTAATACTAATTCCATCATTCAACACAAAATTAAAAAAAAAAACTTTATTCCAAGAAACTGATTTAGTAAATAACAATACATGTACATGTTAAATTAAAATTTTAGTGTATGTATTATGATTACAACGTAATATTCTAATTGGGGGTGTTTGAGGGTGTGCGTTAATTGCGTTACATGTTGTATATGTTGGTTATGGTTAATAACCCTGACTGCTAATGCAAAGTTGGTGGGTTCGATCCCCACCTAGTACAAATCACGATTATATAATTTTGTTCTGTATCTGCGTATAGCTTATCTATATTATTTACTAGCTGTGCCCCGCGGCTTTACCCGCGTAAAACTTTATAAATAATCACAGCTCCTCCCCCGTAGCTGATTGCGTGATAATATGTAGCCTTATTTGTTGACCCGACTTCTTAGTAATATTCATGCAAAATTTGAAGTAAATCCATGCAGTACTTTTTGAGTTTAGCCCGGACATACATATAGACAAACAGATAAACAGACAAAAACTCTAAAAAATATATTTTTGGCTTCGACATCGACTGTAGATCACGCCCCAAGTATCCTTTAAAAAAATATTCAATGTACAGTTTTGACTTTCTCACGATTTTATTATATGTATAGATGTACTTAAAAATATATAAGTATGTTTATCAGTTGACTGGTGGTTATAGTACAGGCTCTGTCTAGTTTGAGATGCCGTTAACAATGCGCTAGTTGTCTCAAGATATTTACAATTGTCATTATACAATTGCATCGTGTGAAGAAGGCCCTTTATAGAGGTTAATGACAAGATAAAACCTGCCGGCCTGTTTATGCATAGTCCTGATGGTTGAACACATTGCGATATTAGACGGTTTACACCGATGATGTAACCACTAAAGGAAAACGTCTATAGAGTCGACCTATGTGGCCGAGTGGTGCTAGACCAGGTCTGGTGGTGCTTCTACGAACAGGAAGCCACGAGTTGGCTATCCGCTGCAGAGAATTCTTTTTGTATATCGATAAATTTGACTGCCTCGTTGGTCTAGCGGTAGCGTGTTCAACCGCAGATAATGAGGTCCTGGATTCAAATCCCGGGTCGGGCCAAAAAGTGATTTTGGGATTTGTCCGTCAAAAGAAATTTCTCAGTATCAACCCGAAGTCTGGAAGTTGGCGATATTACACCCCCGTGCCTCTTTCCGGTCGTGTCGCTAGGCGTCCCATCGGATCATGAGAGTGATGGAATAGAAAGTGCCCCTGTGTTTGCGCACACACTTGTGCACTATAATATGTCCTGCGCAATTGGCTAGTCTCCATTAAGACTGGCCGCCGTGGCCGAAATTCGGTCGGGAGGACATCAAAGGACAAATTTTCGGGGACTAGTCCCTTCTTTTCACCCACCACTTCAACTCCTGTTAGCCAAGATCAACAGTGGCACACAATGAAATGACACTGAGCGGTGAGGCTCAGGCATGTCTCGACGATTTCCTTCAAAAGTCTTGGATCCCGCAAAGAATTTAATCAGAAAGAAACAAGGAGGAGTTATAAAATGAATAATAATAGTAATATTCTGGGACATTATTCATACACGGCCATCCGATCACAAACTAAGAAGAGTTTGTACTATGGAATCCAGATAACTGATAAAATGTATATGTATACTACTTTTATGTAGTAAATAGATACTTATATATATTAACTAGCTGTGCCCCGCGGTTTTACCCACGTTAAATTTTATAAATTTTCATAGCTCCTCCCCCGTAGGCGATAGCGTGATAATATGTCGCCTATATGTTGATCCGACCTCTTAGTAATATTCATGCAAAATTTGAAGTAAATTCATGCTGTGTTTTTTGAGTTTATACCGGATATATACAGACAAACAGACACACAGACCAAAATTCTAAAAACTATATTTTTGGCTTTGATATCGATTGTAGATCATGCCCCAAGTATCCTTTTTAAAAAATATTCAATGTACAGTTTTTAATTTCCCACGATTTTATTATATGTATAGATTACATCCAGACTCAGGAGAAACAAACATGTTCATGCACACACAATTGAGGAAAAAAACTTTGTTCCCCTTTTTACGAAAATAGCGCGGACGGAGGAGTATGAAATTTGGATCAGTTGCAGTTGATATGGAGAAGGAGTGCAGAAAGCTAATATTTTATATAATAGGCATTAAAAATAAATTATTTTCATAAAAATCAACATTACGCACACTACCATGCTTTTGACAGACTGACAAATGAGAAGAGATGACAAACTGAGTGTCAAAACTGAGAACAGATTAATATTATTAGTCTTTAATGTCTATAGACTTCGACAATAGAACCTTAATGGTCGAATTTCGAAAAAGTGTGATCTCTGGTAAATAAATATAAATAAATAAATAATAAATAAAAAAGGTTTATTCCCAACAAGCACAGATAATCCTTAACTTAGTTTACACGGTAGATAGTGTTTGTTGCATAATCGAGCCCAACAAAGTTTTATACAACATGTAACGTAATTAACGCACACCCCATACCCCAATTAGAATATTATGTTGTAATCATAATACATACACTGAATTTTTAATTTAACATATATATGCATTGTTATTTACTAAATTAGTTTCTTGGAATAAAGTTTATTTTTCTTTATTATGTATTGAATGACGTAATTTGTATGAATACTAATAAAACTGAGATTTTAAAAGTCTTATTAGTTTGACTTACGGTCCATTTTAATTTGTTTTGACTATACAGGGTTAATATGACAATAATTTCCGTAGATTAATTATTTTTGGAATAAAAAATTGCCTATATTAAAAATGATATAAATAGATTCAGTTAACGATTCTGAACAAACTATTTTCAGGATGCGCGTTAATTAAGTTACATGTTGTATACACTAATACTGTTCAGCGTGTTTCCTGTTTAGCGCTGATAGTGATGCCATATGTGGTACAAGCGTCATTAGCTACGGTAACCGCTAATCATTAGGTGGGTTGTATGTTTGTTTTCCAGCTTACTATTATAAAAAAGTTTCGAGTATCTAATAGGGAGAATTAAATGAATACCATATACCAGAAGGTGTTAATTGATATTAATGACGTGGCTACTGGATTTTTCTTAGAAGTCATAAACAATAATATCAATGCGGAAGTCGATATATTTCTAGACAAATAAGATATTAACCTGTTTTCCAAGGTGCTCATAGCCATCTGGCATCTGCTTGCACTGGTCCGTAAGTAATTGGCGAGGTCAAGCAACTAGGCTCGAGGTCAGTCCATAGATGGGTGACCACCAAAGTGGTTTAATTTCTGAACGGAAAGTGCTTCGGAGGGCACGTTAATCTGTTGGTCCCGGTTCTAGCCAATAGGCAACAGTCGTTAAGTCATGTCAGAGGCGACTTACACCACCAAGCAACCTTGGTTGTGTAAGTCTTGGTTGGACTTGGGGTGTAATCACCAGCTTACACCCCAAGTCTCCCCAAAACTCCGTAAAAATGTTGTTCCTCAAAAGCATCTGAAGTTGAGTTAGCTATTATCCTCATTTGAGTTCTATTGCTATGTGTTAGAAGTAATTATTGACTGGAAAGATTAAATAACATATATGTGTATTGTTTCAGAGAGATACGAACAAATGAAAACATTTCGATTGACAAGGAGCACGGGGTGATGACGATGATCCCTAAGATGAAGCTCAAGTTCTTAGTGAATGAATCTTATGCGGACACGCGCGATGTCAAAGTTAACATACCAAATATAGCACTAATTGTAAGTATGTTTCTCGAGACAATTTTTACGAACTATGATGATGCCTTTCATATAATAGGTATTTTAAATTTCGATAATAAATTCTACATATGATCACCTTGACAATAACTTAATATAAGCTAGCTAAATATCGTTACTATCATAAAATAAATCTTTTTGTATTTTTTTTTCATATTATCCGTGTACCTAAATATCTGTATGTATGTAGAAATAATTGTAAATTGATTAATTAATTATATATTACTACAAACATATTCTGACTATTTACAAGCGCTTTTTTTAAGTCTACGTGAATAAACACCTATTTTATTTTGTATCAATCCCTGAAATGTAAAATGGTCCCATAGATTTTTTGAAGATCTAAAACCTATATACTCTGGTCAGAAAATTACACCACTACGGTATTAGGAACAAGGCTCTCGAACTTCTGACTTCTTACTTGGGCAATAGAATTCAGAAGGTCGAAATAAACGGTAAAATATCTCTGGGATCTCCAGTGGTAATGGGCGTTCCACAGGGTTCAATTCTTGGCCCATTTTTGTTTTTAATTTATATAAATGACTTACCTTACTATGTAAGGGATAAGCATGAGATTGTGTTGTTTGCAGATGATACTTCCCTGACGTTCAAAATAAACCGACAATTAAGCAATTTTGACGATGTTAATGATGCAATCTCTAAAGTTGTTGAGTGGTTTAATGCCAATAATCGTGTGCTTAATGATAAGAAAACTAAAGTCATAAAATTCACTACACCGAATGTGAAACAGGCGACAACCAATGAACAACTTAATGGAGCTAGGTTGGACCCTGTTGAATCAACTGTGTTCTTGGGTATTACTATTGACTCAAAGCTACAATGGAGCCCACAAATAGAAAAACTGTCCGGAAAATTAAGTTCTGCAGCATATGCAGTGAAAACTATTAGACGGCTGACTGATGTTGACACAGCTAGAATGGTATATTTCAGTTATTTTTATAGTGTAATGTCCTATGGAATTCTTCTCTGGAGTAGCTCTGCTGACATTAACACCATATTTATATTGCAAAAAAGAGCTGTAAGAGCTATCTATAATCTTGGCCCGAGAGTGTCTCTAAGAGAAAAGTTCAAAGAGGTCAACATTCTAACTGTACCATCTCAGTATATATATGAAAACGAAAAGGAATCGATATTTTTATGCACATATAGTAAATATGTGCATAAAAATATCGATTCCTTCTGTAAAAGGAGCGATACACATAATGTAAATACTAGATATAAGAATAATCTCATATTGCATACTACCCGTCTCCACAAAATAAGTAACTCTTTTATGGGGCAATGTATAAGATTCTATAACAAACTTCCCAATGATATTAGAGAATTGTCTACGAATAAGTTTAAAAGAATTATTAAAGCCAAATTGTGTAGCAGGGCATATTACAAAATTTCTGATTATTTAAGTGATAAAAGTGCTTGGGATTGAGTTGTTCTGAGTCAACACACATGATTGTCATTAATCTTATGTATATTTTATTTTAAAAAAGGATTCCTACTGAGTTTTCTGGCAGTGTTTCTCAGTAGCTGCCACGTCATGCACTGCACGGTAGGGAAAAAAATATGACGATTCCACATAAATGTAAAATTTTTACGGAATAAAGTACCTTTGACTTTGACTTTATAACAATACCTACTCAATATCAATACTTTATTAAGTTCTATAATGTGAACTTGGGTGGTAGGTAACTTATTATTAGATCATATCATGTTTCAATTTTTATTCAGTAAACACCGTTTCTGACATCCCGTCGCGTCGTTTAAAACGAACAAACATACTAACTAGCTATGAGCCTTTCATTTAAAAGAGACATTACACCAAGCGAATGATTGCTATACAAAAGATCAAGGAAATTTTATTTTGATTGTAAAGTTCCGAAATGGCTTGAATTTTTTTTTAATAGTTTCATTTTTACATTGAGACATTTAGATAGTATTTTTTAACCAAACATGAAGCCTTTTTGGGCGCAGCAAAAGCCTCTTTGGGGACTACCGATAGAAGTGAAAACTATTTTTCATCACCCCATCTCGTAAAGAGTATTTTTGCTCTTCGATATCTGAGTGGAAAAGTCGATTTTATCCTCTAGAGGGTAAAGTAAATTTGAATTTAGAACATCGTGTGCACTAAGTTTGTGAATGCAAAATATCATTAAACCTATTTACTTCTACCTCTATGGTGCCGAATATATCATACAACTTTTTAAATTTATTAAAAACTAGCTGTGCCCGCGACTTCGTCCGCGTGTTAATTAGTTTATTTCGGTTTTTAGTAAAATAAAAGACTTTTCTAAAACCAAAGTAGCTTAAGTTACTCCTTATTACATCAGCTACCTGCCAATAAAAGTCCCGACAAAATCGGTCCAGCCCTTTCAGAGATTTGCCGGAACAAACAGACAGACAGACAGACAAAAATTGTAAAAAATGTGGTTTTGGTGTATGTACCGTATATATATTCATATTTATGTAGTAAAATCCGGCTATTTCAATATTACAAACAGACACTCTAATTTTATTTATTTGTATAGACTAAGACTCGGAACCTTCTTGATGTACTTTTTTTTATTTGTTTTCCGCAATATTGCTGTTCTATTACACTCAAACTGTAGCAACGTTAAATAAATAAATAAAGGTTTTTATTCACGTAGACTTTAAAAAAGCGCTTGTAAATAGTCAGAACATATTTGTAGTTATACAGTTATTATTTCTAGTTACATATTACAGATATTTAAGTACACGGAATATTAAAACATTTATACAATTTATTTTATAATGGTAGTGACATTTAGCTAGCTTGTATTAAGTTATTGTCAAGGAGATTATGTTTAGTTGAAGTTTATAATATTATGTATTGAAATTTATATTTTACTACATATTGTCTGAATGGTTCTGTCTATATTAAGGTATGAATTCAGTATTATTATTATAACGGACCTTGTGTTTAAAACGACGGTCGCGCTTTAATGCTACCACCGGATCCAATGCGCCCCAACTGAGAAGACCCAGCGAAACAAACTCAGCAGGTTCATCTACTACCGGTTTCAACACGGCCCAGTTGAGACGGTCCGGCGAAACATAGGTACTCATGCGGGCATGAACACGGGATTTGGTCCTCTTAAAGTAATTATTTAGTAGGCAAATACAATATCTGCTCGATCGGTTGTCTGAATGAATATTAACTTAGATTATATTTAGGAAACAAAAGAAAAACATCGAAACAATAACATTATACATTTTGAGACAGAGTCAATAAATTTAAATTTAGTATATGTTAGCAATCATATTACAGATAGTCACAGATAGTTCACATAACTCAACAAATTAGTCATACTTACGTTAAGTTACTTTAAGGTTTCTTAATTAATGCCTTAGTATTATTTGTAACAATTAATAAGATTGTCCTATAATACTTACACATCAGTACCTAAACTGAAACAAAAATATTTATAATAAGATTTTTTTCCCATTTAGTCATTTCCTCGCTGAGGTGTGATGAAAAGTTACGTGTTGCACTCGAGTGCAAAGATTTTTCACCTTGTGCTCTTTTGATTTCCTAGCTAATGCTCAGGATTCTAATTTTGTAATCGCTCGCTACGCTTGTGATTCTATTTTAGAATCCTTCGCTTGCTCGGTTATCAAAATTGAGCACGCGGCTAAAAAGCAACTTTGCACTCTTGTATAACAAATAACTATTTTCAACTAAAGATAAAACTCTATGTTCTTCCAAATGTTAATGTACATTATTTTACTTTGCAGGCTATAAGCACTCTAGTAGCTGATAAGCTGGGCTACATAGCTAACGCAGGCGCCTACTACTCCATGTCTGCTTTAGGATCCAAACTCTTCAAGCAGCTATCGATAGAGGAGTTATTCTGGGGCTATTACGACCCCATTGTTGTTATAGCTAATAAATTACTGCCGGGATGGATTGATTTTACAGCTATTGGATTATTGGACAGGGTAAGTACTTTTTGGTCTTTTTTATATATATAAACTAGCTGTGCCCCGCGGTTTTACCCGCGTTAAATTTTATAAATTATCACAGCTTCTCCCCGTAGGTAATAGCGTGATAATATGTAGCCTATATGTTGACCCGACCTATTAGTAATATTCATGGAAAATTTGATGTAAATCCGTGCAATACTTTTTGAGTTTAGCCCGGACATACATACAGACAAACAGACAAAAATTCTAAAACAACTATATTTTTGGCTTTGATATCGTTAGTAGATCACGCCCCAAGTATCCTTTTTTTTAAATATTCAATGTACAGTTTTGACTTTCCCACAATTTTATTATATGTATAGATATATAATAGGGAGACAAATGAGAAAGTGGATTACCTGAGGATAAGTGTGCGCTGCCGCTCATATGCACTCGCAACACCACACACACGAAGTCGTAACTGCCTCAGTATAAAAATAGACAGTACGGAAACTACCTACAAACGGACAAAACGGCACACTCACACAAACATGTGCATCGACAAGACCCCTAAGCGGTTGTCGCGGTGCTGTCAGTAGTGAGTGCCGCGTCAAAACGAGTGGTCACGTATAAGTTTATCTCCGCAATCTTTTTAAAAATCCACGTGCGAATTGCGTAGTATACCGCTGTTTGAACTCAGCTTCATCAAAACGGGAGCTTTCGTATTTTAACCGTCCCACTGATTTATAAAACAAATATGTTTTAATAAAAAAATAATAGGTACCTAAAACATTAAAAGTTACAGCCCTACAGCTTCAATAGAGCGTAGGTAATAATTTCATCAACTAGGCTTAGTTACCTTACTGTCTATATTTATACTGTGTACGTGCGTTGCCGGCCTTTAAAAAGGGGGCAAACAAGTGTTGCTGACCCTTCCCCCACCCCAATGAGCTCTGACGACCATACTGCCGACCAAATAGCAAGAATAGAAAAGAGTATGCACTAAATTGAGGAAAATAAATTCAAACAAATGCTCTTGAGATAATGACAGATTTCTTTTTCCTTTTAGTTTTACAAGCAGAGGACGGAGGTCGTTGAAGTTGAATTGGCAGATATCAGCAGAAGATATTCTCTGAACAAATGGGCAAACACTTCGGGTCTGATCGAGCAAGGATTCACAGATTGGGAGACAAGGTAAGCAGGATTCCTCATACGACAAACGTGTTTTTTCTGTATTTTGCTTGACTGGCATGTTTGGCAAATGCTCGCTTTTCACGCCGGAGGTCGTGGGTTCGATTCCCACCCAGGACAGATATTTGAGTGCATGCACATGTCTGTTTGTCCTGGTTCTGGGTGTAATCTATATATATAAAAATCAATGCCACTTTTCGTTGTAATGTTATAACTCAACAACGCCTTTACCGATTTGGCTAATTTTGGTCTTGAATTATTTGTGGAAGTCCAGGGAAGGTTTGTACGTAGAGAAAATTCAAAAAAAGTCTTGAAAACATCTTTCTATACTCCCATATACAAAGAATTTGTACTAATACTTAAAAGCGTAGCGAAGCACGTACCGGGCCGCTAGTTATCTATATAAGTATGTATTTACAAAAGAAAAGTAGTTTATAATTATGTAGTATATCAGTTATCTGATTTCCATAGTACAAGTTCTGCTTAGTTTGGGATCAGATGGCGGTGTGTAAATAATGTCCCAGGATATTATTATTATAAACGCGTAAATTTTCACGGGCGACATAGGCTAAATAGCTTACGTTCAAGTGAGCTGTTTTCTAACTTGGTAGTTCCAAAATACTGCCCATTATTTTAGTATTCAATGGCCAACTATTATCAACTGTTTAAAAATTTTGATGTAGGTAGGCATCCATTCTAATATTAATTCAATTCAATTCAATTCAAAAGTCGTTTATTCCGTTAAAATATTACATTTGTGTGGAATCGTCAATTTTTTTTACCCTACCGTGCAGTGCATGACGTGGCAGCTACTGAGAAACACTGCCAGAAAACTCAGTAGGAATCCTTTTTTAAAATATATATTTCTTAAATAAATTTACATTGTATTTAAATGTGTTAATTTAGAGCGACTCAATCCCAAGCTGTTTTGTCACTTAAATAATCAGAAGTTTTGTAATAAGCCCTGCTACACAATTTGGCTTTTATAATTCTTTTAAACTTATTCATAGACATTTCTCGGATATCACTGGGAAGTTTGTTATAGAATCTTATACATTGCCCCATAAAAGAGTTACTTACTTTGTGGAGACGGGTGGTATGTAACACAAAGTTATGCTTATATCGAGTATTTATATTATGAGTATCACTCCTTTTACAGAAGGAGTCTTTATATTTATGCATATAAATTAGATTCTCATATATATACTGACATGCTACAGTCAGAATGTTAATCTCTTTAAACGTCTCTCTCAAAGATTCTCGCGGACCAAGTTTATATATTGCTCTTACAGCTCTTTTTTGCAATACAAATATGGTGTTAATGTCCGCAGCGCTACCCCAGAGAAGAATTCCATAGGACATTATACTATGAAAATAACTAAATAAACCATTCTAGCTGTATCCACATCAGTAAGCCGTCTTATAGTTTTAACAGCATATGCAGCAGAACTTAATTTGCCTGATAGTTTTTCTATTTGTGGGCCCCATTGTAGTTTTGAATCAATTGTGATACCCAAAAACACAGTTGACTCAACAGGGGTCAATCCAGCCCCATTAAGCTGTACATTGGTAGCCACCTGTTTCACATTAGGTGTAGAGAATTTTATGACTTTAGTTTTCTTGTCATTTAGCAAAAGACTATTAGCATTAAACCAATGAACAACTTTAGAGATTGCGTCATTTACTTCGTCAAAATTGCGTAATTGTCGATTTAATTTAAACGTCAATGAAGTATCATCCGCAAACAAAACAATCTCATGTTTATCCCTTACATTAGAGTGGACACACATTAGAGTGTAATTGCAATTAAACATGGCAAAATGGATTGCCCTGAGGAAGGACATAATATGCTACTTGTGATACCGCTGCACAGATCTGCAAATTAAAACTACAATAAATGTATTTTATATTTCCAGCACTCCCTGTAACAGAATCCATGGCTCTTTTGAAGGTATTATGCTGCCACCAAACTACCCTAAGGGTGAAAACTTTTCCATCTTTAGGAAGCAAGCCTGCAGGAACTACCCATTTGTCTACCAAGAGGAAAAGACTAATAATATGGGGTTGGATACTTATTCGTAAGTTCGTTTTACTACTATTTAGTATTTGTAATTATTTTTAGTACCTATATAAATTATTAAACGTGATGAGTAGATTGACGGGCCTGTTGGCGTGGTTGGTTAATGCTTGCTTTCCACGCCGCAGGTCGTGGGTTTGATTCCCACTCAGGACTAATATTCTCCCTCTCAATCTCTCGCTCTCTAAACTCCTGAAAATGTTGTTACTTTTTGGTAAATGACTGAAATATTATTTCAGATATAAAATGGATGACAAGGCGTTTTCAAAAACCTCTCAATTTGCCTGCAACTGTACTGAGAATTGTCTACCTGAAGGTTTTGTTGACGTTAGCCAGTGTTACTATGGTGAGTATCTTTGCATTGTGTTTACTGTAAGGTCTTATTCATAAAAACATCGTACATAAAAAATGAAGTATCTTCTGTAAGATGGAGGAACTTTTACAATGTGGTTGCTCATGGAGCGAATAAACCAGCTAAAGCTCCGGAGGCGGTAGAATTCCACTAGATAACAACTGACTATTCTAATAATAAAACCATATAACTCGCTTAAGGTCAGTTTCAATAGAAAAAGAAGAAACAAATATGATAAAACCAATTAGCAAAGGAAAAATCCTAACATATAAGACTTACTCCGAAGAATTGTTAAACTAAACTGGTAGTGGGCGGGGAACATAGCTCGTAGAGCCGACGCCCACTGGGGCAGAGAGGTTCTGGTTGAGTGGTGGTCACGAACCGGAAGACGCAGTGTCGCAAAGGGGACCAATGTTCTTGCAAGGGAAGCCGCGGACAGCGTTGAACCGGTCATTGTGGAGATCCCAGGGCAAGCCTTAATCCAGCAATGTACGTCTTTCAGTTGATATAATGACCCATAAAAGATTTCAGCAAAAAAACAACCCTAATATTCTGTAAAAACCTTATTAAGTTTTTAATCGATATTGTTGATTATATTGCAGGTTTTCCAATCGCGCTATCGAAACCTCACTATATGGATACTGATCCGGTGCAGCAAGCAAATTTTGAAGGAATGCATCCAGACCCTGCTAAACATTCATCCTTTTTTGAAATGCAACCTGTAAGTTACCTGATATTTATTGCCATTATACAAGGTGAAACAAAAATAGTATAGGCGAAAACTTACTCTGTATGCCAAGATCACAAAAATGTGACAGAATCCACATTTCTTTTTCCACCTTTTTCCACTGAATTAGTGGCTTAGCGCTGGAGGTTCGGCGCTTCATTTGCCTATCAATACGTGACGTTTAGGACCAATTTGCAAAATACACAATAAAATGATTTTATTCCTAGAAAGAGAAATTGTCGATCAGGTTACCCATTTTGTACTAAAAAAGTCATATTTACCAAGCTCATCTTTCATTGTTTGAGTTTACTAGCTGAGCTACTTAAATTTCTTCCACTATTTATGTTATACCTTGTCAGAACCTTAAATATATTTATTTGTGGTTGGTTTCTTGTAGTTTATTGGTTTCAAGATTGGGATGCTTTTAATTTTCTTAAAAATAATCTTTCATACAGACTGGTCTGTGGGTCAAGTGGCTAAGTCCGAGGTTGTGGGTTCGATGCCCACTGAGGACAGATCTTTGAGTGCGGCTAACATGATTGATTGTCGCTCCAAATTTATTTAGTAATACGGACCTATTTACTTAATTATTGTTTTCATCGGCAGGCTATCGGAGCTCCTCTCAATTTCTCCATAAAGATCCAGATTAACCTGGCAGTCAGGGTGTCAACGGGTAACCCACTTACGGAACCAGTGAAAGACAAAGTGTTGCCACTCATGTGGTTCTCATTGGTAAGAAACTCTACCTTTACTTCTTTTCATTTCATGAGGCCAGCAGCCAGCTCAGTAGTTGTAGTTAGATCGGTAGACTGTAGAGTACTGACTAGTGGGGTGTGGGGTTTGAACTTGAGAACCACTGGGTTCTCAAGTTCAAACCCCAGCGTACTCTGCTTATCAAATTCGTATACGTGATACAAATTACTACTTATCGTATGGGCAGTGGTTACCCTAGTGTCAGAGTTGTTCAAGCCACGCATTAGGCCTCTGACACGGCTTAACGGCTATTGCCTAATGGCTACAACCGAGACCGACGCTTAACGTGCCCTCTGAAGCACGTATACGCTCAGAGATTAAACCACTTTGGCGGTCACTCAACTTTGAACTGACCGCGAGCCTAGTTGCTTAACCTGATCAATCACTTACGGACCAATGAAACGAAAGAGAATACAAATTAATTATCTTGTACTTCAAACAGTAAAATAAAATAAGTTGTGGAAGTCACAAAAATGGGAATGGCCGGCGGGTTTTGAACCAGCACCCTCTATCAATCCGGGGTAAATAACTTCTAAAGAGCCCATAGCATTGGTATACCACCTGGCTTCAGAAACTCTACTTTAATTCCACCATCACCAGGCGCCTTGTTGTTGTTCAGTAGTTTGAGAGCAGAGCTGTCCAGGATGTCTTCAGTGTTATGTCGCTTTAGTTTTGCTCTGGGATCTGGCATGACCATAAACAGGCGATGGTGTAGTCCTGTGAATGACGATTCTGCCATCGACATTATTCAACTTCGTCATTTGGCTCTGCCCAACAGACAAGTCCCTTGCCTATATTTTTAGTTTTTGAGAATATCCATTGTTGTTGACTTGGTATATAGCGATAATCTGATTAAATATAATTTTCTTTTTGCAGTATTGTAAGGAACCACCACCAGACGTCATGAGCATCCTCCGACTGCGCTTCATAATTGCTCCTCCTCTGATCATCACCCTCGAAGTCCTCATGTTCCTCACAGGGTTCTTCTTAGTAGCACAAGGACTCTATCGTATCTGGAAACCGAAGTACAAAATCCTACCTCCCAAAGATATTCCTCTGCCTATCGTAAGAAGGAAAAGTCAGGAGAGAAGGAGGAGTAGTGTGGTAGAAAATATTGCTTTCAAACCTGATGATGATGATTTCGCGAAGGAAGCTGTTTCATTGTTAGCTATTAATGAAGATGAGAGTGAATTTGTAGATTTGTTGATTAGTGATGAAGGTGAGGAATAGATAAATGTTTGAGGTATAAATGAAGGGAATAATGAAAATCCAGGAAATGAATGTACCTTGTATTTGAATTACAGGAATGTTTTGTATAATTTTATCTTCGAATGAATAATGCTTGCATATCATTGGGAAATGGTATCAAGTAACATTGCTCAAATGGATTTGCATAAGCTTCCCAAATTATTATTTAATTTATTACATTTATGGGACAAAAGGATCTTTGAAATATTTTAGTTAGTTTTGTAAAAAATTGTATGATTAATTTAGTAACAATTTATTGACTGTAGTTGATGAAAGTTACGGGTAGTACACGCAATGCGTGACATCTTTTCCCGGCTATTGTTAGCATTGAAGGCTATGTTCACATTATTTACAATATCCGGGAAAATTTGTATAGTTAATATTTATACTTTGCCATTATTTTTAAGGTGATTTCATCCGCTGGCGGTTTTAGTTTAAGATAAAAGATCACATCTGATCAATTGCTCATTAATAGAATTATTTTAATCGATGAGGGAAAGGTTGCCAACGTTATAGGACAATTTTGTAAATAAGTATCTCCTTTTTTAAATTGCATTTGTTTGTATATTTAATGTTATTACTTCATCTTAACCAGTGATATATAGATTTTACCTTAACTGATATGTCCTATATACCTTAAGTAATAGAGTATCCCCAAGTAAATGCCAATACATGATAAGATAGAACGAAAAAAATAATAATAATAACTTTCTCTGGAGTCCATATAATTATTTTAATGGAAGGCGATGTTATTTTTCCACGTATTGCATTAAGGTGTAGGTCACTTACACCTTTAAAAACTATTTTATTTAATTGTATTGAAAAATGATATGAAACACATTAACGCACCCTATAAAATCGTGACAATAATTTGAAAGCCATATGTCAGAAATACTTGTCATTTGTTTTTTTTTTAATTTTATTATAACGACTCATGGTAATTAATGTTGATATTTTATTTATATATATTACATAAATAATGTATATCAATAATATAATAGTATAATGATAAATGTTTTGTATAACTCTCAAAACTCTGCCATCATTATATTGTTTTTATTTTAAGTAGATTTTTCAACCCAATAATCTGCAGTGTTAAGTACTTGACGTGAAATATTTTCCTATGTAATACTTCAATATGCATTCCCCAACTATAATACAGTATTAATTTATAATATAAAATTTTAGTAAATTTTTAATAGGTACATTTACTATTCTGACTTCGAAGGGACTAGCCATTATTAGAAATTGTGATATTAGGTTTAATAATACTTAAGTTTTAAGTGTAAATAAAATGTAAATAATTAATTTAATAGACTGATGGTGAATTGTTTTTATACTATGAATTAAAATATTGTCTTAAATAAAATATGGTGTTTATTTTTATTTAAATTATTTACCTTAAATTATTACATCGAGTTGTAAAAATAAATTAGTAAACAAAAAGTACAACTTCAATCAATTATTATACAATATAGACACAATATACCTTAGTTAACATCAAAAAATCTATAAATTATAAATAAATTACACAATCTACCCTATTTATTTCTTTAAATTATATTCAGATAAAAAAATATCAAAATATAATTTATCCTTCGACCTTTTCGTTTAGAAACAATCTCTAAGTAATAAAATCACAGTTATTTTGAGTGGTAAGCGAATTAAACTTAAAAATACAAGTATTAAGCATTAAATTACTTATAACATACAGTAAATTGGTAATAGTAATATAAATGATAATTGTTATGGGTAACTCAATGGGTTTTATTCTTTCGTTAAGAGAGAGTTACCAGTTACATTTAACATTATGTTAGTTGCTCACGTCATCTGTAATAATTATGTAAATATAATAACAAAATGGCGCGTGTTAATTATTAACACACAATATTATATGAGCATAATAATGGTAGACATTAAAAAATATTACTTATATGAAATTAAGATTGGTTGTTCACTTTTTCTTACTTAATTAACATTAATCGGCTATTTTGAAATAGAATGAAAGAGACAAAACATATTTCAAACTTATTTTCATTTCTAAGTAGGTAAGGGAAGTTAGCATTTTAATAACACTACATTATATATACAGAAAATAGTTTATAATATGGCCTTAATATATTTTTAATTCAATAAATAACATATTGTAATGATTATGAATTAAATTTCTGGTACAATATTATAATATCTCGGTAACTTACAGAAATACTGTACAAGTACATGTTTTAAATGTCGTCACAATACGTTTATACTAACAAATGTAACAGACTAGAGTTATATTTACAAATTGGTAATTATAATAATTAATAATAAATCATAATTGTCATGTTTCGTTTGTCTTGTTTACTTTGTGGCTGACGGCAAAGAATACCATCACGCCATCTCATCCCGAGAAGGTCGTAGAAGGGGTTCCGGGGAATATCTAGGGCAGCAGGGTCTCTCTGAGTATTATGACCATCATACTGCGATCGCCATCCCGTCTGCCAAGCGTGGCAGTTGTGATGGAATATCCCTTCAAATGATGGTCACAACTTCTTTGGAGAGGCCATTGACATTCATATGTCATGATGAATTGTCTTGTTAAACTATCTCAAATCGCTAGAATAGTATAGCAATGAGCGCAGCGTCTGCCTAGACAAATTTTAAACTCCTGTTATACCATAATTTTGCTTAGTAGCGAGATAATTAAATTAAATATAGAATAAGATATTTACCGTACTGCTGGACTTTGCTTTGTAGTATTAAATTTCTTCCGCCATTTGCACTAACTTAGCCAATATCAAATTAAAGAATATGCGCATTACGTCTACTCACTATGCGACATGTGTTGCATTCTCTTTCTGATAAATATATCATCATTACCGTATATTATATAGGTAGGAATTGCCTACTTAAATTCCTTTAACTTGCACTACCCTTATCATGTTGTCTTTCTTTATTTCTGCTTCTTGTCCATGCAAACTTTATCTGGAATAGATCGCTGACTGCGATAAGACCACCTATTGTACAATTTTGACGGTCGCAGTTGGTAGTGATCCTGCCTACGAAGCTGGTGGTCCTGGGTTCGAATCCCGGTAAGTGCAAATATTTGTGTGATGAGCACGAATATTTGTTTCTGAGTCATGGATGTTTTCTATGTATTTAAGTATTTATCTATCTATATAAGTATGTATATCGTCACCTGGTACCCATAGTACAAGCTTTGCTTAGTTTGGGGCTAGGATGATCTGTGTGACATTGTCCGCAGATATTATTATATTATTATTATTATTTACTGTCAATGTTTCCTATATTTTTCTCTGTAATTGGTGTGTAGTAAAGAATATTTATCTTAATGTACAATAGAAACTCTGTCAATGTACCACACCGAGTCTAGCAAGCCCAAACCCGAGAATTACTACTCCAGCGTTCCCAATAATCAACCTTGTTTAAGTTCACTACAGTTTATACACTAACTTGATTTTAATTTAATACTAGCTCGCATAAACATGTGCGTATATCCATGATACGTAATGTGCTACGTTGGTGTAAACGTCTGGTACGCCGCGTCTGGCACATCCAGACCCGAAAGATGTCAGACCTCGGAGCTCCCACCGACCGCCAGACCGACACTGGAGAGGGCCTCCACTGTCACCCTGAAAAGAAAAGATAGAAGAGGTGAGTAAGTTGCAAGTGGGAATAATTAGGCAATGGGACTTGACAGCGTAATTTATTGAGTGAGATCTCGACAATCTTTGAGGATTCTCTTCTTCTTCCCAATAATCTGCGCTAACCAAAATCATAGGGTTTACTCAGGCTTTTGTATATGATATCCATTGGAATGGATTTTTCAACATGGAGCATGACGTCCATAGCTGGACAAAGGCGACAATGGAGTTGTGACCATTATTTAGAGGGATATGCCCTAATCGCCACGCTCGGCAGTCAGGGGCTCTACCGACTAAGTCGCTGAACATCGATTTCTTAAATGGCATTCAAATAAATAAAGGTTAAAATGATTTAATCAATCGTTAAATCGGCTTCAACGTTGACAATCGATTCCGGACCATTTGTGACGTCACATGTGCTAATGTAAGCCGATTTAACGATTGATTAAGTCATTTTTAACCTTTATTTATTTGAAGGCCATTTAAGAAATCGATGTTCGGTGACTTAGCCGGTAAGCGCCTGGTTGGTGATCGCAATATGATGGTCATAGTACACAAAGAGATGATCCTGTCCATTTTCCGGCAAATATATGTTCGGATCGACTTCTACGTCCGCCCACGGGATGAAATGGGGTCGTGATTTTCTTTACCATAAGCCACACAAGACAGGACCAAATGACAGTATAAAATTTATATAAATTATATTGGAGGCAAAACCTAACAATACAATTTACGACACGACAGAGACTACAGAATTTTAGCCAATCACAGACTATCGCTGGATCTATGTCCCCAAGATGTGTTGAACCGAAGTTATCTATTCAATTGTATGTCTTTTCGATGAAAAACTTTACGCACGCTTGAATTAGGCAGTAGTAGTTGGCGTAGTTAGTTAATGTGTGATGAGAGCGTTTCAAAATGTGTAATCGGGGGAGGCAAATGGAAGTTGAGAGGTAGATATAAGTTAGTGAAGATAGAAATAGAAAGTTAAGTTTCTTATATAGAGAGAGAGAGGTACAAGCACACATTTTCTTTCTCTCTTCCTCTCATAGCCAGTTACGTTTTTTAATTTGAATCATTACTTCAGTCTTATGGTCTAAAGCACTCTCGTTTTTTATCTAAGTATTATTTCTTAAATAGCCATCTCTGAATAGTTAATATCTCCATTTCAATCTTTAGACAAGATCTGATATACTGTGGATGTAATAATTTTGAACCGATCAATGATGTATCAGATAAATTTTAGACGTAATGTTCCAAACGTGTTACGAAATAGTTTTTCGGAGATTTATTGATAGTACGGTCAGCAGCAGAAGTAGCCTCAATCGGAGTAAAATATGACTCAGACCATAAATTAACAGGGTAATAGACCACTGTGTCTTCGGGCAAGATTTTATACAATTCACATAGCACTTTACGTGCTAATGGAAAAGCTAACGCCATCAAAATCAAAATCAAAAATGTTTATTGCACTTAGGTACATTACATACACTTATGCACGTCAATAGAAAAAAAATACAATATAATTAAACTACATACCAAATTAAATTACAAACATGTCAAATAAAATTAAAAATAACAATAACAATAGAAAAAAAAAGAAATGGGTTATACAAATACAAAAATATAATAACTATAATAGTAATTTTATAAATTAAAAAGATTGGTAAATATAATTTGTCTGTCCATTGCAAGCTCTAATTAAGCTACCAAGGGGTTTTGTCGTCAATATATTCTTTGATTGTATAATATGCTTTTTTTAATAAACATTTTTTTATCTCAGATTTAAATTTGTCTAGAGGCATTTGAATTACATGCGTTGGTATTTTATTATAAAATTGAGGGCCTAGCCCAACAAAAGATCGATGTACTTTATGAAGACGATGGTATTGAGAACACAACTTATGTTTGTTTCATAATTAGTAAGGCGATTGACTATCCAGATTCCTCCCAGGATACGTGTCCCGACTATCTGGGACATGGCGCAAAAGGGGAGCACCGGAGCAGCATACACGCGTTCCCGGGACCACACTCAGGTGCCAAGAGAAGTCCATGGCAGGTTAGGATTAGTCGGTGCGAGACCGACATACCCACCCAATAACAGCAGACACTTTTTGCCTACAAATACAAAAATACCATTTTTGTATTTTTGCATTGTAAATGTATGTACGGGCCGGTTGTCGTAGTTCATACTTCTCTTTCACGCCGCAAGTCATGGGTTTGATTCCCACCCAGTACAGATATTTACGTGCATGGACATACCAGTGTGTACTGTGTATGGGTGTAATTATCTGTATAAGTATGTTTTTACAAAAGGAAAGTAGTATACGTCCATAGTACAAGCTCTGCTTAGTTTGAGATCAGATGGCCGTACGTGAAAAATGTCCCAAAATATTATTAATATTTATTACTATTTATGTTTTCTTGTGTGTTAAACTGAAATAACACTTAGATGTAATTATTCCGGTTCCTTATCACGTTCAAAGTTCAAAGACTCTTGTAACAAACTAAAAAAACGGTTATACATATTAATCACGCCTACCTAAGATACTAAAAACTAGAATAAAAACATAGGTTTTTGTCGTCTAACGTTTTTCATCGTTTCTAAGTCGGGGTTCGAATAAGTACCTATACATGAGGATGTGGAAGGTAAGCTATAAACTATGTGACCGTTTCCACTGATGATAAGCTATGTAGCGGAACAAGTAAGATGTGCTGCGATGATGCAACGCCGCGAGGAAACTGTGCGAGGAGGATGCCAACAATGTATCAAGGATGGTGTGCCAAGTGAAAGTAATCAGCTCTCCTTATAGCTACACTACTCAAAACCATCCATAGCACGCATCCAGAGCACGCATTTTATTTGAGAGACAACTAGCACATAACGTCTTATAAAAAAACCAGTGTCATTTACAACACAAGACTGAAGTTTTATTTTTACGAAACGTACCTAACTGGCTATGAGAGGAAGAGAGAAAGAAAATGTGTGTTCGCACCTCTCTCTCTCTTGCTCTTACAGTAATATACGAAACGTAACTCTTTCTGTCTTCACTAACTTATACCTCCCTCTCAACTTCCGTTCGCGTGCCCCGATCACACCTTAGTAACGCTCTCGTCGAGCATTCGGCCGCTTGCTCCCCAAGTCAAGCGTGCGTAAAGTAGTTTAACTTCAAAAAACTATAGTAAATATAAAACAATGAGACAGTTTTGTCCCTTTTAATAAAACAAAATTTTCACAACTGTCCATATAAAAACATAGGTTAAAACTTTTCCACTTAGCACTGGTGGAAACGTTTTAAGCACCCTTACCCTTACAAGGTATAAGTGGTCTTCTGTAGGGTGCTTTTCCAGCATTCCAGCAGAGATGTGCTATGCTACGTTGCTTCATATAGCTTAGCACTGGTGGAAAGGTTTTAACCTATGTTTTTATATGGACAGTTGTGAAAATTTTGTTTTATTAGAAGGGACAAAACCACCTTAATTATACACAATAAGGTTATTTCTTAGTAAATTTAAAATATCATAATATTACCTTTACACCTTTCTACGAAAATTGCACGAACGGAGGATTATAACATTTGGAACAGTTAAAATTCATATGGAGAACGACTTTAGAAACTGACAAACTTAGCGTCAAAACTGAGAACAGATTAATATTTATCATTGTCAATAGAAGCTTAATGGTTGAACAAGTGCGATCTCTCTCCATGTAGTATGATGTATATAAATCCCCCTTCTAAATATGCATTTTATGACCGGTAACTATGAAACCCAACTCTGTGCGTGTGACCTGACATACACTTGACTGGGTTTTGACTATTTCATTGCCTGAACTGACAGCAGTATTCAACCATACTGTATTATCAGACGCGTCGGATCCGACAAAAGGATTCGGTAACATTTTATAATGTGAGAATTTATATTAATCGCCGTAAAATAGAGTATTAAAAATGTCAAATGATGTAAGGTACAATTTCCATAACTAAAATGGTCCACATACACAGATAGCCGTATAAAGATTAAAATTTTGTTAGCTGTAGCCACTTCATCAAGATAACTATCAGGCGTTTAATTCACTTCGTTAAAATGATTCGTAGAAGATCTAACCTTACTCTAAATAATATAGTATAATAACGGTTTCTTATACTGAGTAAATAATAATATTGTTCTCGTAACTGAATTTCGGCCACGGCGGCCAGCCTCAATGGAGACTAGCCATCTGCACGGGACATATTATAAAGCACAAATGTGTACGTCAACACTGGGGAACTTTCTATTTCACCACTCTCATGATCTGATGAGACACCTAGCGACAAGACGAGAAAGACCCCCGTGCCTCGGAGAGCACGTAAAGCCATCAGTCCTGTACCTGCCCACAGGACTGATGGCTTTACGTGCTCTCCGAGGCACGGGGGTATAATACCGCCAACTCCTAGACTTCGGGCTGATACTGAGAAATCCGAAATCACTTTGGTCGACCCGGGGATTTGTATCAGGTATTGAATCTACTTTGTCAAAATTGTTCGTTGAAGATTTAAATTTAACGATAAAGTCTATGAACGGTTTCTGATAATAGGTAAATCACTGTTTGGTAAACAAAATTAGTACAAGAAAAGTACAGACGCCATCACATCAAGCTACCCCAATCTGCCAAATTTCCTCAATTGAAAGTAAACCTTATGTGATGAAGTTGAAAATCTAGAAAATAAATTTGACATATTGCGGTGCAGCTGTATGTGCTGTCTGTACATCCCAAAATAGCCATTTCGTGATATTTGTTTATTTTTAAAAAGAGACTAGATTCTACTTCATTTTCCACTCGCTAAGACATAGTTTCAAGAACTCCGACGCTGGGGATCGCACACACCTTATGATTATATTAAGAAAGCTATTGCTTACCACACAAGCACCTGTGCTTCCATCGGTGCTCCCTGCACACAGATGTCCCTCATTCAAAGGCAAAGTCAAGGCATATCTGTCTCTACAAATATTCAACGGCAGTACCGGGACCTCAGCTTCCAACAATACATCAGTCAACGTCCCATTAGTCTGCTCCCTCCCCCAACCCGTGGTATAACATTCATCTCTAAAGTCCAATCTATTATTATCATCTATGAACGGATCTATTTCCTCACCAAACATAAGTTTCTTGTCACTTCTATTGATATTGACTTTATAGTCGTTATTTAGAAGTCTATTCCTTATTAGTTTGACAACGCTATCTAAAGTCGCACTGTCGTAGATAAGATCGTTGTTACCTCTTTCATTGTCTGTTTTTCTTAATTCTTCACCGCTCTTTCTATCAGGTTGTCTATTAGAATCATTGGAGACTCTCACATTGTACCTCAAATTCTTATGTTTCTTATTAACGAATCCCGAAAATATATTCTTAGTTAGGTTATTGAGTTTTTCTAAATATTTGACTGCGGTGTCTGGGTTAGGTTTGGGAGGTTTAGGTTTCCTTTTGACAGGTTCTGGGTTAGATTCAGGGCGCATGTAGAATGAACTGCTCGTTTCTGTTTCGTAGTTTATTACTGGCGGTTCGAAGGGAGGTAGGCAGATCGTTCGGATGCGGCTACCGGTGCTGACATCGGCTGGTCTTGTTAGCTTCATGAGAGCTGGAACGTATGAAACCTTAGATTATAAATATTTGAGTAATATGTACATCTCATATAAGCACCAGTCTCATGCATACACGGTTTTGTGGGACAAATGTACAAACTTATGAAAATATATTTGTATAAATAAATAAATAAAAAAATAATAAAATGCATTAAAGTTATTACATAACTATCATGATTACGATGCCATTGTAAAGGACTCCTTTAAAATTTCGAGAATATGCAATGTAAGCAAATTCACCCCGTTTGTTTAATTGCATGACTTCAGTCTATCAATATCTATTTAATAGTGTTTAAGCGTCTATATCCAGTCTAATTCAGTCAGTCTATTACTTATATTAAATACTTTTTCAAAATGTGTTCGGGTGTGTTTTCAGATTTTCACCGTCTCGCATAATTAACAAATAGCAGTAGAATCTATTTTATTGAGTTTGCGAAGTGTATTTAATGAGTTTGCGAAGCGTCTTTCTATTTCTGATTATTTTTAAATTATAAGATATTCCAAGTTTAAAGTGTAATTAAATATAGATAAAACCATCCGTAGTGTCAATATGTGAACCTGGCATAAGGAGGTGACAGAAACAACGTATGTAAAAAACGAATAAGAATAGATACATAAAAAAATTTGGAAGTAGTTAAATTGCTCTTGGCTAAGCTATGGTTGAAGAAATCATCCTTAACGTAGTCATTTTTATGAGTACCAGGCTCCGTAAGCTAGCTGAGATGATAAAACTTACCAATATCATGCTGATAATTATGGAACCGGTGATGCAGTACGATCTTTTCTATAGGCACGTAGGCACCCCTCTGCTCAGCGCGATCCCATTCACCGAGTACTGCCGTCCATAATGCAGGCACTGGCAGGTTGAAGAGTTCACTGAAATTAGGAAAAGAAAAATAGGTCCAACAGCTTTAACATATTGTACAGCATCTCAAAAGAGACTAGCTATATATTATATCTTGGAACAACTAAAACACTGCCATTAGATCCCAGACAATAAAAATCGGCAGACCCTCTACTTCATGCTCCAGAAGGAGGCCACCGAGCGGGATCGGGAGCGAGCCAATCCCGCTCGCAGAGGAGGCGTCGGGGTGGCGGCTGCAGCCGTTAGCCCAACTCCCTCGGAACTGCAGTGGCAGTACGAGAAGTGTCTCTACTGCTGCCACGTACAAGCAGCTCCGGGAAGACAGCGTACTGTTTGTCGCGCAGTCGCTGTGCCGTACTGGCAGGAGTCGGCAATTGACAACATTTCATATTTTTAACTGGCAGGTATTATTGCGTTATAAAAGTAAATCTAAAACTAGGGCACCCATATTTTTCCGTTTTGCGAAAAAAGACGTAAGCGCCAAATGACATACGGCGGAATGGCCGATGGACATTGCTTTATTTTACGCGTCAAAAAAAACACTGTCATGTCATTTATTACGCGTATTTGTCTAGTTGTCTTCTCAAACTCGTTGGCGCCTAAATTTGTTTTCGTTTGTTTAATGTTTTCAATTTCAAATTAAATTAATATCTTCAATATTAAATTCGTTTCCAGTGTTATTATCCTCATAATGTTTCATTAAGTCACCATAAAAGTTTCGAAATATATAACCCTGAGTGACAATTGACAATTTGACAAGTCTTGTTTGACATTAATGTTTTCGTTTAAAACATTGGAATGCTTAGGCAAAGGAAACTACCTCGTCCGCCGTATAAGTGACGTCATCACATCCTTTTTAGTTTATATTTCTTTCCTCAGAAATGAATAAATTAAAAAATATATATATATGTACTATATACTTGAACTCAGGATACGAAAATAAAGAAATGGTATTTTTGTTTTAAGGTGGTGTCAGTTTTGAAATGTTGTCAATTGGGGAGGGCAAGTCAGAACCCTCCCAGGGCGCGTGTCCCGACCATCTGGGACACGGCACAAAACGGGGCACCGAAGCAGCATACCCGCGTTCCCGGGGCTCCCCGTATATATATCCCCGGGGCCAGAAGAAGTCCACGGCAGGTTAGTATTAGCCGGGAGTCCGACATACCCACCCGCAGACACTTTGCGGGTGACATGCGCATCCACCTGGTACAGGTAGATGAATAGGCATTCCCCCTGCCTTATCAAAAAAAAAAGTCAGAGCCTGTACTATGTATACTTGTAACCAGACAACTGATAAAGTTATTCATATGATGTCACGTTCGGGCTTCGAACCCTAGTACCAATACGAGGTATTGGTGGCTTTTGTAATATTGCAAGATTATTTTTTTCAAAGGTACTACTTGATACTGTGATAGACTAAGTTACAGAAATAAACTATTTGATTTGATTTGAATGTTCTATTTTACACCAGTACAAAAAATATATCTGTAAGGATAGCTGATGAAAAGGACATACAAAATTCTTTATTCAAAAATTGATCGACATTAGATGGTTCCAGAATAAAAAGAAAGAGATGGTGTAAATTTCCTGATAGAAAGGAAAGAGATAGGTGCGGTTAGTAAATGTTGGGCTTACACGCCCCAGGTCGTGGGTTCGCATGTGCATGAAGATGTCTGTTTGTCCTGAGTCTGGGTGTATGAATGAAATATTTATTTGCTCAAATATAGGTACAGGGTTGTTAGATACATTATAAACTTATCCAACTATATTTGACATAGATATGTCGTGCAAAAATTTTAAACAATGTAACTATAATATAAATAATTTAAAACAAATAAAATGTCAAACACAAAAAGACGATACAAAATATTGTAGTTATCTATATAAGTATCTATTTACAAAAGAAAAGTAGTATATGTAATATATCAGTTATCTGGTTTCCACAGTACAAGCTTTGCTTAGTTCGCGATCAGGTGGCCGTGAGTGAATAATGTCCCAGGACATGTAAGTATAGGTGAAAATTCTCGAAAAAAAGAATGTAAGATAGTAATTTAATTAAATTTATATAGAAATGTTTAAAATATGCAACAATTTAAGGGAATATATAAGCGGAATGTAGATTCGAAGTGTAATAAATAGTTTTTACTTCTACCGGCGGTCTTCAAAAAGCGCGCCGCATGTTTTTTTTACTATTTATTTTCTCTGAGACAGTAACCGCTTTGATTCTAGAACCCTGTACCCGAAAGTGAAGTAGCACGGCTTAACTAGTTTGTAGATATTTGGTAGAGGGTTTAACTTGTCTTGGCCCCTTTCGCCTTATTGTCCGGAGAAGCACTGGAAGCCTACTAGGCTAATTGTCATGTAAAATAAAACAAGTAAATAATACTTATGTATGCAGTGCGCAGTAGTGAGCAGCCAGAGCGGGTGGACCAGCACGCCGCCGCACCAGTGACCGATCAGACCATAGTTTGGGTGCAACAGCTGAAGTGACACCTGGAAGTAGAAATAGACAACGTTCAACACATAAACATTAGCTTTTTTATCAAAAATTTTGCATAGAAGTCTCTATAGCTGTTTTAGTTTTAAAAGCACCTCTATTCGGGAAGTCCCTTTTTGACAGCACGTGGTTAACTTACTTCCTACCTCCTCGGTTACCACGTGTTTGGGGTTTGATCCCCGCATAAAATGGTTATTCTGAGTCTGGGTGTGCCAATGAGTCCGTGAACTGCATGTTAATATAATATAAATTATATTAACATGTAGTATACGAACGAATATAATATAACTTGCCCGCGACACGGTGATTTCCCTAGTGCCGACATCGATATATTAATAAAATGTCTCTATCTTAAAGAATGCTCTTCAGGTTGGCAAGGGATAGCAGGGATGGCAAGCGTCATAGGCTACAATAATTGCTTAGCATTATTGTCATCATAATTACCGACTTGGTGGTATTTCAACGGTCAAGTGCGTGTCTGGCCACACGCAGTGTAGGATTCCGTAGTTGCCCGTCACAATGTGCGTTTTTTGTTCTAATGGCAATTGGTTATCCAATTAGTTTAAGTAGTCGTAAAAGGGAGTTAACTATTACCCGCCAATAAATAATACTTTGTAAAAAACATTTTCTTTACTCGTGAAATCTTTTATAAAGTATAGTTTTAAAATATTTATCCAATGGCATTCCATACTGATCAACAAATTAGTAAAAAAAAATAGCGGTAGCCCTAAAAAAATTAATATTAACAATATAGTATGGCACACTTTGTGGGCTTGAGTTATATAACTGACAATGTTATGAAGCCAACTATAGGCACTTAGCTTAACACCATCTTTGATGGGGTGTACTTGCGTACAGCACTTCGACCCTTCAGGATCTTTTGTACTACTAACTAGCTTACCACCATACTACGTGATCAATTTAGGGTAAGAAGGGAGCTCTTCAAAATACCACGCTTGGTCACAGGGCGAGGGTGGAGGGGGCTTACGATTTTCTCGCGTAGTAAATTTCCTCTAGGGAAATCTCGCGCTAGTTCTATTTATATTAGCCATTTTGATTCACAGGTCCTAACTGCTAACACTGACGCACATATGCCGGGATGTCAGATCTTCAAAAACGAACTAACTGTTTGCAAAAAGCGATTGAAAACCATATTTATGAACAATTACGTGAAAACTAAAGGGGTAGGGAAAGTTCGGGTACACTACGGGTGGTCACCAGGGGGGGTTATAACTCAGGCTGTCCGAAACATCTGGGTTATATCAGTTAAGAAAAAAGAAGAGATAAATTAAGGTCTTAAAAAAGACAAACGACGGTACTTACCTGCCACGGCCATGCTCCTCGCTTCGACTCTCGACCCTTGATGATGCGCAGCTGACCTGCAGTCCTATCACGAGGTTGACGCGTGTGACGACGGAGTGGAACTCCACATTCTGATGACAACAAAATAGGGATTTTAAACACAAGATTGAGAAAGATAGAGAACTCTTTATTACACAATACTAGCTGTGCCCGCGACTTCGTTCGCGTGGATGTCGGAACTTAACAATGTATTTTTTAGTGTAAAGCGCTGTGGGAGGATACCGAAAACATTTTTTTAATTTAATTTAGTGCTTCTTTATTTTACCTGTGGAACCATCTGGAGCGTACACAAAAACGTTATTGGGGTTGTTTACGCGTGAAAGAGCTACGTATAGTTGACCATGGGAAAAGCATCCAATACTTAGGTCCACCCCCGCAACGGATATCTAATGTCTGGACCTGAGCTTTACTAATCGTCATGGCATAACAGAGACTGACTGGGAATTGCACTCGTTTGAAAGAGAAAGGAAAGTTTTTAGGAATTATAGGTACCTATCCTTGGAATAAAAACAATATCACCGTCGCCGCAACCTGTTAATATTTCAGCTTCGATAATGTTGCAGATTTGTGACTTTGAGCCGAGTGCCGTTACAAAGTTTGGGAGGACATATATTTCTGAGGAGAATTATTGGTACACCAATTTTCAAAACTATTTTGTGGGCTGAAAGTCCGGGTGTGCTGAGGGAATCCAAAAATTCTACCGGGTAGTGCGTGGCGTTATCTTCTTCCATAAATGTATTTATTGAGCTATATTCTCTACTATTACCGGACGCATGACTCAATATTTTGAAATTAATTGCCGCAGCTTGGTCATTGTGGGGAGTCAAAATAGCTCGCTGACATAGCCAAGAACCGGCTTGATTTCCCATGTTTGTGGTATCTCCGTACACAGAAGAAATTAGCTCTTGCTGTGGTGTAAGAACAGAGATTACCAATCAAAATAACTTTTCCATCTTCTTGTACGGGGTATGTGCCATCGCCTATTTTTAACAATAAAAAACTCCTGTGCCTATTCGCAGCCTCTGACTGATCGGGTTCCCTCCTATACTTATAACTATCATTTGAATAGCCAATAAGGACCTGTTGTGACAATTTTCACGTACCCTGTCAGTAATTTGTCCATTAGTATTTAGTTGTACATATCTCATAAAATCTTCAGCAAACTTGTCATGGTACTTTTGCCATAACTGTTTAGCGTCCAATAACGCACAAAAGGTCAATAAGATGGCAAACAAATGTCGCAAGCGATGTGGACTATCGCTCACGCATGCTTCCGCTAGAGCGTCATCCCAATGCTGATCTCCAACTAATAAATGGCGTGCTCGGCAAGCGGCCTGGTATGTGGGATGTTCAATATCATCCACTTTACGGCGCTCAGCAAAAGACGTAGGTCCTCGCTCTACATGGATCAGACTGTGGGATGAACTCACACGTGAGCACGCCACGTGAACCTGCCCGCCTTCCTCAAGTCAATTCCAGCTAACTTGAGAGTTTGACTTTGTGATTTGTTGATGGTTATCGCGACACACACTTTTATAGGGAACTGCAGTATTTTAAACTGAAAAGGGAGATCATTTGGCACTAACGGAATACGTGACACGAACACTGTTTCTCCCTGGGCGGATCCAGGCATAATAGTAGACTCTATAACACGATGCAAAGTTTTGACTTGAAGCCTCACAACCATTATAGGTATACCCACACGCAACATACATCCCCTATTATGCGCCCTTAGGAGTGGAAATTCCTAAAATCCTGAAATACATATTTTTTATTTTTAACGGAAAGGCCAAATACCAATTTTCATGCTTTTCACATAAAAAAATATACACTTTTCATACAAACTTATATCCCCTATTTTACGCCCTTGGGGTGGAATTTCCAAAAATTCTAAAATATTTATTTTTATTTTTGGCTGAACTACTAAATATTAGTTTCAATGCCTTTAACTTAAAAAAATGACGGATTTTCATATAATCTTTCATTCTCTGTTTTACCCCCTTCGGGTTAGTATTTCCAAAAACCCCTTCCTTAGTGAATGCATACGTCATAAAAAGTACCTACCGGCAAAATTTCAAGTCTCTAATCCCAGCCGTTCAGGCTGTGCGTTGATATGTCAGTCAGTCAGTTTCCTCTTTTACATAGGTAGGTATATAGATTTGTGCTGAGAAAATTATGAGAGACCGGGTTAATTTACTACATTCAATCGGACAGGCTCAATAAAATGCGAATCGTCTGTACATTCACGTTACAAACGAATCGACAGCAGAAACTTTAGATCGATTGACATTATAATTTAAAATTAAATTATAACAAATCCAACCATGTACATAATTCACTTTGCCCAAAGAAAACAGAATATTTTAATAACCAATTTTGGACAACGACATACTTCTAGCCAAGTAAGACCTTATTTCGAAACAATTCGGAACATTCTAAGCCCTACGTAACTCATGCAATTAGCAAACACGGGCAAATCTTAACACCGCGGGTCAAAAGCAATGCACAACGACATCTATCGAAATAAAAATCAACTATCAAGCACAACGACATGTATCGAAATAAAAATCAACTATCAATAATTTAAAATGAAATTATAACCAATCCCACCTTCTACATAATTTAATTTGCCCAAAGAAAACAGATTTTTTTAATAACCAATTTTGGACAACGACATACTTCTAGGCAACCAAGACCTTATTTCGAAACAATTCAGAACATTCAAAACCCTACGTAACTCATGCAATCAGCAAACACGGGCAAATCTTAACACCGCGAGTCAAAAGAAATGCACAACGACATCTATCGAAACAAAAATCAACTATCAACCTAGTTCATTCAGAAAAGACATGTCATAATATGCACAATGACATCTATCGGACAGTTTAGTTCAACTATAAACATTAGTTCATCTTGAAGTACCGAAATGTGTGTTATTTTTCTCCATGATTACTTTAAACTCTAATATCTTTTGATAGACTGAACCGATTGCAATAAAACAAAAACTAAATGTTACCTCAGGTTACGCTCAATCGTTGTGTATAAAAGTTATCTACATTGCTTTCGTATATTTTACGTGATACCCGAACATATAAACAGACAAACAGACAAACAGACAAAAATTCTAAAAATGCTGGAAATGGGTTCTATTGGTTGTCCTTTAATACCCTGGCTATTTTTTTTGGATTTTCTTTTCATGTACAAAAATTATTTTTCTACAGATTTATTATATGTATAGATGAGTCAATTCACATACTTGAGCATATAATAACAAATATATAATAGTATGTCTATTAGTTGTTTAGTTGCCATAGTTTGTGGTTCGACTACTTTGGGATCAGATGAGATTGTGTTAGTTGTCCCAAGATATTTATTATTTATCTATATCAAAAATAAAATTAGCAGTATTGGAAGTTTTTCGGCTGATATGATGAAAATGTTGATACCACCAAGGAATGTACAAAGAATAGGGTTAACGTAAGAGGGCAGTTGACAGCATACATAGAATTTGTTAATAGTAGCCATTGGTACTCAGTACAAGAGCCAATAAAATATTTATGTATATATCTCAGACTTCTTAAAATTGAGTTGTGTATATTTAAATGAGGATGTGGATTGAAAATTGCAAAGCTGAAGTAGCAGTGGGCGGGGCACATATCTCGTAGAACCGACGGCCGTTGGGCAGCAAGGTTCTAGAGTGGATACCACAAACGAGAAGACGCAGCGTGGGCCTACAAAATGGATCGATGATCTTGTGACGATCGCTGGAAACTGCTGGATGCGGATAGCGCAAGACCGGCAATATTAGAGATTTTTGTGGGAGGCCTTTGTTGTGTTGAAACCCTATTTGTTATATATGACGGTGATGATAAAGTAAGAATAGGAATCCTACTCACGAACAGAGTATATGAGGCCATAAGCGTTAACCGCTTTACCACAGCAACAAAAAGCAATACATTATACAATTCATTATATTATCTACTATATAAAAATAAGTCGGGTTTTCCTTCCTGATGCTATAACTCCAGAACGCACGAACCGATTTCCACGGTTTTGCATTCGTTGAAAAGGTCTCGGGCTCCGTGAGGTTTATAGCAAAGAAAATTTATAAAATTTAACGCGGGTAACACCGCGGGGCACAGCTAGTCTACTATATAAAAATAAGTCGGGTTTTCCTTCCTGACGCTATAACTCCAGAACGCACGAACCGATTTCCACGGTTTTGCATTCGTTGGAAAGGTCTTGGGCTCCGTGAGGTTTATAGCAAAGAAAATTTATAAAATTTGACGCGGGTAACACCGCGGGGCACAGCTAGTGCTCCATAAAAATGTTTGTCATAAGAATAACGGAAATTATTAAATTTTTTACCCATTTTTTTTCAGATTTGTTCGAGTTTCCTATACATCAATTACAAGAAGTAAACACACATAAAAACATCCACACTTACAATAATCGCAAACTATCATTGCATTAAACATAACAATTTAGTATGAGGAACGAATTATGTGACACGATAATCACGCGATCATTCACGGTTTGTGCATCATGCACAGGTCGTAGCGACGGCGATAAGCGATTTAATTTTAAGAGCCATAATTTATTATGGCACACTATAGCAATATTATAACTGGAAAACAGTAGACTTTGTCCTTGTCCGCACAAAGACGACCGGTGATCATGTGAAGGTCGTGGGTAATGTGGGTATCGCAATACCGGCAATTGTGGAAGTCTTTGGGGGTCTTTGGGTACAGCAAACTAAGGCTTTCGGCTAACATGATGTTGTAATAATATAAAAAATATAAAATTGAAATAATGTTAGTTATGATAAATGTTATAAATTATAATAAAAAATAAAATACGAATTTGAAGTTTAAGCATTATTCACAATGCAAAGCGTTAATATAATTTCAAAAATGGGAAATCTTAAATTTAGTCGTCTGACGGGTCTGGAACCTGCACCATTTACCAATCCGGGGTAGGCGCTCTGCGTTAAGCTACGAACGATACACACTGGCAGATCAAATTTAGGATTCCCTTGCTAACACCCTTCCGGAGGATGTAGGTATTATCTATCGGCTTTGTTTTCACCGTTACATGTGAACCTACTCCGGATTGCTAGATGTGCACCATCTAGCAATCCGGAGTAGGTTCGAAACCCGCCGGACTATTAAATTTATGATTTTCCATTTTTAAGATTATATATCATGAGTTAAAGTAAAATCTATATAAAATAAAATCTATATAAAATTATGTTTACTTACTTTTCTTTTTTTCATCATAACAAGTAAATACCTACTTATGTTTTTCCTGCTGATTTCTTCCTGAGAGCGTTTAAGAGGCAATCCTAGATGCCATTATTTAAACACATCTTAATGTTCCTCCCTGGATTTTAAAACCAATATTTTTATATTTTTTCGCTACTGATATCGTTTGGTTTGTGGACAACCCTATTTTTGTAGAAATTATATTACTTAAAAATAAATAAATTATAAATGAAGGTCAAATGATGTCGAATCTGGGAATAGAAAGTGCTTTTTTAATTGCGCACATACTCGTGCATTATAAAAGGTCCATACATAGCTGATGTCTCCATTGAGGTTGGCAAACATAATAAATACAGCCAGAAGCACTATAATTTTAGATGACATAAATCTTGTATACAGCTTAGTAAAAATATTATTATTCTATCATTTATCGCTTACATACGTACAGGTAACGTTCCGTCATAAATATACAGCGAGTTTTTTCGAGTCTCATATCTTCATAGCTTGTCAAACACTCAATTATGCTAATATTAATCGTGTTCTTTTAACCAACCGTGTCATTTACAATTTTACACATTCGTGTTATTATTTGCTTCCTGTTTTTTATGAGGCTTGTAATATTGCATGTATGTATGTATGTATATAGTAGCTACACACCGGTGGTACGGGAAATAGCCACGGAACAAGGAAGATTTATATTTATTTATTTATCACTTTATCCACATAAAATTGTACAAAGGTGGACTTAATGCCCTAGGCATTTTCTGTTAGTCAACCTTAGGCGGTGCAGAGAGAGCATGGTAGGTGCACAGATCATAAGCTAAACATTAATAGTAAAAAAAACAGGAATATACAATACTATACAATGCAATACATACGATACTATACTATATAACACTATACTATATAATAATATAATACTATACTATTGAATCCGATCATATAATCATAAATTTATCATCGAGGGGTTTCTGCTAAGATTTATATCGATGTATCTTCCGTGTTCCTTGCCTATTCCCCGTTTTATTGGTGTACGGGGTGTTGGGGCTATACGGCGCTCCGTATACCCCCTAACCTTTCCCTTCATCGACAAACACCACATTAGGTGTCATATAATTATTTACGGGCCGGTTGGCGTGGTTGGTAAGTACTTGCCTTTCACGCTACAGGTCGTGAGCTTGATTCCCACCCAGGACATATATTTGTGTGCATGAACATGTCCGTTCGTCCTGAATATGGGTGTAATCTTCTACTATATAAAAATAAGTCGGGTTTTCCTTCCTGACGCTATAACTCCAGAACGCACGAACCGATTTCCACGGTTTTGCATTCGTTGGAAAGGTCTCGGGCGCCGTGAGTTTTATAGCAAAGAAAATTTATAAAATTTAACGCGGGTAACATCGCGGGGCACAGCGAGTCTACTATATAAAAATAAGTCGGGTTTTCCTTCCTGACGCTATAACTCCAAAACGCACGAACCGATTTCCACGGTTTTGCATTCGTTGGAAAGGTCTCGGGCTCCGTGAGTTTTATAGCAAAGAAAATTTATAAAATTTAACGCGGGTAACATCGCGGGGCACAGCTAGTTATCTACGATACCTATATATGAGTACGTGTATAGTATATCAGCTATCTTGTTTCCATGGTACAAGGTCTGATTAGTTTGGCCGTGTGTGAATGATGTCCACGGATATTATTATTATTTCGTATTTCCCAAACTAACTATTTCCTAAACTAAAAATTATTTTTTGACACGACCCGGAATTTAAACCCAGGACCTCATTATCTGCGCTTGAACACGCTACCGCTAGACAAAGTGTCAGTTGAAGTAATTTAACTCAAAAAATGCGAAAATCCTAATAATATTATAAATGCGAAAGTTTATGAGATTTTGCATGAAATGAAAGAATAACAGACAAATCACAGTCACCTTTTACAATATCCAATGTCATTTTATTACTAGACATTGGATATTGTAAAAGGTGACTGTGATTTAAAATTCCCAACTTTAATTATTAAAAAATATATTTACATGCCCATGATGGTAAGACACAGTGCACATTAACATTTTATTGTACCATACTGTATCACCTATGTTCTGCAAATAAAATTACTTATGACTTACATTATTCTATCACGCAAAAACTACTGAACAGATTTCGATGAACCTTTGGAGTAATATATAGCTTACATATCCGAATAGCACATAGGCTATAATTAATAGCGTTTAACTCGGGTAAAAGCGCGGGGCACCGATAGTAGCAAATATACTCATTGTTGGATCAACTGTACCTACTTAAAATAATAATATCCTGGGACATTACTTACACACGGCTTTCTGATCCCAAACTAAGCGGAGCTTGAATTATGGAAACCAGATAACTGATATACTACCTACACTACTTTTCTTTTGTGAATACATACTTGTATAGATAACTAGCTGTGCCCCGCGGTGTTACCCGCGTTAAATTTTATAAATTTTCTTTGCTATAAACCTCACGGAGTCCGAGACCTTTCCAACGAATGCAAAACCGTGGAAATCGGTTCGTGCGTTCTGGAGTTATAGCGTCAGGAAGGAACACCCGACTTATTTTTATATAGTAGACTAGCTGTGCCCCGCGGTGTTACCCGCGTTAATTTTATAAATTTTCTTTGCTTTAAACCTCACGGAGCCCGAGACCTTTCCAACGAATGCAAAACCGTGGAAATCGGTTCGTGCGTTCTGGAGTTATAGCGTCAGGAAGGAAAACCCAACTTATTTTTATATAGTAGATTACACCCAGAATGAGGACAAACAGATATGTTCATGCACACAGATATCTGTCCTGGGTGGGAATCGAATCCACGACCTCCGGCGTGTAAAGCTAGCATTTGCCAACCACGCCAACAGACCCGTCAAAATCAATTATTATACGTCACTTCCTGACATTTCTCCCATCCACGGAAGGACAGTCCGAAACATGACAAGTATTTGCATAACAGTTACCCAACGGTGTGGTAAAAAGGTGTAACGTATCGTTATACATGCATTATTAATAAGCTAACAATCACTTTGTATGTGTATGCGAGCACGTAATGTATACGCTTCGTGTATTCGCTGTCATTTGCTAAATATATCTTTAACTAGGTCTGTAAGGCATTCTACTGCTTGAAAATATTCAGCTGAGTGTAGTTAAGAAGATGTCTATTAGATACTTTTACATTGATTTCAATGGGATCTTTCTTTTTTTCGGTGACTATTCCTCCGTGACGTGTCCGATTCTGAATTCAGATATATGCACTCACGAGTATGGTCACTACAACTGTGTCGAATCTGAAGAAGATCGGTTCAGCTGTTCGGAGGGTGTACGATTAGGGACGAACAACATGAGTCCCCTAAGTAAGAGCTTCATTTACATTCAGAATTCTAAATTATATTTATTTCTTAAATATATAACTTACTAGCGGTGCCCCGCGGTTTCACCCGGGTTAAAGTACAACAAACATACATCCATACATCTATACTCAGAAACTTTCGCATTTATAATATTAGTAGGATGTGTACCTCTAGCGGTTTTGGCAGTGCACGCTGAAATAGCTCGTAGATGGCAGATTTTTTTTAAACTATATCTTTATAAATTGTAGCCTATGTGTTATTCTGATGTATAAGCTATATTATTGTAAAGTTTCATTAAAATCCATTCAGTAGTTTTTACGTGAAAGAGTAACAAAAATCCATACAAAATTTTGTGTTTATAATATTAGTGGGATTTATAATTTTAAGCACATTTCAATCACAATAGTTAACTAATGGATTTTTCTTTACGTTGGTGCCTCATATAATTACATTATAAATTAGATACTGTTTTATTAAAAAAAACTAAATCGATTTCGCCTGCACTAAACTTGAATGTACGACAACCGATTAGAACAAAACTTATAAGACTATGAATTCTCAATCTATGAAAAAAATAATATAAATTATATTAATAAAAAAAAGTATGTATACCTACAGTTAACTCTTTCCACATCCTTCTTTACAACCGAATTCAATTTATCTTTTTAAGTTGTAAAATTAAAATCCGATTAAAGCAAAATTACATTAAGTAATAATGTTTTAAAAAAAATAAGATCGAATCCAACTCCTCTTTATAACCACCGATTTAAAAAAATATCATCATCATCTTCATATCAGCCAAAAGATGTCCTCTGCTGGACAAATGCCTCCCCAAAATAACTCCAAAATTCCCGGTCTGGCGCTATCCGCATCCAGCAGTTTGCAGCGACCTTCACAAGATCATCGGGATACGATTGTTCTTTTGAAGTACTAGCAGAAGAAATTATGAAGGACTAGCAGGGCTGCCAAGGACTAGGTGGGGGTTGTGGTTGTGACTATAATTTGAGAGGATATGCCATAATCGCCATGCTTGGCAGACGCGTTGGCGATTGCAGTATGATGGTCATAGTACTCAGAGACACGCTGCTACGCGTTCTCTGACATACTTCTTCGGGCCTACATCAGATGTTTTACGCCACCCACGGGATGAGATGGGATGGTGTTATTCTTTGCCGTCAGCAACACAGCAAATCACCAGAAAAAAAATATTTAATATAATTTTCTAAAGCAGTTTTGATTTCAAATGTGTTTTTTTTAATATTATGCGATTTTTCCGTTGATTTATAAGGGGGAGAATGTGAGACTAGTGTAATACGATAAATTTGGGTGAAATCAGCCTCTTAAATATTGCTAACTCAAAACTGTTCGTAACAGTATACATGCCAATCTTGTTTGAACTTTAATGCATCAACGTTTAGACAAATATTCGGCCATTTTTAACATTCCTTTAATTAACAATTCGATACATAAGAACACATAACGGTAGTACACACAATATCTATTATTTTAAAGCCAATGGCGCTTAGGTATTTTAATTAAAAAGGTATTTAATGATATTACCTATTTATTGATTATCGAACAGAGACGTGTTACGACTGGCCCTGTTTAGGTCTCTTCAACCAATTTTAGCACAACCAAAGTCGGATGTGGTGAAAAGACTTTGGCGAGTTGGTGTACTATATTGATTAAGATTCATCATCGTCATCATATCAATCAGTCAAAATATCAAAGACGCTCAATGCTGGAGAAAGACCTCCCAAAAGATGATGATTTGTTAGGGTTCCTTGTTTTAGTATGAACCACAAATGAATATCCACAAATTCCATGTGCCTGACTCACCCAGGAGTTACTTATTTAACGTGAATAGGTACATTTGTTTTCAAAACCTCTAAAGCTTTAAGAGAAATTCCTGCGGCCATGACAGTCCCTATCATGCTCTCCTCCCATGGGAGATAAAGACATCAATTCATACAACAAAAACCCAATAAGGTTTCGTAATCTCACTTTTCAGCCCAAATGTATGAAAAAAATTTTTTGACTTTCAGTTCTATGTATGGGGACCCCCCAAAATTATCGTTCTTTTTCTATTTTTGTGAAAATCTTAATGCGGTTCACCGAATACATCTACTTACCAAGTTTCAACAGTACAGCTCTTATAGTTTCGGAAAAAGTGGCTGTGACATACGGACGGAAGAACAGACAGACAGACATGACGAATCTATAAGGGTTCCGTATTTTGCCATTTGGCTACGGAACCCTAAAAAGGGAATCAAATAAAAATATTTCTAGACCACCTTGATGCCAGAATTGATGTTATATCACTTTTTCCATGGACAGGATATGAGCAGCGACTAACGGTCACGATACTAAATTAAAGTTTCGTTTAAAATTGTTAGCATTTATTGAATTCGAAGTTAATCGATCGGCGCAATCAGCGTTTTTTGACCTGGTATTTCCTGTAATTATATCAAAAATATGATGTGAGGTATATACCATCAGCTTGATACAAATTGTTAAGAAAAACTCAAAACACTCTTTTATAGAAAAGTATGCAAAAAAATGGAAATTAAAAAGTATTTTATTGCAAAAAAAACGTCGGGTGCTTTTAAAAAAATATTTTATTTTAGAATAGCTGTGCCCCGCGGTTTTACCCGCGTTAAACTTTATAAATTATCACAGCTCCTCCCCCGTAGATGATACTGTTATAATATGTAGCCTATATGTTGACCCGACCTCTAAGTAATATTCATGCAAAATTTGAAGTAAATCCATGCAGTACTTTTTGAGTTTAGCCCGGCATACATACAGACAAACAGACACACAGACAAAAAATCTAAAAACTATAATTTTGGCTTTATGTCGATTGTAGATCACGCACCAAGTACCCTTTTTAAAAATACTCAATGTACAGTTTTGACTTTCCTACGATTTCATTATATGTATGTATAGATGATAATTCTTCTACTCATATCTGCCAATAAAGTATTTATAATAATTGACACGATTCGCCGCACCCCATGCTTACTTTACAACAAAATACATTTTTTTTATTATACCTTCTTTTAGTTTGGTTTTCTATAAAAACCTGCGACACCAAATTTAGCCATTTATATTTAAAGATGTTCAAAGCTTGTAAGGTCCGATTTTTATATCAATTTATCTTATTTGACATTCTTGTGCTAATTTAATACAAATAATTATTGACAATTTCGTACGACATAATTAAATTAATCATAATGAATTAATATAATTAAATGTCCTGTTGTGTGTACAATAAAGGGTATTTTATAATTTTATAGAAAATACTGCATTTGCTGCCTGTTTGTTATTTTAAGTAATTTTGGTTGCCACTCTAGCTGAAAGACAACCGAGAGGATATTAATGATGTCTATTCTAAGCTTCCTCGCTCAAATTCTTATGGTAATGCTCTGTAAGTATTCAAGCATGTCAAACAAGTGAAATTAGAAGTGAGTATAGTAATGTATTAGTTCAGTTTTGTTTGCACATTTATGACCGAATATCATTTTACATAATGTGTAGGTTGAATAAGGAGCAACGGTCATTGATACAGCTCTATCAGTCAACATTCACACATTTGTATTTATGCGACCATGAATTTTTATTTCTTGTCATAAAATTTCAAAGTTGGTGAATAGATGATAAATGTTACTACAAGAAATCAAAAGTTATCGTCGCACAAACATACAAACGCCAATTTGGGCAGGTTGACTGAAAGAACCAACAAAACTTTTTACTAGTTTGTTTGATATTGGCTAGTATTATACCGTATAAAACAGGTTATTTAATTTGCGAAGGAATTGAAAACGGAACACGAAGGAATTTCAATCAAATATTTCTATATATAAGAAATATTCTATATAATGGTTGGGGCCGGTTGCGAATCAATGGAGCTTATTCGACCTGATTTTCATGTTATAATTTATTACCATACCATGGGCTATGCTGTGTGGTGACGGCATTGAATATCATCACCCATGTCATCCCGTGGGGGACGTAGAAATCAACCGAGGGAATACCTACCAGAGAACGGGCAGCAGCATTTTTCTGTAGACTATGACCATCAAACTGTGATGGCGAACCCGTCTGCCAAGCGTGGTGATTATTGCATATCCCCCCATTCTGGGAAGGCTTTTGTCCAGCAGTGGACGTCCTTTGGCTGACATGATGATATGCTGTAAGGTTTATAGAAAGAAAGAATATTTTTCGAAATTGTGTCAGTTCCTTGACAACTGTGTAAATAAACTCTTTAGAAATTACCGTTATAGTTTTCTGCCAACTGTAAACGTCCTTTTATCCTTGAAGAGCAATTTTCGCTAGACACCGCCTGCATGCCTTTATAACAACTAATTCGCTCTTATTTGTGCCAAAGTTCTACTGTCCACCACAGTCATTTCCATTTCAAAGGTGTAATGTTAAAACCTTTTTTGAATTCAATTATAATAAAAAAAAATTCACTGTCATACCTCCTAGAACTAACTTAATGCTGTTAAATTTTTTGGTGTCGGTGTGCGCGCGCATCGTAAAAATTCACTCTCATAATTTTTCTCCATCGCGCCAAAAGAAGTATAACTTCAAAAATAACAAAAATAATCTCATCCCGGATACTTATGTATTTGGAACGGGATAATGCCGTTTACAGATTTAAGCAGTATCCGTCTCTACATGTTGTTCCTTGTCTAATTACCCATTGACTACCTAGCATAAGAAGAAGTCATAATGGTATAGCTTCTTGCCAGCCCCTCGGCCAAAAATGGCGATTTTGGCATATCCCTCCAAATGATGGACACAACTCTATTGAGGAGATCTCTTGAAGAGACCTTTGTCCAGTGGTGGACGTCATTTGACTGATATGATGATGGCTATAGCTTAAATCTTATACTTGAATAGCTGAATACACAATTAGATTTACGAAAGAGCTTTTGAGCTTAAATGGAACAGTAAGAATAATCGAGAATCTCGACTTAATTGCAAAGTCTAAGAAAGTTTAGTTTAGTAACAAATAAAGTATCATAGCGCAATGTGCGGTGTACTTTAGCCAGCAATCTTGATTTATGTAACTGCTTACTCGTAAAGGCTAGTTCTAAGTAGGTGCTTATTTGTAACTTAGCATATTTTAACGCTCCTTTACAACTTAACTAGTTACAATCTTATTTGATCCGATGAATTTCGCAACTTCTTCAAAATGTGTATCTTCTTTTCGAATTACTTTAAAAACAATTACTTTCACTGGTTAAAGTCCGACCGCGCGACCTCTGATAGTTTAGCATAAAATAGTTTACCCTAACATGAAAACGATTTATATAATTTTCGCCTCCAGAATATCAACTGCTATTCTCAACCACACTTTAAATATATTAACTGCAATGTGAGTTTACATACTGCAATCGAGCAGCTGTTACAGCGTAAAACTGATATGCTCTTACTAACTTCAACTTTAGTTATAATTGTTATAAACTGCAATCGAGCAGCTTTTAATGTGTCAAACTGATATGCTCTACTTCACTTTAAAGTTGTATGCAGTAATCGAGCAGATTTTAACGCGTAAAACTGCTATGTTCTGCCTCAGTTTAACTAGACTTGTATACAATAATCGAGCAGCTTTTAATGTAAAATACCGCTATACTATATACTCACTCGAGTTAAAGTGTCTTAAATATTGTAGTTACTATTTTTAAGTGGTTTGTCGAGCTATGATGAGTAGCGACAAACCATTGACCTCTATCTCACTTTAAGGCAGCTTAAAATTTGTGTCGACCTTGCCAAAAGGATTAATCATAATACATATAGAAAGAGGTTTATTAAATTTGTTAATTTTATAAGAAACTGCCATTTTCTTTTAATTCTTACACAAAATTATCAGGTCAGCGCTGATAATCCGAGGTTTTTTGACGTATGAACTTATTTTAAGAGGCCATGGTACATATTATAATGATGTATTTTTCACTTTTAGATGTTCCTCTATAATCAGTGAACGCAAATATATTTACATTATTTTTCACACATACAAAGACTCACGCCTGTTTCCCAAAGGAGTAGACAGACACAACGGATTTCATTTTTTCACGATTTTTGCACACCTCTTTTACCTCGTTTAGCTACAGGCATTATATTCTCCATACATGCTCGCCGGTTTAGGGTACTTCTATTTCTCATCTCATTTTTAATAATAGGTCTTTACCTATGAAATTGCCGTTTTGTATGAAAAAATTTAAACGAATTTTTTTCATGAATTTTTTTATTTGTATTAATCGAAGTAATCACCCATGCAATCAATGCATCTTTGCCATCGCAGTGGCAGTTTATTGATGCCCTTCTTAAAGAAATCAGCTGGACGGGAGGCAACAAATTCTTCAAAGGCATTTTGTACTGCCTCTCGGGTATTGAATTTTTTTCCCGCCAAGAAGTTATCCAAATTCTGGAAAAAGTAGTAGTCTGTAGGCGCAAGGTCTGGTGAGTAGGGCGGATGACGGAGAGCTTCCAACCCCAGTTCTTGCAACTTGGAGACCGTCTGCTGTGCAGTATGAGGTCGCGCGTTGTCGTGCAGGAGCAGCGGAGACGAGCGATTGACCAATGCTGGTTGGAGATGCGCCAGCTTCTCCATCATTGTGCTCAGTTCTTCACAGTACACATCTGCAGTAATGCTCACCCCGTTTGGTAAGAAGCTGTGATGAATCACACCGGCGCTAGACCACCAAACAGTGACCATCACTTTTCTAGGGGTAAGTTTTCGTTTAGGGCATTGTTTAGGTGCTGAACCAGGATCCAACCAACTTGCTGAGCGCTTGCGGTTATCAAACAGAATCCATTTTTCATCGCAGGTAACAATGCGGTTCAAAATTCCTTCATTTGTGTGTCTGTTGAGCAGTGCAAGGCACGTCTCGACGCGTACTTCGCGCTGGCGATCATTGAGTTCGTGGGGCACCCATTTGTCAAGCTTTTTTACCTTGCCAATTTGACGCAAATGGACCAATATTGTTTTGACGCTAACGTCGAAAGCTGCTGCTAATTCAGCCGTAGATTGTGTATCATCAGCTTCCACAACCGCCTTTAATTCGTCATTGTCGACCAAAGTCTTCGGACGACCGCGAGGTTCATTTTTCAGGTCGAAATTTCCAGAACGGAAGCGAGCAAACCAATAACAGGTGGTGCGTTGGTTTGTAGTGTTAGCTCCGTAAACGTCGTTGATGTTGCGTGCCGCTTGTGCCGCGTTGCTGCCACGACGGTACTCATATTCCATAATTACTCGAATTTTTAACGTATCCATGATGACGAATAAGATTGAAATGCGATGAAAATGTAACACTAATCAATAAAGAAATGACTACTTTTGGAAAAAAGAATCCATGTTTTTAAAATAAAATTAATTTGAAATTAGAATTCTTAGCCAAACAAAAATTATTTTGATTTGAAATGGCCAGTACTGCAGAACGGCAATTTCATAGGTAAAGACCTAATATCAAGTCAGATTCAAAGTTTAAAGTCATTGCTTTCTACATTAATAAGCCATTATATTACGAAATAAAACACTCATCACTAAATAAAACAAGTCGCCTTCCTTTTAAAACCCCGTTTTATAGACTAATTTAAGTAAATCACGACTGACCACGATGCAATACCAGAAGTAATGACTGCGTATGCAAGTCATATGCAGTCATCAACATCCCATCATCATACATCAGCGCGATTGACTTTCACTAGATTGTTACATCTCTATGGAATCTTATGTAATAGGTTATTGACAAGTTATTGTGGTTTGAAGGGCGTTGGCGTTGGGTAATAGGAAAATTATATTTATGGGTATTTGTTGAGTCATCGGTCTACATCTTCTTCAGTATAAGGTACATCTTGATTACACTTAGATATTCGGCTATTCAGATAACCAGTTGTATGCAATCTGTAAGGCACATGGTCAGTCCATAGATGGATGACCGTTAAAGAGGTTAAGTCTTTGAGTGTCTGTTTCGGAAGGCACGTAAACTGTCGGGTCCGGTAGTTATCATAGGAAACAGTCGACAAGATACTGGGCGGCTTGAACATCTCTGACACCACAAATTTAAACAAAAAAGAAGAGCTATTCGGCTGTGAATAGATGTGTCGTAATCCACGTGTATTATTAGTTACTATATTAAGTGTTTCAAATATCTTTAAAAATATTCTCCCAAATATCAATTCTCTTTTGACATTGACGAATCAAAACGCCAGCACATCAAGCTACCCCAATCTGTCAAATATCCCCAATTGCTTGCTTATCGTATGGGTAGTGGTAACCCTAGTGTCAGAGTTGCTCAAGCCGCCCAGTAGGCCTCTAAAATCACCGGAGCAGCATACCCGCGTTCCCGGGGCTCCCCGTATCAGGCGCCAGAAGAAGTCTACGGCAGTAAGGCCTCTAAAATGGCTTAACAACTGTTGTCTGATGACTACAACCGGGACCGCCAGCTTAACGTGCCCTCCGAAGCACGGAGACGCTCAGAAATTAAACCACTTTGGCGGTCACCCATTTATGGACTGACCGCGAGACTAGTTGCTTAACCTCGCCGATCACTTACGGACTGGTGAGAGCATCTAGCTATGAGCGCCCCAATTGGAAGTGAACTTTATACTTATGTGATAAAGTTGAAAATATATAAAAGAAATTTGACAGATTGGGGTAGCTGGATGTGCTGGCGTCTGTAAATCTTGACGAAACTTATCACCATTCCGATATCATTGTCTGTAAACTGCTAATACCTCTTATTAGATAATTTTCTTCACTACAATACTCTGCCATCTGATCTCAAATTAGGCAGAACTAACTGTGTAACTTATCTATAACATGTACGTATTTGGAAATATATAAGTATGTATATCCGTTCTCTGGTTGCCATAGTAGAGGTTCTGCCTAGTTTGGGATCAGATGGCTATGTGTTAGTTGTCACAAGATATATTGATTGGCTTTTCGTTTAATTTTCGCTTTAGTTAAGGCATCCTAATTAATAGCACTGGCCCCGATCCGGCATTAGAACTCAGGACCTCATTACCAATGCCAATGATATTTTATATTATTAGATGTATCTTCATTTTGTATATCATACTTATAAACTATGTTTAGCACTATAGAAATTGATAGAGAGAGTGTTATAGGACTAATAATTCCCATCAAGGAGATTCTTACGAAAGTGAAAACTGATTCAATAAGCAAGGTAAGCTGTTAAGCTCACCCCGCGGGTATACAACATTCCACCAATGCTTGGATTCTAATTAGTACTATACAAGATAATGCAGAACTAGAAAGAGTTTGTTTAGTTTTTTTTTTTATACAGAGAGATGTACTGAGTGACTAGTCTATCGGAAGATCTCAAGGACAAGTATCCTTTCATCTTCATCATCAGCCTTATATCGTCCACAGCTTGACATAGGCCCCCCTGAAAGATTTCAAAGACGTTGCCGTTTGGATAGTCCAAGAGCTGGCACGCATTTTTGGGTAGGTATTTGAGGCAAGCTGAAAACTTGTCCTATAGCTCTTCAGACACACACCAACACGGAACTGCAGACCTGGCTGGCGGGTAGCGGGTCTAAACCAACCCCTAAATTCTTGATTTTTTTTTTATCCAAACAATCTATATGAGGTAAGCTGAAATTTTGATATGTTGTAGTTTAATGTTTATACAATACATAAATAACATTCTGTCAAAATTTCAAGTTGCCTCAAATACATTTTTTCGATTTTTTTGCAAAATATTTTTTCACACGCCTGGCAGTGTTAAAGACCCGACAGAATCGCCTGTCTTTTTTTTTGTATTGTATAAACATTAAACTACAACATATCAAAATTTCAGCTCGCCTCAAATACATTAATTGGTTAAAAAAAAAATTAGAGGTTGGTTTAGACCCGCTACCCGCCTGCCAGGTCTGCAGTTCCGTGTTGGGGTGTGTCTGAAGAGTTATAGGACAAGTTTTCAGCTTGCCTCAAATACCTACCCAAAAATGCGTGCCAGCTCTCCTACTAGGAGGGGAGTGTGCCCTAGTCATTTCGCTTGGCTTGCAAATTGACCGCAGTTAGGTGGTAGTTAGTACGTAGGAACCCCTGCTGGTGTATCCCTTAGTCGCCTTTTACGACACCCACAGGTTGGTATGGTGTGGCACTGTTATAAATTGTTGGCCGGAAAGGATGCTTTGCAAGGGTTTGAATAAAATCAAAAACATCTGTGTACTCGGTAGGGCGAACCAGTGGAACAAATATAGGAAAATCTACCCTTTAAAAAAATATCGAATAATCTATTCCTACAACCAGTAAAATCGATTTTGTTGATATATTAGGTCTTTACCTATGAAATTGCCGTTCTGCAGTACTGGCCATTTCAAATCAAAATAATTTTTGTTTGGCTAAGAATTCTAATTTCAAATTAATTTTATTTTAAAAACATGGATTCTTTTTTCCAAAAGTAGTCATTTCTTTATTGATTAGTGTTACATTTTCATCGCATTTCAATCTTTTTCGTCATCATGGATACGTTAAAAATTCGAGTAATTATGGAATATGAGTACCGTCGTGGCAGCAACGCGGCACATGCGGCACGCAACATCAACGACGTTTACGGAGCTAACACTACAAACCAACGCACCACCTGTTATTGGTTTGCTCGCTTCCGTTCTGGAAATTTCGACCTGAAAAATGAACCTCGCGGTCGTCCGAAGACTTTGGTCGACAATGACGAATTAAAGGCGGTTGTGGAAGCTGATGATACACAATCTACGGCTGAATTAGCAGCAGCTTTCGACGTTAGCGTCAAAACAATATTGGTCCATTTGCGTCAAATTGGCAAGGTAAAAAAGCTTGACAAATGGGTGCCCCACGAACTCAATGATCGCCAGCGCGAAGTACGCGTCGAGACGTGCCTTGCACTGCTCAACAGACACACAAATGAAGGAATTTTGAACCGCATTGTTACCTGCGATGAAAAATGGATTCTGTTTGATAACCGCAAGCGCTCAGCAAGTTGGTTGGATCCTGGTTCAGCACCTAAACAATGCCCTAAACGAAAACTTACCCCTAGAAAAGTGATGGTCACTGTTTGGTGGTCTAGCGCCGGTGTGATTCATCACAGCTTCTTACCAAACGGGGTGAGCATTACTGCAGATGTGTACTGTGAAGAACTGAGCACAATGATGGAGAAGCTGGCGCATCTCCAACCAGCATTGGTCAATCGCTCGTCTCCGCTGCTCCTGCACGACAACGCGCGACCTCATACTGCACAGCAGACGGTCTCCAAGTTGCAAGAACTGGGGTTGGAAGCTCTCCGTCATCCGCCCTACTCACCAGACCTTGCGCCTACAGACTACTACTTTTTCCAGAATTTGGATAACTTCTTGGCGGGAAAAAAATTCAATACCCGAGAGGCAGTACAAAATGCCTTTGAAGAATTTGTTGCCTCCCGTCCAGCTGATTTCTTTAAGAAGGGCATCAATAAACTGCCACTGCGATGGCAAAGATGCATTGATTGCATGGGTGATTACTTCGATTAATACAAATAAAAATATTCATGAAAAAAATTCGTTTAAATTTTTTCATACAAAACGGCAATTTCATAGGTAAAGACCTATTACATAGAGCACAAAAAAATTGATTCAGTTAATTGATGTTTCTTCCTAGAGATTCGATTTTGTTTTTGTTTCCAAGAACCATAAAATTATTTACGCTTGGATTCCAATACAATGGACAGACTAGTTTTCCTAAAGAGCTTGAAGATCAATTACCGGTACCTTAAATTATATCATTTCCAAACTTCTATATGTTACTAATAAATTTGATTAAATCATATTTTTTTTAAATATTACCTTTATGCACTCCTTCCTTGCACTCCATATGAACTTTAACTGTTCCAAATTTCATACTCCTTCGTCCGCGTAATTGTCGTAAAGAGGGGTACTAAGTTTTTACTTCACGTCGACACGTCAAACTTCTACTTAATATGCTTACTTGCCAGCTTAATAATACATATTCATAAAACTCTTTCTCTTTATACAGCCGTCATATTGTGTCTTGTTTCTTTATAAAACTGACAGCGTTAAACCACGTATATAAGTCCAGCAAATCAAATTTACTTGTCAGCTACCATGATCTGTATCATGCTCAGATCTCTTTATCTTCAAATCTCGGCAATTAGACGGTTCAGTTGTGCTGATGACCCGGTTGATTGGCTTATCGTTAGGCGTCATATAAACTTGCGTATAGTTGCAAGAATTACTAAAACATTGTATCATATAAATGGCATGTTAGTCTAAAGGTTAGTGATCCTGACTGTTAAGCCCGAGGTCGTGGGTTTGATTCCCATCCGCGACATATTTTGTTCTGTGTCTGGGTGTAATTTACATATTATGTATATATTTAGAAATTTATAAGTATATTTATCGGTCTGGTTGCCATAATACAGGCTCCACTTAGTTTTGGATGTGTAGTGACACAAAATGTTGACCGAATCCTACATTAAATTTAATACGTCATTTACCCATTACAGTTCACACATCAATAAATGAGTTGTATAAATTGAATGACATTGAACCTACTAACAACGGGGCGTCCGCCCCTATGTGCGTTAACCACTCCTCCACGACACCCCGTTGTTTGGACTCATAATTATGTTTTTTTTTGTATTCTGTCAACATAATAAACAAAATAAAATCACATCACACATTTCATCATCAGCCTGACATCGTCCACTGCTTTACATAGACCTACTCCAAAGGTAGCCATTTGGAGGGGTTTACCATAGTCGCCGCGCTTAGCGACCGCAGTGTCGTGGTAGCTAGTACACAGTGGACACTGCTGCCCGACTAACTGGTGTATCCATTAGTCGCCATTTACGACACGTGTATTTCTTTCTGGGAAACCACACGGATAATAGATTAATACCAGCTTATTATGAAAATAACATCTTGTGAGAGCTGGTTTCAAAACCAGCCTGTGACTGAATACCAGGAGCTTCTCTTACGATATTGACGCTTTAAAGTAGTTTAAAGTATGCATTATATATATATACATTATGAATGCAACAATAGCATTGCTGGTTTTCTCTAAATATATTTTAAGAACAGTACTATAAGGCTTCGCGTATCGCTTAATCGTGCATGTGTTTCTTGCCTTATTTCAAAGAATTTCCAGGTCAAAAGAACCGAATTTGTTACTGACAATTCTCAGTAGTTTAGTGACGTTCAGACGCCGCCAGTTAGGTATGCCATAAAAACACGCAAGGTCGAGGATTTATCGTGCAGCAACCAACGGAAGAGTATTTGGTATACTGACGACAATTTTTTTACAATTTTTTTAATATTTTTTCAATTTTTTTAGATTTAGATAATATGTAGTAAAAATATTAGACTTAAACTAGATAATTAAACATAATCTCTTGACAATAACTTGATACGAGCTAGCTAAACATCATTTCTGTAATAATATAAATTTTATAAATGTTTTCATACAAGATGTACCTAAATATCTATGTTACTAGAAATAATATCTAATGTATACAACTATATTACTACAAACATGTTCTGACTATTTACAAGCGCTTTTTTAAAGTCTACGTGAATAAAAACCTTTTTTATTTATTTTTATTTTATTTTATCCTCACCAAAGAATTCCAAAAATTTACTCATCTAAATAATAGCCTTTCTATTTATTTTTGCCTAGGCAGCGGGACTTACTATGCATAGGGTTGCTATCTTTAAAATTTGGTAACCAGGACAATACGCATGAAAGCCCCCGATTTTGGAGCCCAGAATCCGGACATGTCAATGGTCGTAACCGTCCTGCGACTCACTGCCAGTGCCAGTGTCGGTTCGTCGGTCGTTCACACCGCGGAGCGTGAGTTTCGGATGCCCAAGCCTCCATTTTTAAATCAGGACTACAAATGAGGGTTTCATTGCTGTCCGGATGCTCCCAAGATGCCCCCTAAACTAGGAGAAATCCAGGGGAACCTGGACGGATGGCAACTCTTTATATGCGTGATACCCGCAAAAAGTGTCTGCGGGTGGCTATGTCGGACTCGCACCGACTAAACCGAACGGATTCGAATCCCAAAGGGCCTTTAGGGTAGGGTAGGGTAGGTTGCTCAGTTTATACTCTTATTTGATGGACGGTTTGAGTGAAAGTCTCCTAGGATAACAGTAAACATAAAAATATCTATATAAATAAAAATCTGTTACTGTTCGTTAGTCTCGCTAAAACTCGAGAACGGCTGAACGGATTTATCTTATTATGGTCTTGAAATGTTCGTGGAGGTCTAGGGAAGGTTTAAAGGGTGAGAAATATTCGAATAATTGCCGAGAAATCCGGCAAAAGAGCCCTTCAAACCCCAACAAAATTTTAGGTCTTTTATTTATCCATTGAGGCGGTATGAAGTCTGTCGGGTCAGCTAGTTTTAATATACAAAACTGATTTCTACACACTGAGACTCATATCGTCTAGACTTACATACATGCAAATAAATAAAATTTAAATGTCTGTTCGTTATGTGAAAATAACAATATTCATATGAAAATATATATGATACTTGTAATAAAAAACAATATTTCAAATTTTTTGTATGTTTGAGGAGACTTGTTTTAGAGGCAATCATTGGTGTGGTGTGTACGTTGTGTATGTGGACGTTAAACATATTTTTTAATATTTGGAATGATGAATATTTTTTGATCTAAGGATCCGTTTTCGCGAAATAACAAGCGGAACAGTACCTTCAATGGCCTAATAATTGTTTCCGCTTGGTCGAGTATGGCTAGCTAACAGATAGAGAAAAGTGGATTTCCAAGAATTCTTGGAAAAGATTGTGTAAAAAATGGTATTATCTTTTTATTTTATTTTTTATTTATTTTATTGGGACACAAAACAGTTATACGTTACAGTATTTCTAGCAGATTGTATTTTTTTGCAGACTGTAACTTAAATTAAATAAACGAATAACCCACACTAATGTCCGCAAAATAATTACATGTGTTAAAAGAAGATGAGCTGTGCGCATCTTGTTGGGAAAATTATATGTTAGTTTCTCATAAATTTTTGTTCGTAGGTATACCCCGAAACTAGTCCATCTATGTTTATTTTAATAAAATTTTATTTACTTTTGCTTTAAAAGCTGAGTGTGAGAGTGCAAAAATATCAAACTCCACAAAGTGTGTGTTATACGTATATACGATTGATATTTTTGAACATGATTTTTTTTTATGCTTGATAGGTTTGCTCCAGACCACAATGTCGTCTGATGGTATGTGAGGATGTAGTCTAAGATAGACCGCGCGTACTCAGCAGATGCTTTTTCCATCTAGCCTTTTGAGGCGCTCATAGCTAGATGCTCTTACCTGTCCGTAAGTGATCGGCAAGGTTAAGCAACCTAGCTGTTAGGTGACCACCAAAATGGTTTAATTTCTGAACGTCTCTGTGCTTCGGAAGGCACGTTAAGCTGTCGGTCTCGGTTGTAGCCACTAGGCAACAGATGTTAAGCCATGTCAGAGGCCTACTGGGCGGCTTGACCAACTCTGACACTAGGGTACCCACTGCCCATACGATAAGTAAGTAGGTAAGTAATGTAGCCTTGAATAAACCCATTTTATATATGTATGTCTGGAAACACGACGTGGCACAGCTTAGCGGTAATTTTTTATTATAATTAACGCGGGCGAAGCTGCGGACGGAAGCTAGTTTTTTCAAAAATTGATTCCGAAATATTTCCCCACAGTTTCCAGTCAACACAAACCGCAAAAGCAATTACTCACACAATTATATTCATCCAAGCATCGCACAAGTGACGTTTTGAATACAAAGCTGTTGGTACGGAAGTGCAGATGTCAGAGCATATCATCAATCATGGTTAGTAAGGTCATCAGGAGAACATCAGCTTTCACTGAACACTGTCACTTTTAGCTCGTTATGTTGGTATTATAATAATAATGTTGCTAACTATTGCAATTATACTTTGAAGAGATGTAGACGGCGACTTGTTGCGGTTTGAGGACTTTCCAGCCTGCACTGTTCGTCCAGGAAAGAAAGCAGTAAATCCAAAGAGGATAAAACTTACAATGTGATTAAGTATAATGAAGAAAAGGTATTTTGTAGAAATTAAAAACGAATGATATCGGAACGAAAAAACCGCAGCGTGGGCAGCCCCCTTACAAGGTGGACCGACGATCCACCAGACCATCCAACAAGGGTCGGGGAAAGCCGCTGGATGCGAGCAGCATAAGACCAGCCATTGTGAAGATCCTTGGGGGCGGCCTTTGTGCAGCAGTGGACGTTCTAAATCTTAAATCTTTATTTTGTATCGGTTTTAGCACATATTTATCATTATAACCCAGCAAATTTTTGCACACGGAGGATCTATTATAGGATTCACGGTCACCGTAGCCTAGTTGGCAGTGCTCCTGCCTACGAAGCTGGTGGTCCTGGGTTGGAATCCCGGTAAGTGCAAATATTTGTGTGATAAGCACGAATATTTGTTTCTGAGTCGTGGATGTTTTCTATGTATATAAGTATTTATCTGTCTATATAAGTATGTATATCGTCGCCTGGTACCCATAGTACAAGCTTTGCTTAGTTTGGGGCTAGAATGATCTGTGTAACAGTGTCCCCAGATATTATTATTATTATTATTTATTGGGATAAATAGAAGAACTGCTTTTTTCCTGTACTATGTAGTTGCGGTAGAAGAATTTTATTTTGGATGTAATTTATTTGTCATACCGAATTGGAAATACCTCTAGTATTGCCGATTCGGTATGACATGACAACCTTCATTCAAGAATGAGCCAATTCTATTCTGAAAGGCCGGCACGTTCAATTTTTTCAATTTAATCAAAATTAACGCAACGTACTTGCAGCCCCTCAGGTGTTGCGGATAACCATGGTCGGCGGTGATTACTGGCCATCAGGTGACTCGCTTACAGTGCTATTATATAAAAATCATAACCATCATCATCATCATTACAGCTAAATAAGTCCACTGCTGGACAAGCCTCCCTCAAGAAGCGTCTTGGGGGGATATGCCATAATCGCCACGCTTGGCAGGCGGGTTGGCGATCGCAGTAAGATGGTCATAGTAATCAGAAGGAAGCTGCTGTCCATCCTCTGGTAGATATTCCCTCGGGTCGACTTCTACGCCCCCCACGGGATGAGATGGGGTGATGATATTCTGATTCTGATATTTATCGCCGTCACCACACAGCAGTATCAAAATCATAATAATACTAATAATATAACAAGTTGTCACTGTGATTTTATATGTTGATCCATAATCCATAAATAGATTGCGGCATAAACCTTAATATTTATTCTAGGATTCCATAATCAAAATGACACATAGTAAGTCCTCTACTTTTAGAAATGGTCTATATATTGATTGATTCATAGCCCATAACCAGATTGGAGCATAAAGCATGATATTTATTTTAGGATTCCAAATTGAATAAAACTTTAACAGACAACAAGTTGGCCACTGTTGCAAATTGTCATTTCATTTGTTGATCCATAGTCCATTAGATTCATGCAAATGCTAATTGTTTTCTTAATAGCCTTCCAAAGAACTCATTCATTCAGTTTAACCAAATTTACTTTCTGCTTTCTTCGAACCAAAACTTTAATTGTTCCTTTTTGTCTACCATAAAGACATCTTGACAAATGGCCACACAAAGACCACAAAATGTTTGGATTCCACTGACAACTACTGAACAATACCTCAACATCTCACTTCGAACTTGTCAAAAGCATCGAATTAGTTAAGAATGCTCGGTGAAATCTGACAAAAAAGGAATGGAACTCACAAAAAATGAATTGTGTTTTTGTAAAAGTAATTACTGGGATTACGAGGCGGTGTCGTAACGTTCAAAGTTACGTGAGACTGGGGACTTACTCAGCCGGATGTCGTGTTGTGGTTAGATGAACTAGTTCAGTGGTCAATTGGTCATGTTAATAATGGGGAACTACTGGGCTCCCTGCAGACTATCCCTGGGTCTTTCGGTAGTGTGGTGATGAGATGGGTGCATATGCAATTCTTAGTTCTTTACTTTAAAATAGAACTAGTCCCACCCTCTTACCCACGACTGTAACTCCTCAGGATTATTCTCGATCCCCGGTTAAAACGAAAACGCTATTAGGCTTCCTGGTAAGAAAGATTCGTAGTTTCAGGTTAGAGTCAATAATAGATCATGTAGATAAACTGCCGTTACACAGAGGATAATGGAAAACCTTGCATGCCTTCATAGAAGGGGCGTCAGACTTCTTGAACCTGACCTCACTGGGCATAACCGCTTGCCCGATCCATTGAAATTACATAAAATAAGAAAGGATTTTACTCACGCAGACTTTACAAAAGCGCTTGTAAATAGTCAGAACATGGTTGTAGTATACATAATTATTTGTAGGTACATATATATAAATGGTTATGGGGCGTGTATAAAAATATTTCGAAATAACATTTAATTTATGACAGTAATGGTTTAGTCACTTTGCTAGCTTATTTAAATAATTGTCAAATAGATTATTTATAGGTTTAATTATCGAAATATATCGTTTTAGGTATATTTTACTACATCTCGTCGGAATGGTTCTGTGAAGATTGAGTGCTACCGTGTGCGTAGGATTAGTATCTGTGGACGTGACTTGTGGGAAATGCTACACGTGAGCAACATTTCAATCAGGCAAAGCAGCCTTTTATGAGGTTTTATGTGAGCTTTTATGAGGCTCGGGCAAATAAAACTGCCCACTATACTGCCAATTGTCCCAAAATACAAATTACAGTCATAAGATATAGGTAATCAATTCTGCAAGACATTACGATTATGGTTACTTGAAAAAATGTTTTATTTATACATTTCATAATGATTACCTTTCACCATTTAAAATTTTAATGTGTATGTTACAAATAGTTTTATATTGATTTTGCAATGGATCTGATATTAACTTAATATTCCTACTAGGTAAGAAAATATTATTGTAATTATATTGTTGACTACACATTTTTTTTTGTATTTGTAATGTATTTTAACAGAATTTTATAGTATATTATTTAAAACTTTAAATTAATGTGTTTTCATATATAATATGGAGTCAAAGAGCAAGTCGGTCACCTGATTGTAGGTGACCACTGCCGCCCATGTATACTCTCGGAGAGTCACACCAGAGGAGTCGCCGGTATGTTACTTGCCTTAAAAAAGTTAGCAAACAAGTGTTTCTGACCCTTCCCCCCACACCGATGAGCTGTCGACTTTACTCACAAGTAGAAACAACATTAAGTTATTAATTTTATTATTATGAAATGTCTTCGTTTAGGTGGAGATACTTCCCCATTAGGGCAGCTCTTTCAGCGAATGAACGCTGTTGATATGTTAGTAAGCCATAAAAATAATTGCGCTAAATAAATACACCAATGGAAAATTTCCGTCACAATAAAACAAATTAAAACGAAAGTTACTCTATTTATTTATTACTTATTATTGAGACATTGTGGTTTTCAGTTGCGGTCAGGACAATATTTGGGGGTGATTACGTGATTACGTAATAGAGCTGAAATTACGACGTGACCACGTAATTGTAATGTTACGTTGCACGTGAATTACTCGGACGTGGTGGTCGTGAATACGTAACCAGTATTTGATGGTGCATAGCATTTGTTACACATGAGTAAACTTAGTAGTATTTTATAAAGGTTTCTTATCTAAACTATTATTATAAGGAGAAAAGATGTGATTTTTGTATGTTTGTTTAAAACTATAAACTATAATACTAGGTAATGCCTTTTAATTTCCTTTAAACCTTAAAGTTTGTAGATATAAAATATTTTATGTATTCTTAATTCTATGTTAGTAACTCTTATAAGTCTAAATGATTTCAGTGTTTTTTATTTAAGTATTTATATGTATTATAGAAACCCCTAAATAAGGTATAGGCCTCCTCCAAATTCTTCCATTTTATAAACTATAAGTATTTACAATTAGTATTTAATAAAGTTTATTTATATAAACTTTAATAAGTAATAACTTTATAAAATGTTAGTAATGGTTTAGTTAAACATTTATTTCCTGAAGATATATTGTTAAAATGGATAACCATTTTAACAATATATCTTAAAGCAATAAATTTTTGACTAAACCATTACTAACTAAATTTAATTATAATTCAATATGATCAAATATATGTCACGCACGATGTAATAAGCTTTTTGTATCTAGAGTTTAATACTATACTAAGTAAAGGAGACGGATACGTTTTCATAAAATATTGGGCCCGGAAAAAATAAAAGTGGTGTCAATTAATGTGTGTATAAATTATCAGCCAATCACTAAAAAATCCATGGATTTTTTCAATTTATGAGCAAGTTATAAAAGATTTCGTACTTAATAGAGAGGTTACGTACCAACCTATACTAAACAGCAGATTTTTGAGGGCGTTTGCTATTTAATAGTTATCCGTGTCCAGTATGTTAGCAAAAGTCACGTTAAGCATTATCAGAAGTCCGTAGAGAGAATGCAGTTGTCGAGGGATATATAAAAAAACAATAAAAAATACTCAAATCACACACGCTCTTAACGATACGAGAAAGATTATGATTCAAAATCGGTCACCAGTCACTGTCAGCATAGATTAAAAAATATAGTTGCCAATAACTAATAAATTGATTTGAACGATAACCGATATTAGGATTTCTATTTATTTTTTACTCTTGACATTATGTTAATGTATTTAATAATTATTATGATTAAATCGGTTATCTGGTGTCTGGTGGTGCAAGAGTTTTTATATTACATTGTTTGAACTCACCAACGTTAATCGATTATAGTAATCAACAACCAATTTAATTCGTGACTTAAACTTATTTTGAGATTTTTTGTTTTCCAGATTGTAAATTGGGTCATTTTTTTACAGTTTGTAATAGAAATATATAGCGCTACTTTAAACCGTATCTCAACTTATAACAGTCAGACCCAGAAATCCCCGTCTCCTTTTAAATACAAACAAGCGCTTTTTGAATCTTCTTTGCTAATAAAAACCGTTTTTTGTTTTCTATAGGTTGCGACACACTTGGTATCACTCACACGATAATAAGGAGGTAGGACCTCCCTATTAACACTGATGACTGACACACCAGAACCACCACATGAGCATAATTATGCTCTTCTCTGAATTGTTTTCTTCAATACAATAATGTTGATGGGAAACTCACGTGCGCTCAGTACGCACGACATTTCAATAAAAAGATTAGCTATGGCAGACATTTTGGGCGCATTAATACCGTACCTACCGGCTAGAAGTTGAAGCGATAGCCATGACCGAAATCGGCCGGACCAATCATCATTTTGCCTTACGAGCATTTCCTGAGTCGAGGTGATCGTAGAGGGAAATAACGCTGTGCTTGAATGAAGTCCACTGCTTGACACGAGCCTCTCCCAAGAATGGGGGGTTATGCCATAATTGGCACGCTTAGCAGACGGTCTGGCGATCTCAGTAAGATGGTCATACTACTCAGAAGAATGCTGCTGCCCGTTCTCTGGTCGTATCTCGGGACCCTAACGGGATGTGATGCGGTAGCGATATTCGTTTCGAGCCGTGAGATACACTGCCTTACTTACGCTGTGCTTATCCCACTTAAATTTAACTACTGCCGTTTAGCTCGAATGTAAGTATACTAGAGGTAGAGTCTTCCTACGTCAGCCAATATATCGTACTCGCTGGATGAGAGTAAGACGGCGAACGCGCCGCTACCACCAGCGTCCTACATAAGCCTTTGTTTGCATTCGTATTAATAAAATGCCTTCACCGACCCTCAATCGGATGCGAGGCCTGCGTCTTTGCGTATTAATGTAGAGCGACACTGGCACAAAATATCCCCGAAATGAAATAATCCTCTCATGTATATCCCCGTGTGTAACCGCCCTGACCTTAAACCCCAAAGGAGTTGCCCTTCGGATACTTAGTTTATAGTATTATTGGGGAAACGGCTTGAGCCCTCCTTGTCCGGTGAAACAGTGGAAGATGACTATAAAATTCTTATAAAAAAGAGCTAAAGCCTGAAAACCCGGTACCATTAAAATTTATTTGAATGGCCTGTTGGTCTAGTGGTTAGTGTCCCTGACTGCTAAGCGAGAATACGTGGGTTTGATTCCCACCCGGGACAAGTCTTTGGGTGATGAACACTATCACACACTCTTTTATCTTGCCTTTAAAACAATAAACAAAACAGATACAGTAGTAAGTACTCATCTTAAGATAGAATAAGAATGTCAAAACCACATGAAAGCTCTATCCACAAAAAACATCAAACAAAACATAAGAAGCATGCGCAAAAGCAAATCGGCACGTGATCGGAAAACCTCTTTGTACACGCTTTCCATCTCACTCCCTCATTTCCTTACCTTTTACTTTCATTACGCACTAGTTCGTGAAAATGGTACGGGATCGATTACCGAGTTGAACGTACTATTGTTATTAGGTTCAGTGACTTTGTTACTTCCTGAGCGACTTCCTTTGGATATTGCAATGCGGAACTGGAGGAGAAAATTATTGGAAAGGTCATTACTTATTTATGGGTTCGGGATTTTGCACGTTGAGAACACTGTCTTAGAGTTCATAATACAACTTGTCTGGATTGGTGAGATAGATCCGGAATTGGACTATAAAATGATCTAGTTATGCTGGCGGCTATCCTTGCAGATACAATTACGGTAGACTTTAATGTAGGGCTTGATTTAGAAGCTGCTTATCTACTTTACGCTAGAATTTCTTCTATTTGTGATTAACAACTTTTCCATTATATTATTCAAAGTAGGTATATTGATTAAATAAAGTCTTGATATAAATAAAATAATATTTCTGGTGTAGCGTGAAAGAAATTTACTGAATGGATGTTTAACAGCCCAGCTCTACTTAGATATGGGTTTCCCGTTGTTGATATTGAGCTTAACTTGATTTTGTCCACAGTAAGCGACAGCCGTACTTTAATCAAAACAGAGTCAAGCTAATTATTAACATCACTTAAATTAAGTGCCAACAACGGGTGACATCCTTTTCTCATACAAATATCTTAAATCTTCTTAAATTGAGTGCCATTTCATAAATAGGGTAGAGTAATAAGTAGATCGGACATTTCTTATTTTATGTTTATGTCATCTAAAAACTCGTTGATAGTGTATCAATATATATAAGATAAGATAATTGTTTATTTTCCCACCTAACATAAAACTATAACAATAATAGGTGCATACAGTTAAATGCAGTACATTTTTACATAATAAATTTGTTTGTTTGTTACAATAAACCTATAAATTAATTATTAATGTTATTAGAAATATTATTTTCGTTAATTACCGCGATCCAATATAGCCATCTCTAAGTACGCGGTGATAGTCATTTATTATAAAATTCTGTTCAGACACGGGGATATGTCTCTCCATTTTAATCACACACCCTCATTACACTTAAGTGTGTTACACTATCTTTTTCTTGACATAACCATCGATCAAAGCCGTGGTCATTATTATGGTGAGCATAAAGCGTATGTGTCGTAATCCTATAAAGCCCTAGTGTGATGTGTTACAGTACAACCACGTGGCGACATGTAAGGTATGATGCAATGGTATAGAGTACAAGATATTAGCGGGAGATGGCTTTTAGTCGTCAAGTTAACTAGGAGTAGTCAAAGCTCCACATACTATACTGGCAGCACGGACGGGCTTGTCCTTGCCCAGAGGTAATGCACTCCGGGGGATATGCTGCACAAATTTTTAGGTTGGTTAAGCAGGGCAATTCTAAGGAACGTTCAGAACGTCACAGCCCAAAATGTGTACTTTCGAGAATGAGCCATGGATATTGTAAAATGCGTACTGGAAACAGTGTTAATACTGTATATACTATAAAAGCTGTATATAAGCTTACATATCAGACGTAGAAGATATATGAGTAAGCACCAATTACTACTTTGAAGAGGATTCACTACGAGGTCCCCCAATCCAATAGCTTCCTTTAATAAAGTAATTATGAATATAAAAGCCGTCCGCCGGCACGATACACATTTATACTATTTTTTTTACTGACTCGTTGATCTAGCGGTAACGTGTGTAACCGCAGATAATGAGGCTTCAAATCCCGGGTCGAGCCAAAAAGAGATTTTGGGATTTTTATATAAAGAAAGTATCTCAGTATCATCCCGAAGTCTGAGAGTTGGCAGTATCACACCGACGTACCTTGGAGAGCACGTAAAGAAATCCGTCCTGTACCTAACCTGTTTCGGGTCGTACCGCTAATCGTGCCATCCGATCTTGAGAGTGATGGAATAGAAAGTACCCTTGCGTTTGCGCACAGATTTGTGCACTATAATATATCCCGCCCAGATCCAACCAGAAGGACACATAAACACACATTATATTATTATATTTTGCACTGGAGTTCCAACTTCCAACTCGCTAGTTCTCACAACTTAAGCCACAACTCACAACCCAAGTCACGGCTGCAGTGAAAACGCGTTCCCTCGCGTATTACCAACGTCCCATACATTACCGGTAGGTACTTATTACAATATTATGCAATCGGAAGTAATAGTTTATAGGAACACAGCTTTGGCATAATATTATTCATAGAAAATAAACTATTGGCAACAAAACCAACTGAAGGAGCCAGGGAAAGTTATCCCTGTCAACTTAAAGTTAGTACATTATTGTTACAAGTTACATTCACTCGGTAATATTCTGTTTGGGGACTTTATTCACTGTTTCGTCGATTTAGTGGTACTTGCAGATAATGAGGCACTAGATTCAAATCCTACCTAAGTCAGACCAAATAATATTGTTGGGATTTATAGTTAATGGAATTTTATTAGGTGTTAATAACGTGTTGTTCAACCAGCCAGCAATGTGTCTGTGGTCTTATGGTTTTGAACCCATAAGATATTATCAAGATGACCTATAGTTTTAATGGTTTTAAGTATAAAGTAGTAGCTGTTGTGTTTTATAAGAAAGAAAGATTAATAGATGCAACACAGTAAATATCAAATAATATAGGATTAATTTGATTTTTAAAAAACCGGCCAAGTGCGAGTCGGACTGGCCCATGAAGGGTTCCGCAGCAGCAAGTATTTCAGTTGATTAAATGAGAGGTAAATTGCGGTTTACGATTTTAAACGCATTAAAAAAAAACTACTTACTAGATCTCGTTCAAACCAATTTTCGTTGTTAGTATACCTACATGGTAATGTACATCATATATTTTTTTTAGTTTTATCGTTCTCTTATTTTAGAAGTTACAGCCCCCCCCCCCCCCCCCCCTCTCTCACTCATTTTTACTGGCACTCATTTTTCCACTTTGGAAGTGTCTCTCGCGCAAACTATTCAGTTTAGAAAAAAATGATATTTGGAACCTCAATATCATTTTTGAAGACCTATCTATAGATACATGTGTATGGGTACGATAAAATTTTTTTTTTGAGTTTCAGTTCTATGTATGGGGAACCCCCAAAATTATTATTCTTTTCCTATTTTTGTGTGAAAATCTTAATGCGGTTCACAAAATACATGTACTTACCAAGTTTCAACAGTACAACTCTTATAGTTTCAGAAAAAAGTGGCTGTGACATACGGACGGACAGACGGACAGACAGACATGACGAATCTATAAGGGTTCTGTTTTTTGCCATTTGGCTACGGAACCCTAAAAAGGTAACATACAAGTCCGGGAATTCTAGTCCAGTAGGGTACTAGCATTGGTACAGGACCGACCGGCTTTACGTGCTCTCTTGGGACGGAGGTTTAATTCAGCCAACTCCCAAACTACGGGCTGATACCTAAGGAGGCATGTTAGTGCAGTAGTGACCGTGTTAGTAACACTGCTAAACATAGGTCGTGGGTTCAATCCTCACCCAGACGAATCTATATGCGATGAAAACTATTATTAGGTATGTGTATATGATATTGTCCACAGCTGGACATAGGCTTCTATAACGTTACCATTTGGAGAGGTTTGCGGTATCACAGCGCTTGGCATGCGAGTTGGCGACCTCAATTAGGTGATAGTTAGTACAAAGGTGGCGTTGCTGCCCGACTAGCTGGGGTACCCCTTATTCGCCATACGACAGCCACGGGATGGTATGGTATGGGGTTACCCTGTTATTCTGTCTAAGCCGGAACCCAAACGGCTAGTTATTGGCAGTTTAGAGTACAGACTCACGAAGCACTGGGGTGTAACACCACCTATTTCCAGAATTCGGACTGCTTCTGAGTGTTTTAGCTATGAGTTCTGAGAGTTCAAATTGTTTACACACACACTGGACAACTTTAATATTTTTTTTTTAATATAATAGGATGGCAAACGAGCAAATGGGTCACTTGATGGTAAGTGATCACCGCCGCCCATGGACACTCGCAACACCTGAGGAGCTGCAAGTGCGTTGCCGGCCTTTAAGAAAAGAATAGGCTCGCTTCTTGAAGGTTGCCATGTCATACCGGATCGGAAATACCTCCGCAGCTAATTGATTCCACAGAGCGGTAGTGCGCGGCAAAAAGTTTCTTGCGAAACGCACAGTGGTAGATGACCATTCATCCAGGTGATAAGGATGAAATTTCCAGTCTTTGTGGCCTACCACAGATTTAATCTTTGTTGAGATCGGCCGTCATGGTTTAAATTACTTATTTACCAGCACCACTTACTACATTTTATGTGTCCTAGACTGCTTTAATTTACAGCTTTAAAGTCTTGAAGTTTCTTCTTTAGTAGTACCTAGCAGCTCGCCCCGGCTTCGCACGGATATTAAACAAACATTTCTAAAGTTAAAATTTTTTACACACACACACACACTCCTATATACATATACTTTCTCGTTTTGGCGTGGGGTCATTAAAAAAATGAGTAAAATGAAAAAATTCAAGTATGAAATTATGTTTCTTTTGTATTTTTTTTAATGGTATCGCGATTTTTTGTAGAATATGTCCTGCAAAGACGTAGTACATTATTTTATTATATAATGAATAGTTTTCGCAGCGCACGTAATGTAAGAAAGTTTTTTGACATTTTTTGACACCTTGGGTTACATTATTGGAGTTTCAGTATAGACCCTAACTTTTTTGAAAATTTAATGTAGATAGGGTAGCTTCCGAACAGTGAAATAATTTTTCAAATTGGTCAAGTAGTTTTGGAGCCTACTCATTGCAAACTAACAAAAAAACAATCAAATCTTTCCTCTTTATAATATTATCTATACATATAATAAAATCGTAGGAAAGTCAAAACTGTACATTAAATATTTTTTTAAAAGGATACTTGGGACGTGATCTACCTACAATGGATATCGAAACCAAAAATATAGTTTTCAGAATTTTTGTATGTGTGTTTGTTTGTCTGTATGTATGTCCGGGCTAAACTCAAAAAGTACTGCATGGATTGACTTAAAATTTTGCATGAATATTACTCAGAGGTCGGGTCAACATATAGGCTACATATTATCACGCTATTACCAACGGGGGAGGAGCTGTGATAATTTATAAAGTTTAACGCGGGTAAAACCGCGGGGCACAGCTAGTTATAGATAACATGGCACTAAAATCTTACGGTAGCAAAGAGATTTTCGTAAATTGAAGTGGCTAAACGCAGTTGCCAGGTTATCAAACATGTCATCACTTTTTTACTTCCTTCTTAGACTATGCTGCGGTTTCTAGCAAGCCATCATTTCCTCCATTCTGTTAGGAAGTTCGCCGCATGTGTGACATAACTAAATATACATATGTTAATTGATTCTTAAGGGTAAATAAATCTTATAGACAAAGACTGTATACTAATGAATGGAGAAAACCAATAATAGCAAGAAACGTATGGGGAGCAATCTATACATATAATAAAATCGTAGGAAACTCAAAACTGTACATTGAATATTTTTTTCAAAGGTTACTTGGGGCGTGATCTACAATCGATATCGAAGCCAAAAATATAGTTTTTAGAATTTTTGTCTGTTTATCTGTTTGTCTGTATGTATGTCCGAGCTAAACTCAAAAAGTACTGCATGGATTTACTTCAAATTTTGCATCAATATTACTAAGAGGTCGGGTCAACATATAGGCTACATATTATCACGCTATCTCCGAAGGGGGAGGAGCTGTGATAATTTATAAAATTTAACGCGGGTAAAACCGCGGGGCACAGCTAGTAACACATAAGACATCAAGATTAATTCTTGACTGTACAATCAATTCTACATTCCATTACCACACTATTAAGTAACAATCACTAAAATATTCAAAACATTCCATTGCGTCTTTCCAATAAATTAAACGACAATCATTACAAAAAATACCTTCAATGTATTACATAACGTTACGTGTATTGAACACAAACGGCATGAATTGACACATTGTAGTAATTGCTATTCTATACTCAGTTAAGCTACATACGATTAGTAGACTTTTATGACTGTTTATTGAAAGTAAATTGATTGGTTTAGTGTTTAGTTTGTTTATGTTTAGTTATCTCATGTTCATTTATCCTATTTTAACAGGATTAGGATTATTAATATTATTCAACACATCATTGCATTCAATAGTTGAATGAGGCTCAGCAGCTACGTAATAGGCCTAGTGGAAACTTTGCCTTACCGTAGTTTTCCGGCAGCTTTTCGGATTTTCCGTAAGTTTAAATTTTTATGTTACTGATCGGGTATCAATCACGCAACCTCCTCAAGACACTGAGTAGACAAGATGGACCGACTTGCGAGGGTCGCTGAAAACCGTTGGATACGGATATTGCAAGACTGACAATTGTGATCTTTGGGGATGGCCTTTGTCCAGCTGTGGACCTCTTAGGCTAATATGATGATGACTGTCTTCGCTACAAGTGCTAAAAAATAATGCTATGTTACTTTGTTATTCAAAATCTTTTTATTTTACAACAATTTAAAGCGGCGGCTTAGTTATACGTTTGATTAATGAGTTAATAATATAAATCGATAATAAATAAATATCTTGGAACAACCAGCACACTGCTATCTGATCCCAAACTAGGTACAGCCTGTACTATTGCAACCAGAAAACTCAGCAACATAATTATATATTTCTTATTATTATCGATAAATTACACCCAGACACAAAACAAATAATCGTGCTCATCGCATAAATATTTGTCTGGGTGGGGATTGAACCCAAGACCTCTGGCTTAGCACTTAGGGACACTAACTACTAAACCAACAGGCCTTCCCAGATATCCGCCCGATGTTTGGGAGTTGGCAGTATAACACCCCCATGACTCGGCGAGCACGTAAAGCCGTTGGTCCTCTACCTGGCCTCTTTACGGTCGTGTCGCCAGTCATCCCTTCGGATCGCGAGAGTGGTGGAAGATGGCACAATAATCATGCGCAAATGGCCAGCCTCCATTGAGACTGGCCGCCGCGACCAAAATTCGGCCAAAAAGACATTATTATTACTATTTATATTTTTATTTGTCTTGTAACTGTCTATATTTCATTTCCTTTCGTCTTTCTCTGTAAATCGAATCACTGAACGTTCTATGATCAATTGGGGAAGGACCAGACTATACAAAACCGCAAATCGTAGTACTGGACTGAGATTCCCGGAGTTTTAGGTTTGACGGGCCTGTTGGCGTGGGTGGCAAATGCTTGCTTTTCACGTCCGAGGTCGTGGGTTCGGTTCCCACCCAGGACAGATATTTGTATACATGAACATGTCTGTTTGTCCTGAGTATGAGTGTAATTATCTATATAAGTATGTATTTACAAAAGAAAATCTAGGATATGTAGTAGGTATATCAGTTATCTGGTTTCTATAATACAAGCTCTGCTGAATTTGGGATCAGATGGCCGTGTGTAAATAATGTCCCAGGATATTATTATCTTTTTAAAAAATCCAATAAATCCTATGTTATTTGATATTTACTGTGTCGTATCTGTTAATGTTTCCTTCTTAGAAAAAACAACAGCTACTACTTTATACTAAAAAACATTAAAACTGTAGGTCATCTTGATGATATCTTATGAGTTCAAAACGATAAGACCACAGACACATCGCTGGCTGGTCCAACAACGCGTTATTAACACTTAATAAAATTCCATTAACTATATAACACCATAAATAATGTATAATTTGTTCTCAGAATGAACGTCGTGTCATCTCAGCCATCGAACCCGCGACCTTCGCAGTGAAAGCTGAGAAACTGACATCTAGAATTACTGAGGGCTGATTGCTTGGATTACGTTATTATTATATGTTTTGGTACTTATATATCGTTGAGTTAATTGGGTGTGATGTTGTAATACTCTTGATTAAAATGATTAAAATAAAGGAAATAGGAATATTTTTTTAAAGACAACGCCCGGACTATGGAATATAGTCCCTGTGTCGTGGGGTACTTTATAAACTTATAATAGACGGACACAAACTATATCCAGACTCAGAACAACTATTTATGGGTCTGACTCGACCCGCGACACGAAGCGGCGAGGCGACTATCTTAGCCGCTGCGCCACACGTGCAGTCTATTTCGTATTAGTAGCCGTGTGGTTATGCCCAGAAATGAATACAGGGTGACTCCATTACATCCCGTACGTGTCGTAAAAGGCGACTAAGGTATACAGCAGGTAGTCGGGCAGCAGAGTCACCTACGTGCTAGTTACCCCCTAATTGCGGTCGCCAATTCGCATGCCAAGCGCGGAGACTACGGCAAATCCCCCATATGACAACGTTGTTGGAGCCTTTGGGGGAGGTCTGTGTCCAGCAGTTGACGGTATCATTACGGTGATGATGATGATGAAATAGATATTATATATTATGCTGTGTGGCACAGAATACCGTCACCCCATTTCATCCCATTGGAGGGCGTAGAATTCAACCAGAGAGTATGTCTCCCAGAGAACGGGCAGCAGCGTCTCTCTAGCCGCTCAGTACTACAGTACAGTATGACTACAACCGGGACCGAGAGTTTCACGTACCCTCCGAAGCACGGAGACGCTCAGAAATTAAACTACTTTTGTGGTCACCCATCTATGGACTGACTGCGAGCCTAGTTGCTTAACCTCGCCGATCACTTACGGGCCGGTGAGAGCATGAGCGCCTCAACTTCGACCTGATGCAACGCTATGAATAGTTATTGTCGTAAAGGCGTAATAAGTTTGGCCAATCACAATGCATCGTTCCCGTCGAGAGCTTGAAATTGTTCAAATTTTTCGTTTTCTGTAGACACGTGTTAAAGCTCGTTTTCTACCGGGGTCGCGGCCTTCGGGCTCGGTTTAATTTGAATTTCCCGTGAAACCAAGTTTTTACTTGAGCCAGGCCTAGAGTAGAACCGGCGGAACAGTAATTCTAGCCTAGTCCCAGCCCTACTACAGTACGCACCACATTAAACAAGGCGCCAAATTAAATTGTATTTTGTTTGTGGGCAGGGCAAATAGCTTTTAGAACCAACTGCAGCTAGAGCAGAAAGCTTCTCGAATAGACCATAAAACGCAGCGTGGGCAGGGCCCCTACAAGATGGACTGATGTTCTTGTGAAGTTCGCTGGAAGCCGCTGGATTAGGGTAGCGAAAAACTGTCATTTGTGGAGATCTTTGGGCAGGCCTTTGTCCAGCAGTGGGCGTCTTACAGCTGACAGAGCCTTATTCTATCTACTCAAAACGTAACTAAGACCTAATAACCCATGCTATTCATGTCATGCATTCGTTTCCTCGGTCAAGGTTGTTTCCTACACTCATTACTTTTACTTTTGCAGGCCACGCACATTTAACACTAGGTTACTTACGCTTTGCAGAACAAGGCATTTACAATTCAGCTTGAATTTAAACTTGTATATACAAATGTCCCGTCAAACCCGTCAAAAACATACAAAATTAATATCTCAAATGAACATCACATGTGAAGACGTCGTACTAATATTATAAATGGGAAAGTTTGTCAGTATGGATGTATGGATGTTTGTTACTCTTTCACGCAAAAACTACGGAATGGATTGAGATGAAACTATGTAGTTATACTAATATATAAAGCTGAAGATTTTGTTTGTTTGTTTATTGAACGCGCTAATCTCAGGATCTACTGGATTTGAAAAATTCATTCAGAGTTAGTTAGTCCATTTATCGAGGAAGGCTATAGGGTATAAATCATCACGCTAAGACCAAAAGGAGCGGAGCACTAATGAAGAATATTTCCATAGAAGGTTATTTTTCATTTTGAGAGCTTCCGCTGCGTGCCTTGCGTAAACGGTTAAAATTACGAATAAAAATAAAAAAATTTTGGGACAGAATTGTTTCCCTTTAAGTTCTAAAAAATATCACGACAGCATTTGTTCTAAAATAAACAAACGGCGGGCAGTAATGCCAGAGAAGGGCAGTGGCTCCAGTTATTTAAAAATATTTTTCACGTTTTCCGTTAATAAAGCGGGTTTAAGTAAGGGTTAACCCAAAGTAACTATTCCACCCGGACTAAGTTGCGGGCAGAAGCTTCTTTAGCTTTTATATCCGAATAATGTATAGGCTAGTATTTGTAAAGATTAACGCGGGTGAAACCGCAGGGCAAAGTGAGTTGGTAACCATATATAATTAATAGTACTGGACTAAATAATTACAGAATACGATAAAATAATGCAAAAACTGTAATAGCTAATTCAAAACACAATCGGTCATAAACCTAGCGTGTCATAGTCATATCATCAAATACGCACATTTGCAAATATACTGGGAATATAAACAATAGATTCACATACGTTTCTCATGTTTTGCAATAAATGCATCACTTAAAAAAGTCCGGTGAAAAGTTATGTCTTTGTTCCAAGATGCATTGCCTTTGATATTAATCTTCTATTAGTTATTCTAAGTATCGATTGTTCCCTTTTTGTTGTCCAAAGTGTGAAAGGGGAAGATGTATATTTATTGCGAAGTTAAGATGTTACAATGGTGCAAAATAGTGCGTTTGTCTAATGGACTTTAATGCGCTGAATCTCTGAGAATTATTGCTTTCAAATGAATATGTCACTTGACAGGCCGGTTGGCGTGGTTGGGAGATGCTAGCCTTTCACGCCGCCGGTCGTGGGTTCGATTCCCACCCAGGAATCAAACTGCGGCGCCGACAGATATTTGTCTACATTGTCTGTTTATCCTGAGTATATAATGTAATTATTTATTTATTTATTTTCTTAGGAAGACCAACAGCATTTAACAACACAATGTTTATGATACATTCATAGGCAGCAGAAAGCCATTAACAGGTCTCCACGAGTAAAATCCTGATTACTTAATTAATAATGTGCAGAATAAATATAAACTTATAGAATACGAACCATGTAAATCATGATTATGTTTTACATAAAACCTTTTTGGAAAAAGTTAAGGCTGAGTACCCGTCTCACTGTTTCAGATTTATTACAAAATATGTCAAAATTAAAGGCTTTGACTTGTTTATTTAAACTGTTGCCCGCTCGCCACAGGAATGCGTTCTGTCGGTAATTTGTTGTCACTAATGGAATATGTATAGGGGTGTAATGTCTAACGACTTTTGAAGGGATGTCGAAAGCAATTTTACGAAGCAACTCAGGACTATCAACTTTCCCAGATATGACATTGAGCAAGTAAATTATATCGGCTATTTCTCGACGCGTTGATAGAGGGAGGATGTGAAACTTAGCGCATAGTTTCAAATATTCGTCAGATTTGTATTTAAATTTAATGCGATAACAAAGATATTTCAAGAATTTCAACTGTAAATTCTCTATACGCGATATATATGTATCATAGCGTGGATTCCAGGCTTGGCTGGCATATTCGAGTATGGTGGGTACAAATGTGCAATATAGGATCTTAAAGGACTTTGCTTCTTTAAAATTATTTGACATCCTCATCACGAATCCTAGGGCCTTGGATGCCTTTTTTATAATGCTGTCGATATGATCGTTAAATAATAATTTTGAGTCATGTATCACACCCAGATCGCGCATACTCGAACACCTTTGGAGTTTATGCCCTTCCAGAGTATAGTCAAAGTGAATGTTGTTCGTTTTCTTACTGTAAGTCATGACTCTACACTTTGAGGGATTTAAATCCAACTTATTAATAGTGCAATAATTGCACAATTGGGTGAGATCTGACTGAAGGGCAATGGCATCAGCAGGTGAAGATATGGCTGTAAATATTTTCATATCATCAGCGAAACATAACAGTTGCGAGCTTTGGAGACACTATTATCACTATTATCTAAGTAATAATATAATTAACCCTCCCAAACGATGCGTCTCCAGATTCATAATGAAATGAAATGAAATAATGAAATTTATTCAGCACTTGGGTATTTACATACACTTGTACTTGTCAAGCTCACAATGTATTACATAAACACAGTTTAAAATCAGTAATTAAAGTAACAAAATATTTTAAATTAGTCCGTCCGTGCGGTCTGTTTCGTCACATGTATTTTTAATATTCTTAAATAAATAATAAATAGCAAGTTACTAAGCTATTATTGTTACATTTAGCAATAGTATATCAAATTAAAGAATTGAAAACAACGAGCAGTTTGCTAGCACAAAATGCTCTCAACCAGTAGCTTAATTTAAACGACTAATACCTGAGGGCACCCTTATGGGCCACATCTCAGGCGGCCGCTGAAGTAAAAAGATGGAATTCGAAATGGGGGTCAGATCACTTGCACGGTATTACCGATCACGTGTTAAGGGGGCAACGCGATCCTCGCCGCTGAGGATCCTACCCTAGCTAGCCTGCGGCTTTCTCTAGCTACCTAGGTGGAGGACCCGGAGAAGAAAGCCACAAAGAAACTCCGGGCTTGCTATTTTCGTCTTCTTTTGCTTTTTGTTTTCAATTTATTTTATATCTTTATTAACATGGTTTTTTGTTTTTACATTGTGATTGGCTGGTATGTGGGCTAATGCACGCACAGAACCGATGACATCTAGTTAATCAAAATAATTATGAGGTAATAAACAATAACTTACCATTTCGCTCAAGCAATTAAAATAACCTCTTGCAAGATGAACAAACGGTGGGTGCATCCGCGCACATTTACAAAATTAACAAGTCACACGAAGTCGACTAAAGGCGACGATAATCAGAGACAAAAAAAAAAAAAGAGTACCCCAGCAGCTGCTCTACCAGTGCAAGCAGCACCCGTTCACGAGTATGACGTGAGGGCCAGCCACCGCCTCCTTCGCCATATTAGAGGTAGGGAAACGACCGGACCCACAACGCCACCGCAAGCATTAACACACAATGGGAGCATGACGAGCTTACAGCGGAAGTGCTCATGGTGAAGTCGTTAACAGCCTTCGGCCGAACAGCGTCTGACTTGTTCATGATATATATGTTTTTATAATAAGTATAGGCATCTAAAAAATCTATAAGTAAAAGTATTAACCGCATTATTTCTAAATTAAGTTGAGTATAGCATAAATTAATGTCCTTAATGTAATGTTGCTCGTGTTCAACCAAGCGACCAAGCGTTTTTGTCGTTTAAATAATCATTTAAAGTGTAATAGGCTTTTTTCATTAAAATATTTTTGACCTCTGATTTAAATTTACGGTACGGTAGTTCCTGGAGATTTAATGGTATTTTGTTAAAAATTCGGTAAATTTTGTTAAAAGTCCTACAAAAGAAGAATGAACCTTTTGCAAACGATGAGATTCGGCACACAATTTATGTTTATTTCTAGTGTTCATTGTGTGCGTGTCTCTTTTCAAACAAATTCATATTTTGCCGCAGATAAATTATGTTGGCATATATATATTGCGAAGATACCGTTAATATATTTATCTCCTTGAAAAACTCTTTCAAAGAGAATCTCGCACCTAGCTGATAAATAGCTCGTACTGCACGTTTTTGTAGAATAAAGATACTATTGATGTCATCCGCCTTGCCCCACAGTAGTATACCGTAAGACATAATACTGTGGAAATAGCTAAAATAAACCAGGCGCGCAGTATGTTGTTAGTAAGTTGTCTAACTTTTCTAACAGCATAAGCAGCAGAGCTTAATTTTCCAGCCAAGCAAGATATGCGAGTACCCCATTGAAGTTTTCTGTCTAATTTTAGGCCCAGAAAAGTTGTAGATTGAACAGACTCCAACACTTCATTGTTCATTACAAGATCTGGACCAACATTACTCACATTAGGTTTGGTGAATTTAACGCATTTAGTTTTTTTGGCATTGAGAACTAAATTATTAGCCGTGAACCATTCGGTAATCAGTGTGAGAGCATTATTTATTTCATTAAAGCTATCTCTGTTTCGCTCTACTTTAAAGACAAGAGAAGTGTCATCCGCAAAAAGTACTACATCACAAAGGTTTTTTAAGTAATGTGGTAAATCATTAATATACACTAAGAACAAAAAGGGACCAAGAATGGAACCTTGTGGCACGCCTAAAGTGACGGGTAGATCATTTGACTTAACTCCACCATATAACATGGATTTATTCAAGGTTAAAGTGAACAGGCATCTAAACGGGTACGCGTGGTCCACCTTCGACCACAACTTCACTTACCATCAGGCGAGATCGAAGTCAAGCGCAAACCTATTTTGCATTTAAAAAAATCAAAGTTATATATGTAGTATATTAGTTATCTGGTTTCCATAGTACAAGGTCTGCTCAGTTTTGCGATCAGACGGTTGTGTGTGAATAATGTCCCAAGACATTATATTATTATTATAGTATAATGTTACGTCTGTTATTACTAGGTTGCGTAATAGTGCGTTTGTCTAATGCAATTTAATGCGCTGAATCTCTGAGAACGATTGCTTTCAAAGGAAAAATTCGTCATTGTATGCCAAGACCTCATTATTTGGAGAAGCTTTTTAGCATCTACATTGATTGAATTTGGTAATTGTCAAATGTTATAAATAATAGATTACTTAATAGAAGCTGAATCTCTGAGAACGATTGCTTTCAAAGGAAAAATTCGTCATTGTATGCCAAGACCTCATTATTTGGAGAAGCTTTTTAGCATCTACATTGATTGAATTTGGTAATTGTCAAATGTTATAAATAATAGATTACTTAATAGAAGCATATAGACAAATATAGTGTGCAAATCAAAATAAATAATTTGGTCATGAACCTTCCTTCTGATCCAAAGGTTGCGCGCAAGACGATGGTCGCCCCTCGAGATCCTTTCTGACCCCACTGCCATTTCAGCTTGGCAATTCTTCGGGCTATGACGGCTATTTTGGTTCGCCTGCGGATCTCAGCGGTTCTGATTCGATCTCGCAGGAAACTCCATATACAGCATTGCCCTCTCCAGTGTATTCTACTTATATTATAAATGGGAAATTTGTTAGTATGGATGTATAGATGTTTGTTTCTCTTTGACGCATAAAGTACCGAACGGATTTTGATGAAACATTGTAGTAATATAGCTTATATATCAGAATAACACATAGGGTATAATTTATAAAGTTTAACCCTGCTAAAACCGCGGTACACAGCCAGTATAATATAAAAAAATTGCTTCCTGCACTCGTCCATATAGATTTGAACTGTGCCAAACATCATACTCAGTCCCTTCCTTAAAAGGAGTACAAAGTTTTTGCTTCACGTACTAAGTAATATCACAAAAACTACAGATAGAACACGTTTTCCTCGGAACGAAAACATCATCAAAGCATTTAAGTTCAAACACGTGAAAGTGAATCTAATTTGTCAGATAAATCGACTGGTTCGCAGAAATTACTGAAATCAGATCGGATCGTGGTACACAATTGAGTACTACTACCGTGCAAATCATTATCTATTTCCGATCTTTTTGTAGCGAGCGAGATGCTTACACTACGCGTCTAAAATATCCAATGTCAAATCGAGTTTTGGTTAATAAGGTTTTTAATTAAAATCGATTATTAACCAACTTCAAAAGAAGGAGATTATCAATTAGACTAGTATAACAATAGTATATCGCTTTGGGTTACTGAAAATTAATACACGTTTTTGGAATGTTCTGCCGATAAAATAGGTACTTATTTGTAGAAATCGACCATTTTCGACTGAGCTTTTGGTACTGCTATAGATTTGTCCTGGGTGGGGTCCTAATCCCCAGGCCAAATCTTTGTGTAATGGCACGATTATTTGTCATGTGTGGTGCAATTTATCTATAATATATATGTATTTAGAAATATATGAGTATGTCAATCAGTTGTCTGGGTGTCATAGGACAGTTTGGGATCAGTTGGCAATGTGTTAGTTGTACCATAAACTATTATTAAGATATTTTAGTCAAAAATATACTCACTATTATGTAAACCTTAACAATTTTAAGGTCTGACTTAAAAAGTATTGTAGATCACTATTTATTACTACTTATTCAAGTGTAAGCAAGCAGAAAGTAATAATAAAGAGAATCAGAAATTTGTATTATTTTAAAAAAGCTTAAAAAATGTAAAATTTATATTTACTCGACAATGGTCTCGATAATCTCCACAATTGCCGGTCTTGCGCTATCCATCTCTTCTTCTCTTCTCTAATGAGTTATTTGGTTAAAAATAATGTCTCCTACACCCGTAACAGATTGCCGTCATATTACCAGGATCCCTATATATCTGATGTTATTTCTCTGATATTACTGAACCGATTTTAATCTTCGATAGGTTATGGAATCGACATGTGCCTGTACACAATATGTTTCAGTCGTTGGTAAGAAAAATTGCACTCTGTTGATGTTGTAAAAGAAATATTAATGACTCTTTAGGATAGATAGATAGATTCACTTTATTGCATACATCAAAAATAAATTTATAAGGAATCTTGATATGTAAATTGGCGGTCTATACACCTTTTTTTACATAGAATCTATATACATATAATAAAACGTAGGAAAGTCAAACTGTACATTGAATATTTTTAAAAAGGATACCTGGGGCGTAAGTAGGTGGTAATTGGGGTTCCTGGATCAAAAGAGATCCAGAAACACCCAATTACTCCCATTATTCAGTCTATTCAAAATGTATGTTCTAAAATATTTTAAAGTTTGTCTTAGAGTGATTGAATTGTCGTGCTGTACCTTCATACAATCTGAAGTTGGCTGCTAACATTTCTTTCTTATATATTTATGTAAGGTAAAGGATCTAAGTAGATCCAGAAACACCCAATTACTCCCATTATTCAGTATATTCAAATTCAAAAGTCTTGTTCTAATAAATGTATAAATCTATTTCTTAGAATAACTAAATTGTCGTGATGGCCTTTTTACACAAACTAAAATTTGTTGCTAGCATTTGTTTCTTATATATTTGTATGAGGAAATATACTCATTATTCAGTCTATTCAAGATAGATCTAATTCAAAAATTATTATCGAATAATTCTATATAATTTTACGGAATATTCCTCTTGCCTGCAGCATTTTCAATAGCAATATCTCTCGTAATAGATTTAGATTTCTTCTATTAGGTCTAAAAGACTGTTATCAATTCTTATTATTCGAGCCCATAACGTGAACCCCTCATAGTGAATTCTGGGGTATACACCATCTCCTCGTTTGCAGGGTAATAATATACCACTATATTGTTCATGATTTATAATATTTACAATATGAAGTCCACACAGTCGCTTTTCTACTATTATTATCTGCACCCGGTCTCCAATATTCAATGTCATGGTAACTAACTAGCACAGTACATTTATTTTATTTGTTCCTCATATTTATACTGACTGACTGAGACTTCTGAGTTAGATGAAATGGGGGAAGGAAATATGAAAAATAAAAAAGGGGATATTTATTTAAAAAATTTATTATCATAGCACCATTTCTTTAAACACAAAACATTTTTTAAAGCACATATTGAATCATGATACATGCAGCTGTACAAATCATCAGAATTTAAATAGCGATCATATAGACTTAACAAATTAGGACAATTTTTATCTTCTAAATTAATTACATTATTAGACCTTAAAATACCTTTCAACCACAACACTTTTTCACAACCCTTAGCATAAACACACTTATCTCTTAAGATATCTAAGATTAAATGTTGATAATTAGGGTAAGGTATAAATCCTTCAGACCAGTATATTTTTCTGTTGCGCTCAATCCAGCTGACTTGTCGTCTTTCTGATTTTGTTAAATCATAAAAAGGGAATGGCTCTCTAATTAGAAATACTTGCAAATTTTTACCAAACCATACAGCAATTTCTTTCACTATAAATTCATTTGCTTCTGTTTTAAAGCCTTGGACGTCAACAATAGCAGTCATGATAACCTGCGTACTATATTACTTAGAGGTTTGTATTCCACAACCCGATCATTTATGATCAGACAATAAGCCGCAGTATTATCTGGTATTGGTGAGGAACATTCGATTTCTAACCGAACATCTACTGGACCTGTTTTAAGAGTATCGTTTTGTCTTGAACAATCAAGTATAAACAGGGGAGCCTTCTCTTTAAAGTTCTTTAGACAAAGCAAGGGGTCTGATGGACAGTTATAATATGACTGACGAAATTTGGCATACATTTCATATAATATATTATACTTGTTTTCAGAAAACTTTAAATTCAAAGGTTCATACGGGTAATATTGTGAGTTTAGAAATAAGGTTACGTTGGTTACTTCACAATGATCAAAGAGTGAACTATCTTTTAGGCTATTATTTTTTCTATCTGTTTGTAAACAGAAGATTACATATCTAGGTTTTTCTAATTGCGATGCCGTTTTAACTGACCATGTGTGTTTTGTGGTTTTTGGTAGTAAAGGGTACTCATACAAATCCCAATTCCGAAATGCCATTTGAATAGCTTTATCTTTTTCCAAATATTTTAATAGTACTAACCGTTCACGATCAGAAACTTTAATATGTGGTACCCTCCACTGTACTCTTTCTACATCAATACGAAAATGTACATTATTATCAGGCAGAATAACGCTGTTTAGGTTAGAATTACTTCTATTCAATATAAGTTCATGTTTACAATTTATCACAATTCTATTGTAATCTTCTGCAAAACCTAGAATCTTATTTAATGGTATTACAGCACTAAAATAGCCATCACTTTTAAATCCATTCAATTTCCACCCCCACAGAGCTGCCACTTTATTTTCAGCTTCATTGAATGAAATATATGATTTTATTGTTGACGTGATTCCAGAATTTTTTATGCGATCTATTTCAATACCATTTATTTCGTATCTGATGTCTTGGAACAAAAACATTATAGGGTTATTACTAAATGTAACAGCTTTCTCAACTGGCTTCCCATCTTTATCGAAGATCCTCACTCGACCCTCAATGTAAATTGAACTGGCTGATGGTAACACGTATATATCTTGCTGATGTATAGGAATTCTGATTTCATCATTTTCTCTAAAGCTGTTACCGTAGGGATTGTAAGAATGCACTTCATAACTTTCGATCGATGTATCGAACTGTGGTAAATCATTAATATGTAGTATATTCATATTTTAAAACCTAAGGCTTTAAGAAATCGTATGTTCGATTTAGTCAACTTGTTCACTTTTTTCTTACGTCTTTGCACCTTAGTGGATGTATTAGAAGTAAGATGTTTTATTTTGAGTTTAGGGTTTATATTATACAAAATCATTTTACTTTTCTTATATGAAGTCTCAGCTGAATATGTTCTATAAAATTGATACTGTGACCAAATTGATCAACAACTTTAATACAAACAGATGAAATTGTAGTTTTGTTCACAGGGAAGTAAATAACATTTTGGGGCTTTTCTAAGTAATAGTTGCCTGCAGAAATATTAGCTACAAATTCGTGAATTATATGATTTGGTATTCCATTATTGTAGGAATTGTATATTAAATCACATTCGATTCTTATTACTGGAAGAGTTTTATTATTATTAGGATGTGAATTTGCTTTCGAGTTTAATACTGAATAATACAGCAAACCGCACTCATACTTTCCATTTAAACTTAGGGATGGTTGAAAATATGATTCTAATTCTGATTTATTACCAGAGATCGTTACTGTTATAGACATACTTGTATAATGAATATTTTTGATCAGTCATGTTTATTTTATGCTGTGTTGACACCAAAACTTGTTCAAAAACTTTAAGCAAAGATGTCCGCAGTTAAAAGGATGACTGCCCTGTATGTTTTCATGATTGTAGTGAACTTTTGACCCTAAGTATTTTATAAATTCCTTGAATGGTTTAAGATTTCCGTAACTATCAAAATATTCGATATAATCATTGTGTTTTGCATAGGCTACCCAATGAGAACCAGGATTGTCCGAGCTGTCTAAATTAATAACTCCACATTCTTTTTGGTAAGGGTATTTAGGAAGCTCGTCCCTCATAAAAACACCTCTGAAATAGGGAATCTCATTCCCATATTTTAAAATGTCAAAGTTAGTTAAAGCTCGTTTGGGTAGCCTATATTTTAGTTTTTTTTTTGCTTTGAAACGAAAATTCCAAGTCCATTTTTATGAGGTTTAAGATGTAGCCCTTTTCCAATGCAAAGAGCCTCCATCTTTTCATTATGTCTCTTGGATTCGTTATACAGCTTTTTTGCCATCTTTAGTTCATTTATGGTTTTTGCAATACCAGCTGCACCGCCTGCAAGAGCTCCTGCTGCAGATAATCCCGCAAAGATAGGAATCAGTGGTAATACTCCGCCTGTTTTAGGTATTGGTATAACACGAGGAACTTGAATGCTTGAATTGGAACCTAATTCTCTGGCAGCGGCCATGGCTAACTCTATAGCCGTTTTATTGCATTTAGGTTTAATTTTTTTGAAGCATGTTTTTGTAACAGAAATTACTTTTTTAAATTTATGTTTTAGTCCTTTTATAGATGAACTTTTTTTTCTCAGTTTTTGACTACGAGTTCCAACACCTGCGCCTATTTTAATTTTCGCCAACATAGCATTGCTTACCAAACGTGCTGCTAATTTTTCTCCTACACTTGCATCGGGGGCAATAGTTCGTTTTTTCGCCATTTTAAATAATGTTAAATCTGCTTTATGTCGTTCCTCTAAATTTGATGACTTGTGATATGCAATATCGTGTTCTTTACAATATTCGTCTAATTTATTTATACCTTTATCTCTACGTGCAAGTCGTTTAATTAAGTTTGTGCCAGGTCCGCAATACTTGTACCCTGGTAAATGAATTTCAAATGGTAAATGATTTATTAACCAATTAACGAGACTACTCTCTCCAATACACATTATAAGAATGATCAATGGAATATTAAACACATAATAATATATTGATCCAAAAATTGATATACAAACTTTATTATTCACAAAACGTTTGACTTATCAATCCAGCTATTTTCAGTAGAAGAAAAACCTAACCATTTCACGAAAACCTTATTCCCTTTCTTTCTAAGCACTTTTTCAACTAAATATACATCAGGATTTTTTGTCTTTTGGAGCTCCTGTTCATAAAATGCTCCCAAAATTGGCTGACCCCTGAGGGTATCGTCAATTAAGTATGTAACAGGAATTGTATTCTGTTTACGTCTAATTTTAAATATTTCTGCTGACCAATTAGGAGTATATCCTTTTTCAAATGTTCCTTTATACTTACTGATACGGACATAATCACCTACTTTTAACTTACTTTTCAAAGTACTTATTTTAATCAAGCTATTATATCTCTCTAATATATGTTTTTTATTTATGTTATTCACATTTGCCGGTATTTCTTGAATTGTGCGATGGATAGTGTGATTATATTTATACATTATATTATTGAGGGTATTATTTGTCCAATTATAATTACCCTTTAAACTAAATTCTTTATATAATTTAGATTTCAATGTTCTGATAAATCTCTCAACTATGGAAGCTTTCTTTGATGAGAATGTTGAATAATGATTAATATTATATGATTGCATAAGATTTTTAAATTTATTATTATAAAATTCTGTACCATTATCTGTTTGTAAATTTTTAGGGACACGCTTCTCATCTAATAAATTCTTAAAGGTCTTAAATATCTCATCTTTGTTCTTATTTTTCAGGGGAAATGCCCAAGCGTATTTTGAAAAAGTATCGATAATGGCGAGAATAAACCTAAACTTATAATTTTCTCCAGAAATGGATTGCATATCGATTAGATCTGCTTGCCATAAGTCATCTATATCTTTCATAATAACATGTCTTCTTGGAAAATTGACCCTTGCATTCTTATGAATTTCATTTACCACATCGGCTTTGTACTGCATTATTTTTATAGACTTTTAAAAGAGATTTATGCACATATATTCGAACACTATTTGTTTATAAAAACATACATTAATAAGGAATGACTTTATAATACTGAATCACTATATTTTTAGCAATTAGTATTTATGCTTTTATTATGTTTGCTTCCTTTAATTCTTCTATTATTGATAAAATTTCATTGTCGTGATTGGTGTTGCCAGCTTCTTTTGAAGCTACTAATAATTTTAGTCTTTCTACCAATTCATTGGGATCGTCCCAATATACAAAATCTGTATTTTTTTTATATTTTTTTAGTTTTGGCAAGCTACCACCGAGTTTTATGTTATTTTCTTCCTTTAATGTCTCAAGAAATAATGGCTTGATTATTTCTCGATATTTTAAACCTTTATCACCTCTCATTTGACCATCAGGATTATAATCTCTCTTATGAGCGTTAGTAGAATTTAGCATATCTTTATAGACAAGCTTATCGACTTTTGTTATTAACTTCATATCAGGTTTCCTCCGAAGTAAAAGTTCTTTTAGTCCAGGGGTTAGATCGTAAGTTCTGTTTCCGATTTTAATCAAAATTGTATCTAAACTTCCAGATTTAGAAAATGATACTGAGGAGTTACCCATCATTAAGGACTTATTTTCAGTTCTTACTCCAAATGGAACATTTAAGCCATCGTAAATGCCATACATGTCTTCATTGTCAAGTGAAATATCTAATTTATTTATTAATTCGGTTTTAGGAGAACTTGCAGAATTTATATCAGCATCGTAAAAATCATCAAGTTTAGCAGAAGAGCTATTACTATTTTCGTTCGAATCTGTTTCTATGGAATTTTCAAATGATATATTATTTTCATCATTTTTAGTATTTTCTAGAAATCTTTGTGAATTAGCTAGGATTTTTAGTGGTTCGGAAACAGGTTTAAACATTTTATCAAGAGTTAGATTAACTGCATGCTCTTGATTTTTGATTTCCTTTAGTTTATTTTTTATGGAATTGACTGACTTCATTAATTCTATTTTAACAGCTTTCTCCATCTTATTTCGGACACCGTATACCATCAAGTTAACAATAATACTAAATGTATTTATGAACTACACTAATTTATAAGTTCATTCAAATCTAAAATATACATCCAAGTTTTTCCTGTATCTTCCATTGTTTAATAATGAATCTTTATTTATGCTAATAAAATTATAAGGTTCATTCCAAACTGTATCACAAATATTTTTAAATTGTTTCCATGACATATCAGAGCTCACATGTTCTTCATAAATGTGTTTTAAATTGACATCATCTTGTTTAAATATTACAAGAAAATTAGCATTGTCACGTAGTAACTGTTTTGGAATTTTTGAATAGGTTTGAGATAAATAAAAACAATCGATTTGTTTATGTCTACCCATTGAGAAATAATTTCGAATGTTTATTTGTTTCTCACAAGCAACATCATCAAAAATAAATACAGAATTGTTTAGAGCTTTATCTGGAGCAACAACATCTTTATCATCATTGAACTGATAAAATTTAATCTGTGGTACTCTTTTAACTACTTCTCGCAAGAATTGATACTTTGGTTGAAAAGTAGTCTTAGAGTAAAGGTATAGATTCCGAAATTTGAGCCCATTTTCATGTAATAACAAACTAATTATAACATTGGTTTTACCACAACTTGATGGACCACATATTATACAGCGAATTGTATTAGGTAATAGAACACTATGTCTGATTTGATGAGAATAATCATCGAGGCTGATATTACTAACGTTCAGTGATACGGGCTGTTTGATCAACTTCATCTTGCAATTTAATTTAATACCTTGTTTCTACTCTTAATATATACATGTAAATGACATGTATATATCATTATTGAACGGTAAAATAAAGGTGAGAAAGTAAGGAGAGGTTCCATATATCAGAAATAAAATAAAAATAATATAATTTAAACATATTATATACTTTATTCAATTACTTTAACACAATTATAAATACTAACAAACTGTAAATACAACTACATACTATTTAACAATTTACAATACCATATCAGAATGCCCCCAAGGTAATGTATTTATTTGATTTGATTGTATATGTATTTTATCATCAACTCTTTTTAATATTACTTTTTTAAGTTCTTGTGAATAGAGGACATGCCCCATTGATTTGATCATATTCATCTTGCACTTTAACTCAATATTATTAAATAATACTTTTTTATAACTAGATGTATTTAATTTCCTTGTAATTGCCTTTGACACTCCTTTAGCTTTATTAATTTGCGTCTTTAGTGATTTAATACAGTAAAGTTTCGGTCTTAGTCCAATAAATTCTGTAATTATATCACCACCCAGTTCATCTTTAAACAAACCGGGTACTTTTTCGTTAATTTTAGGTATACCATAAGGATTATGAGAATCAAAATTACTAGTATCAAATTCTTGTATATTATCTCGCATGTCTTTGTAAATATCAGGTGTATGTATTAGGTATAATAAACTATCAGTATCGGTATAACATAGCTTGACATTTTCACCATATTTATTCTTTATGAAATTGTAATGAAAATCATACATATGTTGTTTTGAATATTCAAGCACAGTAAATCCAATATATATTGGTCTATCTAAAATAAGCTTTTCATGACTCAGTTGTACTGCAATAAAATTTTCATTAAATATAGAGATGCTTTTCAAATTTGGTTTTGCAATCCATTTCTCTGCACCTATTAATTTATTTGTTTTATTACATTTATCATTCCATTTAGTAACTAATTTGACGTTGACTCGTTTACGTTTATTTTCAATTGTTTTACCAAATACAGAATTATTCAAAAGTTTGAAAAAATCTTTTTCAAACGGTGTCGAAGCTGCTTGACGTAATTTAGTATTTAAGTCAATATATTTCTTTAAAAAGTTCTCTTGCCTGAATTTAAGGATTCTATGAATTCTTTTTAATACAAGACCATTTCTTAGACATTTTTTCAGGTGAACAAAATGTATTATGTAATTATATTTATCATACAAATTGGCAATTAATTTTGGTGTCTTCCCTCCAATAGGTATAAATTTTTCTGGAGCAAACGGTAAGTCACTGTGTAAATTATGTAAATGATCCGGATACATCATATCAACTTCTAAAATGTAACCGTGACTACCATCATCAGGAACATCAAGCACATTGAATGTCACAATCTCATCATGTTTCATAAATTTAAAATCTGATATGGGCAATTTTTTTGTCATAGCATAACCATAAAGATTGTTACAGTCAAGATATATTAAATATGTTGATGGTTTGGAAGCATCAAAATTAGGTAAATAACAATTATTAGCTTTAGCATATCGATGAGTGCACTGTGCTAGCCCTCCACGTATGCCTTTTTCTATCATTTGATAAATTTCCAAATCGTTAATTAGCTCTAATTGAACACCTGTATAAAATAGCATGGCATCCCAACTTAAACTTGGTGAAGTAACATAATAGGCAGGATCAAGATTATAATTTTTTAAAGATATTTTTCTAAAATTTTCGAATACATCACATAGCAAAAGTACATCGGATTTTAAATATAAATCCGTGTATTCACCAATAGAGCTAATATTAAAACATTTCCAAACGTTTTGAGCATGTTCATATTCAAGATTTGTTATATTTTTCATTTGCAAGCTGTTATAGAAACAATCTTTACTTGGGATTTCGGTTTCATTATATTTCTGCCATGAGTTAACGTATTCATATGGATATATACCTTTTATTCTTATTAAGTCGAATTGTTCTTTGTGAGGGTAATGGGATGATAAGTGAATGAAATCTTCGTCATTCAAACTTTTAGTTAAAGTATCAACGCTTGAACTTAAGAACTGAAAAGAATCTATAAATTTAATTTGTACAGGCTTTCTATCAATATCTGATTTAATCAGTTTTGTTATAGATAAATATTTTTCTTTTGTTTGAGGTATGATTTTTATTTCACCATCGTGTTTAGAAAGTTCTGTAATAAATATATGAGCATCATAGCCGGATAAGTTATGAAATATAACAGGTATGAATGAACATACTTGAAACGATATATTACAATGTGAATGAGCTGCGCCTCTATATTCAGAAGTAATATGATCATGATCACACACTTTGTCATCAAATAATAATTGCTTGCAAATGTGACATATTGTTGCATTACAGTAATCATCAATTTGTTCTTTAGTCATTGGTTTCATGGGCTTTTTTGAAATTAAAATCTTGTGAAGTGTCTGTGCGTCTTTTATCAATCTATTAACAAATACTTGTACACAGTCTTTTCCTCTATACGTAACAAATTTATTCAAGCTTCTGTCATGGGAACAACATATATAATAGGCAAAACATGATGGCTGGTGACATTTATTTCTTACTGTATTTTTATCTGAATTCGGTTCTTTAAACTCAGATAAAAGACATTCAAAATCTGCATATATAACAAAGTTAATTTTATTCTGTCGCTCATAATGATTAAATTTTAAAAAACTATTTTTTTCTGGTAATACGGTGATAATCTTAGAACAGCAATGCGAAGTGTATTTTTTTTCAGTAGTAAAAAATTGTAGACATAATTCACATAAATACATTTGACCTTTATGATGTGAGATTTGACGTCTGACTAGACGCATTAGATTTTTTATCAAACAATAATGACCTTTGTTGTCGGTTTCAAAATACAGCAAGTTTACGTGGTCCATCCTCTTAGTACTAGTAACATATAGAGGACCAGTAACTTTATGGTGCCTGTCTAATCCATAAACATTTACACTTATTCCACAATTATTTTTTTCAAACAACTCAATATCTTTATATGAGGGTGGAAATGACATCCCCTCAATATTAAATATTGAGTTTAAATTCGGATATGAGCTTGGTCTACAGACATTATTTTTCTTGGGGAATAATGCTGCAGCTATACTCCACAAAAAACAATAATTATCATTATTCTGTATATTTATGCAACTTTTTGTATTCTTAATTTTCTCAGGTAAGTCGATATAAGATCCTCCCCGCATGGGAGAGTACTTATTAATATTTATTTCCAAGTGACAAAAAGACATCAATGACCATCCAGATTGACAATGCTCGAATTCCGTCAATTTCATTTTATATGTCTCCTTTACACGGGAAAACAATTCATCATAATCAGTATTTTGGTATACGGTTTCATATTTAGTATTAAATGACTTCAATTGCTTTTCACCTGTTGCGGGTAGCATAAAATAGGCAAACAACTCGAAGTTCACTTTAATACTGATATGTTTCAGTATAGTTAATTCAATTAGTTTTAATATATCGACTCGCTTTCCATCTAAGAACGCCTCTATAAAAAGGTACTCGTCTTCTTGAGATGGATGTAAGCGATATGTCATGATTCTGTTTTTGAATGCTGTGGCAACAATATCAACATTTTCAAACTTTGTCTTTATTAAACTATTTGATTTATGAATATTAGTTCTCTTATGATATCTGTATTCATGTTCTGGAATCTCAATATTGCATTTATCACAATTAATATAAGTGCTTGATTGTGAATTAGAAGACGGTTGAACTGCAAAGGAAAAATGCGATTGAATGGCTTTGAATATTTATTTAGAAAGATTAAACAATGGATAACATAAGTATATTAAATTATATAATGATTATAATTTTAATATTACCGATTAATAGAAATAAATTTTACAACTGTTTGTAGTATAATGACAGTTATAATAATATTTATTATTATTGATAGGAGCTAATAAATGTAGGAGGGCAGTTCAAAAACTCTTTTTTAACGCACTTAATATACGTATTTAAATGACTCCAAGACTCGGATTCTGTTTCACACTTATTTTTTATAGTAATAATCGAGTGCCGCCATCTATTAACCGGTGGCACTCGTTCAATATCTTTACAATTATAGATTTTCATCTCAACATAAAAACCGCCTTTCTTATTATCATAAACTTGTCTGGAAAAACCGTTCGCAAGTCTACGAGTAACATATGAAGAGATCGGGTGATGTTTTTTACCAGTTGCCTCCAGTTGTTCGTCTCCAGAGTCACTTCCAAACAAGTCACTGCACGTTGGTCGCGTCGCTGACTTCAATCTTTTGCTGGTGGAGGGCTGACACTCAGTGCTTCTCTGCGGGGACTTGCGCTTCCTTTTTTCTGTCTTGGTTTTTATTGAAGTTTCTGGTCCTGATTCATCTTCAGACGGGAAAAGTTGGTCTGCATTATGTTTGGACCTAAAGACAAAAAAAAACATATTTAGTATATTATCTTAAAAATTATTAGAAAACTGGATAGTTCCCAATTTATAATTATTAAAAACACATTAAAATAGCTACATAATATTCAATTCAATAATAAAAATAAAGTGAAAACTTTGATGGATTGAAATGAAAGATAGAAACGAATGACTAAACAGGTGAATTATCGAATAGTTTGAATAATAAATGGAAAGTGTAAACTTTGAACAGGTGAGTAATTAAAATGAATAATTGAAACGAATGATTAAATAATTGAATTATTCAATAGTCGAATAACAAAAAGAAAGTGAGAATTTTTAAACAGTTGAATGATTGAAATTAATGAAAAAAAATAAAAAAATCAAAAAAAAAACAAAAAAAAAAAAAATCAAAAAAATTGGATATACTTACATTTTTATGTTTGTAGATTGCTGCTGTGAAGATCTGGTATACTTTTTGTGAACTTGTAGGATGATCTCGCTGGCTCTCCAAGAAGTGATTTGTGGTCGAACTTTCGCATCCCGGCTTTTAAATAGCTCAAAATACACGTCATATTATCCCGAATATGGAATAGGACACGTGTAAGATGTTAAAACGCTGAGTAGATTGCCCCACACACACACACACACATAAATTGTACATTGTCAGCAATATTGAAATATGTATCTACATTGCACTAGTACATTATAATACGCGACTGTGTCAAACAAAAGAGGATAATGTGTTTTTTAACTTTATAGATGAAAGTTTTTTCGAAATATTCTGGTAGTATTATTTATTTTACAATCATGTCAATATTATAATAGTGAAAATTTGTATGTTTGTTACTCATGTACGCAAAACTGCGCAATATGAATGAAATTGAGCTCACACATAAGTTATCTATCTAATCTGTATTAACCTAGGGATACGTATTATCCCCCTCTTTAATAGACAGGCAAAGCCGTAGTAACTATTTTTTGTGTAATTACAAGTTTATATATGTCTATGTCTTTAGAAGTTAAGTGGATGGAAAGAAAAAAAACATTATTTGAAATGAAGCATAAATAGCAGGCTAAAACCGGGTGCATAAACTAGTACGTTAATTCTGTCTATCTTAATGTCACTCCTAATAAAGAATTACTTGCGTTGCAGATTTATTCTCAATCATACACTAGTTACATGCAATGACGTTGCTTGTTGAATATTTTTAATAATACACATACAATGAACAAATGAAGTAGTTTTAATTTTATGTAGCTAATATTATAAATATGAATGTGCGTATGTTTAGATGCTAGAATGTTTGTTATTAATCATAGCTGAAATAGTTTTGAATTAATTTGATCAATCAAATAATTAAAAACATGGCTTAGCATATAGGAATAAAAAAAAAAAAAAAAAAAAAAAAAAAAAAAAAAAAAAAAACACACACACACACACACACACACACACACACACACACACAGAGACTCACACACAGATACATACAGATATATCATGCATAGACACATGTATAATTGAATAAAATCCATTATTTTAATAATTTTTAAATAATGCATAAATAGAAGGCTGAAGCCGGGTGTATAAACTAGTATGTCAATATACCTCTTTGTTTTGATTGTCTCCTTATAAAGAATTACTTAAGTTGCAAAAATATCCTCAATGATATACTAGTTACATACAATGACTTCACTTGTCAATCTTCTCAATAAAATGTATGAACAATTTTACAATGAACAAATGCACAGTAATATTTATTTTATTCATAATGATTATAGTAAACAATAAAGTCTTCGGCACCAGTCTGTCGCGATTATCAGGTTTCAATTTCTTTCACGCATACCTTACCATATTTGTTCTTAGCAACGTGTAACTAAAAAATATGTTTTGGATTTTGAACTCTATAGATTTAAAAAAAATATATATAAAAGGGGAACAGTAATATCAAAAAATTCATTATTTTTCTTGCATTTGAGGCTCATACGAGGTAGATCGTTAATCACATTATGTCGGTAAGTCTTAACACCTTGTTATTAAAATACATTTTATTTAATAATTTTATATATTTATTTTAATTGATAATATAGGATATAATTTAGCAAGTAAATAACTGAATATCTGATGTTTCTATTTTATCTATTATACTTAATTATATGTTTTATCTAAAATATATAAATAGGAAAAAAAAATGGTGTATTAATTTGTAATTATTTTACTTTTTCTAGGACGTGGAAGAACAACTATTTAATTTCATACCTATGGAAGACCCAATAGCTCAAAAAAAACCTGGACAGAAGTCGCTTGGTCTTTCTCGTAAGAGGCAGAGAACCGATCAAACATTTTTCCAATATATAAAGAAACCGGTCACCCGAGGAACAAAAATAATAAAAATCGAAATATATGATGCAGAAAATTTTCCCAAATCCGAACAGCCGATGTGCAATTGTGAAGCTGATGTCTGTGTTCAGCATGTTGTTAAAGCAATATTATTCGATGATATATACTCCACCACAAGAGAATTAATAGCAAAAATTCAAGATGACATCGAACCAAAAGCATAGGAATTATATTAAGCTTCGTGTGGTTATTTCAATTTTGTATTTTTGTTTTCCTTTATTTCTTTTTTGTTTTGTATGTATATATTTACCATAAGTTTTTTTTTTATTTTTTATTTTCACTAATATAATATTTAAGTTAGTAGATATAGATATAGATAGTTTATGTGTACTGAGCTACTACATTCATTAATATTAATAAATTAAATAAATAATAATTCGATGATTTATTTTTTATTCTGTAGAAGTAATTCTAACCTAAACAGCGTTATTCTGCCTGATAATAATGTACATTTTCGTTTACTACTGAAAAAAAATACACTTCGCATTGCTGTTCTAAGATTATCACCGTATTACCAGTAACGCCTCTACCTACACCATCGAGGTAAAAATGTGAGTTTGTGTATTTAATATTCATAGTTAGTACAGTGGACTCTCATTATAGCGCTCTTCATTTTATCAAAACTCCGATTCGATTGGTGTTACTGAAAATTGAATTTTATTATTATTATATCGAGTAACATTATATTACTTAAATATAGTTTTATAATAAATACATGACATTCAGTAAATAATGTTTATTTAGAAAATGTTACTATATCGGGCACTCACTGTATAATGTACGAAATCCCCTGCACTATAAATGTAACGCAGCGGTGAGCACAAATGCATTCCTTTATCATCAGGTTACCAGGTTGAATAGATTGTATCTAATTATATTCAATTGTACCTACTCATTAGTATTTGAATAGTTGAATGATAAAAATTACATGAGAGATGAAGATACTCATTTATACTGAACACTGAAATGAATAAGAAATAAATAAAAAGCTAAAGTTTGTGTGAAGATTCAATCCGATAATTCAATCATTCTAAGAAAAGGTTCAAATAATTAAAAACATGGCTTAGCATATAGTTTCATGTAATATAGTTAGTTTAATACAGAACAAGAATGTGAATAGGCTAAATAATGAGAGTAATTGAGTGTTTCTGGATCTACTTAGATCCTTTACCTTACATAAATATATAAGAAAGAAATGTTAGCAGCCAACTTCAGATTGTATGAAGGTACAGCACGACAATTCAATCACTCTAAGACAAACTTTAAAATATTTTAGAACATACATTTTGAATAGACTGAATAATGGGAGTAATTGGGTGTTTCTGGATCTCTTTTGATCCAGGAACCCCAATTACCACCTACTGGCGTAATCTTTAATCGATACCGAATAAAATATAGTTTTTATAATTTTTGTCTGTTTATCTGTTTGTCTGTATGTACGTCCGGGCTAAACTCAAAAACTGCATGGATTTACTTCAAATTTTGCACTAAGAGGTCGGGGCAACATATAGGCTACATATTATCACGCTATCACCTACGGGGGAGGAGCTGTGATAATTTATAAAGTTTAACGTGGGTAAAACCGCGGAGCACAGCTAGTAACTAAATAAATATAGAAATCGTTTGGACAACTAACACACTGCCATCTAATCCCATACTAGGCAGAGCCGGAACTGATAAACATATTTATATATTTCTAAATACATACATATTATAGCTAAACACAACGATTTGTCATAAGTGGGGATCGAACCCGCGACCTTTGGCGTAGCAATCAAGATTACTAACCACTAGACCAACAGCCAAATCAAGAAGAAGTATTAATAGTTAACCTTCAATCCTCCTCAATCGAATAAGAACGGGGGTGGGTCGATGCAACCACAACCTTCAAAAGTGGGGTTTCATACCATCAGCAGCCTGTGACTGTGGAGCACCAGACCAGTCCATTGCGCACATTGGCGAAGAGTGCCCCATAAGACATTTCTCAGGGGGACTTGAGGGTCTGCTTGCGATAACAACCGAGGCAAGGGACTGGCTACTGAATCTAGATATAAAATTGTAACTTATATTAACGGGAAAATAGCTATACGAAAAGAAGAAGAAGAATAGTTAACCGTATAGATTAACTATTAATACTTCTTTTTCTGATAAACAAAAAGATTACACATTATTGCAAACAATTTAAAAGGAAACTTAATATCTAAATTAATGTACAATTGAAAGGTCTTTTTACTTTTTGTTTTAATAGAATAGAAATGCAAACCATCAAACGGGTCATCTGATATTAAGTGATCAGCTCTGCCCATAGACACTAGAACCACTAGAGAGGCCCCGATTGTAATAGCGATTTTTTTCAGAGAAGTGTAGGATAAATTAGTACAAATAGAAAATTACAGGCATAAAATAGTGTAGGTACCGTCATCGGGACTACGGATTAATAATAAGATGCATACGATAGGCAGTCAAGAGCATTGCAGTACAGTATACCTAACAAATAAGGACAAGTTCTATAAATAATAATTTCACAATTTGAATAAGCTTAATTTGTTAATATAGTTAAGATCACTTCAATTACAATTATTCTAAGCAATTAGATTATCAATTGGCGAACTGAGAATAGTTATTTACAAGAGTGCAAAGTTGCTTTTTAACCGCGTGCTCAATTTTAATAACCGAGCAAGCGAAGGATTCTAAAATAGAATCACGAGCGCAGCGAGCGATTAAAAAATTAGAATCCTGAGCATCAAAAGAGCGCAGGGTGAAAAATCTTAGCACTCGAGTGCAACACGTAACTTTTCATTACACCTCGGCGAGGAAATGACTAAATGTGAAAAAAAATGTTCTAACAAATACTATTTTTTTCAGTTTAGGTATTATTACTATATTAGATATGATATATAAGTATACAGGACAATCTTTAAATTATAACAAACTAGCAGTGCCCCGCGGTGTTACCCGCGTTAAATTTTATAAATTTTCTTTGCTATAAACCTCACGGAGCCCGAGACCTTTCCAGCGAATGCAAAACCGTGGAAATCGGTTCGTGCGTTCTGGAGTTATAGCGTCAGGAAGGAAAACCCGACTTATTTTTATATAGTAGAATAATACAAGTATAAATAATAAAATCTTAAATTAACGTTGCTACAGTTTGAGTGTAATAGAACGGTAAAATTGCGCAAAACAATTAAAAAAGTACACCAAGAAAGTTCCGAGTCTTAGTATTAAATAAATTAAAAAATTGTATGATAAATTCGGCACCATGGAGGTAGAAGTAAATAGGTTTAATGATAATTTGCATTCACAAACTTAGTGCACACCATATTCCAAATTCAAATTTACTTTAACCTCTAGGAGAGGATAAAAACGACTTTCCCACTTAGATATCGAAGAGTAAAAATACTCTTTCTGAGATAGGGTGATGAAAAAAATATTATATACATACTGCAGTAAGTATGCCAAAATTTCCCTTCATTTGTAACCTGATCTTATATTTTTTCTCAATTCGCCAATTGATAATTATCTAAGTTGTTTATTTTCGTAGTAGTACAGTTCGTATGGGGACGGAATATTTATAAAATTTTAAAATGATAAAAGTAGTTATAGTAACATAACTACAATATTTAGACACATGCTATCGCGACATTTTTTGTAGATATTGGTATGTTCTTTAATATTGCGGAACATTTTTTGTTGTATCATCAATAGTTTTCGCAGCGCATGCGATGAAAGATATTTTATAGGCATTTTTTTACACGTTGGGTAACATTATTGTAGTTTTAGTAGGGATCCTTATTTTTTTATGGCAATTAAAATAGCCTATATTGATCGGTGATCATGTAGGATACAAATGGTGGAACAATTTTTATAATCGGCCAGTTCTTTTTGAGCCAATTCGTTACAAACATACTTACATATAAATATTTTCTCTTTATAATATAAGAATAGATGGTTTAAAAACTAACCAAAAGATTTATTTAAAGTTGTTTCTTTTTTTTTGTAATAGATTATTGTTTATTTGATGTTAATACAAAGGATTTAAATTATCTAATAAACTTAAATTATCAACTAAAGAAACGTTAAACTAAGTACTAAGTTGTTTCTTATATCTGTTACAACAAATGTGACTAGAAGACTCATTGTAGTATCGATAAAGTAACTACTTTAAAGACAGATAGTATTGACAGATAGACGGACACAATCGACAGTGGTATTGTATTTTAAACCAACTTCGATAGAAAAAGGTTTATCAAGTATATGTTTCCCGGTATCTCCGTTGTGCAATAAACAATTTTGTTTAATAAACAAACAGCATGAGCAAACAGACATGTTCATGCACACTATTTTTTTCCTGAGTGGGAATCAAACCCACAACCTGCGGTGTGAAAGGCAAGTTTCTACCAACCATGCCATGCGGTGCGTCCCATACGACGTTTATTCCAATAGGTTATCTAGAAAAGAAGTTGAAGCCGGTTTTATTTTATTAAACCATAATTATTACCTACAATTTTGGCATTAAACCCTGAAAACAAAAGACTTGCGATTTGTTCACCCAGTGGTCTACCTGATGATGATGTAGGGCAGTTCAGTTAAACCCTGGTTTTCTGATTACTCAGAAGACAGTCCAGTGAGCGACGTATGTGAGGCAATATCATTTGCCGGGTTTCGTTGAAAAGCGTGTCCGTGGCCCACGCTGGTCCACAAAGATCGACCAATTCTTAACCACTTCTTTATTTAACCTGTACCTATGTAGGTACGGTTGCCATATGTCCCGTGTATACGGGACTGTCACCGTATTTAAGTATCACGTCCCGTATTGTTACTTGCCCCGTTTATAAATATTTCATTCATAACAAACGGGGGCGCGCGGTTCTCGCTGTTTTCCATTGATTTTTTATTATAATAAACCGTTGCTACCTTTATTTTCATTTTTTATTTATTTGCCACTAATAAGTCCCGTATCAGTGCTAAACAATAATGACAACCTTATAAATATGTAGGTAATAGTCAAGCTTGTAGCGCTTTATACATCAGATACGGCACTAAAACTTAAAAAAGGGAAACCAATCAAGAAGACCCACATACACCAATAACAGATTTAATTGCTGCAACCGTATTTCCGTATGGCCAGTAGTTTTAATTATTCTCTACCATTTCAACTACATTTTTATAGCTGGAATGGTAGAAAATAATTAGTTTGTAACACGAAACGTATCAATATCGATACTAAATGGAACGATACGAATCGAGAAATTGATCTAGCTGTTGTGAATGCAGTGGTGACGTCAACATCAGATGTTTTTGTGCCAGCTTTCCTTCATTGCGTAATAATTGTAACTGTGACAATGAATTCGGTAATTCTTAGTTTAATAATAGACAGTTTTTGTTAACTATCTTGTTTTGATGTATCGACAATAACGCCTTTTGTGCGAAGCTCAATTTTGTTGGCTGTTTTGACAGGTGGTCAGCTTTTGTTGTTCGATGTTTTGAATGATATCGATATTGGATTTATTATGTTGTTGAATAACAATTGTGTTAAAGAAACTGTTTTGATCTGCGTTCACGTTATCTAGAATCTAGATTTTAATGCTTTGGTCTAAATTGCTTGCATAATTTTACGATTATACATTTTAATTTTATTGGCTATATTATATCTATTAATTAGATTTCTGAAACTGAATTATAGCAATACTTTATTTAACTGCCAAGCCACAGGTAGTGGATTCTACTCCCACCCGGGACAAATCTTTGTGCGATGAGCAAGATTATTTATTCTATGCCTTGGTGTAATTTATGTATAACACAGAAATATATGTCAAATGTTTGTCAGTTGTCTGGTTGCCATAGTACAGTTTCTTACGCGTTTGGGATCAGATGACAGTGTGTTAGTTATCCCTAGATACTTATTTTTTACTCATATAGGTAATAGATACTTTTACTTTGACTGCAGTCGTGGCGCAGTAATTAACGCCCTCATCACATAACTACCGCAGTAATCTTGTTATTCCCGTTCATCCCAGCAACTATTTGTGCGGTCCATATAATAATTGTTCTAAGTCTGGGTGTGATTTGTGTCCTTAAATAGCAATCTTGCAAAGGCCAATAAATTGAATTAGAGCTACGGGGCAAAAAAAATTTGCGGGGCAATCTTTGGGGACTGCTGATAGAAGTGAAAACTATTTTTGACACTTCTAATCTAAATAATCTACAATATAATAGTTATATATAAATCATACTCATGGAAAACGTGATGTGACGATGATGCGATTTCTATGATTAGTTTAACCAAGAAGTGCTCAACGCGCCTTATGAAGTTTTCACTTAAAAAAAACTTGTGTGTACTTATGTACACGCGTTAGAAGTTATACTTCTTAATATACAACTTGAACATAGTTATCAATTTTCATACCACCTAGAACTAACTTCATGCTGTTAAATTTTTTGGTGTCGGTGTGCGCGCGCATCGTAAAAATTCACTCTCATCATTTTTCATCATCGCGCCAAAAGAAGTATAACTTCAAAAATAATCATTTTTCTCCACATATTACGGGATCTAAATACGTACGTACACATTTTACTCCACGTAGCCGATACCGCAGTAGTTTATTTTCACGAAACAGCACAGAGTTAAACTCTTCAAGACAGACGTCAAATCCGAGACGATTTACCAACGAAGACACCATGGCTTGACTGCGAGTCGAGTCGCCACATCCTCACTAGCAAATCTTGGTGTAAATTGTTATGCAGGGACAGCAGCACCCGCCGCAGTCATAAGTTAGTGTAATTAATTTTATATTTATATAATTGTCAGGTATTTACAATGAAAATGTGCATAATTATAACCGTAAAGACATCAGATAATAACAACAATAGGTTGTAAAGTCTTGAAATAATTAGTTGCAAGTGTTACAACTTCAATGCGAATTAAAAAAGAAATTATCATAGTTTTATGTAATGTTTTACTTTGCTTGTAACGTATTTCGAGTTTCTTAGACATTTTGTGTATCATAAAAAATTAAAATAATTTTAACACACGCCCACGCAATTATACAATTATATGATGCATATTAATATCCTTGATTCTTGTAATCTTTTCTTGGTGTACATACGCCAGCACATCAAGCTACCCCAATCTGTCAAACGTGTGTGTGATAACGTTGAAAAACCATAAAAGAAATTTGACAGATTGGGGTAACTGTGCTGGCGTCTGTACATTAAATAAATAAATATTCTTTCTTTCTTCTTTCTATTAAAGAGTTGTCTTCTCTTATAAGGATCTAATAGGTTTGGGGCATTTTATATAAACAACTAGCTCAGCCCCACGGTTTTACCCGCGTTACACTTTATTAATACAGCCAAAATTTTAATTAAAATCGCTCCAGCCGTTTAGACGTGCAGAAGTAATAAACATACACACTCATAAACTCAAAATTTTTCGCCTTTATAATATTAGAGTGACTTGCAACCCGCCTTGGCTTGTTTTACTTAGATAGAAAGATAAAGTTTACGTAATTTGAAACAATATCATTTGATTTTAGAAAGAAAGAAATAATTTTATTTTCATTACATACGGAAAATACATTCAATATTAAAAACAAAAATTCCATTTTAAACATTATTAATTTTATCCGTACTGGTATGAAAAATGGCCCTATCTCAGCTAGTACTACATTTCTGCAGTGCTGATCTTCCGATAGGGCCAGTAGGTACTGGAAGCGTGATACCAGACGCATTCACATTATCATACTTACAAGCTAAAAACATTCCTGGATTAATATGTGGGAGAAATTAAGTAAAAGACTGTTTACGTACTAGTAACGTCATCTATTAGCGTTTGGAAAACACTACTCACTGAGTCAGTAGTTCGAGTCGAGGTTGTCTATGAACTGTCGCATGTGACGTTTGACGTCTGTCAGTTGTCTAAGTGTCATTAGTGTGTTAGCGACACGACACAGTTGGCATCCAGAGCTCGACCGCGCCGGGTGTGCGCACTGATTCTTTTCACCACGTGCATGATGGCGGACACCGACGATGTTTCGGAGTTAAATCCGTCAGAATCTCCGACAAATATATTTAACATTATACTAGGTACATACCTACACATTAAGATTATTATTATTATGAAATGTAGAACAGAAACGTAGAACATTTTACCTACGTCTTGATTGAATAATTTGAACAAAAACTGTTATTGTAACTTAATGCATGTTTTAATGTATGTGTAGTATAGTAAGACATTTTACTGGCCTGTTGGTCTAGTGGTTAGTGTCCCTGAATGCTAAGCTAGAGGTCATGGGTTCAATTCCCACCCAGGACAAATATTTGTCTGATGAGCACGATTATTTGTTCTGTGCCTGGGTGTAATTTAAATATGTATGCATTAAGAAGTATTGACGGTCACCGTAGCCTAGTTGGTAGTGCTCCTGCCTACGAAGCTTGTGGTCCTGGGTTCGAATCCCGGTAAGTGCAAATATTTGTGTGATGAGCACGAATATTTGTTTCTGAGTCATGGATGTTTTCTATGTATATAAGTATTTATCTATCTATATAAGTATGTATATCGTCGCCTGGTACCCATAGTACAAGCTATGCTTAGTTTGGGGCTAGGATGATCTGTGTGACATTGTCCCTAGAAATTATTATTATTATTATAGTAGTTATATAATTTCCTGGGACATTATTTACACACGGCCATCTGATTCCGAACTGAGCAGAGCTTGTACTATGGGTACCAGATAACTGATATACTACATAGGTACTACTTGTTTACAACATATACTATTGGGATGAGATGCCAGTGTGGTTAGTAGTCTGTAAATATTTATCTATTATATAACCTAATGATATTTTTGATATTGCAGATTACTATTCACATTAAATTGAGCATTATTTTACGTGTTGACAATAATATTCTGGGACACTATTAACACACGGCCATCTGATCCCAAACTAAGCAGAGCTTGTACTATGGAAACCAGATAACTTTTATAATACATATACTACTTTTCTTTTGTAAATACATACTTATATCGATAATTACACCCAGACTAAGGACAAACAAACATGTTCATGCACACAAATATCTGTCCTGGGTGGGAATCGAACCCACGACCTCCGGCGTGAAAAGCAAGCATTTGCCAACCACACCAACAGGCCCGTCAATATACGCAGCATACGTAAAAATATGACGTTTATAGGGTCTCTTTTTGTAAGGATCTCTAGCTTTTTATTCATAAAAAAGACAACCCCATACTGGTTGATGACACTCATTTTTCCACTTTGGAAGTGTCTCTCGCGCAAACTATTCAGTTTGGAAAAAAGTGATATTAGAAACCTCATTATCATTTTTTAAGACCTATCCATAGATACCCCACATGTATGGATACGATGAATTGTTTTTTTGAGTTTCAGTTCTATGTATGGGGAACCCCCAAAATTATTATTCTTTTTCAATTTTTGTGTGAAAATCTTAATGCGGTTAACAGAATACATCTACTTACCAAGTTTCAACAGTACAGCTCTTATAGTTTCGGAAAAAGTGCCTGTGACATACGGTCGGACAGACAGACAGACATGACGAATCTATAAGGGTTCCGTTTTTTGCCATTTGGCTACGGAACCCTAAAAAAGAGATATTTTCAAGTGGCGTCGTGGCCTGTTCTGCAATATAATAGCAAGGGATAGACTGATCTTGTAATGACGGAAGCAAAAGATATCGGACATAATAATTAATCTACAGTAGTACATATATAAGGTAAATAAAAGTAAAGTTATCCTGCGTCTGCGCTAGCTAGAATAAACTTTATTACTTAGTAATAAGAGTAGCTATTTATTAGTATATAAAAATATTAATAATTCGTATCACTGCATAAAGATAAGCTTTATGCAGTGATACGAATTATTAATATTTTTTTTTTTTTTATTTATTGTACAAGTAAATATCACATCATACAAAATTGAGACATCCCCAGTAAGTAACGTATACAATACTTGTGTAGGGGGAAATATAATATGCACGTATAACCACAGACAAAAAAAAATGGGCACAGCAAAATAACCTCTTACCCACCACAGCAACTCCTGTAAGCCAGGATCAACAGTGGCACACAATGAAATGACACTGAGCGGTGAGGCTCAGGCATGTCCCGGGGGATCGCTTTAACTGTCTTGGATCCCGCAACAAATTAAATCAGAAACAAATAAAAGTAGGAGTCAGAAAATGAATTGTTCCACTTCCCTCCAGAGCAAAGCGGGAGACAGAATGATGTAAAGAGGCTATACCGTCATAAAACGAGAGAATTGCAACTAGAGAAGCCAGCTGCAATAGCACCGACCAACCAACAGCTTAGTAAAAATCAGCAACCAGCATGACCACAAGAGCCAGTGTGGTTTCCTGCCCAGATAGAATAACAGGGATAACAGGGCCACCCCATATCATCCCGTGGATACACCAGGTAGTCGGGTAGCAGCGCCACCTGTTTACAAATTACCACTTAACTACGGTCGCCAACTCGCATGCCAAGCACAGTGTCTACGGCAAACCCCTCCCAATGACATTGACATTGACAGTCACCATAGCCTAGTTGTGCTGTGTGGCGACGGCGACAAATATCAGAATCAGAATATCATCACCCCATCTCATCCCGTGGGGGGCGTAGAAGTCGACCCGAGGGAATATCTACCAGAGGATGGGCAGCAGCTTCCTTCTGATTACTATGACCATCTTACTGCGATCGCCAACCCGTCTGCCAAGCGTGGCGATTATGGCATATCCCCCCAAGACGATTCTTGAGGGAGGCTTGTCCAGCAGTGGACTTATTTAGCTGTAATGATGATGATGATGATAGCCTAGTTGGTAGTGCTCCTGCCAACGAAGCTGGTGGTCCTGGGTTCGAATTCCGGTAAGTGCAAATATTTGTGTGATGAGTACGAATATTTGTTTCTGAGTCATGGATGTTTTCTATGTATTGAAGTATTTATCTATCTATATAAGTATGTATATCGTCGCCTGGTACCCATAGTACAAGCTTTGCTTAGTTTGGGGCTAGGATAATCTATGTGACATTGTCCCTAGATATTAATGGCAACGTTATTAAAACTTTCACGCTAATGTTGAGCATACAACATTAGCCTGAAAGACGAAAAGAAGTAGAAATACAAATTTAAAATACGCTCAATAACCCTGGATAGAATATCCTAGCGATATTATACTACGACAGCCGACAACGAGTAGGTGGCGAAAGACTATGCGAGAAGTTACAACGGATGTTTATGGAGTATAACTTGCACAACAAACCTTTACTTATTTAATTACGACTTACAACACTTAACTTGCTTACAATATAGCATAGGCCTTGTAGTGTTGTCAGTTCAGACACAAATATTTATTGAACGTTTAATCCTAAACCGATTTTTTCTCCACGCAACACTGCTTCCACCGTGGTTTAGACTATATAATTTATTACAAGAATAGGCTCAATTCTGTACTCTACCAAACTTAGCTGATTTTAATGTCATTCATATCTTTCTATTAAAGATTGTGTAAAAGTACAATGAATTTTAGCATCGTTAAACAAGTTAAATTGCTTGTTCGGAACAAATTACTAGTAGTTAGAGATTTATTTCTCTCAATAACACATACGTAGTTGACAGATATAAAAACTAAATCTAGAAAAAGCTGTACCTTTTGTATGAAAATCAAACAAACATGTTTTCAAATTGTGAAAAACAAACCGTCTAGAAGTTGGTCCCGTCTTTTTGTATCGGAGATTTAATTCTTCGGACCTATTCATAAGAAGCTTTGAAATGCAATTATAATATGAAGCTAGCTTTTGGCATTTTACATCGGATGGAGAGCTCTGCGCAGCGGTGTTTCCTCAACGCTACGAAATCTCCTTCTTTAAACGAAGTTCAAAACAAGTATTAATCACACGGTAGCCAGCTTGTTTGTTGTGCCCTTCGCATTGCGAATGTCCAGGAGCGCTACTCCTACTACTTTCCATCAAGTGGGCCATTAGCTCGTCTGCCTCCAAAAGCAATAAAAAGTGAGATACAAAGTACCCGATGTCTTTAAAGATCTACCTCCTTGCCATCTTCCATCATAATCGATTCAGCAGTTCCTTAGGGAAAAGGTAACAAATACACAGACAGAGTTATTTTCGCATTTATAATACTTAAGTTAGTGATAGTCAGAATCACGCCCATGGTCAGCAACATTTATAGGGAAAACCTATTATTGCAAACCATAAATATTATAAGAAAAGTGAAACTTTTGTTAATAGTGAGGTAAGAAATATAGTTTTATGGGTACGGAAATAAAGCTATTATAGTATGTACTATGTATTTATTATTGTTATTGGTGATCCCGCATTACTGAGCAAGTGATGTGAGTTTCCATATGTAACAACAAACATTGTGATGACTGCATACAACACGATTCTCGTCGGCATACAGAATACGACGTTATCATTACAAATATTCTATAGATTTTTGGTAAATAAAGAAACTAGAACTCAATAAACTGCAAGCAAAACCAACCGACCCGTCAGTATCCGCCTGGATTTGGCATCATCAGCCTAATATCGTCCACAGCTGGACATAGGCCTCCTCCAAATAAATAATAATAATAAAAAAGGTTTTTATTCACGTAGACTTTAAAAAGCGCTTGTAAATAGTCAGAACATGTTCGTAGTAATATATAATTAATTTATAATTATTTCTAGGTACATATAGATATTTAGGTACACGGATAGTAGGAAATAATTTACAATAAGATTTATTTTATAATAGTAACGATATTTAGCTACCTTAAATTAAGTTATTGTCAAGGATGTGTAGGTTTAATTAACTTAATTTGAAATTTTAGCTCTATTTTTACTACATATTGTCTGAAAAAAAAAGTTTTCTATAACGTTACCATTTGGAGCGCGGTTTACCGTAGTCACCGCGCCTGGCATGCGAGTTGGCGACCACAGTTAAGTGGAAGCTATAGTACACAGGTTGCGCTGCACGACTACCTGGTGTATCCCTTGGTCACCTTTGGTACCCACGGGATGGTATGGGGTGGCACTGTTATTTTTTCGAGGACTGAAACCACACAGCTAATAGTGGCTAATAGTTGATGTTCAAACCACCTAAAATCGGTACAGCCATAGTAGACAGGTAGATTTCGCTTGATAGCTTGAGTGGAGCTTATGCGGTGAAGCAGTGGAAGATAAATACACTTTAAGCATACTAGTATAACAGTAAAAGTCTTATTAAAAAAAATAGTTAAAAAAAACTAAAAAACACAGTTTACATAGGAAACCAAACATAAAAATAGTAAATCTTTTTAAATTAAGAATAGTGTATGTTTTTTAATAAATATTAAAACTAAAAAACAAGTTTTACATAGGAAACCAAACATAAATATGTAAATATTTTTTAATTAAGAATAGTGTAAATATTTATAATAAATATTAATTAATGATAGTGTATAAAAGAAAAAAGTATTCATTTTAATAAGGCGTACTAAATCGTAGTTTATGGAGGTTGAATTTGTTACCTTCTAAATTTTAATATTATCTTTGCATGAAATAAAATTTAATAAAAAATACCTGATTTGAAAGAAATTCTCATAAATATTAAATTACGTAAATGAGAAATCCCTTTTTTGTGAAACTATCGCTCTACGTTAATACCCAACGATGAGAGATCTTCGTCTGATAGTGGATAAGACAACAAACAAAGAGTCATTTAGGACTCTGGTCGCGTCGCATTCAGCAGATCTACTCTTATATCAATACCTACTCTGCTAAAACGTATGCGGTGTATAATTTCGGAGTTGTATGATATATTAATGTTGCTTGTTATATAAACATAACATAGACTCACGCCTGTTGCCCAGAGGGGTAGGCAGAGACAACGGACTTCCATTTCTCACGATCCTTGCACACCTCTTTCGCCTCATTTACTGTCATTATATTCTTCATACATGCTCGGCGGTTTAGGGTAGGTACTTCTGATCTGGCCTTTCTTGAGAACGTCTCGGATTTGGCCAGAGAATGTTCTGAATGCATGGTGTAAAAGGTTTAATACCTATCTACCTTCCTAGTATACTTGTATTTGTCAAGCTCACAATGCAGTACATAAATATATTCGAATAAATTAGTAAAAAAAAATTGAATTTGTCCGCCAGTGCAGTTTGTTTTATCACATATTCTTTAATTTTCTTTAATTCTTTAAATCCCTAAATAACCAACAAATAACAAGTAATAAGCTATTATTTTTTAATTTATTACTACTATATTAAAATGAATTGAGCACAACGAGCAGATGGTTGGCGGAGAAGGCTCAAACAGTAGCTTAATTTAAGCGAATTATATCTGAGGGCACCTTTATGGGGTTTGGGTCACACGGCACACCACAGGGGGCCGCTGAAGTAAAAAGACGGAATTCTCGCTAATGATCACTTGCACGGGCTCACCGATCACGTGTTAAGGGGACAATGCGATCCTCGCCGCTGAAGCACCTACCCCAGTTATGTTATGAATTCAATTAAATATACAAATGACGTAATCTTACTGCAAGATTGGGTAAAATTTATTGTGTAAGGCAATACACTAAACTGTAATTTAAATCAACTTGTGTTTAGTCTACAAAATCATTGTATACTCATAATAATGAAACACATTTTTTGAAATATACCATAGATCAAATATTCATTATTTCCACATTTAATAAAAATAGAATGTACTGGCCATAAGAGTGTTTATGGTGCAACTTTCACTTTTTTAAATCGCTATAATAATAGGTCTTTACCTATGAAATTGCCGTTTTGTATGAAAAAATTTAAACGAATTTTTTTCATGATTTTTTTTATTTGTATTAATCGAAGTAATCACCCATGCAATCAATGCATCTTTGCCATCGCAGTGGCAGTTTATTGATGCCCTTCTTAAAGAAATCAGCTGGACGGGAGGCAACAAATTCTTCAAAGGCATTTTGTACTGCCTCTCGGGTATTGAATTTTTTTCCCGCCAAGAAGTTATCCAAATTCTGGAAAAAGTAGTAGTCTGTAGGCGCAAGGTCTGGTGAGTAGGGCGGATGACGGAGAGCTTCCAACCCCAGTTCTTGCAACTTGGAGACCGTCTGCTGTGCAGTATGAGGTCGCGCGTTGTCGTGCAGGAGCAGCGGAGACGAGCGATTGACCAATGCTGGTTGGAGATGCGCCAGCTTCTCCATCATTGTGCTCAGTTCTTCACAGTACACATCTGCAGTAATGCTCACCCCGTTTGGTAAGAAGCTGTGATGAATCACACCGGCGCTAGACCACCAAACAGTGACCATCACTTTTCTAGGGGTAAGTTTTCGTTTAGGGCATTGTTTAGGTGCTGAACCAGGATCCAACCAACTTGCTGAGCGCTTGCGGTTATCAAACAGAATCCATTTTTCATCGCAGGTAACAATGCGGTTCAAAATTCCTTCATTTGTGTGTCTGTTGAGCAGTGCAAGGCACGTCTCGACGCGTACTTCGCGCTGGCGATCATTGAGTTCGTGGGGCACCCATTTGTCAAGCTTTTTTACCTTGCCAATTTGACGCAAATGGACCAATATTGTTTTGACGCTAACGTCGAAAGCTGCTGCTAATTCAGCCGTAGATTGTGTATCATCAGCTTCCACAACCGCCTTTAATTCGTCATTGTCGACCAAAGTCTTCGGACGACCGCGAGGTTCATTTTTCAGGTCGAAATTTCCAGAACGGAAGCGAGCAAACCAATAACAGGTGGTGCGTTGGTTTGTAGTGTTAGCTCCGTAAACGTCGTTGATGTTGCGTGCCGCTTGTGCCGCGTTGCTGCCACGACGGTACTCATATTCCATAATTACTCGAATTTTTAACGTATCCATGATGACGAAAAAGATTGAAATGCGATGAAAATGTAACACTAATCAATAAAGAAATGACTAATTTTGGAAAAAAGAATCCATGTTTTTAAAATAAAATTAATTTGAAATTAGAATTCTTAGCCAAACAAAAATTATTTTGATTTGAAATGGCCAGTACTGCAGAACGGCAATTTCATAGGTAAAGACCTAATATAAGGCATTTTTAATAAATTATGATCTTATTATGTTATTGTTTGACTAAAACTTAAAAAGGGTGATTAGGGACCTCTATTAAAAGAGACTTTCTGCTGGTGTAATCAAGCAGCCGATATTGAGAAATTTCCCAAAATCACATGCTACCCCGACCCCCCGGGATTTGAACCCAGGACCTCATTATCTGCGGTGGAACACGCTACCGCTAGACCAATTAGGCGCCAAATACTAAGAGAACATAAGCCAATGAGGCGCCAAATACTAAGAGAATATAATTCTAGCAGTTTTAGTTGATTGAAGACAGTTGTTGTCAAACTACTAAAACTGCATACCACTAAAACAGGGCAAACATAGGTAAGTATGCTTTGTTCTTTATAATAAGCTAAATAGAGATGTAATATTTATGTTTCTAATTTAGTTTAGATGTTGTTTGAATCGTCAGTAATGTTGACAATATCTTGTGTCTAAATTAGTCGTCATATGATTTATCACTTGTACAGTTCGCAACAGAAAAGGATCATGGAAGACGCTGGTAATCTGGTTATCTGATAGTCTGGTTTGCGGTCATACTCGAGGCAGGCGAGTACGATATTTCGTTTTGTGTGTAGTGTCACGAAAATCTCTGATTGTCATTACTTGCTTTACGTAAGTGGTGAGACGTTCCAAGAACTTCCTAGGCTGACGGAGCTAACACGAGAGGTGATATGAGGCCTAAGCACGAAAAAGTATCGAATTGGTCTCGTAAACGTATCGAGTCCTCGATACGATAACGGAGTATGACGATAGTAGGTAGCACGAAGTACATTCGAGCGACTATCGAAAGCTCGATACGATTACGCGTAGTGACGTCATCCTAATGTAAAGAGAACGAACTTGTTGAGTGAATGGTGCGTTCGGAAATATACCCAATTCAAAAATTATTTTTTGTACTATTTTTTAAACGATTGTACATTTAAAAATAAATGAAAAAAATAACACGGAATAAAGAAAAAGTAATAAGAAGATGAAAAATATATTAAAATGGCATTATTGTTGAAAAAATATATAGTTTTGTACGCAATGATAAATTGATTTTTTAAGGTTTCCAAACGTCCCTACTTGACATTTGTCTTGACGACGACGCGAACGCTTTATCAAGAAGTTTGTTACCTAGTATTTGGAAGTTTGTGATTCTTTTCTTTTTGTTTTTGTGATTTTAACATGAGAACTAGTCATTTGCAATATTCAATGATGGTGGAATTTATGGAAGCGTGAGTATAAAAATTAATTGTGATTTGAACGACTTAACCTCAGTGTTTTAAATAATGACAATTAAATTTATTTTATGACTTATATTCCAGAAATGGAGATTTATCTAAACCCTCGGGTGGTCCACGAGGTCGCCATTTCATACAAATGAAATGGAAAGAACTGACCAACAAGTTAAATAGTGACGGTACTGGGGACCCTAGGTCTGAGGAGAAATGGCGAAAGGTATGCATACACAAGTGACGCTATTTTTTTGTAATGAAACTACAACAAAAAAAATGCGGCTGTTCTTGAATCTATCTTTTCATTTCTATGTTAAATTTGGTTTTCATCTGAATTCCTGCTAGGTACTTTAACATTTATTTTGTTTGTTGTCAAGGTGTGGAGTGATTATAAAAATAATTGTAAGAAGAAGTGTGCCAAAATTAATAGGGCTGCTAGTGGCACTGGTGGAGGGCCAGCACTCCAACTATCATTGACTGATTTGGAAGAGAGGGTCATGCATATAATTGGAGTGCAAGCAGCTACCGGTATCGCAGTGGTTAATGAAGCTGGATTTGATGAGGTTAGCAATATTTTTTATTCACATTTCAGGTTTACAAATTAGATACTTGATTAGATTTATTTTTATTGCATTCAAGTCAGTTACATATATTATATACTTTGAAAACAAAAGTTATAATATAATAATAATATCTGGGGACAATGTCACACAGCTCATCCTAGCCCCAAACTAAGCAAAGCTTGTACTATGGGTACCAGACATCGATATACATACTTATATAGATAGATAAATACTTATATACATAGAAAACATCCATGACTCAGAAACAAATATTCGTGGTCATCACACAAATATTTGCACTTACCGGGATTCAAACTCAGGACCACCAGCTTCGTAGGCAGGAGCACTACCAACTAGGCTACGGTGACAGTGAGATATGTAATGGGTAGGCCCTATGGTCAATCCCAATATCTTACAACCTTTGGATGCACAGATTTGAATATATAAATTTTATGAGCTAGTAAGTATTTAATTTAATAATGTATTTGTTTCAGGACAACATTTCTACCACCCCTGAAGCTCAACCAATAGTTGATGTACCTACTACAAGCAGTTATGATATAGGTACAAATCCACATTTTTATAATGATTTAATATAATATTTGTAATAACATCTTGAATTTGAAGGCATTAAATTTGATAAATACCTAGTTGACTATTTTATAGATTGGAATACTCCGGGTACAAGCAGCCAACCAACAGAACCCCATTCTCCACCACCACCGGCAGAGGCGTACTCTCCACCGTCACCAACTGAGGCCCATCCTCCATCTCCACCAGTTATCCCAGTGGATGAAGAATGGAAGCCCCCACCCCAAAAAAAAATTAAAAAAGATGTTACAAAACTATTTATTGAAAGTGATAGAAAGGCAAGGGAGTTTGCTAGGCAGCGTGATAGAGTGTATGATTCGTTGGAAAAGGAACGGTTGCATGTGCGGAATGAGGAATTGAGAGTTAGAGAGTACGAGATACGAGAAAGGACACGACAGAGAGATGTAGAGCTACAGTTGCAGGCTCAGTGGCTGGAGTTTATGAAAGAGGCAATGCAAGTTATTGTTAGGTATTTAGAAAAAAACAATTAGGTTTATATTTTAATAGCATGTATTTTTTTAAATAGGTAAATAAAATTAAAAATAGTATATGAATTGTATTTGTTTTCTTTTAAATTGATATTTATTACCAACATAAGTATAATAACCTAAAACATTAAAAAATGCCCTTCTATGAGTATAGTTATGTACATACACCTACAACTAAAATATAAACAAAATCCTATTCTATCTAATGAATTCTATTAATTCTATCTACTAATAGATTCCTTATTGCTCTTCCCCTAATTAAATCATCTCCGGTATCATTCTCTCGAAACACACGTCTGGAAAATTGTGCTGGCACTCTTTCATCACGGTGTTCTGGTTCAGGCACATTGAACTTGAGGGCTAAATTGTGCAACACACAGCAAGCTGTTATTATTTTCGCACATTTCTCAGGTGCATAGTGGAGCGTGCGATCTTTACACAAACAACGCCATCGATTTTTCAGCAGCCCAAAAGTATTTTCAATTGCCACCCTGGTCTTTCCATGGATTGCTGTATATTTATACGCTGGGGTTCCTTCAACAGCATCTAAAATGGGTGTCATTAACCAGGGTCGCTGTGGATAACCAGAATCACCTGCAAATATTTTTAGGTATATTATATAAATAGGCTTAAGTTTTTTTTAATAAGTCCAACTAAAAAATATATTTTAATAACACTAACCTAATAACCAGACTTGTTCACTATTTCGATGTAACTCCTGCATGTAATTATTCACTAAACTATTCTCCCATATGAAAGCGTCGTGTGTGGCTCCTCCGTATTTAGCATTTATGCTTAAAATTCGACAGTCACTGTCACATATCTGCAATTAAATTAAAATTGTAATATTTTGTTATCTTATGATGGTAATAGTGTCTATAAAAAAATAGTGCTTACCATTTGTACATTTAATGAATGGAAATGCTTTCGGCAATAAAATAAGTGTTCTATTTCTTTTTTGGGTGTAAAAATATGGAAATGGCATCCGTCGATGCATCCTACAACACCAGGAAAGCCATACTTAGCATAAAATCTGGAAGATAAAAATAAGATGAGTACCACGTATAAAATGACGATGATTGAAGTACGTATTAATCCCTCTAATCTACTTATTCTAGGTTACCAACTACTTAACTAAATAATCTACTTATTGTAACTACAAAGACCCGTTTTTAATAATTTATAGCTACACTACGGTTAAGCATTTTATAAACAAACAATAATTTACAAATACAAGGTGGCCATTGTCGACCAAAACACTTGACGCCCTTCTTTTTAGATACACAAAAAATTATCCCAGTGTTATTATGTTCGTACTAACTTATTTTTTATTACATCTCTGTCAGCTCTTGTTTTAGGAAATTTTATAAATTCATTTAATATTGCAGGAGTGATAAGAGCATCTGTGACCTCCTTGACAAATTTGCTGACTGTGGTTTGACCTAAATATTTAGCCATTCCCACTATACGCTGATAAGATCCAGTTGCATAGAAAGACAGTGCACATAGAACCTGTAAATGTATTTTATACTACATATACCTTGTATTAAATATTCTTATTTTTGTTTTGTAATATCTAGGTATGTGGTACACCTTACAACGTGCTTACGAACCTTAAGCTCTAGGCTAATCCTGGTGCTCGATTTTAAATTAGTTTTTTGACGGAGCCGGTCACAAAGAAATTTGAAGGCTTCTTTGTTTAGTCTATATCTATTTTTAAACTCCGTTTCATGAATAATAGCTGGATTCATTGTTTTCCTGAGTAAAGCTCTGCGCGTTATTTCTCTAGAAGTATATTAAAAATATTAATTTAAGAAGTACCTACATAATAAATCTATTACAAATTTAAACTTAACACGTTCTAATATATTGGTTTTATATTTAACCCGTGCGGGAATCGAACTTGCGACACAGAGCGCGCATTCCAATTGCTTAGAGACTACACCAAAAATGTCGTTAAACTTAAAATCAAATAATAAATAGGTAATGTACTACTCACCTTGTTTCTCTTTCACTTTCCTCATTTTCGATTAAAGTTACTGCGAGTAAATAATGCGAAGAGCTACGTTCGTATAGCGATGGTCTTTGCATTTTAATTAATTCAATAACAATAATAAAATAATAGTTTGAGTCAATAAAAAACACTTCCAATTATATACTTAGTGTAAAACAATTTAAAACGTAAAAATCCAATTATAAACTATATTTTAATTCGTTACGCAACTATTCTCACCGAAGATTTTTAAGTGAATAAAGTTTCGACTGTGCTCGATAGCCAGCCTTCGAAATTTACATTACCGTACGTCAAAACTATGTTCGTGCTCCCGATGATTGTTTATAAGTTTCAAGTGTCGATAGGTTGACGATACGTTTACATTACGAAGGTACCACAAAATCGTTCGTGCTAGCAAAATTAGTTGTTTTTACGCACGATAGAGGCGCTGTTCAATTCTCATACAAATTATTCTCGATAACGATACGAATATTTTTTCGCAAGTCGTTCGTGCTTGAGCCTATGGAGTGTATTTGACTGCCTAAAGCATCTCCTACACGGTTGCAAACCAACAGGTGGTTGCCATCCATCTAGACTGCACAACTGCAGTCTATATGGATGGCAACCAAAAGGGTGACCATCTAGACTGCACAACTGCAGTCTAGATGGATGGCAACCACAAGGGTGACCATCTAGACTGCACAACTGCAGTCTATATGGATGGCAACCACTAGGGTGACCATCTAGACTGCACAACTGCAGTCTATATGGATGGCAACCACAAGGGTGACCATCTAGACTGCACAACTGCAGTCTAGATGGATGGCAACCACAAGGGTGACCATCTAGACTGCACAACTGCAGTCTATATGGATGGCAACCACAAGGGTGACCATCTAGACTGCACAACTGCAGTCTATATGGATGGCAACCACTAGGGTGACCATCTAGACTGCACAACTGCAGTCTAGATGGATGGCAACCACAAGGGTGACCATCTAGACTGCACAACTGCAGTCTATATGGATGGCAACCACTAGGGTGACCATCTAGACTGCACAACTGCAGTCTATATGGATGGCAACCACTAGGGTGACCATCTAGACTGCACAACTGCAGTCTATATGGATGGCAACCACAAGGGTGACCATCTAGACTGCACAACTGCAGTCTAGATGGATGGCAACCACAAGGGTGACCATCTAGACTGCACAACTGCAGTCTATATGGATGGCAACCACAAGGGTGACCATCTAGACTGCACAACTGCAGTCTATATGGATGGCAACCACTAGGGTGACCATCTAGACTGCACAACTGCAGTCTAGATGGATGGCAACCACAAGGGTGACCATCTAGACTGCACAACTGCAGTCTATATGGATGGCAACCACTAGGGTGACCATCTAGACTGCACAACTGCAGTCTATATGGATGGCAACCACAAGGGTGACCATCTAGACTGCACAACTGCAGTCTATATGGATGGCAACCACTAGGGTGACCATCTAGACTGCACAACTGCAGTCTATATGGATGGCAACCACAAGGGTGACCATCTAGACTGCACAACTGCAGTCTATATGGATGGCAACCACAAGGGTGACCATCTAGACTGCACAACTGCAGTCTATATGGATGGCAACCACAACGGTGACCATCTAGACTGCACAACTGCAGTCTATATGGATGGCAACCACAAGGGTGACCATCTAGTCTGCACAACTGCAGTCTATATGGATGGCAACCACAAGGGTGACCATCTAGACTGCACAACTGCAGTCTAGATGGATATGGATACCAGTGTGGCCTCTGTTGGGACGTTGGTTTGAAACCGTGTAGAAGATGCTTTAACCACCAAATGGATTGGCATTGCGGATTCAAAGAATCTTTAGGACGTTTGCTCCATCCAATGCTTGATGATAGGCAATTGGAGATCGGGGAGGAGAAAATAATGCAATGTTATACAAGATAAAGAAAATTCAGGAGGGCAATTACTAGCTACGAAAATAAAATAAAAACGACTGTGCTTTAAACCACATGACTGCAATATTTATGTTTTTTATTAATTTTAAACTTACAAGATCTGATAGACATATTAATTAATGTGGTTTTATTGTATAGACGCTTTATATGTTATTTTTTTAATTATTCAATTACTTTATAATAATTAATAACCTTTATGTCACTTAAATTTTGCATGCCGTCAAATCGGCGTAACATGCTGAACCTATACAATTTTATGTAACACCTTATAACCATGTTGCTGGCGAATAAATATATTTCATCTCATTTCAATATAACTTAGATATAAAAAAGAAAATGAAGATATAGAAAATGTGTGCACAGCTCCTGTCTCTTTCGTGCCCCTACAGTAATAATCTCTCTTTCTATCTTATAAATTCTAGCAAATAAATAAATGATTGATTGATTGATTGATTGATATCTTCACTAATTTATATATCCCTCTCAACAACCGTTCGCCTCGCCTGATTTCAATTTTCGTAACGCCCTCGTCACGCATTCACCAGCTTACTCCCCAAGTCAAGCATCCGTAAAGAAGTTTTACCTCAAAAATTAAACGTAACCAGATTGGTAATATAATTGGTGCCAAATTATACTTTTTTCTGCATCATGCAAGCTGATCGTTATTTTTGTATAGGAAGTTAATCTTCTATATTGTGTGTTCTGCACGTTGATGTGAACAGGTGGTTTATTTTCATTGGCATATTAATCTCGTGGACACGTGGTTAATTTTCATTGTAATATTAATCTCCGTAAGTTACGTAATTATTAGATAATTAAACTACACCTTGTATAATTCTAAGTCAAAATTTACTTAATGGAAGTATCAAGAATTGCGGTTGCTGATGGTACCTCCGGAAGCTTTAAGACCTTTCTCGATAAAACGCCAACTCATGCCAATTAATTAATGTCGTTACTTTGTCTAATAGACAAATTGGAACTTACAAAATTGTTTAACTTTTATGAATGGTATTACGGTGAGAATAGAATTAAATATCGTAAAAAAAGTGCCCATTTTAGTCACTATATGATTTATCTCTTGTACAGTCCGAAAATAAAACAAAACAGAAGTTGATCGTTCTACGCACAGCTGGAACCCCTGGGTCTACAACCATGAAATTTTGCACAAATATTCCTTAACTGAAGTAGGTGAGCACTAAGAAAAGATTTTTGAAAATTCAACCCCTAAGGGCCTATGTTTATTAAGCGCGCCGTTAACGCGCGTTTATAGTGATACACACACGCGTTAGCATCGCGTTTGTATTAATTCAAACAAACACCAAACTGCTCTGTAGGATAAAAGCGCGCCGTCGTCGCGCGTTTCTAAAACGCGCATCGACGGGGCGTTTAAAAACCGCGGTGTACACAGGCTCTAATGGGTGATAAAGGAAAACAAAAGGTTGTATCGAACAACATCTTTTCTTGGTCTGATCAACTTCAAAGTTGGCATTTATATTCAAAGAAAGTTTCCGAACAATCAGCCAGTAATATTCCATTTTTATAAATATGATCTTAATTTATTAGTTTAAACCTCTTCGATGTCTGATTTCGACTACTATGCAGACGAAGTCGCGGGAAGAAGCTAGTGGTAAATAACAACCGTTTTTACTCACGTAGATTTTAAAAAGCGCTTGTAATTAGTCAGAACATAAATTTTGATGTATTACAAATTAACTATCTGTAGCGTATTCTAAATATAAATAGATTATTAGATTGAGACTTATATTTGATCATATAGAATTATAACTTAATTTATGATGGAAATAGTTTGTTAAAAGCTAATTTCTTTCAAAGTTGTCAGAATGGTTATTTAAGGATTTTTAAATACTAGTTGTTAATACTTACAGTTTTAGATATATATCTAAATGGTCCTATCCATATTGAGATAAGAAATCAATTTTAAAAAAACCTTAATCAAATTACGACACTGTCCAAAACCAAATTCTATAAAAGCATATTTCAAACCTAACGTAAACTGCGCTAAACTTAATTCAATATACTCGTATAAAATACTGTGAATAGACAAAAATATTAAGAAGTGAAATGGCCGATTCCAATTTTGATAATAGGTATCGTACCGTTCTTTCAATTATGTAACACAATTTTTTTAGCGTTTTCTTCTGGTAGCGAGCTTTAATGTCCTATATGAGTCAGAAACTTTAAATTTAGGGTTCTTGTGTCAGGATTAAACAACGTTTCCTAGAAAATTAAAGTATTTTGTAAACTATATTAACTCGGTAGATATAAAATTTGTAAATAATAATCTATATTTTGCGTTTTGTTACATAAAAAGTGTAAGTGCGCTTTTTATTATTATATGTTACTGCACTAAAACTTATGACTCAACATTAGGACTGTTTACTAACTAAATGCATACATTTAAAAATACATTACGAAAATTTATTTTTGTATTTAAACTTTTGCTCTACATACTAATTATGGTATGACCATTTATGGTATGTCAAGAAAAAAAATATGGTCTCTTACCTCTAGGGCTGTAGCCATCACTTTTGTCCATAAATATCGCCAATAAAAATACAATTACAACACAACAGATAGCACGCGTCATAGTCATTATTTTACACGACAACAATCATATCATTATTACCATCCAGGCACAATTTGCGTTAATATTACGCGAGAATTACGCTACTATACGTATCAAACTTTAACGATTCATAAACATCACTATCAATCATCATAACGACCAATAAAAACGTGGTAAAAGTCAGCCATTCGATGTTTGAAAATTTAAAACCCGAACTTTTTTTAATCTTTGAAATCGAAACACGTGCGATCGCGACGGTGTTGAAATTAGAAATGGTCGGAAAAAAGTGCGCACTGCGCTTGAGTCTTTATTAGTGACTAAAGATTGTGTTTTTACTTTTTTCCGCGGTGCGGTGCGCCGGCGCCTAATGCCCCCACTGGGAAAATGTTGTGGTGGGAGGTTGACAACATTTTATGTAAGGGTAAATGAAAGAAGGAAATTGAGAGTGACAGGTCTTGGTTTATTAGTTGTCACGTATAAGGGAAACTTTTGTCGTGTTCAATATTCTAATAGCGCGTTCTTGGCGGAAGGATATTATGGTAATGATATGTTTTATTAAACCAACCCTAGTTAAATGGAAATAAACTACATACCTACATTCGATTTACTAACTAATTAGAAAAGGCTATGGCTGACCGTTTTTTTTGGGTACCGTACTCAAAGGCTTACAACGAAAGCCGATTACTATATCATCATCAGCATCATCATATCACCCGAAAGACGTTCCCCAAGGCTGTTGGACTGCTGGACAAAGAAGAATCTCCACAATCCACAATACAAAATCTCCTGTTATGCTTTGAAGATTGTCGGTGCACCTTGTAGGGGACCTGCTCACGCTGCGTCTTCCAGTTCATGGTCGCCAGTCGAGAACCTTTCTGCCCCAGTGGCCGTCGGTTCTACGAATCCCGCCCACTGCCACTTCAGTTTGTCAATTCTTTAGGCTATGTCGGCTACATTGGTTCTCCTGCCTGATTTTGACTACTACTGTATAATAAATATAATAAAAATAAAATGAATTAATAAAACTAATTGTTCAATTTTAAGAATTGCCAAACTGAAGTGTCTAGCGTTACTGATCATAGCTCGTAGAACCGACGGCCGCTTTTATGGCAAAAAGGTTTTTGGCGAACACGAACCGTAAGATGCAGCGTGGGCAGCCCCACAAGTTGAACCAACTATTTTGCAAGGGTTGTGGGAAGCTGCTGCTAAACCGCCTTAAATTTGAATATAAAGTACTCCCAAACTAGGCAGGACCTGTACTATGGCAATCAGAGAACTGATAAACATACTTTTATATTTACACGTTACGAACACGGACACAAAACAAATAATCGTGCTAATCTCATAAACATTAGTCTTGGCTGGGGATAAAACTCACATACTCTGGCTTAGTAGGCAGGTTCACTAGACCAACAAGCCAGTCCAAAATATTAGCATTCCAATAAAAACTTAATCATACAGATTATATCTTCTTATTTTATAGATATTTAATATTAATATTAATATATTTGACTGCACGTGTGGCACGTGTGGCACGTGTAGACAGTCGCCTCAGCACTTCGTGTCGCGAGTTCGTTCGAGTCCCGCGCCGAAATAGTATTTGTGTAACCCATAAATAGTTGTTCTGAGTCTGGATGTAATTTGTGTCCGTCTATTATATGTTTGTAAAGTACCCCGCGACACAGGGATTAAATTCCATAATGCGAGCGTTGTCTTTAAAAAAAAGAAAAAAAAATACCATACTTAGTGAGATAAACCGAATAACTGTTCATTAGCGATCCTTATGTGAGACCTTATCAATTACAATCCTAAAAAATGTTGGCGATCAATGCCTATAGAGAGTGAAATGATCGGCGCATGCGCCAATCTGTCGTATTTGTACCTAGTAGCAGTCGTATAGCGACTGTTGTTGTGGCAAGTCGTGGTTCTAGTTGATTGGATGTGTTGTAAATATCTATAATCCAACTGAGTGATCACTATTACTTTGATTCGTATTTACGTTTATTTATTCGCATGGATAGTGGTTACTCTAGTGTCAGAGTTGTTTAAGTCGCATAGTAGGCCTCCGGCATGGCCTAACGACATGGAACCGCTAGACGTGCCCTCCAAAGCGCGGAGACGCTTTGAAATTAATATACGTTTTGCGGCATGTAACTTTAGGCCGAAAACGCACTTATGAGAGCAACTGGGTATTATCGCCTAAGCGCTATACTTATTCATAATATCTTTCTTTGAAATCAATTTAGTAGTCCCGTGACGTAAGGCATAACAAACAATATGATTGACAACGTTACTTTCAAGAACGAATATACCACGGGTATTTTTTAATATGCCGTTGACAGTCGGCCCAGGATACTGTCACTGGCACTGACACTGTCACTGCTTCACCAGACATTAGAAATGAGAGAGGGCAATAGTACCTACTCTAGGCAAATAAAAGTACAAACTATTATTCTCGCAATGAAGGCCTCATTGCGAGAATAATAGTTATTAGTGAGAATAATAGTCATTTGGGGTTCGAATTGGTTTATGAGGATGTTTTGAACAACTCTTGATCGTAAGTAGGTACTTATGGTTAGACTATTTATTTAGAACAACTGTTGATCATACTTACGGTTAAAGAATATTAATTTATATCTCAAAAAGAATAATACATTATATGCTAACATGAGAACTTATATATTTAAAAGTTAACAATATTCAGAAGAGCGTAATTGTAAACGTACTGTGTGGCAGACGGCAAAGTATATCACTACCCCACTTTATCCCGTGAGGGGCATAGAAGTCGACCCGAGGAATTATCTCCTAGACCATCATACTTCGAAAGCCAACCCGTCTGCCAAGCGTGGCGATTATGGCATATCCTGCGCAATTATGGACACAACTGCAGGAGTGGTGTTTCGCACTATATCAACACGAGCCCAACCAACTTAATGTAAAGTTTAAATTTACAATTACTGTTTAAAAACATTTAACGACTTTAACTATTCTGCATGCCATCCGTTTGGGACAATATTTGAATCGGACTATTCTTAAAGCATTCATAAAAATAATAATTTCTATTAAAACTCTAGTTAGTAGTAGTAGTTGAGAATGGGATAGAACTAATGGCGACACACTTTTCCCTCCTCAGAGTTTTCGTTCATCCAACTGTTGTCCAGAAGAGAGGGAGAGATAATACTTCGGTGTATGAGATAGGACCACCGTTTGTACCAATATTTTAAAATCTGCTTTGTTTCATTTATTTTAAAATTTTGTACAGGTAGGGGAAGCCAAAGGAAACCAATCAACTTTAAGGTAAGGAAGCGACATAACAAACACTGTCACTGCCCTTCTCAAAGTGACCGAAGATATTCGCTGGGCCATGGACAATAAATTCCTATCCCTTTTGGTATTGCTGGATTTCGGTAATGCCTTCAATTCTGTCGATTTTGATGTCCTTCTTGGTGTCTTATCTTCGCTAAACTGCTCTTCCAGCAGCATCTCCTGGTTTAACTCTTATCTTCGGGGGCGCTCGCAGTGTACTCGCCATGAAGAGTCTTATTCAGATTGGTGTACACTCACTGCGGGGGTACCTCAGCGTGGCGTTCTTTCTCCTTTACTTTTTTCCATTTTCATAAACTCCGTTACAAGAGTTATCTCCTCTAACTTCCATCTGTATGCAGACGATTTGCAACTTTACAGGTCCTTCGCCCATAACAATGTTACTGCCGCCATCTCTGCTATAAATTCTGACTTGGAACACATCAACCAATGGGCTAAGTCCTTTGGTCTATTAATTAACCCGAGTAAATCCCAGGCCATGATCATTGGAAGCAGGCATATGTTGAGATATCTAGAGATCGCGTCCATTCCTGCAGTTTATTTAGATGGCTATGCAATAACATACACCGAAACCGCAAAAAAAATGGGTGTAACTTTCGACTGTAATCTTTCTTGGAAGGCACATGTCTCTGAAGTCAGTAGGAAGATTCACTTTACTTTTCACTCACTGAAACATCTCCAAAACTTTCTGCCTTTGAAAACGAAAATCTTTCTTGCTCAAACTCTTCTACAACCCATTCTAGACTACGCTGATTGCTGCTATCTGGATGTCACCGAGGAGCTGTTGAATAAACTTGAGCGCTTGCAAAATCTCTGCATTCGTTTTATATTCGGTCTTAAGGAATATGATCATGTCTCCAATTTTCGCAAGGATCTCAAGTGGCTACCCGTTCGGCTTCGCAGGAATACTCGTATATTGTGTCTCCTCTTCAATATCCTTCACAATCCCTTATCCCCTTCCTACCTGCGGGGCCGTTTTTCCTATTTCCATTGCTCTGATGCTCTCTGCTGTGTGGTGACGGCGACAAATATCAGAATCAGAATATCATCACCCCATCTCATCCCGTGGGGGGCGTAGAAGTCGACCCGAGGGAATATCTACCAGAGGACGGGAAGCAGCTTCCTTCTGAGTACTATGACCATCATACTGCGATCGCCAACCCGCCTGCCAAGCGTGGCGATTATGGCATATCCCCTCAAGATGATTATTGAGGGAGGCTTGTCCAGCAGTGGACTTATTTAAGCTGTAATGATGATGCTCCCTGCAGATCCCATCGTCGATCCCTTCTCCTAATCCCTCAACATAAAACAGATTTTTACTCCTACTCCTATATGGTTCATGCGGTCAGGTTGTGGAATTCTCTTCCCCCTAACATTCGCCAATGTAAAACAGTATCAATATTTAAAAATCTTTACAAAGCACATTATCTCTCTTCCTCATCCTAGTTGTATGTATATGTATGTGTATAAAGATATTTATCTGTGTATTTTATAAGTATTTATGTATATTAGCATGTAGTGTATGTATACATATATGTATTACTAGAAACTACACACGCTATGTTATATTTCTTTTAATTTCTCCTCTCGCGGGTCTGCTGGAAGAAATTTCATTGAAATAAGCAGTACCTTTGTACATGTTATTTTCTTTTAAAAGGAGATCGGACATCTTAGTATGGACTTTGGTCCAAGTGGCGTCGGCTGATGAAACCTAGTCTATATAATAGTTCGTGAATGTAGGATATTTTTTTACTATGGACACCATAAAATCGGCCCACGAAGAAAAAAGTTATACAGTTCAGAAAGTATTTACCTATTATAGACGAATAATTGAAAAAGCTGCCTTTTTTTAATTTTTAATGATTAAATAAAAAATAAAATAAATAAAAATAAAACAAAACAATTAGAACCCTAAGGGTTCTGTTACAAACAGGCTAATCATCATAAGAAATTCTGCAGGACAAAAGCATCCCCCAAGAATCATCTTGGGGCATAATCGCCAAGCTTGGCGATCGCAGTATGATGGCCAAAGTACTCAGAAAGAAGCTGCTGCCCGTCCTCTGGTAGACCTCTCGGGTCTTTTATACTCACCACGGGATGACATGGGGTGATTATATTCTGATTTTTGGCGCCATCACTACACATCAACAGGGTAATACCGATGCCTAAACTATCAGACAGTACAGATGGGAATACATAAAAAGCTGGCCAACTACGAGTCAGACTCGCGCACGAAGGGTTCCATAGCATTATCTATAAAAAACTGGCCAAGTGCGAGTCGGACTCGCGCACAAAGGGTTCCGCACCGTTATCTATTAAAACGAAACTCACGTTTGTTGTATGGGAGCCCCTTTATATATTTATTTCATTTTGTTTTTTAGTTTTGTTGTTTAGCGGCAACAGAAATACATCATCTGTGAAAATTTCAACTGTCCAACTATCACGGTTCATGAGATACAGCCTGGTGACAGACGGACAGACAGACAGCGAAGTCTTAGTACTCGGGTCCCGTTTTACCCTTTGGATACGGAATCCTAAAAATCAACTTAAACGAAAACTAGAACTACCATCTAAGGTGGTTTGAAATATTGATTGACACTGAAACCAAAATAGTAATTAGACGACTCGGTCGAGATAACAATTAGAAGCCTCCTAGGCTAATTGTAAACGCCAAGTAAAAAAAATATTTTTTTATACAATATACCATACATACATAGACTCAGACCTGTTTTCCAAAGGCATAGACAGAGACTACGGATTTATATTATGGAGTAAAATTAATTCATTGTCGGCTATTTTCGCCTTATTCTTGGTTTATACCTCGTAAAGCGGTTTACTTGATTCACTAGCTATATTGTTGTCCAGCACGATTATGTGGACAACAACATTTATATCAATACACTGATTAAAACATAATGCCGCCATATTGTGACATGCGATAGATGAACGAAAACACCAAACCTTGTGAGGTCGGTTAAAGTACAGGTCGTGAATCTTCTTACGACCACTAAGAGGAAAAAAGGACCCCTAAAAATGTTCTCAAACGAGAGTAAATAAAAACTGAACACCGACTTCAAAAACAAGCTATTCATATCTATATTTGAAGTTGGTACCAACGAGTATAAGGAACGAATGTAGGTACCTGATTATTTTCCAGGGTACGTGTCCCAACCAGCTGGGGCATGGCGCAAAAGGAGTGCACCCCGAAGCAGTATACCCGCGTTCACTGGGCTGCTCCCCCCATCAGGGGCCAAGAGAAGTCCACGGCAGGTCTGGTTTAGTCGGCATGAGTCGACATACTCACCCGAAGACATTTATTGCGGGTGACATTCATACCTTAAAAAAAGGTACTTATTTGACTTATTATTTTAAAAGTTATAAACGTATAATACTTATACAATATGATTGCAACTGTCTAACTGTCATGGTCCATGAGATACAGTCTGGTGACAGACCGATAGATAGTGGGTCTTAGTAATAGTGCCGTTTTCCCATTATACTGAACGCTAAAAAGTAGGTGGTGCCCATACATACTATTAATGTGAAACGTGCTCGACGATTCTTCTACACGGAATGAAACGGAACTTTAAACTTACACGACATAATATATGCCCAAAACAAAAACGCTTGTACTTAAGTTTAGATCTAATCTAGAATTAATTAATCAACGCTGGATGTCCTTATTATGACATCTAGTGAGAATACTTAGAACTACTATCTCCAGCGATACCCACGCGACCTACCGACATTCAAAAGTACCTCTCACTTAAATCGATTACTTCGTGAACTTATTCACTTCGTAGTACCTATTCTAACCGCCAGAGGCGCTTGTGGCATCGCCATAGTAATTGCAATTACGGTTACATTTCCTTTCTCTTTCTATCTTACACTAATGACACTAACTAGAAAGAGATGGACGTTATTGTGTCAATGGAACGTATCGTAAGTCGTAAACATAAGCCAGTTGTTCAGCCAAATTCGACCGTGGTGGGTCACAGACAAGTTTTATACTTATTTTAGTTTTAAATATCGCGTTATTAGTACAATATTACTTAAACGTGTATTATGTAGACATGTGCTAAAGAGTTAAGTGTTGTTTCTAATGTTCTCGTGGTCTTTTTTCGTGTTTTCTGTGATATTAATCTGTTAATATAACGGTATTGTGTTGTGAACTTCTGGTTTTGTATAGATTTGAACACGCCTAGACCCGGTTTTTTGTGTAAAAAGTACAGGATGCAACGTCACATGTGATTTTGAAAAACCTTTTATTGATGTAAGTAACTAAAGCAACCATGATACAAACATGCATTTTATTTAGCTTTTGTAACTATAGGAACTACTTACTAACTTATTTCGTAATAATGTTTAATCATACTGTATTATTTCTTTGTATTAATTTGCTATTGAATAACTTAGAACATTCTGTAATGAAAGAAATTAAACAACTATAAAGGACTTATATTAAACTTTATGCTTACCTAGCTGATTATTCTTCGGTAAACGAGTCATCGATCAATCAATATGAATTAGGTATTTATATTCTTAATTCTTCATGCGTGGTGATCTTATTTTGAATTTATTTAAATCGTTTAGCTTAAATATTAAATTTTAAAATCAGCTCGTCATTACAGAAACCCTGTTTTATATAATTATGTATATAGTAAGTTCGATTCGCCTTTAGAATATTATTCATAAATAACAAGGAATTTAGGACATGGCGTCGTTTTTCGAAATTCGAATTAATGAAATAATCTTTCCTTTTCAAAGGCCTTTGACTTTCGTATTAAGAACGTTAGTTTTTTAAAGTATCTGTGATTTTCTCAATCTGCCAGATCTTTTAAAAGTTTTGAATAGTTCCAATATTAAGGTCAATATTTTCCACCTATGATTCATAATTCATAAGATAGTAAGTTCATAAGCATAAATAGCAGACGTCGAGTTAAGCAAGCGGTGACCTTGTTGCAAAGGTCCCCATTTGCCATTCTCTACTGGTTTGTCACGCACATTTGTTCGATGAGAGAAAATACCTAGTTGAGCAAATTATTGCCTTGTACAAAGGATTAATGAAGATAGACTCTTTGCTAATGAAGCAGATTAGTTCCACTACACGGATAGTGTTACAAAAAAGCGCATTGATTTAAAAAAAATCAAGAGGTACATTTAAGTTGACTATACACCGGACCTTTGTATGAGTGGATTTAGGGTCTGACCTGCGCTATATCTCAGAGGTGGTGCATTTGATCCCCCCACTGTGCAAATCGTGTGTAGTATATCACATTCTGTGCGTGTGTTTCGGAGAGTAGGTACCTATATAATTATAAGCCGTGAATCTCGATATTTTTATTAAACATCTATGAATCTCGTTGGTTTAATAGTTGCGTGTTCAACTACAGATAATAAAGTCCTGGATTCAAATCCCAGGTATGGCCAAAAAGTGATTTTTGGGATATTTATATGTATAAAGATAAGAGAATTTCTCAGTATCAGACCGAATTCTGAGAGTTGGCGGTATTAACACCCTCGTACCTCGGAGAGTACGTAAAGCTGTCGGTCATGTACCTGCTCCGGTCGTGTCGCTAATCGTCCCGTCGGATCATGAGTAATGGAATAAATATAATAATTACCCCTTCTTTGCGCACACACTTGTGCACTATAATATGTCGAGCGCAGAAGGCTAATCTCTATTGAGACTGGCCGCTGTGGCCCAAATTCGACCATGAGGACATTATATCATCATGACAATGGTTACAGGTAGTTAGAAGCCTAATTAAATATGATAAACTTCAAGGTCAGAAGGCCTGTAATCAGGTATAGCTGCCGCAACTGGGAGCCGACCCCAATAAACCTGAGAAAATGAAAGAAATACCTATTAAGTTCATTAAGTTTATAAACAGAGAGATTTTTGTGCAATATGACAAATTGTAATTCCCAAGGTTACTAGAAACCTACTAACTTTGGCCTTGGTTACTAAAAACTGCTGATCGTGGGTTTTTGACCTGAAATAAAAATAAAATAAAATAAATTTTAATTCACATGCTTTTTTTATTGCCACCTGCAAAAAGTGATTGCGGGTGGATATGTCGGACTCGCACCGACTAAACCTAACCTGTCGTGGACTTCTCTTGGCGCCCGACGGGGGAGCCCCGGGAACGCGGATATGCTGCTCCGGTGCCCACCATTTGCGCCATGTCCTAGATAGACGGGACACCTATCCTGGGAGGGCTCTTTATTCCCTCCCCCTTTGATTATAATTATAATCAAAGCCCTCCCGTATTGCCAACTCCCAAAGCCCTCCCCTATTGCCAACTCCCGTTAGTCTTGCATAGCGACTGCGCAACAAACAGATTGCTCGTCTTCCCGGAGCTGCATTCACGTGGCGGCAGTAGAGGACACTTCTCTTTCTGCCACCGCAGAGAATCCAAATGTTTATATATGCCCTCATACAGATATCTTAGGTCGAATAAAATTTCGAGTAAACTTACCCTTGGATCGAAAATTTCATTTGAATGCAGTAATCTTACCCGTGCCCATAGAACGACGTGGCCTACCCTTTTTTACCCAAATATGTGAAATAGTTCCGCTATAGATACTATAGCACTACGAAATTTTACGACTTAAAAAAATACGGTATTAAAATATTTTATTGAAACGACTGCACTTCTAAATAATTTTATTTAGAAGTGCAGTCGTTTCAATAAATGCACTTTTTATCAAAACTCTTACCTCCTGCTTTAAAAATACAGGTCCGATATCACGAACATGCTGTGGAAAATTGCATATTGAGACGATACCAAAACTAAATTTTATCCTTTACTAGTTGTACCCGCGGTTATACCCGCGTTAAGCTTTATAAATTATAGCCTGTTTTAATCCAGGGTGTCAGCTAACTCCATACCAAATTTTATTAAAATTGCTTCAGCCGTTAAGACGTGAAGAAGTAACAAACATACACACTCACACAGTCACAATCTTTCGCCTTTATAATATTACTGTGAATGATTTTGTAAGATTCAAAAAGTGCTATCGATAGCAAGAGATGGTTTCTTGTACTTAATCGTGTACTTACTCTTTTCATTATTATTATTGATTTTATTATTATTGCGATTAAAATATTTTCCGCCAATGCCGTTAAATCGGGCTGTAAATTACAGCCTGTAATGCCTGTAATCATAGGCCCGAAAACTTGCGAAAATCTATCTGAGGCGTTTGACTACTTGTTTAAAAGTGCAGTTCATCGTCCAAGGGACACATAATTGTTATCAGCGCCGCTTGGCAAGTTTAAGTTAGTCTATAGATGGGTGACCGGCAAAATAATTTAATATCTGTGACTTGCCGTGCTTCGGAAGCTTCGGCCACAAGCTTCGGCCCCGACTGTAGTTAAAGCTTTACGATTGTCGGTGTTTATCCATGTCAGAGGCTTACTGGGCGGTTTGACCTACTCTGACATGAGGTATCGACTACCCACATGAGAAAGTGAATGTACTAAATGTGAAATAAACCCATAAGCAACACTCGCGTTGAGACCAGTCTTTGTAGGAGATAGTGATCGTCGCCAAAATTATGCCATCGATTAGATTTTTCATCTCTGGACAACCTCTGCATCCAAGAATTGTATCCCCCTAGTTAAGCCATTCTGATTGAGGCTGTGTAACTTTGTACGATACTCTCAATGGGAACAAGTCTTTGTACTATAACTGAGACAATTATTCGTCTCATTTATTAAAAACTACCCTCGGAGAATACATTAAGTCGTCGGTTAATATTGTTCATGTACATGTTGCCAGACCACCCGGGTGTTCTAGGAACATGTGCATGACAGTCGTATCAGAAAGCCTGGATACCAGATTCAGTAGCAGTATTTTAACTAGTCTCTAATGGGTATCAAGTTCAGATGGCAGTCACCCGTATAATTCTAGTTGTTTCCTTTAGGGCTGTTGTCACAAATCAACATCATATCAGCCGAAAAACTTCCACTGCAGGACAAGGCCTTCCCAAAGATCTCTACTACTGCCGCGCCTTGCGCTGCACGTATCCAGCTGCATGCCGAAATAAAATTTGTTTTTTTCTTAATATCATTAACAGCAACTACACGGAGGCGCTCCTTGCCAGTTGCACTTATCGGTCTGTAAGTGATTGATGTGGTAAAGCACCTAAGCACGCGGACAGTCCATAGATGGGTGACCGTTAAAGTGGTTTAATTTCTAAGCGTCTCCGTGTTTCGGTAGGCACGTTAAGCTGTCGGTCCGTTTGCTGTCAGGGGCCTACGGGATGGTTTGAACAACTCTGAACAACCAGAGTAACCAAACCACTGCCGACGTACGACGACGAAGTCGTACGACGAAGAAGAACTAGAAGGAAAGAAAGCAAAAACAATCTGTTAGTTTGCACCAAGCCATAACGTTTGCCCATCAGTCGGACCTAGAACGATCGTCGCTCAAAGTCCCTAAACGCTCGTAAATCCATATGTTCTGCGTTTGGCTATCTCCGATCGGGATCAGACTATGATGCTGAATGAATTGACAATGCATACTATTTGAGCTGTTAATAAGGTACCGTGCAGGTACTTATATGTTAAGCTGGCCTTATTTGGCGGAAATTAGACCAGCCATGCTAGTATAACGACGAAGATGTGTTTGTCGTTCGATTCATCCCCATGATCGCAACCATAGAATTGTTTGTTATCTTGATTTCATCTTCGGATGCTGTAGACAGACATCACCCAACAAATGAAATCAAAGTAGTTACAATGAATATTTAAAAACATTAAAATAACCAATTTGACAATAATTTCAAGGAATGCCTATTTAACTAAAGCATTATTGTCTTAGATTAAATTATATTCTACTTTTTTTATATATAATATTGTTATATATAATAAATTTTTGGTCAAGTGAACACTGAGTAATTACTTAACAATGATATGTACTCTTATAAAGTCTACGTACTTAAAACGAAAACAATTTACTAATAAAAAATAGCATTTAAATCACAGTCAGCGGGTAGTGTGCCCAAAAAGCTAGCATCGTTACCTCGTTGTATAGCCAAGGTGATACACTGGCCGAGGTGCACCCCACCCTACCCCCGTGTCACCTGAAGTTTTGACAATGCGTCTGGACAAGCTCTTTACAAATTTGAGCAAATATAAGTCACGATCGAATAATCTACTTGTAACTAAAATGTGTTAATTCTATAGTTAATTAAATAATAATAATATCCTGGAACATTATTGACACACGGCCATCTGATCCCTAACTAAGCAGAGCTTGTACTATGGAAACCAGATAACTGATATACCACATGTAATATTTTTCTTTTGTAAATACATACTTACATATACAGATAATTACACCCAGACTCAGGACAAACAGACATGCTCATGCACACAAATGTCTGTCCTGGGTAAGAATCGATCCCACGACCTCCAGCGTGAAAAGCAAGCATTTGCCAACCACGCCATAAGAGGCCCGCCAAATTTGTAATGCTATTAATGTTCTGACTATTTAAGCGCTTTGAAAAGTCTACGTGAATAAAAAAAGTAGCACATTGTCTCCATGCTCGCTCCGTAGACTGTAAGTCACCATAGCATTACTATTATGTATGAGACCTTTAAGTTCGACCCCCCGCATTTCTCTTCGTGTGGGACGCGACATGCAAATGATATGATTATAGCATTACAATAATAGCACAACGGAATAGTCTAATAATATATCTAACAAGATCATTATGCTCATAACCATTTCTAACTATTATGATAATAGTCTTTTATCTTCTTAGAAAGTCAAGCTCTGCACTATTGTGTTGCACATACGAAATATTTTCATGAACATGTTTTATGATATTATTTTTTATGTGAAACGTAATTATGACCTGATGTATTAACGGAGTATTTAGTTAAGTTGTTACATAATTGGTTCTGTTGGTATAAAAGGCTAAATTACGGCTGTCTAATACAGAGTGTTATATTTACATGTCATCTCATCCCAAACTAAGCAGAGCCTGTACTATGGTAACCAGACAACTGATAAACATAGTTATATTTTCTAAATACATAAATATTATAGACTAGCAGTGCCCGCGGACTTCGTTCAGCGTTATAAATATTTTTGTCCCTGCCCGTTTGTCTCCCGTAATACTTCAGGTTAAAAGTTCGGGATAAATTTTGGATAAAAGATCACCATCCACTAGGAAAACATGCCTTTAGTTCTAAATAGTCAAAGGATCAAGACAGTCTAAAATGTTGTTTGTTAGTCCATTCATATAGATATTTAACTTGAATAATGTAATAATTGACCAAACAGGTAATAGCAAATACCTTTATCCAGTCAAATCATCGTGGCAGCCAAAAGACGTCTACTGGTTCTCCACAATGCCTGATCTTGCATTACCCGCATCTAGCGGCCTCCCGCGTCTTGTGAAAGATCATTTCTTGTAAGGGTCCTGCCCACGCTGTGTAAAAACTCCACTATAAACCTACAATCAAGGACGGTCACCGTAGCCTAGTTGGTAGTGCTCCTGCCTACGAAGCTGGTGGTCCTGGGTTCGAATCCCGGTAAGTGCAAATATTTGTGTGATGAGCACGAATATTTGTTTCTGAGTCATGGATGTTTTCTATGTATTATGCATGGATGTTTTCTATGTATTTCTATGTATATCGATTCCTTCTGTAAAAGGAGCGATACACATAATGTAAATACTAGATATAAGAATAATCTCATATTGCATACTACCCGTCTCCACAAAATAAGTAACTCTTTTATGGGGCAATGTATAAGATTCTATAACAAACTTCCCAATGATATTAGAGAATTGTCTACGAATAAGTTTAAAAGAATTATTAAAGCCAAATTGTGTAGCAGGGCATATTACAAAATTTCTGATTATTTAAGTGATAAAAGTGCTTGGGATTGAGTTGTTCTGAGTCAACACACATGATTGTCATTAATCTTAAGTATATTTTATTTTAAAAAAGGATTCCTACAGAGTTTTCTGGCAGTGTTTCTCAGTAGCTGCCACGTCATGCACTGCACGGTAGGGTAAAAAAAAATATGACGATTCCACATAACTGTAATTTTTTTACGGAATAAATTACCTTTGACTTTGACTATTTAAGTATTTATCTATCTATGTACAAAATACAAATACAAAAATGTTGTATGTATATCGTCGCCTGGTACCCATAGTACAAGCTTTGCTTAGTTTGGGGCTAGGGTGATCTGTGTGACATTGTCCCTAGATATTATTATATTAATTTGTTTGACAAGTACATAAAGTACATAATCATAATGTTTAATCGTAAATGTAACTTGTCAGAGCTGTTAAAACCGCTCTCGTACGAGTGCACTACTTGAGCTCGACAAATGGATGTACGATTAATGCTTGTGCGACAAAATTGGACACACTGGAGCTTGACATCACGCGCTGTCGTGACGCACCTGCGATTGGTCGAATTAACCACTAATCTCTTCATGAGTGAATCGACAACACAACCTTTTCACTTCTGACGGGGTCGCAGTGTTAACCTAACCTACTTTTCTGGCATCAAGTCGTTTCTGACGGGGTCACAGTTCTAACCTAACCTACTTATATCGTTAATGGTAGACCTATCGAGGACATCAGATATACATATGATTATGTATACAAATATTAATTCTTCATATCGCACCAGCGGGATTCGAACTCCAGTGTGTTCTACAAGCGTGCATTCAAACTATGGCTTTTCTGAATGGTTCTGTTTAAATGCAAGTAATTATTTAATATTATTATTATGACAGACCTTGTGGGTATAGCGACGCCGCGACGGTCGCGTTTTATTCCTACCAATGGATCCAATGCACCCCAACTGAGAAGACTCGGCGATACAACTCAGCGGGTTCATCTACTACCCGTTTCGACACGGCCCATTTGAAACGGTCCGGCGACACATAATCCAGTGTAGCTCAACACGGCCCAGTTGAGACGGTCCGGCGAAACATACTGAAGTGGTTATGGCCACGGGTTTTGTTTCACTTAAAACAATTATCAAGTTACAAAAATAATTAACTGAGCCAGATTGTTAAAATCAATTATAAAGTTATTATATATTTTATCAACAAAGTCTCCATCAGATTGTTTTGTAAAGAAAAGGATAACATTCAATCACATGGGTGGTGGTAACCCTAGTGACTAACCACTACCCAAGTAATTAAGTAAGTAAGTTAATGAGATCATCTCAGTCTCTTTGATATAAGTTTTCATAACTTCTTTTGTTATAAAGTACAAAAAAAATCAACAAAATATTCCCAGCGGATTGAATGTTATCCTTTTCTTTATAACACAATCTGATGCATACTTTGTTGATAAAATATTACTTTAGAATTAATAAAACAATCTGGATTAGATCATTCTTTTTGTAACTTAATAATTCCTTTAAGTGAACCAAAACCCGTGTTCATCCCCACTTGAGTATGTTTCGGCGGAACGTCTCAACTAGGCTGTGATGAAGTAGATAAACCCGCTGATATTGTTTCGCTGGGTGTTTTCAGTTGAGGCTTGGATGCAGATTGGTGAAGGTACTAATTTGAAACTAAACACTAAACGTGCTTGCTGGCGTGGTTGGTGGATGCTTGCTTTCTACGCCGCAGGTCGTGGGTACGATTCCCATCCAGGACAAATATTTGTGTGCATGGACATGTCTGTTTGTCCATAGTCTGGGTGTAATTATCTATATAAGTATGTATTTACAAAAGAAAAGTAGTAGGTATATAATAGGTCTTTACCTATGAAATTGCCGTTTTGTATGAAAAAATTTAAACGAATTTTTTTCATGAATTTTTTTATTTGTATTAATCGAAGTAATCACCCATGCAATCAATGCATCTTTGCCATCGCAGTGGCAGTTTATTGATGCCCTTCTTAAAGAAATCAGCTGGACGGGAGGCAACAAATTCTTCAAAGGCATTTTGTACTGCCTCTCGGGTATTGAATTTTTTTCCCGCCAAGAAGTTATCCAAATTCTGGAAAAAGTAGTAGTCTGTAGGCGCAAGGTCTGGTGAGTAGGGCGGATGACGGAGAGCTTCCAACCCCAGTTCTTGCAACTTGGAGACCGTCTGCTGTGCAGTATGAGGTCGCGCGTTGTCGTGCAGGAGCAGCGGAGACGAGCGATTGACCAATGCTGGTTGGAGATGCGCCAGCTTCTCCATCATTGTGCTCAGTTCTTCACAGTACACATCTGCAGTAATGCTCACCCCGTTTGGTAAGAAGCTGTGATGAATCACACCGGCGCTAGACCACCAAACAGTGACCATCACTTTTCTAGGGGTAAGTTTTCGTTTAGGGCATTGTTTAGGTGCTGAACCAGGATCCAACCAACTTGCTGAGCGCTTGCGGTTATCAAACAGAATCCATTTTTCATCGCAGGTAACAATGCGGTTCAAAATTCCTTCATTTGTGTGTCTGTTGAGCAGTGCAAGGCACGTCTCGACGCGTACTTCGCGCTGGCGATCATTGAGTTCGTGGGGCACCCATTTGTCAAGCTTTTTTACCTTGCCAATTTGACGCAAATGGACCAATATTGTTTTGACGCTAACGTCGAAAGCTGCTGCTAATTCAGCCGTAGATTGTGTATCATCAGCTTCCACAACCGCCTTTAATTCGTCATTGTCGACCAAAGTCTTCGGACGACCGCGAGGTTCATTTTTCAGGTCGAAATTTCCAGAACGGAAGCGAGCAAACCAATAACAGGTGGTGCGTTGGTTTGTAGTGTTAGCTCCGTAAACGTCGTTGATGTTGCGTGCCGCTTGTGCCGCGTTGCTGCCACGACGGTACTCATATTCCATAATTACTCGAATTTTTAACGTATCCATGATGACGAAAAAGATTGAAATGCGATGAAAATGTAACACTAATCAATAAAGAAATGACTACTTTTGGAAAAAAGAATCCATGTTTTTAAAATAAAATTAATTTGAAATTAGAATTCTTAGCCAAACAAAAATTATTTTGATTTGAAATGGCCAGTACTGCAGAACGGCAATTTCATAGGTAAAGACCTAATAGTATATGTTATCTGGTGTCCACAGTACAAGCTCTGCTTAGTTTAGGATCAGATGGCCGTGTGTGAGTAATGTCCCAGGATATTATTATTAATTTACAGTGCTAACAGTGAGAAATTGTGCCACAAACTGATATGAACAATCATAACTGACCGCCTGCCAAGATGTTTAATTTCGCCTATCTCTTCCAGACCTGGGTATTTGGCTATGAACACTTAAATACAGGTTACATGGAGGTTAATATTTATTTCATTACAATAAGGTTCGTTTCACATTCCGGTATAAAATTCTCTAATTGCTATTTTCTAAACCTATTGGTAATGGTATTGCTAAATAAAAACCTCTTAATAAACATCGTAAACGCGCTTGCGTGTAGAAAAGTTTTGTAAAGTGGTAGCGATTGACCCAATACGTACTATAAACAAACCATTCTAAAACAAGTTTTATGGCTGTAACAGAGAACATGTGCCTTTAAACACGAAATAAAATATCGATATCTATGCTGGTTAGTGACCCTGTCTGCTAAGGCAGAGGTCTTGGGTTCGATCCAAACTAAGGACAAATCTTTGTGTGATGAGCACGATTATTTGTTCTGTGGCTGGGTGTAATTTATCATGTATGTAAGTAGACATATGTAAGTATGTTTATCAGTTGTCTGGTTGCACTAATACAGACTCTGTCTAGTTTGGCTAAAATCAAAATACTAATAATCGACCAAGTGTAAGTCTGATTCGCACACAACAACACAAGGGGAGCCCTTGTGTTGTTGTGTGCGAATCAGAAGTCTGTCTTATTTTCGTTCGAAACAAGCACGTTTCTTGTATATGTCTTTATAATTATTTACTAGCTGTGCCCCGCGGTTTTACTCGCGAAAGTCTTTATAAATTATAGGCTGTGTGTTATTCGAATATGTATGCTATATTACTACAAATTTTCATCAATTTTTTTGCGTGAAAGAGCAAGTCTATACATCCATACTCACAAACTATCGCATTTATAATATTAGTAGGACATTCTTTGTGAAATAGACCGCTGATAGACAGGCTGACGGATGCATGGAATGACAGCGGAAGCTTAGTAATAGGGTACACTAATAATACGGAACACTAAATGTAAGTCATTGGCACCAATTCTGTGAGCATAGTCGTATAGTCTCTCCACTGCGTTCCACTAATGAAATCGTAGAAATTTGATAATCGCTCGCTCATAGGCTTTTTTTATTTTATAAAGCAGGGGGAGTGCCTCCTCATGTTACCCGCAAAACGTGTCTTCGGGTGGATATGTCAGACTCGCACCGACTAAACCTAACCTGACGTCTCTTGGCGCCTACGAGAGTGCCCCGCTAACGCGGCAATGCTGCTCCCTCTTATGTCATGTCGACGACCAATATGGTGTGGTGCACGTGCTCCGGGAGGACAATTGCATGTCCTCCCGCATTACTAACTCCTGCCAACCGGCATCGCGATTGCGCCTCAAACAGTCTGCGAATGGGGTTGGCTCGCTCCCGATCCCGTTCGGCACACAGAAGCAGACCACGGCGATCCATTTGGCGGAGTCGCCCGCCAGCATCGCCTACGATTGCTGGAGGGTAGATCCCTTCCGAACGCCGAAAGACGAATATGTAGCTTACCCTGTATAATTTATAAGAATTATTTTAAACTAGCTGTGCCCGCGACTTCGTCCGCGTGTTAATTAGTTTATTTAGATTTTTTGTTTTTTGTAAAATAAAAGACTTTTTCTAAAATAAAAGTAGCCTTAGCTACTCCTTATTACATCAGCTACCTGCCAATAAAAGTCTCTTCAAAATCGGTCCAGCCGTTTCAGAGATTAGCCGGAACAAACAGACAGACAAAAATTGTAAAAAATGTTATTTTTGTGTATGTACCGTATATATATATTCATATTTATGTAGTAAAAACCGGCTATTTAAATATTACAAACAGACACTCCAATTTAATTTATTTGTATAGATGTATAGATTAATTTATAAACAAAATATATATATATAAGCACTTAATATAATTGAATTTCAAAATTGTGCATTCGTTGACGCGATAGCATGATTTAAATATTCCATTGGTCGAACGCTGTAAACTGAAATATTAATAGAAATACAAGATCTAGATTCGAATTGATCGCCGATCGATAAAATCAACCTCCATCCATTTCGTTAGATTATATCAAAAACCACTCTTCGGCACTGCGTCATAAATATTTGTACACACGAACCGGTCGAGTGCTAATTATGCAGCCACCTCAGGAACTCGGTCACAGCAATAATGTGTTTATCTCATGATGTCTGTCCCCTAATAGCGCCGTTATTTTACTTGGACACGGTTCACAGTAACTGTAGGCGAATCCGTTGGCGAACGTTTGCTATACATGGTATTTATTATACTTAAGAGTTGTCTATGGCCTGTATTTAGAATCAACTGGCCTCATTGGTATAGCGGTAGTGTGTTCAACGGCAGTTAAGATCTTGGGCCCGAATCCCGGGTAAAAGTATTATTGGTATTGTTTTGGCAAGAAATTCAGGAGACTGGGCTGCGTAACAGAAATTCGACCAGGAGCACTATCTTGAAATAAAACTTGGAAAAAAACAGCTTGGACCCATGAAAATTATGGGTTCCTTTTCGGAACCAAATACATGATATGACGGAATAAACGAAAACGGAAGAAAAACGGACTTTTGTTTTTTTTCTTTTCACACAGGCATAGACGGCTAGATAGACGGGCATAAAGATTCCTCTCAAACCCGCATTAATTAGTTAATCAGCTCAAGTGTGTATTAAGTATAGTTCCGCGATTAATAAATACGAACTTTAATTAGGCAACCTACATGACTTTATTATAGTAATTAAACTTCCATTTTGCACCCACTCACCTGAAGGTTGGAGACTGCACTCCAGGTTGTAGACGACTATATTTACCTAGGACACACCATCCAATCAGGTAGGTACAACTTCGAGAAAGAGGTCAACCGTAAAATCCAACTCGGCGGCGGAACTCGGCGTTCCGAAAGCTATGTAATATCTTCTCGTCGTATATCGCAGTGTGTCAAGTCGAAAGCCTTCGACCAGTGTGTGCTGCTAAAGACAACTTATGAAACAGAGACGTGGTCGTTTACTGTGGACCTCATAAGAAGGCTCAAGGTCACCCAAAGAGCAATGGAGAGGGCTATACCCGAAGTATCACTGCGCGATCGAATCAGGAATGTCAAAATCGAACCAAAGAAGCAGACATAGCCCAAAGTAGCAGTGGGCTGGGCACATAACTCTTAGAACTGATGGTCACTAACGCAGAAAGGTTCTCGAGTACACAAGACCACCTATTGTGGAGATCTTTTGGGGAGGCCTCGTCCAGCAGTGGACGTCTATCGGCTAATACTATAATGATGCTGAGTAATTAAATTTAAATATATATTTTTTACCAAACCAGAAAAAGAACAGAAAAATCTTATACTTTTTATGTTTTTTGTTTTACTAGAATACATTTTATTGTCTCTATAAATAATGTACAATTAAATAAGTACTGTATAGTAATATAAGAATTCACGTGTTACATTTTTAATTATTATTATAATTATATGTATTTCTTCTCTCATCACAAAGTTAAGTCTTTACAACATATTTAATAAATAGTCTTTGTGTTTGATGGAATTTTATTGTCTTCATAATTGTTATATACACAAATTTACTAAATTTAAATGTAGTAAGTTTGTAATATTACAATTTATGTTCTGACTATTAACAAGCGTTCTAAAAGTCTAGGTAAATAAAAAAGAAAATAAATTAAAAAAGGTAAAATAAAAACTGTTAGGTACTAATAAAAAAACTGAACACCGCCTTCTAAACTAAAAGTATAAAATATTTCAGCTAGAAAGAAAATCTAAAAATCCACGCCACTTAAAGTTGGTGTCAACAATACATAAAATTTGGTACACTCAACGGCAAAAGTAGACTATCCAAACCGAATCCCCATGCCTGTCCGTCTAGCTCTCTAGGCCTTGTGAAAAAGCAAACAATACTAAAATATATTGTGTTATCCTATATTTGCTTCCAAAAATGAATCCGTAATTTACATGGGTCCAAGCTGAGTTTTTGGTCTATGAATGATCATGGATAATTGACGGCAGTATCATTGGCAACATTTTTACACTTAACACTCACACACTTTAGAACACTTCACCGCCATACTATATTGACGCAATTAACCATAATTATTCTTGATTAGCCTTTTTTGATCATCTACTTTTGCCGTGGGTGAAGCACATAGCTCATAGAAGAGACCGCCGTTGGAGCAGAGAGGTTCTGGAGTGGCGACGACAAACCGGAAGACGCAACGTGGGCAGGCCCCCTAAAGGTGGATCGACGAATCTTGTGCGGGTCGCTGGAAGTCGATGGAGCGCAAAACCGGCAATTGTGGAGATCTTTGGGGGAAGCCTTTGTCCAGCCGTGGACTTCTTTCAGCTGATTTGATGATGATGGTGACGACGTTTGCCGTTGACTGTAACTACAAGAATAGGAAATTGATATAGGCACCAACTTCAAATGATACAATTACAAGTATCGTACCTTATTTTCTTCCATGCAACTTCCTGTAAAACCAGAGCTATAAACCCCAGCAAAAAACAGACATTGGCAAGCCCAGCTTCCTACCAAACCGGAATAGCAATGCAACCACATGCCACAACTCGTTTGGGCGGACTCAAACAACTCATTGTTGTATATCGTATACAAGCCACGTGCGAGATAACTGAAGAAAGTTGGTTTCACTTCGTCCTACTTATCGTGCTAGGTAACCAGACTGGACTTTCAGTCACCCAGAAGTTATTTTTATATAATTTTAATGTCTTGTAGAACATGCAATGCAGGCATGAAAGTACTTTAACAAGGGTTAGTATTCAACTGCAAATAAAAATATGTTTCTTTTTTATTACAAAAGAACTACGTATCCTAAGCAAACATATTGATTGCACAGCATAATAGTTATCTCAAAATTTTACGACCTCAACAGCAATTTAAATTCATGACGCATTACTATTTATTTAAAAGTGGATTGTTCAATGGAATCAATTTATTTCTGTTGGTATGATCGCAGCCTAATCTAACCTACTTTTCTAGTAGCTAAATACATTTTCAGTTAAGCCCGGGTAAATTTTATGTGCAATCAGTACCTATATTTGATTAGAAAATAATTTGCATGCATAATGCATGTCTGTATATCTGATTTCCACATGTCTTATCTCGCGGGCGTCACATGACTGCCACATTGTTTATTTAATAAAAATTGACAATACAGTAGTACATTCGAATCAACGACATTATTTCAATAAACGAATGTACCTACTAAACAAAAAAACTTGAGAGGTGTCAAGGGACATCCGGATGGAACGGAGTTATTTCTTATTATTTATTATGTACAAAAAACCGTATACACTCAACAAAAATAATCAATGCGCAATAGAAATGAAAATATCTGGCTTGCTTTCTATAAGAGAGAGTGAGAGAGAGAGAGAGACAGACAGAGAAACATGCGCACGCCGCACAGCTGCAAAAAGTGTCGTGACAAATTTTCGTAAGATTTTTTTCCGTCTAGCCCCCTTTCACAACGCGCGATAAGGAATTTCGTTCCAAAAAGGCACAGGAACATTATGAACTATTAAAGCCTCTCTAACTTAAACACTTAGTAAGTTAAAGACTCCATAATTCCAATTATTTAACGTTTCCCCTGGTCTTAAAGCTATCGAAGTTCAACTGTATTAAATCACATTTATTACAACATAACAAATTAAATCTATGTCAAAATGATGATTATTATTGTCTAGTGGATAATGAGCCTGGATACTAAGCCAGAGCTTTTGGGTTTGATCCTCAACCAGGAAAGTCTTTTTGTCTGAGCACCATTATTAGTTCCGTGTCAGTGTGTGAAATTTATTCGTTATCTAGTTGGTATAATATAGGCTTTATCTAGTTCGGGATCAGTTAGCCGTGGATTTGTTGTCCGAAGTTATTTATTTAAACAAGAAATCGACCAAGTGCAAGTGGGATTCGCACACGAAGGGTTCTGGACGGTTGTATTTGCGTAAGATTTTTTTTCTTGTGTATTATTTTCTTGTAGTATTGTCATCTTTATATTTATTAACTTATCCGTAAGTTGTCCCTACATATCAATTTATTAATTTAATTTACGTTTAATTAAATTTATTTTAAACGTGAGATTCCTCTAAGTTTATAACCTACGTGTCGATACCATCATTCTATAGCCGACAAAATTTTGTGACTTTTAGACCGTAACTTCCAAAAGTAAACCATCTGATAACCGTTAAATTCAATCTCATTTTCTAATGAATCAGTAGACGATTAAAAATACACTTTAATAAAAAAAAAACTTTATTGAAAATGATACCAGTATTTAGTGCAAAGCATTCCGCTGCCAATAATGAGTTTTAAAAAACGTAAAAAATAAGCCATCCACATTCGCAAGTACGATTTGCAATGTCACAAAAACGTTGTCTGAATACATACGTTCTGCCATTGCTGCTAGGTATAGTTAGTACGTATTGAGTCGTTCACCTCAATATTTATCTAGGCTTCTTTGGATACTAAATACTTTAACTTTACCTACACTAAAGCTGGCTGGAGATATATCTCTGATTCTTACTTTTTACTACAAGGTACTATCTACTAAACTAGACTTGACCTTAATTGATTAAAGACTATTTACTTAGCCGTATTTAATTATCATCATCATTATATCACCCGGAAGACGCCCACTGCTGGATAAAGGCTTTCCCCAAAAGGTTTTCTTCTTCAAAATTCCTCCTCAATTTCCTTTCGTGCACTGCCTGAAACTAGCGGCATCCAGCGACCGACATAAGATCAACCGTCCGACTTGTAGGAGGCCCTACCGTTACGTATTCAGGTTCGTGGTCGCCACTCGAGGACCTTGCTGCCCAACGGCAGTCTTCGACGAGCTATGTGCCCCGTCCACTGCCACTTTAGCATGGCAACTTTTTCAAATTCAATAAGACTGAAATCGGGAAACAGGTTCCCAATCTGCGACCCTCACAAAATCATTCAGTCCACGCTTCTTCCGGTTCGTGGTCGCTACTCGAGAACCTTTCTGTCCCAGCGGCCGTCGGTTCTACGAACTATGTTTCCTTCCCACTGCCACGCTTTGGTTCGCTGACGAACTTATACAACCAAAATATTTTATTTTATATTGACGTTGAATGTGTTGGTCTATAAGCCATTGGTAGTCAGTGCAAGGCATTCAACTATCCGTATTGCTTAAAAAAAATACGATTCGTTTTATACCAATAACAAAAACGTTCCCAATATTTAACGTCTGACAGACTAACTATTGGGTACTTTTTGTATCTGGTTATGTATAGGTTGCCATTGTATATATCGCCGAATCCGTACAAACATTTTGGAAACCCCCGACATTTAGGTGAAAATCTATGATTCCCGGACATCCCTAAAGACCCACTTTTCACGTCGGGTTGAAATATTCTTAGTGAAACGCTACACAAATAGCTCTTGCCCTGGCACTAAAAGCTACATCTGGGTTGTGCAACATAATGCAAGTTTTAAGGTCATAAGTAAGTGACCCTGTCTGTTTAGCCAGACATCATGGGAATCAATCCTCACCTAGGACTAATTCATTTTTATATTTCTAAATACACACCTGTTATACACTCGCGAGCAACCAAATCGACTCAAGCCTAGACGGCGCACATATACATTGATTTTCCTAAAACGATAAATGGTAATTACAAAAGTGATATGTCATTCGAAAGCTGAAGAATTAGGCTTTCAATTAACATCAATACCTTAAAAAAAACTAAGCGCTGATTTATTGACACATTTTAATTGGCCGTCAGCGTAAATTACCTCTTTAGGAATCCACGACTTGCGCTACCTGCTACCGCTATAAAACCCCCCACTTCCGGTTTATCTTATCAGTTGCTTGTTACAGGTTGACCGGTACACATCTCCGTAAATTGCATTCCTTGTTTTCGCTAACCCATGGATACCACACCAGAAGAAGCCGCTCAAGTTGTTGCCTTGTTGCAACAAGGGTTAAGTCAGCGAGCAATCGCTGCCCAGCTCCACTTGAGCCAGTCTTCTGTATCCCGAGTATACAGACGGTTCCAAGAGACTGGTGCCTTCAATCGGAGACCAAGAACGAGCCGCCACCGGTGCACTTCAGAGAGAGACGACCGCTTCATTGTCTCAACCTCGCTGCGCAATCGACACCTTACGGGCGTTGATGTGCAGCAAGAACTGAGACGTGTACGACAAGTGGCTGTCAGCGAGTGGACAGTGAGAAGACGCTTGAAGGAAGCCAACTTGACGCCAAAAAGACCTGCGACGGGCCCTAAGTTGACTGCAGGCCACCGACAAGCGCGCCTTCAATTTGCTCGAGAGCATCTCAATTGGAGCGTTGCGCAATGGCGATCGGTCCTGTTTACTGATGAGTGCAGAATGTGTCTGCATGGCAGTGACAGGAGAGGCCGAGTCTACAGGCGTCCGGGAGAACGATTTGCCCAATGTTGTTTCGCTGAAACAGTGGCATATGGCGGCGGTTCCTGCATGATGTGGGCTGGTATCTCTTTAGAGGGAAAAACCGAACTTGTTTTCGTGCCTGGGGCTGATCGGTACATCACCGACATTCTACTGGATCATGTTGTGCCCTACGCAGGGTTTGTCGGTGAAGACTTCGTGTTAATGCACGACAATGCCCGCTGCCACACGGCACGAGTCACTCGACAGTTTCTGCAAGAGGTCGAATTACGCACGATGGACTGGCCTGCGCTCAGTCCTGACATGAATCCCATCGAGCACTTATGGGACGAGCTTAAAAGAAGAGTTCGGGCCAGAAATCCAGTCCCTTCAAGCGTAGACGAGCTAAAGACAGCATTATTAGAGGAGTGGGACGGCATTCCTCAAGAAAATGTCAAAAAATTGATAAGGTCCATGAAAAACAGACTGCGGGATGTAATTAGGGCTAGAGGGGGCAATACGAAATACTGATTTAAATAAAATAATTTTATTTTTAATTTTTTTTGTTTAATTTGTCAAATACGAGACACATACCCTTTTTCCTAAATTCCCGTTTTTCCTACTCTTGCATTCAGACATCATTTATTTCAAAAATGATGGATGGATTTCAATGATAATGATATCAAATTAAAGCTGACATCTTAAGCTTTCGAATGACATATCATTTTAATAATTTCCATTCATGATTTTAGTTGTATCAATGTATGTGTGCGCCGACAAGGCTTGAGTCGATTTGGTTGCTCGCGAGTGTAGATAAATTACACGCAAACAGAAAACAATGGCCGTCATCACACAAAGATATGTTCTGGGTGGGGATCGAATCCACGACCTCTTGTTTATCAGTCACGGTCACTAAACGCTATACCAACAGGCAAGCCAACCTGCCACTATTATTAATTTATTACATGGCCCCATTGGAACCTTGTTTTCTCTCGTTCTGCAAGGGTTGGAAAGTGGGAAGTCCCGGCAACATCTGGCAAGGCCTACTGTTACCTTCTCAAGTTTCCTAACCACGTATCAGTATCTAAGGATCAGCCACAAACGGGTCTTTCACCGTGTTCTAGCGGAAATTAACATTATTCGTAATTAAAGGTTGTAAAGAAACCTGTTTGCGTTTACCTGCGAGGTTAAAATCCAAGATGTCTGCCAAAATGCCAGTTGATCAATATGAGTCAAACCAAACTTGATACTCGTTACGAAGCCATTTGTATAAAAGAGTGTCAATGTGATTTTTAAGTATTTCACTGTTTATACAGTCAAAGACATGTACATAGTTATATGTATATTTACCCGCACTATACTTTATAAATTTTAGCCTATGTGTTATTCCGAATTTTAATACTACATACTACTTAATATTATATTACTACAAAATTTCATCCCAATCCGTCCCAAATCCATAGTTGTGGCGGGAAAGCGTAACAAACATCAATAAATTCATACATCCATTCTATACATCGACACACACAAACTTTCGCATTTATAATATTATCAGTAGAATGTATATTGTACAGCGACCCGTTTTGGCTTCGCACGGGTAAATTTAAAGATGAATTAGTATTTTATACAATTAACAGTAATTGTGATTTAGAAAGAAAGAAAATAGGTTTATACTGGTCTGGCCCAGCAGTTAAAGCAGTCGCCTCGCCACTTCGTGCCCTGGGTTTGATTATCGCGCAGGACATCTATTTGTGTGACCCATAAATAGTTGTTGTGTTGTGTGTTGTATATTAGTAAAGTAATCGAAAACAGGGATGAATTTACATAATTAGCTTTAAAAAATATGTATCATGAACAGATGCCAGCACATCAAGCTACCTCAATCTGTCAAATTTTAATGTGCCCAATAGAAAGTGAACCTTATGGTGGAAAAAATACAGAATAAATTTATCTGGTATCTTTACTTTAAGCAATACGGAGTTATTACCCTTATTATCCACTTATGTATCCAACCCTCTCTAGTATAGGGATGGTTGGATTTTTTTAGCTCGAGATACAGCGTGACTTAGCGTTAGCAAAGAATACATTCGAAGTGTTTCGAGGTAGATGAAATAATCCTGGTAGATTAAGACTTGTTGAGGCTGCTCGTTCCAAACACCAGGTTGCGGCAGGCGCCGAGGGCACGGCATTTTGACGTCACATTGGCTCGCACTAACATAGACAAATTCGCACCGGTTGTAAGAGGCGTACGAGTAATAAACAGCACCTCACAAAGAATGAATATTTTTAATTGTTAATTGGCGGAATTTGTGCGTGTGCCTCTCAATTTACTTAGTAATTAATAATAATCACACAATCGCATTGGGTGTAAATCTGTTTAGATTGTGATAAGTTGTGTAAATAAAACTTAAAACTTATGAATTACGTTTTATTTTATTTAGCTGACAATAAGTTTAAAAGTTCTCTTATAAATGAGGATGGCAGCCCAATCCTTTAGATTACAAAATACTATAAATTTATCAAAAGTCGTACAAATCTATTACACAACTTTTCTATTGTTTCGAATTGATGTTGGTGATTTTGGCACAGTAAGAAAAATTTGGTTTGCACATATTATATTATCCATTTTCCTTTGCTGTGTGGTTTACAATATCGAGTCGGGCGTAGAAGTCGCCCTGAGGGACTATATAGATGACGGGAAGCAGCATCGCTCTAATACTATGAGCGATTGTCAACCCGTATAGTATGAACATCATACTGAGTGCCCGTGGCGATTATGGCATAGGCATACCTATGCCACATTCGTGGAGGAGGCTCTTGTTCAGTAGTTGATATTATTCGGCTGATATGATGACGATGAATGTCCTTAAGTCTCTGTCAAAGCGTGTCAACCGACATGTTGTCGACAATAAAGAAGTGTCTGTAAAATTTAGGGATTGAGAAATCAAAACGTTCAGTCTACATCCTGGATCCGTAAAGTAAATTTATTGGTTTCGAAAGTTGGATTGCCTCCAAAAAAGTGTTTACTTAAACTGTTCAAAATTCAAGTGATTTTTGTATGTAGATCTTGTTGCTAGACTTGGTATTCACACTTTCTATTTCACATTAGACGGATTTTTTAAGAATATGGTGAGGACAACCGAAAGACTTCCTCTACTGGACTAAGGCCTCCCCAAAAGAGTTCCACAATGGATTTGTGTCCAATGTGTCCATCAATGAGGGATATGCCATAATTGCCACGCTTGGCAGACGGGTTGGCGATCGCATTATGACGTTCATAGTATACAGAGAGATGCTGCTGCCTGTTTTTTGGGAGATATTCAAAGTCAAAGTCAAAATCATTTATTCCGTAACAATTTTACATTTATGTGGAATCCCTCGGAACCACTTCTACGTCCCCCACGGGATGAGATGGGGTGGTAATATTCTTTGCCGTCAGCCACAGCACGGGCTGAATTCCGGTTACGGAAATGGCGATTGCATGATAAGCGCAAAAAAAATCAAATAAAAAATTACTCATAATAAAAAAATACAAAAAAAACTATAAATAACTTTTAAAGTAATTTGTAGCTCTGTGTATTGTGTGATTGTGGGTATATGTAGGTATGTCTAATGGTAGTAGAGTGTAAGAATGAGTTTTGGCATGTGCATTTTTGTGTGTGTTTATCTGTTTCCTGGTGGTACAATTATAGTAAACAAGTGTATCCTCTCCTACACATACTTATTTCGTCATTATTACAGTCTCTATTATTGATAATAATTATTTGTTAATTTCTTTTGTTCTTCACTTCCATATACATATCTGTAATTCTTAAAAAGAAATTTGTCGATGTACCACCACATGGCATTGGTGCCACGTAATACAGGTTTTTGCAAAAGTACAAGAGGCACCAGCTTTCGCCAGTTTATTAGATTTTCTATTTGTTTGTTTGTTGTATTAATCATAATTATTGCTTATCTTACTTATAAAAGATTGTGAGTGAGACAAAAGAATTTATTAACATTTCAGAGAATGTAATAAGGCAAGGCAAGTTCAGGGTGTGTTAAAGATTGAATAATAATTAATTAAATGTTATTATAATAAAGCTTATGATGAATTATTCTGTAGCCGTTATGCAAGGTAAATAATAATAGATAGTTGTTTTTATTATAATAATATGATCAAAGACCTCCAATGCTGGACAAAGGCCTCTCCCAGGCACAACGGCCGGTCCTGCGTTGCCCGCGCGCGATCCTTGCATCATTCTTAACACACGGCCATCTGATCCCAAAACTAAGCTGAGCTTATACTTTGGAAACTTTTCTTTTCTATTATTATTACGTTCAAATAATTACACTCTCACCACAAGTCAGGACAAACAGTCCATGCACAAAAATATCAGTCCTGGGTGGGAAGAGAACCCACGACCTGCGGCATGAAAGGTAAGCATCAACCAACTACGCAATCTGTGTGAGAGATGTACCTATATAATTCAACAACAGATAATTCTTAACTTTAAATTAGTTTACATCAAAGACAATATAAATCATTAAGTTTAGTTTACATTGGAGGTAATTATGAAGCATGCATCATTATCAGTACAAGCTAGGAAAGGCATCTCAGCACATCTAAATAATTTAAATAATTACTTCAAACCTGATCTTCCAATAGCGCTTAAAAAACGACGAAAACTACTGATGATACTGTTAATTAGTGAAAAAAAAATGAATGAATAAAAAAGGATGAATGAAAGAAGATTGACAAAAGAACTATACCTGGCCTGTGTGAATTGTACAACCGTAAGGGGAAGACCTAGTAGAAAATTCTCTGACCAAATCGGAGACGTTCTCAAGAAAAGCCAGATAGCCAGGCGAGCATGTATGAAGAATAAACGAGGCGAATAAGGTGTGTAAGGATCGTGACATATGAAAATCCGTTGTCTCTGCCTACTCCTCTGGGAAACAGGCGTGAGCATGTATGTATGTACTAAGTTTCAAGTTCCTAGAAGTGTCATCCAAGAATATCCTAGCCTTTATTAACAGCGTGTACTTTCTATTCACCATATATATTAGGTCTTTACCTATGAAATTGCCGTTCTGCAGTACTGGCCATTTCAAATCAAAATAATTTTTGTTTGGCTAAGAATTCTAATTTCAAATTAATTTTATTTTAAAAACATGGATTCTTTTTTCCAAAAGTAGTCATTTCTTTATTGATTAGTGTTACATTTTCATCGCATTTCAATCTTTTTCGTCATCATGGATACGTTAAAAATTCGAGTAATTATGGAATATGAGTACCGTCGTGGCAGCAACGCGGCACAAGCGGCACGCAACATCAACGACGTTTACGGAGCTAACACTACAAACCAACGCACCACCTGTTATTGGTTTGCTCGCTTCCGTTCTGGAAATTTCGACCTGAAAAATGAACCTCGCGGTCGTCCGAAGACTTTGGTCGACAATGACGAATTAAAGGCGGTTGTGGAAGCTGATGATACACAATCTACGGCTGAATTAGCAGCAGCTTTCGACGTTAGCGTCAAAACAATATTGGTCCATTTGCGTCAAATTGGCAAGGTAAAAAAGCTTGACAAATGGGTGCCCCACGAACTCAATGATCGCCAGCGCGAAGTACGCGTCGAGACGTGCCTTGCACTGCTCAACAGACACACAAATGAAGGAATTTTGAACCGCATTGTTACCTGCGATGAAAAATGGATTCTGTTTGATAACCGCAAGCGCTCAGCAAGTTGGTTGGATCCTGGTTCAGCACCTAAACAATGCCCTAAACGAAAACTTACCCCTAGAAAAGTGATGGTCACTGTTTGGTGGTCTAGCGCCGGTGTGATTCATCACAGCTTCTTACCAAACGGGGTGAGCATTACTGCAGATGTGTACTGTGAAGAACTGAGCACAATGATGGAGAAGCTGGCGCATCTCCAACCAGCATTGGTCAATCGCTCGTCTCCGCTGCTCCTGCACGACAACGCGCGACCTCATACTGCACAGCAGACGGTCTCCAAGTTGCAAGAACTGAGGTTGGAAGCTCTCCGTCATCCGCCCTACTCACCAGACCTTGCGCCTACAGACTACTACTTTTTCCAGAATTTGGATAACTTCTTGGCGGGAAAAAAATTCAATACCCGAGAGGCAGTACAAAATGCCTTTGAAGAATTTGTCGCCTCCCGTCCAGCTGATTTCTTTAAGAAGGGCATCAATAAACTGCCACTGCGATGGCAAAGATGCATTGATTGCATGGGTGATTACTTCGATTAATACAAATAAAAAAATTCATGAAAAAAATTCGTTTCAATTTTTTCATACAAAACGGCAATTTCATAGGTAAAGACCTATTATATTGACTGCAACGTTTATCGGATCGGCATGCATTGAATCTCGTTCATTCAAGGTCAACCAGATTCTTGCACACGAATACTAATGGTCATATTATATGCAACAAGAATGCTTAATTTGCCAGAGAATATTACTAAAAGTACTACTAATAATACTGGAGCCACGTTCCCTTTAGAATCTATGTAAAAGATATGACCTAACCTAACCGTAAGAGATCCCTGACTCCAACTATTATTAAGTACATCATTTTGGAACAGAGCTGATACCCTTAAACACCGCAAAGAAATTGACGTTCAAATAAAACAAAACCGCAACGAAATCGGTCCATCCGTTTGAGAGCTACGATGCTCTCCTTCGCCGGGAGGGTCTCCACCGCTTTGTTGTTGACATCCCATTATGTCGTACGAAGCGCTTAGCTTCTTCCTTTATCATACGCACGGCTAAGCAGTGAACATACAACATCATCACACATGGGTTTATTCAAGGCTAGAGTGAACAGGCATCTTATGGGTACGCGCGGTCCACCTTCGACCACATCTTCACTTACCATCAGGTGAGATCGTGGTCAAGCGCAAATCCATTCAGCATAAAGAAATGCCACAGACAGACATAATACATACACACATATATCGACGTCAAACTTATAACGACTCTCTTTTTGCGCCGAGGGTTAAAAATATAATAATCACATTAATATTATAAAGGCGAAAGTTTGTGAGTGTGTATGTTTGTTACTTCTTCACGTTTAAATAGCTGCAGCGATTTTAATAATAATTGGTAAGCGATTTTACTCGCGTTAAACTTTATAAATTATAGCCTATGTGTTTATCCAGGGTGTCAGCTAACGCCATACCAAATTTTATTCATATCGCCCCAGCCGTTTAGGCGTGAAGAAGTAACAAACATGCACACTCACAAACTTTCGCCTTTTAAATATTAGTGTGAAGTGATGAACCCCACAAATACCATGTTCTGTAGATTCACAAATTTGGAGTACGTACGTGCTATTCTTATAAATAATACCGTTATATCTAAGTAACAACTAAACGTTATTCATTACCTAATTAATGTGTAATGTAATTCCAGTACAATAGCTGTTACCGTTAATTACCTAACAATAATTATTGGTATTACGGTTTTATTGTAATATCACGGTAATTTAGATAACATTACCATGGTAATGAGTTCCATTAGCAGCCACTCCGATTATCATGGGGACGACCGGCCCACCTCATCGCTTATTACTTACTAGCTGCGCCCCGCGGTTTTACCCGCGTTATACTTTATTAATTATAGCCTATGTGTTAATCCAGGGTATCAGCTAGCACCATACCAAATTTTATTAAATCGCTCCAGCCGCCTAGACGTGAAGAAGTAACAGACATACACACACACACGCTCACAAGCTTTAGCCTTTATAATATTAGTGTGACTATTTATCATGGGCAGTGGTTACCCTAGTGTCAGAGTTGTTCAAGCCGCCCAGTAGGCCTCTGACATGGCTTAACGACTGTTGCAAAATAGCTTCAACCGGCAGCTTAACATGCCCTTCGAAGCACGGAGACGTTCAGAAATTAAATCACTATCTATGAATATAGACAGAACCATTCAGACAATATGTAGTAAAATATAGCTAAAACCTAAACATAATCGCTTTGACAATAACGACTTTTAATACAACAGTAATGATATTTAGGTAGCTTGTATTAAAGAAGCTCATTATTGTTATAGAGGTAAAATAAATTTTATAAATGTTTCATACAATCCGTGTACCTAAATATCTATGTAACTAGAAATAATTATGTATACTTAACTGTATTACTACAAACATGTTTTAGCTAGAAACAAGCGCTTTTTTAAAGTCTACGTGAATAAAAACCTTTTTTATTTATTTTACTAGCTGTGCCCCACGGTTTTAACCGCGTTATACTTTATAAATTATCACAGCTCCTCCCTCGTAGGTGATAGCGTGATAATATGTAGCCTATATGTTGACCCGACCTTTTAGTAATATTCATGCAAAATTTGAAGTAAATCCATGCTGTACTTCTTGAGTTTAGCCCGGACATACATACAGACAAAAATACTAAAAACTATATATTTTTGGCTTCGATATCGATTGTAGATCACGCCCCAAGTATCCTTTTAAAAAAATATTGTAATATGTACAGTTTTGACTTTGCTACGATTTTATTATATGTATAGATTAACTCTAGTCTAGTTGCTTAACCTCGCCAACATTTACGGACCGGTGAGAGCATCTGGCTTTTTAACACAGGACGACCACAGGCGGTGTCCTTTTGCTTTGCTAAGCTTGTCCAGTGAAACAGTAAAAGCCTTCTAGGCTAACCGTTAAATTCTGACATCACAATGCTAGTGATTCATTGTTTTAGTCTAGTAAAGCAATTTAAATGACAATAATAGTGTTCTCCTGGTCGAATTTCGGCCACGGCGGCCAGACTTAATAGAGACTAGTGTTATCAAGTACTCAATAGCCGCGCAACGGTTATGACGTAGCTGCTATGTTATAATAATATCACACACTATGATTATTTATTTGATTAGTGATTATCATTTTATTAATTACTGTAATAATTCTTTAATAATTTTACATCTTAAAATATTAATAATCGATATTATACTTTCAAATGGTTGTCACTGATAAAAGTATAAATAGGGTAGGAGAATTAGGAAGGAAGCATTATTTGTACGACGGTAGATAAGAACGTTACTCTGTTCGATTAAATATTGTGTGTGGAAAATATCTCGGAGTTTTAATGTGCAGAACCTACGAGTGCGTAACACTAGCTATCTGCACAGGGCATTATTAATATACTAGAACATTATTCACACACGGTTATCTAATCCCAAACTAAGCAGAGCTTGTACTATGGAAACCAGGTAATTGATATACTACATATACTACTTTTCAGGGCCGACGGCTTTACATGCTCTCCGAGGCACGAGGGTACAAATACCGCTAACTACTCCGGGCTGATATGGGCAATCTTTCTGAGATGAAAATTCCAAAATAATTTTTTGGTCCGACTCGGGTTCTGAACCCGGGATAATTATCTGAATTTGAACACTCTACCGCTAGAGCAAGACCAATAAGGCAGCGCTCATAGCTAGATGCTCTCATCGGTCCGCGAGTCATCGGCGAGGTTTAGCAACTAGGCTTGGGCTCAGTCCAGAGATGGGTGACCACCAAAGTTTAATTTCTGAGCGTCTCCGTACTTCGAAGGGCACGTTAAGCTGTCAGTTCCAGTTGTAGTCATTACATCAGCCGGTGAGCCATGTCAGAGGCCTACTGGGGGGCTTGAGCAACTCTGATATTAGGGTAAGCACTGCCCATAATATACTTAAGTAAGTAAGGCAGTTAATTAGCAGGATTTGTCTTAATGCTTTGGAATTTATTCAGAAATTATGCACTTTAACAATGTATACCTATTACGAATATGACTGCGTTCGCAATACAGTAATTACGTGAGTTACATGTATGTGTTACGAATAATCTCGATGCGGTAATGATTTCGTCAACTGTAATTATTTATACAACGCTGTATTTAAATTTTATCGCCATCTTGAGGCTTATTATTGTTCCGGGTGAGGTATTTTAATAGAATTAAATAGTTTTATTAAATTATGTGCTTTATCATAATCCTACGTATATTCTATATAAATAAAAAGACAAGTCCTGACTGACTGACTGACTCATCAACGCCCAGCCCAAACCCTTAGACCTAGAAAGCTGAAATTTTGCACAAAGGTTTGCTTTGTAATGTAGACAAGGAATAAGGAAGGATTTTTCGAAATTCAACCCCTAAGGGGGTAAAACAGGGGCGCTAAGTTAGTATGAAACTTTGCCGTTTTTGAAGTTTAAGGCATAAAAATTGATATTTGGCCTTCCAGTTAAAAATAAAAAATTATGTATTTCAGGGTTTTTGGAAATTCCACCCCCAAGGGCGAAAAATAGGGGATGTAAGTTTGTATGGAAAATGTGTCAATTTTTAAGTTAAACGCATGAAAATTAGTATTTGGCCTTCCAGTAAAAAATAAAAAATTACGTGTTTCAGGATTTTTGGGAATTCCACCCCCAAGGGCGAAAAATAGGGAATGTTAGTTTGTATGAAAAATGTGTCAATTTTTAAGTTAAACGCATGAAAATTAGTATTTGGCCTTCCGGTAAAAAATAAAAAATTACATGTTTCAGGATTTTTGGGAATTCCACCCCCAAGGGCGAAAAATAGGGAATGTTAGTTTGTATGAAAAATGTGTCAATTTTTAAGTTAAACGCATGAAAATTAGTATTTGGCCTTCCGGTAAAAAATAAAAAATTACATGTTTCAGGATTTTTGGGAATTCCACCCCCAAGGGCGAAAAATAGGGAATGTTAGTTTGTATGAAAAATGTGTCAATTTTTAAGTTAAACGCATGAAGATTAGTATTTGGCCTTCCAGAAAAAAAAAATTACGTGTTTCAGGATTTTTGGAACTTCCACCCCCAAGGGCGAAAAATAGGGGATGTAAGTTTGTATGAAAAATGTGTCAATTTTTAAGTTAAACGCATGAAAATTAGTATTTGGCCTTCCGGTAAAAAATAAAAAATTACATGTTTCAGGATTTTTGGGAATTCCACCCCCAAGGGCGAAAAATAGGGAATGTTAGTTTGTATGAAAAATGTGTCAATTTTTAAGTTAAACGCATGAAAATTAGTATTTGGCCTTCCGGTAAAAAATAAAAAATTACATGTTTCAGGATTTTTGGGAATTCCACCCCCAAGGGCGAAAAATAGGGAATGTTAGTTTGTATGAAAAATGTGTCAATTTTTAAGTTAAACGCATGAAGATTAGTATTTGGCCTTCCAGAAAAAAAAATTACGTGTTTCAGGATTTTTGGAACTTCCACCCCCAAGGGCGAAAAATAGGGGATGTAAGTTTGTATGAAAAATGTGACAATTTTTAAGGCTTTGGCCTTTTAGTTCAAAATAAAAAATATGTATTTTAGGATTTTTGGAAATTCCAGCCGCAACAGCGTAAAATAGGGGGTGTAAGTTTGTATGAAAAATGGTACAATTTTGAAGTTAGATGCATGAAATTGGTATTTCATGTTGAAAATTAACAATATATTTATCAGAATTTTTGGGAATTCCTCCCCTAAGGGCGTTAAATAGGGAATGTAAGTTTCTATGTAAACTGCGACTTGAAGTTAAACGCATGAAAATTGATATTTTAAATTTCAGTAAAAAATTAAAATATATATACTTACGCTAGGATTTTTGAAAATTCCACCCCGAAGTGCACAAAATAGGGTATGTAAGTTTGTATGAAAAATGCGATATTTTTGAAGTTAAACTCATGAAAATTAGTAGTTGGCTTTTCTGTAAAAAGTTATAAAATATTTATTTCAGGTTTTTTGGAAATTCCACCCCCACGGGCGTAAAATAGGGGATGTAAGTTTATACTGACTGACTGACATATCAAGGCATAGCCTAAACGGCTTTTATGACGTAAGCATCCACTAAAGAAGGGTTTTTGAAAATACCACCCCTAAGGGAGTAAAATAAGGAATGAAAGATTTTATGAGATTCCGTCATTTTTGACGTTAAAGGCTTTGTATTTGTCCTTGCAGTTAAAAATTAAAGTATAAATCGGATTTTTTGAAAATTCCACCCCCAAGGGCCTAAAATAGGGGATGTAAGTTTGTATGATAAATTTGACAAGTTTTAAGTTAAACGCATTCAAATTGGTATATGGCATTACATTTAAAAATTAAAAATATTTATTTCAGGATTTTAGAGAAGTCCACCCCTAAGGGTGACAAATAGGGGATGTAAGTTTGTATGAAAGATGTGACATTTTAAAGGTAAACGCATGAAAATCTGTATTTGGCCTTCCATTTAAAAATTATAAATATATAGTTCAGGATTTTTGGAAATTCCACCCGTAAATACGTAAAATAGGGGATGTGAGTTGGTATGAAAATCTGTAATTTTTTAGAGTTATCATACAAAACGTATGAAAATTGGTATTTGGTCTTTCAGTTAAAAATAAAGCAATATATGTTTTTGAACCAAAATTCAGGGAATAATTTGTTGTTAAAAAAAGGTAATCCAAAACGATCTATTGAATGATCGACACCAAAAATTTATTCCAACTCGAATTTTAGATAATTTAGTTTTTTTATGCCAAGTTGCTTAAAATGCCGTAGTCGTCGTCGTCTAAATAAAGACTTAGCGCTTTATAAGATTTGTAACTTCTTTTCTTTTTATAATTATTATAACAAAAATAAAAAACAATATTTTAATCAAATTGGGACCAAATAACGTAAAAGTCGAGTTAGCGTAGTATAATGTCGCACCCAAAAAATATCATCTTATTTTTACTGATCTACAAGTTCACAATTTTGTAACTAGATGGCGTTCGTTCGTTTCAGATCGCGGGACTTATTTGGTATATCGGTTATAATAAATAAATGCTTGAAATTAAAGGTAGTCCAATGGAACTGAATCAATAGATGATCGAATAAATCTCACCCAAAAAATATGCACACATCTTAATTTTACCGCTTTACAAGTTTATAGCTTTGTTAGTAGATGGCGTAATCATCGTTTTAGATCGCGTTATGGTTTCGTTCACAAAATGTGATATTAGACCTATCAATGCCGTGGTCGCAACCTAGTTACCTTTGTGATTAATGCATCGTTGATTCTTATTGCACTTAGTGACAATAAATACAATTGCTATGTATTCTTTCTTTTTTTTTAGAAATAATAGTAGCAAAGTAGTCCTTAGTTTCTTTCTTGGTTGCTTGATTGTTTTAAAAGTTATATTTTTTAGATTAAGCTAGAAGTAAGTAGTTACATTGGTCATCATTCAAAATTGTCGCGGACGAAGTCACGGGCACCAGCTAGTATTATTATAAAAATATTATGAAAAACATGTAGCGCAGCGGTAAAGACAGTCGCCGAGCCGCTTCGTATCCGTGTTTGATTCCCGCCCAGGACAACTATTTGTATTTTATTTATTTTATTTTCAAATTTCGACAACTTACGGCTAATAGGTTACAATTATTTCAGATTAATAAAAAAGAGATGGCTAATTAAAAGTTTTCACAAATAACTTACTAAAAACATAATTTATACAAAGGTAAGTGTTTGTTAGGATATCCTCGCACGCATATCTACTATGTTATTAATTCAGATATTTATAATGCTAAGACAGTTAATTAATTAAATTGGCTGCTATTACTCATAAACTCATTACACATGACTCAGAAATAGTAGATCTGAGTCTAGATATACCTTGTGTCCATGAATTCTATATTTGTAAAGTACCCCGCGATACAGGGATTAATTTATCAAGTCCTTTAAAATAAAAATATAAATGCGGAAGTTTGTGAGAATGGATTTATGGATATTTGTTACTCTTTCACGCAAAAACTACGATACGAATTTGGAGGAAATTTGTAGTAATATAGTTTATATTGTCGAATAACACATAGGTAATAATTTATAAAGTGAAACCGCAGGGCACAGTTATTAATAAACACATAAAAATGTACAGTGACAACTTCGTTATCTAGCGTTACTGTTTTTTTAATTCAACGCCCGCAGTAGGTAATCTATACCCTGCGTCGCGGGATACTCTACAAACATATAATAGACGGACATAAATTATATTCATCATAGCAGCCAAAAGACGTCCACTGCTGGACAAAGGTCTCCCCCAAGGATCTCCACCATGCATGGTCGGTCTTGTGCTACCAGCATCCAGCGGCTTCCCGCGACCTTTGCGAGATTGTCGGTCCAACTTATAGGCTGCCTGCCCACGTTACGTTCGCACCATGGCATGGGGTCGCTCCTCGAGAACCTTGCTGCCCAACGGCTGTCAGTCTACTTTAGTTTGGCAACTTTTTCCAACTCAATAAGTTTGAAATCGGGAAACAGTTTCCGTGTCAAATATTGACCTGGCACGCACGGCGGTGGAATTGCGATTGTGCACTTGATAATTTATGAAATTCAACTAAGTTTGTCGCTATATTGAGTAAATTAAGAGCTGTCTATGATTCTCTTACTACAGTTTATGCCACGTCCATAGATATACTTTCGCCTTTCAAGGGTTTTTTATTAATGTCGTCCTAGCCGAATTTCGGCCACGGCAGCCAGTATCAATGGGGACTAGCCATCAGCGCGGGCCATATTGTAGTATATTTATTCAAGATTAAGTGTATTTCTTCCATTTCTCTCTTGATCCGATGGGACGAATAGCGACACGATCGGAAACAGGTCAGGTACATGACCGACGGCTTGACGTGCTCTCCGAGGCACGGGGTATAGAACCGCCGACGTACAGACTTCGGGCTGATACTGAGAATTTAAAAAGAAAACCCAAAACCACTTTTGCCCCGACCCGGGATTTTAACCCAGGATCTCGTTATCTGCGGTTGAACAGCTAGATACCGCTAGACCAACGAGGCAGCCAAGCGTTTTATTAAGTAGGTACTTAATAAAGGCGGTTTTCAGTGTGTAAGTGTTTCAACGGACGTGGCGTCAACTGTACTTATTTTAAAAGGCGTTTTTCTACGACTTTCCCCTGATAAATTTGTATGGATTAAAATGTAATTTGGAATGAAGGTAACCTATACCCTAAAGTGACACATATGCTATACAGCAAATTATTAACATCATCATCATGTCAGCTGTTAGTCGTCTGTTATAAGACTAAAGCCGATCTCCCTCTTCATGTCTCCTGCGGCTTCCTCGAATATCACCAGTCCACCATGTGAGAGTTCTTGAAACATTGTGTAATCTGGATCGTATTTTCCAAATACCAGTTACCATTCCTGTAACATAAATAGTGGACGTAACTTAAACAACTTAATCTGCTCATCAACGTGCAAAATACAAAAAAAATTATATATTAATTTCCCATACAAGAATAACGATCAGCTGATGCGTTTTGTATGGGGAACCAAAACATATTTTAGTTTTTACACAAGCTGCTTTATTTTAATTAAGTCAGCTTCATGGGTAGATACCACTTCTAAAGTTATCCCCACTATTTATGTGACATCTTCTACTTTACAAAACTTAAATGTTGTAAGGTACCTAACTAATTTCCAAAAACATCTGCAACACATTTTCTACTAAACTCCATGTCCACGTATTCACAGCTAAACACTACATGCCATCAATACCACATGACCCCATTAGCCCCACAAAGCCGGCTGAACTGGTAGCATTGTCCGTTCACTTTCTTTATTCCTAACCTATTATGAAACGAAACAATAAACTCCGTGACAACCAAAGTCAACCGTGTTTGTTATTGCACAACCGGTGAAAACATTTTTTGTCAATATACTACAATATCAGTGCTTAGAAAGTGGAGATCCTAAAGAAAACAGCAGAAGCGTTTCATTGCTTCTTTAAAAAAAGATGTGGATACAAAACTTGAGTGTCGGCTTCTTTTTGCTTTGGACACTTGGCTTTCCATTACTCGATATTATGCAAGGTGACAAAGTAAACAAAAAATAAATAATGTTCGCATACAATCAGTTGATGCAATTTGTATAGGAAACCAAAAGAATTATTTTCGTCAAATATTTTATACATAAAATTTACAACATATTTTAAGGCAAAAATTAAGGCAGGTTGAGCACTTTTTGGGTGAATAAAAAGCATAAAACAGTCATATACTGTGTATATTATTTATACCTCCGTGCGTTACAATTATACATTATATATATGCAAAGAGTGTGAGAGTCTCCATGTGAATTGTCAACTAACGATATTGTAAATTATTTAGATTAGAAGGGTATTTTTTCAGTCTATCAGCAGTGACCAAGACTGCCCTGCATTTTTCTTTAACCGATACATTTTTACCCTACCATCCAGGGCTTCTGGCCTATCAGCTTCTAAGCTACTGAGAAACACTGCCTACAAACCTCAGTAGTAATCCTTCTTTTTAATCTGACCAGTATGGTTGTTTCCTTAGATTAGACAATCTAAGGAAACAATCATACTGGCGCTCCCTGACCCCAAACAACGTCGCAAGGGTGTCTAGATTCTGATTGTATTCTCTTGAAACGTCCTGCTTGATCATCATTGATTCTATCAATGAGGAACATCATTTATAAATAATACAAGATTCCATTTGTTTTCATACGTCTATATAAAATGTTTATTTTATATGTCTATAAAAATGTGTATAATCGACGATCTAACATACAACAAGTAAAAAGGTGCAAAACTTGGATCATCGGCGTCAGGTTGCAACCTTATCGGTTTTCTACAGGAAGTTATACCTCCATCTCCCTTTATTCATCGGCCTACAAGGCGGTAGGAGGGTCTCCACCGCTATGTTGTTGACATCCCATTATGCCGTACGAAGTGCTTTCCTTCCTCTTTCATCATACGCACGGCTAAGCTGTGGAACAAACTCCCAAACGACGTGTTTCCAGACTTATATAACATGGGTTTATTCAAGGTTAGAGTGAACAGACATCTTACGCGCGGTCCACCTTCGACCACCTCTTCACTTACCATCAGGTGAGATCATGGTCAAGCGCAAACCATATTGTATAAAAACATGTAATAGACGAATGAGATGCTGGTAATTACTACACAGCTAATACTATACTAACTTGAAAGTAAACGGATACCCACATCGAAATATGGCCGGAATATCTGGCTCTGGTATTTATCTGTTGTTTTGTAATAACGGTATAATATTGCGTTCCAGTCGTGATATTTAAAATCAAGTAGATCAAACCAATTTGCCGTGACATCTTCACACTTTCATCACATTCTTAATTCTATTAGGTTTTATACAACAGGTTTGGCAGAAAAATAATATTCAGTCACAATTCAATTAAGAGAGCTTAGACAACCGTTTCAATCTCTTATTGGAAGCATCTTCGCTTTGTATTTTATATTGAAATAAAAATAAGAACCGGCCAAGAGCGAGTCGGACTCGCGCGCGAAGGGTTCCGTACCATTTATCTATCAAAATGATCAAAAATTTCAAGTTTGTTGTATGGGGCCCACCTTAATTATTTATTTTTTAGTAATTGTTGTTATAGCGGCAATTTAAGCTGTCTAACGGTTAATGAGATACAGCCTGGTGACAGACAGACAGACAGAGAAGTCTTAATAATAAGATCCCGTTTTACCCTTTGGGTACGGAACCCTAAAAACGGTGTGGGGTTCAAACCCTTGATCTCCTGATCTCAGTAACAGTCCTTACAGATAACATACTAGACCATTCAGTCTGAGAGGACGTCTTAAATTAATGACTTTTACTTAAATCATAGATAAGGATAAAAGTACTCCGTCAAGACACTTTAAATAAATAGCTACCCTCGTTATGATTTAATGACGTTTAATATAGCTGGCGCAGTCGCTGTATTTTATTTTAATAGCATGAATTACACAGCAATCTAGACCTTATCAAGCACTATTTATGAGATAGTTTTGCTTCGACCATCGCCTGATCGTATTGTTTCTTTTTCACTTTAAACTAATACGGTCGCATCGAAAGCACCGAGTGAAACAGGCCTGCTTAAACTAAAACATTTGACGACGGACGAAATAGCAAAGTGTGTCCTACCGAATCTTTCCGCTCAGCACTGTCCCATAAGTTCTTCTGCTTCCTTGGAAATTTTCTTTATGACAAGATCAACAAAACACAAAACATATAACCACTAATTAAATCTCGTTTTATAACCACAGTTGCTTCATATCTGAAAACCCTGGACTACCAACAAACCGAAGACTTGTTAACCCCCATACAATAACCATAGTCCTTCCTCCACCCATAGATAACTCGCGCTACACTCACTACGTTTCCACACATTTAAACTCTCACTCTTACATACATAAATACACACACTCACTCCTATCTACCTTGTCTATAATTATAATTATTTTCACTACTTTACTTATATTCGTGTTTTAATCTATAAGCTAGTTTAAGTAGCCTCGTGAGCAACTAAACCCGTGGGAGGCCCTGGTGACCCGTAATACAGGTTTTTATTTAAAACCTACATCAGGCACCAGTCTCTCACAATGTTGGGTTTCAGCTTGTTACTTGAATTATAAGCTCAATAACCCTATTTTGTGAAGAGAAAATAAATCGATTTTTTGCCGCACGTAAAACAGATTTCTGGCGTGGCGACGCGTCGCCACGCTATACGATAGTAGTGTGTACGGTGTGGCGACGCGTCGCCATGCGCAATCGACTTTTTATTTTATCATTATGACATATTTAGTTCCTATCATAATATGTTCTTTTCTGCATATTACTTTTACAAAATAATGTCGATGTTTCACATCTGCCAGGCGTCCCGTGACGGCTCACATTTTTCTTTTTTTATTATTATTATTCAAACCAAAGGAAACCCAATCAAGATCGATGTTGAAATAATTAGATCCCAGTAAATTGTTTATAATACAAATTAATTGGTACACGTATTCACACGAGTGGCCTGCAAGTGGGTGACACGCTTCCCATCATTGTGTGGCCACCATGTCTATTGAGGAGGAACATGTGTTTATGTTTTGAAGTCACTGTTTTCATAATATATACTTCATTAGAGGATGTGGTTGGAGATTTTCCTGGAGCTCGTGAGAATCTCATTTCCTCCTTTCATTGAATATCTCCTTCAGAATTAATGAAAACAGTCGAATGCTACTGCTACTCTCCTCAATTCCACGCAATACCAACCTGGCCTGTTCGCGTGGTTGGCAAATGCTTGCTTTTCACGCCGGAGGTCGTGGGGTTAGATTCACACCCAAAACAAATATTCGTGTCCATGAACATGTCTGTTTGTCCTGAGTCTGGATGTAATTGTGTATATAAGTATGTATTTACAAAAGAAAAGTAGTATATGTAGTATATAAATTATCTGGTCTCCATAGTACAAGCTCTGCTTAGTTTGTTATCAGATGACCGTGTGTAAATATCCCAGGATATTATTATTAAAATCATTCCATTTATTTCTAATAGCCCCTAGAAAACAGCTTTACAATGATTAGTCCTGGGCCTGAACTTTTTCTGGTCTCGGTGGATTATGACAATGAATTAACAGAGATTGTGTGACTTAAAAACACATGACACTTAAAAAAATAACTAATACTCAGCATCTGTTTGGAAACTCACCTTATAAATTCATGTCCAACTTATTACTTTTAAATCTACATCAGCCACCTGAAAATGTAATAATAACGTTACCGTTAAGTTATAGACAGAACAAAACCAATTTGAACACAATCAAATGACTCAGCGCAACCAAAAATATTTGATGCAATTTCAATCTTTAAAATCAGTAGAGGCTATCATGCCAAGTGCTCTCACTGGTGCATTAAACATTTTTTTAGACAGAGTCCAAAAAAGCGAGGGAGGTTTACAATTCGTCTGTATTTTAATTTATTAATGTTTCTTACCTCATAACACTGTCATTTATAAACCGATGTGAAAAATCTTTTATTTGTAAGAGTATACTTTCAAATTGGTTCAATGTTTTTGTTCATATCAGAATTAACCTGATCTATATAAATCGAGGGGCGTCTGCACGTGTGGCGCAACGGCTAAGATAGTCGCCTCGCCGCTTCGTGTCGCGGGTTCGTGTCCCGTGCAGGACAACTATTTGTGTGGCCCATACATAGTTGCTCTGAGTCTGGATGTAATTTGTGTCCGTCTATTATATGTTTGTAAAGTACTCCGCGACACAGGGATTAACAATGCCCGCACTAGGGAATCCTAGTGTCTTAAAAAATATATATTATTATATCTATTCTACGCCTAACGAACGATCAGGCGATCAGGAATTGACTGCATATGGTACTCGTGAATAATTATGTTGAAAGTAAAGTAGAAATAATCACATTTTAATGTCGTATTTCTAAGTTAAAAGTCAGGAAACAAACATGAACATTCACCATAGTACCACATACCAGAGGTAGGTACTGCTTAGCCTTCCTTATCACACAGATGTTGAGCCAACGTTCAACGCTGTTTCCTACTTGTGTTACATAAATACTGGACGAAAGTTAAAGAGATTATTTGTCCATGAAACTAAACAAGTTTTAGAACATTACGGGCCTGTGGGCGTGGTTGGTAGATACGCTGCCATTCACGCCGCAGGTCGTGGGTTCGATTCCCACCCGGGACTAATACTTGTGTGCATGAACATGACTGTTTGTTTTGAGTCTGGGTGTTAATTATCTATATAAGTATGTATTTACAAAAGAAAGATAGTATATGTAATATATCAATTATCTGGTTTCCATAGTACAAGCCTCGCTGAGTTTGGGATCAGATTCGATGGCCGTGTGTGAATAATGTCCGAGGATATTATTATTATTATTACACTATAGGCCAGTAAAATATAATTTAACCTCCCACCAAATTTCCGATTAAATATTTGTAAGGTTTAGGGTCACTTACTGAGAATAAAATCACAAAATGCTGACAGTAACAGGTAGTTTTTAGGGTTCCGTAGCCAAATGGCCAAAAAACGCAACCCTTATAGATTCGTCATGTCTGTCTGTCTGTCCGTCCGTCCGTATGTCACAGCCACTTTTTTCCGAAACTATAAGAGCTGTACTGTTGAAACTTGGTAAGTAGATGTATTCTGTGAACCGCATTAAGATTTTCACAACAAAATAGAAAAAGAATAATAATTTTGGGGGTTCCCCATACATAGAACATCAAAAATTATTTTGATGGATAGCTATCTGTGGATAGTTCTTCAAACATGATATTGAGGTTTCTAATATATTTTTTTTCTAAACTGAATAGTTTTCGCGAGAGACACTTCCAAAGTGGAAAAATGAGTGTCCCCCCCCCCCCCCCCCTGTAACTTCTAAAATGAGAGAATGATAAAAAATATATATGATGTACATAACCATGTAAACTAACAACGAAAATTGGTTTGAACGAGATCTAGTTAGTAGTTTTTTGTTTAATGCGTCATAAATAGTAAACCGCAATTTACCTTTCATTTAATCAACTGAAATACTTGCTGCTGCGGAACCCTTCATGGGCGAGTCCGACTCGCACTTGGCCGGTTTTTTATTTATTTGATCTGAGGGTGGTTCTGCATGCGCCATCTAGAAAAAAAAATTATAGTATATAAGTTATAGAATAAAATATATCAGACAGTATGCACTTTTTTTGTCAAGATCTGTCAGCATCTTGTGATTTAGTAAGGGAACCTAACCATTATTTAACAAAAAAAACCGACCAACTGCGAATCGGACTCGCGCACCGAGGGTTCCGTACAAACCTTTAGTACAGCTCAAGGTTATTATAGACCTGAGTACCTGTTTGATATGTGTAAATTTTGGGAGATGTAAATCACCTAAGCAAGCGATCAGTTTATAGATAGCTGATCGCCAAAGTGGTTAAATTTCTGAATGTCGCCATGCTCCGGAGAACACGTTAAACTGTCGGTTGTAAGGTTGTAATCGTTACACAACACCAGAGGCCTACTGGACGGCTTAAACCACTCAGACACTAGGGTAACCACCATACAAGACCGTTTATTTCTTAGCCGATTTGATATTAAAAACGGTTCTTTTTTTTAATTTACAAATAAACTTAAGGAAATACGAATTAAAAAGCATACTACACCATAAACGAATACATAGATGACAAAAATATTATTTAACTCAGACCGACACCCCACCTACCTTTAAAATTGGTTAAGTTGACATAAGAAAGAAAATTAATTATTAATAAGTATTTTAAGATTATTACGGTTTTAATAAATAAATGATTGTTATGAGTTATTAAAATATTATGAATGTTCAAAGCAATTTTATTTATCCTATTTTTTATTAATTATATAATTGTATGTTTAGTTTTAAGTTATCATTTTTCTGTGCCCTACAGGGTTCATAATTTTACCTAGCTATAAGAATTATTATTATAGACCTGTATTATTGACATTATGGAATGCAAATAAAGATATGAATATGAATAATTGTCAACTGAATTTATAACAATTGTAAGCGGTCAATATCAATGTATTGCGTTATTTAGTATATAAGGTATTTACACCGTACGTGACATATTTAGAAATAACTTCATCATATAACGTTTTAAAGGTACCTATTATATAGCAACCTATTGGAACGTGATTATTGAACAGAACTGATATAGACATTTTCCATACAGTTCTATCCCAACCAAAGAGTGATGATGCTAAGGCTTTGTTCAAATTAAATAAATATCTTAGGGCATAACACACTATCCCAAACTAGGCAGAGCCTGTACTAACCAATTAGGTACGAAAAAGACGATGAAAAAACCCAGAGAAGTCGCACCAATTCGACGGTCTATCTATGGACTGACTGCCTTGTTGCTTAACCGCGTCAATCACTAACGGATTGGTGAGAAGATCTGGATATGAGCGCCTCAAGAAAAGAAGCTTCTGCCCGTCTTCTGAGAGATATTCCCTCGGGACTTTCATGTCCCCCACGGGATCTGATGGGGTGGTTATATTCTTTGCCGCCAGCCACATAATCAGTATACCAATGACCGATTATGCTATTTAAATTAATTGGTAGATGTGATAAATTTGTTCTGTTCAAATCTGAATGCAATCGAATATTTTTTTATTTTTTTTTATCAGGGCTAGTTCCTCCCTCTTACCCACCACTGCAACTCCTGTAAGCCAGGATCAACAGTGGCACACAATGAAATGACACTGAGCGGTGAAGCTCAGGCATGTCCCGGGGAATCGCTTTAACTGTCTTAGATCCCGCAACGAATTTAATCAGAAACAGAAAAAAGGAGGAGTTAGAAAATGAATAGTTCCACTTCCCTCCAGAGCAGAGCGGGAGACAGAATGATGTAAAGAGGCTAAAGCCTCATAAAATGAGAGATTTGCAACTAGAGAAGCTAGCTGCAAAAGCACCGAGGATCAATTTAAGGGTCCTAAGTGAGCTGTTATATTTGATTCCAATAGTAGGTATGGCAAAAGCGCTTAAACGCACGGAAGTTGTTCCTTGTTGCTACAAGATCCGTATAATAAACTACTCCATATATTGGTTGCAAGCTGTTTAACATAATATCTCGCTGATTTTGCCAGAGATCACACTCCCACAGGATGTGGTGAGCAGTTTGTTCAATCGAATAGTAAAAGGTTTATTTTTCAAAATAATTGTGCCATGATCAATATGGCCTGAATATTCTAAAATATTGGACACCAATATACATAATATCCTGCGACATTATACACACACGACCATCTGATCCCAAACTAAGCAGAGCTTGTACTATGGAAACCATATAAGTGATATACTACTTTTCTTTTGTAAATACATACTTATATAGATAATTACACCCAGACTCTGGACAAACAGACATGTTCAGGCACACAAATATCGGTACCGGGTGGGAATCGAACCCACGACCTGCGCCGTGAAAGGCAAGCATTTACCAATCACGACAACCGGCCCATCAAAACCGTATATCTTAACAATAATCCCAATCCGGCCTGAGGTCTGACAAATATCACCGAAGCAATATTGCACAGTGTGCCAACGCAACCGTGCAATATTGCGGTTGATCTCACCGTTACACCATCAACCATTATCTTACAGTTAGCTCGTAGTACACCGCTTTGGGGTTATGAATGTTATGATTATTTGTTTTAGATTTGTAGATAATATTGGAATGGATGATCCGATGGCTGCCTAGCGGTAGGATATTCAACCACAGATAAACTAGTTCGCAGGCTTGCCTTACCTTAGCTATGAATAGGGTACCCTGGGATCGCTGGCGTCTGGAGGAGGGAAACTCTACTCGTCTTGTATAAACCGTCTCAGGAAGAGGTGACCTGCTGTAGCGCAGGATGCCTAAACACGCCCTCCCCTCCCCGGGTGAGAGTGTCACTTAGGCTGCAGTGTTAGGTACTGCGAGGCTGGCTACCGTGGTAGTTTTAGTGGCGAGCCCTACATACCCCGTCGCCTCCCCAAGCGACGGACATGCGATTTGAGCATTTCCACCACGTAAAAAATGAATAGGGTTGCCATCCGTCCGGGTTATAAATTTGAAGTCTTGGTCCACCGGGCCGTTGAGTCGTGTATATATTTACGTCCAATAAGCCTTGTTGGTATTGCGGTAGGCTGTTCAACTGCAGATATAGGAGTCCCAGGTCTAGGCGCATCATTATCTTACGTTAGCTGGGAAGGAAGTATATACCACGTAAACTATTATTCGGGGTCCTACCAGCGCGGCGAGACAGGGGGTGCGCAGACTGTCAGACTGCATAGTAGAACTAGGCAGTCTGAACCTGGAACTAGTATACCGCACAGACGTGCGGTATACTAGTTCCAGGCCTTTTCTATATTTTGGTGTTGCATTCGCAGAGTATATGCAGTATTGATTCCTTTTTCTTCTCTCTGGTCGTGCAAATCGGGCTGTTTAAGAGGCCTATTCTGTGCATTAGTGCAAAATTGACCCGTGAACACTAATCTATTAGTCTCAGTTGGTTATTGCTGTAATTCTTGTGACCTTTACTGTTATGAAGGATTTCACTGCTGCGGCGGACAGAATTTAAAAATTTATGTGTTTAATCTCAAAAATGGGAAATCATAAATTTAATCGTCCGGCGGGTCTCGAACCTGCACCATCTTCCAATCCGGGGTAGGCGCTCTGCATTAAGCTACGAACGATACACGCTGGCAGATCAAATTTAGGATTCCCATGCTAACATCCTTCCGGAGGATGTAGGTATTATCTATCGGTTTTGTTCGGTGATGGTGCAGGTTCGAGACTCGCCGGACGATCAAATTTATGATTTCCCATTTTTGAGATTAGATAAACGCTTTGCATTGCGAAAAATGCTATAAAATAAAAATTTAGGAGTTTAGTTTGTTTGTACTCATTTCATGGATCTGACCTTGACCAGAGGTTCGGTTGTGTTCTATAGCTCGTCCTATTGGGCCCTGAGAGTAGGGCAATACGGAATGTATCTGCCTTTACGCACTATTAATAACTCAAGCGCAGATAGCACTCGGAGGACAATATTGCCTTCAGAAATCCCTAGATCCCATAAAGTTCATTAAACTTGACTACACGTGTGGTGCAGGTGTAAAGGTGTCACCAGTTCTATCCCCATACGATACAATACACGTTACTGGAATTGATGACAGTAGTTAAGTAAAATTAAATAAATAAATATCTTTAGACAACTAACACATTTCCACCTGATCTGAAACTAGTAGCGCCTGTAAGCCAACTGATTAACATAATTATATACTTCTATAAATGTAAATTAATTTATTGTAATGTCGTACATGTGATACCCATTAGAAGTGAATTATTTTATTTAAACTCACTACTATGCTCTCATATACTTCTATATACATAAATATTAAAGATAAATTACACCTAGACGTCCATCTCACTAAGATTTGCACCGGGTGGGGATCGAACCCACGACCTCTGACTCGGCAGTCAGGTACACTAATCACTAAACCAACAGGCCAGTTGAAAGAATCGACTCATTGTTATAACCTAGTTTTAGTTCGAATAACCCTTTAGCGAGTTCAAAGATAACAGTCTCTGTGAACAGGTTACTGTCATCGCTGGTTATGTAAGTTGTTTACCTCATCTCGAGCAGTGTGATGACCACACAGATGTACTCACTTACCATTCGTTCTGTTTAGTTTCGTTCACTGACTTTGTGGTATTCTTTTTTGAATTAAAATCTTATTTAGGCGCGTTTAACAGTTTTTTGGTGAACACAAATCATGGAACTCATCTTCTGTATAATAAGACTTGCCTAGGCTATTGGAAATTGAGATCTATTTTGCATGTTGTTCTAAACTAACTAAACGTAAATCAAGTTCGTTAACTAACATCCACTGTTTATATTACACATTCTATACGAAGACGTTTAAAAAGCAGTTAAAGTATTAGGTATGTCTTATATACATGGTGAAGTAGTTTTATGTGTTGATTCGTAAACTCGATTCTATAGAAGCCTCTAGTAGTCTGCACGGCCTTACTGGGGTAGGACTGACTTTAATACATTAGCATTAAACAATTAGTATAATTTAAGTAAAAAGAGATAAATAAAAATAAGACAAAAAGAAAAACAATACTTAAGAAGTGTCAATTTACCCAATACCAATAATATATATTGTAATTACTATAAGGCCAATACGGAAAATAACACTAATATTATAAAGGCGAAAGTTTGTGAGTGTGTGAGTGGGTATGTTTGTTACCTCTTCACATATAAACGGCTGGACCGAATTTAATCAAATTTGGCATGGAGGTAGGATTAACACATAAGCTATAATGTATAAAGTTTAACGCGGGTGAAACCGCGCGGCACAACTAGTTAAAAATAAATACTTAATTAAAATCATTATCCTAGTTCTTGAAACATGTCGAGTGCATGATTAAAAAATAGCATAATGATTTATTTTTAAAGTATTTCTTCCATGTTACTTAAAGTTTAGAAAAAAAAGTACTTTTGTGTTATGTTACAAAAGTATATAAGTTCCTGTATTAAATTAAGTGATCAACTTAATTCTGTATGAAATAATACTAGAATGCATAACAAAAAGGTTTTTTAAGCAAAGAATGACCATATCAAACAATAAAACACTAATTATAAACTCGTTATATTTCTCCTTGAAGCTTAGATAACCGTAACCAAACAATTTACTTAATAAGTCACACGAAAAACTCAAAATAATAACCAGTCCAGTGCGAGTCGGACGCGTACACGAAGTGTTCCGTACAATCTAGATTTGATTTAACACTGGCTGCGCCCCGCGGTTTGACCCGCCTTAAACTTTATAAATTATAGCCTGTGTGTTAATCCAGGGTGTCAGCTAACTCCATACCAAATTTTATTAAAATCACTCCAGCCGTTTCGACGTGAAGAAGTAACAAACATACACACTCACAAACTTTCGCCTTTATAATATTAGTGTTATAAATGTGATATTATTTGTGGTATAGAAGAATAAGTGGTAAAATTATAAATGTCTACTTATAGAGAGACGAACGGACAGCGCAGGGTTAGTAATTGAGTTCCGTTGGTACCCTTTGTGGGCATAAACACTAAAAACTTAACACGGACCACAAAAACCACAAAAACCACAACTAAATAAAAGGTAATAAGCAGAGCCATACATTATATGTAACGTAAAACGAAGATGCTAATAAACTGAGTCTGCAAGGCATACTGCTGCTTGCAAAAATTGAGCTGAGTGTAGTTCAGCAGATGTCTATACTTTGACATTGATTTCAATGGGGCATTTATTTTTTTCGGTAACTATTATTATTATGGTGTCCAATTTTTATGAATTCAGATATGCACCCACGAGTACCACTGGCCACTGTGTCAGATTTGAAGAAGATAGGTTCACCCGTTCAAGGAGGAGTACGATCCGGAACGAACTACATGAGTTGCCTAATAAAGAGCTTCATTTACACTCAGTTCAGACTCACGCCTGTTTTCCAGAGGGGTAGGCGGAGACTACGGATTTCCATTTGTCGCGATCTTTGCACACCTCTTTTGCCTCGTTAACTGTCATTATATTCTTCATACATGCTCGCAGGTTTAGGGTGCTCAGCTCTCTACTGCTGGCTTTTTTGTTTTTATGTACCCTTTGGATACAGAACCCCAAAATCACAAAATAATCCTTGAAAACTTGAACAATGCGTTAAAAATTTAAATTGCTCTAACGCAGCAACTGACAATTTCGATCTCACACAGATTGCTCTACGAAGTCTTGTCTTTACAAATTTGTGACGTAACTGTGCGAAACAGCGTTGCATTGTGCAACTCATTGTTCTAAAGATCTGGTTCGCTTTTTGTCAGTTACCGTGCGCTGATTAAGAGAGGTGTTTTAACTTTTAATTGACGTTTTATGCATGTCATTTGTAGTTTTTTTTAACGCCGATTGAGTCATTTTCATTTGAAATCGAATAGGCATATTGCAGAAATGACTTGTTGGGAAAATTGTAAGCAACAAAGAGAAAGCATGGGTAAATTCCTTTCATACAAGGTGAATTCTGAATGTGCAGATATTACAAGTACGTTCCCAAGTCCTAATTTCTTAATAGGCGTAGAGGCTAGTGTTTGCAATGCAATAAATTCCAATTACATAGATCACACGTGGTACAAAAAGCGGTGAATAATTAGCGGCACGGAATCGTGAGCACAAATGGGATAGGTATTTTTATTTAGATATAATGTTAAGTGCGTTGGAAATGAACTCACAGTCCATACACATCGTATATTGGACGACTATTGACCGAAAAACCAAGTCCCGAGATCCTCACATTGCACTAAAAAGATTTATCAAGTTTGTGATCATGATTCGTGCCGCATTCTTATTCTTGATGGCGGCTATTTCCAGTCCCCGGAGAGCTGCGTCCAGTGATGAACTATTGTGCTCGCCGCTCCAACTAAAGTTTCCTGTACAACCCTGTAACATAGATAAATTGCAGAATATTTTTGGCAGGAGTATGGATAACATCGTCCTGGTGCAAGAAGTGTTGGCCTAGGATGGTGTTACGTTTATGCGTCAGTTGTTCACAGTGGCAGGACCAGGTGTATCGGTGCCGCATACTATCCTAGTAGTCATATGAACTTGGACAGGCTAGTCTTGATACTGGCCAAACACCTAGCTATTTAATCTCGCCATTTTTTACAGATCACTAAGAGTAATACGCTATGAGCTATCTTTTAAAAGGCTTTTATTAGTTGTTAATTTAGAAACTTCTATAAATAAAAGCAACAGTAGCAGCAGACCTTTCGCAAGTATAGCATTGACATTAGAAAAACTCTACGCTTTTTATTACATCAATTTGGTTACATAACATTCTAACTGGCTAAGTGGCCGCTTGTGATAAATATAATCTGACTCAATGTATTCATTCATTCGTATGTGCAGGGTCTATTATACCCTGGTGTCGAGCAGGCAGTTGTGCAGGCCGTCTGACATCAGGCAAATTGGTTATCCCCAAGTTTAAGCCAATAATACTACGAGGTTCACCTTGATAATGAAGATATACGCGAAATTTGATTATTTATTATTTGGAATAAAAGCAAACTCGATTCAACCACTTTCGCTAGAAATAAAAAAATCACACTATCACCTAAAAAAATCTGCATTCAACAAAATGCATTGAATGTTAATGGTAGCAATTGCAGATTTCCCAGCATACGCGGAATCTGATCCCTTGTCAACGTACTTCAATGAGTAGCATGAACTGTTATTGTATGGCCAATCAAATTTATAATATATTGCCCAATTATTTAAAAAGCCTTAATTAAAATGTGTTTAAATGCGAATTTTTGGTCAAATTTTACTTCCCAAACAACTTTTTTATATATTGATAAATTACACCCAGACGTCAATCGCAAGATTTGTCTTGGGTTGGGATCGAATCTGTTAAGCCAAAGGTCTTAGCAGTCAGGGTCTCTAACCACTACACCAACATACCAGTAAAACAAAAATATAGTATTAACTTTCGAAAACCAATTAAATGTTATTCTCGGATGTATACAGGGCTACACATCAAGCTACACTATTCCAGTATAAGCTGATCTCGCGTTGTATAGGATTTCCATACAATGACAGGTCAGCTTATATTGGTAATGTATAGCTTGGTATGTAACCGTGTGTACATGCAAACGTTAATTTGCCAAAGCTACCTATGAGACCACGCTTCGCTAGGTCAATTGTCATTAACTACGTTCTATATTCTCAAGTATGAGAGTTAAGTAGTACAAGTCGAAACCAATACCTTTGTAAGTATGAATGTATTGTGGGTATGCGGTCTGCGGTTTAAAACCGGTCAAGAGCGTGTCGAACCGCGCGCTACGGTTCCATACATAGTCACAATTTTAGTCAAGTTTACACAGTCTACTAAGGTTAGTTTTTATTTTTCCTTAGTTTATTATTCTAACCTGTCTATCTATACTAATATTATCAGAAATGGTTCGATTTTTTGCGGTTGTTTTTTTATAAGTCAAAACTATTTAACTGAATTCAATAAAAACTTTTTCTTGAAGCGGCTATTGTACAGATCAAAGATGTGCACTTTTTGTACTTCTCTTTATTCTGTGGCTCAACCCTTGCTTGCTTTGCTCTATTATTTTTGGACCTTATTCCAAAGCTATAAGGTTTAAATTGACGTGGTCTCGTATAGTCCACCGCCATTTTAAGGGTTAACTGTAGTATCTACCGATACCAATATTAAATAAAGGTGATGCATTTGGCTCGCTTACGCACCACCACGCGCTTCCTCACTGACAATTGAACACAGACAGTGACAGACTGAGCCCCATCAACTATTCTGTGAGCCCCTCTCAGCTCGCCATTGTAACGTATGTATGCCCTCGTGACAAATAATAACTATATCTACATACACTTCATTAACTACTACCTACTTATACATATGGCATGCTGTGTGGTGACGGCGTAGAATATCATCATCCCATCTCATCTGGTGGGGGGCGTAGAAATCTTCCGAGGGAATACCTACCAGAGAACGGACAGCAGCATTTTTCTGTGAACTATGACCATCTAACTGCCATCGCTAACCTGTCTGCCAAGCGTGGCGATTATGACTCCTATCCCCCCATTATTAAGGGAGGCTTTTGTCCAGCGGTGGACGTACTTTGGCTGACATGATGATGATGAATACATATTTGTAGACGGATCCCTGCACAAATAAATATTCATCATACGCAATATTTTCGGAATACCTATCTGAATAAGGGTGCATTACCCAATACCGCCATCTACGTTACATTTTCCTTGTCCATCTAACAATATTTGTCTGGTATTGTATTGTCAACGATCGCGACGATGTAATAAAACCACAGATTGTACCTACTTGTATTTTTGTAAAGTTATTTCAATTTGTTTTTCTTGTGCAATTGAATGTACAGACGTCAGCATATCAAGCTACCCCAATCTGTCAGATTTCTTTTATAGATTTTCCACTTTATCGCATAATCATAAGGTTCACTTTCAGTTGGGGAAATTTGATAGTTTTGGGTAGCTTGATGTGCTGTTGGCGTCTGTACGTCACGCCACTCTATGTAACATCTTAAGGGGGTGATAGACGTACGAGCAAGTACGCGTACTTATGGCTCGACGACCTTTTTCGATTGTGTGTCACCGTAAGTACGCGTACTTTAAAACCGCCGCGCAAAATCGTCGACGATCCAACCGGTTTGAAATCTTGCTCGTAGCTCGTCTTGGCTCGTACGTGTGGCTACGTAAGTACTCTTTATTCTGTGGTGTGGCAGCACTGCGAGCCGCGAGCCGCCAGATTGTTCTGCCAGTTCGTGGACGCGCACGCTTGTTATGTTTATAGATTTTTGTTTGATTCAGAAATTTTTCAAAATGTGTGATTTCCGAACTTATTCACATGAACTGCTAACCGAATTTATAGAAGCTTTCCGAAATAACCCTTGTCTTTGGAAAATTAAAAGCAACGATTACAAAGACAAAAATATGAAGCTTCAAGCATACAATAATTTATTAGAAATTATACGTAAGGTGGAAAGAGATGCTACGATTGAGAATGTAATACGATATAATTCCTAAATAGCACAAAGCTTCTTCTGTCGACGACATCGTAATACAGAGTGAGTAAGCTTCACGTGTGTCACCGACGTCGAGCCGAGTAAGTTCGAAAACTTTAAAACCGCGTACTTAAAGTTTGTACGTCTATCACCCACTTAACACAGTATAATAGACAAGATATAAAAACCGGACCTCTTTCCCGTCGCGTCGTGTTGCTAGCCGTCCTATCGGATGATGAGAGTGATGGAATAGAAGGTGCCCCTGTGTACACACTTGTGAACTACAATATGTCTCGCACAGGCTAGTCTCCATTAAAACTTGCCACTGTAGCCGAAATTCCGTTCATGAATGTCTAATTCCCAGCATCTGATCCCAAACTAGGCAGAACCTGTACTCTGGCAACCAGAGAACATCATCATCATCATCATCATATCAGCCGAAAGACGTCCACTGCTGGACAAAGGCCTCCCCCAAAGATCTCCACAATTGCCGGTCTTGTGCTATTCGCATCCAGCAGTTTCCAGCGACCCGCACAAGATCATCGGTCCATCTTGTAGTGGGCCTGCCCACTCGAGAACCTTTCTGCCCCAACGGCCGTCGGCTCTACGAGCTATGTGCCCTGCCCACTGCCACTTCAGCTTGGCAATTCTTGAGAACCAGAGAACGGATAAACATAATTATATATTTCTCAATACATAAATAATATGATATACACATATAAATTACACCCAGATACAGGAGAAATGAGACCGCTCAACACATAAAGATTTATTAAATTTATTTTTATAAAAAATTATATTATGTAAGCTGTGTAAGCGACTATTTTTGGAATATATTAATACTAGCACTTCTTTGCCTGAAATACAGGGTTAACTAGTTCAGGCACACCTCTAACGTTTGTAGCGAATTAAGAAAAAATGTATTTGTATTTTTTTTATGTTTCAGTTGTTAAGAATTTTATCTGAAATAAATTATTATTATTATTATTTTTCCTGGGTTGGGACCGAACCCACGACCTCTGCCTTAGTAGTCAGAGTAACCACCAGACCAACTGGCCAGTAAATAACCCTTTTCTTATTACGGAATCCTAAAAAAATTGTTAGAATTCATTCACGAGAATTACCATAAGATAATTCATAAAATTTCAGAAGGCGATGACCTATTGCGGTGTAAATAATTAAGAGCTCAAGTGTAATTATTGACCTCTCGCACGGATGATTTCTGTCGCCATCACAATATTATGTCACTGTCACGTCACGTCATCGAAGTTTTAGTCACTGTCACTAGTATCTGTCACATTCACGTCAGACTTTTTTATCCGAATTAAAAGAAGGTTTTGAATTGAACGGCCCGTTTCCTTTTGTTGTATGTACAGACGCCAGCACATCCAGCTACCCCAATCTGTCAAATTTCTTTTATAGATTTTCAACTTTATCGCTTAAACATAAGGTTCACTTTCAATTGAGGAAATTTGAGAGATTGGGGTAGGTTGATGTGCTGGCGTTTGTACATATGTTGTTTTTAATCAATATTTTTTAATCGATAGGAAATGTTTTAGTAAAAAAGAAATCTTTGAGACTACTTGTTCGAACATAAATTGTATGAGACCACCCATTTTGTTCCAACAAATAGTCTCAGAGATATATTATTTTATTAATTTAAAAAGACAACGCCCGGTAAATTAATTTTTTGTGTCGTGGGATACTTTATAAATTTTTTTATTTACTTAGCCTTCACTTGGGCATTTCATCCCTGTGTTATCTTTACAAACGTATAATTATTGACAACAAAGTATATCCGGACTCAGAACAATTTATGAGTCCGATAATCCGGGACACGAAGATGGCGACTGTCTGGACCGCTATGCCACTCGTGCGTCACGTGCAAAAGATTTTGGGTGAATACTAGTGGTTCGCTGTCTGATAATGTGATGCGCGACCATCATTGCTGGATTTGCTGGATCAGCATATCGGTGTTTAGTCGTATTGACACGAACATTTCTACAGATATTTGCTATATATTATCTAATGTTCAAATACATTAAATACATTCCTCTTCTTTATACTGCTGATGATGGCAGGTATTTCCTTCAACTATTCTGCTGGGTTCTTAATAATCCACGTGTATTTTATCCATATGTATTAAAAGAAAAGAAATATATTATTTATTTTTGCTCAAGAAATTAACTCAAATATCTTTAAAAATGCTGTCCATAATACCAATACTTGTCACTTGTAAAATCGTGAGTGCATAGCATGGAATGCCATTCAATAAATTTGAATTAGAAAGACGACATTCACTACTTTTTTCCCCAAAGCATTTTATGAAAATGAAGTATTCTACTCTATTATACTTATATTAGTAGTCGTCGACATAATGATTTCATGAGAATTCATGAGTGAATCGACGACAGACCTATCCACTTTTGACAGTGTCGCTCTTCTAACCTAACTTACTTTTCTGTAGCAAGTCGTATTAAAGTGCGAGCGCCGCAGTTTTAACGTAACCTAAGCTACTTTTCTGGTAGCATGCTAATGTATTTTAGGACTTTGAAAGTTTCTGCTGTCGATTCAAACATGAATAATTGGTTCTGTCGCCGAATCGTCAAAAGGCGTTGAAAGCCTACCTAGCCCAACTCCCCTCGGGACTGCGGAGGCAGTATGAGAAATGTCCTGTACTGCCGCCACGTGCAAGCAGTTCCGGAAAGCAGGAAGTCAGCGATCTGTTGGTGGCGCATTCGCTGGACTGGACAGGCAGGAGTTGGCAATAGGGGAGGACAATCCAGAGCCCTCTCAGGCTACATGGTGTAAAAGGAGGGCACCGGAGCAGTATTCCCGCTTTCCCGGGACTCCTCCATCAGCCTCCTACCGCCAAGAGAAGTCCACGGTAGGTTAGGTTTAGTCGCTGCGGATCCGACATACCCAAGCGCAGACACTTTTGGCGGTATGCATGCGTAGACATTCCCCCTGCCTTGTAAAAAAAGCTTTCTAAACATTTTATTTCTTCACAGACCTTATTGCGAGAATATAATGACCTCCCAAGAGCAAAGGGCTTACACTTCTCCAACAAAGAGGTTATCAAGTCATCGGTCATCAGTCATAACGAAAACAAATAAAATCATGTTAAGGGCACGGCTATTAACTTATCATTTCGCCTTATTGATTACGCGTCATAAAACTTGACCTACACTATCAAAAACAAATTGGTGGTCTATTAACCTGAAAATACATACATATACTCGTAAATTAATTAATCTGTGGCAAAATATTCGAAGTCTTGCAATAAAAAAAGTTCCACATGATATTTAAATTCATGTAATTACCATGAACAAAGCTGGAATGTAAATGTATCATATTATACACATGTCTGGCCATTTACCATACTCATCTTTTGATACACACAATGACTTATTAATAAGTGAACGATCAAAATAATCGTCAATTCGACGTACACTGTAACATTCATCATCCAAAATTAAGATGGTGCTTAAGTAATTCAAATGGCTGGCTAAGATTGAATATTATTTATGTATAGCGAAGACCACCGCTACATTGGAAGATGTCTTCAAGCTTCTGAACTGGAAAGGCTTTGGCATCAATGTCAATGGCGAATACATCACCCACCTTCGATTTGCCGACGATATAGTAGTCATGACTGAGACCCTAAAAGACCTCGGTACAATGCTCGATGGCCTAAGCAGAGTCTCTCAACAAGTGGGTCTGAAAATGAACATGGATAAGATGAAAATCATGTCGAACATCCATGTTGCACCCACTCTAGTTAAGGTGGAGACTCTGCACTCGAACTTGTAGAGAACTATATTTACCTAGGATCAGGCCATACAACTAGGTAGGTCCAACTTCGACAAGGAGGTCAATCGTAGAATCCAACTTGGCTGGGCAGCGTTCGGGAAGCTACGTAATATCTTCTCGTCCCAAATACCGCAGTGTCTCAAGTCGAAAGTCTTCGACCAGTGTGTGTTGCCAGTGATGACTTACGAAACAGAGTCGTTGTCGCTCACTATAGGCCTAATCAGGCGGCTCAAGGTCACCCAAAGAGCAATGGAAAGGGCTATGCTTGAGTTTCCGTGCGAGATCAAATCAGAAATGTTGAGATGCGCAGGCGAAGCAAAGTAACCGACATAGCCGTAAGAATTGCCAAATTGAAGTGGCAGTGGACAGGGCACATAGCTCGTAGAGCCGACGGCCGCTGGGGCAGAAAGGTTCTCGAGTCTCGGGCCCCCTACAAGATGGACCGATGATCTTGTGCGGGTCGCTGGAAATCACTGGATGCGGATAGCGCAAGACCAAAGCAATTGTGGAGATCTTTGGGGGAGGCCTTTGTCCAGCAGTGGACGTCTTCCGGCTGATATCATGATGATAGCGAAGATATATCAGTTAACACACTAAACCGCTTGATAAATAAATAAATATCTTGGGACAAGTAACACATTGCCATCTGACTCAAACTAGACAGATTCTGTGCAATGCCAACCAGACACCTGATAAACGTAAACAGCACCCGGTACGGTCACTATCAGTACAGTCTCATCACGTAAAGATTTGTCCTGGGTGTGGATCAAACCCACGACCTTTGGCTTAGCAGTCGGGGTCACTAACCACTAGACTAACATTTAAAAAACAACCGCCAAAATCTATTAAGTTGTTGTGAGTGAGAAATGGGTCGGTTTTTAAATAATTTCCATGTATAGTGATATATATACAACATGTAACGTAATTAACGCACACCCTCAAACACCCCAATTAGAATATTATGTTATAGTCATAATACATACACTGAATTTTTTATTTAATATGTATATGCATTGTTATTTACTAAATTAGTTTCTTGGAATAACGTTTATTTTTCTTTATTTTGTATTGAATGATGGAATTTGTTTGAATACAAATAAAACTGCGATTTTACAAGTCTTATTACTTCGACTTACGGTACATTTCAATTTCTTTTGACTGTACAGGGTTAATATGACAATAATTTCCGTAGTTTTCATTATATTTTTTAGAATAAAAAATTACCTATATTGAAAATGATATAAATCGATTCAGAAACCGATTATGAACAAACTATTTTTACGATGTGCGTTAATTAAGTTACATGTTGTATATATATAACTTGTACAATACGAGTACCAACCAATTGGGCGTTCAGAATTATTGTCATAATAATAAGCCATATAAATTTAACAAACTGAAATTATCTAATTTGCTTGCTCGTAAAATCAAAGATGGCGCGCGTGCTAACGCAAGAATGTTAAATATATTTTAATTAATATTTTTTAATTTTTAGTGTTTTGATAGTTACATTAAGTATCACACTACTATTGTAAATGCATGAGTTTGTGTATGTATAAGTTAATTAGTAGTTAACACCGTCAAGTTGAAATAACTCAGAACGGATATAAGTAGATAATATTTTGAATGTGGATATTTTAGATGGACGGGCCTGTTGGCGTGGTTGGTAGATACGCTGCTTTTCACACCACAGGCCGTGGGTTCGATTCCCACCCGGTACAAATATTTGTGTGCATGAACATGTCTGTTTGTCCTGAGTCTGGGTGTAAATTATCTATATAAGTATGTATTCACAAAAGAAAAATAGTATATGTAATATATCAGTTAAATGGTTTCCATAGTACAAGCTCTGCTTAGTTTGGGATCAGATGGCCGTGTGTGAATAATGTCCCAGGATATTATTATTACATACACGAATAAACGTCGTATGTTGTATAAAAACATCTATGATCCTTTGTTTGCATTTATATCCATAAATCTCCAATGCTCACGTATTCGAGCATACGTACGTACGTATACATACAATGAAAGGTAAGCTTATACTGGAAATGTATAACTTGATAAGTAGCCGTGTGTACCGACTACTTATCTAGTTACACATTTCCACTATAAGCTGACCTCTCATTGTATGGAAATTCTATACAATGCGGGAACTTATACTGGAAATGTATAGCTTGATATGTAGCCGTGTGTACTAACGTAGACGACAGTTGCAGTTGCACAAACCGTCTCTTAATGGATAAATGAATTTTCTTTCTTTCTTAAACGCAAAAATCTCCACGTCAGTAATCTCACGGAGCCGAGGTTCGAACGACAAAGGAATGTCCTCTTGCGCAGGTTAAAATTGTAGTTTTACTTACCTGTTTTGTCCAGTAAAGCAGTTGAAATCTCTTAGGTTAACTGTAAATACTAAGTTAAAACATAGAGCAAATATAAAATGATATTCTTTGAGTCTTGACTCTTATTTAACACCTCCGCCAAACTTGACCTAAAATCTTACTGTTATAATATGAGTGAGTAAAATAGTATGATGCAATTCTGTCTGAAATCAGTCTTAGATAGCCTTATGTTAGATAGTGTTTAGTCGAGATCCGATCGACTGCACAGTCCAACGGATTAAGGATTTTTGAAGAATTGCCCCCTTAGGGGGGGAAAGTAAAATAAAAAAACGCGGCCAGATTTACCCCTGATGATAAGGGTATCCCCCTTAGCGGTGTAAACTTGAATGGAAATATGTAATGTTAATAAATTCCCGCTGAGGTAAATTAAGATTTATACTTATTCAAATTGTTTTGTCTTATTTAAATAAACAGACATGTTGTTTATTCATTAGTAATACTGTTATATTTTAAATGAGTAAGTGAGTTTATTTATTTATTTGATTTGATATTTATTCACGCAACGACATTAACATCTTTCAATTCGGTTTTGAGCATGTAACAAAACATAAATTGATAGAGATCGCAGGCAAGAACATTAATTAGGCGATACTGGGATTTATTTACCTAATGTATTCCTGTTTTTAAAGAAAATCAAATCGCAAAATATTTTTCAATTCCCTTACAGAGCATAGGAATTTAAAATGGGAAGAGAATGGACTAATGTAAAATGAAAAGGGGAGTTCCTGATTTTTTTTACATTAGTTCCAGTTTTCCCTCGAGGGGTAATTTTCCCTAGGAGAAAACGGGATGAACCCAAAATGAAAAGGGATCTTCCTGGATTTTTAACATTAGTGTCCAGTTTTCCTTCCTGAGGGGAATTTCGCAGGGGGAAATGTGGTAGTCTTATGGGATGTACAGTACTTTTATGGGATGGCTTGTGAACTGTCAACCCACACTAGTCCAGTTTGCTAAAATGGCATATGGCCTCTCATTGCGAGAGGAGGCCCTGTCCCTGCAGTCCGAAAGTAATAGGCTGCATCATCAAACACATGTACGTAGGTACATATTTCTCTACTTGTATGTATTAATTAGCTAATACGGATGATTTTAACGGTAAGTGTATGAGGTGAGCTGGAACGGTCATGGCTACTGACCTGCTAATTAACCTAACGGACTCATAACGTAATGAAGTAGGTACTATACTTCAATATCTGTAGCAGAACGATAACATCGTGTTAAATTTGAATTTATTATAGCATTATTCGCAATGCCCAATAGATAATACCTACATCCTCCGGAAGGGTGTTACCAAGGGAATCTTAAATTTGATCTGCCAGTGTGTATCGTTCGTAGCTTATCGCAGAGCGCCTACCCCGGATTGGTAGATTGTGCAGGTTTGAGACCCGCCGGACGGTTCGTCTCTGCAGGCCATCAAGAAATACATCGCTCAACAGTACAAGGTTGACGCTGAAAAACTGGCACCTTTCATCAGAAAGTACTTGAAGTGCGCCGTAGAATCTGGCGCGCTGATTCAGACCAAGGGCAAGGGTGCCTCCGGCTCGTTCAAGCTCGAAATCGAGCGGTAAAGCTCCAGCGTCCAAGGCGAAGAAGGCGACGGCGTCCGCCGCCGGAGCTAAGACGAAGCACCTACGCCGGATTGGTAGATTGTGCAGGTTCGAGACCCACCGGACGATTAAATTTATGATTACCATTTTTGAGATTAGATAACATCGTGTCTTAGTCAGATCTTTTTCGCATTCACCAGTCAGACTATAGATAGGTTACGTCAAGGTTACGGAAAGGTCAAAGTGGTTAAACTTCTGAACGTCTCTACGCTTCGGGTTGTTGTAGTTAGACAACAGTCGTGAAGCCCAATCAGAGGCCGACTAGACGGCTTGAACAACTCTGACATCAGGGTAACCACTGCCATACGACAAAGAAAGAATGTAACACAATAGACGATATCGTTATTTATAGTAAAAAAATTAACCAGCCAAGTGCGATTCGGACTCGCGCACCGAGGGTTCAGTACTTTGTGATGTGGGTAACTACAAATTTACGGTTGCCGAATATTATCTTTACTTGTTCTATATTACACTGCTGCTGTCAAAAGTAATGTTATATATTAGGTTAGACTCCTTAGCAAGTTAAAAGTTAAAATATGTGGTTAATCATATCTTTTGATTACTTTTACTCAGAAGTTCGAATGTGTTTCACGGATCCAAAGTATTGCGGACCTGAGTAAATTCATATTAATTTCAACATGATATCTCAACGCCTTTCTGAGAAAAAGTACAGAGAAGGAAGTGACGCTTTTTAGATAAAAAAAAATCTTTTTGAGTAGCCTTTAAATTATTTAACTGCCTACTTCATTGGTCTGCGGTAGCGTATTCAACCGCAGTTAACGAGAGCCTGCGTTCAATACCCGGATTTTTCTGTTAATAAAAAATTCTCAGTATCAGCCGGAAGTCTGGGACAGCACGTAAAGCCGTTGGTCCTCTGCCTGACCTCTTTCCGTCGTGTCGCAAAAAGCCCATTGGATTTAACGTATAATATTGTGTGTCTATTAATTTCGTTTAGATTCCATTTGGTCCCCGATATGAATCGCTTACAGCATCATTTATTAATTAATCTCTAGAGTTCATAATGCGGAACAAGGTTATACGGGCTTAATTGAAAGAAGGTCACTTTGAAAAAGACCTGGGTATCTGGATTAAGTGTTTACTACTTGCGGCAAGTCACCTACTTAATGTAAAGTGTATTTGGCTGTAAATATTGATATAACACAAAATATGTGAAAGAAGATTGGCAAAAGAAGTATACCTGACCTGTGTGAATGAAGGGGAAGACTTTGTAGAACATTCTCTGACCAAATTTAAGATGTTCTTAAGAAAGGCCGAAGCTGAAGAATATAATGACAGTAAACGAGGCAAAAGAGATGTGCAACGATTGTGACAAATGGAAATTCGTTGTCTGTGTCTACCCCTCTGGGAAATAGGCGCGAGTTTATGTATGTATGTATGTATATGTTACGGCTAAAGGTGGGCGTGAACATAAACTTAAGATTAGCCGGCTAAACTCAGGTTTATCATCGAGGAGATTATAATGTTAGTTTCTTGTATCTTTAGCCGGCTAAATTTAAGTGTAACTGCAGGCCCTTGGCTAAACATTTAGAAGGAAATGAAAAAGAAAACAATGTAATAATGTTTACTATTTTGACACGAAAACTTTTATTAAAAAATAATCAGTCTCATTACATATATTTTTATGTACATATGTAGGTATTCAAAATTACAATTATTACAATTACAAAATATTAATTACTTAAAACAATATCCTAAGTCTCCCCACCGCCCCCTCAGGCATTCCGCTGGGCCGGCGCGTCCATTGAATACATTTTTGGATGTTTATTTTCGGTTAATGTGCACATTAGCCGGCTAAAGATGGAATATCACGACACAAACGAACATGATATCGAACTCTAGCTGCTTCTCGAAGATAAACCTAAGGTTAGCCGGCTAATCTTAAGTTTATGTTCACACCCATCTTTAACCGTAACATATATATCACATAGCGCCATATACTAAGCAAAGCTTGTACTTTTTTTTATATAACTTTTTTTGATATAATTAATATTTTGGCTCACTGCAATCTGATCCTAAACTATGCAGTGCCCATACTATCGAAAATTGGATTTTTAATGTGTTTTTTACTTTCTTTGTTTCAGATAGCCAAAGATGGAGACAAGATGGAGCTGTCTAATAGTTTGGGTGGCTCTCTGTTTTGCGTTAGGTAATTTGAATCTTATTTCTATCTATCTTAGAGTAACTTATTCAATCTGGCAAATAAAATAAAAATCTGTGATTGGGTTGTGCCATTTGGGTACGAAATCCTGAAATCGATAACCCTGTTTGCTATAATACTTATTGAAGCTACAGTTAGTGATATAATAATACTTTGTAGAATATATAATATATCTGCAATTGTTACTAAATCAGTACCGTATGTTATTCCAAAAATCATCATCATCATCGTATCAGCCGAAAGACGTCCACTGCTGGACAAAGGCCTCCCCCAAAGATCTCCACAATTGCCGGTCTTGTGCTATTCGCATCCAGCATTTTCCAGCGACCCGCACAAGATCATCGGTCCATCTTGTAGGGGGCCTGCCCACGCTGCGTCTTCCGGTTCGTGGTCGCCACTCGAGAACCTTTCTGCCCCAACGGCCGTCGGCTCTACGAGCTATGTGCCCTGCCCACTGCCACTTCAACTTGGCAATTCTTCGGGCTATGTCGGTGACTTTGGTTCGCCTGCGGATTTCGACATTTCTGATGCGATCCCGCAGGGAGACTCCGAGCATAGCCCTCTCCATTGCTCTTTGGGTGACCTTGAGCCTTCTAATAAGGCCCATAGTGAGCGACCACGTCTCTGTTCCGTATGTCATCACTGGCAACACACACTGGTCGAAGACTTTCGACTTGAGACACTGCGGTATTTTGGACGAGAAGATGTTACGTAACTTCCCGAACGCTGCCCAGCCGAGTTGGATTCTACGATTGACCTCCTTCTCGAAGTTGGACCTACCTAGTTGGATGGTCTGTCCTAGGTAAATATAGTTCTCTACAACTTCGAGTGCAGAGTCACCAACTTTCAATTGAGTGGGTGCAACATGGACGTTTGACATGATTTTCGTCTTATCCATGTTCATTTTCAGACCCACTTGTTGAGAGACTCTGCTGAGGTCATCGAGCATTGTACCGAGGTCTTCCATGGTCTCAGCCATGACCACGATATCATCGGCAAATCGAAGGTGAGTGATGTACTCGCCATTGACATTGATGCCAAAGCCTTTCCAGTCCAGAAGCTTGAAGACGTCTTCCAATGCAGCGGTGAACAGTTTCGGAGATATAACATCTCCCTGTCTCACGCCTCGCTGCAAGTGGATAGGTTTCGAGATCTGGTCCTGGAGTCGCACTGACATAGTGGCGTTTTCATACAAACACTTTATCACCTCGATATACCGTTTATTACCGTCAATTTGGCACCTTATGAGAGACCTCAGCACGGCCCATGTTTCGATAGAATCAAAGGCTTTCTCATAGTCCACAAACGCTAAGCACAGTGGCTTGTTATACTCTTCGGTCTTCTGTATAACTTGCCGCAGCGTATGTATGTGGTCTATGGTGCTAAAACCTTTTCGGAAACCGGCTTGTTCGGGAGGCTGGAAGTCGTCAAACCTGCGCGCGAGACGGTTCGTAACGACCCTCGAAAACAACTTGTAAACATGGCTCAGCAGTGTGATGGGTCTATAATTCTTCAATAGGGTCTTGTCGCCCTTTTTGAAGAAGAGCACCACCACACTTCTGTGCCATGCTTGTGGCGTTTGACCATCTAGTATGACGGAGTTAAATAACTTCTGAAGGGCCCGTAGGATTGGTGTACCACCCGCCTTCAGAAGCTCTGCTGTAACTCCATCATCACCAGGCGCCTTGCTGTTCTTGAGTTGTTTGAGAGCCATTCTAATCTCGTACAGGCTGACGTCCGGGATGTCTTCGGTGTAATGTCGGGTTAGTCGTGCTCTGGGATCTGAGGCATGACTTTTGACAGGCTGTGTTGTCGTATATAACTGTCCGTAGAACTTCTCGATCTCTCCCAGCAACTCAGGCTTAGACGTGACGATTCTACCATCGTCAGTCTTCAGCTTCGTCAGTTGGCTCTGTCCAACGGACAGAGCTCTTGCGAACACTTTAGAGCCTTTGTTTCGCTCGATGGCCTCTTTAATACTAATTGTATTAAATTGCCGCGTGTCGCGAGTCAAAGACTTTGAGATCTGTCTGTTGAGCTGCCGATATCTGATAGCATCATCTGAGGATGTCAGAACCATTTTCCGTCTATCTTCCATAAGTTGCAGGGTAAAGTCAGAGATCTTTTTTGTTCTGTTTGTACGACGGGCCTTGAAGACCTTAGACCCAGCCGTATGGACAGCTTCTACGAGCCTGTCATAGTATGAGTCCACTTCCTCGCAGTCTGCTAGGCATTCGAAACGGTTTTGCAGTTCGAGCTGAAATGGTTCGGGGTTTTGGACGTGGATAGGTAAAGGTCGGAGCGTAGACTTTATCAGTCGGGACCTCTGGAGTTTGACATTAAGGTTCAATGAGCCTCTGACCAGTCTGTGATCGCTCCCGGTTTTAACCGCATTGATCACGGAGACATCATTGAACATCTGTCGTCTCGTCGACAAGATAAAGTCTATCTCATTTTTAGTTTTACCATCGGGGCTCATCCAGGTCCATTTGCGGTGATCCGGCTTCCTGAAGAAGGAATTCATCATAAAGAGTCCCTCTTTCTCCATGAAGTCGGCCAACATTTGGCCCCGGGGGTTCCGGTCTCCAGTTCCAAATTGCCCCACTCTCAGCTCATTACCGAATCGTTTGCCCAGCTTCGCATTAAAGTCCCCCATGAAACAGTGAAATAGGAGTTAGAGGTATGTATGGCTCTGGATATGTCCTCATACATAACCTCTACTTCATCGTCGGAGTGTGTCGAAGTGGGTGCGTATACCTGTATAACCTTCAACGAATACCGCTTGGTGATTCTGAGTATAAGGTACGCAACCCTCGTTGACACACTCTCGATTTTCACTAGGTTGTTCACGAGGGACCTGTGGACTATGAACCCGACACCACCTTGGGATATTTGGTCACCCTCCCGGTAATAGAGCAGGTTTCCGGATTTCAGTATTATCGAGTCCTCCCCCTCTCTTCGGACTTCAGATAATCCTACAATATCCCAATGTAACCTGCTCAATTCTTCCTCCAGTTCGGTTATCTTCTCGTCGGACCGCAGTGTACGTGTGTTATATGTTGCCAGGGCCAGAGGTCGTCGGTGTTGGTAACGCGGAATCTGCCGGGGATTCTTAGCACCCCCTGCCCTGCCATAACCACGGCTGTTACCACGGCTGGGAATAGCAGGGCTGCCGGGGACTGGGGGCCGCGGTTTGGTTGTGTCCATCATTTGAGGGGATTTGCCATAATCGCCACGCTTGGCAGACGGGTTGGCGATCGCAGTAAGGTGGACATGGTACTCAGGAGAACGCTGCTGCCCGTTCTCTGGTGTATATATTTCCCTCGGGACGACTTTTACGTCCCCCCACGGGATGAGAGGGGTGGTGATATTCTTAGGCCGTCACCACACAGCCGATTCCAAAAATATCCGATTCCAAAAATACAAACAACATAACAATACAATTAACATTGATAATTACATCCAAACCATTACCTATAAGAACGGCCTTCTTGGCCGAGCTTTCTTTTATTTTCTTCTCTTTCTTTTTTTATAAAAAATAGCCTGTGACTTTTTGTTGATTAAATAAAAAGGCATATAATTCATTTATCTGGTCCTATGATGACATAGATAAAATATAAAAAATAATGTTAATTTGTTATGGGAACACAAATCCCCTCCCTCCCCGCTATCAGGGTAGGGAGGCTCGTTGTAATGACGGTCCAACTATTGTAACAACAATACGCACTGTAACTAAAACAATAAGTTACTATTAGAACCGGAACACGTAGTTAGTACAATTATCGTTATACGTATCTTACTTTTCTTCGTATAGATTGTTAACTGTACCGCTAATATGAGTAATTGCGTTGTACCGAGAATTGTGCAATATGGGAAAGTTCTTTGAGCAATTCAATTTAAGTTTTTTAAGAGGAAATCCTGCTACCGGGACTATCTCTTGAATATTTTTCGGAAAAACATAACTTCTACAAAAATAGGTTTATTCACAGAACAGAATCTTAAAAATTAAGGGAGGAAGGCATGTGTATAGGGTCCTCTATTGGACAAGGTTTTTATGTAGAGCGTTACATAAAACATCTCTAGAACAATATAATGGCACTGGCGTGACTTATCAAAAGTGCCGAATTAAATTAAAGAAATAATCTCTATAACAACTGATTTTCTCATGCATCCCCACGTCTGAAAAAGCTAAAGGTCGAGGTTCGAACACCAAAAGAGGTACTCTCCGGCACAAGTGTTAGATTGTTGTCATATTTGACAAGCCGGCTTGAGGTATCGCTCGCTTCTATTGACTGGTAAAGCAGTGAAAGTCATGTTAAAATAGTTGGTATGGGACAACGACAGCTAGGAATTACAACAGCTATACCGGTTGGCGTGGTTGGTAGATAATTGGCTTTCCCGCTGCACGTTTTGGGTTCGATTCCCACTCAAGATCAAATATTGGTGTGCTTAGTATATATTTAGTATGCCAGTGTGGCAGTGTGTAAATAATGTCCCGGCATATTATTATTGTCCCAAGCTATCACACTTATAACACCCTGCTTTTCGTGCCAATGTCAACTATACACACTGCAGTTCTATACGGCATTGTAATTCAAAACCACCCATTTAGTATTCCATCGCGTGCTGCTTGTGATTTTGGTACGACTGGTCAATGTGTGAAGCAACCGTCGAGGCACGACTATTTGTCATGTACAAACTCAATAAAAATGTTAACTAAAAACAACGTGAAGAAACCTTGAAATACTTAAAGGTTAAATCGAATTAGTGAACGAAATTTTAGAGTATTGTTAAAATTATATAATGAAGTTCATTAAAATATTTATAAATAATAATATCATAATTAAAATGTTTATAAAATGGAACGTGTACGTCGCTTAATTAATGTAGGTTGAGTTTGGCCCATAATTTCGATTTTATTAGGAGAACATCTTCACGCCGAATGACATTGTGGGTTATGTTCAGCGACAAATACCCCTTCTCTGATAAACCAAGATCAAATTCCATTCATCTCGCCGAATTCCAATTGAATTTGATGAAGTAAGTTTCAAACGATTTTAGTAAAATAAACCCTTATCGTCATCTCCCGTAAGCACGGCCTACCCAGAAAAGTCTTAGACAATCCGGACGACGCTTCACTTAAAACGATAAATTTAAACCTAGCACGATAGTTGCAGTAAACGTCCCTAAATATTGACCGTATCCTCAGGCACGCGTTACTTATTTTGTAGTCTTATTAAGGTGGCTTTACACCCGCTGTCCTTGAATTATACAGTTTTATTGTGTATGTATCCTTTAGTAACGAAAAATATTTCTAAACTTTTACAGATTCATACCCTTAACAACTTACGTCACACTTTTAGTATTTTGATTATCTGTACCTTTTTACATGATAACCGGTTATAACCGGCTGATCTTGCTTTTCGGGGCACGCCGAAGGGAGTGGTCGTAGTGGTTAAATACTAAATTTACTCCCGTTTCAACGAACTGCTAAATAATATAGCAATATGTAACTTTCCAGGATCAACAAACATGCTACCGGCATTCACACAAGATATGAACAACCTAGCGTTATCGGAGAGCACACCAGTTGGAACTATAGTCTATAGGTTGCAAGGAACAGACCCTGAAAATCTACCGGTAAGATGCCTTGCAAATTGTCTTTTTTCCTACTCATATTTTTTAGTTTTTTTTATTGCCCCTTAATGCTTGTAAATTTTCAGTCCCGTACTGGACGTCGAAATTCAACTAGTCGATTGACTGCCGACCGGAGAACTATTTCCCATTCGATAACTGGCCAAGAAACCATACATCCCTGTACGATTCGTCGAACTAACCACTGATCTCTATATTACAATAAACGATTCATTTGTTTCTGGCACTCGACGGCCGCTACCACTGTATAGTCCCAGTTCTAAATTAACCGAACCTACTGTTCTAGTAGCGGATAGTTTAATTTCGATTTTCAGTACGGTATTCGTAAATTATATGGATTAAAGAAAAAATATATATATTTATTGCATAGGGCGCGGCGTTGTTACACTAAATTATTGTACAAACGCCAGCACATCGAGCTCAATCTGTCAAATCTGCCCAATGGAAAGTGAACCTAATGCTTATGTGATAAAGTTGAAAATTTATGAAATAAATTTGACAGATTGGGGTAGCTGGATGTACATATTTTTTTGAAGTTATACTTCTTTTGGCGCGATGGAGAAAAATGATGAGAGTGAATTTTTACGATGCGCGCGCACACCGACACCAAAAAATTTAACAGCATGACGTTAGTTCTAGGTGGTATGGAAATTGATAACTATGTTCGAGTTGTATATTAAGAAGTATAACTTCTAACGCGTGTGCATAAGTACACACAAGTTTTTTTTTTATGAACTGTGTCGCAAGCGTCTTAAGCTACACTGATGGTTTACCAGCAGATGCACCGATTCTTATTCGCCAAAGAAAAAGAAACAATACTTCCCATTGGTAACATTTAGTGTCTAACAAATTCTTCTTATCTAACACAATTCTCGTTCAAAACTATATTTAAAAACTTATCCAAGGTCAATAAATCAATTCTCAAAGAGCACCTTGTAACAAATTCTAGATAGTTTAGCCTACGTGTTACCACTAATGGTTGCAATTCGTTTCAGATCAAATACAGTTTGGTTGGTACAGATAAGTTTTCTGTGAACCCGGACACCGGTGACGTCACGTTAGACCGACCGCTTGATAGAGAGGTAAGGATGAGTAATCTTTTAAAATCACACAATTTCGTAAACACAATACCGTTACCGCGCCCATTTTGTAAGGCACATTGTTTAGCGTAACTTGTGAGAGAATGTTTATCACTTTATTACTTTAAGTAAGACATAACATCGCTTTGATATAATCTATACATATAATAAAATCGTAGGAAAGTCGAAACTGTACGAGTTATTGAAGCAACCCAGTAGGTCTCAGATAACGACTACAACCGGGACCGACAGCTTAACACATTCACCCACGGCATTCTGAGCGTATTATGTGATAGGTGGGATTTCCCAATGTTAAAGCACTGGATTCAGCTACATACCAGGGTATTGTGATATCCAGTTGTGTGGTTGTTATTCAGTGCATTGTTTGTTACTATATTATAAGATTACTAACATTAGGTTAAGAACTTTGTACTAACAATATATGGAGAATGTTTTATCCGAAATAAACGATTATTATTATTAATTCCGGAGCATGGAGAGGCTGAGTAATTAAACTACTTCGTAGGTCACTCGGCTATAAACTGACCACGTGCCTAGATGCTTAACTTCTCCAATCACTTATGTATCGGTAAAAATAACTGGACTCGATTATGGCAACTAACATACTGCCATCTGATCCCAAACCGTACTATAGCACCCAAACTAATAATAAACATACTTATTTCTCAACACCTACATATTAGAGATAAATTACACACAGACAATGTATCTAGTAGTAGTACACAAATAATATTATACCAAGATTTGTCCTGGGTTGGGATCAAACCCGTCCAACCTAACCGATGGTTAGAGCGCGTGGTGTCGGATTTTATAGAGGTAAAGTTCTCATTTATGAAGATTTTTTGAGGATGTCTTAGCCCAGCTGTGGAGGTCATTCGCTTGTCATGTCAATGGCCTAGTTTGGGACCAAAGCTATTTATAACCTCTGTAATAGCTTTATTTAAACAAAGACTTTTAGATTTATATTAAATTAACAATATAATAGGCGTGCAATTGTGATTCTAATCTTTTTGATCTACAATACAGGCTACACTGTGCTACAACAAAGAGGTCATACCTGGTAAATTACTTATAAGCTAAGTTTTTTTTAAATATTGCAATTACGATTGCTTTTAAGATTTATCTACTGTTTCTATTTTAAATTAAGTTTGGTAGGTAAAGAAAACTGTGCTTTGCACTCATTCAACCTTACTACAACCCTTAACGTCTATGATGCACGGCGATTAGTCTCTCAAATAATCAGATTCCGAAAAAAATATTTGTTTTTAACCCAAGATTGTCGTAATCTCTCGGGCGCAAAGAGAACGTATATTTGTGCTTCAATCCTTAAATAGCTAAGCCTAGTAATTCAACTGAAATAAAAAAATATGGAAGAGGAATTAAATAATGAAGCAAACTACACATCAGCACGTGTTTCATTACTCCACGAAACATTATCAAGGAGTATTCAATTATCAAGTAGAGAGAGGTAGGGCACAGCGGTCATTCGCTCGAAGAGCAGCCCGACTGGGGAAGTACCTCCACCTTACAGAAGACATTCCTTAATAATAACATTAATAATTTAATGTTGTGTTTCTGAGTGTGAGTAAGGTCGCCAGAGCTCATCGGGGTGGGGGGAGGGTCAGCAACACTTGTTTGCTGACTCTTAAAGGCCGGCAACGCACCCGCGACTCCTCTGGTATTGCGAGTGTCCATGGGCGGTGGTGATCACTTACCATCAGGTGACCCACTTGCTCGTTTGTCGACCTCTGACATAAAAAAAAATCAAGGGGTCATTTGCCACATCTGCTTTTGAGGACACTAGAAGTGAACACACCGTCATTACGCTCCGTTGGTATTATAGGTCTAGTGATTAGTGACACTAACTGCTAAGCCAGAGGACGTGGTTGCCATCCTCACCCAGGAAAAAAAAATGTGAGCAAGAATCCCCACCAAAATCTTTGTGTAATGAGCATGGATATTTGCTCTGTGTTTGGTTGTAATTTATCTATACATATAATAAAATCGTTGGAAAGTCAAAACTGTACATTGAATATTTTTTTAAAGGAATCTTGGGTCGTGATCTACAATGGATATCGAAGCCAAAAATATAGTTATTAGAATTTTTGTCTGTGTGTCTGTTTGTCTGTATGTATGTCCGGGTTAAACTAAAAAAATACTGCATGGATTTACTTCAAATTTTGCATGAATATTATTAAGAGGTCGGGTCAACATATAGGCTACATATTATCACTTATCGGGGAGGAGCTATGATGATTTATAAAACTTAACGCGGGTAAAACCGCGGGGCACAGCTAGTCTATAATATGTATGTATTTAGAAATATGTTTAACAGTTGTTTGGTTGCCATAGCACAGGTTTTGCCTGGTTTGGGATCAGATTGCAGTGCGTTATTTGTCCCAAGACATGTTTTATTTCTAGTTTAAAGTATAATTTTATAAATTTCAGGTTGAAGACACGATCAAATTCCTGGTGTCAATTGAAGATCAAGACCCTGATGGAAAACAGAACTTGGTACAGTCAGAGCCAGTTACTGTTATCGTGCTGGACGAGAATGATAACCCGCCGATATTTAAAAATGTAAGTAACAAACAGAAATAAATAAGATGCTGACCACAATATTCCACGGCTATCCATATGAAAAAAAACTCTTTACCGCTTATTTGTTTAAACTTATCCTATCCTTACCTGCCGTCATGTTACGCCACAGGTCCTCTCGCCAGAAGTGGAAATTTATTCCATATCATCTGGATTATAGGTCGACTACCACCATGTGTTTCACAAAAATATAATAACGCGCACGTTTTCTCTATGGAATCAATAAACTGCGGAGTATTTCCGATCCGGTATGACATGGCAACCATTAAGAAGCGAACCTTATTCTTTATTAAAGGCCGACAGCGCGCTTAGGGCGGGCCCCTATAGTGTTGCGACGTTGGTAGCGGCGGCGGGTTACCATCAGGAGACCCGCTTGCTCGTTTACCTTGATATTAAAATAGTTTTTAAAACATTATAAAAAGAATCACATTCTGCTCAATATAAAAATCTTTTCTGACAACGTATTGCACAGAGTTTTAACCTAATCCGGGACTAGCTCCGCGTCACTGGCAAAGAGACGTGGACTCATTTCTCTGGGCAGTCATAGGCTCGTGTGGTTTCCAGTGATTTTATTGGTCGAACAATAAAAGCGAGTGCTTCCCTGTGTTAGCTATGCTGACCATTGATTTTAGCTTTTACAGACCTGAGATAAGCCTGATATTAGGAAGTTGATGAATAACTATTTATGGTTTATTCCAGAGTCCATATGAAGTAGATGTGCCTGAAGACGAACTAGTGGGTACTACGATCCTGCAGAATATACAAGTGGAAGACGAAGACTCTGTGGGAGACAACTTGGAGGTTGGATGTGTGCCTACTGAACAGGTAATTAAGAATATTTGTGTTTAAAGAAAAAATTGTGGCTCGCTAAAAAGGCGTTATGAATGTTACGGAGGCCAGTTTCAACGTAGACTAACCGGCTATGGGTTGAGTCTACGGTGAGACTGGCTACGTTGAGTTAGGAGATAGTGTAATGCCCGAATGTGTTGTATTCTCCTAAATCAATAGACCGATGTTACGACACGCTCAGGAAATGGTCAGAGGCAGGATCGACAGTCTTACTTCCCTTCCGAGTCATGGGCATTTGAAACCACCACATACTAGGTCCTTTTTTGCCAGAAAAATCAGAATAGCTAACATTTTTCGACCCGAGATTTGAACCAAGAGTCCAGAGTTCTGTCTATCGATTGACCAACAAACAAGGCAGTCAGATTCATGCTGTAGTAAGAATGTGATGTTTTATCTAACTCGTTCAATTTCCAGCATCGACGACATGACAAGGTTTATGAAAGGCAACACCAGTAGTATTGAGTCATGAACTACTTAGCTTTGCCCCGCGGTTTAACCCGCGTTTTTTATTATTAATATAACCCATGTGTTATTCGGTTTTATCAAAATTCGTTCAGTAGTTTGCGCGTGAAAGAGTAACAAACATCCATCCATTCATTCTCACGAACTTTCGCATTCATAAAATTAGGAGGATCGGCCTCTGTTCCGTTGGTGGATGTTCAAATGGGCAGAATTAAAGTAGGCAAGTAGATCGTAAACAACCAGACTTTGGCTTTAATAACCCATCACCTTGCTAAACGGTAGCTACATTTAAGTGGGATAGACCATAGCGTTGTTTCGCTGTAGGAGCAGTTCGACTGGAGTAGTACCTCCTTGCAGAATACTCTCCAAGTTTCCATTATAATGATATGCTGTGGTCCTGGATGTGAGTAAGATCGCCAAAACTTTTAGGAGATGGGAAAGGGGTGGCAACGTATCAGAAATGGTATTCGCTTATCCCGTGGAGGGCGTAGAAGTCCTCCCGAGGGAATATCTCGCAAAGAACGGTCAGCAGATTCTCTCTGCATACTATGTCCATCATACTGCGATCGCCAACCCGTCTGTCAAGCGTGGCGATTATGGAGACCTTCCCATATTATGGGCGATCTTTTGGGGAGGCCTTTGTCCAACAGTACCAACTCGGTAATAATATATTTATTTATATTTAATATTTAGGGACAATGTCACACAGATCATCCTAGCCCCAAACTAAGCAAAGCTTGTACTATGGGTACCAGGCGACGATATACATAGAAAACATCCATGACTCAGGAACAAATATTCGTGCTCATCACACAAATATTTGCACTTACCGGGATTCGAACCCAGGACCACCAGCTTCGTAGGCAGGAGCACTACCAACTAGGCTACGGTGACCGTCAATAATGATAATATAGTTACGTGTTCTGTTATATTTCAGTGGCCCGAAGCCTGCGAAACATTTGAAGTGGTCACCATCAACTCGACAGCCCACCAGTACACGGGCGCGTTGGTGCTGCGGAAACCTTTGAACTACAACGAGAAGCAGTTCTATCAGTACCAGTTATATGCTACTGTAAGTATACAAGGCTTTATGTACACAAGCTAGTATCATCTTCGCAGATACATGGTAAGATACATTATTATTTGAAATTATTACTTTCCATTTTACCCGTGTTTTTTTTTCGACTAATTTAAACCAAAATAAATAAACAAAAATTGGTTTCTTTAAGTGACCCGGATTCATTTCTCTCGAGTGTATGTACAGACGCCAGCACATTAAGCTACCCCAATCTGTCAAAATTACCCAATTGAAAGTGATCCTCATTATGCATTTGTGATAAAGTTGAAAATCTATAAAAGAAATTTTACAGATTGGGGTAGCTGGATGTGCTGGCGTCTGTACATACACTCGAGAGAAATGAATCCGGGTCACTTAAAGAAACCAATTTTTGTTTATTTATTTTGGTTTAAATTAGTCGAAAAAAAAACACGGGTAAAATGGAAAGTAATAATTTACATGCATACATCGTACATGTATATTATATATAAATTAAATCCTGACATAGAACAAATAATCGTGCTCATCACACAACGATTTGTCCTGTTTGAAGATCGAACCGATGATCTCTGGCTTAGAAGTCAGGGTCACTAATCACTATACCACCAAGCCTGTCAATTCAGGACATAAAACACACCCAGACTCAGAACAACAATTTATGGGTCACACTAATAGTTGTCCTGTGCGGGACTCGAACACGAGAGCGCCGAGTTAGTAGCGAGGCGAGGTGACCACCTTAACCACTGCCCCAAGTGTTGTGGGGCAATCGCGCGATTTGAAATATGAAATTAACATAACATAACCTACTTAAGTTTGCCCCTGTGTCGAGCGCCATACGTCTCATTAATATAATAGCTATGGAAGTAGATATATTCGTATATAACTGTAGCCAGCCGAAATTTGCAGAAGTTGCACAAAGTTGCATTGTAAACAGTGCCATATAGTAGTCTAATACTATTAAGATTTAATTATTATGTTTCATATAGCTTACAATATCGCTTTGGAATTTTCTGTAAAGGTGTTGTAAATGTGTTTGAATAATAAATAAATAATAATAATATATAACAAACCTTTTTCAGGATGGCACACAAAACTCAACTGCACACATAGAAATCAAAGTAGTGGACGTACAAAACTCACCTCCAGTATTCAGCGGGTCTCTCAGCGCCGCTTTAGCAGAAGATGCTCCCGTCGGCACCCTGGCTCTTACAGTCAAGGCCAGAGACGCTGACAGAGCGCAGCCGAGGCAGGTGGTCCTGGAACTCGTTAATAGTAAGTTATTAGCTACCAATGTCAGTATGCTCTTCAGGGAGTTTGGGCCTAGCATCTTTATAACAAGTTATTTTAAAAATAACTTAGCGAAGATGCTAGTCACCACACAAATGTATGTGACCTAGCATCGTGATGTACCTCCATATTTTATTGTACCAGTATGTTATACATACTGTATTTCTAAGCACACTATGTATACTTAAATGTACTACTTAAATGAATATGATGTGGTGAAAATAAATAATTTATTATTATTATTATTCTAGTATGTATTTACAAAAAAAGTAGTAATATAGTATATCAGCTATCTGATTTCCATAGTACAAGCTCTGCTTAGTTTGGAATCAGATGGCCGTGTGTAAATAATGTGCCTGGACATTTATATATTCTTCCACAGGTCAATGCTTAATATACTGCCACACAATGAGTTTGGTGTTCATTTTAACGGGATGCTAAAATCCAAAAATGACTACATGGCTTGCCTTAGCTTACGTCAAAAGGAGGTTATCCCTTGACTATAAACAATTTTACTGGTTTGTTGATCTAGCGGGAGCGTGTTCAACCGCCGTTAATGAGGTCCCGAGTTCAAATCGCGGGTCGGACCAAAAAGGTGATTTTGGGATTTTTCTGAACAGAAAATTTCTCAGTTTCAACCCTATCTAAAAGTTGGCGGTGTTAATATCTCCATGCCTCGAAGAGCACGTAAAGCCGACGGTTCCGTACCTGATCGCTTTTCGGTTCTGTCGCTAGTCGTCTCATTGGATTATGAGAATGATCTTATTGTGTATCATAGTTTAAGGGCAGGGCTGATTGGTAGTGGGTGCTAGTTCGAGACCCACCCGACGATGAAATATCTAATATCCCATTCTTGAGTTAACATAAGCTTATTAAATACAAGTAGAGCGTATCAATACCATAATCGCCAAGCTTGAAAGACGAGTTGACGATCACATTACAGAAGAGAGAGAGAGAAGCTGCTGCCCTTTCTCTGGTAGATACTCCATAAGGAAGACTTCTACAGTCCCCACTGGATAAGTGTGGTGGTGATTCTTTGGGTAGCTTTTGGACAATGGACTTATTTTGGCTGACATGGTGATTATCATCACTAAATATACCTTGTTTTCTTTGCAGATCCTCTAGATTTCTTCCTGCTGGACAGAACAACTGGGGAGCTTAGGACAGCTAAACCGTTAGATAGAGAGGCGTTAGCTGATCCATCATCACCACTTAATTTGACCGTCAGGGTGAGTCTTAACATCATCATAATGTTTCCATGGGGACCTCGTTTGATTAGTTACGAACGCTGTATGCCTGACGGCAAAGAAAAAAAAGTATTACAGTAAAAAAAACCAGAACGGCAAATACATTATATATAAATATAAAAAAAAACTGTAACTTTTTTTTATCAATCGTTTTCTATTCAAAATACAAAATTAATATGTCTCTAGTGTTCATTCCGCTAATTGTTAGTTTAACGGGATACAATTTGCACCGTCCTCCCGCCCTTAAAATATGTCCATGCAAGAAGGACAATAATGCTCGAATGCGACTACTATATATGCGAATCTCGCATTCGAGCAACCGACGAGTTAGCATACCTTGATTTTTTTTTATTTTCGCGAGGTTAAAGACGTAGCGGCTCACCTGATGGTAAGTGGTAAGCGCTACTCAAATCGCTTTCTACCTTGATATTAATACTCTTTTTAAACCTCGTTTGAAGAAGGATTCGCATTACCTATATATGACGTCACTTGTACTGGAGCTATAAAATATCCATACTTACTTATTGTATGGGCAGTGGTTACCCTAGTGTCAGGAGTTGTACCAGCCACCCAATAAGCCTCTTACATGGTTTGCCGACTAATGCCTAACTTACAACCGGGACCGACTTGACGTGCCCTTCCGCTATTGGTCCCGGTTTTTCTTGTTAGAAGACAGTCGTTAATCCATGTCAGAGGCCTACTGCAGATCAACTGATATCAGGTTTACTGACCATACAATAAAGAAGAAAGAAATATCTGCCGATTTAAAATATTGCTTTGCTTTCTGTATTGTAGCCTATTTCTTATCAAGTTCAGGGAGTATATCATCTTTGTTTTCCAGGCCACAGAGATAGTAAATGGAGTGCCACTAATCTCGGAGCTAACGACCACACTAGCCACCGTCACCATCACGATAAAAGACGTGAACGACGAGCCGCCTCGGTTCAACAAGCGGGAATATTTCGTGGAGATACCTGAGAGCTTGCCTATTGGCACACCGCTGCCCAATCTCGATATGGTTGTTACGGATACTGATGTGGTAAGTTAAGAGTATGCAACATTCAAATATACCACAATTTCACTATTGTGGTAATAATTATAGACGTGATATGGAATGAGTTATGTAGCTATGACCCGCCAAATTGGCATATAGTAATGTTAGAAAGGGTACAATATGAGATACTTATAATAATGATCCAGATTGACATTAACAATGACTCATTGTTAGCTACCTAGTTTGGTATTTAAATAACAGGCAATAGATATTTACTTTTAGGTTAAATATAACCTAAAGATTAACTGTAACCGTCTGATTTTAGCGATTTGCCCATTGCTAAGAGACGTGAAAATTGGGCACGTAAAATCTTCCTAGATGCTCTAATTTATGGCCAAATTCCAGCTCCGTAAAGCCAGGCTCAAGTTTCTATGTAGTTTGGGTTTCTCTTTTATAAAGATGCTGGAATCTCCTACCTACTAATTGACATCTATATTAACACCATTTAATGAAAATAACAAGTGGCTAAAACTACAGAACTGAAGTAAAACTTGGATATATTACTATAAACATGTTTTGTCTCTTTACAAGCGCTTTTTTAAAGTCTACGTGAACAAAAACCTGTTTTATTTATTTTATTTATATACATGTAATTTATGGTTCTCTTTTCTACCACATTGTACGAAAAATCTAGGCACCATCTTTCGGTTTCACCCAACAAATACTCGACTTGACAACACTGACCGAATGATCAAATCTTCTGCTTTATACATTTTTATAGTGTGAGTCTTATTCTGATTGATGCATTATCATATCAGCCGAAAGACGCCCACTGCTGAACAAAGGCCTCCCTCAAAGATCTACACAATTGCCGGTCTTGCGCCATCCGCAACTAGCGACTTCCAGGGCCATCATTTCAATCATCGATCAAGATAATCGGTCCATCTTGTAGCGAGCCTACCCACGCTGCGTGTTCCGTTTCGTGGTCGCTACTCGAGAACCTTTCTGCCACAGCGGCCGTCGGTTCTACGAGCTATGTCCCACTGTACACTGCAGTTCAGCTTGGCAATTCTTCGGGCTAGGTCGGTTACTTTGGTTCGCCTGCGGATCTCAGCATTTCTGATTCGATCGCGCAGGGAAACTCCGAGCCGCCTGATAAGGCCCATAGTGAGCGACCACGTCTCTGTTCACACAACACACACTGGTCGAAGACTTTCGACTTGAGACACTGCGGTATTCGGGACCAGATATTGTTACGTAGCTTCCCTAACGCTGCCCAGTCGAGTTGAATTCTACGAGTGTCCTCATTTTCGAAGTTGGACCTACCTAGTTGGTTGGTCTGTCCTAGGTAAATTGATTATTCTGAGAATAATAAATTTAATACCTTTGACAATTTAATACAATACAATTTGATTTCCGTTTTCAATCAGTATGCAGTACTCTATCAGTATCATAATTAAATATCATAATATATAATATCATAAATTATTTATTTTCCAGGGTTCAAACTCAGTTTTCACTCTCCGAGTATCTGGCGAGTTGGGTGCTTTCGTAGTGGAACCTTCCACCGCCACTGGGAGCGCCTCCGTGACCCTGAGGCTCAACTCAACTCTGGACTATGAGGATCCTAACCAGAGGAAGTTTATTTTGGAGGTAAGTTTAGTTTTTAATATTTCATTAAAGTTACGCCTTTTTTGCTCTTAATACGCTGTTTGTCTATGGATGAGTAAGCACATATTCTGCAAATATGTCTTGGAAAAATGACAATTTTGCACGCACCCATATGCTTGAGAAGTTATATATATATAACCGCTTCAGTAATTAGATCAGAGTTTAGCTAGAGGCTGCAACACTTCTAAAAGAAGACAGACAAACAATATGTTGGAAACGATCAGATAGTCTTTAAGGCTTAGACCCATCATATTTTATTTATAATACTACTCGTAGCTCCAAACTGCCAAACTTGCCAAGCAAGGGTAGATATGAATATAAATTACTAGCGGCCCGGTACGTGCTTCGCTACGTATAAGGCAAAGTAATAAAAAAATGATTATTAAGTTCATTTATTCAAAGAAAATATATTTTAAATTACTAAAAGATGTTTACTATTTATGATTTTAATTTTGGATAAAATTTTCTGTACGTACAAACCTTCCCTGGTCTTCCACGAATAATTCAAGACCAAAATTAGCCAAATCGGTAAAGGCGTTGTTGAGTTATAACATTACAACGAAAAGTGGCATTGATTTTTATATATATAGATCTATAGTTTTTAGGTACTTTATGTACCTTTCGCCAAATAATAGGCCTAGCAGGCCTATTTTTTTTTAGACATCTTTTAATATCTATAAAAATAAAATACAACCATGTTCGTTACTCGCTAACAATATAGCTTTCTATTGGGGAATAAATATATTGTCACCTTCGGGCTTTGAACCCTAGTACCACTAACGCGGCGTCCTGCGTGAGCGATCTAGACGCGACCGCGAAGCGGCGCGAAATCAATAAACAGTCGAAACCTGTTGAAGTGGCTTACGTGACAAAACGTGTGAGGTGCGGTGCGGAGCGGCGCGAAATGAAGCGAACGCGATCAGTTGGCTTGATATTTTCGCGCGAACAGGATGCGGTGCCGTCGTGTTTTTGCGGCGTCGGTGGCGGCTGCGCGAGACGATTCGCGTGCACGTAGGACAGCGCCACCGCGTCGCACCGCACCGCATTGAATTCGCGTGTACCCGCTTCGTAATCGCGTTCGCTTTGAACCGCCTACCTAGGACGTAGCGCAAGGGTTTTTGAGAACTTTGAGTGCGCCACGTGTGGGCTCTAACAAAGAGCTAGTCGCCGGGACTCGAAGTACGTGTGTTCCGTATTCTAGTGGTGAACCAACAGTCACTGTCGACGCAAATTAAGTTCTCTTGATAATACTCTTTTCTTTTCCAATCCCCTGTCCCACCGCTCGCCACAATATAATAAAATCACTTAAGTAGTTTAAGTGTAGGCTACAAAAAACATACAAAAATTATATATTTTCCTTTTGTAATATTACTTCACATAATCATGATTTGCTTGAAAATCTTGTTCCCTCCCAGGTGATAGCGGAAGAGCTCCATACGTCCCCCCGCTTATCCTCCAAAGCCAGTGTGACCATATCCCTGCTGGACGTGAACGACAACGCGCCGCAGTTCCCCGACGAGCCCTACTCCAGCACCGTGGCCGAGGCAGCCCCCGCCGGCACCAGGGTCGCGGCAGTCAGGGCTACCGATAGGGATACTGGCAGGTAACATTTCAATTTACTCTCCTAGGTTACCTACCTGAGCCAGCAGCTAGAATTTTGGATCGGTAAAGAAGATCTGAACAACATAGCTCATTAACTTGCAAAGTAGATTTACTTACTTCTCATAATCATTTCAGCCGGATGACGTGGGCTAAAAGATTTTCACAATGGAGATGTGTCCAACATTTCGAAGCGCATGCCATAATCGCCGCGCTTGGCAAAAGAGTTGGCAATCGCAGTATGATCGTCATAGTTAGTACTCAGAGAGACGCTGCTGCCTGTTCTCTGGGAGATATTCCCTCAGGAAGACTTCCAGGCCCCCACGGGTTGAGATGGGGTAGCCAGGAGATATTCTATGCTGTCAACCACACAGCAAATAATAAAAAAGATTTTGTTTAATTGATAAAGTTTCATATGTGCATCTGCGCTTCATAAGTTTATTATCAGATGGAGCAGTGGACAATTATATAGATAGGTTATTACATTACATCTTATATGATATGATTTAAAAGTGAACCTTAAGATCTCTAGCCTATTTATCAATAATATAATTTCCAGATTTGGTACTGAGGGCATAGTCTATCATCTGTCTGGCAATGGAGCGGAACTCTTCAACGTAGACAACCGGAGCGGAGTGATTACTGTCGCCCCTTGCCCTACACCCGGCCAGCCGCCGTGCCTGGATTACGAGACGAGGAAGGATTACTTCTTGCAATATAAGGTGAAAGAAAACTAGCAAAGATTTATTATATTTTTTATTCATCATATTTCTGCTGGTTCATCATCATCATATCAGCCGAAAGACTTCCACTGCTGGACAAAGGCCTCCCCATGGATCTCCACAATAGCCGATCCTGTGCTGCCCGCATCCAACGCCTACCGCGATCCTTGCAAGATCGTCGGTCCACCTTGAAGGGGGCCTGCCTTTCTACACAATTATTTTTACATAATTATTATAGAAGGGGATTACGGTTTATAACATGCAACCAAATTTATATATAGAGTTATTTGTAAAACACCAACAAAGAGTACGGCCATAACTCAATACATTAAAGAAATTACTCGGACGACTGGCGACTAGAGAAATGGGTCAAGTTCAAAGGCGCTAGGGCTGCACCCTTTCCTCGCGCCCTCGCAGGGGTATGTTTACGTCGTCTATCTGATGCGCGTAGAGTTATAAATATGAATAATAATATCCTGAGACATTATTCACCCGGCCATCTGATCCCAAACTAAGCAGAGCTTGTACTATGGAAACCAGATAACTGATTTACTACATATACTACTTTTCTTTTGTAAATACATACTTATATAGATAATTACACCCTGACTCAGGACATACAGACATGTTCATGCACACAAATATTTGTCCTTGGTGGAAATCGAACCCACGACTTCCGGCGTGAAAAGCAAGCATTTGCCAACCACGTCAACAAATAAACTTTCAAGCGGGAAATGCTTTATACGAAAATAAAATCTAACAAATTCTAAAAAGTTGTAGAATAAAGTGGTTTCTTATGGTGTAAGCTATCTCATCCTGCGAGGTTATTGGTGTTTAACAAGTAACCAGAGGGTTACCTAAATATAGAGATATTTGATAGTTTGTGAAGCCGCCAAAGTGGTTTGATTTCTGGGCGTCTCGGTGCTTAGGTGGGCACGTTAAGTTTTGGTCTCGTTAAGGTCTCGACTCCAGTTATAATCTTAGTTATCTTAGTGGCTTAAACAACTCTTGAATCTAAGGTAACCATTGCCCATACAATAACTAGTAATATTATTATTAGTTTTATGTTTCATCGGTATATATTTTTCTTACAGGCCACAGATGATGACGGTTCTGGTCAGATGACAGTAGTATCTCTTCAGATATCGCTGACAGACTCCAACGATAACGCACCGGTTTTCGTGACGCCTGTTTATAAGGCTTCCATTGACGAAGATGCTGTAAAATTTGAGCCCGAACTGCAGGTATTTAATGATAAATAATTGTCTTAATATAATATGTATTACCGTTTCCATCAGTAAAGCGCATAAATAAGCCCCTGACGATGAGAAGTGCAGACTCCGCAAGCAGCACTCATTCACGAGCAACACACGGCATACGTGTGTTGCCATCGTCTACCGCGCCATTTAATGGGGGCCGATACCACACGCCGTACATCGTCTCTATGGTTACAATTGATACATGAAAATAAAAGACTTAAATATTTTTTTTTATATAAGAGGGCGACGAACGACCAAGTTGGTCACCTGATGGTAAGTGATCGACGCCAGCCATGTACACTCGCAACACCAAGGAGCCGCGGGTGCGTTGCCGGCCTTGAAAAGAGTCCGAAATCAATTATTGCTGACCCTCCCCACCCCCACCTCTATGAGCTCTGGTGACCTTACGCACACTCAGAAACAGAACATTAAGTTATTAATGTTATTATTAAGGAATGTCGTCTGTAAGGTGGAGGTACTTCCCCAGTTGGGCTGCTCTTTGAGCGAATGAACGCTGTGCCCTTATGTGTTTTATGCAGATTATTAGTCGAGCACTGTCTCGGAGCACCTATCGTAGATAATCGACTATAGGAGCTGGGATAACTTAGTCTCTATTTCTTGCCGCACAAAACCATGCCGGAATTATATTAAAACGAATATCTCATTTGGATTTGAACATAAGTTAGCATGTTGAGTATGGTTTTGATAACTACAATGTTTTTATTTCAGGTACTAGCTCGTGACGTAGACGCAACATCCGACATTCGTTACTCGATCATTGAACCTCCGACCCATCCATTCTGGATCGACCCTATCAACGGCAGGATTTCTGTACGACCAGACACTGGCGGTGTTACACCACCCGAAGAAGGCAACAAAATAACTTTAATTGTCCTTGTAGGTATTTTTCTAACTCCTATATCCTGCTTTTACTTCTTTCCAAACAACTTTATGGTGGTTAACTATAAACCCGATTGTTACTAAGGTACTTTTTGAAAGACTGCAAAAGATGACGATAACCTATCCATTCCTCGTGGAACCCTTATTTTTTATATCTTAGAGTAATCCCCATGGACATCCTCAGGGGCTCTACCGGCTAAGTCGCCGAACATCGATTTCTTAAATGGCGTTCAAATAAATAAAGGTTAGAATGATTTAATCAATCGTTAAATCGGCTTCCATGAGCACATGTGCCGTCTAAAATGGTCCGGAATCGATTGTCAACGTTGAAGCTGATTTAACGATTGATTAAGTCATTTTTAACATTTATTTATTTGAACGCCATTTAAGAAATCTGTGTTCGATGACTTAGCCGGTAGAGCCCCTGCTCTGGTGTGGGTAGCCCTCTACCCACACCAGAGCTGTTGCCGGACTCGTACCACCGTGGGGAACTCCGAGACATCTACCACATTTTTCACAATTCAAGCAGTTTTCGCCTCTATGTCATTGCTTCTTTTCCCAGGCAACAGATGGAGTCCATAACGCTACCAGTAAGGTGGAAATCACAGTACGTGATGTGAACAACCACGCGCCTGTCTTCGACACCGACAAGTACGATGCTGATATATCCGAGGATGCACCTATTGGTATGTTTTATCCAACAAAACAAGAGATTTATACTTCTTATTACACCTAAAAATAAAAAGGCTGTGGTCATCCTAGTGACAAGGGATGTTCAAGTGGACCAGTAGTAGGCTACTGTCATCTTCAAACACGAAGACGCCCACAAATTAAAACATATTAGCGATCACCGATCTTTGGACTGACCACCTAGGTGCCTAACCGCTCCTATCGCTTAGAAGCGGGTGACGGCAACTGGCAATGAACCATATTGTGTTGTAATAAACAGTCAAATCAGTGCAATATTATTTTTATGTCACTAACAGACATGTGCTGCCTGAAGGTTAGCAGGCTATTGTAGGTTGCAACACCTCAATTGGGCGTAGCCGAACCTACGGAAACCCTTCAGCTCTTTTCATAGGGCCTCTTTGAGAAATTGACGTTAAGAAAATTATGTCACAAACTCCCAATACGAGACCGTTTACATTCTAGAAGTACTTTATGAAGATTTATTAGATGAACAAATGCTTGAGTATTTAATGACCATTTTACAATTCCCATAGGAACTGAAGTTGCAGCGGTCCGAGCTACAGACTTGGACAGCGGTGTCAACTCCGAACTAAAGTATTCCATCCAAAAGGGAGCACTAGACGCGTTCGCTATAGACAATATCACTGGAGTAGTCACCGTATCGTCCAAACTGGACTATGATAAACGGAACACTTATAGGATACAGATTGTGGCCACTGACTTAGGTAAGTAAATATCACCGTATGTCGTCTAAAGGGTGGAGATAATGAAGTGAGATTTTTTTCGTTTCCCGGAAAAAAACACATCACAGAATAAATAATATTAATAACTTTAATGTTGTGTTTCTGCGTGTGAGTAAGGACGCCAGAGCTCATTGGGGTAGGGGGAAGTGTCAGCAAAACTTGTTAGCTGACTCTTAAAGGCCGGCAACGCACCCGCGACTCCTCTGGTATTGCGAGTGTACATGGACGGCGGTGTTCACTTACCATCAGGTGACCCACTTTCTCGTTTGTCACCCTATATAATATAAAAAGAAGTAATCACATGCTTAGATATCATAGCACTTGCAGGGACATAGCTGTAAAGATTAATAATAATATATTTCCATTCTCTTTTATCATTTCCAGGCATACCGAGCCTAACCGGCACTACAGAATTGACAGTTCACGTGATAAATGTAAATGACAAGGAACCGTACTTCACGCCACCAGTCCAGCGAGCGTCTATATCAGCTGACGCAGAGGTTGGCACAGAAGTACACAGGCTGGTCGCTGTGGACCCTGATATAAGCGACAACGGTTCCCTCATCTATGAACTGCGCGATACTCTTATTAAAGCCGTAGACACTAATGGGAAAGAGGTGAGATCTTATTCTATAACTAGCTGTGCTCTGCGGTTTTACCCGCGTTAAAGTTTACAAAATATCACAGCTCCTTCCCCGTATGTGATAGCGTGATAATATGTAACCTATATGTTGATCCGGCCTCTTAGTAATATTCATGCAAAATTTTAAGTAAATCCATGCAGTACTTTTTGAGTTTAGCCCGGACATACATACAGACAAACAGATAAACAGACAAAAATTCTAAAAACTATATTTTTGGCTTCGATATCGATTGATTATCACGCCCCAAGTATCCTTTAAAAAAAATATTCAATGTACACTTTTGACTTTCCTACGATTTTATTATATGTACTTTTTACTATTTCTTCTCGTAAATAACTATTAATTTTGCATTAGTTCTAAAACATATCAAGAGATGGCGTTGTTAGTTGAGCGCCGTTTTTATGAATCTCGCATAGTTATTTGAATTTGAAGTTTGTCACGTGTGAGCAGCAAGCACTCTGATTAATATATTATACGCGCTTAATATAAAGTCCAGTGTTTCAATTAATTATCCTCACCAAGTCGACCTTCGTTCACTATTTGAACTTTTACATTATTGCCAATGCTCTAAACATAATATTTGATATTTAGGTTTCAGAAGAAGGCATATTTGGTACCTGGTTCGCTATCCAATCAGATGGCGTAGTGAAGGTAGCCCAACATCTGGATAGAAAACGTGCGGCAGTAGTCACTCTTCCAGCCAAGGTGACTGACGCATCTGCACCAACACTGCAACAGGCATTCGGTAAATATATTGTTCTTTATTCTTCCGACTAGCCTCATTGAGCGGTGTACCTTTTTGCTCAATGTCCTATAGCGAATATGAACAAACCGCCCACCACATATTTTGGGAGTGTGCCCTTTGGCAAAATGATAATGATATGTTAAATAAAATGAAACGACGAGAAACCTCAGATCTTTCATACTTACTAAAAATAATATCCAATTTAATAGATTGTCCGGAATTATTAAGCAAAATCAACTTTAACATACCTAGCAGAACTCGTCACAATCCCCCTATATCAATTTCAATTGTTTCAACTAATTACCGACAACACTCGTTCATAGTTATTTTTATTTTGACACTTTATTGTTTTATACCACTATTGTTTGTTATTTTCTAAACTTAAGTCCCATTACATACATACCCATTACAGACTATTCAGAATTCAAAAATACACAAGCTTTCTTACACAATATCTAATTTTAATATTATTATTACTGTTATCTATTTATATCTCTACTATTATAGATTTAGATTTATGTGTTTCAAGCTATTAAAATTGCAAAGAAAGCAATATTTAATTCAATCTGCGGAGTGGGGCACTGGTGACCTGTAATACAGGTTTACCCAAACCTAACTCAGGCACCAGTTTCTCACAAAACTGGTTGCATTTATAACTGCTAAAGTGTACCATCCTAAATGTCATCTTATTTAAAAACAATGTAAACTACTTTTGTGATGAGATAAATAAATGCATATTCTATTCTATAGTGAGAGCAAGTACGAACTTTAACATGTTATGTAAGAAACATAACTTAGACCCTTATTCATTCAACATAAAATCAGTGAAGCGGTTGCTATGCCTTGATTTCTTTAGCAATAAGTAACTGAAAGGAAACTAACATTTTTAAGATATGTATTCAGTTGCATGTTTCAGAGATATAAGCAAACATGTACCAGTTTTATAATGTATGGCTATTGGTGAAAACCTGTAATTGGCTTTCTACGTTATATACAAATAGCTTATCACACATCAACAGCTGTAGGTTTTCCAACAAAATAAGATAAAAATAAAAATAAATAGATTGTAACCAGTTTATTATACAGATCTTGTAGCAACAAGGAACAACTTTCGTGCGTTTAAGTGCTTTTCCCATACCAAATATAGGAACCAAATACTCACTTGATAGGAACCTTTAAATTTATCCTCGGTGCTTTTGCAGCTGGCTTCTCTCGTTTTATGAGGCTCCAGCCTTGTTATACCATTCTGTCTCGTGCTTTGCTCTAAGGGGAAGTGGAACTATTTCTTTTTTAACTCCTCCTTGCTTCTTTTTGATTATTTGTTGCGGGATCCAAGACAGTCAAAGCGATTCCCCGGGATATGCCTGAACCTCACCATTCAGTGACATTTCATTGTGTGCCTCTGTTGATCCTGGATTACAGGAGTTGCAGTGGTGGGTCAGAGGGAGGGTATAGTCTCGAAACTACTGTTCTAAAACTACAATCGAGTTTGGTGGAATAAAAGCACACCTGAGTTCATGATTTCAAGACATTGTGCTCTTATATAAATTTTGTTTAATTGGGTTTTAAAGATAATTTAAAAATGGTACAGGCATTATGATTTTGGGGTAAATTTCAAAATAATTTAAAAAGTGTTTGTCCAATACAGTAGATATTTATGTAAGTAATTGGCATAATTTCAGGTGAACTAATAATAACGATAGTGGATGTGAACCGGCACGCGCCGGTGTTCTCCCAGCCCTCGTACCTGGAGTCCATGGTGGAGGAGCAGCCCGTGGGCAGCGTGCTGGGCACGTACTCCGCCACGGACCGCGAGACGCCCATAGCCGCTATCGTCATACACCCGCCCAGTCCCTACTTCACTATAGATAATGTTACTGGTAAGTTTAGAAAATAAATTTTTACTTATCGTTTCGCTCTCTCAAAGGGGCGGTGATTTATCCTTGTCAAAATTGTAGAAGCCTCTTAGTTAGTCTATGACACGGTTTAACGACTGTTACCTAATGCACAATACACGTAGGCGGTTACTCGTGTTCGAATCCCGCGCAGGACAACTAATTGTGTGACCTATAAATAGTTGTTCCGAGTCTGGATGTACTTTGTAGCTGTTAATATATGCATATTTATAAAGTACCTCGCGAAACAGTGATATTTGCCTGGTGAGGGCGTATACTTTTATAAAAACTGCATGTGTGGCGCAGCGGCTAACATAGTTGCCTCGCCGCCTGTCTATTTTTGACCCATAAATAGTTGTTCTGAGTCTGGTTGTAATTTGTGTCCGTCTATTATATGTTTGTAAAGTTACCCGCGATACAGGGATAAAATTCCCTAAGGCGGGCGTTGCCTTAAAAAAAAAGAATGTATGACGGCTCGCTGAAGTTGCGGCCTTCAATAAAATAAAATAAATAAAAAATGTTTTTATTCACGTAGACTTTAAAATATTATTAATATAATTATTTGATTATCGTTGTTTCTCCTTAATTTTGTGTTTTGCAGGCGTAGTAAAAACTTCTCAACGAATAGACTATGAGAAAATTCATACGATCAACTTCACTATCGTGGCGACGGACTCTGGAGTGCCGCAGCTGAGCACGGCGGCCGGCGTCACGGTGCGGGTACTCAACGCCAACGACGAGGAGCCCACGTTCGCGGCCAGTGCCTACGATGCTGCCGTGCTGGAACACGCAGCCGCGGGCACCAGCGTCGTCACTGTCACCGCTGTGGATAAGGATGAAGGTAGTCTAGTTCCCTCTACTATTCAAGTTTCAACTTGTATATATTGACTGCACGTGTGGCGGAGCGGTTAAGACAGTCGCCTCGCCGCTTCGTGTCGCGGGTTCGAGTCCCGCGCTGGACCACTATTTGTGTGACCCATAAATAGTTGTTCTGAGTCTGGATGTAATTTGTGTCTATTATGTTTGTGAAGTACCCCGCGACACAGGGATTATAGTCCCTAATGCGGGCGTTGTCTTTTTTAAAAGAAAAAAGAAAAGAAAATATGCCGTATATATTTCATAATATCTCTTTGGTCGTGTATGTACTTTTGTTATTCTTTATATTTTTGATAGATGCAATATTATTTGCCAACCTGCCAAGCGTAGCGATAATGGCATATACCCATGCCATAATTTATGGCATGGACATATGCCATAATCGCTACGCTTGGCAGGCGGATTGATAGTTTATTTGTTATTAGGTAACACTTTTATATGGCGTATCATGTAATCGGACCGCAATTCATTAAAGAAATTAACGCTCTGTTTTCCCTGCATTAAGGGAAAAATGGAGGCGAGAAGCGAATTTTCTGTAAATGAAAAATATGGTTTTATTATGTTTTGTTCCATTTGAAATAGAGTAACGTAGGAAATATTAAACATTGCGCCAAAATAGACATTTCATGCATTAAAAGTTGCTCAAATATACAGAATTTAATGATAAACCCGTATCCCTCTTTTTATCTTTTGATATAAAACGATAAAATAGAAAAAATTAATGTTACAAATATTATCTTTTCTTTTTAGATGAATATGGTGAAGTCACATACAGCCTCTCCGGAGACTCCTCCTCCCTGTTCTCAATCGACCCATCTACTGGTATTATCACGGTAGCTGTAGGTGCAGTGATAGACAGGGAAGTCATCAGCGATATATACCTGAGGGCGGTAGCTAGTGACAACGCGCCAGCTCATATAAGACGGACCAGCAGTGTGCCTGTGAGTCAATCAAACTGTATATGCTCTTTGTATATCATTAGTGCTCTGTTCAATATTGCTGTGTGGTTGACGGCAAGGTTACCCCATCTCATCCCGTGGGGGTAGTAAAAGTCGTCCCAAAGGAATATCTCCCAGAGAACGGGCAGAAGCGTGTCTCTGGGTCCTGTGACCAGCATACTGCAATCGCGAACTTGTCTGCCAAGCGTGGCGATTATGGCAGAGGAGAAGAGAAATAGTGCAACAGAACATCTTCGAATGCGGGTCCGCCCAAAAGATGGTCCATTTGTATACTTGTTCCTGTTGTTCTGCCTCCAGGACTAGAAGAAAGGAGATCCTTTTGACGGTAATGGTGTAAGACTTTTCCAAGACTTGTAGAAGATATCTGCTCAATATCGGACAACAAACCAATAAATATAAAACACCTACTAGCAGTGCCCGCGGACTTCTTTCCGCGTTATAAATATTTTTGTCCGTGCCCGTTTTTTCATAGCCTATGACACTCCACAATTACGTAGCTTTCTATTGGTGAAATAATTTTGAAAATTGGTTCAGTATATCCAGAGATTACCCCTTACAACTTCACAAACTCACAAACGTTACCTGTTTATAATATTAAGTATAGATTATGATCAATACTTTAAAAGGAGGAAACAACATGGGCATGTTGTATGAGAATCTGTATATGTAATATCAGAAACCCCGGTTATATCATACTGTCAGCTTTGCTCTGGAGTGAGTGGAGAATACCTTGTCTAACTCTAACGCCTTTTGTGTTAACACCACTCAAGACAGTTCGACCAATGTTCCGGGACGTGCCTGGGCCTAAATATTATTCTTACCCATCTAAAGTTTGTCTTTTAGATATCGCTGTAGGTAGAGAAAACCCTATTGAAGAATTATAGACCCATCACACTGCTGAGCCATGTTTACAAGTTGTTTTCGAGGGTCGTTACGAACCGTCTCGCGCGCAGGTTTGACGACTTCCAGCCTCCCGAACAAGCCGGTTTCCGAAAAGGCTTTAGCACCATAGACCACATACATACGCTGCGGCAAATTATACAGAAGACCGAAGAGTATAACAAGCCACTGTGCTTAGCGTTTGTGGACTATGAGAAAGCCTTTGATTCTATCGAAACATGGGCCGTGCTGAGGTCTCTCATAAGGTGCCAAATTGACTACCGGTATATCGAGGTGATAAAGTGTTTGTATGAAAACGCCACTATGTCAGTGCGACTCCAGGACCAGATCTCGAAACCTATCCACTTGCAGCGAGGCGTGAGACAGGGAGATGTTATATCTCCGAAACTGTTCACCGCTGCATTGGAAGACGTCTTCAAGCTTCTGGACTGGAAAGGCTTTGGCATCAATGTCAATGGCGAGTACATCACTCACCTTCGATTTGCCGATGATATCGTAGTCATGGCTGAGACCATGGAAGACCTCGGTACAATGCTCGATGACCTCAGCAGAGTCTCTCAACAAGTGGGTCTGAAAATGAACATGGATAAGACGAAAATCATGTCAAATGTCCATGTTACACCAACTCAATTGAAAGTTGGTGACTCTGCACTCGAAGTTGTAGAGAACTATATTTACCTAGGACAGACCATCCAACTAGGTAGGTCCAACTTCGAGAAGGAGGTCAATCGTAGAATCCAACTCGGATGGGCAGCGTTCGGGAAGCTACGTAACATCTTCTCGTCCAAAATACCGCAGTGTCTCAAGTCGAAAGTCTTCGACCAGTGTGTGTTGCCAGTGATGACATACGGAACAGAGACGTGGTCGCTCACTATGGGCCTTATTAGAAGGCTCAAGGTCACCCAAAGAGCAATGGAGAGGGCTATGCTCGGAGTTTCCCTGCGGGATCGCATCAGAAATGTTGAAATCCGCAGCGAACCAAAGTCACCGACATAGCCCGAAGAATTGCCAAGCTGAAGTGGCAGTGGGCAGGGCACATAGCTCGTAGAGCCGACGGCCGTTGGGGCAGAAAGGTTCTCGAGTGGCGACCCACGAACCGGAAGACGCAGCGTGGGCAGGCCCCCTACAAGATGGACCGATGATCTTGTGCGGGTCGCTGGAAATCGCTGGATGCGAATAGCGCAAGACCGGCAATTGTGGAGATCTTTGGGGGAGGCCTTTGTCCAGCAGTGGACGTCTTTCGGCTGATATGATGATGATGATGATGTAGGTAGAGAGACCGCTCGTTGAACAATAAGTTTTTTATATATCGAATGCAATTATGTATTTTTTCTGCTTGAAAGTGAAAAATCTAATCGGCATATTTTGTATAAATGTAGATACCTAAGTATAGAAGATGGCAACAAACATTGTGTTTTCGTATAAATAATTGGATTCCCCAACATTACAGGTTCACATAAAAGTGGTAGACATAAACGACCACTCACCGGTCTTCAGCCAGAAGGTATACAAGAGCACTATAGCTGAGAACCTGCAGCTCAACCCTCCGGCTGCTATCCTCCAGATCTTAGCTGAAGATAAAGATGAAGGAGCCAATGGGAAAGTGGAGTACAGAATTGTGGAACAGAGTGAATCTGGTAAGTTTAAAAGTGTTCCATTTTAATTAGATGCCCTCTGAGTGAATCATTATAAAAGCTGTAAGAAGTCCAATGCTGGGCAAAAGGCTCTCCGAAATCATCTTGGGAGGACATGTCATAAGCGCCACGCTTGACAAACGGGTTGGCAATCGCAATAAGACGGCCATAGTACTCTGAAAGATACTGCTGCCCGTCCTCTGGTACATATTCCCTCGGGTCGATTCTACGCTCCCCACGGGATTGGATGGGGTGATGATATTTGCCGCCGTCACCACACAGCGAATTGTATCAATTACTTCTAAATTCAAATAACATTCCCACATGACGTTACAAAATTCGCCCAAGTTAGAAATGCCCAGCTTCACGCCCGACTTATTCAGACTTTATCATAAAGGCACTATTTACTCTAGTGCCAGAATTATTCAAGTCACTCAGTAGTTTTCTGATATGGCTTGACGACTGTTATCTATTGCCGACCGGGACCGACAGCTTGACTTGCCCTCCCAATAACGGAGGCGCTAAAAAATTCCACCACTTCTTCGACGGTCACCCATCTACAGACTGAGACCGTCGTAAACGATATTATCAAAACTTATGTTTGCATTTTCTAAATAACTAACTAAACCAAAAGTAAATAAGTATCTGATTCAAGACTCTTAAAATTATTATTGTTTTCCAGGAGTATTCTCAGTAGATCCGACCAACGGCATTATCTATCCAGCTAAGCCAGTGACAGGGAACACTTCCTACCACCTCACAGTCACAGCTACCGATGGAGCAGGCCAAGGTCCTCACTCCGACATAGCCAAAGTAGACATCAGTGTTCTGAGTGTGAATAGACATAGCCCGGTGTTCGTTGACCCACCGCCAGAGCAGAGGCAGTTGGAGATTCCCGAGGTGAGAACTGCTAATAGTATATAGTATGTATATGGCTGGTCTTCTGGCCATGGTGCCTATTATCAACGGACATGTGCGAGATATACATAATGTATCATATATAGTTTATAAGTGTGTGCGAAAACATAGGTCTAGGGAAAACATACTCTATTCCCTTACTGTTATGATGTAACGGCTAATAGATGGGAGATTTGTTGATAGCGGAGTCAGCTCAGGTACAAGACCGGTGGCTTCAAGTTTTTAATTCTAACATAAATATATAAAAATCAATGTTTCACAAGATTTTTAAAGTTTGGGATCTTGTCTTAGATTTTTGCGGCAACTATAAGATGCATTCTGAATTTATACTATACCGACTTTGAATAAACTTTATCCCATATTAATATTATTATTCCCAAATTTCTTTATCACGCCTCAACTACTGAATAGCTATTAAAAATGGGAAATCATATAGCATAGCATAGCACCAATCTACCAACCAACGCATTCCAGAGACGAGCAGCTAGAACAGTAAATGATTTGCTGAAGAAATTGGTGCAATGCGTTGGTAAGCTTGATCGCAGGTTTTCTGTTGATCTCAGTGACTTGACATGGGTGTCGTTGAGGAACGTGAAACATTCTTTAAGCTAATATTATTGTAGTTTATTTTTGTAAAAAATACGGAACTACTCCCTCCCTCTTACCCAACACCTTAACTCCTGTAAGCCAGGCAACAATGGCACACAATGAAATGACACTGAGTGGTGAGACAGGCATGGGGGGAATCGCTTTAACAGTCTTGCATCCCGCAAGGGATTCAATCAGAAAGGAAGAAGGAGTTAGAAAATAATATTTATAGTAGTTTATAAAATTAAAAAGTCTAGACAGATATTGGAAAGAAAATTGAACAGCTTTGTATTCACAGAACGCAGCGCAAGCAGACTACTTAATAACCACAATTAAGGCGACGGATGAAGACAGCGGAGATAACGGCAGAGTCTCCTACTATTTGAAGGTGGACAACCAGAACGTCGGGGAGACGGCAGAGTTCAGTCTTGACAGGGATAGCGGGGAACTCAGGACCAAAACTTTCTTGGACAGGGAACACAAGTCAGAATACCAGGTAAGAATACTTTTTCTAAATATTCAGAAATGCCTTTCTGCATAATATACAAAGTGTAACAAGGTGTAATAAGTAGTGGACGTAACTTAAGAAATGCTAGATAGCATTTTTTAAGTTACGTCCAGTTTCATGGGTAGATACCCATGAAACTGGACTAATTACACAGAACCCGTTTGTGACATATGAAAATAATTTTAAGGCGCCGTTTTAAGGATCGTTATTCTTAATTCTTTTTTTTTGTATATTTCTCCCGACAGGTGCCAAGAAAGTCCAAGGCGGGATAGGTTTAGTCGGCGCGAGTCTGACACCCACTTGCAGATACTTTAGGGGTGGGGTGCATCCGCATTCCCTCTGCCTTAAAAAAAAAGATACTTGTAGATCCGTTTCGTACCCAACTTAAGATCATTAACTTACGCCCACTACTTATTTTACACCTTGTATATAACATCTACCATAATATACATATGTATCATGAATTATTACTACTGATTAAGATCAACTTCAAATTAAATAAGTTTAACTTTATTGGTAATTTCTCTAATAATATCCAAAGTGTTTATCAAAATAATGGGGAACGATTATTCGAAATACATTATTACGGTTTAAGACATATATTTCTCCAAAATAGGATTAAATATATATATATAGACTGAGAAATACAAAATATCTTAGTAATTAATAGTATCAAACAAGATACATAACTTAGTTTACTTATTATAATTATGACTACATACTTAAAATTACGAAAGTAAATTATTAACAAGTTATTATTCTAGGCAAAGAATATCACCACTCCACCTAATCTCACGGGGAGGGTAGAAATCGTCCCGGGGAATACCTCCCAGAGAACGGGCAGCAGCGTCTCTCTGAGTACTATGACCATCATACTGCTATCGCCAACCCGTCTGCCAAGCGTGGCGATTATGGCATATCCCTCCAAATGATGGACACAACTCCAATAGAGTTTGGGAATGCTTTAGTAGACGCGTTTTACCTGAAATAAAACGCATATTAAACTACTTACCTTATTAGAAGCTTATTATATTGAGATAGGCGTATCCGTTTTCCGTTGTATTTTACCTCTCTTTCTACCTAATTCATCCATCTCTTTCGCACATCCCCTCCTTTCACCAGGTAGGGGGCCCTGTTGAGCTCAGAGCTCAACGCGCCTTGGTTCAACATTGCGTCGAAATCGAGAAAATATATGCCAGGCAGTAATAAAAACTAAGCTTCTAATAAGGTAAGTAGTTTAATATGCGTTTTATTTCAGGTAAAACGCGTCTATTAAACCACTTGACCGTTATTAGAAGCTTATTATATTGAGACGTGTTTGTTATCGCCTGGTGAAAGGAAAATTACGCCAATGTGACTAAGGAGGATGAATGTAATCAAATAAACAACTAAAACAGCAGATATGAGAAAAATAAGTATTCAGATACATTTATTCATAAGATGATGAGAGTAACATAATCATTTGCAATGTTAATTGCCTATGTACTTAATGATTTAACACAACAACAACTATAATCAGTCCACAGGGTTAAACAAAGTTGTAATCGATGAATTATTAGATGTTATGTAGTCACCATAACTTCACGCTTATAGAATTTTTGGAAGGTCTTCGCCGATTTCCAATTACCTCTAGCAAGAATGTCGTCAAGAGGAAAATTGTCAATCCAGTTCTTAGAGGCAACGGCGGAACGCACACTTCCTGGCGTTGCTACGATACCGGCAGCCTTCATGAGTGATTTGATCCACCCTGCGATGACTGTACGGGACGCAGGGGATGGTGATCCTCGTAGGTTAATAAATAAATTTGTTGAACTAGAATTATTGCGCCTTTCACTAAGGACTGTTATGGTTTTATGAATCCAATAAACATGGTTCAGGTTTTGATTTTCTGAATTTGACAATAGTTTCCATCCTGACTGTTTATAAGCACTACAATCTGTTTTTGAACCAAAATGAGGCCATAAAATAATGAAATGATCATCAATGGTACAGTGCTCATTGTCCACTTTGAGCAAAGTGAGGTCGTGAATTCTGCGATCTGAACATAATATTAATAGCGTCGCCGTATGGCGAACCGTTTGAAAAACATTACTATGGTCAACGGAATAGTTACGCAAATAATTAGTTAGCATGTCGATGTCCCAAACTGGTGGTTTTGGAGACTTCGGATTTTTTAACGATATAGATTTTAAAACATGCCTAACCAAAACGTCTTGACTTAATTTGCCCGATAAGTCTACGTTACTCAACGTAAAGATGACAGACTTGTGAAGTAGAATAGTATTATAAGAAAATTTAGAATGTAAATGTAAATCAGCTAAAATTGGGCTAATTCAGATCCTTCGGGGCGCACTGGATTAATATTATGTTGATTGGCCCATAAAATCCAGCGATTCCAGGCTACTTTATATGTCTTCCATGTGGAAGGTCGCCAGGAGGACTTGAGTAGGGAGACTTGATCAGGGTTCCATGACTTGATTTCCTGATACCACCCCCACATTTCCAGACCTCCAAAACCATGTCCTGTACTTTTGGAGGAGGCAGCCCCGTGGTTGTGTCGATTAGAAATCGTTTCAGGTTCGTTAGTGAAAATGGGGCTGCAATGGCTCGAGATTTGAGATCTGCTCTCCAGAACACTTTTCCAGCGAGGGACTACGATGAGATAAATTCCTGAAGCTACATTCATGTGCATTAACACTCGCGGTGTAAGGAACGGTGGCGGGAAGACCCAAGCCAGCGGAAAATTCCACTGTATGCTGAAGGCGTCGTGAAACATGGCCTCCTGATCGTTCAGGTCCAGTGACGCGTAGTTTGCTACTACTTGAGCAGTTTTGGACGCAAATAGATCTATCACCGGTGTTCCCATCCTCGCAAAGATCATTGCCGTGGCATTCGGGACTAGATGCCACTCGGGAAGTTGACGGTGTTTGGATAGACAGTCCGCATGATTGTTGTATCTCCCGGGAATATGATGGATTTTTAAATGAATCTGGTTTCGGTCCAGTTTGCATAAGATTCTGTGTGTCAGATCCATAAGTGCCTGCGATTTGGTCCCCCCCTCATTGCGAAGATACGCTACCACAGACCGGTTGTCGGTTTGTATCAGAATTGAGCTTTGTCTCATGTTCAGGGCATGGACCTCTAATACTTTTAAGATGGTCAACAACTCTTTCATATTGCAATGAAGAACCCGTTCCTCTCGGCTCCAAGTTCCAGATATCGTCTGGTTGTTGATTTGTGCACCCCATGCTGTATCCGAGGCATCGGTGGCCAGGAAAATTGTTGTAGGTGGTGCATGCATCAAAGTTGGGTGATGGCAATTCTGAAGCCACCATTCCATTTCTATTAAAACGTTGGGGGGTAGACTGTATTTGGCAGAAATTGTCAGTTTCGGCAGAGAATTCAAATGACCGAGAGTCGCCCGGTGATTTAATCGGCCCCTTGGCACAACAAAGCTGGCGAAGCTTAATAGTCCCACGAGGCTCTGAAGTTCTTTCAATGTGGCCTTGCCTGATTGTAACGTCTGGGAGACTTTTTGGATTATAGTAGTAGTTTTTTCTGATGGCAGATGCTTCTGGTTTTTCCAAGGGTCCCAAACAACGCCCAGAAAGGTGATATGTTTTTGTGGGATGAGAACAGACTTGTTGTAATTTATTCGAAATCCTAGATATTCCAGGATGTTCAAAAGCACATTCACATGTTCGGTTAACACGGTCTGATCTTGATGAGCAAGAAGAAAATCGTCCAGATACACGATTATTCTTACACCTTTTTCGCGAAGAGTTTGGGCTATCCAATTCGTAAGGCACGCGAAAATCTTGGGTGCTGTGCTTAGACCGAATGGAAGACACGTCATTTCCAGTAATTCGTCGTTGTAAATAAGACGGAGAAATCGTCTGTGTGATTGGCGCATTGGAAAATTGAAATAAGCCTGAGACAAGTCTGCCTTGCACATCCAGTCTCGGGGTTGAAGGAAATCCGGGATACGGTGCATATTGATTAATCGAAACCGGTCTGTGAGCACAAAGTGGTTCAGAGATTTCAAGTTGAAAATCGGGCGAAATGTCGAATCGTTCTTCCGTACGAGGAATAGAGAGGAGACAAAGCTTGGAGAGAGATCTGCTACCTTCAAAACACCCTGTTGCTTCATTTGACAAATGATTGCCGACATTGTGGTCGATTCTATCGTGCGATGACGATCGGTTTTTAAAACTGGTGTCCTTAACGGAGGTTTTTGTCGGAAGGGTATACGATAACCTGTTATTATTTTTACAACGAAAGCTGGAGCTCCCATTCTCCTCCAACGATTGACATATTGTGCCAATTGCCCCGCTTGGAACTGTGAGTCATTGTCTGTATATTTTATTGGTCGCATTGTTAGTGGGCGAAAAGGGCCGTTTTTGACCTCTTTGATTCGCTCGTTTCGTACTAGATCCTCGAGATCGAAAGGAAGTACCTCTATTGTTCGAAATGTAATTGTAATTACGATATTCATTTCCATGCCCTTTCGGAGGGTATTGGGACAAATGACCATAACCCTGCGAGGGTTGGTTTCGATGGTAATGCGTATTAGTGCTTGGAGCAGGCTCGCCGCAAGTATAGGTACCACGCGATGGTACATTATGATGGGCATGCCCCTGCGAGGGGTGCCTTGCAGTATCAGAGGGTTTTGCTCGCGAAGCATTACCACTGTAAGACTGCTTGGAAGGCCAGAAAGCCTTTCTTACTCCGCCAGCTTTTTCTAAGGCAGCAGATAAAGCTTTATCGTTAAAAATATGAGTGTTAGAAGGAGGAATTTTGTTTAATGCACATTTTAAAAGAGGGTCCCGAATGCATTTGAGGATACCGTGCCTTCTCATTTCTATAGCTTCGGCTCTGTGACCGCAGGCCATTTGTAACAAATCAGAAGAAACTTTATGAAAATCACCCTTTAGAAATAATTCTTCGATTTTCTCATCAAATGCTTCACTTGCTAATCTTATTAGCAAGTGAAGCATTTGATGTCTTAGACCATGCTAATAAGCTACGTAAACTTTTGCGAAAAATTTCTTTTTGATTTAAAATACAATCAGTAAAAGCTGCATACGATTTATCAGAATTAATTAAATGGCGTGCACTGTCAAACGCTTTCACCTCATCGTTTAGTTAGTTAGTTAGTTATAGTTTCTGACTCTATAAATCCTGGACTGTAATTATAAAGTTTCTGGGTGTCAGCGTAACGCACATCGGACCATGCACTACTGTCAAATCGTTGAACAGCATTCAACATTTCTAAATATTCCAAAGAAGTAGGGGGTACTGCAGGATCTTTAAGTTTGGTTTCAATTTCATAAGTAAGATATGTCACTAACCCGGTATCTAAATTACAAGGAGAAGGTAAATTTTGATCGGTCCTGGATGTATTTACGCAATAATCATCGTACAGGTCATAACTGACGTCAGAAATATACGATTCATTATCGTTTCGAATGTATTGTCGGTTATCGTGGCAACCAATGTTCCTTCTTAATTTCCCCTACTTCCGTCGATATTTTTTCTAAAAGACGATGTTCGTTCTTATGTTTCTTGTTATGACGACGGCGCGTCTTTCTTTTCTTTTTCTTGGAATCTTGCGCAGATTCTGAAGAACTAGACGTGCTCGAAGAACTTGAACTACTACTAGTTAAACTTCGATTATTGTTTTGCCGTTTAAGGCCGGAGGTACCGGCCAATTAGAATTAACGAATATCGTTATCCATTATTTTCTAAGGAAGAAAACAAAACTGAATAAGCGGTAGAAAGAGAAAAAAATTCGTTAAACAATAAATATTTGTGCAACTTACATGTGAATATACACTTAATTTATAATGGCACTGTACACTGTCACTATGCACTTAGGAGCACGTGTTGTCACAACGGAAAACTTCAAGCCAATGTTGAACCAAGGCGCGTTGAGCTCTGAGCTCAACCGGGCCCCCTACCTGGTGAAAGGAGGGGATGTGCGAAAGAGATGGATGAATTAGGTAGAAAGAGAGGTAAAATACAACGGAAAACGGATACGCCTATCTCAATATAATAAGCTTCTAATAACGGTCAAGTGGTTTAATGCAGTGTTTTTCAACCTGTGGGTCGTGACCCCCTGGGGGATCACGAAGCCTTTATAAGGGGGTCCCGTAACTTCTATAGGGAATTTGCAAAAGGTAGGGAAAGCTAGTTATAGGGTCGCATATGAATTTGGAGTATTATGATTAGGCCTGCTGCAAATACATTAAAAGTTTAGCGCGAAGTTCCAAAATTCTGGCTAGTACTTTGTCTCTTGACAACCACCTAACCTCTGAATGATTAAGTAAATTTTGGTGCTTTCTATTCCAATAGATATTTATCCGAACCCTATGAAAATGAATATAAATGTTGGATTCAATATATCTCACAAAATAAAAGAAACATGGAAAAAAAGTGGGTAAAAAAGGCGTAGGGGGGTTGCTTCATGAAAAAGGTTAAAAACACTGCTTTAGTAGATGTTAACGAACACGTTTACATCCGACACGCATCATCAAGCAGAGGGGAGCTCCACACTCCTTTCTACCACGCGACCACGATCACATGATATTTATTTATTTTTGACCATCGTACACACGGCTACATATCAAGCTATACATTTCCAGTATAAGCTGATCTCGCATTGTACAGGATTTCCATACAATGAGAGGTCAGCTTATATTGGAAATTTATAGCTTGATATGTGTGTGTGTGTGTACTTCTACAATGGACTGTATTTCTAGGTCTTCACCTCAGCTTGTAATTCAACCTGGCCTATCTAGTGGATGTCATTAGGCTAACATGATAATATAAAATAAAAATAATAATAAATAAAAAAGGTTTTTATTCACGTAGACTTTAAAAAAGCGCTTGTAAATAGTCAGAACATGTTCGTGGTAATATATAATTCATTTATAATTATTTCTAGGTACATTTAGGTACACGGATTGTAGGAAATAATTTACAATAAGATTTATTTTATAACTGTAACGATATTTAGCTAACTTAAATTAAGTTTTTGTCGAGGATCATGTGTAGGTTTAGTTATCAAAATTTTAAATTTTAGCTATATTTTTACTACATATTGTCTGAATGGTTCTGTCTATATTAAGGTACCAATTAAATGTTATTATTATGGCGGACCTTGTGTTTATAACGACGGTCGCGCTTTAATGCTACCACCGGATCCAATGCGCCCTAACTGAGAAGACCCAGCGAAACAAACTCAGCGGGTGTCTCTACTATCGGTTTCAACACGGCCCAGTTGAGACGCTCCGGCGAAACATACTCAATGGGGCATATACACGAGATTTGGTCCACTTACTGAAATTATTTAGCAGGCAAACACAATATATGCTCGATCGGTTGTCTGTAATGAAGATGAATATGTTGTTGAACAAAATATTTTCTGTATTAACAGTTAGTTATAGCAGCAGTGGACAATGGAACTCCAGCGCAATTCGAAAGCCTACGACTGCTGACAGTGGTGTTGGTAGATGACAACGACAATGTGCCGAAGTTCTCGACCTCCATACACATGTTCACTATTAGAGAGAATTTACCAGCTGCAGTTATTATTGGTAAGAGCAGATTTCATACTTCAAATATTTAATAATTATCTATATAAGAAGTATGTATGTATTTACAAAAGAAAAAAACTTGAGAGGTGTCAAGGGACACCCAGATGGAACGAAGTCATTTCTTATTATTTATTATGTACATAAAACCTGTATACACTCAACAAAAATAATCGTCGCGACCCCACACTGTTCAATGCGAAATAGAAATGAAAATATCTGGCTTGCTTTCTATATATAGAGAGAGAGAGAGAAACATGCGCACGCCGCACAGCTGCAATAAGTGTCGTGACAACTTTACGTAAGATTTTTTTCCGTCTAGCCCCCTTTCACAACGCGCGATAAGGAACTTCGTTCCAATAGTATATGTAGCATATCAGTTATCTGGTTTCCATTCCATAGTACAAGCTCTGCTTAGTTTGGGATCAGATGGCCATGTGTAAATAATGTCTCAGGATATTATTATTATTTATCCATTTTGGCAGGCAATAATAATATTTTGGTGAGCATTTAAATTGTAACCTTAATTAACATACGCTTATATGTACTTGCCAAGCTCACAATGCAGTACATAGATATAGTCAAATACAGTATTAAAGTAACAAATAAAGTTTAAATAAGTCTTAATAAATGTGGACATTGTTCACATGTTCCAGGATATTTTTATTATCATTTGTGAGCACGGAGTCTCCGTTTGTCTCTATTGTCTGGTGAAGCAGTGAAAGCTTACTAGGCCAACTGCAAGCCTCAAGTAAAAAAATAAACGATAAATAAATATGTTGGGAAAACTAACACACTGCCATCTGATCCCAAACTAGGAGGAGTCTGTACTATGGCAACTACACAACTGATAAACATATTTATACATTATTTGATTGCTTCTTTGCTTATCGTTTGGGTAGTGGTGACCATAGTGTCAGAGTTATTCAAGCCGCCCAGTAGGCCTCTGAAATGGCTTAACGATCTAATGACTATAAGTCAAGTCAAGTCAAAAAATCATTTATTCCGTAAAAATTTTACATTTATATGGAATCGTCATATTTTTTTACCCTACCGTGCAGTGCATGACGTGGCAGCTACTGAGAAACACTGCCAGAAAACTCGTAGGAATCCTTTTTTAAAATAAAATATACTTAAGATTAATTACAATCATGTGTGTTGACTCAGAACAACTCAATCCCAAGCACTTTTATCAATTAAATAATCAGAAATTTTGTAATATGCTCTGCTACACAATTTGGCTTTAATAATTCTTTTAAACTTATTCGTAGACAATTCTCTAATATCATTGGGAAGTTTTTTATAGAATCTTATACATTGCCCCATAAAAGAGTTACTTATTTTTTTTATATAATATAATATAACCGGGACCGACCGCTCAACGTGCCCTCAGAAGCACGGAGACGCTCAGAAATTAAACTACTCTTGTGGTCACCCATCTATGGACTGACCGCGAACCTAGTTGCTTAACTTCGCCGATCGCTTACGGACCGGTGAGAGCATCTATCTATGAGCTCTTATACATTTTTAAATATAAACATATTATACATAAATTACACCCAGACACAAAAAATAATCGTGGTCATCACAATATGAAGATTTATTCTGGATGGGGATCGAACCCACGACCTCTGGCTTGGCAATCTTTGTCACGAACAACTAAACCAACAGGCCAGTAAAAAAGTTGTAGTCTTGCATTTGAGTGAAGTAAATTGAACTCTATTACATCTCAGTCGAATATTCTTTTGAAAAATACTACTAGTTACATCACTCCTATTTTTATCCTTCTTTTGTTTGTCTATTGATGTTACGGTTTAAAACATTTATTTCTCAAAAATAGGCTAACATATATACATAGACTGAGAAATACAAAATATCTTAGTAATTAATAGTAGGTATGAACCGAGATGCGGAACTTGAGTTACTTATTATAATTATGACTAGATACTTAAAACTAAGAAAGTAAATTTATTGACACACTTATTCTATGCAAGGAATATCATCACCCTATTTCATCTCGTGGCGGGCATAGAAGTTGTCCCGTTATTTTTATCCTTCTTTTGTGTGTCTATTAGGTTCAGTAAAAGCGACTGACAAAGATTCAGGGGACAATGGCAAGGTATACTACCACATACTGGAAGGGAACCAGGAAGGTGCTTTTACGTTGGACAGGACACAGGGAATCATCAGAGCTAACGTCAGTTTTGACAGGTAAGAAACAACTTTCATTTATTCAAAACGAGAACAGTAAATGAATTCTAATCCTAAAATATCTGTATGTAAAATTATTGTGTAAAACTTAGCGCTGGCTTCAAACCTCTTAAGATTTGTGATCACATTTAAACATATCAGAGAGAACAAGGTTTTGTAAATGGACATCTCCACCGGAGCAGCATACCTGAGTTCCCGGGGCTCTCCCCTTCAAGCACCAGAAGAAGTCCACGGCAGGTTAGGTTTAGTCGGTGCGAGTCCGTAATACCCACAAACACATTTAGCATTATTACAAAAAAAAAATACTGTAATCTCGGAAGCAGACTTTCGAATAAAATACGAAAACAAATTTAATTTGGTTTTCTAACTACGAAGCGATCTTATCACATATATATGCGAACTACTTCCTTATATAGTTAACGAGTCTCTATATCAACATTGCTGAGTAGCTGACGACAAGGAATATCACGACCTCATCTCATTCCGTGGGGGGGGGGGGGGGGGGGGGGCGTAGAAGTCGACTCGAGGGAATATCTACCAGGAGACGGGCAGCAGCTTCTTCCTGAGTACTATGACCGTCACAGTCCGATCGTCAACCCGCCTGCCAAGCGTGGCGATTATTATGGCATATCTCTCAAAGAATTATTCATTTTTAAGTCCTTCTTTTTCTTTCTGATTAAATTCTGGTTAAAGCGGGGTCCTTGACAGATAAAGCGATTCTCCGGGACAAGCCTGAGCCTCACCGTTCAGTGTCATTTCATTGTGTGCCACTGTTGATCCTGGCTTACTGGAGTTGCAGTGGTGGGTAAGGGGGAGGGACCAGTCCCGATAGAAAAAATATCTCTCAAAGATTATTCTTGGAGGAGGCTTTAGTTTTGCAGTTGATTTCTTGCAGCTGTTATGATGATTTTTAATTTATTTGTATGTTTAAATAAAGATTCACACTCATTTTTTTTATTCACAGAGAAAAGCAATCAGACTACTCATTCACTGTATACGCAAGCAACAACCCAATCTTAGAACATGCGGCTGCAATCCTTAACACAGTTGACAACAGTACAGACGGTCAAGACCCCAGCGTGACTGTGGTCAAAGTGAAGGTTCTGGATGAGAATGATAACGAGCCGCAATTCCAACAAAAGGTGTATTACGCAGGTCAGTAACTCACTTTTAGAGGTCACCCTAGATAAAACTGAGTTTTATCAGGCCTGTGTCACTCGGTACTTTTGATACGACCCTACAAACACATGCTTAAAGGGATACACTGATTTTGTGAGAAAGGTACCAACTGAACTCTATTATTAAACCTTCGCTAGTCGCTTAGTAGGCAATTGACATTTGCAACAGATATAATAACAATTAATAAAAATAAATGGAGGAATTTTCCATATTTTTCGCTTGATGGTTAGTCTTTTTTGCACGCATTCTACATTAAGTGGATCAAATCTCGTGTATAACCTGGGCAGTGTTGAAACCGGCAGTAGAGGTAGCCGCTGAAAAATCAAGACTGAATTTTTATTTTAATATAGAAGACAAAGCCGTTCTAACAAGATGTATTAACATATTAATACTAGCTGTGCCCCGCGGTTTCACCCGCGTTAAATTTTATAAATTAAAGATTTTCCCGCTTTTCTGTTGAAATTTTTCCTGAATTTTCTTTGCTATAAACCTCACTGAGCCCGAGACCTTTCTAACGAATGCAAAACCGTGAAAATCGGTTCGTGCGTTCTGGAGTTATAGCGTCAGGAAGGAAAACCCGACTTATTTTTATATAGTAGATATCTAAAACTATACCTTTCGATGATTAATAGACTTATAAATAATCAATAAACAAGAAAATAAAATAAACAAGCTAGAAAAGCAACTAAAAGATTACTTGCATAAATGACACCTAAATATCTACACGAACCTAGAAATAATTAAATAATGAAATTGTTAGTGACGCGTTACACTATGTATTTTAGTTTTTAATTTTAGTAATTATGTTAGATTTAAGGATATTTTGTATTGTCACCCACATAATCGTAGATATATAAAATTATGTACAAGCTTAAAAAATTGTATCGTCAGTCCGCACCGTACCGCGAGCGAACACACGCGCTCTGCGACTTATGTATACTTTTCTCGCAATTTCAATAAATCGTTTTAAAAGCTGTTCTACGTGTTCTCACTCGCTGGACCCTCGCCCACACAATTAACGAAGTGGTTTTCGAGCCGAATAGAATGTTCAACACGCCGCCGCACAGCATGGTTTCCACGCGGAGTATGTGGCGTAAAGAACAAATGGATCAATGCGATCGAAGCGAGCTAGCAAGTACAATGGAACAACAAGGATCAGAGACGATACCGAATCCAGTACCTTCAACAAGCGCAAACGCTGAGCAGAACGTGGCCGGGAAACATGACTTGCAAAACCGCATGGCGCCGCCGCCGGGCGGTAGTATCAAGTCTGAACCACCGCCGCCGCCATTACAACGTGAACTTGTGAAAACGAAAAGCATAAAATCGTGTCGAAGTTCAACGTCTTTTATGCGTGCTTGAAGGGCGCAATTAATTCTGGAAGCAGAAAAAGAAAAAGCGAGAATCCGAATGGAGCTAATTGACAAACAGCTAGCCGTGGATCTAGCTGAACTTGACGGTGAAGAAGATGAAGAATACAGTCCACAGGAAGAAGAACACGTAAACAGGAACGTGCAAAAGCGGGTGGAAGAAACCAGGCTACCTGGAATGCCGTGGAAAGAAACCGCAGTCATCGTCGTTGCCCGACGAGAGACCGGTGAAGGTAGTACCTACGCTTTGCCCACAACCTGTACTAGAAGCAGTGACTACGGCCGACGAATAAGCACCGCCGCCGCTACCACTGCTACACGGCGCACCGACATCGTCGCGGGTGCCGCAGGTACCTACGTCTCAAGATGGCAATAGGTTGGCAATCCTAGCCAGCACTCTAAAGGAGATTACCATCGCTGCTGTCCAAAATAAGACCGACTCCAACTTGCTCAGCCGCCTCAGTACACCACATGATCTGCCCGAATATTCCGGAGACCCGCTGGAGTGGCTGACCTTTAAACATGCGTTCTATGAGTCTACAACGTTGTGCAAGTTCTCTGAACAGGAAAACATGTGGCGCCTTCGTAAATGTCTACAAGGTCCTGCTAAAGAAGCTGTGTCTGCATTGCTAATTAGTGCTACATCCCCGGGTACTATAATGGCCACGCTACAGTTGAGATTCGGGAACCCAGATGATATAATACTCGTGGGTGAAATAAAACGACATTGTAGTGTAAGTTTTCTATAAAGGTACAAAATTTTGTGGACGCTGTCCGTGCTATTGGCCGAGAGGAGTACTTGCTAGGTATGGAGATATCATCAATAATTATGTCCAAGCTGTGCGTGGCCACACAGAGACTTTGGGTATGTGTGGTGCATGGGACAATCACGAACTGGTATGTGATAGGAGCTTTTGAATTTGGACCTTATTGATAGGGACAATAAAGTACATCCTATTAGAATAAGAAGTATTGATCGTTTCAACTTACCTAGAAATAACTCATCTATTATTATGTGTGATAAATACAAACATTTAATTTCTCTAAAAGACAAATTATGTACAACTGATTTAAAGCCGGAAATACTCATTGGCCAGGATAACTTGCATTTGTTATTACCGTTAGATGTAAGGGTAGGGAAATCTCACGAACCGTGCGCTACACTTACCCCTCTAGGCTGGTGCTTACATGGGAATGTGCTGGTGCCGCGGGCCGCACCCTCTAGCCGGCGCGGTTCAGCCGCTATGCATTCAACTTTGTGCGTATCGGCGGCCGACAGTAATGCAGGATCTGATCAGATCAGATATCAAAGGTCATGCAGTCGCCGCGGCGCTGACGACGACGGGAGACGGGCGGGCGGGAGACTATCCCACTCACGCGCACGTAGCAGTCCTTTACTTGTCCCCGTCGCCCCCGATTCACTGCCGCGACGCAGCTACGCGACCGCTTGCTACTACTTGCAAACACAGTGTAGTACTACGACCCACTTTGTAACTTACGTATAACAGCCTTCGATCAATTATTGATCGAAGATTACAGTGGATTAACAATAACGCGCGTCGCTCCTGTATCCCTCAGTTATTGAGTGCTGTAACAGCACTAGGGTGGGGAGTGTTAGCGACGCGTTACACTATGTATTTTAGTTTTTAATTTTAGTTATTATGTTAGATTGATATAAATATTTAAGGGTGGATTATAAATTATATTTTGTATTGTCACCCACATGAGCGTATATAAAATTATGTACAAGCCTAAATAATTGTATCGGCAGACCGCACCGTACCGCGAGCGAACACATGCGCTCTGCGACTTATGTATATTTTACTCGCAATTTCAATAAATCGTTTTAAAAGCTGTTCTACGTGTTCTCACTCGCTGGACCCTCGCCCACACAATTAACAGAAATGTTAGGATATTATATTGCTACTTGTTCTGAATTCTTATAAGCGGTTTTCTAAAGTGTACTAAAGACTATAATAGCATAGCTAGTTTGGCCATGAAGACTCAAGCCTCTTTACAGGCAGCGTCCGAGAAACTCCGAGTCAAGAACTCGGGTCATCGTATCACTTCTGAATTGTAAGAGTCGAATAATCGCTTTAACTTCTGAAGGTTTTGTAATCACATTGTTTTCTTTCCACAGGAATTAAACACACAGCGCGTATCAATGAGCCAATTATCCCAGTCATCGCATCGGATCCTGATTTAGAAGAGAATGGTACTCTAGTGTACATGGTAGCGGCTTCAAACCTGTACAAATTTGGAGCATCGCAGTCTAGCGGGAGTGTTGTTCCATCGCCTTTTAATATTAGTTCTGATGGTGAGTAAGCATTCTATATAGAAAACCGTTTTCACCTCATCATGACAGCCAAAGTACGTCCACTGCTGGACAAGAGTCTCCCCAAATAATGGGGGGATATGCCATAATAGCCTCGCTTGGCAGACGGGTGGGCGATCGCAGTATGATCGTCATAGTTCACAGAAAAACGCTTCTGCCCGTTCTCTGGTAGGTATTCCCTCGGCCGATTTCTACGCCTCCCACGGAATGAAATGTGGTGATGATATTCTATGTCGTCACCACACAGCAACTTTTCACCCAATTCCAGTTTATTTTACTTACATTTCTGTAAAAAAAAAAAATACAATTTAATCATGTTTCCGGGATAATTATTAGAATTATAATAATAATAATATCTAGGTACAATGTCACACAGATCATCCTAGCCCCAAACTAAGCAAAGCTTTTACTATGGGTACCAGGCGACGATATACATACTTATATAGATAGATAAATACTTAAATACATAGAAAACATCCATGACTCAGAAACAAATACTCGTGCTCATCACACAAATATTTGCACTTACCGGGATTCGAACCCAGGACCACCAGCTTCGTAGACAGGAGCACTACCAACTAGGCTACGGTGACCGTTCGTGGGAACTTAACTTCAAGATGACATATTATGATATTTTACTGCTTAAACTGGTCAGTAAATAATATAAAGATCCATATAGCTATGTCAAATAACTATAAATATTATTATTTATTGCAAACATATATTGTGTGGGTCTTCAACAGACCCAGTCCCAAAGAAGTTATGTATCTATGGCGTTTTTTGACTCCCAGGGCAGTTTACAGAATATACTTCAGGCGATACTATTAAATAAGGTCCCAAATCTCATCAGGGTGGGGGCAATTTTCGGTAACGCGTAAGTAATGCCAATTCCGTTATGCGAGCTGTTTTATGTTATGTTGTTATGTGGATCTTGTGAGCTGATTTAGAGATATTAAAAAATATCAGCACTAAATACAGCTTTGCAGGGCACATAGCTCGTAGAACCGACGGCCGATGGGGCAGAGAGGTTCTCGAGTGGCGACCACGAACCGGAAGACGCAGCGTGGGCAGGCCTCCTACAAGGTGGACCGACGATCTTGTGCGGGTCGCGGGAAGCCGCTGGACGCCTTTGTCCAGCAGTGGACGTCTTTCGGCTGATATGATTCTGATGATGAAATACAGCTTTATTTATTTCCAGGTATACTGATGACGGCACATTACATGTCGGAGTACAATCAAGATCGCTTCGTTCTAGACATCATTGCGCAAGAAGTTGCCCCGCCCCATCGTCAGGCGAAAGCACAAGTTTATGTAAGTAATGTTCCGATAGTGTGAATAAGAATAATAAAAGACAGAAAGTGCGGTGTCCTATTTTAATTTTCATTGGGGTCTTAGGTACTACGGTGAAAACTCTCTCAAGCCTAATCCCTCCAAAACTGTGTCCTGTGCTTTCCACCTTCGCAACGCTCAGGCGGGGCGTGAGCTCAAGATTGCCTGGGAAGGAGTGCCTATCACTCACAACTGCTCTCCGAAACACCTCGGAGTTACCTTGGATAGATCCCTCACCTATAAAAGGAACTGTGATGAACTGAAGCGGAAGGTGCACGCCCGCAATAACCTGTTGCACCGCCTAGTCACAACCAAATGGGGAGCAACGCCGCAAGTACTGCGGACGTCAGGACTGGCGTTAGCATTTTCTGCCGGCGAATACGCTTGCTCAGTTTGGGCTCGCTCCACGCACGCAAGGCTAGTGGATACAGCTTTAAACGAATCGTGCCGGATAATCACTGGGTGTTTGAAGCCGACCCCGGTAAATATGCTGTATCCACTGGCTGGCATAGCGCCACCAGACGTTCGCAGGACTGTAGCAAGCTCCCTAGAAAGGGCCAAAATGGATTGTGATCCCCGGCACCCCCTCTATGGGCATAGGCTACCGCCGCTAGGGTTAAAAGCCGAAATAGCTTTGCCAAATGCACCACGCCACTAACGACCGATCCCTCAACAGCAAGATGCAGCATCTGGCGTGCACAAAAAGGATTCACGGATCAGCTTGTCACGCTTTCCGAAAGCCTCCCGCCTGGACATCAATTACCGTGGCCGATCTGGAAGTCCCTAAACAGACTCCGGACTCAGGTGGGCCGAAGTAAAGAAAACATGACTAGGTGGGGACTGTCAGGCAACCCTAAAATGGACTGTATTTGCGGAGCATCGGTCCAATCCATGGCCCATCTAACATCGTGTCCAGCCTGCCCTGCCACATGTTCATGGCACGACCTTAAAAATGCCACAAGCAGGGCAATCACTGTGGCCACGTTCTGGGCCACAAAAATTTAACTAGTTTGCCATCGAATCGCTAAGAAGAAGAAGATTGGGGTCTTTCCTGAAATGAGTCTTGCAACCAGATAGAATTACACAAACGCAGGGAATCAGATGTTGCAACACTAGTGGAACAAAAGTAGTTAATTCTTTATATTTTCTGTTGCTTTAATGAGTTGTTAAATTAACAATACTTATAATTAAATGACATGATCAAAGTTCGTACTAGGAAAGTCTTGACGTATCCCCAAAATCCCTTCTGTATAGGACGTTTTAGTCCAAAAGTGCTAATCCATTCTGCAACCTGATACCTCCCAAATAAAAGGCGATTGAAAAAAATATTCTAAAGAGTTGGTTTCGGTAGTCCTACATGCTTAAGTACTAAAATTTCTGTTCGTTTGTAAAAATTATCAGTTGTCTATGCGATGTTTAGAAATTATACAATACCATAATGCAGTCAAAATATATCACTCTGCCTTACCTTTAGTAATAAAAGCCCACACTTTCGGGCAGCTTCGCAGCCGCGCCGCCGCTCTCGAATTTATAAATAGTGAACAACAAAAATGTCTCCGAGTTGAGAGAATTCGAGTTAAGTGCATGTAAATTTAAATGCGGGTGGGAATAGAAGGTACGAACCACAGGGCAGGACACAGGCCCCATGTGCGTTAACCACTTCGCCACTGCACCGTGGTGTTCAGACATGAATTTATACAATCCTTTCTACTTCTCAATTATGTTAGACAATTGTCTACAAATAAATTTAAAAGAATTATTACAGCCAAATGGTGTAACAGGGCATATTACGAAATTTCTGTTTATTTAAGAAACAAAAGTGCTTGGGATTGAGTTCTTCTAAGTCAACACACAGAAAAAAGAAAGAAAATTTTAATTTAAAACAGGATTCCTACTGAATTTTTTAGTAGTTTCTCTGTAGCTTCCACATCATCCACTGAACGGTAGGGTAAAACAACTAGTGTGCTTTATACCACACGACTGGAGTAAAACTTCATACGTAACTTTGAATGGCTATGGTATTTGGCTTTGAGAGAAAGTAAACCTGTCTCTTTTGCTGCTTCAGTAATATACTGTGGCGATCGGTGGTCAGGGGTTTGGAAAGAAACTAGTGTTTGCAAAGGAACTTTTATTGGCGTCGACAGTGACAGTTTGTTCACCGCTAATATCACAGAACTCACACGTAGTTAGAGTCTAGTAGCTAGTCGACTAGCTTTATGTTAGAGTCCACATGTGGTGCCTTTCAGAGTCCCCGTGACGAACACTGCCAAAGCGTCCCGACGTTTACGGCACACTTTTCATTGTGTACGGAACACTTGGCATTGTTTACTTTCACTGATTATTTGTATTTATTCAGTTTTCCACTTTATTTCTCCTTCTCAATTCGCCTTAGATTTCACTTGAATTAAAACTTACCGTTTGATATTCCGCTTATATAAACCTAAATTGTTCCATTTCGAAAGTCATTCTTTTTGTTTTCGAGAATTTTCAACTATATGACAGATTAATTGTAATGCTTGTTCTTTTCTTTCTTTTTGTTGGGAAATTCACACCATCTCTTTCTTTTTTATTTTGGAACCATTTAATGTTAATGTTTGAATGAAAGGTTTTGTTGTTCTTTTCATCAGTTATCCTTTTTCTTTTGTTCTGTTATTAACTAGAACATTGGAGCAATGTTTCAAAAGCCACCGAAACCCTTACTAGTATCAGGGTTTGAAGCCCGAACGTGACTTTATACGAAATGTGATAGAGTTACGTTTCGTATAAAGTTCTCTGTCTTTTCATCTTCACTAACTTATATTTCCATCTTAATTTCCAATGCCCTCGTCTGGTCACACTTTTCGTAACGCTCTCGATACAAATTCCCCAGCTTACTCCACAAGTAAAACGTGCGTATCGAAGTTTTACTTAAAAAAATTACGATTCTTCATAAATGTAAAAATTTTACGGAATTTTTATTGAGTTATATGTATTTTACTAGACGCGCAATCCCATATTGAGAATTTGCTCACTGAGTTGCAGCGCGGGCGCTGCAACTCAGTAAGCAATTTTGGCCGCCGCGCGCGTGCCCCTCACCTTGCGCGCCGGACTGGGACAGAGATTTTATTCGAAACAGCGTGTCTAGTTATACATATAAGTCAATGGAATTTTTGATATTTGTAATAGAATTAGAATTTAGAATAGTCATAATATCCCCGCGCAGGTGTGGGTGATCTCCCGCGCGTCGCTGCTGCGCATGGTGGTGTCGCGCAGCTGCGCGCGCGCGCTGGGCGCCGTGCAGGCGCGCGTGGGCGCCGCCGCCGCCGCGCTGCTGGTGGCGGGCCGCCGCCTGCCGCTCGTGCAGGCCGACCGCCGCTACGACGACTGGTCAGTGCCATGTAGCCTTCAGTATGACTCAGTATTATCGTGACGTAAAAAAATATATTTCGACTAATGAAACCTATTGGATCTCATTTGTAATCTCCATTATGTAACCAACTACTTTCAAACATATCTATTTCAATTAAACTTTATATCAACTTGAGAGGAAGAAAAATCTCTTAACGCCTTTAAGAACTCACTATCAAATATTTGCAACATAAATAAATAAATAAAATAAAAAAGGTTTTTATTCACGTAGACTTCAAAAAAGCGCTTGTAAATAGTCAGAACATGTTTGTAGTATAATAGTTGTATACATTATTATTTCTAGTAACATAGATATTAGGTACACATGTATTGATAGTATTAAAACATTAATAAAATTTATTTTATAACAGCAATGATATTTAGCTAGCTCGAATCAAGTTATTGTCAAAAGATTATGTTTAAGTTTAATTATCTAGTTTAAGTCTAATATTTGTGATACATATTGGCAATGGTTCTGTCTATATTAAGGTGATATTATTATGACGGACCTTGTGTTAATAACGACGGTCGCGCTTTAATGCTACCACCGGATCCAATGCGCCCCAACTGAGAAGACCCAGCGAAACAAACTCAGTCAGTCAACCTTCTTATTTCTAGGTGCGAGATCCACCTTCACGCAGTTGATCCAACTACATACCAAGTACTTCCAGTGGACAAGGTCCTAGAAACTATAGACTCCAAATACGACGAGCTAAAAGATGTTTACCAGGAGTATGGGGTGGAATCCCTCATCGATGCAAGTGGAACTTCTAAAGGTAAATTACTGGAAGAATGAGAACGCTTTTTCTTAAACTTAGTTACTTACTCTTTTCTTTATTTTACCATTGGACATAATAAATATTTAAATACGTTCCTAAAAGGGTTTAAATTATAAATATTTAAATACATTTATTTACTTCTAAAACACCAACAACCTTGCGGTACTAGTTCGTTATCACCATAAGTAACAACTTTTGTTCTACAACTTTTGATAATTTGTTACATTTTATTTTCATACAAGAATAGGATTAATTTAATTTTCCCGCTTGAATGTTTATAACTCTACGAACATCGCACGCGCACGAGCTTAGCGTCGTTCGCGCGTCATCCTTCCGTTTATGAATAAAACACAGACCTACAAATGACACGACAATACAACAAAAACTTTTAAAATCATTTCTTTTTTTATGTATTGAGTTATGTCCGAACTCGTAGAACAAAAGTTGTTGCTTATGATGTAAGCAATCTAGTCTTGTAAGGTTGTTGGTGTTTTATATGTAACCCTTGGCTACTCATGCAATTCTTAATTTTGTGGTTACGTCATAATTGTATTTATTTCATATTAATATACTGAATTTATTCGCCAGTGATATATTATATGATTAAAGTCAATTATAGCGTAATGTAAACTAAAAAAAAATATACAAACATAAAGGAATTAGCCGATAATAAACAGGTTTGTAGGATATTTTTAGAGAGGTGGGGCACAGCGTTCATTCGCTCAAAGAGCAGCCCGACTGGAGAAGTACCTCCACCTTACAGAAGACATTCCTTAATAATAACATTAATAACTTTAATGTTGTGTTTCTGCGTGTGAGTAAAGTCGCCAGAGCTCATCGGGGTGGGGGGAAGGGTCAGCAACACTTGTTTGCTGACTGTTATAAACGACATGTTGCGAGTGTACATGGGCGGCCGTGATCACTTACCATCAGGTGACCCACTTGCTCGTTTGTCGCCCTATGACATAAAAAAGAATAGTAGGTTTAAAACTTAAGAGCAACCTCAGGTCGTTGATTATCTGTAATATGATATCAGTCTTGTTACAGGAGATGTTGTGAATATGTTTTAGAGCTAATTAAAGTCTTCTTTTTCAGCGCCAGACAGCTTCGATCCAGCTCTAGCAGCTTTAATAGCATTGCTCATAGTTCTGTTTACTGGTATTGTCACCTTTATCGTCGTGTGCGCTTGTCTAAAGCATTGGTAAGTTCAAAGTTTATTAAATACTGTTTCACAAATTGTGTTTACAGCTAATCTGACGGTACTGTATATATTAATTAATATTCTTTGGAAATATTGGAGGCATCTTTCCTTGCGGGCGTTTATTTTGTAAAAATATACTTCCTTAAATTTAAGGCTTATAACTTCAGTACTTTGAGCTTTAAAAATAAGCGCCCAAAGCAAAGCATAAGTTAAAGACTTAATTTTTCTCTTTTTCTTAATATCCCGTATTTTACTTAATCTGGTTTTATCTCAAAAAAAAATATAAATTGGTGCAACTGTGATACAAGTCGTGCTGAAAAGCAGAATGAGCGTTAGTTTAGTGCCAATAAATTTAGCTACATTGCCATCTATAAAGATCATACCCCATGTCAATCGCCCACAATAAGAGCCTACCTCGAATAAATATGAAGAATATGAAGAGGGATGCCCTCAGTCCTAGTATCTGATTAGCGCGAGACGAAATAATTACAATATTCACGCATACAATACTATCTGTGGAATAAATAAATAAATATCTTGGAGTAACTAATACACTGCCATCTGATCCCAATCTAGGCATAACCTGTACTATGGCTACCAGCCCATTGATAAGCAAACTTATATTTAAATACATACATATTATAGATAAATTACACCCCGACACAGAACGAATAATTATTATTGTGCTCATCATACAAAAATATATTAAAATAAAAATTTAATCTTTTAGCATTTGGTCTGTGCCGAAATTTTACCAGAAAGACATTATTACCAATAGTGTGGGTTTCTCTCTTAAAGATGGTAACTTTGGTTATCTTAGTTAAGAAGTCGGATTCGCCAAACTGTTCGATTTGTGGAGTTTTAGAGGTTGAGGGAGTTTGTTCGGTGTGCAGAGATAAGAAAGTAGTTTAAAGATAATTATACAAAAAATGTCTTAGACGTAGGTTTTTTTTGAGTTGCCTGTCTGCTCCTCTGTCTGGGCAGGCAATATTTTTGTGTAAAGCCATAAGTAAACTAACCTTGTGATAGTATGTTCCTACTGTTGTATTAATGTAAAATTGTTTCTTGTTGATGTTTCTTGTATTGTGTTTACGAGTATGAAGTATGATCAACTGGACTGACATAGTCAAATATTGACTCAAAGTCCTGAAACATAAGATAAAAAAAAACTTTGGTTGTACAAGTATTTATGGTTTTATCCAGCTATATACACAACACCTTTCATTCTAGAAAATACTGTTCCCCATAGTTTTTTAATTATTTCAAAACAATATCTTCCTTTTTCAGGGTAATCCCTCCACCGTCAATGCAGTCCAGCAAAGGCGACAGTCTCGCCCGCCGAAGAATCTTAGAAGAACTATCCACTACTGAGAATCCCCTATGGTTGGAGACTAAACTCCGGCCGTATGAGGAGCAGGAGTTGACCATGAACGTCTTCGGGGATCAGAACGAACACCAGCCTCCAGCGGAACCTGCTCCGGTAAATATAGTGTTTATTTTGAAAAGACTTACTTAAAGCTATAGGCAAAGACTGCACGTGTGGCGCAGCGGCTAAGACAGTCGCCTCGCCGCTTCGTGTCGCGGGTTCGAGTCCCGCCGGGAAACTGTTTATGAGACCCATAAATAGTTGTTCTGAGTCTGGATGTAATTTGTGTCCGTCTATTATATGTTTGTAAAGTACCCCGCGCGCGGCACAGGGAATGGACAGTGTCTTAAAAAAAAATAGGAGTATCTCGATTTGTTCCTCTATCCTAATATTCTTAATTGCTGTATCTGACAGGGTCCGTGTTAGATGTTAGAGATAAATAGATAGATAGAATACTTTTCAATGTACACACTCAAACAGAAAGAAAATACGGTGGATATAAAAATAATGTACAATGGGCGGTCTTATCGCCTTAAGCGATCTCTTCCGGACAACTTTTGGATGGATAGGATTTGAAAGTAAAGTCCAATTGAGTAATGAGAGACAGGGAATACGGGCTGCACACTCCTGCATAGTAGGATAGTCTCCGTTTAAATTGGCCTCTGTGGTCTAAATTCGGCTTGGAGGACATTAAATTATAGTACAGACGCCAGCACATCCAGCTACCCCAATCTGTCATCTTTCTTTTATAGATTTTCAACTTTTTTCATATAAGCATAAGGTTCACTTTCAATTGGGGTAGCTTGATGTGCTCAGGTCTGTACATTACCAATAGTATACGCAGCCCACGGCAAATAACGACTTTTAAAGGCAACATTTTGATGCCTTTGATTACGTTATTATTTACTTGGGAATCTGATGTTTTTATTAAATAAAAGGCAGCTGATATTACCTGCTGATAATGCAGCTTTATACATTCGAATCAAATTTTAAACGCCACTGGATGAGATGGGGTGGAATTCTTTGCTGGCACCCACAAAGCACATCTATCTATCAGTTAGGGTTTCCAACTTTTTTTACTAGAAATAAAGTGTTTTCCGGTCTACGAAGAATATTAAACAGTATTTTAGAAAAATGAACAGTATTTTATTTATTTAATGTTTTAAATACATATTTTAGAGCTTCTCGCCCAACTTACAAATTTACAATCTTTTTTTAAAAACTTCATACGCCTCAACACAATAATAACAGAAATTAAAATAAATGAGGAGCTCATTTTTTATTGAATTAGTAGATGCTCTATTTCTATCCTCCCGCAACTAAGCATTATTATTATTATTAAACTCTTTATTGTACACCAAAATATTAATCAGTACAAGAACAATACACATTAGAGAGAACAGTACAATTGGCGGCCTTGTCACTAAAATGTGATCTCTTCCAGACAACCTACTTAGGAAAAAGAAAAAATTAATTACTGACAAAACTAAATAAATATAAACAGTATCTTTTATACTTTATTTTTGTTCAACAGTAAAAAGTATAATTTGTGTAAAACAGTACAATACTGTTCAAAACAGTATAGTTGGCAACCCTACTATCAACCCGTCCGAAGCCGGGGTGGGTCGCTAGATACTATGTAGATATTTACAAACGTAGTATGTTGCTGCAGACCGACAACACGTACGCAACGATACAAGGCAGTCGGACCACGGAGCGGTTTGGGGACTACGCGACGCTGGGCGGGGACTCGCCCACGCCCTTAGAAGCAGCCTTAGGATTTCAGGTAACACAAGCTTATTTCACATACATGAACGTTAACTTGCGACGACGACAGTTAGCGTTGTAATAGGTGTCTCTTCATCCGTATCAATGCGCTCTCCGAGCAACAATCGGACGAGGCCAGCGTCGTCACATATTAACGTAAACACTTGCACAAAACGTCCCTGAAAAAGCAATGACCTCATGCATCTCTCCGTCAGTAGGGGGGTGCCCCCCGGCGCGGGTACTTGGTATGTAGTTTTATTTGGTAGACGGCTGGAGACCACGCTCGCCTGTATTGTCCAGTGAAGCAGTGAAAGCCGCCCGAGGCATAACGTCATGGTAACACCGGGGACTTTTGTAAGTTGCAGAGTTAACACTGTCCTGTTGGTGTCAAATAATCTATTTGTAAAAAATAAGCCTACTTCTTAATCACACTAATATTATAAAGGCGAAAGTTTGTGAGTGTGTGATTGTGAGAGTGTGTATGTTTGTTACTTCTTCACGTCGATTTACAGCCAGTCTACGCTCAGAAGATACACCACTTCGGTAGTTATCCATCTATAAACTGACCGCGTGCTTAAATACTTTGGCTCCCTGATCACTTTCAGATGGGCTATAAGCCATTTGATAATGCCATTTAAATCATTTTTTTATTTCCCACAGGGCAGTACATTTAAACCTCCATCCCCCGATACACCAGAGCCACCGCCCCGACCATCAGGACTAGGAGTACTTTGATGGTAAGCAATATAAAGTATTCTTAAAATATTAAAAACAACGTGAGAGAGCGTTGTGGTGTGAAAGAGGTTGTAGTCACAAAGATTGAAAAAAGTATGCTGAGATGGTTTGGCCATTTAGAAAGGATGAATGAAAGAAGATTGACAAAAGAAGTATACCTGGCCTGTGTGAATGGGACAACCGGAAGACCTCGTCGAACATTCTCTGATCAAATCGGAGACGTTCTCAAGAAATGTCAGGTCAGAAGTATCCTAAACTGGCGAGCATATATGAAGAATATAATGTCAGTAAAAGAAGCGAAAGCGGTGTGCAAGGATCGTTACAAATGGAAGTCTGCTCTGGGAAACAGGCGTGAGTCTATGTATGTATATATGTAAAAACAACGCGATTTTAGTCAGTATACATGTAATTAACCGGTAACGGATCTATACACTGACTGAAAATTTCATGTATTACCTAGTATACTTATTGAGCGGAGTGTAAACGAAGCGTTTTCTAAATCGACACATTACATCGTTCCTGAACGTAATCCAGTACGGCTGAACCGAATTTATTAAAATTTGATATATTGGTAGTGACCATACTCGTGAGTGCATATATCTGAATACATAAAAATCGGACTCGCCACGGAGGTAAAATACCCAAAAAGAATAGAAATATATCTGACATAAAAAAAAAACATAAAAGCTTGTGATATGGACATGCTTAACTACACTTAACTCAATAATTACATGCAGCCTAATTGCAGACCTAGTTAACATTAAGCAAAAACATAAGTTCTTTCTATCATATATCCCCATTTATTTTTAACTTAACTTTTTATTTTTATTTGTGAATAAAGCGGCAATACATACTTGTTTCCTATTACTGTTAATGAGATCGCAGCCGCTTTGAAATTTCCTCTAAGTAAAATTTGAGGATTATGATTACAATGTCAGTATTGAACACTTTGCTGTTTGGCTAGCGGAATAAAATATCGCCAAGCCATCTCGTAGAAGTCATCCCGAGAGAATTTCTCCCAGAGAACGGGCAGCAGCGTGTCTCTGTGTACTATGACCATCTTACTGCGATCGCCAACCCGTCTGCCAAGCGTGGCGATTATAGCATATCCCTCCGAATGATGAACACTAGTCCAATGTGGACATCTTTTGGGGAGGCCTGTCTGATGACAGAACCCATGATGTGCAAGTTTTGACTGGTTTTCATATAATTCTAAAAACACGCTCTTAAAATAATAAATATCAGTTATGTAAAAATATTTATAAATTTTGTTTATTTCAGAAAGATGTACTCAAGATGGCGGCTTGTGTATAAATATAATTTTAAGTGTAAATATAGAACGAAATCCATATTATAAGTAGTGCATGTTGGCAATGTATTATAACTTGTGTGTGTTATGCAGTGTGATTATTTGAAATTGTAACATTTGCTTATTTTCATTTACAGTTTTTTTATACAATTAAGTTGGCCCACCTCTGTCGGTAGAATTGCGTATCTGTAGCAATTTTATTTTTTTGAAATATTACACGAATTAATTTTCCCAATAACATTGATAATTTTTTATGGAACGGGGTGGAATGTCGCAGTAGAATTCCACCCCGTTCCATAAAAATAATAAATAGGTCTTTCTATAGGCTGACTTTAGCTCTGTTAATCCTACACGTCTGCCTTGGGTAGCGATCAATGGTAGCAACATTTAAATGAGGCGTTTCGCTCCATGAGCAGCTTGCCTGGAAAAGGGAAATACATACTTTCCCAGTCAAGCTGCCTAACCCAACCTAACAGCTTACAAGCTACTTATACTGGCCGTATTAGTATGACAAAGTTCTTTGTTTAGTAATTTCGCGTGAATGTTGCTTTAGGTGTAGCTTTCGCAATAAGCTACGATGACCACATAACATCAAACGGAGCGCATGTTAGTTGGCTGACTTGGTAGTATAAAAAAATGTGAATCGAAAAGCAAATGGAAGAATATAAAATCTAATGTTATCAATTTAAGACTGTCTGCAGCTACTAATTTATATGTTTGTTACCATTTATATACATCTTGTAATTTGTGATACATTGACAACGTCCAATTTATTTTAAATTAGTAACAAATTGTTTTGTTTAGCAATCATTTTATAGCTTGAATATTGTGGACGACATTAACATATTGTAATGGATGACAAGATTAGCCGTATTTTTAAAGGATAGATACTAAAAATAGCCAAGTGTTGGCTATTTTTAGTATGATCTATCACACCATATCATCATATCATAGTATCTGGCCACAGTGATGAGAGGGTAAGTTCAATTTGGTACAGAGATGAACAACGATTATACTTCGTCGTTGGATTTTTTGCGATAAACCCAGTAACTGGTAGTGGCAAATATTAATTGCCATCATATTTTCACCCCTCTTGGTGAGTAATAAGAATCAAAATGAATAAATTTGAAACTTACCTGCCAACAGTTAAAGGGTTAGTTAACACTCTTCCATTGTGGTCAGGTTCATAATGTTTAATGAAATCTGGCATGATACAGAAAAATGATATCTATTGTAAGAGCAATAAAGAAAATATTTCTGCCATACCATGCCGTGTAAGGGCCGTATTCGCCAACCACTCCTGGACCAAAATGGCTCCATTTTATTCTAATGAAATTTTATCCATTTTGTTCTATGAAAGTAAATGCCTAAAATTCCACATAAATTTGGAGCTTTCGGAATACGGCCGTTTGCTATCGTTTAAGAAAAAACTTTAACCGTACAAAACATCATCTAACTAAATAAATATGTATCGTATATAATATATTGAATCTCATTAAATCTTAGCCAATTCTTACATTAACTAGGTAAACTAAATTATTTCAAATTCTCATAAGGATTAACTGTACTGCCATATAAATAATTATATTATTATTTATTACAAAATATGTTGTACAAAATACAATACTTATTATATTTTAGGATATTGTGCATAAAATTAAGTAATATTTAAAAGGAACAATAAAGTGTGGTCGCGGAGTAGGAAGAAATTAGTACAATGACCCCATCACGTACACATTTACCTTACTGTCCCCGGTAAAAGGTTTACAATCCCTTAATACGGTGGACTTTAGATGTGTGTGAGTGTGTACACCCGCAACTACCCCCATCTCTGTAACTCCTTTTTTCTTTCACTACCTAGGTTGCCTGGAAGAGAAAAGCCTTGTGGTAAGGCTGCCATTTATATTGTAATAATTTGTCTATGTTGTCAGTTTGTATTGTTTCTTGAGGTGTACAATAAAGAGTTTTATCTATCTATATCTACACAGGAACGAGATTAAGGTCTCCTACGCACTATGCGGTCAGCCGTCAGCAATCAATATTGCTGACCGGCTGCCGCATCACAGTGCGAATAAAACTACTTTCTCGTACAAATATCTGAATACGGTTAGCCGCACGGCTGGCCGCATTGCGGCTAGCCGCATAGTTCGTCGGAGGCCTTAAATTTTTTTCTGCTCCACGACCGCGCTTTTCCATGAAAACGGATGAATAACTGACAGCTGAATTTAATCTAGTATATTATGAAGTAAAACAAAAACTGACAAAGATTATAAAAAAACGAATGAAGTGAAATTTGTCATGGTAATTGCTACTCTAATAAATCGTAACAACGTCGTTTTTGCTTTAGTAGATGCTTTGCTGTTGTGGCGTTTTATTGAGGGGCAGTATTAACATTATTACTGTGTAAAAATTTTGTGGTTTTATAATCTTGACTTATTCACATAGTTGCCAATATTTTCGATTTTTGTTTTAGAAAATATAATGTTTGTAACTTTACCTTTAAGCAGCAAAGACTGGAGTGCTAATTATTAAGTACAGACGCCAGCACATCAAACTAATCTGTCAAATTTCCCTAATCGAAAGTGAACCTTATGCTAATGTGATAAAGTTGAAAATTTATAAAAGAAATTTGACAGATTGCGATAGCTGGATGTGCTGGCGTCTGTATTTTTCTATTATTAAGATTTTAAAATAATGAAACGACATTTAAATTTAAATAATACTGTGATTTTGTGAGACAGTCATTGAAAATCATTACTTATTATGAAAAGCTCCAGTTTGGGTATATTTTGTATATTCTTTTTAAATATGTAGTCATTTAATTAAGTAGCAAGATGTAAATATATATTTTTATACCCTAAAGTATTATTTAACAGCGATACAGAAATAAAGAGATTTTTCTATAAATATATATTGGGTGGTTTTATTTTTATAGTAAGTATAAGATTTTTATGATTTTAACTGAACCTGATTGCTGCCAGGGATCGTGTGTTCGATCCCCACCCAGGAAAAATCATTGTGCGTAGAGTACGATTATTTTGTTCTGTGTCTGGTGGTTCTGTGTGTGTAATATGTACGTATTTAGAAATGTTTGTATGTTTATCAGTTGTCTTGTTGGCTCTGCCTAGTTTGGGATCAGATGGCAGTGTGTTAGATAGCCTAGGATGTCTATTATTTATTTATATATAAATCACTAGCAACCCGCTCCGGCTCCTCACGGGTAGAGAGATGGAAAGATAAATGGGTACTCTATCCCTAGTTAGTTATGACTTTAAAAAGGCAAATTTTTGATTCCTTGGGTTACTTTATTGGCATTTCGTAGGTTACTCGCTGAAAGTGTGGATTTCTATAGGTGAAATAATATATGTTTTAGTTGTGTTTTAGTTTACAGAAAGAAACAAACATACAAACAATCAAATATTTCCTCCTTATATTATTCAGATCAACAAATGCTTGATGGTTAGGTAATCCTCATTAAACATTTGATTGGCTGTGTTGGTGATGGTAGCATTAAAGCGCGACCGTCGTTATTAACACAAGGTCCGTCATAATAATAATACCTTAATATAGACAGAACCATTGACAATATGTAGTAAAAATATTAAGACTTAAACTAGATAATTAAACATAATCTCTTGACAATAACTTGATACGAGCTAGCTAAATATCAATGCTATAATAAAATAAATGTTATAAATGTTTTCATACAATGTGTACCTAAATATCTACGTTACTAGAAATAATAATGTATACAACTGTATTACTACAAACATGTTCTGACTATTTACAAGCGCTTTTTTAAAGTCTACGTGAATAAAAACCTTTTTTATTATATTTTATTTTTATAAATAATATCACCACCCTATCACATCCCGTGGGGGCGTAGAATTCCTCCTTAGCGAATATCTCCCAAAGAAAAGTCAGCAGGGTACTACGGCAATCATACTGCAATCGCTAACTCGTCTGCCAAGCGTGGCTATTATGGCATATCACTCCAAATGATGGCCACAACTCCATTCTGGAAATCTTTTGGGAATGCCTTTGTCCAGAAGTGGACATCATAATGATTGCATGATAACTAAAATGATAAAAAAAGATAGGGATTCCAAAAAAGAAGTCAACTACGAGTTATTTTTAATTTTATAACATTTATCTAGATTCTCCATGACAGCGCGGATTTTGTCCAAATATCCTGTAAGTGCTGTTTCTAAACATTTTTCCAAATCGATTAGTGATTGGTTGTAGTAGTCCAGGAGATCAGCAACCGATCGTTGTTTGAGGTGAATCAGTCTGTGAATTACTTCGTCAAACTTGTCATTCTGCATCTGTAAGTTATTGAGCTAATAAAAAACTGTACTGAAGACGCAGCGTGGACAGGTCCCCACACGATGGACCGAAGGCTCTCCGAGAGGGTCGCTGGAAACCGCTGGATGCGTTTAGTACAAGACCGGCAATTATGGCGATCTTTGGGGTGGACAATGTCCAGCATTGGACGTCATGATTCGGTTGCTATGATGAATTAGAAAAGATTGTGAGTATTGAAAAGTAGCTATATCCGTGACTTCTTTCGCATTAAATCTTCCTGTTCGCGGTAAAAGCTCAAACTAGCATTTATTTTTATCAGGACTAGTCCCTCCGTCTTACCTCCCACTGCAAGTCCTGTAAGTCAGTGGTCCACAATTAAATGACACTGAGCGGTGAGGCTCAGGCATGTCCCGGGGAATCGTTTTAACTGTCTTGAATCCCGCAACGAATTTAATCAGATTGAAAAAAAGGAGGTGTTAGAAATTAATAGTTCCACTTTCATCCAGAGCAAAGAGGGCGACAGAATGATATTTATAAAGAGGCTATAGCCTCACAAAACGAGAGAATTGCAACTAGAGAAGCCAGCTGCAAAAGCACCGCGGATCAATTTAAGGTTCCTAAGTGAGCTGTTATACATATTTGATTCCAATAGTAGGTATGGCAAAAGCGCTTAAACGCACGGAAGTTGTTCCTTGTTGCTACAAGATCCGTATAATAAACTACTCCAGATATTGGTTGCAAGTTATTTAACATAATATCACGCTGATTTTGCCAGAGATCACACTCCCAAAGTATGTGGTGAGCGGTTTGTTCATATTCGTTACAGAAGTTGAGCACAGACAGATTGGTGAAGATACTAATTTGAAACTAAACTATTTACTTTTAAAATTGCCGTGTCCGCTAATAATGATATATAAAAAATATAAATATAAATTGTTCAACACAATGGACTATGATTAGCCAAGTTTTATTTAACCGTTCGCGTACGTCCGGAGACAACTGTGCCTCTAGCACGAGTTCCTGCAATTTACTTACTCGATCACACGTACAGTTTCGTCCCATACATTGAGCACCAGCGCCTCTCACGGAAACTATTAAGAACTAAAACTCTGGTGCTCAATGTGTGGGACGAAACTGTACTAGTGATCGAGTAAGTAAACTGCAGGAACTCGTGCTAGAGGCACTGGTGCAGATGGCGACCCTTGCTTCTGAAATATCTAGGAATTTGGCCAAGACGTATTTACATTCGGACGACCCGTGGGTGTCGTCGCGACTAAGCAGGTAGGATACACCAGGTAAGCCAACACCACTTAGTGCGGTCACCAACTCTCATGCAAAGCGTGGTGGCTAAGGCAAACCTCTCCAAATGGCAACATTACAGAAACCTTTGGGGGAGGCCTATGTCCAGCGGTTGACGATATCAGGCTGATGTTGATGTACTATGCAGTATTGAAGTTAACATCAATCAAGCCATGTATATGATAAACACATTTCATCCATACGTTTATTAAATGTTTAATAAATTCTTTCTATCATATTAAATACAAACACTACATTGACAAAGTGGAAATTGCTTAGAAAATACTCTGTCTATAATAATAATAATAATTATAATAATAATTTGTTTATTTTCTCTCTCACACAGAAAGGTTACATAGGACATAAGATAACAATAAACAGTAAACTTAACATTAGAAGTGATGATCTGTGTGAGAGACTGGTATCTATACTAGGTAGTCCTGTGTTACAGATTACCAGCCTCTCCTAACTCCAGATAAGTGATTTTTGTGCAGTCAACTGTATGTAAATGGATGTGGAACACTATGTGAGGCTATAGGTATATGTATTATGGGTGTGTATAGATTTATTGAGTGGGTATAAGAGAGTACAAGAAGTGTGTGTGTGTGTGTGTGTGGGTGTGTGTGTGTGTGTACGTGTGCGTGTGCATGTGTGTGTGTGTGTGTGTGTGTGTGTGTGCCTGTCTGTCTGTGTGTGTGTGTGTGTGTATGTGTCTGTCTATCTGTGTGTGTGTGTGTTATATGTGTGTGCGTGCGTGGGGATGCCTGTGTTATATTTAAGAGGGGACTTGAAGCAATTGTTCAGTTTCCTCATAGGTAAGTGACTTCAACCATTGAACGAGTACCATTTTGCATCTAGATCTGGTTAGTGGATATATATCTAGTATCTCATTTATTTTATTATACACATATCGTCCCAGAAATCCGAAGAACCTACCAGAGAAGGATGTGGACCATTGACTTCCTATAGAGGTACAGACTTTACGTTTTAGTCTCTTATTTTTATAGTCAGGGACATATGGGAGCAACGTATGTTGTTTTAGGATTAGGCTCTGTATGTAAAGCTGCCGTACCGTAAGTACATCTGCCATTTTGTATAGATCCCTGGTAGGGAATAGGAAAGGTAGTGAGAGACTAACCTTAAGAACAGCCCTTTGAGCTCTTTCCACCTTTATAAGACTTGTCTTGCAGACACCACCCCATACTGAGATACTGTATGACAGAATTGGCTGACATAAAGATTGGTAGACCATTTTAATTGTATTTTTATCTGCAATGTTTCGCAGATTCTTGAATATGAATATCAATTTGCGAGTTCTACATGCAATTAAATCTAAATGATGATTGAAATTTAAGTTGCTGTCAATAATGACGCCAAGATATTTGATGTGAGTGGTGCTGTCTATTGGGTTACAGGTACAAGAATGGTTATCCAAGCAGGAATGGGCTACAATTGAGAGATTCCTAAGTGTATTAGGAGGTGGTTTTTTTATAGAAAAAGGAATGTATCTATGATTTGAGAAACAGATATTTTTACTTACATATTCGACCAAGCATTGATCAGCACTGTCCTCATTCTTAGGGTTCTCGCATTTACATAATTTAGCTAAATATCTGTAGCCTCGTCGCCACTTAATTATCTGTAATAGTATTAAAGATAAGTAAAGATTTTGGGTGACGTAAACTCATGAAAACAGTCCCTGTTCAAGATGGACTGATGATCTTGTGAGGGTCGCTGGAAGTCACTGGATACGGATAGCGCAAGACCGGCAATTGAGGAGATCTTTGGTGGAGGCCTTTGTCCAGCAGTGGACGTCTTTCGGCTGATATGATGATGATGATGATGAAACTCAGGAAATGAATGAAACCAGCTGGAACATCACAGGCTGTCTTAAGTCAGTCTGGTAAGACTGTTATACCTAAATAAATAAGAAATAATTTTATTCATATAAACTTTAAAAAGCGCTTGTAATAGTCGGAACATGAATACTATTACAAATTAACTATAGGTATATTAAATTCTCGGTACAAGTAGATCATTTTTATAATAATATCCTGGGAAATTATTCACACACGGCCTTCTGACCCCAAAATAAGCACAGCTTGTACTATGGAAACCGGATAACTGATATAGCTAACTACTACATATACTACTTTGCCTTTGTTAATACATACTATTGATATGATAATTGTGAAAAAAATTGACTATTGGAATGATTATGCGTAGATTTATTTATGTTATGTTGACTGTTTTTAATGTTTTATAATTTTATTCTATTATATGTTTGACTTGTACCTGACCTATGTAAATGTAATTCATATATTTAATTTTAATTAATGCACTTATATGTAATCACAATTCAGATACAATGTAAATTGTTTTATGAATAAATAAATAATATATAGATAATTACACCCAGACTCGGGCCAAACATACATTTTCATGCACACAAATATCTGTCCTGGGTGGGAATCGAACCCACGACCTGCGGCTTGCAAGGCAAGCATTTACCAACCACAACAAATTTATGGGAGCTAATGTTCACATGAGTCCGTCATCTCTATCTTGATCTTTGGTTCAAAAGAGTCTTGCATTATTATTTTAATACCTCTTTCTCGTAATTTTGCACGTTAGCTCTGTACTTATTGTCTTTAGAGGTAGCATCTTTCAAGCAGTCGTGTTCACTATCGTAATAATACCGCGAACATCGTCTGATATCCCTTCTGTGCAAGTGCAGACATTCCATCCACTGAAAATAATAAAAAAATCACACATAAAAGCTATCTTTCGTCAACCATGCATGGGGCATTATTACTAAAGCTTTTTTATATAAAATATCGTGTTTACGGCACCAAATTCCTGCAAATTTAATAATTAGTGCATACAGCGTTGTCTTTAATAAATTAAAACATGTGTTATTTTGAGACATCATATTCAAAATATGAGGTATATTAATCCCACCTTTAAAAAAATACCATTAACAAAATTAAAAATATAATATTTTACACTCAGTAATCTAAATTAGTCAGATTTGTATTATTTCTGGAAATTAAGGAATAAAAATATATATTAATTATATACTTATAAAATTAAGACGTTATGAATTCGATTAAGAAAATACGAACTTTTATCGAATTTCTTCTATAACAGTTCGTATGTGCGAATTATAAAACTTGTTTAAACCCAGAAACTATACAAAACAATTGATTTTTAACAATATAGTATACTAACTGTGCCCCGCGGTTTTACTCGTGTAAAATTTTATAAATTATCACAGCTTGTCCCCCATAGCTGACAGCGCGTGATAATATGTAGCGTATATGTTGACCCGACCTCTTAGTAATATTCATGCAAAATTTGTAGTAAATCTTACAAATTAGAAGTAAATCTTACACAGTACTTTTTGTGTTTAGCCCGGACATACATATCTACAGACAAACAGACAAAAATTCTAAAAACTATTTTTGGCTCCCGATATCGATTGTAGATCACACCCCAAGTATTCTTTAAAAAAAATATTCAATGTACAGTTTTGACTTTCCTACGATTTTATTATATGTATAGATTAGATATTTTGTTTCAGATAAATAATCCATTGGGTTTTATTAAAATATTTTTATAAAAATAACTTATTACCTAGTATCAATCACCCTCCTCACCGACTAGGCGACTGTTTCGGTATAGGAGTGCTAAACATCTCCGGTACAGTTTTCAAAATACTATTTTAACTATCACTCATTCTCCTCAGCAACGAAGAAGTTTTTTTGCGGATTGAAACCCGTCGGCTGTCGGTATAAACTCAGGTACGTAACCATTTCTGAAGAATATGCTCAGAAATCCTTGCGTAAGCAAATATATATTTAAAGTTGTTCTGTTGGACTGCCTCGTTGGTCTAGCGGTAGCGTGTTCAACCGCAGAAAATGAGGTCCTGGGTTCAAATCCCGGGTCGGGCAAAGTGATTTTGGGACTTTTCCGTATAAAGAAATTTCTAAAAAGTTGGCGGTATTACACCCCCGTGCCTCGGAGAGCACGTAAAGCCGTCGGTCCTGTACCTGAACTCTTTCCGGTCGTGTCGCTAGTCGTCCCATCGGATCATGAGAGTGATATGAAAATAATATGTCCTGCGCAATTGGCTAATCTCCATTGAGAATGGCCGCCGTGGCCGATATTCGGCCGGGAAGACATTATCATCATCATATAATAGGTCTTTACCTATGAAATTGCCGTTTTGTATGAAAAAATTTAAACGAATTTTTTTCATGAATTTTTTTATTTGTATTAATCGAAGTAATCACCCATGCAATCAATGCATCTTTGCCATCGCAGTGGCAGTTTATTGATGCCCTTCTTAAAGAAATCAGCTGGACGGGAGGCAACAAATTCTTCAAAGGCATTTTGTACTGCCTCTCGGGTATTGAATTTTTTTCCCGCCAAGAAGTTATCCAAATTCTGGAAAAAGTAGTAGTCTGTAGGCGCAAGGTCTGGTGAGTAGGGCGGATGACGGAGAGCTTCCAACCCCAGTTCTTGCAACTTGGAGACCATCTGCTGTGCAGTATGAGGTCGCGCGTTGTCGTGCAGGAGCAGCGGAGACGAGCGATTGACCAATGCTGGTTGGAGATGCGCCAGCTTCTCCATCATTGTGCTCAGTTCTTCACAGTACACATCTGCAGTAATGCTCACCCCGTTTGGTAAGAAGCTGTGATGAATCACACCGGCGCTAGACCACCAAACAGTGACCATCACTTTTCTAGGGGTAAGTTTTCGTTTAGGGCATTGTTTAGGTGCTGAACCAGGATCCAACCAACTTGCTGAGCGCTTGCGGTTATCAAACAGAATCCATTTTTCATCGCAGGTAACAATGCGGTTCAAAATTCCTTCATTTGTGTGTCTGTTGAGCAGTGCAAGGCACGTCTCGACGCGTACTTCGCGCTGGCGATCATTGAGTTCGTGGGGCACCCATTTGTCAAGCTTTTTTACCTTGCCAATTTGACGCAAATGGACCAATATTGTTTTGACGCTAACGTCGAAAGCTGCTGCTAATTCAGCCGTAGATTGTGTATCATCAGCTTCCACAACCGCCTTTAATTCGTCATTGTCGACCAAAGTCTTCGGACGACCGCGAGGTTCATTTTTCAGGTCGAAATTTCCAGAACGGAAGCGAGCAAACCAATAACAGGCGGTGCGTTGGTTTGTAGTGTTAGCTCCGTAAACGTCGTTGATGTTGCGTGCCGCTTGTGCCGCGTTGCTGCCACGACGGTACTCATATTCCATAATTACTCGAATTTTTAACGTATCCATGATGACGAAAAAGATTGAAATGCGATGAAAATGTAACACTAATCAATAAAGAAATGACTACTTTTGGAAAAAAGAATCCATGTTTTTAAAATAAAATTAATTTGAAATTAGAATTCTTAGCCAAACAAAAATTATTTTGATTTGAAATGGCCAGTACTGCAGAACGGCAATTTCATAGGTAAAGACCTAATATTTAAATAATCTTATAATGAAAGGTATCCGGTAAGATAGATAGTAACTCTTTATTGCACACCAAAAACATAAACAGTACAGTAAAAAAATTACATTAAAATGGAAATAAGTATCTCCAAGTGGCGGCTCTATCGCTAAAAGCGATCTCTTCCTGGCAAGGTATATATTATGTATAAGATTCAGGTCTAAAGAACTCTTATAATATTATATACGCGTCTGTTTGCGAGTACCTATATTGATTAAAAACCGTTTCCCTTTCAGAGTATTTTTTAGCGTTTAGTAATAAAATAGTTGTGTTAGAAAAACTCGTACTGCACTTGTTTAATCACTTTATTACTAAACACAACTGTAGGTACTTATCACTACTAACACGAAATGTAACTCGAGATCACTTTTCACGTCTGTAGCCGCCACAAGAAAAGAGAGCCTGCGCCCCAACGCATGTATATTTATATAGTTAGTGCAAGTAGTGTTGCCATGATAAACCAGTAACGAACGATTTAATAATTAATAGTTTTTAGGGAAAATTAAATTGATACTGTTGCCAAAACTTAACATAAATCTTTTGATTAATGAAACTATAAATCAACATATTTTCAAAAATCTAACAGTTGCTTCATAAAAATATTATATATACACCTTTATGTTTCCGATGCTCTTAAAGTTATGCTCGTGGTGTTTTATCATCTGTAACCTATACCTCATGGCGGTATCCAGCCTTCGGAGCTGGTAGTCATCAGCCCATTTGACCAGCAGTATCCTGTCATCTGCCTCGAGGATCTTTGATGTGTTAACGCTATTGTTGTACCCTGCGACAATGCTGCTTGATTGAGGCAAATTCTAAAATATAATAAATAAAGTCCTTACTTTCTTACTTACAAACACGGACTAGTTTAAACAAGTTGTGCTTTTATGACATTTGATGAAATGTGACAACATATTTATGAAGCTTATTTTGGTTTACTAGTGAATAAGTTTAAACAGGTGTTTTAATTATTATAATTAAAAAAACAGCTTCTCCTGTGACTATATTAAAACAAACAAATACTAAATATTTTATAAGCATTCTCAGTTTTCAGTTTATGATGACTTTTGCAGTAATAAAAATGAAAAAAAAATATATAAAAAAGAATAAATTAACAGTTCTCTATGAGTGTGTGTGTGTGTGCGTGTGTGTGTTTGTGCATGCGCGTATATGTTTCTGGGTTTGTGCGTCTGATGCTACGTTATTTATCTTAGAAGTGGCTCTGTCTCCTTATATGTTAATGTCTTTATCCAGGTAAAAGTCGATGGTAATCATAAAGCGTTTTACTGCCGTCAATTAATTAATTTAAAAGCTATTATTAATTAAAATAAATGAAAGTGTATCAATATTGAGCTTAAGTAAGTATATCACAGTACAAAAGTCGAAGCAAAATCAAGAGATTTTACTAAAATGTAAAAGGCTTAATTTCCCTTTAAGAATATATGAGCTTTATTAGTATTCAAACTATAATTTGTAAACTATTACAGACTGCACAGATATTCGTAATTAAATTAGCTAAAATGTAAACTTTTAGTCTCTCTAAAATTTCATTTGTTGGATTTCTATAGATTTTACTCACCTCATTAGGCTCCGTCGCCTCCAAATTCACATTTTCACTTACAACACATAAACACAGAAATAATACTCCAAAATATATTTTAAACATTACCATATTTAATATTTCCGGAAGTACCGATCTCTCTTAGTACACGATGCATTATGACTTACATGTCTGCACCACACTCGCAATTTAAAGTACAGCTAGCAAAATAATTTTATAAAATGACTTACTAACTTAAACTAAGCAGAGCTTGTAATATGGAAATCAGATAACGGATATATTACATATAAGTACTACTTTTCTTTTGTAAAAACATACTGAGATTTAATTGATATATAATTTATTTAAAATACAGGATAATTGTAAGCGTTAGTGTAAACAGCATATTTAAACCACAAAGGTTTGTACTTACTGCTACAGGTAATCTACACCGATACAATTATTAGATATCTACCGGAGTTTGGCATGTACATGTCACCGATTAGTCACCATTATTAAATTTGTCTCAAGTCGAAAGTCTTCGACCAGTGTGTGTTGCCAGTGGTGACTTACGGAACAGAGACCTGGTCGCTCACTATGGGCCTTATTAGGCGGTTTAAAGTCCCCCAAAGAGCAATGGAAAGGGCTATGCTTGGAGTTTCCCTGCGAGACCGAATCAGAAATGTTGAGATCCGCAAGCGAACCAAAGTAACCGACATAGCCGTAAGAATTGCCAAGCTGAAGTGGCAGTGGGCAGGGCACATAGCTCGTAGAGCCGACGGCCGCTGGGGCAGAAAAGTTCTTGAGTGGCGACCACGAACCGGAAGACGCAGCGTGGGCAGGCCCCCTACAAGATGGACTGATGATCATGTGCGGGCCGCTGGAAATCGCTGAATGCGGATAGCGCAACACCGGCAATCGTGGAGATCTTTGGGGGAGGCCTTTGTCCAGCAGTCGACGTCTTTCGGCTGATATGATGATGATTAAATTTGTTGTAAGAAGTAAGACTTACACCCAGACAAGGGAGAACCGAAAAACAGACATGTTCATGCACACAAGTATATGTCCTGGTTGGGAATCGAACCCACGACCTGCCGCGTGAAAGGCAAACCATTACCAACGACATTTTTTAAATCACTCATATTTATAAAAGGCTCATACCATAACTTTTAACCCTTAAGTGTAAACATTCTTACGAAAGAAAGCCGCCATTATTGTAATCGGATAGTCGTATACATTTTTGAGATGGGATTTGGGAACATATTATTGACCTCGCGACACTGTTACCGTTACCGATACCAGGTAATCCAACGTTCACTTCTGTCGGCATGTTTCTAGATTATTATTCCAACGGTACCTGCGTTGCATCAATGAGATAAACTAAAGAGGTTAAAATAATATTTAATTGATATTGGTTTACATCCAACGACTCTGGAAGGTCGTTTCTAGTGTGTAAACTTAAATTGTTTTGTATAATACTGTACACACGGCTACATATCAAGCTATACATTTCAGACAACCGATCGAGCAGATATTGTGTTTGTCTACTAAATAATTACTTTAAGTGGACCAAATACCGTGTTCATGCTCGATTGAGTATGTTTCACCGGACCGTCTCAACGGGGCCGTGTTAAAACCGGAAGTGGATGAACCCGCTGAGTTTGTTTAGCTGGGTCTTCTCAGTTGGGGCGCATTGGATCCGGTGGTAGCATTAAAGCGCGACCGTCGCGGTCGTTAGAAACACAAGGTTCGCCATATTTATAATATTGAATTCGTACCTTAATATAGACAGAACCATTCAGACAATATGTAGTAAAATATAGCTTTGACTATAAATTTCGATAATTAAACCTAAACATAATCTCTTAGACAACAACTTAATACAAGCCACCTAAATATCATTACTATTAAAAAATAAATTTTATAAATGTTTTAACAATCCGTGTAAGTACAGTAAGTATATATCAGAATATAATGTTTGTTAGAAAAAATATTCATAATTATAAAAAGAAAAGTGAACTGCATAATATAAATACTAGGAATAAAAACAAACTAGCCATGCCAGGCTTTAGAGTAAGCAAAACTAATAAATCATTTTTAGGAAATTGTATTAGGTTTTATAACAAGCTTCCTACTCAAATTACTGATCTGCCTGACACAAGTTTTAAAACACATATTAAACGTATACTTATGGCTAGGGGTTATTACACCACTAAAGAGTACATCGATGACAAAGACGTCTGGCTCTTACTTCCTACCTGCACATTGCTCGCTGGAGATCTTGTAGCCATATAGACATGACTGATCTGCTGTGTTACGTGAACTATCTGTAAATGATTGCTATCATATACTTAATTTAAAATTATTGACTCTGTCTCAAAATGAATAATGTTATTGTTTCGAAGTTTTTCTTTTGTATACCTAAATATAATCTAAAATAATAAGCATTCAGACAACCGATCGAGCATATATTGTGTTTGCCTACTAAATAATTACTCTAATTGGACCAAATCCCGTGTTCATGCCCGCTTGAGTATGTTTCGCCGGACCGTCTCAACTCGGTCGTGTTGAAACCGGTAGTAGATGAACCCACTGAGTTTGTTTCGCTGGGTCTTCTCAGTTGGGGCGCATTGGATCCGGTGGTAGCATTAAAGCGCGACCGTCGTTATTAACACAAGGTCCGTCATAATAATAATACCTTTAATATAGACAGAACCATTGACAATATGTAGTAAAAATATTATACTTAAACTAGATAATTAAACATAATCTCTTGACAATAACTTGATACGAGCTAGCTAAATATTATTTCTGTAATAAAATAAATTTTATAAATGTTTTCATACAAGATGTACCTAAATATCTATGTTACTAGAAATAATATCTAATGTATACAACTATATTACTACAAACATGTTCTGACTATTTACAAGCGCTTTTTTAAAGTCTACGTGAATAAAAACCTTTTTTATTTATTTATTATTTATTTTATTATTTTACCTAAATATCAACATTATATGGTACTAGAAATAATTATGTATACATATACTTCACTACATTACTACAAACATGTTCTGACTATTTACAACCCTTTTTTAGGGTGCCGTAGCCAAATGGCAAAAAACGTAACCCTTATAGATTCGTCAAGTCTGTCTGTCTGTCTGTCCGTCCGTATGTCACAGCCACTTTTCCGAAACTATAAGAGCTGTACTGAGCCTCTAGCACGAGTTCCTGCAGTTTACTTACTCGATCACACGTACAGTTTCGTCCCATACATTGAGCACCAGCGCCTCTCGCGGAAACTATTAAGAACTAAAACTCTGGTGCCAATGTATGGGAGGAAACTGTACGTGTGATCGAGTAAGTAAACTGCAGGAACTCGTGCTAGATGCACTGTTGAATGACATGAAATTCCATTAGCGATGCAAAATTTAACACAAACTCTTTGTTCGATATTTTTGTCCATTATGAAATTCTCAATACACACTATATATGATATTACTAAAACCAGCACTGTATTTAATATAAATAACAGATGCAACTCAAACTCCGCACCAAAATGGAAAACAGTTTTGCCAATCTAACAACAACAAAAAAAACAAAAATTTGAATTTGGAATCATAAACAAATCATCCATTCCCGATACTTTTTTGACTGAATGTATTATGTGAACCGCATTAAGATTTTCACACAAAAATAGAAAAATAATAATAATTTTGGGGGTTCCCCTTTTAAATAGAACTGACAATAAAAAAAAAATTCATCGTACCCATACTTGTGGGGTATCTATGGATAGGTCTTCAAAAATGATATTGAGGTTCCTAATATCATTTTTTTCTGAACTGAATAGTTTGCGCAAGAGACACTTCCAAAGTGGAAAAATGAGTGTCCCCCCCTGTAACTTCTAAAATAAGAGCATGATAAAACTAAAACAAATAATGATTTACATTATCATGTAAACTAACAACGAAAATTGGTTTGAACGAGATCTAGTTAGTAGTATTTTTTAATGCGTCGTAAATCGTAAACCGCTATTTACCTTTCATTTAATCAACTGAAATACTTGCTGCTGCGGAACCCTTCATGGGCGAGTCCGACTCGCACATTGCCGTTTTTTCTTTAAGTTTACGTGAAGAAAATCCTTTATTTTTTATTTATATGGTATAAACTGATCTAGTGTTGTATACAATGAAAGGTTAGCTTATACTAGAAATGTATAGCTTGATATGTAGCCGTTTGTACGATTATGCGTAGATGTGACTTTTTCAAACGCCAAATTCAGTGGGTAATTTGTTATTTATGTTGTGAGTGAACTGGATAGTAATCATAGTGCGATAGAAATGCCATAGGTATTTATTTATTTATTTTTATTAATATAGGTTCACCAACATTAATTTACACCGTTTTAGATCTAATTAACATACGAAAAAAAAAACTTGTGTGTACTTATGTACACGCGTTAGAAGTTGTACTTCTTAATATACAACTTGAACATAGTTATCAATTTTCATACCACCTAGAACTAACTTCATGCTGTTAAATTTTTTGGTGTCGGTGTGCGCGCGCATCGTAAAAATTCACTCTCATCATTTTTCTCCATCGCACCAAAAGAAGTATAACTTCAATAAATATAGTAATAGTGTAATAATCACTTACAGGTGAACTCTGCATGCACGTGAGACAGTACTCGTATCTTTCCAAATGATGGACACAACTAGCGTTACCATATTTAAATAGAGGGATGCCTGTCTATGGTACTTAAAATGCCTGAATTTTCAGAATAATGCCTGTCTGAAGCAAAACGCGGTGGGTAATAACAAAAAACCAACAGATAATAATGAAATTAAAAGTAAATATTTGTAGTGGCAACAACTACAGTATAATACTTACTTTGTACAAATTATCTACGATAGTGAGTGACGTTTAAAAAAGATATATAACTTCAACATTAAGTCAGAGAAAATAAAAAAAATTTACATGTTAACTCGCTTCTGATTTTCTACTCCTTCTACTAATTTAGTAGTCTCACTAAATTGGTGACTCCTACTAAATATTTATTACTGAAATTTGACAGGGGACATTATTTTTTTATAGTTCTGTCTTTTCCTATATATTAACGTAAAAATCTTCACAAGATATAGTTTTGTAATTTACCTGTGTAATGAATATTGCTTTTACTGATTCAATTGTCAGCCGATTTCTGTCTTTACTCAACTGGGCGTTGAAGAGAGCCTGCGAAAATGCCTGTTTCAGACCAATGCCGGCCGCACGCCTGTCTTAACCTTAAAATGCCTGTCAAATGCGGCTAACGCCTGTCATATGGTAACCCTAGACACAACACAACAGCTTTTAGAAATCTTTTGGGAAAGCCTTTGTCCACTTGTGGACGTCATTCGGCTGAAATGATAGATTGGTCTAAGTCGGTACATACATAGTACTAAGCATAATCTATACATATAATAAAATCGTAGAAAAGTCAAAACTGTACATTGAATTTTTTTTTAATGGATACTTGGGGCGTGATCTATGATCGATATCGAAGCCAAAAATATAGTTTTTAGAATTTTTGTATGTGTGTCTGTTTGTCTGTATGTATGTCCGGGCTAAACTCAAAAAGTACTGCATGGATTTACATCATATTTTGCATGAATATTACTAAGAGGTCGGGTGAACATATAAGCTACATATTATCACTTACGTGGGAGGAGCTATGATAATTTATAAAATTTAACGCGGGTAAAACCGCGGGGCACAGCTAGTTAGAAAATAAAACCCAAATTTACATGTTAAAACATTTATTACAAAAATAAATTGTCAAATACATCTCCTTCTCAATCTTTAAAATTAACAACGATTTGTTATATTAGTTAATAAAAATATTATACCTACAAACAAGAATTAATTGTACTTTACGTATATTTATGCAATACTTATACTAAATTTTACTACAACTTCTGATATTTGCGAATAATTAATTTAAAAAATTACTTAAATTAATGAAAATGTACTTTAATTTTTAAACAAAGTTTATTAAGTCTATTTTAAAATATATTCGCATTGCTAATTCTTTGGTTTCCATGTTCAGAAAATAAACCAAATTTCATACAGATAGCGTGACTATATTTTGACTAATAATAAACAAATTAAAATTTAGTCATCAAAATATTATAACAAATCATCACAATACATTTTGATTTTAATTATATTTAAATAATTTTAATAAAATATTATTTATTAAATGTACGTAACGCCATAATAAAATAAAATTACATAAACATTATTAACTATCACAGTGCGTAAGTATACAAAGTTATCAATGAATACAGTAACGTTTCGTATTTATAATAAAATTTACGAATAAAACATTCTCTTGCCAAATCGGAGTCGTTCTCAAGAAAGGGCATGTCAGAAATACCCTAAACCGGCGAGCATGTATGAAGACAGTAATCGAGGCAAAAGAGGTGTGCAAATATCGTAATAATTGGAAATCCGTTGTCTCTGCCTACCCCTCTCGGAAACAGGCGAGTCTATGTATGTATGTAAGATAGTATGAAACTTCCTAGGCTGTCAATGTCATTTAAAAAAGAATCGTAACTAACAAGCAACAGTAGAATCATAGAAGAAACAAAACCATTGCAGAAGGTTGTAGAGATTGAGTAGTAATTTTGGGTTATTTGTAATACACGATGATATGATATTAGCAATCCAGTCCAGTGGGACTGGATTGCTAATATCATAAACAACTACTTTTGTTCTACGAGTTCGGACATAATAATATAATAATAATATTCCGGGACACTATTAACACGCGGCCATCTGATCCCAAACTAAGCAGAGCTTGTACTATAGAAACCAGATAACTGATATAATAATAGGTCTTTACCTATGAAATTGCCGTTTTGTATGAAAAAATTTAAACGAATTTTTTTCATGAATTTTTTTATTTGTATTAATCGAAGTAATCACCCATGCAATCAATGCATCTTTGCCATCGCAGTGGCAGTTTATTGATGCCGTTCTTAAAGAAATCAGCTGGACGGGAGGCAACAAATTCTTCAAAGGCATTTTGTACTGCCTCTCGGGTATTGAATTTTTTTCCCGCCAAGAAGTTATCCAAATTCTGGAAAAAGTAGTAGTCTGTAGGCGCAAGGTCTGGTGAGTAGGGCGGATGACGGAGAGCTTCCAACCCCTGTTCTTGCAACTTGGAGACCGTCTGCTGTGCAGTATGAGGTCGCGCGTTGTCGTGCAGGAGCAGCGGAGACGAGCGATTGACCAATACTGGTTGGAGATGCGCCAGCTTCTCCATCATTGTGCTCAGTTCTTCACAGTACACATCTGCAGTAATGCTCACCCCGTTTGGTAAGAAGCTGTGATGAATCACACCGGCGCTAGACCACCAAACAGTGACCATCACTTTTCTAGGGGTAAGTTTTCGTTTAGGGCATTGTTTAGGTGCTGAACCAGGATCCAACCAACTTGCTGAGCGCTTGCGGTTATCAAACAGAATCCATTTTTCATCGCAGGTAACAATGCGGTTCAAAATTCCTTCATTTGTGTGTCTGTTGAGCAGTGCAAGGCACGTCTCGACGCGTACTTCGCGCTGGCGATCATTGAGTTCGTGGGGCACCCATTTGTCAAGCTTTTTTACCTTGCCAATTTGACGCAAATGGACCAATATTGTTTTGACGCTAACGTCGAAAGCTGCTGCTAATTCAGCCGTAGATTGTGTATCATCAGCTTCCACAACCGCCTTTAATTCGTCATTGTCGACCAAAGTCTTCGGACGACCGCGAGGTTCATTTTTCAGGTCGAAATTTCCAGAACGGAAGCGAGCAAACCAATAACAGGTGGTGCGTTGGTTTGTAGTGTTAGCTCCGTAAACGTCGTTGATGTTGCGTGCCGCTTGTGCCGCGTTGCTGCCACGACGGTACTCATATTCCATAATTACTCGAATTTTTAACGTATCCATGATGACGAAAAAGATTGAAATGCGATGAAAATGTAACACTAATCAATAAAGAAATGACTACTTTTGGAAAAAAGAATCCATGTTTTTAAAATAAAATTAATTTGAAATTAGAATTCTTAGCCAAACAAAAATTATTTTGATTTGAAATGGCCAGTACTGCAGAACGGCAATTTCATAGGTAAAGACCTAATACATATACTACTTTTCTTTTGTAAATACATACTTATATAATTACACCCAGACTCAGGACAAACAGACATGTTCATGGACACAAATATCTGTCCTGGGTGGGAATCGAACCCACGACCTCCGGCGTGAAAAGCAAGCATTTGCCAACCACGCCAACAGGCCCGTCAAACATAACTCAATACATGAAATAAAAAATGATTTTAAAGGATTTTGTTGTACCTACTGTCGTGATATTTGTAAGTCTATGTTTCATGCAAATGCTATGACAGTACAGACGCTAGCACATCAAGCTATCCCAATCTGTCAAATTTCCCCAATTGAAAGAAAACCTTATGCTTTTGTGATAAAGTTGAAAATCTAGAAAATAAATTTGACAGATTGGGGTAGCTGGATGTGCTGGCGTCTGTACAACAAAAACATTTAAAATATTATTTTTCATGTATTGAGTTATGTCCAAACTCGAAGAACAAAAGTTGTAGCTGATGATGAATGATGTTAGTAATTTAGTCTTGCGAGGTTGTTGGTATTTTATATAACAACACAATAACCTAAGATAGATGAAAAGTCACAGTAAGTAAAGATATAACACGATACATTGAAACTTACTTTCTATTAAACTCTACCAATACTTGAAATATCAAAGCCGGTATTACGAATCAAGTCATTCTTCCTCGGCTTACCTACGTTTCGCCACTACTTGGTTTTTTGGCGTTCTGTTTTTATAGAATAAAAAAACAAAATTTTACTGTATCCATAAATAATACAAATTAAGAACTATTTTTCCAATCGCATATCCCAATATCACTCGTTTGAACAAATAAATTAAGAAATTCAACTTTTACTTAATTAATTTTGAATCATACAATAAATATTTTTGGATCAAAGCTTATTCATAAAAAACACATTTTTAATTACTTTTATAATAATACAAAAGCGACTTAAATACATGTACGTCTGTAAATGTAATTTTCATTTTTATTTATGTTTACTGACAATAAAAATGTATTTAATCTATCTAATACTATAATTTCGACTCGTCTTATTCGATAAAAATTCGTTTTACATACTAAATTTACTAAAAATTAAAAATAACACCGCATTTATCTATTTCTTAAGTAACTAATACCGACATTAGTAATACGGTTTCCTCACAAGACAATAGCTTGAAACTAAAGGCATTAATAATTAAAATTATTAATTTAGTCTAAGTTATACGATTAACTGTAAGAACATGAATTGTTACGATTTTTATGAAGTAAAAATTGTTTACGCATGCTTGACGTTGGCTAGTAAGCTGGTGAATGCGGGACGAGAGCGTTACATGGCGTGATATGGCGAAAACGAAAGTTAAGAGGGAGATATAAGTTAATAAAGAAACAAAGAAAGAGAGAATTACATTTCGTAAATTATTGTATGAGAAAGAGAGGGAGGTGCTAGCACACATTTTTTTTCTCTCATAGTGAGTAATGTATCGTATATCTAAGTTTTAATTAAGTTGTGTTTTTGTATATATGTATATTTTTATTTTAGAATGCTCTCTCTACAATACATACTTGTACAGACGCCAGCACATCAAGCTACCCCAATCTGTCAAATTTTCCCAATTTAATGTGAGCCTTATGCTTTTGTGATAAAGTTGAATATGCATAAAAGAAATTTGACAGATTGGGATAGCTGGATGTGCTGGCGTCTGTACATTGATTTCAATACGAAATTTGTTCCGTGATTATTCCTCCGTGTCGTGTCCGATTTTATGAATTCAGATATACGCCCCAAGAGTATGGTCATTACCACTGTGTCAAATTTGAAGAAGATCGGTTCAGTCGTTCATTAAGAGTATGATCAGGAACGAACTACATGAGTCGCTTAAGAACTCCATTTAAACTTGCACACACTCACACGGCCATGTCCATATAAGGTTATGTAGCTGTTTGACTGTAACTGTTATAATAAAGTAGTAATAATTGAATAATCTTACGTAACGCTCTCTATTACAGATATGAAATACGTTGTATGTGTTTATTTCATCATCCTGTGTATGAAAATGACGTATACAGAGCCTCACAGCTCAATGACATTTCATCGTGTGCCACTGTTGATCGGCTTACAGGAGTTGCAGTGCTGGGTAAGAGGTACGGATTAGTCCCGTATAAACATGAGGTGACGTCACTGTACATAAAAAAAAAACTTGTGTGTACTTATGTACACGCGTTAGAAGTTATACTTCTTAATATACAACTTGAACATTTTCAACTTCAACAATTTTCATACCACCTAGAACTAACGTCGCGTAAGCGCGCGCACGATGCGCGCGCATCGTAAAAATTCACTCTCATACATTTTCATACCACCTAGAACTAACTTCATGCTGTTAAATTTTTAGGTGTCGGTGTGCGCGCGCATCGTAAAAATTCACTCTCATCATTTTTCTCCATCGCGCCAAAAGAAGTATAACTTCAAAAATGTTTTAATTTCAGTAGTCACATTATTAGAATTATCTCCATTAGATGTACTGGATCTCTTATACTTTAATGCAATCTGAATATCGGACAGAAAAATACAGAGAATTAAATCTGTTTATTGTTTTCGTTTATTTATTTTCAGAAGTTTTTAAGTAACCAAGTATGGTGTAGTCTGTTACTATAAAAACTCTATAAGTAAGTGATGAGAATTTCAGAACGACCTGTTATCTTGGAAGCTAAGTTAGAAGTGTTTATAATGTTGGTTGTATCTGGTTATCCATGTTTGGAGTTTTACGTATTAATATGAGTTTGAGAATACATTAAATATACAAGTAAAACACATCTATATAACATGAATAGGTAGACATACCTAACCTATACCTAAACGTACGCAACAAAGTTTTGTGTCAATATTGTACAATTAAATTTTGTACTTTTTTGCTCGACTTTGTGGGGTGATATCGTGTTTTCCTACTGCATTATCTGGATCCTTTACTGTTACAACTTGTCAGAGGTATCCTAGAACTTCAATTTAATAGCTACCGATACAATATTTGTACTCCACAACGGCATCCTTGGACTTGTTGATGGCCTGTTTCTTCAAATGGTTGAGTTTTCTCCGAGCGTGTGACACGATGTCTCGGTAGGAGCGTCGGGAGTACTCCATGTCATCTCGCACTCGATGGATCTCCTCCACAGCGAGGCGACGCCAGCGCTTCACTCGAGGTGTATTCTGCAAATTTAAGAGCAAATTTTAAGTTGGTGTTTTTCAAGGAACTGTACTGGTGCCGCCCGGAACCTCTCCTACGAAAAATATTTTTGAGTGTCTAGTAGCAGCAGCAGTAGTAGTTAATAGTTGTAGATACTATACTAATACCAGTTCGATTACTTGCACTCAAAATTTAATTTAAACGTTAAATAAACCGGGGTAGGTAAACTATTTATTATTAAGTAAAACTTCTTCACGCACTTTTTATTTCGGTAGTCAGCTGGTGAATGCGAGTTAAAAGAAACAATAATATGGCTGTTCTTAAGTAACTAATAACGAAATTAGTAATAATAATAATATCTGGGGACAATGTCACACAGATCATCCTAGCCCCAAACTAAGCAAAGCTTGTACTATGGGTACCAGGCGACGATATACATACTTATATAGATAGATAAATACATATATACATAGAAAACATCCATGACTCAGAAACAAATATTCGTGCTCATCACACAAATATTTGCACTTACCGGGATTCGAGCCCAGGACCACCAGCTTCGTAGGCAGGAGCACTACCAACTAGGCTATCGTCAAGTAAGTAATACGTTTTCCTCACAAGACAAAAGACTTAAAACTAAAGGCATTAATAATTAAAATTATTAATTTAGTCTAAGTTATACGATTAATTGTAAGAACATGAATTGTTACGAATTTTCGAAGTAAAACTTGTTGACGCAGGCTTGACGTGTGCTAGTAGCCTAGTATGCTGGTTAAAAAGTTAGAAGAAACAATAATATGGCTGTTCATTGAGCGAATTCACAAGGGCCATTTATTATTATTGTAGACACTGTAATGGCTGCATCTGTAGCTTGTCTACTTTTCCTTTAAGTATGAAATAAATATTTAAATTTAATAGACATCTACTTACCTCACAGGAATAACCACATCCTTTGATCATTTTATTGGACCTCTTAAGATAGTCTTCGCTCTGAAAAAAAATAATAAAAGAGTCAGTTACAAGCAGACGCAATAATGATGTTTCTGATAAACTGTTTGTCACAACTGCAATCTAAATTAATGCTTTCATGATGACGTTGATGAAAGATTTCTTTTAACTGTAGTGAACTAGACTCTTATGTCTGTTCTTTTGTGGGCCCAGATTATTATCGAGCTGATTTGTGTACCATGAAGGCGGAAGGTGGATAATGTTTATCCTCTATGACTATAAATTATTATTATTTTTACAATAACTAAATTCGTCTCATCGCAGTCTATTCATACAATTATTCATTCATTCATTTTTCATTTATTAATTCGTTAACAAAATACATTGTGTCCGAAATACAATACACTTATAACTAGCAATTTTCAATTACATAAATACAATAATCAATTACATAAACAGTCAAAAATATTGAATAGTAAAATAACATTAAATAAAATAAAACTCACTAATATACACAACACAGAACTTTTGCAATAAAATTAACCAGAGCAATTAATAACTTGGATCTGATACATTAATTATTATTATTTGAATTTGTCAACTCTGATACTGAATATAAACAATTTTCAATCAAGAATGCCTTTAGCTTAGTTTTAAATAGCGAATAATTGTAAATTATTGATATTAAATCGGTAGGTAACTTGTTAAAAATTTCTATAGCTTGGTATTGAGCAGAATGTTTAGCAATATTAAATTTCGGGACCATTTCATTTTTTATGACTTTTCGTCGTGTGCTCTCTCTAAGCTCTCTTTCATTCGAAGATTCATACTCATGGATATATTTGGAAAAATCGCTTAAAAGAACTAGTATATAGAGACTAGGGACCGTTAGAAAGCCTAATTTTTTTAAATGATCTCTACATGTTCGTACTTATTTTTACTTAGTTTTATTCGTAATTATTTATTTAACATAGTTTATTATAAATAACAAAAATATTTAAATAAATATTTTCATTTAAAGACAGACTTAAAGGTCTACGTCAGCATTTATTACGCAAATAATTTATTTCAATATGACTTTTAATAAAATTTATTCCACGTTAATTCAGTAATGCAATAAAAAGTAATTCTTGGACATATAATTAATGACATTATCATTACCTTAAGTACAAAGTAACAGGTCTGTTAGAAATCATTACAATCTTAAAAATTAAGCTTGTTTGTCTGGAAGAGAACACACCCCGTAGTAAGGCCGCCATTTGTTCTCTAATAATTTATATTGTTCTCAGTTTGTATTGTTTCTTGAGGTGTACAATAAAGAGATTTATCCATTTATCTATGTACCTATCTAGTTAGATATAGTTTATTTAATCAAACAATGAATTAAAAAAGAAAATAGGAAATACTACACAGTTACACAGAAAACATCAGGTCAAGACAAATAGACATGTTTATGGATACAAATATTTATCTTGTGCGAGGATCCAACCCGCAACCTTGGGAACAAAAGGCAGGGTAAAGACCAACTGAGTCACGGTGGTCATCAACCTTTAAGTTACCTTGTTGAGATGCATCCGGAAGACGATCATATGCCCAAAAAGAAACTTATGGTGACTGTCGCCGCTGTACACGGCCGCTCTCCGGGCATCATGCTCTATCTTCTTCACGCGCTTCACGAATTTCACCCAGCACTCGTCAGACTGCAATGACAGAAAAATTACGCATTAAATATAGTTATATTACACAAATGTAAATTTGTAATTGGCTATTTAAGTCTTCTACTAAATATACATTTAGTGTATAGTGTGCATCATCTTAGTTATATGTATTCTGTGAATAACGTAGTGGATTACAGAATTGTTTATTAGTGATAATATTTTTGTAACATTTATTGTGTAATTGTTTGTTGTTCTAAATAAAATAAAATAAAAATTACAGTAAATATATCTTTCTCTTCGATCTTCTTTGACAATAATATAAGTTAGCTAAATATCATTACTTTTATCAAATAAATTTAATTCTACATGTCTTCATACAAGCGCTTTTTTAAAGTCTACGTGAATAAAAACCTTTCTTATTTTATTTATTTATCATCAGCGATTGCTAGTCTCAACGGAGTTAGCCATAGACTGCACGTGTGGCGCAGCGGCTAAGACAGTCGACTCGCCGCTCTTGTCCCGGGTTCGACACCCGCACCGGACAACTATTTCTGTGACCCTTAAAAGTTAGTCTGAGTCTGGATGTAATTTTTATCTGTCTAATATATTTTTGTTAAGTACCCCACGACTCAGGGATTACATATCTAGTGCGGGCGTTGTCTTTAAAAAAAATGTTCTTTAGTGCACAAAAGTGTATGCAACGACAAGTGGTCTTTCCTTTTCCTAGCTACCATTATCTGATGAGACGGGGTATAATACTGGAGGTGTAACATCGTCCATTCCCTGTCTGCCTAGTTGGAATCAGATGGCATGGTGTTAATTGTCCCAAGATATGTTTTTATTATAGGATACCTATTTGACGGGCCTGCTTGCTTTTCACGCTGAAGGTCGTGGTTCGATTCCCACCCAGGACAGATATTTGTGTGCATAAACATGTCTGTTTCTCCTGAATGTGGGTGTAATTATATATATAAGAATGAAACACAAGAAAAGTAGTATATATGTTTATCAGTTATTATTAGGTTTCCATAGTACAAGCTCTGCTTATTTTGGGATCAGATGGCCGTGTGTAAATAATGTCCCAGGATATTATTATTAAAAACAAGGATATGTTTTAGAGCACGAAAAGGAGTTACCTAAAACCAATGAATGTAGTTTAGCCAAAATATAACTATATATAATTTAACAGCCGGTGGATATTACGCACATGGCACGTCTAAACATATCGCAAGGTTTATAGCAAAATACTGGACACAGATACGCACAAAATTAAATAATTTGTAAAATGTACAGTCACCATCCAGTTATCAGTCTTTATTTTACTTTCTAACACAAGTGTACTTATCTTAATAGAAGGTCTCAACAACAAGTATCAGTATCAGTAAAAAATATCACATATAGGAAAGAAATATAAGCACAAGTGCAGTCAAAACGCAGATAATTTTAATATAATTAATAGGTTCTGCGAATAGCGCAGGACCGGCAATTGTGGAGATCTTTGGGGGAGGCCTTTGTCCAGCAGTGGACGTCTTTCGGCTGATATGACGATGATGATGATAATAGTCCCTGCTTAACACGGATAGATAGATAGAAAAATAAATTAGTATTTAATGTCAAATAATGACTTCAATAGGTAATTTATGAATATATTTTAAAGACATTAAAGATAAAGATTTATTCACCAACATCCTACTAATATTATAAACGCGAAAGTTTGTACGTATGGATGGATGTTTGTTACTCTTTCACGTAAAAACTATTTTTTTTTTTTTTTATAATAAAATCTTTATTTCATAAAAATTGTACAAGTTACACATTTCCTGTGGACCCACACTAGGCAAGCCTGTATCGTGGAATCCGTGTCTGGATTTCCAGAGAATTTAAAAACTAGTTTTATAAACTTAATGCTATAAACTTAAATTACAAACTTAAACTATCTCTACTTCTATATAATATTCACTTATATTAAAATGAAACAAATTACATGCAATTATATAATATAAAATAAGTATATATATATATAAATACGTATGTTAAAATTTTAGCTTAAAGTTATAGCTTATCATTTAAAAAGATATCGTGTGAATTGTCCAAAATATGACCATAAGTGTCAAGTAAGTAGGAAAAATGCACTGCCAAAACCGCTTGAGGTACACATCCTACTAATATTATAAATGCGAAAGTTTCTGAGTATAGATGTATGTATATATGTTTGTTACTCTTTTACGCCGAAACTACTTTAACGCGGGTAAAACTGCGGGGCGCAGCTTGGTATTTATATATTCCTTAACCATTTGACATATAATAGTGAAATTACAATTTCGTAACAAAAAGGAAATATCTTTCATTAGCTTATGACCTCCACACTAGGTCAATCCTGTCTCATAGAGAAAATGACCGCACTATTGAAAGGAATCTATGTATTTGTCGCTGGGTATCTTACAATGCTGCAACATATTATTATGATTGACGGATAACAAGTACACCCAGAGTCAGAACGACTACTTATGGCTCATACGAATAGTTGTCCTGTACGGGGATTGAACCGGGGTACTAAGTACCGAGGCGACTGTCTTAACCGTTGCATCATACGTGAAGTCACATTATTTTAATAGTCGCAAGGATCTCTAGTTTTTTTTTAATAAATACTGCCCATGTTACTGTATGATGATGTAGTTTTAATTAAGTGAAAGAATTCAAATCAGTTAAGTCATTTTTGAGTTTCTCCACTTCAGACAAACTTACAAAAATCAAATCATTTCTCATTATAATACGTATCACACTAATATTATAAATGCGAAAGTGTGTGAGTGTGTATGTTTGTTACTTCTTCACGTGTCAACGGCTGAAGCGATTTTAATAATATTTGCATGGGGTTAGCTGACACCCTGGATTAACACATAGGCTTTATTTATAAAGTTTAACGCTTGTAAAACCGCGGGTCACAGCTAGTAATACATAATTAGTTTATATATATTGTAATTTCCAAAAAAACGCTATGTCAATCATCCTCAATACTTAATTTGCATGTTCATTCATCATTGTTTTATTTAATCTCAAATTGTTTTATTTGCATTTCACAATGTCAATAAGTTATTATAAAAATACATGGCATCATCATGGGACGACAGCAAATGTAGAAGAGAAGAAGAATATAATAGAATTTGTCATTATAACATCAAACATTTATGCCGGCGAGTGTACGTGAAAACGGTCAATGGCGGCACGCTGATCTCATTACTAGGGCCACAGGATGCGCGATTTATTATAATAGCTTTCTAAATCTATACATTTTATGACTTTTTAATAATTTTATTTTGCGTTTTCAAGGAATATCCCTTGGCTACGTCATTTTCTAATTGCATCGTATAGTTCTATAGTTTCCTATCTGTATAAATATTGCTGCATATTAAATGTAAGTATCTCTTAAATTTTATCGATTATATTGATAACACGCTAATGATCTTGTAATTACTGTGTGAGCACTTCTAGTACCGTATTTAAATTAACACTCGTAATTGAGTATGTAGATAATACATTTCTATTGATTGTATTTGTTTACGGTTTAATATTTACTCTGTTTAATTTAATTTGACGGGGCATTTGGCGTGGTTGGTAAATGCTTGCCTTTCACGCCGCAGGTCGTGGGTTCGATTCCCACCTGGGACAGGATAGGACAAACAGACATGTTTATGCAAACCAGTATCTGGTTTGCATAAACATGTCTGTTTGTCCTGTGTCTGGGTGTAATTATCTATATAATTATATATTTACAAAAGAAAAGTAGTATACATATAGTTTCCATAGTACTTTGCTTAATTTGTTATCAGATGGCCGTGTGGAAAAAATGCAATTAATTATTGTATATCTACATGATTTAAGAGCTATGCTATTGTTGGTTACAGCTTCCTGTAGCTCCCTCGCCTCTCCTATCTTCGGCAAGTACTTTGATTTCTAGATACAACTTCTTTTCTATTTCATCTATTTTGACCCGAGGTTTCTCTCTACTTTGCTTTCCAGTGTCTTTTGATAGAGTTGTATAACTATTATATTATATGTATATGTCAAGTAACCCAACATATTTCAACTTCTAGTGTCCATGGTATTAATTATAGATCATTGATATAGTACATTCATTAATAGTTTGTTGTTATACACTTTTAATTAAAACTTTTTTTTCATTATCAGGCTAATATTGTTTTTTAATATATTGTCAAATACGGCTTTAGATATCATATTCAGCTTAATATCAGATACTTTATAATTAATAAGTATTTGCTCTTTTAAACGAATAACGGTTAGCTATAACATCACTGGCGTAAACATTAGTATTGTATTATCAATATCGATGTCCGATCGTGTCAGCTAAATGACGTCCACTGTCGGACAAAGGCCTCCCCGAAAGACTTCCATAATGAAAGAAAGAAAGAAAGAAATAATTTTATTCTCATAACAAATACGGAAAATCGATTCAATTGTGGTATACATTTTAAATATTTTTAATTTTATCCGTACTGGTATGAAAAATGGCCCTATCTCAGCTAGTACTACATTTCTGTAGTGCTGATCTTCCGATATGTGTCCGTAATTAGGGGGGATATACCATAATGGCCACGTTTGGCAGATGCGTTGGCGATCGCAGTATGGACAGGGTACACAGAGAGACGCTGCTGCCCGTTCTTTGGCAGATATTCCCTCCTTCTTTCTTTATGAAAGTGAATATATTATTTGTTGGTTAATGTTTGCCGCAGTTCGTGGGTTCGATTCACACAGGACATATACTGATTTGTGTGCATGACCATGTCTATTTGTCCTGTGTCTCGGTGTAATTATCTATATTATAAGTATGTATTTAAAAAAGTAAAGTAGTGTATGCAGTATATCAGTTAATTGATTTCCATAGTGTACTTGGTGCTTAATTTGGAATCATATAGCCGTGTGTGAATAATGTCCCTCGATATTATGGATGAATATGGATATATGTAGTCAGCTACAGCAGCACAGAAGTTATAATATACCGTATTCTAAATATGAATACACCAATAATCAATGCCAAAATCATACGAACATTAAGCTTTTAGGTAATAAAATTTATGATGGAAACTGTCAGGAGTAGTTAATTGATTCAGTCATTGCCAAGGAACATGTACGATAACCCATGACGAAAACACATTAAAATCGAATATAATAGTTTATGTCCGGAACTGTGGCATACAAATGTTTGGCATGCATTTACCTAATTAAATGAATGCGTTGCTAATGTTTTATGAGTTCGCTTCGTTTTAGAGGTATAAGCCTGGTTAAAATGCATTGACTAATTCTTTCCTCATTGCAAGTGGATTTACTGTGAGCAACATAATATATAGACTTACATAATGTCTAGAAAATAACTTACAATATACAATAGTCATGATCAAAATATACAGAATACCTCTGCCTAAATAGATGGCTTTATTCGGACTTATCATTATATAGAAATTATTCAGTAACATAATTTTGTTAACAAAAATTATTAAGCAAAATAATTATTTTATCATATATTTATTCAGTAACATAATTTCTGTCTTAAGTCTGTTCAGTTAGTATTAGATCTTAACCCGTAATAATTCTCCTACTGTGTTTAATTTCCGAAGTGCGGGCGTAGTCTTAAAACAATTGTTCACCGCTTATAAACTGACTATATATTAGGTCTTTACCTATGAAATTGCCGTTCTGCAGTACTGGCCATTTCAAATCAAAATAATTTTTGTTTGGCTAAGAATTCTAATTTCAAATTAATTTTATTTAAAAAACATGGATTCTTTTTTCCAAAAGTAGTCATTTCTTTATTGATTAGTGTTACATTTTCATCGCATTTCAATCTTTTTCGTCATCATGGATACGTTAAAAATTCGAGTAATTATGGAATATGAGTACCGTCGTGGCAGCAACGCGGCACAAGCGGCACGCAACATCAACGACGTTTACGGAGCTAACACTACAAACCAACGCACCACCTGTTATTGGTTTGCTCGCTTCCGTTCTGGAAATTTCGACCTGAAAAATGAACCTCGCGGTCGTCCGAAGACTTTGGTCGACAATGACGAATTAAAGGCGGTTGTGGAAGCTGATGATACACAATCTACGGCTGAATTAGCAGCAGCTTTCGACGTTAGCGTCAAAACAATATTGGTCCATTTGCGTCAAATTGGCAAGGTAAAAAAGCTTGACAAATGGGTGCCCCACGAACTCAATGATCGCCAGCGCGAAGTACGCGTCGAGACGTGCCTTGCACTGCTCAACAGACACACAAATGAAGGAATTTTGAACCGCATTGTTACCTGCGATGAAAAATGGATTCTGTTTGATAACCGCAAGCGCTCAGCAAGTTGGTTGGATCCTGGTTCAGCACCTAAACAATGCCCTAAACGAAAACTTACCCCTAGAAAAGTGATGGTCACTGTTTGGTGGTCTAGCGCCGGTGTGATTCATCACAGCTTCTTACCAAACGGGGTGAGCATTACTGCAGATGTGTACTGTGAAGAACTGAGCACAATGATGGAGAAGCTGGCGCATCTCCAACCAGCATTGGTCAATCGCTCGTCTCCGCTGCTCCTGCACGACAACGCGCGACCTCATACTGCACAGCAGACGGTCTCCAAGTTGCAAGAACTGGGGTTGGAAGCTCTCCGTCATCCGCCCTACTCACCAGACCTTGCGCCTACAGACTACTACTTTTTCCAGAATTTGGATAACTTCTTGGCGGGAAAAAAATTCAATACCCGAGAGGCAGTACAAAATGCCTTTGAAGAATTTGTTGCCTCCCGTCCAGCTGATTTCTTTAAGAAGGGCATCAATAAACTGCCACTGCGATGGCAAAGATGCATTGATTGCATGGGTGATTACTTCGATTAATACAAATAAAAAAAATCATGAAAAAAATTCGTTTAAATTTTTTCATACAAAACGGCAATTTCATAGGTAAAGACCTATTATATACCATCGTAAATAAAGATAAAGCAGAAGGTACTGTTTTAAAACCATGTAACACCAATAATATATATCATCCATCCATCATTAGAGACTTAACCGAACCGCAAGTAATGATTTTGTTTTATTTCAACTCGTTAATTCAAACGTTTTAACTCGTTTTGACAGCTTTGAGTTCATACTATTTAAACCCTTTCTAGTAAACAGCTGGAAATGACGTAGAGCGAGACATTTTGGTCTTGTCAGTTTCTTAACAACCGTACATAAATTGCGCGGTACCATTAGTCTTTCCTTGTTCTTTAGATATTAATAAATTAGAAAACAAAGCAAATAAATATTATATATCATCATGTCAGCCCAAAACACTACCTCGCAGCACAAAAGGGGGGATGATTTTTTTTTTTTTTTTTTTTTTTGTTATTTATTCGGGAAAACAAACAGATATACATTGAGCATTAGGTACTTAATTCTAAACATATAATTTTATGAAATGTATTTCCAACCACATTTTCCACAGGTTGCGATAATAATATTTAAGAAATATAAAACAGAGGCACAACAAGTATTATAGCCTAGTATTATCATGCAAGCACATTAGATTGAAAGAAAAAAAAAAGTTACAAAGATAGAAAAGTAATAAATTAGTAATAAGTAATGAATGATTGGACTTCACATTATTAAAGAAAAGAAAAAAAAAAAAAAAGGTAATTATATAAAAATATTTTGTGTGTTTTAAGAATAGTGGAGTAGTACGATGGTTAATTATTTCCGCCAAGCACTTCAATGATCTTTTTCTTAAATTGGTACATAGAACATGCAAAAATATCAAGTTCATTGAAATGGATATTGTATTCGTTCACTAACCGATGCATGGGAGTGCGTACACCAGCGTTGGTTCTACAAGACCCAACTGCAAATAGTGTGCGCGCCCTAACCTCTCGACGGTGAACTGTTCTTGGAACTGAGTAACATAATTTATTGTTGATTTCGGTGCAGTCAACATTATTATGGCAAACTTTGTGAAGCATCATAGCTTCCAGTTGAGTACGTCTACATTTTAAAGAAAGCATCTTGTATCTACTCAGTAACTGCGGGTATTTTAGACGACCACGGTGGCATCTATAGTGCATGGATATAAGGAACTTACGTTGTACAGCTTCAATTTGATCAATATATTTGCTATAAAGTGGATTCCACACACAGCATGCATATTCCAATTGAGATCTTATTAGTGTATTATATAAAATTAGGTATGTGGATACGTTTTTAAAGTCCTTGCTCGCTCTCATGACAAAACCGAACATCTGAAAGGCTTTGTTCACAATGCTTTCTATATGTACATCAAGGTGTAGCTTTGAGTCCATTAGGACACCAAGATCACGTATTACCGAGACATGGGCTAGATCGACATTGTTGAGCTTATATATGTAATTTATTTTCCTCTTGTTTTTGGTGAATGAGATACTGTTGCATTTAGGTATACTTAAATGAAGTTTGTTATGATAACAATATGTAGACAACCTATCTAAATCTTGTTGGAAAAGGTTACAGTCATCCATGGTGTTAATAATTCTGTATGTCTTTAGGTCATCTGCGTACAAAAGAAATCTAGAGTGCAAGAAACATTTGTCTATGTCATTAATGAACAGTATGAAAAGTAGTGGCCCAATAATCGATCCCTGTGGCACACCTGAAGTGACCTGTATATTTCCGGACTGATGCCCATTCACAACGACTTTTTGCACTCGGTTGGATATATAAGAGGAAAACCAGCGCAGCAAATTTCCCTTGATACCATTGAATGCTAATTTATTTAGAAGTAGCTCATGATCCACTTTGTCGAAAGCTTTTCGAAAGTCAGTGTATATAGCATCTGTTTGGGCTCCTCTATCCATATTTTCAAATATGGTGTTCGTAAAACATAGGAGGTTACTGTTTGTCGATCGGCGCTTAACGAAACCATGTTGCTGAGGTAGAATGATGGTATGTAACATAGGGTATACTTCATCATGAACAAGACTTTCGAGAAGCTTTGACGCTGCATTTAAGATGGATATAGGACGATAATTTTCAACGTCATTTTTAGAGCCACTTTTAAATACCGGTGTAATGTTAGCGGTCTTCCAAGCAACTGGAAATGCTCCCTCTTCAAGACATTTGTTATAAATAATGTACAGGGGGTAGTATATTGTGTCTGCTGTGGATTTGAAAAATAACGGAGGTATACCATCTGGGCCAGGCCCTTTAGTTGGATCGAGCAGTTTGAGCGCTTTACGGACTTTTCTAGAGCTGATAGAAATAGTGGAAAGGAGAACATTATTAAAAGAGTCTTCAACGGGTGGAGTCCAGGTGTCACTTAGCGTCGAGGGTTCGTAAACCGAACTAAAAAAGTGCGAGAACATGTTACAGACTTCCTTTGGATCACTTGAAGTTTGAGTCTTGTACTTCATAGTACACGGAACCCCCGGCTTAGGTTTTCTGTTAGCTAAGTAGGTCCAGAAGTATTTATTGATGGATTTGATGATGATTTAATTTAGGGATTAGTCATAGTCGCTAAGCTTGGCAGACACGTTGGCGATTGCATTACGATGATCGTATTATTCAGAGAGACATTGGTGCCAGTTCTGTGATAGATTCTCTAGAATTTTATGACTCATGACTGGCCTGTTGGTCTAGTAAAAAATGAATCACAGAACAAATCACAGATTTGTTCTGTGATTATGTTATATAAGTATGTTTATCAGATGTCTGGCCGCCATAGTACAGGTTTTACTTTTATTTGGAATCAGATGGCAGTGTGTTAGTTGTCCCAAGATATTTATTTATTCACGCCGTCACACAGCGTCACACGGGACGTGATGGGGCGATGCTATTCGGCGACACTATACCTACTAGAGTAAGAATAAGTAACTATGTACAGCGCGCTAATAAAACAACTGTCATACATAAATCGTAAAGCAAACCGCTCATTTCATGTCCATACGTACGTCATTAACACTGTCACTGTCAAGGCCTGAAAATTGACTGACGTCCGTATTTCTGCGTAGACGCCAATATTTTACTTAAAACTATGTCTTGGGCATACACCAAGATAGAAATCGAGGCAAATGCGAATATTTATCGAATTAAATCATATACATTATGTCAATGACCTTATTTTATTAATAGGTACTTGCATTTGTGGCTTTAAATATTTATGTACCAGTTTATTTAGTTCCTCTCCTATTTATTACTATCAATTAATTTGGAGTTGGATATAATTATGAATTTATTTTATAATTTATTATACTGATTTATATTTATAAATCAGAATTATTAATTAAATAATAAATTGATATGATGCCTTACGGAGCACAAATCTGGTAGCTTACTACAGACCTCAAGGTCACCCAAAGAGCAATGAGCAATACTTGAGTTCTCCTGCGAGATCAAAGATCAGCTGGCCAAACAAAGCAACCAACATAGCTCGAAGAATTGCCAAGCTGGGTCATAATATAGTTGCTATGTTAGAAAGGTTACCGAGCGGTGACCACGTACCGGATGATGCGGCGTGAAAGCCTCAAACAAAGTGGACAACGATCTTATCGTACCAGCCGAAAGACGTCTACTGCTGGACAAAGGCCTGCCCAAAGCACTCAACATCCTATCCGCATCTAGGGGTTTCCAGCGCTGTCACAAGATCATCGGTCCATCTTGTAAGAAGCCTACCCAAGCCGTGTCTTCCGGTTCGTGGTCACCAACCGAGAACTTTTCTGCCCCAACGGCCGTCGTTTCTATGAGTTATGTGGCACGCCCACTGCCGCTTCAGTTTGCCAATTCTTCGTCATTCGATTACATTATGTATGGACTATAATAAAAGCCATATGATTTCCAGCTCAGAAAGAACAACAGGGTCACCCCATACCATCCCGTGGATGTCATAAAAGGCGACTAAGGGACGCACCAGTTAGTCGGGCAGCAGCGCCCCCTGTGTACTAACTACCAGCTAACTGCGGTCTTCAACTCGTATGCCGCTCTCGTTGACTATGGTAAACCCCTCCAATTAGGCTACGTTGTAAAAACATGTAGGGGAAGTCTATGTCCAACAGTGAACAATATCAAGCTGATTATGTGGTGTATGGAATATCATACTAATATTATACAGGCGAAAGTTTGTGAGTGTGTTATGTTTGTTACTTCTTCACGTCTAAACGGCTGGAGCGATTTCATAAAATTTGGTATGGAGTTAGGTGACACCTTGGATTAACACATAAGCTATTAATTATAAAGTTCAACGCAGGTAAATCCGCGGGGCACAGCTAGTAATTCATATGGCCACCGCAACTCCGCTGGTCAAAGTTCGCGCGTCCCTATTGTAAAACATTTTATTGACAAGAATTTATTGAACAGTATAATAATTAAGTGCATATTTATAATAACCTGCTGATTGAGGAATGTCTGCATTATGGCCTTCACATTCTTACCAATTTACTGTAGTTATAACAAGATGTTTATTTTTCTGTTTATTAGCCGTAAACTGTTGTAAGATTTACACAACGATAACATTACAAGCATTTAAAAGAAGATCGTTGTTAATTCTACACTTCTTTGTAATATTTTGAGTAATTTAATAAAGGAAGTCTCAATTTGACTGTATGTTTTTTTGTATATATGAATAAATAAATATCTTGGGACAACCAACACACTGTGATCTGATCCCAAACTAGGCAGAGCCTGTACTATTGCAAACAGACAACTTGAGAAAGATGTGTGCAAGGATCGTAACATATGGAAATCCGTTTAGAAGTGTTACTATCTACCTGCTGGACGCATCATCAGATCTTAATTCCCAGGTCTAGCTCAATGGAGTCTTTCAAAAGGAAAAAAGAGCTCCAAACTCTAGGAGTTTAATCAATGCAATTGGGAAGTACTTACCACTATCTGCTTCCAGGTTTTTCTTTAAAGACAACGCCCGCACTTGGGAATCTAATCCCTGTGTCGTGAGGTACTTCACAAACATATAATAGACGGACACAAATTACATCCAGACTCAGAACAACTATTTATGGGTGACATAAATAGTCCGGCGCGGGACTCAAATCCGCGACACGAAGCGGCGAGGCCTTAGGGTCTTAGCCGCTGCGCCCCACGTGCCGATTGGGAAGTTCCACTATGTCTGTCTCCAGGTGCCATCAGTTGATCAGTTCAATAAAGCAAAATTTGCAAAATTAACCAACATTTTAGGAATATCTAATACATAGTTTGACGGTCACCGTAGCCTAGTTGGTAGTGCTCCTGCCTACGAAGCTGGTGGTCCTGGGTTCGAATCCCGGTAAGTGCAAATATTTGTGTGATTAGCACGAATATTTGTTTCTGAGTCATGGGTGTTTTCTATGTATATAAGTATTTATCTATCTATATAAGTATGTATATCTTCGCCTGGTACCCATAATACATTGCTTAGTTTGGGGCTAGGATGATCTGTGTGACATTGTCCCTAAATATTATTATAAAAAAAATATTATTAGTTCCTTAAAATGGATTTGTTCTACTTGTTTTATAACGTAGTTCGCTTTCTTATAATATACTAGCAGTGCCCGCGGACTTCGTTCTCCGTTATAAATATTTTTGTCTCTGCCCGTTTGTCCCGCGTAATACTTCGGGTTAAAAGTTCGGGATAAATAAAAATTATGTTGAAGAATCATATCCTATGACACTCCACAATAACGTAGCTTTCTATTGGTGAAATAATTTTGAAAATCTGTTGTGTAGATCCAGAGATCCCTCACAACGTCACAAACTCACAAACGACTCACAACTCTTTATAATATTAGTATAGATATAGATTTAATTGCAAACATGATTCTATTATATATTCGGCGCAAAACCGGCAATTGGGGAGATCTTAGGGGGAGGACTTCGTCCAGCATTGGGCGTCTTTTGGCTGTGATGATGAGTATTATACATTTTAATTTATAAATTTTATTTGATGATGAGTATTATAAATTTTATTTTATTTTAATATAAGTGTTTAATGTAAGTGGTTTGTTATGTGTATAACTTACGTGACATGAATGGATTTATTATCATTGTTATCCAGTCATTGTGGAGATAGAGGCCACGGAGGCCAGCAGGGGTTCAAATCCTATTCTCGTGTACATACATATTTACAGACGAAGTTATGAAAATCGATTTATAAATAATAATGATTTTAGCCGAATGACACGAAACAAGAATAACGAAATCGTTTACCTAACCTTGTGCTGCTGCCAATGGTACGGTCAAGTTATTCTTTCATGGTTATTTTCTACGCACACTGCACATGCATCAATCTATTATTAAAATAAACGTCCCTCCAATGCGCACGCGCCGATATACATATACACTGCCTCGTTGGTTTAGCGTTCAAACGCAGATAATCAAGCCCTGGGTTCAAATCCCGGTCACCTGTGTAGTAACAGGTGACCGGGATTTGAACCCAGGGCATGCACCCATGGGTGGTGTTGAAAATTACTAAAGTGACTGAATCAGACTGACTGTCACTTACAGTAAAATTGGTCATTAACTGTCAAAAATTGTCATTTTCAGTCAATTTGATTTAAGTTACCTTTTAAGTTTTTCTCGTTGATAAAAGTCTACAACTTCGAAATTGAAACAAAAAAGTGGTTTTTATAACGTTTAGTATTATTATATGGTATTAATTATTTTACATTTTTAATCATGCGTGCGTTTAAGACAAAATGGAAACCTCGCATCGCCTCGCGCATCGACTTTGATGTCGCCATATCCTCTCATGATATAATAGAAAATAAAACGTTGCGTCATTTAAACTTGCATATGAATTGGGTACCTAAATAAATAAATAATTGGGTGGTAGTCGAGAATAGACAATAATATTTGAGTCAAATTGACTGAATTTGACAGTAAATGACCCGTCATTTAAGGTTTATGACAATTGTGACTAGTCATATTCAGTCATTTTACATCTCTACCCATGGGACAGTATGGGGTGGCCACGCGGTATTTTTAAATATACTAATTTGAAACCAAATGTCAGATTGTCAAGTATTTAGTTATTTTTATTATACTTTGTCTATAGTGCACTGACCATATTATTTCTGCATCACCCAAAGGTCGACTGGCAGAGAATCCCTTTGGCATTAAGTCTGCCTTTGTACAGTTTTTGTGCAATAAGTTTAAATAAATAAATAAAATATCTCATTGAGTAGCACACATTTAAGCGCGAGTGGGAATCGAACCCACGAATGACGAGCCGGCCTGCTGCAACGTGGTGTTTGGACTAGAATTTATGGAATACATTCGATGCTTCATTAACTTTACGATGCGGCGAAGTAATGAAGATGTTTTATTAGCGAAACCTGCACGGCTAGTATGCCAATACTTAAATTGGTCCATTAATAACAGGTGGTGTTTTGCATTATTATTTCTTAAACTAGCTGTGCCCCGCGGTTTTACCCGCGTTAAATATATAAATTATCACAGTAGGTGATAGCGTGATAATATGTAGCCTATATTTTGACACGACCTCTAAGTAATATTCATGCAAAATTTAAAGTAAATCCATGCAGTACTTTTTTATTTTAGCCCGGACATACATACAGACAAACCGACAAACAGACAAAAATTCTAAAAACTATATTTTTGGCTTTGATAACAATTGTAGATCACGACCCAAGTATCCTTTTAAAAAAATATGCAATGTACAGTTTTGACTTTCCTACGATTTTATTATATAAAAAATATAGATAATAGATAATATTTAAACCATTTATTTTTCATTCATTTATTCTTAGCATTATATAAATATATCATCATTATATTAACGGAAAGACGTCCATTTCTGGACAAAGGCTTCCCAAAGATCTGCATAAGGTCCGGTCTTTCGCTGCCACATCCTGCAGCTTCCCGCATCGAGATCTCTTTTAGCCGGGTCAAATACAACATGAAACGTAATTAACGCACACCCTCAAACACCCCGATTAGAATATTACATTGTGATCATAATACATACACTGAATTTTTAATTTAACATCTAGGAATAAATTTTATTTTTCTTTATTTTGTATTGAATGATGGAATTAGTATGAATACAAATAAAACTGCGATTTTAAAAGTCTTATTTCTTTGAATTACGGTCCATTAAAATTTTTGTTTTGGTTAAGATGACAATAATTTCCGTAGTTTTTATTTATTTGGAATAAAAAATTACCTATATTAAAAATGATATAAATCGATTCAGTAAACGATTCTGAACAAACTATTTTCAGGGTGTGAGTTAATTAAGTTACATGTTGTATAGATAAGAAACTGTCAAACTACTTAACTTTTTGAATGTCTCAGAGGGGACCTAAAGTTATCGGTCCCGGTTGTAGTCGTTAAGCCATATCAGAGAAAGCCGGACCAACAGTTTTACAAACGAAACAGTCCAAGCCTACTCCGAGATCTCTTTTAGCCGGGTCAAATATAAACGTGCATCCAAAAATAAACGAATTACTAGTAATTCCTCGTTCTCAGTGATTGGCAGCACATTCACGAGAGCGTTATGCAATATGTACAAATTAGTCATTGCCCTTGAATGGAGTCAAGGTAGATGCGTCTACAGAGCAGGCAAATATAGAGAATACGAACAAAAACGTGAAATTACACAACAGATTGCACTTTAGCAACCAAATTATCTGATGAGTAACTTATCATAACAGCTGTAAAAGTCCACTGCTGGACAAAAGCCTCCCCAAGAATCATCTTGGGGGTATGCCACAATCGCCACGCTTGGCAGACGGGTTGGCGATCACAGTAAGCTGTTAGCTGTTGCCCGTCCTCTGATAGATATTTCCTCGGGTCGACTTCTACGCCCCCCACGGGATGAGATGGGGTGATGATATTCTGATATTCGCCGCCCTCACCACACAAAAGAGTCTATGCATGTATAAATGTGGTATGTGGATCATTAAATGATATTTTGTAAATTAGTATAGTATTAAGTAAGTCGCAACTGGCTGTAACCGGGTTATATATTATAAAGTTGTAAAATAATACATATTAAAATTAAAACAATTAAACTTGATACCAATAATTGCCTGTATGCGTTCTCTATTATTATTGGAACCTACTTTCAAGACAGTGTAGTTCAATGAGTCATATAAATAAGCAGTTTTAAATTTAACGAAAACGCCTGTTTTCATAAGACTCTCCTCGAAGGTGCGATCCAACAGTAGTATTTTTATTTCTCGGCACTACCTGATGCAATATAATCATTGTATTATTTAATGTTCGCCTAACAATAAATAAAATGTTGCAATGACTTACATACACATTACTCATCAATGTTTCTAACAAAAATTTTGGTATGATTTTAACACGTCGATGTCATGAATACACGTTTAGTAATATGTAATAATGTCCTCGTGGTCGAATATCGGCCATGGCTGTCAGTCTCAATAGAAATTAGCCATCTGCATCAGGCGTATTACAGTGCACAAGTATATGCGCAAACACAAGGGCACTCTCATGATCCGATGGGGCGACTAACGACTCGACCAAACATTTTGTAAAGTCAGTGAAGCAAATTGCGCTTACTAAGAGGTAGAATAGGTCAATTCATTGCATAATATAAACAGTAAAATATGCATAGAACAATTACAAATTCAGGCAACCGACTAACATTTGTTGGTTTTGTTCATTGGAAAAGTTGATTGTTGAATGATACTGACACAGCCAACATCATAAAGCATTTGGTTCAATGGTAATCTAGCTAAATACTTAAGACCCCACACCGACTCTATAAGTTTTAAGATATTACCTTATAAAACCGAAACCCTTTTAAAAGATATATTCATAAGTAAAATAAAAATATTTTTTTTTAATACCTTCTAGTTATTAAATTAACATAGTTTTTTTTTAATAACGTTGTTTAATTAAAAAAAGACATTTCCTCTCCGAATAGTAATTACCAGAGACACTCACGCGTCGTTTACCCACCTTCCCTCCCTTACGATTTCTAACACAGATAAATAATTGATTTATTATACTTATTCTAACACAGAGATAAATCATTGATTTATTATACATATATTCTCTAAGCAGGAGGTAGATGCATCCCTACAACCATTCTCTTCACTAGAAGACTAACGATATAGTCTCCTGCAGGATACGCAATAATCCCGCGGACTGCTTATAGAACGGAACAATGCTAGTCTCTGTGTATTTTACTGTCTGCAGTGTGCATTTAATGCGTTTGCATCCCGATAGGGCATCCACGCTTTACGATTTGAGAGGACAATGCTGAGTTGATTGTTGTACCATCTTATTATATTGTAAGTAGAACAAGGTGAATATAATAATGCCATAAACTATTATATTGATATATAATAAATTCATATGAGAACAGTGCATGATAATAAACAAGTATGGCCGACGCCACGCTCCTAGTTACAGTTTGTTGTATTACATACATACATACATTGACTCACGCCTGTTTCCTAGAGGTGTTTCCTAGAGGTGTAGGCAGAGACAACGGATTTCCATCTGTGACGATCTTTGCACACCTCTTTTGCCTTGTTTACTGTCATTATATTCTTCAATTTTTCCTGGCAAGAAGAATATCAAAGCAGCCGGAGCATGGAAGTTGAGTGATATACGGCCATGCCTCACACACCTCGTAAAGGTGTCAGAATCCTTCGATCGTCTCGGATAGTTGTCTCATCGGATTCTTACAGTAAATAATAGTTAAAATTTTGCGTCATGCCCTAGTTAGTTTGACCGTACCCTGAGAGGGCTTGCGTTTGTTTTTCCGGGATGACGAATTTTGCCAGTCAGGCATAACTGGTCCTTCTTGCATGTGGCGGGCAGCAGAGGATACTTCTCTTACTGCCACTGCAGCCCCGAGGGATAATTGGGCTAGGTATATGGCCGATTTGACACAGGGCCCTCAGTTAGGTCAGGTTTCTGTTTATAATTAATTGAATATTCTATTATTTGTTTACTTTTTACCACCTTGTCTACTGTGGTAGGCCTTGTGAATATGAAGCGGGGATGGTAAGCGATTATGCATACTTCAGATGATGAAAATAAAAATACAAATCAAATTATTTTAAACCAAAATATTTGTTAAATAAGTAAATACCCATTTATCACGACATATCAATATTTTCGTCTGGATCGTTTCCAATTGTTTTCCTAACTTTGGCTTAACATTCATATACCAAAATGAAAGATAACATTTTGACAAAATACCTTTCAAATGACATTACCGGTTACACCTACCTACATTAAAGATCATGATGTCAGCCGAAAGTCCACTGCTGAACAAAGGCGTCCACATTAGCCAGTTTTGCTAGCCGCCCTTCCTTTCTTTTTTTTGTTATGGCAGGGGGAATGTCTACGCATGCCACCCGCAAAAAGTGTCTACGGGTGGGTATGTCGGACTCGCACCTACTAAACCTAACCTACCGTGGACTTCTCTTGGTGCCAAATGGGGGAGCTCCGGGAACGCGGGTATGCTGCTCCGGTGCACCAGCAACCCTCCCTCCCTATCTACTACTATCGGTTCACCTTGCCCCAGAAGTTGGACCGATGATATGGCGTCTTCCGGTTCGAGGTAGCCACTCGAGAACCTTCCCCACCTTACGGCCATCGGTTTTAAGAGCTTCTACCACTTCAGCTTGACAATTCTTAGGGCTGAGTCAGTTACTTTGGTTCTTTTGCGGATTATGACATTGCTGATTCATTATCGAGGGGAAATAGCCCTCTCAATTTCTCTTTGTGTAAACATTAGCCATTAGTCTTTAGTTAGTAAGTTTTAGCAAGTTATCACTGGCAACACACACAAAGGTGACGGAATGGTACAGCCGCCAGCACATCAAGCTACTCCAATCTGTCAGATTTCCCCATTGAAAGTGAACGTTATGCTTATGTGATAAAGTTAAAAATCTATAAAAGAAATTTGATAGATTGGGGTAGCTGGATGTGCTGGCGTCTGTACATCTACCGTAGTGTGTTGTCACTTTCGACTAGAGACACATTAAATACAGTTTTATTAATACGTATCGTGGCCTTTAGATCCTCTATGTATGTATTATGTATTTTATTTGTTTGTTGGTCTGTCATGCCAATACTACCAGATAGGTTAGTTTTTTTTTGTTTCAACCAACAACGATATAAAATATCTGTAACAACCAAATTTTGTCTCATTTGAAAAGCAAGTCACCATACAATTGAATAAATGCTTTTAATTAATCAAAACACCAAATATTCTTAAAGGCACTTATAAAAAGGTTTATAAGTACTTTTAAATATTAATAGACGGGACGGGACGGGTTTAGATCCTTGTTTAAGGTCAAACGAGATTTTACCACATGAAACAGACCACATCAGAAGGTCTTTTTTTGAAAGGTCTAGACCTTGACGGCCTTCCTGTTTTATGTTTACGCTAACTGTTCATATCAGGTCTGATCTTACAATTTCACAGGATTACTGAAATTTTTTTATGGCTGAAATTGTATGTTACTTAAATTCCGGCAGAAATTACTTAAGTAAACTGTCTACTGTATAGACGCCAGCACATCCAGCTACACCAATCTGTCAAATTTATTTAATAGATTTTCAACTTTGACACATAAGTGTAAGGTTCACTTTTATTGGGGAAATTTGACAGATTGGGGTAGTTTGATGTGGTAGCGTCTGTACTAAATGAAAGCTAGAATGAAAAAGTTATTTTTTTTTTTGAAAACATGAATAAATAAAAATAAAACCGTTTTTATTCACATAGACTTTTAAGAAGCTTACTTACTTTTAAAATCGTACAAAAATGAATTGCAATATTACAAATCAACTATAAGTAGGTATATATTTAATTCTAGGTAAAAAATAATAATAAGATCGTGACTTATATTTCATCACCTTCATATCAGCCGAAAGACGTTCTGTGCTGGACAAAGGCCTCCCCAAAGATCTTCACAATTGCCGGTCTTGAGCTATTCGCATCCAGCGTTTTCCAGCGCTTATTTTAATCATATATAATTATACTTTATGATTGTATTGTCTATTAAATAAGAAGTTGAAGTTTATTAAATACTAATTGCCAATATATTGTAAGAATTCTGAATTATTATGATTACAATGAGGAAAATCTAATCTAACGTGATTTTTTTATCAATTTAATGTGTGGCCATATTATCATGACGATTCCTTGGCAGTGAATGAGCGGATGTATGCCAATACGACAGACGAGCCCAATGAGATACGAGTCACAAGTCTGTGAGATTTGTTATCTGTAGTCTACATTTGAGTTTCCGTAATGAGTTCCATCATCATAATTTGATTGTGGAGTACAAATTGAATGTAATATTTTAGTTGCATAATAAACATGTACATACATAAAGAATTTTTATGAATATAAGTATATATATATATATATATATATATATATATATATATAAACTATATCTTGGAGAAACTAACACACTGCCATCTGAAATCAAACTATATACGTACATACATATAATACAAATATAATGTCCATCACCCATGGCGATCTGATCCCAAATTAAGCAAAGCTATGGAAATTAAATAACTGATATACTATTTTTCTATTGAAAATAAATACCCTATCCTACCCTATCTATAAATACTAATATTATAGATTAGCAAGGCAGTATTAATTGTTTAAACATTGACATGTAAACGTATTTAAAAAAATAGCAATCATAAAAGTTATATCAGGATTTTCATAATTATTAATTTCTCAATGAATACAGCTTTGTCATTAATTATGATTAAACAATTCATTGATGTCATGATATATGCTTTTTCAGCGAGAAAACCATGCTTTTTTCTTTGTCTCCTACTCACATAGACAATTAAGTTTGGAGTTTTACTTTAGTCGTGTGGTCAAAAGCACACTCTGTTTTTTTCTGCAAAATACAGACGTCAGCACATCAAGCTACCTCAATCTGTCAAATTTCTTTAATAGATTTTCAACTTTATCTCAGAAGAATAAGGCTCACTTTCAATTGGCGAAATTTGACAGATTGGGGTAGTTTGATGTGCCTTCACGGCTCTAACAGGCTTGAAATCGAAAGAGGCTAAATTATTTACGACCAAATCTACTTATACTTTATACTGTAATCTAATTATAGTTCTTCTTCTAACTTCTTCCCATTTCTATAAGGGTTAGCTCCCACCCTAACCCGTAGCAGTAAGCGCATTGAATTGAGCGACTGCCATCCGGATAGACAAGCCTGGTTTCACATTTTATTCGGTACCTGACTGGCTTTAACGGTTGTCATGTTCTCCCATTAACTAACCAAATCAATTTTTGTATATACACAATTGTTCGGTGCCAGAATCGAACACAAAAACCTTCCGGCCGTAAAGGCCCGACCGGATAGATTACACCACTTGGACACAGGGGTCGTACTTATTTCCTTCTTGCATGGTTATACATATAATTAATAACTTTTCATAGCCCCATTACTTAATTTATAAGCGTCTCCGTGCTTTGTTAAGTTGTCACTTCAGTCATTAGACATCAGTCATTAGACATCAGTCGTTAAGTCATGTCTAAGGTCCACTGGGCGATACGATAAGTAAATTTAACTCTTCTAAGTATAATATTATCTACTGCCTTCTAATTATATAACGCAGTAAATTCTAATCTTTTGATTATAAAATCGTGAGTTTATGGACTGTGTTTAAATAATAATAACTACCTTATTAACACCTCACTCAGTAATATAAATACAATAAAATACAGTTTTATGTAAATTAGCACGTTTACGTAGAATTTCATAAAATATTGCGTCAGCGCACGTAGGGATCTACTCGTACTGATGCTTTCAAGTTAGACTGTGCCGAATTGGCATGGCTTAGATCAGTGCGGAGAAAGGGGGCGCTGGAGCAGCATACACGCATTACAATAGTAATTTAAAGTAATCTTTAATACATCTATTTTTCTTTGTAACTACGATATTAATTATTATTATAAAACTCATGTCTATGTACAGCTTTCAACCAATGAAATCACAGAAAAACTCATGAGGCTGCAACAATGGGAATTTTTTGAACGCTGTGAGTGAGGGTGTATTTGAATTTCTTAAAGTAGTTTATTTTAGTTGTAGCCGTATTCTTAATGTATTTTACAAACTTCCACTTGCATTGGAGAGCGAAAGAACGTGTTGATCCAGGACCTTGTAAAGTGAAGCAATTGTGCCGGAGAGGGAGAATAAGTGCTCCAATGATCTAGAACCTTGTAAAGTGAAGCAATTGTGCTGGAGAACGAGAGAACGTGCTTCCAGAAGCATGTAAAGTGAAGTAGACGTGGTCAAAAGAGAACATGTTGTGTGAATCGTGCTGAAGAGCAAAAGACGGTGTAGCAACCACCCAGATGCTTCTAAAGAGAAGCAATTGCGCTGGAGAGCGACAGAACGTTTTATAAAAATCCAGAAGCATGCCAAGTAAAGCAATCGTGCTTGTAAAGTGAAGCAATTGTGCTGAAGAGCGATAGAACGTTTCCCAACGATCTAGATGTTTTAAAGGCAAGGAATTGTGCTGGAGAGCGAAAGAACGTGTTGCCACGATCCAGATGCTTCTAAAGAGAAGCAAATGGCACTGGAGAGCGATAGAACGTTTTACAACAATCCAGAAGCATGGCAAGAGAGTAATTGTGCTGGAGAGTAAAAAAAGGTGTTGCTACCACCCATATGCTTGTAAAGTGAAGCAATCGTGCTGGAGAGTGATAAAAAGTTACCTAGCGATCCAGATGTTTGAAAGAGACGGAATTATGCTGGAAATCGAAGACCGTGTTGCAACAATTTATATGCTTATAAAGTGAAGCAATTGCGCTGGAGAGCGAAAGAAAGTGTTGCAAAGATCCTGAAGATTGTAAAATGAAGCAATTGTGCTGGATAGCGAAAGAACGTGTTACAAGGATTCTGAGGTTTGTAAAGTGAAGAAAAGAAGAAGAAGAATGTTGGAGAGCGAGAGAAGGTGTTGCAACCACCCAGATACTTGTCAAGTGAGGCAATTGTGCTGGAGAGCGTTAGAACGTTTCCTAACGATCCAGATGTATGAAAGAGAAGGAATTGTGCTGGAGAGTGAAATAACGTGTTGAAAAGATCCTGAAGCTTTTAAAGTGAAGGAAACGTGCTGAAAAGAGAGAGAGAGAGAGGGAACATGGTGCAATGATTCATAAGTTTGTACAGTGAAGGAATTGTTCTATAGAGCGAGAAGTAAGTATTACATTTCATATCCGACGTTGAACTTCCTTAATAACAACTCGGCATTTACTCACGTATGTTGGAAAATAACGTGAATATATTAATAATAATATAAAACTTTATACATTGGTAGATCATTTTTAATGGTTGCATAAAAATGCGGTAGATACTAGGAATGTGTAGTATCTGTCCTTGCATAGTAATAGGCAGTTGGAGATATCTGTTGCAGGTTTGAATCCTGTTCCTTTAATTGCGATTGCTGCCTAATGGATATTGGTAGGATTGAATTTCATTAGATGTAGAGGTAGTAATCTTAACCTTAATTTCATTTCCATTTCGTGAATAATAATCAGGTAAGTATTTTTGTTTACATAGCGCACGGTTAATGCATAGCCAAAGGGTCCTTAACCCGTTAAGGGGCTGATACGAACAAATTCTATCGCTACATGTCCTCCCGCCAAACTAGTAATAAGCTTATTTAGCCTATTTTAAGTTCAGTAAACGTTATTTGAGGCCTATACTCGGATTGTTGGAAGCCGTTGGATGCGCAAGACCGGCAATCGTGGAGACCTCTGAGAGGCCTTTATACAGCAGTGGGCCTTTCGGCTGATAAGATGATGATACTCGGAGTTTCCCTTCGAGATAGAATCAGAAATATCGAGATCCGGAGACTATATAGCCCGAAGAATTGCCATACTGAAGTGGCAGTTGGCAGGGCATAGATCGAGGAACCGATGGCCGCTGGTGCAAAAAGGTTTTTGATTAGCGACCGCATATTGGAAGACGCAGTTAATTAATTAATGATTCAACTGCGGTTAGAATAAAATAAATATTAAAACGCAGAGGTAATTTTTGTTATAATTTCCACCCAGGAAATTCCCGATAAAGGAGCAGTTTCTTCAAAATATGGTCCTTAAAATAATATAGTTTATACACGTTTTTACTACATTGGAAATGTTATCCTAAGGTTGTCTTGAACTATTTACAATTGTTGTGCAATATTATTACGGCCACCGTAGCCTAGTTGGTAGTGCTCGTGACTACGAAGCTGGTGGTCCTGGGTTCAAATCCCGGTAAGTGCAAATATTTGTGTAATGAGCACGAATATTGTTTCTGATTCATGGATGTTTTCTATGTATTTAAGTATTTATGTATCTAAATAAGTATGTATATCGTCGCCTGCTACCCATAGTACAAGCTTTGCTTAGTTTGGGGCTAGGATGATCTGTGTGACATTGTCCCTATATATTATTAAAAAAAATATCTAATCTTATATGTTCTAGTAGAATTACTTAAAATCTTGGGTAAATAACCTGACGACCACCGTGACTCAGTTGGTAGTGAAGCTATCTTCTGATCCAAAGTTGGCGACTTTGATTCTCGTTCAAGACAAATATTTGGGTTCATCAACATGTCTATTCGTCTTCGTCTAGGTGTTTTCTTTCTACTATATGTCTATATTTACCGAAAAATAAATAAGTACCTATTACTACCTGTCGTCTAGCATTCATAGTACAAGTTTTGCTTAGTTTAGGCTAGATGGCGCCGTGTGTTCTGTGCTATTAATAAGCTTGTTGTCAGCCTTTTAATGAATAGACACTATGCATTAGCGCTTCGTGAAAAGGAGCAAATCGGCGCACGCGACTCTTATCGCCATCGTTAAAACATTATCTTGCTTAGCTAATTTTATTCCTACATGGATCTGTAATGCTATTTTTTATGTGAGATTTTCTTCTGCCTTGCATTTTACCATTTCAATTGGGGTCAGCTCCCAGTCTGACCCGTTTAGGCTAACTACTTGAATAAGTGCAGTCTATGTAATAGTAATAAGTTATTGTTCTGGTTTTAGATGTCACTAAGGTTGCCAGAGCTCGAGTTACACCAAATTTTATTATTTTCCGCAGTGCAAAGCGTTCATCTAGAACCAAGACGGTCAAATTATAAATATTGTGATGTGTAACATCCAAAAACTCCGAAATATTTTATTCCGAAATTCGGTGCACCGATTTTAGAAGTCCGAATTTCATAACATTTAAGAATTATAATGATGTGGAATTTGTGGAAAGAAAATTCTTGGATTTTGCACCACGATAATGCGCCTTCGCACAAGGCCATCATTGTGAACGAATTTTTGACCAAACACTCAACAAATACCATCCAGCAGCCACCATATTCACCAGATATGGCTCCAGCTGACTTCTTTCTTTTTCCTAAACTCAAATTACCACTTCGTGGTACCCGTTTTCAATCGGTAGAAGACATAAAGGAGAATTCGCGGCGTGAACTGAACTCAATTCCGAAAGCAGCGTTTAAAAAATGTTTTGATGAATGGATTATTCGTTGGCGTAAGTGTATCGTTTCTGAGCATGGATATCATTCTGGAGCATACTTTGAAGGTGATAAAATAAATTTGGATGAATAACAAACATTTTGTATATGATTGATATTTTCCCGGTACTTTCTTGACAGAGTAGTACACCCATGTAGAATAAATAAATAAATATAATTAATAGCTACATAAATATGTAATATTAACACAAACATATTTCGTATTTTTGATGTTCCTGATTATTATCTACAAAGACGGAATTTGTATTATTCGGTCCATCGAAACTCGGCATTTTGAGAAAAGCCATTAACTAAACTAAAGTCGTAGTACAGAACCTAAAACCTTTTTATTCACTGGGTATACGTTCCTAAAATATGCCTCGAATACAGAAACCGTGAATATGGAATGGTAATTTATATGGGACTAGAGGGGATACCTACGGTTGTAGGTTCTTTAAATTTATGTTTAATAATGATTTTATGCTGTGTGGTGACGGCGAGAAACTGCTATGTGGTGACGGCGACAAATACCAGAATCAGAATATCATCACCCCATCTCATCCCGTGGGGGGCGTAGAAGTCGACCCGAGGAAATATCTACCAGAGGACGGGCAGCAGCTTCCTTCTGATTACTACTGCGATCGCCAACCCGCCTGCCAAGCGTGGCGATTATGGCATATCCCCCCAAGACGATACTTGAGGGAGGATTGTCCAGCAGTGGACTTATTTAGCTGTAATGATGACGATAATGATGATGATTTTAATAATTCATTTATCAGATAGCAATTCAACCAATTGGATGGTCGAGTCGATTTTTTTTGTAAAAGCGTATACGTAGGCCAAAAAGGGACCGTGCACGGGATTGTGGTCGCGTTGCAATTAAAATAGCCTCAACAAATCGGTGCACCAGTCAAGATAAAAATGTGCAAGGCACTCTATACAGCCACCAGGTGATGATAAACCCAGATAAACCCATACTGTTGCCAATCCCTACAAACATGCATGTAAATTAGGACATTCCTATGTGCAATTACCTACTTGCATGGGCGTGTGTACTCCCGTTGTATATAAGTCTGTATTCTAGGCTCGTAAATACTGATCTATGGCCATAGATAGCTTCGTTATTTGGAAGATATGTAGTATATTGGAAATACCATTTGTGGAGTTATGGGAGGAATAAATTAGTGCATCATAATATTAATATACGTAAAGCAAAAACTTTGTACCCCTTTGTACTAAAATTGTGTGGACGGCGTTATATAATAATATAGTTAATGATAATATCCTGGGACATTATTCACATACGGCCATCTGATCCGATCTTATATATATATATATAGATAATTACACCCAGATTCAGGACAAACAGACATGTTCATACACACAAATATCTGACCTGGGTGAGAATCGAACCCACGACCTGCGGCGTGCAAAGCAAGACTTTACCAACCACGCCACAGCGCCGTCGAAACATTAGGGTATCAAAATTATAATATTATCATCATCACATTAAGCAAAAGCTTTGCTACACGAAATTTTTTAACGAAAATTGCACGGAAGGAGGAGTATAAAATTTGGTACAGTTAAAGTCCATATGGTGATTGTGCAGAGTTGGTTAACCTCGCCGATTTCTTACGAACTACACACTCATAACACCAAAGGGCGGCAAATGCGTTACCAGCCCTTAAGAAAGTAATAAGCCCTCTTCTTCAAGGTTGTCATATAATTGCAATGTTAAGAATATTCCAAAAGAATAAATATTCTAAAAGCATACATTTAGGTCCAGCAACAGGTTTCTGTCGGTCATCATCACATCATAATATCAGCCAAAAGGTGTCAACTGCTGGACAAAGCCTCCCCAAAGATCTCCACAACTACTAGCCTTGCGATATCCTTCATAATATCACCGATCCAACTTGTAAGGGTAAGACCCTCACAAGACGTAAATTACATAGCACCCCTGGCCACGGCCTTCCCAAAGATCACCGCACTTGCTACATCCGCATCCAGCGGATTCCAGCGAGTCTCACAAGACCATCGGTCCATTTTATAAGGGGCTACCTACGCTGCGTCTTCCGGTTTGCGGTCGTCACTCGAGATTTTTTCTGCCCCAGCAATTCTACGAGCTATGTGCCCTTCCCTCTGCCACTTCAACTTGGCAATTCTTCGGGTTAATTCGGCTACTTTGGTTCGCCTGCGGATATCAACATTTCTAATTCGATCATGCCAGGAAACTCCGAGCAAACCCCTCTCAATTGTTCTTTGGGTTACCGTGAGCCTTCTTAAGCCTATAGTAAGCAAGCAACCACGACTCTGTTCATTAAGTGATCACTGAACAAACTGTCCGTGATCTACATTTATTATTCGCGTGTAATGTGAGCAAAAGCTTTCGGATCCCACTATCCACCTTTTATCAGTATTCTGATAAACCCACAGTGTTGCCAAATCCTTTCCATATGATGCACGTAGAGCTACACACTCGTATGTCTGATGTAGGCTACTGCATTCCAAAGCGCATTTGTTTCGTATTACTTGCATCGGCAGCGCTTCCAATGAGGCACGCTATAGGGTTGGCTACGCGCAATTCCTGCACGCGTGGCGCAGCGGCTAAGACAGTCGCCTCGCCGCTTCGTGTTGCGGGTTCGAATCCCGCCCCGGACAACTATTTGTGAGACCCATAAATAGTTGTTGAGTCTGGATGTAATTTGTGTCCGTCTATTATATGTTTGTAAAGTACCCCGCGACACAGTGATTACAATAGTTGGGAGAAGTCTTTAAAAAAAAAAATATAAAATTAGCAGCACGTCGGTCACCTCACGACTTACTCCGCGCACTCAATAATACACGCTTGTATTTTTTTATTAAAACATCTTTATGCAAGCTTGACTTGGGGAGAAGCTGGTGAATGCGCGACTAGAGCGTTAGGAAAAGTGTGATCGGGCGAGGCGGACGGAAGTTCTGGAAGTTTACTTCCTCATCATCATGTCAGCCTAATAACGTCCACTGATGCAAAAAGGCCTCCCCAAAAGATTTCTACAATGGAATTGTGTCCATAATTTGCCAGATTTGGCAGACGGGTTGGGGATCGTGGTCATAGTGCACAGAGCTTACTTATAAATAAATAAAATAAAAAAGGTTTTTATTGACGTAGACTTTAAAAAAGCGCTTGTAAATAGTCAGAACATGTTTCTAGTAATATAGTTGTATACATTATTATTTCTAGTTACATAGATATTTAGGTACACGGATTGTATGAAAACATTTATAAAAATTATTTTATAATAGCAATTATATTTAGCTAGCTTGTATTAAGTTATTGTCAAAGAGATTATGTTTAAATGTAATTATCAAAATTTATACTTTAACTATATTTTACTACATAATTGTCTGAATTATTTATTATTATGGCGGACCTTGTGTTAATAACGACGGTCGCGCTTTAATGCTACCACAGGATCCAATGCGCCCCAACTGAGAAGAGTTAGTATAACAAAGTCATAACTGGGTACACCTTACACCTATGCTTTCATGGTGTAATTTTAACTCCCATAGGACTGGACTACTCATCATTCCCCAAGAATGCGAACATGAGGCAATTACAATAAATATTAACCAGCCCTACGTCAGTAGCAACTATGTACTCGCATATTTTCACCATTGTGTTTTGATAAACATGCATTTCTCTGAGCATTCAGACCAAACAATTTGATCGCGTCAATACTATTTTTGGCTTTTAAATATTTGTGTACGCGTATTGTTTTGAATTGTTTCGGAAATAGTTGAAAGTGTTTGATCATCAGCAGTTTAGTTGGTTATCAAAGTATTGGATTTGTAAACAGGAGTTGGCACGCGCGTTTATGGTCGAATCGCTAGTCAAATTACAGTTCTTTCTATTGTAGAAGTTATTATACTTCTGGGCATTTTAATAATGAGGCTAATCCCACCCTGAAACCCAACTCTATAAGCCAGGATCAATAGCCACTATTGATCCTGGCACCCTGAACACATTGATAAGGCGCTGATCGATGAGGCCCAGGCACTTCCAGGGGAATTGTTTCAGCAGTTTTGGATCCCACAAAGAGTACTAGCAGAAAAAGTAGTGATATAGCGGAATTAGAGTCCATACCAACTCCTGGACTATGTAGCTAGCAACCAATATCAGGAGTAGTTTATTATACATGTTGTAGCACCCAAGATCAACTACGCGAAAGACGCTAACGACTCGGTTTTGCCATGCTTACTATATTAATTAAGTATATTACTGAGATTTTGTATTGTATGTAGAGTATTTGTGTCCCCTTTTGCCATGCTTACTATATTAACTAAGTATATTACTGAGTTTTTGTATTGTATGTAGAGTATTTGTGTCCTCCTAGAGGACACAAGTAAATTGAACTGGAAAATATCTTCGGTAATTTTACAGCTGGTTTCTTTAGTAACATATCACTCGTTTTATTAGGCTATATTATATTCTTATACATTATTTCCCCAGTTTGCTTCTGAAGGGCAGAAACTTATTTTTTCCCACTCTTCTGATTTATATTAGATTTTTTGCGGGACCAAAGACAGTACTTGCGGTTCACAGGGCCATGCCTGGGTTTCATCGCTCAGAGTATTTATTGTGTGCTACTGTTGGTCTTAGCTCGCAGAAGATGCAGTGATGGGTTAGATGATGGCACTAATTATCCCGTCAGCCACTGCATGTCTAGTGAACCAGAATAAACTTCAGTAGGTCCCGAGCCACGGCAACAATCTTAGATCACGCAACGAATTGAATGAGAAAATTATATTAGAACTTAAATAGATTTTGTAGTCATTTAATTCACCAAGTTAACATCAATCCGGTTGAAACCAGTCTCGATGGAAAATAGTTATCTCCGTGTGACATGTGATAGTTCAAGTGTGTGAGCAAACACAGGTGCACAAGAGTGCATCACCATGTCCGTTCCGTCCAATTATAAGAATAATTGGACGGAACGGGCAAGCCGAGACGACCGGAGACAGGTCAGGTCGTGACATAAATAGTGATCTTTTGGCATTTATAGATGCATGTCTTGTGAGGGTCGCTGAAAACTGCTGGTTGCGGGTAAAGTAGAACCGGCAACTGAGCAGAAATATGGGGAAGGCTTTTGTCCATCATTGGACGTTTTTTGGCTGATAAGAGAATGGTGATGATGACTGTTACAAAAATATTACAACCAAATTCAACCTTTCTTTATAAGCTTTTCATTCTAAAATAATTATATTTTTTAGATTATAATTATTTTAGACTGTCTGTAAATAATAAACTGACGATAAATTGGTGTATTGTCATATCACTAGATAGTTTTAGTAAGAAGACGTAATAAACAAGAATATTCGACATCTACCGGGATTTTCTGATATTCCTAGAGATTTCGTGAAATCCCTGATATCTTCATTTCCCTGCGACATATACATTTGCAGACCCAAATAGATTTGCAAGCGTGAAGATTTCATGCCAAAAGCAATGCAATAATTGCCTGTCAGCCTGCAGTTACGAGTTCCAGGTGTTCAGTTCAGCCTTGACAATGCACCTTGAAAACAAATACTCATGATATCGTAAGATCGCTATTTGTTGCAATTACTTTGAAATCGCTATAAATACATTTTGTCTGTTTAATTTCCGGCGCATTGATGAAGTATATTTAAGTTTGAACCTGGTTTTTTGGCTGAATCTAAATCACCCACGATGAACTCTACCAGGTTAAATATATTACACTTTTTTTTAATATCTTTGTAGAAATTGGTTGATATCGTATAGAGGCGCCGCAGATGCGTTGCCGGCTATTAAGAAACGAAAAGGCTCGTTTCTTGAAGGTTGCCAAGGCCATCCCAACGTGATAGTGAGGGTGAAGAGAATGCACACACTTTGTCCAATCATTAATTTTTAGGGTTCCGTAGCCAAAGGGTAAAACGGGACCCTATTACTTCGTTGTCTGTCTGTCCGTCTATCACAAGGCATGTGATTTATCTCATGAACCGTGATAGTAAAACAGTTGAAATTTTCACAGATGATGTATTTTTGTTGCCGCTATAATAATAAAAAACAAAATAAAATAAATATTGAAGAGGGCTCCCATACAACAAATGTGATTATTTTTATCGTTTTTAATAGATAATGGTACGGAACCGTTTGTGCGCGAGTCCGACTCACACTTAGCCGGTTTTTTTTATTGGTGTCATTCGTTTTGTAAACCTACAGCTGATTTAACAAAATGAGTTTGTTGAATATTTACCATACCATAGACAATATCAGGTCTTCCATTATATCAAAATTATAACCAAGAGAAAAGGACAAAAATCTTTTCCTTCTTTTCTGTTTAAGGGTGCACTTGGTAATAAACAGCAACACAGTATTACGAATCATGGAAGAAGCCAAGACTCAAACACCTCTTAACTGCTCTGGTACTTATTGTATAAGGGTTTATGGTATATTCCTTACAAAACTGATTAAAGTTCCTGCTTGATCAGATTATGGGATTATATCTCGTTTTCATACATATACTAAAATGTACTCAGCAGCTCAGGCAATCCATCACTAGCTATTATTTTTAAATCCCGGCGCAAAAAGAGAGGCTTCATAAGTTTGCCATCAATGTCTCTCTCTGTGTGTGTATGTGTCTGACGATGACATCGCAGCTCTCGAACGAATGATTAACCGATTGTGATTTTGTTTTTCTTTTTCATTTAAAGGTTTTTGTTTAAATTTAATCGATATGGCATATCTGTATGTATTTTAAAATAAATCTAATTTCTTCCTTTACTTTGTATTGTATAAACTTTGTAGTAACATCTTTCTATCTTATATTCTATCTCGTATACTTCCTTACTTTAACATTGCATACTGAACTGAATAGCAATTAAGTAATGACTATGTAAACAGAGCAAGAACGTTGCCGACAAACTGCTGTGCAGTTTGGCAAAAATGTCTAAAACTTAAATGTGTACTTTTTTCAAAAAAAAAAGAATATTAAAAAGAAAAAAAAATCGGTCCCAGATGATCGCCGCCACAAAACATAATGGCGGATAACATATTTTTACACAACTCCATAAATATAGGTATCGGGAAAGCGGTTGACTAGTTGAATACTATACACTAGGACAAATTTCCAATCCAAAATGGCCGCCAACACGAAATTGGCGAATTAGATACTTTTTTCACAACTCTGTCGATATAGGTATCAACGGAAAGGGCTTGACAAGTAGAATACGAAACCATAAGAAAAGGGGTTAATATCCTGCCTTATAATAATAAACTCACCTCATTATAAGCAGCCACGTCCAAATGCCTGATGACATCATCAGCCATGCCAGTGACATTTGTGAGGAACGTTTTCAAGTCATCACCGGCTCTGGCTGCGTAGTCGGTGTACAGGTAGAGAGCGTCTGCCCTCGTTGAGTGCAGCTCTTCGGTCAGCGGCTCCACGGGATCTGCTAAGATGAGGTTCTCCGGACGCGTCTTGTTGGCAACGTCAATGTAGATAACTGCGTCCTGCAAAAAAAATTTGAATGTTAAAACGATATAGATGTGGTATCCATAATAAAATAAAGCCATAATGATAACATTTAATTCGTACCTTAATATAGACAGAACCATTCAGACAATATGTAGTAAAAATATAGCTAAAATTTAAATAATTAAACCTACACATGATCCTTGACAATAACTTAATTTAAGTTAGCTAAATATCGTTACTGTTATAAAATAAATCTTATTGTAAATTATTTCCTACAATCCGTGTACCTAAACATCAATATCTACCTAAAAATAATTATAAATTAATCATATATTATTACGAACATTTTCTGACAATTTACAAGCGCTTTTTTAAAGTCTACGTGAATAAAAACCTTTTTTATTTATTTATTTTATTTTATCCAGGACAGATATTTGTGTGCATGAACATTGCCATTTGCCAAGATCGTGACCAATGGAAATCCGTTGTCTCTGCCTACCCCTCTTGGAAACAGGCGTAAGTCTATGTATGTATGAACATGTCTGTTTGTCCTGAGTCAAGTGTAATTATCAATATAAGTATGTATTAACAAAAGAAAAGTAGTATATGAAGTATATCAGTGATCGAGTTTCCATAGTCCAAACTCTGCTTAGTTTGAGATCAGATAACCGTATTTGAATAATGTACTACGATATTATAATTATATATTGAAATAAGGTATAGAACAGCGTTCTTTTGTTCTATGAGTAACTCTACTGAGAGTCGGTAATAAAGGAGGGCAATTCAGAACCCTCCCAGGGTACGTGTCCCGAAAATTTGGGATACGGTGAAAATGGGGGGCACCGGATCAGCATGACCGCATTCCCGGGATCCTCCAATCAGAAAAAATAATTAAAAAAAATCTCTATACATAAGTAGCGGCCCGGTACGTGCTTCGCTACGCTTTTAAGTATTAGTACAAGTTTGTATATGGGAGTATAGAAATATGTTGATTTTACACTTTTTCAAGACTTTTTTCTACGTACAAAACTTCCCTGGACTTCCACGAATAATTCAAAACCAAAATTAGCCAAATCGGTAAAGGCGTTGTTGAGTTATAACATTACAACGAAAAGTGGTATTGATTTTAATATATATCGATACATAATTAATACTAAAACTTCAGGTAATAGAATTATTCAGTTAAAATTATGGCGGTGGGAACTTGACACTGTCTTTGGAGCTCATTTGAGTGTGGGAAGGGTCTGTAAGTCAAGAGTTATGCCATGTACATCGCAAGCATTGGCAACCACTTACCATATACTGCCGTATTCTAGTTTGCCAACCCAAACAAGTAGAGAAATGAACAATCTTTAAAAGGTCAGTAAAAACTCAAATTAACTCCTCCAATACAATAAGCTACACTGCCTTCTAATTATGTCGTATTACTATTAGTAGTATGCAAGAGTATGCAAGTATGCAAGAATACTGCCTTCTAATACGTCTTATTACAGTTATTGCTATTGGTAGTATAAACTAAGACTTAGAAGGTAGTACATGGTACATCGCAAGCATTGTAGGCTTTGATAATCACTTATCATGTACTGCCGTATACTGGTTTACCAACACAAATACGACGAATGCACGTGTGGCGCAGTGTCTAAGACAGTCGCCTCGCCGCTTCGTGTCGCGGGTTCGAGTCGAGGTTAATGAATTTCTATTGTAATTTTATGGTTTCTATTGTACCTTTGTATGTTTTAATTTTATAATTCAATGTAAATTTTCAATGCAATGTAAAAATTGTTACTGAAATAAATGAAATGAAAGAAATAAGTTAAGAAATGGGCAATCTTTAATAGGTCAGTAATTACTCAAATTAACTCCTCCAATACATTTAGCTACACTGCCTTCTATTATGTCGTATTACTATTGGTAGTATGCAATACGATAGTAAAGTTATACTGCGTTCTAATTACTGTTATTGCTATTGGTAGTATAAACTAAGACTTAGAAGGCAGTATCATGAAACTCATAAATTTGAATTTTAACTTAAGGCCAGTTAGAATTCAAATATTTTTAATTTAACTTATACTTTAAAGACGTTTATAGAAATCAAATTTATATGCTTCAAAGACGCACCGTAACATGCCGTTTACATTTAGTTTTGGAAACTTTTACAGCTTCCGGACAATAAGATTCACCGTCCGGGTTTGAATCCATTGTGTAGTTCTAAGTGTAGGTAGCGACGACAGTATCGGGTCGCTAAATATAAACGCCGTAAGGGATAAATTTGAGGGATCTTATTAAAATTAGTAACTACAGCATGTTTGGCCAAGCGTAGCGGTTATGCCATATACCCCTATTCTTTGGGGAGGTTTTAGTCCAGCAGGCTGACATGATGCACTTCATCATTTCTAGTACCTAGAAGGGTGTTAGTAGTACCAGCACCATAATTGATGCAGGTAGGCGTGTAAATATATATTTCATATATATAATTATGTATAGAGAATAACATAATTGTTGCATTATATTTTGATAATTTTATGCATATAATCAAGGTTTCTAGAAAATATTACAAAATAATAAAATGCAATTATACTTTCATTAAGATTGTAAATTTTAATAATAAATCTCCATTCCTATCTATTTTAATTTCTAGGCTGAAATTTTAACCTTGAGTATGTCTTAATGTGTTAATTTATAACTACTTAAACAATAATATTTGGATTATAAAAGTCGTTAAAGTATTTATAATCTGCTGTTGTCGAGGTTAAGACTTTTGATTTTGCTAACTTTTTTTAAATTCTTATGACTTTTAAATGATTAGTTTTCTTTTGGCTGGTACTACTAACACCCTTCTAGGCACTAGAAATGATGAAGTGCATAATGTCAGCCATTTTACACGTCCACGGCTGGACAAAATCCTCCCCAAAGAATGGGGGTATATGGCATAATCGCCACGCTTGGGTAAACATGCTGATGTTACCAATTTTGAATAAGATAACCTCAAAGTTATACCTTAGGGCAGTGTTTTTAAACCTGTGGGTCGCGATCCCCCGGGGGGTCGCGAAGTCTCTATAGGAGGGTCGCGAAAGTTCAATAGGGAAGTTACAAATAGTTGGGAAAGCTAGTCTTAGGGTCACAAATGAATTTTGAGTATTATGATTAGGCCTGCTGCAAATACATTACATGCGCGAAGTTCCAAAACTCTGGCTAGTACTTTGTCTCTTGACAACCACCTAACCTATGAATGATAAAGTAAATTTTGGTGGAGTGCTTTCTATTCCAATTCTTCGCAAAAATGTAATATTGTATTTATCCGAACCCTATGAAAATGAATAATAATGTTGGATTCAATGTGTCACAAAATAAAAGAAACATGGGAAAAGGGGGTAAAAACGGGTAGGGGGGTCGCATGATGAAAAAGGTTGAAAAACACTGCCTTAGGGAGTTTATATTTGGCGACCCGATGCTGTTGTCGCTTCTAACACTAAGAATGTCGTCGGCAGTGTACAAGCCTTATTAATAACGATTCTTAAAAACGCTGTTACTGACATGTCGTCCTCGTTTGTCGTCTCGTACGTCGGTGCACTAATACTATAATAGTAATTCATCATCATCTTCTCAGCCGAATGGCATCCACTCCTGGTCAAGATCCTTCCCCAATAATGGTTACAATCGCTCCTGATGGTGAAGAGTCTAGGATGGACCGGGCACACCTGTGCGTAAGATGCCTGCCACTCTAGCCTTGAATAAACCCATGTCCACAGCGTGGCGAGAAAATTTGAAAAGAGGAAGCGAAACGCTTGGTACGTCAAGGTGGAATATCAACGACAAAATGGAGTCTCCCCCGTAGCCTAGTGGTCCGATAAAAGAAGGGAAAGGGGGAAGGGATGGAGGGAGCGGATTATAGATATCAAGACAACGTACTCGTGAAGTGAATCCTTGTATTGCCATAACGACATGCATGGCAAACGGGTAAGCGATCACAAAATGATGGTCATAGTTTACAGAGAGAAGCTTCTGCCCGTATTCTGATAGGTATTCCAGGCAGCGGGACGACATGAGGTGCTAATATGCGTCGCCGACAGCTTCGAAGCAAAGAGAGTAATTCATCATCAATTCAATCAACAATATTCCACGACGAGCGTGTCAAAAAAAAACTTGAGAGGTGTCAAGGGACACCCGGATGGAACGAAGTTATTTCTTATTATTTATTATGTACAAAAAACCTGTATACACTCAACAAAAATAATCGTCGCGACACCACACTGTTCAATGCGAAATAGAAATGAAAATATCTGGCTTGCTTTCTATAAGAGAGAGAGAGAGAGACAGACAGAGAAACATGCGCACGCCGCACAGCTGCAAAAAGTGTCGTGTCAACTTTTCGTAAGAATTTTTTCCGTCTATCCCCCTTTCACAACACGTGATAAGGAACTTCGTTCCAAAAACATGCGGAGACCTCCGATACTTGTGACAACTACTGTAAACACTTCTAGTCTAATCTACACTATTATAGATATTATAATAGGTCTTTACCTATGAAATTGCCGTTTTGTATGAAAAAATTTAAACGAATTTTTTTCATGAATTTTTTTATTTGTATTAATCGAAGTAATCACCCATGCAATCAATGCATCTTTGCCATCGCAGTGGCAGTTTATTGATGCCCTTCTTAAAGAAATCAGCTGGACGGGAGGCAACAAATTCTTCAAAGGCATTTTGTACTGCCTCTCGGGTATTGAATTTTTTTCCCGCCAAGAAGTTATCCAAATTCTGGAAAAAGTAGTAGTCTGTAGGCGCAAGGTCTGGTGAGTAGGGCGGATGACGGAGAGCTTCCAACCCCAGTTCTTGCAACTTGGAGACCGTCTGCTGTGCAGTATGAGGTCGCGCGTTGTCGTGCAGGAGCAGCGGAGACGAGCGATTGACCAATGCTGGTTGGAGATGCGCCAGCTTCTCCATCATTGTGCTCAGTTCTTCACAGTACACATCTGCAGTAATGCTCACCCCGTTTGGTAAGAAGCTGTGATGAATCACACCGGCGCTAGACCACCAAACAGTGACCATCACTTTTCTAGGGGTAAGTTTTCGTTTAGGGCATTGTTTAGGTGCTGAACCAGGATCCAACCAACTTGCTGAGCGCTTGCGGTTATCAAACAGAATCCATTTTTCATCGCAGGTAACAATGCGGTTCAAAATTCCTTCATTTGTGTGTCTGTTGAGCAGTGCAAGGCACGTCTCGACGCGTACTTCGCGCTGGCGATCATTGAGTTCGTGGGGCACCCATTTGTCAAGCTTTTTTACCTTGCCAATTTGACGCAAATGGACCAATATTGTTTTGACGCTAACGTCGAAAGCTGCTGCTAATTCAGCCGTAGATTGTGTATCATCAGCTTCCACAACCGCCTTTAATTCGTCATTGTCGACCAAAGTCTTCGGACGACCGCGAGGTTCATTTTTCAGGTCGAAATTTCCAGAACGGAAGCGAGCAAACCAATAACAGGTGGTGCGTTGGTTTGTAGTGTTAGCTCCGTAAACGTCGTTGATGTTGCGTGCCGCTTGTGCCGCGTTGCTGCCACGACGGTACTCATATTCCATAATTACTCGAATTTTTAACGTATCCATGATGACGAAAAAGATTGAAATGCGATGAAAATGTAACACTAATCAATAAAGAAATGACTACTTTTGGAAAAAAGAATCCATGTTTTTAAAATAAAATTAATTTGAAATTAGAATTCTTAGCCAAACAAAAATTATTTTGATTTGAAATGGCCAGTACTGCAGAACGGCAATTTCATAGGTAAAGACCTAATATATTATCACTTCACGTGTGGCATGTGGACGTGTGGCGCAGCGGCTAAGACAGTGCCGCTTCGTGTCGTGGGTTCGAGTTCCGCGCCGGACAACAATTTGTGTGACCGATAAATAGTTGTTCTGAGTCTGGGTGTAATTTGTGTCCGTCTATTATATGTTTATAAAGTACCCCGCAACACAGGGACTAGATTCCCTAGTGCGGGCGTTGTCTTAAAAAAAAAGATATTCTTTGTACATATATGACGGGCCCGTTGGCGAGGTTGGCAAATTTTCACGTCGGAAACGCTGGTTGTGGGTTAGATTCCCACCCAGGACAGATTTTTGTGTGCACAAACATGTATGTTTATCCTGAGTCTGGGTGTAATTTAATGTATTTACAAATGAAAAGTAGGTAGTATATGTATGTAGTACATCAGTTATCTGGTTTCCATAGTACAAGTTCTGCTTAATTTGGAATCAGATGGACCAGGATATATTATATAATGTATACTAATAACGTCCAAAGGTATGTCTATATGTCTGGTATATCTAAGTACATATATACATAGTATACGTATAGCACACGGGAAGCGTACGGTAACGATGATGCGAGTTACACGTTTTTGTTTAACCAAAAAGTACACATATATACACAGTATACATATAACTCATGGGAAACGTGCGGTGAAGATGACGCGAATTTCACGCTTTTTGTTCACCCGCAATGTACACATATACTAATACACAGTATACACGGAAAGCTCACGGAAAGCGTGACGTGCCAATGACGCGAGTTTCATGATTATTGTTCACCCTAAAAGTGCTCAACGCGTACGATACAAGTTTTCAGCAGAGCAGTGTCGCTATGAACCATTTAAAAGACACCGTCAAATCCTACTAATATTATAAACGCGAAACTCTTTTTTTCTCTTTCACGTAAAAACTACTTCTTCTTCTTCTTATCGTGTCGATGGTAAGAATTAGATTTTATCTTGCCAAAATTGAGTAACGCTGATTGCCACGGCTGAAGCGTCATACAAGTCCTGAAGGGAACAAGAGACTGGACAAGAAGGACAATCAGATAAATGAGCCATACTTTGGGGTGACACGCCGCACTCGCAGATGTTTTGTGATGTGGGAATGTAAAAACTACTGAATGGAATTAAATAAAACTTTACAATTATATAGCTTATACACCAGAATAACACATAGGCTACAATTTATAAAGATATTGTGTGAATGGTCCAAAATATGACGATAAGTGTCAAGTAAGTAGGAAAACATCTACCATCTGCAAGCTTTTCCGGCGTGCACTCCCAATACCGCTAGAGGTACACATCCCACTAATATTATAATTGCGAAAGTTTGTAAGTATTATTAGTATGGATGTATGTTTGTTACTCTTTTACGCCAAAACTACTTTAACGCGGATGAAACCGCGGGGCATAGCTAGTGTTTCAACATGCAATTAGTATGTTCTCTATTGAAATTGTATACTTGACTATTAAAAAAAACAATATCACTTATTGCAGAGTAGTATTCATAAATCTATCTATATAATAGCAATAAGTATAGGTCTGCATTAGTTTGTAGTTCTCTTATTTACTACCTATTTTATAATATAGTCAATGTGAAGGTCTATTAAACAATGGGATGCATCACCCTCGCTTAGTCATACGTTAGTTTTATTATCTATGGTCATATTCATGTAGTATGTCTGTGGTTTAATACTTAGCATTATATTATCTTTGGTAATACACACTCACTGACTCAATGGCCTGTTGGCGTGGTCGGCAAATGCTTCCTTTTCGCGCAGGAGGTCGTGGGTTTGATTCCCACCCAGGACAGATATTTGTGTGCATTTGTGCACATGTCTGTTCGTCCCGAGTCTGAGTGTAATTATCTATATAAGTATTTATTTACAAAAGACAAGTAGTATATGTAGTGTATCAGTTATCGGGTTTCCATAGTACAAGCTCTGCTTAGTTTGGGATCAGGTGGCCGTGTGTAAAAATGTCCCAGGATTATTATTATTATTATTACTGACAGAGGGAGATTTGTAGAAGAAGGGTATAAACATATATCAACATAACTACTAATAATACACACAAATTATATACTATACACATTATAACTCCAAAATATACTAATAAATAAAGTTATAGATTACAATGATTGTGTCATAAAGTGTTCTTTTGTTTAAGAATAGAGTTTGGAAGAATAAAATAAAAACCGGCCAAGTGCGAGTCGGACTCGCACTTGGCGAAAAAAAATATTGAGTTTCAGTTCTATGTATGGCGATCCCCCAAAATTATTGTTCTTTTTCTATTTTTGTGTAAAAATCTTAATGCGGTTCACAGAATACATCTACTTACCAAGTTTCAACAGTACAGCTCTTATAGTTTCGGAAAAAAGTGGCTGTGACATACGGACGGACAGACAGGCAGACATACAAACATGACGATTCTATAAGGGTTATGTTTTTTGCCATTTGGCTATGCAACACTAAAAAAAAAAAAAAGGTTTTATTCACGTAGACTTTAAAAAAGCGCTTGTAAATAGTCAGAACATGTTCGTAGTAATATATAATTATTTCTAGGTACATATAGATATTTAGAAGAGAAGTACGATATGATATGAAGAAGAGAGTTCCATAGTCGAACGGCACGAAGTAAATTTCTCAGTAGTCCCTAGTGCTTCGGAACACACGTAAAGCCAGTCGTGTCGCTAGTCATCTAGTCAGATGATGAGAGCGATCGAATAAATGTGCCCCTGTGTTTGTCACACATGTCCACTTAAATATATCCGCTCATAGCCAGATGGTCTCACCGGTCCGTAAGTGAACGGCGAGGCTAAGAAATCAATAGATGAGGCCTCCTGGGCGACTAATATGTCCTGTAAAAAATGTAGTAATATGTCCCGCGCAGAAGACTAGTCCTCGTTGAGACTGGTCGCCGTGGCCGAAATTCGGCTAGTTGGACGATTTGCACGAATCGAACTCGCGCACAAAACGTGCGGATAGACTCCTTTAAATAATTTTTTTTTTCGGTAGGCGATTGGCACGAAGTTAATTTATTGGCGTGCGACACTTCCAAAAATATGTAGTCCGTAATTCGACAAGTAGGACATTAGTATTATACTTAGTCAAACTTTTTTTTCTTATTATAATTCTTATTATTATAATACCTACATCTTATAATATATAAAAACTTGAGAGGTGTCAAGGGACACCCGGATGGAACGAAGTTATTTCTTATTATTTATTATGTACAAAAAACCTGTATACACTCAACAAAAATAATCGTCGCGACACCACACTGTTCAGTGCGAAATAGAAATGAAAATATCTGGCTTGCTTTCTATAAGAGAGAGAGTGACAGATAAACATGCGCACGCCGCACAGCTGCAAAAAGTGTCGTGACAACTTTTCGTAAGAATTTTTTCCGTCTAGCCCCCTTTCAGAAGGCGCGATAAGGAACTTCGTTCCAATAACAAAAATATACATTTTAAAATATAAAAAATAGGATCTGCAGCCGGCAGCAAGAACAGAGTTCATGCTACCGGAGGTTATCTACGGCTCTAGAGACCAGAACCTCCTGACAGACGAGCCTTGTCCAACAGCACCGCTTTTTGGATCTTGTTCTTGACCCAACCACCTAACGTAAGCCTCTACAGGTGTTTTTCGAAGCTCTTGGCTATGAATCCATTTAAAATAATAAAATAAAATAAAAAAGGTTTTTATTCACGTAGACTTTAAAAAAGCGCCTGTAAATAGTCAGAACATGTTTGTAGTAATATAGTTGTATACATTATTATTTCCAATAACATAGATATTTAGGTACACATTGTATGAAAACATTTATAAAATTTATTTTATTATAGCAATGATATTTAGCTAGCTCGTATCAAGTTATTGTCAAGAGATTATGTTTAATTGTCTAGTTTAAGTCTCATATTTTTACTACATATTGTCAATGGTTCTGTTTATATTAAGGTATTATTATTATGACGGACCTTGTGTTAATAACGACGGTCGCGCTTTAATGCTACCACCGGATCCAATGCGCCCCAACTGAGAAGACCCAGAAAACAAACTCAGTGGGTTCATCTACTACCGGTTTCAACACGTTCACACCCAGTTGAGACGGTCCGGCGAAACATACTCAAGCGGGCATGAACATTGGAATTATTATTATTATTCTGTGGTTTCCTATTTGTTTCATTGATAGATATTGCGGTGGTTATATTACTACTATAGTCTGACTCACTTTCGAGATAAGCTTGATATGTGACGAACACATGCGCCTGTCATTTTTATCGAGTGCATGAGGCATTCCATGCAACTCCATATTAATTACAACCTTCTACCAACACATACAAACTTTATCTGAGTTATTACATTTAATGTTATGGCAACACATTGAATATATTGGCGGTAGGTTAACAACTAAATTTTTAAAAGCCTCTTCCAAAGATTAGGCACTTACAACAGACAATGATTGTTTATCGTTCGGTTTATGTATTTGTTGCCGTGCACGATGGAGAGTTAGTGCCAACTTGAATGTATGGAAGTGAAAGTTGGGGATGGCAGAAAAAGAAATAATAAGTAATAAAATGTGTGTACATTTTATTACATTAGTATTTATGCATATTATTGTAGTTATACTTCTTATAGCGCGATGGAGAAAAATGATGAGAGTGAATATTTACGATGCGCGCGCACACCGACACCAAAAAATTTAACAGCATGAAGTTAGTTCTAGGTGGTATGAGAGTGAATTTTTACGATGCGCGCGCATCGTATAAATAACAGCATGACGTTAGTTCTAGGTGGTATGAAAATTGATAACTACGTTCAAGTTGTATATTAAGAAGTATAACTTCTAACGCGTGTACATAAGTACACACAAGTTTTTTTTATATACATATTTTATTCCATGTAGTCATAATTTCGCATTTATAATATTAGTAGGATTCCATCATTTCCATACATTGAGGTAAACTGGCCCTTAAACTAGGTTCAAGGGCTGTATTCCATGTCACCACATCACATTTCAAGCTGATTTAATAACACGTACGATTACGATGATGAATTAAATTATAAATAACTCGCGCTTACATAAATATAGATAATTATATACACATAGACAAGACTAATCATAACCGTAATAAAACTCAGTCATCCACAAATCGCACGTGCGAATTCCATAATACATTGCGTCCATTCAGTTCATCATGGAAACATAATAAAATACAAACATTTATCCTCGTAGTAAGGTCGCCATAAAAACCTTATGGCGAAATTATGATCGTATGTGATGTCACAAAGGAAACTATAAAGCGGACTGCTAGTAAAATTATATATTATACAGATGTAGTGACGCCAATCTATATTATTATTCGTTATTCGTTAAAAACATAAATCTTTAGATCTTAATTTTTTTTCTATTGTTTATTTATTTTACAAATATAATTTCAACAGTTTATGCATAGGTATGTCCCACAAAAGCGTATTATCGGGTTGACTGTAGGATCCAGCCTACGTACAGCAATTATTTTATCTTTATAACCTTACTAATTGCGGCCGCGACTTCGTCCGCATCTTTTGTAAAGACTGACTTATAATGTGTATAAAAAATTATAAGATGAAGAAATCCCTAGGAAATATCTACCTGAAAACGGGCAGCAGCGTCTCTCTGTGTATTACGAACATGCATCGTTTTGGGATCGCAATCCCGTCTGTCAAGCGTGGTGATTATGGTTTATACATACATACATACATACATAGACTCACGCCTGTTTCCCAGAGGGGTAGGCAGAGACAACGGATTTCCATTTGTCACGATCTTTGCACTCGTGGGATCGCCATCCCGTCTGTCAAGCGTGGTGATTATGGTTTATACATACATAGACTCACGCCTGTTTCCCAGAGGGGAAGGCATAGACAACGGATTTCCATTTGTCACTATCTTTGCACACGTGGGATCGCCATCCCGTCTGTCAAGCGTGGTGATTATGATTTATACATACATACATACATTCATAGAATCACGCCTGTTTCCCAGAGGGGTAGGCAGAGACAACGGATTTCCATTTGTCACGATCTTTGCACACGTCTTTTGCCTTTATCCCTCCTAATAATGGACACAACTTCACATTTTGGAGATCTTTTAGGGGGAACTTGGTCCATGATGATGATGAAACTTGATTGGAAAAAGAAATTTGATAGTCCTGTTTGTCAAGCGGTTAGTGATCCTAAGCCAGATGTCATGGGTTCGATGTCCACCCAGGACAAATCATTGTGTGATGAACATGATTATTGGTTCTCACTCTGGGTGTAATTTATCTGTAATATGGATGTATTTAGATATAACATATATCTATCAGTATGTTTATCAGTTGTCTGGTTGCCATAGAACAGGCTCTGCCTAGTTTGAGATCAGGTGGCAGTGTGTTTGTTGTCTCAAGATGTTTTTTTTTCTTTTACCATATTTTTATTTCAAATTTGTAAATATGATTTATTTTATTACAAATTTTTAATTATGTAGACTAAGTTGATAATAGTTGAGAAGTTCTAAGATATTAGTTATGTTTAACTGTGCAATTGTTTTATGCCTGTAGAGTTTACCTTTAAGTAATAAGTTATACTGCAATTGTTACTTATATAATTATGTTTAAAATGAGCGTGTATAAACTTGTTGTTGATGAACCTAATAAACTAAAATAAAAAAATAAAATAAGATATTTATTTATATTAGTTTATTTTCTCTTCATTATCATGTCAGCCGAATGACATCCACTGCTGCATAAAGGCCTCCCCAAAAGATTTCCAAAATGAGCTGTGTCCATTATATCGAGGCATATGCCATAACCGCCACGCTTGGCCGACGGGTTGGCGGTGCTAAAATACTTAACAATATGTAAAAATTTAATATATATTAGTATTAAACCTTGTACCATAGTAACCATAGTACAAAACCTTGGTCCTTGGTGACCCTGTTGTCAGAGTAGTTTAAGCCAGCAAAACAGCAGACAGCTTGCGACGTGTCCTCCGTAGGTCGGAGAAGCACAGAAATGAAACCTCTTTGACGGTCACACATCTATAGACTGAGTGCGTGCATAGGTGCTTTACCTTGCCGATCACTTACGGACCGGTATCTTAGTGATCAGGCCGCAAATTGTTTAATTTCGTGATGTATTCTTCTTATGTCCTGTGATATTTCGTATAAATCCATTTGTGTCAACTATTTGTGGGACCCATAAATAGTTGTCCTGAGTCTGGATGTCCTGTCCCTGTGACACAGGGATTAATTTACTTTACGCGGGTGTTGTGTTAAAAAAATAGAAGTATCATCTTTTACAAATCCTTCAGTTTCCACGCTACTTTACAGAACACACACGTTATTGAATAATAATGTAAAATATTATTTGCTTTGTTGTCTGTCAGGTTGTATGCTTGAGAAATCTCTGAAGGCTTTTTACTATATTGTGTACTAATCACTGGTTTACGGTGACATTGAACCTAGATTTTGTAGTGTGTAGAAAATTGATACCTAAAACCTATCAACCTCACGACCGCCGATATCCAAGATTTTACCGCAAGGTTACTTTACTATGTATGCATATACTGTTTATTTGTGATGATTAGTATCTGTATTTTACACATTTAAAATGTGTTAGATGTACATCTCTTTCTAATATAGACCGAAAAAGAAGGATATACTACAAAATGTTCATTTTAATAAAAATTCTCGACCGAAGCGCATAATAAGTCAACAAGTTTTAAAGATAAGCTTATTATAGCTCACAATATTATGCGGTAGAATTAAAATTCATCATAACAGCTGTATAAAAGCCCACTGCTGGTCAAAAGCCTCCCCAAGAATCATCTTGCAGTATGATCGATGCTCGAGCCCAGTCGACGGCCAGCAGTGTATCGCTGTGAACTGCAAGATGATTCTTAAGGGAGGCTGGGGAAGGGGTAGATATTCCCTCGGGTCGACTTCTACGCCCCCTACGGGATGAGATGGGGTGATGATATTCTGATATTCGCCGCCGTCACCACACAGTAATATTATTATTTTATATTATATATGGAAATAAACTATTCTTTCACTCGTTCAAAAATAATTATGAGGAACGTCTTCCGGCTAAAATGATGATGATTATGAATTGGCGGGATATACGATAACCGTTAAACTTGGTAGACTAGTTGGCGATCGCAGTATCTTGCTCATAGTGCATAGAGTGACGCTTCTACCCCTTCTCCGGTAGAAGATCTCCCTGGTTCAGATGGCCTGGTTATATTTAGTTATAAATAGTATTTTATTTAAGTGTCTTCAATGCGATAATACTGACTAGCCTATAGCTTGCAGTTTTATTAAACAGTTTTAATTACCTATGTCATTGTGCATGTTGTGACACCGTTAGAAACTGTATCTGTATTATTTAGTGTTTAAAACATTTTAGATTTAAGAATATGTAACATCTATTAGATGTCCTTAAATAAATGAAAAATATGAGTGGCGGTTACTACACAGCACTATATCAAAATGAAATGTCAATACGTGAATATTAAATAAAACGAAAATACGTTTCAATAACAAACACGTGAGAAAATAAATACAGATGGAATTCGGCACTATCAGCTGTTCAAAATAAGGTCGCAAATGTCATTTGTAACATGCATGCCATACTTTTCGTGTATGTAGGAGGCTATCTTTATATAATGAGAAGCAATTATTATTACTATATAACTAGTACTAATATATATATATATAGTAATACATCCAGTCAAAAAAGTATCGGGAATGGATGATTTGTTTATGGTTCCTTTTTTTTTTGTTGTTGTTAGATTACTCCGCGCCAAAACGGAAAACAGTTGTGCCAACTGTTTTCCATTTTGGCGCGGAGTAATATCTTAATATAGTGTGAATTGCAAATTTCATAATGGACAAAAATATCGAACAAAGAGTTTGTCTTAAATTTTGCATCGCTAATGGAATTTCGTGTCCGGAGTCACTGAAAAGGTTACAGAAGGCTTACAGTGAATCGACTTTATCAAAAACTCGTGCTTATGAGTGGTTCAAAGCGTTCAAAAGCGGTTGCCTCGCTGAAAGATTTGCCTCGCTCTGGTAGGCCATCAACGTCTGCAACTGAAGTTAACATCGCAAAAGTGAAGGAAATAGTGACTGAAAATCCTCATTCAACTCTGAGAGAGATAGCCGCCGAACTTTCTGTATCTCACGAGTCGATTCGTACCATTTTAACTAATCATTTGGGTAAGAAACATGTTGCCGCTCGGCTAGTCCCAAAAGATCTGAATTTTCTCCAAAAACTCAATCGCATGACTGTCGCTGAGGACATGGTAGAACGAGTCAATTCCGACCCAACATTCATGAAACGCATTGTTACTGGTGACGAGTCATGTTGACTGTTTTCTTTGACTATCGCGGTGTTGTGCACTCTGAATTCTTACCGGAAGGTCGAACGGTAAATAAAGAATATTATTTGAGCGTTACGCGGCGTTTAAGAGAGCAAATTCGACGAAAAAGGCCAGATTTGTGGAAAGAAAATTCATGTACCTTGCACCACGATAATGCGCCTTCGCACAAGGCCATCATTGTGAACGAATTTTTGACCAAACACTCAACAAATACCATCCAGCAACCACCATATTCACCAGATATGGCTCCAGCTGACTTCTTTCTTTTTCCTAAACTCAAATTACCACTATGTGGTACCCATTTTCAATCGGTAGAAGACATAAAGGAGAATTCGCGGCGAGAACTGAACTCAATGATGAATGGATTATTCGTTGGCGTAAGTGTATCGTTTCTGATGATACTTTGAAGGTGATAAAATAAATTTGGATGAATAACAAACATTTTGTATATTATTGATCTTTTCCCGGTACTTTCTTGACAGAATAGTACAGGGACAATCGGCGGTCTTATCGCTTTGTAGCGTACTCTTCCAGACAACCGTTGGGTTGACAGGGAAAAGTAAGATGGAAAAGGCGGTAATTGTAAGTGTACTATCGTGTCTACTAAACTGTTCAATGTTGTGTACAAGTTACATTTTCTTCTTCTTAGCGTTTCGATGGCAAACTCGTTAAATTTTTGTGGCCCAGAACGTGACCACACTGATTGCCCTGCTTGTGGCATTTCTAAGATCCTGCCATGAACATGTGGCAGGGCAGGCTGGGCACGCTGTTAGGTGGGCCATGGATTGGACCGATGCCCCGCAAATACAGTCCATTTTGGGGCTGCTCGACAGTCCCCGCCTAGACATGTTGTACATAAATATATACTTATACTCGATTAAATATGAATAATACTATACTATAATAATTACTATGCATACATAATATTATATATATTTTTACTGATTTATGATGTGGTGAAAATAAATAAATAATTATTATTATTATGGAGTTATGCAGAAAGAGGTTACGAAAATAAATTAAATTCGGTTAAGACGGATACCTAGTGCATACGAGTAGCATAAATATGTCATTGGTAACTCCGTTTATACTGGTTGATATTTTTGACATATACCCAATTAAATATTGAATAAAAAGTATCATGAAAATACGTATCAATAACAAATACATGTGAAAATAAATACAGATGGAATTCGTCAGTATCAGCTGTTCAAAATAAGGTCGCAAATGTCGTTCGTAATATACATACTAAACAGATAATATATGCATGATGCCATCCTTTTGTAATGACAAGCAATTATAATTACTATAGCCAATAGTTCGGTACCGTATGAACCGAACTATAATTATTGGTTATTATAGTTGGTTACCAATGGCATAACTATGTTAAAGTAAACTATTTGACTTGCCTATCATGTTACAAATTTAATTATTGATTAAATTGCCGCTTCCTTGAAAAGAAAGATGTTATCAAGTCGATTTTATGTATGTTACGCGGTTTCTACTTTGCTTATGAACCGGTATTTTATAATATTTATTTATAATAACCAAAAATCTTAGGACAACTAGCAAACTGCTGATCCCAAAATGACCAACAGTTCGGTTTGAACGGTGCTAATGGTTACCAGTGGCATAAATATGTTATGGGTATCCGATTAAATTAGACTATTTGGTTTTTCTATCATGTTCTTAATTTAAATATTGATTATATTTTGCCACCGACCAATCTAACATAATAACATTTACGCTAATCATTTCAATTGAGTTTTTAATGTTTCGAGATATAATCACAACTTCAGTTATAAAAAATTGAAGGTGACGTTGGGATTCTAACTGTCAATCGAAAGCTATAGTTAAATCGTGTTTTGGAATCAAAATTAAATGATGTTCTTCAAAATATAGTCAAATCTTGTGGATATGACTTTTAATAAAATTAACCTCGTAGTATTGGCTAAAAACTTGGGGATGAACACCTACGAAAATTAGAGCTACAGATGCGTTTTAACGCAACTGTAGCTCTAAGATGCGCTTAAATGCATCTGTAGCACCAAAATTTGTCTCAAAAATTTCACCCTCTCATGCATCTTCAAGTCAGTAACGACCCTAAGACGAGGTTTGAACCTGTGGTTACTAAGTTCATAGGCTTAGGCATGGTTTATATACTAATGTATCAGAGAAAAACTCTTCGTAAAATATCACATCGCAAACAGTGTTTATGCAGATTTTCAAGCTATGGCGGCACGCTAGCTTTACTCGCACGGCTCGTGCTGTTAGGGCGACAAATCTATCCTAACCTAACCTACTAATCCGGCGGCAGTTCGTATGTGAATAAAATGCGAAAAGAAAATTGGTAAAAGAAAATAGGGCGTTAGGTTATGGGAAGTAAAATATTTGCAGGCTTATAATAATTGGCTAACTGCAAACTAAACGCCTGAATAATATACGTGATTAAAAAAAGTTTGACTTTTAAATCTGCCTTTTTGCCTATTATCTTTATCTACGCTATTGGCATTGGCAGTGTTGCAACCGGTCATGGCGCTTAGAAGAATATTAAACGCGGTAAATTTCCTGATTGTAATAAGTTTTTAAGTAACAATGACCATGTTAATTTAATATAGTCTATTATGCGTTATGAAAACGTATGTTAATTGCGTTCTTCAAAATTGTCTGGTGATGTGACCGGATCCGAAACAAATGTACATATTTTGAAGACTATTTTTAACCGAATTTAAAAGAGGTGTTTTTCAATTCAACTGTAAATTGAATTGTAAATAAAGCGATTGTTCCGTTGTTTGTTAACAGATTGATAACATACATTCATAGACTCACGCCTGTTTCCCAGAGGGTTAGGCAAAGGCAACGAATTTGAATTTGTCACGCTCTATATATACCTCTTTTGCCTCGTTTGCTGGCGTTACGAGAGGATAAGTCGTTTTAAAATTCTCATTTTTTTCTATTTTAATGCTTAGATATCACATCATATTTTTGTCAGAAAGTTCACACTAGGTCATAACTAACATAAAATATTACCTGTTCGCGAAGACCTGTTATTGGCTTTTTGTCGCTTATTTTATTGTTATCTTTGTTACCATTGTTTCAGGATGTATCTGCGATTATTAATTAACAATCTGCCATATTATTATTAATTAACAATTGAAGAGCAATTATTGCACAAATGTCGCTATAATAATAATAATATCCTGGGATATTATTAACACACGGCCATCTGATCCCAAACTAAGCAGAGCTTGTACTATGGAAACCAGATAACTGATATACTACATATTATACTACTTTTCGTTTGTAAACTTAACTTCAGCAACATACGTAATATAAATCTTTTTATAAATATATTATAGCAGGTAGTTATTATCTACACGCTCGGTAGATCTGTGTTGATTCTGTTTGTTGACTCTACCAAGGATATGTTAAGTAATACAGTTGCTTTGGAGTTTACAGTTATCTCTAACTTATTTGGTTGCGTGTGTGACGAAACTAAAAGAGGGGTATTATGTTTAGCATTCATAGCTACAAAAAGTAACGTCCCACGGGTCCCACCACTTGTTTTCGTGTCTATTCACTTACTGCCTCCTTGGCCTAGCTTTTTCAACCGCAGATCCTGGGTTTAAATCCTGGCTCCAACCAAAAAGTGGCATTTTTCTGATGAGAAAACCGGGTTGTAATATGAACCTGGAAGTTGGTCATATTACAACCCTGTGCTTGGGAGAGCACGTAAAGCCGCCGCCACGTCGATTTTTACACCGCAGATGGCTAAACTCTATTGAGACTGGCCACCGAGGCCGGAATGCGGGTTGAAAGACGTTAAATGCTAACAGAAAACTAGCAACCTAACAAAAACCTAGTGTCCTCTCCTAATAGACCGTTTGCTTTTGTTAGTGAGAAATTAAACGCTGTTAACATGGAGACAATATACAATAACTATTGTTGTAGTTATTGCTATTGCAGTGTGACGTCACAGTGCAGTATTCTCTCATTGTGCCCCCGACCTTGCGACTTAAGTAAACCAATATTATGTAAACGCTTCAGTCAAAATGATTGAAGACTTGTTACTTAAGCAAATAATAGTAGCGGTACCTACGTATTTATATTTAGCTAGAGGAATGTGTACATTGTAACTCGCTCACTATTCTTTGACTACGGTCCGGTAGATGATCGGTGAGGTGGAGAAGTAAAGCAATTAGGTACGCGGTCAGTCTATAGATGGGTGAATGTGATGGTCGCCATGGGTCACGTACAATGGGTCCACATCGCGACTAAGTGCGGAAAACATACCCACTAGCATATTAGTGGGTCAAAATGATGATGACGGGAAATCTGACGGGCCAGTTGGCGTGGTTGGCAAATGCTTGCCTTTCACGCCGCAGGTCGTGGGTTCGATTCCCACCCAGGACATATATTTGAGTGCATGAACATGTCTGTTTGTCCAGAGCCTGGGTGTAATTTTCTATATAAGTATGTATTTACAAAAGAAAAGTAGTATATATAGTATATCAGTTATCTGGTTTCCATAGTACAAGGTCTGCTTAATTTGGGATCAGTTGGCCGTGTGTGAATAATCTCCCTGGATATTATTATTATGGAGATGAAGATAGATGGGTGACCGTCAGTGGTTCCATTTCTGAGCGTCACCATGTTCGGCGGGCATGCTAAGTTGTCCGTCCCGGTTATTATCATCTATACATATAATAAAAACGTAGGAAAGTCAAAACTGTACAGTGAATATTTTTTTTAAATGATAGTTGGGGCGTGATCTACAATCCATATCGAAACCAAAAATATAGTTTTTAGAATTTTTGTTTGTTTGTCTGTATGTATGTCCGGGCTAAACTCAAAAAGTACTGCATGGATTTACTTCAAATTTTGCATGAATATTACTAAGAGTTCGGGTCAACATATAGGCTCACGCTACATAGTATCACGCTATCACCTACGGGGGAGGAGCTGTGATAATTTATAAAGTTTAACGCGGGTAAAACCGCGGGGCAGAGCTAGTAAGAAATAAGGCGTTAAGCCATGTCAGAGTCTACTAGGGTAACCACTGCCCATTATGATAAAACAGAAGAAAGAACTCCGGTCCGGTCTGTAAGTAATTGGCGTGGTAAAGCACATACGCTCAGCAGGCATATACAACATGTAACTTAATTAACGCACATCTTGAAAATAATATATTCAGAATCATTTACTGAATCGATTTATACCCTTTTTAATATAGGTAGATAATTTTTTTATTCCAAAATAATTAAAATTACGGAAAGTTATTGTCATATTAACCCTGTACAGTCAAAACAAATTGAAATGGACCGTAATTCAAAGTAATAAGACTTTCAAAATCGCAGTTTTATTTGTATTCATACAAATTCCATCATTCAGTACAAAATAAAGAAAAATAAACTTTATTCCAAGAAGCTAATGTGGTAAATAACAATGCATATCAATTAAAAATTTAGTGTAGGTATTATGATTACAACATAGTATTCTAATTGAGGTGTTTGAGGGTGTGCGTTAATTACGTTACATGTTGTATAGATAATTGCACCCAAACTCAGGACAAACAGACATGTTCCTGTGCGTTGAGTGCAGATTGAAGGCATCATGTGCCCTTCTCAGTAGTATGCACAATAATTGTTTTCTGAACGTCATTCGTATGTCAATTATCAAAGGTTAATTATCCTTTATTGTTAGATTTATAGTTGTTTATATATGACGGTCACCGTAGCCTAGTTGGTAGTGCTCCTGCCTACGAAGCTGGTGGTCCTGGGTTCGAATCCCGGTAAGTGCAAATATTTGTGTGATGAGCACGAATATTTGGTTCTGAGTCATGGATGTTTTCTATGTATTTAAGTATTTATCTACCTATTTAATTATGTACTCCCGACGGGATGAGATGGGGGGGAGGGGGGGGTGATATTCACCGCCGTCACCACACAGCAATTCCAAAATATGATTAATGAAATAAAATAATGAAATTTCTTCAGCACTTGGGTATTAACATACACTTGTACATGTCAAGCTCACAATGCAATACATAAATATAGTTTAAAACAGTATTAATGCAACAAAATATATTAATTAATCCGTGCATACGGTCTGTTTCGTCACATATATTTTTAAAACATCGTTAAATAAATAGGAAGTTACTAAGCTACTATTGTTACATTTAGCAATATTATATTAAAATTACAGAATTGATAACAACGAACAATTGGCTAACGGAAAAGGCTCTCAACTAGTAGCTTAATTTAAACGACTTATACCTGAGGGCACCCTTATGGGTAAGATTATGAAAAATGTTAGTCATTTTTGTGTCCTTCTAGTTCTATATTTGCCAATGAATGTAACCAAGTCGAGGACTCGTCGAAAGCGGAACAATGTGGATTACCTAACTCTATGTAAGTATAGCAAATCGAAATATTTACCAGTCGGTAACGGTGAGTGTGAAGATCGTGACTTGCTTGCCCTAGAAATAAGAGGCGAGGTATGTCTGTCTCTACATAGAGCTGTATATGTGCATATCTCTCGGCTCTGTACGACAATGATATTCAGAATTTACCTCACTTACTATAATTATCAATAGTGATAGAAATGATAATTGAATTGCGGCCATGGCGGCCAGTCCTCATGGAGACTAGCTGGACATATTATATTTCACAAGTGTGAGCGCAAACGCAAGTGTGTTTTTCTGGGACCTCATTCTTAAAATCCGATTGGACGGCTATTCGACACGACTGGAAAGAGATCAGGTACAGGGGCTCTACCGGCTAAGTCGCTGAACATCGAATTCTTAAATGGCGTTCAAATAAATAAAGGTTAAAAATGATTTAATCCATCGTTAAATCGGCTTCCATGAGAACATGTGACGTCTTAAATGGTCCGGAATCGATTGTCATCGTTGAAGCCAATTTAACGATTGATTAAGTTATTCATAACCGATATTTATTTGAACGCCATTTAAGAAATCGATGTTCAGCGACTTAGCCGCTAGAACCCCAGGACCGATAATCGCCATTTTTCAAATTCTGGCTTGTTATGGAATATTTTTATTAATGGAAAAATCCTAAAGCACTTTTTGCCCCGACCCAGGATTCGAACTTAGGACCCTTCTGCGGATGCCGCCGCTAGACCAACGAGTTTTTTTGTAGTGTTACGTAATCCCTGAAGGTAAGTAAGACGGGTTGGTTGGCGTGATTGGTGATACTTGCCTTCACACCGCAGGACGGGGGATCGATTCCCACCTAGGTCAGATATTTGTGTGCATGAACATGTCTGATAGTCGACATAAGAATGTATTTACAAAGTACTATACTGCCGTCATATGGTGAAAAGGCGTAACTTCAATTTTTACCAAAATTGAGTTATTCTTATTCTTATTCTTTATTGTACACAGAAAATAAACATTTTATACATGTGTATTTTTAAATTAATGTACAAGGGCGAGCTTAACTCATTGATGAGTTTTCTTCCAGCAAACCACTGACAGAGGGAGATTTGTAGAAGAAGGGTAAAAACAGTGTACAACATCAAAAGAAAAATAAAATTAAGTGATGCTAATTGCTACTACCAACTGGTAGAAATAGATATATATACATACTAATACATACTAATAATACAAACAAATTACATACTATACATACTACATATATATATATATATATATATATATATATATAAAACTCCTAAATATACTAATACATATTATTATATTACAGTGATTGTGACAAAAAGTGTTCCCTTGTTCTTTTTCTAAATACCTCTAAAGATGAGCTAGAAAGAACAGAGTGTGGAAGAGAGTTCCATAGTCGAACGGCACGTATTGTAAAAGAGCCATCATAACGGCTGGAAGTGTGAGAAGGCATACGAAGTAGAAAGGACGTGGCTGTGCGACAGAGTTTACCTCGAGGGACTAAATACTCAAAGCGTTCACGAAGATAGACAGGAGAATTAAAGTTATGAAGGATTGAGAAGAGTAGGGAAAGAATGTGACAATCTCGACGTTGCCGTATTGGCAGCCACTTCAACCGCCTCCGAAACTCCGACACATGGTCGTACTTACGGAGGCCGAAAATGAAGCGAATGCACAAATTCTGCAGACGTTCGAGCTTGTTAAGAAGGTCTTCATTCGCATCCAGAAAACAGACATCAGCATAGTCTAGAAGAGGAATTAAGAGTGACTGTGCTAAGGATACTTTAGTATGGAAGGGTAAGAATTTCTGTAATCGTTTAAGAGACTGAAACGAGCAGTATACCCTTCTGCTCACTTCCGCAACGTGGGTGCTCCATGATAAGTTGCTGTCAATTATTACAGCAAGATTTTTAACATGTGTCGCATAAAGTATGGGGACGTTGTCATAAAGAACTGGTGGAATAAAGTTGTTAGGTATCAAACTAAACATATGCCTGCCACCAATAATGATTGCTTGTGATTTAGTGGGGTTAACCAAGAGTCCAAAAGATTTCGCCCAATCACTAATGTTCCCAAGATCACTATTGATGGCATCAATGGCCAGACTAATATCCTCAACTTTAAAGTGTCGATAAAGCTGCAAATCGTCTGCGTAAAGATGGAAATTGGAGGAAACAATTTTGGTTATGGCGTTAATAAACACAGAAAAGAGAAGAGGAGAGAGTACGCCACCTTGAGGAACGCCCGCAGTAAGATTACACCACTTAGAAGAAGCTTCTTCGTAGCGTATAGACTGCGAGCGTCCTCGAAGATATGAGTCAAACCATGCAGTTACTGAAGATGAGATATTAAGGGAGGATAAGATGCCAAGGAGGATATCAAAATCAACTGAGTTGAAGGCACTACTGAAGTCCAATAAGACCATCACCGTGAGTAATTTCCGCTCCATGGCTAGTCGGACATCATCGGTAATTTTCACTAAGGCCGTAACGGTGCTATGGCCAGAGCGGAACCCTGATTGGTATGGACTTAGTAGGCTTTGAGAGGAGAGGTAACGAGACAGTTGTTGGCTAACAACACTCTCGAGGATTTTGGACAGGATTGGAAGGATAGAAATAGGTCGGTATTGAGATAATGAAGATGGATTTTTGGTTTTGGGAAGCGGTAGGACAAGGGCTTTTTTCCAGGATGACGGGAAGGAACTTGCCTCAAGAGAAAAGTTTATGATGTGAGTGATTATGGGTGCAAGTTCTTCAAGGATCAGCGAAAGCATTTGGAGCTGGATACCATCGTCACCCACTGCTTTAGTGGAAATGGATTGGATGGATTTCTTAATGTCTCGTTCAGTAACTGCAGTAAAAGAAAAAGAAGTACATACCGGCATAGAAATCTTAGAGAGATAATTTAAAGTAGAAGACTTGGTGCTGGCATCCAGTATCACCGGGGGTCTAGCAAAATGTGCGTTAAGTGCATTTAAATCAACCGATGACTTGACATTGTCATTAGGATCCTTACCGACACCAAGTGATTTTAGAAAATGCCATACTTGTGCTGTACCGAGGTTACTAATCGAGATGTGAATGTGGCGCCTTTTGGCATCTCTACACATACGACTGCAGCGATTCCGAAGCCTTTTATATATGCACCAGTTCTCTTCAGATGCGGTTTTTTTATATTTCTTTTTAGCTTTATCTCGCTTTGACATAACTTGTCTAATATCATCAGACAGCCAGGGCGCAGGTGGATGTTTTATCCTCACCTTTTTGATGGGAGCATGAGTGTTGTATAGGTTTAATAACATTTGTGTGAATTTCGTGACTTTGGTGTCTATGTCGATACAGTCGTAAATAGGAGCCCAATCGATACTGCCCGCATCAGCCCTCAAACGTTCCAGGACAATGTTTTTGAAGCTACGAAGGAAAAGAAACTGAGACTTTCGTCGAGGGCAGTGAATTTTATAGGAAATATAAATAAGGTCATGATATGAGAAAGAAGCTGGTAATTGGCCATGAGATGCTACTTTTGAAGGGTTCGAGACAAGGACAAGATCTAGGCGTGATGGCGAACTGTGAGGAGCGCGATGTGTTGCATCCAGGGGAAGTATATGCATGTTGACAGAATTAACCAGAGAGAGTAGTCTGTGACTCCGTCCATCATCTCTCAGTAGGCAAGTGTTGAAGTCTCCAAGGATTATAATGTGGTCATAATGAGATGAGTAACTTTCAAGCTGATTCTCAAAAGAGGAAAAGTAGTCAATATGACACGATGGGCTATAATAAACACCAAGAAGTAATTTTGAGTGCCTAATTGTAACTTCAATAAACATGTGTTCCGCAGATTTTGAATATTTACTTGGAGACTCATCAACCGCCCTGTGTTTAAGATCCGCACGAAGATAGATGGCAACACCACCACCCCCCTTCCCAGTTCTGTCATTACGGAGCAGTTTGTAGCCAGGCAGAGCGTATTGCTTTGAAGGTAGGGCGGGTTTGAGAAAAGTTTCTGATACGAGAATGGCGTGAATGAGATCAGAGTCAAAAGATGACAGAAGGTCAGGGTAGTGAGCGTGAATACTTTGAGCATTTATGTGTACAGCGTTAAAATTTTTGGAAGAAGAAAATGAAAAATGAGCATAGAGTTTATCTCGAAGTTGAAGTGACTCGTTATCGCTGAAAGCACTGGAGTAATTTTCATCTGACGCAATAGAAGAAGAACATGAGAAAAAGTCATCATCACTATCATAAGACATAATATAAATATACAAGTTTTTATTTTAATAGTATCCAATACACCTAAATAATATTTATATATTAAAGAATCAAAAAAAAAAACTATAAATATCGGCATCTCAGTGCACACACTGAGAAAAAAAAAGAAAAAAAAAAGCTAACATAATGATCATATAAATAAAGAAGGCTCAAAAGACACGTTTACACAGGGTATGGTAACTTTATAACTAGAAGGATAAACGTGCATTATGTCTGATGTGGGTATTTTAATTTAGTAAATAACAAAGAATTTATAAAAACAAAACTCGAACAATGGCAGTGGTTTGCAGAGAGAAATTACAAATAAATAAAAAGTGTTGTGTTTTCAACAACAATACTATAACACTACCAATCAAAGTTGGTCAAAACAGGCATATTATTTGGCAGTTTGGCGTGAATCCGCAGCAAGAGTTTTGGCTTTCCAGACCGCACTACGCTTATTCAGCTGATGGAATCTATTCAAAAGAGGACGAGACTTGTTTTTGTTTGTACCAAGGCGATGACAAACAGCAATGTCTGACGCAGTAATATCAGCCAACTTCATTTGGCCGGTTAATATACCTAAGGCGGCATCCTGAGAATCCTTTTCCTCGTCAACACCATGCAAAAGAAGCACTTTTCTTCGTGACATCATCTCCTGGCGGTCCAAGCCTAATATCACAAGTTCGATTTGGGCTTTCATGGCGCAGAGGGTCTTCCATACAAAGGTCTTGAAGTTAGTGAAGTCACGCGAGAGGCTAGCTATAGACTTATGAAGAACTTCCGAGCCAGTCGCAGCTTTTAAGTCCTCCTCATGCTGAGCCATCCTGTCCATCAGCGAAGTTGAGATCTCCTCCATTTGGTTAGACAGTTTGGTGTATAGATCCATTATAGCACTTATACGGTGATAGTGAGAGGTGAAAGTGAAAAATAGTTATTGCAGTGAGTGCAGCAGAGATTAAGGAATTACGGTAGTACTAATAAACCATTACACATTTAGGTATACTATTTTAAAATAAAATAAAATTAAATGAAGCACACAATTTCTTTTCTTGTTGACACCAGGACTACCCACTATCCACTGAAGTTAAATAGTGACCTAAAATCAGCAACAAAAAATATATCTTTCTGTATTTTTAATTATGTTCAAAATCGTTTGAAACTCAAGCTACTCATCGTTAATAAGGCGCAATTACGTTGTTGCCTAATTGAATTTTAAGCAGTAAAGCCCTAATTTCACTATTAGGGCCTTTCACCATATGGCGGCAGTATATCTATGTAGTATATCAGGTATCTGTTTGCCATAGTACAAGCCCTGCTTAGTTTGGGATCGCCACCGTGTGTAAATTATGTACCAGGCTTTTATTATTAAGTAGAGCAAGATGCTTGGAAATTGACCATTTTATCCAACTCTATCCTGTGCTGACATTAAGCAGAATTAATAGATATACTGCTAGTTTTTTAAGTATCACTTATATTAGCCACCTTTCACTGCTTCACCGGACAATACAGGCGAGCGTGGGCTTGAGCCGTCAAAAAAAAACTATAAACTAATTTGGCGCGACAAAGGGCACTCCATTTGGTAATATATATGTGCCCCGCCAACCGTCACTTTAGCTCCCCAATTCTTCGGACTTTTTTAATTTCTTTGGTTCGCCTGTGGATTTCAACATTTCTGCTTCGATCTCGCAGGGATCCTCTGAGCATAGCCCTGCCTATTCCTCTTTGAGTGTCCATAATAAGTGACCACGTCTTTGATCCACAAGTGATCACTGGCAACACTCACTTCCAAATTGAGGCAGTAATTGGGACGAAAAGATGTTCTGTGTCTAGTTCCAAAAATAGAAAGAATCGGTTCGCATCTAGTCAAATAGTCAAATAGTCATTTATTGGTAAGATTTCTTACATGTCATGAAAATGATTACAAAAATATATTAAATGTCTAAACAATGTCAAAATATGTCAAATCAAAAATACTATAAACTAAACTTGAGTCAAATACATAATAATTTGTTCAAAAGCATAAAAAAGAAAATAGGTCACAACATAGTCAGCAAGTCAAAATCATAAATTACATATTATTATGTCAACATATTAGATTTGAAATGGATAAATTCATCAATGGAATAGAACGATTGCTCGATAAGCCACCGTTTTAACCGAGTTTTAAAACTCATTAAGGTTGGGGCACTTGATATGCTCAATGGTAGTTTATTATACACTGTGCAGCCCATAACATGAGTAGTTTTGGATGTTTTAGTCAGTGTCCTCGGTACCGACGTCAGCTTATTGCTATGCCGTGTGCAATAGGTGTGTATCTCACTCCGCTTGGTATACAGGTCTATGTTTACCCTAACGTACACTGCAACTTGGTACAGCACTATTGAAGGTAACGTCATGATACCCAATTTTTTAAAGTGAGGCTTTGCGGATACGTCATGTGGTATATTAACTATTGCCCGGATGGCACGTTTCTGCATTCTGAATGCTCGCTCCCAGTCTGCAGCGCGTCCCCACAGCTCCGCACCATATTGGAGCAGCGAATGCACCGTAGCAAAATAACACGCGCGTACCTCTGCCACTGACACTATTTTACGCAATCGGCCGAGGGCGAAGCATGCACTCCCTAATCTTCCGCATATTTTATCAATATGGTTATCCCACTTGAAGCACTTGTCAATCTCGAACCCTAAGAATGTAGTTGTTTCAACTTGCGCAACGCTCACTCCATTCGCCGATACCGTCAGAGGTCTTTGTGACCGGCCTGACAGTACAAAGTGAATGAAATGAGTTTTTGCTACGTTGAGAACAAGTCCATTCATACGGAACCACTGATCAAGCTGGGCAGCTGCTTTATTTAGCTTTTGCTCCAAATGATCGACCGTCTTCGCTGTAACTATGGCCGCGACTTCATCCGCGTACATTAGTATTTCAGCATCAGTTACGGTATTCGGCAGATCATTTAGGAGCAACGAAAATAAAATATTAGACACCGACGAGCCCTGTGCCACACCTATCGTCGACTTTAATGGGTCTGATCTTTCCTTGCCCTCGCAACCCACCACCACTTGTAATCTGTCATGCAGCAACTCTGTCAATAGTGCATGTGACGGGCCATCCACTCCATAGTGCTGTAATTTTACAGCAATCACAGCGCGGTCGGCCACGTCAAACGCCCTTGACAAATCACAGCATATCAAAGCTACCTGCTGTCGGTCCTCCTTGGCAGCTAGTACTTGGCGTATGAGTTCACGGGTCAAAGTTGTGGTCGATCTACCTTCTCTGTAAGCATACTGTTTATCCGTAAGGGCGTCTGTAGTCGTCAGAAACTTAATTAAGCGGGAACTTAGGCCGTTCTCGAAAATCTTTGCCACCGTGGGAATAATCGACACTGGCCTATAGTTATCGATGCAGTCCTTTTTCCCCTTACCTTTAAAAAGTGGTGAAATTTTACTATTTTTCAATGGTGCAGGGAACTCACCTTCTTTCAAACATAAATTGAAAAGATCGGCAAGGACGGGTGCTAAAGGTATAGCCGCTAACCTGATGAGTTTCATCGAAATACCATACGTGTCTTTCGACGGCTTAGGTGTGATACGCGTTACAATGATCTGGTACACCTCATCAGCTGTGAACGGATTCAACCGTAGTGAACGGTCAGCTGGACGGCTCACAGCATAGAGCTCATCTCTCACACGCTGCAAATCAGCACAAGGTGCACCACAAGCAGTTACTGCTCCTAGAAAACGAGCATTCATAGCGTCCAATGCAGATTTTTTTGAGTGGTACGGTTTCCCATCCACATCCTTAACAATATTAGTAAAGTCAAGACGGGGTGTGTTATCTTTTCCTCTCTCCTTGTTCACAACAGCCCACATTGCCTTACATGTATTGTGAGAGTTTTTAATTAAATTTGAATAATGTCTAGATTTTGTGTCATAAATTAAATTGTCAAAATATATTTTCATGTCAGTAATAAAATTAGTTAGTATTATATTATTCGGATTACGCTCACTAATTGCAATAAAGTCAAACAATATTAATTTAAAATCCTTAACATCTGGCGTTACCCAAGATGAGTCATATTTAATGGTGTGGCTCACTTTCCGTAGTGGGAAACAAATGTCAAGCTTGTTTGAAATTATATTAATAATCGCGGTAGCCATCGTGAGCGGATTACTATTGCGCAACTTTATTTCATTCCAGTCTACACTATCTACAGACACAGAAAAGTTACGTTTGTTCTCTTTCGAAAACATTCGAATATAGCGGGGCATATTACGAGCATTGTTTTTTACACATAGTACCTCACTTTTAACTGCTAGGTGGTCACTCAAATGAGTTGTAACTGGTTCTGTGGTGATCGCACTAGTCGACATGTTCGTGTAGACATGGTCTAAACAAGTGGTTGTGGATACTGTGATTCGTGTAGGGAAATCCACCTGATTCGTCATATTATGGGCTGACAGAATGTCACTCAATCTTTTAACATCACTGTTTAAACCACCTAATGTGTTAATGTTAAAGTCTCCAACTATCACACACTCAATGCCTAGATCGTCTATTTTATCGAGCAATCTTTCAAAATAATCCAAAAAAATATTAGAATTAATCAAGTTCGTCCTATATATACACACAATGGTAGAATTATAATCTATTAGTTTTATTGCGGATATTTCGCAATATTGTTCTGTTGATATGGCCACTAAGTCAAAATACTCAATACATTTAATGTTTTCACGAACAAAGATACACGACCCACCGTGCATTACTCGTTTTCTACAAAAATATGAGGCTAATTTATAACCTTCAATATGAACACATTTTAAACTCATTTCCCCCAGCCAATGTTCAGATATCGCAAGTATATCGCACTTCAAATCACTATTTAACAACACTTCTAGTCGCTGAGTTTTTTGATTTAGTGACGCAATGTTTTGATGACATACTATTAACCTATTCGTAACGGGCACATTCACAACATTGCTCGAATCATACGTGTTACCGCTGCGGCTCCGTCGCACTGTTGTGGGAACTGGTTTAGTTGCATTCGCCAGCGCCCCGCTCGACACGGGGGCGCACGCGAAACCAGTCTGATACCTTTACACGCGGCGGCCACGAAGTCGGTGAGCTGAGTCGTTCATAAATACTCTCGGGGCAACCTATTACAAATGCTGCATGTTTGTCTGTTTTGATTTCCCGTTTTTCGACTATGTATTCGTCACATGGTTGTATTTTTTTTAAATAGTTAAGTACATTTTGAGTTGTGGTTTCCGGAGTAAATGACCACGCCTGAATATATTTCATACGCTCCACCGTTTTTAGTTCGTCATCTACTTTTCCTGCACCAGTTACTATTTGGCGTGATCTACGTTTGCGATTGATTGTTTTCCAACCTTCACGATCATTATTGTTGAACAAAATCTCTGAGTCGCTAATTTTCTTGGTTGCACGCTCCGTTGATTTAGTGGCCACACCGGCCAATTCTGTTTCTTGAGTTAGTTGGCTTGTCGAAACGTTATTATTAGTAACTGATTTCGTTCGGCTTACCTCGGGTGTCTTCGATATTTCGTTTGTCACCTGAGACATTGCAGCGCTTTTATCAGCTGAAACGGTACCGACTACATTTTGACGTGCTTGACGAATTGGTCGCTGGACCGCTGGATGGGTTTGAGCGCTCGTTGATTTGGGGTTTACATTATTACCCTCAATTTTTGAGACCAAATTCTTGATGATATCAACTTGATCAATTATTATAGCATTTTGAGTCGTTATTTTAGTTTCCAATGTGTCCACTTTATCACTGAGAACGAGAATCGTCTTTTGTAACTCACGAACACAACTTTCGAGCGCTTTATATGCCATTTTCCGGGCTAAATAAATTAAAAACCGTCAAGGAACTTGCAGTAGGCACTACTTCGCACGAGAGCGAGAGAGAAGTCTCGCTCTCGTGCTCTCTAGCTACCTAATGCTCCGTAAACTTCCAAAAATTTAAGTGCTAAAACTAATATTAAGTATTTTCTCAGTGCATCAGTGTTGATGCATGTTCTCATTGTGACATCGGCCTTGTCTGGGTTGACATAAGCAATCATGTGCACTGACAGTATAGCAATGTTTAAATATATCATTATTACATGATTAGTGCATTTCTTATGGATTTGCGATATGTTAAATTTAGATAGGTATACTGAGTATACTAAAATACAATAAAGAGTTACGTAAGTTGCTGTGTGGTGATGGCATAGAATATCACCACCCCGTCTTTTCCCGTGGGGGGCGTAGAAATCGTCCGAGGGAATACCTACCAGGGAACGGGCAGTGGCGTTTTTCTGTGAACTATGACCATCAAACTGCGATCGCCAAGCTGTCTGCCAAGCGTGGAGATTATGGCATATTCCTCCATTCTTTACGGAGACTTATGTCCGGCAGTGGACGTACTTTGGCTGACATGATAAAGTAAGTAACTCCAGGCAGATCTTTTGAAGTCCTTGCCCATTATTACGAATATTCTTCTCTCTTGTTGCAGCTTTTAATATTCCAAGTGTTATATATTATGGAAAAAAGAGTAATGGAGAGATCTATGCTTGGAGTTTCCCTGTTAGATCGAATTAGACAAGTCGAAATCCGCTGGCGAACCAAAGCAACCAACATACATCATCAGCCTGATATCTTCCATTGCTGGACACAGGCCTCCCCAAAAATTATCAAGTCTCCATAAGGTTGTTATTTGGAGGGGTTTGCCGTACTCACAGCGCTACCTAACCTCGCCAACGCCAACGAATGCCTAGGCATGGGAGTTGGCGACCGCAGTTAGGTGGTAGTAAGTCAGGAGGCGTGCTGCTCATAGTCGCCGTTTACGGCACCCATGGGATGGTATGGGGTGGCTCTGTTATTCTTTTGAGCCGAAAACGGCACGATAGTAACTGACAGTCCGAACAAATAAATTGCAGAGATCGAGAAAGTTCAGCGCAAGTTTCTTCGTACAATGTATAGCAGGTGTCAAAAATCTAGGTGTTATTTGTCATATTTGCTCAATAAGTATAAACTCATTAATTTGGAAGACCGACGAAAATATTTGGAGGCCAATTTACTCTATGACATGGTCCACAATAACCTTGATGCCATAGAACTCACGAGAATGCTATGTTATGTGGTTCCTCGAACTGTTAATGTGCGCAGTGCTCGTGCAGGTACTCTTTTTGCGGTAAATATGTGTCGAACGAATTCTGGGCTACGTTGCCCTATTCATCGGATTTTGAAATCATATAATACAAATTTTATTGACATTGATATATTTGCATGTTCAAAATTCAAATTTCAATCTGATGTAATAAAATGTTTAAACAAGTAAAGTGTAATATTTGAAACTTTAGTGGATTTTCTGTTTTATATTAGTTTTTGTTTATTATTTCAATTTGTTGTTATATATTTATGTTACTTACATACTTGTATCCAATATTAACATCACTTCTATAGCATTCTATAGAATGGAATGTAAAATGGAATTTTTGTACAATTTTGTTCTTTTTTCTGTATATTTTAATTAGGTAAATTTACTTTGCTACTGCACTCACCGACTTATTGATTGTGTTTTTCTGTGGATAATGTCGTGGGCTGCAACATTACTTAATAATTTTGTAAATCCTATGTGTATGTATTATGTTGTAGCTGTTAATTATCCCTAAATAAATAAAATAAAATAAAAAACAATAACCTAGTTGAATTGTGGCCGCTGGGGCAAAAAGGTTGTCGATTGGCGATAACGTAGCTTGGGCTGGCCCTCTAAAAGTTGGACCGATGATCTTGTGAGGGCCGCTGGCAGCCGCTGATGTGGGTAACGCGAGACTGGTAATCGCAGAAATCTTTGGGAAAAAACTCCTGCCTGTCGTACGAGGCGGTTAATAGGAGGCTGCGGCAGTGAAAGCATTTTAGCAGATGACCCGGCGAAGTGAAGTAGTCAAGATGGATGGTCTTAAGGTCGGCGATAGTTAGCATAGTTGCTACCGTCAGTCGTAGCGCTTTCCCGTTCCCCTAGAGTGCGAGTGCACCTGCGTTTGCGCATACGCTTGTGCACCTTACAATCTCCTGCGCAGTTGATCACTTCCGAATTAATTATCATTATTATTGTTGTTTTATGAATAAAGTTACTGAAACTTTACTGTTTCTCCAGACAATACTGTAGTATTTGTGTGATGAGCACGAATATTTGTTTCTGAGTCATGTATGTTTTCTATCTATATAAGTATGTATATCGTCCCCTGGTACCCATAGTAAAAGCTTTGCTTAGTTTGGGGCTAGGATGATCTGTGTGACATTGTCCCCAGATATTCTTATTATTATTATTATTATAGATAAAATTATGTAGTACTTCGATGTTTTGTTTTTCAAAATAGTTTAATTAAAATCTAATCAGTTACCTAATTGCAGGGAGCCCTTTTTATGTGTGTACAGACTCAAGGTTTCCTTATCAGTGTGCATAAGATAAGGAGACACATCTTTCAGGAATGTGGTATTCAGGCCAGGGTCAAAAACGAATAATATGGTTAGTAATAGCACATTTTTGACATGCCCTTATAATGAATGATTATAGTTATTTGGTAAATCATTGGCATTTTTTATCTCATCTCAGCATCTGTTATTTTGCGGAAGTAATTAGATTTTTTTACTGGTGAATAATTGCACAGTAACCTACATAGCCCGAAGACTTGACTAAAGTGGCAGTGGGCGGGGCACATACCTCGTGGAAAGCCGTTGAGGCAGAAAGGTTCTTGAGTGCCTCTCTCTCGTCAACGAAATGAAAGACGTGGGCAGGCCCCCTACAAAGTGGACCGACTATTTTGAAGCCGCTGGTTGCGGGCAGCACAGGACCGGCTATTGTGCAGGTCCTTGGAGGAGGCCTTTGTCCAGTAGTGGACGTCTTTTAGCTGATATGATGAATGTAAAGGCGAGGGAGGGACGAACTCAAGGATTGATCGATTGGATCGGCAATTGTGAGGATCCTCGGCGGAGGCATTTGTCCAACAGTATAGTTTAGTTAAATAGGTATTATGCATATGATTTTCTTTCGTAATAGTGTTTAATGGTAGAGATCGTTTTTAGTGATAAGGCCGCCAATTGCAAAATGTATTCTATGCATAATGTATTGTGTATATTCCTTATGCAATAAAGTGTAATTCTTCTTCTTCCTCAATATTTTTCACTACATCGTGTCAGTATTGTTTTATATATATTGACTGCCTCGTTGGTCTAGCGGTAGCGTGTTCACCCTCAGATAACGAGGTCCTGGGTTCAAATCCCGGGTCGGGCCAAACAGTAATTTTGGGACTTTTCCGTAAAAAGAAAAATTTCTCAGCATCAGCTCGAAGTCTGGGAGTTGGCGGTATTATACCGCCGTGCCTCGGAGAGCACGTAAAGCCGTCGGTACTGTGCCTGACCTCTTTCCAGTCGTGACGCTGGGCGTCCCATCGGATCACGAGAGTGATGGAATGGAAAGTGCTCGTGTGTTTGCGCACACACATGAGCACTATAAGATGTCCCTCGCAGATGGCTCATCTCTGTTAAGACTGGCCGCCGTGGCTGAAATTTGGCTAGTAGGACATTAAATATTCTGATATGACATAAGATAGGCTGGGAGTAAGCAAAACACATTTTGCTTTTCCTATCAAAATCAGCAATACTTATTCAAGGGAAAACGCGAATCAGCTGTCAAAGAGATCGCTTTTAGCGATAAGCACGCTAGTTGCATCAAATGTGTCTATAAATATTGTAGCGTTTAAGTTTCTTGTGCAATATAAAGTACTTTTTTTGCTTCTTCCTATTGCATTATTATGATACCTTCATTCATAATTTAACCTGCTTCCCACCTATAAAAATAGACACATGTACGTACATATCTACAAATGTTTTTACATCAAGTATAAACGCAGCATAGATAACGCGTACGTGAATGCAAGGGTTACCATCTAATACATAATAAACTGGGACTACTCTTTTGCGATTAGAGACCATAATTTAAAAACAGTATTAATTAACTTACTATCACGTATGGTGAAATTGTATTATCCGGTGAAGAGGTAGAAATCTCCTAAGCTAATAGTAAATGTCATTTAAAAAAACTGAAGCTGTGGGGTACTATTGTTTTTTCAAAAGACTACAGCAACTTCTTTTTCAAGCCATAGCTTCGGAGAAGGAAACAGTCATATAATAATAATAATATAATAATAAAAATGGATTATTTCATCTCCACAAATTTCATTCTTAGGTATTAGGAAATACAGTTGACAAAAGGTTTATACAACGTGTAACAGAAAGTGTGAATGTAACTTAAGGGGGTTATAGGGTATCAGGACGGCTACCTATGGACGAAACTTCAAACAGAAATAATCATTTTTTATTCAACTAGTAATTTATTTTTCTATCGACCACCTAGATCAACAACAAAGATTACCGACATTATGAACAACACTAAAAACTCAGCCGCAAGGGTAATGAATGAACCTTACCGCGGACTCTTTGGGTACCTACTACTTAGACTGTAAATAAAAAGTGTGGTTCTGTACAGTCACATAATTTATTACACGTGTTTATTTTAAGATTCAATCAAATGTTTAACTGAATTTTTGCTCTAATTTTTAACGATATTTTAATCATTCATACTTTGATAACTAGGAAAAATCACTTAATTTAATTTAAATTGATATTCCGCAAGATGTTGGATCTAGGAGAAATAAATAATTTAATTGACTTATGTAACTGCAGATATTTTTTTGTGTGTTAAATAGTAAGAATATTAAATTTTTCTTTCAGTATGTGAATTTAATCTGGCCGGAAACGAATAGGTGCTTAATTTTTAATACAAACTATACAAACTAACCAGATAAACCCACGCGGTACGACTACTGATAAATTACGAAAAAATATGAATAATGTACTAGGCTCATATGAACATTAGGGGACATTTCGAATTCCGTCCTGATTTTGTCGCAAGGAACTCTAATACGGCGGCGAATACAAAGGATTGATGTAGGTAAATAATAAATGGTTAAATATTTTTTAATATTCGGGCCCCGCGCGCCGCGCAATTTGAATGTCTTCGTGTATAACTCATTGGTCTAGCGGTAGCGTGTTCAACTGCAGATAATAAAGTCCTGGGATCAAATCCCGGGTCAGGCCAAAAAGTGATTATGGGAATAATGAAGTCCTGGGTTCAATTCCCGGGTCGGGCCAAAAAGTGATTATGGGATTTTTCCGTAAAAAGTAATTTCTCAGTATCAGCCCGAAGTCTGGGAGTTGACGATATTACACCCCCATGCCTCGGAGAGCACGTAAAGCCGTCGTTCCTGTGCCTGACCTCTTTCCGGTCGTATCTCTAGTCGTCCCATCGGATCATGAGAGTGATGGAATAGAAAGTGCATACATACAAATAAAAAAATATGAATAATGTACTAGGCTCATATGAACAGTAGGGGATATTTCAAATTCCGTCCTGATTATATCCAAAGTTACACTAATATGGCGGCAAAATCAAAGAGTTGATGTAGGTAAATAATGAACGGTTAAATATCTTTTAATATTCATGTAAGCGAGCCGCGCGCGTCGTCGATACCTAGGCGGCTCTTTTGAGTGGACTCAAAGACGCCGCCAAAGGGGCCGCGTTCGAAGAAAGCCGCCAAATTCATCAAATATTGTGCAATTTCATTTATTTAATAAAAATATTAAAATCATCAGTTGTTCGTAAACTGCTGTCTATTTAGGTCGTGTTTAGTTACTAAATCGTCTAAAATGTCGTTTAGTAATGAGTAAAGTGTTCCGCGAAATCCTTAACTATGTCGTTTAGTGATCGTAATAATAGCCTCAGACGTGCACTTTGTGATGATGAGGATTCATAGGTCACAGAATTTAAGGCTGTTTAATTACGAGGAACCTATGTCGTGAAGGGTACAGTGTCGCGATGGAGGCCACGCCTCTTTATAACTAAGAAACATGAAAGCTTTACGATTCTATGAATATGTTGTACATGAGAGAGACTCGTGTTAGTTGGCAAGTCTTAGAGTTAAGCTTTCGGTGTCGGTGCAGATTTTAGTGAACGTGAAATAATGAAATTCTTCCATCAGTACTGAAAACAACTTCAACTAGAAGTTAAACTATAAAAAGGATCTCGTAATGTGTTTGTGTATCACGTACTTATACGATGTAAAGTATCCAATAGCTATTCAGCAGTGCTATAAATAAAAACATAACTCTAAAATAAAACAAAATATGTGTAGTGAGTGCAATCGGAATCAAACTACCAGGCGTGCATAGAAACACAGAGGTATGTCAAACAATTTCTAGCGTAAATCAGAATCAGCTGTGCTGTGTTAGTACGGATGTTCGTTATATCGATAAAAATACTTGTCGATATATTGAACGGTATATTATTTTACGATCAAGATTAAAATGATGGTATTTCGGTATGAGATTTTGTGTATAGGTAGGCTTAAGGACACCGTATATGCCCCTTAAGTTACGTTCACTCTTTCTGTTACACGTTGTATAACCATCATCAATTGGTAGAACTCTGTGTGTTCCAAGCGCCCTTAGGATATTATGCCATTTTGTCTTGTTTAGTTGGTTTTATAAAATAAATACAATAAATTTTCGAAATTAATTAGTATGGTAGCCTCAATCATCAACACAGTTAGTTCTATAATATATTTTTCGATACTATAATATGTATCAAGTCTGACATTGTCATTGTCAATATCTTATTTCAACAAAATATATAACATGTCTTTAATTACTATTATCAAATCCAATAGTTATACACAATTACTAATTCAATAAAATCTATATTGATTAATTATTTCTCAAGCCAGTGTATATTTTTTTCATGTTATTTAGTTTTATCAAACGAAGAGTGTAAGAGTTATACATGTATCTACCTATTTAAACTTACTTCACACTAATATTATAAAGGCGAAAGTTTGTGAGTGTGTGACTGTGTGAGTGTGTATATTTGTTACTTCTTCACGTCTAAACGACTGGGGCGATTTTAATAAAAATTGATATGGAGTTAGCTGACGCCCTGGATTAACACATAGGTTGTAATTTATAAAGTTTAACGTGGGTAAAACCGCGAGGTACAGCTAGTATCTTTATAATTCCGTATAAGCATTGTTTTTCTATATAATGTTCCCCTTACTGATACTGATCTATAATAGGTCCAATGGGTACCGTATTAATAAGCCTTCGCTGTTCGTACGTCTGTTTTTCAGCCATCTGTATCTCATGAACCTTAATCGGTTAGGCTGATGAAATTTCGATACTTGAACTCTCACAGAATTGTAATACTAACAATAAATTATAAGAGAAACAAAACAGTCCCTCGATGGTATAGAACTTTTGGCGTGGGAAACAGTCTCGCACTTATTTTCATACTCTCCTGTCCATTGCCAAAGCATGGTGACCCTACATCTATGACATAGGAGTACTTTCACACGGGTCTTGTGTTGTTTACTGTGTAAAGTTCATAATGAGCGCAAGTACGTACTTCATGTACCATCGGGGATATTTACACCGCTGCACCGATGGGTTCTTTGGGATACACGTTAGCCTACACGGCATTATGAATAGAAAAAATGGAGAGACGGTAGTTTGTACTGGCAAAAAATTGCGTTTTAGTACAAGCATATGGATGTACCTTTTATTATTAGTTTTGTTTCAATTGTTCAATAATTAATTATTTTTTTGTAATTATTAAAAAATCCACAATTTATTTTGTATTTTTAGTTAAATTATATTATTGTTCTTATTTTGATTTAAAATGAAATTCTTATCTCTTATGTACTGATATCAAGTTTTTTTATACTTCTCATAAATTATATGGGTATGGGTATGCCTGAAATATATTTTGTTTTTGCTTGTCTGTCGGTGTGTTCATTCCAGATAATCTCCGAATCGTGAGTACCTATTTCGACATGAAATCCACTTGGAAATAGTTTATTTTATAAGCAGTAATTCAGGTACAGAAAAGGACGTAAGGTCGTAATATATATATATATACATAGGTTCATCCACACAAAAACACTATTCCAAGTAATCCAGGGAAAGCAAAATAATTTAAACGCGGGTTAAGCCGCGAGCAAAAGTTATAATTAGTTTGTGGTACGCATTGCCTTTAACAACAAGACAAGCTCAATTCCTAGACAGTTTTAAAAATCATGTTAAGAAAAATTATTTATCTGCCTAGACTACTTAAGTTCATTTATTAGCCGCTGCCGCCTTTGGTTTTTTTTTTCACGCATTCCTGCTTTTTTTTTGACATTTTTAATTTTCTATGTATTTCCATTTTTTTTTATTATTTTGCATTAGTTTAAGTTTACATTAAGTTGACCTATTGTTACACCTATCTACCCTGTTTTCCCTTTCCTTCCTCTATCCACTCCATAATTGGTTGTCTGGAAGAAATCGCAGTAGCGATAAGACCGCCCTTTGTACCTAATTAGTGTATGTTAATTTTAATTTTAAATTATGGTGTACAATAAAGAGTATTTTACTTTACTTTAACTATAATTAGTTATATAGATTATTATTAATAAGATTTTAGTCCAATTTACGCTAACAAAACCTTTATAACGTCAATTAAAACCGATCAAGCCGTTTTAACTAAGAGGCGTACCTAGAACCTTACCTAGTTTACTGTGAATATTTACGATTGTACTTAAGCACAAACTTGACTCTTAAGCCCGTTACTTTGAATAGGATGTACAGACGTCAGCACATCCAGCTACCCCTGTCTGTGAAATTTATTTTATAGATTTTTAACTTTATCACAAAAACATAAGGTTCACTTTCAATTGGGGAAATTTGACAGATTGGGGTAGCTTGATGTGCTGGCGTTTGTACATATGTAGCTATGAGCATGACTTTGACTTTGTATTAAAAAGCTATAAAAATAAAGTCGTATTTTGATGGCACATTATTTTAGGCACCCCAGTGAAGTAGTGGAAACTTAACTAGATGCTTCTATGGAATTTTGGAATCAACTTTCTTACACTTGTGTATGTTGCCAACACAATGTGTCAAAAAATCCACCATTTTTACACATTTAAACTCGAATTTACACAAGTTTTAGAAAAAGAATCTTTGCCTCGATGTGCCTTTCGACGCTTTGCTACCAAAACACCTAGGTATATTTTATTTAGATTCTACTTAGTATTAGACACCGGATTCGAAAAAAATCCGCCCAAAATTACACGGAGTCTTTTGTTTTAGCTTTTGTTTCGACTTTTTTCAGCTGTTATGTATATTGTTGTGTATATTCGTAAATAAAACCGGCCAAGTGCGAGTCGAACTCGACCATGAAGGGTTCCGTAGCAGCAAGTATTTTAGTTGATTAAATGAAAGGTAAATTGCGGTTTACGATTTATGACGCAACAAAAGAAACTACTATTCAAACCAATTTTCGTTGTTAGTTAGGTAATGTATATCATATATTTTACACTCATTTTTCCACTTTGGGGGTGTCTCTCGCGCAAACTATTCAGTTTTGAAAAAAATGATATTAGAAACCTCAGTATCATTTTTAAAGACCTATCCATAGATACCCCATATGTAAGGATACGATGAAAAAAAATGTATGTGTTTCAGTTCTATGTATGGGGAACCCCCAAAATTATTATTCTTTTTCTATTTTTGTGTAAAAATCTTAATGGGGTTCACAGAATACATCTACTTACCAAGTTTCAACAGTACAGCTCTTATAGTTTCAGAAAAAAGTGGCTGTGACATACGGACGGACAGACGTCTAGTCTGTCTGTCCGTCCGTATGTCACAGCCACTGATGACGAATCTATAAGGGTTCCGTTTTTTGCCATTTGGCTACGGAACCCTAAAAAAGTAGAGATAATTAGAGATGGTATGGTGGTTTAAAGTTTATTTCGGCATAAAAGCGGAAAAAAGTCCACTACTGAACAAAAGACCCTCAAGAATAATTTAGGGCGGAAATTTTTCGAATCCAGTGGTAGCATTAAAGCGCGACCGTCGTCGTTAGAAACACAAGGTCCGCCATAATAATAATATTGAATTAGTACATTTATATAGACAGAACCATTCGGTTAAAGTACCCCGTGTCACAGCGATTATTTTACCTAGTGTGGGTGTCGTCTTAAAAAAAATATAAACATAAATCACACAAAGGAAGTGACGAGTAGTACAAGTTCTGATTATAATGTTATCTGGTCAAGAAAATGTACGTCGGTAATGATGATAAGAGGGATTATAAACATTCTTAAGTAACAATTATTTATTCATATTATGACTTGTCAACGTAATCGTTTGCTCATATATTACATTGTGTTGTTATTTATTATGATCTGAACATATCATAAACTTCTTACAGCTAATTAATAAATTGTATTTATGTTTGGTCGCATTTCCGCGTGGCATCTACAAGTGAGTACTTACGTACTCATTGTATGGGCGGTGGGTACTCTAGTGTCAAAGCTGTTCAAGCCACCATTATGACGGCAGTACCCAAATTAAATATATTATGTACAGTCAGCTCCAAAAGTCGATGAACAGAATGTATATTTAACAGTACAGTTACGGCGTCAAATCAGGGTAATCTAATGATATATTTAATGGATGTGCTGGCGTCTGTACAGACTTTTTATCCATTAAATATTATCATTAGATTACCCTGATTTGACGCCGTAACTGTACTGTTAAATATACATTCTGTTCATCGACTTTTGGAGCTGACTGTACTTCTTTTTCGTTCGATTCCCACCCAGAAAAGATATTTCTGTGCACGAACATGTCTGTTTATCCTTAGTCTGGGTTTAATCACACTAATATCTATTATAAAGGTAAAAGTTTATGAGTGTGTATATTTGTTACACCTTTACAACTAAATGGCTGAAGCGATTTTAATAAAATTTGGTATGGAGTTAGCTGACACCCCGGATTAACACATATGCTGTAATTTGTAAAGTTTGACACGGGTGAAACTGCTAGTTATCTATATAAGTGTCTATTTACAAAAGAAAAGTACTATATGTAGTATATCCGTTATCTGGTTTACATGGTACAAGCTCTGCTTAGTTTGGGATCAGATGACCGTGATGATGTACCGGGATATTAAGATTATTATGTTTACATTACCTCATTTTTGGAGTCGATTAAAAATGGGGTGTTGCCACAGGTATTTTGATATGTGCACTACGTCGTTGATCATACTGATTATAGCTAATCAAATTGTATTTATTATTGTTTTTATGATTGGAATGTTATCGATAGCGACATTTTTGACCGATTACACTTTACTTTATCGTATGGGCAGTTTTACCCTAGTGTCAGAGTTATTTAAGGCATCCTGTAGACCTCTTTAGCTGTTGTCTAACGACTACTTAGCTGAGTGAGGATTGAACTGACATTTGGGCCAGTCGGAATTAAAATAACTATATTTAAATTCAGTATTACATCAATCATCAATTGATTGATTTAATACTGAATTTATATTAGTTCGAGTCGATTTTGAAGTTAATTTTACTGACGGGCTGGTTGGCGGTTGGTTGATACTTGCGTTTCACGCCGCAGGTCGTGGATTCGATTCCCACCCAAGACAGATATTTGTGTGCATGAACATTTCTGTTTACGTATTTTGCATATTTACAAAAAAAAGTATAAGCACTGCTTAGTTTGGATCAGATGGCAGTGTGTGAATAATGCCCCAGGATATGATATTATTGGAACGAAGTTCCTTATCGCGCGTTGTGAAAGGGGGCTAGACGGAAAAAATTCTTACGAAAAGTTGTCACGATACTTTTTGCAGCTGTGCGGCGTGCGCATGTTTCTCTGTCTGTCTCTCTGTCTCACTCTCTCTCTCTCTCTCTCTTATAGAAAGCAAGCCAGATATTTTCATTTCTATTTCGCATTGAACAGTGTGGTGTCGCGACGATTATTTTTGTTGAGTGTATACAGGTTTTTTGTACATAATAAATAATAAGAAATAACTTTGTTCCATCCGGGTGTCCCATGACACCTCTCAAGTTTTATTAATTGTGAATTTCTGTTCGGTAAGAAATCTTTCGAGTATGGTTCCATAAATATATTTTTTTAATGGCTGTGGTGAATGAAAAGTTAGATTCAGTTTTGAAACTATAATCATTGTTGCACTACTTTAGCGAGAGTAAACTCAGGCCCTTATCCCTAAAAGGGGGCGTGTTACTTGATATAATAAAAACGGGCCAAGTGTATGTGGGATCATGCGCGATGGAAGATTCCATAGTTGCTCAACACAGAGAAGTGAACATCATGTAAACTATTCAACTTTCGTTATTAACACAAGGTCCGTCATAATAATAATACCTTAATATAGACAGAACCATTGACAATATGTAGTAAAAATATTAGACTTAAACTAGATAATTAAACATAATTTCTTGACAATAACTTGATACGAGCTAGCTAAATATCATTGCTATAATAAAATAAATTTTATAAATGTTTTCATACAATATGTACCTAAATATCTATATTACTAGAAATAATAATGTATACAACTATATTACTACAAACATGTTCTGACTATTTACAAGCGCTTTTTTTAACTCTACGTGAATAAAAACCTTTTTGATTTTGATTGACTGGATAATAAAAGTCACTTTACAACTTTTATTTGTGAAGTGGAATTATTCATTTTCTAACTCCTCCTTGTTTCTTTCTGATTAAATTCGTTGCGGGATCCAAGACAGTTAAAGCGATTCTCCGGGACATGCCTGAGTTTCACCGCTCAGTGTCATTTTATTGTGTGCCACTGTTGATCCTGGCTTACAGGAGTTGCAGGCGGGGGTAAGAGGGAAGGATTAGTCCCGAATAAAAATAATTACAATTTGGTTCAAATTTCTCAATAACTATCAAATTTCACTCAATAACAAAATTGATTAACATCGGAACGTAGGGGAGTGTGTTCTCGTGGGTCCATGAGAGAAATAAAACTTATCACTGCTACCCATTTTTTTAAGATTTCGTTTTACCTTTTTCTATGCGTGACTTATATGTAAATACATACTAATTTCTAGTAATAAGAGTCACTGAGCTATGTTGCGGATAGTTAGACGAGGTAGTCCACGAAGGGCATCCATCTGAATGGCACCTGCGTGAATGGCACCTAGCCTAGTCCACGAAAGGCACCTATAAATATTTTTGGTAGGTGCTCTTTGTGGATTCAATTTATTTTGTACATTCTTGTCCACGAAAGGCACCTACGTTAAATTAAACTACTTTTTAACGGATATATAGCAGTTTAATTTCAATGTGTAACATTTGCTTAAACAAAAGAAAATACTAGTCTTAACGTGCGTAATATTAGTAGTGTTAATAAACGTTCTAGTGATTTTTATCGATATCTTTCATTTGATAACCTAGGTTACTGTAACGGTTAACGTAGGTGCCTTTCGTGGACAAGAATGTAAAACATAACTTGAATACACGAAGAGCACCTGCCAAAAGTATGGATAGGTGCCTTTCGTGGACTTGGCTAGGTGCCATTCGCGCAGGTGCCATTCAGATGGGTGCCCTTCGTGGACAACCTCAGTTAGACATAGGTAAATACATATTTTAGGACATTTAACATACTGCCATCTGCAAATACAATCACATTTCGTACAAATGACCGTGGGAGTCATTTTAGCTCATTTTACCGTGATAGCAGATTTTGACAATATTTCTTTGATAATAAAAAAAAGAATCTATAATATGTATGTATGTATTTAGCAATAAATAATATAGCATATAATTATAATCATCATCAGTTCGAAGCCAGTTCAAAGGATGGTGGGACAGTGGGACATGTGCACTTCCTATCATGATCCGAATAGACGACTAACGACACGATCGGAAAGAGATCAGGTACAAGACCGACGGCTTTACGTGCTTTTCGAGGCACAGGTTTGTAAATAAGTAGTTAATAAGTTCATCACAATTTGTTTAATACGCTGTGTTTTAATATTTATAAGCGCCGATGTTCTGAGCGAAAATAAATAATATTTTCTTTTTCTTTTAAATACCGCGTACTGTCAGACTCTGTTGCTAAGAGAAAAATGTTTATAACATTTTTTGCCCTGGCCTGGAATTTGAACCCAGAACTTCGTTACCAGCGGATGCACATGCTTATACTAAGACGAGACAATCATATATATGTAACTAGCGGCCCGGTACGTGCTTCGCTACGTATAAGGCATAGTAATAAAAAAAATTATTAAGTTCATTTATCAATCAAAAAAATATTTTAAATTGCTAAAAGATGTCGATTTTACACTGTTTCAAGACTCTTCTTAAATTTTCTCTACGTACTAACCTTCCCTGGACTTCCACGAATAATTCAAGACCAATTAGCAAAATCGGTAAAGGCGTTGTTGAGTTATAACATTACAACGAAAAGTGGCATTGATTTTTATATATATGAATAAGGTAATTTTTAAATAGATGTAATGTCTAAAATTCAACTTGGCCCTAAATATAATTAATAAACAATTTATAATTGAACTTTAACTTAAACTCTAAATAAACGAAGGCTATTTATCTTTATTTTATTATTTCTGACAAGAATTTATAACTCATTATATATTTTTCAATACCTCACAACTAAACAGCTGTGGAATTTATAAACAATGTAAATATATGTAATATCAAATAATAAGTGATGTCATAAATAATATTATTAAATATCGGAAAGAAATTAAACATATAATAATTATGTATAAAGTAAAGGGAGAAACTATGGTTTATTATATTACTACCGGCAGCTAAAATATAAAATAAACAAATCGATTAATAAAAGACCTACTTTTGTTTTAGAAAACATTTATATGAGTAAAAAAGGGTTGTTTTTAGGGCTTTCCCGGAAATTATTCGATTTTTTCTTACCTTTTAAACCTTTCCTAGACCTCCACGAACATTTCAAGACCAAGATAAGATAAATCCGTTCAGCCGTTCTCCAGTTTTAGCGAGACTTACGAACAGCAATTGATTTATATATATATAGATAAGAATTTTGAATATAAAGTGTTCCAAAAACGGTTCGATTCGTAACAAATATTAAGTAAAATTTTAAACAGGGTACAAAAAATACAAAAATTATATATTTATTTAAGAGCAAAATTTAATGTCAATTTACGAGTTAGTACACGAGATCAGGTTTCCCCAATTCCTCGTAAATCATACGTATATAATTTTCTGTTAATATTATGTAAAAAAATGTAGTTAAACCAAACCTGCGAAACACACAAAAAGAAAAAAAAATACACATCACATCTGAAAATATTAAACACAAAATTCAAAACTAGAATAACTGAAACTGACCTGCGCGGACGCACACGCGATCGCGAGGACCGCAAGACACGCGATAACCGCGCGGACGTTCATAGTGCACTGTGGTCTGTGATACTGTAGTGATTATTGCACTGTGCAAGCGCAGCGCACCTGTGTTGCACTGTGTATAATATTAGATTGATATGGTTATACCTAAATAGATGTTCGTAGGTGGGCTTGTTTCTGAGTACGGTGCATTTGTGAATATTTCGTCATCGTAATCTGTATCATCGATGGTTCCGTAACTCAAGTAACCGGAAGTACAATTGTATATCAGATATATTTTGAGACTAGCGGTAGCGTGTTCAACCGCAGAAAATGGGGTCCTGAGTTCAAAGTCAAAGTCAATAGTACTTTATTCCGTAAAAATTTTACATTTATGTGGAATCGTCATATTTTTTTTACCCTACCGTGCAGTGCATGACGTGGCAGCTACTGAGAAACACTGCCAGAAAACTCAGTAGGAATCCTTTTTTAAAATAAAATATACTTAAGATTAATTACAATCATGTGTGTTGACTCAGAACAACTCAATCCCCAGCACTTTTACCACTTAAATAATCAGAAATTTTGTAATATGCCCTGCTACACAATTTGGCTTTAATAATTCTTTTAAACTTATTCGTAGACAATTCTCTAATATCATTGGGAAGTTTGTTATAGAATCTTATACATTGCCCCATAAAAGAGTTACTTATTTTGTGGAGACGGGTAGTATGCAATATGAGATTATTCATATATCTAGTATTTACATTATGTGTATCGCTCCTTTTACAGAAGGAATCGATATTTTTATTCAAATCCCGGGTCGGGCCAAAAAGTGATATTAGGATTTTACCGTAAAAAAAAATTTCTCAGTATCAGCCCGAAGTCTGGAAGTTGGCGGTATTATACCCCCGTGCCTCGGACAGCACGTATAGCCGTCGGCCTTGTACCTGACCTCTTTCCGGTCGTGTCGCTAGTCGTCCCATCGGATCATGAATGTGATGGAGTAGAAAGTGCCCCTGTGTTTGCGCACACACTTGTGCACTATAATGTGTCCTGCGCAATTGACTAATCTCCATTGAGAATGGCTGCCGTGGCTGAAATTCGTCCGGGAAGACATCATCATCATCATGATCATATTTTGAGATATATATTGGATGCTACGCCTGCAGTCAGAAGTAACAATTTGAGGCATGGCAAGATGCTTTTAGATAAAGTAGTAAATAAATTCATAATTTATATAATTTATCTTACTCAATGTGAAGTGCGGTTTTAGCATTTCGATAAGAGAAAAGTAATTCGATTTAATATATGTACATGGATGGATGGATGGAGGGTGGGGAGCTAGGTTTGACGAAATCCAAATATAATCTTATTATGGAAAATAATAAAGATAAAACTTGAACAGAAAATCCCACCCAAAAGGTGGAGTCAATCGATGTCCTGCCCCAGAGGGCTGGGACATCTAAAGGAAAACAACCGAGGGAAGCCGTGACAAACACTGGCGTACCCGGGCAGGCACCTGCTGCTGGAGCTGAGATACCCGGTAAGGGGACTCGGATCCGGCGACGGGATGTCACTGGGCGGCCGGTGGATGAAACTGGCAAACCCGCCAATCCGTCCCATAGCGGAAAACCCTTGGGACCGGGCGAAGGCAGCTCCAGCAGGCAGAGCGTACCACCCCGAATGACACCCACACCGGGCACATCGGCGGGCGGCTCTGACGGCGGGATAGCTTCCGAGCGACCGGCACCAGGGGGCGAGCTTAGGGGGAAAAGGAAGCTTAGCGGCGCTCAAAAACGCCGCAAAGCTATAGAGAGGCAAGACGCGGCTCAAGGAGGAACTCCACCAGGAGGACCTCGAAAGAGAGAGAGAGAAATAAGTAACGAGAGCCCGGGCACGCATAATTTACCAAAGAGGGCAAAAACCCAGGGGTCTTATAAAGACGCCCTAACTGGGACCCGGATGGTCATCGTTAATGCGAACTACCCGGAGGAGAAGCTGGATCCCAAATCTCTAGATCCTCTAAAAGTCCTATTGTGGGACCTTTTAGAGGAGACACCTGACCCCGCGCCGAGATTCTCCGTGGGCAACATGATTGCTGGGGCCGTTCACATTATATGTGATGGACCTGAGGCAGTGCAGTGGCTTAAGTGCGTCAACGGAAAAACTGTTGATGGCACTCCACTTAAAGTGATTGACGCCAAGGATCTCCCTAAGCCAATCAGGATGGCATGGAGGTCCAAAACCGTAAGCAATGTCACCTCAGAGCGGCTGCTCAAGATGACACAGAGAATGAACCCATCCCTTCGTACTGACGAATGGAAAGTGGTACATGCGAATGTCGAGGCAATGTACACTCGGCGCATTGTCCTGATGGATAAAGCCTCGGCAGAACTTATAAAGGCAGCGGGATATAAGCTGCACACAGGGCTGGGTGACAGCCACTTCAAATTCCTAGACGACGGGGAGAAAAAGGAAAATGAGACGAGAGCCGACAACAGTGCGACCTCAGGGGATGCGACGACGTCGTCTCAAAAAGATCCCATCGTAGGTGAACCGGGTGGCTCCGACCGGAAGGAGTCAGCCAACACTGAGGCATACCGCGTGACCGAGGGCACCCTATCACCAACTACCTCAATGGGTGGCCTCAGTGATCTGGACGGGCTCCGACTGGACGGGGACACCCTCACCTGCGAGGAAATGGAAGGGTCTGAAGAGGACCACTAAGACTAGACCAACTCAAATGGCTAGCTTAAGGTTTGTACAGATCAATCTACAGCATAATAAGGCTGCGACTGCCCTTCTGGCACGCGAACTTATAATGGACAAATATGATGTAGCAATAATACAGGAACCCTACTTATACAAGGGCCAAATCAAAGGACTAAGCGGGACGGGAGGTATAATATATCAACACCGTTCTGATAATAATGTGAGGGCATGCATCTACGTCAAGAATGACTTAGATACAATACCCTTACACAATTTCTGTTACAGAGACCTGACAGCTGTCAAACTCATACTAAAAGAGGGGGTAGGTCGGAGGACTATTTGTATAGCCTCTGCCAGGACCCTACCCTACCTACCCTATGAAGCAGAAGAACCAACTTCTCCGAAGTTAAGGGAACTCGTGAACAACTGCAATGCAAATGATGTAGATCTCATAATCGGCTGCGACGCGAATGCACACCACATCATTTGGGGCAGCACAAACATAAACAAGAGGGGAGAGAAACTACTGGACTATCTGGTAAGTTCACCGCTCCAATTAATTAATTCTGGTAACAGGCCAACATTTGTTAACGCAAAGAGAGCTGAAGTTATCAACATAACCCTAGCAACGACTAGAGCCAGCAACCTAATAGAAGAATGGAATGTACCTAATGAGATATCCCTATCGGACCATAGGTACATTTGCTTCAAGTACAGAACACGAATGAAAAGAGAGTCTGTACAACGACGCAACCCTAGACACACTAACTGGCCCATGTACTTAAGGGACCTGAAGGTAGAACTAGGTGATCCGAAAGGTAAGCTCAATTCAGTCATAGATATAGAATTTGAGGCAGAACGAATTATTCAAACAATTTCGAAAGCATGGAGAGACAACTGTCCTGAGAAAACGGCCAAGGCTAAGAGAATACCCTGGTGGACACCTGAGCTAATTAGGCTCAAGAAGGAAACTAGGGTAATATTCAATCTAGCCAAAGCCACAAAAAACTTTGAACTGTATGCTAGAAAGCTCACAGAATATAACAAAGCCGTCAGAAAGGCAAAAAGGCGTGCATGGAGGAATCACTGCCAGGAAATAGGCAGCATTCCACAATGTATGAGACTTACGAAAGCCCTGGCCACTGCCAGAGTGAACCCACTATCCGTTATCAGGAAAGCTGACGGGACACTAACAGACTCTGGAGAAGAGACACTAGACGTCATGTTTAAAATCCACTTCCCAGGCTCTGTGACAAAGAAAACCATGGAGCGAGAAATCCCAATCAGCCATGAGGATGCGAAAAGGCGCACAACCAAGGCAGATTGGGATACCGCCAAGAAGATCATAAACGAGACCAAGGTAAAGTGGGCCATAAGCAGCTTTGAACCATTCAAATCGCCTGGCCCTGATGGAATATATCCCATCCTATTACAAAAAGCGAATAACGTACTAAACCCACACCTATGCAGGCTGTACAGAGCCTGCATAGCCTTTGGATACACTCCCCAAACATGGAGACAAGTTAAAGTAGTATACATCCCGAAACCGGGAAAGTCGGACTACGAATCACCAAAATCGTACAGACCGATAAGCCTTACATCATTCTTTCTCAAATCGCTAGAAAAAATGGTAGACACACACATTAGGCAAGGGCCACTAAAAAGATTTCCTCTACACTGGCAACAAAATGCGTATCAGGCAGGGAAATCTACAGAGACAGCCCTACACCATGTAGTCAAAAAGGCGGAAGCAGCCTTAGAAAACAAAGAAATATGCCTTGCGGCATTTCTAGACATTGAAGGTGCTTTTGACAACACGGCATTCAACACTATACAAAATGCCGCCACTAACCATAACATAGAACCCACTCTATGCAGATGGATAGACAAAATGCTGAAAGGACGGCAACTGCAGTCAACACTGCTCGGGGACATCAGATATGCAACAACAACCAGAGGGTGCCCACAAGGCGGAGTCATCTCACCGCTACTGTGGTGCCTGGTTGTGGACAAACTCCTGATAGACCTAAACACAGGGCCACGCTATACCGTCGGCTATGCAGACGATATTGTGATACTTATAAGTGGGAAATTCCCTCACACAGTATCGGACATTATGAAACAAGCCTTAAAAGAGACAGAGGACTGGTGCAAATCAAATAATCTTTCGATAAACCCACATAAAGCAGTTATAGTACCATTCACAAAGAAGAAGGACCTATCGGGAATAGGAACTTTGAAACTATACAACACAAAAATTGAATTGTCAAAAGAAGTGAAATACCTAGGTATAACACTCGACAAAGCGCTCACATGGAAAGAACATGTAGAAAATATTAAAAACAAGGCCTTGAGAATATTCGGCATGTGCCGAGCAGCTTATGGCAAAACATGGGGACTGAAACCCAAAATTGTTCACTGGATGTACAGAATGATAATAAAACCGATACTGATGTACGGTAGTATCGTCTGGTGGCCAAGAACAAAACTAGAAACCTGTAAACAAGTGCTAGACAAAATACAACGCACTGCCTGCTTAGCAATGACATATGCGATCATAACATGCGCCCAGACAATCATAGATAGGGAGACGAAAGGTAAGACCATCTACATACTCAGTGACAGCCAGGTTACATTAAAAGCCCTGATGTCACACAAAATCGAATCGAAACTAATCCAGAACTGTATCACGGCTCTGAACAAACTTGCCACTAAAAATAAAGTCAAACTCGTATGGGTACCAGGTCATACGGGAATAGAAGGCAACGAAAAAGCAGATGCACTGGCTAGAAAGGGATCTGAAAGTCAGTTCTGTGGACCAGAACCGTGTGTAGGGATTCCTCCAAATGTAATAGGAGCATTCCTTAAAAACGAATCCACAATTAAACACAATCAAATGTGGACCAAAGTCAAAGAACTAAAACACTCCAAACAACTCATGAAAGGAGTAGATAAGAGCTGGTCCAAAAAGCTTTGGAAATACAGCAGAAACCAGCTACGACTAATAGTAGCAGTATTCACGGGCCACTACAGCACCAACTACCACCTACACAAACTGGGACTGTCGAACAGCCCGATCTGCAGAACCTGTGGGGAAGAAAATGAAACAATGCTGCATATTATATGCAAATGCGATGCACTGGCGAGACACAGAATGGCAATCCTGGGGCTGGCATATCCAGAAACAGGTGACTACAAGGATCTACCTCTAAGAAGCGTACTGGATTATATGCATACCTCATTCAGGGCTCTAGGGATAGAATAAAACCAGTGGGGGATAGTACAAAAGATCCTGAAGGGTCGAAGTGCTGTACATAGGTACACCCCAAAACAAGATAAGATAAAGAAGAAGATATGTATAACGTGTTGATTAGAGATTAGAGTCAAATATTGTCAGGGAAAATGTTTTTATTTATTACTAGCTGTGCCCCGCGGTTATTCCCGCGTTAAATTTTCTAAATTACCACAGTTCCTCCAGGTGATAGCGTGATAATATGTACCCTATGTGTTGACCCGACCTCTTTGTAATATTCATGCAAAATTTAAAGTAAATCCATGAAGTACTTTTTGAGTTTAGCCCAGACATACATACAAACAAACAGACACACAGACAAAAATTATAAAAACGATATTTTTGACTTCGATATCGATTCTGATCACGCCCCAAGTATCCTTTTAAAAAATATTCAATGTACAGTTTTGACTTTCCTACGATTTTATTATATGTATAGATTCTACGCCTACAGTCAGAAGTAGCAGTGTGAGGCATGGCAAGATGCTTTTAGATAAAGTAGTAAATAAATTCATAATTTATATAATTTATCTTACTCAATGTGAAGTGCGGTTTTAGCATTTCGATAAGAGAAAAGTAATTCGATTTAATATATGTATAACGTGTTGATTAGAGATTAGAGTCAAATATTGTCAGGGAAAATGTTTTTATTTATTACTAGCTGTGCCCCGCGGTTATTCCCGCGTTAAATTTTATAAATTACCACAGTTCCTCCAGGTGATAGTGTGATAATATGTACCCTATGTGTTGACCCGACCTCTTAGTAATATTCTTGCAAAATTTGAAGTAAATCCATGCAGTACTTTTTGAGTTTAGCGCGGACATACATACAGACAAACAGACATAAATTCTAAAAACTATATTTTAGGCTTCGATATCGATTGTAGATAACGCCCCAAGTATCCTTTTAAAAAAACATTTAATGTACAGTTTTGACTTTCCTACGATTTTATTATATGTATAGATAATAATAATAGTTTTGTTTACAAAAGAAAAGTAGTATATGTAATATATCAGTTATATGGTTTCCATAGGAGGTACAAGGTCTGCTTGGTTAGGGTTAAGATGGCCGTGTGTCAATAATGTCCCAGTATATTCTTTTTCCATTTGCTAGCATTAGATAAATTTGTACGCTTAGTACGCTTTTTGCATCATCATCATCATATTAGCCGAAAGACGTCCACAGCTGGACAAAGGCCTCCCCCAAGGATCTAAGCTGGGCCTGCTTACGCTGCGTCTTCCGGTTCGTGGTCCCGACTAGGCTTTTTGCATACTGACACAAAATTTACTCTGATGAACCTGTAAAAGATTTTTAAATGTACTCCTGGTCGAATTTCGAGGCGGCCAGTCTCAATGGAGACAGTGACAATACATCACTAGCAACCTTTCCCATTTGCTAATCTAGTCCATCCAACGGTTGTCTGGAAGAAATCGCTCGTATGCGATAAGACCGCCAATTGTACCTAAATTGAATACATATATATACATTTTTGATCCATGATATGCAATAAAGTGTACCTATCTATCTAAAAAATATTTAATTATTCCTTCTACACCGAATTTTATAATTATTATAAAATAACATTATCGCTATTCGCATCCAGCAGTTTCCAGCGACCCGCACGAGATCATCGGTGCATCTTTTAGGGGACCGGCAATTGTGGAGATCTTTGGGGAAGGCTAGGGAGAAAGTCCAGCAGTGGACGTGATCGGCTGATATGATGATGATGATGAACATTATCGACCTTCATAGAGTAATAATTTAATCCTGGTCGAATTTTGAGCGCGGTGGCCAGACTTAATAGGTACCAGCCAGCTTTGCGGGACATATTATATTGCACAAGTGTGTACGCAAACACAGGGGCACTTCCTATTCCATCACTCTCATAATCCGATGGGATGATAGCTACACCGCCGGAATGAAATCAGGTCAATAATAATAATAGTATAATATCCTGGGACATTATTTACACACGGCCATCTGATTCCAAACTAAGCAGAGCTTGTACTATGGAAACCAGCTCACTGTAATACTACTTTTTTTTTTGTAAATATTATTATATAGATAAATTACACCCAGACTCAGGAAAACCAGACATGTGCATCCACACAAATATCTGTCCTGGGTGGGAATCGAACCCACGACCTTCGGCGTGAAGAGCAAGCATTTGCCAACCACGCCGACAGGCCTGTCAACAGTTTACATGTTCTCCGAGGCACAGTGGAAAATATATACCGCCAACTCCCAAACTCCAGAGATTTACACCGAAGATATTATAAGCAAATATTTTTTACTAAACTATTTCAATGCCGGTGTAACACGGCAGTAGTTACTGCTATTTTAAACCATGACCTACCGCGTGTACAAAATGTAGAGCTCTGCTGATTCTCACATGATTATCACTTTGTCAATAACGTCAGTTAATATAAAATTGTACATCATGCACTTCCTGAGCTGCGAATTCAACTGCAGTGACTTGGGATTCAAGAAAATAAAGTAGATATATATAGGTATGCAACATGCAACTTCACCGCAGCCCCACATTTGGGGGTGGGGGTGGATAACAAACTACAGCATCCACACTCTTGGGATACGTAACGATAACGTGATTGAATAACACATGGACCTTTCCGTTATTCAATGGAACGCGCATTGACACCTCTGACGAGGGGCCTGGAGTCCGTCGCCCCCGTGAGGGGTTTGCGAGAAGGCCTCAGCATTTATATAGGTATATATGTGTTGTATTCACCGTGTGCAGGTATAGGTGAAAATAAGGTTATAGGTGCAAACCCTGGAACGGGCCAAAAAGTAATTGTTCTGTTAAGAAAAATGCTCTATATCAGTCCTAAGTTGGATAAGGCCGTGTTACGGCCCCGTGCCTCGAAGAGAATGTCAAGCCGTATTCCTGCACCTAACCGTATTCCGGTCGTATTAGAATCCTGTTCGTAGTGAATGAATAGAGAGTGCACCTGAGTTTACGCATACACTAGTAAACTATATCGTGTCCCGTGCAGATGGCTAGTTTCCATTGTGACAGGATTGATTCCATGGCTGAGATTCCATCAGGGGGTATTATTATTACCAGTTTTAGTGTTACGGTAATTACTTACAAACTGTTAAAAATCATAATAATAAAATCACACTTACAATAAAACATAGAACAAATAGTAATAAATTAAATATAATTACAATCAATTACATTAATACTTTTTCTCCGGCATCGTTACAGCAACATGCCTGCCGGAACAATGCTGGAAGAGAGGACAGTCCAGTCAACTATAATCTCAACTTATGTTTGTCTTCCCCGAGGACATTTGGAGGACCCCACTAAGAATGCAAAAATTGAGACAGACGGGTAGCTAGCGATGCGCCAAAAATATTTTATACCCAACACCTTTAGTCACCTCCTACGGCAAGCATGGTTCATCGAGTCTTTCCCCGGGAGTAATGACTTTGGTCACTTATTATTCGTATGTTTTGTTCCCAAACACGCCTCATAGATTAAGCATAAAATAATGATATCTTTTGTGTCTCAAAATAAATCTGAGCAAGATCTGAGTCATTTAAAAATATTTCGTTTCAGGCATACAAATTGAAAAGCCTCCAAAATTCTCGGCCAAAACAAAAAGGCCCAACTCCATACACACCAGTATTAACAGCTCGTGTTAATATTACATAACATACAACGTACATTTGTTTGTTATTTATTTTAGAAGCAGACGTAAACGTTTATTTCTGTCAGTCAAAATACGAGTATTGAAGCATCACGATCGTGCATATGCATTTTATTATAATAGCGTAAGTAAATGTATTTATCTGGGTCATATAATGATATGCTAAAATCTTTTATAGTCTTCCTGCTGTAGGAACCAATGTTTAGCTATGTTTAAAGGCTAGCGTTACAAGTCCTTACGTAATCTACTCTTTTATTGCTGCTGTTTCAAATAAAAGAGTGGCATGTCTCATTTAAAACAACAGCTGAACGGCATTACGCAATTAGAAGGCAAAAGAAGACGAAGAATAGAAGCCTTGTTTTTTGCAAAGCCTGGCCTTAGTCTCCCGATCGCCATATATAGTTCATGTAGCCATGTAAGCCGTAGGTTAGGTAGGGTTCTCCTCGGTGTGGATCGCGTATGCCCCCTGACTCCTGATCCCGTATTTGTAGTCCCGCCCTATTTGTAGGAGTCCGTCTTTTTACTTCAGCAGCCCACTGGGCTGTGGTTCAAACCCCATGAACATGCCTTCAGGTATTTGTGACTGAAATTACGACACGAAAACTACTGGTTGAGAGCCTTCTGGTGTTCGCCTACAGCTCGATGTATTAAATATAATACATTAAAATATAAATAGAAGTCAGATCCTTTGATATTTCTTTGAAAGTCTCTCAATATTTCTATGTGTTAAGACAGCACGGACTAGTTCTAAAATCCAGTTTCTTTAATATTGTATTAGAGAAACTGCTACATATAAAATTTATCCATGGTGGTTTTGCAGCTGGCTTCTCTGGTTGCAGTTGCAGTCGCGTTTTATGAGATTCCAACCTTGTTACATCATTATGTCTCCCGTTTTGCTCTGGACGGAAGTAGAACAACTTGTTGTTCTAAATCCTCCTTATTTCTTTCTGATTAAATTCATTGCGGGATCTAAGACAGTTAAAATGATTCCCCGGGACATGCCCGAGCTCAGTGTTATTTCATTGTGTGCCATTGTTGATCCTGGCTTACAGAGAAACAGTAGTGGATAAAAGGTAGTACCAAAAAATATTATAGTGCTGAATATTTTTTATTATTATATTGTAAACAGCGTAATTTTTAAACAGAATCATATTTTAGTTTACATGGAAAATTATACAGAAATAATTTTAACACATGAAGTAATCTAATACATTTGATAAGTTTGTAACGTGAAGGGAAATGTTAGTTAGTTTATTATCGAATTAACATATAAGATATATTTTATCCCAGATAGATGTGTGATGCTGTGTATCGAGACCACCATTTATCCAGATCTAACTCTTAGACCCGGTTTTTATTTATTTAACACAACATAATTAACATTATAGGTTTACATCCAAAGCGTTAATTGTTTATAACACTACTACTCTAAATAAACATCATATTATTGGCAAAGAAGATTAATAAAAATTTGACAGCTCGGAGCTGTGCAGATGGTGATAATCACCTTCTTTTGATGTTGATTAAAAATACACATGGTAAACTTAGCCAATCCTTCTCCTTTCCTAGACCTGAGACTTTTTTTCCTGTTCCAATCGTTTTCTCCATTTTTTTCTATGGTATTACTTGAATGACGTACGGTTACCGTAGCCTAGTTGGTAGTGATCCTGCCTACGAAGCTGGTGGTCCTGGGTTCGAATCCCGGTAAGTGCAAATATTTGTGTGATGAGCACGAATATTTGTTTCTGAGTGATGGATGTTTTCTATGTATATAAGTATTTATCTATCTATATAAGTATGTATATCGTCGCCTGGTACCCATAGTACAAGCTTTGCTTAGTTTGGGGCTAGGATGATCTGTGTGACATTGTCCCCAGTTATTATTATTATTATGTCTACTACCATGACGACAGCCGATTCGACAGATGAAGAAAATGTTTAGCTAAGCCAAGTTTGACGCACGAGGAATTTATTATACTAAGTATTATTGCTTATTTACCCATGAGCACGTAAGATGACAAATCTGTGCTAAGAATAAACATGAGAGAACACATAACTAAACCATGAACCATTGGCGCTGAAGCCATAATCATGACATTGTGAAGCCATTTGTTCAAATATTATCGACATGTGCAGGGCTGTCACGTTGTACATTCCCTTTAGCAACGAATGTATCTAACATACATATGTATATCTTTTGACTGGCCTGATAGTCTAGTTAGTGTCCCTGAATGCTAAGTGGAAAGCCGTGGATTCAATTACCACCCAAGACAAATTTAATTATGAGTTGATTAAATTTGTACTAAATTTGTAAAAACAACGACAAATAAAAAAAATCATGTGAAGAGTTTGATCATTTGTTCTGCGTCTGAGTATCTTCGCTTCAGCTTAATCGACGGAGGTGGGTTCTGTACACTGAATGCCTCCGAAAAACAAACAATGAATCAACAAACGAAAAAAAAACATGCGTGGCAGTCTTTGGGGACTCAACTCATGGGAATCGTAACGTGACGATGACGCAAGTTTCACGCTTTTTACTCCCCCAAATCGTATACATAATACACACAGTATAGGTACATAGCTCATTATGTGAAGAAGACACGAGTTCCATGATTTTAGTTCAAACAAAAAATTGTTAATGCGCTCAAAGAAGTTTGCACTTCAATAAATAAATAAATAGAAAACATATTGAATATTACAAAATTTGTTTTCTATTTATTTATTTCGTGAAGTTAAAACTTCGGTAATAGTTTTATTTGTGTCATCCCTATTTACTTTTCAGCTACTGTAACTCCTTTTGTTTGCCTTATTACGTGTAGCATTGCTAACACATAAGACATTCTCGATTGCAATATACGAAAGAATTTCACTGGAATTTTGTTTGTCATTACTTACATGACCAACCTTACTGTGGAGATAAATGGCTTTGTTGATAAATTGCAAGTTTCTTATCACTGTGATAAGGGGGAAATTCTTTCTATTTATGGAAATGCTAGGAAAGGAATGCCGATGTTAATATAATCAGTCATGTCGCTGGTGGGAAGTGAAGCCTGGTGACCCAGTTCCCAGTTAGCGTGATTGGTAAATACTTGCCGTCACGCCGCAGGTCGTGGGTTCGACTCCCATCCAGGGACCAGATATTTGTAGGTATGCATGAACATGTCTGTTTGACCTGTCTCTGGGTGTAATTATCTATACAACATGTAACGTAATTAACGCACTTCCTGAAAATAGTTTGTTCAGAATCGTTTACTGAATCGATTTACATCATTTTTAATATAGGTAATTTTTTATTCCAAAATAATTAAAACTACGGAAATTATTGTCATATCAACCCTGTCAAGTCAAAACCAATTGAAATGGACCGTAAGTCAAAGTAATAAGACTTATAAATCGCAGTTTTATTTGTATTCATACAAATTCCTTCATTTAATACAAAATAAAGAAAAATAAACTTTATTCATAGAAAGTAATTTAGTAAATAATAATGCATATACATTTTAAATTAAAAATTCAGTGTATGTATTATGATTACAACATAATATTCTAATTGGGGTGTTTGAGGGTGTGCGTTAATTACGTTACATGTTGTATATGTATGTATTTACAAAAAGAAAATTAGTATATGTAATAATCAGTAGTAATCTAGTTTCCATATTCCAAGCTCTGCTTAGTCGAGGATCAGATGACCGTGTGTGAATAATGTCGCCCAGTAGGCTTAACGACTGATGTCTAATGACTAAAAACGGGACTGACCCTTTGTAACACGGAGACGCTCAGAAATTAAACCAGTTTGGTGGTCTTTTATATAGATAAAAGACCACCAAACTGGTTTAATTTCTGAGCGTCTAGTCTTTTAAGCAAGGAGACTCGCGTTTAGACCATATGGACTAAACGCGAGTCTGCTTGCTTAACCTCGTCGATCACTTACGGACCGGTGAAAGCATCTAGCTATGAGCGCCTCAAAGGAGTCGGTTGTATAGAATAGAATAGACTTTATTTACTTACCTACATTACAAATGGTAGGTCTAAAAATTAAAATGAGGGTATCTATGTTTAGCAGATAATGGTATAAAAACGGTTAGTATTTTTAAAACTGTAATAGATTTTAATCTAAGATAACTTTGCTTGTTCTTGGGTAAGAATTTGTGTGTCTAATTGATAATTCCGATTACTTGGGCCATACAAGTCTATTACAGATTCCACGGCTTCTACATACATAATTTTATTCAACCTATGTCGAAGTGTATTGACATTTGTGAAGTTAAAGCTAAAAGGTGATTATACAAGGTGTACCATGAATAGAGGACGTAACTTAAAGAGCTCTATCTAACCATGAAACTGAAATCATTAAACTAAAACAGTTCAAACATAGCGCCCCATTCATAATGCTGAATCATCATATCCTTTCCTTATATTTTTATTTTATAATATGTATGTATGTTTTAGCTATAGTACGTAATAGACGTTAAATTTTTATAGTATACTAGCTGTGCCCCGCGGTTTTACCCGCGTTAAACTTTATAAATTATCTCAGCTCCTCCCCTGTAGGTGATAGCGTGATAATATGTAGCCTATATGTTGACCCGATCTTTTAGTAATATTCATGCAAAATTTGAAGTAAATCCATGCAGTACTTTTTGAGTTTGGCCCGGACATACATACAGACACACAGACAAAAATTAAGTCATTAAGGCATTAAGTCTGCCTTTGTACTTATACGTACATAAAGTTTAAATAAATAAAGAAATGCATCAGCATCGTGACACTGTGGCAGCCACAGCTGGATCTCTGGGCTGGGGCACCACAGTATCAACATCTTCCTTTTCATCGTATTCAACGTCGTACACCTCAAATGGTCGTTGACTACAGGGGTTCCACTATTTGGCTTGATCCTCTTGCCCTGCGGAAAGACGCGGCGTCTCTATATGTCCTTAACCGAATTTATCTCGGGGAGTGCTCAGAGGAATTGCTCGACCTGCCGCCACATTCCGCCACGGACCCTCACGCCAAAAGTGGAAATTTCATCCTAATCAGCTGGAATGGTCATCTAATTTCTTGTGAAACGCACGGTGCGTTTCACAAGAAATTATTTATGGCGCACTACCACTCTATGGAATCAATTAACTGCGGAGGTATTTCCGATCCAATATGACTTAGAATGATTAGAATAGGCTCGCTTCTTGAACATTGTTCAAGAAGTGAGCCTATTCTTTTCTTAAAAGGCGGCCACGCACTTGTAGCGCCTCTGGTGTTGCGAGTGTTAATGGGCGGCGATGATTACTTACCATTACCAATTTATATATTATTTGCTGGTTGCGTTGTTATGATATAAATAAAAATACAAGAGGCTCCACAATAATGCCACGCTTGGCCGACGGGTTGGGTCATAGTTCACATAGACACTGCTGCTCGTTCTCTCGTAAATATTACCTTGACACGATATCTAAACCCCCATGGTATGAGATGGCGTGCTATACAGCAAGCGTCCGAGGCAGCAAGACAATCCTTTGGAGCTAAATTGACTATACAGGAAGCCAATTTAGCTCCAAAGGATTACCTTGCTACTTTGAGTACTTGCGTAATACCAGAGAGCGAGCACGAGCCTGTCTGTGAACCATACAGTTGTTAAAGTATTGGTATGAGAACGCCATGTTGGTCCAACACACATACAGCGAGACGTAAGACAGGGAGACGTGATATCTCCGAAATTGTTCATTGCTGCAAAGGAAGATGTCTTGTAGTTTTTCAACTGGAAAGGGATAGTCATGACTGATACATTGGAAGACCGGAGTATTAATCCGGTCTTCCAAGGTAACAGGATCAAGGTAGATGACCTGATCAGAGTCTCTCAAGACAAAAATCAGGTGAAAATTTCATTTCAGTTCAGTTGCAAATACTTCTGCTAAGCATTTAAGCATCGTATATTAACTTAGTATCTGTGTCTTTCAGTGTTATTTTCATAAGTTATTTATACAGTATCGAGATTAAAAGTCGCTCAGCACCGGCTTTTATCTGAATATAGGCTTCACTTCCGAATTGCTCACACTTCGCCACTAGAACCTTACTACCTGTCTGACCAATACAGGTACGTACTCCTGGAAATATTATCACGTTTTAGAAATAACATTTCTAAAAGGAAACACTAGAAATGAATACAAAATAAGTTTCTATCTAGGTTAATACGGAAAATTAGTATTATAGTACGCAGGTTTATAAATCTAACGGGATTACACGTGTTTTTTTAATAATGCATGACTAGGAAGCGCTACGACGGCTGTTCAGGCAGGAAGGTTCTCTAGTGGCGATCACGAACCGGGAAGACGCAACGTGGGCAGGTCCTTTACAAGATGGTCCGATGATCTTGTGAGGGTCGCTTGAAACGGCTGGATACAGGCAATAGCAAGCAATTGTGGAGATCTTTGGGGAAGGGCTCTGTCCAGTAGTAGACGTCTTTCAGCTGATATGATGATGATGATGATGAAGGCGCAACTGATCCCGCAAATTATGACACTGTTAAATAAGTCAAAAGCTATAGGGTAGTCACCGTTGTCCTAGAGTCAAGAAAAAATAGGGAAAAGTAAAAAATATCGTAAATTTGTAAATAAAAAATAATATAATAATATGTAATTATATAAAAACGAATTTCAAGACTCGTAATGGGCCAATTATTTACTACTCAGTGTAAGAATCTGCCCTACACTTGGCCAGTTATTTTCGTGTTTCTTCCCAAATTCATTTTCCAGAACGTTGCTAACTCTATTACACTTCAAATATTTTATAGACCTTGAGATTTAGTAATCTCAATGTCTACCCTGTCTGTATATTTATTATATTTTTGACAGTTCGAGACAGTTAACACGACAGTGACGCCCTCACACGTAACCGATTCGATTTGAAAATATTATCTATTTTATTTAAGAAGAACTTTCAATCGATAAATTATCTATATCGTTAAACACATGATTAATCTTTTGCATGAAATTAAGTCGAAATCTTTGAATTTATGTTCAAACCAAGAGCAAAGAACAAGATCACTCTGTGCATTCATCCAAGTGTGACATTGATTCCGAGTTCAACAGAAGGATGGGTAATTCTTCAGCAGCATTCAGTAAGCTGCGTTCCAAGGTCTTCTGCTCACATAACTTGAAACTGGGCAAATCTCGGTCTACTTGGCAATAGTCTTGCCTGGCCTTCTATATTCTTCTGAGACAACCATGTCTCATAGCCTAAGGAGTGGTACAGTACGTACACCAGTTTCTACCGTCACCATAAAGCTATTCCGTTATAACCGGGAAGTTTGGGTACTAGAGCATGCATCTTAGCATGGTACACACGGCTACATATCAAGTTATACAATTCCAGTATAAGCTGATCTCGCGTTGTAAAGGATTTCCATACAATGAGAGGTCAGCTTATATTGGTAATAAATAGCTTGTTATGTAGCCGTGTGTACATATAGAAGAATATAAACACATAGTCCATATTATTATTTATATTATGATAACGATGATCATTGCTTTATAATTTGGAATTTCCGTTTACTGTATTGATTCAGACTACAAATATGTGTAGATTATGTGATTTACATGATAATGCAGGAACATGCCCGTAATACTCGTGTTAGGTTTCCTGTGGGAATCTAAGAGTATATTTTGGATTAAATTTGAATTTTAAAGCATTATTTGCAATGTAAAGAGAAAATCTAATCTCAAAAATTATATAGCATTGCGAATAATGCTTTAAAATTGAAATTCGTTAATTTGGGAGGTGTTTTCAATATGATATGATCTTTCACACTCAACTGTGAACATATTGTCATCATCGGTCGGCCATGTTTCGAGAACACAAAGCCGATGGATTACACCTTTTTATTTCATTTTATTTTATTTATTTATCTATGCCGTCACCATACAACAAACTTACTTATAAGCCTTGTACTTCACACTTTGCATTTGCATCTTGTACTTTCTAACAACTAATGATTTTATACGTCTTTCTTTCACCCTGTTGTTTTTTTAACCGTTTAATAGTTTTCTGTCCACCCGTACTTGGCAAGTTTATACGGGTATGAAAATAGGTCATAAGATAAAATGGTGGATTGTCAGCCTCTTATCGTCCACCTAGGTAGCTAGAGAAAGTCGCAGGTTAGCTAGGGTAGGTTCCTCAGCGGCGAGGATCGCTTTGGCCCCTTAACGCGTGATCGGTGATCCCGTGCATGTGATCACACCCTCAATTAGATTTACGTCTTTTTGCTTTAGTCTTCCATTCTTTAATTTTCATTTTTTAATATCATCATCATCATCATATCAGCCGAAAGACGTCCACTGTTGGACAAAGGTCTCCCCCAAAGATCTCCACAATTGCCGGTCTTGCGCTGTTCGGATAATAGAACATTATGCGAACATTTAGAATATTCTGTTTAATATAGTAGAACTAAATTTCAAAATAATGAATTAGTAACTTGTTATTTATTTAAGGATTCTAGAAAATAATAATATATGCGACTAAACAAACCGCACGGACGGACAAACTAATTTTTTTTTTAATCTTTTGTACCTACTCTCCACTATGTTCATGTACTGCATTGTTAGCTTGACAAATACAAGTGTATGTTAATACCCATGTGCTGAATAAATTTCATTTCATTTCTTAAGCTTAAATTATCTCTGTAAGCGCAGAAAACGTCGTGGCGCGCAGATTTGTATTGAAATATTTTCTGCTGATGTCGTTAGAAACCAACTAAGCGTAATAGGAATATGTGTCTGTATGATATCCTATTATAGGTAATATTACACATAGGTATAAATAATATGCTTACCATGTTTTTTCAACGGGGATTCCCGGCATTGTCGTATCAACACCATAATTACGAATGATAGTTATTAATTTAATTAGCTTAATATAATTTATTTTTATTATGATCACCATGTTAGCCAAAAGACGTCCACAGCTGGACATAGAGGTTCCCCAAAGATTATATTTTAGGGGGTTATGCCATAATGCTAGGGGGTTATGCAATAAACGCTACGCTTGGCAGACGGGTTTGCAACCGCAGTATGATCCCTCGTATATATTCCCTCGAGCTGAATACTACGCCTACCCTGACCTGCGACGAGATGGAATTGCAATATTCTATGCTGTCAGCCACACAGAAATAATCATTTACCTACTTGAAAAATATGGAGTTTATTATTTAATATTTTTTTTAATTTTACTGTGTCACCTGAAAATAGCGTTAGCATACATATATATATATATGTATATGCGTCGGGGTGCACCGTAATAAAACAAAATATATCAGCAACAAATACAGCCGAAATGAGAACCTCCTCCTCCTTTTTTATAGTTTAATAATTATGGTTATAATTTTTCTTGTAGCATGGTCACTAAAGAAAGCAAACGACGTTTTTTTTCCTTATCACATGTAGGAAGGCAAAGAGAGCCAGTAGGTAGTAGAGAATCCTCTTAACTCGACCCATACAGTCAACTCAGGCCGAGAGGATAAATGCTCTAACAATTCATTAGCTCAATTGAAAACAGGATCAAAATATTACTATAGTCTAAAGTAGAAGATCGTATAAATATTAACATTTTTAACATATGCGAGCTGAATATGATGATATTCATACAATTTCAATGGAGCCAGTATATTGTTCGGGTAAGTTCTGAATTCTGCTCCTGAGGAAAATAATTAAGGTTTCCAGTTGAGCTTTATTTATGAATAAAAAATTGATTCAATATAATTAAATAAAACTAAAGAATATTTTTTAATAGAATTTGTTATTGCATGCTTCATCCAAGGTATATTAAATATATAATAAGAAGAATATTTAAGTTTTAAGTACAGCATCAGGTATTAAATAATCGACTTCACAGTTTATATAGTACATATTAACTTACTTAGCCAAAGACAGAAGCTTGATATAGAGAAAGAATTAGGAACCCTATAGCATAGACCACGAGGACTAAATCCATGGCAGTTGCCAAGATATCTCTTGCTCCTTGATCTTCAGCAAATCTTTGTATGTGATTATGTGCTTGGCCACAAATTCTTGTGATACGTGATAAAAACATTTCTGTTGTCGCCAATACAGAGCTGAAAATAAAATATCTTTTAACGCCATCTCTTGACTAACACAGGAACCACGTTTACATGCAGCGAACTACGTGGTTAAAAAGTATGTTGTCATTGGTTGTGTTTGTTTTGTCTTAGTGCCACAAAATCTCAAAAGATGGCATTGGTAACTATGAGAAAAGCGGATAATTTTTGATTAATAATAAAAAAAAAAACATTTTAGAGAAATATCTAATATATTGGATATTTGCTTTATTAGTGCCTCTAAGGAAAGTTATGTATGTATACCGTAATTTCCTTTTTATATCTGAGTAGCGGGCGTATGTGATTAAAGACAATTAGTAGGTACTTAAATAAATAAATTTATTAGGAACCATACATTTAATAATTTAAAGCTAACTTTGGATATGCCAAAATTTTCATAAGCCTGATATGAGCAATTAGAGTTCTTACGTAGGTAATGTTTCTTGATTGGCACGAAATGGGAGTTCTTGGAATTTACCATAGGACTATAAGAGTAGAGTTTCTGATTCAACGGTCTAAAGTGCGTTTACACTTTACGCCAACGTGCCACAGAGGTAATTAATCCCAGTCGCGGGGACTTCACAAACATATAATTGAAGGGCACAAAATACATCCAGCCTCAATAAATAAAATAAAATAAAAAAAAACTTGTGTGTACTTATGTACACGCGTAAGAAGTTATACTTCTTAATATACAACTTGAACATAGTTATCAATTTTCATACCACCTAGAACTAACTTCATGCTGTTAAATTTTTTGGTGTCGGTGTGCGCGCGCATCGTAAAAATTCACTCTCATCATTTTTCTCCATCGCGCCAAAAGAAGTATAACTTCAAAAATGGTTTTTATCAGACTTTAAAAAAGCGCTTGTAAATAGTCAGAACATGTTCGTACATTATCGTATTTCTAGGTACATATAGATATTTAGGTACACGGATTGTAGGAAACAATTTACAATAAGATTTATTTTATAATAGTAACGATATTTAGGTAACTTAAAATAAGTTATAGTCAAGGATTGTCTCTGACAAGAATAGTCAGAACAATCATATATGGTCACACTAATGGCTGTCCTGGCGCGGGAATCGAACCCGGGACACGAATTGGTGAGGCGATCAATGCGCCACACGTGCAGTCTACAATTGAAATATACAATAATATCCCATCATAAACGTCCCAGGATATTATTATAAAAAAAAATACATTTACGGATCTTTCAATCTTAAGGCACTTAATACATATATCTTAATAAAATTACTTAATACGTATATTGCTTCCGACTTCTTTAGTTGCTAATTATACAAAAGAGCACAGCCTTCCCATAAAATTACACAAATGAAATGAAAGTAGTTTGTGAAATTCATAATAATATTGTTTGACATTCATAAAGTTAATATTTTTGTTTGTGAATTTTGTGAATTGTTATCCTACACGTTATTAGTTTCATAGACAAATACGTACTAATCGGTGCCCACTCGTGTATTGTAATTTATTGTAATTTAAGCTGATGTTCACATCGATATTATGAAAAATTAATTGCTAGTATTTAAAAAAAAACTGTAGAATTCGATTCTCCAAAGAACATAGTTTATTTTGTTATAATTTTATTTTAGTAATTACGCTTGATTTAGACCAAAAATCACTATGAAATTTCAAAGTAAAACTTAAAAATTGGCGTAAGGATTTATTTTTTTACTAATTAATGGTAACAAAATTCAAGAATCTGTTAGATTGAACCAAGAATAAAATATATTTCTCATGCTGAATGTATTTGTTTTAGCTTAGTTTATAAGTATTATTGCTAGATACAGGACTCTGAAATTGACTCTGCGGCGATTTTTCATTAAAATGGTTGTGGAAGATGAGTCACTACAGAGCAAGCAATTTTTTTTTGGTAATTGTGATATTTTCTATGTCAACATATACGAATTTTCCATATTTATCATGTATTCAATAATTTCTGGGTATTACTTAAGATGGTAGATGGTAGAGGAGCCCAAAATCATAGAAATTCGCGCAAAAACGTGAAAGGGCTCTTAAGTTTCTTTCACTATTTATGTTGCACCTTGTGTGGTGACGCCATAGAATATTATCACCCCACCTCATCCCGTGGGAGTCGTGGAAATCGACCGAGGGAATACCTACTAGAGAATGGGCAGCAGCGTTTTTCTGTGAACTATGACCATCTTGCGATCGCCAACCCGTCTGCCAAACGTGGTGATTATGGCATATCCCCCCATTCTTTGGGGAGGATTTAGTCCAGCAGTGGACGTACGTTGGTTGACATGATGATGTGTATCAAGATTTACAACTGGAGTAAATACAAAATTGTTACTAACTTTTTCAACATTTCCTGATAAATACGGCCGCCAAACTAATGTTAACGAAATTGGTTTACGGAGTAATTTTCTGGTACTTAATTATAATTACTTACAATTTATTACCCGCTTTCCTCAGTGGATATTCTCTTTGCCAGATGGCAGAGTTTGATTGGCCGTCATAGGAAGAGAGAAACAATTCAGAAGAAACCTCTTTTTTGAGTCCCCTACAATTTCAATAAAACTCATAAACAATTTGATAAAAGTACAAACTTAATTAAAGAATATATACAGGGTTACTTGTAAAACAACCTCGCTATTTGGGGAGCAATTCTATTCGATTTCAAATTTAAATCTTATTGCACTAGTGCACGCATCTTATACAAGTTGTGACATAAATAGTGAAGGAAACTACACCCAGTTGCATAATATACAGAGTGGCCGAGGAGTTGACGTTCAAACGAAAAATTTTGGTACTTCACCATGAAGAATATCGGAATCACCCCCATGTATGTTCTACGATTTTGCGTTTTTTTGATACTTTAAAAATTTATGAGTCTTCAAACCCTAAGTTTGAACTTTCACAAAAGACTGAACCAGAAATGTTCAACAGAACGAGAAAAAAATCCGAAAACTGACTTTAGGCGTAATTAAAATAATATATATTAAAAAATTATACCTCGAAAACTACGTAAAATCGTACATGAGGGTGATTCTGATACTCCTCATCATTAAGTATCTAAATTTTACGTTTGAACGTCAACTCCTAGGCCAGCCTGTATAACTATAAGATAAAATCATCGACCTCCTTAGAGTAATTTTACATTGTCATGAAAGAGCAGTTATCAGTTTATTCTTCTATATTAACATTTGTAGGTAATGAGCGGCTCGATGTTTTTTTTTGATTTTGTTATTTAGGATTTCCAACAAAGATTACGCTATACAGATTACATTGCCACAGTAAGAAGATCTTGTGCATCTTCACTTATAGGCAATCACAGCATGCGAAGAGTAGGTATACAGAAGAAGTTAATATACATACTAAAAATAAAAACTAAAATTAAAATGACTTAAAATTTAAGGAAACAAATTTAATTTTTGCAAACTAATTGTCATGGTGGAAATTGTGGACTAGGCGCGTTAGCAGTGGTCCTCTCAGCCGTTGAGTACCTACGATATACTGAGTACGGTACGGAGATTCACATAACCTTAACTGGTTCCCATTCATTTATTCAGGTAAAATGTTAAAGTGTGTAAGGTAATTTTTCTAGCCTACTTACTGTACGCCATGACAGAACAGCTACTGAGAACCACTGCCAGCCATCTCAGTAGGAATCCTTCTTTTAAATATTATATAGATAGATAAACTCTTTATAAGCAACAACATGGAAATTATTATAGTACAATTGGCGGCCTTATCACAAAGTGTGATCTCTTCCATTTTTTATGGAATGTTACGTCAGAATATCTCTAATATTATGTCTCTTGTCGCAAACTTATAAAAGTTTCACTTAAACCTTACATGTTTCCATACAATCTTTTATACCCAATTCCCTATTGTTACCTATTTTACATCCTTTAGGGTAAAACTTTAAAAATCTTTAAATGTCTAAAAAATAAGTTTCAAGCTACTAGCTCTAAAATGACGATAGTTCCATACAACATTTCATCCCCTCTTTTCAACCCCTTACAACCCCTTTTTCGAATTTAAAAGTAGTCTATGACCTTTCTCAGGCTCTAGACTATCTGTGTAACAAATTTCATTTAAATCGCTTCAGTAGTTTTTGTGTGAAAGCGCGACTGACAGAGTCACTTTTGCATTTATAATATTAGTAAGGCTTGTTTTAATTGACTGCTTCCTTGGTCCAGTGGTAGCGTGTTCAACCGCAGAAAATTTGGTCCTGGGTTCAATTCCCGGGTCGGGCCAAAAAGAGATTTTGGGATTTTCCCGTAAAAAGAAATTTCTCAGTATCAGCCCGAAGGATGGCGGTATTACACCTCCGTGCCTCGGAGAGCACGTAAAGCCGTCGGTCCTGTACCTGACCTCTTTCCGGTCGTGGGACGACATTATCAAGGATTGTTTTTAAATGTGTAAATTTAGAGCGACGCAATCCCAAGCCATTTGTCACTTAGTGAACAAAAGTTTTGTAGTAAGCCCTGCTATACAATTTCTATGGTCTATCAGCTGGGGTGGAATGATAATCGATACTATAAGGTCTACAAGATTAGGTACCTTGGACTCCATTGTAAGTAGTTATTGATGCTGAGGACAGGCAGCATCATCGCCAATAGATACCACATGCTGTTCGTCTCGATGGATGAGGTGGTCGTCGCGAAGGCAGACCGCTGAGCTGGCATAACTCTGGAACATCATCATTACAGCTGCAAGAAGTCCACATATGGACAAGGCTCTACCAAGAATCATCTTGGGAGATATGTCATAACCGCCGCGTTTGGCAGACGGTTTGGCGATCGCAGTAAGATTGTCATAGTACTCAGAAGGAAGCTGCTGATGCTCAGAAGGAGATGAGGTGGTGGTAGCGAAGGCAGACCGCTGAGCTGGCACAACTCTGCAACATCATCATTACAGCTGAAAGAAGTCCACTGCTGGACAAGGCTCTACCAAGAATCATCTTGGGAGATATGCCATAATCGCCGCACTTGGCAGACAGGTTGGCGATCGCAGTAAGATGGTCATAGTACTCAGAAGGAAGCTGCTGCCAGTCCTCTGGTAGATATTCTCTCGGGTCGACTTCTACGCCCCCCCACGGGATGATATGAGCTGGTGTTATTTTGATATATGTTATATGATTTTATATTTGTAATAATGCTTATAGCTAGGTACAATTATGGACCCCGTAGGGCACAGCAAAAATGATAACTTAAAACTAAACATACAATTAGATAATTAATAAAAAATGGAACGCTTCGAGCATAGAAAGATGAAGGCATTTTTTTATATCATTTTCTTTTTTCTATGGCACTTGCAATACCACTTTTTCTGGCCAATGCTTAGAAGCCTATACCTCAGGCTCTACTTATTTTGCGATCAGATGGCAGTGTGTATTAGTTGTTCCAAGATATATAAGGTATCCATATCTTAAGTACACCTAATGGAATATTAGTTAGAATTGACAAAGAAAGCAAGTCTGAAGATCCATTTCTACCTTCTGGTAGAAATGGATCTTCAGACTTGCTTTCTTGTGATATGGATACCTTATATATCTTGGAACAACTAATACACGCTGCCATCTGATCGCAAAATAAGTAGAGCCTGAGGTATGATCGCCAGATACTTATATATTTATACATTATATGCATTCATATTCTAGATAAATGACACACATATCCTGTAAGAGGATTGTATCCACGAACTCTGACTTAACAGTGAGGGTCATTAGCCACTAAATCAACAGGCTAGTCAATCTTAAAATCATTCTACCTGTTGACTGGAGTCGTTTCAGGAAGGGAGGTGTAACCCGTAAGCCATAATTCCACATCTTCGCTTAACTGGCTCCGATCATTGGCTAGGGTGAAAGATGAGTAAGAAAGCGGATCCTGAAAAATAGTAAAAAGAACCGTACGGTTTTAGGGATATTTTGTGCAACCGTCGCTCTACGGTCGGAGGAGCTTGAAGGGGCTGTTTCATCGATACGAAAGCAAATTTAAGGTCTTAAAAATTACATGGCTGAGATAGACTATATACACTAATCTTTTTTGAACAAGTAAAACCATTTCGTTTATTTGCTTTAGGTACCATCATCAAAGATTAGGGACGGTTACAGCTATTCACCCATCTCTCACGAGCTTTGAAAATACATAATAATGTTATTCCCCTATTCCTGTTGCAAGTAGGGTATTCTATAAAGTGGTACCTACTGCTTTTGAGTCAAAGTCAATGTCAAAAATTCTTTATTCCGTAAAAAAATTACATTTATGTGGAATCGTCATATTTTTTTACCCTACCGTGCAGTGCGTGACGTGGCAGCTACTGAGAAACACTGCCAAAAAACTCAGTAGGAATCCTTTTTTTTAATAAAATATACTTGAGATTAATTACAATCATGTGTGTTGACTCAGAACAACTCAATCCCAAGCACTTTTATCACTTAAATAATCTGATATTGTGTAATATGCCCTGCTACACAATTTGTCTTTAATAATTCTTTTAAACTTATTCGTAGACAATTCTCTAATATAATTGGGAAGTTTGTTATAGAATCTTATACATTGCAGTTGATCGTACTGCAAATAAACTATCTACTCCGTCGCGAGAGTAGCATAATGATTTTGCATAATGATGTTTACAATGAACGTACAGTGCACCTGATCCTAGAGTCTATAGCTATAGGTATGAAAGAATAATAAAAAGTTGGCAATAAGAATATCATTAGCGGCTACCGTACCTTATGATGTTTACAATGAACGTACAGTGCATTGTAAACATCATAAGCTACGGTAGCCGCTAATTATATTCTTATAGCCAACATTTTATTATTTTGTCATATAGCCAGACTCTGGCATCAGATCTGTTCTAAATGGCTGTAGGCTTTTGCGTAATACAGCCGGACAGTACAGAGTAAGGAGGCGCTGTCAGCTGTCAAATTATCCTGAAAGATCGTTACCCTTAACGATCTGTTGAGGCTTTGAGCACCATAAAAATAGTACAAAAAATTACTTTACATCATTGTATTCATTTACGTTCTCGGCTCCTGATTCCGGGACAACTTCCAGGTTCTTACTAGCCAAAGACGCGGAGCCTCCATCTAAGACCCTTGTGCGTCGTGGTTTTGGGCTTATCATGTCTTCAGGAAATGTTTTGGGCCTGTTCGACTTCATGTTCTGAAATATAACAAGCACTTTCTTATCTTTTCTTTACTCACCTTTTTCGCGTTTTTATTGGGCTTGGCTCCCATTCTGACCTGGTGCGACTATCTACCAGAATTAATTAAGTGTCTACCATCTCACCTCGAAAGCTCAGAAAGACTCAATTTCCAAGAAGGTTAGACCAGGCATTAGAGTCTATCTAGTTTCTGTCGATTTGTAATGATGATTTTATCTAGATGTTTTCATCAGAACCGGGATCCACGGCCTAACGTGTTCTCCAAGTCACAAACGGTAGTGTTTCAGACAACCAGACCCCAAAACAAATCTTTGGTTTTACAGATGGGACAGCAGATGATACGACGGGAGAGATGACAGGTGCAGGGCACACGTGTTCTTTGATTGACTTCAGGTTGCTTCCGATAAGTTATTTTGCAGAAAAATCTCAAAGGTACTTTAAGGCTGATAATCATACCCATTATCTAGTTGAAAAGCTTACCACTATACCATAGTATAAAAGTCAAATTGTCATCTGTCAATCATCATTACAAAGATTAAAAGTTCTCTCTATTTCCATAAAATTGGAAAAATTCCTAGAAAGATGACATGCGAAATGCGAAACGATCAAACTCTGTGACTAGGTCTCCGCTATGGAGGTCTTTCAGAATCGTAAGGTGCATTATTAATAACAATAACAGCCTTATTAAGCAGCTTATTAACTAATTTCAATGTCTCATTATTTCTTTCAACCCGACACCAACTCAAGGCCTGCTACAAGGACACTAAGTAGGCCCTCGATTGCGATAATACTTTGACGATGCCACAACATGCTGGGTTTTATCTAGATGTTCTAATTAAGCAGTTTCAGTAACTATATCTGCGCAAAACGTGCGAGCCAATGCTCCCGAAGAGAACGGGAGAAGAAAAAAAAACACTGGTCATATTTTATAAGAAGCCTAAACCCTTATCATTGTTTTATATTGCTCAATTATTGCCTTACACCGCTAACAGTGGGATTCGGACCCACGATCTGCAGCATGAAATGCAAGCATTTTTTAAGTACTTACACTATTTAGCAAAAACTAAATTAACAGCCTTATGATTGGTTTTGGTTATGATGGAGTGAAAAGCTTAGCCTGTCACAATGTTTTGTTACCATCAAGAGCTCGGATCATAACTTTCCGTTTATTTCTGTGTTTCGCACTAAGTAAGCCTATAGATCTTCAAAATGTTACTCTATTCACGCTAATAGACTATGATTGCTATGGTTGCGTTTGGGTATGTAATCTATAGATATGATCTAACTAAAGCTTCAGGAAAGGGAACTGAATGGAAATTCACCAAACGCTAAGAGTAGCGAGTCTGTTATACGTTATTTGAAATGGAATACTCAAAGATAAATCTGCACACAGTATTACTTACTCTGATCCACCTGTATAGCCAAACACGTGCGGGTAAAATTGACACTGTTACATTTTAAGTTATTTCCATTGATTTCAAGTTATGGGTTCGTCTTGATATTTATTTTAGAGCAATAATCACAACGCATTGTTCTGAAATTTGACAGACAGTTTTTCATAGACAACATCTTCACTCTCCAGTAAATTTGTGAGGTTTTAATATAATAATATAAAAAGAATAAAATGGACATCTATGAAGTTTTGCCTACATTCAATTTTAATATATAATTTATGTACAGACGCCAGCACATGCAGCTACCCAAATATGTCAAATTACTTTTATCAATTTTCAACTTTATCACAAAAGCTTATGGTTCACTTTCAATTGGGAAAATTTGACAAATTGGGGTAGCTTGATGTGCTTGCGTTTATTATGGCCATTTTACTTCATTTTTTCAACGTCAAATAGGCATAATGTACGTAGATTTTGATATAGAGAATAATACAAACTGCATTCTAAAATATACAAATACTTTTAATAAAGTAATTAGATGCATAAACGACTTATATTATAATTTTTTACATTGCTTCTGCAATACAGTTATTGTTTTTGACATCAACTCAGGGCCAAAAAGACGCTACTTTTAACTCAGTGCCCTCAATTGTGATATTGAAAACGTGCGCACAATACTTAAACGTAACAGCGACATGCTAGGTTTAATCTTGATCACCGATATACGCAATTTTAATTTTTACATCTCTAGAAGCTTAAGTTGAGTATCTAACTCACATTTTTTTGTAAAAAATTAAACGAACGAACCAGTTCGTGGTCTGGGTCTGCAGGGCTATGATTGGTTTTGGAATGCATGCATGAATCGAGTGATAAACTTCGCCTCACACAATGTTTTGGTCCTATGAAGAGGTCAAATTCGTTCCTACCTTTTCATTTCTTTCTGTGACTCGTACTAAGAATATCTTCAAAATTCTTAGCCGAACGGCATGTATGTTATGAGGAAGATTTCCATAATTGGAATTTCCAAAAGAGCAATTGAATGAACGAAGCGAAGTAACCTTCATTTCGCTTCAATTAGTAGCTTATGGAAATGCCTTTCTCATAATTAGGTAGGTACTTATCGTATGGGAAGTGGTTACCCTAGTGTCAGAGTTGTTCAAGCCGCCGCGCCCAGTAGGCCTCTGACATGGCTTAATGACTGTTGCCTAATGGCTACAACCGGGACCGATAGCTTAACGTGGCCTCCGAAGTACAGAGACGCTCAGAAATTAAACCACTATGGCGGACTCCAATCTATGGAGATGAAGAAATGTATACGTTCTTTCTGCAAACTACAATCAACTGATAGCTGTGCTCCGTTCTTTCAAGAATTAAAAATATTAACTCTACCCTCGATGTATATATTCGAAATGGGAGTATTTGTAAAAGGTAATATGCATTTATTTGAATCTCTCAATTCTAGACGTCATGTACATACCATACGCGGTGCTCCACATACCACAGCCTTATTTGCAAAAAGCGTACTTGGTATGGCATCTAAAGTATATAATAACATACCTCTGGCTATTAGGCGCAAAGAATGTCTAGAGTCATTTAAAAAATATTTGAATGAATATCTAGTGAATAAGTGTTATTACTCCATCACAGATTTCATAAATGACAAAGAGCGATACGAGGGTCCGATCTATTAATTTAAGACTTTTATTGTTAACAAGAAGCTGACATAGTTTAATGAATTCCATGACTGTTATTAAATTTAATCTAGGTTAAGATACTTCTAACATTTAAATTTTGTACGTCATTAAGTTGGCAAAACATAGCGGTTTACCTTTATACCTATAACACCCATGTATTATGTACCTATGTTTACGAAATAAAGAATACTGAATACTGAATACTGGACTGACCGCAAGCCTAGTTGCTTAACCTCACCAATCACTTACGACCGGTGAGAGCAACTGGCTATGAGCGCCTCCTCATGGTAATGATAAATACTCTACATTAATTATGGATGGCTACCATAAATCATTAACAAGAAAAATAAGAACTGTATTAACCTGTTAATTCGGTAGCCCGTGTCAGCAGTAAAAATGGTACAAAAGTTTTTTTTTTCTAATTTCATCCATTTTTCTCCGAGTGTCATTCTTTGCCGCGAACCGTTGGATGCCATTGTTCGAAATTCCAAATGAACGCGGGCTACCCGCGGTGTCATTATTCGCGGTTGCCAGAGTAAAAAAGCTTTTTTTTTAACTTTTTATTCAATTGATTAGGAACTTTTTGTTGATTATCTTGTAGTTTTGCCTCAATTTAAGCGCGATCAAAGATTTATGCCGTGAGATTTAAAAAAATAGACCACCCTATTTTCGCAGGTATTAAAATCAAGTCTCTCTTTAGTTCTATGGTATGTTAGTATGTAACGAAAACTTTGAACATGATTTTGATCCACTTCAAAACTTTGGATTAACTCGAAATTTGGCATACTAATAAAGGACCGATGACAATTTAATATACAACAGTTACTTATTCCCAAATTTTAGGATTATCAACTTTTGTTTTCATTAAATTGGTAGTGTCTTCATGCAAAGCAAGTGTTTTGAGATACAAACAAATAACAGTTTAAAACACTAAAAAACACGTTTTAATAGAAAACTAAACTAAAAAAATGGAAAATAAACATAATACATTCTATTGTAAAAAAGCTTGGCGTGCTTTTTAAAATATTATCAAATATTTATAACTATTCTCACCACGCACCCCACGCTTTTTTACATATTATTATAATATTACAATACATTTTAATTATTCTCCATTTAAAATTTTTTTTTAAGTTTTTTAAACTAATAATTATTTAGCACCAGCTCAGCGGCACTAATTAAAGCATCCCAAATACCAAAAATAATTTACTCCAAAACGAAGTATATTGCAATGTTTGTATTACCGTGTGTGTATCTTTGATGACATAAATATTGAAGAGTGGAAAATTATGATTTCTGTTTTAATACATAACTTGTACTCATTAATGGCGCCTGATTTTGGTCGCAAAAAAAACAATAATGAAGAGGGAATCCAGTTCAAATGACTTCTGCAAACAAGATGACGATGTAATAATGCGTGTTGATCGCATTACGTTGATGATCTGATGACTTAATCAGGATTTCCTGCGATTTGTGTGAGCAATAAAGCGAAATACGTGTGAATATTGTAAACCCTTCATTTGTTTAATGTTGTGTTTATTTTTGAAGCGAAGCAAGGAATGATTGGGATGGGTAAGTATATGAGAACAGAATAATAGTAATAAATTATTAAGGCCTTGAAAGTTTAGGACTTGATATTTAGCTGGAGAGTTACATGCAGAAGAGAGTTTTGCTGGCGAATGCCAGGATTGTGCGAAAATTTCACTCCTTGTAGCCCAAATATAGTATGAGCTGTATTTGTATTAAAATAACCTTACATAATATATTTATTGTAAGTTGTAATGGTAATAAACATATGTAAAATATCCTCTTAGTCGAATTTCGTCTAAGGCGGCCAGTCTCAATGGAGACTAACCACCTGCGCGGGACATATTATAGTGCACAAGTGTCTGCGCAAATGGGGGCACTGTCTATTGCTTCAGTCACATGTTCCGATGGGACGACTAGAAAAGAGGTCAGGTATAGGACCGATAGCTTTACTTCCTCTCCGAGGGGTGTAATACCGCTAAATCCCAGACTTCCGACTGATACTGGTAAATTTTCTAAACAGAAAATCCTAAAATCACTTTGGACCCGACCCGGGATTTAGCTTTACCAGTACCACTAGCTTAACAGATTTGCACGTGTGGCGCAGCGGCTAAGACAGTCGCCTTGCCGCTTCGTGTCGCGGGTTCGAGTCCCGTGCCGGACAACCATTTGTGTGACCCATAAATAGTTGTTCTGAGTCTGGATGTAATTTGTGTCCGTCTGTTATATGTTTGTAAAGTACCCCGCGACACAGGGATTAAATTATATAATGCGGGCGTTGTCTTTTAAAAATAGAAAGGAAAATAAAGCTGCGCCCCCCGGTTTCACCCGCGTTTAAAATACAAATATATTACTATAAAGTTTTACTAAAAACAGTCCGTAGATTTTGCGTGAAAGAGTATCTAACAGACAGGTTCATGCAAATCTATCCAACTATAGCTACTCACAAATTTAAGCATTTATAGTATTAGTAGGGTTCATGTTTAAAGATTAGTAGATCTGGCTCATCATATCTGGTTATGAGATGAGAGATTAAAGACACTACGGCCATAAAGTATATCGCCATCCCATCTCATCTCGTGGGGGCGCAGAACTCGTCCCGAGGGAATATATGCCAGAGAGCGGGCAGCAGCGTTCTTCTGAGTACTATGTCCATGTTACTGCGTTCGCCAACCTGTTTGTCAAGTGTGATGATTATGACCTATCCCCCCATTCTTGGGGGAAGCTCTTGTCCAGCAGTAGACGCCATCCAGTAAAATATTGGTTTCCACATACAAGCTTCGCTTAATGTGGATGACACAGGTCAAGTGTGTCGAATAAGAAGTTTTTTTTTTAACAACGCCCTCTCGAGGGAAATAAATCCTCGTGATAACCCCTTATCTAATATATTATCTATATATTTTAAAAACGTATAATTGACGAACAAAAAGTAACAAAAATAGTTGTCCTGCGCGGTAATCGAACCCAAGACACGAAATGGCGAGGCGACTGTCTTGCCGCCCCGCCACACATGCCGTCTAGTAGTAAGTTCTATGTAAGTCACGTGAAATATGCCAATTAATGTTTATCCTTAATCTTTTTCTCGTTAATTCCAGACTAAGATTTAGGATAAACAATGCCGAATAATATACTTAATAAATTTTAAAGTACAATTTCCATACTTATTTTTCCTATATTCTTGGTATTTCCTTGATCAATACCAAGAATATTTAATACATCATCAGTTAATTTTTATCGCCAACACAATATTTTTTTCGAATTCCTTCTGAGATATCACCATCATGACACGTTCGCTGAGTGGGCGTACAAAATCGAAAGCGCAGAAAGTGAAAAGGTCCGCCATTTTTTTTCGCAAATCAATCGTGTTTTTTCTACTGACAACACTGCGGTAGCCTTCACTGGCCACACCGCGGGAAGTCGCGCTACCGTGGCTTCAAAATTGATGGATTTTGCTTTTTTTCTGCCATTTCTAGTTACGCGAATTTGAATTGGTAGATTTGATTATTTAAATCTTTGTTAGAAATATAAAAATTTACCAATATCTAGTAATGAACTACACTACTCGTATTTACATAACTTTCTATAAAGATGCTTGGTTTGGTTGGTTCTGCTTAATTTATTAAGAACTTCCTAAAGACTGTGAGCGCAATTAACGCCATATCACTTTACTAGAAACTCATATTTAGTTTTATTCAGTTAGTAATCATTATTGGTATCTAAACTTGATTAAAACCATTAAAATACATAAATATTCATCATTATCATATCTGCCGAAAGACGTCCACTGCTGTACAAAGGCCCCAAGGCAGCGCTGGACCGGCTATTTTGGAGATAGCCGGTCCAGCGCATCCAGCAGCTTCCCGCGACCCTTGCAAGATCATCGGTCCTCCTTGTAGGGGGCCTGCCCACGCTGCGACTTCCGGTTCGTGGACTCGAGAACCATAAATATTAAATGATTTTAATCATTTACTGAAAACATAATCAATTCATCCAGTTCTCTTAAGAACTATATCCTATAAGTACCTACCTACCTACTATAAATTAATTTATTCTATTTCATTTAGACTATTTGGGTGGTAGACCCACCAAAGTCCACCAAACCATTTCATTTCATTAATTTCAAAATGAATAAGCTATCATAACAGTAAAATCTCGTCATAACATTTTGTTTATTTACTCAAATCATCAAAAATGTATCAAGCAAATATTTGACGAAAAAAAACTCCCATATGTTGACTTAATAAAATCGGAGTCAACCCTTTATTTGCCGACGGATCGTTTAGGCCCCTATTATAATATTTAATGCTAAACAAACACGGGATTTTTACCTCTTAATGTCTTCATCGAGCTTTAGTTTTTGGTAATCGTTTTAATGGGGTTAACGTTGGGTTTAAGGTTTACGTTTTCGTTTCTCGGTCAGCTCAAAAATGTATATTGTTTGATATGCTCAGCAGGGCACAATAGTTCTTCGAAAAATATAAAGATTGGGTAATTGAATTACTGAGTCTCATTTTTTTTAGAAAATCTGTCAGTGTTGTTGGTCTAGCGGTATCATGTTCAGCCGTAGATCTATACAGGATACAGGACCCTTTTTTATTAAATATTCGATTCGGCGTGTATACATCGTGTCCAATATAAAGTGTGTTGGCATTTTTTGCAAAATATTCTCATATCAGGCCGGAGTCTGAAAGTGGGCAGTGTGACACTCCCGTGCCTCGAAGAGCACGTAAATACTGTACCTGTATCATCGGATCATGAGCGCATGATATAATTTGTCCTGAGCAGATGGCTAGTGTCTATTGAGACTGGCCGCCATTGCCGAAATTAAACCAGGAGTCATATTTATATGAGTTGTACTTGTCACTTTCTTAAAATTATAATCAATGTTTAAAAAACATAAAACCTTCTTAATTTTTTCTTGTTGATGTATGTATGGAACAACATTCCTAATCGATTTAAAAAATAAATTGTTAATTCTGGTTCACAAGCAAATAAAATAGTCGTTAGACGTTCTATTCCATAACTTTAAAATTATTTAAATTTAAAATATACACTAATATCTATTTATGTTATGATAAAGAAATGAAAACAACAAGTAGCTTTATTATCAATTTCAATTTTTATTTTTTTATATAACCAAGTCGGCAAACATGCATTCTTTTATTTAAATTGCTAGTTTTGAATTGAATTAAAAATTAAAAGTGGTTCATATACATTAATATAATTAGCCAATACTAAAAGAGGGCTGTAATATACTCGGACTGTTTTATTGTAGAAATGATTCTGTCTTAAACGGAACCATGACGCTTAGTAACGCAAACCATGTTCTTTAAGTCGTTAGTGACTCGCTGGTTAGCGAAGGGTTAAATGGTCATTTAGTCAACTATACTTAGTTCGCGCTTCGATTTATAACAACTAACTATTTAAGTTGATCGGGTCTTTTTGATCTCTTTGATCGTCATTTCTATCTCTAAAAAAAGTTTACTTTTTTCCTAAATTATGTACTTTGTTTTAAATTTACTAAATTATGGTTCTTTTTTAAATTTGTGAGGTCGTTAGATGTAAGGTTTATGTGGTTGAAATGACTTGATTTTAAATATTACAAAAAGGATTGTTTTGAATGACAAATACAATTCACAGGTCATTAAAGTGTTATCAAATGAATTTCTAAACTTAAAGACCAAAAGTTATTTAGAATAAATCTGGTCCCTGAATAACGCATTTTTGACGTCCACGTTCGCCAGTAATTTAGCGAGAAGTAATAGTACTTGGTCTACAATAATGGTTACTTCATCATCATATCAGCAGAAAAACGACCGCTGCTGGACAAAAATCTCCACAATTGCCGGCCTTGCGCAATGGTTAGTTGACATAACAAAATAGCTTTTAAATGATAATTATGTGTCAGTATGGCAGATACGATATCAAAATACTTTTATCTTAAACTCAAGGCCATTTCAAAGGTACTGTTACTTCGTCCAGTAGTTACTGTAACACTTTCAGTGACAGGCCTTTTTTTATATTCTTGTCATAAATCGAATCGCAATCATAAATCTATCTTTATTTCGCTTCTTGAGCAAGGTTACTGGTGTAATAACTCCACGCTTACAAAAGGAATACCAAACTTATAATGTCAATGTCGTGGTTGTGAGAAACGTTGCTAGAGCTCATCAGGGCCGGGGAAGATTTAGAAACGAGGGATCTAATGTGTACCGTAAGCTGCTGCAGTGGTGTATAAAAACATGGCTATAGTAAAATCTATTAATTATATTGAATTAAAATGATAATTAAATCACTAAATAATTAAATTAGTGAATTACATATATGTAATCATTTTAGTTAAATATTCAAATGCAATGAGACTTTCAGACTTCTTTTAAACATTTATTATGTAAATTATGTTATGCTATATGTTATGGTATGGAGCCATATTTTATTATCTAATTAACCTTAAAAGTCACATGTACATAAAATTATCTTATACGTATACTCGTAGAACCATAATTTTAAATAAATAAGTAATGTTGAATATTGTAAAATATATATAAACTTTAAACAATAAATGGAATACTTACATGTGCATAGGTACGTTTAATCGAAAATTTTGTAAACTCTACGTGCCAATACCAAAAACAAAAACACTAACCATGTAACGGTCATCACAAAAAAAAAAAACAATCAGAACCTTATTACGTCACAAAAACAAACAGATATCATCAATTATAAAGCAAAACAAAAACAAAAACTTTTTACTTTTTTAATATTGACTCGTGCCCGGAACATTTTGAAATCGATCGTGCGTATTCAAGGGTTCAAATAATATCAGTTTTCGATAGCTCATAATTATATTTGATTGGTTATGCTTCAATAGTATATTGAATTATAAATATTATTATTATTGGAATTCCGTTGGTTTTGATACGTTTTATAGCTTACTACCTGCGCGACGCGGTGTTACCAGCCTTTAGTAATTTATAGTAGGCTATATGTTTATTCAGGATCTAACCTATCTCAATTCCAAATTTGATTTCGTTTAGATAGAGTAGTTTTGGCATTTTGATATAAAAAGGCGGTTGGTCTAATAGCATAGTTAGTGACCCAGGATAAATCTTTGTAAGAAAATAACGATTATTTATTCTGTGTCTGGGAGTATATGTATGTATTTAGAAATGTATAAGTATGTTTATCAGTGGTCTGGTTGCCAAAGTACGGAATCTGCTTAGTTTAGTGACCTGAGTTTAAATAAGCAGATGTCTATACTTTTACGTTGATTTCAATGGGAAATTTCTTGTTCTCGGTAATTATTCCTCCGAGGAGTGTCTGCTTTTTAAGAACTCACGAGTATGTTCACTACTACTGTGTCAAATATGAAGAATGCTTCAGCATTTGTGAAGGAGTACGATCAGGAACTAGATAATTCGTCCAAAAAAAGTGCTTCTTTAGCTCAACAGTACACAGAAAACACCCAGACAAAGACAAATAGACATAACATGAACATGAACGAACACAAATATTTGTCTTGTGCAAGAATCGAATCCGCAACCTTTGGATCAGTAGGCAGGTTTACTACAAACTGTGTCACAATTGTCAATACATATTTATATCTCATAAATTCTCAATCCATTGGCTGTGCCCCGCGGTTGCACCCGCGTTACAGTTTATAACTTATAGCCTATGTTTCTTTTTATTTTCTTTAATCATACAACACATTACAAATACTCTTTAATGTTAACTAAGATTTACATGTAAAGTAAACAGTTGTATACAATATAGTACAATGGGCGGTCACTTCGCTAACTGCTATTTATCACAAACTGTCACCACAAAATTCCATGCACAATGAGTGGTACAATCATAATAATATATTTTAATAACGTGTATAATTTCATTAAAACATCTGTTTCTTTTTAATGTTAAAAAACAAATATATAGAATGGTGAAATAAAATGGTGATGTAACTTATAAATAGATTATTTAACTAATATATTAACTACGTAAAAAATGCAAAATATATAATTCCTAATATTAAAAAGAAATTACAATAAAAAGCTACTGTATACTTCTCTCAATAGTCAATGCTTCAATGTGACCCATCTGTTATTCGGATGTTTAAGCTATATTACTATAAAGTTTCGTCAAAATAAGTTCCGTAGTTTTTGTGTGGAAGAATAACAATCATCCATACATCCATCCTCACTAACTTACAGATTTATATTTTATTTTATATTATTAGGAAGATCAACAGCTTACAATAAACTGATTAGTTGTGCATAGCAGTTAGCCATTTATAGGGCTCCACGAATATGCAAATACAAAGTCTCCACGAATATGAATTCGGATAGAAGTTAGTTGAGTCTTATAAGGACCAGACCATGATTTTTGAACACTAAATTAAGAGAACTGAAATCCCTAACCTAAATTTTCTGATTTGGAATCAAAATCAAATTTCTTGATTTTCACGGTTCATATTAGTAGGATAAAAAATATTAAGGAAATTATTTTTTTTATTCTAATGGCTTTCAAAACGATCAACATTGCATAAATATTGAACAAATATTTTAATTATTAAGAATTAATAGTTTTTTATTTAATTTTTAACCCTTAACCAGGTTTTACTATATTTTGTTTCATTATTCTTGGACGTTATTCCAACGTCCTAAGGTTGAAATTAACGGGGAATTGTATATTCCATAGGCTGTTTAAGGGTTAACAAGTTTTTATTCTCGGCTGTTCTTCGGCTGTCTAGATACCATTTTTGTTTTGATCTTTTCACATATTAGTCAATTTCTTCTCGTATTTACTTCCAATTAGTCCAAAAACTTTATAAAAGTCTGTCGCGACGATTATCTGATTCGTGTTTAAAGTAATGAATAGACAAAATTTACTTCAAACATCGCCATTTCCAAAGTCGGGTAATTTCCGAAACCTCAAGCAACATATGGCGACGGCATACGCCATATGAAGCCAACTGTCATGTCTTTCTTCCTTCTTTAAAATATAGGGTTATTTCCAAGTGTGAGTGAGATAGAAGGATTCTTCATTAGTCTGCAGTACTATCATTTGAATGTCGTTGCAAAAAAGGCTATTGTTAGCTTGACACGTGCGGAAGACAGGAAGTAGGGTAGGCTTTGGCGCGAATTCGAACATAATACGAAAATTTCAAATTTACTATATAAACAGGATATTGGGGCGATTATCGATTTTCGAGGAAACGACATATGGATTATGAGGCTTTGAGCGATTTCGGGTTAAAACAAGATTGTTGATAATTTTAGGGGAATATTGAAAAAGTTTGTTGGATAAATAGCTTCCTTTACTGTATTTATTGTGATTACCTTTGAGGAAGGTTTAAGATGTAAGTTACTAGGTTGCAGGATGTAGGGTGGTTCCATTCTTTTTGTGAGAAACAGTTTATTTGGAATTTACAAGTACTAATTTCCGAAAGGCATGGTGGATTTATAAATGTGTTTGTATTTTATTAACCGACTTTATAAAGATCGAGGGTCTCAATTTTAATAATAATAATGTGTGTATAATGTCCTCCAGGCCGAGTTTTGGGCACGGCGGCCCGTCTCAATGGAGACTAGCCAGCAAATACATCATCATCATCATGTCAGCCAAAGTCACTGCTAGACTAAAGCCTTCCCGAAGAATGGGGGCATATGCCATTATCGCCACGCGTGGTAGACGGGTTGGTGATTGCAGTTTGATGGTCAATATTCACAGAAAATAACTGCTGCCCGTACTCTGATAGGTATTCCCTCGGACGATTTCTACGCCCCCCATGGGATGAGATGGGGTGATGGTATTCTATGCCGTCACCACACAGCAAACACAGGGGCGCTTTAATGAGGTTCAATCCGTTCAACTCTCCGAGGACCTCACAGGTGGGTGCTATCAGAATATCAGCGCTTTAGCAATATTGCTAATGCGAATGCTGAATAGATACCTGTTCACCAAGAACGATTTTTTTATTATCGTATCAATTGGTTATTATATGCACGTCCTGGTAATTAATAGATGCTTTTTCTTTCTTTCTAGTATTAAAGTAACTTATTACTTACTTCAGCATTTCACTTCAGTGACCACACGGATGGATATCTACTTAAATAGGTTTTTATTGATTTGAATGGAATTTTCACTAACCGACTTCAAAAAACGTTAACTTTTTTTTTTGTTTAATTGCGATAGTCCATTCCAAATCCAGTCAGAGCTGACTTATGGATTTTGTTTATTGTTCCTATCTAGAAGATTTTCTAGTAGAAAACTTGGCATGTCCTCTTTTAAAAGACGTCCAGACCATAGGAAAAGAAATTTAAAAAAGCTTGTAGAAAACTTTTGTTCTTATAGGCATGTAATATCCAAAAAAATATTACATTTATGAATAGAAATTTCTTAGTAAATGTTACTCATTATCTATCGTAGATGAGACAATTGATTTAGACTTTTACACGATTCAAATGGCAAGTTGTTTTGTAACCTAACAAGCCTCCTTAAACTAGTTACTATATGTAAGATTCTTTATCAATCCATTATAGGCAGTATTGTTAGCTCAACTTCTTCAAAATGTCATGTAATGTGATCAGAAAAATCACCTCTAAGTATTAGAAGTTTTTTAGGGTTCCGTAGCCAAATGGCAAAAATGGAACCTTATAGATTCGTCATGTCTGTCTGTCTGTCTGTCACAATTTTTTTTTCATCGTACCCACACAAGTTGGGTATCTATGGATAGGTCTTCAAGAATGATATTGAGGTTCCTAATATCATTTTTTTCTAAACTGAATAGGATGTGCGAGAGACACTTCCAAAGTGGAAAAATGAGTGTCCCCCCCCCCCCCCCGGTAACAAATGAAAAACAAGAGAATAGAAAAAAAAACAAGAGAATGATAAAACCAAAAAAAATATATGATGTACATTGCCATGTAAACTTAACAACGAAAATTGGTTTGAACGAGATCTAGTAAGTAGTTTTTTTTAATGCGTCATAAATCGTAAACCGCAATTTACCTTTCATTTAATCAACTGAAATACTTGCTGCTGCGGAACCCTTCATGGGCGAGTCCGACTCGCACTTGGCCGGTTTTTTTTGTATATATCCCGAAGTGTAAAGTTTGATTTGCATTTGAACTCAAGTGAGGAAAAATAAACAACCCCACCGTCACGTGTGGGGTGGGGGTGGCGGCGTGTCAAAAGGATGCGCACGCACGAGTCGTCCATATGTCGCTTGCTCGTTAGGGGTGGCTGTTAGATACCTTGTTATAAGCGTTTTTCGATCCACTTCTTGAAGTAGGTAGTGAGTAGGTCCATGTTTTACTAACTGCTTATATACTAAGATATAATATTTTGCAACACATTGTCTTCTTCGACGGGAGATTGGGGTGTTTATGTATCATGTTTTATAAAACATTTTGGTAATTACTATTATCTATGACTACCTAGAAGCCAATCTAGTAACTTAAGAACTATGTTTCTAAAAAAATCCTAAGTTTATTACTCGTTTGCAAACGAGGAAAGATTACTCCTAGATGTATTTCACACAGTTAAATACATCAAATGAATGACTGTCTGTGAACTGAAGTGGATATAAATTTGAATTTTATAGCATTATTCGCAATGCAAAGCGTTAATATAATCTCAAAAATGGGAAATCATAAATTTAATCGTCCGGCAGGTCTCGAACCTGCACCATCTTAATAATTTGGAAGGTATTATCAATATGATATTTCACATGCAACTGTGAACATATCAGTCGGCCATGTTTCTAGTAAAACAAAGCCGATAGATAATACCTTCATCCTACGGAAGGGTGTCAGCAAGGGAAGCCTAAATTTGATTTGCCAGCGTGTATCGTTCGTAGCTTAACGCAGAGCGCCTACCCCGGATTGGTAGATGGTGCAGGTTCGAGACCCGCCGGACTATTAAATTTATGATTTCCCATTTTTGAGAAGTGGATCTAGTTAATTAAGAACTTCATTTAAGAACAAGTGGGGGTGGAATTATACCTGCAGTTTTATTATACAATTAAATATAATGATACAATGATTCTGTCTGTGAATTGAAGTCGATCTGGTATAGTATGAAGTTGAGTTAACAATTTGGTAAAGTGGCGTACCGTAAGGCTCCCCAACTTGGCAGATCTTGCGCTGCTCACATCTAGCAGCTTCCTGCGACACTACGGACGTCGGTCCAGTTTGTGGGGGTTCACCAAGGCTTCGCCAACCAGATCGTGGTCTCCACTCAGCTCCCTTTTTGACATTGCAGCCGTCGGTTCTAAGTTCTAAATAAGCTACGTGTGCCCCACCCACTGCCACTTCAGTTTGGTAAATTTGGTGTAAATGGGTTACTATAGTGAGCTTGCAAATTTCGACATTTTCGAGCTACAACACAGTCAAAATTTGGTCTCTTTAAAACTACTAATATACTTTTGAACTATTACAGATGTTTCCTAAGCCCTTATTCATGCTCTAGGTTCCAATAATACAACGGGTAACATAAGCACGGGGGTATAATACCGCCAACTCCTATACTTCGGGCAGATGCTGAGAAATTATTTTTTCTAAAGAAAGTCCCAAGATCACTTTTTGGCCCAACCCGGTATTTAAACCCAAGACCTCGTTTTATGCGGGTGAACACGCTACCGCTAGACCAGCGAGGCAGTGCAAGGCTATTATTTTATGGTAAACCTTGTATAGCAGTTTCGGAAACAAATTTCCCCACAAAGACGCTCTAAAGGAACAATAAATATCCCCAGTATTCATAACCGTAGACAAAAAGTTGGGCAACAGAAGTTGAGCGCGTGTGCATCATTTGTATTGAAGGCAGAGGGTAGCGGTCCGCCCCTTGCCAATGTTTTATGACTTCACTTGTGTGGCCACAAACAATATTCAATGTAACATATCAGCTGTATAAAAGAGTTATTAGGATGATAAAATAATTATATAATAAAAATTTTTCCATTTATTCAAATCAAATTTAAATAATTCGAATAAATATATCGATAATTTTATTTATCTATAAATGATACACCATCGACAGTACAAAAATTTAAAAAGAATCTATATTACCTAAAATTTGGACTTAAATTAAATATAGGAACTACAACTATATAACAAGGTTAATATTAATAACTAAATACCTATATATTTTTTTAACTAGAGAAGTGAGATCAGTATTATGTATATAAAAAAAATCATTAAATTAAATATTCAGAGAAACAACATTAATTATTTGAAGTCCGACTTCGATTATTCAGTATTACCCTTTTAAACTTTTTTGTATTGGTCGTATGAAAAATGTCAATACTATATCCTACGACGTCGCCGCGTCGTAGGATAACATTTCGTTGTAAGTACGCATTATTCTATTCGTAGGAGCATTGTGTCCTAAGTTGGTTTGGCTATTATTTGGCTGGAAAGATCTAGTTATTGGATGTCTAGGTATAGTAAGAGGAACAGTCAAATTTATACACATAAGCGTCTCTGGGGATAGTAGTCCCCCATGTAACAATCTAGTAGTGATAATTAAACTTAAACATAATCTCTTCGACAATAACTTAATACAAGCTGGCTAAATATCATTATTATTATAAATAAAATTTATAAATGTTTTCATACAATCCGTGTACCTAAATATCTATGTAACTGAAATAAATATGTATAATTATATTACTGCAAACTTGTTCTGACTATTTACAAGCGCTTTTTTAAAGTCTACGTGAAGAAACACCTTTATTATTTATTTTAATTTATTTTATTCATCTCTTGGGTATTAATTAATGGCTTGTGTTTAAACGCCTACCAGAAAAGTGCCTATTTTCCCACCAAAATATTATTTTTGCCTACCAAAGTGATTGAAATGTTCTCCAAATTGTGTTCCGTAAAATATTTTAGAAAAAAAAATAACTGCGAAGGCTCAGGTGGAAGCTTCGTTCCGCTCCGCTCCCTCCTTAGCCTAACTAATATCTAACCTAACCTATCCTAGTCGGATTGCCCCGATCGGGGTGTCGGTATTAATGTTACTACATATTTTAGCAAAACAAGATTTCGTGAGCATTTATTTTATGACGGGCCTGCTGGCGTGGTTGGCAAATGCTTGCTTTTCACGCCGGAGGTCGTGGGTTCGATGCCCACCCAGGACAGATATTTGTGTGTAGGAACATGTCTGTTTATCCTGAGTCTGGGTGTAATTTATCTATATAAGTATGTATATACAAAAGAAAAATAGTATATGTAGTATATCAGTTGTCTTGTTTCCATAGTACAAGCTCTGCTTAGTTTGGGATCAGATGGCCGTGTGTAACTAATGTCTCAGGATATTATTATTATTTATCCATTTTGGCAGGCAAAAAGAATATTTTAGTGAGCATTTAAATTGTAGCCTTAATTAACATATACTTGTACTTGCCAAGCTCACAATGCAGTACATAAATATAGTCAAAAACAGTATTAAAGTAACAAATAAAGTTTAAATAAGTCTTTAAAAAAATCTTGTAAAAATATTATACTTAAATAATTCACAAAGTTTCATTCAAATTACCCAAAATATATCCGTATCACCCGGCTCTGTTTACAGTACGTAAGTAATATTCTAGTCAAGGAATAAAATAAGGACTCTTTAAAATAATTAAGCCAATCAGCCCTTTAGATGGTCAAAGTCCACTTGTACATATACTAGTCTAAAACATTTATTTTAACAATAGACAGCTGAAGAAATTGCAGCACTAAAGCAATTCGCTCCACAAATGTATCTTAACGACTCATCTATACGGTAGTAGACATTATTTCACAGCCGCCATTTAGATTTGGCGATAATCACTAATTTTATAGTTAAGGAAACTAATAAATTTCTCCATTTTTTCTTCTCCAAATGACGTTAATTTGTTTTAATAACCCATAAATATTTGGCGAAAAAAAAAGCGCTTAGTTCCGCTTTTTAATGTCGCTAAAAAGGTTTATTACTTTTTAAGCTTCGGGGAACTGGAGCGAGCTTTGTAAGTCTTCAGAAAAAAAGTTGTAGAAATGGGAGCTTTTGCTTGCCGCTGTGTTTGCAAACAGAGATAAGAGCTTTTTGTGATCCATATGAAGTTGGAAATATTAGTGGAAATTACTTACACATAGACTAAAATGATGAATAAAATCGCCATAATCGCGCGGACAGAGGAGTATGTAATTTGGAACAGTTAAAGTTCATATAGAGAAGGAATGCAGAGAGCTAATATTTTGATATAATAGGAAAGAAAAATAAATTATTTAAATAAAAAAACACGCTACCATGCTATTGACACACTGACAAACTGAGTGTCAAAACTGAGAACATATTTATATTATTTGTCTCCAATGCCTATAGATTTTGACAATGGAACCGTAATGGTTTCGTCAGAATTTATTAGGTACACTGCGTACAGATTTACTCCAGGCAATTTAGGTGTGGAATACCTGATGGAGCCAAAAAAGTGGGTGAAATTTATATATAATATACCTATTAGACATATAAAATTATGTTTATTAGTGGTCTGGTTGACAAAGTCTCTACCCAGTTTGAGATTAGATGGCAGTGCTTCATTCGTCCCAATATATTTATTCAGATTTGCAAATATGATATGTGACGTTCAGCTTAGCAGGCTTTCACTGCTTCACCGGATAATAAAGCAAGTGGAGCTCAAACAATCTAGCAAATAGGACTATAAACTATGTAACTAAGTAACATTTAGGATTCGAACCTCGACTCAGGGTTATTACTGACGTCGAGATCATGACACGGTCTGTCTTAAAACCTTTACTACGCTCGTGCTAATTGATGGCACGTGTATATAATTCCATTCGCTCTTCATGAAAAAGACCATTTTATCTTTTTTGGTAGCAAAGTTACGAAGAACACTAAAATAGAAGACAAACCGTTGTAATAAAGACATCTGAATCGCTAACCTTAGCACTCTAAACTCAATAAAATCACTGTATAGATAAACATTTGACACTTTTGTCAACCCTAAAATGATTATTTCATCCAAATAAAAGTAAACCTTACCTTTACCATAATAAGGTTCATTTTGTTTACGTTAGAACTTATGTCCACTTAAAGAGTCAACCTTGTCAAGGCTGTTAATATGAAAGGACACAATAAATTTGGTTTTATTGGTCTTTCTATATAGAAAAAGTGTATGGTCAGCCTTTTAAGTAGGCGATACTTTGAGGTGTCAAGCCCTTTAATTTAAAGTGATGACGTTTGTGCACTGAGCGGCGACCGATAACGACAAAACGGACGGTCATGTCAGTGGAACTATTTTTAAAATAAGAAGCGTAAGACCTACACTAATAATACAATTAGAACTACTGATTTGTCGTCGCCGTTTTGTCGTTATCGGTGGCCGTTCGGTGCACAAATGGCCGAATTCTCTATTAATATCGTTATATTACTTGGGTATATAGTAAAAAAATATTTTTCGCTGAGTCTTTCTGTCTGCCTGTCCAGGGTTAAACTCAGAAACTGGTTATACTATAGAGCTGTGATTTCGCATGGTTCACACCTACAAAGTTATACATATGATCTTTATTATTATTTATTTATAAGTTCTCATTATATTGATACAACAATTATTAATTTAATGTATAAATTAAACTAAACTTGGCGGAACTAGAATAAGATAGAGCTGTTAGTGTTTATATTAATAACTCGTTCATTTATTAATTATTTTACACACTTAAGGCGTAATTTGAATGTATTTAAATAAAAAATAATTACTAAAAATTTATTTAATCCACTACGGCGCTCGACCAGCAAGCAGTCTAGCTACGAGCAGCAAAAATAATAAGTATTTTATTTTATCCATCATCCATTGCAATGTAATTTAAATCTGGTATCCTTGTATCTATGATTTGTAAAATAGTTTCACAATAAAATTATAGTAACGTTTGTTACTAAAATTCTTCATAAATATATAAAACTTACCTAAATACTTTTTAACTGCATTCAGCGTATATTAAACGTTCCCAAAAGAATCATGTTGTGATACAAATAACTATAATTTAACGAAAGATATTATCAATTATTCATATATAAAATCGCATCCGTTTTTTAGAAAAGATTGATTGACAGATCGGCCTCACAACACCAGTAAATCATTCCCACAATGTAGGTGGTAAATGCGCGACCAAATACAATGCAACTTTAAAAAAAATACAATAGACTTTTAAATCATCGATTTATCGCTCTATTGAGATTTTTGTCTAAATATACTTTTAATTATAGCTATAAGTACGAAATATATGCAACTTATAATTATGTGGTTGCTAAAGATGAAAATAGATGCGGTGTTTTTTTTATTTTGATGCGTAGGCGGGTAGGCAACACCCCTGTAGTATGAATTTATTTCAATTTCAACTTAATGGTAGCATTTTGTTTAATTATAGACTTTAAATCTTTTGTAATTAAGTTGAGCGCAAGTATTTGACGTTTTGGAATTTTAGAGGCTTAGTGATCAATAATGCCCCCGATTTCATACAACACCAACTTATGTTATTTTAATATTGGCATAAATATAATTAAAGTGATACTAACATATAATAAACACGTACATACTATTAATATTATAAACCGTTATATAAAAAAACTGAATTTAAATCGTCGCCTGCCTGCAAGGTGCCCAGAAAGCCTGCAACCTGCAACATAACCCCGTTGAATAGTGAGGCTAATACCACAGAATAATACGTTGTTTTAGGTATGAGCGGGCTCTCTGATCACTTGACGACTTGGTAAGACGCCTAGACAACTCCCCAACGAAAACCCGTGCTTCTGGGCACCAGAGATCCATTGTTTCCACCCCAAAGGGAAGAAAAATATATCCTTCGCCGATGGATATATATATTTTCTTCGCGTAAGGACCTCCGCGAATTCAGCCCCATCACCCGCATTCAATCGGTCTATGAGTGTGGTGATGGAAAGTATTATCTTATTTGTGCACACGTTCCTGCACTAATTATACTGCAGGAGCACTCTCTATTCCATCACTCTTATGAACCGATGGGACGACTAGCGACATGATCGCGAATAGGTCAGTTACAGAACCGACAGAATTACGTGCTCTCCGAGACAGGGGGGTGTAATACCGCCAACTTCCAGACTTCGGGCAGATACTAAGAATATTTTTTTAGAAGGACTCATAGTTCGAACTTCCTAAATCACTTTTAGGCCCAACCCGGATTTGAAACCGTGTCTTCACCGTCTACGGTTGAACGCGCTACCGCTACACCAATAATAATGATAATAATAATATCTGGGAACAATGTCACACAGATCATCCTAGCCCCAAACTAAGCAAAGCTTGTACTATGGGTACCAGGCGACGATATACATACTTATATACTTAGATAGATAAATACTTAAATACATAGAAAACATCCATGACTCAGAAACAAATATTCGTGGTCATCACACAAATATTTGCACTTACCGGGATTCAAACCCAGGACCACCAGCTTCGTAGGCAGGAGCACTACCAACTAGGCTACGGTCCGTCAAACCAAATTGGCAAGTTACACAAAGTAGGGTAGTGTCAATAGTGGTCAGGAGCATACACTACTATTCTGTAGTAATTTCTAACAAAAATGGTTTTATTCACATTCCATAGTGATATCTGTACAAAAAATCCGTCAACCCTTAGCCGACAAGGGGTCCTCTTGACCCATCGATTAAGTTTTTGCCGCTTCCAAATAAAATCATAAATATAAAATGGCGGCGATGGCAAAAAATGACACTATATCATATTGTGCCGCGGGCGTGGTATGTTCAATTTATGACTAAATTTTAAGGGTATTTCTGACCATATATGATACAATGTTATGGTGGGTTTGTACTGCGGGTGATTACGGTAAATATTTGTAAAACATCCTTGTATGGGAGGTCTTTCACAGAATAAACGTTCTTAGTTCTGGAATGATATTCAGATGCAATAAATACCGAAACTCCACATTTATCAAAATAATATTATAAAGGCGAAAGTTTGTGAGTGTGAGAGTGTGTAGGTATGTTTGTTACTTCTTTCCTACTAAACGCATGAAACGATAAAAATACATGGTATGGAGTTAGATGACACTTATGCTATAATTTATAAAGTTTAACGCGGGTAAAACCGTGGGGCACAGATAGTGTTTCATAAAAGTCAATGATTTTTTGCGATTACATACCAAATGCGAATCAGTTATCATAATCTACCATAATTTGCGCGACATTTGGCACTCACTTCCATGTTCCCGACCTTCCAATGAACACTGGCGACCTTACACGAAGGATCACAATATTAAAAGTATGTACTTACGAGTATAACCTATTTTTTCGGGAAAGAAATAGATATCTTAAGACAACCAACAGACTTTCATCTGATTCGAAACTAGACAGAGCCTGTGCTATAGAAACCAGACAACTGAAAAACATGCGTAAATATTTTTAAACGCATACCTTATATAGACATATTCCGGCAAGACACTGAACAAATAATCGTGTTCATTACACAAAGCTTTGTCTCTTGTTAGGATTTAACCCACAACTTCTGGCTTAGCAGCCACGGTCACCTAACCACTAAACCAACAGGCCATGCCAGTCCCTTATTAAAGAAAAAAATTAAAGATTACTAGGTATGCTACAATTTAAGGGGAGTGCCGAGTTCCACGGCAGGTTAAGTTTAGTCGGTGCTAGTCCGACATACCCACCCGCAGACACTTTTTGCGGGTGACATGCGTAGGCATTCCTCCTGCCTTATCAAAAAAAGGTATGCTGCAATTTAATCATTTCTATCCCCAACAAATACAGGAAGTTCTAATGAATAAACCGCACCACAAATGTCATATAATAATAACACAGATTACTCGCCAAATTATGCTAAATTAAATTCTATTAGTATACTTGAAAACAGAGCAAAAAATCAACTTAAGTTGTCATCAAATCGCGATCATCCTGCTTAGTTCCTAATAAGGTACGTGGCAAAAATGGCCAAGAAAAGACTGCCTAACAATATTACATTTGGTTGAAAAAAAATATGACTATTTTCTTTTCAACTATTTCCTATATTAATTTTATGGAAATGTGGAATTGGATAAATATAAATTCATTTATTCCGTTAATATATTACCCTTGTGTGGAAGAGTAATTTTTTTTAATTCAGGGATACAGTCCATGACGTGGTAGCAGCAGAAACACTGCCAGAAAACTCAGTAGGTATCTTTTAAAAAATATTTATTTCTTAATAGATAGGTTAATGGTGTGCAAACATTATTTTATTTAAGTCCCGAAATCGGCAACATTAATTAAAGAAAAAGTTGGGCCATAGATTTGCACAACATTGGATGATAATAGATTTTTTCTACACTACCATTTACTTACAAGTAGGTTTATTTATAGCCTATATTTGGGCTACAATATGCTATTATAAATAATATTAAACAACTTACTTATTACCTATTTTTATCATGAAGTATCAAAAGTCCTGCAAATCTATAGCGCGACTTTTCTATTACTTACTTTTCAAAATTTATTTCACGATATAAATCCTTCAGTCGTAATAAATAATGATTTTATTATAGCATAAGCGTGATTTAGTCAATAGTCCCAGTCAAGTCAAAAATATCATAATAGTCAAGTCAAAGTCCTACCCCAGTAAGGCAGGCGAGACTTTTTTCACCTTTTTTAGACTTTTTTAACATGACACTTTTCTTCATTGTGTACGTTGTCGATTGTTATGCCTAAAAATTAAAAATGCACAATATTATATACATATAAAAACTCGAATTTACACCAGTTTTAGCAAATGCTGTGTGCAATACCTCAATGCGTCTTTTTCAGCGTTCGCGCCAAAACTCTTATTGTTAATATTTTATAGGTGTTGCTGATTGCAAAAATCATTTGGTACACCTAACTCGCTTATTTTTTGCTTGTAGTTTATGCGGGACTGCAGACTAGCTACGGCAAATCTCATAACGGCAGTAATATGAGGGTTAACGCCGAAACGCATTTAGTCCCAACCTAATTGAATTAAAGTTTCGCAAGCATTAGGAGTCGTCAAGTTGAAAATTATAGCTTTACCTCCCTAAGTATAGCCGGTCGGCTAATATAACCTAATTTGTTAGATGTCGCGGTTTCTGTGACCTTGTTAGTGATGGTAGGAAGGCAGTAATTTTGGGATAAAAAGGATAGTTTTTTGTCGGATTTGGATGCGACTTTTGTGATGCTTCGGCTGTCCATTTTACGTCATGCGCATTATTTAAGTTACGTGAGTTCTTCGTAGTTTGAGAACGAATTAATATATATATTTAAAAGATAGGAAATGCTATCGATCATTAATTTATCTGTGCACATTCATATACACGCAACCCACGATTTCGATTTTATATTAGGTATTATAAACTTCATTGACGATACCGCAAAAATGAATCGTTTGAACGGAACAAATGAATTTATAATTTGCAATTTGGCATTTTGAATTTCTGTACTCTTTCTTTCTGAAATCTTGGATTTTATATTTTAAATTGAAATTTGAATTTAAAATCTGAAGTTTAAATTCGAATTTGATTGAAATTGAAAACACTTTAATGCTTCAATACCGCAAGGAGAGATCCTAGTGATCTATACTAAAGACACTGGCTCTCACGAACATTATTTTTATAATATGCTACATTTCAATTAACTTTTTATGTAGGTGAATTTTTTAACGTTATCAATACCAAATATACCCATATCTGCCAAATCTGCCTCGATGTTTTAGCGGTTGAGTGCTAAGCCACAATTACTCTCTAACCGTTTTTGTGTGACATTCGAAAATACCGTAAAAGATTGAATGTTAGGATGTGTAAGAGTTATTTCATTTTTAGAGCACATTTGTTTAATAGAACAGACCATAATTCACTGTAGAAGCTTCTACGCTCTTCAATATTTCGAGGATACTCCGCTTTTTTGCGAAAGTCCGTCAATGTTCGGCGATGCATGCAAACTGCATAGCTGGACGTCCGGTACTGAGATGACACCGTATATACTATCGTTTCCGATATAACGAGACAATCTTGATACTTTCCTTAATTCATTTTGGATTGCTGTGTGGCTGACGGCAATAAATATCACCACCCCATTTCATGTCGTGGCCCCCCACGGGATGAAAATAAAACACACGGGGTAAAAATCGACCCGAAGGGATATCTCCCAGAGAACGGGCAGCAGCGTCTCTCTGTTTAATAAGGCGATTATGGCATATCCTTCTACGTCTCCATTGTGGAAGTTTTTTGGGGAGGCCTTTGTCCAGCAGTGGACATTATACGGCTGACATGGTGATGCAAACATGGTTGCCGGCAAGGAACTGCTCAGCTACCGATGTCTTTATCAAATCAAATAACGTCACAAATTGTTAAAAATTCCCCTATCTTTCATCCATCATGATAACAATTTAAGTTGCTTTCTTATCGCTTAAGGAGAAACTTAGTATCCGAATTTAGTTCCTCCGTCCGAAGTTCCTCCTTATAATAAAGAGATTCCATGAAGAACCGCTTATCATAAAACAAAATAATCAAACATATAGGGTTACAATTTTTCCGGAAATCTGTTCGGTATTTTCGATACCTAAAGATAAACCGTTTAAAAAAGCCAACGCCCGCACTTGCACTTGTGGCGCAGTGGTTCAGATAGTCGCGTCACTACTTCGTATCCCGGGTTCAATTGCCACCCAGCACAACTATTTCTGTTATCCATAAATAGTTGTTCTGAGTCTGAATATACTCTGTGTCATTCAATTATATTTTTTTAGAGTACTCCGCGACACGGCGATTAATTTCTCTAATGAGGTCAATGTTTAAAAAAATTCAAAATTAATGAACATCTGTACGGGCTGTTACGGGGCAGTTTACAAATATGCAATTTATGGACACGAAGCATAACCAGAGCTCCATCCAACTACATATATGTGGGTGACAAAAATAGTTGTCCCGTGCGGGGATCAAACCCGTGATGTGATTACTAACGAGGCGACCACCTTAACATGCAACTATACGTGCATTCACCATAGCATTACAAATGAGCTTCTTTTTCTATTGTATAGGAGTAAGTGTGTGCACACTTCAATAATGAACATATGGGTATGGGTTAAAGTAGGGGCCTCGCTACTTTGGACGAGAGGCCACGGCCAATTGCCACTATTGCAGGGGTGATCGGGATACCGCACAACACACGTTCGAAGAGTGCCCTGCCTTTAACTCTGAGCGGCGGCTTTTAGTCAGCCAGATCGGAGAAGATCTATCTTTGCCGACAGTGGTGTCAGCCATGTTGGCGGAGACGCCGGCTTGGAGGGCCGTTACCTCCTTCTCCGAGACTGTGTTAGTCCAGAAGAAGGCAGCTGAGTGAGATCGAGAGAGGGCCGATCCCACTCGGAGACGAGGGCGCCGAAGAGGTATTCGGCACTTAGCTGGGCTTCGTGCCCTGCCCATTTCCATAAAAAATGATTATTTACTTCTGATTTAAATCTACGAGATTAGTTTAACAAGTATAGAGACGAGTGTAACGAAATGAGTTTGTTATTTTTAACCTTTAATTTCTTATTTTGACTGGTCCGTGGGTATTGCCGTTATTGACCCTGACTGCTAAGCCTGAGGTCGTGGGTTCGAGTCCCACCCGAGACAAATTTTTGTGTGATGAACACGATTATTTGTTCTGTGTCCGGATGTAATGTATCTATAATATGTAAGTATTTAGAAATATGTTAATAAGTTTATCAGTTGTTTACCATAGTAGTGAGATTTTTGTTCTGTCAAAAGATATTTATTTAGATATTTCCATTACGTGTTGGCAAGTATCAACACTGTTTATTTCCTACCCACGTGCGACAACACACGACAAAATAATCGAGTACCCGGAAATGCGATATCTTACAAATTCTGCTAGCTTCCGGTGATGAAACCCTGTTTAGGAAATTATGGGAAGTCTCCATTTGATACGCCATTGAAAGTTATACCTTTGTTAACGCTGTATTAACTTTACATTAGTTTGCGAACAAATTTGGTATGGGTTAAGGGTAATTTTAGAGGTTGTTAGGAGTACGGCTATGGTGGACGTATTACTTAATGATGTTTTGTTTACCTACGTACATTTTGGTATCCCATAGGTTGTTAACAAAGTCAACGAAAGGCAGTTAAGAGAATATTTAATTTACAGATTCCGTAAAATAGACATAGGTATGGTAAGGCTGTTATCAAGGGCTACAACAAAAAATTGTCGAAAGAATTACTTGAATTCAAACGTTACAAAACAAGTGCGGTACCTCGAATTCTCACCGGACACTGCAAGCTGAATAAGCACATGTTCAACCTAAAGTTGGCCGACAACACAATTTGCAGATTCTGCCAAGAATCAGAGGAAACTCCTTTGCATATTCGGTGCTCGTGCGGGCCGCTAATGCGTTGTAGAAGTATCCACTTAGGACAGCATATTATGCAACCGGAAAAACACTCACTGCACAATCAATCTGGGCGTTTTTGGAAACTGTAGGATTGAGCAGTGAACTTTGACAAAGTCAAGGAGCTATGCTACAATAGATCAGTAATGGTCAAGGTAGCAAGATGCCATCAAGCCATCAAGCCCCAAACAACAATAATAATAGGTATGGACGGTTCTTTCAGTGGAAAAACTCTATCACACATACGTATGTGACATACGACTGCTGTCACTTCATTCTGCACCCAATGAGGTTATAGTCTTTAGGGACTGCCTATTACTAACTATTTAATACACATCGAATCTCAATAAGCGACAATATAATAGTTATACATATAGAGCACGGATCAGCGGATGTGACGATGACGCGAGTTTTACGCTTTTTGTTCACCTAAAAAGTACACATAATGTTCTCCTAGCCGAATTTCGGCCGAAGCGGCCAGTGTCAATAGAGATTAGCCATCTGCGCGGGACATATTATAGTCCTCAAGTGTGTGCGCAAACACAGGAGCACTTTCTATTCCATCACTCTCATGATCCGATGGGACGCCAAGCGACACGACCGGAAAGAGGTCAGGTACGGACCGACGGCTTTACGTGCTCTCCGAGGCACGGGGGTATAATACCTGCAACTCCCAGACTTCGGGCTGATACTGAGAAATTATTCTTTTTACAGAAAACTCCCAAAATCACTTTTTGGCCCGACCCGGGTTTGAACCCCTCGTTTTCTGCGGGTCTACCGCTAGACCAACGAGGCACACAAATACACATATACAAACAGATACATAATTATAGTAGCTCGTAGCTCATGAGAAGCGTGACAAACGAGAGTTCCATGATGTTTATTCAACAAAGAAGTGCTCAACGCAGCGCAGTTTTCACTTCAATAACCAATTTAGTAACAAGTGAAATAGTTATACTACATTATAACCAACCAGCCATATTGTCTTCTGAAGTCACCTGCACAATTCGCAGTTCTATATTTAAATTCTACCAATTGGGCGCCACCTGGCCGCGCATGCGCGCGAAGCCTCCCAACTGCCTCCATTTGGAATTGCGGTCGACTCACAACTGTCATTTTTCCCGCTCTTTTATTATTTATCTTTCAAGATGGCTACCAGATGCGCCATTTTTTATGAAATCTCAGCTGATCGGCTAATTAGATGTTCAATAGCTATATAGTAATTGGTATAAGCTTAGGAATGTTAGGTATTTTCATGTGAATTTTATGGCATATGTAGGTCAGAGTAAAAATCAAAGATAAGTTAGACCCACGCGATCGTGCAACTTGTCACCCTGATTGTATAAAAGTGACAAACTCTTATAAATATGTATGTATTTATATTCAGTGGTAATTATTTGAGATTATTTTTTTTAAAGCAGCTTCGTGATCCTTCTTCAAATCATATTTTGAGATTAATGAAATTCTCAAGAGTCAAATTTATCATAAGTATCTATATTTTTTTCAGGCGGTAACCCTTGGCATAGAAATTGCTATGCAATTTAGTAGTTAGTGCCCTAAAATTCACATAATTCATGAAAAATGTTTAATAAATAAATACATTTAGGTTAGATTCTCCTCTGTTTAGTCAGCAACAATAAAAAAACACAGTTTCTGTTATTAAAATATACAATAGTTTACCTAAGTAATAGATAGATAGATAGAGTACACTTTATTGCACCAAAAGAAACAATACATGACTTAAAATAATAATAAGTAATGTGTATTATTATAAAATATATCTACATGTATGCGGCCGTAGCACTGAATAATAATATATGCTTTTTGACATTCGTCAGTTCCGAACATTTTACGTGAAATTTCAGCAAATTTGATGTAAAAAAAACGTAGTGTGATTTTATTATGCTAGTGAAACTTTGTCTATTTCGGCAAAATTAATACGTTTTTGGAAAATTTCGCATCATTCTTTGTTTTCCCTCGTTGACCGGTCTATTTCACTTACTAGCTGTAACGTTGTCCATCACCATCAAGTGAACAACAACATTTATATCAATACACTGAGCAAAACACAAATCTTGAACAAATTAGTTAGCTTGTATATAAAATTCTACAAATGCCAGGGGCGCCGCCATATTGCGACTTGCGATAGATGAACGAAAAAAAATGAGGCAATGTAAAAAAAACACTGAAAATGTTCTGAACTGACACTGTGGCTAGTGGCAATTGGCACTAGCTACTGTGGTTACAGATTATTAGATTTGTTAATAAGGGCTAATTAGAACTTTGAGCATAATGCCTCTTTACGACCTTTCTACCCCGAAGTGCTTTGTATTAAGCATGCACCACCTGATTAATTGTTCAATTAACTGCATAATTGTCCATAACATTTTCGTGTGAATTTTGTAACAGATTTCTGTGCTCACTTTAAATTTAGTTTTAAGTGTTTGACCATTTAGCCCGTTTAACATTTAGTCCCACTGCACGGCAAAGGCCTTCTCTAACATTGAGGGGGGATAGACCACCTCGCGGGCCTAGTGGTTGTAACACTTGTCATACTATCAATAATACGAAAAGTCAGTGGTGCCTTAAGCTCGTAGGTAATCACTGATTCTACGGTCTAAAGGTCTAACCATTAGACATGTCTTGGTATAAATAAGGTGAACTTACTAATTAATTGATTACGTAAAGTTATTTTTAAGAGACTCTTAAAAGAAAACGCTTTTGGAACGAAGTTCCTTATCGCGCGTTGTGAAAGGGGGCTAGACGGAAAAAAATCTTACGAAAAGTTGTCACGACACTTTTTTCAGCTGTGCGGCGTACGCATGTTACTCTGTCTGTCTCTCTCTCTCTCTGTCTTATAGAAAGCAAGCCATATATTTTAATTTCTATTTCGCATTGAACAGTGTGGTGTCGCGACGATTTTTTTTGTTGAGTGTACCTATACAGGTTTTTTGTACATAATAAATAATAAGAAATAACTTCGTTCCATCCGGGTGACCCTTGACACTTCTCAAGTTTTTTTTTTTGAATGTAGGTTTATTAAGTGAATGCTTCATAGACTAAACTCCATACATTTAGATAATATTTTTTGTAGTAATAAATACTCCTTTAGCACCATTGTGATTTAAAAATTCGTTATAATGAAAAAGCGACAGTAGAAAGAGACGAACATATTCATAAATAATGTTTAGCATGAGAGAATGTGGTATAGGCTACAACGAGTCTGCGCCTGCGTATAACGAAGCCTTCGGAAAATGTGGCATGACGTAAACAACGTGGTTTTATTTTAGTATATATTATATACATTGAAAATCATATCCTAACTTCTTCATCTGCGTATCAAAATTCATTAGTTAGTTAATCTGTTAATTATTTAACACTTTTGTGTCCTAATAACTTTTATTTAAACCTCTCGTGTCATCCGTTTAAACTGAAAGCATGGAATCTGAATGTGTTACAGCCAGATGCTCTCACCGGTCCGTAAATGATAGGCAAGGTCAAGCAACTAGGCTCGCGGTCTGTCCATGGATGGGTGACCGCCAAAATGGTTTAATTTCTAAACGTCTCCGTGCTTCGGATGGCACGTTAAGCTGTCGGTCCCGGTTGTAGCCATTAGGCAACCCTCGTTAAGCCATGTCAGAGGCTTAAACGGGGCGGCTTAAACAACTCTGACACTAGGGTAACCACTGCCCACACGATAAGTAGTAATAATATATAATTTATAATTATATCTTAAATATGTAACATATTGCATTAAAATTTAATATAATGTTAAGTTTAAAAATATTACGAAATTAATAAACTTTTCAATTGTCCTAATACTTCTGTCACTCTATATTTATCTCACTCTCAAATTTTCTGCCGTGTTTGAATTGCATACACACACACACACTTTTTTTAATTCGATAACGTATGATTTTCTAATAGTCCCATAGGAATTTTGGAAATGCTCAGTGTTTTAGTTTTTTTTTTACGCCTGTATGGGGCTCGAATAAACTTTAGCTCTAGAAACTCTATACGTGACCCTTGGGTCTTGGATACTGAACGGCAACAATATTATAAAGAGGAACAGCGTTCTTTCACTACATAAGTTACCCCATTGGAGAAATACAACATCTAATCATCTAACTTTGTGGTTTTGAGTATCAGTAAGATCCTTATCATCTGCTGTGTGGTGACGGGATAGAATATCATCACCCCATCTTATCCCGTGGGGGGCGTAGAAATCGTCCGAGGGAATACCTACCAGAGAACGGATAGCAGCGTTTTCCTGTGAACTATGACCATCAAACTGTGATCGCCAACCCGTCTGCCAAGGGTGGCGATAAGTCATATCCCCCTATTTTTTGGGGAGGCTTTTGTCCAGCGGTGGACGTACTTTAGCTGACATGATGAAGGTAGCACTAGTTTATCGTTGAAAGGGGAAAGGTTGGCAACTTATTATTGATGCCCATAGAGGGCATCACTGATGCGTTGCCGACTTTTATTAATGAGTTGCAACTCATTAACAAAGGCATTATTATTATTATTTGTTTGGGGCTTGATGCCTTGATGGCATCTTGCTACCTCGACCATTACTGATCTATTGTAGCAGAGCTCCTTGACTTTATCAAAGTTCACTGCTCAATCCTACAGCTTCCAAAAACTCCCAGATTGATTGTGCAGTGAGTGTTTGTATCTCTTCAGGTTGCATAATATGCTGTACTAAGTGGATACTTCTACAACGCATTAGCGGCCCGCACGAGCACAGAATATGCAAAGGAGTTTCCTCTGATTCTTGGCAGAATCTGCAAGTTGTGCTGTCGGCCAACTTTAGGTTGAACATGTGCTTATTCAGCTTGCAGTGTCCGGTGGGAATTAACAAAGGCATACTTAACGTAGGCTATAGTAACCGCGTGCCCAAAATATGTATAACCACGCTGCGCTCGTAACTGATTCATAATTTCATTAAAGCTAAGACAGATGGTAGGCATCTGCAGTTTTTGTAGAATCTCAGCTGATCACCTGATTGGGCGTTTAATTAACAGTGTAATTAGTGATTACCGTGAGTACAGAATTTGTGACATGACCGTGTGAATCAAAATTTATTTAAAGTAAGTTTCTGACCTACATCTGTCACAAATGACAGATGTAGGTCAGAAACTTACTTTAAATAAATACAATAAAAATAAAAAAGGTTTTTATTCACGTAGACTTTAAAAAAGCGCTTGTAAATAGTCAGAACATGTTTGTAGTATTATAGTTGAATACATTATTATTTCTAGTAACATAGATATTTAGGTACACATTGTATTGATATTATTAAAACATTAACAAATTTATATTATCTTATTGTCAAGAGATTATGTTTAAGTTTAATTCTCTAGTTTAAGTCTAATTATCTAGTTTAAGTCTAATATTTGTAATACATATTGGCAATGGTTCTGTCTATATTAAGGTGATATTATTATGACGGACCTTGTGTTAATAACGACGGTCGCGCTTTAAAGCTACCACCGGATCTAATTTCTCAGAACTATTAATAAAAAACCTTGCGTTTTGATATTTTACTGATCATGTTGTACGTTATACTCGACCTGACTTTTTAAGACAAAATCTACCTAGAGATAAATTCACCTTACCCAAAACAAATAACTTGTACGGCACGAGAGTTGCAGAATACTTAATTCCGAATTTTATAAATAACATTCCCGAAGAACTGCAAAAATTATATACAAAGGGGCGAAAGGTTTTAAATCCAAGTTAAAAGATTACTACCTTAAAAAATGATATTGTATTAGAATTTTAGCACTAACAATAATGCATTGTAATAATATTAGATATAAACTCTTAAATAAATGTAAATGTGTGAACGATTCGCCGCTACCCACATAAACCCTTAGAGATTTCTGCGGTACGGCATGATAAATCTAATGAGCAATGAAAAAATATATTGAATAAATAAAATATTAAAAAAAAAAATTGTCATAGTCCTTTATTTATTTGTTATTTACCTATCAATTTTTTTCACATTTATCACGGGGGGTGCTCAGAGGAATTGTTCGAGTTTTTACCTACCACCACATTCCACCTCAGACCTTTTCGCCAAAAGTGGAAACATCCTTAAAACCTGGATGAATGGTCATCTACCACCGCGCGTTTCACAAGAAACTTTAACTTTAAAACTTTACCGAGCGGTAGTGCGCGGCAAAAAGTTTCTTGTGAAACGCGCGATTCAATAAATAAATAAAAAAGGTTTTTATTCACGTAGACTTTAAAAAAGCGCTTGTAAATAGTCAGAACATATTTGTAGTAATATAGTTGTATACATTATTATTTCTAGTAACATAGATATTTAGGTACATCATCATCATCATATCAGCCGAAAGACGTCCACTCCTTCCATATTTAGGTACATATTGTATGAAAACATTTATAAAATTTATTTTATTATAGCAATGATATTTAGCTAGCTCATATCAAGTTATTGTCAAGAAATTATGTTTAATAATCTAGTTTCAGTCTAATATTTTTACTACATATTGTCAATGGTTCTGTCTATATTAAGGTATTATTATTATGACGGACCTTGTGTTAATAACGACGGTCGCGCTTTAATGCTACCACCGGATCCAATGCGCCCCAACTGAGAAGACCCAGCGAAACAAACTCAGTGGGTTCATCTACTACCGGTTTCAACACGACCCAGTTGAGACAATTAAAGACAATTCAATAAAAATCCATCAGCGAAGTTATGATGGATTTTCATTAAATTTTTCACACTTTTCGTAACGCTCTCATCACGCATTCACTAGCTTACTTCCCCAGTCAAGTGTGCGTAATGAAGTTTTACTCTAAAAATTGTTGGATTATTTTCATAGGTTGCAATTTATTTCATTAAAAATGACAATTAATTACACTGCTCATTGCATGCTGCTATATGCATCTCATTACTTTAATTCTAAATTACTTAATTCAAGTTACAGACATCTTACTACATCTTACTATGGGCCTTATCTGGCGGCTCAAGGTCACCCAAAGAGCAATGGAAAGGGCTATGCTTGGAGTTTCCCTGCGAGATCGAATCAGAAATGCGGAGATCCGCAGGCGAACCAAAGGAGCCGACATAGCCCAAAGAATTGCCATACTGAAGTGGCAGTGTGCAGGGCACATAGCTCGTAGAACTGACGGCCGATAGAAAGGTTCTCGAGTGGCGACCACGAACCGGAAGACGCAGCGTGGGCATGCCTCCTACACGGTGGACCGACGATCTTGTGCGGGAAGCCGCAGGATGCGGGCACCGACCGGCTATTGTGGAGATCCTTGGGCCAGGCCTTTGTCCAGCAGTGGACGTCTTTCGGCTGATATGATGATGATGATGACAGATATCTTTAAAATGAATTTTATAAATGTAAGTGCGGGTGGGAATTGAACCCACGAGCCACGGAGTATCCAGCCCCATGTGTGTTTTATCGCTCCGCCACCGTACTTTCTCAGACTCGAATTTATACAATCTATTCGATATTTTCTTAACGCACTTATGACGCTTTTAACGCCTTCTTACCGAAAACTTTAATTATAAATAATAATAAATAAAATAAAAATAGTTTATTTTCAGTTTCTTACATTGTGGTTCATAGTAATGGTTGGGGCATTCCTTTTAAGTAATAAAATACCTGTGTTAGGATGCCCCGCTCTTCACATTATACTTACTCGTTCAACAAAAAGAGAAAGTTTAAATAAACTAGGACATAATAAATAATATTCTAATTGAGATGTTATGAAATATATAATATAATAAATAAATGATTCAACAATTCACAAACATGTAATATGGAACTAAGTAGGCTGAAATATAATAATAAAACCACATTGTCTGCACCTCATAAAACCCATGACCCGTAAGAAACACCTAGTTACCCCATAAAAAGGTTAAACTCTACAATAAAAAGGCGAGTTACCTAATGAGGCGTGTCCACGCCCGTGTGGCCGAAGCCTTACTTACCCAGTGGCCTACTGTTTGAATACCAGCGAGAAAGCCAACCTCTGTGAGTATATTAATGAGAAATTATATATTGTTATTTATTTATTTTCTAATTTATTATATATTCTAAATCATTTAGCCTAAAATTAAAAGAAAAAAAATGTGAGCCGTCACGGGACGCCTGGCAGATGTGAAACATCGACATTATTTTGTAAAAGTAATATGCAGAAAAGAACATATTGTGATAGGAACTAAATATGTCATAATGATAAAATAAAAAGTCGATTGCGCATGCGCCACGGCATGCGTCGCCACGCCAGAAATCTGATTTACGTGCGGCTATAGATGTTTCATATCAAAAAAGTCTGGAAGAAATTGTAACAGCGATAACACTACCCATTGTACTTTAATAACCATATGTTATACTAGCTGACTCCCGCGCTTTTACCCGCGTTAATATTTATAAATTATAGCCTATGTGTTATTCAAATACATAAACCAAACTATTACAAAGTTTCACCAAAATCCGTTCGGTAGTTATTGCGCGAAAGAGTAACAAATATCTATACATCCATACTCACAAACTTTCACATTTATAATATTAGTTACTATACTATATTCGTTCATTACTATATTATATTCGTTAGTATACATACAATAATAATAAAATCGTAGGAAAGTCAAAACTGTACATTGAATATTTTTTAAAAAGGATACTTGGAGCGTGATCTACAATCGATATCGAAGCCAAAAATATAGTTTTTAGAATTTTTATCGGTTTGTCTGTTTGTCTGTATATATGTCCGGGCTAAACTCAAAAAGTATTGCATGGATTTACTTCCAATTTTGCTTGAATATTACTAAGAGGTCGGGTCAACATATAGGCTACATATTATCACGCTATCACGTACGGGGAAGGAGCTGTGATAATTTATCAAATTTAATGCGGGTAAAACAGCTAGTATACAATAAAGATTATTTTACTTTCATCATTATGTCTAACCACTGCTGAACGAAGGCCTCCCCAAAAGACTTCCACCGAGGAATTGCGTCCATAATTTGGAAGGATATGCCATAATCGCCACGCTTGGCGGACGGGTTGGCGATCGCAGTATAATGGTCATAGTACACAGAGAGACGCTGCTGCCCGTTCTCTGGGAGGTATATCCTCGGGGTTGAGTTCTACGTCCCCCACGGGATCAAAAGGGGTGGCGATATTCTATGCCGTCAGCCACACAGCAATATTTTACTTCACTAAAAGGATATACATATTTTCACACGCAAACTCCGCTTTCTGGAACTACCGAAATCTCTCCCACGTCCCAGAGAGTCGGTGGGAAAGTATTTTTTCTCTTCATATTTTTTACTTGAACTCAAAAACTCCTTGTAATCATTACCATATAAAGGGCGAGGAAGAGTTCCGCCAGCATCCGGTAGTTAAGGACAGTGGTATACTGGGTATAGAAGAAAGAAATATGTGGTTAAATTGAAATGAGTGAGTTAAGATCATAGGAATATTAGATATTTTCTGATCTGTTGGTCCAATTGTTAGTGACCTTGGCTGCTCAGCCAGAGATCGTAGATTCAATCAACACCCAGGACAATTTTTGTTACATATGCACGATTATTTGTTCAGTGTCTGTAATTTATCTATAACTAGTTGCGCCCCGCGGTTTTACTCGCGTTAAACTTTGTAAATTATAGCCTATGTGTTAATCCAGGGTGTCGGCTAACTCCATACCAAATTTTATTAAATTTTCTCCAGCCGTTTAGACGTGAAGAAGTAACAAACATACACACTCAAACTCTCGCCTTTATTATATTAGTGTAATTGATCGATTACAAAGAGTTAAGAAGATAATAAATACCTCTTGTCCTAATTAACAATGTCCATTCGGCTATTTTAAAGAAAACATAATTTATTTATTTAATTTATTATTAAAATGTTAATTATTTTTATTTTTTAAACCTAGGGATAAAGCGAAAACAGACGCAATATAAGATTGGGGAAGCTACACAAAACCGATGTCACGATATCTTTTTTCTCTTTCTCATCATCGTCATTCGGTGTGCCTCTAACCTTTTTATCTCGTTGTACCTGCCCATAATGACATCCTGTATCCAATGATTGTATTAAACTATTACTTATTGTAACGATAAATTAAACATTAGCTATATAATACATCATATAGTTCTTTTATGTGATTTTATGAAAAAAATATACTTGCTCATAGTAACATGGTTTCTCCGGTCCGTAAGTGATCGATGGTAACCATAGATCGGAGTCTGCTAAAGTGGTTTTATTTCTTCGTGCTTTGGAGGGCACGTTTTTTTTTAGTTTTATCACTCTCTTATTTTAGAAATTTTCTCATTTTTCCACTTTGGAAGTGTCTCTCGCGCAAACTATTCAGTTTAGAAAAAAATGATATTAGGAACCTCAATATCATTTTTTAAAGACCTATTCATAGATAGCCCACATGTATGGGTACGATTTTTTTTTGGGTTTCAGTTCTATTTATGGGGAACCCCCAAAATTATTGTTCTTTTTCTATTTTTGTGTGAAAATTTAATGCGGTTCATAGAATACATCTAATTACTAAGTTTCGTCAGTACAGCTCTTATAATTTCGGAAAAAAGTGGCTGTGACATACGGATGGACAGACAGAAAGACATGACGAATCTATAAGGTTTTTGCCATTTGGCTACGGAACCCTAATAAAAAATACTCTTTATTCAAATTTGATTTAAATAGTTTATTATTATTTTTAGTTTAAAGTTGATTCTTATATTTATTAATATTTATTTATTTAGGACAACTTACAAAACATACACTAATACATCGAATACATACATGTTATAAAATTGCGTACGAAATGTTGCTTTACTTACAAGTCGCCACGGCATGGTAAAGGACAGTTCTTTTTTTTATTTACTTACTAAATAATGTAATATATATATTCGTATTTTTAATATATTAAAATTAATTTACTATTTCTGCCTTTATCTATCTTATCTAGTAAAATTTTGTTCCGTCATTTGATTATACATGGTACTCATAGTGCTACTACCCTCGGCTACCCTTTTGGAAAAAAGTGGCCACCCCGAAAAAGTGCCAAAAATCTAAAATCATATTACCTTCAATCATATTAAAAGGCTATAACTTGCCAAAAAGGCGGACAAAAACATTAATGTCGTCCAATTTAGGCGCCAAATCGACCACCCTTTTCGTCACACTCCATAAAAGGAAAAAAACGTTCCCAAAATCTTTGGTAAAAGTAATTAAAGTAAATTAAGTTATAACTTCGGGCAAAATATTGGTCACAGATGATAAGTATTTTTTGGTAAAAAGTCGTGATTGGTAAAAAATGTGCACTTCAAAATAGTCGAGTTTTGAACGAGCAAAAGGTCCTTAGACATCGTTTAAGCATCTTCAATACTGTCATATTTAATATAGTTATAATAATTATTTATTTCAGAACTACATAGGTTTCACTGGGTTAGTAACAAATTGTCTTAAATATTAGTAGCTTAATTATTTTCTAGTTTTAGTAGGTAGCTAGTTAAAGTAGTCGTTAATTTAGTAGATATTTTTCTTTTCCTTTGAAATTATAAATAAATTTACTATCTGTTATTAATGTAAATTTTCAAGAATAAAAAATAAATAAATATCATACTTAGTAATATTCTCATTCTATGTTAATATTATATTGTCTAATGTAAATTACTAATTTATAATACTTGTGTGTGCTCCTAACTAATAGAATAGACATTTAAAGTAGATTTTTTTGAAGGCAAATACAACCGCATCCGTATGTTATAGCTCCAGCAAATTGTTACACCTAGGAACCGCAAAATGTTTGAGGTAGAGCAAGAAAAGACTCATAGAGCGAAAGTAAGCTACGAGTCTTCGGTCAGCTGGACCTTGAAGTTAGCGGTGGTCGTGCAGTGGTATTATTACAATAACAAAATAATTAATTTTAGTATTTTAGTGGTAGTCAATAGTACTTTTACTTTTTGCATTCGTTACCCTAGTGACAGAGTTGTTTAAGCCGCCCAGTAGGCTTCTGACATGGCTTGACGACTACAACCGGGACCGACAGCTGAACCTACCTCCGATGCACGGAGACCCTTAAAAATTACACCGCTTTGGCGGTCACCCATCTATAGACTTACCGCATGCTTAGGTACTAACGCCGATCACTATCGGGTCGAGAAGAGAAACTGCCCGTGAGTGCCTTAGTCAACAAGTGGAAATGTCAAATTGGATAATATTGATATATTTTAAGGCTTAGAAACTTTAAGATTCGGCATATCTCCGTGTCTGTATTACCTAACTAGATCTGCAAGGCCTGCAAATATATTATAGATTACAATTATTGTGAAAAAGAAGTACCGAGATCGGCATGAATGTTAAAAGAGCAATCGTTACGGCTGATACCCACACAACTATAATTCAAAAATCCACGTAATAACATAAACAAATTCAATAAAATTTCAACAGCTCTATCAATCCCATATTAAATCGGTCTCCAATCCAAATAGCAACGTTCGGAAGGAAGTTTCTTTACCTTGCCGACACTGACTTGCACTTTTAAAGCAAAAAGATAGGTGCTGGTAAAAAACCCACCCATGGGGCATGGGGATGACTATGGGGTTTGATAAAAAGTGTAAGTTTAACAAGTGACTCCTGATGGATTCATTTGTATTTGACAGGTTTTGTGTCAAGAGTTTCTCATGGGTGGTTGCGTTGTTCGCTTTAAGTCAGTGCCAATTCTGGTGTGAAAAAAAATAACAAATGAAAGAAAATTTTCATAAGCAAACATTCGGTAACATAGTTTGGAGCATCCTAGGCTAACTGTGGACATCATATTTCAAAGAAAAAGAAATAGGATAGGAGATAATATAGGTGAATAATTCAACATATTCTGCTCGTTGGAGCGCAGCGAAACTTGGTTAGTTAGAATTCCAAATAATCGAATATCAGTTGACTGACCTCTGTATATCGAATGTCTAAATACTTGAACGTTCATAACATCGAATGGTTAATAAATCAAACATTCGCTCCTTCAAAAGTATATAGGTTAGAACTTCGACTATACCATAAGATGCCAGTAACAAATTAATAGTTTATGCGATGCGATTTAATTTTCGATTGATTAACAATTCGATCATGTATTTATATATTCGATTTATAAGTGATCGATCAATTGACATTCGATCATTTGGCATTCAATTTTATAAATACGCCACGATAGAGGATTTATTTATATATTTAATAACAAAAAATATAGGGTTAAATCAATTGGATAATATTGAGTCTGTTGAGTTATTAAGAAAAGGTCCTACTAGTAAAACTCGAACAACTTCCGTGCGTTTAAGCGTTTTTGCCATACCTACTATTGGAATCAAATATAACAGCTCACTTAGGACCCTTAAATTGATCCTCGGTGCTATTGCAGCTGGCTTCTCTAGTTGCAAATCTCTCATTTTATGAGGCTATAGCCTCTTTACATCATTCTGTCTCCCGCTTTGGTCTGGAGGGAAGTGGAACTATTCATTTTCTAACTCCTCCTTTTTTCTGTTTCTGATTAAATTCGTTGCGGGATCCAAGACAGTTAAAGCGATTCCCCGGGACATGCCTGAGCTTCACCGCTCAGTGTCATTTCATTGTGTGCCACTGTTGATCCTGGCTTACAGGAGTTGCAGTGGTGGGTAAGAGGGAGGGACTAGTCCCGTACTAGTAAAACTCGCATCATTAAAACATGAACTAGCCAAAGTTAATAAAAACATTTTAAAAAGTAGGTGTATAAGTTTTTTCTCACTCATCAAAGTTGGGGGACTTACAAGCGGCCGAAGTCAGGGGTGGCAAAACAGTAGCGAAACTAAACATTGGTCCCACTCAAGACACGTCAAGGGTTTTGTTAAAATAACATCAAATATTTGAGTGTCAATTCTAAGTTTGATCGAGTGGTCAGATGGATAAATTATGGCATCATGGCGTTATATTAAAAATAGGTTGATTTTTGTAGATCAGGTTAGGGGAACTTATAAGGTATAATATAAACAGTGCACGTAACTGAATTTCCATTTAGCTTGATTTTCATATGAAACCGACCGATATATAGCATAAGCATCAACATGCTAAATTCTCATAAACAAAACCCCATACAAGAGCCAAATAAAAATTTTAAGCGTTTCATAAACTGGATTTCTCTGATTTTTTAGGGTTCTACTAAGACTTCGCTGTCTCTCTGTCTGTCTGTCCGTCTGTCACCAGGTATCACCTGTATCTCATGAACCGTGATAGTTAGACCATTGAAATTTTCACAGATGATGTATTTCTGTTGCCGATATAACAACAAATACTAAAAAACAAAATAAAATAAATATTTAAGGGTTCTCTCATACAACAAACGTGAATTTTTTCTCGTTTTTTTATAGATAATGGTACGGAACCCTTCGTGAGCGAATCCGACTCGCACTTGGCTGGTTTTTAGTAGATAATGCTCTTTAAGTTACATCCACTATTTTTGTTAAGCCTTGTTTACGACCTTAAAATTAAAAAAAAAATAAAATCAATAGCTTTTTTTATAGCAAACCGATTGGACTCAATTTCTGTAGGTCCTTTTCAAAAACCATTAGATTTAAGAAATAATTATCAAAATTCTCAAAACAACGGAGTAATCATTGCGTAATTAAACATATTCAAATGATATTTTTTTCTTTTTTTATATATATCATCGGGCGACAAACGAGCAGGTGGCTCACCTGATGGTAAGTGATCACCGCCGCCCATGGACACTCGCAACACCAGCGGAGTCGCGGCCTTTAAGAGTCAGCAAACAAGTGTTGCTGACCCCCACCCCAATGAGCTCTGACGACCTTACTCACACTCGGAAACACAACATTTAAATTATTAATGTTATTATTAAGGAATGTCTTCTGTAAGGTGGAGGTACTTCCCCAGTCGGGCTGCTCTTTGAGGGAATGAACGCTATGCCCTACCTCTCTTTATAAATTATAAGGCAGTATATACATAATATAAATATGTAGTAGCCAAGTTATTATGTATTTGTATTATAGTATGTATTTTTATAGCATTATTCGCAATGCAAAGCCGTTATCTAATCTCAAAAATAGGAAATCATAAATCTGATCGTCCGGCGGGTCTCGAACCTGCACCATCTACCAATCCGGGGTAGGCGCTCCGCTTTAAGCTACGAACGATACACGCCGGCAGATCAAATTTAGGATTCCCTTGCTAACACCCTTCCGGAGGATGTAGGTATTATCTATCGGTAATGTTTTCTAGAAACATGGCCGACTGATATGTTCACAGATGCATGTGAAAGATCATATCATATTGATAATACCTTCCAAATTATTAGATTTGTATTTTATAGCATTATTCGCAAGGCGTGTATCGTTCGTAGCTTAAAGCGGAGCGCCTACCCCGGATTGGTAGATGGTGCAGGTTCGAGACCCGCCGGACGATCAAATTTATGATTTCCTATTTTTGAGATTGTATAATAGTAGTTTTATATTGACAGCTTCTAATCACAAGCCCGGGGGCTACTGGCACGGAATCTAAGGTCAGGGACCAGTGGTCAACGCGGGCATCGAGGGCGGGGATTCTGTCCAAGGTAATCTGACAAAAACTATCTGCAAAGTAAGAGTAAATCAAGTAAGATAAGAGAGAGATTAATCGAATTTAATAAAGGTTTTATTATGTACTAGCTGTGCCCGCGACTTCGTCCGCGTGTTAATTAGTTTTTATTTTTATTTTTAGTAAAATAAATGACTTTTTCTAAAATAAAAGTAGCCTAAGTTACTCCTTATTACATCAGCTACCTGCCAATAAAATTCCTGTCAAAATCGGTCCAGCCATTTCAGAGATTAGCCGGAACAAACAGACAGACAGACAGACAAAAAATGTAAAACATGTTATTTTGGTGTATGTACCGTATATATATTCATATTTATGTAGTAAAAACCGGTTATTTCAATATTACAAACAGACACTCCAATTTTATTTATTTGTATAGATGGACAAGTTTGTGCGCCGGACATATTAACAATGGTACTTACATTTAATATATATATGCTCGAAGATATACAACATGTAACGTAATTAACGCACACCCTCAAACACCCCAATTAGAATATTATGTTGTAATCATAATACATACTCTGAAATTTTAATTTAACATGTATATGCATAGTTATTTTCTAAATTAGTTTCTTGGAATCAAGTTTATTTTTCTTTATTTTGTATTGAATGATGGAATTTGTATGAATACAAATAAAACTGCGATTTTAAGTCTTATTATTTTGACTTACGGTCCATTTCAATTGGTTTTGACGGTACAGTGTTAATATGACAATAATTTCTGTAGTTTTAATTATTTTGGAATAAAAAATTACCTATATTAAAAATCATATAAATCGATTCAGTAAATGATTCTGAACAAACTATTTTCTGGATGTGCGTTAATTAAGTTACATGTTGTATACTATTTTACCATTGAACAATCGGACTTTTTCGCTAAAATGGACTAAATACAATTCATCAAATAAACATTGCCAATTAAAAACTTTTGTTAATAATCAACCGTTAAAATCTTCATTCTTTACACAATACTCCTTTATCCACGAATTAATTCGGTTATATCACAATAGGACAATAATATTATCACCATTATAAAAATACAAAAGACAATTTTACCGCCAAAAGGTTTTATTGACAAGATACATAAAAAAAGTTAAAATATAAATATTAGTAAATCAAAATTCACTCCTAACACCACGCAATAGAATCTATTGTCACTTTTTTATCAGAAAGAATAAAATTGCCCGGAAAAATGTCCCGCAGAGTCAAAGAGTCAAAAGTGAAAAGAATAAAAAATACATACTTTTGTTTTCAATCAAGCGTTGATGTGTTATTTTTTATTAAAAAAAAATATGATTTATTATTGCCAATTGGTGTGAAACTTTTTCGTTCTTCCGGTGTGTATAGTTGATATTGTACCTATAAACTTTAATTGATTTAGGGATGAAACTCTTTTCAAATAATAGACTAAGACTATGGACATTTATAATTTAGAAAAACAATATTAGGAGTCATTATTACCAGCGATTCATGACAATAATTGTTTATTTTTTAAACGTAGGTAAATATATATTAGTAAGCCTGAACATTAAGTTCTATCTCATAATGTGGTAAACAAATTAAATCTCACAACATCATCATCATCATATCAGCCGAAAGACGTCCACTGCTGGACAAAGGCCTCCCCCAAAGATCTCCACAATTGCCGTCTTGCGCTATTCGCATCCAGCAGTTTCCAGCGCCCCCACAAGATCATCGGTCCATGTTGTAGGGGGCCTGCCCACGCTACGTCTTCCGGTTCGCAACATGAATATATACATGTATTATAGTTCTTCATACAGAAATTTATTTAACATTTTCTTCTTGGATTTTAAGACTAGATCAGTCATCAAGTTTCATCCCGTGGGTGGGTCGTCCCGAGGAAATGTCTCCCAGAGAACGGGCAGCCGCGTCTGTCTGTGTACTATGACCATCCAACTGCGATCGCTTACCCGTCTGCCAAACGTGGTGATTCAACCATATCCCTCCAAATGATGGCAGTACTCCATAGTGAGGAAGGCCTTGACCCAGCAGTGGACATTAATAATATCTATGGACAATGTCACACAGATCTTCCTAGCCCCAAACTAAGCAAAGCTTGTACTATGGGTACCAGGCGACGATATACATACATATATAGATAGATAAATACATAGAAAACATCCATGACTCAGAAACAAATATTTGCACTTACCGGGATTCGAACCCAGGACCACCAGCTTCATAGACAGGAGCACTACCAACTAGGCTGCGGTGACCGACCGAACTGACATTATCCGGCTAAAATTATATTTTAAAACTAAATATCATTTGAATTATCCTTTTTACAAAAAAAAAGGCGCCAACATGTCGCAGCGGCATAGTCATTTCGAATTCCAGATACCGTTTTATTAATTTGCTTACATCAACGCTGGAGAAACATATATATTAGTATGAATAGTGACTCCATCAAAAATGATAAAGTGATGAGTATTAAATAGTAAACTGTTATAGATATTTTTTAGTATTGTCAAAGATATCATCCGATAAGTTACCTGTAGCGTTGAATTGATGTAACATGATTTCCATCGGCTAGCTGAGGAATTTACATTTAACAAATATGCAGGCTAAAATATCAGTTCCATACAACTTTTCATCCCCCCTTTCTAACCCTCATAACCCTTTTTCACTTGAGAAGTCAGTTATGTCCTTTCTCAGGTTGTAGCTTGTGTACAAAATTTCAATTAAATCTTTTAAGTAGTTTTGGCGTGAAAACGCGACAGACAGACAGGCAAAGTTACTTTGGCATTTATAATAGTTGTCTGGTTGCCATAGTACAGGCCCTGCCATTTTTTTCTTTTTGGTAAGGCAAGGGGAATGCTTACGCATCGTCGTCGTCGTATCAGCCGAAAGACGTCCACTGCTGGACAAAGGCCTCTCCCAAAGATCTCCACAATTGCCGGTCTTTCGCTATTCGCATCCAGCAGTTTCCAGCGACCCGCACAAGATCATCGGTCCATCTTGTAGGGGGCCTGCCCACGCTGCGTTTTCCGGTTCGTGGTCGCCACTCAAGAACCCGCAAAAAGTGTCTGCGGGTGGGTATGACGGACTCACACCGACTGAACCTTACCTGCCGTGGCCTTCTTCTGGCGCTTGGTGGCAGGAACCCCGGGAACGCGGGTATGCTGCTCCGGTGCTCCCCTTTCGGGTCATGTCCCAGATGGTCGGGACATTTACCCTGGAAGGGCTCTGGACTGCCCTCCCTCCCCTATTGCCGAGTCCTGCCAGTCCGGCACAGCGATTACGCCACAAACAAATCGCAATACAGGCTCTGCCTAGTTTGGGATTTTTATTAATAATAATAATAATGTTTTATTTCTCACCACAATATAAGGTACATTTTACATGTGATCAAGAACAATACATAAAAATTTCAATTTTCTAATTATATTGTGGGAGACTGGTGCCTAAGATAGATGTAAGGCCTGTATTTCAGACATCAGAAATTTACTTAGACAGAATAATTGGTGAGTTAATTGTCCCAAGATATTTATTTATTTATCTAAAGTATTTTTGTTAAAACTTGCGATACAATAAAAGAAAATAACACCATATCCATGACTCCCCGCTGTGAAATAACAGTCACATGCCCATTGGATTAAACGACCCAGATGAAATGCCGCAAAGACATTATAGCTTTTGCATAAATTCTGTTTCATATAAAAATATACGAAATTATTAAGTCATGGGAACATTATGGGCGGTCCAATTGGGTACCGTTTTTTTCATATTTATGACGTTATTTGTGTTAGAAGACGAGTTTTAGTTATAAAATGTGATGGACCATATTGATGATATCATCTATGAAAGGTTTAGTGCAAGTATAATATAAATACATAAAATAAATAAATATAAACATTATATTAATGGATACTTTTGATGATATATTGTGACATATATACTGACATACACACACACACACTAACACACACACACAACACGTTTATGTAATTGAACGTTGACAATAATTAAGTACGCATATATTTTGGGGGGCCTGGAGTGCTAAGGTACAGGCCTCGGCTGAGTTCAGACTCCAGATCCAGATATTATGCTCTATAGTTTGTGAACACTGTTTTTGTTAAAATACTTTGTAATTTGTGGTGATAAAATAAAACATAATAGCTTAGTTGGTAGTGATCCTGCCTACGAAGCTGGGGTCTTGGGTTCGAATCCCGGTAAGTGCAAATATTTGTGTGATGAGCACGAATATTTGTTTCTGAGTCATGGATGTTTTCTATGTATATAAGTACTTATCTATCTATGCCTAGTCTGGTACCCATAGTACAAGCTTTGCTTAGTTTGGGGCTAGGATGATCTGTGTGACATTGTCCCCAGATATTATTATTCTCGTATTTGTATTGTAAAATTAAACGCTGTGTGGCTGATGGCAAAGAATATCAACATCCCAGAAGGAAGAGAAGGAATCTCCCAGAGAACCAGCAGTAGCGTCTCTCTGTGTACTATGACCATAATACTACGATCGCCAACCCGTCTGCCAAGCGTTGCGATTATGACATATACCCCATTCTTGGGGGAGGCTCTTGTCCAGCAGTGGATGTCATTCCGCTGACATGATGATGATGATGAATTAAGTGCCTCCTATCTATATAAATCTCCTATCAATATATGCTTGTTTCTCAACTAAGTAGTATAAAAAAAACTAGAAGTATGTATCTGAAAAAGCTCGATGAGGTTGCCCAAATGGTTTATATTCTACTGTTATCCTGGGACATTATTTACACACGGCCATCTGATATCAAACTAAGTAGAGCTTGTACTATGGAAACCAGATAACTGATATACCACATATATTACCTTTATTTTGTAAATACATACCTACTTATATCGATAATTACACCGAGACTCAGAACAAAGATACATGTTTATGCATACAAATATCTGTCCTGGGTGGGAATCGAACCCACGACCTGCAGCGTACAAGGCAAGTATTTACCAACCAATAATAATATTTGACTGTCATGGCTATTTCTGTATTTATAAGCTACCTAGTGATTATCTCTTTAAAAGCATATAAAACGGAAGTACCCACCACCGGATACGAGACCATAAACAAAAACGAGCCAATCAAAACAAATTCGAGATTAAACTGAGCAAGGGTGAAGTCGGCCCAACACATGTTTACAAAGGGTTAAGAATTATATAAATTAATACCTACATCCTTTTTATATCAGTAAAAAGAAATGGTTTTTATTTTATTGTATGTATACGCGTAAAATCACTTCTTCTATCATTTGAGTGTTTTTTCCCGCCAGATGGCGCTGTTTTTGCTTTCAAGATGGCCGCTATGTGTGTCGTGGTAGCACGTGTTAAAAATTTATATTTCTGAACGGAGTATTATACTTATTAGTGGTTGAGATAATGTAAAGATAATTATGCAAAATAGGACGTCAGGTTTGGGCAATAAGTGGTGTACTTGTTTGCGTGAAGCCCATCTTGTACCATAGCTAACATAAGTTTAATGATATATGTTTTGACCATTGAACAAAACCTAAAAAAAAATACATACGAATTTGGCAAACAAACATACGGCCCTCCTAATGGTAAGCGATTACCGTAGGCTTACGTTTGGGACACAAAATGCATCACTCACACGTTGCCGAAAAATGAGCTTTGGTGACGGTACTCTCACTCATTAACATTATAATGCTGTTATTGTTGTTCATCATCATCATTGTCAGCCTGATATCGTCCACTACCTCAAAGATTTCTATAACGTTGTCATTTGGAGGGGCTTGCGATTGTCACCGCGCTTGTCATGCAAGTTAGCGACCCCAGGTAGGGGCTAGTTTTTCAAGCCACCCAGTAGGTCTCTAATATAGCTTAACGACTGTTGTCTAATGACTATAACCGGGACCGACAGATCGGTCACCGTAGCCTAGTTGGTTGTGCTCCTGCCTACGAAGCTGGTGGTCCTGGGTTTGAATCCCGGTAATAGCAAATATTTGTGTGATGAGCACGAATATTTGTTTCTGAGTCATGGATGTTTTCTATGTAATCTATATAAGTATGTATATCGTCGCGTATATATCTATAGTCTACTTCATCATCTACTCATTCTGCTTGCATGAAAATTTTTCTATAATAAATTACCGAAAATATGTACTTAATCGAACTGAAAGTAATATAACGCTCGAAACTCTATACTTTATTAAAATACATTTCAGATATCAGCAATATTTAGCCAACACCTTTATACAATTTTACTTATACTTTAATGGATGACGCCCTAAACACGCTAAATGACCTAGACTCGGCAGAGATAGCCTATGCGTCCTTTAGTGACTTTACGAATTTTAGTAAAACAATAAATCCTAAAGCAATTAATGGTCTAACGTTGATGTCACAAAATATCAGGAGTGTCTATAAAAATTTCGACGATTTGCAAGTATTACTCTCTCAATTAAATTTTAATCCAGACTTTGTGGTACTTACTGAATGTTGGATTAATGACGATAAAAATATTCCAAACCTGATTAACTATGTCTCTTATACTAGTACCCGTCATTTTAATCAAAACGATGGAGTTATTGCCTATATTAAAGATGGTATGATGGTAACCGTAAAGGAGGTGATGCTGGATGATGCGTCATGTCTACAAATTGAATCTACCAACTTTATCATTTTGGCTATATACAGATCGCCCTCAAATCAAAATGCCCAAAGATTTATTGACTCACTAAATTCCCACCTTGAATTAAATGAATTTAATAAACTTATAGTCATTGTAGGCGATATAAACATAAACATCATTGACAAACCAAGTGACCAAAGACACATGAGAAAAAACAGGTTGGAATATCTTAATATGCTAAGCATCCACGGTATCATGCCTGGTCACAGCTTGCCAACTCGGGATGGAAGCTGCCTTGATCACATTATGCTCAAGTTAGATAAATGCAAGACATCTGCACGAGTGACAGTATTCGAGACCTCAATAACCGACCATTTAACGACCTTTTTACACTTGTCCAACGTAAAGACTAAATCAAAAATTGCAAAAGTGGCTACTGTTATTGATTATGAGAGCGCTGTAGATAGTCTTCTTCACAAGAACATCTCCAGCTTACTTCTTTGCGACGATCCTGAAATAATATGTCATAGCCTAATATCGAATATCACAGAATCACTTATAGTGAACACATACGAGAAACCAATTCCTAAAAAGCAACGAGTTATCAGGCCTTGGATAACACAGGGAGTGTTACGATGCATTAAAAATAGAAACAGTATGCAGAAAAGGTTACGTTCTAATCCCCATGATGCAATTCTTAATATTACTTATAAACGGTATCGTAACTATTGCAACAAATTAATAAAGAAACTGAAACATAATTATGAAAAACAATTGCTGGAAAGATCTATTAAAAACTCAAAATCCCTTTGGAAAAACATTAAAAATATTACGCACATAAAACAGAATAAAAACGATAACGACAAACTTCTTAACATCAAAGCCACTGAAATGGAATCGGTCACCGCTGTTAATAATTTCTTCGCAGGTATAGGGGCGGGCCTTGCTAGTGAGATTACACCATTAAGTCCCATGCAAAATTTTTCCGACTCCTTTTTTTCACGCCAGTCTCAGCTTTCATCCTTTGTCCTACTGGACACTGATCCGCATGAGGTACTCGAAGTTTTAATGAGTTTAAAAACGGATAGTGCTCCTGGCTGGGATCGAATTCCAGTTAGCTTTCTCAAACTGGCTAGGCACATACTGGCTCCAATAATCTCCCATCTGGCTAACACATGTTTTAGAAAGGGGGTATTCCCTACTCTCTTGAAACAAGCAGTCATTACCCCTGTGCACAAGAGTGGGAGCAGAGAGGAGGTCAATAATTATAGACCGATCTCTGTCCTGCTTTCACTGTCCAAAATACTGGAAAAACTTATAAATAATAGATTAACAGATTACCTCGATAAGTATAAAATTTTATCAGACTCTCAGTACGGTTTTCGATCGGGTAAGTCAACCCAGGATGCTGTACTGGCTCTAACTTCTTTAATAACTGATCAATTGGACAATGGAGGTAGATGTCTAACGGTATTTTTGGACCTGAAAAAGGCGTTTGACACCGTCTCTGTTCCCATTCTCTTGAAAAAATTAGAAAATATTGGAATAAGGGGCATTGCCTTGGATCTGATTCAGGATTATTTGAGGGGGAGGATCCAGAGGGTTAAGGTGGGGCAATTTGTGAGTGACGAAGCTCCACAGACTTTCGGGGTGCCCCAGGGTTCAGTCCTGGGGCCAACACTATTCCTAATATACATTAATGATCTCTGCAATTCGAAATTTGATAACACTCAGGTCTTTTCGTATGCTGACGATACTGCCATGGTAATAACGGGAAAATCTTGGGACTCTATAAAAAGGGATGCTGAATCTGCACTGGCTACCACTGCCCTGTGGCTGAGGAAGAATTTACTAACCTTGAACACCTCAAAGACCAACTATATGTGTTTTGCAATTGACAGTAGAACCCAACCTCGCCCCGAGTTTAATCTTAAAATACATCACTGCCTTAGTATTGGTCTCAACTGCAATTGCCCTATAATAAGCAAGGTAGATTCCACAAAATACTTAGGAATTATGATTGACAAAAGGCTGTCTTGGCACTCTCAGATTGACCTAATCAGTGGAAGAATTAGGAAGTTAATTTGGATTTTTAAAATCCTTAGACATTCGGCTAGTGTTGATCTACTTAAAAAAGTCTATATTGCTTTGGCTCAGTCGATCATGATCTTCTGCATTCCAGTGTGGGGGGGCGCATCTAAAATTAAATTCCTCGAAGTGGAACGTGCTCAAAGGATACTTCTGAAGGTTATGTTTTTTAAAAAACTTAGATTTCCAACAGCTACTCTTTACTCAATGACCAACCTATTAACTATTCGCAAATTGTACATCCTACATACCACTTTAAAAAAACATAAGTCGCTTCCAGTTGATCCCACTATATTAACAAAAAGACGAGATGACATAGTAACTAAAACAGGCGCATGTAGAACTTACTTTGCTAGACACCAATATGTAAATCAGTCTTCGCATTTATATAATTCAATTAATAAAAATCTTAAAATATATACAAAAACTACTTGGGAATGTAAACTGATGGTGACAGATTGGCTAAAAACTCTAGACTATGAGGATACTGAGAATATGATTATTCATATTATTAAGTAGTAATGTTTTATACATCATTTATTGTCCGCTTGTATGTATTTGCGAATAAAAAAGTACCCAAACAATTAAATAAATACGAATGTATGTATGTATAAAAATCAATACATCGATTAATATTATTATTTTTATTTTTTGTCTGTCACACGCACGACCACATTTATACACTACACAGTAACACACATACACAAACACGCACACACACACACACGCACACATGCACACACACATACACACACACACACATAAACGCACTCACAGACACCGTCGCACACACAAGCACAAACACTCACTCATGCTTCTACTCACACGTGCGCACATGGCGTAAGTGCTTACATAGATTTAGTTCACTTTTGTATACCATACTTAAGATTTAATATTTAAGTTATAAACGTAATCAAGCTAAGGGAGAGCGGCCTCTCCTGGCACAGGTGTTTTTACACTTAAAAGGAGAGGTCAACCTCAATATTGTTAAACCAACTTTGTCTATGAATAAAACATTTTTCATTTTTTTTTCATTTTCATATATATATACAGTAACTAATTTGGTGGTCACCGAGCCTGGTTGCTTAACGTCACCAATCTTTTACTAATCGGTGAGGGCATCTAGCTCTGAGCGCCTTCTTCTTCGGATTCTAGTTTACCTAAGTGATTGAAAAAGAAATGAAACGTAGCCATTACCTTACGTAAATAATTTAAATGTAACTTATTCCTTTTAACAACAATTTCACGCAATATCATTGAACAACACATTACGCTCACATACAATGCTAACCTTACTAACACCAGAGAAAGCTATAATCTGCACTTCTACAGATGCCTAGCTAGTCCAATCTGTCAAATTTCTATTATAGATTTTCTGCTTTATCAAATAAGCATAAGGTTCACTTTCAATTAGATACATGTGGCAGATTGGGGTAGCTTGATGTGCTGGCGTCTGTACATCCGAGTTAAAGTTTATGTATACAAACAGGTTTTACCTCATTCTAGGGCCTTATCTTTACGATAAAATAAATAAGTCATTATCTATATATAACTTTAACTTATATATAAATTGTAAAATACTAGTTCGTAATTTCTTACAATGACCTATGAGGAGACTGAGGAGTTAATCAGTATTCTAAAATAAGTTACTTTTTAAACTATATATATATATATATATATATATATATATATATATTATATAGATTACATAGAAAACATCCATGACTCAGAAACAAATATTCGTGCTCATCACACAAATATTTGCACTTACCGGCATTCGAACCCATTACCACCAGCTTCGTAGGCAGGAGCACTACCAACTAGGCTACGGTGACCGTATAGGTATTCTATGTCCACATTTGTATAATTAAATATAGTTTCAATCATTTAAAATAGATATTGTATCCCTTTTAAGACATTAGAACGCGTGTGGTGCAGGTTTGACCTAATACAGGCACCAACTGTCTATAGCTTGGCTTAGTAATCATATATAATTCTGTACAATTTTTAACTTGATTAAAAATTTATTATTTATTTATAGTCTTCTGATTGATTGCCGATAAATTAAAAACAGAGTAAAAATATATATGATATCTTTTAAACTAGCCAATGCTAAACTTATATAACAAAAATAAATCAAAAAATCCTATCTTTGGTAACGTTCTCAGAATACAGTATTGTCACGCTTTATGTCAACATAATGAAAATGTGATAAAAATGTTTTAATATTTAGATAGATAGATAACTCTTTATTGTACACCAAGTAAAATAAAATAGAATGAACAAGGACGCATTACAGAAATGTACAATGGGCGGCCTTATCACTAAATGTGATCTCTTCCAGACAACCTAGGCAGGGATTGGAGTATGGAATAAAAGAGTTTGGGTAGTTGCCAGTGTACAAAAATGATGAACATTTAGATGAATATTTAGTACCTAGGTATAAAATAGATTTTTCAGATTTAGAAAGAAAGAAAATCTTTAATTTGTATTACACAGCCAATTCCAATTATAGCAAAACGAAACATGTAAGTGTACCTTAAATGGGTGACAAGATCAGCATTAGCTTCAGCAAGAATTGCTGCTACGCTGGTATTTCAATTTGACGGGCCGTTGGGCGTGATTGGTTGATACTTGCCTTTCACGCGGTCATGGGCTCGATTCTGATAGTTGGGTTAGTGTTGAAAATGACTAAAGTGACTGAATTTGACCGACAGTCATTTACGATCAAATTGGTCAAAAATGGTCATTAAGTGTCAAAAATGGTCATATTCAGTCATTTTTAGGGTTCCGTAGCCAAATGGCAAAAAACGGAACCCTTATAGATTCGTCATGTCTGTCTGACTGTCTGTCTGTCCGTCCGTATGTCACAGCCTCTTTTTTCCGAAACTATAAGAGCTGTACTGCTGAAACTTGGTAAGTAGGTGTATTCTGTGAACTGCATTAAGATTTTTACACAAAATAAGAAAAAAAACAAATACATAGAAGTGAAACTCAACATTTTTTTTTTCGTCGTCCATACATGTGGGGTGTATATGAATAGGTCTTCAAAAAATATATTGTGGTAAACCATTTTTGTCTAAACTGAATAGTTTATGCGGGAGACACTTCCAAAGTGGTAAAATGAGTGCCCCCCTCCCCCTGTAACTTCTAAAATAAAATAATGATAAAACTAAAAAAAATATATGATGTACAACATTACCATAGAATCCAACAACGAAAATTGGTTTGAACGAGATCTAGCAAGTAATTTTTTTAAATACGTAATTAACCGCAATTTGCTTTCATTTAATCAACTGAAATACTTGCTGCTACGGAACCCTTCATGTGCGAGTCCGACTCGCACTTGGCCGGTTTTATTTCAGTACCTTTTTAAGTTTTTTCTTAGTTGTTGTGATTGATAAAAGTTTACAACTTCTCAATTGAAACAAAAAAGTGGTTTTAACTATTTATATTATTAAACATTTTTCAATGTAGGTTCGTTTCAACAAAAAACATTTCATGATATAATTTAAATCAGGTACGTTAACCTACCAACAGCTGCCTGAACTCTCACTCTCTGGGTCTCCTTTAAGTCGGGTTTCGAAGTTTAAATATTTGGGTCACTGACGACTTGAAAGACAATGCAGACATAGACAGGGAGCGCAGGTCGCTGGCTGTCCGTTGCAACATGCTGGCCCGCAGGTTTGCACGCTGTACTAAACCAGTTAAGATAACGCTCTTTAAGGCCTTCTGCCAGTCGTTTTACACGTGTAGTCTGTGGACCAAGTATACCCAGCGGGCATACAGCGACCTGCGCGTACAGTACAATAACGCATTCAGGGTGCTCTTGGGGTTGCCGTGGCGGTGTAGCGCGTCGGGGATGTTCGCGGAGTCGTGCGTCGACGGGTTCGCCGCGATCATGCGGAGGCGCTGCGCTTCCATGATGGAGCGCTTGCGGTTCTCCTCCAACGGCATCCTGAATGTGTTTTCTGATCGGTGGGACTCTCCCCTTTTGTACAGGTGGGTAAGAGTTCAGACACCCTTAATATAATTAATGTAATTGATACTAACATTAGGCTAAGTTATACTAACATTATATGGATATTTTTCCGAAATAAATGATTTGAATTTGAATAATACAGAATAAAACGTTGCTTCATTTAAACTTGCATATAAATTCGGTACCTAAATAAATAAATTGGGCAGTGGTTGAGTATTGAATAGACCGTAATATTTGAGTTAAATTGACTGAATTTGACCGTAAATGACCGATCATTTAAGGTTTATGACAGTTGTGACTAGTCAGATTCAGTCATTTTACATCTCTAGTCACTCACATATACATATGTATTTACAGAAGAAAAGTAGTATATGTAGTATATCAGTTATCTGGTTTCCATAGTACAAGCTCTGTTTAGTTTGGGATCAGATAGCCGTATGTGAATAATCTCCCGGGATATTATAATTATCTGTTGCCGCTTTTACAACAAATAATAAAAAATAGAATAAAATAGATATTTAAGGGGGGCTCCCATACAACAAACAAGCAGTTTTTAATAGATAATAGTACGGATTATATGGATTTTATATCTGAAATAAATGAATAATAATAATAATTACGGAACCTTACATGAGCGTGTCCGGCTCGGACTTGATCGGTTTTTTTTTTATTAGTCAAAGACCTGTCCGGGAGGTCGTCATATGGGCTGATTTCCAAAACAGTTGCAGATTATCTGGTGCGGTAACAGGATCAAATTATATCAGTTATCTGGTTTCCATAGAACAAGCTCTGCTTAGTTTGGGCTCAGATTGCCGTGTGTAAATAATGTCCCAGGATATTATAATTATTTATTATAATTATCTGTTGCCGCTATTACAACAAATACAAAAAAATAGAATAAAATAGATATTTAAGGGGGGCTCCCATACAACAAACACGCAGTTTTTAATAGATAATGATACGGAACCTTACATGAGCGTGTCCCGTGGATATTTATTATTATTATTTCAAATTATTTATTTAATATCTTATTTTTCACGTATGTAAAATTACAATATTGATATAAAAAATAATAATATACAAAAAAATATGTAAAAAATATAGTCCTCCTGCGGCGGGGTGTGACCAGAGTAATATTATTATTATTATAAAGCTCGTCGCTTGGAAGAACTTGTAGTTCCTGTACTTCTACAAGTGCCCTGGGGTCATTTATGCCTCGTACCCTTACCAGATGCGTATTCAAAACAGGTATTTAAACACCATAATTAAAGTAACAGTCTTGACAAATCATCTCCGAAAAAACAATTCAAATTTGCACCTCGGAATTTTAAAGAGTCACGATTTGTAGTTGGTTGGAATTCTCTTAAAATATCTGTCACTTAAGGCTATTGCTAAATACTTAATAATTTCATTTAGCGAGTTAAAGATAAAGATACCGGGGCCTTAGGCTCACGCGCAGAAATTAGGTGACGAAGCGACGCGACGTGCTCACGCGCATCGCGTGCGACTCGCGCGTGTAACGTGTAGTAGGTACTTATGTAATTTTGCGAAAGATATTACTGTACGGTCATCGTCCTATCATCTCTGTTATGAGTACTTTGTGCGAGGAGGCGCTCATAGCCAGTTGCTATCACCGGGCCGTAACTGATCGGCAAGGTTAAGTATGCCATCAGTTCATAGATGGGTGATCTCTAATAGCTTCATTCCTGAGCGTCTTCGTGCTTCGGATGGCATGATACCTGGTTGAGTCCATTTGTAGCCATATCAATAGCCTAATTTGCGGCTTCAACTACCATGACACTTGGGTAACCACTGCCCAAACGATAAGTAAGTAACACGATGCGAAAAAAGTATTAAGAAACGCCAAGTTCATGTACAGACGCCTGCACATCCAGCTACCCCAATCTGTCAAATTTCTTTTATAGATTTTCATCTTTATCACAAAAGCGTAAGGTTCACTTTCAATTGGGGAAATTTGACAGATTGGAGTAGCTTGATGTGCTGACGTCTGTACATTAAGATCTATAAAGGATTCATTAACTTCACCATAATCATTATATCCGCCGAAAGACGTCCAGTCCTGGACAAAGGCCTCTCTCAAAGATTTCCACAATTAGGTCTTGCGCTACTCGCATGCAGCGGCTTCCGGGGATCCTCACAATCCATTGATCCATCTTGTAGGCGGCCTGCCCACGCTGAGTCTTCTCGAGAACCTTTCTGCCCCAGCGGCCGTATTCGGAAACATTTAATAAGGGTGATATTGTTGGGGGGCCAAGCCGCTGGTCCAGGTTAGAATGATCTGAACAGATGTTCTTTGCTTTGGCGAACTTTATTCCGAAGTCTTTTAAAATAATAAATAATGTTGGTACATGCGCCAGTACATTAAGATACCCGATTGAAAGTGAATCTTATGCTTATTTGATAAAGTTGAAAGTCTATAAAAGAAATATTTGAATATATATTTAACAATTGTTGAGAGAGTACTCAATCAAGGATTGCAATAAAACTCTTAGATATAAAGATATAATTATTAAAATGAATTAAAAAAAAAGGACAGATCTAAACTGAAGGATCTAAATTCCTGAACGCTGTAAAAATATTTATTACTAACCATTTTTAAAGCTTAATATTTTATAAAATTGCCTTTTAAAAAAAAGAAGAGTATTAAAGAAAAGTATCCAATGTTAATACGGCTTCCCATGACCTTTGCAAGATTGACAGTCCACCTAGTGGCGTCTGTACCTATGTTATAGTTCACTACACGATTTGGCGCCAAACTGTAAGTATACTGAACATATGTTTAATAAATAAAGACCAAAGAAAACAACAATTACCTAATCTTAAAAATGGTTATGATTTTCATTCAATAACCCGTCTTACAGGTTCACGCCAGTGCCGCGGTCGGAGCAAGTGGCAAGATATACACATTTAAGCTACCGGCTTATAATGCAATAATAACGGAACTTCGCTTAAAATCAACACGCTAACGAGCGAAGATGTTAAACAGGGTGTTCTGAAAATTGATGGAGTTTCAAAATAATTGACGGACTGGCTGTTGGTCAAGCGGTTAGTGACTGCTAAGTCAGACGTCGTGAGGTTCAACCTCACCTAGAACAAATCTTTGTGTGATGAGCACGATTATTTATCCATGATCCCGACAGAACTGTAAATATGTTTGTATCTAGACGGGCCTGTTGGCGTGGTTGGCAAATGCTTGCTTTTCACGCCGGAGGTCGTGAGTTCGATTCCCACCCGGGACATTTATTTGTGTGCAACATGTCTGTTTGTCCTAAATCTGGGTGTAATTATCTATATAAGTATGTATTTTCAAAAGAAAAGTAGTATATTTAGTATTCAGTTATCTGGTTTCCTTAGTACAGTCCTTAGTCAAAGAAAAGGACAGGTCTCTGGTCTAATTAATAAATAACTAAAATAATAGATAGTGCAAAGTGTTCCACATTTAGTCCACTATGCATATAATCAAACGATCTTATCCAATGAGCATAGAAGTCTACCCCAGGAAACATTTACTGTAGAACGAGCCCCTACAGCATCTGCAATGCGGTGGATATTTTATTTATTAGAAAAATAATAATAATATACTGGGACATTATTCACATATGGCCAAAGCTTGTACTATGGAAACCAGATAATTGATATACTACTTTTATTTTGTAAATACATCCATACTTATATAAATAAATTACACCCAGACTCAGGACAAACAGACATGTTCATGCGCACAAATATCTGTACTAGGTGGGAATCGAACCCACGACATCCGGCGTGAAAACCAAGCATTTTCCAACCACGCCACAGGCCCGTCATTTGTGGATGACGTGATGACATGAAAACAAATAAAAAATCTATTTATAAAATACAACACCCCATACATAACTTAGTGTACCACTCAAAAATGCCTTCAAATGGAAAACGCACCACTTAACACTTCTGAAAATCATAATATTCATAATTGTTAAATATTCATACGGATGTCGCGTGCCAATAAATACACCTTGGATCCTGTTACCGCACCAGATAATCTGCAACTGTTTTGGAAATCAGCCCATATGACGACCTCCCGGACAGGTCCTTGACTAATTAAAAAAAAACCGGCCAAGTGCGAGTGCGAGCCGGACTCGCGAACGAAGGGTTCGGTACCAATTTCTTAAATATCTATTTTATTATATTTTTTAGTATTTGTTGTTATAGCGGCAACAGATAATTATAATAAATAATTTTAATATCCTGGGACATTATTTATAACCGGCTACTAGATCCCAAACTAAGCAGAGCTTGTACTATGGAAAACAGATAACTGATATACTACTTTTCTTTCGTAAATAAATACTTATATATATAATTACACCCAGACACAGGATAAACAGACATATTCATACACGCAAGTATGTTTCCTGGGTGGGAATCGAACTCGGCGTGAAAGGCAAGCATTCCTAACCACGCCAACTGGCAAAACATGTAACTACATCATCTGTGAAAATTTCAAATGTATAACTATCACGGTTCATGAGATACACCCTGGTGACAGACAGACAGTGGAGTTTTAGTAATAGGTCCCGTTCCCGTTATACCCTTAGAGTACGGAGCCCTAAAAGTCGAATCCTTATATTTTTGATTTGTGGTCTTTTAATTTGGAAGTGTACTTGCATAATCAACTTTGGCACGAGGTGTTCAAATACATATGTTTGAAGGAGAAAATTGCGTAAAGATTTGAGAGCCTTATGATTACGTCCACTTTTGTGATATACAGATATAATTTTTATCTTTTCGCCTGCATGTGTATGCAATATATAATTTCACACTGACTCAAAATATCAAATTCAAAATTCATATATTCCCTGAATATTTTACGTTTATGTGGCATCGTCATTTTTTTTTACCCTACCGTGCAGTGCATGACGTAGCAGCTACTGAAAAACACTGCCAGAAAACTCAGTAGGAATCCTTTTTTACAATAAAATATACTTAAGATTAATTACAATCATGTGTGTTGACTCAGAGCAACTCAATCCCAAGCACTTTTGTCACTTAAATAATCAGAAATTTTGTAATATGCTCAGCTACACTATTTGGCTTTAATAATTATTTTAAACTTACTTGTAGACAATTCTCTAATAAATTCTATAACAAACTTCCCAATGAAAGTTTGTTATAGAATCTTATACAAACTACTGACTGAAAAAACTAATTAATCGTCTCAAGATGAAAGAAGAAAAATATTCTTCTGAATATATATGAGTATAACGGCTCGTCAGGGGTATACGTAGACATGCCTGGAACACTATTTTCCTAATTTAACATTTATTATTAGGTGAGGTTATGCAGGCAGTTAATTTAAAAATATAGGCGGACTTCACTTCCTTAGCAATCAATTATTCAGCAAAATCAATCAACTATGTTTAATGCGTCACCAAATCACTAAGTAAGTTAGATTTTAATTTCAATTACGGCGATCCGTCGATAATATGCGATCACTACAACGTCTCCAAGCAATAGTGACGTCAAGATGGCCGCCCGTTCCACGTTCCACCAGAGTGACACCGACCTATCACTCTTATCTATGCAGTTCTGTTGGTAGCGCCACGGCTGCGCCGTCAAGTACAATACATAATATGATGTCGCGTATTGCATCGTTCATCTAATCATTATAATAATATTAATACGTCAAATAAAAACCTTGTACCCTTTTTATGAAAATTGCACCGACGGAGGAGTACAAAATTTAAACAGTTAAAGTTCATATGGAGAATGAGTGAGGAAAGCTAATATTTGTATATAATAGGCATTAGAAGTAAATTAATAATTAAAAAAAAACGCCATGGGGTTCGATATCCCTGATGACGATGACGATTTTTAAGGGATGATTTTGGCCAGGCGTCTTTAGGCTAATGATGATTTCTTATAAGTAGATTCCTAAAACAACTGTTTTTCTGAAGACTATGTAGAAAATAAAAAAAAAAACAAACCCGTCTGTTTCTGATTATTTTAATGTCAGAGTTGCTCTTGGTGAAATTAAAATACTTTGGTGGTCACGAAACAGAGCTGTAAGAGCAACTGTCAATTAAGACCGCATGCAAGCGCTGAATAAGCATAATTCATTTAATTAACTGTAAACTGGGAAATAATAAATATAATCGTCAGGCGTCGTTCAAACCAGCACCCTCTTCCAGTCTGGGTAGACGCTCTGCCCGTTAACTATAAACGATTCACACCGGCAGATAAAATTTATGATACCTTTGCTAACACCCTTAAAAAGTGCCATCCACCGGATGATTCTAGAAACATCGCCAACGGATAAGTTCACAGTTACGTTGGAAAAATCATTATGTAATGTCCCTCTAGTCGAATTTCGGTCACGGCTGCCAATCTCAGTAAAGACTAGCCCATCTACGTGGGACATATTATAGTGCACAAGTGGGTGTGCAAACACAGGAGCACTTTCTATTTCATCACTCTCATGATCCGATAGGACGCCTAGCGACGCGACCGGAAAGAGGTCAGGCATATGACCGATGGCTTTACGTGCTCTCCGAGGCACGTCAACTCCCAGACTTCTGGCTGATGCTTAGAAATTTTTCTTTTTACAGAAAAGTCCCAAAATCACTTTTGTCCCGACTCTGCGGGTGAGATCATATCATATTGGTAACACATCCCCAACTATCCATTATTAGTTACATATTATACACAAAGCAAAGCGTAGAGATAAACTCAACACTAGATTTTTTTTAATTTAGTCGTACGGCGTCATTCAAACTAGCACCTTATATCATCTGGGTAGATATTCTGCCGGTAAGCTATGGCTGACACACACCGTCACGGACCGCACCAAAGATGTAGGATTTATGCACCGCCTTTATTCCAAGAAAGTTGGCAAACGGACATGTTCACAATTGCTTTTGGAAGTTGATATCATATTGATTACCGCCTTACAAACGATCCGACAGAGCATTATTTATTAGTTACTACTATTAAGGACGTACTTATGTCAGCCAAATTACGTCCACTGCTGGACAAAAGCTTCCTCTAAGAATGGGGGGATATGCCATAATCAACACGCTTGGCAGACGGGTTGACGATCGCAGTTTGAAGATCATAGTTCACAGAAAGCCTGTTTTGTGTTAGGTATTCCCTCGGGACGATTTGTACGCCCTCGCGGGATGAGATGGGTTGATGATATTCCTCGCTGTCACCACACAGCACAAATTGGGGTATTAGGGAGGTACACCCATTTCATAATACCACTAAAACAAAGACTTTATAACACTACACCCAAAAAGAGAACACCCAAAAACGAGCCTACAGCTTCTGCCAAAAATGTCCGCTTCCAATTCTAGCACAATGGGCGAGTTGACTCAAATGATGACGTCACTTATGTCACAATGGCCGACATGATACCGACGCTGTTTGGATAAGCCAATCTGTTAAAACGAAGTTCTTCGTGATATACTAAGTATGAAATAATTACATTTTTTCACCACTTGGGTATTATAATATACACTTGTACTTGTCATATTTAAAATGCAGTACCTACACAAATATAGAGGCAGATAGTTCGACTCAGGGTGGGTGCTAACGCATCTCCAATGCACAGGGAGATTCGTTTTGAAGGACCAGTTTGTGAAACTGCCGGGGTCTCGTCCGATTGGGGATCGGAGAGTTCATATCATTGTCATTGTAACATACACATATGGAATTTATTCTGAATTAAATTATTATTATTATATCCTCGTAACGTTGCGTCGCGGCGTCTTTTGGGCTCTCAGGCGGTAACTGATCGAAGTTAAGTCGGATTGTGTACAGCAGTGTTTTTCAACCTGTGGGTCGCGATCCCCTGGGGGGTCGCGAAGTCTCTTTAGGGGGGTCGCCAAGCTTCTATAGGAAAGTTGCAAAAGGTTGGGAAAGCTAGTCACAGGATCGCAAAAGAATTTAGGGGGGTCGCGAAATATTTCTTCGTACTAAAGAGGCCGCGTCATTAAAAAGGTTGAAAAACACTGGTGTACAGTGTCACGAGTATGATATATATGAGTATCCTGGGGCATTACACATGGCCATCTGATCACAAACTAAGCAGTGCTTGTACCTACTATGGAAACCAAATAACTGTTGTAAATACATACTAAGACAGATAATTATACTCAGACTTAGGACAAAGAGACATGTGTGCACGACACACAAATATCTATCCTGTGTGGGAATTGATTCTACGACCAGCGGCGTGAAAGGTAAGTTTCTACCAACCACTCCAACCAGCCCGTCATATAATTCTATATAGTTATTTATGAGGAAAAATTGCACAATTGTCTACATATTATTAATACATACTTAATACAAATGCAAGCTTCGCCGTGAATAGTAGACGGAACAAAAAATGATTTTTAACAACGATATAAAAAAAAATATATAAAATAAGCTAATTTATTCGTAGATTATCAATTATTAAACAGATTGCTCTAATTGGATCATGTTATCTGATAATAAATGAATAATTATAAATGAATTAAAATACCGCCAAATTATTTAAGTTTCAATAAATAATTACATACTATTTTAATTAAAATTTCAATAATAGGGTAAGTATTTAAATCTAGTTTCTGAAAAAAAATATTAATTATTTTTATTATTAAATAAAAAAAATTAAATTAAAATTAGGTTACATACCATAAACGAGGGTAACCTCCAGCTTACAATCCAGGGAATCGTATTAAATTCGACATTTATGATTCCACATTCACTAACATCCCAGAAAGATTATTTCATGATATAGAATATTGAATAGTATATGTACCTATCAATGATTTATAATAATTTAATATGTAGCAGCTGCCCCTTAACACATCTGTTTATATTTTCAGTGGACGGCAGTGTTTGATGAGAGCTGTTTATCGCGGTGCTCCGGAAGGTGTGCCCAACATTTTATTGTAACGAAAGTCTTTTTGTGATGAGCATGATTATTTGTGCGGCTTCTGGGTGTGATTTATCTATAATATGTTAAGAATATCTGGTTGGCACAATAGCTGCGTAGTTTGGGATTAGATGGCAGTGTGTTAGTTGTGTGTAGTGTAGTGTTGCTGTGTGGTGACGGCCTAAGAATATCACAACCCCTCTCATCCCGTGGGGGGACGTAAAAGTCGTCCCGAGGGAAATATATACACCAGAGAACGGGCAGCAGCGTTCTCCTGAGTACCGTGTCCACCTTACTGCGATCGCCAACCCGTCTCCCAAGCGTGGCGATTATGGCAAATCCCCTCAAATGATGGACACAACCAATCCGCGGCCCCCAGTCCCCGGCAGCCCTGCTATTCCCAGCCGTGGTAACAGCCGTGGTTACGGCAGGGCAGGGGGTGCTAAGAATCCCCGGCAGATTCCGCGTTACCAACACCGACGACCTCTGGCCCTGGCAACATATAACACACGTACACTGCGGTCCGACGAGAAGATAACCGAACTGGAGGAAGAATTGATAAGATAAGATAAGATCTTTATTTGTGTAAATGTGGTAAGTACAAAGATGTTAACATAATATTAGATTAATTCTCACATTTAACCGTTTACGGCATACAAATATTCACATTTAGATACAATAAGTCCTTAATATATTAACATATCATGTCCAATAAATTAATTTACAAATTATAGTACTTATATATAATGTAGTAATGATTTAATTTATTATTAAGAATTTGATTTCATTTGATTTCATTAATAATTTCATTTATGTCTATACTTCAGAAATTCATCTACCGTATAAAAACACTTTTCGACTAAAAATTTATATAATTCAGTTTTGAATTTTGTTTTGCTTAATGACTTAAAATATTCAGGTAGATGATTGTATAATTTAACTGACATATGGTTTGAATTTCTGGCTGCGATATCAGTTTTACTTCCTGGAAGTAATAGTTTATTTGGAAACCTTGTGTTGCGTTTACTGAAATCACACTTCTTATTATAAAGTTCCAGGTGATCATTAACAAAGTTGCACACTTCATATATGTAAAGACATGGCAAGGTGAGCAAATCCAGACTTTTGAATAGTGGTTTACAGCTAGTTAACGGAGTTACGTCACATATTGCGCGAATGCATTGCTTTTGTGATATAAATGCTCTTTCTATTTTGACTGAGTTTCCCCACAGCAAAAGGCCATATCTTAAATTTGATGCCACATACCCGTGATATGCCCTAAGGGCTGTTTTAACATTTCTTACTTTTGTCAGCCTCCATAATGCATATGCAAAACGATAAATTTTTGAGCAAACTTTATCCACATGCTTTTTCCATGTGCAACAATCATCCAATACTAAACCTAAAAATGTAGTCTCATTAGCTTCAAAAATTGTATAGTCTTGGTATGTTATAGTCAAGTTTTTCTTCGAAGCTTGTCTACTTCCGAACTGTACGAACAACGTTTTGGACATATTTACTTTTAAAAGATTATTATTTATCCAATTTATAATTTTCGCAATGCAGTCGTTGATATCATCATTATATGTTTGTTTCGAGACACAGGGAACTATAACTGAAATATCGTCAGCAAATAATGTGCAGCGATGCTTTGTCACATTCGGTAGGTCGTTTATAAAAATTAAAAATAGCAAAGGACCCAAAATGCTGCCTTGAGGAACACCAACTCTTATTTGTTTAGTGTTAGATTTAATTTCTTCTTCCGTGTATTTATTAATATTACATATTTCAACAAATTGTTTCCTAATGCTAAGATAACTTTCTATCCATGCTAGTGGTGGTCCTCGTATACCATAAATTTCACATTTCCTAAGCAATAGGGAGTGTGATACCATGTCAAATGCCTTGCTTAGATCAAAAAAGACTCCTGTTGTAGGTATTCTCTTATTTACGTTTTCAACTATTTTTGCAATGAGATTAAACGCAGCTAAAGTCGTGGATTTCCCTTTCTGAAATCCATTTTGGTCAATATTTATAACATTATACTTGTTTAAGAAACTTGATATTCTTTTATGCATAGCCTTTTCAGACACTTTTGCTATAACTGGTATCAATGCAATAGGTCTATAGTTATTTATATCTGTTTTTTCACCTTTTTTATACAAGGGTTTTATTTTGGATATTTTCAGTCCTTCAGGAAATGAACCTTGTAAAAATTATAAAAGAAAATGGCAGAATCCGTATCGCATACTTCCTTTGTTGGTCAGCTATATTATTTGTACCACTTGTTAAGACAACTAAGGTATTGATTTTAATGTAAGTATAATATTTTTAGAACTTGGGATTAATTAATTAAATCAAAAAGAATATTTCAATTATTTTCAATAAATAAACGTAATAAAATCGTAAACTAAACGCAGTTACGTTTACAGAAATTGCCATGTGTAAAATAATATAAATGTCGAAATTATAATTAATTATTTATAAATGGAAACAACATTACATATAAATCATATAATTATAGCCTTATTTATTATACCTAAGTAAGCACAGTAGTTGCATTAAAACGAAATAATTAATGATTTTGAATAGGAACGATTTTCCTCGTCAATATTATTTATGTTCATGGCAATTATTTATTGACAGGCAAAGACAATCTGTCAGGTATTTATTGCTGTTGTTTTGATACATGTCATCAATTTAGCAAATTATTTTGCAGATATTACGTGAGTTCAGCATCAGTTCCTCCGTGCTATATTATATATCTGTTTACAGTGGATTCACGAAAGGACGTTTTATCATTTAATTAAAATGAGGAGTTTGCAATGTGTTAATTGCAACATTCGCTTGCCCCGACTAAGAAGACAAGAATTATTCGAAGAGAGTGAAGTTCTCAATAAACCCAATGATTCTTTGTGCTATGTGATAATTATTGTTTGGTACTTATATGAAGATATTCTTAGTAGAAGTAATAACTAAGGATAAATTAATAATAATATGAATAAAATTATTGTAGTTACAAAAAACAAAGGATCTATTGTTTTATTTACCTCCACTCAAAACCTCATATATAACCCCTCGCAACCTCACACAAATGTACAGTGGGTTATGAACTATGTAATTAATGGAAATAAAGAACTTTTCATTATCTCAACAAATAATAGTTTTTTGCATCTTCCTAACGTAACTCGCGACCTGGTTAGGGTTTTCGGGGCAGGTTCGGAATATATCCATGTAAAAGACTATAAAAAGAGCTACAACATTTACTTTATCACCATAACAATGTTTATGTAAATATAATATGTAACAATCTTCATTGGTACACTAGTTAACACTAGCATTTCATTGCCACATCAGTAGACACACTTTGATATTTACAGTATCTTTATTACTTAGGCAGTAAGAGTGATTTTCGAACTGCAACGTTTCCACGGTCATGGGGTTGACCCACAGATTACCAAACGTAACCTTAAAATAAAACTGGCTATAACTTTTATAACCCAAGTTCTAAAAATCTTAGAAATTAAAAACGCCTTTTCTATCACATTAACCACCAATTAAAACATAAAATATCCCGTAACACGAAATTTTACTAGCGGCACTAAAGTCCCATACATTTTTGCCGTTTGCCTTTATTAAGTAATTCAAAACATGAGATATTTCATTAGAGCATAATTTAATTATTTTAGTAGATATTTCGTCATAACCTACGGCGTTAGTATTTTTCAGACTTATTATAATATTGAATACCTCGCTTTCACTAGTTGGGGCTAAAAACATACAATTATTAATCGGGTCAATTTTATGGTCAAATTTTGAATTGGGAATTGTATTACTATTGTATGTCAAATTTATTAAATGTTCATTGAATAAATTGGCTATGTCATTTGGTACAGAATATAATTTATTAGCATGAATTATCTCATTTATGAATTTGTCAGTTTTATTCGTCATCGTGTTTTTCTTAATTATTTTCCAAGAAGCCATACATACCAGCCACAATATAGCCACAATTTATAAAATATTACACGGGTAAAATCTCGGGCACAGCTAGTTAAAAAATAAAAAATTTACTGACTCAACTACCAAAAAAGTAATAAGTTATTACGACAAATGTTTAATCTAAAAAATGTTGACGTTCTCTGATAACGGCGCCCATGTTTGCACCGTTATTGTACTCTAATTGGCAAATGAAATCTCACTGTTGTCTTTACAATTGTATTCCGTATTGTATTTACACAGTGTTTATTTTATTACGAATTAATATTGACATAAGTAAGCGGAAACAGTTATTCTGTAATTTTTTTAAGAATACAGACGGCGTGACTAGCAACAATACAAATTTCCTTTGGAGGGGTGATAGTCAGATTTTAATTTTAAAACATATTAGGTACACTATTATAATCATCATGTCAGGCAAAACACGTCCACGGCTGGACAAAGGCCTCCCCAAAGCTCTCGACTGCAAAGCGTAAATTTAATCTGATATTCCGATTATAGGTTATTTAGTTAAATTATAATTGTATTCATGATAATAATAGATTATTTAAATATTTAGCTAGTAACTTGGAGTTTTTATCACAATGGTTATAGGATTTTTGAATACTTATTGACGATAATTATTTTAGTTTTTTTTTCGTAAAGCAAAGTAGATGACCAAAATCAGACATTGAAAACGAATGATCTTAATTTGCGTTAAATATAATGTGACAGTGAAGTGTTCCTAAAGTACGTGATTGGTAAGTGTACCGAACATCAGCGAATTTTTTTTTATTTCATAGGTACAGAAATAGACTAATAACAAATTAATAATATCATTTTCTTATATCACTGTTAAATCTGCGGTCCAATTACATCTGTACACAACATTTAAAAATTACTAAAATTCTGTGAGTTAATACTAGGAGTTTGAGAGAAATATATTACTTGTATGATTATTACAATAATTTAAATTTAAAATACACTAATTAACAGAAAACTGAACATTGTTGTAATGACACCGCCGCCGCCCAATATAGCTCCGATTTTAATTATCTACTTTGCCATTAACTAGAGTGCAATTTTTCTGTGAAGTGTATAAGCCGAGTAGTTGATAAATATTAAAATCATTTCATTACTCAAACTGACCAAACAAAACTATAATATCCTGGGTCATTACTTAATCACGGCCATCTGATCCCAAACTAAGCAGAGCTTGTACTACGACAACCAGATAACTTAATAATATAGTACATATACTAATTTTCTTTTGTAAATACATTCTTATATTTAGATTTAGATAATTACACCCCCACTCAGGACAAACAGACATGTTCAAGCACACAAATATCTGTCATGGTTGGGAATTGAACCCACGACTTGCGGCGTCAAAAACAAGTATTTACCAACCACGCGAACCAACCAACCAAACTCATCATCAAACTGACCTAATAAGCCATCCTAACACGTAATTAATATTAGCTTATGATTGCATATTGGCTCAACATTGCCCCCTGTTCATCATTGCCCCAGATCGCGTGACAGATCAGCAAAAAGCACACGTGCTCATGATTAGAATTGGGTAATTTTGGGGCGGATTCCAATATTTTATGGAACCCCACAATGGCCCTCATCTCTGTTAAAATATGTTTGTTTGGCATCTAATCATATTTTGACATGAAAGCACTAAAACTATCATAGATTTATGACTATAAATGTAAGATGGCTTTAATATTTTTAATCAACCTTTTAAAATAAAAAATGGTGGAACCATTTGAAGTCAATATTAAAAGGATGAGGAGTTTTATTTTACTGTAAGTATATTACTTTTTAAAATAAATATTAATGACATCAAACTATTTATATATTTGAGAAAGAAGCATCATCTGCACACCCTAAAGTTGTTCAAAAATTACCCAGAGATGGTGCTATCTAGGATTCAACTTTACTCTTACTTAACTCTTGCCACACGAATAACTAAGGTTAACTAAGGAACAGAAGGTGACATTGTACCATAGTTCTACCTGATGGTCATAAGGTCAGACCGATTTTCGGTCAAAGCTTTTCATAGTTTTAGAATAATACTAATTATATTTTTTGGTTTATTTGGCTGTCGCAGTTTGAATAAGTGGAACTATTCATTTTCTAACTATCTTTCAGATTAAATTCGTTGCGGGATCCAATACATTTAAAGCGATTCCCCGGGACATGCCTGAGCCTCACACCTCACACCGCTCAGTGTCATTTCATTGTGTGCCACTGTTCAACCTGGCTTACAGGAGTTGCAGTGATGTGGTGGGTAAGAGGGAGGGACTAGCCCCGATAAAAAAAGTTTTAATAATAATAACCGTAATGACTTAAATATATTTGCACTAACGTACTTTTGACGTAACCTGTTTTATACTCGTTTCATTTCTTTTCTAAAATATATGTTATAGGCCATCCTTTCTAAGTTTAATCTCCGTCAGCCGTCAACTTGGCTTCACAAATGTCAATCGTTCAAGCAACGACATTTGTGACGTCATCTTCCTTGCCATTAACAAGGAAGGAGACAACCCGCGCCGCTAATCACTTTTTTTTTTAATAATATCATATTTTGCATAATGCCAGGTGAGTTGCACTACACTATGAAGTCGGGGGTTGTTTTACAAAAATATAAATTCATTTCTTTCATCACGTCACAGTTATTAGCTACATAAGGGTGTGTCCACAAGTTCCGGCTCATTGGCTCGTGAATTAAATAGGGTGATATACCCCGATTGGTGACAGTGATGGGTATACGATGAAGATGAATGGTTTATTATTGTTAACTAGCTGTGTCCCGCAGTTTTACCTGCGTTAACCTCCCCCGTAGGTGATAGCGTGATAATATGTAGCCTATATGTTGACCCGACCTCTTAGTAATATTCATGCAAAATTTGAAGTAAATCCATGCAGTACTTTTTGAGTTTAGCCTGGACATACATACAGACAAACAGACACACAGACAAAAATTCTAAAAACTATATTTTTCGCTTCGATATCGATTGTACATCGCGGCCCAAATATCCTTAAAAAAATATTCAATGTACAGTTTTGACTTTCCTACGATTTTATTATATGTATAGATATTATGTTGAGTAGTACATCTAGTTACATAAAAGTTCCATTTGCTATCCTATCATAGATATACCGTAAGTCCCAAAAATAAGAATGTAAGAAGACCGCCCTTTGTACATTATTATGCTTCTATTTATTTTCTACTTATGTAATATATTTGGTGTACAGACGACAGCATATCAAGCTACCCCAATCTGTCTAATTTCCCCAATTGAAAGCGAACCTTAAGCTTTTGTGATAAAGTTGAAAATCTATAAAAGCAATTTGACAGATTGGGGTCTACCAAACCGAACTAGCACTCTACCTACCCGGGGTAGGCGTTCTGCGTTACGCTATGAACGATACAAACTGGTAGATAAAATTTAGGATTCCCTTACTAACACCCTTTCGGGGGATGCGGGTGTTGTCCATCGGCCTTGTTTTCTGGAAACATGGCGGACTGCCATGTTCACAGTTGTGTTCGTCTAGACAGAATTTTATGCCCGAAAAAGTCCTATAAGAAACCCTTATTTTACCAATCCGGATAACTTGTGGTTAAACTCATTACTATTAGACCGACGTAACAGTGTTACTCGTAAATATTGTAGTAAAAAAAAATATCACCTCATTTCACTTTCAAACAATAACGGAATTCCTATACCCTGAATTAGTTCTAAGTAATTAACCTCTTACCGACGCGTGCGCCTCTCCCCTTCCAAATTAAAAATAAAACCCTCCGTATTCAAATTAACAAAACATTACTGTGTATTCCTGATACAATTATTTTATTCGCGTTAAAATACACCCTATCCAGTTAACGATATAAACAAATATATACTTTAAGCTCTCCTATTTAGTGACGATTTTCCCATGACTCAAATTAAGAACTTCCTTTCAGATGAATGTATGCTTTACATTGCTTGAATTAAGCTTGTGTTTTAGTTGAAGCGTAGTAGAGTATGTCAGTTGTAAAGTGATGCAAGTCAATATGAAGAAAAAAGGTGGCACGCGCCCTGCGTACGCGCAAGTACGGGGTATCTTCCCTAACCATCGTGGGGTGCGCTAGGGATGGGATGAAAGTAAAGTTCATGTCGATAAAAAGTACCCAAAAAGTATTTTTGGATATGGTTATGCTTTGATTATGGTTTGCCGGAAGGAAACCCATCACTGAGTTAGGCTTGCCTTTACACACGATGATTAAATCTACATTTGTTTGTAATGAAAATTTTCTGAGTGTAATAAAAAATTAGAATATTGTTAAAAAAAAATTAGAATGTTTTTATGGAACACACAAATAGTTGTCCTGCGCAGCAATCGAACACACCAAGTGGCGAGGCGACTGTCTTAACCGCTGTAAAATGGAGTTCTGATTTTTGTCTCGATTTTTTTATAGTATCGCAGCTTTATTGGCTTGATATGCTTGATGTGGAGTCGAGAATATAGTTATCTTATCAAAATTGCTTTAAATTTTGTAAGACTTAGATTTATATAATTCAAGTCCATCAAAAGCGATAATTATATAACGATCATCATTACAGCTAAATAAGTCCAGTGCTGGACAAGCCTCCCTCAAGAATCGTCTTGGGGGGATATGCCATAATCGCCACGCTTGGCAGGCGGGTTGGCGATCGCAGTAAGATAGTCATAGTAATCAGAAGGAAGCTGCTGCCCTTCCTCTGGTAGATATTCCCTCGGGTCGACTTCTACGCCCCCCACGGGATGAGATGATATTCTGATATAACGATCACCTAGGGACAATATATACCTATTATGTTGTGTGAAAATTACATTTTTGTAAACCAAACTGATTCAAGCAAATGCAAAGTCAAATCAATGAGAATCATACTTAATTACTTTTGAATTGAATGTGAAATACCTCATTAACGCTAAAGCGTTTATTTTTTCTGAACTCTTTTACTAAATGTTTTATAAAAACGTTTAGTCAAAAGTACCCTCAGGCAAGCAAATCTGGTAAATAATCGGCAATTAAGGGTTGAGTTTAGAATAGTTCCAAATTAAGGTTCATTTATAAATACATAAAAATACGGAAACAAAATCATCCTTATAAAAGCCCAGCTCCACAATTATCCTAAACGTTCTATACCAAATGTCTAACTTGAAATATAAATTGTATCGATGCCTACTCTAAGCCCATCTTGCTCATCCCTTGGGCCCATCGCGTCAGCTCGTGTGACAGGCACGTGCAGGTGATGTTACGCTGTTGACCACACCTGGGCACTGCCCAAGATCTAAGATTATCGACGATCTAAGTAGGCTAGGCTTTATAACGAACTTTCTTTACTATAAATCTATAAATGTTGCAGTCGGTAAACAGATTGATTTGATTGTTCTTTATATGTTTATTAATGTTTCGAATGATACATAAATAATGAAATAATAAATTATTTGATTTGTTTCAATTTAGTTTTAGCGCGAAATAAGCGATATGCTAGAACCTGCCGAAGAATATGCGTCCTCCGGTGCACGTATTATCACGAAGTTTTTATAGTTTGACAGTTCTGCCCTCTTGACTCTTGACTGCCTCGTTGGTCGGTAGCGTGGTCAGCCGCATATAATGAAGTCCTGGGTTCAAATTGCTGGTTGGGCCAAAAAGTGTTTTTGGCCCCTTACCAAGGAGAGCACGTAAAGCCGATGGTTCTCTTTCAGGTCATGTCGCTAGTCGTCCCATCGGTAATTTGAGTGTACTACGTGAACTCGACAAATGGATGTGGACGACAAACGATTAACGCTTATGCGACAAAACTGTACTGCGACTACGGTTACCATATGACAGGCGTTAGCCGCATTTGACAGGCATTTTAAGGTTTAGACAGGCGTGCGGCCGGCATTGGTCTGAGACAGGTATTTTCGCAGGATCTCGACAACGAAGTGTAGTAAAGAAAGAAATCGGCTGACAATGGAATCAGTAAAAGCTATATTGATTGCACAGGAAAATTACAAAACTGTATCTTACGACGATTTTTAGGTTTATACATTAAAATAAATGAAAGAATTATTAAAAAAATAATGTCCTCTGACAAATATCAGTAATAAATATCCTTCTTCATTATTATCTATCGGCTTTTACTAATTACCTACATCGTTTTGCTTCAGACAGGCATTTTTCTGAAAATTCAGGCAATTTAGGTACCATAGATTTATAATTATTTTTTACTATTTTACTTGTATTCGTACGTAAGTTACTGTTTTAATCTATAAGCTAGTTTAAGTAGCCTCGTGAGCAACTAAACCGCGTGGGAGGCCCTGGTGACCCGTAATACAGGTTCTTTTTTAATACCTACATCAGGCACCAGTCTCTCACAATGTTGGGTCTCAACTTGTTACTAAATTGTTACTTCTAATCATAAGCTCAATAACCCTATTTTGTGAAGAGAAAATAAATTGATTTTATTATTATTATTATAGACAGGCATCCCTCTATTAGCATATGGTAACCCTAACTGCGACTCACCATAGTTCGAATGCACGCTAGTGCGACACACTGAAGATTGAGATGTCGTTAAAGCGATTGGCTTTCTGGCAGTTCGGTGGCCGCTGCCGCAGCACGTTCGCTTCCCTCGGCTCGTGCGTTGTTTTTTCATGTTCTAACCTAACCGCACCGAACCAAACCTAAATCTATTGATCGTTTAGCGAGATGTCGATCTTCAGAGTGTTGCACTAGCGTGCATTCGAACTATGGTGAGTCGCAGTACAGTTTTGTCGCATAAGCGTTAATCGCAAATCCATTTGTCGAGCTCACGTAGTACAGTTGAATATTGAGTGTTGGTTTGCGGGTGGCATGCGAAGGCTTCCCCTACCATATCAAAAAAAAAGCTATTGTTATCAGATACAGTAACAACTTCGCCTGCTCTACCTTCATTAATGGTTTTAAACCACTTTGGTACCTTACATCTCAAAGTAACCCTTTTCAATGAGATTTAATATAATTGGCCAGTGACCTGTTCATTTGTTACCACAATCGATTAGCGACCAAGAGCAGCCAAACATGTTCATTCCTTTGTTACGCTAAACACCGAAATTGAATGAAATGAGTACCAAATTACTAGTAATTCTGAGCTCATTTCATTTCATTTAAATAAATGTAAGCTTTACGGTATTTAAAATCCTATAGGTTTCCAAGATTTAAATTTGGGTAAAAACCATTGATTTGACATAACGTATACTGCCTGCACAGCCTAATTTAAAGTCGACTTAGGTATTCCAATAAAAAACGCTGTTTAGTTTTATGAAATCTCGATGCGTATTTTATGGCGTAAAATTATTATTTTTATTTTTTTTAATGATGAATTCAGTTAGTCGTTAGTATTCTTTCACTGCTTCACCAGACTATAGAGGCGACCGAGGGCTCAGCTGTCTAGCTAAATACTACATTAATTCATAGTCGGATATTATTGCTTTTTGCATCGTTGACCTATTTATTTGACTCACTAGCTGTATCGTTGTCCATCACGATCAAGTAAACAACAAGATTTATAATCAGAATCTGAATCATTTATTTGTCAGAATATCAGCTGTACTAGTACCTATTCAGATATCAAGACACTAATCAACACAAAAATATAATGGAACACTTGTATTTTTGTTTTGATCAGTGTATTGATATCTGAATATGAACTGTTACAATTGTTGTTATAAATACAATACAACCCATATTCCTCGTTGATAATGGATCTTATGTATAATATATGTAGCTATAGGTGAAAGATAGATATTTTTAAATCAGTTAGGTAGTTTTTGAAGTTATCTATTACAAATAAACCTTGGCACCCATGTATTTGGAGGACGATCCCTTCACAGGACAAGTATTTGTGTGACAGTTATTCAGTTAAATAAATGGGAAATCATAAATTTATTCCTGCGTTAAGCTACGAACGCCAGATTGCAGATCAAATTTAGGATTCCTTTGCTAACACCCTGTCGGAGAATGTAGATTGAAGGTGTTATCCATCGGCAATTTTCTTTAAATATTGCCGACTGTTCACAGTTGCATGTGAAAGATCATATCATATTGAAAACATCTATCAAACTATTGGAATACTTTTAACTTATATAATATTTTAATTTTATAATATTATTCAATTAACTGCGAAGGTATTTCCGATCCGGTATGACATGGCTACATTCAAGAAGCGAGCCTATTCCGACTGGTCCATGGGCGGCGGTGATCACTTAAATATAAATAAATAAATAAAAAAGGTTTTTATTCACGTAGACTTTAAAAAAGCGCTTGTAAATAGTCAGAACATGTTTGTAGTAATATAGTTGTATACATTAGATAATATTTCTAGTAACATAGATAATTAGGTACATCTTGTATGAAAACATTTATAAAATTTATTTTATTACAGAAATGATATTTAGCTAGCTCGTATCAAGTTATTGTCAAGAGATTATGTTTAATTATCTAGTTTAAGTCTAATATTTTTACTACATATTGTCAATGGTTCTGTCTATATTAAAGGTATTATTATTATGACGGACCTTGTGTTAATAACGACGGTCGCGCTTTAATGCTACCACCGGATCCAATGCGCCCCAACTGAGAAGACCCTGCGAAACAAACTCAGTGGGTTCATCTACTACCGGTTTCAACACGACCCAGTTGAGACGGTCCGGCGAAACATACTCAAGCGGGCATGAACACGGGATTTGGTCCAATTAGAGTAATTATTTAGTAGGCAAACACAATATATGCTCGATCGGTTGTCTGAATGCTTATTATTTTAGATTATATTTAGGTATACAAAAGAAACAAACACAATTTTAAACTTCACAATTTTTGAGATTAGATTTACGCTTGGCATAGCGAATAATGCTATAAAATTAAAATTTATCCAACGGGATAAATAGTTTTTATAAGCCAGGATGTGGTTTGTATCAATGAACTGCATATTTGCAAAGATCACCACGATACAGGTAATTATTTTTCACGTGCGTGTGTTGCCTTTGTTAAGAAAAGTTTGCACCCGCCGAGTCCAATAATATAAGGATGGCTAGCCATTTGCGAGCTCAATGAGTACTGAAGACCAGTGCCCATACCCAGTCTTTAAAACATAAAAGCTTATACAATGACGGGTCTTTGAAGAAGAGAAAATACTTTTTACTTAACGAATGCTTTAGTAAGATTGTACCTCCTCAAATTATACACCGATCCTATATTACATTATGGAATTAGTGTTCTCGAGAAAGTTTCTGCGGTTAAACAAACGGTTATGTTGTTCAACGGTAAGAGAATTAAGTGAATATCGGCTTTCTTTAAATTTGTCATGTCATTTTTAGCCTATATTTATTTGAACGCTATTTACGAAATCGATGTTCGGCGACTTAGCCGGTAGAGGCCCTGATCCGGCAGATAAGCATACGGTCCACTTGTGTAACTAGCATATTAACGAAGACTCATATATCTCTACAGTTTTCGACTTAACTCTTTGTTCGCAATCCTAGACACGTAAATTTTTCTCTGATTCCTCTAGTCAAACTCCATAGGCTTGGGTCTAGCTTCGCAACTTGCTTCGCTGATGATGAACAGTTCAGTCTAATGTCGTTTTAATGTGATACTACTGCATATATACTACGGAATAAAAGTGCATATGGCAAGGTTACTCACACTTTCATTCCAGTTAATATTATCATGCGATTAAAGAGTTATCGTAATATAATGCCAATTATTAGTGAGGCATAGAGGCGGCGCTGCGGGCGACAAGTTAACAGTTAGTAGCTTGTTGGAGTGGGTGCATATCGACTTCGCATTTGGTGATTCAGTGAATTAAAATCGATATAATATTAGATACAAATACTAGGTCTGCTACAAGTAGGGTTACCATATGACAGGCGTTAGCCGCATTTGACAGGCATTTTAAGGTTTAGACAGGCGTGCGGCCGGCATTGGTCTGAGACAGGCATTTTCGCAGGCTCTCGTCAACGCCCAGTAGAGTTAAGAAAGAAATCGGCTGACAATTGAATTAAAAAAAGCAATATTGTTTACACAGGAAAATTATAAAACTGTATCTTGTGAAGAGTTTACGTTTATATACATAGACATCAGAAAAAATACAAGTTTAAAAAAAAATGTACTCTGACAAATATCAGTAATAAATATCATTCTTCATTATTATCTGTTAGCTTTTAGTTATTGCCTGCAACGTTTTGCTTCAGACAGGCGTTTATCTGAAAATTCAGACATTTTAAATACCATAGACAGGCATCCCTCTATTAACATATAAATAATAAAATAAAATAAATAAAACAAAAAAGGTTTTTATTCACGTAGACTTTCAAAAAGAGCTTGTAAATAGTCAGAACATATTCGTAGTAATATATAATTAATTTATAATTATTTCTAGATATTTAGGTACACGGATTGTAGGAAATAATTTACAATAAGATTTATTTTATAACAGTAACGATATTTAACTAACTTAAATTAAGTTATTGTCAAGGATGATGTGTAGGTTTAATTATCAAAATTTTAAATTTTAGCTATATTTTTACTACACATTGTCGAATGGTTCTGTCTATATTTATATATGGCAACCCTAGCTGCAAGGCATTCTGCTGCTAGCAAATATTGATTTGAGTGTAGTTAAGCAGATGTACCTATGTATATACTTTTACATTGATTTCAATGGGATATTTGTTTTTCGGTGATTATTCCTCAGTGGCGTATCCGATTATATGAATTCAGATATATGCACTCACGGGTATCACCACTACCAACTACTAGGTTAAATTTAAAGAAGTTCGGTTCAGCCGTACAGGAGTAATACGATCAGAAACGAATGACGTGAGTTGCATAAGAAAGCGCTTCGTTTACACATCATCGTATTAGCCGAAAGACGGCCACAGCTGGACAATTGCCGGGCCTTGCGCTACCCACTTACATAAATATAAATCAAGTACCTATGTTGTATGGGAGCCTCCTTAAATATTGATTTTATTCTGTTTACATTTGTGTTTATTATTTTATTAAAGCGGCAACAGAAGTAAATCATCTTTGCAAATTTCAATTGTCTATCACAGTTCATGAGATACAGCCTGGTGACAGACGGATAGACTGACAGCGGAATTTTAGTAATAGGGCCACGTTTTTCCCTTTTTAAAACCTTATAAACGGGGCATACGATCCTTGCGAAACCTACTTGAGAGGGAGAGGCAGATGTAAATACCTTACAATAACAAAATACAAGATAGCTAAATATCATTATTATTATAAAATTAATTGTATAAATGTTTTAAGAATCCGTGTACCTAAATATCTACATTATATGTAACTAGAAATAATCATGTCTACTTAACTATGTTACTAGAAACATGTTATGACAATTTACAAGCGCTTTTTTAAAGTCTACTTGAATAAAAACCTTTTCTATTTTTTTTATTTATTTAAACAATAGCTTAAAATGTAACGAAGTTAAATAACCTAACAGAAAAAACCAGACTTCTAAAACAGTTCATGTATCTTGATCCCAAATAGAACTCGATCAAACGTCTCTATTTCAAAATAACCTGCATCAAATTTCCAGTAGCGACACGCGCGATTCGCAGGACCACCCAATGTTCGATCAAATTGTAATCATGCATGATGCACACAGCCTACAGCTGCAATACTACCTAGATAACCTGACTCTGCTTATGTGATTTTTAGATTAGAGAAAAATCTGAAGAACAAGCGTTTATATGATACGCGACTCTATATTCTCATCTATTCCTGAATTGTTTGATTTGCTGAAACATTGAAGATGGTGAATTCCCATTGGCCATATTTGATTTAATTCAAATTATTTTATTAGCAATATAGGTCAGTACTAAATATTGATACAGAATAGGGTTAGTTGTTATCTCTATAGTTTTCCATAACAAGACGTGCAAATATTTAATATTACAATACAAAAATATAATATAATTCAGTGGAAAATGTCAATAAAATGATTCATCGACATGAAAAATTTTATTGATATTTTTTTTATATTATCTATTAGGAAATCATTAATTGTTTAATAACATTTATCAACCAAAACTTGTTTATACATTTTTTATTGCGTTATAGTTATTTTTTATGTTATCTGGTAATTTATTGAATATTTTTTGTGCCATGCAAAGGAAACTTTTACTCAGCAGTGCTGTGCCGACGCCGTATATGATAGATAGACAGGTACACTTTATTGCACATCACAGAATAAAATTTAGATGTAAGTATAGACATAGTTTCAATGTATGTACAATTGGCGGTCTTATCGCATAAGAGCGATTTCTTCCAGACAACCGATGGATGGACTAGATTAGCAATTGAGAAAAGTGGCTAGCAATGTACTGTAAAATAACTTTAAATGCGATTTAAATAGATACTCAAATACATAGACTAAATATATATATAAATATAAATATATATGTTAATAAAATACATAAATAATAATATATTATAATATATATAAATATACATACTATAAATAAATAATAAAAGGTACACCAAATGTAAGGATTTGAGAATAATAATAAAAAGAAAAGAAACAGTAGCAGGTTTATGATCTAAAGAGACAGGTAATGATTATTTACTGAATTTTTAAAAGTGGTAATAGTCTGAGCGCGTTTTATAGGCAATGGCAGGGCATTCCACAGACGAGCTGCTTGAACCGTAAATGATTTATCGAGGAAATCTGTGGAATGTCCCGGTATTCTAAGTTGCAGATTCTCCGATGATCTTAAGGGCCTCAAATGTGAATCACATAGGAACTCAAATCTTTCCTTAAGATAGTGGAGACTAGCGGGATTGAACAAAATATTGTAAAGCAGGGAGAGAATATGAGTATTTCGGCGGAGTCTTATAGGGAGCCACTTGAGTTTTTTACGGAATTCGGATACATGATCATATTTGCGTAGGCCAAATATGAATCTTATGCAGAAGTTTTGGAGACGCTCAAGTTTATCAAGTTTGTCTTCCGTGAGATCTAGATAGCTGGCATCTGCGTAGTCGAGTACTGGGAGAAGGAGGGATTGAGCAAGCGCAATTTTAGTGGTGGTAGGGAGAAAGTTCCGCAGTCTACGCAGTACTCCTGCAGTTGCATATAACCTGCGGCTTGCCTGTTGCAGTTGAGGACCCCAAGAAAGAGATGTGTCAAAATAGATCCCCAAGTTTCTCACTGTGGTACTGTACGGTATAACAGTATTGTCAAAAACTAATGGTGGAAGTTGCGACCAGTCAAGTGAGGTGATTTTTCGCGGACTGCCAATAACAATTACTTGACTTTTTGATGGGTTTACGTGAAGTCCATAGGCTTTGCTCCAATAAGAAATATGTTCCAAGTCCTTATTTACTATAGCCACACCATTTGAGATGGTTTCTAATGAAGCTTGTGTGTATACTTGGAGTTCGTCTGCATAAAGGTGGTAGGAAGAATCTAACTGACAGGAAATAGAATTAATAAATATTGAAAATAGTAGCGGAGACAGAACGCCACCCTGAGGCACGCCAGCGGTCGTACCGCACCAGGATGACATAGTATCATCAATGCGAATACGTTGCCGGCGACCATCCAGGTAACTGCGAAACCAGTCAATTGCCGTAGGAGATATGTTAAGAGAGCGTAGTATGCCAAGAAGAATATCAAAATCAACGGTATTAAATGCATTGCTAAAATCAAGCAACGCTAGTACCGTTAATTTTCCACACTCCATACCTTGCCTGATATCATCCGTAATATTGACCAGAGCTGTGGTGGTACTGTGACCGGGACGGAATCCGGATTGGTAGGGATTAAGGAGGTTATTAGAACAAAGGTAGGAATTCAGTTGGTTGTGGATTAGGCGTTCTAGGACTTTGGAGAGAAAAGGAAGTATGGATCTCAAGCTCCAGTCTATTCTTATCACGTACTTTTCGGTAATGACTTTTATATGCAACTAGCTGGGCCCCACGGTTTCACCCGCGTTAAACTTTATCAATTATAGCCTATGTGTTAATCCAGGATGTCAGCTAACTCCATACCAAATTTTATTGAAATCGCTCCAGCCGTTTAGACGTGAACTAGTAACAAACATACACACACACACACTCACAAACTTTCCCCTTTATAATATTAGTGTGATAAGTGTGATATTGTATAAGTAAGTGTTCGTCCTAACAAACATACTTAATTTATAATTAATTCATAGATAAGATACTTAATTTTTAGTAGGTATATATTTATTGAGTATATGCCTAGTGGTACCAAAAATAATCATCATTTTAAATTTGTACTATATAATAAAAATCAATACCAGATAATTGTATTATGTAAATCGGCCTTTAAGTGACCCTGACGGCTGAGCTAGAAGTTGTGGGTTCAAATCCCCTGTGGGACAATTCTTTACGTGTATCTATAATATGTATGTATTTAGAAATATGTGATAAAAGTTAAATCGTGTGTGTTTATCAGTTTTTTTAAGACAACGCCCGCACTAAGGAATGTAATCCCTGTGTCGCGGGGTACTTTACAAACATATAATAGACGGACACAAATTACATCCAGACTCAGAACAACTATTTATGGTCACACAAATAGCTGTTGTCCGGCGCGGGACTCGAACCCGCGACAAGAAGCGGCGAGGCGACTGTCTTAGCCGCTGCGCCACACGTGCGGTTGTCTTTTAGAAATTTATATATCTGTTTAATTAATGAGTTAAGAAGAATTAAGACATTAGAAGAGAAGTGATAAAGATACTTAAAGTGATAAAAATATTTTTAAGTAAATCTTATTTACGCACGCTTGACTTCGGGGTGTAAGCAGTGAATGCATGACGACAGCGCCACGAAAAGTGTGATTGGGCGAGGCGAACAAAAGTTGAGAATTCTACCTTTCTCTCAGGTTTTAATTCAGTCGCTTTTTTTATTTTGGTCATGTCAGAGGTCGACAAACGAGGAAGTGGGTCACCTGATTGTAAGTGATTACCGCCGCCCATGGACACTCGCAACACCAGAGGGGTCGCGGGTGCGTTGCCGGCCTTTAAGAGTCAGCTAACAGGTGTTGCTGACCCTTCCCCCACCCCTGTATATAATCACATGCAGGAACACAACATATTTTTTTTTTTAATTTTTGAAGTTATACTTCTTTTGGCGCGATGGAGAAAAATGATGAGAGTGAATTTTTACGATGCGCGCGCACACCGACACCTAAATTTAACAGCATGAAGTTAGTTCTAGGTGGTATGAGAGTGAATTTTTACGATGCGCGCGCAAAAATTCACTCTCATACCACCTAGAACTAACTTCATGCTGTTAAATTTATATGTAGAACACGTGTTTCGTAAAGGTACAATTAAACAGTGTGAATAAATAAATATTATTTTGGTATTTTTTTCCATACGCCAAAGAAGTATAACTTCTAACGCGTGTACATAAGTACACACAAGTTTTTTTATAGGAGTCAGTGTTTGTGCACGCCTTATTTCAGAATCTTTAACTGAAATGATTTATAACAGACAGACCTACTCATTCCTTCACTTAATATAGCATTTAGAGTCAGTTTCGTGCGCACGCTACTACTTAATTCAGATTTATCAAATTAAATGAATGATGGCCGGCCAATGAGGATTATTAGGCTTACTAACAAGCCGTATTTTGTATATTATTTGCAGATAAACTTATCAAATTATCTTATTTTTGATGTATCAGCTGCTGTTGCGAGTTAGAACGGGAATCAACTTTACTAAGTATATTTGTGACGGACACATGGCTTTCGTAAATTCCTTTGTTAAACAGATCAAGTGAATGTAGTACAATATTGAACTTTATCGATGGTTTTTTTAGGCCCTACTTGTTTATTTACCGTATGGGTAGTGGTAATAGAGCTGTTCAAGTCGCCCAAGCAAGAGGCTGCTAAGGCCTCACATTTATTTATTAACTAGCTGTGCCCACGGTTTTACCCGCGTTAAATTTTATAAATTATCATAGCTCCTCCCCCGTAAGTGATAGCGTGATAATATGTAGCCTATATGTTGACCCGACCTTTTAGTAATATTCATGCAAAATTTGAAGTAAATCCATGCAGTAATTTTTGAGTTTAGCCCGGACATACATACAGACAAACAGACACACAGACAAAAATTCTAAATATTTTTGGCTTCAATATCGATAGTAGATCACGCCCCAAGTATCCTTTAAAAAAATATTCAATGTACAGTTTTGACTTTCCTACGATTTTATTATATGTATAGATAAAGTGTGCCCGCGATTTTACCCGAGTTAAACTTTATAAATTATAGCCTATGTGTTAATCTAGGGCTAACTCCATACCAAATTTTATTAAAATCGCTCCAGCCGTTTAGTTGTGAAGAAGTAACAAACTTACACACTCACAAACTTTCGCCTTTGTAATATTAGTGTGATTTGTTTATAGGTATAAACGCGACTTTTTTGTTATTTTCCCGATGTTTCGACCAACGTGGCCACGGGCTGACACCAGTCAATACTTGTAAACAATGTTGTATAGTTATGATACGCGAAAGTTTTGAAAGTGTAGATCAAGTATAATGTTTGCCAGTGTCAAGTGACTACTATTGAACTTTATTGAAAGTTTTATAACCCCTACTTACTTATCGTATAGGCAATGGTTGTTGGTGTTAGAGTTGTTCAAGCCGCCCAGGAGGCCTCTAACTTAACAATACAAAATATATCATCATCATTTCAGCCGAGTGACGTCCACTGCTGGACAAGGCCTCCCCAAAAGATTTTCAAAAGGGAGTTGTGTCCACCATTTTTGGGATATGCCATAATCGCCACGCTTGGCACACCTGTTGGCGATCGCAGTATGATGGTCATAGTGGACATAGAGACGTAGTGGTAGATGTTCTCTAGGGTCGACTTCTACGGCCCCCAAGGGATGAGATAGGATGCCGATATTAGGTACATGCCGTCAGCCACACAGCCCAAAAAAAAATCTGTAGGGTGCAGAGTTTCATTTGATGATCTTACGGATGTTGACTATGTATCACAAGTTGAGATCGTTAAGCCGTCAGTCCTGTACCTACCTGACCTCTTTCCGGTCGTGTCGCTAGGCGTCCCATCGATCATGAGAGTGATGGAATAGAAAGTGCTCCTGTGTTTCTGCACACACTTGTGTACTATAATATGTCCCGCGCAGATGGCTAATCACTATTGAGACCGGGCACCGTGGCCGAAATTAGGAGGACATTAGTATATAATATTTTCAACGTTGACAATTACCGTAGCACTTGATAAATTAACCAAAACTTTAAATCACAATCTCATAATAAACCGGATCTTAACGACAAGCCGACAACATCAGCTTTGCTTCAGCCCACCGGAAGTCTGTGTAAGCTTCGGACAAATTGCGCCACTTCCGGATAAGATGGACGCTTGTTGCAACCTTATTTATGTCGTGAGAAGTTTTTTAAGCATCTGATTTAAATGTTATTAAGAATTTGCGTTGTTCGCGGTTTAAGGAGGGAGATTTCAAAAATAAAGAAAAGAAACTGGAGCGCTGTGCTGTTTTGACCTTTTTGCTTCACCATTCGACTTTACAGTTTCCTTTATCCTTTACTATTCAAAGGAATCCTTACCATCGAGACTGTCTCGCTCTTTACGCATACGTATAATAAAGAAAACAAATATTGAAATCGACAAAATTCAGGTTATGTAGTATCCTATTTCTTCTTCAGAACCAAGCCGCTTATTTATTTTTTAAGTGATAAGTCGACGAGAATATTAATTTTTAGTCATTTGATTAGTTAAACTTCTCAACTTTAATAGAAAAATATTTTTCTCTTTTTATTTTTGATTGCCAGTATTTTTATGGCAGATTTTATTATGTTTTGTAAGGTGTTCAAAAACAAAACAAATAGGCTAGGCAGAAATCTACAGTATGGCTTTAAAATATACTGCTCTAGTCGTAATAAATTTCAATAATTAAACATAATCTCCTTGACAATAACTTAATACAAGCTAGCTAAATATCACTACCATTATAAAATAAATTGTATAAATGTTTTAACATTCCGTGTACCTAAATATCTGTAATAAGTAACTAGAAATAATAACTGTATCACTACAAACATGTTCTGACTATTTACAAGTGCTTTTTTAAAGTCTACGTGAATAAAAACCTTTGTTATTTAATTTTTCATGTTATTTTATTTTAAAATTCAGAGAGGAGACGGAAAAGTATATTTGTGGTGCTACCTAAGCTATGAATGCGTTCTGGGTTTGGACTGCTGATAAGCAGTGGCCTGTGGTAAGCAGTAACACCTGTAGTAGAGGTCATCGGGACTCCTCACAGAGGCCGAAGAATAAACGCATGTTTATGTATGTCTGGAAAAAAGTAATCCGAAAAAAAAACAAACCTTAGCTCTGGTACAGAACCTTTGGTACCCTTGGAATGTCAACGAATATTAAAAGTTTAAGAATTATGAATGAGACGGTACAGGGTTACCTTTTCAGTAGCGGCAGCAGCAGAGGCACCACGCTGACCAATAAGCATAAATAAACCATTAAATTATGATATACCAAAAATTCTATCTCGTCTACCAAAAACTCTCATCGAACAAGCTACTTTACTTATATTTTTTTACGAGGAAACAATATTGCCACAAAAAGCAACTTTTTTAAAAAAAGGGTTGCATTTTATGTCATTTTAAGTGGTTTTAATTTGTCAACCGTAACGAAATTGATATGGACGATCGAAATATGTTAATTCGGTATAAAATTATATGATTTTTAATGTATTTTCTATCATCGGGATGTATGAAATATGACAATATCTCCTTTTTTGAGAAGCTCCTTCGCTGTGGGATATTAGAACTACTTATGATTAAAATGTCTTTTATGGACAAAATTTATTACAAGTATAGTTTAGATGCTTTACCGCTTTAATCACGGGGAGTGTTCTGAAGAATTGTCCGAACTTTATTTTATTTTATTTATTTAGTTCACCAACAAATTAAAAATAAATATTAATCTTTAAAAATAACACAATCTTTAACATCTAAATGTTGAACTTAAAGGTAAACACTACATTCAAAATTTATGAACTACTTTTACATACATATTATACTATACTATATTTTTTTTATGTGTAACTTAACTAAAACCTTAGCAACTATTGATAATTTTCCGAAACAACCCTAATGAAAGGTGGTGGACATCAACGTTGTCACTACATTAATTATATAATTTTGTCATTCGGCAAAGAGGTGAGTTTGAGCCAAGTAATGTTCTGCGTAGTGGAGGAGCTATAGGAGTTATCGGTTTCCGTGGAATTACTGAACTTATACCAGATGCCACAGACCCTCGCCAGAGGTGAAAATTTCATCTATATCACCTGGATGAATGGTCGTTAACATTGCAAGAAACTTTTTACCGCGCACTACCACTCTGTGGAATCAATTAACTGCGGAGGTATTTCCAATCCGGTATGACATCGCTACCTTCAACTAGCGCGCCTATTCCTTTCTGGAAGGCCGGCAACGTACTTGCAGTCCCTCTGATGTTGTAGGTGCCCATTGCCGGCGGTGACCACTTACCATCAGGTGACCCGCTTGCTTGTTTGCGTTTCTATAATATAGAAATAAAATGCATATAAACAGTGTTTCATGTATGCCAGACTTTTGTTAGAAATTTTACTATATTTGACAATCTAAGCTATTCGCTCCACGCAGAAGACTCATCGTTTAAGAAAAAAATAACTCTGAGAAATCCCGCTTCGCGCCAACCCTCGCTATTTAAACGAAATTAAAAAAGTTATAGTATATTTTAGTCTCGTTTATTACAAGGGAAAAGCAGACAAGCTAAGGTAATATGTAAAAATATATTTTATTTTTAATACCTATTTAATATGTACTGACTAGACTGACTCAATGTCCAATAATTATATGTTTGTAAAAACCCTCATGACAAAGGGAAATATTTCTCTATTGCAGGCGTTACATTTTTAGACAAAACAAAAATAATTAACTTTTTTATAATTATGAACAAAAACTCAAAATTTTAAATAGAAGAAACAACATTTACATTGAATTTATCACAGAAGGTAGGTATCAAATTTTCTCACACAACAGAAAATATATTTTGTTCCACCAATTTATCGCGCACAAACCCTCAGATTTCCCACAAAACTGTCAATATCCTCATATCTATATCAAAGTTCAATTTATTACTCTTTACAGTGAATCTGAAAGTGTGTCTAACCCACAATAACTCAGAGATGATTTATGTGTAGATTAAGTGTTTAGGTGGAGACGGGACAAGGTTTTGTTCGAGATTTAATGTTAGATTCATGCCTAATACTACGATACAGTCGTTTTACCATCATGAAGAATATAAAATAAAATACACATGATTCCAAACATATGAAATAAAATAATATGAAATTGAATTTTTTGTCACATTGTAGATGCGTACACACCAGTTTATTTATAGCCGGCTGCAAAAGAAACATGCAATTGTATGGTTTTACTTGTATCGTGTATGGTACACTATTTCTCCGTTGTTTGAGATCATATTTTAATTATTTTTGCGATAGAGAATGCATTCGGAATATTATCATATAATAAAAAAAATTGGCTGTCATAAAGAAAAATTTACGCTAGTTCTATATTTATTAATCAAGAAGAGTCATTGAAGTCTTTTACTTAAGACAAAACTATAGGAAAAAGCCTATAAATTCTCGTATTAATTGGAAACTAACAGTAATGAGATTAAATCTAAAATGTTTGTGTCCCTGCACTATGTATGTCAATACATAGTGCAGGGACACACACATTTATATGTCTACATACATATTTTATAGCTCAATAGCATCTGCAACATTTACTGTTACATATTTTTACACCTGAACCTGTCACATCCAAATAACATGAACAATACCTAACTGTCAACGGATTATAGGTATACTATTAAATACCTTAGTATAAAAAACTGTAAGTATCATAAATATCAAATTTACATTCAACAACATTCAAATTAATTATAATAATATCTAGGGACAACTTACACCATCTGATCCCAAACTAGGCAGTGACTGTAACACAGTGTAAATTACATCTGGACACAACAAATAATTATAATAATCACATAAAGATTTGTCCTGGATGGTGACCAAACCCACAACTTCTGGCTTAGCAGTCAGAATCACTAACCACCAGAACAGATCAGTCGAAGACAAATTCTGTATTCATAAAATGACTACCTCTAAATAAATTAATGAGCAAAGGCTCTCTATTGAACCCCACAACACGGTTGTGGATTACCCATCTGTACCACAAAATCTTTGCTCTAACCACAACCACATTATTTTCTCATAAATCAAATACCTTTTTATAAAATCGACGACAAATATAAAAATGTCAAGCGTTGCCGCCGAATAAAAGATGTCCATATTTAAAAAGCCGTTTGCATCCCATATAAAATATATTTCGGTTTTCAAATTCGGAATAAATTTTGTGTCACCTGCGTCGACGCCACCGGAAGAATTGTGTCCCCTCTCTTTCGAGCCAACTACTAAATCTGGAACTATAATGTGGTCTCTTTCTAACATTGTCTTATATTATTTTTATTGTTTGTTTTACTATTCAGATTCGTATTCAGATAATCGTTATGCTACTTTTATATGCGATAAATTATCGTAAGCAAAACTTTGGTGATCTGTTATAGATAGGAGTGGTATCAATTTGTAGAAACGTTGACAGGTGAAGAAAGACTTAATAAAAAATGTTTCATTTGCATATTTTGAAAGCGAAATCGCTGTATTAAAAACATTGGCTAGGGTGAACGGACTATTTATTAGTAGAAAATATATTTTTGTAAACAATAGTAACGGTTGTAAGTAGGTAATTAAATCGTTCAATTACTCTACGGCTAATATGTGTTGGCTAAAAAAAGTGTTATTTATACAGATAAATAATAATAATTTTATTCTACATGTGATGTCCTTGATAAATACAGATTTATCAAGGATATCACGTGTAGAATAAAATAATAAATATCTTAGGACACCGAACACACTGCCATCTGATCCCAAACTAGGAAGACTAAGGCAACCAAACAGCTGATAAACATACTTATATATGTCTGAATACATAGTTTTTTTTTTAGCACAACTCCCGCTTTAGGGAATCTAGTCCCTGTGTCGCGGGGAACTTTACAAACATATAATAGACGGACACAAATTACATCCAGACTCAGAACAACAATTTATGGATCACACAAATAGTTGTCCAGCACAGGATTCGAACCCGCGACACGAAGCGGCGAGGCGACTGTCTTAGCCGCTGCGCCACACGTTCAGTCTTAGTAGTATAGATATGTATGTATTTAGATAATAATAATATCTAGAGACAATGTCTCTAGATAATACTAATATATATTCTAATATTTTTATATAAAGGCATTAGAACTAAATTATTTTAATAAAAAATCATTTCACATACTACCATGCTTTCGTCACAAAGACAAACTGAGAAGAGAGGACAAACTGAGTGTCAAAACTGAGAACAGATTAATAATGTCATTAAGGTCTACAGTCTTTAACAATAAATCCTTAATGGTCTAATTTTGAACAAGTGCGATCTTTGTTAGAAATTAATATATGATTAGCTTAAGCGTACTATCCACAAATCCGCCTTAAAATAATGATATTAAGCCAACACCCCTTCGGTAGCCAAAATGATATATGATAGAGTTGTTACAATTAATTCCCAAAACGGAAGAGAGGCGGAGCTAGTAACATCAATATAGACAAAATTAAAAAGCCAAAGATTTTTTGTTAAATGTTCATATTTTTTTGCCGAATTAGGAAAAAAAAGACAAAACTAAATTAAGATGATGGAAGAGGTTAAACCTCTTAATTAAGAATGAATAATTTCCTGTACTATAATTGTTTAGCGATTTTTTTGTGTATCGCTGTGGGTATTTTTATCTGCCTCGTTGGTTGAGCTGTATCTAGTAGTTGTTTAACCGCAGATAGTGAGGTACTGGGTTGAAAATCCGGGACAGGCTTTAAAGTGATTTTGGGTTTTTCTAAGACTAAGAGAAACAACAGGTAGTCAAGCAGCAGCGTCACCTGTGGGTTAGCTATCGCCCAACTGCAGTCACCAACTCGCGGAAACTATGTGGAAACCTTTGGGGGGTGGGGGGGGCTATGTCCAGCAGTTGAGGATATCAGGCTGATGATGATGAGAGCCTGGTAATCTACAAAACAGGGTCACTACCAGCTAAGTCGCCGAACATCGTTTTCTTAAATGGCGTTCATATAAATAAAGGTTAAAAATGACTTAATCAAACGTTAAATCGGCTCCAACGTTGACAATCGATTCCGGACCATTTATGACGTCACATGTGCTTATGGAAGCCGATTTAACGATTGATTAAATCATTTTTTACCTTTATATATCTGAACGCCATTTAAGAAATCTATGTTCGGCGACTTAGCCGGTAGAGCCCCAGGTCTACGTCTATAATAAACACTAGCTCCGCACATTCATTTCACTGTAAATTTATTTCCTTACTTAAATTTTAATGTTCTTTTTATTGTATATTAAAGTCTTATGTGCAAAGAAAATAATTTACATTATCAATAGGGAATATTGAAGTAAGAAAATACCTAACGGTAATTATAGTTTTAATACCACACTCAATTATTTCCAAATAACAAACAAAACACGGTATGACCTAATTTCCAAAACAAACTTCTACCATTAATGACCGGTAGTATTGATATCCATCTACATTGTAGATTGGAGATAAGTTATCAATTTAATTATAATTCAAACTATGTTTTTTTTATCCGTTTTACACGTTATTTACGTCACAAAACCAGTGAGAGGTTAAATCCTGAATATCATGGTATAATATCCTAAGGGGATCAGGGCAGGCTTCCTACAAGATGGACCGATGATCGTGTGAGGGTAAATACCTAAATATATGTAATTCATTTAGGTATTTTATCAAAAAATCATTAAAATGTAATAAATACTGCAATTAAAAAAATATATATAATGCTAATTTACTTAACTAAAATAAACTATTGGCAATCCAATAGAGGCTCCGCATCGGCATCAAAGGGTATCGTGCCCAGAGAACGTGCAGCATTGCCACGTTGCCAGTCCTCTTAATGTGTTGTCAGTTTAATCATGCCGGGATGCAATATAGACCGCCTTCCCGGCCGTAAAAATATGCACAGACTTGAAGGACAATATAAATATCATGGAAAGTAACGCCTAAATCCATAACTCAGCTATCTAAGGCTCTTAAGCCAGCTTCATAATAACGAAGAGTCGACGAGATGTTTAGGAATGTCGCGGAAAAGCATCCAAGCGCATGGGTTGAACCACAGTATAAATAAAGACAGTAAGGTAACTAAGCCTAGTTGATTACCTACGCTCTATTGAAGCTGTAGGGTTGTAACTTTTAGGCCAAGCGCGCACTACAACTTTTTACCGCATGATAATTTTATCGCAGGAATGTAACGTATGAGTTTGTACGGCAGTGCGTGCATATGCGAGTAATAAATCGCGGCGATTTTAAAATTGTGGTTTGTCACAATTTGCTGCGATTGCTCGCGACGCGATTATCGCGAAAGTAAACTGTAGCTTATGGAATTGTATGGTCCCGCGCGCACTGCGACAGAAAATCGCACACTATTTCTTATTTATTTTGTTTTTATTAGCTGAGGGTGGCTGACAGCCTTTCTTCAGCTGAGGTTGCATTTCGCCATATAGAATTTTTGTCTTCAATATGAAGTCAAATAATTAATTTCTCATATGTTTGAATTTTATTCTATATTAGCCATAGAACTTTTTGGGATGTACCCGAAAATCGTTAGCTTTCTGATAAAAGAAACCCTTAATTATTCTATCCGCTGTAAAAGGATGCGTCCAATATTGCTGATTATATGTATTTTTTCTTCTTTCCCTCCGATGTAATAAATAGAGACAAGCAACTTGTACCGAATCCATCATGAGACTGAGCAAAAAACCACCGATTTAACCACCGACTGTACTTTTTGCGATATTTTACAAAACGATTCTAAAATCGTGTCGCAAGAAGTAAAATCGTGGTGCGCGCTTGGCCTTAATGTTTCGATACCTATTACTATTTTTAATTAAAACATATTTGTTATACAAATCAGTAGGACGGTTAAAATACGAAAGCTCCCGTTATCATGAACCCGAGTTCAAACAGCCGTAAACTGCCGTAAACACATGGATTATTAAAAAGATTGCGGAGGTAAACTTATACGCGACCAGTCGTTTTGACGCGGCACTCACTACTGACGGCACCGCGACAACCGCTTAGAGGTCTTGTCGATGCGCATGTTTGTGTGAGTGTGCCGTTTCGAACGTTTGTAAGTAGTTTCCATACTGTGTATTTCTATACTGAGATTGAATCTTACGGTCCGGCTCGCCTTCTCCTATACATACCTACATTAGTCTAATTGTAAATTTCACTTGCATTTAAAAGGGCATGGACAGGGTAATTGCGAGATATCCTGTCTGTCTGTCGCTTCGTACGTTCAGGATTGAGTTCAATTTTCTTATCGTTAGCCGTAATTGTGCGCAGTTTGATTCTCGGTCAATTTATTTCGGATTTGTTAATTGTTTCGTTAGTTATTTGCTAAGAGAAGCGATTTCACGAAACGTTGGGAGTTGCAATATCAATGAATAAAAAGTAAAGTTCCAATAATATTGCAATAGCGTAGTTAAGTTATTTCTCTTCTTTTTTGTTTCAAAACACAATGCCCGGACTAGGGAAATTAATCCCTGTGTCGCGGGGTATAAACAAACTGATATTTATTTATTTATTTAATAGGAAGACCAACAACTTGAAATACAAATATAAATAGCGTTACTAAGCGTCATAAAACCAATAACAGATATTGACTGAAAAGAATACTCAGAACAAATATAATATAAAAATAATAATATCTAGGGACAATGTCACACAGATCATCCTAGCCCCAAACTAAGCAAAGCTTGTACTATAGGTACCAGGCGACGATACACATACCTACTTATATCATCATTACAGCTAAATAAGTCCACTGCTGGACAAGCCTCCCTCAAGAATCGTCTTGGGGGGATATGCCATAATCGCCACGCTTGGCAGGCGGGTTGGCGATCGCAGTAAGATAGTCATAGTAATCAAAAGGAAGCTGCTGCCCTTCCTCAGGTAGATATTCCCTCGGGTCGACTTCTACGCCCCCCTCGGGATGAGATGGGGTGATGATATTCTGATTCTGATATTTGTCGCCGTCACCACACAGCAGCAACAAATATTCGTGCTCATCACATAAATATTTGTACTTACCGGGGTTCGAACCCAGGACCACCAGCTTCGTAGGCAGGAGCACTACCAACTAGGCTACGGTGACCGTATTTATAGCTCACAGAAATGGTTGTGTTTGTTCTGTGTGGTGACGACGGCGAATTTCATAATATCATCGGCTTGGGGAGGATGAGCAGCAGCCTCTTTCTGAGTACTATGACCATCATACTGCGGTCGCCATCCCGTTTGCCAAGCGTGGCGATTATGGTCAATCCCCTCAAGATAATTTTTGGGGAGGCTTTTGTCCAGACGTCGACTTCTTATTGCTGTTATGACGATGATAGTTATCTGACGTGGTATTCGAAGTGGCGAGGTGACTGTCTTAGCCGCTGCACCACACGTTACACAAATATGTATATCTAAGTAGTGTCCGTTCGTTCGTGTGGAGTGAGAGGCTGGAAAGTATTATAAAGTAATTATTAACTTCGAAAGAAACCCAATTCAAAAGAAGAAGATTGTGTGTTAACCGACCCATAAATAGATTTTTTAGTTTCTGGATGTACAGACGCCAGCACATCAAGCTACCCCAATCTGTCAAATTTCTCCAATTGAAAGTGAACCTTATGCTTTTGTGATAAAGTTGAAAATCTATAAAAGAAATTTGACATTTTGGGGTAGCTGGATGTGCTGACGTCTGTATTTTGTGTCCGTCAATTATATTTTCGTAAAGTACCCGTACCCGGCTTAATTTACATAGTGATGGAGTTCTGTTCTTAGTTAGGTATGAAAGAACGAGGCTTATATAGAACTATTAAACTGTTAAAATTTGCACTAGACCAACAGGCCAAAATGTAAATAATATGAAAATCTAAGAAAAAAAAACTTGTGTGTACACGCGTTAGAAGTTATACTTCTTAATATACAACTTGAACATAATTTTCATACCACCTAGAACTAACTTCATGCTGTTAATTTTTTTGGTGTCGGTGTGCGCGCGCATCGTAAAAATTCACTCTCATCATTTTTCTCCATCGCGCCAAAAGAAGTATAACTTCAAAAAAATCCAATGTTACGATACGGGGACTCATTTCTGTAGACCAACAATCGACTTACAAAAAAATCCAATGTTACGATACGGGGACTCATTTCTGTAGACCAACAATCGACTTACAAAAAAATCCAATGTTACGATACGGGGACTCATTTCTGCAGTCCAACAATCGACTTAAAAAAGTCATGTAAAAAAGGTTTTGTTTTTACAAACCATAGTTTCATTTAAAATCGTAAAAAGTATCTCAATTAAGATAAATTAATTATAATTTAACCTCTTAATTCATCAACGATTAACACATTCGAATGTCAATCAAAAGTAGACAGAGATATTTGAGGGAAATAATTATATTCCCTAAAATTAGGGGTTATAGTGTTAATGTAACAATAAGAATGTTTATATGAATCACCAGTAACCCTTCCCAGTTTTATACGGATATATAGTTAGCTAATAGATAGTACTTATTTTAAATAAAAAAATGACTTTTATAAGACAAATCTTAACACTTTGGTTAACTCATTTTTGTAATTAGAGAACGAACTTGTTCAAAATTGACCATAAAGGTTTTGTTTTCAAAAATTATAGACATTTAATACAAATAATATTCATCTGTTCTCAGTTTTGACACTAATTTTGACTTCTCTTCTCAGTTTGTCAGTGTGTCATAAATGTCATATGTTTCCTTTTATTAAAATAATTTACTTCTAACGCCTTTTTTTTTTGTTAAGGCAGGGTGAATGCCTACGCATGCCACCCGCAAAAAGTGTCTGCGGGTGGGTATGTCGGACTCGCACCGACTTAACCTAACCTGCCGTGGACTTCTTCTGGCGCCTCATAGGAGGAGCCCCGGGAACGCGGGTATGCTGCTCCGGCGGTGCCCCCCTTTATTTCTAACGCCTATTATATAAAAATATTAGCAAGCTGCAATCCTTCTCCATATGAACTTTAACTGGTCCAAATTATATATACTCCAAAGTTCGCGCAATTTTCGTAAAGAGGGTGCAGAGATTTTGCTTCACGTATTTTGATTTTAAACTGCATTCTAGAGATATATATCCCATGTTCCTCACTAGAAATATATCGTTTTAAGGCGCTACTTTAGATTCAGATTCCGTTTTTCATCATAAATACAGTTTTCCAGTTAGCCTTACAATAATGGTATATTTAGTTTTTTTAGCTATTTAGCATTGGGCGTATCATGTAAATGACAGTTATTAATAGATAATCTCTAATAGATTATCTATTTCCAAATATTTAATATGGTATCTATATCATTTTTCTTTAGAATTTCCATAAAATTGTGATATGGGTAGATGTTAAGACCAAACGACAGTATGTTATAAAAATGCGAGACAGTTTTTGGGGACTGGCGATAAAAGTGAACTTATTTTTTTTACACTTCACATCTAAATAATCTATACATATAATAAAATCGTAGCAAATTCAAAACTGTACATTGAATATTTTTTTAAAGGATACTTGGGGCGTGATCTACGATCGATATCGAAGCTAAAAATATAGTTTTTATAATTTTTGTCTGTTTATCTGTTGGGCTAAACTCAAAAAGTACTGCATGGATTTACTTCAAATTTAGCATGAATATCACTAAGAGGTCGGGTCAACATATAGGCTACATATTATCACGCTTTCACCTACGGGGGAGGAGCTGTGATAATTTATAAAATTTAACGCGGGTAAAACCGCGGGGCACAGCTAGTCTACAATATAATAGTAATACATATAGCCTATGGGAATCGTGACTTTACGATGACGCAACTTTCGCGCTTTTGTTCACCCAAAAAGTACACATATATAAACAGTATACATATAGCTCATGCGTGCGAAGCGAAGCGAAGCGAAGCGTGACGTGACGATGACGCAAGTACCATAAGTTTTGTTCAACCAAAAAGTGCTCAACGTGCCAAAAGAAGTTTTCACTTAAAACAATAACACACATATCAGGAATCTTTAAAACTAGCCTCCCTCCACGTCTTGCATTTTGGGAAGCATAGTAGAATATTAATCTAAACAAACAGTTAAAATATTCTTGTCTAAGTCTCTACATATATTTTACTTTATGTGCGTTCGACAATTGAATTAATACCGTGCGCTATGAGCCGTTCTCTCATTGGTTAGTCATCAACCAATAAGGCAGTTTGCATTCATAGACGTGAGCGCATGCGCCGGTAATGTCAAATAGGGGAGTGGGTGTATTGTAAAGGCAAAGATCATTGTCGTTTTCTTTTTAAGATGGTAATAGGCTTTGTGGATTATCTTTTGTACTTGGGCATGTTTGTGATAGGGTGGATTTTATTATTAAGTCTTTTTATAATAGATATAAAGACATGACACCTTTTTTGTATAAGTTTTATTTATTAATGACAACGCTAGCTCAGAAGAAACCAGTCCTTATATGACTGGGGGCTTTAAAAGAAGAAAGTACCTAAGTTACTCGTTCTTTTTTGAACCTGGCGTTTGAAGTACCGTAATTTTTTTAAGCTAGACGGCTCGAGGCCTCTCTCACCTCCTATGTCTGATGAAGCAATGAAAACGTCCTTTTACTAATTCACCGGACTATAGACTTTGCTTGAGCCGTCTAGCCAAATAAAATTACAAGGATAGTAGGTTCGGACCAGACGGTTACTTACGTGAAGGTGCATGAGAGGGGTTTTTAGGGATTTCTTTTGAAACTGTCGCGCTACTTTATTAATATATCGTATGAGCAGTAGATACCTGAGGGTCCCTGTTGTTAAGTCGCTCTGTAGGCCTCTGACATGGCTTAGCGACTACAACTGGTAATGACAGCTTAAGGTGCCATCCGAAGCACGGAGATACTAAAAAAAATACTACTTTGGTGGTCACCCATCTACCTCCATAGACTAACCGCAAGCCGCGAATAAATTTATACAAAACTAGCTGTGCCCCGCGGTGTTACCCGCGTTAAATTTTATAAATTTTCTTTGCTATAAACCTCATGGAGCCCGAGACCTTTCCAACGAATGCAAAACCGTGGAAATCGAGCGTCAGGAAGGAAAACCTGACTTATTTTTATATAGTGGACTAGCTGTGCCCCGCGGTGTTACCCGCGTTAAATTTTATAAATTTTCTTTGCTATAAACCTCACGGAGCCCGGAACCTTTCCAACGAATGCAAAACCATGGAAATCGGTTCGTGCGTTCTGGAGTTATAGCGTCAGGAAGGAAAACCCGACTTATTTTTATATAGTAGATAATACGAATGCCGTATGTCAGACACGACTGATTTTTACTTTTGTTTTTGACATAATAAAGTGTAACTACTCAGCTATACTCTAAATATACATTTCATGAAATGTATTTACATCTTTATAAATACTTTGAGCCCATATCAATTACTTCCTCTACAACATTGACTGGGAAAATAAATATATATACTTAATAATATCTTATACCGCCCTTAACTTCAGCTTAAATGTTCTCAAAAATTCAGACAATAAAAAGCCCGATCACGCAAAAACTATGCCAATTAACATTATAAATGACATTCATAATGATACCTTATCACATAACCAACAAGCCGACGATACGCAAAGAATCGCGTATGACGCTGCACTCTTACGCATCCTGTCAAATTTGACATTCGACATTTGACATGTGGAATTAAGACGTTGAAATTTATGACGGAACCCGTGATTATCACACGTTTTCGTTTTTTTAATTATACACCGGTGTTTTAAATAGTTGTGAAATTTGATGTAAAACTGTTTTATCGGCTTTTTGGAAATTATAGGCTGATAGAAGATTTTTTAGCGTTTTTGTTATTAGGAACTATTATTTGTCTGTTTGCTGTGTGGCTGACGGCATAGATCCTAATCCCCATCATCAAAAGTAGTCCCGAATGAATATCATTCAGAAAACGGGCGGCATTGTCTCTCTGTATACTACGACCAATATGCTGTGATCGCCAATCCGTCTGTCAAGCGTGGTGATTATGGCATATCCTTGCAAACACAACTCCATTGTGGAGATATATTGGAGAGGCCTATGTCCAGCAATGGACGATAAAATAGACTGTTCTGAGAGAATCAGACTGATGATAGGTAAACACAGCAATGACGCAATACTAGTTGTTTATAATAGGTCTTTACCTATGAAATTGCCGTTTTGTATGAAAAAATTTAAACGAATTTTTTTCATGAATTTTTTTATTTGTATTAATCGAAGTAATCACCCATGCAATCAATGCATCTTTGCCATCGCAGTGGCAGTTTATTGATGCCCTTCTTAAAGAAATCAGCTGGACGGGAGGCAACAAATTCTTCAAAGGCATTTTGTACTGCCTCTCGGGTATTGAATTTTTTTCCCGCCAAGAAGTTATCCAAATTCTGGAAAAAGTAGTAGTCTGTAGGCGCAAGGTCTGGTGAGTAGGGCGGATGACGGAGAGCTTCCAACCCCAGTTCTTGCAACTTGGAGACCGTCTGCTGTGCAGTATGAGGTCGCGCGTTGTCGTGCAGGAGCAGCGGAGACGAGCGATTGACCAATGCTGGTTGGAGATGCGCCAGCTTCTCCATCATTGTGCTCAGTTCTTCACAGTACACATCTGCAGTAATGCTCACCCCGTTTGGTAAGAAGCTGTGATGAATCACACCGGCGCTAGACCACCAAACAGTGACCATCACTTTTCTAGGGGTAAGTTTTCGTTTAGGGCATTGTTTAGGTGCTGAACCAGGATCCAACCAACTTGCTGAGCGCTTGCGGTTATCAAACAGAATCCATTTTTCATCGCAGGTAACAATGCGGTTCAAAATTCCTTCATTTGTGTGTCTGTTGAGCAGTGCAAGGCACGTCTCGACGCGTACTTCGCGCTGGCGATCATTGAGTTCGTGGGGCACCCATTTGTCAAGCTTTTTTACCTTGCCAATTTGACGCAAATGGACCAATATTGTTTTGACGCTAACGTCGAAAGCTGCTGCTAATTCAGCCGTAGATTGTGTATCATCAGCTTCCACAACCGCCTTTAATTCGTCATTGTCGACCAAAGTCTTCGGACGACCGCGAGGTTCATTTTTCAGGTCGAAATTTCCAGAACGGAAGCGAGCAAACCAATAACAGGTGGTGCGTTGGTTTGTAGTGTTAGCTCCGTAAACGTCGTTGATGTTGCGTGCCGCTTGTGCCGCGTTGCTGCCACGACGGTACTCATATTCCATAATTACTCGAATTTTTAACGTATCCATGATGACGAAAAAGATTGAAATGCGATGAAAATGTAACACTAATCAATAAAGAAATGACTACTTTTGGAAAAAAAAATCCATGTTTTTAAAATAAAATTAATTTGAAATTAGAATTCTTAGCCAAACAAAAATTATTTTGATTTGAAATGGCCAGTACTGCAGAACGGCAATTTCATAGGTAAAGACCTAATATTCTCTTTGATGACATTTAAAGTGGTTGGAGTTGGAGCAACCAAACGTTACTACAGTTCGATACGCATGATAATTTTGTAATTCAATTAGTCGTTTTTTAAGCGCTATCGGAAGATCAGCGTTACAGTAATCATTATTATTTACTGTAACATTTGCTGAGGTAGACGCCTTTCTCTATGTTGCATGCTTCATAAGTATTATATAAACTAAACGCAATTAGTTATATCGTCTTAGATGTAAACTAAGTTAAGGATTATCTGTGCTTGTTGGGAATAAACTTTTTTTTTATGATGTGATTTGATGATGATATGTTAGAATAAAGTATTATTTTATCATTCTATATCTCTACCCGTACCGGTCTTTTAGTTGGTCTAGTAATAAACAACTAACTCACTGACATCTGATTCCAAACTAGATAGATAGAGCGTGCACTAAGGCGGCCAGACAGCTGACAAACATACTTATATATTTATAATAACATACATAATTATAGCTAAATTACATTCAGACACACCTTTGTTTGCATTCGTATCGATAAAGTCCCCTCTCCGAACGAGAGGCATGCGTCGCGTATTAACCTAGAGCCGAAATTGCGCAAAAGAACCCCATAACGATACGACCCTCTCACACATAACGACAGTAACAGCCCAGAGTTGAGGTTCGAACTTTTCGAACTGGCCTTCCGCACTGGTCCTAAGTTTTAATTTTTTTTTTTCGTTTGTGGTCTACAAAACTGGATACAGACATGTTACATATAAAAGTATAAAGGTGAGTATAGACTACAACATTTTCTCGAGCATTTCTGTGTAATGTAACGTTCTTACGAATGATACAATACAGGCAAAAGCTCAGTTTCCAAAGCATTTCCATGTAATGTAACGTTCCAGCGAATTCTCGGCGTTGTTACGGGTAAATGTTCACAGCGAGTTACACAAATATGCTCGGTGGTCTGTACAATAGGCTGTAACAAAGAGGCGAGCGTGCTCGACGTTTAGTTTGTAAAAGGATGATACACTAGAACATATCATAGAGCAGCTCGTTGTTCTGTTACAAGTAAATGTTGTAGTCAATACTCACCTTAAAACAAACAGTATTTAGAGATACAGCAAGAGTCTATAACCTTCTAGATGCAGACACAATGCTGTATAATAGTTTGTAGTTTTATTTCCTAGTCGGCTTGAGCCCTTGCTCGCTTCTATTTTCCGGTGAAGCAGAGAAAGCCTCCAGTTTTATTCGTTGAAAAAAACCCCGACACAGAATAAATAATCGTGCTCATCATACAAAGATTTAAACCCACGACCTGTGGCTTAGCAGTTCACTAACCACTAGGCCAGCCATTTAATCTTTGACCCAATCTTCACTTTCTTTATACTTGCTCTATAAGCACCTTTTTAGGGTTCCGTAGCCAAATGGCAAAAAGCGGAACCCTTATAGATTCGTCATGTCTGTCTGTCTGTCCGTCCGTATGTCACAGCCACTTTTTTCCGAAACTATAAGAGCTGTACTACTGAAACTTGGTAAGTAGATGTATTCGGTGAACCGCATTAAGATTGTTACATAAAAATAGAAAAAGAACAATAATTTTGGGGGGTCGCCATACATAGAACTGAAACCCAATTTTTTTTTTTACTTCATATCCATACATGTGTGGTGTCTATGGATAGGTCTTCAAAAATGATATTGAGGTTCCTAATATATTTTTTTTCTAAACTGAATAGTTTGCGCGCGAGACACTTCCAAAGTGGTAAAATGGGTGACCGCCCCTCTAACTTCTAAAATAAGAGAATGATAAAACTAAGAAAAATATATGATGTACATTACCTACCATGTAAACTAACAACGAAAATTGGTTTGAACGAGATCTAGCGAGTAGTTTTTTTTAATACGTCATAAACCGCAATTTGCTTTCATTTAATCAACTGAAATGCTTTCTGCCACGGAACCCTTCATGTGCGAGTCCGACTCGCACTTGGCCGGTTTTACTCATAGATTTAGTACTACAAAGGGTGGGGTCCCTAAGTGACAGGACAATCAGTCAGACCCAGGGGTATGCAAATTAAGCAGATGGTCACAAACACTAACCCAGATCCACTATCAACCTTAAGTTTAATACGATTTTCAACTTTAATACTTCTGATAAAGACTACATATCGTGAATAGGTTATTCTACTTTCAAGATGTACTGTGTCCGGTAGGAGACAATGTGTTTTTAACTGAAATAGAGCGATTTGTGTCCAAAGTAATATAGAAATTGTCCAAAGTAATTGAAATGTCCAAAGTAAATTAGCAATTACAAAAACACTTATACAACATAAGTGTTTTTGTAATTGCTAATTTTATTAACGGGTGAATAGAAACGGCAAGATGTTATCGAAATAATAGAGGAAATAATGTAAGAATGATAACCAAGATAGTGCGTTTTTTGTTTTTAGGGTTTTGTTGGATATTAGTCAAAAGTAGATGTTTTGGTGTAACTTGGTCCACAGCAATATACATATTCATTTAACTTATTATTATTAAAATATTTTATAAGATGGTAAATTTTACACAATGTTTTTATATCACTTGAATTTACCGATGTATCAAAATTCCGAAGTAGGTGCTCTGGTTTAAATGGGATATCATATGCAACTACATTACAAAATAGATTTATATGTTTTGTTTTATAATACATTATTAGAAACATATCGTGGGAAAACCAACACACAGCCATCTGATCCCAAGACCCATAGACAGAGCCTGTACTATCGCAACCAGACAACTGTTAAACAAACTTGTATATTTCTGAATACATACAAATTATGGATAAATTACACCCAGGGAGAACAAATACTAATACAAATACTACTAATGCTACTAACTAAACTAATGCTCATCACACAAAGATTTGTCCTGCGTGGGGATCGAACCCACCACCTCTGGCTTAGCAGTCAGGATCACTTACCACTAGGCTAACAGGCCAATAAATTTTACATGTATGATAAACATATTAAAAAAGGCTAAATCTCCAAATTTGATGAAGCAAAAGGTCTGAAATAAATACCGTGATTAAATAAATTGTTTCTTTTCGTTATTCTATTTAAATACTATATTGATGTCCATAACTAATTTATATTAACTGAATGATGGATTAACGCACAGCTGAAACTGCTGGGTCTATAACCGTGACATTTTGCACAAATTTTCCTTAAGTGAAGTAAGAGTGCACTAAGAAATAATTTTTGAAAATTTAACCCCTAAGAGGGCAAAAAGGGCTTGCACAGTCTGTATGGAACAACGTGTTGTCTTAGTCTGATCAACTTCAAACTTAGCATTTATATCATATGATATGTTTGAATACTAAGATTTATCCCGTAAGTGACAACGTGATAAAATGTAAAAAAGTTTGTTTCGGACAAAAGGGGGAAATGCATTACAGAATAGGTTCGTTTTAACCTTTTCAATGTCTGATTTGGGCTAACACGGACGAAGTCGCGGGCGAAAGCTAGTTAAAAATATATGAATACTAATTATTATGTAAGATACATATATGTGGTTATACACGTTGTTACCATTTTTTTTAGCTTACCTTAAGTGTTTAACTTCTAAATAAGGTAATTTAATTTATATTTACGCATTTTACATTGTCGTTACTAATAAAAAAAAAGTTTTGTATTCACGTAAACTTTACAAAAGCGCTTATTTAGAAGCGCTTTTGTAAAGTTTACGTGAATACAAACTACAAACATGTTCGTCATGTTTGTAGTAATATAGTTAAGTATACATAATTATTTCTAGTTACATATATCTATTTAGGTACACAAATTGTTAAAACATTTATAAAATTTATTTTGAAATAGTCATGAATTCATGATATTTAGCTAGCTTGTATTAAGTTGTTAGAATAGAATAGTTTTTATTTGCATAAAATGTAGGTACATAAGTTGGAGTATAATATAATTGAAGCCATATACATTTTGTCAATCTGTGACATGCAAATCTTAATTAAACATTGAAAATTATTGCTTATTAATCACACGACTTATAGTGCTACAATTCACATTTATTTTTGACGACTTTAAAATAATCTTCTAGTGAGTAAAAAGATTTGTCAATTAACCAATTTTTAATAATACTTATTACTTTATGTACGCCGTTATTGTGATGCATATCAGAACATGTGCTATAAATAGAATTTAACTGCGTACTTTTAATGTGTATCATGTTGCAGTACATGTAGTAGTTAGTAAATAAATAAATACTCTAATCGGTTTATGTGATGCCTCTTTGTGTCAGTTGATAAATATTTTTAAACGGATTTCACCGTTTTAAGAACAGCGCTTTCAAAAGATTTATTATTATAAAATGTGCAATAGACTTGCATGAAGGGCCGGTTGGCGTGGTTGGCAAATGCTTGCCTTTCACGCCATAGGTCGTGGGTTCGATTCCCACCCAGGACAGAATATATTTGTGAGCATGAACATGTCTGTTTGTCCTAAGTATGGGTGTAATTATCTATATAAGTATGTATTTACAAAAGAAATGTAGTATATCAGTTGTCTTGTTCTATAGTACAAGCTCTGCTTAGTTTGGAATCAGATGGCCGTATGTGAATAATGAATAATATATTCTTTATTAAAATCGGCAACATCAATTTGAAATGTAAATAATAGAAACGATGTGCTATAGTTTTGCACAACTTTTGATAAGTTTAGATTGACGAAATGATCGACTACTTGTTAGAAAGAAAATTCTAGCCTAAAAATAAATATCATCAATCTAATATTATCAAACGTCGTACAATTCTATTGTGTAACTTTTAACTTTATATACTTAATATATGCTGCCAATTCTCGTACGATAAGAAAAATGTATTTACAGTCAGTCAGCCTAACCAAAGCCTTTAATATTCAATACTTTTATTATCTATGTGAGAATGTATTTAGAAAAGAAATGTAGTATATCAGTTATCTGGTTTCCATAGTACACACACTGCTTAGTTTGGGATCAGATCGCCACGTGTAATGTTCGAAAATAAAATCAAGGAAACAATTTAGGTAATAAAACATAATTCGTTTATTTACACATGAAAAAACATTCTTATTCTACTTAAAATTACATAAATATTCTACTTTCTAACTATTAACAATTTTAATACTAGCTCAAGTACTCGGAAAGGCAATCAAATACTGACGGTGATACAATAGGTAATTTATACTAATAAAAAACATACAAACAATGACATATTGATGTTAACCATATTCTTTTTTCAAACTGAAATTGTATAAAATTATATAAAACAATCAGAAATGTTGATGACATATTTTGAGTTCCTGACATAAATATTTTTAAATGTGATAATTATTATTAAGAACGACTTGTGATCCAAGGAGTTAGGATTTCCACTATAATCGAAGGACGAGTGAACTACAATATAATACTTCTTTAGGTAAAGATGTTACTATCTAGAAATCTAGATAAACTAAATTCTACATCTAAATCGGCAGGACGGATTACACTGGTGAGATATTAAATATTCTAAAAAACTATACTTATAGACTGCGCTCTATTTTTTTTTACTACGACTATTTTAAATACAAAAATAATAACTGAGTAAAAAGTGTTGTGATTGGAATTATCATTTGAAACTAATTTATATTTGAAGGAAACAATTACCTTTAAAATGATGATTTAAAGTAAATTATTTATGATCAGAATTCCATTTAAAATTAAAACAATGTGTACAATAAAAACTTAAGACAAGAAATTAATATAAAAACAATAAGCGTCGGATTTTAAGTAACACAATACTGTAACTTTACAAGTTAATTTCGACCTCAAAAAACTTGATCAGATTAAAACAACTGGTAACGAGTATTCACGGTACTTAAACTTATAATAAATATCCCTGTAGATATATTTAATTTGGCAGATAGCAGGTATTTGATGTCACTTACTGCAGTAATTCGTATAACGCCGCGATATAAGTCTGAGCCATTTGGAGGGTCTCATACTTGGAGAGTTGGCGGTCAGCTCCAAGTGAAGGCAAGTGTCCTCGAAGTCGATCGAATGCCTTATTCAAGTTTTGCATTCGTCTCCTCTCTCTGGCGTTCGCTGCTAAACGTCTTCTTCTCAAAACTGCGGTACTTGTAGCTCTTCCTCGCTGTTTTCCTGTCTCCAACACTTCATTATCTTCAGCACTGTCGTCCAAAACATCCCTTGACATCCCTCGGTACGCGATAAGCGAAGAATCTTGGTTAATACTCCCATCCATTGAAGGAGTTGGCTCCAAACTGGAGCGTCCAGAGTCAGGTGAACGAGGCCAGTTCAAATAACACTCCTCAGTCGAATATTCCAACATGACGTCAGAAGAAAACATGTCTTTTTCGTAGATCAATCGGTGTCCGTAAGTTTCGGCGGCCATTTTTGGTCACAAGTTTACAGGTGCGCGCGGTTCGGTGTCCCACAGGGGTCTAACTTAGACGCCTACCTGTGTGTCTTTTATAGGTTCCCTGTAGTGCGAAACGGGACGGGATGGGTTGTTGATGTGTGAAAGGGATAGATGGAGGTCCCGAGAGGGTAATTTAAGGCCAATCATCATTAATTATTTCCTCCCTCGGGCTGCATTGTTGGTAGCGTTTGACGCCGCGACTATTTTGTTCCACAAAGCTGTTTGGGTTACGACTATTCAGTTTGAAGTTATGGTGTAATAAAAGTTGATATTTAACTTTTAGGTTTTTGATGAGTTTCTTGATAGAAAATATTAATTAAACCTTTTATTAACATTGAGGGAATTTAGAAACATATAATACAAAATTTCCCTGTGATAAATTTATTTTAACCTTTTTTTTTTAATATTTCTTTTCATTTCTTTTAATACCTTTTTAGAACAAACCTTTGTCGAGCTTGAATAAAACTATAAAAAATTAACATAACGCTGAACTTATATGTAGTTTAAACTAAATACGTATACCTATATAATAATATTAGTAATTAAATAACATAATACTATAGTATACGAACATTACATGCACGTTATTAGAACTGCCCTTTGCTAGTGACCCTGACTGCAAAGCTGGAGGTCGTGGGTTCGATCCGCACCCGGGCAAATTTTGTGTGATAAGTACAATTATTTGTTCTACGTCTGGATGTAATTTACCTATAATACGTATGTGTTAAGAAATAAATAAGTATTTTTATCAGTTGTCTGGTGTCCATAGTACCGGCTCTGCCTAGTTTGGGATCAGATGACTGTGTGTTATCCCAAGACATTTATTATAATTATTATTAAACATTATATTGACAATGAGATTCTACTCATAAAGACATTTCGTAAACGTTTCAATCTCGGGCATAAGATAATGAAAGTAATACTCTACGTAACATTTAAGACACAATTTAAAAAAATGGCGTTTGCCTTTGATTGGCATTATAGCAGCAGTTGGAGTAGGTAAGTTAGTTATCTTTATTTCAACTTCTCGCTACCAGATTAGTGAAGTCAATAATTGTTTTACCTATTTTAAGTATTGATTAAACATCCATTATGCAATAGGTAATATTTAAAAACCGGCCAAGTGCGAGCCGGATTCGCCCATGAAGGGTTCCGTTGCAGTAAGTATTTCAGTTGATTAAATGAAAGCAAATTGCGGTTAACGATTTATGACGTATTAAAAATAAAACTACTTGCTAGATCTCGTTCAAACTAATTTTCGTTGTTAGTTTGCATGGTAATGTATATCATATATTTTATTTAGTTTTATCATCTCTTATTTTAGAAGTTACAGGGGGGAGGGGGACGCTCATTTTATCACTTTCGAAGTGTCTCTCGGGCAAACTATTCAGTTTAGAAAAAAAATATATTAGAAACCTCAATATCATTTTTGAAGACCTATCCATAGACACCGCACATATATGGGTACAATGGAAAAAAAAATATTTTCAGTTCTATCTATGGGGACCCACCAAATTTATTATTCTATTTCTATTTTTGTTTAAAAATCTTAATACGGTTAACCGAATACATCTACTTACCAAGTTCAGTAGTACAGATCTTATAGTTTCGGAAAAAAGTGGCTGTGACATACGGACAGACAGACAGACAGACATGACGAATCTATAAGGGTTCCGTTTTTTGCCATTTGGCTACGGAACTCTAAAAAGTACATAATGTGAAATTCAACTAATTGATTATTTATTGACTGGCTTATTTGTCTAGTAGTAAGTAACCCTGACTGCTATACCAGAGGTCGTGGATTCGATCCCCACCCCGAAAAAAATATTGATGTGAAGAGTTCTGTATCTGTTCTCTAGGTGTATTTAGAAATCAATAAATATCTTTATCAGTTGTCTGGTTGCCATAGTAAAGGTTAGTTTAGTATCAGATGGCATTATGCTAGTTGGTTTATTAAGGTAGCATCTAAATAAGTCATAAATAAACTAAACTTTGTTATCTTTTTAGAAATCTGTAATGTACATACCTATGTCAATATTAAACAAATAATATTTATTTCAGTTTAACTTTTTTGTATGATCGAATGTAGTTATCTCTGCGAACACCATCTTTCTGAGCTAGGAACTATATCTAGGGCCTTACCAAAATAAACTAATCCAATTTGATATTATTTCAAATTGGCCTTTTTGCTCCAAATTGGATCTATTTGACCTGCCCCAAATTCTAAAATGGCCAAACGACTACTTAAATTAAGATTAAAACTTGAGAGGTGTCAAGGGACACCCGGATGGAACGAAGTTATTTCTTATTATTTATTATGTACAAAAAACCTGTATACACTCAACACCACGACTCACGACTACACGACAACTCGCGATACCACACTGTTCAATGCGAAATAGAAATGAAAATATCTGGCTTGCTTTCTATAAGAGAGAGAGAGAGAGACAGGCAGAGAACCATGCGCACGCCGCACAGCTGCAAAAAGTGTCGTGACAACTTTTCGTAATATTTTTTTCCGTATAGCCCCCTTTCACAACGCGCGATAAGGAACTTCGTTCCAATAATAATATTTGAGGACATTATTCACACACGGTCATTCGTTCCCAAACTAAGCACAGCTTATACTAAGGAAACTAGATAACTGATATACTACATATACTACTTTTCTTTTGTAGATACATACTTATATAGATAATAACACCCAGACTCAGGACAAACAGACATGTTCATGCACACAAATAGCTGTCCTGAGTGGGATTCGAACCCACGACCTGCGGCGTGCGAAGCAAGAACAACGCCTCAGGCCGGTCAAAGATTTAAATTGATTTATGTTTTAATGTCTATAGAGTTCAATTTAAGATTTTGGCAGTCTGCCATTCAAGCGGTGAAGTGACCGTGGATCCACATTATCAGGCGACGCTCAGTGAACCAGTCACAACTCGACACCGTACTCACGCGGGAACCGAACCTGCGATAGTTTTCACGAGATGCGCCCAGTGGGTCCCACTGGGTGAAATTCAAGACTGTGCGTTGGTGGCCCGTTAGTGCAGCGATGTAAGAAAAATGAATGCGGCAGTTTGTACACGAAGCAATTTCTGGATATAAATACTTACAAAAGTTTGTATAAACCTAAATATACCGCATATTTAGGTTTATACAAACTTTTGTAAGTGTTAAATAAGCTTAAATTAAGTATCTTGTATTTCTCTGATAAATTAATTGTATTCTTTATGAGAAATAAAACTCTTAAACCATCAAATATAGTGCAGCGATGTAAGAAAAATGAATGCGGTAGTTTTGTACACGAAGCAATTTCTTAATATAAATACTTGCAAAAGTTTGTATAAACCTAAATATACCGCATATTTAAGTTTATACAAACTTTTGTAAGTGTTAAATAAGCTTAAATTAAGTATCCTATATTTCTCAGATAAATTAATTGTATTCTTTATGAGAAATAAAACTCTTAAACCATCAAATATCCTACTTATATGTCTGGACGTTTTTTCACATGCAACTGTGAACATATAAATAAATAAATAAATATTCTGGGACATTATACACACACGGCCATCTTATCCCAAACTAAACGGGGCCTGTATTATGTAAACCAGATAATATAATACTTTTCTTTTGTAAATACATACTCATATAGATATCAGTCGGCCATGTTTCTAGAAACTAAAGCCTATGGGAAACACCTACATTACGGGTATTGGAAAGGGAATCCTAAATTGGATCGGCCAGTATGTATCTTTAGTAGCTTAACGCAGAGAGTCTTTACCGGATTGGAAAAGGGTACTGGTTCAAGACCCATCGGACGATTAAATTTAAGATTTCCCATTATTGTAATTAGATTTACGCTTCGCATTGCACATAGCTCGTAGACCCGACGGCCGCAGGAGCAGAAAGGTTCTCTAATGGCGACCACGAACCGGAAGATGCGGCGTGGGCAGGCCTCCCTACAAGTTGGATCGATGATTTTGATAGCCGCTGGATTCGAACAATACAAGACCGGCCATTGTCCAGCAGTGGACGTCTTGCGGCTGATATGATGATGATTGAGAATAATGCTATAAATTAAAAATATTATTATTATAATAATGATATATGCCTAGAATTATTTTGTAACGTCCTTACATAATTGAGCTTGTCATAGACTCAATATACGCTGTATTCTATCTCACCTAAATATTTCTACCATTTTAAAAGATACCATGTCCATAAAAGACTTCGTGCATCCAGGATCCTTCCCCGCCGTATCCCCGGTGTGGTCCAATCACTTGCCCCACCGTTGTCCATTGCTTAGTGCGCGAAATCAAAGCTTTACTTATTAGGTAACTAATTAACTGAAAAATAATTATTTTCAAGGCTTTTATATTATTGGCTTTTATAAGTAATTAAGTACATAATTTTGCAATTTCATCTAATCATCACCATTTCAACCGATAGACGCTCAGTGCTGGACAAAGGCCTCTCCCAAAGATCTCCACAATAGCCAGTCTTGCGCTATCCGCTTCTAGCGATTTCCAGCGACACTCACAAGATCATCGTTCCATTTTGTAGGGGGCCTGCTCACGTTGCTTCTTACGGTATGTGGTCACCACTCGAGAACCTTTCTGGCCCAGCGGCCGTCGGCTCTACGAGCTATGTACCCTGCCCACTGCCACTTCATCTAATAGTTTCTTTTTTAAGGCAGTGGGAATGCCTATTCATACCACCCGCGAAAAGTGTCTGCAGGTGGGTATGTCGGACTCGCACCGACTAAACCTAACCTGCTGTGGACTTCTCTTGGCGCCTACGGGAGGAGCCCCGGGAATGCGGGTATGCTGCTCCGGTGCCCCCTTTTGCATATGTCCTACATGGTCGGGACACGTACCTTGGGAGGGCTCGAGATTGCCCTCCCCTATTGCCGACGCCTGCCAGTCCGGCACAGCGACTGCGCCATGAAAAGATCGCTGTCTTCCTAAAAATATTCATATAGTACATAATCTAATACCGTCTCAACTGGGTCGTGTTGAAACCAGTAGTAGATGAACCCACTGAGTTTGTTTCGCTGGGTCTTCTTAGTTGGGGCGCATTGGATCCGGTGGTAGCATTAAAGCGCGACCGTCGTTATTAACACAAGGTCCGCCATAAAAATAATACCTTTATATATACAGAACCATTCCCTCAATATGTAGTAAAAATATAGCAAAAACTATAAATTTTGATATTTAAACTTAAACAAAATCTCTTTGACAATAACTTAATACAAGCTAGCTAAATATCATTGCTATTATAAAATTAATTTTAGAAATGTTTTCATACAATCCGTGTACCTAAATATCTATGTAACTAGAAATAATAATGTATAAATAATATTACTACAAACATGTTCTGACTATTTACAAGCCCCTTTTTAAAGTCTACGTGAATAAAATCCTTTTTTTTATTTTTTTTTATTTTTAGTCCCTGTGTACTTTACAAAATTATAATTCACGGACACAAAGTCACATCCAGAGTCAGAACAATTGATGGGTCACACAAATAGTTTTACTGCGCGGTAATCGAGCCCGCTACACGAAGCAGCGAGGCGACTTTACCACTGCGCCACACATGCATAATTCTGCCTACACCACAAAAACTCCTAAGATCAACAATTCCCAAGCCCTTATGAGGTCAAGAACACATTTTTTCCACCCATCGTTTTACGCATCATTAACCCTTTACCGCGGCTCGGATTTCGCGAACCATAAAAAAATGTTTGGGGTCTTCTGTCTACCTTGTTGTAGAAATTATTTAAGTATCGATAGTCAACGATTGTTAATATAAAAAGATCCATTAATAACAAGATAGATGTACTAAAGAATATCTAAATCTATAAGTATTGATAATTATTATTTAATAAAACCATAAATAACCAGTTGGTCAATGACTTCAAGGAGCTAGATATTTAACTAAATAATTACAATTCTAAATTAAATTATAATTCTACAATATAAAAACAAATATATCATAATAATAATCTATATACCTAGACTTAAGACTTAGAAGATAAATTTGTTTAGGATTATTACAACTTATTTTTGTTTTAATACTAATGTACTTTACATGTAAAAATGTATTATATATGTATGTCGCGGGATTTCTCCGTTGTTTGTGAGATAATTATTTCATAATTGAATGAGAAATGCTTTCTGTATAGTCCCGTATAATTGTTTAAATCGGTTCCACAGATAACACGCGATATCTCCGTAATGTAGATACAAAATAATGTACATTCGTATTAATATATCTCCTACTCTTGAAATCAGAATGTATAAGACTCTTTTAAAACAGTTTGTGTATATATTATTATATGTGTAATATATTTATATATTACACATATAATATGGTGGTGACGGCGACAAATATCAGAATCAGAATATCATCACCCCATCTCATCCCGTGGGGGGCGTAGAAGTCGACCCGAGGGAATATCTACCTGAGGAAGGGCAGCAGCTTCCTTCTGATTACTATGACTATCTTACTGCGATCGCCAACCCGCCTGCCAAGCGTGGCGATTATGGCATATCCCCTCAAGACGATTCTTGAGGGAGGCTTGTCCAGCAGTGGACTTATTTAGCTGTAATGATGATGATGATGATGATATTTATATATATTTGTAGTATAATATGTAACTATTGTATTTTACATTATTTGTCAAGTATTTTAGTAATTTTTATTAAATTAAATTATATATATTAATTAAATAATAACACGACTAAAAAATTTTCATTTTTATGAATACCTATTTTTTTTTAATATTTATTTTTAATTTCTGTATTGTATTAATATGAATTTCCGTATTTCATTTTGCAGCAATATAATTTCATCAAACCACTTACTGCGATTCTTCCTGACAGCATTTCGAACAAAAAAAAATCCTATGTTTTTTTTTATATTTCACAACAACAAATGAAACTGTAACGGGATACCCGATGAAGTTGACTGTGAAAATAGAATCAACAAAAAATAAAATAAAAAAGCCAAACCGATCCCACCGGTAAAAGGATACCGTTGCAAGGGTTGATCCCGTTACACCGGAGTCAGTTCGTTCCGGGGTTCATTTCCGATTTGGTGATCCATAATCATGATTAAATCATTAAAATTATGTTGGGAACCGGTAGTTACAAAATGTCATCAATACTCAATACTCAATACTTTATTGCATTCCATAATGTATACAAGGCTGGTAGGTAAATTATAGAGAAACAATTATGGACCCTGTCGGGCACAGCAAGTTAGTTTTTAGAGGAGAGGATGAAGCGCTTTTTGTTTAAAAACATAATAATATTGAAATTAAGGAGTAAATCTTATATTTAGATATTTAAGTAGATATTATTTATGAGTAGATTTATATTAATTTTGTTTATAATTAGTATTTCTATATTTATTTATATATTTATTTTTAATAGATATTTTCTAAATTATAAATTAGGTAATTATTTTATATATTTCCTTCTATAAGTCATCATCACACTTGAGCCTGTAAACTTGTAGACACAAGTTACAAGTTTACCAAGAGAGTCTCTACTCTACCAAGCAACGATACTGTAGAAGTAATTGTTTCATAATGGTCACATACTTTGGGATTGTGATGTCTGGCATAACCAGCGTGAAATTTTTTTAAACTAGCTATTCCCCGCGGTTTCACCCGCCTTAGAATAGTTTTGGCGTAAACGAGTAATAAACATACATCTATACTCACAACCTTTCGCATTTATTCCATAGAATATCTTCACCAGACCATACAGTTTAGTAAAATTGGTATCTGTGTTGTCTTGAAAGAGATTAGACGATAATCGGAAGCTGTTACCAAAATGTAGAACAAGATGATGTTAATAAATTTCTTAATGTGAGGTCTGCACGTTCCTTAATTGATGAAATTTCCATATAAAAAAATAATTCTTCGATACCTGGTATTTTCCAGAGTTGGTCTATCTACTTTTTACCCAAGATGTACAGAAGTGAGATTTTATTTCATAAACTAATATTGTAAAGAGGTAAATCTTGTGAGTATGTGAGGTTGTAGGAAGGTAATCTCTTCACATACTGAACTGATTTTATAAATTACTAGCTGTGCCCCGCGGTTTTACCCGGGTAAAACTTTATAAATTATCACAGTTTCTCCCCTGTAGGTGATAGCGTGATAATATGTAGTCTATATGTTGACCCAACCTATTACTAATATTCATGCAAAATTTAAAGTAAATCCATGCAGTACTTTTTGAGTTTAGCCCGGACATACATACAGACATACAGACTAAAAATAGAAAAATTGTATTTTTGGCTTCGATATCGATTGTAGATCACGCCCCAAGTATTCTTTTTTTAAAATATTCAATGTACAGTTTTGACTTTCCTACGATTTTATTATAATAGGTCTTTACCTATGAAATTGCCGTTTTGTATGAAAAAATTTAAACGAATTTTTTTCATGAATTTTTTTATTTGTATTAATCGAAGTAATCACCCATGCAATCAATGCATCTTTGCCATCGCAGTGGCAGTTTATTGATGCCCTTCTTAAAGAAATCAGCTGGACGGGAGGCAACAAATTCTTCAAAGGCATTTTGTACTGCCTCTCGGGTATTGAATTTTTTTCCCGCCAAGAAGTTATCCAAATTCTGGAAAAAGTAGTAGTCTGTAGGCGCAAGGTCTGGTGAGTAGGGCGGATGACGGAGAGCTTCCAACCCCAGTTCTTGCAACTTGGAGACCGTCTGCTGTGCAGTATGAGGTCGCGCGTTGTCGTGCAGGAGCAGCGGAGACGAGCGATTGACCAATGCTGGTTGGAGATGCGCCAGCTTCTCCATCATTGTGCTCAGTTCTTCACAGTACACATCTGCAGTAATGCTCACCCCGTTTGGTAAGAAGCTGTGATGAATCACACCGGCGCTAGACCACCAAACAGTGACCATCACTTTTCTAGGGGTAAGTTTTCGTTTAGGGCATTGTTTAGGTGCTGAACCAGGATCCAACCAACTTGCTGAGCGCTTGCGGTTATCAAACAGAATCCATTTTTCATCGCAGGTAACAATGCGGTCCAAAATTCCTTCATTTGTGTGTCTGTTGAGCAGTGCAAGGCACGTCTCGACGCGTACTTCGCGCTGGCGATCATTGAGTTCGTGGGGCACCCATTTGTCAAGCTTTTTTACCTTGCCAATTTGACGCAAATGGACCAATATTGTTTTGACGCTAACGTCGAAAGCTGCTGCTAATTCAGCCGTAGATTGTGTATCATCAGCTTCCACAACCGCCTTTAATTCGTCATTGTCGACCAAAGTCTTCGGACGACCGCGAGGTTCATTTTTCAGGTCGAAATTTCCAGAACGGAAGCGAGCAAACCAATAACAGGTGGTGCGTTGGTTTGTAGTGTTAGCTCCGTAAACGTCGTTGATGTTGCGTGCCGCTTGTGCCGCGTTGCTGCCACGACGGTACTCATATTCCATAATTACTCGAATTTTTAACGTATCCATGATGACGAAAAAGATTGAAATGCGATGAAAATGTAACACTAATCAATAAAGAAATGACTACTTTTGGAAAAAAGAATCCATGTTTTTAAAATAAAATTAATTTGAAATTAGAATTCTTAGCCAAACAAAAATTATTTTGATTTGAAATGGCCAGTACTGCAGAACGGCAATTTCATAGGTAAAGACCTAATATATTATGTATCTATAGATTTTACCCATAGAAAGCCATTTTATTTTTGCGTATCTTAGACTATATCCAGCGGCTTCCAGCGACCTTCGCAACATCATCGGTCCATCTTGTAGGATAGCACAAGCCCAGCAACTATCTGGATCCGGATCTTTGGGGGGAGCCTTTGTCCCGCAGTGGACGTCTTTCGGCTGATATGATGATGATGAGTAAGTATCAAAATTATTATTAATGGTTTTAAATACTAGCTGTCAATACTTGTGTCTGATTGTTTCTACCCATATTGAGGTAAGAAGTCAATATTATTATTATGATCAACCTTGTGTGTATAGGGACGGTGGCGCTACCAACAGATCCAATTCACCCCAACCCCCAACTAAGAAGAGCCAGAGAAACATACTCATACATCTACTACCGATTTCAACGACGAGATGGTCCGGCAACACATACTCAAGAGGACATGTAAACGGGGTTGGTCCACTTAATGCAATAATTAAGTAGGCGAACACAATATCTGCTCGATATACAGAGTCTGTAAAAATAATATAATACATATACATGTCTGTATTACAGAGATGTATAGATATGTATTGTTTCATTTTACTCATATTATTATTTATCAACATCATCATTACTTAAACTGAATAAACCAATACCAACAAATATATAAATAACCATCATAATATTAATACGTACATATCTAAAAAAAAAAAACAAATCCACCTCTGTTTATGAAATTTGCTCGGACGGAGGAGGGTGCTTAGAACAGTTAAAGTACATAATATGCCGAAGGAGCGCAGAAAGCTAATATTAGTATATAATTTGCCTTAGAAGTTAATTATTTTAATCAAAAAACACCATACACACCATGCGTTTGACAAACTGAGTGTTAAAACTGAGAACAGATTAATACTATTTGTCTCGAATATTGTCAATAGAACCTTAATGTTGGAATAAGTGCGATTTCTACTAATAATCCATATTTAATTAATCAATCAAGGCGCTTAGAAACTGACTCCACACGAACCCATTATAATATATGATATTTTGTAATCCCTTAAATTTTCATGAATATTTATTAAAATGGGTTTATTCATAGGACCCAGCAGGATTCACTCAATACTTTCGAATATGTTGATGAAGACATTAAGAAATTAATCAAATTATACAAGCTCAACTTCTAAACAATAGACTAATTTGTAAAATTGTGGATTGAAATATTACTTTAATCGTATAATGTTGGGTTCGATATTTAATAGGGATATTTAATCATTCATGTTGCTTTGTGGCTGATGGGAAAGAGTATCACTAACTCATCTCATTCCATGGGGGGCGTAGAAGGTGGCCCAAGGGACTATATACCAGGGAATGGGCAGCAGCGTTTCTTTATGTTCTATGACCCTCATTTTGATTTTTTTTTTTAAACGGGACTAGTCCCTCCCTCTTACCCACCACTGCAACTCCTGTAAGCCAGGATCAACAGTGGCACACAATTAAATGACACTGAGCGGTGAAGCTCAATGCATGTCCCGGGGAATCGCTTTAACTGTCTTGGATCCCACAACGAATTTAATCAGAAACAGAAAAAAGGAGGAGTTTGACAATGAATAGTTCCACTTCCCTCCAGAGCAAAGCGGGAGACAGAATGATGTAAAGAGGCTATAGCCTCATAAAATGAGAGATTTGCAACTAGAGAAGCCAGCTGCAAAAGCACCGAGGATCAATTTAAGGGTCCTAAGTGAGCTGTTATATTTGATTCCAATAGTATGTCTATGACCATCACTCCCCAACTTGCCAAGCATCCTAGTAACCATACGGTCCACGTGATGGTAAGTGGTCACCGTAGCTTATGAACGCTTGCAACATCAAGGCCATCATCAGCGCGTTGCCGACCCTTTAGAAACCTTATAACAATTTTTTTGAAGGCCCCCCTGCTATAATCTCTGGGGAAAAGCGTGACAGTGAGTTCATTCCACAGCCTCAACGTACGTGAGAGGAAATTTATAAAATTATGGCAGAACCCCCCTATATAATAAAAAAATAAAAATAAAACTTTTATTTCTTAGAATAGTTGCTGTAGTCCAATACAAATAGCATATTAAGGTAAGAAACACATAAAAATACTACACTTAACTGGTTAGGGTACTGTCCTCTTTGATAGGCTACAGGATAGCCTGTAATAAAGAGAAACAGTGCCGTCTCGTTGGATTGAATACATTTATGCAAATAAATTTTATAATTATTTTATTATATAGTATTATTACTGACTGCCTCGTTAGTCTAGCGTGTTCAACCGCAGACAATAAGGTCCTGAGTTCAAACCTGGGTCGGGCCATAAAAAAATATATAGATAGTGATACTTCGCGAAAAAAACTCAAAGACACGAAAATGTCGTTGGTTCAACTTGAACTTTTTCCGGTCATTACAGCTAGCTACAGGAAGTGCTATTGTATTTGCGCACATACTTGTGCATTATCGCACAGGTGGCTATCTCCATGGAGACAGGCCACCATGGCTGAAATTCGTTTAGGAGGACACTTAATATTAAGTTTTATTTTAATACTACAAGTTGAGTTGTGAAAACTTCCATTTTCAAGGTCACAAACAACGTTAACTTTTTTAACAACTCAAACCTAAAAAAGGGTAAGGACTTGCAATGGGTCCCATTTTAAGACAACCATCATCATTTATCAAATCAAACATAAGCCACACAGGGTGACAATCCAGACAGGAAATCAAAATCCGTAGACAAACGGAAGCACCGCCATATTGCGATCAAACAGCAAATTACAGATAAACATTAAATGATAGAGTTTAGCAAAATTATAGAGCGGCGAACGAAAACTGTTAGATTTGACGCTACTGATGCGGTTTTTAAAATGGAACAGTTAGGAAACGCCTTGGGTGGTGTATTTTTTAGACTTTTTAGAGAATAGTAGCAGTTTTGAGTAATAAGTAGTTTTGGATTTTAGAAAGGCGTTTGATTCGGTTGCTATCACGCATATCGATGTTATAATACAAGAAAAAATTGCTAATTTTGTATGGCGCCAAGTAATCTGCAACAGTAAACGGATTTTTTTAAATTAATATATTAACCAAATACCATTTTCTTTGATTAGCGTGTGTTTGCCGCGAGGAATATCTCCACCCCATCTCATCCTGGGGTGGTGCAGAAGTTGGCCTAAGGTAATACCTACCAGAGATTGAGCAGCGGCCTCTTTTTGAGTACTTTGACCGTATTACCGTACACCCTTTATACTGTAACTCAAATGAATAGACAACATAGTCTTAGGCTTTAGAAATTATAACCAGTTCCACCGCTCACATAGTCCCACACCCATTTCACGTCCTATGTTATACCTTGACAGCTACGTTAAAATAAAATATAAATTAAATATATATTTGTTTTGTCACGTAGACTTTAAAAAGCGCTTGTAAATAGTCAGAACATGTTTGTAGCATAGTATAATTAATTAATTATTATACAGTTATTTCTAGGTACATATACAATACTCTTTATTGTACATCAAATGAATTACAAAAAAGAACTTAAATACTAGCATAATAATGTACAAAGGGCGGTCTTATCGCTAGCTGCGATTTCTTACAGACAACCTTAGGATGGACAGGAGTTGTATGAAATGAAAACGGGTAAGAGGTGTAACAAGTTCAGTAAAAGAAAAAGATTAAAAGAAACAGAAAAGGTAGGTATCAGATATTAAGTAGGAGTACACCTGCATATATGTAGATATTTAGGTACACGGATTGTACTCGTATGAAAACATTTACAATAAGATTTATATTATAATAGTAATGTTGTTTAGCTAGCTTTTATTAAGTTATTGTTAAAGAGATTATGTATTGGTTTATTTATCGAAATTTAGAGTTTTTTGTTATATCTTACTGCTTGGTCTAGCGGTAGCTAACTACCGCAGATAATGAAGTCCTGGGTTCAAATTTAAATTGGTATTATTCTCCTTAGAAAAGTTCTAAGTATCAACCCGGTGTCTGGTAGATGGCACGTAAAGCCGTTGGTCCTGTAACTGAGCTTTTTCCGGTTCCTCTGATTGCACACACACTTCTCCATTATAAGATGTCCCACGCAGATGGCTATTCTCCATTAAAACTGGGCGCGATGGTTGAAATTATACCAGAAGAACACATGTAAATGGTACAGACGCCAGCACATCAAGCTACCCCAGTCTGTCAAATTTCTTTTATAGATTTTCAACTTTATCACATAAGCATAAGGTTCAGTTTCAAATGGGAAAATTTGAAAGATTGGAGTAGCTTGATGTGCTGGCGTCTGTACATTTATTAAAACAGTTTATGTCCAATTTAAGTGCAAAAATGCATATAATATAATAAAAAAAGGTTTTTATTCACGTAGTCGTTATGTTTGAAGCAATACAGTCAGGTAAATATAATTATTTCTAAGTGAATATAGATATTTACGTACACGGATTGTATGATAACATTAATATATAACATTTAATTGGTGAATTAGTTATCTAGCCAGCTTATATTAATTTATTAAAATGTCATCATCATCATATCAGCCGAAAGACGTCCACTGCTGGACAAAGGCCTCCTCCAAAGATCTCTACAATTGCCGGTCTTGCGCTATTCGCATACAGCAGTTTCCAGCGACCCGCACACGATGAAAATGTATAGTGACTAAAATGATAGGTACAGACGCCAGCATATCAAGCTACAGTCTATCAGTACAATCTGTCAAATTTCCCCGATTGAAAGCGAATTTTATGCTTTTGTAATAAAGTGGAAAATCTATAAAAGAAGTTTGACAGATTGGGGTAGCTGGATGTGCTGGCGTCTGTACCTATTTAATACAACAACAAAAAAAATGTTTAATAGATCATTATTATTAGGTCTTTAATTAAATATTAATGAATTGGCTATAAAAGACCTAATGCATAATTTAATAATAAAACAAGACATGGAATCTACATCACAGATCAGCTTGCGTGGTCACTTTTCTTCAATTTACTGCAATCGGATAACAGTTAGTCACATTAGTGTCATGGTGGACGATCTGATTGGTCACACAGCCAACAACTGGAGCAATTTGCGAAGAATGTCATTGTGGACTACATACGAGAATTGTAACGGAGACATAGAAAGTATAACAGAAATGTATAAGACTATAACGAACTACCCAGTAATATCAGAGAAATGTCTACGAATATGTTTAAAAAACTATAGAAGCCAAATTGTGTATCAGGGCTTACTAAAAATCGTATGAATATTATTTAGGTGACAAAATGGCTTTGGATTGAGTCACTCTAGATGTATATAAGTGCAATTATTATTTTATATTAAGAAAGTGTAACAATCATAATTTTTTTAAGAAACTCACGATTATGATCTATACATATAATAAAATCGTAGGAAAGTCAAAACTGTACATTGCATATCTTTTTAAAAGGATACTTGGGGCATGATCTACACTCGATATCGAAGCCAAAAATATAGATTTAAAATTTTTCTCTGTATGTATGTCCGGGCTAAACTCAACAAGTACTGCATGGATTTACTTCAAATTTTGCATGAATATTACTAAGAGGTCGGATCAACATATAGGCTACATATTATCACGCTATCACCTACGGGGGAGGAGTTGTGATAATTTATAAAATTAAACGCGGGTCAAACCGCGGTGCACAGCTAGTATCAAATAAAATGTTAAGATATAAATATTTTAGATAAGGATTCCTACTGAGTTTTCTATCAGTAGCTGCAAAGTAATGCACTGCACGGTAGGGTGAAAAAAATTGACGATTCCATACAAATGTTATATATTAACGCACGAAATGAATTAGAAAAAGAATGTGGTTGCTTACGGTGCTCTGTTGACCAATATAACTGAACAACTTGTGGAACATTACCTAATGCTATTTGCATCAAGAACCGTCCATTTTTGCAGTAAAATTTATACATAAATATCCCAAAATATACAGTAAAATGTTAAGGCTCGTTTACGCACATTTCGTTACACGAGATAGCGTAGACAGCGACTGATAGCGAGCTATATGACGGGCCGGTTGGCGCGGTTGGTCAATGCTTGCTTTCACACCGCAGATCGTGGATTCGATTCCCACCCAGGACAGATATTTGTAAGCATGGACAGGTCTGTTTGTCCTGAGTCTGGATTAATTATATAATTATATATTTACAAAAGAAAAGTAGTATAGGTATGTAACATATCAGTTATCTGGTTCCTATAGTAAAAGCTCTGCTAAGTTTGGGATCAGATGACCGTATGTGAATAAGTTCCCAAAATATTATAAAAATAAATATATCAATACCACGTAAGTGCAGCAAAAGAAAGCAACGACTTAAGATCAAAGAGAAAATAGTGCTGTCGGTAATGTCTTTTAAAAACTCAACCTAATGAAATGTAACACCTCTCTCTAATACAGCTCGTATGAAAGGAACAGTCCATACCTAAAACTGTCACACTACTAAAACTGGACGTATCACTTATTTTTCTTCAATACTTTGCACGAACACTAAATTAAGACATATCTCAGGGATCTCCGATGCCTTTGATTGTGCTAGGCTAATTTTGCTCTTCCCCACATGGTAGGATCTATTATGGAACCTCTCTTGGCGGGATATTCAACAGTTCCCGCTATGATGCCTGTAATAACGGCCCTTCTTCTTTGGCCACCTTTACCAGGTTCTCCAGCAACATATTCCACTATAAAATTTTCATATTCTAATAATATCCTGGGCATTATTCATACACTACCGCTCAATTCATTTCTAACTTCTGCTTTTTTTCTTTCTGATTAAATTCGTTGCGGGATCCAAGACGGTTAAACCGATTCCCCGGGACATGCCTGAGCCTCACCGCTCAGTGCCATTTCATTGTATGCCACTGTACGATGTCGATATGACATGGCAACCTTCAAGAAGCGAGCCTATTCTTTTGTTAAAGGCCGTCAACGCCCTTGCGGCTCCTCTGGTGTTGCAAGTATCTAAGGGTGGCGATGATCACTTACCATCAGGTGAACTACTTGCTCTTTTGCCATCCTATTCTATAAAAAAACACGGTTATCTGATCCCATACTAAGCAGAGCTTTTATTATGGCAACCAGATAACTGATATACTACAACATATTATACTACTTTTCTTTTTTAAATACGTACTTATATAGATGATTACATCCAGACTCACAACAGGACAAACAGACATGTACACGCACACAAATATCTGTCCTGGGTGCGAATCTGCGGCGTGAAAGGCAAGCATTTACCAAGCGCAGTAATTAAATATTCCTTTTGCTGCTACTGCTATCAGGTTATATTTTATGAAATAAGTGGTTTTCATTATCCACATATTTCTCAAGGTTACCAATAGCCTGAAGCATTCCTTTGTCCAGGATTACATAAAGTGTAAAATGAGGCCGCCATGCATGCCGTGTATGGTCAAATTGCGCACCTGTTTTGAATGCTTTTTAACTTTGCCCCCATTTCATTTTAAAAGGAACCAAACCTATGCTTGTACTTAGTGCCTTTTTAAAGTAGTTCTTCGGCCATTATCTTTAGTTTTTTAATGAAAAGCTGCGTTCTGTTATGTAACATGTTACGTTCTGTTATGCCAATAGACACAAATTTCTTTATAAAAAAAGAAAACAAAACTATTCTGAAACAGAGTTTATTTTATAAACTTTAAAACAGTTGTTATATTTATTCTTTAGGCAACCGCTCTCTACTGAAGTTTAAAACAGACTGAGGACTTACTGAGCCTCTAATCCTAACTAGCATACATATTGATTGGGTTGCTAAACAACGGCCAGAGCTACATTAAGGGCTACAGGACTAGGGTATAACAGTACGGTAAGGATAAGTTAGGTTGAACGACACCCTCAATATTTTTTTGGGGAAGCTAAGGAATAACAAAATCAACGCAATACTTACCTACTTATCGTATGGGCAGTGGTTACCCTAGTGTCAGAGTTGTTCAAGCCGAGTAGGTCTCTGACATGGCTTAACGACTATTGACTAAGGGCTACAGCTGGGAACAACAGCTTAACGTGCCCTCTGAAGCACGGAGACACTCATAACTGTAACACGCATTACTCAACACGTAAATAATAATCTAATATAAATCGCCACCTCATAACTAATATTCGATTATTCATCGAATATTACTTAATCCGAGTGCAAAAGTTGTCAAACGTCAGTGTCAAACTTGAATTGACAGCGTCAGGTAGATGTGAAGGCAATCGGTCATCGTCCGTCGAGCGAGTAGCTAACGTAAGTAGCTCTTTGTGATTTAATGTTATAAACTGAAGATAATCTATACAAATAAATAAAAATGGAGTGTCTGTTTGTAGTATTGAAATAACCGGTTTTTACTACATAAATATGAATATATATACGGTACATACACCAAAATAACATTTTTTACAATTTTTGTCTGTCTGTCTGTCTGTTTGTTCCGGCTAATCTCTGAAACGGCTGGACCGATTTGGACGGGACTTTTATTGGCAGGTAGCTGATGTAATAAGGAGTAACTTAAGCTACTTTTATTTTAGAAAAAGTCATTTATTTTACTAAAAAAAAAAAAAACAAAATAAACTAATTAACACGCGGACGAAGTCGCGGGCACAGCTAGTGTGTAATAAATTATGTTGTTATGGTACTGATCATGTTTGATTTCGAGCCATTCCCTTCTGAGTTTTACATTACATTAACTACTTTAGCGGTCAGAAGGGTTTTATAACGTTGCCATTTGGAGGGGTATGCCGTAGTCACCGCGCTTGGCAAGCGAGTTGGTGACTGTAGTTAGGTGGTAGCTAATACATAGGTGGCGCTGCTGCCTGACTGCCTGGTGTATCCCTTAGTGGCCTTTAACGACACCCACACAATGGTATGGGGTGATCCTTTTACACGGGCATGCTGGCGTGGTCGGCAAATGCTTGCTTTTCACGCCGGAGGTCGTGGGTTCGATACCCACCCAGGACAGATATTTGTGTGCATGAACATGTCTGTTTGTCCTGAGTCTGGGTGTAATTATCTATATAAGTATGTGTTTACAAAAGAAAAGTAGTATATGTATTATATCAATTATCTGGTTTCCATAGTACAAGCTCTGCTTAGTTTGGGATCAGATGGCCGTGTGTTAATAGTGTCCCAGAATATTATTATTGGTGATATTCATGAAATTGATATTTTAAAGTTTAAAAAGAAACATTTGTAAATTGGAAGTAAAATCGTAAAGTAACGGTATCTGTACTACGCTCATTCACTCACCAATTAGCATAAAAAATAGTCTTTATTTTTACATAGATAAGGTCCACTCAGTATTATGATGACTGCACATGTGGTTGCGTGTGATTAAGACAGTCGCCTCGCCACTTCTTGTCTCGGGTTCGATTCCCGCACATGATAACTATTTGTGTGAACCATGTGCGGGCGCTTTAAAAATATCTTATGATATCTGACCTACATTATGATTTTCTTTTAGATATTTATGTAATATTATGTTTATTTTACTATGTAGCTGACTAGGTCAGAAGTACCCTAAACCGGCGAGTATGTATGAAGAATATAATGACAGTAATCGAGGCAAAAGACGTGTGCAAAGATCGTGACAAATGGAAATCCGTTGTCTCTGCCTACCCCTCTGGGAAACAGGCGTGAGTCTATGTATGTATGTAGCTGACTGCAAATAAATTCAGTTCGTGGGTTCGTTTCCCACGCGCACTTAAATTATACAATTAATTAAAAAAAAACGTTAAAGCTTACAGGAGTCATTTGAATAGGAATGTATGGATATACCTCTGGCTCATTTTCTATTATCAGAATTAAGATAATAGGATACATATTAAAAAGAAATCAATCTAAGTATTTAACCAAGTAGCTACTTTTTACAAAAAGAATATTGTTTTGAAAAAATTAATCCAAACAGATTTGCCGGAAGCATTCACATTAAAACAACACGTATACATATACAGGTTGTTATTATAATATCTCTTGACAATAACTTGATACGAGCTAGCTAAATATCATTGCTGTTATAAAATAAATTTTATAAATGTTTTAATACAATCAATACAATGTGTACCTACCTAAATATCTATGTTACTAGAAATAATAATGTATACAACTATAATACTACAATTACATGTACTGACTATTTACAAACGCTTTTTTAAAGTCTACGTGAATAAAAACCTTTTTTATTTTTATTTAAATAATACTTGCTTTTATTATTTCGTAATCTGGGGCTTATGAGGTGAAGTAGCTCTTCTAATGAGGTTTTGCTATTTGATTCTGGTATCAATACGAGACGGTGTGAGGCGGCTGTAAGGTGACCTTCTTAAGGCAAACGTCTTGCTATTATATAAAAAACCATTGCTAATGATTGTTTCTAACTTATCTATACATATAATAAAATCGTAGGAAAGTCAAAGCTGTACATTGAATATTTTTAAAAAGGATACTTGGGGCGTGATCTACAATCGACATCGAAGCCAAAAATATAGTTTTTAGAATTTTTGTCTGGTTGTCTGTATGTATGTCCGGGCTAAACTCAAAAACTACTGCATAGATTTACTTCAAATTTTGCATGAATATTACTAAGAGGTCGGGTCAACATATAGGCTACATATTACCACGCTATCACCTACGAGCTGTGTTAATTTATAAAATTTAACGCGGGTAAAACCGCGGGGCACAGCTAGTATATAATACAGAAAGACAATGAGGCGATGAATTTAAATGTAATTACAAGATCTTATTGTGATTTGTCTGACTAGAAAATCCTCATATCCGAAGCCTGGTATCAGAACAGAGCTGACAATCCTGTGCACGATTTCACTCTAGTGTTGTCCGATAATGAAAGTAAGGTTAAACCATAGTAACCCTCATGTACAGACGCCAGCACATCCAGCTACCCCAATCTGTCAAATTTCAGGTTCACTTTCAATTGGGATAATTTGACAGATTGGGGTAACTTGATGTCCTGGCGTTTGTACTACACTATTTTCTATGTAGCTGGTTAATCTCTGCTCACATTGGCCTCAGCCAAAAGACGATCAGAAAAAGAGGAATATACCTACGTCTGTATGTCTATATGTCTGCTTGCCTGTAATCGTACCTCGCATGACAATTGGCCGATTTCAATAAAGTTATTTTAATCATAAAGCTAGATAGTTCGCAAAATAGTTTTAATTACATTTCATAAAATTCAAGGGGCGCGTTGAAAGGCATAGTTATTCTAATTATTGTTGTAATTAAGAGTAAGTTTAACTGAACACGTTAAAAAAGAAAAAAGTGAGTGATTCGTAATGCTGGTTAGTTATCTTGCCAACACCCTGTTTATTTTCATCAAACATCAGATTTAGATAAACATTTGTTCATCGATTATTTTAATAACACAAAATGGTTTTGATTCGTCCATTAAGTATTTTGAAAACGAGAGTGTTGATTTCTCCCTAAGGGGACAATTCACACCTTTTTCAACCTAACTTAGATATTTAGGTTACGTTTAAGTTATTAATTCTTAGGAATTTCTCATGAAATATATTTGAAAACGTTGGAGTTGATATTTTAGGATTAAAAGGCTTACGTGTTAGTCCAGTTGTTGAAAGGAAAATCAAAGACTAATTTATATAAAGACCCTTTTATTTGAAGCACGGAAGCTAGATTAATAAAATGTATAAAACTAAATATTTATACGCGATGAACGGCTGGTTGGGGTGGTAATTACTTGCCTTTCACGCCGCAGGTCGTGGGTTCGATTCCCACCCAGGACAGATAGATATATGTGTGCATGAATGTTTTTCCTGAGTCTGGGTGCAATTATCTATATAAGTATGTATTTACAAAAGAAAAGTAACATATCAGCTATCTGGTTTCCTTAGTACAAGCTCTGCTTAGCTTGTGATCAGATGGCCATGTGTGAATAATGACCCAGGATATTATTTTTGTATTATTAACTGACGTAGTAAAAAGGTACTCGTGTTGAAACCACGAACCGGAAGATGCAGCATGGGTAGGCCCTTTACAAGGTGGAACCATGACCTTGAAAAGATTATTGGAAGTAGAATGTTAGTTTCGAGAAAGCAGCTGAAGCAGAATGTTAGTTTCGAGATGTAGATATCTCGAAACTAACATTATGGAGATATTTGAGTACGATTGTTTAAATCGGTTTTCTTTGCTGTACATAGATACAGTTTCGTTTGTTTTCATTGACGGAGTGGACTGCTTTTTAATTAACAAATTAATTGCTACAAATTAATTGTAAACATATCATTACATTTATTAAATATATACTTAATATTATAAAAAGATAACTTTTGTGAGTTTCTGACATTTTAATTGATAATCTCTGGACCTACTGAACCGATTTTCAAAATTATTTCATCAATTGCTATATTATTTTGGAGAGTCATAGGCTAATGAAAACTTCCAATATTAATAACGCATCTTTACTGAAACTTCAACAATGTCCAAACGGGCATATTTATAACGCGGAACAAACTCCGCGGGCACTGCTAGTACTTGGTCCAGTAGTGGACGTCTTCCAGCTGACATGAAGTGACATGAGCATTGTGTTCGTTTGCTCTACGATTATCTTTGGGTTTTCTAGCAGTTTAAAAAATAAAACATTAAAAATATAAAATAATGCGTTTTAGGTGAAAACAAAATTTTAAAATAATTAAAAATATAAAATAATGCGTTTTAGGTGAATACAAAATTTTAATGTTTTAAGTTAGTGCCAATAATTATGTTTATTCTTACCCTTTACTTTAAAGTATTATGGGTAGTGGTATGGGTAGGGTAGGCGCTCTTAGCCAGATGCTCTGGCCAGTCCGTAAGTGATTGGCAAGGTCAAGCAACTAGGCTCGCGGTCAGTCCATAGATGGGTGACAACCAAAGTGGTTTAATTTGTGAGCGTCTCCGTGCTTCGGAGGGCACGTTAAGCCGTCGGTCCCGGTTGTAGCCATTAGGCAACAGTCGTTAAGCCATGTCAGAGGCCTACTGGGCGGCTTGAACAACTCTCCCACCAGGGTAACCACTGCCCATACGATAAGTAAGTGGTATCCTTGGTGACAGAGTTGTTCTAGTGTTCTGTAGGCATCTGAAATGGCTTAACGTCTGTTGTGTAATGACTTAAACTGGGGCCGACTGCTTAACTTGCCCTCCGAAGCACGGAGATGTTCAGAAATTAAAACACTTTGGTGTCACCTGACTATAGACTGGGCGTGTGCCTAGATTCTTTACTTAACGTAACTTAACTTAACTTAATCACTTACGGACCGGTGCCGCAGTGAAAGCAACTGACTGTGAGCGCCCTAAGGTCTAGCGGTTGCGTGTTCAACCGCTAATAATAAGGTCCTGGGTTCAAATCCAGCGTCGGGCGAAGAAGTGATTTTTCAATTTTAGGTGGAAGTCTGCCAGTTGGCGACTTCTTTTTCTTTGCACACACACTTGTGCACTATAATATGTCCTGCGCAAATGGCTAGTTTCCATTGAGACTGGCCGCCGATGCCCAAATTGACCAGGAGGACATTTTTTATCGGTTTAAAAAAACAACGCCAGCACTAGGGAATCTAATCCCTGTGTCGGTAGACTACTTTACAAACATATAATAGACATATTACATCCAGACTCAGAACAACTATTTATGGGTCAAACAAATAGTTGTCCGGCGCGGGACTCGAACCCGCGACACGAAGAGGCGAGGCGACTGTCGTAGCCGCTGCGCCACACGTGCAGTCGAATTTAAATAATTATAATATTATTATATTTATAAAAATTAAGTAGGTATTAAACTAAAATAAGTTTCTACTTGCAGGTGGTTTTGGAGTGTTTCTGTTTTTCTGTTGAAGTAAGAAACCAAACTAAAGTTTCCTTCGTCATTGCTTCTTGTATGATACATTGAGAAATTTTAGGTGGTCCAACAGATACGAGAGGTACCTACGTCCCTTAACAAAAAAAAATAGCAAAATCACTGAGCCATCGCCCATGCATAATTATCTGAAATAATGCCCGAGAATCTACAAAACAAATACAACTAATATAAGTTATTAAAATCAATATTTCGGTAATAACAGCTTTTTCTGATCTATGACAAATTATTATTTGTTTTGCGAAGCGTTATAATTATCTACTGTCATTTGAAGTTACTACATTCTGATATAGACTCTAAGCATGTGCAAACAAGATTTGAAATTGTAAATCAATGATATGTCTTTGCAAAAATAATTTCTTGCGGTCATTTCGCGTAAAATTTTGGCATGCTATCCAAGATGGTATACTTTAGAACGGGAACTTTGGTGCTTTTGAATTAAGGTTTAAATTTGTAAATCAAGCATTAGAACAAAAGCAAGACCATTTTGCCAACAAATCTTCTTGCGGTTTGCGACAAAGACTGTTTTTTTATGGTGCGGTTTTAGCATGCGCCTGCGCACTGACTTGCGGAAGTATTGTTTGTGATCTATTTGTCATATTAGTTACGGTGTCTTTTGTTTCTTTTTTGTTAGTTTTGTTTGTTATAATTATGGCGGTTATGATTTTTGATGATTGAAAATGTGGGTGTGTTTTTATCTCGTTTTTGGTTGAGCAATTTTGTCCTTGATCATTTGAGGTAATGGTATTATTCCCAATGTAGATTTAGGTTTTAACCGACTTCAAAATAAAGGAGGCTATCAATACGACTGCATAATTTTTTCTTTTTGTACATTTTTAAGAGAATTCTTCATTCCTTGTAAAGTGATTTTGATAGTAGTTTATTCGATGGAAAATAATAATAATAATTAATCCATTTATTTCAATTCATTTACACCTATAAAACACGTTAATAAATTAAAATGAAATTTTATAATACAATAAAATTAATTGGAAATAATAATAATATTAGAAGAATAATACCCATCACGAATTAACCCCATGTATGTTCTACGATTTTGCGTAGTTATCAAGATGGTTTTTTTTTTATTCGGATACTCTTCATCATAAAGTGTCTAAATTTTGAGTTTGGACGTCAACTCCTCAGCCACCCTGTATAAAATCACTATCATATAATCTTACGGTCACCGTAGCCTAGTTGGTAGTGATCCTGCCTACGAAGCTGGTGGTCCTGGGTTCGAACCCCGGTAAGTGCAAATATTTGTCTGATGAGCACGAATATTTGTTTCTGAGTCATGGATGTTGTCTATGTATATAAGTATTTATCTATCTATATAAGTACGTATATCGTCGCCTGGTACCCATAGCACAAGCTTTGCTTAGTTTGGGGCTAGGATGATCTGTGTGACATTGTCCCCAGATATTATTATATATCACTGCTAGTATTAATACTTTTTCATAGGCATTGGTACAGCGACATGCCAGCTGGCACATTGCCGGCTGAAAGAACAATTCAGCCTCTTTTACTGTTGAGGCAGCTCGCCTCTGGAATGCGTTGCTTTTAACAATTAGACGTGCTCAATCCCTTGGTTTGTTCAAAACACTAGTGAAAAACCACTACTTGTCACTATGAATGCATTTCCAGTGTCCTTCCATATTATATTATTTATTATGTATGTATTATTATGTTTATGTAATTAAGTATGTATTATATCTAATGACATGGTAGTATTACTATTAAGTAAATGCCATTTTTAGTCTGTAAGTATTTAAATTCCTACTTAAATTATTTTATCTTGCACTACCCTTATCATGTTATCTTTTTATATTTCGGCTTCATATCCATCCAAAGGTTGTCTGGAAGAGATCGCTGACTGCGATAAGACCGCCTATTGTACAATTTGCTTTCAATTTTTCCTATATAATTTATTTATTAAGAAAACCAACAGCGATACAGATAATGACACAATTTACATGATACAATATAAAGGGAAGGCCAATGACAGGTTTTCCTTAGTGTAACATTAAAAGTGTAGTTGGCTAAAAAACGGACATAAAATATAATGCTGACACCAATCATTTATCAGACATCGATGTGGTGAGACTACTGCACGCTAATGTATGCAGTAGGTAGTCTCGATTAAGTAGGTATTAATTGCGAGAAATGAAGTGATGTGATACATCGATGTCCACCCAATGATTTTAAAGATATAAGTATATAATGTTGTAAGTATACATAGTTAATTTTAATTTATTAATATACATTCTAAAGTAAGACTGAATATATACAAATTCAAATAGGATTATTAGATCTTAGTCGTTTGTTTTTTATGGTGCTTATAATTTGGGATTTATAAGTTTTTTTTTAAACAAGAAAAGATATCAATTTCCTTGAAGGTTGTATTATGTGTTCGAGCAATTCGTGTAAGCACACTATTTTGGGCATATTTCGTAGCGTGATGGGATACGTGCAACATTGGAGTGTGACGAGTTCGTCGGAGAGGTGTGTTAAATGTCACTTGAGACAGCAACTCGGGGCAGTCAAGGCGTCCATTGAGGATGTCATATAGAAGGCGCATGTCTAATACTTTGCGTCGTTTTTCGAGGGTTAACATGGCATGCGAGCTGATACTTTGTTGGTAAGATATTGGGAGTTTTCGAAGGCGATAATTTAGATGATTGACAAATTTTTTTTGGATGCGTTCTATTGGACTTGTATAAATAATGTAAATCGGTGACCAGATAGGGCGTGCATATTCGAGTGAACTACGCACATATGCGAAATAAATAGTTTTTAGAGACTCAATATTTTTAAATTTTTTGCAAGTTCTTAGCACGAATCCCAGATTTTTAAATGCTTTTGTAGTGATGAAGTCTATGTGTTCTGAAAACGATAATTTGCAATCAAATACAACACCTAAGTCACGAACCGTATTGATTTCACTTATAATTTATTTATCTGAAATTGGTGTGCAATAAAGAGTATTTATCTTATCTTATCAGCCTTTCTGAAATTATGCTTAAAATGGAATGTTGGAAACTTGGAACTGGTCCACAATGTTGTGGCCACACTTGACCTACTGCAAGCGCGGCGTAAAAGCAGTCCACGTGCGCCTCTACAAACATTCTCGAGGCGCTTCAGTATCGGGGCAGCCCCAACATAGTCACGAATGCGTTATTACATTAGAATTTGACTGCCTCGTTGGGCTAGCGGTAGCGTGTTCACCCGCAGATAATAACCTCGGTTCAACTCCCGGGTCGGGCCAAATAGTGATGTTGTAGTGTGTTTCCGTAAAAAGAAGTTACTCAGTATCAGCCTGAAGTCTGGAAGTTGGCGGTATTACACCCCCGTGCCTCGGAGAGCACGTAAAGCCGTCAGTTACAGGACCTCTTTCCGGTCGTGTCGCTAGTCGGAGGAGGTTATCAGATTCTCTGACACTGCCGCGCACCATCCTTGGCTCTTTTTAAGTCAGGTAATAAAAGTGGATAAATGGGTGTATTTGACCCCTTTTACCATCAAATTACTAATGTTACGTGCTTTATCCATTGTTTGTGATTAGATTTTGATACATCTTTATTCATTGTGCAAGTACAATATCATTTATTTGCAATTATAGGTTTATAAAGATGTTACAATTGGTTTATGTTAAGCTATATTACTGCTGTGTGGTGACGGCGACAAATATCGGAATCAGAATATCATCACCCCATCTCATCCCGTGGGGGGCGTAGAAGTCGGCCCGAGGGAATATCTACCAGAGGATGGGCAGCAGCTTCCTTCTGATTACTATGACCATCTTACTGCGATCGCCAACCCGCCTGCCAAGCGTGGCGATTATGGCATATCCCCCCAAGACGATTCTTGAGGGAGGCTTGTCCAGCAGTGGACTTATTTAGCTGTAATGATGAAGCTATATTTTACCAGTTAAGCATTTAAATTTGACAATGTTATCAGTATGGTCGCATAAATCCGTATAAGAATGTATGTACTAAAAAAAGTAGTATATGTAATGTATCAGCTGTCTGGTTGCCATAGTACAAGCTCTGCTTCGTTTAGGATCAGATGGCCGTGTGTAAATAATGTCTCAGGATATTATTATTATACACAAAACAATAAACAATATATATACATTTTGTTCAAATTGGTGAACACAAAGATAAGCTGATATCGGCTCTAAATTTTTAACCAACTTAAAAAGGATAAGGTTATCACCTCCATCCTTTTTCGGTCGCATCCTCCTGACTCTACCACGTACCATCCAAGTAATTTGGTGGTAAAGGTGGTCAAATGGGTGCATTTGACCACCTTTACCACCAACCTTTACCATCTCACCTCTCACTTGACCACCGTCGTCACAAGAACTTCTTCGACAATCTAGGATGATCCGTACGACGAGAGCATCACTTACCTAGAGCAAGTGAAGACACACAGAGACTCTCGTTAGACTACACAAACCGATATATCGTACTCACCGAACGAGAGTCCGCCTTGTTCCTGATTTTGTAGACACGAGTAGCATGTTCAACAATATTATGCTTATTTCGAGTTTTTATGTTTAAGAGTCTTAAAGCTTAACCTCTTAAAGCCCCCTAAAAATGCCGCCAATTAAAAGTTATGCCATGCATTACATCATGAAAGTACAAACGGACAGACCCAAATCTTTTGACCATTTTCAAAGGAAATTCTCGCTCAAAATTAACCTCAATAAAATAATACAGGAGGCCAATCCAGTTCCTATTCTTAATTTTCAACCTGCATGCGTTCAAGGCTCCTATTCAGGATACGGGCCAAATGAATATAATTACAAAACCACGGAGTTTTTTCAAGTCAAAAGGGTCTTTGTAAGTTCGCGTGATTGGTACATCCTTGGGAAATAAGTGGTGCTATTCAATAATGTTACTTTTGCGGCACAAGGGCAGGGTACCGTTGTTTGGATAAGGTCAGACTATTGAAGAGTTCAGGTACTGGATTTGTTTCAAATTAAGTGCTTTTTTAAAGCAAAGTAATTGGAGGTATTCATAACTTATTAGCCAAGGACACATCTCAATTTATTTGACTACCTTGGTAGACCATTTGTAGTATGTTCCTCTGTAGTAAATGTGGTCTTGGATTCAAATCCTTTGTCTGGCGAAAAAAATGGTTTAAGGATTTTCTGAAGAGGAAAATCCTAAATGGGTGACATATATTGGAACATGACATCTTTATTTATTCGTTTATCTACTATAGAGACAGATAATTATTACGGAAATTAATAAAATTATTATTTTGACTTATTTGTTGGTCTAGTTAGTGACCCTGGCTAATAAACTAGAGTTGTGGGTTCGGTCCCCATCCAGGACAAATCTTTGTGTGATAACCACGAACACTTGTTCTATTTCCAGGTCTAATTTATCTAGCATATGAAGGTATGTATTTAAAAATATATAGTATTTATTATTTATTTATGTATCGACACAATATTTAAACAAAAGTATGTTTTCTTCAAAGTAGGAATAAACACGTAGTTTTGTAAAATAATCAAACGCATATTCATTAACTCGACATATGTTTGTTGAACTAATATTTTCTGGCTGACTCAATCTCATTCCGTGGCGGGCGTAAAATTCACCCCGAGGGAATCTTTCAGAGGACGGGCAGCAGCGTCTCTCTCCGTACTATGACCATTATACTGCACTACACGTGTTTAGTGGTGTACAGTATGCTCTCAGTATGGTGCCATATACAGTTTGTTTATATTGGTGAAAATAAGAAAAAATAATGTCGGCTCTATGTTTTTAACCGACTAAAGAAGGAGGAGGTTATCAGATGCTCTGACTCTGGCGCATACCATCCTTGGCTCTTTTTAAGTCAGGTAGTAAAAGTGGTCAAATGGGTGTATTTGACCCCTTTTACCACCAAATTACTAATGTTACGTGCTTTCTCTATTGTTTGTGATTAGATTTTGATACATCAGAATGGGGAGGGAATCTTTCAGAGGACGGGCAGCAGCGTCTCTCTCCGTACTATGATCATTATACTGCGAGCGCTAACCCATTTGCCAATTGTGGCGGCATTACATATACCTCCAAATGATGGACACAATCCAATGTGGTAATCTTTTGGGGAGGATTTTGTCCAGCAGTATTCATTATGCTGCCATGATGTTAACGATGATTGTAATTTAGGCGGATAACATTTATTACCTGTAACCCTATGATCATCATCATTTAAGCCGAAAGACGTCCACTGCTGCTCAAAGGATTTCCCCAAAGATCTCTACAATTGCGGCTCTTACGCTACTTGTACCCAGCGGCTTCCAGCGTCACTCTCAAGATCATCGGTCCAACTTAGGGTTTACCCACACTTTCCGGTTGGTGGTCACCACTCGAAAACCTATCTGCCCCAACGGTCTTCCGTTCTACGTGCTATGTGCGCTGCCCACAGCCATTTCAACTTGTAAATTATTCTTTTCTTCTTATTTATCTCTGTAATACCATTTAATCTATTTACTTATATTTTTTTTAAGTTAATAATACTAATATCCTAAGACCTTATTGACACACGACCATATTGATATCTGATGCCAAAGTAAGCAGAGCTTGTACCTTCATATAATAATATATGATATATATTTTTCTTTTATAAATACGTAGTTTAATAGATAATTACACCAAGATTCAGGACAAAAAGACATGATCATGCACACAAATATATGTCCTGTGTGGAAAACGAACCCACGACCTGCGGCGAGGTATCTACCAACCACGCCAATCGGCCCGTCGTTTTATGGAAAGGTGTAAAATTACGGTTAGACAAGGGGTTGAAAAAAATAACTTATATCAGGAACTGGCTTACATTTTTTTATGTTAGTAACTACCTACTGTGCACGATTTGAGCAAACAAGGTTACCCATTATACATGATTATTGGGTGCGGTTTCGATTCCCGATTATAGATATTTTACGGGTAAAATTTGGCGGTAAGCAATATAGTTTTAGCGTGTAATAATGAATTATAGTTTGGCAGTTTGTTTGTTTATATCCAAATTATTTCTTTTGTTTTGGAAAATATGGTCTTCTTATTATTTATTTCTTATTATGTTTTTTACGTCTTAACCCGAAAGAAGAAATGATTTGAACTTCTGAACAAATATTATAATGCGAAAATATCGGTGTTGTTGTATGTTTATTTGTTTGTAGCTAATGGATAAACTCTAAAACCACTAAAACTATTTTAAAAACAACAAGTAAAATATGCTGTATGTTAGAGTTCTCTACAAAGATTACAACAAGGTATTGAGGAAGTACTACCTTATCTTTATATGTCACCAGAAGCCTGAGCGCGTGAAAGTTAAAAAATGCATGATTTTATTAACACTAACACGACATTCATACGAAAATAGAAAGAAATAAAATTGTAATGATTTAAAAGGTATAACAAAACTAGTAGAGAAAATCTAAGGAGCGTAACATACCAATAACCATCGGAGGTACGCAAGTATCAATGAGTTTGTGTCATACGAAAAATAAATTGTTGCCTTTAATATAGCTCATCATCATCATCATCATACCAGCCAAATTACCAGAAAGAATGGTGGGATATGCCACAATCGACACGCCTGCGTTGCGATTGATAATCATAGTTCACAGAATAAAAACGCTGTTCCCCGTTCTCTGGTAGGTATTCCCTCGTGATGATTTCTACGCCCCCCACGGGATAAGATGGGGTGATGATATTCTTCGCCGTCATGACACAGCTACACACAACTCATGACTACCTATCTTCTATTTTAAGTTGTTTTTATTTTTATTGATTATTATTAATGTTATAATTAGTTTTCTTTGGAGATAAAATCAATCAAGTATTTGTTCGAATAACGGACGCGGACGTAATCACATTGAATATATCCTAAAACTTAAGTACTAGAGTTATGTTTATGTTAAAGCTCAGATATTGAGTTTTTTTTAATACGATCAAAAACTAATTTACAACATAATTTTCTCACAAAATTTCATCAAACTGACCTGACCTAACAAGCTATAATCACTTAATACTAACCTTACGAGGCGCCAAAAATGTTTTTTCTTTAAAAAACAAAACATTTTACGCCCACTGTTGGTTTTACATTATTACTTAATCTCCTCGTTATAAAATAAATAAAAAAAATGGCGCCGAAACTCTTTGGCTCGCTTATTGCCGCCATCTTGAAAAATATGTTTTATTATCGATTTTATTGCTTGTTTTTGGTTAGATTTGACTGCTGTTGGTAGTTCCTAATCATAGGTTGTTAGAAATAGCTGGGACTGCTGGGATAGTCAAACAATTTGAGATAACAAGACCACAAAGCAGTAGGCGGCTACTATTTAGTAGGTAGCCATCAGAGTCTAATTAGTGTTAACAATTTTTCAATGTAACATTCGATATTAATACTTTGTATTGTATGGAAAAAAATGTGTCATTGGAGTCTTTATATTATTGTACGACCTGCCCAAACTGCTTGTAGTTCAGGCTGGCCGCCAAAGTTGATATTCTACCAGTCCTGAAAGAAATACTAGACTCAAATTTCCTGTCTAATCTACAAATGAACTTACAGAAGTGATTAAAAATATAAGTGAATGCATATTTCTGAACTTAAAAAAATCGGATACGCCAAGCAGAAGTAACCACAGAAAAAGTCAAATATTCCAAATGAAATCAATGTAAAAGTATTAGATATCTGCTTAACTACATTCAGCTCAATATTCGCAGCAAGGCATGCAAGGGATTGCAGCAGAATGCCTTGCAGACTTAGTAAATATATTTAATTTCTTTCTTTTGGTTAAACCGACCCGATCGGTGCTAAACTAAAGAAATTTCGTCGTTAGTGTTATAAATCTTTTTTGAACCAATAATTTAACTATAATGAGGTTAAATTTCACCATAAGGTACAACTTGCACCTAATGTTGAAATTCTTGACTGCACGTGTGGCGCAGCGGCTAAGACAGTCGCCTCGCCGCTTCGTATCGCGGGTTCGAGTCCCGCACCGGACACCTATTTCTGTGAGCCACAAATAGTTGTTCTGAGTCAGGATGTAATTTGTGTCCGTCTGTTATATGTTTGTAAAGTACCCCGCGACACAGGGATTACATTCCCTAGTGCAGGTGTTGTCTTTTATTTAAAAAGAAATCTTTATGTTATCCAGTCATAATTTCTCTATTAATTACGGAACATTTAGAGACGGTTTTATTTCATAATACATCAAAATAGAGAAAGGTCTCGAGAAACAACAATAACAACTTTATAACATTGTGCGTGGAATTATAGCTGTGCCCCGCGGTTTTACCCGCGTTAAACATTGTAACTTATAGCTTATTTGTTATTCGTATACATCAGCTATATTACTCCAAAGTTTCATCTAAATCTGTATGGTAGTTACTGCGTGAAACAGTAACAAACATACCCACTCACAAACTTTCGCCCCTACAATATTAGTGCGATTAAGTTTTAGTAGTAAGGTTCTATAAAAATCAATTTAATTATTACAAAGAAACAACAAAAATAAAACCCAATTTTAACACGAAACCCATATAGTTCCCAAAATTACCAATTTATAGCTTGATTATTTGCTCAACCGATGCACCTTATTAAGTTAAATTAGGTTTGTTTCTAACGCAGGCTGAACGATATAGCACCGATCGGATCTGTTTAATTGGGTGGCGGAGATGCGTACGCGCATAGCAAAGAGTAAAATGTAGAATAGCCAAATTGAACCACTTCAGATGTACAAGACATGGGAGAAGAATTTGTTTTAAAGGTTAAAGATTAAAAGTGTTTATTGTTAAAACGGCATTCACTGACCCTAAAGTAAAGACCAAATAATGCAACTTTAACCACCCTTATACACTATGATTTGTCTGCAATTAATTAAAAATAAGTTAAAGATGTCTATTTATTCGGTTTTTAATTATTAGCGTCGATTTGGGTACATAAAGAAAGATGTGTTGTTTAGCACACATTTCCTGTCCAATGCCCTTATTCGCTGGTTCATTTACCTCAGCAGTATGGCCACATCTATTTTCGAAGTCATCGAATCATAATCCCGTCCTAAAGAGGCTCGCGTCAAAGAGAAAAATTTAACTAGAGGTACTTTTAACACGGCTCGCAGAGGATTATTATTTCTAGAACTGAAAGTAAACTGAAATTAGGTTCACGGTACATTGGTCGATTGATAGGCTTGCATGGATTCAGTAGCTGAGTTTGAACGCCCAGGGAGGGAGTGGAGGGAATGCCCTGTAGCACGAGTTACTAAATTTATAATGTATTTCGCTAGGAGGCGTGAACACAGTCCAGTGAAGCAGTGAAAGGCTACATTGCCAACTGTAGTAGTCGTGTAAAAATTATGTTAGTATAATAATAATTTATAACACCAAATAACTTTATGATGGTCTTTTGGAGAAATAATTGTACTAAAAACTCATCATGTCAGCCAAAGTACGTCCACTGCTGGACAAAAGCCTCCCCAAAGAACGGGGGATATTCCATAATCGCCACGGTTGGCAGACGGGTTAGCGATCGCAGTTTGATGGTCATAGTTAAAAAAAAACGCGCCCGTAATCTGATAGGTATTCATAAAGATCTAAAAGTATAATACTGTAGCATTATATGAAACTCTTCATTAATTAATAACATTGTTGTAATATAACAATAGAAAAGTAAATGAACTAATTGTTATCATTAAACAACTATATAAACTGTGTACATAAAAGGTTAGTATATAATGACGTCATTAAAAAGTTATCTAAACGACAATTTTGTTATAGTGTGCAGCAGCTGAGGTGTCCGAGTGGTTAAGGAGTTGGACTTGAAATCCAATGGGTTATACCCGCGCAGGTTCGAATCCTGTCCTCAGCGATATTTCTATTTGGATATTTTTTGATGCAGTGCGTGTAATACTTATTTAGTATGCTAAAATGCATCCTTACCTTGAGGTCGTACTATTATTTTTAACAGATTATTTTTACGTACCGAATTGAATTTTGCCAATTCAGATACAAGTAGTATCTGGGTAGTGGTTAACTTGGTGTCAGGCAGAGTTGTTCAAGCTGCCCAGTAGGCCTCCGACATGGCTTAACGACTGTTGCCTAATAGCCACAACCGGGACCGACAGTTTAACGTGCCCTCCGAAGCACGGAGGCGCTCAGAAATTAATCCACTTTGGCGGTCACCCATCTATGGACGGACCGGGTGCCAAGTTGCTTAACCTATCATTTACAGACCGGTAAGATCATCTGGCTATGAGCGCTTCAGATGATCAGCAATCATCATTTACCACATAGAGTTTGCGCTGGCGTTAAGTAGATCATATCGATCTCTTCAACTTTTTTTGTTTTGTTTTGTTTGTTTTTGTTAAAGCATGGGGAATACTGGGTGGGTATGTCGGACTCGCACCGACTAAACCTAACCTGCCGTGGACTTCTCTTGGCGCCTGATGGAGGGAGCCCCGGGAAAGCGGGATTGCTGTTCCGGTCATCAATCTCTTCACCTAGATTACTCTCCTACCTTCCGTTTACATGGAAGCAAGGTAGCTCTTATAACCCATCCCTCTTCATCCCACGCTGAAATCCACCCCAATATTTTACACAGGGTAACATAAATTAGCCAATCACTGTAGAGACTGTTGCAAGCAGAGCAAATTGCTCAAACTAACCTGAAACTTATAATGTAAAAAAAAAACATGAGCGTATTTATGCACCACTAAATTAATTTTGTGTAGGTATTAATTTCATAACTTTATTAAGTACAATTGTGACATTTATATTTTTGTATTGAGTACTATGTTTTGTTTTGTAATTGATTATCTTGTTTAACTCAATTATTAAGTTGACTTCCTATTTATGCTAATGAGAATGTTGTGTACGCCTGTAATAATTGGTATACGTATCAGATTGTGTTTCTGGAATTTTTCTATGTTTCTATTTTAATATGTATATTGTTGGTGTGCCTTCTTATCACACTAATATTATAAAGGCGAAAGTTTTTAGGTGCCTGAGTGTGTAGATATGTTTGTTACTTCTTCACGCAAAAACTACCGAACGGATTTTGATGAAACTTTGTAGTAATATAGCTTATATATCCGAATAACACATAATAATACGCTATATATATATATATATATATAAAAATCAATGCCACTTTTCGTTGTAATGTAACTCAACAACGCCTTTACCGATTTGGCTAATTTTGGTCTTGAATTATTTGTGGAAGTCCAGGGAAGGTTTGTACGTAGAGAAAATTTAACAAGTGTAAAATCAACATCTTTTAGCAATTTAAAATATTTTTTTATTACTATGCCTTATACGTAGCGAAGCACGTACCGGGCCGCTAGTAGTTTATAAAATTTAACGTGTGTAAACCCGCGACGTACAGCTACTAAATAAATAAAACAGAAGGTTCTTGATGTAATAGGCATAAACGTTGCACCAAAGTCGCTTCTATTGTGAATCTTTAACACCCAATCAATGAATGATTTATTGCAGTAAGGCGGATGTTTGTTCAATCGATTATTTTTATGACGGTAGCGCCTGAAGTGAGCCTGATTGCTCGAAAGGTTCGGTGGAGGTGTGGTAAATGGGGCTATTGGGTTCTTTCCTGTTATACGCGTTGTGGGATAACACTGTTCAAGGATGAAGTTATTATTTTTGCGATACACAACTTCAGTGAAGCTTTGGCAGTGTGAAATTTTACTTTGTATTATTTTTATTGGTGACTTGGTTTTTTAACTTGGATAATATAGACATCAACGAAGTCATTGGTGCAAAGTTGGGTGGCGTGTTGGTCTAGTAATTAGTGACCATGACTGCTAAAGCAGAGATCGTGGGTTCGGTTCCCACCCAGGACAAATTATCTATAATAATATAATATCCTCGGACAATTTTCACACACGGCTATCTGATCCCAAACTAAGCAGAGCTTGTACTATGGAAACCAGATAACTGACATACTAAGTATACTACTTTGCTTTTGAAAAAAATAAAAAAGGTTTATTCCCAACAAGCACAGATAATCCTTGACTTAGTTTACATCTAAGACGATATAACTAATTGCGTTTAGTTTATATAATACTTACGAAGCATGCAACATTACAAGTACCAGCTAGGAAGGCCTACCTCAGCAAATGTTACAGTAAATAATAATGATTACGGTTACGCTGATCTTCCGATAGCGCTTAAAAAACTACTAATTAAATTACAAAATTATTATACGAATCGACCTGTATAGCGGTTGGTTGCGACTCCAACCACTTTAAATGTCATCAAAGAGAATATAAACAACGAGTATTGCGTCATTGCTGTGTTTACCTACTTACCTACATCAAAACTGTTAAAGTATAAAAATATTACGATAAATATGAATGTGAATGCGGGCAGTTACTTACATACTTATATAGATAATTACACCCAAACAAACAGACATACACGTACATAGTACACAAATATTTTTCCTGGGTGGGAATCAAACCCACGACCTGCGGCGTGGAAAGCAAGCATTTACCAACCACGCCAACAGGCCCATATAATATTTATCTATAATATGTACATATGTAAGTATTTGCTGTGTGGTGACGGCCTAAGAATATCACCACCCCCTCTCATCCCGTGGGGGGACGTAAAAGTCGTCCCGAGGGAATATATACCAGAGAACGGGCAGCAGTGTTCTCCTGAGTACCATGTCCACCTTACTGCGATCGCCAACCCGTCTGCCAAGCGTGGCCATTATGGCAAATCCCCTCAAATGATGGACACAACCAAACCGCGGCCCCCAGTCCCCGGCAGCCCTGCTATTCCCAGCCGTGGTAACAGGCGTGGTTACGGCAGGGCAGGGGGTGCTAAGAATCCCCGGCAGATTCCGCGTTACCAACACCGACGACCTCTGGCCCTGGCAACATATAACACACGTACACTGCGGTCCGACGAGAAGATTAACCGAACTGGAGGAAGAATTGAGCAGGTTACATTGGGATATTGTAGGATTATCTGAAGTCCGAAGAGAGGGGAGGACTCGATAATACTGAAATCCGGAAACCTGCTCTATTACCGGGAGGGTGACCAAATATCCCAAGGTGGTGTCGGGTTCATAGTCCACAAGTCCCTAGTGAACAACCTAGTGAAAATCGAGAGTGTGTCGACGAGGGTTGCGTACCTTATACTCAGAATCACCAAGCGGTATTCGTTGAAGGTTATACAGGTATACGCACCCACTTCGACACACTCCGACGATGAAGTCGAGGTTATGTATGAGGACATATCCAGAGCCATACATACCTCTAACTCCTATTTCACTGTGGTCATGGGGGACTTTAACGCGAAGCTGGGTAAACGATTCGGTAATGAGCTGAGAGTGGGGCAATTTGGAACTGGTGACCGGAACCCCCGGGGCCAAATGTTGGCCGACTTCATGGAGAAGGAGGGACTCTTTATGATGAATTCCTTCTTCAGGAAGCCGGATCACCGCAAATGGACCTGGGTGAGCCCGGATGGTAAAACTAAAAATGAGATAGACTTTATCTTGTCGACGAGACGACAGATGTTCAATGATGTCTCCGTGATCAATGCGGTTAAAACCGGGAGCGATCACAGACTGGTCAGAGGCTCGTTGAACCTTAATGTCAAACTCCAGAGGTCCCGACTGATAAAGTCTACGCTCCGACCTTTACCTATCCACGTCCAAAACCCCGAACCATTTCAGCTCGAACTGCAAAACCGTTTCGAATGCCTAGCAGACTGCGAGGAAGTGGACTCATACTATGACAGGCTCGTAGAAGCTGTCCATACGGCTGGGTCTAAGGTATTCAAGGCCCGTCGTACAAACAGAACTAAAAAGATCTCTGACTTTACCCTGCAACTTATGGAAGATAGACGGAAAATGGTTCTGACATCCTCAGATGATGCTATCAGATATCGGCAGCTTAACAGACAGATCTCAAAGTCTTTGACTCGCGACACGCGGCAATTTAATACAATTAGTATTAAAGAGGCCATTGAGCGGAACAAAGGCTCCAAAGTGTTCGCAAGAGCCCTGTCTGTTGGACAGAGCCAACTGACGAAGCTGAAGACTGAGGATGGTAGAATCGTCACGTCTAAGCCTGAGTTGCTGGGAGAGATCGAGAAGTTCTACGGACAGTTATATACGACAACACAGCCACCTGTCAAAAGTCATGCCTCAGATCCCAGAGCACGACTAACCCGACATTACACCGAAGACATCCCGGACGTCAGCCTGTACGAGATTATGGCTCTCAAACAACTCAAGAACAACAAGGCGCCTGGTGATGATGGAGTTACAGCAGAGCTTCTGAAGGCGGGTGGTACACCAATCCTACGGGCCCTTCAGAAGTTATTTTACTCCGTCATACTAGATGGTCAAACGCCACAAGCATGGCACAGAAGTGTGGTGGTGCTCTTCTTCAAAAAGGGCGACAAAACCCTATTGAAGAATTATAGACCCATCACACTGCTGAGCCATGTTTACAAGTTGTTTTCGAGGGTCGTTACGAACCGTCTCGCGCGCAGGTTTGACGACTTCCAGCCTCCCGAACAAGCCGGTTTCCGAAAAGGCTTTAGCACCATAGACCACATACATACGCTGCGGCAAGTTATACAGAAGACCGAAGAGTATAACAAGCCACTGTGCTTAGCGTTTGTGGACTATGAGAAAGCCTTTGATTCTATCGAAACATGGGCAGTGCTGAGGTCTCTCATAAGTTGCCAAATTGACTACCGGTATATCGAGGTGATGAAGTGTTTGTATGAAAACGCCACTATGTCAGTGCGACTCCAGGACCAGATCTCGAAACCTATCCACTTGCAGCGAGGCGTGAGACAGGGAGATGTTATATCTCCGAAACTGTTCACCGCTGCATTGGAAGACGTCTTCAAGCTTCTGGACTGGAAAGGCTTTGGCATCAATGTCAATGGCGAGTACATCACTCACCTTCGATTTGCCGAAGATATCGTAGTCATGGCTGAGACCATGGAAGACCTAGGTACAATGCTCGATGACCTCAGCAGAGTCTCTCATCAAGTGGGTCTGAAAATGAACATGGATAAGACGAAAATCATGTCAAACGTCCATGTTGCACCCACTCAATTGAAAGTTGGTGACTCTGCACTCGAAGTTGTAGAGAACTATATTTACCTAGGACAGACCATCCAACTAGGTAGGTCCAACTTCGAGAAGGAGGTCAATCGTAGAATCCAACTCGGATGGGCAGCGTTCGGGAAGCTACGTAACATCTTCTCGTCCAAAATACCGCAGTGTCTCAAGTCGAAAGTCTTCGACCAGTGTGTGTTGCCAGTGATGACATACGGAACAGAGACCTGGTCGCTCACTATGGGCCTTATTAGAAGGCTCAAGGTCACCCAAAGAGCAATGGAGAGGGCTATGCTCGGAGTTTCCCTGCGGGATCACATCAGAAATGTCGAAATCCGCAGGCGAACCAAAGTCACCGACATAGCCCGAAGAATTGCCAAGCTGAAGTGGCAGTGGGCAGGGCACATAGCTCGTAGAGCCGACGCCGCGACGGCCGTTGGGGCAGAAAGGTTCTCGAGTGGCGACCACGAACCGGAAGACGCAGCGTGGGCAGGCCCCCTACAAGATGGACCGATGATTTTGTGCGGGTCGCTGGAAATCGCTGGATGCGGATAGCGCAAGACCTTTGTCCAGCAGTGGACGTCTTTCGGCTGATATGATGATGAAGTATTTAAGAATATTATTATCAGTTGTCTGGTTGCCATTACATTTTATTTCTTTTTATTTTTTCATAATTCTCATTGTATAATGATATTTATAGTAATTAATAATGTTAAATTTATTTAAAGTTATTATATTTACCTTTTATATAATTTAAGATTGGTATAAGAAATATATTTGCAACACCCTAACAGGGTTCATGTTTGACACAAATAAATGTACATTAACACCTATTGTAACACATGAATGCAATAAAGAACTTGAACTTGAACTTGCCATAGTAGAGACTGTGCCTAGTTTGGGCTTAAATGGAAGTGTGTCCAAGATATTATTATTTATTTTTTAATTTCATAAATGTAAAGGCATGCCAAGGTTAATATTTAATGCTTGGCGAATAATGGTTTTGCTTTGATATTTTGTCTGTTATGCGTTAGTACCATGGTACAGACATCAGCGCATCCAGCTACCCTAATCTGTCAAATTCCTTTCATAGATTTTCAAACTTTATCGCATAAGCACAAGGGTCACTTTCAATTGGGGAAATTTGACAGATTGGGGTAGCTTGATGTACTGGAATCTGTACAATATGCGACCTATAATGTTGTGTAGTTACGAAAGACACCTGGTAAACGTGGGAACTATACCACCTGTTTATCTTGATGCCCATAAGGCACGGTGACCGCTCCCATAAGGCACGATCACCCACCGTGACCTTACCCTCGCAAGTTTCCTACGCACTGGTGAGAAAATGCGTACCATCTAATTAGGGGTAGTTGTTTCAGGCAGTGTGCATTACAAACGATTGTTTCACCCCTACACCTAAAGATAGGCGTAGAAGAAATACTTAATAAATACTCAATCATTTATTGCAGTCCACAATTATTATTGTTAGTAGGTCGGAGAGGTTAAGCAACTAGGCTCGCGGTCAGTCCATAGATGGGTGACCGCCAAAGTGGTTTAATTTCTGAGCGTCTCCGTGCTTCGGAGGGCACGTTAAGCTGTCGGTCCCGGTTGTAGTCATTAGACAACAGCCGTTAAGCCAGCTCAGAGGCCTACTGGGCGGCTTGAACAACTCTGTCACTAGGGTAACCACTGCAAATACGATAAGTAAGTAAGTAGGTCTACCTATCCTAGAGCTTTATCAACATATCTATACATATATTAAATCGTAAGAAAGTCAAAACTGTACATTGAATATTTTTTAAAAAGGATACTTGGGGTGCGATCTACTATTAATATCGATGCCAAAAATATAGTTCTTAGAAAGAAAAGGGCTAAACTCAAAAAGTACTACATGGATTTACTTTAAATTTTGCATGAATTAAGACTAAGAGGTTGGGTCAACATATGGGCTACATGTTATCACGCTATCACCTACGGGGGTGGAGCTGTGATAATTTATAAAGTTTAACGCGGGTAAAACCGCGGAGCACAGCTAGTTATGTGATAAAGCTATGGGATTAATTTTTATTACAATATATACTTAGGTAGGACCGCCATGACTCACTTGGTAGAGAGCCAGCCTTCTGATCCGAAGGCTGCGGGTTCGATCCTCGAACAAGACTATTATGTATCATCATGAACATGTCTATTTATTTTAGTGTGGGTGTTTTCTGTGTATTGTATTGCCATATTTACAAAAAGTTGTAAATAAGTTTTCTATATGTTATCTAGTATCAATAGTACTAGGTTTTCTTAGTTTGAGCTTAATCTTTGTCTGATGAGCATTATTATTTGATTTGTAATTTATTTATATAATCAACTAGCTGTGCCCCGCGGTTTTAACCGCGTTAAACTTTATAAATTATAACCTATGTGATATTCGGATATATAAGCCATATTACTACAAAGTATCATCAAAATCCGTTAATTCAATGTTTACATAGTCAATCAAAGCTATACATAGAGATTTCAAAATAAAAAAAATTGAGTCGATATTTCGTATACATATCTACTCTATGTCTACTAATAGTCAAAATATCAGTCGACAAAATATAAAAAGATTTTATATTGATAAATAAATAACTGTTTAAATAATTAGTTACCTATTTATTTAGTCATTCAAAATCTTTAGGGCGTAAATGTCAGTCGAACTAATCATCAAAATATTTAACTTGACTAAATATAATCTCAGATTTAGTAACTTATTATACTTTTACGCTAAGCCATCTTGTCATAGTATTACATTATAAATGATGAGTGTGTGTGTCTGTAGGTATGTCATCATCATCATCTTATCAGCTCAAAGACGTCCACTGCTCGACAAAGGCCTTCCCCAAAGATGTCCACAATTGTCGGTCTTGTGCTATCTACCGCATCCAGCGATTTTCAGCGACCCTTTCATCTTGTAGGGGGCTTGCCCACGCTGCATCTTCCTGTTCATGGTCGCGACTCGAGAACATTTTTTCCCCAACGGCCGTCGGTTCTACGAGCTATGTGCCACTTCAGCTTTGCAATTCTTTAAACATTCATTGTGTATGTTTGTATCGATATGAAAAACTTAAGCTTTACATTATCTTGTCCAAAAATTGTGCTAATATCCATAATTTATGTGATAGTGTGTCTCAGTCAGGTGCACTATATATTTTTCAATCTCTTAATATAATTGAGAAGAGATCAGGCGCACTAACTAATTCATGGTTTGCCATAGAGAACCACGACATTAAAGGACAATACCGTTGATATGGTAATGTTTCACGGTTGGATGCTATCGTACGTTGAACATTACTGCTCTGATAGTATCAGCAACAGATGTGTTGACGATTTGAATACATCAGCAAAGAGCCACTCACGATTCCACGATGAAAAGTGACGATGTCACCGTTGGATGATCTTTGGACTCTCTTTTAGACAACTACGTCAGCAAAGAAACGAACGACCCACACGGATGACATGTTATAGTAGATTAAGGACGCTTGCAACACCTGGGACATCACTAGCGCGTTGTTACTCATGAAGATTTTTAGTTTTACAACCATGCCTGTCATCTAAGTAAATTTTCTACTAGCACTACTTCAGTGGCGCAGCTTCTAAGACAGTCGCCTCGCCTCTTCGTCTATTTGTGTGAACCATAAATAGTTGTTCTGAGTCTGGATGTAATTCGTATCCGTCTATTATATGTTTGTAAAGTACCCCACGATACACGGATTAGATTCCATAGTGCGGGTGGTATATTTAAAAAAAAGACTACGTGTTTCCACAGAACTTTTAATGCCACCTGTTACAAAATCAATACTGTCTCCTATCAGTCCACAGTAGGCCAAATCAGGTATACTATGCCAATTCGAATTACAAATAATCGAATATCAATTGGTCGACCATTTATAAATCAAATGTTTGAATACTCGAACATTTATAATTTCGACTGATTAATAAATCGAATAATCAATGGAAGCCTTCAGCGATAAACGATTGGCCTGTTCCTTACCTACTTTTCTAGCAGCGAATGGTTGATTTATTAACCAATCGATATTATGAACGTTAGAGTAGGTATTTAGACATTCGATTTATAGTTCTAGATCAATTGATATTCGATTATTTCCTATAGTACACCGCTAAACAGCATCATTAAGTATTTCTTTGAGATTAACTTATAAACTTAAGTTTTCACAAAAAAACACTCATAATATTTTTTTATCAGACTATTTGGTGGCTTGTCGTCGTATTGGGTGCAAACTTGTAAAGATAATTATGTTGTAAAATAAATAAAAAAAAGCCTCGCCGCGTCATGTCGCGGTTTCGAGTCCCGCGCCGGACAAGTATTTGTGTGACCCATAAATAGTTGTTCGGAGTCTGGATATAATTTGTGTATGTCTGTAAAGTACCCCGCAATACAGGGATTGGGAATCTAATCCCTGAATCGCGGGACGGGAGTGCGGGCGGTGTCTTAAAAAAAATCTAATTATTGTACTAAAGTACAGCCAATTTAATAGATCACATTTGACATTTCATCAAAATTCAACAAACGTGACCTTAACCGGCGGGCATAGAATATTATTTATTTTTTCGTAGTTAGAACTGCACATTTGCTTAATTTTGTTTTCAATTACGATTTATTGCAATTATTACCAAATAAGGTCAATTTACAATTCACTTTACTAGTAACTGAATGATGTCAAATGTGATCTGTTAAATTGGCTCTACTATAATTGAACAATACTCAATACTCAATGTTTTATTTGCATTCCACAATGTTGATTCACACAATGTTATAATTATATATGGCATCATTATGGCCCCTGTCGGGCAAAGCAAATGTAGAATAGAGGAAGAGGGCTTTAGTTAAACATACTAAATTATTTTATTACTTATGTTATTGCTAATGTATCTAATATATATATATATATATATAAATCGCAAAGGTCTTCTTGCGGCGTCCACTAAATGTAGTAAGATTTTTAATGTTTTCAATGCGTATGTAAGATGTTTTAATCAGTATCATATCAGTAGTCGACGTCAAATTTCATTTAAACGTTAAATGGTGATATTCAAATAAAATATTACTAGCTGAATTTGTGCGTCCGTTCACTCTTAAATCTTTCTTGCACATTGAATACCTGCGTATACCTACTAAACACTGCATGCATATTACCGCCTCCATCCGAATGTATGTTTAAATCAATTCCGTATAACGTGGACGCCGCAGGGTGGTAGTTTGTAAAGACGCAAGAAGACCTTCGCGATTTATATATTATTATATATATATTTATGTAAATCTCTACATTGTCTCTTGCTGCAACTCAACGCTACCAATCAAACCTAAAAACTAAACAAAAATCGTATCTAAATGTCTCCCTTTTCTAGAAAGCCGTACAAAGCAGCAGGGCCAGGCTCCGTGACATATGGTACATCGGTTACCACGTGTCGCCCCACCTGATCGTGCACGTGCTGGCTTTTTTCATAAAATTAACCTTCTCGATTTGTTTGGAAAGCGTAAGGTTTGGTAACAAATGTATGTAGTATTTGGGTACATAAAATAAAATAAAATAAAAAAGGTTTTTATTCACGTAGACTTTAAAAAAGCGCTTGTTAATAGTCAGAACATTTTTGTAGTAATATATAATTAATTTATAATTATTTCTAGGTACATATAGATATTCAGGTACACGGATTGTAGGAAATAATTTACAATAAGATTTATTTTATAACAGTAACGATATTTAACTAACTTAAATTAAGTTATTGTCAAGGATCATGTGTAGGTTTAATTATCAAAATTTTAAATTATAGCTATATTTTTACTACATATTGTCGAATGGTTCTGTCTATATTAAGGTACTTTTTGTATACCTGTATAGTTTAGATTTTGTTATTTGTGTCTAATGTGTTTTTCCTGTTAGGTGTGTACGCGTAGAGTATACCTGACCTCTTTCCGGTCGTGTCGCTAGGCGTCCCATCGGATCATGAGAGTGATGGAATAGGAAGTGCCCCTGTGTTTGCGCACACACTTGTGCACTATAATATGTCCTGCGCAATTGGCTAGTCTCCATTGACACTGGCCGCCGTGGCCGAAATTCAGTCGGGAGGACATTATTTTTACTATTATAGAGTATTCAATTCAATTCTACTCTATTGTTATTACTTAATGAAGATATTAAGTTTAAGCAGTAAGATTACATTACAATTTATGGCTGGAATACATTTTTTTACTTCTTTAAAGACGACGGCCGTACTCTTATAATTAATCCCTGTGTCGCGAGGTACTTATGTATGTGACATGTAATTTATGGATATCATCCGAAATTTTTATGGGACTCATTAATAGTTACCCTGCGCGGGATTTAAACCCGGGACACGAAGTGGCGAGGCGTCCGTCTTAACCGCTGCAGAAAGTAAAGTACTGTTCTGCAGATTTACTGCGCTTCGACCTAGTTCTTTGCGGGTGAACACGCTACCTCTAGACCAACAAGACCAATCTTTACTATTAAAATTAAATAATCAAATATAACTCACGATTTACTACGACTATTTGTACCTAGACTTAAATATACAGAACTATATATATTTAATTCCATGTACATATAGACTACTAGCTGTGCCCCGCGGTTTTACTCGCGTAAAATTTTATAAAAATACCACAGCTCCTCCCCGTAGGTGATAGCGTGATAATTTGTAGCCTATATGTTGACCCGATCTCTTACTAATATTCATGCAACATTTTAAGTTAATCCATGCAGTACTTTTTGAGTTTAGCCCGGACATACATACAGACAAACAGACAAAGATTCTAAAAACTATATTTTTGGCTTCGATATTGATTGTACATCACGCCCTAAGTATCCTTTTAAAAAAATATTCAGTGTACAGTTTTGACTTTCCTACGATTTTATTATATGTATAGATTAGATCGTGACTATTGTCGTATTATCGTCATTTTTTTAATGCTACATTCATGTTATGACTATTTACAAGCGCTTTTTAAAGTATATGTGAATTAAATCACTTTAATTTTATTTTAACGCCTTAAGTTAACCCTTAATTATTTTTAATTACATACATAGAGTCACTCCTGTTTCCCAAAGAGGTAGGCAGAGACAACGGATTTCCATTTGTCACGATCTTTGCACACCTCTTTTGCCTCATTTACTCTCATTATATTCTTCATACATAGTCGCCGGTTTAAGGTACTTCTCATTTTTAATTACTTATAAAAAATCTTTTTCAACTTTAGAATCATGCGATTCGCACCAATTACAAACAATTTCTTAAAAAAAAAAGTAAGGAGCTCCAATCATCCGTATCCTATGCCCAAAAATGTTGTGATAGAGTATTTTATGATAAAATAATAGCCCAGTAAAAAATGGTCGAATTATTAAAAAAAATCTCAGGTAGTTTGGTAAGTTTTATGATGTCAGTTCGTATTTTGCTCCGATTTGATCTAATGAAGGATGTCCGATGTACATTTTGGTTCCCTAGATTTGAGGTGAGTGGTATTTTTTGTCTATTAATTGTGTGGTAATCCACATGTATTTCATTCATATTAAGAATATCGATTCTCACTTGTCATTGGTAAAATCCAATATATAAATGAGAATTCGAGCTTTTTTATCTAAACTGTCACAGTTATGACTATTAATTTTAAAGATACAGATGAAATATATATCTTGATGGCTTATTTGAATTTTGGCAACTAATTTTATTTATAAAATAAGTAAATTACTACCTTTAATTCCAACAATACTATGATACTAATCAAGTTAAGTGCGCATAATTTATTTTGGAAATCTAAGTCTGAAAACAAGCTTACGGGCCAACCTTATTGTAAGCGGTCACCATAGCCTATGGACGCTTGCAACACCCGAAGCATCGCCCGCGCATTATTTACCTGTCAGAAACCATTTTACTCCTTCTTCCTCTTAAATCTAAACAAATAAAATTAAACAAAAAAATCATTAAAAAGTTTAAAACACTTTATTGTGACAACCGCCGTGACTCAGTAAATTGTGAACATGCTCAAATTGCACATTTCTGATCCAAAGGATTGAGGATTCGATCCTCGCACAAGGCAAATGTTTGTGTTGAACTTAGGTTTGAAGTTGTCAGTCGTCTGGACATATTAAAAAAACGAGTGTGCTACACTCGTTTTTTCAATATGTTGTATTATATCACTAGATTTAAGCAAATAAATATATTCTTATTCTACATTACAACATGTCAAACTTAAAAAAAACCGGCAACGTACTTGCAGCCTCATTGGGGTAGCGAATGCCGATGGGCGGCGCGGTGGTGACTGCTTCCCATCAGTTGACTCGCCTTTGCCTTGCTATTATATATATAACTAGCTGTGCCCCGCGGTGTTACCCGCGTTAAATTTTATAAATTTTCTTTGCTATAAACCTCACGGAGCCCGAGACCTTTCCAACGAATGCAAAACCGTGGAAATCGGTTCGTGCGTTCTGGAGTTATAGCGTCCGGAAGGAAAACCCGACTTATGTTTATATAGTAGATTTATTATATATTATTACAAAACAATTGACTTGGTTCCCACACTAAGTTCTAGACTATCGCAGGAACCAGGTAAACTTTGCACAATTAAGTAAATTCAAATAGCAGTCAACAAAACTATACTTAACAATAAAATTAAACGAATTAGTAAGTTGAACAAAACCGACAGTTGTTCTGGTGATACATTTTTTCGCCCATAAATATAAAAATATATGTTTATTTCACCAAAACATCGCTGGAGTATTAAATAAACAGGAACTCATTGAGATAGCGTTAGACGAAATAAGTCAGACACAAAGTAAATCAATTGATATAATATGCCTAACAGAAACGTTTTTAAAAAGGGGTACGGAATCAAACCTACAACTTAAGAATTATAAATTAGTGTCGGCCTATTCAAGAGTAAACCAGCGCAGAGGAGGAGCTTGTATTCTTTAAAAAAATGGCTTACAATACAAAGATATTAATATACCCTCATCAACTAGATTTTCATTTGAAAGTTGTGCTGTACAGATACTTAATTACAATCTCATTGTTGTTTGCATCTACAGGACTCCCGCATCAAATACAAATACATTTTTAAATAATTTAGAAATACTTGCCAACAGCCTTTGTAAAAAACTAAATAAGAAAATAATAATTTGTGGTGACTGGAACATTGACTTCCTCAGCCATAACAAATTCTCTACAGAGTTAAAAACTATATTAAAAAATAATAATTTAATAAATCATATACAATTACCGACACGTGGCAATTCCTGCTTAGACTTAATTGTAAGCAATATACATGACGCTGAATCAAACCTTCACTTACTAGCGCTTTCGGATCACGAAACAGCTCAAACGCTAACAGTGAAACTTAAGATTGACCGCAACCTTAAAATTAAACCTAATATTTGGTTTAAAGCAGTACGGGATTTAAGTCAGGAAAACGTTAAAAAATTTGAGAAATGTATGGCTGCTCTGTCTTTCTCTGAGGTATACAGTCAACAGACAACAAATGAAGCATTTAACTGTTTCCATGACACCGTTTTACTCTTTTATAATCTGTGTTTTCCCTTAAAAAGAGTTAAAAATATAAACAAGTCAGTAAAAAACAGGTATCTAACAAAAAGCATTAAACGTAGTTGCGTGAAAAAACGAATACTGTATTTGAAATATCGCTTATGCAAGGATAACAAAAAATATAACAGAATTATTTATGAAAACTATACCCGTATCCTGAAAAAGTGTATTTACAAAGCGCAAATAATAAATTGCCAACGACACCTTCAAAATTCAAGAAATAAATGTAAAGCAGCCTGGAAAATAATTAATGACAATGTGAATAATACAAATAATAAAAATGACATCGAATATATAAAAATAGATACTAAAACATATGATAATCCAATCCAAATATGTAACCTATTTAATGACTATTACATATCACTAACTAACTCGACTGACTATAAAAATAATCAATATTCTAAAACTAAAATCCACTACAATCCAAAAAGCATATTTCTTACACCTGTAGATAAAACAGACGTCTTTAAAACAATTTTAAACCTAAAAAACACGCACTCTACCGGTTACGATGACCTAAACACCACAATACTGAAAAAATGCGCAAGTGACCTGGGAGCTCCCCTTAGTTATATCATAAATCTATCACTTACAGAAGGAGTTTTTCCAGAACGTCTAAAAATGTCTGTCATAAAGCCATTGTATAAAAAAGGGCTAAAAACAGAAATGGGGAACTACCGCCCCATAACTCTTACGCCCATACTATCAAAAGTATTAGAAAAAATTATGTACAATAAGATAGAATCATTTTTAATGTCTTGCAAAATATTCAAACAGGAACAATACGGGTTTAGAAAGGATAGTTCTACCTCATTAGGATGCTTCTCATTAGTTAAACATATAACTGAAAGCCTTAACCATAAATTGACGGTAGGATGCATTTTCCTAGATATGACAAAAGCATTCGATTTTGTTTGTCATAAAACACTTTTATCTAAACTTTATGACTACGGAATACGCGGGAATGCTAATACCTGGATCGAAAGTTTCCTTGAAAACCGTTTGCAATGCGTCGAAATTACAAAATTATGTCAAAAAGAGTTAAAAACATTTAAATCTAACTACAAACACAACAAATACGGAACACCACAAGGGAGTATATTAGCACCTTTACTTTTTTTACTATATATTAACGACCTCCCTGATGCAATTAATAATGACTGTATCCTTTTTGCCGACGATACAACATTGATAATTAAAAGTGACAACAAGGATACATTAGAAAAAGAAATTTATTCATCGTTTCAAGATGCTTCTGACTGGTTGACCAAACATAACCTCAAAATGAATGTAACAAAAACTAACATCATTCAATTTCAAACGTACCAATCTAACAGTACTAACCTTGACATAAACTGTACAAATACAAACATAGCTAATGTATCTGAATGTGTATTTTTGGGTATTACAGTTGATAAATATTGTAGCTGGAAACTACATGTCCAGAAAATAGTCAACAAAATAGATCGATATATATATGTTTTAAAAAGAATTCGACAAACAGTTAACCGAGAAAGTGCCGTGATGACTTACCACGCTTATGTATCGTCCATACTGCGATATGGAATTATTATATGGGGCAACTCAGTCGATGTTGACCAGGTGTTTAAAGCTCAAAAAAAATGCATCCGAGCAATAACAGGAGCAGATTTTCTTGAAAGTTGTAAGCCACTCTTTCAAGACCTTAAAATACTAACATTACCCTGTATATATATTTTGGAAATATGCCTCTTTGTGAAAAAGCACTCAGAATTATTTGAGACCATGGGTGATATGGAAGGTAGTCGTACAAGACACAGAGAGAGATTGCGCTTACCGCAAATACGGTTGGAGCTTTTTAAAAGAAATGTCTACTGCATGTCCATAATAATATACAATCATCTGCCTAAGTGTTTAAAAGAATTGCCATTACCAAAATTTAAAAAACAATTGACTGACATGTTATGTATTAAAAATTATTACAAATTAAAAGATTACCTAGAAGATAAGTTGACATAGTATTAATAACAATTTAATTTAATTCCAATTAACAAATATTATTTTATTATTAAGTATGTATTAAAATTTGCACGTCATATATTGATGACAGAATATGTAGAGCATAATTATGTAACACCAATATTACCATTTTCTAGCAAATAAATAATTCTGATTCTGATTCTGAAATAAGTATGTATTTGTAATAAATGTGTGTGTATGCAGGTGTGTGTGTGTCGTGTGATAAGATGATTAGCTGAAGCATGTGAGGATAAGTTCCGTATCCTCGTATGAGAGAGTAATAAGCCACAATCCGTTTCATCCTGCTAGTACAGTATTTAACTATCCTCGAATGCTGTCGACAAATTAATAAAACCAAAAAATCTTGACCGTATTTTTGCTACCCTGCTTAAAAGCATTCTGACTTTGATTCCACAGTTGGTTTAGTTGTTAGTTACAATACCTGCTAAGGCCGAGGTCGTGGGTTCGATCCCCATCTAAGACAAATCTTTGTGTAATTTTTTTCATGAAATGTATGTATTTATGTTTATCAGTTACCTGGTCGTTTTAGTATAGTTCTGTCTAGTTTTAATCAGATGGTAGTGTGTGAATTGTCCCTAGACATTTATTATTTATTTGTCATTTTCTGTTCATGCCTACGAAAATATGTAAAGTTAAAGAAAATTGAAATAACACGATCAATTACACGTTCAGCCAACTATAACATCTAAAGTTATTCGTACCCCATAAAGATCCCATAAGCCACCCATATGTTATAACGGCTACCAAACATCGGTAAGCTAATTAAAATTACTGTACACTGAGGGCTGGGCACCCCAGTTGACCCTGAATTTAACCCCTCTTTAGAACAAATATGGGGTAGTATACTATAAGTATTGACTTTATTATTTGACTGGTCTGTATGGTTTTTTAATAATGTAAATACTAGATATAAGAATAATCTCATACGCACCCGTCTCCTCAAAATAAGTGACTCTTTTATGGGGCAATGTATAAGATTCTATAACAAACTTCCCAATGATGTTAGAGAATTGTCCACGAATAAGTTTAAAAGATCTCATTATTTAAGTGATAAAGTGCTTGGGATTGAGTTGTTCTGAGTCAACACACATGATTGTAATTAATCTTAAGTATATTTTATTTTAAAAAAGGATTCCTACTGAGTTTTCTGGCAGTGTTTCTCAGTAGCTGCCACGTCGTGCACTGCACGGTAGGGTAAAAAAAATATGACGATTCCACATAAATGTAAATTTTTTACGGAATAAAGATGTTTTGACTTTGACTTATTATTATTTATTTTTATATAAAACGCAACGCCAGCAATAGGGATATTAGTCCCTGTGTGGAAGATACTTTTATAAAACGTTTAATTGATGGACACTAAGAACAAGAGCCCCCTACAACATGGATCTTGTGAGGGTCGTTGGAAACCGCTGGATGCGGATAGCGCAAGACCGGCAATTGTGGAGATCTTTGGGGGAGGCCTTTGTCCAGCAGTGGACGTCTTTCGGCTGATATGATGAAGTACATGCAAATTCAGGACAACTATTTATGGGTCATACAAATAGTTGACCTACGCGGGATTCGAGCCCGGGTACCGCAATGGCGAGGACTGACTTAATCGTTGCGCCACACGTGTAGTCGAGATAAAGATGAATATCACCGTAGCCTAGTTGGTAGTGCTCCTGCCTACGAAGCTGGTGGTCCTGGGTGCGAATCCCGGTGAGTGCAAATATTAGTGTGGTGAGCACGAATATTTGTTTCTGAGTCATGGATGTTTTCTATGTATTTAAGTATTTATCTATCTATATAAGTATGTATATCGTCGCCTGGTACCCATAGTACAAGCTTTGCTTAGTTTGGGGCTAGGAGGATCTGTGTGACATTGTCCCCTATATAAGTCTATGTTACTTTTAAACGGAGTCAGTGGTGGAGTGGGGCACCACAGTATCAACTTCTTCCTTTTGATCGCATACAACACCGTGCAGCTCGAATGGTCGTTGACGACGGGAGTCCCACTATTTGGCTTGATCCTCTTACCCTGCGGAGAGACGTGGCGTCTCTATGTGTCCTCTACCGCATTTATCACGGGGAGTGTTCAGAGGAATTGTTCGAGCTTATACCTGCCGCCACATTCCGCCACAAGTGGTATTTTAATCCTTATCACCTGGATGAATGGTCATCTACCACTGTGCGTTTCACAAGAAACTTTTTGCCGCGCACTACCGCTCTGTGGAATCAATTAGCTGCGGAGGTATTTCCGATCCGGTATGGCATGGCAACCTTCAAGAAACGAGCCTATTCTTTTCTTAAAGGCCGGCAACGCACTTGCAGCTCCTCTGGTGTTGCGAGTGTCCATGGGCGGTGATGATCACTTACCATCAGGTGACCTACTTACTCGTTTGCCATCCTATTATATAAAAATAAAAAAAGAGTCAAACAAATGATGTTATCATTTCCACTGCAAGTATTTTTGTATGTCTGTTAAACAATTTCTCATGCGATGTTTGTATATCGATTACTTTAATTTTAATTTAACTGATGATTATAACTCTTTTATCAAAAAGAGTTATGATAATCAGTTAAATTGATTTTTATTCAATGGTCAAAGCTTGGTGCGAGCCCATATAATTCCAGTTTAATAATAATAATAATAAAATAATATTCTGGGACACTATTAACACACGGCCATCTGATCCCAAACCAAGCAGAGCTTGTACTATGGAAACCAGATAACTGATATATGGTTTTTAATAATGTTAGGTACTACATTTTGCATACCTCATTGAGGTTATAAATCAGCGCACTTCATTTTATTATGTACTACCAACTATATGTAACCTGTTTTATATGCAAATAAATAAATCTGAATCTGATATAATACATATACTACTTTTCTTTTGTAAATACATACTTATATAGATAATTACACCCAGACTCAGGACAAACAGACATGTTCATGCACACAAATATCTGTCCTGGGTGGAAATCGAACCCACGACCTCTGGCGTGAAAAGCAAGCATTTGCCAACCACGCCAACAGACAGGTTTAAGATTATATATACTATATTTCCCGGTAAGATTCCGGTTGGCGGCCTTCTTATGGAGCATGACTGCCCCATAGGGGACCACGGCGTCCCATTTGGTGGAGTCGCCTGCCAGCATCGCATAATAAGGTCTGCTCATTTTTTTTCCGAAGATGAAAATGTATGACTTATTTTTTGTTTAACTTGTGTTTAATATGTGACGAAACAGACCGCACGGACGGACTAATTCAAAATACTTTGTTGCTTAAATTACTGTTTTTAAACTGTGTTTATGTAATACATTGTGAGCTTGACAAGTACAAGTGTATGTAAATACCCAAGTGCTGAATAAATTTCATTATTTCATTATTAGAGCCCCCTTCCCTTTCCGTAAGTAAGGTTGCCGAGACTCATTGGGATGGGGAAACCGTCTACAACACGTGTAATGCCATGTGGTCGCAAGCGTCATAGGCTATGGCTACTTACTATCGCCGGGACCCTATCCTTTTTAGCCGATTATTTCGTAAACAAAAACCACCGGGTTAACAAAAATGGCCGACCTGTCTTACTTTTAGCACCTCTATAATAAGGTTTTTCTATTGCCGGTTTTTATGAACCCTTGTTAGGGGTGACAAAAACGTGTCAACGGGTTGTGGATCGAGGACAAACGGACAAACATTAGCTAAATCGATATATAACGAGTATTAATGACTGTGCACTTGTCACTTTGGTGCACCCTTTGGCGCGTGGAATTCTTAGAGGTGTAATCTTGTGTAATTGTCTTCTGCCCTCATTTTTTCAGGTTAAATGGAATGTGGTAACTTTAGATAGCGCCAGTGTTTAAGCTGTTTACTCATAAGCACGAGTTGGTTTGGGCCTCTGCTAGCCTATCACCGTACCGACGATCACCGTAGCCTAGTTGGTAGTGCTTCTGCCTACGAAGCTGGTGGTCCTGGGTTCGAATCCCGGTAAGTGCAAATATTTATGTGATGAGCACGAATATTTGTTTCTGAGTCATGCATATTTTCTATGTATATAAGTATTTATCTATATATATAAGTATGTATATCGTCGCCTGGTACCGATAGTACAAGCTTTGCTTAGTTTGGGGCTAGGGTGATCTGTGTGATATTGTCCCTAGATATTATTATTATTATGTTATCTGGTGAAGCAGTGACAACCAAGAAATATACAAACCCGAATATGTTTGAGTAGGTAGTGTTGTAAAAATGTAAGTAATTGTAGCATTCCCGATATAACCACGCGTAATGTAGCAATATAGGTATAGCTATCTAATATCAAAAATACTTAGTATATTTGTAAGGAAAATATAAAATAAAACTAGGTCTGCAAGGCTGGCCTGCATGTTTACTGAGCTGAGTGTAGATAAGCAGATGTCTATCTATACCTCCTTTTACATTGAATTCAATGGGACATTTGTTTTTATCGGAGATTACATTTTTTGTAATGATACCAGTGCGTATCATTTCTATACTCATGTGCACTGACAACTACCCTCTCTCGGTTACTCCATACTCCAATCCCTGCCTAGGTTGCCTGGAAGAGATCACATTTACTGATAAGGCCGCCAATTGTACCATTTTTAAATGTATGCTATTGTATTCTTGTATCCTGTAATGTTTTGGCGTACAATAAAGAGTTATCTTATCTTATCTTACTCCACCGTGGCGTGTCCGATTATTATGAATGCATATATATGCACTCAAGAGTACCTTACATACTCGTAATGTTATTCAAATTTGACACAGTTGTAGTGGTCATACCTATGCTCACTACCACTGTGTCAAATTTGAAGAAGATCGGTTCAGCCGTTCAGGAGTACGATCAGGAACGAACTATACGAGTCACCTAAGAAAGAGCACTCAGCTTCATTCAAGCAAATCAAAAAACAAAATAAACGAGTGTGCTTTAGACTAAACGACTGAAGAAAAATTAAGAATATGAAACGTAAGTTGGCTATGAGAGTAAGAATGAGTGGGCTTGCACCTCTCTCTCTTGCTCCTACAGTAATAAACAACACGTAACTCTCTCTCTTTCTATCTTCACTAACTTATATCTATCTCCTTCTCAATTTCCGATCGCCTTGCCCGATCACACTTTTCGTAACGCTCCCGTTACGCATTCACCAGCTTACTCCCCAATGATCTGATATTACGAATACATGATGTAGATAATATTCGTATTATTACATTAAGTAGCAGCAAGGTTTTTTCTGAAAAACCGTAAGGTATGGAACCTTAGTATGGTTTTTCAGAAAAAAATGAGATGAATGGAGAAGGGATTTCACTTGTGTTACCCCGCTTTACCATTAAGGACATAAATTAAGATAGGTCGTTCCTCCAGGAGCAGGACTACATAAAATTATGTTATGAGTAGTGACATCTATTAAAAGAACAAAACACTAATGTTATCCCGAATAAACTTTCGCGGTAACTGATAGATGGCGTTATTTACATTTACTGCTACTTCGTAAGAATACTTAAAAACATCAGTTTCACGAAAAAAAAGCTTTAATAGAAAAATACTGTTGTAGTTTTTATTTTATAACTAGATTCATACTACTATGATTGGAAGAAAATTAAATGAAGTATAAAAGATTCTAAACAAATACCGTGAAAGACTAAGTTTTCAGCAGAATAAAGATTAGGTAACATTTTAAATGAAAACAACTTTCAATATTCAATTCTTTATTTATTACTTAATGTAATAATTGAAATAAAAACAAAACAAGACACTTAACTACTTTAAAGGTCTCGTAAAATTCAAATGCGCTATCGTTCTATCAGTCTCTTAGTGGAACCATTTTATTCTACTTAGATTATAATAATGGCTGCCATCTGTCATCCTAGTTCGGAACTAACAACTTAACATTATAATTTGGAGCAAAGTAATATCAATGAGATACTACATTTGAGCTGTATTAGGTATGCCTCAGTAAATCAGCAGTACCTAACATCTATTGACATGATTACATAAACTAACGGATCACAATAAAAAAAATGCTGCAAACCAGTATTAAAAAACTGGGTATAACTATCTCGCTCTTGCATGAAATGTATTCAAAGTTGATTTCTAAAAATGTGCTTCAGTCATGTGTGCCAATAATTTAATAATAACTCTAGATTATTTAGAATATTAAATGCGACATAAATTACATCAAATAATTATGTAATCATACCAAAATATAAAAATGAGTATTTCTTTCAAATATTACTATTAATTACGACGCGTGACCAAACCATATAATTGAAAAGGATTAAAATAATTGTATAACTTATTGAAATACCAAATGCAAGATAGGTATCCCCGGTTTTTGTGTGCATGTTACAACTTCGCAAGCTTTCTGAACAGAAATAATTAACTCCGTGGAAATCGGACAGATGGCAGCACTTAAATTGACATTTGTGATGATTAAAAGTATGTTAATAAGTAAATCCTTTGTCTTGCAACTCCTGCCTCACCTTTTCTGGCTTGGGCCAAAATACCATGAGTATTGTGGAACCTGAAATATAAGAACCGATTACTGTATTAAGTCGTGTTACGTGTTTTGGGTAAGTAATTCAAACAGCTTAGAACAACTAATAATGTCATCCTAGCCGAAATTCGGACACGGCGGCCAGTCTCAATAGAGATTAGCCGTCTGCGCGGGACATATTATAGGACACAAGTGTGTGCACAAACACAGGAGCACTCTCTATTCCATCACTCTCATGATGAGATTGATCGCTTAGCGACACGACCGGAAAGGGTTCAGGTACAGAACCGACGTCTTCACGTGCTCTCCGCGGCACGGATGTATAATATCGCCAACTCCCAGACTTCGGGCTGATGCTGAGAAATTAGGCAACAGTCGTTAAGCCATGTCAAAGGCCTAATGGGCGGCTTGAATAACTTTTGACACTAGGGTAAACCACTGCCCCTACGATAAGTAAGTAATAATAATAATATCATGGGACATTATTTACACACGGCCATGTGATCTCAAACTAAGCAGAACTTGTACTATTTAAACCAGATAACTGATATACTACATATCATACTTTTCTTTTGTAAATACATGCTTATATAGATAATTACACCCAGACTCAGGATAGACAGACATGTTCATGCACACAAATATCTGTCCGGGATGGGAATCGAACCCCCACCCTCCGTGATAAGCAAGCATTTGCCAACCACGCCAACAAGCCCTAATTTCTTTTTAAAACTTACCCGCAGTAAAAACTCCAAATGCGGTAAATGCTTCGTAACAATGCAGATCTAACGTCGATCCGAGCAGGTTTGATCCCACAGCAGCACCAGCTCGCCCCACCATGTACATCACACACATAGCCATAGCTCTGAAAACAAGAATTATTTATTTATTTCCCTCCTTAACACCTACATTACAGGTCTTGACCTAATGCGATAGTGGTAGTATTAAGATTATAAACAACTTATTTGAATATATATTGAATATATTGAACTAAATGTTTTAACTAATTATTCATGCAACCAACTACCTTTAATAGGATCTTTACGAATTCACTCAAATTACATGAGAATATATCCACTTTTTCGTGTATATAATGTTATAAATATCTATACATATAATAAAATCGTAGGAAAGTCAAACTTGTACAGTTTGACTTTCCTACGATTTTATTATATGTAATATTTTTTTAAAAGGATACTTGGGGCGTGATGTACAATCAATATCGAAGCCAAAAATATAGTTTTTAGAATTTTTGTCTGTATGTATGTAACTCAAAATGTACTGCATGGATTTGCTTAAAATTGCGCATGAATCTAAGAGGTCGAGTCAACATATAGGCTACATATTATACTGAGTACAATTTAATAATGCGTTCAGGATGCTGATGGGGCTGCGGCGATTCTGTAGTGCATCAGGGATGATTGCTGAGTATCGCGTAGATTGTTTCTACGCTACGATGCGCAAGAGATGCGCATCTCTGGTGCGCAGAATATGTGGCAGCACCAACAGCATCCTTCGCATGATCGCTGGTCGGCTAGACTCTATTTACGTCAATCATTGCTGCACCATTTCGCATGGAATGACGCAGCAATCAATGGTAAATTTGTTAAATTTGTTACATATTTTAAAATGTTAATAATTTGTTACATTATTAACACTAGTTTATTAGAAAATGGTTACTAATTTATTCTATCACAATATCACCTACGGGGGAGGAGCTGTGATAATTTATAAAATTTAACGCGGGTAAAACCTTGGGGTACGGCTAGTTATTCAATAAAGAAAGGTAAGTTGACTACACTTATGGCGCAGCGGTTAAAACAGTCGTCTCGCCACTTTATGTACCGAGTTTGTTTCCCACATAGGAGAAATATGTGTGACCCATAAATAGTAGTTCTGATTTATTTAGATTAATTTCTCTAGAGCGGAAGTTGTCATCTAAAGAAAAATAAAGAGTTTTATTTCATTAAATTTTTATTATTTATTTTGTTGAAACTGTTTGCTAATGTCTTTTTAGGGTTTCGTACCCAAAGGGTAAAACGGGACCCTATCACTAAGACTTCGCGTCTGTCTGTCTGTCCGTCTGTCACCAGGCTGTAAGTATCTCATGAACCGTGATAGTTAGACTCTTGAAATTTTCACAGATGATGTATTTCTGTTGCCGCTAACAAATACTAAAAAACAAAATAAAATAAATATTTAAGGGGGCACCATACAACAAACGTGAATTTTTTGCTCGTTTTTATAGATAATGGTACGGAACCCTTCGTGCGCGAGTCCGACTCGCACTTGGCAGTTTTTTGTTAATTTTGATATTTGTAATAAATTCCTATATGGCTGAACTGTGACTCTACATACGAAATTATGTAGGTATCTAATTTTCAATCTATCCGTTATACAGCCTGAGTGTTTTATATCAAATAACAATTTTACATTGTACAGACGCCGGCACATCAAGCTACTCCAATCTGTAAAATTTCCCCAATAGAAAGTGAATCTTATGCTTATGTGATAAAGTTGAAAAGCAATAAAAAAAATTGACAGATTGGGTAGCTGGATGTGCTGGCGTCTGTACCATGTAAAATTGTTATTTGATAATAAATGTATTGTTATATATTTTTTAATACTAACTGACCAAATAACCATGAAAAAAAGGTTTAAAAACTCAACACAATGGAGTGTAATTTAGACCAGACGACTGAATTAAAAAATTCAAACGAAACTACATTATGCTATGAAGAAAGAGAAAATACGTGTTCATACCTCTCACTCTTGCCCCTTAAGTAATATACGAAACGTTACCCTCTCTCTTTCTATCGTCACTAACTTATATGTCCCCAATACTCATAATACTCCCCAAGTCAAGCGTACGTAAAGAAGTTAAACTTTTAAAGAGTAGGTATCTCAACTGGTTTAGATTGGGTTAGTTAAAGTACTTCAGCAAAATTAGGTAAATTATAAATTTCAACAAACCAACCTCAAACTCGTAGGGAACACATCAACAGAAATCGCAGCCAGAATGGAGGCAGCACACCCCGAGCACAACGAGATGATGAGCAGGATCGTGGCTCCAATACCCTCGGGGATAAACGCGGCGCCAATAGTCGCCAAGCCACAGATACACATTATACCACCTGAAAAAATTAAAATTACCTTACATGAATAAATCACACTAATATTATAAAGATAGCGTCCAATACAATAACACGTTTAGGATGCTGATGGGACTGCCAAGACATTGTAGCGCATCAAAAATGTTCGCCGAAGCACACACGGATGGATTCCACGCCATCATGCGTAAGCGATGCGCTTCTATTAAGAACAGGGTACGAGGCAGTCCCAATTAAGATTACCATATATAAATAGAGGGATGCCTGTCTATGGTACCTAAAATGCCTGAATTTTCAGAAAAATGCCTGTCTGAAGCAAACCGCTGTAGGTAATAAATAAAAGCCAACAGATAATAATGAAGAAGGAAGGATATTTATTTTGTCAGAGAACATTATTTTTTTTAATATTTCTTTCTTTTCTAATATATAAACGTAAAAATCTTCACAAGATACAGTTTTGTAATTTTCCTATGTAATCAATATTGCTTTTATTGATTCAATGTCAGCCGATTTCTGTCTTTACTTTGACTTTAGAGAATTGTCTACGAATAAGTTTAAAAGAATTATTAAAGCCAAATTGTGTAGCAGGGCATATTACAAAATTTCTGATTATTTAATTGATTAAAGTGCTTGGGATTGAGTTGTTCTGAGTCAACACACATGATTGTAATTAATCTTAAGTATATTTTACCTACTGAGTTTTCTGGCAGTGTTTCTCAGTAGCTGCCACGTCATGCACTGCCCGGTAGGAAAAAATATGACGATTCCACATAAATGTAATTTTTTTACGGAATAAATGATTTTTTGACTTTGACTGCACTGGGCGTTGACGAGAGCCTGCGAAAATGCCTGTCTCAGACCAATGCCGGCCGCACGCCTGTCTAAACCATAAAATGCCTGTCAAATGCGGCTAAAGCCTGTCATATGGTAACCCTAGTCCCAATAGCATATAAACACGATCGTGGACCGGTGGGACATCCCAATACTGGAACATTGGATGCGCAAACATACCCCAATGGGGTGTTTTTTGAATGTTTAGCTTTAAGGTATTAACTATTCATAAATTATTTACTAATAAAAAATGGATTCTAATTATCTGAAATAAATTATTAATATTATTACAAAGGCGAAAGTTTGTGAGCGTGTGTCTTCACATCTAAACGGCTGGAGCGATTTTAATAAAATTTGGTATGGACTCAGCTGACACCCTGGATAAACACATAGGCTATAATTTATTACTATATTAAACACGGGTAAAACCGCGGGCCACAACTTGTAAATAAATAAAATAAATATCTTGTGACAAGTAACACACTGCCATCTGATCCCAAAATAGGCAAAGCTTGTACTATGGCAACCAGAATGACTAACTGATAAACATACTTATATATTTCTAAATACATATGTACATATTATAGATAAATTACACCCAGACACAGAACAAATAATCCTGTTCATCACACAAAGATTTGTCCTGGATGGGAATCGAACCCACAACCTCTGGCTTAATAGTCAGGGTCACTAACTACTAGACCAATACGCCAGTCATTATCACATATACAGTGGTTACCTACCCTAGATTGAGAGCTGCTCAAGGTAGATATTTGACTGGCCTCTACCATGGCTCACACCTGTTGTCTAGCTAATAATTTTACTAACAAACGACTGAAATCCCCCCACATTTCCTTCGAAGCACAAATTCTTTGACGGTCACCCATCTGTAGATCGACAGCATGCCTAGGTGCTTAACCTCTACCACTTTTTATAGTGATCAAACGATGTTTAAAAAAAGATCTGTTTCAGGTGTGTTCAATTCTATAAATAGCGATGTAGAAGTAAAAATGATTAATAACCATATGTTATGTTTTATCATGTATATTCAAGTGTTTGAATAATATATTGAATTCAACATTGCAGGAGTCCGATGGCAAATTATTATCTATACATATAATAAAACCGTAGGAAAGTCAAAACTGTACATTGAATATTATTTTTAAAAGCATACTTGGGGCGTGAACTACAATCGATATCGAAGCCAAAAATTTAGTTTTTAGATTTTTTGTCTGTTTATCTGTTTGTCTGTATGTCCGGGCTAAACTCAAAAAGTACTGCATGGATTTACTTCAAATTTTGCATGAATATTACTAAGAGGTCGGGTCAACATATAGGCTATATATACGGGAGGAGTTGTGATAATTAATGAAGTTTAACGCGGGTAAAACCGCGGGGCACAGTTAGTATATTTAATACATGCCTCTGACATGGGTGAACAACTGTTGTCTAACAACATCATCGGGACCGACAGCTTACGTACCCTCCGAAGAATAGAGACGCTCAGAAATCAAAACATTTTGACGGACACCCATCTACAGTCTGAACACGTGCTTCACCTCACCGTTATCTGACCGATGAGTGAAACTGGTCATGATAATATTAATAAATAATTGCGTTTGTATGTTTGTCCTCTATGCATTTCTTAATTTCATATTTGTACCTAACATACACAGAACCACCCACCAAAGTTCCATTCTTCTTCTTAGCGTTTCGATGGCAAACTCGTCAAATTTTTGTGGCCCAGAACGTGGCCACACTGATTGCCCTGCTTGTGGCACTTTTAAGATCGTGCCATGAACATGTGGCAGGGCAGGCTGGGCAAGCTGTTAGATGGGCCATGGATTGGACCGATGCTCCGCAAATACAGTCCATTTTGGGGTTGTTCGACAGTCCCCACCTAGACATGTTTTCTTTGCTTCGGCCCACCTGAGTCCGGAGTCTGTTTAGGGACTTCCAGATCGGCCACGGTAATTGATGTCCAGGTGGGAGGCTTTCGGAAAGCGTGACAAACTGATCCATTAATCCTTTTTGTGCACGCCAGATGCTGCATCTCGCTGTTGAGGGATCGGTCGTTAGTGGTCGAAAGTTCCATTACACAAGCACAATCTTGTGTCTCCACTAAATAAGTAGGTAACTTTTTATGGGCTAAAGTACTTATAAGATTCTAAAACAGACTTACTTATGATATCAGAGAATTGTCTACAAATAAGCTTAAAACAACTGTAAATGCCAAATGCGTTCGAACCCTAAAAAGCTATCCACACTGCCTTGTGATAGCAATGTGACTACTTGCGAGTCACTGCTGAGCCACTACGGCCAGAGCCATGTATGTGACACCGAGACACTATAATTTTACTCGAATTCCGCATTGGCTTTGATGTAATAATAAAAACTGGCACTTACAGTATAACGTTTTTCTTCCAACCTTATTGATAAGGAATCCTATAGATAAGTACGTGAGAGCGAACACGGCCCCCATAGACATTGATATCGGGAACACCGCCACTGACACTTCCGACTCGCAGTTCATCTGTTCTAAGTTTTGCTGAAATTAAATAAATAAGTATATTAAATGTGTATTACGGAAGACCTGCAATTGTGGAGATCTTTGAGTGAGACCATTGCCCAGCAGTGGACGTCTTTCGATGTACAGACGCCAGCACATCCAGCTACCCCAATGTCTCAAATTTCTTTTATAGATTTACAACTTAACACAAAAGCATAAGGTTCACTTTCAATCAATCGAAAAATCACTTTCAAATGTGACAGATTGGGGTAGCTTGATGTGCTGGCGTTTGTACATCAGAACCGCGGGTGTACTTTTCAGATCTGCCTGAATGTATTGAATTATTTGATAGTTTATATGTACCTTTACATATCTCTCTTGAAAATCGGTGTACCTACACCCATACAATGAAATTTAATTTCAATGTCAATTGATTTATTGCATTCATGGGTTTACATAGGTCTTAACAATAGAGTAGGTACAGTGCCAAACATGAACCCTGCTAGGGCACAGCAATATTTTTACATTGTAATTTGTCACTTTTAACATATAAGGGAGGTAGTATATAGTACAGGTATAAATAATTGTCATGATGTGTGGTGTCAGGTCATGAGTTATGTTATGTAACTCACGTATAAGTATAAGAAAAGAGAAAAAAGAAATTGTGTTATTCATATTATTTACTAATTGCATTTGTTAATTAATTTATCAGCGATTGTATTGTTGCGATATACAAGTAATTATTTTCATTCTAGTACCTACATATTGTATTTTTATTACATCAAAAAATTGTATAAAAGATTGCCACTATTTATACAAGCGACTACGGAGTTTGGGTATTGGTTAATTTGGCAAATAATAAGTAGTGAAAGTAGTAGGGCAGAAAGGTTCTCGAGTGGCTACCACGAACCGGAAGACGCAGCGTGGGCAGGCCCCCTACAAGATGGACTGATGATCTTGTGCGGGTCGCTGGAAATCGCTGGATGCGGATAGCGCAAGACCGGCAATTGTGGAGATCTTTGGGGGACGCCTTTGTCCAGCAGTGGACATCTTTCGGCTGATATGATGATGATGAAGTAGTAGTAGTGAAGGTGCATAAAATAGTAGGTACCTACCTAAAATTCGTTAAACTATAAAGGCTTTCCGCAACCCTTGCAAGATCAAGATTTATATATTCTACTATATAAAAAGAAGTCGGGTTTTCTTTCGTGACGCTATAACTCCAGAACGCACGAACCGATTTCCACGGTTTTGCATTCGTTGGAAAGGTCTTGGGCTCCGTGAGGTTTATAGCAAAGAAAATTTAACGCGACTAACACCGCGGGGCACAGCTAGTCTACTATATAAAAATAAGTCGCGTTTTCCTTCCTGACGCTATAACTCCAGAACGCACGAACCGATTTCCACGGTTTTGCATTCGTTGGAAAGGTCTCGGGCTCCGTGAGGTTTATAGCAAAGAAAATTTATAAAATTTAACGCGGGTTATTACTCACACTAGCATTTAGGAACTTGTCCTTAATAATCTGACATATGGATATGCTCTGGTTCGTGTTCCTGCGTAGGATACTGTTCAGTATATCGGGCACCCACACATAGAGGCCGCTTGATCTGCAATTGAAAAATGTATCTCTATATTTTATAAAAATTATACATATAATATGTTGACAATATTTTACAAATCAATTTAAATATGTATTATATGCACGTAAAACATTAGTAACAGATATAAAACTAAGACCCTCAGCTTAGCTTTTTGAATTTCCTCTAAACTAAACTTGTGAAAATAGAGGAGGGGAGTGTACTCCTATTATATTCTACTAGCTGTGCCCGCGACTTCATTCGCGTGCTAATTAGTTTATTTTGATTTTTTTTTGTTTTATTCTAAAATAAATGTTTTTTTCTAAAATAAAAGTATCCTAAGTTACTCCTTATTACATCAGCTACCTGCCAATAAAAGTCCCGTCAAAATCGGTCCAGCCATTTCAGAGATTAGCCGGATCAAACAGACAGACAGACAGACAAAAATTGTAAAAAAATATATTTTGGTGTAGGTACCGTATATATATTCATATTTATGTAGAAAAAAGCGGTTATTTCAATATTACAAACAGACACTCCAATTTTATTTATTTGTATAGATTATTATGTAGAAAAAAACGGTTATTTCAATATTACAAACAGACACTCCAATTTTATTTATTTGTATAGATAAGAAGCTTCCCAATGATATTAGAGAATTGTCTACGTGCTTGGGATTGAGTTGCTCTGAGTCAACACACATGATTGTAATTAATCTTAAGTATATTTTATTTAAAAAAAGGATTCAGGACCTCAATATCTACGGTTGAACACGCTACCGCTAGACCCATATGGTATTATCATTTCAGTTTGAGAGTCATGCATTATTTAAATTAGTATATTTTTCATACTTACACCATAAATACAGCAAACATTGATATGTGTGAAATAAAAACGCAGCGCAAGAGTGGAGGTTTGAACATAATGCTTATATTCTTGATGGCTCCAGCAAAACCACTTGACTTCACTTCTTCTACTCTTGTTGTCAGTTTCTTCACCTAAAAGTGACAAAATACGATTATGAAGACAACTTATCCTTTTCTCGGGCCATATCCTTACAATAAAATAAATATGTCACTATCTATATATAACCTTAACTATATAAATTGTAAAAGAATAGTAAGTATTTTTTTACAAAAGTTGACCTATGATGAGACTGAGGGGTTATTTTATCTTAGATTTTTGAATTTGTATAATTAAATATTGTTTAAATTTTTAATAAAGGATAAGTATACTTTTTAAGCCATTAGAACGCCTGTGGTACAGGTTTAACCTAGTACAGACACAAACTGTCTATAGCTTAGTATTAATTATTTTTAATATAAATAGATATTAATTTTGTACACATTTTTCCTTGGATCAATTTATTAATATTTATTATTATTATTTATTAACTGCAATTCATTCTGATATACCTACTTATGCCTATATTAGTTACCAGAGTTATTAATAGATGTCGCTACTGGTATCGAAATTTGAATTGTCATGCCATATATTTTCGCTATTTGCTTAAAACATGGTACATCTTCTTACTCTTTATTAAGGTATGTGCAGTGGCTGGTGTCAGGGCCGTTGACATGGCGTCAACAGCCTACTGGCTTTGACTTTGACTGTTCTCTAACGACAACAACCGGGACCGTCAGCTTAACATGCATTCCGAAGCATGGAGTGGCTCAGAAATTAAGCAATTTTGTCGGTCACCCATCTTTGGACTGACTGCGTGCATAGGTGCTTTACCTCGCTGAACACTTTCGGACCGGTGAGCTCAACTGTCTGACTACTGGGATATAGAAATAAGCCTCAACTTTTGTTAAGTGTTGGCATACAAATTTAAATGAAATACAGTTTTATTTTAATATGCAAACCACATTATAGTTAATCATACATTCTCAAAACGCTTTTGCATTTGCGAATAATGTTATAAAATTAAAATTTATATAAAAATATCATACATTTGTATAAAACTTAATTGATAACAACTTAATATAAATTTATATAAGCATTTTAGAACAAAAACATGTTCATTTTATATGACGTTTTCTAAGTAATAATTAGGTTATATACATTTATTAATCTGAATGTACATTAATAAATTTATTTAAAAGACAGACATAAACTGCATGATATTTTAGAAATTTTGTATGCCTACAGGTGGAACATGAAACGAACTAATGTGTATACAACAATCTGTAATACCGATGTTAACAAATATTTCTCCAAAAATGTCGGAAATATGTTTCAAAGTAGATATTCCAACCTCAAATGAGTCAAATACAAATTCCTTTATATTTTTATTTGACTCATTTTAGGTTGGAATATCTACTTTGAAACTTTTTCCGACTTATTTGGATAAATCTTATCTAATTGCAGAGTAACCCCGAATCCAACCTGAAAAAGAGCTGATAAACCTCATACAGAAGGGTTGAATTACATACAGAACCTAAGGTTCTGTATGTAATTCCATTACATTACATATTGTATGTAATCGTAATTTTATCGAAATTTGACTGTCGTGCTGGACTAGTTGTTAGTGCCCTGACTGCTAAACCAGAGCTTGTGGGTTCGATTACCACCCAAGACAAATTCATTGCTCTGTGTTTATTCTAGTGACGGTCACCGTAGCCTAGTTGGTAGTGCTCCTGCCTACGAAGCTGGTGGTCCTGGGTTCGAATCCCGGTAAGTGCAAATATTTGTGTGATGAGCACGAATATTTGTTTCTGAGTCATGGATGTTTTCTATGTATATAAGTATTTATCTATCTATATAAGTATGTATATCGTCGCCTGGTACCCATAGTACAAGCTTTGCTTAGTTTGGGGCTAGGATGATCTGTGTGACATTGTGCAAAAAAATACATGACATGGTGACATTGTCCCTAGATATTACTTAGTTTTACTTAGTTTATTTACTTAGTATGTATGTATTAAAAATACATAAGTATGTTTATCAATTGTCTGGTTGGCGTAGTATATGCTCTGCCTAGTTTAACGACAGATGGCAGTGTGTTAGTTATCTCAAAATATTTATTTTGACATTGACACCACAACATATCAGCAATCATTTATGTTTTTACTTTTTAGGGTTCCGTAGCCAAATGGCAAAAAACGGAACCCTTATAGATTCGTCATGTCTGTCTGTCTGTCCGTCCGTATGTCACAGCCACTTTTTTTCCGAAACTATAAGAGCTGTACTACTGAAACTTGGTTTGCGCGAGAGACACTTCCAAAGTGGTAAAATGGGTGTCCCCCCTCCCCCCCCTCTAACTTCTAAAATAAGATAATGATAAAATTTAAAAAATATATGATGTATATTACCATGTAACTAACAACGAAAATTGGTTTGAACGAGATCTAGCAAGTAGTTTTTTTTTAATACGTCATAAACCGCAATTTGCATTCATTTAATCAACTGAAATACTTGCTGCTATGGAACCCTTCATGTGCGAGTCCGACTCGCACTTGGCCGGTTTTTTTTGTTAGAATAGAAATAGTTATGAAATCTTACTGGGAACTCCCCCGCTTCTTTCCCTCTGTTCCAAGCGTACATCATTTCGAGGATGGGTAGTGCTGCTTCAGGTCCTTTTGCAGCAAGCAGGAACCTTGGACTTTCTGGCAGGAAGGAAAGTATCAGCGCCGCAGCTAACCCTGGCGCACACCAGGACCAGACGAACGCTCGCCAAGGTACCACCTCGAACCCGATGAAGGAAAATGACCATTTTCCTGGGATTATTATCCAGGCGAGACCTGGAAGGAGAAATAAAACATGTAATATTTATTTGTTTTACAAAATGGTACAGAGTGATTCTTAGAGTCCAGATCTTCTATTAAATTAAGGACACCTGTGTCAGAAGACAACGCTGTTCTATGCTCTAAGCATTACGATACCCGATAAGCTTCCTACGACTGACATAGCATTTTGATATAATAATAATAATATAATATAATAATATTCTGGGACATTATTCACACACGGTAATCTGATCCCAAACTAAGCAGAGCTTGTACTATGAAAACCTGATAACTGATATACTACATATACTATTTTTTTTTTGTAAATACATACTTATATAGATAATTTACACCCAGACTCAGGACAAACAGACATGTTCATGCACACAAATATTTGTCCCGGGTGGGAATCAAACCCACGACCTCCGGCGCGAAAGGTAGCTTATATACCAACCACGCCAACAGGCCCGTCATTAATAGGTTGACAAAATGAATAATGCACGTGTGGCGCAGCGGCTAAGACAGTCGCCTCGTAGCTTCGTGTCCTGGGTTCGATTCCCGCGTCGGACAACTATATGTGTGTTCCATAAATGGTTGTTCGGAGTCTGGATGTAATTTGTGCGGGCGTTGTCTATGCGTTTTATTATAAAAAAATGACAGTAGCATATTTTTAGAAAGTGCATAATTGACTGTCTCGTTAGTCTAGCGGTAGCGTGTTCAACCGCAGAAAATGAGGTCCTGGGTTCAAATCCCGGCTCGAGCCAAAAAGTGATTTTGGGATTTTTCCGTTATTAGAAATATCTCATTATCAGCCCGAAGTCTGGAAATTGGCGGTATTACACCCCCGTGCCTCTAAAAGCACGTAAAGCCGTCGGTCCTGTACATGCCCTCTTTCCAGTCGTGTCGCTAGTCGTCCCATCGGATCATAAAATAGAAGAAGAAGAAGAAGTACACTTTATTGCATAAATAATATACAAAGTACAGTATGCATAGAACGTCATCGTTGCAATTGGCGGCCTTATCGCTAAAAGCGATCTCTTCCAGGCAACCTATTTGCGTTGGATGGACCAGAACTTAATATCTATGGATAATGGTAGCAAAAGGTGTACGAATTTATTGAAAATAAGAAAAAATAGCTTACGTATATACATATACGTAAGAATAATACTTATATACAGTACTGTATACATACATACACAACATATATACATATATATTAATATAAATATATACATATATAAATAAATATATAAACCTAATTATACTCACATAAAAACTATAATAGATGGAATAGAAAGTGCCCCTGTGTTTGCGCACACACTTGTGCACTATAATATGTCCTGCGCAATTGGCTAATCTCCATTGAGAATGGCCGCCGTGGCCGAAATTCGGCCGCGACAACATCATCATCATACAATAATTTGAAAAAATATACTGAATAGCTGCGCACTGATTTCTGTGCCTTAATTACCGTATCCGCGTCATTAATGATTATACGTTACAAGTGTTTTATTGGTTTTTAAGTAAGTCACTCGCGGTTATTCACCTGACCTAGTGAACGAAATAACTAAGTAGGTGGGTACCTAATTATCTTAAATTTAGTGCCTTACATTGAAAATGGCTCTCATTACAAGAGAACTCAATTATTTAATTTTCTACAAATTTTCTTTTTTAAATAAAATGTAACTCCTGTAACACACGTTTGATTTGAATTATTTACATTATAATAATAATAATTAAGCCATTTTATTTCCAAATCTCTCTTATGTATAAGTTACATGTAATAACAATAAAAGTGTTAGTACTAATGTTTACAAGTTTTATCATCTAATTGTTAGTATTCTTAATTATGAGAAATGGATCCCTTTTTGGGTAAAGGCCTCCTCCATCCTTTTCCACAAATCTCTGTCTGATCCTGAGGTCATCCAGTCTTTCCCAGCGATTTGGATAATATCATCAGCCCACCGGCTGTACTACTGTAATAATAATATCCTGGGACATTATTTACAGACTGCCATCTGATTCCAAACTAAGCAGAGCTTGTACTATGGAAACCAAACTGATACACTACATATACTACCTTTCTTTTGTAAATACAACCTTATATAGATAATTACACCCAGACTCAGGACAAATAGACATGTTCATGCACACAAATATTTGTCCTGGGTGGGAATCGAACCCACGACTTCCGGTGTGAAAAGCAAGCTTTGCCAACCACGTCAATTCTTGTAGCGTAAGAAATGAAAGTACTGCAATCGCAGTTGACCGTTCAACTTAAAGGAAGAAGTTGATCAATGTATAGAACGTTAAAATCAGAAAAAAATATTAACTTTACATATGAAGATGGTGATATGCTGACACATTTTGTATGGGGATAGCTTATTTTTTTATATTTCCCATACGATATATGAAATGAAACGTAGATAAAGGTATAACAATTAATTTTATTGGCGTCTTTTACTTCGTCAGCGTTGGCGCTAATTGGCTTTGCTTTATTACCATACATAGGTAGGTAAAAAAAATATTATCACACAATTTTAAAAGTGCATAGGTAAAACAATTAATTTTATCGGTGTCTTTTACTTTGCGTTGGCTCTAATGAGTGTCTCCAGAACGTCTGTATAAGATTCATATTTGGCCTCCGTAAATATGATCATGTTTCCGAATTTCGTACTAAGCTCAAGTGGCTCCCTATACGCCTTCGCCGCAATGATCATACATTTTATATGGGGATAGCTTATTACATTGGTCCCGGGTATGACCTTAAACTGCCTCTATCGGGGGCTCTAGAATCTTAGGATTCATCAGAGGCCTACGATAGCATAGTTACTATCAGTACAGGATAGTAACTTAGAGCGGCGGCGGAAGAGTAGGCATAATTATGCATACCAACGGCGGCGCTCACAGGCCGAGTTAGCTGGCTTACTGTACGCTCACCGAGACGCAGGGGACGAGCACAAGTGAGCTATTTAGTCCGAGGGAGCATACCTGAAACAAAACCCCGATCCAAGGTGTTATCCGACCCGTGCTGAGGGATCCTTGGCCAGAGGGTATTCTGGTCGATAACGGAGGGTGTCTATGTTGGCGGTCATAGGACACAGCATGGATCCGCCTTACCCCCGTGTAGGGCTCTGCGAGGGTGGACCGTTTAGTCCCTAATACTCGTGGGAACGCAATGGATATAATTCATTTTAATCCTTCAAATGGCGGCGACGTGGTCCGCCACCCGTCACGTCTCGTTTCCCGGAGAGGTGAAAAGTGGCCAACGGAGAGCCGTTTTGCTACGTTGAATGTGGGAGGAGGAATAGAAGGTAAGATGGACGAAGTATGTCAGCTGATGAGTGAAAAGCTGATCGATGTGTTGTGTGTGAATGAGACGAAGCGGAAAGGGTGTGATACTACAACACACGGACAATACACGGCGTATTGGTTTGGAGTACCGAACACCACCAGAGGTTGCCAAGGTGTGGGTCTCATTCTTTCCACAAGTATGTCTGAGTGTGTGACTGAGTTCGAATGCGTGAATGCAAGAGTAATGTGGTTGAGAATGAAAGTTGGTATGACCCGTATCTTCCTAGTAGGAGTGTACGCTCCTGTAGATATGGGTGCAGTTGTAATACAGCGAGAACAAGAGGAAAGAAAGGCATTCTGGGAGACCCTGAGAGATGTGTTGCGGTTAAGTCAGTATAATGAAAGAGTAATAATGTTAGGTGATTTTAATGGATGGGTTGGGGTAAAACGTGATGGTTTTGAAAGAGTACTAGGTCAATTCGGTGACGAGAGTGAGAATGAGAATGGGTACAGTCTGCTTGAGATATGTTTGGAATGGGGTCTTTGTGTTACAAATACTATGTTTGAACATAAAAGAATCCATACGTTTACGAGAGAGAGGAAAAATGTGAGAAAGAGTATGATTGACTTCGTGATTGTAGATGAAAGACTGAGAAAGAATGTTCTAGACACAAGAGTCTATCGTGGGACCGCAATCCATACAGACCACTTTCTGGTAATGAGCCGAATAAGTGGTCTATTCAAAGGATGGCGCCACCGAATCCCTGAGACTAAAAGTGTACTAGAGAGAATAAAAGTAGAGGAACTGCAAGAGGAAGAAGTGGCAGATGAGTACAAAAGTAAGTTGGTTGAGAAGTTTGAGGGATCTGAAGACATAAGAGAAGTAGAAGAGCTATGGAAGGTAGTCAAAGAAGGTGTGGTGAGTGTAGCTGGTGAAGTATGTGGTGTAATAAAGAGACGAAGAGGAAGAAAGATGAAGAATATTTGGTGGGATAAAAGTGTACAAAAAGTTGTATGTGAAAAGAAGAAAGCGTGGTTAGACTGGCTAGCCACCAGAGCAAACGAACGAATGCATAAGGCGACGAATGAGGATATAGAAAGGGCCTGGAATGATTATAGCAAAATGAAAGGAATTGTAAAGGATGTGGTGAACGAAAAGAAAAATGAACAAAAGGATAATTTTGATAGAAGGTTGTCTAAGGATTTTCAGACGAACATTAAGTTTTTCTGGAAATCCGTTAGATCAGTAAGAGGCATAAATCAAACCTCAGAACTGAAATCCATACGAGACCAAGATGGAAATATAGTGAAAGGGGAAGAATGCGTGTTAAAACGTTGGAAGGAGTATTTTGAAAGTTTGTATGAAAGAGGTGTAACAGAGAGTGAACGTAGTTCACTAAGTATAGACAAGAACAAATGTAAAGATGACATTGGTATGGATGAGATTGTGAAAGCTATTAAGGGTATGAAATCAGGAAAGTCACCAGGGTATGACAGGATAACTTCCGAGATGCTGAAGGCTGGACATGGCGTCATAGCGAGTCAGCTGTGCAGCCTATTCAATTTATGCTATACCACCGGCCAAGTGCCAAGTGATTGGTGCAAGGCTGTCATCGTACCTCTTTACAAAGGGAAAGGCTCACGGCAAGACTTTAAAAACTATAGGGGCATTAGTCTACTCAGCGTCGTTGGTAAGTTGTATGCAAAAGTATTGGTTGAAAGAGTTGTGAAAGAAACCGATGCGAAAATATGGGATGCACAGGCAGGTTTTCGGAAAGGAATAGGATGCACGGATCAGGTCTTTTCTCTGCGAAGCATAGTAGAGAAGTTTTTGGGCAAAAACCAAAAGGTTTACTGTGCCTTCGTAGACTTAGAAAAGGCCTACGATAGAGTGTTGAGGAGTGAACTATGGTCGGTACTGTCCATGTATGGGTTGAACGACAACCTTGTTCAAGCACTAAAATCTCTTTATAGGGATTCCAGAGCTTGCGTGAGGATTAACGGGTCATACACCGAGTGGTTTAGCATCCAAAAGGGTGTTAGACAGGGATGTGTAGCGTCACCGTGGTTGTTTAACCTATTCATGGATAGCTGTTTAAAAGATTTGAAAGAAAGTGAATGCGGTGTAAGGATGAATGAGTTACTCATCAAATGTCTGCTTTACGCTGATGATCAAGTTTTACTTGCATCATCGGCGGACGAGTTGCAGGTGATGGTAACAAGTATGCATGAATCTTTTGAAAGGAGAGGGATGAAAATGAATGTAGGTAAGACGAAAGTAATGGTATTTGAGAGGGATGAATACACGACAACGTGTGATATTGTGATTGGAGGAGAGAAAGTCGAACAGGTGAATGAGTTTGTATATTTGGGAACTTTGTTTACGAGAGATGGGAAATATGAAAAAGATATTGTTAGAAGAGTAAATGCGGGGAACAGAGTGAATGGGGCACTACACGCCTTTATGAGTAGCCGGCAAGTATCAAAGAAGGCTCGACTAGCCGTGCACGATGGAGTGTTAGTGCCAACTTTAATGTATGGAAGTGAAAGTTGGGTATGGCAGAAAAAGAATGAAAGTAAAATAAATGCAGTGGAAATGAGAGCTCTGAGAAGTATGTGTGGTGTGACTTTGAGAGACAGAATTCGAAATACTGATGTAAGAGAGCGTTGTGGTGTGAAAGAGGATGTAGTCACAAAGATTGAAAAAGGCATGCTGAGATGGTTTGGCCATTTAGAAAGGATGAATGAAAGAAGATTGACAAAAGAAGTATACCTGGCCTGTGTGAATGGGACAACCGGAAGGGGAAGACCACGTCGAACATTCTCTGACCAAATTGGAGATGTTCTCAAGAAAGGGCAGGTCAGAAGTACCCTAAACCGGCGAGCATGTATGAAGAATATAATGACAGTAATCGAGGCAAAAGAAGTATGCAAAGATCGTGACAAATGGAAATCCGTTGTCTCTGCCTACCCCTCTGGGAAACAGGCGTGAGTTTATGTATGTATATATAGCTTATTTTTTTATATTTCCCATACGATATATGAAATGAAACATAGATAAAGGTATAACAATTAATTTTATCGGTGTCTTTTACTTTGCGTTGGCTCTAATGAGCGTCTCCAGAACGTCTGTATAAGATTCATATTTGGGCTCTGTAAATATGATCATGTTTCCGAATTTCGTGCTAAGCTCCAGTGGCTCCCTATACGCCTTCGCCGCAATGATCATACATTTTATATGGGGATAGCTTATTTTTTTATATTTCCCATACGATTCATATTTGGGCTCCGTAAATATGATCATGTTTCCGAATTTCGTGCTAAGCTCAAGTGGCTCCCTATACGCCTTCGCCGCAACGCTCATACATTTTATATGGGGATAGCTTATTTTTTTATATTTCCCATACGATATATGAAATGAAACATAGATAAAGGTATAACAATTAATTTTATCGGTGTCTTTTACTTTGCGTTGGTTCTAATGAGCGTCTCCAGAATGTCTGTATAAGATTCATATTTGGGCTCCGTAAATATGATCATGTTTCCGAATTTCGTACTAAGCTCAAGTGGCTCCCTATACGCTCATACTCTTACAATTCTATACAACATTATTTTTAGTCCATCCGCTCCCTCTTATCTCAAAAGTCGGTTTTCTTTCCTACATGAGTCACATTCAAGATTACTCAGATCGTCAGAAAATCTCAAGTTAAAAATGCCAGCGCATTCTACTAATTTTCTCGACAAATCTTTTTCCGTACAAAGTGTTAGATTGTGGAATGCATTGCCTTTAATAGTGAGACGTGCATAAAGTCTGCAAGAATTTCAAAGACTTGTCAAGATCTGATCATCACTACAAGACTCACAACACAATTAGGAACTATATATTATATGTATTTATTATTTGCAATATGTTTATATTTTCTTTTTATTTTATTTTTTTATTATGTGTACCCATAGGTACAGACGCCAGCACATCCAGCTAACCCAATCTGTCAAATTTCTTTTCTGGATTTTCAACTTTATCTCAAAAGCATAAGGTTCACTTTCAATTGGGGAAATTTGACAGATTGGGATAGCTTGATGTGCTGGCGTCTGTGCTATTTGTCATGTATCTCACACCGACAACTGCCCCTCTCAATAACTCCATTCTCCGATGTTTACTTTGTTTGTCTGGAAGAGATCACATTTTGTGATAAGACCGCCAATTGTATACTTTTAAGGTTTTAATTGTTTTTTCTTATTTTGTACTACTTTGGTGTACAATAAAGAGTTTATCTATCTATCTCATTGGATTTGCTAAGATACGATACATAGGTGTAAGCATGATGTTATTTATTTACCTATAGTAATAAAATGATTATCAAGACAATTAAAAAAAAAGCATAGGTAAAACAATTAATTTTTATCGGTGACTTTTAATTCGTCAGCGTTGGGTCTAATTGGATTTGCATAATCCTATTATAGCACGATGTTATTATTTTTCTTAATGTACTAAAATGGAATGAATTCATTTTGAAATTTCATCAAATCATGTACAGCAACTTTAATTATACCTAATTTTCTAATAAGAAGAAATTTATTTAATAAGAAATTTTAACTATAATGCTATAAACTAAACTAAAATAAACTAACTACAGGCAATCCATTAAGCGCTCCGCATCGGCATCAAAATTATTATTATACAAATTAGAAACTTCATTAAATATGTATTTTATAGGTGTCTTCTACTTCGTCAGCGTTGGGTCTAATTGGATTTGCATGATGATATTATCATCATTATAACAGCTGTGAGTAGTCCACTGCTGGACAAAAGTCTCCTCAAAGAATCATCCTGGGGACATAATATAACCGCCACGCTTATCAGACGGGTTAGCGATCGCTGTATGATGGTCATAGTACTCAGAAAGAAGCTGCTGCCCGTCCCCTGGTAGACATTCCCTCGGGTCCACTTCTACGTACCCCACGGATGAGATGGGGGGAAATGATATTGCTATTATATAGATTTGCTATTATAGCATGATGATAGATATTAATTTTCTTAATGTTAAATAAAGTATATAGCACAATTTAAAAAATGCATAAGTAATAATAATAATAAATAATATCTAGGGACAATGTCACACAGATTATCCTAGCCCCAAACTAAGCACAGCTTGTACTATGGGTACCAGGCGACGATATACATACTTATATATATAGATAAATACTTATATACATAGAAAACATCCATGACTCAGAAACAAATATTCGTGCTCATCACACAAATATTTGCACTTACCGGGATTCGAACCCGGGACCACCAGCTTCGTAGGCAGGAGCACTACCAACTAGGCCACGGTGACGGTGGGTGATGATATTGCTATTATATAGATTTGCTATTATAGCATGATGTTAGATATTAATTTTCTTAATGTAATAAAATGATTATTACTCAATTTAAAAAAATGCATAAGTACATAAAACAATTAATTTTATTGGTGACTTTTACTTCGTCGGCGTTGGCTAATTGCTTAGTTATGATACATAAGTTATGTATAGCACGATGTTATTTATTTTCTTATCGTAATAAAATGATTATAACACTATTTACGATTTTATGATGCAATTGTATTGAATAAACAACAACTGGGGAAATCGTTGGCCTCGGGCTAGTTGGATCCACGCTACCTTCCAGGTCTACCTTGAGGTATTCGGATGCGCCAAGGATAATTTCAGCTAATATATAAATTTATAATAAAATAAAATTGATCCTGTTCGATTATCAATGGAGTCGACTTTTTTATTATGTTTAATTATTATTATTATTAATTATATTTGTATTTTTTGTGTATTTAGTTTTTTATTTATTTATAGAGTTAAATAACGGATGATGGTGGTGATACGAGTTGAAGAAGGAGTTTAAATCGCCTATTATTTCTCTAAGTATGGCCTCAAATTTGGCTACACCTCGAAAAGTTCTAATAAAAAGTCATATGAGGGCATAGTTGACATAGGTATAGAAAGTAACGAATCCAATTTAAATATCAATGTTTCATTGATATTTAAATTTTCTACCCAAAACAGATTTAGATACGATCAGATAAAAGGATAAATATGTGTTTAAAAGCCACATTAAGTATTGATTGATTTTACAAACTCTTAAAACATAATACAAAATAAAATGTATTCGACTCCATTTCATGCCTTGTCCTACCGGCTAACTTACGCCGCAATATTTTATTGTTTTAAGTACATTGCTTCGTCAAAACAACTTTAAATCATGCATATAAGGCTGTATTTGTATGTTATTACCATATTTATTATAACTGCTTATGTGAAATTAGCTATAGTTTTGAGTGTTAGTTTAGTTTGAGAGTTGTGTATCTTGGGTTTTGATTTGAGTGTTAGTTTTGTTCGAGTGTTGTGTATCTTGGGTTTTATAGAGGTATTCTTATCAATTATGGTACGTATAGTTAGAACACGTATTATATGCAGTTTTAGAAGTATGACATGTAAAAAAGTTGAGAATATGCACCATATTTTAATGGAATGTCAACGGAATCAAACCCAAAGAGACAGCATTATAAAATATCTTAGTGTTAATCAATTAAATTTAGGCTACTTCCACACTATTTTTTCGGCACCCATATCACGTGAAGCCAAAATGTTGTATGAATTGTGTAATTTACGTACTTAGTTAGTATTATTGTAAAATAAAATAAAATAAAAAAGATTTTTATTCACGTAGACTTTAAAAAAGCGCTTGTAAATAGTCAGAACATGTTTGTAGTAATATAGTTGTATACATTAGATATTATTTCTAGTAACATAGATATTTAGGTACATCTTGTATGAAAACATTTATAAATTTTATTTTATTACAGAAATGATATTTAGCTAGCTCATATCAAGTTATTGTCAAGTTATTGTCTCATGCTAAAAGTGTTTATATGTTAGATGTAAGTTGGTTTGTGGTATGATGGAACTGGGGTGATAGCTGTCAAATGTTCCGAAAAAAAAAAAGAAAAAAAGAAGGAGTATGACTGTTATTATGATCTGTTACTTTCATAATTTAAATGTCATCATTACATCTCACTCTAATATAGCTCGTGCGAATCTTTTTCTTCTTAGCGAGTCGATGGCAATCTAAATTGTGACCGCCCAGAACTTGGCCACGAGAATCGCATTAAGGGTAGCTTCCGTCAGTTCTTTAAGCGTGCAGTTGTAAGGGCACGCGCGACATGATAACAGGTGTCCCATTGTCTGTGGGACTACACCTCATTTGCATTGCAGGCTGCGATCATTGATGTATCCCTTGAACAAGTTTTCGCTGCTACGTACTGCTACTCCCTGGGCTCAAAGCCTATTCAACGACTTCCAAACTGGCCAAGGCAGTTTCCATCCAGGGGCGAGACTTTAAGTTGGGGGGACAAATGATGTAGGCATTTTGGTATTGTAAGAACACTCGCAGCTGCAAGAGGTATTTCTATACGGGATCTAGGGAGATCTTCTCAATGATAACACATGTATTCACAAACAATCAATTACTGATTTTATTTAAATAAAATTAGATTCACAATGTTTACTTTAGCACACCATTTTTATAACTCTTGACAAATATCAATCAAACGTAACACCATACTTTTTATTTGATTCGAATTCGATTCTCATTTTAAAAGCTATGTTTAGTTATTTTAATAAAGTGACCAGAGCTACTAGCTATCTTGATAAAAGAGGTTTTATTCTATAGGAGGACAGGTAATATCATTACAGTATACTCTCGCCATATTTGGCATCTAGCCTGTGAGAGTTCTCCGCTCAGCGGAAGGACGCACTTCACAAAGCTGTGTCGACTTTTGAGCCTTTGTGGCACAAGATTGTGATTGTGCAATGGTTCCCGTGCGTCATTGTCCATTTTAAAAAATAAAGGTTGTAATAGAGTGAGGTGTAATAATGAAATTTAAATTAGTTTATTGATGTAAAAGCCAAGCAATAAGTTCATAATAATATAAATATGATGATGACTTTACTGGATAATAAAAATAAAGTGCCAAAAAACCTCATATAGACATGATTTTATTGCACTTCTAATTATTTAATTTGGAGTCTATTTCGATGTCTATTAATAGTAAACTAATTGCCATGTTCAGCCGAATCCATAAAAAACGTATCCAAATGTGAATTGAACTTGTGCACTGGGGATCCGTACATTCAACGGTATGATAGGTAGTTTTGTTGAGTAGCTAGCATGGTGAACTAAACTTCTGTCTCTCTACAGCGCTCGTCTAATAAAACGACAAGAAAATGGACGACTCTATGACGGCAAGTACGGTGATTGGTCGACAGCTGTAGAGAGTCGTGCGTAAGTCTCTATTAACCTGACAATGGAGCAACGCTGTTCTGTCTTCTCTTTGAGAAGACAACTTTACAAGAAAGTAGAAAACAAAAAGAAGGAACTAGAGGAAAATATATTGCTGTGCGTTACGTATTTTTGAGACTTGCAACACCTTTCCATGTTATTGATACCTAATATCCCCCTAGCCGAATGCAGTCGTTGCTAGCAATTTGCGCGTGATATATTATAGTGCACAAGTCTCTGCACAAACACAGGGGCATTTTCTATTCCATCACTCTCCAGAGCCGATAGGACCACTAGCGAGACGACCGGAAATAGGTCAGGAAAAGGACAGACGGCTTTACGTACTCACCGAGGCACGGCGGTGTAATACCGCCAACTCTCAGACTTCGGGTTGATACTGATAATTTTTTACAGAAATATCACAAAATCACTTTTATCCCGACCCGGGGTTTGAACCCAGGACCTCATTATCTGCGGTTGAACAAGCTACCACTACACCAACGACCAATAGTAACACGATATCAATAACACACTGTAATGGGATTGACTTGGGTGTCTTACAATCTGAGCGCACTCGAATCAATTGATTATGTTTTAACGCTAGTTTATTGACCCTTTTCAGGGTCCCGTATCAAAAGCTACGAAGAAACCCATAGAATATGTAGTAGGTACCGTACGGCTGGCGATTTGCAAAGGGTTATAATATGTCATTACTGTCACATCCTACTAATATTATAAAGGCAAAAGTTTGTGAGTGTAGTGAGTGTGTATATTTGTTACTTCTTCACGTCTAAACGGCTGGAGCGATTTTAATAAAATTTGGTATGGAGTTAGCTGACACCCTGGATTAACACATAGGCTATAATTTATAAAGTTTAACGCGGGTAAAACCGCGGGGCACAGCTAGCAATTAATAAGATGTCATTTTATATGAAACATAAATTAATTGTAAATGATAAACTATTTTAATTTTCCGCGTATAATATGATTAAAATACTTTGTATGGTTGTGACGAAAAATGGCCACAATGGTGAGGTGAAAAAGTTCCACTTTAAAATGGGAAAACAAATAAAACATTTTCATATTATATCCCAAAAAATTAAAGTAAATATTATGGAATATTTCCTATGGATAAATATTACAAAATATAATTAACAATTCGTCTATATCGTCGTGGGTTCGATTCACACCCGGTACAAATCTTTGTGTGATAAACGCTATTATTGGTATCGTACAGTATCGTATTAATTTGAATGCAATAAAGTATTACTAACAATAATTATTATTTCATCAAAACGAATTCAACAAAGGCTCATTGTTCGATTCGTGCAGTCTGAAAGTGTAAATGTGTATTTTTATTTCTGTAAGGAACCAACGGTGCGCGAGTTCGACTCGCATTTGACCGGTTTCTTAAGTGTCTGAGTACTAATATGGGTACGTTAAAATGTCGGTACCCGTTCCTTACAACTAGCTATCACATAACATGGGGTTAGTGTGAAGCCAAGTCAATGATTTATAACGGACACTTGAATAATTCTGTTACCATATAATTTGCCCGATTTTTACCCGAACGAGGAGGCAATTTTTTTTTAAATTTCGTTGAGCTCTTTTCGATGAAATAAAATTATAGAAATCGCGTGATTGTCACCGAACGTATGTATACCATGAGCTATATGTATGTCTCGAAGGACTGACCCGCATGTTTTCTTTTTATTAATGTATGGTCCGTTGTTTGTAAACTCTCACTCTCTCATTTTGTAAATACTCTTTTTCTTTGATAGGACGTGCTTTCGGAGTTGACCCATATCAACTTGGTTCAAATCGTAGCTACGATAAGTAAGTAAGTAAGTCGCTCGTAAGTCAATTTCGTCAAGAAATACCTTGTACTCGAAAAGAAAAACCAATACAATTTGAACTGAACAAACCTGGTAATATGATGAAGGAGAATGATATAAAGGCAGATCCCCAGGCGATGGCGGCAGCTCGTTTGGAGTTGGCATGCATCTCTCCAAGGTACGCGTATACTGTGGCACTGGACGCTGATATTCTGGAAGAAAATAAAGGATATTTTTATAGGTCAAATCTAAACCACTGCACGTGTGGCGCAACGTTTAAGACAGTCACCTCGCCACATGGTGTCCAGGGTTCAATCCTAATGGACATCTATTTCTATAACCCATAAAGAGTCTAGATGTAGGTACTTTGTGCCACGTCAATTATATGTTTGTAAAGTACCCATTAAAGTTCTGTTCCGCTACTCCTGACGTCAGTTATAATAATATAATAATATCTAGGGACAATGTCACACAGATCAACCTAGCCCTAAACTAAGCAAAGCTTGTACAATGGGTACCAGTCGACGATATACCGCACCCTTAGAATTACAACGACGCAAGTGCAAAATTACGTCAAATTGACTTAAGTATAACAAACACTATAAAAAGTGTTAAACTAACGTAAGGAACATCGACTCTTCTGTAATTACCACAAATTCCGCTAGATGTAAGTAGTGTCAACGTCAAATCGAGCGAGACTTGAAAACAACAACGACTAATTGGTCAGTTACTCGCGGGGAGCCCGACGACTGCGTTGCTTCACTGTGCTACAACGACTCTAAGGTAATTAGGCCATTTTTTATTTTATCTTATAAGAGGTACATTGACTCAAGTGTAACTTATGTCATTTTTCCAAATATTTATTCATACATTCATAGGAACAATGACGTTTGTTACAATTAGGTCATTGTTCTTCTAGATTTCATTATTTGTTCTTGTGTTTTAGGTCATTACATAATGGAGTCACGGGGGGCTAAATTAGTAAGATTGGCTAAAGATAATTATTCTGCTGAGAATGATTGCTCATCTAATCAAAGAGTATCAAAAATATCAGGTTCCAAAATTAAGGAAGGTACGGATTCATTAATTACATCTGATTCTCACAAAAGTGACTTTTCTGGGACTAGTTCAGATGAATTTAAGTCCACGTCACCAAATAACAGTGACAGTAGCAATAGCGAAGACAGTGGTTCAAGTAGCTCTTTTTCTTCGTCTTCTAGTTCGGAAGATGAACATAAAACCAATGTTTCTGCTTCTCAAGCGTCTGTTGCAACTCACGATATGATTTCTGAACCACCAGAGCCAAAAAAGGCAAAAAAACGTACCAGAAATCCAAATAATTGGAAAAGAATACGTGCAAAGCAACTTAAAAATACAGAAAAAGAGTACCTTTCTAGAACAGGGAAGTATGTGAGTGGTAAAGTCATGGGTCCCACATGTTTATATAAGTGTAGAATTTCTTGTGCCAGTAAATTTTCTGAAGAAGAAAGAATGAATGAAAGAAAAGCTATTTTTGACAGTTATTGGGAATTAGGTGACTTACAGCGGCAAAGGGGTATCTGAGTTCCTGTTTTAAACCACTGAACGTAGCATATAGACGTATCAAGGTTGACGTCCAGAATAAACAACCTGCAAAGCCTAGAAACCCAAATACGGCATATTATTTTCTGTTGAATCGAGTAGAAAAAAGGGTATGCAATTTTTTTTTTGTTAAATACATTAGGCATTGCTGAAAGAACACTTCGCACCGTGATACAAGCCAAAAATGAAAATCTAGGTACTGCTCCACAAGATAAAAGAGGACACCATAAGAATCATTCCAATCTGCCTGAAGAAGTAAGACAATCTATAATAGATCATATACAATCGATACCCAAAATTGAATGCCAATATTTGAGAGCTAACACTAGTAGGGAATATGTTGATGGTGGCTTAACGGTATCAGAAATGCACCAGAACTATGAGACTTTAAGACGGGAAAGTAATTTACCTACTTCACCCTATGCTGCATATCTTTACATATTCAATACACAGTTTAATATTGGATTTTTTATACTGAAGAAAGATCAATGTGACATTTGTATTGGTTATAAAAACGCACCTACTGAAGTTAAACCGCAACTTGAATATAATAAATAAATCACATCTGGAAGAAAAGAGTTTAAGCCGTCATGAAAAACTAAAAGATATGAATAATAGTAATTTAGTTATTGCCACCTACGATTTGCAAGCGGTATTATCATGTCCTGTCGGAGATTCTTCAGCATTTTTTTATAAAACTCGATTAAGTGGTACAACTTTTTTGATCTGAAAGTATTAGCAGAAGAGTTAAATTTAAATTTATCGAAGAATGTTCATGGGGACCAAATCAGATTGAGCGAATTAAAAGTGGTCCAATTTACAAAGGATCAGAATACTTTTGGATATAAACTATCATATAAAACTGAAAATATGTTGCAAGCTAATACAATAATAGAAAGAAATTTACGCTCAAGCAGACCAACTAGGTCAATTATTATTGATGAGATACACCTCCATCCAGCATATAATTATAAAATACCAATATCTGAACGCAAGAAGCAAGATATATTGCAATTAATTGAAAAGAATATAGTACCTCACTACTATGCGGAATATTATAGTAACTTTTAATTAATCGTTTTATTTTTTATGTCAGATGTTTATTAGCTACCTACTAAGAAAATAAATACCCACAATAGAATGGGTGATTATTAAGATTAAGATTAATAATATCACACAAAGCTCAGAAGACTGATTTAAAGTAAAAGTTTATTAATAATAAGTTAATAGAAGACTGATTTAAAAGTAAAAGTTAATTATTTATTAACTTTTACTTTTAAATCAGTCTTCTATTAACTTATTATAATAAACTACGTGATTTTTAAAAGTGTAATAAATAAGTATTTAAAAAATGTTATTTTTCTTTGAAAAGTCTTCAGAAGACTGATTATGCTTAACGGTTTATAGAAAAGTTGATTAGTATCAAAATTTAATAAATACATACATAATTTTCATAAAACTATGTTTTATTTGCCTTCATCAAAATATTCACCTTTTTATCGTTTTTCCTTAATAACACAATAGTTAATGATTTCTGTTTGGCAGTTTCAAGTTATATATATAAGCATTAGTTATATATATAAGCATTTTTCTCAAATATCTGGTCTTTGCATATACGTCATTGTAATTTTAAGAGAGCGATACATACTTATATAGATAGATAAATACTTATATACATAGAAAACATCCATGACTCAGAAAAAAATATTCGTGCTCATCAAACAAATATTTGCACTTACCGGGATTCGAACCCAGGACCACCAGCTTCGTAAGCAGGACCACTACCAACTAGGCTACGGTGACCGTCATAATCATAATAGTGTAATCATAATAGTGTAAGGAATTGTTGTTATCTTCTCGGTCCAACTTATGTATTATTATGAAATACTTATTAATAGTGGGACCCCGGGGTGGATCAATTAAATTCATATCAGCCGAAAGACGTCCACACGACATTGCTGATTAGATTTCGTAGGGAAACACCGAGCATTACCCTCTCCATTGCTATTGGGTGACACTGAGCCTTCTAATAAGGCTCATAGTGAGCGTCCACTTCTCTCTTCCGTAAGACATCACTGATAAAATGGTCAGAGCGACCACGTCTCTCTTCCATCTTCATCATCAAAGTCTTTGACCATTTTATTTGATGTCTGATAAAATGGTCAAAGAGTTCGAGTTAAGACACTACGGTATTTTAACTTCAGGAGTGCTATATAAAAAATTAAACGAATTTAAATAAACAAGTTTTCGATAATCGACACATTTTTAGCGCCTCGTACAAAATTCATCAGGTGATAGTTATTCGTGTATGGAGAGTTAATATTTTGTTTTGTGCAGCAAATTCTTCAGTTTCACAAGCAAAGTAAGCTCCTTAACTTACGTCCACTATTTATAATATTAATAATATCCTGGGACATTATTTACACACGGCCATCTGATTCCAAACTAAGCAAAGCTTGTAATATGGAAACCGTTTAACTGATATATTACATGTACTACTTTTCTTTTGTTAATACATACTTACATAATATAGATAATTACACCCAGATTCAGTACAAATAGACTTGTTCATGCACATAAATATTTGTCCTGGGTGGGAGTCGAACCCACGACCTCCGGCGTGAAAAGCAAGCATTTGCTTACCACGTCAACACCTTGTAGGTATATAAAATGAGTTCTTATTTCTGCCGCGCAATTTCTAAACGCAGTAAAGAACAAGTGAACGACATGTTCTTTACGTCGTTTATAAATTGCGCTGTAGTGTTCTTTACTGCGTTTATAAATTGCGCTGTAGTGTTATTTACTGCGTTTATAAATTGCGCTGTAGTGTTCTTTACTGCGTTTATAAATTGCGCTGTAGTGTTCTTTACTGCGTTTATAAATTGCGCTGTAGTGTTCTTTACTGCGTTTATAAATTGCGCTGTAGTGTTCTTTACTGCGTTTATAAATTGCGCTGTAGTGTTCTTTACTGCGTTTATAAATTCCGCGACAGATTTATAAGGATAGTTTTCGAGTAAATATTTATTTGGGTAATTTAACGGCGGCCTAATTTCCGATTTTGGCATCAACTGCAAGCGGCAAAGCCAAGACGCAGAGCCCAGTCATAACTATCTATCTACATAATTATGTTGTTGTATATACAGAAGGGAGAAAGAGGATAGCGTTCTTTTACTCCATGATCAGCTCGTCTGTGAAAGTACCTCCATCTTATAAAATACACTATAGGTTATTGTGTTTATTTGTGGTCCTGGATGTGAAGACTATAATAATATAATAATAATAATAAGATATATTTATTCTCTCAACACAAAGTAAGGTCTTAACAACATACATAGTTTAATACATTCTTGTATAAAATAGGACTTTGTGAGAGACTGGTGCCTGATTTAGGTTATAAATACCTGTATTACAGGTCACCAGGGCCCTCCCGCCGTTATACCATATACCAGACAATGTATCAGTAACTTATAATACATTCTATATTCTAAATAATAATAACAGTGAGCCTAAGAGTGCACAATTAGCTTAATCCTAACAGGAGGTAATTAATATTAATGTGAAAAGAAAGAAAAACAACAATATAATAAAATAAAAATAATAATAATCATCATCATCATCATCATCTTCTTCTTTATCGTGTGGTACATGTCACCCGCAAAGAGTGTCTGCGGGCGACGAAACGTAACTTGTCTTGACGCCTGATTGGAGGAGCCCCGGGAACGCGGGTATGCTACTCCGGTGCCCCTCTTTTGCACCATAACTCAGATGGTCGGGACACGTACCCTGGGAGGGCTCTAGCTCGAATTCCCTATTGCCGACTCTGGGCGGTGGTTGTCCAGAAGGGAAGAAGGTGTTGAGACAGAATTGTTCAAACCACCCAGTAGGCCTCTGACATGGCTTTTCAACTGTTGTCTAATTACAGCTACCGTGACGCACAGCTTAACGTGCCCTCCGATGCAAAAAAATGCTCAGAAATTAAACCATTTTAATAGTCAACCCTCCAAGGAGTGACCGCGTGCCTAGGTGCTTTACCTCACGCATTACGAACAGACTGGTGAACACAACTGGTCATGAGCGTCATCATCATCATCATCATCATCGGTTGAAATACATGCACTGCTGAACAAAGGTCTCCCTCAAAGATCTTAGAATAATTAGTTTATTTAGTAGATAGCCTAGGATCGGGGACAATTAGAACGATGGTCTGTTATAGTGACTTGTTTTTATTCCATTCAATTTACGACTCAATTTATGTAATCACCTATATAATAAAACATATAATAACTATGAAGCGTATATCATTCATAAGTAATAATAATAAAAATAAAGATTACTTAGGGCAGTAACCGGTAATAAAAGATGATACTGTGTTTTGATTGATACTTAGAAAATCTTCGTTCCTTGTGTGTGTACTAGCTGTGCCCCGCGGTTTTACCCGCGTTAAACTTTATAAATTATAGCCCATGTGTTAATCCAGGGAGTCAGCTAACTCCATACCAAATTTTATTAAAATCGCTCCAGCCGTTTAGACGTGAAGAAGTAACAAACATTCACACTTCCACACTCACAAACTTTTGCCTTTATAATACTAGCTGTGCCCCGCGGTTTTACCCGCGTTAAACTTTATAAATTATAGCCTATGTGTTAATCCAGGGTATTATTTAACTCCGTACCTAATTTTATTCAAATCGCTCCAGCCGTTTAGACGTGAAGAAGTAACAAACTCTCACACTCAAAAACTGTCGCCTTTGTAATATTAGAGTGATTGCCATATGGAACGCTGCAAAAAGCGTGGGTTGTAAAAGTTAACAAAACAAGACGTGTGGTAAGACGATCTACTGATCCACCGGGCTAGGTATCATCATCATCAACATATCAGCCGAAGACATCCACTGCTGGACAAAGGCCTGCCCCAAAGGTTGCCACAATTGCCGGTCTTGCGCTATCCGCATCCTATGACATCCATACTAACCCTCGCATGGCCTGACGCCGCGCCGTGAATATGGTGGCCCGACCAAGGTGATATAAAAAAATTGGTACAAAAATACAAATGTGTTCTGCAAATATTTAACCTATCCAATGCCCTTAATACTCAATTGACACTTCTAGAAGTTATATTTATACGTTACAACCTACTAAATTCCAGTTGGTGCCACGATAATTGCAAACTACACTCTAATGTTCACCTTTAACACATAGTTGTGAAGGCTTTGAAGGCACTTGGATTCATTATAAAGGTTTCCAACCAAAGGCGATTAGGCTAAATGAAACATTGATAATGTTATCTTTTGAACCCCCTTGAGCATGTTTCGCCGGAGCATTTCAACGGGGCCATATTGAAATCGATAGTAGAGAATAGAATCTTTAATGAGTAATATCTTGCCACTTAGGAATTAGATGACAGTGTCTTACTTAATCATTAATTAGTCAGAGCCTTACGGCAACCAGACCACTGATAGATGTAGTTATATATTTCTAAATACATACACATAATAGATAAATTACATACATAGACTCACGCCTGTTTCCCAGAGGGGTAGGCAGAGAGAACGGACTTCCATTTGTCACGATCCTTGCATACTCTTTTGCTTCGTTTACTGACATAATATTCTTCATACATGCTCGCCGGTTTAGGGTACTTCTGACCTGACCTTTCTTAAGTACGTCTCCGATTAAAAAGAAATCGTTTGAAAATATTTCAAACGAAAACAATTTTTTTTTTACAGTCAAGAGTCTACGACAGAACCCTGGTAGGGTAGGGAGCATTGTGACATACTATGTCACAATGCTCCCTACCTGACATTACTAAAAAAGTGATGAAAATATAAGTCGAAACCAAAGTCGATATTTTATTCCAATATTAAAAAGATCCCGAAGATCTGGAGTACCAGATCGTTATATGGTTATAAATTACATATTATTATATAATTACACATATACAAGATGTAACATAAATAGTAGACGTAACTTAAGTAGCGCTATCTACCCATTAAACTGAACTAAGTAAGCAAAACTAGTTTATTTATTAGAAGAATATTTTTTTTGTCACCCCATACAAAATGCATCGTGTGTTCGTGTATTGCAAGTGGATGTGCTACACGTTGTTTAGTCTTGAAGGCAAACTATGTTACACCTAGCTAATGGAATTACTCATTTCTATGTCTACTTAATACACATTCAGCAGCTGTTGGATTTCCTGTTTGAATTACGTGAAATAAAATAAATATAAACTGTGTATACATATTTTAAAAACAAGGAAATATTTTAATACAATTGTATTAATTCTTTGTCTTCTGGTACACTATAAATAACTATGTTCTATTGACCTGTTAGTCTAGTGGTTATTGACCCTGACTGCTATGCCAGAGGTCTTGGGTTTGATACCCAACCAGGACCAATCTTTGAGTGATGAGCACTTGTATTTGTTCTGTATGTTATTTATCTTTAACGAGCTGTGCCCCGCGGTTTTACCCGCGTTAAATTTTATAAATTATAGCATATGTGTTTATCCGGGGTGTCAGCTAACTCCACACCAAATTTTATTAAAATCGCTCGAGCCGTTCAGACGTGAAGAAGTAACAAACATACACACTCACAAACTTTCGCCTTTATAATATTAGTGTCATATGTAAGTATTTAAAAATATATAAGTATATTTATCAGTTATCTCGTTGCCATAGTAATTATTTTTGGGATCAGATGTCAGTCTGTTAGTTGTCGCAAGATATTTATAATTTACTAGCGGCCCGGTACGTGCTTCGCTACGCTTTTAAGTATTAGTACAAATTGTTTGTATATGGGAGTATAGAAAGATGTTGATTTTACCCTTTTCAAAGACGTTTTTTAAATTTTTTCTACGTACAAACCTTCCCTGGACTTCCACGAATAATTTAAGACTAAAATTAGCCAAATCGGTAAAGTCGTTGTTGAGTTATAACATTACAACGAAAAGTGGCATTGATTTTTATATATATATATAGATTATTAAACAGGTAATTGAAACTTAAACAAACATTAACGAATCTTTGCCCGCTGCCTGCGGTTTTGAGGTTATTTGAGTCGTTCAATGGCTTCTTAATCGCTCTGCGGTTAAGTATACCCTCGGATTACATAGTTAGGTACTGATTCAGGTTACAAAAGAAATTCTGACATGATTTCCACGTTGTACGAATCTGGTAAAAGACACTCTTTTAAAAGCTGCCAGTCTTTCTACACGAGCAGTCTTTGGAAAAGTAAAACGCGCAGAAGAGATACAGCGATTTGCTCGTCTAATATAATAAGGCGTTTATTATTATATATTTGATGGAGCTGTCTCGCTGGAGCAGCGTATCAGGTATGTAGGTATGCAGAAGCAAGAACCGATTGCTTCAAAGCTAAATTAAGGAAAAGAACTGCACAATAGGGAGCCACTGGAACTTCACTTCCACTTTTAAATGTAAGGTAGATTTATGAGTGAAGTACTAACATAGTAATTATAAGCCACTACTAACAAAATATATGGATTCTTTATTATTACGATATTGAATCTTCGTCTCCCGCTCCCTTCCATAAGCCCAGACCGGGTACTATGAGGAACAAGCAAGTTCTCTTACAGACACTTCTCTTGCTAACAGTTGTTGCTCTATGAGTTAAGTCACATGCAAGCGAGATCATTTGATAGTTTCCCAGGAGTTTGCAGGAGCATGAGCCTTCCGAAAAAGGTATAATAATGTCTCTAAAAAGTGGGCAAATGACGAAGGATGGAAGCGTCCTTAGGATACGGTGACTACTTACCATCAGGTAGGCCGCTACCTTGTTTGCTGGTACAGTTATATAAAACTTGGCCAAAACAAATTCTCGTAAATATTAAAACTGAACTTGAACTTAACACAGAATACTCACAGACAGCCGGTGAGGAATCTGAACACTATCAGCATCCAGACATTGGTGGAGAATGATGAGATGATGGAGAACACAGCTGAGAGCACAATCGCGGGCAACATCACCGCTCTTCTGCCGAGCCTGTCACTCAGGTACCCCCACAGGAATGATGTACTTATTATGCCTGGAAATAAAAAAAACTGGTATTATTTTGATAACCAACTTCTATGTTTTTTATTGTTTGTCGAGCAACCCCAAAATGGACTGTATTTGCGGAGCATCAGTCCAATCCGTGACCCATCTAATAGCTGGCCCAGCCTGCCCTGCCATATGTTTATTTATTTATTTCTCTCCTTAACATCTATCATTGCAGATCTTGACCTAATGCGATAGTGTTGGTATTAAAATTATAAAAACCTTATTCAACTAAATGTTTAACTAATTATTCATGCACCTTTAAAAGGATCTTTACGAATTCACTCAAATTACATGAGAATATATTATCCAATTCATGTATTCGTGAGGTTTTTGCCAGTAGATTGGTCCTAGCCACCGGTACGGCAAGCAGTTGTGGACGCCGCCTTATCTACACGTAATGGTCCGATACCTGTAGTCTAAGAAATGCCAGACGCAGGGCAATCACGTTCTGGGCTACAAAAATTTAACGAGTTTGCCATCGAAAAACTAAGAAGAAGATAGTTTTATTAATTGTCGTGTCATCGTTCGGCTCACAAACGCCCTTACTATTGTGTCGAGAAGGCGTACCGCATAACGCATTAAATTATGTTTGTCTATAAATAGCAAAGTCATTAAAACGTAGGTGATTTCATTTTCGTTCTATCTATCTATCAAGATCATGGTCAATGCAAGTGAATGCGTCAAGTTCATCGCCTTGCCTAGTGGTTGACCACGAATTTTTTACACGTGCAACTTAACTGCTTGGTAACTAAAATTATGATTAAAGCTGACGTGAGATTAGGATAATGGAATCTGTAATGGGAGACCCGGAGATTAAGTTCAGGGCGAATGTGACACGTCGCATTCATGCCTTACATGCGCACGGCTCGTTATGGTTTTGTTTGGACTAGTTCCTCTTCGGGAATAAACGAAGGGATATTTTATATAGGATATCAAGGAACTTGTCATGACCCATCAATTTATATTTATCAATAGGGTTATTTACTTATTTATCAGCAAAATTAACGACTACTATAACTAAGCTATAGGGCGCCGAAAATTTCTTCCGCAACGCTTGGAGGTAGTGCCCGGAAGACTGGCCGCATTGCCACGCTGTATGGCAATGCTGTTTCTTTGGCCCCAAAACAAACCAGCTCTCTGGGAAGCGCCAATCAAAGGTTTCAAAATTACACGAAACAATTAACGTGCGTTAGGGCTCCACGGTCCTGAGGATTCGACCCTAAAAGGCTCAAATACATAATTTCCAACTAAGTTGGTGTATTTCCGCCGTTTGAGAGTTTCTGCTGATATAGCAGCAGCGCCCGCAGATCCCGTCGCAGAAGGAAGATGAGAAGGTGCAAGAGTGTCAATGCATGTAGCGTCCCGCACTAAATGTCTTCCCATTCTTATTTAATATGACAATTCAATAATTGTCATATCAAATATACTGATAGCACAGCAAAATGTAACCGGGCGTAACTGAAATGTATCGTTATTTCAAAGTGATAAGGTTGAAATTGTGGTATCGTATAGTACAAGCCTGTTGAAGGGTTCAAGTCTTACCTATGAAAGCGGCAGCATTCACCAACCCTTTGTGTTTGCTCGTTAGCTGCAGTTCACATTCCGCAGCGGTGATGGCATAGCTCATGCCGACTGACTCCATGGAAACGTTCAGCATGATCAGCCCGCTGGTGAACAGGACCAGGTTGTTGAGTTTTCCATGGCCTAGAGGGACAGAAATTAAAAAGTTTTAAATGAAATATGTAAGCATTTCACGTTTCGCAGCATACGATACCAGGATCTTGATGAAAAATGATTTGAAGAATGAGGTGATGATCATAGACCATTATGAGCAAAACGCCATGGGTTAGCCTAGTGGTGAGATAGTTGAATTAGTGGTCTCAAATTCAAACCCAAAGCGCGCACCATTGACTAGAGAATTATCTCGACTTACAACCGTGAACGCAAAACATCAGGTTAAGAATTCAATATTATTTTTTTTTATTTTTACTTTTTAGTTTCTCGGTTTTGACCGGTATCGTAAGGCGAACACGGGTCAAAGCCAAGTGTTAACCAAGGGAATTAGTACATACTAGGTTGATGAACAAGCCCGAGTTGGTAAAGTTGATAATATTATTATTATTATGACAGACCTTGTATGTATAGCAACGGTCGCGCTTTAATGCAAATTAAGCAATTCAATGTAAAGAATTAGCCATAAAATGATTAACGATGATTATATAATTTGTTAAGGTGATAAGTTATTATGATTGCATTAACGACAAATCTGTCAATCCTACTAATGTTAAAAATGCGTAAGTTTGTGAGTATGGAAGTTTGTTACTCTTTCACGCATAAACTAACAAACGGATTGTGATAAAATAAATATAAATAATATAAATAAAGTAAATAAAAAATTTAATGAGATTTATTCGGCACTTGAGTATTGACACACACTTGTACTTGACAAACTCACAATGCAGTACATAAATATAGCCAATATAACGTAAAATTTGACCAAAATATTATTACTAGGAAGTTCACCTAAAATTCGCAAATGTATAGATATTGTTGTCAAATTGGTGACAATTTAAGAAAACACAAATTAAGATTTTATAATTATTTAAAACATTCGATTAAACAAACTATATTGTCAAATGGAATCTTTTTCGAATTTGTACACAAAATCGTAGATTCTTGTGTAGTTGATACAATAATAATAATAATAATTTATTAAATTCACTTAAGGTTTACAGTTTCTCTTATGTATATATAAACATGAATCTAAGAAATGAAGTTTTACATACTTAATAAGAGGTTGTCGTTGACGGCTGTACTAGTGTAAACTGTGTTACAGCCGCCAGCGTCTTCCACCCTGCATTTTACAATGTTAATCATTTATTAGACATGATTACACAACATCATAAATAAGTACATTAGTTAATGTGAAAGAATTAAACGAAAGAATAATATAGTTAAGTACTAAATATTTAACTGATTAAATAAGTTGACAATTTACCACAATGTATGTGTGTGTGAGTGTGTGTGAGTGAGTGTGTGTTTGTGTGAGTATGTGTTTGTACGAGTGTGTGATTGTATGTGTTTGTGTATGTGTGTGTTTGTGTGTGTGTGCACAATGATGATATGTTACTTACCCGTTTGTTCGAACGCATCTTCAAAACTGTGTTCACTCGCCGGGTTAAGTTTCTCGGCACTCTCCTCATCATCAGCCCTCTTATAGCTCTTATCCGTCATCTTCACTGTACGTGTAATCTCATTAATATATATCTATTTTCAGTATTCTTGGCCGCGTGTTAAATTATATCTGTAACAAAAAAAAAACGAATTAAGTATTTTATTAATGTATGTCATTCCCATTTCTAGCTTGGTAGTAAAGTGGATGGGGTGAAGGTTAGGTACGATACTACTGAGCCAAAACTTAAAAAAGAATTATCATCATTATCATCATATCAGCCAAGACGTCCACTGCTGGACAAAGACCTCCCCCAAGGATCTCCGCAGTCCAGCGGCTTCCCGCGACCCTTGCAAGATCGTCGGTCCACCCTGTAGGGCAAACCTGCCTATGCTGCGTATTCCAGTTCGTGGTCTCCACTCGAGAACCTTTCTGTCCCATCCACCATCAGTTTCACGAGTTATGTGGCCCTCCCACTGCCACTTCAGTAAAAAGGAATACCTACTGCACATAAATAGTTTCTTACTAAGTAAGAAACTATTTATATGTTATATCAAAGGGCGACAAACGAGCAAGTGGGTCACCTGGTGGTAAGTGATCACCGCCGCCCATGGACACTCGCAGCACCAAAGGTGTCGCGGGTGCGTTGCCGGCCATTAAAAGTCAGCAAACAAGTGTTGCTGGCCCTTTCCCCACCCCAATGAGCTCTGGCAACCTTACTCACACTCGGAAACACAACAATAAATGATTAATGTTATTATTAAGGAATGTCTTCTGTAAGGTGGAGGTACTTCCCCAGTCGGGCTGCTCTTTGAGCGAATGAACGCTGTGCCCTACCTCTCTTAATAGTATACTTTAATTAGTTATTAAGTATACTTTAATTATTGATTTTATTGCAATAGTAATATTATATAATAATATTATACAACATGCCGTCCTTATCAGAGATTTAAGTTCAAAATTCAATGTCAATTTATGTTTATATAGGCTGACTATATTCAAGATTAGCTGCGGCCAAACAATAAACAAATCCATTATAATTCCCCTTGACATAAAACTAGTGTCGGGCAATAATTGCCATGTAAGTAGGTATTTAAATAATAATAATAATGTGCAATAAACTGCTATCGGTGCAAGCGCACATATGTTAATATTTAACAATGTTGCCAGTTGTTCAATGATAAATACTGATAACAAATTATCATAGAAGGACGAGATACAACCACACAAATATTACGTTTATGTCATTTAAGAACTTTTTACACATGAGGACACTTTTTCCTCATATGGTAATCGTGGCTCTAGTCGTCATCATCATCATCCTATCAGCCGAAAAACACACAATTGCACAATTACCGGTCTTGTGCTATCTTCCACTTCCAGTGACCCTCATAAGATCATCGGTCCATCTTGTAGTGGGGCCTGCCCACGCTGCGGTTCGTGGTCGCCACTCGAGAACCTTTCTGCCCCAGCGGCTGTCATCTCAACGATCTATAAGTCCTGCCCACTGCCACTTCAGCGTCTCTCTAGTGCCTAGTCTCAATTGGAAATTGCGAACTATGAATACTAGTTTAACTGCACGTGTGGTGCAGCGGTAAAGACGGTTACCTCGCCATTTCGTGGCGAGGGTTCAATCCTCGCGCAGGGTAACTATTTGTATGACCCATAACTAGTTGTTCTGAGTTTAGATGTAAGTACTTTGTGTCCCTCAATTATATATTTGTAAAGTATCTCGTGACATAAGGATTAATTTCCCTAGTGCGGGCGTTGTCTGGTTATGGTTTGTATGAGACAAAAAAATTGTTTTTGGCTCCCCATACAAAAGTATCAGCTGATTGTCATGTTTGTGTGGATGGCCACAGTTCTAACTTAATATTACTTGTTGTTATCAGGTTCTGAAGTTGTACACATTTCTAACTTAACATATCTTATCCAAATGCATACGGCCACGCCTAGTTTTAGCTGTCCAAATTAGAGACATTCGCTAGATGTTAGCCGTAAATAACATGGCCGAAAATCATTTATATCATATCTTTCCCTACAATTTTTCCAAAAATTCAAAATATTGAGTAAAATTGCATTTCTCCTTGTAGGCATGAGTGTAGAAAAAGTGTCGTCAGATCTCTTAAATATAGAATATTGTAGTAAAGGGTATTGACCGAGTTACGTAACCTAGATCTTTCATACTATCATAAATAGAGAGTAAATTTGCGCATGCAATCTTACGCACGCGTGCGCATGAGATTGTGGAGGCTACCATTTTAACCCCCGACGCAAAATGAGGGGTGTTATAAAACTGAAGGTTATGTCATTGAGCCTGTGTATCTGTTTGTGACTTCGTAGTTCCTAAACGGATAAAATGATTTCAAACCGGTTTTTTTTTACAGGAAAGACAGTTTAATCGGAGGGACGAGAATGAAATTTGGGAGAGTTAAAATTCATATGGAGAAGGAGTACAGAAAGCAAAAATATTTTAGTATTATTATATAGACTTCAATTGATTATTAAATTATTTATATTTTAATTTTATATCTGATAAAATAATTTAATGTTACATTTTACATTTTTACTTAAAAGAACGTTTTGAGTTCCTCCACGAGACACATTCGAGGTTGCTGAGATCATCGAAAAATTTACGACTCAAGATACCAATGCACTCCACAAAATTTTTAGACCATTCCTTTTCCGTACAAGCTACCAGATTGTGGAATGCTTTGCCAGAGACAGTGAGAGGTGCTCAGTCACTGGACATTTTTAAGAAAATGGTGAAGAGTCACTATCTTTCTCTTTAACGTTAAATTACTGTTTATATATATATATGTATGTATTTATGTATTGTTAAAAGTACCCATGGTACCAAAAAAAAATAAAAAATCCTTTCTGCTAATTATGCCAACAAATACCCAAATGCCTTTTCTATACTCCTGGTCTATTCAACGGTTGCCCGGAAGAGATCGCACTTAGCGATAAGGCCGCCATTTGTACAATCTTAACATGCTCCAAGTTCTTTTTATGTATTATTTTTTGGTGTACAATAAAGAGTTACTTACTTACTTACTTTATATATACTATATTTGATCGATTATACTAGGTACATTCAGAATTATAAATTATTGTTAACATAGGTATTAAATAGTGCATGCTGTGTCCTATAATTGTAGGAGCACACTGGAAAAAAAACCTGTATTTTTTTGTTTATGAAGACATTGTATTGATACACACAATACAATGTCTTCATAAGGGTCCTTTGTTAGAGGTCCATAGATAAATAAATAAATAATGTCCTAACTCTGTATCCCATTCAAGCGAGCTGTAAAGTTCTTATGAGAAATAAAGTTCTTTAAACCTAGTTAGACCACACTTTATTCGCATTCATAGCGACGTCATTAATGATGAATGAAAACAAGTTTCCGCAAACACACATGACGTCATTGTCACATAATAATATCCGGTACAATGACGACACTGAATGATGGTCAATGACGCTGTTAGTGATGCGACCGGGTACTTTTGCTAAGAAAATAATAACAAGGAACCCTCTGTGCAGAGCGTACATGGACGCTGACGAAACGGTGGAGCATGTGCTCCCCGAGTGCACAAGCATCGTGAAAATCTCAAGAGAAACCTTGGGTTCACCAAGAACTCTTACGGAGGTCCTGAGAAGTTTGGGAGATCTAATAAGCTTCTGGAAGGAGGTGGCTGGATGAAGTGAAGGACTAAGTGCGGAAACCATACGCACTAGCATATTAGTGGGGACATGATGATGATGTTGATAATAGCAAGGAAAATGAGCAAGCGGGTCACCTGATGGTAAGTGATCTTTAATATAGCCACAGGAGAGGAGCAAGTGGGTTCATCAACATCATCACCAGCCAGATATCATCCACTACTGGTCACCGTAGCCTAGTTGGTAGTGCTTCTACCTACGAAGCTGGTGGTCCTGGGTTCGAATCCCGGTAAGTGCAAATATTTGTGTGATGAGCACGAATATTTGTTTCTGAGTCATGAATGTTTTCTATGTATTTAAGTATTTATCTATCTATATAAGTATGTATATCGTCGCCTGGTACCCATAGTACAAACTTTGCTTAGTTTGGGGCTAGGATGATCTGTGTGACATTGTCCCAAGATATTATTATTATTATATGCCTCCCCCCAAAGCTTTCTATAATGTTGCCATTAGGAGGGGTTCGCCTTAGTTACCGCGTTTGGTTGCTTAGTGACCGCAGATAGGTGGTAGCTAGTACACAGGTGATGCGGCTTTACGATACCCACGGGAAGGAATGGGGTGGCCCTGTTATTCTTTGTAGATCGGAAACCACACGGTTAGAAAAAATACAAAAATATTTATTTTGAATTCAATTTTCCATTTTAGCGAGTTAACAATGAGAGCCTCACTAGGCAGAGCCTGTATCGAGGCTATCAATAGACTATTTCATTTTGTCATTAGGACTAGTTCACAATTCACGTCATAAAGATTTAAGTTAATACATATTATATGTCTTAACTTAAATCTTAAATATGTATGTGTGGTGTGACTTTGAGAGACAGAATTCGAAATACTGATGTAAGAGAGCGTTGTGGTGTAAAAGAGGATGTAGTCTCAAAGATTGAAAAAAGCATGCTGAGATGGTTTGGCCATTTAGAAAGGATGAATGAAAGAAGATTGACAAAAGAAGTATACCTGGCCTGTGTGAATGGGACAACCGGAAGGGGAAGACCACGTCGAACATTCTCTGACCAAATTGGAGATGTTCTCAAGAAAGGGCAGGTCAGAAGTACCCTAAACCGGCGAGCATGTATGAAGAATATAATGACAGTAATCGAGGCAAAAGAAGTATGCAAAGATCGTGACAAATGGAAATCCGTTGTCTCTGCCTACCCCTCTGGGAAACAGGCGTGAATCTATGTATGTATGTATGTATGTATTATATGTCAATGACGCTGTCAATAAAGAAAAAACCTGTATTTTTGTATATTATATGTATTAACTTAAATCTTTATGACGTTAATTTAAAGCATTTAAGAAAGGAATAGGTTCGCTTCTTAAAAGTTGCCATGTCATACCGGATCGGGAATACCTCCGCAGTTAATTGATTCTTCATAGTGGTAGAGCACGGTAATCAGATTCTAGCGAAACGTTCTGTGGTAGACCACCATTCATCCAGGTAATATGGATGAAATTTTAATTACTAGCCAGAGGATTTTTTTTTTTCTGTGTCGGAAAATGACAATTGTTATAAGTTCAAAGTTAAAATAGTTTGCTTTGAATTGAATTTCTTAGAATGGTATCGGAGGGACACTGACCCAAAAATACTTTTATCGTATGGGCATTGGTTTCGCTAGCGTCTCCCGGGATACAGTTACTTAACAGTAAGGAGCGGGCGTCGTCTCTAATACAAAAATCGAGTGTGCTTTAGATGAAATAAAATATAATGATAATAAAATAAAACTTAGATGAAACGTAACTCGCTATGAGAGAAAGAGAGAAAGAAAATGTGTGCTCGCACCTCTCCCTCTTGCCCCTACAGTAATATCTCTCGTTCTATCTTCAGTAACTTAAATCTCCCTCTCAACTTCCGTTCGCGTCGCCCAATCACACTTTTCGTAACGCTCTCGTAACGCTCACCAGCTTACTCCCCAAGTCAAGTCTGCGAAAGAACTTTTATTTCAAAAATTAAATAAAAGGCAAGAAAGTTAGTATCTTATAATGCTTCGTTACATACATATGTAATTTATTGAGTAGTCACGGCCATGATATCATCTTTGTTTGAATTGCATCAGTATCTGCAAGTGCGTCAATATCTAAACTGCGCTCACGCATATTCTACATAAGGTCTCGAACATAGGTTGACAGAATGGAAATCTGAATTTAAAAAAGTGCTAAAATGTTAGGAGTTATGCGAGTTAGGGTCAGCGCAGACAGAGAGGAGCGCAGCGGAGAGGATTTTATTAAGGCACTAGAAAATCAACTTTAGAGCTATAGGAATAAAGTGCATATATGCTTGAACCTGACAAAATGCTCGCGCAGTCTCGCGCATTATAATGTTCAAGCATACATGCACTTTATTTAAATAATTTTAAAGTTGATTTTCTAGTGCCTTAATAAAATACTCTCCGCTGCGCTCCTCTCTGTCTGCGCTGGACCTCACATTTGAAGAGAACAATGTGATTTGATTGTAAATAAAGATTATGAATGTCTATTTTACAGGATGTATAAGGAAACTAAGACATGAATCCAGGTACACTTGAAGCTACAATATTCCAGTATTAGCTGATCCCGCGTTGTATAGGATTTCCATAGAATGAGAGATCAGCTTATATTGGTAATGTATAGCATAATATATATATGTCTGTACTATGATCATCTAGATGTAACTTATCGCTGATCTGCTTTTCTTTACAACGGCAACGTGGTGCAGTAGCGAACAGCCTAAATGTACTATCTATCTAATATCTTGGGAGAACTGACACACACCCTCTGATCCCAAACCAGGCAGAGCCAACTATGGCAATCAGACAATTGCCTCTACTGACTGACTCTAAATACATATGCATGTATTTCTAAACACATATATCGGGTCGGTATCGTGTTCACCGGCAGAAAATGAGGTCTTGGGTCGGATCAAAAACCCCCCTGCCTCGGAGAACACGTAAAGCCGTCAGGCCTGTATCTGACCTCTTTCTGGTCGTATCCCTAGTAGTCATCGGATCCTGAGACTGGCTGCCGTGGCCAGAATTCGACCAGACGGACATTATTAACAGCAGGTAAAGTGATCTTTTCAATTTCTGGATATGGACCGTCTGCCGTGTTAGAAATCTTTGTGTGATTAGCACGATTATTTGCTCTGTGTCTGGGTGTAATTTATCTATAATATGTATGTATTTAGTAATATATAAGTATGTTTCTCAATAATCTAGTTTCCATAGTACAAGCTCTGCCTAGTGTGGGACCAGATGGCAGTGTGTTGCTTGGCCCAAAATATTTAAGATATTTATGTATAGACTCGACGGTCACCGTAGCCTAGTTGTTAGTGCTCCTGCCTACGAAGCTAGTGGTCCTGGGTTCGAATCCCGGTAAGTGAAAATAGTTGTGTGATGAGCACAAATATTTGTTTCTGAGTCATGGATGTTTTTTGTATGTAATTATCTATCTATATCTATCTATCTATAAATACTTAAGTATTTATCTATCTATATAAGTATGTATATCGTCACCTGGTACCCATAGTACAAGCTTTGCTTAGTTTGGGGCCAGGATGATCTGTGTGACATTGTCCCTACATATTAACATGCTCGCCGGTTTAGGGTACCTACAACTGACCTGGGATTTCTTGAGGTTATCTCCGATTTTCTCAGAGAAAGTCCTTCGGGGAGTACCCGTTTCCGTTGTACCATTCACACAGGCCAAGTATAGGTAGGTACTTCTTTCTTTAGGGTACATCTGACCTGGGCTTTCTCGAGAACATCTCCGATTTGCTCAGAGAATGTCCTACGAGGACTTCACCTTTCAGTTACACCATTCAAACAGGCCAGGTATAGGTACTTCTTATTATTTCTTCTTTCTTTAGCTGCGCTGTGCGCATACGCCGAGAATGAAAACACATTTATTTCGAGCCTTGCTGTACATTGACATTATAAAGTAGCTATAATATGTAAAGTATCTATTCTACTAATGATTTATTACATAATATATGTACATAAAATGCATTATATTTTACGACTAGACAGTTTTATGAATAATGTATAAAAATAAATACTTTGATATGAATAAATAATGTAATACTACTTATCTTGATAGAAATATAAATTATTATTTGAAATCGTGCTGAAGGCAAAGAATATCACTCACTACTCCATCCTCACAACCCATTCGACGGGGGGGAATATAGGGAATATGTATATACCAGAGAACGGGCTGCAGCGTTTCACTGAGTACTATGAACATCGCACTGCCGCCGCCGTCACAAACCCGTGTATTAATAGTATAAACTAGCTGTGCCCCGCGGTTTTACCCGCGTTAAATTTTATAAATTATCACAGCTCCTCCCCCGTAGGTGATAGCGTGATAATATGTAGCCTATATGTTGACCCGACCTCTTAGTAATATTCATGCAAAATTTGAGTTTAGCACGGACATACATACAGACACACAGACAAAAATTCTTAAAACTATATTTTTGGTTTAGATATTGTTTGTAGATCACGCCCCAAGTATCCTTTTTAAAAAATATTCAATGTACAGTTTTGCGTCTCCTACGATTTTATTATTATATGTATATAGATAACACAATGCCATCTGATCCAGCTAGGCAGTCCTGTACCTCAGCCTGTACTATGGCAAGAGACAACTTAAAAACATACTTATATATTTCCAAATATATACATTTTTTCTACTATATAAAAATAAGTCGGGTTTTCCTTCATGACGCTATAACTCCAGAAAGCACGAACCGATTTCCACGGTTTTGCATTCGTTGGAAAGGTCTCGGGCTCCGTGAGGTTTATAGCAAAGAAAATTTATAAAATTTAACGCGGGTAACACCGCGGGGCACAGCTAGTTATAGATATCTACTATATAAAGATAAGTCGGGTTTTCCTTCCTGACGCTATAACTCCAGAACACACGAACCGATTTCCACGCATTCGTTGGAAAGGTCTCGGGCTCCGTGAGGTTTATAGCAAAGCAAATTTATAAAATTTAACGCGGGTAACACCGCGGTACACACAGAGATTTGTACTGAGTGAGGATCTATCCCTTGACGTCTGGCTTAGGTCACAAACCACTAGAGAAACAAGCCAGTCAAAATTACCCATACACAATATTTGAAGGTTTTATAAGAGTCAGCTGTGCGCGGAATTAAGTGGCCAATGGCATTCATTGGAGAATGACATCTCCTGCTTATCATAATGATAATGGCTTAGATAGCTGTGTTTCGAAATGCCCTTCGATGTCATTATAAACGACATGCATTGTGATCACAGTACGTTGGTCATTGACCCCGAATCCGCCAAATACATAGCCGTCTGTCTAACACGTCATAATAAGTTCTTATAACCTTCGAAATATAAACGGCTTACCCGCAAAGAACGAGGTCCTGGGTTCAAATCCCGGGTCGGGCCAAAAGTAAGATATTAGGACTTTTCTGTAAAAAGAACTATTTCTCAGCATCAGTCCGAAGTCTGAGAGTTGGCGGTATTATACCCCCGTGCCTCGGAGAGCACGTAATCCCGTCGGTCCTGTACCTGACCTCTTTCCGGTCGTGTGAATAGGCGTCCCAATCATGAGAGTGATGGAATAGAAAGTGCTCCTGTGTTTGCGCATACACTAGTGCACTATAAAATATCCCGCGCAGATGGCTAATATCTATTGAGACTGGCCGCCGTGGTCGAAATTTGACTAGGAGGACATTATTTTTATTAATAGTTATTTAGGAATTCCAATGAGATGTAATTATACACTTTATTTACTTATTCAATTAGGCCATCCACAGCGTATACATCAAATAATTTATTGGTGCCGGTAATTGGTATGTATACATGAGAATTACGTAATACTTCCCGTGTATACATGCCAATTGTGTGTATAAAATGCACGGGTGGCGCAGCGGTTTAGACATTCGCCCTGTCACTTGTGACGGGTTCGATTCCCGCGCAGGACAACTATTTGTGTGACCCATAAATTGTTGCTCTGAGCCTGGGTGTACTTTGTGTCCGTCAGTTATATGTTTGTGAAGTACCCCGCGGCGCATGGATTTAATACCCCAAGTGGGAAAGTTGTCTCTAAAAAAAGTATAAGGACAAAAACGACTTATATAATAGGAATGTAAATATTTACTAATTTAATTATTATATGTTGTTGGTTGCAAATGAGTTGATCTCAACTCATTTGTATATTTTGAGAATACCTCATGATCTCATTAAAAATAACGGGCGTGGTTGGCAAATGCTTGCTTTTCACGCCGGAGGGTTCAATTCCCACCCAGGACAAATATTTGTGTGCATGAACATGTCTGTTTGTCCTACGTCTGGGTGTAATTTATCTATATTTAAGTATGTTTTTACAAAAAAATGTAGTATATCAGTGATCTGGTTTCCATAGTACAAGCTCTGCTGGGTTTGGGATCAGATGACCGTGTGTAAATAATGTCCTAGGATATTTTATTATTATTATACTCTAATCAGTAGAGTTACGGCTTATATTAGTAGCAGTTGACGGCAGTTGCTCCTAAGTCTCAATAAATATTTTTTCATGTAGAAAGTCTTAGTTGAATTACTAATGATACGGAACAGAACAAAACAGAGACGTGGTCCCTCACTATGGGCCTCACAAGAATGCTTAGGTTTACCCAAAAGGCAATGGAGAGGGCTATGCTCGGAGATTCCCCGTGAGAACGAATCAGTAATATTGAAATCCACAGGTGAACCGCCATAGCCCCAAGAATTGCCAAGCTGAATTGGTAGTGGGCAGGACACATAGATCTTAGAACCGGCAGAAAGGTTCTCGACTGGCGACTACGAACCAGAAGATGCAGCGTGGGCAGGTACAAATTGGACCGATAATCTTGTCATGGTCACTGGAAACTGTTGGATGCGGGTAGTTTAAGTCCGGGAATTGTAGAGATTTCTGGGGGAGACCTTTCCCCAGCATTGGATGCCTGATGATGATGATGATTCATGGTCATGGTCACCAATGGAGCAGTCGCCCAGATACACACGGCTACACATCAAGCTATACATTTACAGTATAAGCTGATCTCGCGTTGAATAGGTGTTCCATACAATAAAAGGTCAACTATATTAGAAATGTATAGCTTGATATACAACATGTAACTTAATTGACGCACATCCTGAAAATAGTTTGTGCAGTATGGTTTACTGAATCGCGTTATATCATTTTTAATATAGGTATTTTTTTATTTCAAAATATGTAATAAAAAATACGGAAAATATTGTCATATTAACCCTGTACAGTCAAAACAAATTAAAATGGACCGTAAGTGAAAGTAATAAGACTTTTAAAATCGCAGTTTATTTGTATTCATACAAATTCCATCATTCAATACAAAATAAAGAAAAATAAACTTTTTCCAAGAAACGAATTTAGTAAATAATAAAAAATTCAGTGTATGTATTATGATTACAACATAATAATCTAATTGGGGTGTCTGAGGGTGTGCGTTAATTACGTTACATGTTGTAAGCCGTGTGTATCTAAATTAATTCCACAACTTTGCGACGGAAAATATTTTGATATGAATGAACTACAAAACCATGAAGGGCATTTGAAATGTTTTCAAGAAATGTTTTAGTGAAAAATAATATTTGAAAGTGTTCTGTTAGAGCACATATTTGCTTGATAGGGTTTACGATCAATGAACTGCGTGTGAGTTTTAATTTGGAGCGCATCGACCACATATAGGTAAGCCAAAACAAAACACCTAAGAATATTTTTATGTCAATGCGATACTATGTTGACTGCACGTGTGGCGCAGTGGTTACGACAATCGCCACGGCACGCCACGCCACGGCGTGTCCCGGGTTGGATACCCGCACAGGACAAATATTTGTGTCACCCGTTAATAGTTGTTCTGACTCAGGGTGTAGTTTGTATTTTCATGTGATTAGCTAAATCCACCCGCAGTCCTGAGAAGAGTTACAAAATCCTGAAATCTCAAGATAAATCCTGAGATATATCCCTAACCTAAAATATGACTTTTGTGCTCACGACTCGTGCCGCTTATTACTTATTATACATGTTGTTTAGTTTTAAAGTTGAGTTACGTACACTATCTATGTTACACTTTGTATATTCATAAACACTATTACCTATGTGTTTTAATACAGTTAATAAATATTTACGTAATCTTTATTGTCACATTATTAATAATAGTTAATTATGCGTAATTTATTAAACAATTAAGGTTTAATAAATAATAATTAGTCTCGTAATGTATAATTAATATATTTTATTTGCGACAGATTACGAATAAACACCATCATCATTCATCATCATCATCATATCAGCCGAAAGACGAAGACAAGGCCTCCCCCAAGGATCCCCACAATTGCCCGTCTTGCGCTACCCGGATCCAGCGGCTTTATCTACTTAAAAATCGGCCAAGTACGAATCGGAATAGCGCACGAAGTGTTTTGTACCATAGTCTATAAAAACGAGCAAAAATATCACGTTTGTTGTATGGGAGCCCCCTTAAATATTTATTTTATTTTGTTTTTTAGTATTTGTTGTTATAGCGGCAACAGAAATACATCATCTGTGAAAATTTCAACTGGCTATCTATCACGGTTCATGAGATATGTACAGCCTGGTGACAGACACCGATTACGGAACCCTAAAAAAAACTCCAATACCAAGTTTATTTGAATCTCTCAATTCTAGACGTCATGTAAATACCATAATACCATACGCGGTGCCCCACACACCACAGCCTTATTTGCAAAAAGCGTACTTGGTATGGCATCTAAAGTATATAATAACATACATCTGGCTATTAGGCGCAAAGAATGTCCAGAGTCATTTAAAAAATATTTGAATGAATATCTAGTGAATAAGTGTTATTACTCCATCACAGATTTCATGAATGACAAAGAGCGATACGAGGGTCCGATCTATTAATTTAAGACTTTTAATTGTTAACAAAAAGCTGACATAGTTTAAGGAATTCCATGACTGTTATTGAATTTAATCTAGGTTAAGATACTTCTTACATTTAAATTTTGTACGTCATTAAGTTGGCAAAACATAGCGGTTACCTTTATACCTGTATAACACCTATGTAATAATATGTACCTATGTTTACGAAATAAAGAATACTGAATACTGAAAATTTTTAAACAAGTTACGGTACGGCCGCGGTGGCTTATTTTCAGTTTAATAGGCCAATAGGTTAAGGGATCTATCTAAAGAAATATGAAATAAATATTTATTATTTTACATTAGAGGTACACGTATAGTACAAAAGATCCTGAAGGGTCTAAGTGCTGAAATACAACCCAACCAAGATAAGGTACAGATGCCAGCACATCAAGCTACCCCAATCTGTCAAATTTCCTTTTATGATAAAGTTGAAAATCTATAAAAGAAATTCGACAGATTGCGGGAGCTGGATGTGCCGGCGTCTGTACATGTAGGTAAATATGCAGTAACTCCCTATTGTACGATCACTCAATGTTAAATTTGAAAACAAGCGCAATCTAAAACAGTCAATGACACACATTTCTTTCTTCTCGCAAATAACAAATGCCTACGATTTCAGCATAATTTACTACATCATCTTTCTAAATCTAAAGGAACATTAAAAAATACATAGAATCGATGTGTCTGTTAGTAATGTGAAAATAACAGCTAATTAGTAAATGAATATGTAAGTATACTTTCATATGCATTTACTAATTACTATTAATACAGTATTTACTTATAACAAAAAGAAAACCGCGGAATGCTAGTATTGCACAAGGAGTTAAGGGTTCCGTACTATGGAAGCAGTATGAAGTAGGTAATTATATAGTTTTATTTTTTAGGTTTATAAGATACGACCTGCTGCTAATAGACAGACAGACTGACTGGAGGAAATAGGAAACTTTGATTACGGAACGTATCTGTTTCTTTGTTCCGGCTAATTTCCGAAAAGGTTGGACCCATTTTGACAGGTCTTTCTTTGGAGATAGCAGATGTTTTAAGGAGTAAGTATTATGATATGTATATTCATAGAATATATACTTTTCATATATTCTTTTACGACAAGAGTGGGTATACAGATAAGTTAAAAAAAAAACTGGGGGCGACCGACTTACTCTTAAAATGCATATGAACGAAACGGATCACAATGACTTCTAATTATTGATGTTATTTTACTCAATGCTTCTAATACAATTATTTAACAGTAAAACGACGACCAAGTACCTACCTACTTAGTTACATTTTGTATGCATTTATATACAATGTTACAAGAAAACATCTCAATAAAATCACTGATGGTTTTGTTAAATTATGCGTTATCAAACGTTAATTGATTATAGCTTTGAATTCATCTTATATTTTTTTATTTAAGTTAAAAAAAATCATCACCAACGGATAATTATGGGTCCTATTTATGTTGACTGGCAGATTGCAATGCAATAAGTTAACTGCCCGGATAAATATGATCCTTTCACACTTGAAAAACAATAAACTTACCGAGAAGTAACAAAAGCGAAGTCACATTACAATTCAGCGGACAAGTACCTAACCAAAGTAAAAATGCTTACGCACCAACGCAACTACAAAATAGACTAAAACCTCCACTAAAACTGCACTTTCTACTTAACATATTAACTAACCATACTAAATTACCATTAATAACCCTTTAAAACCACATTTTAATACAATAAACCACGCTTATAAATCAAGGTTAGCCGTGAAATGCGCACACGCGTTCCCCACGCGAGTTAGCAGGTTACTGCAATGTCTAAAATTAAGCGGCGTGTACGTAACCGTACTATCAGTATTTATACAGAGCTGTTAGCCGTTGTCCTAGCCCTCATTAAAATGAGAACACATAGTGACTAACTAAAAACATTAGGTATGAGTGCCTAACACAAATCATAGACATTATTTATTTATGTTTACAGATTATAACTATATTAGCTAACTACAGCTAATATAGTTTAGATTGAAAATGAAAATTAATTATCTATACATATAATAAAATCGTAAGAAAGTCAAAACTGTACATTGAATATTTTTTAAAAAGGAATCTTGGGGCGTGATCTACAGTCGAAGTCGAAGCCAAAAATATAGTTTTTAGAATTTTTGTCTGTTTGTCTGTATGTATGTCCGGGCTAAACTCAAAAAGTTCTACATTGATTTACTTCAAATTTTGCATGAATATTACTAAGAGGTCGGGTCATCATATAGGCTACATATTATCACGCTATCACATACGGGCCTCCCCCGTAGGTAGCTGTGATAATTTATAAAATTTAACGCGATTAAAACCGTGGGGCACAGCTATTTATAAATAAAGATTCATCATCATGTCAACCGTATGACATCCACTGCTTGACAAAGGCCTCCCCAAAAGATTTCTACGATGGAGTTGTATCCATCATTTTTTAAAGGTAATGCCATAATCGCCACGCTTGGCAAACAGGTTGTCGCTCGCAGTATTTTCAGTCAGTAGACACTAGACAGAGAGACGCTGGCCAATTCTCTGGTAGATATTCCCTCAAGATGACTTCCAGGCCAACCTCGGGATGGCATGCAAATGTGATAAACTATGCAGTCAGGCACACAGCAATAATCCAATGCATCATTAATGATTAAAAATAAATAAATAAAAAGAAACGTTTTTATTCACGTAGACTTTAAAAAAGCGCTTGTAAATAGTCAGAACATGTTCGTAGTAAATAGTTGTATACATTATTATTTCTAGTAACATAGCTATTTAGGTACACATTGTATGAACAAATTTATAAAATTTATTTTATTTTAGCAATGATATTTAGCTAATAACAAGTTATTGTCAAGAGATTATGTTTAATTATCTAGTTTAAGTCTAATATTTTTACTACATATTGTCAATGGTTCTGTCTATATTAAGGTATTATTATTATGACGGACCTTGTGTTAATAACGACGGTCGCGCTTTAATGCTACCACCGGCCCCAACTGATTAAGTTATCAAATCACTAATCAGTAGGTAATTCTAAAACTCCATGAAAGAGGTCTTTCTTTTATATTTTTCTTTAATTTCTGTTATATGGGCAACAGGTACCTTGTTGTAAGAGCTGTGCGAGCCGCCTAGGCCTCTGATATAGCTTAACGACTTTTATTTAAGGACAACTGGAATCAACAGCTGAAGAAAGTACCCTCAAAAGCACGGAGACGCTCATAAATTAAATTACTTTGACTGCCATCCGTCTATAGATTGACCGCGTGCTTTTTTTCCATTATATTTTTAATAATAATATATTTTTTTAATAATAATAAGTAGGGACAATGTCACACAGATCATCCTAGCCCCAAACTAAGCAAAGCTTGTACTATAGGTACCAGGCGACTATATACATACTTATAAACATAGATAAATACTTAAATACATAGCAAACATCCATGACTCGGATTCAAATATTCGTGCTCATCACACAAATATTTGCACTTACCGGGATTCGAACCCAGGACCAGCTTTGTAGGCAGGAGCACTACCAACTAGGCTACGGTGACCGTCACCTTAATGCTACATTAGCGATAAGACCGCCGTTTGTATCTCTTAGTTAAACTAAGAGATACTGGTTGGTTAACTCATGCTACGTTGTTATATTTAAATTTGGTGCAATAAAGTGTATTTATATATCCATCTTATTTACATTAAATATGTGAGCAAAGGTGAACTTGCCTGCATATTTTATGTAAAAAATTGTTATACCATCCGATATATCCTACTCGCCGACCACGACCATACCGCGACCATTTTTGCCCTCCAAACTAAGGGTTAGTTAGAATTCGTATCGATTAAATGCCCCCTCAAAACCTCCAGCGTTATAGCAGCCTGTGCCTTTTCATGACAGTCAGACAGCACAAAACGATCATTTTTTTTCCAGGAGGATGCCCATGCACGCCATCCGTAAAAGGTCTCTGCGGGTGGATATATCTGCACCGACTAAACTTAACCTGGCTTGGTCTTCTCTTGGCACCTGTGCGATTAGCCCTGGATCCCCTCTTGCACGTGGCGGCAGTAGAGTTCTTTTTGTACTGCCACCGCAGCCCCAAGGGCATAAGAACCAACCCTTACTTGCATTTCCACCTCACTGACCGCCTTGAACTGAGTTTCAAACCCCAAGAGGATGCTCTCAGTCGCTGGTTACTGAGTAGGTATGTCTTATTTGCGAGGTAGTCCACGAAGGGCACCCATCTGAATGGCATCTAGCCTAGTCCACGAAAGGTACCTATCAATACTTTTGGCAGGTGCTCTTCGTAGATTCAATTTATTTTTCGCATTCTTGTCCACGAAAGGCGTTAAAACGTTATAGTAACCTAGGTTATTAAATGAAAAATATCGATAAAAATCACTAGAACGTTTATTAACACTACTGATATTACGCACTTTCGTGGACAAGAATGCAATAAATAAATTGAATCCACGAAGAGCACCTGCCAAAAATATTGATAGCTGCCTTTCGTGGACTTGGCTAGGTGCCATTCGCGCAGGTGCCATTCAGATGGGTGCCCATCGTGGACTACCTCTTATTTGCTATTAATACCATTTTCTAAGCACAATAGAAAAACTGCTAACGGAAGTGTTTATCAACCGTCATCAGGTCAAATGTGAAGACGACCACGATTAAAATAATTAAAATAACGTGATTATAATGTTTAAAATTCTACTATATAAAAATAAGTCGGGTTTTCCTTCCTGACGCTATAACTCCAGAACGCACGAACCGATTTCCACGGTTTTGCATTCGTTGGAAAGGTCTCGGGCTCCGTGAGGTTTATAGCAAAGAAAATTTATAAAATTTAACGCGGGTAACACCGCGGGGCACAGCTAGTAATATATAAATATGTTCAACAATTATCAGGTTACCTATACCTATCGCTATCTAGGTACCCATGATACTTGACAAATTAAAGAAACAACGACGTGAAATATTTTAATAAATATTTTGTTGGTGCAAACGAAATGCTTAAGCTAGATCACAGCTAGATGCTCTCACCGGTCCGTAAGTGATTGGCGAGGACAACCAACTAGGCTCGCGGTCAGGCCATAGATGGGTGACTGCCAAAGTGGTTTAATTTCTGAGCGTCTCCGTGCTTCGGAGGGCACGTTACGCTGTCGGCCCCGGTTGTAGCCATTAGGCAACATTCGTTAAGCCATGTCAGAGGCCTACTGGGCGGCTTGAACAACTCTGACACTAGGGTGCCCACTGCCCACACGATAAGTAAGTAAGTAAGCTGATAGTAATTCTAGTATTGCAAGTTAATATTCCTTTTGTGTATTTTGCATGATTTTTGTTCCACGTTGTTCAGTTTCTCTGGAAAATTCAGCTTCCTAATTTACGTTATCTATTTATGGTACACGTTGTATACGTATCAATCGAAATACTTAATTAATATGTAATGTTAATTTGCAGTTTAATCAAAGGATGCACTCTGCCGCCCTCACGACCGCAAAAAATACAATGCAAGAAAAGAAATAAAAGCAAGCAAATTGCAGCCCCGTTATATCATTCTGACTCCCGCTTTGCTCTGGAGAGTAGTGGAACTATTTATTTTCTAACTCCTCCTTGTTTCATCATCATCATCATCATATCAGCCGAATTACGTCCACTACTGGACAAAGGCCTCCCCCTCCTTGTTTATTTCTTATTAAATTCGTTGAGATATCCAAGACAGTTAAAGCTTTTCCACATGCCTGAGTCGATCCTGGCTAACAGAAGTTGCAGTGGTGGGTAAGAGGGAGGGACTAGTCCCGATAAAAAGTCATGCACCAATAATGTACCCAACACGTGTTTCACCCCTCCACGGAGCATTTTCAAAGGAATCTAACTCGGCAATGCTCGAATGCAACTGAATTAACGAACTCGAATAAGCAGAATTATTAACACTACATAACAATTTTATAAGCATTTCCATAAAGTACCGCCTGATTCCATTACCTATACACATCAAAGAAAACTAACCGATGACTATCAAATATGTTTGTGATAAATGTCAATAGTTCAATTTTGAATGGCAATAATTACAATTAAAAAAAACATTCTGATTTAATGTTTTCTGATAAAAACAGATTTCAACAAAATTTGTATGGGAATATCTCGAAAGCTATGGTTTTGTTTGTTTATTTACGATGATTATTTAAGGTAAGCAATAGTGAATCGCGATCTGTATGTCTAATCTGTTTAAAAAATAAGAATCATATGTCATTAGTTTAGTTAGCTACCTTTATGAATAACAGATGGCGTTGTACCGTGACGTCATATTTTTCGGAATGGCGCTATTGAGATTTTCCTACGATACATGACCTCCGCGGTACTTTGTGCAACACGTGTTTTATTTTATTTCGATATATTTTTGGGACGTTGTACATCATGATTATATCAGCCGAAAGACGTCCACAGTTGGACATATGCCTCCTCCAAAGTCCTCTACAACTTCTACCCGGATCCAGCGGTTTCTAGCGAACTATGCATGAATAAAACTAGATCTAGAAGGAATTCTGTTGCTTGTACACACGGCTACAGATCATGCTATACATTTCCACTTTCCAGTATAGGTTGATTACGCATTGTATAGGATTTCCATACAATGAGAGGTCAGCTTATAGTGGAAATGCATAGCTTGATATGTAGCCGTGTGTACATGTTGATCTGAGTGAGAGTGATCGGCAAGGTAAACAACTAGACTTGCGGTCACTCCACAGATGGATGACCATCAAAGTGGTTTAATTTCTGAGCGTCGTCGTGCTTCGATGGGCTCGCTAAGCTGTCGGTCCCGGTTGTTGTCATTAGACAACAGTTGTTAAGCCTTCTCAGAGGCAGTAGGCCTGAACAACTCGGAAACTAGGAGAACCACTTCCCATACGATAAGTAACTAACTTTTGTGTTGATTTCAATGAGACATTCGCTTTTTTCGGTTATAATTATGGCCAGGGAGGCGGCGTGTCAAATTTTAAAAGATTTAGATATTATGCACTCTCGAGTATACTCACTACCACTGTGTAAAATTTGAAGGAAATCAGTGCAGCTGTTTAGGAGATGTACGATGAGGAACGAACTACATGAGACGTCTAAGAAACAACTTCGTTTAAACTCAGCTCAATAAATAAAGATTTATATAGTCGAAATCAAGTGGGTTAAAATCATTCAAGTCGATTGATTTGAATAAGTTAAATTAAATTCTAAAGAAAGAGCAGTTAACGCACATGGGATCGCGTTTGATGAGTTCGGTTATAACTCATACTTAAATTTATACAACTCACTTTAAAGATATGTCCCACTTTCAATAAATTTCAATAACACATAGCAGTAAATTATGCTTAAGCATCTATTATTCTATTATAACAAACTTAAAATTTATAAAAAACTTAAATATTATATTAGACAATAGGTGACTTTACAAACGTAGTGCTCTTTAGGTGCTTTATTGAACGTGGTAAGAGTTTGGGCATGTCTGATAGTAATTGGCAAGGAATTCCATAATTGTACTGCTTGAACAGGTAAGGTATATAAGGTCCACTATCAATTGGGGAAATTTGACAGATTGGGGTAGCTTGATGTGCTGGCGTTTGTACAGACGCCAGCACATCAACCTACCCCTATCTGTCAAATTTCTTTTTAGATTTTTAACTTTATCACATAAGCATAAGGTTCACTTTCAATTGGGGAAATGTGACAGATTGGAGTAGCTTGATGTGCCGACGTCTGTACCATAGTGCACGTATGCAAGCAAACATAGGTTTCACACACTTTCTGTTCCCTTACTTTCATGATCCGACACCCAGTCGACACGTGCTTTCCGTCCGATCCGTGGGCCGATTCATCTTTATTGTTTGTGGATATAGCGGCAATGAATATTCAGCACAAAAATCATTCATTTAGATATTCATGACCTTTAGCCTGCTGATAGATAAAAAAACAGACAGAACGACAGTGGAAGATTAGTGATAGGGAGCTGTTGATATCTTTTGGATACGGAACTTAAAAATAACCGTCCAAGTGTATGACAAGTAAAGGCGGTTCCATGAAAAGTCCTAATAATTATATTTGTAGTACGTATTGTTTTGAAATATGTCCATAAGTTGTACTTCCAAAGACCATAAAATAAAAATGTTTAGTGATTCGAACCCGCGGCGTGCGTGTCGAATAATTCTTGAAATTAATGTCGCTTAGCAAATTTAATTTAATATATAAAAGTTGCCAACGTGCAATGGAGCGCAGTATCTTAGGTGTTAAATTAACAGATCACGTTCGAAACACTACACTGCGCTCCAGAACACAAATTATTGACGTGGCTCAAAAGGCTGCTCAGCTTAAATGGGACTGGGCAGGACATGTCTGTCGCATGCCGGACGAGCTGTGGGCACGCAAAGCTCATGATTGGTACCCTGAAACAGTGACACGGGGCCGCGGGGTCGCGGCAGACCACGAAGGAGATGGCGGGACGAACTGGATGTCTTCCTTGAGAATTGGAAAGAGATGGCACACAGTCGTGAACGTTGGAAAGAATGGAGGGAGGCCTTTGCCCAGCAGTGGGACAATACAGGCTAAAAAAAAAAAAAAAAAAAAAAAAAACATATAAACGTTCATGATAGCTATGAATCTTAAAATATTAGGTTACTGATGACCGATGTATATTAACATTTATAATGATTATGATTATAAAGAATCTATCATTTACATGCTAATTTTTCCACAATTGGAGTCATTTATTCAACGCCCCCTTTTAAATTTTTATCATCAGTAATAATTAATGACTCAGATTTTACTTAAACTGAGTATTAGATTCTTTTATTATATGTAACTCTGTCTTTTTTGTCACTGTAGGTACGCAATATAATGTTAATTGCCAATCAATTTCTTTGGGTACCCTCTTTTTATTGAGAATTTAAACATTAATACAATCCTAATAAAAACAGTTTAAACACATTGAACTTACCGATAAATTATAAGTTACACTACAGTAGTTAAATAAGAAATGAACCCTCTTTATTATCGACATTTATTTTCTATTCTAATAAACTTAGTTAAAACACATTGAACTTAAGGAGAAATTACAAGAAGTTACACTGCAATAATTCAGTAATGAACCCTCCATAATTTAGAGAATATAAAAATTTGTTCAATTTTAAGAATAACGGTTATAACATTGAACTTACCGAGAAATTACAAGAAAGTCGACTGCAATAATTCACCAATGAAGTAAACGAAGTGAAAATGGTTAGTCACCAATGTGAAATGGGTCAAAAATTCCACTAAAACTACACAAAAATTCCAACTAAAAGAACGTAAATAGAAAAAGTATCCTGCTAAAGCCACATTTTAATACAGTAAACCACGTTTCTACGCAAAGAAAAGGTTTACTTGTTGAAACGCGCACACGCGTACTCGTTGCGAGTTAGCTGTCTACTAAAACTAAAACGTAAAATCGTCTTAACTTAGGCCGTTTTGAACGCAAACGCACTATCAGTATTCATATAGAGCTGTTAGTCCCAACCCTCATTAAATAGTAAACATAGTTACGCTAAACTCATTATAAATAGTACTTACCTAAATAGTAAACATAGTTAAACTAAAATCATTGTAATTAGTACTTAAGCATACCTATTGTTCTAAAATGACCGTATTGTTCTAAAACAAATCATTTGTGTATTTAATTATGTTTACAGACTCTTTAGCTAATACTGGAAAATATATTGATTATTGATTTCTATGAATTGTTATAACAATAACAAATTACGCTATAATTCGCAAACTTCATGAAATATTCCGGCAGAGTAGGTAGGCGAATAAAATGCCCCCGATGAGAGGTTAAGAAGAATCGCTGCTGACGAGACTGTCTCAATCTCCCCATACGAGGTTAATCATTCACCTATTTAATACTCCAAATCTGTACCAATTTAATAATTCTTAAATAATCAAAGGACAAGACAATAAATACGCCATGCCTGACTATTTTTTCGCCTTGGGAAATAGGTTTTTCTATTGGATTATTTATCCAAATATACTATTATCCCCAAAAACAGAACGCTAGATAAAAGTCGTGGGTCGTCTCATGTACAGACGCCAGCACATCCAGCTACCCCAATCTGTCAAATTTCTTTTATAGAATTTAAACTTTATCAGAAAAGCATAAGGTTCACTTTCAATTGGGGAAATTTGACAGATTGGAGTAGCTTGATGTGCTGGCGTATGCACATATTGCATATTATTATAATAATATTGTTGCGTGCCTTAAAATCCAAGGCAGGCATTTTTTACATGACGTTATGTATAGCTAGGCTTTAACTACTTCATCTGTCATTGAAGCCGTGGTGATATAAAACTACGACCCGTGGCGGAAGGCGCTATCTGGATATCAAACCTCAACTCTGGTTGGTTACTGGGGCGGTTGTTTTTGGAACATTTTGTGCAACTATTGCTCTACGTTATTTCGCAACCAGGCAGGCATATCGTCCAATTGGACATCGGAGGGGACATTAATCGATATGAATACAAACTTAGGGTGATGGAAGAAGTGGTGGTCGTGACCCGTTCATGGTCGTACCCTCTGCCGGCGAGTACAATGAATCGGTTTATCCAAGGAGGACAATAAGAACACGTTTTTTAGAGGAAAAGGGCAGGTAGATGTGGGTCTTAAGTTGTTATTGGTATCTGACATTGAATAATAAAATATAAGGTAAGAGTTAACCTTATAAATAATGCAGTGCCTACTTACTTATCGTATGGGCACTGGTTACCCTAGTGTCAGAGTTGTTTGTCATGGCTTAACGACTGTTGCCTAATGCCTACAACCGGGACCATCAGCTGAACGTGCCTTTGGAAGCACGGAGACACTCAGAAATTAAACCACTTTGGCGGTCACCAACTATGGACTGATCGCGAGCCTAGTTGCTTAACCTCGCCAAATACTTACCGAACGGTGAGAGCATGTGGCTATGGGCGCCTACATTAATGCAGTATCTTTGCCAAAGAATGATACTCAGTGAAACAGGGCAGTGTCTCTTTACTACTACTTACTACCTGTAACATGAGATGGTCCGTATTTTGTTTGTAGATATTTCTAAAATAATTATAAGTTTTAATGTTATGTTTTAATTAAACATGTTTGGGACATGTCTCTGCCTGTTTCTTTGTTCATTTGAGCAACACGCAAATACTGCAGAACGGCATTAAATATAACTTTTAACAATTGATGACCCATTATTTGACTATCAAACAAATAAATACATATTATATTTCGTTAAGATGACATAAATTATTAGGATAATTATCATCTTTCGGCCAAACCTTCGGCCTAAGCGGAACCTAAGCTAAGCTAAGGCTCTATAAAAGATTAACTTCCCCTACAAGAGCAGCAAGTTATTCTAGTATGAGAAGTTGATATTGATGGTTAAATATAAGTAAAGGAAGTTATGAAATACTTAATAAATTTAATTTATCTTTTTAGGTAAGATAAAATAGAATAGAATACTCTTTATTTTAGACACCCAACCGGGATAAATACATTGGTCACAAATAACACAATCTTGTACAATGGGTGGTCTTACTGCATTAATCTATTTCTTCCAGACAATCTTTGGGTGTATAGGAATTTAAAAAAGTAGGTGAGCAACAAATGAAGAAGTAGAAAAAAATGTTTATAATAATGTAAAGGGGCATACCTAATATGGTTATGTCTACATATATGATAAACATAAATAACTAGACAATTTTTATTTTACCCAATAGTTGTAATAAGTGGCATTACATGCACATCATTCAAACGAGAAATATGTATAGCATTGTTCGAAGCTACTGTGTTTTAACTGGGCTGTAAAGGTATAAAACTACATTATAAATATTTTCTAATGTTTGTTTAAAGCTATAATTATTAAGTAGTTTCTTTCAATGTAATACACCCACACACCAAGCACCAATATACCGAACACACTTCCAACATTTTCTACGAACACAACATGAATGCTGTATATTATTAATAAATATAGAGAGACGATAAAATTACATTTTAATTAACATTCTAGTTCAGTGTGACTCACACATTCTTCATAAAATCACACGAAATGTATCATATGGCATCTAACAAATCATAATATTTTTATTGGTGAAAATGTCACACCTGCATTTTACATAAATATTATAGCTGTGGGAATTTTAAAATGTCATTACTATGTAATTTATAAGACTGTATAAAGGAATGTAATTTTTATGCTGACGTCTTCATTAGTAACACTTAAAAATGTTCGACAACGATATTACTTATCTTTAAATAAATAACGGGCATATGTAGCAAATCTTCTTCTTTATTGTATGGGCGGGGTTACCCTGGTGTCAGAGTTATACAAGCCGCCTAGTAGGCCGCTGACATGGCTTTAGGACTGTCTTCTCTCAAGAACGGGACCGACAGCTTATCGTGCCCTCCGAAGTATGGATACGCACAGAAATTAAACCACTTTGACGGTCACCCATCTATGGACTGACCGCGTGCCTAGGTGGTTTCCCTTGCCAATCGCTTACGACCCGGTGAATGAAACTGGCTATGATACTATCTTATGCTTTAGCCATAGAGCTCATAAGCGCTATGGCTTATGGTATAGCAAATAATACGTACTATAGCGGCATAAACCGTTAAAGCGCGAAATTAGCTATCGTTTGGCTTTTGATAGAAACTTAACTCGGCCAGTCAATCTTTTTAAGGTAGCATATATGGCATAAATTACATCTTACGCAATGAATGTCCATAAAATTTCATTTTACGTATGTAAATTTATTTAAAACAGTTTTTAATAACTACATTTATAATGATAATAACCGTGTAAACATTTACATGCCATTTATGACGAAGTATATGGGACAAATTTTATTTTAACACCAAGAACCAACAGTCCGGTGAAGCAATGAAAGGCTAACTGAAACGTCATATTAAGAAATACATACACATATGTACACCGTATTTCCGGGTGAAATGATTCATAATATTTATCAAGTGGATTATTAATTTCAAACTGACCAGTCCGATCCACAATTCTGTTGGCTTAATTAATCTGTATGCTAACTGCTTATTGTTTCTAACCTAACATCAGCTCTGTTCACTACAAGTCTAAGAGGCTTTCACTGCTTCATAGAACAATACTATAATCGAGGGTTCAGGCCTTCTATTAAAATATTATAAAACTGGAACTATGTTTCTTCTTTTTGTTTATCTCACCATGATTTTCACAGTTTCGGATCCATAAACACTAGTATGTGCCAAGTGTGTGGTAGCTAGATAGGAGGCGACTCCTCGTGGCACATGCTAGAAACAGCTAGAGTCAGCAACGCAGTCAAGACTGACTAATCTAGCATGACAACGCGATGCCTTGGCCAATACCTATACTACAAACTCGGTGCCCAAAATAAACTGCACCCCATTTGGAATTCAACTGAGGTTAAAAAGACCTTTATTGCAACTATACGTACCTTAATTCGTGACAACTCAGTCCGTTTATCCAATCACGGATCGGGGATGCATTTTATTGATACGAATATGAAAAGCTTAGCTTATCTTTTTTGTTACTTATAGTAAACGAAGTTTATTATTATTTATTAATTTAGCCGAAAATGTGAGACAAAGAATGATTTGATTGATTGCGTAACCTTTATAGGCTACGGTAACCGCAATTAGGAAGGCCGTAAACTTGTTTCCTAAATTGATAAAAAGAACGGAAGTAGTGATATAAATTATGCAACAAAGTAAGAATAATAAATCCTTAATATATTTTTATTAGCGGTATTATCAGCTTCAATAAGTTTTTTGAACTTAGAGGGCATATCGCGTACAGATACCCGTCATTATGTAAGTAGGTTGGGTGCCTCGTTGGTTTAGCAGTAGCGTGTTTAACTGCAGATAACGAGGTTCAAATCGTGGGTCATGTCCGGCGCAGATAGCTAGTCTCCATTGAGACTGGCCGCCGATATTTGGACTACGACGACATTAAGTTGGATAGGAACCGTTTAAAAAAATATTCACGATATTTTGTCATAACATGCAGTAAGACAGGTCCAATTGACTAATCAGGTACTGAAATTTTTAGACACCTACGTAATTAGACGATAGATGGAGACACTTTCCACATAGCACATAGCTTTGTGATAAAACCGTTTTATTAAAACCTAAAAATCAAAACTGATGAAAATGTTTTTGTTCACGTAGACTTAAAAAGAGCTCTTGTAAATAGCATATGTTTGAAGTAATATAGTTACGTATACGTAACTATTTCTAGGTACTTATATGTAGATATATAGGGACACCGATTGCATGAATACATTTAGATAATATAACATTTAAGTTATAATAGTTATGATTTAGTTTAGTGCACGGGAATCGAGCCTGAGACACGAAGTGGCGAGACGATCCATCTAGACCAGTACATTGGTCTAGGTGGATCTGAACTAAAATCAAGGTTAAACAAGAAGAAGACAACACTTTCAGTTTTATAATATCATAATTTTAATTAATCTTAAGTATATTTTATTTTAAAAAAGGATTCCTACTGAGTTTTCTGGCAGTATTTCTCAGTAGCTGCCACGTCATGCACTGCACGGTAGGGTAAAAAAAAAATGACGATTCCACATAAATGTAAATTTTTTACGGATAAGATAATTTTTGACTTTGACTTTATTAAGCGGCCTGAACCCTCGGTCACTAATATTGTCTAATGAAGTAGTGAAAGTGTCTCAGAGTATAAGCAGTTAGCATGCACATTAGGAAAGGAAACAGAATCGTGGATCGGACGGACGTATCGATCTTTTTTTAATTTCATACACAATAAAATTACGGGCGGACAGTCAGCCCGTGATGCAACTTCGTCGAAAGGTCGGGAAAAAAATAAAGGTAAGTCGCGTTAATACCTGTGAACAAGGTTGTATAATTAAAGTTACAAAAATTTTAAAAGTGTAGGTATAATAAAATTATCGTCGACAAAATCAGGATTCTAAATTGAAAATGGAATACGAATTTACCTGTTAGGCTGGTTGGCAAATGCTTGCTTTTCACGCCAGAGGTCGTGCTTTCGATTTCCACCCAGGACAGATATTTGTGTGCATGAACATGTCTGTTTGTCCTACGTCTGGGTGTAATTATCTATACATGTATGTATTGACAACAAAAAATACGTTTATGTAGTACATCAGTTATCTGGTTTCCACAGTACAAGCTCTGCTTAGTTTGGGTTCAGATGGCCGTGTGTAAATAATGTCCCAGCATATTATTATTATTTGGAACGCCTGAATATCCTTTCATGGAATATGACGGCCCGGTGGTAGATACTTGCCTTTAACGCCGCAGGTCTTGGCTTCGATTCCCACGATTATATCATCTTTATGAATAGACTCATTCTTATAAATACATAGACATACACACAAATAACATAAAAGTATTAAGATTAATTTATGTCTACCCACTAGCTAGATTAGGTATAGTGGTTGGAATAGCTTCGTACACGCACCCACCACATACAGCTCAAAAGTCGACAGTGTTCGAATTATTCTCGCCAATATATAAAAAACTAGCAGTGCCCGCAGTCTTCGTTCCGCGTTATAAATATTTTGTCCCTGCCCGTTTTTTTACACCTTGGATTACATCATTCAAGTTTAAGTAAAGATGCGTTATTAATTTTGGAATCCGCCATAGCCTATGACACTCCACGATAACGTAGCTTTCTATTGGTGAAATAATTTAAAAAATCGGTTCATTAGATCTAGAGATTACCGATTACAAACGTTACCTCCTTATAATATTAGTATAGATGTGTAACATCATTTATGTTTATGTATTTTAACTAACATATGAAATAGCTTCCTCTTATTAATTTTATTTTTATCCTATTAAGTTTATTTTTCATATCGTTAGCAGTACGTTACCGCTTGGTGTTGCACCATAAAAAAATATTATAAGTAATCTATATTATTATTGTTCAGTAGTAGGTATTATTTAAATAAATATTATCCACCTTATTAATCAGTTTCGTTCACCTTTAATATTTAGGTATGTACTAGCTGTGCCCCTCCGTGTTACCCGCGTTAAACTTTATAAATTATAACCTATGTGTTAATCCAGCGTGTCAGCTAACTCTATACCAAATTTTATAAAATCGCTCCAGCCGTTTAGACGTGAAGAAGTAACAAACATATTCACTCACACACTCACAAAATTTCGCCTTTATAATATTAGTGTGATAATGATTTGATCACCCCAACTCATCCCGTGGGGGGCGTAGAAGTCGACCCGAGGGAATATCTACCAGAGGATGGGCAGCAGCTTCCTTCTGAGTACTATGACCATCTTACTGCGATCGCCAACCCGTCTGCCAAGCGTGGCGATTATGGCATATCCCCCCAAGACGATGCTTGAGGGAGGCTTGTCCAGCAGTGGACTTATTTAGCTGTAATGATGATGATGAATGATGAACCTAGGACCTGACTATCTGTAGTTAAATACGTAGCATTCACTTTAAGACATTCTGATTTCTGTGATACCTAGCCTACTAAGACAGACAGACAGGCAGACATCAAAGCGATAGCATTAGGTTAAGTTTTGCTCTTTGGATAACAACTTCAAAGTCTATCAGATGTCCTTGTCAATTAATATCGCTTATCAACAGCTGAGGGTCATGATTTCGCAGTTGTGTAGACCCAGAGGTTATCAGTTTCTTGCCGTTTAAGATATGAAGATGTTGTTTATTGCCAAGATTTCACGTTATTTACGTCACTATGGACATACACTTTTATATAATACTGCACGTGTGGCGAAGTGGTTAAGTCAGTCGCTACGCCACTTTGCGTCCCGGGTTCGATTCCTGTACAGAACAACTATTTCTAAAATAAAATAAAATAAAAAAGGTTTTTATTCACGTAGACTTTAAAAAAGCGCTTGTAAATAGTCAGAACATATTCGTAGTAATATATAATAAAATTATAATTATTTGTAGGTACATATAAATATTTAGGTACACGGATTGTAGAAAATAATTTACAATAAGATTTATTTTATAACAGTAACGATATTTAACTAACTTAAATTAAGTTATTGATGTGTAGGTTTCATTATCAAAATTTTAAATTTTAGCTATATTTTTACTACATATTGTTGAATGGTTCTGTCTATAATATTAAGGTACGAATTAAATGTTATCATTATGGCGGACCTTGTGTTTATAACGACGGTCGTGCTTTAATGCTACCACGGATCCAATGTGCCCCAACTGAGAAGACCCAGCGAAACAAACTCAGCGGGTCTTTGTATGACCCATAAACTGAGTCTGGATATCATTTGTGTCCGTCAAAAAAGACAACGCCTGCAGTAGAGAAATTAATACATGTGTCGCGAGATACTTTACCCAGCGATACAGGGAATATTTCCCTTGTGCGGGCGGTTTTTTTAAATAAATAACTAAATAATATGGTCCAATTCGATTTCGCTATACAGTAGTCGTCATATTGACTGAAGCAGTTCACTTAAACAGTGACTTTATTTGGACTCAGCGATTGGCTTCACCATCCTAGTCCCTTGGTGATCGAGGTAGTCATATACACTCCATTCGTCTTCTCCCGTCTGCACGGTCGTTCTAGGAACGTCTAAGGTTGCGGTTCCACTGAGGCGAAGCGGAACAGACCGGAGACGAGCAGTGCCGGGGTTCACCAATCAGATGGCTTGTAATCCACATCTCTTCATCCTCAAGGTCCGTCATAATAATAACACCTTAATATAGACAGAACCATTGACAATATGTAGTAAAAATATTAGACTTAAACTAAATAATTAAACATAATCTCTTGACAATAACTTGATACGAGCTAGCTAAATATCATTGCTATAATAAAATAAATTTTATAAATGTTTTCATACAATCAATCATAATCATAATCATCATTTATTTGTGAATCATAGGTAAAATACAACGATTGGTCTTAAATTAGGTTACGTGCACTATGTTCTACCATGAGAATGGTGTACAAATCACATCTACTTATTTGGTGTACATACCATCTAAGTTTACAAAAAAACAATCTAAATTCAATACAATGTGTACCTAAATATCTATGTTACTGGAAATAATAATGTATACAACTATATTACTACAAACATGTTCTGACTATTTACAAGCGCTTTTTTAAAGTCTACGTGAATAAAAACCTTTTTTATTTTATTTATTTTACTTCTCCACTGATGTGGATTCCAAGCCATGTGATTGGTGAACCCCGGCACAGCTCGTATTCGCTCCGCCTCAGTGGAACCGCAGCCTTAAGTGATCCGGATGATGATGTCGCGAAACTCATCTATTTGAACGCCGATAACGATCTTGATGATCGGCGACTTCGGCGGTAGACCTCTGATCCTGTGCGTGTTGTCAAACTTTACATCCCGTCATGAACATTTTTGGGGAACTCTCAGATATACTGGTTTCCTCACGACGTTTTCCTTCGCCGTTTAAGTACAACATAATTACTTTCTAATACGCACATGAATCCAAAAAGATAGTGTTCTTGGCTTTGAACTCGAGACAACGGACACCACATTCAGACAAGATGTTGTAAAATATATCTAAAACTTTAAATTTCGACAATTTCACTTGCTATTTATCTATCTATATAAAAATCAATGCTTTTCGGTGTAATGTTATAACTTAACAACGCCTTTACCGATTTGGCAAATTTTGGTCTTGAATTATTCGTGGAAGTCCAGGGAAGGTTTGTACGTAGAGATAATCAAAAAAAAGTCTTGAAAAAGTGTCAAATCAACATCTTTTAGCAATTTAAAATATTTTTTTGTTTGAATAAATTAACTTAATAATCTTTTTTTTTATTACTATGCCTTATACGTAGCGAAGCACGTACCGGGCCGCTAGTATAGTAATATAATTATCAAGTTAAATTGTATTACTGAATAAAAATAAGCTTGACAATAACTTAATATAAACAAGCTAAATAACTAAATAAATTAAATGTTATATCTAAATGTATTCATACAATCGGTGAACCTATATAGGTTCACCGATTGATATAATTATTTCTAGGTACATATATATGTACCTAGAAATAATTATATATCATCATCATCATCATCATATCAGCCGAAAAACGTCTACGCTGGACAAAGGCCTCCCCCAAGGATCTCCACAATAGCCGGTCGTGTGTAGCCAGTGACTTCCCACGACCCTTGCAAGATCGTCAGTCTGCCCTGTAGGGGGCCTCCCCACACTGCGTCTTCCGGTTCGTGGTCGCCACTCAAGAACCTTTTTGCCCTATCGGCCGTCGGTTCTATGAGCTATGCTTATACATTAAAGCGCGACCGTCGTTTTAAACACAAGGTCCGTTATAATAATAATACTGAATTCATACCTTAATATAGACAGAACCATTCAGACAATATGTTAAAATACATAATATTAAAATCTTCAACTAAACATTATCTCCTTGACAATAACTTAATACAAGCAAGCTAAATATCACCACCATTATAAAATAAATTGTATAAATGTTTTAACATTCCGTGTACCTAAATATCTGTAATAAGTAACTAGAAATAATAACTGTATTACTACAAACATGTTCTGACTATTTACAAGCGCTTTTTTAAAGTCTACGTGAATAAAAACCTTTTTTATTTATTTATTTATTTATTTATATGTGCCCTGCTCACTGCCGCTACAGCAATAATTATGCATACTTAACTATATTACTACAAACATTTGATATTTACAAACGCTTTTTTTTAAGTCTATGTGAACCCTTATTATTGGAACGAAGTTCCTTATCGCGCGTTGTGAAAGGGTTCTAGACGGAAAAAATTCTTACGAAAAGTTGTCACGACTCTTTTTGCAGCTGTGCGGCGTGCGCATGTTTCTCTGTCTGTCTCTCCCTCTCTCTCTCTTATAGAAAGCAAGCCAGATATTTTCATTTCTGTTTCGCATTGAACAGTGTGGTGTCGCGACGATTATTTTTGTTTAGTGTATACAGGTTTTTTGTACATAATAAATAATAAGAAATAACTTCGTTCCATCCGGGTGTCCCTTGACACCTCTCAAGTTTTTTTTTAATTTTTATGTTTTTAATAAACGGTTTAATCACTAAGCTATTGTGACTAAACCTAGCTGAGAAGTGACCACACAGTAACATCGAATTAACTAATAAGATGGTTCCTAATTTTGAGGAAATATCAATATTTGGGTCACGGCAGTTATTTAATCATCTGTGATCAGTAAAGGATGTTTCCATTAACTTAATCGTTAATAAGATTAGGAATTTGTGGAACCCGTTCTTGTACTCAGATCGATTGACCTGTATAGCACACGTGCTAGAAACTGACATTTTGTTTTAATAATAATAATACAAAAGGCAGCAATTATGGGAACAGCACGCATTGTGAGGAGGTTCCTTACTTACTCTGTCGCCCTGACCATCGGCGGTCTTGGGCGTCAAACACCGCCGGAGGAGGAACTCTATTTTTGCATATTTATTTATATACTAGCTGTGCCCCGCGGTTTTACACGCGTTAAACTTTATAAATTATCACAGCTCTATCCCCGTAGGTGATAGCGTGATAATATGTACCCTATATGTTGAACCGACCTCGTAGTAATATTCATGCAAAATTTGAAGTAAATCCATGCAGTACTTTTTGAGTTTAGCCCGTATATACATACAGACAAAAAGACACACAGATAAAAATTCTAAAAACTATATTTTTGGCTTCGATATCGATTGTAGATCACGCCCCAAATATCCTTTTTTTTAAATATTCAATGTACAGTTTTGACTTTCCTACGATTTTATTATATGTATAGATTATTATTTTTTTATATCAATTCTATAATAATAAGTTTAAATAAATGATTTGAAACATTAATAATATTTTGGGACATTATTCACACACGTCACACGGCCCCAAAAAAAGCAGAGCTTGTACTATAGAAACCAGATAACTGATGTACAGCCAGCACATCCAGCTAACCCAAACCGTCAAATTTATTTTATAGATTTTCAACTTTATCACTTTAGCATAAGGTTCACTTTCAATTGCGGAAATTTGACAGATTGGGGTAGCTTGATGTGCTGGCGTCTGTACTACATCTACTACTTTTATTTTCACCCAGACTCCGGACAAACAGACATGTTAATGCACACGGGATGGCGGCACATGGGAATCGAACCCACGACCTGAGTTGTGACAGGCAAATATCTCGCAACCACGCCAACTGGGCTTTCACGTTTGATTTCATTGCTGCTCAAACGTATCTAGAATAATACCAACACATACTTTGGGAATGATCTCTCGCATAAGGAGCCTGATATTACACATGTTAAATAGCTTACAATCAATGCCTGGAGTAGTTTATTTTTCAGATCTTGTAGCAAGGAACAACTTTCGTGCGTTTAAGCCCTTTGCCATGACTACTATTGGAATCTACTACAACAGCTCACTTGGTACGACCCTTAAACAATTCTCTTGGTGCTTTTACAGCTGGTCTCTCTAGTTGCAACTCTCCTGTTTTATGAAGCTCTAGCTTTGTTATTTGTTAGTTGTTTTTGTCTTTAGTATAACCTTTTTAAATTTCATAAATAACTTAGAACTTAGCTCATCAACTAATACTTTGTTAATCCATGAGGAAACTATAGGTCTTTAAGTAAAAAATATAATATTTAAGTTCTTTTGTATGACCGTTTGTTTCTTATCAAAATAAATAAAATAATAATAAAAATAATATCCTTCTATCTTTTGAGGGAAGTGGAACATTTTTTTTCCAAGTCCTTTCTGTTGATTAAATTTATTGCGGGATCCAAGATAGTCGAAGCACTTCTCCGGTACATACCTCAGCATCAGCGGTCAGTACCTATACATTGTGTTCGAAATACAATTAACTTTAATTAATATTAATAATTAACTTAACATTTAATAATATTAAAATAATTAATAAAATAACATTATAATAAATATTTTGGTCACCGTAGCCTAGTTGGTAGTGCTCCTGCCTACGAAGCTGGTGGTCCTGGGTTCGAATCCCGGTAAGTGCAAATATTTGTGTGATGAGCACGAATATTTGTTTCTGAGTCATGGATGTTTTCTATTTACATAAGTATTTATCTATCTATATAAGTATGTATATCGTCGCCTGGTACCCATAGTACAAGCTTTGCTTAGTTTGGGACTTGGATGATCTGTGTGACATTGTCCCTAGATATTATTATTATTATTATTAAATAAAATCAATTAATCAATCAATCTACAACACAGAACTTTGACAATAAAATTAACCAGTGCAATTAATAACGTAATAGGTAATTAAAACAATTTTTAATGAAGAATGACTTTAACTTCGTTTTAAACAGCGAATAATTGTAAATTATTGGTTTTAAAGGAGTTGGTAACCTGTTAAATTTTATTTCTATAGCTTAGTATTGAGCAGAATATTTAGAACTAATAAATTTTGGCACCATTTAGTTTTTTATGACTTTTCGTCGTGTGCCTCTAAGCTCTCTTTCATTCGAAGAGTCATTTCATTCTGTTCCACTGTTGACATGGGTTACAGGAGTTGCAGTGGTGGGGTAGAGGGAACTATATAACTCCTTACAAAATTAGGTTTGCATTATACTTTGCAAACATTGCTATCATTATAAGAAAAGGCGTATGAAACCATCCACAGACATTAAAAACTCTCCCAATATGGCATATAGTGAATATAAGGATATCTCAGAATAAGGAAGGCTATTCAAAAATGTAAAAACCTAATATTTAAATAACAAATCTGTTGGTCTTAAACTTATCAATAACAACATTGTTAACACAATCATACAAGTATGGAGATTTAATGTCTTGGCACAACTAACACCCTGCCATGTTAAGTTAAGCAAACGAATAATTCAAATATATAATTAAGTAGCTGTGCCCTAGGTTTTACCCGCGTTAAACTTTATAAATTATAGCCTTTGTGTTAATCCAGGGTGTCAGCTAACTCCACATCAAATTTTATTAAAATCGCTCCAGCCGTTTAGTCACACTTTCGCCTTTTGAATCAAAACGTCATTTATTCCGTTAAAATATTACTTTTGTGTGGAATCGTCCATTTTTTTACCCTACCTTGCAGTGCATGACGTGGCAGCTACTGAGAAACACTGCCAGAAAACTCAGTAGGAATCCTTTTTTAAAATATTTATTTCTTACATAAAGTTACATTGTATTTAAATGTGTTAATTTAGAGCGACTCAATCCCAAGCTGTTTTGTCACTTAAATGATCAGAAGTTTTGTAGTAAGCCCTGCTACACAATTTGGCTTTTATAATTCTTTTAAACTTATTCATAGACATTTCTCGGATATCACTGGGAAGTTTGTTATAGAATCTTATACATTGCCCCATAAAAGAGTTACTTACTTTGTGGAGACGGGTGGTATGTAACACAAAGTTATGCTTATATCTAGTATTTATATTATGAGTTTCACTCCTTTTACAGAAGGAGTCTTTATATTTATGCATATAAATTAGATTCTCATATATATACTGACATGCTATATAATATTAGTGTGATGAATCTGCAGCGAACCAAAGAAACCGACATAGCCCGAAGAATTCCCAAATTGACGTGATAGTGACAGCCGCTGGGTTAGAAATGCTATTGAGTGGCTATCTGGAAGACGCAGCGTGGCCTGGCCCCCCGCAAGGTGGACCGACGATGCAGCGCAAGACCAGCCATTGTGGAGATAATTTGTCCAGCAGTGGACGCCTTTCGTCTGACATGATGACGATGATAACGAATTAATCTCCACCACCACCATAGCCTAGTTGGTAGTGCTCCTGCCTACGAAGCTGGTGGTCCTGGTTTCGAATCCCGGTAAGTATAAATATTTGTGTGATGAGCACGAATATTTGTTTCTGAGTCATGGATGTTTTCTATGAATATAAGTATTTATCTACCTATATAAGTATGTATATCGTCGCCTGGTACCCATAGTACAAGCTTTGCTTAGTTTGGGGCTAGGATGATCTGTGTGACATTGTCCCCAGCTATTATTATTATTATTATTAATCTGGACAAGCAAACTGTAGAGCAGACTCTTAGACTTATGATCATTTTTTTATATATTGTAGGATGCCAAACGATCAAGCGGGTCACCTGATGGTAAGTGATCACCGCCGCCCATGGACATCGCAACACCAGAGGAGCTGCAAGGCCGTTGCCGGCCTATAAGAAAAGAATAGGCTCGCTTCTTGAAGGTTACCATGACATTATTATTATTATTAAGCCTTTATTGCTGAAAACTAAAAATATAGGTATTGAATTTAACAGTAAAAAAAAAACTTAAACCTAACACCTCTAGTTTTCCGGTTTAGTGATCAGCGTGTCCTGGGACACATAGGCCTCTTCCAGCTGCTTCCACTCATTCCTGTCTCTAGCTTTTCTGGACCAGGTAACGCCTCCAATTTTACTAATGGCATCTATCCATCTCTTTGCCTGTCTTCCCCTTTTCCTTTTGCCATCGCTTGGTTGCTACTCTGTTATAATTTTTGTCCATTTTGACTTACTATCTCTAGTCATGTGTCCTGTCCATCTCCATTTCAACTTGCCATGACATACCGGATAGGACATACCTCCGCAGCTAATTAATTCACTCTTAATAGTCATAAAACAAAAAACAAGCGCCGTTTTGGTACAGGTAATAGAATACTAGGGTAGGTACAGACGCCAGCACATGAAGCTACCCCAATCTGTCAAAGTTCCCCAGTTGAAAGTGAACCTTATGCTTTTGTGATGAAGTTGAAAATCTATAAAAGAAATATGACAGATTAGTGTAGCTGGATGTGCTGGCGTCTGTACATGTATTGTATATTGTAGGTACACATTAAATGATCTTGTATTTATCAATGTTTCTTTAGAAAATCATTCAGTGACTGTTATAGTAACAAAACAAATAAGAGTATTGTATGCCCAGCTGCAAATAGATTTATTTTGCAAATTGCGAATGACGATTATCTAGTAAAGTGCCATTATGTGTCACCCTACCACTGCTTCGTTCATCTAAGAGCTCATCGGTAATTTTGTCTTGATTCACCATATTACCTTTAATTTATGGATTACTAGCTTCCGCCCGTGACTTCGCCCGCGTGGTGGTTCGATAAAGAGTATATCTTTCCCCAAAAAATCTTTAATTTCACACCCTGATTAAAATAATAATAATATCCTGGGATATTACACACGGCCATCTGATCCCAAACTAAGCAGAGCCTGTACTATGGAAACCAGATAACTGATATACTACATATACTATGTTTCTTTTATAAAAACATATTTATATAGATAATTTACACCCAGACTCAGGACAAACAGACATGTTCATGCACAAAAATATCTGTCCTGGGTGGGAATCAAACCCACGACTTGCGGCGTGAAAGGCAGCGTATCTACCAACCACGCCAACAGGCCCGTCAAATAATTTCTATTGTATGTTTATATGTCCTATAAATCAATTCACACAACATACCAAGAAGAAATTTATTTAATAAGAAATTTTAACTATAATGCTATAAACTAAACTAAAATAAACTAACTAAAGGCAATCCATTAAGCGCTCCGCATCGGCATCAAAGGGTATCGTGCCCAGAAGGCTGGCAGCATTGCCACGTTGTATGGCAATGCTTATTCTCTGTGCAAAAAATAGACCAGCCCTCTGGTCACGTGTGGCATCGATCAATATTTTAGAGATGCTCTTGAAGAGTGAACGAGCACCTGGACCCCATGGTCCTAGTGTTTCAACCCTAAATGGCTCAAAAACGTAACTGCCGATTAGGCGGGAGTACTTACGCCGCTTGAGGTTCTCTGCAGATGTAGCAGCGGCGCCCGCAGAATTCGAGGTTTGAGGAAGGTGGGATGGTGCCAGGGTATCCACGCATGTTGCGTCCCACACCAGATGCCTTCCCATCTTCCATGGCAGCAACGACATACGGTCTGTTCGCTTTCCATCGTCACGTGCCAAGTAATTTCAATGGGTCCATATTGGCTCACATAAAATTTTTAATCATATTTTCTTTCTTACCACCGCTTTGTGTTCATAATCATCACTCTTCATAATTTTATTTTTCATACTTTTTAGGGTTCCGTAGCCAAATGGCAAAAACAGAACCCTTATAGATTCGTCATGTTGGTCTGTCTGTCTGTCCGTCCGTATGTCACAGCCACTTTTTTCCGAAACTATTAGAGCTGTACTGCTGAAACTTGGTAAGTAGATGTATTCTGTGAACCGAGGTAAGATTTTTAAACAAGAAAAGCAAATAATAATAATTTTGGAGGTTCCCCATACATAGAAGTGAAACTCAAAAAAAAAAAATTCATCGTACCCGTATATGTGGATAGGTAAAAATGATATTGAGGTTCCTAATGTAATTTTTTTTCTAAACTGAATAGTTTGCGCGAGAGACACTTCCAAAGTGGAAAAATGAGTGTCCCCCCCCCCTGTAACTTCTAAAATAAGAGAATGATAAAACTAAAAAAAATATATGATAATATTTGTACATGTACATGGATTTGTCTCCGCTAAAACCCTCCACAATAGGCTGAGCCTGTTTCGTGGAGAGTTTTCACAAGTATTTTTTTTACAAGTATTAGTTTTTACAAGTAAGCTCGTATAAAAGAAAAAATAACTGGCGATGATTGATCAAGCTTGGGAGGTGTACCTATTGATCTTTGTGAGGTGGCCATATTATATTGCACAAGTGTGTGCGCAACACAGGGGCACTTTCTATTCTATCACAACTAGCAACACGAACTGAAAGAGTAGGTACATGTACAGGAACGACGGCTTTACGTGCTCTCCGAGGCACCGGTATGAGAATACCGCCAACTTCCAAACTCCGCGCTGATATTGAAAAAGAATGTTTCCTGTACAGAAAAATACGAAAATCTCCAATTGGGCCGAATCAAGATTAGAACCCAGGACCTCATATTCTGCTGTTGGAAACACTAGCGCTAGATCAAGTCTGTATGTTGTGTCTACGGTTTTGTGTTCCATACATCCGTTTACACTCTGTGTCAGCCCTTTTGTGGTAAATTCCCAAAAGTTCTTCCTAAATGGCGGTCAATGGCATAATTATTAAAAAAAATGATATGAATGACAGAACAGACAGTGTACTACACATTATTTTTCCTTGCAAAAAGCATACCCATACACACTAGGTTAGGTTTAGGTTTTCCCAAATCATAGTTCACAATTAATATATTAATTTAATGCTCTGAGATATTATTATCAATCTAACAGAATGGAAATAGGCAAAGAGCTTACTAAGTTCGACCCTCTGTTTCAGAATACTACTAACTTTAGTTAGACGAGCAACTCTTTTTAGGGTTCCGTAGCCAGATGGCAAAAAACGGAACCCTTATCTGTCTATCCGTCCGTACTCCGTATGTCACAGCCACTTTTTTCCGAAACTATAAGAGCTGTACTGTTGAAACTTGGTAAGTAGATGTATTCTGTGAACCGCATTAAGATTTTCACACTAAAATAGACAAAGAATAATAATTTTGTGGGTTCCCCATACATAGAACTAAACTCAATTTTTTTTTTCATCGCACCTATACATGTGTGGTATCTATCGATAGGTCTTCAAAATGATGTTGAGGTTTCTAATATAATTTTCTTCTAAACTGAATACTTTGCGCGAGAGACACTTCCAAAGTGGTAAAATGAGTGTCCCCCCCTCCCCGCCCCTGTAACATCTAAAATAAGAGAATGATAAAACTAAAAACCATATGATGTACATTACCATGTAAACTAACAACGAAAATTGGTTTGAACGAGATCTAGTACTTAAGTAGTTTTTTTTTAAATCGTAAACCGCAATTTACCTTTCATTTAATCAACTGAAATACGTGCTGCTACGGGACCCTTCATGGGCGAGTCCGACTCGCCCTTGGCCGGTTTTTTCAATTATTTTTTCATGGTTTTATTACAACAGCTTAGTACAAGTGATTCAATTGCAAAATTGTTTCGTGGAAATGAAAGGGGGGGTTAAGTGCATATATATTTCCCACGAGTTGCATTACATTCGATTCAATTATATTAGAAACTTTGTATGATTGGCTTTCACTGTTCATACAGTCTGAGGCGAAGGCCGGCTTGCTGAGAGCAGCCGCACAGGGGACCGAGAAGTGGCTCTCAAAGGCACTGAGGGCTTTATGTGACCAAGTGCAACAGGACCCCATACTAGGCATGAAATTAGACTTTTTGTCCCCACAATATAATAGCACCAAGAATTATTGTGTGGAGATACCTTCCAGGGACGACTGGACTAACAACAAAGTATCCTGGAAGAAGGGGAGCCTAATTTGGTACACCGATGGCTCCAAAATGGGAAATGACGTAGGCTGTGGAGTTTTTGGGGAACGACCCAGATTCAAAGCCAGTAAAAACCTGGGTAAATACGCCTCAATTTTCCAGGCAGAGGTTTATGCCATCATTGTATGTGCAGAAGCCAACTTGCAAAAAGACTATGTCAATCATACAATCTACAACCATTCAGACAGTCAAGCGGCCCTCCTAGCCTTGAATTCTGACACTATAACGTCAGGGCTGGTTATGAACTGCATTGACAGTCTCAATACCCTGTGCCTTAGGAACAAGGTGATACTTCGATGGGTACCGGGTCATGCGGGTATCGAGGGCAACTAAAGTGCCGACGAACTTGCACGGGCTGGAGCTAAACTGGTCCAATACGGCCCTGAGCCGATATGCGGAATACCAAAAAGCACAGTCCAACTCACCCTAAGGAACCATTGCAAACAGGAAGCTGTTAAACGCTGGCACAAACTTCCAGGTTTAACTCACTCCAAAAAAGCTATCAAGGGCTACGACCGCAAAACTGCGAACGAAGTCCTCGCGTTTAATAGGAGGAACTTATGCATCATAACTAGGATGTTAACGCGACATTGCCGTCTCAGGAAACACCTATCCACGGTGGGCATCGGAGACTGTAGAGTGTGCAGATTCTGCAATAACGCAGACGAAACACCTCTACACCTGCTCTGCCACTGTGAGCCACTGATGCATAAACGTAACACCGTCCTGGGCCAACACTTCTTGCACCAGGACGATGTTATCGACACTCCTGCCAAAAAGATTCTGCAATTTATCTATGTTGCAGGGTTAGACAGGGAAGTTTAGTTGGAGCGGCGAGCACAATAGTTCATCACTGGACGCAGTGTTACCAGGACCTCCGGAGACTGGAAGTGGCCGCAACCAGAAGAATAAGAATAAGAATGATTGGTATCTAAATAGGTATTAATAATTTAATGTATTGTGGCGAGCGCTGTGTCAGCGGTTTGGAAAGAAAAAGAGCACCTTTATTGGCGTCGACATTGACAGTTGGTGTAACACTAAGATTACGAAGCACAAACTTAAATAAGAGTTCCGGCGAAAAGCACTGCGTGAGAGCTCACACGTGGCACGTTTATAAAGTCCCCGCGACAAGCACTGTATGAAAGTCCCGACGTACACGGTTCACTTCTCCCGATGTCTTTTACTAGAACAAAATCTTATGTAAATTTTTGTACTAAGAATGTTGTATACAATATCCTATGCATCACCTAACCTCTTACTTTTGTTCAGGAAATTCACACCAACTCTTTCTTTTCATTCTAGAACCATCTAATATCAATTTTGTATTAATAATTTTATATGTATCTTTCTTTTCTTTCCGATGATCTTGTGCGGGTCGCTGGAAATCGCTGGATGCGGATAGCGCAAGACCGGCAATTGTGGAGATCTTTGGTGAGGCCTTTGTCCAGCAGTGGACGTCTTTCGGCTGATATGATGATGATGATGATGATGTATCTTTCATCAGCTATCCTTTTTCTCTTTTCTAGTATTAACTAGAACATTCTCGAAATGTTACAAAAGCTACCGAAAACCTTTACTGTTACTGGGACTCGATCCCCGAACGTGATAATGAATATACCTAGTATCTTAACTGTGTGGTTTGACTGCGTCGTTGAAGGGCAAGAATATCTTCACCCCATCCCATCAGGTCGTAATAGTCTCGAGGGAATATATATTCCCGAGAACGGCAGCAGTGATTTTTATGAGTATTATGCTCATTGCCATCATAAACCGAGGCGATTATGGCAAATCAAATGATACCCGCAGGCGAACCAAAGAATAGGTATACCTAGCCAACATAGCCCAAAGAATTGCCAAAGTAAAAACAAGTTGGAGAGCCGATCTTGCAAGGATGCGGGCAACACAAGCACGGCCATTGCGGAGATATTTGAGGGAGGCCCATGTCCAACAGTCGACGTATTTCGGTTGATATGAATATAATATATCAACCGAAATATCGGTTGATATAAACAATCACAGCGAAATATTTAAGAAAAAGTGAGTTACATTTAAAATTTTTCATCTTAAGAAACCGTTCATTGTATCAAACTGACTACGTTCGCTCTGTTCAAAAAGTGGACTTTGAACTCTGATAATGACTTGTACTTGCATAGTACTCACGTGACTCAAAGCATAGCGCACTGTAAAAGATAGTAACGGATAATTTCGACCCATTGACTAACTAGACCATGTCCTCGAGGTATGCAGGACGGAATGAAGTTTGAAAGTTTCGAGCTCAAATCCGAATCGTGACAGTATCTTTTTATGACGTATTAAAAAAAGATTTGTTAATTTAATGGGTTCTGGGACAGAAAAGTTAATACGATTTAACTCAAGGTCTGGAAATAATACAAAGAAATCTTCTACTATATAAAAATAAGTCGGGTTTTCCTTCCTGACACTATAACCCCAGAACGCACGAACCGATTTCCACGGTTTTGCATTCGTTGGAAAGGTCTCGGGCTCCGTGAGGTTTATAGCAAAGAAAATTTATAAAATTTTACGCGGGTAACACCGCGGGGCACAGCTAGTCTACTATATAAAAATAAGTCGGGTTTTCCTTCCTGACGCTATAACTCCAGAACGCGCGAACTGATTTCCACGGTTTTGCATTCGTTGGAAAGGTCTCGGGCTCCGTGAGGTTTATAGCAAAGAAAATTTATAAAATTTAACGCGGGTAACACCGCGGGGCACAGCTATTGTTAATATAATAAACAAACCAAATTCTATATTTACCTGCATAACCAAAAATGGATAATACGAGTATAAGCAACAACAACGTAAAAGAAATGGAAGAGCAAATGTTAGCCTGCAATGTCACACTACGAAAACAACAAATAATTAATATAAAATCTAAATCTACAGAATGTCTCAATCAGAGTAATGATAGGCAAATAGTCATTTATTGGTAAGATTTCTTACATGTCATGAAAATGATTACAAAAATATATTAAATGTCTAAACAATGTAAAAATATGTCAAATCAAAAATACTATAAACTAAACTTGAGTCAAATACATAATAATTTGTTCAAAAACATAAAAAAGAAAATAGATCACAACATAGTCAGCAAGTCAAAATCATAAATTACATATTATTATGTCAACATATTAGATTTGAAACGGATAAATTCATCAACGGAACAGAACGATTGCTCGATAAGCCATCGTTTTAACCGAGTTTTAAAACTCATTAAGGTTGGGGCACTTGATATGCTCAATGGTAGTTTATTATACACTGTGCAGCCCATAACATAAGTAGTTTTGGATGTTTTAGTCAGTGTCCTCGGTACCGACGTCAGCTTATTGCTATGCCGTGTGCAATAGGTGTGTATCTCACTCCGCTTGGTATACAGGTCTATGTTTACCCTAACGTACACTGCAACTTGGTACAGCACTATTGAAGGTAACGTCATGATACCCAATTTTTTAAAGTGAAGCTTTGCGGATACGTCTTGTGGTATATTAACTATTGCCCGGATGGCACGTTTCTGCACTCTGAATGCTCGCTCCCAGTCTGAAGCGCGTCCACACAGCTCCGCACCATATTGGAGCAGCGAATGCACCGTAGCAAAATAACACGCGCGTACCTCTGCCACTGACACTATTTTACGCAATCGGCCGAGGGCGAAGCATGCACTCCCCAATCTTCCGCATATTTTATCAATATGGTTATCCCACTTGAAGCACTTGTCAATCTCGAACCCTAAGAATGTAGTTGTTTCAACTTTCGCAATGCTCACTCCATTCGCCGATACCGTCAGAGGTCGTTGTGACCGGCCTGATGTTCTGAGTACAAAGTGAATGAAATGGGTTTTTGCTACGTTGAGAACAAGTCCATTCATACGGAACCACTGATCAAGCTGGGCAGCTGCTTTATTTAGCTTTTGCTCCAAATGATCGACCGTCTTCGCTGTAACTATGGCCGCGACGTCATCCGCCTACATTAGTATTTCAGCATCAGTTACGGTGTTCGGCAGATCATTTAGGAGCAACGAAAATGAAACGATAGTAGAATATCCTGCGAAGATATTTTGGGAAGAAGCCTTGACCTGTCAACAAATATGTACCTATTCAACCTATACAGCGGCATTGAAAACTGAGATAACGGAACTTAGCGGAAATCAGTTACAGAGTACACAAAGCGAAATGGAAAACATTATTTTAGAAAATATTGATTTGAAAAAGACAATTCATAGCATGAATCAAGAATTATGTGAGGTCAACTGGGGTAATTGTGTCATATTTTCCAATCACTTTAATTTATCTCCATAATGGAGATAAGCTAGGAGCTAATTTATGGCATTATTCCACTTTTTGAAACTCAATCGTAATATATGACTATTTCTGAACAAACTTCTAACTGTGAATTTTTCGCCGGAAATTATAAAAGGATTCATATTGCGTGTGTAAAAAAAAAGGAATTTCTGACGCTTTTTCCCCGTTTGAGGCAAATCCGTCTTTATTAACTAAATATTTCATGGCTTAGCTATTTGCCAAAAAAATCAATATAAGTAATATTTGGTTCAATTTCTGTGCAATAGTATGACTGTTAAATTAGAGAAACAGAAATTGACGCATGCAGAGACGGTTGAGTAAAAATGGGGGAAATGCGTCTAGTTTTTCATAGACGCATTTACCTCATGCTACATCCAGATGTTGTGAACATTTTACGTAAAAGAGAGAGTACGTATTTTTTGTCTCTTCAGAGGAAAGACCGAAACCACCTTTCCCACAACATAGACGCTAAAAGCCATTCGTTTCTAATACTTGATATACATCACTGTTGGCCTGCCTCTCGTTTCCTTAACGATCCCTCTTCTAACTTTAACTCTGTTTACTATAGTTGTGCGCAGAATATTATATTTTTTTGTTGTATTATATGAATTTAACACAGATCCTTCACAGATTTCTGTAAAGTATTTAAAGTGCAAGTAGGTTTAGTTTCTTTTTTCGTCGTGACAAACTATTTCCGAAAATGGTTATATCTGAAATAAATTGAATTTATTTATTTATTTATTTATACTTCAGTACAATGGGAATGTACATAGGCGGACTTAATGCCAAAGGCATTTTCTACCAGTCAACCTGCGGGTAGTGCAGAGAGATCATGGTAGGTGCACTTAGGTATAAAAAACGTATTTACTTATTATAATTATAAATAATAATAATTAAGAATACTATCCATAATATATAAATATATACAATACGTACTATAAAATAAATACTATATGATTTTAAACTAATGAATACTATACTATAATACTATACTACACTAAATAAAATTATTGATGAGACATTTCTGCGTGAAGCTTCTTACAAATATGCTCACGTACTTTCTTTTTAAACGCAAAGCGAGTCTTAGCCATCCTGATTCCAAAAGGAAGCTCATTCCAAAGAAGGATAGATTGGACAAAGAAAGAAGAATGAATAAAGTCAGAGCTATGAGGTGGACATCGTAAAAGATGATTATGAGTAGAGCGGAGAGTTTTACTATAAGTAGCAAAAAGATATTGAAAATGGGGCGTTAAGTAAGAAGGAGCAGTAGGAGAGTCCAGTATGGAGAAAAGTGTGGTAAGCGCTCTTAAATTTCTTCGCTGGCGAATGGGCAACCAGTTTAACTGGGTGCGGTAAGCAGACACATGATCATACTTACGGAGATTGAAAACGAATCGAATGCAGTTATTTAGAAGTCGGTCAAGTTTGTTAAGAAGATCTGCATTCAGGTCAAAGTAGCACACATCACTATAGTCGACAATGGGAAAAATTAGAGTCTGCACAAGCATTTCCTTTGTTCTGGATGGAAGGAATTATCTTAGCCTATAAAATGCCCTCAGAATTCCAGTAATTCTCTGGCTGATGCCAGAAATATGGCTTTGCCAGTTTAGATTGCTGTCAATTACCAGTCCCAGATCTTTAACTTTTTGGCTAATGGGGATGTGATAGTTGTCAAAAGCAATAGGTGGCAAACTGCCAACATCTACCTTGCACAACATTCTTGAGCTACCCACAATGATTGCTTGGCACTTTGATGGGTTGACGGTTAATCCAAACTTATCTGACGAGATTTTCAAGAATTGTAAGTCTCGATTTATTTTAATAATTGCCTCTGCCAAACTATCGACACTCGCCTGGGTGTACAGTTGTAGGTCGTCAGCATAAAGATGATACGCACTCTGTAGATCATGAGTTAAGAGGTTTATAAATACTGAAAACAAGAGAAGTGAGAGAATACCGCCTTGAGGGACACCAGTTTCTAATTTGCACCAATTCGATGACACTTCGCCATGGCGAACTGACTGCTGGCGCCCTCGAAGGTAAGATGAAAACCACTCCAGCGCTTCATCTGAGATCATAAGATGGGAGAGGATGGATAAAAGGATATCGTGACTGACGGTATTAAAAACATTTGAAAAATCGATCAACACCAGCACAGTGAGGTTGGTCGCCTCCATGCCGGTTCTAATATCGCCAGTCACTTTAAGGAGCGCCGTGGTGGTACTGTTCCCTGAATTACCTATTATTATTATCAATATCAATTAATATCAACTTTTATATTTATTGAAGTAAATAAGTGATTATGCCAGAAAATTACTTACCTACCATATCAATAAAAATATTTGCGTGGCCAAAATGAACACCAAAAAAAGAGCTACGCAACAAAAATTGTGCATTGTGGATTATTATATTATTCATGATAAAATGTTAGGGGATATTAGGTACTATAACGTTTGTTGGCAAAGCAAAAAATTGTTAATTAAAAGAAACTTAAGATTACCACAGATATTTCACTCACCTCTTGCAGTGACAAATTGTCCACACACGTGCAATTTACAAAATGGCTGAAAACCTTGACAAGTTTACTACAACGCCATCTGTACGCACTATATGTATAGTATTTACTGAATGCAAACGCAACTAGATGGCAGAAGTCAAATTAGACCAAATAATTTTCTAACAAGTTCCAGAAACATTAGCCCCGTAGACGCAATTAGCCTGGCTGACTTTGTATTAAAACAATTATGTAACAGCCCATTATCATCGCACAGCCACAATATGTCATCGAGTGCCAAAAAAAGCATTCGACGTCGACTTACAAATAGCTTCCAAACAACGCCATTTAAGCCTAACGAACCTACTATTAACACCTCCTTAGAACTAAGAAGACAAACAATTACACAAATGGAGCAGCAACTAATGATTAATGAAACGATCAAAACACAAAAGTTGCCATGTACGTCAACGGAAAACACAGAAAACAAAACTGACGATACAACCCCACTTTTCAACAACAAAGAAGATCCAAAAACCTGTACCGAAAATAGTTCAGTCTCAGGAAACACGAAAAATGTAACAAGCACTGAGATGAAAAACGAGTCATTTCATATGCCGAATCCTAGTTTTAAGCTTAAGTGCCAAAAAAGAGCATTTATTATTGGCGGGGCGCAGTGTAGAGGACTAGCAACACAACTCATAAAATCAAGATATCACAATCCATATAACTAAAACCTACTATAAGTTCCTGTCTATTGTAAAGCCAAACGCCTCTACGGAGGAAATCTTAAGTAGCATTAAATTATTTGACATTAATTCTGACGATAAATTGATACTATCTGTTGGACAAAATGATTATAGCACCTTGAAAATAACAACCGAATTGTGCTTATTTTTACAATCTATTAAGTGTCCTGTGATCGTATTATGCGTGAATAAAAACATCTGCTCCAATAAAATAAGACTTAACAGAATGATAAAACTAATTTGCACACAAAGTAAAGATTGTTGTTTTTTGGAAGATTATTATAATAAAACATCACTTTGTTACAAAATTTATCTTTTTATAGATCAAATAGACTACAACAAACGTAAGAACCGTTTGTTGTAGTCTATTTGATCTATAAAAAGATTAGTTTTGTTGTCTTATAAAAATTGTCACAACGAAAACTTAAAGGTATTGGGATCGGAGCCTAGACATAACATTTTATCTGTAAAACAACAAAGCTCACAAACGGACATGACGTTATTTAACAGTAAGACTGAAAATAAATTACGGGTCCTAAATACTGCAAGTAAAAATGATAAAATAAACACTTCAGTACAGCAACATTTTTTTCGTGGCCAAGAACTATATCCATGCACCTATCAAAAACGTCAAATTCAAGCGTCCACCTGCACCTAGGATGTCGCAAGGGATTCAAATGGCTATGCGACGTAGAGACCGTGCCTTTCGGAAGTACAAAAGGGATTGGTCTGAAGAGCATTGGAGATTTATTAAGGTTGCTAGGAACTGGTGCAATAAGATGATACGTGACGCTAAACACCGACATATTCTTGATAACTTATTTGCTTCTACACCTGCCGGTATCTGGAAGTTTTTCGGAACACTTGGTATCGGCAAATCGCGACATTTAAACCTTCCTACTTTAACGTTGTATATATATTCAACGCTCCTTAGTTTTCATTTCTTATTAATTAACACGTCTTAACATTGTAATATCGTTGCAACTCGTTATCTGTTCCGATGTGAACACTCATTGTAAACCGGTTGGGAAGCGTGAGCCGCCGAGCGGGGATTTAGCGAACGTTGGGAGGTCAGACTCAGATTGCACTCATTGCGATAGCACGTACGCACTCACTTAAAAAGAAACGTTATATTTTTCTTAGTCGCGTCGTGTAACATCTTCAAGTTGAAGTGAATCTTCATTCACAAATAGTTATTAGTTTAACAAGTTAATTTCAATCGGCATTCGAGAAGTCAACTAAGGCCAGAATTGTGACCATAGTGTCCTCCATACCAGCCCTAATATCGCCAGTCACTTTTAGGAGAGCTGTGGTGGTACTATGCCCGGGCCGAAACCCAGATTGATAGGGACTAATGAGGTTACTGGACAGAATAAAATAGGAAAGTTGTTTATGGACAGTGGACTCAAGTACTTTAGATAGGAAAGGGAGGATGGAGATAGGATGGTAGTCAGTGGGAAGTACAGGATTGGAGATTTTAGGAAGTGGGTGGACATAAAGGTGGATGGTCTAAGGAATAGTTGATAATATGGGATATCGCAGGAAGGAGGTGGTTAAGGGTTGGTATTAACATACGTCGGCTGATGTTATCACAGCCAACCACATTGGATTTCATGGAAAGGATGGTCTTTTTGATATCTTCAGAACCAACTGGAACAAAGTGGAAAGGATTAATGTTTGGACGCGTTAGACCATTTACAAAGGCGATAGTTTGACTTTTGGTAAGATGATCTAAAGACGAAGTGGTGGAGAAATGATGATTTAGATCATCTAATCCAATTGATTTATAAAAGCAAAAATTATCGAGAAAAAGTCTCCGCTAGTTTATGTTCTCCAAGATATGTCTGGTAAAAATTGAGGTTCTTGGCACATAAAAGACTTAAAATTAATAGCCAAGAAGTAAATTAATTTTTTTTCTTTCTTTTCACAACTTAAATATTCCTTTCGCTCTACTTCCACCCTTTACTAGAACAACTATTTGCAAGGTATCACGTTAAAATCAACGAGTTACGTACCATTTTCTGTACGTAAGCGACAGTTATTTTAGTCCTAATGAACTATAACTGCTGCTGGTTTTATGATTGCGTGATGTATGATAGATGATTATGTAAGAGTAAACAAGTAGTTCCACAGAGTTCTAATGCGGATTTTACGATTTTAGAAGCGGTAAAATCCTTGACTGAGCGAGGGGGTATTGTAACGTTGTATATATATTCAACGCTCCTTAGTTTTCATTTCTTATTAATTAACACGTCTTAACATTGTAATATCGTTGCAACTCGTTATCTGTTCCGATGTGAACACTCATTGTAAACCGGTTGGGAAGCGTGAGCCGCCGAGCGGGGATTTAGCGAACGTTGGGAGGTCAGACTCAGATTGCACTCATTGCGATAGCACGTACGCACTCACTTAAAAAGAAACGTTATATTTTTCTTAGTTGCGTCGTGTAACATCTTCAAGTTGAAGTGAATCTTCATTCACAAATAGTTATTAGTTTAACAAGTTAATTTCAATCAGTGTTAACCCCATATTGGGTAAGTGTTGATTATTATTTAGTTCTCACTCAAGTACGGTATTGTAACGTGTACCGGCCACCTTTATTTGACCTTGTGGCAAATACCATGTCAACTTCATATTGTGCCTTATGCCTACACTAAATTTATTTTATGTGCGGTGCTTCACACCATTGTTCTATAACATTTTTATAACAAACTTAAATTTGTAAACTCCGCTTCTGCCTGTGACATTTGCACACATTCGCCATATGCGTAATTAGTACTCCCGCTTCCTCATCACCATTACGCGGTCACAGACAGGAGAGGTTTTATTTAAAAGAATATTTTATTTAGTGGACGTAAATTCCAGGGTCCAAAGTTCGGCCTACGAGGGTCCAAAGTACGAATTGCAACTGTACCTCAACATCCGTCACCGTTAGCGACGAAGCCACACTTCAGACCAGCCCAATCCCTGTGGGTCATCCTCCGGCCTGCGTAATCCTCCTGGAACTCCGCGACATCTCCGTTAGCGACGAAGCCAGCCAGGAGAGTACTTGGCGCGCCTACCTCCATAGGGCATAATAAATGACGGGCTTATAACCCATGACCATACTTTTGTTTAAAATAAATTTGTAAGTTTATTGAGTATAGTGATTTGTGTTTAATTATTTTCCAAACGTGGGGTGGTGTATGTATACTTATAAAACAAGACATAGAATGTGAAAATATACAATGGTTAAACAGTATTGCGGTAGAAAACCATTTTGAGATATGTGGTATACAATTAAAAAATATATTATAAACTTACTCTGTGTTTACAGAACACCCAACTCCGATAAAGACATTTTTTTTAGAAAATTGCAAGTAGTATTGGATAAATTAATTAGGAAAGATAAATACAAAATAATAATATGCGGTGACTTTAACATAAATTTTCTAGGTAACAGTAAAATTAAAGATGAGTTTTCAAACATTATATACAATTATAACTTAAACTATCATATAAACAAAGCCACAAGACAAAATAGATGCATTGATAATATATTAAGTGATATAAAAGACGCTAAAGGGGAAATCCATGAACTAGGTCTATCAGACCATAATACGGGACAAACTTTAATACTTATAGTAATCAAAGCAAAGCATGATTGTAATGTAAATAGACAATGGTTTGCCTATAAAAGAGATATTTTATGTGTAATGAAAATATAGAAAAATTCCGCTATTATCTAAGGAACATGTCATTTTCTGAAGTTTTTTCTGTAACTAATGTAAACCAAGCGTTTTCTTCTTTACACGATGAGATCTGCCTCTTTTACAATCTGTGTTTCCCAATAATAAAAATAAAAATTAATAAAAATTCAGCTAAACCAAAACGGATCACGAACGGTCTAAAAAGATCATTTATAAGTAAGAGAAAGCTGCAAAGCAGGTACTATAAAAATAAGACTTCTCAAAATAAGAAAAAATATAATGACTTTAGAAAAATACTTAAACAATGCATGACATATACACAAAGGGATAAAATCAAAATTATATATACAGAAATCGGAAAAAAATGCAGAGCGACATGGCAAATCGTTAATGACAAACTAAAACAAAACTATGTAAATAATGAAATAAAAGAATTAATTGATTGTCAAACTTCACTGACCAAGGGTGAAGATATAGCGACATTCTTTCATGAATACTTTATAAACATTGCAAAACCTACCGAAAATTTAAATTGTACAAAAAATCATGAAAATGTTCGACGATCAACACATTCCATATTTCTAGAACCTGTAGACTGCTTAGAAGTTTTTAAAACTACAATACAATTGCGTAACACAAACTCAGCGGGATATGATAATATTACTACAAAGATTCTAAAACAAAATATAGGCTCCATACTGAAACCTTTGACACATATAATTAATTTATCTTTAGAAAACGGTATATTTCCCGATGGTTTAATGTTTTCCGTAGTAAAACCAATTTTCAAGAATGGATCTAAATCTGAAGCTGGTAATTACAGGCCAATAACCTTAGTTCCTGTTATCTCTAAAATATCGAAATAATCATGTGCAACAGGCTTATGAGTTTCTTTGATAAAAATAATATAATCAACAAAATGGTTTCATCAAGAATAAATCTACTTCATTAGCATGCTTTAAACTTGTGAAGGAAATTCTTGACGCATTAGACAATAAAAATAAAGCCCACTAGCCGTATTTCAAGATGTAAGCAAAGCATTCGATATGGTATGTCACGACAGGCTATTAAGCAAGCTTGTGCAGTATGGAATAAGAGGGCCTGCTTATGACTGGTTCCAAAGCTACTAAATAGGTGAGCAACAGTGTACTGAGATCAAAAAAAATTGTAAAAAGACTCAAATAGAAGAAACTTTCAGATCACCGTATTTGATCAACTACTAGGGCGTACCACAAGGTGCTTAGGCCTATTCTATTCATAGTATACATCAACGAATTACCTAACTCAACTGACCAATTTACAATATTATTTGCAGACGATACTAATATTTTAACAAAAGAACAAACTATTGAAAATACAGTATCTGTAACGAATAAAGCATTAATGGATATAATAAACTGGCTAGAAGCTAACAATTTAAAAATTAATATTAGTAAAACTAAATTTATGAGATATTTGACATATAATAATAAAAATATAGGTAATATAGGAGACATATCTTTGAATTATAATAATATTGAATTTTTAGGAATAGTTACTGACCGTTTCTGCAACTGGAAAGCTCAAGTAGATAATGTATGTAAGAAAATCAATAATTCATATTTGCGCTTAGGAAAATTAAAAATATAACAAACACAGTAACAGCCTTAATGGTATACCACAGCCATGTGTGCTCTATTCATAGATACGGTGTGATCTTAAAGGAAAACTCGACCGACGCTGAAAGAGCAATCTTCAATCTAAAATGGACAGATTCCTGCCAACCGATATTTATAAGAGAAAAAATACTAACATTACCATCAATATACATATACGAGATGTGCAAATTCGTGAGAAATCATATTTTACTCTTCGAACAAGACAAAAAGGCTGAAATGAAAAGAAAAATCGTACGCAAACCATTAGTAGCACCACGAAGTAGGCTAAAAATATGTGATAAGAACATGTGTCACATAGCTATTTAAAGAGCGTCCTGAAAAATTCATTGTCAGGTAGGTGTCTAAGTTTTTCTGGAAGTGTATTATATACTTTAACACCCCTATAATATGGGTGTTAAAGTATATAATAAACTTCCAGAAAAACTTAGACACCCCTATAATATGGGTGTTAAAGTATATAATAAACTTCCAGAAAATCTTAGACACCTACCTGACAATTAATTTTTCAGGACGCTCTTTAAATGGCTATGTGACAGATGTTTTTATTCAATTGATGACTACATTAAATATAAATTCACATAAATATGTAATTAGCCTAAATATTTTGACATTGAATTTTTTATTGACATTTTCTAACCTCTAATAATTAACACTGTTTTTAAATCTTATTTTTACTTATTGTGTGGATTCAATCATGTATTAACAAATTAAATAATTACTAACAATTTCAATGTAAGTCTAAATATTTAATGTATTACTTTAAATATTTGCGAGACGTGTTCTGTCGAATATAGTGAAACGAAAATATAATACCATCAAATGTAACCTGTATTCTCGCGAATATAGAGTTCATTCATTCAATTGAAAAAATGCCAATAAATAAATGACTCATTCCTACATTGTATATTAATATATAAACTTTCGGGGAGAGGCACCTATCATCAACATAAATAAGCCTAAAGACGTCCACTACTGGATAAAGGTCTCCCCATAAACCTCCACAATAGCCAGCCTTGCACTACCCGCATTCAGCGGCTTCCAGCGGCCCTTACAAGGTCATCGGTCCAAAAAAAAAGTGTAAAACTTTTACGGAATAAATAATTTTTGACGTTGATTTTGACATCTTGTAGAGAGACCTGCCCACGCTGCGTCTTCCCGTTCGTGGCCGCCACTCGAGAACCTTCCTACCCCAGCGGCCGTCCGTTATACAAACTATGTGCCCTGCCCACTGCCACCTCAGCTTGGCAATTCTTCAGGCTATGTCGGTTACTTTGGCTCACCTGCGTGTTTCAACATTTCTAATTCGATCTCGCTTGGGAACTCCGAGCGAAGCACTCTCCATTGCTCTTTGGGTGACCGTGAACCTGGTTATGCCATTTAAACGTACATGACAAGTTATGACAACACTCTTCTCTGCGGAAAATGCTCACGCGTACCCATGGTTCAGTCCCCCTGTTATGGATAGCTTTGCATCTCTTCAAATGGTCCCAATTCCCTGCTATTCTGCAAGAGCACGCGAAGAAAAGACAAATAATTTCTTATTTGGCATAATACTGTATCTCTTTACCCGTCATATGACCTTGCTTACACATTTGTTCCTTATTGGCATATTGCCACTGTTTGATTGTCGTCACATTTTTCTTATATACATTGCCAGTTTGGTACCATGAGAATATTACAGAATGCTTTAGAAAAAGCAGTGTATGATATGGCATGAAGTTCGTTCGATATTAACGTAGATTTCAGTGGTTGATATGATGTTGTGTTCAGCTATTGTAAGGGAAGACGCACACTTGGGAATTAAAACGTTCATATGTTCATTAATATTAATTATGTATATAAATAGATTCTTGTAATGAATCCGATTTAAACTTGTACTGCAGCTATGAACCCCGGCCTGAATGTCATTTTGATTTTCTCACTATGCGTGAACTTTGATTTTGATAAATCGCAGGTCATCATAATACAAAGTAGGCAAATGCACAACGGGTCCCAGGGTGGATCTCCTTCTATAACTTCTTTTTAATATTTCCTTGTTTGATTTCGTTAGTCATTGTTCATAGTAGTCAGCCCCGGACCTTCAATATTTTTAAGCCGAGGCAAAAACTGAAAAATGCCGCCCCCCCCACATATATTTCTTTTTTTCATGTAACATATTCATAATTCCAGGTGTCAGATGTCCACTAATTGATTAACATTTGGACATAGTCCTTCCGGTTCCGGCCAGGGGGTAGGTTGCTACTCCCTGTCAGACACCTCATAAGTGCCCGGCAATTGTGATGAGATTTTAAAAGTTATCACGAAAAAATAAAAATAAATTGAGCTTAATACTTTAACGAATTTTAGGTACTATTTTATACACCTATACTACCTATTATCTGCCAAAGTAACCATAACCTAAACTCATAGTAGCCGATCGTTCTTATCTGTATAGAGGATGTCCTATGCATGTGCATAGAAAAACTTTCAACTTTTATAAAATAACGAAGGGCATGGGCTCTTGCTCTACTGGTTCATAGAACACCGCAAATAATTTTTATTAGGTTTAATTCGCTCACAGCTTGCGGATTGAGAAGGAGCGTCGAGTAAATATTCAGAGCAATACAAATATTAGCATCCTGCAAATCATGCGCATAGATCTGTAGCAAGAGATAGAAACCGTTAGCCTTTTCTATAACACCAAATAAAAGCGTAGAAATTCTTTAAAAACGTAGAGTTCCTAGCAGAATTCAACGGCGCGCGGCGCTTAAATCTCGCTCGTATATTCGAGCTAGATCTACTCCGTACTTTTGAATTTCTTCAATAGACATTTTCAAATTATTAGTACAATCCTAGAAAACCTTCGTTTGGTAATAATTACACAATAAAAATCACTACTTATTTGTCCAAATACGAACTTAATCAGTTTTGTTATACTTAATTATAAAAAATATCAGTAAGATATTTTCTTTAACTATTGATTTATAAAGTGTCCCACGTGTACACCCTTCAAATTATGTTGAATTAAAATTATAGCTCGATCTAAAGGCGCCGTTAGTCCATTTCTTTTCATTGAGCCCCCATGATACAAATAAGTATTTCTACGTTCGCATTCTGGGCTGTAATTGCAAATATTTTACGAGAGGTATGGCACAGCGTTCATTCGCTCAAAGAGCAGCCCGACTGGGGAAGTACCTCCACCTTACAGAAAACATTCCTTAATAATAACATTAATAACTTAATGTTGTGTTTCTGAGTGTGAGTTAGGTCGCCAGAGCTCATCGGGGTGGGGGGAAGGGTCAGCTCCTGTTTGCTGACTCTTAAAGGCCGACAACGCACCCGCGACTCCTCTGGTGTTGCGAGTGTCCATGGGCGGCGGTGATCACTTACCATCAGGTGACCCGCTAGCTCGTTTGTCGACCTCTAACATAAAAAAAATCATCGATGTGTACTCCTTTTCCGTTCAGATAATGAATTGATTAAACAAACTCGAGCTTTCGCAGTGTTTCTTGGTGCCGCTAATCAAGTCTTTTCTCCGGACTTTAGATTTTTTCATCTGGAAACCCTAAGCGGGCGCGTATTTTGAACTATGCCTACGCCTCAGGAATAACGTTGTTCATGCAGCGCGTCTCCGCACACGTCCACGTGAATTTGGCCACCCTCTGAACTTGCCGCCCGGGGTAAAGGCCCCGGCTTGCCCCCCCTCCCCCTAGATCAGGGGCTGTTAGTAGTATAACTGCATTGATTGGAGAATAAACACCGTTGTCTAAGATACAGGCGTCAAGCCTAGTTCAGGTAAAATTGTTCATTAGATCTAAGTTTCTACTCAATAAAGATATTATTATTATTATAAGATTTCAATTAAAAAAGACATGGTTACGGGTATAAATTTTTACATGAGCAAAATTTATTCCAATTGCGTTTATTTATCCAAATGTGCGCTGCTCTCGCGCCGACTTTGAAATGCACGAGTAAGAGAAGCTTTCATTTAGTATCGATATAGGAGTGTGGTAGACCACACAGTGCCATGACCACAAAAATTAGTGACAATGATGGTGAACCTACCACATTTGAAGATGCCCTGGATAAAACAGGTAATAATATTTTTTGCCCATATGAAAAAAACTGTTGATTTAAAAATTGTTGGTTTGACAATGATATATATTATGTTATTAATACATAGTTGTACTAATTGCTTCTTTTGTTGCGAATATATTCTGGTTTTATGATGCAAAACACCAATCATATTTTTAATTCCCTTTATTCATGTCAATACATATTAATTTTGGGCGAGTACCAAAAATAAATTCACATATTCTTTGTATGTATGTTTTGTAAACAAGTTTATTGAAACTATTATGTTTAGTGTTGATGTAAGCGTCAAAACGTCCATGATACATATAACCGTTATTTGGTCATGACTAAACGAATTTCCTCGTACTTTCTCGAAGTTTTCATGAAGTGGCCTTTGTGACTAAGCACTCATTTGGACGATTTGACAAAGAGAAATTTAAACTGACATGGAATCTTAGACTGTCTTTGTGGAGCGATAGTCAAGCAAGAGTGAAGCTAACCCATAGATGTTGGAGCTGCAATCAAAGATTTCCGTCAGAGTTATTAAAGCCCATATAATTTTGCCGTTGGATGCAGGCAGCGCAAGACTGATAGTTGTGGAGATCTTTGGGGGAAGTCTTTGTCCAGCAGTGGTCTTTCGGTTGGAGTGTTGATGATGATGATATCATTTTGAGGTTGAAATGGGTGATGAGTAGTCACTTCATACATTAGGGTTCTTTTAAGATTTTCATCACACTAATATTATAAAGGTGGTTTGTGAGTGTGTGAGTGTGTATATTTGTTACTTCTTCTCGTCTAAACGGAGGGACCGATTTTAGTAAAATTTGGTATGGAGTTAGCTAACACCCTGAATTACCACATAGGCTATAATTTATAAAGTTTAACGCGGGTAAAACCGCGGGGCACAGCTAGTTAGATATAAGAGTAAGATTATCACTCGAATCAAAACTCTGAGTTTAGCTACTATATCAGGACATTATGAATAGGAGAGGCCTTCCAGTCTCCTTAAATGGCTATTCCTAGCCATTCGCCTTTGTATTTCCCCATGGGTTCTGCAGTATAGGCTGCTTGATAATCTTATTTTCTAGTGGTGTCTGTTGGTGCCATAATGAACTGAGAAGGATGATGCACGACAACTTTTGTGGCTCCCATAAATAGTTAAAATAAGGTCAGAGGAGTAGTCTCTGACTTTATTTTAACTATTTATGGGTCCCAAAAAAGTTGTCATGCGCGTGAAGCGAACCCGGGACACAAGGTGACGGTGCGACTGTTATAACCGCTGCGCTGCTCGTCTTAGTAGAAGTCATCACACCATACTTTTTTGTAATTGCTTAGTAATTATTACAAAAGGAAATTTGTCAATTGTTGTTATTTTGATAGAAGACAAAGAAGAACAATTTTTTTCTGACAACTTTATTTTATCGTATGGGGAGTGGTTACCCTAGTGCAAAAGTTGTTAAAGTCACCCAGAAGGCCAGACCTGGCTTAACAACAGTTGTCTAACGACTACAACTGGGAACGACATTTTAACATGCCCTCCGAAGCATGGAGACGCTTGTAGCCTAAACCACTTTGGCGGTCACCCATCTATAGACTGGCAGCGAGTCTAGGTGCTTAACCTCGTCTATCACTTATGAGCCGGGGTGAGCAACTGGCTTTGAGATTGTTCTAATAATATATAACTTAATATCGAATAAAGTTGTTTTCTTTGAAGCAATGGTTTCGTTTTCTGTATGCTAATTTAGTTTTTCAGCGCCCCTGAACTTATTCAAAATAAATTCAGAACAGACGTGCTTGTAGGACATTTGTTCAGTTGGGCAATAGTTTTTAAAACCGGGACCAATGAACGCAAACTGGAAGTCTTTTTGTTGGCCTATATAAGGCTATAAGTACATAGTTGTTCTAAACTTATGTTAGAATTTCCATGACGACCAGGGGGTCACTAGATTGGGTATTAGTTAGATTATATAACAAACTTCCCAATGATGTTAGAGAATTGTCTACGAATAAGTTTAAAAGAATTATTAAAGCCAAATTGTGTAGTAGGGCATATTACAAAATTTCTGATTATTTAAGTGATAAAAGTGCTTGGGATTGAGTTGTTCTGAGTCAACACACATGATTGTAATTAATCTTAAGTATATTTTATTTTAAAAAAGGATTCCTATTGAGTTTTCTGGCGGTGTTTCTCAGTAGCTGCCACGTCATGCACTGCACGGTAGGGTAAAAAATGTGACGATTCCACATTAATGTAAATTTTTTACGGAATAAATGATTTTTGACTTTGAGTCACAGGAGTAATACTATTGCTTGTCACATTCTAGTCTGACTGTAGGGGATATTTGGGACTGTTCGTACATACGAAGCTTGAGTAGTTTCGTGTGGCGAATCGGATCTTTTAATCTGAACTGAAGGAGACTAAGGGAAAACAGTTAATCTCTATTCCGTCACTATCATGGAGGATGGAGCCGTGATCCGAAAATAGCGGAGTAGGATAGCTTTATGTGTTCTATGAGGCATAGGGGGGTAAAGCCACAGACACACCCAATAGCTATAGGTGCTATTAGGGCTTTTCCTTGATAGAAAAGTCTTGATAACATTTTTCAGGATTTGAACCTCATCATTTGTGACTGAACAGACTACCACTAGACGGTCACCATAGCCTAGTTGGTAGTGCTCCTGCCTACGAAGCTGGTGGTCCTGGGTTCGAATCCCGGTAAGTGCAAATATTTGTGTGATGAGCACGAATATTTGTTTCTGTGTCATGGATGTTTTCTATGTATATATTTATTTATCTATCTATATAAGTATGTATATCGTCGCCTGGTACCCATAGTACAAGCTTTGCTTAGTTTGGGGCTAGGATGATCTGTGTGACATTGTCCCCAGATATTATTATTATTATTACTATACCAATGAGGAAACCTTTATTTTTTTAATAGGCTAATGTGGAAGTGAATAATAATAATATCCCACTGGAAGAGTTCTGACAATGGCGTCCAGTCTTAATGGAGACTAGCCAATTGCGCAGGACATATTATAGTGCACAAGTGTGTGCGCAAACACAGGGGCACTTTCTATTCCATAACTCACATAATCAGATGAGAGTACTAGCGATATTACTGGAATGAGGTCAGGTACAGGAACGACGGTTTTACGTGCTGTCATAATGGACATGGTCGTGGCAGTGGCCGGCCACTTGGAAAATTCGTGTGACCAAACAACTCCCAGACCAGTCACCAAGGAGGAGGAGACACAAACCGACCCTTTTGTTGGGGCCCCTATAGGCGACCTTACCAAGGCAGCTGACGACGCGATGACCTCGAGCGTCATGGACAACGGCGAACAAGCCGCGCTGCTAAGGGAATTGCTGGTGGAGGTAAAGGAGAGCAGAGAAGATATGGCGGAGTGTGTGCTCTTTACACGCACACTCTCGCAAGACCTGAAGGACGCGATCTGCTCGCCTATGCCTCACCCACTGAAACCTAGCGGTGCGGACACGTACGCCAAAGTTACATCCACCCGTATGCCAAACATGCCTCCACCACTCCACTCCATAATCGTCTCGTCGGAGGACATGATGGACACCGCCGGGACGATTATGGAAAAGATCCGGACAACCGTGGACGCAAAGGGGTCGGGAATACGGGTGGATCAACTCAGAAAGGCCAAAAACCAGAAGGTTGTCATAGGGTGCGTCAACGGGGGTATATAAATACCGGCAACTTCCAGTCTCCGGGCGGCTTATTCCGTTTATCCACCCTAAAAAAGCCACCCTAAGGAGGATACTCGGAAACGCGTGTCCTTCTATCCACCCTGAACGGGGTGGATAACCGTAATTCATATAATATGTTTCTTCCGTTTTTCTCACCTGCCTAAGTACAGTCATTAACACAAAAACATACACAAACCCAGTCCAAGAAACTTCGTGAACATTAAAATACTTTAGATGTACATACTTACCTTCTTCTTTGAGCTGAAAATAGTTTTGTTTACTATAATATACATTAAAAGGGACGAATTTATCCAGGATACGCAACTACGTCTACTCAATAATGAAATAAGCGTTGGTCATTTTCTGGACATATTGCAAAATTTATAAAAAACCACCAGCCCCGCTTCGGCTTTCTATCTTATAGTACCATGTACCTACAATTTAGATTTTAAGACTATTTTATGTTATTCGCTTAACAATAAATATTAAATTAAAACTTAAAAGATATTGATTTGATTCAACTGTACTTGGGGTAAAAAATCGGAAGAAACATATTATATGAATTACGGTTATCCACCCCGTTCAGGGTGGATAGAAGGACACGCGTTTCCGAGTATCCTCCTTAGGGTGGCTTTTTTAGGGTGGATAAACGGAATAAGCCCTCCGGGCTAATACTTAGTTTTTTTTTTATATTACTTTTTTTATCCGACCCGGGGTTTGAACCCAGGACCTCACTATCTGCGGTTTAACATGCTACCGCTAGACATACGAAGCAATTATAAGAAGTAAACAATAACATAAATGTAATTCAAATTTTCTTGGTTCCAGGCAACGGCCTCTACAATATCCTTCTGGTCATGGCATGCTCCCTCATACTCTTAGCGATAGGAATGGACCTGTTTGGCTTCAGCCTGGTGGTGGCAGCTGCTTGTGACCTGGAACTCTCCGTCAGTCAAAAGGGCATCCTTACCTCATTGCCGTTTGTTGGTATGTGTTTATTTAAACTATATTAATTGCTTTGTGGTGACGGCATTAAATATCATCACTCCCTCTCATCCCGTGGGGGACGTAGAAATCATCCGAGGGAATACCTAACAGACGACGGGCAGCAGCGTTTTTCTGTGAACTATGACCATCAAATTGCGATCGCCAACCCGTCTGCCAAGCGTGGCGATTATGGCATATTCCCCCATTCTTTGGGGAGGTTTTATCCAGCAGTGGACGTACTTTGGCTGACATGATGATGTTAATTTTATTAATTTACTATTAAGTTTTATAGCGTCATAAATAAATACGGTTCATATAAAACTAACTTCAACTTCTTTTTACCAACGGATTCGGACAAGATGTATTTAATGTTTACATGGAAAACCAACAGCTAAACAAAAATGTATAAAACAAGAATAAACATAGACAGCCAATAATAATAATATTGAATTCTTACATATTTAGTAAAATATATCTAAAACTGTACATTTTGATAATGAATCCTATAAGTTATCTCCATGACAATAACTTAAATAAATCTCAAGAATGGTGAACCTTAATTTTAATCGTCCAGCGGGTCTCGAACTATAACCCTATACGGATCCGAGGTAGGCGCTCTGCGTTAAGCTACGAACGATAAACACTGTCAAACGCTGTCAACGACACTGTCAAATTAAGGATTCTCTTGTCAGTAATGTTACAATACAAAAAAAATATAAATTAAGCTAACTAGCTTTTGCTTAAGTTAACTAAATCATTACTATCATAAATTACATGTAAATTTTAAATGTTTTCTAGCGTTTAGTGATTCAAACGGCTAAGCCAGATGTCGTGGATTCGCTCCCTTCTCAGGAAATTTTTTTGAGTGATGAATACAATTATATTTTCAGTGTTTGGGTGTGATTTATATAGTTTTATACGATGCGTGTATTTAGAAATATATGTATAAGTATGTTTATCAGTTGTCTTGTTATGGTAGCACTCTACCTAGTTTGGACTCGGATGACATTTGTCTCAAAATGTGTATATTTACAAGAATTGCAAAACTCAAGTGTCAGCAGGCGGGGCACATAGGAACCGACGGCCGATGGGACAGAAAGGTTCTCCAGTGGCGACCACGAACCGGAAGACGCAGCGTGGGCAGGCTCCCACAAGGTGGACCAGAACAATAACAGCCATTGTGTTGATCCTTTGAGAGGCCCTTGTCCAGCAGTGGACGTCTTTCAGCTGATGTGGCGCACCGGCTAAGACAGTCGCATCGCCGCTTCGTGTCCCGAGTTCGATTCCCGCGCCAATTATTTGTGTGACCCATAAATGGTTGTTCTGAGTCTGGATGTAATTTGTGTCTGTCGATTATATGTTTGTAAAGTACTACGCGACACAGGGATTAGATTCCCTAGTGCGGGGGTTATCTTTTAAAAAGAGAAAGAAAAAAAGAGAAGAGAAAGAGAGAGAATTATATTTATTCTTATCGTGTCATCATCAATGCTCACAGCCACTTCATCGTCTGCCAGTGTTTTTTTTTAATTATTTTCATTACATATAGATAGAGAACCTTCAAATTAGTACCACGAAGACTTCTCAGGGGCTATCTGAGCACCATTGAGCCGTTAAATAACATATAGTAAGCAATTTTTGAAGTTATACTTCTTTTGGCGCGATGGAGAAAAATGATGAAAGTGAATTTTTACGATGCGCGCGCTCACCGACACCAAAAAATTTAACAGCATGAAGTTAGTTCTAGGTAGTATGACAGTGAATTTTTACGATGCGCGCGCATCTACGCGCATCGTAAAAATAACAGCATGTAGTTAGTTCTAGGTGGTATGAAAATTGATAACTATGTTCAAGTTGTATATTAAGAAGTATAACTTCTGACGCGTGTACATAAGTACACACAAGTTTTTTTTTATAACATTGTCGTTTTTCGATGTATCAGATGTAATGTCTTTTTAATTTAGATTTGAAGCTTACTTTTATTGATACCACCCGCTGCATCTGCAGTATATAAAAAACAACTTCATAACAATTGTACGCTACATTCGTAGATCATTACATTCCCAATTAAAAACTATTGTATCTATATAAATAAAGTGCATAATCAAACAATGTAACTTTTATTTGTAGTCTAGCAATACGAAAAGTAAAATAAATTTATTGTACAGGTTACAAAGGACTGATTATGTTGATATGTACTGTTATTATGTGTTATTATGTTTTAATTGCTATTTGTTAGAAAGAGCGACGTCAATTATAGTTACTTATTAATATCCCTTGTGTTACATGAATTTATATTTAAATTGCGTAAATGGGAATGTGGGTGCAAAAAGAAAACAAAATCTCAGCATTATCTAAACTAATATTATTATAAAGAGTTAAAGTTTGTGTAATTTGACGGTCATCGTAGCCTAGTTGGTAGTGCTCCTGCCTACGAAGCTGGTGGTCCTGGGTTCGAATCCCGGTAGGTGCAAATATTTGTGTGATGAGCACGAATATTTGTTTCTGAGTCATGGACGTTTTCTATGTTTATAAGTATTTATCTATCTATATAAGTGTGTATATGTTCGCCTGGTACCCATAGTACAAGCTTTGCTTAGTTTGGGGCTAGGATGATCTGTGTGACATTGTCCCTAGATATTATTATTATTATATTATTAATAATATCTTTATCCTAAAAAAGCCACGCACGTTACTTGTGAGTGTCATAAGCATCGTGACAGTCAAATATGGCGATATGCTGTAAGCCCCATGCTAGGCGGGTTGGCGATCACAATTTGAAGGTTATAGTTCACCGAAAAACGCTGCTGATCGTTCTCTGGTAGGTATTCCTTCGGATCGATTTCTACGCCCCCCCCCCCCCCCACGGGTTGAGATGGGGTGATGATATACTTAATCGTCACCACACAGCTAATAGGTTTTATATCTACCCGAAATAATTACTGTAAGTGGACCAAATCCCGTGTTCATGCCCGCGTGAGTAATTGGATCCTGTGGTTGCATTAAAGCGCGACCGTCGTTTTAAACACAAGGTCCGTTATAATAATAATACTGAATTCATACCTTAATATAGACAAAACCATTCAGACAATATGTAGTAAAATTTAAATTTCAATACATAATATTAAAAACTTCAACTAAACATAATCTCCTTGACAATAACTTAATACAAGTTAGCTTAATATCACTACCATTATAAAATAAATTGTATAAATGTTTTAACATTCCGTGTACCTAAATATCTGTAATAAGTAACTAGAAATAATAACAATACAAACATGTTCTCACTATTTACAAGCGCTTTTTTAAAGTCTACGTGAATAAAAACCTTTTTATTTATTATTTATTTTACAGACGCTAGCACATCCAACTACCCTAATCAGTAAAATTTCTTATATAGATTTTTAACTTTATTACAAAAACATAAGGTTTACTTTCAATTGGGGAAAAATTACAGATTGGGAGTACTCGATGTGCTGGCGTCGTCTGTACATAGATGGATTTGGCGCCAACGCGGATAAAAGACGAATCGAGGCATTGTTTCAGTTTCTAAAACTGGTGTAAATTCGAGTGTAGATATTGTGGATTTTTAGACATGACGTTTTCGACAATGTACCTACGCTAGTCGAGTAAAATGCCATATTGCCTTGAATTCTGAATTTCTGCGTTGATTCGAAAACTCCATAGAAGCATGTTGTAAAGTTTCCACTGCCTTACCGGGTTAGGAGTTTGACTTGACTGTGACGAATTTTTTTCGACATTTATTACGACTGGATATACTATCCTTGGTCATGACGTAAATTAAAAAATAAAGTTTGGACCTACCTAGACCTATTCACGATATTCCAAATTCAAATGAGGACTGCAATTGATGTGGTATCTCTGACTCAGATTCGCACTTGGAATCACTGTAGATAATTTAAATAATTTGGCGATGATATCACGTAAATTATAAGCGATATGTATGTAATTTCTAAACTAATTTAGGGTTGCGTTTTTCTTTTTCTGAGTTAGGAAACGAATTAATAAAATAATGAAATTTATTCAGCACTTGGATGTTAACATATGTACACTTGTACTTGTCAAGCTCACAATGCAGTACATAAACATAGTCGAATACAGTATAAAATTTATTTTCTTAAATCCTTATATAAATAACAAGCTATTAATCTATTATTTTGAAATTTAGTTCTACTATATTAAAATTAAAGAATTAAAGGCAGACTAGCAGTTGGCTAGCGCAGAAGGCTCTTAACCAGTACCTTAATTTAAGCGACTAATACCTAAGGGCACCCTTAAAGGGTTCGGGCCACAGCTCAGGGGGCCGCTGAAGCAAAATGAAGGAATTCTAAATGAGGCTGTGATCACATGGACGGGATCATCGATCACGCGTTAAAGGGCCAAAGCTCCTCGCCAGCCATACCTCGCCGCTGAGGAACCTACCATAGCTAACCTGCGGCTTTCTCTAGCTACTTAAGTGGACAACCTGGGGAAGAAACCCACAAAGAAACTTTTGTCATCAATTTGAAAAACTCATTCATAGATACTGTTTAGGGCACACGAAGAGTGGCAGCTCTGAAATGAAGGGAGGATTATTTAATCTCAAAAATGGGAAATCAAATTTAATCGTCCGGCGGGTCAAACATATCAGTCGGCCATGTTTCTAAAAAACAAAGCCGATAGATAATACCTACATCCTCCGGAAGGGTGTTAGCAAGGGTATCCTAAATTTGATCTGCCAGTGTGTATCGTTCGTAGCTTAACGCAGAGCGCCTACCCCGGATTGGTATTGGTGCAGGGTCGAGACCCGCCGGACGATTAAATTTATGATTTCCCATTTTTGAGATTAAATCAACGCTTTTCATTGCGAATAATGCTATAAAATTCAAATTTAATAGGATTATTTAAGTAAATCGAACAGCATGTCTCTCATATGTTGGTGTTTATTTCAGGTATTCTCCTAGTGTCGTACCTTTGGGGCTATATCTCGGACACTCGAGGTCGAAGATTTGCGTTGGTAGTGCCCCTGCTACTCTCCTTCGTGCTGTCCTGCAGCAGTAGCTTCTGTTCCCATTGGCTGGTACTGGGACTGCTGAAGTTTCTGTGTGTTTGTTTGTAAGTTTGTTTTAACTTAATTTACACTATCTTCGTTATATCCATCGTTCTTAAGTTCTTAAACCAATATATCTTTTTACCAATCTAATGGTAAAATTAGTTGTAAATGTTTAATAAAATACAGTATAGTTGACTGTAAACTATTACTGTAAGTAATGAATATATTGTCGCGATCGGGCTTCGAACCCTAGTACCATACCATCTGCATGAACGCACGTGGATGCATGTTCTGTGTGTTGGACTGTGCGTGTTTTCTATACAAATGGAGATACTAACAAGCAACGTTAGAACACGCAGGGATAACACCGCGCCTAAGGGATAACACCGCGCTTGTTGATCACAGTAATCATACTCTGATTACTTATAATGACCATCAGGTTATTAGTAATCAGAGGGACGCGTTCTCAGGAAGATATTCTTTGAAGATGACATCTACACCCCCAACGAATTAGGTCGTATTAAATATTATTCGTCTTAAATTCAAAGTTTTAAGCATCAAAGGCTTACTTTTTGAGCTCGTGAGCTGGTAGGTTGGTTTTAATATATACATTTATAAATTCTCTGAATAAATTCGTTGCGGGATCCAAGACAGTTAAAGCGATTCCCCGGGACATGCCTGAGCCTCACCGCACGGTGTCATTTCATTGTGTGCCACTGTTGATCCTGGCTTACAGGAGTTACAGTGGTGGTTAAGAGGGAGGGACTAAAATACATTAATAAATCTTATTATTATTATAGTATGTTAGTATTTAAATAAAAATGTAAAGACTGCACAATGTCCTCTGTGTACTATGTATCACTAAACAAATACATATGACTCAGTGTTCTTATAAAATACATATTATAACACTACAATAGCTTGTTTGCGCTTTTAAAATTTATGGCATAACCATGTTTGCGTATAGCCCTTGCGAGCATTTATTAATTTGACCTGTTTAATTGTAGTCATACGGCGCGATATATCAAGATGTTGTTTCGCCATCTTTAATTGGTAATGTCAAATGTTTAGACCGGAAAGTTCCAGAACGAATAAGGAAACGTTTATTGTTTGAGGATGGATGGATTTATTTTTAGACTGATTAATTGGAGAGCTATTTTTGCATGTCATCTTGATGTTTGTCTTTAGTTTTGATTGGCAATACTTTCCTGCATTGGATCCGGTAATAGAATCAAAAGGCGACCCGGTCCGCTATAATAATACGTCCCTGAATGTCCACCTCAATACTTATAGGACAAAACAAACACGTCAGTAATCGAATCTAAGCGTGTAAATCCTGTAAGAAAAATAATATAATTATTGCATATGCCTAGTTAAACTAACGCTGAACTGAAACGCTGAATTTATTCATTAATAATTGTAATTGTGTTTGAATATACAGTACATTTATACAGGGTGGCCGAGGAGTTGACGTTCAAACACAAAATTTAGATACTTTATGATGAGGAGTATCAGAATCACCCCCATAATCTCCCCAATTTTTTTCTTGATTTTATTAAAATTTATGAGTCCTGAGCTCAAACCCTAATTTTGAACTTTCGAATAAATTCTACGTCAATCAATCAAGTTCTGCAATGATTAGATAAACCATACTTTTTAGGGTGTTAGGTTAAACTATGCTAATTAGTTATCACAAAAAACTATACCAGAAATGGTGGCGGGGACACCAAATTTCCATTTGTCACGATCCTTGCACACGTCTTTGCCTCGTTTACTGTCATTATATTCTTCATACATAATCGCTGGTATAGGTTCTGGCCTGTCTTGAGAGCATCTCCAATATGGTCATAAAATGTTCTAGAAGGTCATCCCCTTCCGGTTACTCTCCCTCTGTTAAAGTCAGTTGAAATCTACCCATTACCTTAATTTGTTGCGTCCCATTGCAGTGCCTGCGCAGCCAATTCAGCGACTTACACTCTTGTGGGAGAGTCATGTATTCAAAGTGTGAGGAACCGGTACATGTTGCTGATGACCTGCCTGATCCTGCTGTCTCCTGCCGCTGCTGGTGGTAAGATCACTCAATTAGATTTGTGTTCCTTTTTAATAGTGTCACCGCATGAATTTATTCAACGGCAAAATACACGGCAATGCATTTTAACAGAGACGAATCTAAAATACATATACTATATTTTGTATGGCTGATCGATGTGGAGTTTTGAAAGGAAATTTGTATTAATCATTTTTTTTAAATGCCTATCTATACATATAATAAAATCGTAGGAAAGTCAAAACTGTACATTGAATATTTTTTTAAAAGGATACCTGGGGCGTGATCTACAATCGCATGAATATTACTAAGAGGTCGGGTCAACATATAGGCTACATATTATCACGCTATCATCTACGGGGGACGAACTGTGACAATATATAAAGTTTAACGCGGGTAAAACCGCGGGGCACAGTTAGTACTAAATAAATATGTTGGGAGGGCTTAATCGCTGCCATCTGATTCCAAACTAGGCAGAGTACTATGGCAACCAGACAACTGATAAACATACTTTTCCTATTAACAGTTTTTATTCTTCTATTTTAAGTTATTATTTGCACACACACACACACACACACAAACACAGACACACACACACACATTAATAAAATAAAATACACATTATTGTACACAACAAATAAAAGAACATTTAACAATGAAACATTAATTATAATGTACAATGGGCGGTCTTATCGCATAAAGTGATTTCTTCCAGACAACCTTTAGATGAATAGGAATTAAATGTGTAAAAATGCCGGGGATGGTTAACATTTTTTTAGTTAAAAACTAAAAATATGTTAATGATCATATTATTATTACACATACATATACGTAAATAAAATGTCATTAATATGACAATAAAAAAACTAATAAGTTTCGCGTTGCGCAAGATTGGAAAACTATTAGTACTAGCTTATGCAACGTTTTTTTATTATTTTATGAACACATTTTTTTAATTCGACAGTTTGTGTTAGAACTCTGACTTATAATATTATGTTTATTTTAATGTCCACATTGCCAAATTCCATAACATACGAAGGTATCTGTTTTCCTTGGTCTTCCTATCTTACCTTAGATTTAATTTCTAAATAAAACTACTAACAATTATTATTAATCATGACTAATAGAAATGTATCTTTGTTCTGAACCGTACTACTAACTCTACTAACCATGTTACTTTGAATGCTGTGCTTGTGTATAACTGTTGCAACACTACTTTCTATTCCTGTAATAATGAAATTATGAAATTTATTCAGCACTTGGGTATTTACATACACTTGTACTTGTCAAGCTCAGAATGTATTACATAAACACAGTTTAAAGACAGTAATTAAAGCAACATTTTTTTTGAATTAGTCCGTCCGTGTGGTCTGTTTCGTCACATATATTTTTAATATCCTTAAATAAATAATAAATAGCAAGTTACTAAGCTATTATTGTTACATTTAGCAATAGTATATCAAATAAAAGAATTGAAAACAACGAGCAGTTAGCTAGCGCAAAAGGCTCTCAACCAGTAGCTTAATTTAAGCGACTAATACCTGAGGACACCCTTATGGGGTTCGGGCCACAGCTCAGGCACTCAGGATGTACTATTGATGTGAAACATCTATAGCCGCGCGTAAAACAGATTTCTGGCGTGGCGACGCATTCCGTGGTATTTTTTTTTGATGTGATACATCTATAGCCGCACGTAAAACAGATTTCTGGCGTGGCGACGCATGCCGTGTTTTTTTTTTACGTCCTATCACAATATGTTCTTTTCGACTTCGACTTCTACTTGGACTTCGACTTGACTTCGACTGCGACTTATGCTTCGACTGCGACTTATACTTCGACTTCGACTGCGACTTATACTTCGACTTCGACTTTGACTTCGACAGGACTTCGACTTTGACTTCGACTGCGACTTATACTTCGACTTCGACATCGACTTCGACTTCGACTTAATCTTTGACTTCGACTGCGACTTATACTTCGACTTCTGCATATTACTTTTACAAAATAATGTCGATGTTTCACATCTGCCAGGCGTCCCGTGACGGCTCACATTTTTTTATATTTTTGTAAATGTTTGTAGAAAAATCAATAAAATATAAAGTTAGTGAACATAAGTTTGACGGGCCGGTTGGCTTGGTAGGTAGATACGCTTTTACACGCCGCAGGTCGTGGGTTCGATTCCCAGAACAGATATTGTTTGTACTGAGTCTGGGTGTAATTTTATATATATAAGTATGTATTTACAAAAGAAAAGTTACTAGTCTGATCCCAAACTAAGCGGAACCTTGTACTATGGAAACCAGATGAGTGACATGCTGCATATACTTATATAATACTCTATATCAGTGGTTTACATAGAACAAGATCAGGTGGCCGTATGTGAATAATGTCCCAGGATATTATAATGCCTGCTAAAAGGCAAAACTTTACGTATCTCTAAGCCCATTAAAAAGGGCTTAGAGATACGTAAAGACCTTCTTAATGAATGCGGAACCATAGCACCAAAGCCATTAGTACTAAAATAGATTTTTCTGAAGAACTCCTGTCCGTGACCTTGTTGTCATTCATTTAAAATATTTATAAACAATTCATTTAGATTAACCCACAAACGTCATGGCAAAGATCCAAGTAAATTTTCTTAGTTTTCTTGTATAATTTTATAATAAACTATTAAGCTTCTTCTTATCGTGTTGATGGTAAGAATTAATTTTAAATTATCTATCAAAAATTGGGCAACGGTTTTTTTTTTTTGAAGTTATACTTTTTTTGCGCGATGGAGAAAAATGATGAGAGTGAATTTTTACGATGCGCGCGCACACCGACACCAAAAAAATTAACAGCATGAAGTTAGTTCTAGGTGGTATGACAGTGAATTTTTACGATGCGCGCGCATCGTGCGCGCGCATCGTAAAAATAACAGCATGACGTTAGTTCTAGGTGGTATGAAAATTGATAACTATGTTCAAGTTGTATATTAAGAAGTATAACTTCTAACGCGTGTACATGCGAATGGGGCAACGGTGACCGCTTTGGCTGAAGCGTCATACGTCCCCTGAAGGGAACAGGAGATCGGAGGAACAAGCAGATAAATGGTCCAAACTAGCTGTTGCATGGAAAGCATGGGACATTATGTCTAGAAAATTCCATGCACCATATATCACTGCTGTCACTTTCGTACTAAAGATTCCTACAGAATTCCTTTTCTGGCAATGTTTCTCAGTAGGTGCCACGTCATATACTGCATGTGTGTTATGGCAAAAACAATTGACGATTCACACACGGCCATCTGATCCCAAACTAAGCAAAGCTTGTACAATGGAAACCAAATAACTGATATACTACATATACTACTTTTCATTAATCAAATACATACTTATATAGATGATTACACCCAGACTCAGGACAAAAAGATATATATCATAGCTAGATGCTCTCACTGGTCCGTAAGTGATCGGCGGGGTTAAGCAACTAGGCTCACGGTCAGTCCATAGATGGGTGACCGCCAAAGTGGTTTAATTTCTGAGCGTCTCCATGCTTCGGAGGGCACGTTAAGCTGTCGGTCCCGGTTGTAGCCATTAGGCAATAGTCGTTAAGCCATGTCAGAGGCCTAATGGGCGGCTTGAACAACTCTGACACCAGGGTTACCACTGCCCATACGATAAGTAAGTACTTATGCATACAAATATATGTTCTGGGTAGGACTCGAACCCACGACCTGCGGCGTGAAAAGCAAGCATTTACCAACCACGTCAACCAGCCCGTCAAACACATAAATGTAAAGTCTTAACAGAATAAATTGATTTTTGAATTTGTATTACTCGTTACCGGGTGTTCACCTACCCAAGATCACAATCTTTATAATTACTTCTCGTATGGGCAGCGGTTACCGTAGTGTCAGAGTTGTTCAAGCCGCCCAATAGGCATCTGACACGGCTTAGCTACTGTTTTTTAATGTCAACCGGGACCAACAGCTAAACGGCACGGAGACGCTCAGAAATTTCACTTTGGTGGTCACCCACCTTAATATCATATACATCTTGTACTAACCGCGAGCCTAGTTGCTTAACCTGGACAAAAGCCTCCCTAAAATAAGATTTCCACAATAGTGTCCATGATTTGGAGGTATATACTATGATCGCTACGTTTAGGAGATGGTTTGGTCATATCGTCATAGTACACAGAGAGACGCTGCTGCCCTTTCTCTGGGAGACATTCCCTCGGGTCGATTTCTACGCTTCCTACGGGATCAAATGGGGTGGTGATATTCTTTGCCGTCAGTCATACAGGCATTATTAAATAACCTACATTAAACTACCCTAAAAATAAAATCCTGCATGGATGTCCTCCGCCTTGGGGGAGGCGGAGGGGTCTGTCAGATTCCTACTGACTAAAAACCACCCCAATGTTCCATCTCACACCTGCGCCGGGGGTCGCGGGAATATACGATACTTCGGCAACCCCCGGCTGGTGCTAGCCCATACCTGCGGGCCTCCTCGCATTAGCGGAGGGAGTGAGGTGTTAAACTCCCCCCGCAACGTCTAAGAGGGGCGCGCGTGGAACACGTCGCGCGGCCGCCTTGGGTCCAGATGTGTAGTGGGCGACGGACGCCCCCGAGTCCGTCGCCCCTGGACCCATTTAGGGGGCTGGAAGAGGGCGTCGTCCGCCCTCCGCTGACGCCCGGTGCGTCTGCTGCGGGCCGGGTGAGGGATGTGATCTCCCTCTCCCTTTCCGCAGCTTCCTTCCGCGAGATGACTGTCTCGCAGAAGGAAACCACCGCGTCCCAGGACTCCTCGCCGCCAACCATCGAATTCACGACGGCCGGCAGCGACAGGTCACTGCCTACTCCAGAAATGAGAGCACGGCGCTGCTCCTCCCAAACATTAAACTACCCTAACACGACATTGTAAAACACTAACACAAACAATGTTGCATATCTTGCAACCGGAAGAGATAGAAACACTCACTGCACAATCTGTATGGGAGTTTTTAAAGCTATAGGATTAAGCAGTGAACCATAACAAGTCGAGGAGCTCTGCTACCGTAGCAAGATGCCAACAAGGCATCAAGCCCCAAACAACAAATACTAATAATATTTGACAGTTTTAAAATATACTGGGGGGATGATCCCACTGACTGACCGAATGGTAGGTGCCAATCGACCCGATATTGTCGTCATTGACAAACAAACGAAAATGGGGGGATGATCCCACTGACTGACCGAATGGTAGGTACCAATCGACCCGATATTGTCGTCATTGACAAACAAACGAAAATGGGGGGATGATCCCACTGACTGACCGAATGGTAGGTACCAATCGACCCGATATTGTCGGCATTGACAAACAAACGAAAAAGACATCCTTTGTGGATATAACAATACCGTATGATGAAAACATATCTAACACAGAAAAAGAAAAAAAAAGAAAAATACCTTGATCTGAGTTTTGAATATGCGCAAATTTGGAGAACCGAAAGACCTGCGATCATACCTATTGTTATATCCACAAATGGAGTTATTCCTAAATCCCTGAAAATTAAGCTTGCAAGTTTAGGGCTTGATATCTGGCTGGTTACATGCAGAAGGCGGTTTTGCTGGCGAATGCCAGGATTGTGCGGAAATTTCTCTCCATGTAGCCCATATATTTTATAAGTTGTATTCGTATTAAAATACCCTAATATAATATATTGTAAATAATAGTGGTAATAAACATGTGATATCATAAAACACTATTTATCACGGTGTCCATAAAGTATATATAAGTAATGGAATCAGGCGTTACGTTGCGGAAATCCATAACGATCAAAATACAAAATCAATATGTAGTGTTAATTCCGCTAATTGTCAGTTTAATCATGCCGGGATGCAATTTGATATAGATAAGATGGTCCGTGGAGGACTGAAACACGTGTTGGGTACACGTGTTTCAGTCCTCCACGGACCATTCTCAAGGGCTGCTAACTCGTCAAGTGCTCGAAGGAGTCTCCTTCGAGCGTTTTGTTTGTTATGGATTTCCGCAAAGTGACTGATTCCATTACTTATAATAATAAAACACTATTTATCACGGTGTCCATAAAGTAAATAACCAACGGGTGTGACGGGGCAGTATGTCGTGGAAAGCAAGTAAGGATGATTGGTCTCCGCGACAAGCTCGGGTCGCGTGCCGCTAGTTTGATGATGAAGGTATAATTCGTGTAATCTATCTAGTTATAATCGCTGGAAGCGGCTGGATGCGGATAGCACTAGATCGGCAATTGTGGAGATCTTTGGGGGAGGTTTTTGTCCAGTCCTAGGCGTCTTTCAGCTGATATAATAATAATAATATCTAGGGACAATGTCACACAGATCATCCTAGCCCCAAACTAAGCAAAGCTTGTACTATGGGTGCCAGGCGACGATATACATACTTATATAGATAGATAAATACTTAAATACATAGAAAACATCCATGACTCAGAAACAAATATTCGTGCTCATCACACTAATATTTGCACTTACCGCGATTCGAACCCAGGACCACCAGCTTCGTAGGCAGGAGCACTACCAACTAGGCTACGGTGACCAACGATATGATGATGGTGTTTTAGTTATAAGAAATAAAGTTGTGAACCCGCAAGAACACTACTAGTAGGAGAGACGTGGAAGATCGTCCTTCACCGATCTGATAACCAGATGAGACGTATTTTTTATCAAATATTTTTTATAAACAAATATGCCTATAATTGCTTGCCTATCGAAAAGTGCTCATGGCTATTTTTAATTAAATTAACTTTTATCGATTTTTTTTCATCACCTTCATACTTTTAATAACCAAATAAAATTTATTTCACTGATAGTTTTTAATACACAGAATATGCCTAGGTATGCTTGCCTACTCATTTCTGTGTATAACTACCTGGCAAGCAGGTGTAAACAGGTAAGTCAAAATAGGTGACTCCATCGATCTGCTAACTTATCAAAAGTTATCTCAAATTTTAGATTATTTTATTTCAAAATTAGTCATATAAACTTGCCTGCGAAAAATCGTACTTAAAGTACTGTTGCCAGGCTAAAAACTTTTAGAGTTTTAGCCACTTGATAGGTGCGACAGAGAAAGTAGAGCGTCCGAGGTCCGTGTGCTAGAGCAGGACACAACATAGCAGCTGTTCGCTACCTGACTGTAGAACGTATCCGAGTGCGCATGCTCGTGTATAGTCGGAGTCGAAAATTATTTATTAGTGACAACACGTGCTAAATAACATTAATTTTCAAGAATTGTGATTTTAAAAATGAGTAAAAATAGATTTTTGTGTGGTGAAAAAAAACAAATGATTGACTTTAATGAACATTCATTTAAAACATGCTATTTAAAATTGGCTTTCCGTAAAAACATTGCTTTAAGTATGGAGATATTGAATTAAGCAAAGAATCGGTGGATTTTCTTGGTTATCATTACACGTGTTACAACAAAGTAGCAGTAATAAAAAAAAATTTGGACCGCTAGGAAAATTTCGGGTTACGGGATATTTTATGTTTTAATTGGTGGTTAATGTGATAGAAAAGGCATTTTTAATTTCTTAGATTTTTAGAACTTGGGATATAAAAGTTATAGCCAGTTTTATTTTAAGGTTACTTTTGGTAATCTGTGGGTCAACCCCATGACCGTGGAAACGTTGCAGTTCGAAAATCACTCTTACCGCCTAAGTAATAAAGATACTGTAAATATCAAAGTGTGTCTACTGATGTGGCAAATTATTTATTTTCAATTGCATTATTGCATTGCATAATTGTAAGTATGTATAGCGTAAAATAATATAAAAATTGAGATCAAAATTAGTTGTAATAAATTGGAGTTCAAAATTACTGACAAGTGTAAATAAATGCTGTCTCTGTCACTCACATGTGCACGAGCATGCGCACTCGGATACGTTCTACGGTCAGGTAGCGAGCAGCTGCTATGTTGTGTCCTGCTCTAGCACACGGACCTCGGACTCTCTACTTTCTCTGTTGCACCTATCAAGTGGCTAAAACTCTAAAAGTTTTTAGCCTGGCAATAGTACTTTAAGTACGATTTTTCGCAGGCAAGTTTAAATGACTAATTTTGAAATAATATAATCTAAAATTTGAGATAACTTTTGATAAGTTAGCAGATCGATGGAGTCACCTATTTTGACTTACCTGTTTACACCTGCTTGCCAGGTAGTTATACACTGAAATGAGTAGGCAAGCATACCTAGGCATATTCTGTGTATTAAAAACTATCTGTGAAATAAATTTTATTTGGTTATCAAAAGTATGAAGGTGATGAAAAAAAATCGATAAAAGTTAATTTAATTAAAAATAGCCATGAGCACTTTTCGATAGGCAAGCAATTATAGGCATATTTGTTTATAAAAAATATTTGATAAAAAATACGTCTCATCTGGTTATCAGATCGGTGAAGGACGATCTTCCACGTCTCTTAGACTATACCGACAAACTGTTCTTCAATTTGGCAAAAACATAATGTATAAAAAATAAATTGAGCTGTGTCAGAGGGCTACTATTTACCAAATTGAAAAAACTTAAAATATTAATAAATAACTTCATCTTTTCCAGTTCTGACATATCCAACACTGAAATTAGACTTCGCAGCTGAAATCTCCTGGCTTGGCATCGTTTACAAACCCTGGAGGCTACTCCTCATAGTTCTAGCACTGCCTTCAGGGATTGGAGGGATTGCTATCTACTTTTTTTGTGAATCACCGAAGTTCCTGTTCAATTCCGGCAGAAAGGAAGAAGCTTTGGCGGTGCTGAAACATATTTATGCTGTTAATCACCGAGGGTCAAAAGAGGAATATCCTGTAAGTAAGAAACTATTTACTTGCTCAGAAATAAAAATCGTATATTTATCATCATCAGCTGAGAAAAATGCCCAGAAAAAAGGTCTTTCCCAATCTGTCAAATTTCCCCAATTGAAAGTGAACCTTATGATTATGTTATAAAGTTAATAATCTATAAAAGAAATTTTACAGATTGGAGTAGCTGGATGTGCTGGCGTCTGTATAATGGGTTGAGTTAACGTGAGCATAACTGCAATTTAAATGTTCTTTAATTCATAAATAAAACCCTTACGAATTACGCATTGTCCAGCAGTCAAAGTTCCAGCTGTCATTATATTCATTTTTCTCTTCCAGGTCCGCTCTCTAAAGACTGATGACCTGATCAATAAGAAAGACATGCCCCTCTTCAAAGCAATGTTTGAGCAGAGTGCTCCTCTCTTCCGGAGCCCTTACGTGTGGAGAAGCCTGCAGCTGTTCTACATTGTCGCCGTAGTGTACATCACGTGAGAACCAGGTTTTTTAATGTAAATCTATGTATCTATACTAACCCGTATGGGAAATGTAACACCATAAAAAGAACGATACGAATTGAAGAATATGTCATCACCAAATGGTTCACTTAGACTATTAGGTGGGAGTTTGGTCTGTTAAGACATTACTGGGTGGTGATTAAACACGCAACATCTGGCTTAGAAGGAAAGTTCACCAACAGACCATTTTATATTAATTATCGACAATATTAATATGAACAATATAAAAGTTAAATTAAAACAATATTTTAAGTCACTGTAGGTATTAAAATGTATAAGTACCTAATCTGTATGTAGCTTATTAAGTGTATTTTCTTTATTAGTTTAGTAAATTGTAAAGCATAGTGTTCTCGTATAAATGTTCTCGTAAAATTAGGTATTTGTTTAGGTATACTTATTATATAGATTGATATTAGATTGACCCATATTGGGAAGTGTCACGCTCAAACCCAAGAGGTTTAAGTGACACTATAGGTATTTAAATATTCTGAATTGTTCGTTATATTTTCTTTTTGATAATTATAAAAAAATAAAAAATCGAGGAGACTTCATGAACAGTCATGTCGATTGTTCTTTTCCAATAATTGCCAGTGTGCCAGAAAGCATAGGCTGCTCGCTGTACTTAAAAAATCATCAATTCTTTGTCATTTCATGTATTACAACGTTCTTCTGGAAGCAAATCCAGACTGTGATATGTTTGTGTCGATGAAAGGGAATCATGTCTGTGCGGTAGTAGTGCTACATAACGTACGGGCAGTGGTTATCCAAGTGTCAGAGTTGTTCAAGTCGCCCATTAGGTCTCATGGCTTAACGTCTGTTGCCTAATGGTTATAACTAGGACCGATAGCTAAACAGTTCCTCCGAATCACGGAGACGCTCAGAAATAAAACTATGGTGGTCACCCATCTATGGTCTGACCGCGAGCCTAGTTAATTAGTTGCACTAATAGTGTCCATATTTATTTTATACTAGATGAGCCCCGCGGTTTTACCCGCGTTAAATTTTATAAATTATCACAGCTCCTCCCCCGTAGGTGATAGCGTGATAATATGTAGCCTATATGTTGACCCGACCTCTTAGTAATATTCATGCAAAATTTTAAGTAAATCCATGCATTACTTTTTGAGTTTAGCCCGGACATATATACAAACAAACAGACACACAGACAAAAATTTAAAAATCTATATTTTTGGCTTCGATATCGATTGTATATCACGCCCCAAGTATCCTTTTAAAAATAATCAAGTTTTGACTTTCCTACGATTTTATTATATGTATAGATAACTAGTCAAATAAGCTACTGAATATTGTATACTAATTTTTTGTATATTTTCTCCAGGAATAACAGTTTCTTAGTATGGCTGCCTCACATACTGAACCTCATCAGGCTAGCCTTGGACAGTGAGAGCATGGCACCAGGAAATATCTGCCAGTTGATAAGCAATAAGCCGAGTGACATTGTGAGTGCTGCAAATGCTACTACTAGAGCCATTGTAAGTAATGTCTTTACGCACTCGCACTCTTTTGGCCTCTAGTCTCGTTATTGAGCTGAATATAAACGAGGCTCTTTCTTAGGCAAGTCATGTCCTTCGTTACTGATCCTACTCCTCCTGAACGGCTGAACCAATCTTCTTCAAATTTGACAAAATAATAATAATAATATCACTATCCCATTTGACGATAACCTCGTAAAAGCCGAGAACGACAAGTTCTCAAAGTATTTAGATTTGGCTTACGTGGTTACCGCCATGTGGGATGTGAACTCAACAATAATTGTCCCAATGGTCATCTCCGTAAACGGTCTCATAACAAAGAGCCTCGACTAACATCTTAAGAGGCTCTCACTAGATCACTGGGTCAAGGGCCGGATACAGAAGGCGGCAATTATGGGAACGGCGCGCATCGTGAGGAGGTTCCTCACTCTGTCGCCCTGACCACCGGCGGCCTACGGCGTAGGTATAACCCCGCCGCGCCGCCGGGAAGCTCTGTTTTTTACGTATTTATTTGTGTATTATTGTTTTATAACTAAAATATGTATTAAATATGAAAATAAATAAATAAGTTGGAATAATAATAATAATACCTAGGGACAATGTCACAGAAATCATCCTAGCCCCAAACTAAGCAAAGCTTGTACTATGGGTACCAGGCGACGATATACATACTTATATAGATAGATAAATACTTAAATACATAGAAAACATCCATGACTCAGAAACAAATATTCGTGCTCATCACATAAATTTGCACTTACCGGGATTCGAACCCAGGACCACCAGCTTCGTAGGCAGGAGCTAGGCCAGGACTACCAACTAGGCTACGGTGACCGTCAATACAATGACACAGTAGTAGAGTCCATATTCTTGAGGGCCTTTAACTGAATTCATAAAAATTCAAAACGCAATAAAGGAATAATATCCGCAAAAATGTCCCATTGAAGTAGAAAAGTTTATGGTTCAGCTCTGTTGATCCTGGCGTACAGGAGGTGCTAGGAGGGAGAAGTAGTCCTAAAATCATAAAAATACTGTCTTATTTTTTCGTTTATAACAATTGAATTTGAATAACTTTTATACGGAACCATCGTGAAAGTATTCCATATCGAATAAAAGAACGTAGAACCAAATAAAATATATCTTTCACATTAATAACCAGCCAAGAGTCTGATTTAGGGAACGAAGGATTCCGCAAGTAGCACCGTAGAAGATTATCAGGCATTGGGGCGTCTGTATTACATAAATCATGGCATGAGTGTCAAAAGTGCCTTTGGTTACGGTTACCACTTACCATCAGATGCCGGTTTGCCGACATAGTACTAAAAATAATCCTTCAGCTGCAATCGTGCCATATTTTATGCCGTGCATTAACCGGTCACCGTAGCCTAGTTGGTAGTGCTCCTGCCTACGAAGCCGGTGGTCCTGGGTTCGAATCCCGGTAAGTGCAAATATTTGTGTGTTGAGCACGAATATTTGTTTCTGAGTCATGGATGTTTTCTATGTATAAAAGTATTTATCTATCTATATAAGTATGTATATCGTCGCCTGGTACCCATAGTACAAGCTTAGCTTAGTTTGGGGCTAGGATGATCTGTGTGACATGGTCCCTAGATATTATTATTAAAAAAAAACTATTGTATATCGTATCAGAAGTGTGTACCGCTTCACTAATACTTTCTTTTTGTTCCAGAGCCCAGACGTTTGTACAGGCACAATTGAGACAAATGTAATCCTTACTCTTATTGCCTCCCAATCCATCTTTGCCTTTTTCAACTTCCTCATCTCCTACCTGCAGAACTACCGACGAATAGTCCTGATCTGCATCCTCTGTCTCTCCTCTTTGGGTGGTCTCAGCTTGAACTTAGTTCCAGAACCTATTTCTAGCGTATTTTTCTTCATGATGTTCACCTGCACGTGTCTTGGAATGGGAATCATGGCTTCCTATTTCGTGGATATTTATCCCACGTCTTATAGGTAAGTGGTACTATTCTTCTTATCTTTTCTTATATGGGCTGGCATATCCAGAACCGAAGACTACAAGGAGCTACCCCTAAGAAGCGTACTGGATTATGTGTAGACTTCATTTAGGGCTCTAGGGATAGAATAAAAACCAGTACTATCCCCGTACAAAAGATGTTGTACGCAAGTTCACCCCAACAAAGATAAGATTAGAAGTCCTATTACTATTATATTGAATACTAGCTGTGCGCCGCGGTATTAACCGCGTTTAACTTTATAAATAATCACAGCTCCTCCCCCGTAGGTGATAGCGTGATAATATATATGTTATCCCGACCTCTGAGTATTATTCATGCAAAATTTGAAGTAAATCCATGCAGTACTTTTTGAGTTTAGCCCGGACATACATACAGACAAACTGACAAAAATTCTAAAAACGATACCTTTGGCTTCGATATCGATTGTAGATGACGCCCCAAGTATCCTTTTAAAAAATATCCAATGTACGTTTTGACTTTCCTACGATTTTATTATATGTATAGATATTTAGAAAACGAAGATTTCATTTCTACTGTCTAATTTGCGCGGAAATCTACCAGCAATCATGCAAAATATTAAGTCGTTTTTTTTATGAGATTAGTTCAGATTTATAGCATATTTTAAATTAGTTATTTATGCCAAATAATGACATGCCAACAAACATACAACATATTAAATATTTTTTCTTAATAAGATTAGTTAACATTTACTACATCTATTCTTATTCGCACGGGTAGGTAGAGATTAATTAGTATAGCGAGTTGATAAAGTACGCAAAATAATGTCTTACCAACAAACAAAAAATGACATAAATTTCTTTATAAGACTAATTCACATTTATTGCATCCAATCTAAACAGTACGGGTAGACGGATAGGAAGATAAAGTAGTATTTTCAATGGGTACGTTACGTCAAATAAATGTATAACCATCACATATTTAATCTTTTCTCTTTGTAAGATTAGTTAAAATGTATTACATCCATTCTAAATCCCACAAGTAGGTAGATAAGAAGATATATTAGTTCTTTATGCCAAATAATGATTTAGCAACAAACATATAAAATATGCTAGTTCCAACATAGTGCTGAATATGATCGCGGACAGGATTGACTGTCCGTTTATAAGAAGATGCTGAGACATGCATATCGTAGCGCCGGAATGCAAATAATATTATATTTTATTACTAACACCTAGGCTAAGTTATACTAACAATTATGAGTTTTAAAAAAACTTGAAAGAAACATTTTATTATTTACCTACCATTACCCTACCAACATTTTATTACCTCTAACATACTAACCTTCGCGCTAAGAGGCGAATTAGCGTTAAGATACTAAATTAATATCTTGTACCAACTAAATTCTAATATACGTGTCCCTATTTAAGTTTCTTTGCTAAGTTTTACCGGATTTCGTGGGGGTGAGGACCTGGTGATCTGTAATACAGGTTTATACCTATAATAGACACCAGCTCCGCACAGACACTAGACTGAAACTTTTTTGTTATGTTAGTTAATTTTTATCGTATAAGTCTTGTAACTGTGGGAGAAATAAAGATATTATTATTATTATTAAATCTTTTTTCTTTGTATCATTGGTCAAAATATATTACATCTATTCTAAATCGCACGACGCTAGGAAGATTAATTAGTATTTTGAATTGGTAGATCTTATCAACTCATCTTATAAAGAGAAAAGATTTAATAATCTTTTCTCTGTGTAAGATGTGTGAGGCGCTCACAGCCAGATACTCTCACCGGTCCGTAAGTAATTGAAGAGGTCAAGCAACTATATAGACTCGGGGTCAGTCCGTAGATGGGTGACCGTCAAACTGGTTTAATTTCTGAGCGTCTCCGTGCTTCGGAGGGCACGTGAAGCTGTTGGTCCCGGTTGTAGCCATTAGGTAACAGTGCTTAAGCCATGTCAGAGGCCTAATGGGCGGCTTAAACAACTCTGACACTAGGGTAATCATTGCCTACACGATGAGATCAGAGAAGAAGAAGATCAGACAATATGTTGTAAAATATAAATTTCAACAATTAAACCTAAACAAAATCTCCTTGACAATAATTTAATACAAGCTAGCTAAATATCACTACTATTATAAAATATCTACTATATAAAAATAAGTCGGGTTTTCCTTCCTGACGCTATAACTCCAGAACGCACGAACCGATTTCCACGGGTTTGCATTCGTTGGAAAGGTCTCGGGCTCCGTGAGGTTTATAGCAAAGAAAATTTATAAAATTTAACGCGGGTAACACCGCGGGGCACAGCTAGTAAATTTATAAATGTTTTAACAATCCGTGTACCTAAATATATGTAATAAGTAACTATAAATAATAACTGTATCACTACAAACATGTTCTGACTATTTACAAGCGCTTTTTTAATGTCTACGTGAATAAAAACCTTTTTTATGTTTTATTTTATTTTACGATTAAGTAAGATAAAATGTGTTCAGATATAAAACATTACTGGTGAGTTATCGGTATAACTCACCAAGAATGTTACATGCATGCACAGGTGGCGGAATAAAATAACATTTAATTCGTACCTTAATAAAGACAGAACCATTCAAACAATATGTAGTAAAAATATAGCTAAAATTTAAAATTTTGATAATTAAACCTACACATGATCCTTGACAATAACTTAATTTAAATTAGTTAAATATCGTTACTGTTATAAAATAAATCTTATTGTAAATGATTTTCTACAATCCGTGTACCTAAATATCTATATGTACCTAGAAATAATTATATATTACTACGAACATGTTCTGACTTACTTACAAGCGCTTTTTTAAAGTCTACGTGAATAAAAACCTTTTTTATTTTATTTTAAGATAAGTAAGATAAAATGTGTTCAGATTTAAAACATTCTTGGTGAGTTATCGGTATAACTCACGAAGAATGTTGCATGCATGCACTGCTGGCGGAAATTGGATTGTTTTCTGATTATTTCAACTCAATGTTTGACGGTCACCGTAGCCTAGTTGGTAGTGCTCCTGCCTACGAAGCTGGTGGTCCTGGGTTTGAATCCCGGTAAGTGCAAATATTTGTGTGATGAGCACGAATATTTGTTTCTGTGTTATGGATGTTTTCTTTGTATTCAAGTATTCAACTATGTATATAAGTATGTATATCGTCGCCTGGTACCATAGTACAAGCTTTGCTTAGTTTGGGGCTAGGATGATCTGTGTGACATTGTCCCTAGATATATTATTATTATTATAATGTTTACAGGGGCATGGCAACCTGCCTGAGCATCATGGTGGGACGAAGCAGTACCTTCATTGGTATCAACTTAGTTGGGAATCTCATCTTCTACCACTGCCAGATCACCTTCTACATGTGGTCTTTACTTGTTTTAAGTAAGTATTTTTATTTTATACCAGCTCTGCCCCGCGGTTTTACCCGCGTTAAATTTTATAAATTATCATAGCTCCTCCCCCGTAGGTACTAACGTGATAATTGTAGCCTATATGTTGACCCGACCTCTTAGGCTGAGATCTATAGAGCGTACTTAGACTTTGCTCAGACTTTACTTAGACAGAAGTTAATGCATGTAAAAAATTACAATTGGTGTTTTGACTTTGTCTGTCTTAGCTTATGCTAAGCATAATCTTAACTTCAAAAAGTCTATAAATACCATATCAAAGTATAAGCTTAGCATACATTTAGCAAAGTTTTACGTAAGTAAAGTTGGAGCAAAGTCTAAGTACGCTCTATAGATCTCAGCCTTAGACCTCATGCAAAATTTGAAGTAAATCCATACGGTACTTTTTAAGTTTAGCCCGGACATACATACAGAAAAACAGACACACAGACAAAAATTCTAAAAACTATATTTTTGGCTTCGATATTGATTGTAGATCACGGCCCAAGTATCCTTTTAAAAAAATATTCAATGTACAGTTTTTACTCTCCTACGATTTTATTATATGTATAGATATATAGATACCTTAGTCCGAGGTAGTTAAACGCTATTTTTAAATTATAAATGTGTTCGTCTGTCTGGTGTGACCGATAGTTATTTTGACGGCTTTTTTTTCTCTTCTTGAGGGTATTAGACCTAAAATAACTCTGCCATAATAATATAATAAAATTATATAATATAATAAAATTATAAGTATCTATCTAAATAAGTATGTATTTGCAAAAGAAAAATAGTATTATCTGGCTGCCACAGTACAAGCTCTGCTTATTTTGAGAACAGATGGCCATGTGTGAATAATGTCTCGGCATAATATAATTATTTATACCTTAATTAGAGACAGAACCATTCAGACAATATGTTGTAAAATATGACTAACTATAAATTTCGATAATTATACCTATAAATAATCTCTTTGACAATAACTTAAATAAGCCAGCTAACGCCCGGTTCCTATATTCCAAAAACGAATCGTTTCAACTACGAATAGTTAGAATTTCTACCAGGCGTAACGCAAAACCGTTCCTATAAAATACTAGTCGTTATCCAAATAACCGACGTCTGGTTACTAACGGATGGGAGGACGTTAGTAAGCTTATTGTATGGAGATGCGTTCGAAAGTGTTCCTATAAATATTTTCTACTGTCACGGAACTGTCAAAATAACGAGGCGTTACTGCTTTGATTACTAGTCGAATTCGGTCGGTTTACCAGTCGTTTGTATTTTATTTTGGTAGTTAACATAGTGTTTGAGGAGATTTCCGTGATGTCTAGCTCTGAAACTGATAGAGAATTCATGGCTTTGTTTTCCGTTAGAAAGGGTTGATTATTTTTCTATCTTCTAAGATTTCATAACCACAAACCTTAGATTAAATACTCAATTTAAAAACTTATTTAGAAACCATGAAATACTCTTGGACAGACGTCAGACGACAGACGCATGCGCCATGCGCTTTCCTGTTACGCGTTTTGTTCACACCATGCACTCGTAACATCAAATTTTCAATAGTAATGATTTATAAATATTTTAAACCTAAAACGCAAATTAAATTATTACTGTAACTATAAGTACAGTAATTTGTACTATTACTCACATAATATTACAGAATAATAAATGATTTTAGTCGCATAATTGACGTACGACGTTTTGTTATAACTAATCGTGAAGAGGAGCGAGAGGTTCATCGCGGAACGAGTCGTAGGTGGTTTAAACTACGGATGTTCGTCGCAGGTAGGGCATTGTGGAACACTAGTTTTGCATCGGTATCGGTAGCTGAATTACGGATGGTAACGTTGGTCCAATGACGGATCGTAAAATAAAGGAACCGGGCATTAGTCGCTAAATCATTACTATCATAAATGAAATGTTATTTTTAAATGTTTTCCTACAAGCCCAATGTAGGGGAGGTCAGCTCAAAGCGTTCACCTTAACTTTGAGTTCAAAAATTTTTCAAAAGAATTTATTTTTAGTATGTATAAAAATATATTAAACTTTTGTTATGTGTTACTTGAATTAACGCAAATTTGAAAATATGCCATTTATTTGGAAATTACGAAATCCTGTCAAAAAAACGCTTTGCCCAAGTGATCGCCATAGCGGCCACATCATGAAAGTGGCTATAGAGTTAAGGGCAACGTGTGCAGCTTTCAAAATCACAGGAAATGTTGAAAGATATCGTAATTGATAAAATAAAAATGACAAAAATAATCTTAAAAGAAACATAATTTATTAAAGTGCTTAGTGAATACAATAATGTCAACTTAAATTGAATCAATAATAATAAATTTAATCAATATTGTTTTACATATTACTCAGTCGTACGAGGGATACCATGCTTAGTAGCTAGAAGTTTGATTGAACCGCGCTTTTCTTTGACATCTTTTATAGCTTGCACTATCGTAGTCTCATACCTTGACGCCTGTTTAGTCGTACGCTTATATTTGTTGACCATCTTAACAAAATAATTGTGAATCTTTACTAGTAGGTATATATTCAAAATTGTGTTTTGCAAGTGCGTGAAAAAGCGAAATCTTTCAAAAAACACATACTACTCTAACAAACATACAGGGCGGCGGAGTAATGGTTTAATGTGATTTTTGATACCAGATTGTTTATGGGTCTTAGAGTTACTGCGGCTAATCCCGTAAACATGCACCATTGCTTCAGGTCACGCGAATAGACAATAGCTAGTTATCAATGAAATAACTATAAATACACACACATGCATATTTTTGGCATTTATGTTAAATAAGGGCAAAACGGCCGCTTTGCCCTTATTTTGTTTGTGTGGTATTTGCTCCCAAATGTTCTAGAATTGTGAGCGTAGTTAATTTTCTAAACACAATAGCTATTTGAGAAAATTAACTACGCTCACAATTCTATAACATTTGGGAGCAAATACCACACAAACAAAATAATATAGAATAAGTAATCAAACATGCACAATAATAGCATTTCGATGTAAAGAAATTTAGTCAAAACAAGATGAACTTACCTTGAATTTATTTCAAAAGTCGTAAGAAAACAATATTTTCGTCACTGTAACTACGATCTTGCGCCGACCACAATGAAATCATTGCTTGGGCCGATATGATGCTTTAGCTAAGCGGCAGAGTGGCAACGTTGTGCTATCATTTCAAATAACCAAAATGTGAGGCTTGACCGCTTTGCCTCCTGTGACCGCTTTGAGCCGACTTCCCCTACCTAGAAATAATTATGTATTCTTAACCATTACTACAAACATATTCTGACAATTATTTATTTTGTGCAATAATTTAAATTTTGAGACTTTGGTAATATATTATTCACAGACGCCAGCACATCAAGCTGCCCTAATCTGTAAAATTTTCTCAATTGAAACTGAACCTTATGCTTATGTGATAAAGTTGAAAATCTGTAACAGAAATTTGACAGATTGGGGTAGCTGGATTCTGGATGTGCTGGCGTCTGTACGTATCTTATTAATTATAGTTTACGTAAACATTTTTACGGGCCTGTTGGCGTGGTTGGCAAATGCTTGCTTTTCACGCTGGAGATCGTGAGTTCGATTCCCATCCAGGACAAATATTTGTGTGCATGAACATGTCTGTTTGCCCTGAGTCTGGGTGTAATTGTCTATATAAGTATGTATTTACAAAAGAAAAGTAGTATATTATGTTCCCAAACTAAGCAGAGCTTGTATTATGGAAACCAGATAACTGATATACTCGTACTACGTAGTATATCAGTTACCTGCTTAGTTTGGGATCATATGGCCGTGTGTAAATAGTGTCTCAGGATATTAGGATATTATTATTATTATTTATCTGTTCCAGGTAGCGCTGTGGCAGCCTGGTTCCTACCACCAGATAAACCAGCCGTCTCCAAGCCAACAGGAGTATAAGCTAATCTTTTCCGAAGAAAAGTTCATCTGTGATTTATTTTTATATCTTAAGGAAATTGTGTAGTGAGAAATAGCCTTATTAGGAGTTGTTCAGTTTCTAAATGAAACTAATAACCCACCGTTGTCATGCTTTTTAAGGAATTGTGCTGTCGATAGTAAATGTTTATTAGGTAGCTATGTTAATAAAAAAATACAACTACATCTATAGATTTAAAAAAACTTGAGAGGTGTCGAGGGACCCCCGGATGGAACGAAGTTATTTCTTATTATTTATTATGTACAAAAAACCTGTATACACACAACAAAAATAATCGTCGCGACACCACACTGTTCAATGCGAAATAGAAATGAAAATATCTGGCTTGCTTTCTATAAGAGAGAGAGAGAGAGACAGACGAAGAAACATGCGCACGCCGCACAGCTGCAAAAAGTGTCGTGACAACTTTTCGTAAGATTTTTTTTCGTCTAACCCCCTTTCACAACGCGCGATAAGAAACTTCGTTCCAAAAATCATATCAATATCCTAAAGTCGCCCACTGCTGGAGATAGGTCTCGTCCAAAAATTTCCACAACGTCGCCATTTGGAGCAGTTTGCCGTAAACACTGCGCTTGGCATGCGAATTGCCCAGCGTTGTTAGCTAGTACACAGGTCGCACTGCTGCCCAACTACCTGAAGTATCCCTTGGTCGCCTTTTATAATATCCAAAGGGAAGGTATATTTTGGTCCTGTTATTCTTTCGGGGCCGGGAACCTCACGGCTATTACAATTTACTTTTTTTTATCGTATCGGCAGGTCAGTGGTTACCCTAGTGTCAGAGTTGTTGAAGCCGCCCTGGCATGTTACAGGGCTAAAGACCGTTGTCTATGATACTCGAGAACCATTCTGCCCCAGCGGCTGTTGGTGCTACAATTTATGTATTCCCCCCACTGCCTCTTCAGTTTGCCTTTGGGCTATCAGTAGTTCGGTAGTATCGGCTATCAGAAGTTGCCTAAAAATAATGTCGAATCTATAGGTATTAAATTGTTGTGAATTGTTTCATTTTCTTTCTATGGAAAAACATTCTCTTTATGCTAGTTCATGAATGAGCATTATATGCGTAGTAATTATATTTACTCATGTGTTATTGAATTTACATAGGTGCTAGTAAAGAATATTTGATTTATCACATTTTTATATAGGTATATAAATCTATTAACAATAAACTACATTAAGATTTTATACATGTATGTGTTTATGTGTGGTGACGGCGACAAATATCAGAATCAGAATATCATCACCCCATCTCATCCCGTGGGGGGCGTAGAAGTCGACCCGAGGGAATATCTACCAGAGGATGGGCAGCCGCTTCCTTCTGATTACTATGACCATCTTACTGCGATCGCCAACCCGCCTGCCAAGCGTGGCGATTATGGCATATCCCCTCAAGACGATTCTTGAGGGAGGCTTGTCCAGCAGTGGACTTATTTAGCTGTAATGATGATGTGTTTATGTAAATATGATTACTTTTTTTCTTTTCTTTTTTTAAAAAGACAACGCACGCCCTAGGGAATCTAATCCCTGTGTCACGGGGTACTTTACAAACATATAATTAGACGGACACAAATTACATCCAGACTCTGAACAACTATTTATGGGCAACATGAATAGTTGTCCGGCGGGGGATTCGAACCCGGGACACGAAGCGGCTGTCTTAGCTGCTACGCCAAACGTGCAGTCAGGCGGAATGGTATAGATATTTTATTAATATATTTGATGGTTATTCTTAAAGATATTTTATGACTTATTAGGGTGTTATAAACACTTTTTTGAGTCCCCCCAACCAAATTACCAGTTAGCATACAAAAAGTTCAAAATATTAACATTTTTTCTTCGAAATTTGTTCATATTACAATTATCATCACCATGATCATTTCATCCAAAAAAACGTCCACTGCTGGATTAAAGCCTCCCCAAGAATTTCCACATTGGCCGGTCTTGACCAGCGGCTTCCCGTTACCCTTGCAAGATCGTCGGTCCATCATGTAGGGGGCCTGCCGCCGCTGCGTTTTCCGTTTCGTGGTATATTACAAATTTATTACAAAAAAACACAACATCTAAATGTCAGTTTAAATACTTAAAAAAATATAACAAATTCAATATTTTTATAATCAATCATCACAATGTCAATAAATTCAATACCCTAGTGTAACTAACGAAAGTCTTATTAAATATTGTTTTTGCAACAATTACGTTTAGGGGTTTAAATGATTAATTATTTTCAAATTATAACATCAATTAAATATTAAAACAAAACTATTCTAATTTTTTATTAAATTTGACGGATGTTATAATTTTTTAATAAATGTAGTTTCTAAGTATATGTTAATGATGAAATATGTGTAATAGTAGTATTAGGTGCCTTTGTCTATAATAAAAAGTCAATAGATAAAAAATGTATTTTGATTTATCATTTTGAAATCTTACATTTCATGGCTATCCATATATTTATCACGTTTTGTAACGATAGCTAGGATGCTCTCATCGGTCCGTAAGCGATCGGCGAGGTTAAGCAAATAGTCTCGCGGTCAGTCCATAGATGGGTGACCAGCAAAGTGGTTTAATTTCTGAGCTTCTCCGTGCTTCGGAGGGCACGCTAAGCTGTCGGTCCCGGTTGTAGTCATAAGACAACAGTTGTTAAGCCATGTCAGAGGCCTACTGGGCGGCTTGAGCATCTCTGACACTAGGGTTACCTCTACCCATACGATAAGCAAGCAAGCAACGCAAGTATATCCATCTTCCATTCCATCCATTAATCATAGTTAGATATATTTTATTCAGTTTTTTGAATTGTCACAGTCTTTTCGCTACCGTGCAGTGCTTGACGCGACAGCTACTGGGAAATAATGGCAAAAAACTCAGTAGGAATACCTTTAAAATAAATATCGACGGTGAAGTGTCAATATCTGCTAACTACTAAAATAAACACACATGAAAATCAACTGTAATATTCACTGATATCAGTTACTTTCAAGCTCAAATTCGTGTGTTCAATTTGACGTAGTTAGAAGATATTGACTCTTCACCGTCGATATCAGGATCAACTAAACATCTAATTACAATTTATTATCTAAATACGTTGAATTAAATCTATTCATGCCCAAGTAGTTTTATCATTGATATAGTCAGACACTTGGTAATATGCCGTGCTACACAATTTGGCCTTAATTGTTGTTTTAAATTTGTTGATTGACAGTTTTCTGATATGATTGGGAAGTTTGTTGTAGAGGCGAATATACTGCCCCATGAAAGAGTTACTGGTTTTGTGTAGATGAGTAGGATTTCTTTTTAAATTGTTCAATATTTTTATGCACATACAGTATTTCTCGTATATATATCGTGAAGCAACAGTTAGAATGTTTATTTCTTTAAGATATAACTTTTCTCTAAGAGAAACTCTACTACCAAGGTTGCATATAGCTCTTGTGTTTTGTTCCTCTTTTATCGGCAATCAGTCAGTAGACTATGAGTCGATGGCGACTCATAATGTTTATCATGTCGAGTATGCTTTCCAGTGAGAGAATCTTCTTCTAACTCATAATTGAGGCTTAGAGCTAATGTCTGTCTTGTAGCTCTAGGATGTTGTGGCGCTTCAGTCGTCTCACGTGGTTCTGAATTGATAACTGCCGTGCTAATTAATTGGGATGATTCATTAGCCGCTCCTTATATCTCTCTGATGTATCTCGGATTTCCTCCTTCACTGTTTTCAATGACAGGTGTTGATGTACTTCAGTGTTGGTAATATACCACGGTACAAGTTTTATTGATCTCAAGATCTTGTTTTTTACTTTTTGTTTGATATTAATATGTCACTGGCACTGCCCCACAACTGAATACCATACATCCATAGTGGTCTTAGGATGGCCATGTATAAAAGGAGTTTGTTATCCTACAATAGTCTGGAGGTTCTCCCTAATATCCAGTAGAGGCTCCTAAGTCGGATTGCAATCTCATCTCTTAATTATTAGATGCTCTCACCACACCGTACGTCAATCTAGTTGTAATCGTAGATAACGTACGGTATCATTTTAAGGTTATGGATATCTATTACAGCTCTTTTTTAGCAATATAAAAATAATCTCTATATCCGCAGAATTTCGCCAGAGTATAATCCTATGAAAATTATACTGATAAATGATTTGAATGAACATAATACTATCAAAATAACTAAAATAAACGATTCTAGCTGTTACCACATCGGTGTGCTTTCTTATTGTTTTGATAACGTCCTCCTAGACGAAATTCGGCCACAGCTGCCAATCTCAATAGAGATTAGCCATCTGCACGGGACATATTATAGTGCACAAGTGTGCGCGTAAACACAGGAGCACTTTCTGTTCCATCACTGTCATGATCCGATGAGACGCCTAGCGACACGACCGGTAGGAGGTCAGGTACAAGACCGACGGCTTTACGAGCTCTCCGAAGCACGGGGATATAATACCGCCAACTCCCAGACTTCGGGCTGATGTTGAAAGTCCCGAAATAGCATTTGGCCCGACTTGGGATTTTAACCCAGGCACTCGTTCTCTGTGGCTGAAAACGCTACCGCTAGACCAACGAGGCAGTCAAGACTTCACTGAGCTGAAATGAACTTACTAGTCAATTTTTATATCATTCGCCATGCCTTATTAAAATTTCCTGTAATATTTCCTTACTAGACTTAGATATTAGGGCACTTCAACCACAGATAAAAATAGCATATTGTCATTTATTAGACCTAGCTGCCGGTCTTGTGGTTAGTGACCCTGATTGCTAAACCAGAGGCTGTGGGTTCCAAGTTTGGGATCGGATGACAGTGTGTTAGTAGTACCAAGAGAAAAAAAAAAATTAAGACTTGTTAATGGCTAAAGGAAATAACAAAGATATATTTGACAACTCTTTATTAATTGTGAGGGCATTTATTCTACCACTTCTTTGCTCCTCTGACACTCGAATATTTTTAAATATGTTGCCGCAACAGGTTGATAAGTATAAAACTATTTTTTTATTAGGAACCAATTCCTTCTGCTAACACCGTAGCAGACGATGTACTTTTCTTAACGAAAATACATATAACATTAAAGTTTAAAAAATAATAAAGCATTTCACTACCTACTAACATAAATCTATAAATATAATTATTAACTATTTATATAAATTTTCATAATGTTAGGTGTATTACAATTTTATGTCTGAGATACATGAATTAAGACCACTGACAGAATTAGAACCTAGATTATCTCGTTAAAACTCTCAATTCTGGCAATGCAATCCTGTTAGAGAGAAAGAGATAAAAAAAACCGGCCAAGTGCGAGTCGGACTCGCGCACGAAGGGTTCCGTACCATTATCTATAAAAAACGAGCAAAAAATTCACGTTTGTTGTATGATCATCTGTGAAAATTTCAACTAACTATCACGGTTCATGAGAAACAACCTGGTGACAGACGGACAGACAGCGAAGGCTTAGTAATACGGAATTACGGAACCCTAAAAAGAGATAGCTTATTCGGCAAAGATTTGTGAACTCTCTGCCTAGAGTTTAAAATGATTTTGCGATTCAAATCCTTTAGCAGTCTACTTTATCATAATTTTTCTTGGTCAGAAAAAGAATGATAGATTGCGTTAACAACGAAAAGTTACGGCAAATCTAGTTAGGATGACAATATGTATCATTCTGTTTCTTTGTTAGAAAGAGAATAATAAGTTTAAAATCGTAATTATCAATTTACAACTAAGCTACGTTAAATACGGCAAATTTCAATAACATAATGATTCACGTTACTTTAATTAGCATTGTATTATTTACTCTAATAATGCAGGTTCAGATCCTGTTAGTGTTCTAAACTTAAGTTATTAATCACAAAATGAAGTAGGACTTATTATGTCAATAAATTTTTACCCAATGTCATTATTATGAACTGTCAAATGGGATAAAATTAATAAGAAAATATGCAGATATTTATTTGTTTACATAATTAGTCTTGATTGAAAACATAGGTATATTATACTCAAAAACTAACAGCCGTATTCAAGAATAATGCCATCGATTCTCACAGGATTTACAAAACCTTACGTAAGAATATAACCTTTATTACAATGACGATACAGTTTTGAATGTAGGTTTGTTTTTGAATTCGGCCATAAGTTTGCAAAAGTGCTGTAAGTATGTTTTTATTGATAATACACCTAAACAACGAGTAACATAAATAGTGTGGAATACTTAAGGTTTAAATACGAATGAGGCTGAATAAAACCGTCCAAGGTGGCAGTGGAGGGTTAGTAATATAATAAATACTATAGCTCAGCAACTATTCATTTTCTAACTCCTCCTATTTTCTCTTCCTGATTAAATTCGTTGCGGGATCCAATACAGTTAAAGCGATTCCCCGGGACATGCCTGAGCCCCACCGCTCAGTGTCATTTCATTGTGTGCCACTGTTGATCCAGGCTTACAGGAGTTGCAGTGGGTAAGAGGGAGGGACTAGCTCAGGCTACATAACCCTAAAAAGTTTAACTAATATCTTAAAGAACATTTTACTTCCAAAAAAATTATTATGCCTGGCAACAAAAATGATAATGTCTTTCTTGTTGAATTTCGATCATGGCGGCGGATCTCAATAGAGACTACCCATCAGCACAGGGCATATTATCGTTCACAAGTATGTGCGCAGATCCTGGGACACTTTGTATTCCATCGCTCGCGTTAGCCGAGAACCGACTAGTGACACGAACGGAAAACATGGCCGACGGCTTTCCGAAGCACGGGGGTATGTAATTACCGCCAACTCCCAGACTGTGGTCTTATACATAGAAATTTTCCCAAAATCACTTTACTCATTATCTTCTCATTATCTGTGTGTCTTATACATATAAATTTTCCCGTAATCACTGTCTGCGGTTAAACAAGCAGTCATATCCAGAAAATTAATGACAGAGAGAGAGATAAAAATACAGAAACGACTTCGACTTTATCTTTGCGACAGCCGATTTTATCACTGAAAGTATTTTCCATCGAATATAAAAAGAATTAACTAACAAAAGACAAACCGTGTAACATATGTACAGAAGCCGGCACATTAAGCTACCCCAATCTGTCAAACTTCCCCAATTGAAAGTGAACCTTATGTTTTTGTGATAAAGTTGAAAATCTATGAAAGAAATTTGACACATTGGGGTAGCTGGATTCTGGATGTGCTGGCGTCTGTACATACAAAATAAAATAACAGTAGTATCAATTTAAAATGTCTGTTAAAAAAGTCAGTTTCATGTACAGAACAAACATCTTATATATCCACATTATTTATCTTACACGTTGCATAACATTCCTATTATATTTACTTCTTAAAGGTTTGGTTATAACCATAGTTATACTTATATAAAAATATATATTGACTTACATGATATGTCAAAAACTATCCATTCCATATTATAAATGCAATATCTTTATTAAATAAAAAATATATGGAATATAGGAATGTTTTGTAAGAGTACTAAAACGGTGTTTCCTGAGACTGCTAGCAGACAGGCTGCATATACGTCAACTGCAGTACAAAGGGAACGCGCGCAGTCGCTTCTTTTTTTATAGTGAACCGCACTGCTTGCTACTCACGGCATTTTCAACCACGGCATTTGCATTTGACACATATGCAGTCCGTCTGTTAGCAGTATTAGTCTTGAAATGTCTTATATCCTCAATTCTACTTCTTTCAACTGAACCTTAATTTTTTTATATGCTTTTTTTCGACTTAAGTTATAAATTTTAATTTATAAAAGCGCCCTACATAAACCTGCATTAAAGGATGAGTATGCATATACCACCCATCTCTTATTATAAAAATTTATAACTTACAATTGATCCAAAGTATAAGTAGTCGAAAAAAATACATCTTAAATATTAAATATTCTTACTGAATGAGTAGATCAACAACATTCACAGGACTAAAAACACATCATGTCTTCAACACTTTGGATATTTCTTTATTAAAATATTGTTTCAGCTATATCAAGTTATGATTGAAACAGAATATCTGCTTCAAGAGCATCTTTTTGCTTAGGCCTTTGATATTAAAGATTTACTCAATATGAACTCTATGCTGACCCGCATAAGGACGTCATATAAAACAATAAATTTACTGTTCCAAACGCGGTTAGTGATAGAATCTAATAGCGTCTAAAATAGTTTTTGGTCATTACACATTGCTGGTAAAGTTAATATGATTGACAGATTTATCGACAAATATCATTATTTATGTTTATTCCAAGTTTATAGATTAAAACGAGTCATTAATACATATTATATATAAGAAGGGGCCAGGAATTGAACCCTGTGGGACCCCTTTATCAACTGCAGAACCCATAGATTATTTATCGTTTTAATCCTATGTCAAATAGATACCGGCTGCGATGCAGTCTGTGCTAGATTACTCTCAGCTATTATTGCGTTGCAAATCGCGTGCATTTTGTTTTAGCTATCAAAACTATTTATAAAAATATCGACCAGAAAACCAATTTACACTTACTGAATTGGTAACATCCTGCGTCTATAATGTGGAACGCCTTAAATATATGAAAACTTGTAATCTTCCCAACTTTTTATATTTGACATGTGTCAAAAAATTAACGTTACCGTCAGTGTCAGCAATTTGCCATGGCGGTTTCAAACGCCATCTGACGACAAGCAGTTTTACCATGAAACTATGCATATAAGCCAGAGTTAGCACATGAGAGGTTAATATTTATATTTACTTGCGTGCTTCATCTCTTTACTTCTAGATGCTTCACAACATTTTTCATAGTTCATCTTAAACTATGCATAGAATAATGAGTTCATATTGAGTTTCTCTTACAAATGCAGACCTTAGTACCAGTTTTACTGAATCATTACACATGCTCACTTCAATAATTATAAGCACATTAAAAGCTACATGTACGTTGATATATATCTGTCCAGTCCTGTGTTCTTTTCCGCTGAGTTATCATGTTCCTCGTTTTGACTGCTTTCAGTTTTGTCTCCGTCTAGTTTTATTACCATGATGGCGCCGATTGATACTGGAAATTTAATTACATTTTAAAAAACTTGTACAAAATATACTTGATACACAATTAGTTGAGTTTTATATTTTTGTTCTGCTTTTGAAGGTAATTCCAATGTTTACTTGGAGATTGAAGCATGAAAGAGCTATATTCAAATGATCAAAGATTATTTGTCCTGTAAACATCTGAAAATGATCGATAAAATTTATCGATCTTAATTTAATTTAAGTTTTTTTCAACTACGCGCACGCTGATAGTCTCGCTTTAACAGTATTTTTATCGCTGTCAATAACGCACGGGACTATATATGAACTGTAGATTATTTTTTAGCTCAGATCAAATCAGTATCATCTATCCATTTTTTTGCATTTTATTAAATCTCAATCAAACATAAACGTTTATATATGTACTTACATGCTAGTAGAGCTCCGACTGCTATAAACGGTGCGGGACAGGATAAGTCCAGTAGCACACCTACAGCCAAGTTGGAGGCTACACCGCCCGCCCTGCCCCACCACGCTCCCCAACAGACCCCCAAACCACTGGAATTAAAAAGTTTTCTTTAAGTATACTAACATTATTTAGTTTTCGAGTGAAATGTAAAGGAAAAATAAGGGACAAGTTAGGACTAATTATGTGCTCGGTGCACGTATAAGTACGCAGTTTAGTAATTTAACAGTTTTATGTAAATATGCCTAGTTATTTTAATACTAGCTATATTAGAGAGAGCTGTAAAGACATTTAAATAAATTGTTAAAGATAGAATTGTCAGCGATGTCTACCGAGTTCGAATATTCTTCAGTGCTTTCGTTTCGACATCGCAAGGCTGAACTGTTTTTCGTATCATCTCCAGTTGAGCGCATATAGAGGAGTTTGCCCCAACTTGTGCAATACCAAGGTTTGCGTTCATCATCGTTTGAAAATTAAACGTCCTTAATGAGTTATACTGCTGATGGATTATTATATTGATTCGTAGTAGGATCCAAGACAGTTGAAGCCAACATTTCATCGTGTGCCAACAGTGGCACACGGGGACATTACACTGAGTGGTGAGGCTCAACTGGACTACTCCCGAAATATAAAAAAAAATAATTAAAAAATATAATTTTATTGTTTTATTGTACTTCCTAAAACTTACGTGCCATGCATTTCTTATTATTATTTTGGTATATTTGTTTGCCTACCTCAATTTAGCCGGCAGTGCGTGCAACAGCAATCTAATAAGCAGCACATTCCCATTCAGTGACGCTGCATTCAACGCTGCGGCTGCTGCCACTGCTACTTGATTCAAATTCGAGCAGGAACAAGCAGTTGCTGCTAGAGTACCACTAGCGAGAGCACATACAGCAGTACACGCGATTGTAGCACGACGGACCCCGAGAGCCCCGCCTTTAGAACAGAGAAATGCGCACGCAGCGTTTCCTAAAACGCAGCAGGCCCCCACTATGAGTCCTGAGGTAAAAACCTGTAAAAAGTTATATGTTTGTTAAGGTTTACGCTCGTAGCCAGGTGCTCTCACCGGTCCGTAAGTGATTGGTGAGGTTAAGAAACTAGGATCACGGTCAGTCCATAAATGGATGACCGGCATTGGTTTAATTTCTGACCGTCTCCGTGCTTCGTAGGGCACGTTAAGCTGTCGGTCCCGGAAGTAGCTATTAGGAAACAGTCGTTAAGCCATATCAGAGGCTTACTGGGCGGCTTGAACAATCTGACACCTGGGTAACCACTGCCCAAACTATAAGTAAGTTAGTAAGCCATAGGTACTCAACCAAACATCATGAAATTATACACACACACAGTTTTAGGGTCATAGCAACGGTGACCTTTTATCCAAGATTAAAGTACTGATCTCGAGGGATAGAAAAGCACCGGAATGATTTACACGGGTGACTCTACGCATAGGAGCTACTAGATAATAGAAGTAGTGTTCTTAATTGTGTCAAGCTAAAGATAACACTGAACCTTACCGCTTGATCTATAACATCGTCACAAGTACTGCCTCTTCCATAGTGACCTTCATATCCACTGCCATTAACGCCAGAAAGCACTTCTCTTCCATACGAATCTTTCCAGGTTATTGTTGAATTGATCAATTTGGCATTTTCAGACCTTATAGTGCTGGCTGCGAGTCTGCTGCATTGACTGCCTTGGATACGACGAAGAATTTCGGGGATCCACATGTTTAAGCCAAATCCTCTGTGAAAAAAGAATCCAAGTAATGCGCGGAAAATATTTTCCTTTAAAAATATTACACTTTACGTGCAGATTATATAGGTGGCACCAGAACGCAGAACAAGTGAAAATTTTCGCTCATGAATAACTATTTAGGTATATATGGAAATGACAGCCACGACCACAAACAAACAGGAACTAAGGCCCAATAGCTTCCACGTCACAACATCTAAGGCATGAATTGGGGAGGAAATATCCAGGTAACAATGCAATAATAAAAAAACCATCCAGCTGATCTGATGATGAAGCAGGATCTGCATAGCCCCAGTCCCTTCTATCTTTTCAGCTACTACTTCAGTTCGAGATTTAATTTATTAGATTTATCTTAACGAGGCTTCTGAGAATTACTTTCAAATCAAATCAAATCAAATCAAATATTTTATTTGCGAAAATGGGTGGTTTACATTAGGTATTACAAAGGTAGTAGGTATCACCATAATCAGCTTTTAGGCATGCAAATATTTAAAAAAAATGCTCGCAAGACAAACATTTACCTAAAATTACAAAATATAAATGTGATAATTAAAAAATGAATGTCAAGAGAATTACAGAGAAAATAACGAAGAAAATAACTAACACCTTACAAATATAAAAAATACATTAAAACAACATGAATTATAAATATTTATCCGTCAAATAGTCGTTAACAGCATAGTAGCACTTTTCAATAAGCCATTTCTTAAGATTACGCTTGAACACCACAAACTCTAATGTTTCAAGCAGTTTGGTTGGTAAGTGGTTATAATTTTAATTATATTTTTATTTAATTATAACTTTAATTCTATGTTTTGTTTAACTTCATATAAACTATGTCATTTTTAATGTATTGATGTGGAATGATTTGCCGCTCCATTGAAGTTAACTGCACAGTGCATGGGTCAGGTACATACCCATAGCCCAATTCTTTGTAAACTGTACTTGTAAAGTAAATCTGAACAATTAATTGAATATTCAAATCTACCTACATTTGAAATGTGAACATTCAGTTCAATGATCTCCAGTGGAAGTCCCTTTTATATTTCTTAAATATTTCAAATACTTACGCAGCCATATTAGCGAAGAACATGAAAAGTATCAGAGTAGACTTCATGGCGTAACTCTTGGAGACAAACGTCTTCAAATCTTTGAGCACACTCATGAACAGCATTTTCGTCCTGCTTTCTTCAGCGCCCAAAGTTTTCCCCACAAATATATCATCCTGGATCAACTTCTTTATCTGGAAGGAGAAGATATTACGCCGTATTATTTCAGACTTTTGCTTAAATTTTATCTTCCACTTCAAGCCGATGTGAACTATATTATAAATCAGTCAAGACATGAAAATTAAATTGTGTACTTTGCCGTAGAACGCCAGATTAACTTACTTACAATCTCTGTGATAAGCGACAATTAGTTTAAACTTTGGTCCTCTAGGCTACGGAATAAAAATACACTTGCCAGTCTGATCTAGCTCTTGATATCACTTTCTACACTTATAATAACAAGGTTCGAACCCCATATGCCAGGGATGTTCAAGTCGCCCAGTTGGGCTCTTGAGCATGGCTGTTGTCTATCAACTACAACTGGTACAGCGACAGCATTCCTTCTGAGCATGAACCCGTTCATAAATTGAACCACTGTGATGATCAGCCATCTATAGACAGACCGCGTGTATAGTTGCTTATCCTGGCCGTTCGCTTTCGGACTGATGAGAGCAATTGACTACTCATATGACTTAAAATCTTATACTTATCTATTAACCTATAGTTAGTAATTATAATAGAAAATTAAAACTTTAGCATACCTTGAATTCGGAATTCTTCCCATGATTCATCTTATGAATGTACTCGAAAACTTTCAAGGCTTTATCACTTCTGTTGGTATCAGATAGCAGCCTTGGACTCTCAGGAAGGTACAGCACCCAGATTCCTGATATAAAGCCTGGTATACTGCCCAAAGCTAGGAACAATCTCCAGGAGGAGATAGGCAGGAATGTTTCGTATTCCCAAAGCTTGAGAGGTATCACAAGCCATGCAACAGCTGGAAAAAAAAACATTTTATATAGTCCTTACCGGCCCCAACGGCCGTCGGTTCTACGAGATATGCGCCCCGCCCTCTACCACTTCAGTTTTTTTTGTTATGCTGTTATAACAAAAAAAACTGAAGTGGTAGAGGGCGGGGCGCATATCTCGTAGAACCGACGGCCGTTGGGGCAGAAAGGTTCTCGAGTGGCGACTACGAATCGGAAGAGTGTATGTTTAAATTATCAAGATTAAATTTCTGTAATACCTCTACATATACTGTAACATATTATATTATACTGAAAAAAAGCAAACGGATTTTTCTGCAAATATTGTTTTAAGCTTGAACTGTGTTAATGAACCATTTTACAACTGGTATTTTTTTTAATAAAAACCGGCTAAGTGCGATTTAGTTTCGCACATGATCAGTTTTGTACCAATCTACAAGATTGTCACTCATCGATCAAAACATGCTCCTAAGGATTTTTCAGCCACTGAGTTTGTTTCGCTGGGTCTTCTCAGTTGGGGCGTATTGTATCTGGTGGTAGAATTAAAACCCGACCGTTGTTAGAAACACAAGGTTCATAATAGTATTTAATTCTTACCACAATATAGACAAAACAATTCAGACTAGATGTAGTAAAATATATATTAAACTATAAATTTCGATAATCAAACCTATAAATAACCCAGCTAAGTAGGTAACTTAATCATTACTATTAGAAATGTTATTTATTAATGTTATACAGTTCGCATATCCAAATATCTATATTAGTGTGATATGATATATATAGAGCCTTAACGGGCCTGTTGGCGTGGTTGGCAATTGCTTGCTTTTCACGCCAGAGGTCGTGAGTTCGATTCCCATCCAGAACAGATATTTGTGTGCATGAACATGTCTGTTTGTCCTGAGTCTAGTTGTAATTATCTATATAAGTATATATTTACAAAAAGAAAAGTAGTATATGTAGTATATCAGTTATCTGGTCTCCATCGTACAAGCTCCCTCCCTGATTAGGCGCTGCAGCCCTTTCTCAGGTAGACATTCCCTTAGAACGACTTCTACGCATCCTATGGTGATGAGATGCGATGGTTATAGTCGTCGCAGGCGCAACACAGCAAACTTATGTTATCAAGAACATACTAATGTTATCGTAATGTTCTGTATCAATGATGATGGATGACTGGCTATACATAATCTGATTCAACTGTACAATACAAGCGTTTACGGTTGGCAGCCCAAGTATTGTACGGATATGCGACTCGGTAACTTAATTGTGAGGTATAACATAGTAATGTCAACTTTGATGGATTATGACAAATAGAATCAATTACCTACTCACTAGATCATTTGGTCCTTATTGAGCCGGATCACATTGACTGGTGTTTTGGTCCTATATTGTTAATTTACGGCAGCATATTTAATGGTAAGTGGTTCCTTTACCATATTACGCTTAGTTTCTAGGGAAGTTTAATTCAACTTCATGGATGTTTTCTATGTATATAAGTATTTATCTATCTATATAAGTATGTATATCGTCGCCTGGTACCCATAGTACAAGCTTTGCTTAGTTTGGGGCTAGGTTGATCTGTGTGACATTGTCCCTAGATATTATTATTATTACTGTCTTTGTTAATTAGGTGAAGTAGTGTTCAAATAAAAAAGGTTTTGTCAAATATCTACTTACAAAGTTTCAAAAGTATAGTCATTATAGTTTCGAAAAATAGTGGCGGTGACATATGGACGGACAGACAGACATGGCGACTCCATAAGGGTTCTGTTTTTTGCTAATTGGCTACGAAACCCTAAAAATTACACAAAGTACATCCAGGCTCAGAACAATTACTTATCGTTCACATAAATAATCGTTTTGCGGGTATCGAACCCGAGACACGGAGTGGTGAGGCGGCTATCCTAACCCCTGCGCCACACATGCCTGATACCTTGGGTTACAGTATATCATTTTCATAAGGTTCCCTAATTATTAGAATAAAATAATACAGCCCAGGTTACCGCTGTTAATGAAGCGTTTTATGGATGACAGAATTTTATAAATCAGTTATGTACCTAGTTTACTATTTTATCCATTACAAACAAACAAACATACAAAAAAATAAAATAAAAATAAAAAAGGTTTTTATTCACGTAGACTTTAAAAAAGCGCTTGTAAATAGTCAGAACATGTTTGTAGTAACATAGTTGTATACATTATTATTTCTAGTAACATAGATATTTAGGTACACATTGTATGAAAACATTTATAAAATTTATTTTATAATAGCCATGATATTTAGCTAGCTCGTATCAAGTTATTGTCAAGAGATTATGTTTAATTAGATCCTTAAAAAAATCTCGTTCTAATATTAGTTTAGACACAAACAGACAGTAATGTAAGTCTGCATCTTAAGCACCACAGATAAAGACAAATTTCTCTCATGCAATGCAAAACAGATTTATTCTAAGCAAGAGCAGATTTATATGCGATTTTACTCTCACAAAGAAATCTATAGTGAAAACACTATAGTGTTTACAGAATAACAATTGCAAGGATGTTTTTAGACTACCTTAATTGATATAGATCCCAATCTGTCAAATTTCCCCAATTGAAAGTGAACCTTATGCTTACGTGATAAAGTTGAAAATCAATAAAATAAATTTGACAGATTGGGGTAGCTGGATGTCCTGGCGTCTGTACTTAATTACAATTAATTATAATCTCTTGCCCCGTTATTGCCTAACTGGAAAAAATACTTTTGAGTTTGAAACATCTGGCTTTATTGTTTCTCGTATTTTATTTATCCAGAAACATGTGTTTGAGTGGATACAAAAAAATACGAAACCGATAAAATCATATATTGCCAGATTCAATTCCTAAGTTTCGACAAAAATATCAAATCTGGCACTTCGAAATATAAACACATATTTTTCTTTATATTCACATAGTCTTTTTAGGTCCCTGTAAATAATAAGAACATGTTGTAATAATATTATTAGTTGTAAATATTTTATAAGAACACGTCAATATTAGAATATGCGTTTTGTAGCGAATTATTTATAATGAAAAAATAAGTTACTTAGCTAGCTAATTTTACTTATTGTCAAGGTTATTTGTAAGTTAAATAACTTAATTGTCACTATTTCTAGTTTAAGATATATTTCACTACATCATGTCTGTCTATATTAAGATAAGAATATATTATTATTATTATTAGGGGCCTTGCATTCATAACGACGGTGGCATTTAAGTGCTACCACCAGGGGGGCTACGGGCTAATTCGCCGAACATCGGAATAGTGATCGGCGTTCAAATAAATAAAGGTTAAAAATGACTTAATAAATCGTTAAATCGGCTTCAACGCTGACAATCGATTCCGGACCATTTATGACGTCACTTGTGGTCATGGAAGCCGATTTAAAGATTGATTAAGTAATTTTTAACCTTTATTTATTTGAACGCCGATCACTATCCTGATGTTCGGCGACTTAGCCGGTAGCCCCCCAGATCCATTACACGCAGGGAAACAAACCTCAGACGGCTCCTCTACTACAAGTTTTAACACGGCCGAGTTGAAACGGTACATCGGACATTTATCACTTATAGATATCATAGATCAGTTTCTCTGAGAACATACACGGTAACGTGAGACCTACTTAGTCTAGTAAGCTAGGTCTAGACCCCGCATTAAATAGTAATTTTTTGTAGAAGTAATTGTGGAGCTGATGAGTAGAAATAAACTTACCAGGCAATATCAACCAGGCAGCTACGAAACTCATGCCAACGATGCTTAGATATAACTGTCTTTTCTTCGCTCCCACCAGGTCTGAGAGATAAGAGAATACTAACGTTGCTGGCCCACCTGAAATGTAAAAAGATAGCTATATCGAAGATTCTAGAACACAATTTCCCTGTAAATTGGATTCTTGTCTCCTAAAATGTAATTAGAGATATTGGAAGTAGTCAATTCAATTACATATAAATACATTATAGTAACAATACATACTAGCTGTGCCCCGCGGTTTTGCCCGCGTTAAACTTTATAAACTACAGCCTATGTGTTCATCCAGAATATCAGCTAACTCCATACCAAATTTTATTAAAATCCCTCCAGCCGTTTAGACGTGAAGAAGTAAAAAACATACACACTCAAAAACTTTCGCCTTTATAATATTAGTGTGACAATAGATTTGGAACTAACCTCTATGTGTCTTACTATCAAGTATTTTAAATAATTTCGGTTATACCTTACATGATAGGCTAACTAGTATACCAGAGAAAAGAAACACTTTAAAAGTAGATAGGTACTTTTTATTCTATCAGGTAACTAAAACGAATTAGGTCGCCAAATTTTCGGCATATAAACATTCGGCAATCTGCTTTTATTGACATAGACTTTATAAAAGCGCTTGTGAATAGTCAGAACATTACATCAACATCCTCATCATATCAGCCTCCCCCAAGGATCTCCACAATAGCCAGTCCTGCGGTACCCGCATCCAGCGGCTTCCCCCGACCCGCACAAGATTCCGGTTCGTGGTCGTCACTCGAGAACCTTTCTGCCCTACCGGCCGTCGGTTCTACGAGCTATGAACCCGGCCCACTGTCACTTCAGTTTGGCAATTCTTAGTAGTAAATATTACAAATTAACTATATACATTAATTCTAGACGCAAATATAATATTACATTATGAGATCGTGGTTTATCAGCATTATAATTTAAATTACGATAGTCTTGGTTTAGTTAAATGACAAATTTCTTGAATAGATATTAAATGAATACTTAAGTTTCTTTTTAAGCTTTTATAAAATGTGTAATAATCATTATTTTTAAAAAGTAAAACTGTATTGGTAGATCGCTCTTTAGATAGTCGCTAGATTGCGCATGGATTTAGCGTCTAGCGTCGCTCGCTGCCCTTCAATTCGCTTATTTTTATTTATCAAGGTGTTGCCTATATTCTCCATCCGAGAATTCCAGTTGTCACTCATAACTGTGTAGTGTTAGAACATCATTCACCACGTCTGTCCCACTGGGCGGCTTGTACAACACTGGCACTTATCCGACACGAATAAATAAAACATAAACCGATCGAAGAGGTTAGCCGCAAGAACCAGAGATTAAACTCTCCACCAACTTTCTACTCTTCACCAACTTCCTGACTCCAGGTTGCTACTGAGTGTCTTTCTTGCCAGTAAAATTTTAATAGTGTCTTTTACACTCTCTGACCAAATCGGAGACGATCTCAAGAAAGGGCAGGTCAGAAGTACCCCAAACCGGCGAGCATGTATGAAGAATATAATGACAGGAAACGAGGCGAAAGAGGTGTGCAAAATTCGTGACAAATGGAAATTTGTTGTCTCTGCCTGCCTCTCTGGGAAACAGGCGTGAGTCTATGTATGTAACATTTTACTATTGGTGTCATATGAATATGGGACACCATTTATTTTTACTTCCTGCCAAGCAAATTCTAACTTTTGGATATAAAATTCAATTATATTCTGTTCTGCAGGCGCTGCTGCTGCTTTGGCGGAAACCCTTAAACGGCGCAAATACACAAATTTGGCTGCAAATTTTGTTTTTGAGCCGTTTGGGGTAGAAACCTTAGGACCGTGGGGCCTAAGCGCACATTTAATATTTCGGGAAATAGCTAAACGTTTGATCGACGCTTCCCATGATCAGAGGGCTGGTCTATTCTTGGGTCAGAGGATCAGCATTGCCATCCAGCGTGGCAATGCGGCCAGCCTTCTGGGCACTTTTCCCATAAGCGATGCGGAGGGATTATTGGACGCCTTTTAGGGTAAATAGTGTTTATCTAATTTTTACCTTATAATTTAATTTAATTTAATTTAATTATTTACTATTGAATAAATAAATTATATTAAACTAGGTTGCCTGGAAGAGATCACATTTAGTGATAAGGCCGCCAATTGTACATTTTTTTAATGTAGATATATTATTGTATTCTTGTATCCTTTAATGTTTTGGTGTACAATAAAGAGTTATCTTATGTTACCTTACTTACCAATGACAAAACCATTGATAGTTCTGGCCGCGAGCAGTAGCCGGTAGTCACCAACAGTACTCTGTGCTAATGTGATCGTAGCATCCAGCAGAAGCGTTAAACTAAGTACGTTTCTTCTGCCAAACACGTCACCTACTATACCCCAGAAGAATGCACTGGCTACACCACCTGGAAGTAGAGAAGATCAATTAACATCAAACCTGTCATGTATTGATGGGTTAGACCTGGTGCAAACAATTTTCATTAGAAGTTAGGAGACATATCATCAACCGTGTGGTTTCGGCCCATAAAGAATAACAGGGCCACCCCATACCATTCCATTTTAGAGGGTGTTGTAAAAGGCGACTAAGGAATACAGCAGGTAGTCGGGCTGCAGCGCCTCCTATGTATTAGCTACCACCTAACTGCGGTCACCAACTTGCAAGCCAAGTGCAGTGACTACGGCAAACTCCTATAGATGGAAATTTTATAAAAACCTTTGGAGTGGACAATATTAGGCTGATGATATAAGTCATTGAGAGGTAGGGCACAAAGTTGATTCGCTCTATGCGTTGCTATTATGACGGAGGTCGTTGCTGCGCCTGCGTAAGCGTCAGGACATGGTTGTTTTGAACTGATATAAGCCGCTAAAAGTGTAAAGACAGTTTTGGATAAAAAAAAACTTGTGTGTACTAATGTACACGCGTTAGAAGTTATACTTCTTAATATACAACCTGAACATAGTTATCAATTTTCATACCACCTAGAACTAACGTCATGCTGTTATTTTTACGATGCGCGCGCATCGTAAAAATTCACTCTCATACATTTTCATACCACCTAGAACTAACTTCATGCTGTTAAATTTTTTGGTGTCGGTGTGCGCGCGCATCGTAAAAATTCACTCTCATCATTTTTCTCCATCGCGCCAAAAGTAGTATAACTTCAATAATTTAGTAGTAGAAATTATGATTTTAGTTTTACATATATTATGGGGTAAGTATTTTAGTTGTCGTTGCCAAAATCATGTAAATAGTCTTAAGTCGTTGGCATATAGGTAATTAAAAAAATCCAAACTGTAAGGCTCAGGTAGCTCCTGGGACAGCAGCCGTTAAATTAATTTCGTTAGAAGTTTAGTGCTAATAGAAGAAAAAGAACCAGGTGCTAGAAAATCGGTTTAGTGAGTGCAAAACTACTTCACCCCACTTTTGGTTTAATAGTAATCTTTTCGGAATTGATATTTTTTTATCTGAGAATTATTGCACGAAGTTTCTTTGAATTTCGAATGCCGTTGTACAGTCTAACGAAAGAGATAAAACATATCACCAGCTAATCTGTCTCAATATTGTTGTAGTTTAGGGGGTTAATTATTAGCAAATGTGTTGTCATGCAATCAAGAGCATTTCCGTATTGCTTTTATACAAGAATTTAACATTTTTTTAAATTTCGAAAACCGTTCTACCGCCTATAGTGAAACAGATAAAACATATCACCAGCTAATCTGTCTCAATATTGTTGAAGTTTAGGGGGTTAAATATTAGCAAATATGTTGTCATGCAGTCAAGAATTTTTCCGTAGGTATTGCTGTTATCCAAGAATTTAACGTTTCTTTAAATTTCGAATTCCGTTCTACAGCATATAGTGAAACAGATAAAACATATCACCAGCTAATCTGTCTCAATATTGTTGTAGTTTAGGGGGTTAAATATTAGCAAATATGTTGTCATGCAGTCAAGAAGTTTTCCGTAGGTATTGCTTTTATCCGAGAATTAAACGTTTCTTTGAATTTCGAATGCCGTTATACAGTCTAATGAAATCGTAAAACATATCAATAAAATAAAAATAAAATAAAAAAGGTTTTTATTCACGTAGACTTTAAAAAAGCGCTTGTAAATAGTCAGAACATGTTTGTAGTAATATAGTTGTATACATTAGATATTATTTCTAGTAACATAGATATTTAGGTACATCTTGTATGAAAACATTTATAAAATTTATTTTATTACATAAATGATATTTAGCTAGCTCGTATCAAGTTATTGTCAAGATATTATGTTTAATTATCTAGTTTAAGTCTAATATTTTTACTACATATTGTCAATGGTTCTGCCTATATTAAAGGTATTATTATTATGACGGACCTTGTGTTAATAACGACGGTCGCGCTTTAATGCTACCACCGGATCCAATGCGCCCCAACTGAGAAGACCCAGCGAAACAAACTCAGTGGGTTCATCTACTACCGGTTTCAACACGACCCAGTTGAGACGGTCCGGCGAAACATACTCAAGCGGGCATGAATACGGGATTTGGTCCAATTAGAGTAATTATTTAGTAGGCAAACACAATATATGCTCGATCGGTTGTCTGAATGCTTATTATTTTAGATTATATTTAGGTATACAAAAGAAAAACTTCGAAACAATAACATTATTCATTTTGAGACAGAGTCAATGTTTTAAATTAAGTATATGATAGCAATCATTTACAGATAGTTCACGTAACACAGCAGATCAGTCATGCCTATATGGCTACAAGATCTCCAGCGAGCAATGTGCAGGTAAGAAGTGAGAGCTAGACGTCTTTGTCATCGATGTACTCTTTAGTGGTGTATAACCCCTAGCCATATTTAATATGTGTTTTAAAATATCACCAGCTAATCTGTCTCAATATTCTTGTAGTTTAGGGGGTAAATAATTAGCAAATACGTTGTCATGCAGTCAAGAATTTTTCCGTAGGTATTGCTTTTATCCGAGAATTTAACGTTTCTTTGAATTTCGAATGCCGTTGTACAGTCTAATGAAACAGATAAAACATATCACCAGCTAATCTGTCTCAATATTGTTGAAGTTTAGGGGGTTAAATATTAGCAAATATGTTGTCATGCAGTCAAGAATTTTTCCGTAGGTATTGCTTTTATCCAAGAATTTAACGTTTCTTTGAATTTCGAATGCCGTTGTACAGTCTAATGAAATCGGAAAACATATCACCAGCTACTCTGAAATAATATTCTTGTAGTTTAGGGGATAAATGATTAGCAAATGCGTTGTCATGCAGTCGATAGGTTTTCCGTATTACTAATAAGTATAAAAAAGCGTAGATACACGCCGATCAGTTGCAAAGGTTATTGTAGGAGTTAGTCAATTGTTTAATAGTTCTTAAGTAATTCGTTAGATCAGATAATCGACGGCTGATCTGCAATGGTCAATCGACAAAGTGGCGTGAATCATGGATTTCTTGAGACATGGCGAAGCTCTAGTAAATAACGAATGATCAGTATCAATAAAATAACATTTTCTGGTCAGGAACAGTTCGCTGAACTAAATATAATAATGTCCTCTTGGCCGAATTTCGGCCGTGGCGGCCGTTTTAATTGGAACATATTTTAGTGCACAAGTGTGTGCCTAACACATTAGCACTATCTATTCCATGACTCTCATGATCTGATAGGATGACTACCAGATCATGAGACCGACGGCTTTACGTGCTTTCCGAGGCGAGAGTTGTGTTGGCGGTAGTACACCAGCCGGAGAGGTGGGTGTAATACCTACCGCCAACTCTTAGACGAAGGGCTTATACTGAGCTTTTTGGCCCGATCGGAGGTTTAAACCTAGGACTTCAATAATCCGTGGTTATACACGCTACCGCTAGAACATTATGGCATTCGCAAACTGCACCAAATATTATCCGCCCAGGATGAAAAATATGTCCCTAAGGAGTTTTTTTTTGGCATGACATTGAATTCAATAGAGGTCAGCAACTGGTCTAGTGGTCTAGAACCCAAATAAGACTCAAAATTAAGTAACCCACGCCAGAGTGCATCCCCATTGGAGACCCTTGGCTCGTGTCGGGTGCGCGGTCATACCCTCTGCCAGCAAAAACGATATATCGGATTTTATACAGTATCTGAACTTATTAATATAGAAAGAGCAAGGTAGTGATGTATACCATGACTGTATACCTACATGTCATTCTTGTGACCCTGTGTGTGATAAGGGCGCCAGAGCGTAACAGAAAGAGGAGAGAAATCTGTAATGCGTGAGTCATGCCATCTTAAATCTATGGGGACCGTACCATCAGGTAGGCTGAATTCACGACAAGCCATAAATCCCTGTTGTCAACAGAATATCCCATAATCAAAAACACAAGGGACGCTAACTCAACGAATTAAGAAATAATATAATATAAAATAATAAATTACATGTCAGGTTGATTAAACTGACAATTAGCGGAATTGACCATCATATTAATTGTATATTTTGTTTGTCATGTTATTGGATTGCCTCAAAAGTAACGCCTCATTCCATTACCAAATATCATCATCATCATCATATCAGCCGAAAGACGTCCACTGCTGGACAAAGGCCTCCCCCAAAGATCTCCACAATTGCCTGTCTTGCGCTATTCGCATCCAGCTGTATCCAGCGACCCGCACAAGATCACCGGTCCATCTTGTAGGGGGCCTGCCCACGCTGCGTCTTCCGGTTCGTGGTCGCCACTCAAGAACCTTTCTGCCCCAACGGCCATCGGTTCTACGAGCTATGTGTCCCGCCCACTGCCACTTCAGTTTTGCAATTCTTCGGGCTATGTCGGTGACTTTGGTTCGCCTGCGGATTTCGACATTTCTGATACGATCCCGCAGGGAAACTCCAAGCATAGCCCTCTCCATTGCTCTTTGGGTGACCTTGAGCCTTCTAATAAGGCCCATAGTGAGCGACCACGTCTCTGTTCCGTATGTCATCACTGGCAACACACACTGGTCGAAGACTTTCGACTTGAGACACTGCGGTATTTTGGACGAGAAGATGTTACGTAGCTTCCCGAACGCTGCCCAGCCGAGTTGGATTCTACGATTGACCTCCTTCTCGAAGTTGGACCTACCTAGTTGGATGGTCTGTCCTAGGTAAATATAGTTCTCTACAACTTCGAGTGCAGAGTCACCAACTTTCAATTGAGTGGGTAAATATTCTGTTAATTTTTTTATATACATATGTATCAATAAAAAAGTACATTTGTTTTTTTTTCTTCATAAAGACTGGTGCACTCTTTATTCTTTTATTCTCATGATTGATATAATCGAGATAGCCGACACGATCCAAGAGGGGTCAAGTTCAGAACCGAGTGCTTTACGTGCTCTCCGAGGCACGGGGGTGTAAATACCGCCGACCTTACGACTAACGAAAAATTATTCTTTGAAGAAAATTTCAGTATAATATACTAAATTGTTATAATTTTTTGTAATAAGTACATCAAAATAGGAAAATAAATAGATAATGAGAAATAATAATAATGACGCCCTGACCACCGGCCTGGGGCGTAAAACCCCGCCACAGGAGCATCTCTAAATTGACGTATATTATTGTTTTTATATATGTTAAACAATATATATACATATTATACTTATACAGGGTGGAAAGAGTTTCTTGCAATTTGTGACTTTTTGAGTACTCAAACGATGGTTGGTCCTATAGATTTTGATCAGTATTCTAAACAGGATCGAGTGGCATTAAAGATGTTTTATGTAAATTGGCTATTTTTTTTGATAATCTGTGATTGGGCATCAAAGTTTCATAAAAGAATATGGGTCGTCTCCTAAGACTATTTTTGTGTACCTGCAACGGATAAGGTACTTCCCCTTACTGCCCCGCTGAAAGTTTCCACTCTGTATTTGTAAATACCTACAAAATAAAGATAATTTACACTCAGCCACAGGACAAACAATTGCCGATCGTATCAAATACCAAGGAATTTTAGAATTATTCATAAATTTAGAATTTATAACACGCATGCCAACTTGGATTTAAAACCCTCTCATTTATTAGACATGGCCAGCAATCGACAAGCGTAAACTAAAAATTTACTTCTAGGTAAACAATCGCCATGAAAATTAATTACATGCGCTTGCCAATTGGGAATAGAGTCCAGGAAAGAAGGCCTTAATAATTGTTTTTTTTTATTTAAGAAATACCTTAAAAAAAAGTTTTAATTCACGTATACTTTAAAAAAGCGCTTGTAAATAGTCAGAACATGTTTGTAGTAATATAGTTGTATACATTATTATTTCTAGTAACAAAGATATTTAGGTACACATTGTATGAAAACATTTATAAAATTTATTTTATTACAGTAATGATATTTAGCTAGCTCGTATAAGTTAACTTTCATTTCATTGTTTAGAGTTTTAGACAAGAATATTATAATGAAATTATGATGATGACTTTCTTTTTAAAGGACAACGCCCGCAGCGTTGTCCTTTAAAAAGAAAGTCATCTAGGGAATCTAATCTCTGTGTCGCAGGGTACTTTACAAACATATAATAGACGGACACAAATTACATCCAGACACAGAAAAACTATTTATGGATCACACGAATAGTTGTCCGGCGCGGGAGTCGAATCCACGACACGAAGCGGCGAGGTGACTGTCTTACCCGCTGCGCCACACGTGCAGGCCAAAATATTATTGTATAACTTAATCTTATAGTATAGAATAACCGCGACAATTATATACTAGAGCTATTATATCGATGGGAAACTGACGTGCGCTCAGTGCACGAGACAGTTTTACACTTTACGGTATGGGTAGTCGTTGCCCTCATGTCAGAGTCAAGGTTGATCAAGCCGCCCACTAGGCCGCTAACGTGGCTTATCGAGGGTTGTCTAATGACAACAACCGGGACCGACAGCTTACTGAGCCCCCCGCAGCACGGAGACGCTCAAAAATTAAACCATTTTGGCGACCACCCATTGACTGAACGTAATCCTAGATGCTTAACCACTTTCGGTTCGGTGAGGCTGTGAGCACCTAAACTTACTAACAAGATCGGCAAAACAACGCCGCCGTACCGACTAGAAGTTGAAGTGCTCGCCATAACCGAAATCGGTTGGACCAATAATCAACATAATTTAATCTATTATTATATAATAATATCCTGGGACATTATTTACACACGGCCATCTGATCCCAGACTAAGCATAGCTTGTACCTACTATGGAAACCAGATAACTGATACACTATATAGATAATTACACCCAGACTCAAGACAATGAGACATTGCACATGCACACAAATATCTGTGCTGGGTGGGAATCGAACCCACGACCACTGGCGTGAAAAGTAAGCATATTTGCCAACCACGCCAACAGGCAATAAATACATTTACAAATATAAACAAATAGGAACTACTGACCGGCAGGAGGTACAGGGTTCAGGCAATAACGGCCCTGGAGATAGAAACCTCCTGACAATGAGAGCAGTGTTTTAAATAAAATAATAAAAACAAAATCATATTTAATTCACGCAGTTGGCTCTTTTCCCGTTATTATAGTGAACCCATTAAAAAAATTATACAAAAATTTATTAACAAATAAATTCAAACTCAAACTCAAATATTTTATTCGCTTAAATATGGGTTATAAAAGATCTTAAAAATAATACAGCGTAGGTACGATCCATATTAGCCTTTCGGCGTGCAAATATTGTCAATTATTGTATTTACCAATTTTATAACTAATCAAATTTATTAATTAGTTATAAACTACATTATAATACGAAGAAAAACACTGCTTTTGAATCTAGCTTTAAACCCAACTGGCCTAAAGAAAGACGTTTAGATGTTTCTCAATGCTCTTAGCTTCTAAACTGTTAGTAAGAACACGCTACGTCTACCGGTTCGTGGTCGCCACTCGAGAACCTCTCGGCCCCAGTGGCCGTCGCTGCGTCGCTTATACGAGCTTTTTGCCCTGCCCACTGCCACTTCAGCTTTGTAATTCTTTGGGCTACATGAGTGCCTTTTTTTCGCCTGCGGTCGGTCCCCCAAAGATCGTCTTGCGCTATCCGCATTCATCAGCTTCCAGCGGCCTACACAAGATCATCGGTCCATTTTGTAGAGGGCTTGTCCACGCAGCGTCTTTCGGTTCGTGGTCGCCACTCGAGAATTTTTCTGCTCCAATCTCTATCGGTTCTACGAGCTATGTGCCCTGCCCACAGCTATCATCATCATGTCAGCCAAAGCACGTCCACTGCTGGACAAAAGCCTCCCCAAAGAATGGCGATGTGCCATTATCGCCACGCTTGGCAGACTGGTTGGCGATCGCAGTTTGATGATTATAGTTTACAGAAAAGCGCTGCTGGCCGTTCTCTGGTAGGTATTACTTCGGACGATTTCTACGCCCCTCACGGGAAGAAATCGAGTGATGATATTCTATGCCGTCACCACCCAGCTATATATTATTGTAATTATATGTGTTACCGTTATACCAACATATTGTTTGTTTCTCTGAGTATGTCGCAATTTTAGATGTGTACTCCTAAACTTCGGCGTCATATCCAAGTTGGTTGGTAAATTTCGTAGTTACTGTATTTTATACAACACTGCTAATAATTCCTTTTAAAGCGCAGTTCTTATTACTATTATTATCTACGCTTATGGTTCAAATGCTGTCATCTTTATTCTTATCAGATCAATTTTTACTTCCTATTCAAGTGTATATTGTAACTACCTATCTTCAACAACAAATTATTGCTTGATTGAATTGAATTATTCTTTTGTCAACTGGATCCGCTCTTCAATAACCCAAATTCTATTAATATTTTAAAATTTGTATACAGGCAGGGTTTTAAGATATGGGCCAAATCTATGCCCCCCACGAGACGAAATAGGGTGGTGATATTCTTTACCATCAGCCACACAGCATACATATATACAACAACAACATACAGTTCACTTGATAACCTACTTCTTTGGAATCGGCGAAAAACACAAAATGGAGGTAGAATTATTATGTCGATAATATATTCCTGATTGTAACATTTATTGATTACATACATACATATACTCACACATGTTTCCCAGAGGGGTATAGGCAGAAACAACGCATTTCCAGTTGTGACAATCTTTGCACACCTCTTTTTCCTCGTTTACTGCCATTATATTCTTCATACATGCTCACCGGGTTAGGGTGCTTATGGCCTGGTCTTTCTTGAGAACATCTGCGATTTGGTCAGAGAATGTTCTACGAGGACTTCCCCTGCGGGTTGTACCCTTTACACAGGCCAAGTATACTTCTTTTGACAATCTTCTTTCATCCTTCTAAATGCCCAAACCATCTCAGCATACCTTTTTCAATGTTTTGGACTACATCCTCTTTCACACCACAACGTTTTCTTGCGTCAGTGTTTCGTATTCTTTTGATTAATTGTAGTTATATGTATTCGCGTAATAGAAAGTGAGTATATATGATGAAATTACCACATTTCTCGTAACCAGTTCTATTTTTCGTGTAAATTACGTACTTCGAAATTTGCCGGCAAAGTTATATACTCGTATAAATGTTATCAAGATTACATATTGTTTTTACCTCTGTTACAACTGTTCCTCTTTTACTTGGTAAAATTATAAAAAGAGTCTCGCATTATATGTGACTCCAATATAATAAAAATATACAATATTTTCCCAATCCAGAATTCTCAGCTATGTTCACTATGTTTTAATCTGTCACCTGTTCTTTATAGGCGAGCGAGGGATCGAGCCATCTAGCATAATAAAATTCGCACCAGAGGGATCCTCGACCAAGGAATTGCTACTAGAAATATAGTTAGGTCAGGTTAGAACTGCGACCATACAACGCACGAGCTGAGCGAGCCAAGTAAGCTTGCCGCGGCAGCGTTCGCCTAGTGCCAGAAACAAATTTATTAACACAAACAAGATTGTGATTTAACAGTTCCACTTCGATAGTTCTACCGAAAAATTATGCGTTCAATTGTCAGCAATTATGTTACAGTGTGTTATAATCTATCGACAGTTTACAAATCCCGCGAGATACATTAAAGTTATGTAATTTTATATCATGGTACATTATTCACACAAGCCATATGATTCCATACCAAGCAGAGCATGTACTATGGAAACCAGATAACTGATACATTATATATACTACTTTTCTTTTGTAAATACATACATATATAGATAATGACACCCAGACTCAGGACAAACATTTTCTTTCCTGGGTGGGAATCGAACCCACGTGAAAGGCGAGTATTTACAAACCACGCCAAGCAGCCCGTCGAGTTTAACGGTATTTACAATTTTACGATTAAAGTGAATAGTACCGATGTTGTGGTTATATTTGGTCTTTTGTCTCCTTATCCTACAGCCTTAAATTTTATTTATTGAAGTTATACTTCTTTTGGCGCGATGGAGAAAAATGATGAGAGTGAATTTTTACGATGCGAGCGCACACCGACACCAAAAAATTTAACAGCATGAAGTTAGTTCTAGGTGGTAAGAGAGTGAATTTTTACGATGCGCATCGTGCGCGCGCATCGTAAAAATAACAGCATGACGTTAGTTCTAGGTGGTATGAAAATTGATAACTATGTTCAAGTTGTATATTAAGAAGTATAACTTCTAACGCGTGTACATAAGTACACACAAGTTTTTTTTTATTTTATTTCATAAATATTAATTGAAAATAAATACACTTCTGTTCTCGTAAACCGGGTTTACGGTTTGACTGTGAGATCTAGTCCTCGTATATTTAACAACTAGCTGTGCCCCGCGGTTTTACCCGCGTGAAACTATATAAATAATCACAGCTCCTCCGCCGTAGGTGATAGCGTGATAATATGTATCCTATATGTTGACCCAACCTCTAAGTAATATTCATGCAAAATTTCAAGTAAATCCATGCAGTACTTTTTGAGTTTAGCCCGGACATACATACAGACAAACAGACAAAAATTCTATTAAACTATATTTTGGATTCGATATCGATAGTAGATCACGCCACAAGTATCCTTTTTAAAAAATATGTACAGTTGTACAATGTACAGTTTTGAATTTCCTATGATTTTATTATATGTATAAATAATATGTATAACTAATATCTTATACCTATATTATTATCATATCAGTAGGTACTTACTTTCATATTGGCATTCTCCGTGAATATTCACAGATATAAAACCGATAAGACCATAGTAATAGTAATTTTATTATATATTCCAATAATTGTTATCAACTTTCAAATACATATTTATGACTGGATGTGTGACGCAGTGGTTAAGGTGATAAGGTTAAGGAGCCCTCGTGTTTACGGGTTTGATTCCCGCACAGGACTACAGTGACTTATTTATTGTTGTTCTGCGACTGGATGTGCTTTGTGTCCGGGAATGTTATTAATTTACACAGGAATTTACAGGAATTAATTACCATAGTGCTGGCGTTGTCTTTGCTTAAAATAGAAAAATATTAAAGTAATATCCAACTTTGAAGGATTTTATACAATATAAAATGAATGGTTATTAAAGGCACAGCACAGCGTCGCTCGGACACAGAGATTTTCATAAATCTACTTTACTTTAGCCGTTAGTAACAAAGCTGTTCAAGCTCCACAGTAGACCCCTAACATGGCTTATCGGGATAGACAGCTTAACATTGAGCCAAGGCTTGAAGATGCTCAGAAATTAAACCACTTTAGCGGTCACCCATCTATAGACTGACCGCGTGTCTAGGTGCTTAACCTCACCGATCACTTACGGGCCGGTGAGCGCCTCGAACACTAAAAAAGGAAATATGTAATTTTATCCAACAACTGAGCCAAGTTTTGTAATTTAGGAAACCCATACGTAACTATTAGGCCAATGATAGAATTCTGTATAATCGCGTGTTCTAGGAAGAATCGCACCTACTCGATAAATTCCGTCATTAGATCCCAATTATGAGCTCGTTGTGACAAACAAACAAATTGTTGTAAGATGTCACTGTTATTAAACGCCGTCTATACCAAAACGAGTTACATTAGGTATTAAGTTCAACCTTTTCATTAGCACGCAAACAGTTCAAACAAACATTTATTAGCTCAAATATGGTCACACTTAAAAATATTACAATATTAGAGTTTCACCGTAATTTACGCACATATGTGTAACAATAAATACAACATGTAACTTAATTAACGCACATCCTGAAAATAGTTTGTTCAAAATCCTTTATTGAATCGATTTAAGTATATCATTTTTAGTATAGGTAATTTTTATTCCAAAATAATTAAAACAACGGAAATTATTGTCATATTAACCCTGTACAGTCAAAACAAATTGAAATGGAGCGTATGTCAAAGTAATAAGATTTTTTTAAATCGCAGGTTTATTTGTATTCATACAAATTCCATCATTCAGTACAAAATAAAGAAAAATAAACTTTATTCCAAGAAACGAATTTAGTAAATAACAATGCATATACATGTTAAATTAAAAATTCAGTGTGAGTATTATGATTACAACATAATATTCTAATTGGGGTGTTTGAGGGTGTGCGTTAATTACGTTACATGTTGTATAGCCAATAGCCAGGCATTTACCGGCCTGTTGGTCTTGTGTGTATTGATCCAGCCTGCTAAGCCAGAGTCGGGATGACTTTTACGCCACACCCGGGCAGACAATTATACACATAATAAGGACAAACAGACATGTTCATGCACACAAATATCTGTCCTGGGTGGAATCGTACCCACGACCTGCGGCATGAAAGCCTTTACCAACCACGCTAACCGGCCCTGACTGCTGAAATATATACATAATAATATGTACCAAGTCCGAACGTTTTAATTTCACTGAGAAAAAATTAATAAAGTTTCTTTAATCACCATCGAAAGACGTCCATTTCTGGACAAAGGCCTCCCCAAAGATCTCAACAATAGTCGGTCTTGCGCTTTATCTTCAATCATTTAAGCTGAAAGCCGTCCACAGCTGGACAAAGTGGAGTTATGTCCATCTTTTGGAGGGATATGCCATAATCGCTACGTTAGGTATAGAGACGCTGATGCTCGTTTTCTGGTAGATATTCCCTCGGGACGCCCCCACGGCATGAGATATTTTATGCCGTCAGCAACACAGGAAATCTACAATGCGCCACCTTAATATGATATTGACGCAACCCCTTTACGTCACAAACACATTCTCCTTGACATATTCCGATGGAAAATTTGTACATTCAATGTCATTTGCAAATATTAATATTGTCAAAAGTAGGGCTGTTATAGGATTTCCATTGTAATGTGAGTCTGTGTCCATATATTAACTTAAGAATGAGGCATAACAAACTCTACCATTTTCTGGAAAAAGCGTGTTATAAAGACAACACAACCAAGCCGCTTATGGAGCTAAACAAAACTTTTTTTTAATCACCTAAAATAACATTAATTATCAATTTGGCTATGTTTTTTTTAAATTATATTACACAATTTCTTCGGTTTTAATAGACGGATTTTGATAGTTCTCTGCCATGTAAATTTTGTTTAAATAAATTATTATAAAGAAAATTCAAGCAGTTTGTATCTTTTTTTACCGACTGCGACTGGTTGGATCTCAGATTGGAGACAGAGGTTAAATGCGATCCACACTGACAAGGATCTTACCAAAGCCAATAATCGTTTTCTCTAGCTTCTTAGATGGACATGAAAACTGCAGGTTTGACTACGATCACCTCCATGTGTACTCATTATTTATCTTTTAGTTTTAAGAAACAATTCGCGTACTGGACATTAAAATTCAACAGGTTTAGCTTTAGCTGCCTGTCAAGCGAACCATTTTCCATTAGATAACTGGTCAATGAAATGATGCATCATTACGGGGACTTTTCTGAGGGATTGTCTAACTAATATCTGCCGCGACGCTCCACCACAGACTCTTCCGTTAGAAGTGGAAATTTCATTTATATCACCTGGATATAAGTCCGTCTACCACCATGCGTTTCACAAGATACTCGTTACCACACTCTGTGAAATCAATTAACTGCGGTGGTATTTTCAAACCGGTATAGAAGCCTAGAACCTTCAAGAAGCAAGCCTATGCCCTTCTAAAGGCCTGCAATGCAGCTGGGGACCCTCCAGTTTTGCGAGAGTCCATAAGCGATCATCAGTTAACCGATTGTAAACGATCACTGCCCCAAGGGAACACCTCCGCAGTTAATTGATTCCACAGAGTGCTCATGTGCGGTAATGAGTAACGTAATCGTTTTCCTTGCATTTTGATAAAAAATAACAAAAATTACTTTACTCACCGCTCATAAACGCCATATTAATTAGTCCAATCAGATACGTGTTGAGCATCAACTCGCACTTGGCAGCTGGCAGCACGTAGGACATGACTGAGTTTTGTACTCCTGAGGCGAAGAATGCGCACGCACATGCTCCGAGCGCACAACGGTTGAAGCGGCCATAACCTGAAAATAAGTGTTCATATTAGGGCTGGTGAAATTAGAAAGTAAATTACAAAATGCAAAAACTTTTCCTAAGCGTTCAACATAACAATTATAAACATCACATCCGATACGATTATACGAGCAGTTGATGAAATAGGTAGGTAGGGATCCAAAATCCTTTTTTTAAGATTTAATAGGTACATAGTTTTGTTTAATTTATTTATTTATTTACTAGAAACAAACAGTCTTACAAAACTCAGATACTTAAAAATAGAATGTATATAATTGTAGACCTAAAGTTTCCTATATGAGATACATATACTAAATAGGTCTTTTTTACTTAAAATATAATATACAAGTACAAGTACATGCCTCTCAGTTCCGAGAATTAACTTCTCGAAACTGAGAGGCATGCACCTATACTTATAATATTTAAAAGTAATTAGATAAAATTAACAAACATACTGGAGGATTAATTATTATAATTATAATTAATATAATTAGTTTTAGAGCCCAGAAATATAATTTAAAGATTTTTTCTTAGAGCAATTTAAGGTTTCTTAGAGCAATTTAAGGTTTCGTTAAAAATGTCAACATCAATAAGCTTATTGTTGTATAATCTGAAACATCTTCTAATAAAACTGTTATTAGCGTAACAAGTTCTACTACTACGAACAACAAATAACTCTTATTTTCGACAATTTCTTTCACGTCTGCGCGGCACTCTGAATGAAATTTGACCCATATTTTTTATTACACCTCGTATATTATACAAGGTGTAAAAGAAATAATGGACGTAATTTAAGGATATACTTATTTATATTTTATAAATACCACAGTTTTGTTACATTTTAAACTAAAACCCATTTTAATTTTTTGTCTGCCAGACGTCTGGCATGTCCGATTTCATTATCGTCTCCGTATGTACTTCCTTAAGCAAATTTCAAAATTTCTTTATTTAGTACAATAATAAACCTAATACAGGAGAGAACACAGGAGTTTGCAAGCATGTAGCTACATTATATGCTTAAAACTACGGTGTATCTACTAAATTTGCATGGAGCATGTTATTTTAGGCTATTTTTAGCATATTATCCGTACCCTCTGAACTAGTTAAGACTGTGACTCAGTTATTCAAGCATTTAGTTAAAGCTATTATTTGTAAATTTAAAAGAGATCCTTCAAATTCTCTTTCTGGTGTCAGAGTTCTTCAAGCCGCCAAGTAGGCCTCTGACATGGCTTAACGACTGTCTTCTAACGAAAACAACCGGGACCGACAGCTTAACGTGCCCTCCGAAGCACGGAGACAGTCAGAACTGAAACCACTTGGCGGTCACCCATCTATGGACTGACTTGCTTTCTCTCGCTTACAGCTGCTTCTCGCTTACAGACCGAGAAGTGAAACTGGCATGAAGTAAAATGAACGCCTCAAATTAATTTGTTTAGATATTGTATAGTTACTTAATATCTGCTATTTATTTATACCACACGTTGTATTGAAACAATTGTTCGCAGTACTAAATGTTATTGTGTTTTGATTGCCGTGTGGTAAGCCGCAAGTTCATTATGATTTCTGAAGTCTGGCGTTTATGGAGATAGTTCGATATAAGTATGAACTGAGCTGTGCAGTGCATAGGATATTTTTACAATATATTGCAATCAAATTTACAATGATGACGAAGATGGGTCAGTTGGCGTGTTGGTAAATGCTTGCCTTTCACGCCAATGTCGTGGGTTGTATTCCCACCTAGGAGAAATATTTGTGTGCCTGAACATGTCTGTTTGTCCTGTGTCTGGGTGTAATTGACTATATAAAAATAGTATTACCTTTATCAGTTATCTAATTTCCATGGTACATGATTTGAAACTCATTACCTAAATATTTAGATAATCCTCCTTTTTATAGTCTTCTCTATGATCATGTTTGATAGATAATTATCATGTCACAGTTGTCAACAATTTTAGTCAATTAAAGTCTATATAATGTTTTCAGGCAATTCATAGTCTTATTTCAGTACAAGCCTTAATTTTGGGATCAAATAAACATTGGGTGCTTTTAAAGCTGGATCCTATATTCCAATTCTCTCGTTTAATGAGGACTCGTTATATATTTATCTCTCTCCCTTCACTCTAAAGGGAAGTGAATCGACTTTTTAATAAATACGAAATCATGATTTATTTTTGAAGTTATACTTCTTTTGGCGCGATGGAGAAAAATGATGAGAGTGAATTTTTACGATGCGCGCGCACACCGACACCAAAAAATTTAACAGCATGAAGTTAGTTCTAGGTGGTATGAGAGTGAATTTTTACGATGCGCGCGCATCGTAAAAATAACAGCATGAAGTTAGTTGTAGGTGGTATGAAAATTGATAACTATGTTCAAGTTGTATATAAAGAAGTATAACTTCTAACGCGTGTACATAAGTACACACAAGTTTTTTTTTTATTATAAATCAGCCTAATCGTATTAGTGGAAAGACGCCTAATCTTGAGCCAAGGCCACCCCCAAAACATCTCGACAATTGTAGGTATTGTGTTTCCCGAACCCAGCGGCTTCCAGCGGTTTCTGCCCCTATGGCCGTCGGTTCTGCGAGCTATGTGCCCAGTTCACCACTTTATTTGGCAATACTTCGACAGTCGCCTCGCCGCTTCGTGTTCCTGCACCGGAAAACTATTTGTGTGACCCAGAAATAGTTGTGCCCGACACAGGGACTAGCCCCTAGTGCGGTTGTCTTTAAAAAAAGTTCTTTCTTACTTTAGAGACTAATTATGTGCAAGGCTATGTCTATTTTATTATGTCTATATACATAATTTTGTCTTAACTAATACAGACAACTATTAAAATTACTAAAAGGATCAAAAGGGGCAGGTCTGGCCTAGTGCGGCTAAATATATTAATTCTAACAAAAATATTATCCGTAAAACATTGTAAAGTTTTCGTTTTTATAAATAAATGTACTTAATAACCTTTTAATTATATTATGTCTATATAGAGAATTTTATCTTAGCTAATACAGACAACTATTAAAATTACTAAAAAGAAAAAAAAGGGTAGTTTTGGCCTAGTGCGGCTAAATATATTTATTCTCATAAATATTATCTGTATAACATTGTTTTGCTTTCGTTTTTGTAAATAAATATCTTGATAACCTTTTAAAATTGGTCAAAAATTAAGAGACGACGCAGGATAGTTGTAAAAATATGGTCTCTATTTTAAAATCCGCTAGGAAATGCGCTTTGCGTGTGAATGGGTCAATGGCTGCAAGCCATTGCTCTTAGAGAAAAGGGTCATCAAACAGATGGTATATCTCTATCGGTATAGTATAAAAACACTTGACTAAACCGGACTTACAGGCTGGAGCTCCCTTGAGCTGCGTAATGTACCGTAACAGGCGCCATCAGATCACATCTCTTAGATATTATGGAATGATCTTCAATTATATTAAATCACTAGCTATGCCCCGCGGTTTTACCGGCGTTAAATTTTATAAATTATCACAGCTCCTCCCGCGTAAGTGATAGCGTGATAATATGTAGCCTATATTTTGACCCAACCTCTTAGTAATATTCATGCAAAATTTGAAGTAAATCCATGCAGTACTTTTTGAGTTTAGCCCGGACATACATACAGACAAACAGACACACAGACAAAAATTCTAAAATCTATATTTTTGGCTTCGATATCTTTTATAGATCACGCCCCAAGTATCCTTTTAAAAAAATATTCAATGAACAGTTTTGACTTTCCTACGATTTTATTATATGTATAGATCATACTTTTTCGGGCGAAAAGGTATGGTTTTGAAGTAAAACCTTCTTTAGGCGTGTTGAGCACTTTTCGTATGAACAAAAAATCATGGAACTCGCGTCATCGTCAGCGGACGCTTAGCGCTTTCAGAGGCAGTCAGAATATACTGTGTATTTTCTTTTCGCACATAATTTATCCTTCATATGGTGTATAAATCAATTTTGTAGCATCATTAATAATAATAATAATATCTAGCGACAATGTCACACAGATCATCCTAGCCCCAAACTAAGCAAAGCTTGTACTATGGGTACCAGGCGACGATATACATACTTATATAGATAGATAAATACTTAAATACATAGAAAACATCCAAGACTCAGAAACAAATATTCGTGCTCATCACACAAATATTTGCACTTACCGGGATTCGAACCCAGGACCACCAGCTTCGTAGGCAGGAGCACTACCAACTAAGCTACGGTGACCGTAATTAACATAATTGATTTAGCGTTACGGTGCGCAAACCCAAGTGGCTCTTACCGTTCGTAAAGGATCGGCGATATTAAGCACCTAGGTACGCAGTTAGTCCATAGAGACAAACGGTGTAGCATTAAAGACAGCCAGTAGTTAAAGGTACATCACAAGACGCCAGCACATCAAGCTACCCCAATCTGTTAAATTTCCCCAATTGAAAGTGAACCTTATGTTAACAGAAATTTGACAGATTGGGTAGCTGGATGTGCTGGCGTCTGTACCTTGACCACATTGTCACTAGCGCACTAACGCGACGTCCTGCGTGAGCGATCTAGACGCGAACGCGTAGCGGCGCGGCGCGGCGCGAAAACAACAAACAGTCGAAACCTATTGAAGTGTCCTACGTAACCAAACGCGCGTGCGGCGCGATATGAAGCGAACGCGATCAGATGGCTTGATATTTTCGCGCGAACTGGATGCGGTGCCGTCGTGTTTTTGCGGCGTCGGTGACGGCTTCGCGAGATGATTCGCGTGCACGTAGGACACCGCCACCGCGTCGCACCGCATCACATTGAATTCGTGTGTCATCGCTTCATAATCGCGTTCGCTTTGAACCGCCTACGTAACGTCTTATGTAGGCGGTTCAAAGCGAATACGTTACGTTACGTCTAACGTAAGGGATGACGAAGACGTAGAAAGGGAACGCAGGACATTGTCTGTGGAAAGCAATATGCTTGCACTAACGTCGCTCGTTGTACTGCAGACGTCACAGTTATAATGAGACGTTCTGTCAATCGTTTTATATTATCTGTGGTCGTCATACACGTGCCGAGCGTACAACGTCCTGCATGTTCAATTTAATAATACTTTTAGGATGTTGTTGGGGGGCTTGTAGTTCTTTGAGAATGTTCGCAGAGGCTCGAACAAACGGACTTGATGATATTATGCTAAAGATAGCGGCATACTTACTTCAATGCCTGCATGGCAGAGTGGACTATTTCTTTCAGGGATACTGCCTGCGTGGTGACGGTGGCTTATATCAGAATATCATCACCATATATATATATATATATATATATATATATATATATATATATATATATATATATATACATATATTGGACAAGTGTGTGCGCAAACACAGGGGCACTTTCTATTCTATCACTATCATGATCCGATGGGACGACTAGCGACATGACCGGAAAGAGGCTTTACGTGCTCTCCGAGGCACGGGGGTACAATACCGCTCACTTCCAAACTTCGGGCTGATACTGAGAAATTTCTTTTTAGCGAATCCCAATATCACTTTTAGACCCGACCCGGGATTTGAACACAGGAGCTCATTTTCTGCGGTTGAACACGCTACCGCTAGACCAACGAGGCAGTATATATACAACATGTAAATTAATTAACGCACATCCTGAAAATAGTTTGTTCAGAATCGTTTACTGAATCGATTTATATCATTTTTAATAAAGGTATTTTTTATTCCAAAATAATTAAAACTACGGAAATTATGTCATATTAACACTGTACAATCAAATCAAATTGAAATGGACCGTAAGTCAAAATAATAAGACTTTTTAAATCGCTGTTTTATTTGTATTCAATACAAATTCCATTATTCAATACAAAGTAAAGAAAAGTTAATTTTATTCTAAGAAACTAATTTAGTAAATACCAATGCATATACATGTTAAATTAAAAATTCAGTGTACGTATTATGATTACAACATAATATTCTAATTGGCGTGTTTGAGGGCGTGCGTTAATTACGTTACATGTTATATATATGGGGTGATGATATATATTATTTATGGTGATTATATGTATATATATTTATATCATAGGGCGGCAAACGAGTGTAGTGTAGTAAGTGGATCACCGATGGTAGACACTCACAACACCAGTCGCGGGTGCGTTGCCGGCCTTTAAGAGTCAGCAAACAAGTTTTGCTGACCCTTCCCCCACCCCAATGAGCTCTGGCCACCTTACTCACACGCAGAACACAACATTTAGTTATTAATGTTATTATTAAGGAATGTCTTCTGTAAGGTGGAGGTACTTCCCCAGTCGGGCTGCTCTTTGAGCGAATGAACGCTGTACCCTACCTCTCTTGTATCATCTCACATCTCACGGGCGTATAAGTATTAATTATAATATTAAAGCCTTTCTGAGTACTATGACCATCTTACTGCGATCGCCAACCCGTCTGCCAAGCGTGGCGATTATGGCATGTCCCCCCAAGATGAATCTTGGGGGAGGCTTTTGTCCAGCAGTGTACTTACAGCTATTATGATGATGACGATGACTTTCTGAAAACTAACAATACTAACTTATTTACATAAGCACTATTGGATGATAAATTATGGACTTAGACTGAAATATTTTTTTTATCATCATCATCATCATCATATCAGCCGAAAGACGTCCACTGCTGGACAAAGGCCTCCCCCAAAGATCTCCACAGTTGCCGGTCTTGCGCTATTCGCATCCAGCAGTTTCCAGCGACCCGCACAAGATCATCAGTCCATCTTGAAGGGGGCCTGCCCACGCTGCGTCTTCCGGTTCGTGGTCGCCACTCGAGAACCTTTCTGTCCCAACCATATTATTTTTATTTAATTCAATTTTATTTTTGGAACGAAGTTCCTTATCGCGCGTTGTGAAAGGGGGCTAGACGGAAAAAATCTTACGAAAAGTTGTCACGACATATTTTGCAGCTGTGCGGCATACGCATGTTTCTCTCTCTCTCTCTCTCTTATAGAAAGCAAGGCAGATATTTTCATTTCTATTTCGCATTGAACAGTTTGGTGTCGCGACGATTATTTTTGTTGAGTGTATACAGGTTTTTGTACATAATAAATAATAAGAAATAACTTCGTTCCATCCGGGTGTCCCTTGACACCTCTTAAGTTTTTATTTTTTATCTGGAGTACTGCTTTTGATGCCATAATGTACGAAATTAAATGAAGCAATAAATAAATTCATCTCTTGGGTATTAAAATACACTTGTAAAATCTAATAAATTATAACCCTCACAGTAGAAGAAACTGAATTTAAGGAAATTGCCCCGTTCGTTCGTGCGGTCTACTCGTATCTTATCGCAAATTATATATTATCCTTAAATAAATATCAAGGTATTTTTCATATTACATATTTTTTATTTGAACAAGGAAGATAGAAAGACCTAGGCCTCACTTCTCTCGAAAAACGTAGACAGGGGGGAAGTCTCATTGAAACCTACAAAATTTTGTCTGGGTCCTACAATGTAGCAGGAATTAGGGACTTGTTTACTCTAAGTGACAATCAATATCTGAGAGGACACTCCCTAAAATTAAGCAGAATACCGCACAAAAGAAATCCACTAAAACACTTCCTGCCAAACCGTGTGGTCAATGAGTGGAATAAACTTCCTGAAACTGTCATAAAGGCACCCAATTTAAACTGCTTCAAAAACAGACTTGACTTATTTTCCAAATTGCAAACAAAAACACACGCAACAGCTTACTAGCTGCTAGTGTGATAAACACTTAATAATAATAATAATAATAACAACTTCGTCACTTTTTTGTAAGTACCTCCAATTTTAAAGGAAACGAAATAATAATATACAGAAATCTTAATTCGCTATAAACATGACAGGTGTACCTGAACTGAGTAATCCTGTATTTCAGGCAAATGCTAGTAGGTTTTAATATAGTCTAAAAATAGTAACTTACTTAATATAATTATAATATACCTCATATGATTATTCAAACAATGGTTGCAAAGAGATACAATGCGCTTATTTTAACATTTCGAATCTGGGGGCCGACCGGCCGGTAATTGTCATGTTAAAATGTATTTCAAAATCCACGAATTTATCCTCTTACCTATATGAACACACCAATCAAAAGGAATTATTTAACTATACCTTTTTTTAAAGACAACGTAAGCAATTTTTTTTGTATTTATTAGATACCTATATACCGACCTAATAAATAAAATAAAAAAGGTTTTTATTCACGTAGACTTTCAAAAAGCGCTTGTTAATAGTCAGAACATGTTTGTAGTAATATAGTTGTATACATTATTATTTCTAGTTACATAGATGTTTAGGTACACGGATTGTATGAAAACATTTATAAAATTTATTTTATAATAGCAATTATATTTAGCTAGCTTGTGTTAAATTATTGTCAAAGAGATTATATTTAAGTTTCATTATTATGTTTAAGTTGAATTAACAAAATTTATAGTTTTAGCTATATTTTACTACATATTGTCTGAATTATTTATTATCATACTATGGAATCTAATCCCTGTGTCGCGGGGTACTTTACAAACATATAATAGACGGACACGAATTACATCAACAAATGACATAGGTGAAACTATTACAGACACTTCGGTGGTTTTACAGAAACTTTTACAGATTGTTAGCATTCATTCTAACCAGTAAAGAACACGCATTCTAAAGGAATTCTAGACTACAGTCTCATTTGTGTGCATTGAATAAAACACGATCCTTATTGCTGAGTATTTAGATTTAAGTATAAATTCTTTATGATGTTATAACAGTGATTTTCAATGTATGAGTATTATTAAGAGGTAGTACTTTAGTATTATATCATCTTTGGCGCTAGCAACACCTGAATAAACACCATTGTGGAGCTATGTAGACGGACGAGACATCACACTGAGCAATGCATCCTGTATAAAACACATGGTGTCCAAAATTGTACGCAATAGATTTTACGCCAGTTGCGCTCACTGTCCCGTTAGACATCGGCGAGGTAAAGCACGGTCAGACTATAGATGGGTTACCGTCAATTTTTTAGCATCTCCGTGCTTCAGAGGGCACGTTTAGTGACCGGTAGTAGTCGTTAGACAACAGTCGTTAAACCATTTCAGCCTATAGATGGGTGACAAACTTGCTTAAATTTTGAGCGTCTCCGTGCTTCGGAGGGTACGTTAAGCTGTCGGTCCCGGTTTTGTCGTTAAGCCAAGTCCTACTGGGCGGCTTGAATAACTGCCCATGCTTTAAAGAAGAAGAATAGGTAAGTGCGTAATTTTGTTTATAACACACATAATGCAGTAATGGTAGACGCCGTGTTTTGGGTTCGATTCCCGTATAATAATAATTACCTTTGTGACCGACTAAACGAGTAGAACTAGGTACTATATATGATAGTACCTAGTTCTACTCGTTTAGTCGGTACCATAGAAATACACAAAAATAAAACATAAAAAAATAAAAATAATCAAAAATAAATATTTTTAAATCCCTATAAAAATTAGGGTTGGTAGTAGAAGATTGAAAACTTAGGGATGTATGTAATATTCAATGCCAAAAATTAAAAAGAAAATTGGCGTGGCCGCACTTATAACTTAGGGGTGTAGAAAATAGCTTACGACAAAATAAAATTCATAAGAATCGGTCGAGCCGTTCAGGAGTTTGCAGACACATGCTGTGGCACGAGACTTTTATATATTAGATTATCTTGATGGCGAAAGGTTTTCTATTATTCTCTGATTGCAACTAAGAACTTAACATAAAATATACAACGTACCTACACATCGATTGTTTATAAACCTTATGCACGTGTGGCGCAACGGTTATACCAGTCGCTTCACCACTTCGTATCCTGCGTTCGATTCCTGCCCAGGAAAACTACTTGTGTGGCCCATACATAGTTATTCTGAGTCTGGATTTACTTTGTATCCGTCGATTATATGTTTGTAAAGTACCCTGCGACTTTGGAATTCATTTCCTAAGGGAGGGCGTTGTAGATGTACACTTAAAAAAATGTTAAATGATTAGATTTATACGGAACCATCCCGAAATTATTCTCTGTCGAATAAAGAGAAATATTGGTGGAGGTGTTCTTTTTTCTATCGAGCGATTGTATCATATTTTCCGATAAAATAAAATATGGTAAGGAATATATATATTTATATACTCAAATTTGGGGCATATGTTTTAACAAGTTCATCTTGTTAAAACACATATACCCCAAATTTGAATATAGAAAAGAAAAACTTGGGGAGAAACACCAAATTAGACGATGACAGCGACTAATTTGACACAATGTTCTGTTTGTATGATGCTCATCCGCACAATAGACAATACTCGTCTAGTGTCAGATAGATACTCGCACGCTGCAGTGGGAATCGAACAGACGACCTCCGGCGTGAAAAGCATTTGCCGACCACGCCAAAGCGGACTGGTAGAGAATGCCTTTAGATCAAATAATAATAATAATATCTAGGGACAATGTCACACAGATCATCCTAGCCCCAAACTAAGCAACGCTTGTACTATGTTTACCAGGCGACGATATACTCGTACATACTTATATAGATAGATAAATACTTAAATACATAGAAAACATCCATGACTCAGAAACAAATATTCGTGCTCATCACACAAATATTTGCACTTACCGGGATTCGAACCCAGGACCACCAGCTTCGTAGGCAGGAGCACTACCAACTAGGCTACGGTGACCGTCAGAAATAGAACATATCAGTACAATGTAGATCTCAATTAATCTAGAACAGTATAGATCTCTGTCCATCCCCTAAGGTTGACGTGAATATTTATTTCATTGTTTAATTAATACACTTACTAAGTACAATAATATTTAAGTTTAACGGTGCGCCTTACGATAACAATGTCTACTGTAAGCAAGGATCACGTTGTGGATTCAAAGACGCTGCATTGGTGACTAATGATCAAAAGTATATGTATATTATTGTATATGCATATGTATATACAGGCTGGCCGAGGAGTTGACGTTCAAACCCAAAGTTTAGATAGTTTATGATGAGGAGTATCCGAATTACCCTCATGTATGTTCTACGATTTTGCGTAGTTTTCGAGATAGATTTTTTAAATGATTTTTTTCGTAAATTTCACCTAACATCAGTTTTCAATTTTTTTCTCGATCTGTTGAACATTTCTGGTTCATTTTTTTGTGATAACTAATGAGCATAGTAACCTAAAACCCTAAAAAGTATGGTTCACCTAATCATTGCAGAACTGACTTAGAATTTATCAAAAAGTTCAAAACTAGGGTTTGGGCTCAGGATCGCTCTCCATTTATCCCGTTGTAGAGCCATCTCTTTTACTTCTTTATAACTGTCCACTTGTAATATTTCTTTAAGTTCATCACGGTCAACTTTCTTCGCGGTCTTCCTCTCTTTCTCCTTGCGTCTATCTTCCCTTCTATTATATTTGTGAAAACTGGTAGTTTCGGATTAGATATCCTAACCTTTTTAAAATTTGCCGTTCTTCATTTACTCGTTTTAATATTATGTCATCAATGGTGATCTTTTCTGTCCAGGACACTGTCGATTCGACTCCAGCACCACATTTAAAAGGGTTCCAACTTTTCCCTGTCTTTTGTCTTAGGGTCCATGTTTCACAAGCGTAAAGGATTATTTTTTGTTTGGGTGTAATTTATCTATAATATCTAAAAATTTAGAAATATGAAAATAATATGGTTATCAGTTCTCGGGTTGCCATAGTAAAGGCTCTGCTGGTTTGGGATCACATGGTAGTGTGCTAGTTGTCCCAAGATATTTAAATATTCAAAAAAATTGTCTTATATGAGGATCGAAACATAAGTTTCATGCTTAGAGCTCTTAAATGATGGTACATCCATACAACTTTTCATCCCTCTTGTAACCCCTTACAACCCTTTATTCTCATTAAAAAGTACCCTATTTCCTTTCTCAGGCTCTAGACTATCCGTGTACTAAATTTCATATAATTTGGTCCAGTAGTTATAGCGTGACAGCGCGGCAGACAGACAGAGTTTTATTTTTATTTTCAAAGACAATGCCCGCAGTTGGGAATTTAATCCCTGTGTTGCGGGGTACTTTACAAACATATAATAGACGGACACAAATAACATCCAGACTCAGAACAACTATTTATGCAGGGTCACACAAATAGTTGTCCGGTGCGGGACTCGAACCCGCGACACGAAGCGGCGAGGCGACTGTCTTAGCCGCTGCGCCACAAGTGCAGTCAAAGTTACTTTCGCATTTATAATATTCTTAAGGATTTGTTTCCGTGACTGATCTGTATCCGATATAGTAAGTATTTTGCCCTATGACCGGAGCCGAGGGCACTAGGCTACTAGTAAACTCGGTGCAGTTCCGACAGCATATTTGCTCAAGTCAAGTTAGCAGGAGTCGTTTGTTTTACAAACAGATCGATACGCCACACTTGTTGTTTGATCTTTTCTAGCTGTTGATTGTTGCCAAGTTTTAAGGTTACGGCAACATACGAGTAGCTAGATAGTTCTCACCGGTGCGTAAGTGATTAGCGAGATTAAGCAATGAATGACCATAGATAAAAAAAAGAAGATTTTTTTTCTACCAATTGTATACTTTCCGTCACGCTCCACCCAACATTAATTATTTAACACGTGGACAATAGTGTGGGTTATACGTTAAACAAATGTAATTATGAAAAACTGTAACTAGTATTAACGTGTAACTGTTTTTTGTCCCAAATAAAATAAATAAATAGATGGGTGACCACTACAGTGGTTTAATTTCTGAGCATCTCCCTGCTTCGGAGGGCACGTTAAGCAGTCGGTCCCGGTTGTAGTCATTAAGCCATATCAGAAGCCTAATGGACGTCTTGAACAACTTTGACACTAGGGTAACCACTGACACGAGGCTTCATAGCCAGATGCTCTCACTGGTCCGTAAGTGATTGGCGAGGTTAAGTAACTAGGCTCGCGGTCAGTATAGATGGGTGACCGCCAAAGTGGTTTAATTTGTGAGCGTCTCCGTGCTTCGGAGGGCACGTTAAGCCGTCGGTACCGGTTGTAGCCATTAGGTAACAGTCGTAAAGCCATGTCAGAGGCCTACTGGGCGGCTTGAACAACTCTGACACCAGGGTAACCACTACCCATACGATAAGCAAGCAAGCAACCACTTACCATACGATAAGTAAGTTCAGCGGCAATCAACACTACTGAAAGCTAGACCAACTATAATTTATTCTGAGAATGCTGTGTGGTGGCGGCTAACATCAGAATATCATCACCCCGTTTCATCTCTTAGCAGCATCCCTTTGATTACTATAACCATCAAATCAAATCAAATCTTTATTCGCTCAAATATGGTACATAAGATCTTAATGAAAAGGTTATATCCAACATATTCTGACCTGAAGTCGTGCAAATATACGAGTACATACAGTTTTGAAACTCAATCTATTAATTAATCTATTAAATTACATTATTATTTCGACTTATATTCTAGATATTCTTTAGTTTTATAAAAACATTTCTCTTTGAGGAAATTAAACAAACTCTTCCTAAATTGAGTGGTGTCATTTGTTTAATATGTAACGGAAGGTTATTATATATTTTGATTGCCAACCAATATGCATTTTTTTTGAAAATCTCTAGTCTTATTCTGGGTAATTTAATTTTGTCTTTATGTCTAGACATAGAATCAAAATGTTCGAATAAGTTCGGATGTTTTTTAACATACTGCGAACGCCAACCCTTCTGCCTAGCGTGGCAATTATGGGATAACCTCTCTCCATGGATGCTCCTCTCTCCTTGTGGTTGATAAATAGTACAACTGCAACGGTTCTGCTAACTGTTTTTAAGATTATTGCGAGTTCAGCTTGGGATTCTACTCTTTTGCAACTTACACGTTCTCCAGCAGTAGATATCTATCAGTAGTAATATAGAACTATGTTTTGTAATTATGGCATCAAATATTTAGAAGGTTATTCTGAGGTTAAAATTAAGACCTCTCACATTACCTGCTTATGATTAACTATCGAGTAAAGCAACTTCCAAGTATTTGCCATACATTTTGTATCTAAAATAAAATAAAATAAATAAAATAAAAAAGGTTTTTATTCACGTAGACTTTAAAAAAGCGCTTGTAAATAGTCAGAACATGTTTGTAGTAATATAGTTGTATACATTAGATATTATTTCTAGTAACATAGATATTTAGGTACATCTTGTATGAAAACATTTATAAAATTTATTTTATTACAGAAATGATATTTAGCTAGCTCGTATCAAGTTATTGTCAAGAGATTATGTTTAATTATCCAGTTTAAGTCTAATATTTTTACTACATATTGTCAATGGTTCTGTCTATATTAAAGGTATTATTATTATGACGGACCTTGTGTTAATAACGACGGTCGCGCTTTAATGCTACCACCGGATCCAATGCGCCCCAACTGAGAAGACCCAGCGAAACAAACTCAGTGGGTTCATCTACTACCGGTTTCAACACGACCCAGTTGAGACGGTCCGGCGAAACATACTCAAGCGGGCATGAACACGGGATTTGGTCCAATTAGAGTAATTATTTAGTAGGCAAACACAATATATGCTCGATCGGTTGTCTGAATGCTTATTATTTTAGATTATATTTAGGTATACAAAAGAAAAACTTCGAAACAATAACATTATTCATTTTGAGACAGAGTCAATAATTTTAAATTAAGTATATGATAGCAATCATTTACAGATAGTTCACGTAACACAGCAGATCAGTCATGTCTATATGGCTACAAGATCTCCAGCGAGCAATGTGCAGGTAGGAAGTGAGAGCCAGACGTCTTTGTCATCGATGTACTCTTTAGTGGTGTAATAACCCCTAGCCATAAGTATACGTTTAATATGTGTTTTAAAACTTGTGTCAGGCAGATCAGTAATTTGAGTAGGAAGCTTGTTATAAAACCTAATACAATTTCCTAAAAATGATTTATTAGTTTTGCTTACTCTAAAGCCTGGCATGGCTAGTTTGTTTTTATTCCTAGTATTTATATTATGCAGTTCACTTTTCTTTTTATAATTATGAATATTTTTTCTAACAAACATTATATTCTGATATATATATTCCGATGGCACAGTAAGTATATTTATTTCTTTAAACAAATTTCGCAAAGAATCGCGACTGCCTAAACCATAAATGGCTCTGACTGCTCTTTTCTGCAATACAAAAATAGTACCTATGTCAGCCGCCGAACCCCACAGCAGAATGCCATACGACATAATGCTATGAAAGTACGCGAAATACACTAATCTAGCAGTTTGTTCATCTGACAATTGCCTTATTTTCCAGACAGCATAGGAAGCCGAACTTAATTTACCTGCTAACTTTTCAATCTGAGGACCCCATTGCAATTTTGAATCAAGTGTCAATCCTAAAAATACGGTCGATGGGACTAGATCTAATATTTTCGCATTAAGTGCAACTGTTGGTACAATTTGAGTCACATTCGGCAATGAGAACCTGATGCATTTAGTTTTCCCTGCATTTAACAAGAGATTATTTGCCGAAAACCATTCTGATATAAAGCTGAGTGTTTTATTATGCTCAATAAGATCTTTATCCTTTCTATTTACTTTAAATATGAGCGAAGTATCATCAGCGAACAAAACTATGTCTGATACTTTCTCTACCAGATAAGGGATCATTTATATAAACTAGAAATAAAAATGGGCCCAATATAGATCCTTGGGGCACCCCCATTTTCACAGGATGACGCGCCGAAGTGGCACCGCCTATCGAAACCATCTGTTGTCGCCCCGATAAATAGGACATCACAAGATCAAGAGATGTGCCAGATATTCCATAGTACTTCAGTTTAACAACGAGCGTACGATGATCAACGCAATCGAAAGCCTTAGAGAGATCACAGAAAACTCCCAGCGCATCCTGTGATCCCTCCCAAGCCTCCAATATTGACCTAATTAATGTGCAACCTGCATCCTGAGTAGAGCGGCCCCTTGTAAACCCGAACTGCTTGTTATGCAATATCTCATTCACGTTAAAGTGCGACAACATTTGGCTGAGCATCAGCTTTTCAAATATTTTACTTAAAGCTGGCAGTATTGAGATAGGCCTATAATTCGTGGCATTTTTTGAACAACCTGCCTTGAAAATGGGTATTATCTTACTTATTTTCATTAAATCGGGAAAGACACCATCACTTATACAGCCATTGAAGATGGCTGCAAGGATTGTAGCAATGTTTAGTATGATTGATTCAATTGCTTTAACAGACAGTCCCCACAAATCTTCTGTGCCTTTCCTTTTAATACTCTTAAAAGCTTTTATAATATCATCACTTGTTACGGATTTAAAACTAAAGTTGGGTACAGTTTGTTTTACGCTTTGATTTAAAAAGAGTTCAGCCACATCTGGTGATGATGCGAGACACTTAGTAATATCCACGGGTATATTTGCAAAAAAAGCAGCTAAAAAATTGGCAATGGTAAGCTTGTCTGAAACCAGTTCATCACCAATATTCAATACTAATGTTTGATCTCTTGATCTACTTTTACCAGTTTCAGTATTAATTATTTGCCAAGCTGATTTTATTTTATTATCAGATTTTTTAATTTTATCTCTTATATATAAAGATTTAGCTTGAATGCAAACCTTTTTAAAAATTTTTGAATAATTTCTAACATAATTAATGAAATTGACATCAGGGTTATAGGACCTTCTGTCATACAACTCATATAAAAAATCTCTACTCAGTCTAATGCCTTGAGTTGCCCAAGAACTAAATTTTATCTTATTACTGTCAACCGTTATGTTTTTTATTTTACAAGCTTTATTAAATTCTTTGCAAATACAGTGGAATAATGTAGTGTACATATCGTTAGGCTTACTTTTGTTTGGCAATATATGGCACAAACTATTCTCCAGGTTGTTACTGAACTTTCCCAAATTAGATTTTGTTAAAGGTCTAAAACTAATTTTTTGTTTATTTATATTTATCTCATTTTTTATCTTTACTATTTGGCATTTATGGTCAGAGCGAACACCAGCCACCAAACACTTCTCAGAGACATCAAAGTTGGTAATTATGTTATCAATGCAAGTAGCAGATGTGGGTGTGACTCTCGTGGCCTCAGAGAACAAGCATTTAAGGTTAAAGGACCGAAATACAGATAGAAATATGTTTATTTCAGGTGAATCTGCTAAAATGTTCATATTAAAATCACCACATACAAGGATTTTTTTTTTACTTTTAATTTTCCTAAGAATGTCTTCTATTGTTGCTGTAAAAAGCTTTAAATCGGATGCTGGTGGTCTATACACACATATTATACAATAAAACTGCGTCTCTACACATGCCACCTCACACACACGCTCAATAGATAGTTGGCATATATCTTTACGTTCTTTAAATTTAATTTGGTCTCGAAGTAGTATCAGTACTCCACCACCCTCTGCCGAAACCCTATTATAAAAGCTGGCGACCCTATAGCCACAGACACTAAAAGCCATCTTGTGTGCCTTCAGCCATGTTTCTGTAAAACAAAGGATATCTATTTCATATTTTTCATTAAAAAGTTCTATGTCTAGAATTTTGCCAGAGAAGCGGTTTATATTTTGATGTGATAGAATTAGAAAGTTATCACACTTCTCTATTGTCATGCTTACATGTTTAAACTACTAACTAAATTGATTTTAATAACATTACTAAAAGATGGTATAAAAAGTGACTTCATCATACTACTTATGACTGAGTTAATATGTGCCGCTACTAAACTTGCAAGTATGTTCAAAAATTTTCTTGAAACAGTAACTGTACTCATGGTTACCCTACAAGAATCTATAAAACTATTTGTGTCCAAAAATATAAATTTATCACTATAATGGCTAACCAAAAACTGTAGGTGCATATTTAGCTTGTGGATATAATTATTTGTACTATCAGGCACATTGGACACATAGGGGAAGGCACACAATATTATCTTATTACAGTCTAATTCTAACATCTCAGTGAAACTATCTGTAATGTCTTTTTTCTTTAAGTTTTTACAATTTCCTACCATTAGAGTTATACATGATTTGGCACTGTGTTTATTCTGAATTAATTTATGTATTATAATACCTAATAAATATTACAAAAGGCGAAAGTTTGTGAGCTGGAGCGATTTTTTTTAAATTTGGTGTAGAGTTAGCTGACTCCCTATATTAACATATAGGCTATAATTTATAAAGTTTAACGCGAATACAACCGCGGGGCACAGCTAGTATAAAATATTTTAAATTTATGATCATAAATTAATGCTCTGTCATACGCGCCAAACAATGTCATACTTGGAGATAGAATAGGGAACGGTAGGCGTTCTGCCGTTAAGTTACAAACGATATATTATAATTTTGGCCGCATTGGATTAATCTAATGACCCACACAGTAATGGAAAAGAAAATAAAAAATGGTTTATTTCTCTCGTAAAAGTTCATAGTAATTACATTGCGATGTATAGACAAATGTTGCTTAAGAACTTTAGAGAGAGCTTGAGTCTAGGTCCGGTCTACTAGGCTCTAAATCTGATCTCCAGGCATTCTCCAATCTTGCATTGTTTATTAGAATTTTATTATAATAAACAAAATTTAATTAATATTAAAAAACAGCTGAGATACAAAAATAATGCTACTACAGTACATACATACATACATACATAGACTCACGCCTGTCTCCCAGAGGGGTAGGCAGAGACAACGGACTTCCATTTGTCACGATCCTTGCACACCTCTTTTGCCTCGATTACTGTCATTATATTCTTCATACATGCTCGCCGGTTTAAGGTACTTCTGACCTGCCCTTTCTTGAGAACATCTCCAATTTGGTCAGAGAATGTTCGACGTGGTCTTCCCCTTCCGGTTGTCCCATTCACACAGGCCAGGTATACTTCTTTTGTCAATCTTCTTTCATTCATCCTTTCTAAATGACCAAACCATCTCAGCATACCTTTTTCAATCTTTGTGACTACATCCTCTTTCACACCATAACGCTCTCTTATATCAGTATTTCGAATTCTGTCTCTCAAAGTCTACTACAGTAAAGAGAAAAATAAATAAAAAATAAAATAATAATTATAAAAATGGAAACTCACCCGCAAAATTGAGTGCTGTCTCATAGTCGGCTACCTCTGGCATCGATTCTTGTGGCTCGGTGGCGACGACTTGCCGTGTAGCTGGAACAAAAACATAGATTAATTAATATCTGGGGACATCTGGGGACAATATCTGGGGACAATGTCACACAGATCATCCTAGCCCCAAACTAAGCAAAGCTTGTACTATGGGTACCAGGCGACGATATACATACTTATATAGATAGATAAATACTTAAATACATAGAAAACATCCATGACTCAGAAACAAATATTCGTGCTCATCACACAAAGATTTGTCTTGAGTGGGGATCGAACCCACGTCCTTTGGCTTATCAGTCAGGGTCACTAGCCACCAATTTGTTCAGTGCCTTACACATCAAAATATCTTCACTTTCTATTACAAAAATATCCATATACTACGCAAAAACACTAATAACAATTTTGCGGTAGAATCATCTACAGCAAAATTGTTATCTCAATAAGTTATTATCATAGCAGCAATTTAAGTTCCTGACGCATTGCTATTTAAAAGTGCATTGTTTGTGTAAATAAATTTGTTTCTGGCACTCGCCGACCTCTACCACTGCTTGCTCGGCTCGAGCATGCATCTAGACCTACTTTATCAAGAGAGAAACACATTTTATACGCCAGGGTTCATTTATAAGATAAGATAAGATAATGTTTTATTGACACCAATATACATACATTCTTACATTTCAGTACAATGTTTAGAGCCTTATAGGTACTTAATTATTGCATAACTTGTCGAAAACTGATTCCCAAGCTAGGCTAATTTGCCTGTATTTTGGGAGGCAGTGTACAATCGTGTACTTATTTTAATTACATTTGGAGGCAGTCGCTGCGCTGTATATGTAAAAATAAAATTATTTAAAAATTAAAATTACTTAAAGAGATAAAAGAAACAAAAAACAAAATAGATTGCGTGTGTGTGTGTGTATGTCTGTGTGAGTAATGTGTGAGTGGTAGTATGAGACGATAATATTCGATATTGTTTATTTATGCGATATATGTAATTAGATTCTCTGTTTCCAGATAGTCGAGTTGGCGAAGCCATGTAGTAACTTTATGTTTAGTTATATTGTTACTTTGGTTGGAGATATTTAATTTTTTGTGTATTTTGTTGTATATTTTACAGCTTAGACTATTGTATTGTCTTCGAGCAAATGAAGTTTTGCAGGTGACTGGTAAACAGACCGATTTATTTTTACGTTTCCCTGGATCAGGTGGGGGGACTGTGGGATGTTTTTTTAATACTGTTTGGAGCACATAGAGCTGTCGTACTGTGAGTAGATTACAGTCCGAGTACAATTTAGTCGTTGGGTATCTATAAGGTTTTCTAGTCATTACTTTTAGTACAGCTCGTTGTGCTCTCTCAAGTCGGAGGAGATGTGTTTTAGCTGCTCCACCCCATACCGTGATGCAGTACTGTAAGACAGACTGGCATAAGGCCACATAGACAAGTTTCATTCTAACTGTTGTTGCAGCGTCTCTTAGTGATTTGAAAATGTGTATTAATTTCCTCGTACGCGTAGTCATTAAATCTACTTGCTTGTTCCATTTAAGTCCACAGTCTATCTCCACGCCGAGATATTTGGCAGATTCTACGCGCTTAAGCTGATAGCATGTGAAGCTGTTTAAAGTTATACATGTGTGCGCTTTGATATTGAAGTTCTGAGGTGGGCTGTTTAATTTTGTGATGGCAAATGGTAGATATGTAGTTTTGGAGAGATTCAGGGTCAAGAGATTTTTATTTAGCCAATGCACGATTTTTGATAGAGAAAATTCGGCTCTTTCTTTAACGGAATGCCAGTCAGGTCCTGAGACAAGGATCGCAGTATCATCGGCATAAGTATATATGTTAGTATGAGGAAGGGACATAGTGCATAGGTCATTAATGTACAAAAGAAAGAGGGTTGGTCCCAGTATGCTTCCTTGCGGGACGCCGTAGAAGACGTCTTCCTCATCACTGATATAGTTTTCTATCTTAACCGTTTGTTTCCTGCAGCAAAGGTAGTCTTTGAATATGTTCCATGGCATGCCTCGTATCCCTAGTTTGTATAATTTTTTTTTTATATATAATTTGCTGTGCAATTAGTATATTTGATATGAAAATTATTTAATTAATGGGTGATCAGTTGTTTGATGTCCATTTAAACATATCCCTATTATTTCTGGCAAAGGAAATACATGAAAAAACCACGGCATTGAAACTAAAAATTCTACCACTCAAACCATATCTAAACCATGTAAATACACCTTTTGACATATTTTTAATATAAATATAAATAAATTGTACAATATGCAGTCTGTCGCCTATAGAAATTTTGCCCCGCTAACCCTAGGATGGACAGGATTTGAACATTTAATATAATGTAATAAAAATCGTTTAAAATTCTATATTTATATGTATTCTTTAGAGGAGAGATATATAGGAGGTATGCAGCGCTCACCTAACACCTTATAATAATTAGGTACTTATAATATTACTATTATCAATCGGCAGTTAAAAAACTACTCTCCCACCTTTCACCGAGAGTCTCAAATTAATTGGCCAAGGTAATAATTCAGTCCCTATGAAACAAGTTCTGTTATGTCCATGCTAGGTATCTCCTACATTAATTGCACAGACAACATTACACCATTAATTAATTGCTTTCTAGAAAAGCTTGTAAGTAATCAAAAGTAAATGTAAGTTTTATTAGTGACTAACTATTTATGAATTAGGAAGACAGGTATTCAAAGAATGTTAACTATTTTCGTACTAGCACACACACACACAAACGAACACACGGAAATAAGACCTAATTCTTAGAATTCCATGAATTCGCCGTCCCGAAACCGCGTCCATCGCCATCCATAGAGGAGGGAATACTCGATAGAGTCTGAGATTCAGATGTAGGTTTAAGAGGGCCCCTGCCATGCTTCAATGCTCACCTTCTCTGTCTCTCAGTGTTTCCTCTTCTTCCTAGCCAAATATAATATGATCCTAATAATGCCGCTTGATAAGTGAGAAGAGTCACAGTATGGGACCCAAGAAGCGGGAAACGAAGCAGAGGACGTCAGAAGAAAAGATGGATTGAAGATATACAAAATGTGGCAGATAAACTGTGGACAAGGATAGCAATGGACAGGACATATGGAAGGAGTTGGAGGAGGCCTATGCCAAAGTGCAAACAGACGACGATAACCGGTGTCTTAATAGCTAGTAAGGGTAAAAAAAAAATTCATGTTTTAAATAATGCATGGAAATTGTATATATTAATAACAATCCTATAAATAAAAAAATATATAATAATAATCGAATGTAAAAGTGAGTTTGTAATTTATTAATTGTCTGAAGACACCGTCGCAGTTATAATTTTAAGTTTTCATTTGTAATTAGTACTTCTTTAAAAACTTAATATCTGTATTTTTTACCTATTGTCTGAATAAAGGGCTTATTTGTTTTATTTATTATTTATAATAATGCCGCTATGGATATTCGTTCTGATAAAGAACTTACGGAAGTCCTTGATAATCTTTTAATAGAAAATTAGGTGAGGTTATGTTTGAACTGGAAGGTTATATTCGTAGAGGGATTTTGCTGGTATACCCCTCGCACCCGGCACCTTTCTACGGCATATTAATTAACCACAAAGCCATTTGTGAAATCGTAATACCTGTTGATATTTAACGCGTGATCCTTAGGGATGTTGGTTTCCCACGGCACGGTAAGCTCTGCTCTGCTGCGCTTGCGACCGCAGTTTGGCGGTAGCGAGTACGCAGGTGGCTCTGCCCAACTACCTGATATAGCACTTATTAGCCTTTTGGTTCTTCTTTCCGGTCTGGAAACCACACAGCTAGACTAACGTATGTAAGAACTGTCAACATTAAAATAAGAATTAAATATGGATAGTAGTTAACCCCAAATCAAAGAATCTTCCTTTTGTATAACATAAAAATCCATATTCCACGGCAAAATCTGATAGTGCGGCCAAACAGTCATCTTTAAATTTTATAATCATAAACAGCTCTAAATTTTATAATAAGCAGCAATTTAAGTTCATGACGCTATTAATTATTACTATTTATTAAAAAGTGAATAGTTTATTTACTGTCATTATATTTTACATACATGCTCGCTGGTTTAGGGTACTTCTGACCTTTATTGAGAACATCATGGGCAGAGAAAGAAGAGGTGCGCAAAGACCGCGACAAATGGAAATCCGCTGCCCCTGCCTACCCCTCTGAGAAACAGGCGTGAGTCTATGTACGTATGTGTGAATTTGTGTCAATAAATTTGTTGAATGGTCGCAGTTCAAACCTAACCTAACCTACTTTTCTAGTAGCCAAACACATTTTCAGTTTCGCCTGGGTATATTTGCTGTGAGATATTTGATATGAATATTATTTAATTGGTGATTAAAATTGATGGATGATGAGACTATTGGTGTGCATTTAAAAATAATTATTTAAATATTATTATTAAACCTTGTGTTTTTATGTGTCTGTGTATCTTTATACCAATGTATTTAAGCGTTAGTTTACCGTATTTCTGCTTGGAATAAGAGGTATGAATGGTTGAATTTCTAATTGGCTGTATTGTGTGTAATAAAATAATCTCAAGAACAATTTCTTATAACCATTTTAACTAGCTTTTAGATAAACTCTCGTGAGACCAGTGGTTCTAGCACTAACTATTAAATGGTGAGATTAAATTCGCTGAATATATATTTGATAGTACCAGTACGCTGTAATATTGGAAAGCTTTTTGATATCCCCTCGTAAAAACGTATTCGACCTTAGTGACCAATAGACAGTGATCAATGACCACCACATGTCAGCTTTATGGATCCCTAATTTAGAAGTTCTCATTAAGAATTTAAAAATATAAAAAATATCCGAGCTGTCACGGGACGCCTGGCAGATGTGAAACCTCGACATTATTTTGTAAAAGTAATATGCAGAAAAGAACATAATATTGTGATAGGAACTAAATATGTCATAATGATAAAATAAAATATTACGATTTTTTCCAGATAACGATGACTATTTATTGAATAAACATTTATTTTCATTAAATACAAAAATTTACGAGAATCGCACAGTCGATTACGCATGGCGACGCGTCGCCACACCGTACACACTACTGCATATAGACTGTATATATGTATATACCATCGTATAGCGTGGCGACGCGTCGCCACGGCATGCGTCGCCACGCCAGAAATCGGTTTTACGTGCGGCTATAGATGTTTCACATAAAAAAAAAACAAATCAATTGTTTAAGCGACCTTAGTGACCAATAGACAGAGATCAACGAAGTGATGATATAAAAAAAAATCGAAACCTACATATTAAAGTATTTTTTTAATAGGTTTCTATAACGTTGCGATTTGGAGGGGATTGTCAAAGTCGGCGCACTTGGCATGTATGTTGGTGACCGCAGTTTGGTGGTAGTTAGTACAGAGGGGGCGCTGTGCATCCCTTAGTCACTACTTACGACACCCATGGGGTGAAATGGGGTGGCCTTGTGATTCTTTCTCAGCCAGAAATGGCTTTCTATTAAGTAGATAGAGTTTCAGAAGTTCGTTAGAGAACTGTCGTACGTTAAAAGTTAGTGAAATGGTATAAAGTCATCAAGATTATTTTATTTAATTCGTTGTGGTTTAGTGACGATAGTAAATAAAATATAAATATAATTCAAATTTTATTTTTGGGGATTTATAACGGGACTCATTAGTTTAAGCAAGAGATCCTCTATCATTGATAATTAATTGGTATCATAACATATAGCACTCGGTGATTAAAGATAAAGAAAGCCAATTGCAAATGTATGCAATTTGTAGGAAACAGGATAAATTCAGCGAAATATATTGATTATCATACCTTTATACTGGTGTCGGATATAAATGAGGAGTAAATTACACTGAATAACTTATTACAGAGTTTGCATAATAATATGCTTGGTATGCGACGGGCCTGTTGGCGTGGTTGGCAAACGCTTACTTTTCACGCCAGAGGTCGTGGGTTCGATTACCACCCAGCACAGATATTTCAGTGTCCTGTTTTTCCTGAGTCTGGGTGTAATTATCTGTATAAGTCATCATCATCACATCAGCCGAAAGCCCACAAATGCCTCCCGAAAGATCTACCCAATTGCCGGTCTTGCGCTATCCGCATCCAGCGACTTCCAGCGACTCTCATAAGATAATCGGTCCAACTTGTAGGGGGCCTGCCCACGCTGCGTCTTTCGGTTCGTAGTCGCTTCTCGAGAACCTTTCTGCCCCAGCGGCCATCGCCTCTATGAGCTACGTGCCCCACCCACTGCCACTTCAGCTTGGAAATTGTTCGGGCTACGTCGGTTACTTTGGTTCGCCTGCGGATTTCAACATTTCTGATTCGATCTCGCAGAGAAACTCCAAGCATAACCCTTTCCATTGTTATTTGCGACCAATTAAATATGTAAGTATGTATTTACAAAAGAAAAGTATTATATGTAGTATACAGTCATTCAGTATTTACATGCAGCAAAACGTCTGCATATGATAAATAATGCAATAATTTCCTCGAGGAGGTTGTGCGGTGGATGATCTCTCCAAATACAACGTCGGTTTACTATTATAAAAAGCCACTAATTTAAATACGTGCCGTAACTCACGTAAACTTTTTATAATAATATCATCCTCTATCTTATCTTTCGCTATTTAACTTGTCACGCTTGACCATGGTCCAGGTAGCAACTAAAATCCTAGATAGAATAGATAGATAGAATACTCTTTAATCTACACACTTAAACGAAAACAAAATCATCATCATCATCATCATCATATCAGCCGAAAGACGTCCACTGCTGGACAAAGGCCTCCCCCAAAGATCTCCACAATTGCCGGTCTTGCGCTATTCGCATCCAGCTGTTTCCAGCGACCCGCACAAGATCATCGGTCCATCTTGTAGGGGGCCTGCCCACGCTGCGTCTTCCGGTTCGTGGTCGCCACTCAAGAACCTTTCTGCCCCAGCGGCCATCGGTTCTACGAGCTATGTGCCCCGCCCACTGCCACTTCAGTTTTGCAATTCTTCGGGCTATGTCGGTGACTTTGGTTCGCCTGCGGATTTCGACATTTCTGATACGATCCCGCAGGGAAACTCCGAGCATAGCCCTCTCCATTGCTCTTTGGGTGACCTTGAGCCTTCTAATAAGGCCCATAGTGAGCGACCACGTCTCTGTTCCGTATGTCATCACTGGCAACACACACTGGTCGAAGACTTTCGACTTGAGACACTGCGGTATTTTGGACGAGAAGATGTTACGTAGCTTCCCGAACGCTGCCCAGCCGAGTTGGATTCTACGATTGACCTCCTTCTCGAAGTTGGACCTACCTAGTTGGATGGTCTGTCCTAGGTAAATGTAGTTCTCTACAACTTCGAGTGCAGAGTCACCAACTTTCAATTGAGTGGGTGCAACATGGACGTTTGACATGATTTTCGTCTTATCCATGTTCATTTTCAGACCCACTTGTTGAGAGACTCTGCTGAGGTCATCGAGCATTGTACCGAGGTCTTCCATGGTCTCAGCCATGACTACTATATCATCGGCAAATCGAAGGTGAGTGATGTACTCGCCATTGACATTGATGCCAAAGCCTTTCCAGTCCAGAAGCTTGAAGACGTCTTCCAATGCAGCGGTGAACAGTTTCGGAGATATAACTTCTCCCTGTCTCACGCCTCGCTGCAAGTGGATAGGTTTCGAGTTCTGGTCCTGGAGTCGCACTGACATAGTGGCGTTTTCATACAAACACTTTATCACCTCGATATACCGGTAGTCAATTTGGCACCTTATGAGAGACCTCAGCACGGCCCATGTTTCGATAGAATCGAAGGCTTTCTCATAGTCCACAAACGCTAAGCACAGTGGCTTGTTATACTCTTCGGTCTTCTGTATAACTTGCCGCAGCGTATGTATGTGGTCTATGGTGCTAAAGCCTTTTCGGAAACCGGCTTGTTCGGGAGGCTGGAAGTCGTCAAACCTGCGCGCGAGACGGTTCGTAACGACCCTCGAAAACAACTTGTTAACATGGCTCAGCAGTGTGATGGGTCTATAATTCTTCAATAGGGTCTTGTCGCCCTTTTTGAAGAAGAGCACCACCACACTTCTGTGCCATGCTTGTGGCGTTTGACCATCTAGTATGACGGAGTTAAATAACTTCTGAAGGGCCCGTAGGATTGGTGTACCACCCGCCTTCAGAAGCTCTGCTGTAACTCCATCATCACCAGGCGCCTTGTTGTTCTTGAGTTGTTTGAGAGCCATTCTAATCTCGTACAGGCTGACGTCCGGGATGTCTTCGGTGTAATGTCGGGTTAGTCGTGCTCTGGGATCTGAGGCATGACTTTTGACAGGTGGCTGTGTTGTCGTATATAACTGTCCGTAGAACTTCTCGATCTCTCCCAGCAACTCAGGCTTAGACGTGACGATTCTACCATCCTCAGTCTTCAGCTTCGTCAGTTGGCTCTGTCCAACAGACAGAGCTCTTGCGAACACTTCAGAGCCTTTGTTTCGCTCGATGGCCTCTTTAATACTAATTGTATTAAATTGCCGCGTGTCGCGAGTCAAAGACTTTGAGATCTGTCTGTTGAGCTCCCGATATCTGATAGCATCATCTGAGGATGTCAGAACCATTTTCCGTCTATCTTCCATAAGTTGCAGGGTAAAGTCAGAGATCTTTTTAGTTCTGTTTGTACGACGGGCCTTGAATACCTTAGACCCAGCCGTATGGACAGCTTCTACGAGCCTGTCATAGTATAAGTCCACTTCCTCGCAGTCTGCTAGGCATTCGAAACGGTTTTGCAGTTCGAGCTGAAATGGTTCGGGGTTTTGGACGTGGATAGGTAAAGGTCGGAGCGTAGATTTTATCAGTCGGGACCTCTGGAGTTTGACATTAAGGTTCAATGAGCCTCTGACCAGTCTGTGATCGCTCCCGGTTTTAACCGCATTGATCACGGAGACATCATTGAACATCTGTCGTCTCGTCGACAAGATAAAGTCTATCTCATTTTTAGTTTTACCATCGGGGCTCACCCAGGTCCATTTGCGGTGATCCGGCTTCCTGAAGAAGGAATTCATCATAAAGAGTCCCTCCTTCTCCATGAAGTCGGCCAACATTTGGCCCCGGGGGTTCCGGTCTCCAGTTCCAAATTGCCCCACTCTCAGCTCATTACCGAATCGTTTGCCCAACTTCGCGTTAAAGTCCCCATGACCACAGTGAAATACGAGTTAGAGGTATGTATGGCTCTGGATATGTCCTCATACATAACCTCGACTTCATCGTCGGAGTGTGTCGAAGTGGGTGCGTATACCTGTATAACCTTCAACGAATACCGCTTGGTGATTCTGAGTATAAGGTACGCAACCCTCGTCGACACACTCTCGATTTTCACTAGGTTGTTCACGAGGGACTTGTGGACTATGAACCCGACACCACCTCGGGATATTTGGTCACCCTCCCGGTAATAGAGCAGGTTTCCGGATTTCAGTATTATCGAGTCCTCCCCCTCTCTTCGGACTTCAGATAATCCTACAATATCCCAATGTAACCTGCTCAATTCTTCCTCCAGTTCGGTTATCTTCTCGTCGGCCCGCAGTGTACGTGTGTTATATGTTGCCAGGGTCAGAGGTCGTCGGTGTTGGAACGCAATGTATAAACAAACTACATTGGATATAAAGAACGTAATGTACAGAGGCCAGCACATCAAGCTACCCCAATCTGTCAAATTTCCCCAATTGAAAGTGAACCTTATGCCTTTGTGATAAAGTTGAAAATCTATAAAAGAAATTTGACAGATTGGGTTAGCTGGATATGCTGTCGTCTGTACAACGGGCGGTCTTATCGCCTTAAGCGATCTCTTCCAGACAACCTTTGGATGGATAGCAACTAAAAGTAAAGTGTACAGTAGCAGGAGTGCAGCAAATAAATTATACTAAGGAACTGTGATATAAATATATTGTATACCAAATACTTAGTATGACATTCTACAAAAGGAAGAAAAATATACTAATGAACTCTTCAAGCACGGGATTGTAATACCACCATCTGTCAAACTTCGGGTTGATACTGAGATTTTTTTCTCTTTAAATCACTTTTTGGCCCGCCCCGGGATTTGAACTCAGGACCTCATTATCTGCGGTTAAACACGCTTCTACTAGACCAATGAGCCAAACATACCAATACCAAGTATTTGGTATATTTGCATTTATTTGGTCTAATTGTTAATTATTTCCAACAATCCGTGTACCTAAATATCTATATGTACAGTCGCCAGCACATCCAGCTATCCCAATCTGTCAAATTTATTTTATGGATTTTCAACTTTATCACATAAGCATAAGGTTCAATTTGAATTGGGGATATTTGACAGATTGAGGTAGCTTGATGTGTGATAATTTCTAGGTGCAGACGCCAGTCTGGACCTAGAAATTATTATAAATTAATTATATATTACTACAAACATGTTCTATTTACAAGCGCTTTTTTAAAGTCTACGTGAATAAAAACCATTGTTATTTTATTTATAGCCTTATCATTATTATAACCTATTTTCCTCACTTCCTTATTTGTCCCACACCTAATAAGACCCCCGATTGTAAAAGATTGTGTTATTCGTGTCCAATGTAATTATCCTGTTAGCGTGTACTTCGGAGAGCACGTAAAACTGTCGGTCCCAGTTGGAGCCATAATACAACAGTCTTTTAGCCATGTCAGAGGCATACTGAGCGGCTTGAACATCTGAGACTAGGATGACCACTGTCCATACGATAAGTAAGTATTAAAAAAACCGGCCAAGTGCGAGTCGGACTCGCGCACGAAGGGTTCCGTATCATTATCTATAGAAACGTTTGTTGTATGGGAGCCCCATTAAATATTTATTTTAATTTGTTTTTTATGAGATGCAGCCTGGTGACAGACGGACAGACAGACAGCGAAGTCTTAGTAACAGGGCCCCATTTTACCCTTTGGTTACGGAACCCTAAAAAAAGCATAAACAACAAAACACATTAACTTAAGGAGAATATTTTTTTTCGTTAGTTTCTATCAGATATACAAAGTGTGACATTCTATGGGTAAATTCCAAACTATAAAACAAGTAGGTAGACGGAAATCTTATATTCGATTACACAAATATACCCACTCTTCTTCTCAGACATCAATATTATTCTAGAATGAAAGTAATACGAAATAATTTCCTGGGGCATTATTCGCGCACTTCCATCTGATCCCAACTTAAGCAGAGCTTGAACCATGGAACCAGATAAAAGATATACTACCTACTTTTCTTTTGAAAATACATACTTATATGGATAATTACACCTAGACTCAGGACAAACAGACACGTTCATGCACACACAGCCCTAACTTGAGGCGTGAAAGGCAAGGACCTCCCAATCACGCCTAAGTAAAACGGTAATACTTCTTGATTCTTTCTTATATTGAGCAAATAAATTGAAAATGATTTGGCTGACCCAGAGGTTCGATCTCCACCTAGGTAAAATCTTTGTGTGATAAGCACAATTGTTTGTTCGGTATCTGAAATATAGGGACACTTTCTATTCCAAAACTTTCATTATCCAATGGGACGACTAGTCACACGACCGGAAAGAGGTCCAGTACAAAATCGAAGGCATATCTGTCCTGGGTGGTCATCGAACCCACGACCTCCGGCGTGAAAAGCAAGCACTTGCCAACCACGCCAACAGACTCGTCAAATATCTATACAAATAAATAAAATTGGAGTGTCTGTTTGTAATATTGAAATAACCGGTTTTAACTACATAAATATGAATATATATACGGTACATACACCAAAATAACATTTTTTACAATTTTTGTCTGTCTGTTTGTTCCGGCTAATCTCTGAAACGGCTGGACCGATTTTGACGGGATTTTTATTAGCAGGTAGCTGATGTAATAAGGAGTAACTTAGGCTACTTTTATTTTAGAAAAAGTCTTTTATTTTACAAAAAAAAATCAAAATTAACTAATTAACACGCGGACGAAGTCGCGGGCTCAGCTAGTAATGAATAAAAATGTATAAAAACTGCTGCTGCTACTTTGACTGTTTTTTTTTACTTTTATCATGGTGCCTCTATAACCCATTGTGTAATAATAATGATGAAATGGTAATTATGATTCCGCCTACGAAGCGCGGTGACAGTTTGTCACCAACGTTTATCTAATGAACCGATATTTTGCGACAAATCTTAGTACATATAATTGCTTTGAAATACAGGATTTCCCTGTGTATTACAATGAAGAGTTAATATAGTACATGTTCATTGAATAAAGCCGTGTTAATCAATATAAATAAATTTATTTATTTATTTAATAGGAAGACCAACAGCTTGAACATACCAATATAAATGGCATTACTAAGCCTCATAAAGCCAATTGCAATTCGAAAAAAGCAAGCCTGGTGTTTCTTTGTGGCTTTCTTCTCCGGGTCGTCCACCTAGGTAGCTAGAGAAAGACGCAGGTAAGCTAGGGTAGGTTCCTCAGCGGCGAGGATCGTGTTCGTTGATCGAATAAATTTCATTATTTCATTTCATTATCTTCTGACTGCACGTGTGGCGCAGCGGCTAAAACAGTCGCCTCGCCGCTTCGTGTCGCGGGTTCGAGTCCCGCGCCGGACCACTATTTGTGTGACCCATATATAGTTGTTCTGAGTCTGGATGTAATTTGTGTCCGTATATTATATGTTTGTAAAGTACCCCGCGACACAGGGATTAAATTCCCTAAAGCGGGCGTTGTGTTTAAAAAAAAAATATTATAGGTCCTCGCTTAATACTTGGGTAATAACTACCACACTGCCATCTGATCCCACACTAGGCAGAGCCTGGCAACCAGACAATTTATAAACATACTTATATATTTCAAAATACATACATATTATAGGTAAATTACACCCAGACACAGTACAAATAATTGTGCGCATCGCCATTGACCTATATGTATTCTACATAAGTCTATGGCTCATCACACAAAGATTTGTCCTGGGTGGGGATCGAACAACGACCTCTGGCTTAAGAGACAGGGTCACTAACCACTAGACTAACACGTCGCATTACTTTTTGACGGGGATTCGAAACAGTTTTTTGACGCTCTTTAGTTATCACTATTATTATTCATTATCATACTGTATTTATAATATAAGACTATTAAAATTTCAAATGTGACAGGTGACAGATGGACAGACAGCGGAGTCTCAGTAATCGGAACCAATAAATATACTACTATACGAAAGATGTATTTCTGTTGACGCAACAAGAAATACTTAAATTAAATTAAATAAATATTTAAAGGGAATACATACAACAAAAGTGATTGTTTTTCTCGATGATAATCGCACCATTAAGCCCAGTATATTTAAGAGCGATTCTCATACAAGAATTACCGTTAATATACCGTTGGCGTGATTGGTAGATACGCTGCCTTTCACGCCCCAGGTCGTGGGTTCGATTCCCACCCGGCACAAATATTTGTGTGCATGAACATGTCTGTCCTGAGTCCTGAGTATATAAGTATGTATTTACAAAAAAATAGTATATGTAATATAACAGTTATCTGGTTTCCATAGTACAAGCTCAGCTTAGTTTGGGATGAGATGGCCGTGTGTGAATAATGCCCCAGGATATTATAATCGTGATCTCCTGCTGTTTTTATAGATAATGATTCGGAACCCTTCTTGCGCGAATCCACCTTGCACTTGGCCGGTATATTTTTAATCGTCACAATGAGTCGTCTGCCGTTCAGTGCTTGACGTAGCATCTATTGAGAAACACTAACCAAAAGGTTTTTCGGCAATGTTTCTCAGTAGCTGCTACGATAAGGTATTCTGATTAAAAAAAAGGATTCCTACTGAGTTTAGTAAGGATCTTTTTTTATTAATATCTAAAATAATATCAACATAGTTTGAAACTTAGTAATATACCGTGCTACACAATTTGGCTTTAATCTATGTTTTAACTTTATTGATTGTCAGTTCTCTAGTGTCGATGGGTTTAGTTGTCAAAGAGTTACTGATTTTGTAGAGACTTTCCGCATATGCTTTGAATTCTTGATAGGACTTATCCGCGCCCGCGCTCGGGAATTTGAATCCGTGTGTCGTGGGGTACTTTACAAACAAATAACAGACACACAAATTACATCCAGACTCAGAAAACTATTTATGGGGCACTCAAATAGTTGTCCGGAGCGGGAGTCGATCCCGCGACACGAAGCGGCGAGGCGACTATCTTAGCCGCTGCGCCACAAGTGCAGTTAACTTTCCGTTTGATTTGATCCCTGTGTGTTATCTTTGTGTGACTGACTGAATATCACTCTGCCATCACCCACATCCCTGCGAGCCTCAAGGGAATAACAGTAATCATCAAGTCAGTTGAATGACGACCACTGCGAACATATATCATAACGCTACGCTTAGCAGACAGGATGACAATCACAGTATGATTGTTTTAGTACTAAGAGAGATGCTGCTGCGTGTTCTCTAATAGATATTTCCTAGGGGCGACTTCTGCGAATCTCACGGGATGAGATGGGGTGGCGATAGTCTATGCCGTCAACCACACAGCACCAATAACGATCAGCTGATGCATTTTGTACAGGGTGCCAAATTTTCACAAACTAGTTTTGTCTTTTGTCACAAACTAATTAGTCCAGGGTCATGGGTAGATAACGCTTCTTGACTTATGCCCACCATTTAAATTACACCTTGTATAGGGATCACACAATGGTGCTCCTGATATTTTATTATTAATGTAACCTTTTTTAAGTAACCCTAAAAACTTTCACTGCTTATAAAATGAATAAAAAAGGTTTTTATTCACGTAGATTTTAAAAAAACGCTTGTAAAGAAAATGTCTGTAGTAATATAATTAAGTAAGTATACATAATTATTTCTAGATACATAGATATTTAGGTACACGGATTGTATGAAAATATGTATAAAATTTATTTTATAATATCAATGATATTTAGCTAGCTTGTATTAAGTTATTGTCGAAGAGATTATATATAAGTTTAATTATCGAAATTTATAGTTTTAACTATTTTTACTACATATTGTCTGAATGGTTCTGTCTATATTAAGGTATTATTATTGGTACTTCACCCGACAGTGATTCCTCCCGTGCAGGGATTGAACCCGAAAAAGTTTTTATAACAAACTTCCCAATGATATTAGAGAATTGTCTACGAATAAGTTTAAAAGAATTATTAAAGCCAAATTGTGTAGCAGGGCATATTACAAAATTTCTGATTATTTAAGTGATAAAAGTGCTTGGGATGGAGAGTTGTTCTGAGTCAACACACATGATTGTAATTAATCTTAAGTATATTTTATTTTAAAAAAAGATTCCTACTGAGTTTTCTGGCAGTGTTTCTCAGTAGCTGCCACGTCATGCACTGCACGGTAGGGTAAAAAAAATATGACGAACTGACGATTCCACATAAATGTAAAATTTTTACGGAATAAAGTTACTTTGACTTTGATGTGGTAGCGAGGTGACTACATCTACCACTGCGCCTAGCGAGTATCGAAGTACTGTTATACTGTTTCAATAGTAACAGTTTCCTCGTCGGAATTCGCTTATATAGCTGTTTTATAACTTTGATATGAAATATTTTCAGTTGTTTCAATCCATATGAAACCGCAGCCGATAACGTAGTTGCGTATTGATGGATGTTTTAATACGATTACAGGTTCAATTCCTAATTCTTGCGTATGATATGTTAGGTAATTTACTTACTGACTTCATAGTAACTTAGATTGTAGCTTTATCTAAGTTTTGTAATATATGTATGTATCGATGACATAGAAATATAGCCGTGTGTTTTCCTGCCCAGGGGCTCTACCGGCTAAGTCACTGAACATCGATTTCTTAAATGGCGTTCAAATAAATAAAGGTTAAAAATGACTTAATCAATCGTTAAATCGGCTTCCATGAGCACATGGTCCGTATTTCTACCTTCTGCTGCTTCTTTTTTCTGCCAAGAAAAATTCTCACTATCAGCACGGAGGCTAAAAGTAGGCGATATTACAACGCTGTGCCTCAGAGACACTTAAAGTCGTCGTCCCTGTACCTGAACTGTTTCTGGTCGTGTCAGCTTGTTGTCATATTGACGTCATAAATGGTCCGGAATCGATTGTCAACGTTGAAGCCGATGTCGTTACATCGGCTTCAACGTTGACAATCGATTGGATATCGATATGGATTAAATCATTTTTAACCTTTATTTATTTGAACGCCATTTAAGAAATCGATGTTTGGCGACTTAGCCGGTAGAGGCCCAGTTAGAATAATAGGGCCACCCCATACCTTCCCGTGGGTGTCGTAAAAGGTGACTAAGGGATACACCAGGGGCTCTACCGGCTAAGTCGCCGAACATCGTTTTTGTGGATGGTGTTCAAATAAATAAAGATAAAAATTACTTAATCAATTGTTAAATTGGCTTGCATGACCACATGTGACGTCATCAATGGTCCGGAATCGATTGTCAACGTTGAAGCCGATGTAACGATGGATTAAATCATTTTTAACCTTTATTTATTTGAACGCCATTTAAGAAATCGATGTTCGGCGACTTAGCCGGTAGAGTCCCAGTTAGGATAACAGGGCCACCCCATACCTTCCCGTGGGTGTCCTAAAAGGTGACTACACCAGGGATACACCAGGTAGTCGGGCAGCAGTGCCCCCTGTGTACTAGCTACCACCTAACTGCGATCGCCAACTTTCATCCCAAGCGCGGTGACTACGGCAATATCCCTCCAAATGGCATGATTTAGAAACCTTTGGGGGAGGCCTATGTCCAACAGTGGATGATATTAGGCTGATGATGATGATGATGATGATGATGAATAAAGTAAGTATTATGTTTATTACAAATAAGAAATTCCAAAAAAAGAATTACTGCCTAACGTTTATTTAGGAGGCGCTTATAGTTGTTCCCTCTCACTAATAGAAAACATCTAATGGTTTAAGCATCTAGGCGCGCGGTCAGTTTACAGATGGGTGAGCATAATAGTTGTATTAACTTCTTCATGTGTCAGGGGACATTTCAAGCTGTCGATCATAGCTGTATTTATTTGAGAATACTCTAAGCCATCTCATATCTCTCTGTAGCTCTACTAGGCGGCTTAAACAAATGTGGCACTAGAGTGATCACTCCTCATAAAAATTAAGTAATAAATAAAATAATAACTCGCCACATATTTTTGTAGATATAAGTCTGGTAATCTATTTTAATAATTAAAATTATTTAAAAAATATTACTAAAATTAAAATTTAAAAATATACTCACGGCTAACGTCCACTGGCGCAATTTTACACACCATGTTTTTTTTATTTTTTGCACAAACTTTTTTTTAAATTTATTTCCGCAAATATTTTCCGCCGAGCGCGTGCGGGCGATTCGCACAGTAGCGTACGAAACACTGGTCAGTCTGTGACCATTGTACCACAGAGTTACGCCTCGACAGATAAGGCAGGGATGTGCGAAATTCTTTAAACAATTTCTCGGTTAATATCTCGAGTTAAGGTTTGATAACTGTCCGGTGGCCGCGCCGTGGTAATCGATTCCGACTGCGTATCGATTTACTGAACGAGTATTATTTTATAATTTATCGAACAAAATTTTGAAATACTTTCTATAGAATAAGTGTCATAGTATATTATTAGGTAAAACCATACGTTTGAATATACAAGTTGTAACATAAATAATATAGTGCTGTGTGGTGACGGCAGAGAATATCATCACCCCATCTCATTCCGTGTGGAACGTAGAAATTGTCCAAGAGAATACCTACCAGAGAACACCAAACTGCGATCGCCAGCCCCATGACTATTATGGCATATCCCCAATTTTTGGGGAGGCTTTTGTCCAGCAGTGGACGTGTTTTAGCTGACTTGATGAACATAAATAGTGGACGTTACTTAAGAGCGCTATCTACCCATAAAAAGAAATAAAAACAAAAACACTTTTTTTAATTTGAGGCCTTTGTCCAGCTGTCGACATCTTTCGGCTGATATGATGATGATTTTTGTTATTTGTATATGCAGCAGCTAAGTTAGTCGCCTTGCCTCTTCGTGTCGCGAGTTCGAGTCCCACACCGGACACCTATTTGTGTGACCCATAAATAGTTGTTCTGTCTGAATGTAATTTTTATCCGTCTATTATATGTTTGTAAAGAACCCCGCGACACAGGTATTAAATTACCTAGTGCGGGGGTTGTCTTAAAAAAAAAGTATCATCAAATCCGTTGTGTAGTTTTTGGCTGAAAGAGTAACAAACATCCATACATCCATACCCACAAACTTTGTATTTCTATTATAAGTAGGATATTATTGATACAATGCAAACGATTTATCCCACTGCAGTCCAAAGGTCTCCTCTTTCAACACAAAATTGATTGGATGTTAATGTAAATTTACTATGCACGAACAATTTAATAACCGTATGAAATTTTGTATGTTAGAACAGTGCATTCCATGCCTTAAGCACAACCGTGTCACGTTTTACGACTGAACACTGTCTCCCAAAATACAGGCTCTAGGCTAGTTTTGAAAACAATGTCAGTACTTTATGGAAATGTTCATGTAAATGTTTGTACACCTGTGTAAAAACATACCTAATAATAAAGATTTTTTGAAGTCAAAACTTCTTTAGGCGCTTTGTGCACTTTTTGGGGGAACAAAAATCATGGAACTCATCGTCACCGGTTAAGTGTTATTAATATATATATCCTACTAATATTATAAACGCAAAAAGTGTGAGAATGTATGTATGTTTGTTACTCTTTCATGCAAAAACTACTGAATGGATTTTAATGAAACTTTGCAGTAGCTTTCCATAATTTTCATATGTATCTATACTATGTAATACAGTGTCATATGTACATATGACTGCCTCGTTGGTCTAGCGGCAGCGTGTTCACCCGCAGAGAATGAGGTCCGGGGTTCAAATCCCGGGTCGGGCCAAAAAGTGATTTTGGGCCAGTTCTGTAAAAAGAAAAAATCTCAGCATCAGCCCGAAGTCTGGGAGTTGGCGGTATTATACCCCCGTGCCTCGGAGAGCACGTAAAGCCGTCGATCCTGTACCTGACCTCTTTCCGGTCGTGTCGCTAGGCGTCCTATCGGATCATGAGAGTGATGGAATAGAAAGTGCTCCTGTGTTTGCGCACACACTTGAGCACTATAATGTCCCGCGCAGATGGCTAATCTCTGTTGAGACTGGCCGCCGTGGCCGAAATTCGGCATGGAGAACATTAAATTAAATATATATGTACATAGATATACCTCCGTGCGTTATTAGTATACTATAATAGCTGTGCTCCACGGTTTCACTCGCGTTAAACTTCATAAATTTGTCTACTAGCTGTGCCCCGCGGTTTATCTGGCGTTAAACTTAATAAATTATAACCTATACTACAAAGTTTCATCAAAATCCGTTCAGTAGTTTTGTGTGAAAGAGTAACAAACATCCATACATACATCCATACTCACAAACTTTCGCATTTATAATATTAATAGGATTATACAAAGAGATATCTCAATGTGAAGTGTCAACTATTATATTGTACAGACGCCAGCACATCAAGCTACCCGAATCAGTCAAATTTCCCCAATCGAAAGTGAACCTTACGCTTAAGTGATAAAGTTGAAAATCTATTAAAGAAATTTGACAAATTGGGGTAGCTGGATGTGCTGGGGTCTGTACATTATTTTGATTAGAAGTATAAAAAATAGTTTTCACTGTTATCTGCAGTCCCCAAAAACTTCCCGGTTTATTTAACAATATTAGGAGACAGGCTATAAGTCCATCACGCTGCTGCGCTGACTGAATGCGGGTAGGCAGACTTCACATGCCATCACGGACATTCTGGAGAACTCTAAGGCATGCAGGTTTCTTCATGAGGTTTTCCTTCAATGTATTAAGTAGGAGATAATTAATTTCTAATACGCATATGAAATCGAAAACACAGTCTATTAGACTATCTCGTTTTTAACATTTAAGTAAAAATTCAAGTAAGTTTGCTCACCTTCAAGGACAACTCCGTATTGATAAGGTGGAGTCCCTGAAGAAACAACTTGAATGACAGCAGCATTCATTGAAACATAATGAGGACAGTGTGGCAGGAGTAAAAGTAAGCCATATCATTTCAGAAAAAAGGCACGTAAGTCAAAACCATTTACTGACGGTGAATTCATAAAAAAATAATAAATAGTTCTTTTAACTTTTCGGGACTATTCCCTCCCTCTTACTCACCACTGCAACTCCTGTAAGCCAGGATCAACAGTGGCACACAATGAAATGACACTGAGCGGTGAGGCTCAGGCATGTCCCAGGGAATCGTTTTAACTGTCTTGGATCCCGCAACGAATTTAATCAGAAAGAAATAAAAGGAGGAATTATAAAATGAATTGTTCCACTTCCCTCCAGAGCAAAGCGGGAGACAGAATGATGTAAAAAGGCTATAGCCTCATAAAACGAGAGAATCGCAACTAGAGAAGCCAGCTGCAATAGCACCGAGGATCAATTTAAGGGTCCTAAGTGTGTTGTTATATTTGATTTCAAGGTTATTATACGGATCTTGTTGCTACAAGATCCGTATAATAAACTTCTCCAGATATTGGTTGCAAGCTGTTTAACCCTTAAATAGGCAAACATTTTTTTTTGCGAAAATTGTTTTTATTTTATTTTCCCCACACTAATTGATGGCCTAAGGAGTAGAAAAAAATAAAGAAAAAATCTAGCATTCACAGTTTTCCCGAAAACCTATGTTCTACGGGTATGACGTTGCCAAGTACTTTACAAAATACTGACCTTCTTTCATGTGTTACTGGTATCACATCGCCATGAAATGAATGAAAGACTTTGTCCCAGTATTATAATTATTTTTATTTAAATGTAACACATAAAATGTGCACTAATGAGTCTCAGAATATAACCATTTACTAAAAGGAGCATAAAAATAAAATTATCAATAAGAAATAATTGTTAATTAGCGTGAAATTTAAAAAAACAGTTCCTTTTACTGTCACCAGTGGTGAAGCATAAATGCATATTTTCGTTATTCCCGCTTTGCAATGCCTAAATCGGGATTGCTTAGCTGTAGAATTAGGGAAATTTCCAAATGCATCGTACCGAACACTATCTTCTGTATATCTGGTCTCGAGATAGTAACTTTTTGTATTTTTCATCCGGCATCTTATCCATACTATCTTGCGACTTAGGAGTTTTGTTTGCATGACACAGCGCCTCAAACAATTCAAGACGAAACGACGATGATTTCTTCTTTTCGCCATCTCGTCTGTACTATCTCGTCTAGCGTTGTTTATGCACCTATCCAACAATTGGGCAAATATGCCAGTGCCCCAATCAAGAGCCGGAGGTGGTACTCGGGCTCTTGATTGGGGTTCGATATAAAGATATGAGCATGTTGGCAAGATCAACCCCGCCCATATACCTATTATAACGTTTCACTAGCTGAGAGCAGTCAACATAAACTTTGGAGTAATCGTCTTTTGTATAGCGCTTGATCTTTTCGATAGGGTGCGAATCGACGAATGAACTGATTAAAGTTACAACTTTACTGTCGTTCCACAAACAACCACGTTCAAACAACCTATGCACTGTGGCCTCTTTTCTTTTTTCTCATTTCTTCGTCCGATGAATGTTGGTCTTAGCGGTATGTTGTCAAAGCTAGCTTAGACAACATACCGCTAAGACACATGCCATTATAATAATTATCAGAATCACTTTGCAGAAGATTGAAACGTCCATAAGAGGAGTCCATGAAGGGTGGAACGGAGCTAAAGTAAGACGGCGTTGGTGGAATGCGATCATAATCATTATCAGAAGCAGAACTGTCATCAGAGCAAGCGTTTTCTACGGGCACGAATGCTAAAATCTTGTGTGATAGCGATAGGTTGAAGCACTGCAGGAAAAGTAAAAATAACATGCTGTACAAACACCTAAAAACTTCAAACTAATAAAAATATAAACAAAAAGACACGGGTAAATTCTAAACGCATAAATTGGCAATGTACTACCGGTATGACGATGTTTAATTGGGATCCTTTACAGACTAATAAGCAACGGGATACCCGTAGTACACACAAGTATCAAGGTTATAAAATTACTGTTGTGCTATTTAGTCAAATAAAAACGGCTTAGTGGTGTAATTTATTATGTTTTGAATCCATGTACAACAAACGATCGGCTGCGCTTGCGTCACGGGGAAGTTTATTAATTAATTTATTGATATTTTGTGTTGGGAGGGAGGCCAACACAAAATATCAGTAAATTAATTAATAAACTTCCCCGTGACGCAAGCGCAGCCGATCGTTTTGGCGATATCTTGACAATTAGCTCAGCTGAGTGAAATCTTGCCATATGAAAAATTTTGCCGGCCAAAAATAATGTTACTAACTTATTCATGTAAACGAATGGTAGAATTTCCTATTAACGAAGTCATAAGAATTTTGCAAAGTCTCCGTCTTACCCGTATCAGACTAGCAATTTAAGGGTTAACATAATATCACGCTGATTTTGCCAGAGATCACACTGCCAAAAGGATGTGGCGATTTATTTATGAGTTGTCATATGTTTGCTTTATCATAAAATTAATACGCGAAGCAGAAACCGTGAACCACGTTGTACGACAGCGAACGAAAGAGTATGAAATTTGGAACAGTTAAAATTCCCATGGAGAAGGAGTGCAGAAATATGATATTTTAATATAATAGGCATTAGAAGTAAATTATCTTAATATAAAGAAACATTACATACACTTCCATACTTTTGACAGATTGACAAATTGAGTGTCAAAACTGATCAATAATATTTGTCTTTAATGTCTATAACTCTTTGACAATAAAATCTTAATGGTCGAATTTCGAACAAGTACGATCTGTAGTTAATATAATAATAATGTTTTCCTAGCCGAATTTCGACCACGGCGGCCAGTCTCAATAGAGATTAGCCATCTGCGCGGGGAATATTATAGTGCTCAAGTGTGTGCGCAAACACAGGAGCACTTTCTATTCCAACACTCTCATGATCCGATGAGACGCCTAGCGACACGACCGGAAAGAGGTCAGGTACAGGACCGACGGCTTTACGTCCTCTCCGAGGCACGGGAGCATACTACCGCCAACTCCCAGACTTCGGGCTGATGCTGAGAAAATTTTCTTTTTACAGAAAAGTCCCAAAATCACTTTTAGCCCGACCCGGGATTTGAACCCAGGACCTCGTTTTCTGCGGATGAACACGCTACCGCTTGACCAACGAGGCAGTCAGAGTCTAGTTAATATAACAAGTCAACTTAATAATGAAACTTAAACTGATGAAATATATCAAGAGGAAAAAAATATGTAGTGATTGTGGTTTACCTATTAATAAAGAGAATTTCCTAGTGCTAATGCACTAATTCAATTTCTCAAGAGCGAACAGTCAACAAAAATTTCACGTTACTGTAAAATCCAACAATTACAGGACACAAACCTAAATAATTACATAACACAATTATAAATAATTATAACAAACGTATGTGTATTATGTAGGTAGCGTCTGAGGCGTAAGATTGCAACGCGTGCATACTTAACAATATCTAATTCCACCTTGTTTAATTTTCTCTCTTTCTAACTCTCTTTCTAACAACACTCATATCTGTCTTCTCTTTTATGAAAAGTTTTACGAAAACGACCTATTATCTTTAATCTTGGCCCAAGAGCGTCTCTAGGAGAAAAGTTCAAAGAGGTTAACATTCTAACTGTACCATCTCAGTATATATATGAAAACTTACTATAAGTGCATAAAAATATCGATTCCTTCTGTAAAAGAAGCGATACACATAACGTAAATACTAGATATAAGAATAATCTCATATTGCATACAACCCGTCTTCACAAAATAAGTAACTCTTTTATGGGGCAATGTATAAGATTCTATAACAAACTTCCCAATGATATTAGAGAATTGTCTACGAATAAGTTTAAAAGAATTATTAAAGCCAAATTGTGTAGCAGGGCATATTACAAAATTTCTGATTATTTAAGTGATAAAAGTGCTTGGGATTGAGTTGTTCTGAGTCAACACACATGATTGTAATGAATCTTAAGTATATTTTATTTTAAAAAAGGATTCCTACTGAGTTTTCTGGCAGTGTTTCTCAGTAGCTGCGACGTCATGCACTGCAGGGTAGGGTAAAAAAAATATGACGATTCCACATAAATGTAAAATTTTTACGAAATAAATAGTTTTTGACTTTGACTTTGACTATCGATTATTGAAACATTACCTAAGTAGCTTTGTTCTCACTTCTACGATCCTCAATCGGATGATTGGCCCACGTTTCGCGTATGAATAATATAAAACGGAAGTTCAAGAAATTTTCTTTAAAACCGAGCACCTACTCCGGATTGGTAAAGTGTGCTGGTTCGAATCGTGCCGGACAATTAAATTAATGATTTCCCATTTTTAGGGTTCCGTAGCCAAATGGCAAAAATCGGAACCCTTATAGATTCGTCATGTCTGTCTGTCCGTCCGTCCGAATGTAACAGCCACTTTTTTCCGAAACTATAAGAGCTGTATTGTTGAAACTTGGTAAGTAGATGTATTCGGTGAACCACATTAAGATTTTCACACAAAACTAGAAAAAGAACAATGAACAAGAACAAAAGAAAATAATAATAAAAAATTAATTATACTTCTACATGTTTATGGATAGGACTTCAAAAATGATATTGAGGTTTCTAATATATTTTTTTTCTAAAATGAATAGTTTGCGCAAGAGACACTTCTAATTTCTAAAATACGAGAATGATAAAACTAAAAAAAATATATGATGTACATTACCATGCAAACTAGCAACGAAAATTGGTTTGAACTAGATCTAGCAAGTAGTTTTTTTTAATACGTCAGAAATCGTAAACCGCAATTTGCTTTCATTTAATCAACTGAAATACTTACTGCTACGGAACCCTTCATGGGCGGATCCGACTCGCACTTGGCTGGTTTTTTGAGATTAGATTTAGGTGCGCTTTTTGCATTGCGAAAAATGCTGTAGATATAGCTATAAGTATTATAACGTTTACAGTTTACGAGCGAGGGCTTAAACAGTCTATCTAATAATAGCTCGTGCCACTTTGGTGTTCGAACCTCAGCGCAGGGCGGTTACTAACCTAACGCAGGAGAGGTTATTTTTATTTTCGTTTTATCTATACATAACTATAATAAAATCGTAGAAAAGTCAAAACTGTACATTGAATCTTTTTCAAAAAGGATACTTGGGGCGTGATCTACAATCGATATCGAAGCCAAAAATATAGTTTTTAGAATTTTTATCTGTTTGTCTGTTTGTCTGTATGTATATCCGGGATAAACTCACAAAGTACTGCATGGATTAACTTCAAATTTTGTATGAATAATACTAAGAGGTCGGGTCAACATATAGGCTACATATTATCACGCTATCACCTACGGGGGAGGAGCTGTGATAATGATAAAGTTTAACGCGGGTAAAACCGCGGGGCACAGCTAGTATTTAATATTTAATATCCTGGGACATTATTTACACACGGCCATCTGATCCCAAACTAAGCAGAGCTTGTACTATGGAAACCAGATAACTGATATAAGTACTACATGTACTACCTATCGTATGTAAATACATACTTATATAGATAATTACACCTAGACTCAGGACAAACAGACATGTTCATGCACACAAATATCTGTCCTGGGTGGGAATCCATCCCACGACCTCCGGCGTGAAGAGCAAGAATTTGCCAACCACGCCAACAGGCAACTGCCATGTCAAATAATGAAAAAAACCGGCCAAGTGCGAGTCGGACTCGCGCTCGAAGGGTTCTGACTTCCGTACCTATATCTATAAAAACGAGCAAAACATTCACGTTTGTATGGGAGCTCCCTTAAATATTTTTTAGTATTTGTTGTTATAGCAGCAATAGAAATACATCATCTGTGAAAATTTATACTGCCTAACTATCACAGTTCATGAGATACAGCCTGGTAACAGACGGACAGACAGACAGCGAAGTCTTAGTAATAGGGTTCCGTTGTACCCTTTGAGTACGGAACCCTAAAAAATAAACATTTATCAATTGATTCGGAGTAAGACGATATGCTTATATGCTGAATTGGCATAAAAATAATAATAAATAAAAAAGTGCCATGTACTGCGATTCCAATTCACGTGCGTTTCGAGTAAGTAATTGTTGATTTACGATTTCATATTAATTGCCATTTCGCACACGATGAGATGCCGGTGTCGCTGCTTTACGGCTTTTAATTTACAACTGCGTATCATTTTCTACTCAACATAAGTATGTTTCTCTCCTGAGCGTATCGGTGGTAATCTTGATCAACTGAGTCCAGATATAAGTTACGAATTTAATAATAAAATAACTTTATTTACGTAAACACAAGAGAGGTAGGGCACAGCATTCATTCGCTCGAAGAGCAGCCCGACTGGGGAAGTACCTCCACCTTACACAAGACACTCCTTAATAATAACATTAATAATTTAATGTTGTGTTTCTTTGTGAGTAAGGTCGCCAGAGCTCATCGGGGTGGGGGGAAGGGTCAGCAACACTTGTTTGCTGACTCTTAAAGGCCGGCAACGCACCCGCGACTCCTCTAGTGTTGCGAGTGTCCATGGGCGGCGGTGATCACTTACCTTCAGGTGACCCACTTGCTCGTTTGTCAACCTCTGACATAAAAAAAAACACAAAGGTCTTTTGATATTAGTGGTTGAAGTCTCCTTTTAGGCGTTCAATAGCTTGTGCCAGGAGATTTCGTACTTCCATATTAAAAAAGAGTTTACATTTTTTTGGTGCTTTCTTATACAATTTAAAATGAAATTAAAATAGTACATATACAGAAAAAATTGTATAAAAATACATTATTTATTATAATACCTATATATATAATATTAATTTAGCAAGCTGCATCCATTTTTTTCCACTGGAGTAAGGCGGTATGAATACTTCCAAGCCATTTGGAAGTCCATAGATAGGACAGGCTTCGGCTATATGTGCTAGAGTCAGTGTTTTGGCGCCACATTCAGAGGCATACCAACGAACCTCTAATGGTTCTATACCTGACAGTAGATCCAACATTCGTACCAGAGCCAGTTTGGGAGAACCAGTGATATCAACTAGAGCAGCAGCAGTCAATCGAAAAAGAACTTGTATTTTACATCACTTTTATTCTTTTTTTGGGTTTCGTAACTCAAAATAAGAAGGACTCTGCAATGTCCGTCTGTCTGTCAGTACCTTTTTTCTCAAGAACGAGGAGAATTATCATTTAGGGTCTTTAATTATCAATATAATTATTATTTAGGGTCAAAGACTTAGCATTTCCATACACCGCAGCGCAGCGTGGCAATGGGGCCAGCCTTCTGGGCACTTTACCTCTCGACGATGCGGAGGAATCGTTCGACGCCTTATAGCTTATATATTTTTCTTTCAAATGTTAGTATGATTTACTGAATAAAAGATTTCATTAGGCATAAAAATATATTTGTTACACGAGGTATCGACACGCAGCCAAACAAGATCAAAGGCCTTTCTTAATTCTAAGCACTACTTATTATTATAATTATAATGCCCAGACCACCTATTATTAGATACCTATATTATTTAAATGTTTGTTAATTTCAAGCTACTTTAAACAAGCTAAGCCTTATAGCTAAAAGGTTTTTTTTTTATATCTGAATTTACTGTAACCACTAAGAAACCGTTAACTTATATTCATATTATATAGTCACCTGACCATAGAGGGACCGCGAGGGCATTGTCTGTCCTTAATAACGGTATTAGGCTAGCTACTTTCGTCTTATTATAATCGACAACTACGGGACAAATTGCGCGTGGCCCTACATGGACTTGGCCTGTTATTTTTATTAGAATATTTTTTTACTATTTTACATTGACTCTCACAACCAGTTACTCTCACTTGTACATAAGAGATCGGCGGGGTAAAGCACCTAGGGGTGCGGTCACTTTATTTATTGGTGACCGCCAAAGTGGTTTAATTTCTGAGCGTCTCCGTGCTTTGAAGGGTACGTTAAGTTGTCGGTCAGGGATGAAGTTGCGAGACAACAATCGGTAAGCCCAGAAGGCGACTTGAACAACATTGCGGCTAGGGTAACCACTGCATAGGTATACGATTAAGTAACTATTTAACATATTAAATAGATGTATAGTTCTCTGCAGTAACTTCATAACTTTGAGTTGTGCAGAATGATGGAAAAATAACGTGTTTTATTATTAAAAAGTATACTATATTTCAATTTCTGCGGTAACAACTGTTAAACCACCAGAGAAGGGGAGCAAATTAAATACGAAATATAATTAAAGAATTTATTTAATGACATTATAATCATACAGATAACAATATCCAGTAATTTAATAACCTTACTCAGAGACGTCTCGTTCCATAGTCATGACCGACCGGAACTGACACTACCTGTGACACTGACATTCGGACAGTAACGGTGTTGCCCGAGTAATTATTACAATAACTACCGTCGGTATGACATATGATAAAGTATAGTATTGGTAGTCGTGTTACACAAACATATCAATCAATCCGTGTATGTTTACTATATCATGGAGGTACAAATATTACAGGATAAGTACTGCAGTTGCCTTTCCACTTTCTATAAATACTAAAATAATTATGAACGATTTCTACAAGACTTCAAAGAACCGAGGACATAAATTGCATATACTTTTTCATAATTTGCTCTGCATTTACAAGCCGTTTGAAGTGATATCGCCTCGGTCTTCTGTTCTTGTGTAAGTTAATATTCCACGTATAACGTGAGATACCTACCCAAGTTTCTTACCCACGTAATGACTGAAGAAATGTAGTGGTTCGAGAGAAAAATTGTACCAAATAGTATTCCTTCATTTTCCTAGTTTCATTCAGCGTAGATTTAATAAAAAAGAACATGGTGTAATGGTACATCAAACAAGGGATATAAGTATGCAAGGAAAGCGAACGATGAAGATCACTTTATTACGAGAACTGTTTACAGAATCTAGATGTTCATCATCAACATGTCAGCCAAAGTACATCCACTGCGGGACAAAAGTCTCCCCAAAGAATGGGGGGATATGCCATAATCGCCACGCTTAGCAGACGGGTTGGCGATCGCAGTCTGATGTCAAAGTCAAAGTCACAAATTCTTTATTCGTAAAAATTTTACATTTATGTTTTACCCTACCGTGCAGTTCATGACGAGGCAGCTACTGAGAAACACTGCCAGACAGTAGTAGGAATCCTTTTTTAAAATAAAATATACTTAAGATTAATTACAATCATGTGTGTTGACTGTGGACTCAGAATAACTCAATCCCAAGCACTTTTATCACTTAAATAATCAGAAATTTTGTAATATGCCCTGCTACACAATTTGGCTTTAGTAATTCTTTTAAACTTATTCGTAGACAATTTTCTAATATCACTGGGAAGTTTGTTATAGAATCTTATACATTGCCCCATAAGAGAGTTACTTATTTTGTGGAGACGGGTAGTATGCAATATGAGATTATTCTTATATCTAGTATTTACATTATGTGTATCGCTCCTTTTACAGAAGGAATCGATATTTTATGCACATATAGTAAGTTTTCATATGTATACTGAGATGGTACAGTTAGAATGTTAACCTCTTTGAACTTTTCTTTTAGAGACATGGTCACTTCACAGAAAAACGCTGCTGCCCGTTCTCTGGTAGGTATTCCCTCAGTCGATTTATACGCCCCCACGGGATGATATTCTATGCCGTCACCACACCGATAAAGATGTTATAACAATTTATTTGATCAACAGTTACCCACATCGGACATGCAATGTTTAGTGTTATCTTAATATTAAATTAATTTATTATTATAAACTTGAGTTGTCAAGTTTATATCTGTTGAGATATATAACACGTTATTATAAATGCCATTAATCAGTTGCTTACGGTACTTATGTCATAAGTAAAAACTCTTTGTGATCATAAAATACATTGTGCAATAACCATCGTTTTAGCAGCGATTTAAACATTTTACCATCAAGTTGTTTAATTTCAAGTGGTAGATGACTATACACAAGATTTTTTTTTTTTAATCGTTACATTAGCTCCCCCGAATGTATCGGAGTATTTTTTACATAATTTGGTGTTTTTCTTTACAGAGCTATAATTGGGTAATTCTTATTTTACATATAAGTTACATAACTATTTCTTCTTAATACTATTTTCTTTAATATATATATATATATATATATATATATATATATATATATATATATATATATATATATATATATATATATATATATATATATATATATATATATATATATATACTCTATTTCCTGTACATCACGAATATATATACACATAAAATACAAGAAAAAAAAGTATTCATGGCAAGTCTTATGCATATTTGTCTTACGTATAACCTTGCCATTACTTTCATACTAATAAATCTATTACATATTTACTTATATGGCTGGCTATATAATTTCTTATTTTACATATACCTACTTACGTAACTATTGCTTCTTAATGCTATTTTCTTTATACATACACACTCATAAGTATACACAAGTATTGCTGTAATGTACCTAAGTACTCTTATAGTAAAACATGTTGCTAATAGATGGTAACTCCAAATTAAATCTATATTGACTACGAATGTTGGGTCTAAATGCTGACTTTTAAATGAAAAAAAAAATCATATAATTTGTTACTAAAATACATAGTTGGAAAATGTTAATGTAACTAAACTAACCAAAGGTATCCCATGTTTTAATGGTAAATCTAAAAGAATCGACGGTTTACATAATGTATATTATTCTCAGTCATTTTATTTTTAAGTAAAAACATTCAATATAGACTGCTATCTCTCCAAAAGGGGGTTTAAGCAACTAGGCTCACGATCTGTCCATAGATGGGTGACCACCAAAGTGGTTTAATTTCTAAGCGTCTCCGTGCTTCAGAGGGCACGTTAACGGTTGTAGCCATTAGGCAAAAGTCTTTAAGCCGTCAGAGGCCTACTGGGCGACTTGAACAACTCTGACACTAGGGTAACCACTGCCCATACGATAAGTAAGTAAACATATAAAACCAGTATTCTGGCAAAAAAAAATCATTCATACAAAAAGAAAAATATTATAATAATATCCACGGACATTACTTACACACGGTCATCTGATCCCAAACTAAGCAGAGCTTGTACTATAGGAACCAGATTACTGATATAGTTACTACATATACTACTTTCCTTTTGTAAATCCATACTTATATAGATAATATACCCAGACTCAGGACAAACAGACATGTTCATGCACACAAATATCTGTCTTGGGTGGGAATCGAACCCACGACCTCCGGCGTGAAAAGCAAGCATTTGCCAAACACGCCAACCAGGCCCGTATATTCATTCTGTCCATAGACCTTAAGCGCTAGGGCCTTATATAGTTACCCGTAAACCCTTTTTTGTGTGCGTTTGAGTGTATAACAGTAAAGCAATAATTATCACAGGAAAACGTAATCAATTTGCGAGTAATGTATGTTTCTTATCGGCCCATACCTATGTTTACTGTTAATTCGAATGATATCACGTACAGTTTCGACTATCGATAGCATGCTAATTCTTTTATCTTAAAATTGTGATTAATATTTCACTGCTTCGTTGGTCCAGCGGTACCATGATCTTCTGTAAATAATGAGGTCTTGGGTTTAAATTCCGTATTGTTTTTTTTTGTAAGAAAGATAATAGTTGTTTTATTTATTTTTAGTTGTTTTTATTCAATAAATTTGTTTACATTGTGTCTGAATTTTCTATAACTAAATGTACATTATTATATATTTATTATGCGAGAAATACATTAAATTATCTATGGAATACAATACAATGAATAATAATAAAAAAGAAAAAAAAATCGCAATCAAAAAGTCGATGTTTCTATGTTCAATAAATTTTTTTAATTTAAATTTAAATTCGTCAACAGAATAGAAACACTTTTTTAATAATCCCAGCCCAGAGTCTGGAACTTGGTGGTGTAATAATTCTGTACCTTGGAGAGCACGTAAAGCTCACGTTTCTGTGCCTAATCTCTCCACGGCCATATCAGGTTATAAGATTGATGGAATAGAGAGTGCTAAGATAGTAAGTAGATAATCCGCGCAGAGCATTTCAATGCATTTAAAACCATAGAAAAAACGGGTTGAGTCTGAGTCTAGTATATTTAATATACTTAATTACTATTTCTGCGCAACATGAGGTTACTCATGTTGCGCAGAAATAGTAATTAAGTACATTAAAAACTAGCTGTGCCCGCGACTTCGTCCGCGTGTTAAATGGTATTTTTTTTAATAAATTATTTTTCTGAAATAAAAGTTGCCTAAGTTACTCCTTATTACATCAGCTACTTGCCAATAAAAGTCTCGTCAAAATCGGTTCAGCCATTTCAGAGATTAGCCGGAACAAACAGACAGACAAAAATTGTAAAAAAAAATATTTTGGAGTATGTACCGTATATATATTCATATACATGTAGTAAAAATCTGTTATTTCAATATTACAAACAGACACTTCAATTTTATTTTTTTGTATAGATATGGGTCACCGCTGAAGAGGTTTAATTGGTGAGAGTATCTGCACCCTGGAACAAACGTCGCAGCGTCGTTAGACAACAGTCGATGTGCTACGTCAGAGGCATAAATAATCACTGTCTATAAGATAAAGTAAAGTAAAACGATTCCGTATTAGATTGTTTAAGGCCCTGCCTCTAAAATAAAGGGGCGCATAATCCCTTCCGTGCACTTTCATAACTAATTTTTGTTAACTGGTTAAGAAAAACCCTTTTTTATTATTGTTTTCACAACTGGTTTTTAAACAAGAATACGAAGTGTTCATTCATAACTGGCAATCACAAATACAATCCATGGTTAATGTTTTTCTAGCGCTCGGCGGCCGCTGCCGCGGCACGCTCACTACGCTCGCTCGCCTTCGCGCGCCAAATGGTCACCAATCTAACATAACCTAACCCAAATTATTATGGATATTGTGATTGTCAGTTATGAATGAACACTTCGTATTCTTGTTTAAAAACCAGTTGTGAAAACAATAATAAAAAAGGGTTTTTCTTAACCAGTTAACAAAACTTAGTTATGAAAGTGCACGGAAGTGCATAATCTGCGAGGGATGGTGCAACTACTTCAATGACATCCGTTGCTTGATGGCCGAGCACGTTAGAAATTCAATCGGAATAGTTGCACTATACCGAATGTATTTCCAACCGAATATAAAAATGATTACTAAATCACAATGTACTATGTATTTGAGACAACTACTCTGAAATTGTTATTAATTATTTAATGTTGCCGTGCCCTAACAGGGTTTCATGTTGAAACTTGTAGTATGTTAGGCCGTTGTACACACGATTGCAATAAAGAACAAATTGTATTGAATTTATTTATTCATACATTACAGGATTTAGATACAAAATTAGAATTAGGTAAAAAAGGAAACATATCAGAAATTCATAAATAAAACAATAGTAAATAATATAAGTAAATTAAACAGAAAACGGTAGGTAATAACAATATATATGTAGAGTCGCCATTTGCGAACTCGCTCAGTAAACAAGGAAACAAATCTGTTTTGACTGCTATTGATTTGAGTGTTAGCAGATTTAGTATGAGGTATGTATAGCGAATATGATTAGTTGATGTCGCCGTTAGACGTATCCATCAGACACACATAAACGTATCCATTACAAGTCTTAAGAAATAAAAACAACTCCGACACTAAAGTAACCACTAAACATACGAAAAAGAAATAAGAAGTAAAAGAACAATGAAAATCAATACACAACAGCGGAAGAATCGCATAACATATAGGTACACAAAAAGAATTATCGAAATCGGTTCACAATTACGGGAGAATTGCAATACATTTACCTACACAAAAAGAATTATTGAAATCGGTTCACAATTACGGGAGAATCGCATAGCATATACACAAAAATATTTATCGAAATCGGTTCACAATTACGGGAGAATCCCATAATATATACCTACACAAAAATAATTATCGAAATCGGATCACAATTACGGGAGAATCGCATGACATATACACAAAAATAATTATCGAAATCGGTTCACAATTACGGGAGAATCGCATAACATATACACACAAATAATTATCGAAATCGGATCACAATTACGGGAGAATCGCATAACATATACACAAAAATAATTATCGAAATCGGTTCACAATTACGGGAGAATCGCATAACATATACACACAAATAATTATCAAAATCGGTTCACAATTACGGGAGAATCGCATAACATATACACAAAAATAATTATCGAAATCGGGAGAACCGCGTAACACACATACAAAAATAAATAATTATTGAAATCGGTCCACAACAGCGGGGGTGCATCAAGTACCTAACTTATACAAGAAAAGAATTATCGAAATCGGTCTACAACAGTGGGTGATTCACGTAACATATACACAAAATAAATTGCCGTACCGGTGGCTAGGACCAATATACTGGCAAAAACCTCGCTCACCCGAGTAATTATATTAACTAATGAAGTACACGAAAAAGTGGATATATTTTCATGTAATTTGAGTGAATTGCTAAAAATCCTATTAAAGGTAGTTAGTTGCATGAATAAAGTTAAAAAATTTAGTTCAATAAGTTGTTTATAATCTTAATACTAACACGATCGCATTAGGTCAAGACCTGTAATGGTAGGTGTTAAGGAGAGAAATAAATAAATAAATAAAAAATTGACAGTGCAATTGATAACCACTAGATGCATAATTTTAGAATTCAGAACATTGTTAAAAATATAAGACTACAGACCAAAGAATCACCAGTCTTCAATTTAAATCAACACCATAAATCTTATGTTTGTCCACAAATCCCAGCATTACATCTTAATGATCAGTTGCATCTCAATCGGCTTTCACTTCCCGATACAGACACCATTTCACCTGCTTGTCCTACATAATTAACAGTTTCTCATATTAAATTGCTAAGTACTTTTCCGTCCTAGATTTTAATCTAGCTTTTTTTCTAGAACATCTATACATATAATAAAATCGTAGGAAAGTCAAAACTGTACATTAAATATTTTTTTAAAAGGATACTTGGGACGTGATCTATCGATATCGAAGCCAAAAATATAGTTTTTAGAATTTTTGTCTGTTTATCTGTATGTATGTCCGGGCTAAACTCAAAAAGTACTGCATGGATTTACTTCAAATTTTTGCATGAATATTACTCAGAGGTCGGGTCAACATATAGGCTACATTATTATCACGCTATCACCTACGGGGGACGAGCTGTGATAATTTACAAAGTTTAACGCGGGTAAAACCGCAGGGCAAAGCTAGTATTATATTTGTACCAATTGGTTTGTTGATGTTTAAGTATTGCAAAGTTTTAAAAATCTTAGAAGCATGACATATTGTTACCTATGTAGATCTATTTTGATGTTCAGTCACCTTCAATGTCCCATCATGAGAGGTATTTGAGCTATTTTTATTCATATAATTTGTAATAATAACAAACCAATCATAAAATTAGCGACAGTAATCATGTTTTTGTCTATTGTTAATCCAATTTTCCAGTCAGGTTAGCTAAAACTTGAGATTAATTTGTTGTTTTGATTCTGTGGGTCCATAGACTTAAAAAGATTTAGAGTCACCAAATAATTTTAGTTGGAAATTAACATACCACCGGTTTTACTTGGCTTGTTGGTCTATTGGTTAGGGAGCCTGACTCCTAAGCCAGAGGTCGTAGGTTCGTTTCCCACCCGGGACAAAAAGAAAGATTTGTGTGATGAACACTGTAATTTGTTCTGTGGCTAGGTATAATTTATCTATAATATGTATGTATTTAGAAATATATATATGTATGTTTATCCGTTGTCTGGTTGCCATGGTTCAGGCTTCGCCCAGTTTGGGATTAGATAGCAGCGTCTTAGTTGTCCTAGTATATTTATTATTTATCTTTTCTTAACATCAACCGATTTGAACACAATATACCCAACATGTAGACCATCTCAATTGCATTTTCTGTAGACTAACAAAGAAGCCCAAGCAGCAAAATGTGGTCTAGTAATTGTCCTGGAACCACCATTTCATTAGACTATAACGGAATAGTAAGCAATTATAACCACGGAAAAGGGCCCAATTTATAGGCGTATTTTAGCTAATTAAATATCTATAGTAGACTTGGTGAATACCATTTTGACCAATAACGGCCATATAGTTGGACTATGTAAAACTATTTTCTCCCGCGAAGCCAACTATCAGCGCTTAATGGAACCAATCACGACAATAGTAACCTTATAGTTAGACCACGTAGAACTATTTGCTCTCGCGAAGCTAACTATGAGCGCTAAATGGAACCAAACACGACAATAACGTACGGTGAATATCTTACAAGCTCATACAAAGTGATGTGAATTTGTAAATGTTGCTATGCACATTTGTAAAGATTAATTAATATTGATAAAGGTAAGTTATGATATTTTTATAATAAATATTATCTAGAATAAGAGTAGGGTGTTAGTTAACAATAAGTGAAGCCGTGTTTGAATGTGCATGGCGCAGGTATATTTTCGGTGAAGTGTAATAAGTTTTTTGTCAAAATTTTTAAACGCCCCTCGAAATTCACGTTTTCATTAAGTTGAATTTTAAAATAATGTTGGTTTCAGTAAGACATACAACGAAAAGTCGCCATCTTGACAAACTTGGTCTTCCCAAATACATTAACAAACCGTTATAGGCGTACTTTGTTACAAATGGTAAATATCAGAACTATTGCTTGGCCATATTGTTTGGAATTAGAGTTCCGCAAATATTGTAATGTTACTCTATGTTGTTATTAGGTACCGATGTCTTATTTTCATATTTTTGTTTAGGTGTCAGGTGCGAAAATGGTAATGTTTCTGGACGTCGATAGCTTTTTAACTTAAAGGGATTTTCGAGCTTTAAAAATTGTTTGAAATATTTTCTACTTCTATTTTGTGCTTTCCCTTGCTAACTTGGTTTATTGTTTCACAGAATCGTGATCAAGACCAAATTAGTGAGATGCCAACGGTCTCTCGAGAAGATACTCGTTCAAATACTACAAGATCACTTCATTTACAACAAAACTCGGCTACCATTCAATCCGGATCAGCAATTTTACCTGTATCTTCTTTTGTCGCGCAAAACCCTCAACTTGTCATAACAGAAGCAGAAAAAACACTGTCAGATGTCAGTTTAAATGCTCAACATTTCGTTCTTTATAACACGGATAACCAAATACAGCCTGTCGAGGATGGTCAAATTCTACAACTTCAACATGAAGTAAAGTCAATCAAAGAAGACATTAAAACCATCATACCAAATCAAAATCCACTTTATGAAATACAAACTAACATGTGCTGAGTGCTGTGTCGAAGAGAGATTCAGAATGAATTAAACTCGTACATCCAATGACCGTTTCAAGAAAGCAAGAAGACGTAGATGTAGACATGTTATAAGAAATCTAAGAGAACTTGAAGAATTTGAAACAAACTTAACAAATACATTTATTCAAAATTTCTAATAAAGAATTGAATGCCGCATGTCGTATTGTATTCTACAGCCCATTTTCTAAGATCGCTATGTAGTTGAAAATTGGAATAGTTTTCAATATCGCATTCATCTTCTTGTACAGGTTCCTCACTAACACAATCTTCCAAGTCTACATTTAAAATTGCTTTTATCGATTAAACGTTTTTTCGTGCAGAATCATTAAAATAAACATTTTGTCTTAAATTTTTACAATAAAAATTTTGTACGGAACCTTCTCATATTTCTACGATTCAACAAAATCAAAATATCCGTACTGAGACTATAACAGAATTTGCAAGACCACTACAAACCAATGTTTTCTTGTTCAGGTCACCACGGATATAGTTTTGGATACTAAGTATATTATATTAAACCTTTATAAGCGTGTTAAGATTATAAAGATATTGGTTTATACCACTATATAACCGCTCCATTTTACTGATAATTGTTCTGTAAAGTAAATTTATAAACCCTTATAAAACCAAGTAATAAATGCAAATAGTATCCAGAATGTTTAGTTCTGTTAATCACTCTTATTGGTGTACTTTACTTATAGTGGTTCTATAATGTTTCTTGTTAGTAGTTATAAGCATAGCTTACCAGTTTATCTGCTCTTGAGTGCGTTTACACCCTCGCGATACTTTTATAGGTCACCCAAGCTTATATTTGACCTTTAATTTCGGCCTATAAGTAATTACAAGCTAATGTATAGGAGGAGATATACTATAAGGCCCAACTAACTCCATGCTTGCTATTATAAGCGATGCAGCAAAAACTGCTGCTTGGGAGATTATCAAAATCAGTTCAGTAACAACGGAGAATTCGCGTAACGTACATAAAAAATGAGAACCCACTTTTCAAGTAGGTTACAATCTCGATTTCGGAAAAGTAGCCATTTTTAGGGTTCCGTACCCAAAGGGTAAAACGGGACCCTATCACTAAGACTTCGCTGTCTGTCTGTCTGTCCGTCTGACACCGGGCTGTATCTCATGAACCGTGGTAGTTAGACAGTTGAAATTTTCACAGATGGTGTATGTTTGTTGCCGCTATAACAACAAATACTTAAAAATAAAATAAATATTTAAGGGGGCTCCCATACAACAAACGTGAATTTTTTGCTCGTTTTTATATATAATGGTAAGGAACTATTCGTGCGCGAGTCCGACTCGCACTTGGCTGGTTTTTAAGTTACGCGTCCATCTATTTAGGTACTCATATGGCCAGAACCATATGAGAACTACTTTGAAACAATTCAAAAGTAAGCAGTGGTTCATAGCAGTGGAATACCAAATTCCTTATTTTCTGGTTATAAATGGAAGTTTAAAGCCCAGTAACGTTAATCGACTAGGCGTGCAGTCAGACTATACATAGATGGGTGACCACCATGAGCGACAACTCCAACAGGTTACCCTTACCATTGTCCATATGGTAAATTAACGGGTAGGTAAGTCTCATGCATTCATGTCACAAGTGTCATAGGCTACGGTTACCACCTGTACTTGTTGTCAAACTTAGTAAAAAGAAACTACTATATGATTTCCGGCTTATATACTATATCTCTGTTGGTCTAGCAATTGCGTGTAACCGCAGACAGTGGTCCTAGGTTCAATTCTCGGATCTGGCCAAAAATGGGTTCTTCAAAATGGGTCGGGTTTTATGCTAAGAATACCTGACTTCCTCTTCTTTAATCTCTTCTTTTACTTTCAACGGTTGGCTTGGAGAAATCGCACATGATGATAAGACTACCATTTGTACAATCTTGTAAAACGTGTTAATATTTAATTAATGTATTTTTTTAGGTGTAAAATAAAGAGTTACTTAAGCCAACGCTGCTGCTGCTTTAGCGGAGACCGCTAAACGGCGTGAATTTATCAACCTTATAGGCAACTATATGTTTGAGCCGTTTGGAGTTGAAACGCTCGCGCCATGTGGTCTAAGCACTATTACACTTTTCCGTGACATTTTAAAACATCTTGTCAATGCTTCACGTGATCAGAGGGCTGGCCAATACTTAGGTCAACTAGGCAAGCTACATAGGCTAGTCTTCTATACCCAGAGGCTTTTTGTTTTGATAAGGCAGTGGGAATGCTAATGCATGCCACCCGCAAAAAGTGTCTGCGGGTGGGTATGTCGGACTCGCACCGAGTAAACCTAACCTGCCGTGGACTTCCCTGGCGCCTGATAGGGGGAGCCCCGGGAACGCGGGTATGCTGCTCCGGTGCCCCCCTTTTGCGCCGTGTCCCAGATGGTCGGGATACGCACCCGGGGAGAGCTGTGGGTTGCCCTCCCATACCCAGAGGCTAGCCTATGTATCTTCCTTCCTGGTTGAAAGCGATGTAGAAGAATTTTCTTACTTTAGAATTAATTACATGAAGGCTTCCTAGGCTTGTTCCCCTCAGCGGAACCTAAGCGATTGACTGGGTCAAGTATTTAAATGCGCGGCTGGCCTAGAAACGAATAATTAATCACCGGAGGAGTTTAATTTCTAATCGATTCCGTTCTTCGGAAGGCAAGTTAAGCTCTCGATCCAGCATATAGCAAGCAATAAATTCTGATCATCGGCGAACTGAGGGGCAGTGAGGGGCACTAAACTGTATACACATGCGCACGCTATCTAGTTACTGTCAAAGGTTTGTTCACGACAATAGTATCTCTATTGTAATACTTAATCCATGTAAAACTATGATATAATATCCAACCAAACTCAATGAAGAGTAGCCTTCTGCGTGTGACATATTATTAGTACCCAAGTATTTGCACAAACACAGATGCACTTTATAGTAGCCGATAAGATGGATTACCAGTTACGGCTTTACGTGCTCTCCGAGGCACGAGAGTGTAATGCCGGCAACGGCAACAAGGAGGAGTCTTGTTTGTTTCTGTTGAACCGGTTCCCCGGAACATGACCTCACTGCTTAGTGCCATTTCAATGTGGGCCACTGTTGATCCTGGCTTATAGGTGTTGCAGTGGTGGATTACAGGAATGGACTATTATATGGATACTGAGAATTCCTTGGGGGATATGAACCCAAGACTTAATTGCAGGCACTAAACCACAGAAGCAGTCACAGTCATTATTATGGTAAAACTTTAACACATTCACTCCAAGTGGGTGGACTCTAGCGCAGGTGTAAAGGTGTGTAGTGTTACCGGTAACCCTAGTTGGTTTTCACTGCTTCACCTGACAATAGATGCGAAGACTATAAACTAAGTACCCGCGCTGGAAGGTACTATAACGATCTGCTACTCCAGATGTCTTCGGGATCTTTTTATATTGGAATAAAATACGTAGATTTCTAATTATAAATATATTCTTTTCACTTTTTAATATTATATAACTTTTAACACATGTTCACTCCTAGGGTTCTGTCGTAGACTCTCTCTGACAGATAAAAATATATTTATCAAACTTATTTTTCAAAATCTGCTGTAGGTATGGTGACGGCGACAAATATCAGAATCAGAATATCATCACCCCATGTCATCCCGTGGGGGGCGTAGAAGTCGACCCGAGGGAATATCTACCTGAGGAAGGGCAGCAGCTTCCTTCTGATTACTATGACTATCTTACTGCGATCGCCAACCCGCCTGCCAAGCGTGGCGATTATGGCATATCCCCCCAAGACGATTCTTGAGGGAGGCTTGTCCAGCAGTGGACTTATTTAGCTGTAATGATGATGATGATGATTTTTAAATATTTCTTTTTAATACGTTTTACTTGACGAACGAAGGTGCAGGACCATGAAGATCGTCACAGTACCTCTTTTATGGTTCAGACCTCGATTATAGACGAGACTCACGGGGAGATCGATGAGAGTGTCTCATGTTTAAGGGAGATATTGTTTAACTTTCGCTCTACGTTAATACGTGAAGAGGCGTCCCTTTCATTCGATCGGAGAAGACATTTTATCGAAATTCGTGTAGTGGGAAGTGAAACCATTTAAAGACAAAAGTGTCGCAGAAGACGAGCATTGTGACCATGAGATTCTGCACAGAACTGAACCTTCGATCGAGATGTAACTAATTTTCAGCAATAGCTTGCACTTCCAGGTACTACGGAAGACACCGGCAGTATATACTTTTTGCCAAGTACTCAGATCGAATCTAATTCATCAAACCTTCATAATATAAACCTTAACTCGTAAGCTATTGAGTTTATTTTACATTGTCGCGTTTAATTAGTTAATTGACGATTTTACGCCTAAGCGATCTGAAAGTGATTTAGTGGATATGCATCGTTGTTTTTTCATTTCATTGCAAATTCACTTTCAGTCGGCAAATTATGTAACTTGCCGTCTTTCTTTGACGTAGTCATGAAAAAAATAAGTAGGTAAGCGTACTTGTAGGTCTGTAGTACTTTTGATGATATTATTAGATGTTATTTTTTTATGTGTTGTATGGTGGTCTAGTTAGCGGTTAGTGACTGTGACTGCTACAACAGAGGTCGTGGCCAGAGCGAATCTTTGTGTGATGAGCACGATTATATATTCTGAGTGAGGCAGTCCACGAAGGGCACCCATCTGAATGGCACCTGCGCAAATGGCACCTAGCCTAGTCCACGAATGGCACCTATCAATATTTTTGGCAGGTGCTATTCGTGGATTCAATTTATTTATTGCATTCTAGTCCACGAAGGGCACCTACGTTAACCGTTACATTAAACTAGGTTATTAAATGCAAGATATCGATAAAAATCACTAGAACATTTATTAACATTACTAAAATTACGCACGTTAAGACGTTTTAAGAGTATTTTTTATGTTTAAGCGGATATTCTAGTATTAACGGATAGATAGTAGTTTAATTTCAATGTGTAACATTCGCTGAAACATAAGAAAATACTAGTCTTAACGTGCGTAATATTAGTAGTGTTAATAAACGTTCTAGTGATTTTTATCGATATCTGTCATTTATTAACCTACGTTACTGTATCGGTTAACGTAGGTGCCTTTCGTGGACAAGAATGTAATAAATAAATTGAATCCACGAAGAGCACCTGCCAAAAATATTAATAGGTGCCATTCGTGGACTAGGCTAGGTGCCATTCGCGCACGTGCCATTCAAAGGGGTGCCCTTCGTGGACTACCTTTTCTGAGTGTGGGTGTATGAGTATCAATAAGTAGGTAATTTATCGGTTGTCTGGTTGCCATAGTAGGCACAGACTCTATCAAGTTTGGAATCAGATTGCAGTGTGTTGGTTGTCCTTAGATATTTATATATATAAATAAAATTGACTGCGTAATAATTAGCTCAATAAGGTGGCCCTGGGTTTGACTAAAAAGTTAAGTATAGAGATTTCTTTGACAAGATACCCAGTATCAGCTCAAGAGTCTGTAAGTCCGCGGTGTTCTTTCATTATCGCAGTGTATACTCTGGTGTCAGAGTTGTTCAACCCACCCAGTAGGTCTCTGACATAGTATAATGACCACAACGAAGACCGACAGCTTAAGAGTTTCTCTGAAGCACGGAGACGCTCAGAAATTATACCACTTTGACGGTCACCCATCTATAGACTAACCACGGGGTACAGGGGTGTAAATACCACCATTGCTCTAACTTCGGGGTGATACTGAGAAATACCAATATCATTCATCGACTCGGGATTTGAACCCAGGACCTCATATCTGCTGTTGACCGCGCTACCTCTAGACCAACGAGACAATCACTCACTACTCACTACTCCTTCTTCAAACGAGGTTTAAAAAGAGTACTAATATCACGGTAGGCAGCGGTTTGCTATGCCCCCTGGCACTGCGAATGTCCATGAGCAGCGGTTACCACTTACCATCAGGTGGGCCGCTAGCTCGTCTGCTTCCTAAAACAATAAAAAATAACTACTATTACTGAGTACTTTGGTGGGTACTAATTGACTATGAAGTAGAAAACAAAAGTCATAATTATGAACGAATCAAAAGACAGGAACCCCCGCGCTGCGTGTTCCAAGAACCTTAATAACAGAGAAATGGCCACTTTGTACATAAGAGCTGGCGCTAATAGTACTCTTAACGCACAATTACGAACACCGAGTACACTTATACCACATGACTAGGTAGAGTACCAGAGACAAATTTGTGGACTTAATTTATTTTTTGTTGTCACGACACTTTTTGCAGCTGTGCGGCGTGCGCATGTTTCTCTGTCTGTCTTTCTCTCTCTCTTATAGAAAGCAAGCCAGATATTTTAATTTCTATTTCGCATTGAACAGTGTGGTGTCGCGACGATTATTTTTGTATACAGGTTTTTTGTACATAATAAATAATAAGAAATAACTTCGTTCCATCCTGGTGTCCCTTGACACCTCTCAAGTTTTTTATACTAATAATAGTTTATTTGCATAAAATATTTAACACTTATATTTGTATAAGTGTTAAATATTTTATGCAACGCACAGTCATACCATTTGGCTTACACTTAATAAAAACAAGCATTAAATTCTGTCGTAACTAGCACCTTTGCTAGGTTATAAGACTAACTTGTATTAAATATTACCTTTAATACAAGTTATTCATTTTTTTCGCGCCAACCCCTTTTTTTGCACGCCTTTTCACAATGTTGCAAATATATAAGGCACAGAAAGTATATAAGCGTTAATACTATCGTTTAACTTAAGAAATAATAAAAATATGAAATAGCTAAAAATTTAAATTAAAGCAAAGGAATAACAGAAGCCCTTAAAGTGTGTGTGTGTGGTGTGTGTGTGTTTGTGGGTGTGTGTGCGTGTGGGTGGGTGTGTGTGGGGGGATGTGTGTTTTTAGTGTGCGCGTGGGTCCTTAGAGTGAATTTTTACGATAGAAGTAGTTGCTCTGTGTCGAGGTAGTTTAGTCGCAGTAAAAAGATGTCACAGTTTTTTTAAACGAGTTTTTATGTAACGAGTAAATGTTTTGTTTATTGTTTATTTTGTTATATAGGTGAGGTCCTAGAAAGCATGTAAATCTTTTGGTGAAGGAGTAATGACATTTAAAAGGGCGGCATATTTTGTCCTTTCTTCTCTTGGGTACAGTCTCATAGGGCATGTCAATATGTTGTAAAAGGACAATGTTATGAACAAAGAGCTACCTCATAGTGAGGACTTTACAACAGTTATAAAGTTCCTCCGTGGGAAAGGTTATCGTAGTGCTCCTGCCTACGAAGCTGGTGGTTCTGGGTTCGAATCCCGGTAAGCGCAAATATTTGTGTGATGAGCACGAATATTTGTTTCTGAGTCATGGATGTTTTCTATGTATATAAGTATTTATCTATCTATATAAGTATGTATATCGTCGCCTGGTACCCATAGTATACAAGCTTTGCTTAGTTAGGTGCAAATAGATTATTCGATCGTGACTTATTGTTACTACTTATGTTCCACAAGTTGTTCAAGTTAAGCTTCTTAAGTTTCGGACACTATTTATTACATCACTTACATCTTGTATGAATAAAAACAGAATGTCACCCAATTTTGCCGTGAAATTACTTCTAAAAGGACAACTCCATAAGCTATACACAAAAATACTTAAAACAACTTAATTTCAAACAAATTTAGTCTGAATGGAAAAATACCTACTCCAATTACGGCCAATGACCTGCGTCCATCACTGACAGGTGAAAGTTGAGACTTTACATTATCCATGTAATACTAGTACAACCTACTAATCATGCTAGGCCGACCTGAAAATTGAGTCTTACCATAGTAAGAATATAGCTGAATTTTGCACTGAATTTTAAATGGTCGATAGGCTATTCAATAGCTTATAGTAGGTCGTTTGTCTGATATTAAACTTTACTGATTACTTAGTGAAAGGTCATAAAATAAATTAAGAGACTTGACCTCTCGTCTTAATATCAATTTGTTTTTGTTATTTAGACAAAAGAAGGCGGCTTATTAATATATCTAATGTCTCCATTTTTATTTTATTTTAATCATGTCTTAATTTTACTTGAATAACGTCTTTATTTTATTGTTTTAATAATAGGTCTTTACCTATGAAATTGCCGTTTTGTATGAAAAAATTTAAACGAATTTTTTTCATGAATTTTTTTATTTGTATTAATCGAAGTAATCACCCATGCAATCAATGCATCTTTGCCATCGCAGTGGCAGTTTATTGATGCCCTTCTTAAAGAAATCAGCTGGACGGGAGGCAACAAATTCTTCAAAGGCATTTTGTACTGCCTCTCGGGTATTGAATTTTTTTCCCGCCAAGAAGTTATCCAAATTCTGGAAAAAGTAGTAGTCTGTAGGCGCAAGGTCTGGTGAGTAGGGCGGATGACGGAGAGCTTCCAACCCCAGTTCTTGCAACTTGGAGACCGTCTGCTGTGCAGTATGAGGTCGCGCGTTGTCGTGCAGGAGCAGCGGAGACGAGCGATTGACCAATGCTGGTTGGAGATGCGCCAGCTTCTCCATCATTGTGCTCAGTTCTTCACAGTACACATCTGCAGTAATGCTCACCCCGTTTGGTAAGAAGCTGTGATGAATCACACCGGCGCTAGACCACCAAACAGTGACCATCACTTTTCTAGGGGTAAGTTTTCGTTTAGGGCATTGTTTAGGTGCTGAACCAGGATCCAACCAACTTGCTGAGCGCTTGCGGTTATCAAACAGAATCCATTTTTCATCGCAGGTAACAATGCGGTTCAAAATTCCTTCATTTGTGTGTCTGTTGAGCAGTGCAAGGCACGTCTCGACGCGTACTTCGCGCTGGCGATCATTGAGTTCGTGGGGCACCCATTTGTCAAGCTTTTTTACCTTGCCAATTTGACGCAAATGGACCAATATTGTTTTGACGCTAACGTCGAAAGCTGCTGCTAATTCAGCCGTAGATTGTGTATCATCAGCTTCCACAACCGCCTTTAATTCGTCATTGTCGACCAAAGTCTTCGGACGACCGCGAGGTTCATTTTTCAGGTCGAAATTTACAGAACGGAAGCGAGCAAACCAATAACAGGTGGTGCGTTGGTTTGTAGTGTTAGCTCCGTAAACGTCGTTGATGTTGCGTGCCGCTTGTGCCGCGTTGCTGCCACGACGGTACTCATATTCCATAATTACTCGAATTTTTAACGTATCCATGACGACGAAAAAGATTGAAATGCGATGAAAATGTAACACTAATCAATAAAGAAATGACTACTTTTGGAAAAAAGAATCCATGTTTTTAAAATAAAATTAATTTGAAATTAGAATTCTTAGCCAAACAAAAATTATTTTGATTTGAAATGGCCAGTACTGCAGAACGGCAATTTCATAGGTAAAGACCTAATATTAATTGTTACTTTCTTTTAGTAAAATTTTTAATTTATTTAATTTTGCTTATTTGCATAAATTATTGTTATCATACCAAAAGCGTATGTATTCTGTAACACAGGTTTAATAACCTAGCACAGGATCCAGGGACTTCAAATAAACTGTACCTACCATATATTTGTGTCAATAAAGATTATGAACTATAAATTATGATCAGTTTGAAACTTCTGTTATATTAAAAAAAAAAACAACGCCTGCACTATATAAATGAATATCTGCATTGTGTGGGACTTTTTAAACATATAATTCACGGACACACAGCTGCACATCTGGCGCAGCGGTTATAAGTCACCTCGCCACGTCATGTCGGGGTTCGATTGCCGCACAGGACAACTATTGTGTGACTCATAAGTAGTTGTTCTGATGAGTCTGGGTGTTCTGATGTGTACCCCGCGACACAGGGATTCATTTATGAAAGGCGACCGTCTTCTTAAAAAACCGGCCAAGTCCGAGTCGGACTCGCACATGAAGGGTTCCGTAGCAGCAAGTATTTCAGTTGATTAAATGAAAGCAAATTGCGGTTTATAACGTATTAAAGAAAAACTACTTGCTAGATCTCGTTCAAACCAATTTTCGTTGTTAGTTTCTATGGTAATCTACATCATATATATTTTTTTGTTTTATCATTCTCTTATTTTAGAAGTTACATGGGGGGGGGGGGGCACTCATTTTACCACTTTGGAAGTGTCTCTCGCGCAAACTATTCAGTTTAGCCAAAAATGATATTAGGAACCTCAATATGATTTTTGAAGACCCATCCATATACATGTATAGGTACGATCAAAAAAAAATATTTGAGATTCAGTTCTATGTATGGCGACCCCCCAAAATTATTGTTCTTTTTCTATTTTCGTGTGAAAATCTTAATGCGGTTCACAGAATACATCTACTTACCAAGTTTTAACAGTACAGCTCTTATAGTTTCAGAAAAAAGTGGCTGTGACATACGGACGGACGGACAGACAGACAGTCATGACGAATCTATAAGGGTTCCGTTTTTTGCCATTTGGCTACGGGACCCTAATAACAACGCCTGCACAATATAAATGAATATCTGTTTTGTGTGGGACTTTTTAAACATATAATACACGGACACACAGCTGCACATGTGGCGCAGCGGTTATAAGTCACTTCGCCACGTCATGTTGGGGTTCGATTTCCGCACTGGACAACTATTCTGTGACTCATAAGTAGTTGTTCTGATGAGTCTGGGTGTTCTGATGTGTACCCCGCGACACAGAGATTCATTTATAAAAGGCGACCGTTTTCTTTAAAAAAAAACACGTGCCCGTCAGTCATTAGGGACTGCCGATAGAAGTGACTACTTCGTACACTTCTAAATAGTCTACAATATAATAGTTGGTAATGGGAAGTGTTTTTTTTTTCAACAAAAAGTATACGTATATACAACGTATACATATAGCACAGGGGAGGCGTGACGTAGCGATGGCCCGAGTTTTCCGCTTTTCGTTTGCCCACAAAGTAAACATATATAGACGCACTTCATCATCACACCCTCACTTAGAATTTCGTCTTTTGCTTTAGTCTTCAATTCTTTAATTTTAATATAGTAGAACTAAATTTCAAAATAATAGATTAGTACATTGTTATTTATTTAAGGATTTCAGAAAATATATGCGATAAAACAAACCGCACGGACTGACAGATTATTTTTTTTTTTGTAACTTTTTACTATCCACTTTGTTTATGTACTGCATTGTGACCTTGACAAGTAGATACAAGTGTATGTTAATACCCAAGTGCTGAATAAATATTTCATTTCATTTCATTTCATCAACCTGATATCTTCAATTGCTGGACATAGGCCTCCACCAAAGGTTCCTATAACGTTATCATTTTGAGGGATTTGCCGTAGTTACCGCGCTTGGCATGCATAACGCACCTAAGACTGTCATTATTGTTATTTAAAGGTTGTCAAATAAATTATCAATGTTATTACGCCTGTTGGCGTGGTAGGCAAATGCTTACTTTCCACGTTTGATTCTCACCCAGGACGGATATTTGTGTGCATGAACATGTCTGTTCGTCCTGAATCTGGGTGTAATCACACTAATATTATAAAGTTCATTGGGTTATAGTTTATATCAATGATAAAGTTAGTGTATGTGTGATAGTGTATGATTGTTACTTGTTCACGTCTAAACGGTTGGAGCGATTTTAATAAAATTTAGTAAAGAGTTAGCTGATACCCTGGATTAACGCATAGGCTATCTATACATATAATAAAATCGTAGGAAAGTCAAAACTGTACATTGAATATTAAAAAAAAAGGATAATTGGGGCGTGTTCTACAGTCGATCACGAAGCCAAAAATATAGTTTTTAGAATTTTTGTCTGTGTGTCTGTTTATCTGTATGTATGTCCGGGCTAAACTCAACAAGTACTGCATAGATTTACTTCAAATTTTGCGTGAATATTACTAAGAGGCCGGGTCAACCTATAGGCTACATATTATCACGCTATAACCTTCGGGGGAGGAGCTGTGATAATTTATAAAATGTAAAGCGGGTAAAACCGCGGGGCACAGCTAGTAATTTATAAAGTTTAACATAGGGGCACAGCTGGTTATCTATATAAGTATATATTTACAAAAGAAAAATAGTATTACCAGATAACTGATATTCTACTATCAGTTATCTGGTTTCCATAGTACAAGCTCTGCTTAGTTTGGGATCAGTTGGCGGTATGTAAATAATGACCCAGGATATTATATTATACTAGCTGTGTCCCGCGGTTTTACCCGCGTCAAATTTTATAAATCATCACAGCTCTGGGTGTGTGTGTGTGTGTGACAACGTGATAATATGTAGCCTATATGTTGACCCGACCTCTTAGTAATATTCATGCAAAATTTGAAGTAAATCCATGCAGTACTTTTTAAGTTTATCCCGGACATACATACAGACAAACAGACACACAGACAAAAATTCTAAAAACTATATTTTTGGCTTCGATATAGAGAGTAGACCACGCCCCAAGTATCCTTTATAAAAAAACATTCCATGTACAGGTTTGACTTTGTTACGATTTTATTATATGTATAGATTAATATATTATTTTAGTAGATTTAATTGATGGAGGAAGATTGTCCCGGGAAATGAGCACAACGGCACCTTTCGTGGGTTCACCTCGATTCATTTCTTTATGACCCGTTTGCCCAAGGCGTTGCTTGGCGGAAGTCTGGATTGGTACCGTAGTAATGTAATGAAGAGTCGTCTAAGAAGGCTTTTCTTGGGGGTGGAGATGCAGATTAAATGGGTTAGTGGTTAGTGAAACTTATTCCTGAGCCTTACGCAGGGCAAATCCTTATGAAGTGCACGATTATTTGTTCTCTATATGGGTCTTATTTATGTATATGGATTCAGACATATACAAATATATTTATCAGTTGTCTGGTTAACGTAATACAGGCTCTACCTAGGATGACAGTATGTTAGTTGTCCTAAGACATCTATTTATTGTGTATCTAAATAGTTATGTCTGGTCTATGAGTGAATGCAGTTCTTTTTTAACACAACGTTAATATTAATATATATTGACTGCACATGTGGCGCAGTGGTTAAGGTAATCGCCTCGGCGCTCTCATGTTTTGGGTTCGATTCCCCAAGGGGACAACTTAACAACAACTTTCTGAAAGTGGGTGAGTATTACGTCCGTGAAGTTAATGTAAGCTAAGTAACACGACACAGGGATTAATTTTCCTAGTGCGCCGCCGTGACTCACTTGTTTGTGAACTTGCCTTCTGATGTTAAGGTCGCGGGTTCGATCCCTGCACAAAACCAATACTTGTGTTCATGAACATGGCTATTTCTCTTGGTCTGGATGTTTTCTGTGTATTGTATGTATATATTTAACTAAAATGTAAAGTATTTATTTCCATTGACTAGCAATACTACTAAACTACAATCTATTATTCTAGATGGCGCTGTGTGATATATCAGAGATATTTATTATTAACTACATGTGTGGCGCAGCGGTAAAGACAGTCGCCACACCACTTCGTTACCCGGGTTCAAATCCCGAACAGGACAAATATTTCTGTGACACAAAAGTTGTTCTGAGTCTGGTTGTACTTTTTATCAACTATATGTTTGTAATGTACACCTGGACACGTGGATAAATTCAGTTACCTAGTGCGGGATTATTTTAAAATGACTAAATAAAAACTCTCTTTAAAATATAAAAAAGAGTGCTGAATAAATTTAATTATTTCACTACCCTCTCCCTAGGGCTCCCTTCAATATTACCAATAGTAGCTCTCTGCTTATACCCTTACCTGCGGACCATGAACCAAAGATAAAATTCCTTAATATAACTCAAATACGGCGATCCCATCGTACAAGCTATGTAGGTACAGTCGCGTCGTAAATCAAGAATCGAGCATGCAATAACGTGCGTGGCACGCCTTGACTTTGAACCTGCACTGTCGAGTACAAAAGTGTTTAGCGAACGGTTTTATCTTATACTAGCTATGCCCCGCGGTTTCACCCGCGTTAAAGTAGTTTTAGCGTAAAAGAGTGACAAACATACATCCATACTCACAAACTGTCGCATTTATAATATTAGTAGGATGTGTACCTCTAGAGGTTTTGGCAGTGCACGCCGGAATAGCTCGCAAATGTTAGATTTTTTCCTAGTTACTTGACACTTATCGTCATATTTTGGACAATACACACAATATCTTTATAAATTGTAGCCTGTGTGTAACAAACATACAAACATACATACATACTCACAAACTGTCGCATTTATAATATTAGTAGGATGTGTACCTCTAGAGGTTTTGGCAGTGCACGCCGGAATAGCTCGCAAATGTTAGATTTTTTCCTAGTTACTTGACACTTATCGTCATATTTTGGACAATTCACACAATATCGTTATAAATTATAGCCTATGTGTTATTCTAATGTATGAGTTTCATTTTAATCAGTTTCATTAAAATCCAGTCTGTAGACTTTACGTGAAAGAGTAACAAACATCCATCCATCCATACTTACAAAATTTTGCGTTTATAATATTAGTAGGATATATCACACTAATATTATATAGGCGAAAGTTAGTGAGTGTGTATTATTGTTACTCTTTCACGCAAAAACTAGCGAAGGGATTTTGATGAAACGTTGTAGTAATATAGCTTCTATATCGAATGACATATAGGCTACAATTTGTCTAGTTTAACAAGGGTAAAACCACAGGGCACATTTCTCAATAAATACTTGCATGTTTGACACTGAGCTCAATTCTATACTAAGTTTGGAGATGTTATAGGGAAATTCAAGTAAAGTTAAAGAGTTTCCCAGCCCAGAAAGAATAACAGGGATACTCCATTACATCCCGTAGGTGTCTTAAAAAGCGACTAAGGAATACAGCAGGTAGTCGGGCAGCAGCAACACGTGGCGCGGGTTCGAGCCCCGCGCCGGATAACTAGTTGTGTAACCCATAAATAGTTGTTCTGAGTCTTGGTGTAATTTGAGTCCGCCTGTTATATATTTGTATAGTACCCCTCGATAGAGGGATTAGATTCCGTATTGCGAGCGTTTTCTTTAAAAAAAAACTTATTATATTATATAAGCGAGCCAATTAACGTATTAGCGTTCGGAGAATACTGGCAGCATTGCCATGCTGAATGGCAACGATTAACGTATTAACATTCCGAGAATATTGGCAGCATTGCCATGCTGAATGGCAACGTTTAACGTATTAACGTTCCGAGAATACTGGCAGCATTGCCATGCTGAATGGCAACGATTAACTTTTTTAAAGATATGCCAGCATCCCTGGAGGTCCTGAAACAAATGACACTCCCAGAAACAGATCACACCAATGAGGCGTGCAGCAATTCCTTGATGTATAGCTTGGGTCAACTAAATTATGCTTTCTTTATTGAGCTTACTCCTTGTTAAAGCTACCCAGTAGGTTTCTGATATAGCTTATTGTTTGTTAACTTTTTTAAAGTCAGTGGAATAATATATAATTCAGACAAATACTTGACCCTTGAGAAGATCGAACTCGCAACACGACCATGCATCGTAAAATCGCCAATCCTGCAGTCACATCAAACGAACGAGACCAACTAACCTTCCCTTATGTGTTATTTCCCTTTACTAAAGCCAGTACCACTTTATTGGGACCAGTTTACCCCTAGAGAATATTCAGAACAAAAATGGTCCCAATAGTTAAACTACCTTGGGCCCAGTAGCCTATTACCAAATTGGAAAAGGTAGAAGTGGTCCCTGGTCCGAGTTTTGAGCTGGGACCAGTTGATCCCTAACCCCACAAAATACATCTACTTACCAAGTTCCAACAGTACATCTCTTATAGTTTCGGAAAAAAGTGGCTGTGACATACGGACGGACAGACAGACAGACAGACATGACGAATCTATAAGGGTTCCGTTTTTTGCCATTTGGCAACGGAACCCTAAAGAGCCTTTGATTTAATACTTACGTTCCTACACGGGTCCGCGCTCGCTCAAAATAACTTGTATAACTTTGAGCATTGTAATGTTATGATGTCAGTTGGATATTGTTATGAGCAAAATAATAAGCAACTGCCACTCAAACTTGACACGCGAGACTTGTTATTTTTATCCGATTGGGGGACGCGAAGGGGTTATGAATGAAAATCTTATATATTCTATACCTAAAGGCACCGAGCCGTGTGCCTGTGAATTGGGTGGCAGTAGTTTATTAAACAGAAATAAGTTTTGTAGACAATTCTCAAAATGTTTCGATGTCCACTAAAGCAGCTAAAACTCCTGGAGCAAATATATAAAAACAATCGATCCTTCTCTGGGAGTAAATGGCGTCACACTGTATATACTGTAATCATAATTTTAAAACCGGCCAAGTGCGAGTCGGGCTCATGCACGAAGAGTTCCGTACCATTATCTATAAAAACGAGCAAAAAATTCAAGTTTGTTGTACGGGAGCCCCCTTAAATATTAATTTTATTTAGTTTTTCAGTATTTGTTGTTATAGCGGCAACAGAGATACATTTAGTGTGAAAATTTCAGCTGTCTAACTGTCACGGTTCATGAGATAAAGCCTGGTGACAGACTGACAGACAGACAGACAGCGAAGTCTTAGTAATAGGGTCCCGTTTTACCCTTTGGGTACGGAACCCTAAAAACGATTTCTCGGTACTATTGTACTGCAAAACACAACCACCCAATTAATTGTATTTACAGAAACCAATCCAAAATCTCATAATAATTCATCGATTACTTCCTTACTGTAAAAATGTACATTAATCACACATACACACTCGAATAATTATTATCATTAATAACAATTTATCACGAAAGCTTTTGTTGCTAACTGTACACGGGTGGAGGTTTTCGTAGAAACAAAGTAAGAGCAAACCAATTTGAAATGTAAGTATGTATGAGTACCGTGCCCAAAAAATGAACGCGGTTTTTCATACGAACATTGCGAATGTCGCATATCTTCGGAACAAGAATGGTATAAGTCATGCTTTTAAATATTAAAAACTAGTTGTGCCCCGCGGTTTTATCCGCGTTAATAATTATATTAAATTTTAGCCTATGTGTTAATCCAGGGTGGCAGCTATCTTTATACCAAATTATATTTAAATCACTGAAGAAGTAACAAACATACACACTCACAAACTTTCGCCTTTATAATATTAGTGTGATATGTAGATCAGAGAAGTTTTTTATGTATTTAGTGCTATGGGTACTAGTCTGGTTAACCTTGGTGTAGGAGTTGTGCAAACCCACATCAAAGCCCCTGTAATGGCCTAATGATTGATGCGTAGAATGAATGCGAAGACAGAGACTGATAGCTTATACATCTATGCTACAGCTTATTGCAATCAGAAGGTAAATAACTTATTTGGTAAGCACGGAACAATTGACGGACAATATGATGATGATGATAAACTTGTTTGCTGAATGCAAACAAGTTTATCATCATATTGTCGAAAGACGCCCGCTGCTGGAGAAAAGCCTCCCCCAAAGATCGCCGCGATTGCCGGTCTTGCGCTATCCGCATCCAGCGACTTCCAGATGGAAAGGGCTATGCTTGGAGTTTCCCTGCGAAATCGAATCTGAAATTCTGAGATCCGAAGGCGAACCAAAGTAACCAACATAGCCCGAAGAATTGCCAAACTGAAGTGGCAATGGGCAGGGCACATAACTCGTAGAGCCGACGGCCGCTGGGCAGAAAGGTTTTCGAGTTTCGACCACTAACTGGAAGACGCAGCGTGTGCAGGCCCCCTACAAGACGGACCGATGATCTTGTGAGGGCTGCTGTAAGCAAACAAGTTATTCACCATAAATTAATTTATTAGTAAATGCACTGGTTATTCTAGAGCCAACACTGTTCAATTCACCTGGTAAGATTATTATCACTATAGCTAAAATTGCAGCTTGAGTTTGCCAGTATAATTATCGAGGAATCTGCTTTCCCCCAGTCAAAGTTAAATCCAATTAACAATTATTCATTTTAAATAATTTATGTAATCAGCCTAGCAACTAAACCATCTCTCCAACTCTGATTATCTCCGTTCTACGGTTTGACAGATAAGCATAAGATAAGATAATAAAGGTAAGATAAGATTAGAGGTTCAATGAGATAAGATAGAAGGTTACACGGTATTGCGGTAACATTGGTTTCATTTCCTCCATCTAAAGCTCAACTGGGAAAGTACCTCCATTAAGAATATACTCCAGATATAGGATGGATTATGTAATTTTTCAGTACTTGGTATAAGTTTGCCACAGTAGAATTTATCAAATGTACGATTTCTTTATTTTTTAGTTTTTACAGATTATTACAGATCTGATGCTGCTGTATACCTGTAGGAATCTAAATATAATATATTTTAGTTGTGTATTCCTGCTTTATTTCATACGTTATTATAACTTGTGCACAAGATTGTACAGAGGCGGACTTTATGCCGAAGGCGTTTTCTACTAGCCGACGTTTGGGTGATGCAGAAATATGTTAGCTGCACTAGTATTGGATAGTATTATATAAATAATATAGTTACATAAAATCTATACATCTATATAAAAACCTATGTATAAATTTATTTCAGACACAATTGTTAAACAATGGCATCGCTAATTAAAGAGTTCATAAACTTATGTTTATCTAGAAAATAACTTACATACGCATTCTAGTTTTAAAAATCATTTGTATTGTCTAAATAACCTCATTAAAATCCTGCACCCATGTATAGCTTAATGTCAATCATGTGTAAAAAAATTATGGACTTAAAAATTTCATTCAAGCATTAAGTATTATCGAATTTGTACAATAAAAGAAATATGCGCCATTAATTACTTTTATTCTTACTATATATTGAACTAGGTAATTAAACCATTTTACCATAGACATAGGCGACATTAATTCATTGATGATTGTGGGATGATTTATGTGTGAATGAACAGTGAGACATCGAAATATTTTGTCTTTTAAAAGAGAACGCTCGCACTATTGAAATATTTCCCTATGTAGCGGGTTTTTTACCGGCATAATAATAAACGGACACAAAGAACACGCAGACTCACTCAAATAATGTATTACCTATGGTTCACACAAATAGTTGTTCTGTACGAGAATCGAACGCGGGACATGAAGTGGCGAGGTGACTATATTAACCGCTGTACCTCACGTGAATTAACTTGGAAATGTCATATTTTAGTACTTAGAGAGACTAAAAGAAATTCGATTAATCAATTATTACTTTAGAAATGCTTCCAAATAGACTTGTATATACATTCTGTTGAAATCGGTTGGTATAAAGAAAGTTGAAATTTGTTGAATTTTATTAAAACAGCGGTCTAGCGGTAGCATGTTCAACAGCAGATAAGGAGGTTCTGGGTTCAAATCCCGGCTCGGCCCTAAATTTTTCTCTAACTAGATTTTTTTTGTTGGCGGTATTTACACCCCCATGCCACGGAGAGGACGTAAAGGCTTCGGTCCAATACCTGACCTCTTTCCGGTCGTGTCGCTAGTCGTCCCATCGGATCATGAGAGTGATGGAAAAGAAAGTCTTCTATGTTCGCGCACACACTTGGGCACTATAAGATGTCATAAAACAAATATTAAAACGACATAAAATATAGTATCAAAATTTGCGCAAAAATTTGATTTCTTCATCTTATTCTGTTTTCCGATTAGGGTCTAAATACATACGTACAAACAAACATACATAAATTTTCGTGTAATCGATGTGAGTTAAGACTGCTTACATACGATACGAATGATTTGACGATTCTACGTTTTTTTGGTGTTTGAGTATATTTATACGAGTACCTTAAGTTTTTAAGACTTTTGTTTTATATTATTTTAATGTCAAGCGGGTCGAATTTCGGAAGTATCAATCAAATCAAGAGCCTAGTCATAATAATATACAGCGACTAAGCTAATTCGTTTTTTCTGCAAGTGTTTAGGCATTACCACTAGGTTCACCGTGTTTATTTATACACGGTGTAAATTATGTATTTAAATGGCCTATGACACCGTGTAGCATATAAACATGCAAAAACAAAAACAAATTTAGGTACTTCCTATGTAAGAATTAATGAACAGCTGATCTAGTTGTATGGAAGTCAAAAACAAAATCCTCTAAAAGACAGGTTTCATATTAAATAAAACTAGGTTTTTGAACATCTATGTACCTATTAAGTTAAATTTTATATTTATGATTGGATCTTCTCAATTGTACTGACTTTAAAGTTGAACAAATTGTAATCACTCCCAGTGTCGCGGGATACTTTACAAACATATAAGGTCACACAAATAATTTTTCTACGCGGGAATCGAACCCAGGACAGGAAGTGGCGAGGTGACTGTCCTAACCGCTGCACCACACGCGCAATTAAGTCGCACTGTAGCAAGAATCAGCAGGTACCTACCATATATTTATTTATAATCGCAGCATTAAAGCTTAGCCATTAGATTCGCAATTGCTTTTATAAATTATACGTGTAAATGACATACAGAGGCTATTAGTTACAGGACCAGTCCTGGCTGCATTCCTGCACTAAGCACCAGGGCCGTAAGGTTTTTAGTAAGGAATAGTTGTTCTTGTACCATCTTTATGGTTTAAAGTTAAAACGATGTTCAGCGACTTAGCCGGTAGAGCCCCTGGACCATTTATGATGTCACATGTGGTCATAGAAACCGATTTAAAGATTGATTTAGTCATTTTTAACCTTTATTTATTTGAACGCCATTCACGAAAACGATGTTCGGCAACTTAGCCCCTGGGGCTCTACTGGCTACCGTCTACCGCCTAATGCGCTGGTCATCGTGATCGTGATCGGCGTTTAAATCTGTGTATTTGGAGGTAAATGTCTTTTATATTGATATTTAATTGCAATTAAACGTCTTATTTCATAAAACCAGGGTTTGAGTTCGTTTTCAACTGTGTAACATTATTTATTAATGGACCTCAATTATATAAGAAAAATATCCCAGAAAATAAAATATGTCGCAAGGAAGTCTCCATTTTTAGTTTCGGTTCTTCGAGTGGTCGTCTCCGTACTTCGGACGGCAAGGTAAGCGTCGGTCAGGGTAACCACTGCCATACGATAAAGAAAACTGCTTATTATGATATTAAGAGTATTCCCTATATATGTAATTGGAACGAAGTTCCTTATCGCGCGTTGTGAAAGGGGGCTAGACGGAAAAAAATCTTACGAAAAGTTGTCACGACACTTTTTGCAGCTGTGCGGCGTGCGCATGTTTCTCTGTTTGTCTCTCTCTCTCTCTCTCTTATAGAAAGCAAGCCAGATATTTTCATTTCTATTTCGCATTGAACAGTGTGGTGTCGCGACGATTATTTTTATTGAGTGTATACAGGTTTTTTGTACATTATAAATAATAAGAAATAACTTCGTTCCATCCGGGTGTCCCTTGACACCTCTCAAGTTTTTTTTTATTGATTCTTTTAACTTCACGTTTGCACATACTACTAGTAGATAGTTATATTATTGACAAGTTGTTGTAATTTGTTTTTTATTTTCTTACTACCCGCAACCTCCCGAGCACAGTTATCCACTTATCCCGCTCGTCTCCGCATGAGGTGTAATCCTGCTGGAGTACTTTCTCCTTTAAGCTTTTGAATTAATCATCATTCTTGCAATTCCAAATCAATTTCTGAGATTAATAAATTTTGACCACTGACAGGATTCAAACATATATTTTGGATCCCGATAACTGTAAAAACATTATTGCACATAACTTAGTACAGGTCATAGATACTCTTCTTGATTATTATCAAACTGAAAAGGAGATGTAATTGTTATAAATCTAACGAGTAACTCATGTAGTTAACAGTTTCATTATTTTTCGAGTAACACTTTCTAGTTCGGTAGTCAGTTTTAGTTATATAAAGAAACTTTACTGAGTACTACAGCATTATCTAATGTACAAATCCGGTCTATATACGTGTATATGTATATGTCCAAATACACGTTTTCGCCAATGCATGAAGGATGTTTTTTAAAGACAACTAGTGAAATTAATCTCTGTGTCTACTGGGTACTTTACAAAGATGGAAGGTTTTTAGAAAAGGTTACTAAATCTAAAAATATTTTATTATTTATATTTGATATTTGAAGTCTTTCCAATTGCACGTTTTGCCTACTTGTGCCGTCCGACTTGAAGAGGCATCTCCATAGCTTATCTGTTCCTGTTTATTTGGCTAACTTGAGGTTCTAATTCGCTATAGTATTCCCAGCAGCGCAGCGGCTACATCCTGCCTTATAGTTCTGCCAATTGCGTCGTTACCGTCGTCTGTATAGTATGTACAGACGCCAGCACATCCAGCTTCCCCAATCTGTCAAAATTCTTTTATAGATTTCCAATTTTATCACAAAATCATAAGGTTCACTTTCAATTGGAGAAATTTGACAGATTGGGGTAACTTGATATGCTGGCGTCTGTACTTTAAGTTATGGGCATCTATTTAACACCAATACTTGTCTAAATGACAATTGAAAAATGTAATCTAAGCAAAACAACGAGTGTGACAACTGAACTTAAAAGACGTGGCTAATGAAAATAACGCAGGAAATTACAATTCATGGTGGATGGCGCTTTAGGGGCGCCATCACCTTCCCTATAGCTTGACTCCTCAAAGGCGCCACGAAATATTTGGTATCTACCTCACTGAACCGGTTAAGTAAAATAAAATATATTCGAGAGGGTAAAGACGGCCCTGTCCAGATCATTGTACAGCATTGTGCCAGCACGTCAAGCTATCCCAATCCGTCAAATTTCCCCAGTTGAAAGTGAACCATACACGTATGTGATAAAGTTGAAAATCGATAAAAGAAATTTGACAGGGGTAGGTGGATGTGCTCGCGCCTGTACACTCCGCTTAGAATAAAAAGATAGGTTCCTATTTATAGCAAAACCGCTTTCTCATTTAATTTTGTTTTATATATGGCCACTAAGTTTAGTTCTATTGCTTTCCAAGTTATTATAAGCTTACAGCAAGTGGTATTACTGGGTATAAGTGCTTAATAAACCGTTATTTATACTGCAGGGTGTCTTTTTGGTATTGTGGTATTACAGCAGTGCAGTCTTTACAGCGTTTATCTACGTAATACCTTAAATAAATATATATAATACTTGAATTAAATAAATATAAATACTTTAATACTTACGCAATATCTTCTTGTCCCAACACCGCAGTGTCTCAAGTCCTTAATATCATCAGGCAACTCATTAGGTAGTTATTTATTTCTTTGCCATAAATATATATGTATAGGTAGGGAACAGAGTTTATACGCTCAAAGAGCAGCCCGACTGGGGAAGTACCTTTTTTTTTATAAAATAGGATGGCAAACGAGCAAGTGGGTCACCTTATGGTAAGTGATCACCGGCCGCCCATGGACACTCGCAACACCTGAGGAGCTGCAAGTGCGTTGCCGGCCTTTAAGAAAAGAATAGGCTCGCTTCTTGTACCTCCACCTTACAGAAGATATGCCTTAATAATAACGTTAATAACTTTAATGATGTGTTTCTGCGTGTGAGTATGGTCGCCAGAGCTCATCGGAGTGGGGGGAGTAACACTTGTTGCTGACTCTTTAAAAGGCCGGCAGCGAAAAGGACTGCCTCGTTGGTCTAGTGGTAGCGTGTTCACCCACAGAAAACGAGGTCCTGAGTTCAAATCCCGGGTCGGGCCAAAAAGTGATTTTGGGACTTTTCTGTAAAAAGAAAATTTCTCAGCATCAGCCCGAAGTCTGGGAGTTGGCGGTATTTATATCCCCGTGCCTCGGAGAGCACGTAAAGCCGTCGGTCCTGTACCTGACCTCTTTCCGGTCGTGTCGCTTAGGCGTCCCATCGGATCATGAGAGTGATGGAATAGAAAGTGCTCCTGTGTTGACACACTTGAGCACTATAATACGGCCGCCGTGGCCGAAATTCGGCTAGGAGGACATTATTATAAAAGGCCGGCAACGCACCCGCGACTCCTCTCGTGTTGCGAGTGTCCATGGGCAGCGGTAATCACTTACCATCAGGTGACCCGCTTGCTCGTTTGTCGACCTATGACATAAAAAAAATGTTAGTACAAATAATTGAGGTCTTAGGTATAAAAACAGATCCACAACACTTATTCATATACATACTAACATGCAAATATTTAAATTAATTGTATACGTTCAAACATCACATAGCTAATTTTTTAGTACAAAATTTGTCCCAATAATTACTCACAGAACTATTCTGTTAGTAGTTTTCAAGAGGAGCACTTTCTATTCCATCACTCTCATCAAATTTGGCCAAATGTAGTATACATATGTCTATACAACATGTAACATAATTAACGCACACCCTGAAAATTGTTTGTTCAGAATCGTTTACTGAATAGATTCATAGCATTTTTAATATAGGTATTTTTTTATACCAAAATAATTAAATCTATGGAAATTGTTGTCATATTAACCCTGTACAGTCAAAACAAATTAAAATGGACCGTAAGTCAAAGTAATAATACTTTTATAATCGCAGTTTTATTTGTATTCATACAAATGCCATAATTCAATACAAAATAAAGAAAAATAAACGTTATTCCAAGAAACTAATTTTGTAAATAACAATGTATGTTCACGTTAAATTAAAAATTCAGTGTATGTATCAGTTTCCATTGTATAAGCTCTGATTAGTTTCGGACCAGATGGCCGTGTGTGAATAATGTCCCAGTATTATAATTATTAGTTGCACATGCACAATAGCAGCGTCATTGATTGACTGACTCATCCATGCATTATCCTAGATCCCTTGTGGTGGCAGCAGTCTAATACATCACGATCTTCCTTTCCCGCAAGTGTCCCTGGACCGGCCTACCTATATGTGACGTTAGGACTTACCTAGAACGAGTTTGACTGGTCTAGTCTATGTGTGTCTATGTCTAGTGGTTAGTGACCCACACTGCTAATTCAAAGGTCGTCAGTTCGATCTCCACTCAGGACAAAACATTGTATGAGGAGCACGATTATTTGTTATGTGCCTAAGTCTAATTTAACTGTTATAGTTAATCAATCCAATGTTATAAAGGTGAACGTTTGAGAGTGTGTGAGTGTGTCACGTATGTTTGTTACTTCTGCACGTCTAAACGGCTGGAGGGATTTCAATAAAATTTGGTATTATCTTTATCAGCAGTCTGCTTACACAGTACAGGCTGCGTAGTTTGGGATCAGATGGCAGTGTGTTAGTTGTCCCAAAATATTAATTTATTATTATTGTTATTATTAATATTAATAATAATAATAATAATTGTCTCTCAGCAAGTGGGTCTGAAAATGAACATGGATGAGACGAAAATCATGTCGAACATCCATGTTACACCCACTCTAGTTAAGGTTGGAGACTCTGCATTCGAAGTTGTAGAGAACTATATTTACCTAGGACAGACCATCCAACTAGGTAGGTCCAACTTCGAGAAGGAGGTCAATCGTAGAATCCAACTCGGGTGGGCAGCGTTCGGGAAGCTACGTAATATCTTCTCGTCCCAAATACCGCAGTGTCTCAAGTCGAAAGTCTTCGACTAGTGTGTGTTGCCAGTGATGACTTACGGAACAGAGACGTGGTCGCTCACTATGGGCCTTATCAGGCGGCTCAAGGTCACCCAGAGAGCATTGGAAAGGGCCATGCTTGGAGTTTCCCTGTGAGATCGAATCGGAAATGTTGAGATCCGCAGGCGAACCAAAGTAACCGACATAGCCGTAAAAATTGCCAAGCTGAAGTGGCAGTGGGCAGGGCACATAGCTCGTAGAGCCGACGGCCGCTGGGGCAGAAAGGTTCTCGAGTGGCGACCACGAACCGAAAGACGCAGCGTGGGCAATCCCCTACAAGATGGACCGATGATCTTGTGCGGGTCGCTGGAAATCGCTGGATGCGAATAGCGCAAGACCGGCAATTGTGGAGATCTTTGGGGGAGGCCTTTGTCCAGCAGTGGACGTCTTTCGGCTGATATGATGATGATGATTATTATTATTAATATCATTCCGTTGTGGAGATCGTCACCTTGCGGGTTATATAATGATGATAATATCGATATACGACGATTGCCAGGATAGGACTTATCCTGGCAATCGTCGTATCGTCTTGTGGGTATTATAACATATAGTTAAACAACTATGAGGTAAGAGACATATGGTACCGGGGTAATTTAGTAGCTGATGCAACAAGAATACTTTAACACGTTGTAAGAAATATGAGCTTCTTACGAATGTGTGAAAGGGACAGCAACATACCAATTATGTAATTGAAGTAAATAATATTTTCTTACCAAGTAGCTGAAAAATACACTTACAAAACGAATGTAGCCCTTCATAAGCCATGTAAATTGTAAAAAATATGTATTAGATAATTATAGTACAGACGCCAGCACATCAAACTACCCCAATATGGTAAATTTCTTTTATAGGTTTTCAACTTAATCACTTAAGCATAAGGTTCACTTTCAATTGGGGAAATTTGACAGATTGCGGTAGATTGACGTGCTGGCGTCTGTACTTCTGAAATACTAAAGCTACAGGAAGACAATAATTTCGTTCATTGAACATTTAATAAAAATTGCGTTAATTATGACTACTTATATAATTTCACACCGGAGGTCGTGGGTTCGATTCCCACCCAGGATAGATATTTGTGGGCATGAACATGTCTGTTTGTCCTGAGTCTGGGTGTAATTTATTTATATAAGTATGTCATCAGAAAAGTAGTATATCAGTTATCTGGTTTCCATAGTACAAGCTTTGCTTAGTTTGTTAATAATGTCCCAGGATATTATTATCATATAAATAAGGAATGATACTGAATAAAGTAAATTAATTAAATAGATAATCTTATTCAGTATCATTCCTTATCCAAATTAACATGTTATTATTCATAGGCATTCAAATTAAATTGTAATTGTCGTTGACTATATATAATTCTACTGAATACTTTCGGAGATATGGTTACTTACAAAGGCTAACGAAACCTTAAAAAATATAATGGATAAAGTCTCCAAACACACCGGTCACTCACACCTCTCCTAGAACTATACGTAGCCATTTCGCGCGTCACTCCAGGCACATTTCACTGTGTAACCAAGCAGAAAAGTAATTCTACAATTTACGTACTTACTTTTATTTTTTGAAAGTAAGCAATAATGTCCTCCTAGCCGAATTTCGGCCACGGCGGCCAGTCTCAATAGAGATCTGCGCGGGACATATTATAGTGCTCAAGTTTGTGCGCAAACACAGGAGCACTTTCCATTCCATCACTCTCATGATCCGATGGGACGCCTAGCGACACGACCGGAAAAAGGTCAGGTACAGGACCAACGGCTTTACGTGTTCTCCGAGGCACGGGAGTATAATACCGCCAACTCCCAGACTTCGGGCTGATGCTGAGAATTTTTTCATTTTAGAGAAAAGTCCCAAAATCACTTTTGTTCCGACGCGGGATTTGAACCCAGGACCTCGTTTTCTGTGGGTGAACACGCTACTGCTAGACCAACGAGGCAGTAAAGTAAGCAATAGTGTAAGTATAAAAAACATGCCATGGTATGTTGCAAATTTTAATTTTTTATGTAGCCCATAGTACTAATTAAATATAAAGCATCTGAATACATCCATGGATACAATTATCAGAAATCCAGTTTTCTTTATCATAGACTAATCCATGTAGGTATTTATCTACGGTAACGGATGTTAGCTTTCCCTAGCTCTTTTCTAATGAACTTAGTAAATCATGGACGTCGAGTTCGTCTTGCATAAAAATGAACGTGGTGATAATACTAACACGTAGTACGAGGCGAACGGAAGTTGAGAGAACTTCCTTTTGAGTCCATCACAATTTGCGTAACGCTCTCGAGGCATTCGCCAGATTGCTCCACAAGTCAAGCGTGCGTTAAGAAGTTATAATAATAATAATAATATCTGGGGAAAATGTCACACAGATCATCCTAGCCCCAAACTAAGCAAAGCTTGTACTATGGGTACCAGGCGACGATATACAAACTTATATAGATAGATAAATACATATATACATAGAAAACATCCATGACTCAGAAACAAATATCCGTGCTCATCACACAAATATTTGCACTTACCGGGATTCGAACCCAGGACCACCAGCTTCGTAGGCAGGAGCACTACCAACTAGGCTATGGTGACCGTCGCTGTTAGTTATAGTTCCATAAAACAAACCGGCAACCGCATCAGTACTATCAATGCGTTCTTTTAATGTACTCGTAAAGCGCTGTAAGATCTTTGCGTAAGTAATCTTATATCCTTCACACAAGCTGCAGGTATAGAAACGTCTCCTTAAATCTAATCACTAAAACTTCCCTTAATAAACTTCATCATCATCATCATATCAGCCGAAAGACGTCCACTGCTGGACAAAGGCCTCCCCCAAAGATCTCCACAATTGCCGTCTTGCGCTATTCGCATCCAGCAGTTTCCAGCGACCCGCACAAGATCATCGGTCCATCTTCTAGGGGGCCTGCCCACGCTGTGTCTTCCGGTTCACGGTCGCCACTCAAGAACCTTTCTGCCCCAACGGCCATCGGTTCTACGAGGCGTAATCAGGCGTTACTTTGCGGAAATCCATACCAAAATACTAAAAGACTAAAAGTCAACGAAGCGACTTTTTAGTCTCATTCGAGCACTCGATGAGTTAGCAGCCCTTAAAAATGGTCCGTGGAGGACTGAAACACGTGTTGGGTATCATACTGGCGCATGTAATTTGCTTTTTTATATTGTCCTTGCATGTGCACATTTTTGAGGGCGGTGCAAATTGCGTCCCGGCATGATTAAACTGACAATTAGCGGAATTAACACTACATATTTATTCTGTATTTTGATTCATTCATATTATTATTTTAGTTTGTTTTGTGTAATGTGTGCCATGAATTTTAATCTGCATTAAAATTGGCTCCCATTGCAATTTGCCATTTATCACACAGTCACACACACATCGTACAGTACAGAGTACGACACAGTTTGACTTTGACAACTGTAAATCATTTATTACGTAGGAAATAAGGCTGGTTTTCGTTAGGCAAATATGTCCAGTAATATGATGGCGAGTATATATTAAAATTCTCGAAACTTCGATTCTTTATTTTCACTTTGTGTAAGTATAATTTAAAATCCGTATGATTTAATGATTCAAAGGATCGCAGATGTAACGGAACGTAATATTAAAACAATCTGTAAAATTTGTGAGTAAGGTGAGTTCCAGGAAGTATGACACTGACACACACACGACACCTAAAGTAAAATGTTATATTAAGGTATCCCTTTTGATGTGAAACATCTATAGCCGCACGTAAAACAGATTTCTGGCGTCGCCACGCCATGTCGTGGTTTTTTTTTTTATTAGTTCCTATAACAATATGTTCTTTTCGACTTTGACTTCCACTTCTACTTGGACTTCGACTTGACTTCCACTTTGACTTCGACTGCGACTTATACTTCGACTTCGACTTATACTTCGACTTCGACTGCGACTTATACTTCGACTTCGACTTCGTCTTCGACTTCGACTTTGACATCGACTTCGACTTCGACTTCGACTTCGACTGCGACTAATACTTCGACTTATACTTCGACTTCGACTTCTGCATATTACTTTTACAAAATAATGTCGATGTTTCACATCTGCCGGGCGTCCCGCGACGGCTAACATTTTTTTTTTGTGTGGCGGACCACACCATTTCATACCGTGGATGGTGTAGAACTCATCTCGAGGGAATATCTTTCAGAGAACGGGCAGCAGCGTCTGTGTGTGAGCATGACCATCGTATAGCGTGGTGATTGGGGCATATGCCCCCATTCTTGTGCAGGTTCTTGTACAAAAGTGGACGTCATCCGGCTGGCATGATTTGGTTTGTATTTTAGGTATTTATTCTAATGAGCTTATCTCACTCCCACTAATATTTTAAACGAGAAAGTTTGTGAGTACGGATGTATATGGATGTTTGTAACTCTTTCATGCAAAAACTACTGAACGGATTTTGATGAAACTTTTTAGTAATATAGCTTATATTTCCATATAATACAGAGGCTATAATTTATAATGTTTAACGCGGGTGGAACCGCGGGGCACAGCTAGTTGACTTTAATTGTTACTTACTTATCGTATCGTATGGGCAGGTAAAACATCGAAAAAGGGAATCGAATCCACGACCTGCGAAATGATTAAGTATCTACCACCAACCGGCCCGTCATTCCCGGCCCGAAGGTAAAATAAAGATATTTTACCTTCTTTTTAATTTGTGAACCATGTGAATCCTCCGCGGCGAAATTGACACCCCTGAACTACTTAAAAAGATTTCACGAATCTTAGTCCTACATAATGACAAACACGATAGAAGAAATTAGTATTTATCTGTGTCCATATGCCGATCTGTATCCCATATTAAATGTCCAATTCCTCACGTGCTCACCACGTTCAACGCTCTTCTGTAGGGTTAAGACCCTCTAGAAGTGCGTTGAACTTTGAAGGTTGCGATCTGCTCGCGGGCGAATAGAAGTGGTCATTATCAGTACCTAGATCTTCAGTTAGTGTAATTAGAGAGCGTATTAATTAAATAAATATCTTGGGAGAACTAGTACACTGTCATCTGATCCCGAACTAGACAGAACCTACTATGGCAACCAGGCAACTGATGAACATAATTATATTTTTTTAAATACATACATTTTATAGATATTTTTTATTTATGGAACACTTACAGTTACATACAATCCTACTAATATTATAAACGCGAATGTTTGTAAGTATGGATGGATGTTTGTTACTCTTTCACGTAAAAACTATCGAATGGATTTTAATGAAAGTTTATAATAATGTAGCTTATACATCAGAATAACATAAAGGCTACAATTTATAAAGATATTGTGTGAATTGTCCAAAATATTACGATAGGTGTCAATAAATAGAATAATCTACCATCTGCGAGCTATTCCGGCGTGCACTGCCAAAACCGCTAGAGTTACACATCCTACTAATATAATAAATACAAAAGTTTGTGAGTATAGATGTATGGATGTATGTTTGTTACTCTTTTGCCCCAAAACTACTTTAATGCGGGTGAAACTGTGGGGTATAGCTAGTGTAATATAAAGTTAAGTAAGCGACAGTATTGGCTCAATGTTACTAACATAACTTAATACGAGTTTAATTGTGTAGTTATTGATGAGTGTAATTATTTAAGTGACACTAACAATGAGTCGACTTAGTTACGAATTACCTAGGTAGAAATAAATTAAAATATTTACGCATTACATAACAAGATACTAAAACAATACATAATAACAACCAGAAATAACAAATAATCAAAAGTACAGGCTCTGCCTCTCATCATCATCTCATCTCATCATGCAGAGCCTGTTGATGATGCATCTGTCATGCTGTAGATAAAATGACAGGGTGTTAGTTGCTCAAGATATACATTTATATTTATTAAGATTTGCTATAATTACCAGAATTCGACCAAAATGATATTATAGCTCATGTTTGGACTATCTAAAGTGCTAAAACTTTAAGTACCTACCTTCTTTATGGTATGGGCAGAGGTAACCCTGGTGTCAGACTTTTCAATCCGCCCAGTAGGCCTCTGAAATGGCTTAAGTACTACGTTTACAGAAAACAACTGGGACCGAGCTCTTAACGAGCTCTCCAAAGCACGGAGACGCTTAAAATTTTAACCATTCACGGTCACCCATCAATAGACTGACCGAGTTCTCAAGTGCTTCACCGCGCCTATCACTTATGGACTCCTGATTCCAACCGGCTGTAGCCTATCAGTTTGATTAAATGACGGAGGTAGACTTTCCACGTGTCTAATTTTCTAATTGGTAGTGAAAGAGCAAACAGTTAAGAACGACCCTTCTACATATACTCGTATGTGACGTGTAGTGTAGTGCTAATGGATGACAGTTGCACGACAGAAGTACAAGTTGGAGAAGCTTGAAGAGGAGCACTTACTTAATTAACGTTTAGACAGTTTAGACAGACCCCCCACCCTGTAGTGACAAAAGTTGTTCAACTTTTTGGTTCAAATTTTAGATTATTTTAAACTTTTTAAATAAATAATATAAAATAAAAAAGATTATTATTCACGTAGAATTTAAAAAAGCGCTTCTAAATAGTCAGAACATGTTTGTAGTAATATAGTTAAGTACTTATACATAATTATTTCCAGTTACATATCGATATTTAGGTACGCGGATTGTTTAACCATTTATAAAATTTATTATCGTATGCCTATCTAGATTTAACCGTTTCGACTGGTGTCTAAAAACTAGACTAGCCTCACTTACCCTTCGAAGGCACTTAAACGGTCATTCATCTATTGACCGCGTATCTAGATGCTTAACCAAGTCGATCACTTATGATTTGGTTAGAACAACTGGCTATTAGGAGAGTTGCTCATGCCAATACTGTACTTATAGAATACCAAGACAAACAAGCAATCTTCCATGATTGAACCATTTAAATATTTATTTATTTATAAAACAACTTTATTTTAAATGACAATGGTGCTAACTTTGAGCATTTAGCTTCGAAGGGTGCTAAAGCAGTATCACTTATCACCGATTTACAAACAAATAGTAGAGACTGATCACGTTACATATGTACAGACGCCAGCAAATCAAGCTACCCCAATCTGTCAAAGTTCCCCAATTGAAAGTGAACCTTATGCTTATGTGATTAAGTTGAAAATTTATAAAAGAAAGAAAATTTGACAGATTGGGGTAGCTGGATGTGCTGACGTCTGTTCATACGAAAAACAAATAAAATATACAGTCGATTAAATAAACTCCTTTAGCACCATTGTGATTTAAAAATTCGTTGATTCGAAAAAGAGACACACATTCATAAATAGCATTTAGCGTGCGAAAGAATGAGATAGATTACAATGCTATCGTGTATTTGTGCCTGGGTAAAATGAAGCCTTAGGAAAATATATCATGTCATAAAAATCTAATGTAATATTCACGTGTTTTAGTTTTTAGCATTTGCGTATTAAAATTCGATACTTATTTCATCATCATCATCTACAGCCTGATATCGTCCACCGCTGGAGATAGACCTCCCCCAAAAGTTTCTATAATGTTGCCATTTTGAGGGGTTTACCTGAGTAACCCCGCTTGTAATGTGAGTTGGCGACCGCAGTTAGGGGGTAGTTATAGTACCTACACAGGTGGCGCTGCTGCCTGTCCTTGTATCCCCTTGTAGCCTTTTATGACACCCACGTTATAGTATGGGTTAGCACTGTGTTTTTTTCTAGGTCGGAATACACGACTTTATGGAATAAAAACCGGCCAAGTGCGAGTCGGACTCGCCCATGAAGGGTTCCGTAGCAGCAAGTATTTCAGTTGATTGAATGAAAGCAAATTGCGGTTTACGATTTATGACGTATTATAAAAAAACTACTGGCTAGATCTCGTTCAAATCAATTTTCGTTGTTAGTTTGCATGGTAATGCACATCATATAGTATTTTTAGTTTTATCATTCTCTGACTTTAGAAGTTACCGGGGGTGGGGGGACACTAATTTTACCACTTTGGAAGCGTCTCTCGCGGAAACTGTCAGTTTAGAAAAAAATATATTAGAAAACTCAATATCATTTTTGAAGACCTATCCATAGACACCCCACATGTGTACGATGAATTTTTTTTTTGAGTTTCATTTCTATGTATGGGGTACCCCCAAAATTATTGTTCTTTTTCTATTTTTGTGTAAAAATCTTAATGCGGTTCACCGAATACATCTACTTACCAAATTTTAACAGTACAGCTCTTATAGTTTCAGAAAAAAGTGGCTGTCACATACGGACGGACAGACAGACATGACGAATCTATATGGGTTCCGTATTTTTTTACGGAACCCTAAGAAAATTAAAATCAGTTAACTAACGGAAAAATCAAGTGGCATACATACGTAAGCGTAAAGTCGAATAGATAACTTCCTTTTGACATGTGTTAATAATAAACTTATATGCCTAAACTAACCTTCTGTATTATATCTGTACAGTTCAATCATTGAACGGAGACCACTCATGCAAGTGTAAGGATGTCAACTAGTAGAAAGTTTAGTAAAAACTAGCTTTAGATATAAACTAGGTACCTTTAGACATCTGCTTGCCTTACGATTATATATGGATATACGTATCATCATATCAGCCGAAAGACGTCCACAGCTGGACAAAGGCCTTCCACAAGGATCTCCACTATAGCCGCCCCTGCGCTGCCCGCATCCAACGGCTTCCGATATACGTATAGATATTAATAAAACAATAAAAAAAAATTTAAGTGCGCGTGTTGCGCAGTGGCTAAGACAGTCGCCTCGCCCCTTCCTGTCGCGGGGTCGAGTCCCACGCCGGACAACTATTTGTGTGACTCATAAAGTACCCCGCAACACAGGGATAAGATTTCCTAGTGTTCCTAGTTTAATAAAAAAAAACCCTAACAAGTCATTAATTCTATTTTCGTTACAATCGATGCTTAAACTCTTAGAAAAAAGTTCTTTAGAGGAGGCTTTCACCTTCGCCTAAGCAGGGATTCTTGCATAAGAATTTTTCTAGTCTTTCCATAACCATATTTACCTAAAATTTATTATTTTTTATATTCATTTTATACTTCATACTTTCTAAACACTGTAACATACTTGCGAGAAATATAAGGCTTTTTATTTTATTTATTTATTTATTTTTGGGGGTTACGGTGTTGGCTGTACATTAATATAATAGTTTTAATTTGATATTTACTACCTAAGTGTTAATGTATAGGTACCTGTTTGTTGAAGTTGTGAAGCAATAATTTTGTATAATTTAAGTATCTACCTTATATATTTATCTATTATAACTTTTATTAATTTATTTATATTAACTCCCCCACACACTAATTTGCACTGACATACCATGATCGTCACGGGTACCAACGGAAGATCAGCGCTGGGTGTAACCCAGCAACTGCTGAGATGGTGACCCTTTCGGCGGGACATACACGACCTATTGCTTAGTGTTAAACTATTTTATTGTTTGATTTTTATATGTATTTAGTTAGTTCTGTTTGTAAATTTCTTGTATGTCTATTGTCGAATAAATGTATTTCTTATTCTTCTTCTTTCTACCCCTTTTTCCAAAATTGCGCAGACAGAGGAGTATTAAATTTGGAACAGTAAAAGTTCATATGGAGAAGTAGTGCAGCTAATATTTTATTTAAAAAGAAACATTTCACACACTACAATGCTTTTGACAACTGAGAGGAGTTGACAAAATGAGTGTCAAAATTGAAAACAGTGCATATTACGGAGGCAGTAAAGATAGTTTTCGCAATATAATTGTATCCACTGATATGGAGATGGAGATTTCACACACTACAATGCTTTTGACAACTGAGAGGAGATGACAAAATGAGTGTCAAAATTGAAAACAGTGCATATTACGTAGGCAGTAAAGATAGTTTTCGCAATATAATTGTATCCACTGATATGGAGATAACTGTACCTGCCTATAGCTATGTCAGAAAATAACATACAAATTTGTAATTACACCGATGCTTCCCAGTGTCCCAGTGAGTAGATCACTCTACTATTAAAACACAAAATTTACTTTAGTTTATTTATTTACGAATAATATTTAAAAAAGCAAATATAATTTCGTTTAAGTAATTTTCAGGAGCTCCTTGCGAATACAGCGTGCCACAAAAATGTTAAGAAAGAAATACATGACAAACAATATAATTTTACATTTTTGTGACATTCTGTAGTACAAACAAATCAGTATTATATTATGTACTCAAATAGTTGTAAAACTAATTACACGTGCATTTTTATTTACATTAAGTATAAAATATTTTATTATTACAAAAATAAACACATGCATTGATTGAAATAATACAAAATCATCAAAAGCGCGTTGTTCATATTGTTGTGATAACGACAAAACGGCGCCTACTTGTCAGTAGTACTATTTTTATGAATCGTTCAATTGTAGTAGCGACGATAATTTTCATTTTAAAAATAGTACTACTGATATGCCGACTACGTTTTGGTTTTGTCGGTGATCGTTCTATGAACCAACGGCTTTTCAATTTTACAAAATAATTTATTTATTTAGCGGATTTCTGATTCTATACAATTTTATACAAATTTTCTAAATTCATTTTACAATATTTTTACAAGTAATTAAGTATTTATGACACCACTTCATCGCTTTGTAATTTTTATTAGGGGTCAGTTCAAATAAAAATGAATATAAATAAATAATTTCATTGCAAATTTACTTCATAATAATAAAAATCTTGCTTCTTTTTTTTTCACTGGTGTAGATTGTATCTGTGATAAAAATAATTGTATTTTTGAACTCCTATCCGAGAAAACTAAAACTTACTTAGCTCTAATAAAAGTTATTATAAAAACATTACTGTACCATAGGTATAAAAAGGAATAAAACTACGTGAACGAGAGAGTGGGACACTGTCTTCTCAAGACATACTTACAAAAAGGTACTTCTTTCTTGCCTTTCCCTATAATGGGGTCAGTAATCCCAGTCTAAGCTAACGTCTGCCTACCAGACTTAATCAAGCGACAACCATCTGAGTTGGATACCCATACCGAACCAATAACTAAGAGGGTAAGACCAGTTGTCCAGATTCTAATGGGCTTGCGACTTCTTGTAACGGTTCTCATGACTACCGGGGCTGATGGCTTAATGCGCTCTCTAAGGCTGGAGGGTAGACCTCAAGGTACCAAACAGATACCCAAACAAATATTGGTTTTACACAGATTCGGACATAGGGGTCGTATCTACGAACGTGCCTAAATGCCTGACCGGATAGCTTCTACCGAACGGACACTCAGTACTAACAATCAATTAATTATAATTAAAAATTATATTAAATATCCACCAATTCAATGGCAACCAATTATGAAATGTTAAACCAATTTAATGCAATTTTAATTTCATGAGCCATTTTCTTTTCTATTACCACAAACCCTCTTTTTACCCCCAAATTACTAGATTTTTTGTTTAAAAAACCACTTAATCGGGTTCTTTTCACCATCCAAAACTAAATTAAAATTCAACAACATTAGAAAATAACAAAACCACCGGCAGTTAAACAAGAATTATACATACAATATTTATTATTGCCGGGGTAATACTATTTTTATAGCATAATACTACACACTACACTACTACACATATGTTATTTTATAACTTCTTTCAAAATCTATATACCATCATTTTACATACCATGAATTCGAACACAACATCTTTGACAGCTTTGCGTTTTGATTTTTTTTTAAATCATACAATAATATTGGATTTCTCATATGTCCCTTTCCAAAGGGTGATCGATTAGACTTTATATTTCAGTAATTTATATTCTATATTCCCACTGTTCGGGCATCAATGAAGATATAGAATCATGGACACGGTGTTAAAACGAAACAAAACTAATGTCGTGCTAATTAATAAACATAAATGACCATTAATAATGTAGAATCACTTTTACAAAATCATGATTTTGTCACAAAAAGTTTTAAAATATCATGCAAAATTAGATACCATTTACAAAATTATACGGAGATCGTTTTTGCAACAAAATCTATCGATTGTAAGTTGAATTAAAATCATGTATGTAGGTGAAGAATTAGATAATTGCGATCAATTTAGAAAAATTGTATAAATCTTGTTGTAACTGTTTAGTTTCTTGTGAAAAGAAGTATTGAAAACGAAATAAAGCAGAACATAAGACAAAAATAGATGCAAATAGAAATGAAAACAGACAGTTGTACGAAAAAATAATAAAAGAAGAAAAAATGAATAGAAAAACTTAAGACTTAAAGTTATTAAATTTTAATTTAATGTCAATCTTCAATACTTTATTCAACACAAACCTTTTTATAACAATAGAAAGAATATGACCTGCACAAAATTAAATTACAATTATTATATACTCATGAAATAAACATGTACCGTACCCCGTTGATGGAGCATCAAGGCAAAGTTTACATTTAGTTAAAATAGCTGAATCATAAAAAAACAGCGGCATTTAATAATATTACTGACACAATAGACACTTAAGGATTAAGAAAGTACCTTTTGTTAATATGCGCTTAAACTTATCATTAGTTACACTTAATTTTCAGATAGGAGTTAAAAAAAACACGTTCAAATCAAATTTCTCTAAACCTGCTCAAATCCATTGATAATATTCTGGGGCTATCACAAGGCACTGGTTCGTTTCTGTAAACAAATGTGTATGTTAGCTGTTGAATTGTTATAAAAAATTATAAAAACAAATATTTGATTATTTTTTTATTTATAAAATAAATAAAATGCAATAGCTGCACGACACGTTCCCGGAAAACTGGCTTATATTTTACCCAACAAATATCCAAAAACGTTCCTGGAATACTAGGATCATCGACATGCTGTATGGTAATACATATCAGGAGACAATTTAGAATACATTTAGTTTATCGCTATAATATTTAAAATTAAATTATTTATAATTGAATTAAAAGAACGATATATGTAAATAGTTGAACCGATTTTATCAAACACAACCTCCACTAAACGTCCCTTCACATAAAAGAGGCTGTATAGACATTTTTATATGGCGTTTACAATCAGCCTAAAGACTTTCACAGTTCTATCAGACTATTGAGGTGAGCGTCAGCTCAAGCCATCTAGCAAATAAGACTACGGATACAAATAAGCTATCAAGCAGGTAACCCGCACTAAAGGTCACTGCCCTTTAGGGTGAACCACCTCGAACCTCGACTTATTGACGTGGAGATGCCGTTTTGTTTACCTGGGATTATACACTTGGGAGTTAAGTGCCATAGACAGACAAGGACATAGACATAGGATTCAAACTTTCTTTATTATCTTTATTTATCGGGGCACTCATAGCCAGTGGCACTCACTAAGTGTTCGGTGAGTTGAATCAGTTTTTTCTTTGATAAGACATAGGGTACGCCTACGAATGCCACCCGCAAAAAGTGACTACAGACGGGTATGTCGAACTCGCACCGACTAAATCTACCTGCCGTGGACTTCTCTTGGCGCCTGATGGGGGAGCCCCGGGAATGTCAGTATACCGCTTCGGTGTCCCCCTGAGTTAAAGCACCTAGGCACGCGGTTGGTCTATAGATGGGTGATCGTCAGAGTGTCTCAATTTCTAAACGGCCCCGTGCTACGGTGGTCACGTTAATTTTCGGGTTGTAATAGTTATACACACAGCCTTGAACGACACCAGAGTAACCGCTGACTATACGATATAGAAAAAAAAAACACCTGGACTAAAAATATTGAAAGAAAGAAAGAAAATATATGTATTCCGTAAACAAGCACAGATAATAATAATATATAGGTACACATAAAGAAGTTTTTAATTGCTATCTGTGCGAGTCCGATTTGGTCCCATCTGAGCACTAGCTGCGACATTACAGTTGCAGCCTTTGACTTATATGTATAACTAGACACGCTGTTTCGAATAAAAACTCTGTCCCAGTCCGGTGCACGAGGTGAGGGGCGCGCGCGCGGCGGCCAAAATTGCTCTCTGAGTTGCAGCGCCCGCGCTAATTCTCAATATGGGATTGGGCGTGTAGTAGAATACATATAGGTCAATGGTTGCAGTGGTGATTTTCTGATATTGAATGTTAGTCGTGCCCACCATTAGCGGCAGCCCGCCAGCAGTTTGGAGGTTTTTGAGAGTTTACCTACACAGCGGCCTACGCAGCCAGGGAAGCGCATTACCGAAGACAAAGAAACACAATCTTACGAACTTACCTAATGGGGAGCCATTATGTAGGGCTCCAAACTGCTGGCGGGCTGCTGCTAATGGTGGGCACGAAATTTAGGCGCACGCGCGATAAGGAACTTCGTTCCAAATGCCAACATCTAAAATGGAAGGGGTTCCATTTTAGATGTTGGCATTTGGAACGAAGTTCCTTATCGCGCGTTGCGAAAGGGGGCTAGACGGAAAAAAATAAGACGAAAAGTTATAACGACACTTTTTGCTATAGTAAGCTATTGTAACCCGTGCGGCGTGCGCATGTTTTTCTGTCTGTCTCTCTCTCTCTCTCTCTCTCTTATAGAAAGCAAACCAGATATTTTCGTTTCGTCTTTCTATTTGGCATTGAACAGTGTGGTGTCGCGACGATTATTTTTGTTGAGTGTATACAGGTTTTTTGTACATAATAAATAAAAAACCTGAGAGGTGTCAAGGGACACCCGGATGGAACGAAGTTATTTCTTATTATTTATTATGTACAAAAAACACACACTGTTCAATGCGAAATAGGAATGAAAATATCTGGCTTGCTTTCTATAAGAGAGAGAGAGAGACAGACAGACAGAAAAACATGCGCACGCCGCACAGCTGCAAAAAGTGTCGTGACATCTTTTCGTAAGAATTTTTTCCGTCTAGCCCCCTTTCACAACGCGCGATAAGGAACTTCGTTCCAATAAAAATAACTTCGTCCTATCCGGGTGTCCCTTGACACCTCTCTAGTTTTTTTTTAATAATCATAGAAAATTGTTGGCAATTAACTCACCCAAGTAAATCAGCTCTAAGGAAAGCTTCAGGCGGCTGCGCGAACATCTCAATGCCGTCGCGGTTGTCACAGATGATGCGAGACAGAGACACTTTCTTTATTTCTTCTAATTGACCTGTTTATTATATTATACAAAGATTTTAATAATAAATAATTCTGTATTAATAGTACTTGTGATGATGATGATGATGTCCTCCCGGCCGAATTTCGACCAACGGCGGCCAGTCTCAATGGAGACTACCAAGTGCGCAGGACATATTATTGGGCACAAGTGTGTGCGCAAACACAGGGGCACTTTCTATTCCATCACTCTCATGTTCTGATGGAACGACTAACGACATGACCGGAAAGAGGGCAGGCACAGGACCGATGGCTTTACGTGCTCTCCGAGGCATAATACCGCCAACTGCCGAACTGCGGGCTGATACTGAGAAATTTCTTTTAACGGAAAAATCCCAAAACTCACTTTTTGGCTCGACCCAGGATTTGAACCCAGGACCTCATTGTCTGCTGTTGTATAATTGTAAGTACAATAATTACAAATGAATAAATTAGCTTATTATGAATATATGAATATATATATATAGATATATATATATATATATATATATATATATATATTTATATATATATATCTTGGGACATCTAACACATTGCCATCAGATCCCAAACTAGGCAGAGCCTGTACTATGGCAACCAGGGAACTGATAAACATACTTATATATTTCTAAATACATACAAATTCAGCTTTATTTTAATTATATACTTTACAAATAACATTATACTATTAAATTTTTAATTTTATAGCATTATTCGCAATGCAAAGCGTTTATCTAATCTCAAAAATGGGAACCTACCCCGGATTGGTAGATGGTGCAGGTTCGAGACCCGCCGGACGATTAAATTTATGATTTCCCATTTTTAAGAACATTATAATAATTAATAGGTTCCTAAATATATATTAGCTATTACTAATAGGTCTTTACCTATGAAATTGCCGTTTTGTATGAACAAATTTAAACGAATTTTTTTCATGAATTTTTTTATTTGTATTAATCGAAGTAATCACCCATGCAATCAATGCATCTTTGCCATCGCAGTGGCAGTTTATTGATGCCCTTCTTAAAGAAATCAGCTGGACGGGAGGCAACAAATTCTTCAAAGGCATTTTGTACTGCCTCTCGGGTATTGAATTTTTTTCCCGCCAAGAAGTTATCCAAATTCTGGAAAAAGTAGTAGTCTGTAGGCGCAAGGTCTGGTGAGTAGGGCGGATGACGGAGAGCTTCCAACCCCAGTTCTTGCAACTTGGAGACCGTCTGCTGTGCAGTATGAGGTCGCGCGTTGTCGTGCAGGAGCAGCGGAGACGAGCGATTGACCAATGCTGGTTGGAGATGCGCCAGCTTCTCCATCATTGTGCTCAGTTCTTCACAGTACACATCTGCAGTAATGCTCACCCCGATTGGTAAGAAGCTGTGATGAATTACACCGGCGCTAGACCACCAAACAGTGACCATCACTTTTCTAGGGGTAAGTTTTCGTTTAGGGCATTGTTTAGGTGCTGAACCAGGATCCAACCAACTTGCTGAGCGCTTGCGGTTATCAAACAGAATCCATTTTTCATCGCAGGTAACAATGCGGTTCAAAATTCCTTCATTTGTGTGTCTGTTGAGCAGTGCAAGGCACGTCTCGACGCGTACTTCGCGCTGGCGATCATTGAGTTCGTGGGGCACCCATTTGTCAAGCTTTTTTACCTTGCCAATTTGACGCAAATGGACCAATATTGTTTTGACGCTAACGTCGAAAGCTGCTGCTAATTCAGCCGTAGATTGTGTATCATCAGCTTCCACAACCGCCTTTAATTCGTCATTGTCGACCCAAGTCTTCGGACGACCGCGAGGTTCATTTTTCAGGTCGAAATTTCCAGAACGGAAGCGAGCAAACCAATAACAGGTGGTGCGTTGGTTTGTAGTGTTAGCTCCGTAAACGTCGTTGATGTTGCGTGCCGCTTGTGCCGCGTTGCTGCCACGACGGTACTCATATTCCATAATTACTCGAATTTTTAACGTATCCATGATGACGAAAAAGATTGAAATGCGATGAAAATGTAACACTAATCAATAAAGAAATGACTACTTTTGGAAAAAAGAATCCATGTTTTTAAAATAAAATTAATTTGAAATTAGAATTCTTAGCCAAACAAAAATTATTTTGATTTGAAATGGCCAGTACTGCAGAACGGCAATTTCATAGGTAAAGACCTAATATATAAGTAAAAAATTAAAACTAGATTAAACCTACATAGATATAAAATAAAATAAATCTAAACAGCGTCAAAAAATTCCTCATCTGGCACTGGCAGCATTGCCACACAAATTAAATATAAATGACACCCAGACACAGAACGAATAAGATTTGTCCCGGGTGGGAATCGAATCCACGACCCCTGGCTTAGCAGTCAGGGTCACTACCCTCTGGACCAACAAGCCATTCCGAGTTTATTCAAAATATTCTACCCAGTTGATAATCATTGGTCTAACATGTCTAGGGTTGCTAACTATACTGTTATGAACAGTATTATACTGTGATTATATGACTGCCTCGTTAGTCTAGCGGTAGCGTGTTCAATCGTTGATAATGAGGTCCTGGGTTCAAATCTCTGGACGGGCCCAAAAGTGATTTTGGCATTTTATTTTTTAGATTTTATTTTCTGTCTGTCACCAGGCTGAATCTCATGAACCATGATACTTAGACAGTTGAAATTTCACAGATGATGTATTTCTGTTGCCGCAATAACAAAACAAATAAAATAAATATCTATCTCGTTTCTATAGATAATGGTACGGAACCCTTGGTGCGCGAGTCCGACTCACACTTGGCCGGTTTTTTATACAATTTAAATATATATTTAAGATTTCATCACCATCATCATATCAGCTTAAAGACACCCACTCCTAGACAAAGGCCTCCCTCAACGATCTCCACAACTGCCGGTCTTGCGCTTCTCGCATCCAGCGACTTCCACCGACCGACCCTCACAAGATAATCGGTTATATATTCTAGGATTCATAAATTCTTAATAACCTTAGTTCCAATTATTGTCGATTTTCCATCAATGGTCGACCACTAGTAATAAAATGTCCTCCTGGTCGAATCTCGGCCATGGTGACCAGTCTCAATGGGGACTAGCCATCTGCACGGGAAATATTGTAGAGTACAAGTGTGCAAAGTTGGGTATGACAGAAAAAGAATGAAAGTAAAATAAATGCAATGGAAATGAGAGCTCTGAGAAGTATGTGTGGTGTGACTTTGAAAGACAGAATTCGAAATACTGATGTAAGAGAGCGTTGTGGTGTGAAAGAGGATGTAGTCACAAAGATTGAAAAAGGCATGCTGAGATGGTTTGGCCATTTAGAAAGGATGAATGAAAAAACATTGACAAAAGGAGTATACCTGGCCTGTGTGAATGGGACAACCGGAAGGGGAAGACCACGTCGAACATTCTCTGTCCAAATTGGAGATGTTCTCAAGGAAGGGCAGGTCAGAAGTACCCTAAACCGGCGAGCATGTATGAAGAATATAATGACAGTAATTGAGGCAAAAGAAGTATGCAAAGATCGTGACAAATGAAAATCCGTTGTCTCTGCCTAACCCTCTGGGAAACATGTATGTATGTACAAGTGTGCAACTTCCTGACTCCGGGCTGATACCGAAACCTATTCTTATCGAAAAAATAGCACTTTTACCTGAAGTTTCAATCCATAACACATTATTTACGGTTGAACACGCTATCACTACACCAAAGAGACTATAATAATAATTATATCCAGGGACATTATTTACACACAGCCATCTCTCAAACTAAGCAGATCTTGTACTATGGAAACCACATAACTGATATAATTAATACATATACTTTTCTTTTGTAAATACATACTTACATAGATAATTATACACAGACTCAGGACAAACAGACATGTTCATGGACACAAATATTTGCCCTGGGTGGGAATCGAACCCACGGCCTCCGGCGGGAAAAGCAAGCTTTTGCCAACCACGCCAACAGGCCGACTATCTACGTATTCTCTATCTTATATATTTTATTACAGAAACTTCACTTACTAGGCGTAAAAGCTCCAGGGCTAACATCAGGGCCATACTCATAGAAGTACCTATCTCCTCTTTTCAACCTGGCGAACTGATCAGCGATTATATTGGCGAAGGTCGGTCCGACAATACCGCCTTCCACTGGTTCCTCTAGCAGCCCTCCCACCCAGAGGTCTATGTCTTCTGGCCGCTCATAGACTAAGGACAGACGTTGTGCAGCCTGCAAAGATGGTTCCAAGCTGAATACTGTTACATATGCATAATACATAGGTGGATGAATAGTTTCCTTGAGTATGTAATGTGCTTTATGTTTAATGGATTTAATACTTTAGTGCGCAAATAACCTTGATCGAAGTCAGTGTCCTGATGACATTGACGATGAGATTTCCCACCCATTTTTTATACATACTTATAAATAATTATACCCAGAGTCACGACCAACAGACATCTTCATGCACAAAAATATTTGTCCTAGTTGGGAGTCGAACCCACGACCTGCGACATGAAAGGCCAATAGGTATCTACCAACCACGCGAACCGGCCCGTCATTAGTTAATTACTTAGTACTGTAAATAATTAAGAACCATAATAATTTACTGTTCATAATAGATTTTTCAAGTAATTCAAATTCCGCGTCCCTTGTTTCTTACAGTTGAATCCAAGAGCATATAATTGACCGACTCAGCTAAAAAACATGGATTAAATAAATGTAATGTATATTGATTGTGTCATAGGCGATTCATTTTTTCTTGGTGTAGGTACTTATGTATTGTTATGGACAAGTTATGACAAGAATGTCGACATTATAACAATTATTTTAAATACCGTCTCCGTGTTATGCATTTCCAAATTAGTTTTAAATTATTAATATTTTATTTTATAAGTTCGTTTTTCCATACATTTATTATTTAAATTAGCTATAAGTTATATTATTTTTGTCCAGGTACTCTAAAGTTGTAACAGCGAGCTGTACATCAATTGTCCGGAGTTATTTTACATATCTATATGGTTCTATCATAAAACCAGCGCTGCAACTGTTAATGTTGCAGCTAGTGCACAGATGGGACCAATTCTGACTCGCACAGATAAGAATTAAGGACTTCTGTTTGTGTACCTTTATATATATTATTATTATTATCTGTGTCAGTTTACTGAATAAACTGACACAGATAATATATTTTCTTTCTATCTTTCTTTTATTTCGTGCATTTTCCAGTAATATAGCTATTTATGTATTTATTTTTAATATAACATTTTGCTTTTTGCATAACTTTTTGCATAAAATTGGACAGAGGGGGACTTAATGCCGAATGCATTCTCTACCAGACTATGACGCGATAAGCCTAACGCCACTAAATTCCAATAACTTGATCTAGGCCTAGTTTAGGTTAAGTTAGTCAACTTACGCTTGGGGGAAACTCCTGGAACTCCATAAAAGGCTGCAGTCCTATCAAACGGCGGTACTCGTTGTAAGATCTGACTCCATAGTCACGAGCTCTTTGTATGTTGATGGATGCCAGGTCTATACCGTATGGGTTGCCTCCATGAAACATGTAGCGGGTCAGCTGTGAAGGATACATTAAACCTTTTTTTATTAATATCCTGGTACATTATTCACACACCGCCATCATCTCAAACTAAGCCAAGCTTGTACTATGGAAACCAGATAACTGATATACGAGTATTAGAATAGAATAGAAATTTATTTTTCAAGTAGCTATGACTCATATATGTTAGTAGGACTTACAGCTATGTTAGTAACATACATTATTATTACCCTGCAACCGTCATCCCCGCGACAAGCCATGGGAGACGGCACAGCAACGAATTATGTAGGCGCAGTCTAACCTACTTGCAATCATGTTTAGGATACTGTTAGAGCTATATAGAGTATTAGATATACTATTTTTCTTTTGTAAATATTCATAAATGAATAATTTAAAAGCGCCATCTGTTGGAATTGTCCGATCTAAATATTGGTATTCCACCCGTTGTTAGTCGTGTAGATTTTGGTAAGGTGGCGTTAAAAGCGTCTTAAATGCGTTAAGAAATATCGAATGGATTGTATAAATTCAAGTCTCAGAACCACGGTGCGGTAGCGGTGCGGTTAACGCCGGATACCCCGTGGTCGTGGGTTCGATTCCCACCCGCACTTAAAAAACATTTTAAAGGTGTTTGACAAATTCATACTTATATAGATAATTAAAGTCAGACTCAAGATAAACAGGCATGTTTTGCACACCAATATCAGTCCTGGGTGGGAATCGAACCCACTACCTCTGGCTTAGCAGTTATGGTCACTAACCACTAGACCAATAAACCCAGACAAATATATATTTATTTACTGTCGAGGAGCTGTCCGCCATGCTTGCCCTTCTCAAGTGCAAAGGAAAATAAAACATGAAATAATCAGATTTACATTCTAAATACGACACAATGTTTAGTTTTTAAGATTTAGAAACCACTAGCTGTGCCCTGCGGTTTTACCCGTCTCAAACTTTATAAATTATATAGCCTATGTGTTAATCCAGGGTGTCAGCTAACTCCACACCAAATTTTATTGAAATTGCTCCAGTCGTTGAGACGTAAAGAAGTAACAAACATACACACTCACAAACATTCACCTTTATAATATTAGTGTGATTATGCTTCCGTGCATAGCTATTGCACGGAAGCATAATCACAAAGATGTGCAAGTTCGCCGTAAAAGAACTGAAGGCATTAAAGTATATGTATATATTTATATTTATTTTTTTGTTTTACTATTTTATTCTCTGGCAAAGGTCAGAGACATATTTGGAGGAAATATTTTTTTTCCATGTTTTCTCTGTCAGATTGTTTCAGTAAACTCATTTGAGGTTACTGGTGAATTCGACATTTTCTACATTATTACTTTACCCGCGTTAAATTTTATAAATTATCACAGCTCCTACCCTTGGTGATAGCGTGATAATATGTAGCCTATATGTTGATCCAACCTCTTAGTAATATTCATGCAAAATTTGAAGTAAATCCATGCAGTACTTTTTGAGTTTAGCCCGGACATACATACAGACAAACAGATAAACAGACAAAAATACTAAAAACTATATTTTTGTCTTCGATGTCGATAGTAGATCACGCCCCAAGTATCCTTTAAAAAAAATATTCAATGTACAGTTTTGACTCTTCTACGATTTTATTATATGTGTAGATTAGAGTATATTAAACTTTAAGAAGATTTCATAAAATAACGTTTACCATGACAAATTTTAAGTTTATAATGGCATTAGCATATTCAATATAACTCTTACCCCTTCAGTCACGAAAGGGTCAACTGTCTGCATCGGTTGTGAACTCAGTCCTATCAGCAATCTGTCTAGGAAGTGTCGAAGACGCAGCCGAGACGGTTGAAACATCAGTTCGGGTATCGATATGGTCTCGTATACACCACCCATCGAGGGACTGGGGATCCTAAAAAAAGATCAGTATTAACAATTGAAACTTACGTTGCCTTGCAATATTTAAAACGACGTAACAGAGAAGTATCTGTTAAGGTAGATGACACTTTATTGCGGTTAAATAAATTTGAAATTATCATGACACATTTCACTTTATTACGGCACTTTGGCATAATAAAAAATAAATTTATAATAAACTTCTTCAACAATATAAATCTTAAGTGTTAATTTGTTCAGGATTAAAGTTAAAGAAATGTTAATAAAAAAGTGCTATTACAATCTAAATGACTTCTTAAAACTTTCGGATTGCAATGTCAAATGATAATAGTATTTAAAAATTGTTTACACAATAATAATTATTAATGGTGAATAAATAGTAAATGAAAAGATATCAGTTTAAAATGTGTCATATTTTAAACTCATATATTTTCATTTACTATTTATTCACCATTAATAATTACTATTGTGTAAACAATTTTTTAATACTAACTATTATCATTTGACATTGCAATCTGAAAGTTTTTTACTTTGACATTTCTATAACGGACTTTTGTTTTTATTATTATACCTAATTTAACTAATTCTATAATAATACAACACTATAACTTATTTGCATCATTCAATTTGCAAGTCGATTATGGCAAGACATGTTGACACAATTAAATCTGTTTTAGGATGTATTTCCTGTAAACCACACATTTTTTATGTCCTCTTAGTCGAATTTCAGCCACGGCAGCCACTCTCAATGGAGTCTAGCCATCTGCGCGGGACATATTATAGTGCACAAGTGTGTGCGCAAACACAGGGACACTTTCTATTCCTTCGCTCTCATGATCCGATGTGACGTCTTGCGACACGACCGGAATGAAGTCAGGTACAGGACCGACCGCTTTAAGTGCTCGCCGAGGTACGTGGGTATAATACCGCCAACTCCCAGACTTCGGACTGATACTAAGAATTTTTTTTTACAGAAAAATCCCAAAATCACTTTTGCTCCGACCCGAGATTTGAACCCGATTGGACCTCGTTATCTGCGGTTGAACACGCTACCGCTATATCAACGAGGATACTGTATTGAGTAAACTATTGATTTCAGTGTACATCAGTTCCTCCACGTAACCAGTAAGTAATGCAAATGTCAGTACCCGCCTTTAATTGCAAACGGATCATATCTATTCAATCACATTTGAAACTTGCTGTTTGCCAAACGAAGGAGTCTCCTATCGCAAGTAATATGAACGTTAGAGATTCTCAATTGAAGATTCTTCAACTTACGTAAGTCTGCCATCAACAGTAGAATGTCCAAATCTCATAGCAGCAGTGGAGAATTCGACAGTTAGCGATGGATTTGCGTTTGGGTCGTATGCTGTACAATAGCCGGCAGACGGTGAGAGGTAGAATGTTTTCATTAGCTTTGGGCCTGTAAGCAGATGACGGCAAGAATTTACTCTAGCTCTTAAAACAATTGCTGTAATTTCATATTTTGCTGGAAATTTCAAAAATAAAGCTAAAATGGACGAGTTTGAACGGCATAAATGCAGAAAGAAGTGTTTGGGGTAACAGGTCAGGTGGTATTTGCCTTCATACTGACCGTAATTAATTTTTGTACAATTTAGTCAGCAAACACACATACAGCTCACTTGATGTTAATAGTAATGCCCATACAGCTTAATTAAATACAGATCTTCGTACTTAAGAAGGCCCACATTCCCCCACACTAGGGTCTTTCGGGCATTGTCATGTGTTAATGCTGCGCTAGAGCAGCTGCACCGCGAATGACCGCGATGCCATGACTGAGCTGCCCCCGAACGCTAGTTTTATTTTCGAATTACAAATATACAACGCAACCTTCTCGCCCTGCTGAGCACAGCGTGTCTCGCTATTGTACAGCGTGTGCTTACTTATCGTACAAGCAACTTTCTAATAAAAATTACAACTTTCCCATATTACTTACTATTTGCATGAGCAATAGTTACCCTTTAGTGCCAGAGTTATTAAAGCCTCCCAGTAGACCTCTAACATGACTTTACCACTGTTGTCTAATGGCTACAACCAGGACCGACAGGTTAACGTGCCCTCCGAAGCACGGTGATGCTAACAAATTAATCCTCTTTGGCGGTCATCCATCTATGGACTGACTGATTAAGAGTATCTGGGTATGATTGTACCCGACAGGCGCAACACTAACGCGACGCCAGCGCCTTGTAATCCTGCATTGGGCAGCTGCTCAGGGCTGGCGTCAGGGTGGCACTTCGCCAGCACCGCGTAGCTGTTTTACGGTGACGACACTCGAAAGACACTAGTATGGGGGTTAATTAACCACATGGAACATCTTCGTGTGGTTTATTGTAATAAAGCAAATCCTTTTGATGCAATAAATACTTTTTACGCCGCATTTCTTACCTAAAAGTATTGGTAACCACTCGTTGTAGACAATGTGCTGCAGCTCAGCCTGCACTATTCGCCTAGTCTCCATGAACAGCGTTTCTTCATCCCAGCCTGGGTTGAGGGACGTTAGAGTGCGAGCGATGCGGTTGTGCTCACGAGTGAAGATTGTATGGAGGATTGTGAGGGAGATTATCTGGTTCCCGTGGTTGTCACCTAGACAAACAAGATCGTAGTTATGTAAACAAAGCTTTTAGTTGGTAAGCTAAATAATACTAAAAAGAGAAAAGAAGTTAGAACAAAGCCATTATGTTTGGTATACAGTCACGAGTCTACCAATATAGACAATCATATTATACAGGCTATATACAACATCAATTGTGGAACATTTTATGATGAATAATAAAATTAGTTTAAGACCAAACCGACAGTTAATAGCATGGGACCAGATACCACGTGGTTTGTCATTACGAATCTCGTCCGTACTTCAATTTATACAGGTTTGGGCCTTCGACATATTGAAAGATCAAAGTACAAAGTTTTTGGTAAAAAGTATTGTACAGGTCTATATAGCGTAGGTATGAGTGACTTAGTGTAATTGCGAAATGATTGAACAACAGTCGATCACAACAACATTTAGTTAATTATACACTACACGTCAATAAAATAATAAGTTATACAGATGTCACAAAATAATCACTATAAATTAAATCTTTAGTGTCCGAAACTCGTAAAAGGAATAAAACGACTGCTCGATGAACCAGATTTTCAGCTTGTACTTAAAACTCGGTCTGTCACCACATGATGATGATGATGATGTGTCATCACCATCATGATATCAGCCGAAAGATGACAACTACTCCCCCAAAGATCTTCACCATTGCCGGTCTTACGCAACCCGTAACCAGCGGCTTCCATCAACCCACACATTATCATCGATTAAAACTGAACTATACCAGATTCAAAACACGCAGCTCCGTCATTTGTTGTCATGCACTCCTTCCTCTCAGTGATGGGAGGCAGTTCTCTTCCGTAATCCATGAACGTTTTGAGCAATCCACCAGTACGGAGTGACGCGAGTTTTTCTTCTGAGTTACCGTAGAGGTGAGAAAGATCTAAGAAGTGGGTTGCGCCATTCATCTGGAACCAACATTATTGTCATTTTTTTTTGAGGTTATCTTCTTTACGCATGCTTGAATTGGGGAGTACGTTGGTGAATACGTGACGTGACCGTTATGAAAAATGTGATCGGGCTAGGCAAACGGAAGTAGAGGGGGAAATATAAGTTAGTGAAGATAGACAAACAACAGTTTCAATCAACTGATGCATTTTGTATGGGTAGTCAAAAAACTTCTAAGAGATTCGATAATTAGAAAACAATTTAATTGCAGTTACCTTAGCAGGATGTTCTCAAGAAAGGCCAGATCAGAAGTATCCTAAACCGTATATAATTTTTGAAGAATATAATGACGGTAAACGAGGCAAAAGAGGTAAGTAAGAGGTAGGTAAAAGAGGTCGTGCCAAACCAAAATATAGGCTAGTCTAGGCTATATCGTTACACCATCCCTTTTAACACCTCCATCACCGTGACTCAACCTTGGCCGAAATCTACAAGTACACTTACTGGTACAAACTTATAAAGCACTAATTGCTGATGAAAGTATGACTGACTATGTAGACGCGACTAATTAATAAATGAGAAGGGAGATAGAATAAAATACTTGCCTGCTTTGCATATCCCACAGAACAATCGGTAGCCGGTGCCATCATCGCTCTCACGAAGTTAAGGCAGGTGTGTCCGAATTGAGAATAGAACAGATCATCCGAAGCCATTGTTATAGGAGCACACGCAAAGTGCTGTAGTTCAGGAGGCAGGGTTGCTTCGCCATCACCAGTACAGCAAGATATAGCACTGCCGTTACCTGAAGATGAAAACATAATATGTAGGTCCTTCAAGGTAATCAAATTAATAACCTGGACCACGGAGACGTTACCAATACTTTTCCTCGTAAACTCTGATTGTGATCAGCAATGTCTTTTTTAGAGCAAAGTATCAAGTTGTGTGGTGACGGCATATTATATTATCACCCCACCTCATCTCGTGGGGGGCATAGAAATCGACCGAGGGAATACCTGTGTACCAGAGAACGGGGAGCAGCATTTTTCTGTAAACTTTGACCACCAAACTGCGATCGCCATCCCGTCTGCCAAGCGTAGCGATTATGGCATATCCTCCTATTCTTTGGGGAGGCTTTTATCCAGCAATGGACGTACTTTGGCTGACATGATGATGATGATCAAGTTCTTAGAGATATGGTATCAGAAATCGTTAGAAAGATCAAAAAAACCTTTAAACTATCGTTCCTAAAGTAATGACGCCGCTAACAAACGGTTCTTACCGGACTCAGCAAGCAATCCTTGGACAGGTTTTAAGAATACTAAACAATCTGATCGAAGGTGGCCTCTTCTGACCTGGAAATACATACCAGCAGTAAACACTTGGGCGGCGGTGATGTCGTGAGCTAGGAACTGCCCTAGCTGCATGAACATTAGGTTCAAACTGCTGCTGGGGTGACTGCCATCCAGGAGTAAGGTGCTACTAAGTGCTCTTGCAGATGGAAGAGGTAGACCTGATTTAGCTGCTCGCATGCCCCAGATACCTAGTAAACAATAATCATAATAGAATTCTGGCCATGGTTGCTAGTACAGCAATCTGTGAGAAATTGATTGGATATTATAGAGTACACACGGCTACATATCAAGTTATTACATTTCCAGTAAAAGCTGATCTCGCGTTGTATAGGATTTCGATGCAGTGACAGGTCAGCTTATACTGGAATTTTTTAGCTTGTTGTGTAGCCATGTGAACAAGAATGCGTTCAATCTCAGGTGCACTTCAAATTCAAAATTCATTTAATAGTATTTTTTTTACCCTACCGTGTAGTGCATGACGTGGCAGCTACTGAGAAACACTGCCGTCTCAGTAGGAACCCTTTTTAAAAATAAAATTTACTTAATTATTTACATATTTCCACACGCTCACGATCTAGCTGGAGAGACGACTGGAGAGATTTCAGGCACAATTTTATATACTTAATTAACAAACTACCAATCAATCATTTATTGCTGAATATAAGTAGGTACTATGCTTTATGTAGATGATATGTAAATTAGATTTTCTTACCATCACTATAATCCGGTGGCAATAGTCTCTCGAAGCCAGCATGCACAGCACCCCAAGATGGTGAAATAAGGTTGTTGCAGTCTCCTCCTATATTCCTATACCGGTTTTGAGCTTGACAGATAGGGGTAGGTGGACAAAATGGACCTGTAGAAAAAGTTAAATAGGTTTTATCGTTCATACCTCAAAAAAAATCAAATTAATTTGTAGTATGTTTAATAATGTCCTCCAGGTCCAATCTATGGCTAGACTCAACGGAGAGTAGCCATCATGCTACTAGCGGTTGAGACTGACCGCAAATGCACGGAACATATGCCCACTTTCTATTTCATCCCTTATATGAAACGATGGAACATCGAGCGACACGTCTGAAAATAAATCTGGTACAGGACCAACGGCTTTACATGGGGGTGGGGGTGTAATACCGTCCACAACCAGACTTCTAGCTGATACTCAGTAATTTTCTTGAATTTTTTTTATGATCTTACCATCCGTATGTTCAGTGAGGTCCAATTCCAGTTCATTTCCAGATATCGCCTGTCGCGACTTCAGCTCTTGCGCAGCAAAAAGGTTTAATAATGCACCACGCCCTAGAGTAGTAGCTCGTTCGTCGTATGATACTAAAGACTGGAAGGAAATAATAGAACTATTAAGTTATCTTGTGATAGTTTAATGTGCTATGAAACAAAACATAAAATTAATTTATAAACTTCATATATGTAACTTCCACTCAGCAAAACGCATTTCATATATGCAAGCGCCATCTAGTATAGACACGTGTGGAGTCATGACTTTCCTGAGAGTTCGAGATAAGAGATGGCGCGAGTATAATTAGGCACGCAAGATAATGCGCGGATTTGCGAGTTGTCTAGAAATTTCGAGAAAACGAAATAGCGAGATTATAATTAATAGCTAAGTAGCGAGTGATTCTTTTAAGTGAGAAAAAAAAACAAGTTGTTCTGCAGCATGTAGGTACTTACGCAATTATGCACAGAGTATACAGCTGATAGTAACTAATTGGATAGGGCGAGTAAACAGCCTATTCACACCACGTTTTTTAAGCGCGCCGTCAACGCGCGTTTCCAAAACGCGCGTTAGCATCGCGTGTGTATCGGTACAGACGCGCCGATGCCGCGCGTTTGTATCGCGTTAGCATCGCGTCAACGGCGCGCTTTTATCATACGGAGCAGTTTGTTGTCGTTGACGCGACGGTGCCGTGCGTTTGTATCGATACACACGCGCGTTAGCTCTGCGTCTGGATCGCTACAAACGCGCGTCGACGGCACGCTTAAAAAACGTGGTGTGCATAGGCCCTAAATAAATATATTATAAATTTAAAAACCATTGGTTAAAAGTCTAAGTGCAAACATGAGTTAATATCCAATTCCTTTCCTCTTATAATCATTGGTCAATACGATAGGAAATAGGCCAGGTACTGGACTGACTGTTGGGCAAGAAGAAGTCCACGGCAGGTTAGGTTTTGCCGATGCGAGTCCGATACCACTATCAGAGATCTCATTATTTGTAGTTTATTTAACACACTTTTTATATGGAAGGGGAATGCTAACGCATGCCACCCACAAAACCACAAATCTTCGGGTGGGTATGTCGGACTCGCATCGGCAAAACCTAACCTGCCGTGGACTTCTTCTAACGTCCCTGGCGGAAGCCGAACTGGTTGCCCGGTAAGTAGGGGGCCAACACGCGACAGATGCTTGCTGAGACGTGCTCGAAGAGCTTGCTCGCCTCGTCCAGTAAGCAATTTGGTCGGAACGCCGAAATTCGGTGGTCTTGCCCGGCTTGTGCAATAACACCAGCCTGGCCTCTTACCAGGAGGTGGGGAACAGAGTACTACGGAGGCAGCTGGTGAACAGTATTTTTTTTAAAGACAACGCCCGCATTAGAGAATCTGATCCCTGTGTCGCGGGGTATTTGACAAACATATAATAGACGGACACAAATTACATCCAGACTCAGAACAATTCTTTATGGGTCACACAAATAAATGTCTGGCGCGGGACTCGAACCCGTGACACGAAGAGGCGAGGCCACTGTCTTAGCTGCTGCGCCACACGTTGCCTCAGCTGGTTCCCCAAGTCTGCCGAAGCATAGATACACGCCCGGCCCGGTAGCCCAAACCAGTCATCCCAATAGTTCCTACCGCTAGACTGATGAGGCAGTAAAAATAAATGACGTAGATAAATAAAGGTTTTTATACCAAATGATGTCCATAACTGGGCGCAGTAGTATTTATCACTGAGTGCACGGAATTTTCTAGGAGCTTAGCTTCTCTGGCCATCCACAGCGCTAGCTTCTCTCGGGACAGGTGGTGTGCCGCCTTCAGGTCTTCTGTAGCGATGGAGGACGCGCGGGCGTGGCGTTCAGTCTCCGCTAGAAGAATGCAAAAACCTTTCAGATCATACATATAACTAAACCTGTAACTAACTTATACCTATTAATATAAGTAAAGAATAGGTTCATAATCATCATATTAGCCGAAAGAACAAAAACAAAGGAGATCTTTGGGGAGGCCAAAGATCTCCACAATTGAAGAAAAGGTTAAAAGTAAGTAAAAGGTATATTTTAACTTTAATATCTCTCATATTTTATTCTAATCCTTTTTATTTTCAAAAGATTCATTATCCTGTACTGGGCAAATAATTCCAAGTATCGAGAAGTAAAAAATATACAATCTATGGGTAACACATAAATGTAGTTGTCCTGTCGAGAATCAAACCGGTACACGACGGCGCTAAAGTGTAAAAGTAATAGTGATTACCTTAAACACTGAACGAACCATGTATTCATTATAATTAAACTATTTATTTATTTTTATAATTAAAATAATACATACTAGGTATGCCTTTTAAGTTCTGTCGTTTCCATATTTCCCGGCAATTTTGAAATTGGAACTGTTCTATATTCGAATGTGTTTAAATTTTGAATCTCAAAACAGTTGAAAGTACCTATTAGGATTAATGATATTGTTTAGTCACAGCGTCGATTGGAATCTGTCAGGTCACGTACGAAAATGAATCATTCTACGGTCTATTTTTTCTTACTTGTCTTATTTAGTACACAAATATGGCGTACTGGTAACCAAAGACAATTGATAGAGTTGGGAAATTATCGAATGAAGGACTGAACGAATTCATACAGCTGTAACCGAATGATATTAGTAATGTAGGATTTCCTGACAAATAAAATTTTAGTTATGGCCCTGGGAATAAATTAGCGTTGATAATTTTGTAGTAAGCTGCCAGAATATCACACATTATCTTAATCACAGAAATAATTCCTGAAATATATCGTTGGCCTATATAAAAAATAAAACAAAACTATTTTTAATTTATTTATTCATTTGATTCACTACGTGTATCTTCACTTCTAGAGTCTTCCGATTCTGACAGGTGTATAATGAAACCCTGGGTAGGTGCATCTGTTGCAGCATCTAAATGTCCGTCAAGCTGCATCATTTTATCCTCTTCTTTTTTTATATGGTTTATACAATTATTCCAAGACATCGTACCAATTTGGCTTAAGCCTTCTTTTAGTAACTCATTGACTTCAGCCATTTTAAAAGTTTTATTATTTTTGCCAACATAAGATTTTAACTGCGCCCATATCAGTTCAATTGGGTTTAATTCGCAATGATAGGGCGGAAGGCGTAAAACGATAACATTTTTGCGGGCCGCCATTTGATCCACAACTTTTGTATTAAATAGATTTCTGTTAAATTTAGATAAAAGTTGCGCTTTTATCTCATTCTCTTCAAAATTGATATGTTCCTCCTGTAGCCACGCTTGTATATCTGCCTTCCGCCAACTCATGTTTGGCACTCGTTCTGCTAGTCTGGAGTGGTACGGTGCATTGTCTAGTACTATAACCGAGCCAGGTACCACTTTACTCAAAATTTTTTCAAACCTGTAATGCAGATAATTCCATTATTTTATTTTCATCTTGAGCTAATAAATGTTCGATAACACGATTTTCTTTAATTATTTATCCACAAACCATAATGCTTGCATAGCTTAAGTAGCATAAGTATGTTTTTTTATTTATGGTTTATGTTGGATTACGGTGAGAAATAATTAAATAAATTCCAATTATTATTGTTATTCAGGATTGTTTATAGAATTCCCAATATGAATAAATAACATTAAAAAAGATTAATTTACTTACCTTGTTTAAACAAAACAATTGCACTAAAATAACAGTCGTATGCAATATCGATGTCCTTGAAGAATAGCCAAAGGTCGTCAGTCTAAAGAATAAAACCGTCCAAATCACAGAAAGAATCAACAGAGTCCAGTAGAAAGCCAAATCGTTACACTTCAAACACACACAGAGAGCACCCGTAAAGTACAACATAAAGCGAGGCGACGAGACTAATGACAGGACGTATCCCGTCAAGTCAAAAAAAATCACTTGTCAAATAATACTTTTAGTCTACGACCAGTTACAACAAAAACTTTAGTTTTTAAAAATAATGCCTTACATTACCATACACACATATAATTTGAGATATATATATAAACATTCTGCTTTATTATTCAGTTTTTTACATTAAAATTATACAGTTCACACTGGTCAGAATCATTCATTCGCTTTTCCCTTCTCTAAGTTCCGAAGACAAACTAGCATTTTGAAATGTCAAATTGCCAATATAATTATTAATCTGTGAAAATGGATCCTGATATTATTTTGATTTTAAGAGAATTAATGTGTTTGGATGGTTAATTTGAAGCAGTTTTTGGTGTTATTTATATAGTATGTGTTTCTTCCAACAATCAAGATGTTCATACCTAACTAAAAGTGCGTGATTGATGACGAAACTAGTGATTTTCGTGCCGAGTAGTGTTTGTGTACCAAATAAGACAAGTAAGAAAAAATGAGGTATAAGGAAAATGTTCGTGCCATAATTTTCTACAACTTTAGAAGTGGCCTGACATGGCTTCAATGTTTTGAAGAGCTAACGTCTGTGATGAATTCCCATGTCTGCGGACTGGCGAACGCTGGTATTTAGAATTCCAGCGTGGACATAGTAGTGTTAGTGACAACTCTCGCAAAGGACGCCCAAAATACGTTTTCACTGAAGATAAAATCATTGCTGTGAGACAACTAATTCTCGAAGGTCGTCATGCGACGTATCATGAGACAGAGACTCATTAGGCATCTCAGGGACAACCATTCAGAAGATCTTGCATGAAGCGCTTGGAGTGAAAAAGCTAGTAGGTAGTTGGACGATCTCAAGGCGGCCCGCGTCAGATGGTGTAAGAAAACTCTGCAAAGATTCAACCGAGAAGAGTCAAATGTACGAGTCAAACGTCTACGGATATATGCCTACGATCCTGATTCCATCAATTATCTACAATCTGGGTCTTTCAAGACGAGCCAAAGCTGACTAAATTTGTTCCTTCTCGAAGCACTTCAAAGATGGTGGCCACGTTTGCACTTGAAGATCGTAAAACGATTAACGCAGAGTGGTATAACATAAAAAATAAAATAAAAAAGGTTTTTATTCACGTAGACTTTAAAAAAGCGCTTGCAAATAGTCAGAACATATTTGTAGTATTATAGTTGTATACATTATTATTTCTAGTAACATAGATATTTAGGTACACATTGTATTGATTGTATTAAAACATTTATAATATTTTTTTTGTAACAGCAATGATATTTAGCTAGCTCGTATCAAGTTATTGTCAAGAGATTATGTTTAAGTTTAATTATCTAGTTTAAGTCTAATATTTTTAATACATATTGTCAATGGTTCTGTCTATATTAAGGTGTTATTATTATGAGGGACCTTGTGTTAATAACGACGGTAGAATGCGCCCCAACTGAGAAGACCCAGCGAAACAAACTCAGCGGGTGTCTCTACTACCGGTTTCAACACGGCCCAGTTGAGACGAGAGTAACACAGTTTGTTTACCACAAGTCATCGCCGAACTTCGAAAATCTAACTCAAAGCGACGCATCATCCTGCACCACGATAACGCAAACTCACACAGCACTCGTCAAACGATTGAGTATTTGAAGCAGGAAAAAGTACAATTTCTTGACCACCCTCCATACAGTCCTGACCTAAGCCCTAACGATTTCTTTACATTTCCTAAAATAAAGAAAAGTCTTCGTCGTCAAAGGTTTCAACGCTTTCAAGACAGCCATTTTGAACACCCCCACTTTAGAGTAGAATAAATCTTTATATATTCAAATTTATTTTACAGTTTCTAAAAGTGACTCTTTCACGTATGTTAGGACTTTTTGTTGTAGGTTACATTGCTCATCATTCAAAAATGTCGCGCACGAAGTCGCGGGTATCAGCTAGTGTTATAATAACTGGTTTGAGCAAATGGAAATGTGTATTAAGCTACGTGGTGAATAGGTACTTTGAAAAACAATAAAAAGTAGGTACCTACTATAAGGTTCCAGTTGTGATTTTTTCTTCTAACAACAAAACTTAAAAGGCATATTGCCTCGTATTTAGAGAAAAGATGTGATTTTTCGTATTTTTATTTCAATGAACATCACATTAATATAGGCTGTATTGTAGTTAAAAAAAACATTAGATATCCTTAGGTAAATTACAATAATATAAAGATATTATAATTTTTTCTATAAACGTAGTGAAATTTTATACACATGAATATAGAATAGCATTATTTAAATAACATGAAATAAAGAACGAGTGCTTTCTTTCACGATATTTAAATTTAAATTATCAAGTCGACTGTATATTTTTTTAAATTTATTTTTCTCGATTTCTGGGTTTTATGTTTATTACTACATTTATACATCCATATTCACAAGTTATCGCCCGCATAAAATTTTATAAATTATAGTCATATATTCGGATATATAAGCTATATTACTACAAAGTTTCATCAAAATCCGTTGTGTGAATTTTGCGTGAAAGAGTAACAAACATCCATACATCCATGTTCACAAAATTTCGCATTAATACTTAGCGTCAGTTCACACCGAGACGCGAAGTGACGCGACGATGCGCACACATTTTAATAGAGCAACTCGAAATATACTAATAATTAAAAAATATTTACAACACGAAAAGATACACATTTCATTTTAAGAATTCAGAATACGTTGCACTGCGCAGCACTGCGCCTCGACGTATCGCGCCGCAGCGGTGCATCGCCGGTACGCGCGGTGTGCAAGAGCGGTGCTCCGTTATCGACTTCACGATGCACCCCAAGGAAGAGTTGCCAGGCGTTCGGATAAAACCGGACATAGGCAGGCTTTTTGATTGCGTGTCCGGCCAAAATATACGATATCCGGCTTTTGTTAGGCTTTTCATATTCAGGCGAGCCGACTGTCGGTCACTCCCGCAGGCCGCAGTGCCACCAGCCGCTGATTTTACATACATTATTTTGTCGTTACTATTAATACTGAGATACAAAATCCTTAATAACTCATAGTCATATACAACATGTAACTTAATTAACGCACATCCTGAAAATAGTTTGTTCAGAATCGTTTACTGAATCGATCTATATCATTTTTAATATAAAAAATACCTGTATTTTTTTATTCCATAATAATTGAAACTGCGGAAATTATTGACATATTAACCCTGTACAGTCAAAACGGATTGAAATGGACCGTAAGTCAGGGTAATAAGACTTTTAAAATCGCAGTTTATTTGCATCCATACAAATTCCATTATTCAATACAAAATAAAGAAAAATAAACAATACGAAATTCAAAAAGCTTTTGACGGAGTTTTTAATTAATAAGGTTTATTACACCATAAGCGAATATTTATTAGATAACGGTATGTAATGTAAATTATAATAATAGCTCTAAAAACAAAAAAAAACTTTTTTCATTCAACGAATTTAGTAAATAACAATGCATAAACATGTTAAATGTGTATGTATTATGATTACAACATAATATTTTAATTGCGGTTGTATATATCTATATATAATTTATTCAGTAAAATTTACATTTGTTTTTTATCGTCCAATATTTTTCCTACTGAGAAACACTGCTAAAAACTTAGTAAGAATCCTTTTTAATATAATATCAGGATCAACTTAACATCTACCTCTTTATTTTCTAAAAGCGTTAAATAAAATCTACTCATTCCCATTTATTATTAGTTTTAATAATGTATTATTAATAATCTACGGTATCCGGCCTTTCTACCCAAATATTCGGCCAAACTGGCTGGTCTGTCCGGCTAGTAGGTTTGGCGACCTGGCAACCCTAACCTCGCGATGCCGCGTTACATCTCGCGGCGCGTCACGCAAAACTACTGGCCCATAGAGTAATACTTATAGTGTGTACTGGCCTCTTCAAGCATCGTCACGTCGCGTCGCGTCTTGGTGTGAACGCTTAGTAAGATTTAGAGCTTACCTGCATGGTGGCTTCCAGTAAAGCAGCACACTCCCACAGTGTCACCTAGATGGCAGGCAGGGTTGTAGGAGCCAGGTCTCATATGGGCTGGGCACTGCACTTTGGGCACGCACTTGCCGTGGCGAGGGCAAGTGGCGCAAGGAGGCTCTTGTTTGTGTACATGTGCTGGAAGTGAAAGAATATAATAATATCTAGGGACAATGTCACACAGATCATCCTAGCCCCAAACTAAACAAAGCTTGTTCTATGGGTACCAGGTGATGATATACATACTTATATAGATAAATAAATACTTATATACATAGAAAACATCCATGACTCAGAAACAAATATTCGTGCTCATCACACAAATATTTGCACTTACCGGGATTCGAACCCAGAACCACCAGCTTCGTAAGCAGGAGCACTATCAACTAGGCTACGGTGACCGTCGTATTTATATGCCATAAATAAAATTTATCAAGATTTTTATTTAATGTCATACAGAAGTCATGAGTTATTCAGATTAACTCATGACAAGCGCTGTAAATAATAATAATAATATCCTGGGACATTATTCACACGCGATCCCAAACTAAGCAGAGCTTGTACTAAGGAAACCAGATAACTGATATACTACCTACATATACTACTTTTCTTTTGTAAATGCATACCTACTTATATAGATTATTACACCCAGACACAGGACAAACAGACATGTTCATGCACACAAATATCTGTCCTGGCTGGGAATCGAACCCACGATCTGCGACTTGAAAGGCAAGTATTTTTATCAACCCAGCCAAATAGCACGTCAAAAAAATAAATAATTAAAACTTCATGTGACCTAATACCGTAGCCTAGTTGGTAGTGCTCCTGCCTACGAAGCTGGTGGTCTTGGGTTCGAATCCCGGTAAGTGCAAATATTTGTGTGATGAGCATGAATATTTGTTTCTGAGTCATGGATGCTTTCTATGTATATAAGTATTTATCTATCTATATAAGTAGGTATATATATATCGTCGCCTGGTACCCATAGTACAAGCTTTGCTTAGTTTGGGGCTAGGATGATCTGTGTGACATTGTCCCTAGATATTATTATTATTATTATATATACGGTACATACACCAAATAATCCGCTCTAATACATACATATTATCTACCCTACGACATATTGTGTAATAATAATATTATTATGTACCCAACATAGACAGAATCAATTACACACGATATAAACAATTAAAATATAATAATAAAAATATCCTGGGACATTATTTACATTGATAGCATCAGTAGTTCCGATGCGCGAAGGATGGGTGAACAATATGGCATAATAATGGATTTAGTTTTCCCTACTAAAAAGCCTTTTAAGTACGAAATCAGCAAACTGAAGTTTGTCGAATAACTGCTGCCATCTTGTATCTGCCGTTTGAACTAACGCGGCGATTACTTCAGTTGTTTGGGTAAGTGAACAATGCTGCACATAGTTTCATATACGTGACGCTAGATAACGTTAGTAATTATTAAAAAAAGGTTAAAACTATACAGATATAGTTTTAACCTTTTTTTTAATAATACAGGAAAGTAACACATCGATAATAAATATTCTTATTTATAAATATACATAAAATAACAAAAATATGAGCACCTACAAACATCTATACTAATATTATAAAGAGGTAACGTTTGTGAGTTTGTGACGTAAGGGGTAATCTCTGGATCTACTGAACCGATTGTCAAAATTATTTCACCAATAGAAAGCTACGTTATTGTGGAGCGTCATAGGCTATGCAAAAATGAATAACTCATCTTTACTTAAACTTGAATAATGTTAATCCAAGTTGCGGGACAAACGGGCGTTGACAAATATATATATAACGCGGAACGAAGTCGCAGAACGAAGTTTATAATATTAGTGTGATGGTACGGAACCCTTCGTGCGCGAGTCCGAGTCGCACTTGGCCGGTTTTTTTATAGGTCAGGGGGAATGCTAACGCATGCCGCATACTTATATTACATTAAAATAAAATTATCTTTTAGAGTGCAGTAAGGATAAATAAGGTAAAAACTAAGGATTAAGGGAAAACCGCGGGGCACAGCTAGTATACTTATAAATTTCTAAATACATACGTATTATAGACACACATAAACACATCAGATAACCGTGCTCATCACACAAAGATTTATCACGAGTGGGGACCGAATCTCCTACCTCTGGCTGAGCAGTCAGGGCCACAAATGATGGGTAGTGGTTATCCAAGCGTCAGAGTTATTCAAGCCACCCAGTAGCCTCTGACATGCTCTGACATGGTTTAATGACTAACGTCCATCGACACGGGCCGTACTGGCACATCAATTGTCTGTGAGCTATTTTACATGGTTCCATCATAAAACCAGCGCTGATTAATAGGTAGATATATAGCTAGTGCTGAGATGGGACCAATTCGGCCTCGCACATATAACAATTAAGGACTTCTGTATGTGTACCTATATATATATATTATTATCTGTGCTAGTTTACTGAATAAATGTATTTTCTTCTTCTTTTCAACGACTGACCGGCAGACTAACCCAACTAATTAAATTTTAATTAAACCAATTTGGCGGTCTACCACCTATGGACTGACCGCAAGCTCACATGTTTAACCTCACCCATCACTTACAGAGTGGTGAGAGCAACTCACCAGGCCCCTCACTTACTAATCAAATGTATGTTCATAATCAGGATAAATATTTTCCTAGCTCTCGAAATGTGACAAGCATTTGGAACGTTAAAGTTGAAGTAAGAGTTTGTGCACACCTCATACACAAATAAAATTCCACAAATTCAAACCGAGCAACAAATTATTTAACTTTATCATCATCGTGAGCCTTAAATCGTCCACAGTTGGACACAGGCCTCCTCCAAAGGTTACCTGGAGGGATTTGCCGTACCTAGTAACAGCGCTCGGCATGCAAGCTGGCGACCGCGTTGGATAGTAGCTATTCTAGTAATAATTAAATTTATTCAGCACTTGGCTATTTACACACGCTTGTACTTGTCAAGCTTACAATGCAATGTTCGCACTCAAGTACTGCTGCTGACCGACTATCTGGTTAACCCTTTGTGGTTCTGGGTTCAAATCCCAGGTCGGGCCAAACGAGATTTTGGGACTTTTCTGTTAAAAGAAAAATTTCTCAGCATCGTCGAAGTCTGAGAGTTGGCGGTATTATACCCCTCTGCCTCGGAGAGCACGTAAAGCCGTCGGTCCTGTATTTGACCTCCGGTCTTGTCACTAGGCAACCCATCGGATCATGAGAGTGATGGAAAAGAAAGTGCCTAATATGTCCCGCGCAGATTTTTATAGATAGCGCCCAGACTAGCGCATCTGATCCCTGTGTCTCGGGGTACTTTACAAACATCAAATAGACGGACACCAATTACATCCAGACTCAGAACACCTATTTATGGGTCCTACAAATAGTTATCCATTGCGGGACTCGAACCCGCGACACGTAGCGGCAAGGCGACTGTCTTGGCCTCTGCGCCACACGTGCAGTGCAGTCCAGCAGATGGCTGATCTTTGTTGAGAGTGGCCGATGTGCTCGAAATTCGGCTAGGAGGACATTCTGGACCGGAAACTACACGGCCCAATTTATCCTTGTACTACAAAAATATTCTTACCTTGTCCAAGAGTCACATGGCTCCTGTCCCCGTATGCTAGACTCCATACAAGAACGGGACACACCACCACCACATAAACGAACAAACGCAACGCAAAATTATACATCTTAATTAACAATTAGCTACATAAACAGCAACGTAATAAAAAGAAAACGTTTAAATTGTTAAATTCAATTCGAATAGATATTGCATGGCTGCGCGTGCGCCGGACTACTTGATTGAAATGGAAGAATGATAGGTTATTTGCTCATGTCTAATAGTAGATATTATATTTTTGAGGGTAGATTGATTTTTTCAACAAATGTAAAAGTTTTGGGACAACCTTCTTTTGTACGTTTTGTTATAATCGCCCATTGCCTCTTGGTTTAGCAGTAGCGTGCTTCATTGCTTTAACTATGTATAAACAAGAAGTTATTCCGGGTTCAAATTCCAGGTCTAGCAAAAATGCCTCCTGAGAATTTTTCGTGAAGATAATTTCTCTGTTACAGAGTCAAGAATATACTCATAGCTGTCGATCCTTTTGTCGGATTTACTATTCCATCGTATTTCGAGAGTAAGAGAGAAGAGAGAGTACAGACGCCAGCACATCCAGCTACCCCAATCTGTCAAATAACTTTGATAGATTTTTTATTTTTTTTATTTATTTATTTAATAAGGTTCACCAACAATTGTTTACATTAATTCTTATATCTAACACATTATCAATAAACTTATAACAATGATACAATTACTTAAAGGTAAACACGGCAAACGATTGTATACAGAGATTAAATTAAAACAAGAAACATAGCACACTTAGGTTGTTTTATTATTATTTTATTTTTGTTGCTATTCTAAATTTGGTGAATGTGTAAGTAGGGATTTTCAACTTTATCACAAAAGTATAAGGTTCACTTTCAATTAGGGAAATTTGACAGATTGGGGTAGCTTGATGTGCTGGCGTCTGTACCACTTTTTTGCACCATTACCATTATTTATATACTTCTGTACTGACATGGCCTACGCAATATTCGAACTTATACCTGCCGCCACGTTCCGCAGCAGACTCAAGTGGAAATATAATAAAAAAAGGTTTTTATTCACGTAGACTTTAAAAAAGCGCTTGTAAATAGTCAGAACATGTTTGTAGTAATACAGTTATTATTTTTAGTAACTTATGATAGATATTAATTTCATCCATATCACCTAGATGAATGGTAATTTACCATCGTGCGTTTTACAAGAAACTTTGTACCGCGCACTACTTGGAATTAATTAACTATGGAAGTATTTCTGACCTAGTATAATGTGGGAACCTTCAAGAAGCGAGCCTACTTGTTTCGAATCTGGTGTTGCGAGTGTCCATGGGCGGTGGTGATCACTTACGCTTGTTTAACTTGTTACTGCATCAATTAGACGGATTGTGTTTTTTTAATGTCTACGTGAATAAAAAAAAATATAAAAAAAATATTAGAACTTGGCGAGCTCCGCTAGTAATTTTTTTTCCAGGTGTAGTTAAATCAAGCTATATTTTTTTATGACAGACCACGTTGAGACACTATATTAGCTACATTAACATTCACTAAAATCCTGGCCAAGTGCGGGATTGACTCGAACGCGAAGATTTTTTTAACAAGTTTTATCTTTTATATTTACCGACTTTTACGGAACCCCAGGAAATACCATAAAATACCACGTATCTTGTAAATGGTATGGTGTATAAAATAAAATAAACAGATTTTTTTAATTTATGAGTGAAGAATCCACACGTGAGGGTCCGCTCTGGCTCGTACACACGGCTACACATCTAACTATACATTTCCAGTATAAGCTGATCTCGCGATGTATAGGATTTCTATACAACGAGAGGCAGCTTATATTGGAAATGTATAGCTTGATATGTAGACGTGTGTACCTGGTGCAGAGGTAGGCCATCGCCATTCAACGTGGAAATGCGGCGAGTGTGATGGGGACCTTTGCACCGGGTACAGTTAGGGGGGTAATTCAATTACCAATTTTATCTTGTTTTACTTATATTTTACCTAGTATGCGGTAGTCCCCCTGTATATTACTAACTACTAACCTTAATATAGACAGAACCATTCAGACAATATGTAGTAAAATATAAATTTCAATAATATCACTACTATTATAAAATAATTTTTATAACGTTATTAACATTCCGTGTACATAAATATCTATAATAAGTAACTAGAAATAATAACTGTATTACTACAACCATGTTCTGACTATTTACAAGTGCTTTTTTAAAGTCTACGTGAATAAAATCCTTTTGTTTTACTTTTTATTTATAATATGCCATTGTAATTTCAAATTGAAAATATAAATACTTATTAATTTATTAGTAAATTTAATTTAATAAGTAATTCTATTTGTTTCAGCGGTAATACACTCTGACGATACACAAATTAGAGGTAAATTAAATAGAAACAAGATAAATAACAAAATCATTTACTACTTATCACACTAATAATAGGTCTTTACCTATGAAATTGCCGTTTTGTATGAAAAAATTTAAACGAATTTTTTTCATGAATTTTTTTATTTGTATTAATCGAAGTAATCACCCATGCAATCAATGCATCTTTGCCATCGCAGTGGCAGTTTATTGATGCCCTTCTTAAAGAAATCAGCTGGACGGGAGGCAACAAATTCTTCAAAGGCATTTTGTACTGCCTCTCGGGTATTGAATTTTTTTCCCGCCAAGAAGTTATCCAAATTCTGGAAAAAGTAGTAGTCTGTAGGCGCAAGGTCTGGTGAGTAGTGCGGATGACGGAGAGCTTCCAACCTCAGTTCTTGCAACTTGGAGACCGTCTGCTGTGCAGTATGAGGTCGCGCGTTGTCGTGCAGGAGCAGCGGAGACGAGCGATTGACCAATGCTGGTTGGAGATGCGCCAGCTTCTCCATCATTGTGCTCAGTTCTTCACAGTACACATCTGCAGTAATGCTCACCCCGTAAGAAGCTGTGATGAATCACACCGGCGCTAGACCACCAAACAGTGACCATCACTTTTCTAGGGGTAAGTTTTCGTTTAGGGCATTGTTTAGGTGCTGAACCAGGATCCAACCAACTTGCTGAGCGCTTGCGGTTATCAAACAGAATCCATTTTTCATCGCAGGTAACAATGCGGTTCAAAATTCCTTCATTTGTGTGTCTGTTGAGCAGTGCAAGGCACGTCTCGACGCGTACTTCGCGCTGGCGATCATTGAGTTCGTGGGGCACCCATTTGTCAAGCTTTTTTACCTTGCCAATTTGACGCAAATGGACCAATATTGTTTTGACGCTAACGTCGAAAGCTGCTGCTAATTCAGCCGTAGATTGTGTATCATCAGCTTCCACAACCGCCTTTAATTCGTCATTGTCGACCAAAGTCTTCGGACGACCGCGAGGTTCATTTTTCAGGTCGAAATTTCCAGAACGGAAGCGAGCAAACCAATAACAGGTGGTGCGTTGGTTTGTAGTGTTAGCTCCGTAAACGTCGTTGATGTTGCGTGCCGCTTGTGCCGCGTTGCTGCCACGACGGTACTCATATTCCATAATTACTCGAATTTTTAACGTATCCATGATGACGAAAAAGATTGAAATGCGATGAAAATGTAACACTAATCAATAAAGAAATGACTACTTTTGGAAAAAAGAATCCATGTTTTTAAAATAAAATTAATTTGAAATTAGAATTCTTAGCCAAACAAAAATTATTTTGATTTGAAATGGCCAGTACTGCAGAACGGCAATTTCATAGGTAAAGACTAATATTATAAAGGCGAAAGTTTGTGAGTGTGTGAGTGTACATGTTTGTTACTGCTTCGCGTCTAAACGGCTGGAGCGATTTTAATAAAATTTGGCATGGAGTTAACCGACATCCTGCATTAACACAGGATACCTATAATTTATAAAGTTTAACGCGGGTAAAACCGCGGGGCGCAGCTAGTTCACAATAAAAACATTTTACAATTTAAACTATAAACACTACTACGTAGTAAATGTTAAATTAATTATTACGCCTATGTTTCAAGTAGGAATGTACAGGCGCTAGCACATCCAGCTAGCCCAATCTGTCAAATTTCTTTTATAGTTTTTCAACTTTATCACTTACGCATAAGGTTCACTTTCAACTGGGGCAAGTTGACAGATTGGGGTAGCTTGATGAGCTGGCGTCTGTACATAAAAGCAGTCCAGTTATGCAAGGTGTAACATAAATAGTAGACGTAACTTAAGTAGCCATGAAACTGAACTAATTAAACAGAAACAACTTGTAAAAAACTATATTTTTTTTTCACCTTATACCAAATACATTAGGTGATCGTTATTCTCGTCATCATCACCATCATCATGTCAGCCGAAAGACGAACATCACTGCATTGTTTTTTATTTAAAATAACGTTTATAAAAATATTATTCCATAAAAACAAACCTATAATACGGATAAGGACATGCCTACAAAATTACAAATATTACATAACGCATTTATTATTATTACCTTTTATTTATTTATTTTATTTTAATTATATACCACATAGATATTAATACTATTCTTCACGTAACTGTTGTTTTCTTTCGTGCTAAAATCGTCGCCTCCGATGGAAGAAGAAATGCAATAAAGGAGCCAGCTGAAACAAAAATGGAATATTTATTAATATACAAAGGATATTCCTGAATTGCTTGAAACATTCCAGCATTCACTTTTCAAAGTACACCCCGACTTAAAACAACCAGCCAAAGTTCTAGGTACAGACGCCAGCATAACCAGCTACCCCAACCTGTCAAATTTCTTTTATAGACTTTCAACTTCATCAAAAAACACATAGGGTTCACTTTCAATTGGGGAAATTTGACAAATTGGGGTAGCTTGATCTATATATCTATAGCTAGTTAGCCTAGGTAGCTTTCACTGCGTCACTAGACAGCGGGTGAAGCTGGTCTTATTTGCTAGAAGGTGTGAACCCCTCAAGCCCTCTAGCCAAAAAGACTTCAAACTAAGTGACCTTCAAAAAGGGGTTCTTTTATAAAGACAATGCCCGCACTAGGAAATCTAATCCGTGTCGCGGGGTACTTTACAAACATATAATAGACGGACTCAAATTACATACAGACTCAGAACAACTATTTATGGGTCACACTAATAGTTGTACGGCGCGGGAGTCGAACCCGCGACACGAAGCGGTAAAGCGACTATCTTAGCCGCTGCGCCATACGTGCAGTGGTGCTCTTTAGGAACGTTTTGTGCAACTGTGCGAACAGTTTGGAGAGGCATTTCACCACAATACGCGTAGTACTTATTAATAGTTAATCAAGGAAAGTCTCAGACTACTTTAAAACATGTTGTGTGAATTTAAATGGGGGTTATTTTGAACTCATAAAGCACGAGTTATCCAGCCCCATTTACGTCAAATCCCATACAAATAACAAAAACTGCACACTTAAGACAATTCAAATTCAAAAGACAGTATTTATTTTGGTATTTATACTGATTGGTATATCAATACTCAGATTATGCCAACAGATGGCGCTTTAACAATATTCTATTGATCATTAGGGACATCCCATTATGCCGTACGAAGCGCTTTGCTTCCTCTTTCATCATACGCACGGCTAAGCAGTGGAACACCCTCCCGGACGACGTGTTTCCAGACTCATATAACATGGGTTTATTCAAGGCTAGAGTGAACAGGCATCTTATGGGTACGCGCGGTCCACCTTCGACCACATCTTCACTTGTCATCAGCTGAGATCGTAGTCAAACGCAAACCCATCCAGCATAAAAAAAATATTAAATATATAATGATATTTTTTATCACTAAATAATAACTTCAAATATGCTAAGCAGAAATCAAGTCTCAAACGTTTTTAAAGTGATTTGTATGAATTGATGTGGGCATTTCTAGATAGCATGTTAAGGAAATGAAAATATTCTTTTATGTTTTTCATGACGGTCACCGTAGTCTAGTTGGTAGTGCTCCTGCCTACGAAGCTAGTGGTCCTGGGTTCGAATCCCGGTAAGTGCAAATATTTGTGTGATGAGCACGAATATTTGTTTCTGAGTCATGGATGTTTTCTATGTATATAAGTATTTATCTATCTATATAAGTATGTATAGCGTCGCCTGGTACCCATAGTACAAGCTTTGCTTAGTTTGGGGCTAGGAGGATCTGTGTGACATTGTCCCTAGGTATTATTATTATTATTAATAAATCAACGCGTCGCGTCGGTTTAGTATCTGATAGCACATACATTTATTTGTTATTTTGCTGACTTCGTTGTTTAAAAAGTAATTAAAATATAATTACCTAGAGTAATACTGCCAAATATGTAGAAAGATGCCTCGCAGTTTGTTTCCATAAGCTTTTTGAGCATGTTGACTCCAAAGACTGCACTACCTCGACCCACCATCAGCGTCAGACATACTGCCATGGCTCTGAGGAAATTTAAATATTTAGATTTTGCATTGATGCTGTGCAAATTGGACATAGCAGCAATGCCAGTAGCCGGGGCACACTTAGTAGAACAACCGGCTATTGTGGCAGAAAGGTTGTAGAGTGGCGACCAGGAATCGAAAGGCACAGCGTGGGTAGGCTCCCTATAAGATGGACCGATGTTGTGAGGGTTACTGGAAGACGATGCGGGTAGCCTTTGATGAGATCGTTGCGGACATCTTATCCAGCGGTGGAGGTCTTTCCGCTTTTATGATGATGATGATGATGAAAGAGAACAACAGCGTGTGAAATTTGAAATCGTCAAGCAGAACATGGTTCTTTAGGTTTCTTTAAGTGAGCAATTATCGGGCTGTTGTGTATGCTAATAATGATTGATGTAATGTGTAAAGCAGGTGTCATAGACTATATAGATTTTCAAGTGGGTCTTGCTAATGTTTGCCGCCTTCAAAGTATGTATAGACTGTCCACCCGCAGAGAACGAGGTCCTGGGTTCAAATTCCGGGTCGGGCAAAAGTGTTTTTGGTACGTTACTGTAAAAAGAAAATTTTCTCAACATCAACTCGAAATCTGGGAGTTGGCCGTATTATACCCCTGTGCCTCGGAGAGCACGTAAAGCCGTCAGTCCTGTACCTGACCTCTTTCCGGTCGTGTCGCTAGGCGTCCCATCGGATCATGAGAGTTATGGAATAGAAAGTGCTCCTGTGTTTGCGTACACACTTGTGCACTATAATATGTCCCACGCAGTTAGCTAATCTCTGTTGAGACTGGCTGCCGTGGCCGGAATGCTAGGAGGACATTATTTTTATAATTATATACTTATACAAGTACAGGGAATAGAGCAAACTGCATCTTTAAAATAATATTTTCCAGGCATCTGACGATAAATCTTTACATCGATATTACTAAAATAAAATTATTAAAATTGATAGCGGCAGAGCAGCCACTGTGAAGATCCTTTGGGGAGAGCCTTTTTAATATGTGAAGACAATGCCCGTACTAGGGAATATAATCCCTGTGTCGCGGGGTACTTTACAAACATATGATATCCGGACACAAATTAGATCCAGACTCAGAACAATTATTTATGGGTCATACAAATAGTTGTCCGGGGCGGGAATCGAACTCGGGACACGAAGCGGCGAGGTGACTGTTTGAGACACGTGCAGTCCAGTTGTGGACAACTTTCGTCTAACATGATGATGATTCAAAGTAAATCACACTAACCTAACGTAAGTAGGATAGATGTCGACGCTGTAAGTCGTCAAGAATCCAAAGTTAATAGCTCCTGAGAGGAATATCATGAAGAGGACAGCAGTCAGGATCCAGTATGGACTGATGTTGATACAAAGTGCTGCTACTGCACCTGTCATCTGTGGAAATGGATAAACTGATTGTAAGAATACGGCTGCATCACTTACACACAGAAGATATACAGAATCTGCAGACAAAATAAATAATAATAATAAATATCTTGGGACAGCAGTGTGTTAGTTAACTGGCATCCGATCCCAAATTAGGCAGAGCCTGGACTATGGCAACCAGATAATTGATAAAATACTAATATATTCCTAAATACATAAATACTTATATCTAAATTAGACCCAGACATATAACAAATAATCCTGTTCATCACATAAAGATTTGTCCCGGGTAGAAATCGAACCCACGCCCCTGGCTTAGCAATCTGGGTCACATCATTTAGATAATATTAATAATCGTATATAGTAATATATTTTAATAAAACCAAAAAAAATAGAAAACCTTTACTTAGTTAAACTTTTTAAGTATTTAGGCAAATGTTATTCCATAATTTTTTTAAATAATTGTAAAGAAAACAATTTACAAATGAAAATAGGAATTAAGTTACAATCTGTGGGTAGTGTGCCCAAAAAGCTAGCAACGTTACCTCGTTGTACAGCTAAGCTTAGTATACATAATAATTTATTTTACATTCAAACATTGATATGACATGATATTGTAAATAAATGACTATGACTAATAGGCTAGTCAATACAGAAACTGAACAGCTTAAATATACAGAAAGTTAACTTATTTTGAGTTATAATTGAATTCATTTAAGTGACTTAATTTTTAGCTCCAAGGTATCGTCGAGAAGATAATCTCCAGCGATGGTAGAGAAAACACTGGGTAGCCTTTAGATTTCTGATTGCTGATCAGTCTCTGTAGATATAATCACGTTTCATCATTTCGTATACAGTTTGAATGGTTGCCTATTACCTTCGTCGGGGTGCCAGATTCTCTCTAGCCTTGTTAAATAATAGTTATTTGTTATACAAGAGTTCAAAGTAGCTTTTTAACCGCGTGCTCAAATTTGATAACCGAGCAAGCGAAGGATTCTAAAATTAGAATCCTGAGCATTAGCGAGGAAATCAAAAGAGCACAAGGTGAAAAATCTTTGCACTCGAGTGCAAAACGTAACTTTTCATCACACCTCAGTGAGGAAATATCTAAATACGAAAAAAAAATTATGATAAATACATTTATCACAGTTTAGGTATTCATTATTATACTATGATATGTAAGTATTACAGGAAAATCTTTAAATTATAACAAATAATACTTAGGTAGGTATAATAATTAAGAATAACTAATAGTAACGTTGCTACAGTTTGAGTGTAATGACAGTAATATTGCGCAAAACAATTAAAAAAGGAACACCAAGAAGGTTCCGAGTCTTAGTTTATAATAAATTTAAAAAAGTTGTATGATAAATTCGGCACTATAGAGGTAGTAGTAAATAGGTTGGTAGGAGTGAAAAATTCGTTTTTATCCTCTAGAGGTTAAAGTAAATTTGAATTTAGAACATCGTGTGCACCACTTGTGAATGCAAAATATCAGTAAACCTATTTACTACTACCTCTATGGTGCCGAATTTATCATACAAATTTTTAATTTATTAAAGACTTGGAACCTTGTTGGTGTACTTTTTTTATTTGTTTTGCACAAGTTTACTGTTCTATTACACGCAAACTGTAGCAACGTTACTTTTAAGTTTTTCTTAATTATTTGTTGTAATTTAGTTATTTATTATATAGAAATACACATTTTAAGGACGGTGTTATAAATATATTGCATACCAAATAATGAGTATGATTTCATAAAAGTACATGAACTAAAAAAACTCTGAGTTTTTTTTAGTTCATGTACTTTTATGAAATCATACTCATTATTTGGTATGCAATATATTTATAACACCGTCCTTTAGTATTATTTACTTATTGCACTCCTGCTACTGTTTAGTCGACTTGTAAGTCCTATCCACCGAAAGGCTATCTTGAAGGCAACAATACCGCCCGTTACACATTATGTTCTTTATAATACCCATACCTACGTATTATCGTACTTTTCTTGTCTTTGAGTGTATATAATAAAGATTATTCTATCTATCTATCTAAATTAATTGCAAAAACTTACCTGTAAGCTGATCAAAACCCTTTTCCTCCCGAAGCACTTGACAAGGGGTGTAACGAAGAGATTGATGACAGCCAGCACGATGGTGATGGTGAACACCAAGGTCATCGCTTGGGTATTCATCGAACAGTCCCTAGTCTGTAATTACATGCTAATGTGTAGTTATTTGCATTCCACAATGTGTCCTTAGGTGGTAAATATGATTTATGAGCTAAGTGACTAAATTTTTTTTTTGAAGACTACCCCCGCATTATTTAGTATAATCCTTGTGTCGCGGGGTATTTTTCAAACATATGTATAATAGACGGACACAAATTACATCCAGACTCAGAACAACTATTCACACAAATAGTTGTCCGGCGCGGGACTCGAACCCGCGACACGCAGGCGACTGTCTTAGCCGCTCCGCCAGTCGGATTTATAGGTATTAAGTTATTTCAATAATTTAATTTAAGGCGTCAAATACTTAATTTTTCTTATTTTAAATAATATATCAATTAAATTCTATGAATGATACTGATTGAGTTGAGTGAAAAGATGCTCTTATTTCTTTCGGACTAGTAATTGAGATAAACCATATGATTTTAGTAGTTGATGTTATAAGTGAGGAAGATCTATATTCTTTCTAAAACTACTTCTATACTAATTCTATATTTCAGTTGCGTCTGTGCACCAAATTCAACAAAAGCGCACAATGAATAGGTCCGAAACGGACAAAATACATCATGGGACTTGACCATGTATTTTCTTTCTGATTAAATTAATTTAACCACGAAGAAAATGTAGTTTTACGCCATAATATCCTTCGAACTTGAATTACTTAGGTTTCATTTTCGAGCATAGACAATAAAATCAATGTTCGAAGGGTTTTATACATCTGGGTTAACTCCTCTTTACTATTATGAATTTCAACAAGCCATTTGTCCGAGCAGTGAAAGCCTCCTAGGCTACGTACATAAACGCCATATTAAAAAAAATAAAAGTCAACATTCCATGTCATTTTTGGCATCGACATTTCGGCGTTATAAGTTTTCCCTTTACACATGAAAATTCGAAATTCGAATGTTAAAATGATTAACGAACCTCAACAGTAGAAGTTGAATTGTCAAAAGATCTGATCATCTGACAGATGGACAGGTCACTGTGGCCGCCCGTGACTGACACCATCACGGCATTCACTATATACGGTAACCAGGTCATGAACGAGTGGATGCTGAAAATGTAACAAAATTCCATGTTATTAAAATGTTAATACTTTCTTTAAATACCCTTATGAGTTCTGAAATTGATTGACAGAAGTAGCTTCATGTCATCTTCATGTTCATGAAAATGTCTATCCCCAATTACTAACATACTTATAGCTTGATGCTCTCACCGGTCCGTAAGTGTTCGGCGAGGTTAAATAACTTTGCTCGCGGTCAGTCCATAGATGGGTGACCGCCAAAGTGGTTTAATTTCTGAGCGTCTCCGTGCTTCGGAGGGCACGCTAAGCTGTCGGTCCCGTTGTAGTCATTAGACAACAGTCGTTAAGCCATGTCAGAGGCCTACTGGGCGGCTTGAACCACTCTGACACTAGGGTAACCACTCCCCATACGATAAGTAAGTAACTGTTGCTTAAGGACTCGCAGCAGGGTCGACGGAAAAGCCCTCCATAGCACGAAGACGCTTAGAAATAAGACCATCTCGGCGGTTACTTACCTGTACACTACCTGTTTGTACTGACCTGTCAGATCAGATCAGATACAGACTGATGAGAGCTCTTCACTATGAGCACTTTCCCCACCTGACACGAAGCCTATTTCAAACTACTGAGACGAATGAGAACGTTGAGGCTTTCATACAGTTTAGTTTTCGTTTAATTTTGTTTAGTTCTATAATAATGTAATTTAATAAATAAGACTTATAAACCGGCCAAGTTCGAGTCGGACTCCCGCACGAAGGCTTCCGTACCATTATCTATAAAAACGAGCAAAAAATAACGTTTATTGTATGGGAGCCCCCTAAAATATTTATTTTATTTTGGTTTTTAGTATTTGTTGTTATAGCGACAACAGAAATACATCATCTGTGAAAATTTGAACTATCTAACTATCACGGTTCATGAGATACAGCCTGGTGACAGACGGACAGACAGTTAGCGAAGCCTTTATAACAGGGTCTCATTTTACCCTTTGCGTACGGAACCCTAAAAACAATTTAAATTATACTTTCCTGAACATTTCATTAGTAACTTACCAAATATAACTAATGACATAGAGTATAGCCAGGAGAATAGTGTACTTCAAGAGAGGTGGTTTCATCATAGGCACTGTTTGTGCCACCATGGACGATAAGAATGTTTTATGCGCCGCTGATGAGCTGTCTTCTTCCAATTCTAGGGAATCTACCTAAAACCACAAACATGGACTGATAGAATTCACTTCGTTGCATCAAAAAAAAAATACATTATGAGAAAAAAACATCATGAGAACACCAATCCCTTTCTCGACCTTATTAGTAAATGGTTGGCTACTAAAAGTTAGAGGTTATACGAAATTTTAAACCACATACCTTCACTTTAATTATCGAGTAAGGGCAGTGGTTATCCTGGTGTCAGAGTTGTTGAAGCTGCCCAGTACTGACGTGGCTTAAAGACTGTTGCCTAATAGCTACAACCGAGACCGACAGTTTAAAGTGCCCTCCGTAGTCGTTCAGAAATTAAACCATTTTGGCGGTCACCCATCAGGAGTCTAGTTGCTTAACCTCGCCGATCACTAAGGGCCTGGTAAGAGCATCTAGCTATGGGCTCTTGGGTTTAAATCCCGGGTCAGACCAAAAGAGTGTTATTGATATTTTCCTACTTTATCTGCGAAAACTTTTAATTAATATGATGGTTCAGAAGGTCGAGTAGACGATTAGATTTATAGTATAGTCAAATAGTCATTTATGTCAGTCAAAAGTTACAATGTCAGTTTAATAGTCAGTTTTTCCCATAAGCGATGCGAGGGATTATTGGACGCATTTTAGGGTAAATAGTGTATCTGTAGTTTATCTAATTTTTAGCTTATAATTTAATTTAATCTAATTTAATTATTTACTATTGAATAAATATTGTCATTTATTGGTAATATGTTTTACATATCATAGTTTTCAATATTATAATAGTATGCATAACATAAGTTGTCTTTGATTATTTTGTAAGAGTCCTCGGAAATGTTGCCAATTTCTGGTTATGCCGTGTGTATTCTACATAACTTAATTTATGAATTGTATGTATTTGTCAAAAGTCACAGCAATAGAATTACACCTCACCTCAAATGTATCCTCACTCTTCCCAGTATTGATAACATACATTCCTCTCAACACCTTCAAGGCGTCCTCTTCTCTCCCCACACTGAGGAGGTACTTCGGGCTTTCGTAGGCTAAGGACACCCCTATTGCACTAAGTGCACTAGGCAAGGCGAAGATCAAGCATAAGAGACGCCAGGAGTTGAAGTGAATGTCCAAGAAGGAAATGTAATAGGAGAAGTTGAGAGGGAGAACTGGTATTGATATAACTGCAAAATAAAAATATTGGTTACATTTGTTTGCATAAGCATTATTCACAAATCACAATACTTAAATATGTCCATATTTTAATTAGCTGAAATGTAATTATTCGTGTTGAGGTATTTTATAGGGCCCGTTGGCGTGGTTTATGGATGCTCGCCTTTCACTCTCTCTCTACCGGCTAAGTCGCCGAACATCGATATCTTAAATGGCATTCAAATAAATCTATATAAAAAAAAATCAATGCCACTTTTGCTTGTAACGTTATAACTCAACAACGCCTTTACCGATTTGGCTAATTTTGGTCTTGAATTATTCGTGGAAGTCCAGGGAAGGTTTGTGCGTAGTGCGTAAATTTTAAAAAAAGTCTTAAAAAAAGTGTAAAATCAACATCTTTCTATACTCCCATATACAAACAATTTGTACTAATACTTAAAAACGTAGCGAAGCACGTACCGGGCCGCTAGTAAAGGTTAAAAATGACTTAATCAATAGTTAAATCGGCTTCCATGAGCACATGTGACGTCATAAATGGTCCGGATTCGATTGTCAACGTTGAGGCCGATTTAATGATTGATTAAGTCATTTTTAACCTTTATTTATTTGAACGCCATTTAAAAAATCGATGTTCAGCGATTTAGCCGGTAGAGCCCTAGGTTGTGGGTTCGCTTCCCACCCAAGACAGATATTTGTGTGCATAAACATGTCTGTTTGTTCTGCTTTAGTTTTGAGCTAGTTGGCATGTGTAATAAGTGCCGGGTACTTAAAGTATTTTGTTTGAAAACATAATCTTCTGTTACGTACTATGCATGAAATGTGTAGTAAATTTGTAGTATTAAATTCACTGTTTTAGTCATGTGGATACTATTCCATCATTTGTGTACACTGACAACTACCCAACTCTTTTATTCCATACTCCAATGTCAAGGTCCGTCATAATAATAATACCTTAATATAGACAGAACCATTAATAATAATAATAATAATATGTATTTATTTTCTCTTCACAAACAGTACGCTTACATTATAATAATCTAATACGGAATACTTCATTTGTGAGAGACTGGTGCCCGAGATAGGTATTCTAGGAATACCTGTGTTACAGGTCACCAGGCCCCCTGATCTACTTATACACTTAGATCTTATATTAGACTAGGTGATTTACAAGATATAACGAAGAGATATACAAAAACATAGGTAAGTAATTACTAAAGTAGCCTATTGTAATGTGTGTGTGTGTGTGTGTGTGTGTGTGTGTGTGTGTGCGTGTGTGTATGTGTGTGTGTGTGCGTGTGTGCGTGCGTGTGTGTGTGAATGTGCGTGCGTGTGTGGTTGTGTGTGTTTATGTGGATGTGTGAACAGTATGTGTGTTTGAGTGAGACTGGGAGCGTGAAAGTGATTGTGTAAAGAATTCGCTGAAGTTAATGTTTAAAGTAAATAGTTTTTCCGTTCTATGATAGTCAAGAGTCTTTAACCAATTGGATATTGTCAGTTTGCAAGCTGATTTACGAAGTGGGAATATTGACAAGTATGTGTTAACTTTATTGTAGAGATATGGACCCAGAAAGCAGTAGAATTTGTGAGAAAGACTTGTTCGGAGAAAGCTAGTGGGACAGACATTGCCCTTTTTACGCTTGTCTTTATTCAGATTTGGGTCGTATACCAGTTGGGTATGTTGTTTCATTATAATGGCTAATATAAAGGACTGCCTTACTGTTAGAATGTCCCAAGTCTTATAGAGTTCGTAAGTTGGGTAGCGGAAGGGTAAGCCCGCTCCAACTTTCAGCACAGCTCTTTGCGCCCTTTCAACTTCAAGTAGGTGGACTTTACCTGCGCCACCCCATATGCCAATGCAATAGGTCACTATAGAATGACAAAGCGCGTAATAGACCATTTTGATAATACGTAGATCGGCCACATGTCTTAACGTTTTGAATATATAGATCAGCTTACGCAGCCTGGAGAGTAGCACATTAATGTGTGGCTTAAAAGTGAGCGCGTGATCTATATGCACTCCAAGATATTTGATAGTGTTCGTTCTTTGGAGAGGTGGACATTGACAATGTGAGATCATAGTATCGGCACAGGAGTGAGCAGTTATGTTGAGAGTTGTGGGAGGAAGGAGATTTATTTTGGATGCAAAGGTGATATACTTTGTCTTGTCTATATTTAGGGTCAGCGCATTATGAGACAACCATCGACAGACTTTGTCAAAGCCAAGTTGTGCGTTGTTAAATACTTCCTCCCAAGAGCTTCCGTGAAAAAAAGAGCCGTATCATCTGCGAATGAAAGTATTCTTCCCTGTTGGAGCTGTAGTTGACAGAGATCGTTTATGTAGACCAAAAACAGGGTAGGTCCGACGACACTGCCTTGAGGAACACCGTATTGAATGGAAAGCTCATCGCTAATCCACTGACAAATTTTGACACGTTGTTTTCTGCGACTCAAGTAGTCCTTAAACAGTTGTAGGGGGAGACCTCTGACACCTAATCTTTCCAGCTTCGTAATAAGTAGCGCAATCGAGACAGTGTCGAAGGCCTTGGCTAAGTCCAAAAAAACGGTCATGCACTTCTTATTCTTGTCAATATTGGTCACGATAGAGTCTGTGAACCATTGACAATATGTAGGAAAAATATTAGACTTAAACTAGAGATTAAACATAATCGCTTGACAATAACTTGATACGAGCTAGCTAAATATCAATGCTATAATAAAATAAATTTTATAAATGTTTTCATACAATGTGTACCTAAATATCTATGTTACTAGAACTAATAATGTATACAACTATATTACTACAAACATGTTCTGACTATTTACAAGCGCTTTTTTAAAGTCTACGTGAATAAAAACCTTTTTTATTTTTATTTATTTATTTCTATAATCTCTGCCTAGGTTGTCTGGAAGATCACATTTAATGATAAGGTCGCCATTGTACAATTTTGTGATGCATCCTTGTATCTTGTGTAATATTATACATGCTGTACAGTCGCCAGCACATCCAGCTACCCTAATCTGTCATATTTCCCCAATTGAAAGTGAACCTTATGTTTATTTGATAAAGTTGAAAATGTGTAAAAGAAATTTGACAGATTGGGGTAGCTGGATGTGCTGGCGTCTGTACAATAAAGAGTTATCTTTAAACGGTGTTTTTAACAGGAGAGACTCCTGGTGACTTGTAATACAGGTTTTTTCGAACCTACATCAGGCACTAGTCTCTCACAAAATAGGTTGTTTTCTCCCATTGTACCAATTGTCCATGGTTGGCCTGAGCGCGGTTGTTGGATTAAATTATGAATAATTTGATTCGTCGTGCCCAGTTTAGGCGCAAATTATTATAATATTTCTTTTTCCTTCCGTGGACAGGTTCATATTTTTTTCTTTTATTTATTCTTCTTAGGAAGACCAACAGCTTGTGACAAAGAACTATAATAGGTCTCCACACATAAAACATTGCTTACAAATCTGTATGTGGTATTCTAAAATTAAAAACGAATAACAATAAAATTAAATTAAACACGTACTTAAGGCTAATTAGATTAACGATTCTTATAATAAACTAACTGTTATCAAGTACTCAATAGCCGCGCAACGGTTATGACGTAGCTGCTATGTTATAATACAATTTTTACACTGTGATTATTTATTTGATTAGTGATTATCATTTTATTAATTACTATAATAATTGTACATCTTAAAACTATTAATAATCAATAGTAGTCTTTCAAATGGTTGTCACCGATAAAAATATAAATAGGGTAGGAGAATTATTAAAGGGGCATTCTTTGTACGACGGTAGAAGATGAGAACATTACTACTCTGTTCGATTCAATATTGTGTGTGGAAAATATCTCGGAGTTTTAATGTGCAGAACCTACGAGTGCGTAATATAACCCAACATTTGAAAAAAAAATTGCCTAAGCACCCTTCTCACCGTCCCTGGTTTAGAGTTAAATCATACTTATTCAATACGGCTTTGTGAATTATTGTTAGTATAGTAATTAGCTTAAATTAAGTATCCTGTATTTCTCAGATAAATTAATTGTACCTTTGTGAGAAATAAACGTCTTAAGCCACAAAAAACAAACCACTTACTAGCCATAAGCCCTGTAGACGCCAGGAAGACACTGGTACATAGTATTACCAGAGTACTTCTCTTGTTTATCGGTGTGCATTCACTGAGAAGCGTAAGAGATAACGCATACGCTCCAGAAACCCTGCAACACATGCAACAAGAAGCTATTATGTCTGATCCAATCCCAGAAGTCTTAACCATTAATCGGAGAATGGTATTATAGTTAGGACCTCATTTTAAGCTCCATTTTGTTGTAATGCGTCGATGGTCTACGTGCATATATTTATCAGATAGGTTAATTGCAGATTGTTATAGCCATATTATAACAGATTTTTCTGATCATGTCAGCCAAATAACGTCCACTGCTGGACAAAGGCCAACCCAAAAGATTTCCACAATGGAGTTGTATCCATAATTTGGAGGGATATTCCATAGTCGCCTCGCTTGGCAGACGGGCTGGCGATCGCAGTGTGACGGTCATAGTACTCAAAGAGATGTTGCTTCCCGTTCATCTACGCCCCCCCAGGGGATGAGATGGGGTGGCGATACTTATTCTTTGCCGTCAGTGACACTGCAGATTAATCCAACGGAGGGCTTAATCCAGACAAAGCAATATTAAATCCAGTCGGTATTCTAAGTAAATTCTTCTCAGAAGATGAAGAAGAAGTACCCTTTATTGCACAGGAACATAAACAGTACAATATGCATCATCATCATCATGCAGCCTTATCAATAAAAGCGATTTTTTCGAGGGGACCGTTGGGCGTCGGATGAATCAGAATTCTAATTGTTGATAGAAATATAAAAGAAGTATACTATAAAGTGTTGCTCTGCAGCTTACGGCAAAGAATATCTCTACCCCATCTCACCCTGGAGGGCGTAAAAGTCATCCTGGGGGAGTATGACCATAATACTTCGATTGTCAACCCGTTTTCCAGGCGTGGTGATTATGGCGTAACCCTCCAAATGATGGACACACCTCCATTGTGGAAATGTGGAGGTCTTTGTCCAGCAGTGTACGTCATTCGGCTGACACATAATGAGAAATATAAACCTACTGATGGAATTAAGCCTTCCTCCGTAGTAGATAGCAAATACGGAAAAATTATATATGTACTTGTCATTAAAAGTTATTATTAGGTTATCATATACGTTCATACATTATATCACAGACAAACAGTTAGTTAATAGATAAGACAGACAAACAAGAAAATCTCCGGGCATCAGTTACCGTTTTCTTCACAGTTTTTAGAGCAGTATAAATATTTTTATCTCTACTTCGTTCAAGTAGTGGAATTATGCTTTGTCATTATGATTAAGAATATAATATTGTAATACCTAGGTATTGCTTTTTTTTTGAAAATCGGGACTAGTCCCTCCCTCTTACCCACCACTGCAACTCCTGTAAGCCAGGATCAACAGTGGCACACAATGAAATGACACTGAGCGGTGAAGCTCAGGCATGTCCCGGGGAATCGCTTTAATTGTCTTGGATCCCGCAACGAATTTAATCAGAAACAGAAAAAAAGGAGGAGTTAGAAAATGAATAGTTCCACTTCCCTCCAGAGCAAAGCGGGAGACAGAATTATGTAAAGAGGCTATAGCCTCATAAAATGAGAGATTTGCAAATAGAGAATCCAGCTGCAAAAGCACCGAGGATCAATTTAAGGGTCCTAAGTGAGCTGTTATATTTGATTCCAATAGTAGGTATGGCAAAAGCGCTTAAACGCACGGAAGTTGATTAGGTATTGCTTTTGGCTAAATTTGGGATACAATCTCGACAGGCCTGATTATGATAGGCTAAGACAGTCGTCTCGCCGCTTCATGTCCCGGGTTCGATTCCCGCGCCGGACAACTATTTGTGTGATCCATAAATATTTCTTCGGAGTGGATGTAATTTGTACATGGGGTAGGCAGAGACAACGGATTTCCGTTTGTCACGATCTTTGCACACCTCTTTTGCCTCGATTACTGTCATTATATTCTTCATACATGCTCGCTGGTTTATGTAATTTGAGTCCGTCTATTATATGTTTGTAAAGTATCCCGCGACACATGGATTAGATTCACTAGTGCGGGCATTGTCTTTAAATAAGAATGAGAATGAACATACATTTGATTAGTAAATGAGGCACACATAGCCAGGGGCTTTCAACGGCCTATAAGTGAACACTGAGGTTAAGCATCTGAGCACACGGCCAGTCTATAGGTGGCTGACCGCCAAATAGGTTTAATTAAAGAATGCGTTAGGCTGCCACTATAGCAGACCAGTCGTTAAGCCATATCTGAAGTCACTTGGTGGCTTGAATAACTTTGACGCTGGGATAACCACTACCCATACCATATATAGGTATTAGTCCTGACCGCTAAGCCAGAGGTCGTGGGTTCGGTCCCCACCTAGGACAAATCTTTACGTGAAGAACACGATTATTTGTTATGTGGCTGGGTGTATTTATCTTTAATAAAGAAGTAATTAGAAATATATAAGTATGTTTATCAATTATTTGGTGGCTATAGTACAGGCTCTAAGTTTGAAGCTTAAGTATGTGTGTACGTCTATAACATCGTAGCTCCAAAACGAATGGACTGACATTAATGAGGATAACGTAACGTTAGCTAAAACTTGACTGCTAGTGGACAACGTTTTTTTTGCATATTTAGGAAACAAATCCATATAGACAAAATTTTATTCCAAACATAATACATTATTTGGGTTAAAGTCCCCGATGCTAAGTAAGCTCGTTTTGGGTCATCGAAACTCATTATTCTCTTTTCAACAGCTAGATGTTCTCATCGGTCCGTTAGTAATCAGCGAGATAAAGCAACTAGGTTCGCAGTCAGTCCATAGATGGGTGACCACTAAAGTGGTTTAATTTCTGAGCGTCTCTGTGCTTCGGAGGGCACGTTAAGCTGCCGGTCTCGGTAGTCAATAGACAATAGTTGTTAAGCCATGTCAAAGGCGTGCTTGGCGGCTAGAACAACTCTAACACTAGAGTGATGATGATGATGTCTTCCCGGCCGAATTTCGGCCACGGCGGCCATTCTCAATGGAGATTAGCCAATTGCGCAGGATATATTATAGTGCACAAGTATATGCGCAAACACAGGTGCACTTTCTATCCATCACTCTCATGATCCGATGGGACGACTAGCGACACGACCGGAAAGAGATCAGGCACAGGACCGACGGCTTTACGTGCTCTCCGAGGCACGGGGGTGTAATGCCGCCAACTTCCAGACTTCGGGCTGATACTGAGAAATTTCCTTTTACGGAAAATTCCCAAAATCACCTTTTGGCCCGACCCGGGATTTGAACCCAGGACCTAATTTTCTGCGGTTGAACACGCTACCGCTAGACCAACGAGGCAGACACTAGAGTAACCACTTTCCATACGATAAATAAATAAATAACACAGTCTACGGGGTTCACTGGCATCATCTAAAGCTTCGCACATATTCAACTAATATAGAACACAAGATCAGCCTGATATCGTCCACTGCAGGACATAGGCTGCCCCCAAAGTATTTTATAGCGTAGCCATTTGGCCCTCCAAATGGCAATGCTATAAAATACTTTGGGGGCAGCCTATGTCATGTCCTGTTTGCCGTAGTCACCGCGCTTGGCATACGAGTTGGGTAGGAGGCGACCACAGTTAGGTCGTAGCTGTAGCTAGTACACATAGGTGGCACTGTTGCCCGGCTACCTGGTGTATCCCAGAGTCGCCTTTTACTACACCCACGGGATGGCATGGGGTAGCCCTGCTATTCTTTCTAGGCCGGAAACTACATGACCGACCGATTCGACGGTCACCATAGCCTAGTTGGTAGTGCTCCTGCCTACGAAGCTGGTGGTCCTGGGTTCGAATCCCGGTAAGTGCAAATATTTGTGTGATGAGCACGAATATTTGTTTCTGAGTCATGGATGTTTTCTATGTATATAAGTATTTATCTATTTATATAAGTATTTATATCGTCGCCTGGTACCCATAGTACAAGCTTTGCTTAGTTTGGGACTAGGATGATCTGTGTGACATTGTCCCCAGATATTATTGTCCCCAGATATTATTATTCTTTATTTTGCAGTAGGTAAATTATCAAAAGCAAGCCTGTATGTGGATTATCAATCCAGTCTAAACTTATTTTAAAATGACACGGAATTATATAATAATATCTACAGTTACCTGTAGATGTTCATATAATATTGACTTGGCCGCCTCAAGATACATACTCTTCTAATTGAAACATTTATTTAACGTGCATTCGAATAAACTAAATTTAGAAGATACTAGCTGTGCCCCGCGGTGTTACCCGCATTAAATTTTATAAATTTCCTTTGCTATAAACCTCACGGAGCCCGAGACCTTTCTAACGAATGCAAAACCGTGGAAATCGGTTCGTGCGTTCTGGAGTTATAGCGTCAGGAAGGAAAACCCGACTTATTTTTATATAGTAGAAGATAATATCTCCCCGAGAAACTTTACCATCCGTCTACATCTTGGAAATATGTTCTACTTTAAACGAGGTTTAAAAAGAGCACAAATCTTACGGTAGGTAGCGGTTTCCCTACTTTTTTTAATGTTCATGAGTAGCAGTTACCACTTTCCATCAGTTGGGCCGCTAGGTCGTCTGCATCCAAATGAAAAACAACCACATTTCCACAGAAATTGACTACTACTACCTATTTAACGTCTAACACTACACTCAATTAGTCCACACGTAATCTGTATTATAAATTAATAGCTGTGCCCCGCGGTTTTACCCGCATTAAACTTTATAAATTATCACAGCTCCTCCCCCGTAGGTGATAGCGTGATAATATGTACCATATATGTTGAACCTACCTCTTAGTAATATTCATGCAAAATATGAAGTAAAGCCATGCATTACTTTTTGAGTTTAGCCCGGACATACATACAGATAAACAGACAAAAATTCTAAAAACTATATTTTTGGCTTCGATATCGATTGTAGATCGCCCCCCAGGTATCCTTTTAAAAAAATATTCAATGTACAGTTTTGACTTTCCTACGATTTTATTATATGTATAGATAAATTATTAGAATACATTTCCAGAAGCAATAAACAAACTACATAAAATACATCATCATGTCCAGCTAAAGTACGTCTACTGCTGGACAAGAACCTCCCCAAAGAATAGGATGACATGCCATTATCGGCACTCTTGGCAGACGGGTTGGCGATCGCAGTTTGATGGTCATAGTTCACAGAAAAAAGCTGCTGCCCGTTCTCTGGTAAGTATTTCCTCGGTCGATTTCTACGCCCCCTAGAGGATGAGATGATATTCTATCTTTGCCGTCAACACACGGCAAAATAAATAAAAATATTAAAAACTCTATTGAAACCAAAGCATATTACACAGTTAACGAATACATGAATGAGAAAATTAAAGGCCAACCTTGACTAACACAAACCTAATTTAATGGTCAATTATTTACATATATTGACGTATAACTATGGAAATAAAGAATGAAAAAAGATTGCCAAAATAAGTATACCTGACCTGTAGATATGAATGGTCAAACCGGAAGGGGAAGACCTTTTAGAACATTCTCCTACCGAATTGGAGATGCCCTCAAGAAAGGCCTGGTCAGAAGTATCCTAAACCAGCAAGCATGTATGAAGAATATAATGACAGTAAACGAGGTAAAAGAGGTGTGCAAGGATGGTGACAAATGGAAATCTTGTCTCCACCTAGCCCTCTGGGAAACAGGCGTGAGTCTTTGTATGTATTAAAATAACTTGATATGAAATTAGAATTTATTTTATGTTATGTTCATAAAATAAATACAAATTTTAATAATTATTGTTAATAATAAAAGAATGTAACTAATAATACTTTGACACTTCCTCTCTCCTTGTAATATATTAGTATAATTAATATCTGGGGACAATGTCACACACAGATCATCCTAGCCCCAAACTAAGCAAAGCTTGTACTATGGGTACCAGGCGGCGATATTCATACTTATAAAGATAGATAAATACTTAAATACATAGAAAACATCCATGACTCAGAAACGAATATTCGTGCTCATCACACAAATATTTGCACGTACCGGGATTCGAACCCAGGGCCACCAGCTTCGTAGGCAGGAGCACTACCAACTAGGCTACGGTGACCGTCGGTAATACTTTGCTGTGCCCTACATATCATTGTCTGTAAACATCTATCGTATAACATGATAGAAGACAAATTGAAGTTGAGAACGGGCAGCAGAGCAGCACAGTCTCCATGTGTTTGAGCATCAAAGCCGCCACTGCCAAGCGTGACGGATTATGGCATATCCCTCCAAATGATAGACACAAGTTTATTGTGGAAATCTTTTGGGGAGCCTTTTCTCCAGTAGTGGACGTCAATCGGTTGACATGATGGCACAAATTTCTTCCTGCCTTCAGCTGCCCGGAGTTTGGAAATTGGCTGTATTACGGAGACGCCTTGACATTAAACCACTTTGGTGATCACCCATCTCTAGTCTTACACCCTGCACAGAGCTTATGAGCCACCGTAACCGAGCTAAACAATACACGGGCCATAAAATAAATTGGACATGCAATGTCAGTCCTTAAATATTTTACAATTAAATTCTTAAGAATTAATTTACAGCACGGCTTTATTGCTATGAATTAATTTATAATGATAATCATCAGCATATCAGCCGAAAGACGTCCAGAAAGACTGTTGATCAAAGGGCTCCCCCAAACAACGATTGCCGGTCTAGCCGCTGCCAGCGGCCGTCACGAGAGCATCGATCCATCATGAGGCCTATAAAAATTAACAATTATATTGAAGGTTAAATGCAACAAAAGTACTTACGATGCAGATGATAATAATTTAAGACAGCTTAGAACAATCCAGTTGGGGGAGAACGCGGCCAGTGATCCACCGACGAAGGCCAGGGTCATGCATATTACCAGCACCCTTCGTCGTCCACGAACATCGGCTAAGTAGCCCCAAAAGTGGGAAGTGGCAATGATACCTGAAAGGTACAAAAAGAACCTTAGCAGAAGTATCATGACTTCAACGGATGGCTTGGAAAATACTACTGTGCCTTGGTTTAAGTAACACTGGTTAGCGGTAAATTTTAGTAAAATTTAAGCTGATATGAATAAATTAAGTCCGGAAATACGATTAAATTGTGGTTAGATTCGGACTGCTCTTTGAAACGATATTGGGTGATACAAAATAAGCAATACTTTGAACAAAACCCCATATAAATTATTATCTCAGACGTTTAATTAAACGTAAACGCCTCTTAAAAGGTAAGGTAAACTCTTCGTACTATGGTGCCAAAACTCAGCAACCTTAACGGCATTGCCCCATGCAATTTTTGAAGTAAGTTCCTGTTCCGGTATCTGTTTGTACCTTCTGTTCAGTCTCATCACTGAACAGAACAGGAGGTGAACAGCAGATATATAGACCATAATTTGGGAGGGGGAACGACACATTCACAGATGTGTGTGATGTGAGGATGTCTCCTAATTTTTTCTTTGGATCTGCCATGTTAATAGTGCTCCAAATCTGCAATGGCAATTTATGTCGCAGATGTACATATTCAACATTTTACATTTGGCATTTTATACAAATACCTTTCTTTTACATGTGCCATTTTATAGCCTGAAATATGGTGTATTAATATTGGTTTGCAGGAGTTGTAGTGGCAGGAATGATGTTGGGATAAATCTGCAGACCAAAAATATGGATTTGATCCTGGTGTACAAGAATTACAATGATAGAAATGTTGTTAATACTCAGACAAAAATATGATGTACATCTTGGTGTGCAGGAGCTATCGTGGCAGGAATGTTGCTGGGATTAGTCCGCTACAGCTAAGCAAACTATATATACATATAAGTCATTTACCAACTAAAGGTACGCTGGCTATTAACCCCTGCTGGTAGTTGGTAGTATTCAGCTCACAAACACTGGCTGGCACGAGGTACGACACGGAATATATCTCATACGCCATGCCGACAATGATGCCGCTGCAGAGAATGAACATGCAGAAATTGTAGCGGCTGAAACCTACGAAAAGAAGCATATTAGCAAAATAAGAAGATACATTTTGTGATTAATTATAATAATAATAGTGGTACTGGCTGAATAGGGGCTACAGCGGCACATGTCAACAGAGAACATGCAAGACATACTATCATAGTGGAAAAATGTCTTTGCAATCCAGGATACACTCTTTATTAACTCACTCTTATAATCGGGCCGCATGGCTCTTCAATATGACCAAGATACTACTCGTACAACCTGCAGTTGTTCGCTTTACGCATTGCTTTTCTAGGTATATAACACCGCCGAATTGTAGTCTCCGAGCTACGAATGGGTATAATTGTTGCCAGAAAAATCCTAACAACACTTTTTGGCCTGAACCGGGAATTGAAAAATAAAATTTCTATCAGGATATTTATTTCCCAAAAACTTATTATCTTCTCGAGCGGTCTCGTGATACAAATTCAAATACTTTAAACCTTAAATATAAAATATCCAGCAATAATAATAAAACCAAACCCACGTATATTCATTTTCAAACAATTTGAGAGAGAAGCAACTAGAGACGGGCATACTCGTTAAGATGATTAAACTATCTATTGATAGACTAGTTAGACCTATTGCCATCCCACAATTACTAAAGGTACTTTTCCACCAGCGTTTAAAAGAGTATTACAAACCAAGCAACCAAGTCTACAATTAAATAAATTATGGACCAATAGCTGTACTCAGTACCTTATCTAAAATATATTTTTAAAAACTGTTAAAGGAATTATTTGGAAAATAATTATATAACATCCAGTAACCAGTTTGATAATAGAACCGACGTATCAAAGAAAGGTGCTGAAGCTAATTTTACTGACAAGGTTGTAAATAAACTTAACAACAAGAATTTATGCACCAGTACCTTTTTAAGTTTATCTAAAGCTTTCAAGGCGGTTTCTATTCCCATTTTAAGGAATAAGCTTGAGTCACGTGGTGTCCGCGGACAATCCTAGGGGTAGTTGAAAGACTACCTACCAAAACGTTCTTATGAGACACAGATCGCAAATGCTATACCCGTGATAAAATTTAGTAGTTATGGTGTCCCTCAAGTGAACATCCTTGGCCAAAGCCTGTTCACAATTTTCATCACTGATCTATACATTTCCTAATTTACGTACAGCTTTATTGCATTTAGTGCGGATTAAGAGTGAGCAGAAAATATATTGTTTTTTGCAAAAAAAATTGTAAATGTATTAATTTTACTAACCCTTAATGTTGATAAAATAAAATATATACTTTTATCTGCCTAACACAATAGCCACCATAAATGCAAATAAGTACTGTATCAATAAACACAGAATCGACTTCAATTATAACAACCGATTACAACTACTTTATAGATAATTGAGAAATCGCGTAACATATCGCTTTTTTACACAAAAACATCCATAACTTCCTTCTTTTGATGTCGGTTAATAAGACTACAAATTACCGCCTCTTCCCTTACTCCAGAGGGTTTCCCTATCTGGATTCGAACTTCGGCTCAGGAACGTTACTGATGTGGTGCTGCATGAGAAGGTCATAGGTAAAGACACTCATTGCTAGATACTCTAACCAGTCCGTTAGTGACCGTCGAAGTTAAGCAATTTGGTTCGCGTTCAATCCATACCTTTTTTATTTGACGGTCCTGTTGGCGTGGTTGGCAAATGCTTGCTTTTCACGCCGGAGGTCGTGAGTTCGATTCCCACCCAGGACAAATATTTGTGTGCATGAACATGTCTGTTTGTCCTGAGTCTGGGTGTAATTTGTCTATATAAGTATGTATTTACAAAAAAGAAAAGTATATGTAGTATATCAGTTATCTTGTTTCCATAGTACAAGCTCTGCTTAGTGTGTAAATAATGTCCCAGGATATTATTATTATTAGTTTGGGATCAGATGGCCGTATGTGAATAATATCCCAGGATATTATTATTATTATTCTTGCTGTGTGGCCAACGGCATAGAATATTGTCACTCCATCTAATCCCGAGGGGGCGTCGAAATCTTCGCGAGGGAATATCTCTCAGCGAACGGGCAGCAGCGTCTCCCTGTGTACTACATATGACTATCATACTGCGATCGCCAACTCGGCTGCAAAGCGAACAGCATACCCCTCAAAATGAAGAACACAGCTTCATTGTGGAAATGTTTTGGGGAGGCCTTTGTCCAGCAGTGGCCGTCATTCGGCTGACATTATGATCATATTATCTATACCTACTTATAATAAAAGCGTAGGAAAGTCAAAACTGTACATTGAATATTTTTTTAAAGGATACTTGGGGCGTGATCTACAATCGACATCGAAGCCAAAAATATAGTTTTTAGAATTTTAGTCTGTGTGTCTGTTTGTCTGTATGTATGTCCGGGCTAAACTCAAAAAGTACTGCATGGATTAACTTCAAATTTTGCATGAATATTACTAAGAGGTCGGGTCAACATATAGGCTACATATTATCACGCTATCACCTACTGGGGAAGAGCTGTGATAATTTATAAAAATTAACGCGGGTAAAACGGCGGGGCACAGCTAGTTACTTATTATAGTACTAACTGCAGTACTTTTTGAGTTTAGCCCGGACATACATACAGACAAACAGACAAAAATTCTAAAAACGATAGTTTTGGCTTCGATATCGAGAGTAGATCACGCCCCAAACATCCTTTAAAAAAAATATTCAATGTACAGTTTTGACTTTCCTACGATTTTATTATATGTATAAATAATTAATTAATCTTTATTTCGCAATAAATTAAACAGTAGTTACAAATTTCCTGTGGACCCACACTAGGCAAGCCTGTATCGTGGAATCTTATACTAGATTTACAATTAATTGTTTAATTGCGTATAAACTTAATTTAAAATAAATAAATTACATGTTCTCATAAATATTGTTTGTTAAAATGACATAATTAAATACTTTTAGTACCAACCTGTCATATCGAGAGCCTTTTCAAAGACCACTTTATTTCGTTTTCCTGTCATGTTGCACTTTAAAAATTATTACACTTTAACACTAATAATATATACGTATGAATTCACTTATTCGATATAATAAATAGGTATAAATATATAAAACTTTTTATACATATATCAACAGCGCCATAACTCAGGTATAACTGCGCTGAAATCATCTCGCGCAGATCTTTTGATGAAAACTACTGCGATAAGTGAGGTAACGCATTTGCCTTTAGATTCCGTACATAGTTAGTAGATATGTATTTTTTAAAGGATAAATATTAATGTAATATTAATATTTATCACGGGTTCATTATTTTTTTTTTGTAGCCTAGTTGGTAGTGCTCCTGCCTACGAAGCAAGCTGGTGATCCTGGGTTCGAAATCCCGGTAAGTGCAAATATTTGTGTAATGAGCACGAATATTTGTTTCTGAGTCATGGATGTTTTCTATGTATATAAGTATTTATCTATCTGTAAAAGTGTGTATATCGTCGCCTGGTACCCATAGTACAAGCTTTGCTTAGTTTGGGGCTAGGATGATCTGTGTGACATTGTCCCTAGATATTATTATATCATCAGCCTGATATCGTTCACTGCTGGATATAGGCCTCCCCCAAAGGTTTCTACAACGTTGCCATTTGGTCTTCTCTCTCTTCGTCTCTTTCTCGTCTCGTCTCTTTTGTCTTAGTCACCGCACCTGGCTTGGGAGTTGGCGGCAGAAATTAGATAGTAGTTAGTACACAAGAGGCGCTGCTGCCCGAAAAAATTCTATATCCCTCATTCACCTTTTACGACACCCACATTTTAAAATACCTTGCACTAAAAAAAACTTGAGAGGTGTCAAGGAACACCCGGAAGGAACGAGGTTATTTCTTATTATTTATTATGTACAAAAACCTGTATGCACTCAACAAAAATAATCGTCGCGACACCACACTGTTCAATGCGAAATTGAAATGAAAATATCTGGCTTGCTTTCTATAAGAGAGAGAGAGACAGGCAGAGTAACATGCGCACGCCGCACAGCTGCAAAAAGTGTCGTGACAACTTTTCGTAAGAATTTTTTCCGTCTAGCCCCCTTTCACAACGCGCGATAAGGAACTTCCAAAAATTATGTTCTACAATTTTATGCATTTTGGACGAGGTACAATTTCTTTTTCATGTTTTACAATCTTTCTGTGGGGGTCGTGACCAAGGGGTACGGCTGATGGAAATGATTGAAAAGACTGGAATGTGGAGAACTGTTGCTTTATTGCTATAATAGATTTAGTATAAATTAAAACATAATTAATAAAATAAAAATAATGAATGCTTGTGGTTTGCTGTCCGACATTGCACTGAGGTCGCAGTACGATGCGCGACCCAAGTATTTTTTTTTTTGGTGGGTAGAATTTCGGTTTACGGTCGTATTTACTCGAACACTTTCTGTATTTTTCTTATTTAATGGGGAGTTTGTAAAGGAATCTATTTGGAATTTGTTTGCCTTCAAATATGCGCTATTACTATCGTTTATAGTGAACTATAATCCGTAAAACGTCGTGATTAGCGTATTACTGGCGTATTTGTAAAATAAATTAACGATTCCTGACGATGAGACATGAATAAGATTATGTTTCCGTTTAATAACAAACTTAAAAAGGAGGTTCTTTTATCTCTTTCGCGCAATTTCGTTCTTTGTGTGCTGATCTTAATAATTCGTCTAAATATTTTGGATGCCACCCTATTTGTTGTCCATATTTTCACTGGCTTAGTAGCTTGGCGCTGGAAACTTCTGCATTCAGTGGTGTCCAGCGGCAATTGCTGGTCTTGCTCAAGACCAGCAAATGTGGAGATCTTTGGGGGAGCCTATGTCTAGCCGTGGACGTCTAGACTAGTTGATGATTAGGTGATTGGCACACTGACCCGCATGACGCAGCGTAGTGTGCGAGTGCTTGTTCTAACGTTGCTTGTAAGTATCTTCGTTTGTATAGGGTTCGCTGGGTCTTCTTAGTTGGTGCGCATTGGATCCGGTGGTAGCCTTAAAGCGCGACCGTCGTTTTAAACACAAGGTCCGTTATAATAATAATACTGAATTCATACCTTAATATAGACAGAACCATTCAGACAATATGTAGTAAAATATAAATTTTAATACATAATATTCAAAACTTCAACTAAACATAATCTCCTTGACGATAACTTAATACAAGCTAGCTAAATGTCACTACCATTATAAAATAAATTGTAATGTTTTAACATTCCGTGTACCTAAATATATCTAATAAGTAACTAGAAATAATAACTGTATTACTACAAACATGTTCTGACTATTTACAAGCGCTTTTTTAAAGTCTACGTGAATAAAAACCTTTTTTATTTTATTTAATTTTAATTTTATAGAAAACACGCACAGTGCAACACACAGAACATGCATCTGCATGGACGCACGTGGATGCATGTTCTGGGTGTTGGACTGTGCGTCTTTCTATACAAACACGCAAACAAAAACACGCACTCACGCACTATGCTGCATCATGCGGGGCAGTAAGCCAACCGCCTTTATTGGTTTGGCACTAGGGATACAGCGATTTTCCCTCTGGCGATCAAAAGATTAAAAAATCGCGTATAAATTTCTTTCAAATCGGTTATTACGAAGAAAAGCTAAAGTGAGTAAATTTAGTGCTTTTTTTGAGCTGAGTGTAAACGAAACTCATTTCTAGGCGACTCATGTAGCTCGTTCCTGATCGCACTCCTCCTGAACGGTTAAACCTATCGTATTTAAATTTGACCCAGTCGTAATGAACATACTCGTGAGTGCATACATCTGAATTCATAATAAACGCCACGGAGAATTAATCACCGAAAAAATCAAATTGAAATGAGTGTAAAAGTATACACATCTGCTTAACTACATTCAGCTCAATATTTTCAAGCAGCGAAATATCTTGAAGAACTAGTTAAGACAATATAGTCCAAGAGCTGGCACGCATTTTTGGGTAGGTATTTGAGGCAAGCTGAAAACTTGTCCTTTAGCTCTTCAGACACACCCCAACACGGAACTGCAGACCTGGCTGTCGGGTAGCGGGTCTAAACCAACCCCTAAAGTTTTGAATTTTTTTTATCCAAAAAATGTATTTGAGGCAAGCTGAAATTTTGATATGTTGTAGTTTAATGTTTATACAATACATAAATAACATTCAAGATGCCTCAAATATTTTTGCACACGCCTGGCAGTGCTAAAGACCCGACAGAATCGAACTTTTTTTTTGTATTGTATAAACATTAAACTTCAACATATCAAAATTTCAGCTTGCCTTGAGGCAAGCTGAAATTACATTATATACATTATTAAATAAAAAAAAAAGTTCAAAAATTAAGAGGTTGGTTTAGACCCGCTACCCACCTGCCAAGTCTGCAGTTCCGTGTTGGGGTGTGTCTGAAGAGTTATAGGACAAGTTTTCAGCTTGCCTCAAATACCTACCCAAAAATGCGTGCCAGCTCTCCTACTAATAATTATATTTAATAGACCGAAGTGTCATAAAAACCGGATAAGTTCGAGTCAGGCCTTTCTCTGTTAGACTCTCGCCAGTTTTCCAGAGGGGTAGGCAGAAGCAACAGACTTCTCTTGGTCACGAATCTTGGTACACCTCTTTTGCCCCGTTTGCTGTCATTATATTCTGAATACATGCTCACCGGTTTAGGGTACTTCTGACCTGGTCTTTATATGGCATCAGAACATGTTTGTTTTGGTTATAACTTTCAAACTATATGGTGCAACGGCGATTGTAGTCATTGTTATTTTGAGTAAGTTAATAGGATACCGACACCATTTTTTTTCCATATGATAGCAACGCAAACGATCAATCTGGTAACCTGGTAAGTAATCACGACCGCTCATGGAAACTTGCAACACTAGGGCGGCCTCACGTGCATAAGGAATAGTCTCGCTGTATAACTATGGTATAAATAAATTTTAATGATAAAATAATTATTTAGTACTACATGAAATAATTATCTTTAATTAAATAAGGAACCCCAGCTACTTAAACAAATCCCTGATAAGAATCGTAGTGAAGAGTGAAGCATTTGTTCAACTAGAAATACGACAACACTGTAGCAAGTCAACTATAATTTTTATAATTAAAAGTATACAAAACATACTAGTAGGTAGTCTTTGGAGACTGTCGATAGAAGTAAATACAATGTTTACACTCTAAAATTACAGTACAATGTAATAGTTGACACTTCGCATTGAGATTTCGTTACGGGATCTAAGACTGTCAAAGCAATTCCCCGAGACATGCCTGAGCCTCACCGCTCAGTGTCATTTCATCGTGTGCCACTGTTGATCCTGGCTTACAGGAGTTGCAGTGGTGGGTAAGAGGGAGGGACTAGTCCCGAATAATAATCAAATACACATTGAGATAAACGCTTTGTATATAATATATAAAATAATAATAATATTAATATCCTGGGACATTATTTACACACGGCCGTCTGATCCCAAACCAAGCACAGCTTGTACTATGGAAATCAGATAACTGATATAGGTACTACATATACTACTTTTCTTTTGTAAATACGTGCATACAGATAATTACTGCCAGATTCAGGACACCAGATATGTTCATGCACACAAATATCTGCCCGGGTGGGAATCGAACCCACGACCTCCAGAGTGAAAAGCAAGCATTTGCTAACCACGCCAACAGGCAGGTTTACTGAATCGATTTATATAATTTTCAATATGGGTCATTTTTTTATTCCAACATAATTAAAACTACGGAAACTATTGCCATATTAACCCTGTATAGTCAAAACAAATTGAAATGGACCGTAAGTCAAAGTAATAAGACTTTCAAAATCACAGTTTTATTTGTATTCATACAAATTCCATTATTTAATACAAAATAAAGAAAAATAAACTTTATTCCAAAAAACGAATTTAGCAAATAACAATGCATATACGAGTACATGTTAAATAAAAAATTCAGTGTATGTGTTATGATTACAACATAATATTCTATTTGGGGTGTTTGAGGGTGTGCGTTAATTAGGTTACATGTTGTATATATGTTTTTGCTTATAGCTCATGGGGCGCTTCCCATGAGCTTGCGGTGATGATGAAGCGTGTTCCAAGATTTTAGTTCACCCAAAAAGTGCTTTGGCACGCTTAAAGAAGTTATCACTTCAATATTCTTGCAAAATAATGCTTTCTAATTGTCTTATTTAAACATTTCAATGATTTGGGATTAAATTTTACTACTTAGCCCGCCTGTAAAAGGCAACTGAAAGGGTCAAAAGCCTAATAGTCCTCCAAGGGGTGTTGTTACAACGATTTAACAACTTGAAAAAGGAAAGCAACGTATTTTGGCCATCCCGGCTTTAAAGTGTAGACTAACGCTCTCATCCACTACTGCATGTCTTGTAAGCTAAGGTCAGCAGAGGATAAATTGGGACTCAAAATTATGTAACGAGGGTCTAACCCTCATAGAACAGACCACAGATATCTAATGCTCTGAGGAACGGACAAATTGTGCCTAGACAATTTAGCTGCAATCAAGTGCGCTATTAAGGAGTGTGAGCGACCGGTTTAGGGCCGGTAAAAAATGCGAAGCATAATATTAATTATGGGAAATTATTAATTACTAGCTGTGCCCCGCGGTTTTACCCACGTTAATTTTTATAAATTATCACAGCTCCTTCACCGTAGGTGATAGCGTAATAATATGTAGCGTATATGTTGACCCGACCTCTTAGTAATATTCATGCAAAATTTTAAGTAAATCCATGCAATAATTTTTGAGTTTAGCCCGGACATACATACAGACAAACAGACACACAGACAAAAATTCTAAAAACTATATTTTTGGCTTTGATATCGATTGTAGATCACGCCCCAAGTACCCTTTTTAAAAAATATAATGTACAGTTTTGACATTCCTACGATTTTATTATATGTATAGATGCGAAAGGAATAATGTTAGAAGAGAGGCGCCGATATATTTCCACCTATTTATCCAACAATTCACCAGACTACATTGTGGAGGGCCTGCCCGCGCTGCGTCTTCCGGTTCGTGATTGCCACTCGAGAACCTTTATCTGAGTGTCGCTGGAAGCCGCTAGCTATGAGTACCTCGAGACCGGCGAGGCCTTTGTCCAGCAATGGACGTCTTTAGACTGCCATGATGATGATGATGGTTCCATAACTGGTACAGCTTACGTTTATTACACAAATTTAGGAGAGATAAGAGAATCAACCTGTATGCAACTTTGTTCTAAAATATCAAGCGTCTTTATATTTGACTGACTCTTAATTCGTCGTTAATTCTTTTTTAAGCCGATATTGAGTCTAAAGCGCGCGGTTGTTTTATGCGATAAACGATGCGCTACACGCAATGCGATTGACGCACATCATTTCATATCAGGTAATATAATTACAAACCATTGTTTTACGCGGTTGACGCAGCGGCAAGCGCAGCGTGAGAGGCTTGTTTTTGTAACGCAGCGTTTATTGCATAAAACAACCGCGCGCTTGAAGCGCGCGGGTGTTTTATGTGGAGATCGCAGCGTCAGACGCATGCGATCAAGGGATGCGTCTACCGCGTATGCGTTCCAAAAACAAGGGCTTCCTTTTTGCGGCAAACGCATGCGCTAAACGCTGCTGCTAGCGCATTGTCATTTTTCCTAAGTTGATAATACATAGTACAACATTGTTGGAACGAAGTTCCTTATTTTATACGTTTAACGCTGCGTTTGCAAATGTTTGCGATTACTATTTGAAATTTAGTAAACAGTGTCTATCAAGCAGGTGAACGTGTGAGAAAACAAAATGGCACACAGGAAAAGAAAAATAAAAGCATTATTATTATTAGAAGAAGAAGAGGAAGATGGTTATATTTATTTACTATCGTGTCGCGGTAAAATTGACCCTATGTATAAAACAAGAGAACACGAAGGAACAAAAAATTTATTGATTCATAGTGATGGTAATGAATGTCACAATGAACTGAGATAAGATGCAATGCCAAGTTATTAATTATTCTTCATCCATCAAATGTGGGTAGGCGCATAAAACAACACGAATATGCGCAAGCGCTAACCGCTTGCGTTGAACGGATACGTTTCACGCAAGGATACTCCTTTCATAAACTATGAAGATAATGTATTTTTATATGTACGTTTGACGCATCGCGTCTCACGCTGCGCTTGCCGCTGCGTCAACCGCGTAAAACAATGGTTTGTAATTATATTACCTGATATGAAATCATGTGCGTTAATCGCATTGCGTGTAGCGCAGCGTTTATCGCATAAAACAACCGCGCCCTTAAAAGAGGTAACAAACCCCCTATTATAGTCATGTCAGCGTGTTTTTTTGGCACATAGATTGAATAGGTTTGAAAATTGTGTGTTTGTTCTGTATATACTGACTGACGGGCCTACTGAAGAATTACTCAAGAGGTCGTGGGTTCGATCATACGACAAATCTTTGTGTCATGAGCACGATTATTTGTTCTGTGTCGGGGAGTAATTTATCTACAACATGTAACTTAATTAACGCACATCCTGAAAATAGTTTGTTCAGAATCGTTTACTGAATCGATTTATATCATTTTTAATTTAGGTAATTTTTAATTCCAAAATAATAAAACTACAGAAATTATTGTCATATTAACCCTGTACAGTGAAAACAAATTGAAATGGACCGTAAGTCAAAGTAATAAGACTTTTAAAATCGCAGTTTTATTTGTAATCATACAAATTCCATCATTCAATACAAAATAAAGAAAAATAATCTTTATTCCAAGAAACTAATTTAGTAAATAATAATGCATATACATGTTAAACTAAAAATTCAGTGTATGTATTATGATTACAACATAGTATTCTAATTGGGGTGTTTGAGGGTGTGCGTTAATTGAGTTTCATGTTGTATAATAATGTATGTATTTAGAAACATAAAAGTATGTTTATCAGTTGTCTTGTTGCCATAGTACAGGATCTGCCTAGTTTGAGATCAGATGGCAGTGTGTCAGCTTTCTCAAGATAAAAAATACTAACTCATTTTCTTTCACTATTTTTTCGTGACTTTCTTCATTAATAAATGCACTTTGTTTATTCATATTTAAAACACTTTGTACACAAATTATACGAGTACAGATATTCACTGTTGTACGTAGATGATAAATACCTATACACCTATATACTTCCTCACAAACAGCTGTTTTCCAATACATTCAATGCCATCTAAGGGCGGGTTGCTGAACTAAAGAGACAAGCGTGATATTTCAAAAAGTCATTAAAAGTTCTGGTATTTATCGATAGATGGCAGTCGGAGTGGGGGGTGTTAGGGTTTTTTCGTTACGGAATTTCTGGATTCGGTCCCCACGCTCAAGGCCCGCGATAGAAGCTATGCAATAGCTTAAAAAACTAAATATAGGTTTATAATAATAATATGTTTGTGGTTATGACTGGAGCCGAATACCTCGTGATTCGTAGGGTCAATTCCTTTCTAAACCTTAATTATAACTTTAATTGCAACCCATTTTATAGATATCTGATATTTCCAGCGCTTGTTCTTGTAGCTCAGGTAACGTTTGTGCGTGCTGGGGAGGGGGGAGGCATTCAGGCCCCTCCCCTCCCCGGGTGTGAGTCTCGTGGACGCTCAGTGTACAGCGGGGATACTGGCGAGATTGTTCACGAGTACCAGAGCCCCCGCTACAAGCACTGTGAGGCTGGCTACCGTGGTGGTTTTAGTGGGTCGAGCCCCACACCATGTGCGACTAGAGCATTTCCACCAATTAAAAAAAAATAAAAAAGATATCTGATATTTGGTTTCAGCATAGCATGTTGAAGATGTTTAACGTAAAAATAATAGTTAATAATAACAATGAATATACGCTATCTGTTAGCAGTGGTCAAATCTACTAGCATAGGTACTGGCCGTTTTACCATGCAGATTAATAGGCTTATCGCACATGGGGCATGTGGTTCGTGGGTTTGATTCCTTACATTCATACAATTACTTTTAATGATGACTGAAATGTTATGTATTACGACATTAACTAAGATTAATTTACTACAATTAAAAATAAAACTAATTTTAATCACAAAAAACCGGCCAAGTGCGAGTTGGACTCGCCTATGAAGGGTTCCGCAGCAGCAAGTATTTCAGTTGAATAAATGAATGGTAAATAGCGGTTTACGATGTATGACGTATTAAAAAAAACTACTTACTAGATCCCGTTCAAACCAATTTTGGTTGTTAGTTTACATAGTAATGTACATCATATATTTTTTTTAGTTTTATCATTCTCTTATTTTAGAAGTTACAGGGGGGCGACACTCATTTTTCTACTTTGGAAGTGTCTCTCGCGCAAACTATTCAGTTTAGAAAAAAATGATATTAGGAACCTCAATATCATTTTTGAAGACCTATCAATAGATACCCCACATGTATGGGTACGATGAAAATTTTTTATTGAGTTTCAGTTCTATGTATGGGGAACCCCCAAAATTATATTTTTTCTAGTTTTGTGTAAAAATCTTAATGCGGTTCACATAATACATCTACTTACCAAGTTTCAATAGTACAGCTCTTATAGTTTCGGAGAAAAGTGGCTGTGACATACGGACGGACGGACGGACAGACAGACAGACATGACGAATCTATAAGAGTTCCGTTTTTTGCCATTTGGCTACGGAACCCTAAAAATGGGATCTGGTAAATGTTATCGTCCTGCGGGTTTTGAACTAGGGTCTTTACCGGCTAAGTCGCCGAACATCGATTTCTTAAATGGCGTTCAAATAAATAAAGAGAAAAAAATGACTTAATCAATCGTAAAATCAAATCAATAAAGGTTAAAAATGACTTTTTAACCTTTATTTATTTGAACGCCATTTAAGAAATCGATGTTCGGCGACTTAGCCGGCAGGGCCCCAGCATCCTTTACCAAATCGGGGTAGAAGATCTCACGTTGAGCTACGTAAGAAGTTGTTCATATAAACATCTGAATTAAAGTAAGAAACCATTGTGGGAGACTAAAATTACTAAATATTAATTGGATATATTTTATATTTAAAACAGTACTTGATCCCTTTGACCCTTTTGATCAAACCATTGCATTACCTACCTTAACCAACACACACACGTACAGTTCTATAATACTAAAGTGTGTGTGTGTGTGTGTACACGCACAGGTGCACTCGCTATTCTTTCAACTCATAATCTGCCGTTGAATTAGTTGACTGCACGTGTGGCGCAGCGGCTAAGACAGTCGCCAGTCGCTTCGTGTCGCGGGTTTGAATCCCGCGCCGGACAACTATTTGTTTAACCTAAAATAGTTGTTCTGAGTCTGGTTAAAATTAGTGTTTGTTAAGTACCCCGTGACACAGGGATTACATTCCCTAGTGCGGGCGTTGTCATTACAAAAGAAAGGAAAAATAGAGTTCTTTTTTTTAAGACAGCGGTTATTTATTCAGTGAGTCATAACAAAGGATTGACAATTATTATTAAAATAACTTAAATTATCAACTAAAGAAACGTAAAACTAAGTACTAAAAATAATAAGAAAGAAAATACTTTTAATGATGTCTGAAATGTTATATATATAAAAAAAAATTATGCTGATTGTCTTAACATCGCAACGTCATGTATGAACTTTTACGTGAGAAATAAACCATAAGTATTATTAAGACACACGTGCAGTTCTAAAATACTTAAGTGTGTATATGTGTGTGTGTGAGTGTGTGTGTAAGCGCAGATGCGCTCGCTTCTGCGATTTAATGCTACCGCTAGGCCATTGTGGCAATATAAAAGAATAAACTTATATGTACGTACACGAAACTAAATATTAATATAATAAATACACTTCTCTGTTATCATTTTATCATAGTTAAAATATTATCTTGTAACATTACGACGTCTACTGTAATACTTTACAAATAAAGTCATAGATACAACAAATTATACTATCACCATTATTCATTCAATCGTGCGACTGAACACGTGACTGTTTTAATAAGTTGTAAGATAAATCTTAAGTAAATATGGTGACGTCACGGAATAGTCAATAAGTAGTATCAAATAATCAACCAAGGTCTTGCGGATTCGTAATCATTAGTGTCCCCATAAAGGATACATTTTAAACCAAATCGTCTCAACTGGGCCGTGTAAAACGGGTAGTAGATACACCCGCTGAGATTGATAATAATAATATCCTGGAACATTATTTACACAGGGTCATCTGATCCCAAACTAAGCCGAGCTTGTACTATGGAAACCAGATAACTGATATAGTACATATACTGCTTTTTGTAAATACATACTTATATAGATACTTACACCCAGACTGAGGACAAACAGGCATGTTCATGCACACAAATACGTGTTCTGGGTGAGAATCGAACCCACGACGTCCGCAGTGAAAAGCAAGCATTTGCCAACCACGAGAACAGGCCCGTCAAAGTTTGTCTCGCTGGGTCTTCTCAGTTGGGACTCATTGGATCCGGATAGCATTAAAGAGCGTCGCGGCGTCGATGTACCTCAAGGTCCGTCAAAATGATTGAAATCTTACCTCAATATAGACAGAGAACCGTTTAGACAATCTGTACTAAGTAAAACATAAAATAATTATATCAATCGACGCTTCCCATGACCTGAAAGCTGGCCTGTTCTTTGGGTCAGAGGATCAGCATTGCCATCTAGCGTGGCAATGCGGCCAGCCTTTTGAGCACATTTCCCATCTGCGATGCTGAGTGATTCTTCGACGCCTATTAGTGTAATTAGTGTTTTTGTAGTTTCTCTAACTATTATTATTATTAGCTTTTATATATTATATCTGTGTGGTGACGGCATAGAATATCATCACGCCATCATTTCCGCACGGTGAATCCATGGAATGCTAAGAATTAGGTCTTCATAATCTAAATAGATATAGTTAATTTGTAACACCACAATTCAATTTACTTGTAATATTTTTTATGTTTAGGAACTGTATAAATGGACGATTTCTTAAATAAATAAATTGATCTTAAATAATATAAAAGATTTATTCTCATCAGAGGGTATTCTTATTTCTATTTTAAGATTAAGTAAATATCTTTTAACATGTTTATATTGATACATAATAGCTATTTCTAACAATACTCTCTCCGTTTTCATTTCGTTGCTGATTTTCTGTCGGGCGGCAAAAATATTGCTGCCAGTACACCACCTATAAACAAAACGATCATTTTTAAACAAGACACTCAACAAATAAGTAGGTATACATATCTTTTGACTTTTAGTGGTTACTGTAGCCCGTGAATGCTTGCAGCAGAGTCAACCATCACGTGTATAACTCAACTCCCGATAAAATACAGTTTTACTTCTTAGCTACTATTTATCCTTGCACGGTAGGGAAACAAACCGGCCAAGTGCGAGTCGGACTCGCGCACGAATGGTTCCGTACCATTATTTATAAAAAACGAGCAATAATATTTCACGTTTGTTCTATGAGAGTCCCATTAAATATTTATTTTGTTTTGTGTTTTAGTATTTGTTGTTATAGCGGCAACAGAAATACATCATATGTGAAAACTTCAAGTGTCTATCACAGTTCATGAGATACATCCTGGTGACAGACGGACATACAGACAGACAGCGAAGTCTTAGTAATAGGGTCCCGTTATACCCTTTAGGTAAGGAACCCTAAAAATTACTACTTGGCACATAAATGTAACATTTTAATGGAATAAATGACTATTTGAATTGAATTGGATAACTGGGTAGCCAACTTGAATATCAACGCTGCAGCAGTTCTTGCAGAAGTCAATGCTGAAGTGGGCACCTAATAATGTTACACAGGGAAATACTATAATAATATCTAGGGACAATGTCACACAGATTATCCTAGCCCCAAACTAAGCAAAGCTTGTACTATGGGTACCAGGCGACGATATACATACTTATATTGATAGATAAATACTTATATACATAGAAAACATCCATGACTCAGAAACAAATATTCATGCTCATCACAAAAATATTTGCACTTACCGGGATTCGAACCCAGGACCACCAGCTTCGTAGGCAGGAGCACTACCAACTAGACTACGGTGACCGTCAACTTATAACTTAAACAGATAGATAAGATAAATACGCCCGCTCTAGGGAATCTCATCCCTGTGTCGCGGGGTACTTTACAAACATATAATTAGACGGACACAAATTACATCCAGACTCAGAACTTATTTAGGGGTACATACAAATAGTTGTACGGCGCGGGACTCGAACCCGCGACACGAAGCGGCGAGGCGACTGTCTTAGCCGCTACGCCACACGTTCAGTCATAATGTCTTCCTAACGCCGAATTTCGGCAACGGCGGCGGCCCGTCTCAACAGAGATTAGCCATCTGTGCGGGACATATTATAGTGCTCAAGTGTGTGCGAAAACACAGTAGCACTTTCTATTCCATCACCCTCATGATCCGATGGGACGCCTAGCGACACGACCGGAAAGAGGTCAGGTACAGGACCGACGGCTTTACGTGCTCTCCGAGGCACGGGGGTGTAATACCTTGGCGGTATTATCCCAGACTTCTGGTTGATGCTGAGAATTTTTTCTTTTTACAGAAAAGTCCCAAAATCACTTTTGTCCCGACCCGGGATTTGAACCCAGGACCTCGTTCGCTGCGGGTGAACACGCTACCGCTAGACCAACGACTTATCATCGTCATCACCATCATCATCATATCAGCCGAAACACGTCCACTGCTAGACAAAGGCTTCCCTCAAATATCTCCAACGACTTATATGTACTAGATATTTGGAATATACATAACCGTTTGTTGCCAAAATAAAAGAAAATAATAATTGGAATATATTGTGTTTAGTGAATATATCTAAAAACCACATTCAATTGTTGCACGATTTCCTTTGATTACCTACGCATTATAATAAATTCAGCTATGTATGTAAGTAGTATGGGGTTACGGTAAGTGTATACAGTTTATTACTACACTGAACTTATAAATAAAAGTATTTCTTTATTTCTTACCACACCATGCTTTCACCGGTCCGTAAGTGATCGACGGGTTAGGCAACTAGGCTCGCGGCCAGTCCATAGATGGGTGACCGCCAAAGTGGTTTAATTTTTGAGCGTCTCCGTACTTCGGAGGGCACGATAAGCTGTCGGTCCCGGTTGTAGTCATTCGACAACAGTCGTTAAGCCATGTCAGAGGCCTACTGGGCGGCTTGAACAACTCTAACACTAGGGCAACCACTGCCCATACGATAAATATGTAAGTATGGTATAATTGGAAAAATAATAATGACTGCACGTGTGGCGCATCGGCTAAGACAGTCGCCTCGCCGCTTCGTATCGCGGGTTCCACTCCCGCGCCGGACAACTATTTGTATGACCCATAAATAATTGTTCTGAGTCTGAATATAATTTGTGTCCGTTTATTATATGTTTGTAAAGTACCCCGCGACACAAGGATTAGAATCCCTAGTTCGGGGGTTATCTTTAAAAAAAAAAGAAATGTACTTACTAAACATTACTACAGACCAGAAGTAAAACATTATCGAGCAGTGGGTGTTGATTACAGCTCCCATGACATTCACACCGATGAAGGAAGCGATGCGAGCCATCATCATGCCCAATGAGCTTACCAGGGCCCTGAAAATAAACACAATAACAATAATAATATATAATAATAATATTATAATATCTGGGGACAATGTCACACAGATCATCCTAGCCCAAACTAAGCAAAGCTTGTACTATGGGGTACCAGGCGATGACATACATACTTATATAGATAGATAAATACTTATATATATATAGAGAACATCCATGACTCAGACACAAATATTCGTGCTCATCACACAAATATTTGCACTTACCGGGATTCGAACCCAGGACCACCATCTTCGTAGGCAGGAGCACTACGAACTAGGCTACGGTGACCGATATCCTGGAACATTATTCACACACGGCCATCTGATCCCAAGGACCTGTTGGCGTGGTTGGCTAATGCTTGCTTTTCACACCGGAGGTCGTGTGTTAATCCCACCCAGGACAGATATTTGTGTGCATGAACATGTCTGCTTGTCCTGAGAATGGGTGTAATTTATCTATATAAGCATGTATTTACAAAAGAAAACTAGTATATGTAGTATATCAGTTATCTGGTTTCCATAGTTAATTCAATTTGTAAAAAAAAGGTTTGCACATTCTCGATAAATTTAGATTTATAGGCTAAACGTTTATTTCATTTTGCAATCATTTGCTTTAAATCAACCTGCAAATTGTAGCCTAATTAATTCATGACCGTCATCACCATGTGAGCCGAATACCGTCCACTTCTGGCCAAAGGCCTCTCCAAAAGATCTCCACTATGAAGTCATTTCCATCATTTGGTAGGAAATTCCATAAACGCCACGTTTGGCAGACGGGTTGGCGATCGCAGTATAACGGTCTTAGGACACAAAGAGACTTTGCTGCCCGTTCTCTGATAGATCTTCCATCTGGACTTCTTCTACGCCCGCCACAGGATGAGATGGGAGGGCGATATTCTTGCCGTCAGTGACACAGCATATTGCCTAATTCGTTCGTAGAAAAGAATCCAAAATCGTCATAAATCGTGCATATTTACTGCACAATTTTTCTAACAATAATACGTGATCATGCGGTGGTAAAGTATACGATTTGAATTATACGAGTAGTTTTTTTTTATCGGGACTAGTCCCTCCCTCTTACCCACCACTGCAACTCCTGTAAGCCAGGATCAACAGTGGCACACAATGAAATGACACTGAGACAAAGAAAAAAGGAGTTTATTTATTTATTTATTAGAAAATGAATAGTTCCACTTCCCTCCAGAGCAAATCGGGAGACAGAATGATGTAAAGAGGCTAAAGCCTCATAAAACGAGAGAATTGCAACTAGAGAAGCCAGCTGCAAATGCATCGAGGATCAATTTGATCGAAGTGAGCTGTTATATTTGATTCCGATAGTAGGTATGGCATAAGCGCTTAAACGCACGGAAGTTGTTCCTTGTTGCTACAAGATCCGTATAATAAACTACTCCAGATATTGGTTGCAAGTTTAACATATTATCACGCTGATTTTGCCAGAGATCACACTCCCAAAGTATATATATATTACACGAGTAGTACAGAAATTTAGGGCTAATGTGTAATTTACTTACCTATTAGAAGTAGGATAAAGTTCAACAAAATAGGAAGCCACACATCCTATCCCTGATGACGTTGTCTGCACCAGCGCCATGAATACCAAGTTAACTACGGGATTAGTCATATTTATCAGATTGGCACTGACTCCCGCCACTACCAGGATAGTAATGAGGACCAGACGAGGTCTCGACGCCACCGTCGCGACTATAAGATTTATTATGACGAAGTATAGCCCGAAAACCATTCCAGAGTAGAGGGTACTTGCAGAGATAGTATCGTTGCAAACGTCCTAAAACAAAAAAAAACTTGTAAAATAAATAATAAAAATAATGTCATTGCTTTGATTTATATATAACTAGCTGTGCCCCGCGGTTTTACCCGCGTTAAATTTTATAAATTATCACAGCTCCTCCCGCGATCCCGCGGTGATAGCGTGATAATATGGAGCCTATATGTTGACCCGACCCCTGAGTAATATTCATGGAAAATTTGAAGCAAATCCATGCAGTACTTTTTGAGTTTAGCCCGGACATACATACAGACAAACAGACACAGAGAAAAATTCTAAAAACTATATTTTTGGCTTCGATATCGATTGTAGATCACGCCCCAAGTATCCTTTTAAAAAAATGTTCAATGTACAGTTTTGACTTTCCTACGATTTTATTATATGTATAGATTATGATTATTATATAATATAATGATATTATCATTCTCTCATTCATCACTCATATAATGATACTAGCTGTGCCCCGCGGTTTTACCCGCGTTAAACTTTATAAATTATCACAGCTACTCCCCCGTAGTTGATAGCTTGATAATATGTAGCCTATATGTTGACCCGACCTCTTAGTAATATTCATGCAAAATTTGAAGTAAATCCATGCAGTACTTTTTGAGTTTAGCCCGGACATACATACAGACAAACAGACACACAGACAAAAAATTTAAAAACTATATTTTTGGCTTCGATGTTGACTGTAGATCACGCCCCAAGTATCCCTTTAAAAAAATATTCAATGTACAGTTTTGACTTTCCTACGATTTTATTATATGTATAGATTATATGAGTGTTATAATTAAGATATTTAATTCAAACACGTGAAGGTGTTTGCACATTTTGAGAAGTATTAATAAATGAGCAGATTTCTAAATACAAAAAGGAACTTTTTGCTAAAAGGACAAAAATTTTATTATTATGGTAAATGCCAATCCACATCCCATATCAGACGGCAAAAGTTAAAAGGTTAGATATCAAAATGTCTAATGTCAATTGAGCATTAATAAGTTATTGTTTCTTTATTAGTTTAATATAATGACACCTTTTTTTACGTGGTGGAAATGCTCAAGTCGCACATTGTATAGGGCTCGACCCATTAAAACCATCACGGTAGCCAGCCTCACAGTGCTTGTAGCGGGGGCTCTGGGTACTCGTGAACGATCTCGCCAGTACCTCCGCTGTACACTGAGCGTCCGCGAGACTCACACCCGGGGAGGGGAGGGGCCTGAATGCCTCCACCCCTCCCCAGTACGCACAAGCACGCTGACAGGTTACCCTTCCCGGGACCACTGGCGCCCGGACAAAAAGAACTCCACTCGTTCCTTCCCCCAGACGCCAGCGGTTCCAGGGGATATAATGACAGCCAGCACAAGGCGCAAAGAAGCACGGGAGCAGAATACCCGCGTTACAGGAGCTCACCATCGACGGTCACCGTAGCCTAGTTGGTAGTGCTCCTGCCTACGAAGCTGGTGGTCCTGGGTTCGAATCCCGGTAAGTGCAAATATTTGTGTGATGAGCACGAATATTTGTTTCTGAGTCATGGATGTTTTCTATGTATATAAGTATTTATCTATCTATATAAGTATGTATATCGTCGCCTGGTACCCATAGTACAAGCTTTGCTTTGGGGCTAGGATGATCTGTGTGACATTGTCCTAAGATATTATTATTATTATTATCTCACCAGGCGCCAAGAGAAGTCCACGGCAGGGTAGTTTTAGTCGGTGGGAGTCCAACATAACCACAGCCATTTTTGGTGGGTCTGCGTAAGAATTGAACCTGACTTAAAAAAATAAGGTATATCATACTTATATCTTACTCACTTTTTCCAATACCATAGTAACATTTGTCGAATAGGTACTGATACTGCCGTCATCATTTATCCGGTCACAGAAAGTCCTGCCTGTTTCCATCGTGGCTCCTTTAGCGAAGGATTTGAAGAATATATTGACTATTGTGGGGAACCACATAGAAAATATATTGTTCCTGTTAATATAATAAAGAAGATAAATGTTATTTATTGTACCTTTAAGTCCTTACTCGCATTTTAACATTACTTTAAATCTTTATTTGGAAGCAATAGTATTTGAGCTCAGTAATGCAACAAATCGGATTGTGACATAGATTGTGTCCACGTTAACAATATCTTGAATGCCAAAGTCTAATATATCTATATTATCTCATATTCTCATCTATCTGTATATAAATAAATCTGTCTTTTAATGAGTTCTGTGGAGTCAGTGGTCTCAAGTTCAAACTGAAGCACGCCTTGAGCTTGGACACTGAATTTCGCATTAATGTGCGTTTCAGAAATTAATTATTAAAACGGTGAAGGAAAAAATCGTGAGAAAACCTGCATGCCTGAAACCTAACCTAAAATTGTTAATGACATGTGAAACCTGCAAACCTGCACAAGGCCACTAGGCGTGGTGGACATTGCCTAACCTTGTCAGCAATAGGACAGTTACAGACTCTTCAAATTGTACCATAAATATTGATCAAGGTGACCAAATTATTTTTAATTGTGGCAATCTGCTAAATATTTCAGCAACTTCTGCCAGTGTCAGGTACCATTTATCATAGTACAGACGCCAGCACACCAAGCTACCTCAATTTGTAAAATTTCCCCAATTGTATGTGAACCTTATGCTTTTGTGATAAAGTTGAAAATCTATAAAAGAAATTTGACAGATTGGGTTAGCTGGATGTGCGATGTGAAGAGAGGTAGGGCACAGCGTTCTTTCACTCGAAGAGCAGCCCGACTGGGGAAGTACCTCCACCTTACAGAAGACATTCCTTAATAATAACATTAATAATTTAATGTTGTGTTTCCGAGTGTGAGTAAGGTCGCCAGAGCTCATCGGGGTGGGGGGGATGGGTCAGCAACACTTGTTTGCTGACTCTTAAAGGCCGGCAACGCACCCGCGACTCCTCTGGTGTTGCGAGTGTCCATGGGCGGCGGTGATCACTTACCATCAGGTGACCCACTTGCTCGTATGTCGAACTCTGACATAAAAAAAAAAATGTGCTGGCGTCTGTACAATGTGAAGAATACGCCGAATCACACGTCCTGACTTTAATATGTGAAAGTAGCCGTTTTCTGGTTCATATTTTAGATCAATTTTTACAACATAATCTTTATAGGTGTGCAGAGTCACAGTCAATTTCACTAAAATACATTCTTTCTTTTTATAAGTATTACAATTCAATAAATTTCAGGTTTTTTTTTATATCATAAGGCGACAAACGAGCAAGTGGGTCACCTGATGGTAAGTGGTCACCGCCGCCCATGGACACTCGCAACACCAGAGGTGTCGCGGGTGCGTTGCCGGCCTTTAAAAGTAAGCAAACAAGTGTTGCTGACCCTTCCCCCCACCCCAATGAGCTCTGGCGACCTTACTCACACTCGGAAACACAACATTAAAATTATTAATGTTATAATTAAGGAGTGTCTTCTGTAAGGTGGAGGTACTTCCTCAGTCGGGCTGCTCTTTGAGCGAATGAACGCTATGCCCTACCTCTGCTAAAAGGGATACTCTACTAAAAGGTTATTATAGATTTAACATGTGATAAAAATATGATATCTTACGTAGTACAGCATAGTAACATCAGGAAGAACAGCTGCAGAGTTCTCCAGAGTAATGGCGGCTTGAAGATGGGTACCGTGTGTTCTGACAACGACTTGAAGAAAGGCTTGTCTTCCGATGCGCCTTCTCCTTCTGTTATTATTTCTTTAACCTGAGGATAAATAAAAATAAAATACACTTTATTGTACACAAAAAATAAAAGAACATTTAACAATAAAACATTAATTATAATGTACAATGGGCGGTCTTATCGCATAAAGCGATTTCTTCCAGACAACCTTTGGATGGATAGGAATGAAATGTGTAAAAATGCCGGGGATGGTGCAACTAAAGATAGTATGTGTTCAATATGTTTCTAGTCGAATTTCGACTATGGAAGTCAATCTCTATAGAGCCATCTACGCGGGACATATTATAGTGCGCAAATAAAGTAGCTCTTTCGATTCCCTCCCTCTCGTGATCCGATGGGATAGCTAGCTGACATAACCGGAAAGAGTTCAGGTACAGGATCTACGGTTTCACGTCATATCGAAAGCACCGGGGTATAACTCCGCCTAATTCCAGAGTCCGGGCTGATATTGAAAATTATTCTTTAGTAAAGATTGATTGAGATGAAGGACCTCATAGGTATGTGTACTGTCATGTCCAGCAAATATTACTGCCATCTATAATCGAATAGGCCACCTATGTGTTAGGTAGATACTACAAGTAGCGCCACCTTTTATCGCTTACTCGAACTAGACAGATAATTTGCTCATTCAATAAGCTTTTATACGTAGCAAGCGATTATAATTCTTAACAATTGCTGCAACCATTATGTCAGGCTTCAGTTATGAATACCTATGAATCTGTTAACACTTTCTAAGGCAAATTCCCATTAGCGGACCAACGGCCCGCGCGCGTCACGTCTAACTCTAACTCTCAACTCTAATGAACCCTTAATTGACGATCACCGTAGCCTAGTTGATAGTGTTCCTGCCTACGAAGCTGGTGGACGAATATTTGTTTGTCAGTCATGGATGTTTTCTATGTATATAAGTATTTATATATCTATATAAGTATGTATATCGTCGCCTGGTATCCATAGTACAAGCTTTGCTTAGTTTGGGGCTAGGATGATCTGTGTGACATTGTCCCTAAATATTATTATTATTATTTTTATAAGAATTGGACAATAGTATAATAGTAACCATCTCATTTTATACTCTATTATGTTGGAATCATCATCAGCTTGATAACGTCCACTGCTGGACATAGGCCTCCTAAGCAAATGTTTCTAACGTTACCATTTGGAGGCGATTGCCGTAGTCACTGCGCTTGGCTTACGAGTTGGCGAGCGCAGTTAAGTAACAGTTAGTACACAAGAGACGCTGTTTCCCGACTACTTGGTGTTTCCCGACTTCTTATTACAGAAAAGCTATTATACTGTTAAAGAATACTTAGACTCAAAGAAATAATTCTATAGATCTTGACATTTTAATATTAATCTGATAATTTTTTCGCTTTAAATCTTGACATTTTTAAATTAAAATTTAGCACAATAATTCTTACTAATAGCATAAATTATAAAACTTTTTATTATTAACAAAAAGCCTTCTTCCTCTCTTCTACTATGCTGTGCCCGACAGGGTCCATAATTGTTACATAATTATAAGATTATACCATCTGTTATACATTATGGAAGCAATAAATGATTGAGTATTTAGTATTGGTGTGTCACTTAATCACCTTTTACGACACCCACGGGATGGCATGGAATTGCTTTGTTATTCTTTCTGGGTCGGAAGCCACACGGCTTAATTGAGTTGAGATAAAAACAATTGATAATGAACATGCGCTGTGTGCTATGACCAGAAAAACAGATTTATAATACTAATGGGGACGTAAAAAGCAAGCCCGGAGTTTCTTTGTGGCTTTCTTCTCCTTGTCGTTCACCTAGGTAGGTAGAGAAAGCCGCAGGCTAGCTAGGGTAGGTTCCTCGGCGGAGAGGATCGCGTTGACCCCTTAACACTAGATCGGTGATCCCGTACAAGTAAGTGATCACACTCAAATTTGGAATTTCGTTTTACTTCAGAGGCCCTCTGAGCTGTCGCCCGATCCATAAGGGTGCCCTCAGGTAGTCGTTTAAATTAAGCTACTGGTTAAGATCCTTCTGCGCTAGCCAACTGTTCGTTGTCTTCATTTTGTATTTCTACTTAATTTAAAAAAATAGCTTAATCACTTGTTATTTGTTATTTATTTAAGGATTAAATAAATATATGTTTAATTTAGTTTTGTTACTTTAAAAAGGTATTTGACTATATTTATCGACTGCATTGTTAACTTGACAAGTATAAGACGTGTATGTTAATACCCAAGAGCTGAATAAACACAGTAGAATTGTGCCAATAATGAAATTAACAAAAACATTTATACTTACCGGATAACTATCCTTCTTTCCCCCATTAATCTCATACATCCTCTTCAACACCTCCAGAGCTCGGGCATTCTCCCCTCGACTTGCCAAGTACTTGGGACTTTCGTATAAGAAGTATATGAAGACAGCTCCAACGAGTAGAAGTAAAGACATTACGAAGGAAAGGAGACGCCATGGTCGGTATGTGATTCCAAGTGGCTCTAAGGGGATGTTGAATTTGAGAGAGAGGAATAAATATGCGAGAACTGAAACAAATAATATTCTCTTTGGTAAAAAGCTTAACAACTCGTTGTCACAGTATAAATATGGTAAATAAGCTAGGTTAATGAAATAATTACCTACGCTCAATTGAAGGTGTAGGGTTGTAATTTGACGGTCACCGTAGCCTAGTTGGTAGTGCTCCTGCCTACGAAGCTGGTGGTCCTGGGTTCGAATCCCGGTAAGTGCAAATATTTGTGTGATGAGTACGAATATTTCTTTCTGAGTCATGGGTGTTTTCTATGTATTTAAGTATTTATCTATTTATATAAGTATGTATATCGTCTCCTGGTACCCATAGTACCTACAAGCTTTGCTTAGTTTGGGGCTATGATGAACTATGTAGAAAAAAAAACCTTTTAATGTTTTGGATACTTACCTATTCATCATCATCATCATATAAGCCGAAAGACACCCACTACTGGACAAAGACCTCCCCAAAAGATCTCTACGATTGCCAGCCTTTCGCATCATTAGAGGGGATCTGCCATAATCGCAACGCTTGGCAGACAGGTTGGCGATCGCAGTAAGATAGACATGGTACTAAGGAGAACGCTGCTGCCCGTTCTCTAGTATATATATTCCCTCGGGACGACTTCTACGTCCCCCCTAGGGATGAGAGGGGGTGGCGATATTCTTCGTGGCCGTCAACCACACAGCCAAAAATGTACTATCGTATCATTTAATCTAAAAGATAATTTAATGGCTTACCGAATCCTACCACCTCGGATGCCAAGTTAAAGCTGTTTAAAATGGACATGTACTGACTTCTGTATTTGACACTGGTACATTCTCCGACAATGGTCATCGTTAACGAGAAACTTGCTGTTGTGCTGTAATGTGAATAAGAAGACAATATTATCTTTTCTAATGGAACTAGTCCCTCTCTCTTACCCACCACTACATCTCCTGTAAACCAGAATCAACAATTTTTTATTTATTATTTATTTATTTATTGTTTCCTTAATACTAAATAACAAGTACAGAAAAATACCCCACAAAACCGATCAGTCGGTTTGACTGCGGGAGAAAAGTCTCAATAAATAAGAAAACAACAACAAGATATATACTAAAAATAACTAATAACTATTATTAATCACAGTTGATATTATGGCACTATTTTATGTAGTATCAATATCTCTATTATCTATCTAATCTAATTTAGTAAGTAAGTATTTATATAATTTGTTTTTAAATATATATTTTTTTGGTTCACTCATCACTCCTAATGTCAGCCGGTAGACTATTTAAAATATAAGGTAAACGTTTATTAATGGTTCTATCATCATAATAATTGATGACCCTATTTAATGGCACACTATGAAATGACACTGAGACGCTCATAGCCAAACGTTCTCACAGGTCCATAAGTTATCGGCGAGGTTAAGCAACTAGGTCTGCTGACAGTCCATAGATGGATTACGTCCAAAGCGGTTTAATTTCTATGCGTCTCCGAGCTTTGGACGGCATGCCGTTTCGGTTGTAGTCATTAGACAAGAGTTGTTAGGCCATGTCTGACGTCTACTGGGCGGCTTGAACAACTCTGGCACAAGGGTAACCACTGCCCATACGATAAGTAAGTGTCTATACATATAATAAAATCGTAGGAAAGTCGAAACTGTACATTGAATATTTTTTTTTAATGATACTTGGGGCGTGATCTACAATCGATATCGAAGCCAAAAATATAGTTTTTAGAATTTTTGTCTGTGTGTCTGTTTGTCTGTATGTATGTCCGGGCTAAACTCAAAAAGTACTGCATGGATTTACTTCAAATTTGGCAAGAATATTACTAAGAAGTCGGGTCAACATATAGGCTACATATTATCACGCTATCACCTACGGGGGAGGAGCTGTGATAATTTATAAAGTTTAACGCGGGTAAAACCGCTGGGAACAGCTAGTCTTATAGAAAAGAAGACGACCGGGATTTTTATTGGTGACTATTAATCTGAAGGTACATATTTGATACTAGCTGTGCCCCGCGGTTTTACCCGCGTTAAACTTCAGAAATTATCACAGCTCCTCCACCGTAGGTGATAGCGTGATAATATGTAACCTATATGTTGACCCGACGTCTTGGTAATATTCATGCAAAATTTGAAGTAAATCCATGCAGTATATTTTGAGTTTAGCCCGGACATACATACAGAGAAACAAACAAACAGACAAAAATTCTATAAACTATATTTTTGGATTCGATATCGATTGTAAATTACGCCCCAAGAATCCTTTTAAAAAAATATTCAATGTACAGTTTTGACTTTCCTACGATTTTATTATATTTGATATTTGCATGGAAACTCGTAAATTTATTACGCTGATATGTGGTGAACGGCTACCACTCGTTGTAACAGGGTGCAGGTTTGTTTTTGCCGAACTATTAAATTGATGATCATTCACCATCATCATCAGCCTGATATCGTTGACTTGATTCAATTAAGCAATAATTCAACAACTTATATTTAATAAATAATATAATTTATAGATATCATAATTTACTTGTTAATTATTAAAATGATTTAGTCTTTAGTTAAAAATTTTATGTTTCTACGTTTCTCTGTTTCCACTTTTATCCAAATTTAAATGGGTATTTTTAGGTTAAGTTTAATTTGCATTAGTAGTATACTATTAAGTATTGTTTCTTTTTTGTGTTTAGTATACTTTGTGACTATTTTTTTTTTATGAATTTTGTATACATCTGTAGAGATTTAACACCTAGTCTTAAACTCAATAATCTGTCATCTTCAAATGTTTAGTGTTAAGTTGATGATGTATCTATTATAATAAATTAATAAATAAATCGTCCACTGCTGGACATAAGCCTCCACCAAAGGTTTTTATAACGTTGCCATTTGGAGGAATTTGCGGTAGTCACCGCGCTTGGCATGCGAGTTAACGACCGCAGTTTGACAGTAGTACAAAGGAGGTATTGCGGACTACCTGGTGTATCCCTTAGTCGTCTTTCATAACACCCATGGGATGGTACGGGATGGCCCAGTTATTCTTTTTCTTGAACCGGGCGTCGGAGGGCGCATATCGCCAATCTCCGGCCTCCATGAGGAGAGGCCTGCGGATGGTGGACATGGGGCAGTCCACCATCCGACCAGGATAGGCCCGAGACGGTGGCGCGCCGTGTTCCGCGCGCGCCTCTCTTGAAGAGGGGGCATGGATGTCCCCAACAGAAGTGAGGCTCACTGAAAAGTGGGCCAGCACCTGTCCAGACTGCGGTAAATGCGCGAGCGAATCCCGTGGTCTGGACTAAAGGTGACTGAGGAACACCGTGGGGTTTTAGTCGGTAAACCCAGCACTACCATCTGGCTGGGAGTCCGACATACCCCGTCGCTTCCCCAGCAACGGGACGATCCATAAAGGATTTCCCCACGTAAAAAAAAAATAGTTATTCTTTCTCGGCCGGCAACTTCACGACGATGCCAATCATTATTATTGGCATTATAAACAGCAAATTAGTTACTATTTGGTAACAAACGATCATCATCATCATCATGTCAGCCAAAGTACGTCCACAGCTGGACAAAAGCCTCCAGGACCCATACAATGGGGGGATGCCATAATCGCCACGCTTGGCAGACGGGTTGAAACTGTGATCCAGTTTGATGGACATAGTTCACAGAAAAACCTGCTGCCCGTTCTCTGGTATTCCTTTGCACGATTTCTACGCCCCCTGCGGGATGGGATGATCATCACCACACAGAACGCAACAAACGATATCATTTTTTTTATTATTACATGGGGTATACTTACAAAATGCATCCCAACAATTTGACAACCAGCATGACCTGCCAAGTGCCCGCCAAACTACTTGCTGCCGCAAACATGAAGCCAACTCCATTCGATAGCAAAAGAGCTTTTCTTCTACCCTGAGTGTCAGCGTAATAACCCCAAGGGAATGCGAAAATGATTCCTGTAAATCATTAAAACATCAGTCACCAAGTACTTTCTAAAAGCCTATTCCAACACTGTTATGATCCGATGGGATGACTGGCGACACGACCGGAAAGAGGTCAGGTACAGGACCGACGGCCTTACGTGCCCTTCTCCGAGGCACGGGTGTGTAATACTGTCATCTCTTAAACTTCGGGCTGATACTATGGTCTATGTTCTACCAACCTACCGACAGGGGAAGTATCTCCACCATCCAGAAGACATTCCTTAATAATAGCATTAATAACTCTAGTGTTGTTTTTCTGCATATGAGTAAGGTTGCCAAGTTGGAAGGGTCTGTAACACTTGATTGTTGACTCTTTTAAAGGCCGGCAACGCACTCGTGACTCCTTTGGTGTTGCGAGTGTACTTGAGCCGCGGTGATCACTTAGCATCAGGTGACCCGCTAAAACAGACACTCTTACTGACCTGCAAAAGGTATTGACGCCAGGAAACCAGTCTCCTTCATCCCCAGCTGAAGGTCGCAGCTGGAAGCTGACACCACAACCGCGTAGCCAAACACATCCAGCGCGAATGCTAAGATGATAATACTACACGCCGTCACGAGAAGGTAGTTATAGCGGCCATGACCTGGAAGATGTATTTCAAGTTATAAGTTTCACCGGAGTGTCTCAACTGGTCCGTGTTGAAACACGTAGTAGAGACACCTACATAGTTTGTTTCGTAGGGTCTTCTCAGTTGGGGCGCATTGTCATGTAACATTGAATTCTTACCTTAATTTAGACAGAACCATTCAGGTAAGATGTAGTAAATTTCGGTAATTAAACTAATAGTATAACTTTATGAATTTTTTAAATGCTTATTATACAAATTATAAAAACATAAAAATATATATTTTAACTTGAACATCTCAAACATGACTTCACTATGAACGCGCCCGTTGTAAGCTCGTCATGCTCTCATTGTGTGTTGCGATGGGGGTCGGGTCGTTTTCTTCCCTCTAATATGGCGAGGGAGGTGATGACTGGCCCACAAATCATACTCGTGAATAGCTGCTGCTTGAGGTAACTGGTCGAACTGCTGTTGGGATGCTCATTTATTTTTATTTACCTTTTTCATACAGTCATCGCCTCTAGTAGAATTCGTGTGACTTGGAAATTTAGTCAATGTGCGTGGATGCACCCACCGTTTGTTCTTCTTACAAGAGGTTATTCTAATTGCTTGAGTGAAATTAAATGTTCTTGTTTATTACCTCACAATTATTATTTTAATAAACTGGATGATAACGGTTTTGTGCGTGCATTAGTCCACATACCAAGCAATAACAATGTAAAATATCGAAAAAAAAAAAAAGAAGACGCAAAAAGCAAGCCCGGATTTTATTTTTGGCTTTCTTCTCCTAGTAGTAGTTAGAGAAAGCCGCAGGTTAGCTAGGGTAGGTTGCTCGGCGGTGAAGATCGCGTTAGTCCTTTAACTTAAATTGATCACAGATTAGGGGGCCACTGAAGAAAAATTCTAAATGTGGGTACATTTAGAATTTTTCTTCAGTGGCCCCCTGAGCTGTGGCCCGAAACCAAATTTTATTTTTTTAAAGCTTTCTAAATCTTGTACCACTTTTGGGCCTGAACTAGGACTTGAACCGCTAGACCAAAGACGACAGCACTTATTTTGACATAAAGTTGTAAACGCTTACCTGTTAATTCTACAGCTTCATCGTAGGAATAAGCAGTTTTAACATCTTCCGAAGTCTTGACTTCCATATTTTCGTGAGCGTTGCAGTATGACCCAACAATAATAAATGCTGATTTGCATTCAAACAGTTGATACAGCTGTTTAATTTATTACGTCTCTGAAAAATATTCTACCATGGCATGAGGGAGCCACTAAGGTTACTTCAATATTATCTCCTGGGCTGCCAGTACATTGTTTGATTATTGAGTCATGGTCCTGAAATATTCAAAATTAACGTTCATATGAATAATTTCAGTGGAGTCATCGTGATAACAGCTGTAAAAACTCCACTGCAGGACAAAAGCCTCCCCAAGAATGATCTTGGGTAAATATGTCATAATCGCCAACCTTGGCAGACGGGTTGGTGATCGCAGTAAGGTGGGCCGGAGGTTTTTATGACATATCTAATCATCATCATCGTCATAACAGCTGTAAAAACTCCACTGCAGGACAAAAGCCTCCCCTCAAGAATGATCTTGGGTAAATGCCTTAATCGCCACCCTTGGCAGACGGGTTGGCGATCGCAGTAAGATGGGCCGGAGGTTTTTATGACAAATCGAATCATCATCATCGTCATAACAGCTGTAAAAACTCCACTGCAGGACAAAAGCCTCCCCCAAGAATGATCTTGGGTAAATGCCATAATCGCCACGCTTGGCAGACGGGTTGGCGATCGCAGTAAGATGGGCCGGAGGTTTTTATGACAAATCTAATCATCATCATCATCATCGTGATAACAGCTGTAAAAACTCCACTGCAGGACAAAAGCCTCCCCAAGAATGATCTTGGGTAAATATGTCATAATCGCCAACCTTGGCAGACGGGTTGGTGATCGCAGTAAGGTGGGCCGGAGGTTTTTATGACATATCTAATCATCATCATCGTCATAACAGCTGTAAAAACTCCACTGCAGGACAAAAGCCTCCCCTCAAGAATGATCTTGGGTAAATGCCTTAATCGCCACCCTTGGCAGACGGGTTGGCGATCGCAGTAAGATGGGCCGGAGGTTTTTATGACAAATCGAATCATCATCATCGTCATAACAGCTGTAAAAACTCCACTGCAGGACAAAAGCCTCCCCCAAGAATGATCTTGGGTAAATATGTCATTATCGCCACGCTTGGCAGACGGGTTGGCGATCGCAGTAAGATGCGCCGGAGGTTTTTATGACATATCTAATCATCATCATCATCATAACAGCTGTAAAAACTCCACTGCAAAACAAAAGCCTCCGCCAAGAATGATCTTGGGTACATATGTCATTATCGCCACGCTTGGCAGACGGGTTGGCGAACGCAGTAAGATGGGTCGGAGGCTTAGCCGCTTGAAGCCTAGGCGCGCGCAAAAAAAATTCTTCGAAGCCCAGCCGATAACGTAACCGGGCGGCGTGAAGTGTCGAGCTTACAAAAAAAAATTTTAGGACGCAGATTGCGGCCTGCTGTTGTTGAAGTGGTGTTTTTGTTTGAGTTAAAAAGTCAAGCTTGTAAATGGTATCAGAATTTATTGCGGACGTCCTATTTGAAATATAATACTTGACTGTGAATGTAAGTAATACGTAAAAAAATCATCATTTGCGACTTAAAAAATATTTATTTTGTTAAATAGAGCAATCATTCGATTACTAGGCTATTGAAATTATTCTAAAGGTAATATTAAATGGAAATAAAAATAATACTTTTACTTAATAGTAGAAAAATATTTATTTAGAGGCTTACAAAGTTTGCACAGATTTCATACAGGAAGTATTTTTTTCACCCAAACTTAAATACTTAATTAATAATAAACGCTTTTAGACAGACCAAAACTATAATTACTAATTAAAAGCTAGATTCATATTGGAATTTATTTAAAAAAATCGTGGCTCTAAGTTAAATATTCCCACTAAAATATGAAAGTGATTGAAAGGTGTAGCGTTTTCAAAAAACCACACGGTAGGTTTCCCACTAAAATTTGTTCAGCAAAATTTAGGTACATAGAATAGTATATAAATAACTATTTACGTCAAAAAAATACCTTTTCAACGATATATCACACTTACTATTTGATCCCTGTTTAAAAATATTGCAAGTAAAATTAAAATTGCAAGTGTATGTATTCAGTAAACTACTCTCAAAAACCGTGTATAAAGCTGGGTACACATGTATGAAAAAATCGATTTTTTTTTTTTATTAAAAGTTTTTGTTAAAATTATGAAAATTTAAACTAAAACTGTAATGAAAACTTATTTTATTATTGATAGTCTGAATCCACACACGTGGTCATCACATCAGGGTCTGATAATGAACTGGTTATATACACTGGTACTCGAATCAAGTTTAACAGGGCTAATCAGGACCAACATTTGCGTAGTCTCTTTCGTACGAAGCATCGAAACACTGATGATCAAACACTATTAAACGGTCACCCATCCAAAAACTAACCTTGGTAAAAGTTTTAAATCGGTAAAAAGTAATAAAAATAATTGGCAAATCATAAAAAAAGTTATTTAAAATATTTATTGTAAAGATCAACCTTTCAGATTTCGGAGGTCACGTGACCGATTTGATCTGTACAAAACACCACCCATGTAAATCAAGCCTTATTTGTACATCGGGCGGTCGCAGCCATTTTGTTTTATTACGTATGGGCCGGCAAGTTTTGTTATGTTTAATCTTCTCATGATGTTAACTCAAATGATGTTATTTATTTAATTTTATGTCGAACAATAGTTACTCTTTCCAAATAAATATTAATCATGACGTTTTACACAGAATTGTGAACACGGTAAGCAATTACATTTATGAGATGGTCAGTAGCACTAGACATGTATTGAAAAACTTACCAATAATAAAAAAAGTAAACACTTTACACTACAATCCTTTTTCACAATAGCACTTTATTAAATATTTAAATGAAAAAACACACAAACTTACCAAATAAACGTATTAAAGTAATTAAAACACGTATTCAAACGAAGTATACGGCGGGCATACGCGACGCTGACTATCGTAAACAAACACTGAACTTTAACTTTTTTTTTGTTATACTTCGCGTTCCCGTGTACAGCTTGATAAAAGTTTTTAACAAGGCCAATTCATGTAGAATGAGATAAAAATATTAGAAAAAGGTGTGTTTGAAAGAGAAAAAGATAATAATGTTTGTTTCAACGAATATCTAACTGCGACAAAAAAAGGGACAAAACAGACGTTCGGGCTTCTACTGTTGACAGCAAAAAGGGACATTAGTCACATTTGGGCTTCAACCGGTTAGAAGTAGAGTGAAACAAAGAGCCTCGAAAAATATCAAAAGTGGGTTACGGTCATGTCCGTACTTTTGGACACAAAACGTATTGTCAGGAGGTTACTGTCTCTAGAGGCGTAACTGCTATCGGCTTTGGCCCTGTTCCTGTCGCCAGATGCAGATCCAATTTTTATTAAAGTACAATTTTTTACATTCCCTTTAAAATGTACTAAATAAGAAGATATACAGAATTAATGAAAAAAAATTATCTACTAGCGGTGCCCCGCGGTTTTACCCACGTTAAACTTTATAAATTATCACAGCTCCTCCCCCGTAGGTGATAGCGTGATAATATGTAGCCTATATGTTGACTCGACCTCTGAGTAATATTCATGCAAAATTTGAAATAAATCCATACAGTACTTTTTGAGTTTAGCCCGGACATACATACAGACAAACAGACTACTAAATACTAAAAATTATATTTTTGGCTTTGACATCCATTGTCCTCGTAGATCACGTCCCAGGATCCTTGGGACGTGATCTACAAATTTTTAAAAATGTTCAATGTACAGTTTGGATTTTCCTACGATTTTATTATACGTATCGATTCGGTGAATGTACTTAACTACTAGCAAAGTATAGATAGTAGCTGCAAGTTGTAATTTCTGTTGAATTTGGATTATATATATATATACTCATCTCATAATAGCTTTTGTTTTTAACTACAATCTGTTCGTGTTCTGTGTCAATGACATGTGTTCCAAATACCTACTTCTTCATATCGAATACTTGTTTTCTATTTCAGTTCGAGACGAACTCGATTTGAATGTCAACATTGAATAGCGGACTGATCTGTGTGAAAAGTGGCATTGATTTTTATATATATGTATAGATATGTAATCTATATATATAAAAATCAATGCCACTTTTCGTTGTAATGTTATAACTCAACAAGGCCTTTACCGATTTGGCTAATTTTGGTCTTGAATTATTCGTGGAAGTCCAGGGAAGGTTTGTACGTATAGAAAATTTAAAAAAAGTTTTGCAAAAGTGTAAATTTTTTTTTGTTTGAAGAAATGAAATTATTTTTTTTTTTTATTACTATGCCTTATAAGTAGCGAAGCACGTACCGGGCCGCTAGTTATTTCAATAAAAGTTATTGCTTTGCCCTTAAATAACTTTGTTGGGGACACATTGCTTTGCTTGTTTAACTTTGACTGAAAATTAATGTAATTTAAAAATAGCGTCTAACTAGGGAAAATTTGATTAAGTCTAATTTAAGTTCCTTGGGTAGATCAACGACCTTGGAAGACTCGCGGGAAGCCTCTGAAGCACAAGACCGGCCAGTGTAGAGATCCTTGGGGGAAGGCTTTGTCCAGCAGTGGACGTCTTTCGGCTGATATAATGATGACGAAGTTCCTTAATATATATTTTATTTTCCTCTCATAATAATTGTATTTAGAATCCATTTTCAAATACTTAACAATTTAACAAAGTCTTCCGAATTGTATGTTGCTATTTTATAAGATAAAAAGGCAGAAAGGTTCTCGAGTGGCGACCACGAACCGGAAGACGCAGCGTGGGCAGGTCCCCTACAAGATGGACCGATGATCTTGTGAGGGTCACTGGAAACTGCTGGATGCGAATAACGCATGACCGGCAATTGCGGAGATCTTTGGGGGAATTCTTTGTCCAGCAGTGGACGTCTTTCGGCTGATTTGATGATGATGATTTTATAAGATATACATGATGTTTACTGTTAAGGTACACTACTCATGAAAATCAACTAATTAAACGTAAGCACGGTGACGGTGGTTTGTAAATGCTTGCCTTTCACGCCGCGGGTAGTGGGTTCGATTCCCACCCAGGACAGATATTTGTGTACAGAAACATGTCTATTTGTTCTGAGCCTAGGTGTAATTATCTAGGTACATATTTACAAAAATAAAAGTAATAGGTATATGTAATATATCAGTTATCTGGTTTCCATTATAGTACAAGCTCTGCTTAGTTTGGGATCATATGGCCGTGTGTAAATAATGTCCCAGGTTATTATTGTTATTATAATACTGTTGCACTAAAATGTCTTGCGTAATTTGGCTAGTGTCCGTGGAGGTTGGCCGCTGCTGCCTAAATTCGTCCGGAAGTACTATTATACTTTTAAACATGTATACATATAAAATTATTGATATTATTATACACACAACTATGTTCACCAAATTCACATTTGATTTTAATATTTTATAAACTGGTTTCAACGAAATTTATGCACATAATAATTGTAGAATCAAAATGATAAAAAATGTCTGCAATTCTGTCTTACGCAAACTAATGAATAACTCGACCTATCCGTAGAATAAAGTTACTTCTGCATAATCGTTACTTAAGAGAGCGATTTGAAATTTGTCTAGTACAAAATCAGCTATATATACATTTGACATATTGTTTCTAGCAATTTGATTATTTTTCTATAAATATTTAGATTTATTTTTTGTTTCTACAAATATATTTCTATAATAGGGTGCTTCTTCGAGTGAGGCATTTTTTGGTGACTTTCGTGGCAATTTTCAAAGACAATTATTTTTTGAAATTGACATCTGAAGACATTTTCGATGCTGCTGTATGACTGCCTCGTTGGTCTAGCGGTAGCGTGTTCAACCGCAGATAACGAGGTCCTAGGTTCAAATCCTGTGTCGGGCCGAAAGTGATTTTGGGATTTTTCTGTAAAACGATATAATCTTAATATCAGCCCGAAGTCTGTGAGTTGGCGGTATTATACCCCCGTGCCTCGGAGAGCACGTAAAGCCGTCGGTACAGGCCTGACCTCTTTCCGGTTTTGTCGCTATTCGTCCCATTGGATCATGAGAGTGATGGAATAGAAAGTGCTCCTGTGTTTGTGCACACACTTGAGCACTTTAATATGGCCCGCGCAGATGGCTAATCTACTTTAAGACTGGCCGCCGTGGCCGGATCTCGGCTAGGAGGACATTATTTATTACATTTTCGAGGCTGCTGTATTCGTAAAGCAAAACATTGAACTTTTTACAATGGCGAAAGAGATTTATGCGCGAAATACAAGAAAATGTAATAGGTACTAGTAATGCCATTTAAAACCGAAACGACGCTACTGTCCAAGAATTGTTACGCAATGTGTGTCAAAATATTTAATGCTACGCCGACAGATAATTAATATTAAAATATTGCCGGTTGTACCCTTTAAGAAAAGGTTAGTCAAAGTCAAAGTCAAAAATCATTTATTCCGTAAAAATTTTACATTTATGTGGAATCGTCATACTTTTTTACCCTACCGTGCAGTGCATGACGTGGCAGCTACTGAGAAACACTGCCAGAAAACTCAGTAGGAATACTTTTTTTAAATAAAATATACTTAAGATTAATTACAATAATGTGTGTTGACTCAGAACAACTCAATCCCAAGCACTTTTATCACTTAAATAATCAGAAATTTTGTATTTGGCTTTAATAATTCTTTTAAACTTATTCGTAGACAATTCTCTAATATCATTGGGAAGTTTGTTATAGAATAAAAGAGTTACTTATTTATGCATGGCATGGCTTCTAGAACAAATGTATTATTCTGTAAATGAATTCTTAACAAGGAACAAAAAATCATAATAACATACTTACTACATTGTATTTGGACTAGAATACATTTTTTAATGATATTTTTATAAATTTGATTGTGCGACGACTTAGTTATTGTAACTGTAGGTAGTGATTTGATATTAATTTGTGTTTTGTATTTGCATGCTTTTGAACTAAATGTGAGGCCTTAATTCTAATATGTAACATCATTATTTAACCATATTTTTTGGCAAATAAAGTGAATTGAATTGAATTGAGGCATTTAGAGGAGAGCGATTTGAAATTAGTCAAGTAGGTACAAAATCAGCTACTTGTAAGATTTTACATAATATTTCTAACAATTTGATTATTCATATTCATATTCATATTCATTTATTTCGTAAAGCCAGTTTACATGTCAATAATTATTATATATTATGATGATCACAAATTACAATAAATAAAATAAAATCAAAATTACAATTCAAATAATAAGTCCACCTACAATCTAAAACAAGCTATACAACGTGGCAATGCTGCCAGCATTCTAGGAACGTTACCCACTGGCACGAATTTCGATTTTGATACTTTTAGAGTTTAGATTTTAAGTTAGCTTTAATTATTTTAATAAACTAGGATAATATGGAAGTGTTTGGCTGATAATAATAATACTCCATAAATAAATAAATAAAAATAAACAAGCTGAATAAAAATAAGATTATATCTATGTCAATTCAATAATTGGAATTCAATAATTCCTTATAATTATAAAAAGTTTGTTCAATGAGCCAGCGTTTGAGTCGGTATTTAAAACCTGACAAGGTAGGAGCTGTTTTAACGGCATCTGGTAGCTTGTTATATATAGTAGGGCCCATGACATGAGTCAGCTTGGAGGATTTGGCAAGGGAGTGTTTTACGGCTGTCAGTTGATTCGCGTGTCTCGTATTATAAGTGTGTACTTCTCCATGTGTCGTATAGTTTTCTATGTTCGCTCTAACGTACATAGCTACTTGGAAGATATCAATGGATGGCAAGGTCATGATGCCAAGTCTCTTAAAGTGGGGTCTGGCAGTATCCTCGTGGGGTATACCGACAATTGCCCTGATGGCGCGCTTTTGCATTCTGAACGCCCGCTCCCAGTCAGCGGCGCGCCCCCATAGTTCTGCGCCGTATTGAAGTTGTGAGTGAACTGTGGCAAAGTAGTATGTACGTGCTACTTCTTCCGACACCACACGAGCTACTCGGCGAAGCGCAAAGCAAGCACTGCCTATTTTTGCACAAAGTTTGTCAATATGTTTGTCCCATTTAAGGCCGTCATCTATTTCAAAACCTAGGAAATTAGTTGTCTTATTTTCCTGCAACCCTAGATTCTTAAAAGATGTTTATTAAATAAATTATAACTATACTAATATAAATGTTGGAAATATACTAAAACTACGTACAAACTAAAACTATCATTATAAAATTAAAATCAAAATATTAAATTGACGGTCACCGTAGGCTAGTTGGTAGTGCTCCTGCCTACGAAGCTGGTGGTCTTGGGTGCGAATCCCGGTAAGAGCAAATATTTGTGTGATGAGTACGAACATTTGTTATTGAGTCATGGATGTTTTCTATGTATATAAGTATTTATCTATCTATAAAAGTATGTATATCGTTGCCTAGTACCCATAGTACAAGCTTTGCTTAGTTTGGGGCTAGAATGATCCGTGTGACATTGTCCCTAGATATTATATTATATTATTAAGTTAAAAATAAAAGTATAATTTATAAATAAAATACCGCTTTCAAGTCGCCATCTGACTGACCGCAAGCCTAGTTGCTTAATCGCGCCAATCACTAACGGATTCGTAATTGCATGTGGTTATGAGCTTTATACAACTAAATCAGTACCACCATAGCCACCATAGCCTATGCTCACCTGGAAGACCTGAGGTGTCACTTGCGCGTTGTCGACCATTTAGAAAACTTATTACCTACTTCTTTCTTATTAACTATTTGTGTGGCCTACAAATAGCTGTCGGACGCGGGAGTCAAACCCGGGACACAAAGCGGCGAGGTCTATCTTAGCCGCTGCGCCACACGTGCAATCCAATATTCATCTGATGATACCTTTTATTTTTATAATCTGTTGTTGTTCTGTGTCAACGACATTCGCTCCTAATTATACCTACTTCTTTATATCGAATATCTATTTTCTATCACAGCTCGTGAACTAACGGCATTTTGGAATGTACATAAGTTTAGCCGTGTAGAATTCAGAATTGCCACCATTAACTGGATTTAATTCCATTTATAAATGTCTTCAAAAAGTTTATAATTTATTATTATGTTTTTTTATAATCTCGTGTGACATTTAGCTTACGTCGTTTGCAATAAATTCATTGTTTTGGGTGGATCTGGCTTAAATTCGGCTGGAAATGTAGTTACGGTCAATGGATTACACTACCGAGAGATGTTTTTCGTTCATAATTGCCAAATCTTAATTTTTACTACTATAAAAAATTTGAATTCATTCATGAATTAAGCTCCCCTTTTTTTGAAGTTATACTTCTTTTGGCGCGATGGAGAAAAATGATGAGAGTGAATTTTTACGATGCGCGCGCACACCGACACCAAAAAATTTAACAGCATGAAGTTAGTTCTAGGTGGTATGAGAGTGAATTTTTGCGATGCGCGCGAATCGTGCGCGCGCATCGTAAAAATAACAGCATGACGTTAGTTCTAGGTGGTATGAAAATTGATAACTATGTTCAAGTTGTATATTAAGAAGTATAACTTCTAACGCGTGTACATAAGTACACACAAGTTTTTTTTGTAATATGTGTTGTGTATGTGCACTGTGCAGTAGGTAGTTTATAAATTTAAAACTATACAATTGCCTCTTAAATTAGGGTTAACCATCTTAACCCTTTCCCGGGCAGTAGAAATATACTTGACACTGTATTATGAACTCTAATTAGCTTGAGATAAAGTTCAAAATCAATAAACTAGAATAATACCTACTTAATTATAAAAGATAAAAACAGGATACTTTCCATTTAGTTAAAGAGCGTTTTATACTGTGTATTCCATATGGTCGTTGCTTTAGCGGTATAGTCCTCATCCGCAGAAAGAGGGGACGTGGGTTCGAATACCGACTCGACCAAAAAACTTATTTAAGGATATTTCTGTTCCTATTTTCTCAGTATCAGCTCAAAGTCATGGAGTTGGCAGTATTACACCCTTGCTCCTCGGAGAGAATACGCAATATCAAAACTTGTTATGTACAGAGGCATCCAAGAATAGTCTTCTGAAGAATAATGTTATTTTATAATAATAAAGTATACAAATTTTATTGCCAATATAAATATGAAAATGCGAATTATTTATAAGGCTACTGTCATCTTCAATAAACTGCCAAACACTATTAAAGATCTAACATTGAAAAGGCGCTCATAGTTAGAAGGTCTCACCGGTCCGTAGGTGATCGGCGAGGTTAAGCAACTAGGCTCGCGGTCAGTCCATAGATGGGTGACCGCGAAAGTGGTTTAATTTCCAAGCGTCTCCGTGCTGTGGAGGGCACATTAAGCTGTCGGTCCCAATTGTAGTCATTAGACAACAGTTGTTAAGCCATGTCAGAGGCCTAGTAGGCGGCTTGAAGAACTCAACATACGATAAGTAAGTAAGTAAGATTGGAAAGGTTTAAAAAACTCCTCACAGCACAGCTAACTGGAAAATGTTACTAATTATTGCAAGTATTCCTAGCTGATAAGCAAATGCACATGCATCACTATCAATTTGCATATTAATTATAGTGTAATAGATATGGATGCATTTTAAGGCAATATTGTACAAGGATTCTTCACAATGACTTTGAAACTATGTTTGTACCTGCATTCAAAGCAAATAATAATAATATCTAGGGACAGTATCACACAAATCATCCTAGCCCCAAACTAAGCAAAGCTTTTACTATGGGTACCAGGCGACGATATACATACTTATATAGATAGATAAATACTTATATACATAGAAAACATCCATGACTCAGAAACAAATCTTCGTGCTCATCACACAAATATTTGCACTTACCGGGATTCGAACCCAGGACCACCAGCTTCGTAGGCAGGAGCACTACCAACTAGGCTACGGTGACCGAATAAGGAGATTCTATTTTATTTTGACCACGTGCTTAGGTTCAGTACGTCACTGATCTCTTACAGATTGGTGAAAGCCAATTACTTTCAGTTTGCTGTGGGCTCCTCATGCTATAGTCTTTTGGGAAGTTTCTATGAAATAATAATAATAAATACCCGAATTCGGCCACGGCGACCAGTCTCAACAGAGATTAGCCATCTGCGCGGGGCATATTATAGTGCACAAGTGTGTGCGCAAACACAGGAGCACTTTCTATTCCATCACTCTCATGATCCGATGGGACGCCTAGCGACACGACCGGGAACAGGTCAGGTACAGGACCGACGGCTTTAGGTGCTCTCCGAGGCACCGGAGATATATATACCGGTATAATACCGCCATCACCAAGACTTCGCTCGCTTCGCAATCGCTTTTGCCCGGCGATCGGGATTTGAACCCAGGACCTCGTTCTCTGCGGCTGAACACGCTACCGCTAGACCAACGAGGCAGTGAAAGCGTATTATTAGGCGAGATCAAGATTAAGGTTTTTGGTGTGTGCCGAGTAGTGAAAGTAACAGTTTGATTGGTTTCATTACTTTATATATTATCACGACTATTGGAAGTCTTTTTTAGGGTTCCGTAGTCAAATGGCTAAAAACGGAACCCTTATAGATTCGTCATGTCTGTCTGTCCGTCCGTATGTCACAGCCATTTTTTTCCGAAACTATAAGAGCTCTACTATTGAAACTTGGTAAGTAGATGTATTCTGTTAACCGCATTAAGATTTTTACACAAAAATAGAAAAATAATAATAATTTTGGGGGTTCTCAAAAAAATTTTGAGTTGCAGTTCTATGTATGGGGAATACATAGAACTGCAACTCAAAATTTTTTTGAGAACCCCCAAAATTATTAATGCGTCATAAATCGTAATCCGCAATTTACCTTTAATTTAATCAACTGAAATATTTGCTGCTGCGGAACCCTTCATGTGCGAGTCCGACTCGCACTTGGCCGGTTTTATTTTTAATAATGCCCGCACTTGGTAAATCAATCCCTATGTCGCGGGGTACCAATTTAAAAAACGTGTAATTGACGGATACAAATTACATCCAGGCTCCGAACATCTATTCTCTACATAAGTATGTATTTACAAAAGAAAAGTAGCATATGTAATATATCAGTTATCTGGTTTCCATAGTACAAGCTCTGCTTAGTTTGGGACCAGATAGATGGCCGTGTTACGAGCTTGTACTATGGAAACCAGATATCTAATATATTACGTATACTACTTTTCCATTGTAAATACATACTTATATAGATAACCAGTTGGGCCCCGCGGTTTTACCCGCGGTAAACTTTGTAAATTATGGCCTATGTGTTAATCGAAGGTGTCAACTAACTCCATAGCAAATTTTATTAAAATTGCTTCAGCCGTTTAGAGGTGAAGAAGTAACAAACATACACACTCACACACTCACAAACTTTCGCCTTCATAATATTAGTGTGATTACACCCAGACTCAGAACGAACAGATGTCCATGCACACAAATGTATCTACTGTGCTGTATATGTCCTGGGTAGGAATCGAACCCACGCCACCTGGCCCGTTATAATGTCTCCTTACAATAAATAAATCAATATTTACTTACATGGTATAGGTTCAGTGTAATTAAATGTTTAATCATATATAATCAGGAGTACCATAATTAGCAAGCCTTCGCATCAGACAGGGGTTTTATTTAATTTTCAAACACTAAATAAAATACCATTTAAAAGTTCACTTTAGTATAGTAAATATTGAGGCAGCACATATCCGTCCGAGCTCTTGGTAAACAAGCTAAAGACTACAGTAGTATAACTGTACAAGCTCTGTCCACTCGCTAATTCATTAATAGACATCGGATTTCTTGAATTTCTTGTTTGTTTTATAATGATTGATTTAGATTTTTCTTTTTAAAATAAATAACGAATTCTATAAAAATATCAGAGGTATAAATATTTCAATCGTTTGTACCTCTTTTTTATAATAAAATAAACAAACAAAATAAATAAAAAAGGTTTTTATTCACGTACAATAAAAAAAAGGCTTGTAAATAGTCAGAACATGTTGGTAGTACTTAATGTAGGTAAGTATACATCATAATTTCTAGTTACATAGATATTTAGGTACATTTTATGAAAACATTTTAAAATTTATTTTAGAATAGTAATGATATTTAGCTAGCTTGTATTAAGTTATTGTCAAAGAGACTATGTTTAAGTTTAATTATTGAAATCTATAGTTTTGCTATATTTTACTACATATTGTCTGAATGGTTCTGTCTTTATTAAGGTACGAATTCTATATTATTATTATGGTGGACCTTGTGTTTATAACGACGGTCGTGCTTTAATGCTACCACCGGCTCCAATATATCCTCTGCTAGTAATATATATTTATCTATGTAATTTTATGGTATCTCCGTTATACATATCGCTTAAACTAAACAAAATACTTTATATCTTTAACATATTGACTCACACCTGGTTCCTAGAGGGGTAGGCAGAGACAACTGATTTCCATTTGTCACGATTATTACACATGTTCTTCATAAATGCTCGCCGGTTTAGGGTACTTCTGACCAGGGCAGACCCGCGTTCCCGGGGCTCCTCCCGTTAGGCGCCAAGAGAAGTCCATGGCAGGTTAGGTTTAGTCGGTGCGAGTCCGACATACCCACCCGCAGACACTTTGCGGGTGGACTGCATAGACATTCCCCCTGACTTAACAAAAAAGGGGTACTTCTGACCTGGCCTTTCTTGGGAACTTCTCCGATTTGGTTAGATAATGTTCTACGGGATCTTTCCTTTCCAGTTAAATCATTCAAACAGGCCAGGTATACTTCTTTTGTCAATCTTCTTTCATTATTTTTTTCTAAATACCCAAACCATCTCAGCATACATTTTTCAATCTTTTTTTCGACATCCTTTTAATTTCGTGTCCAGTCTCTTAAAGTCACCCCAGACATACTTCTCAGAGCTCTCATTTCCAATGCATTTATTCTACTTTCATTATTTTTTGCCATACCCAACTTTCACTTCCATACATTAAAGTTGGCACTAACACTGCCTTTTTTGAGACTTGCAAACTACTCATAAAGTGCCCCATTCACTCGGGTCCCGGCATTTACTCTTCACCAATATCTATTTCTTGCTGTGCGGTGACGGCGGCGAATATCATCACCCCATCTCATCCCGTGGGGGGCGTAGAAGTCGACTCGAGGAAAAATCTACCAGAGGACGGGCAGCAGCTTCTGTCTGCCAAGCGTGGCGATTATGGCATATTCCCCAAAATTATTCTTGAGGAGGCTTTTTTCAAGTAGCGTGAATTCGTTAACTACTTCTATTTTTAGAGTATTATATGTAAAGTCAGTGTTAATAGGTGCCTTCTGATTAGGGTGAAATGTCATAAGTTTAGTTTTTGAAAAATTCATTTCTAGGTTATGTTCTTGCATCCAGGTCATTAATGTACTGAAAATATTTGTCAATTGGTAATTAACGTCGGAGTTCGTTTCGCAATGGGTAAGTAAAGAAATGTCATCCGCAAACATTTAAAGAAACATGCACAATAACGTCGATATTTTTTTATATTTTATACTTGCATATGTAAATATGGAAATGTAATATATCCGATGTTCATTCTTTGAATTAATTAAAACATTCTCAAGAACAACACTGGGTTGGGGCCCCTACACATATTTCATTTGTTAAGGACCATTTACATCACTTAAACGTCTCACGTTCTACAGTAATTTCACGGCTGGTAAACAATTTGTATAAAATAGACTTATACTTTTATACAACCAATTCGCGTTTAAAAAGAAAGTACGTGTGTATTTTAATCTGCAAAAAGCGAGGCTAGTCCTTTCTGAGACCTTGGCAACATACTTGCAGCTCTTCTACTGTTGCAGGGCCAGCCCATGGGCAACGGTGATTACTTACCTTCAGGTGACCCGTTCATTTGCTTTGCTATAATATAGTACCTATTGTATTGTATGTAATGTACATATATATTATTGTTGGTAGTTTAAATTATTATTATTTATAACAAGTAAATACATTCAAAATTTATGGAGAGCTAAGTGCGCCTGCCATGATCTGCCCGCACTACCCTTAGGATATACCTTAGCCGGGCCTGTAGCGTGGTTGGTAAATACTTACTTTGCACGCCACAACGTCGTGGGTTCGATTCCTAATCAGGTCAGATATTTGTGTGCATGCACATCTCTGTCTGTCCTTAGTCTCGATGTAATTATATAGTAGTATATATGAGTAGATATTTACAAAAGAAAACTAGTATATGTAGTATATCAGTTATCTAGTTTCCATAGTACAAGCTCTGCTTAGTTTGGGACCGTGTGTGAATAATGTCCTATGATATTACTATAAGTACCCTAATTATAAATAATAATAAACTGTATTTTCAGAAAGCATGTGTAGCTTCAAAAACAGTAGGTACAGACGCCAGCACATCCAGCTACCCCAATCTGTCAAATTTATTTTATAGATTTTCAACTTGATCACAAAAGCATAAGGTTCCCTTTCTATTGGTGAAATTTGACAGATTGGGTTAGTGTGGCTTAATGTGCTGGCGTCTGTTCGTTGCTATTTTAATATACATATACATATGCTTATATTTATATTTATATTTATAGTATAACATGATCTGTACCTTTTGAACCCTGCCTCTTACACTAGAAAAGCCTGTAACTGAAGAGACAGTGTTCGGTAATTTTAATTTATTTTCTTTTTTTAAATGACATTAATGCATATCAATGGCAAAAATTGCCTACCAGCCTCATTACAATTACAAAAAACTTATTATTTGCTCATCTACTTTCAGCCCGCAGATTGACTCGCGTAAATTATCTGCCTGTACCTATAAAATATTTTTTTCTAGCCCTTGGAAACATATCCTTTAACCGTGCAGAAACCATTATTTCTTAGAACACCAGCTATAGAATGAAGGTATTGTCAAAAAGTGCCACATGCATAATTTTATTTCATTCACTCTTCTTTCTTCGTACAATCTATTCTTCTTTGGGACTCATTTCCACCGGAAATCAGGTTGGCAAAGGGTCGTTACGCGTTTAAAAAAAAAACTCGCGCATTTCTATTGATATAGTGCGACAAGGATCTTTATGAACGTGGCTGTAAGTGAAACTTATACCGCCATCTTGTAAAGTGTCTAAAGAGACAGCTGTTCTTACGTTTATTATTGTATTATTTGGTATAAAACACTAACAATATGCCAAAAGTGATAAAAAGTGGTGTCAGGGAAATAGTCCTAAAGGTTAAGGAGATTTTCATGAAAGAAAAACACAGTGAAGGCTCGATGATTACATTTGAAAAAGTTAACGAGCGAGTTGCTGCCCCGATAGGTAAATGAAACCTTACTTGATTTTTAAGTCGCACCCGTGTTTTTAGTTTGAACTTTTTCATTAATGTATTATTAAGTAATGTGAATGAAATATTAAATTAGAAATAATTTTATTTATAAAGATAAAAATTACTGTTTTATTCCCTTGTGCTATTAAATTATTTATAATAATAAATCGATAATATATGGGTACCCTATAAACTTTTCGAGTTAGATATTCCTGGGAAATTATTCACACACGGCCATCTGATCTGATCCCAGGCTAAGTAAGAAACTAAAGTAAAGTAGAAATCAAATAGCTGATATACTACATAATATACTACTTTCATAAATACATACCTAAACACATAGACACGGGACAAACAGACATGTTAATGCACACAAATATCTGTCTTGAGTGGGAATAAAAAAAACCAACTAAGCCAACTGGCCCGTCAAAGTTATATAAAAAAATTGATTCAAAATACAATGGATACAGTCTATTGCCATTGTTAAGTTTTTCCATAATATTAGGGAAATTTTCTTAAAAGCAACCCTTGCCGTCATAGTGTCGCCCTCCCACAAATGTCAGCCACGTTCATAAAGATCCTTGTCCCACTGTATGATGATGATGATCATGATAAAGTTGTTTAGATTTAAAAATATAGTGTAATGAAATAAAACGCAATGATAATTAAAAAATAATCATGTACTTAGTCAAATTGTAACTTTACTTACTTAACACCTATAAATGCATGCGATGAAATATTTTCAGGCATTATATTATTATGCTTAGAATATATTTGTACCTAAAATTTTCATTAATTGTTCATTTCATTGCCGCTTTTCTGTCCGGTGGCAACATTAATGTTACTAGTGCACCACCTATGGACAATGTAAAATAATTTTGATCAGTATTGAAAGTCAAAACATGGCACTATAGTAATTTATGCTGCTTAAATCACCAGGATGTATGACGTATCAGCCACTGAGAAATACAAAAAAAATGTAAGAGCCCATCTTAGGGTTCCGTATCCGAAGGATGGCAAAAGAACCCTATTACTAACCCTCCACACTCATAGCCAGCTGCACTCACCGGCCCGTGAGCAGCGAGGTATAGCACCTAGGCACGTGATCTTACTATATATGGGTGACCGTCAAAGTTTAATTTCAGAGCGTCTCCGTAAATCGGAGGGCACGTTAAGCTGTCGTTCCCGCTTGTGGTCATTATTTTTTTTGAAGATATTTTAAAGGGACTAGTCCCTCCCTCTTACCCACCACTGCAACTCCTGTAAGCCAGGATCAACAGTGGCACACAATGAAATGACACTGAGCGGTGAGGCTCAGGCATGTCCCGGGGAATGGCTTTAACTGTCTTGGATCCCGCAACGAATTTAATCAGAAAGAAAATAAGGAGGAGTTTGCATTGTGGTCATTAGACAACAGTCGATAAGCCATATGTCGGGCAAGTTGGCGTGGTTGGTGAATGCTTGCCTTTTCGCCGCAGGTCGTGAGCTCGATTCCCACCCAGGAAAGATATTTGTATGCATGAACATGTCTGTATGTCCTGAGTCTGGGTGTAATTGATCGTAACCTGTGGCGCAGCGGCTAAGACAGTCGCCTCGCTGCTTCGTGTCAAGGGTTGGAATCCCGCGCTGGACACCCATTTGTGTGACCCATAAATAGTTGTTCTAAGTCTGGATATAATTTGTGTCCGTCTATTATATGTTTGTAAAGTACCCCGCGACACAGGGATTAAATTCCCTAGTGCGGGCAATGTCTTAAAAAAAGAAAAAATATTGTAATTATTTACAAAAGGATAATAGTATACCATATACCAGTTATCAGGTTTCCATATTACAAGCTCTGCTTGGTATGGGATCAGATGGCCATGTGAATAATGTCTCAATCAGAAGCCTACTGGACGAATTGTACAACTCTGACGTTAGGGTAACCACTGCCCATACGATACAGAAAGACGACTAACTCTCTGCTATCCGTCCGTCTGTCTGTCAGCGGGCTGTGTCAAAAAACCGTAATAATTTAAAATTTCCACAGAGTATGTAGGTATTTCTAATGCACTTATAACAATAAATAAAATAAAACTAAAAACAAAGGTAGTCCCCATACAAATATCGCGAGATTTTCTTGTTTTTAGCTCAATGAGCGTGTGAGCGGGTCTCGCTTTTGGACGGTTATTTGAAGTAGGTAATATTACTACAGGTTTATTTACATATTTTCCGCCGATGTTATAACCGTTTAATGAAAACCAGCGAACGCCAAAACCCTGGGGACTTGTCATCATAGCGGAATAATTCTTTCGAGTTACACAGGGACCGCGCTACCCGAATAATTGTATAGGTTGTCTTAATTCCAGGCACTCACATAGCTAACTAATCAGAAGTTTCGCTATGTGCCTCGTTGTTCTAGCGGTAGGGTGCTCAACCGCAAATAACGAGGTCCTGGGTTCAAATCCCGGGTCGGGCCAAAAGTGATTCTGGAATTTTTCTGTAAAACGATAAATTTCTTAGTGACAGCCCGAAGTCTGGGAGTTGGCGGTATTATACCCCTCTGCTTCGGAGAGCAGGTAAAGCCGTCGGTGCTGTACCCGATCTCTTTCCGGTCGCTAGCCATCTCATCGGATCATTAGAGTGATGGAATAGAAAGTGTGTGTAACAATATGTTTTGCGCAGATGGCTGGACTCCGTTGAGACTGGCTGCCGTGGCCCAAATTAGGCTAGGAAGACATTATTATTACTTTCATAAATAAATAGACAGCCTACTGTGCTAATTATAATGAAATGAATAAAAAAACCGGCCAAGTGCGAGTCGGACTCGCGCACGAAGGGTTCCGTACCATTATCTATATAAAAAAGGAAAAAATTCACGTTTGTTGTATGGGAGCCTCCTTAAATATTTATGTCATCTTTAGTATTTGTTGTTATAGCGGCAACAGAAATACATCATCTGTGAAAATTTCAACTGTCTAACTATCACGGTTCACGAGATACGGCCTGGTGACAGACGGACAGACAGACAGCGAAGTCTTAGTAACAGGGTCCCATTTTACCCTTTGGAACTGAACCCTAAAAATATCTTTTAGCAACGGTAGAAAATACTTACAAAATAGAAACACGGACCAGGAATAGAAAGTAGGTGAGCAGTGTGTGTTGATGACAACTCCTACGACGTTCACACCAATCAGCGACATGATACGAGCCACCATCATCCCTAAGGAGCTCACCAAACCCCTGGAACGTAAAAACAAAAATGCTAGTGATTTATGCACATCAAGCTACCCCAATCTGACAAATTTACCCAATTGGAAGTGAACCTTATTCTATTGTGATAAAGTTGAAAATCTACAACATGTAACGTAATCAACGCACACCCTCAAACACCCCAATTAGAATATTATGTTGTAATCATAATACATACACTGAATTTCTAATTTAACATGTATATGCATTGTTATTTACTAAATTAATTCCTTGGAATAAAGTTCATTTTTCTTTATTTTGTACTGAATGATGGAATTTGGATGAATACAAATAAAACTGCGATTTTAATAGTCTTATTACTTTGACTTACGGTCCATTTCAATTTGATTTGACTGTACAGGGTTAATATGACAATAATTTCCGTAGTTTTAATTACTTTGGATTAAAAATCTTGTGTGTACTTATGTACACGCGTTAGAAGTTATACTTCTTAATATACAACTTGAACATAGTTATCAATTTTCATACCACCTAGAACTAACTTCATGCTGTTAAATTTTTTGGTGTCAGTGTGCGCGCGCATCGTAAAAATTCACTCTCATCATTTTTCTCCATCGCGCCAAAAGAAGTATAACTTCAAAAATTACCTATATTAAATCGATATAAATCGATTCAGTAAACGATTCTGAACAAACTATTTTCAGGATGTGCGTTAATTAAGTTACGTGCTGTATAAAATAAATTTTGACAGATTGGAGTAGATGGATGTGCTGGCGTCTGAACGTAAATATAACAATACTTACCTATTGCAAGTAGGATAGAGATCAACAAAATAAAAAGTCACGCAGCCAATCCCCGTCGACGTAGTCTGCATCAGCGCCAGGAACACCAGATTAGCCGCAGGGTGTGTCAAATTAATAAGGTTTGCACTAATTCCCGCCAGTACAAGAATAGTCAGAAGTACTAGACGAGGTCTGGATGCGACCTTCGCAACTCCAAGGTTTAGGATAAAGAAGAATATCCCAAAAACTATTCCAGAGTAGATGGTGTTCGGAGAGATAGTGTCGTCGCACACTTCCTGTAACATACAAAGGATAATGACTGTCTTAATAAGTCACTGACTGCCTCGTTGGTCTAGCGGTAGCTTGTTCGTAGAGAACGAGGTTCTGGGTTCAAATCTCGGGTCGGGCCAAAAAGTGATTTTGGGACTTTTCAACAGAAAAGTCCCAAAATCACTTTTTGGCAACAAAAAGATGCTTTCTCAGCATCAGCCCGAAGTTTAGGATTTGGCGGTATTACACCCCCGTGCCTCGGAGACCACGTAAAACCGTCGGTCCTGTACCTGACCTCTTTTCGGTCGTGTCGCTAGTCGTCCAATCGGATCATGAGAGTGATGGAATAGAAGGTGCCCCTATAGCTAGTCTCCATTGAGAGTGGCCGCCGTGGCCGAAATTCGGTCGGGAGGACATTATTATTATTATTAAATAGCTGGTGGCTGATCGAAATAAACGAACCTGATCCAAAAATAGGGTATCATTTATACCAAGCTTTGTAGTACCCATATCTTGGTTTATCCTCTCGCAGAAAGTCCTCCCTGTTTCCAATTCGACACCTTCGGAGAAAGATTTGAAGAAGATGTTGACTATCGTTGGAAACCACATGAAAAACACGTTGTTCCTGTAACAAGAAGGTCTAAATGTTTACATACACCATAACCCGGGTTTCCTTTAGGCTGCACTGATATCACAATAGGATGTATAATAATGGTTTTAAAATTATTCAGCTATCAGTGTTTGTATTTAAAATTTATATTTTTACTATATCATCATCATCATATCAGCCGGAAGACGTCCACTGCTGGACAAAGGCCTCCCCTAAGGATCTCCACATTACCCGGTCTTGCGCCCTTGCGCCCTGCTTCCCGCGACCCTTGCAAGATCGTCGGTCTACCTTGTAGGGGGCCTGCCCACGCTGCGTCTTCCGGATCGAGGTCGCCACCCGAGAAACTTTCTACCCCATCGGCCGTCACTGCCACTTCAGTTTGGCAATACTTTGGGCTATGTCAGCTACTTTGGTTCGCCTACGGATTTCGACGATTTTGAATCGATCGCGCAGGGATACTCCGAGCATAGCCCTCTCCATTGCTCTTTGGGTGACCTTGAGCCTTATGATGAGGCCCATAGTAAGAAACCACGTCTCTGCTCCATAAGTTTTCACTGGAAACACACACTGGTCGAAGACTTTCGACTTAAGTCACTGCGGTATTTGGGACGAGAAGATATTACGTAGCTTCCCGAACACTACCCAGCCAAGTTGGACTTACGACTTACCTAGTAATGGTCTGTCCTAGGTAAATATAGTCGTCTACAACTTGGAGTAGTTTTACTACATAAATATATTTTTTTCTAACATTTTTTTATCACTTTTCTAGTTATATGCGTACACTTATGTATATTTTATCATGAAGACATTGTGTAGGCATTTAATGGTGTTGCAATGGTGCTCTTTACATTTAAATTTAAATTTCTTACGTGCAACAACACAACCCCATCAGGAAAAATAGCTGCAATGTTCTCCAAAGTAACGGCTTCTTGAAGATCGCCGCTGTGTGCTGCTTGAGCGGTTTAAAAAATGACTTATCTTGAGACATATCTTCTTCGGTTATTATGTATTTAACCTGTAGAATACAGAATTAATGAAACGTGGCATATATATTCTGCATTACGTATGTACTTGTATTGTAACTTCTATCAACTAAAATATTAAGTACGCAAAAGAAAATGGCAGAATCCGTATCGCATACTTCCTTTGTTGTTCAGCTATACAACGTGTAACAGAAAGTGTGAACGTAACTTAAGGGGGTTATAGGGTATCAGGACGGCTACCTATGGACGAAACTTCAAACAGAAATAATCATTTTTTATTCAACTAGTAATTTATTTTTCTATCGACCACCTAAATCAACAACAAAGATTACCGTCATTATGAACAACACTAAAAACTCAGCCGCAAGGGTAATGAATGAACCTTACCGCGAACTCTTTGGGTACCTACTACTTAGACTGTTAATAAAAAGTGTGGTTCTGTACAGTCACATAATTTATTACACGTGTTTATTTTAAGATTCAATCAAATGTTTAACTGAATTTTTGCTCTAATTTTTAACGACATTTTAATCATTCATACTTTGATAACTAGGAAAAATCACTTAATTTAATTTAAATTGATATTCGGCAAGATGTTGGATCTAGGAGAAATAAATAATTTAAATGACTTATGTAACTGCAGATATTTTTTTGTGTGTTAAATAGATATAGAAAATTTAATATTCTTAATATTAAATTTTTCTTTCAGTATGTGAATTTAATCTGGCCGGAAACGAATAGGTACTTAATTTTTAATACAAACTATACAAACTAACCAGATAAACCCACGCGGTACGACTACTGATAAAGTACGAAAAAATATGAATAATGTACTAGGCTCATATGAACATTAGGGGACATTTCGAATTCCGTCCTAATTTTGTCGCAAAGAACTCTAATACGGCGGCGAATACAAAGGATTAATGTAGGTAAATAATAAATGGTTAAATATTTATTCATATTCGGGCCCCGCGCGCCGCGCCATTTGAATGTGTTCGTGTATAACTCATTGGTCTAGCGGAAGCGTGTTTAACTGCAGATAATAAAGTCCTGGGATCAAATCCCGGGTCGGGCCAAAAAGTGATTATGGGAATAATGAAGTCCTGGGTTCAATTCCCGGGTCGGGCCAAAAAGTGATTATGGGATTTTTCCGTAAAAAGAAATTTCTCAGTATCAGCCCGAAGTCTGGGAGTTGACGATATTACACCCCCATGCCTCGGAGAGCACGTAAAGCCGTCGTTCCTGTGCCTGACCTCTTTCCGGTCGTATCTCTAGTCGTCCCATCGGATCATGAGAGTGATGGAATAGAAAGTGCATACATACAAATAAAAAAATATGAATAATGTACTAGGCTCATATGAACAGTAGGGGATATTTCAAATTCCGTCCTGATTATATCCAAAGTTACACTAATATGGCGGCAAAATCAAAGAGTTGATGTAGGTAAATAATAAACGGTTAAATATCTTTTAATATTCATGTAAGCGAGCCGCGCGCGTCGTCGATACCTAGGCGGCTCTTTTGAGTGGATTCAAAGACGCCGCCAAAGGGGCCGCGTTCGAAGAAAGCCGCCAAATTCATCAAATATTGTGCAATTTCATTTATTTAATAAAAATATTAAAATCATCAGTTGTTCGTAAACTGCTGTCTATTTAGGTCGTGTTTAGTTACTAAATCGTCTAAAATGTCGTTTAGTAATGAGTAAAGTGTTCCGCGAAATCCTTAAGTATGTCGTTTAGTGATCGTAATAATAGCCTCAGACGTGCACTTTGTGATGATGAGGATTCATAGGTCACAGAATTTAAGGCTGTTTAATTACGAGGAACCTATGTCGTGAAGGGTACAGTGTCGCGATGGAGGCCACGCCTCTTTATAACTAAGAAACATGAAAGCTTTACGATTCTATGAATATGTTGTACATGAGAGAGACTCGTGTTAGTTGGCAAGTCTTAGAATTAAGCTTTCGGTGTCGGTGCAGATTTTAGTGAACGTGAAATAATGAAATTCTTCCATCAGTACTGAAAACAACTTTAACTAGAAGTTAAACTATAAAAAGGATCTCGTAATGTGTTTGTGTATCACGTACTTATACGATGTAAAGTATCCAATAGCTATTCAGCAGTGCTATAAATAAAAACATAACTCTAAAATAAAACAAAATATGTGTAGTGAGTGCAATCGGAATCAAACTACCAGGCGTGCATAGAAACACAGAGGTATGTCAAACAATTTCTAGCGTAAATCAGAATCAGCTGTGCTGTGTTAGTACGGATGTTCGTTATATCGATAAAAATACTTGTCGATATATTGAACGGTATATTATTTTACGATCAAGATTAAAATGATGGTATTTCGGTATGAGATTTTGTGTATAGGTAGGCTTAAGGAGACCGTATATGCCCCTTAAGTTACGTTCACTCTTTCTGTTACACGTTGTATAATTTGTACCACTTGCTAAGACAACTAAGGTTTTGATTTTAATGTAAGTATAATATTTTTAGAACTTTGTGATTAATTAATTAAATCAAAAAGAATATTTCAATTATTTTCAATAAATAAACGTAATAAAATCGTAAACTAAACGCAGTTACGTTTACAGAAATTGCCATGTGTAAAATAATATAAATGTCGAAATTATAATTAATTATTTATAAATGGGAACAACATTTCATATAAATCATATAATTATAGACGTATTTATTCTAAGTGAGCACAGTAGTTGCGTTATATCAAAATAATTAATGATTTTTAATAGTAACGATTTTCGTCGTCAATATTTTTTTTGTTCATGGCAATTATTTATTGTCAGGCAAAGACAATCTGTCAGGTATTTATTGCTGTTGTTTTGATACATGTCATCAATTTGGCAAATTATCTTGCAGATATTACGTGAGTTCAGCATCAGTTCCTCCGTGTTAAAATATATATCTATTGACAGTGGATTCACGAAAGGACGCTTTATCATTTAATTAAAATGACGAGTTTGCAATGTGTTAATTGCAACATTCGCTTGCCCCGACTAAGAAGACAAGCATTATTCGAAGAGAGTGAAGTTCTCAATAAACCCAATGTTGCTTTGTGATATGTGATAATTATTGTCTGGTACTTATGTGAAGATATTCTTAGATGAAGTAATACTAAGGATAAATTAATAATAATATCAATAAAATTATTGTAGTTACAAAAAACAAAGAATCTATTGTTTTATTTACCTCCACTCAAATCCTCATGTATAACCTCTCGCAATCTCACACAAATGTACACTGGGTTATGAACTACCTATGTAATTAATGGAAATAAAGAACTTTTCATTATCTCACGAATAATAGTTTTTTGCATCTTCTCAACCTAACTCGCGACCCGGTTAGGGTTTTCGGGGCAGGTTCGGAATAAATCCATGTAAAAGACTATAAATAGAGCTACAACATCTACTTTATCACCATACAATCTTCATTGGTGCACTAGTTAACACTAGCATTTCATTGCCACATCAGTAGACACACTTTGATATTAACAGTATCTTTATTACTTAGGCAGTAAGAGTGATTTTTGAACTGCAATGTTTCCACGGTCATGGGGTTGACCCACAGATTACCAAACATAACCTTAAAATAAAACTGGCTATAACTTTTATATCCCAAGTTCTAAAAATCTAAGAAATTAAAAATGCCTTTTCTATCACATTAACCACCAATTAAAACATAAAATATCTCGTAACACGAAATTTTACTAGCGGTACAAAAGTCCCATACATTCTTGCCGTTTGCCTTTACAAACAAGACTGGTCGGCGGACTGTCGGCCACCAATAATATAAATAACTAGCGGCCCGGTACGTCCTTCGCTACGTATAAGGCATAGTAATAAAAATATGATTATTAAGTTCATCATCATCATCATCATCATCATATCAGCCGAAAGACGTCCACTGCTGGACAAAGGCCTCCCTCAAAGATCTCCACAATTGCCGGTCTTGCGCTATCCGCATCCAGCGTTTTCCAGCGACCCGCACAAGATCATCGGTCCATCTTGTAGGGGGCCTGCCCACGCTGCGTCTTCCGGTTCGTGGTCGCCACTCGAGAACCTTTCTGCCCCAGCGGCCGTCGGCTCTACGAGCTATGTGCCCTGCCCACTGCCACTTCAGCTTGGCAATTCTTAGGGCTATGTCGGTGACTTTGGTTCGCCTGCGGATCTCATCATTTCTGATTCGATCTCGCAGGGAAACTCCAAGCATAGCCCTTTCCATTGCTCTTTGGGTGACCTTGAGCCGCCTGATAAGGCCCATAGTTAGCGACCACGTCTCTGTTCCGTAAGTCATCACTGGCAACACACACTGGTCGAAAACTTTCGACTTGAGACACTGCGGTATTTGGGACGAGAAGATATTACGTAGCTTCCCGAACGCTGCCCAGCCGAGTTGGATTCTACGATTGACCTCCTTCTCGAAGTTGGACCTACCTAGTTGGATGGTCTGTCCTAGGTAAATATAGTTCTCTACAACTTCGAGTGCAGAGTCTCCAACCTTAACTAGAGTGGGTGCAACATGGATGTTTGACATAATTTTCGTCTTATCCATGTTCATTTTCAGACCCACTTGTTGAGAGACTCTGCTGAGGCCATCGAGCATTGTACCGAGGTCGTCAAGGGTCTCAGCCATGACTACTATATCGTCGGCAAATCGAAGGTGGGTGATGTACTCGCCATTGACATTGATGCCAAAGCCTTTCCAGTCCAGAAGCTTGAAGACATCTTCCAATGCAGCGGTGAACAGTTTCGGAGATATAACATCTCCCTGTCTCACACCTCGCTGCAAGTGGATAGGTTTCGAGTGCAGGACCTGGAGTCGCACTGACATAGTGGCGTTTTCGTACAAACACTTTAACACCTCGATATACCGGTAGTCAATTTGGCACCTTTGGAGAGACCTCAGTACGGCCCAAGTTTCGATCGAATCGAAGGCTTTCTCATAGTCCACAAACGCTAAGCATAATGGCTGGTTATACTCTTCGGTCTTCTGTATAACCTGCCGCAGCGTATGTATGTGGTCTATGGTACTAAAGTCTTTACGGAAACCGGCTTGTTCGGGAGGCTGGAAGTCGTCAAACCTGCGTGCGAGACGATTCGTAATGACCCTCGAAAACAACTTGTAAACATGGCTCAGCAGTGTGATGGGTCTGTAATTCTTCAAGAGGGTTTTATCGCCCTTTTTGAAGAAGAGCACCACCACACCCCTGTGCCATGCTTTTGGCGTTTGACCTTCTAGTATGACGGAGTTAAATAACTTCTGAAGGGCCCGTAGGATTGGTGTACCACCCGCCTTCAAAAGCTCTGCCGTAACTCCATCATCACCAGGCGCCTTGTTGTTCTTAAGCTGTTCGAGAGCCATTCTAATCTCGCACAGGCTGACGTCCGGGATGTCGTCGGTGAAGTGTTGGGTTAGTCGTGCTCTGGGATCTGAGGCACAACTATCGACAGGTGACTGGGTTTTCGCATACAGCTGTCCATAGAACCTCTCGATCTCTCCCAGCAACTCAGGTTTAGACGTGACGATTCTGCCATCCTCAGTCTTCAGCTTCGTCAGTTGGCTCTGTCCAACAGACAGTTCTCTTGCAAACACTTTAGAGCCTTTGTTCCGCTCAATGGCTTCTTTAATACAATTTGTATTAAATTGGCGCGTGTCGCGAGTCAAAGACTTTGAGATCTGTCTGTTGAGCTGCCGGTATCTGGTAGCATCATCAGAGGATGTCAGAACCATTTTCCGTCTTTCGTCCATAAGCTGCAGGGTATAATCAGAGATCTTTTTGGTTCTGTTTGTACGGTGGGCCTTGAAGACCTTAGACCCAGCCGTATGGACAGCTTCTACGAGCCTGTCATGGTATGAGTCCACTTCCTCGCAATCTGCTAGGCATTCGAAACGGTTTTGCAGTTCGAGCTGAAAGGGTTCAGGGTTTTGGATGTGGATGGGTAAAGGTCGGAGCGTAGACTTTATCAGTCGGGACCTCTGGAGCTTGACATTTAGGTTCAATGAGCCTCTCACCAGTCTGTGATCGCTCCCGGTTTTAACCATATTGATCACTGAGACGTCATTGAACACCTGTCTACTCGTCGACAAGATAAAGTCTATCTCGTTTTTTGTTTTACCATCGGGGCTTACCCAGGTCCATTTGCGGTTTTCCGACTTCTTGAAAAAGGAGTTCATCATAAAGAGTCCCTCCTTCTCCATGAAGTCGGCCAACATTTGGCCCCGGGGATTCCGGTCTCCAGTTCCAAATTGCCCCACTTTCAGCTCATTCCCGAATCGTTTACCCAGCTTCGCGTTAAAGTCCCCCATGACCACAGTGAAATAAGAGTTCGAGGTATGTATGGCTCTAGAAATATCCTCATACATGACCTCAACCTCATCGTCGGAGTGCGTCGAAGTCGGCGCGTAAACCTGTATGACCTTCAACGAATACCGCTTGGTAATTCTGAGTATAAGGTACGCAACCCTAGTCGACACACTCTCGATTTTCACTATGTTGTGTACGAGGGACTTGTGGACTATGAACCCAACACCACCTTGGGACAGTTGGTCGCCTTCCCGGAAATAGAACAGATTCCCGGATTTCAGGATTATCGTGTCCTCCCCCTCTGTTCGGACTTCAGATAATCCTATTATGTCCCAATGTAACCTGCTCAATTCTTCCTCCAGTTCGATCATCTTCTCGTCGGTCCGCAGTGTGCGTGTGTTGTATGTTGCCAGGGCCAGAGGTCGTCGGTTTTGGTAACGCGGAATCTGCCGGGGATTCTTAGCACCCCCTGCCCTGCCGTAACCACGGCTGTTACCACGGCTGGGAATAGCAGGGCTGCCGGGGACTGGGGGCCGCGGTTTAATTGTGTCCTTCATTTGAGGGGATCTGCCATAATCGCCACGCTTGGCAAACGGGTTGGCGATCGCAGTAAGGTAAAAATTGGTACTCATAAGAACGCTGCTGCCCATTCTCTGGTATATATTCCCTCGGGACGACTTCTACGTCCCCCCACGGGATGAGAGGGGGTGGTGATATTCTCTAGGCCGTCACCACACAGCAGTATTAAGTTCAATTATTCAAAAAAAAAATCTGTGTGTACTTATGTACACGCGTTAGAAGTTATACTTCTTTGGCGTATGGAAAAAAAATAATTAAAATGCAGTAGTGATTAACGATAAATATTAAAAATAATCAAAAAGATTTTATTTAAATAAAAATACTAGAATATACAACTTGAACATAGTTATCAATTTTCATACCACCGACACCTAAATTTAACATCATGCTGTTAAATTTAGGTGTCGGTGTGCGCGCGAATCGTAAAAATTCACTCTAATCATTTTTCTCCATCGCGCCAATAGAAGTATAACTTCGAAAAAAAAATTGCTAAAAGATGTTGATTTTACACATTTTCTAGACCTTATTTAAATTTTCTCTACATACAAACCTTCCCTGGACTTCCAATAATAATTCAAGACCAAAATTACCCAATTCGGTAAAGGCGTGGTTGAGTTATAACATTACAACGAAAAGTGGCATTGATTTTTATATATACAGATAAGCGGCTACGACACAATGATATTGTATGTCATGTAGTTCTATTGCTATTCAGTTATTGTCAGGCGTATTTTACCTGAAACATTGCAGTGACTATTAAATAGATTTGAAAGGTTTTATCTTTAATATAATAGGTCTTTTATATAGTACATAACACGAATATCTATAAAAAACACGAATACCCATTAAAGGGGAATGCCCAAGTGACTATGATGCTTAGTATCGGTGCAAAAATTATTGTGCCTAGATGAAAACTACTGTTCTATGTTGGGATTAATATATACTTTCAATTAAAATTAACATGATTTATGTAATTTGCCGGGTTTCATGGAAATAGGTGGGTGAACATTAAACATCTTAGGTAAAGAAACGTTGGTTGCCGACTAGTTAATAGACAAATTATGACTTAAGTAATATTGTGGAGTAAAGGTGGCCAATCTTAACGGAGTCTAGCCTACTAAGCAGGATATATTAAAGTGCATGTGCAATCGTAGCTGCACTTTTATTTCCTCGCTCTGATTGTCTAATGGTGCAGTGAACAGTTGATACACCGGCGAACTGTACTATCCATAATGAAGTGATATTAGACACTATTAGTCTCCTGTCTCAAAATCACTTTTCACAATAAGGAGTCTCTGTCTCAGATTACAATTATTAGCGTAATGGAGTCTCTTTCTCAAAGTCACTCGAGTTGTTGCGAATAATACACAACTGCACACACAAGAAATATCAAAACATTCGCCAAACACTATGATAAAAACCAGTAGTGACTTGCGTAGTTGCGCTGTCACATAACGTCAAAGATCACTTAAGTGTTGCCAAACATACTAACAAGATATCGATTTTTTATCGATTTGCTTATCAAATCGTGACGTGTCATTTTATATGTTCGTGTTTTTATATTCTAGCATTTAGAAAATAAAAGAAATGAATAGTATTTCTTCGTAAGTAATAAATCTACAATTCGTTTATGTAGGTTGTACAGAAATATTGTTTCAGTAGGAATGTCTTGGTTATTTCACAAAGCAGAAACCCGCACCACAACGTAACGAAAATTAATAGACTTAAGAATATTCAGCCCTAATTTACCATTACTAAGTGCTATTGGCTATTTTATTGCGTAGTAACATCACTAATTTGGTTGAAATAAATCCTTATTTCTTTTTTGTTCATCGATTATTGACTTTAAATATTCAGAGTGAATTTATTTTCATTTGCGGTAACATTTTGTTAATGGCGCCGCTCGTTTATAATACAAAAACAATAAAAGGACTTATATTTGGTTTTTCTTTTATCCGGCAAATGTGAAACTCCATATTACGATACTAAATTATGATAATTCAAAATAGAATTTTTACTTATAATGATCATGTGGCACAACTTAGTTTTAAACGATACTGTTTTTGGGCATTTGCCTTTGAAGATTTCGGCCACGGCGGCCGGTCTCAACAGAGATTAGCCATCTGCGCGGGACATATTATAGTACTCAAGTGTGTGCGCAAACACAGGTGCACTTTCTATTCAATCACTCCCATGATCCGATGGGACGCCTAGGCGACACGACCGGAAAGAGCACAGGACCGACGGCTTTAGGTGCTCTCCGAGGCACGGGGGTATAATACCGCCAACTCCCAGACTTCGGACTGATGCTGAGAAATTTTACTTTTTACAGAAAAGTCCCAAAATAACTTTTTTTGGACCGACCCTGAATTTGAACCCAGGACCTCGTTCTCTGCTGGTGAACACGCTACCGCTAGACCAACGAGGCAGTACGAGACGGATACACTGTAGCCCGGCCACTGAAAATCTATATATATATAAAAATCAATGCCACTTTTCGTTGTAATGTGATAACTCAACAACGCCTTTACCGATTTGGCTAATTTTGGTCTTGAATTATTCATGGAAGTCCAGGGAAGGTTTGTACGTAGAGAAAATTTAAAAAAGGTCTTGAAAAAGTGTAAAATCAACATCTTTTAGCAATTTAAAATATTTTTTTGTTTGAATAAACGATCTTAATAATATTTTTTTTATTACTATGCCTTATACGTAGCGAAGCACGTACCGGGCCGCTAGTAGTAAGGTAATGCGGGGCTATTTCGTCTAAAAAAAATACGTTTGAAATCCAATTGTTTGCTGTTTCGCCACTGCAAACTATAACAAGAAATGAGTAAATGCATCATAAAAAACGTTTATTGGTTAACAGTTGCGGTGTATTACTAGTTAATAACACGAATATTTTAATTATAAAATAAGGAAAATTATTAAAAATTCTGGAAAACGGCTGAATAGCCCCGATGTGGGGCTATTGCAACCTTTCACTGTATCTCTGCCATCTATGAACCTATTGAGTAACTACTTAGTACTTCATAAAATTAACGTTGATATGAATGTCATTCTAGACTCTACAATAAGCCAGGAGGGTTTAATTTCCAGTAAAATAGTTTTGAAAAAACAGTGGGGCTATTACGTCTAGTCCTCATACATGCTAGTGATGCGCCATATGCTTCGATAGTTCTTAGTTAAACAATATTATTCAGTTCTAATTTATGGATAATTCAACTACATAGTTTTGTTTTATTTTAATAGGTGGTATAAAATCAAGTAAATTAAAAATACCAAATTATTGTTTGTTGGATGGCAAAAAAGAAATATAGATAAAATTAAAAGATAGACACTGTATTGCACTTACAAATTATCAAACAGTCTTCAATTTACAGAGTATTATTTCTTACTGGAGATATAATATTTTATGTTAACTTTGAAGTCAAAAACACTTAAAACATAGATAATGTAGGTTAACGATTTTTTTTTAATTATTTAAATTTTAGTACTACGAGGATGTACAAAGGTGGACTTAATGCCAAAGGCATTAAGTCCGTCTTTCGAATTCAGTTGTGAACACTGTCGGATGACCGGCAGATACATGGACACACTGTAGTCTTGTTTTAAGTGTTGACCTAGGTATATCATGATACTTCGCCGCTGAGTACGTGGTCATTCGATTGCTTCTCACATCATCGAAAGCTTGTTTAATAGTTTGTTCTGAATAGGTCTTTTCTCGTTTCCGCTTTTAATGACGGACCATCTATAACAATGAATATGTATAATATAGCACACACACACATACCGACAAACTTTCCGCATTTATAATAAGTATTAGTAAGATATACAACTTTACTAAAACTGAGTTTAAAATATATTGAAAAGCTATGGTGGCTTTTTTATTTTCAGCAAAAGTAGGCTCAACCCGAAAAAACTCCGAGGTCAGAATAATTGATAATGACAATGTTAAATTCATCGTAATTTTATCGACGCTAGGACATCACTGACTTTTTGCAATTTCTTACTAAAATGTTGGGGCTATTGCGTCTTGTTATTTTGGTTGGAATAGCCCCCTTCATAGAATTTGTGGGGTTATTAAGTCGCATCACATTAATCAGTAAAAACAAAGCGCACAGTAAAACTAAATAGCACAAAAGATTCATCTGTTTTTCGTCTCCTCACATAACATTAAAAGCCTTAAAAAAAACGAAATTTTACTTACCTTTGCTCAAAAATCAGCGGAGCATGATCTTGACCGCACTTGTCAAAAATGGCGTCCTTTAGAAAAATGGGCGTCAATCAAACAATTCATGCGCTAGCACTACCATCTATATACCGATCTAAGAAAGAGAGTTTTCGTTTTCCATTCATAGATATCGTTATTAGTAAAATATTATGAAAAAAAAGTTATAACCATAAGACGGAATAACCCCCTAGACGGGATAGCCCCGCATGACCTTATATAAATAATGTGGTGATACTGTTCATCTTTCTCGTAGCAAAAGGTACATATCAGTACAGTCTACTGCCATAACCATGACTCTGTTTGGCATCGTGGCCGGGCCAGAACGGATCGCACCAGGCTATATGTTACTGACCCTTCTTCAGTGTTTGGTTAATTTTTAACCGCCATCAGATGCCACCAATCCTTTCTTTGTGAACCCCTCCGGATAATTCGTACTTTTGATTGTATGTTTATCAATCTGGTTGTCACAGTACAGTTGTTCCAAGATATATACAACATGTAACGTAATTAACGCAAATCCCCAAACACCCCAATTAGAATATTATGTTATAATCATAATACATTCACTGAATTTTTATTTAACATGTATATGCATTGTTATTTACTATATTAGTTTATTGGAAAAAAGTTTTTTTATTTTTATTTTGTATTGAATGATGGAATTTGTATGAATACAAATAAAACGGAGATTTTTAAAGTCTTATTACTTTGATTTACGGTCTATTTCAATTTGTTTTGACTGTTCAGGGTTAATATTACAATAATTTCCGTAGATTTAATTATTTTCGGGATAAAAATTACCTATATTAATAACTAGCTGTGTGTTAAATTTTATAAATTACCCCAGCTCCTCCCCCGTAGGTGATAGCGGGATAATATGTAGCCTATATGCTGACCAGACCTCTTAGTAATATTCATGCAAATTTTTAAGTTAATCCATACAGTACTTTTTGAGTTTAGCCCGGACATACATACAGACAAACAGATAAAAACCTAAAAACTATGTTTTTGGTTTCGATATCGATATAAATCGATTCAGTAAACGTTTCTGAACAAACTATTTTCAGGATGTGCGTTAATTAAGTTACATGTTGTATACTCACTGAATATTTATGCTCACCGGATAATTATCTCTTTCCCCACCATTAATCTCATACATCCTCTTCAGCACCTCCAGAGCTTTCTCATTCTCCCCTCGACTTGCTAAGTACTTAGGACTTTCGTATAAGAAATATATGAAGACGGTTCCAATGAGAAGAGGCAGAGACATAAGGAGAGACAGGAGGCGCCATGGGCGGTAGGTGATACCGAGTAAGTCCAAAGGAATTTTGAAATTAAAGGAGAGGATGATATAAGCAAGAGCTGAAACAAAATCAACGGTGTATTAGGTGGTATATGTACAAATTATAGTATTTAATTAATATTAAAGGTTTGCATAAGAGATTTATTAAATAAAATCTTTATTAAGAAATTTTTATTATTCCATTTTTCATACCTATACACAAAATTCCTCAAGGTCACAATTAGTGAAGTAAAACACCCTTGTAAAATAAGACAACGTCGCATTTTCTTAACTTTAAATAGAATCAATTACTCGTTAATTTCGACAGTAATTGTGATTTTGGGAAATGTCGTGTATGATAAATGAAAACATAAAAATAAATGATGATAGGGAAATTATTCGTATTGTTACATTTTTTTGTTATGGGATCTAATAATAAAAAGAAACACAGTATATATAGATATTCAAGACACTTCACCGACGATATATTATGGATTGGCTGCAATAATTAGATATATTTTATACATCAATTACAGTAAACATTTGTTATATAAAATTAATATTTAAATAATCGGTGAAATCCTTGCTTAGCATGTTTGAAAACGAGTTGTTACTCCAATGATATTTTGTTGTAAGACTGAAGGTATGTGGAACGGACGATTGTCTGATAACTCTGGATTGTTGTTATCACAATACGATGATAATAATTGTAAAAATGTACCTAATGTTTTTTTAAATAATTATACTACGATGAAATATGAAACAAAAATATATATGGCTTTATCACTCCCTATTTGTTATTGATAAAATGTCTTGAGAAATTAATAATAATAATAATATCTTAGGACATTATTCTCACACGGTCATCTGATCCCAAACTTTTTTTTTTACGCGGGCGACAAATGATTATGTGGGTCACCTGATGGTAAGTGATCACCGCCGCCCATGGACACAACAGGTGTCACGGGTGCGTTGCCGGCTTTTAAGAGGCAGCAAACAATTGTTGCTGACCCTTCCCCCCACCCCAATGAGCTCTGGCGACCTTACTCACACTCGGAAACACAACATTAAAATTATTAATGTTATTTTTAAGGAATGTCTTCTGTAAGGTGGGGGGGGGGGGGTACTTCCCCAGTCGGGCTGCTCTTCAAGCGATTGAACGCTATGCCCTGCCTCTCTTAACTAAGCAGAGCTTGTACTATGGACACCAGATAACTGATATATTACATATAGTATTTTTCTTTTGTAAATACATACTTATATCTATAGATAATTACACCCAGACTCAGGACAAACAGACATGTTCATGCACACAAATATCTGTCCTGGGTGGGAATGGAACCCACGACTTCCGGCGTGTAAAGCAAGCATTGCAATCCTGTGCTTGCCCTCTGACTCTGATAATGTCCTGGGGCTCTACCGGCTAAGACACCGAACATCATTTTCGCGAATGGCGTTTAAATAAATAAAGGTTAAAAATGACTTAATCAATCGTTAAATCGGCTTCAACGTTGACAATTGATTTCGGACCATTTATAACGTCGCATGTGGTCTTGGAAGCCGATTTAACGATTGATTAAATCATTTTCAACCATAATTTATTTGAACGCCATTTAAGAAATCGATGTTCGGTGACTTAGCCGGTAGAGCCCCTGGTCGAATTTCAGCCATGGCGGCCAGTCTCATTGAAGACTAGCCATCTGTGCGAGATATATTATAGTGCACTAATGTGTGCGCAAACCCAGGGGGGGGGGGATTTAAGTAATCTATCTTAAAATATGCATATTGTATAATAGATAAGTAAATTAATTGACGGGCCTGCTGGCGTGTTTCTTAGATATGCTGCCTTTCACGCCGCAGGTCGTGGGTTCGATTCTCACCCGGGACAGATATTTGTGTGCATGACATGTCTGTCATGAACTGTTTGTCCTGAGTCTGGGTGTAAATTATCTATATAAGTATGTATTTACGAAACAAAAATAGTATATCAGTCATCTGGTTTCCATAGTACAAGCTCTCAAGCTCTGATTCGTTTTTTTTTTAAAGACAACGCCTGCACTAGGGAATCTAATCCCTGTGTCGTGGGGTACTTTACAAACATATTCTATTCTATGTATTTAAGTATTTATCTATCTATATAAGTATGTATATCGTCGCCTGGTACCCATAGTACAAGCTTTGCTTAGTTTGGGGCTAGGATGATCTGTGTGACATTGTCCTTGGATATTATACTGTATAATAGACGGACACAAATTACATCCAGACTCTACACACTCTACTACAACAACTATTTACACAAGTATTTATTAGGTCACACAAATAGATGTCCGGCGCGGTACTCGAACCTGCGACACGAAGCGGCGAGGCGACTGTCTTAGCCGCTGCGCCGCACGTGTAGTGGCCGTGTGTGAATAATGTCCCAGGATATTATTATAAGAAATTATTTACCGAAACCCAGCATTTCGGATGACAAGTTGAAGCTATTCATGATGAAAAGGAATTGACTTCTGTATTTGACACTCGTGCATTCTCCGACCATTGTCATTGTGAACGAAAATGTTGCTGTCGTGCTGAAATTTATAATTTTAATTATTAATATCAATACTTATAGAATTGCATCGCCATTCTTTTAAGAGCTTAGTGGTAGAGAAAAAGGTATGGGTTCTTTGTCTTTCGGGTCACTATCTGCTATTTGTTATATTTATATATAAACATCACCGCTAGATCAATAGACGCGTTAGCACGGAGTCCTGGGTTCAAATCCCGGGTCGGGCCAAAAGTGATTATGGGACTTTTCTGTAAAAAGAAAAATTTCTCAGCATCAGCCCGAAGTCTGGGAGATGGCGGTATTATACCCCCGTGCCTCGGAGAACACGTAAAGGCGTCGGTCCTGTACCTGAACTCTTCCCGGTCGTGTCGCTAGGCGTTCCATCGGGTCATGAGAGTGATGGAATAGAAAGTGCTCCTGTGTTTGCGCACAAACTTGAGCACTATAACATGTCCCGCGCAGATGGCTAATCTCTGTTGAGACTGGCCGCCGTGCCCGAAATTCGGGTAGCAGGACATTATATAAACATAATCCTTTTAGCCTCTAGCACACGAGAGGACAAATAAATTGTTTATTCGACTCTTAAAAGGTCCCTAGTTCCAAAGTTCAGCAAGACTCCCATAGGCGCAATACTCAGATCATAAAATTCGGAAAGTCACAAATCATCATCATCATCATCAAGTTCTTACCCTTCGGAGAGAAGTGGCGTCTCTATGTGTCCTCTACCGCATTTATCACGGGGAGTGTTCAGATGAATTGTTTGAGCTTATACCTGCCGCCCCATTCCGCCACATCACCAAAAGTGGAAATTTCATCATCATTCATCATGAATGGTCATCTACCACCGTGCGTTTCACAAGAAACTTTTTGCCGCGTTTCAAGAAGCGAGCCTATTGTTTCCTTAAAGGCCGGCAACGTACTTGCAGCTCCTCTGGTGATGCGAGTGTCCATGGGCTGCGGTGATCACTTACCATCAGGTGACGCACTTGCTCGTTTGCCATCATATGTTATATAAAAAAGCCTCCACAAAGAATGGGGAGATATGCCATAATCGCCACGCTTGGCAGAAGGGTTGGCGATCGCAGTTTGATGGTCATAGTTCACAGAAAAACGTTGTTTCCCGTTCTCTGGTAGGTATTCCCTCGGTCGATCTCTACGCCCCCTACGAGATGAGATGGGGTGATAATATTCTATGCCGTCACCACACAGAGTATTGATGAAAATTGACACTTACTACGCTAACTGGCTGTGCCCCGCAGTTTTATCTGCGTTAAACTTTATAAATTATCACAGCTCCTCCCCCGTAGGTGATAGCGTGATAATATGTAACCTATATATTGACCCAACCTCTTCGGAATATTCATGCAAAATTTGAAGTAAATCCATTACTTTTTGAGTTTAGCCCGGACATACATACAGACAAACAGACAAAAATTCTAAAAACTATATTTTTGGCTTCGATATCCATTGTAGATTTCACCCCAAGTATCCTCTTTAACAAAATATTCAATGTACAATTTGTCTTTCCTACGACTGTTCTATATGTACTAGCTGTGCCCCGCGGTTTAACCAGCGTTAAATTTTATAAATTATTACAGCTCCTCCCCCGTGGGTGATAGCGTGATAACATGTACCCTATATATTGACCTGACCTCTTTGAAATATTCATGCAAAATTTAAAGTAAATCCATGCAGTACTTTTTCAGTTTAGCCCGGACATACATACAGACAAAAATTCTAAAAAAACTTGTGTGTACTTATGTACACGCGTTAGAAGTTATACTTCTTAATATACAACTTGAACATAGTTATCAATTTTCATACCACCTAGAACTAACTTCATGCTGTTATTTTTACGATACGCGCGCATCGTAAAAATTCACTCTCATCATTTTTCTCCATCGCGCCAAAAGAAGTATAACTTCAAAAATTATATTTTTGGCTTCGATATCGATTGTATATCACGCCCCAAGTAGGTACAGTTTTGACTTATGTATAGAGATTACTAGCTATGCCCCGCTGTTTCACCCGCGTTTATAGTAGTTTCGGCCTAAAAGAGTAACAAACATACATCCATACTCACAAACTTTCACATTTATAATATTAGTAGGATGTGTACCTTTAGCGGTTTTGGCAGTGCACGCCGGAATAGCTCGCAGATGGTAGGTTTTTTCCTACTTACGTGACACTTATCGGCATATTTTGGACAATTCACACAATATCTTTATAAATTGTAGCCTATGTGTTAATAATAATAATATCTGGGGACAATGTCACACAGATCATCCTAGCCCCAAACTAAGCAAAGCTTGTACTATGGGTACCAGGCGACGATATACATACTTATATAGATAGATAAATACTTAAATACATAGAAAACATCCACGACTCAGAAACAAATACTCGTGCTCGTCACACAAATATTTGCACTTACCGGGATTCGAACCCAGGAACACCAGCTTCGTAGGCAGAAGCACTATCAACTAGGCTACGGTGACCTAGTACCTAGGTACTGGTGTGTTATTCTGATGTATAAGTTATATTATTGTAAAGTTCAATTAAAATCAATTTAGTAGTTTTTTTACGTGAAAGAGTAACAAACATCCATTCATCCATACTTACAAACATTTGCGTTTATAATATTAGTAGGATGTTTTTTTTTTCGATCTATTCTTCGACATGGCAATCTGTTGTTTGTCAACAATAAGCCATTTCTCTGACTGGTAACAATTTATCTGATTGGGTTTTGGCTTGGTGAGACCCTTTTTAATTGTGTCTCATTCCATTTTGTTGAACCTATCTAATAGATTTGGTATACCATGTCTTTTCAATCGCTTGAAGCGCAAACTTCTGTCGCCACTCAGTCCTTGGGCAAGCTCATTTTTATGTTTTGCAAGTTTCTCTTGGTACTTGATGCTATTCTTCGTTATCTCCTGTTTGACGGTTGGTAGTTTCAGGTCATAGTATATCATTTTGTTACTTATGTACTGAAAAATTAGTAGGATGTGGTACACTTACAAAACACATCCCAACAACTTCACGACTAGCATGTACTGCCAACTGCCCGCCAAACTACTCGCTGCTGCAAACAGGAAGCCAACGCTAGTAGATAGCAGGAGAGCATGCCTCCTGCCACGCATGTCGGTGTAATAGCCCCAGGGGAATGCGAATATTACTCCTAAAAAACATAAAATGTTACGTAAAACCACATCAGCTTATATTGCAAATGTATAGCTTGATAGGTAGCCGTGTGTACCTATATACAACATATAACATAATTAACGCACACCCTCAAACACCCCAATTAGAATATTATGTTGTAATCATAATACATACTCGTACACTTACTTTTTAATTTAACATGTATATGCATTGTTATTTACTAAATTAGTTTCTTGGACTTAAGTTTATTTTTCGTTATTTTGTATTGAATGATGGTTTTTGTATGCATACAAATAAAACTGCGATTTTAAAAGTCTTATTACTTAGACTTAGGGTCCATTTCAATTTGTTTTGACTGTACAGGGTTAATATGACAATAATTTCTGTAGTTTTAATGATTTTGGAATAAAAAATTACCTATATTAAAAATGATATAAATTGATTCAGTAAACGATTCTGAACAAACTATTTTCAGGATGTGCGTTAACTAAGTTACATGTTGTATAATAAAATCGATGGAAAGTCAAAACTGTACATTGAATATTTTTTTAAAGGATACTTGGGGCGTGATCTACAATCGATATCGAAGAAAAAAATATAGTTTTTAGAATTTTTGTCTGTTTGTCTGTATATATGTAAGGGGTAACTCAAAAAGTACTGCATGGATTTGCTATCGGACGATCAGCATTACAGTAATTACGTGGAGCGCAGCGGCTAAGACAGTCGCCTCGCCTCTTCGTGTCGCGGGTTCGAGTCCCGCGCCGGACAACAATTTGTGTGTAGGGTGCGTTGTTGAACAGTGAACCACCCTTTTTTTTAAGTATTATAACTTGCTAGAAAATAAAGCTAAGAATTTCGTTTTGGTGTCATTGAATAGGTAATTTCATAAGGTTTTTCAGTTTTTGGTTGCAGAAAGCCAGAGTGACAAACTAAAAAATAAATAAGGTTTTTTTAAAAAATGAAATTTGGCTCACTGTGTACTATGGGTAGTTTACACTGAACCACCCGTAATTCAACAGTGAACCAGAATTTATTTACCAGTAAGAAATCGTTACGTCAATATAAACCACGCATTGTTTCATAATCATCTTTTATTTTTACCATTTAACCCAAAAATAACAAATATTGATTGTTCTAAAAAAATTAAACACTTCAATTATACTTTGGTAATCGCTAAACCTTAATTATAAATAATAATCTTGATGGTCTTTTCGATGGTATAATAAAAATAGTCATCATTTACTGACCAACCAGTTAAAGTACCACGAAAAAACCAAAGAGGGTAGGGTTAACTGGAAAACTTTAGCGACAGTAGTAGGAATGACGCTAAAGTTTTCCAGTAAACCCTATTCACTTATTAATAAACAGTCTTTTTGAAGGTATTAAGGAATCTTCTTTTAAGAATCCGTAGAAAATCGAATACAAACACAACATATCAATAATTTTAACTTCAATTAAAAATTTAGATTAACAATCAGCCTTTTTAATAGTTTGGTTCTCGGTAGGCATTTACCTACTTAATAACGCTTAAGTTGTCATATAAACTTTATTAGATTAATTAACAAACCACCTTTTCGATGATGTAATCCAGTCTTCGATAATTTACCAGTTAAAGAACGCGGCAAATTAAATATCAGAATCATTTTAATGTCACTCAGCTTCACATTTGCCATATCAGGTTCTAAAGGAAACATGAACGTTTCATTAAGGCGCTCTTTTAATTTTAGGTACGAAACGCAATATTCATCATCACTTTCTGTGTCCAGAATTCTCGCAATGTAATAAACAACCCGTTTTTTAGATTGCAGCAACACAAGGACGTATTCATCAATCGTTGGCTTACGCTGTAAATCAGGAAAATTTTCATCTATGATTTCATGTCCTTGGTCATCTTCCTCATCTGACTCTATATCTGTTTCACTGTCAAGAATTTCTTCTACTTCACTTTCGCTGTCTTCGTCTCGTATAACTGTTCTTTTGTTCTTCCTATTATTGAATGTCTTTCTAATTTTACTTGTCGATGGAACCATTTGATTTCCACAATCTTGTAGAACTTTTCTTTTATGCTGACCTTTTCTTTTTAATGCAGCAGTACGTTCCTCAGCTATTCTTTCCTTTTCTGGCGTGTCGGTTGCTATCATGCTTTTACCCAGCTTTCTTCCTTTCCGTTTTCCGGAACGTGGGCCAGCCTTTAGCAGAGGACGAAACATTAGTGGAGTGATGATATTGTCCTCTCCGGATTCTTCATCTGGTTTCTTTGGCGGTGTTGCGTTTTGGTAATAACTATGATGTTCTTCTGATAGTATAGATGGGCTGTCTCGATCAGGTGTAGCAACGAGATCGTAAGTTGAACCACGTGTCTCTAGAGGACTAGAATAACAGAGCTGTTGATTTATGCTTCTATTCATGTCGAAAATAGCAGCAGCTTCAAGATTAGGGTCTGTTTGTGACACTGCAGGAACTGGGCGGTCTGTCACGCTACTTGGCATGAAATCTTCATCGGAGAATATATCCTTATTAAACGGAAAAATTCCACATTTAGCAAAAGCTGCCGATATATTTAGTGGAGTCATTGATCTGGGATAGGCATGACCAACGAATCTTGCTATCTCGTAGATTGTAACTGGTTTCCCTGGGTTGAGTAGCATCCATGACTCAAGTGCAGAATAATAATAAGTCTATAAAGGGCCCATCAAACCCACATCTAAAGGTTGCAATTTGTGAGTAGTGTGAGGATGAAACGTAAGAACCACAACACCAGATTGTTTCGCTAAATCTAGAGCCTCGATGGACAAATGTGATTCATGATTATCCATGATGAGCAGAGATGGATTTTCTGGTGTTGTGCTTGAATACTTAATGAAATGTTTCATTACATCTATGAATAAGTTACTAGTCATCCAACCTGAAGGATTCGCGAGTCCTAAACTACCTGGAGGTGCGCCGTATATCATCAAGTTTTTGAAGTTTTTCCGAGGAAATATTATAGCAGGGGGCAGAGCGTGGCCTGTAGCACTAACAATACAGCATGTAGTGACGAGAGTGCCCTTTTCTCCACTTACGACTTTACCTACTTTAGCTCCTACAGGAGCCACAACTTTCTGAGGTTTCTGGACGGTGGTGGTGCCGGTTTCGTCAAGGTTAAATATTCGAGTTCCATCCAAAAATCTAGGCTCCCGTTTCAGTACCTCTTCCAAATTATTGAAAAATATTGCAACAGTTTCACGGTTAAATGAGGTAGCTCGTGCGAGACTTACAGCTTCTGGTTTCTTCACTGAAATATCACAATGTCTTTTTTTGAAGAAACGAAACCATTCCAAACCCGCTAATTGATCTCTTTCCCAGGAGTTTGGTATTTTAATGCCATTAACCTTTGCCATTTGGAACGCCACTTTCCTACATTCTTTGACGGTCAAACCGTAAAACATTAGTGCACAGTCCTTGTAGTATTTTAATAATATTTGTTCATGGTCTTGAGAAAACACTTTATTAATATCATACCTAGGTACAAGGGATATATTATCACCGTGTTCACGTTTGTGTTTCACATATCGGCGCAATGTAGGGTACGGAATTTTGTAAGTTTTTGCCGCCATCCTAATGGATTTACCATTTTCTACCATTCGTAAAGCCGACGTCATTTCGTCTTTTGTGTGTCTCCCTATTTTCCGTTCCTTATTCTTTTGTCTTGGCATCCTACAACAAACACAAATATTATTGATTTTTAACATAACCTATCGAGAAACAGAGAAGCAGGTTTTGAGGTACACAGTGAACCGGTTCGCTGTGTACTATGCAGAACTGGTTCACTGTGTACTACGCAAAACTGGTTCACTGTTCAATACACACACCATTCAAATTATAATATAAAAAAATAGTGGGTTATATATTGAATTTTAATATCACAATATGCTCATAAAACGACTAAAGGTACAACACATTTGACACAATTCAGCTTTCGTTCTTATAATGAATAACAAAATATACAAAAATCGGTATACTTACTTGAGAATACAATGTATTTTTGGCGGGAAACAAACAAGCCACCGTCAAACGACACGCTCAAACCGCTGCCGCCGGCTCACTACGGGAGAGAGGGCGGGTGCCCGCTAGGCAAGTTTTAACACGATCGGTCAAACTGGCAACGTTTCATTTTGTTCAATACGGCGGGTGGTTCACTGTATCTGGTTGGCTCACTGTTCAACATCCCACCTACTTAATTTGTTATTTGTTTTATTAATAGTTGTTCTAAGGCTGGATTTAATTTATTTGTGTCCATCCATTATATGTTTGTAAAGTACTCCGCGACAGGGATAAGATGTTCTGGTGCGGGGGTTGTCTTTAAAAAAAAAACGTAGGATTAGCTCAGGTGGCCGTTTTTCCTCGCTTTACTGATCATATTGCATGCTTCCAAATGAACACTTATGTAAACTAAGTTAAATTAAAGATTATCTGTGGGAATAAACCTTTTTCTTTCTACGTTTTTCATTCTTTTCAATAAAACATAAGTTTAAAAGACAAATAATATTTATTTCGGAAATGTGTTAGCATTTCGTGCTAACACATACAATTGCTTTATATTTTACTATAGGCGTTATTATTATCCCAGTAGATTTAAAAGTAAAAAATAACTGAAAATGCTAGATGTGCCCCGCGGTTTTACCCGCGTTAAACTTTATAAATTATAGCCTATATGTTATTCCGATATGTAAGCTATATTACTGCAAGATTCATTTAAATCCGTTCGGCAGTCTTTGCGTGAAAGAGTAACAGACATCCATACATCCATCCATACTCACAAACTTTCTCATTTATAATATTGGTAATACGTAAATAAAATTAAATAAGGTTATTCATTGAAATTAAATATGACTACAGTTTTAACATAATATCTTGGGAACATTATTAACACACGCCCATCTGATTCCAAACTAAGCAGATCTTGTAATTTGGAAATCACATAACTGTTATACAACTTTTCTTTTGTAAATACATACTTATTGAGATAATTACACCCAAACTCAGGACAGACATATATGTTCATGCACACAAATAACTTCGTTTCTTCATAATCATCATGTGAGTCGGATGACGTCCACTGCTGGACAAATGACTCCCCCAAAAGGTTTAAATAATGGAGTTGTGTCCAACATTTGAAAGGATATGCCATAATCGCCACACTTGTTCTGGATATGCGAAAGTAATCTAGAAGAAAGTACAAGAACATCTGCATTTTTACTTTTTTTATATTCCCAAAGACAGCTGAGATAATAGCAATCAAAGTACGCAATTCGAGCGATATTATTTCAAACCGCAAGCGGCGTTTGATCGCGCTGTGACGTCACGTGTCATCGTGATACGGATCGCAGTATGATAGTCATAGTACACAGAGAGACGCTGCTGCCCATTTTCTGGGAGACATTCCCTTGGGTTGACTTATACGGCCCCCACGGGATGAAATGGGAAGGTTCTATTATTTGCCGTCATCCACAAATTCGTATACATATTGATAAACATCGATAAAATGAAACAATTCGAATCTATGAAATGCCCTCTCCGGATGTAAGTATACCGAAAGAGCGGCCCGCGTCGCATATTAACGTAGAGCGAAAGTTGCATAAAACTTCCCTAAAATGATACGACCTCTCGCATCTCCCCGCCAGTAACCGCCCAGAGTCATGTGAGATACCACACAACGGAACATTTTCATTACGTTTGCACGTAGGGTGGCCAGGGCCGCAGCAAAGGCCAATGGCAGTACGGCGGTGTAGTGGTAGAGTGCCTGGGGGTCATACTGTTACCGGCATATATATGATATTATTATAATTAATTCATTAAAATTGGAAATATAAATTAGGAACCAAATATAATAGTTCCAATGGTGCTGCAATTGATAGCAGCAGGCAGTAGTACTAAGAGGATTAATAGCCCAAAAAAAAAAAAACCGCTCAGTGTCGAGGTTCGAACCCCAAAGGAGCGCCCTCCAGCGCGGGTACTTCGTTTGAATTTGCTAGACGGTTCGATCCCACGCTCACCTGAATAGGCCGGTGAAGCAGTGAAAGCCTCATAGGCAGCAGACGTCATGTTAAGAAAAAAAAACGATCAGGCAATAGTTCTCTAAAAATGAACAAATCATTCATTTACCTGCAAATGGTGCTGACGCCAGAATACCGGTCTCTTTTATCCCCAACTGAAGGTCGCAGCTGGATGCCGTCACGATGATCGCATAGCCGAAGACGTCCAGCGCAAATGCCAGGATGATGATACCGCAAGCAGCCAGGAGTAAGTAGTTGTAGCGGCCATGACCTGAAAGTTTTTATGTAGAATCCATATAAAGAATAATGTTTAACAGCACTCAATTCTTTCTGGGGTAAGGAACAATTTAGCTCAATGGACAGTCAGTATATCAATTTTTCCTGTTACCCACATTTTAGAAGTCCCATAACCCTCAAACATGTGAACCCTCAAAAATCTTTATGTTTTGTCTTATTTTAAGAGTTCCGTAAAAAAAACGGAACACTTATAGTTTCGTCATGTCCGTCTGTCTGTCTGTGCGTCCGTATGTCACAGCCACTTTTTTCCGAAACTATAAGGATTATACTGTTGAAACTTGATAAGTAGATATATTCTGTGAATCGCATTAAGATTTACACACAAAAATAGAAATCAGCAAAACATTTTGGGGATTCCCCGTACTTAGAACTGAAACTCGAAATCTTTTTTTTTCATCAAAACCATACATCTCTTAAAATTGACCACTGTAGCTGGGAAAAGCTCGCTGAAAATAGAGTTGTGGCGCAAACGTGTAGTGGAGGGTCGTTAGATCTGTGATGAAGCCTGGTTCGGAGTACTTGCTGATAAGAGACAGAAGCGACATGAAAGCGGCTCGGCACCAACCACCGCAAACTTCTCTTGTCAGGCCTGCGGCAGGCTATGTCGCTCTCGCATCGGTTTGTTTAGCCACAATAATAAATGTCTCTCAGACAATACGCCATAAATCGTCTGTAACAGACGCAAAGCCCATATATACTAAAAAAAATCACCGGAATGTTAGTACACACAGCTACATATCAAGCTATATACTCGCCCATATAAGCTGACCTGTCGTTGTATGGAACTCGCATACAACGCGAGATCGGTTTACACTGGAAATGTATAGATTGATGTGTAGCCGTGGGTACGCTCATAACTTCCAAGCGACTGCACCAATTGGGATAAATGTTTCTTTTCAGTGTTCTTTATTGTTAGGAGTAGGGCTGTATGAAAAAAAATATAGTAATATAATAATAATACTATCTAGGGACAATGTCACACAGATCTTCCTAGCCCCAAACTAAGCAAAGCTTGTACTATGGGTACCAGGCGACGATATACATACTTATATTTAAATAAATCGGAAAAAATTGTGTTCAATGAGACTGAAGACTGAGGAACGTTGTTTAATTTATCTCTCCGGAACTTCGAGCATTTATCCAATTTAAATTTACAAACATTACTTTCTGCCGATTTTACGGGGGTCGAGGTAAACACGCATGGCACACGCGTAAACAAAAATCTTATTCGTGTAAATGCCAAATGGCAACAGTTTTATAGGTGTATGGCCAAGGGACCATATGGCCAGCAGACGGGTACGCCTTGCATTAACATCTCCATTGTCTAAATGCTCAGATCCAGAAAGAAAAACTAAATATGATGTACAGACGCCAACACATCAAACTACCCCAATCTGTCAAATTGCCCCAATTGAAAGTGAAACTTATGCTTCTGTGATAAAGTTGAAAATCTATGAAAGAAATTTGACAGATTGGGGTAGCTGGATGTGATGGCGTCTGTACATTACAATGCATAAAAATAATTATTATAATATTAGACTCTAGCGGTACGAAAGCCAGCTAGTTTATAATAAAAAAAACCTCTTTTGTGCTTTGAGATACAAAAACCTGCCGGCTTTGTAAGCAAACTGAAATTAGTCAACAAAATATTGAACTGCAAAATGCTGACCTTTGCAGACAAACATTGCGGAGTTCAATAATGCAGTATCAGCTTAAACTTGACGGTGCATCACCGCAGTAATTTTGAACTAAGTTTTCCACAACTAATTTGAATGAAAACACGCTATCACGGAACTATGTAATCGTTTGTTTAATAAAGAAAGCAAAACAATTTTTACCAGTACTAAAGTTGAATATAAACCTTTAATAAATCTATATATATAAATAAATATTTTCGGAGCCATGCAACACATAGCAGTGTGTTGCAAGCGTTCTTTAAAAGAAGACTTCAAAACGAAGGTTATCAAATTGACCCTTATTTGGTCACAGTATGTTTTGATAATTCATTAATAATAATAATATCCTGGTACATTATTCACACACGGGCATCTGATCTCAAACTAAGCAGAGCTTGTGCTATGGAAACCAGGTAACTGATATTTTACAAACCTAATATATACTTACTACTTTTCTTTTGTAAATACATACTTATATATAATTACACCCAGACTCAGGACAAACAGACATGTTCATGCATACAAATATATGCCCTGGGTGGGAATCGAATCCACGACCTGCGGCGTGAAAGGCAAGCATTTACCAATCACGCCAACCGGCATGTCAACTCATTGGTTTTATTGTTTTTCTATTGTTTAAAAGACAACTCCTGCATTAGGGAATGTAGTCCCTGTGTCGCGGGGTACTTTAGAAAGAAAGAAAAGAAAGAAAGAAAAAGATTTATTCAGAAAAAACATTGCACATACAACAAAAATATAAAAACAATCAAAACCAAAGATAAAATAAAAAGAAAAACAAAGACAGTTGTTGTCCGTGCAAGTCTGAAATGGCACCACCTCAGCATTTGCTAAAACATTTTATTGTTCTAGCGCTGGTAATTCTGATGGTGCCGAGTGACTTTCACGGAACATTAACATAAAGTATACAAATACAAGTAAATCACGGACAAATGAATGATAAAATAAAAATAAAATAAAACAAACACAAATTATTATCATTAAAGCAATACAACATATTTTCTTCCTCCAAAACAAATAAATAATTAAAAAACTGGCATATCACGAGCGAGTATGAAAGTCGTAGTACACATGTTATTTACTCTTTGAAACAAAGGTATTAAAATTATGTTACTTGCTCTGTGGCAAACAACAACAAGATTGAACAAGATTCGATAGAAATGTTTTGTTTACGTTATGTTCCTATGACAGGGACATTATTTTCCGAACATATAAAACATAAACTTATCAGATACGACAATCCCAAAGTAAGGAGTTAAATGTGATGTACACATGAACTCTCTGATGAAGCACTGCTGCTTGTATAGCCATAGGTACTCATTGGGCGAAACGGTAAATCTTAACTTATCGAAAATGTCACGCCCGTAGAATGAAAACGAAATTTACCTCTGCTAAGAGATTTCCACAGACATATAATAGTACATAAAGTACATCCAGACTCAGAACAATTATTTATGGGTCACACAAACAGTTGTCCGGCGCGGGGCTCAAACCCGCGACACGAAGCGGCGAGGCGACTGTCTTGGCCGTTGCGCCATACGTGCAGTTCTTATTAGAATACAATAGAGTTTATAATATGATGGTATATCATTTCAACCATTATACCATTGTGCCATTAACGGCTTACTGTATATAATAATAATATCTAGGGACAATGTCACACAGATCATCCTAGCCCAAAACTAAGCAAAGGTTGTACTATGGGTACCAGGCGACGATATACATACTTATATAGATAGATAAATACTTAAATACATAGACAAAATCCATGACTCTGAAACAAATATTCGTGCTCATCACACAAATATTTGCACTTACCGGGATTCGAACCCAGGACCACCAGCCTCGTAGGCAGGAACTACCAACTAGGCTACGGTGACCGTCATATATCTTTATTCATTGTGTGCGAACTGATTTTGAAGATTGTTTGTTTATTCGATATGGAATACTTTCGAAATGGATAAAACTTTGTTTAACAAAACACCAAACATCGTGGCTCACGAACATCAATGTATGCATGCACAGTTAGTATCATGCAACTGTAAATCAATGGACAAAGTTAGCCAACACACATATCTGGGGCTAGTCATTGACAATAGATTTAACTGGGTTCCACATATCGATAAAGTCTGTAATAAGTTAAGAGTAATACTATCTAAACTGAGTATCCTCAAATATAAATTACCATACAACACCCTAAGACTGTTATACATGTCGATGGCAGACTCAGTAATCAATTATGGTATTTCTAGCTATGGAAACACATATAAAACCCACCTGACAAATATCTATAACTTGCAATTAAGAAGTTTAAAGACCATTGTTCCACTTAAGATAAAGCATAAATATAAATATAATTATGATAACTTGTTCCAATATTGTAAAGTGATTAATGTATTCGACAAATTAAAAATGGCTGTTGTATCCGAAAACATTGAAAATTATTGTAAATTAGAATTTAACATTAGACCAAGATATCTCCGAAATTTGTCATATATACCAATGTTCAAATTACCAAAATATAATAATGATTACGGAAGGAGGGTCACGATGTGCACCTTGGCCCAAGTACTAAATAGTCTGCCAAAACCATTAGTTAGACAGATAATAAAAAAAATAAAAATAGAACAAGTAAAAAACTTATTAAAAAAATACTTTATCAGTGATAAGTACCTGGAAGGCGATGCATGTCGGGACCACTCACTATAATCATGACACCTTCCTTAGCGCTACTTCATGCTGCTCTGGGACTACAATATAATCTAAACTAAGCAGAGCTTGTACTATGGAAACCAGATAACTGATATACTACATATACTATTTTTCTTTTGTAAATACTTACTTATATAGATAATTTACACTCAGACTCAGGACAAACAGACATGTTCATGCACACAAATATTTGTCCCGGGTGGGAATCGAACCCACGACCTGCGGCGTGAAAGGCATCTACCAACCACGCCAACAGGCCCGCCAAATTTATACTTCTTATCATTATATAAATCACAGGCCAATGATATGATTTGCAGAATTTTGATTGAATTCAGTAGATAATTATTTGCAAATCGATCATTATTAAAAATGATTATGTAACGTTTGATAAGCAGCCAGACGAGGCGAGACCCAGTCGTTCTGATTTCAATAACTCCGGTATTGATACGAGTTTACATTGTTTTTTTTTTCTTAATACTTTTGTACTGTATGTGTTGATGCTATCGGTCTACATCTAACATACTAACCGATAATAGGTTGTATACCATTCCGATAAATCTGTATACCTACTTATAAACAAGGTGTTACATAAATAGTGGATGTAACTTCATCATCATGTCAGCCAAATTGCGTCCACAGCTGGACAATAGCCTCCCCAAAGAATGGCGGGATATGCCATAATCCCCACGCTTGGCAGACTGGTTGGGGATCGCAGTTTGATGGTCATAGTTCAGTGAAAAACGCTGCTGCCCGTTCTCTGGTAGGTATTCCCTCGGGACGATTTGTACGCACCCCACGGGATGAGATGTAATGATGATATTCTATGCAATCATAGGAATTTCTTCTTATTCATTCCAGAGTGGTGCGCTTCACATATAGTTTATTAATACAATGCAACTTGTGGTTTGTTAAATTGTCTGTGCAAGCATAGAAAAGTCAAACCTCATATATCAAACGGGGGAGGTTTGAAATTTTCTTCCTTGCACAGACAATTTTCGTTTCAGTATTTAACGAATACGGTCCTGAATAAATTTGGGGGAGGCCTATGTCCAGTAGTGGACTATATCAGGCTGATGAAGAAAAATATTAGGTGCCTGTGAAACTATCAATGTAAACAAACTATAGGTAGAACGTATTCACTTGTTTGGTATATGGAATGTATGATGGAATATTATTCTATAGTAAAAGTATTCTATATCCTTAGGATGGGGCAGCCTTTGGTTTGGGACACTACCTGTGTTCACACCCTTGCACCGTCTCATCTTCCCGGTTCCCAAAATAAGGCCGGCGCGGCTCAGCTGTGGCCCTCGAGAGGCACAAATATGTGCCCTTTGGAGTGGAAACATTAAGGCCGTGGGGCCCAGCGGCCACAATTATGTATAAAGAAAAAGCTACACGCCTTGTTGGGGCGACACCTTCCCGGAGTGTTGGCTTATATTTTGCCCAACAAATAAGTATCGCCATACAGCGTGGTAATGCTGCCAGTATTCTGGGAACATTACCAATACCAGAAAATTTTGAATTTAAATATGTTGTTTGTTTTAAATATGTATATATCAAAATACAAAATCAATATGTAGTGTTAATTCCGCTAATTGTCAGTTAAATCATCATCAAATCATGCCGGGATGCAATTTTCACGGCATTATTTATTTATTTTATTTTAAAACTTCAAGCACATATAAGTACAGAGGCGGACTTAATGCCGTAGGCATTTTCTGCCTGTCGACCTTTGGGTGATGCAGACAAAACTATAGTAAGTGCACTATAAAATTTGGATAAAGGACAAAGCAAGTTAAGAAGACATACAAAACTCAATAAACTCAATAAAAAAGAAAGAATAAAAAGAAACTTCACATAACGGGGAGTACATCCATATAAATATTACATATGAATATATAAAATAAATATATACAACAATATAAATAAATAATAATAATAGAGATATATATATATATATATATATATATATATATATATATATATATATATATATATATATATATATATATATATATATATATATACATACCTACATATAATAAACATATGCATATAAATATTATAGTGTAGACGATTCTGCCTTATTAGTACTAAGAAAGTACTTACGGATTTTGTTTTTAAACGTGTATCGAGTCTTAGCCATTCTGATTTCAAGGGGTAGCGCATTCCAAAGAAGTACAGATTGTACGAAAAACGAAGAATGGAGAAAGTTAGTCCGGTGAGAAGGGCATTGTAAAAGACGGTTATAGGAAGAACGAAGATTTTTATTATGGTTAGAAGAAAGGTGTTGCAAATGGGAAGCTAAGTAAGCATTCCCGCCCGCAAAAATATGCACATGCAAGAAGAACAATATAAAGAAGCAAATTACATGCGCCGGTATGATACCCATATATTATAAAATATGTTCTCTAAATAAAGAAAAAACACTTAGAATAAGATAAATAAAAGTGGGATAAAGCCGCAGCCAGAATCTAGGAGTTAATGCTTGGCAGGAGTCGGCAATTGGAAAGGGCAACGCAGAGCCCTCCCAGGGTGCGTGTCCCGATCATCAGGGACACGGGGCAAAAGGGGGGCACCAGAGCAGCATACCCGCATTCCCGGGGCTCCCCCATGAGGTGCCTAGAGAACTCCACGGCAGGTTAGGTTTAGTCGGTTAAGTCCAACATACCCACCCACAGACACTTTTTCCGGGTGGGATGCGTAGGCATTCCCCATGTCATATAAAAAAAGGATTTAATGCTTACCCGTTAGTTCCACAGCCTCATCGTAAGTATAAGCGGTTTTCACTTCATTCTTCTTGACTTCCATCTCAATGAATGCGTACATACAGCATCACTCAATGAAAGTAAGGTATTATCTCATCTGTATCATTATCTCTGTTATCAATGATATTACTTGTCTACTGTGTATATTAACAAGATAACTACAGTTTATGTGACAAAATTAGACATATAAAGACGGTTTTAGATAGATAGAGAAGTTTTTGTTTCCTATTTGCATTGATAACTTATCTAGGCTCGTTGTTGCTACTCTTAGCAACAACGAGCCTAGATAAGTCAACAACAGGCCCGTCAAAATGAGGCTGATGATGACTGGAGCTGAGAAAACCCAGGTTCCCTTACGTTACTCTTAACGGTTTTCTCAGCTCCAGTCATCATCAGCCACATTTTGACGGGCCTGTTGGCGTGGTTGGCAAATGCGTGCTTTTCACGCCGGAGGTCGTGGGTTCTATTCCCACACACCATTCTATACAAGTATGTATTTACTAAATAAAAGTAGTATATGTAGTTTATAAGTTATCTGGTTTCCATAGTACCTCGGGACGATTGGGGATATTCTTTGCCGGCAGCTACACTTCAGATTTTTCTGTTGAGTTTATAATGATATTTTTAGTTATAGATAGTTTATAGTTTTAGTTTGTATGTTTATCGTTTACCTAACTTTAAAGAGAACTCCAGCGATATCATATATTTAATAATGTTATATTGTCATAAAGTTGCAATAAAAGTCGAGTGAAGCGTGAATTAAATTGGTCATGGTAATTGTTAGTTTTATTTACAATAAAACATACAAGAAAGGAAATATAATTACGTTATTACTTGGGGCGTATTTTATATGATGTAAGTATTTCTCTAGAAGCAGTTCCTCAGCTCGGAGGTAACCAGTTTCGCCAAGCTGGTCTAAATTGTGCATCATTCAGATGTACGAGCAATCGTATGAAACAAGATGTCATGCTCCGGGGCAGGCCAGTTGACGATTTTGGGATTTTATCTCAGTGAAAACAATTGTGCATAATGGGTGCATAATTAGTACTCCCTTTTAATTAATAGTACTTCTGTCATTTATGAGCACAAAAAATTTAAATTGGTACTGCTGCGGAGCATCCTCTCCAGCAAACCATAATGCAAATTAGCGCTTCTGTGAATGATTTTAGCATGAAAGTAGGATAAAAAAAATATACAGGAGAGATAAAACAAATCAAACCAATATTTGAATTAATAGCAGGCGCCGAATAACAAGATTTTTACTTTTAAACTGCGCCTGATACGAATATTATGGCAAAGTTTTATTTAGCTAAATCAAATATTAATGTAGGCGCTTAGCCTTTATTCCATTTTCCTCAAATACAAATTTGAATAATTTTATAATTATCCTTCTATTATTAAAACTTTCCGTTTACAACACATTCTCATATATTCCACTAGTTTTATCTATATAATTTTTGCAAGAACAAATGAATATGGTATCGTAGCTTATACTTAGATTTAGAGTTCGAAAATATTTTAAACTACCTTCATATTTTCGTAACGTGTTTCAATATTGAAAATAGTTACTTACATATTAGTTTATAAAAAATGAAGCGCGGAAAGAGACTTAGTGTGTGTTTAGAAGAACAAAAAAGTGTATTTCTGGAATACGTGAAAAATATTGACGACATTTGTTTTATCTCTCCTGTACATTTTTTTTATCCTACTTTCATGCTAAAATCATTCACAGAAGCGCTAATTTGCATTATGGTTTGCTGGAGAGGATGCTCCGCAGCAGTACCAATTTAAATTTTTTGTGCTCATAAATGACAGAAGTACTATTAATTAAAAGGGAGTACTAATTATGCACCCATTATGCACAATTGTTTTCACTGAGATAAAATCCCAAAATCGTCAACTGGCCTGCCCCGGAGCATGACATGAAACAAGCCGTGAAACTATTCAGCATTTGAAGTTTGTAAACCAAGGGCCGGATGGCGTGGTTGGTATATACTTGGGTGGGTTTGATACCCACACCAATGGCTTCCCTCGACTCCAAGGAATCAACGCCAGCAAGTGAACGGTAGCAAGGGTCCGGCGGATGACGTCATTGAGGGCTGCAAGGCGCGAATGACGTCCGGCGCTATGGCGGCAAGATAGACCATGATGGCCTAAACGATCTAATATAATCCTAACTAATATTATAAATGCGAAAGTAACTCTGTCTGTCTGTTACTCTTTCACGCCAAAACAACTGAACGGATTTGAATGAAATATGGTATACAGATGGCTAGACCCTGAGAAAGAACATACCTAGGCTAATTTTTATAGTTAGGATAACACATAGGCCATATTTTATAAAGTTTAACGCGGTTAAAATCGCGGGGCACAGCTACTATAATATAAATAAAATAAAAAGTTACTGAGGCTAGTTCTAAGCTGGTATATCCCTCTGTAATAGGTACGACAATACTTTTAAACTTTCACGATTTGTACACATTTTTATACACTATGGACACGGGTCTCAATCGCGATAAAGATATAGGCAAATCATTACCTTGGTTACCCGACGTTTCGGCATGGATTGCACCAGCCGTGGTCACGGGTCGACTGGTGGGGCTCGGCAGCGTCGTCTCCGTGAAGCTCGGGTTTCGGTATCTACCCTCGCATGGTCTTGATATTCTTCTTTATTTTCTTTTACGAAACTGTCGGTACACACGACACTAATGACATCAGCGCCCGGGCGCACTACGTTGGTTACGCGACGATGGCACTTCGTTATTACAGGATTCCAAGATGGTGAGAGGCGGTATCCGTCTTCCCGGTTGATATTTATAGGTTTATTTATTTCAACCGCTTCACGTACTATTCTGGAGTAATAGTGACGATCAGTGGAGAGGACCTGTGGCTTGTGTAAATTTGTAATCCAGTGTTGAGATCCTGTGTCGACTACGTGCTCAGCTATTGCTGATTTATTAACCTGTCGGTTTCTGACAGCTGCGATATGTTCTTTGCCCCTTTCAGCAATAGATCTTTTGAACCAAGGTAATGATTTGCCTATATCTTTATCACGATTGAGACTCGTGTCCACAGTTTATAAAAATACGTCAATACTGTTTTCTTATATTGCTTGGAATCATCGCCTAGAATCTTCGGACCGCGTGTCCCTTTTATATAGGCTTTATTCTATTTATTTATTTATATCACGTAAGTCGCAAAGTAAGCTGTAGAATACCCTGCCAAACGACATGTTTCCAGACTCATATAACATGGGTTTATGCAAGGTTAGAGTGAACAAGCATCTTATGGGTTCGCGCGGTCCACCTTCGACCACCTCTTCACTTAAGTACCATCAGGTGAGATCGTGGTCAAGCGCAAACCAGTTTTGCATAAAGTATAATATATTTGTATAATACTACATTTTTTTGAAATATTAATTCCAAATTAACTACAAATGTAGGTATATAAAAATGTATATATGTAGTTAACTTGGAATATATGTATAATGTAGTTAATTGATGTACCTAAAGTTTTATACATGGTACAAAACTTTAGATACATCATTACATGTGGTATGTATGGCCTTACATGAATGGACATAACGTTTGGAGAAATGGTAAATGATAAATTATGACGAGAATTTTTAACATTTTTATGATGCATATCAATGTTGTTCCAATCGGTGATCAGTAAGAAAATTTGAAGTCAATTGTTTGTGAAACGGTAATCGTCTCGTTGATCTAGCGGTAGCTCAATCGCAGAGAGAGAGGTCTTGAGTTCTAATAATAATACCTTTAATATAGACAGAACCATTGACAATATGTAGTAAAAATATTAGACTTAAACTAGATAATTAAACATAATCTCTTGACAATAACTTGATACGAGCTAGCTAAATATCATTTCTGTAATAAAATAAATTTTATAAATGTTTTCATACAAGATGTACCTAAATATCTATGTTACTAGAAATAATATCTAATGTATACAACTATATTACTACAAACATGTTCTGACTATTTACAAGCGCTTTTTTAAAGTCTACGTGAATAAAAACCTTTTTTATTTTATTTTATTCATATCCTGGATCTGTCCAAAAAAGGGTTTCTGAAATTTTTTGTAAGAAAATTACCCAGTATCAGCCCGATGTCTGGGAGTCCGCGGTATTACCCTTGTGCAGCACGTAAAGACGTCGGTCCTATACTTGACCTCTTTACTGTCTTGTCGCTTGTCGTCCCCTCAGATCATGAGAATTATGGAATAGAAAGTTTGCCTATGTCGTGCGCAGATGGCTCGTCTCCTTTGAGACCCGGTCCGAAATGGCGGAATTTCGGACCGGGAGTACATTACAATATTAAGGGAAATGGGAGTTAACAATAGTAGGGGCCGCCGGTGTGGAGTCCCTACAACTTATGAGTCAAAATGATAACCCATATAGTATGAAAATGCTGATTGATTGGGTTAAAGTTAGGTTTGTGGTCACAAAATACGTCAAGGCGTGAGTTCTTAACTGTTGTATGCTGTAGTGGCGACTGCCTTAGATTGGCAGTAAAAATCACGCGGGGCCATAAGAACATGAAATTTGTTTTTGGTTTGTATAAACCGAACAACAATGTTAATTGAAAAGTTAAGTTACATAAATATATTGTTAATTTTTAAGGGCATGGATGGTTGCCTGTCCAGCACAGATCCTGATAACTCCCGGATTTAAATATAAGTTCTATGTAATAAGGGTGCCGACTAACTTCTTAGTATAAAGACAAAGCAATGATGTGATTACATCTTAAGGCGCGAGAGCACTTTTTGGTTGATCAAAAATCATGGAACTCGCGTCATCGTCACGACACGCTTCCCATGAGCTATACGTATAACTATCTATTATTTTATAGATTGCTAGCTGTGCCTCGCGGTTTTACCCGCGTTAAATTTTTTAAATTATCATAATTATCTCCTCCCCAGTAGGTGATAGCGTGATAATATGTAGCCTATATGTTGACCAGACCTCTTAGTAATATTCATGCTAAATTTGAAGTAAATCCATGCAGTACTTTTTGAGTTTAGCCCGGACATACATACAGACAAATAGACACACAGACAAAAATTCTAAAAATTATATATTTGGCTTCGATATCGATTGTAGATCACGCCACAAGTATCCTTAAAAAAAATTTTCAATGTACTGTTTTGACTTTCCTACGATTTTATTATATGTATAGATATTAGAAGTGTAAAAAATAGTTTTCGATGTATTATATTTGGTTATTTATTACGCGATATTAATTGTAAAAAAATGATTAATTAAAGTAAGTTGTTTGTGAAACAATTTTTTTTTCATATTTACTTTTATTCTATAAGGAATGCTTTTGGAATTTTCCCGTATAGAATTTGTTTATATCGTTTGCTGTAGTTATTAACAGATATGAGTCTTTTGTCTTCTAGAACAGTAATTATGATCTTTTATAATATTATGCAAAATACCATACTTACTATTATTTTACACTGTCATAGACAACAACATGGTCAAGGTGTCTATAAATTGTATCGACCGTACCGTATTATGCGGGGTGTAAGTAAAAGCGTAACTAAAACGGATACTGGTTTAAGAAGAAGAAATACTGAATACTTTTTGACACACCATTAAATAAGTAACATTTATTCGTTTTACATCGACTCATTGTCAATTTCTAGAAATATGAATAAACTTAGAAACTACTCATAATCTTTTAGTAGCATGGTACTTAGGTAGTTTGTCAGGCGTGTTGGCATGGTTGGCATGTTGTTTGTGTGCATGAACATGTCTGTTTGTCTTGAGTCTGGGTGTAATATTTATACAAGTACCTATGTATTTACAAAAGAAAAGTAGTATATCAGTTATATGGTTTCCATAATACAAGCTCTGCTTAATTTGGGATGAGATGGCCGTGTGTAAATAATGTCCCAGGATATTATTAGTTTAGCTTTCTCGGTTAAAAATGGAAAAATCTACCAACAATATGATATTTTGGACCCGGATATTAGGTATCTAAACTGTATCATTATTATCATGTCATGCGCAATATCGTCCACTGTTGGACAAAGGTTTCCCCACAAGATCTCAGCAATTGAGTTACTTTATTTGGTGGCATATGCCATAATCGCCACGGTTGGCAAACAGGTAGGCAATTGCAGTATGAAGGTCAAAGTACACACACTGAACTGAATAATATTGTCTAAACTAGTATTATAAAGAGAAACGATTTGATTTTTTGTTTATTTGTTTATAACGGATAAAAAAGTCCGACAAAAACCACTTCAGGGCAAAAACCCACTCATTTTAATAATTCTATCAACTATTTTTACAGTATATATATATTCATTTTATTTCGGATTCATAATCATTCCATATATTGTCAGTAAATCAAACTTATAACTATGTTAGTATAACTTGGATTTATTTTTTTATAAAAACTAGAGATACCTACAAAAATTGAAACAATGTAACCTTAGATATCAAATAGTTGTCTACAGAAGTCATGACGTTTGACGTTATTATAAATACCTAAAATCTATCGAGTCTACGGATATTCTATAAATTTTCGACAAAAGAGCCTGAAAAAAATTTCAAAAGTTAATTCAAACTTCCGAGCGATATTTCTTTATGCGGACGTCCTCGAAAAGGGGTTCAGTCGAAGATTTTTTATTATGCGCTTGTGCTAGTATTTGTCACACTGTCCCTTACGCCCTTAAGTATATAATATAAAAAATATTTAATTGTATAAATTAGAAATTAATTCTATAAATAAATCGGCCCTTTTCACGGCATTTCCTTTAACGTCTTGCGGAAGTCAATTATCTACTAGTGTCACCCAGTTATTAGTGAATCGATGAAGTTCCTATGTAATAAATCTTTATGTGTTTTATATGCACATTGTTTAATGAGAACAGGTGTTTCTAGCAAGTTGCAAATTGACACGATACAGTGCTGTCAAGGTTTGTATGTTTTTTTAAGGGGTTTTCATCCACACGGATAGGCGTCACGTCAACCCCATTGTACAGTACCGCAAACTTATCTGGCCCGCTGGCAGCGTCGCTGTTATCGCATTTAGTGTTGCTAGTGACTATTTTTTGCAATAAAGTGGGTAAAGATAATATGCACATTATAACGTAAATATTACTTCACTAAAAAGCAAACAAATACTGTCATTACAAATCTTTATATTTTTATACAATAATTATGATCATTTACATAAAATGTATGCTGAGTGTCCTCTAACGGGGATACTCCAGGTATTATTATGTCACCGGAATTGTTTAATGCAGAAGTCATTTCATCATCATCATTATCATAATCACTGCTTTCACTATCACTACCTAATTGATTGATAAAAGGCTCGTCTAAGTATCCGTCCCTTTTCGATACTCATTTTCAATATTTTTTACATGATTGCAATGCTTTTGCCAATCATTGATTGTTATTTTATCAAAAGCTTCTGCAATCAATGTAGGCATTTCAGAATTCGATCTACCAATATTCTGAACTGCTGTAAATTTTTGCATCTGCTTGCTCTTTTTCTTTCACAAGTTTTCTTACAAATCACTCCCCGACACCTACAATGGAAATAGCAAAATATAAAAAAACTTGTGTGTACTTATGTACACGCGTTAGAAGTTATACTTCTTAATATACAACTTGAACATAGTTATCAATTTTCATACCACCTAGAACTAACTTCATGCTGTTATTTTTACGATGCGCGCGCATCGTAAAAATTCACTCTCATACCACCTAGAACTAACTTCATGCTGTTAAATTTTTTGGTGTCGGTGTGCGCGCGCATCGTAAAAATTCACTCTCATCATTTTTCTCCATCGCGCCAAAAGAAGTATAACTTCAATAAATAATGAATATTTTAAAATATGTATTTAAATTTAAAGTGCGAGGGAAAGTTTATATTTTTCAGAATCTGACAACACTAATCAGTAGCAGCAGCTACGCGTTCATACAACTTATTGAAGGGTATAATTGGTGCCTGAAGGTGTTTTCTTCATTCATATAATTCAATACTTGTAAAATAACGTTCCTCGCATCACTTTTTAAAGTTTTCGGCATTTTTCACAATTAAAAACCACAAAAAGAAAAATAAATACGCGCAACAAACAATCAATGGCAGGAATGTCAGGGAATAACAGCCGATTGACATTTCAAACTGGCGTCGTTAGTTCTACTTTTGTACACCGGGCCAGATAAGTTTGTGGAACTATACCTTATGCTCTATTTACACACAACTGTACTTACCTATTTAATAAACTATGAAAATAGAAAAGAGACTCACCGATAGGTTTGTATGTAAATCTTTATTTTTAACAGACTTCAAAAAAGGAGGAGGTTCTCAGTTCGCCTGGTATTTTTTACGTTTGTTACCTCAGAACTTTCGACTGGGTGAACTGATTTTGAAGATTTTTTAAAGCTGGTGCTTCCCATGTGGTCCCATTCAATACAATTTGGTCTATTTCTGACACAGGATCCATGAGAAAACCAAATTCTTATTTTTAGTGCTTATAGAAGTCGTTTCTATTTTTTGTTAAAATTATCTAGGTAATCATCATCATTCATCATGTCAGCCTATTGACGTGCACTGCTGGACAAAGGCCTTCCCAAAAGATTTCCACAATGGACTTGTGTCCATCATTTGGAGGGATATACCATAATCGCCACGCTAGGCAGACAGGTTGCCGGTCGCAGTATGATGGTCATAGTACACAGAGAGACACTGCTGCCGGTTCTATGGCAGATATACCCTCGGGTTGACTTCTACGCCACCCTCGGGATAAAATGGGGTGGCAATATTCTATGCTGTCAGCGACACAGCAGTTTTTCCTGTAGAAAATAAAATAAAATAAAAAAGCTTTTTATTCGAGTAGACTTTAAATATATTAAACCGATTTTAATCAATCTTTCATCTATATCGGAAATATAGGTATCAGCGAGTAAAATTAGTAAGAAAAAAAAATATCAAAAGCGCTTGTAAATAGTCAGAACAGGTTTGTAGTAATATATAATTAATTAATAATTATTTCTAGATACATTATATAGATATTTAGGTACCCGGATTGTAGGAAAAAAAATAGAATAAAATAGATTTTATAATAGTATCGATATTTAGCTAGCTTAAATTAAGTTATTGTCAAGGATCATGTGTAGGTTTAATTATCGAAATTTTAAATTTTAGCAATATTTTTACTACATGTTGTCTGAATGGTTCTGTCTATATTAAGGTACGAATTAAATATTATTATTCTAAATTGTTACTCTTTTCTCTATCAGTGGACTATATACTTTTCGCTTTGACACGAGCAAATTAAGTGGCTTTTATCTTATGCAAATGAATTGTGTCGTTACTTATATCGAAAATTATAAGATTATCGCCATATAGATGTCTGCCTCGATCTTTTTATCGATTTAATTATTTATCGATTTAGATATGTGACGATGCACCTGTCGATAAGATAAGTAATATTGGCATAAACGTGATGCGCTAGTAAAGTGCCCTAAGGTTTTTTTTCGCTTAAATAAACTATACCTATATACTTTTATACCTCCCGGTTGAGATTGCTACGGAGATTGAGGAGACCAGGAGACCAGTCAACATAAATAAAATAAAAAAGGTTTTTATTCACGTAGACTTGCGCTTGTAAATAGTCAGAACATGTTTGTAGTAATACAGTTATTATTTCTAGTTACTTATTACAGATATTTAGGTACACGGAATGTTAAAACATTTATACAATTTATTTTATAATAGTAGTGATATTTAGCTAGCTTGTATTAAGTTATTGTCAAGGAGATTATGTTTAGGTTTAATTATTGAAATTTATATTTTACTACATATTGTCTGAATGGTTCTGTCTATATTAAGGTATAAATCAGTACTATTATTATATAACGGACCTTGTGTTTAAAACGACGGTCGCGCTTTAATGCTTCCACCGGATCCAATGCGCCCCAACTGAGAAGACGAAGAGAATAATTTCTTGTGATACAAAACATTAATACAAAATAATTGACTACTACCTTAGCGCCCTCGCGTTCCGGGTCCTAATCCCAAACAGCACAACTTTTTTTAACATGACATTTTTCATAGGAGGCTTACACTTGGCCTCCTTCTGTGAAACTGTAATGCTCAAGAAGGAAGCCGCCGAGCGCGAGAGGGAGCGCAACGATCCCTCCCGCAGAAAACGAGACGGCGCCGATGAACCGGACATTGACGCTAATGTCCGGTTCATCGGCGCCGGCGCTGGGAGCTAATCCTAGCGTGAGAGAGTATGCGGCGCCCGGCTGGCTTCTCCCCAATTGGACGCCGCCCCTGGGACAGCTGGCGTTTGGAGGAAAAGAACTCCACTCGTCTTGTATAGGCGGTCCCGGGAAGAGGTAACCTGCTGTAGCTTAGGTAACGCGCTTGTGCGCGCTGGGGAGGGGGGGAGGCATTCAGGCCCCTCCCCTCCCCGGGTGACAGTTTGTTGAGAGCGGAAGTACTGACGAGATCGTTCACGAGTACCCAGAGCCCCCGCGGCACTGTGTGGCTGGCTACCGTGGTGGTTTTAGTGGGTCAAGCCCCACACCACGTGCGACTTGAGCATTTTCACCACGTAAAAAAAAGGAAGCTTACAATGCTTCACCGGAATATAGAGGCTAGCGAGAGCTAGTCGCATAGCGAATAAAACTATAATCTAATTACCCGCGTTGTAGTACATCCACTTTGTAGTCCAGTATCCATAATATAAGTTTTTCTTGGTTTACGCTAGATGGCGCTATGTGATATTTCCCGGATATTTATTATTATTATTATTTAATCGCCTAATCCTACCTCTTATCGCCACGAAGAAAGTATTATGCAAAATACGTGACTATCTTAGGGTCATCCGGCGGACACATTTTGATGAATCACAGTAACATGTCCACTGAAGCATGAATATATTTCAAATAATAATTTTCGTTATCAATTTCTCACATTTGTGGTTGCCCTCGCCGGTCCGGTAAGGTTAAACAACTAGGCTTACGGTCAGCTAATTGATGGGTGACCGCCAAAGTGGTTTTATGTCTAAGCGTGTCCGTGTAAGGAAGGCACGTTAATCTGACGGTCCCGGTTACAGGCTTTCGAAAACAGTCGCCGCTCTGGTAAGATTAAACAACTAGGCTCGTGGTCACCTGATGGATGGGTGACCGCCGAAATGGTTTTATGTCTGAGTGTCTCCGTGTACGGAGGGCACGTAAGCTGTCGGTTGCAGTATTTAGATAACAGTCTTCAAGCCATGTCAGAGGCCTACTGGGTTGCTTGATCAACTCTGACACTAGGGTAACCACTGCCCATACGATATTAGTAGCAGTAATATATGATATTAAGTAATGTGGAATGGAGAACAATTTAAATTTTTATCACTTATCGTATGGGTAGTGGTTAACCTAGATCAGAGTTGTTCAAGCCGCCCAGTAGGGTTCTGACACGGCTTAACGACTGTTGCCTAATGGCTACAACCGGGACCGACAGCTTAACGTGCCCTCCGAAGCATGAAGACGCACATAAATTAAACCACTTTGGCGGTCACCCATCTATGGACTGACCGCGAGCCCAGTTGCTTAACCTCGCCGATAATTTACGGACCGATGAGAGCATCTAATCTCGTGCCTAAATTTTTTATTAGAATCTCGCTTGTACAGTCAACCACTTCCTAATCTGAAAAAGGTTTGGATGTGGCTGACTGTACCTACAAGAAGGCGTATGATGTGAAGTGAGATAGGAAGTGGTATGATTTACGATCCAATAAAGATTATAATATAAACGGATAGACCTTCGCAGCTCTAATAGAAGGCATTCATCGGCATCCGTAGCTTGCCCATAATATACAGTAAGATGGCAGATGGGGAATTAGGTAGAAATTGGATGCAAAAAATTTAAAAAAAAATCCAAAAGCTAGCGTTCCTATGATCAGTCTCTAATTTAACAATTTAACAGGCCGCCTCCCTAAAGTCCCTCCCCCGGGCAACGAGGAGAGTGTCATCCGCGTAGCAGATGACACTCGTGCCCTGGAGGAGGGTGCCCCGCAGGAGCCAATCGAATCCGATGTTCCACAAGAGGGGCCCTAGCACCGAACCTTGTGGAACACCGGATTCCGTGCCGTAGTGCCTGATCCTGGCCGTCCTGTCCGCCAGGAGGACCTCCCGGTCCTCCAGGTAGTTGGCCAGGATCACCCGTAGATATTGGGGCACTCCGTGGTATCGGAGTGCCTCCAATATGGTCGAGTGGGGCACGGAGTTGAAGGCGTTGGCGATGTCGAACGACACCGCCAACACTCCGTCCCCAGCTTCGACCGCCGCCTTTACTTGGCCCCTGAGTAGGGCCACCGCGTCGACCGACATTATTTTACACGTTTAAAGTATACAGGGTGGCCAATGAGTTGACGTTCGAACGCAAAATTTTGATACTTTATGATGAGGAGTATCCGAATCACCCCCATGTATGTTCTACGATTTTGCGTTTGTTGATACTTTGAAATTTTATGAGTCCTGAGCTCAAACCCTAATTTTGAACTTTCGAATAAATTCTAAGTCAGTTCTGCAATGATTAGATAAACCATACTTTTTAGGGTGTTAGGTTAAACTATGCTAATTAGTTATCACAAAAAACTGAACCAGAAATGTTCAACAAAACAAGAAAAATATCGTGAACTGATGTTAGGTGAAATTTACGAAAAAATTATCATAAAAATGTTGGGAGGGATGCGGATACTCCTCATCATAAAGTGTCTAAAATTTTCGTTAACTCCTCGGCCAGCCTGAATAGGTCATGGGTTAAATTCCCACCAAAGACAGATATTTGTGTGCATGTGCATGTCTGTTTGCCCTGATTCTGGGTGTCATTTATCTATATAGATATGTTTTTTTTTTTTTGAAGTTATACTTCTTTTGGCGCGATGGAGAAAAATGATGAGATTGAATTTTTACGATGCGCGCGCACACCGACACCAAAAAATTTAACAGCATGAAGTTAGTTCTAGGTGGTATGAAAATTGATAACTATGTTCAAGTTGTATATTAAGAAGTATAACTTCTAACGCGTGTACATAAGTACACAAAAGTTTTTTTTAGTTTATGTAGTAGTAGTTCAGAATCCGTTCATGCGGCGCGCCGTGGGCGCACCATGGTACGTCCGCAATAAAAACCTACACGCCGATCTCCAACTGCCTACCATCAAGCAGTGGATGAAGCAGGCGTCAAAAACATACTTTGACTCGGCCACTCACCATCCTAACCATTTGGTGGTAAAGGCGGTCAAGTACACCCCATCGCGCTTCTCACGTAAGCACCGTCGTCCCAGGATCGTCTTGGACGAACCGGACGACGAGATTACTACTTACCTCGAACAAGTTAAAATCATTAGAAACTCTCGTGACACTGTACACAAACCGATCATTCGTACTCGTCGGACGAGAGTACGACCGCGAACGCGTCGCGACCACCAACTACCAACGCCCTCCATGACCCTTAGTTTGCATATCGTATCGATAAAAAGCCCCCCTCAACGCGGACGGGGGGCCGCGTCATGCCATTAACGTAGAGCGAAAGTTGCACAAAACTCCCTAAAATGATGATCTCTGCCCTCTCCCCGCCAGTAATCGCCCAGAGTCGAGGTTCGAACCCCACAGGGGGTGCCCTCCGGCGCGGGTTACTTAATTTCTAGACGGCTCGAGCCCTCTGCTCGCCTCTATAGTCCGGTGAAGCAGTGAAAGCCTCCTAGGCTAACTGTAGCGAATGATTAAAAAAAAAAAAAAAAAAATGTAGTAAGTAGTATATGTAGTATATCAGTTATCTGGTTTCCATAGTAGGTACAAGATATCCTTAGTTTGGGACCAGATAGTAGTGTGTATATAATGTCCCAAAGTTGCGGGTGTACATAACAAATTTCCTTAAAGGTACTTGCTGCACCATAGTCATAATTATACATATTAACTAATTTATCATATGCCTGTTCTTATTATGTATACCTATGATAAATAATCGATGGGTATCTTTAAAAAACCCCTAGCTCGAAATACTTTCAACGCTAAGCTTTAAATAGTGATCCTTGACAAGTTCTTGGAATCCACTAAGTGTTTGTGCACCCTTAAAACTGAAAATACTTCACTTTCTTCTTCAAATTTTCCTTTCTGCGTGATATATAATCTTTATCCGAATGGTCAGTGTGGCGTCCATTGTGTGACACTTGAACTGGGGCAGTGACGTCACAAGTTATCAAACTGTTAGACGTCATTTGATTGTCATCCGTAACACTCCTAGCACACTTTGAGGTGATAAGAAATGGAGTATGTTACGCCCGTGTGGGGGTGGCACAGAATACAAAAACTGCTTTCTTATGGACTGACGAGTTATGGTCGTACATTCAATACATATTTGGATAAATTTAAATCGTTACAGATCAGATTTATGAAATTTTTAGTTGACAAAAATACAAAACGCCGTTGTAGAAATACAGATTATGAACTTTTATTTATAAAATGTAAAATGCTTCCAGTCCATGAGAAAGTCCAGCTACTGATAGCTGTTGAACAGTTCTGTAGCGAAGAATTTAAGATCCGGGTAAAACGTACAAGGCCCAGTAGAGCAAATAGTGTAAGTACCTCTATTCAAAATCCCCACATATAACAACTATTTTGGTAAAAGACATAGAAGTTACATAGTGCCTAAACTTTATAATAAATTTCCCCTAACCTTAACTAATAATGTAAACATGAGTAAAAATATGTTCAAGACTAAAATTAAAAAGTTTCTCTTAAAGCATGTAGAATCTGAGATATTAGTAAATAGTACCTAAGTATTATATTATAGTTATATAAGAAAATTGGAAAAAGGGAGCTTCATCTACCAACAAACTGTTATGCAGTTTGGCAGAAGTATAATATCTGTAAAGAAGATTTATTAATTGTGAATAAACATTTGTTTCATTTTTTTTTCATTTTCTCAACGTAACTGGCAAAATGAGTATACGTAATAACGAAATATAGTACCTACGCTTGTTTACCAAGATCTTGGTCCCTTTTGCCAGAGCTATTTATGTCGCCAAGTATGCCTCTGGCATGGCTTATCAACAATTTTATTACGACTACAACCGGGACTGATAGATTAACGTGTCCTCCGAAGCACGGAGACGCTCAGAAATTAAACAGTAACAGTCACCCATCTATTCACTGACCGCGGGCTAAGGTGATTAACCTATGTACCCGTCACTTGTCTTTTACAAAACGAAAAGAACGTCATTTCTTTAATGAGGAATAAGGTCAAATCAAATCATTCTTTATTTGCCATGAATGTAGGTGAAAACAAAATAAAGGTGTTGCTGGCGTTAACAAATGGAATCCAATACATTCTACCATAACGGCATGCAGACTTATGAACATGGTATATAAATCAGTAATATTAAATGTCAAATTCCATATGTCATGGTGTAGTTCTACTCAAATAGAGAAGTATCTTATAGAATACCAGTAGTTGTTTTTTAGTTAGTTTGGGAGTCTTTCACTGCTTCATCGGACAATGGAGGCGAACGTAGGCTCGCTACGGACTTAGTAACCCGTGCCGGTGGGCACTCCTATTGGGATTCGATTACCAAGTTGAAATTAATATCGCATACTGAGGTTGGCACTATCCTGGACCTGGAATAATTCAGGCTTGATTTGTTTTTGCCGCATATTGTGGAACAAACAAGGGGGTAACATACCTAGGGCATAGCGTTCATTCGCTCAAAGAGCAGCCCTACTGGGCAAGTACCTCCACCTTACAGAAGACATTCCTTAATAATAACAATAATAAGTGTAATGTTGTGTTTCCGAGTGCGAGTAAGGTCGCCAGAGCTCATTGGGGTGGGGGGAAGGGTCAGCAACACTTGTTTTCTGACTTTGAAAGGCCGGCAACGCACCCGCGACACCTTTGGTGTTACGAGTGTCCATGGGCGGCGGTGATCACTTACCATCAGTGCCTCTAGCACGAGTTCCTGCAGTTTACTTACTCGATGACACGTACAGTTTCGTCCCATACATTGAGCACCAGAGTTTTTGTTCTTAATAATTTCCACGAGAGGCGCTGGTGCCCAATGTATGGGACAAAACTGTACGTGTGATCGAGTAAGTAAACTGCAGGAAATCGTGCTAGAGGCACAGGTGACCCACTTACTCGTTTGTCGCCCTCTGACATAAAAAATATCTATAGATCTCTTCCCACACAATCATAAAATTTTATAAAAAAACAAAACTGAAATGACAAGTAGTAGGAAATCTTTCTTTTTACGTCACAAATACAATACAAAACCCTCAGAGCAAGAGGCTGACTCGGACTTGGCCGGTTTTTATAACTTGTGATAAAACAAGTGTATTTTTTACGAACTTCCAGCTAATCTGTGTATTGTATGTCTAAGAAGTAGACATATAGTTTGTATAGATATATTTCTCTAAGTACTTGTAAACCACAATCCAATAAAAACCTACTAAAACTGAAATGGAAACTAGATTGAACCGGTACTTCCTTCACCGTCGACTAATCCTATTAACGAGATTATTCACACCGGCTGAATTTAATTAAACCTTGTAATTTGGACGGACGGACAGACAGATAGGCGGCAGCGGGAATCACATTACTTCGTTGTTCAGGTTTTGCATTAGCAATAGTTAATAATAATAATAATAAGAGCCTCGAAAAACACCTAAAGAGGCTGACGCTAGGCGGTTGGGTCAAGAACAAGATCCAAAAAGCGGTGCTTTTGGACACGGCTCGCATTGTCAGGAGGTTCCTGTCTCTAGAGTCGTAACCTCCGGTAGCATAGACCCTGTTCCTGCTGCCGGTTGCAAATCCTATTTTTTATATTTTAAAATGTATATATCCGTTTTTTATATATTTTAAAATGTATTTAATAAGAAAGATATTTGAATAAATGATAATAATAATAATAATATCTGGGGACAATGTCACACAGATCATCCTAGCCCCAAACTATGCAAAGCTTGTACTATGGGTACCAGGCGACGATATACATACTTATATGGATAGATAAATACTTATATACACAAACATCCATGACTCATAAACAAATATTCGTGCTCATCACACAAATATTTGCACTTACCGGGATTCGAACCCAGGACCACCAGCTTCGTAGGCAAGAGCACTACCAACTAGGCTACGGTGACCGTCTACTACTGGTTAGTTACTGGTTAGTTATAACTTATACAGATAGATAAGATAAGATACCTACTATAAATACGCCTGCTCTAGGGAATCTCATCCCTGTGTCGCGGGGTTAAATACAAACATATAATTAGACGGACATCCAGACTCAGAACAACTATTTAGGGGTACATACAACACCAGCTTCGTAGGCAGGAGCACTACCAACTAGGCTACGGTGACCGTCATAGTTATTTGTTATACAAGAGTGCGAAGTTGCTTGTTAACCGCGTACTCTATTTTGATGAGCAAGCGAAGGATTCTAAAATTGAATCACGGGCGCAGCGAGTGATTCAAAAATTTTAATCCTGAGCGTTAGCGAGGGAATCAAAAGAGCACAAGGTGAAAAATCTTTGCACTCAAGTGCAACACGTAACTTTTTATTCCACCTCAGCGAGAAAATGACTAAATGCAAAAAAAATCATTTACAAGCATAAGATAGTTTTATTATAGTTTTACTACTAGGGACATTATGATAGGTAAGTATTACATATTAATCTTTATATTATCTTTACATATAATAAAATCGTAGGTAAGTCAAAACTGTACATTGAATATTTTTTTAAAAAGATACTTGGGACGTGATCTACTAGCGATATCGAAGCGAAAATATAGTTTTTCGAATTTTTGTCTGTTTATCTGTATGTATGTCCGGGCTAAACTCAAAAAGTACTGTATGGATTTACTTCAAATTTTGCATGAATATTACTAAGAGGTCGGGTCAACATATAAGCTACATATTATCACGCTATCACATACGGGGAGGAGCTGCGATAATTTATAAAATTTAACGCGGGTAAAACCGCGGGGCACAGCTAGTAATAAATAATACTTAGGTATTATTCAGAAAAAAATTAAATAACATTACTACAGTTAAATGATTAATCCAGTTGGTTCTGTTTAGTTGAAGTACTTCCTCTTCAGTCATTTGGAATAGATTGCGGGGTGATTTTAAAAATTCGGATGCGTTGCGTATTTATTGGGTAAAAAAAAATCATGGAACTCGCGTCATATTCACTGAAGTTTTTTGGCCAACTTCGCACTAAATTTCCGATCCAATTTTTTTATAAGGTTAGGGTCCCTTACTGAGCAATAAATCACAAAATGCTGACAGACCCAGGTGGAGCTATAAGCACCATCTTGAAAAAAGTTTTGGGCCGATAACTCGGAAACTACGGCTTTAGGACAAATATTATTAAAATCATTATTATAGAGTATAATATTGCTCATTTATTATTTCCTGTATTATCGGCTTCCATGAGCACATCTGACGTCATAAATTGTCCGGAATCGATTTTCAACGTCGAAGCCGATTAAACGATTGATTAAGTCTTTTTTAACCTTTATTTATTTTAACGCCGATCACTAATCCCGATGTTCGGCGACTTCGCCGGTAGCCCCCTATTCCGGGGATCAGGAGCGCTGCGCCTCCCGTGGAGTCAATTCCTGACTCCGTATCAGGTAGTCATATGGCATGTAAATGGCACGCGTCACGCACACGGCGTTAGCAACGTGACATAATTATAATTGTAAAAAGTGTTCATGATAATATAATTTATCGTGTTTTATGGAATTGTAATATAATGCAAAATCTCACCTAGACCTTTATACACTACCCGGTATCAGCAGACTGCTATATAAGTTGTAAATCGAATAATTTATGTTCTTTCTGATTATTGGTATCGTTTTATTATAATAATTTAACTACTAATATCCACGCGCAACTTCGCCCTTCTGGAAAACTGTTAATTTTTACGGTATAAATTTTATTTGGCAATCAAAATACTGAGTAGGCTTGCCAGATGGGGGGAAATCCGGGATTGTCCCGGAATTACTTGTACTTTCCTGTTTCCAAGAATTACACTTTTGATTATATAGATAATGCCACCCAGACTCAGGACATGCACTAATTGTTTTTAAAACAACACATTGTTATTTAAAATTTTAAGATAAGAAATTATGTAAATGAATTTGTTTCTATGTGGTATCAACCACATAAAAACAATTCATTTACCGTAATTCAAATTTAATTTATTTTAGCTTATTTTTTTATTTTATTTATTTATTGTTTCCTTAATATTAAAAAACAAGTCCAGAAAAATAACCACCATTTATACCGAAAATCTAACAGTTTTCCTGAAGGGCGAAGTTGCGCGTGGATATTAGTGGTTAGTGTCATTATTGTGTGATTTTGTGTACATCCAGATACAAGTTACTTGTTTATGAATAAATAAATGAAATGAATAGAATACAATTCACACAAATATCCTAGGTGGAAATCGAACCCACACAGGACAGATATTACTGTTGTTTTTGGCATCGGATGAAACAAAAGCAACAGTGAGATAAGATCAAGGATTCCTTAAACACATGTTCCGGTTTAAGGCAGTACATGAGGCTTGAAGTAGTAACAAACTGACAAAGCAACTAAATATAATATTAATATAGATTAACATTAATCCTACCTTACTTAAACAATATAAATAATACAGCTTGTCTAGAGATAATCATCAAAATCATTAAATCATAATTTCGTCACTAATTTATTGGTCAATGTCAAGTAATGGTCAGCGCTCACGGAGCAGTAAAATACCCGAGGAAATTTTCTTCAGAAATTTTACAAACCTAAACGCACAGTCATTCAGGTTAAAGGAATTCATCATCATATCAGCTGAATGACGACCACAGCTGGACAAAGGTCTCCCCAAAAGATTTCCACTATAGAGTTGTGTACATAATTTGGAGGGATATGACATAATCGCCACGCTTGGGGTTGGCGATCGTAGTATGATGGTCATACATAATACACAGAGAGACGCTGCTGCCCGTTTTATTAATTATTTGGAAAACCAACAGCTATACAACATAAAAATGTATTACTGCTATTATAGGAAACATAAAGCCAATTACAAGTTGTCTGGGAGACACACGGCCCATCAGATCACTAACTAAGCCGAGCTTGTACTTTGGAAACCAGATAACTGATATACTACTCTTATTTTGTTCATGCACACAAATATCTGTCCTGGGTGGGAATTGAAACCACGACCACCGGCGTGAAAAGCAAGCATTTGCCAACCACGCCAACAGACCCATCGATTATTATTCCCTTGGGTTGACATCTTCGCCCCCCACGGGTTGAGATGGGTTGGCAATATTGTTTGCCGTCACCCATACAGCATATTCCGTAGGTTCAAAATTCAGCCGTCTACTAGCGGCAAACTGATCTCTTACCGGTCGCTCACTAGCTATCAATTGCCTCCCAATTTTATCATACTGTTGCTGCTCTTTCCATCAAACCCAAGGCTAAGACTGTCGCCTCGCCGCTTCGTGTCCCAATTCGATTCCCGCGCCGGAAAGCTTTTTTTGGGACCCATTAATAGTTGTTCTGAGTCTGGATGTAATTTGTGTCCGTCTATTATATGTTTGTAAAGTACCCCGCGACACAGGGATTAGATTCCCTAATGCGGGCGTTGTCTTATTAAGCAAAAAAAAAGATATTTCCTCGGGTCTTCTACGCTCCCACAGGATGAGAATGGTTGGCAATATTGTTTGCCGTCAGCCACACAGCCTATGTTTGACGGTCATTGTAGCCTAGTTGGTAGTGCTCCTGCCTACGAAGCTGGTGGTCCTGGGTTCGAATCCCGGTAAGTGCAAATATTTGTGTGATGAGCACGAATATTTGTTTCTGAGTCATGGATGTTTTCTATGTATTTAAGTATTTATTTATCTATATAAGTATGTATATGGTCGCCTGGTACAAGCTTTGCTTAGTTTGGGGCTAGGATGATCTGTGTGACATTGTCCCGTGTCATTGTCATGTGTTATTATGTAGGTCCAAAATTCGGCCGTCAACTAGCGTCAAACTGATCGCTTGCTTACCGGGCGCTTACGAGCACGCTTGTGACTAAGCGCCAAGCTATCAATTACATACATACATACATAGACTCACGCCTGTTTCCCAGAGGGGTAGGCAGAGACAACGGATTTCCATTTGTCACGATCTATCAATTGCCTCCCAATTTTATCATACTCTAGTTGCTGCATACAACCACGACACCCAAAAACAAAAACTCCAAATAATGCACGTGTGGTGTAGCGGGTAAAATAGTCTCCTCGTGACTTCGTGTCCCGGGTTCAATGCCCGCGCCGGACAACTATTTGTGTGACCCATAAATAGTTGTTCTGAGTCTAGGTGTAAGTTGTTCCCTAGTGCGGGCGAAGTCTTGTGAAAAAAAAACCACATCCAAGACCTACCAAAGGTAGGATTCTTAACAATTGCTTAATGCACGTTTTCATTATGTAAATTTAAAAAGGTTTTCACGCAATAATGATCTTACCTACTCCAATTTGGATCCACCGGAGCATGACGTAAAAAGACGCATTATTCCTCGTACACCTATTTTTCACGTCACGTCATAGCATATGTGCATGAACATGTCTGTTTGTCCTGAGTCTGGGTGTAATTATCACTATAAAACTACAAAACAAGAGTAGTATATGTAGTATGTCAGTTATCATCATAGTACAAGCTCTGTTTAATTTGGGATCAGATGGCCGTGTGTGAATAATGTCTCTGGATATTATTATATGTTACCCCGTCACTTACTGAGTGTCAGACTCCGACATGTACAAGTGGCGCAGTGGTTAAGACAGTTAAAATACAAAATCAATATGTAGTGTTAATTCCGCTAATTGTCAGTTTAATCATGCCGGGATGCAATTTGCACCGCCCTCCCGCCCGCAAAAATGTGCACATGCAAGAAGGACAATATAAAAAAGCAAATTACATGCGCCAGTACGATACCCAACACGTGTTTCAGTCCTCCACGGACCATTCTTAAGGGCTGCTAACACGTCGAGTGCTCGAAGGAGACTTGTCTATGTCTATGTCTCCTTCGAGCACTCGACGAGTTACTTGAGAATGGTCCGTGTCCCGGCATGATTAAACTGACAATTAGCGGAATTAACACTACATATTGATTTTGTATTTTGATTGTTATGGATTTCCGCAAAGTTACGCCTGATTCCATTACTTAGTTAAGACAGTTATTCGTGTCCCGGGTTCTACTTATTATTATGTACGTATTGGCAGACGGGATTGGCGATCACAGTATGATGGTAGAGAGACGCTGCTGCCCGTTCTCTGATAAATATTCCTCGGGTGGACTTCTACGTACCCCACGGGATGAGATGGGGTGATGATAATATGCGAATATATCGCCTCCGTCACCACACAGCAATTATATATAATTATATTTATTGTAGGTATAATGGCGTATTCAATTGTATAATAAATATAATGTATTCAGTACTTTGACATTAACATACCCTTTTGTACTAATTAAACCCGTCTGCCAAGCGTGGCGATTATGGTATATCCCGCCAATCTATGGGGAGGCCTTTGTCCAGCAGTGGACGTAATTTGGCTGACATGATGAAGGACACAGTAGTCACATGTTTGGTTACTGTCTCGTTCAACCGCAGATAATGAGGTACGGGGTTCAAATCCCGGGTTGGGCCAAAAAGTGATTTTGGGATTTTCCGTCGAGATAATTTCTCAGGATCAGCCCGAAGTCTGGGAGTTGGCGGTATTATGCCCCCGTGCCTCGGAGAGCACGTAAAGTCGTCGGTCCTGTACTTGACCTATTTCCAGTCGTGTCGCTAGTCGTCCCACCGGATCAAGAGAGAGTTGGAAAAAAAGTGCACGTGTAGCGCAGCGGCTAAGACATTCGCCTCACTGCTTCGTGTCGCGGGTTCGAGTCCCGCGCCGGACAACTATCTGTGTGACCCATAAACAGTTGCTCTGAGACTGAATGTAATTTGTATCCGTCTGTTATATGTTTGTAAAGTACCCCGCGACACAGGGATTAGATTCCCTAGAGTGCGGGCGTTGTTTTGTGACCCTGTGTTTGCGCACACACTTAGGCACTATAATCTACTGGCAAAAACCTCACTCACCCGAGCAATTAGGTTGACTAATGAAGTACACGAAAAAGTGGATATATTTTCATGTAATTTGAGTGAATTCGTAAGGATCCTATTAAAGGTAGTTAGTTGCATGAATAATTAGTTAAAAAAAATAGTTCAATAAGTTGTTTATAATTTTAATACCAACACTATCGCATTAGGTCAAGACCTGTAATGATAGGTGTTAAGGAGAGAAATAAATAAATATGTTCTGCGCAGTTGGCTAATCTCCATTGAGACTGGCCGCTGTGGCTAAAACTCGGCCGGGAGAACGTTATTATTACTTTTGTATATACTACTTGCGCTAGATGCCTCTGCACTTGTTAAATTTACATATTAAACTACAGTGAGACACCGAGCAAGTGGTTAGCGCAGACTGCACAGAGTTCAGGTTCGAACCACGAACTATACCTACTACATGGCTTGAGCATACGCTCGTACCTATCGTCCCGTGAATCAGTTAATTCCCAAGTTAACTCTCAACATCATGTAGAGAAGAAACAAAAAAAACAGCTCTCAACCAGTTCTTTTACCAAACTAAACGATAATTCTCAGGACGTGATAATTCTCAATGTACCGCTGATGCGCAAGGAGAGCTTCTAGATACCTGATCGCTGGCATGGACCACCGGGACGAAATCACAGATCAAGGACAGGGGTCTAATGATAACACTAACTAGTAACCTAAGTCTAAAGGTGAAATATACTAGGGAATATTTGAGCCGTTTGGGGTCGAAACGCTTGGAACGTGGGGTCCGAGTGCCCGTGGTCTCTATCGCCAGATTTCGAAGCGTTTGGTTGACGCTTCCCGTGACCAGAGGGCTGGCTTTTTCTTTGGCCAAAGAATTAGTTTAGCTATACAACGTGGTAATGCAGTCAGTCTTCTGGGCATGTTTTCTCATGGCCTCGATTCGGAGGAATGCTACGACGCCACCTGTAGTTAGTTTTAATTTATTTATGTATATACTTTTTCGTAGATTTAGTTTTTCTATCAATTAATTAAGTAAATGTTTCAATGTCAGATTAGTTATTAGTATGTAAATAAACTATACTTACCCCACTAGGGACTTGATTATTTCAACTTATTCAAAATTTTGCTTTGTTTTTTTTTTGTGTACATTAAAACTTGTTGAATCTCGGACTCCGACTATGCACCATCCCAGAAAAGTCTAGAAAATTTTGAGCTAATATCTGATTACTCAATATAGCATCGAGCAAACGAGTAAGGTCATATGATGATTAATAAGTAAAACGGAATAGACTTGCTTCTTGAATGTCGTATGACATGACAACATTCAAGAAGCAAGTCTATTCCTACCACCACTACGGACGACTAGCCTGTTGGTGTAGTAGTAAATGACCCTGGCAGACTGCCTCGTTGGTCTAGCGGTAGCGTGTTCACCCGCAGAGAACGAGGTCCTGGGTTCAAATCTCGGGTCGGGCCAAAAAGTGATTTTGGGACTTATCTGTAAAAAGAAAAATTTCTCAATATCAGCCCGAAGTCTGGGAGTTGGCGGTATTATACCCCCGTGCCTCGGAGAGCACGCAAAGCCGTCGGTCCTGTACCTAACCTCTTTCCGGTCGTGTCGCTAGGCGTCCCATCGGATCATGAGAGTGATGGAATAGAAAGTGCTCTTGTGTTTGCGCACACACTTGAGCACTATAATATGTCCCGCGCAGATGGCTAATCTCTGTTGAGACTGGCCGCCGTGGTCGAAATTCGGCTAGGAGGACATTATTAAATGACCCTGATTGTTAAACCAGAGGGCGTGGGTAAGATCCCAGGCCAAATTTTTGTGCGTAGAGCACGATTATTTGTACTGTGTTTGGATAGTATTATAATATGTATGTATTTAGAAAAATATAAGTATGTATATCAGTTGTATCGTTGCCATAATTCGAATATGTTTGTCACAAGGATCCTATCAATTTCTCCAGTAGTAAGTTCAGAATTTATTCACTCGGCGCCCCACATGTACTGCCGCACATACCTACTGATCACACATGTCTTAAGGTAATGAGTTCAGCTCTAGCTGGACGACACTTCTTTTATCTTAGCCCTGGTTTATATAATAAAATTAACAAAAAAACTCAATATCTATCCGTTTCCTATTAATCGGTGTAAAGTAAAAATCTTGAATTGGCTCCTTCAACTGTCATATGATGAGACTGAAAGTTTACTGTAATATATTTTTTTAATTTTATTACATTTGATCAATTTTCCCATAAACACAATATTGCATGCGCGCTCACACGCACTCACACTAACAAGCGCGCTCACACTCCTACACACATACGCCCACACACGTTAGTTTTTAATAGTACTAATTTTATTTTAATATTAGGTTATTAATTTTTTTTTTTTTCATCGCTATAATTTGTTTATTTACTCAAGGTTAATAAATCTAATAAAACTAATTTATCATTCCAATAAAAACTATTCTAGTAATTAAAATAATTAACGCTAAATTAAAAACTAAACTCTAAAAATATCAAAATCGAAATTCGTGCCAGTGGGTAACGTTCCTAGAATGCTGGCAGCATTGCCACGTTGTATAGCAATGCTCAGTTGTTGAGCTAAATATCGAAATGCTGGCCATTTCGGGAACGTGTCGTTTCTCCTAGTCGAGCTGCCGTTTCTCTATAGATTTCTTTGGCCCCCGGTCCCCACGGCCCCAAAGTTTCAACCCCAAAAGGCGTAAATATATAACTGCTATTAAGCGTGCTATATTTGCGCCTCTTAAGGCTCTCAGCTGATTCAGCCGCCGCACCAGCCCTTATTTGAGTCCCGGCAAGATGAGAAGGCGCAAGGGTGTCCACGCAGGTAGCGTCCCACACCAGAGGCCGGCCCATCTTCCATGGGATGAGAGTCATCCCATCGGGTCTTTTCCCATCGTCACGCAATAAACCTGACGGCTCTAAAATAGCGGCGTAGTTTGCGGTGGTAAAAGCCCGGCGGATGATGTCATTTAGACTGGCGTGGCGGGGAATCCGCCCAGCGCTTTTGCTGCATGATAACCCGTGGTGACCGAGCTGCCCGACGGCAACTCCACACTGGCAAAGATGCGGTGCACAGCACGATGCGCCCAGACGTAGGGAAACTGCAATTCGGAAAGAGGTGCCGTCCATTAAAGTGCTTGTGTTAGATGGAAGGGCCTGAAGCCACAAACCCGACTCCCATTCTGCAACGGCTAAAAGACGGGCACGATCTGCGGGGCTAGAATGCGTTTGTATGAGTTGCTTCCGTACTAGCTCGCAGAGCGGCCTGTCCCATTGTCGCTGGGATGAAGTGTTGGTTGGGAAATCGGTGTTTGGGCAAGCTAAACACCATTCACTCCTGGCCTCCGCCATGTTACTTACGTTTAAATTACTTAAAGACGTCGCAAGAATTTTTTCGGTTAAAATTTGTGTTCCATGAACGGAGGAGAGGAATGCAGGAAGAGCTACACCGGAAATAGCCCTGACGCCAAGACCCCCCAATCGCACTGGGAGTGAATCCTGCAACCTTTACCATGCTCGCTCTTCAAAATTTATGTTCAAAACGGTTGCCAAAGTCTTTTTCACGATATTGTCTAAGTTTTGTAGTAAAGCTTCCAAAGTTGACAACATCGCAAAATATACGTAAAATTAGGCACGAAAAGACAGAATTTTAAAATAGTAAAGGCCATGTGCATATTAATTTTTGATAAACGGTCCGAGCACTCTACAAAATTTTGAATTTTGGTATCGATAAACGAAGGAATGAATTCGTCAAAGATAGGAGAGCCCAAAAGACACAACGAAAATTTGTCAACAATTTTTATATTCGGTGCCAAAATGTTAAATTTATTGATTACCAAATCTTTGGAAGGGAAGTCGTCTGCAACAAAAAGCTCAAGCTCAGTTATTAATTTAATTTTATCTTATAATTTAACATTAATTGAATCGTTTTAAATTGTATATTATTAATTAGCTTTACTTATACTTACTTATACTATTTTTAATTGTAATGCTTTAATTTTGTTTTATCTTTAATAATTTACATTAATATTGAACCAGTTTGTAATTGGTACTCATTGTTTTTTGGAAGGCGATAGTAACTACAACACAGTGGAAACACTACTGCAGCTATTATCGTTCCACCTGTTATTGTGATGTCTGGTGTTATAAAAAAACAAAAAAAGTTGTTGTCTGGTTGCCACAGTACAGGTTCTGCCTACTTTGGGATTAAAGGGCAGTCTGTGAGTTGTCCCAAGAGGTTTATTTAATTTTTATATAATTTACACTTACAAATACAACAGCATTTAATAAATTCCATACAGTGATAGTGCGCGGTAAAAAGTTTCTTGTGTGGACAGTGGAAGATGACCATACATACAGGTGATAACGATGAAATCTCTACTCCTGGCGAGAGGGTCTGCGGCGGAACGTATCTATCACATTACATTGAATAATTGACATGATGCAGTTACGATCTGCACTCGAGTGAAGGCCGACGCATATATCACTTCCCTTGCGACTTTTGTATTAATAAAATAGCTGACCTGCGCACGACGTGTTACAGAGTTCTTGTGTGACATACGGCTGGTAATAATGCCGAGCTTTGGAGCAGAAAGTTCGTCTGGAGAATATATATTTGCAGGTGAAAGGGATTATAGACTAGGACTTAAAATATTTCTAATTTTGCATGATATCCTCCTATGTTCTTTTGGAGGTATTAACGGATTGGGATGGCGATAGGTTGGACCCCTTTTGAACATTCCGAGTGCAGCTAGTCTTAATACCTCAAAGTGAAATGTCACTCACGTGATCACTTAACTGTGCAAACAAATCATTAAACAACTTTCAACAAACAAATCACTTAACCACTCAATGTAAACCAGATTTGCTATATAAAAATAAAAATAAAAATAAAAATAATTTATTGCAGACTACATGGCCCATATTTGTTAGTAACAATTTGTACTTAAGCACTATGTTAGTAAATTATACAATAATACATCAGCAATATATAATACAAAGAATAAATAAAAGATTATATTATTTATAAGGACGGATGCCCCCACGCAGTAAGTTTACAGGACCCCTCGCGGCGTGGAGTTCTGTAAACCTACCGAAAAGTACGCTATCCGTTCTGTCCCCCACCATTTTCAGAATCTTGTTCGGGCTCCTTCGTATTCGTGTCACAATTGATGCAACTTTCTTGCGCATTATTGCATAGAAGTCATCAACTGCAGCATCAGCAAACATGCCGGATGCGCTGCAGTACCGTGGAAGCCCGAAAAGCGCTCTAAATATATTATTATATTGGACGCGCAAGGCATTGTAGGCCTTTTGAGTAAAGTTGGCCCATAGGCAACTAGTGTAGAACGTTTGACAAAAAGCTTTAAATAATGTTATCTTAACTGGCGCTGTACATCTAGCAAACCTACGGGCCAACATGTTACCCCGCACCGACAATGCCCTGCGTTCCCTCTCTATATCTTTATCATCACTAAGATTATCCGTTATATTATGTGACCTAGATATTTAAACTCTGAAACATGACTTAGTGGTACTCCGTTCAGCAAGATAGGTGGAATAGAGGTGATTTTTGTGCCATTGGCTTTAAAAAGCATAAATTCACTCTTCTTTTCGTTGTACCGCAAGCCGTGCCTCAAAACATAACCCTCACATACCCCCAACAGCCTTCTTAACCCCCCTACAGTGGGTGAAATAATGGCCATGTCATCGGCATAAGAAAGGTTGTTGACACAGACATCCTCATAGTGACACCCTATATGCATACTAGTAAGTTTCTGAATTAATTCATTTATGTATAAGTTAAACAACCGTGGCGAGGTCAAGCCTCCCTGCCTGACACCGCATTCCAGAGTATATTCGTCAGAATACGCACCCCCCCACCTAACGGAGTTCGATTGCTTACGATACCAGTATGTAAGGATGCCTACAAGATCAGATGATACTCCTGTCTTTCTTAGTTTTGCCCAGAGCTTAGTGTATGACACCAGGTCAAAAGCCTTCGATAAATCCAAGAAACATGCGTATACAGGTGTGTTTCTTTTAACATAATAATTGACAGTGTTTTTTAGAGTTAATATCGCACTTTCCGTTGACAAACGCTTTTGAAAACCAAATTGTGTATCGTGCAAACTTATACTTTTTTCCAGCTGTTTATCCAATAAACCGTCAAAAACCTTCGCTATTACGGTAGCCAAAGAAATTGGCCTATAGTTATCACAGTCTGAAATATCAGCAGTAGTATTTTTTACTAACGGTACAACAATGGTTTTCATAAGGTCTGGTGGTAAATATGTGTGCCCGATGCAAAATGTGAATAACATGGCCAATACTCTATATAGGTGTACACCCCCGTGCTGCAAGTATTCCACACTGAGACCATCATGACCAGGTGACTTCCCTCTCTTCATATTTTTGATGAATAGTGATACGTCTTTACTTAAAAATCCCACGGGTTTGTCTACCGGCTTATCATGCGTCTCAGTACCGAACACAAGCGGCAGGGTAGGTTTTACCTGAAATTGTTTCATGAACAGGTTGGCTATCTGTTTAGGGTCACTAAAACCTTTGGGCTTGGGTTCCTCCTTTAATTTCCCTTGATATTGCACAATTCTTATGACATCGTCCACACCTACGAAGATATATTAAGCCCAGTATTAACCACTTGTATGCCAATTGCTTATGAATAGACTGACTCAATGCTAACCTAGAAGTAAAGTCGAGCACAAAAAATCTTCATACAAAAAGACTGAAAGAATAATATCCATTTGGTTCATCCATGCATAATGAGTATTTGTATTAAAACATTATAATAAATTTCCCAAATATGGCAAAACAGAGTGTAGTGAGTTCAAGGGCGAATATATACAAGGGTTATCATCATAATTTTTTACATCTGGACAAAATCACCCTCTAAGGGTGATGTTGGGAGTTTATACCATAATCGCCATGCTTTGCAGACGGATTAGCGACAGAAGTATGATTGTCATAGTATTCAGAAAACCGTTCTATGGTATATATTCATCCGTCGCAAGTATCCGTCACAACGAAAGTAACCAACCAATTTACCAAAACAATACCCTTCAAGTAATTATCAAAGTATATTGTGGACACAGGACTCGATTGTGGTAATATTATTTGTATTTTGACAATCCATGCTGAAATGTTGGTTAAACCAAAAGGTAATACAATATATGATAAACAATACACTGTCACAACACTTTTCCTTTCTTAGTCCTTTGATCCGCTAAACGCTTATCTGGAAGATATAGCTTTATGCGATCAGACCGCCGATTTTACCTATATTTTGAATGTTGAAAATGTTTTTTTTTAATAAATAAAAATATAGGTAAATTAGTGAAAACTATAAAGGGTAACAAACGTAAGGTCGTAACGCGATGCAACGTCGCATTCACCCTGAAGATGAATTTCTGAAGAGGTCGAACAGTTGGCCGAATCCAACATCAAATTAATGACGGAAAATACCCGTTACTATGTTAGCACCTCACCTCAGTTTTAATCATAATACGTATTCATATTACTGTTAAGATGAACCCATTTATGATGCTATCATAAATAGGTTCATCTACATCATCTTGAACAACATTGGTATGTTTATTAAATACGGAACATTAACAGTTAGCCTAGGAAGCGTTTACTGCTTTGCCATACCATAGAGATGAGCGAGGACTTAAGCCGTGTAGCAACTTTGATTCACGGCAGATACTGACGTGCAAATGCATGAGAGGGTCGATTATTACGGGCCTTTTGTGCAACTGTCTCGTTACCTTTAAATGTAGGGAACATTTCATCGATTTGGACCGTGTGTCTTTTGTCCCCTATTTGGCAAGCTAACTGTTATGTTAAACATCGGAGTTTTGGCGCCAACGCGGAAAAAGACGCATCAGGGCATTGTTTAATTTTCAAAAACTGGTGTAAATTCAAGTTTTTATGTGTAAATATTGTGGATTTTTAGACATAACATCATGGACAACGTACACAAGTGGAGGAAAGTGCCATATTGCCGTGAATTGCGATTTTCTGTGTTGAATCTAAAACTCCATATAAGCCTCTAGTAAAGTATCCACTGCTTTACTGGGGTACGACAAGGACTACGTATGACTTGACTGTGACGGAATTTACTTGACATGACGAAAATAAATGAAATAAAAATATATTTTACGGAAGGCTCAAAACGCCGAAGAAGCCAGAGCCGTAAACTAAATAAAAAAAAAAGAAGTTAAACGTCGTGTTTTAAGTTGTGTGTGTGTTTTTGTGTCAGTGTTTGCAACAATAAACACACTTATGATAAAAGAAAGCCACGCCTTGTAGTGAGACATATAAATGGTGCTTCCATTAAACACACAGTATCGTGCATCTAATAAAACAAGCACATCGATTAAGAACAAAAGAGTGATCCGTAACAAAGAATGTTGCCAAGATTTCCCGATAGCTCAGTAAAAGGACTTTAATGATTTGATTGAATGCTAATATTATCTAGAAAAGTAATTAATGCTATCTATTTATTGCATCTTTTTATAACAATCTGATAATTCAAGGAAGAAAAATTGTATGTTGATTATTTGTTTAACCTAGTTATTTTGTTTATCAAGAACACAGATATCTTGATGAAAAATGCATAATTGAGGTTTTAAGTAGCTGTGATTGTTCTCTTTACCTACATCTAAACGGATATTATAATTACCCCTCTCTATTACTTTAGTCCACCTTTTCTAACAAAATTTATATGAGATACTTGCAAGTCACGCATTGAAGAGGTTAAAAGTAACCTATTCTGTGTTGCCTATGGTTTTGCACTTCCCCCTTTTGTCTGAAACTAAAACACGGGGTATAATTTTTTTACATTTGATCAAGTTTCTTACAAATTTTCAACCCCTACTTTAACTCCTTTACGGGATAAATCTTAGTATTCAAACATGTCATATGAATTAGTATTCATATGACATGTTTGAATACTAAGATTTATGTCTTAGTATTCAAACATGTCATAAGTCTGATCAACTTCAAACTCGGGATTAGTATCCCGAGTTTGAAGTTGATCAGACCAAGAAACACGTTGTTCCATACAAACTTTGCAACTCCTTTTCACCACTCTACTGAAAAATTCTACCAAAATTTTCCAAAATCCTTACTCAGTGCACACCTACGTCCCTTAAAGAATATGTGTGAAAATTTTTATGGTTCTCGACCTAGCGGTTTCAGCTGTGCGTTTATCGATCAGTCAGTCAGTTTTATAAATTAAGATTATAAAGCATTCCCTTTCGATAAGAAAAAGAATGATTAAAATCGGTTAATAATGACTGAGAAATCAAGTAACAAACAATAAAAAAGCGTACCAAGTCTATTAAGGATAAGAAAAGTTTTACTTTTTTTATTTTATTTGTAATGGGTAAACTCAATAACATTTTTTAAGTGAGCGTCTTCTAGGGAAATAATTCCCTGGACTAAGACACTCGGACCAAGAACAACTATTCTCTTGAAGGGGATCGAACCTGAAACACGATGATGTCAAGGTAAGTCGACTTGATCCTTAACCACACAACAAAATTAACTATTTTTATAAATACTTTCACCTAAAGAAAGCTACATTAACACCTAGTAACATGGGCGATATTATGTTTCCGACAACAACAACTGGTACCTTATCGTGCCTTACAAAGCACTTGGTGACGCTCAAAAATCAAACGATTAACGGTCACCCATCTATATACTGAGCGTGTGCCTAGGTGCTTCACCTCATCCACCCCGTACATGGCGGTGTACTGTCCCAGGTGACATGCAGATTAGGTTGTGAAGAAAATAAGTCCAAAGCGTATATTTAGTGACAGTAAAGTTAGCATTACAGTAAGCACTCTCATACCATGAACCATTCTTATATGACCTTTAACGGCGTAACATAAATTGTGGCGTAAACTTAAGGAGAAGCTGAAATAATTGAACAAAACCAGTTTGATAAGTAATGGAATGACGCGTTACTTTGCGGAAAGCCATGACAAAAAATAATATGAAGTGTTAATTTCGCTAATTACCAGTTTAATCAAGCCGGGATGCAATTTGCGCCCTTCCTTAACTTACGTCCACTATTTATGCTACACTTTGTATACCATAATTATATCCGCTGTTTCGTTATTGACCATTGTTTATCGATTTTATCTCAGATTTTCCGTCATAATAATGACTGGCTTACCTGTAAAATATTTCTTATAATTCCTGTAAATAGTGAAATTGAATACCTTTATTCGAGTGGCGTAAACACCTACTTTAAAATACATAATTACATAAATAAAAACTTAAATCCAACAACCAATGAAACCAAAATTTTTATACTATTACCATACGTTAACGAAAGGAGAAATCATGTAACATAGAAAAAAGAAAATATACCGTCGACTTAATTATCTCTTTATTTTGAGGTCGGTTAAAAATCATACGAATACATAAAATAGGTATGTAAAGAAATTGAAATATATTATAATGTACTAGTATATAATTTATAACCACCCCGGCATTGGCCTCAATTTTTTTTTTGGAAGTAAAATAAATATAGTCTATATTCATTACATCATGTCAGGCGCATGACGTCCACGGTGGAGAAGAGCCTCTCCCAAGAATGGGGGGATGTACCATAATCGCCACGCTTAACAGACGGGTTAGCGAACCCCTATGGTGATCATAGTATACAGAGAGACGCTGTTGCTCTAGTAGATATTCCTGAGGGGCCCGCCATCTTCAAGGGATGAGATGTGGTGGCGATATTCTATGCCGTCAACCACACAGCCCTCAAACACACAGCCTTTGTGTTATGTACTTTTAAACTTTCGCGTTCATAATTATACAACATTGTTTACAGTGACGGGCCTGTTGGTGTGGTTGGCAAATGCTTGCTTTTCACGCCGGAGGTCGTGGGTTCTATTCCCACCCAGGACAGATACTTCCGTGCACGAACAGGGCTGTTTGTCCTGAGTCTGAGTGTTATTATCAATATAAGTATGTCTTACAAAAGAAAGTATTATGTAGTATATCAGTTACCTGATTTCCATAGTACAAGCGCTGCTTAGTTTGGGATCAGATGGCCGTGTATTTACACATAACCCAGGATATTATTATTATTATTAACGCGGCTTACCTTTATTGTTATTTTCCCAACGTATCGACCAAGTTGCATTGATCGTGGTGACTCCAATCACGTCAATGCAACTTGGTCGAAATGTTGTTACAAATGTATATAACACGTGTATACACCAAATTATCAGTCTACAAGACATTTCGCAAGTTGCGCGTTCTTGGTAGCAGTGTGTCACGAACATACCTTTTTATCGCGCCAAACTTAGTGCGGTCGCCTAGTATAGGCGAGACTGCAAGCCTCGCGTGGCCGATAAAAAAAATATGTTAAAAAAATGTATAAAAAGTGGACTGTTAAAATTTCTTGTATTAGTCCCGTGTCGTGTGTTTGACAGTGCACAACTGTGGTTTTAAATTTAACAAAAATAGATCGATGATTTAATAATAAATAAAATTTTAAAAAAGTTTCAGTGAATTAATAATTTTGTTTTAATTTTTTTTTTTAATAAAGTGTTTTGTTTTTTATTCAAAATGAAGGCGTTTGTCGTGTTAATTCTAGTTATCATCACAGGTTAGTCAACAGTTAAAGTTTAAAAGTCTAATTTAGTCTAGTTTAGTTTAGTCTCTAATTTAAGCTTATTCTAACAAAACTATTAAATAATCTGGACAATCTAAAAGCTAAAAAATACACATAAAAGTTAACCTACCCAAATTTCAAAATATTGGTGATGTTTATTTTAGTACCGACCTTTAATTTATACTAAATTCATAAGAAAGTAACTCTTTAATGAAATTTTTTTAAGAAAAAGTGACAATTTACAAAAATAGACAATTGGCGGCGGTATATCTAACAGCAATCTCTTCCAGGCAACCGTTAGATTTTGGTTCTCGGATTAAATATATACCTAAATTTATTACATCCCATCCTAATTAAGTACTAGATATTATTAATCTAAATGCCAGTTGGCTTAAATGTTTATTCCGCTTTCACACCACGAAACCGACACCTTGTCAGGAAAAAAGACACAAGGGACCTCCATCCCAAAAAAAGTTACTGATCCAGCGAAACAACGGATAAAATCTAGTATTTCTATGAAGATGTATTTACTCTACACAGTTATCAACAAGTACCCAACAAAAATAAATACACGGCATGACAAAAAGAAATATAATGTACATAAAAACCGGCTAAGTCCGAGTCTGACTCACTCACCAAGGGTTCCGTACAATCCAGAGACCATGGTAATATTCATTCTGTGAATTTTAAGTATCAACATATTACGGTCAAAACAATACAGCTATTATTGGTATTGTTAATTATTTATATTTTGCATTTGTACACATTTTATTTTTTAATTTATCTTATTTTTATTATTTAAAAGTCGTGCCCCGCGGTTTTTACCGCATTAAACTTTATAAATTATGGCCTATGTGTTATTCGGATATATAATCTTTATTTCTACAAAGTTTCATCGGAATCCCTTCCGTAGTTTTTGCGTGAAAGAGTATCAAACATCCATGCATCCTTACAAACATTCTAATTTATAATATTAGTATATTGTTTATAAAAGGACAACAGCAATACACACTTTGTGATAATTTCAACTTTCTACCTATTACGGTTAATCAAATGTTATACGGTCACCGTAGCCTAGTTGGTAGTGCTCCTGCCTACGAAGCTGGTGGTCCTGGGTTCGAATCCCGGTAAGTGCAAATATTTGTGTGATGAGCACGAATATTTGTTTGTAAGTCATAGATGTTTTCTATGTATTTAAGTATTTATCTATCGATATAAGTATGTATATCGTCGCCTGGTACCCATAGTTCAAACTTTGCTTAGTTTGGGGATAGGGTTGATCTGTGTCCCTATATATTATTATTATTATACTACCCGCTGACAGACAGTCGAAAACGTAGGTAAAGTAAAAAGGTTCTGTTAGCACCCTTCGGGTACGGTACCCTATAAGGTAATTAAACAATGTTGACTTTCTCTGATAACACATTAAAATAGCAAATTTCCGAGACGAAAACTTTTCTGAACAGTTTTGATAACAACTGAAATCTGTAACGGTTTCAAGATAAAACTTACCGTAGTTAATTCAAAATTAAATACGTATTTATATATGGGATGAAAAATTTGCAATGTAATACTTGAGAGGTGACAGTCAAAGTGGACTGATATCAGAGAAGACAGTATAGTTAACAGTTAAGTTTTTTTTTTCAAATAAAATAAAGGTTTTTATTCACGTAGACTTTAAAAAAGCGCTTGCAAATAGTCAGAACATGTTTGTAGTAATATAGTTGTTTACGTTATAATTTCTAGTAACATAGATATTTAGGTACACATTGTATTGATTGTATGAAAACATTTATAAAATTTATTTTATAATAGCAATGATATTTAGCTAGCTCGTATCAAGTTATTGTCAAGAGATTATGTTTAATTATCTAGTTTCGCTGGGTCTTCTCAGTTGGGGCGTATTGGATCCGGTGGTAGGATTAAAGCGCAACACACAAGGTCCGTCATAATAATAACAATATTGAGAGTAAAATATATCTAAAACTAAAAATATGAACAAACATAAAGAACCGTAATAACAATAATTTAAAGAAATTACCCATTTAAATATTGATTGCAAACATATACTAAATTTAAATTTATTGACTCTGTCTCAAAATGAATAATGGTATTGTTTCGATGTTTTTCTTTTGTTGCCTAAATGTTTGCCTACTAAATAATTACTTTAAGTGGACAAAATCCCGTGTTCATGCCCGCTTGAGTATGTTTCGCCGGACCGTCTCTACTAGGCCGTGTTGAAACCGGTAGTAGATGAACCTGCTGAGTTTGTTTCGCTGGGTCTTCTCAGTTGGGGCGCATTGGATCCGGTGGTAGCATTAAGGCGCGACCGTCGTTTTAAACACAAGGTAATTAATAATAATACCGAATTCATACCTTGATATAGACAGAGCCATTCAGACAATATGTAGTAAAATATAAATTTCAATAATTAAACCTAAACATAATCTCCTTGAAAATAACTTAATACAATCTAGCTAAATATCACTACGAAATTATAAAATAAATTGTATAAATGTTTTAACATTCCGTGTACCTAAATATCTGTAATAAGTAACTAGAAATAATAACTGTATTACTACAAACATGTTGTGACTATTTACAAGCGCTTTTTAAAGTCTAACCATATAGAACAGAATAAAAACCTGTTTTATTTTGTTTTATTTTATTTAATAAAACATGACTATCATAAATTAAGGTGGCTGACTTCATAGAATATGGCCAGCCCATCTAATCCCGTGGGGACTTAGAAGTCGTTCCGAGGGAATATTTCCCAGAGAATAAGCAGCAGCATCTTTCTGTTTACCCATAGTACAAAGATGCTGCTGCCTATTCTCATGACCATCATACTGCGATCTCAACCATTTAGCCAAGCGTGGCAATTATGAAATATCCCTCCAAATGACACAACTCCATTGTGAAAACCTTTTGGAGGGCCTTTGTCCAGCAGTGGACGTCATTCGGCCGATATGATGATGATCAAGCCTTAGCAAAGACTGAAATAATTTCTGTTATAATAATAAATAATAATATTTAGGGACAATGTCACACAGATCACCCTAGTCCCAAACTAATCAAAGCTTGTACTATGGGTACCAGGCGACGATATACATACTTATATAGATAGATAAATACTTATATACATAGAAAACATCCATGACTCAGAAACAAATATTAGTGCTCACCACACAAATATTTGCACTTACCGGGATTCGAACCTAGGACCACCAGCTTCGTAGGCAGGAGCACTACCAACTAGGCTAAAATAATAATAATATATTTATTTCAAGTAACATGACTCACATTTGTTAGTAACAATAATTCTTACACCTATATTAGTATTCCTATAACAACACACACACACAATCACTGCCACTCTCCCAACACTGAGGTGGACAGCTTGCAGCAGTGACTCACATAAACACAATCGAGTCTGCTGGCCACACAGCTCATAATAATGTTGGGGTGGAGTTTTGGCGCCAACGCGGAAAAAGACGCATCGAGGCTATGTTTTATTTTCAAAAACTGGTGTAAATTCGTAAGTTTTTATGTGTAAATATGGTGGATTTTTAGACATAACATCTTCGACAACGTACACAATTGGAGGAAAATGCAGTATTGCCGTGAATTGTGATTTTCCGTGTTGTAACCAAAACTCCATAAAAGCCTCTAGTAAAGTCTCCACTGCTTTACTGGGGTTGGACAAGGACTATGTATGACTTGACTGTGACGGACTTTACTTGACAATGACGGAAATAAATGATATAAAAATATATTTACTGAAGGCTCATAAGGCCAAAGAAGCCAGAGCCGTAAACCGGAAATTAAAAAAAAATCATGTTGGGGCTGACCCGTACGCGGCGCACCAGGGAAGCGCATCGTTTTCTCATAGTTGTATAAAAACAATCGACTCGAGCATCCGCAAACATCCCTGATGCACTACAAAAGCGGGGCAACCCCATCAATATCCTGAACCCATTATTATATTGTATGCGAAGGAAAAACGAGAGTAAGATATAATAGAGTAAAATATATCTAAAACTATAAATATGCACAAACCATTGAGTTAAAATCAATGGTACAAACATAAAGAACCGTAATAACAACAATTTAAAGAAATTACCCATTTAAATATTGATTGCTAACATATAAAAAAATTTTTTAATGACTCTGTCTCAAAATGAATAATGGTATTGTTTCAATGTTTTTCTTTTGTTTCCTAAATATAATCTAAATTAATATTCATTCAGACAACCGATCGAGCAGATATTGTGTTTGCCTACTAAATAATAACTTTAAGTGGACCAAATCCCGTGTTCATGCCTGCTTGAGTATGTTTCGCCGGACCGTCTCAACTGGGCCGTGTTGAAACCGGTAGTAGATGAACCTGCTGAGTTTGTTTCGTTGGGTTTTCTCAGTAGTGGCGCATTGGATCCGGTGGTAGCATTAAAGCGCGACCGACATTTTAAACACAAGGTAATTAATAATAATACCAAATTCATACCTTGATATAGACAGAACCATTCAGACAATATGTAGTCTATCTATATAAATAAAAAGAGAAGTCCTGACTGACTGACTCATCAACGCCCAGCCCAAACCCTTGGATCTAGAAAGCTGACATTTTGCACAGATGTTTTCTTTATAATGTAGACAAGGAATAAGAAAGGATTTTTCGAAATTCTACCCCTAAGGGGGTAAAACGGGGGTGCAAAGTTAGTATGAAACTTTCCCGTTTTTGAAGTTAAAGGCATGAAAATTTCTATGTGGCCTTACAGGTAAAAAATGTATAAAGTTTAACGCGGGTAAAACCGCGGTGCACAGCTAGTAAAATATAAATTTCAATAATTAAACCTAAACATAATCTCCTTGACAATAACTTAATACAAGCTAGTTAAATATCACTACAATTATAAAATAAATTATGAATGGAAATTAACTTTAAATGGGTAATATAATTACCCATTTAAAGTTAATTTTCTTTATAAAACATAAGTTTATTATCGGATATGAAAATTTTTATGTTCAATGAATTGTTTCGCGAAGCTTATTTGTTAATCCGTATCTTTACTTTTAAATTAACATAAATAAACAGTGAAAATATACGCAATACGAATAATATCCTAATGGCTCCCATGTAAAACGCATTAGCTGATTGTTTCTTGCATGGAAAGTAATCTTGTTTTCGTGTATTTTACATACATCTCGTTCAGCTTGATCGAATGTATGTATTTACTAATGTGGAACGAAGTTAGCCACACCGAATAGACACTTAAGCATACTGAATTTACATCTACTTACTTACTACGTAAGTGATCGGCGAGGCTAAGCAACTAGGCTCGCGGTCAGTCCATATCTATGGACCATTATGAATGAAATTATTCGTGGTCCATCTGGGTGGCCACGAAAACGGTTAATTTCTGAACATCTCCGTGCTGTATATTAACAGATATCCAAGACCCAATTTCTTATGAATAAATAAATAATAATATCTAGGGACAATGTCACACAGATCATGCTAGCCCCAAACTAAGCGAAGCTTGTACTATGGGTACCAGGCGACGATATACATACTTATATAGATAGATAAATACTTAAATCCATAGAAAACATCCATGACTCAGAAACAAATATTCGTGCTCATCACTCAAATATTTGCACTTACCGGGATTCGAACCCAGGACCACCAGCTTCGTAGGCAGGAGCACTACCAACTAGGCTACGGTGACCGTCAAAAAAAAAAGCCTAACGTACAGTTGATGAATATTTAAATTATAAATTATGTGTAAGATGACATTTATTGAGTACCTGTAATATTGTAATCCCACCAAAAACATTCTGTAAAAAATAGCCAATTCTCGATGGAGCTGCTTGTTTATCTATAAAAAGTAATGAAATTTCTACACAAAGTTGAGCCAAGTCTAAAGTTCCTTACTGCAATTTCTTTATTATTATATTTAATGTTATTTGACTTGGCCGTTGACCTGTATGTACCCACTAACGTGTAAAAAATCTTCAACCGTTGAAAGTCCATAAAACCCATATATAAGTAAATAAATTTCATTCATAGTAAACGCCAGACAATAAACTTCCAGACAGACCTTCCGGGCTGCCACTTGGTGTATTTCTTACACGAAATATCTCAATAGTACTATTTGTCCCACACGGGAATTGAACCCAGTCCCCCATTAAATGCGTCCGACATGCTACCGCTAGAACAACACGGTAGATAATTTATTGCTACATAATATATATGTATGTCACACTGATATAATAATCACTCTGATATTTTTTGTTTCATCATTCAATTAAAGGTAGAGATTATATGTATGTATAGTAATATTATTTACACATACATAAAGATCTACAATTATGTTATTATAACATAATCCTACTATCTATTTAGTAGTTTTTACGTGAAACAGTAACAAACATTCATCCATACTTACAAACTTTCGCGTTTATAATATTATAAACGCGAAAGTTTGTAAGTATGGATGAATGTTTGTTACTGTTTCACGTAAAAATTACTGAATAGATTTTAATGAAACTATACAATAATATAGCTTATACATCAGAATAACACATAGGCTAAAATTTATAAAGAAATTGTATGAATTGTCCAAAATATGACGATAAGTGTCAAGTAAGTAGGAAAAAATCTACAATTTGCGAGCTATTCCGGCGGGCACTGCCAAAACCGCTAGAGGTACACATTCTACTAATATTATAAATGCGAAAGTTTGTGAGTATAGGTGTATGGATGTATGTTTGTTACTCTTTTACGCCAAAACTACTGTAACGCGGGTGAAACCGCGGGGCGCAGCTTGTTAATTAATATGAAAGGAAGATTAAGGAGAGAACAATAACGAATGATACATTTTATTAAGAAATTGTGATAACTGATTAACATTCGCTTATCTGTAAACAAACAAAATTAATCTACCGTCCAATAATTGACCCATTTGAAAATCATTTAACCTCAATACTTTTGTGCTAACTTGTGAATAAGTAAATTAGTGCAAATATGGCCCAAATTTAGACGTTAACTGTTTTATACAGGACGAGCGGACACCCGCCACTTCGTACGCGTGAATACCGTTCCCGCGGGATATTACTATAAACCTTCTCAATCAACCACTTTATCTATTGCTGAAAACTGCATTGAAATCCGTTGCTTAGTTCAAAAGATTAAAAATCATTGCGAACTTATTTTTTTTTATGTCATAGTGCGACAAACGATCAAGTGGGTCACCTGATGGTAAGTGATCACCGCCGCCCATGTACACTTGCGACACCAGAGGAGTCGCGAGTGCGTTGCCGGCATTTTAGAGTCAGCAAACAAGTGTTGCTGACCCTTCCCCCCACCCCAATGAGCTCTGGCGACCTTACTCACACTCGGAAACACAACATTAAAATTATTAATGTTATTATTAAGGAATGTCTTCTGTAAGGTGGAGGTACTTCCCCAGTCGGGCTGCCCTTTGAGCGAATGAACGCTTTGCCCTACCTCTCTTAAATTCTCTCTTTATATTTAATAAAGATGTTTCCGAAGTCGTTCCTAAGCCTAAGACTTCTGAGGCATAAGACATCATATCAGCCGAAAGACATCCATTGATGGACAAAGGTCTCCCCTAAAGATCTCCATATTATGTGCATAATTTTGGGGAGAACCGCCACGCAGTCGGTACGCGCTCGCAGTATGATGGTCATAGTACTTAGAGAAACTTGCTCCCCACTTCTACGTCCCCCTCGGGATGAGATGGGGTGATGACAATCTTTGTCTTCAGCCACACAGCATGTCATGTCTCCCTACAGGGTTAAAATTAAGCAACTCACGCCAAGAGGCATCCCATCATTCAAGTTGGTGACAGGCATGAGGTCTGGATTTTTTGGTCATTCTGGGCCAATATCGCTCTACGGCAGTAAAATAGGGCCGCTTACCAAATGAGATTCTGAGAGTGTATTTAAATAGTACAAGTATGGTACCCTTAGATGATGACAACGTATTTATTACGTAAGAAATAAGGGCAGTTTTCGCACTGAAAGTATATCCACTAATGTAGGGTTATGTGTACCATTGTTACGGCTTCCTAATTAGCATTTGGAAACAAGATGGTTTGTATATGTTTCGTGGTTTGTTCCAATGAGTAAATTATTGTCATTTGTCGTTGAATGTTATAAACTCATTGTATCTACGACCTAGCTGTCAGCCTGAGGATTTACTGTTTTTATCCCTTGGGATCAGTATTTGTTTCTAGATGAAACAAACTCGTGTTTTTTTTTATTTAATACTTTTTGCTCGTAATAGTGCAACGGTTTATGCCTAAGGCAATTACTGCTTATATTTTTTGTATCAATTAATCTTCTGGTACTGCATATATAAAGAGATAGGTGAACTTTATTCTTTTTCTAAATAAGACATCGCCCGCACCAACGAATGTAATCCCTGTATCGCGGGGTACTTTACAAACATATAATGGACATACACAAATTACATCCCGAATCAGAATAACTATTTATGGGTCACACAAATGGTTGTCCGGCGCGGGACTCTAACCGGCGACACGAAGAGGCGAGGCGACTGTATTAGCTGCTGCGCCAGACGTGCAGTACACTGGCTTAAGAGATTCGCATTAATCATGTTAGTTAGGATTGAATACTTGTATATAATAACAATCATGTAGTCATGACTTATAAACAAAGTTAATTAATAACCTTAATTAGGGCTATATATTGTTTCACAATGTCCAAGTAAAGTCCCGAATAAGCTACTTGCAACTTATCTATCGAATAAAGACATCGTTTGCGTTTCACAATCCATGAATAGTACTAACCGGCAGATAATTGGTCTATTGGTCAGATCAAGCTTCAGGTAGCAAAGTTAACTGATGGATAAGTCAATTGACAGCTAATGACAACTGTCAATTGACAGTACATTCATTCATCGATGCTTATTTCGGTGTTGTTCATTTGTAGACTTGTGTTTTTTTGGGAATAATTTAATAAAATCGAAATATTTGATGATTTTTTTGATCGTGTAACTGAACCGCGCAGAAATCCGACACCACTCTTGCTTTTATGGAGACGTTGGATGAGACAGATTTTAGAATACGATTATCCGTTATCGTCAGTTAATTATAATCAAAACAGCAACAAGCAAAATGCACTTGTTGATTGATGTGACTTGTTGATTTGACGTTTGACGTTTATTTATTTGACTTTCGTACGTTTTCACGCAAAAAAAACAATTTATGTATGTATTTTAGGTTGATAAAATAATAGTTAGAAGATAAATTTTAAAATATTTATGCAAAACATAAAAATTTTAACCATAAAAAATGTGTAAAATGCACGATAAAGATATTATTAGGTGTGTTTATTATAAGAAATGTTTTTATAGGTTGTATGTTACGTAATACGGAACGACAAAATGCGAGGTTGCCAAACCTCCTAATAAGTAACTGCCGGATAGCTATCTGGCAAATACAACGGGAGGTGATGGTGAAACACAATCTGTTTTATCCAGAACTATATATCTGTCAGTTAGCTATCCAACACTTTATTCGTACATTGTGAAAAAGACCCTTAATAAATTAAAACTTTAAAGTGACCAGGGTTAGATGTTAATAGCTTATTTGGGTCAAAGAAACATGATAGGCCAGCCTTCTGGGCACTTAACCTCATGACGATACGAAGACACAGAGAGACGCTGCTGACTGTTCTCTGTGAGAAATTCCCTCGGGACGTCTTCTGCGCCCGCCACGGGATGTGATGGGATGGTGATATTCGATACCGTCAGCCACACAGCATAATAACTCATTAAGTTTATAAAATAAGTTATACATAAATATGTTAAGAAATTTATTAATTAAAGTGTATTTGTTACAGATCTGAGTCTTCAAGCAGAATGGTCTTATGATTGTAAGTAATCCTAAAGTGTTATATTAAATCTATACAAATAAATAAAATTGAAGTGTCTGTTGGTAATATTGAAATAACTGATTTTTACTACATGTATATGAATATATATACGGTACATACTCCAATATATTTTTTTACAATTTTTGTCTGTCTGTCTGTCTGTTTGTTCCGGCTAATCTCTGAAATGGCTGGACCGATTTTGACGGGATTTTATTGGCAGGTAGCTGATGTAATAAGGAGTAACTTAGGCTACTTTTATTTTAGAAAAAACTTTTATTTTTGAAAAAAAAACGAAATAAACTAATTAACACGCGGATGAAGTCGCGGGCTCAGCTAGTTAATAATAATAATACCTCCTAGTCGAATTTCGGCAACGGCGGTCAGTCTCAATGGAAACTAGCCATCTGCGCCGACATATTAGCTATAGTGCTCAAGTGTGCGCAAACACAGGAGCACTTTCTATTCCATCACTCTCATAATCCGATGGGACGATTAGCGACGCGACCGGAAAGATGCCAGGTACAGGACCGACGGCTTTACGTGCTCTACGACGCATGGGGGTACAATACCACCAACTGCCAGACTCCGAGTTGATACTGAGAAATTGTCTTGACAGAAAATTCCCTAAATGATTTTTGTCCCGACCCAGGATTTGAACCCAGGAGCTCATTATCAGTGGCTGAACACGCTACCGCTTGGCCAACGAAGCAGTTATTATATTAATACCTAAGCATCATTAATAAATAGAAACGACTACCTTTAACAGCGGATAATAACATCCTGGGTGACCCCCGAACGAAAAGTGTAGTAATGATTTTTCTGCCAAAAAAAGATAATGAATAATCAATAATTACAATAAAAAAATTCTGTGTGTACTTATGTACACGCGTTAGAAGTTATACTTCTTTGGCGTATGGAAAAAAAATAATTAAAATGCAGTAGTGATTAACGATAAATATTAAAATTAATCAAAAAGATATTATTTAAATAAAAATACTAGAATATACAACTAGAACTAACTTCATGCTGTTAAATTTAGGTGTCAGTGTGCGCGCGCATCGTAATAATTCACTCTCATCTAGAACTAACTTCATGCTGTTAAATTTAGGTGTCGGTGTGCGCGCGCATCGTAAAAATTCACTCATCATTTTTCTCCATCGCGCCAAAAGAAGTATAACTTCGATAAATTAAAGCAAGCATTGCCGTATTAGGTGCATTGTGCAATCCTGTAAATAATATTATGTTAATAACAAATAAGTAGTTTCCACTGATCGGAAGCTAATTCAATTGCTAATTGTATTCTTCGGTTAATATTTCTTAGATGTCACTAAATAAACATTAAGGCCGGTAATAGATTGAAGGTGAATAAAATTATAACTAGTGACAATGGCACCACACAACTTATGCAATTCCACAGTTTTCTGGAAATGCTGACGATTCAAGTAAAAAAACATAACAGTGGTATTATAAAAAGTGATTACACCCACGGAATGTCACGTATCGTTATTAGTGAAATAACTAACTCACAAATTGCGACAATATTTTAAATTTTACGCCGCGTTAGTACTACACTAAATTCCTTAGTTTTATTTTATTTTATGACTGGATTCTGCTCGCGGATTCAGTCACCTAAAATATTCAGTTGATTAAAATAATAATAATAATATCTAGGGACAATGTCACACAGATCATCCTAGCCCCAACCTAAGCAAAGCTTGTACTATGGGTACTAATAATAATAATAATAATAATAAGTCCCCCAAAGCCCTACCTTACGTCCGTGCCGACCATCTGGCCACGTGGGGGACGGACACGCGTACTGACAAAACTTACGCGGCCAACGAGGCTAAGGCAATCTATCTGCGGTATGCAAATGGTACTCACAAGAAATAGACGTCCCCAGGCGGGTACCAGTGGTAGATCCACTGGAGAATCCCGTCCCGAGCTTAGCCCGGGCAGCCCTTCGTACTCTGGGGTGGGCAACGTACCGCAGACACCTATACCCTCTCAAGCTTTTGTGGCTTCAATCCCTAGTAGCCCTTCGACCATAGAACCATTTAGTCCATCTACATCTTCTTTATACCATCACCATCGTCCTCAGAATACCAATATCGCCCACCTGATCACACTTTGGATTTACAAACGAATCGTTTTGTACCTATACCTGTCGAGAGACGATATAATTTCCGCTCTTCAGCTAGATCTCATAGAAAAGTGCCCTATGAGGGTTACCGTCAGAACACACCTGAAGCCGATGCTGAGTGCTACAGCATACGAACCATCAGCCAATTTTCTGGCAACCAGACTGCCAGTAGTAGGGTGCTCCATAATATCCCACCGCATACTTCATCTACCCCAGCTGAGGATGTTTCGCAGATGGAATCTGTCCAACTACCTGCGACCACCAAAGCTGGCAAACCAAGAGTGCGCATGAAATGGGACAGTGATATGAATACATTTATCATGCGCACATATCTATATATAACTAAATTGGATACCGACAAGACTATGTATTGCAGTAGATTATTTGAACAGTTTAGATTGAAATACCCTCATCTGAATGTCTCAGCTCAAAGAGTTGCAGATCAAAGAAGGGTTATTATTAGAAACAAATTATTAACAGATGACCATATCAATAAATTAAAGATTGATGTGATTGAGCAATTAAAAAGAGAAGAGCGAACCATTACTACTCCTACACAGTTAACAACTCTCATCGATCAAAATGCATTATTAGGAGACGAAATATATAACCAAAACATAGACTTAGATACTAATAACTTAATATACCAAAACTCTCAAGTATCTCAATCGGAGCTTTCTGCATGTCTATCACACTCACCGATACAAGAAAACAGGCAGACTGTTTCATCAATGTCAATGCCCGAAAAGGGATCACAAGATAGTAGCGGTTTTGTTCAAGATTTACAAGAAAAACTTCAAACTAATATAAATCTTTACACAGATATTGATCCATCGTTACGCCCAAAGTTACCGCGACTAAGAGAGAATAAGAAATTATATGATTTATTGCATATATTCAATCTAAAAATTTTCGACAAATTTTATTCTACTGGTTCGGATTTAACACAGCTACACACGCTAATTTACTGTAGTGCTTTGGTTATAACTAAGGAATTAGGTTACAAAATATTTACTAATCCTAAACCACATCACCAAAAACATGATTGCACAAAACCACCGTGGCTAATTAGGTTGGAAAATGATATCCAAAAACTGAGAGCAAACATTGCTAGATTAACACATTACGTAAATGGTAATAGACATCACAGATTGATAAAAAATGTTAACAAAATTTTTGAATCTTATCAAATACATTCTTCTCATGAAAAAAATAACAGGCGACCTGAAGAATTTCTAGATACTTTAAAACAGAAACTTACCCTTAAATCTCAAAGACTATTACGATACAAAAAATCTCTTCAAAGAAAATTAGATAATTCTTTATTTACTACAAATGAGAAAGGTTTTTATAGGTCACTTAAAATTAACGTAGAACAAACAAATTCCAAATTACCTGCAGAGAATGAACTTAAGAACTACTGGACTGATATTTGGAAGAAAGATAAAGATCACAATAATTCAGCTCATTGGATGAAAAGTTTAGAAGAAAGTACAAAAACTATTACACCGATGCATTTCACAGAAATAACAAAAACAAATGTAGAAGAAGTAACAAATAAAATGAAAAATTGGAAGGCTGCAGGTATAGATGGAATTCATAGCTTTTGGTATAAGAAATTTGTAATGTTACATGAAAATCTTGCCAGGGCTATATCAGATACCGTAGAAGGGAAAGCAGAACTACCTTTGTTTGTTACTAAAGGTATAACATACATGATCTCAAAGAGTAGCAATACTACAGATCCTTCACAATATCGCCCGATAACATGTTTGCCTACAATTTATAAATTAATAACCTCATGCTTATGTTTAAAAATTAACCGATATATAACTCAAAACAATATATTAGCTGAAGAACAAAAAGGCTGCCGGCAAAACCATATGGGATGTAAAGAACAATTAATAATTGATTCAACTATATTAAAACACGCTACCTCTCACAACCGTAATCTGTTTCTAACATATATAGATTATAAGAAGGCATTTGACAGTGTACCACATTCTTGGCTTATACGTATATTACAACTATATAAAATTGATCCTAACATAATATCTTTCTTAGAACGGGCCATGAAAACCTGGAGAACAACACTATCAGTAAAAAACAATATAGACTCTTTAACAACTAGTGAGATTCAAATCTCAAATGGCATTTTCCAAGGAGATGCGTTGAGTCCCCTATGGTTTTGTCTAGCACTAAATCCGTTATCCAATTTACTTAATAGTTCTAGTTTAGGATACAAGCTAACAGCTGATACGGCGATTAGCCATCTAATGTACATGGATGATATTAAATTGTTTGCAAAATCAGAAAAAGAAATGAATAAATTAATCAAAATTACCTCTCAGTTTAGTGAAGATATTAATATGACCTTTGGTTTAGATAAGTGTAAAACTATAAAATTAAAATCAGGTAAAATTTTTACAAATAAACATATCCATGAAGAATATTTTAGTGTAATGGAACAACACGAAACTTACAAATATTTAGGCTTACAAGAGGGGCGTACCATTAATCATAGTCAAATTAAAAGGGATTTATGTAAAGAATTTACTGGCAGAATACATAAAATTTGTAAACGACCACTTTACTCCAAAAATCTATTTAAGGCTCTCAACACCTTTGCCATCCCTATATTAACGTATTCTTTTGGAGTAGTCAAGTGGTCAGCTACAGATATAAATAATTTAGAAATTAAAATACGTACATTACTAACTAAATATAACTATTTACACCCTAAGTCTGCTGTTGAACGAATGTCGATAAAACGACATAAGGGAGGTAGAGGATTAATTGATATCAGGGCACTTTGGGAAGATCAGATACATAGCCTCAGGAGCTTTTTCTACAGTAAAACTGATACTAGCAAAATACATTTCGCCACTATAGAAGCAGACAAAAATTGCACGCCTTTAAATCTTTACAATAAAAACCGAGAATTAGCTAAGAAAAAAGATCTTGAAATAATTAAGTTGACAAAATGGCGCAGTAAAGAACTACATGGTAGACATTTACATGATCTTGAAAAGGATCACGTAGATTTACATGCTTCCAATCGTTGGTTGAAATTTGGGTCCCTATTTCCTGAAACAGAAGGCTTTATGATTTCCATTCAAGATCAGGTAATCAATACAAGAAATTATAAAAAATTCATTCTTAAGGATCCTAATTTACAGAGCGATAAGTGTCGAAAATGCCATCTTTTATCCGAAACAATCCAACATATCACCAGTGCCTGCCCTAGTCTTACTCAAACTGATTACACTCATCGACATAATCAGGTTGTTCACATAATACATCAAAAACTTGCCAGTAAATTTAAATTAATTCAAGAAAACTTCATCCCGTATTATCAATACAGCCCAAAACCAGTCTTGGAGAGTAGCAGTCACAAGATATACTTTGATAGAGCCATTTTAACTGACAAAACAATACATAACAATAGACCGGACATTACTCTAATTGATAAAGTTAATCTAGTTACATACCTAATTGATATTGCAATACCTAATACACATAATATACAGAAAACTATCACAGAAAAAATTCGAAAGTATACAGAATTAAAAGAAGAGGTTGTTAGAATATGGAAAATGAAAAAAGTATATATTGTACCACTTGTGCTCTCCACTACTGGTATTATTCCGAAGCATTTACACCACTCCCTACGTATTTTAGACTTACCGCCAACCACCTACATAAACATGCAGAAAGCTGTGATTTTGAATACATGTAGAATCGTTAGAAAATTTTTGCAGGACGACTCATCATATTATGAGTCCCAAATGGAACTTGATACTGACTTGGCGTAAGCCCGTGAGTGTCATTATTTACCGAAAGAGAATTTCGAGAAAAAAATGTAAATAAAAATAATAATAATATCTGGGGACAATGTCACACAGATCATCCTAGCCCCAAACTAAGCAAAGCTTGTACTATGGGTACCAGGCGACGATATACGTACTTATATAGATAGATAAATACTTATATACATAGAAAACATCCATGACTCAGAAACAAATATTCGTGCTCATCACACAAATATTTGCACTTACCGGGATTCGAACCCAGGACCACCAGCTTCGTAGGCAGGATCACTACCAACTAGGCTACGGTGGCCGTCAATGATGATTAAAACTATTGATTAAACGCGGCCGATTGTTTAAACTTATATTATAACGAGAAAATATTAGATTTGTAATGTATGAACTCAAAACTACTACACAGATTTTATAATTATTTCTACCGGGGGCCAAAGAAATCTATAGAGAAACGGCAGCTCGACTAGGAGAAACGACACGTTCCCGAAATGCTGGCCTATATTTAGCTCAACAACTGAGCATTGCTATACAACGTGGCAATGCTGCCAGCATTCTAGGAACGTTACCCACTGGCACGAATTTTGATTTTGATATTTTTAGAGTTTAGTTTTTAATTTAGCGTTAATTATTTTAATTACTAGAATAGTTTTTATTGGAATGATAAATTAGTTTTATTAGATTAATTTATAACACGTATAAAATCTATTATTTCGTATACCTGTTGAAAACATTACCAATGAGTAACATGGGCTATATATTATTTTCAACAAAAGTAGAGATCTAAAAAAAACCATAAAACTCATCATTAAATCACTGGTCAAAATACAAATACCGCGGAGCGCTTGCGGAATAAATGAATACTGAAATAATGCGAACCATGGGCGCCGCCATACTGCCACATGCGATAGATGGACAAGAAAAATCACTTTCAAATGTGTTTTGCGCAGATTCACCCCATCCAATGTCCTTAACGGTTAGGTCGGCGTCCGCGCGTCCCTTAGATCATTAACCGCTGTCAATGTCAACATTTTGACAATTATACAATCATTATAAAAGATAATGAGAGATATGTCATTTGTCAAGTCATACTTATTTATATACCACAATAATTTGATAGATTGTGATTCTAAGCCTTTTATAATCCATATATTATTATTAAAATGATAATAATATAGAACATAACTGAAAGGTACCGACGCCAGCACATCTAGTTATACCAATCTATCAAATTTCTTTCATAGATTTTCAACTTTATCACAAAACCTTAAGGTTCACTTTCAATTGGTGAAATTTGAGAGGATGGGGTAGCTTGATGTGCTGGCGTCTATACCTATTGATTAGTCAATAAGTGACGCAAGCAATAAAAAAACCGAGGGTTACAATAGTCGCATAAACGTGTATCTTCTGACATTTTATCATTCTGTATAATAAAATTAACATGAAATATAATGTGATTGATCTAATATATCATCGTATACACTATGTTGGCTGTCAGTACGTCGTGGTAACCTTAATATCCTCCTAGCCAAATTTTGGCCACGGCGGCCAGCCTCAATAGAGATTAGCCATCTGCGCGGGAAATATTATAGTGCACAAGTGTGTGCGCAGACACAGGAGCACTTTCTATTCCATCACTCTCGTGATCCGATGGGACGCCTAGCGACACGACCGGAAAAAGGTCAGGTACAGGACCGATGGTTTTACGTGCGCGCCATGGCACGAGGGTATATACCGCTAACTCCCAGACTTTGGGCTGATGCTAAGAAATTTTTCTTTTTATTGAAATGTCCTAAAATCACTTTTTGGCCCGTCTCAGGGTTTGAACCCAGGACCTTGTTCTCTGCGGGTGTGCACGCTACCGCTAGACCAACTCTCCGCCACCGCGCGCGCTCATTGGTCAAATCAAATAACGTACGCATGCGCGCTTCCCTGGTTTCCTGCAACATATATCCGTCCCTTTTCAAGGTGGGCTGTACTTAGGAGGTTTTCTAAAAAGATAAATCTCTTAAAACACTTTTGGTCTGATCCGGACGTCAGTTCAGTGGTCTGACCAGCAGGAAACCAAAACGACCAAAGAAGCAGTCAATTTAACTAACTACCCTCCATTTTATGTTCTAGATGAGACACAATGGCCAGGTGTGTGCCGGACGGGCCAACAACAGTCTCCTATCAACATCTTGACCCAGGATGCTGTCTTGGACAAATACCAGGCCCACATCCGAGGACCTCTGGAGTTCAGGGGCTACCAAAACGTCAGGGTCGCAGGGAAGAACAATGGACACACACGTAAGTTTTCATATTAGTTTACTGCATCAGGTTCAAACTTGCACCAAGAGCTCATCGTTCAGCAACACTTGTTTGTTGACTCTTAAAGGCCGGCAACGCACCCGCGACTCCATGGGCAGCGGTGAGCACTTACCATCAGGTGACCCACTTGCTCATTTGTCGACCTCTGTCATTAAAAAAAAATAACATTAAAAATAAAATTACTGCCTGTGCAGAAACTCTAAATACTTATTTCCTTTATTTCTTCAAAATTGGTTGTTGTCAGCATTGAAAATATTTGCGGTACTTAATTAAGGACACATTTAATAATCTACGCGCGGTCTACTTTGTGATGACTTAATTTCCAAATTTTATAAAATCCTATAAACTTTACATTTAGCTTTTATTTTTTTTGAAAAAGACCCCCAATCGCGTAAAGCTGTAATTCAAAATAAAAAAAAAACAAAGACATCAGGTATTTGCCTTCAGTCCGCGTTTGTATTTATCAATTCGTCGCCTTAAGTCCAATACTCTCAGCACCTTCCTCATAATAGCTAAAAGACAAAGCCCTTCCCGATCCATAATTACCACGCTTGACAGACGGGTTGGCGATCGGAGTATGGTGCTCACAGAACACAGAGAGACGTTACAGCCTATTCTCTGGAAGATATACCTTGCGACGACTTCTCCCGCAAAGGGGTTGAGATATTCTTCGCCATCAACCTTAAAGTCTTAACAGTTTAACTTAAGTATCTGTCATTAGGTAAACGTGAAATATATGCAGTTACTGTCAATCCAGGACCAAGATTAATGATTGTCTGCTGTCATCCGGCGCATGTGCAGAATATTTTATCTCAAACAAAATAAATCTTTCGTTGAATTGAAATAAAAATGCTTTTGTATCGGCCACAAATAATGTTCAGCAATTCCATTTATTCGAATAATTTATGTAAATATCTAGTAGTACAACTTCATTGCTATTATAATAATATATTCTTGCTGCGTACAATTATAAGAAGTACAAATAAATCCAATGTTGAAATAATGTAGTTAATTGCAGTCTCGTCTCTGCATATCAATTCCGTTATAGATTTTTATTTATTTTTAAAATACGAATTGCGCATAAAAGCTAATGGTCCACGTGATGGCTAGCGGTTACCGCAGTCTATGATGTTTGCAACACACATGGTACGCGACCTAACGCACTTCCAGAACCACAATATTTTAATAATTATTTTTGTACGGAACCCTAATCCTTTCTTAGGCGCTCATAGCTAGGTTGTTCTCACTGATCTCTAAGTGATCGGAAACGTAAAACGACTAGGTACACGGTCGGTCTATAGATGGATCATCGCAAAAGTGGATAATTTTTGAGCGTCCATCTTGTCTATCGTTAACCTATGTCAGAGGCCTACTGGGCGCCTTGAACCTGCCTTGACACTAGGCTAAATAAAGTAAAGTAAAATAATTTTTGTAGGGTAATAAGGCATAGTGTCAATAGGAGCTTAATGTCAATATTGTTACAGTACAATGGGATAGTACGCCGGGAGAAAATGAACCACCCGTCCTGTCTGGTGGTCCCCTGCGCGGAAACTACAGCTTCCTCCAGTTCCACCTGCACTGGCTCTCCGAACACGCAATCGATGGCTTGAAGTAAGTCACACTTAATGAATTAGATGGCTGGTTTCCGCACTTAAGCTCTAGGTTGGGCCATTGAGCGTGACCATATAGCTACTCAAAACATTTTTGTTCCATTCAGAAGTCAAAGAGACCTTAAACAAGCTCGGGAGTATCCCTCAGCGTTTTTAGATCGTTTAATAACTTTGCCCGTAGGCAAGGTACACTCTTACAATGATGATTAGTCCAACTGATTTTCGTTCATACCAACCAGTTCAACTCGGTCGGTACGACGATGCTGAACCCGAAGATCGCTGCCGTAGCGGAATTTCTTAGTAAACTGTCGTGCGCACTGAGGCACGTGAGTTTCCCATCAGCATAATTGTATCGAGTAGTCGCGGGTTGTAGGGCTTTCAGCTTTTGTATCGAGCTCAGCTTTTCGGTGTTCCTCAAATCGGTTATTTGTCTCTTGACAATCTTGTGCCATTCCAGTCGTTGTGCTGAGAATATCATCACCCCATCTCATCCCGTGGGGGCTTAGAAGTCGACCCGAGAGCATATTTACCAGAGGACGGGCAGCATCTTCCTTCTGCATACTATGACCATCTTACTGTGATCGCCAATCCGTCTGTCAAGCGTGGCGATTATGGCATATAGCAGTCCAGCCGTGGACTTCTTTCATGTGTAATGATGATGATGAAAAGGACTCGATTGGATCTTTTCATGTGCCGTTTCTTTGCTGAGCTCTTACAACACGCGTGCAGACGTTTTTACAGATATCATGGATTTCCCCGACTATGATTATGAATTAAATACTGACAATAAATTAAAAAGCAAAATAACTTATCATTTTTATGTGACAAGACAGATCGCACGGACAGATAACTCCTGCTTCTACTCTATTTTATACAACTTTACTGCTGCATTGTGAGCTTGACAAGAACATGTGTGGTATGTTAATACCCAAGTGCTGAATAACTTTCATCATCACCATCATATCAGACGTCTACCGCTGGACTAAAGCATCCCAAATGACCTTTACAATAGAATTGGGTTCATCATTTAGGTCATTTGCAACGCCATGCATGGCAAACTGGTTGGCGATCGCCGTTTTTGTTCTCATACTCGTTGTACAAGGAGAGACACTGCTGCTCGATTTCTGGCAAATATTGGCAACAGGATGAAATTTGGTGGGATATTCGTTGCCGTCAACCGTATTTCATCAAATTCACTACAGCAAACTCACGACTTACCCCGTATTAATCTTGGTTATAATATTGCCTTTAATATCAGTGGCAAGCCGATTTATATTAACTTAAAAGAATTAAATTATTGAGCAGTTATATTCCAAACAACCTTTCGACATTCACACACCTTCCTAAATTAAATAACCTAAGTAATAAATATTTTTTCATCTATCCTCTTAAAATATATATTTGATATCGAGGTACGTAAAAATCTAAGTTGGTACTTGACGCGTATTTTCTTACGAATCACGTTCGCTGAAATCTAATTTCATCCTCATGAATTTCATACCTTACCTATTCATAACCTTTTTTTCAATTTACCTTGCAATTTATAAAAGGAATCCATTTGTACGCCAACCTTTCTGAGTTTGAAATTACGTAATAGAATAAGCGAACACCGTAACGTGACGTTGTATTTTTACGCGTATTTTACGTTTTCCGATACGTAATGTAGATAATTTTATTAAAGGACTCAATTTCCTACTACATTTCGGTACTAACCCTTAATTGAACAATGGTATTATAGTTACCACCTCATTTTAATCTCTATAACATTGTGATAAGAGATAAAACCAATTGATTAAAAAATATTGTCGACAAACAGCGCCCTCTATGGCCCTTAGTTTGCATTCGTTTCGATGAAATACCCTTTCCGATGTTTAATGGGATGAGAAATGTCAGGGTGACTTTTCTCATATTCAAGTAGAGCGACAGTTGCACAAAACCCTTCGGTGGGTTACGGGTACTAGTTTGTAGTTTTGTATTGCTTGACGGATGTAGCCCGCGGTCGCCTCTATTGTCCGGTGGAGCAGTGAAAGCATCTTAAGCTAACTGTTAAGGTCATTGAACAAAAATCCTTCTATTGTCTAATTGATATAATATTGACTTACTAAATTGATTGAAACATACATAACATACTTATAAAAATATGTTAAACGCGACGTTCTTGTCACGTGGATGGACCACGTGACTAAATTTACTAGTTGTGTCAAAATAACTTGATCGACACTTAGCGTCGAGCTACTAAGATAAAGGTAAATAGAGTGATGACAGTTACATAATATTGGGGAAAATTAAATAGATCAAACTAGTTATATCTTATTGTTCTTGCGGGCGACGTCGTTAAAAACTCCAAAGAAAATCTTGATTTACAGGCATTAAAATATGACATATTATATAATACACATGTATTATGAAATATCAAATGAAAAACGTTATTCGTTGACATTGTAATGACTGAATACTCATATCTCATGAAAAAAAATGAAAATCTTGACTTACATTACAATTATTTATTAGATTATAATTACAACCTCTTATGTAATTCTGACCAGCAATTACAAAATACAATTATTGTGTTTTTAAGATTAACCATTGATCTAGCTAGTTTCATCAATGCGTCCTGAAATTTCATTATTAAATTGACTTGTTTAATTTATCGTGACTTGTGAAGGAAACCCCTCCCCCCACACCCAAAGTTTGTTATTTTTTAAAAAACAACGCAATAAAGAGATATCCTAAATCAGAATGCGCAAATATTTTCATAAAAAATCCTACTAGGCTGGTAGATCTTATGATATTTTAACTCAGCCTTTTAGAATATTTTCTCAATATGGTCGGGTAAGCAGGTCAGGTAACAGAATAAAATAAATATTTAAGAGGGGCTCCCATACCAACCAACTGAATTTCTTGCCATCTTGTGTTCGATATTGGCCTGGAAAACAAGTTGTTTTGCCAAATAATGGAACGATATTTATCAATGATAATAAATACGCGTATTTTCTTACGAATCACGTTCGCTGAAATCTAATTTCATCCTCATGAATTTCATACCTTACCTATTCATAACCTTTTTTTCAATTTACCTTGCAATTTATAAAAGGAATCCATTTGTACGCCAACCTTTCTGAGTTTGAAATTACGTAATAGAATAAGCGAACACCGTAACGTGACGTTGTATTTTTACGCGTATTTTACGTTTTCCGATACGTAATGTAGATAATTTTATTAAAGGACTCAATTTCCTACTACATTTCGGTACTAACCCTTAATTGAACAATGGTATTATAGTTACCACCTCATTTTAATCTCTATAACATTGTGATAAGAGATAAAACCAATTGATTAAAAAATATTGTCGACAAACAGCGCCCTCTATGGCCCTTAGTTTGCATTCGTTTCGATGAAATACCCTTTCCGATGTTTAATGGGATGAGAAATGTCAGGGTGACTTTTCTCATATTCAAGTAGAGCGACAGTTGCACAAAACCCTTCGGTGGGTTACGGGTACTAGTTTGTAGTTTTGTATTGCTTGACGGATGTAGCCCGCGGTCGCCTCTATTGTCCGGTGGAGCAGTGAAAGCATCTTAAGCTAACTGTTAAGGTCATTGAACAAAAATCCTTCTATTGTCTAATTGATATAATATTGACTTACTAAATTGATTGAAACATACATAACATACTTATAAAAATATGTTAAACGCGACGTTCTTGTCACGTGGATGGACCACGTGACTAAATTTACTAGTTGTGTCAAAATAACTTGATCGACACTTAGCGTCGAGCTACTAAGATAAAGGTAAATAGAGTGATGACAGTTACATAATATTGGGGAAAATTAAATAGATCAAACTAGTTATATCTTATTGTTCTTGCGGGCGACGTCGTTAAAAACTCCAAAGAAAATCTTGATTTACAGGCATTAAAATATGACATATTATATAATACACATGTATTATGAAATATCAAATGAAAAACGTTATTCGTTGACATTGTAATGACTGAATACTCATATCTCATGAAAAAAAATGAAAATCTTGACTTACATTACAATTATTTATTAGATTATAATTACAACCTCTTATGTAATTCTGACCAGCAATTACAAAATACAATTATTGTGTTTTTAAGATTAACCATTGATCTAGCTAGTTTCATCAATGCGTCCTGAAATTTCATTATTAAATTGACTTGTTTAATTTATCGTGACTTGTGAAGGAAACCCCTCCCCCCACACCCAAAGTTTGTTATTTTTTAAAAAACAACGCAATAAAGAGATATCCTAAATCAGAATGCGCAAATATTTTCATAAAAAATCCTACTAGGCTGGTAGATCTTATGATATTTTAACTCAGCCTTTTAGAATATTTTCTCAATATGGTCGGGTAAGCAGGTCAGGTAACAGAATAAAATAAATATTTAAGAGGGGCTCCCATACCAACCAACTGAATTTCTTGCCATCTTGTGTTCGATATTGGCCTGGAAAACAAGTTGTTTTGCCAAATAATGGAACGATATTTATCAATGATAATAAATACATTTTCTCAATATTTAAAATAGTTTTAAATATATTTTACTAATAAAACAAAGAATGGAAAATGGAATTCTTCTCTGGGGTAGCTCTGCTGACATTAACACCATATTTATATTGCAAAAAAGAGCTGTAAGAGCTATCTATAATCTTGGCCCGAGAGTGTCTCTAAGAGAAAAGTTCAAAGAGGTCAACATTCTAACTGTACCATCTCAGTATATATATGAAAACTTACTATATGTGCATAAAAATATCGATACCTTCTGTAAAAGGAGCGATACACATAATGTAAATACTAGATATAAGAATAATCTCATATTGCATACTACCCGTCTCCACAAAAAAAGTAACTCTTTTATGGGGCAATGTATAAGATTCTATAACAAACTTCCCAATGATATTAGAGAATTGTCTACGAATAAGTTTAAAAGAATTATTAAAGCCAAATTGTGTAGCAGGGCATATTACAAAATTTCTTATTATTTAAGTGATAAAAGTGCTTGGGATTGAGTTGTTCTGAGTCAACACACATGATTGTAATTAATCTTAAGTATAATTTATTTTAAGAAAGGATTCCTACTGAGTTTTCTGGCAGTGTTTCTCAGTAGCTGCCACGTCATGCACTGCACGGTAGGGTAAAAAAAATATGACGATTCCACATAAATGTAAAATTTTTACGGAATAAAGTACCTTTGACTTTGACTTTGAATAGTTTTAAATATTGGATAAAGTAATTAATAAAAAGAAACCACTCCGTCCGTCTATCACATAGGTACATCTGAGATCCTACTTATGTTAGCATAAGTAGAAACTCTCAGATATACCTATGTGATAGACGGAGTGGTTTCTTTTTATTAATTTGGCACTGAACCCTAAAAGATATGAGATAAAAGCAATCTTTGTGCTCGCAATTCTATTTAAATAAGACCAACTAGAGAGTGTAATGTCAAGTGTAAATGACATAAACTCATAAAATTCACAAATCTACATACTACTGTTAGTGATAATTAGGTAAATACTACTGAAATATTTAGTAAGCTCCATTTTCCGTCGTTTTTTTAATAATAAATCAAGATAACTAACTAAAGATAATGTGGGGAGGTGAAACTAACACTTTAAACCTATACTGACGGTCACCGTAGCTTAGTTGGTAGTGATCCTGCCTACGAAGCTGGTGGTCCTGGGTTCGAATCCCGGTAAGTGCAAATATTTGTGTGATGAGCACGAATATTTGTTTCTGAGTCATGGATGTTTTCTATGTGTTTAAGTATTTATCTATCTATATAAGTATGTATATCGTCGCCTGGTACCCATAGTACAAGCTTTGCTTAGTTTGGGGCTAGGATGATCTGTGTGACATTGTCCCCAGATATTATAGATACTTTTTACCTCTTTTTTTGTAGCATCAGCCTGATATCGTCTAATGCTGGACATAGATCTGCCCTAAAGTATTATAATAGGTTGCTATTTGGGGGATGCCGTAGACACCGCGCTTGGCATTTGAGTTGGTGACCGCAGTTAGGTGGTAGCTAGTACACAGGAAGCGCTGCTGCGAGACTACCTGGTGTATGCCTTAGTCTCCTTTTACGAGACCCACGGGATGGTATGCCGGTATCGCAATGCGAATAATGCCGCATTACCAAAATTTGGAACCATATACTTAATACACAGTTAATTAAGGTAGTAGAGACACCCGCTGAGTTTGTTTCGCTGGGTCTTCTCAATTGGGGCGTATTGGATCCGGTGGTAGCATTAAAGCGCGGCCGTCGTTATTAACACAAGTCCGCCATAATAATAACATTTAATTCATACCTTAATATAGACAGAACCATTCGATAATATGTAGTATAAATATAGCTAAAATTTAAAATTTTGATTATTAAACCTACACATGATCCTTGACAATAACTTAATTTAAGTTAGTTAAATATCGTTACTGTTATAAAATAAATCTTATTGTAAATTATTTCCTACAATCCGTGTACCTAAATATCTATATGTACCTAGAAATAATTATAAATTAATTATATATTACTACGAATATGTTCTGACTATTTACAAGCGCTTTTTTAAAGTCTACGTGAATAAAAACCTTTTTTATTTTTTTTTATATTTATAATTAAATTTGCATAAGTGTAATTATATTTTTTTATTACAAAATCTAAAAAATATCAGTAAACTATATAGAATGTAGGCGTACTTTAAATAAAATAATATTGCACTTGACTAGATGCACATACTTTGATATTTTAATTCAGCCTTTTTAGGCCTCAGCTTTTTTTATATGTTACAAACAAACGTGACTTTGTTGCCGTTTTTTTCTCGATATTGAATTGGCCGATTTTTTACCAATCATAATAAATATATTTTCTCAATATCTAAAACTATTCTATGTTTTATTACCGTAAGTAGAGGCTGAAATAAACCGATATGACAGTTTGTCGGAAATGTTCTTTTTTATCACTTTGGCACCCACACCAAAGGTTGTAAAAAACCAGTCAAATTAAAAAATACCTTACATAAGTTATATGAACTTCTTATAATAAAACTTCTAAAAACTGACCTATAAAAACCACAAAAAATGTGGTAGTAATTAAAAAGACAAATGCGTAAAGCAGTTAATCTTAAAACAAATTAGATCCCATAATATTATTATGTCAGTCGAGATAGTGGTATCAGTATTACAGCATTCAGTTTAAACAGCGACAAGTGACTGACAGGTCGTGTTTGTCAGCCACATTTCTTAATAAGTCAGTTTATTTCCATTGCTTTTTATTATTTTTAATATTAAAAACTTCATGGACGTTGACAGCGATAAGAAAAAATAAATAAATATTGCCTATGGAAATATTCTGAGCAATGTTTAGTTACATCATCTGGCTGATATCATCCACTGCTTGTCATAGGCCTCCCGCAAAGGTTTCTAAAAACTTGCCATTTGCAGGGGTTTTCCGCGCTTGGCTTGGTGCTGTGTGGTGCCCAAATGTCTTCAATTATTTTCTACAGAAATGAAATTGTTTGATTTTTTTAGATAGATAATAACAATTCAATAGCAGCCAGGGTCAGGAAAAAAAATCACCACAAAGTATAAGTACAACCAACTTGATATAAGCGATTACTGTAATTTATAGACTTGTTGGACAACGGGATTATGACACATGCATTACAAACGCTCTAGAAACCTTCTAACACCTTCATTTGAAGAAGCCTATGTTGGAGTCTCTTGGGAATACGATAAGAGAACCATTTATTCGACAAATTGACTATACCTCCTGTTTTTGTTGGCAACAGGTACCCGATGGAGATACACATGGTGCACATAAAGACGGGACTGTCAGTCGATGAGGCGCTAACACAACCTGACGGACTTGCAGTCGTAGGAGTCTTCTGTTTGGTAAGTATTACTTCTCCATCTCCTATTTGACTGCCTTGTTAGTCTAGCGCTAGCGTGTTCACCCCCAGAGAACGAGGTCCTGGGTTCAAATCCCGAGCCCGACCAAAAGTTATTTTGGCACTTTTCTGTAACAGAAAAATTTCTCAGCATTAGTACAATCCAGCCAGGAACACTATAAATAATAGCTTGAAGTTTAATATGTGTCTGTGTACTCTTGTATAACAAATAACTATGACGGTCACCGTAGCCTAGTTGGTAGTGCTCCTGCCTACGAAGCTGGTGGTCCTGGGTTCGAATCCCGGTAAGAGCAAATATTTGTGTGATGAGCACGAATATTTGTTTCTGAGTCATGGATGTTTTCTACGTATTTAAGAATTTTTGCTTAGTTTGGGGCTAGGATGATCTGTGTGACATTGTCCCTAGATATTACACTGGTCTGCGAATATTTTTTTATGGAAAGTTTTTTTATTAAATGGTTAACATTTGTTTTAATTGTCTTAAGAGTAATAGAAAACGGCATTCATATGATATATACCACGTCACGTTTATCAGATTTAGATGATATAGCATTTGAATACGAAAAATAACAAAACGAAAATTTAATAAAATTAATGAGAATCATTTGTAAATATTTTGTAAAGTTTTATTGAGTATGTAGCTATGAAAATACTACATTAAGGTACACATAAAGAAAAAAACTAAAGGTGACGTGTTTTTTTTTTTTAAAAAAAGCTGCATTTTGTTGGTTGTCTTTTATGATTTTTTATGTCATCTCTGTATATCACCCAGAAATAGTCCGCCATCATTTAACGTCCCAACGACCTTGATATCTTCTTTCCATCTCTTTTACGTCCTGATGAAACAGTTCACCTTGTTCTTCACTGTAGTCGATTAGATTTTTTGGACTAGATTTTTTGGGAAACAATCAATGTGAGACTTCGGACGTGAATTTTCCGACTCATATTACAACCAAAATTTTTTTAGGCGTTTAACATTTCCTGCACAATATTTTTATACTCAGGATCTTTTGTGTTGCCTAGAAACTTAGACACGACATTTTTAAAGCCATGCCAGGCATTTCGTTCCAAGGTTGTCATCACTTTGTCAAATTCTGTATCCATTAGGGATACAGGAGTTTCCTGATGTCAGGTCCCGTGAATATTCCCTCTTTCAACTTCGCATCAGTTGAGCTAGGGAAACATGAAATACTTGAAAGTATTTCCATCATGCGGTAATGCCTTTACAAATTTCACCACTGCTTTGCAGATGATCACTGTGTTCTGGATTTTGTGATAAAGGCGTTTTGAAGCTATTAGTGTTAGTAGGAACTGGTATGGGTATTTCGGGCGCATGAGAAAAAAAAATATTTTTGTTACTTTTTCTCACACGGGTAACAATATACTATAGGATGATTGGTCATAGAGTATAGAATAGAAATATAGATCATGGAATCGATTAGGTAAAAAAAACAAACTAACTTACCAATCTAACGAACTATTATATATTTATCTATATGCATAAAGAATGCGAGGTGATACGTTAAAACAAAGTTTATATTTGCTATATAGAGACCAACATCTACATGTTTGTGATGAATTTATTTAAAAAACTTTTCATCGCAGACCTGTGTTATTATAGATATTATTATTATAGGATTATTGCCCACAAACAGATAACAGCTTCCTTTTTCATCGGATAATTAATTTAATCGAGATGGTTCTTACATACATTTCATAAAATCTATTGAGCTGTTTCAAAGACACAGCTGCTTTACTGGTTCAAGTCGGATAATTTTTTTAGCTAGTTAGCTATTGTATTCCCGATATTTATTATTTTAATAATTATTTAAACATATAACATTTTATATTAATATGACTGCATTAATAATAATGTTTCGCTGGAAATCACTGGATGCGGATAGCGCAAGACCGGCAATTGTGGAGATCTTTGGGCGAGGCCTTTGTCCAGCAGTGGACGTCTTTCGGCTGATATGATGAATAATAATGTTTGTATGCAGGACTAGGCACCAAAGTTATTTTTATTAAGATTAAATCCACGTGAACATATACATGGATTACATATCAGCCGTATAATGTCCAGTACTGGACAAATACTTCCCCCAAGAATGAGGAGAATATAACATAATTGCCACGCTTGGCAGACGGGTTGGCATTCGTAGTATGATTGTCACAGTACTCATAGAGACGCTGCAGCCCGCCTTCTGGTATATATATCCTCAAGACGACTTCTACGCCTCCCACGGGATGCTATGGTGGAAGGGATTATATTCGTAGCCTGTTCATTAATATTAAACCTTTGTCTTTCGTTACCTATAGCTATCACACGGGTTAGAGAGCGACCGAGCCTTGGCGGAGATCATGCCGACTGTACCCAAGCTTACCGACAGTTCTCAAAACAAAACTGATGACTTCAAGATCGATATCTCGTAAGTATCCGTTGATGTTAAATAGCATTTATCATTTTTAATTACCTAGATAATTATGTCGTAAAAATTTGCCGCTGAAAACTTTGAAAGAATAATATTAATTTATTAAATTCTAAATACATTTTTTCAGTAGAAACTTTACATTTATGTGGAATCTTCTTTTTACTCCATCGTGCAGTGCATGACATGGCAGCTACTGAGAAGCACTGCTAGAAAATTTTGTAGGAATCCTTTATTAAAAAAAAAAATATATACATATAATAAAATCGTAGGAAAGTGAAAACTGTACATAGAATATTATTTTTAAGGGATACTTGGGGCGTGATCTACAATAGATATCGAAGCCAAAATATAGTTTTTAGAAATTTTATCTGTTTATCTGTGTGTATGTCCGGGCTGAACTCAGAAAGTACTGCATGGATTTACTTCAAATTTTGCATTAATATTAATAAGAGGTCGGGTCAACATATTGGCTACATATTATCACGCTATGACCTACGGGGGAGAGGTGTGATAATTTATAAAATTTAACGCGGGTAAAACCGCGTGCACAACTAGTTAATTACATATTTTATGGGACTAAGACTCAATACCAAGCACTTTTGTGATATAAATAAATCTGAAATGTTGTTAAACCTGTAGAATCAATTTAGTGTTATTTTCTTATTCGATATTACATACTTCCAGAACAGTCTAATAAACATTTAATTTACAAAAATTATAGGCTTATAAAGAACATTTGAAGTCGTTTTTAAGTGTTTTATTTAGAACTTTAATAATGACAAGCAGACCAAAATGTGTAGCTACTCATTCATGTATAGTTCTCATCTCCCCCTTACTCTTTTACACTTACAAAGGTCACTCTTATACTCTTATGCATGCTGATAGAGGTTCAAATACTAAGTGGCCTAAAAATGTTATTAAGAATTTTCTAGCAAAAGAAATACGCCTAGTAAAGAAATAGTTAGAAGAATTGTATTCCACTTCCCACCAGAACGAAACGGGAGACAGAATGATATGACGAGGCTAGAGCCTCATAAAGCGAGATAATTCGACCATTGTTGGCATATATCCTTAGCCGAAATTGTGCCAGGATCATGATATGTCTAGGTAACATTTATTTTTGTTTCACAGGCGTTTTCTGAGCCCCAACCCTCAATCTTACTACACGTACCATGGCTCCCTCACAACACCTATGTGCCAGGAAGTTGTTACATGGATCGTGATGGACCATCCCATCTATATTTCTAATGATCAGGTAATGACTAATTACAAATCATTTATCAATTTATCCAATAATTTACAATTGACGCGCATTAAATAGCTAATCATGTTTTGCAGCTAAAGCTGTTCGCCCACACTTTGCATAATTTCGCCAAATTGATAAATTCACCAATTAAAGCATCGTTCGACCACACCATGGAAATTTCACGTCACATTATGGGCTATCTGACCACGCCGCGCTCTGTTATGCAACGGGGCCGAATATATTAGGAGTCAAAATTGTTCCCCAGTAGATCACGAAACGAGTTTAATTAAGCCATACGCTAGGACCAACTAAGAGTTAATTTCTAAGCGTCTCCGTGCTTCCGACTGCGCATTAAACTGTCAGTCCGAGTTGTACCCATTAGACAATAATAGTTAAGCCATGTCAGAGGCTTACTGAGTGAATAGAACAACTCAAACTCTAACGGGTAACCAATGACAGTAAGTTCAAAACCAAAGATCAACGAAAGAAATACACTGACATCAATGAAACAATATCTATGAGTGGTGTGGTGGAATTAGAAATGGTTACGAAATCATGTAAATGTTTCATAAAAATAAATTATTTAGAACTGTTTTATCTGGTGCTCATTCCTTTAGTCTGGATACGATTACGCTGGTAGATCTAGGTCAGACTAATGACCTAGATCTCATCTCATCGGATCTCATACTTTGTCCGTTTCTAAGTTACATTATTAAACTCCAATTCTTCTCCATCCAGTACAAACAATTCAGCGCAGTGGACGTAGGCGGCTCCTTCAACTACCGCAGCTTACAACCAACCAACCGGGTGGTCTACCGCGCAGTGGCATCTTGCTCCACCATCCTCGCCCCCAGCATCTTCGGAACGCTCATAAGTCTTCTTAGCTGCTTATCTTCCACCGTCAGTACCAGTATTAAAAAAAGCCTTTGTACCATCTACAACGTTAAACGAAGAATTTTTGGGAATGCAGTGCAACAATGTGCCAAACTAAATTAATTGTTTTGTTTGTCACATTCAGGAGTTTAGAAGTTAGAAGTGTTTCTGTATAGCTACAAAAGTAGTTTAAGTGAAACCGATTTGGTGAAGAATAGTCATAGTTTATTGAAAGACGATTTTTGGTGATATCTAGTTTTGACGATACAAACTAAGCTAGTGATAGACGATGAGTTTATGTCGATATTCTGGTAGGCGGAAACGTTATTGACAGCGATTCGATTCGAATCGTTGGGTCAGTTAACGAATGTATACCATTGAACCAATGTAGAGTTCAAAGATATGGATGGAAGTGCCATACTCGTATATAGAGGTTTTAGGTAGTTGATGAAAATATTTCACATTGTTTGTATATCACAATAACAAAAAAGAAAAATATCGTATACATGTGAGTTGATTCAATGTTAAATAACCTAATTGTGGATGGATTTCCTAAAGCTATTGCATAGAAGGTGTAACATAAATAGTGGAGGAAATTAAATGGTTGTAATCTACTCCTGAAACTTAATAATAATATGATTTAAATAAGATAATTTTCAGTTAGTGAATAACGAAAATCTTCAATTTGTGAATACCGAAAATATTCAGTTTGTGAATAACGTAAATTTTCAATTTGTGAATAACGAACATGGTTAGTATGTGAATATGAAAATTTTTGAGCAAATTATACTTCCTAATTTATGTCCACTATTTATATTACACATTGTATACCTAACGAGCTCAATTGACAAGTGATAATAAGGTATGTAAAAGTTAAAATAATAAGCTTCACTTTATTAAAGTGTAAGGAAAATTAAACAAAAAGAGTACACTGAATGTTTAAATTTATATTAGTTAATGTTATTATTTAATAGATGTTTATTGTATAGATAGTGATAATATTCATTGTTTATTAGGATTGCCAGTTGGCCTCATATTTAAAAACACAATATAATGTAGTGTTATAAGCCGCTAAAACGTCAATAAAATCTAGTCACCGAGAAACGGGATGAATAGAAACGGGAACAAAATTAAACAAATGAATAGAAATTATGCCTATCTATAGACAACGCCCACACTGATTTTGTTTAACGGGGTACTTTAGTCTCAGAACAACTACTTATAGGTAACACAGATAATTGCCCTATGCGGGGATTGACTACATTTAAAAACTGACACCACCTTAAAACAAAAATACCATTTCTTTATTTTCGTATCCTGAGTTCAAATATAAATTTTTTTATTTCTTCATTTCTGAGGAAAAAAAATAAAACTAAAAAAGATGTGATGACGTCACTTATACGGTGGACGAGGTAGTTTCCTTTGCCTAAGCATTGCAATGTTTTAAACGAAAACATTAATGTCAAACAAGACATGTCAAATTTTAAATTGTCACTCAGGGTTATATATTTCGAAACTTTCATGGTGACTTAATGAAACTTAATAAGGATAATAACACTGAAAACGAATTTAATATTTACGATTTTCATTTAATTTGAAATTGAAAACATTAAACAAACGTAAACAAGTTTAGGCGCCAACGAGTTTGACAAATACGCGTAATAAATGACATGACAGTGTCACAAAAAAAAACACATTAAAGCAAAGATCGATGGCTATTCCACCGTCTGTATAACGTCATTTGGCGCTTACGTCTTTTTAGAATACATCGAATTTCAATATTGAAATTATGAATAAAAAGTTCATAATTTCGCAAAACGGAATAATATGGGTGCCCTAGTTTTGGATTTACTTTTAAATAACGCAATAATACATGCCAGTTAAAAATATGAAATGTTGTCAATGAGGGCTACCGCGTATCAATTTGCCGCTAGAGGCGCTAGCATCGCGGCAGGTCTACGAAACGTCAAAATACACTGTTTTTGTTCGGGTTACGCTGTTTATTAATAAAAACTGCGATTATAACTAAAAATTTTGGTTTAAAACTAGATAAATTACAAAATGAGTAACAGCTCGATGACTGTAATAAATATTTGAAAAAATATTTAAAATCCTGTTAAAGTGTTTCATAAATAGCATGCCGCAGTGTTGTGCGGGGACTGCACAACACTGCGGCATGCTATTTATGAAACACTTTAACAAAATTTTAAATATTTTTCGTAAAAACATTCGTCGCGTCCACAATAACAATGATTTTGATCAGCTATAGTGGACTTTCCGCGACAGTGGCGCCGACTGGTGAGCACAAAAACGGTAGCCCTCATTGAAACCGGGACACGAAGTGGCAAGTCTTACCCGCTCATGAACCCCGATACCCCCTGTATATTTATACTAACACTACCTGTCCCTGCTGTAGCGCCATATTTTTTACCGTCAGTACTGTCTGAAGTCTATGATTTTAATAATTTATTAATTATTGGAATGATTGTGCGCCATCTGTCGAAGGTTGGTCGTACCAATTCAGAAACCTTCAAGAAGGAAGATCATCACATGATTTTAATATACATATAGTATATTGATAGAAGATAATTCTATACCCCCCCCCCCCCCCCGCTGGGTGTCCATTCACCTCGGTCTACTTTAACTATTTAAAATTATAAGTATATTTTATTATAATTTTTCATGTAATAATATCCGCCAACTGTATATAAAAATATAATATTTCGTGGTACAGAATATCTTACTATCTATCTAATAAAAGATATATATAAGGTGTAACATACTACTCTTTAAAATAAACAAATAGAGAAAATAATTTTGAGAAATACCTAAAAAATATTTATAGGGGTGCCAAAAACAATTTATCTGCTGCTATGCTTATGTTATTCTTATATGGTGCATCACGTTGTTAATGTTATTAGCGTGGTTGGTAAATGCTTGCCTTTCACGCCGTAGGTCGTGGGTTCAATTCCCACCCAGGACAGATTTGTTATGAGTCTGGGTGTAATTATCTATATAAGTATTTATTTACATAAGAAAAATAGTATATGTAATATACCACTTATCTGATTTCCATAGTACAAGTTCTGCTTAGTTTGTGAGCAGATGGCCGTCTGTGAATAATGTATCAGTAAACTATTTATGTTACATCTTGTATATTTTACTTATATTTAGCGGATTTCTAGTCATGTATAATATAGATTAAATTAAACTTAGGATTAAAACTTTAAGTACCTATTTGATAAGGACTATGGGAGAGTTTGGTGATGAATTGTATAGTCCGGGGCTTTAATTGTTGAGCTATGAACATACATAGTTTATATTTCTTCTTTTCATTAATAGAATAGCAACACTTTAAAAAAATCGTAGCTCAACTCTAATAGTCTCTGGCTGCATAGTCTATGCCACATTGATTTTGACTTTGATCTTTGTTACGTTGTATTAAGGCAAGTGCATCCATTAATGTGGCGTCGGCTGTACCTTAAGATATAATAATTAATTATTATATTAGTGTAGCGTGTTTCTCGAAAATAAATACTGTACAATGGCATGAAAAATCGGCAAAATACACCGCTACGCAGCGCTGTCACTGACATTTCATGAGGACCGAAATCTCATAAGAGCATTTATACCAATATAAGTACTAATAATAATGTAAAACAAATTACACTTATCGTCGAGTGAAGCAGTGAAAGCCTTTAAAGGCTAACTGTAAAATTAAAAGTAATAAAAAAACAGTTGGCACAAAAATCGAGGGTTTCGTTTTCTATAGGTTAAAACCAATTATGTGAAAGCGTGAATGTTCCAATGAATAAAGAAACATTTTCCCATTATTTAGGGAACGGGCGATGATAGCCCCACTTAGCGGATATTCTCAGCTAATTTTGAGCCTATAGTTTGCAACACCATCTGCTATCTTTTGGCATTTGTCAACGTATTGGATTGTAGTTTTATATGTCGTGACACCTGCTGTAGATATTGTCGTAGCTTGGCGAGTTTTCAGGTCATTAAATATAAATTTAATATGTATGATTGAATTTCTCAATAAAATTAAATGATTTGGATGAATGAAATGTTATGTCTTTATTTGCTACTATTTTACACTATTTATCCTTTTTCAACATTTTTAAAGCTTTTTAATTTTAGCTCCGTGCTTTGGAGCACTTTAGCGTACTATTCCTAAATTGTCTTATTCATTCAGGGGGACAATCATGGCGAAATCGTTGAACATCGATCCCGGACCATTTATGACGTCACATGTGCTCATGGAAGCCGAATGGATGAATGATTTAGTAATTATTAGTCTATATTCATCATTCCGTCGTGCGCCTCACAGCAGAGCGGCTGTCTTATACTCAATCAGTATAACTTGTTTTAAAAATATCTTTGTGTGCGTAATTAGTGCGTCTGTGACTATTATACTCATTAGTGTTATCGGCAGGTGCGTTTGCCGTACAGAGTAGTGTATTGGACAGAGACTTCCTAACTTCGTCAACGTTATGGCAACTTTAAACAGCACTTTTGACCGTATTAGTGATGTCGACGATCTACCTGGATCTGGTGAAACAACTATCGATGGGTCCTTAATAGATAAGGAGTCTCCTCCTCCATACGTCACTTACCGCAAAGGCGTGCCATCCAATAGTGATATAAATTTGCGTGATGAGCTGAAAGATTTTCAGGCGAATATGAAATCTATGTTTGAAACGTGCTTGGCAAAACAGGATGAAAGATTTTCAATACTCTTATCCGAATTTGATGGAATAAAGTCTACTATCAAGTTTATAAGTGACAAATATGATTACTTGGAAGAGAAGTCGAATAATTTTGCATCGCGTATCTCGAAACTTGAAGAGAATATTTCTTCTCCTAAGGGAGTTGTCCAACGAATTGCTATCCTGGAAAAAAAATTGGAAGTAGCGGAGCAAAAATCCCGAAACTGCAATGTCGAGATAAGCAACTTGCCCGAAAAACGCGGTGAAAACTTGCTCCAGATATTTGAAAATATTGCTACTTTGATCAAGCAAACACTTTTGCCACGTGACGTCCTTGCTATTCATCGAGTACCGCAATTGAATCCAAAATCCACAAGACCAAAAAACATAGTGGTCAAACTTTCAAGCCAAATTCTACGTGACAACTTTATTGCGGCTGCACGTCGCAAAAAAGGAATTACGTCTGATGAGCTGAAGCTGGATACGAATTCGAATAAGATCTATATAAATGAGCACCTTACATTGAACAACAAGATATTATTTCGTCAAACTAAAGAAGCCGCGAAACAAAACGGGCATCGATTTGTCTGGATCAAAAATGGTGTTATACTTGTTCGCGCTGATGTTGCTCAGGCAGCCTTTCCTATCCGTACCGAAGAAGACTTATGCAAAATTAAACCCTATAAAGCACCTGAATGATATATTTATGTGTATTAGCGTCAAAGTTTGGTTTCAGTGCAGTCTAACTTTTTATTACATGTTATCTTGTTTAGCCCGAAGTGCGACTTCTCTGACTCGTAGTCTACTCTGTGTTGTTTACGCCGTTTTTACTATTGAAATTAGTACGAATAACCTACCGATGACCCTCATGCTTCAAAATAAATGTGCAATGAATTTAAAATATTATAACTTTCTTAATTATGTTTCGTTAATTAATAGTAAGAAGCAAGACCATGTTAGTGTAGTTTGTTTTTAAGAACAGATAGTGAATACTTATACTTTTGCAAAGATAGAACAATAGTTATAAGATCGTGCTTAAAATATTATCGTTCCTATTTGCCGTTATTGATAACATTCTATATGTGTTGTAAAACTCATTTACTTGTTTCATATTTTAATTCGTTCAGATCTCTAATTGTAATGAACTTTAAGCCTTGTTTTGGTAACGTATTTTATATTTTTTCTTTTACCGATGGATAAGTACAATTTAAATATTTACTACCAAAACTGCAGAGGACTTCGTACTAAGCTCCACACCTTATTTATAAACATTTTATCATATTCTTATGACGTAATAGTTCTCACGGAGACATGGCTAATACCCACCATATCTGACAGTGAATTCATTGACGATAGGTATCTGGTGTTTAGATGTGACCGTGACCGAAGTATTACGGGAAAACGAGATGGTGGCGGTGTGCTCATAGCCGTTTTGAAGACGTTACGACCTTCTAACGTTTTGATGCGCGCCTCGCATGCTGCTATTGAACACGTATTGGTGCAGCTGCCCGCGTCGCGGCCCTCTAAGCGCCATTTTATTAGTGCAGCCTATTTACCGCCGAATTCACCGGACCACTTGTATACATAACACTTAGATATTTTGCAAGACTTCATTAACGACACTAGTACTGACGCAGTTTTCGTTTTAGGTGATTATAATTTACCAGGCTTAAACTGGTTGGACCGTAGTGGAATCAACTATGTGATTCCACAAGCGACAGATACAATAAGCAGTTTTTTCAGCAATTTTATTTCTTTTACTAATACTTTTCAATACAATACAATAAGGAATAATTTAGGACGCATACTTGACTTGTTTCTGTCAAACGTTGACTGCGAGGCCAAAACTTGTCTACCACTGTTACCTATTGATACTTACCACCCCGCCTTCTTGGTAGTAACGTCGCTAGATACAAAAGTTATACCAATGAAACGGCAATTATATACTAAACATAATTTTTATAAGGCCAAATATGATTTAATTAATAACGAGCTGTGCAAATTAGACTGGAATCAATTGTTATACGAGTTGTCAGCTCATCGAGCGGTTGAAATATTTTATGATAAAATTTATAGTATTATCAAAACACATGTTCCATTTACTCGCATAAAAAAATCACGTTTTCCAGTGTGGTTCTCTCCTGCCCTAATTCGCATTTTCAAAACCAAGGAAAAAGCTTGGCTAAAATGGAAAATTTATTCCAATGCATCGGATTATGAAACTTTTTCAGTCCATCGTAAACGTTTTAAGTCTGAATGTGTTACATGTTTCGCAAGATACATGAAATCGGTTGAAGACAGCATCCCGCTTAGTATAAAACATTTCTGGACTTACGTTTCTAATCGAAAAGGCAGAGTGGAGATTCCAGCGAGCATGTATCTTGAAAATCTTAATTCTAATAATCCGACTGATATATGTAATATGTTTTCAACCTATTTCACTTCTGTTTATGAACCCTCGACCTTAGACCCCATGACGTGGCAGTCACCTAGTGCATATGCAGATAATTCGCCTTGTATCTCTGACATCTACTTACCAGTCGATACAATACATAACGCGATAAAAAAACTTGACTCGACTAAAGGTTCAGGTCCTGATGGCATTCCACCTATCTTTATAAAGAAAATCGCAAATAACATAGTCCTTCCACTCCATATTTTATTTAATAAATGCTTGCGCGAGGGGACTTTTCCCGATATTTGGAAACGGGCTAATATCACACCGGTGTTTAAGAGTGGTGACAAATCAAGTATAAATAATTATCGTCCTATTTCGATACTCTCCACCTTGTCGAAACTTTTCGAGAGTCTTGTACATGGCGCATTATACTCACAGATTCACAACCTTATAGTTCGTGAACAGCATGGATTTGTGAAACGTCGTTCAACTAATACCAATCTAATGGTTTTTACAGATTATTTATTTAAAAATATGGATGGACAGATTCAGGTTGACGCTGTGTACACCGATTTTCGGAAGGCTTTCGACAAGGTGGACCATAAATTGCTACTAGATAAAATTGCTTATAATGGTATCCGTGGCAACCTATTGCGTTGGTTCATGGCTTACATATTTAATAGATCACAAAAGGTGGTTATTAATGGCTTCCAATCTAACCCAATTATCGTCACATCTGGTGTGCCCCAAGGCTCAATAATTGGGCCACTATTGTATACTTTATTCGTTAATGACATTAAAACATGTTTCATCCATTCCCAATTTCTAATGTACGCCGACGATATCAAAATTTACAAGACATGCAAAACCATACATGATTGCCTACTTTTACAGGAAGACCTAGATAGACTTTCTCGATACTGTTTACAAAATAAACTTCAGCTCAGCTTACCCAAATGCAATATAATTACTTTCACAAAAAACAGAAACATTATAACATTCGATTATAATCTATGTGATATCAGTCTACAAAGAGTCGACCGTGTTAGAGATCTTGGGGTCTTAATCGACTCAAAATTACACTTCAACTGTTACATAGATAATGTCATTAATAAAGCGTATCGTATGTTTGGATTTATAATGAGATCGTCATCTGACTTTAAAAGACCGTCGACATTTTTACTTTTATATAAAACCTTAGTACGTTCTCAATTGGAATACGCAGTCCCGATTTGGAGCCCTATTTTTGACGTTTACATAAAAAAACTAGAAATTGTTCAAAAAAAATTTCTACGATCTATGCACTATAGATGCACTAAGTCTAGAATACCATACACAGATTTATTGGAACGCTATAAACTTCAGAGCTTACAGTCCAGACGTAGTTTACTGATGGTCATGATGCTTCATGGTCTTTGTAATAACAAGTTTGATTGCACTGACATCACTAACAACTTATGTTATATTGTACCTAGAACTGTAATGCGTCGAGAGGCACGCGTGCCCCGGCTGTTCCACACCGCGCGGAGCAGAACTCACGCTGGCGCACGGGTGCCTCTCCGACGCATTGTGGAAACGTATAACACACACTTCCACGATTTGGACATTTTTGCACTATCGCACTTTAAGTTCAAAAAAATGGCTACTGAACTACTAAAATAGTTATAGTTAATACCTACTCACCAGTACCTACATAGGTACTTCTCTGCTTAATTAATGCACGCATTGATTACTACCTATTTTTAACATTAATTCGCGGACATTGGTGTGGGTTACACGTTTACCTATTCTTAAAATTTATATTTAAATAATTTAACTATACCTAATGTGTAACTGTTTTATGTCCCAATAAAGTAAAAATAAAAATAAAAAATATCTATTTAATGCCGTTATGTTATTTTTAATAATTTAACTTTATCTCATAAGCATAAGGTTCACTTTCAATTGGGGAAATTTGACAGATTGGGGCAGCTTAATGTGCTGGAGTCTGTACAAGTTTTCATCTCCCCCCTTTCAACCACTTAGAACCCTTTATTCGCATTAAAAAGTAGCCTATGCCTAGCCTATCAATAATTTTCCCTAAATTCCCCATAGTGACTTAGATATATTCCTATATTTTAGAACTCGATGATACTTCAAAAAGAAATACACGTGTTTAATATTTTCCAATGTTCCATATTTGAATTAAGACGATAATACAAAGATGCCGAGTACCTACCTATGTAATAAGATTCTTATAAAATCCGGATAAATGCGCGATAGATACCTACGTACACACGGCTACATATCAAGCTATACATTTCCAGTATAAGCTGATCGCGCGTTGTATAGGATTTCCATACATTGGGAGATCAGCTTATATTGGAAATGTATAGCTTGATATGTAGCTTCTTCGTGTGTACACGAAGGGTTCTGAAGCATGTAACTCGCAGAGAAAAAAAACATAGAAAATTATTATCTACTGTTCACTGTTACTTTCAACTACCTACCAACTTATGACAATGAAGGCGTTGTTATAAGATTCCTTTAATGGCCTAAAATACCAGACAATTGGTTCAAGCCGTAAGATTTTTTATACCAATGTTATACTGGTTTTCACCCCGTAAGTGGTGAATTTTTCGAAAATCTCTACATATCTGCGAATGCCAAAAATATACCGTCCAAATTTCTTGTAATAAGTTTAAGTACCTAGTTGTAATAAAATATAATTTATTACATTATGACACTTACAGGATCTAAAGATTTTGATATGTAACTAAGTAGACGATAAAAATACCTTATAATGTCTCTAATGATTGCGGTTTTATCTAAGATAAGTATCAAAATTTATTATCACATAATATTTTAATCGATAATATTTCGTTATTTTTAGAACAGCGGTCAGAAAAGAAAAGGACTGTAGAAAAGGTATATCTTAGATACAACATTTTAAATGTCAAATTATTAATTTATTTTATCATGTCATCATCATATCAGCAGAAAGATGCCCAATGCTGGACAAAGGCCTCTCCCAAAGATCTCCACAATTGCCGGTCTTTCGCTATCCGCATCCAACGACTTCCAGCGACCCTCACAAGATCACCGGTCTATCTTGTAGGGGGCCTGCTCACACTGCGTCTTCCAGTTCGTGATCACCACTCGAAAACCTTTCTGCCTCATTATCTTTTTTAACTGCTATTAAAGGCCTTTCCTCAATGATCACCCATTTGGGAGGATATATCATAATCGCCACGCCTGGCAGACGGGTTTCTGAATGATGGTCATAAAACACAAAGAGACCCTGCTGCCCGTTCTCTGGTAGACATTCCCTCGGGATGACTTCTACGCCTCACACGGGATGAAATGGGGTGGTCATTTGACTGGCCTGTTAGAGGCTTTTCAATAATTAAACCTAAACATAATCTCTTTGACAATAACTTAATACAAGCTAGCTAAATATCACTACCATTATAAAATAAATTGTATAAATGTTTTAACATTCCGTGTACCTATCTGTAATAAGTAACTAGAAATAATATCTGTATTACTACAAACATGTTCTGACTATTTACAAGCGCTTTTTTAAAGTCTACATGAGTAAAAACTTTTTTTATTTTATTTTAGTCCAGTGGTTAATGAAAATATAAACCAGCGCTAGGTGTAACCCACCTAGCTAGTGCTGAGGTGGTGACCCTTTCGGCAGAACATGCAAGAATCGTAATTGTGTGTGCATTTTCTTCAAATCTAGGTATGTCATGTCTTGTAGAACTGTGTGTTGTATATTTGTACTCCTCATTTTCTTGTGTGTTGTGCTGAATTAAATGTTTTTCATTTCATTTCATTTTCATTTCAATGATCGTGACTGCTAAGCCAGAGGTCGTGGGTGGTGGTTCTTTGTGTAATGAGCACGATTATTTGTTCTGTGTCTGATAACATGCCTATTAATAGATTAATTGAAACAATTGGATTCTATATTATGATTTGCAACAGTTCCTGCAGTTTACTTACTCGATCACACGTACAGTTTCGTTCCATACATTGAGCACCAGAGTTTTAGTTCTTAATAGTTTCCGCGAGAGGCGCTGGTGCCCAATTTATGGGAGAAACTGTACGTGTGATCGAGTAAGTAAACTGCACGAACTCGTGCTAGAGGCACTGTTTACTATCTCGTTTGAAAGCTCTCTTAACTATTTTTTTTTAAATATAGAATCCAATTGTTTCAATAAATCTTAATATAAAAAATTAAAGCTCGACTAACATTGTGTGTGTAGGTTTTTTGCTTATTTGTTATGCGATCCATCTGTTAAGTAAATGTAAAATATGAACCAATTTTTTTTTTATGGCATAGTGCGACAAACAAGCAAGCGGGTCACCTGATGGTAAGTGATCACCGCCACCCATGTACACTCGCAACACCAGAGGTGTCACGGGTGCGTTGCCGGCCTTTAAGAGTCAGCAAACAAGTGTTGCTGACCCTTCCCCCCACCCCACCCCAATGAGCTCTAGCGACCTTACTCACACGCAGAAACACAACACTAAAGTAATTAATGGTATTATTAAAGTATGTCTTCTGTAAGGTGGAGGTACTTCCCCAGTCGGGCTGCTCTTTGAGCGAATGAACGCTGTGCCTACCCCTCGTAACCACTTTAGATAAATCTTTTTTATTTCTACAGGTAATAATTTCTAATGAATTTTAGAGATTGAATTACAAAATAGGAGGAGAGGAGAGAATATATAGAAAAACTAAAGTAGGCTGTATTTTTTTTCCATCCCATCCCATCCCATCATCTTGTTATCCAAAATACGTCCACTTCTGGGCAAGGGTCTCCCAAGATCGCCTGAGCGATTGCAGTATAGATCCGGCCACGGGATGAGATTCCATGTTATTGGTCGCCTTCATCTGACAAGTCACGGGTACAGATTAGGGTAGCTTGATGTGCTGGCGACATCAAGCTACCCCATTCTGTCGAATTTCCCCAATTGAAAGTGAACCGTATGCATTCCTGATAACGTTCAAAATCTATAAAAGATTTGACAGATTGGAGTAGCTGGATGTGGTGCCGTCTGTACAAGTTATCAATAAATCATTTAATTACAGTTGTGACATCAGCATATATCTACGTAATAAACCTTTTAAATGATCTTAGATTAATGAGCAATTTATCAAAATTTATATATAGTGAAATGATCATATAACGATTGTATAGATATTGACCAATAATGCGATAACACACAAATGTACATTCTGTTTGTTTAGAATCCCAGTCGAGTAAAAGTTTGGTAATTAATAATTTTATTAATATTTTAAAATAACATAAAACCAACTTCAACATTTCTTTTATACATAATGAAATAATTAAATTTATTCAGCACTTGGGTATTTACATACACTTGTACGTGTCAAGCTCACAATGTATTATATAAACACAGTTTAAAAACAGTAATTAAAGCAACAAAACATATTGAATTAGTCCGTCCGTGCGGTCTGTTTCATACATATTTTTAATATCCTTAAATAAATAATAAATAGCAAGCATACATATTAAATGATCGCTAAATACACGCTGCTGCCCGTTCTCTGGAAGATACTGCCTCGGAATGACTTCTACCCGCCCCACGGGATGAGATGGGATGGGTTAACGACCCAGGCAAAAGTCACGGATATAAGTTAATAAAACATCAGCATATACGTCACAATCACACAATATTAAATAATCTTGGATTAAATTTGGTGAGTTATCAAAATTTACATATACAGTAAAATGATCATATAACGATTGTATAGATATCTCTCCCATTTATCAAATTGACCGATAATACGATAACATACATACATGTTGTTTATTTAGGGTCCCGGTCGTATAAAAGCTTTCATTTTTAACCAATAATTAGTGATTTATTTTAACACATAAATTCGGATTCAACTTCACAACATCTAATTCGATAAAAAATGTATATGTGACTACACAGGAGGCATTTCAAGTCAATTAAAAAAAGAATCGATTCACAAACAACTTATAAAACACATATTATTATCATAAATACAAAAAATACGTCCATGATTCATCAGCTTAAAAGTGTTCAACGCAACTAAAAAAGTTGTCACTTGAAAAACTTGAAAATAATGTATAAATTGTATTCTAAACTTAAAGCGAGTTGCGCACATGTATTAGTTTAAATTAACGATAAACGTGGCTAAAATGTATACTTATGAATAATAAATAATAGTATACTTATGAAGGTTAATCGATCCATATAACTAAACTAAAGTGTCAAGAGTTGTTCAAGGCGCACATTGGGCGCTGATATGAGTTGTTACCTAATAGCTACCACCGGCACCGACAGCTTAACGTGCCCTCAGAAGCACAGAGACGCACGGAAGTTGAGCCACTGTGGCGGTCACCGATCTTTAAGTGATTGGTAAGGTTAAGCAACTAGGTTCGCGGTCAGTTCATAAACTGACCGCGAACCTAGTTGCTTAACCTTACCAATCACTTAAAGATCAGAAATGAAGAGAATGACATTAAGCATCAGGTCTATGTTACTGTTGTGGACCTGGGTGTGAGTAAGGTCACCAATGCTCTTCAAGTAGGAGCTAAACATTGGCCAGAACCGAGTGATACCATGCCTGTAGCAAGGAAGTAGCATACGGTACGATAAATAAATAAATATAAATAAATAAAAAAGGTTTTTATTCACGTAGACTTTAAAAAAGCGCTAGTAAATAGTCAGAACATTTTTGTAGTAATATATAATTAATTTATAATTATTTCTAGGTACATACAGATATTTAGGTACACGGATTGTAGGAAATAATTTACAATAAGATTTATTTTATAACAGTAACGATATTTAACTAACTTAAATTAAGTTATTGTCAAGGATCATATTGTGTAGGTTTAATTATCAAAATTTTAAATTTTAGCTATATTTTTACTACATATTGTCCAATCGATAATAAGATTGTATATAAAATAACTTATCAATTTCTTTTTCCTAAAGTAAAGTTTTTAAAATATACTGAAACTTCAGAAAAGTAGCCTTTAAGAGAATGTGATTAATATAGAGTACTAGCTGTGCCCCGCGGTGTCATCCGCGTTAAACTTTATAAATAATAGCCTATGTGCTATTCGGATATAGTAGCTATATTACATCATAATCCGTTCCGTTGATTTTGGGTGAAAAAGTAACAAACATCCATACATGCATAATCACGAACTTTCTCATTTATAATCATTGACCTAAATGTATTATAAGTCAATGTTTATAATATTATACTTCACAAACTTCCGCTTTTATAATATTACTAGGATTACGATACTTTTATATATTACTAGCTGTGCCCAGCGTTAAACTTTATAAATTATAGCCTATGTGTAATCCAGGGTATCAGCTAACTTCATACCAAATTTTATTAAAATCTTTCCAGCCGTTTAGACATGAAGAAGTTACAAAGACACACATTCACGAACTTTCGCCTTTATAATATTAGTGTGATTTTACTAAGTTTAAAAATAATATTATATTTAAATTTAAAATAATTTACATTTAGTATAACTTTTTTAACCCGTGCAGTCTGTGGCTCAGGTATAGGTACGCTGAGGGCATAAAACGCACTGCGTGTCCAGTATAACAATGTATTCAGGATGCTGTTGGGTCTACCACGCTTTTGTAGCGCTTCCGGGATGTTCACCGAGGCCAGGGTTGTATATTTGTTGTATATTTTATCAAAAACTTATAAATATTTGTATTTTTTAGCCACGTGATCGTTTGTAATGTAATCCATTATTGCTATCAATTAGTGGAAATCAATTAATGTGCTTAGTCTGAGTAATCTTAGGTTGATGGTTTACATGCAATTATACGGAAACGGTGCGCTTCTATTCTCGGTAGAATACGTGCTAGCTCCCACAGCATCCGGAGTGTATTGTGTGATAGATGGGACAGCCCCATTCTTGCTCACTGGATACGGCTGCACACGTAGGTGTCAGTCGCTTCAAGTTTTGTATAAGAGTGTATTTTATTAACACTAGTTTAAGACATTTACTAACAATATATGGATCTTGTAATTTGATCTGAAGTAAATGATTTATAATGATTAGTTACATTTCATATTTAAGGTATATTATCATATACTAGGTCTTCAAGGTATTCAGCAGCTTGCAAAAATTGAGCAAAGTGTAATTAGGCAGATGTCTATACTTTTCGTACATTTGTTTTTCGGAGATGATTCCTTCACTGCTTATCCGATTTTAATGAATTCAGATATATGCATTCACGAGTATAGTCACTACCACTCTGTTAAATAGAAGATCGGTTCAGCCGTTCAAGAGGAGTACGGTCAGGAACGAACTACATGAGTCGCCTAAGAAAGAGCTTCATTTACAGTCAGCTTAAAGGCGCTCATAGCTATATGCTCTCACCGGTCCGTAAGTGATCGGTGAGCTTAAGCAACTAGGCTCGCGGTCAGTCCATAGATGGGTGACCGCCAAAGTGGTTTAATTTCTGAACTTCTCCGTGCTTCGGAGGGCACGTTAAGCTGTCGGTCTTGGTTGTAGTCACTAGACAACAGTCGTTAAGCCCATGTCAGAGGCCTACTGGGCGGCTTGAACAACTCTGACACTTGGGTAACCACTACCCATACGATAAGTAAGTCAGCTTAATAACACTTATTACATGTTGTCACTTTGAACGAATGCCAGGACAGGTATAAATATAATTAAATCAATAACATAAATTAATTTCACAACGATTTTAATACGCAAATGCAACAAAAACACGTGTACAATATAGACCACGTTGTTTTTATGACATGACACTTTTTTGAAGGCTTAGTTGTGCGCAAGCGCAATGACACGTGATAGCATTGTAATCTATATCATTTCTCTCGCAAGCTTAATCCTTTTTTATGATTATGTTTGTATCTTTTGACCGTCGCTTTTTCGTTTCATCGCATTTTATAATCACGCCGGTGCCCAAGAACATTCACTTACCTAATAATAAATACAAAAAAAAATACCGTGGTGATTTTAATGAGTAATCCGGGGGTCTCCCACATACCACGCCTGTCCATAACGGCATTTAAAAGGTATCTATTACGTCAAAAAAAGGTATCCGCACAGGAGGGCACTCCTTTGGGGTTCCAACCCCGACTCTGGGCAGTTACTAACGAAGAGATTCTTAAGAGAGTCATTTTTCTATATATAATTTAAAAAGAAAACAATTTTTCAAGTGCAAATAATATTACTGTACTCACTTATCGTATGGGCAGTCATGGTTAATCTAGTGTCTGAGTTGTTCAAGCCGCCCATAGGCCTCTAGGCATAGGCCTCTGACATGTCTTAACGACTGTTGCCTAATGGCTGCAACCGGGACCGACAGCTTAACGTGCCCACCAAGCACAGAGATTCTCAGATTTTTTTTTGGTGGTATTTGGTTGGCTTCCTTCCAGTATAACGAGGCGCTCAGGATGCTAATAGGCCTACCTTGGCGCTGCCGCGCTGTAGCACGTCACCATCCCACCCCCTAACCCACATTCTTTTTCTATAGAAAACTCGTAAAAGTTTCCTACCAACAACCACTTACTTACTTACTTTTCGTGTGGGCATTGGTTAGTCTAGTGTCTGAGTTGTTCAAGCCGCCCATAGGCCGCTAGGCATAGGCCTCTGACATGTCTTAACGACTGTTGCGTAATGGCTACAGCCGGGACCGACAGCTTATCGTGCCCACCAAGCACAGAGGTTCTCCGATTTTTTTTTTGGTGGTCGCCCATCTATGGACTTACTGCGAGTCTAGATATTGTAATGATATTACCTGCCCTCCTATAGAATAAAACCTCTTTTATCAAGATAGCTAACTCTGGTCATTTTATTAAAATAGCTGGACATAGCTTTTAAAATAAGAACGTGCGAATTCGAATTAAATAAAAAGTATGATTTTACGTTTGATTGATGTTTGTCAATAGTTATAAAAATGGAGTGCTAAAGTATACATTGTGAATCTAGTTTTATTATTTTATCTCAATAAAATAAGTGATTGGTGTTTAATACGTGTGTTGTCATTGAGAAGGTCTCCCTAGATCCCGTTACAGATTACCTCTTGCTGCTGCGAGTGTGCTACAATACTTAACTACGCCGTTCATTACTGGAACGATGAAAGCATCTGGCTATGAGTGACTCAGTACTGTCATTTATATTTTATCGAAAACTTATAAATATTTGTATTTTTTTGCCACGTGATCGTTTGTAATGTAATCCATTATTGCTATCAATTAGTGGAAATCAATTAATGTGCTTAGTCTGAGTAATCAGCTCGATTATAATAATGTTTTATCGCGAGGATTAGTTCGCAGATCCTGTGTCATTTAGATTAAACATTTATATTTAGCTCGATATTATTAATAATTGCTAAAAATAAATACTTTATTGACATACTTCATTCTTTTTATCTATACATAGAAATGTTTTTGTTCGGAGCACCTATATCTACGGTTTCGTTTATTTAATTATCACAATTACAGATTGGCAATGGATTAAAACAAAGTACAGACGCCAGCACATCCAGCTACCCCAATCTGTCCAATTTCTTTTAAAGATTTTCAACTTTATCACAAAAGCATATGGTTCACTTTTTATTTGGTAAATTTGACAGTTTGGGGTAGCTTGATGTGCTGGCGTCTGTACAAACAAAAACTATCATTATAAACTTAAAATGAAACTACAAACTTACTTATTACTAAATAAAATTACAGCTTACAGATAAAAAACCGCTTTCACGTCTCCATATACGTGTAAGGTGCCCAAAAATCTAGCGAGGTTACCTGTTTGGATGGTAAGGCATGAGTTAGCTGAGGTACTTGCCAGGTCTCTGATCACCAGATTGTTCCACAAGCCGTATGGACAACTCCCTGACAGAGGACCGTGCTTCTGGGGCCCGAGGACCTACTATTTCGACCCCAAATGGATGATTGAAATGGATTAAAACTAAGTACAAGCAAGAACTGTCGTTATTTTAAACTTAAAATCAAACTACAAATAAAAGTACAGCTTAAAAATAAAAAACCGCTTTCAAGACGCCATATACATGTAAGGTGCCCAAAAAGCTAGCGACGTTACCTGTTTGGATGGTAAGGCTAATGCGTTGGCCGAGGTATGTGCCAGCTTTCTGATCACCAGAGTATCCCACAAGCCGAGTATCCGACAACTCCTTTACAAAGGACTGTGCTTCTGGGCCCCGAGGACCCACTGTTTCGACCCCAAATGGAACAGACATATAGCCCTCACCTATGGCAGTATATTTACTCACTTGAAGCTCTCAGCAGCTCCGCCACTGCACCGCCTGACCTCGATCTAAGTACCTATACTTAGACCGAGAGGCGAGTCTTGGTCGCAGAAATCGTATTCGCGATGCTGGCGGGTGACTCCACCAAATGGGACGCCGTGGTCTCCTTAAGTGTGAGGCAGTAATGCTCCAGGACAGCGGCGGCAGTCGGTAGCCCAACTCTCCCTCGGTGCTGCGGTGGCAGTAAGAGAAGTGTCCTCTACTGCCGCTACTTGCAACCAGCTCCGGGAAGACAGCGTTCTGTTTGTGGCACAGTCGCTGTACCTGACTGGCAGGAGTCGGCAATTGGAGACGGCAACTCAGAGCCCTCTCAGGGTACGTGTCCCGACCATCCGGTACATGGCGCAAAAGGGGGCACCGGAAGAGCATACCCGCGTTCCCGGGGCTCATCTTAACAGGCGTCAAGAGAAGTCCACGGCAGGTTAGGCTTAGTCGGTGCAAGTCCGACATACCCACCCGCAGACACATTTTGCGGGTGGCATGCGTAGTGCGTATACTTACCATATTATTAGATTTCATATCAAATTAATATTCGTCCCATTTTTCTAAAGAAACTTGACACGGATGGACTAGCTAAGTGGGCATGCCTATAGTGATCTACGTGTCCAGTATAATAACGCGCTCAGGATGCTAATGGGCCTGCTTTGGCGCTGTTACCATCCCACACCCTCACCTAGATCCCGATTGTAAACTCGTAAAAGTTTCCTAGCCTCTACCACAGTTACGATAGATGCACAGAAAGCCAGGGCAACATTATGGCGAGATAAATTTGCTCCTCCTTTGTTTGTCCCGCCAAAGGAAAAAATTGCCTCAGAGAAATAGTTTGCAATGGCCAACCTGGAGGACTCTTAATAGACTAGGTACCCAAGTTGGTAGACCCAAAGAAAACACGTTCCCACATCATGATCAATCTGCGAGTGCGGCATGTCACCCCAAAGTAACCCCTTTATGTGCTTGTCCTTCCTATCCAGTCTTCTAGAGATATTATATATACTACCTACTACTACTCCTCCTACTGGAGATATTATATATATTATAGATACTCCCTTCAGGAGTATGTATGAGGTCTCAGCCAAAGCAGTCAGCAATTTAATTCTTACCATCAACACGATAAGAAGAAGCGCGTCACAGATGTTCGCTGATAGACGTATCGCAATATGTTTCTTGATTCTATTTACATTTATTATTGCCGTATATCTATACATATAATAAATCTGTAGAAAAATAATTTTTGTACATCAAAAGAAAATCCAAAAAAATTAGCCAGGGTTTTAAAGAACAACCAGTAGAACCCATTTCCAGCCTTTTTAGAATTTTTGTCTGTTTGTCTGTGTGTCTGTTTGTCTGTTTATATGTTCGGGTATCACGTAAAATATACTAAAGCAATGTAGATAACTTTTATACACAACGATTGAGCGTAACTTGAGGTAACATTTAGTTTTTGTTTTATTGCAATCGGTTCAGTCTATCAAAAGATATTAGATTTTAAAGTAATCATGAAGAAAAATAACACACATTTCATTACTTCAAGATAAACTAATGTTTATAGTTGAGCTACCTAACTGTCCGATAGATGTCATTGTGCATATTATGACATCTCTTTTCTGAATGAACTAGGTTGATAGATGATTTTTATTTCGATAGATGTCGTTGTGCATTTCTTTTGACTCGCGGTGTTAAGATTTGCCCGTGTTTGCTGATTGCATGATTACGTAGGGTTTTGAATGTACTGAATTGTTTCGAAATAAGGTCTTGGTTGCCTAGAAGTATGTCGTTGTCCAAAATTGGTTATTAAAAAATCTGTTTTCTTTGGGGAAATTGAATTATGTAGAAGGTTGGATTTATTATAATTTAATTTTAAATTATTGAAAGTAGATTTTTATTTCGATAGATATCGTTGTGCTTGATAGTTGAATTTTGTTTCGATAGATGTCGTTGTGCATTGCTTTTGACTCGCGGTGTTAAGATTAGGGCTTTGTTGGGCTTGGTTGGCTAGAAGTATGTCGTTGTCCAAAATTGGTTATTAAAATATTCTGTTTTCTTTGGGCAAATTGAATTATGTACAAAGTTGGATTTGTTATAATTTAATTTTAAATTATAATGTCAGTCGATCGAAAGTTTGTGCTGTCGATTCGTTTGTAACGCCAATGTACAGACGATTCGAATTTTATTGAGCCTGTCCGATTGAATGTATTTGAATGTAGTAAATTAACCCTGTCTCTCATAATTTTCTCAGCACAAATCTATATACCTACCTATGTAAAAGAGGAAACTGACTGACTGACATATCAACGCACAGCCTGAACGGCTGGGGTTAGAGACTTGAAATTTTGCCGGTAGGTACTTTTATGACGTATGCATTCACTAAGGAAGGGTTTTTGGAAATACTAACCCTAAGGGGGTAAAATAGAGAATGAAAGATTGTATGAAAATCCGTCATTTTTGTAGTTAAAGGCATTGAAACTTATATTTAGTAGTTCAGCTAAAAATAAAAATAAATATTTTAGAATTTTTGGAAATTCCACCCCAAGGGCGTAAAATAGGGGATGTAAGTTTGTATGAAAAGTGTGTAATTTTTTAAGTGAAAAGCAGTAAAATTGGTATGGCCTTTCCGTTAAAAATAAAAATATGTATTTCAGGATTTTAGGAATTTCCACCCCTAAGGGCGTATAATATTCCAAATATCTATTTATTATATTTCAAATTCCTCAGAACCATTATAGGTATACACGCAACATACATCCCCTATGTACGTTGCGTGTGGGTATACCTATAATGGTTCTGAGGAATTTGAAGCCACCTAAACTTTGCAACGGCACTAGGCTTCAAGTCAAAGCTTTGCATCGTGTTATAGAGGCTACTATTATGCCTGGATCCACCCAGGGAGAAACAGTGTTCGTGTCACGTATTTCGTTAGTGCCAAATGATCTCCCTTTTCAGTTTAAAATACTGTAGTTCCCTATAAAAGTGTGTGTTGCGATAACCATCAACAAATCGCAAAGTCCAACTCTCAAGTTAGCTGGAATTGACTTAAGGAAGGCGGGCAGGTTCACGTGGCGTGCTCACGTGTAAGTTCATCCCACAGTCTGGTCCATGTAGTGCGAGGACCTACGTATTTAGCTGATCTCCGTAAAATGGATGATATTGAACATCCCACATACCAGGCCGCTTGGAGGTCAACATTGGGATGACGCTCTAGCGGAAGGATGCGTGAGCGATAGTCCACATCGCTTGCGACATTTGTTTGCCATCTTATTGACTTTTTGTGCGTTATCGGGTGCTAACCAGTTAGGGCAAAAATACCATGACAAGTTTACTGAAGATTTTATGAGACATGTACAACTAAATACTGATGGAGAAATTCCTGACAAGGTACGTGAAATTTGTCACAACAGGTCCTTATTGGCTATTCAAGAGATAGTTAAAAGTTTAGGAGGGAACCTGATCAGTCAGAGGCTGCAAAAATGCACAGGAGTTTGCCAATTTATTGTAAAAAAATAGGCGATGGCACATACCCCGTACAAGAAGATGGAAAAGTTATATTGATTGGTAATCTCTGCTCTCACGTTACATCACAGCTGGAGCTAATTTCTTCTGTGTACGGAGATACCACAAACATTGGCAATCAAGCTGGTTCTTGGCTATGTCAGCGAGCTATTTTGTCACCCCGCAATGACCAAGCTGCGGCAATTAATTTCAAAATATTGACTCATGCGTCCGGGAATAGTAAAGAATATAGCTCAATAAATACAGGTATGGAAGAAGATGACGCCACGCATTACCCGGTAGAATTTTTGGATTCCCTCAGCACACCCGGACTTCCAGCCCACAAAATAGTTTTAAAAATAGGTGTACCAATAATTCTCCTCAGAAATTTATGTCCCCCCAAACTTTGTAACGGCACTCGGCTCAAAGTCACAAATCTGCAGCAAAACATTATCGAAGCTGAAATATTAACAGGTTGCGGCGCCGGTGATATTGTTTTTATTCCAAGGATACCTATAATTCCTTAAAACTTTCCTTTCTCTTTCAAACCAGTGCAATTCCCAGTCAGTCTCTGTTATGCCATGACGATTAATAAAGGTAGACATTATCCGTTGCGGGGATGGACCTAAGTATTGCATGCTTTTCCCATGGTCAACTATACGTAGCTATTTCACGCGTAAACAACCCCAATAACGTTTTTGCGTACGCTCCAGATGGTTCCACAGGTAAAATAAAGAAGCACTAAATTAAATTAAAAAAGAAATTGTATCGGTATCCTCCCACAGCGCTTTACATTAAAAAATACATAATTAAGTTCCGACATCCACGCGAACGAAGTCGCGGGCACAGCTAGTATATAATATTGTAATCTATACATATAATAAATCTGTAGAAAAATAATTTTTGTATTTTTGTACATCAAAAGAAAATCCAAAAAAAATAGCCAGGGTATTAAAGAACAACCAATAGAACCCATTTCCAGCATTTTTAGAATTTTTGTCTGTTTATATGTTCGGGTATCACGTAAAATATACGAAAGCAATGTAGATAACTTTGATACACAACGATTGAGCGTAACTTGATTGACTTGATTTTAATTTTAAATTATTGATAGTTGATTTTTATTTCGATAGATGTCGTTGTGCTTGATAGTTGAATTTTATTTCGATAGATGTCGTTGTGCATTGCTTTTGCCTCGCGGTGTTAAGATTAGGGCTTTGAATGTTCCGAATTGTTTCGAAATAAGGTCTTGGTTGGCTAGAAGTATGTCGTTGTCTAAAATTGGTTATTAAAATATTCTATTTTCTTTGGGCAAATTGAATTATGTACAAGGTTGGATTTGTTATAATTTAATTTTAAATTATAATGTCAGTAGATCGAAAGTTTGTGCTGTCGATTCGTTTGTAACGCAAATGTACAGACGATTCAAATTTGATTGAGCCGATTGAATGTATTTGAATGTAGTAAATTAACCCTGTCTACCTATGTAAAAGAGGAAACTGACTGACTGACATATCAACGCACAGCCTGAACGGCTGGGGTTAGAGACTTGAAATTTTGCCATTAGTTACTTTTTATGACGTATGCATTCACTAAGGAAGGGTTTTTGGAAATACTAACCCTAAGGGGTAAAATAGAGAATGAAAGATTGTATGAAAATCCGTCATTTTTTTAAGTTAAAGGCATTGAAACTTATATTTAGTAATTCGTGTCAAGTATTCCGTTAAAAAAATAAATATTTTTGAATTTTTGGAAATTCCACCCCAAGGGCGTAAAATAGAGGATGTAAGTTTGTATGAAAAGTGTGTAATTTTTTAAGTGAAATGCATGAAAAATGGTACTTGGCCTTTCCGTTAAAAATAAAAATATGTATTTCATGATTTTATGAATTTCCACCCCTAAGGGCGTATAATAGGGGATGTATGTTGCGTGTGGGTATACCTATAATGGTTTTAAGGAATTTGAAGCCACCTAAACTTTGCAACGGCACTAGGCTTCAAGTCAAAACTTTGCATCGTGTTATAGAGGCTACTATTATGCCTGGATCCTCCCAGGGAGAAACAGTGTTCGTGTCACGTATTCCGCTAGTGCCAAATGATCTACCTTTTCAGTTTAAAATACTGTAGTTCCCTATAAAAGTGTGTGTCGCGATAACCATAAAAAAATCGCAAAGTCCAACTCTCAAGTTAGCTGGAATTGACTTAAGGAAGGCGGGCAGGTTCACGTGGCGTGCTCACGTGTGAGTTCATCCCACAGTCTGGTCCATGTAGTGCGAGGACCTACGTCTTTTGCTGAGCTCCGTAAAGTGGATGATATTGAACATCCCACATACCAGGCCGCTTGCCGAGCACGCCATTTATTAGATGGAGGTCAGGTCACGCATGCTTCCGCTAGAGCGTCATCCCAATGACGCTCTAGCGGAAGCATGCGTGAGCGATAGTCCAAATCGCTTGCGACATTTGTTTGCCATCTTATTGACCTTTTGTGCGTTATCGGGTGCTAACCAGTTATGGCAAAAGTACCATGACAAGTTTGCTGAAGATTTTATGAGACATGTACAACTAAATACTGATGGAGAAATTCCTGACAGGGTACGTGAAATTTGTCACAACAGGTCCTTATTGGCTATTCAAGAGATAGTTATAAGTATAGGAGGGAACCCGATCAGTCAGAGGCTGCGAAAATGCACAGGAGTTTGCCAATTTATTGTAAAAAATAGGCGATGGCACAAACCCTGTACAAGAAGATGGAAAAGTTATTTTGATTGGTAATCTCTGCTCTTACGTTACATCAAAGCAGGAGCTCATTTCTTCTGTGTACGGAGATACCACAAACATGGGAAATCAAGCTGGTTCTTGGCTATGTCAGCGAGCTATTTTGACTCCACGCAATGACCAAGCTACGGCAATTAATTTCAAAATATTGACTCATGCGCCCGGGAATAGTAAAGAATATGGCTCAATAAATACAGTTATGGAAGAAGATGATGCCACGCACTACCCGGTAGAATTTTTGGATTCCCTTAGCAGACGCGGACTTCCAGCCCACAAAATAGTTTTAAAAATCGGTGTACCAATAATTCAAATTAAAAGTTTGGGAGGACATAAATTTCTCCTCAGAAATGTATGTCCTCCCAAACTTTGTAACGGCACTCGGCTCAAAGTCACAAATCTGCAGCAAAACATTATCGAAGCTGAAATATTAACAGGTTGCGGCGCCGGTGATATTGTTTTTATTCCAAGGTACCTATAATTCCTAAAAACTTTCCTTCTTCTCTTTCAAACCAGTGCAATTCCCAGTCAGTCTCTGTTATGCCATGACGATTAATAAAGCTCAGGGCCAGACATTATCCGTTGCGGGGGTGGACCTAAGTTTTTTTTATTGGATGCTTTTCCCATGGTCAACTATACGTAGCTCTTTCACGCGTAAACAACCACAATAACGTTTTTGTGTACGCCCCAGATGGTTCCACAGGTAAAATAAAGAAGCACTAAATTAAATAAAAAAAAATTGTATCGGTATCCTCCCACAGCGCTTTACACTAAAAAATACATTGTTAAGTTCCGACATCCACGCGAACGAAGTCGCGGGCACAGCTAGTTATTAAATAAAATTTGTAAGTGCCTCGGACTCGCTAATGCCAAATTATCAAAAATTTATCCATCCTCGTTTTTAGAATTAATTAATCTGTGACTTGAGTATTTAAACATGAATTAGCAGACTAGCTAAGGCAGAACTCATGTTGTCATTATATCTAAGCGTGAAAACATATTTTGATCGACTCTTGAAACGCCATAGTTCATAATCAATTAAAATATTGATAAGTTAACATTAGCCTGATAGATAAGGTAAGGGTGGCAGCAAAATTTCAGATATGTTACTCATTCCGGTTACAAAGAAGTTTAGATATTTTTGGAGAGCTTTGTATATATATGGCTTTTCATAAGGCATAGAGACAAGTCCCTCTCTTTTACCCGCCACTACAACTGCCGTAAGCCAGGATCAACAGTGGCACACAGTGAAATGACACTGAACGGTGAGGCTTAGACAAGCCCAGGGAATCGCTTTAACAGTCTTGAATCCAGAAACGAATTTAATCATAAAGAAACAAGGAGAATTCACAGTTAATAATTTCACTTCCACTATAAGGCACTATGTTTGCAATTTATTGATTTTGGACCTAATGAAAAGCAAAACAAAGTTCAAAATATGATGGAAACTATATTTCCACTACCCGGGAAAGGGTTAAATATATTTGGATAAATTTAAGACGCTCATAAACTGTTGCCCCCGCAACCACCTCACTATAAAGCACCTAGATGCCCAGTTAGTCTCCATAGACCAATTGGGAATCTAGTTGCTTATCCATCTACCTATTTTGTTGCCCGCAAAAGTTATTTGTTGACTAAGCATCTCATTGTAGTTATTTGACAACAGTCGATAAGCCATGTCAGAGATCTGCTGGGCAGCTTGAACAACTCTGGTACACTATGGTAGCCACTGCCCATACGAAGGGATTCATTAATTTAATGGCTAAGCTTTATAAGACCACGAACTGGAAGACGCAGTGTAGGTCCTCCATACGGTAGAGAGACGATATTTCAAGGGTGGCGGGCAGCAGCTGGATACGGCAAGCGCATGATCGGATATTGTGGAGATCCTTGGAGGGGGCCTTTGTCCAACTTTGTCTTTCAGCTGACTTAATGGAAATTATGTTTTTTGTAAGTGGTGTGTCTTAAAATTAAACGAGTTATAATGCTAATAAGGTTTTGTTTGGAAAACTGTACCTAACTTTTTACCGATTCCAGAAAATACAATTGAGATTTTTCAGTCCTTTATTGGTCCCTAAGTGATTGGCGCGGTTAAGTATCTAGGCACGCAGTCAGTCCATAGATGGGTGACGCATAAAGTGGTTTCATTTCTTAGCGTCTCCGTCCTTATAAGGGTAAGTTGAGCTGACGGTTCTGTTTGTAGTCATTAGACAACAGTCGTTAAGTCATGTCAGACGCATACTGGGCGGCTTAAATTAATCTGACAATCTGGTAACAACAGTCCATACGATAAGTAGTAGTAAATCATTAAAGTTAATATGACTTGCGATTAAATTCAAGTTTTATCACGCCGGCGCCGATAAGTTACGGATCCTATGTGAAATGAATTTTTAATCTAAATGATACCCGAATATAGATTAAAAATTAATTTCCAGGAAATGGAAGAAGAAATATAATTAAAATTTTTACTAAGTTAATGAATTATTGTTAGATTATCTTATTATCTTGAAAAATTTATACCGTTAAGTTTATTTTTATAATTTTCTGGTGAACATAATGTTTTGTTGTTGTTGGACACTGAACCTCCATTTTAACGGTTGGGAACTAAAATAATAACAAGGAAACTTTATGGGCTACCCACCGTTCGTTCAGCAGTTTCTCCGTATGACACAGCGATATGTCAGCTTCAACTAATCTTATCGATTTGAAATTATATTTTAAAGGGTAATGCACTTCGCGGTGCACCACATTGCCAGCTACGTCAAATGGTACGTCAACTCGTATTAGTAAAAATCTTGAAAAAAAAAACATATTTCCAACTACATTACACCCAAGACAGATATTTCTGTGCATGAACATGTATGTTTGTCTTCTTTGTTTGTTGGGCGTAATGTAGTTACAAAAGAAACATAGTATATGTAGTACCTATATCAGTTAACTAATTTCTTTAGTACAAGCTTGGGATCAGATGGCCTTGTGTGAATAATATCCCAGTATATTATTATTATTAACGGTCACCGTAGCCTAGTTGGTAGTGCTCCTGCCTACGAAGCTGGTGATCCTGGGTTCGAATCCCGGTAAGTGCAAATATTTGTGTGATGAGCACGAATATTTGTTTCTGAGTCATGGATGTTTTCTATGTATATAAGTATTTATCTATCTATATAAGTATTTATCTATCTATATAAGTATGTATATCGTCGCCTGGTACCCATAGTACAAGCTTTGCTTAGTTTGGGGCTAGGATGATCTGTGTGACATTGTCCCTAGATATTATTATTATTGTTAACGACATTCCACTTTATCCAGGCATTTGTATTGAGAAGTGAGAACTTTGCTGTGTGGTGACGGCATAGAATATCATCACCCCTTCACATCCCACGGGGGGCGTAGAAATCGACCGAGGGAATACCTACCAGAGAACGGGCAACAGCGTTTTTCTGTGAACTATGACCATCAAACTGCGATCGCCAACCCCTCTGCCAAGCGTGGCGATTATGGCATATCCCTCCATTCTTTGGGGAGGTTTCTGTCCAGCAGTGGGCGTCCTTTGATTGACATGATGATGTAAGAACTGATATTTTGGGCTTAATTTTTGAAGACGAGAAATTAAGCCTTGTCATAGATATACCTACTCGTAATGAAGTATCCAATTAAGCGGCGTGTAGCGGAATGGCGATTTTAGATATTTTTTTAAGTTTAAAGGAAAAATATGTGAGCGTTCATATGTCAGACTGGTGCTGGTGAATACCCATAATCCATTATAGAAGAATTGAATACACATAATAATTCTCAATTGACATCACCAAATCGTTAATTAATATGTAATGTAAGTAAATGTTATTTAAATAATAACAAATTCTGAGGTATAGGTAGTAGCATAAATTATTATCCATATATAGAGTACTTAAGTGAAATTTTGTTTGTAATGACATAAAATGACTAATGTGTAGGACTCATTGTTATTAAAACATCTGTAATGCACCATTTATGTAAATAAATTGATTTTGACCATCAACAAAAGATTAGAAACAAAAAGAACTAGGTATATATTAAATATTCTTGGTACTTATATTAACCAGATCGTCTCAGATAGCACTAGAAGATAAAAAGGATATGCTATTGGGGTTATTCTATTTATATAACGGTACTTGCATGAGAAACGAGCAGATTGTCTCGGATGTTGGATAATAGGGCAAATCTAGACAAAGTGGTATATCCGCTATAAAATAACACTTTGTACGTTACACAATGTGTAAATTTGCTTCGTTAGACTACATTTGGAAAGTAACTTAACACTTGCACACTTAGAAAGAGTAAAAACTTAAAATCGTTTTTCGTCAATACTTATTTAGTCTCATAATAATCCTGGGACATTATTCACTTACGGCCATCTGATCCCAAACTAGGCAGAGCTAGAGTTCTATGGAAACGAGATACTCATATATTACATATTATTATACTACTTTTCTTTTGTAAATACATACTTATATAGATAATTACACCCAGACATGCAAACAGACATGTTCATGCACACAAATATTTGTCCTGGGTGGGAATCGAACCCACTACCTGTGGCATGAAAGGGCTTGTCTTTCAAGCTATAGGTGGTGGGTTATCAACCCCGCCAACCAGCTCGTCATCATTGTCGTGCCATCGTTATGCTGTTTGTGGTGGGGGAAAGGGTCAGTAACACTTGTTCGCTGTGTTTATTTCTTTAAAGATCGGTACCAATGAATTTTGATAAACCTATGAGAAATGGCTTATCGTCCGCATTAGCTTCAATCTAAATCTATATTTTGATCAATACGCAGAAATAGCCAGTCATCATCAACCCGATAGTAAACTACTATTAAATTTTAGTAACTATTATTTATTTTATTGGAACGATAGTTCCTTATCGCGCGTTGTGAAAGGGGGCTAGACGGTAAAAATTGTTACGAAAAGTTGTCACGACACTTTTTGCAGCTGTAGGTACGGCGTGCGCATGTTTCTCTGTCTGTCTGTCTGTCTCTGTCTCTCTCTCTCTCTCTCTCTCTCTCTCTTATAGAAAGCAAGCCAGATATTTTCATTTCCATTTTGCATTGAACAGTGTGGTGTCGCGACGATTATTTTTGTTGAGTGTATACAGGTTTTTTGTACATAATACATAATAAGAAATAACTTCGTTCCATCCGGGTGTCCCTTGACACCTCTCAAGTTTTTAATATTAATCTGTAATTATCCGTTATATATGGTCGTCCCGTTACTGCTAGGTATACACTTCTGCTCCCTGGGATCACTGGCGCTTGGGGGAGGGGAACTCCACTCGTCTTGTATAAGCGGTCCCGGGAAGAGGTAACTTGTGCGTGCTGGGGAGAGGGGAAGGCATTCATGCCCACTTCCCTCCTCCGGTGTGAGCCTCGCTGAGGCTACAGTATACGGCGGGAGTACTGGTGTGATCGTTCACGAGTACCCAGAGCTCCTGCTACAAGCACTGTGAGGCTGGCTACCGTGGTGGTTTTAGTGGGTCGAGCCCTAAATACCCCGTCGCCACCCCAAGCGACGGACATGTGATTTGAGCATTTCCACCACGTTAAAAAAAAGGTATACACTTCTGCTAATTAGTTACTTAGTCGCTCCTTACTTGATTTCGCGCTACAAATCTTTGGGGATCTCATAATTGGGTTCCATTTCTTCCTAACCTCTGCTGCTACATAATATCCACTATTATATATAGCACACTTCTATACTCAGATTCAGCTCAGTTCATATTTTTCATAAACAAACCTTTAAGTGATTGTCACAACTATAAATAACGAGTTAAAGTATCCCTAAAAATTAATGGAGTTTTATTCTACTGAAATGTTTAGGTGTTATTTATTATTCTTATAATTATACCCACATAAAATTTTAAATACCAATTTATATGCATACTATATTGAACAAAAAAGTGTTTATCAAAACTAAATCATGCATAAGGAACGGCCAAATCGCATATTATACAAAAAAATAACGAATTCTTCCTTTTTTGAAATCGTCCTCTGTTAGTTCCCAATTTCAGTTAAAACGAATTATATTTTACATTAATAAGTAAGTTCTATAAAATATTGTAAATAATAGGTCTTTACCTATGAAATTGCCGTTTTGTATGAAAAAATTTAAACGAATTTTTTTCATGAATTTTTTTATTTGTATTAATCGAAGTAATCACCCATGCAATCAATGCATCTTTGCCATCGCAGTGGCAGTTTATTGATGCCCTTCTTAAAGAAATCAGCTGGACGGGAGGCAACAAATTCTTCAAAGGCATTTTGTACTGCCTCTCGGGTATTGAATTTTTTTCCCGCCAAGAAGTTATCCAAATTCTGGAAAAAGTAGTAGTCTGTAGGCGCAAGGTCTGGTGAGTAGGGCGGATGACGGAGAGCTTCCAACCCCAGTTCTTGCAACTTGGAGACCGTCTGCTGTGCAGTATGAGGTCGCGCGTTGTCGTGCAGGAGCAGCGGAGACGAGCGATTGACCAATGCTGGTTGGAGATGCGCCAGCTTCTCCATCATTGTGCTCAGTTCTTCACAGTACACATCTGCAGTAATGCTCACCCCGTTTGGTAAGAAGCTGTGATGAATCACACCGGCGCTAGACCACCAAACAGTGACCATCACTTTTCTAGGGGTAAGTTTTCGTTTAGGGCATTGTTTAGGTGCTGAACCAGGATCCAACCAACTTGCTGAGCGCTTGCGGTTATCAAACAGAATCCATTTTTCATCGCAGGTAACAATGCGGTTCAAAATTCCTTCATTTGTGTGTCTGTTGAGCAGTGCAAGGCACGTCTCGACGCGTACTTCGCGCTGGCGATCATTGAGTTCGTGGGGCACCCATTTGTCAAGCTTTTTTACCTTGCCAATTTGACGCAAATGGACCAATATTGTTTTGACGCTAACGTCGAAAGCTGCTGCTAATTCAGCCGTAGATTGTGTATCATCAGCTTCCACAACCGCCTTTAATTCGTCATTGTCGACCAAAGTCTTCGGACGACCGCGAGGTTCATTTTTCAGGTCGAAATTTCCAGAACGGAAGCGAGCAAACCAATAACAGGTGGTGCGTTGGTTTGTAGTGTTAGCTCCGTAAACGTCGTTGATGTTGCGTGCCGCTTGTGCCGCGTTGCTGCCACGACGGTACTCATATTCCATAATTACTCGAATTTTTAACGTATCCATGATGACGAAAAAGATTGAAATGCGATGAAAATGTAACACTAATCAATAAAGAAATGACTACATTTGGAAAAAAGAATCCATGTTTTTAAAATAAAATTAATTTGAAATTAGAATTCTTAGCCAAACAAAAATTATTTTGATTTGAAATGGCCAGTACTGCAGAACGGCAATTTCATAGGTAAAGACCTAATATTAACTAAAAACTAGAACTCAATTCATGACTTTCATTGGTATTAAAATAATTATTTATTGTTAATTTTTATTAATATGTATCCCTTACTTTACGTTCCGATCGATAAAATACACTGTCTGGTCCTCAATCAGGCTCAATCTGACGAACGGCTCTAGTCTCAGTTTAAGAAAACGTCCTTAAAAACAACCCATATACCTCCACGCCAGTGACCACCCTTAGCCAAGAAACCAACCCCAAAAGGGTTGGCTTCTGGCACGTGAGTTTTACTTGCTTGAGCCTCCGCCTTTTTTTTCAGTCCAGTGAAGCAAGAAAACTATAGACGTCATGCTCTAGAATAGGTTGCTAAGCAACGCTTTGTTTACAAATATTCTATATCGTATGTGGTCAAAGTATAGTCATACTGATCACGAAGATGGTGGACATGTTTCTTTTACCGATTAGTAGGTAAAGCACCTCAGGAATGAATCCATGACAAGGGCACAGATAAGATTACTAATACTTTATCGTAACCTAAATAGCAAACATGGAGAAAGATAATTAAAAAGAAATATGTAGGTTAATAATAAAAATAATGACTGCGAATACTTTGTGGTGCATTACATACCTATCTGGTATTTGCTGAATATTCTACATACAAGTATTTAATATTTTAACCTAAGTATTTTAGATAACTACTGTTTCAAGATAGCTACAACCCACCTTATATTTTTTAATCGTCTTTAAAAGGAGTTTTATGTTGAGGAGAATTTATGTTAAGTACGTCTACGTTTCTCCGTGGTTACCTGGAATTTATATTTAAACTCTAAAACCTATAACAGGCACCAGTCTCTCACAAAGTTAGGTTCTAAGTTAGTACTTCAACGATAATTAAGGTGTATTTGTTTTAATTAGAGCCTGTGTTTCTTTGTGAAGAGAAAATAAACGGATTTTGCTTTTGATTTGATTTTTGGTTAGTGACCCGTTTTTGAATATATTTTTTAGTCGATAGGGAAATACTTTCGTAATTTATTTTTATTAGCGTTAAGATAACAATCGGATTGTTATTTTACCTAAAAGAATATTAAAATCGTTTCATAATTAACGGAAATATTAATAGCACAACATTAAAAAAAAGCGTGTTCCCACTTTGAAAAAGAATATAACCTTAAAATATTAAGTTGCGGGGTACCATAAGAAGTTCCGATGTCTAATATCATAAAGTTATAAGTGAATAGCGAGCTGCCTGACTTCGCACGGATAGATATGTCAGCGCATGGTTGAAACTCTTACATTAAGAGTGACATTGACAGGTCACTCTAGCCACAGTATAAATATGAACAGTAAGGTAACTACGCCGATTAATATTGAAGCTGTCGGGTTGTAACTTTTAATGTTTTAGATACCTATTATTATTTTTTATTAAAACATATTTGTTAAAACGTATCAGCAGGACGGTTAAAATACGAAACCTCCCGTTTTGATGAAGCCGAGTTTAAACAGCCGTATACTTTGCAATACGCATGTGTATTTTTAAAAAGATTGCGGAGATATACTTATACGCGACCACTCGTTTTGACGCGGCACTCACTCCTGATAGCACCGCGACAACCGCTTAGGGGTCTCGTCGATGCGCATGTTTGTGTGAGTGTGCCGTTACGACCGTTTGTAGGTAGTTTCCGTACTGTCTATTTTTATACTGAGCTATAGCGGAGCGTCGCGTGCGTCGATGCCGTGATGATAGCGAGGCGGCCATCTTAGATAGGGACTTTCGAGCGGGATCCGCCAGGGCGCTACATTTTCGACGAATCACTATTAATTAAAGGAATCGAGGAAGTTTTTGATGCAATCAATATTGTTTGTGGAAGAAAACATTGTAAGTCACGTGTAAGAAACGTTATTTTGATAAAACGTTTACTTAAATTAAAATTATATTTGTTCGAATAAGATATACTTGAGTTCCTATATCAGGCTGCTTATCCACGCACGTTCCAATAGGAGTAGCGAATAATGTCTTCGTTGTTAGCTGTGTAGGTTTCGGTAGGATGGCATCTATTGATGGCATTAAAAGCGTGTTAATTGCGTTAAGAAATATCAAAGGGATTATATAAATTCGAGTCTGAGAATCACGGTGCGGTGGCGGAGCGGTTAAAAGACATGGGACTATATAAATAATTTTAAAGTTGTCTGAAACTTATTATAATTTTTTTTTATTTTTTTATGCTGATGGGTTTACGCTTGACCACGATCTCACCTGATGGTAAGTGAAGATGTGGTCGAAGATGGACCGCGCGTATCCATAAGATGCCTGTTCACTCTAGCCTTGAATAAACCCACGTTGTATGAGTCTGGAAACACGTCGTTTGGGAGGGTGTTCCACTGCTTTTTGTTATAATTTAAAATATATCTAACGGAGAAACGGGGGTACCGTTGTCGTTAGTCATGATGACGTCAGCAAGACTGACGTCACTATTATCTGCACGTTGGTTGTCCACTGAAGGTTGTTTACTCATGGCGATAGTAAAACCCGAAATATGTTTCGTGAAGTTTTATTCCATAACAATCTTCGATACAAGGCGATCCGTACGGTCCGACGGCTCGAGCGAAAGTGATTTGTACTTGACACGTCGGCCGTATTTATACGAAATGTGCGGCGACAAACATGTTACGTATTTTCTTTGTTCGATGAACGAATGTAAATTAAACTATTGAAATCATCAATTGTACAAATGTTAAGATGGTTGATAAATCGTAACTTGATTTTTAACACTAAATTCATTAAGTTTAACTAACTATTTAAGAGTAATTTAAACAAAGACTTAAAACTACTCCTATGACGCATTTGTTTTTGGTTAAGTAATGTTGTTGCGCCGATACGGCCATTCTGAAAGGCGGTGCGCGCTCTGCACCAGCCTCGTTGGTTCTCGTAGATTCTTATGGATACTCGTAGATTGTTATGGATTCTCGTAGACCTGAAAAGAACGAAACAAATTTTCTCTGAGTAGTGAGTCTGTAAGCAACTTGTGTTGCTGTCTTTTGGTAATATCAATGAGTAGGTTCTCGGAGGGTCTCGTAGAGTTCTCGAAGGGTCTCGTAGAGTTCTCGAAGGTTCTCGTAGAGTTCTCGGAGGGTCTCGTAGAGTTCTCGGAGGGTCTCGTAGATTTAGGAAAAAGGAGTGGTGTAATATTGTGCTCTGGAGCTTGTTAACACAGTGGCATACAGTAGCGCAATATAAGGAAATAAGGTTAGGAAGGTGAGGATAGGTTTAGTTCTCGTAGAGGTCTCGTAGATTTCTCGTAGATTTAGGAAAAAGGAGTGGTGTCATATTGTGCTCTGGAGCTTGTTAACGCAGTGGCATACAGTAGCGCAATACAAGGAAATAAGTTTAGGAAGGTGAGGATAGGTTTAGTTTTCGTGGAGTTCTCGTAGATTTCTCGTAGAGTTCTCGTAGATTTCTCGTAGAGTTCTCGTAGATTTCTCGTAGAGTTCTCGTAGATTTAGGAAAAAGGAGTGGTGTTATATTGTGCTCTGGAGCTTGTTAACACAGTGGCATACAGTAGCGCAATACAAGGAAATATTATTAGGAAGGTGCTGTGATTGTAGGTTTATTAGTAGTTCTCGTAGAGTTATTTAGAGTAATTGAATTAAGTTACTTGCCCTTTACTGTGAAGGTTGATGAGGTCTCGTGAGGCTGATGCAATTGGCTTGGTTGGTTCTGCAACAGAATTCCGGTGAGAAGACTATTCGTTTCCCGCCGATACGGTTAACTGATCACCAGGTTGTAGAGTATGACGCAGCACAGATTCCTGCTGCTGGGTGTTGGTTGGTTTCTGTTTATTAGATGATGAGTTGATGTAGCAGCTTGGATGCTCGCTTGTTTAATCTTACTACATTCTTCACACGCCTTGTGTGATGTTCCTATCCAGCAATGAACCAGTCACGTTGCTGGTACTGCCTTCCTTGCTGCTATGGCTAGGACAGTTTTTCGTGGCTCGCAGTGCCGCATCTGGCAGCAAACATCTTGTTAAAGCTGGTCCACGTCATTCTACGGTACTGAATAACGCTTGATTCAAAAGCTGCTCCCCAAGTAAGCGCCATTCACTATCTTCGTCATCGAGGGTGTTTTCACGCTGGTCATCTTCTGGGTTGAATCCCACTTCTGATAACGGAGAAACGGGGGTACCGTTGTCGTTAGTCATGATGACGTCAGCAAGACTGACGTCACTATTATCTGCACGTTGGTTGTCCACTGAAGGTTGTTTACTCATGGCGATAGTAAAACCCGAAATATGTTTCGTGAAGTTTTATTCCATAACAATCTTCGATACAAGGCGATCCGTACGGTCCGACGGCTCGAGCGAAAGTGATTTGTACTTGACACGTCGGCCGTATTTATACGAAATGTGCGGCGACAAACATGTTACGTATTTTCTTTGTTCGATGAACGAATGTAAATTAAACTATTGAAATCATCAATTTTACAAATGTTACGATGGTTGATAAATCGTAACTTGATTTTTAACACTAAATTCATTAAGTTTAACTAACTATTTAAGAGTAATTTAAACAAAGACTTAAAACTACTCCTATGACGCATTTGTTTTTGGTTAAGTAATGTTGTTGCGCCGATATATCCATTAAATTTTAATTTTATAGCACTATTAAGCTAGGGAATCCTTAATTTGACCTACCAGCGTTTATCGTTCGTGGTTTATCGGTAGAGCGCCTACCCCAGATTGGTAGAGATTGTTGGTTCAAGACACAAAACAAATACACAATAATGGGCCAACTTTCGGGTTTCCGCAGCAATTGCATTTCAAAATGTATTTCACGTTGTTTGTTCAATGGAGTTTAGTCCACCCACGAAATAGAACAAGTTATAGAAAATTATAAGTTCTTCAGTTTCATGGGTGGATTACACTCTTTATATTCATCGCACTATTTATATCTGTTAAAGAGTTGATTTTCTAGCTGATGTCTAGATTTATTGACGATTAGATTTCATCAAACAACGACTTGATGAGATTCGAGCACCAGTTGAAGATAGGGCACGCTAAATTCTAAAACTGCAACTTATAAATTTTGTTGGGATGTAATGTACTTACTAGCAGACTAGGTACTTATTTAAAAAAATACGGCCTCTTTAAATTGTAATATTAAAGGACTTCCGAAAAATAAGGAACTAATCCTACAGTATATTTAGACTGTGGTTTTTAGAACTAAGTAGGATTTGGCAGGTAGAAATCGTCAACTATGTCAGGATAAAGCTTTACTATCATCAGGGGTAGGGTAGTTGACGGTCACCGTAGCCTAGTTGGTAGTGCTCCTAGCTACGAAGCTGGTGGTCCTGGGTTCGAATCCCGGTAAGTGCAAATATTTATGGATGAGCACGAATATTTGTTTCTGAGTCATGGATGCTTTCTATGTATTTATCTATATAAGTATGTATATCGTCGCCTGGTACCCATAGTACAAGCTTTGCTTAGTTTGGGGCTAGGATGATCTGTGTGACATTGTCCCTAGATATTATAATTATTTAAATAGCGACAATTAACACACTGAGATCTGATCGCAAAATAAGCAGAGTCTTTTTTTTCGTGGTGGAAATGCTCAAGTCGCACGTGATGTGGGGCTCTACCCACTAAAACCACCACGATAGCCAGCCTCACAGTGCTTGTAGCGGGGGCTCTGGGTACTCGTGGACGATCTCGCCAGTACCTCCGCTGTACACTGAGCGTCTGCAAGACTCTGACTAGGGGGAGGGCAGAGGCCACCCTCCTTCCCCAGCACGCACAAGTGCGTTTAGGCAACCTTAGCTATAGCAGGTTACCTCTGCCCGGGAAAACTAAGCAGAGCCTGTGCTATGACAACCATACAACTGATAAACATACTCATATATACATACATATTATAAAAAAAACTTGTGTGTACTTATGTACACGCGTTAGAAGTTATACTTCTTAATATACAACTTGAACATAGTTATCAATTTTCATACCACCTAGAACTGACTTCAAGCTGTTATTTTTACGATGCGCGCGCAGATGCGCGCGCATTGTAAAAATTCACTGTCATACCACCTAGAACTAACTTCATGCTGTGAAATTTTTTGGTGTCGGTGTGCGCGCGCATCGTAAAAATTCACTCTCATCATTTTTCTCCATCGCGCCAAAAGAAGTATAACTTCAATAAAATACACCCAGATACAGAACAAATGACAAGTCCTGGGTGGTGATCGAATTCACTACCTTAGGCAGGGTCATAAACTTACTCTTCTATCTTCGTTATCATATCCGCAGTGGTTACCCTGGTGTCAGAGTTTCTCTACATCGATCCGATGTAGAGAAGCTTTTTACTGAAGGCTGTAGCAATGGTAGGCACCGGCAGCATAGCCTCTCGGACATTGTGAACAAAGGAGCCTCGAGATGCGGTAAATTTAACACCCAGATTCAGGACGAACAGATTTGTTTATACAGATAAATATCTGTCCAGGGTGGGAACCACGACCTTCTGCGTGAAAAGCTAGTATTGACCAACCACGCCAACCGTTTTGTGGCACTTAAATATGTAGTTGACTTATTTCACAGACTTAGTTTGGTGCCCCGTGTAGCTAGCAAGAAGTGCCTTGCCAAAGTCACCTCAACCCCATCCCGGAATGGTCTTACACTACTTCCGACTAGTTTAAAAAATGTTTCAAAACTCGGTATATTAACGTTTTTAAATAACAGCAATAAAACAGAAATATTTGAAACAGTAGAATTTATCTTAAACATATAGATATTAAGAATTGATTGTTATACAACTGTATATGGATCGAAACAAAAACGAAATAAAATAAATAATGACTGTACGTGTGGCGCAGCAGTGAAGACAGTCGCCTCGCCACCTCGTGTCATATGTTCGATTCCCGGGCAAGACAACTATTTTTGTGACTCATAAATACTTCTAAGTCTGGATGTACAGACGCCAGCACATCAAGCTAGGCCAATCTGTCAAATTTCCCCAATTGAAAATGAACCTTATGCTTATGTGATAAAGTTGAAAATCTATGAAAGAAATTTGACAGATTGGGATAGCTGGATGTGCTGGCGTCTGTACGTTGTAATTCATTTCCCTAACGCAAAATTTGACAAAAAAATTAAAGATATATATTAATATATTTTTTGGCTTTGGCAACACTTATCATTAGTATATATACTTCTAATTTTATTGCAGAGGCTTATCACTTGTTTTACTTTGCGCAATGGCGCAGAGTAAAAACAAATTAGAATGTTTATAATAATTATAATTTGGTTTCGGTAACAAATTTTAGTCACGGTGGCAAATGTCATTGGTGCCTGGCTCTTCGTGTGGAACGGGCACATTATAGCGTACAAAAGCAAATGCAACAGATTCACTCTCTATTCCCTCACTCCCATAGTTCGATGGGCTGGTCTTGCTATTGATCAAAATTAATAATCTATATCATCTAGTATATATTTTTAGTACTTAGTTTTACGTTTCTTTAGTTGATAATTTAAGTTATTTTAATAATAATTGTCAATCATATATATAATTATTAAATATAAACATTTGATCTATAATCTATACATATAATAAAATCGGAGGAAAGTCAAAACTGTACATAGACTATTTTTTTAAAAGGATCCTTGGGGCGTGATCTACGTTCGATATCGAAGCCAAAAATATAGTTTTTAGAATTTTTGTTTGTTTATCTGTATGTATGTCCGGCCTAAACTCAAAAAGTACTGCATGGATTTACTTCAAATTTTGCATTAATATTATTAAGAAGTTGTGTCAACACATAGGCTACATATTTTCACGCTATCAGCTACAGGGGAGGAGCTGTGATAATTTATAAGGTTTAACGCGGGTAAAACCGCAGGGCACAGCTAGTAATTATTAAAATCATTTCTTCATAACCCAACAAGTTTTTTACAATGAAAAGCAATGCAGTATGTACGGGTTAGACTGGAAAGTTTACACAAAGTTAAAGTTTATGGACCCCTGACTCTGAAACTAGGTTAACTGTGATTTTTTTATTTCATAGGGCGACAAATGAGCAAGCGGTGCACCTGAGGGTAAATGATCACCGCCGCCCATGTACACTCTCAACACCAGAGGAGCCGCGGGTGCATTGCCGGCCTTTAAAAGAGTCAGCAAACAAACAAGTGTTTCTGACGCTTCGCCCACCCCGATGAGCTCTGGCGACTTTACTCACACGCAGAAACACAACATTAAAGCTATAATATTATTATTTAGGAATGTATTCTGTATGGTGGAGATACTTCCCCAGTTGGGCTGCTCTTTTAGCGAATGAACGCTGTGCCCTACATCTCTGAAGTGTATCAGAGTCTTATGTGCTATCAGAGTCTTAATGACTCAGAGAATTGATGACATCGGGCGTGCTTTTACGCCCTTGTGTCGAACCAAAAAAGGGAAAAAATCTATTGAACCTCAGAGGTAAGAATTCGAAGGTGTTTTTCCCATGTATCGAACAAGTAGTAAAACTATGGCATTTCTACCTCCGGAGTTCGATAGACTTTTTCTCTTGCACGATAAATCTCGACTCTACATTTGTCTCGTTGCTTCAATGGCATATAAGTATTTAACCATCTATTCGTATCGACGAAATACCCACTCCCATCCTCGACGGATAAGAGGGCCGTGTAATTACGTAATAACGTAGAGCGACAGTTTCACAACCGACCCTCTCATGCAATCCACGTCAGTAACCTGTAAATTGATGTTAGGTGCTCCCTCCGGTGCGGGTACTTACGGCTATCACACTAATATTATAATGACGAAAGTTTTTGAGTGTGTATGTTTGTTACTTCTTCACGTCTAAACGGCTGATATATATATAACGGCTATATAAGAACGGCTGAACAGATTTATCTTATCTTGGTCTTGAAATGTTCGTGGAGATCTAGGGAAGGTGGAAAATTTCGAATAATCGCCGGGAAAACCTTAAAAACGACGCTTTTCTTTTTCCCATATAAACGTTTTCTAAGATTGAGGCAGTACGAGGGCGGCCGGCTCAGCTAGTAGGATATAAATTATCTACTATATAAAAATATTCTGTGAAGATAGAATACAATCATCATCATCATCATAACAGCCGGAAGACGCCCACAGCTAGACAAAGGCCTTCCGAAAAATCTCCACAATTGCCCTACTCACTTCTTGCGCTACCCGCATCTAACCGCTTCCAGCGACCCAGATCATCGGTCCATTTGAAGGGGGCCTGCCCACGCCGCGTCTGGTCGCCACTAAAACCTTTCTGCCTTAGAGTTCTACGAGCTATGTGCCCTACCTTTTTCTTCAATTTTTATGTGTAATAAATAAATAATTTACTGAATAAAATAAATTATAATTACTTTCAGTGCATTCTTAAACAAAATAAATAATAATTATCAAAATCGTTTCGCAAATAAAACACATAGACGGTTTAGGATGAACTTTTCAATTAGACGAAATAGTCGAATTGCTAACCTCCATATTATTATTAACTCATTTACCACAGATTTTTTTTGACAACGCCCGCACTAGGGTATTTAATCCCTGTGTCGGGGTACTTTACAAACATATATTAGGCGGACACACCAGACTCAGAACAACTAATCATGGGTCCCACAAATAGTTGTCCGGCGCGGGACTCAAACCCGCGACACGAAGCGGCGAGGCGACTGTCTTAGCCGCTGCGCCACACGTGCAGTCAGTACAAAAGTTAACACTTTTGAATACTTCCAACGATTCTACGGATCCTGCGGTGCGTATAACCGACTTGTACTTGGCCAGTTTATTTCATGTTGTTATTCTTCTGCTCCCACGCAACTCTTTTAGAATGAGTCACAGATCTCCACTTCATTGTGTTTCAAAAAAACACAACAGGCATTACTTCATCCAATAAAATAATCAACGAAAACAATATCTTTCACATTCGGTTATTTTGTAAACATATTTGATTTTTTCACATCATCACTGCGATGTTTCATTGATCATTTTAGTCGTGAACGGGAGTGCACCATATATGTACCTATGATGTTGGTCATCGTGCTTCTCACATGTTTCGGTACGTACATATGGATATTTTATTGATATTAATTATTTATTTATTGATTCTCTAACCAAGTCGAAGATGTTCTCAAGAAAGGCCAGGTCAGAAAATACCCTAAACAGGAGAGCATGTATGAAGAACCAATGACATTAAACGAGGGAAAAGTGGTGTAGGATTGTGACAAATAGAAATCCTCTGGGAAACATGCGTGAATTTATGTGTGTATATTAATTTATTAGTGAAAGCCTCGGTGGATTTTACTGTTTCACCGGAAAAAAAGGCGAGTTGCCTCAAGCCGAGCAAATAAGAGTAGAAACCAAGTAACCCACACCGTAGAGCCTCTCTTGGGGATCTAAGCTGTGCTGACGTCGTGATGCGTGAGAGCATCGGTTCTTTGGGCCGTTTTGTGCAATATTTTAATACGCGCATATGCGAACTGGTCATGTGTCCTGTCCATCTGACAGATGGATAGGACACATGACTAGAGATAGTCAGTCAAAATGGACAAAAATTATAACTAAGTGACAACCACGCGATGGCAAAAGGAAAAGGGGAAGACAGGCAAAGATATAGAATTAGATGACATTAGAAAAATTGGAGGCGTTCCCTGGTCCAGAAAAGCTAGAGACAGGAATGAGTGGAAGCAGCTGGAAGAAGCCTATGTGCCCAGAACACACTTGTCACTAAACACGAAAACTCGAGGTGTTAGGTTTAAGTTTTTTTTAATTCAATACCTATATTTTAAGTTTTCAGCAATAAAGGCTGAATAATAATGTGAACTGACCATCCAGTTGAGGATCGCAAGGGGCAAAAGGAGCAGTTAAAGTAGGGGTTGAAAGTTTGTACGAAACTTGATCAAATGAAAAAAATTATACGAAGTGTGTTTCGGCCAATAGATGGAAATCCTAAGCCATAGGTTACACAGAATAGGTTCGTTTTAACCTCCTCAATGTACGATTTTGACTAACACGTAGACGATGTCGCGGGCAAAAGCTAGTATTGTAGACAGATAGACAAGGTTTCGAATACCAATAGTAATACTATGAATATTTAAAATGGGTATCCCCTGAGTCTGTGAATTTTAAATTTTACTACCCAGTTGCTGGATTTGTGCTGTATGTGCTTAAACTTTCATGTGCTTTCCTGTGTTCACGAAGCGCGAATCGCTAACGCGAATCGATTGCCTGAAAGACATCGGTTTTAGTGATAAGACCGCCATTTGTATAATATAATTCAATGGATATTGTATATATTAGAGAGATGTGATAATACAATTTAAGTCAATTTAATGGTGTTAGTATACTATATAAGTAGTATAATAGGATATAAGTTTGTAATTATTATTACGACTAGCGGAAAATTTACTGGACTGTTGGTCAACTGCAGGGATGGCGAACTAATGGCACGCGGCAATATATTTTGGGCACGTCATTGATCATACAATTATGATTAATATTATGCACTACGAAAAAGTGGAATGCGTTGCGCTCGCTCGTTAGTTTCTGTAGATCAATCAATTAATCTACATCGCGAATTAAATTGTGTGTAATATAAATTGTATTTTAAAGTTTATAAGAGTTTTATCTACGATTTATTAAGAAAATTAGGAAGATAGTAATAGCATCAGACAACAGCGAACAGTAAGAACAGAAAGTCACAACTTATGTTATTTGTCATCCTATCTACAACAACAGAAATCACACTACTCATTTCACATTCACACACTAATTTTACTTTAATTTAAATTACGCGTATTATTGAGTCATTAAAATTTATTATTTTCTAAATAATCACAGTCAAAATAATTAAATGTTACGAGTACGTCTATGACCTCATTAAACAGTTATTTAAAAAATGTCACGTTAATGCGTAATCGCTATCCCTGGTCAAGTGGTTACTGAACCTAACTCAACTGGGTCGTGTTGAAACCGGTAGTAGATGAACCCACTGAGTTTGTTTCGCTGGGTCTTCTCAGTTGGGGCGCATTGGATCCGGTGGTAGCATTAAAGCGCGACCGTCGTTATTAACACAAGGTCCGTCATAAAAATAATACCTTAATATAGACAGAACCATTGACAATATGCAGTAAACATATTAGACTTAAACTAGATAATTAAACATAATCTCTTGACAATAACTTGATACGAGCTAGCTAAATATCAATGCTATAATAAAATAAATTTTATAAATGTTTTCATACAATGTACATTTATGTTACTAGAAATAATAATGTATACAACTATATTACTACAAACATGTTCTGACTATTTACAAGCGCTTTTTTAAAGTCTACGTGAATAAAAACCTTTTTTATTTATTATTTATTTTATTTAACTGCTAAGCCAGAGGTCGTGGGTTCGATCCCAACCTAGGATAAATATTTCTGTGACGAGCACCATTATGTTTTCTATGTAGAACTGTAATTTAACTTCAGCATATATTTATTTAGAAATATATGAGTATGTTTATAATTTGACTGGTTTAGTATGGTAATTGTCACAAGATAGTTCTTAAAAAAATCTTGTTGCAGAGGTAGTGACAGCTCTCAAGTCGTCGGTTACTACGATAGTAGAATACGACCCAGCCTGGACCTATGACGGTAAGATTCATCTACAAATCGACATTATTAAAACAGTCGCCTCTTCTTTAACTTTCTCAAAATATTTTCACTGATTACATCAGATAATTAGGTCATAATTATGAGGCATTGTTCTATTGTAATTGTTAATTATATCATCGATTACGTTTACGATTACTTCAGGCTTCGATCAATTATTGATCGAAGACTTCAGGACAAGCATTTGTGTGACCATTAAACGGTAATGCTGAGTCTATGTGTGTTTTGTCTCCGTTTATACCAAGTCACACGTGGTACAGGGAGGAATTTAATTGAGCTGACTGTAAACGAATCTCTTTCTTAGACGACTCATATAATCAAAATACTAAATCAATATGTAGTGTTAATTCCGCTAATTGTCAGTTTAATCATGCCGGGATGCAATTTGCACCGCCCTCCATCCCGCAAAATTATACACATGCAAGAAGGACAATATAAAAAACAAACTACTAAGCCAGTACGATACCCTCCACGTGTTTCAGTCCTCCACGGACCATCTGTCAAGGGCTGCTAACTCGACGAGTGCTCGATATGAGACTAAAAAAAGTTTTTTAGTCTCATTCGAGCACTCGGGCGGGAGGGCGGTGCAAATTGCATCCCGGCATGATTAAACTGACAATTAGCGGAATTAACGACCACGAAGTGAAAGTGAAGCGAGCGACCACGACCACGTCTCCGTTCCGTAAGTCATCACTGGCAACACACACTGGTCGAAGACTTTCGACTTGAGACACTGCGGTATTTGGGACGAGAAGATATTACGTAGCTTCCCGAACGCTGCCCAGCCGAGTTGGATTCTTATTCTTCTTTCTTGATGTTATGTATTCCTGGCCGGATAATCCCGATAATTGGATTTTTTTTTCAAATAAATAACAAGGCGTATGGGCAATCGGGTCACCTGATGGTAAGTGATCACCTCCGCCGATCTAGTGTGTTATAAGAGCGATGGAATAATAATTTCAATTTCAATTTATTTATTGCATTCATGGGTTTACATAGGTCTTAACAATAGAGTAGGTACAGTACCAAACATGAACCCTGCTAGGGCACAGCAATATTTAATAATGTCCTCCTGGTTGAATTTCGATCATGGCAGTCATTCTCAATGGTGACTAGCCCTCTGAGTGGGACATATTATAGACATTTAATGACGGCTGTTTAGCGAGGTTGGTAAATCCTTGTCTATCATGCCGTAGGTCATGGGTTCGATTCCCACCCAGGCCAGATATTTGTGTGCATGAACATGTCTGCTGGTCCTGAGTCTGGGTATATTTACAAAAGAAAAGTAGTACTCGTATATGTAGTATCAGTTATCTGGTTTCCATAGTACAATCACTGCTTACTTTGGGATCACATGGCCGTGTGTGAATAATGTCCCAGGATATTATTATTATATTATTGACAGTCTCTATTCCCTCAATCTCATATACCGACGGGATGGGCCGATCGTGTCAGCTAGACACGATCACCTCTACGTACTCTCCGAGGCACGAGGATATACCTAGCTCCTCCGTCTACTTCCAGACTCTAGGCTGATACTGAATTTTTGTCGGAACATTAAGATCCCAATATTACTTTTTAGACCAACAAAGCAATCAGAGTGATGGAAAGAGAGTGTACCTGCGTATAAATCAATAAATATCCGGAAAATATCACACAGCGCCATCTAGCTCGAACTAAGCAAAGCTTGTACTATGGATACTGATTCGCCCGCTATTAAATTTGTCTCGGGCGAAACCGGCCCTAAAAAATATTGAAAATCAAAAGTAGTTCATTCGCCCGATTCGGGCGAGCAAAATTAGGGCGAAACCGCTACTAAGCCACTATGACCATCTTACTGCGATTGCCAACCGGTCTGCCAAGCGTGGCGATTATGGCATTCTAGCTGTGCTGTGTGTGTCCGGTTTTACCCGCGTTAAACTTTATAAATTACAGCCTATGTGTTAGGGAGCGTCACCGGAAAAATCTGGTTTGTTTAGAAAAATATTTGAGATATTTACAAATTGATAACGAATCTATAAAGAATATATGATATACCTAAAGACATTATCTAAAGAATGTGCTCATTGGTTACATGATAGAATATAGTTTAGTCGATCATATAAAATCCTGAAAATGATCAAAATCAAAAGTTTTAAACGAATTATCTAATAGACAAATGTCTTATTTTTCAAATAATTTTTATAGAAAACTATATATCTTAAATAAAAACCAACTTAAAACCTATTAATAGGTAGCACATACAAATCATAGTATTTCATTAATATTAAAGGTATTGCGTTTGCATAAGAGATGTATTAAATTAAATTTTATTAAGATATTTTTTTAATACTTTTTAGTTTTTGAAGTCGGTTTTTTTAAACGAAGTTTTTTTATTTGTTACTTTTTAGTGTCTAGCTATGGGAAGGACTACGAAAGGTGCCGCGCGCCTCAAAACTATAGTTCCCAACAAACGAGAACGGAAAAAGAAATATCCTCCGAAAAAATGTTGTTCGAAACTCTTTTTCACGTTCTTGTGAGACAGTGAAAGATCGAAAAGACCGTTTGTAAAGTAAGAACAACTACATAAAATTACGTTCACTCTAAGAAAACTTGCACAGTACGAGTCTAGACTCGCTATGATTCATGAAAGTCTGAACAGCAAGCGCATAGGTTAGGCCGTATTTATGACCACCGCACCGTTAGCTAACGAGTCTGTGTGCTGAGGGCTTATAGATTAGGTCTTATTAATGATCGAATAGCCATCAACTCTGCTGAGCAGAGTGCATGAGTCTATGAAGACTAGGTCTTATTAATGATCGATTAGCAAACGAGTCTACTGAGCAAAGGGCTCATAGGTTAGGTCTTATCTATGATTGATTACCTAATGAGTCTGCTGAGCAGCGGGCTGTTAGACTAGGTCTTATTCATGATCGATTAGCCATCTAGTGTACTGAGCAGAAGGCTCATAAACTAGGTCGTATTGATGATCAAGACATCGAGTCGAGAGAGTTCGAGTCGGACTCGCCCGTGAAAGGCGGAATGATTTTTTCCGTAGCAGCAAGTATTTGAGTTGATAGAATGGAAGGTAAATTTCGGTTTACGATTTATGACGCATTAAAAAAACTACTTACTTGATCTCGTTCAACAATTTTCGCTGGAAGTTTGCATGGTAATGTACATCATCTATTTGTTTTAGTTTTATCATTATCAGGGGGGCACATTTTACGCCTTTGGAAGTAGCTCTCGCGCAAACTATACAGTTAAGAAAAAAATGATATTATAAACCTCAATATCATTTTCGAAGACCTATCCATAGATACTCCACATGTATGGTTTGATGATTTTTTTTTTTAAATTCAGTTCTAAGTATTGGGTACCCCCAAATTTTATTGTTTGTTTTTTCTATTTTTGTGCGTAAATGTGTAAATATTAATGCGGTTCACGGAATACATCTGCTTACCATGTTTCGACAGTATAGTTCTTATAGTTTCGGAAAAAAGTGGCTGTGACTTACGGACGGACAGACAGACATGACAAATCCATAAGGTTTCCGTTTTTTGGCATTTGGCTAAAGAACCCTAAAAATGGCAGATATTCCGCATCAAACTAAAGAAGAATCACGTAAATCGGTTCATAAATATCAGCGTAATGGGTAAAAAAGTGCGCTTGTGCTAAAAGGTGCGCCTACATGCGCTTCCAAAAACGAGCTTGTACGCGCGTATTAAATGCTAGTCGTCTGAAATTGTTCTTTATGTTCATGCCAGGACACATTTGAACAGTATGAGTCTAGCTAGGCTGGCTAAGATTTAAAACAAAGTGACAAAGACAGTTACATGGTCCACATAAACAAAAATTTTCATACAATAATGTCCATAAAATTAAAACTACTGGGCCAAACTATACAAAAAATTTATGGGACCAAATGGCAACTATTTCGCATCAAACTAAAAAAAATCACGTAAATCGGATCATAAATCTCCGAGTAATCGGTGTACATACATAAAAAAAAACCGGTAAACTTGAGAACCTCCTCCTTTTGAAGTCGGTTATGGGTTACAGAGTAAAATAAATAGAAAACTAAAAACATATATAAAACTAATACAAACAATTTTCAAATAGGTTATATTATTAATAACCTATTTATATAAATTAAATCAAATTTAAATTATCATATTAGTGTGATACCCACAAGATCATTCTTGGGGAGACTTTTGTCCAGCAGTGGACTTCTCTCAGCTGTTATGATGATACACAGAAAACACCCAAACCACGACAAATAGACATGTTCATGTAGGTACATGGACAAATATGTGTCTTATGCGAGGATTGAGCCCGCAACCTTTGGCTCAGAAGGCAGATTTACTATGAGACACTGTCCTTTAGCTCAAAAGTCAGTTTCACTACCAAATGAGTCACTATCCTGCTAATCCACAGCCTAAATTCGGCCAGAATCACTCTTATCCTTATCCGTGTTGTTTCCCCAGATGAAAGCCAATGGCCCGGTCGCCACTGCAAAGAAGGCGGCAGAAGACAATCACCCATCGATATAAGAACGAGTGATGTGATCAAGGACTTCACCAAGCAGTACATCAAGTACGGCCCCTTGCAGTTCAGGGGATACGAGAGGGTGCTGGTCGAGGGCATTAATAATGGCCATACAAGTAAGTAAAATTTTAAAGGTTTAAATACCTGATCACCTAACTGTTAAAGAACCACCGACTCCTACTGTAATTACATCATTTTAGACAGCTAATACTCTTACTCTGCTGGGCCGATATTAACAAAACATAGCTAAGAACCACCGCAAGGAATATGGCTTTTAAATTAAAATACTGCATCGAAATCGGTCGATCCGTTTGAGAGCTACGATGTCACAGACAGACACATACATAGACATTCACGTCAAACTTTAACACACCTTTTTTCACGTCGGGGGTTAATAACCAAACATAGTTAACAACCACCGCAAAGAAACTGGCTTTCTAATGAAAAAAACCGCATCGAAATAGGTCCATCCGTTGGAGAGCTACGATGCCACAGACAGATACAGACATCGACATCAAATTTATAACACCGAGGGGTTGTCTGTGTATGTTTTCGCGTCGGGGGTTATATAAATAGGAAAGAAACAATAACTTTTTGATTTCGAATGATTCGACTGATATAAAGAAAACCATGGTAAAGAGCTTATTGGCTAATTCTAATCAATGATGAATGATGTCCTCCCGACCGAATTTCGGTTACGGCGGCCAGTCTTAATGGAGACTAGCCGATTGCGCAGGACATATTATAGTGCACAAGTGTGTGCGCAAACACAGGGGCACTTTCTATTCCATCCCTCTCATGATCCGATGGGACGCCTAGCGACACGACCGGAAAGAGTTCAGGTACAGGACCGACGGCTTTACGTGCTCTCCGAGGCACGGGGGTGTAATACTGCCAACTTCCAGACTTCGGGCTGATACTGAGAAATTTCTTTTACGGAAAAGTCCCAAAATCACTTTTTGGCCCTACCCGGTATTTGAACCCAGGACCTCCTTATCTGCGGTTGAACACGCTACCGCTAGACCACCGAGGCAGTCAAAAATTAGGCAATACACAACATACAAATAATACTATGCAATTATGCATATTAGTTAATAAATAATAATACGTCTCGGTGTGATAGTGTGTGTCGAAAAGGCCTTAGCTCAGCATTTTGCTGCGGGCACCTACAGCCACTAATTTCCAACAAAAACCTATGCAGTTTGAGGCGCTTATAGTCAGTCTTCTTTATTTCTTTATCGTATGAACAGTATTTACCCTTGTATCAGAGTTAATAAAGCCGCCCAGTAGGCCTCTCACGTGGCTTTAGGACTATTGACTAACGTTCAAAAGTATAGGGCTGCAACCGCGCTGATAGATAATGTGCATCAGAACGTTCTCAAAATCGAGTTAGGGAGCTTGTTGCTTCTCAGGCGGGTTGTGACGAGATTGTGACGCATAAAAATACCAGCCAAGTAATTGGTGACAGTCCAGTTCAAGAGATAGAGACATTTACGTATGGCCGAACGTCGTGATATAAGAACGTTCGGCCAACCTGAATCTCCTTAACTAAAGACCTTAGAGAAACTGCTAATAACTAAAGATTTAGTGACGATATTTTGACGAGCAACCACTCTATCTTTCGAAATGGACTTGGAATTACTTGGCTGTTTTTTTATGCGTCACAATCACGTCACAATTCACCTGGGTACCGTTCAGCTCCCTATCTCGATTGGCCGAACGATCTGATATACATGATAGATTAGGCATTCAAAACATCCGTCTTTAAATATAAATAGAATACTTTTCTACTTTTCATTTGTTGCACACCTACTATTTTAAAATAATCACATCCAAAGGTTGTCTGGAAGAAATCGCTTGATACAATAAGACCGCCCATTGTACATGATTGTGTTATTAGTGTCCTATGAATTTGTCGTATGTGACTGTGTACAATAAAGACTATTATATTCTAGAATATAAACTTAGAACGTAATTATCCTATGTGGTCTATAATCCTATTGGTTTTATTTTTTATGATGGATGGTTTTGCACTTGACCGCGATCTCACCTGATGGTAAGTGAAGATGAGGTCGAAGGTGGACCGCGCGTACCCATAAGATGCCTGTTCACTCTAGCCTTGAATAAACCTATGTTATATAAGTCTGGAAGCCCGTCGTTCGGGAGGGTGTTCCACTGTTTAGCCGTGCGTATGATTATGGAAGAAGCAAAGCGCTTCGTACGGCATAATGGGATGTCAACAACAAAGCGGTGGAGACCCTCCCGACGCGGCGACGCCTGGTAGTCCGAAGAAAAATCTTATAATGCTTATCAGTCGCAGGTCATAGATATGCTTAGTTAACTCCATAGCAATCGTAATATACTTTTGCCGGTGGACGTTCATGATATTTTGATCAGTGACGCATTGAAAGTCTTTCAGTCTACCATGTATATTTAAGAGAGGTAGGGCACAGCGTTAATTCGCTCAAAGAGCAGCCCGACTAGGGAAGTACCTGCACCTTACAGAAGAAATTCCTTAATATAATTTAATGTTGTGTTTCCGAGGGTGAGTAAGGTCGCCAGAGCTCATTGGGGTGGGGGGAAGGGTCTGCAACACTTGTTTGCTGACTCTTAAAGGCCGGCAACGCACCGGCGACTCCTCTGGTGTTGCGAGTGTCCATGTGCGGTGGTGATCACTTACCTTCAGGTGACACCCTTGCTCGATTGTCGCCCTCTGATATAAAAAAAAATGTCTACCACAAATTCATGTAGTTTACTACCTTGATGATACTTCCAGTGTTTCCAGTACAGACGCCAGCACATCCAGCTACCCCAATCTGTCAAATTTCTTTTAAAGATTTTCAACTTTATCACATAATCATAAGGTTCACTTTCAATTGGGGAAATTTGACAGATTGGGGTAGCTTCATGTGCAGGCGTCTGTAAGTACATTGACTACCACCTCCTCTAGGGGAAACTTGAATGACCTTTAAACAACTATACTAAAAAGCGGTAAGTTTAATGGAGTAAGGCCACTATATAGAGTCGTGGTATAGGTACTGGTGTAAATTTATATATCATTTTACCCATTATGTGCGTACTTATGGTGAGTCATGTTTGTTTCATTTAGTAACGCTCACGACAGGTCTACGGGAATGCTCAGTTTCTTAGAATCGTACCCTTTTAAGAATTGCGAGGCTTCCCAACCGCCTTTCGGATTTCTGTTTTATTTCTATAGCAAACTTTAGGTAATATTTTGTAAGGTGGCGCAAGAGACCGGCAGCTAAAAGTGTTATATTAACTAATGGACAAAAGTATTTAATATATTTTGGACGTGAAATATCTATGTATTTTACATAATTATTATATATTAATATCTTAATTTCCATGCGTTTCCACCGAGTAGGACTAGTAAGTTCACTTTATTATTTATATGTATTAACAAAATAAAAGTAGTATCCTACTAATATTATAAATGCGAAAGTCTATAAGTAAGAATGTATGGATGTTTGTTAATTTCGCACAAAAACTACCGAACGGATTTTAATGTAACTTTTTAGTTGATGTTAATATAGGTAAATACATATATCAAAGCCCAATTAAAACAAAACAGTATAAGTTTGGTGCCTATAATTAGCGATTGCTTGATTTTATAAACATAGATAAAATAAGTACTATATTTTTGTTTCTCCAGTACAATTCAGTACAGAAGGCGAGGAAGCAATCCATCCTTCCATGACAGGGGGACCTCTGAAGTATCTGTACCGGCTGGAGCAGTTGCACTTCCACTGGCTGTCGGAACACTCTATCAATGGAGTCAAGTAAGCTTCACCATTTACTTAGGCACTAATTATTACAAAAATAAGTTTCATATGAGGGAACACTTTAGGGAGCTCGGAGGAGTTTCTTGGAACTAAAAATGCGTATAAGATGTAAATAACCCCAGATACAGTCTGACAGCTGGGGCTACAACTGGTATATCCGGGTTCTTTTATATTTACCGACTTCAAAAGAGGGAGGTTATCAAGTCGAATTGTTTAAGTGAAAACATCTTTAGGCGCTTTGAGCACTTTTTTGGGTGAACAAAAAGCGTCAAACTCGCTTCCTCGTCACCGAACGCTTTCCATGGGCTATATGTATACTGTGTATATATGTGTACTTTTAGGTGAAACAGTGTGAAACTTGCGTCATCGTCACCGCACGCTTCCCATGTGTATACTGTGTATATATGTACATAGATAGGTATACCTCCTCCTCTTAAAGTCGGTTATTGGTAATGCTGTAAAACGTGAGCGGGATACATATACTTTATCGATTTCGTCTGCAGTTTCACTGTCGTGAAAATTCTTGTTGTGGATATCATTGATATCAAATAATGAAATATTTCACTCCATACTGCAATCTGTCTTCATTCCATATAGTTAAGGCGTGAATAGCATACAAACAAACAGTCACACTTTCGGAAACTGCATTCTAGATTCCCTGGAAAAGTGAATAAATAGGTTTAAGTGTTCTCAGAGATACGAGGCTGATTGACCGCCAACAACTTGAGTCCGGATTACTTTCAAGCATTTTACTGCTAGAGAAGTGCGAATAGGCTGTTGAGCTTTTCCGGGAATCGTGCCCGGTGCCCCATTACATCCGGCAGGACTAGCTACTATCTACTGCTAGATCAACTGAGTAAATATAATAGAGCTATTTACGTTATTACAACTTTAAAGTAGGTACAGTCGATACATTTTAATAATAATAAATATATTTTAATCTTGTCAGTTTCTTTATTAATTATCGACTGACGTGGCATCGAAAATATAAACTAAACATTTAACTTATACTTTGATTTGTTTAAGAAATCGTTTTATTTTTAGTAATTTTCTAGTTTATCTTGAGGCCTTTTTATATTTGTAAATTTGACCACCTAAAACTCTTAATTATTGTAGAAAACCAATGGTAATCTTTGGACAATAATATACTAACGTAAAAGCTCCTATTACCGCCAGTTTTAGCTGTCTTAGGATTCACTTTAAAAAAATAGATATAAGCTGTTATGTAAGAAAAGATGTTATAATTTTTATTTAATCTCAACAAAGTATTCTTTGCAATTCAGTACTTAAATTCAATATTCAATAACGCAATAATTACTAAATAATTATTTAATCCAAAAGAGTAGTTGATTCTATTACCGACCCATAGTATACGGCAAGATTCTATTACCGATTTTTCTACTTCTTTTACCGACCGCTACGAAGATGTCACTTCTTCTTTACTATTAAATAAAATAAAAAATGTTTTTTAAGGTATATATTATATTATAACAATAGTTATGAGATCACCATTATTACAATATGAACATATTTATTTTTTGCAAAGCTTAAAGAACTTACTTTTTGTTATTATAATTAATTAAAAATGTAACCAATCTCAGAAAACAGTCTTCAAATAATTAAAAGCTTACTTTTTCATTACCTACATACTAATTATATATTATAAACCAATAACAAAAATATTTTTATCTGTAATACAATCACAAAATACCTTTATAATAGGTTAATTTTATAATAACACATTTATAATTCGCTCAATGCAGAAGCCGACCCCAAGATGCTTGGGATTAATAAGGCTAGGAGAAGAGAGAGAGACATTAATCAACGATATAGAATTTAATTCATCGAAAGCAGATTTAAAATCGGAAATCGGAATATATATATCAGAATATAATGTTTGTTAGAAAAAATATTCATAATTATAAAAAGAAAAGTGAACTGCATAATATAAATACTAGGAATAAAAACAAACTAGCCATGCCAGGCTTTAGAGTAAGCAAAACTTATAAATAATTTTTAGGAAATTGTATTAGGTTTTATAACAAGCTTCCTGCTCAAATTACTGATCTGCCTGACACAAGTTTTAAAACACATATTAAACGTATACTTATGGCTAGGGGTTATTACACCAATAAAGAGTACATCGATGACAAAGACGTCTGGCTCTCACTTTCTACCTGCACATTGCTCGCTGGAGATCTTGTAGCCATATAGACATGACTGATCTGCTGTGTTCCGTGAACTATCTGTAAATGATTGATTCTTAATTTAAAATTATTGACTCTGTCTCAAAATGAATAATGTTATTGTTTCGAAGTTTTTCTTTTGTATACCTAAATATAATCTAAAATAATAAGCATTCAGACAACCGATCGAGCATATATTGTGTTTGCCTACTAAATAATTACTCTCATTGGACCAAATCCCGTGTTCATGCCCGCTTGAGTATGTTTCGCCGGACCGTCTCAACTGGGTCGTGTTGAAACCGGTAGTAGATGAACCCACTGAGTTTGTTTCGCTGGGTCTTCTCAATTGGGGCGCATTGGATCCGGTGGCAGCATTAAAGCGCGACCGTCGTTATTAATATAAGGTCCGTCATAATAATAATACCTTTAATATAGACAGAACCATTGACAATATGTAGTAAAAATATTAGACTTAAACTAGATAATTAAACATAATCTCTTGACAATAACTTGATACGAGCTAACTGAATATCATTTTTGTAATAAAATAAATTTTATAAATGTTTTCATACAAGATGTACCTAAATATCGATGTTACTAGAAATAATATCTAATGTATACAACTATATTACTACAAGCATGTTCTGACTATTTACAAGCGCTTTTTTGAAGTCTACGTGAATAAAAACCTTTTTTATTTATTTATTATTTATTTTATTTATTTAAAAAAAAAAGTTACATGACCCTCATTCCGTCCCGCCATTTTATTTGATTCGAAAACATATGAAATATAGCCAATGCCATGAAGCCATGAATGAAACTGGATAGCAAATATTATTTTACATTAATAATATGGCCTGTGGCAAAATCTCTCAAAACGTCACGTTAGCAAGAAATAAGCAAATTTGTTCAAAAATATACATTTTGTTTTTGTGCACTGTAATACTACCAAAAATATCGTCATAGCTGTGAGTCGGTAATAGAATCACGTATGAAGGAATCAATATTCTATTAGCGACCAATAAAATTAATAATAAACAGATAAAATATCCGTTTTATGGAATACTGTTAAATTCGATCTTATTACTATATTATTTTTTTAGTCTCAGTTAGTCTTTAATTCAGATAATAATGGTTATTTACAGTATAATATCGTTATAATAATAGGGATATTGTCTAACGTTGAATCGAGTTTTACACAAAAACTTTAATAAATAGCTGTGTCGTTAATAGAGCTAACGAAGTAAAATAATTTTAAGAATTGAACAAGAAAAAAGTAACATCGAATGAGGTAGTTTATAATAGATATTATTTAAAAATACTAAATGTTCTCAAAATTTAACAACGCCATGGGTCGTTATTAGAATCAAGTTTTGAAATTCGGGTTCTATTACCGCCTTAAATTAAAACATGATTTTATAACACAAAAACTAATAAGAAGTATTATATCAAGAGTTAATTTAGAAAACAAATATATACGTTACAGTTGTAATGTGATAGCAAGAAGACCAATCCATTCTTAGTGTATTATTTTTCTTAAGTAATATTTAGGTGTACTTACGTGGCCGGAGACGCGACACTATGAAACGTGCGTCAATTTCGGGTGCGTCCCACTCATTGTCAAATTATTTCTTTCACTGGCTATTTACACTCATAAATTTTACTCTTTTTGCTGCCCAACTAAAATAAATAACTAATTTTTAAGGTATCACATTCTGGAACCCTATATTATGTCTAATATAAGTGATTAATAAATTAGATCGTTAATAGAGTACACTTTTTAGGGGGTCGTTAATAGGAGCTTTTACGTTAATATTATTATCTATAACTATATTATGATACGATAAATACTAGTGCTGAAATTCATAAGTAATAAATATTATTAGTTTCAAGTTTCTTTATAACATTAATGTGTAACAGTTTTAGATGTTTCCTTTTGTTCACGATAGGTATCAACATGAACCCTGTTAGGTCGTAGTAATATCATAGCTTTACAATGAGTACATAAAAAATGATAATTATATAAACACACACTGATAATTAAATTATACATAATTAAAATATACACAGCAATATAAATCAAAATATATTAATGTATGATTCATTAATAATACTTAGAAAAAAAATATATATAATTAATTTGTAATACTACAATCTTTGTTCTGCTTTTTAAAGTCTATGTGAATAAAAAATAATTTTATTTATTTAACAGATTTCCTATGGAGCTGCACTTTGTTCACGTGCGAGCTGATCTGTCGGTCTACCAGGCTCTGGGCAAAAGGGATGGACTTGCCATCGTCTCTGTATTCTGTAATGTAAGTACCCTTACTGCCTCTTCCCTATCATAAGCTACCCAGTTTCCACAAAAGCCTGGTGTAACAGATTTTGGTTTCATCGTAACACCGGTATTAAAATGACACCCAGGAAATAGGACTACTTTTCTTGTATCTTCTTCTATAATTAAATAATTATTTTAAAATTAAATTAAATTAAAACAATTTTCCCGTATTATTATTTTTGGAATACATCGCCCGCACTAGAAAAGTTATCCCTGTGTCGCGGGGTACTTTACAAACATATGCATATTACATCCAGACTGAACAACTATTTATGGGTCACATAAATAGCTGTCCGGCGCGGGACTCGAACCCGCGGCACGAAGCGGCGAGGCGACTGTCTTAGCCGCTGCGCCACACGTGCAGCTATACACGAGTAATTAAATTGACTCCCAGAAAATAGGTCTACTATTGTATTTTAAAATATTCCCGTTCCATTATTATTACTTTTTTTAAAGGCATCGCCCTCACTGGGGAAATTGATCTCTGTATCGCGGGGTACTGAATGGACACAAAGTACACCTAGACTCAGAACAACTACTTATGGATCACAAAAATAGTTATCCTGTGCGGGAATCCAACACGGGACACGAAGTGGCAAAGTGACTATTTTAATCGCTGCGCCACACGTGCAGTCAATGTATTTATTTAGTTTCATCATTATTCCAAAGTTCTCTTTATCTTTATTTTATTCTTCCAAAGTATAGATTAATTCTCCCGACCAATCGAAATCACCGAAAACGGCGGAAAAGACAAATCACGGTGTATTGTGTGATAGATGGGACAACCCCATGCTGGCTCACTGGATACGGCTGCACACGTGGGTGTCAGCCGTTTCAACTTTTGTATAAGAGTCTCTTTTACTAACGCTAGGTTAAGTATACTTACAACAATAACTTAATACAAGCTAGCTAATATCACTACCATTATAAAATAAATTGTATAAATGTTTTAATATTCCGTGTACCTAAATATCTGTAATAAGTAACTAGAAATAATAACTGTACCTGTTACATGTTCTGTCTATTTAGAAGCGCTTTTTTGAAGTCTACGTGAATAAAAACCTTTTTTATTTTATTTTATTTATTTAAGACTTTTACTAACAGTATATGAATATTTGTTCTGAAATAAATGATTAATAATAATTAACCGCATAAACACATATTTTTTTTTGTACCAAAATCGACAACAATTGAAAATGTACACAATAGTAAAGTTGTGCCCTAGATTTGTACGAGTTTTGATGATTCTAGAGTTTTTTTTAAACTAATAAATTAGGCGACAATTTGCTAACAAACATAATAATATTGTTTTATATCCAATTGTAGTCCAATTTGGAATAAACCCCGAAAATTTGAAAGAGTTTTGTATAAGTAGCATAATAAGAATGTAATATAATTTTAAATAGCTGTTATTCTGAATTATTTTGGAAAAAAATATAGTACTGTACATTTCGTAATCCTTATTATAAAAATAAAATTTAATGTATAATAAGAAAAAGTTGGAAGGACATGTAGAGGACATTCGATTGGCGCAGATTATACCTAAAGATAAACATTTAAGATTCATAAATAAAATTGATAATTTTCAAAAGTCGTGCAAATCTTTTGTTCCTTTTTTCTATTGTTTACATTTTCACTTAATGTTGCCAATTTTGGAACTAACAGTTATACGTGCCCTCCGAAGCGTCAAGACGGTCAGAAAATGAACCCTTGAATGAACCCATCTATCGACAGACCACATGACTTCATGCTTAACCTCGCAGATCACTTGCAGATCGGCTCATAGCAATACCCGATAAGAATATAGAATAATTTAATAATACGCGAAAATTAAAAAGCAAACTGTGATTAAGAGACAAGAATGTTACCTATATAATTTTACCTATATATAATTCTATATTATATAATCATATATTTGATTTGTATAGAAATAGGTTTTTTTAAAAAGAAACATCAAACACGCTACATTTAACGACTTAAAGCAATTATCGCTACAAAAAAAATGAAAAAAATAGAACAACAATAGAAACAAAATCAAACAATCACCATCATAATGACAAAAGACAATCCTCTGTCACGATCGAAAGCCAGAAAAAAAAAGAAAAAGTGAGTGGCCAATGCGGCGGCGCTATTTCAGCCTCCTTGCAGCCCTTGCAGGTTATTCTTAACAATATAGGTAATATAATTCTTCACATGCCCATTTTTATTTCGGAAAAATATAGCACTGTAACATTTCATAATCCTTATTTTAAAAATGTAAATGTCCTATCATCCGGCATGCAATGTGTGGAAATTTAATAATTTTCAGTTACACAACTGATAGTGCGTATGCGTTGCTATTCTATCTCACGAATAAATTACATGTTATGCTTTTTATAAGGTTTTTGACGACTGGAAATCTTGCATAATTTCTTGTCGAATTTTTATGAATTTTTACTTTTATAATAATGACACCGATAATTTTATTTTCAATAATTTCACAAATTCGTACACACGAGTAAATAAAACTAATAAGATGAAACTAAAATGTACAGACGCCAGTAGCGGGTGTTCTGGGTAGTCGTGGACGATCACACCACCTCCCCCCGCTGAACACTGCAGCCTCAGTGAGACTATCACCCGGGGAGGGGAAGGGGCATGAATGTGTGTGTGTCTGGGTGAGTGGCTTGCGGCTTCGTGGACAGCCATAGTTGCACAAAACTACCCTAAATCAGACCCTCTTACTTACCATATTCACACCATCACAAGGTCTCAACCAAAAGTTTCTATAACATTGTCATTTGGAGGGGTTTGCCGTTATCAACGTGCTTCGCATACGAGTTAGCGACCGCAGTTAGGGGGTCTTGCTTTTATTTATACACAAAATAAAGTAGCAATAAATTCCTATTAAGTTTTTTAAAGAAAATAATAAAATTCTTACATATTGCATGGTGGATGATATGGCAGTATTTTTTGCTCTTAAAACCTTGGATCCAATTAAATTTTATGATCCACCTTAATGTCTTGGTTGATCATTAACATTCGGATGTGGATATTATCATAAGGGTATGTTGATGAATGTGGGATTTCCGGACACCGGACATATTTTCAAACTCCGGTCTGTTACTGCAATTACGCAATATAAAACCATTTTCAAACACAGGAACGGGTACCTCAAATATTGGTGGAAATTTCGTTGGTGTTTTATTCATATCGAATGTTTTAAGAACAATGACGTCATTGAACGTCTGAAACCTCGCAGTGTCACAGAGAGCGTAGTTTTGGTGAGGTCTTATATATCTTGTGCACTCCGGTCGTATCAGCTTCGCCATCCCACGCCCTCTGTTGCATCTCCCCGCCAGTAACCACCCAGAGTCCAGCTTCAACAGTAAAGATGGTGCCCTCTGACGCGGGTAGTTTGTAGTATATATTTGCTAGACTCTTTATTACGATGAAGCAGTGAAAGCCTCCTAGGCTTATTGCATACATCATGTTAATAAAAACAATAGTTATTCCATCGTATTTTAGTATTCGGGAATAGAACTTACAGTTGTATTTCTGACCACAAATAGTATACATATTATATGTATTCCCTTAACTATATAAACAAATTATAGTTAAGAGAAGTCTACAGATGAAATAATACTAAACTAACAATGCAGAATTGAAGACTCCAGCTTAAAGGGTTTTGAAGGGCAGAAGTAATTTTAGAGAAACTATGTCGATACCTCTAACTGTGATGGAGAATAAGGCTTCAACTATTACGCCACTCTTTTTGTAATAAAGTTGCTCGGTCCGCAGTCCAATTGCAGTTCGTAGTAGAAATTATACCTTAGACTTTGTTTTATATTGAACAAACACAGATATCTACGTCATCTTCGACCTTATCTTTTTCTGTTTGATTGAGCAGGGTTTCCAATTTGACTAGTTACTCGAATAGGTAACCAGTAATTTAAGAGAGTTAAACAAGGTATCAGATTCTTCTCTATTGAATTCGAGGCTGACTTCCTGTACCGATTGTTGGATGCTCTTGTCAGGACAATCTAAATGTTGATGCCTTAACCTTGAATAAATCTTTGCCTTTACTCTTAAAAATACATTGCGGGAATCGAAACTGCGACTTCCCGGATGCAAAGGCCCAACAGGATGGCTTAAACTACTGACAGAGAGATTATCTCCGATAACAAAGATACGTCATCAAAATAAAAATACAAGTAGGTATAATTTACAACTTACGTTTATATTTCTATTTGTTATTGCACATCAGTCGACCTTGACACGTTCAAATAAGGATATCAGCGAAGTTGTGTAATTGAATAAAGAAATTCTCTGCTAATCGAACGCAATGCGACGCTTTCACGCAACTTTTAACGTGCCGCAGAAGTTATGCATTATCATGCGTTTTGCCAAGAGAGGTAATCTCAGCGGGGACTACACGTCTACACATTATATACCTACTATTGGGCACAAATGTATTGGCAAATATATGTACACCCCTTCTCTCGGTCTTATATCGGTTATATTGCAAAAAAGAGCTGTAAGAGCTATCTCTAATCTTGGCCCGAGAGTGTCTCTAAGAGAAACGTTCAAAGAGGCTAACATTCTAAATGTCATCATTACAGCTTAAATAAGTCCACTGCTGGACAAGCCTCCCTCAAGAATCATCTTGAGGGGATATGCCATAATCGCCACGCTTCGCAGACGCGTTGGCGATCGCAGTATGATGATCGTAGTACTCAGAAGGAAGCTGCTTCCCGTCCTCTGGTAGATATTCCCTCGGGTCGACTTCTACGCCCCCCACGGGATGAGATGGGGTGATGATATTCTGATTCTGATATTTGTCGCCGTCACCACACAGCAGTATAAAAAATGTACCATCTCAGTATATGTATGAAAACCTACTATATGTGCATAAAAACATCGATTCCTTCTGTAAAAGGAGCGATACACTAAATATTAGATATAAGAATAATCTCATATTGCATACTACCCGTCTCCACAAAATAAGTAACTCTTTTATGAGACAATGTATAAGATTCTATAACAAACTTCCCAATGTTATTAGAGAATTGTCTACGAATAATTTTGAAAGAATTATTAAATCCAAATTGTGTAGCAGGGCATATTACAAAATTTCTGATTATTTAACTGATAAAAGTGCTTGGGAATGAGTTGTTCTGAGTCAACACACATGATTGTAATTAATCTTAAGTATATTTTATTTTAAATAAGGATTCCTACTGAGTTTTCTGGCAGTGTTTTTTCTCAGTAGCTGCCAAGTCATGGACAGCACGGTAGGGTAAAAAAAATATGACAATTCCACATAAATGTATTTTGTTTATGGAATAAATAATTTTTGACTTATAATCGGAAATACGATGACAGGCCTCTGGCGTGTTTGCTAAACCCTTTGCTTCCCAGGCCGCAGGTTGTGGGTTCGATACCCACCATGTGCACGAACATGTCTGTTTGTCCTGAGTCTGGGTGTAAATTATCTATATAAGTATGTATTTACAAAAGAAAAATAGTATATGTAGTATATCAGTTATCTGGTTTCCATAGTACAAGCTCTGCTTAGTTTGGGATTAGATAGCCGAGGGATCATAATATCCTGGGACTATTCACACACGGCTATCTGATCCCAAACTAAACAGAGCTTATACTTACTATGGAAACCAGATAACCGATATATTATATATACTACTTATCTTTTGTGAATACATACTTATACTAGTATAGATAATAACACAGACTCAGGACTAATAGACATTTTCATGCACACAAATATCTGTCCTGGGTGGGAATCGAACCCTCGACTTGCGGCGTTAAAGGCAAGTATAGCCAACCACGCCAACCGTTCCGTTAAATAATTCCATTACATTTCCTGCATTGCTCTACAGGTGCAAGCAGAACTGGAGGACTACCAACAGGAGGCATCCAAAGAGATAATGCAGTACATCCCCAAGCTCATGGAGACAGGTGACAGGATCAGCGGAGTTATCCTCGATTTAACGTAACTATATTATGAATCTTACTTTACTTTCCCCCAGTTAATAATCTTCATCAGCTGTTAAATTAGCTTTATGATACCTGGGACCTGCTGTGTGCTGGCGGCGGCTAATATCAGAATACCATCACTCCATCTCATCTCGTGGGGAGCGTAGAAGTCGACCCGAAGGGATATCTACCAGAGGAAGAGCAGCAGCTTCCTTCTGAGTACTATGACCATCTTATTGCGATCGTCAACCCGTCTGCCAAGCGTGGCGATTATGGCATATCCCCCCCAAGATGACTTTTGGGGGAGGATTGTCCAGCAGTGGCCTTCTTTCAGCTGTAATAATGAATGTCAAGAGACAAAACAATTATTATTGAATTGTGCAGTGATTTTTATACAATGTGTAACAGAAATAGTAGACGTAAGCACGTAACTTATCTATTTAGCACATACAAATAAACTTGTTCTCCAATTATATAATAATAATATCTAGGGACAATGTCACACAGATCATCCTAGCCCCAAACTAAGCAAAGCTTGTACTATGGGTACCAGGCGACGATATACATACTTATAGTATAGATAGATAAATACATATACACATAGAAAACATCCGAGACTCAGAAATTAATATTCGTGCTCATCACACATATATTTGCACTTACCGGGATTCGAACCCAGGACCACCAGCTTCGTAGGCAGGAGCACTACCAACTAGGCTATGGTGACCGTCAAATGCATATGGAGCAATAAATATGGAAACCAGACAACTGATGTATATAATACTTTATATACTACTACTACGAGTAATATACTACTTTACTTTGGCAAATTCATACTTATGTAAATAATTACATCCAGACTCAGGACAAACAGACATGTTCATGCACACAAATATCTATCCTGCTGGGAATTTAACCCACCACCTCCGGCGTGAAAAGCAAACATTTGCCAACCACGCCAACAGGCCCGACAATATGTTATGTCCCGGGTTATTATAAAAAAAACCTTCTTTTCCAAAACCTTGATGGTTAACTTTACGTGATAAGCCTCATGCAGCATTCTAGTGTAGGTATTCTGGTTCAGACCACTTCAATTATTAAGAGATTACAATGGAGTCTAATCATTTCGGCAATCAACCATCTTCCTATTCAAATTACTTCATAAAACTTCTGATTAACCTCGATTTACAAAGATGAAGGTATCCTTTGTGCTTAAGAGATAAAACTCAATACTCTTTCTTAAAAGACGACGCCCGGAAATTAATCCCTGTGTCGCGGTGTTCTTTACAAACATATATTTGGTGGAAAGAAAGTATATTTGACGGTCACCATAGCCTAGTTGGTAGTGATCCTGCCTACGAAGCTGGTAGTCCTGGGTTCAAATCCCGGTAAGTACAAATATTTGTGTGATGAGCACGAATATTTGTTTCTGAGTCATGGATGTTTTCTATGTATATAAGTATTTATCTATCTATAGAAGTATGTATATCGTCGCCTGGTACCCATAGTACAAGCTTTGCTTATTTTGGGGCTAGGATGATCTGTGTGACATTGTCCCTAGATATTATTACTATTAAATATTTATTATTATTAAATATCCAGACTCAGGACAACTATTTATGGGTCAAATAGTTGTCCTGCGCGGGAATTGAACCCAGGACACGTAGTGGCGAGGCAAGCGAGTTAACTTACATGTGATTAGGTGATTTGAGTTTCTGATTGGTAGACAAGATGAACTCAACGTAGCAGCATACCCGCGTTCCCGGGGATCCTCCCATCAGGCGCCAAGAGAAGTCCACGGCAGGCTCGGTTTAGTCGGTGCGAGTCCAACATACCCACCAATACTTTGCGTTTCTGATTGGTAGCAATGTGTAATTTTCTGAATAAATCTGTTTCTCCTTATTCTTCTTCTAACCAGAATATTTCTTTTCCAGAAAACTGCTCAGTCCAAACAAAGAGTCGTACTACACATATTCCGGTTCCCTCACTTCACCTGAATGCAACGAGGCCGTCATCTGGATCATCTTTGACACCCCCATATACTTGACTGACCACCAGGTAAGTTAATGTGCATTTTTAAGGACTAGGCTTTAACTTCTTCACTGATGATAGAGGTGAATGGGGCACAAGGCTTCTAGGAAATAAAACTACAAGTAAGTAACTCGTGCTAGAGAACAAAATAAAGGACACAGGGTAGAAAAGTGAAAACGGTATTCCTTCTTTTCGTATAATGTTCTTTGTCCTAATATACTTCGGCATAACGATTTTGGCACAATTTGTTTTGGCATAATAATACTACGGCATAATTATTTTAGGCATAAGTACATTTTATGTCGGCATAATCTTAAAGACTAATTTGTTTTGGGATAAACTTGATTCGCATAACGTTAGACGGCCTAATGACTATTATTAGTTTCTGTAACAATTAAATAATATCGTTGGTTAAAAATTTTATATGCTGTGCAACAAAAGTTCGTGACAGAACCGAATTGCTGCAAAACCGACACCACGTAGACTTCTTTGTCCTACCCCTAGAGTGTAATTTAAAATCGCGTAGGCGCGTGGGGCCGCCGGAGGCGCCGGATGCCCGCAGCGCCGGAGCCGTGACAGAAACCCTGCCTGCTGCATGTTGCATGCTCGCTTGAATGCTGCTTGCTTGCTTGCATGCTGCATGCTTGCTTGTTTGCTGCATGCTTCCTTGCATGCTGTATGCTTGCTTGCATACAGCAAAAAAAAAACTTTATGCTTAATAAATTTATGCTTTAGAATATTATGCTTAATCATTATTATGGTTAAAGAAATTATGCTAAAAAAAATTATGTGTAAGCTGTTATGCGTAATTATACTATGCGAAAATATAATTATGCCAAACAAAATTATGCTAAGTTATATTAGCTCTTAAAATTTTATACAAATGAATAGCGAACCAGTGACAACTGACGAAACGAAATGACTTGCCAAGCAAGGAGAGCAAAATGCTACTTAACTAATAAACAGGGGAAATAGCCCCCGTGCTAATATGGCTGACGGCAAAGAATATCACCATCCCATCCTATTCTGTGGGGGGCGTAGAAGTCGTTCCGAGTGAATATCTCCCAGAGAACGGACAGCAGCGTCTCTCTGTGTAATATGACCATCGTACTGCGATCGCCAACCCGTCTGCCGAGCGCCTAGCGTGCGCCGCGGTTTCACCCGCATTTTACTTTATAAACTACTAGTTGTGCCCCGCGGTTTTACTCGCGTTAAACTTTATAAATTATAGCATATGTGTTGGATAACAGCTTGGGTGTCAGCTAACTCTATACCAAATTTTATGAAAATCGCTCCAGCCGTTTAGACGTGAAGAACACACATACACACTAACACACTCACAAACTTTCGCCTTTATAATATTAGCGTGATAGCCTATATGCTATTCGGATATAGAAGCTATATTACTACAACGTTTCATCCGTAGTTCCGTTCTGTAATTTCTGCGTGAAAGAATAACAGAATATCCACACACATCTCACAAACTATCGCATTTATAATAAATACTAGCTGTGCCCCGCGGTTTTACCCACGTTAAATTTTATAAATTATCGCGGCTCCTCCCCCGTGGGTGATAGCGTGATAATATGTAGCCTATATGTTGACCCGACCTCTTAGTAATATTCATGCAAAATTTGAAGTAAATCCATGCAGTACTTTTTGAGTTTAGCCCGGACATACATACAGACAAATAGACAAAAATTCTAAAAACTATATTTTGGCTTCGATATCTATTGTAGATAACGCCCCAAGTATTCATTAAAAAAAATTCAATGTACAGTTTTGACTTTTCTACGATTTTATTATATGTATAGAATAGATTATATAGTACTCGTTACTACTTCGGCGCCTTGTGGCATTCCCCCCTTTGAGTTATTTGCACATTGCAATAATTTGTATGATCCATAAATTGTTGTTCTGAATCTGAATGTTCTTTTTAACCGACTTCAAAAGGAGGAGGTTCTCAAGTTCACCGGTTTTTTTTTTTTATGTATGTACACCGATTACTCGGAGATTTATGATCCGATTCACGTGATTCTTTTTTAGTTTGATGCTGAATAGTTGCCATTTGGTCCCATAAAAATTTTATATAGTTTGGCCCAGTAGTTTTCATTTTATAGACATTTTTATATGAAAATTTTTGTTTATGTGGACGATGTAATTGTCGTTGGCACAGCTGTTTTTAAATCTTAGCCAGTCTAGCTAGACACATACTGTTCAAGTGTGTCTTGGCATGAACATTAATGACAGTTACAGACTATTAGCGTTTAAAACGCGCGTATAAGCTTGTATTTGGAAGCGCATGTAGGCGCACCTTTTAGCACAAGCACAATTTTTATGTGCGTACACCGATTACACTGAGATTTATGAACCAATTTACGTGATTCTTCTTTAGTTTGATACGGAATAGCTCCCATTTTTAGGGTTCTGTAGCCAAATGGCAAAAAACGAAACCTTATGGTTTTGTCATGTCTGTCTGTCCGTCCGTATGTCACAGCAACTTTTTTCCGAAACTATAAGAACTATAGACGGTCGCCGTAGCCTAGTTGGTAGTGCTCCTGCCTACGAAGCTGGTGGTCCTGGGTTCGAATCCCGGCAAGTGCAAATATTTGTGTGATGAGCAGGAATATTTGTTTCTGAGTCATGAATGTTTTCTATGTATTTATCTATCTATATACCTAAGTATGTATATCGTCGTCTGGTACCCATAGTACAAGCTTTGCTTAGTGTGGGGCTAGGATGAGTGTGACGTTGTCCCCAGTTATTAGTATTATTATATATTATTATAGTGTCGAAACTTGGTAAGCGGATGTATTCCGTGAACCGCATTAATATTTTCACACAAAAATAGAAAAACAAACAATAAATTTTGGGCGTTCCCCATAATTCGAACTGAATTAAAAAAAAAATCATCGTACCATACATGAGGAGTATCTATGCATAGGTCTTCAAAAATGATATTGAGGTTTATAATATCATTTTTCTTAACTGTATAGTTTGCGCGAGAGACACTTCTAAAGGCGTAAAATGCGTGCTCGTGCCCTCTGCTCAGTAGACTTAATGGCTATTCGTTCATTAATAAGACCTAGTCTACAAGCCCTCACCACACAGTCTCGTTAGCTAGATGGTCATAAATACGGCCTAACCTATGTAGTTTATGTAGTTTTTATTACTTTACAAACGGTCTTTTCGATCATTCACTATCTCACAAGAACGTGAAAAAGAGTTTCGGACAACAATTTTTCGGAGGATATTTCTTTTTTCCGTTATCGTTTGTTGGGACCTATAGTTTTGAGGTGTGCGGCACCTTTCGTAGTCCTATCAATAGCTTGACACTAAAAAGTAACAAATAAAAGAAACTTCGTTTAAAAAAACCGACTTCAAAAACTAAAAAGAATAAAAAAATATCTTAATAAAGATTTAATTTAATACATCTCTTATGCAAACTTAATACCTTTAATATTAATGAAATACTATAATTTGTATGTGCTACCTATTGATAGGTTTGAAGTCGGTGCCAAGCCCTAAGCAAAATAAAAGTTAATATTACTTACAGCTTTCATACTTTGAGATGAAATTCCTACACTAAAGATTAACGTAATTAAACTTAAAGAACAATATGAATTAATATGAAACAGATGCTGTATCATAAAAATATATTTAATGGTAATACCTGAATGAGTTACTACAGTTATAATAAATCTATATTATGCGTATAAATGAATATATTTGTGGCCCTGAAAAACTAATAGACAAATTATTAATTAGGAGACAACGCATCAAAATTTTACTATATTTGCCGTCTTTATAGTATTGTCTGCCCGCATGGGTTGTTTGTGTAGAAATTCGAAGCTATCCCGCTGAAAGTATCGCGCGGCGAGGGTGGTACCTACTATTACATTTGGCTTGGCACCGACCTCAAACCTATCGATAGGTAGCACATACAAATTATAGTATTTCATTAATATTAAAGGTATTAAGTTTGCATAAGAGATGTATTAAATGAAATCTTTATTAAGATATTTTTTTATTCTTTTTAGTTTTTGAAGTCGGTTTTTTTAAACGAAGTTTTTTTTTTTCGTAAATTACACGTTTCTAACTCCCCCGCGAAACAGGCATTGAATTTCATAGAGCGGGCGTTCTCTTTATTATTTTTTTAGTTTTTATTTTAAAAAGCTAACCGGTATTTCATAAAATTGTGGAACTAGAAAGCAACATCCGAATTTCCCCTGAGAGAAAATAATTTCCTCTACATAGACTACGTATGTTAATTAAACCTACAAACTTATACATGATGCACTGTCATTAAAAGTTTTCTTCTCATAACCCAGTTAGGTCCCGGGGGATTATTACGAGCTATACTGCTGTTGGTTAGTAACTCTGACTGCTCAGCCTGAGGTGGTGGGTTCAGTCCCCAGACACGACAAATATTTCGGTGTAATTATCTAAATAAGTAGATATGTACATTGTACATATTTATGAAAAGTAGTATATATCTGTTGTCTGGTTTCTATAGTACCAAGAAGTTCTGCTTAGTTTGGGATCAGATAGCCCAGGATATTTGTGTGATTGCACGATATTTTGTTAGGTTGGTGTATTTTGTATATAATATATATTTTAAATTTTAATGATGATTTTGAAAAGATTTTTCGTTTTTGCCTAGTTGATTTCGTTACGTTTGATCCGTATCATAGGCAGAAAGCGTTCCTTAAGTTAGTTCCACCATTTATATTATGCCTCGTTGGTCTAGCGGTAGCGTGTTCAACCGCAGAGAACGAGGCCCTGGGTACAAATCCCCAGTCGGGCCAAAAGTGATTCTGGGATTTCTCAGCATCACCCCGGAGTCTGGGAGTTGGCGTTATTATACCCCCGTGCCTCGGAGAGCACGTAAAGGCTTCGATCCTTTACCTGACCTCTTTCCGGTCGTGTCGCTAGGCGTCCATCGAATCATGAGTGTGATGAAAAGCAAGTGCTCCTGGGTTTGCGCACACACTTGTGCACTATAATATGTCCCGCACAGATTGCTAATCTCTATTAAGACTGAGACGTTATTTATTTATTACTAGCTGTGCCCCGCGGTTTTAACAGCGTAAAACTTTATAAATTATAGCCTATGTGTTAATCTAGGGTATCGGCTATCTCCATACCAAATATTATTAAAATCCTTCCAACTGGACGTGAAGAAGTAACAAACATACACACTCACAAACTTTCGCAATTATAATATCAATGTCATTTATTACACCTTGTTTATGAACCGATGTTCTGTTGGTGATTGTAAAGAGCCCTCCTCGTTCCAGTACCGCATGTTTGGCAAGATAGGCATTGGCCGCCATAACTTCAGGTCGCTGCAGAAGCTAAGCCACCACCTGGTGTTCGCGCCCATCAACAAGAGGATGCACATGCCGCAGATTGTGACTTTTATTGAAGACATCGTCGTGGCTATGGGGAACTTCTTCAGAAATATGACCAGGTGAGTTTCAACACTCAAACCTGCTCTATAATAACTGAGTCTCTTGGAGGTTTTAGCGCAGTTTGTATAGCTGCTATACTGATAGTTGCATTTAATTTAAAGTTTTATATACACACGCACGCACACACTCACACGTATACACACACACACACACACCAACGCAACGCACTCGACCAGTTAACATCCTTTGAGAATGGTTCGTGGAGGACTGAAACACAAGTTGGATATCATACCGGGGCATGTAATTTGCTAGTTATAAATAAAAAAACTTCGTTTAAAAAAACCGACTTCAAAAACTAAAAAGTATAAAAAAATATCTTAATAAAGATTTAATTTAATACATCACTTATAATATAATATTAATGAAATAATATAATTTGTATGTGCTACCTATTGATAGGTTTGAAGTCGGTGCCAAGCCAAATGTAATAGTAGGTACCACACTCGCCGCGCTTTACTTTCAGCGGGATAGCTTCGTATTTCTACACAAACAACCCAAGCGTGCAGACGTCGTTGACGGTCGTCATATATTTTTATGATACAGTTTCATCTGTTTCATATTAATTCATATTGTTCTTTAAGTTTATTTACTTAGGTTAATCTTTAGTGTAGGAGTTTCATCACAAAGTATGAAAGCTGTATGTAATATTAACTTTTATTTTGCTTAGGGCTTGGCACCGACTTCAAACCTATCAATAGGTAGCACATACAAATTATATTATTTCATTAATATTATGTTATAAGTGATGTATTAAATTAAATCTTTATTAAGATATTTTTTTATACTTTTTAGTTTTTGAAGTCGGTTTTTTTAAACGAAGTTTTTTTATTTGTTACTTTTTAGTGTCTAGCTATAGTTAGGACTTCGAAAGGGGCCGCGCGCCTCAAAACTATAGATCCCAACAAACGAGAACGGAAAAAAGAAACATCTTCCGAAAAAATGTTGTTCGAAACTCTTTTTCACGTTCTTGTGGGACAGTGAATGATCTAAAAGACCGTTTGTAATGTAAGAAAAACTACATAAAATTACGTTCACTCTAAGAAAACTTGCACAGTACGAGTCTAGACTAGCTAAGATTTATGAAAGTCTGAACAGCAAGCGCATAGGTTAGGCCGTATTTATGACCATCTAGCTAACGAGTCTGTGTGCTAAGGGCTTATACACTAGATCTTATTATGAATCGAATGATCTTATGATCGAATAGCCATCTAGTCTGCTGAACAGAGGGTATGAGTCTATGAAGACTAGGTCTTATTAATGATCGATTAGCCAACGAGTCTACTGAGCAGAGGGCTGATAGCCTAGGTCTTATTTATCATTGATTAGATAATGAGTCGGACTCGCCCGTGAAAGGCGCAATGTTTCTTTCCGTAGCAGCAAGTATTTGAGTTGATAGAATGGAAGGTAAATTGCGGTTTACGATTTATGACGCATTAAAAAAACTACTTACTGGATCTCTTTCAAACCAATTTTCGGTGGAAGTTTGCATGGTAATGTCCATCATCTATTTGTTTTATTTTAATGGTTCTCTTATTTTAGAAGTTACAGGGGGGGGGAGGGTGGGCATTTTACGCCTTTGGAAGTGTCTCTCGCGCAAACTATACAGTTAAGAAAACATTATATTATAAACCTCAATATCATTTTCGAAGTCCTATCCATAGATACCCCACATGTATAGTTTAATGATTTTTTTTTTAATTCAGTTCTAAGTAAGTATAGGGAACCACCAAATTTTATTGTTTGATTTTCTATTTTTTTTTGTGAAAATCTTAATGCGGTTCACGGAATACATCTGCTGACCAATATTCGACAGTATAGTTCTTATAGTTTCGGGAAAAAGTGGCTGTGACATACGGACGGGCAGACATACAGACATGACAAATCAAGAAAAGCCTTTGTGAAAGACATTTGGCTACAGAACCTTAAAAATGGCAGCTATTCCGCATCAAACTAAAGAAGAATCACGTAAATCGGTTCATAAATCTCAGCGTAATCGGTGTACGTACATAAAAAATACGCTGGTGCTAAAAGGTGCGCCTACATGCGCTTCAAAAAAAAAGCTTATACGTGCGTATTAAACGCTAGTCGTCTGAAATTGTTGTTTATGTTCATGCCAAGACACACTTGAACAGGATGAGTCTAGCTTGACTAGCTAAGATTTACAAACGTCTGTGCATCATCGACATCGTCCACTTAAACAAAAAATTTCATACAAAAATGTCCATAAAATGAAAATTACTGGGCCAATCTATATGAAATTTTTATGGGACCAAATGGCAACTATTCCGCATCAAACTAAAAAAGAATCACGTAAATCGGATCATAAATCTCCGAGTAATCGGTGTACATACATAAAAAAAAAAAAAAAAAAAAAACCGGTGAACTTGAGAACCTCCTCCTTTGGAAGACGGTTAAAAAAAAAGACAATTAGGGAATCTATTTCCTATGTTGCGGGGTACTTTACCAACATGTAATAGACGGACACAAATTACATCCAGACTCAGAACTATTTATGGGTCACAAAATTTTTTTAAATATAAATTTTTAATAAAATTCCGGCGCGGAACTCGAACCCGCGACACGAAGCGACGAGGCGACTGTCTTAGCCGCTGCGCCACACGTGTCCTTCTTCCATATGCGTATTTTTTGCGGGTGGAAGTGAGGTGCACATCGCATCCCGGTTTATTAAACTGACAATTAGCAGAATTAACACTAGATATTAATTTTGTTTATTTTACCTGTTGGCCCGGTAGTTAGTAACTCTGACTGCTAAGCCTGAGGTCGTGGGTGCGATCCCCACCCAGGACAAATCATTATGAGATGAGCACGATTATTTGTCCGGTGTTTGGGTGTAATTTATCTAGAATATACATGTATAAAGAAGTATTTTTTTGTTGTTTGTTTGCCATAGTACAGGCTCTGCCTAGTTTGGGATCAGATGGCAGTGTATTAGTTATCCCAAGATAATATTATAATTATATATAAGGTTTAAATCATTTATTCTCATAAAAGACAGAGCCACTTACATGAGAATATAACTATACATTTGGCAAATTTAATAAAGGTAACGTCACCGAATTATACATAATATAGGTATCCTTTTTAGGAAGGTATGTGAATCAGAATCAGAAATATTTATTGCACTTAGGAACACATGGTACACTTATGCAAGTCAATACTTAAAATTATACACAATACAGTAATAAATTAAAGCTTAAAATAGAAGATAGGTAGGTAGATAACATAATATATATTCACAATATCACGAATAAAATTTAAAAACATCCATTAAAAAAATCTACGTAATTTACTATAATAAATATTAATATTAAATGTCATAAAATGTCAATATTATAATTTGTTATATTCGGCTTGGTAAACACCAAGCGTCGTTATCATTCAAATAATCATTAACCGAGTAGTAAGCCTTTTTTGTTAAAATATGCTTGATAGTCAATTTAAATTTATCATACGGCAAGTTAAGAAGGTCGATGGGTATTTTATTATAGAAGCGTACACCTAGCCCCACAAAGGATCCGTGCACCCTGTGTAGACGGTGAGAATTTGAACACAGTTTGTGTTTATTGCGTGTGTTCCTTTGGTGCACATCACTTCTCTTTTCTTTGTGTGATAGACACTCCACAGTTTTCATCTCAAATGTTGAGATTACGCTGAAGATTTAACAGGGTAATGTTCTATTATATATTCAAACAGTTGAGCCCGAAAACTGCCGAATGAGTTAACATTGTTTAAATAGGAGGGTAATTGGTTGAATAGTTGTGCTCCCTCATAGGTAATAAATACTCTTCTTAGCATAATTTGTTATAACATAAAATATATAAGAATGTTTCAACATTATATTAAATATTTGATACCATTCCAGGTAATTATAATAATAATACATATCTGATAAATCATTTAATTCAGACACAGTCCATATTCTTTGTTAGTAATACATCTTAATAAATAATGTTAGTAATAACAATCTAAGTATAATGTGAAGGGTACAAGTCTAAACCAAGCCCAGAACACGACCACCTGCAGAGTGTAGGGATGTCCAGTGCCGGAACATAAGCGAGTCCTCGCGACCACCCAACAGACTCATTATAATGATGACAACGATTTTGATGTGTTTTGGTTAATCGTAATAATATTATTGTTTCAGCATGGTGGCGAGAGGCCTTAAAGGATGATAAATCGCCGCTATTGGTGGTATAACAACGTTGGATGGATTAAAATCGATGGCGAACCCACGGCACGCTTGCCAAATATGGCACGGAATGAAAGAAAATGGCACAACTTTAATATAGAACTTGTAACACAAAAAGTGTAGGGAATTCAATCTATCCATGAAAACATTATGTCACAGAAGTTTAAATTTGAAGTTAATAACATTTTCCACGTGACAAGCTTATCACCATCATCATCATATCAGGCGCAATACATCCACTGCTTGACAAAAGCCTCTCCCAAAGATGTCAATTATCGGTCTCCGTACCCGCATCCTATAAAATTTGATTAATTCCTGTAAAATTTTAGTAAGGAGCTAGCTAGCTCCCCCATGAAATATATAAATTTAAAATAAGTTTTGTGTACATCAAACATTTAAATCTCTGTCTATTGGACCACGTAACACATATTAGCATTATTACAAAACTAGTTTGTTTCCTAAGTGTTGAGTATCCCACACTGTTTACGTTACAAGTTGTATATACTGTTAAATTGTTTATATTGCTGTAAAAAATGTAAATTTGTAATTAATTTAGTATTAATTAATAAGATCTAATAATTATATTATAAGCGAAAAAATTCAAAGACATTTGAAAACAAATAACAAGATATTTTTAACTAATGTAAAATAATTCGCAGCTCCGTTAGTAAGCGAATAAATAATTTTATTTGATATATGTACGTATTTTTATTTTTTTATACCTTTCGTCGTATCTTTGTCTCCTTTCTATTGGGTCCAACGCCCAGAATAACCCGTTGTGGCTAACTACCTCTGTAACTAGTAATATTGTCTAAGTTAAGGAATATCTTTACTTTTTGGGAATTTTTTTTTTCGTTTTTTTTTTTCTACCACAATTAATCGGGCGACTGCCATCTGATCCTGCAACCCATAGGCAACAAGTAAACCAAGACGTTGTTTTTAATATGTTAATGCTTGCATATGTCAGTTGAGCTAGAAAACTAGACGAAAGAGATTTGGTAAGTACGATTGGAACATAAGACTTTATTTAACTAACATTATGTAACAACCGTTTCCCGTTTAGGTAAGATATTTTTATTTATTTATTTATTTGGTTCAGCAACAACTTAAACATTAACATTAATCTTTAAAAATAACACAATATTTAAGATCTAAATGTCTAGTTACATATAGGTAAACACTACATTCAAAATTTAATGAGCTACTTTTACATAGGTACATATTATATTATACATTTTTTTATACGTAACTAAAACCTTAACAACTATTAATAATTTTTCGAAATAATCCTAATGAAACGTGGTGGATATCAACCCTGTCACTGCATTCGTTATATAATTTTGTCATTCGGCAGAGAGGTGAGTTTGAGCCAAGTAATGTTCTACGTAGTGGAGGAGCTAAGGGAGTTATCGGTTTTCGTGGAATATGGAACGGAACTCTAAATCGTATCCTTTGTAACAACTCAGGGCAATCAATTTTATTTCTTAACAATCTAAATAAAAATACAAAATCAGTTACATCCCTCCTCTTAGACAGTTCCATCATCTTAAAATGTGTTCCATAGTAATTCCTACCCAATTATATCTCATTAGGTACGAATTACTATATGGCACATTGTATGTCGCATTATACCTAATATTTGTTTTAAATATTAGGTAGGTATATATTTTTTTAACCGACGGCGCAAAAACGAGCAACGGGGTGTTATGTAGTTTGACGTGTCTGTATGTATGTCTGTCTGTAGCTCTCGAACGGATGAACCGATTTTGGTTTTATTTTTTGCATTTTAAAGGTGAATTAGTTGGGACTGTTCTTAGTTATATTTGATGAAAATCGATTTAAAATGGCCGCTGCCACAAATTGACGGATAAGATATTTTTACACAATTCCCTCAATATTATTGCAGTACAAAGGCGATGTTTAATCTGTATACGATGTATACGTATAAGTTAAGTAAATAAAACAACCAAGAATAACATTAAATTTATTTTATTTAAATAATATTAACAGCCGTATCTACAATCTCTCACACAAACATACACGATAGTATTGTAAACCATTATTTAAATTTCCTAACATCACCGTTTCCTTTTTAAAAACTTATTTCATCAAGTTTACATAGGTAAATCTTTTATACATATTTATTAAAGTAAAACTTCAAGCACGCGTGACTTTGGAAGTAAATTGTTGAATGCATGACGAGGGCGTTACGAAAAGAGTGATTAGGTGAGGCGAACGGAAGTTGAGATGGAGATATAAATTAGTGAAGATAGAAAGAGAGAAAGCTATGTTTCGTAAATTATTGAAGGAGCCAGAGAGGTGCGAGCACATATTTTCTTCCTCACTCTCTCTCTCATAGCCAGTTACGTTTGAAGTTTTACTTAAATCGTGTGGTCTAAACCACCCTCGTTGGTTCATTGGTGGCAAGGTTCTAGGCAAGTAAATAATGGTGCACAAAATTCGCAGGTACCCACAAATTAATAACAAACAAAATTAACTAATAAATTACAATACTACGGTTTGTTAAATACAGTAAATTGCTTCATTTTTAATTGGTACTTTGAACTACTTTTATCCATTTTGGTTTTACGAAACAAAATTGAATATACACATATGTACAGTACATGTATTTCTTTCATAGATTTTCAACTTTATCACAAAAGCATAAGGTTTACTTTCACTTGGGGAAATTTGACAGACGTTTTGTATATGTTTAAGTTTTCTAACCGTGTGGAACATAGTTTTTTTCCCATTTTTTATCGCCAATTATAGTTGAATACTTAAAAGTAAAACTTTTTACATCGCCTCAAATTTTTCGTCCATCTATCGCATGTCGCCCATGACTCGCATCAGCTAATCGTATAGCATTTACATTCTCACTCATTTATACAAGTGCTTAATGGTATATGTGTTTTGATTAATGATTTGACATAAATGTTGTTCACTTGATCGTGATGGACAACGCTAGAGCTAGTGAGTCAAATAAACCGGTCAACGAGGGAAAAAACGAAGAATAATGCGTAATAATTAATTTTACTTTACTTTTTATAAATTAATTGTGGTTTTATATATATATATTATATTATACAATGCATTTTTGTGAATTTTTTGCATTCTTTCGAGTGTATCTGTCAAACTTTATAAGCAACAGTGACAAATACTCACATGAAAAAAGATAGGTTATAAAATAGATTTCAAAGATACAATTGTATTGTAGTGCAACTTTACAATTAGGTTACCATAGCAACGGTCTTTGCATGGATAGGAGTGAGGGAGGGGCGTATAAAAATTATGGATACCTGGATAGGAAATGACACAATCTATATAGCCGAAGGGGGCTCTGAAATCCTCCAGGACTAATAATCCGATCATCTCTTAAATGACCATGAACCAGCCCGTGGTTCCAAAATCCTTAATAAAGGTTCCCACGTCATGGAGTAGGCCCCCGACGTTGACTGATAAGATGTAATAATACTGTCTTTCTAATATTTCGGCCATGGCGACCAGTTTCCATGGACATTAGCCATATGCGCGGGTCATATTATAGTTCACAAGAGAGTGCGCAAATACAGATGCACTATACCCTCCCTCTCATGATCGGAAAAGACGGCGGGACGACACGACCGGAAAGAAGTCAGGCACAGGACCGAGTGCTTTCAGTGCCGTCACACCAAATTCCAGACTCCAGGGCGATACTGTTTTATTTTAGTTAATAAACCTAGGATCTCTTTATCTTCGGTTAAACACGATACAGTTAGAACAACGGGAAAATAAACTGTTAACAGTTAGATTAGGAGGCTTTCACTTCTTCACCAGACCAGTATTACACGTTCAATGCAATTACTTTTAAAATTGTATTGGCGAACCGTATAACAACACATACATACAATATTTAGTATTTGTACAATATTTACGCTAGTCGAATGTCTACGCCTTACTGACTATTTCTTTTAATTTCTTCTCGATGTACTGCACCCGCGTGACGAGCTTGTCTTTGGGATTGAACTCTGTGTATGGAATATGTAGGACTTTGTAACCCTGGAAACAAGAAACATAAGTAAAATAATTAAATGAACCAATAACTAAATAAATAAATAAAATAAAAAAAGGTTTATTCACGTAGACTTTAAAATAGCGCTTGTAAATAGTCAGAACATGTTTGTAGTAATATAGTTAAGTATACATTATTATTTCCAGTAACATAGATATTTAGGTACACATTGTATTGATTGTATGAAAACATTTATAAAATTTATTTTATTATAGCATTCTTGCAATAGCACAATATTTAGCTAGCTCGTATCAAGTTATTGTCAAGAGATTATGTTTAATTATCTTGTTTAAGTCTAATATTTTTACTACATATTGTCAATGGTTCTGTCTATATTAAGGTATTATTATTAACTAGTTTAATAACCCGTCGGCCGTTGGGGCAGAAAGGTTCTCGAGCGACCAAGAACAGGAAAACGCAGCGTGGGCAGGCCCCCTACAAGATGGACCGATGATCTTGTGCGGGTCGCTGGAAACCGCTGGATGCGAATAGCGCAAGACCGGCAATTGTGGAGATCTTTCGGGGAAGCCTTTGCCCAGCAGTGGACGTCTTTCGGCTCATTTAATTACAATAACAATGTCATTATATCAGCCGAAATAAGTCAACAGCTTGCTAGCATGACAGGCCTGTTGGCGTGGTTGGCAAATGCTTGCTTTTCACGCCGGAGATCGTGGGTTCGATTTCCACCCAGGACAGATATTTGTGTGCATAAACATATCTGTTTGTCCTGAGTCTGGGTGTAATTATCTATATAAGTATGTACGCATTTGTTAGAGGAAGCAAATTTCAAAGTCATTTAAAGTGAAATCCAAGTTTGTGAGGTAGCATCCTTGTCCCACGGCGATCTTGGAGTATGGCATCAAATGGTTTTGATGGTTAATTTGACGAACTATATGTAGTATAGGTCTCACAACAAAAAATTGTTCACATTTTCTCGTTACAAATAAGATTATCTAGAACTTATGTCAATTAACTTTTAGTCGTAGAACCAGGTTGAAATCTCTGGTCGGTCAGTTAGTAGATATATATTCTAGTTGAAAAATGGAAAAAGTAGAAATAGTATCTTTTGATACTATTCTAAATAATAGTATTCTAAATAATAGTTAATTCAGATCTGGTTAACCTTTTACGGGGCAATGGGGATATAGGTACTTAGTTGCCACTAAATTATTAACTTTATTGCCTTGTAATAAGTTCAAAACCAATAAATTAGAAACATACTTACTGCCTTCTAAAGGGTTAATCCACGTCTTTAAGTATCTATACATATAATAAAATCGTAGGAAAGTCAAAACTGTACATTGAATATTTTTAAAAAAGGACATTTGGGGCGTCATTTACAGTCGATATCGAAGCTAAAAATATAGTTTTTAGAATTTTTGTCTGTGTGTCTGTTTGTCTGTATGTATGTCTGGGCTGAAATCAAAAAGTACTGTATGGATTTACTTCAAATTTTGCATGAATATTACTAAGAGGTCGGGTCAACTTAAAGGCTACATGTTATCACACTATCGCCTACGGGGGAGGAGCTGTGATAATTTATAAAGTTTAACGCGGGTAAAACCACGGGGCACAGCTAGTAATGAATATCAATACTGACCTTAAGTTGTAGTAGCCTAGTGTAAAGTTGGTTGACTCCCAGCGGTACCGACGTCTTCCTCGTCAAGTCATGATAGTCCAGTCCCAGCACCGCTATCCTGTGTACGTTCTTGTTGTTCGCGGCTTTCTCTAGGGGTACGGGATGGCATTTGGAGTCTACTGCGAATTCTGCATCTGGTTGTAACACAAGTTTCTTTACAATCTTTACTTGTGTCCGAATGACTTAGGGTCAGCGCAGACAGAGAGGAGCGCAGCGGAGAGGATTTTATTAAGGCACTAGAAAATCAACTTTAGAGCTATAGGAATAAAGTGCATATATGAACTTGAACCTGACAAAATGCTCGCGCAGTCTCGCGCATTATAATGTTCAAGCATACATGCACTTAATTTAAATAATTTATAGTTGATTTTCCAATGCCTTAATAAAATCCTCTCCGCTGCGCTCCTCTCTGTCGGCGCTGGCCCTTACCGTCAAAAACCGCCCACTCTTAGGCCATTGGTACACTGCCCTGCATTATGCAGCGTAGTGCGCGAGTGCGTGTTCTAACGTTGCTTGTAAGTATCTCCGTTTGTATAGAAAACTCGCACAGTGCAACACACAGAACATGCATCTACGCGCGTTCATGCAGACGCAAACGGAGATACTTACAAGCAACGTTAAAACACGCCCTCACGCACTTCGCTGCATTATGCGGGGCAGCGTCCCAATTGCCTTAACTAGAGGACATTCTATATAGCTCAGCTAATGTCGTCTAAAACCGACATATTAATCCGATACCTTGACGTGACCCCTCAGTTCGTGTGTTTGATTCCCACCCAGGACTGATATTTTTTTGTGTGTTCTAAATCATTATGAGAAATATATACAAAAATATGAAACACAAATAGAAGAAGAATTAAGAGAAGTCCCGAAGAAAGAAAAAAATGTGTTGATACCTAAATTAAACATAACATGACACTGTTCTCAGTATTAAAGCTTTAAATTACTTAATAAGTTACCAATGCATCTAAAATCAATAATTTATAATACTAGCTTATTTAGAAGAAAACTGAAGGCTTACCTTTTAGGAAAATGTTTTTATAGTGTGTCTGAGTTTGTAAATTGTGAGATATCAAAGTCAAAGTCAAAGTAACTTTATTTCGTAATAATTTTACATTTATGTGGAATCGTCATATTTTTTTTACCCTACCGTGCAGTGCATGACGTGGCAGCTACTGAGAATTGAGTTGAATCTTAATTGAGTATTGACTACGGTTGGTTGTTTGTGTGGTGTAAAATTGACGATATATTTGTTTTGTAATTTTATTTTATTTTTTAATTATGTGATTTGATTTTAGTATTACTTTTTTTCTTTTATTTAATTGTATTATATACAATGTTAATCAACACCTTATATTTTAAGTATGTTTCTTGATTATTTTGTCTCCCAATTATTATTGTTATTGTTTTGGTTTGATTTTAAATTATGCTTTTATTTAAGGAATTGTATTGTAAAATTCATACACAATGAAAATTGTTACTGAATATGTAAATAAATAAAGATGTAAGAGAAACTCACCATATAGGAATCCCATGCCAGAATTACACTCTTTCTTCAAAAAAGCCTCAGCAGAAACCAAACTCTTGAAGGTGTCCATAATACTCTGTACATACAGCGCCTTTTCCTTGGTGTAGACTACTGGAACTCCTACTGAGATGTCTTCGGCGAGGCGTTGGGAGCCAGGGTGCGTGAAGTTGAGGTAAGCGTCGATCATCATCAGCTTGCGACGGGATGGGATCGGGATTTCTAAACATAGAATTACATGATTTTACTTCTGTAAGAATTTGCTATATTGGAGTTTCAAACGCCTAATTCAAAGATAAACAATGTAACATAAATATCAGTGGCTAGTGACATATCTTTTTGTACTACAACCAAACCAATCTGACAAAATTGAGAACTTTTTATACTGCCTATAGTTTTAGACATATATTCTTTTTGGTAGACAAGGCAACATTGTCCACAATTTCAAAAGATTAAAATTACTATTTTTAAGTCTAGCAACATTTCTACTGTAAATATGTCCATCTTATTCTCCTGGACGTGTGTTGATGAACGTGTAATGATTGGTCCCTTCATTAATAAGATTCACAATAAGGCCCATTAAGAGACGCTACAATTGGGTTCTAGAATTTTCATTCCTAATTTGGATTGACAATTGGGCCCGGTAATGCGATCAGATTGCAAGATTTGATACTATTTATAGGGCTGCAGACAGGCAACCCATAAATACCAATTCTATCCTATGAGAAATTAGATTTAAAAATTATTTCTCCAGTGTCATCAGTATTGTTTTTATTTTTGTACTTCAACCAAACTTATCTAAAACTTTGGAACTGCTTATACTACCTATAGTTTTTAAGCGGAGTGTAAACTATTGGTTATGCCAGATATAGAAACAGCAAGAAGTTCCTTTTTTGAGTCTAACAACACTTCTATTATAAATATAATTGTATTATAATATCTATCTTACCACCAGCTGACAGTAATTTATCAATGAAATCTGGCTGCAATGTGGACTCAAGATGGTACTTCTGAGCTTTATTTAAGGTTAGAAGTGCGAAGACCAGGTCCAGCCAGGAGGAAGACTTGGCCATTTCTTCTTCTTTAAGTCGTAGCGCCAGCTATGAATAAGAATACTACGAATAAATATGACACATTAGAAGTTTCTTTCTCAACTAACTATTGAATAACCATCAAAGGAAAAGAAACAAATTACATCCAAAACTGTATTTTTCCAACTTTCCACGATGTTATCTGCTATTACTAGCCAACCAATGGAGAACTACTGTGCATTGTGAACAAAAATCGACATCACCCAGAATGCAAACTAGCTATTGGTTTCACATCTCATTTCGGTGCTGGGTTCCGTTCTTTGCGTGTAAGTGCCAAATACATAAAAGGAATTAGCGAGATTTCCCTGTATTCAGTGTTTTTTTTGGGACTAGTCCCGCTCACCATTGCAAGTCCTGTAAGTCAGGATCAACAATGTTAGATAATGAAATGAAATTCTAATGGTGAGGCACAGTCACATCCCGGGAATTGTTTCTAATGTCTACGATCCCGCAATGACTTGAACGAAACAAGGAGAGTTGGAAATAAGTAATTCCACTTTCCTCCATATCAAAGCGAGAGACTTAATGATATAATGAGGGAAGAACCTCATAATAATGAGAGAATTATAAGTAGTGAACCTTCAAAAGCACCACGAGTTTGCTTTCAGCGTCATGAGTGTTAGTGTGAGTTATCATATTCTATTCCAATAGTAGATATAACGTTCCTGGTTGGTTGCAGTCTATTTACGATAATAACACGCTCGTTATGCCAGAGGTTACACTCCCAAGGTGATGAACGATTTATTCATATTCGAAATTAAAAGTTGAGGAAAGACCGATTGGTTAACTCATTATTTGTAAGAAGTACAGAGGAGTGAGATGATAAGGAAGAGATTTAGAAGATTACCTGAATGAGTCCATCGCTAGAAGGTGGTTGATAGTCCACAGTGGCTAAGGTGATAACTGCTGATGCTATATCACCAGCCCTGCTTATATCCGTGTGGCTCTGCAGCCAGTCAGCTATGGCGCTCAGTACTGGCTCGTGTCTGTACTTGAGAAGGCCGAGGGAGATGGTGATGGAGTTAACTACCGCTGGTTTATCGTCGTTAGTGGGCAGGCTTTCTATTACGTCACTGAAAAAAGATAAATATTTAGTACTTAACATAAAAGAAAAAAACTTGAGAGGTTTCAAGGGACACCCGGATGGAACGAAGTTATTTCTTATTATTTATTATGTACAAAAAACCTGTATACACTCAAAAAAAATAATCGTCGCGTCACCACACTGTTCAATGCGAAATAGAAATGAAAATATCGGGCTTGCATTCTATAAGAGAGAGAGAGACAGACAGAGAAACATGCGCACGCCGCACAGCTGCAAAAAGTGTCGTGACAACTTTTCGTAAGATTTTTTTCCGTCTAGCCCCCTTTCACAACGCGCGATAAGGAACTTCGTTCCAAAAGGAAGCTTACACTGCTTCACCGGAATATGGAGGCTAGCTAGAGCTAGTCGCATAGCAAATAATACTATAATCTAATTACCACTTCGTTCCAATAAACAGGCTCACAGCCAGTTCCTCTCACCAGCCCGTTTTTGCGCCGTGTCCCAGTTGGTCGGGACACGCACCCTGGGAGGGCTATGAGTTGCCCTCCCCAATTGCCGACTCCTGCCAGTCTGGCACAGAGACTGCGCCAAAATCAGATTATTGTCTTCCCGGAGAAGCTTGCACGTCGTGGTAGAGGACAGTTCTCTTACTGCCACCAGACAACTCATAAACATACTTATATATTTCTAAATACTTACATATTATAGATAAATTGGTGACACATGATAGACTGTTGTCTTCCTAATAGTATTAATAGGAATAAATAAATAAAAAGGAATAATATAATAAATAATATGACGCACGAAGTTATGAACTGACTGACGAACACGGGCTCAGCTCAATATTGGTGGCCCCAACCCAGACTATAAGGTTTGATTAAATTACATTGCACATCTAGTAAATATGCATAAACCTCTTTACTTACTTGCATATCCTATCCATCAACACAGGGTCAGGAAAGTTGAGTGAGGCCATTGAAAACAAGAGATCGGCTGACTTCTTCAAGTCTATCACTTCGGTCTGGTTAGTGATATTGTGTGATAATGCGCGGAGTAGTGGTGTGCTGCGACGGCCTTTTTGTTGGAGAGCTTTCATCACCTAAAACAAAAAGACAGATGGATTTTAGTAGAGCAGAAGAAATTCAATTTAGACTGCACGTGTGGCGCATAAATAGTGGTTCTGAGTCTGGATGTAATTTGTGGCTGTCTATTATATATTTGTAGAGTACCCCAGGACCCAGAGACTAGGTGTCCTATTGCAGGCGTTGTCTTTAAAAAAAAATAGAAAAAAAATCCTAGTACATATAAATAAATATATTGGGACAACACACACACACACCGCAATCTGATCCCAATCTAGGTAGAGCCTGTAATGTGGAAATCAGACAACTCATAAACTTATATATTTCTAACTACATAAATATTATAGATAAGTCACACATAGACGACAAATTCTGATCTTCACACAAAGATTTGTCCTGGCTTACCATTTAGAGTCACTAACCAACAGGACAGTAAATACACGCCAGTCAGTTATTCCAATAATAAATTCTCTTCTGTATAATAAGTCCTTACATTTAAAAGTCCATCTAAAATACCATACAAAACAATCATCCCCAATTTTTCCAGCGTCTGGTAAAGCATTTGTACCTGGGATGTGACAGGTTTGATTCCTAGATCAATCAAATTGTGTGATTTATTTCAAGTTCTGGTTGCTTGAGGGAGTATCCTCTGTGCCTCAGAAGAACATGTGCTCTGGTCCTGGTTGTTATAGAAACATTTATGACAATTGTTTCAAGTAGTCAGACAGAAGCTGACACATGTTCTTACCTTCTTAGTAACTGGTTCCTAATAGGTTTTCAGGTCAGTTCGCAGTTAAAAGCCAAGAAGACCTAAGGGACTTATCATAAAAATACAGCGAGTGCCTTAACCGCTGCGCCACATGACTGTGCAGTCGTTATTTTGTCGCTCATGTCTCTCATGTCTTGGAACTGGATTTTAAGGTTTTTCAAGTGAATCTATACTAATATTACAAAAAGGGGTAACGTTTGTGAGTTTGTGACGTTGTAAGGGGTAATCTTTGGATCTACTGAACCGATTTTCAAAATTATTTCACCAATAGAAAGCTACGTTATTTTGGAGTGTCATAGTGTCATTCATCATCATAATTTTTATTTATCCCGAAGTATTACGCGGGACAAACGGGCAGGGTCAAAAATATTTATAACGCGGAACGACGTCCATAGGTACTGCTAGTTAGTAATATAATCACATAAGGTAAATACATAAATATAAATACCCCTGCATTGTAAATTCTTGATCACAGTGGAGTGCAACAGATCGCTGTTGGCAGGCGAGCTTTGGTGCCCCTGACCTTGCCAAGCACTAAGGCATTTAATCCTCTTCAAACTACACATAGCTAGCTCAATAGTATAAAAAGTATCATATTAGACTATGAAATGAATTCATACTTTAATATAGACAGAACCATTCAGACAATATGTAGTACAATATAAACTTCAACTAAACATAATCTCCTTGACAATGAACTTAATACAAGCAAGCTAAATATCACTACCATTATAAAATAAATTGTATAAATTTTTTAACATTCCATGAACCAAATATCTGTAATAATATATTACTACAAACATGTTCTGACTATTTACAAGCGCTTTTGTAAAGTCTACGTGAATAAAAACCTTTTTTTTTTTTTATTTATTTAAAATCTGAAATTTTGTATGTGTACACCATATGTTTATTTTATAAGTACTTACTTTAATCATTTGTGGTAATGTCAGATTACTGATGAGTCTGGCGGCTTCATCATCTCCAGTTATACCCAATACAGTGCTAAGATCCTCAGCCATAGTCAGTGAGCTCATGGCATGAGCTGTTGTAGACCGGGCAAGGATGCGGCATAGTTTCAGGAACCGAGGGTCTTTTTCGAAGTCTGAGAGCTTTACTTTGTTACTGCTGGACCATTCTGACAGGATAGACACTATCTGGAAAGAACAATACATTATTGTCAAAAATGGGAAAACAAAATTGGATCATCTGGCAGGTCTTGAACCAGCATCTTCTACCAAACTTAAGCTACCAATTATACACACTGGAAAATCAAAATTAGGATCCCTTTGCTAACACCATTTCCGAGGGTGTAGGTGTTATCAATCAGATTCTTGTTTTTTGGAAACTTTGCCAACTGATATGTTCACAGTTGCAGGTTCATCATATCAAATGGAAAACATCTTCCAAACAAGATGAGATTTACGCTTTGGATTGCGAACAATGCTAAGAAACAATAACTTTATTCAATACATTTATGATTGATGTTCTTTTAGAGCTCTGCATTAGTCTGCATCTATAATATACTATACTAAATTACAACCTCCTGTATTTTTTAGAGTTCCTTCCTGTCTAACAAAACATATCCATCAAAGGTTTATTTGTATGTCTGTCTGGCTGTCACGGCCCATTTGCTTTAAAACTACCTGACTTAGTTTAGTAGACATTAATAGCTATAGGTTATAGGGAAACCAAGTCTATAGTATTTAAAGTAACATAGACAGTATCTTAATATTTGTTAAAACAAATGCATTTGCAGTTGACCTACAGAACACATTCACATGTTTAACTTATATTTATTCAATAGAAACCCACATTATCCAAGCACAATTTTGCTGTCAAATGAGAATTTATATTCAAGATGATATTTGGCATAAAATACACATGGATGGATATAAATAAATATCCATAAAAGGGTTAATTTTTTTTTTTTTTTTTCTGTATATTAAGTGTTTGAGTCAATACTACCGAACACCGCAGTGCTAATCCAGCACATTAAGCAATTACTTAGGTCGCGCATCATACCATTGACAATAACCTGATAGGAGCTAGCTAAATATCATTTCTGTAATAAAATAAATTTTATAAATGTTTTCATACAAGATGTACCTAAATATCTATGTTACTAGAAATAATATCTAATGTATACAACTATATTACTACAAACATGTTCTGACTATTTACAAGCGCTTTTTTAAAGTCTATGTGAATAAAAACCTTTTTTATTTTATTTATTTTACCGCGACCTCAGTGCATTGTCGACCTCAGTGCATTGTCGGACAGCAAACCGCGAGCATTCAACATAATCATTCCAATATTTAGACTAAATCTATTATAGGAATAAAACAACAGTTCTCCAAATTCCAGTCTTTTCAATCATCTCCATCAGCCGTACCCGTAGGTCACGTCCCCTACATTAAGCATTTTCACCACTGTTTGTGAAGTTTTGAGAACATTATTGAAAAGTAATTTCTTTTTGGGCCTCCCTCTGTCTTACCTAAATACAATGAGGAGGTCACAGCCTGTTACTCACACCGGTCTGTAAGTAATCAGCGAGGTTAAGCACCATGGCTTGCAATCAGTCCTTAGATGGCTTACTACTAAAGTGACTTAATTTAAGAGATTATGAATATAGATAAAGAATAATGCTCATGGTGGAATTTAAAGTAATCTCTTATTTTTTATTATTTCAAATCCATATCAATATCAAAATTGTATGAAATACAGTAAAAAAGTTGTAATTTTACCTGAGACTTTAATAGTTATCAACTAATGCTTTGGTATTTGGCATCCCAATTCCAATGACAATAACAATGGTGTCTCTCACTCTCAAAATGACACTTTCCCAGTTGCACAGATATTAAATAATCTACAAGCTAACCTTTAATGCATGTCTCCTAGATACAACTGGATTCTCAGCTATAAATAGCAAAGAGTTTACATCTGCAGCCTTCAATATCTGCCCTTCTATCTGCTGTGAGCGGCTATGTTTTACTGACTTCGGACTTGGCTTCTTTTTATCTTCTTCTGTGTCTATATTATGTAAAGAAGCAAATGCTGCCGCTACTAATCCTGCAACAATAGTAAATATGTAGAACAGGGATAAGAAGAATAGAGTAATTTGAGATCTTCAAAAAAGCTTTAAATTTAAAGGTTAAAAGGACTGAACTGTTGGACTAGTGGTTAGTGACTCTGACTGCTAAGCCAGAGTTTGTTGGTTCTCCACCTCGAAAAAATCTTTTTTTTCTATTTTAATAAGACAACGCCCGCACTAGGGAGTCTAATCCCTGTGTCGCAGGGTACTTTACAAACATATAATAGACGGACACAAATTATTATTATGGGTTAGTATTTATGGGTCAAATAGTTGTCCGGCGCGGGCCTCGAACCCGCGACATGAAGTGGCGAGGCGACTGTCTTATCCGCTGGGCCACACATGCAGTCTTTATGTGAGGAACATTATTGTTTTCTGCATTTGTTTGTAATTTTATTTATGACAGATATACATATTAAGAAATACTTTTTTTATCAACCTTAGTGTCTCAAAGACACACCAACACCCAATAATTTGAGATTGTTAATTTGTGCATTTGTAAAAAAACATAAAATATATTTGAAGATTCTTTATATATGTTGGCAATAAAGGCTTAATAAGGACAGGTTTAAATTGAAAAGGTATGGTTGCTAGCACAGGACTAAAGGAGGCCAATGTAGTCCACTTGGGCAATAAGTTAACTAAACTAACCTTAAATGCCATCGTCTTCAGCCACTTTAGGATTTATAGTTTCAACTATAAATCCTAAAGTGACTGAAGACGATGGCAGTTTTAGTCAGACAAGTGATTGCTTCTGTGCTTAGCCACATTATGTAGCCTTATTTAGCTACTCAAACCGTTACAAATCAGATCAGATGTCCAAGATACCTCATGGTTGTGTGACTCCTGTAGCATTTTTCAGTTCTTTTCGGAACTTTGCCCCACTGGCTGTCAAATCTTGACCAATATGTATGCGTGTAGTTCATTCTAATAATATTTCATACTCTTTGAATAAATAGTCATGGCCAGTTGGACTCCATAGATGTGTGACCAGTCCAGTTAGATAACTTCATAACTATGTTTGTCTATGCTGGATTATAACTATATCAAAATATAATGTATTTATTTCAGTATCTTTCTTTTAATACAAAAAGGAATTTAAACAAAGAGGCAATACAATAATTAAGAAAAACCATGGTAATAATGTCATTTATACTTTTTAAAGTCAGGTACCTTCATTGGCATATACAGACCTACCCACCAAAGTTTCATTAAAATCTGATGAATGGTTTAGGATAGCTTGAAAGATATAAATATGAATATGAATTTTTCATTACATAGATGTTAAGTAAAGTCCTGTAGATCTTGGCGGGTTGGATCTCATATTGAATTGCCTGAATTTGAATTAGGTGTGTATATAGGGGGGGTTAGGGAGGTTCATACTAAGTGATAAAACACATTTTTTTATGGCAGAGAGGCGCCAAATTTTTATAAAATCATAAGATTTCATACAAATGCATAAACTTTGCATTAACCTTGGATATCTCCATAACCATGGGGTTCCACAGAGTTGGGATGGTACAGGGGGGTAGCCCCTGTAGAGGAAGGGCCCTTCGCTCCTCATTCCTCTATTCACTAATGTATGAAGGCAACTTGATTTGAAATATTTACCATCTTGGTAACTAAAATATTATCCAAATCATAATAACTTTAATATCTTTGTATTGGGATAAAGTGTATGAAATTCAAGTTGTGATAGCAGAAATTTAGAAATTAAGCCAGGATAGAAGACATGCTATCAGGAATCATATTTTGTAATGTGGATACTGAACATTTCTTTTTTATTTACAAGTTGCAAAGTACAGCGTTAGATCAATAAAAACATACTTAGGCAATTCAACAAATTCGCAAGAGCGGGAAGATTAATAACAAATATTAAATAAAGCAATTTAATATTGCCAAAGAAATTATATTTTAAGTTTTACCTGATTTGTCCTTGTCATCTGATATAACAGTTATGGTATCTTTATCGGCTATATTCGTAGATAGTTCTACCTTTTCGGTTTTGAACACAGTCGCACTGGGGCCGGAGTACTTTCTCACAACTGCCCTTGAACCTAACCTCCAAATTACAAGTCCGCTTAATTTCAACATCTACAACCAAAATAATACACAGAATATAATAAAACTTCACCGAAATCACTTTCTTCTGTATCGTATTGTGTCCTAATATCATAATACAATGGAAATTTAACTTAAAAACCATAAAAATCTACCTTCTTACATCACGACTAAATAAAGCGATAAATTATTTTGTATTGAACACCTAAATTTTACTCGTTGGATATCTAAAGAGCTAAAAGTACCTTTTATATATATTATAATGCAGCCTGAAAAATTAAATTATTCGTTTTAACAGCATTTACAAATGAAAAAAATTATTTATCTTCGTGACGTTTGAATTTGTCATTTCAATGTCCCTTTTTTGTCTATGGTGCAGGGTGCTCTTTCTTTCCTGAGATATATAGGCAGGCCCTGGCTATATTCTATTAGTCCTTCTAATTTACTATATAATATAAATGTTGCCATTATGAAAACAACTCTCAGCGAATAAACTGCACTATGCCAGCATTTAGCCTCATGCATTAAATATAAAAGCACTATGTTGCTTCATGGAAGGGGCTTAATTTCTAATTTTATGTTTTTCTTATAGTGTTATTTTGCTATAGCGCAGTCAATTTGATAATAACAATACTATAATAATATCCTGAGACATTATTCACACACGGTCTTCTGATCCCAAACTAAGCAAAGAATTTGAAACCAGATAACTGATTATACTATATATACTAATTATTTTTTAAAGTAAATATATACTTATATAGAGAACTTCATATACATTTGTTTCCTACGACTATAACAGAAATGTGATTAAATCCTCATTCGTTGAATGTGTGGTTGAATGTTGATGTGTTAGTATGTAAGGTAATAAATAGCATGGCGCGCGGCGCGGCAGTAAGATGGAATTTCGATGGAATGTAATTCGAATCCGTGGGATTGGATCCGGTGGTAGCATTAAAGCGCGACCGTCGTTATTAACACAAGGTCCGTCATAATAATAATACCTTTAATATAGACAGAACCATTGACAATATGTAGTAAAAATATTAGACTTAAACTAGATAATTAAACATAATCTCTTGACAATAACTTGATACGAGCTAGCTAAATATCATTTCTGTAATAAAATAAATTTTATAAATGTTTTCATACAAGATGTACCTAAATATCTAGGTTACTAGAAATAATATCTAATGTATACAACTATATTACTACAAACATGTTCTGACTATTTACAAGTGCTTTTTTAAAGTCTACGTGAATAAAAACTTTTTTTATTTATTTATTTATGGGGTGACCTTATGAATATTAAACGGCTACGCTAGGTGAGCCAAGTTTGGATTTATTCTGCTTGCTAAGATGGGATCTCATCTCAACACCAGGTGGGTCATACTTACGCAGATATTATTTTATGACTGCTACCAGTATTCCTAGGCAGGTGAAAGCTGTAATTAGGTATTTAAGAGCTGTAGAAACCAGCTGTACTACATCAAGTTACATCGTACAAAAAAATGTGTATAATCATAGCACACAATCATATTACCTATATTCTGTACACATTTTTTTATTGCGAAACGTAAAGTAGTAAAGATTCATCAACTATTAATAAGTTGCATGAACTAAACGTAAGACATCTTTAGTCAATGGTCATAGTGCTGCATATGTGATAATCGATTCAATGTACTATAGAATTCGAATTTAGAAATAAATATTTTATTCATATTAAAAATGGGTAAACGTTGAATAAGGTAAATTTGTTTGATGTACTTCAAATCGAGCAGATAAGAGAAGCAATGTTTAGAATTAAGAAATGAAAATTATGCACACAGTTCAATACTATTCAGTTTTATTAGGCTTCTCTGTGTAGTTATCGATTCCAAATATAATTTACTGACGTTTTAAGTGACTTGTGTACAACACTAACCAGAAAATTGCGCTCGGTGGTTGTAGGAGGAAGTTTTGTTGTGATATTTTGTTGTTATTTTAATAAAAACAGTGAAACCGGTATCGCAAATCATGAAAATGGTGAGTTAAACCTTTGTAATCTCTATCACTTCATGATTCTTACATGTGCGACAAAAGAATATCATGAAAACGTTACCGTCTTTTAGCAATGAGTCTGTGTGAATTTGAATAAGTTTACGATAAATTCCGTCGTTATATCTTCATAAAATGCTGTGGACGACGTTCTTACTACATTCTTCACACGCTGATATCATACAAATGCTTCCACCATGTTTGTTAATACGAAAAAGCATGTTCGTTCTGCATATAAATAGATATAGGTAAACTATAAATCTGTCTACCTTCGTGTATTGATAAATTATTACCGGCGTTTCGAAGATTTAATCTCGTTTGGCCTTTTGTTACTACCAATGGTAGGTCGTTGATAACAGTCAGAAAATATCATTATCTTTTATAGGCATGACTAGATTAACACAGCAGAATCATACATTTTGTAACATAGGTATTGACTAAAAAATAGACAGCCAATACTATGGGAATGAACAATGCATGAACATGTCTGTTTGTCCTTGAGTCTATATACTTATATAGACATATTTATAGACTATGTATTTACAAAAGAAAGCTGCATATGTAGTATATCAGTTATCTTTTTTCAATATTACAAGCTCTGCTTAGTTTGAGATCATATGGCCGTGTTTCAAAATAATGTCCCAGGTTATTATTATTAAAACTATGTGAACAACTATTTATATTACTAAATTTGGTTATTGCACAAATCAAATTAACATATAATTTTGGAGCCTTGTGGTTTATTACAATATACCTACAATATAGTATTTATCAATTTTCTGTGAAAATTGCAAGTTGGTCTATTGGTAAATGACCTTGACTGTAAGGGATAGACAAAATCTTAGTAAAATGAGCAAGATTATTTGTTCTGGGTCTGGGTTTAATTTATCTATAATATGTATGTATTTAAAAATATATAAGTATGGTTGTAAGTTGTTTGGTTGTTTTTGTTTTTCAAAGTTCTTTATTTCCATTTATTACAAAGTTCGTAACCCAGTGTACATTTCAATTCTAGGCCAAACTATCTTATAATACAATCTTAAGACATAAACAATCTTAAGATATAAAATTTACTGGATAGTCAGTTATTTGGTTGCCATAGAATAGACTGTGCCTAGTTTGGGATATTTATTAATTGGCTGCCTTGTTGGTCTAGGGGCAGCATGTTCAACGGTAGATAATAAGGTCCTGGGTTTGAATCCTGGGTCCGGGTAATAAGTGCCATTTGTATATTTCTGGATATAAAAATATCTAGGTACTATCAGCCCAGAGAGAAGTTGACTGTGATATTTACTCTTGGTCTTGACAGATAGCCATCACATCTACGAGTGAGGGATAAAGAGTACACCTTTTTGTGTAATTCCTGCATTACAATATTTTGTATGTAATTGGCAAGTCTCTATTGAAATTGGCAGCCATCACCAACATCCTATTTGGTGGACTTTAATTCTGTGATAGAGTAGTATTTCCTTAAACTCTATGCAAACTTTACATGGAGCACTTTCCTTTAAAATATTGAAATACATTATACAATCTCAGTTTTCATAACACTATTATTATTTGCGCTGATACACTAGCAGCTTATATGATGCCTGTATTTTCAATTTCATTCATGTACTCGGTTTAAAACACATTCCAGTCTATTTTTAAATGAGTTCACTGAGGGCACACTTATCTCACTTTGTAGAAGTTTATTCCAGTCATCTACTACATGGTTTGGCAAAAAGTGTTAATCTTGATTCTGAAAAACCTTGAGGATCGAGTGAGTGGTGAGTGGTTTCTCATGTACTTGTTTTCATTTTAAATCTAAATGTGAGTTATAATGGCTTGTGAGTACTTTGTAGATCTCAATACAGTTGCCTCTCTTCATGCTTTGCTCCAACAAAAGGATGCAGGTGATGAAAGATGGGTCTGGAGGTATATTGGTCTTTTTAGCTACTCCAGTCAAAACTGTGCTTCTAGTTGAATTTAGGGTACAGCAGCTAAAATCAATGGAGTTTAGGTAACTACACAGGACATAGTCTGTTGTGATAATAAAGAATGCAGTACTAGCAAAATGGCAGTTCTGACAAAAACATGGTAAATATATTTTGAAATCTGAGCAAGATGATTGTATGTTATGGCCATAAAAATAGATCAAAAAAGCAAAAAATATCAAGCTTTTGAATAATATTGTTCTGTAACCTATTTGATTAACAATCTATTCAAATACAATGGTTATTACTGCCTTTAGATGTAGCATCAGGTAATATGAGAATAAAGGATACTAAAACTCATGAACATATACTTCTACATATACTCATGAACATACAACTTTTTACCACTAAGCCCAAAGATATCAAATTTAAAAGTGATGGATCCATTAACAAAATCATTAAAAGTGGATGAAGTGTTACAGAAACATGTTCACAGGCAAAAGGGTCTCACAGAAATATAATATAACTAGCTGTGCCCCGCGGTGTTACCCGCGTTAAATTTAATAAATTTTCTTTGCTATAAACCTCACGGAGCCCGAGACCTTTCCAACGAATGCAAAACCGTGGAAATTGGTTCGTGCGTTCTGGAGTTATAGCCTCAGGAAGGAAAACCTGACTTATTTTTATATAGTAGATAATAGAAGCAGTCAAACTATTGCTATTAGCTATGCTCACCTAAGAACAAATGTTAAATCTGTGTTAGGTAATGGCTAATAACTGCATGGTGATGAGAGTAGTGTACCTTAGTGAATTGAAAAAGCATTGTTCCATCTTATCTCTTCATTATGGAGACCATCATGTCCTCTCATGTCAATTGTAAACTGCATGTGGCTGCAAGAGTATGCCAAGGCACACTCTTGAAGTCACATGCAGTCTACAATTAAGTACTATAATATGTTATACTTAAACATTTATAGCATTTTTATCATGTAGGCAGTAAGAGCGGTTTACATAGTACAAGTGTTTCAAAAACATAGCATTGCAGTATCTCTGGTTACCAGTGTTAGAAATGTCAAGACATTGAATAGGTCTCTGATATAGATAATTGAATGCTGCCTTGTGCCTAGCCCTAGTTTTAAAAACATAAATCCGTTATACTATTCTAATTGGAACAAAATGTATATGGGATCCCAAAATAATTCGTTTTTGACTAAGAATAGAATTATCTTAATTGGTTTTCAAACACCGAGAAATCGCGTTACATGAAAAAAAATCAATATAATATATACTCCAATTGATAACCTCTTATTTGAAGTCGGTTAGAAGTAGTTCAATAGTATTAAGGGATCAATAAAGTTTTCTTTAATAGGTTGTAAATTTTTAACATATATAAATAAATATCTATTACCCGACACATAAAGAATATTAAAAATTTCATCTGCCCATACCACGCTCGGCAAAAGGGTTGGCGATCGCATTATGATGGTTAAAATGTACTGAGAAATGCTGCTGTCCGGTCTCTGGGGAGTATTTCCCTTGGGGCCACTTCTACGCTCCTCAGGGGTTGAGATGGGGTGATGATATTCTTTGCCGTCCCACACGGCAGCCATTGGAATCGCTTCTTAAGTTACGTTGAGTCTGTGTGTGGTTTGTGTTTGTAAATTACATGAAACCCAGTATCACCTGCATTAATAACAGCATTAGGTACTTTCCACATAAATAATGTTATTAACTAGCTGTAACCTGCGCGCGTTGCTACCCCATGTAACTAAAATAAATGACATGCATGACAAACATGCAGAACTTGTACACACGGCTACATATCAAGCTATACATTTACAATATAAGCTGACCTCTCATTGTATGGAAATCCTATACAACGTGGATCAGCTTATACTGGAATTGTATAGCTTGATGTGTAGCCGTGTGTACTATGGAAACCAACTAACTAGGTACTGACTGATATATCGTAAATACATACTTATATTATAGATAATTACACCCAGATTCAGGACAAACAGACATGTTCATGCACACAAATATCTGTCCTGGGTGGGAATCGAACCTCAAGGATTTGCCAGGAAATGATAGTGGTGCTATCTGTCGTAGATTGGTGGTACCAACTCAGAAACCTTCGTGGGCTCATGCACAACACTTTACTGAAGATCATCACATGATCAAATGCATAGTTTCCGATTCCATAGAGGACATACAGACAGCATACATTTATATATATATATATATATATAGATTATGACTGCCGATCATTCTATTTATTTGAAGTTGAGCCATTTCGTCAAGTATCTTCTTTCACAATTCCTGTCTAAAAACAAAAATAACAAGGAAGCAATTAAAATTTACCTGTGTTGCCAACACAAATAGTCTCCTAAAAATATAAATAATGATCAAAAACAAAATTGAAAAGCATAATTTATACGCGTCAGAGAATGCGTTCGTACGTTATTAAAAATAGTCCAGACTTTTTGTGTGACACTTCGTTGTTAAAATCCACCGCACACCAGTGCCAACGGCATCTAAACACTCTTCACACGGCCATCTGATCCCAAACTAAGCAGAGCTTGTACTATGGAAACTAGATAACTGATATACTACATATACTTCCTTTCTTTTGTATTTACATACTAATATAGATAACTAGCGGCCCGGTACGTGTTTCGCTACGTATAAGGCACAGTAATAAAAAAAACGATTATTAAGTTCATTTATTCAAACAATAAATATTATAAATTACTAAAAGATGTTGATTTTACACTTTTTCAATACTTTGTTTATTTTTCTCTACGTACAAACCTTCCCTGGTCTTCCACGAATAATTCAAGACCAAAATTAGCCAAATCGGTAAATGCGTTGTTGAGTTATAACATTACAACGAAAAGTGGCATTGATTTTTATATATATAGATATTACACCCAGACTCAGGACAAACAGACATGACAAATATCTGTCCTGGGTGGAATCGAACCCACGACCTCCGGCGTGAAAAGCAAGGCCCGTCAAAACTATGGCTCATTTATCTGCTTGTCCCTCCTGTCCAGTCTCATGTTCCCTTCAGGAGTTGTATGACGCTTCAGCCAAAGCGGTCAGCGTTGGCCAATTTTGGGCAGATAAAATGTAATTCTTACCATATTTATTTATTTATTTATTGTTTGGAAAACCAACAGCTATACATAAAAAAATATTACTGCTATAATAGGAAACATAAAGCCAATTACAGGTTTCCACGGATATATAGATAAGAATCAGTAAGAAAGTCTATACAGCATCAGACCAGACACATATCAGATATTTTTGGATCGACCACTCTCCCTAGGAACCCTTGTCTCTTTGTTTTTACATAAAGGACAGAATTTTAATATAATTTTTCTCTCTTCACCTATCTCTGTCTTTTTTATTTGGAATTTTATGTTTGAGTACTCACCATCTCTTTCTTTTCTTTCTTGAATTGTCAATTGTGTAAAATGATGTTTTTACTAGCTTTCGTTTTTATTTTGTGCTGGTATTAACTAAAACACTTGAAATGTCTCACTAGCCTTTACTGATATTGGATGTCGAAAGCGGGATACTAGCGAAAACCTTGGTCATTGGTTCTCGTTGTATTGGCTTTCCTGGGGCTGTACCGGCTGTCACTGAACATCGATTTCTTAAATGGCGTTCTAATAAGTAAAGGTTAAAAAAGACTTAATCAATCGTTAAATCGGCTTCCATGAGCACATATGACGTCATAAATGGTCCGGAATCTATTGTCAACGTTGAAGCCGATTTAACGATTGATTACGTCATTTTTAACCTTTATTTATTTGAACGCCATTTAAGAAATCGATGTTCGGTGACTTAGCCGGTAGAGCCCCTGGACGAAATTCTTCTCAAGCCGGTTTGATAAAACGTCACATCAGTGACAAACAATACATAGAAAAAAAAGCTTAGTTGAATTAATAATCTCCTTCTTTTAAAATCGGTTAAAATAATTGTATTCTTTCCTTCGTCACATCGGAGGAAACTGAACGAGTTTTGGGTTAAGTTTTAGTTATTTTTTTGATGGAAGATTGATGGCGGGATTCGTTAATTAACGTCCAAACTCATGATGGTCCACCGATTCGAAGAACGGGAAGTTTCCCAGTTTTTCGGGACATTATGCTTTGATGAGATAGTTAAATTATCAGTTGTGTTGAGTATATTAGTCGGAATCAAGATCATAAAATGAGAACGACATCAAAGCTAATGATTTATGACAACTATAATAAAGGAAAATTGTTGAAAATCATTTCATTTCACACTTAAGAGGCTGACAACCAAAATGACTTTTTTGCGATTGCGACGCACGCACTATAATTAAAGTGTAAGTGAATGAGATAGAGAGGTACTAAAACTATCAGTCTCAATTATATCAACTTAATTTGTAACTTTTGTTTCTAATCATGTATTATTGTTATATTATTATTATAGGGACATCCTATGCTAAACAAACACTCATTAATATTCAAGTTGAATAATGTCTATTTATTTTATTAGTAAGTAGGTATATGATAGACATTACACCGTCCATATGTCATTTTTTATGAACTTTTCAACAACCTACTTTTCCTCGGTAAAAATTGACTAAACAAAATAATCTAAAATAATTTACCAATTAAAATAATCACAATGGAAACTGTTACTGGTATTATACATGGTGTAGATATAGTTGTGGAAAATGAAACAGCATAATCTACCCGTACAACTAAACACATTACAGAAAACCAAATTGTTTGACCTCAAATGCATCAGCTAATCGTCATCACCAAAGTCACCGATATAGCCCAAAGAATGGCAAAGCTGAAGTTGCTATGAGCGGGGCACTTAACTCGTAGAACCGACCGCCGTTGGGGCAGAAAGGTTCTCGAGTGGCAAGCACGAACCGGATGACGTAGCGTGGGCAGGCCCCCTACAAGATGGACCGATGATCTTGTGTGGGTTGCTGGAAACCGCTGAAAGCGGCAATTGTGGAGATCTTTGGGGAGGCATTTGACGTGCAGTGGACGTCTTCCGTTTGATATGATTGTGGTGATGAATTGTCATTGTTGTATGGAAAGTGGGGACAATATCTGTACATAAGTAAACTTTTCTGTCTGTTCTCCGTTATACGGAGAACAGACAGGAAAGTTTGAAAAGGTGTATTTTGCAATTTGACGTTGTTCAGATGCACAGGCAAAACCCTTCGTCCACTATTTATGTAACACCTTCTATATGTAGTTTACTTTTAAATTAGGATATTTTTGCAGTCTTATTACTGCCATAAAGTTAATATTATAAATCACAAAATCTTTATTTGTATAAATGTGGTGAATACAGGTGTTATTGTTTACATTATTTAAGTTTCACACATTTGCCATATTGTAAATGGCATACAAATGTTGTACTTACAAACTAGGTAGGTATACTTAACTGAAAATATTAACTAATTTGTGACACACTTGACACAATATTAGTGTTATTTATACACATTTACATTATTACTTATACAAAAAAAACATTAACAATTATATTCATTTAAAATTATCAAAAACAAAATAATAGGTATCAATATAATAACAAAAACTAATAACATTACACATCAGTCTTCAAATTTTAAATACTCCTCTATCGAAAAGATGCATTTTTCATTTAAATAATTAAATAGCCGTATCTTAAACTTTCTGATAGGTAATTCTCGCACACTCTGGAGGAAGTTTGTTAAAAATTCTCACAGCCATGGCATAACTGTTCCGACTACACAATTCGGTTCTTAATGTAGGGAGAGTGAGTTTGTCTGGATACCTAGTGTTAAAGTTACAGACATCCTTTTTACACTGAAATAAATTACGATTCAATTTAACGAATACACATATTTCAAATACATATAGGCATGGGACTGATAATAATTTAAGTTTTCGGAACAAAGGTCTACAGGATATCCAAGGTGCTACGTTACATATGGCTCTTACACACTGCTTTTGCGCAATGAAGACTCGATTGATATTTACAGAGTTTCCCCATAGCACCATTATACCCGCACAAGTGATGACTCTATCCAATTTCACCCTGATTTTGGAATTGTTTTATCTTTTACAGTACTCTGAAATTACCACTTGTATTCCTTATTTTATAATTTGAAAGGGCGAGATTGGCGTGACACAGTAATGTTGACAGCCTCTTAATGAACCTATGGTCGATTTTAGAAATAACCCTTTAATGATTGGTAGTTAAGCTTGAAATTACAGGAAAATAGATATAATGATAATGCAGTTTTTTTTAATGTCTTAATATAACTGATGGAATAAATATAACATTACGGAGTGTCTCGGTGGGCTAAAGTCCCCTACTAAGAATAGGAAAATAAAGGAAAAAGCTTTGACTTTTTAAAATGGTCATGAAATGTAGTTAAGATTCATTTCGGTTAAACTAGCTTGTGTCGGATCATATAGGTAAGTTTAAATCTTTGACATTTAATAAATCTTCTGTACATATAATAAAATCGTAGGAAAGTCAACGCTGTACATTGAATATTTTTTTAAGAGGATTCTTGGGGCGTGATTTACAGTCGACATAGAAGCCAAAAATATAGATTTTAAAATTTTTGTCTGTCTGTATGTATATATATGTATGGGCTAAACTCAAGAAGTACTCAAATTTTATTACAGGATTTACTTCAAATTTTGCATGAATATTACGAAGAGGTCGGGTCAACATATAGGAAAGGAAAAGAAAATGATAGGCTACATATTATCACGCTATCACCTACGGGGTAGGAGCTATGATAATTAATCCAATTTAACGCGAGTAAAACCGCAGGGCACAGCTAGTTTAAAATACAGATGTGAAAGTGCCTTGCAGAGAAATGTTTTATAGCATCCATGTATTATTTTAATACAAATTATAGGCGTGCTTTCTGGCGCTGCTTACTAGTTACGTGCCTATAGTTTTACCAGCTAGACGGATCGGGCGCCGCTCGCTTCAGTTGTCTGGTGACGCAGTAAAACGCCGGTTTGTGTAGAATTTATTGGCTAATACTCTAATATCGTACCGAAAAGATATGACATATCTAATTTTAGTAAATAAACCGTTTGAAACGCGGCTTTTGCGTAGGTCCTGAAAATAGATCTGTTTTATTCAGTTTCACGTAAGAATAAACGAAGCTAGTTACAGTTTTGGTATGTGACCGTGAGTCCAAAATACAGATTAGTAATTGGTACATGGTGGTACACAAAATCTTCTACTTCAAAACACAGACAAAAAGCAACTCCCGCTACGATGTAATAAAGTTCAGTCTAACTTGCGTGGAAGCTGTTTGTCGAGCAGATCAACCTAATTGAGATTAACAATTTGTATAAGATTAGTTTAGGGTTCTTTGGTATAAAGCTAGGGATTATATATTAATTTCATTTGGGGTTTATCTTTTGCAAATAAAATAATTGTGCTTATAGCGCTAAGATTTTTCCTGGGTGAGGAACGAACCCACGACCTCTGGCTTAGCAGTCAGAGTCACTTACCACTAAGCCAACATGGCAGTAAAACATGTTTGTAGGCAGTATTCTCCAGGTAAGGGAAGACACTGCACTATCATCATACCTGTACCTACGTATAGTTGACGCGACGTCAGTGGATACGCTTACACGACAATAACAGCCCTTACTGCATACATAATAAAGTAGCTATCAAGATCAAAGTTTATCCACCGCCTGAAGAAAATTGTAGTTTAATATTTTGTATGCTCATCACGTAAAAGCGACTGGATCCACTAACCATTTATGATACTTTAAAGGCGAGTATACAATGGCACATTTATTTTTTTTATTGCACACAGAAATAAAACATACAATGTGTGAAAGATAGGCATGCACAGACACCAGCACATCCAGTAACCCCAATCTGTCAAATTTCTTTTATAGATTTTTAACTTTATCACAAATGGATAAGGTTCACTTTCAATTGGGGAAATTTGACAGATTGGGCCTTGACGTGTCTGTACATAGGGGAACTTATCTCATTAATGAATTTTCTTTTACTTAAAAGCAAAATAAACACAGAGGGCGATTTGTTTTACACGGTAGAACAGTGGACAACATTATCTATTTAGAAATGACTACCTTAATACTACCTGCGTATAAATATACACTATTTAATATTTGCATATAACTGATACTGAATTATATTATTTTAGCTGTGCCACGCGGTTTCACCCGTGTTAAACTTTATAAATTATCGCCTGTGTTATTCGAATTATAAGCTAATGTATTACTAACTTATAACTAACTTATTTCTTCTATGTCACATGTATATTCCCTAGTAATTATTAGGAATATAGGTTTCGAGCGTACTTAGAACTCATATATAATGCGGAACACATCCTACCCTCGTATATAATTATTCCTAAAGAACTTCTCAAGAACTAATTTACATGTTTTCGTCTATATATTAGGTCGTGTATGCCTATTTAGTGCACGCATAGTTAAATTAAAGTTTCACGAGAAAACCCGATCCTTTTATGGAACAGAATAGCAATAACAACACAATTGGGGAAACCACATCCGCGGCTTATTAAATTTGCAATTTTATTTTGCTGCAAAATACCACAACCAATATAATATAATTAATAAATATCGTGGGACAATTAACACACAGCAATCACAGAAAGGTTCTCGAGTGGCTACCACGAACCGGAAGACGCAGCGTTGGCAACCCCCCCCTACAAGGTGGACCGACGATCTTGCGAGGGTCGCGGGGAGCCGCTAGATGCGGGCAGTGCAGGACCAGCTATTGTGGAGAGCCTTTGGGGAGGCCTTTGTCCAGCAGTGGAGGTATTTAGGCTGATTTGATGATGATGATGAATCACAGCCATTCAGACACGGAACACATAATCGTTCTCATCTGGTGGGAATCGAACCCACGACCTCCGGCTTAACAGTCAGGGTCACTAACCAGTAATAGGCCAATCAAGTATTATTTTTAAATCTTATTAAAGGAAAATGTTGCTATTTTGATACGAAGGAATATCGTTGGTGATACTCCGGGTATAATCCTGATTTCGTCTTCAACATAAGAAAGAGTTAATATTATTATAACAAACGATTTTAGTTACGCGGTATTGGGAGGATCACCTACAATTCCTAGCAAGCAAGTTTATCATATAGATAAACTTGCTTGCTAGGAATTAATTTCATTTGTATTGATAAAATGCTGCCTCCGTTCTTCAATAAACACCATTAATCACCATTAATCTGGCAACACTGGCCATGTAAACAAGCTTACTGTGTCTCTCTTATAAATAAAATCGAAATAAACATATATTATTAACTATTTGTACAAAAAAGTTGTAAAAGTGCGAAATATAACCTAACACTTGTGAGGAAAGAAGTCATTGCTGGATCCCAGAAGATTTTGTGAGTAAAAAGTGTACAAAGTTCGTTGCTTCTACTTCAAATAACACTCACACAACCCTAAACAGCTGATTCACAGCTGATTTTGACTAGTAATACGCTCACAAACACATGGAAATAACTAGCTCAACTAAACGACAACTAAACAAACGTCACACGGAACTGTCAATGTCTGTCATAAAAAGGTTCGTTCAGAAATCGTAGTTATTAAAGGTGATACACATGAGCGCTTTTTTAACGCTTGATAAAATTCAGTTTGTCATAAATATAAATATAAAAAATGTCTACAGAAATTAACCACAACATGACAACGCGACGTCATAAGCATTTGTTTAAATCAAAATCAATAGAATCTCTGAGTATTGACTCATCATTGGACAAAACGAATTATGACTTAAATAGCAGAAGTCTTGACCTTTTAACGGGTGTAAGCAATAATGAAATAGATTAAATGAAAGTTGAAATGTTACAACTAAAGGAACAACTTGAAATTACGCAAAATGAATTAGACAATGTTATATGTGAAAATACGGAACTTAAAGAAGAAATATTACAACAGCAACTTCATATTGATACGCTCAAGGACCTTTGTAGCAGTCCTATAAAATCGAAAAGATCCCAATTAGTGTCTGCAAGGAAAAGAAATAGATGTTCAATTACAGATAATCTACGTGGTGTATCCTTATGCCAAGAAGTACAATCACCGTGCGAAAGTCAAAAAATCTCCATGAAATCTCCCGGAATGATTTGTGAAACGATAACATCAGGAACAGAAACCACGTCAATAGAAACTCAAGTAGACGAGGATAATAATATGAAAAATGACGTAGTGAATCAAATTAGTTGCAGTGTATCAAATAAAAAGAAAGGACATTCTGCACAATTAAATAATGAAAAACCAAATGATAAACAAACCCAGACTGAACAATTTGAAACGTCTACAGAGAATTGCAAATATATTAAAAATAAAGCTGATATTGACAAGCGTGAAAAGACACAACTTTGCCAACAACCAATGGCACAAGAAAAAAAAGGGAAAAGAAAACTATGCGTTCTCAGTAACTGCAACCACGACGGCGCCCTGGAAATATTAGACAACGTTTTCAGAAGGCACTTCGAGTATTGTCATTACCTTTCACGAAATAGTAGTATTAATTATATTTCTTACAAATGTTTTGAGCATAGTGCAGCAATTTAATCTGAATGACTATTGTATTATCATGATTGGAGAGCAAGGTATTAAAGGCACTAGGGAATCAATGGAAATGGTTAAGTTAATTGGTCAAACTTTAAAAAAAATAACTCATACCAATATTATTGTATGCTGTCCGACATATATACAGGGGCTCTGATACACAATTATAAAGTAGAAATGTTTAATAGTTTACTTTTCATGGATATACAAAATCATAATAATGCTTATTTTTTTGACAGTAACCGAGACCTATCCTATGAAACATTCTCATATAAAACCGGCAAACTTAACAAATTGGGCATAAAATGTATTTACGAAAGTATTATGCAACGCTTACTTGTTGATATTGAAACCTACCCTATCGAGTATGACTATTGTGATTCGCAAATGTTTCAGAAAATCCCAAAAAAAACTTTTTTTCGTTCCGTTACGCAAGACGGTCAGTGAATGCAATTTTAAAAAACAAAAATATATACTTCTACACCAAAACATAGCTGGTATCTTAAATAAACTTGACTTGTTTGAAATAACAATTGCTAACTTAATGAATGAAATTGGCCCTATCGATTTCATTTGTCTAAGTGAAACTTTTATAAAATCGGGGCATGAAAATAATTTAGTTCTTACAAACTATAGTTTAGCTGCCAGCTACACCAGAAACGACAGGAAACGTGGTGGTACATGTATAATAGTGAAAAAAGGTTTGGTTTATAATACATTACCTATAACTAATGAACTAGCCACTGATTTTTGTTTCGAGTGCTGTGGTATAGAAATTATGAGCCACAATCTAATCATAGCTTGTATTTATAGAACTCCAGATTCTGACATATCTATTTTTTTCAAGAAACTATAGAGTCACTGTTGCGCAAACTAACCCACAAAAGTTCAAAACTGGTCATTATTTGCGGGGATTGGAATATAGATATATTAAAAAACAATAAATTTTCAAAAGAATTAATATCAATCCTTAATAATTTTAACATCGTACCGCATGTTAAAGTGCCCACAAGGAAAAATACTAGCATAGATCAAATAGCCAGTAATATACCCACATTAGATTTGAAAAGCAATACATATAATTTAGCTCTTTCCGATCATGATACTGGCCAAACACTTGAATTTCACCGCCATAATAACACTAAATCGCAAAGTATGGAATTTTGGTATGAAATAATAAGAGACTTTAATAAGAAAAATGCAAAAAAAATTCTTCAATGCATAGCCTCTCTGAGTTTTAATGAGGTGTTCGAAGAGTCAAACAGTAATAAGGCTTTCAACATATTCCATGATCTATTCTTGCTCTTTTACGAATTGTGTTTTCCGGAAATACGCGTTAGGAAAAGCAATAAACCAATTAAAAATAAATGGCTTAGTAAAGGTTTAAAAATATCTTGCATTAAAAAGAGATTGTTATATTACGAATACCAACACGATGCTATAAGCAAAAATTGCAACAAAAAGAAATATATGAATTACACTAAAATATTAAAAAAATGTATATCTAAATCACAACAAATAAACAACAACAATTTCCTTTATAATTGCAAAAATAAATGCAAAGCGGCATGGTCTATCATAAAAAGTAATGTCAATAATCATATAAAAACTAATGCCATTAATGAATTAATAATCCATGACAAAAAAATTAATAAACCTAATGACATATGTGGCCAATTTAATAACTTTTTCATTGATCTGACTAATAATAAAAATCATTTACATTCTAAACATGACATAAATAATATTGACATTATAAGTACTATACATAGTTTATTTCTGACTCCTGTGAATGAGACTGACGTAATAAATATAATTAATACTTTGAACAATACGAATTCTACCGGACATGACGCAATAAGTACGAGAATAATAAAGTTAAGTGCGAAAATCATAGCATTACCACTTAGCTATCCAATTAACCTTTCTTTTGAGGAAGGCATTTATCCGAATCGGCTAAAAGAATCAATCATAAAGCCACTATACAAAAAAGGTACTGATATGAATAACTATAGGCCTATTACACTGATACCAATTTTTGCAAAAATATTTGAAAAGGCAATGCATGAAAAACTAATTAAATTTGTAACAAAACACAATATCATTATTGAAAGTCAGTTTGGCTTTAGAAAATTCAGCTCAACGACACTAGCCTGTTATTCATTAGTTAAACAAGTTACTGAAGCTCTAAATAACAAAATGTATGTTCTATCAGTATTCTTAGATATGAGCAAGGCGTTTGATTTTGTGTTACACAAACGTCTTCTATACAAATTGGAGAGATACGGTATTAGGGGAAATGCACATAACTGGCTCAAAAGTTATCTATCTAACCGCAAACAGAGAACTGTTATCTCTAGAATAGAAAATAACTCTATGAATACATATACTTCAGAACTAAGGAATAACAACTCTGGCGTCCCGCAGGGAAGTGTACTAGGGCCATTGCTATTTATATTGTATATTAATGACCTTAAAAAATGTTTAAAGCACGAATGTATCCAATTTGCTGACGATACTACATTGGTTATAAAATGTTTAAACAAAAGGGACGTAGAAACTGACACTAAAAACGAGTTAGCGATTGCCATAAGGTGGTTAAAAGACAACAATCTTCATGTCAATATAGACAAAACTAAATTAATCCAATATAATTCATTTAATTTTAATGTAAAATATAATAATACTATTTTAGAACCGATAAAATCTACATTATTTTTAGGAATAGTATTTGACAGAAAACTTGACTGGAAAGTACAGGTAGCAAGAGTATGCACCAAGTTAGATAAATTTGTGTACGCTCTTCGGAAACTTAGATTAGTATCTAGCAAAAAAACAGCCCTCAGCGCTTACCATGGGTATGTTTCATCGGTGCTGCGGTATGGCTTAGTGATATGGGGAAATTCAGTGGATGTGGAAAGAGCGTTTATTGTACAAAAAAAGTGTATCAGAGCTATAAGCGGTGCTGAATATTTAGACCACTGTAAACCTTTGTTCAAAGAATTAAACATTCTCCCGCTCCCATGCCTTTATATTTTCGAAATCTGCTTATTTATTAAAAGGAATCCTGAGCGATTTCCATTAAGCCAAAACGTCTCCGTGAGACTAAATAATATAAATCATGGTAAATTGCTTGTACCTGCTCAGAGATTAAATTTGTATAGTAGAAATGTCCATTGTATGGCAATTAAAATTTTTAATAAATTGCCAACTGAACTTAGAAATTTACCATTCAATAAATTCAGAACTAAAATATTTTCTTGGTTATTAGACATGTGTTTTTATTCCGTTAATGAATTTTTAAATTATAAATTTTAACATTGTAATTTTTATCTGCAGTTTTTTTTTTTTTTGTTTAAATTATCATAAAATGGTGACATTGAATGCGGAATATTATTATTTAGTTTATTACTCTCATCTCATCATGACATTGTATTTCTATAATTTATTATTTTATTCTCATTGAAATTTTATATAATTTATTTAATTTGTGGTGGTAATGCTTGTAATAGTTTTTTTTTAATGTATTTATACCTCCATGACATATCTTTTTATTATTTCTACACCAACAATGGTAGTATATGTGATCCAATGTATAAATGTAAGACCTCAATGTACCATATACTGAGAAATAAAGAATTTATTATTATTATTATTATAAAACGAGCAGCTCGCGTCTACTTAATCCAGAAGATAAGATTAATAGAGCGACTGAATCCAGGAATAGAATAAAAAGTAATGAGGGTTAGTACAAAAGATCCCGAAAGGTCGAAGTGCTGTACCTACGTAAGTACATCCCTACCAAGACAAAGACAACGTAGAGCGACTTCGACGACCACCGTAGCCTAGTTGGTAGTGCTCCTCCCAACGAAGCTGGTGGTCCTGGGTTCGAATCCCGGTAAGTGCAAATATTTGTGTGATGAGCACGAATATTTGTTTCTGAGTCATGGATGTTTTCTATGTATTTAAGTATTTATCTATCTATATATAAGTATGTATATCGTCGCCTGGTACCCATAGTACAAGCTTTGCTTAGTTTGGGGCTAGGAAGATCTGTGTGACATTGTCCCTAGTTAAAAAAAATATATTAAAAAAGAACTAAACGTCCCAAAAACCCGCTTTCATGCATGAACCCTGAGCCGAGGTCCCCAAAAAAACCGCGGGTTACTTAGTCTGTTTTCTTATTTACGAGACTCCTTTGTCCGGTGATGCAGTGAAAGCTTTGTTGGCTAACGGTAGTCGTCGAAGTTTTACAATATGGTGTGGTTGATGTTGCAGGCGGGGGCTAAAGGCGTCGGTGCGGCTCGCTGAGCGCGCCCCGCTCCGCGCCCCCTCCCGACTACAGCCCTGCTAAAGGTAAGTACCTACTAATTACTAAGTTAAACTTCAAACTCATTGGAAGTTCGGTAAAATTCCGCTTCAAATACATAATCGTCGAAGTTTCTCTTGACTGTTCCGCCATAAGCGCCCGATTTCGCATCACACAATCTTGGAAGGGAAACATAACCATTTTATATTAATACTAGCTGTGCCCCGCGGTTTTACCCGCGTAAGATTTTCTAAATTATCGCAGCTCCTACCCTGTAGGTGATAGCGTGATAATATGTAGCCTATGTGTTGACCCGACCTCTTAGTAATATTCATGCAAAATTTGAAGTAAATCTATGCAATACTTTTTGAGTTTAGCCCGGATATACATACAGACAAACAGACAAAAATTCTGAAAACTATATTTTTGGCTTCGATATCCATTGCAGATCACGCCCCAAGTTATCCTCTTTGAAAAATATTCGATGTACAGTTTTGACTTTCCTATGATTTTATTATATGTATAGATTTTTTAAATTGATTCGCCCGGCAATGGTTCTAACAAACAAAATAGCTAAAGCATAGTCGTTTCATTGTTGATAATTATAATCATACTAGTGGTGCTCGAGACCTCATCCGCGTGCAATAGTATCTTTGGGTAATATTCGAAAAACGTGCGCATGTATTCGCATGCGTGTGGTACATTCATGTGCCCCCATGTGTCTGCCCGTTCGGGTAAGCACATTTGGGCATATTTCCTCACCTACAACGTTCCACGCTAATAGCTCTAATATATATAATTTTGTTATAGTTATATAATTTTGTCGTTTGCCCCAAACTTATAAAAGATTCACATAAACCTCGTCTCCTATTATCGAATCAACAGCCTAAAGAATAAGTCTCAAGCTTCTAGCTCTAAAAATGGCACTACTTCCATACGACTTTTCACCCCACCCCCCCTTTCAACCATTTTACCCCTTTTTTCGTATAATAATAATAAGTAGCCTATGTGCTTTCCCAGGCTCTAGACTTTGGGTGTACCAAATTTCATTTGAAACGGTTCAGTATCACATTTAGACTTATGTGATACGAAAAATATGAGTGTTGTCAGCTTCTTAAAATTTGCGATCGAGCCATACATTGCTAAAATGAGTAAATTAAAACTTAAAATTAAAAATATTTATACTAGGTATTTAGTATTAATTAATTACACCAGTTTAAGTTTATATCTCGTCTTATTTGAAACTTTGTTGTTAGTTTTAAATTCAGTGTTGTATTTTATAAAATAGAATTTATTTAGCGCTCGTCTGCTGCGTCTTGAGAACATCTTATCGTACACATATTGATTTTTGGTTACTAACACGTCAGTTGCGCTGACTCCTAAGCGTGAAGGGTCCGATAGCGATGTTTCTTTCCCCGTAGGGCGTAATTAGGGCGTGAAAACACATAACCCTCTGTCGGTCATTCCCGAGGTGAAATACATTAATGAAGTTGGTGTCATAGGAACTTGTTTGATCGACCTATTTATCTGACAGTTCATAGCCGTATGTGGTTATCGGTTTGTAAGTATTCTGAGTTAATAATCTATTTATGGATAGCAACCAAAGTGGTTTATATAACGGGCCAGTTGGCGTGGTTTTGGCCGCAGGTCTTGTCGATTCCCACCCAGGTGCTCTACCGGCTAAGTTGCCGAACATCGATTTCTTGAATGGCGTTCAAATAAATAAAGGCAAAAAATTACTTAGTCAATCGTTAAATCGGCTTCAACGTTGACAATCGATTCCGGACCATTTATGACGTCACATGTGGTCATGGAAGCCCATTTAACGATTGCTTAAGTCATTTTTAACCTTTATTTGTTTGAATGCAATTCACGAAAACTATGTAGGGTGACTTAGCCTGGGGCTCTACCGGCAGATATGTGTATGCATGAATATGTCTGCTTGTCTTGTGTCTGGATGTAATTATCTATACGTGTATTTACGAAAAGAAAAGTAGTATATGTAACATATCAGTTATGTCATTTCCATAGAACAAGCTCTGCTTAATTATGCTCTGCTTATATCTGCAATTATAAGTATGGTACAGTAGTACCTTTTAGGAAATTTGTTGTGTACACCCGCAACTACCCCCATCTCTGTAACTCCTCTATTCTTTCACTACCTAGGTTGCCTGGAAGAGATCACACCTTGTGATAAGGCCGCCATTTGTACTGTAATTTGTATATGTTGTCAGTTTGTATTGTTTCTTGAGGTGTACAATAAAGAGTTTTATCTATCTATCTATCTATCTTAATTTGAGATCAGATGGCCATGCCTGAATAATGTCCCAGGATAAGACTCTTAGGGTCAGCGCAGACAGAGAGGAGCGCAGCGGATAAGATTTAATTAAGGCACTAGAAAATCAACTTTAAAATCATTACGATAAAGTGCAATATGCTTGAGCCCGACAAAAAATGCTCGTGCGGTCTCAGGCATGTATGTTTAAGCATAAATGCACTTTATTTAAATGGTTCTAAAGTTGCTTTTTAGTGCCTTAATAAAATCATCTCCTCTGCGCTCTTCTCTGTATGCGCTGACCCTTAAAAGATTTCGTAACCGAAAAGTTCATGTATAACTTTAACATAGACTTTATCTGCCTTGAACATGCTAGAAGATTTCAAGTCCTGATAAATAAACCTTTGTCTGTTCCCAGAGAACACTGAAGGTGTGAGATCTTCAAGCCTCTCGAAGGAGTTCAGATGGATCGCGCACCAGCTTGTATTTTTAGGTAAGTGTTTTAGATTACATACAATTTAATTCATAGGCTGATGAAATACACGGTAATTCAAATTACATTGTTCGTTTATTCTACAACATAAAGATCTCTGGCAAAATAGCGTGATATTATGTTAAATAGCTTGCAACCAATATCTGGACTAGTTTATTATATGGATCTGGTAGCAACAAGGAACAACTTCCGTGCGTTTAAGCGCTTTTGCCATACCTACTATTGGAATCAAATATAACTCACTTAGGATCCTTAAATTGATCCTCAGTGCTTTTGCAACTCGCTTCCCTAGTTGCAATTCTCTCGTGAGGTTTCGCGTTATGAGTTCGTGGGTGCCTCGTTATATCATTCTGTTTCCCGCTTTGCTTTGGAGGGATATCTCCTCCTTGTTTCTTTCTGATTAAATTCGAGCTGGTTGCGGGATCCAAGACAGTTAAAGCGATTCCTCGGGAGGTGAGCCTCACCGCTCAGTGTCAATTCATTGTATGCTACTGTTGATCCTGGCTTACAGGAATTGCACTGGAGGGTAAGAGGGAGGCACTGGTCCCGCAAAAAAAATAACATAAATAAGATTTCTATTATTGCATTCTTAGTACTCAACGAAATAAATAAATATCTTGTGACAATAAATAAATAAATACCTTGTGACAATAAATAAATAAATATCTTGTGACAATAAATAAATAAATATCTGATACTGCACTATGGCAACCAGACAACTGATAAACATACTCATATTTCCAATGCAAGATGAAGACTTAAAACTTTTATGAAGACTATGCCGAGTACAAATACAATACTTAATTATTGGTGGATAGTGTTGGCGATGATGATGACGTTGAACTGATTAATAATAGGAATCGTAGTATTTTTATAATAAATTAACAAAGAATCCTGGCACTATATTATAAGAAATATTAAATAGGTCAAATGCCTTTCTTCCATAGAATTTCGTAGGGTTGTGCTAGTATTTGAATGTGACCAGCAACGTTTGACGGCGCCGCGGCGTTGAAAAATTCGGCCTTAAAAGATTCTAATAGCTGTTCGCTTAGTTTTTGAAAATAATCCGTTTTACTCGTGTTATCCGAATAACTGACTGTTGACTGCACGTGTGTCGCAATGGGTAAGACAGGCCATAAATAGTTGTTCTGAATCTGGATGTAATTTGTGTCCGTCTATTATGTTTGTAAAGTACCCCGCTACACAGACATTAGATAGATACCCTAATGCGGGTGATGTCTTTAAAAAAAAAAAGTGAAAAAAAAGTAATATCCTATTCGAATTATATTCGAGTAGCTACTCGAATAGGATATTCGAATTATCCGGATATGAATTGCAATACTGTATTTTCACTTTTTTTTAAATACTGCGCCCGCACTTAGGTATCTGATGTCTGTGTAGCGGGGTACTTTACAAACTAACCTCTAGATGAATAACATGCCAGTTCGAGTATATTACTTTTCTACCAGGCTTTTCATACCCTAAAATATTTAAATACTGCACGTTTTGCCTTATTAGCTTGAGTTCTTTCAGCGATACAGTCTTTACCTCCTCCATAGTCGCGAATCTTTGTTCCTTTCATAGTTCTCTTCATCTTTTGAATCAAAATAGTGGCACGGGGCCAAGTCAGACCAACATGGTATCTGAGGCATCATTGCAGTCATAAAAAACGTAAATAAGTCGCGAGGCAATTAATAAGAATAATAGTATAAGTTAGGCTGCACAAGGTCATAATTATACACAGGCGATGTCTTTAAAAAATACATATATATATGTTAAATAAAAGAAATGTTTTTATTCACGTAGACTTTAAAAAAGCGCTTGTAAATAGTCAGAACATGTTTGTAGTAATACAGTTATTATTTCTAGTTACTTATTATAGATATTTAGGTACACTGATTGTTAAAACATTTATACAATTTATTTTATCATAGTAGTAATATTTAGCTAGCTTGTATTAAGTTATTGTCAAGGAGATTAAGTTTGGGTTTAATTATTGAAATTTATATTTAACTACATTTTGTCTGAATGGTTATGTCTATATTAGTTAGTAAATTATATTACAAATCCCTTAAAAGTTATAAAATAGTGTTACCGTTACGTTCCGTTACTTTATTGTATAAGCAGTGCTTACCTTGGTGACAGACTTGTTCAAGCCGCCTAGTGATTATTGTTTTTTTTTTGGCTCTGACATGGCTTATCCACTGTTGTATAACGAAAACAACCGGACCCGTCGGCCTTCAGAAGCACTCAGACGCTCGAAATTAAACTACTTGGATAGTCACCCATCTATAGACTGACCACGTGCATAGGAGCTTCACCTCGCCGATCACTTACAAGCCCACACACTCACTTGCACGAAGGTAATGATATGTTAACTCAGTATTATAATTACGTTCCGTAACCCAAAGTACTCCAACGGAACACTATTACTAAGCCTGTGTTGTCCGTCTATCTGACAGCAGGCTGCTAAGTAGTCAGTTGAAACTATCACAGCTTGTGTGTGTCTCCATTGCCAGCATAACAAACAAATTAATAATACATAAGTATACCTACTGCACAAGTTAAAGGTAACCACATCGTTTTAGCCCTTTTTCCTATTCGCTATGGTGGTTGGGAACGGGTCGATACCACCCGCCGCTGCTCCGCTTCGATTCCCGACCTACGAATGTCGCCACAGATTAGGGAAAATATAGAGAAAACTGAAACACATTCACATAGATTTTAATTTTAATGAATATCGAGAATTAAAATAGAAAATGTTATAATTGGTATATGTTAATAAAACAATGTGCTTCTTGTAGTAACAGAACGGCAAAACGAACTGAACTTTATTGTCAAAGAGTATACACATTCATAGATTATAGGTTGAATGTAATCACATGCAATAATATAGATAGAGGTCGCTACTATACACTCCTAGGGATGTTCTGTCTATCTTGAGACGAGATCTTGTTATGAGACAGGAGGCGCGTGGATTTCCGCTTTTTGCGGTATCTTCTTGTCGCGCTAACGCTGGGGTCCGTGCTCCTCTGCGTCGAATAGCCAGTAATTACAATATTTTTTTCTCAGACCTTGATCTGTTCACACTGTCTGCTAATAAGTTTAGAAATTGTTTACTCCAGAAAATTAAAGAAATACACCTGAACATTTCGATATTTTATAGACTCATGTAAGATTAAAAAAATATATATGTTGTTTTATTTAAATGTCATTACTTAAATTGAATATGTTTAGCACTAGCTTCACTCGAGCTTAGTTAAGTAGTTCCATGTTAAGACAATTTTACTTAAGATGTGGATGACGATGTGGGTTACTCATTAACAAATCCTATAAACTATAACTTAGTTATTAAGAAAAGTGTGTAACCGTTTGTATTCTCGAACAAATAAATAAATATTATAACAGAAAATTATATCTAACTTTGGAACTGCTGTATTGTCTTGGCTGGGGTGTACTAGCGTACAGCATTTCGACCCTTCAGGATCTTTTGTACTAAACTGCTGTATTAATTTAATATAAAGTATAAAAAGATAAAACAGTGAAGAGATCGAGAAAGATGTACTGGTGTTGATACTACTCTACACTATCCTAGTTATATGTATATGGCTATATTTTCCCCCTGTAGCCAAAAATTTACCGGGAAGTGCCTAAGAGTATTATTTTAAATTCATTAAATCAAAGTGAGATAAAAACTTTGTGAAGATTAAAAGCTGGGCTAGATAGGCTTCAGCTCTAGTGACTCCCTAAAGTTTGGTAAAGCTTCTAAACGACCTACTTCCACGCTGGCAAGCTTGTTGGTTGTTTATTAATAGATGACTCCTATCCAACGCTTTTCTAGAAGAGTTTACATTAAGCTATAATCCGCCATTTGTACAATCTTAAAAAATGTATAAATATTTTATAAAAATAATTACTATTTTTGGTATAAGATTAAGGATTACGATGGAAAAATATATTATTTTTAAATATAAATAAACCTTATTAAAGCTTGTAACCCACTGATTTGGACCAAAGACGCTAAATACTTAGAATTATGTCCAATCCTCTTTACTCCATAAGTAAACAAACCCATAAAATGAGGCTACAGACTTATATCTACTCTATTATATACAAGAAAGCTCGGTTATTGCTTATCTATTGTATGAAATGGAAATAATGATCATCAATAAATCGCGCGTTCCAATTAATCAATGAGCCGAGACTGCCATAAAAGTAGGGCGGAGCATGTATTGCTAATTTCATTTTCGTGTTAACAAGGTGAAGTGATTTGTTAAAAATGTCGCATAAAATTTCGACAGTGACAGTTTGTTAAAAAAATGGCGGTAGATTTTTATTTTACCCATGTAATTTTGTATCAGTCATAGGTTCGTAGAAATTATATTTTTATTAATTTTAATTACTAATGTCAATCCAATTATAAACTGGCGCCTTCCTTTCCTTAAGCAAGTCCAAAATACACTTTATACGTATAATATACATTGTTTGACTTTTAAAATATCTAATCGTGGAAGGAAATTTGTGCAAAATATCTGTCACATGCCGCATAATATTCCTTATTCACCGTCTATCTTTCTAGCAACACCAGTCAAAGGAAACAGTCAATCTGTTGAAGACTTAGATAGCTGACCAGAGCGAAGCAAATCTTCTATCACATCTCGACCGCTTTCAAATGCAGGTGTCACCTGCTTTTAAAGTCACCTTAAGCTTTCTGTGACATTTTCAGCGACTCTGAACTCGAAATTCCATTTGTGACACAACAAAACCAACTACTTGTTTTTGTCCATTTTAAATCCGCAAACACAATTTAACTGAAATAACAAAATCGAGCACTGTCAACAAACTCTATCATTTAGTTTGTTTACAGTGGTGCTCAAACTACCAATATAGAAAACAGTTGTGCTAAATTAGCACCAAAAATTAATTGGGAATTACAATTGAATGTTTAATACCCGATAGTTTTTTTGTCAGAATGTATAGGTATACCTACATCAACAGTTGAAGGGTTGTTAGACCGGGTTGAGGTGTTACAGTGAATTTAAGTTGGAGAGGCAAGCATAATAATTCAACCTGGACGCAGTACCGCCAGACCTTCCGGGGACAATAACTTTCCTCCAAAGGAAGAATACAAAATAAAGAACTCTCTATATTCTGCTATCGTCTGTGCTTGCTTGCACTTTTTAAACCCCATAGGATATGTTCCGAGTTTACATTAGGGGAAGTCGGACTGTGATTGACATTAAGACCGGTTGCCAGAAAGCCAGCATGCAATTTGGTTTGAAAAAGTTCGAGTTAGTTTTTATTTTGTTGTGTCGAGGTAGGTACTACGTAAGAGCGCTAGGCATCGATTACGGATTGTACTAGGAATTATAAAGAATAATAATAGTATTTAATAAAAAGAAGAAAGAAACTTAAAGAGCGCTATTTCCTCATCAAACTAAAGAATATCAGTCACAATCACAAACAACAAAGAAATCACGTAACATATACAAGTTGTAACATAAATAGTACACGTAACATAAAGAACTTAATATTCCTATTAAACTGAACAACGTGTAGCACATCAACAAGCAAACTTAACAAAAAAAAAAACGTTTTCACGCGCCGACTTTTTATCTTAGGTATTAGTCGCTTAAATTAAGCTACTGATAGAGAGCTTTCTGCGCTAGCCAACTACTCGCTGTCTTCAATTTTTTATTTGAAAGTTAACATCATCATCATATCAGCCGAAAGACGTCCACTGCTGGACAAAGGCCTCCCCCAAGGATCTCCACAATAGCCGGTCCTGCGCTGCCCGCATCCAGCGGCTTCCCGCGACTTCGACTTCGACTTGAATACATACATGTTATAAAATTACGGGCTAAATGTTGCTTCACTTACAAGTCGCCACGGCATGGTAAAGGAAAGTTCTATTTTTCTTTTTATTTTTTATTTATTACTAAACTTAAGATTACTATAACTACTTAGATTACTACAAATTCAAAGAGTACTTAAAACATATTTTTACGAATCTAACTCGACTCGTAGCAATTTAATAAAATATGTGATAAAACAGACCGCACAGACGACGGACTGATTAATGTTCTTTAATTATTTTTTGTATTTGCTTTGTTTATGTATTGCAGCTTGACAAGTACAAATAAATAATAAATACTTAATAATAATAAATAAATATTCATTATGTTTAAAGCTTTATATTCTTATAAATAATTTTCGAAGTTCGAGTGTATCCTTACTGGAGGCAGGAGGGTAATAGTACCCCTACATCGACACGAACAACTTGGTTGACATTGAAATAACAGAAGCAAGGGGCAACATTTATTGGATATTGATTTTACGTTTTTGCATGTTCCGTGCCGTAGTGTATTAAACCATATTTACGTTTATGACATGCGAAGGAATTACTTCTTGAACGAAAATAGCCCTAAAGAGCATCTACACGGCTACAGTAATAATAATATAATAATAATAATATCCTGGGACATTATTCACACACGGCCATCTGATCCCAAACTAAGCAGACCTTGTACTATGGAAACCAGATAACTGATATACCTACTACATATACTATTTCTTTTTTTCAAAATACATACTTATATACACAATTACACCTAGACTCAGGACAAACAGACATGGTCATGCACACAAATATTTGTCCCGGGTGGGAATCGAACCCACGACCTCCGGCGTGAAAGGCAGCGTATCTACCAACCACGCCAACAGGCCCGTATTTCGCATATCCATTTCATGGGCGGCGTAATTACTACAAAGGCAAAACAACCTACGGAGGGCACGGCCCGGTCGTATCCTTCAGATACGACCGGGCCGTGCCCTCCAAAACGCTCAGAAATTAAACCACTTTGGCGGTCACCCATCTATGGACTGTCCGCGAGCCTAGTTGCTTAACCTCGCAAAACACCTTTGGACCGGTGAAAGCATCTGGATGTGAGCGTCTACCTATAGGTGTGTTGTTATTACCATTATTTTGGACTTACTCATCGTATGGGCTGTGGTTGCCCTAGTGTCAGAGTTGTTCAAGCCGCCCAGTAGGCCTCTGACATGGCCAACAGACTTGCCTAATGACTACAACCGGGACCGACAGCTTAATGTGCCCTCTGAAGCACGGAGACGCTCAGAAATTAAACCACTTTGGTGGTCACCCATCTATGGACTGACCGTGAGCCTAGTTGCTTAACCTCGCCGATCGCTTTTGGACCGGTGAGAGCATCTAGATATGAGCGCCTCTGGACTTATTTTTGGGTATGATTAAATGACTCCATTAGAGTATAGTTCCCGCGTCCATAGATTCCGTATTTTCAGGCTTGTTTTCTACACCTCTAGGTTGTAGGGATAACAACCCTTTTATCGAAATAACCCTTAACACGTGCGTACATGAACTATTGCACGAAAACATCCCCTCGACATAACAATGAACCCGCGAACGTGTCTGAATTGTTTCCCATATATCAATACGCGGGGTGCTAATGATAGGGATTGTGGATCGATTCCTGGGGTGATGAATGATCGTTTTGTTATATTTCGTTAGAAGAGTGAAAAGTAATGCATTGTTTTACTTTACTTGTGTTAGACTGGACGTGTGGCGCAGCGGTTAAGTTAGTCACCTCTCGAGTTCTTGTCCTGGGTTCGATACCCGCACAGGACAACTATTTGTGTGATCCATAAGTAGTTGTTTTGAGTCCTTAGTTATATATTTGTTAAGTACGCCGCGATACTGGTATCCATTTCACTAGTGCGGGATTGTCTTAAAAAAGAGGAAGGAAGTAGAAGTTGTTTGAAGTCCTTTAAATCCAATGAAAAAATAATCTCATCAGTCATCACATAAATTTTATGATTTTTGATCCAATGTTACCGATTTTCTTAAACCCCTTTAATAGATAGATAGATAGGTAGAGTACACTTTATTGCACCAAAAGAAACAATACATGACTTAAAAATTTAATTTTAATTTGTGTGACGGCACAGATTTTGCCATCCAAATTCCGAAATCGAACTCACGCAGTCACCGTTTGCTAAAGAGTGATACAAATTAGTTGAAAGCTACGATTATAATTCTGAAAAGAGATAATTATATTTTAATACTTAATATCCATTGGATTTAAGATTTTAATACTGTAAGTTTTAACATGTCGTTACAAAGCGTATGACTCCGTTATCACTCGATGTCAAGTATACCCCTTCCCTCCTCTTTGTCGTGTGCCATAATTTGTGGATGGCACCTTACGTGAAGAGAAATTATTATTTACTCTAGGTGGGCTTGTTTTTATCCTTATAATAATATATGTATTAATTATTCTTTGTAGTGGTGCAGCATAATATAATATATCAAGATATTTTTTGTATCTACTCATAGCGAGTTGCCTCCACCTGTGCGTGGGTAATCGGAAGTATTAAGACGCTGACAACAGCCAATTTTATTGTAGGTATCAAGCCAATCTAATGTCGCGTAAGTACGGGTGATAATAGAGTGAACACAAGAACACTTTCAAAATCAGGGTTCAGGGTAAGAGTAATTTTATATGTACAGATTCGATTATATTAGATACCGCTTACCGTTCAGGCGGCCTATGTTGGTTTTCCAACCTGATGTGTAAAAAAGAAACCCCAACTTTACCATATCTTTATTAAGTAAGGTACCGGACATTAATAAAAGATACACCAAAAATGATTGCCCTAGAAGCCATTTAATCAACATTAAACATTAATATCCCCTATACACCTTAGGGGTGCCGTAATGAAGTTATCTTGCAGCGCCGAAAGTATTCTAGCACCAAATTGCGATGCGTACAACCATAGGGAGCATAATCTAATATCCCTGCAATAATTTGGAATCCTCTACTCCCGTCCGAGGGTGAGGGTAGTTTGGTATATTTGGGTTGTACAGTGTTTTTGGGAGCAAAATATTTCATTCCAGATACGACGACACTATTGATACGTTCATGTGAGTGTTCTTGTAAGACATGCTTAAATAATACAATTTAAAAATGTTTTATTTCATCTCTACAAATAAAATATTTTTATGTAGGAATATAACGTTGACAAAAAATTAAGAATAGCAACTTTTAGGCAATCTGAGGACTTAGCTAGGCCCAAGGCCTGAATTCTCTCACTCGGTTTATATTGTAAGGCATGTTCTATAGAATATACTTTAGTATATTATATAGTACATGCCTTCTAATATAAACCTTTTACTTTTTAATTGTATTTCTTTTTATATGTAAGATCATCTATGTACTTGCTGTACTCTGCCTGGATTCATGTTGAACCATATTTTATTTTGTAACATCTGTTCTACACAAGATTGCAATAAAGTTTTGTAGCTTGAAGTCTCTTTCAGAGTAGCCTATCTTGAGCAACTACTTGTATTCATATCTTATTATTGCATAACATTTGCGGCAATTCTCTAATTATTATTAGTTATTATCAGAGTATGGTTTAAGGTTCATAGCATGTAACATACATAACTTTCATCAATCGAAAACTCTCTTATAACACTGCCTTTATCCTTATTTCAACATACTTAAAAACGGATTTTGTATTTAACAAAAAATATGAACGTAATAATTGCGTCGTCGGATCTTGTACTAATGTTTTTATTGGTATTAAAAATCTGGAATGATTTAGAGTTTGGTTGTTATTTATTCATCATCCTTTGCTTTAGTTCTATTTATATTGATGTCGAATTTCAGTCTTACCTATTGCTATCAAAATTACCCCAGTGATTACCATTTGACCTTGTCACAACCCACTGGGAACCAGCAGTGGCGTAGGTTGTATACTAAAACGTTGTTGACAACAATTTCGCAAAATAATATGAGAGGTATATTAGATTATCAAAATTAAAAAGTAGAAAGGTACCTATTTTTTTTCCAGATGTGTATGTACAGACGCCAGCACATGAAGCTACCCCGATCTGTTAAATTTCCCCAATTGAAAGTTAACCTTATGCTTTTGTGATAAAGAAAAAAATCTAAGATATAGAGATAAAGAAATTTGACAGATTGGAGTAGCTGGATGTGCTTGCGTCTGTACACCGGCGTTTTTAAACCGATTTTGATTACTATTATAGGTCCCGTATAGATAAGTGTTAACGTTACCATAATATACAGTGTAAGTGACCCATTGAGGACAGACAAAATTGACTGCATATTAACTTAATTCCCTGAACAAAGTAAATAGTATGAACCACGAAGGTCTTCAAATGTTATTTATTATCATACGCATATTGTCAATATCCGTATAGGTTAAATATTCAGGGTTAATTATAAATGTCAATAGGATAAAGGGTCCCAAACCGAACCACGAACGTAATCCAGGGTTAGCCCTTCGTTATAATGTATCGTTGTGTAATCCGAATTCGGTTGGATTTGAGGTTGCGAATTAAATCAGTCGCTCGAAACTCGGTGATTTGACCCATTTAACAAACCTTTATATGCTGCTATTGTATGCCTGTCTGTTTGTTATGAGTAATCTGTTATAAAATGTTAGATCGATTTTGGCGGGTAGCTGATATTATAAGGAGTTTATAGCTTGTAGTCGGAATAGTTTGCGCGAGCAAATAACGGAAGGTTGTATAAATATAATAAAAACATGTAGATACAGTCGAGACGCCGCCGCATCAGCTGCTCTATGACCAGCACACTTTATTATGTAGGCAGAAGTCATGTTTTCATAGTGTGTGTTGTGTTTCGTACTGTTTTCAAATTCTGCAAGTTTGTTTTTAACCGAATATGCTTAAAAAGCAGCAGCGCAATTGTGTTTTATGTTGCCTATTTATATTGTTGTGGTTCATTGGTGTAAATGTTAGAATTTAACTTTTGTTCTATTATTGAGTAGTTCCTCCAGTGGCCCGGTTGGATTAAACCACCCAGTAGACCTCTGACATGCTTTTCTAAACACGAACACCCTCAGAAATTAAACCACGCCAGCGATCACACATGTATGGCCAGCCCGCGTGTTTAGCTGCTCAAACCCGCCGATCGATTTCGAACTGCAAAGCAACTAGTTTGAATGGTTAACTATGCAGTAGGATTCACTTTATTTAATTGAAAAGCTTACACGTGTAGAAAACATCCATTGAATGCAACTAAAAAACTACACGAATATAAACTTCGCGTTCCATTAGTAAACAACTACACATACAGCAGACCCCCGTGCAGTCGGTGGACTTTGAGAGCGTCTTTATTACGATATTGGTAAGGGTGGTTTTCGTAGAGCAAATGCGTCCACTTAAGTGGCGTTGGCTTCACGAAGCTATGTACATAATGCAAGCGATCAATACCACACGTGGATCGTTCACGTGGAACTAGGATGCGGCTATCGTTCATATGCACCATATTTTGCACTGTTCAAACTTTTGCCGACGGTTTTGCTGTAGAGATTTTCTGAAGGAATATAGCGTGGAGTCATGTGGGTTTCATCGTCTGGTTCTGCCTTTTAAGGTTCTATATTGTAAGATATTCCTTTGCAAAACGACAAAAGCTTCGGGGTTAATTGCACAAGCAGTCACCCCAGGACCGTCCTCGATTAACCAGGCGATGAGATCACGTTTTAGCTATTATAGAGCAAGTGAACGCTATTAGAAATGCTCCTAACACTACACTGGGGACCGTGCATATTGCATCCCGGCTTGATTAAACTGACAATTAGCGGAATTGATACTACATAATAATTTTGTATTTTGAATGTTATGGATTTCAGCAGTAACTCCTGATTCCATTACTAAAATAAATATTTTGAAATGTTTCTTGAAAACGTAGTCTGATTGCGTGCTACGGCAAAAATGGAATTATGTGTTTAATACACCCGCTTGCAGATTTGATTCCTAACACCAGTATTTAAGTACAACATGTGGGCAGTAGTGGGAGGACTCGCTATTAATTGTCCGCGTAGCTCAGTCACTAAGTTCAAAAATAATACCAAAATTGAAATTTATGATAATCAGAGCTTTTCTTATTTTTTCCGGCCTATCGCTTCATTATACAGAGCATAACTTTGGTTATAAATACAGTTAATAAATTATTATATTTGCTTTCGTCCCTACGCAATTACGACTTTACCGGGCAGTTACCTCCAATAATAATTATATGTGGTGTAAACATATTTATCTCTTGTTATTTTAGTAGATTACGTCTCTTATAATACCTAAAATGTACCGATATATATACTTTAAGCAGTGTGTATAACGTTAATCCATCTTAATCTCACTTTTTTTTAAAGGCAACGCCCGCATTAGGTAATCTTATCCCTGTGTCGCGGGTTACTCTATAAACATACATATAATGGACGGACACAAATTACATCCAGACTCAGAACAACTATTTATGGGTCTACTAACTAGTATTCGTCGTCGGCTACAGTAGGCACGGCACAAACGTCGGCTACTGCAGGAGAAGAAGCGGTCGCGGTGGCCGAAATCGGCTGGGACCACATCATCAACTAGTATTTACCATGTTTAACCATGATTTCCGGCTACTACCTCTTCCTCTTGTGAAACGTTATTTGTATAGAGCCTTCATATATTAGAAAGGTAATTAGAAATGTGTATTGATGCCTGACTGAAGTTAACGTTAAGTGGATAGCAATAATGGTTTGAAGGGCAAATAAACTTGATTAGGTTACCTTTGATGTAACTTACCCCATTTAATTTCTAAGATATTACACAACAAGTCTGGTTGATTTCTGTACAAAGCCCATCAAAATATTTTATTCAGCTTAAAGTTCTATAGAGTTAGTTTAAAATTGCGATTTATTAATTAAATCTATTGAGAAACTTTACTATATCGCGCACAGAATCAATAAATTGCAGAGCTATTTCCGATTTGGTGTGACATGGCAACCTCTAAGAAGGGAACCTATTCCTTTGACACACTTGGGAATTATCTGGTGTTGCGAGTGCCCATGGTTGGCGGTGATCATCATCATCATATCAGCCGAAAGACGTCCACTGCTGGACAAAGGCCTCCCCCAACGATCTTCATTTGAGGGGATCTGCCATATTCACCACGCTTGGCTAACGGGTTGGCAATCGCAGTAAAATAGGCATGGTACTCAGGAGAACGCTGTTGCCCGTTCTCTGGTATATATTCCCTCGGGACGAATTCTACGTCCCCCTACGGGATGAGAGGGGGTGGCGATATTCTTTATATAGCTTAGATATAGAGCTTTAGATAGCTTTATATAGCCACACAATGGTGATCACATCTCACAGTATATAAATTGGTGTATGTTGTTTAGTTTCATAGATTTCAAATTAAGTGCCTTAACTTGCGTTATGCGTATGCTGTTTATGTTAGTCAAATAGTAAATCTTAAGAAAAAATGTCAGTAGTTTGCCGTAGACTAGCTGTTATTTGCTACAAAAGAGTCATTCTGTCGTGCTTAGTTAGTCTTAGTCTGTGTAGTTCTGAACTAGAACAACATTAATTGAAACCATTCTCAATAATATTAAGTAAACATTATCGTGTTCCCGCTATATTGTTATCTTCTAATAACCCAATAATCCTCCGCTACGATCAACAAGGTCGTGTCTTCCTCCTAACATCGCAGTGAACACAAAAGCGTCTTTTAATAGGCGTCAAGTTGTGACTGCTACGTCATCTTGTTAAGGGCCGCTCTCTTCCAAAAGATTAAGAAAAGCTCGAAATTAAGGCAAATTTTAGAATTCTTAGATATTTTCATGGAGTCATTAAACATATCAAAATAAAAATCAATATAAGATGTCTACAAGTAGTACAAGTCCTCCTTTATATGTATTGACGGGCCTATTGGCGTGGTTGGAAAATAACAAGCATTTTCCAACCACGCCAATAGGCCCGGCAATACTAATAATTTTCACGCCGGAGGTCGTGGATTCGATTTCCACCCAGGACAGATATTTCTGTGCATGAACATGTCATAAGTAAACATCAATACTACGTGGAAACGCGGAGAGCTGTCACTAAAAAACTAAATGACAGTACTCAAACATTGTGGATATCTTCAATGAGGTACTGGCAAGATTATGTGTTTTAAGATTATATAATAATTTTGTTTTTATTAATTTTAAATGAATAAGGTTATTAGCTTAGAATAGAGCCTTAAGAACAACCAGGCTACGCAGTTAATTAAACCATTAAAAGGACAAGGGCAGTTGCTTGTCTGTCAGCAATTTTGGATTGTGAAAATAGCACACAATGAAAATGTCCGCTCCGTTGTTCATTATCCAAAGCAGTGGCGAAGGGTTCATAAAACACCATTCTCCTCGGCTTTGCTTTGAAGAGCATTTGTGTTTATGAATTAGGTACTACGCTTTTTTTTAATATGCCTAAGGCTAACTAGCTTAGGAGGCTTTCACTGCTTCACAGGACTAAGGAAGCGAGAGAGGACGTATTTCTGCCTACGCGGCCAATTGTACCTCAAACAGTTAATATTTTTACTGAAATATTTTATATATATTTCAGCTTCACTTGCAAAATATACCACCTTTTCTGTTGTTCTACTTTCGCTGAATTGTTGTCAAGTTACTTACTTGGGTTCCCGGAGTTTGCTGACACAAATCCTATTTGTGTTTATTTTGCCTGTTGACGAAAACTCTCCCGAAATTTCTTTACGCGTTGGCAAGTGGAGCAACTTAAGTAAACGTTTAATAAAGCCTTGCTAAAATTTGGTAGACCATTTTTATTAATGGTGTTGGTAAATTGAAGATTTTTTGTTATTAATAATGGCGCGTGTTTAAGGTGGTCGATCCCGCACAGGACAACTATTTGCGTGACGTATAAATTGTTGTTCTGACTCTGGCTGTGATTTGTGTCCGTGAATTGCATGTTTGTAAGGGCCCCGAGGTACAGGGATTTAATTCCCTAGTGCGGGCGTGTACCTTTTATAAAGAGAAATGTTTTCTTGCTTCCCATCTGAATTAAGCAGACAAGACCATTTGAAGAGAATAGTACTAGTGAACTGTTTAAAAAAAATCAAATGCGATCACTGCGCTTGCAATTGTTTGACAAATAGGCAGGGAGGTTAAAAGCTATAATTACTTTATGGAGAAAAAGTACCTTATTCAAATCTGTCCAATAGCTTTGTGAAAATCGTGCACATACGCGGGACGTACAGAATTAAGTTGTTTAATAATAACTGTTTGAAAAACAAAGCATCGACTCCAACTTCTCTGTATGACAACCGATTTCCGATTCCGGAATGATTTCCCATGGAATAAAAAATACTCATTAAAATCAGACGGCAGAAAGCTGCGGCAAAAATACATTGGCGGGCAAGTTCGAGACCACCTTATAGGTAAAGAATGAAATAAAACTCAATGAGAAGTAAGTCTATTAAGGAGTTTAATCTCATCAAATAAAACATTAATGCACAATTAATAATCAAAATATTTATATTATATAATAGGAATGCTTTTTTATGCTAAAAAGAATTTTCTCAAAACTCCGCATTACATTTTACCAGCTTTTTTAGCTAATATCTGCATGCGAGCTATTTATTTATAGATTGTATCTTTCGGAATATTTTTCCAGCTTACGTTTAAAGCATTTCACGTTTCTTGTTTAATCTCACTTTTTGATGACGGTTAAAAATTTTGATTTATGTAACAGTACAGTCAGCATACCATAACTGTTGCAGATCGCCGCTGGAAATAAAACAGTATCTTCAGTTCCTAATATTTCGTACTGACATTTGTATTCAGTGTCTGCCGCTTCCTTCGGTGAACGCGTCGTGAATATATCTGGATGACGTATTGTTCAACGTGAACTATTGTTAGCTTCGCGAATTGTTCGCATGTAGCATTGCATACGAATTTTTTACTCAACAAGTTATGCTGATCAATCGGACAATGGATAATAGTAATCACCTCATTTTGAACTCTATTTTGTTGTCTTAAGAGCTAAAATCAATTAGTTATGAACATACGCTATGATCGAATAAGGTTTAGGAGCCATTGCTAGCTGCCATTTTCCCATTCAAACTTATTCCTAATTTTCCTCCCGGTATATTAAGACTAGACCAGAACGAGGGCGATTTTGTAAACTCAGCTAAACTAGTTTAAGTGTTACTACATCCCTCTCTAATATAGCTCGCATGAAAAAGAACGAAAGAAATATCTTGGGCGGTTAATAATAAATATAATAATAATAAAACGTTTATTTCAAGTTTAAAAACCTCATAATTGTTAGTAAAACTTAGCCTAGGTGTTAGTAATAAAATATAATATTATGTGCATTCCGCCGCGACGACATGCATGTCGCAGCATCTTCTTATAAACGGACAGTCAGTCCTGTCCGCGATCATCTTCAGCATTATGTTGCAACTATCTCGCACCCTGCGCACCAGAGATGTTAAGCCATAATCGCCACGCATCTGGCATCAATCGCATCGCCAACCCGTCTGGGGTTAGCGATGGTTCTTTTAATACGAATATAGCTCGCAGGAAAGGGCCATCGCCAACCCGTCTGCCAAGCGTGGCGATTATGGCATATCCCCCCCAAGATGTTTCTTGGGAGAGGCTTTTGTCCATCCGTGAACTTCTTACGGATGTTAGGTCAAAAAGAATCTGGATATAGCTACATAGAATTACTAAACTACTAAAACGGCGCGCTTATCTACGTTACCGGGCACGTAATTTAATAATAATAATAACGATAACCTCGTAAGAGCCGAGAATGACAAGTTGTCAAAATACTTAGATTTGGTTCACGAGGTTACCGCCATGTGGGATGTGGACTCAACAATAATTGTCCCAATAGTCGTCTCCGTAAACGGTCTCATAGCGAAGAGCCTCTACCAACATCTTAAGAGGCTTTCGCTAGATCACTGGGTCAAGGGTCGGATACAAAAGGCGGCAATATTGGGAACGGCACGCATTGTGAGGAGGTTCCTTACTCTGTCGCCCTGACCACCGGCGGCCTAGGGTGTCAAACCCCGCCGCTGGTGGAACTCTATTTTTTTTCATATTTATTTATATATTATTGTTTTATTTTTTGTAGCAATTGTATAAATATAAATATGTTAAAAATAAGAAAAATAAATAAATAACTTGGAATAATAATAAAAATGATTTATTTACTTTTCACAAGGAACAACAAGTATAGCTATTAGTAAATTTTTACAATTTTTTACAGTAATAGATAATCCTTGTGAAAGTCTGGAGTCTGAACTAGGTCGAAACCTGTACTACAGAACTCCAGGCTCTCCGGATTCTTTGTGGGGTGTAATAGATAGGTACTGGTATAGTGGAGAAGGTAATCAAATTTATAATACGTAGACAGTTAATTAAGATTAGGATACGCTTTTCTTTCATACCAATAAATTCTCAAAACAAAGGCTTATCTATTTACCTTTTGTTATATCCTATTTCGAATTAAGCGAATGAAATACATTGCAGTTGCACATTACAGTGGTTGTAGGTAAGTAATTGGTGAGGTTAAGCAAGTAGACTCGCGGTCAATCCATAGATGGGTGACCGACAATGTTATTTAAATTCTAAGGGTCTCTGTGCTTCGGATGGCACGTTAAGCTGTCGGTCCCGGTTGTAGCCACAGTCGTTAAGCCCTCCGAAACACAAAGACCCTGAGAAGTTAAAAATAGAATAGGATTTTAGAAGTAGTGCCATATGCCTATATAGGTTATAGGCATATTGGCACTACTTCTATAATCCTATTCTATTAATTTTTCTTATAACTCATAACGCCTCTTTTCATTTCCAGCATTTCTCATCAACGATAGGCCTATAATAATATACTTGCGTAAATAGTCTATTTTCATAGGCTGTCTGCCTTTGGCTTATTGATTAGCAAACAATCCCGCCCACGTGTATGGATTCTGCGAATGATAGAATCACGTGTAGGTAACTACTGAGATTAAAGTCCTCGTGGATAATGTTAAGGACAGGCGATATCTCTTTAACAGGTGAGGTTGGGTTAGTGGGGTACTAATGTTATATTTAGCAATCTGTGAAGTCCTGCTGTAGCGAAGGACGTTAAAAGTTTTTCTCTTGTTTATTTAAAATGGCGATTCTTTGTTGAGAGAGTTGAGCACCTATCCTGGTCTAGGACGGTACTGGTGAGGTACCTAAACCTTACTGCTAACCAACAGAAACTTAGGCGTCTTGAGTTGGCACTTCCGGCGTCTCAAAAGACCCTATTTTTTGGTCTTCCAGAAATTTATATTTATTTGGCAAGAATTGTAGATACTCATACAATAACATTTCGTATATACCAATCGCAGGAGACATTTTACAGGTTTTACAGGTTTCTTACTGTTTTTAATCTATGTTATTGACCTTATTTTCATCTTCTAATTGGGGGTTGGAAGGTGAAAAGTTAATATACATATGGCATATGCGGACCATCCTCCCACCCGGGATGTAATTTAAGTATATAATGTATCTAGTCAGAAATATATAAATATTAGGTCTTTACCTATGAAATTGCCGTTCTGCAGTACTGGCCATTTCAAATCAAAATAATTTTTGTTTGGCTAAGAATTCTAATTTCAAATTAATTTTATTTTAAAAACATGGATTCTTTTTTCCAAAAGTAGTCATTTCTTTATTGATTAGTGTTACATTTTCATCGCATTTCAATCTTTTTCGTCATCATGGATACGTTAAAAATTCGAGTAATTATGGAATATGAGTACCGTCGTGGCAGCAACGCGGCACAAGCGGCACGCAACATCAACGACGTTTACGGAGCTAACACTACAAACCAACGCACCACCTGTTATTGGTTTGCTCGCTTCCGTTCTGGAAATTTCGACCTGAAAAATGAACCTCGCGGTCGTCCGAAGACTTTGGTCGACAATGACGAATTAAAGGCGGTTGTGGAAGCTGATGATACACAATCTACGGCTGAATTAGCAGCAGCTTTCGACGTTAGCGTCAAAACAATATTGGTCCATTTGCGTCAAATTGGCAAGGTAAAAAAGCTTGACAAATGGGTGCCCCACGAACTCAATGATCGCCAGCGCGAAGTACGCGTCGAGACGTGCCTTGCACTGCTCAACAGACACACAAATGAAGGAATTTTGAACCGCATTGTTACCTGCGATGAAAAATGGATTCTGTTTGATAACCGCAAGCGCTCAGCAAGTTGGTTGGATCCTGGTTCAGCACCTAAACAATGCCCTAAACGAAAACTTACCCCTAGAAAAGTGATGGTCACTGTTTGGTGGTCTAGCGCCGGTGTGATTCATCACAGCTTCTTACCAAACGGGGTGAGCATTACTGCAGATGTGTACTGTGAAGAACTGAGCACAATGATGGACAAATGCTGGCACAATGCTGGCGCATCTCCAACCAGCATTGGTCAATCGCTCGTCTCCGCTGCTCCTGCACGACAACGCGCGACCTCATACTGCACAGCAGACGGTCTCCAAGTTGCAAGAACTGGGGTTGGAAGCTCTCCGTCATCCGCCCTACTCACCAGACCTTGCGCCTACAGACTACTACTTTTTCCAGAATTTGGATAACTTCTTGGCGGGAAAAAAATTCAATACCCGAGAGGCAGTACAAAATGCCTTTGAAGAATTTGTTGCCTCCCGTCCAGCTGATTTCTTTAAGAAGGGCATCAATAAACTGCCACTGCGATGGCAAAGATGCATTGATTGCATGGGTGATTACTTCGATTAATACAAATAAAAAAATTCATGAAAAAAATTCGTTTAAATTTTTTCATACAAAACGGCAATTTCATAGGTAAAGACCTATTATGATTGTTGTCGTCTGGTCTAGTTAAGGATAAGATGACCGTGTGTTAGTTGCCCCAATATATATTTATATTTGTTTATCCATATAAGTTTACCCATCTTACTCTTTCTATAATACCCCAAAAACTGCTCGCCGCGCCCTCTTATGGATGGGATAAATTTGACATATTGCCATGTTTAAAAAACCTTGTTAAAATCTAAGGTGAGGTGGAGGGATCTTTTTCCAGGCGACGTGTGTGTCTCATAGTTGTCAGTTGGTAGCGTGAAAAAAAACTCCGCAGTTTTTCTCAATTGTACTCGCATATTATAGATTTAAGAATGGGATTGCATTATGTTCAAGGAATGTTCACCAACACGATACAACAGACGACAACTCGTCTAAACAATGCTGCAAAAATTCCAACGCTTCAGCAGTTGAATGGAAAACTGTCTCTTTTTACCTGCATGAGCAACATATGGCCCAGAGGAGTAATACACCATATCCGGATGGTTATATTGACGTGATAACAAAGTAAGTTTAATGAAAGCGCCCGGTAACAGCCTTCTAAGCGAAACAACGCCCACCCCGCCGTTTATACCCCCATTCAAGTTCACTGCGACCGCGCCTCATCCCTATATTTTCCCTTAAAACAATGGCACCTCAAATCCTACTCTACGTCATTAACTTAACGCAGATATTTGTATGGAAATGTCATTGCTTTCTGACGTTTCGAAAGTGAACGTCGCTTGTATGTTATACGAAAATGGCGCGGTGAATTCAGAACCTTATGTATCAGTTGTTGTGGTTGGTTGTCGTTCGTACGTCGCGCGCACTTACGCAGCCTCCCCTAGGGTTGGCACGGTCGATCCTTCCAGTCGCTTCGCCGGCGTGGTCCGGACGTGTTCCCGGCACTTTTATTTTTCAATTAAAAACAAAGTAACAAAACAAATCCACACTTTCCTTACCCGTGTAAGGAAAAATGTTGGAAATTATACAGGCGTAGCTATTTCGCGTTTTTAACACTAGCGGTTAATTTCGTAGAGAACTATTTTTTCGTATTATTTTTCTGCAACGGCAATAAAACCAGTATTGTGAGCATAACTGTGGAAGTGATAAATGGAGGAAGGAAGTGAAGTGATCAGTGATGAAATGAAAATATAATAAATTCTTCAGTGAGGTGTCCGGTCGCGAATTTTCTGCATATTTCCGAGCTTAGTTACAGGCTTAGTCTAAGGAAACACAGTATTATTTTTTGAGGAGGCTTTTACAAAGAGGTACTGTTTGGTGATTTTGTATTGGATATCGTCCTGTGCCCGCTTGTAGTTAGGTACGCAATATGTGACAACGCTTTTGTCATTGTGAGACAAATATGCTTCGGTCTGCAAATGAAACAATAGTTGCAGGATGAACTGATGCACCATGTTGATTGTACGAGTTAACAATCTAGAAACGTTCACATTAAACATCACTGTTAAGAGAATGCTTGCAAAAATTATGTCTGAATTTAAACACGACTAGAACTAAAATCTATTGCAATTTGCACCACAATGGAAACTACGGAAGGAGACTGAACCGCGAAATGAAGATTAATCGTATTAGTAATTGATTTTGCTAAAAGTTCGCATTATGAAACGCTGACGTAACCTAGAGGCATTCTTATCATGACGTCACTCGGTTTATATTTGACAAAAAGACTAACGGTAAACGGTACACCGCCGATGTAATGCCTACATTTTGGTATAATCAAATATTTGTCCTAGACATGCACCAAAGTTGAACTTGAGAATGTTGTAGAATCGTAGATTTGTAAACCCACACGCGATTTAATCATTAGAGTTAATTCATTTTACAAACAAGGCCTTGATTAAGGCTTGTTAGTGATTAGTTTTAATTAGGAAGTTTCCAACATTTTGTTCCCAAAGATAATTGAAGCAAGTTTCCTTTGTCAGGAAAGTCCAACCTCATTTCCTTCACCCTTTTAAAAAAAGAGAATATTTTATTATTAATTGTTACAAGAGAAGGCTTAAACACACGATGTAATGGCATGCTTATGAGAACCAATTATAAAGAAATGTCCACGTAACACGAATAATGCACGCTGTATAAACACGGCATAATAATGATGTATTCTTACTTCATCAAACAGAATTATTAACTAATTATCTTTCTTTTGAAAGCAAATAAATCAAGTTCCATTTCACTGACGAATTCTTGCAACGGTAAAGTCTAAAGAGCTCTTGCCTAAAAAGAGAAAGTAAAAAATGGCTACCTCTAAATATTATCAGTCGTGTTTGGAGACAATTCTTTCAATCATTTTGGCTGAAGAACTGTCTCCACTGCAACAACACAGACGCATTATATAACCATTGGTATCATGAAAACCGCCGAGTATCTTCTTACGAACGAATATTATTATGAATCATATCCTGGAATGTATTCCTTTACTACATTATTAACAGTGCAGAAAGCAAGCGTAGACTCTCGTGTTAACCCTTTAAAAACCTGCGACAATCTACCAAAAATACTGCAGCGTCAGAAATGCTTTTACGAATTGGATTGCAGCTAGAATTTTTAGACGATTCACCTTGCGGGAATACCTAATAATAACGTCGCAATGTGTGAAAAATAACTGCGGTATAAAATGCAGCTATTTTATTAATACGCTAGTTGTATTAATGTCGTAGATAGGACAATGCAAATATTTAACAAATTACAACTAACTGGTGCTATTTGTCGCCTGGTGAAAGAGTGTCACACTAGTTCGGTCAACATAAGAACTTTTTGTATCAATAAATAAAGCGAAACAAAGTTAATTTCTGAGTAATAGGATGTAACTAATCCAGAAAAAATCCCCCTAATCCACGGGTGCTATTTTACCGCTAGCCACGAACTGATTAACCAACGTCTTCCATAACCCGGCTTGTTGGTGAGCGTCGTTGAGTTTGTCAATACGAAAAATGTTTACAGACGCAGTGCGCAAGTCTGCCGCTACCCCAAGTTCTGGCGGACGTCCAATATCAGCTGATTCGGTTTGCTTACTGCTTAAAATTCTAGGGCCATTGTGGTCTGTGTGTATTGGATGTGTGTTATTTATTGTAAGTTGCTCCTTCGAATTCAAGGTTGGTACTGAACGTTTAGCTATAATAATTTTTGGAAATAATTTACTTAATTTGTAAGGCTAAGATATATTAATTATAATCCTATTATGATTTGACCTTGAATATTTCACAGGTAAATTATGTTTATCCTAATTATGTTTCTTTCAAATCCGAATAAATTATCTATACATATAATAAAATCGTAGGAAAGTTAAAACTGTACATTGAATATTTTTTTTAAAGGATACTTTGGGCGTGATCTACAATCGATATCGAAGCCAAAAATATAGTTGTTAGAATTTTTGTCTGTGTGTCTGTTGTCCGGGCTAAACTCAAAAAGTACTGCATGGATTTACTTTAAATTTTGCATGAATATTACTAAGAGGGCGGATCAACAAATAGGCTAGATATTACACGGTATCACCTACCGGGGAGGAGTTATAATAATTTATAAAATTTAATGTGGGTAAAACCGCGGGGCACAGCTAGTATTGAATAAAACTGCATTAAAATTTTAAAATATTCTTTATACTTTCGGATATTGTCAACAGAGTTGACATCACAAGTTGATCAATTTCCGTTCCTTCAAAATTCAATTTATAAGACGAAATTCCATTTCTCTTCTTCCGCTTCCGTTCATTCAATATTAATTTCTAATGAACCGTATACAAGATCAAGGAGATTCTGTACCGTATTGATCGCTTATAGGAGGAAAAGACTGAAATTATTTCTTTTGCGTTTCTTTTCAGGCTCAAAAGCTAATGTATTTGCTTCAGTGAATTCTTTATATTATTGAGACGTTTGAGCTTAGAAACTCATTCAATGACTGCTAGTGTTGACTAATTAACAAATTCTGAGAGTGACAGATCAACCAAATATCTGATATAAGACTAACTTTTAAAAATATTTTGCTTTTGGGTGACACTGGTCATGTAGTAGTAAGTACTAGTAGTAGTAAGATTACTACTGAAATGTTTGCTCTTTGATCTCTTGAGGAGCTGTTACAAGAGTCCAGAGATCGCAGTCATAGTATTTCTTCCGCCTTTCTCTTCAAACGCAGAAAGCCATGTATTTTTATCAATTAATTCTTTATACCATTGAGTTTATTGAGTTATGGATCCCATTCAATACTCCTACCCAATGACATTCTTGACATAGAATATATGTACAGAATAGAAAGTAATATCATCAGTCATTACTGTTATTTTCATTACCAAATACAGTGCAACAGTATTGACGTATTCAGTGAATGGTAAGTCAGGCATATTAAAAGCAGATGGTCAATTTTACATACTTTAAAAATATTTTGCAATCTCGGGAGGGTCCTGTCTCTTTAAAGTGAAACGTACTGCTATAATAACTTTAATTTAAAATACAAGAATAATCATTACCTGATGCATTTTGTATGAGGACATTTTGTATGATGCATACTTCTTTTCTAGTTAACCTCTATTATTTTTATTACACCCCAAACTAAGCAGAGCTTTTACTATGGAAACCAGATATACTACATATACTAAGTGTTTTTCTTTCATAAAGACATACATTCTATAGATAATTACACCTAGACTCAAGGCAAACAGACATGTTCATGTATACATATATCTGTCCTGGGGAGGAATCAAACCTGCGGGGTAAAAGGCCAAGTATTTACCAACCACGCCAACAGGCCCGTCAGCAAATTGATATTCATAAATTCAATTCAATATATATTTATTTTCTCTTCACAAAGAATAGGGTTATCTAGAATCTAGTGACAATTTCATAATGATATGACAATACTGCCAAGCTAGAACCCAACTTTGTGAGAGACTGGTGCCTGATGTAGGTTTACGAGAAACCTGAATTACAGGTCACCAGGGCCCTCACGCGGTTTGATTTCATAACAAGGCGAACTTAATATTAATGTTTATTATAAACTAGATTGATAAGAACAAAAATTTGGGAACTAAATAATATATATGTTATCGTGGGATTATGTGTGTGTGAATGTAGGTTTGTATGTGTGTATGTAGATAGTAGATGTGCTTGGATTATTGGAAGTTAAATGTGAGCGATATGAATGATCTACGGGAACACTGTGAATACAACGAATAGTTGTCTTCAGTTTTAACAAGTTACTGTTAAATTTGGCTGTCCATGGATATTTCCCCTCTCCATAATTCAGTTCCCCTAGCCATAAAGTCGTTTCAGCGCGTCGTTTTCAGGCGTTTTTTACTGCATTGGTATTAATGCTTTAATGGCTATTAGTTCAACGCCCTTACTGGGTGTGTCCGTAATTAAAGTTTGTTTAATATAACTACGTGTAAATTGTGTCTTTTAATAATAATGATTAGTTTTAAAAGAGTATTGTATACGTAACGATTAACTTATATTTGTGTGCTACAGAAATTGTATTCGTGGCTTATTCAAAGCCGTTTGCCCGTATCACCATAGCCTGGACCCTGTAATCTTCAGAGTGATAGGTTATTGTTATTTTTATATTTTTAAACTTTTGCTATTTGTGGTCATTATCATATCATGTGGATGGTAAAAGGTAATGCGCTTTAAATTGTTATCGTGATTGAGACCAGTTTCCACAATTTTTATTCTTTTATCGGTGAGGGGAGGTGTTTCCCTGGTGTCAGAGTTCTTCAAGGCGCCCGTTAAGCCTCTGACATGGTTTAACGGTGTAGGCGCTTAAAAATTAATCCACTTCGAAGGACTCCCATCTATGGAATGATTGCTTTCTTGGATGCTTTACCTCGCACGAGATATTTTATGTATGTTACATGTGTTATGTTTGTAGTTTGTATATCTATTACTGTAGTTGTAACCATTTTATTGAAAGAATCGTCGTGAATTGAAATAGCAATACTTCTTGAATATAGGCATTAAATGGAGGTAGAAAGCAATTGATATCGTTTCTATGGGAATTGATTGGAAAATATTTGAAAAACACGTACGTTATATTTTAACGCGTGTTAACAAGTAATGCGATCAAAATTATGATTTGAATGATATCACTAAATCCACCATAAAAGGTTGAAACCCCATGGTCAACCGCGTTCTGTTTAACAATAAGTTTTTAAGCAGCCTATGAATACAATATTAGTTTGACTTCCTCATTAGGTCTAGGTATGGTAGCGTGATAACAGTAGATAGTGTGATCCTGAGTTCAAAAAGTAATATTGGAATTTATCCGCTAAGTAAAATTTTCGGTATTAATCCGGAAGATGGCGGTCTTACACCCCGGTGTCTCTGAAAGCAAGTAAAGCCGTCGATCCTGTACCTTCCCCTTTTTCTGGTCCTGGTGGTACGCTGTCCCACCTGACTATGAAAGTGAGGGTATACATAATGAGCACCTGTGTTAGCGCACACACCTGTGCTCTGTAATATGTCATTGCTGAGCAATTCGACCAGCAGAAAAATATTGTTATTAGTTGTGTGTTTATAAATAAATAAAGTGTGGCGCAGTGGCTAAGATATTCGCCTCGCCGTTTCGTGTCGAAGGTTTGAGTCCCACGCCGAAAACTTTTGTGTGACCCATGAATAGTTGTTCTGAGTCTGGATGTAATTTGTGTCCGTCTATTATATGTTTGTAAATTACCCCGCGACACAGGGATTAGGTTAACTGGTGCAGGGTTTGTCTTTTTAAATAAAATAAAAAATAATAATAAAAATATATTGGGACAAGTAGGTAACAACACACTGTCATCTGATCCCAAACTATGCAGAGCCTGTACTAACTAGAAAACTGAAAAACATACTTATATATTTCTTAAATACATACATGTTTATTATAGATAAATTACAGCCAGTCACAAAACAAATAATCGCTCGCGTTATGATTTGTGTTTAGGAGGCATTCTATAAATGTCTTAATATTTATACCATGCATATTTACCTTACTATTACGCCATTTATGCCAATCTCGAGTTCATGCACTTCACTCAGCAAATTTTGCAATTTGTTTCCTAGTAACAACATTCGTATTTCGCAGCAAAATGCGAACGTGTTACGTTGCAATCTTCTTCCTAGACATTTCTCATGTCTTTTGGGGTCGGCTCCTAGCCTCACCTGGTACGGCTACATAACAAATTAATAGAGAACAAAGCTCTGTTGTTGGCTTTTCCTTTAAAAAGAAACTATTACGGTTTTTTCTTTCCCATTTCCCTACGACACAGCAGTCAACATCATTATGACAGCCGAAAGACTGAAAGCCGACATAGGTCTTCATAGATGTTCTTATTAGAAATAGCTCCGATGTCTTAGTCCCTAGAAACAATTAGACCCTGAAACAAATCTACGTTTTTTCGGCCGCGATTATGTGGGCGCTAAAGACCGCTAAGCTAATATAATGAATGTCTACAAAATAATATCCATTATATTCAAATTATTTGTTAAGCAAACCTCATTTTGTAACAAACAAACCCAAACCAGAGTTGTGTTTGTTTTAAACAGTATGTATTTTACGCCGTTATAATTTTGTTCGGGGTTGAACCACTTTTCCGTCAGTATACAAGTAAATCAAACAATGAAGATACCTATTATCTTCACTGCCGTACGTACTAGATAGTTATTAAAAGATTAATGGAATGTTCCTTTTGAGAAATTTTATTATTGGCAATAACGAAATCTGTTGAAGGCAGTCTAGCTTTCGCCCGCGGCTGCGTCCGCGTTAGTTTAAAGCCGCCGTCCATTGTTAGCACGTTACATTACTCCTTATAACATCTGCTATATATCAGTGAAAACCACTCCAGCCAGGAACAAACGGAACTCGGACAAAAAAAAAATTGTTTTAATAAGATTTTTTATATGTAAAAATCATTGGAGCTATTATTCTGATATTACAGATCGACACTTAAATTTTATTTATCTGTATAACAATGATTTATTAATGAGCCGAAGAAAAATTATTATCGGTACCGCAAACCGCAGATTGTTTAGTTCCCGGGTCAGGGTTATTGATATTTTTATGAGGAAACCTCTCTGTACTAGCTCGATGCCAGGAAGTTGGTGGTTTACACAGCCGGGGATCCTTCGGCTAATTGATCTGCGGTCTTAAGAAAGTGCACCTGTGTACTGTGTGCTTGGTTAACATTTCATTTGGCCTATGTAGCAAAAAATATTAGTATTAACGGTCTGGATACATAATAGTCATTACAAAAGAGGCGTTCACAACCAATTGCTCTCACCGGGCCGTGATACGCGAAGTCTAGCACCTAGGCGCGCGGTCAATCTATAGATGGGTGACCGAAAAAGTGGTATATTTTTGAGTGCTCCCGGTGCCCCGTGCTTCGAAGACGAAGTTAAGCAGACAGTGGATGAGCTATTTTAGAGGTCTACTGGGTGGTTTGACACACTCTGACACTGCGGTAACCATCAAATTAAGAGTGCGTGTTCGCAAACACAGAGAGTGATGGCGCAACCGCTTGGGCACCACTATGTTTGAGATTTGCCGATGGATTGATGGATGCCAAAATTACTAGTATTATTTGGCTCTGGACACATAAAAGTCATTACAAAAACACTATCATTTGCCTAACGTTCAATCTGAAAGCTAAGGTTAATCAGGATTTTACGGATTTCGGACATGTTTCCTAAAAATCTGTTTAACCGTTTTAGAAGCTGAAATTGACATTTTCACGATTATCTGCTATTTATAAACATTAAACCTACTTTAACTTTAGTTAACGACAACGGATTGAAAAATATGTATGTACAAGGTGGGCCAAAAGAAGTCATCCGATGTTGTTTGGCTCTTATTGTTTTTCTAAATGAAAATTTATTTGAACCTTTAGAATTTTATTGGTCAAGTCGAGAAGATGATATCGGCCAAATGGGCGCCGTCACAATTGATCACTTCGGCGAGAACTTCGGGCGACAGATTCTCGCACTCGTATCGAATGTTGTCCTTGAGAGCTTACAGGGTCCCGGGCTTGTTCACGTAAACACGGGACTTCAAAAAGTCCCACAATACTACAAGTCTGGTACGGTTAAATCGGACTATCTTGCGGACCAGTGCAAAGCCAAAACGAAAGATGAGGCGACCAGGGAACGCCGCCTTCAGAATATCGGTTGTGGCCCGCGCAGTGTGGGCCGTTGCTCCGTCCTGTTGAAACCTTATGTCCCTCCAGCGTGAACAGCGCACCATGCAGTCATTTTGAGTGGGTGTAATGGCTCCTCGTGCACCACTAGTGGACTTTCGGTGCCCCAGAAGCGATAGTTTAGTACCCGCTGAGGTGGAAATGAGCCACATCGCTCATTATGATTTCGGTCGAAAAACGTTCACTTCGACCTCGACATTGAGGATGGCTTGGGCGTAGGTTACACGCATTTTGCGGTCGACAGGCAGCAGCTGATTGACGGACTGGACTTTGTACGGAAACATGCGCAGGTCTTTGACCGAAATTCGCCCTAGGGAGGACCGGCTGATGGCTAATTGCGAGGCACGGCGTCTGGACGATGTTTCCGGCGACAGCGGCGATATTCTCGGCAGAACGGGCGCTCCGGGGCCGGCAACTCTTGGCAACGTCTCGTTTGATCCCATACTCTTCAAGGTTGGTGGCCAAACGGCGCAGTCGGTGTAATGTAATGAAATATAATATTATAGATTTCTTTGTCAATTAGTTAAAATAGGTATACGTGTGCGAATATTGCATAGGTTGCAACTTGAACTTAGGTGCTGCGTAATTAGAACATTATTGTACTTTATGTTTAATATTTTTGGTATTCAATAAAATGACTCTGAACGAGTAAGATATGTTTTTATTCACAACACCTGAACAACCCAGCATATTACATGGCGACCCTTGCCTTTGGCACCGTCTAAAGAACATATAAATCAAGATTTCAAGGAAGAAGATTACAATATAGAAGATTTCAAGACATACCATGGGAAAATCTGCGTCAAAAGAGCAAGTTGTGATCGCACAGAATGCCAACGGACAAGCTTCTGCAACGACATCGCAATACCACACAGAACGCTTGGAGTCCATAGAATTCTTGGTCACCATAGCTATAGTTATATTATGTATCGCCGTTGTATACTACGTCCTCAAGAAATGCAACAAGCACCACGTACGCAACTTGCAACGAGAACTGAACAGAAATAACTTGGCCACTATTTCTCGTGCTGACCTGACCACGACTGCCGTATAACAAGAAAGAAGAAAGAAGGTTTGGAGGTGTCCAGGGTATAGCCCGGCCCAAACCGTCAACACACGTAACTGCAGCCCAAGTCATCAGCAGTGTCGCCACGAGGTACACAACGCCACGTCAGCGCCAGCCCAACTCCTCACCAGCCACGTGCTTGTACCGGTCTACGCGCAGTCCAACGTAAAGGTTATGTTTTATTAGCTATTTTATCTTTAGAAGTATGTAATTTTCATTTTTCTTAACCTATATTACGTAAATAGATATGCATTTTTATTATCTAGTTAAATATTATGTCTAGTTTGATTATACAGTTACATGAAATCCGTAATTCGTTAAATTATCTTAGAGATTATTTAGTTAAATTAGGACCTGAAAGAAGGCAACTAAATCTTGGTCAGACAAAGATAAGTGAAGCGAAAAAGTTGTATTCCTCCTTTGAAAGTATTTTGTCTCTGTTGCACTTAGGAATAGAACGCAAGGAAATTAGTACAAGTGATATCACTGCTATTCATAAAATAATAAGCGACGTACATATTTTATATAATAAAATAATTACTTTATCTACTTTTGAAGAGGCGAAGCAAGTCAAAATGTCTACAAAAAAAGAATTTGACTTAAAAACTGCAATTTCATTGTTGCCAGTAATGTCTGGACAGGAATCTGTTACTAAGTCACTCATTGATTGTATTGAGTTGTATAATAAAATGATCCTAGATTCGTCATCGCAAGAATTAATTAATTTTGTTCTTAAAACTAGACTTTCTGAAAGTGCAAAATTGCGTATGAAATCGACTTACGACACCGTCGATAACCTTTTAGCTGACATGCATAAATTTTTAATACAAAATAAATCCCAGGTAGCATTACAATGGAAATTACACCAGTGTAAGCAGGGTAATCGTTCCATTGAGTCATTTGGCAATGAATTGGAAAAATTGTTTGTTAATTTAACTATTGCCCAATCAGAAAATAGCCCCAATTCTTACGATGCTTTCAAAACCACTAATGAAAGAATTGCCATAAAACGTTTCGCAGACGGTTTGAGTGACCCCAGATTGAGTACCATTATAGCGGCTAGAAATTTTCAATCTTTACCGGAAGCTATCAGGACTGCCATGGACGAACAATCCTTGTCTTCGTCATTCCAAATTATGAACATTAAGCGTCATAGTTACTCCAATCGCGGGCATAGAAACTTTAATAACCGTTTTCGAGGACATTACAATAATAACTATAATCCATTTAATTACAACCACGGTAACGCGAGATCACCGGGCGCAGCGTCGGGTAACATACCGTCGCATCGCGGACAGTTTAATCGTGGCCGCGGTAGAACTTTTCATAGAGGTCAAAATAATAGGCATTACGGCATTAAGTCAAACAGACCCTCTGTCCAAGTTCAGCACACTACCCACGATGAGTCGACTAGCAATACCAGTTCGCGCGAAATTGTAACTCCCAATGTCGCAACGAACGATTTTTTTCGTTAATTCGCAAAATTTTATTTTTAATTTTAATAATAGTAGTACTGTAAGATTTTTAGTGGATAATGAAGTGATTAATCTTTTAGTTGATAGCGGAGCCAGTCTTTGTGTACTAAAGTACGAATGGCTTAGTAAAAACCGTAAGTTGTTGCAACAATTGCGTAGTGATAGAATAAGCATTAGAGGCGTAAGTGGTAGGTTAGAGTCAGAAGGCTACATTTTTCTAAACTTATTTTATAATAACGAAGTATTTAGTGAAAAATTTTATGTTTTTAAGAATATGTCTTGCACTGCAAATGGAATATTAGGAGATAATTTTTTACAGCGTTATGAAGCAATTATTAACTATAGAGATAGTATATTACAACTTTATAAGAATAATAAACATATTCCTATTGAAATTCATTATAATGCCAGGTATAGACATTCGATACCGCCTCGGTGCGAAGTATTAAGGTTCATCCCAACTACGTCGACATGTGACTGTGTAGTTTTATCAAAAGAAATCCAGCAAGGAGTTTTCGTCGCTGGTATTATTTCGCAACCAAATAATGGTCGCATCCCGTTAAGAATATTAAATACTACGGATAACGAAGTAGAGTGTGATTTTCAAGATCTTACTGTTTATGACATAAATAACTTTGATATTTGTAATTTTTCGGAAAATACAAATAGTGTAAATCGCGTTAAAACATTATTTGAGTTATTGAATTTATCGAATATGAACTCAGAGGAGAAACGTAGCATCGAACATATTTGTGCAAAATATGCTGACGTTTTTCATCTTCCAGGTGACAAATTAACAACCACAAACATAATGACACATACAATAACTTTAAAAGACAACGTTACACCCACTTATATAAAGCCTTATAGGATTCCTCATTCCCTGAAAAAGGAGGTGCAAAAACAAATAGATGAAATGTTAGCAAACGATATAATAGAAGAAACCACATCGGAGTGGTCCAGCCCAGTCTTGCTAGTCCCTAAAAAGTCGGATAGATCTAATGAAAAGAAATGGAGACTAGTTATTGATTACAGACAGTTAAATAACCAAATTAAGGATGATAAATTTCCGTTACCAAATATAACAGATATCTTAGATTCTCTGTCAGGTAGTATTTATTTTTCAAAACTGGACCTTTCACAAAGCTATTATCAGTTATCATTAGAGGAAAATTCGCGAAAGTATACAGCATTCAGTGTAAACAAAATGTACCAGTTAGAGTTAGATCCAAACTCACGAAAATACACAGCCTTCACTACTGATAAAATGTATCAAATGAAGCGTTCACCTATGGGTTTGAAAACATCTCCCAGTGTGTTCTCAAGATTGATGACTATTGCTATGTCAGGTATTAATTATAAAAAAGCCTTTATTTACCTTGATGACTGTGTTGTGATAGGAAAAACGATGGAAAATCATAATAAAAACTTAATTACAGTTTTAGAACGCTTACGAAAAGTCAATTTAAAATTAAATCCAATAAAATGTGAATTTTTGCGCACTGAAATAGTATATTTAGGTCATAGAATAACATCACATGGCATTCTTCCTGACGACAGCAAAATTAAGGCCTTGTGCAACTATCCGGTGCCATCGAACTCAGATGACGTCAAGCGCTACTTAGCATTTGCTAATTATTATAGACGTTTCATACCTAACTTTGCTAATATTGCGTACCCATTAAATAAATTATGTAAAAAGAATGTAGAGTTTAAATGGACGTCCGAATGTGACAAATCTTTTCACGAGTTAAAATCTGCTTTAATATCACCGCCCGTATTGCAGTATCCTGACTTTTCGGAAACGAATATTTTTCAGCTGCGAACAGATGCTTGTAAGACTGGATTAGGCTCGGTTTTGTCTAATAGTAATGGTCACGTAATTGCTTACGCGAGTCGTAACTTAACGTCCGCAGAAAGTAGATACCCTATAATTGACTTAGAATTACTAGCTATAGTATGGGCAGTAAGGCATTTTAGACCATATCTGTATGGCAGAAGGTTTAAAATCTGTACCGATCATAAGCCATTAGTATATTTATTTAGTTTAAAGGATCCCTCTAGTAGACTTACGAAGTTTAGACTGTATCTTGAAGAATATGACTTTGAAATTGTGTACATCCCAGGGCGAAATAATGCAGCTGCAGACGCATTAAGTCGAATCCCTATGACAATGACCTGTGATGATTTAAAATCTATTGGAGAACAAGTAGTTTCTGTACTGACGAGAGCACAAACAAAAAAGTTAACGTCTCAGATATCTACTGATAACAATAATTTGACTGAAGAATGTTCTACCAGTAGCAGGCCTGATCAACCTGAGACTGTGGAAATTCTTAAAAAACCCAAGGATGTGATAGAATTAGTTTTTATAAATGACAAAGATTTTAGTAAATTGATTTCTCACTGTTCTGGGATAGAATACTGCATCTATGCACCTTCGCGTTGTACTATATACCTAAATACTCGATCGTTATCTACCCCGTCGGAGTTAGCGAGAGACTTAGGATCGTTGTGCGAAAAAGAAAATATAAATGAAATATTAATTATTAAGAATAGAGAAAATGCAACAAATATAAAAATACTTGCAAGTCATATGAAATAGTTGCAAATTAAGTTACCCAGAATTTTAATTACAAGACATATAATTAAAATTTTTAATCACGAGGATAAAAAAAATAATATTGAATGACTTTCATTTGTTACCCACTAGTGGACATGTAGGGATAAATAGAATGATAGGCAATTTAAAAAGATATTACTACTGGCCAGGTATGACGAATGATGTCATTAATTACGTAAAAAAGTGTCAACAATGTCAATATAATAAATTCCCTAATCGTCTTGTAAAAGAGCCGATGGTTATAACAAATACTGCAAGTTCAGCATTTGAACGTGTCGCGTTAGATATTATGGGTCCATTACCGACTGATATCAACAATAATAAGTACATCTTAACATTGCAATGTGACTTATCTAAATTCGTAGAGGCATATCCCATGCAGAGTAAGGATTCCGAATCAGTAGCCAGAGTCTTCGTTTCGAATTTTATTTTGAGATACGGAGTACCTAAACAAATCATTACAGATAAAGGTACAGAGTTTTTGTGTAATATTATGGAAAATGTGTGTAAAATATTAAAAATAGAACATTTAAATTCCACACCTTATCACCATGAGACTATAGGCTCATTAGAAAACAGTCACAGACATTTAGGCTCATATCTTCGAATTCAGAGTGATAGGAATAATATTGATTGGAGTGATTGGTTACCATTTTGGTCATTCTCTTACAATACTACAGTGCATTCAGAAACAAAATACTCACCATTTGAGTTAGTGTTTGGTAAATGTTGTAAATTGCCGTCAGATTTTGGAACTTCAGTTGAACCTTTGTATAATTACAATGATTACCCAAAAGAAATGAAATATCGTCTACAGCGAGCACAATACGATGCCCAGCAGAATTTGTTAACAAATAAATTTAAAAGAAAACTTATGTATGACAAAAAAACTTACTCCATAACTTACCAAAGGGGTGACCTAATTCTTATAAAAAACCAAACAGGTAATAAACTTCAAAACATATATAACGGTCCCTATGAAGTTATTGAGGAAGTTTCACCTAATGTTAAGATCTTAAAGGATAATAAAGAATATATTATACATAAGAATAACACTAAAAGGTATTTTAGTTAGCATTAAGCTTTTATTGTATTCTTAATTGTTATAAATAATTTTAAATATATTTGGTTTATATAAAAATACTTATATGAAATAATTGGGTAGGTATAATATTTTAAATTTGATATTTTGTAAGTTTTTTTTCTCCTTAAAAAGGGGAAGGTGGCAACAGACATTTTTCGGGGGAGTTGTAATGTAATGAAATATAATATTATAGATTTCTTTGTCAATTAGTTAAAATAGGTATACGTGTGCGAATATTGCATAGGTTGCAACTTGAACTTAGGTGCTGCGTAATTAGAACATTATTGTACTTTATGTTTAATATTTTTGGTATTCAATAAAATGACTCTGAACGAGTAAGATATGTTTTTATTCACAACACCTGAACAACCCAGCATATTACACCCAGCATATTACATCGGTGTCGGACGATCGGGGAATCGGCGACGGAATTCGCGCTGCGCCAACACCACAGACTAATTTCTACGCAAAAAATAGATAATTATGATTATACCGCGTACTTGGGGAGTGTATTGCGATATGGCTTGTTCACTTGTATTCTACATCTGTCTAGTCTACAAATGCCAATACAGATTTGACATAGGCCGCCATTTGCAAAAACAAGAACATAGACACACCCTATAGGGTGATTTCTTTTGGCCCACCTTGTATATGGGAAGTATACCGAGAGCATTTCTTATCGATTAAAAAAAGAAAATATATCAAAATTGGGTCCCAAACAACGGAAAAATCGATTATCATAAATTAAATAAATCGTCTATCATAAATTGAAAAAAATGCGTATAATAATTTGGAGCAATAACCTTTTATAATTTAGTTAAAAAAATCAAATAGTATTGGAACTAGAGTCGTATCGAGCTTTTTTGTCCGCCACATTTGTGTGGCTTATCCTCTAAGACACTATACTGTTATGAATTTCAACACATTCGCACAATAACATTAAACATTTGTGTTTCCGCATGTGAGTAAGGTCGCCAGAGCTCATTGGGGTGTGGGGAAGGGTCAGCAACACTTGTTTGCAAGGCCGGTAACGTACCCGCGATTCCTCAGGTGTTGCGAGTGTGCATGGGCGGTGCGGCGGTGGTCACTTACCGTCAGGTGACCCACTTGCTCGTTTGTAGCCCTCTGATACAAAATAAAGCTTATTAAAACTCATACAGAAATTGAATATTAAAACCTTAATATATACTATTTTATACTTTATGCTTAAGCATAAAGTATAAAAGATATATAATTATAGTATATATAGTATAAATATAGTATAAGATATAATAATAACAACATAGGTATAGTTTTGTTTGTTTTGTTATATGGAATAATAGCAGTAGCGGTTCAAAGTAAAGATAGATAAATATTTAGGTTTAAGTATAATTTAAATAAATTAGGATAATAGGCAGTGGAAGGATAACTAACCATAATTAGATTAAGGGAATTCGATAGGATGAATGTGATTTTTATTTTTCTACTTAAGGGTATGCATAGGGCACACCACGGTTTTTAATCGCGCCGTTGACGCGCGTTTGTAGCGATACACACGCGAGTTGGCATCGCGTTTGTATCGACACAAACAAAAACTGCTCGTTAGGATAAAAGCGCGCCGTCGACACGCGTTTCGAAAACGCTCGTCGACAGCGCGTTTAAAAAACGTTGTGTGAATAGGCCCGAAATCGGCAACATTATTAAAAATCTAAACAATAGAAAAAGGTGTGCATTATAATAATAGAATAGAATATACCTAAATTGTAACTAAATCAATCTACTTGCTAATTTGCACGACTTTTGATGATATTAGTTTATTTTTCAAGTAGATTGATTTATATATATATATATATAGCAGATTGGAGCCTCATCCTTCAGTTTCTATTTAGTGCTAGACTTATCAAAAGTCATGCAGATCCATTGCCCAACTTTTATACACTACCTTTTGGATCAATGTTGCCGATTTTAGTACAAAAATGTGTTTTGCACACATATTCCCCTATTGAATGCAATTAGGGCGATAGGTGGTGGAACTCCAATTAGCCGCCCTGGGCCGAAGTTCCAACCCTTTGGAGGCACTCTCTGACAAGAGTTAATTTGTTTGTAGTCACTAACCTCTATTCTCCGTTGGTGCAATGAAAGCTTCTTGACGTGAAACGTCATGCCAAAGTCTTAATGGAAAAGTTAATAGATCATTGCTTCTGCTCTCCGCTGTTATTTTTTTTTTTTTGTTTATCTTGTCTTTTTTGGTCCTCTGGAGCAATATATTTCTGTATTGTTAGATATTATTTTTATGAGAAACTACTACTATCTATCTATATATAGTATGTATGTAGTATGCGTTGTTATTGCCGTAGGTTACTCCACGGTGCCTGCAGCAAAATGCTGAGCTTATGCCTTTTCGGCACATCACTATAATACCGAAACTTATTATCATTTATTAATTAAGATGCATTATGTGCTAGAATATTTGTATATTATGTATTCCCATTGCTTTAAGCAATAAGTTCTTGTTTTTTTAATTCGCGTATATTTTTAGTTAGCAGCCCTTGAGAATGGTTCGTGGAGGACTGAAACACGTGTTGGGTATCGTACTGGCGCATGTAATTTGCTTTTTATATTGTCCTTCTTGAATGTGCATATTTTAGCGGGCAGGAGGGCGGTGTAAATTGCATGATTATACTGACAATTAGCGGAATTAACACTACGTATTGATTTTGTATTATTTTTTTGTATAACTGTAGAAATAAATAAATAAAATAAAAATAAATTTTAATTATCCAGGCGCTTTTCTGATCGAAAAGATCGTCAGTGATATGGAGTATTGATGTGCATTTATAAATCTTATGTGAGCACCAAATTAGGGTGTAAATGGCGTGGCAAAAATATTTAATTACGCGGCACTGGTGTATCACCGAGGATGTCTAATCGAGTCATACCTCTTATCAATTTGTCGCAACGTTTTTTTACATAGTTTCTTACGGTATGCAAATATCACGTGACAGTGTTTACCAATAGTGCTAGTATTCAGAGCGTGGAGTGTCGCGCAACCCCGATATGCGATCCACTCACTACAACTCGGATAGAACTACCTTTGCTATAATATATGATAATGAGAACCACTTTGAATGGTGATTGTTTACAAGATTCAAAGAACTATATAAGAATAAATAATAAGAATAAATTTTAAACATAAGAATAAATTTATTGCACCACCCTGTCAAGGTGATATTACTGAGAATATGTTTAAGAAACACTGCCGCACTTTACTTTGTCGTATAGACAGGTTGATAAGCCGCCCTGTATGCAGACCAAGATAAGCCAACAACCAAAAAGATCGAGTCAGTTATTCACAGATTTTTTGTATTACACACAAAGAAATATGACAAATTGCTTCTCCCTTATTTTGCGGTCACTACAAAAAATATCGTAATGAACATTTATTGTTCTGAATATTTTGGAATATTAATTTAACAAGATAACCGCAGTACATTTTTAGAAAGTACATAAATAGCGGGATGGATGCGCGCTGAAGACTGGGTCTTAAGAAAAATAATAACAGCCATATAGTTAAGACCCATACCCAAGCCAGAGGCCAGCTGGGATTTTCTCATATAAACGTATTTATGGATTTTAATACTAGACCAATATTTGCGTTAGATAAACCTATTTTTGTGGCCTTCCAATAACCCTCCGAAATTCAATGAAAGATAACAATTTGGTACCATGTGTCCTGTGAATATTTTTGTTAAAAGCAACGCCCGTACTAGCGAAATTATTCCCTGTATCACGGGTTACTTTAGATACTTATAATTGAGGCACAACATCAGCTATAATTTAGAAGCTGGAGATGTTTATAATATCTAAGTTATCGTTTAATTAGCTTTGCTTTATGATTCCTATTAATATGAAAATAACTTTGTATTACTATGAAATTTCACGCGATACAATCTAAATCGTGTTATTAAATTTCAGGCAGACGGTGAAATGGCTAAACGTTGCCAGTAACTAAACATATTTCATTTGGAAGTATATTTGAAGTTATTATCACTCTGCTGGCTCCCGCGTTAGTTAAGCGATAGTTTTGTCCACAAAAAATAAGGTCCTGGTTTCAAATTTCGGATATTGGGATTTTTATGGCAAATATAACACCTAGTAGCAGCCAGAGTCTGGAAGTTATCGTGCCTCGGAGAGTACCTTAAGCCGATGGTCCCGACCAGGACCCGAAGTCCAGGTAGAATTTTGGTCATGACGGTCGGCTTCAATGGAGAAACACCATCTGCGTTGATTGATAGTGAACAAGTCTGTGCACAAACTTAGTTATTTTCCGACACGACCGAAGAGAGTTCAGAGCCCTTACACTTGAGCCAGCAACACCATCAACTTCCTGATTTCGTGAAATGTTTCTTTGCAGAAAGTACGAAATAGGAATTTTTGGTCCTACCCAGGATCTGAACTAAGTTTATGCGATTGAACATTCTGCCTAAAACACGAACATACGGGTTGAATAGAAATCATCTTATTTATAGTTCAATAAATAAAAGTAAACGCACAATCCCATATTATTATGACGTAAGCTTCTAAGTAACCAATACTATCTCAGTGATTGAAGGCAGCATCAAGTCACGTAAAGAAACCTAATAGCTACTTCAGATTAATTCTACATTACTATGTAAATAACATCGACTCTATCTAATAGTAATCAATACGTCGCGCATACGAATGAAATCGGTTCTAATTCGCTTTCTCGTCTTACGATTATTTACGACACTAAAAGTAAAAAGTACTTTATTATAGTTATAGATTTTTTACATCAGGTTTACAGTAAGCCTATGACGCTTTCAATGCTTCACCAGACAAAAGATGCGAGCGGGGCTCACGCCAAGCATATATAGACTAGTAACTAATTAATATCGCCGATCGTCTAATTAATATAATCGAGACTGTTTCCGCTAATTGTGAATGGATCGGCTAGCTTTAATGCAATCCGATTTAATTTATTCCTTGTGTTCATAACTACTACTACTACTAGTTATAAATAAAAGAAAGAAATATCTTTTACCACCTTTCGTCTTTCTAGTTACCTACTCTTAATTGGGTTTGGATGTGGGGTACAGCATTAGACGTTCCAACAATATTCTTTAACGATCTTTACATTAGAAACTATATAGATACCACTATTACATTGTAAATCAATATTATAAATGCAGAGTTTAATAAATATGATATTCTTTGTTTATGGATAATGTTGTGAAATTTATAATAGTAGCAATACTACCCACGTCATATCCTGTATGAAGCATCTTATTACAAACAAGTCGGTACTCCTTCAAGCCTATCTTCCGATGTTTCTATTTCGATTTAACACTCTACAGATGCACTAGTAAACGAACTCGGGCGTTAAGTAAACATAATAATATCGGCTGAAACAATATCCCACCATATCGGCTTGCGTGCGGTTGCGTGCACACACGCTGCGTACGCGCAACGCGCCGTTCAGTCGCCGCACCACGCGGACGTAGAGCGCACCTCCGCCGGTACTTTCTACTTTTCTACATTCAAATATCGTAGTTCGCGAATATGAAGTGACTGTGATTTTTTTTTCCGTTTGACTTATTTTTATTTCGTCATGGAAAGTGAATAGACAAGGCAGTGTTTTCTTTTTTTTTGAGTGTTTTTGTTTCAATTTTGCAAACTAAGCAGAGGTTTAATTGAATAATAAACGGGCACGAACGCAACATTATCGACGGAATGCGTAGAAATCGTTTCGCATGAACGATCGTATAGAAGATCTACGAGTATCATGGAGGTAACCATCGGGTAGTGAACTGGTGTACCTTCATCGATTTCAGGCATCGCTGGCTTTTGTTTCATGGCTGATGCGCCGGCAGCCGTTAGTACCTGCTTTACTATTATTTACAACGCACTGGTGTTTAGCGTTCACTGTCTACTAACAACTATAGTGGAGGAACACTTGATTATAGCCAGTTAACCACGTAATTAGCCCAATTGAACACCTCACCGTAGTAGCGAACACTTTAATTTCCACAAAACTGTGCATCCCGGAAATACACAAGATTTTTCTTACAAGAAAAAGCACTCCAAGGAATGAATACGTCTCGTACACGGGTTTTATTACCGGATGTTTACTGTAGGGTGCATTTGACATACCACATAACATTTTCACTCGCCGTGAACCTTAGCTTATTATTAATAAGAGTGATTTTTAACAGCGTCTTGTTATTTTGGTGGAACAATCAACGAACTTCTAAATCCGGATTTCAGGAGTTGGGTAGTAGTAGTAAGGAGCAAAATGTATGCTATTCAAAGTGTTAATGAATCTCATGATGTGGGTGGCCGTTCAGATGATTTGAATGCAAGTGATGATGAATTTATCGGCGTTATATAATATTCTGTTTTTATTAATTTAATTTCTAAATGAACGCTTTGAGAAACTTATGTGGTGTCATGTACATAAATCTGATTGTTGTCCACCCAATTTGATGGTATTATAAATTTCGATTGTGATTTTTCTCAGCGCTGCGACATTTCCTTCTTTAAAGGAGCACTAATCTCACGGTAGGCAGTAGTTCGCTGTGCCCCCTGGCATTGCGATTGACTGTGAGTAGCGGTCACCACTTTCCATCAGGTCGGCAGCTAGATCGTCCGACTCGAAAACCAAAAATAAATTTAATTGGTATCAATTGAATTATAGAAGAAACCTTTTTATTTGTTCCACCAATTCGGCATATAAGCATAGGTACGGCTCCCCTGCTGGTTTAGCGACCGTTGTCTACCTGTAGAAAATCCCCATGCTGTAGAAATTAAGGACCGTGATAGGCAGATCATTCCACAGCCTTAGCGTACGGAATTTCGCTGAAACCGTACCGTACTAGATCTTTAATGTTTTAGGGTGTGTGGTTAAACTTTCTGTTGGCGGAATTGGCAGATGTTTACCATAGCCTATAACACTTAGTGTATTTATGTCATGGCATAACGTTGACCCTCCCAATGAGCTCTGGTTACATTCCTTACACCCAGGACCTGATTTACCCACAGGTATAATTAGGCTTGAGCTTAGGGCGCAAGAACCGCGTGGCGGTGCTATAAATGAATATTGATTTTTAATATATTTTTTTAAATAATACCACGGCAATACCGACTGGCCACTAAATATTAAATCAACATTTTTAGTCAGGGGCAGGCACAAGCAAGATAGACCAATCAGACACTACTTACACCCAGGACCATAACATTAACAATATACCTATGTAGTGTTCTCAAAGGTGGAGGTACTTCCCAAATCTAGCTGCTCATAGAGCGAAAGAACGCTATGCTGTTACCGTTTAAAGTTACCCAGGGTTTCTAGGGTCTAAAGGCTCGGATGTATAGCCACCGAATACTTATCCCTTGCTTAGAATCCTCATTTAAAATTCACATTGATATTTGGTAAGTTTACTAAGTGGCTTACAATTACACTTTGTATTTTTCCTGCAAGTGTAGTAAACTTAGTTGTTGGAATTAACATAAAAGTTGACATTGTAGATAACAGTGTCACTCTTGTATTATGTTTCGAAACTTTCTTAGAAAAATGTAATAAACACACGTACGGAAAATAATATTAAAAAGAAAATAATGTACATATGGTCTTGTACTGACTGTCGTTAGGACTTTGAAAAAATAATTTATCAAATTGCAAAATTCAAAGGCCCTACTGGACACTTTTGACATTACCAAATGCCCTTTGGCCGGTCTCTATATTCTTTGTCAAATGTACAACTATTTTAACTGAACTTACTTTATCGTATGGGCAGTGTACTTTACCCTAGTGTCAGATTCGTTCATGCCGACCGGTAGCCCTCTGACATGGCTCAACGACCGCTTAATTTGCCTTCCGAAGCACTGAGGCGCTCCGAAATTATACCACTTTGGCGGTCACCCATCTATATAGGCCGACTGATCACTTAAAGAGATAAGAGGAACTGGCTGTGAGCACCTCTGACCTTAACTGAACTGTATAGTCTGTAGAGGTAATAACAAAACTACAATACATTTTACTGCACGAATGGCGCAGTGGTAAAAGTAGTCACCTCACTGCCACCTCTATCCTCTCGTGTTCCGGGTTCAATCCCTGCACATGACAACTATTTGTTTGATCCATAAATAGTTGCCTTTGATGTACTGTGTGCCTTTAATGGTATATTTGTAAACCGCTCGCGATACAGGGAATTATTTCCATAGTGCGGGTGTTGTATTACATAAGACAAAAAAGCAATGCTATATACCTAAAAAATATGTTGAAATGCGTTGAATAGCTAATATCGTCCTCTAAACTTGACACCTGCCCACATAGTATCCAAGTTAGGAATATGCATATTAAGTAAGACGCTTTGTTATAATGCAAAGTTAATGATTATGAATTACGTCATTAAATAAGTTTTAGTGTCACCTACGTACAGGAAAAGCGATAGGCCTCTTCTATTCTATTCTATTTAATAGCATTCTACGGTAACCGTTTCCAATGTCAACGGATTGTTTTTGTTTTGGACAGTATTATAAAAGATGTTTGGGATAAAATACACATGGTTCACTACACAACTATTCACTGCACAATTATAATGCCAACCGAAAGACGTCCACCGCTGGAGAATGGCCTCCCCAAAGATCTCCACAATTTTCCCAAGATCATCGGTCCACCTATGTCGTTGGTGCCTACGCTGCGTCTTCCGGTATGTCACTCTCCACTCAAAAGGACCAACGGTCGCTGGGGTAGAAACCCCAGCGACCGTTGGTCCTACGAGTTATATGCCGTGTCTACTGCCCCTATCATATATATAGCTTGGCAATTCTTTGGGCTATACAGGGCTGCTTCTAAAGGAGACGGATACGTTTTCATACAATATTGGGCCCGGATGTAAAAGATAAAAGTGGTGCCAATTAATGTGTCTATAAATTATCAGCCAATCACAAAAAATCCACGGATTTTTTCAATCTGTGAGCAGGGAGCGTTCAAGTATTACGTAACGCAATCTTTGAAGATTTTTTACCCCCCCTCCCCCCACTGTAACGCTCCGTAACGTTTTTCTGTACCCTCCCCCCCCTCCCCTCTCTAAACGTTGCGTAACACTCAAGTGATCATTTTTACCCTGAAGTCGCAAAAAGTTATGTTATAGTTTTTATTCTTGGTATAGTTTTAATTGCCTTATAATAAAACAAGAGATTTTTAATTCGCAACACCTGCGTATTTTGTTTATTTATTTATAAATTTTTGGCCTTACACACAATTGTTTTTCTCCTTCATTCTCCTAAGTATTTTAGCTTTTTTTACTAAAGTCTCCAAATAAAATAACATTTATTTTAACTTTTGGCAATGCAATTATAAACCGAAACCCAACTGAGATTAAACATTTTACTCGAAATAAAATCGTATTCTTAACAAAATTAAAAAATAATCAACTATTAACTAAGTATTTAAGTAGGCCTATAAAAACAATTCGATTGAAATTACTGCTCCTCTGTCCACGGGTTTACTAGCCACTCAGATTCTTTCATCACTGGTACCTGGAGTGCAGACGAAGACGGTTCTGGAATTGTTAAGCCACTTGCATCAACTTCGTCTTCGTCGAGCCAGTCAGCATCCTCAGACGATGTTTCATAATGACGCACAATGCAGAGAAGCTCGTTTGCCCTTTTGGCAGCAAGGCGCTGTGGCCGTACTCTAGTTTCACAATGGTCTTGGACAGTCTTGCCATGCTCGTAACGACAGTGCATTTGATCACTCCTGTGAGATGTGAAATAGATCCCACATGTTGGACATACTTTTTTCTTTAGGTCGGATTGTACATATGGACAAAAGAAATCGTAAGGCATCTGCTTAAATCCTTCTAGAGGAGGTGACAGATCAACGGACAATCTCAAAAGAAGTGGCGAAAACTTGCATTTTCCTTTGTTTAGCAAACTGGGTACTACGAGCTTGCTTGAGGTTTGAAGCATTGGGCAAGGTGGCGGCATGAAAGTATCCGTAAACACAGATTTCAATGCACTTCTCGGTGGTGAACAGCAGGATTCATCCGCGCATTTTATAACTTGTAAGAAATATTGAGATTCACGGACGTGAGCGCTATACCACGCGAGATTTGGTTCTGGTGGATCCTGCATGCTATCTTCGGGCTGTCTATACTCCGCCGAAACGTTGTAATCATCAATTTTTATTTCTCTCCACACTTCTGCAAGTGTTTCCCCAGCGTGCTGAAAATTGCGTTTTTCCAAATCATCATCCATAGTCATTCCTTTGTCGTCGAGATGAGAACCAAAATGTTCATGAGGCAGAATGACGCCTGCCAGTCGTTTGCTGAGGGGAGCCATGCGACGCTCAACTCGGTTATATGCGCTCCGCCCAGGAGCATTAGTCGCTATAAACAGGGCGTCCAGGTTGTTTTAATAACACCGACTACCGCAATAGTCTTCTGCATTAACACTAACAAATACTGACAACAAAAACAACATTCAATGACGTCAATACAATCTAAGGGATTCCCCGTGAAATATAAACGAAAGGGTTTGCCAACATGCGAGAACAAATTAAAAATGACGACCAGCCTAATACAATCGAGAGATTCCCCGTAAAACGTAAACGAAAAGGGTTACCAATTTGGGAGTTTTAATTCCCTATTTTTTTAAATATAAAAAAAGAAATAATGTTACGTAACGTGTTGTAAGAAAGACCCCCTCTCGCCCTGTAACGCATCGTAACGTTTTACAAGACCCCCCCGCCCCCCCAAATTGCGTTACGTAATACTTGAACGCTCCCGCAGAGTTATAGAAGATTTAGTACTTAATAGAGAGGTAATGTACCAGCCTATACTAAACAGCTGATTTTTAAGGGCGATTGCTATTTAATAGTTATCCGTGTCCAGTATGTTAGCAAAGGTCGTACACGTTAAGCAATATCAGAAGTCCGTAGAGAAAATGCAATTGTCGAGGGATATATAAACAAAACAATAAAAAATACTCAAATCACACACGCACTAAACGATACAAGAAACGAGTGACCGATCATAGATTAGGATTCAAAATCTGTCACCAGTCACTGTCAGCATAAATTAAAATATAGTTGCCAATAACTAATAAATCGATTTGAACGTAACCGATATTATGATTTCTATTTATTTTGTGGATATTTTAATTTTTACTTTTGACATTATGTTAATGTATTTAATAATTATTATGATTAAATCGGTTATCTGGTGTCTGGTGCAAGAGTTTTTATATAACATTGTTTGAATTCATTAACGTTAATCGATTATAGTAATCAACAACCAATTTAATTCGTGACTTAAACTTATTTTGAGATTTCTCCTTTTCCAGATTGTAAATTGGTTCAATTTTTTAAAGAAAAATATAACGCTTTTTTTAAACCATATCTATCATAACATATTACAGTCAGGCCCAGAAATCCCCGTCTCCTTTAATTCTGATTATTTCACTGCAGAATAGTTGAGTGTAACCTATATGTTATGTAAGTTTCTGTATTATCCTTTTTTTTTTTTTTTTTTTTTTGATAAGGCAGGGGGAATGCTAATGCATGCCACCCGCAAAAAGTGTCTGCGGGTGGGTATGTCGGACTCGCACCGACTAAACCTAACCTGCCGTGGACTTCTACTGGCGCCTGATAGGGGGAGCCCCGGGAACGCGGGTATGCTGCTCCGGTGCCCCTCTTTTGCGCCGGGTCCCAGATGGTTGGGACACGCACCCGGAGAGGACTGTGGGTTGTCCTCCCCATTTGCCGACTCCTGCCAGTACGGCACAGCAACTGCGCCACAAACAGTTCGCTGTCTTCCCGGGGCTGCTTGCACGTGGCGGCAGTTGAGGACACTTCTCATACTGCCACCGCAGCCCCGAGGGGAGTTGGGCTAACGGCTGCCGCCGCCACCCCGACGCCTCCTCCGCCTACGAGCGGGATCGGCTCGTTCCCGATCCCGTTCGGCGGCCTCCTTCTGCAGCAAAACTGCCTCACAGAAGGAGACCACGGCGTCCCATTTGGTGGAGTCGCCAGCCAGCATCGCATACGCGACTGCTGGCGGCGAAAGATCCCGTCCGATCTCAGCGACCAGGACTCGTCTCTCGGCCTCCCAGGCCGGGCACTCCTCCAGCGTATGCTGGGCAGAGTCCAGGTCGCTCCCGCAATGGTGACAATGTGTCGTCACTTCTCGGCCGATCCGGCACAGATACTCACCGAAACACCCGTGTCCGGTGAGTATCTGAGTCAGTCTGTAGGTGACGCAACCGCCCTTCCTTCCCACCCAGGCCTCGAGGTGAGGCAGGATAGCACCGACGGCACGTTGGCGCGCGTTCAGCCGCAACTCAAGCCTTGCGCGCCACTGTGCTAGTACGCGCCGGTGTGCATCCCGCCTATAGGCAACGAGCGTCTGCTCTGGCGCCAAACCGCTCTCCCGGCGGACGCGGATCTCGGTGTAAACCGTCGCGTCAACTGCCGCCAGGAGATCAAACGGCGGGAGGCGCGCCAGGAGTGTCGCCGCCTCAAAAGATACCGTCCGGTATCCTCGTGCGATCCGTATGGCCACCACACGCTGCAGGCTGTTCAGAATAGCTCTGCAGCGGGAGGCGCCCGTCAGGCGTTCAGACCAGACGGGCGCCCCATAAAGGACCATGGATCGCACGACACCTCCGTAGAGGCGGCGAACTTCTTCCCTGGGACCCCCGAGGTTCGGCAAAAGCCGGTGTAATGCTCCGGTTACCCGGCGCACTCGGGGGGCCAGACGCTCGAAGTGCTCCTCGAAGCCCCATCGGCTGTCTAGGGTGAGGCCCAGGTACTTCATGTACCGCCCCACCCTGACCTCTGTGTCACCTACACGCAACGACGTACTGGGTGGTTCCTCCCTACGGCGTAAGCCGTGGAACCATAGCGCCTCGGTCTTGTGAGGCGCTACCCGAAGGCCCAGTCTCGTTATGGCCGCGACGACACACGCGACACCGAGTTCGGCGAGCCGTACCGCCCGCTGGAAACTTACCTCCCGGGCTATGACGAGCGTGTCGTCCGCATAGCAGACGACGCTCACCCCGGGAGGGAGGCTTATCCGCAGGACCGCATCGTACGCGAGGCTCCATAGCAGAGGTCCCAACACGGACCCCTGAGGAACCCCGCAGGAGAGCTCCCTCTGGATCTCAATCCCGTTCCGACCGACGAATTTAATCGTCCTGTCGCGCAAATATGCCCCGACTATACCACGGAGATAGGGAGGCACGTTATGATGCACCAGTGCCTCCCGTATCGCCCGCCAGGGGACGGAGTTGAAGGCGTTGACGATGTCTAAGCTCACCGCCAACGCCACCCCCCCCGCCCGAACGGCGGGCTCCAACAGGGCGCGGACGCGGTTGATCGCGTCCAGCGTCGAACGTCCCTGCCGGAATCCGAATTGGCTGTCCGATAAGTCGGGGCCAACGCGCGACAGATGCTCGCTGAGACGGGCGGCTATGACACGCTCAAAGAGCTTACCCGCCTCGTCCAGCAAGCAGATTGGTCGGAACGCCGAGGGAGAATCGGCGGTCCTGCCTGGCTTCTGCAAAAGCACCAGCCTTGCCTCTTTCCAGCAGGTGGGGAACACGGCACTACGGAGGCAGCTGGTGAACAGTTGCCTCATCCGGTCCCCCAGGACTGCCAGGGCGCAAACCCACGCCCTGCCCGGTATCCCATCCGGGCCAGGGGCGGTATTTCGGGCTGCAAGTCGCCGTACTGCTCGGTCCAGCTCCCCCTCCGTCACCTCCAACTGGTCGTCCCAATCATGGTACGACGGTGACGGAGGGTCCGAGGGACTGTCCTGGACCCTAGGGAAGAGGGTGTCCACCACCCTCCTCAGGAAATCCGGGTCCAGGGTACTCGTCAACGGAGGGACCCACGGTCTGAGCTTGCCCAGTACCATTTTGTATGGGCGCCCCCATGGGTCCCTATCCAGTCCCTCGATGAGCTCGTTCCAGGACCGAGCTTTGGCTTCCGCTATCGCGATGGATAGCGCCTTGACGGCGACTTGATACGCCCTGTGCGCTCCGGCAGCCTCTTCGGCATTGGCTCGCCTCCTCCGACGGGCCCGCTGGTGTCGGCGACGCGCTGCGACATACTCCGAACGGAGTCGCGCGATTTCAGCCGACCACCAATACTGCGAGCCTCGTCTGGCACCCGGACGGATCCGGGGCATCGACGTGTCGCAGATGCGAGACATGATGCCCCGGAACCAGCCCGCTTGCGGATTGGGATCGGACGGGATCCTCTCTCCACCCTCACTCGCCCCCCAGGCGATGGCGACGGCGGCAGCCGTCAACATGTCGCGGTCCAAGCGGCGTAGGCACCAGCGCCGCGGTGGGTCAACACTACTGCGGTCAGGGCCGCCTCGGGGCGGACGGAAGGCCACGCTGAAGAGTATGTGTCGGTGATCCGACAGCGTGGCAATTTCCTCCGCAACTCGCCACCCCGAGACCAGGTGCATGGCCGAGGGAGTCGCCCACGTCAAGTCGACGATCGACTCCCCCTGCCACCGCACACAGGTGCTGACTGAACCCCGATTTAAAAGACGGAGGTCCAGTCCGGCGGCCCATTCCAGTAGTGACTCCCCTCGAACGTCGTCCCGGGCATCGCCCCACAGACTAGAGTGGGCGTTAAAATCGCCCAGGACGAGTACCGGACGGGACTGGTAAGAGCTAATATGGCTCGTTAGGCCGTCCAGGTACGCCTCAAAATTTGCGAGGCCGCAATTCGGGGAGATGTAGCAGCCCACCACGACTGCTGGTCCCCACTCCACGATGACGAATCCGGGCCCCTTGGCCAGGAGTGCACAATGGGGGTCACGTTCCCCCCCTGCCCAATAAATGGCAACGAGGCCCCCATCCGCCCCGAACCAACGAGGGTGGTCGGGAACGGAGTGAGGCTCCGCCACTATCGCTAGGGCAACCGAACGCTCAGCAATCGTCTGCGCAAGAAGAGCTTGCGCAGCGATGCAGTGGTTCAAGTTGCCCTGCAAAATAAGTTGGGGGGGAAAGAATTTTTACACCTCCATGGACACCCCACCGGGGCCAGAGCCCGGATCGTTGGACCGCAACGATGTAGGAGCGGACGTGGCAGGACGTCCCGCTCCCTTTGCTTTAGGTGGCGTGCACCTACCGCTGCCCAGGCGATGGTTTGCCGGCCTGCCAAGGTCGGCACACACAATGCAATGAGGGGCGCGCGCCGTGCATTCCTTCGCCTTGTGGCCCTGTTGGCCACAGACGAAGCACGACGCGCTCCGGTCGCACCCGGTGCACCGAGCCCTGACATGCCCCCTCTCCAGGCAGCGGTAACACTGGAGAGCTCTGGGTGGTAGCGCCACCACCCGGACTGACATCCAGCCCACCAGTACCCGGCCGATTGCCGCTAATTTGCGGGCGGCCACTAGTGGGCACCGAACCCACACCGAACCTAAGCCCGACGGGGAGAACCGAATTTCGCCGACCTTTACGTCAGCGACGGCACATCCTCCCGTCGCGGCCAAGGCTTCAGCCACTTCGGTGGGGTTGACGGAGTCGTCCAGGTCTAACACCCGGAGCTCTCCCATTGTCACAGGGCGCGCCACCAACGCACCCGTCTCGGCTAAAGCCTCTCTGAGGCGAGAGGCCAGAGCCTCCGCCTTGGTGGACCCCTCTGGACCAGGGATTCTCAAAATGAGACCCCCAGTCAAGGCTCTCTTTGGGCGGAGACCTGCCTCTAGACCAAGTTCCTTCAGCTGGACCTTGGTCCTCGCCACCTTCATTATCTCGGCCAAATTAGTGGCTGAGTTTGGCGGCAAGTTTATAGTAACCGCCGCGGAGGGCGGCGGTCGTGGAAGCGTAGCCGCTCTCTTTTGAGGTAGGGACGGTGGCGGACGATTTTGGCGAGCAGCCTTGGCTCTGGCCTTTCGGCCAACCACCTGGGCCCAGGTGCCTTCAGCGGGGGGTGGAGGCGCTGTCAGCGTCGGCATCGCTGGAGTCCTATGTGCAGCAGCGGCCACTGCAGCAGCAGTCCGGCGCCTCCACTGCCGGCCACCCCGCTTTCTGCTCGTCTTAGTCTCCGTGACAGGCGCCGTTGGTGGCGGCGCTGTGCTCGGGTTGAGCAGTGGGCGGATGGCCCTCCCCGGGAAGATCTCATCCATTAAATTTTGACGCATCTGGACCAGACGTTGGTCCCAGATGCGCCCTATTTCCTCCATTTTGCGGTCCAAAAGGGCCGCAAATTTCTCGCCTGGATCTTCCCGGTGTGTTGTAGATGAAGAAACACCAAGATTGCCTCGTTGTGGTGCCGAGGCCAAATGAGACGTAGGCTCACTGCTGCCAGGTAGACGCGGTGGCGACGGTCTCGGTAGCGGCGGATGTGGCGGCGATGCCTGCGCCCCAACATTACGGCGGCGAAGGTCCGCCAGCTCAGCCGACATGGCAGCCACGCGAGATTCTAAGGACGCCAGTTGCGAGCGAAGCTGCTGGTTCTCCTGCCCCAGTTTATCGCTGTCAGTCCTCCCGTGTAGTTCGGTGGCGGCCGCTTGAACCTTCCGGGCTGCAAGTCTTAAAGCGCGGACGAAGTCGCCCTTCAAGCGGGGGGACTTATCCGCCACTTCCTCCACTGCCGCTACTGATTCTTGTATTACTGCACCCAGGTCGGCTGTCGGCTGCTGCCGAAACTCCTCTATCAAGTCCTCGACCTGGGGCAGTAGTCTTTTACTTTTTTTCGCTTCTACTGGACCCTGTTGAGAGTCCAGCATGACCACTATGTCGCTGTCATCCTCCTCTACGTCTGTGCCAGTTTTGGCACGAACCCTCCGGTTCCCATGTCCGACAGGGTTCTGCCGTTTCCGATTCCCTACCCCACTAACTAGGGACTCTAAGGACACGGCAGACCTTAGGCAGCTATCCGCCTCCTCGTCCGTGCCCTCTCGGGATGTCCCAGGAACGGGAGTAGCTGGGCGGGTTAACATTCCCCCGGTCTTTCTCGCACTTTTTTTTTTAGATGCTGTGGCCTTCGCAGTCCCTATACCTTTAATTATTGTGGGGTGCACAACACTCGGCACTCCTTCAGTCTCCTCCGATGTCAAGGGAGTGACTTTGACGATAGGTTGCGTGTTACTTGCATAATTGGTGGAATCACCAATACGAGGGCCGGAGCCCTCGAGGCAGACGTTGCCCCCCCCAGATACGGTGGGGCTGACGGCCGAAGCCGTGAGGGATTCTCCCATATGGGTACCCTCCTGGGGAATTATGTTATTACGACCTGCCATTTTTATTTTGCCGGAATATTCGCCACGAGCAGCAATCTCTCCCCGGGATACGAATCCCATTACGAAGAGAGAGACTGCCGCTCGTGCCCAGGGTACACCGCGAGGAGGTTTTCCGACCTAGTACCCCTTCTGTATTATCCTGAGACCTATTTAATTTTAAACCAAACTTTCCTGTCTGACTGTGTTGTCAAATGAAGGTAAACATATTATTATTTTTATGTCAACACAATTATATTTCATTTATGCATTTGGCTAAATAGGGGCACGTAGTAGAGTTAATTTATATATTTCCTTGAATTGTATGAAACAAACACGCAATATACATTAAGTAAGTTTACGCGGAGCTCTTTCCATAGTAGTTTTACATACACCAAAACCTTCATTTCTTGCTTAATTGTTAAAAATAATAGCCATCCAATAATGTTGATTTAAAAAAATCCTAATAATTCCGCTTCTCAAGCTTTGTCCCACTGTCATATAAAATCACAACTAAGTGTAATATAATCTGTTTAGGTACGCACGGCTACATATCAAGCTATACATTTCCAGTATAAGCTGATCTCGCGGTGTGTAAGATTTGCATACTATGAGAGGTCAGCTTATATTGGAAATGTATAGCTTGATATGTAGCCGTGTGTACTAGTAGCTATTAAAGACTTTCGTAACCCACCTTCTGTCTCCATCGCATCGGCAGTATCATATTTTGCGTTTAGTCTCAATTACATAAACTTGCAGTGTCGAATACATATACCTACTACAATTGAGTGACATATTATCTATATCTATAAATCAATGCCACTTTTCGTTGTAATGTTATAACTCAACAACGCCTTTACCGATTTGGCTAATGTTGGTCTTGAATTATTCGTGGAAGTCCAGGGCAGGTTTGTGCGTAGAGAAAATTTAAAAAAAGTCTTGAAAAAGTGTAAAATCAACATCTTTCTATACTCCCATATACAAACAATTTGCACTAATACTTAAAAGCGTAGCGAAGCACGTACCGGGCCGCTAGTCTACTATATAAAAATAAGTCGGGTTTTCCTTCCTGACGCTATAACTCCAGAACGCACGAACCGATTTCCACGGTTTTGCATTCGTTGGAAAGGTCTCGGGCTCCGTGAGGTTAATAGCAAAGAAAATTTATAAAATTTAACGCGGGTAACACCGCGGGGCACAGCTGGTCTAATCATATGAAAAAGAGGGACTTTTACAAGCATATGGCCCACCTTGATTGTAAGCAGTTTCCGTAGCCGATACACGACATTGCGACACTTACTTTAAACTCTAGCGTCATTCTCAACTCTACATACAGTTCGGGAACACAACGAGCGCATATTATATTATTTTATTTTATTCTATACATCAAGAAATTATAAACACATGTTAAAAATAAAGTGCATTGAACCAAGACAATGGCAGAAAGTGAACGTCGTACTGAAAACCTTCGACACAAAAAGGAAATCCATTACCAAAGAAATGATTGGTTAGTTTCCATCATTGAGCATTTAGGTTTCCATGTCCGGTCACTTTAAATGCTGCTTAGAAATTGTGTACTGACGTGCGGCCGCTGTAAATGGGTTTCCTGACACTCGTGTGCTAAATGTTCTTAACTGACAGATGTCATGTAATGAAATTATTCTTACATTGGCCGCACGTCTAGCCGAATGGCCCGTAATAAGTAGTTAGTTCAACATAATTAATAAAATCAAACAAATCTATTCAATATGAAACATTTTTCAAATACGAATTTTATAATATGTGAACATTGGAAAATGCCCTGTTTGCTACACGATTTGGCTTATATTCTGATATAAAATATTACTACAACGTTTCATCAAAATTCGTTTAGCTTATACATCCGAATGACACAGGCATATAATATATATGTATATTATAAAGTTCAACATATTTTAACATCTACAACATTTCTACACATATTGACTGAATAAATCGATGTGATTTGATTTAATAGTTATTGTTGGTTCTAATGAAAAGAAGTACTATTATATAGTATTATTAAATTTATATTTAAACAAGTATAAGTATATATTTATGTAACTTGTGTACATAATTATTAACGTACAAGTGTATAAATTTTATACACTTGTAGGTTAGTACACTTACAACTACTGTCTTTTTCATCCCACTTCTCCTTGTCCGCCGATTGTGCCCGTATTTGCTTCATCATATCAGCCGAAAGACGTCCACTGCTGGACAAAGGCCTCCCCCAAGGATCTCCACAATTGCCGGTCTTGCGCTATTCGCATCCAGCAGTTTCGTATTTGCTTAGTTTAAGATAATGTATTGTGGTGACGGCGCGCGAATATCAGACAGAATATCATCACCCCATCTCATCCCGTGGGGGGCGTAGAAGTCGATCCGAGGGAGTGTCTGCCAGAGGACGAGCAGCAGCTTCTCTGAGTACCGTTACCATCATACTACGATCGCCAACCCGTCTGCCAAGCGTATCGGTTATGGCATACCCCCCTAAGATGATTCTAAGGGAGGCTTTTGTCCAGCAATGGACTTATTACAGCTGTTATGATGATGATAGTGATGATTGTGTTTTCTGGTGCAATCAAGATCTAATCTATCTATCTATAGTTTTGTCAATTTAGTTTTATTCAACAACTGAGGGAACGCAACACGTTAGAACAGGGCGGAAATTTTACGCCCGGTGTGCATAATTTGCATATTAGTAGTTTGATAGTTTTCACTGTCCTATTCATACGAGCTATTTTAGACAGAGACGTAATGACATTTGAATTAATTTATTGCAAAAGACAGAATCGCCAGCTATATCGAGTCTTGTGACAAGCGACAGCTCATTACAATGAGTACTGTAAATATTTTCATTACAGGCGCATAAAGAGAAAATTATACGACCTCTGTTATCTAAACATTCCTCGAGGCGTCAGATTATGTATACACAAGTATCTTTGAAGATTTCTTTATCTTTTATTCAATGTATTTTGTGAATACCATCGCTTCTTATTAGCTTATCTAATGTTTTATTCATTGATATTTACATCACGCGTCACGATTGTTATCATTTATTGTGTTTTCAATCATTTACATAGGCATTCTATGTTTTTAAATCTATTAGAGCATAGAGCACACTTCCATAATTACTTTACGGTTTCTCAATGGTTATGGTGACTATGGAAATAATGCTTTTAAACATTTTGAGGCAATCTTTTAGACTATTCGGTTTACGGTCCTTTAAGTTTAAGGTTAACCTTTTTAACAAACCAACGGCCGCGGTTTGTCGTGGATAGCAAGTATAGTAGTGTAGTAAGTGGATAGTAAAGTTACTTGCTCTCCGCGACAAGCTGTTGGTTGGTCGCATTGGATGATGGAGCTGTAATTTGTTTATTATTACATTATATTAGTAGTAATTGTTAACTATTTAGTTATTAGAAATTAAGATGTGAACCCGCGGAATATTGCCGACAAACTGTACTGTAGTTTGGCAGAATACATAAAGTGTAAAAAATATTGTATTATTTTTAAAGTTAAACAATAAAAAAATAAAATGTAAAAGTGCGGGTCAGCCTCGTGCAAATGAAGGGTCGATGGACAATTTTTTTCTAATTGTTGGAAATAGCGGCTGTAAACAAGAAATACATTTTTTCCGACACAGACCCCTTCACTAAGGTGGAAATTTCATCCATATCACTTGGATGAATGGTCTTCTTCCAACGTGCGTTTCATAAGAAACTTTTTACCGTGCACTACTACCACTCTGTGGATTCAAAGTGAGGAGATGTTTTCGATCCGGTATGATGGCAACTTTCAAAATGCGAGCCTTTTCCTTTCTGAAAGACCGGCATCGTACTTTCAGCCCTTGGTATTGTAGATGTCCATGGGCGGCGGTGATTACTTACCATCAGGTAACCCGCTTGCTCGTTTGCCTATATATTCATATTTCCTTACATTTCATGAGTACAGACCGCTTGCAGAGAGACATACGGGCGAATAGCGGTGCTTTGTAAATTTGTAATAGAATTTCCCTGTGTACGAATTGTCTCCGTCCGACTTCCAGAAGCTAGTTGTTTGACTTCAGTAGTTCATCTTCATGCTAGTTTATTCTCATGTATGTTATAGCTGTCTTAAATCAATTACTCGAACACGAAACAACGATGTGACCTCCAAAATCCTATTCGAGGATACCGTTGAACCTACTCGTGATTACGAATATCAATTAGCAAAGTATTTAGAACATCAGTGCGATGGCGATGACTCACGTCTGTTTATTTTTTAGTATTCGGAATGTGAGTGCAGTGATTATATCGCAGTATGCATCACATACAAATGGGGTGTAAGTGAACGTGTTATTTTGTAAGCAATTATCTAACGTTGACTGTGTAGCTGACGAGAATAAATATCACCACCATATCTCTTCCCGAGGGAGCGCGTAGAAGTAGAAGTTGTCCTGAGGAAATATCTCCCAGAGTAGGAGCAGTAGCACAGAATAAAGAGTACTGCAGTAGCGTCTCTCTGTGTGCTACGATCGCCAACCCGTCTGCCAAGCCTGGCGATTATGGCATAACCTTTCTAATGATGGAGAAAACTCCGTTATGGGAATAATCCCTGTGATAAAAAGCTCATTTATAAATCGGCAGGCGGTCTACCTATGCCCTTTTATCTGTAATAAAATTTGTCGACAGCATTCGGGATAGTTAAGTACTGTACTAACAGGATGAAACGGATTGTGAAGGACTGGCTTATTACTCTATCATACGAGGAGACGGAACTTATCCTCACATGCTTTAACTCATTATCTTATCACACAACACACACACACACACACACACCTACCTGCTCTCACACACACGGATACATAACCACACACAATCACCCATCCCATGAACATGCACACACATAAAATACATTCTTATTTCGTTTAATTTTATTGTTAAGTATAGTTTTGTTGTCTGCTGTTTGAATTTACTTAATTGTCCAATTTTTACCTGGTTCCTGCGATACAAGTCTAGAACTTAGTGTGGGAACCATTTCAATTGTTTAGTGTATGTAATAACTGATATTTTGTTAAATAAATAAATAAAATAATCTGGGGAGATCCTTGTCCATTTGACATGAATTCACTAATAAAAAATACTTTATTAGCACTCAGTTTACAATTTTGAGTAGTTTATGAAGACTCCTTTAAGGCAAATAATGTCTACGCTCTACTAAAAGAGAACTGTGTCTAAAGCGAACTGCTGTGTGGTAAAGGTATGAATATCACCAACATATCACATCCTGTGGAGGAAGAATTCGTCTCCAAGGAATTTCTGGATATCCAATGAGTATTGAAATGCAGAGCGAATATATTTAGTTGTGTCAATTTACCTTTGGAGCGAAAATAGGCGACACGTTAGAGGATTAGACGACCGATAATGCGTCCCGTGTTGGTCTGTAAGCTGTTTTAGCAATTTGCCAGTTCTATGTAGGTATTCTATGTTCTTTTCGTGCGGGCTGTATTAGGGAGAGATGTAATGACATTTAAGTAGCGGTAAAATTTTAATTTATATTATTACTAGCTGTGCCCCGCGGTTATACCCGTGTTCAATTTTATAAATTATCACAGCACCTCCCCGTAGGTGATAGCGTGATAATACATAGCCTATATGTTCACTCGACCTCATAGTAATATTCATGCACAATTCGATGAAGTAAATCCATGCAGTACTTTTTGAGCTTAGCTCGAATATTCAATGTACAGTTTTGACTTTCCTAAGATTTTATTATATGTATAGATTCGCAATGCAAAGCGTAAATCTTATCTTCAAAAATAGGAAATTATAATCATCCGGTGGTTCTCGAACCGGCACCCTCTACCTAACCGGGGTAGGCGCTTTGAGTTTAGCTACGAACGATACACACTGGCGGATCACATTTAGGATTCTATTGCTAACACTCTATCGTAAGATGTATTTTTTTTTTCTTATAAAATACAACTCGCGCTCTAGGAAAATGTATCCTTGTCTCGCGGAGTACTTAACAAACATATAATTGACGGAGACAGCACATCTAACCTCAGAACAACTATTTATTTATAGAAAAATGCCAAATTAATTTTAGGTGACACCGGGATCTGAACCCAGGACTTCGTTATCTGCGGTTGAACACGCTACCGCTATATCAACGAGGAAGTCAACTATTTAGAATGCTAGGAACATGACAACATCGTCTATTTACAATTGAGATCTATGAATCATACTCAGTTCCATCGTCAGTATAATTGAGGCTACAATATGCTATTCACTTTCTACATCATTAAGGCGCTGATATCACCCAAATTGGTGTTTTCCCGTAAGTTTGTAGCCCTTAAGTAATAATATGTAAGTTTGTAATACTACGAGGTTCATCTTGTTAAAATTATACACGCCAAATTTGATATTTTGAAGTAAATTATTGGTCATTTATCAAACATCTTTTAAAACATAATTGGTCCCAAAATGCGATTGAACTGCATTCGCTCCATAGCAAAAACTCAAAAATTACTTCTAAAAATGCTTAAATCAAAATAATCTCGAGAATTAGAACTCAATTTAAATAGTTATTATAATATATAGAACATTTTATATTACCAAAACCTTTGCTGTATTAGATTGGTGAGTCTGAATCTAAAAGTACGTCGTAAGATGGACCGATGATCTTGTGCGGGTTGCTGGAAATCGCTGGATGCGGATAGCGCAAGACCGGCAATTTTGGAGATCTTTGGGGGAGGCCTTTGTCCAGCAGTGGACGTCTTTCGGCTGATATGATGATGATTAAAGTACGTCGCGACTCGTGTCTTGAAAAAAATACAAGATAAACATACTCTAAGTACATATTGCACTCAGACACAGATCAAATAATCCTGCTCATCACACAGCAGTCAGGGTCTCTAAGTACAAGAAGCCCGACAAGCCATATAGTTTTTATAATAGTGCAAAACATCGAAATGCTTTCATCGATCTTGACCTACGGCTAACTATATATAATACAGAATTACCTAACTTGTTACAACTCGTCCGTAGTGTAACGACCGTGCGAGTAATTTGATTTATAATTAGTACCAGCTGGTGAGTCATGTACTGGAACAGTTGCCACGCTTATTAACACGAGAGGCGAGTAACTGGACGGGAGTATATTTGCATCAACAATATGTAAGAAGCTGACAACACTCAATATTGTATTATCACACTACTCTCGTCCGTATAAATTACTTACGGGTCAAAATAGGGTGAACAGAAAAGTATAAAAACACGTAAAAAATCAGGGTCAAATATAACAAAATCATTAATTAAGTACGAGAAAAATATAATGTTTATGACACATTTATTATAACAAAGTTTATGCTAATTTAATACACTTTATGCACTGCGTATTATAATTCAAATGGGTTTCAATTTTTCGAGACTATTTTGTTTTAAGCATTTTTAGAGAAGGCTTTTTTTTTAATTTTAACCTGTATGTTTTTTAACAAGATAAATCTCGTAGTACTAGTTAAGACTTGCTTGCTACTTGCTGAAAAACTGATTTTGCTGATAACAACGTCTTAAGGGCTGCGTTGATATACGTGGAACGTTTTCCATATCTCTTTATTCTTTACACGGCTTTACAGTCCTTCTCGTACCTCTTCTTGTGCTCTTTCCTACAGTGATATTCGTTACAAAATGGTCGTGTCGTCTAAGTTATTTTTAGATATTTCCTCTTTAAGATTTATTTTGTCTTCAACAAACCCGTTCGATGAATTCAAATCTGAACTTCATCTATAGAATATAGAATGAACTTCATCCGGTTTTCTTACACTTGCAGATATTTGTCTGTAGGAAGCTCTTCGTCAATTCCACATCTCAATAGTTTCCAAGCTCTGTCTTTCTTTATAATTGTTCATGACCCGCAAGCATATAAATACATGTACTAATTATAAATTGTATTCTTTGAAACATGTGTGGAACAATTGCTGGTACTGTCGACTTTTTGCTGAGCGCCTCGTTTAGTGTGGGAGATGTCGTTTTGTAACAATGTGTGTTTCCTGGAGTTTTTAAATGTAATCGGCGCATTAATTATAATATAGCGATGCATACGGAACAATGGTACTAAGGAAGGACTTACTCAGCAGTGTGTAATAAATGATACTTCTCGTATTACAATTACACTAGTGTCAGTGCTGTTCGAACCGCCCGGTATCAACTGCAACCATAGTCATCAATAGTTTCATCATAGCAGCCAAAAGACGTCCACTACTGGACAAAGGCCTTCCCCAAAGTTATCCACCACCGCCGGTCTTGCGCTACCCCCATCCAGTGACCCTTATAAGATCATCGGGCCATCTTGTAGTTGTTCATCTTGTAGTCCAGGTTCTACTGCACTGGTTCGTGGCCGCCACTCGAGAACCTCTCTGCCCCAGCGGCCGTTGATTTAACGTCCTATGTGCCCCACCCACTGCCACCAAGGTTGGCAATTTTTCGGGCTATATCGGTACTTTGGTCCGCATGCGGATTTCGAGAGTCTGCTTCGATCTCGCAGGGAATCTCCAAGCATAGCCGTCTCCATTGCTCTTTGGGTGACCTTCAATCTTCTTATGTGGCCCGTAATGAACGACCACGCCTCAGTTCGGTAATTCATCAAGTACAATACACACAAATCTATACCAATTATAATAAAATAATATCAATTCACTAATGGAACAGATATAGGCCCAGGTGATAAAACACAAGCTCAATTCAATGGCACTAAATTGTTTTAATATAGATGAATTAAGCCCACAGTTATTTTTCTCCGGCCTCGTATTCAAGCCATTAGATCAATGGCATATAAAAACACAATCATAAAATAAATCAGCGCACAATGACAGGTCGTTTATCAAAAGAAAGTAGAGCTGAAACGAGTCTTTGACTTAGAACTTTTCTACTGCTGTGACAAATAACAGGTAACATCTGCCAGCTTTTTGATACCATCTGTCTTGGTTGGAATGATATCAAACTGACAGAGACTGAATGATGGATGCGACTGACACCCGTGTGCGTGCGTGCACGCATAAAAAAGCAACGGCTGTCTCTTGTTCAAATAAAGAACGATGACCGCCGTGACTCAGGTGGTGAATCTGCCTGATCCAAAGATTGCGGGTTCGAAGACAAATATATTATGTGTTCATGAAAATGGATATCTGGCTTCGTCTGGATGTGTTCTGTGTATCGTTTGCATATAGAAAAGAAAGTGTGTAACTATTTTCATCTGTTGTTTAGTATTGTGTAGTGTAGTACGGCGCTAAAAAATATGTCCCGGATATTTAATTATTTATTAAAAATATATTATGTTATTTTGTTTTTAGTTGAGTTTGAATATTGTTATTAAACACATTAAAGAGCTTAAAGTTTTTTTTATAAATGACTATTATATGAGAAATGCAGTTTTCCAATACAACACTGTAAAAACCTGGATTAGGATCTTCAGTAAAGATTTCAGTAATTAAACGAAACCACAGAATACCACACGATAACAAATTTTAAATACGATATGTATGTTTAAATGCGCATTATAGAACTTATCACTATAACCCATGAATTAATTAGATTCATCAATGAAATCATGTTCATATCAAATAAACTGATTGCACATAAAATTTACCCGGTCGTAACTGAAAATGTATTTCGCTGCTAGAAAAGTAGGTCCACTTATAAATAAATAGTAATTCGTCAAGCATTTAAAATGCTGCTAAGATTGTAATATTCTAAGATAGTAGAAATTTAAGAAGTATTTTGCTTAGCATACGGATTTTATTGTAATACAAAAGGAATATATTTTATATGCCCCGCGGTTTTACCCGCGTTAAAGTTTTATAAATTAGAATCTTTCTGTTAATCCAGGGTGTCAGTTAACTCCATAACAAATTTTATTAAAATCGCTCCAGCCGTTTAGACGTGAAGAAGTAACAAACATACACAGTCACACACTCACAAACTTTTGCCTTTATAGTATTAGTAGGAAGTAAGATTGCAGTTCGACACTTACAATCCCTTTTAAATATACAGATAATCAATTATTTGAGAGCTATGTAATCAAGTCATGATATTTGTTTTACTTGTGTAATATAGTTTCGTAATAGTGCGTTAAGCGTTTCCAAAATAAGACCGAAGTAATCCGGAAACTGTTTTATTTCTAGGCAGTGGTGCCAATTGTTGTATGTTGCTGCCCTTGTTGGCTCGTTGGTACAGTGGTTTGGTTAGTGACCCTGCTAAACCAGAGGGCGTGGGTTTGATTCACACCAGGACAAATATTGTCCGATGAGCACGATTATTTGTTCTGTGTCTGGGTGTAATTTATTCATAGCTAACTGTGTCCCGCGGTTTTACCCGCGTTAAGCTTTATGAATATGTGTTAATCCAGGGTGTCAGTTAACTTCATAACAAATTTTATTTAAATAGGTCCAGCCGTTATGGAGAGAAGAAGTAACAAACATACACATTCACACACTCACAAACTTTCGCCTTTATAATATTAGTGTGATATGTATATATGTATGTATTTAGAAATATTTAAGTACGTTTGTCAGTTGTCTGGGTCCCATAGTTACGGGCTCTGCCTAGTTACAATACCTAGTAAATCGGAAACTCGTTTTATTTCATAGCTGCTGATGCTTATATTATAACGTTTAGGCTCAATACAACGGACCGAACCGGTGATAAATGATAATTTGAATATTATATGTATCCAATTTAAATAACTGTGTTCTAACGGTTAAGAGATGTCACTTAAGAATTCATCAGAGAAAAAAAATAAAAGATAAAAAGGTCAAATTAACAATAACTCTTAATCCATTATTTTTTCTTTATTTCCATATTAAATAAGGTCTGTTCATTGTTTTTTCGTAAGTTTAGCGATTAAATGATCGAACGACCCATACAAACAAGTTGTGAATAGGATGTTGGTGTGCCTTATCAATAAATTGTAAAAATAAAAAAAAAACGCTCAGAATATGAGGTCCTGGGTTGAATCTAAAACGTGTTATTGGGATATTTTGGGGAACCCGGTGTCTGAACACGTCCGTGCCTCGGAGTGCACGTAAAGCTATACTTCCATCCACAATCGTGTTCGTTCTCCATTCCATCATCACATTATGGTCACTGCAACTGTGTAAAATTTGAAGAAGATTGGTTCAGCCGTTCAGGCGAGGTACGATCAGAAACGAACTTACACGAGTCGCTTAAGAACGAGCTTCATTTAGACTCAGCGCCATAAGCGTTCGACAAATGTGGCTCAGCGCGGGAATTGAACTCGTAATACGTACATTATAACATTTAATTTAAGAGACTGACGACATTACTACCCATTTTTCCCATTTCCAGATTCAATTCCCATTCATATTTATTTATCGTTGATGATGTTGTTGTTTGAATTTAAATTTCAATCAAGACTCACTTGATGGTGATTTAATTTCCCAATGAAATTAATTTATCGTTCTCAATGTTTCGGTTTGTTTCATTTCATAAATAGAAAATGTTTTCAACAATTTCAAATTGCGTCACGCGTTACCGCGGAAAGGAGTATTCGTCGCACCCATCTGGCTCCAATTTCCATTGATCTAAATAAGTCGAGGCTGTCCATCAGCGTTGTATTCTTCAAAAGCGTTCAGCTCTGCGTCACCGTAACGGACTTGAAATAGGAATCTATGGAAAACGGTTGCTTTTTGTGGTTATATGAACTATCTACAAGAGTTGTCAACCTAGGAAATGGCATATATATTATGGCTTCGGCATAATCGAAATCTTTACTGTCTGGAGAAAGGTATCACACTAATATTATAAAGGCGAAAGTTTGTGAGTGTGTATGTTTGTTATTTCTTCACGTTTAAACGGCTGGAGCGATTTTAATAAAGTTTGGTATGGTGTTAGCTGACACCCTGGATTAACACATAGGCTATACTTAATATGGTAACACGCGGGTAAAACCGAGGGGCACAACTAGTCAGAGATAAATATACATTTTATATCCTTGTTCATGATTGTTTTCATTTTGTGAGGTGACTTGGCCTTGGTTATTTTCGCTATTTCATTCTATAAACATAATCATATACTGATTACTAGTTTGATCTTCGTACAGGAGATTGTTTTATGAGTATGACTTATGTATAGTTGTCCTGAGTCTGGATGCACTCTTGTGTTGTGTACTTAATTTAATTACAAATACACACAGAAAAATCACCAAGGTATCGAGATACATAAAAAAATTATTACATTTTCGTAATACCTTTTAGATAATATCGATAAATTGTAAAATTGTAGATTTTTTTTTACATTAAATAATGAACTCCATAGAGGGTCGGTTATATAGAAAACATAATATGTAAAAATAATTTAATGAATAAATTTAATTTAAAAAACACTAATTATATAATTTCCCTCTAAATCTACCCATGAATTGAATTGCATCCCAATAAATATTATACTTTATAAGGAAATCAACTTAATCGTAATTAACCAACTCAATTAGAGAGCTTATCTATAGTTTCATATAACAAAAATATTGCGGTAAAATTACTTAAATTATGAATACAAGAGCTTTTATTACCTTCCGATCATTACTTTACTTTCTCCAGTTCACAGATAACTGTTATTATTTTACTGCTAATTGTTGACAGATATTTCTATCGGCAAATCAATCGCACTTTCTTTTTGCGATCTTAATTAACTTTTCTTTTGCAATTATTTCAAGAGTCCATCTTATTTTATCTGAGAAGTGCAAAAAGTGCTCTGTTATGTTAATTAGTTTTGTATACAAAGGAGGACTTTTACATTCTTGGATATTTTCCTCCTGATTAGGTATCATTGAAAATATTGAAATGGGACATTAGTACGGATACTAGTAACAGCCTCGGAATAATATTTAAATTTTGAACATTTCATATAATTAAGTGTTTACGCAACAGTGCTGACAAGGAAACCCTTCTTATGGTGTATAAAGCAATAACACAATCCCTGCTTTACCATTGCACTTTGGCATGGGGTGGCGCGGCTAAAACAAAATTGATTCAAGTGGAAAGAGCTCAACGTGCAGTCCTCAAAGTTCTGATGCATAAACCATTTAGGTTCCCTACTAATGAACTGTATAATGTTTGTAAAGTGCTCAGGGTCCGTCAAATTTACATCCTTAAAGCGACAACATCAATGCATAAGAAAATCATTAGGTCTCCTGATCTTACTCATCTCACTCAACGGCGGATTTTTCGTGTTCCCGTCCCTGTGATAAAGAGCTCATTCATAAAACGGCAGGCGGCCTACCTGTGCCCTTTTATCTATAATAAAATTTGCCGACAGCATTCGGGGATAGTTAAGTACTGTACTGGCAGGATGAAACGGATTGTGAAGGACTGGCTTATTTCTCTATCATACGAGGAGACGGAATTTATCCTCACATGTTTTAGCTGATTATCTTATCACAGAACACACACATACACACACCTGCTCCCACACACACGGATACATAACCTCACACAATCACCCACCCCATGAACATACACACACATAAAATACATTCTTATTTCTTTCAATTTTATTGTTAAGTATAGTTTAATTGTCTGCTATAATATATATATATATATATATATATATATATATATATATATATATATATATATATATATATATATATATAAATTAACTTAATTGTCCAATGTTTACCTGGTTCCTGCGATACAAGTCTCGAACTTAGTGCAGGAACCAATGTCAATTGTTTAGTGTAATAAATGATATTTTGTTAATAAATAAATAAATAAAAAAAAAAAAATATTTAAATCTTACCTTATAAAAAAAACTATTAAAAAAATCGATAGTTCAAAATTCAAATGTTTCTCCGAGACAATCAATGTTTTGGTGCTATTAAAACTCAATATTCTTATTTTTTGAAAAAGACTTTTTTGAAATTTTACTTTATATATCAAATGAACATTCGATACTTTTCAATGAAACATTTCGATAATGTTAGCTGTAGCATGATTTGGGGATAGTGACTGAAATTTTCTGTAGAGAAAATTTAATGTATTTTCTTTTCCTTTTTAGGGTTCCGAAGCCGAACAAAAAACGGAACCGTTATAGATTCGTCATGCCTGTCTGTCCGTCCATATGTCACAGCCACTTTTTAGCAATTACAATTTTAGTACCGTATGAAGACTATAATGATAGCGGGGCAAAAGATGTGTGCAAAGATCGTGCCAAATAAAAATCTGTTGTCCCTGCCTACCCCTCTGGGAAACGGCGTGAGACTAAAATAATAATGATAGGTTGTTGTTGTTTTAGCAATACTACAGTGTATAGTCAAGTTACATATACTCACAGATCATGTTCCCTAAGGACGTAACAACATTCTCGACTTAATTACCTCACCTTATATACTCTTACCTCAATTTTACAAACTCCAGTCCTGATGCAACATTAACACCTGCAGATGTTTAATAAATGCGATACTTTAATGTAGGTAACTAACTTAATCCCCAATATGTAACTTAAATATCTGCATTGATAAATCGAAAGTATAAAAATGAAATACGACATTAGCAATGCTAATAAAAAGATAAATCTCGGAGAGGCGATGAGTCACCGCAGGTGAGGGGCGTCAAGGCGTCTGCGCAGGCCGATGACACACATTCATGTCAACGGATATAGTTTACATACATACATTAGAGATAATGGAGTAGATTTTAAGAATAATCTATTTTCTCTCTAACATCTACATATTCTACTAAGTAGAATTCTATTATTTCGTTATGATTCCTGGAACTTTATTGTAAGAAATATGTTAAAATATTGGTCTTTAATGACCCATTCCAAACAGCGGAAAAGAACGTTGCGTTTTTGTAGACGACCATTTTTGTCCTAGACGTAACCCTCCAAAATTTACCCATAAAACCATTGCCACTTATTAAACTGCCGAAATTAAATTTCTGGTGACAAATCGACGAGGTGAAACAAAAAAGGAACGCATTAAATTCAGTCAGGCATCTGTTTAGTTTCGGAATACATAAATCTTTTTTTTTTGGTAATTTTAGTTTTCTTTTTTTCATACGTAGGTTTAGGTGTGATTATAGCTAAACCGTCTCGGCAGTAGGGTTTCGACAGTTATTATAATTTTTGTTTTCTTATAAATACCTAACAATGTCCATCTTCGGCCTTGCCTTATTCCCATTCCTATTGGCTATCGACGGATCTTAGTCTTGTTCGGGCTAGCTACCAGAAAGTTAGTCCAAAGCACTTTAAAATCCCTGTAGAATCAACTGTAGGCATAGCACCAGTGCACAGAAAACGAAATATTGTAGCCTCACTACTAACTCTGTGCTCAACGTGTTATGGGTTTGAACCCAACACTGAGATCAATTTGAGTCAATGAATTGCATGTATGCAAAGTTCCTTGCGATACAGGGATTAAAATAATTAGTGCGTGCGTTATCTTAAACAGAAGAAAGAGCTCTTGAAAGAAGCGTTCTTATTCCTGAGTTATAGCACGCTAGACAGCTTTCTCGTCGACTACTCGAAGTTCGAACTGTTGATAAGTTTCATTTTTTGCACACTCAAACTAAAACTTCAGCTTGTTCTATTTAATTCGTTCAGTTTCTTCACGAACATCTGTAACAGTTATCACCCTCACTGTTATTTGTGGTTGCAAACAAAGTCGCGTCGAGATTGGCTACAGTCTTTAACCACATGGAGAGCGGAGTACTGACCTGATTTCCAACTGTTGTTATGGTTTTAAAAGTGGTGCGCACTGTGCTAAAACATATTGTCTGTTCATAAGAGTAAGTCGTAAAGTTTTATATTGGCTTTATAGTCTCTCTGCAGTATCTTGGTTTTTGATGGACTGGAATTTCTTAACGTGACTGGGTGTTCTTGGTACATTAAATATGTAATCATAATATTGATACGTGAAGCAAAAAAATTATTCCCCCTTTTTACGAAAATTGCGCGGACGGAGGAGTATGAAATTTGGGACAGTTAAAGTCCATATGGAGAAGGAGTGCAGAAATAATAAATAAATAATATCCTGGGACATTATTCACACACGGCCATCTAATCCCAAACTAAGCAGAGCTTGTACTTTGGAAACCAGATAACTGATATATTACATATACTATTTTTTTTTTGTAAATACATACTTATATAGATAATTTACACCCAGACTCAGGACAAACAAACATGTTAATGCACACAAATATTTGTCCCGGGTGGGAATCGAACCCAATTTCAATTTATTTATTGCAAATCATGTGTATACAATGTTGTTACAATGGTAACAACGTCTCTACCAACCACACCAACAGGCCCGTCGTTAGAAAGCTAATATTATTATATAATAAGCATTATAAGTAAATTATTTTAATTAAAAAAAGCATTACATACACTACCATGCTTTTGACACACTGAGAAGAGATGACAAACTGAAAACAGATTAATATTATTTGCTTTTAATGCTCTATAGTCTTCGACTATAGAGCATTAATGGTATTTCCAACAAGTGCGATCTCTAGTAATAAACAAATACCTTGGGATAACTAACACACTACAATCTGGGGCTCTACGAGCTAAGTCGCCGAACATCGATTTTTTTAATGGTGTTCAAATAACTAAAAGTTAAAAATGACTTGATCAATCGTTAAATCGGCTTCAACATTGAAAATCGATTCCGGACCATTTATGACGTCACATGTGCTCATGGAAGCCGATTTAACGATTGATTAAGTCATTTTTTACCTCTATTTATTTGAACGCCATTTAAGAAATCTATGTTCGGCGACTTAGCTGGTAGAGCCCCTGATCCCAAATATAGGCAGAGCCTTTTTTACTATGGCCACTAGACAACTTATAAAATTATACTTATCTATTTCAAAATACATACATATTATAGATAAATGAGCCCCGCGATTTAAATTTTAAATATTTATAAATTATCACAGGTCCTCCCCCGTAGGTGATAGCGTGATAATATGTCGCCTATATGTTAACCCGACCTCTTAGTAATATTCATGCAAAATTCGATGAAGTAAATCCATGCAGTACTTTTTGAGTTTAGCCCGGACATACAGACAAAAAAATTAAAAACTATATTTTTGGCTTCGATATAGATTGTAGATCACGGCCCAAGTATCCTGTTTAAAACATATTCAATGTACAGTTTTGACTTTACTGCGATTTTATTATATGTATCGATACATTACACCCAAATACAGAACAAATAATTCAAATTCAAATTATTTTATTTGCAGAAATATGGGTCTTACAATGTTCTTATTTCTAATTATTATTACCGTTCATATTAGCCTTTCGGCGTGCAAATGTCTTACACATAAAAAAAATATTTTAATTTATTAAACAAACTGAATGTAAATCGAAGTCTTTAAATTTATTTAATAATTACACAATATGTTTGCTAAACGTAATTTATCGTCAAAGTATTCCTTGATTGTGTAAAAAGCTTTACGTAAAAGGTATTCAGAAAGCCTTTTCTTAAATTCAATGTTGCACTTTAAATCTGCCAGGTTGTGAGGTAATTCATTGAATATCCTGGGGGCCATACAGAAAGCGCTTCCATCGTAAAGACTTGTTCTATGCGGAGGTATGCATAGCTTATTCCTTAGTCTCTTACTTTTAAGGGACTCAAAAAGTGCTCATCACACAAAGATTTGTCCTGGGTGGGGTCGAATCTACGACCTTTGGCTTAGCAGTTAACGGGCCAGTCATTTGACAATACTTACCCACGCACCACATCATTAGTCGCCATTTTGTCAGGATATACGATTACGTATTGTTACTTATCATTCCATAAAACATTACAATGACATCTGAAGCCGCAATGTTATTCAGCTACGCGTCGTTACACATTGCTGGTTACGTCAATATCGGTGACAGGTGTCAGATGTTAAATAGATATACCAGTTGAGTTGTATCTGTCCCAGTATTTGCTATTTGACTGCTTCGTTGGTCTAGCGGTACCGTGTTCAACCGCAGATAACGAAGTCCAGGGTTCAAATCCCGAGTCGAGCCAAAAAGTGATGAAAGGATACCAGACTTCGGACTGATATTGAGAATTTTTGTTACAGAAAAATCCTTTATTCTCTAAGTAATGGAATCAGGCGTTACTTTACTGAATTCTATAACAATCAAAATACAAAATCAATATGTAGTGTTTATTCCGCTAATTGTCAGTTTAATCATGCCGGGATGCAATTTGCACCGCCCTCCCGCCCGCAAAATTACATGCGCCAGTAAGATACCCAACACGTGTTTCAGTACTCCACGGACCATTCTCAAGGGCTGCTAACTCGTTGAGGGCTCGAATGAAACTGAATATTATTAAACTGACAATTAGTGGAATTAACACGACATATTGATTTTGTGTTTTGATTGTTATGGAATTCCGCAAAGTAACGCCTGATTCCATTACTTAGTGATTAGAGTATTTGTCTGGTAAAATAATCTCAGTTATTCTCTAACAGACTATTTTTTTTGTTTCTTTTACCGGCTAAAAACTGGAGCAACGTGGCAAAGCTTGGAATAATCACATCATTTTGAAAGCTATTAATTAAATCACTAGATAACGTCTCAGTTGCATAATTAAATGCCAGACAGCGTGAATAGTTTACAACTAATAAATCTCGGCTACACCTCTGCATTCCTCCGCCATTACATTCACATCGCTGGGGAACTAAATAGATTATTTAGAACTAAGTACTTTATCGCGGCTTGTGGTAGAAGTTGACTGGTAGAAATCGTCACGTAAGGAAAAAGCATTACGTCCTCTCCTGCCACTTTCTCGTCTTCTCTCTTTCTATAATATACGAGAGTGTGCTACGATTCGAGCTGACGAGCTTTTCGCTCTGCGAGTTGTATAATTTTAATACTGTACACTACACGTAGAAAATACGATAAAACGGATTTGATTTTTATTTAATTATTATGATACTATAAGTCATATCTTTATTTGCCAAAATACGTGGTATACAGAGCTGTTAAAAATAGAAATTGACCATGCATGTTTTGCTTAAAAACTAAGGCATGAATATTAGAGTCGGTTATTACCCTTTATCAGCTCCATTCCCGTGGAAACTTCCACCTTCCATACAGTTCATAGCGTTCATAGCTAGATATTCTCACTGATTCGTAAATGATATGCGAGCTTAAGCACCTAAGCACGAGGTCAGTCTCGCGATAGGTGACCACGAAAATTGTTTGATTTCTATGCGTCTCTGTGCTTCGAGGGCACGTTAAGCTTTCGGTCCCGGTTGTAGTCATTAGACAACAGTCGTTAAGCCATGTCGGAGTCCTACTGGGTGGCTTGAACAACTCTGACACTAGGGTAACCGTACAACAAGGAAGTACAGTTCATAGCACAAGCAAAGTTCAGAATTAACTCCAAAGAGAACTTCAATGAATAAATGATTTAACTAATGCAGTACATCTGATACTCCCACATTCTCCAGGCCCAAGACGTCATGTTTCTGTTAGTCTTATGAATCGCACCACAATAAATCTTCAAGATCTGAACAGTTTTGCCCCAGATCTGTCTATACAGCATTCGCATTTAGGCTACGCTGTGCCTAAGTGTTTTTAGTACATCGTGAAATTTGGCATGGTGGTCTAAAAGGCTTCGATAATTTCATTCGACTCGCTATTCATAGTGGCGACTTAACGGTGCGCGGTGGTATTCGCTTATTATTTCGGCACAAAAATACAGTATGTACCAATGTCGCTAAACGCGGCCAATTGGAACCCGTTATTGTTTTAACTCGGTGCCAAAACTCTTGTACTTTTACATTAGACTTTTCCTGTAACATAGATAATGGTCTCTTACTTTCTTATTTTTAAATAACGCCCGCACTAGGCAATTTAATCCCTGTGTCGCGGGGTAGGTACTTTACAAACATATAATAGACGGACACAAATTACATCCAGACTCAGAACAACTATTTATGGGTCACACAAATAGTTGTCCGCCACAGGATTCGAACCCGCAACACGAAGCGGCGAGGCGACTATTTTAGCCGCTGCGCCCCACGTGCAGCCGAACTTCTTATGAAAAACATGTAGCTAAAGGTCTAATCAAAAAAATCTAATAATAATAAACCTACTATCCTTCTAATAGTATACATGCGAAAGTTTCTGAGTATGAATGTATGTGTTTGTTACTCTTTCACGCAAAAACTACTGATCGAATTTTGATGAAATGTTATAGTAATATAACTTATATATCCGAATAATGTAGGTAAACCCGCGGGTCACAGCAAGTAAACACTAAATAAACATCTCAGGACCACTAGCACACTGCCATCAGATCCTAAACTAAGCAGAACAAGCAGACAACTGATAAACAAATTTATATGTACATACATTTTGTAGATACTGTTACATCCAGACATCAAATAATTGTACTCATCACACAAAGATTTTCTTGGGTCGGGATTGAATCCACGACCTCTGGCTTAGCAGTCACTAACCACTAGACTAGTAGCCAGTTATTTTTCTGAATCTGAATGCAACAGTTAACTAAACTATTATGATGACTATGAATCCCTTGTTCTTAGAACTATTCAGAAACAATGAATAACGATTCTGCTACAATTAACTATTGGTGACACAACAACTTCAACAGTTAGTAATTCTTCATCTAGTCCAAGGACCAAAGTTTAGTCTAAATTGAAAAGGCCTATTTGTTAGAATTATCTGATTTAGTCGACCAGTTCCGTCTACTTGTCAACGACTTGTTAGATGCAATTAAGGAATCTAGATATTAGATAACCGGCAAGTAAGTGGGTGTGTACTCAGATGTTAGTCAAATATTATGACTGATTAATGTGTGTGGGTTTTTATTTGGATTGGTAAGATTATTTTGTGTAGTAATAGCTCTTTGTGTCACCCCTTATTACAAATGTAAACTTGCGAAATGTAATCCCTACCAAATAAGAGTTCGAACGAGGTGACACAAAGTGAGTGTGCTGTTTTGAAGTCCGTTTGATCGCATGCGTTTTTTATTTATATTGTCATAGTGTGTGCGAAAGAAATTGCATGTCATCCAAATAGCTACTGAAATTTTGTATGATAGATTTTCTAGGTATTTATACTAGATTTTTGAAGTAAAACTTCGTTACGTACTCTTGAATTGGGGAGTAAGCTGGTAATTACGGAAGTTGAGAGGGAAATATAGGTTAGTGAAGATAGAGCGAGAGTTACGTTTCGGGGCAAGAGAGAAAGTTGCGAACACACATTTTCTTTCTCTCTTTCTTTCATAGCTAGTTACGTTTCGTATATCTAAGTTTTTCTTCATTCGTGTGGTCTAAAGCACACTCGTTTTTCTTTATCTCCTTTAATTACCTATTCGGACTCGGACTTCTGACATTCTCTTTTCTGTAAGACTTGAAGAATATAGAATTTTATATCCGAATCTGCTTGAAGGTCCATGATAATGCAAGGGCTACATAGGGTATAAGGGTATATAGTCTGTGACTGGGCGCCATTATGACATTGTATGTCGTTGTCGCCAAACATTCCGTATACTGAAAGAAATCCAGGGGCAACAAAAAACATGAACAAAATTTTACTTAGGTATTTATGAGTATTGTTTCATGTCTATTGACTCCATTACTATATTCCGTTACTATATTTCTATTTATGGAGATTAATCAGCCAGCAGCTGCGTTATGTCCATTGTCTATTCTTCCTCCAAGAAACCTTTTTTTCGTGGGAATATCCGTCTGACTCTAACCTCATGGTGGCCTCTTCGGTATATATGAAAGGGCACCGTTAACTCCTGTAGAACATGCTTGTGGCTCTCTTATGTAATACTGCATTGCAGCTCCTCTGACAAGCAACTATTACTAGAAAGGCAGCATATAACTACACACACTGCCGTACTTTGCGAGATCCCCAAATGTATGTGACAACAACATATTGCATACCATTACTGCATAGCTCGAAGAGGCGACGAAGATTTATGTTTCCCTACAGCATTTGGACATTTCCCATTTCGTGGACAGACGCGTGTGGTTTTCTGTCATTTAATTTTTAGAACGCTCTGGAGAGACAGAACACGTAGTCACCATACTATGCTAAGATATTATCAGTCTAAATTTTTTTCTCCATTATCAATCTATATCTGCCAGTGTGCATAACCCTGATATGATGGGAGAGGGTGCTAGTTCGAGACCCGCCGGACGATTTGCTAGACGGCTTGAGCCCTCGCCTCTATTGTCCGGTGAAGCAGTGAAAGTCTACTAGGCTTGTATTATTATTGTCAATGACATGTTGTAAAAAAAAACCGCCGGACGATTTAATTTATGATATCCCATTTTTAAGAATAGATTTGCGCTTTGCATTATTCTATAAAACTAAACTTTAGTAGCTTGGAAGGTGTTCTTAATATGTAGTGATCTTTCACATGCATCTGTGAACGTATCAGTCGGTCATATTTCTAGAAAACAAAGCCGAGGGATAACACCTATATCCTCCGAAAGGGTTTTAGCAAGGGAATCATCATAAATATGATCTACCAGTGTGTGTCGTTCGTAGCTTAATGCAGAGTGCCGACCCCGGATCGGTTGGTGGTACCTACTCGTTCGAGACCCGACGGACGATAAAACATTATGATATTATTATGATATCACATTTTCTAAATTAGTTTTACGCTTTGCCTTGCGAAAAATGCTATAAAACTATAATTTAATCATCTATATTCATACATGCCGTGTCGCTCCTTAAGTTGAGAATCTATTGTATTACGTTTTAAAGTACACAATTCCACCAATAGGGCATTGACAAATTTAATCTACAGTAATCCGTTTAATGCCTGACTTTTATTTATATCCTGTATAGGAAAACCTACGATACTTAAGCGTTTAAAGGGATTTACATACACCACATGAGTAGTACAAAACAATATGAAGTTTAAGTGAAAGGTTCTATTTTTAGTAGCGAAGAATAATTGTCGTCGGTTAAAAACTTTTTTATACTTGTAAAGTTATTGTTTCAACTGTATGATATAATATGAAAATTACTGAATTAATTTAAACGAACAACTTTTATTTAGGCTGCGTTGTAGTCTACATTAATATTATAAAGAAAAATAAATGTTTACATACATAGACTCACGCCTGTTTTCCAGTGTCAGCAGAGACGAAAGGATTTCCATTTGTCTCGATACTTGCAAACCACTCTTCCCTCGTTCACTCTCGTATATTTCTATGTTAGTAATGGACAAACTCAAAAACTACTTAACCGATTAAAAAAAACCTTTTATAGAAAACTTTATTTAAACAGAGATCCCTACAAAAAGTAGAATACAATAAACAAAATTGTCTGTATAAGTTATTATTTTTGTCTCCGAAAGCCATGGATGATACATAAAATAATGTATTACATGTTTACAATACTCATCATTGCCCACAAAAAACCTATTATGTGAAATGTTTACTTATGAGATTTAAAGGTGTTAAATCGTAATAAATTTCGAAACTATAAGGACTATACTGTTGAAACTTGGTAAGTAGATGTATTCTGTGTACCGCATTAAGATTTTCACACAAAAATAGAAAATATTCAATAAATTATGGAGGTTCCCCATACTTAGAAATGAAAATCTATATTTTTTTTTCAAGGAACCCATACAAGTGATGTAACAATGGATAGGTCTTCAAAAATTATATTGAGGTTTCTAATATCATTTTTTTCTAAAATGATTAGTTTGCGCGAGAGACACTTCCTAAGTGGTAAAATGTGTCCCCGACCCCTGTAACTTATAATATTAGAGAATGAATCTAAAAAAATATAGTATATTATATGTACATACACCAGTATGTACAGCACATCAAGCTACCCCCATCTGTCAAATTTCGCCAATTGAAAGTGAACCTTATGCATTTGTGATAAAGTTGAAAATCTATAAAAGAAATTTGACAGATTAGTGTAGCTGGATGTGCTGGCGTCTGTACATTACTATGCAAACTTCCACCGAAAATTGGTTTGAACGAGATCTAGTAAGTAGTTGTTTTTAATACGCCATAAATCATAAACCGCAATTTATCCTTCGTTCAATCAACTACTACAAGAACTTTTATATTATGTTACTTGCTGCTACGGAACCCTTCATGGCCGAGCCTGACTCGCACTTGGCTGCTTTTTTTTAAAACTTTAAATGATCATTTTCAAGCAAGGTTGGTGGCGCCTCGATGCCCTTATGCCATTTAACTATAATATAGTTTACACAACTCCCCTTTGCCTATGGGATAAGTATTCATTATTCATCCATATAAATTAGACTACGAATTAGGAGCAATAAATAAAAATGGCCAGACACAATGAGGGTTCCGTTCAAACGTGTAGGTATGTAAAATAAGTATATGTTTAGGGTAGTTTTGAGATTAGATTTATGCTTGGTATTACGAATACAGCTATAAAACTAGAATGTAATACAATGTAAATAGTTGTCTATCACGTAAATCATGTTTCGAAGATTTTACCGCTTTTGTATCAGTAATGTTACTACAAATTTACGGGTTTCGGATTTTTTCTTTTATTTATGCTATATGACATTGCTTCTTTTCACACTTCATGATTGTAGGGCAATGGGAACATCCTATAGACTCCAATTCCGATGCAACTGTCATCAAACGTATAAAGGGCCGTATTTTTTATCGCGTTGACTTGAAGTCAAATTTTTCCCATCTCCAAGAGATTGCCTAACTTCCCATTGATACATCCATGCTTTCCAAAAAGAGTCTTCCTTTTAACGGCAGTACGGAACCCTAAAACGCATCTGTTTAATTAAAGTAATCTAATATTCGGATATTAGCGATTCAATTAATATAGTAGGCTCTGCATTTCTCTTATTATTTCAATCTACCCGCAAATATTTGATATTAAATATTCATGTCACGTTGTCCCCATTATTTATTACTACGCCCCCTATCCAGTCCCAAGCAAATCAATTGTATCAGGTATGTAACTGTGATATTTCACCCACCGAAACCTGTTGTAATCTGATCAATCGGGCAACTTCGGCGATAACGTGTCGTTAGATTGATAGATCACTGATGGCACAAGCTCGACCATGCGCTAAACCTGTAACTACATCGCAGTGGCGTAGAGTCTATCTAGGAAGCTGGCGATATTACACCCATGTCTTACTGACAGCTCATAAAACCGGTCGGTCACGATCAGTCTGCCGTTATTGAAGCTCTAGTGAAACTACACAATCCGATATATCTTACTAGCTAGGCGAGAGTGCGATAGCGGACGCACACGACTTCGCTTATAAACGTCGAGCGACAGTTGCTCAGGATATCTCTATTTCGGTAACCGCCCTGAGCCGAGGTTCGAACCCCAACGGGGTTCCTCTCTGCTGCTTGGTCGGGGTGGCTGACTACATAAAAGGGTTCAAACTATCTAGCAAAAGAGACTACTAACTAGATAAATACTAGTTTGTGGTCTCATTTGGTTTGAACCTTTTTATATAGTCATCCGCCCCGGCTTCGTCCGGTACAATAGATAAATTAATATGGTTAATTAGTACATCACGACTAATAATTACCTACATTTATAAACAAATATTTGATTACATTATTGTGATATTTGTAAAATAAACTATAGCCTATGTAACTGGCTGATGATGGTGAAGGTTCTTAAAATCAGTTGAGTAGTTTTAAATTATACTAAAATCAAATCTTTTTTCTCTTTATAATATGAATTTAAATATATGTTACGCGGCCCCCATTATTTTTGAAACAATCTTGAAATTTGTTTTTTAATCGATAGGAAATGCCATCGAGAAGATCCTACATACACTTCGTTCCAATTAGATTACAAATATAGAACTCATAAGAAAACGTTGAAGACCGTTGTATGACAGTGGAATTGGGGTTAAAAAAACACTATTTTACCGCTTCACATTTTGAGGTCATTTGTTTTATGTTATTAGATTTTATGAAAGCGAAGCATCGGCTTCTTCTTATTACCATCTTCCCTACTAAAATATTATCACCCATTGCCACTGGTATATCGAGCCGGGCCAATTGAGTTGAATGTAGCTCTATATCGATTGATGTGTCATTATGTATTGCAGCAGTTTCACCAGCAATAGGTGCAAGTTTCTAACCCCAGTTATAAACAGACTTAGAATTTTAAGTTTAAAGTTTATATTTTTTATATATATAATAATCATTTTATTTCAGGAAATTATACCCATATCAAACATTACAAATTATTAAAATTATTGAATCAAAAATCTTCTATACATGTAATAAAATTGTAGGAGAGTCAAAACTGTACAATGAATATTTTTAAAAAGGATACTAGGGGCATGATCTAAATTCGATATTGAAGCCAAAAATATAGTCGTTAGAATTTTTGTCTGTTTGTCTGTATGTATATCCGGGCTAAACTCAAAAAGAACTGCACGGATTTACATCAAATTTTGCATGAATATTACTAAGAGGTCGGGTCAACATATAGGCTACATATTATCACGCTATCACCTACGGGGGCTAAGCTGTAATAATTTATAAAATTTAACGTGGGTAAAACCGCGGGGCATAGCTAGTGAAATAATAAAAATAACAAATGCTAAAAATTAAATTAATTAAATTTTATAGACATCAATTTCTAAATAAAATAAATTTAAGTTAGAAATTAATGATCGTACATCAATTTCTAACTTAAATTATTATTATATTATGTTTGTGTTTATCTTTTTAAGTTTCCGTACCATAAGGTGCCAACAGAACTATACCACTAAACCTCCACTGTCCATCGATCTATATTTTGGGTGTATTTCATGAACCGTTATGATAAATAATTTCTCAAAATGTGTTTTGTATTGGTTGGTATAACATACACACATACGTAATAATATACATATATAAACTAAATAAAAAAACGAAAGTGCTCCCACATACAATAACGTGATTTTTCTGTTTTTTACATTAAGGATTGTTAATGTAAACTTTTAAACGTTTGACTACGATGAGTGAGTGAGATCCGAAAACGAGCAAATTACGACGTTTTTTAAATTGTTAAGTACGTTTGAGAGGAAATTCTCAAACTAAAAATATCAGGATTTTCCAATGATAATCTTGCTTTTTCTCCTGACTTTTGATTTTTTCGTAACACTAGGCGCACCGCAGTTTTGTATATGTCCGTTTGGTGTGAACAATCCCATACTTTTATCAGAAAACGTCCCCTGAGAGTTAACGCTATTTCATCCAGCTTTTATTACGAAGACAGGAAAGACGATTTTCGTAGCGTAAGTGGATCCACTGACATCGCTTTGATGGTACTTTACAAAACATTTGAAATAAGCTCCTCTTTTTGGTCTAGTTTAGAAATGGTTGCTATATTGGGTTTGCTTGTTAACCGCAAGCGAGTGGTACAGACGCGCTTTGCTTACTGCATGTGTACACTGTACACCAACTAAGTACATTGTGACCCAATTTCTAATAAATTCTTGTGCGTGTTCATAATTGAACCACGTCAACAGTCATGAGAGATATTAAGATTAAATGATATCGAATGCATAAACTGCAATGAAGTGTCTAGCTTGTGTCTAATGAATAAATCAATTCATTTAGCGGCGGACGAAACGGTTAGGCGGGAATTGCAAATTGTATCTTTTTATGTTCATATTTGGGCCTGTTGGCGTGGTTGGCAAATGCTTGCTTTTCACGCCGGAGGTCGTCGGTTCGAATCCTACCCAGGACAGATATTTGTGTGCATGAACATGTCTGTTTGTCCTGAGCCTGGGTGTAATTATCTATATAAGTATGTATTTACAATAGGAAAGTAGTATAGTATGTAGTACATCAGTTATCTGGTGGCCATAATAAAAGCTCTGCTTAGTTTGGGATCAGATGGCCGTGTGTAAATAATGTCCCGGGATATTATTATTATTGTTATAAATGTATTTTTTATGCCATGACGCCCCTTCATTAAAATGTTTTATATGTTAAAATCAAATAATATTACATTTAATAATGAATTGTAAGCTATAGCTATGTGTATTCCAAAAACATTTTCTGTACATTAAAAATTATAGGTATATCAAAACTCATAAATAATGGAGAAATCACGTAACCAACATAAATAATGTATCAAATTGATTGGAAGAGTACTAACATTAAGAGAGATATCTAATATATAAAATTCTCGTGTCACAATGTTAGTTACCTTACTTCTGCGAAACGGCTTTACTGATTTTTACCAAATTTTATATGCATATTCAGTAGGTCTAAGAATCGGCTACTATCTATTTTTCATACCCCTGAGTGATAAGGGTTGTTCATAACATCTTTTTTTTAAATTATTGGACAACATTTTTGTTTTTATTTTTCTATAATGTGGCATTAAAAAATACACGCAACCCTAAATTGTTACCCTTTTTATCACCTACCCATATTTTTTAATAGCCATTTTAGTAGGTAATTTAATAATTTTTCGTCCCGCTCAATAACTGATCATTTATCGTCTTTTTTGTAAATGTTTTTCACTCTATTTCGATTAAAATTTCCCTATTACATCATAGGTGAATCTATACTTATATTATAAAGAGGCTATGATTCATCATCTTAAGTTTTATTTATCCCGAACTTTTAACCCGAAGTATTATATATATACTACAGAGATCTATACATCAAAACAGAGGTAGTCTTGTGACGTAAGAACAGCAATTAAAAGACTAGGGATCCAACAAAGCAAGACAGACAACAAGGAAGAGAAATAATTAACTAGTAGCAGAGATGTTGATACGTGCATTAGTTATGGCAAGTCTCACACAAGTAGGCATCATACGCTGCCTACGACCTATTTTCTAACAGCCTTAGGACTTTAGGGTTGCCCGACGAAAACAATAAAACAGAAGTAATAACATTGGATTTTTTTTATAATAATAAAATAAATAGAATAAAAAAGGTTTTTATTCACGTGGACTTTAAAAAAGCGCTTGTAAATAGTCAGAACCTGTTCGTAGTAATATATAATTAATTTATAATTATTTCGAGGTACATACAGATATTTAGGTACACGGATTGTAGGAAATAATTTACAATAAGATTTATTTTATAACAGTAACGATATTTAACTAACTTAAATTAAGTTATTGTCAAGGATCATTGAATTATCAAAATTTTAAATTTTAGCTATATTTTTACTACATATTGTCTGAATGGTTCTGTCTATATTAAGGTACGAATTAAATGTTATTTTTATGGCGGACCTTGTGTTTATACCGACGGTCGCGCTTTAATGCTGCAACCGGATACAATGCGCCCCAACTGAGAAGACCCAGCGAAACAAACTCAGCGGGTGTCTCTACTACCGGTTTCAACACGGCCCAGTTGAGACGCTCCGGCGAAACATACTCAATTATGTTGTCTGCGTTCTAATTCACCCTTTTTTAACAAACAGTCAGGAGATATGTTATTAGAATTACCTTTTAAGCTTTTTTATCACTCTGATTGGACGTAAAGACTACTACTCTACGAGACAAATTTCACTTATTTTTGTCCACGAGCGTAAGTCTGCCATGGTAATCGCGTCCCAATACATAAAGTACTTTTATTTGTACCTTTTTGAGATAAATAAATGATTATATTATTATAATATACTTAAACTGATATCAACTTGTCCGATTTTGATTAGTTTTGGTAGTCTCTAATTCAACAGCTTCATTATGGTTCATGGGATGTTACTGACAATCTACTAAAACACTTGTAAATTTTTGGGTAATCAGCATTGCTTTTCAACACTGAAACCATATTTATTTGAAAAAGAATTAATACATTTTCGTGTTTGTGATGTATTAGGTATGGAAAAACTTTCTGGAATTGACTAATTTCTTCCACAATTTTAAGGGACTATTCAATGGTCGCTGAGAATTAAACGGATCACGAGAATTTGGCATTAGTGACGGGATTGTACTTGTATACGGGACTAGTCCCTCCCTCTTACCCACCTCTGCAACTCCTGTAAGCCAGGATCAACAGTGGCACACAATGAAATGACACTGAGCGGTGAAGCTCAGGCATGTCCCGGGGAATAGCTTTAACTGTCTTGGATCCCGCAACGAATTTAATCAGAAACAGAAAAAAGGAGGAGTTAGAAAATGAATAGTTCCACTTCCCTCCAGAGCAAAGCGGGAGACAGAATGATGTAAAGAGGCTATAGCCTCATAAAATGAGAGATTTGCAACTAGAGAAGCCAGCTGCAAAAGCACCGAGGATCAATTTAAGGGTCCTAAGTGAGCTGTTATATTTGATTCCAATAGTAGGTATGGCAAAAACGCTTAAACGCACGGAAGTTGTTCCTTGTTGCTACAAGATCCGTATAATAAACTACTCCAGATATTGGTTGCAAGCTGTTTAACATAATATCACGCTGATTTTGCCAGAGATCACACTCCCACAGGATGTGGTGAGCAGTTTGTTCATATTCGTTACTGGATGTTGAGCACAGACAGATTGGTGAAGATACTAATTTGAAACTATACAATTTACTTTTAAAATTGCCGTGTCCGGTAAGAAATTGTGCAACACAATGGTCTATGATTAGCCAAGTTTTATTTAACCGTTCGCGTACGTCCGGAAAGAACTGGTGCAGATGGCGACCCTTGGTTGACGTATTCCATCTACATTGCCATTCATTTAGTAGGTTATTGTACTTGTATAGTTGTGTCGAACTGATGTGGCGCAGTTACGGTAAGACGTTTACCACGGGAGCTGAGGTCAGCGACCTCGGTTTCGGGTTTAATCCCCGCATAGTGACACTAAACGTTTGTTCGTTTTGTCTCGTTTGTAAATTCTCGCCCGATACATTTCCCTAGTGTGGGCTAGTGAAGAATCAATTACAATAGCCAAGTGCCACCAAATATAAAATTATTATTATTTTCCTTCTTTTTACGTTCCTTGAAACGTAGACTAAGTTTGAAGAGACGCATTATATGTATGACACTCCAAAAGCTGATTATTTATGAGTGAGCTGGCGCCAACAATGACCCCATTGTTAACCATTTACGTTAATTGAAATGTAACTGAGCTTTAATGTTTACGATTTATGTTTTCAGTTTAGTCTCGGTTTTGTTTTACGGCAGTTTTTGTTTCATAAATGTTTGAACCTTTTTGTTAAAAGGTTACTACCATTTTGTTTTATTGTTACCCCGATTAAATTACTGAAACTTTATGACTTCGCCGTCAGAAAGCTTTACTTCGCTGCGTTATTCGATAGTTGTGGGTCGATAAAACTTTACCTAATAATATTATATATCGATAATATTTTTAATTAAAACTAGAGTATACCCAAAAACGTTTTAATTCTTCTAATACAATAAATGCTAATGAAAATTTGTAATACGACGCGACGGCGTTTTTCACGATTTAACAATTTATTAATGACCTTTGTGCTCATTCCCTTACTTATCCCATCCGTAATCTTAGGTACATTATATATTCTTTCCCTTGCATTGGACAATTGGTTGGGTATACCGGGGCGAAGACAGGTTACCGCAAGAGGCCGGTGTCTATCTGCTATCGGTTTTAGATGATTTCCGAGGCAAAGAGGTGTAACACAGCGCGCAGTTACACCGAGCTACTACATTAATATTTTCTTGTAGTACACACTAACATTGCTCTCGAACCTAACGCTGGACAACCTCACTATAACGCATTGAGACCCCAATACAATCGTATAATCCTATCATTGTTATATTCAAGTTCTCTTTCTAATCTTTAGTTATGCCAATGACTTACCAATACAATAAACTTACATAAGGAAAGTTGTCGCTTTAATCGTAGAACACGGTATCGGCAGAGATAGCTATGTAACTTGAACGTCACGTAGTTTTATCTATTCAGATTCGTTACTATCTCTATAGGTGAGTAGGTTTATAATTCTTAGCTAGCTAGCACTGGAACATATCTATACCTAACGTCCACCTAAGTAAGTCCTACATGTCTGCATAACGTGTACTTGGATGACTCAGTCAGTGGGCGATGCAACGACCGGTCCAACGTTTTTGTCGTCTGAGAATTGCATGTTGAAATATACTACTTTTAAGGAGAAAATCCTTATTGGCTTTCCAAATGTTGGTTAATTAAGTTTCTTCATGATAATATTCCATTATAAACGTAATTACTTGATATTAAGGGTTGTGAAATGTGTTTTGTACGTATTCAGCCAGAATGCGTACAAATACATACATTTTACTTTTTTTTACCAATAATTGGCAACATTAATTAAATAAATAAACAATAGGAAAGTTGTGCAATAGATTTGCACAACTTTTGATGATTTTAGATATATTTTAACTTAAAAATTGCGAACAAGTACATTGTTTTATAGTACATTATACCAGTCCTTTTAGTTTTTTTGTTTTAATCTACAACTTATCAATTAAGCAAATTTATTGCATATCTTTTCTATGATTTCATTTTAGTAGTAATGTTGATAACATAAATATCTGTTTTGTACACTCGTATGTTCAGGTTTATACATGGTGTAACATTTTTATAATGACCAATTCGAGTTCCTGTGAAACCGAAAGTGCAATTTCGCAGCTCGCTACCCGTTAATTGTCACTTGTTTTACTAGATTTATTAGGAGCTTTGAATATTATTTTTTAATAGTAATGACTACTTTCTATAAGAACTCTACCACGCATTCCGATGCTGTTAAGTTAGCTATCTTCGGTTTATCCTAAACACTAAAGCATCCTGAACTCCTGATAAACTGATGACACCACGATTATTGTGTCCGTATATATATATATATATATATATATATATATATATATATATATATATATATATATATATATATATATATACATAATACATAACATGATACGACAATAACTTGATACGAGCTAGCTAAATATCATTTCTGTGTTCATGTACCTAAATATCTATGTTACTAGAAATAATATCTAATGTATATATACTGACTGAAGTCGTTTAACTGCTTAACATAGATTTAAGCTGTTGATTTCGATTGTAGCTGATAGATAACTGTCATTAATCCATGACGGAGACCTACTCGAACAACTTCCTCTCTTGGCTTTAGCACTGCCCGAACGATAAAATTAGTAATCGTTAAAACTCACAGTTTTATATAACAACTATAGTAACTAGCAGTACCCCGCGGTTTTAACCGCGTTACATTTTATAAATTATCATAGCTCCTCCCCCGTAGGTGATATCATAATAATATGTAGCCTATATGTTGATCCGACCTCTTAGTAATATTCATGCTCAATTTGAAGTAAATCCATGCAGTGCTTTTTGAGTTTAGCTCGGACTTACATACAGACAAACAGACAAAAATTCGAAAATCTATATTTGTGTAGAAATCTTTATTTTTGTTGATTTCGATTGTAGATAACGCGGATCACGCCCCAAGTATCCTTTAAAAATATTCAATGTACAGTTTTGACTGTCCTTAGATTTTATTACTCATATATGTATAGATTTAGAAGTTATTTAAGTACTACTTGTTATAACTAAACCTATAAAATACCTTCTGATTTCACATCTGCCTTCACCGATTTATTTGTATAATCTGTAGCCTCCGCGTAACAGGCTTGACCTAGTGGAGAAGTCCACTAACCTCTTTTTTGAATGAAACTGATACTATCGCATTTTAAAGAATTGTACTGCATTTCCTTTGCCAGTTATTGTATTAGTTTACAGTAGCACTAGATGTAAACTGCACGTGTGGCGTAGCGGTTAAGACAGTCGCGTCGACACTTCGTGAGCCGGGTTCGATTCTCGCATGGGACTACTATTTGGGTGGCTCATAAGTTGTGGTTCTGAGTCCGGATGTTTTTTGTGTCCACCAATTATATTCTTGTAAAGTATCCCGTGACACGGATTCTCGTCTCTTGCGAGAGTTGTTGTTAAAAAATGGCTGTAGAATTTTATAGGCAATGTTTTAGACTCCGTAATATACTTCCCAGTTTATTTTAAATTACAATCCATTATTAAAGCCAAATTATGTTACAGAGTTGATGATTGTTAATTTGATTAAAGGCCTATGATTAAGTCAACAAATATATTAGCATGTAATGAAAAAAAAAATACATTTGGAAATAAGAAGCCTATCGACGCCCGCACAAGTAAATTCAATCCTTTATCGCGAGGGATACATCATGCAATTCTCTCAGTACAACAATTTAAGGGGTCACACAAATAATTGTCCTGTGCGGGACTAAACCCGAAACACGACGGCCCCGCGGCGCTGAGATAGTAGCTAAGTGACTACCTTAACTACTGCGCCACGAAATAAATTATTTCAATCTGAATCCGTTGGATCTATTAAGAGCATGGGCTCTTATTAGATCTATAAGATTCGTCCCATGCGCTATTCAGTTTACGTTCCTTTATTTACTATAACCTATAAGAATTTTGAAAAATGCGGCGTCATTCTTGTTTGCATCATTAAGGGATTGGACTCGGCGATTAGTCGAACTGAGTGAGTCAGGGCTTTTCTTTTGTTAAATACAAATATCTATTGTTTTATACTGGGAGAAATCTTACTGATGTTGTTTAATCTCATCCCTTTCTAGACCCGCAAGATCATCATCATTTATCAGTTTTCTAAACACATTAATACATTCTCGTATTAATGGGTATCTTGACATCAATTGACAACTATTGTGCAACCATTTCTAATCTCTATTATCTACACCGGGTATTGTATAATGTCCATTAATTGTGCCAAGTAACTAATGCCAATGGGACATTCGGAAGTCCGGATATAATTGCCATCTATAAATTATGAAACACTATTATTTATGTTTATTGCTTTTGCCTTTATGTTATTATCAAAGACATCTGTTTTTATTTCGGTGGCAGGTTTATTATTTTCTGGTTAAATGTTTTGGTTGGTATTTCATTTTAGATCGTGTTAATTCTCTTTGATTTATGCAGCAGTCGTCTATGATAGACTCTTAAATTCGCCTCATATCTACCGGAAGGTATCTCACTGTTCCACTATAGTTAGGAGGATATTTAGAGCCAGTATCTACAGACGTTATGAGAAACTTCTATAAGTATTATAATATAATGAATAGCAACGTCAGATTTTTCGAGTTCTATCAGTGTTGATGGCATGACCCAGAACTCATGTACAAGTTGAGGGTGGTCAGTATTACCTGTTTAGGGGTATGCTGAACAGACGGGCCTGTTAGCATGGTTGGCAAATGCTTGCTTTTCACGATGGAGCACGTGGGTTCGATTCCCACCCAGGACAGATATTTGTGTGCATGAACATGTCTGTTTGTCGTGAGTTTGAGTGTAAGTTTCTATATTTGTATTTATTTACAAAAAAATTAGTATATGTAGTTAATGTCAGTTATCTGGTTTCCATAGCGCAAGCTCTGCTTAGTTTAGGATCAGATGGCCGTGTGTATATAATGTCCCTGGATATTATTATTACTAATGTATTGTCGCTATAATTATTGTATTGTCCACATTTTGTCATTGATACTTGGACATATATAATCTCCAACCGTTTGGTTGCCATTTATCATAGAATACTACAGGCGTGTCTAAACTACTCTTCAGATCAACTTTAGGAGACACCTGTTTCGATTTAAAGACACTTTCAATATTTTTTGCTAACATCCAACCTAAGTATTGTTCAACATCTGTAATTATATCAAATTCCAGTCCAATTATTCTTATTCCGTTACATTTTACTTTCACTGCTAGTAATCAATTATTTGGAACGAAGTGCTTTGGAAGGCCTGTCAGAATTGCTTGATTTATGACATCGGAATGGAGAGTTTTTGGACTTACATAACTTTCTTGTAATTTAATGTAAAATACTTTTTTCTTTTTGCAAATCGTTACTAGGTACCCATAGAGCGTCCCCACCAGCGATCGTAGGCGCGATGCTGGCGGGTGACAAATGGGACGCCGTGGTCTCCTTCTGTGAGGCAGTCATGCTCCAGAAGGAGGCCGCCGAGCGGGTTCGGGAACGAGCCGATCCCGCTCGTAGACGGAGGAGGCGTCGGGGCGGTGGCGGCAGCCGGTAGCCCAACTCCCCTCGGGGCTGCGGTGGCAGTGTGAGAAGTGTCCTCTACTGCGGCCACTTACAAGCAGCTCCGGGAAGACAGCGATCTGTTTGTGGCACAGTCGCTGTGCCAGACTGGCAGGAGTCGGCAATAGGGGAGGGCAATCCCAAACCCTCCCAGGGTACGTGTCCCGACCATCTGAGACATGGCGCAAAAGAGGGGCACCGGAGCAGCATACCCGCGTTCCCGGGGCTCCTCCCATCAGGCGTCAAGAGAAGTCCACGGCAGGTAGGTTTAGTCGGTGCGCGTCCGACATACCCACCCGCAGACACTTTTTGCGGGTGGCATGCGTAGGCATTCCCCCTGCCTAAACAAAAAAAAAAAAAAAAAAAAAAAAAAAAAAAAAAAAAAAAAAAAAAAAAAAAAAAAAAAGGTACCCATAGAGCACTAGCCATAGTAGCCATGTTTTACTAATCCGTAGCTTATGCCCATGTTGAATGTAGATGTTCCATCTGAAAAGTAGTTAAGCTATATATACATTTTTGTTATTATATAAGTTAACTTTAAACGTTCTTTTTTCCGCAACTAAAAGGGTTTATCTAAACTCCACTTAATTAAGAACATCTTGCCATTGCTCATATTCATTTATTTCATAATCTAGTTTACATATGTAATTTTTGATAAACATAAAGTAAAATTAAAGCAGAATAAAATAAAATGTAATATTAGTCGCTCAATTAGAATTCAATAATTCGTAATAATTATAAAAGGATTAAGCTTTCAACTGCCAACACCAAAAGATTTTATTTTATATGATGTTAGAAAGAGTAGTTGCCATATATCGGAGGTGCTGGTTCGATTTGGTTGGCGATGTTTCATAAAAGTCCGTTGGGTCTACAAAAGGTACAGATCTTTTTTTAATTAGGGGTTGGGAGGAGGTGAGGGGAGGTTTGATGGCTATGTTATGTTGATCCCAAAGGGATCTGGAATGAATCACCACATACGGAGGTAATAGTGAAAATTCTACATTACGCCAAAGCTACAGAGAAGTCAGCTGTCCAAGATGAGTCAAGTTGCTTAGGTGATGAATATTTATGAAAAGTACTATACTGTATGAAGGAGTACAGCTTTACAATGAATTGCCTAAACATGTAAAAGACCAGAAGTCCATATATACCTTTAAAAACACACATTTTTGAGGATTTAAAATAGTAAAACTTTTTCTTTCTACTATTTCTACATGAACTGTCTCGTCGCCCTTTTTTTTTTTGCGGGGTGAAAATCCTGCATGGATGTCCTCCGCCTTGGGGGAGGCGGAGGGGTCTGTCAGACTCCTACTGACTAAAAACCACCCCGGTGTTCCATCTCACACCTGCGCCGGGGGTCGCGGGAATAAACGATACTTCCGCAACCCCCGGCCGGAGGCCCGCAAACATGGGCCAGCACCAGGCCCATGTTTGCGGGCCTCCTCGCATTAGTGGGGGGAGTGAGGTGTTAAACTCCCCCCGCAACGTCTAAGAAGAGCGCGCGTGGAACACGTCGCGCCGCCACCTCGGGTCCAGATGTGTAGTGGGCGACGGACGCCCCCGAGTCCGTCGCCCCTGGACCCATTTAGGGGGGCTGGAAGAGGGTGTTGTCCGCCCTCCGGGCCCTGCGGGTCGGGTGAGAGGATGTGATCTCCCTCTCCCTTTCCGCAGCTTCCTTCCGCGAGATGACTGTCTCGCAGAAGGAAACCACCGCGTCCCAGGACTCCTCGCCGCCAACCATCGAATTCACGACGGCCGGCAGCGACAGGTCACTGCCTACTCCAGAAATGAGGGCACGGCGCTGCTCCTCCCAAGCGGCACACTCTGCCAGCGTATGCAGCGCCGTGTCCTCCCGACAGTCGACGCAGTGGTGACACCTGGCGTCCGGTGTCTCGTCGCCCTAACTTAACTTATTTAGAAATGTTGTTTTCTCATATAAGTGAAATCTATTCTATTCTTATAATCTTTTTGTGAAAATAAAGTTCTTAAACCTAAAAAGCATGCGAGTAAGTGCGTATCATCAACCAAGAATTCAGGAAGTAGATAGATATAAAAGAAAGAAAACTATTAGAAAAGTGCGGGCTAAACTGGCGTGGAGAAGGTTCCGTGCGTCAACTGCATATGAAGTTCTTAAGCACTAATATTCAGAATATTTCCGTTACTTTAAATACCATAAACAACTTATAGGTTTTTCTGTGGGTAAAGAACTAATTTCTCTATTATTTCCAAATTTTAGGCCTAATATTTTGAAGATTAGTTGGGGAAATGTTCAATTTTCACCTATACCTACCTATCATTAAATAGTTTCAATATTATTTATATAACATTATAAAAATTTAAACATTCTTAAAATAAGCATTTGATCTATCACACAATACCTATAGTTACCAAAACTTGTATTTCTAATTAACCCTTGTGTTTCTAATTTACCCTCTAAACGTACATATATGATCTCTCTCTTATTTTTAAAATACCTTTATTTACAAATTAACCTACCTACCATAAACCTTACATATGTGGAATTTCAGGTCCAAATTTCAAATCCTATCAGTCCAGTAGGTTTGGATTGACTGTGTGTGACAGACGAACGGACGGACAGCCACACGAGTGATCTTATAAGGGTTCCGTTTGTTCATTTTGTATTACGGAACCCGAAAAAGAAATTAATAAATTCAGGTTACTCAAAAGATTAAGGAGCGCATTAATTTTTTTTCTTATATACAAACAATGGGGAATATAACTACATTATAACTGAAAATATCACACTAATATTATAAAGGCAAAAGTTTGTGACTGTGTGAGTGTGTATATTTGTTACTTCTTCACGTCTAATCGGCTGGAGCGATTTTTCAAAAATTTGGTATGGAGATACCTGACACCCTGGACTAACACATATGCTATAATTTATATAGTTTAACGCGGGTAATACCGCGAGGCACAGCTATTTAATCATATAACTAATCACATGGTTAAAACGAACGAGATACTCCTGTATATTGAACTAAACGCCCGTCATCGATATGTTCTTGATTCGTCTTATTTGGCCCATAACAAAGTCCAACAAACCTTCGATGTCTTTGACATAATTGATTACATGCTTACCATAAACTAGATAAAATACCTTTCATTGTTAGTAAAGTCGACGCCACGCTAGTGGATACAATTGCATTACGAAAATTGTTCTTACCGTCGTATGTCATAAAGACGCTGTTCACTTTATGTATCCACCGAAGTGACATCGACCGCAGATTTTGTTACGTACAGCTACGACACATCAGTAGCAATATTTTCATTGGAAAATTATCCTTATATGTTGAGTGATAAGGTCTCCCAGTATTACTACCTATTTGACGCTGACTGTACAGCATTTACCTAATACGTTTATCTTGTAACGTATTGGTAGTTTCGAGTTACCAGATTACTAGTATAGCAGTTAACAGTGAATTATCATCTTATTATCTCCTTAGCAGGATCAGACCATACCATACATAATCTGGTCTGAGAATAACTGGCGCCAGACGTACACTTTAGTTACCGAAGCCAATTGTTTCCTTGTGCGCGGATTACAGCTTGTTAAGCTAAACATAGTAGATTTATGAATTATTTAATTGCGGCTCTGGTGTTGCGAGTGCGCATGGGCGGCGGTGATCACTTACCACCACGATGTCGCGTCACATCTCGCACCATGCAGGTCGCATTCGCCCTGAAGAGGACTTCCTGAATAGGTCGAATCTGTTGACCGAATGCAAATTAAAATTAATTGCGTGAGTTACCGTTACTGTGTTAGCTCCTCATGTCAGTTTTAAGTATTTTTTTTTAATAATATCCTGGGACATTATTTACACACGGCTATCTGATCCCAAACTAAGCAGAGCTTGTACTATGGAAACCAGATAACTGATATACTACATATACTTTTCGTTTGTAAATACATACTTATATAGATAATTACACCCTGACTCAGGACAAACAGACATGTTCATGCAAACAAATATCTGTCCTGGGTGGGAATCGAAACCACGACCTCCCGCGTGAAAAGCAAGCATTTGCCAACCACGCCAACATGCCCGTCACACATTATATCATTAGATGCACTAAAGGTGAAAAGACTCTCCCAAAAATGGAGGTATATACCATAATCGCCACGCTTGGCAGTCGGGTTAGCGATCGCAGTTTAATGGTCAGAATTCACAGAAAAACGCTCGGGATGATTTCTACGCCGCCCACGGGATGAGATGGGGTGAAGATATTCTACGCTGTCGCCACACAGCGCCTCTGTGGAGTAGTTTAAGGTTACGGTGCCTACTAAAACAACAAACTACTGGTGAACCCTTCGCAATTCTTTTCTCATTCATTTCTTCTTCAATGATCTGAGTTTCTTTACGTGTATTCCTTTCTGTTCTTACCTTTTGTCTTTGTTATCTATGTCCAATTGATCGGCCCACTCGTTTGCATGCAGCCATCAAACCGGCGCCTTATACAGGCGAGGTCTGGAGGCGTGCGGTCAGTAATATTAATATTCGCATACTAATGTGTATAACTTGGGGCTGGGCCTATTGCTATGTTGAGGTACCTAACAAAAAACTGGACAGGTGGTTTATTTGAATGAGGATATACGTTTTTTTGGAATGTGGTTGCGTAACGTAATCAATATATCTGATTATTCTAATATGTTTAAAAACTGATGTATGTTCTTTTGGGGTCGAAAATATCAATGATATTGAGCCCCCGCCCGATTGTCAAATTCCAAATTCGAAATTAATGTCCAATTAGTTTTGCGCAAGAGCGGCAATTGTGGAGATCTTTGGAGAGGTCTTTGTCCAGAAGTGGGCGTCTTTTTATTTTTTATTTTATTTATTAAGGAATATCAATATTACATACACAGAGATATTTATGACAGTAAAGTCTTTCGTCTGATAATAGATGAATCTATAGAAAGTATGAACCCGTTATCGAACTGAAAATACAAATTCTCCTTTTTTTATATACAAGGTGCAACATAAATAGTGGACTTAACTAAAAGAGCGCCATCTACTCAAGTAACTGAATAAATTTAACAAAACCATATTTTTTTTAATATTTAATTTTTATCCAGTACCGTCAATCACGTAAAAGAATTGCCTATATAAGTGTAACATATTCTTAACCGAGTGACGTCAAAAAACGTGGCGGTTATCAATTTGTACTGCTCGTTTCTTTTTGTATATTATATTACGCTATTTATTAATTTTGAGAACTTCTCTTGACGGAAAAATCTTAATATGACTTGGTCCCGGCGCGGGATTTGAACCCAGGACTTTAATAATAATAATGTCTTCCCGACCGAATTTCGGCCACGGCCGCCAATCCCAATGGAGACTAGCCAATTGCACAGGACATCTTACAGTGCACAAGTGTGTGCGCAAACACAGGGTCTATTCCGTCACTCTCATGATCCTTTGGGACTTGGTGTAATACCGCCATCTCCCAGACTTCGGGCTCATACTGAGAAATTTATTTTTACGGAAATTTCCCAAAATCACTTCTTGACCCGACCCAGTAATTTGAACCCAGGACCTCTTTATCTGCGGTTGCACACGCTACTGCTAGACCAACGAGGCAGTCAAGGACTCATAATCAGGTCAAATCAGGATAAAAAAATATCAGGACTTTATCATCATCATCATCATATCAGCCGAAAGACGTCCACTGCTGGACAAAGGCCTCCCCCAAAAATCTCCACAATTGCAGGTCTTGCGCTATCCGCATCCAGCGATTTCCAGCGACCCGCACAAGATCATCGGTCCATCTTGTAAGGGGCCTGCCCACGCTGCGTCTTCCGGTTCGTGGTAGCCGCCCGAGAACCTTTCTGCCCCAGCGGCCGTCGGTTGTACGAGCTATGTGCCCTGACCACTGCCACTTCAGCAGGACTTTATAACCTACTATTAAACATACTAGACCAACGGGGCAGTAAAAAAGAATCAAATTACTAGCATGACGGTATCTCCTACCATGACTTATCTTCTATCAGCCGCCTTCCGAAATCCAGGTCGCGACTTCCTAAAGTCGCGCCTCCTCATTGTGCCGGCATACTTGACCTCTTCCGTTTCGGAAATTGCTTCCACTCCGACGGGAATCGAACCTACAGCGGCCTTAATGGTTATTAATAGCATTTGATGGTTGTCGAACATTCATGCCCCAAGGTTAATTGTGATCTATTGTTCTTTCTACGGAACTTATGTAAGTGTTTATGTAACAGCTGATAATGTACAGACGCCAGCACATCCAGCTACCCCAATCTGTCAAATTTATTTTATAGATTTTCAACTTTATCATATAAATATAAGGTTCACTTTCACTTGAGGAAATTTGACAGATTGCGGTAGCTTCATGTGCTGGCGTCTGTACATAATGCGTCAAATTATAATTTTTCTTTACTTTCTTTTATGGTTCGTGACTTTATCTATTCTTGAAATGATTTCGAGATCGCTGGGCGGAACGGAGTTTAATAGATAGTGTGATGAGATGATCGTTATCATATAATTAAATGCGATTCTTGTTGAATACAATCATCTAGTATGATATAACGTCGGCTTTGTCTCTTTATGTATTTGTTTATACTAACAAGTAGGAAATCAACGGCCCCGCGTAATATTTGAAGTTAAATATGTTAAGTAAAAGTTACTGAATATAATAGTTAAAGTTTTTAATTTTAATTTCCCCTCTTACGTCCGCCATTACCGCGGTTATTTTTCGTGTATTGTGACGTAAATGTTTGCGCCTATGGAAGTAAAGGTAGTTATGTATGATGCTATTCGGCGGTGTCAACTGACGAGTGATAAGAATTAAGCTTTTGTTCCTCGAAACAAAGCAATTTGAAATTTAATTAACTATGGATACGTCGCAATTAGTCTTTTGAGACGCAATAAATAGATTTATTTATATGATTGTATAGATTTTTTAAATATTCGTGTATCATATATATTTAACGTTAGTTTTGGGTATTAACGCGGCCGACCTTTATTTGATTCTCTTTAAATTAATGCAAGTAAACTAAAATAAAGCTTTGTCACAGTTTCCATGATCAGGATCAAGGCAGTTTGAAAAGTCGCGCCGGAACAATAAAGGATATTCGCGATAACAACGTTATATCATCATTTCACTTGAATGTCGTCCACTGGTGGACAAAAGCCTCCCCAATGGATCATCTTGGGAGAATATGCCATAATCGGCACGCTTATTATATTTCTTACTAGCTGTGCCCCGCGGTTTTACCCGCGTTAAATTTTATAAATTAGCATAGCTCCTCCCCCATAGGTGATAGCATGATAATATGTATCCTATATGTTGACCCGACTTCTTAGTAATATTCATGCAAAATTTTAAGTAAATCCATGCAGTACTTTTTGAGTTTAGCCCGGACATACATACAGACAAACAGAGACACAGACAAAAATTCTAAAAACTGTATTTTTGGCTTCGACTTCGATTGTAGATCACGCCCCAAGTATCCCTTTTAAAAAATATTCAATGTACAGTTTTGACTTTCCTACGATTTTATTATATGTATAGATTAAATTTGTTTTATATATAATACGCAATTGATAGCATGTTAAGTTAATTTTTTGCATGCCAACAGGTAAAGTATGGCTGGACTTTTATTTATATTCAATAACATGCACCATGTACCTATACTTGCGAAATAAAATATCTTCATCTTGCGCTGGCAATCGGGTTTATATTCCCTAGGAACGACGCACCGCACCCCCCGCCGCAACCACACAACAATGTTTTAAGATATATCTAACCACTACTTACATATAAAAAAAAAAATATCTGTTATGAGTTTTTCCATTGAACTTAATACCAAGTGTCCAAATTATACTATTTTAATTATTGTATGCAATTTTTGTTAGTTCGTAAATCACTAGATGGCGTTGTTCAACTCGGCTGAATGGCGCTATGGTTTCGTTCACACCAAACATATACCTCTAGAAGTAAATTTTGTAGAGTTGAGAATTTGTACGGTGACTTTTGTAAGTAATTAGAGCCTGTGTAAATATATAATTATTTCAAAAAAAAAAAAAAAAAAACTTCCTCCAGATCAACGTCACCTACTAGTAGTCTGAATCAGCAAACCGAGATAGGTACCAGCCGTTAAGTTGATGGAGCCTGTGTAAATATACGATTGTTATCAAGTGAAGTGTTGTCATTTGAGGAGTTACTGGGTACCAAATTTTACACCAAGAATAGAAACGTAAACAATGGATAGTAGTAATAGCCAATCAAATGCACGTTATTTTACGTAACCAATGTAAATATTTGTTGCGATTACCCGCAGATATCAATCTCCGTCATGCGCCCTGTAATTGCGGCTGTTACTGGCCGCGTGCTTCTGAGGTCACGAGGTTCTTGTTCTGCTCTCACTTTTGTTCACTCCGTTTCATGTGGAATCATTACTCATGCTGAGAGGTTATTTAATGTTGAACTTATTAAGCGTGTTCCATTGAAATGTGCATTGCAGACCTTTGAAAGAACAAATAAAATTTTGATTATGTGGGTCATAAAAGTTTAATATTTCTAACGAATCACAAAGAAATACCTCATCCATTCATTCCTCTCATCAACCTGCTGAGTTTGTTTCGCTGGGTCTTCTCAGTTGGGGCGGATTGGATCCGGTGGTAGCATTAAAGCGCCACCGTCGTTTTCAACACAAGGTCCGTTATAATAATAATACTGAATTCGTACCTTAATATAGACAGAACCATTCAGACAATATGTAGTAAAATATAAATTTCAATAATTAAACCTAAACATAATATCCTTGACAATAACTTAATACAAGCTAGCTAAATATCACTATTTTTATAAAATAAATTATATAAATGTTTTAACAATCCGTGTACCTATGTATAATAATTAACTAGAAATAATAACTGTGTTACTACGAACATGTTCTGACTATTTACAAGCGCTTTTTTAAAGTCTACGTGAATAAAATCCTTTTTTATTTTATTTTATTTATTTATTCATATTTTCTGTTCCCAAATATCTTTAAAAAATACCATTCAGAATAGAGTGCAAGTGCGAGTGTGCAAGTGCGGACTAACGACTAATTCAAATTACTAATGTAATGCTGTATTTAACTATTTTTAGGTACTGCATTCTGAGCCTGACAAGTACAAGTGTATGTTAATACCCAAGAGCTGAATAAATTCCATTATTCCATTAAAATAATTTCTCATTTGGCATTGGAACAATCTTGCGTGAATACCGTATATAGTAAATTTTAGATATATACTTTAAAATTTCTTCAGTTTTATCTGGGACAATATCATCGGATCTCTTATACTATTCTGTCACATTTTCAAACTGAAACTGATGTAATATGGCAAAGAGACAGGTCTTCATCAATGCAAAAGTTTATCTATGCTGGTAAATGGGCAGGCCGAGAAATAGTTGCTATTGTATAGTGAAATGTACTTCAAGTATGTGGGCATTATATCTCGTGAATACGTCATACTAGTTAAACATTTAAGAAAAATATTTTGCAAGTTTTGCTATAAATATAGGCTTCTGCTCAATTCGTATTGAAGGTCGTACGGCTAATCTCTCCTCGGTCGTGTTGAATAGCTGTCTCTGCGGATTATGAGAGTGTACTTGTAGTTGCGCACACAATCATGTATATGTATGTTGGCCAGTATCCGTTGAGTTAGCTCTTCAAGGCACTGATGGGAATACTGGGTGTTTTTCTTGCCGGATAAACTCTAATATCACTTTTGGACTAGACCCGGATTTGAACCCAGGACCCCTTTATCTATGATTCAATTTGCTACCGCTAGACCAACGAGGCAATCAATTCAAGTCGAGCAAATAGAAATATTTCAAGAATATACTGACAAGGCGTAAGTGCAGACGCCAGCACATCCAGCTACCCCAATATGTCAAATTTATTTTATCGATTTTCAACTTTATCATAAAAGAATGAGGTTCACTTTCAATTGGGGAAATTTTACAGATTGGGGTAGCTTGATGTGCTGGCGTCTGTACAATCTGAATTCAACACGTTCCATAGTTCATTGTTCCGCTTCTTATGAACTTTGACAGGTTCCTACACACATTTCATAACTGTATTGTGATGTCGTTAGATAATGCATTGTTTCCGAGCATTTTTATGTCTATTATACTGTCGCTTTTTGAGCTCTTGAATCATACAACTTCTTGAATCGTGTCGTGTTATACAATTCATTTATAATATGCCACTTTTATATGTATCTGTCTGTTTTTACGACGGTCAACGTAGCCTAGTTGGTAGTGCTCCTGCCTACGAAGCTGGTGGTCCTGGGTTCGAATCCCGGTAAGTGTAAATATTTGTGTGATGAGCACGAATATTTGTTTCTGAGTCATGGATGTTTTCTATGTATTTAAGTATTTATCTATCTATATAAGTATGTATATCGTCGCCTGGTACCCATTGTACAAGCTTTGCTTAGTTTGGGGCTAGGATGATCTGTGTGATATTGTCCCGAGATATTATTAGAGGGTTCCGTACCCAAAGGGTAAAACGGGACCATATTACTAAGACTTCTCTGTCTGTCTGTCCGTCTGTCACCAGGCTGTATCTCATGAACCGCAATAGTTAGACAGTTCTCACAGATGATGTATTTCTGTTGCCGCTATAACAACAAATACTAAAAATCAAAATAAAATAAATATTTAAGGGACTAAAATAAATATCTAAGACCCATACAACAAACGTGAATTTTTTGCTCGTTTTTATAGGTACGGACCTAGAAGGGAACGGACCGGAACCTTTCGTGCGCGAGTCCGACTTGCACTTGATGTATTGATTCACCATCTTATCTATACATATAATAAAATCGTAGGAAAGTCAAAACTGTACATTGAATATTTTTTTTGGAGGATACTTGGGGCGTGATCTACAATCGATATTGAAACCAAAAATATAGTTTTAGAATTTTTTTCTGTATGTCTGTTTGTCTGTATGAATATTACTAAGAGGTCGGGTCAACATATAGGTTACATATTATCACGCTATCACCTATGGGGGAGGAGCTGTGATAATTTATAAAGTTTAACGCGGGTAAAACCGCGGGGCGCAGCTAGTAGTCTATCTTCTACTATATAAAAATAAGTCGGGTTTTCCTTCCTGACGCTATAACTCCAGAACGCACGAACCGATTTCCACGGTTTTGCATTCGTTGGAAAGGTCTCGGGCTCCGTGAGGTTTATAGCAAAGAAAATTTATAAAATTTAACGCGGGTAACACCGCGGAGTACAGCTAGTATGATATAAAGGCATTGTCATTATGTTTGGCAAAAAAAAACATTCCTGAAAAAGGCTTCCCTAAGGCATGATTTGAGAAATGCCATAATAGCTTGGTTGATAGCAGTGGTCATAGTATTCAGATAGACGCTGCTGCCCGTTCGCTGGTAGATATTTCCTAGGGGTGACATCTACGCACCTAGTAGTGATATTTAGCTAGCTTGTATTAAGTTATCATCATAATAATACCTTAATATAGACAGAACCATTGACAATATGTCGTAAAAATATTAGACTTAAACTAGATAATTAAACTTAAACATAATCTCTTGATAATAACTTGTTACGAGCTAGCTTAATATAATTGTTATTATAAAATAAATTTTATAAATGTTTTCATACAATCAATACAATGTGTACCTAAATATCTATGTTACTAGAAATAATAATGTATACAACTATATTACTGCAATCATGTTCTGACTATTTACAAGCGCTTTTTCAAAGTCTACGTGAATAAAAACCTTTTTTATTTTTATTTATTGTCAAGGAGATTATGTTTAGGTTTAATAATAATTGATTAGAATGTAGAAGAATTTCTCCCACGTCGGCCAGTCTCCAATAGAGATGGGCTTCCTCACGGGATTCGATGAGGACATTAGTCCGTCCTACAGTGTATATGGATAAATATGAATCACTAATGCTATAATTATTTTGTTCTTAATCATTTCTATCATAAAACTCGATTTATAAATGCTTTACTCACGCAATTTTAATTGATTTACCAAATAAACGATAGCGATGTGCGCACGCGCTTTCCATAACATTGTTACGGTTTCACATTGATAATTTAGACGGAATAAATCCATAACGTACCTACAGAGAAAAGTGAAAGCTGAAAGAGAAGGCAATAATAATAGGACTGCTGGCCAAATTACGGTTATGGCGGCTAATCTCAATGGAGACTGATCAACTCTGGGCATATTGTGCACACGACTATGGCAACCAGACAACTGATAAACATACTTTTATATATTTTTCTAAATACATACATGTAATACATATGTAATAATAGATTAATTTGACCTAGACACAGAATTAATAATAATCGTATGAGCGCGATCATTTGTTCTGTGTCTGGATTTGGCCTGAGGGGGGATCCGACTCGCAACCTCTGGTTTAGCAGTTGGGGTCACTACCACTACACCCACAAGCCCGTCTTATACTCTTATGATCTGATAGGACCGGTCGTAGCCACTACCGAGGATCGCAGACAGTTCCGACGGACTGACATGCTCTCCGAGAAATGGGACAGAAGCGCGGGCAAGCGGCTGTGCGAGGGCGATTTCATGGGGTAATAACAATGTATGAGGCACAAATCATTCCTCGTACTTTCTCCGTACAAATTTTGCCACTACCCGAGCTGTCGACCAAACTAAGACTCAAATTCCCTAGTTTTACCCAACTTTGTTGAAGACGCTAACGCTGGACCAACGAAGAGACTGTCTCGCCGCTTTGTAACTTTTGTATTATCAGGAACCATAGCTTACCTGTTTTGTGTTGACGGCGGCCCAGATCAGAATATCATCACCCCATCTCATCCCGTGGGGGGCGTAGAAGTCGACCCGAGGGATATCTATCAGAGGATGGGCAGCAACTACTTTCTGTTTACCAAGACCGTCATTCTGAGATCGCCAACCCGTCTGCCAAGCGTGTCGATTGAGGCATAGGCCTCAAGATGATTCTTGGGGGAGGCTTTTGTCCAGCTGTGGACTTCTCACAACTGTTGTTATGTGAAAACTTAGTACTGTTCCATTAAGCGATTAGATATTGACCTAGAGCTATGACACATAAACTGTCTGGCTGCAAACGTATGTATTATAACACCCTACTTTTAGTTTAAACCAATCCATGTAAACATGGCTTTTATCGAAAAAGTATACTAATAAGATACTTCTGACATTTTTGCAAATTTTTTCAAGTAATTCTAAATTCCTAATATTCTGCATCAGAAAAACATTCACTGTACACTTTAGACAGAAGATCATCATGAATCATGTTATGCATGAATCACACTGACATCATGCGAGACATGACATTGATTGTGAAACATGTTTGTTAACACTTTTCTCGTTAAGTAATTATACAATGATATTTTAAACTTTATTTGGAACTCTTTAGGCCTTGACTTTCACAAATATTACCAGGTTGCTATGGAATTTAAGCATCGATTTTGTATCTAAAATATATAGCAAGTTTCTATTACACGACGTGCTCATATAGACTGCACATGTGACGCAGAAGTCGCCTCACTGCTAACTCTTCGGCCACATGTTTCGTGTTCGATCACAGGACAACTATTATTCTGAGTGAGTTTAACGCATCCAGACTCAGAATGATTATACTACTCTGTCTGTGAGTCTGTGTATGCGTTAAATTCATGAATATGAAGACCACCGCGATATGTACTTAATTCACTGTGTATTATTAGAATTATTAGTAAAAATATAGTGGAGGCAAGGAAAAAAGGACATGATTTTCTATATGGATTTTTATATGTATCTCCTTAATCACATCCTTAAGTGTGAAGTACGATATCCGAGTTTAGTTTCTCAATAAATACGAACTCAGTAAGTGAATCGAACTTTTCGTTCAGTCATTTATAATGAATACGCAGATAGGTACCAAAAGTAAAAGACGTCTGGCTAGTTGTTTCACAACAGTTCCTTATATTTTAGTTTATTATTCTTACTGTATTTTATGATGCTAAAGAAAAATAAAATACAGAAGCAAAATAATATTACCCGCTAGTTGAACGTGTTTTACGAGTTTGTTTTATTTTCGTGAAACAACTAATATGTTCAGCCATTACCAAGTGGTTTAATAAGGTCGATCTCGTGAAATTCAGGTCACCGCGACCAGTCTTAACGGAGCCTAGTCATCTGTGCGGTATATGAACTGCAAAAGTGTAAGCAAACAAGAAATAGAAGGTGTTCGGTAGCATTTGAACAGACGAGATACTTGAAGGTGTAGAGCTAGATAGATAGGTAGATAAACTCTTTATTGTAGACCAAAGTAATAAAACAAAGAAAGCATTTAAATTCTTAAAAGTATATCATGAACTGACGGTGGTCGGGGCAGAAAGGTTCTCGAGTAGCGACCACGAACCGGAATCGTGGGCAGGCCCCCTACAAGATGGACCGATGATCTTGTGGGGGTCGCTGGAAACTTCTAGATGTGAATAGAGCAAGTCCGGGAATTGTGGAGATCTTAGGGGGAGGCCTTTGTCCAGCAGTGGACGTCCTTCGGCTGATATGATGATGATGATACAATGGGAGGTCTTATCACAAAATGTGATCTCTTGCAGACAACCAAAGTAAAGATCGGAGAATGAGTTATTGAAAGGGGCAGGGCCGTTATGTTTCCAATGCCCAAACTTCATCATGTTAACCGAATAAAGTCCACCGCTAGACAATTGTCGCCTCGCTTGTCAAACGGGTTGCCGATTGCAGTATGGTGATCATAATACACAGAGAGACGCTGCTGCCCGTTCTCTAGTATATATTCCCTCGGGACGACTTTTACGCCTCCTCCCCCCTCCCCACTTGATGAGATGGGGTGGTGATATTCTTGTCCCAGACTTATTATTAACAAACCTCAAAAAGAAAGAGGTTATTAATCCAACTGTACTTACGTTGTTTTTTGTATCGTCTATGAGACTCCAATATCGGGCATTTATAATGCTTATGTATAGGGAAAATAAGGATTAAAATGGAATAATAGCAACGCAGTATTGATGTGTCACCAACAACGATACGTATGTTAATACCCATCTGCTGAATAAATTTCATTATTTCACTTACTTGAAGTAAGTTGCATATTTTACGAAAAATTAGAAATTTTGAATTAGATATTGTTTATTTTTATTTTCATAGAATATGATGTCATATTAATGGATGGGATAATTCTTTAAAGTAAAAATACCTTTGTTAGGATGCCCCGCTCTCCACATCATACTCAATAAGAAAGGGAAAATGTAATTGAACTAAGATAAAGATTACTTAAATAAAAATTTAATAAAATTTAACAAATGAAGGGGATTTATTTTGTGTGTATGATATCAATAGTGTGGGCCAATAATATTTGGACTCTTCCTCTATTTAATAGACATAATGCTGTTAACATTAGTACCAGACGTCTATGGGAAATAGATAATATTTATAATATAGGTACTAGCAGTGCCCCGCGTTAAATTTTATAAATTACCACAGCTCCTCCTCCGCAGGTGATAGCGTGACAATATGTAGCCTATATGTTGACCCGACCTCTTAGTAATATTCATGCAAAATTTGAAGTTAATCTATGCAGTACTTCTTGAGTTTAGCCCGGACATACATACAGACAAAATTTCTAAAAACTATATTTTTGGCTTCGATATCGATTGTAGATCACGCCCCAAGTATCCTTTTAAAAAAATATTCAATGTACAGTTTTGACTTTCCTACGATTTTATTATATGTATAGAAGATATTGTTTTTTTTTTTTAATTTGCGCCTAGTGTTCACTTCAAATACGCAAATAATCTAATTAGCCTATCAAGCCGACGCGATGTGATGGCGCTGAGGTAGGTTGAGGGTCGTTAGATTTTGGTGCTATCTGGGAACCACAGTCACGCCGACGACTTGACAAAATATTACAGAGAGTTTCTCTTACTTTTACAAAAAATAAACTTATCTTGGACCGGGTATTGGTTGTTTTTTTTTTGTTACTCCCGCACTAGGGAATCTATTCGCTGTGTCGCTGGGTACTTTACAAACATATAAGAGACGGACACAAATTACATCCAGACTCAGAACAACTATTTATAGGTCACACAAATAGTTGTCCGGCGCGGGACTCGAACCCGCGACACGAAGCGGCGAGGCGACTGTCTTAGCTGCTGCGCCACATGTGGAGTTAATCTACGGTAAAACGAGGAAACCTGCCTCATTTGCTTGTTTCACCGTAATCACCGTAGATTAACAACCAATACCCGGTCCAAGATAAGTTAATTTTTGTGAAGTGTGAATGTCGTGAATTAATTGTTCGAAAGTAAAAACATATCACAATTATTATCGCATAAGTTATTAAATAACAGAAACAAAGGCTATTTCCTTAAATTGTTCCAGTTATATCGACCATGACTTACTGGAGACTACACCCTTGACTTTTTAAACTGAATGCAAAGGCCGTTTCCACGATACTTTAGGAACAAACTGCCTCGTTGGTCTAGCTGGAGCGTGTTAAGCCAAAGATAATAACGTCCTAGGTTCAAAACCATTATTCAAAAAACCGGCCAAGTGCGAGTCGGACTCGCACATGAAGGGTTCCATAGCAGCAAGTATTTCAGTTGATTAAATGAATGCAAATTGCGGTTTATGACGTATTAAAAAAAAACTACTTGCTAGATCTCGTTCAAACCAATTTTCGCTGTTAGTTTACGTGGTAATGTACATCATATATTTTTTTTTAGTTTTATCATTCTCTTATTGTAGAAGTTAGAGGGGGGGGACACCCATTTTACCACTTTGGAAGTGTCTCTCGCGCAAACTATTCAGTTTAGAAAAAAATGATATTAGGAACCACAATATCATTTTTGAAGACCTATCCATAGATACCCCACATGTATGGGTACGATGAAAAAAAAATTTTTGAGTTTTAGTTCTATGTATGGCGACCCCCAAAATAATTGTTCTTTTTCTATTTAAGTGTAAAAATCTTAATGCGGTTCACAGAATACATCTACTTACCAAGTTTCAGCAGTACAGCTCTTAGAGTTTCGGAAAAAAGTGGCTGTGAAATACGGGCGGACTCTATAAGGGTTCCCTTTTTTGCCATTTGGTTACGGAACCCTAAAAAGCTCGGAGTCCGGAAGCAGGCGGTGTTCCCCGTGCCTTAGTGAGCATGTAAAGATGTTGGTCCGGTGCTTGATCTTTCGGCCATCATGTCGGATTATTACTCTATCTGAATAGTGAGGTCACCTGTTTGCGCACGGACTCTTATACTATACGTTAGGGATTTGGGATCAGATGGTCGTGTATAAATAATGTCCCGGGATTATTATATTGTATGTTCAGTGTAGTTAGCTAGTTTCCCTAGGTACTCAATACTCGGACTTTAGAGAGATTAGCAAAAGTCGCAATCCTAAGAAGGATCTAATCCTGAGCATATGTTTAGGATTTGTCCTGCGATTTCGGGATATTTTTACTCTTCAGGATTTTGGTAAGCTTAGGTCAGGGTCACTAAACAACAGACCAATAAAGTTAATTCTATTCTATTTTTCTGTTCTATTCTAATGGCCATTCAACCAATATTTTGACCATTGCTGTATGCCTACTGGGCGGTTTGAAAATCTCCGACATCAGGGTAAACACTATCCATACGATTAAATAAATAGGTGCGAAAATTACAATCGTGTCGTTAATGTGTCGTAAATCTGCTTGCGCGCTTGAGAAAATCGTAAAGTTTAATTATCTTGTCCGTCCAAACCAAACATGACATCCCCTGAAAGCTGATGACGTTAAATTGCGGCTATTTCTGTCAAGGATATTTATGTAATTTACTATTTATTTTAGACCGATAACATGGGATGTGTGGGGTATCATAGCACGGAACGTTACAGAGAACTCAAGCCTCTTTCTAATGTTTCATATTGCTGAAGATTCCGTCTTCGACACCACCACTAATACCCCTATACCTCAACCCGCGACCCCCCGGACCTTTTTTAATTGATAAAGGAATAATTAACTGGAAATTAAGTTTTAAATAGTTTCGCTTACGGCCTTCGATAAAATGACAGTAACGTGTTGGTGGCCCCTATAAAATAAAGGTTGAGTATGGCTGCACTAATCTATTTTAAATATCATCATCTCTCTAATCTAATAGCTCGTATGAAAAGAACTGCGCACTTATAAGCGCACCGGGCATATATTAGTCGACAAGTCCTAAAGGCGGGTACAGATATGTGTCATTTGCCCGATCCGATTACCGTATCCGTGTCGCCGACGTGTATCATGATCGCATATGTGGACAGGTGATACGTATCATCACGCGTCGGCGATACGGATATGGTGATCGGAGCGGGCAAATGACACATACCTGGACCCGCCTTAACGTGTCGATTATTGTTACTCAAATTTTAACATAATGTATATTTCTATTGCCGCTGACACAAATAATAAAATAATAATTACAAACCATCGTTCTTTATTTCTTACTCGATGAAAGATAAATCCGATAAATTCGAGTCGGAAGCCCACTTAGCCGGTTCTACTATTACTGTTTTAAAGCTATTCTTAATTCTATCGATCTTTTCTGTATAGCAACCAAGTTGAAGGTAGTTTATATAGGACCATCTCAAAAGCATGCCCTAATCGAATAAAAAAGTAACAAAATTGATTCTCAAACAACAAAGAAATTGTGTAACATATACAAACTTTTACTGTGGCACAGTGGTTAAGATAGTCGCCTCGCCAATTCGTGTCTCCGGTTCAAATACCGCGCGGGACAAATATTTGTGTGACCCATAAATAGTTGTTCTAAGTCTGGATGTACTTTGTGTCCGTCAAGTATATGTTTGTAAAGTACCCCGCGACACAGGGATCAATATCACCTGTGCGGGCGGGCGTTGTCTTAAAAAAACATCCAGAAATACATACATCAAAGTGATGACGTCCTCCTTTTTGAAGTCTGTAAAAATTGTAAACAAATCGCACGTGCGCACTGCAATGGAATAACTATATAAGCCAACCATTAAAATATATTGCCGCCAATATAATATCTTGACGCACTGTATCCTATTCTTCTCCGAAGCCACAGCATTTAGTATACCTATCACTGATTTGGCAACCAAATCACGTCATCTTCATATCTTCTATTGTTTACTATAATCAGTGCTAACTTAACATACTAAACAAAATGTATCACCCAATTAGCTGTAACAAAGCCCATTTTAATTAGAAAATTCTGCGAATTGTAAAAATACATTATGCCTGAAATACGCCAATGATTTTCGTTCGGGGCATCTAAAGTATGCACGGCAATTTTGTCGCAAAGTGATCTTTATATTTAATTCCGATCGAGATTTGTATGTACAGTTTACTTTATGCGATGCAATGGATGGTAAGCGGTTACCGTAGCGTGCTGTATGTCATACATACCATCACTCACGTTTCGCCGATCTTTCCCCTCCCCGATGAACTCTAGCGACCTTGCTCATACCCAAAACTAACTCACTGCCATCTGATCCCAACTTATGTCTGTGTGGCAACCAGACAACTGATCAACATACTTATATATTTCATTACACTGGGTGGGGATCGAACCCACGACTTTTATTAGGGTCACTAACCACTAGACCGACAGCCCAGTCAGCCATAATAATGCTAAAATGAAGTCTCTAAAATAACTCAATGGTTCAGGTAGTTCGGGGCATCTTAAGTATGCACGATTTAGTCGTTATAGAAATATCTTTGATTTTTCATACTACCAAAGACTGCATAAATGCGTACAGTCCAATTGATGGTAATTACAATATAAACGCTAAGTCCTACCTTACTTAACTACCTTTGTAATTATAATATTACATATGGCTGTGTGGTGACGGTGGTACATATCAGAATATCATGATCCCGTCTCATCCTTTAGCGGGCGTAGAAATTGGCTCGAATGAATATCTACCAGAAGACGGGCAGCAGCTTCTTTCTGAGTACTATGGCCATCATTCTGCAATTGTGGCATATCCCCCCAAGGTTAGTCTTGAGGGAGGCATTTCTTTAGCAGAGGACTTCTTTCAGCTGTTATGATAAATAATATTAATATGGATTCAATGAGGCTCCTTGCTTTTATACTAATTGTACCAATGATGTAAGTAAGCCATTTTTCGTTATTTCATTCTACGCGTTCATTTCTAATCTGAATGCAAAAGGTATATGAGGAGCTATTCTATGGCTTCAACGTAAATGGCGGTCGAAGTATGTGTCAATTGTATTAAGTACTTTAGCTTTATAAATAATTATTTTGTTATTTGAACTAAATGTAACAATGTTTAATAGAAAACTATATTTTACCTTAAAATACTTATGGGCTATCGTGTAAATTTTGAAACGCTTTATTTTAATGAAATCGTTTCGGCGGGAGTAAAAAACACATGTTACAATAAATACGTTTACATATCTAGTATATAAAACGACGCTATTAAGTGCAGGTAGTTAGTTCATCGTTATATATTGCGTGATATTAAACCTCATACTCGGACCTATTTAGTTGCGTGCATCCTGCAGTCTTCAGATATTTCAGGATGATTGCCTTGGCAAAACTTGGTAAAGCACTACTTATTCTAGCTAGCTCTAGCGTTTCCTAATTTTAATGTAATATCTGCACGGGGTAGATGCAAAGGATGCATTAAAATTGCCCGTGATGCCAATCTTGAATACGTGTTTGTTATGCATACTTAGTGGAATTCTCGTCACTCTTTTGTTTAGGTACTTCCCTAAACCTTCCTGTCTTAATAACAAAGACATTTAATAATAATAATAAGTAACAAAGATAGGATTAGAACCAAAAATGACTCAAAATTATATTTATGATTCACATGCGGCGCCAATCTCCTTAAATAATTTTATTATTTATCTTCTATATAAATTTGGAAGATGAAGAACGAGCAGTCGAGCCCCACGGAGTGGTCATTATCCATTTTGAATAGGAGTTGACCTCCATGCCTTTTCCTATTATTCCTTGTCTACAATTTTCTAGGGAGCCTTAGTACAAGAGGGTGTTACGATTTTGTTCGTTCAAAGATTTGGCATGAGCGGTGATGAGTCAGTTAGTAATGAGGCGGGATTTTGCTTTTTGTATGTATTCTTTTATTCATTTCGTCTCACGTGTTACGTTTCATTTGTCGCTGTTAATATACCGAACCAAAGCTATGCAAAGTATTAGGTATGGCTTCTTCATACCTTCGCTAAATTCGCTAAAATTTTATTAACTTTAGTAGTACTTTCGCATAGTAATTAAATTGTATATTTGAACTGTCGTAGGAATTTCGTATTACTGTATAGTGAAGTCCAGCAGAATGGTACTAGGTCACGCCTTCTGCTACTGTTATGGGGTATTGATCTGCAATCAAATTCTGAGTATTAAAAGAAAATAATTCGAACTTCATTTATAGCCTCCCTTGGATGCAAGATCCATAAAAAAATAAAGATTTGATAAACAAAATGCTAAGGTTAAAGTACTCCACACTTAAACATTATTACGGAAATAATACTCTTTGTCGTTCGAATTATATCAACAAGTAAGGTTGGAATCATTATTCTCATAAATCTCAGTTAGACCACACATGTGTACTGAGTTTTTTATACTGTGTCTTGTACATGTGTCCTCCCCATCCATCGTACCAACGGACGCTAGTGCTCCAAATGTGACTCATTGTGTGGTCCAGTTATTCTATATTAATTCGGGAGTATTGGCTAGATTTCATAATGTTTGCGTGGGGCGTTACGACTGTACAATTAAATCTCTCGTGCGTTTACTGTGTTTATGAGTCAGTGTTTGTTATTTTAAATTCGCATGTGTATCTTCATCTTGATAAATTTTAGTTTTCTGTATTCTAAAGGTCATTTCTCTCTGAAGTATAGTAGTAGTTGGTTCGTTTGACACGTTTCTGTTGCTTATAAACTAAATGGGTTTCACAGTTTTGATAGTTTGTGTTGCACACATAAAACAAAAAAAATTGTACTCTCTTTTATTTCACTATTGACATGATAGTTTTGATAAAAATTGTATGAAACCCTAAATCGAGGCATGATTGACACTGCTTTTTAAAGAATATTCGTGTCACCAAAAGGTGCCTCAAGCTTTTTACGATCTGTATCTCTTCTAGTACCTATTAAAGGTTATAGGTTCTTATCCCAAAATAGGCACAATGTGAAAACAGTTAACCGCGGAGGTATTTCCGATGCGGTATGACATGGCAAACTTCAAGAAGTGAGCATATTCCTTTCTTAAAGACCGGCAACGCACTTACGGCTCCTATGGTGGTGCGAGTGTCTATGAGCGGCGGTGATCACTTACCATCAGGTGACCCATTTACGCATTTGCCTTGCAATCAAAATGAAAAGGAAAAAATAGGTCAGCTAAACAATTTGGTATGTATGTTGTATGATAATGAAGTATTTTACGTCCCCAAATATGGCCGCCTAAAGTGACAGCGGTTAAATATAAACCGCAAAATGTCAAAGGTTTTATTTATTACGGACGGCGGCGGCACTCAAAAAGTTAGGTAGAATGAGGTACGTGATAAAATATCATTACCGTTTTAAAAATAAACGTAGACTTTTAAATCGATTTCCGTCAGAGACAGTTGCTTTCACCGGCTCGTAAGTGATCGGCGAGGTTAAGCACCTAGGCACGCGGTCAGTCTATAGATGGGTGACCGCCAAAATGATTTAAATTCTGAGCGAGTCCGTGAAGCTGTCGGTACCAACTGCAGTCATAAGACAACAGTCTAATGACACTACGGTTACCACTGCCCATACGTAAAGTAACGATTGCCAATCCGACTACCGAGCGTGGCGATGGCATACCCTTCCAAATGATGGACACAACTCCATTGAGGAAATCTTTTGGCGAGGCCAGTAGTTAGTCCAGTTGTAGACGTCATTCTGTTTACACGACGATGATCATGAGATACATAAAACTGAATAAAATTTTGTTAAACCGAATGGAATACAAAAAACAAAAATAAGATTTATGTATCGGACCGTTCCGAAAGCATTCCCTATTCATAAAAAAAAATAACTATCTAAATCATTTCACAAACAACGATACTTAAATGGATAACCTTCATATTTTGGAAGTTGGTTAAAAAGGGGGATCTTATAACTGTTTGTTACGTAAAGTTTCCCGGCTATCCGGAATGGAGGATTATCCGCTGTGAAGGTCGTCCGTAGGAGCCAAGAATACTTGCCGCATTGCAGCCTAGATGCGCTGACCCGTGCATTTCGTAGAATCTAATATAGGTTAACTCACAACTCAACTATGTTGACATTGGTAAAATTTAGACGCAGCTGTAATCTTATACTAGGAAATAACCAGATGCCGTCCGCGGCTTCGCCCGCGTGAACTTTTAGCCTGTGTTTGGGAACATTACTTTTCTCTGGATGAAGGTTAGAATATATTATACCTTGTCCTACGCCTGGACAGCGTCTCTATCATATCTATATGTACCTAGAAATAATAATGTATATTTAACTATATTACTTACTACAAACATGTTCTAACTATTTACAAGGTCGTTTTTGAAATCTACCTGAATAAATACCTATTTCCAATATTTTTTTATTATGAAGTATGGAGTAACATCTAGTGTGCAATGTATAATAGCCTACTATTATTACATCTTCGATACATTTTTATTCTAAGACTAAGAAATTTAGACTACAGACAGGAATTGAACCTGCAACCCATACATTTCTGGGTAAACCCTCCGACACCGTCATATTGAAAACAGTTATTATCAAATTTATTTTGTTTTAAACAAGACCTATGTTAGTGTAATACATAGTGTATAGTGTTAGTGCAAAATTTCTAATTCCATATTAGTAACAAAACAACTTCTTAATAATGTATATATTAACTGCCTTAATATTGGACTTATATTACATACCCGACTTCGCACGAATAGTTAGAGAGAAGGATAAATTAATAATTGAGTGTGCCGAGTGTAAACAAAGCTCTTTTGTTCGTTCCTGATCGTATCTTTTTTGAAATTTGATTTGACACAGTGGTAGTGCATATGTACATATCTCAATTCATAAAAATAAAAAAAAGTTAAGCAGATGTCTATACTTTTATATTGATTTCAATGTGGCATTTGTATTTTTAGGTGATTATTCCTCCGTGGCGATTTTTATGAATTGAGATGTACATATGCACTACCACTGTGTCAAATCAAATTTCAAAAAAGATACGATCAGGAACGAACAAAAGAGTTTCGTTTACACTCGGCACACTCAATTATTAATTTATCCTTCTCTCTGACTATTCGTGCGAAGCCGGTATGTAATATAACATAGCGACATAACACATGCAACATAGGCCTTGCAGACCTAGTTGTGTTCGTTCAGATAGGGTTTAAGAAATATGTATACCTGAAGAGCAGCCAGTATGTGTATAGACAATCTTGATAGTGAGCCAAGAACTTGATATTATTCCAATAGGTTTATTCCGAATAATATTGAATGATATGTTTATGTAATATCAATATATCTTTCAAAACATTCCTCCTAGAGAATGTGACACGCATTTTAATAGGTCTGGCTACCAAGAGAATTCCAATATTATTTTGCTAGTACTGTCGTGGTTATGAAGAGTTTGGACTTTAGAGGTAGAAGGGTACTCATATTTATTTTAAAGATAACTCTCGCACTAATAAAATTAATCCCTGTGTCGCGAAGAACTTTACAAATATGAAATTAACGGAATCTAAGTACAACCATTTATTAGCCACACATAAAATTGTCATGAGCGGGGATCAAAACCGAAACACGTGGAACTGAAAGCGACAAGCTTAACCTCTGCGCGCTACAAGCGTTATCAAACTTAAACAATTAGCATTTTAAAGGTGTCAATTTCGATACATTATTATTAAATTCTTACAGTGTTTTGTTTATTTAGTATAAAAAACGACAAAAAATTCAGCTAAGCTTATATCGAGTTCAGTTTTAAAAGTGTTTTCTCGCAAGCCGTCAAAATTCGCCGTAGCAATAAAATGGCAAAATAGCATACTCTGTTATTTCTACTCTACACATCTCTTTAGTGCATTTTAATAATTAATTCGTGGAAAATCATCTATTTAATCACGCGATGGAATCAATCGTTTCCGTGATTTCATTTCATTGATGGAGCGTAGTTAGACATTTGCAACAACAGTGGCATGCCAGCCGTCTTTTTATTCCTTCTCTTTCTCTTAGTCTTTTATTCTTTCTAGTTCTTTTAATTCCAGCCTTTTCGCCTATTTGGATGGAATTGTTGTTATAGTTTTGGGATTTTACAAGGCCGGAACGAGGATGATTCTCAAAGAGATGCGTTTTTAAAGTAAGAAACGTAACATCATACTGCCTGACTGCTAAGCGTGGCGATTATGGCATTTCCCAGTGTGTTGGCGGGGCCTTTGTCCAGCTATGGACGTCATTCTGCTCACATGAGATGATGAATTTTGTTAGCCTCCTGCGCGAAAGCAGACTCTTTTCAAACCTCAAATATCAGGCAGTCTAATTTAGATCACATTTCTTTCAGTATAATGTTAATGTAGATATTTGTTCAAATATGACTCCTCTGACTTTCACTTTCCTATCTCTTTGGCTACACTCGTGTTTAATTGCCATTTAGAAATGACGCGACCACTTTTTCATTACGTTCAAAAGATTTGGTTACTTTATTACCTGTCTTCTCATCTACGGCGGGTTAGGAAAGTTATATACAAGCCATATTATAATATAGTTAACAATTATAGTAATAATATTCTGGGACATTATTTACACACGGCCATCTGATCACAAACTAAGCAGAGCTTGTATTATGGAAACCAGATAACTGGTATATACTACATATAGGTACAACTTTTCTTTTGTAATAACACCCAGACTCGGGACAAACAGAGATTTTCATGCATACAAATATTGTCTTGGGTGGGAATCGAATACACGACCGGCGGCTTGAAAGGCAAGCATTTCCAACCACGCCAACCGGTCTGTTAATAATTTTATGAGCCAAAATCTGTTGGACTGTCTGGTCTTTCACGCCCAAACCGCGTAATAGATCTTAATGAAACTCGCCACTGAGATAGATTGGACCCTGGTGTAGGCTATAGGCGACTTTTGATCCCACCGTTGGTCACAAGTCCCTGTAATCATCATATCAGCCGAAAGACGTCCACTGCTGGACAAATGCCTCCCCTAAAGATCTCCACAATTGCCGGTCTTGCGCTATTCGCATCCAACAGTTTCCAGCGACCCGTACAAGATCATCGGTCCATCTTGTAGGGGGCCTGCCCACGCTGCGTCTTCCGGTTCGTGGTCGCCACTCGTGAACCTTTCAAATAAAGAATCCTCCCAAATGATGGATACAACAATATAAAATCTGGGATGATTCGTACGAGCTATGGCGGCCAGTAGCAACGAAGACTAATGCCCGGTTCCTATATTCCAAAAACGAATCGTTTCTACTACGAACAGTTAGAATTTCTACCAGGCGTAACGCAAAACCGTTCCTATAAAATACTAGTCGTTATCCAAATAACGAACGTCTGGTTACTAACGGATGGGAGGACGTTAGTAAGCTTATTGTATGGAGATGCGTTCGAAAGTGTTCCTATAAATATTTTCTACTGTCACGGAACTGTCAAAATAACGAGGCGTTACTGCTTTGATTACTAGTCGAATTCGGTCGGTTTAATGGTTTACCAGTCGTTTTTATTTTATTTTGGTAGTTAACATAGTGTTTGAGGAGATTTCCGTGATGTCTAGCTCTGAAACTGATAGAGAATTCATGGCTTTGTTTTCCGACGGTGAATGATCAAGAAGTGGGAAGAAGAGTTTATAAAGAAAGGGTTGATTATTTTTCCGTGCATGATTGCCAAGAATTCCAGTTGAGATTTCGGCTCGATAAACCAGCTGTGGAACAACTATTCCATGAAATTTATCCATAATTGAGAGTGAAAGGAAGACGATTTGTACATAATAATATCTTCTAAGATTTCATAACTACAAACCTTAGATCAAATACTCAATTTAAAAACTTATTTAGAAACCATGGAATACTTCTGGACAGATGTCAGACGCCAGACGCATGCGCTATGCGCTTTCCTGTTACGCGTTTTGTTCACTCCATGCACGCGTAACATCAAATTTTCAATATTAATGATTTATAAATATATTTTAAACCTAAAACGCAAATTAAATTATTACTGTAACTATACGGTAATTTGTACTATTACTCACATACTATTACAGAATAATAAATGATTTTAGTTGCATAATTGATGTACGATGTTTTGTTATTACTAAACGTAAAGAGTAGCGAGAGGATCATCGCCGAACGAGTCGTAGGTGGTTTAAACTACGGATGTTCGTCGCAGGTAGGGCATTGTGGAACGCTAGTTTTGCATCGGTATCGGTAGCTGAATTACGGATGGTAACGTTGGTCCATTGACGGATCGTAAAATAAAGGAACCGGGCATAAGCCAATTTTATCAATAAAATGGGTTAAGTGTAGTTGCAAGTTTTTGCCAATGTTCACCATGTTAAAAATATAAATGTTAAAATTTAATATATTTTAAACCATAATATTGATCATTATTTAACAGCAAAAAAATAACAAAAGATTATGACACAATTTAAACTATTGTTTTATATATTTTATTTTAGGAAAACCTTAGTTCTTAATCTGTAACAAATAACGTTTATATTCTGTCCGCACTAAATGTTTTTATGCAAAATTACTCTGCTTTTTGGTTCGTTTTGATAAATTTTCTTCTGATAGTTCACTCGTACTTATTAATGGATACAGTCTCGACTGGCGTGAAATAATAAAATTGTGTGTTGTCCGCCTCTTAGCCACGGCCACACGTGCATTCGTGTATATGTAACATGGATTATTATTCTTCCCTTAGATACTTTATTCAAATCTCGTGTTATTCTAACATCACGTGTATTCGCGATCACATTGCATATCAAGTTTATCAAACCTTTTATCTATATGGGTGACATTGGAGTCGTATAAGTTGCCCCTAACATTGTATGAACATTTTCTATCTTGATAAGAATATGATCAACATGGTAATAATAGTCTCAATTCTGTCTTACTTCAACTATTTTTCATAATGGCATCTCTTTCTAACGTAGTTTGCAATAAAATTTAGTAACCTTGTTTTACCTACTGCGGGAAAATGGGCGCCAAGTTTCTTTACTTTTGCACAGTATAAAGTTAGTAAATAAGTATATTGCGCACTTGATGGTAAGCCATAACGCTGGTGTCACACATGAATCACTCGTTGTCAATCGTTTCCCCTCCCCGAAGAAGTCTGGTTTACAGCCCGGAATACAACATTGACTTTATAAGGGATGGATTGTGTTATGTAATATATTGATTGAATTAATTGTATTGTAGTATATTGAACTAATTAAGCTTATAGAGCGAATGAATGCTATCCGTGTAGGGCTGCCACAGGTAAAACCTTATGACGCAATTGGATTGAACCCTCAGTTGACTTCAAAATGAAGGACGTTATTATATCGACTTGTGGATTACGGGATTTGTCAGCTATTTGTGAGCCTATTATTTAAACATTTTGCATATTGTTGTACAGAGGAGCGCTTAATGCCTAAAGCATTCTCTACCAGAGAAAAACAAGGTCGGTGCACTTTGAAAGGTCTTGTGTGGATATACATACAATAGGTATTACCTATTCTGATTCTTTTTTCTCCAGAGAATAATTTCGGAATTCGGTAGGGAACCGAAAAATTTTAACCGTTTGTATGTTTCTTAAAACAGTAATATTAAGTAAAATGTAGTGTAAAGTAAACATAAACGTATTTTGTTCCCATATCAGTCAATAATACGGGCAATAAGTAACCAGGATGGTAACTATAATCAGGGAAGGGAAGTAATATCTAAAAAGCAGTACCTACGATTAAACTTTGAATGCATCGATTCGTAGTATCGATCTGATGTGCTATTTCCTGTATTATATTAGGAAATGATGAACAGAATATTAATTGCAATATAAACTATCACAATAAATATGATGCAGATGGATGAGGTAAGCCTTTTTTGCACTTCACGGTCATTTTCAATATAGTGCCGTTGTATATTTCAAAAATAATCAATTTGAACAAAATTTGGAACCATTTCGAATGAATTATCAAAATCGATTTAAAGGCGTATAACGTCCCTCTTTTTGAAGCCTCTCAAGCTCAATAAAAAGGCTATTTTAGACTGGTAATAAAACATGCTGATTTGAAAAGTAATAAATCGGTCAGCCCAGACATATATTGACCTATGTTGCAGGTCGAAAATACTCGACAATAATCTAAATACGTTTTTTAACCTTACCATGCCCAACGCGCCACGGTACGTCTACATAGTCAATAGATTAAGGAGGAATTCGGAGAGCTAGAAACCACGATTTTAATGTTTTTTTCTTTGTCACACGTATGCATGTAGAACGAGACAGCCTCGGTACTACGGTATTCTCATAAGAGCGCGAATAATAAATTTATAATCTCATTTTTATTTAAGCGTCCACCATCTTGCGGTGAACGACACCGATCGTTGCACCCCGTGCCGACTCAGACCACGGCTGGTCTAGACTCGTCTCACTCCAATTACAATAATGGCCGGGTGCTTCGCGAAATTCCATAGCACTTTCACCGCTTTAAGGCCCAGTCTCTTGCGCACAGCCTTCGCTCGACATTTAGATGGTTTACATACTATAAAATAATATCAGTTAATCCAGAGATTAATCTATACAATTCGCCGCCCTAGCCGAAAATTAGCCAGAAGCGAGAGAAAAAATATTTAGGTTAGTTAATATCTTATTCTAAATATTTTTGAATAGGTGAGTAGATAGTGCTCCTGGCAAAATTTCGGCAACGAAGGCACATCTCAACAGAGATTATAACCAACGTAGGACATATTATAGTGTCTCCAATGTGTGCACAAACATGTTCTCTATTCTCTCCCTATCATAACCCAATGGGACGATACGACCATCGAGATCAGGTACACCAATAGCTTATCGTGTTCTCCGAAGTTGTAAAACTAGATGTTTTTCTTGTCAGAAAAATTCTAACATCATTCTCTGCATCACATCGGAAGAGAATACCTTTGGCTTTAAGTTCGCATTTATGTTATTTTGTTAAAGAAGTTTTTAAGTAAATACATAAATAAAAGTAATTTTGGCGCGACCCGATATTTGAACCCAGGACCTTGTTATCTTCGGTTGAAAGCGCCACCGCTAGACCAACAGGGCAGTCGCACGATTTTGGCATGATGTAATTCTTGTAAAAGGACTGATGCACATTGTTCGTTCATATCATATCCTATAAGACATCTGCTGACCGCAAGCCAGAGTTCGTGGGTTTGATGTTCACACAGGACAAATCTTTGTGTGATGAGCACGTTTATTTGTTCTGTATTAAATTACACCCAATGTAATTTACCTGTAATATGTGTATATTTAGAAATATATAAGTATTTTTATCAATTGCCGTAGTACAGTCTCTGCCTAGTTAGGGTTAGATGGCAGTGTATTATGTATTAGTCTATCTATATGCGCGAGCGCGTTAGCTACACGCCGCACTGCGGGCCTTAATTGCGGGCTTTGCTTTCATATGCCTGATAGTTGCAGAGATCGCTCTTGTTCTCTCGTTATTGTTCGACATGATTAATGTTCGCTATACTTGTTTTTACGTCTCGCTGTTACGTTTGCTGATGTAATTATATTTTTTGTCTCACGAGAGAAATGTTATGACTGCAACGTAACTCTGTATTGTTAGTATGCTAAGGTTTATCGTGTAGGCAGACATTTGCATATTTTATGCTCGCTAACATAATTTCCGCTTTCGTGCTCTGAGAATTCCTGAGTATGGAACAAGAAATTCTATTGGGTACGTACCTAAGATTTCTATTTAGTTAAGGCATGGCATATTTAAAGACGATTAATAATGTCCTTCTGGTCTATATTCGGCGACGGTGGCCAGTCTCAATGGAGACTAGTAATAACGGGGCATATTATAGTGCACAAGTGCAGGTGCATTTTCTATACCATAACTTTCCTGATCCGATGGGACGACTAGCGACACGATCGGAAAGACAGGACAGACAGTGTCAGGTAAAGGAGCGGCGGCTTTATGTGGTGTTTGCAGCACGGTGTGTAAAGGCCGCCAACTTATAGACTCCGAGCTGATACTGAGAAATGTTAACAGAAAAATCCCATGATCCTTTATTGCCCTGACCCGGCATTATAACTCACGCCCTCATTTGCTACGGTTCAACAGAATACGGCTAGGACAACAAGTCAGTCAACAATATAAAGAGTATAATAAAATTAATGTATAAAGTGCAGTGGCGCATTGGTTAAGGGCATATATACATCATCAGCCTGATATCCTCCTCCAAAGGTTTGTATAACGTTACCATTTGGAGGGGTTTGCCGTAGTCGCCGCGGTTGGCATGCGAGTTGGTGACCACAGTTAGGTGGTAGCTAGTACACATTTGTCCCTTAGTCGCCTTTTACGACACCCACGAAATGGTATGGGATGGCTCTGTTATTATTTTTAGGCATGAAACCACACGGCAGGTAACTCCCGTAGGTAATTCATTTTATGTTATCGGCCAACAGCATCAGCGTACTCGACATTTAAATTGGCTGTTAGGAAGGCACTCTCATGTGTCTCTTACCAACAAACTGCTCATCTACAAAACAGTCCTAAAACCCATATGGATTGTGACATTGAACTTTGGGGTTCCGCGAAAAACTCTAACGTAGAAATCCTGCAAAGATATCAAAATAGTATACTCAAAACTATCACTAATGCTCCATGGTTCACAAAAATGTCTGAGCTACATGAGCTACTCAAAGTAAGAACAGTAAAAGCAGAAATTGACCACAGAACAAAGAGTTATAACAAACGAATTCACATGCATGTCAACAGCCTTGCAACGGCTCTCATCGCACAACCACAGAACAGAAGACTGAAACGTCAACATATTTGGGACTCTATTATGTAAACCATAATACCGAAGAGAGGAAGATCTTCGCTGGAAGACTAAACCTCCTACACACTTTTTACTTGCACAAATCTGCTTATAGCCTGGAAGGCTGATTGCAAGATAAAAAAAGAAAATAAAAAAAAAAATGTTATCGGCCAACAGTTATCCGTCTCTATTTTTCAAGATGTAAGCTCATCGCGTCAGTTTTAATTATAATATGACATAGGATAGTTTGAATGTGTGACAAACACATTTATCTTATTTTTTTTACCAAATTTGGTAATATTAATTAAAAATGTAAACAATGGGAAAGTTGTGTAATAGATTGGCACAATTTCTGAAGATTTCACTAAAGAATTAGGCTTCAATGTGCTGACAAACGAGAATATATATAATAGACATATTATAATAAGTTGTAGCCCAATCCTTTAGTTTTTATCTGAACTTTGAAAGTCAAATCTATTACACAACTTTTCTAATGTTTACAGATTTAATTAGTGTTGCTGATTTGCGTGCTAAAAGTAAAATAAGTATTTGCCTAAAACTTTTACCATTCATTTGACTAAAAGTGACTAGGTTGGGCTTGAATGGAAAAAAAATATTTATTTTATTTATTTTTATTTATTTATTTATTCAGGAAACATACAGTCGTTAACAAACAATACAATATAAGACCAAATTACAATAAGACCAAAAAGTTTCCAGAAAAAGGGTAGAAGTAATGTGTAAAATGTTTAATTTAATGTAAAATTTACATTTATTAGTTGGTTGGGATAGTGCCCTCGAAAATAATTCTTTGATACACAAACACACAAGTTTGACGTTCGATTTCAGTTTTAGTTTAGTTCGGACAAAAATTAAGAGTCCTCATTTTATATTGGCCGTTGAAAACAGAGCTTAATATTCTACAAAATTATTAAAAACATATATTTATACATTAAGCCATAACAAGGTGTTATTTATAATAACAATCTAGCTGTCAACATACATTATGTAGTTGATTATGTATAATATCTATCGTATTTGAATATTTATGTTCGGTTACCTTTGTGCTCTCGGAATTCATAATCAACGAGAAATTCTATTACCTCAGCTTGTTTTCATCTCAAAGCAATCTTCCAATTCCTTTAAGGAGTGGCATATTTGAGGAATAATTTACGGCTCTGTTGGATTCTATAAGGAGCCGAACAAATCGTTAGCGTTTCCATCGACATCACTATTTTTAACGTTCCTCTTCCTGTCACACATCCAAATCTGTCATTTGCTCCCATTCGTTTTCCTCTGTCATAATGTGTTTTTAGAAACAACACGATTGTTCCGCGGTTGTTTGTTGAACCTTGAGGGTTCAGACGATTAATTTACGTCTTCTTCTATTATTTTAGGACGGATTGTTTATTGTTCTCTGGCGTTGAAGAATTGTACAGACGCCGGCACATCAAGCTATTCCAATCTGTCAAATTGCCCCAATTGAAAGTGTACCTTATACTTTTGTGACAAAGTTGAAAATCTATAAAAGAAATTTGACAGATTAGGGTAGCTGGATGTGCTGGCGTCTGTACGATGAGTTTAAATTGAATAGGTACCTTTTGTATGGTAACCAATAAATCTTGGTAGACGATAATTAGTAGAATTCTAAATTATTTATTAAGGTCTTTTTAAATTGGTGGCTTAAAAGTGTTTCGAGCCTGGTGACGAGTGAAGCATTTATAAGGCCTAGATACGAATAATAATAAGTACATGGCCTACCTAATCAGCGTTGTTCAACAAGTTTCCGGCTGCTACTGAGTGTTTTCTTGCTAGAAATACTACATACAATAGCACTTTGGTCCGGCCCGGGATTTTGAACCTAGGTCTTCATTCATTCACTATGGTAGGCTAGATGAACTAGAGAGTAATTAATAATATATGACCCATAACAAAGGTCTATAACCGTTGTCCTATTTTTATCCATATCACAAATAACTTGGTGTTTAGTGACACTGTAATCACTTACTTGTACATACTCACCTTTTACTAATATCTTTACTTACGCAACAGTTCGTCGACCGCACCGTTTGGAACGAATGTTTGTTTATGGTTTTTGTGCTTTGGTCTCACCTTGAATTTAACGGATGTTTGCCTTTTATAGCAAAAACTTTATTGGAAAGCAATGGGTGCAATAAATTCATCAGCACTTTTCGCCCACTTCTGATGGTAGGTAGTCTACTAAACAGTTAAACACCGATTTGGAGATGTACTATCGTAGAAGTTGTGTCATGTCCACTTTTGCCCGAGAGTTTTTTTTATAATACATATGATACTGATGCGCTAACTTGTATTCTTTCGTATGCATGTATACCTATGTCGAAGATTTGTATAACCGTGTAGTTTTGCCGACACACTGTTTATGTGTTATCCTTCAATAATAGAATGTCTGATGTGGATCTCGATGTTTACCACAGATTGCATTGGCTTGACAACCATACTCCGCGGACCACCACTGTTGCTCCCAAATAGAATTCCTCGCTCTCCGTCCACGCTTGGACAGGCGTTGTCTGTGTCTTGTACTGAAACTGAGCGAGTTTCGGTCAGTGTTAAAACGCATCTTAGAGCACCGGAGTAGGGCGCGTCAAGCAGTTTGTGATTCACCTAAATTAGGCGCCTGATTGTGGTGAAGCGTTCATTTGGCCGCTTGTACCTTACCTTGTTAGTTTTATGTCTCGGTTGAGTCACTTGGAACTATTTTGGTGAGATCTCATTAGATGTGCTAGCGGTTGTTATTGACGAAATGTCTGCGGGTCTAGTAGTTGGTTTTATGTTCATTTTGTGAATTCGATTCAAAGACATGAAGTCCCCGATCAACAGCCACATTTGGTATAGTGTCCACGGGCTAAAATAACCTCTTACGGCGGCCTGATTCCTAGCCGCAATTAATAAGAGAAAATATCAAAAGCTGACGTCAGCTCCAGTATTTTAGATATTAAAAGGTTTTTAAATAATGTTGTCTCTACATCATATTCCCAATACAATATAAAAGCACTTACTATGAACAACGCTTGAACTAAATTTTCAGCTGACTTGTCATTGATTCAGACAGGCTTCTTCGAAGCTGAAGGGCTATTGGGATCCGTCGAAAGAGTGCTGGAAGTAGGTTGAGGAGCTGGGAAATAACAACTGTGTTCACAGCTTACTTGTAACGTTACCTATGTAGAGATGATGGAGACTTGGGAACATTGATTTTATAGTTTGAATTAGGGCGTTGATGGCAAATAATATGCGGTCAAAAAGATAATAAAGGGACAAGGCGGTAGAGCAACACCGGCAATTTTGCAGTTCTTTGGGGGAAGCCTTTGTCCAGCAGTGGGTGTACCAAATGTATTACCTTTTGATAAAAAAAAAACAACAATAACTCGGTTCAGGAACAATGCGTAGAATACATGGAGAAAAATATATACAGAAAAATCATAGTCGAAGTGCTAACCTCTTTCTTTTGAAGTCAGTTAAAAATACTCCGGAGAAAATGTATTTCTATTGATAATTAAATAATATTTTGAGTTATAAGCGGATTGGCAGTTTCAAATTTAAATGGTATAAAAAGTTCAGGACACACTGTCCTTTTCATCTATACAAATAAATAAAATTGAAGTGTCTGTTTGTAATATTGAAATAACCGATTTTTACTATACGTTTATGAATATATATACGGTACATACTCCAAAATAACATTTTTTACAATTTTTGTCTGTCTGTCTGTCTGTTTGTTCCGGCTAATCTCTGAAATGGCTGGACCGATTTTGACGGGATTTTTATTGGCAGGTAGCTGATGTAATAAAGAGTAACTTAGGCTACTTTTATTTTTGAAAAGTCTTTGATTTTTGAAAAAACGAAAATAAAACAAAATAAACTAATTAACACGCGGACGAAGTCGCGGGCACAGCTAGTAAGACATATAAAAGATAGAGATGAATGATATTGTAGATAATATACTCATGTATAATATAGAACTACTAGCATTATCAGCGTAGAAATGGTTTCGATAATGGGTCTCGATTAGCAAGATCACTCTTTATCCAAAAAGGAAAAATATTACTTATTCTAAATAAGCTAGATCTAGCTTGAAAAATATCTAAACATTTGTTACTAGTGTTTCTAAATAAACTTATATAAGTAATTGATGATTAATTCTTAGTAGGTAATTGGGTTATGTTAACGTGTTTAGTTTTCAGCATGAATGAACACACGCGGATAGTATGAATGAACAGGTTTCTTTGTTTTTGTAGCTTATCTTAAACTGCCAAGGTCTTAGAACTATTTAAGAATTTGAAGGGTATTTTGGTAAAAGCCGTAGTTTGGCCATTTGTAACTTCTTTTAAATTTATTCGTGCTAAGTTTCTGAATAGATCCTTGGAAAGGGGCTCAAAAGGAACACCTAGTCTTATTATATAATTTATTGGGGTGAAGTTTCTAATTAGACGTTTGGAAACGGGCTCTAAACGAAAAGCTACTTGAGGCTGGACTTATTATGTAGGTAACTATTTTAATTTAGTTTTTTCTTTCTCTGTTTCTCTTATAGCCATTTACATTTTGTATATCTAATTTTACTTCAGTCGTGTGGTCTAAAGTACGCTCGTTTTTGAAGTGAAAACTTATTTAGCAGCGTTGTGTCCTTTTTGGTTATTATAACCAAATTTCTTTTTTTTTTTTTTATTCCCACCACAGTGAGGGAAGCAATTACTATGAGTCTCGGCAGGCTATGTCGCTCTCGCATCGGTTTGTTTAGCCACCATAAGAAATGTTACTCAGACAATGCGCGGTAAATCGTATGGAACAGACGCAAAAGCCATATATATTATCGCCCAAAGGTAACATAGCACCTTCCACATGCTACTCTGATCAAATAAAAACTACTTTCCGAGTATGGGAAATGAAAAAATAGTTTTCACTTCGATCAGTCCCCAAAGATTGCCGCGCATGTTTTTTTTTATATATTTCCTGTATTTTCATTTTTTCTGTCAATGGCTTGTAGTGATTTACTCGTGTAAGCTTCTTTAAGTCGCATCGACGATATGGGATGTGGTGAGATCATCTAAGCCGGATATTCATCGTACTAAAATTATGTATAAATACTGAATTGTGTATTTTCTTAATCGAAATTCCATGTAACCTTGACTTAATCCAATGTAAACAGATAAGGCAATTTCCATCCGACATTTACGATCGAGCTGAACCTTAACAGTGCGTCAAATTTTACGACATTAACATTTTATTGCACATAAAATTTCATCTATTTAGGTGTTTGCATCTTCAGCGAAAACACCAGCTGTTAAAGAGGTGTTGTGGAAATCAGTAAGTCTTTAAGCGTCCTACAATAGAATTGCTATAGCAAATTCCATGAATGTAGTCCATTATTGTTTTTGCCCTTTAATAAAAGACCATGCCCTTAATAGAAAAATACTTTCCAACATGCAATTCACTCATTCAAGTATACCCAGACTTAGAATCACTATTTATGGGTCACATAAACAATGACCCTGTACGAGGATAGTAGGAGGATGTAGCGAGGCGAAATTTTAACCCACTGCGTCGCACGTGTTAAATCCATCATGTCATCCGAATGACGTCCACAATGAAGTTTTGTCTATCATTTGGAGGGATATGCCATAAACGCTTGGCAGACGGGATCGCAGTATTATAGTCATAGGAAACACAAAGATGCTGATGCCCGTTCTCTGAATGATAATCACTCGGAACGACTTCTAAGCCCTCCATGCGATGACATGGGTTGTTGATATTCTTTGTCATCAGCCATACAGTAGCACGTGTTAAATTATGGCTTGTTAATTAGGGTGGAGGCGTGAACTGGTTTCTGTATCATCTCTTAAACAGATGGTGTGATCGCTGGGTTGCGACTACCAAACCAATAATGTCATAGTTCTTAGAAATTGTTTTTATGCTTACTATGGTTTCCCCAAAACACCTAGCTAGGCTGTAATATTTATTATTTTAATCCTCTACACAAATATATGGTGAAAGTTTGACTCCTTGCCGATGTAGTATAGCTCTCAAACTGATAAACTGACTTCAATGTGGTTTTATTTTCATCATGAAAACTCAGCCATTCAAAATTGCAGCACTTTTTCTAGTATGTGTTTAGAATTTGTGAAGTTTAGGTTCTTGGTTTGGAGGTGATAGTTAGTTTTTGACTACATATTTTAGTCATCGTAAAGTTTGTATTAGAATTTTAGAATTTAATTAATTATTGTAGAATCATAGTTCGGAATACATACATAATAGGTGCACCTACATAAAGATCAAGATGGAGAGGAGTAACTTTATCTTAGGTGTTATCATTTATCTCGGTTTAACAAACTCTTAACCTATAAATCCGTAAATCTAATCTCAAAAATAGACAATCTTATTTTTATCGTCCAGCGGGTCTCAGACCAGCAAGCACCCTCTGTCGATCCGGGGTAGGCGCTCTTAACTTGTGTCGATTTTATTGCATACGTTCGTCCACTCCATAACCCCTAGGAAGCGAAATAACGCCGATCCTCCATTGGATGAACAGCTAAGCATCTTCTCGTTTCGTGGATTAATGTAGAACGACGGTTGTACAAAACATGCCTAAAACCAACCTTCTCTTGCAACTACCCGTCAGTAACCGCTAAAAATTTTAGGTGAAGCAGTAAAAGCATTCTAGGCTAACTGTATACGTTATACCATGATGTATGACCAATTAATAAAATCTTCATTAGCCAATTAGTCCTATTAGAACTGTGCACTTGGAGTGCATCACTTACTTTGATCAAAACTACCTCATGTTTACAAACACCAGGCTTACTCCAAATAATTAGATTACGGTGTCCCTAATTAACTTCACCGTGACCCAGATTCTAATTACACATTATTTTTCTTTGTTACTCCACATTAAAATTTCATTCACAAATGTATTTTAAGAAAATGTTAGACAACAACAAGCCGAAGATAGTACGATGATCGCTGTCTGGCCTGTTTCCAAATTCTAGAAGTATAAGATTCAATGTTGGCGTAATAAAATTTAAACTTGTACAGTCGAATTCTCTAATAGCTGTGCAAGGAATAAAATATAATGGTTTGTTATTACTTTATTGATAGTAGACCATGGCCAAATGTGAAATCTACTCTGCACATATAATAATCGCAACAAACATGCTGTCTGTCTGTCGCGTTACATGAGCCATCCAGGAGATATAGAATGTTTCGCCAAACGAATCGAATCCGTCCAATATTGGACATGGATTATCTAAAAAAGTTTACTTTTAGTTTATCATCAACACGATAAGAAGAAGCTAATAATAAAGAACTCGACTGTACTTACCACCTATAAGAGCCCTTCTAAATTCGTTCACAACAACCTATTTCTACTGGACTAATCTGATACTCGATTTGATTATACGAGGGCATCGTTTTGTAATGGGAATTCAGTGTTCGCTACTATGATTTATGTTTACCATTTTCTGCGGGCGAATCTTGGTACATGCTGGTATCCAATACATATCTATTCTCGGCTGCTGACGCGACACCATCTAAATCTCCTCTTGTCTCAATTATAGGAGCTTTTGAACATTATGATATAAAAATATAAATAAATACAGTGCTAAACAAAATGAGTTCGCGGGACTACTACAAAGTGTCGTACATCAACAATGGAGCAGAGAGGTCCAGGATTTCCTTAGACCATGACATGTTGGACAACGATACGGAATTCAACGCGAACCAGTTCAAACTTTACGATGACTTCACTACCGACCTCCGGATCGCCTTCAATCCTATCAGGAGGAACTTCCACGATGTCACGAGGACTAACATGTGCAGAAGGAGGGGTGATCCTAATGATTCTGGTGTCGATATGGAGAATGGCAACCCTCTTGAGGATGTAACGACCTCTAATGATAGCGATTTGGTAAGTAATTAGGCATCGCGTAGAGTTTTCTTTTACCATCTTTTAGTACATTATCGTTGTCGCAAACTCACATCACTAAACGTCATTATTCGTCGACTTTATAATTTGAAAGATGCAGAACAATTTTATTGTGTTAAGTAATTGCGTGAAGTTTCCAGTTAGACTGGTTAATTTTCCGCTTGTTTTCATATAATTGAATGGAAACGATAAGGTTTTCAACAAATTCATTTATTTCTTATTTTTTTGACTCATTATTTCAATATTTAAACGAAATCTTGCATTTGAATTATATTCATTTGAATTAACGTTACATTTTAATGTTCCTTAATGTTATGATTGGACAAGGCCTGGTTCGGTAAAGGCTTATTAATTGCGATTCCTATTAACTGTCAGTTATAAAAAGTAGCAGTTCAACTAGCTTTAAATAAACTACACAGTATTCTAATGCAAATGTGTGTCATCCGGACGTCTCGAAAGGTTCAATTATAGTCGCCGGCGCTTCTATTGTGTGCCGGACGCCTAGTCATTGTCCACACGCTTCGTGCTATTGTACTGAAGTGCTGACATGAGACAATGAAGCTAATGGCCTCATGATTGCTTCCGACACAATGTTATATGCCGGAGCCTTCGACAAGTGTCTAAACGCTCCCAATGTCTTGTCCGCTTTAAAGTTAAGCCGAGTATATCTTCATTGACTGAAAAGATTAATTTGGCGATTGTATTGTTTATCCACTTGAGCATTTCAAGTAGGTAAGACTCCAACAAATTGGTGTTGAAAACGGAGGTTTACAAATATGGTGGAGTACCGTTTCAACCATTTCTAACAGAATGTTACCTCATCTAACCTCGATAACAAGTCAAAATTAAAACATCGAAATAATTTTCAAAAGTTCGTGTCTACCTAAACAGGATTTTCCTTTGAGGAGCGTTTCTTATGAAAAATGTTAATAAAAGCGCTTATCACAAAGACGGAAGCTAAAATAATACTCTTCATCTTTAATATCATGCAAAAAGTTCTCCCAAAAGATTGGTCTTTTATAAAAACAGTTCATTTATTACCTTCTTCAAAGATATTAAAGTACAACAACCCTGGATAAAAAGAAAATTAAAATTATCCAAGTGTTGCAGGATTACGTGTCCATCCCAGGTCGAAAGTTGTTTTATCCCATTTAGCTGCTTGACCTGTTTCAATCCTATGGCTACTAAATTCCCATCTCGAATTTCATCGCTAACGATCTGTGGGGAACTTGTTATTAGGAGGATGTGACGTAACCTGCAGTAACACTATTACACACTGTAGACGGTGACTCATTGTATAACACGCATACGGGTCGTTATACGTGACAGACAAACAAAATGACATCCACCATATATGTAGAGATTAATTATGAATTATCTTTTTATTTGGCTTCATCCCATGAAAGAGCCTTGGCTTGTAATGGATCAGTCGCTTACCGGTCCGCAAGGCACTTATGCAACGTGACCGGACTATACATAGATGGGTGACTGCCAAAGTGGTATTAAGTTAATTTCTGAGTGACTCCGTGCTTCAGAGTTAGTTTTAGTTAAGCTGTCGGTCCCGGTTTTAGACGTAGCCGTATTGGGCGGCTTGAACAACTTTGACATAAGGGTAACTACATACAGTCCATAGGATAAAGCGTAAGTAAGTAATATATGGAGTAGAACACTTTTTCTTTAGAAACCAATAAATAATTTGTCAGTTATATTCACTATATTGAAATGCATCGCATTACATATTCAAATGCCGTTATTACCCGCCTTGTAGACTACTAATGTAGCAACTGTAACGTTTATAATGAAGGTTTAATAAAGTTGCGATTCGGCATAATCGCCCCTTTCAGTTGTTCGCGTAATTAAGGATATTGCACGCATGGACTCGCCTGGCGCATTCGTGTTGTATCTTTTTTTCATACCAGCCCAACCGGTATGTAAACACGTCCACAAATAATTACAACCTTACTCCACGGTTACGATACGACCGACTGGCCTTGACCACGCGTGTAATTTAATTTTTATTTCGGGCTATATCTTAAAGTTTACCTGACACCACTCGGTGTACCAAGCCTTGACTTCTTTACCCTCAAATGGCATGACGTTTAATTTGTTATTTCTTTATTGTTTCAGTTGGAGAACGAAGTGATGGTAGATCCTTGGAGCAGCATGGACTCCTCGAATTCACCGTTAACTGACTCCGGGCCATCGGCAAGTGAAGATTGCACCCCTTCTACTTCGAGCGAACCTCCTCGCGGTCCTCTAGATGCGTCTTCCCCTCTTTCACCCGACACGCGCCGCTTACCCGACCCGAAAGAATCCAAATCTAAAATAGTCCCCAAACACATTCCTCCAAAATCTTCAGACAAGGCGCGCTCTCGAGACCTGACTCTTGAACTAGACACCCTAGAGTCCGACCATATACCACGCCGGCCACATTTTCTCGACGAAGACTATCAACCGCCGTCCAAATCGAACATCGAATGCCGAATCCCCAAACCCCATTTCCTCGACCACTCACCATCTCCGGATGAATTCGACGAACGTAGTGACATTACTAACCCGAACTTTTTAGACGACGATGTCGACGGCGACGATAGTCAAGCACAAAAGAAAGCTGGCGCTCTTCCCAAAAGACCACAAAAAGGTCAGACATCAACTTTCTCCAGTCACGAAGATCGACCACATAGAACTAGCTATCGAAGCACTTTACATTATGGATTGGAAAGTGCGGCAAGATCTAGCGAACGAGATAAAAGGGCTTCCCAACTCTACCGAGGGACCTGGCCAGGGGAACGCGATGTCTGGACAGGTCACGATTCCGCCAGCGTTCGCAGTTTCTCCAGTAATGGTTCCGCAGAAGGCCCGAGACCCTCGTCCAATTTAGAAAATAAAATGGAATGCGTCTGTTCCCTTATTTCATTACTAAGTTTATCGCCTGAAAACAATGCCGATTTGAGTGGACCTCTACTAGATATGAGCCGATCCGTCGAAAGCTGCATAGCTATGAGGCAGGCAGGTTGTATACCGCTACTAGTTCAATTAATACATTCAAAAGTACCGCGAGAAACCCGAGACCGCGCGGCAAAGGCGCTACGTAACATAATCCACACACAAACTGACGACAAAGCTGGAAGAAGGGAAGCGAGAGTCTGGCGGTTATTAGAGCAAGTTAGAGAATACTGTTATGTATTAGAAGACCTCGTAGAAATGAGGAAAGAAGGGAAAGAAGTTATCGAAGATGATGCGACGAAGCATCCCAGTCAGAGTGTCGCTGCTCTTATGAAACTGTCGTTTGACGAGGAACACAGGCATGTTGTGTGTCAACTGGGAGGATTGCAAGCCTTGGCCGCGTTGGTGAGCGGAGACCAGGCTGCACACGGGAGCAGAACTGACGACAACACGTGTCTCACGATGAGGAAGTACGCCGGTATGACACTTACGAATTTAACATTCGGAGATGGCAATAACAAGTCCTTGCTGTGCTCCTTCAAAGACTTCATGTTGGCTCTAGTCGAGCAACTCGAATCACCAAACGACGACATGCGACAGGTAAACAAATAAAGTATTTGGTAACATTGTGAAAGTTTAAAATTTGTTAATCATTTAAATGTACATTTTGTCTTTCTAACAGGTTACAGCAGCAGTACTAAGGAACCTGTCTTGGAGAGCAGACACCAACAGTAAACAAGTATTACGGGAAGTAGGAGCTGTCAAGGGTTTAACTAAAGCCGCGATGACGTGCCAAAAAGAGGCCACGCTTAAGTCGGTCCTCTCGGCACTCTGGAACTTGACAGCTCATTGCTCAATGAACAAAGTGGCCCTCTGTTCCGTTGACGGAGCTCTGGGCTTCCTCGTAGACATGCTCAGCTACAACTCTCCAACGAAAACATTAGCGATAGTAGAGAATGCAGGGGGTATAATGAGGAACGTGTCGAGTCATATCGCCGTCCGCGAAGATTACAGGCAAATTCTCCGCGAGAGAAATTGTTTAAGTGTCTTACTTCAGCACCTCAAGTCGCCTAGTCTCACTGTAGTCAGCAACTCGTGCGGCACGCTGTGGAATCTATCCGCGCGCTGTCCGAACGACCAACAGTTTCTCTGGGACCACGGCGCGGTACCCATGCTCAGAAGTCTCATACATTCTAAGCATAAAATGATAGCAATGGGCTCCAGTGCAGCCTTGAAAAATTTGCTCAATTCTAAACCGGGCAAAACGCACATAATCTCATTAGATACGACGGCTAGAAATATGAATTTACCAGCTTTGCCAACATTGGGGGCACGGAAGCAGAAAGCTTTGGAACAGGAATTAGACCAGAATTTAGCAGAAACTTGTGAAAACATTGAGCCGGCAACATCACCTACCACGAGTAATAGAGAAGAAAAAAATCTTTTTACAGCGACCGAGAGACAAATTGCAATGAACTTGGAAAGGCATCGAATGTCATCGAGTTCACCTCTAATGGCGACGTTGACTTCACAAATATCTTTAAGTCATAGCGCGCATCTAGCAAGTTACTTAAGTTGCAGTAACACCCTGTTAAAGGGAGCTCTAGTGACGCGCTCGGCGACGGGCAGTGCAGGTAGTGTCAATAGATCAGAGAGTAAAGATTCAGTGACGAGTACGCATTCAGACTCCGTGTTTGAACGAGCTATGCGCACTGGGAAAGTTCCTGTGCCAACACCCAGAAACAAAGATCTCGTCAAGAGTGAAAATTCAGGCGAAGCTTTCAAATCATCAAAACAGAATAAAGACAACTCATATGTTCGGTATTCATCTCAACCTCCTATTCCTCCACCGAGAAGTTCCACAGAAATGAGAACAAATTATACAGAGTCTGGTTTTGACGTCGACCAGGATTCTTGTGACCAACCAATAGACTTCAGCAGAAAATACTCGGAAACGAAAAACCCTGAGTCAGAAGTTGAGAAACCGAAAACCGACGGTAAGAAATATTCAAAGAAAGAAAGCGCTACTACATACGGTGATTACCAGGAGACTGATCTCGACCAGCCTACGGATTACTCTTTACGTTATGCTGAACATCAATCTGAAACTGGGTCAGATATGTCCGAACCTCCCGGCCCGTCGGTCCATGAAGATACTATCAAGCACTTCGCTACTGAAGGCACGCCTTACGAAACACCTGCAATATTCTCTACCGCCACTTCCATGTCCGATCTACGGGTGATCGGGAAAGATACTAAAAAGAGCGTAGCGACTGTTAAACCGAATCCAGAAGTGATGACTCATTCTGATGAGAAAGACACGTGTTCTATCGAAGATCCTCCACGACATGACAACGATAGAGCTGCTACTACGCCACAAACGGCATCAGCACCTGAGCCAGTTCCAGAAAAGCGAGGGGTTTTCGACACCAAATTCAGCTCCGGCATGATAAGTCCTGAGAAACCTGTCAACTATTGCGATGAAGGAACTCCAGGTTACTTTTCGAGAGTCAGTTCTCTTAGCAGTCTTGGAGAACCTACAGAGGAAGATAATTTGGCAAAGCGGAATGCAATGGCGACGATTAATACGGAACCCAGTCCTCCTGAACCGAGTACCAGTATTTCCGCCAAAGATAAAGAAGGTAATTTTCGTGCTTCTTCTCATTCTGTGCTTTACTGTTAAAATATTTGGATTCCCTTTTATGCTTATAGATTTCCATATATGAATCTCTCTGACCCATATTCTCAATATTCTATCATATTTGTAGTAACCGTTTTTTGATATACAAGGATATCGTTGATTGGTAATTAACGGACATTAGACATACGTGGTACTCCTATTCAATTAATCATCTCATGTGTAATGCCTTTTGCAGGATCCAAAGCAGTAACATTCGCGACAGAGCCTGTTTCAGTCTGCACTGGTTCAGAAACAGTGTCAGCCAGGGCAACACCCCCTCCACAACGATTCGTTGAAGACACTCCTCTGATGTTCTCCCGTTCGAGTTCCCTTGGTTCTTTGCCCGAGTGCTCGCAGCAAGACGACCAGGGCTCCGTGGTATCCGAAGTTAGGTAAGACAAAGCAGTACCAACATCTACGTGAGAGCTGTTCCCAATGTCCCCAACATTCAGTTAAAGATACAAGTATTTTCTATGCGTCTTCTGTCTATTCTCTATGTCTTATTCTTGTCTGAGTGTTTGCTGCGAGGCTAGGGATTCTTACTATGGTAAGTTGGCAATAGGCTCTATTATTATTTTTTCTTATTTTTGTTCCCTTTATGTAAACATGTCGCGCCCTGGCAAGAGGTTAGTTTAAGAGTTTTGACCTAAACCTTTACTATGATATCTGGACCTAGAAGTTATATTCTATGTAACCCTGCTGTGTTATTTATTACTTTATTAAATACTAATACACCGATTTCTTTTGGCATCGGTTTCCATTATGCCTGTTGCAACTGAATCCCAGAATTAACCATGAGAGTGCCAACTAGAATCAAGATAGCTAGACCACGTGCCAGGTTACATAAGGCTTCTGACGACCTGTCAAGAGTGCCATAGTTTTCATTACAATTGGGAGAGCGTAACGTAATCCCTTCACCAAGCAGACCCTGACTGTTTCGGTCGATCTTCATATTTGTACAAAGTTTAGTCCAGTGCTGAAATCGGACCCGCCTCCTGTGCTTAAAGTTCCATACGGATGAGTCCAGAGGTTGATACCGCTAATGACCACAGATGCCTTTGATACCTGGTATAATTTAGGTATGACAAAAATAATTTACTATACTTATTAAATTTTAATTTCATAGCATTATTCGCAATGTAATTCGTAAATCTCAAAAATAAGGAATCATAAATTTATCGTTCGGTGGGCTTCGAACCAACACCGTCTACCAATTAGGGTAGACGGTGCTCTGCGTTAAGCTACGAAACACACTGGCAGTTCTGAGGGTTGCCTTGCTAACACCGGAAAATGTAACGGAAAATGTATCCATTGAGAATCCATCTGCTTCGTTTTCTAAAAGATCATATCGCATTGAAAACTCCTTCAAAACGATAAAATTTTAATCTCAGAGCATAATAATAATAATTAATCGTAATGTAATCATAATAATAAAAAAGCGTTAATCTGATATCAATAGGAAATCAGAAATTACTATTATTTTATTCATAATTTTTTAATTACCGTTAAAATGGTTAAGTATCCTATAAAAAAAATATTCAATGTACAGTTTTGATTTTCCTACGATTTTATTATATGTATATTATGTATGTCGTGAAAAAATTTTAAACAATGTCAACTATAATATAAATAATTTAAAACAAATAAAATGTCAAACACAATAAGACGATACAAAATACTAAAGTGAAACATTAAAAGAGTATTAGATAAAAATTGATCTAGTGGTCACTACCCTAAATGCTTAGTCAGCGTTTGTGGGTTCAGTCCCCACCTAGGACAAATCTTTGTACGATGAGCACAATAATTTATTCTCTGGGTGTAATTTATCGATAGTAGGTATGTAAAGTACGTTTAACAGTTTGGTTTGTTTTTAGAAACACCCAACCGTCTTTAACCGATTAAAATACAATTTATTTCAAAGTAATCCTTGTCGAATAAGAAAATTAGTTATCAAAATTCATTCTCAAACAACGGAAAATTCTCGTCACATAAAAATGAAACATACATACTTCCTGACTTCCTGACCTGACACGTGTTGTGTAGTAATTAAGATAGTTATCTACCTTAGGGCTCTGTAACGGGTTCAATACCCGTACAAGACAACTATTTGTGTGACAGAATTACAGTTGTTCTAGTAGAGTCTGGGTATAATTTGTATAAAGAGTGGTCGTAGTCTTTAAAAAAAATACTGACGAATTCCTTCACTTTTTAGACGGTCAAAAAAGAAGTTACAATATTTACCTCGATTAGGGTTACTTTATTTTCAGTTCGCAGCCATATAATGATCGCGTAAATGCAAGCTACCAAACTGACAGACTGTTCGTCCATCGTTGGCGTATGAATGGTTGCATGAATTCAAAAGGGTTTATTTTTTACGCCCACTAGGACAGTCTATTTTTACGACATCATTACGGGGCGAAGTGGCCGTCTACTCTACCTACTATACTGTTCAGTATACATACACCTTGATACATTTTTGTCGACTTTTAACCAATATAAAAAAAGGAGGTAGTATTTAATTCGACTGTCTTTTCTTTTTACTAAAATAGGTATGATAATATATGTCGTAGACGAAATTAAAGGCAGTCGTCAATTATTTATGAAGCAATGGTCTTACTAAACCAGTAGTAAAACTAGCGGAATAGATGTCCTAGACGGGCCTGTTGGCATGGTTGGCAAATGCTTGCTTTTCACGCCGGAGGTCGTGGGATCGATTCCCATCCAGGACAGATATTTGTGTCCATAAACATGTCTGTTTCTTCTGAGTCTGGGTGTAATTATCTATGAAAGTATGTATTTACAAAATAAAAGACTTAGTATATGTAGTATATCAGTTATCTGGTTTCCATAGAACAAGCTCTGCTTAGGTTGGAATCAAATGGCCGTGTGTCTAATGTCCCAGGATATTATTATTATAATTAAAACTGATTTCGCAAGTGATTATCGATTTATGTGCTAGGTTGTGCAATTTGTAAGTTAGTGTAATAATAATATAATATAGTAATCGTATTGTACACCGCACTTACCACTTGCACAATGCACCAGCACTTAGGTATCTAAGGCACTTAACGACTTATCAGAATCTTTATTGCTTCCATTCCCAACGCCTTTATCTATCCTATGATATCTCAAATTGACTCGTTCTAAGAGTAATCTGGCTTATAAATTATAAGTATTTATTATGTGGTTCCAGTCGGCTAACATCAGGGTGCATATCTCCGAGCGAGATCCCGGACTCCCCGGGCGCCAGTGTACCGTTGTCACCCCGCACACGGGCGCCGCCGCCCGAACTGCTGACAGCCATGTCTACACCACCACAAGGTACGAAGAAAGATTTTACCGCGGAATACAATCACACTAATATTATAGAGCTGAAAGTTTGTAAGTGTGTATGTTTGTTACTTCTTCACGTCTAAACGGTTGGAGCGATTTTAATAAAATATGGTATGGAGTTAGCTGACACCCTGGAATTTATAATTTATAGCCTATGTGTTACATAGGCTATAATTTATAGAGTTTAACGCGGGTAAAACCGCGGGGCATAGCTAGTATTAAGAATATAAGATCCTTGTACCACCTGCTTACTTGGGCTAGCTGTTCAACCGCGTTTAATGAGATCCTGGGTCAGATACCGGGTAAAAAAAGGGGAAAAGGAACTCTGATTTTTCTGGCGAGATAAGCACTTCTTTTTTCCATCCAAAATCCATCATGGTTACCCGTTACCTTGGGTGAAAACAATGAGTGATATCGGACCCTATCTGACTAACCCCTGATATTTTAGACTAAGCCTTTGATACAGATTATCTGAATAAAAAAAGTCGCAATACATTTTTTGTAAAACAGGTATTTAGCCACTTCAAAACCAAATTACACCATGTAACGTGCCATTTACATCCGATGTTTGATGTCATGTGAACTTGAACAAGACTAAACAAGTTGAAAAACATAAAAATGGCACTTTTTTATACATATCTGATGGCACAAATCGCGTGTATTGGCACAACCTTCGTGTCACGCCACAGACAGAAGTGTCCGAAAATGGGCGTCGCAACAAATAGGTTAAGGTATTCGCCTCGCTACTACTTCCGTGCCCATGTGTTTCGGGTCCGATTCCCTTATAGAACAACTATTTACATATGTGACTTATATTACCCAGGTGCTATGTACCTGAGGCTCTACCGGCTAAGTCGCCGAACATCGTTTTCGTGAATGGCGTTCAAATAAATGAAAGTTAAAAAGAATTAATCAATCGTTAAATCGGCTTTGACGTTGAAAATCGATTCCGGACCATTTATGATGTCACATGTGGTCATGGAATACGATTTAACGATTGATTAAGTCATTTTTAACCTTTATTTATTTGAACGCCATTTACGAAAACCATGTTCGGCGACTTAGCCGGTAGAGCCCCTGGGTGTGCTTTTATTGGGGGGTTGTGGTTTTATTCCATAAGTGCATCCGTCATTGACTGGCGAAATGGAATCATTTGTAGCAGGGATTGTGTGAAGCTTGATCCAGTTTAACCCTCATGTTGACATCCACAGAGCCACACGGCGTAGGCTCGGTGTTTGAGGAGCGGGTGTCTCGGTTCGTGGTGGAACATACTCCGGCTCAGTTCTCAGCAGCTACTAGTTTGAGCAGCCTCACTATTGATGATGAGCCTAAGTTGCCTAAGGTAAGGATCCAGAGAACCACATAGCTTACACCTCGGATGTTGCATGATCACGGGGCATGATTATTTATGATGGGTTACTGTGGTAATGGCGTTATAAGTTTTACCAATCACAATTCTTCGTAACCACCGAGAGATCGAACTCGTTCCTTTCCTGTAGACTGGTACTAAGCTTACTTGTATTCGAATATTTTGTATCATCATCATATGAACCGAAAGTCGTCTACTACTTCACAAAGGCTTCTCCAAAGATATCCACAATTGTCTGTCTTGCGTTACCCGCATCCAGCGGCTTTCAGCGACCCTCACAAGAGGTCGGAAGGCCCCCTACAAGGTGAACCGATCACCTTGTAGGGGGCCTTCGTGTTCCAGTTCGTGGTCGTTACTCGAGAACCTCTCTGCCACAGCGGCCGTCGGTGCTGCGAGCTATGTGTCAACATCTACTAACTACTAAAGCAAAAGAAACATGAAAATCAACTTAAATATTACTAGTTTTTAAGCATGTATGTAATTGCAAATTTTGAATCGAAATTCCCAAATCTGATAAGATTGTTTTACTTAACTAGGGGCAAGAGAGATAGGTGCGACGCATTTTCTTTTTCTCTTTTTCTTACTGCCAGTCCACCATTAGAAGTGTTACTTCAGTCGTGTGTTCTAAAGCAAACTCTTCGTTACTTGGAAGTCAATTTCGCGTCTTTTATTTAAGCCAGTTATAAAATAACTAATGAAGTTCTTTGTGTATCCACAGCAATCATTAAAACTTCTGTCTAAAGCGCCGCGTCAAGAGACAGGCATCACTTCACCGGGGAATCAATCTGAAGACTTGTTACATGGAAACAGGAATAGGTAAGCTTGCTATCTCTACCCCCATGTATTTACAACTTACCTCTATGACGTATACACGTAACGTAGTAGTAGCCGCCCTGAGACGGATGTTCAAATGCAAAGACAAAGAGGTCGGCCAAAGACGCGGATTACTAAGTTTTTAGTTTCATTTGTTATCTCTATTTGCCTCTATTGTCTAGTGTGCTAGTGGAAGCTCATAACGTATTAATGTATTTTTAACTTACCTCTACGACGTATACACGCAACGTAGTAGTAGCCGCCCTGAGACGGATGTTAAAATGCACAGACAAATAGGTCGGCCAAAGACGTGGATTACTAAGTTTTTAGTTTCATTTGTTATCTCTATTTGCCTCTATTGTCTAGTGTGCTAGTGGAAGCTCATAACGTATTAATGTATTTTTAACTTACCTCTACGACGTATACACGCAACGTAGTAGTAGCCGCCCTGAGACGGATGTTAAAATGCACAGACAAATAGGTCGGCCAAAGACGTGGATTACTAAGTTTTTAGTTTCATTTGTTATCTCTATTTGCCTCTAATGTCTAGTGTGCTAGTGGAAGCTCATAACGTTATTAATAATTCATGAAAGAATTTATATAATGCCAGATAGATTTACTACATACATAGACTCACGCCTGTTTCCCAGAGGGGTAGGCAGAGACAACGGATTTCCATTTGTCACGATCTTTGCACACGACAAAGAGGCCAACGGAGAGCCGTTTTGCTACGTTGATAAATTTACTATTTAAATAAAATACGCAAACTGAGCAAAACCACATCTTCTTTTATTCAGCGAACAGTACAATAAAAGGACAGATAAAAAATATGTTACAAAACGTCAAATAATCTAGACAAGTCCGAGTCGTATCTTTGTTCACATAAAAGACAATAGATGGCGCATTGAGTTCAGTGTTGCAATTAACTTATTTCAACAGTTATGTTTAGAAAATAAATCTTTAACACCATATATATTGAAACGTAATTATGAACACTGTCCTCATCTCGTTCACCACGTTTTACAGTACTATTCGTTTTTCAGAGATCAACTACAATCTTTGCCATCAAATATCATCAGTCCAAATGAACCTATGAAAGGTAAGTAACACATATTATTTCTACTAATTTTATTTGTTTAATTCTATAAAATATTAGTTTGAATGAGGTTCTTGTTCCGGGTCGAGCCAAAAATATATTTTGTTAAGAAAAAAAATCTAAGTAGCAGCCAGAAGTTAAGGAGTGGGCAATCTTATACCCCGTGTTTCGTTAAACGTGTAAAGTCGTCGGTCTCGTACCTAACCTTTCAATAGCTGTGTCAGTTAGCCCAAACCAATGCGTTCATAAAAAATAGTGGAGACATTTTGTATAGTTAAAGTTAATCATTTTATTAAATTATTTCTTTGTATTTAATTATTTCCTTCGAATTTATGTCCAATACGTCGTTTAGATTCATAGGCAAATTAATCCGGCTCGAAGGACCATGTAGTGGCGCGAGCTATGTGTGTTGTGCAATGGATTGATAGGTACCAGAAATAATATTTGAACAAATACATTATACCATATTTAATGCAAAAAAATGTCTTATAAAATTATATTTTATATACGTACCAATTGTGCATACCAAATGGAAAACGCTGAGCTGTTCGGTTGCATAGCTCTGAACACTCCTTAAGTTACAGTTCATTATTTATGTTACATCTTGTAAGTCTATGGTATATGAAAAGCCAAGAGATCGTTATAAATATCAGGTTGGTAACATCAACATCTTGACCACAGGTTCCCAAACCCCGGGTGAAGTGTGTAAAGTATACTTTACTGAAGACACGCCGGCAATATTGTCTAAAGCGGGAAGCAACTCCAACCTATCAGCGTTGTCCATCGACTCGGCGCCCCTCCCGCCCGCGCGACGAGACTCGCACGACGCGCACGACGCGCACGACGCGCACGACGCACACGACACGTCGGATAGCTCCAACCTGAGCGACGCGGGCGATCTGCTAGAGGAGTGTATTCAAAAAGGCATTGCTAAGGTTAGTTATAATTAAATAGTGGACCCGGCACACGTTGTTTTGCACAATAAATTTAATAAATCCCTATCTGCATTGCCCAATTGGCGATCTAAAACTCTTCTAACTCCTCCACCTTCTTACTTAACTAGTCACTTTCAATTTAGAGCCAATTTTAACATAACTCTACTTTTTACTTATATCCGTGGTCTTCAAGGGCCAGCGCAGACAGAGAGGAGCGCAGCGGAGAGGATTTTATTAAGCCACTAGAAAATCAACTATAAAATTATAGAAATAAAGTGCATTATGCTTGAACCTGACATAAAATGCTCGCGCGGTCCCGGGCATATACGAGTATGTTTAAGCATATATGAACTTTATTTCAATAATTTTAAAGTTGATTTTCTAGTGGCTTAATAAAATCGTCTCCAACTCTGTCTGCCCTGGCCCCAATGTCCACCTCATCGCACCGTTCTGACTTCGTCCCCTTTTTTGTTCAATCTATTTTTCGGTGGAATGCGCTGCCTCTCGAGTTACGATGGCCAAAAGCCGCTTCCCATTTCAAAGGAAGCAAAGACAGCACATCCTTAATTACTTATAAGCAGAAGTGTTATATCTCTACTTAATACTTTGTAATAATTTGTATATATTACGCATTTATGTATATATATTAGTTCTTTTATTAATCTACCTACATTAATCTCTGCACCTCCTCAAAGTCAACTGACAGAAAATGCTTATAACCAATTTGACCTTTGTACAAGAATGTGTTGTTGGCTTTGAACGCTTACGGCCTTACCTCACTTACCCATGGCGTAAAGTTCTTGTCACTTCTGATGTAATCTAAACTCTAATAAAATACCAAATACACAATACTCTTTTATTCATTATCACTTTCAAATACCAACTTAGTACAATCAATAAATTATATGTGTTCACTTCAACGGTTTGACTGCAAGCGACCCCGCTCCGCTCGCGCACAGCCATTATAAACACTCGGTTCTTGTTGGAACTTCACCGCTAGATGGCGTTGTCGAACCGATGTTGCCAACAGTGTATAAAGTTTTTAAATAAAATTATAATAGTCGCTTTTTACCACACTTTAAGGGTCAGCTATTTATGATATCTCTTGTTCACAGGTGGTCAAGAACAAGGGTCCGTCTTCCGATGTGTCTATCAACCCTTACAGAGATGATGTTTATGTAAGTATTATCTTCTTTGCGAACTTTTTTTTATAATAAAGTAATCTTTAATATCTGTTATTTAATGACTATAGTTGGATCTGAAAGCTTAACATGCTGTCGAAAGTACAGTCTATAGTCAAAATTTAAGTTCCTTGGATGGTCACACATCTCCAGACAGACTTTCACACCTCACCATTTGTTTGCCCACTAACAAACATTTTTTGATAGTATTTGGAAGAATATTTTTTTTTTTTTTAGTAATTGAACCGTATTTTTGGTAAACAAGCTTCGTTTATCTAAGATATAATAATAATAATAACTTTAGTTCTTAAAATAGTTGCTGTAGTACAATACAAATGGTATATTAAGGTATATATTTCGTGATCATGAATATTAATGTTCCAAATTAAATTTATATTTAGATTTTTGGAATTAAAACGTGACGTGACGAGAGCGTTACTAAACGTGTGATCGAGCGCGGCGAATTTAAGTTTAGAGGGGTTTAAGTTAGTGAAGAGAGAAAGAGAGAGAGAGTTACGTTTCGTATGTAAGGCGTAGCTATTGGTTTCTTCTTACTATTTGGAGAGGTGTTCTTAGTTAAACAAGATATTCCAGACTGAACATTAAATAATTTTATTTCCTCCAATACAACGTGTAACAGAAAGAGTGAACGTAACTTAAGGGGCATATACGGTCTCCTTAAGCCTACCTATACACAAAATCTCATACCGGAATACCATCATTTTAATCTTGATCGTAAAATAATATACCATTCAATATATCGACAAGTATTTTTATCGATATAACGAACATCCGTACTAACACAGCACAGCTGATTCTGATTTACGCTAGAAATTGTTTGACATACCTCTGTGTTTCTATGCACGCCTGGTAGTTTGATTCCGATTGCACTCACTACACATATTTTGTTTCCATTTATGTTTTTATTTATAGCACTGCTGAATAGCTATTGGATACCTTACATCGTATGAGTACGTGATACACAAACACATTACGAGAATATTTTTATAGTTTAACTTCTAGTTGAAGTTGTTTTCAGTACTGATGGAAGAATTTCATTATTTCACGTTCACTAAAATCTGCACCGACACCGAAAGCTTAACTCTAAGACTTGCCAACTAACACGAGTCTCTCTCATGTACAACATATTCATAGAATCGTAAAGCTTTCATGTTTCTTAGTTATAAAGAGGCGTGGCCTCCATCGCGACACTGTACCCTTCACGACATAGGTTCCTCGTAATTAAACAACAGCCTTAAATTCTATGACCTATGAATCCTCATCATCACAAAGTGCACGTCTGAGGCTATTCTTTCATAGATGAATGCACGAAATTTTCAAAATTATTACGATCACTAAACGACATAGTTAAGGATTTCGCGGAACACTACTCATTACTAAACGACATTTTAGACGATTTAGTAACTAAACACGACCTAAATAGACAGCAGTTTACGAACAACTGATGATTTTAATATTTTTAAATAAATGAGAAATGCACAATATTTGATGAATTTGGCGGCTTTCTTCGAACGCGGCCCCTTTGGCGGCGTCTTTGAGTCCACTCAAAAGAGCCGCCTAGGTTTCGACGACGCACGCGGCTCGCTTTCATGAATATAAATTATTTACCTACATCAACTCTTTGATTTTGCCGCCATATTAGTGTAACTTTGGATATAATCAGGACGGAATTTGAAATGTCCCCTACTGTTCATATGAGCCTAGTACATTATTCATATTTTTTTATTTGTATGTATTGTATGAGTGATTAATATGTAGTTACAGGGAACCTTTAAAATTTAGAGTGTATCACTCTAAATTTTAAAGGTGGAATTGAAAGTGCCCCTGCACTTTCTATTCCATCACTCTCATGATCCGATGGGACGACTAGCGATACGACTGGAAAGAGGGCAGGCACAGGAACGACGGCTTTACGTGCTCTCCGAGGCATGGGAGTGTAATATCGTCAACTCCCAGACTTCGGGCTGATACTGAGAAAATTCTTTTTACGGAAAAATCCCATAATCACTTTTTGGCCCGACCCGGGAATTGAACACAGGACTTCATTATTCCCATAATCACTTTTGGGCCCGACCCGGGATTTGAACCCAGGACTTTATTATCTGCAGTTGAACACGCTACCGCTAGACCAATGAGTTATACACGAACACATTCAAATGGCGCGGCGCGCGGTGGCGGCATCTTTGACTCTCTCAAAGGCGCCGCCACGGGCGGGGCCCGCTTTGATGAATATTAAAAAATATTTAACCATTTATTATTTACCTACATCAATCCTTTGTATTCGCCGCCGTATTAGAGTTCCTTGCGACAAAATCAGGACGGAATTCGAAATGTCCCCTAATGTTCATATGAGCCTAGTACATTATTCATATTTTTTCGTAATTTATCAGTAGTCGTACCGCGTGTGTTTATCTGGTTAGTTTGTATAGTTTGTATTAAAAATTAAGTACCTATTCGTTTCCGCTCAGATTAAATTCACATACTGAAAGAAAAATTTAATATTCTTACTATTTAACACACATAAAAATATCTGCAGTTACATAAGTCAATTAAATTATTTATTTCTCCTAGATCCAACATCTTGCGGAATATCAATTTAAATTAAATTAAGTAATTTTTCCTAGTTATCAAATTTGTATGAATGATTAAAATGTCGTTACAGGGAACCTCTAAAAATTAGAGCAAACAGTCAGTTAAACATTTGATTGAATCTTAAAATAAACACGTGTAATAAATTATGTGACTGTACAGAACCACACTTTTTATTTACAGTCTAAGTAGTAGGTACCCAAAGAGTTCGCGGTAAGGTTCATTACCCTTGCGGCTGAGTTTTTAGTGTTGTTCATAATGTCGGTAATCTTACTTGTTGATTTAGGTTGTCGATAGAAAAATAAATTACTAGTTGAATAAAAAATGGTTATTTCTGTTTGAAGTTTCGTCCATAGGTAGCCGTCCTGATACCCTATAATAACCCACTTAAGTTACGTTCACACTTTCTGTTACACGTTGTATATACACAAATCATAATTACAAGCATAAGGTATTAAAATAATAAAAACTTTTTGCTCAGCCAATCAGAAGCAGCGCTGCTGTGTAAATATATAATCGCAAGTACCACGCTTCATATAAATACTGTTGCCCCTCACAATTCGTGTTCTCTCGCCCTCTCCCCGTCAGTATCCGCCCAGAGCCGAGGTTCGAACCCCATAGGGGGTGCCCTCCGGCGCGGGTACTTAGTTTGTAGTTTTGTATTTGCTAGGCGGTTAGAGCCTACGCTCACCCCTACAGTCCGGTGAAGCAGTAAAAGCCGAGAGGCTATCTGCACGCGTCAAGTTCAGTGCTAGTTAGGTGTCGGCGCGCGCGCACGTATGTGTCGCGCCATCGGTCGTGCGGTGCGCGGCGCGCGATATGTGTCGCCCAGACGGGCCAGTACTGCGGCGCACGCGGCGCGAGGTGGATGTCCCCATACGTATATTACTGTAGGGGCAAGAGAGAGAGGTGCGGACACAAATTTTGTTTCTCACTTGCCTGTTCTTCTCTCTAGCCAGTTACGGTTCGTATAACTAAGGTTTACTTCAGTCATGTGGTCTTAAGCACTCGTTTTTAGGGTTCCGTTGCCAAATGGCAAAAAACGGAACCCTAATAGATTCGTCATGTCTGTCTGTCCGTCTGTCCGTCTGTCCGTCCGTATGTTAAAACTTGCTAAGTAGATTTATTCGATGAACCGCATTAATTTTTTTACACAAAAATAGAAAAAGAACAATAATTTGGGGGTAAAAACATAGAACTGAAACTCAATTTTTTTTTTCAAAGTCAAAAGTTAAAGTCAAAGGTACTTTATTCCGTAAAAATTTTACATTTATGTGGAATCGTCATATTTTTTTATCCTACCTTGCAGTGTATGACGTGGCAGCTACTGAGAAACACTGCCAGAAAACTCAGTAGGAATCCTTTTTTAAAATAAAATATACTTAAGATTAATTACAATCATGTGTGTTGACTCAGAACAACTCAATCCCAAGCACTTTTATCACTTAAATAATCAGAAATTTTGTAATATCCCCTGCTACACAATTTGGCTTTAATAATTCTTTTAAACTTATTCGTAGACAATTCTCTAATATCATTGGGAGGTTTGTTATAGAATCTTATAAATTGCCCCATAAAAGAGTTACTTATTTTGTGGAGACGAGTAGTATGCAATATGAGATTATTCTTATATCTAGTATTTACATTATGTGTATCGCTCCTTTTACAGAAGGAATCGATATTTTTATGCACATATAGTAAGTTTTCATATATATACTGAGATGGTACAGTTAGAATGTTGACCTCTTTGAACTTTTCTCTTAGAGACACTCTCGGGCCAAGATTATAGATAGCTCTTACAGCTCTTTTTTGCAATATAAATATGGTGTTAATGTCAGCTACCCTAGAGAAGAATTCTATAGGACATTAAACTATGAAAATAACTGAAATAAACCATTCTAGCTGTGTCAACATCATTTTTTTTTTCATTTCATCGTACCCATACATGTGGGGTGTCTATGGATAGGTCTTCAAAAATGATATTGAGGTTTCTAATATATTTTTTCTAAACTGAATAGTTTACGCGAGAGACACTTCCAAAGTGGTAAAATGAGTGTCGTCGTCGTCGTCCCCCCCCCCCCCCCCTGTAACTTCTGAAATAAGAGAATGACGAAACTAAAAAAATATATGATGTACATTACCATGCAAACTAACAACGAAAATTGGTTTGAACGAGATCTACCAACTTGTTTTTTTATTAATACGTCATAAACCGTAAACAGCAATTTGCTTTAATTTAATCAACTGAAATACTTGCTGCTACGGAACCCTTCATGACCGAGTCCGACTCGCACTTGGTTTTTTAATGCTCTTTTTATATATTTTGTTACAGAGATCACTGCCACCATATTTGCGATCGTCTACAGAAACTGTCAGAATGTCGCACGAATTTGCGAGAAACGTTCGCGACAGGTAAGAACTTATATTATTTCAATGACTGTTTAAAAACAGCAGTGTTGTTCTCCCTGCGGGCATTAATTACATTTTAGAGATATAAATTTCTTTTTCCCAGTATAGCAATTTAAATAAAACGATTGTGATATCGCTGTCCAACAATAGTTTGAAATGTTGAAAATATTTGTACTGCCTTTTTAATTACAATTGGTTAATGTATGATATTCATTTGTAGTATTTATTTTTATATACACAGATTTAAAATAGTATAAGGAGAAAAGTTTTAAAACTAAGTACAAAAAACAAAGCTTACCATTTTCTGATCTATTGTAGATTAGATCCATGTCAGGATCCATGTGCTGAGAATGTAAGCAGACAATATTTCGACTGTTTGTACTGTCTGTTGATTTCTGGACTGACTATCGTGATTTAGAACTGACTATTACTTGTCATACCTTTTAAAAAATTTTCAACAAACTTTCTTACATATCTTAAGTCGTAATATTTAATTGTAATGATAAATATTTTTGGAAATTTAAATATGGCAGCGCATTCCACTCGTGTACCCGATAGATAGATTTATTGTACTAAGTAGCCGTCTCTAGAATGAGCTGCCAAAAAGATAATTCGATGAGCTATAATGATCATTACTTGTCACTAGAAGATCAGCAGAAGTAAATAAGGATCTTAAATTTTACTGACAAATCCTATTACAGTGTATGTATGTTATGGACAGATTGAGTGCAATTTGATAAGAATTATTCAAATAATCAAATTGTCCGGACATTATACATATTGTCTATCACCTTTTGGGCAGAGTAATACAAACATATTTAATTACTATTTTTAATGATATTGTCATTTAACTTAAAATAAAAATTTAAATAATCAGACTCATTATATGGATTAATTATCAAGGACTAGAAGTAGGACGGGTTGTTTACTTGTTTGGCGTACAGTAGTTTGTACTAGAATAGTACTATAACGCTCTTGTCCGTTGCGTGGCAGCCGCACGCCGAGCTCGGGTGGCAGCTCCCCGCCGCCGCTGCCCCCCAAGCCCAGCCGCGCGCCTGCGCCCCCCGCGCCACCGCGCCCGCAGCCCCCGCCGCCCAGCGACGAGCTGCACCAAGGTACGGCACTACTACTACTCTATATATACGCAGCCGCACGCCGAGCTCGGGCGGCAGCTCCCCGCCGCCGCTGCCCCCCAAGCCCAGCCCTGCGCCCAGCCGCGCGCCAGCTCCCCGCTGCCATTTTTTTGGAAAATATCCAAAAAATATCAATTCTCCAGCAGAATAATTTTTCCTCAAGTGTGTGTTTGCAAGTGTGTGCGTATGCGTACTTTTAAATGTACATTAAGGGTTAGTAAGTGATTTCAGGGCTATACACGGTTTTATTGCCAGGAGCTGCCCGAAAACGTCAGCACAGTGTAATTTGCTAAAGTTTTACTATTTGTGAGAGTTAACTTAAATGAGTTGATTTACATAGACTATGAATAACGTTGGGCCAATCACACTGTTCTGTGGGACTCCAAATGTAAATGGTAGTTTACTGTTCTTGCAGTGTTTATTATTAACGTACTGGGTTCTATTACTGAGGTAGTCTTTAAAGATTTGCAGTGAGAAGTTATGAAATATTCTAATGAGCGGATCTATTTTCATTTAGATAACAGTAAGGGACGAGATACTGTGTCAAAAGCTTTTTTAGATCCAAGATCCATTGTATGGCTTCATGGTCAGTGATTCGTATTATTTGGAGTTCATTCCGCAGTCTTTATAAAATATATTATTGAAGAAATATTTTCATTTCTTTAGTTGAGAAGGTTGTAGACCTGTAAGGTGTTGTTTTCTTTTATTTCACGTATGTAACGTATTTATTGTTCCTTTGTATAATTTTATTGAAATCTAATTAATATTTGTTGTTACAGGCCGAAGATATGAATGTCGCTTACCGATCAAAACTCAAAGTGGCAATCGAGAAAAGCCTCGACTTCCGGCGACTTCCGAACTCGCTCGCAACGACTCTTTGTCCTCCCTCAGTTTGGACTCGTTCGGTTCGACCGACCGGGAGATCTTCGAGGAAACGGTAAAAGCGGGATTATCCAGCGTCAACCCGAGAGCGAAATATTCGCTAGACGACAGGATCCGAGCTCATTCGGCCGAACGAGCTCCGGAGAGTTCGCGCCGCGACCGAGTCCCGCGCTCCCTCGACCGAACTACCAGACGGGACCCGGAGGCGGAGACGACCAGGATCGGTCGCCCGCGACGAAGGCGGGAAAGGGAGAGGTCGACGGGGCGGACGTCGCAGTCGCAGGCTTCCCCGCGGGCGCCGGAGCGGAGCTCGTCGCTGTCGTCGCTGAGCAACGAGTCGTTCGGCTCCACCGACCGCGAGGTGTTCGAGCGCAGCGTGCGCCTCGGCATGGCGCGCGGGCGGCGGCGCGGGCGCTCGGACGACCGGCTGGAGGCGCGGCGCGGGCGCTCGGACGACCGGCTCGAGGCGCGGCGCCGGCGCGGCGCGCTGGCCCGCTGCGGCGCCGCGCGCGCGCTGCTGGAGCACGTGATCGCGCGCGGCGCGCACCGCCCGCCGCCAAAAAACGCGGCGCGCCCGTCTGCGGCCCGCGCGCCCGCAGGCGGGCCGCGCCCAGCGCCTGGCTCTGACGCCGCGCCGCCCGGCCCCGCCCGGCCTGAGCCCCGAGCCACCCCGCCCCCCGCAGAGACCCCCCGACCGGAAGAAGCTCCCGGAACGGTTTCGGATAGTCCCTCCCTCCAAACTATCCTGGACGCGAACCCTTCTCCGGCGATATCTGCCGATAGTAGGGTTCCTGTTGCATCCAACGTGACTCTCGAAATACCCGAAACGACGCGGTCCCTCGATCGCTCCAACGAGTGTCTCGCCCCCTTGTCCGCGAACACTACCCTCGAATCGGAAGCTCCGGACGAGCTGAACCGCTCGAACGAATCTTACGCCGACGTTCTCGACGGCTCGTGGAGCGATGGAGATTCGCCCCCACCCTTCGGGGACTTTGATCCTTTAACTAAAAGGAACCGTCACAAACTCGAGTGGACCGACATCAAGTGCACCGAAATCAAACTCCTTGAAGATCTACCTCTGGCGGTGGACGAAACTTCCAAATATACCGACACGTGGAACGACAACACCTGTCCCGATGACGTCACATTTCCAACGATCAGTGGTTCGGTGCACATGGTCTCTTCCATCCGAAGTGAGGTTGCCGACCCCGGGATGGCATTACCCGATCTGCTAGAAAAGAGCGAAGCCCCCACTATGTCATTTTCTCGCCCAGATCTAACCAATAAGCTCGAAGGAGGAATCCCTCAGTCCCCCCTGCTGATCGTTGAAGACGGTAAAATAGAAAATGATAGATTGATGCTTGATAGTATTCCCGAACCAAGTTTTACATCGCTCGTCGATGATGGCGAGCATAAGTTTGATTCAATTTTATCGGCGGCCATAGAAAAGGAAGCGGCGAGATTAGCTGCTCAATTGAAAAACTCACATTACGCCATGGAAACTAGTGTCACTTCCTTAACATCTTTGGACCTGGATAATGTGAAACCTCCTTCGAACCTAGGCAGTCTATTGTCTCTCAGTGTTTCCGGTCAATGGGATGAAGCGTCCCAAGTATCCAAAAAGGCACAAAAATCTCGGAAGAAATCCCTACCCGTTGCACTCATGGTCAAACGTGCCCTTAGTAACTCGATGAATCATGGTAGCACCGAACATTTAGAGAGCAATCCTGTGAGCTTCTTGGACAATGTCAAACCTCCTTCAGAAATGGAAAATATAGACATGGAAGGTAGTATGATATCTGTATCGAGCATAGTGTCTGAGGTCGCCGAAGTTAGGGAACGAACCCCAATAGTGTTCGATTTCAAACAACCAGTGCAAGATTTCCCTCTCTGCAGTACTTTTACTACAGTCTTCCATGACTTAGATAAAGTCAACCCGCCCTCACTATTCGATGAAATCGCGGAATCAACCATAGAATTGGAGCAAACAACTGCCCAACAAGTATATGACGACTGTTTTTCTAATACCTTAAATATAGTGACGGATATTCCTTCAGGCTCAGAGAATTGTACGCCCCTACCGTCCGACATCAGTAGTGTAGAGTCCACGCCGAAAAGACAACGAAATACTAATTACTTGACACCAAAAGAAAAGAGACATGTATCGAAAGATAGATATCAAACGTATACAATAACAGACACTGTAGCCGAAACTGACGTAGTCCTCGAGGTTGAGGAAGAATTCGTAACATGGACGAAGTCGGAAAGCGACAGATCTGACGATTACGTCACAGCAACCTCCGAAGTTAAATTGAGGAGGAAGTTAAGCGCTAAACAGAGGAGAATGGAAGACAGAGCTAGGTACCAAACCCAAACTGTGGACATTCAGAAGATACCACAGCTGTCACAGCCACACAATGCAGTCGACCCACAATTAGAAAACTTAAAGCAACGACTAGCAGCTAAGAAAACAATAAAACAGAAACGTTTAGAGGACGCTGAAAGATTTAGAACAAGAACTTTAAGCGAAGATATTCCCCCTTCTCCGACATTTGTGACAAAAGACGCTAACTTCGAAAATGTGGAAACCACTACAGGCTATGACAGCTTATCTTCCAACGAACTAAATCACCAACAGATACACGACGACAGGCAAGATGACGACGTGTTCTCGAGGGACGCCGACAGTGGACACAACGAAGACGACTTCGAACTAAACTCCACACAAATGCAAACATACACAAAGAGCTTTAGAAATTATCTCCCGGTAATCGAAAGTCCTGCTGCTGTAGATATGTGTGTAGTAAATAATTTAAAGAATATAGAAATGACTGCGTCATATAAAAGGACTTTGCAAATGCAAAGCGATAAAAATCAAAATCCAAGCACCAGTGACTTCGCCAGTTACGAGGGAGATAGCAACTCTGAAGACAAAGCTCATTCGGAGTCAGACCCCGAATCACCGAGGCCGAAACCTAAGATTATTAAACCTGCTAGACGCGATGAGAGTTTAGACTCCAACGATTCTAATGAAGGCAGAGAAGAAGCTCCGAAAGCAATTAGGGGAAGGAAAAAGGCGATGTACGTCTCTCCTTACAGGCGTAACGTATCGGCAACTACAAGCAAAAAGCCTGCCACTCCTCCAACTAAGACACTACCTAAGAGTGCCCCCTCTAAGACGATGAATCCCGTCAAAGCTCACCCCAGTGCCAAAGCGACTAGACCGCCAATTTCAAAGACTCCCAGTACTAATACTTCTCCCAAAAAGTCTCTTCCAAAGTCACCTACAAAAATTCAACAGAAGCCAATCTGTATACCTCCTGTGGCCACAAAACCTCTACCATTAGAACGGCAAGGAACGTTTACTAAAGAAGAAAGTTCAGTACCAGCAAAGGATTTGCCTGTCTCAGTTCCAGAAACGAAGACTACAGTTCCGCGGTTAAGTAAAGTACCACCTCCCGTCAAGAATAACACCTCACCCTCTCGACTGCCACAGTTCAGCCGTACACGACCGCCTGCCACTAAAACAACCCAGCCTAAAGCTCCTAACAGAGTGATAAGGAAATCTGAGCCGGCCATGAAAAACTCACCTTCCAATCAGAGTTTACAGAGTAATGACAGTGGAAAGACTATCACAATAGCATCCCGAAGCTCTCGACAAGGCAGTACTTCCAGTGTCAACTCTATACAGTCGTCTAAAACGAACTCTAAAGATATCGAGAGCAAAATAGCTAGCTTATGGAAGAAAGTAGAACAAGTGAAGAAATTACCAGCTAAAGCTGATAAAAAGGTTTGGATAGATGCTAGCAAAAGTGAGACTCCGAAACTAATTAGGAGTTCCACGTTCGAAGGACAGCCTAAGGCGCAAGTGTCGGCGGCACCCAAGCAAAAAACTTCTATAGGAATCAGAGTATCCCAAATTCCAAGCTTGCGGCCCAAAACAACTGCAAACAAAACTGTGGCGCCCGTCAGTAATGCGAAAAAACCAAATACGCGAGTGTTTTCTAGGAAACCAATCAGTGGACAGGTCACAACATAAGCTTTATAATCGAATTATTTGGACAAATTAAGAGTTGGAACCTAGTGTTTTTGTGAGGTCTGAAATGATATTTTAAAAGGACAACACGTCGCATGAAGTGAAATTATTTAATCAATCTATATTCAACGTGAAACATTACTAATGTGGGTAAGGATCTCACGACCTTAAAATGAGTATCTTGTGGAAAATAAACTATGAAGAGTCAACAGTCTTATGACTGAGCTCTTTAAGTATTCTATATTATTTTGTTACACGTTGTAAAATAGATCATTAATTTGTAAATTAACTGTCAGCAATATTAATATGAAGTATTAATCTTGTATTAATTCAGAAAGGAACTTTTGACGTCACGGTGACTGTGATTGGACGAATTATGAAAACGTATTACTTCGATTAGGGCCTATATGACGTGTGAAGCTCGGTCAATTAGGATGTAACTTGTTGTAATACAATGTATTGATGTGGAAATATTGTAATCAAAGAGAATTTTGTTTACAAAACTCTTGGACAGAACTAGGACTTGATTTTAATGTTAGGTATGAATTGGTTTGAATATAGGAGCAGATATGATTATCTTAATTAACTATCGTTCTTAGTTACCACCAACAACGCTCCGAATGTTTGGCAAACATTTGAGTTACTCTTGTATCCTAATATTAAGTTTGTCAAATATTTGGACGTACAATAATTACTTTGGTACGCAATGATTGTGAAAACGTAAAATATTTTCAAAGCCACGCATGAAATTTGTCGAAATATCCCCATTTTCGATATATTAGAAATATTCGTGATCGTAAACTCGAGTGAAAAGCTGTTAGTGATTTATTTTCATTTATTTCTTTATATTTTCTTTGTATATTTGTTGCATTTATTCATATCTTAGATCCTATAGGGTAAAATTACCTTTTATGATTGCAATTTTAGTTTTTTAAGGAGATGTATTGAAAGACATAGTCACAATTCTCTTTTAAGTGGCATAATATTTTATTTAAATCGAGGTTTATTTAACTAAACTATATAATATGTACTAATTGCAGCCCTAAGGGGAAACGGTTTATTTAATTAAAATGCATACGATGAGCTTGGTCTACCAATGAAACTGAACATAACTATACAAAATTCACATTATGTATGTATCGTAATTTGTTTCTATTTTAAGGTCAGCAGACGTACTTTGAATGAAGAGCCAAATCGATTTCAATAATCTAGTTGTTCAGTTTTGTGGGTAGTATGCACTTCTTAATTATCCCAGTCTGTCAACTGTCGGAACCGGTTAAACAATTAACCGGTAAATTAACATATTTGGTGGGAGTCAATGCCCTATCGAAAGAGGAGTGTGTGGCAATATTGACAATAGGTAAACTCCCTCCTACCTCCTCCTACAATGGAAAGCTTTATTGAAAAATATTGCCTATCACTGAGCTGTCTTTTGCGTTGTGAGAGCAATTGAATCAACCGCAGTTTACCGATTAATTATCCAATGAACTCGGATCGTTGAGATCCGAAGTTCGGGGATTTTGAATTCTTTGGATAATTAATCTTCTAAATTATCTTGTCTCTTATTATCTTAGTTAATTCTACAAATCGGTTAACAAATAAAAACACAAACGAATTGTTCCTCGTTTACTTAAGAATTAAGATTTAACCGGTATGAAACTGGACCCGGTTTCCGACACTACTTATTGTATCATGTAGTATTTATAGTTTATTTATTATCGGTCTCGATAGCTAAAACTCATATTAAGTCGCGTTTTTACTGCCCGAACTAAATTTTTCCTTATAAAACTATAAAGGTGGCGATTTTCATATTACACTGTTATTTGTAGTAAAAACACTCGGTTTTCTCTATAAATACAAAAGTGTTTGACAAATGAAATGTAAATATATTCCCTGCTTAATAGCTGATAACTATAATTATTTAAGGTAACCGTAATTCAATTTGTATATTTTTTCATAAATCGGATCTTTGGAGTAAATATTGAGACCTAAATCCCACTTTTGTTACGAACATAGAGCATTAGTGTCAGAATGGTGACCACGGTCTCAGTTTTACGTCTTTTTACGTCTAGTCAGTTATTAAATAAGCGGGATTAGTAACTTTGGCGTAAGGAAAGTAATTTTTACACATATTAAAGTGGATCGCATCGATTATTACGGTTATTTGTAGGTTATTATTTTACTGGCTTCCTGTATTCACGATTTTTACTAATGAAATATGAATATTTCTGCGGAAAAATCTATAATATAATTAAAGGAAGAAAAAAGAATATTCTTACAGATAATTTTAATAACGTCTTGCTTTTCTTCTACCAAACAAAAATGCCTGCGAATGTTAATAAAGTTAGTGACAAGATTTGATGGTTTAACGGCCGGTTTCCATAACTGAAGTGTATAATATCGGGCAGGATGGAGACGCGACCGGTAGCTTACTAATAATTCATATAATTATACCTTTATAAACTATAATCATGTTGAGATATCATGATTAGTACTGATTCCTTTATTATATAGATTTAGTAGACGCATAGATATCTTTTTCTTTATTCACACGATGTAGCGGACGCCATCAAGTTTCATGTAATAAGCCAGTTTTATAGTTAAATATAATAGTTTTAAGGTGCGTAATTTGATGGTAAATAAAGGATTATTACCGCAATTGGTTGTGTTTATTTTGGACATACCCTACGACTATTGGAGCGCAGTTTCTTAGCGCTGCTTGAGGTGGAATTTGACTGGAAGAAATCTTGTGGTATAGAAGAAGCGTTACGTAACCTATATGTGTCTTTCTCTTCCTCTGTTTCTTGTGTGTGTGCGTGGGAGTATCGCCAGTTGCTCACACCGATCCGTAGCACCTAGGCGCGCGGTCATTCTATAGATGGGTGATTGCCGAAGTGGTTTAATTTCGGAGGACACGTTGTCTGTCCTGATTGTAGTCGTTCGATTGTAGTAGTTAAACTACATTAAAGATGTAATGGGTGGCTTGAACAACTCTGACACTAGGGTAGCCACTGTCCATACGACAAAGAATAAAGATACTTATTTCTTTTTGTTTTGTTGTTGCTAAAACTAAATTATATAAGCTAAATTATAATAATATCCTGAGAAAACTGCATCAGTTCCCAAAATAGGCAGAACCTGAACTATGGAAAACAGACAGTATAAACATATCCTACTTAATATTATAAACGTGAAAGTTTGGATGGATGGATCGATGTTACTCTTTGTAGTGCAGTTTTGAGTCAAAATAAATGCCCAGGTCTTTAATTAATGAAACTTTATCTAAAGCGGTACCACAAAGGGAGTACGGGAAATTAATGACATTATTTTTTTTGGTAAAAGTGATTGATTTACACTTAGATAGACTTAAATGTAATTTGTTAGCATGACAATAAGCAGTGAATCTATCTAAATCTTGTTGCAATTTGACAGAATCTTCAATTGACCTTATTTTTCTAAAAACCTTTAAGTCGTCAGCGTACAAAAGGAATTTACTGTTAATGAAACATTTTTTAATGTCGTTTATGAATAAAACAAAGAGAAGAGGGCCCAAAATGGAGCTCTGGGGAACACCAGAAGTGACGGTGATCACTTCAGAAGAGAACCCTTGAATCACTACCTTTTGAGTTCTATTTTTAACATACGACGCAAGCCAACGGAGTAGGTTCCCACGGATACCGTTATACTCGATTTTTTGTAAAAGCATCGTGTGGTCAATCTTGTCAAAAGCCTTGCAGAAGTCGGTATATATTGAGTCCATCTGTAGTTGGTTATCTATACCTTCGAACATAAAATTTGAGTACAAGACTAGGTTAGTTAATGTGGAGCGACTTTGAACCAAACCATGTTGCTCAGAAATTAGGATGCTGTGCAACGTAGGGTAAATTGCATTATGGACCAATCTCTCCAAGACTTTGGACACGGCTGACAGCAATGATATTGGACGATAATTGCAAATGTCATTTTTGATGCCACCTTTAAATACTGGCGTAACATTAGCAGTCTTCCATAGCTGAGGCATGATACCTTCCTTGAGGCTACGGTTAAATAAATAGGATAATGGTACACTCAACGACTCGGTAGTATGTTTCAGAAAGAAAGGGGGTATCCCATCCCGACCCGAACCCTTGGTTATGTCTAAAGACTTCAGAGAAGAGGCAACAGTACCTTTATCAAATGAAACATTAGATAAAATTACTTGGCTGTTTATCGGTCCCCCAGAACTTTCATTGATTATATTGTCATTAGGTTCATAAACCGAGCTGAAGAACTTCGAAAACATCCTACACGCGTCTAAAGAACCGCTACACTCCTCATTATTATAAGACATGGTGTTGGGTATACCTGCATTAGTTGTACGGCTTTTTACAAACGACCAGAAATGCTTTATATCTTTATTCAAGCCGATTTCAACGGAATGCAGATATGCATTAAGGCAGTCAGCAGAGAGTAGCTTAAATCTCTTTCGATACAAAGAAAATTGTTCATAGTCGGAACAATTTTTATATCTTTTCCACTTGCCCCATGCCTTTTACTTATTTTTAAAAATGTGTATTAATGGGCGGGAAAACCATATAGGATATTCATTAGATTTTGCAGGTCTCATTGGTACGTGAGTTTTTATTACCTCATATACAGTTTCATAGAAACGATTAATTGCAGAGTCCAACGAGATATCGCTCTGAAGTGGAGGCCAGTTGATATTATTAATATGCTTATTAATAGCAGAGTAATCGGCTTCTATAAAACGATATCGTGGTACCGACAATCGAGCCGATTGTCGGTACCACGATAAATCGAACGAATTAATAGTTAAAAAAGGCGGATGTAAATTATCAATTGATACTAAAGGCAAAGGTGCAGGCTCACAAACGCATAACTTGTTAGATATTAATAAGTCCAAAGTACGGTCCAGGTTATTTTTAATATTATTATACTGCTTACAATTTATAGCCGACAAAAATTAAGTAATAGAATGTTCAAAGGTCTACTATTGTTATGTATACGAGGCATAAGCGCAGGTGTCTTATGCCCAAATCAATCGACATGTGGCAAATTAAAATCTCCAAAGATATATACGTCACCAATTGTAGGACAAGATAATTCCCTTTCTAGAATATTAAATCAAGCTTGGTAGTTAGTTAGCGATTGACTGGGTGGTACGTATAAACCGCACACAATATGGTATCGATTAATTGACTTAGCATAAAACTTTAAAATTATATAATCAATGTTATGTGAAACAGGACGTATAGCGTGTAAACCACGGCGTACCGCTATCAATACTCCTCCACCGTCAGATTTACCAGACAGAACACGGTTTCTATCACAGCGATACACTATATACCTACCTTGAGTCGATGAATTCACGGTCTTCAATATCAGGTACCAACCAAGTCTCAGATAAAATAATAATGTCATGCGAATCCGCCAGAATGTTATTATATAAGGTATTTAACTTTGTTCGTAGTCCGCGGCAATTTTGGTAGTAGAATGATAAATTACAGGCCATTGTGTGTGCAACAGACGTTAATACATATTACTACTATAATTATATACAAGTGACTCATCCTATTTCGCAACCGGAGCAATACATAACATGCTGTCCTATCCCGATACAACAGTGAACACACTTTTGAACTTTCGGTAAAGTAAAACATGTAAAGTGAGTACCTAGTCGCTGCCGTGATATATGCAAAATATATATTATAATAATAATGTATATAATATAAATACAACTGCAAATCTAACAGTAATTTAACACATAATGCTTTATTTTTATCAATTATATTGACGGTATAACGTAAATATCTAGTTTTAGTTACCGAAGAATTAGATATATGATATATATTATAATCACAATGTGCAATTATATCATATGAACACATTTGCAAAAAACCCAACAAATATTCAAAACAAAATCCCTGGTAAAGATTAATTGTATGCTTGACGACATAAATAAAAACAGTCTCATACCTTGTCAATACACAGAGTAATGTACAATCCAGAGCCCGCACCTCGAACATGTAGTGATAAACTATTGTAAAATAATAATGTAAGTTACATGCGATAATTCCACTGTTATTCTTATTATAAAGTAAAAATACACTTAATATCATAATTTTTTTTACTTTTAGACACATAGGGTTTAAGTTTAGAGAAGTCTTTCTCAGCTCGAATGGCGATGACGGCGGTAGACTCGTCGGCCCTAGTGAGAATAACACCGTGCTTGATCCAGACAAATTTAATTCCAATCTCTTTGGCAGTATCCCGGACCCGACGAAATAACGTTTTGATTTGCAAAGTTAAGTGTTAGTTTAAATAAATATTATAAGAGATAGACATTAACTACGATCGATTGCTGTGGGACTGGCAGCAAGAATATCTCCACCCTATCTCATCCTTTGGGGGCGACGTAGTCCCGAGGGACTATCTTCCAGAGAACGGGCAGCAGCGTCCTTCCGATAGGGTTGCCAATTTTCTTTACTAGAAATAAAGTATATTCAGGTCTATAAAGAATATTAAACAGTATTATAGAAAAATGAACAGTATTTTATTGATGAAAGTAAAATAAATGCAGTGGAAATGAGAGCTCTGAGAAGTATGTGTGGTGTGACTTTGAGAGACAGAATTCGAAATACTGATGTAAGAGAGCGTTGTGGTGTGAAAGAGGATGTAGTCACAAATATTGAAAAAGGTATGCTGAGATGGTTTGGCCATTTAGAAAGGATGAATGAAAGAAGATTGACCAAAGAAGTAGGTATACCTGGCCTGTGTGAATGGAACAACCGGAAGGGGAAGACCGTAGGACATTCTCTGACCAAATCGGAGACGTTCTCAAGAAAGGACAGGTCAGAAGTACCCTAAACCGGCAAGCATGTATGAAGAATATAATGACAGTAATCGAGGCAAGAGACGTGTGCAAAGATCGTGATTAATGGAAATCCATTGTCTCTGCCTACCCCTCTGGGAAACAGGCGTGAGTCTATGTATGTATGTTTGTATTTTATTGATTTATAATTTTTAATCCATATTTTTTAGAGCTTCTCGCACAACTAACTAATTTACAGTATTTGTGGCTGGGCTGCACTGAGCAGTGAACGCCCTCTGACTAAACGAATGTAAACAGTATTTTGTATACTTTATTTTTGTTCAACAGTAAAAAGTATAATTTAGTGAAAAACAGTATAATTCTGTTCAAAACAGTATAGTTGGCAACCCTACCTTCCGAGTACTATGATATCGATATTAACGATGTAACGTACGGTACATTCCAAAGTCCAAACTGCTGAAAGGATTGCACTCGTCGCGCCCTAGTAACGTAGGCTGACTGTCCCATAAATAATATAGCACGTTGCATTATTTGACTATCCTCCGAGTTCTTACGCCCGCATGGTCTGCAGCAACGTGATTCTGATTTCTTTGAAGGTACGTAGTACTTACACACGATAAACACGATGTTGCGCGTCGGAGAATATCAAAGGAAAAATAAACGTTTATTATTATTTACGTAGGTAAATAATAATAAACGGTTATTTATGTTGATGTAGATCAACATAATATAACATTTATCTAGTGAAGGAAAGAGATACAATATTGCATTGTACTCTGTGTTACTCTGCTAACCGCACGGCGGCAACTATCTTATAATTAGTCCTGTTTTTATTTCCGTTTAGTAGATCATCCGCAGTGTCTCAAGTGGAAAGTCTTTCTAGTCACTTCGTTAGACAGTGATGACTTACGGAACAGAGACGTGGTCGCTCACTATGAGCCATATTTATTAGAAGCTCAAGATCACCCAAAGAGCAATGGAGAGAGTTATGCTCGGAGTTTCCAAGATCGAATCAGAAATGTCGAAATCCATAGGCAAACCTAAGTCACCGACGCGACGTAGCCCGAAGAATCGCAAAACTGAAGTGGCAGTGGGCGGGGCACATACCTTGTAGAACCGACGACCGAACCGTCTTGTGAGCGTCGCTGGAAACCGCTGGATGTGAATTGCGCAAGACCGGTAGTTGTGGAAATCGTTGGGGGAGACCTTTGTCCACTGCTGGACAAAGGTCTCCCCCTTCGGCTGATATGATGATGATGTTGAACGACCTAAATGCATTTATTCTCAAAAGAAAACAATGATGATAGCCGAATAAACTTAGCTACAACTAGCTTAAATTCAGCTACATATTATTATGTGATTGAATCTTAAAATAATCATATGGAAAGAATAATACCAGTGAAATCAATTACCGTACGGAACGATACCGCTTATTTAAATTTTATTTTAAATGATGGCCTGCGCTTATTACTTTAAGGCCCTTCACTGCGTTAAGCGGGTGCTCGTCAAGGATGTCCGCGATGCGCCGTGCGCCCGCCTGCTCCGACGGGCACAGCGACGCCAGTATAATTTCGATCGCGTAGGTGTACAGTCGATAACTATGGATTATTCATTGTTAAGTATGTATATTACTTAGCCAAAAGACGACGAGGTAAACAAAGGCGTCAGCCAATCAGCCCATATGTCACGTCTAGATTGTTGTCTGGAGAATTTGTAAGCAAGTTTTCGTTATTAAGACATAAAAAAACTTCGTTTAAAAAAACCGACTTCAAAAACTAAAAAGTATTAAAAAAATATCTTAATAAAGATTTAATTTAATACATCTCTTATGCAAACGCAATACCTTTAATATTAATGAAATACTATAATTTGTATGTGCTACCTATTAATAGGTTTGATGTCGGTGCCAAGCCAAATGTAATAGTAGGTACCACACTCGTCGCGCGTTACTTTCAGCGGGATAGCTTCGTATTTCTACACAAACAACCCAAGCGGACACACGTCGTTGACGGTCGTCTCGAAATATAGTAAAATTTTGATGCGTTGTCTCCTAATTAATAATTTATCTGTTTTATTTTTCAGGGCCACAAATATATTCATATAAACGCATAATATAGATTTATTATAAGTATAGTAACTCATTCAGGTATTAATATTAAATATATTTTTATGATACGGTTTCATCTGTTTCATATTAATTCATATTGTTCTTTAAGTCTATTTACGTAGGTTATCTTTAGTGTAGGAATTTCATCACAAAGTATGAAAGCTGTATGTAATATTAACTTTTATTTCGCTTAAGGCTTGGCACCGACTTCAAACCTATTAATAGGTAGCACATATGTACAAATTATAGTATTTCATTAATATTAAAGGTATTGCGTTTGCATAAGAGATGTATTAAATTAAATCTTTATTAAGATATTTTTTTAATACTTTTTAGTTTTTGAAGTCGGTTTTTTTAAACGAATTATTTTTATTTGTTACTTTTTAGTGTCCAGCTATGGGAAGGACTACGAAAGGTGCCGCGCGCCTCAAAACTATAGTTCCCAACAAACGAGAACGGAAAACGAAATATCCTCCGAAAAAATTTTGTTCGAAACTCTTTTTCACGTTCTTGTGAGACAGTGAAAGATCGAAAAGACCGTTTGTAAAGTAAGAATAACTAAATAAAATTACGTTCACTCTAAGAAAACTTGCACAGTACGAGTCTAGACTCGCTAAGATTCATGAAAGTCTGAACAGCAAGCGCATAGGTTAGGCCGTATTTATGACCATCTAGCTAACGAGTCTGTGTGCTGAGGGCTTATAGATTATGTCTTATTAATGATCGAAATGCCATCAACTCTGCTGAGCAGAGGGCATGAGTCTATGAAGACTAGGTCTTATTAATGATCGATGACCCAACGAGTCCACTGAGCAAAGGGCTCATAGGTTAGGTCTTATCTATGATTGATTAGCTAATGAGTCTGCTGAGCAGAGGGCTGTTAGACTAGGTCTTATTCATGATCGATTAGCCATCTAGTGTACCGAGCAGAAGGCTCATAAACTAGGTCGTATTGATGATCAAGACAACGAGTCGAGAGAGTTCGAGTCGGACTCGCCCGTGAAAGGCGGAATGATTTTTTCCGTAGCAGCAAGTATTTGAGTTGATAGAATGGAAGGTAAATTGCGGTTTACGATTTATGACGCAATAAAAACAACTACTTACTAGATCTCGTTCAACAATTTTCGCTGGAAGTTTGCATGATAATGTAAATCACCTATTTGTTTTAGTTTTATCATTCTCAGGGGGGGCACATTTTACGCCTTTGGAAGTGTCTCTGCGCAAACTATACAGTTAAGAAAAAAATTATATTATAAACCTCAATATCATTTTCGAAGACCTATCCATAGATACCCCACATGTATGGTTTGATGATTTTTTTTTAAATTTAGTTCTAAGTTTGGGGTACCCCCAAATATTGTTTATTTTTCTATTTTTGTGTGTAAATCTTAATGCGCTTCACGGAATACATCTGCTTACCAAGTTTCGACAGTATAGTTCTTATAGTTTCGGAAAAAAGTGGCTGTGACATACGGACAGACATGACAAATCCATAAGGTTTCCGTTTTTTGGCATTTGGCTAAAGAACCCTAAAATGGCAGATATTCCGCATCAAACTAAAGAAGAATCACGTAATCGGTTCATAAATCTCAGCGTAATGGGTAAAAAAGTGCGCTTGTGCTAAAAGGTGCGCGCGCCTGCATGCGCTTCCAAAAATGAGCTTGTACGCGCGTATTAAATGCTAGTCGTCTGAAATTGTTCTTTATGTTCATGCCAGGACACATTTGAACAGTATGAGTCTAGCTAGGCTGGCAAAACAAAGTGACAAAGACAGTTACATCGTCCACATAAACAAAAATTTTTATCCAAAAATGGCCATAAAATTAAAACTACTGGGCCAAACTATACAAAAATTTTATGGGACCAAATGACAATTATTTCGCATCAAACTAAAAAAGAATCACGTAAATCGGATCATAAATCTCCGAGTAATCGGTGTACATACATAAAAACAAAAAAAATACCGGTGAACTTGAGAACCTCCTCCTTTTGAAGTCGGTTAAAAAAGGGAAACATTTTGTTAGTTATTTTAAAATGTCACCGGACCAGTTTTCGAAACTTTAAACATATTTAAAACGTAGTTCTAATACAGTGAAAATACACAGAGTATCAATTATATTATTATTGATTTTTTAATATTGTCATTAGTCACACACATCCCATAAAACGGGGCGACAGTATACTTCCAAAATAACACGCTCCGTATCAATTAAACTCATAGTTCTCAACTCATTGCAAAGACTGTACAAGCACGGCGCGTGCGACACGGGTAACGTAGCGGCGCTCAATGATTTTGCAGAAACTGAACGCTCACGTGCTCCGTCGCTCGTACACTTGACGCGTGCGACGGGTATCTGCCTCGCGCTGCTCTTGAAATAACATGAATCGTTGCACGCGGAACGGACGCACGCGCCGTGCGCCCGCTTAACGCGGCGAAGGTCCTAATAAGTCGCAGTTAAGTTCACGCAAGTGTTTGCAAGTGTTGTTCGTAATATCGGTAAACTTATTCTTCATTTAAGTTGCCAATACAAAAATAAATTCTTAGTTGAATAAAAAAATATTAGTTCTCTTTGAAGTTTCATCCATAGGTAGTTTTTGTTAAACATTGTATAATAACTAAAAGGAAATGACCAAAAAGGATGAAGGCAAAATAAAACACACATAGAACTAGTCAGATTGTATTTATGTAATGTAAAAGGATCAATAACATTTCCATTCAGATTTGGTTCTACAATAAAACGGAAAATGATCATGCATACATCAATTCGCACAGTTCAAGTAATAGCAATAATATTATAACAGTAAAACCTATGTCCCTTATAATTATTCTGTTTAATATAACGTACAAAATATATCAATGTGTAAAGTTACATCGCAATAATAACAAAAAAGAAATCTATAATTACTGTTATCTATGGAGGCATGCAGAGGTAGTTCGGTACAATACTTATGTATAGTGGCCGAGGCGGGAACACATCCCGCTCAGGTGTTTAGCGCTAATATATCAGCCTAAGTTTAAAACAAATCCCGTACAGTTATCGAATAGAAGAAAATAAATGTAATAGCGTTTCCTATTTACAATTAGAAGCTTGTCGCACAAAAATAAATACAATTTCTTAAAAGTACAACACGAGCTGTAGTTAAACTAATAATAGAAAAGATATATAACTTTCCAGTGTAAGAAGAACACAATGTCCTTTTGTTTTTGTTAGCAGCGATAACATTTACGCATAACGAAAGCTCAACTAGGAGCGTCATCAACACGTTCGAAAATGGCAACTACTGGAAGAGTAAGCAACGAGTTAGCAATAATGTTATTTCCATAATTAGTTTAACTCGAGTATTCTCGCATTGTATTGCTCTAAAAAATGTATTAAAATATACAATTTATGTCAAAGTTTAAAACATCAAAGCGAAAAAAAAGCGGATAATAATAATCCTTTCCACCTAATTGAGTAGTAGGCCATGATTTAGCTCGAAGTCACTAGATAACCGATTAGCTATCAGCAGCTCAAAGGAAACCATGGCCGACCCGCAGTAGGCCTAACGAGAAGATAGGCCGATCACATATTTAGACGACAAGACCAGCAAACCTAAAATACAGTAAAAGTAAAACCTATAAAATCAATTAAAAATCCATATAATTGTAATAAAACTGCAAATAATACGCAGAATAATAATTTTAAATCAGTGTAATTAATCACTTAATACTATGAAATATAATGTTTAATAAAAATATGACAGTCTTGCCGGCAAAATAAGTACTTAAAATTTCTAATGACAATATTAGGTGGAGCAGGATAAATTGACGATTCACAGTATTATGTACAAAATATCTTCACAATACCAAAATGCGACTCTAAGTAACCAGAACGCAACACTATTATACTTATTATGCACTTTACTTCATATAAACCTCTAAAATGAATAAGAATTTTGAATGAAAACGAAATTTAGCTTACTACACGAGACGACCGGGTTTAGATAAATCTTTGTCGATAAACCGAACATCTTAATTAACTTATTTTATTACGAAATATAGACTTGAAAATCATGTGTATATATATTTTTATTAGATAAATATAAAGATGTTAATATTTACGTTCATATCAAAACTGGTATCACCTGTACTCGTTACTAAGTTTAATCCCTGTTAGGTTTCCCTACTTCTACCAATCTTTTTCATTTCTCCCACTATTGAAATGAACGTAGCTTAAATACCAAAACGAAGTTTAAGAAGTGCGTTTCGTTTCTGAACGCAATACGTTGGTATTACGTCATAAAATATCATGTATGTATGTACGTATTTCTCAAAAATCGTTTTTTAAACCCTGTAAATGTATATTTACTGAGTTTTTTCTTTAAAGAAGTATTATTGTAGTTTGTGTTGGCAGAACTGAATTTACCGAGTAAATCGCCAGAGAACGTTCAAGATACGTACTACGTAACATAAGTTACACATTTAAAGTTACGTTAGTAACTTATTCAAGGAAAACTAATTCTTAGATCATTAACTTGTTTAACCTTTCCACGACTTCCTAAAAAGGAGTGTTATGTTTTAGTTTACATGTATGTCCTGGTTTTATTTAGTACCATAACTTCTAAACGACTTCACCGGTTTACATGAACACGGTAGCTTTAAATCCCTTTCATAAAGACGAGCATGCATATTTTTTTTGGCAGTCGTTTATGATTTTGCTGATGTAGTTTTTTTTTCATCATCAGATCATAGATTATAGTTTTCCAATTCTCAAGTGTTGCCTAAAATACCAAAAACATAATTTCGTACGTTTGTCCAAAACGGCAACAATATAGAGGGCCAACCAACTATATTGATAAATTCAGAACTGCCAAGAGAAAAATTTGTATCAGAACCCGGCCTGCAAACTTACATTTTAAGACAGATTTAGAGTGGTACCTATTATCGTACAATTTTGGGTATTGGGGTAGTATTAGCCAACTTGTTACGGGTGCGATGTGTCGCTTGCTAATCGTTTATAAACACTTCCGTTAAAATAGAACCACAATACCCTGTTTCACTATAACCTATCACCTAATAGCTAGGGACAAATACGGCCGCAAAGGGTACAATAAAATACATTCGAGCATATGGGACTACACTAAGGGTAAACGTGAACTGTTATGACAATACACATGTTTGTAAGGGAAGTGAACATTTCTTATTGCTTTTGTAAATAATATAGAACTCCTATTGCTGGGCGGAGAAGATCAGAATATAATCTCCTCATCTCGTCCCGTGGGGGGCCTAGAAATTGACCCGAGGGATTATCTACCAGAGGCCGGGCAGCAGCTTCTTTCTGAGTACCATGACCATCGTACTGCGATCGCCCACCCGTCTGCCAAGCGTGGCGATTATGGCATTTCCCCCCAAGATGATTCTTGAGGGAGACTTTTGTACAGCAGTGGACTTATTTAGGTGTTATGATTATAGGACTCCTCTCCAACTCTCTTCATACCATTATAACTCTTGGAAGCCAGGATCAATAGCACTCATTGAAAGTGCTCTAAGCGGTGAATCATTGGGAATCACTACAACTGGCTTGGTTAGCAAGATTATAACTCAAAAAGAAATAAGGAGTTCCACATCCCCACAAACAAAGCAGGAGACAGAATCATATATATAACAATTTGTAAATAGTATGTATGTTATAGTTTGTATAGGGTTGTGTAGTTAAGGAGTATTGGGATTACAATCCCAATGTTCCCCAGCAAATCTTAACTAACCTTGATTACTCGCGTTAAAAAAATATTGATCATTTTTGTAATTTGAACTTTTCACCAATGTTAATAAAGCTCAAATTCTCATATACCAGACGAACAGCGAATATTGAGTGTAAATAGATGTTTCAACTACCTTCTTTCCCATATGGGATGTGGCTACTCTTGTAAGCATTGTACGACTAAACGCCGACAGACTGTACACCGACAAGACTTTAATTCGAGTGTACTTTTCGCCGACAGAACAGTTTGCCGACAGTATTCATAATTATTGGTTCAGGTTAGGTTATAACTGTGACCACAACGCACGAGCCGAGCGGCGAAGTGCCAGAACCGAATCGGTTCTATATTACACTTGGTAAATGTTTCTCTCTGAGTATGTGTGAAGTGTTCTGTCGGCGAAGTGCCAGAACCGAATCGGTTCTATATTACACTTGGTAAATGTTTCTCTCTGAGTATGTGTGAAGTGTTCTGTCGGCGAAGTGCCAGAACCGAATCGGTTCTATATTACACTTGGTAAATGTTTCTCTCTGAGTATGTGTGAAGTGTTCTGTCGGCGAAGTGCCAGAACCGAATCGGTTCTATATTACACTTGGTAAATGTTTCTCTCTGAGTATGTGTGAAGTGTTCTGTCGGCGAAGTGCCAGAACCGAATCGGTTCTATATTACACTTGGTAAATGTTTCTCTCTGAGTATGTGTGAAGTGTTCTGTCGGCGAAGTGCCAGAACCGAATCGGTTCTATATTACACTTGGTAAATGTTTCTCTCTGAGTATGTGTGAAGTGTTCTGTCGGCGAAGTGCCAGAACCGAATCGGTTCTATATTACACTTGGTAAATGTTTCTCTCTGAGTATGTGTGAAGTATTCTGTCGGCGAAGTGCCAGAACCGAATCGGTTCTATATTACACTTGGTAAATGTTTCTCTCTGAGTATGTGTGAAGTGTTCTGTCGGCGAAGTGCCAGAACCGAATCGGTTCTATATTACACTTGGTAAATGTTTCTCTCTGAGTATGTGTGAAGTGTTCTGTCGGCGAAGTGCCAGAACCGAATCGGTTCTATATTACACTTGGTAAATGTTTCTCTCTGAGTATGTGTGAAGTGTTCTGTCGGCGAAGTGCCAGAACCGAATCGGTTCTATATTACACTTGGTAAATGTTTCTCTCTGAGTATGTGTGAAGTGTTCTGTCGGCGAAGTGCCAGAACCGAATCGGTTCTATATTACACTTGGTAAATGTTTCTCTCTGAGTATGTGTGAAGTGTTCTGTCGGCGAAGTGCCAGAACCGAATCGGTTCTATATTACACTTGGTAAATGTTTCTCTCTGAGTATGTGTGAAGTGTTCTGTCGGCGAAGTGCCAGAACCGAATCGGTTCTATATTACACTTGGTAAATGTTTCTCTCTGAGTATGTGTGAAGTGTTCTGTCGGCGAAGTGCCAGAACCGAATCGGTTCTATATTACACTTGGTAAATGTTTCTCTCTGAGTATGTGTGAAGTGTTCTGTCGGCGAAGTGCCAGAACCGAATCGGTTCTATATTACACTTGGTAAATGTTTCTCTCTGAGTATGTGTGAAGTGTTCTGTCGGCGAAAAGTACAGTGGAAGTAAAGTCTTGTCGGTGTACAGTCTGTCTGCTGGCTGGCGACGGTTATGCCGTTTCATTGTCCAATCCCAAGACTTGTCTGTAGTCAATCCATAGTTCACAATGTTCAACACAGAACAATATTTGAAAATAAACACCATTGGCATTCATAAAATTCATCAAGATTTTCTTAACGCAGAAACATTGTAGTTTAATAAAAACATATCTATATTAATTATGGCAATGGTATAAAATGGTATAATAATAACAACAGTTATTCTCCAAGACGGTACATGCATTGAGAAAAATCTGGTAATATTTTTCCAGTTCATATGTATACATAATCTAATAATTACTAAATGGTTCAGAAAAAACACTTTCACTATATATGTAAGTAACATTCATATTACTAGACTCTTTTATAGTTATTACTACCTATCTTGGGGCTATAGAGGAATCCCTCATAGGACTGCTATTGACCCAATAATGCTTGTCCTGAGTTTGGTGTGCTTTGCGTAAGCTATAAGCATTTAAAAAAACGTCAGATAAAGAACGCGCTATGCTAAAACATGACGTCATCTGTAGCAGAGCAGTAGAAACTCCATTCTAACAGTCGTCTAGCAGGAGGATGACAGAGCATCCCCATCTAGTTTTAAAACGCCTATAACCAAGAAATTTATCAGCCGATCCCTACTAGTGGTCTGTAAAGTCCCGGCGATAAAAGAATTTATTTCCTTAGTACGAGATTTAAATTTTTTTTAATACTATTTTACGAAAATATACAATTGTCCCCTTTGCAACTTTTACATCAATATGGTATCTCATGAATATAGAGTTTCGAAATAAGTACTATTTATATTGAAATAATGAAAGCCTCAGACGAGGTGTAAGACATCTTATATTGTATGTGAGTTAATGCTATGTATAACTGTCTCAAGCTCGCTTGAACTGACAGCGATGGCTGGCCGGCGGCGGGGATTTCATTTTATCATTATTATTATCTATTATTTATGTATTTATAATTTAGACATAACAGTTTTACGAACATCGACCACGACAAAGAGACATAGAATACTGCTATCATCGATTTGGCACATGTCAAAATGAACGCCATATGAAAAATTTTTTTTTTGCTTTTTTTTAAATCACCCTCCGCGGCCGCCAGTTGGGTGAACCAATCTAGCGTGGTTATATAGTGTGGTCGTCGACCGGCCGAACACTGTGCTCGGTCGGTACGAACGCGTTTATTTTCGTTTTGTAATTTCCCAAAGCACGGGATCGTAGATCCGCTCATGCCGACATCCGATAACAAACTGGTCAAAACCTGATCGTGTATGATCGATGCATGCCTGTCACCTGGGCAGGTGATTGAGGCGCCAAATGCTTGCTTCATTATTTGAGTCGTTTTCGTGTCAAAGCCTTATGATTTACCGATAGCTACGCCGTTGTCTATTACTTTATTTTGCTTTCGTAACATCTGACTGACTTGATTCCGCATAAATCCCTGACTTATAAGTCAAATTTCAAGTTCAAAGAACTTATAATACCTAGCAGTCTTTGGATATCTTTATCACTAAGACCCCTCTCTTCATACTTGTAAATAATTCTCTCCAAAATATATTTCGGAGTTAAATATTTTTCTCTTTTTTTTTTAAACATTTACATCAACATTTTAAGTGGCAGCTTGATTCTGCTTAAGTAAACATTGTCAAGGGTTATATTTGTGGTGTGGTAACACCAGTGTCGATAGATTTTGAAAATAATGCTTGCGCATTTGATTTGTACCAACAAGTTCTCTATTTCCGACTGTAGTGTGCTGGGCCCGGCCCGGGGCCGGCGGCCCGACGTCACTGGGGCCGGGCCGCGTCCTATATCTCCGCAGTAACACGCGATAAAAACATCGTTTGTACTCTTTCGTTACGTTACACTCTCTAATCTTAACACTAAATATACATAAAAAATATCACAGCACTATCGATTCACTTACACTAAAACCACGACGCTTTGCGTCGCAGTTTTGAATAAAAAAAATAACAATAATAATAAAGGAATCGAAATTGAAATGCATGAGAATTACACCGTTGGTCCCACCACTACATTCCACTCGACCTTGGAGTACATCTTCCCTTGCATTCGTCTTGCATCATAATCTTAGTTATCACACGAAGATGCATTCCAACGTCAGCATGGAATAATAAGAAATGTATTTGATGGACTAATTCAAATTTTATCCTCCCTAGCTAAGCCGAGAGCCAAGATATCTGTTACAACTTTCACAATAGGCTCGGCTCGACACCATTCGACTTCAAATCGAATCAAGCCCTGTCCGCGAACACCAACGGTATACTCAAGAAGCTTAGAAATGCAATCACAAGTGCCGCAAGTACCAAAATATTTACAAATGCAAATAATTTGTTGACCAAAATTATCTTATCTTAACTTTGGATAGAGAAAGAAAATGTTTATAATACAATATTGGAAGCCGAATCGATTGAACAGCAATTTAAAGTTTTTACTGGCGCCTGTCTAAAGACAGCAAGTCGGCTGAAAGTCGAACAAGATGTTATTACTTGTTAGCGCACATTCCATGGCATCTGACAATTCCGATACGTCAGTCAAGTGGCGCCCGCGCCGATTTTAAAATATTTGACTGAGTATACAAAACTAGCAATTTTTAGGCAGTTGGGTGTTTCACAGCACCCTCATCTATATTTTACTTCCGCCGACTCCAAAATGGCACATAAAACTACATTGTTCTTCTGTCTGCGTAGTTTTAAGCAACATCCTAAACGATAACTTAAACAACTAAATGAGGTAGCATTATTATGAATATGATAGAACATTATCCATCTAATGTTTGGTGGGATCTATATAAATGTATATATCAACAAGTTACATTAAAATATTATTATTATTTCCTATGGATTACTGAGGTATATAGTCGTTTCTGTTTGAGGTAGCTGTCGGGGCCGGACGGACGGTTTGACCGTAGCACCGCCTGGTCACAATAATGAGGATCGAACAGAAGTCCGGGGCGGTCAAACGCGTCCGACCGGTACAAATACTATTTAATTAACATCTATCAATATGGATATAGTTACAGTTAATACACTTATGAAAATAATGGGTTTGAATGTTTAGATTCGACTGGTTTAGTATATGTCTGTGTTCATGAGAGAAAGCCTGTTGACGTCGTTGTCTTCGAAGGTGTGGTATACCTTGGTGATGAGCGGCTCCCAGCTGTGCGGCGGCAGGTCGGGCAGGGCGGGCAGGGCGGGCAGGGCGGGCAGGGCGGGCAGCGGGCGCGTGGCCAGGCGCGGGTCGATGTGCGGCAGGTAGTGCTCGTCCAGCTCGATGCAGGCGCCGCCGTACGCCGCGCCCAGCTGCCCCGCGTTGAACTCCGGCCCGTACTCCGTGTGCGGCAGGGCTGCCGGCGCGCCCACCGCCGGCACTTCTGCGGGACATACACTACTATTCACAAAGGCGACTATAAAGACGACCGCTTCCTTCCTTACAAATCTAATACACCAGATAATGTAATGCCTGTAAGAGTATAGTTATATTCGTCGCAATACGAGTTGAAATTTTCCATACCTTCTATGCCTGGGGCTGAATCCAGAACGCTGAACAAGGGCTAAAGTACGTTTCACACGTTATCTCTGCCAAAGTCTTTCAGGCTCATACGCTCCTTTCTTTTAAAATTGCTGAAGATTATACTCGAGAGGTATATTACATAAGAATGTCAGTCTCAAATAATCATTGAAAATGCTTACTAAAGAGGCAGGTCTTCTAAAAAAGATGCAGTCTCTGAAACTGCTCTGCTGCAACTGACAGGTAGACTTGAAAATGCACTTGAGAATAAACAGATCCTGGCATCCTGGACATTGGGAGGGGATTTTGACAGCCCCCGTCAGATTCGCTTATAAATGGAATAATCAACAAAATCATTGATCGCACCCCAATCAAATGGGTAGAAAACATGGTCTCAAACCGTAACCTCAAGTCTCGCGACACGGAACTTCTCTGGAAATAGCAACGACGGGACGTCCTTAGGGAGTAGTTTTTTCTCTTGTGTACCCTAGCAATAGATGAGCTTCTGTACCAGCTAGCAGAAAAATTGAGTACGTAGACTTTGAGATGCTGATGACATAGTGGTAATTGTAGTATTCTGCCAAAGTTTACTGTTATTATCAATGCGAAATGCTCTCAATATAATTATTCGATAGTACAGAGCGCGCGACAGAAAAATAAAGCATGCCCCAGTGTGGAATATTGAGCTTGAATATGGAGCCATTCATATTCAGGGTCCGAAGCCAGCAGGGAGGGCCAGAAGGACGTTAAACTTAAGTCATCATTTTTTTTGAACGAAAGTATTTGTTTATCTTAAAACTTCGTTATCTCAGATAATCCGAACTGATTAGTTTCTTTTAACACCCAATTGTATGGTTTAAATTTAAAAATAAACTTACCAGTATCCAATGCAGCATTGTCAAGCACCGTCATTTCTGTAAATTCTGCGTACTGATCTGTATCTATTAAAGAGTTTTCATTCAAAGTGTTCCAATCTTTCTCTATGATCGCCGGATCGAGGCTATCCATCGTGTCATCGTCGTCGGAATCGGCAAACATATAGGCTTCCAGCGAAATCTCCGAGCCGGTAGAATCGATACCCGATTCGATTCTCGAGTTCACGTCAGCAAGATCGGTATTGGCACCGTTCGGTTCGGTCGGGGTGTTCTTCAAAGTCTTCAAGGTGTCCTTGTCGATGTTGTGCATGCGGCGCAGGTGTTTGCGCCAGTTGGGCCAGCTGGCGAAGCTTTTGGGGCAGACCAGGCACTTGTAGGGCTTGGCGCCCGAGTGGATGTTGAGGTGCTGCTGCAGCTGGTAGATCTTGACGAAGCCCTTCCCGCAGTGCGCGCACATGTTGGAGCGCAGCTCGGAGTGCACCTTGGCGTGCTCCACCAGGCGCGAGCGGCGCCCGTAGCCCTTGCCGCACACCTGCGGGCAACATGCTACGTCAGAGTTTTGCCACTTATCTAAAACTCATAAAATTTCTAGTCGGTTCGATAATGTTCTTCACTAGCATCCGTTTACGAGGATGGATCGTTCGGGCCGAAAAACTCGATACACAAAAATATAATAATATATTGCCCGCAGTTCAAAGAGTAAATCTAAACTCTAACTGGGAAATTTTCAATTTAATTATCCGGCAGGAATCAAACTTTCAGCTATTCAGGGTAGCCACCGGGTAGGGCTGCCGCTAAGCTAAGAGAGACACACAGGTAAATTAAAATGAGTAGGGTTCTCGTGAACTCCTTAGGAGGATATAAATACCTTGCAGATGTGCAGCACGCACTCGAAGTGCGCCGGCACGTGCTTCATGAGCAGGTACTTCTCGCGGTAGGCGCGCGCGCAGGCGGGGCAGCGGTACAGCTTGCGGCGGTGCACGCCCACGTGCGCCGCGGCCGCGTCGCGCGCGCGCAGCGCCAGGCCGCACGCGCGGCACCACGCGCCCGGCGCGCCGCGGTGCGCGCGCCCGTGCAGCAGCAGCTCCGACATGGACGAGAACCTGCGCACACGCCGGGCTCAGTCATCCTTAACGCGGCTTGCCCTAACATTTGACTGGTAAAAATTGTCACGAAAAATCGTTATGCCCTCTCCACTGGACTATTGATTTCTATTATATTAGGTTAGGGAAAAAGTCTTTACGCATTTTAGTATGTATGAACTTGTCATAAAATCTCTTTGGCTATACTATTTGCTTCTGGCTGGTTTTGGAATCATTGAAAGTTTAAATTTCAAAGAACATAATTCCAAATTCAAATTAGGAAAATATGTGATTTTCATTTGTTTTTCGTACTGCCAAGATGAGTGAATCTAATGAAGAAATTCGATACATTTTAAAATTTTACTATAAAAACAGTAACAATGCAAGGCAAGCCGCGAAAAAAAACTACGATATTTATGGACACTGACTTTGTGCTACTCTCATAGATATGCAGTATCTATGAGAGTAGCACAAATTTGGTTTAAACGTTTATTTCAGTTTAAATCCAGAAATGTTGATGTCAAAGATGCACGTCGCTCAGGTCGCTCTATTACGGATAAAATTGATGCCATTTATGAAAAAGTGGAGCGACATCGGTAATTACGTATATCAGTAGTTACGACGTAGCTGAAGATCTGGGAATTGACCGCAAAATAATTTTGGCGCATTCAAAAAAGACTGGGTACAAAAAAAGCTCGATATTTGGGTACTGACTACACTGAAAGAAACCTAATGAACCGTGTACTCATTTGTGATTCTTTATTACGACGTCATCATGAAACCGAACCATTTTGGAAGAAGATGATAACTTGTGATAAAAAGTCGATCACGTACGACAAGAACGTGCGCAAAGGGTCGTGGTCAAAGGCCGGTCAGGCTTTACAAATTGTGGCGAAACCCGGGTTAACTCGCAACAAGGTGATGATGTGTGGGTGATGGTATTGGCAGGGAAATTCATTATGACATGTTACCACCAGACAGGACCATTTCTGTGTCTACTGCGAACAACTGATGAGATTAAAGTAAAAAGTTGGGAGAAAGCGGCCGGAATTAATCAACAGTGTGGTTTTTCATCATGATAACACTAGACCTCACACATCTTTAGCCACTCAGCAAAAATTAGAGAGTTTGGCTGGGAGGTGTTAATGCATCCGCCGTATAGTCCTGACCTTGCACCTTCATATTTTCACCTGTTTCGGTCTCTTCAGAACTCTTTAGGCAGTGTCAGGTTAACATCACGAGAGGACTGCCAAAACCACTTGTCGCGGTATTTTGATCAGAAGTCCCAAATTTCTATAGCAATGGGATCATGTCCCTATACAAGATGGCCAAAAGTTATAGAACAAAACAGTACCTACATACTTTAGTTAAATGTAAATAAACTATATTAAAAATGTTTTCACTTCAACTTGAAGTTGAAGCTACAGATGACCTTATCTTATCGTCCGATTGTTTTATAGATCGTACAGTTGATTCATAGAATAAACGATCAAGCATTTCTATTTTTCACTTTAAACTGTAACAAAGATATATTTTGCGTCGAAACTTGTTTTTTTTTGTCGGTATTATAAATTAGGAAGAGAGCGGCATACACTTAGGCATAATTGTAATATACAACGCACGAATGATCTTAGAGACACTGGTCCAAAAGTGTACAGTAAATGCTCTTTATTCGCGGGGGATACGTTCCGTAAAAAATCCGCGAATACAGAAACCGTGAATATGGAATGGTTATTTATATGGGATTATAGGGCATACTTTTCTTCTCCTGGAGTTAAAAAAAAGGCTTAAAGGTCTATTTCTTTTTTGTTGACATAAATATTCGAACTTCTTTGTTTACAAAGGATATTGGAGGGGATACCTTTATTGGAACGAAGTTCCTTATCGCGCGTTGTGAAAGGGGGCTAGACGGAAAAAATTCTTACGAAAAGTCTTTCTCTCTCTTGCAGAAACCAAGCCAGATATTTTCATTTCTATTTCGCATTGAACAGTGTGGTGTCGCGACGATTATTTTTTTTGAGTGTATACAGGTTTTTTGTACATATTAAATAATAAGAAATAACTTCGCTCCATCCGGGTGTCCCTTGACACCTCTCAAGTTTTATTAATATGTATGTACAGATGTACCGATTAGATCCGCGAATAAAGAAATTTTTAGCACCGAATGAAGGAATTGGGTCGCAATTTTTTAGTCCACGAATAGTGAAAACGCGAATGAAGGAAGCGCGAATAATGAGCTTTTAGTGTAAAGCCACCGAATTCTTTTAACAGTTGAACAGCTTCAGTGTATTGTACTCACTTCATATCACAGCCCGCCTCCGGACATCGCATCTCTTCGGTGGAATGTGCAACGCGCCAATGATATCTCAGCCGGTGGGCCGACCCGAACGCGTGGCCGCACTCGCCGCATGTGAACGGCTTATTGTCTGATGACAGTGTTGAGTGGAACGCTTCTGTGTGCATGATGAGTAAGGAGAGACGGCTGAAGGCTTTCTCGCAGTCAGCACATCTGGAAATTTATTACTATTCAAGCAGACAACAAGCGAAGTTCAAATATGCAAGTGTATATACTAAAGTGCGGTGGCGGAATAGGAGTTTTGTACTTCAAGTTGTTATTACCTTTTACCTGAGGGTCTGTAATCTTTAAACAATTTCGAATAGATTAATAGGTGCAATTATGAGTACTTATTTATACATTCAAAGCAGTTTGCCGTCTCGTTTATAAACCTTATTGAATGAGAAAGAATTTAAAGAATTCAATTGATAAGAATTAGATCTATATAAAGACTAAAACGCATAATGGTTAACGTTAGTTTTATAATACTCACTCGAATTTATCTTTGGAGACATGACGGTAGCAGTGATCGCCGAACATTCGATACGACGTATACTGCTTGCCGCAAATATTGCAGCTGTACAAAATCTCCTTATCTGGATGCTCAGTAGGGAAATGGCAATCAAACTCGGCTCTATTCTTGAATAATTCATCACAATAGCAGCAATGGACTCCTCCAAGCATATCAATGGAACAATCTTCGCTTATTTGGTGATCGTCTGGATAATTTTCATCGGTAAGTACTTCGCCAAAATGTACGGAGAGGTGGTTGGAGGCTTCGGCGTGGCTGTTGGCTACATGGTCACATATTGGGCAAGGGTACTCCATGATGCAGTGTTCGTCAATGTGTATTTCACACATGTCGATATTTTCTATAGTTTTGCTGCAGGTCAGGCATTGGTAAGGTGGCTTGTCTTTCGGGGTTTTATGAATTAGTAGATGTGTTTGTAGTTCCATGTTTGATGAAAACCTAGAATTAAAATTTTATATCTTGAATGGATAAAGTAATTTTGCGATTCAGTTTGAGTTGCTTTTATGAATCATTTTATTTTATATCTTTTGGAAGGCTAATTGCTAGCCTCCACATATAGAAACCTGAGATCTAGTGTTCCCAGTATAAGCTACTTCGTAAACACAATATTAAAAAGGACTCCACCTGATACTTTTAAGCTAGGTTGCAGTCCAAGTATTATTCACTAATTGAGGTGTAAACACAATCCTAAAAGAACTATCTATTGGCCTTTTGATAGTGCTCGAAAAATGCAGAATAGATTGATACCTAATTGCAGTGGAAGCTTATTAAAACTCCTTGCACTGCAAAAGTGTTACGCCTGTAATTAGTCGCGGCAAAAAGATACATTTAAAAGTGGTCGCTGCCTAAGGTTCTGAGCCAAATTCTTGATAGAAGCTAGAACTTGAATTTCTGCTACCGCAGATTGCGGCAAGTAAACTAGCCATTTGCATATGATAGAGCAATGTATGAGAACAAGCATAGGAGCACTCTCATGATGCTACAGAAATCTTGATAGAAGCTCTGGGGGATAGGGTATTTGAATGGTTTTTAAGGATCGGAATTGAAAAAGGTTTTAATAATCCGTAATGCGATCGATAAATTAGGGTAAAGCTGAAGGTCTAGTATCAAAGTAACCTCTTTCAGTAGTCTTAGTACTTCACAAACAGACTCGCAACAAATAGTTGTCACGAAGACACGAAGCGACTGTCTAAGGGCCTATGCACACCAAGTTTTTTAAGCGCGCCGTTGACGCGTGTTTGTAGCGATACAGACGCGCGTTAGCATCGCGTTTCGATTCAAACAAACACCAAACTGCTGCGAAGGATAAAAGCGCGCCGTGGACGCGCGTTTCTAAAACGGGCGAAGACGGCGCGTTTAAAAAACGTGACGTGCGCAGGATTTAACTACTACACCACATGTGTGGCCTTTGCATCTTATAAAAATTCTGCCTTACCTAATTTTACTAGATCAATGTCCAGTTGCCTATTGTAGAATTATGTTTTGCTGCCCTTTTTCTGTCTTTTTTTGTTCACAATAAAGAGTTATCTCGAAGATCATATACCTCTTTATTGAACAGAAATCCAATTCCCAATTTCAACTGAATACTTTATAAATAAGTAATATGTTATGTATAAAAATATAACACCATTGCGACCCCTCTAAAACTTTAATGTGATGGATGCTTCAATAACGCCATAACTATGTTATTTTTATCATCAAAATTAATCTGATTATGCACCCTAACATGAAGCTGTAACGGCAGTCGAAAACCGCCCTTACTCCCCATGTAACAAAGGCGGTGCCAAGGTCAAAGCAACTGACTATACAACTGTTCAACTGTACAAGTTTTGAGGCTAGTTTGTTAGCCCCGTGTTACACAGAAAGAATCGACTGGAATGAATAATAAACAAGGATATGGCCTTGTCACAAATTTGGTGCTGGGAAAGCCCTTTTCTATACATCACCATCAGCTGTCTTTATTGTAAACCGCGCAGTTAAAAAGTTTATATTGTCACACAAGATGTTACATAAATAGACGAAACATAAGGAGGTTAAATTAAACATAAAAAACTTAAATGGGTCATAATTCGTAACTGGTAAGTTTTCCAAAAAATTTTACAAGTTATAAAATTTGCGAAATTTTATACTCTACAATAATGGTCCTAAACTTTTGGCCCATAGTGAATAGTTTCCGAAATTCCGAAAACTTCTTTGGGCGCATCGAGAACTTTTTGGGTGAACAAACTAATTAAATTGAACTTCTGCTACCGCAGATTGCGGCAGGTATACTAGCCATTTGCATATGATAGAGCAAAGTATGAGAACAAGCATAGGAGCACTCTCATGATGCTACAGAAAAAACTAATAGCCAACAAAGCCAGAGAGAGATTTATCTTTACTTGATGATAATAAATGAATTTAACTTCAAACAAAAACAATTGACATTTATATTGTATCTCTCTCAGCTATTCTGTGTGGATAGTCATAATTCACATCGCACCTTTAGAATTAAAGGGACCTAATTTAAAAAATCATGATTTTGAATTTATATCAAAAAATGACCTAAAACTACAATGTTTATCGATTTGAATGTGTTTTACACAGGTCGATTTTGGCGTAGAAAGCTACATCACCATTAATTACAAAAAATATAACCATTCAAACAATTCCCAAAAAATCATATTTTCTAATTAGGTCACTACAATTCTAAAGGTGCGACATGTATTTTTCTATACCTACCTCCTCTATACTTATTATATTATAGGGCATGTTAAGCTGTCGGTCCCAGTAGTATACATTAGACAATGATTAGGCCATGTCAGGGGCCTACTGGGTGGCTTGAATAACTCTGAAACTTGGTTAACCACTGTCCATATGATAAGTAGTAATTAGAATTTGATATCTATTAAAAGTACACAATACTTTGTAACATTTATCTACAGTACATATCAAAGTAAAATATCAGCAATGTAATATTTAAAAACATTCAACATTCATTGTCCATTCGCTCAAAGAGCAGCCGGACTGGGAAGGTACCTCCACCTTAGATACCTTAGACATTTCTTAATAATAACATTAATAATTTTAATGTTGTGTATCTGCATTTGAGTAAGGCTGCCAGAGCTCATCGGGTTTGGGGGGAAGGGTCAGGAACATTTGTTTGGTGACTAGGCTGACAACGCACCCCCGTCTCCTCTGTGTTGCGAGTGTCCATAGGCGGCGGTGATCATTTACCATCAGGTGACTCACAATATAAATAAAAAAGAATCTCCAAAGCTAGTGTCGCAATCACGACTTTATAGTGTTCATTGAAAGAAATCCTAGGAAATCATGATAGCAAGAATTAGGATTGGTTAAAAACTGTAGAGACATTCATATAAATGAAATACCCTCTCCCATCCTCAATCTGACAATCGGCCAGTGTCTTCGTGTATTAACGTAGAGCACACTTTGCACAAACATCCCTAAAAAATCATCTTTCCTTTTCCTCTCACGCATCACGCGGTCAGTAACCACTCTGTCAAGGTTCGAACCTAACCCCTAAAAGGGGGTGCAGTCTGGCGCGGGTACATAGTTTGTTGTTTTAGGCGAAGCAGTGAAAGCCTCCAAGGATCACTGTTAACATTATGTAAAAAAGAAGAAACTGTAGAGGAACATTACTCTTCCTCTCAACAGTATCTTGGCTGAACAGCTTTTACAAGATGTCACAGATGCCACACTGTCCCTTCAATTTTTTAGATAATTAATGATCAACCTATTGCATGTTTCCATCGTTTCCCGCCATTAAGTTGGGTTGCACACGATGCTTGCTTGCTTGCTTATCGTATGGGTAGTGGTAACCCTAGTGTCAGAGTTGCTCAAGCCGCCCAGTAGGCCTCTGACATGGCTTAACGACTGTTGTCTAATGACTACAACCAGGACCGACAGCTTAACGTGCCCTCTGAAGAACGGAGACGCTCAGAACATAATCCACTTTGGCGGTCACCCATCTATTGACTGACCGCGAGCCTAGTTGCTTAACCTCGCCGTTCGCTTACGGTTCGGTGAGAGCATCTAGCTATTGCACACAATGAAATGAAATAATGAAATTTATTCAGCACTTGGGTATTAACATACACCTGTACTTGTCAAGCTCACAATGCATACATAAACATAGTAGAATATAGTTGGCTAGCACAGAAGGCTCTCAGCCAGTAGCTTCATTTAAGCGACTAATAAACTGAGGGCACCGTTATGGGTCCAGCCACAGAACTGGGGGCCTTCAGACATTAGACAATCAAAGTTTACTATTTAAGATTCAGTGAAAATGATTACTAAAATAAATTGTAGCAATATAAGGTTAAACTTACTGTTGTTTGCAAGTAGCACATTTAAAGTTGTGCACAGCATCAATATGTCCATTGAGAACTGAAAGTTTTGAATAAGTTTTGGAGCAATGTTTGCATCTGAAATAGAAGATGAATATATTAATATTATGAACATTTATGTATTCCAGCTTTTCTATTATCAATGAATGGGTCACTTTAAATATCTGTTTGTTGTATGTTTATGTAGAAATTCTATATAATTCCTAATGCAGAGCAATAAAAACTTTTGTTTGGCATTTGGCTCTTTGCTCTAAATACAATCAATAGTTGAAGTTGTTGCCTATGGCTCTAAGGTAACAACTTCAAATTTATATATTTTATAAATAAACTAACCATAAGAGAATCCCAGACTCCAACTATAAATAAACTAACCATAAGAGAATCCCAGACTCCAACTATAAATAAACTAACCATAAGAGAATCCCAGACTCCAACTATAAATAAACTAACCATAAGAGAATCCCAGACTCCAACTATAAATAAACTAACCATAAGAGAATCCCAGACTCCAACTATAAATAAACTAACCATAAGAGAATCCCAGACTCCAACTATAAATAAACTAACCATAAGAGAATCCCAGACTCCAACTATAAATAAACTAACCATAAGAGAATCCCAGACTCCAACTATAAATAAACTAACCATAAGAGAATCCCAGACTCCAACTATAAATAAACTAACCATAAGAGAATCCCAGACTCCAACTATAAAAAACTGCTGCAACTTTTGAACATGATACTGGCAGAAATTGCTTAAAGAATCGGCAGGTTGCCAAGTTATAAAAACAAAACAACTTTTGAACGGCTTGACAGATGTAAATAAAACCCAGCTAAGGACCCTCAATTAAGCTACCTTTCCAACAGAAAAAACCACACCACAGAGAAACCAAATTGGTTTATGCCTTTGGGAGCTAGTATGCTCACACATCAAACTTATAATAAGCTGAAATTTTTACTTGTGGAATTAAAAACAGAATTCTTAATAATTGTTTTAAAGATATAGACAAAACTATTTCCCTCCAAAATTGTCTATTGAACACACATTTTTTAAGCTGTTTTAACTCTTCATTTAATAAATGTATTTAATTATAGTTGTATTATTATATTATTGTGGTTATTGTACTTTAATCAATAAAATTGCATGGTAATTTTTTTAGCAATGTGCTTGTAAATCGTGACAATTGGGAGTGTAAGCTGGTGTTGTTTTAACAACATAATTAGTTAAAACCCAATCAGTAATTATATTAATGGGGTAATAAATAACTCTCTCAAAATGCAGCCCAACTGGGTAAGTACAACCACTTAAAAGATTAAGTTTGCTTAAGCTCTTCAGATAGAGATGTTGGTCAACCACATGTTACTGACTTCCCCACTATTACAAGTGTTCATAGGCTGTGATAGCCGCAGGAGTAAGACTCTATTTTTGTTGGTAACTTGGTTGTCTCAATAATAAATAGGATAACTATATTACTTACTTGAATTTGTCCTTTGCGACATGCATTAAGTAGCAGTGGTTGCGGAACGAGGGGTAGCTGGCGATCTGCTTGCGACACACCACGCAGGTGTACACTATGTCGGGGCCAAGATTGTGCTGCGCGTAGTGCGCGTCGTACACCTTCTTGTTATTGAATGTGGCGTCGCAAGTGTTGCAGTAGATGCCACCCACTACCTCGACGGCCGTGGGCTTGCGGCCGAGCACGGCAGCCACCTGAGCCCGCCAGCTCGGGTCGCCTTCTACCGGCTCGGTCGACGGGGTCGGTGAAGCCATTGCTACTATACGCTAAGTATAATCCATCTATTGCGTTTACATCTGTCAAATGGTTGCTGTGAACGGTGCTATTGTAAACATCGTATTGTAATTTAATTTGCGGCTACATGTTTATTATAATGTACAATGCCTGAAAAAAAAATGTCGGCTAAGCGATCGACGTGACCTTGGGATTTGTGACTGCAACTTTTCGATAAAAATGACCACGCCGCGAAAGAAATTAAAATTGTAGTGAAAACATCCGTAAGGGATTATCGACGGCTAGTTTCACAACACTGATATATTCGAGGTTGTTCAGCCATTAATACAGGAAATTCGGTCAACATGATAGCGATGAAATTAACGGCTAATACTTACAAATTTTGATGAAAACTGATAAATGTGCATTGGACAATAGCCCCACACTACATTTTATATTGAAACAGCGGAAATAAACTATAAACTTGAATAAAAACCCAACACCGGTTAACAAACAACGCCAAGAAAACGTGTGGACTTTTGATTTTCTAGCCATTCCATTTCCATGATTCAAATGCCTTAGCATTAATAAAGGATAACTATATGGTAATTTTAATTGTTAGATAGAGATAGATGATAAAACGTGTTGCGAAACGTGCATTCTCTGGAACATAAGTTTAAAGGGGAGCCGCAAAATCAATGAAATGCCACATTCATGAATGAAAAGCTGCGTTCAAAAATCATCGATACCTAATAAAAATTTAAATTATTTTAGTTTTGCTTCACTACTAATATTGTAAAAATTCTAAATTCTGTTTTTTAAAAGATATTATTTTCGTATGATATCAAAATCGAGGATGTAAAAAAGGATAATAATTTATCCTTTTTTAAGTCCTCGTATCTAAACATGACCTTAAAAACACAAACAATATCGAAAATTATGGTTTTAAATACGATGCTTTCAGTATGGTCTCGTTCCTTCTGATCTGATGCTTTCATATGCTTATGTTCTTCGAGCATTTTTGTCTAAATGCTCGAAGGCTTATGTTTTATGTCTGTGAAGTCTAATAAATTATATAATCGAAGTTAGAAGATAGTACCGATGTAAAAAATTGACATTCATTTCTGTCATATGTCAATAGTTGTCAATTCTCGATCAAAGATGTCGAGTTTGAAGATTTTCTTTAAATATTTTTACCATGTAATAATGTTTAGTAGTGTCTGCTCAGGTTAATTATAGATTTTATGCAAGATTTGATTTCTGAGGCCCGTTAAATGAATTAAACATAACGTCATAAATGCTTATCCCATACTGTGCATGTAAGTTTTCGCGTAATTATAAAGTTTACTATCGATTTTTCTCTGTCTGTGTTTTCGCAGCGATAGGTATTCTAGCTTAAGAAATTAGCAAGATATTATTATGATTTCTGCACAAACATTTGGTTTCCAGATTAATTTTGATGATGGATTTAAATGTACAGTTTTTGTTTGCAGATCACTTTTAGCGCCTTGGATTAACAGATTTCGTGTTTTATTATTGTATGTTATACTGTGCTTAGCAACGCTGTAATTTTTAACACAAATGTCCAAGTTTTTCACGCGGTAATGTTTTGTAATCAGTGTCAAACAAGTATATTGGCACAACGCCAAATTTATTCCCGAAATAGTTCACGCCGGCGTGACGAGATTTGCCGTATATTCCACTCCCTGTTTTATTAAACATCGAATTATTGTGATGGATCGTGAACACGGGTTAAACGCGAGTTTTCACGGCTCCATGAGAAGCCGCGACTCTTCGTCGACTGTTGGCAGTGATGCCAGAGAAAAAATAAAGGATTGCTTCCGAAAATTCATTGCTTTTATGTTTACACAAGTGGGTGTTGGCGCTCTCGTTGTTTGCTACGCGATCCTGGGTGCTGCAGGGTTCATGCATATTGAAAAAGACAACCCTGATGAACAACTGGAAGAAGTGAGATTGCTACGACATAACTGTGCGGAATCATTGTGGAACATAACTGTCTCTGTCAATGTTTTCAATGAAACAGCTTGGATGCTGAAAGTTGATAGAGTATTGAAGGTGTTCCAGAATGATATCACTGAGGCTATTCACACAGGCTATAATGGTCAACGTGCAGAAGATATATGGTCTTTCCCAGCAGCACTGATGTACTCCTTATCAGTGTTCACTATGATTGGGTATGGAAATATTGTCCCAAAGACTGTTTGGGGCAAAATTGTGACAATAGCCTATGCCTGCTTCGGCATTCCAATTTATGTTTTATACTTCTGCAACATGGGCAAAGTTTTGGCTCAAACTTTCAAATGGTTGTACATAACAGCACATGAATGCAGTCGAAGAGATGACACACTGTTTGAAGATGGGGAAATGCAACCGATTAAAAGAAAAATAACTGTTCCATCTACAGCTTGTTTATGGGTAATATCTTTTTATATCCTCACTGGAACAATAATGTTTGGTGCTTGGGAACATTGGAACTACTTAGATTCCACTTACTTCTGTGTAATCAGTTTATGTAAGATTGGTTTTGGGGATTTTGTGCCTGGTGCTAATATATCTGATTCAGCGGGAGGGTCACATTTAAAGCTTGTCATTAACTTCATTTATGTTTTATTGGGAATGGGACTGGTGGCAATGTGTTACAATCTGATGTGTGAAGATGTCCGTGTCAAGGTTAGGGAGCTCCGAGAAGATCTAAAGAACTGCCTCGATGATATTACTCTTAAGATAACAGTGTGCATGAATGATACCAAGTATTATCACCATAAGAACAGCAGAAAGTAATAAATTACAACCGTTTAATGAGCAATTTTATGCTATATGGCTTTGTAATAAAGTCATGTTTATATATTTCTTTGATAAAGCAACTTATTTATAAGAGGTAGTTCCAGATTATGTTTGTACACATATTCCATATATAAAATTGAAATCTATCATTCCGAGGTGTGGATAAAGGTAACTGTGTTGATTATTCTGTTCTTAAGAGGTTTAATTATAATCTTGACAGGTTAAGTTTAGTAGTGTAGTGCTTTATTTATTTTAATTGTAAGATTATGTTAAGAGATATTTGAAATAAATGCATTTAATTTAATTTTTGTGTTTTATTTGTATCCTATTTTTTGTGTACTCTACTATGAACTTATGCTGTTATCTTTATTTAGTTTAGTTAAACTGAATTAATCTATCACTTATAAAATAAAAACATACTTATTTATTTATTTAAGTATGTATTTACTTTAGGATGTTAACTAAATTTCACACTGCTATTAGAAATGCTGAAGTATATTTATTAGGATGTCTGTTAGTCCTCATGCTCATTACCAGTTGAACAGACTTGAATGGATTTTGGTATGGATATAGCTTAATCCCTGAATTATTATATAGACTTAATATTTTTATTCATCTCTTGTGTTTTCTAAAATCTGTGATAAACTAGTAATCTATATAACCATTTGTGCAATTTACACGAACTAACCAATTCCTATGTCTAGTCTTTTTTCAAATAAGAAAGCTAGAAGTCTTTTTTCAAATAAGAGAGGGTACTTTACAATCATATTGGTAATTTATGGGGACAAAGAACATCTACGTATGTGTCAAACAAATAGATGTAGTGTGCAGGAATCGAACCCTGTAAGTAGCGAGGCGACTACTTGACCGCTGCGCCACACGATTATCCAAATTAATTCAATAGTAAAATGTGAGTTCTCCCTCCCCCCAACATATAGAGCTATATATTAAGTTAATTAACCAATCAATCTACCGATGATTTTTTTAAATTTCATTTTTCCGATAACTATTGACTGACGTATTTTATATGCTATATGCATTATTTGACATATTTTTAGTTCATCGAAGTGTCTATCATGCATATATAATATATATTTTACTGAATTATATTTCGCTGACTTACATAATAACTTTTTGCTATTGGCTTAAGCCTCTTTTGAAATTTAATTATTTGCCATACTCTGACCTCACCGAAACAATGTCACAAATAGATAGCCGGTTACTTGGTAGCATTGTAAATATTAAATTAAAATAGTGTCATAAAAAATTGTATGTGGTGCTATAAAATTTAGTGACAGACACGAATCGCTGCAAGATCGACTCCACGCAGTCTAATCTGCAGTGCAGTGCAGTGCAATTTCAGCCTACGTAAGCGCGGAGGGTTGGGGTGTCCCGCGAGCTGAGAATCTGGTGCTCAATGTTAAAACTATCTGCGACGATAAGTTCGCGTGGGGCCGCCCAAACCTCGCAGCGCCGGAGCCGTCATAGAAACAATACTTGCTGCATGTTACATGTTGCATAGACGCTAAAAACCATTTGTATAATGAATGATCGGAAACATAATACTTCGATCAAATGTTATTTCGGCTAAATGTAACATCGGGTAATAAGATTTTTGACAAAATGAAACTTCGCAGCAACGAAAATTATATATTTGACTAGCTGTGACCCGCGGTTTTACCCGCGTTTAGATTTATAAATTATAGCCTATGTGTTAATCTAGGGTGTCAGCTAACTCCATACCAAATTTTATTAAAATCGCTGTAGCCATTTAGACGTGAAGAAGTAACAAATATACACACTCACAAACTTTCGGCTTTATAATACCTATTAGTGTGATTAAAGATCAACTGCTACAGTGGCAGATGTAACTTCGATGAAGTAAAAACAACAAATGATAATAGCCTTTATGTTAGTTATAAAAACGGTAGATATCGCTTTTATAGCAATGATATAGTTACCAACATATTTTGAACTGTATTGCTTTATAATTAAGTTCAAAACCATTCAAGTAGTAAGACACCAACTGTCTTATAAAGCGTTAATAAATGACGTAAAGCGTAGGACTTGCACACAAACTACAAAAAAAAAAAAAGAAAACTGTACATCGAGCTGTAGCACTGAGCTTCCCAAAAGCATCTAAATCTACGATGATAGATACTAAAATGTGCAACTCCTTTTGGGCATTCTGCTAGAATGCCACGTGCTTTAAATGTCTTATTTTTCTCATCAGTGCACCTTCACCGATTAGCCTAAGCTTTCGCAAGATGCTACCGCTGCGGCTGCGCCGCGTGGTAGGGCACGAAGGGCGACTCAACGATGCGCTGTTCCAACCGGCGGTCCGCGCCCCGCCCCTCGCACAACAAACTCTTGTGTTCTTCGGAGGAGATGTCCAGGTATACAAGATTCCCTAGTCCATTAACGTAGGGTCAACATCAACATCAACTCAGCGATCCGTTGTTCTAACGGACGTTCGGCGCCCTGCCCTTCAACGCAAAACCTCCTGGACTTGTGGCGTCTCACAAGCAACCCTTGTGTTCTTCAGGGGGAGTCGGCCAGGTATTTCAGTCCACCTAGTCTGCCTAGCTTACAACAAACCCTTGTATTAGGATATGAGGCGATCACAAGAGCCCTTTTTCAACTGGGGTTCGGGATATACATGGTTCACAACACAGCGTTGTGTTCTTTGGAGGAGACGTCAACGTATATATAGTTTACCTAGCTAGGTGTAATAATCTAATGGGACTAACCTGATTGACGTGCTGTTCAAACCGTAGACTTTTGCGTCTCCCTCTCACAACAAATCCTTCTATACTTCGGTGGAAACCTCCAGCTTAGAAAAGGTACTACTACACGGTACTTCTGCTCTTTATGTTCTAAAGGAACCTCTTCTACTTGGTGCACCAATGAGATTCCGTATGATGTTATTGGTTTCTTTCAGTTATTACGACACACGTTGATTACCAAGACCTCGTTACACCGGAAAAGAACAATTATCTAAGGTCAAAGACTTACATGCCTGTAGTGTTTTACCATTAGTTATGGAAATCTCAAAACCCAAAGCAGTCGGGAACTTGGTATTCCTAAATATTATGAGCCATATACTGTGTTTAAACAACACATTACATAGTTTGTAAACTTTGTGTAACCAAAACAAAACATTTTTTTATTTACAAAGTTTTGCGATGTCATATCCTATCTAGTATTTTAACAAAGTAGTATATTAGCAATATGGTGCAGGGCCTAAAGCGTGTTCTAGGCGGATGTAATCCAACGTCCCAACAGAGGTGACCTTAGTGGGAACTTAGTTTGCATCTGCGGATTGTGTTTCGGATACACGGATCTCATCCACACAAATATCTGTCCTGAGTGGGAATCCACGACCGGCGGCGTGTAAGGCAAGTATCTACCACTTCCGTGCACTTTCATAACTAAGTTTTGTTAACTGGTTAAGAAAAACCCTTTATTATTATTGTTTTCACAACTGGTTTTTAAACAAGAATACGAAGTGTTCATTCATAACTGACAATCACAATATCCATAATAATTTGGGTTAGGTTATGTTAGATTGGTGACCATTTGGCGCGCGAAGGCGAGCGAGCGTAGCGAGCGTGCCGCGGTAGCGGCCGCCGAGCGCTAGAAAAACATTAACCATGGATTGTATTTGTGATTGTCAGTTATGAATGAACACTTCGTATTCTTGTTTAAAAACCAGTTGTGAAAACAATAATAAAAAAGGGTTTTTCTTAACCAGTTAACAAAAATTAGTTATGAAAGTGCACGGACCTTCCTACCTACCACGCCAACTGGCCCGTCAAAGGTTACTAGGCCCTGCATATTACCTCACCAAAAACGTGTCTCCACTATTTATTTAATACCCAGTTTTTATTAATAGTACAGGCGTCCATAAAAAGCTACCGAATTCCTACAGTTTTACGACTCACGTCCACAAACTTTCACGATTTTTTCATCTTATAGATTTATGCAATATTTAGGTATTATTATGATCGCGTTAAACTAAACGAATGCCAGCTTTTCTCGAGGCTCAACCCGCGTTTACCTTCCGATATAAACTTGCTGAACAGGCAGAAAAATAATCTAGAAAATTCCTGGAGGAAGTTTACAGACATTCAGAGTTAGATACAGGTCTCCTTTAAAGTCGATAATTTTAAATCGATATTCCCGTGTAAAGTCCATGTTGACATATATGTACATTAGTCTGCATGATCTGCATAATATTATTTCTCGTCATTTACCCATAGTGTTTATTAATTCAGGACTACCCCGAAGTGATGCAGGGTCACCGCGACAACCGCAACTATCTGAAGTGGAACTTGGAGAACACTGCTCGAATGCTGGGGCATAACTTCCCAACCAAGCATATATTAGTTGTGAGACCTTCTAGGTGAGTTAGCTAGGCATATATTAACATTCCACATTCATAAATAACGATCTGCTCTGTATCTGAGCCGTGTAAGGTGAAGATCGCGGATTTGGGAGAACTAAATTTTTTAAAATTCAAATTAACTTTTTTTCGCGGTCTGATTGGTGAAAGGGACTATAATGAAATGGCACTAAGACCGTATGTCTCGAGGTATCGCTTCAACTCTCTTGGATCCAGGCAACGAATATAATCGGACGAGGATAGTCAGGAATTCCTTATTTTCTTATTTTTCCCCTTTATGAACCATTGGTTGAATCTGGAGTACCACAAGCAGTATATTGGGTCCTACTCGTTTTGTGTGCTAATTCAACGAGCTGTGGAGTTTAAATATTCCATCCCAGAATATGCTTGTGACTCGGACCAAACCTTTAACAGGACAAGCAGTGAATGCTTCCTAGGCTAACTGTAAACGCCATGCCAAAAAAAAAAGAATATCCAACCAAACCCCTAAATAAATCGTTGATTTTACACAAGGATTGTACGGTGCGGGAATCAAACCTATAACTTCCCGGGTGCAACCTGACGGTCCAACTAGAGGTCGTCCTTAAGCATTCAACTGAATATAATTGAACTTTCTTGAAGACACACATCCGAAAATAAATAATAATAATATCTGGGGACAATGTCACACAGATCATCCTAGCCCCAAACTAAGCAAAGCTTGTACTATGGGTACCAGGCGACGATATACATACTTATATACATAGAAAACATCCATGACTCAGAAACAAATATTCGTGCTCATCACACAAATATTTGCACTTACCGGGATTCGAACCCAGGACCACCAGCTTCGTAGGCAGGAGCACTACCAACTAGGCTACGGTGAACTTTACCATATTTTCCTTATAACGTGTCTAGTTTTTACAGTCTATGTTGTGGCGAAACAAAAATGTCACAGTAGGTACTCTGCCGACATTCATGATGTTATTAGAACGTGTTCATAAATATATCAGCTATACGTACAGGATAGAGTTCAAGAGCTTCAGTTGCTACGACAACTTCGTGCCGAGCACCAACGCGGGAGTGCCGGAGCATACGCCCACGCATCAAGCCCTGCACCATTTAGAGAGGTACGACTCATACCTTTTCTCTTTTTAGTAAATAAATAGAAAAACTACCGGAAGAGTCTACTAGTGGCGGATGGAATTCCTCTATATCAATTATCCGTCCGACCGACTTGTTTTTGCCATTTCAGCAAATGAGCTCATAAGGCAGTTGATTAAGCACTGACCGTTGAACAAAACGCGCGGCGCGGGAGCGTCATATACACGGTTACTTTTTGAAGGTTTCAATCCGGTGGACAGGAGTTTTAACTTACCAAGTACTATTCATTTGTGATTAATTTTACATGATATCTCTAAAATAAAAAAAATAGAAAGTGATAATGTAATACTCGCATAGTGCGTGAAACCAATAGTAACGTTTTAGTTAACTACTCGTGTATACGCTAACGACTACGGTACCTACCTACGCGGCCCGGTCAAACGAGCTAGGTCATTGACTCGCTCAGCTGATATTTAATTCATCGGTAATGAAAGTACGTACTTACTAATGATTCTCATAATGTTTTCTCTGAAGCACGAGTTGATTCGAGTTGATAATAAAAAGTAATTTTATATGTTAATTTTATCTACACAAATCGATAGTGTTTCATGCACCTTATCACCCCTCCAAGTCATGTAAACGATCATTATGTAACCGTGTATATTATATGTATATTTAATAACTTACATAGGTGCAGTTTTATATACAATTATAACTATATAGGTAGTTATCTATTTAAACTGTACAATAGGTACCCATTTATCTGGATTGTATAACTTTTTTCTCCGTGGGCCAATTTTATGGTGCCCATAGTCAAAAAATATCCTACATTCATGAGCTAATAGTTTCATCAGCCGACGCCATTTGGACCAAATCCGTCCGTTCTCCTATAACCTGATTAATAAAAAAAATGGATAAAAAAAATACTATGATGTTTGGGGAGTTACCTTGACTTTTCTTGATTGTATTTCTATTTCGATTCGACGATTATTATGGCCAGGCTACTTCAAGGCGTGAGCAACCGGTTGAAGAGTCTGCCGACAGCTGAACTGTTGGCGGCCGTGAGTTCTGTATCTCTTCCTGAAGAAATTGATATTGAAGATCTGCACGTAAGCTATTTGGATATTAATCTTCTATCTATAAGCCTTGCAATGACGGGCCTGTTGGCGTGGTTGGCAAATGCTTGCTTGTCACGCCGAAGGTCGTGGGTTCGATTCCCACCCAGGACAGATATTTGTGTGCATGAACTTGTCTGTTTGTCCTGAGTCTGGGTGTAATTATCTATATAAGTATGTATTTACAAAAGAAAAGTAGTATATTTATTATATCAGTTATCTGGTTTCCATAGTACAAGCTCTGCTTAGTTTGGGATCAGATGGCCGTGTGTTAACAGTGTCCCAGAATGTCATTTCTAATTTATTGATTGGCAATTCTCGTTATGCTCGTATTATTTTGCGAATTTTAAGTGATTATGAATGCGTGTTTACTGATATTATAAATAAAACCGGCCAAGTGCGAGTCGGACTCGCGCACGAAGGGTTCCGTACCATTATCTATAATAACGAGAAAAAATTCACGTTAGTTGTATGGGAGCCCCCTGAAATATTTATTTTATTTCGTTTTTTAGTATTTGTTGTTATAGCGGCAACATAAATACATCTGTGAAAATTTCAACTGTCTATCTCCCTGCCTTTTTATTATGGTCCCGTTTTACCCTAATAAAAAGGACGCCATGAGCAAAATTTTAGATTTATGTCCATCTTAAATCTTCTTCACCTTAAATCATCTTTCATAAAGTAATAAATAAATTATTCGCATAGCAACAGTGAAGTTCACTGCATAGCAAAGCGTAAATCTAATCTCAATAATGGGAATTTCTAGAAAACGAAAGCCAAGGCTAACACCTATATCCTCCGAAAGGGTGTTAGCAAGGGAATCCTAAATTTAATCTGCAATAGTGTATCGTAGCTTAACGTAGAGCGCCTAACCCGGATTGGCAGAGGGTGTAGGTTCGAGACCTACCGGACGATTAAATTTATGATTCCCCATTTTTGAGATGAGGTGGCAGTGTGCTAATAACCACCACGAACCGGAAGACGCAGCGCAGGCAGTCCCCCTACAAGATGGACCGATGATCTTGTGCGTCCCGTTGGAAACCGCTGGATGCGAATAGCGCAAGACATAGAATTGTTGAGATCTTTGGGGGAGGCTTTTGTCCAGCAGTGGGCGTCTTTCATGATGATGATGATGCTAATAATTGTCCCAAGGTTATTTTGTTAGGTTTGTTTTGTAATAAGATAACATCTGTTCGTTTAGAATGCGTCGATCCACCCCGCCGAGCAGAAGTCGAATGGCGCTAAGGAGGTGGCCGGCTCCAGTGAACACAAGCAGTGAGTAGGTTTAGTTCCAATGAATGTCGTATGTATTATTAATATTATTATACTTGGGATTATTCACACTTTAGACAGCCGTGTGGTTTCGGCCTAAAAAGAATAAAAGGGCCACCCCATGCCGGGTGGGTGTGGTAAAAGACGAATAAGGGACACACAAACACCGTGTGGTGACGGCGTAGAATATCATCACCCCATCGTATTCCATGGGGGGCGTAGAAATCGTCCGAGGGAATACGTACCTAGAGAACTTTCTTTACCTTTGTTTGTTGTTTACGAGACACCCTGTATAATAATAAATAATGTCCTCTTAGCCGAATTTCGGCTACAGCTGCCACTCACAATGGAGACTAAACTCTGTTCTCTGCACGGGATATATTATAGTGCACAAGTGTCTGCGTATAACACACACATTGGAACTTTCTATTCGTCCACTCTCATGATTCGATGGGACGACTAGCGGCACGACCGGAAAGATGTCAGGTACAAGACCAACGGTAGTACGCACGGGGATGTAGAACCTCTAACTCCCAGACTTCGGGCTGATACTGAGAAATTTTAGTAACATAAAAATGTTAAATTATACAGGCTGGCCGAAGAGTTGACGTTCAAACGCAAAATTTAGATACTTTATGATGTTTTACGATTTTTCGTTTTTTGAGCTGAACTGAGCTCAAACCCTAATTTTGAACTTTCGAATCAATTCTAAGTCAGTTCTGCAATGATTAGATAAACCGTACTTTTTAGGGTTTTGTTGTGGGGATGTTTAACTGAAGGAGTAAAAAATCGAAAACTGATGTAGGCGAAATGTAAGAAAAAAATCTTTAAAATATTTTTATCTCGAATACTACGCAAAATCGGAGAACATTTAAGAGAGGTAGGGCACAGCGTTCATTCGCTCACAGAGCAGCCCGACTGGGGAAGTACCTCCACCTTACAGAAGAAATTCCTTAATGATAACTTGTTTGCTGACTCTCAAAGGCTGGCAACGCACCCGCGACTACTCTGGTGTTGCGAGTGTCCATGGGCGGTGGTGATCACTTACCATCAGGTGACCCGCTTGCTCGTTTGCCGTCTTATGACATAAAAAAAAACATACATGGGGATGATTCGGACACTACTCATCATAAAGTATCTAAATTTTGCGTTTGAACTGTATAATGACGATCACACTTTAATAATTCTACTGCTGGATCCTTTGCGCCCTAACTGAGTGGATCTAGTAACCAATTTAGTAAGTATTTGCTTCGTTCCAGTGCACCAGACCCGCTGTGGTGGCGCGAGAAGCTAGCCCTGGACGAGACCCAGCTGACCTTAGTGGGGTTCAGCAAGGGCTGCGTGGTGCTCAACCAGATGATCTACGAGTTCCATTACACCAAGACTCTGACGCCGGGAGATGTTCATATGATGAGGTACTGGCGATAGAACTTACTTACTTGTCGTACAGTGACAGAGTTGTTCAAGCTGCCTAGTAGGCATCAGACAGGGCTTAACGTATAAGGGCTACAACAGGGACCGACAGCTTAACGTGCCCGCCGAAGCACGAAGAGGCTCAGAAATTAATCCACTTTGGCGGTCACCCATCTATGGTCTGACCGCGAGCCTAGTGCTTAACCTTGCCAATTACTTACGTATCGGTAAAAGCATCTACCTCAAACAGTATGATTAAATTGTGCCAGTTGAGAAGAACCAACACGAAGAGATTCCTGTTTCTGCCCCAGTCATACTTTGACGTAGATTTTACTTAACAACGTAATATACAACGCATTACCAAAAAGAGACCTTATACTGTGTGCACTCAGGAACAACAACTCATGTGTACGACCGTACACCCGTATATACGGGACGTGTGGCAACCCTACATATTATAGACTTTAAAAAGCGCTTGTAAATTGTCGGAATATGAATTGTAGTATTACAAATGAACTATATATATTTAGCTAGCTGTGGCCCGTGGTTTTACCCGCGTTGAACTTTATAAATTATAGCATATGTGTTATCAGCTAACTCCATACCAAATTTTATAAAAATCGCTAAACGGCTGCGTTTAGTCGTGAAGAAGTAACAAACATACACAGTCACAAACTTTCGCATTTATAATATTAGTGTGATTCTAAGTAAAATCTAGACTTATATTATAGTTTAATCTTTAATAGTGATGATACTATTAAATAGCTAATTTCTTGAATTTATTATCTAAATGGTTTATGAAGTATTTTTTGTGATTTTCCATTATCTCCTTCAGCCGTACCGGTACTATATACTGTATGCAGTAGGTTCATCTACTACTGGTTTCAACAGTATGGTTAAATTGTGTAGGTTTTTTTTTATATTTCTATCGTTGTGTCAGGTTCATGGAGCGCATCGTGGACATGTACTGGCTGGACGGCGGACACGCGGGCGGGAAGAACACGTGGATCACTTCCCGGAGCCTGCTGGAGACTCTCACCAGGCAAGGTGAGTACCGATACTCCTAAAGAGTTGTCTGGCAGTGTTTCTCAGTAGCTGCCTCGGTAGGATGAAAAAAATGACTATTCCACATTAATGTAATAATTTAACGGAAAAAATTAATTTTGAATATGAATTAGAACATTTCTGAAAACAATATATTTTTCGACCATGGATATAAAAATATTTCAGTCGTTATAAATAATAGTCTAATGCAGTGCATTTTTACCCTAGTAACAAAATAATACAATTCTAAACAAATGTAACATTTCAACGGAATAAATGAATTTTGAATTTCATACCGTCTTGCGAGCATTGGTAGTGGTTAGTTTAATAATAATAATATCTGGGGACAATGTCACACAGATCATCCTAGCCCCAAACTAAGCAAAGCTTGTACTATGGGTACCAGGCGACGATATACATACTTATAAGATAGATAAATACTTAAATACATAGAAAACATCCATGACTCAGAAACAAATATTCATGCTCATCACACAAATATTTGCACTTACCGGGATTCGAACCCAGGACCACCAGCTTCGTAGGCAGGAGCACTACCAACTAGGCTATGGTGATCCAAGTACACATGATAAATAACAACAAAGATAGTAACTACCTACTAAAAAAACGTAATACTTATTTCAAGGTGGGTTCAGTTGCATCTAAACTCAAAACCAGGACATCATATATTTCAGGTAGTATACGTATAGTATAATACCAGTATTCCAACCAGCTTACTAATCCGGAGTAGATGCTTTAGCCGTTAAATCTCCGGTTAAGCAAAATTTACGAGTTTCCGTGTTAGTAGTTTTACGGAGGGTGTCGGTGCTATCTGTCATTTTATTTTACGACTAGGTTAATCATTTTGATTATATTTACTTTGACGCTCATATCCAGTTGCTTTCCCCCGTCCGTAATTGATCTGCAAGGTTCACCATCTATTCATGCGGTTAGTCTATAGATGGGTGAACGTCAAAGGGGTTTAATTTCTGTACGTCTCCGTGCTTCGGAAGGCACGTCGAGCTGTCGGTCCCGGTCGTTAGATGACAGTCGTAAAGGTATGTCAAAGGCCTACCGGGACCTTGAACAACTCGTATGAGCATTTTTATGTCAATACATAAGTACATATTGTTTATACTATTGTCCACACATTTTTTTATAAGAACCTTCCGTGGGACTGAAGTTTATAATAAAATAAATGCGTGGATGAATACTTAAGAAAATAGCTGAATTGGTCGAGCCATTCTGGAGTTACGCGCATTACAACTTTAATTTTTATTTATATAAATATGGAAGTGGCGCTTAGGTGTTTTAATAAATAAAAAACAATTAAAATATTTTATTGTAGGATTATTCTAGCCTATATCTTGTTAGTATTACAAATTACTTAAGATTTGATAGGTACCAACAGATGCCTCTTTTTTCATTATTCTTTTTAGAATATGCTAAACTTTCACATCGCTTTGACTGAAAGGTTTTCGAGCGGGGCCCACGAGCCGGAAGACGCAGCGTGAGCAGGCCCCCTACAAGATGGACCGATGATCTTGTGCGGTCGCTGGAAACTGCTGGATGCGAATAGCGCAAGACCGGCAATTGTGGAGATCTTTGGGGGAGGCCTTTGTCCAGCAGTGGACGTATTTCGGCTGATATGATGATGATGAGACTTTAAAAAAGCGCTTGTAAATAGTCAGAACATGTTTGTAGTAATATAGTTAAGTATACATAATATTTCTAGTTACATATAGATATATTTAGGTACATGGATTGTTAAAACATTTATAAAATTTATTTTATAATTTTAATGATATTTAGCTAGCTTGTATTAAGTTATTGTCAAGGAGATTATGTTTAGGTTTAATTATCTAAATTTATAGTTGAAATGTATGAGATAAACTAAAGTGAGTCCATAAGGTAGTTGTACTGAGTTCAAAGTGTATTTGCCCAACAGATGTGAACGTGTACATCCACGTGAGCCCGTACCAGGTGCAGGACGAGTCGCGGCCCTGGATCGGCCGCGAGGAGAAGGCCTTCACCACGCTGCTCAAGAAGCTGGGCGCCAAGGTAACTGGGACAACATGTTATTACAATAACACTTACAACTTTGACGGGCCGGTTGCCGTTACTTACCTTGCAAGCCGCAGGTCATGGGTTTGATTCCCACCCAGGACAGATATTAATGTGCATGAACATGTCTGTTTGTCCTGAGTCTGGGTGTAATTGTACAGTTTTTATACATATAATAAAACCGTAGGAAAGTCAAAACTGTACATTGAATTTTTTTTTAAAGGATACTTGGGGCGTGATCTGCTATCGATATCGAAGCCAAAAATATAGTTTTTAGAATTCGTGTCTGTTTGTCTGTATATATGTCCGGGCTAAACTCAAGAAGTACTGCATGGATTTACTTCAAATTTTGCATGAATATTACTAAGAGGTCGGGTCAACATATAGGGTACATATTATCACGCTATCACCTACGGGGGAGGAGCTGTGATAATTTATAAAATTTAACACGGGTAAAACCGCGGGGCACAGCTAGTGTATTTATAAAAGAAAAGTAGTATATGCAGTATATCAGTTATCTGGTTTCCATAGTACAAGCTCTGCTTAGTTTGGGATCAGATGGCCGTGTGTAAATAATGTCATAGGATACGCAGTGATAATTCCCATTTACGAGGACATCATCTTAAATTGTGTACCACTTTATCTCACAACAACCCTCACAAACACTTTTTAAACAACAAAATAGTCAAAGCGTGGAATAAACTCCCAGAAAACGTAATCTCAGCCCAAAATGTGAATCAATTCAAGAATAGACTCGACAAATATCAAAGCTACAATATAAACTAGTGTAGAAGAGCTGGATACAGGCACTTACCAGTTGAATCAACTGCTTGCCTGTTCACTAATAATAATTAAAAAAAATTGAGCCGTCCCGGGACGCCTGGCAGATGTGAAACATCGACATTATTTATTAAAATTAATATTCAGAAAAGAACATATTTTGATATGAACTCAATATGTCATAATAATTAAATAAAATATTACGATTAATAATCGCACAGTCGATTGTTTTGTTTCACATAAAAAAAAAAATGTGGCGACGCGACGCTCCCCCAGAAATCTTTTTTACGTGCGGCTATAGATGTTTCACATTAAAAAAAAAATATATTATTTTATATATTTTGTGTGTCCAGGTGAACAGGTATCTGCACTCGCCAACAGGAATGACTCAGTCGCTGCACATGCATTTCGAGGTGCTCACCAACTTCAAGCGGCTTCAAGACTCGCTGCCCATCAGCATGCCCGACACCTCGGACGAGGATATATAAACATCTATAATATAATAGCAGTGGCGACGGGTGATTTTGTAAGTCGTTGTAAATCCAAATTGTTAGTGTGGGCAGGCCCCCTACAAGACGGACTAATGATCTTGAGAAGGTCGGTAGAAGTCGCTGGATGTGGATCTCAGAGGACCGGCAATTGTGGACATCTGTGGGGGAGGCCTTTGTCCAGTTGTGGACGTCTTTCGGCTGATGTGATGAAGAAGTGTTACTTGTATATATCGCACCTTTAGATTTGTAGTGACCTAATTAGAAAATATGATGTTTTGGGAATCGTTACATAAAGATTTGAACGGTTACATTTTTGTAATTAATTATAACTTTTAACGCCAAAATCAGCCTGTGTTTTAATTTAAATCGATAAACATTGTAGTTCTAGGTCATTGTTTGATATAAAGTCAAAATGTGATTTTTTTTAATTAGGTCCCTTTAATTCTAAAGGTGCGATATGTCAGATTTAAAGCTTTATTTGCAATCGTTCCCCAGGTTTCGGAATTATAAGATCTAAGCCATTGATAGACCAAGATAATAATCTTGGACTGTTATATAAAAGGAAAGCCATGAAAAATTATGCTTTCTGGGCTCTTTTCCATTGTTCACCTTTAAACAGGCGGTGGCCTATACGAGACCACTTCAATTTCAACCTTAAGTCTTTGGAATAAGTTCCAAAAACAATTAAAAATGATATAGTAAAGCCTGGTTAAGGTAACTAATGTAACTCTTCAAGATTTAGGTCTTCCAAGTCTTTTTAGACTATGTAGGCATGATGGCTGACTTTTTTATTATTATTAAGTTAAAAATAAGTCAGTTGCCATCGAAGATGGTACACACGGCTACATATCAAGCTATACTTTCCAATATAAGCTGACCTGTCATTATATGGAAATCCTATACAACGCGAGATCAGCTTATACTGGAAATGTATAGCTTGATGTGTAGCCGTGTGTACAGACGCCAGCACATCAAGCTACCCCAATCTGTCAAATTTCCCCAATTGAAAGTGAACCTTATGCTTTTGTGATAACGTTGAAAATCTATAAAAGAAATTTGACAGATTGGGGTAGCTGGATGTGCTGGCGTCCGAATTTGTACGAAATTTCTTTTATAGATATTTTGTCGTTAAACATAAGGGTCACTTTCAATTTTGGAAATTTGACAGATTGGGGTAGCTGGATGTGCTGGCGTCATTACATGCATGTATATGTAATGGAACATTCTTAGGCATTCTTAAGATAATGCTAAAATGACACCTAACCCACCTGGAGCTGTTTGAAAGGGTTGTTTCAGCAAATTTATCATTGACACCTGTGAAAAAAAACGGGCATTTTAAACTTTAACACTCTTATTTAAAATAATTCCTTGATCCGCCGCTTAACCATGTCTCAGCTAAACCCTGCTCAACCACTTAAACCCCGCTCAACTATTTCTTTATTTAAAAACCCTACTTAAAGGTTTCTCAGCTAAGTAACGTCATTTTATTTTACACTGTCAACATTTCTGAGACTGGTATAGAGCTTGACCAAAATTAATCGACTAAATCGAATTATTTATCAAAACTTAATGATTTTTGCTCTATGGTAGACATGGAATGATAGATTTATGATCGTAACAGTGCATTTTCAAGGACTATTGATTTTCTTCGGTGGATTTTGAAGTTTGTGATAAGATTCCCACTGGAATTCAGTATTTATTTAAAAATTAAAACGGTTAGTAACTTCAATAAAACCTCCATTCACAAACAAACGTCAAACAAAACGTCAGCTGATGCAAATAAAATCCGCCATATTTGAGCAAGCTTTAAACCAGGAGCCGACGTGGTTTAAATTTTGGCATGGCTCAACCGCGGGTCAAAGTTAAATCGTGTTTTTAAATGAAAAATTTGATAAACCATGGTTGAGCGGCCGGCTTAAATTTAAGTAGCGTTTTTAAATAAGACTGTAAGACATTATTGAATAAGAATTATTGAGATACTTATATGTAGTGATCAGTCTTTTGTTTAGCGTACTCAGTAGTACGCTCAAGTTTATATCGTTTTCGTATAAAACAAACGTTTTTGTATACGATATTCGTAAATTTTGTATTTTAAATAAAAAAATTGTTAATGTATTGTTGTGTCAAAAATATGTAATGTTTCTTATATTTTGCTGGATCATTTTTCAAGGGGGTTAAGATGTTTGTGATTTTTCTAACTACTGGGTAATGACCAGCCAAGCGGCATTCCAATGAATAGAGAAACTAGTTCTGAGACCAGCTGTTTGCAGGACCGGACGGCGGTATTTTTCCAAATGCAATTTCTCCGTATCAAGTTGGAATTGAGAATTGGAATTGAGATTTTAAATACAACATGTAACTTAATTAACGCACATCCTGAAAATAGTTTGTTCAGAATCGTTTACTGAGTCGATTTATATCATTTTTTATATAGGTAATTTTTATTCCAAAAATAATTAAAATTACGGAAGTTATTGTCATACTAACCCTGTAAAGTCAAAACAAATTGAAATGGACCGTAAGTTAAAGTAATAAGACTTTTAAAATTGCAGTTTTATTAGTATTCATATAAATTCCATCATTCAATATAAAATAAAGAAAATAAACTTTTTTCCAAGAAACTAATTTATTAAATAACAATGCATATACATGTTATCTTAAAAATTCAGTGTATGTGTTATGATTTCAACATAATATTCTACTTGGGGTGTTGAGGGCAAGCGTTAGTTACGTTACATGTTGTATAGTGGGGAATTCACATGTCTTAACTGACAACTTTTCTGATGTGGGATACTACGTGTTCCTTCTATCAGCATCGGGGATGATGTCTCTTATACCTTATTTGTAGATATATATTATTGGGGAATAAGAGAGAGAATTGGATAAAAAATATGATGTAAATTTAGCGTCATCACGTGCAACTTGGTTTTTTTTAACTATATATTTTAAGGTGAAAGTGAAACTAGTTTTCAGTCTAGTATGTTTAAAACGATAAAAGTATAAAAAATATAATTATAAAAACTATGATTTAACTGTATTCAAAAATGAAAAATTTATTAAAGCGCCATCTGTTGGTACTGTTTTCAATCTAATTATTGTCATTTCAGATCGTTGACCGTGTTGGTTTCGGTAAGATGGCGTTCAAAGCGTCTTAGGGCTTATGCGCACCACGTTTTTAAGCGCGCCGTTTACGCTCGTCTGTAGCGATACGTATGCGCGTTAGCAGCGCGTTTGTATCGATAAAAACAACGACAAACTGCTCTGTATGATTAAAAGCGCGCCGACGAAACGCGTGCATAAGCCCTTAATTGCGTTATGCTGATGTAGAATGGATTGTATAAATTCGAGTCTGAGAACCACGGTGCGGTGGCGGAGCGGTTAACGCACATGGGGCCGGATACCACGTGGTTCGTGGGTTCGATTCCCACTCGCACTCATATTAATACAACTCATTTAAAGAAAGATGTCTAAAACTTAAATATTTCTAATTTTAATTTGTTAATTCTGTAAGATAACTGGTTGTTTTATAATATGGGTTAGTCATTTAAGTACTATAGGGTATAGTACAAATGCCAGCACATCCAGCTACCCCACTCTGTCAATTTTCTTTTATAGATTTTCAACTTTATCGTATAAGTATAAGGTTCACTTTCCATTGGGGAAATTTGGCAGTTTGGGGTAGCTTGATGTGCTGGCGTCTGTACAAGTTGTACAACTATGCACTGTCAATACTCAAAAATCTTTAAGAAAGCGCTTCTTATATGTATTATAGCGTACGAAATGGTCGAGTTAAACTCGAATGAGCTTTTCAAGTTAATCTTATTTCATTATAATTAACTATTAGGGCAAATCGAGAACACAAAGTGGTTCTTTGGTAGTAATAATATCATTAATTTTAATGCTAAAAAAGTCAATGTGACCAGCTAAAAATATTAATTAATTAATTTTATTTTTATTGTCATCTAGTGAATCAGTGCAATACCCGATTTACGTCGTATAAAATTATACACAACTTTTATATTCACCGAAACAGTATTTTTTAATAATAAGACTATTTTATATCATTGCTAGAATAATTTATTTAAAAAAAATGTTCCACGTATTCCGCAATCCACTAATTTTATGGGTAAATAGAGCTTCAAATATCAAATAGTATTATTTTAATTGTAATTTTAAAATGATTTTATTTTTCTTGACTCAATTAAATCAACAACATAAATTACCCCGTGACATTTTCATTTCCTCGCACTGGGGAAATGTATCCCTGTGTCACGGGGTAATTTAGAAACGAAGTGAAAGTGTCTCTCGCGCAAACTATTCAGTTAAGAAAAAAATGATATTAGGATCCTCAATATCATTTTTGAAGACCTATTCATAGACATGTATGGGTACGATGAAAAAAAATTTTTTTGAGTTTCAGTTCTATGTATGGCGACCCCCCAAAATTATTGTTCTTTTTCTATTTTTGTTTAAAAATCTTAATGCGGTTCACAGAATACATCTACTTACCAAGTTTCAGCAGTACAGCTCTTATAGTTTCGGAAAAAAGTGGCTGTGACATACGGACGGACAGACATTTGGCTACGGAACCCTAAAAATGAGGCACTCATAGGCAGTTTCAAGCACCGGTCCTTAAGTGATCAGCGAGGGAAAGCACCTTGGCGAGCGGTCAGTCCATAGATAGCTGACCGTCAAAGTGGTTTCATTTCTGAGCGTCTCCAGGCTTCGGAGGGCACGTTAAGCTCTCGGTCCCGGTTGTTCTTGTTAGAAGACAGTCGGCATGAACAACTCTAACACCAGAGTAACCGCTGCCCATCCGATAAAGAAAGAAATAAAAAATTTAACGGGTAACTCGCGTAATTAATTTTGTTGGATTCTGCCAATAGTTTCGATCTTTTCAGGAGATGATCTTCAGCTCGGACGACATCGCGTTCTCGCACGCGCGGCTGGTTACCACAGGCAGTTACCCGTTACAATTTTATACTAATTAGCTCCGCACGTCAGTTCTTATTATTGTATAACAGGACTAGCTGTGCCCTGCGGTTTCACGCGCGTTAAATTTTATAAATTAAAGATTTTCCCGCTTCGCTGTTGAAATTTTTCCTGAATTTTCTTTGCTATAAACGTCACGGAGCCCGAGACCTTTCCAGCGAATGCAAAACCGTGGAAATCGGTTCGTGCGTTCTGGAGTTATAGCGTCAGGAAGGAAAACCCGACTTATTTTTATATAGTAGACTAGCTGTGCCCCGCGGTGTTACCCGCGTTAAATTTTATAAATTTTCTTTGCTATAAACCTCACGGAGCCCGAGACCTTTCCAACGAATGCAAAACCGTGGAAATCGGTTCGTGCGTTCTGGAGTTATAGCGTCAGGAAGGAAAACCCGACTTATTTTTATATAGTAGATTAGTAAAACATTAACTCAAATGTTATTCTGAAAGCAAAAACAAATTAATAATCATTTAAGATACAACTGTTTAAAATTCTTGGAGGGGATGTTCTATCGATAAGACTGTTGGTTAAAGAGTCTGTTTTCACTAAGAGTGACGTCATATATCTGTATAGCGCGTTCTTTGTCTTACATGATCTTTAAATAGTTATAACTTAGTTAGTTTTAAGGCAATTTAAATTTAGTTTTTATTGTTAATCTTTATGTATGGCCGGTTTTAATAATAAGACATAAAAAAAGTTTGTATGGACTGGACCCCTATTGCATACTATGGGTTACATATAAATAGCAAGACAGCATATTAAGCTGATATGAATAATGCTTATAGCTAGATGCTGTCACCGGTCCTTAAATGATTGGCGAGGTTAAGCAACTAGGCTGTCGGTCAATCCATAGATGTTTGTCCGCCAAAGTGGTTTAATTTCTGAGCGCCTCCATGTTATGAGGGCGTGTTAAGCTGTCGGTCCCGGTTTTAGCCATTAGACAACAGTCGTTGAGCCATGTCAGAGGCCTGAACAACTCTGACACTAGGGTAACCACTGCCCATACAATAAGTAAGTAAAGAATTAAATATGAATGTTTTTATTATATCAAATTACATAAAATATTATTCTGTGTCTACTGATCGCCTAGATGTTGTAATAGGAGAAACCCTCTTAAAAGTAAGAACATTTTTATTAGAAATTGAGTTTACTCTGCCACATTTCACGTTTCTAAGGCTGGAGAGTAGTCTTTTAATATCTATAAGATAGATTAATGTTTAGAATTATAAAGAATTCGTGCAATTCAGTGTATAGTGTAAATATTGCTTAAAATTGGTATGCATTTATTTGGATAGAATGTAAAAACCTGATCTCAATTGGATGAATAAAATTATTTTGAAAATAAACGTTGTGTGTTTTATTCTACTTTGATGGATTCTTTTTCAGATTCGTCAAAATCTTATCTTTATTTAATTCAAGTTCATATTTGCTTAGTTCACCTAGGGCGACCACGGGTACCTTTATAAAATAATATGCATGTTACCGTCAGAAATCATGCTTTAAAATAAAAACCGGCCAAGTGCGAGTCGGACTCGCCCGTGAAGGATTCCGTAGCAGTAAGTTTTTCAGTTGATTAAATGAAAGGTAAATTGCTGTTTATGATTTGAGACGTATAAAAAAAAACTACTTACTAGATCTCGTTCAAACCAATTTTCGTTGTTAGTTTACATGGTAATGTACATCATATATTATTTTTAGGTTTATCATTCTCTTATTTTAGATGTTACAGGGGGGGGACACTCATTTTACCACTTTGGAAGTGCCTCTCTCGCAAACTATTCAGTTAAGAAAACAATGATATTAGGAACCTCAATATCATTTTTGGAGACCTATCCATAGATACCTGGTTCCGTTTTCCTGCCATTTGGCTACGGAACCCTAAAAACGAAGGAACACAAAATCTCAGGTACAGATGTATAGGTTAGGTTAGATTTTAACGGTGAGCTACCAGGTCATCAAATTATTTTTGTTCATTTAAATCTGACAGGATCACGTGGAATTACTTTTAGTTGGACCATGGCCTTAAGACATTTTTGATTTGCATATTACCCAACATTTAGGTGGTGCTCCTGGTAGTACTGACATTAAGATGTTTAATAATAATAATAAATCATTTAATTCAGACACAGTCCATATTATTTGTTAGTAATACATCTTAATAACTAGTGTTAGTAATAATAATAATTTAAGTATAATGTGGGTGGAGGGCACAAGCTTAAACCAAGCCCAGAACACGACCTGTAGAGTGTAGGGATGTCCAGTGCCGGAACATAGGCGAGTCCCAGCGACCACCCAACACACTCAGGATGCTATTCGAACTGGATCGCATGCGTTGCATCATGGAGGCACATCGGTTCCTTATCATGGCATGAAACCCATCTACGCTCTTTTCTGCAAACATGGCAGAGGCACTGCAATAGCGCGGCAGTCCGAACATCACCCTGAATGCGTTGTTATACTGGACTCGCAGAGCGCTATATGTGCGCTGGGTGTACTTCGTCCACAGGCTGTAAAATGTGTAAAATGATTGGCAATAAGCTTTAAACAAAGTTACTTTGACCTGTTCCGGACCCCATGCAAACCTGCGAGCCAGCATATTACAGCGCACAGAAAGCGCTATTCGTTCTCGTTCTATATCTAAATTGTCACTCAGTTCTTCCGAAACCCAGTGACCCAGATACTTAAAACGATCTACTTTGTTTAGGCAGGCACCGGCAAGATATAAAGGAGGGATTTTGGAGAATGATTTATTACACGCCTGAAACACCATCACTTCACTCTTTTTTGTGTTATATCTGAGTCCATGGGCTTGTGCATATTCCTCACATATAAGTAGTAGGTTACGCATGGCATTAATCGATGGAGTTAATAAAACTGCATCATCAGCGTAATTGATGTTATTCATACATACTCCTTCCAGATGACATCATATGCTGGTGCTACTGGGAATTCCTATAAGCTTATTAATGTGCAAATTGAAAATTAATTAATGTTTTCTTTAGCAATATTTACGGATGCTCTTCAGGTGTGATGTTACATATGCCTCCATGTTGATTTTGATTTATAAATTAAAATACCAAACGAAGAAACGAAACAATTTTTTTAATGATATTAACTGATAAATTTAATATCACATTGAATCATTAATAATATGTGTGAGTGCTTTCTCTGAGGATGATATAAAACAGGCAAAAAGTTTATTGTTCGATTCTGTACCTACGGGAAAACGAATAATTAAACGAAAACGAGATAAGAAGACATTACGAGAAATAGATGACATTATATGCCTTTTAAAAGAAACTGATCCCGAACTGATCCCGATTTTCGTGGCACGCGACCTTCAAAAGCTTCCTCCGGTACTGTTCGATCATGTCGACGTTACTAGATTACTCAAGTATCTGCTGTGGATGCAAAATGAAATGAAACTTATGAAGGAGGAATATGTTACTGTACAACAACTAGACTGTCTAAAAAGTGAACTGGAAGTGCTTAAAGCAGCCAAAAGTGTAAATCTTCCATACGTTACCACCAAAAGAGGCGGGTGTGTAATATCAGAGTTTGAAAAGCCAGGTAGTTATGATACTGTAGTGTCCGCGCCTAATAGTCCGGTTGTGAATTCCACCCTGGAAATTAAGCAACAAAATCAAATTGACGGTATGAGCGTAAACACCGGCGCACCGGTCGCAAACACGTCGAGCGCGCATGATCCTGCGATGACGCATCAGGCCCCGGCCGCTGTGACTGTGCCGCCGCCGCCTTTAAATCGAGCGGTAGGGCCGGGACACACGGCCGCCCGGAGCGTAGCGCATGCAGAGAATCACCGTACATTTGCTAACATTGCAGAAACTAAATACCCGAATACATATGAGAAAACGGATGGTTGGGTTATGGTAGAAAGAAAGAAAAGATTTCATGGAAATAAGGGAAAGGCTGTTGTGAAACCTGACGGAAAATTTAAGGCTGCTGATATTAAGGTAGCCTTGTATGTTTCAAACGTGGACAAAGGCGTATCCAAAGATGATATAATGACGTACATAAGAGAGAAAACGGATCTTCACGTAAGTGCAGAGAAAATTAATATGCAACTATAATAGCTATAAGATTTTCATTCCAAAACAAAAGGAAGATCCTGTTCATGAGTGATGATTTTTGGCCGGAGGGTGTATCATACCGTCGCTTTATAAACTTCAGACGAAACCGGAAAGATTTAATTGAGACACGGAATACGACAAAACAAACTAGTAATGGATAGGTCTGTAAAGATAGCTAGTTTTAATTGCAAATGTGTGAAATCATCTGTTGAGTGTATTAAGCGGCTGCGTGTATCAGCGGATATTATCGCTTTACAAGAGACATGGTTGCTACCGCATGATCTGGACTTCTTGGGTAGCATTCACGACGACTTTGCCTACACTGGGACCTCGGCTGTTGATACGTCAGCTGGTCTACTACGAGGCAGGCCTTATGGAGGTGTGGCCCTGCTGTGGAGAAAGAGTTTATTATCGTCGGTGAGTGTTATTCAGTGTCATAGTGTACGTCTTACAGCCATAAAAGTAAACCTGTTAGAGCGTGAAATCCTTATTTTCTCTGTGTATATGCCAACAAACTCTAATGAAAACTTAGGGGAGTTCACGGACTGTATGAGTGAAATATACGCCGTTATTGAGACTAATAACGTTCAGTGTGCCTATATGGTAGGAGATTATAATGCTCATACAAACGAATTGTTTGGGAATGAGTTACAAAAATTTTGTCAAGAGCAGAAATGGTCCTGCGCGGATATCGAACTTTTACCGCGCGATACGTATACGTTCGTGAGTGAAGCTCACGGGTGTAAGCGATGGCTCGACCACTGTATCGTCACAGAGGCCGCGCGGCGCACGATCACCGGAGCGCACATTTTATACGATTGTTATTGGTCTGATCACTTGCCTATTGTAATTGAATGTAACTTGAAACTAATTAAACCTAATATTATACAACCTATTAGGGATAAGAGCAATGTTATATGGGGAGAACGCGATTTGAGCCAAATAAAATTATATGAGGAATTGTGTCACGCTGGACTGCGGGAAATAAATTTCCCTTCTGAACTATGTAAATGTGCGGGTACAATGTGTAAGATTCATCAGCATAGAGTAATATTGGATGAAATATACAATAAAATTATATGCATACTTACAAAGTCTGCCGAACGTAGTGCAACAATAGTTAATGACCGTAGGTATAAACCATTGATAGGATGGAATAAACATGTACGAATTGCTCACTGTGAGGCCCGGCTTGTTTTTCAAATGTGGAATTTATGTGGTAAGCCGTCTATGGGTAATATCTACGAGAAGATGCGCGAAACTCGGAGTATTTTCAAAAATAAATTAAAATGGTGTCGCAAAAGTCAAAACCAAATCAAACTAGATATTATTGCAAAAACCCATGAATCAAAAGATTTTGGACAGTTTTGGAAAAAAACTAATAAAATGAATCCTAAGCGGGGCCTCCCAGTGAGTGTAGCAGGACTGTGTAACCCTGTCGATATAGCAAATATGTTTATGAATACTTTTAAAGTAGAATCACCGTTAAAACAAATTGTACCAGCTTCATCGTTGGTATCTGATAGTCAGGACCCATTGGACTTAAGTTTAAAATTCTCTGCCAGGGACATTGCCGAGGTGATCAAAAATATGGTTTGTGGGAAATCACCAGGGCATGATAACCTTAGTATTGAGCACCTGCGGTATGCTGGAGTACACTTGCCGAGGGTACTGGCGATGTTGTTTTCATTGTGCATGAGTCACTCTTACCTACCGGGTGATCTAATGAAAACAATTGTTGTGCCTATCATAAAAAATAGAACTGGCGACGCTGCGGACCCCTCTAACTATAGGCCGATTTCACTGGCTACTGTTACGGCTAAAGTGCTGGACTGTCTGCTTGATTCACATATGGCAAGCCGCATCGCTCTTCATGATGCCCAGTTTGGCTTCAGGCCCGGCTTATCAACAGAGAGTGCCATTATGTGTCTCAAGCAGACCGTACAGTACTACACAGCCAGGAAGACACCAATCAATGCGTGCTTCCTTGACTTGTCCAAGGCCTTTGACCTGGTGTCATATGAGATACTTTGGGAAAAGCTACGCAAGGAAAGCACTGTGGACAGTTCTGTTATAGATATACTTAGGTATTGGTATAAGAATCAGACAAACAATGTTAAATGGGGTGGAGTTTTATCAGATTTCTATGGGATGGAGTGCGGGGTGAGGCAAGGGGGGATAACCTCTCCGCGCCTCTTTAATTTATACATTAACCGACTGATCGTTGAACTCAGCAGTACCAATGTCGGTTGTCACATTGACAGGACTTGCGTTAATAATATAAGTTACGCCGACGACATGGTGCTCTTGTCTCCAACGATAGGAGGTCTCCGGCGGCTTCTAGGGTTGTGTGAAGATTATGTGAAGGCTCACGGGCTCAGGTACAACGCCAAAAAGAGTGAGTTACTTGTATTCAAGGCAGGCACCAAATGTTACTCCAATGTGCCACAAGTCACAATTGCTGATACCCCTCTGGCAAAAGTAACTCAATTTAAGTACCTGGGTCACTGGGTCACAGATAATCTAAACGATGATTTGGATATTGAAAGAGAACGTAGGGCGCTGGCTGTCCGATGTAATATGCTGATTCGTAGATTTGCACGTTGTACCAAGGACGTCAAAGTTACACTTTTTAGAGCATATTGCCAGACATTTTACACGTGCAGTCTGTGGATCAGGTATACGCAGAGGGCATACAGCGCCCTTTGTGTCCAATATAATAATGCGTTCAGGATGTTGATTGGGCTGCCACGTTTTTGTAGTGCATCGGGGATGTTTGCGGAAGCGAGGGTTGATGGTTTCCACGCCATCATCCGCAAACGGTGTGCATCCCTCCTACGCAGGGTGCGTGGTAGCTCACACAGCATCTTGAACGCATTATGTGACAAATGGGATAGTCCGATGGTGGAGCACTGGATACGACTGCACACGACGTAGACGGTGCCCTAGAACCGCGATTTTATATTTATATATTGTAAAATTACTAACATTAGGTTAAGATTTTTGTAACTAACATCTTATGGACTTAAAATGGTCTGAAATAAATGATTAATTAAATTAAATTAAAATTAAAGGATTAGGCTCCATACTTATATACCTACCCCAATTTCAGTCGGTCAATACTTAAACTGTAATTTAAATCTTCTTTAATTACTACTTAAAATAAAAATACGCCTAACGTTTCAATTATCCGTCGCCTCTGTTCTGAATCTTCAATACAATTAGGTACTTAAATGATTTTGTCGCAAAAGAAAAACAATAAAAAGAAACACCTGAAAAGTTTAGTCATATAATTTTTGTTAATTGGTTTATATCCAGAACGATCACTTGTAGTGTAAAGGGTTGGTAGAATAAAATACTAATAAGTGAAAAAGCATAAATTTACACCTTCATCTACGAGTATTTGATTAAAGTTCCGGTTATCGGGACGGGAGTCAAACTAATTTAATTAGTATTTGTATGTGCTTATCGTAGAATTTAGACTAACACGCACGCTTTGAACTTAGACATACACGCACACATTCAAACGGACGGAACATATCAAAGGGAATAAAGCAATGAATGCGCACCCACCCTTATTTTTACGCGTGTGTATAAGAGCTCCGGGTACACTATAACCGGGACGGCAGTCGAAATATCGCCTAATGATCATATGAGCCTAGTACATTATTCATATTTGTAGTAGTAGTGTGTGTGTCATGATGGTTAGTTTTATGTACGGCTAATAATTAAGTAAGTAATCAATAAATAAACCAATATTAAATAGTTTTCTTTTGTGTTGCCATTCTGTTTAACCATTACTATAATTAAAATACCCCGACTGCGATAACATTTCCATAAAAATCATAGGATTTTATAAATTTATTAACCATTTTTAGTATGTAGTGTTATTTTATTATGTTTTAAGACTGTCGTGTTACGAGTATAGTGTTTGAGTTATTTTTATCTTTTATATTTGTTTTTTTTTTTTATATTATTGTTGTACCTTAATCAACACATAACCGGTGGGTGGACAATATAAAGCAAATTTCATTAGTATATTATAGGTTAGTTTTAGTAATTATTGTATATCTATATTATTTTATTTATCTATTATTTTCTATTTATGTTACAATCAAGCTCGAATAGTGATGATGAAGACTTTGTTTCATTGACAAGCAATGAAACAAGTTTTGCCAGTATACCCTCCATGACAGAAACTTTAGATTCTCAGTTCTCTGATGTTCCCAGGAACTTTAATGTTATTCACATCAACGCCCAGAGTATTCCGGCACATTATTCTGATATGCTGGCCAGTTTTGACTGTAAGAATATCCATGCAATCCTTGTGTCTGAATCATGGCTTAAACCATGTTTGCTCTCTACTTCATATTCTCTGCCCGGTTTCCATCTGATTAGGAACGATCGTTTTAATGGTAATGGCGGGGGCGTAGCTGTATATCTTCGATCATATATACCTTATCGTATTGTTAATATGTCATCGCAGCCTCCCCCATCAAATGCCGGCGAGCATCTTTTCCTAGAAGTAGAGATGCATCATACGAAAGTCCTTCTTGGTGTTTACTACTGTCCTTCTTTGCGTATAAACTACTTCTCCTCTTTGGATATCCTTCTAGAAAACTTAGTTCCAGCTTACAGTCATGGGTGATTTCAACACTTGCCTCCTTAAAAATTATTCTCGTTCATCTACTTTTCAGTCGATAATTCAGTCGCATAATCTTTCTCTATTACCTCTTAATGCTACACATAACTTCCCTAACTGTACACCTTCTCTCTTAGACTTAGTAATTGTTTCTTCCAAAGGGCATGTGGATCATTATGGTCAATGCCCTGCGGACTCTTTTTCATATCATGACCTTATTTTCCTGTCGTATAAAATTCGTCCACCTAAAGCCAAACCAAAAATTCTTTTGCAGCGCAATTTTAGTGGCATGAACACTGACAATCTTCGGAGAGATGCTAGTAATATTGACTGGTGTTCACTAACTTCTTCGAACTCCATTGATACTAAGGTGTATTTGTTTGAAACTTCTATAACTCAACTCTATGATGTCCACGCACCTATTAAAAGGGTCAAACTAAAGCATCTTCCTGCTCCATGGCTTACTCAAGATATTAGGAAATTGATCGATAGGAAAGCAAAAGCTAAGTCACGATACAAATCTGATCCATCAGAAAAAAATAAATCTAAGTATAATTCGGCCAGGAATCACTGTAACAAGGTGTGTAGGAATGCTCAACGCCAACACATTCATAGCTCAGTCCAAAATGGTGACCCAGCAAAAGTCTGGAGATACTTAAGATCTTTGGGTATAGGGAAATCACGCCAAAACAACATTTCTAAAGATTTAGATATTAATTCACTAAATCTTCATTTCTCAACGTCGTCCAATTTTGATAGGACTACTAAAAATAACACACTACGGCGTCTTTCATTGCTTCCCAGCCCTAACTATTCACAATTTAATTTTAATCAATTCTCTGCTTGTGATGTTAAGAAAAGCGTACTATCAATCACATCCAATTCTATTGGAAGTGATTGTATCAGTCGTAATATGATCATCCCAATACTGGATGAGATCCTACCTGTCCTTGTTCATATCCTTAATTTCTCAATTTCCAGCGGTACTTTTCCCTCGGCTTGGAAAACTGCACAAATTACTCCACTACCTAAAAAACATAATCCTTCTTCCTTTTCTGACTACCGGCCCATATCCATATTACCTTTCCTCTCCAAAGTCCTAGAGCGTCTTATCCATTCCCTATTGAGTTCATTCCTGTGTAAAAATTGTCTCCTTAATCCGTGTCAGTCCGGGTTCCGTCCCGGCCACAGTACAACCACAGCCTTGGTCAATATTACGGATGATATACGACTGGGCATGGAGTGTGGAAAGTTGACGGTGCTTGCGCTGCTAGACTTTAGCAACGCATTCAACACCGTGGACTTTGACATTCTGCTTGGCATACTACGCTCTCTTAACATATCTCCAACGGCAATTGATTGGTTTCGTAGTTACCTGTTTGGTCGTCGGCAACGTATCCGCATCGAAGAGTCTTATTCTTCTTGGTGCCATACTAGTGCAGGCGTGCCACAGGGTGGCGTTTTATCTCCATTACTGTTCACGATATTTATAAATCGTATTTCCTTTAATTTAACTTCTTCCTACCACCTTTACGCAGATGATCTACAAATTTTTACTCAGGCACCTGTAGAACGACTTAGTGAAGCCATTGGTATCATCAATAATGACTTAGGCCGGATAAGTCAATGGAGTGCGGAACATGGTCTTACGGTGAACCCCATTAAAACCCAGGCTATTGTCATTGGTAGTTCACGCATGGTATCCAAGGTCGACTGGTCACAGATCCCCCAGATTATCTTTAATAATACCCTAATACCTTTTAGTGATAATGTAAGAAATCTGGGGGTTTACTTCGACAAAACATTTTCATGGGGTCCACAGCTTGAGCAAACTAGTCGCAAATTATATGCGGCAGCAGGTTCTTTACGAAGAATGCGTAATTTCCTTCCAACCGCCACTAAAATTGCACTAGCTCAATCTCTTCTTTTTCCCATCCTTGACTATGCTGCTGCCAGCTATCTTGACCTTACAGAGGACAAACTTGATAAACTCGAGCGCCTCCAAAATTTCTGTATTAGATTCGTATTTGGACTCCGCAAATACGATCACGTCACCGAATTTCGTAAAAAACTCGAGTGGTTACCAATCCGACTTCGCCGTAATTCTCACATACTTTGTCTCCTTTACAATATTTTGTTTAATCCAACAGCTCCTATTTACCTTAAGCAACGGTTTGAATTCGTTTGTGATACACATTCTAGGTCTTTGAGATCATCAGAGAACTTAAAACTAAATATTCCAGTGCACTCTACAGATTTTTATGATAAATCTTTTTCTGTCCAAGCAGCTCGACTATGGAATCTACTTCCTATCGAAATAAGACGTGCACAAACTCTGACCTCATTCAAAATTTCTTTAAAAAAACACTTTTTATCTCTTTAAATTATCTTCATAATTTATGTTTTTTATCTCTTAACTGCTTTTCGTAACCTCCTTTTTCAAAACTCCTCAATTGAATAGATGTAGAATATTTTGTATGTATAGTATATTATTATAGTATAGTATTATTAGTATTTAAAATATAAGTATGTTTATGTAAATTGTATATAAGAACATAACGTTGAATATTTGACTGTACACTTACAGCTACTGCCTTTTCTAACTTACTGTTTTCCTTGTCCACCCAACGGTTGTCTGGAAGAGATTGCTACAAAGCAATAAGACCGCCGATTGTACCTGTATTTGCTTATTTGTAAGACATGTATTGTTTCTTTTGGTGCAATAAAGTGTACTCTATCTATCTATTGTATTTCTGGAAACACGTCCCGGAAGAGAATTCCACAACTTGGCCTTCTTGGACTATAACTACACCACTATTCAGGTCACCTACTGTATTTGTTATCAGATTTATCAACGTATATCTTCGAGCATTTAAAGTGTTCGAAGATGTATTTTGGCGATAGACAAATAAAAATCATTTTTGTTCATTAACAGTTTATTAAGTAAATTCATTCGTATGACTAAACACAGTAACCAAACTACAAATAAACCCACTCATATACAAATATGTATTATGCGAAAACTAAAACATTAATCAAAATGTACTTGCAATGTAACAATCAAACAATAATGCGAAAACTATTCTTTCTCACTTATTACTGGATTTTTTTGTGACTCTTAGAACACCTTGGAACTTTTCTGGCTTCCGAAATGCAAATGGCGCATATACAAATCTCCACTACGACCGCTAAAAGAAGGCATTTAAGAGAATTAAAAGTCATCAGAAAAATCACAAGATGCTGCAATAAAAGTAGGTACGGTTAGTGTTACATTACTAGCAATAAAACAAACTTAGACGAACCTATGACGAGCGGACTAACACAGCCATACTTAACATAAGGAGGAATGATTTTGTCATAAAAAAACATGATTTGTGTTAAAAAAAAGATATTTCATTGTGTTAAAACTAGCTAATTGTTTTGGAGAGATCTTTGAGTCGTTTAACACTAACTGCCGGACATATAATTTTGAAGTTGAACAAGCCTTGTGACATGTAAGCGTTGTAATATATAACCTTTATTACAACATACAATAGAGTTCTCGATCTGCGCTATGAAGTATCAAAGTATGTATTGCCGGCGATTCTGTTTGATCTGAAAACTAATTTAAATGTAAGTACATCTCTTCCTATTGCTCGTATGGAAGGGATAGAGCATACAAAGAACTGTTAAACTACTAATATTCTTAAAGTCTTCGCACTTGGGAGTAATTCTTTCAAGTTCATCCTCACATCCTCGAACCTTATCGATCACGTACGGTTCGCTTTCAGCGAAACTTCCTCCCACGTACGTTTAGGTTGTGGAATGATCCCTGTTACGGTTTTCTCAAGAGACTACAGCATGGGGCCCTTCAAAAAGACAGTTGTAAGGTTTTTAAAGGGTCGACAGCGCGCTAATGGTGCCCCTGGTGTTGCAAGCGTTCATAGGCTACGGAGACCACTTACCATCAGGTAGGTCGTATGCTTGTTTGCCAACCAAGTTGTATAAAAAAAACCTGTAACGCTAATATTCATAACATACGCGTGTCCCTGTCCTTTACATTAGTTTAAAAAAAATATAAAATTTCGTTTGGGGCGTTTCTAAAGGTAAATATCATAGAGAGATGCTGTTGGTTATTAATCGTATTATCTTCTCTTACCGGTGTAAGATCAAACTTTATAAAATACAAAATTTTTATTAATATTGGGATAATTCATTTGGGGCACAATTGAATAACTATGGGAATTATACAAAAAATATTAATATAATACCACTGGTAAGTATTTTAAAGGCATTCATATCTGAACTTTAAATTCCAACTTGGTTATATACATCTAGTTATATAGATTCTAAAGTTGATTGGTATACTTTTTTTTAGATTAGACGTGTATACTATTTTGTTTTAAAACACCACTACTCACTTTAATATTGTTTAAAACTATTCTGTTTGAAACATGTTTTGTCTTCCTCATTCAATGTGTGTGCAGTGAAGTCATTCAATGAAAGTAAATAGGTAACATACAATCATTGACCTATATGTATTCTACTAGACGCGCAATCCCATATTGAGAATTTGCTCACCGAGTTGCAGCGCGGGCGCTGCAACTCAGGAAGCAATTTTGGCCGCCGCGCGCGCGCCACCTCGCGCGCCGGACTGGGACAGAGATTTTATTCCAAACAGCGTGTCTAGTTATACATATAAGTCAATGCATGCAATCAATAATCTATGGTTATGAGTTGAAAATAGTGGATAACAAACATGTCTATTCACTAAGGAATAAGCGTGAGTAATCCATGCCCGGTTCTTCTCCTCACACTAATATTATAAAGGTGAAAGTTTATGAGTGTGTGAGTATGTATGTTTGTTACTTCTTCACGGCTAAACGGCTGGAACGATTTTAATAAAATTTGGTATAGAGTTAGCTGCCACCCTAGATTAACACATAGGCTATAATTAATAAAGTTTGACAGCAGAGCTAGTATAACCATAAATTGCAAGAGATGTAATGATATTTAAATTAGTTAACAGAATTGCTTGTTTTGCAAAATTGTATCTCTTATTGGCCAGTGTTTGTCTGTTCACATGTTTTGGAATTGTCCATCCTTATCTAACATGAGAATGTTGGGGTTCTCCTTCTCGAAATCAGTCGGTTTCCTGAGACGCTGCTCGTCGGTCCACTCGCCTTCTCCCGTACCCCATTCTCCCACCTTCTCGCCAATGACATCGATCTCATCTCTAGCTCTCAGCTTCTCCACCTGGAAAGAAACAAAGATAAGAATTCATTTTTTTTTAAGGAAAGCTTTCAGATTAATGACAAAACATAAAAATAAATATATTTTAACAAAAATTGCTAAAGCTTCCACATATAGACGTGTTATGATTTCCAAATAATTGGTAACATTTTTGGTGATTTGTTTACTTAAAAAGGTATGTTTTTGCTTTGTATATAATTTAATTTTTATTAAAAGGATATAATCAGCCTAAAAGAGGTGAATGAGCGGAATGGTCGATGCATTCAGTTCATTCCCGTTCATGTCATTCAGCATGGTCGCCTAGTTCGACAGTTCTTACCGAGCGCTCGAGCCGAAGGATTGTTAACAAGTGTTGTATGGTGTGAATTAATTTAGCTAAGTGTTATAATGGTGCAATCCTGAAGAGTTGAATATACGTATATGGTAGCTGAATAACGTGTTTTCTTATCAGACGGAAAGATTATACTATTGATTAAATTAATCACTCAGACAAATCTTATGTGTGGAACACGTAATCACTGATTGAGAACTACTAGTCATCTATATCTACAAAGAATGCTTTGTTTAATTGTTTTCTAACTAAGGTAGCGCTACTGCAGAACCAATCAATATTATGAACACGTCAGAGTTTATTAAAAGTTAGCACACTTCGTATCAAGAATGCATTACGTCTGTAGTTTGTGGCATATTACATTCAATATATGCTAGCCTAAAAGTGAGTAAGTTTGTGCGTAAGGTTAGGACTGTATATTAATCCATTCGCAATGTTTATTAAAAAACAGATGTCATTGACTTCATGTTGGTATATTAGTTGGTGACAGGTATTGTGGAGATATTTGAGGGAAGCCTTTGTAAGCAGTGGACGTCTTTCGGCTGATATGATGATAATGATTAGTTGGTGACATTTCCATAGAAACCTATTTCTTGCCATAACATAGATTCACCATTCAGCTATTGAATCCATCTGAGACTAACCAATTGCGCAAGATATATTATAGTGCACAAGTGTGTTATAATAATAAGAATATCTAGGGACAATGTCACACAGATCATCCTAGCCCCAAACTAAGCAAAGCTTGTACTATGGGTACCAGGCGACGATATACATACTTATATAGATAGATAAATATTTAGATACATAGAAAACATCCATGACTCAGAAACAAATATTCGTGCTCATCACACGAATATTTGCACTTACCGGGATTCGAACCCACGACCACCAGCTTCGTTGGCAGGAGCACTACCAACTAGGCTACGGTGACCGGTGTGTGCGCAAACACAGGTGCACTTTCTAATCCATCACTCTCATGATCCGATGGGACGACTAGCGACTCGACCGGAAAGAGGTCAGGTATAGGACCGACTGCTTTACGTGCTCTCCGATGCACGGGGGTGTATTACCGCCAACGCCCAGACTTCGGGCTGATACTGAGAAATTTATTTTTACGGAAATATTCCAAAATCATTTTTTGGGTCCGACCCGGGATTTGAACCCAGGACCTCATTAGCTGAGGTTGAACACGTTACCGCTAGACCAATGAGACAGTCAGTAGAGTAACCTAACAATAGCGGGTTACTTGTAAAACACCAACAATCTCGTTGGAATAGATAGCTAACATCATAAGCAACAACTTTTGTTATACGAATTTTAACATAACTCAAAACAAAACCAAAAATTGTACAGACGCCAGCACATCAAGCTTCCCCAATCTGTCAAATTTCCCCAATTGAAAGTGAACCTTATGCTTAATTAATAAAGTTGAAAATCTTTAAAATAAATTTGACAGATTAGGATAGCTGGATGTGCTGTCGTCTGTACTTTCATGACATTTGTTATAGGTCTATATTTCATTCGTTCGACGTTGCCTCGCACGCGCTTGCGTTGCTAACAATCTCTGCGATAAAATAAAATAAAAAAGGTTTTTATTTACGTACTTTAAAATAGCGCTTGTAAATAGTCTGAACATGTTTGTAGTAATACAGTTATTATTTCTAGTTACTTATTACAGATATTTAGGTACACAGAATGTTAAAACATTTATACAATTTAGTTTATAATGGTAGTGACATTTAGCTAGCTTGTATTAAGTTATTGTCAAGGAGATTATGTTTAGTTGAAGTTTTTAATATTATGTATTGAAATTTAAATTTTACTACATAGAATTCGAAACATTCAAGCGGGAAATTAAATGAATAGTTATTTTTGTACGAAAATCAAAATCTAACAAATTATTAAAAGGTGTAGAACAAAAGCTGCTGTATATAGTGTTAGCTATCTAGTCTTGGGAGGTTGTTGGTGTTTTATTAACCTAAAAACCAGTATATCAGTAATTCTACACAAACACCTGTCCTACTAATATTATAAACGCGAAAGTTTGTAAGTATGCATGGATGGATGGGTGTTTGTTTCTCTTTCACGTAAAAATTACTGAATGGATTTTAATGAAACTTTACAATAATAATAATAATGGTAATAATAATATCTCGGGACAATGTCACACATATCATCCTAGCCCCAAACTAAGCAAAGCTTGTACTATGGGTACCAGGCGACGATATACATACTTATATAGATAGATAAATACTTATATACATAGAAAACATCCATGACTCAGAAACAAATATTCGTGCTCATCACACAAATATTTGCACTTACCGGGATTCGAACCCAGGACCACCAGCTTCGTAGACAGGAGCACTACCAACTAGGCTACGGTGACCGTCAAAATAATATAGCTTATACATCAGAATAACACACAGGCTACAATTTATTAAGATATTGTGTGTATCGTCCAAAATATGACGATAAGTGTCAAGTACGTAGGAAAAAATCCACCATCTGCGAGCTATTCCGTCGTGCACTGCCAAAACCGCTAGAGGTATGAATCCTACTAAAATTATAAATGCGAAAGTTTGTGAGTATAGGTGTATGGTTGTATGTTTTTTACTCTTTTACGCCAAAACTACTTTAACCCTTTATAAGGCAGTAAGTATAGTTTTAATTTATTAGTTTTGAACTTTATTAGAAGCCCATGTTCAAAATATGGTGGCAACTATATGACCACTGCCCAGGAAAGGATTAACCCAGGTGAAACCGCGGGTCATAGCTATAATATGCCCCGCCTGGATGGTTAATTTCCTTTGAGATTAGCCGTTATTTCCCTAGTTCTACTAGAGCATTAATATGTAAGGATTTTTGTTAGTAGCTGATTGAATGGTTAAGTTATGATTGGTTTTGTGTGCATGTGTACATTGTGCTCGCGAACCTGTTACCTCCGAGTCGTGCTGGGCGAACTTCTCGAACATGTTAGCGTACAATGTCTTCTCCTTCTGCTTTTGCTTCTGCAGTGTCGCCTTGCACACTATTATCTGGTTGGCGGCTGCCTGTGGACAAAAATGTTTACTGTTAAAACAATTGACATGATTATTATAAGGGTAGTATTTAAACGAGTGACTGTAAATTAAAGTTTTAAGTGACAAAAATAATGAATTTACGTTATAGTATTACTAAGTGAGCGAATTACTGCGAGCGACGAGAAATCAACAGAACAGCAACTAACAAATATTAATTTTAGTTACTTAAAATACAAAATTAGAAGCTTCTTAATATTTGAGCGACCTAATATTTCTTCGCTTTGACCAATCAGAGAGATCAGAGGCGGCGGACTTCAAGCGCTATTGTTTTTGTTTAGATTTGCATTGTATGTCTCCTGAAAAATTCAAAAAGCTCCAAAAAAATGGGATTTTTTTGAAAACTTTCCAACAATCTTCACCAACAATAGTTTCTAGCTTGATGGTAGAAGTTCTAACCTAACCCAAATAACTTCCGGAAAACTCGTCTCTATACTAATATGGAAGTTGCCCTCTCAGTATTTCTAGTCGCTCACTTAGTAATATAGTCGCACGGCTAGAATTTTGATATCTGAAATGGATTAATTATAACCCACTATTTGTAAGCTCGTTCTGGATTTTATTATTAATCAATATTTGTCGTTAGTTTAGTTAATTATTCGGTTACTCGAATTCATGCCGCTCAAGTTATTAAAACAGTATCTCATCATCAGTCGCTAAGTATTTTTGTATTCGATCGTTTTATATTTCCCCTTATTATAACACCGCAAATTTATTTTAAAACTATTGTTACATTTAGACGGGCCTGTTGGCGTAGTTGGCAAATGCTTGTTTTTCTCGCCAGAGGTCGTGAGTTCGATTCCCACCCAGGACAGATATTTGTGTGAACATGTCTGTTTGTCGTGAGTCTGGGTGTAATTATCTATATAAGTGTGTTTACAAAAAAAAAGTGTTCTAATAATAATATAATAATAAATTTATTTTAATTCAGATAACAAAGATCCATTTTGTTAGTAAAACATAATACTTAAAAATTATGTTAGTACAATATAATTTAATATTCACAACTCTAACAGTAATGGCTTCTTGCGTGAGTCAGTGTATCAAGCTGCACATGCAGACCGATCCAGTGACTTATATATTATGTTATCAGTTATCTGGTTTCCATAGTACAAGCTTTGCTTAGTTTGGGATGGCCATGTGTAAATAATGTCCCAGGATATTATTTATTAATTATATTTTTGGATCCCACCATGATGCAACCATTGATATACTGGATACGTAGGAAATTGTATTTGTTAGCCAGCTCTTCCCTCTCTCAACACAAACATCATAAACACTTAATAAACATATTCGTTGATTAATTAATTATTGTAAACATGCTCATAAACGATGTAACATTCCTCTTTTAATCATTTCTTCATACTTTATAGTACTGGCTCATGTGCCTTTATTTTTCTGTGCTTTGGTTTTTATTTAAATTTGACAACAATGTTCATGTTGACTTATAGCTCTCTGATTTTTTGGGATCCGATCGGATTCGATTGAATTGTAATTTTTGACTGTTTTACACGTAATTGGATAATAAACCGTTGATTCAACGTCTGCGTGGTGTTATTTTGCTCCCGTTACACATTGTATAGTTCGTTACATATACTTGACTCACAGGCTACAAACGTACATAAACTACGGCAATCGCTTGTTGGGCTTTGTTTCATTAATATGCAGTTATTTGAACTTCCAATGTCGAGTAATTTAATAAATCAAGTTATTTGCATATGAATTCAACATTATGCAATGTTTTCCTTGTTTAGTCAAAATCAAATAAAGTTCTTTATAGTAAAGTCCTACCCCAGTATGTAATGGAGACTTTACTAGAGGCTTCTATCTAGGGGTATTGGAATCAACACGGAAAATCACAATTCATTCTAATATGCCACTTTTCTATACACGTCGTCTAAAAATCCATCATATTTCCACATTATATCAGCCCAAACTGTGGATCAGTTCAAGAACAGACTTGACAAGCACCACAACTTTATTTAGCAGGATATGGACAATTTTCAGTTATTTTTTACTGCTGGCCTCATACTAAATAATAATATTTACACATAAAAACTGGTCCGTAAGCGATTAGCCTGGTTAAGCAACTAGGCTCGCGGTCAGTCCGTAGATGGGTGACCGCCAAAGTGGTTTAATTTCTGAGCGTCTCCATGCTTCGGAGAGCATGTTAAGCTGTCGGTCCCGGTTGCAGCCATTAGGCAACCGTTGTTTAGCCATGTCAGAGGCCTACTGGGCGGCTTCAACTCAGACACCAGGGTAACCAATGCCCATACGATAAGTAAGATAAAAACGAATTTACACCAGTTTTAGAAGATGAAGGGCTTGTTTTGTAGGGATCTACAAAACAAGGTGCAACCTCATCTAGAAGTAGTGCGTCATGCAGCAGGTTATCAGTCGGTGAAACTCTTTAATAAACTACCTGTACATTTGAAGTTGATTCACAACATAAATCAGTTCAAGCAGCAGTTAAGATCATTTTTGTTAGAGTGCTACTACACCCTTGATGAGTTTCTCTGTGAAACATATATCTAGACCTATTAATGCTAACTATTTTTATTGATATTTTATTTTTTTTTTGTTTTTAGCATAATTATTATTAGTTATTTTTTAGTTATTTTCAATACAATGTAAAAATTGTTACTGAAATAAATTAAATGAAAAAAAATGAATGAAAATGAAACAATGCCTCTATATATAGTCTTTTCCGCGTTGGCGTAACAACTCGAAAAAAACGCGCCATTAAAAGAAATTGTATTACCTTATTCTGTGGTTCAAGTGCTACAATCTTCTGGAAATCCTTTAGAGCCTCATCTGCTTCCCCGAGACCCAACAGGGCTTGACCCTTTCTGAACAGGCCCTTCACATTATCAGGGTCAAACTTAAGGGCTTTGACCGCATGGTCCTTCGCCTCGAAGTGGTGTACCGGCGTAACCTTCAGGTAGACAAGAGAAAGGTTCAAATGGACAGATTGCAGGATTTCCCTAGCCTGGGTTTTGAATTCTTCTGGTTCGCTACTCTCGTCTTGGGCCAATTCTGGAAAGGTAAGAATAGGCGATTATAAATATATGTAGGTTAGATTAATTTACAGAAAACACAGAGTTTAATGACACTCCTTTTCAAAAAACCGGGTGGTTTTGATTATTCAATATTATTGGTAACTAGCTGTGCCCCGCGGTTTTACCTGCGTTAAACTGTATAAATTATCACAGCTCCTCCTGTAGCCTATATGTTGACCCGACCTCTTAGTAATATTCATGCAAAATTTGAAGTAAATCCATGCAGTACTTTTTGAGTTTAGCCCGGACATACATACAGACAAACAGACAAAAATTCTAAAAACTATATTTTTGGCTTCGATATCGATTGTAAATAACGCCCCGAGTACCCTTTTAAAAAAATATTCAATGTACAGTTTTGACTTTCCTACAATTTTATTACTATAATCGCCAACAAAGAATAGGATCGCGCTTGCTGCCTACTTCACACGATAACTGTCAAATTAATACTGACAGCAAAAAAAACTGTGAAAATAAAAAAATATTTTTTATTCATAGATTATTTTATATTCATTTTTATCAAATGATATTTCTTAAATTCGAAGCGAAGCGAAAGTAATGATGATTCTGACTACGACTACGACGAGGATGACGCTGTGTTAAGCGGTATAGAAGAATTATAACCTGATTATAACTGAAACAATAAAAAAAAATTATAAACATGCAAATCCTACTCATGTATAATTAATTTGGCGTAAAATTGATTAGAAATATTAAAAACGTGAACAAAAAATAAATAGAGTATAATTTTTTCTTAATTTTTTTGCACACCGTACGCTTTGGTAATGAAGTTCGCGAGTAATGCAGAACAAAATGGCGTCTTGACAGTACTATTCTTATTTGGCTAGCATAATATATGTATAGATTATTTATCGGTCTCAAATATTATCATCTCAGCAGCAATTTAGTTCATGACCCATTAAAAACAGTGAGCAGGATTGTTTGTGTTAATAACTTTGTTTCTGGTCTTGTGTGGCCGCAATTAAATCCTGACCTAACCTACTTTTCTAGTAGTGAATGAAATTTTCAGTTACTCCCGGGTAATAATAATGTGCAATAAATAAATAAATAAAATAAAAATAAAAAAGGTTTTTATTCACGTAGACTTTAAAAAAGCGCTTGTAAATAGTCAGAACATGCTCGTAGTAACATATAATTAATTTATAATTATTTCTAGGTACATATAGACATTTAGGTACACGGATTGCAGGAAATAATTTACAATGAGATTTATTTTATTTTACAGTAACGATATTTAACTAACTTAAATTAAGTTCAAGCAATCAAATATTTTACTATATAAAAATAAGTCGGGTTTTCCTTCCTGACGCTATAACTCCAGAACGCACGAACCGATTTCCACGGTTTTGCATTCGTTGGAAAGGTCTCGGGCTCCGTGAGGTTTATAGCAAAGAAAATTTATAAAATTTAACGCAGGGCACAGCTAGTTTGATATGAAAATTACCCGCACTAGGGAAAAGAATCCCTGTGTCGCGGGGTACTTCATAAACATAACGCTCATAATATTACACACAAACTCAAAACAACTTTTGACGGGCCTGTTCGCGTGCTTGGTAGATGCTTGCCTTGCGGCTTACGCAGGTCGTGGATTCGATTTTCACCAAGGACAGATATTTTTGTTTCTCCTGTGTCTGGGTCTAATTACCTATATAAGTATGTATTTACAAAGAAATAGTAATACATCCGCTATCTAATTTCCATAGAACAAGCTCTGTTTAATTTGGGATCAGATGGCCATGTGTGTTTAATGTCCCCGGAATTACAACTATTCATAGGTCACACACCAGAAACAATAGTTGACCAGCCGGGGAATCGAACCCGTGACACGCCACACGTTCAAAAGTAATTGAAGGATATAAACTGATGAGCATTCAAAAATATCCCTTAACCAATTTTCATCATTATTATACTGACCTTCAAGCAACGGAACAACTTTCTTATATAACTTGATCGCCAACTGGAACTTATTCGCCTTAAAGTAATTCGTTCCCTTTTCTTTATACATTTTCGCCTGTTCCACCTTCTCGGAGCTATCCATAGACCACGTCTCTTTAGCCTTCTCGAAGCTAACCAGCTTCACGACATACTCCACTACCGAGTTCGGTGGCACCCCTAGTTCAGCGTTCCCTTCAGATTTGAAGGCGTACTTCGGTTGAATGGTCAGCCTGGACTTTTCTCCTTTGAGGAACTTCTCGAGGGCTCTCTCGATGCCTTCACATACGTTGTGTTCGGCGCCTTCTCCGAGTCGGAATGTGAGAGTGCGCTGGTCGAATACTTTCCCATCTTGAAGCCTGCCTTCCAACTCGACTGTAACATAAAAGCTTGGTTAATATCCGTCAGCCACATTCCAACTCAATACTTACTTACTTATCGTATGGGCAGTGGTTACCCATTAGGGTTTAGATCTCCATTATTTTTGCGGCGAAGCCCACAGCCAAACCTAATTTTTGTATTGGACTTGGCTCTCCTTTTTTACATTTATGTTTTTGGTGGGATATCATTACTTTTTGTATAGAAAACTAGGCAGGTATTGAGAGTTAATGTTTTTTCTTGCGTTTCCACTGCATAGTTTTAATTTTTTATGCTATTGTCTACATTCTCTTGAATGTAAGAGATAATAGTGCGCATTGCCCACTCATTTTTTTTATTATATTCGTGCACATCACACCACTATTTGCACTTACCGGGATTCGAACCCAGGACAACCAGCTTCGTAGGCAGGAGCACTACCAACTAGGCTACGGTGACCGTCAAAATCAATCAATTCATTATATGCTACCTTTTTAATGCGCTTCCTGCGTATGCTTAAATTAGCAAAATCAGAGTTGTTCAAGCCGCCTAGTAGGCCTCTGACATGGCATAACGACTGTTGTCTAATGGCTACAACCGGGACCAACAGCTTAATGTGCACTCCGAAGCACGGTGACGCCCAGAAATTAAACCACTTTGGCGGCCACCCATCTATGGACTGACTGCGAGTCTAGTTGCTTAACCTCGCCGATCGCTTACGAACCGGTGAGAGCAACAAGCTGTGATGCAACATAAAGGAAAATAAAATCCTCTGTAAGTCACACTATTAGAACAATGGTATCACAAAAATATATTTCTGTGTTCCATTGTAAAGTATCACGTGTCATCATTGTTGTAACAGATCGACATTAAAACAATTAGATATCGTGTTACGGAAGTGAAAATGTAGTCTACTTCAAATGTTAAGTAATTATATACCTTGATACCTCGTATTTTGAATTGAAAACGGTCTGTACCGCTGTTAACATGTATGGTCCAGAGGTTAAAGTTTGTTACAAAAAGACCACGTCCGCATTAAATCGCCAGTTAGCCTCCCAGATCCCTGCAGGACCATTGTGAGATCCAATTGTCAAAGGTTATTGTCAACAATTGTCGATGTTCAAAGTTTTAGATATATTTTAATTAATCATATGCAAATGGTTCAGTTTATTTTTATTTTATTTATTTAAGGACATCCAGTAGCTGTTACATCTACTTAAATCTAAAAAGATTTACTCAATACAGTAATATAATCTAAATGAACAGCTTTTAAAAGTGCCACAACATGCAGAATCTACGTTGAGGAAATTCCATATTAATATTATGCTGGACCATGTGTATATAAGGACGGTCACGTTTTGGACCAGTGACAATTAACATTCAGAGAGAGTCTCGAGTTTGGTTAAATCATGTGGGTTGTTGTTTCTCCTCTCAATTCTGTCTTGTCTTACCTGTGACCATAGCACCATCGTTGGGCGTGTCGAAGCCAGTGCCCGCCTCCTCAGTGTGGCGCAGAATGCCCTTGTTCTTGCTGGGGCTCAGGTCTTCTAGCTTCCAGTCTATCATCTCCACCTGAAGAAAATGAAGTATTAATAATACACAGTAATGAAATTAAATATATGCGGCTAAATGGTGAATGTAATCAATTTATTTTAAATAATATGTAGAACTAGCTGTGCCCCGCGGTTTTGCCCGCGTTAAACTTTAAAAATTATAGCCTGTGTGTTATTCCAGGGTGTCAGCTACCTCGATACCAAAGTTTATTAAAATCGCTCCAGCCGTTTAGACGTGAAGAAGTAACAAACATACTGTGACATATGTACTGGCAAAGGTCCCATGTCTTTCAGCCGAACAGCGAGTACATAATAATATACACACTCGCAAACTTTGGCCTTTATAATATTAGTGTAATACCTATTGCCAAAACTTGACTTTGACAGGCCTGTGGGTCTAGGGATTAGTGACCCTAAATGCTGGTAGAGGGTTCGATCCCGACCCGGGCCAATCCATTATATGATAAGCGTGATTACTCGTGGTGTCTGCCTGTAATTAATTTATCTATAATATGTACATATTATTATGTATGTAAATATATGACTATGTTTATCAGTTGTCTAGTTGCCATAATAAAGTTTGGGATCAAATGGCGGTGTGTTAGTTCCCAAAGATTTTTACCCTAAACCACTTGGTCAGCGAGCGCCAAATAACTTATTTCGAGCAGGTTCTATGAGCTAAGGTGCGGACAGACACACAGACTGAAATAGCGCAACTATAAAGATTCCTTGTTGATTACGAAACCCAAAAAAGGCCTCTTCCACGACAGCGATAATTTCAGGCGTGGCCGTGGCCAATCAATCAATATATTTATTTGCATGAATATGGTAATGTATAAATACAGATCTTAAAAATAATTTTGAAAACATCATATTTTGCCGATATCAGGCGAACAAATTAAAATAATACAAAAAAAATCTAAATACTAATCAAAACTATACAAATCAAGAAGAAGAGAGAAGAATCATCAATAACAACAATACCCGTACCGGCCGGTATACGTATATTTGAGTCATGGATATTTTCTATGTATTTAAGTATTTATCTATCTATATAAGTATGTATATAGTCACCTGGTACCCATAGTACAAGCTTGCTTAGTTTGGGGCTAGGATGATCTGTGTGACATTGTCCCTATATATTACATTATTATTCTATTATTTATTATATAAAAAATATTGGACCCGTATTAAAATCCGTGCGGAAAATAAGTGAGAAATCATCATGTCAGCCAGTCTCTAGGAACTGTAGCCATCATTTAGCATATCCCCATATGCCATAATCGCCACGCTTTGCAGACGGGTCGGCGATTGCAGAATGGTTGGTAGGTACTACATTTTAACAAAGATTGTTAATGGCTTCCATATATAAAAAAAACTAGTTGTGATCCGTGGTTACAACCGCATTAAACTTTATAAATGACTAGCTGTGCCCCGTGGTTTTACCAGCGTTAAACTTTATAAATTATAACAGCTCCTCCCCCGTAGGTGATAGCGTGATAATATGTAGCCTATATGTTGACCCGACCTCTTAGTAAATATTCATGCAAAATTTAAAGTAAATCCATGCAGTACTTTTTGAGTTTAGCCCGGACATACATACAGATAAACAGACAAAAATTCTACAAACTATATTTTTGGTTTCGATATCGATTGAAGATCACGCCCGAAGTATCCTTTAAAAAAAATATTCAATGTACAGTTTTGACTTTCCTACGATTTTATTATTATATAAAAAATATTGGACCCGTATTAAAATCCGTGCGGAAAATAAGTGAGAAATCATCATGTCAGCCAGTCTCTAGGAACTGTAGCCATCATTTAGCATATCCCCATATGCCATAATCGCCACGCTTTGCAGACGGGTTGGCGATTGGAGAATGGTTGGTACTACATTTTAACAAAGATTGTTAATGGCTTCCATATATAAAAAAACTAGTTGTGATCCGTGGTTACAACCGCATTAAACTTTATAAATGACTAGCTGTGCCCCGTGGTTTTACCAGCGTTAAACTTTATAAATTATAACAGCTCCTCCCCCGTAGGTGATAGCGTGATAATATGTAGCCTATATGTTGACCCGACCTCTTAGTAATATTCATGCAAAATTTGAAGTAAATCCATGCAGTACTTTGAGTTTAGCCCGGACATACATACAGATAAACAGACAAAGTTTCTAAAAACTATATTTTTGTTTTCGATATCGATTGTAGATCACGCCCCAATGATCCTTTTAAAAAAATATTCAATGTACAGTTTTGACTTTCCTACGAATTTATTATTATATAAAAAATATTGGACCCGCATTAAAATCGGGGCGGAAAATGAGTGAGAAATCATCATGTCAGCCAGTCTCTAGGAACTTTAGCCGTCATTTAGCATATCCCAATATGCCATAATCGCCACGCTTTGCAGACGGGTTGGCGATTGCAGAATGGTGGTACTACATTTTAACAAAGATTGTTAATGGCTTCCATATATATATAAAAAAAACTAGTTGTGATCCGTGGTTACAACCGCATTAAACTTTATAAATGATGATAGCCTATATGATGTCATCGGATAAACGACTACTCTTTCACGCAAAATCTACGGAACGTAATTTTTGCGTGCAAGAGTAACAAACATCTCTACATCCATACACACAAACTTTCACATCTATAATATTAGTAGTATTTTGGATGGTATCTATCTATACTAATATTATAATAATAATGTCCTCCTAGCCGAATTTCGGTCACGGCGGCCAGTCTCAATAGAGATTAGCCATCTGCGCGGGACATATTATAGTGCTCAAGTGTGTGCGCAAACACAGGAGCACTTTCTATTCCATCACTCTCATGATCCGATGGGACGCCTAGCGACACGACCGGAAAGAGGTCAGGTACAGGACGAACGGCTTTACGTGCTCTCCGAGGCACGGGGTCGCGGGGGTTTAATACCGCCAACTCCCAGACTTCGGGCTGATGCTAAGAAATTTTTCTTTTTACAGAAAAGTCCCAAAATCACTTTTGGCCCGACCCGGGATTTTAACCCAGGACCTCGTTTTCTGCGGGTGAACACGCTACCGCTAAACCAACGAGGCAGTCAATAATATTATAAAGAGGTAACGTTTGTGAGTTTGTGAAGTTGTAAGCGGTAATATCTGGATCTACTGAACTGATTTTCAAAATTATTTCACCAATAGAAAGCTACGTTATTGTGGAGGCTATGATTCATCATCATATTTTTTATTTGTCCTGAAGTATGAACAGGACATGCGGGACAAACAGGCAGGGACAAAAATATTTATAACGCGGAACGAAGTAAGCGGGCACTGCTAGTGTTGTAATATAAATAGGACAAACGTTGATAACGACGAAATAGACGAGCATATCGAAGCCCTAGGTTCACTAATTCAATTTAGCTATAAGTCATTAAATAATTTAATCTACGTACCAAATTCAATTCACTTAGATACCTTATGGCGATGTTTTGTATCAGACATTACGAAATGTTGGCTATTGATTGAATTATTTTTAGAAGACAATATATACACATTTGATTACAAAAAGGTAAGAATTGAGGGTCAAGGGCAAACATTACAATGGACTCGTTTAATTCGAGTGTGTGGATATTTTGCATTTAAAAGGTAACTGAAAATATATTACGAAGTAATTTATATATCAGGTGTTTGAATGACTCGTGTGTGGTTGTGTTGGTAATAATGTAGATACGGGATGACGGGCCTGTTGGCGTGGTTGGCAAATGCTTGCTTTTTACGCCGCAGGTCGTGGGTTCGATTCCCACCCAGGACAGATATTTGTGTGCATGAACATGTCTGTTTGTCCTGAGTCTGGGTGTAATTATCTACATAACTATGTATTTACAAAAGAAAAGTAGTAATGTAGTATATCAGTTATCTGGTTTCCGTAGTACAAGCTCTGCTTAGTTTGGGATCAGATGGCCGTGTGTAAATAATGTACCAGGATATTATTATTATATTATTATTATTGTTTTCAGAGGTCTTGGCGCCAACGCGGACAAAACGCATCGAGGCATTGTTTCATTTTCAAACACTGGTGTAAATTCGGGTTTTTATGTGGAACGATTCTTAGACATAACGTCTTCGACAACATTGTACACACGGCTACAAATCAAGCGATATATTTCCAGTATAAGCTAATCTCGCGTTGTATAGAATTTCCATTCAATGAGAGGTCAGCTTATATTGGAAAGTGTGTACAAGTGGAGGAAGGAGCCATACTGCCGTCAATTGTGTTTTTCAGTGTTGATTCGAAAACTCCATAGAAGCCTGTAGTAAAATCTTGACTGCCTTACTGGGATAGGACTTAGGCTGCGTTTCCACTGAGGCGGAGCGGAGACGAGCTGTGCCGCGTTCACCAATCACATGGCTTCAAATCCACATCTCTTCTCCACTGATGCCGATTCCAAGACATGTGATTGGTGAACGCGGCACAGCTCGTCTCCGCTCCGCCTCAGTGGAAACGCAGTCTTAAACTTGACTGTGACTCAATGACGAAACTCGACGTAAATGTTACAATGAGACCATTATTTATTACGACTAAAGGATTTCATATTCATGGTCATATAATAATTTTAAAAGACGTTTGCAAAAATTTTCTCATTCAAATTCTGTTACATTAGTACGGAATCGTCATTTATTTCACCTCACCGTCCAGTGCATGAGATACAGTTACTGATAAATACTGCCAAAAACTCAGTAGAAATCAATTTATTTTTAAAATCCTTTTTGAAAATAAATTTTGCTTAACATTAATTACATATTTTTTTATGTATTTAACTTAGTCCCAATTATGTGAACGGACTTAGAGCTACTCAATTCAAATTATGCGCGCACGTATTTGCCAATGTCAAGCGATAATTTATATTCTGCATAGTTTGTTCAAAGATATTTAGGACAGTCATGATGTCGGCCGAAACACGTCTAAAGCTGGGCAAAGGCTTTCCCCTAATGTCATAATCGCCACGCTTGGCAGACGGGTTGGCGATCACAGTATGATGGTGATAGTACTCAGAGAGGCAATACTGCCCGTTCTGACATAGTATAAAGTAGTAAAAATGTTAACTGCAAATAAAAAAGCCTTCCTTTTGTACACAAATTGATTTGTTGCTTTATCATTTCGTATACTGGCATATACACTTACTACTTATCACTTATCGTGTGGGCAGTGGTTACCCTAGTGTCAGAGTTGTTCAAGCCGCCCATTAGGCCTCTGACATGGCTTAACGACTGTTGCCTAATGGCTACAACCGGGACCAACAGCTTAACGTGCCCTCCGAAGCACAGAGACGCTCAGAAATTAAACCACTTTCGCGGTCACCCATCTATGGACTGACCGCGAGCCTAGTTGCTTGATCTCGCCAATCACAACAGCCAATCAGCTTTTCGTATACTAGCATATATAAATCGTCTATTTAAATAATATTCAAAGTATTTATTTGTATCACGTAAAATATTCACACAAAATGACACTCCACAGGAAATCGGTTGACCAACAATTATTTGCATGAATAAAAGTGGTTAACTAACTTCCTGTGGTCTAGAGATTTTATATATTCATTGACTTTTGATTCCTCATGAAAAGAGCTCATGAGTTGTTGAATACACCCGGCAGTCCTCGGACATTGTTTAAGAGGCCTATTACAGTCCACTAGCGCCGCCAATCGAAAAAATGTCATAACTCGTAAATAGAATCAAAAATACAAATTATGTTCTATTATTACTGTGGAAAAGGCAATAACGTAATTGTATAACACCTTATCAACACTTGAAATATAGCTGTTTAGCTAAATCGTGCATTCAAAACATAAACGGCCGTTTTTGTTACAAATGCACGATTTAGCTAAACAGCTATATTTCAAGTGTTGACAATGTGTTATAAAATTACGTTATTGCCTTTTCTACAGTAATAATAGACCACATTTTGGTTTTTTTGATTCTATTTACGAGTTATGACATTTTTTCGATTGGCGGCGCTAGTGGACTGTAAAAGGCCCCTTAAGGGTCCACCTCGAAAATGAAGGAGCACATTGCCGCGGGCGACTGATCGGCTTAATATTATGAACACACCTTGGAGGAAGGCTACCGCGATAACGCGTTTATTTACGGATATTACATTTTTATTCACACAAATAAACCGTTACACATTAAAATAATGCTTTCATAATTAGATATGGCTATTTTACATTAAACATAAATATTTCAACCAATAATTACTATTTTAAAAACATGAACCTTCTTCAATTCCGCATAATAACTGATTTGTTAAAAAATGCAAGGGGTTGGATCTCATATAGAGTCGCCTGAATTTGAGTTAAGTGTGTATATGGGGTTAAGGGGGTTCGTATTAAGTGATAAAACGCATTTTTTTTCTGCCGGAAACGCCCAAATTTTTTTTTTTAATTTGATTCATACATAATACTTCATATAAATGCATAAAATTAGAACGCAATTTTGTTACATTTCGTAGCAATTTCCATACCTACAGCGTTGTAAATCAACGTAAAAACATTGCTTTCGTATTTAGAAGATATATTGATTTTATAACGCCTTTATATAATTATCCGAAAAATACCCAACACTGAATTGTTCATCGTCACTATCATGATATTTTTGCAAAAATGTACTTTTATGAAATAATTTGGGTTAGGTTAAGTTAGAACGGTGACTATTTAGCGCACGAAGGCCAGAGAGCGAAGAGAGCGTGCCGCGGCAGCGCCCGCCGAGCGCTAGAAAAACATTAACCATGGGGTTCCGCGGTGTAGGGATGGTACAGGAGGGTAGTCCCCTCCCCCCGCCCATCAATTCACTTACGTCTGAAGGCGAGTTGATTTGAAATATTTAGCAATGCAAGCATTCGGGAAGCATTCCTTATCAATTATAAGTCAAATAAACACACTGCCATCTGATCTCAAATTACGGAAAGAGAGACAGCTGATTATTTTTATAGATAAATTACACCCAGAACAAATAGTCATGCTCATTACACAAAGATATGTTTGGGTGGGGATTGTATCCACTCCCCACTAGACCAGACACCAGTCACATACTATTTATATTGTTATTTAAATGTTTTTATTTCAAACATTTCAATAAAATTTGATTTTATTTCAAACCAACTTTTATAAGATTGTGAAAACAAGGACCTTAAATCTAGGAGCATTCTCCTCCATGAAAAAAATCATTTATAATATTTTTAGTGCTGTAGTTTTCAACCCAGAGTCAAAACAACCGAGTTGTTTTTGTAATACACTATGACATAAAATGTGTAGAATATTTACCTCAAACTGCAGTGTGGAGTTAGGCGGGATCTTGGGTGGGCTGCCATCAGCTCCATAGGCATATTCAGGAGCACAAGTCAGGACACACACCTCCCCCTTTTTCATTGTAGCTACACCAATGTCCCATGCTTTTATGACTGAGCCTGGAAGGTTTATATTTAATTAATATTGTGAAGAAAAACATACTTGATAGACTTTTAAAATCACAAACTATTTTATAAACAAGTGCAATAAACAAGCACAGTGTCATTTAATATTTTATAAAGTCTAAGTATTCATACTTAACTACTTAGTTACTAATCTTTATGATTACCCCACATAAATAATTGATAAGCTGACCTTTTAAAGATATTAATAGTTACATCATTATCTAATAACAAGCCTGCATTTAGAGACAATATTTATAGAAGCTAGGAATGAGTTTAAATAATACAGCCACAGACTATAAGAATGCCTATGAGTCTTTTACTTCTTCATCATCCATCAATCGAATAAAAGACTACACACTGAATTACAGACACATGAGACAGTAGGGTTATAGGGTAGGATTGTCAGAAGGCAAAGATGCAGTTGCTCATCCAATTGATGATTTGAGGTGATTTATATTGATAAATTTACTATATAAGGGAGGCAGACATGGGGCAGGTGACATATGTGGTTCCAGGGTTTTCTGATATCCCTCTTTAAATTATTTTTGTCAGATAATCTAGCTATCTGATTGAAAAGAAAATCATTTGGGCATCCATAAAATTAACCAACTTATTATACCACCTGCTTTATACAAAGTTTTAGATAATTAGTGCTAACCGCTAACCATCCAATTTGGTTGTGCAAATTGCTAAAAGAATTTATTTAGTGTTACAACAATCATTATGGAAAATTTAAGCAATATAAAAACTAAATATTTGTTTTCAGGCTACTTACTTACTATCAATCTTTATATACAAGTAGTGGATGTAAGTTAGAGTTTAATATGCTTAATATATATTTGTAGCCTATCAACATGCAAAATACACAAAAAATATATGAACTACCTACACTAGTACTCTAGTACCACCAGCAGATGTATTATGTATAGGGCCCAAAAATCTTCAAATTAAATGTTTAATCTCCTGAACAGATTCATTGATTTTAATTAAATTTCTTTTCAGGCTTTAAGTGTGGCCCTTGATGATCCTAGTTTCTTGCTTTGTGGGTCCCTTGGATAGAGTGCATTTACTACCAGACCAGGTGCTGCAAGCCGTTTCTCAGTTTTTTTCCAGGGCATGTCAGTGTGGGTCATGTTACAGGTTATATAAAATAGTCAAAAGCAAAATGAATCACATAAACATAAATGAACAACTTTACAATGCCTGTGCTAAGGATGATATTTATTTGGGTTGGATCCATATTGAGTTGCCTGAAATTGAGTTAAGGGGGTTAGTACTAAGTGATATAAGACATTTCTTTCTGCTGGAGAGGAACCAATTTTTTTTAAATTATTTTTTAAAATCATAATGTCATACAAATGCTAAAAACAGAACCCAATTTTGATACATTTCATAGCAATTTTGATACTTACAGCTTTGTAAAACAACATAAAAACATTGCTTTCGTGTTTAGAAGTTATATATTTTTTTAACGTCTTTATATAATTTTCGGAAAAATATGCAAAACTGAATTGTTCATCGTCACTATCATGATATTTTTGCCAAAATGTACTTTTATGAAATAATTTGGGTTAGGTTAGAACAGTGAGCATTTAGCACTAGAAAAACATTAACCATGGATATCTCCATAACCATGGGGTTCCGCAGGGTGGGGATGGTACAGGAGGATAGCCCACTCCCCCCTCAATTCACTTACATTTGAAGTCGACTTGATTTGAGATATTAACCATTTATTTGATTTCATGTTTGGAGCTGGAAGCATTGAGGGTTTTAAACTAGGTTCAACTCCTGTTGGAGAACTTAATATATTACGCTATTAGCTTTTACCACAATTTGTTGGTATAATAGCCATTTTCAAATTTATTTGCATAAAAAACCTTTTTTTGAATAATTTTCTATTTTTTTTTAACAAATAATCATTCCTATAAAAAACAGATGATAAAATGCAGTCTGAGAGGCAAACGGGCAGAGAAGGCAAGTAATGGAGTTTCGCTGGAACACTTTTAAAATGGAACCCTAAAAAAGTCCACCAGGATAATACATGGACAGATCCAGTTAATATCAAAAATTGTATTCAGATTGTTTCCTTATTCGAGCACGATGCTAAAAAGTAACTGACGAGGTCTGCTCTAACCTAATAGGTAACGTCGTTGAAAACTATTAAAAATAAAATAGAAATATAGGTACTGACCTTTGCCTAAATTAAATTCAAAAGGTTCGTTCCTGTCTTTGCTAGAGTCGAACTTAGTGCCGTCCAACAGTGTCCCTGTGTAATGCACGGTAACCATGCAGCCAGGGTTAGGAGTATCAGTACCCGTGCCTTCCTTGATGATTCTCTTCAAAACCCCACGGTCGCCGGTTTTAGTGATATCTACACCTTCGTCAACCGTCATGATGAATAACTAAATTTATTACTTTTTGCAAAATCAAAGCGTAATGACTCAGCGTTAGAAGACGTTGCGATTTCTAATAAAATGCTTCAATTTTCTGGAAAACTCGAATGAGTCGCGCGCCGGTCAAACAATCTAAAATCTAAATCAATCTAGCTTATGGAAATAGGGTTGCCAATGAAAATTGTACTTTTCCACGATTTATTAAAAACTGTTTATTTTCCAAAAATCTATATATATATATATATATATATATATTTGTGTAGATAAGAGAGACCAAACAGATAAAATCTAGTATCTTAAATATTCTACTAGATTTTACTGCTGCGTTATGAGTTTGAAAAGAACCAGTGTATGTTAATACCCAAGTACTGAGTAGATTTCTTAAGTTCATTTTATTACATTCACCATCAACGAAAAAAGAGATTCGAACATTCTAAATAATGATGCCATTTAGTCTTACCAGAAGTTCATCACACATCACACCAAATAATGATAAACTATTCCTACGCAGTGATAATTCCCATTTACGAGGACACCATCTTAAATTGTGTACCACTTTATCTCACAACAACCCTCACAAACACATTTTAAACAACAGAATAGTCAAAGCCTGAAATAAACTCCCAGAAAATGTAATCTCAGCCCAAAATGTGAATCAATTCAAAAATAGACTCGACAAATATCAAAGCTGCAATAGAAACTAGTGGAGAAGAGCTGGATACAGGAACTTACCAGTTGAATCAACCGCTTGCCTGTTCACTAAAAATAATAATAATAATAAATTGTGGAAAGGTTTATCTATCCGCAACATTAAGATCTCTTTGCATATTCATCTTCTTTTTTGCTACATATGGCCAGTACCTATAGAAGATACGGTTTAAAGTCGTGGACGATATAAAAAAATCTCATAAAATAGATAGAAGCATTTGTGATGTGTTGTAAGCTCGACATAGACGATACAAATCATGAAGTCTTGTAGCGAGATGGATGGAAACGCAAGCTTTTGCTTCCCATCAAGCAGAAGAAAAAATATTATCTTGGGACATATTATATATGAAATCCTACGGTTCATCATGATGGGTAAAATTGCAGTTAGAAGACTTGTTGGATGGAGGCAGTAAAAAGTACTGAATACGTAATATTAGAGAGTAGATATGAATCGCAAGTGTTGCAGAACTATTCCATCGTACCAATTACAAACACAGATATAGAACGCCAACAGCCAACCTCCAAAGATTGATGGGGCACTTGAAGAAGAAGTTAGCTATAAGACCTGCAGTCTTCAAAGTTCAAAGCATTTCTTTGTGAACGTAGTTTGTACTGAGTACAATAAAAAGAACATCTACTGCTATTATTGTTAGATGGTAGGGTTTATTGGCCCCAACAATATAAACTCAAATGTAAAATCTTTGACATTTATATTATTTTATAATATTACACAGAAAAATACATCAACAGCTTGACAAAGAAATGAGGAACATTTCGTTTCTTATTGTTTTTTATATAATGACACATTGTCAAAACTCATATAAAAAATAACTAAATGAGATTACAAACTCAACTCACTTCAACACTCCTCCTGAATCTCATACCAACTGGCTCTCTACTCTTCACTCATTCAACACCCAACCCCATGCTTCTCACACACCATACATACTTACCTCTCAACAACGCCTTAGTCAACACATCTACTACCATTCGCGCTGTCTCTATGTACGATAATTTTATTACACCATTTACATTTACACCTACTGTCTCCCTTACGAAATGATGTCATTCATCGACGTGTTTGGTACGTTGATGGTGCACAGGGTTTTTGGTAATAGCCATTGCTGATTGACTATCAGTGAAAATAGCTATTGTAAGCAACGTTTGTCCCATCTCCGATAAAAATCTTTGTATGAATATCCAAATCGCTTCCTTTGCAGCTTCAGATAGCGCAATACATTCTACCTCCACAGTTGGCAAGGCTATGGTTCTTTGTTTCTTGCTTTCCTAAGATATTGCTCAAAATAATCGATGCCTCGTCTTTAACTAAAACCTCTTGCAACTACGTGACGTGCCTTGTATCGCTTTTTTCTCCCGGCCTCTTCTTTAATTCTAAAACTCCATTTAGAATTTACGATGTTGCAAGACTGTGGTAGTTCTACCAATTTCCACGTCTGGTTTTTCAGCGCGTCCAGCTCCTCCTTAATAGCAGCTCTTCACATTTATTTGTCTCTACGAGATAATGCCTCTTCTACAGTATCTCCTTTCTTCCACTACTGGATCTGCTTCGATTTCACTGAGTGCCTCTTCATCTGGTCTCTCTTCAAAGTATGCCCCCTGTTCATCTTGTACATCATATTCAACTACTATGCTATCTCTATCACTTTTTAAATTGACAATGGGCTCTTCTCTGGGAACAGTTTGAGTCGCATCATTGTTTTCCAGGTGAATCATTCCAGATTCCCTTAATTATTCAGGATTAGTCTCAGTGTGATACATCTGGTTTTCAAAAAATACTACATATCGGGCTCTATGCTATTCTCCATCCATAGGATCAATTAATCTGTATCCTTTGGATTCGTTACAGTAGGTATCCTACAAACACAAGTTCTTTACTTTTCGCATCCCATTTTGACCGTTTCTCATCAACAATGTGCATAAACGCTTTGCAGCCAAATACTCGAAGATTGGATAAATCTGTCTTTTGACCACTCCAGACCTCTTCGGGTGTCCTGTTTCTAACATCAACAGTCGGGCTTCTATTCTTTCAATACACTGCTGTATTTACTGCTTCTGCCCAGTACTGAATAGGAAGTCCCGCTTCTTGAAGTATTGTTCGTGCTTTCTCTGCAATAGTACGGTTGGCTCATCGGCTACACCATTATGCTCAGGTGCATATGCGATTGTAAGTTGAAGCTTGACACCATGCTCCTTTAGAAACGCATTAACTCTTTTATTGACGTATTCACCTCCATTGTCGGTCCTCCAAACTTTTAGTTTCTTTCCGGTTTGAGTCGCAGGAAAACTCTTACTTTATCAAAAGCTTCACTCTTCTGCCTAATAAAATATACAAAAGTATTACGTGAAAAATCGTCAATAAAAGTAATATAAAATTTAGCACCTCCAAAAGAATTCTCCGGCCTTGGTTCACTGATATCAGAGTGTGCCAATTCCAATAACTCTTTAGCTCGCGTAGCCTTATTTTTTTCAAAAGGCTGCCTTGTTTGTTTACCTTTAAGGCAACCTACACATTCTAGTTTACTAGTAGTATGTTTAAAACTCACGCCAGTTGCCATCTTATCTCGCAATAAGGTTAAGTTTCGTACGCCCAGGTGTGCCAGTCTCTTATGCCATAGCTCCATATTTTCACTCTCGCTAGTTGGTAGTGCACGTGCCTGTGAGGATAAAATTATATTATACACACCCTTCTCAAGCACACCAGTCACACAAGGTGTTCCTGTCGTGGAATATTCGCTTTCATTAAATATCTCGCACCCCTTGTTTGAAAAAATTACAACCTTACCTTTTTTAACAATACTACTTACACTCAGTAAGTTAGATGTAAGTTTTGATACATACATGACATCATACACTGAAATATTTTCACTTGCTACAGTGCCATACCCCTCTCCATAAACTTTACCTCCATTCGCACAAGTTACTTCAATCTTACGATCTGCCTCTACATAATCACTCATCCAATCATATCTAGTACCCATGTGTCCAGACGCTCCTGAATCTAATATCCATGAGTTATCTTCATTGTGGTTCTCTTGATCCTTTGTAGCGAGTGCTGTTGCCGTCGTGACCACATGAGGTCCTTTCTTAAACTTCCTTGGATTATCTGGACAGTCGTAGGCTTTATGTGATCCCTCACAAATGAAGCATGCCATATTCTTTTTAGTTACTTTAGTTTTGTTCCTCTGAACAGGCTAATACGGATTTATTGCTTTTGTTGTGAATGGACCTCTCTCTGGGTAAGCATTACTTGAACTTGCATATTCTATGCAACCACCTGTCTGCTACAACTTATTCTTTACATAATCAGTTGTTAGACTAATATTAACGTTCTCCAACGCTAATCTCATTGGTATATACTCATCTGGTAAGCCTTGTAACATCAGTGCCGCCAAGAGTTCATCATCAATCTCTTTTCCTAGATTGGCTAGTTGGCTTGATACTCTCATAAGCTCTGTTACGTAGGCGGTCATCGAACTGAACATGGTTAGCCTAATACTCAGCAACTTAGATAATAGTCTACATTTATTGTTTATGCCTTCATCTTCATAGGCTGCTACTAAATACTTCCACGCGTCATGAGCTGACTTAGCTTGCCTCACGTGTACTTTGCAAGGGTTTCCTATCAATAAGCACATTTTTGCTAGCGCTTTTTGATCACCTCTAACTATCTCTTTGTCCTCATTGTTCTGGGTTATGTCACTCTCTACAAATTGTCACAGGTCATCGTGAACAAATATGCATTTAAGATCAAATTTCCAGGTATCGAAATTGCAACTCCCTCTGAGGTTTTCGATTTGGAGACCTGACTCATCTTTTTATACTGTGTAACTTACGCAGGAGAGGATACTCTCATCAACGCACTCTGATGCAAAGATCAATACACATTTCTCGGTGTAACATTTAGATGCTTGTGTCTACGCAGCAGTGCCGTTCCATAACCTGTTAGATGGTAGGGTTTATTAGCCCTGCCAATATAAACTCAAATGTAAACACGAGTGATCTTTTACATTTATATTATTTTATAATATTACACAGAAAAATACATCAACAGCTTGACAAAAAAAAGAGGAACATTTTGTTTCTTATTATTTTTTATATAATGACACATAGTCAAAACCCATAAAAAAAATAACTTAATGAGATTACAAACTCATTACTACAACAATTATTAGGTATTTAGTAATCTAACCAGCCACTCTGTTTCACAGATATCGATTAAGAATCGATATCTGTGAAACAGAGTAGAACAAAAAGCATAAAATATCAGCCTATTTGTACTTTTTATTTTTGTACCTAAGTGATTTTTGAATCACGTGGTCTTTAAAAGTGTCTCTATAGTCAATACAAGAAAATTAAATAAAATGCCCGTTATTAAAAAAAAAACTTGTTCGGTAAACAGTCGCTTCTCGAAAAACGTTAAGTCGTGCGTTAAAGTGACAAAAGAATAAATTATATTATTCATTTAGCAAGCAATCACATTTTAATGAAATTTGGTGTATAAATATTTTTTATTGTTTGGCTTTCATTATATTGACTATTCCCAACAATTAGGGTACTCAAAAGCAGATGACAACCTTTTTGGGTATAACAAATGGCACAGATAACATAGGCAGAAGCGTGGTTTCTAGTATGTGAAAAATTCCAATCAAGACAAAATATATTTTTTATAGAAAAAATATGTTACCATTATTAAGGGCGATAAAACAAAATTTAATGTAGAAACTACTACTTTAATTTTCTATAATAATATATGGTTTCATTACACGCAGCAAATGTCAAAATCCACGCGGTAAATTTAAATTGTCTAGTGGAATAATTCAATAGTAAATTTTTGAGAACAGTATTTTAGTTAGTTTGTATCATAATTATTTATTTATGTTATGTTTGTCATCATCATCATTAAATTTTAGTTTTGTTCTTAGTTAAAGAGTATTGCGGTTTTGTGCTTAGGAATGTAGCCTATTTCATATTTATTTTCCCTGAATTTCGTTTGTGTAACTTAAATCAATAATGTAATGTACTGGTTCATTTGTTGTCCACTAAGAGTATAATAACTTACGAAGGCTTAACATATTTTGGCATGATCACAGCAGAAGGAACAGCTGCTATTGAGCAACTGTGTCATGACGCTTCAGCCAAAGTGATCAGCATCGCCCAATCTTGGGAAGATAAAATATAATTCTTACCATCAATACCATAAAAAGAAGAACTGTGTTATTAGGATATTTAATCTAATGTAACTCTTAACTGAAAGACAGCTTTTAAAATGAAAGATAGTTACCATGTGATGTGAGAAGGTATAAAAATAAAATGCTTTGGTGCATATGACCATGCAATGGGAGTGAAATAGTTCTAGTTAGTTTTCCAGTGAATGCAGTTGATGTCATGGTTCAGGGTCAAGAATTTGAGCATGACAGTTGGCTTACATTCACTACTCAGCAAAAATGTGCCCTAAGTATTTACTACAAAAATGAAATCCCTCATGAAGTCTTCAGCATAACTTTGAAAATCATGATATTGAGTGTTAATACATTCCTAAGTACTAAGAGCTGACTTGTGGGTTCTAATGCTGGGCTGGGCTAAAATATTGGAATTTTTCTGTTGTGTAAAATCCCAATATTATTGTTCTCTGTATGAGCCCAGAGCCTGAAAGTTGCCAGTGCTTCACCCCTGTGTCTCGGAAAGTACACTAAGATTTAGGTTCTGCACCTCCTTTCAGGTTATCGCCTAGCTGACTCTTGAGTTATGAAAATATAAAGATTTCTTTTTGGTCTTGCACCACATTCTTTTTGTGCTAACACTTGTGCACAATAATATGTCCCATGCAGATGGCTAGTCTGAGGCTGGGCCCCATGACCCAAATTTGGCCAAGAGAATATTATTCAGTCCTGATGTAATCTTCATGTTTCAGGTAGTATAGTGGGTTTAAATAATGGAAAAATGTGTATTGAATGTGTATCATTATTTTATTAAAGGTAATGTTTTCAAGAAATAACTGAAAAATATTTACAACATTTAATATTAACAGTTCAGTCTTCAGACTAGTTTAATTGATAATGGTACATTATTGGCTGCACAACATTATTATCCTAAGCTGATATGGAAAGGAAATTGTTTATACACAAGTAATACTATGTAAGCAATGTACAGGATATTGACTTAATACAAATATGTACACCAGAATATCTTGCTCTTACAAATAATTTTAAAAAGCTTAGCTGTATTTCAATACTGCGTTTAAAAATACCATAATAGTTTGAACATCTTAATTTTTGAAACTATTCAATTCAGTATGTAGGTTTGCCTTCATGGTCACAGATTTATTTTTATATACACTCAGTAAAGTAGCAATGATCTTAACTATTTAATTTGAGAAATACAGTTTGACATAGATGATAAGTGGTATTGCAAAAGCAAAAATGGAAGCAATCATAGCATTGCCCTGGTACAGGCATTTCTTTTTTCTACTGCTACTATCTAATTTCAAGATAAAGTGATTAATCTGTGGCAAATTTTCTACTGAATTTAACAGAAGCAAAAACAAAGAAGACATAAAAAATTGTCCTAGTTTCTTATAAGAACAAAATACAAAACATAACAAGTCAAGTTGCATCTTTTGTTTAAGTCTATTAAATTACCACCTTAAATATAACAAAACTAATTACAAGTATTAAAACATTTTGTTACATAAAATCTTTCAGACTTTGAAGAACTTTGGGATAACAGTTTGCCCGGTGTGTGTAGCCACTCATCAGAGCCATCACAACAATCACAGATACCATCATTTACCTGTCCTGATGGAATAGAGTTGAAGCTTATTGGCTTGTTCCTGTATTGTGTATCACAATAAAAAGTACCATTCACACAAGCATTAGTACTTGGCTCATCTGACCCATCTTCACAATCACAATAATCATCATTCACTTGATCAAATGGTATGCTCTGTTCGATTTTCAAACATACGAATTCATTTTTAGAATCCGGCCGGTATTTCGCCATATGGGAGTATAAAACACCGCGCAATAATCCATTAGTATTTACAAATTTATCAGCTTCAGACCTTATAGGTATGAATTCCCTAACTTTCAGATGATCCATCACCGGGATAATCTGACTGTTATCATGCGTTATCTTCCAGAAAAAAAATAACTGATAGAATACAAAACTTATCACCATGAATATTGTAAGATACAAAATATGTTTTCGTTTCTTTAGAATCATGGTGCTTGTAATTCCCATTTAGGCTCACGTCGACGCGTCCGCGCCGCACTAATTATCTTCGAAATGTATGATTATACTTGGATATCAAGGATTTTTAAAACACCAATTTACTTAATTCCAACACATCACAACTGGTAGGTATTTTTCTGAAGTAAATAAACTGCTGTGCCAGCCAGTTGTCAGTGCTTGCAATGTTACCAGGTCTAATAAGTTTAATATAAATATATTGAAAGGAATAGATAACAGAATTGAAAGATAGTTTTCATTAACGTTTTTTTATTCACAAAAGAAAAATATCAGTTCACCATCAATGGACAAATCAGACAAAATAGCGATGTTTGCATTTATTGGCGCACTAATCAACGGAATAAATTGCGATAGTAAGAAAAATATATTTTGCAGAAAATCTATACTTGGGTGGAGAAGAGGGATGATTCTGAAAACTTTTCCTGTGGTAAAGATTTATAATCAATAGTTTAATGTGTTTGTGTACCACACATTCTTTTTTATTAAGTTTTGAGAGTACGAGAAGTAGAAGTCGTTTAAGCATATCACCACCTTGTGGTATCCTTGATCCATTGTATTGATATGGACATAGGAATTTGATACAAAGTGTTCATATAAGCGTGATGCCTCAACACAATGTTTTCTCTTATATAAATAAGTTTCCAACCATTTATGAAATAATATAATAATATGTCATATTATTAGATCGTGACATATTTTGTCATGCATTCAACATTCCTTTATTTTAGAAGGAATCAAAGATAATATAAATCTGTGACACTCCGCGGCCAAAAAGACCGGTAGGTCTGCTAAACATACTACTGCTTAATAATTACCTACACAAACATTACAGCAGTAGGTAAATAAGTAACAAACTCCTTTTCATTGTCTACTAAACTAAGTCATTACGTCCGAATTGAGTCATTTTTGGTTCAGACCTTAGTAGGGCAGAGTCTGTCTCTTCAGTCGTATTTTCTTCAGATATTGCAGTAGCCGGTAAAGGAAAATAACATCAGATGGGATACGGGGGCGCAGTTCATCGACACAGTCACAAAATACTGTACCAAGTTTGGTTGACGATACCGACGCTTGGCTTAGAGCTCTTCGTAACCTTTCTTTTACAACGCCGATAAGACGCTCGTAGAACTCTCCCCACCAAGTTGCGCTGGGAGGCAAGAAATTCCTTTAGATTTTACTGTTGCGGTTGTTTGGCTTGTTTTCAGTAACGAAATAGCAAGTAGGTGCTTTAAATTCGAGCGTAGAGAGCTTGGACGAATCTTGACGGGCTAATAATATGCGTTCCTCCCATTCCACTTCTAATCTTAGGAAGTCGACAAGCTTGGATATATCATTGTTGCATTGGTCGTCGGCCTTATTACGATTCCACGCACGTAACACCTCCTCAGGCAAGGCAGTCTCTGCCATCGGGAACAAAATCGACGCGTATTTATCATTGGTGACGCCTAGAGTTTCAAGCGCTTGTAAGTGCGTTTGAAGGCTGTCGTACAACGCGGGTAGGCTCCTGGTACTAGCTTGTCCTTTGTCTTGCATTAAAGTAAGTAGTCCTCTGACATAGGTCTCTATTAAAATATCGTCACGGGCAAACCTGGATTTTAGAGCACGTGCCTTTGTATAGTTTTCACCACACGGCGGGTAACTCTCAACTAATTGCCTGGCGCTAGAATTAGGTTCCATAGATTGAAGTAGGTATTGAAATTTATCGGCTTTGTCAATAGCTGGATTATCATCTATTTTTTTAAACTGACCCCAGAATAAAAGCCACATTTTTACCTCTCCGTTAAACTTTGTTATCTCTAGCTTCGGCATTTTTATTTTGCACTCATGTCGACTGGCTTTGCAGCTAGACCTTGCAGACACTAGGGAGTCGTTGTCATTATCGCAGTTACTATTCTTGTTGGATTTGCTAAAGCTCTTGTCATATTTTATCTTCAGCTGTAACCATCGGGTTTTATATAGCAGTGCTTTATCTTGGTCAGCCTGGTATTCGACCTCATCGAAGTCGTCAGCTTGGCACCACATGTCCCGAATGGAAACTTCACAACTGAACATCTGCTCCGCGCAGTCGATAAGGGTAGCGTATTTGGTTTCCGCAATTTCGATGTCTTTGGTTTGCAGCGCTTTTTCTAGCAAATCTGCAGTGATGGTAAATTCACGCCGAAATTGGGCACGCAGCACGCTTCCTTTTTAACGGTTCCATTATTACTACGCGAAACTTGAAACACTGCACAAAATTAAAAAACAACGACTAAAAAGACTAATAATAAAAAATTTACAAAATTTTACACGGTCGCCATTATGTCATGCATTCAACATTCCTTTATTTTAGAAGGAATCAAAGATAAAATTAATCTGTGACAATTTATTAAACAAGATTATTACTTTTTGTTGTCAAAATATTAATCACAACTTTATTTACGCAATTTTTGCTATAGTTTGTTTTGTGTACCAATCGTAGGCAAAACCTGTGTGCTAACCAAAAACTCATAGTACAAAAGATCCTGAAGGGTCGAAGTGCTGTACGCAAGTACACCCCATCAAAGATAAGATAACCAAAAACTCAACGCAATTAATTTTCAAGACTTAGTTACGTTAGAGTTGAGTGTAGGTATATCTTTACCGGAGATGCTTAAGAATTACATATGTAACAATAGTTATTGCATCAACACCATATATTTCTGTACCTATGTAAACAAATTAAAGCACTTAGCAAATGTACATAATAATAATTCATACTTCAAATTAGTGTCTTACTTATTCAATGTTTATTAGATCCACTTTGTTATTGTTATTAGCCCTGAATGGAAGAAGCGTTTTATTTATTTATTAGCTATTGATAGCTAATAAATAAATAAAACGTATTTTTTATACGTTTTATTTATTTATTAGCTGTAAAATTTTCAAAACAAATTTGCTCAACGAATTCATAATTCTGTACTCGATTGTATACGAGAGGTATATGTACATACACCTCTCGTACGTATATCTCCTGAAAAATTGGTAGACCTGGTAACACTTACGTATTTATTATTGTCCTAAAATAATACTCTTTCTTGCTCTATCCTTCACTTTATCAATGTAGTAAAACTGAAATAGCAATATGCATTTTTATGCTATTAATTTATTCGTTTTGAACGCTTCACATTGACAGATTCTCGTTCCTTTTTACTCGTGTAAAAATAAAAAAATTGTGTGTGTGCTGTCTAAAAATTATCTATAAATCTATATTTATTTCAATTTATGACCTACTGATTATATAGCGCTTTCCCCGGATTGGTAGATGGTGCAGGTTCGAGACCCGCCGGACGATGAAATTTATGATTTCCATTTTTGAGACTACTGAATAGAACTCCTAACACAATCATATTTTAAAAATGCCCTGCCTTTTAATGCCCTGTCCTTTAAAAACAGTATTATTTCTGGTACAAAATATTATTTCAGAAATACTATTTCGCTATAGAAATTAAATATGACATGATTGAGAAAAGGATCAACATTAAAACTGACATCTGACATTTGACGTCACGAATATCGCAAAAGTCACGAATTGGGAAATAAAATAAAAATAAATTGCGTTTACTACGCAGATTTTTGTTAAGAGTTAATAGATATTAAAAATGTCATTATTAACCAATGTGGATTAATAATGTTTGAGATTAACGCTATGGATTTTTTGACGGTGGACGGTCCAGTATTCTCTACCGAGAAGAAAAGTGAGAACTCTGAGACCAATGAAGACCTCGAGGTGGGTTTTGTCAATAGAATCATAACTTTAGAAAATTATTTAATGAAAATACTAAAATATTCGTATTACTCTGTAGATATGAATTTATTTACATGTAAACCAATTCTTGTATATGCTAATATTATTTTTGTGATGATTGGCTTAACACTTATCAGATTCTTATTAGATTTCTCTTTGCTACAATGTTTCTTCATTACTCTAAGGCGTAATGGTAATAAAAATTGTATGTGCTACATGAGGCCCATCGTAAAGATAATAGATTTCCTTAAGGAATTGGGCCTTAAAGGGCAATTGAGAGTTAAAAAAATGTTGGTAGTAGCCTGGAGTCAAAATTTAAGCTGTGTTACACTTCAGAGCCTCAGATGCCAGTGTATTTAAATCCTCCACTTTTTTTTTATTTATCGGGACTAGTCCCTCCCTATTACCCACCACTACTGTATGATCTCTGTATGTGGCTAGTTTCTTTAGAGGCCCCCCCTAACATGAAATTTGTTAAATTTAGAGACCCATAGACATACTTTTAAAAAAAGAAATCAGAAGCAACACTTCTAAGCCTTTACAATATGTGTTCAGTTAAAAAATTAGACAAGTGGGAAACAGTCCCAACAGCATTGTGAAAACTGTGGCAAAGTGTTTCACCTTTCCTATATAAGAGTAGTTCATGAGGGCAGTGAGTAATTGAATGTTGTCATTTTCCCATATTTATAAATTGTTTCATAGACACAGCCAACTGCAATTAATCTTGATGTACTAATTGCTAATTATGTTAATTTATTCACTAGGTTGACAATTCAAAGAGTGTGTTGCTAAAAATAGCAACATTGTATGCTGAGCAACTAATGAGTGATCTGACCCTTGAGGTCGGAGGAGTGGGGTATCCTGCCCATCGGCTTATTCTATGTGCAAGTAGTGAAGTGTTTCAGGTAATTAAGCCTTTTTATAGGATGCCTTGTAAGTAGTGACCATTTCTTAAATACATGTCTATCTTAAATATAACTATAAACTTTTGCTACAGATTTATTGATTATTGGTTGATCAAATCTGCCGTCCTTATTTAAAGTGCAATAACTAGGTCTAACATACTTTCGAGAAAAACTCTGTTAAAGATTTTATTTTTGGTTTGTTTGTATCTCCATCCCTATTTAATGTATTGGCTTTAAATTTTTACAGGTTATACATAAAAATGTATAGAATATTACACAGTATTTGAAATGTTGAAATGTGTTGTTTATGCTATTTAAATCATGGTATTGTACTAATGTTTAGAACTGCTTCACAAATAGACAGATTGTTTACTAGTCTTAAGTGCAATAAGTAGCGTAGTTATTGCACTTATCGTTAGTAAGGCAGTTTTAAATAGCAGATGCTTAGGGTATGATAAAGTATGTTCTAACCATAAGTGCAATAAGTTTCCCACTGAATGCGGTTTTCATTAGACATACAAGCTAGTACATACATGTATAACGTCAGTTGTCAGCTCAAACATTAGGCAACTAGATACTCCTATCATCAGGCAGGCCTTGTGGCTTTGGGCTTAACTTTAATTGTACCCATAATATATATTATATAATAGGGACCTATTTTCATACAAAAACACCAGCAAAATAGTAACTGTGTCTGGCATTCCATACATGCAGTATTTATTTTTGATTTAAGTGTTTAAAGTTAGACTATAAGCATAAATTATGCTGTTTCAGGTAATGTTGATGAATCGAGAATGGAGTGAGTGGAGAGAGAGTCGAATTGTGTTGCAAGAGACGCCCAGTGCTGCATCGGTCTTCCCACATTTTCTAAAGCAAGTAGTAGTTTCTTCAGTAACTGCTAGTACCCTATTAATCAGATGATCTAATGATCATGATGAGTCATATTGGCTCATCATGCTGCAGACAGTCAAATGTCTGCAACATTCTGTGCTACAGGTAGACAGGAAATTACAAATGCATTGTAATGAAATTTAAAAACAATCTTTTAGAATATTTTTATATTTTCTGCAAGTTTATAGTAATGCCCTCCCAAGCGAATGTCGGCCACGGCGGCCAGTCTCAATGGAGACTAGCAAATTGCGCAGGACATATTATAGTGCACAAGTGTGTGTGCAAACACAGGGGGACATTCTATTCCATCACTCTCATGATCTGATGGGACTAGCGACACGATTGGAAAGAGGTCAGGTACACTGTTTTATTCATAAAGTGTCTATTGTAATAAAACCTATATAAGACATCTTCCCCTTAAAATAATAAGAATTAAATAAAAATTATTACATTTTCTTTTAACAAAATTCATCAAACAAATACCATTTTTATATAAACTATCTACATCTCCCCTTTAAAAAGAATTAAAAAATAATATTCCATTTTCTATTAATAAAATTCAAACAATATATATAAATATATATTTTTTTAATAGAGTTACAAACAAAAATAATACCTACTTTTTCTAGCAATAGTTGTCAAACAAATATGCAATAGTGTTAAATTAAATAAAACTAATACATCTTAACTAAACGTACTTAATACCAGAAATCATTCTATTAATTCAATTTAGTGTCGTTAAAATTGAATTAAATTATTTCACATTTTCCCATTTCACAATCTGACATTGGCAGAATTGTCGACATCGGCACTAATTGCCATTTATAATAAGAAGAGGAAGTATCTCCGTTTTGTATAGAAAAACACGCACAGTCCAACACACAGGACATGCATCTAAATGAACGCACGTGGATGTATTTACTTACTTACAAGCAACGTTAGAACACGCACTCACGCACTACGCTGCATCATGCGGGGCAGCGTGCCAATCGCCTTATCCTCAAGGTACATATATGTATATACTAGCGGCCCGGTACGTGCTTCGCTACGTATAAGGCATAGTAATAAAAAAAATATTATTAAATTCATTTATTCAAACAAAAAAATATTTTAAATTGCTAAAAAATGTTGATTTTACACTATTCAAGTCTTTTTTAAATTTTCTCTACGTACAAACCTTCCCTGGACTTCCACGAATAATTCAAGAACAAAATTAGCCAACTCGGTAAAGGTGTTGTTGAGTTATAACATTACAATGAAAAGTGGCATTTTTATATATATAAAAAGCTGTATGGTACCAGTTGAAATAATTAAATCTAGACTTTACTAAGCAATCATTAAGGCTCATTTTGAAATGAATAAGTCTTTCGAATCTAATTGGGTTTTAAATTATCTGCGCTCTCGCTGTGCTTTTTTTACATAAATTACACTACTTTATTTAATGACAATCCACATTATCCTCGTATTATTTTGCCTATGTTTTACAATAGATAATAATATCACTATTCACAGCAAGGCCATGCATAATCGGATCTTAAAATAATTGTTTCAGATATTTTTATACAGGACAGATAAGAATAGCGCATCACACAGTCCTGCCGGTGCTCTCACTCGCTGATAAGTATAACGTAAATGTGAGTACCTATATCTATCACAATTTATTCTTAAACTAGCTATGCCCCGCGGTTTCACTCGCGTTAAAGTAGTTTTGGTGTAAAACAGTAACAAACTACATACATACATCTATACTCACAAACTTTCGCATTTATAATGTTAGTAGGATGTGTACCTCTAGCGGTTTTGGCAGTGAACGCCGGAATAGCTCGCAGATGGTAGACTTTTTCCTACTAAACATTTATCGTCATATTTTAGACAATTCACACAATATCTTTATAAATTGTAGCCTATGCGTTATTTTGATGTATAAGCTATATTATTGTAAAATTTCATTAAAATCCATTCAGTCGTTTTTACGTGAAAGAGTAACAAACATCCATCCATCCATACTTACAAACTTTCGAGTTTATAATATTAGTAGGGCTAGCTATGTTTCCTCCGGCAATATATGAAAGTAATTGGAATGATAGTGGCGCCTTCTGTCGAAGATTGGTTGTACCAACTCAGAAACCTTCGTGGGCTCATGCACAACACTTTACTGAAGATCATCACATGATCAAATGCATAGTTGACTGAAGAGAGTTGGGGCAGTGGCCCTAATCCTCTAAAACTTATTTCACTTCAACCAACCTGATTATAGTCACATGAGACTGATTGCAGGTTAATAATAAAAAAAATGCATAGTTTACGATTCTATAAAGGACATACAGACAAAACATTAATTAATTTTATATATTTATTCTTAAATAAAGTGCGTTTGGGTTTGTGTAAACAGTGTTTTCACATAACTAACCACGTATCTGAGTTGACAAGTAGCATATACGATAAAATATCGACTAGCCTGTTTGTCCAGTGGTTAATAGCTCTGACTGCTAAGCCAGAAGTTGTGGGTTCGATTCCCACCCAGTACAGATCTTTGTTTGCAGGAATAAGTCTGTTGGTCCTGAGTCTGGATGTAATTATCTACATAAGTATGTATTTACAAAAGTAGTTTATCAGTTATCTGGTTTCCATTGTACAAGATGTGCTTAGTTTTGAAATATCAAGTATATAACTATGCATTTTTATAATTATGTAACTATATAAGCACAATGTAAAAATATTTTTCTTACTCTGTGGAGTACAAGCGCTATGTACCTTTAAAACCAAAAAATAAGTAAAAGCGAATTATAAAAATAAAATACTTGAGTGGTGTCAAGGGGCACCCGGATGGAACGAAGTTATTTCTTATTATTTATTATGTACAAAAAACCTGTATACACTCAACAAAAATAATCGTCGCGACACCACACTGTTGAATGCGAAATAGAAATGAAAATATCTGGCTTGCTTTCCATAAGAGAGAGAGAGAGAGAGAGACAGAGAAACATGCGCACGCCGCACAGCTGCAAAAAGTGTCGTGACAACTTTTCGTAAGATTTTTTTCCGTCTAGCCCCCTTTCACAACGCGCGATAAGGAACTTCGTTCCAATAGTGGTATTATTGTTTTTAAGGATTTGGTGACACTCTGCTTGAGCTACATGTCGCAACACATCGCGCAGGCCGCCAAGAAGGGTCAGCTTATCTCCTGGATGCAGTACACCATGGCCTGTGGACACTTCGACGTCGCTAAGGTATACTCTGCTGTATGACTGACAACATACAATATCACAACTCCATCTCATCCCGTGACCGGCGTAGAAGTTGACCCGAGAAAATATTGACTGCACGTGTGGAGCAGCGGCTAAGACAGTCGCCTCGCCGCTCCGTGGTTCAATTCCCGCGCCCGACAACTATTTGTGTGACCCATAATTAGTTGTTCAGAGTCTGTATGTAATTTGTGTCCGTCTATTATATGTTTGAAAAGTACCCCACGACACACGGTTTAGATTTCCTAGTGCGGGCGTTGTCTAATCTACCAGAGAACGGGCAGCAGCCAGCAGCGTCTCTCTGTGTACTTAAACTAGAGATGTAAAATGACTGAATATGACCAGTCACAATTGTCATAAACGTTAAATGACCGGTCATTTACTGTCAAATTCAGTTAATTTGACTCAAATATTATTGTCTATTCTCGAGTACCACTCAATTATTTATTTATTTAGGTACCCGCTACCCAATTTATATGCAAGTTTAAATGAAGCAACGTTTTATTTTCTATTATATCATGAGAGGATAAGACGACATGAAAGTCGATGCGCGAGGCGATGCAACGTTGCCATTTAGTCTTAAATGCACGCATGATTAGAAATGTAAGATGATTAACACTATATAATGATAAGTCATAAAAACCACTTTTTTGTTTCAATGTAGAAGTTGTAGACTTTTATCAACGACAAAAACTTTAAAGGTACTAAAATATTACTGAAATCAATTTGACCGTAAATTACAGTCAGTCTAATTCAGTCAATTTAGTCAGTTTCAACACCTACTATAACCATCATACTGTGATGACCAACTAGTATGCCAAGCGTGGCGATTATGGCACATCACCCCATACTTAGCGAAGGCTCTTGTCCAGCAGTGAATGTTATTCAGATGACATTATGATGATCAATATGATGATACTACGAATTACTATCGAAAAGACCCACTTACATATTGCTGAATATCGAGCAAATGATAGATAGCAATAAAAAAAGAAAATGTCTTGGGCATTAAGTCAGCTTTTGTACAGACGCATGCACATCAAACTACCTCAATCTGTCAAATATCCCTAATTGAAAGTGAACCTTATGCTTATGTGATAAAGTTCATTCCTGACAACCAAGAAATTTGACAGATTGGGGTGGGGTAGCTGAATGTACTGGCGTCTGTACTATTATCTAGTATATATGTGCATAAAGTTATAAATCAATAAATAAAAACAAACAACTAGTTAAACGCACAAGATTTCGAAGATCTCTAGTATACCAGAGTTCTTCAAAATCTTTTGCGTTTGACTTGTTTCTTTTAATTATAATTTTATTGCAATCTATTATTTGCTCGATAATCGGCAATTAGTTTAACTACTAGTCGACTGTCTACCTGGTGTATCATTTAATCACCCGGAGACTCATGGGATTTGTGGTGGTTCTGTTCTTATTTCTGGGCCTGAAACAGTGAACGCAAATAAACATGGAAGCATTACTTCAAGGAAACTAATCGGAAATTTTGACCCAATATCCCAATCAAACTGACACAACGGAATACCGTCTCTGATTGGCCAAAATATTACCGCTCAGATACACCTTTTAAAAGTAGACTTTATGACGTCATGTTCGGGTCTAAATTACCATGTTCATGACATTCGTCGAGGGATGTTTTATGTTATAAAGTGCAACGAAAATAATTCACCGTGACATTGATATTATTAAAATAATAAAGAATTATGATAAAATATACAGTATCTTGAACTTTACGGCAAGAGTTTTTCTAAGGTCTTTAAATAGAGCAGTATTTGGCGAGTAATGGGTTTATTTGCTATGATAATAGGTAAATAAAACAAATTTGTGACCAATTATTCACTAATTATAGTTTACAATTTCCGTAGGTATACATAACACTTAAGTACTACTTTTTAGGGCCCCCTTCATTTCTTTATCCATCCGTCCGTCTGTCTGTCAATACCCTTAATCTTGAAAACGCGTGGACGAATCGACTTGAAATTATAGGTGATCTAGATATGCAGGGTTACTTGTAAAAGACCAACAACCTCGCAGGACTAGGAAGCTTACACCATAAGCAACAACTTACTCTACGGGCATCGCAAAGATTACGCAAGCCGCCTGGTTACATAATTATTTACGATGTACGTAGAGTTATAAACATTCAAGTGGTAAATTAATTAATATAGACCTTTTACAAATAAATAAATAAATATATAAATAAAATTGAATTGAATTCATTTCCAAACGAACCGTTTTCGTCCATAGTTCTTTTCGCTTTAGATCGAGTGGAAATTTGAAGAAACCAAGCTGTTTTAATACCACCATTACCATTCTTTGTGCATACCCTAAAGATGCTGAGTATTTTATCTAAGATTAAAATAATTGTAATAAAAAAAAAAATCGTCATAATTTTTGTGTACATAAATAAATTGATTCGTTTGCATAACAACATCACCATATATTTTGTGTCAATTTGATTGACTTCATATTTAATAAAATTAAAATATATAGCGATGTACTTACTCGTAATAACTAATTCCAACACTCTTGTTATGCAAATGAGATTTATTAATACACCACTTCACTGCACAGGAAGGCATTTTTGGAAATTAAACACGCTGAAACTAATAACTGACAGACGACCGCCATTGATGCCTGTAGTGCGCAAACTCGGTCCCACTCGGTCCGCGGCACAATTTTTAAGCCCCGCCTACCGCGGCACAATCTGCGTTGGGTCATTTTCGCGAGCTAGGAATGCTTCCATGTTTATTTGCGTTCACTGGCCTGAAACCATAAACCTAGTATTAGCCAATATACCATCCATACCTTACTACAATTACAACAATATTAAATGCAATGTTATTAGACAAATGACAATGTTTTGACGGGCCTGTTGTCGTGGTTGGTGAATGCTTGCTTTCCACGCCGCAGGTCGTGAGTTCGATTCCCACTCAGGACAAATATTTGTGTGCATGAACATGTCTGTTTGTCCTGTGCCTGGGTGTCATTATCTATATAAGTATGTATTTACAAAAAAGTGGTATATGTAGTAATTTATCTGGTTTCCATAGTACAAGCTCTGCTTAGTTTGAAATCAGATGGCCGTGTGTGAATAATGTCCCAGGATATTATTATTATATTATTAGAAGATTTGTGATGGTTAAACTTAATCTTTGTTCAAGGATATTCTAAAAATGTTTCTTAATAATAATTTATTTCGCAGGCTTGTCAGAATTTCGTGAAATGGAATCTGGAATGGGTGTGGTCTGACAGTGACTTGAGCGAGTTGGAGGGAGAGACTTTGGTGCAGCTGTTGCAGCAGAGCGACCTGGTGCTGCACAATGAGATGAGCGTTTATCAGTAAGTACATCTTGCTACCATTATCCATCCAAAGTTTATAAGTATGGATGTTTGTTACTCTTTCACGTAAAAACTACTGAATGAATTTTAATGAAACTTTACAATAATATACCTTATACATCAGAATAACACATAGGCTACAATTTATAAAGATATTGTGGGAATTGTCCAAAATATGACTATAAGTGTCAAGTAAGTAGGAAAAATCTACCATCTGTGAACTATTCTGGCGTGCACTGCCAAAATCGCTAGTGGTGCACATCCTACTAATACTATAAATGCGAAAGTTTGTGAGTATGGATGTATGTTTGTTACTCTTTTACGCCAAAACTACCTTAACGCGGGGCCTAGTTGATAATAAATTCTGATCCATTCAACGCAAAAAGGATGCCTGGATGAGATTGCTTTTAGTGACAAGGATTGCAAAATATTGTTCTATGCATATTGTTCTTATGCATTAAAGTGTACTTCTTTTATTATGACTAAACCAGTTTTTTATACTGATAAATTCCTTTAGGTGGCAGGATGTCTTATACATCAATTTTACAGTTAGCCTTGAAGTTTTTGGTACTTCTGTGGGTAATAGCATTTAAGATAAGTTATCGAAGTGCAGGATATGAAATAAATATTGTGGCGAGCGGTGGGTCAGGGGATTGGAAAAGAAAAAAAATCACTGGCCTGCGAATATTTTTTTTTGAAAAGTTTTTTTATTAAATGGTTATCATTTGTTTTAATTGTCTTAAAAGTAATAGAAAACGGCATTCATATGATATATACCACGTCACGTTTATCAGATTTTGATGATATAGCATTTGAATACGAAAAATAACAAAACAAAAATTTAATGAAATTAATGAGAATCATTTGTGAATATTTTGTAAAGTTTTATTGAGTATGTAGCTATGAAAATACTACATTAAGGTACACATAAAGAAAAAAATTAATGGTAACGTGAATTTTTTTAAAAAAAGCTGCGTTTTGTTGGTTTTCGTTTATGATTTTTTATTTCATCTCTGTGTATCATCCAGCAATAGTCCGCCATCATATTAACGTCCCAATGACCTTGATATCTTCTATCCATCTCTTTTACGTCCTGATGAAACAGTTCACCTTGTTCTTCACTGTAGTCGATTAGATTTTTGGGACTAGATTTTTTGGGAAACAATCAATGTGAGACTTCAAAAAATGAATTTTCCGACTCATATTACAGCCTAAATATTTTAGGCGTTTAACATTTCCTGCACAATATTTTTTTACTCAGGATCTTTTGTGTTGCCTAGAAACTTAGATACGACATTTTTAAAGCCATGCCAGGCATTTCGTTCCAAGGTTGTCATCACTTTGTCAAATTCTGTATCCCTAATCAGTTTCCTGATGTCAGGTCCCGTGAATATTCCCTCTTTCAACTTCGCATCAGTTAAGTTAGGGAAACATGAACAAAGATACTTGAAAGTATTTCCATCATGCGGTAATGCCTTTACAAATTTCACCACTGCTTTGCAGATGATCACTGTGTTCTGAATTTTGTGATAAAGGCGTTTTGAAGCTATTAGTGTTAGTAGGAACTGGTATGGGTATTTCGGGCCCATGTAAAAAAAAAATTTTTTTTGTTACTCTTTCTCACATGGGAAAGGCAGGTTAGTAACAATAGACTATAGGATGATTGGTCATAGAGTATAGAATAGAAATATAGATCATGGAATCGATTAGGTAAAAAAAAACAAACTAACTTACTAATCTAACGAACTATTATATATTTATCTATATGCAAAAAGAATGCGACGTGATACGTTAAAACAAAGTTTATATTTACTATATACAGACCAACATCTACATGTTTGTGATGAATTTATTTAAAAAACTTTTTCATCGCAGACCTAAGTGTGTTTAATTATTCTGGAAACATCTGATTAAATTTTTACATTAATTTTGTATGTCGTTTTCATCTGCTATGCTTTTTCTTTTGTTCTGGTATTATCTAGAACATTCTAGCGCTGTTCGAAAAGCCACCAAAAACCCTTAGTGGTACTAGGGTTCGAAGCCCGAACGGAACAATACTTTTTGCAACCTCAAGTTGCATTATGCATTTTTTATATACTGTGGACACGGGTCTCATCGCGATAAATATTTAGGTAAATCATTACCTTGGTTACCCGACGTTTCGGCATGGATTGCACCAGCCCTGGTCACGGGTCGACTGGTGTGGCTCGGCAGCGTCGTCTCCGTGAAGCTCGGGTTTCGGTATCTACCCTCGCCTGGTCTTGATATTTTACATTTTCCTTTACGAAGCTGTCGGTACACACGACACTAATGACATCAGCGCCGGGCGCACTACGTTGGTTACGCGACGATGGCACTTCGCTATTACAGGATTCCAAGATGGTGAGAGGCGGTATCCGTCTTCCCGGTTCAAATTGATATGTTTCTTTATTTCAACCGCTCCACGTACTATTCTGGAGTAATAGTGACGATCGGTGGAGAGGACCTGTGGCTTGTGTAAATTTGTAATCCAGTGTTGAGATCCTGTGTCGACTACGTGCTCAGCTATTGCTTCCATAATTGCAATATTGCATAATTGCATGCAATTGCAATATTGCATAATTGCATTATGCAATATTGCAATTCTAGACAGGAAATTATTGTTTAATAATGTTTGGGTGCTCTACTTGTTACTTGAAGCAGATTTTTTAAACATCAATTTTACAGTTAGTCTTGAAGTTTTCAGTACTTCTCTGGGCAATAGGATGTAGGAGAAGTTTTCCACGTTTAGGGGATATTAAAAGAAGAACTTTTGGGGATTTTGCCACATTATATTGCATTATGCAATAGCCCAATACCTGGACTGGAAAATCTTGTTTAATGTCTTTGGTTGTCTACTCTTTTTAGCCTTTGGAAAAGGCGAAGACATATATGTAGTGAGCTATAAAGCTATGTTTGAAACTTGCTATAATAGTAGATTAATTTCTTAACATTATTACAGTTTTGTAGTCCGATGGTTGAACCAACATCGAGAACGTCTTAACAGCAGCGATCTGAATGAAGCGGAGAAAAAGGCACACTGGGAATCACTCGTCGCAGCTGTATTCTCTCATGTCAGGTAATAATTATCATTAAAACTCCTCAGCAGGTCACTATTGTGATTAACGGACTGCTAATGTATCTCCTTAAAATTCGAAACACTAAAAATAATGAGGTTGTTCGGTAATTAGACTCTGGGCGTGTGGTTTCTAGTCCAGAAAGAAAAACAGGACCACATCGTATCATTCCGTGGGTGTCGCAGAAGCCTAAGCGATAATCAGGCAGTCAGGTAGCAACACCATCTGTGTGTTAGCTACTACCTAACTTAACTCGCTAATTCACAGGCCGAGCATGGTGACTACATTAAAATAAATACAATCTACTGTTTTAAAACTGATTTTCATTTTATAAAGTAACAAGAACTAATTAAGATTCAAAGCAATTTGAATTAATAAATTATTAACTGATAGCAACTAGACAACTGATAAATATACTTATATGTTTCTAAATACATATGTTCATATTATAGATAAATTACACCCACAACACAAATAATCGTCCTTATCACAAAGATTTGTTCTGGATGGGGTTTAAAGCCACGACTTCTGAATTGGTAACAAATAAATTTTCTTTCGCAGATTCCCAATGATGTGTCCGAACCAGTTGGCAAAGCTACTCCTGTGTCCACTGACGCAGGAACACAAGGACTTCTTCATGGAGCGCATGGCTATTGCTATGAGCTACCAGTCGGGTTGGTACATCATTTTGATATGGATAATAATAATAAATATTTTGGAATATAACTAATGGAATCAGGCGTTACTTTGCGGAAATCCATAACAATCAAAATATAAATTCAATATGAAGTGTTAATTCCGCTAATTGTCAGTTTAATCATGCCGGGGTGCAATATGCACCGCCCGCAAAAATATGCAAATGCAAGAAGGACAATATAAATCGTCGAGTGCTCTAAAGAGACGAGTCTCATTCGAGCACTCGACGATTTAGCTTCCCTTCAGAATGGTCCGTGGAGGACTAAAACAGGTGTTGAGTACCGTACTGGCGCATGTAATTTGCTTTTATATTGTCCTTCTTGCATGTGCATATATTTGCGGTAGGGAGCCAGTAAACATTCCACAAAAGAAAAACATACAGTTCCCGCGGTCGGTTCTATGGTATTATTAGTCGAATAAAACCACCGACTTCAGCTTTTATATATAACTACCAATTTGAATCAATAAAAAGAAACTAAACATAAGAGTGATCTTTACATCAAAAAGACATTGTGGCTATCTGATATAGTGTTTATGAAAATTACTTCATTTTCTTCATTAAAGTTCCGATTATTACACTAAAGTATTTCAAGTGGCTTACTTGCTCAATTTGCTTACAATGAGTTAGCTCCAACAGCTTGGAGCCGTAATGCATTTTAATTTGAAAGTATGGCACCGGTAGATGTAATTTGTTTTAGCGTCGTTAAAAGTAAAAATGTATGGGGCCCAACTGCATTGTTATCGTATAAAGCGCACGTCATGGGCATTTTTTTATGTCTTGTCTATGAAAAATATTTCGATATCTTATGAGAATCTGAACACAGCTTAGGTCCTAATATCACAGAGTATTTAATGAGAAACAGTGTTGTGCCGATAACACTACCTTGTGCGACGCTGTTCGCAACATTTTCCTAAGAAAAGATAATCCCTTCTATTTGGATTGCTTGTTTGCGCTCAGGCAGCTAGTAATTGAAAAGTTTTAGTGGCGTTCCTTTATCCCAAATTCCTTCTAACCTGTTTTAGAAGTGTGAGGACAGAAACAGTATAAAAGGCCTTTTGAAGATCGAGGAAGACTACAAAGTACTTGCCTAAACTAATATTAAGAAGAAAAATATATGTTTGTTTGCAATTAAGAATCTAAATAACTGATTTTAAAAAATCTTTCGCATATAGGGCGCTACATTATCAGAGTACTAAAGCCGTACGGCCGGTTTTTTTTTAATAATTAGAGAACTCTACTAAAATTACATTAATACATCCTGAATTTCATAAATAAACCTGAGATATAAAAAAATTGGCCTACAAGAGTTTAAAAACTGTTGATGATACATGTAATATGGTTATCAGTCATAGTTTATAGTAGTAGTTTCTCTTACTTACACCAGGACAATACGAGCGAGTATCAGAAGTTCAACAAACAGAAGCTGGCCGCATGCTGTTCACTCCTCGCCTCTACACCGAGGACACATGGGGCTCTGTCCTCGCTGTGGACAACTTCCACTCGTTGCCCTGCTACCACACCAGGACTTTCATCTTCTCCACCAGACCCTCAATAGCTGATGTCGCTCCTCAGGTGAGTGAGATACTATACATGACACATTGGTCAGTATCTCATTGGTCTAAATATGTGTATATAGAACACGAAGTTCTGTGTTCGATACTTGCATGGTATGTTATCGTTTTTCAGACAAAACCGTATTAAATAGCGTTCCGAAATAAGAAAGTGTGTGACTAAAGAGTCTGTCAAGAGTGTGCAAGGAAACCTGCGAATGTCTCTGTATACTATTGTTACTCGATAACCAATGGATCTATTCCAATGTGCCTTGATTGAGGGGATTTTTGATTACGATGTCTGTTAATAGATACTGCAAAAAAATAAAATAATATTGACTTCCAATTTTTATTATAGACCACTGATTAGAACCCAAAATTATATGGGATAGTTCCGAAACATTCCTTATTTATTGATATTTTCTTTTTTTAGAAATTTACAAAACGAGCAGTTGAGTTGTTAGCTGTCTAGTTTTTAAGGCCGAGGCAATATCTGCCAGAGAACGGTAGCAGCTTCTCTCTGTGAAATATGACCATCGTTCTGCATAGCATAGCATATTGGGCGATATGCCATTATGCATCCTTGGGGGAGGCCCTTGTCCAGTAGTGAACGTCATTTGGTTGACATGGTGATGACGATGATCTTTTGAAGTCGGTAATAATGAAATTGCTTAACGACTGGTGTTTAACAACTACAATCAGGACTTTAAGCTGTCGGTTAATATGCCCTCCGAAGCGCGGAGACGCTCCGAAATCAAACTATTTTGACTCTCGCTAGGGAAACTGGCTATGAGCGCATCTTGTCCATTGTGTGCCAATGTGGTTGAGTTGATCCTGGTACAGAGTTACAATGGCGGGAATGTGGGTGGGATGGGTCCCGTAATAATAAGACATGTATGACAATTTGATATTGTTTCTTCAGGACAAACTAACGGAGTGGACAGTGGACTTGTACCCTAAAGGGGTCTGGTTCAAGAAGAGCTTGCTCATCGTGTGGGCTGGCACTTATGATGTGAGTATACTTGCGTTCACCAGCCTTTCTGTAGTCTAGTCAGAGGCGCATTTTCTATACAAATAACGATTTTATTACCTAATTATGTACAGTCGAGGTATTTATTAGGTTTAAAAAGCCTAGAATATGATGATCTCCAGTAGGAGACGTAGTAACTTTAAGACTGACTGTGGATAATAGTTGAAATTTTAAAGGATTAAGCCTAGATATATTTCTAAATAAACCATTCGTCAATACTATATCTATATATATCTATAAGAGTGCTTTATCGATATTCCGGTACTGGTGGCACAAAACCGCGTTATTTGCTACGGTGACGCGCCAGGTGGTAATATAAATTCGACACATTGTTCGAGAGGGGTCGATTCGAGTAATTACTTCTCGTGATTTATGGCCGTCAGTGTGGACGAGAGAAATGTATTCAAAGCTGATGACTGAAGCTTATTGGCGCGTTTCTCTTCTCTGTCTCTTCTAATAATTTTCTTTAATTAAGATTACGCTTAATACGGATATTAATAGTTGTAAAAAAAATGTGAGCCGTCACGGGACGCCTGGCAGATGTGAAACATCGACATTATTTTGTAAAAGTAATATGCGGAACAGAACATATTGTGATAGGAACTAAATATGTCATAATGATAAAATAAAAAGTCGATTGCTCATGGCGACGCGTCGCCACACCGTACACACTACTATCGTATAGCGTGGCGACGCGTCGCCACGGCGTGCGTCGCCACGCCAGAAATCTGTTTTACGTGCGGCTATAGATGTTTCACATCAAATTCAATGTTAAAATTACTTATTTCATATTAATTATTAAAACAGTTTTATTATGTATTTCCGTTTTGTAGGTACCTGAGGTGGTACTGCGCACAGTTCGGATATCCATCACGTGCCAGAATTGTCCGGAGAACATCATCAACCAGTACGGCGAGGCGGAGCAGCTAGAACCCGATGTTAGGGTCAAGGCATGTACTTGGAGCTTAATAATTAAGTATAAAAACGGTTGATTTGGTCATTCTCTGACCAAATCGGAGTCGTTCTCACGAAAGGGCAGGTCAGAAGTACCCTAAACCGGCGAGCATGTATGAAGAATATAATGACAGTAATCGAGGCAAAAGACGTGTGCAAAGACCGTGACAAATGGAAATCCGTTGTCTCTGCCTACCCCTCTGGGAAACAGGCGTGAGTCTATGTATGTATGTATGTAAAAACGGTTAGTAGGTTAGGTAGGTAGGTAGTAAGTTAGTTTTTATTCACATAGACTTTAAAAAGCACGAGTTTTTGACTTTAAATTCGTAGTATTGAGTTTAAATATAATCAAACTCCGGTCGCGCTTTAAAGAATGCGTTCCTGGCAATCTGAATTGGCTACGTATAATTGAATAAGCGTTGATAAGGCCCCGTAAAGGAGAGGGTTGTAACAGGTAAAATCAAATAACTGTTACTGCTGTTCCTGTTTCACACAAATAACAGTTCCTAAATACTGTTATAAAATAACAATCTGTTATTTCATATTGCATGCTTACTGTTACAACTGTTCTGAGAAGTTATTATAAAGTGGTTGAATGGTATCATGTGGGTTTACAATAGGTGTCATTGTAATATGACTCTGTTGACAACTAAACAACTTATGCATTAGCTAATAAAAATTATTGCTAATATAATAAAATAAAATACACTTTATTGTACACAAAAAAAATAAAAGAACATTTAACAATGAAACATTAATTATAATCTACAATGGGCGGTCTTATCGCATAAAGCGATTTCTTCCAGCAACCTTTGGATGGATAGGAATTAAATGTGTAAAAATGCCAAATTAAGAAAAATGCTGAATGAAATAAATTAATAATTATTATGATAGTGACAGATAGTGGTCTTTCACAAGATTTTTGAAGCTTAGTATATTCTGAGAGCATTTAATAGAAAATGGTAACTCAGAACAACTATTTATGGGTCACACAAAAAATTGTCCGGCGCGGGAACCTAACCCGGGACACGAAGTGGCGAGGCGATTATCTTAGCCGCGGCGCCACGCGTGCAGTCAAGTACCTATGCGGAGATATAAAAGCAAAGAGCTTTTGAGGGATATAACAGGACGTGACAGTCACAGTAATTTATAGTTTGTGTCAGTAATTTGTGTGTTGTAAGCATGTAGTTTGTGTCCGTCAATTATATGTTTGTAACCCCGCGACACAGGGATTATATTCCCTAGTGCGGGCGTAGTTTAAAAAAAAAAACAGTTCATACATACCTATACCAGTTCTCATCTTATTCTAACTCAAGCAACTCTCACATACTTATTTTTTTTTAATTTTTTTTAGACAACGCCCACATTAGGTAATCTTATCTTTGTGTCGCGGGGTACTTTACAAACATATAATAGACGGACACAAATTACATCAAGACTCAGAACAACTATTTATGGGTCACACAAAAAGTTGTCCGGCGCGGGTACAGTAGCTGTTATTTGAGTTTGTTTGAGTAACAAACAAACTCAACACATACACACGTAACATACTGTTATCTAAACATATCTGTTATATTTAACTGTAACGATAAATACGCCTTACAACTATGGAAAGTTTATAAGGCCGAGGCGGAGATATTTGTATTCTCGAGTCTGTGGTATAATGTTTCATATTGTATGTGTACAGATTGGTATCCTGGTGTGGGGGGTGCAGAAGGGCGTTGAACACGTCTCCTCTGTAGTCGAACGAGTACATCGGTTTTCAGCACAAAATAGGTAAATATTTCATATGGAAACACAATAGTTTTGTTAAACCGGTTTTTACAAATTCATGTGGAATGCTAGATGAAATAGAACGTTAGTGAGTAAGAGAGAAAGTTAATGAGTGAAAGAGAGGTATGAATGATGAAGGAAGGTGACAGTTCGTTGTGCATTGGTTGTGACTAAGACGGAACGAAAGGACGTTATCATCATCATCATATCAGCCAAAAGACGCTCACTGCTGGACAAAGGCCTCCCCCAAAGATCTCCACAATTGCCGGTGTTGCGCTATTCGCATCTAGCGGTTTCCAGCGACCCGCACAAGATCATCGGTCCACCGTGTAGGGGGGCTGCCCACGCCGCGTCTTCCGGTTCGTGGTCGCCACTCGAGAACCTTTCTGCCCCATCGGCCGTCAGTTCCACGCGCTATGTGCCGCCCACTGCCACTTCAGTTTTGCAATTCTTCGGGCTATGACGGTGACTTTGGTTCGCCTGCGGATTTCGACATTTCTGATTCGATTCCGCAGGGAAACTCCGAGCATAGCCCTCTCCATTGCTCTTTGGGTGACCTTGAAAGGACGTTAAGATTACTTTATTTACTTTTTATTGTAGAAACCCGAAATATAAAATTATTGTGGAATTTTGCCCACCATTTTATTCCTACCATTTCAGAGCTCGTCCGGGTTTGAACCCGGGACCTCTCACATCGACCTCTCTACGTTCATTTTTTTTTTGCATTAGACTTTAACTCCATGCATTCAAAACAGATAGAATAACAGAGCCAACCCAAACCATCCTATGGGTGATTTAAAGGCGACTAAGGGATGCACCAGGTATACTGGCAGCAGCGCCTCCTGTGTACTAGCTACCACTTAACTACAGTCTCCAACTACCAACTAGCGGTGACCTAAGCAAACCCCTCCAAATGACAATACCTCCAAGTGGCAACCTTTGGGGGAAGCATTTGCCCAGTAGTGGATGATATCAGGCTGATGATACAAGGCACACCCAGTCTCTGAATAACCCTTAATGGGTCAAATAAATTATTATATACATTACTAGCTGTGCCCGCGACTTCGTCCGCGCATTTTGTAATGACTCCGTAACTCTTACATCAGAAAATATCTAATATTTTGTCTCTTGTCGCAATCTTATAAACCTTACATATTTCCATACAAAAGTTTCATCCCCTATACCCTATTGTTATTTTACACCCTTGAGGATAAAACTTTTAATGTCATATTTATTTATATCAAAAACTTCAAAAATAAGTTTCAAGCTTCTGGCTCCAAACATTATGACACTTCCATACCAGTTTTCATCCCCATTTTTAACCCCTTACAAACCTTTTTTAAAATGTAGACTATGTCCTTTTGCAGGCTCTAGACTATCTGTATACCTAATTTCATTTAAATCGGATCAGTATTATTGACGTGAAAGTGCGACAAACAGACAGAGTAACTTTCGCACTTATAATATTACTAGCTGTGCCCCGCGGTTTTACCCGCGTTAAATTTTATAAATTATCACAGCTCCTCCCCCGTAGGTGATAGCGTGATAATATGTAGCCTATATGTTGGACCGACCTTCTAGTAATATTCATGCAAAATTTGAAGTAAATCCGTGTAGTACTTTTTGACCTTAGCCCGGACATACATACAGAAAAATAGACAAAAATTCTAATAAACTATATTTTTGGCTTCGATATCGATTGTAGATCACGCCCCTAGTATCATTTAAAAAAAATTATCAATGTACAGTTTTGACTTTCCTACGATTTTATTATTTATTTATTTATCGGAAAACCAACATATATTTTACACATTTTAGACATTGCAATACAAAACAGGAAGCCAATTACAGGTTTTCACTAATAGTAATTTAAAATTTTAAAATTATATGTTTAGATTAAGGATTGTTCTACATAAATAAGAACTTAAACACTTAGTTTTTAATTGGCAGGGTGTTGAACATAGACGGTGCTCTGGACTTTGACGAGCTCAACACGCCGCTGTACACCCCCGCCACCAGCTCCAGCACTCGCGCCCGCTCCCCCTCCCCCGCGCCGCAGCCCACACCACACAAGTAAGTGCACCAACTCCAGCACTCGAGCTTGGTCGGAAGGAACGTTATTTCAGCTACTTACATATTAATAATATAATATCCTGGGACATATTTACACACGGCCATCTGATCCCAAACTAAGCAGAGCTTGTACTATGGAAACCAGATAACTGATATACTATATATACATACTTATACTGCACGTGTGGCGCAGCGGCTTAGACAGTCGCCTCGCCGCTTTATGTCGTGGGTTCGAGGCCGCGCAGACAGCTATTTGTGTGACCCATAAATAGTTGTTCTGAGTCTGGATGTAATTTGTGGCCGTCTATTATGTGTTTATTAAGTACCCCGCGACACAAGCATTAAATTCCCTAATACGCGCGTAGTCTTTAAAAAAATATATTAATAATTACACCCAGACTCAGGACAAACAGACATGTTCATGCACACAAATATCTGTCCTGGGTGGGAATCGAAGCCACGACCTCCTGAGTGAAAAAGCAAGCATTTGCCACCAGTATGTATGGGTCTGCTATCCTGCAGATCCTTATGAGAATAGGGGGAAAGGTCCAGCTTACTGAAGTCTGTGCCGCTGGATGAGTCTGGTCTTACAATAATGTTTAATTTACAATACTATTGAATTGGTTACTTGTAATGTTAGTGTTCAATTGGTCTGTTAGTCTAGTTAGTGACCCTGACTGCTATGCCATTGTGGGTTCGATTCTCACCCGGGACAAATCTTTGGTGATGAACACGATTAACTGTTACTATCTTGGTGTAATTTATCTATAATATTTATATATAAGTATGTTTTAGAGGCGCTCTTAGCCAGATGCTCTCACCAGTCCGTAAGTGATTGGCGAGGTCAAGCAACTAGGCTCGCGGTCAGTCCATTGTTGGGTGACCGCCAAAGTGGTTTAATTTGTGAGCGTCTCCGTGCTTCGGAGGGCACGTTAAGCCGTCGGTCCCGGTTGTAGCCATTAGGCAACAGTCGTTAAGCCATGTCAGAGGCCTACTAGGCGGCTTGAACAACTCTGACACCAGGGTAACCACTGCCCATACGATAAGTAAGTAAGTAGTATGTTTATCAGTGGTCTGGTTGCCATAGTACAGGCTCTGCCTAGTTTGGGATCATATGGCAGTGTGTTAGTTCTAAGATATTAACTTTTTTTTTTTGTTAATAAATAAATAAAAATGTCCAAGACTTGTCCCAGCTTCAAGTAATGCACATTTTGAAGATTTCGTACTTTCTTTCAGGCGGTGCTCAAAATGCACAGACTATTGTGAGGACCCTGAACCGCGACATCTCCTGGGCCCCAACAAGGACCAACTGAGGGTGAGTCTTAGATAGTCTCATTCCTTTTATATTTATATTTAAACACATGCCAATGCTTATATGTTATAGAACATTAACCTTCACAAAACCCGATTCCTTATCACCCAAGCTAGTACTTTATAATGAAAAGTTTAATGAGTAACTTACATAATGAATTGTATGTTGTCCAAAAATAGTTTCAATTTCTTCAGGAGATCTTCTTCAGGCTGAATACGACCCGCGTCACTGTGGCGCGTCTCACACTGATTGCTGAAGATGATCTCCTGAACAGATTGTAACAGTTGGCCGATTTCAAGATAAAAATTAATGACTCCCTAAAGTGTTTTCGTTATTGAGTTCGTTTAGGTTAAAAGAAAAAAGACAATAAGAATCCTTACTAATTCAATTCAAATATTATATTAGAGATATAAATATCCATATAATGTTAGTATAGCTTAGCCTAATGTTATTATCAATAACATTTAGGATTATTAAATTAAGAGTGTCTGGACTCTTACCCACCTGCGTAAAAGGGGAGAGTCCCACCGGTCTGAAAACAAATATTATAAATGCGAAAATAACTTTGTCTGGCTGTCTGTCGCGCTGTCACCCCAAAACTACTGAACCGATTTTAATGAATTTTGGTACATAGATAGTCTAGACTCTGAGAAAGGACATGGGCTACTTTTTAATGCGAAAAAAGGGTTGTAAGGGGTTGAAAGGGGGAAATGAAAAGTTTTATGGAAGTATCATCATGTATAAAGCTAGACGCTTGAAATTATTTTTTAGGCTGTTGATTAGATAGAAATAAATATGTGTGTTGCCAGTGATGACTTACGGAACAGAGACGTGGTCGCTCACTATGGGCCTTATCAGGCGGCTCAAGGTCACCCAAAGAGCAATGGAAAGGGCTATGCTTGGAGTTTCCCTGCGAGATCGAATCAGAAATGCTGAGATTCGCTGGCGAACCAATGTAGCCGACATAGCCCGAAGAATTGCCAACTGAAGTGGCAGTGGGCGGCACATAGCTCGTAGAACTGACGGCCGATGGGGCAGAAAGGTTCTCGAGTGGCGACCACGAACCGGAAGACGCAGCGTGGGCAGGCCTCCTACACGGTGGACCGACGATCTTGTGCGGGTCGCGGGAAGCCGCTGGATGCGGGCAGCGCAGGACCGGCTATTGTGGAGATCCTTGGGGGAGGCCTTTGTCCAGCAGTGGACGTCTTTCGGCTGATATGATGATGATGATGATGAAATATGTCATTCAAAGTTAGTAAAAGTTTTACCCACAAGGATGTAAAATAGTAATAGGGGATGAAAGTTTGTATGGAGATATGTAAAGTTTATGTGAATATTTTATAAGTTTGCAACAAGAGTTAAAATATTAGAGATGTTCTGATGTAATATTTACGTAGTCATTACAAAATGAGCGGAGGAAGTCGCGGGCTCAGCTAGTAGAAAAATATATATTATATAATGTTGTTTCACTTATATTGCAGATACAAGTAGTGATCGTCCCGCTGACGGACTACTGCCACGTGGGCGCGGACGACAGCACGCACGGATGACCTCCACTGCGCACGCGTCGCGCTCGCACGCGCGCGGTTCCCCCGCTGTGAGAGCGAGACGGCGATACTTTGCCTGTATATGTGGCGCTGCTTGTCGCGCGTTCAGAAGTTGCGGAGAATCTTTTGGTTTGGACTTCGTAGCTGTCAGTGAGATGGACGGTGTTCTGATATTTTTAAATAGCGGTAATGAATGAAGTCATTGATGTATGAAGTTTATGTAGTATTGTACTTTATGTAGTTGAATATAACAATTTTCCCCATTTTTTTTGTATAGATATTATTATTATATCGATCATACAAAATTGTTTAATAGACTCTTATGCGCACTCAGTAACCGCCCTGGTTTGATATTCAAACGCTTTAATTTTCCTATGAAATTAACAGACAAAAGGATTCCCATACATATATGTATCTCTATTTAACGTTGTTTTGTAATATATATGTTGTATACTTCTAAGTGAGAATAAAACTAAAAAATATGTTAACTTATAGGCTTATTAGGCTTTAGCTTTCAGCTATGTTTAATATAAATTACGTGTAAGTAAAATTGTGAAGTTTTCTGGAAATATTTCCACGAATACATCATTTAGTCGTTGTGATCCAGTGCGAAACTGCCATTTGAGACTTAAGTGGTATTGATAGAAGATGCTAGAAGTATGATAATAGATTCTTTTAAGATTTTCAACCAGAGTACAGTATTTTTAAGCAGACAGAAAATGAGTTGGAAGAGACCATGAAGGAATTTTGAGAGAAAGCTTTTGTTTTTCATTTAATTTATTGGAACGAAGTTCCTTATCGCGCGTTGTGAAAGGGGGCTAGACGGAAAAAATTCTTACGAAAAGTTGTCACGACACTTTTTGCAGCTCATGTTTCTCTGTCTGTCTCTCTCTCTCTCTTATAGAAAGCAAGCCAGATATTTTCATTTCTATTTCGCATTGAACAGTGTGGTGTCGCGACGATAATTTTTGTTGAGTGTATACAGGTTTTTTGTACATAATAAATAATGAGATATAACTTCGTTCCATCCGGGTGTCCCTTGACACCTCTCAAGTTTTTTGGCTAGTCTTGGCCAATAAAGCACAAGTCATACCGCTGAGATGAGAAAATATCTTGGAAGAGAATTAACCATAAAGAAAATCTTTCTATTAGTTATCAGCTTTTTTGGGAAACCAACAATAACCACCTCGAAGGAACACTTCATGTCAGCCAAACGACGACCACTGCGGTTTGTTTCAGTGTTATAACACACTCAGCAAGATACAAAATTAGTGATATCAATGTAGTGTACTACACGTTTTCCCATTCCACATCTGACATTGGCAGAATTGTCGACATCGGCACTAATTGCCATTTATAAAGAAGAAGAAGACGACAACTGCTGGACAAAAGCCTAGAATAGGATATACCATAATCGCCACGCGGGGCAGACGGGTTGGCGATTACAGTATAGTCATAGTTCACAGAGAGACGCTACTGCCCTTTTTTTTAATATTGTTTTACGGCTCTGGCTTCTTTGGCCTTATGAGCCTTCAGTACATATATTTTTATATCATTTATTTCCGTCATTGTCAAGTAAAGTCCGTCACAGTCAAGTCATACATAGTCCTTGTCCAACCCCAGTAAAGCAGTGGAGACTTTACTAGAGGCTTTTATGGAGTTTTGGTTACAACACGGAAAATCACAATTCACGGCAATATCGCACTTTCCTCCACTTGTGTACGTTGTCGAAGATGTTATGTCTAAAAATCCACCATATTTACACATAAAAACTCGAATTTACACCAGTTTTTGAAAATAAAACATAGCCTCGATGCGTCTTTTTCCGCGTTGGCGCCAAAAAACTTCGTTACTGCCCGTTCTTTTGTAGATATTGTCAGGAGGATTTCTACGCCTCCCATGGCAGTTATATTCGTCATCGTTACTAATACAGCACAGCGAAGGAATATTAACTTTCTGAAGAATTTTAGTCGAATGGAAGACCATGATAGTGTGTCCAATATGGTGGAGCTAATGATCGTTGGAGGTAGCAAAATTATGCTGTATCAGGTGCTCACCTATGTTGATGTATAAGCTATTGTTCTATGTTATTGCTGAAATGTGTTTTCTTTCTTCACGTCATACTTACTAATCTAACAAGAATTAAGGTATCCCAGTTGAAGAAATCAGCTCTGTAATAATTGTAAATTATTTGGTCGATACATTTTTCTGACAGTCGAAAAAGGAAAGGTTATCGGTCGGAAAAGGAAATGTAACTTTTTAGAATTATGATAACCTTTCTTTTTTAGATACATTTTATTATTGTTCTAATATGTATTTTTATGCCAAACTGCATATCCAATGAACATATTTTGATAGAAAAGTCTATGTTCGATAGCGCTTGAAGAGTAATAAATAATTCTATATGAAAGGTTGGTTTATTATAATTTGTAGTATTAAATGAGTTGTTACAAATGTTTGTGATACATGACTGCGTTTCAATGTTTGTTCAATAAAAAAATATATTCCCGTTTACAAATGGGTATCTAAAGAACAATTTGTTTTTTTTTTTCTATCATATCACCAAATCAACAAATTACAGACGCCAGCACATTAAGCTAACGCAATCTGTCAAATTTCCCCAATTAAAAAGGGAACCTTATGCCTAAGTGATGAAGTTGAAAACCTATAAAAGAAATTTAGCTTTAGCTGGATGTGCTGGCGTCTGTACAAGGTAAAAATAGCGGAGGAAATAACTAAACAAATTGAGGCGATCATAGCCAGTTGCACTCTGGTCTGTAAGTGATTGGCAAGGGAAAACACCTAGGCACCTACTCCATAGATGGGTGACCGTTAAAAGTGATCAGTATACTATAGTAGTCTTTGAAAGTGGTTTAAGTCCTGAGCGCGTCCGTACTTTGGAAGGCATGTTGAGCAGTGGTATCCGGTTGTTATAAGACAGCCGTTTTTTCTTTATTCAGTTTTACGGCTCCGGTTTCTTCGGCCTTATAAGCCTTCCGTAAAATATATTTTTATTTCATTTATTTTCCCGCTAAGCCGTGTGAGAGTAGGGCTACCAGATGGAAAAATCTAAAGACTGCAGAAAAGGCCTGATTTCTATTGAAAAATCCTAAGATTTACAGTTTGAGAATTATTTGTTCTGTGACTGGGTGTAATCTATATATAATATGTATTTATATTTATAAAAAATATATTTTTAGACAAGATGTAACAAAAAATTGACGCAACTATAGGGGCATATAGGGTCTCCTTAAACCAAATACACAAAATCCCATACCATCATCATTTTAATCTGCCCCTTTAAATAATCGACATCAATCGACAAGTCTTTTAATCGATATAACGTACGTCCCAAACAGCTGAATAATTTGCGGCCCCCTAGTCTTCTCAGTTGGGGCGCATTGGATCCGGTGGTAGCATTAAAGCGCGACCGTCGTTATTAACACGAGGTCCGTCATAATAATAATAATACCTTAATATAGACAGAACCATTCACACTATGTAGTAAAAATATTAGATTTAAACTAGATAATTAAACATAATCTCTTGACAATAACTTGATACGAGCTAGCTAAATATCATTGCTATAATAAAATAAATTTTATAAATGTTTTCATACAATCCGTGTACCTAAATATCTATGTTACTAGAAATAATAATGTATACAACTATATTACTACAAACATGTTCTGCTATTTACAAGCGCTTTTTTAAAGTCTACGTGAATAAAAACCTTTTTTTTTTATTTTATTTATTTACTAGTAACGTAGTAATACAGCTCACTGTCGCAAAAATAGTAATTAATCGACAACTTTTTTATTGACATAACCTGAGGACATAACGTACAGACCAGCACATCAAGCTGCCCCAATCTGTCAAAAGTGAACGTTATGCTTTTGTGATAAAGTTGGAAATTTTTAAAAGGAAATTTGACAGATTGGGGTAGCTGGATGTGCTAACGTCTGTACATCCTAAACAGCTGAAAGATTGCGCTCCCCCTAGTAGCCTATAAACAGCGGACTGTGAAAAAATAGTACCAAGTTTCAAACTTGACTCCGTGATCTTGTATGCCCGCCTGGTACGCTGCAACATGATTCTGACACTTTAGGTTTTGATTTCAAGGTATGTTATAAGTTGTAATAAGTTACGCCGACGACATGGTGCTCTTGTCTCCAACGATAGGAGGTCTCAGGCGGCTTCTAGGGTTGTGTGAAGATTATGTGAAGGCTCACGGGCTCAGGTACAACGCCAAAAAGAGTGAGTTACTTGTGTTCAAGGCAGGCACCAAATGTTACTCTAACGTGCCACAAGTCACAATTGCTGATACCCCTCTAGCAAAAGTAACTCAATTTAAGTACCTGGGTCACTGGGTCACAGATAATCTAAACGATGATTTGGATATTGAAAGAGAACGTAGGGCGCTGGCTGTCCGATGTAATATGCTGATTCGTAGATTTACACGTTGTACCAAGGACGTCAAAGTTACACTTTTTAGAGCCTATTGCCAGACATTTTACACGTGCAGTCTGTGGATCAGGTATACGCAGAGGGCATACAGCGCCCTTTGTGTGCAATATAATAATGCTTTCAGGATGTTGATTGGGCTGCCACGTTTTGTAGTGCATCGCGGATGTTTGCGGAAGCGAGGGTTGATGGTTTGAAGAAGAAGAAGAAGAAACAATTTATTTTCATAAAGTACGGAAAATACATTCGATTTGAAAAACAAATATTTAATTTTATACATTATTAATTAATTTTATTCGTACTGGTATGAAAAATGGCCATATCTCAGCTAGTACTGCATTTCTGCAGTGCTGATCTTCCGATGGTTTCCACGCCGTCATCCGCAAACGGTGTGCATCCCTCCTACGCAGGGTGCGTGGTAGCTCACACAGCATCTTGAGCGCATTATGTGATAAATGGGATATTCCGATGCTGGAGCACTGGATACGACTGCACACGACGTAGACGGTGCCCTAGTACCGCGATATTATATTTATTATATTTTGTAAAATTACTAACATTAGGTTAAGATTTTTTGTAACTAACATCTTATGGACTTAAAATGGTCTGAAATAAATGATTAATTAAATTAATTATTAATTAATAGCACTGCTGGCTAGCATTTAGATATCTATCTATCTATACATATAATAAATCTGTGGAAAAATAATTTTTGTACATCGAAAGAAAATCCAAAAAGAATAGCCAGGGTATTAAAGAACAACCAGTAGAACCCATTTCCAGCATTTTTGTCTGTTTGTCTGTTTATATATTCGGGTATCACGTAAAATATACGAAAGCAATGTAGAAAACTTGTATACACAACTTGTTTTATTGCAATCGGTTCAGTCTATCAAAAGATATTAGATTTTAAAGTAATCACGAAGAAAAATAACACACATTTCGTTACTTCAAGATGAACTAATGTTTATAGTTGAACTACCTAACTGTCCGATAGATGTCATTGTGCATTTTAGGACATCTCTTTTCTGAATGAACTAGGTTGATAGTTGATTTTTATTTCGATAGATGTCGTTGTGCATTTCTTTTGACTCGCGGTGTTAAGATTTGCCCGTGTTTGCTGATTGCATGAGTTACGTAGGGTTTTTAATGTTCTGAATTGTTTCGAAATAAGGTCTAGGTTGCCTAGAAGTACGTTGTTGTCAAAAATTGGTTATTAAAAAAATCTGTTTTCTTTGGGCAAATTGAATTATGTAGAAGGTTGGATTTGTTATAATTTAATTTTAAGTTATTGATAATTGATTTTTATTTCGATAGATGTCGTTGTGCTTGATAGTTGAATTTTATTTGGATAGATGTCGAGAAAGATATTGTTAGAAGAGTAAATGCGGGGAACAGAGTGAATGGGGCACTACACGCCTTTATGAGTAGCCGACAAGTCTCAAAGAAGGCTCGACTGGCCGTGCACGATGGAGTGTTAGTGCCAACTTTAATGTATGGAAGTGAAAGTTGGGTATGGCAGAAAAAGAATGAAAGTAAAATAAATGCAGTGGAAATGAGAGCTCTGAGAAGTATGTGTGGTGTGACTTTGAGAGACAGAATTCGAAATACTGATGTAAGAGAGCGTAGTGGTGTGAAAGAGGATGTAGTCACAAAGATTGAAAAAGGTATGCTGAGATGGTTTGGTCATTTAGAAAGGATTAATGAAAGAAGATTGACAAAAGAAGTATACCTGGCCTGTGTGAATGGTACAACCGGAAGGGGAAGACCTCGTAGAACATTCTCTGATCAAATTGGAGACGTACTTAGAAAAGGTCAGGTCAGAAGTACCCTAAACCGGCGAGCATGTATGAAGAATATAATGTCAGTAAACGAAACGAAAGAGGTGTGAAAGGATCGTGACAAATGGAAGTCCGTTGTCTCTGCCTACCCCTCTGGGAGACAGGCGTGAGTCTATGTATGTATGTATGTAGATGTCGTTGTGCATTGCTTTTGACTCGCGGTGTTAAGATTAGGGCTTTGAATGTTCCGAATTGTTTCGAAATAAGGTCTTGGTTGGCTAGAAGTATGTCGTTGTCCAAAATTGGTTATTAAAATATTCTGTTTTCTTTGGGCAAATTGAATTATGTATAAGGTTGGATTTGTTATAATTTAATTTTAAATAATAATGTCAGTCGATCGAAAGTTTGTGCTGTCGATTCGTTTGTAACGGGAATGTACGGACGATTCGAATTTTATTGAGCCTGTCCGAATGAATGTATTTGAATGTAGTAAATAAACCCTGTCTCTCATAATTTTCTCAGCACAAATCTACCTATGTAAAAGAGGAAACTGACTGACTGACATATCAACGCCCAGCCTGAACGGCTGGGGTTAGAGACTTGAAATTTTGCCGATAGATACTTTTAATGACGTATACATTCACTAAGGAAGGGTTTTTGGAAATACTAACCCTAAGGGGGTAAAATAGAGAATGAAAGATTGTATGAAAATCCGTCATTTTTAAAGTTAAAGGCATTGAAACTTATATTTAGTAGTTCAGCTAAAAATAAAAATAAATATTTTAGAATTTTTGGCAATTCCACCCCAAGGGCGTAAAATAGGGGATGTAAGTTTGTATGAAAGTGTGTAATTTTTTAAGTGAAAAGCATGAAAATTGGTACTTGGCCTTTCCGTTAAAAATAAAAATATGTATTTCAGGATTTTAGGAATTTATCACCCCTAAGGGCGTATAATAGGGGATGTATGTTGCGTGTGGGTATACCTATAATGGTTCTGAGGAATTTGAAGCCACCTAAACTTTGCAACGGCACTAGGTTTCAAGTCAAACCTTTGCATCGTGTTATAGAGGCTACTATTATGCCTGGATCCGCCCAGGGAGAAACAGTGTTCGTGTCACGTATTCCGTTAGTGCCAAATGATCTCCCTTTTCAGTTTAAAATACTGTATTTCCCTATAAAAGTGTGTGTCGCGATAACCATCAACAAATCGCAAAGTCCAACTCTCAAGTTAGCTGGAATTGACTTAAGGAAGGCGGGCAGGTTCACGTGGCGTGCTCACGTGTGAGTTCATCCCACAGTCTGGTCCATGTAGTGCGAGGACCTACGTCTTTTGCTGACCTCCGTAAAGTTGATGATATTGAACATCCCACATACCAGGCCGCTTGCCGAGCACGCCATTTATTAGATGGAGGTCAGCATTGGGATGTCGCTCTAGCGGAAAGCATGGGTGAGCGATAGTCCACATCGCTTGCGACATTTGTTTGCCATCTTATTGACCTTTTGTGCGTTATCGGGTGCTAACCAGTTATGGCAAAAGTACCATGACAAGTTTGCTGAAGATTTTATGAGACATGTACAACTAAATACTGATAGAGAAATTCCTGACAGGGTATGTGAAATTTGTCACAACAGGTCCTTATTGGCTATTCAAGAGATAGTTATAAGTATAGGAGGGAACTAGATCAGTCAGAGGCTGCGAAAATGCACAGGAGTTTGCCAATTTATTGTAAAAAATAGGCGATGGCACATACCCAGTACAAGATGGAAGTTATTTTGATTGGTAATCTCTGCTCTTACGTTACATCACAGCAGGAGCTAATTTCTTCTGCGTACGGAGATACCACGAACATGGGAAATCAAGCTGGTTCTTGGCTATGTCAGCGAGCTATTTTGACTCCCCGCAATGACCAAGCTGCGGCAATTAATTTCAAAATATTGACTCATGCGCCCGGGAATAGTAAAGAATATAGCTCAATAAATACAGTTATGGAAGAAGATGACGCCACGCACTACCTGGTAGAATTTATGGATTCCCTCAGCACACCCGGACTTCCAGCCCACAAAATAGTATTCAAAATCGGTGTACCAATAATTCTCCTCAGAAATGTATGTCCTCCCAAACTTTGTAACGGCACTCGGCTCAAAGTCACAAATCTGCAGCAAAACATTATCGAAGCTGAAATATTAACAGGTTGCGGCGCCGGTGATATTGTTTTTATTCCAAGGATACCTATAATTCCTAAAAACTTTCCTTTCGCTTTCAAACCAGTGCAATTCCCAGTCAGTCTCTGTTATGCCATGACGATTAATAAAGCTCAGAGCCAGACATTATCAGTTGCGGGGGTGGACCTAAGTATTGGATGCTTTTCCCATGGTCAACTATACGTAGCTCTTTCACGCGTAAACAACCCCAATAACGTTTTTGTGTACGCTCCAGATGTTCCACAGGTAAAATAAATTAGCACTAAATTAAATTAAAAAAAAATGTATCAGTATCCTCCCACAGCGCTATACACAAAAAATACATTTTTAAGTTCCGACATCCACGTGAACGAAGTCGCGGGCACAGCTAGTTTATAATATAGTCACCTGTAGCATCTTACAGAACTCTGAAGTATTAAGTATGTGTGCATTGTTAATATGTCTGGAACATGCGACGAACACGCGTACATAAAGGTGTGTGAGTGTGTTAATTAATAAATTAATAATTAACCTACGTACTCGTATTTTATTTACGACTGTCAGGAATGCGCTGGGCATAAAGGAGTTATTTTTTTTAAGTGTTTAGAAAAGCAGCATTCTTTATATAATTTCCCACTGTTGTCATTGATTATCTTTTCAGAATAAATGCATTTAGGTATTTGATCTACTACAGGGAAATAATATATAAAAATATACGGAGTTCTATCTGTGTACATATATATACAGCATACATATGGACTCATGGAAAGCGTGACGAGACGATGAAGCGAGTTCCATGATTTTTGTTCATCTAAAAAATGCTCAACGCGCCTTAGGAAGTATTCATTTAAAAAAGATTTGAATTCTTTGGTGAAATCAAACTTATTTGTATGAATAAAGTATTTATTATATAATTGACGATACAAATAAAACGTACAATAAAAAATAATACAAAGCTCTCATAAAACGCTAAGTTTCCATTCCACATGTATCTCTAGATCGTTTCAGATAAACATGCATTAAAAGTAATGGAATATTCTATTCATTACAATCGTAGCGGAAATAAACAATATCAACGCAGCAGTGCATTCCAGCAGGCCTACCATAACTGAAACACATTCCACTTTAGGTAACAATACAAATTCGTTGTTCAACATTTCGTCTTAAACATTTAACTGTTAATTGAACACTATTCCATAGACAACTCGAGTATATTTTCACATCATAATTGACAAAATACGCCTCCATACAATTTTTTTCATTCAGTAATAATAGATAAAATCAAGGCAGTTTTACAAACTTATCCAAAACTACACAAATATGAGCAACTTAACATTAAGCTCTTACATAATCATGACTTTGACTTACATTATTACTTATTCTATTTTATACATAGAACAGATATTTAAGCACATTCAGATTCAGAAAATTGCGGGTTTCACAACTGCATGGGATTAAATCAAAATATACTATGTATTATAAAACGTTTTGCTGAAAGATATTTTACGCAGTCTTCGTATGGATACATTGGTAGGTACAGTCGAGACCTCAGGCGAAGCGAGACAACGAAACGTATGAACGATATCGAGCCAGGTGATTGTTGTAGCGTTGTAATTTGCGAACGGTAACACGCCCTCAATCAATAACAACCAACCATAGCACTGCATTCTCATCAATAGCTTAAACGAGTTTGTACGTTACGTTTTTTTTTTACAAACTCATACTAATCCAACTGTTTCCAGTAGAGCATTTTGACCTCCGAAATCTAAACAAATATTTCCAAGAATTTTGTTTCGAGTTCTGGTTGGTTGATAGCCAACCTTCTGTGCCTAGAGCATGTCAACTTGTTAGTTCCGGTTGGATGTTGGACAACCTTCAGTGCCCAGAGCCAATTAAGTTGCAGGTTGTGGTTGTTTGAAGAAGGTCAAGAATTCAGAAGCTTAATAGACCTTAAGAATGATTGGTGTGTTACGCGTCCAGATCGTGGTCAGCCAATTAAGCTTTAAGCTACGCATCATGCAAAACTGGACCCCAATATACATGGGAAAATGGCAAAGAAATTGATTTGATAGAAAGGCTTCTTTGTTCGACTGTACCTACATATATTCATACATATTATGCACGAATCAACTGATCATCTTTCTGCTTTAGTTTAGGCTAAAGTCGTGTCCTACCTGGAGCTGGTATGACAACATACGACCTTTAATGACCGTATCAGGCAGTGAGTAATTTCTTTTAATGTCGCATTTTTTTAAATACAATTCTTACAAAATTTCCCGTGGAAAAGACTATAATACCAATCAAGTAAGCTTAATATACTTATTTATTGACGACCCTTAAGTCAGGGATTGCAAACCTTTTAGCATATTTATGAGCGATGGGGATTTTTATAATTTTCTAATGTCAAATTAATATTTTATCACAATAGAGGAGTGGACTGACCGTGATGTTTAATTTCATAAATATAAAAGACTAGCTGTGCCGCCTATGTGTTACTTGGATATATAAGCTATATTACTACAGAGTCCCATCAAAATACGATCGGTACATTTTGCAGGAAATATTAACGAACATTCGCTTTATTTTACAATATATGTGGGCTGATAATCTTTTTAGATATACAAGTTTCAAGTTCTTGGCAGGGGTAAAGTGGGAGAATGCTTAGTCCCGTGCTCGCAATAGACTTAGTATGTAAATTCTGTCTTCACTACAAGTGATGTCATAGTTGTTAGTATAGCTTGTTCTTTATCTATCATGATTTTTAAATACTTATAACTTCGTTAGTTAAGTTTTATTTGCGACCAGTCTTAATACTGAGAAATAAAATTAAACTAGACCGCACCCATATTGAAATAAGACATTATGTCGTGTGACTATCTTTAATATAATAGCGTTTAGATTTGCTATCCCTGTCTTATATAATTAATTATATGAATTACTTAAAAATAACGCACTTAAGCTTTATTAAGAGAAAAATAAATCTATGAAATTGAATTGGAAGAATATAGTAAGCGCAATACACGTGACCGGGCTGAAGTTTATGCATAATAATATACACGAATTCAAAATTAAATTTAAAATATAGAAAAATAAAGTCAGCAAGATGTCTTTTTTTTAATCAGTAATAATGTAATGAATGTTTTTCAAAATACTTGCTCCTGGTGATCTATAATTCATCATTCATTCATGAACAGAACAGGCACCAGTCTCTCACAAAGTTAGGTTCTAACTTAGTGCCCCAACCATAATTAAGATGTATTTGTTTTAATTAGCGAATAAAAGAAAAAGTTAAAATTCTCTTCACATAGAAGAATGTATTTCTTCTATGTGAAGAGAATTTTAACTTTTTCTTTTAAAGAATTTTGATTTGATTTGGTTGCTCATTATCAAGTGTAATTTGAGTTTCTTTAGTATCCCACATTACCACGTAACTCTTGTTTCTCAGATTGTAAGATTTCGACCGGAAGGCTGTGGGAATTGAGCTCCCAAAGTAGTACTTAAGTTCAAAATAAATGAATTTGAAACATATCTCCTGCCTAAAAATGGATTAAGATGCATATCTCCGATCGAAAAACTTTCGTTATCTGAACTAAATACTTGCAAATTTTAAAGCATAAAATCTCGGGTGAAGCCGACCATGATGTTTTGCGCGAACTACAACCAGTAAATTTCACAGAAAATATAAAAAAAAGTTTAAAAAATTATAATTTTACTAAGGTGGATAATTTTTATCTTTAAAATTATATTTACCATTTCAATTATATGTGGTAACTCTTTTATGAAGTACCAGTTGAGTTCAAAGTAAATACGTTTGCACCATTCTTGAATAAAAGTAAATATTTTAAGTACTAAGCTAGTTGAGCTATACATACTAATATATAATATTATAATTCGTTTTGGATGGAACAGTGAATGCAGAATTTCAAAGAAGAATTTAGAAAAAAAGCAAGATTATAAAATCGCTTTTTGGTATTGACAGTCTTCCATTCTTATTACATAGACTATGGTTACGTTCCAAATGTCTTTTAAAAAGTTATTGTCATTTTTTTTATAAAAAATACTTTGGAAGAATTTATGTCCAAAAATGTCTCACTTCTTATCACAGTGTTGCATTAAAAATATTATCAAGAACGTTAAAACATTTATTTCACTATAATAAAAAAAAAATTAAAAAGGTTTGTAAGCAGCAAGCACATACATTTTAGCACTTCCATTAAACTTTATTGACATCAAACACTTAATACTTTTAAAATCTTATTCATTGTTTTGTTATGACAAATCTCCGTTTCTTAATACAATAATAATATATTTATTCATGAGTTAAAGTAGGGCCAATTTAATAGATCACATTTGCCACTTCATCAAAATTCAACAACTTAACCTTAACCGGCGGGCATAGAATATTATTTATGTTTTCGTAGTAAGAACTGCACATATGCTTCATTATTTTCAATTACGATTTATCTTTATTGTAACAATTACCAAATAAGGTCATTTTACAATTCACTTTACTAGTAACTGACAGATGTCAAATGTTATCTATTAAATTGGCCCTACTTTAACTCATATCATTACGCTTTTGGGTAAATAATTCTTATTTTAAAAGCAAGAAAACAGACCGTTGCAATCTTAATTGCTGTCAATAAAAATAATTGAAGCTCAAACGACTGAAAAACAAAGGCCTCTAACAAAAAAAAATCATCAGTGTTGGCAGTAAAGAAAAAGTTATATAATGAGCTAGATTGCGACGGTCTATTCTTTTAGCCTGTTTACACTTCGTTAAGTTGCAAGTGATATTGTGTATTATTTGATTAAAAATGAATATAAAAATGGCGATCGGCGGGACATAGAAGTCTAAATGCAATGTGAACGTTATTACGTGTTATGAGCATTTATAACAGACTACAAAAGGGACAGGTTTTCAACTCGATCTGTAATTATTTTTCGTTTATAGAGTCAGATTACTCCAGCATTGGACATTCGATTAATGTGTACCTTTTTATGGTATAAAGGAAACTTGCGAGGTGGTCCCATAAAAATGTCACCAACTGACTTGTTTTTGAATTGGATAGTTTATATTATAGCATAACAATAAAACGCTTATTCTAAGGATATTTTCGAATTATTAGAATATGGAAAATGGCAGAAATATTTTATTTATTTTTCTTTTTTTTTTAATTTAACGAGCAAGTGGGTCCATATGGTAAGTGATCGCCGCCGCCCATATACACTCGCAACAAAAGAGGCGTCGCGGGTGCGTTGCCGGCCTTTAAGAGTCAGCAAACTAGTGTTGCTGACCCTTCCCCCCACTTCGATGAGCTCAGGCGACTATACTCACATGCAGAAACCCAAAATTATAATTATTAATGTTATTATTAAGGGATGTCTTTTGTAAGGTGGAGGGACTTCCCCAGTGGGGCTGCTCTTTGAGCGAAAGAACGCTGTGCCCTACCTCTCTCTATAATCTAAAACCAAGTAATTATAAAATATGCTTTGACTGATTAAGGTTTGAACATGTTCTTTTGTGCTTTCCGCACGTCAACTCGCGCCTTAAAGTCGCCAATACTTAACACTGTGTGCTATAAAATCACTTCTACTCAAAACTTAACAAAGTGTAAGGACCATCAGTAACTTAGTTCCAGCTATGTCTCTACAACATTTAACACATAATACTAATGCCCAAGCGGTGCGGTTTGTTCGTAGTACAAAATGACTGGTGGCATACTTAGTTACGTCATAGGAGGAGTTCCTTCGGGAACAGATTCATCGATGCGTAGTCTTCCAGTACCTGGAGAGAAATAAAGGTAAGTTAAGTAATGGTATTAGGCGTTACTTTGCGGAAATCCATAACATTCACGGTCACCGTAGCCTAGTTGGTGATGCTCCTGCCTACGAAGCTGGTGGTCCTGGGTTCGAATCCCGGTAAGTGCAAATATTTGTGTGATGAGCACGAATATTGGTTTCTGAGTCATGGATGTTTTCTATATATATAAGTAATTATCTATCTATATAAGTATGTATATCGTCGCCTGGTACCCATAGTACAAGCTTTGCTTAGTTTGGGGCTAGGATGATCTGTGTGATATTGTCCCTAGATATTATATTATCAAAAAAAAGGGTTATATATCGCTAATTGCCCTCAAAAATATGCATACATATTGTAAATAGTCTAACTGGTGAAGTGCTTTGAAGTACGTGAGTATTAAGGATACAATATATTATAGCTAATGATAATATTTATGATCATTCATAAACCCTCGTAGAACATTCTCTGACCAAATCGGAGACGTTCTTAAGAAAGGCCAGGTCAGAAGTACCCAAAATCGGCGAGCATGTATGAAAAATATAATGACAGCAAACGAGGCAAAAGATGTGTGCAAAGATCGTGACAATTTTTTTTATTTTTTTTTGTCGGGACTTGTCCCTCCCTCTTACCCACCACTGCAACTCCTGTAAGCCAGGATCAACAGCGGCACAGAATGAAATGACACTGAGCGGTGAGGCTCATGCATGTCCCGGGGAATCGCTTTAACTGTCTTGGATCCCACAACGAATTTAATCAGAAAGAAATAAAAGGAGGAGTTGGAAAATGAATTAATCCTTAGTCGCCTTTTTCGACACCCACGGGATGTTATGGTGGCCCTGTTATTCTTACCGCCTTGAGGTTGTCGACGGTGGGCGCGGGCACGTCGGGCTGCAGCAGCGCGCGCAGGCGGCCGCCGTGCAGGCACAGCTGCTTGTTGAGCAGCAGCTCGGCGCCGGCGGACGGCTCCAGCGGCGTGTGCGCCAGCGCGTGCGCGCGGCACACGTCGGCCCACGCCGTCAGGTGCTTGTCGTTGGCCTCCTCTGCCACCGACGCGATGTCGTTCTGCACAACACCAACGGAACCATTCATATTATAAGTATTTACTTATTAAATAAATACACATCCAATCTTTAATATCATCTCCTGAAAGAACTCTTCTGCTGGACAAGCCTCCCTCTAGAATTATTTTGGGGGGATATGCCATAATCGCCATGATTGGCGACCGCAGTAAAGGTTAGCTGCCCACTCTCTGGTAGATATTCCCTCGGGTCGACTTCTACACCACCCACAAAATAAGATGGAGTGGTGATATTCTGACATTCACAGCATTTTTTTGTAGAATACTACTAAATTTAATTACGAGCTAATTAATTAACCTGTTGGTATAGTATTTAGTGACCCTGACTACTAAACCATCGCTCGTGGGTTCAATTCCCAGCCAGGACAAATCTTTGTGCGATTAGAACGATTATTTTTTTATGTCCAGTTGTTATTTATTCGGGTATAACATACACTTGTACTTGTCAAGCTCACAATGCAGAAGAAAAATATATATAGGGCCTTTGCATCTGTTACAGACGATTTACGGCGCATTGTCTGAGAGACATTTCTTATGATGGCTAAACAAACCAATGCGAGAGCGACATAGCCTGCCTGACAAGAGAAGTTTGCGGTGGTTGGTCATATACAATATTGTAGTAACAAAATTTTTCAACTAGTCCGTCCGTGCAGTCTGTTTTAACATATAAAATCATGTTCTTTCAATAAATAACAAGTTACTTAGCTACTTTGTTCAAATTTCATACATTTTAGTATTAATAAAAAAACACCGATCAGTTTATTTAGCAAACTAAATTAGAATAGACCTGCGTTGTTACACTTTGATCGCAACCTACATTTGGTAGTGCAACGACAGGTAGCAGAACATTTTTGTACATTTATTAGATTAGTGTTCATAAAGAAAGTTTAAATGAAAATTTCGATATCATTGTTATAACCGAGTCATGGCTTAATGATACTGTGTTTGACCACCAAATCTTAGATTATAGATATAACGTTTTTCGGCGTGATCGTTGCTCTACTAGGTATTCTTATAAAAAAGAGGGTGGAGGAGTATTAGAAGCAATTCTAAAATCCATAAATGTGCTACGGTTGCAGGCTTGGGAGTCGAAGTCCGAGGAACTGTGGATTTCCATCAAAATTGGGCGTAACAGAAATGCATATTCATTAAATATATGTTCCATTTATATACCACCGCCCGTCATTGCCGAGCATATTAAGGAATTCTTAAATAATTTTAGTAAAGTTGTGAATAGCAAATTATGTAAAAATTCTCACACGCTTCTCATAGGAGATTTTAACTTTCCTCGTATTACATGGCAACGGAATGTTTCTCCGGAGTTATGTTAGCCCTTGCCAAGTGGAGATTTGGTTGAAGGAAAATTTCTTGGAGGAAATTATGTTTTGTGGGATGGAACAAATTAACCATATTCACTACAGCAATCACCGTATCCTAGATTTAGTCTTTTCAAATTTCCCTGACCAAGTTCAGGTTGTCGAGGCGGATAAACCTCTGACCAGGCTGGACCCGCATCACCCAGCAATTATAATTAGCTTACACCTAACTAATAATAAATATCTTAGAACGGACCGTAGCCCTACGCTAAACTTTAACAAATCTGATTTTGAGGCAATTCATGCAAAACTGGCTCATATTGATTGGGACTACGTATGGCAGCATTCCCCATTTATGGACGTGGACAGTAAGGTAGAGATTTTTTATTTGAAAATTCAGCCTATAATTGCAGAGTTTACGCCACTTTCCCGCAAACGTAACCAAAGATATCCGTCTTGGTTTAGTAAATCTCTAATAAAGTGTCAAAATGAGAAAGCTAAATATTACAGTCGTTTTAAAAAGTATCTCAATTTGATGGACAAATTTACTTACGAGTTACTTAGAGACAGATGCGAGACTATGATAAAAGAATGCCTCCGAGATTTTATTAATAACGCAGCGACTACTATTCAAATAAACCCAAAATATTTTTGGTCATATGTTAATGCCATGAAGGCTAATGGTACGGCGTTACCAGATCGTATGACATTAGGAAATAAACATATTAATATTAATACATCCCAAGATATTAATACCCAAAGTGGTCAAGGGATAAGTGATCTTTTTGCGGAGCATTTTAATTCAGTCTATAACATGTTGGGAACGGGGTTAAAGTCAGTTGATGTGAACATGGCAACAATTAACGTGCCAAATCTCTGTAATGTAAGACTATCCGAATCCGAGATATTGAAAGCGCTCACAGATTTAGATGTCACTAAAGGTGCAGGGCCAGACGGTATACCACCCATCTTACTAAAAAAATGCGCTAAATCGCTTCTCACAGATATTTAATTGTTCGCTTAGTTTAGGCACTTTTCCAACGAAATGGAAAAAATTACCCCAATATTCAAAGATGGGGACATCTCAGAGGTGTCTAATTATCGACCAGTCTCCATACTTTCTTCTTTGGTAAAGTTTTTGAATCTCTTGTTGTAAAAAAAAATTATTGGCATGTTAAACAACAACTCCATCCTGCGCAACATGGTTTTCTCCAGGGAAGATCAACAACAACAAATCTTTTATGTTTTGTTAGTGATATTGCAGATGCATTGGACGAAGGGAAGGAGGTACATGCCGTGTATACTGACTTTAGCAAAGAATTTGACCTTATTAATCACAACATTCTGCTAAAAAAAAGCTGTCTTTAAAGCGCTGGTGTGAATCATATTTAAAAAATAGATCTCAAATGGTAGTGGTTCACGGTTTTAAATCTCAGTCAAACGTTACACCATCAGGGGTCACCCCAGCGATCGCATATGGGCCCCTTATTATTTTTAATTTTCATAAATGATTTGGCTTGTAAATTGGAATGTAAATTTACCATGTATGCCGACGACCTAAAATTGTATCAAATTGTTAATTGTGACGATGACCTAATAAAGTTGCAAAATGAAATCAATAAACTGACGGGATGGTGCATCGAGAATAATATGATTCTGAATGCTAGTAAATGTAAGCATATTAAATTTACAAGAGAGAATTCAATTTGCTGTACCTCGCCAAAGTAGTAGACTTTGTAATAGGCGGACATTTGAAACGGCTCATTGCCGTACCAATATTGGACAACATGCCCCATTTTATAGAATGGCCTCAAGCTATAATGGCATACGACAGCTTTTTGACATCTTTTCCAGTGGCTTAGCATCAGCTAAACATTGCATCAAAAAAGCTTGAAGAGCCAATGCTTAGATAATTGTTAGCTTTTCCATTTTTTTCAGTTATTATTTTTAATTTAAAATTTTTAGTTTCTGAAATTATGTCCTAATTTATTTTTATATTTAATTTTATTCTTTAGTTTAAGTCGTTTAGTTATTAAAGCACGCTGTGTTCACAATTTTAGGGCATACAGTTTGGTTATTTGTTTTATATAGATTTGTGTTTTATATGAAGGAGTTATTGTATTGTCCGATTTGAGAACCATAAATAAAAAAAAAAAGGACATGGTTTGATTCGGACGACTTGCTTTTTCATTACGATTCGTCCTGTTGAACATTGATTGACATTTTATACATACATTTAATTGCCAGCAATTTAACTTAAGCGACATATACCTGAGGGCACTCTAATTCTACTGGGTGGGTTACAGCAAAGAATATCACCACGCCATCTGATCCCGTGGGGGGCGTAGAAGGAACTATATACCATATCATACCACTATGACCATAATACTTTGTTCGCCAACCCGTCTGCCAAATGTGGCGATCATGGCCTTAGGCCACCAGAATTATGTACACAATATGGGGATCTCTGGGGAGACCTTTGTTGAACAGTACATGTCTGTCAGCCGATTTGAAGATACCGATGGGCCTCGGGCCACCACAGCTCGGGGGGCCGCTAAAGTAAAAAGACGGAATTTTACAAAGAGGGTGTGATCCCTCGCACAGATAAAAAAAGTCATAATAAGTAGTATGACGCAGCGTGGACCAGCCCCCTACTAGATGGACTGATGATCTTGTTAGGGTCGCTGGAACTAGATGGATGCGGATAGCGCAAGACCTGCAGATGTGGAGATCTTTGGGGATGCCCTTGACCAGTAGTGGGCGTCTTTCAGCTGATATGATGATGAAGTAATGTAACCTAATAATATGGCATGGGTGTTAACTTGTCTCCGTTCTGCTAGATACACTATTTATAGTACTGACCTTAGCCAACGTAGAGATAGCAGTTCCATAGTAATCATGGTTGATCTTAAAGATCTCAGACACCAGCTCCGCCAGGCTGCCCTGGGTGCTGTTAGCTTCGTCCACGACGTTGTATATCTGCTTATTGGCTTCGGGCCTCGTGCCGAGGGTCCAGATAGCTCTGCACACGTCGCGGACGTGGACTGTGTTCATCTTGAGGTCAGCGGTCCATAAGAGCTTCATGGTCTCGTTGAGATGCTTGTAGATGCCGCCGTAGAGAAGACGGGGCGCTGCGGGGAGATAACGTAGGTTAATTAATTCTTTTTGTAATACTAAGGGACATTATCCACACACGACCATCTGATACCTATTAAGCAAAGCTTGTACTATGGAAATCAGATAACTGATATACTACATATACTATATATATGGCCTTTGCGTTTATTACAGACGATTTACGGCGCATTGTCTGAGAAACATTTCTTTTGGTGGCTAAACAAACCAGTGCGAGAGCGACATAGCCTGCCGCAGGCCTGACAAGAGAAGTTTGCGGTGGTTGGTGCCGAGCCGCTTTCATGTCGCTTCTGTCTCTTATCAGCAAGTACTCCGAACCAGGCTTCGTCACAGATCTTACGACCCTCCACTACACGTTTGCGCCATTCAACTCGTTTTTCAGCGAGTTTTTCCCAGCTACAGTGGTCAATTTCAAAAGCGGCCATATCTAGCTTGGTGCAGTCTTTAAAGCGAAGCAGAGGTCTACTGACATCGCACTTCGCATTAGCTACCGCACCCAACAGAACACATCGTGGTATTCGAGTGGGTTCCATTGGTAGTAGTAGTAGTACATTGGTAGTAGAACCCACTACATATACTACTTCTTTTGTAAATACATACTTATATAGGTAATAACACCCAGACGCAGGACTGACAGACATGTTCATGCACACAAATATCTGTCCAGGGGCTCTACCGGATAAGTCGCCGAACATCGATTTCTTAAATGGCGTTCAAATAAATAAAGTTTAAAATGACTTAATCAATCGTTAAATCGGCTTTAACGTTGACAATCGATTCTAGACCATTTATGACGCCACATGTGCTAATGGAAGCCGATTTAACGATTAAGTAATTTTTTACCTTCATTTATTTGAACGCCATTTAAGAAATCGATGTTCGGCGACTTAGCCGGTAGAGCACCTGGGTGGGAATCAAACCCATGACCTCCGGCGTGAAAAGCAAGCATTTGCTAACCATGCCAACCGGCCCTAACCGATCTAAAAAATAGTATTGGGTATGACTTACTCAAACTTCTTCTATCTCCAATCCCGTATACGATGGCGGGCCTAATAATAGTATAGTTCAATTCCGACTCCATACTTTTCAGCTCCTTCTCCACTTTGCTCTTCATCCGACCTTCCATTGTCCAGGGTTCTACCGGACAATCTTCTTTTTGAGGCTATGGAATAAAGAAAATATTTATTATAGTACATCTAGCACCTTCTGTAGACCACAATATTAATAGACTGTCTCGTTTCAAATCCTGGGTAGGGTCTAAAAGTGATTTTTGGAGTTTTTGGAAAAAAAATATCTCGTAGTCTGTGATGGCAGTGTTACACGCTCGTGCCTCGAAGAGTACATAAAGCTGTCGTTCCTGTTGCTAATTCTTTCCGGTCGTGTTACTAGTCGCCTTATCGGATCATGTGAGTGATGGAATAGAAAGTCCCTCTGTTATTGCGCACACTTGTGCGCTATATGTATAGAGCACAGATATGACTGTGCGCCGTGGCCGAAAATGGACCAAGAGGACATTAATAATAGTGCTCCTGGCTTTTGCATTGAGGCGCTGACATCTGCCGAATTAGTAATATTCCGCAAGATTTTATGTAAAAAATATAACAAAATTTTTCGTCTAGAAGAAGAGATTGTTAGAATAAAAATATTCTAAATTAAACTATAATTGGCCAAAGAACACTTCGTGGTTAATCTTGCCAAAAAAATATTCTAAATTAAACTACATTTGGAAGAACATAACTGATTCAATTATTTTCGCTCGATAAAAAATAAGACAGAAAATCACAAAATCACCTCTAAAAATGCTTAAAATATAATCAATAAAAATAACGATTCAATTTAAATTGTTTTTATTATAACGCATTTAATGATTAACAAAGACTTATTGTATCAGATTTGCCATTGAGGTAATATTTCTCTAGAACTTAAGGATTTTGTTATATATTCCGCGGTTTTTGGCGAGTTTCGATAGTTTTCTGTTCACTCTATTTTGACCCGTCCTAGGCTGCTTCTACGGACAGGTCTCGTCATCAACATGTCATGCTGGACAAAGGCCGTACCAAAAGATTTCTATACTGGCGTTGTGTCCATCATTTGGAGGGATATGCCATAATCACCACGCTTGGTATACGGGTTGGCGATCGCAGTATGATGGTTATAGTACACAGAGAGACGCTGCTGCCCGTTTTATGGGAGATATTCCTTCCTGTCGAGTTCTACGCCCTCCACGAAATGAAATGGGGTGTCTATATTCCTTGCCATCGGCCACACAGACAATAGGACAGGATTATTGTGATTTAATAAAAGTGAGTGTTAGCTTCTTAAACACATTACGGTTCAATGACATTATGTCAATATCAGCGGGCGAATTTACGAGCATGAGCAATCTTATCACGCGGTTATTTTTAACGGGTTCATAATGGTCTCCATCAATGCATACCAATATTATAATTATGAATTTGTATCTTGTTTTTGTTGCCTCTTCAGCCTTCAGCTACTGGTTTTTTTTTGTGTGGGATGTGTGGGGAGTAAGCCAGGATCCACACGGGCACAAAATAAAATGACACTGAGCGGTGAGGCTTTATCGGTCTTAGATCCCGCAAGAAAGTTTATTAGGCAAACGAAAGGAGGAATTAGTTAGTTCCACTTCCCTCACGAGAAACGCTGGAGACAGAATTTATAACGGGACTGGAACAACTGCAACTAGAGAAGCCAGCTGCAAAGGCACCGAGGATAAATTAAAGAGGCCTATCATATGATCTGCTATGTTTGATTACAATAGTAGATATGGCAAAAGCGATTAGGCGATTGGCACAGTGCCCCGCATGGTGCAGCGTAGTGCGCGAGTGCGTGTTCTAACGTTGCTTGTAAATATCTTCGTTTGTATAGAAAACACACACAGTCCAACACACAGAACAGATGGATTTTCAGTGTGTTGGACGGTGTGTGTTTTCTACACAAACGGACTTACAAGCAACGTTAGTACACGCACCCGCGCACTACGCTGCATCATGCGGGGCAGTGGGTCAATCGCCTTAAACGCACGGAAGTTGTTCCTCGTTACTATTCTCTGTAGCCCAGAAGCAGTAGCAGCGTGATATTATGTTAATGCATCGGAGCAGTAAAGCAAAAGATGCAGATATAACCTTCAGCTGTGATCAAGCCTACAAAAGGCAGTCGCCTGAAAAAATGTACATTTATAATTCTCATAAATTGAAATTTCCTAGGTTTTGAGGTGTGCAAATATCTTGATAAATGGAAATCCGTTGGCTCTGCCTACCCCTCTGGAAACAGGCGTGAGTCTATGTACGAAATTTACTATTCAAGGTTATTCGATTAAATAATTATAACTTTTACAATTCCAAGGAAGCGCTCTGTAGGCATGTCAGCACGCATTACAATAATATCGAGACAGTTGAACAATACTTCCAATTGTTCTTCAAATGATTACGTCAGGCAGTGCGGCAGATGTTTCCTGATTTAGTTCCAATATCCTCATATAGTACAAGATTCGATGACACAATCTCTACACTCACAACTTTTTAAAGTAATATGTACTTTTTATTAGAGAAATACGTTGACGCTTGATTGCTAAATTGCATTTTGCTGCGATCGTGCCAAAATATAACGAAATATACAAACGTAATTTTTTAACTAATGTATCTGGAATGTGTCTTGCTTGACGTATTTAGAGCGGAAAAATTATTATCAATTTTTATTGTTACTGCCGTGTCATGGCGTTAACAATTTTTTTGAATATGAAAAAGGACCACTCTGATATTTAATTAAAGACAACGCCCGCATTAAAGGTCGTTGTATTGCGCGGAATTTACAAACATGCAAATAACATTAATGTGTCGCAGCTACATGGATGTCCTGTGCGGGGATCAAACCAGAAACACGTAGACGCCGAGGTAGCAGCATGGCAATTATTTTAAACACTGAGCTAGACGTGCTGTTACAACTCTTGAGATATGCTGAATTAGATGTAAATACGTTCCCTGTCGCCCTCATGTATACTATTCAAATTTACATTACATTTGATTACAAAGGTAGTCCTTTGTAATCAAATGTAATGTAAATAAGTAGTAGTAGTCAGCATAATTCCATAGCATTTAATATGCGTTTGGACTACTGCTTGGCTAAGTAACGCTCTGTATTTTCTGTATAGTACCAACTTAGAAAGGGGCTCATAAACAGTTGTACTCAATACTCATCAAGGCATAGATATGTTGCCTGCATAACTTGCTTATTTTGGGCTATATATGTGGATTTGAAATTGACATCAAGATTTATTTGGACTGCTATTATCACATAACTGAATCCCGGTTTAAGGCCTTGCACACGCAACAGGACAAACAGACATGCACACAAATGTTACCCAAATCTGTCCTGGGTGGGAATCGAACCCACGACCTGCGGCGGGAAAGGCAAGCATCTACCAATCTCACCAACTGGCCCATCGAATAAATCATTACCTTGTCACTGCTATACATCTGACCGCTAGATATCTCCACCAGCCGCGGCACTTTTAGTTTGGCGCACTGCTTCGCGACGTTCGTGCTCAGTTTGACTATCCCTTCGGCATACACTGCTTCCATCTGACCCACTCGGGTCTCGCCAGCGCAGTTTACTACGAGGCCCCACGGCTCTCCATCGCCAGGGTCTAACGCTGCCTCGCATGATGCTGAAAAGAAAACATGACGTATTTTAAATGACATACAATGTAGCTATATATTTATTTATCAACAATTGGTATCAATGGTACATAGTTTGAGTTTTGTATTTTAAAAGCCTGACATAAAATTAAAAGCACAACTGTACGGGGTCTTACTCATAAGAGTCATAACACTCAACCAATTGTGACTCTCCATTCAAATGCTACTGCGTCCGTATGCTTTGGCTCTCAGGACCCTAAATGAGACCCCTGCCTGGCGCCAAAAGGTTTCAAAATTTTATAGAGGGTTATTCATATTAATTTTATTGATAACAGAAAAATATGTGACATATCAACAGTATGGTTTCACTCTTTGAATACTAAACGACTGATAGACCTTCAACTTACAGATTATACTCTAGGTTATCATGCTATATTATACTATTAATTTGGGCCTGGGTGTGAATAAGGTTGGTAAAGCTAATCGGGGAGAAGGGAAGGGTCAGTAAAATAAACAATGCTAAGTGTGTCGCAAACGTCATCAAGCGTCGGGCGTCGGCTTACTATTAGGCGGGTTGTTTTCAGATTTATATATTTCAAAAAATCATTGAAAGTTACCCGCCTTGTATACTGATCATGAGCTAGTTTAAGACCCTATTTTATAGGGGACGTAAATCAAAACGTGGCTGCATACTACAGCGGCCGGTGAGCCCAAAGATGATAAGAAACTCTATAGGAGAGCAGACTGACCAATTACCACCCAGCCATTGTAAAATTTTGTGGCCGCAACTAAGTGAAACTAGCTAAAAATAGCGTTAGATTTTGGCAATAAAATTGATATTTCCCAAACATGTGAATTTGAATAAAAACTAGGGTTTATTAATTATTTGGTATCCCACATATTGTAAAGTTTGTTAAATTCATGGGTGAATTAATCTGCTTCAGTATCCTACATTATTTATGTTGTGTGACACTGTGGCTTCAATACACAGGAAACATTTTAAAGAATATTTATTAAAACGCTGACATAAAGTTCAGCGGCATCGTTTCTGATTTGATGAAGAATTGGCGCCAAATATCTGTCATAAAACCCTATCAAAGAATCAAATCACAAGGCGGAATTAATTGGATTCCGATTTAATGGCAGACATAAAATTGGTTCTGAAGCTTACCTATTAATATAATCATGTTTATACCCTTTTATAAAGTCCATATAGGAAAAACTATTTTGGGAATGATTTGTCCGTCCAGTAATTAATTAATATGCCTATTTTAAATTTGGTGACAGGAAAGAAAAATATAAAACATTCAAGTAAAAAAACATTGAAATTCGTTCAGTTTTGGAGTATGAAACCAAGATTTTAGTTTTGTTGTTCTCACTACAGCAAGCAAAAAGGGATAATTACGTATTTTTCCCTATTCATTCATTTACACCATTACAACTTAATTTATAGCTTATATTATTTTTGTTAGTTTTGTTTATTTCTAACGTTTTGACCGCCAGTCATCTTAAATACAAACATACCTACATAGACTCACGCCTGTTTCCCAGAGCGGTAGGCAGAGACAACGGATTTCAAACAGTCACGATCTTTGCAAACCTCTTTGGCTCGTTTACTGTCATTATATTCTTCATACATGCTTGCCGGTTTAGGGTACTTATGACCTGGGGCTCTACCGGCTAAGTCGCTGAACATCGATTTATTAAGTGGCGTTCAAATAAATAAAGGTTAAAAATTACTTAATCAATCGTTAAATCGGCTTCCATGAGCACTTGTGACGTCATAAATGGTCCGAAATCGATTGTCAACGTTGAAGCCGATTTAACGATTGATTAAGTCATTTTTAACCTTTATTTATTTGAACGCCATTTAAGAAATCGATGTTCGGCGACTTAGCCGGTAGAGCCCCTGGCCTTGAGAACGTCTCATTTGGTCAGAGAATGTTCTATGAATGTTTCATCTTAGATGACATATCAAAATGGGGCCAGAACACCACGGTGACGCCTGTGTAGTTCTACCTTGGCGTGCTGAATAACTTTTGGTTTGTTATCTATACAAGACTGTATGAATCCGATGCCGTGTGGTTCCCTGCCCAGAAAGAATAACAGGATATAACCGATACACCAGGTAGTCGGACATCAACGCCACCTGTGTACTAGCTAACATCTAACTGCGGTTACGTAATAAAAAATAAATTGTTTAAGTAGTAATTATATTATATAAGAATAGTATTTAATGGGATGAATGTATAGAATTAAAGAGATAGGATATAAGATTGTATCATGTTGATGATAAAATACTTATAGACGGAATGACAAGACAAGGCTGGCATATATATATATATATATATATATATGAAATGAAATTTTATTCAGCACTTGGGTATTAACATACACTTGTACTTGTCAAGGTACATAAACATAGTGAATAGTAAAAATTTACAAAAAAAAAATAATTAGTCAGTCCGTGCGGATTGTTTTATCGCATATATTTACTGAAATCCTTAAATAAATAACAATTTACTAATCTATTATTTTGAAATTTAGTTCTACTATAATAAAATGAAAGAATGGAAGACTAAAGCAAAAAGGCGAAATTCTAAATGAGGGTGTGATCACATGCACGGGATATATATATAAATATATATATATATATATATAAAACAGATGAGCATAAAAAGAACAATATGCCAAACAGCTCTAACAATATTAACTAGCATAAATACAGACACAACGTAACTTAGAATTAGAATTTAATACTAGAAATTAAAATTAGAACCTAGAAATATAACAATAATAACAAATAAAACAAAATCTTGAATAATAATAGAACTATAACTAAATAACGTCCCTGCTAATGGCAAGGAGTGGCGATTGTATCATTACAAAAAAAAAAACTGCGGTTACGAACTCGCATGCCAAGCACGGTGGCTAAGGCAAACACCTCCAAATGACGAAACCTTTAGATGAGGTCCATGTCCAGCATACATACGACTTTAGGCTGATGACGATGATGTCATGGCTGAGGCGGTCAAAAGGTTATTTAGTAATTCATTGTGAAATGTCATTGACAGATCAATATGTGTGTGTGCGCGTGTGTGAGTATATGTGTTTAAAGCTACGAGTATGTGTGTGTATACCTTCACTTATATGCAACGATAACAATACAGTGAATGCACCTTGTTTATTATAATAATTATTCATGATTAGCCGTCGATTGTATCACTAATATGGGAATGTTGACTTTATACGTAACTGTACCTACCTACTGTCTGATGTCTCCACATATCAACTTTTTTTCTTTTTTTTTTAATATCAGAGGGCTACAAACGAGCAGTGGGTCACCTAATGGTAAGTGATCACCGCCGACCATGGACACTCGCAACACCAGAGGTGTCGCGGTGCGTTGCCGGCCTTTAAAAGTCAGCAAACAAGTGTTGCTGACCCTTCCCCCCACCCCAATGAGCTCTGGTGACCTTACTGCCAGCATCCTGATTTGTGCTAAGATGAGTTTTACCAGAACTTAATTGAATTAATACGAAATACTGTTGTAAGAGAGCGTTATGTTGTGAAAGAGAATGTAGTGAAAAAGATTTAAAAAGTTTGGGCGTTTAGAAAAGACGAACGAAAGAAGATGACAGAAGAAGGAAACCTGGCCTGTGTGAATGATACAACCGGAAGGGGAAGACCTTGTCAAATATTCTTTGATCAAATCGGAGAAGTTCTCAAGAAAGGCCAAGTCAGAATTACCCTAACCGGCGAGCATGTATTAAGAATATAATGACAGTTAACGAGGCGTGTGCAAAGATTCTGACAAATGTAAATCCGTTGCCCCTCTGGGAAATAGGCGGCAGTGTAAGTCTTAAGTAGGCTGTAGTTAAACTGGAGCGATTTTAACTAAATGTGGTATGGAGTTAGCTGACACCCTGGATTAACACATAGGGTATAATTTATAAAGATTAACGCGGGTAAGACTGCGGCCACAGCTAGTATACTATAAATACGATATAGTACATTAAAGCGTTTACCTTACTACTTCTGTAATATTTCAATTAATCAAGATCCCACAATTCTACAAAAATAAGAAAAACACATAATTTGCAGTCTTTGTAGAACGGTATCCAATATCATAACATAAGAAGTTTGTTTCGAATCGCACAAAGAATGGCATATAAAAAAAAAGCAAAGCTTAAAACAGCGCATGAAAATACCCAGTCTGACTCAATCTTTCCCATCAGCAATTTTATACAAACCGATATATTGTCGGTTTGCTGGTAGGTTATTACTAAAATAGAACTCGTCACATCTAAACATGTGTGACTTAGTGCCAGCTCATTGGTGTTTTGTCCAATGCTTTCCGGGGCCATAACTATCGTCACCATGTTGGAATAAAAAAACTAATCAAATTTGTTTTTGTATAGGTTACAAGATAATAGGTCTTTACCTATGAAATTGCCGTTTTGTATGAAAAAATTTAAACGAATTTTTTTCATGAATTTTTTTATTTGTATTAATCGAAGTAATCACCCATGCAATCAATGCATCTTTGCCATCGCAGTGGTAGTTTATTGATGCCCTTCTTAAAGAAATCAGCTGGACGGGAGGCAACAAATTCTTCAAAGGCATTTTGTACTGCCTCTCGGGTATTGAATTTTTTTCCCGCCAAGAAGTTATCCAAATTCTGGAAAAAGTAGTAGTCTGTAGGCGCAAGGTCTGGTGAGTAGGGCGGATGACGGAGAGCTTCCAACCCCAGTTCTTGCAACTTGGAGACCGTCTGCTGTGCAGTATGAGGTCGCGCGTTGTCGTGCAGGAGCAGCGGAGACGAGCGATTGACCAATGCTGGTTGGAGATGCGCCAGCTTCTCCATCATTGTGCTCAGTTCTTCACAGTACACATCTGCAGTAATGCTCACCCCGTTTGGTAAGAAGCTGTGATGAATCACACCGGCGCTAGACCACCAAACAGTGACCATCACTTTTCTAGGGGTAAGTTTTCGTTTAGGGCATTGTTTAGGTGCTGAACCAGGATCCAACCAACTTGCTGAGCGCTTGCGGTTATCAAACAGAATCCATTTTTCATCGCAGGTAACAATGCGGTTCAAAATTCCTTCATTTGTGTGTCTGTTGAGCAGTGCAAGGCACGTCTCGACGCGTACTTCGCGCTGGCGATCATTGAGTTCGTGGGGCACCCATTTGTCAAGCTTTTTTACCTTGCCAATTTGACGCAAATGGACCAATATTGTTTTGACGCTAACGTCGAAAGCTGCTGCTAATTCAGCCGTAGATTGTGTATCATCAGCTTCCACAACCGCCTTTAATTCGTCATTGTCGACCAGTCTTCGGACGACCGCGAGGTTCATTTTTCAGGTCGAAATTTCCAGAACGGAAGCGAGCAAACCAATAACAGGTGGTGCGTTGGTTTGTAGTGTTAGCTCCGTAAACGTCGTTGATGTTGCGTGCCGCTTGTGCCGCGTTGCTGCCACGACGGTACTCATATTCCATAATTACTCGAATTTTTAACGTATCCATGATGACGAAAAAGATTGAAATGCGATGAAAATGTAACACTAATCAATAAAGAAATGACTACTTTTGGAAAAAAGAATCCATGTTTTTAAAATAAAATTAATTTGAAATTAGAATTCTTAGCCAAACAAAAATTATTTTGATTTGAAATGGCCAGTACTGCAGAACGGCAATTTCATAGGTAAAGACCTAATATTTATATCGTAAGCGGTTAGTTAAGTATTGACAGACAGATGGCCACCGTAGGCTATTTGCTCCTGCCTACGAAGCTGGTGGTCCTGGGTTCCAATCCCGGAAAGTGCAAATATTTGTGTGATGAGCACGAATATTTGTTTCTGAATCATGGATGTTTTCTATGTATATAAGTATTTATTTATCTACTATATAAAAATAAGTCGGGTTTTCCTTCCTGACGCTATAACTCCAGAACGCACGAACCGATTTCCACGGTTTTGCATTCGTCGGAAAGGTCTCGGGCTCCGTGAGGTTTATAGCAAAGAAAATTTATAAAATTTAACGCGGGTAACACCGCGGGGCACAGCTAGTTCTACTATATAAAAATAAGTCAAATTTTCCTTCCTGACGCTATAACTCCAGAACGCACGAACCGATTTCCACGGTTTTGCATTCTTTGGAAAGGTCTCGGGCTCCGTGAGGTTTATAGCAAAGGAAATTCATAAAATTTAACGCGAGTAACACCGCGGGGCACAGCTAGTTTATCTATATAAGTATGTATATCGTCGCCTGGTACATAGTACAAGCTTTGCTTAGTTTGGGACTAGGATGATATGTGTGACTGTCCCTAGATATTATTATTATTATTGAGGCGCTCGTAGCCAGAAGCTCTCGTCGGTCAGTAACTGCTTGGCGAGGTCAAGCAACTAGGCTCGCGATCAATATGGGTGAAAGTGGTTTTAATATCTGTGCGTCTCCGTGCTTCGGATGACACGTTAAGCTATAGGTCCCGGCTGTAGTCATTAGGTAAGTCTTAGAGCCATGTCAGAGGCCTAATGGCAGGCTTGAACAACTCTGACACTAGTACCAGTGCCATTTATGGAAAATTCGAAAAAAGAATTGATTGACTATCAAAATTGTTTAAAGAATGAAATAAGGCACAGGTATATATATTCATTTAATACCCCTAAAATAATCAAATACGAGAAATAGTTATATACCGAAGTCGGGACCTTAAACAACACACGGAAAAAGTCGTTTAGTGTGAATCGTCCACCTCGATAGCTAGAGAAATGCACAGGTTAGGGAACTCGCCGGCGAATATCGGTGATCCCGTATATTCCTACGTATAGTACCTATATAGTCCGTGCCAGTGATCACACCCTCTTCTAAATTTCCGTCATTTTATTCCAGCGGCCCACTAAGCTGTGGCCCGAACCTCATAAGGGTGCCCTCAGGTATTAGTCGCTTAAGGTAAGCTACTAGTTAAGAGCCATCTGCGCTAGCCAACTGCTCGGAGTCTTCAATGTTTTAATTTTTAATAATATAATATCGTTCGTAGCTTAACGCAGAGCACCTACCCTGGATTGATAGATGATGCAGGTTCGAGACCTGCCGGACGATTAAATTTATGATTTCCCATTTATGAGATCAGATAAACGCTTTACATTGCGAATAATGCTATAAAATTTAATAATTTAATTACAAACAGTAGCTAACTTGACAAGTAAAGTGTATGTTAATACATAAGTGCCTAATAAAATTCATTAATTCATTTCTTGGCTAATAAAAAACTTTTGTATCGCAATATAATTTATTGTCGGTACGACACTTTTCTGCTTTGCATTTGTTCCCCATATCCATTGGGGTCGGCTCGGTCTAGCGGATTAAGGCTCCTTTAAATAACTAAGATTAAACGAGCGAATACTAGATAGATGTTTAGACTATGGGGTCACATTCTATAAGGCTCCTGACTACTGATAACTACCGAGTACTAAGCCGTCGGTGGCTTAATTAACCGTCGAACGGAGTCTATCCCACAACAAACCTTAATTTTTCTAAAAAAAAAAAATAAGTTGAAATCGAATCTGCGATTGCCTGAACGGCTTACACTGCTTAGACACAGAGGTCATAAAACAACTAACAACAACATTATTTGGGATAATTAAAAAATCCTAGCTGTCTGGAATCACCTTTAGTTAAGAGAGTGTGCACAATGTGACTAAGTATTAGAACCAGATTCATGTGAAAAATTTCCAAAAAAAAAAATTATTCCCCACCTAGAAACGTGTGACGTTACCTCTACCGAGAATCCTGGCACAAACTTTGAATGAATTCTTTAACTTTCTTTAAATTTAATTACTATTTTATTTAAGGCATCACATTAATAAACAAAAAAAAGTAAATAACATTTCCTGCCTAAATATTCCCATGTAGTTTATTTAAAAAAATGTCTCTTGAATTTTATAAGGATAAAGTTATTCAATGAACATCATAAATAGTTGTTTCAAGTATAATTCTACTTAGATGACATCAGTCTTAGTGTCGAACCCACTAAATACAAGTGCACTAGAGTGCAGTGAAGCACTAGAGTGTTTCATCTCAGAGTTTTTGATCGCAAGTTCTATTTCCGTACCCTGCCTGGGGCTCTACCGGCTAAGTCGCCGAACATCGTTTTCGTGAATGGCGTTCAAATAAATAAAGGTTAAAAATTACTTTAATCAATCGTTAAATCGGCTTCCATGACCACTGGTGTCATTACGATATCCATGACAAGCAAAAAGAAATAGGTCCTACGCCTACTCTTACTCCGATATAATTATTAAAATTTCATACCATCATTTAATTAATTTATTTTTGAAGCCACACCCATCGTAGTGTAAATTGTTTCCATATTAATCTCATAAGGATATGCTTAGATTGCGTTGCTTTGAAAACTATATTCGTCATTAATAAATAGAGCGTGAGAGGGATCCAGGACATATACCACCTACGCGTTCCTTTACCTGTTACTTGGTCTATACATATCACCGTAGCTATATTGTCTTACTGAGGAGGATAAAAACGATTTCCTTATATTATAAATAACGAGGTTGCCTACCGTAACAAATATTCTATTCATGTACAGACGCCAACACATCCAGCTACCCCAATGTGTCAAATTTCTTCAATCGATTTTCAACTTTATCACATAAGCATAAGGTTCACTTTCAATTGCAATTCACAATCAAGCTACCCCAAACTTACCCGAAGATCATCATTCGGCTGCCCTGTTTCGGCAAGTCATAAATAAATGTCATAATAAATAAGTATTTTTTTTAAATGTATGTATGTATATGCCTAGCGAGTATTACAAGGAAACACTAAGTATGTATAACGGTCACCGTAGCTTAGTTGGTAGTGATCCTGCCTACGAAGCTGGTGGTCCTGGGTTCGAATCCCGGTAAGTGCAAATATTTGTGTGATGAGCACGAATATTTGTTTCTGAGTCATGGATGTTTTCTATGTATATAAGTATTTATCTATCTATATAAGTATGTATTCGTCGCCTGGTACCCATAGTACAAGCTTTGCTTAGTTTGGGGCTAGGATGATCTGTGTGACATTGTCCCCAGATATTATTATTATTATATTATTAATTAGTCGCCAGCCACGTTATTACATACCCTTGACCTTGATTTTATTAATCTTTTTTACACCGACAGTAAGAGCGGTTTTCCTAGCGCAAATGTAACTGACGAGGTACCCATATTCCCGACTAGTTATAGAATAAAAAAGTTATTACATTTTTGGCACAATTATAACTATTTTAAAATCAAAACATCGACTTCTCTTCTTTTTTTGTTGGATTGTTCCAACAAAAAAAAAATAAGAAAAGAGCATAACATTGAAACAGTTGGAATTGGTTCCATTGTTACGAATATTCTTTCCCTATTCTTGTCGAGGCACCTACTTTAAATGTTATGATTTAGTTTACAGCTAAAAACAATCATTTAACAAAAAAGTTAAATTTTATAAAAATTATGTCAATTATTAACAATGTGACCGATACTTGTGGAGATCCCTGGGGAAGGCTTTGTCCAGCAGTGGACCACTTTCGGCTGATATGATGAATAACAATATCTAATGTCTGGGGACAATGTCACACAGATCATCTATACCCAAACTAAGCAAAGCTTGTACTATGGGTACCAGGCGACGATATACATACTTATATAGATAGATAAATACTTAAATACATAGAAAACATCCATGACTCAGAAACAAATATTCGTGCTCATCACACAAATATTTGCACTTACCGGGATATTATTATGTTATTTGAACAATATGATTGTAATAATAATTTCAATGGAAAGTATGGCAAGAGTCAAAATTAATTTCAACAAAATAAAGTAGGTATATAATTTTATTATTGATATTAGTTCTGAGTGTGTATGTTTGTTACTTCTTCACGTCTAAACGGCTCAAGCGATTTTAATAAAATTTGGAATGGACTTAGCTGACACCCCGGATTATCACATACACAGACTATAATTTATAAAGTTTAACGCGGGTAAAACCGCGGTACACAGCTAGTTATAAATAAAATTAAACAACCTGGGACATAATTCACACATGGCTATCTGATTCCAAACTAAGCAGAGCTTGTACTAGGGAAACGACATAACTGATATATTACATACTAGCTGTGCCCCGCGGTTTTACCCGCGTTACACTTTATAAATTATCACAGCTCCTCCCCCGTAGGTTATAGCGTTATAATATGCAGTACTTTTTGAGTTTAGCCCGGACATACATACAGACAAACAGACACACACACAAAATATAAACATAATCTCTTGACAATAACTTGATACGAGCTAGCTAAATATCATTGCTGTTATAAAATAAATTTTATTAATGTTTTAATACTATCAATACAATGTGTACCTAAATATCTATGTTACTAGAAATAATATCTAATGTATACAACTATATTACTACAAACATGTTCTGACTATTTACAAGCGCTTTTTTAAAGTCTACGTGAATAAAACCCTTTTTTATTTTTTTTACATTTTACTTTTGTGAATACAGGACAACCACGCCAAGTAGCCCGTGTATTCCAACATGTAATGGATGTAAGTCAGTGTTAAAATGGCTTGTAAGTAAAACATTAAAGTATAATATATTCTTTGGCAATATAACAACCGTTACACGAACGTAAAACTGAGCGGAGTTTCTTCATGCAGAACTGGCCTTTCAGCGTAAACTGCTAAAAGTGTAAAATGCTAATAAAGTTGATTTCTAATTAATTTCACATGGAATTTATGTTAGAAAACTGTTATACATACGAGATACAGCAACACAACTCGTACGCTCATTTGGTTTTTAACATAAATTGCACTAACAGTTACAGACTTCAACCAAAACCAAAACTGGGGCTCTATAACGCCATTCACGAAATCGATTTTCGGCGACTTAACCGGTAGAGCCCCTGAACGACCTTTGAACAGCTGAATATTGTTTTCAGAATAAGAACCATCTTGATTATTCCGGATATTATGGATAAGTCTGAACTCTGATTTAACTAGTTTGCTGTCTCTTTACTCTACGGTACTCTGGTAACGAGCGACTAATAGTCCCTTCAGATCAAGGGTCTAACGATAGAGGACCGTTATTTGCTTTATTAAATAATTAGATATCAATATACTTTTTTCCTCTGCTGGATCCACAGTCCTAAGGATTTCCACAATGGAGTTGTGTTCATCATTTTTAGGGATATGCCATAATCGGTACGCTTGGCAGCCGAGTTGGCGATCGCAGTGTGATGGTCATAGTAGACAGAGAGGCGATGCTGCCCGTTCTCTGGTAGATATTCCCTCGGGACAACTTCTACGCCCCCACGAGATGTGATTGCGATATTCTCTGGCGTCAGCCACACAGCAAATAAAGAAATATTTATCTGACAGCATGTATGATGCGAACCGGAAGACGCAGCGTGGGCAGGCCCCCTACAAGATGGACCGATGATCTTGTGCGGGTCGCTGGAAATAGCTGGATGCGGATAGCGCAAGACCGGCAATTGTGGAGATCTCTGGGGGAGGCCTTTGTCCAGCAGTGGACGTCTTTCGGCTGATATGATGATGTATGATGCTATGGTTAAGCTAGTCGCCTTCGTGTTTTAGGTGAGATCTACGTACGGGACCTTATTTATGTGACCCAAACAGATATGTTCTGAGATTGAGTGCTTTGTGTTAATGAAATGTTTGTAATACAGATATTTACTTCCCTCGTGCGAGCGTTGTCTAGAAAATATATAATAATTATTTATATTACTAATTATTATATTTCTATATATATTGTATGTAATGATGCCGCAATATTGCTACCGTCTATGCTCAGATAGATGCTCTTTCATCTAGCACGGACTACTCCATAGGCTTTCTCTACATGTTTTCTTATCTTTTTTATTAATTAACTGTTATGTTCGTCATGGTAATTAATAAAATATCTAAACATCTAAATTAATAAAATAGATAAATATCTTGGGACAACTGATACACTGCCATCTGATCCCCAACTAGGCAGAGCCTGCGCTATGGCAACCAGACAACTGATAAACATACTTATATTTTTCAATGCATACATATTATAGATAAATCACACGCAGACGCAGAACTAAAATAATGTTCATAACACAAAGATTTGTCCAGGGGCTCTACCGGCTAAGTCGCTGAACATCGATTTCTTAAATGGCGTTCAAATAAATAAAGGTTAAAAATGACTTAATCAATCGTTAAATCGGCTTCAACGTTGACAATCGATTCCGGACCATTTATAACGTCACATGTGCTCATGGAAGCCGTTTTAACGTTTGTTTAAGTCATTTTATCCTTTATTTATTTGAACGCGATTTAAGAAATCGATGTTCGGCGACTTATCCGGTTGAGCCCCTGGGTGGGGATCGAACCCACGACCTCTGACTTAGCAGTCAGGGTCACTAACCACTAGAGCAACAGGCCAGTCATGTAATGATTTTTCTTTCTTTCTTTCTCACTATAGAAGTCCTACATTAGTAGTGTCTGTTGATGTTGGCCACCACAATCGAAATTTAACCACGTAGCATTCGAAAGTGTTTATCCCGCATTTCTCAAAAACAGCTCTACACTTATCCGACACGAGTTTGCTCTCCACCGAACACATTAGCATAATACATTTCACAACATTATTTGTTACAACGGGTTATTGCAGCGATAACATAACGCTCGCTATCTTGTGCGCGTCGATTGCTTTATCCGGTGCAAGCTATTTCATTTAAGTAGCCGTTGACTTTAGGCTATCAAAATATTTATCATACAATACAAGCGAACGCAACTCTATGACATGGGCCCTAGTCTGCAAATTTTCTTGATTTCTCTCTACGCTTTACTCTGCATCTAAATTTTAATTTACTAGTACGTATGCTAGAAAATTTCTCAGTATTAGCCCGAAGTCTGGTAGTTGGCAGTATGACACACCCGTGCCTCGGAGAGCACGTAAAGCCATCGGTCCCGTACCTGAACTATTTCCGGTCGTGTCGCAAGTCGTCCCATCGGATCATGACACATGAAATGACAGTCAGTCCAATTCAGTCACTAGTCATTTTCAACACTACCGCAGACACCTGTACACTATACCTAGGCGACACTGAAAAGTTTTAGACCTGGCCACTTGTAAACGAAATAATAAAAAAATAACTTCAAATTTTGCATTTTTTTTATCAATATTATTGTGTATTTTATTAATTTGTCATTTGTTTACGAATTGGCGGAAAATTGAAAATTGTCTGTGTCACGTTACCATGAATTTAACGCGAGAAAATGTTCGTGCACGACGATCGAGAAGTTTTTATGAATTTCAATGTCATTTCAGTCAACAAGAAAGTTATGATAGACTTCGATTGGCCTTTCACGATGAAGCCCCATCTCGTGCCACTGTTTACAACTGGTTTAATGAGTTAAACCCATTGACTTATATGTACGCTGTTTCGAATAAAATCTCTGTCCCAGTCCGGCTGTGCGTGAGGTGAGGGGCGAGCGCGCGGCGGCCAAAATTGCTTACTGAGTGAGCAAATTCTCAATATGGGATGCGCGTCTAGTAGAATACATATAGGTCCATGGTTAAACCTGGTCCCACCAATCTTACCGATGATCTGCGTGAAGGACGGCTTTCTCCGGCAACGACTGAAGATAACATCAGTGTTGTGCGGCATATGATAGAGACTGACAAAAGAGTGACTTATCAGCAGATTCGGGCAAGCTTAGGCATCGGTATGAGTTAAGCGCATAAAATCCTCCATGAACATTTAGCGGTCAGGAAGCTTTGTGCCCGGTGGATACCTCATAATTTGACAGAGGCCCAAAAACTCCGTCGTGAATAGGCTATCTATACATACAATAAAATCGTAGGAACGTCAAAACTGTACATTGAATATTTTTTAAAAAGGAAACTTGGGGCGTGATCTACAGTCGAAGCCAAAAATATAGTTTTGAGAATTTTTGTCTGTGTGTCTGTTTGTCCGGGTTAAACTCAAAAAGTACTGCATGGATTTACTTCAAATTTTGCATGAATATTACTAAGAGGTCGGGTCAACATATAGGCTACATATTATCACGCTATCACCTACGGGGGAGGAGCTATGATAATTTATAAAATTTAACGCGGGTAAAACCACGGGGCCCAGCTAGTAATTTATAAAGGTTAACGCGGGTGAAACCGCCGGGTACATCTAGTATGTAAATGAACCTCAAAATAAGGCTATAGCAGCACGTTTAACCTTTAAAGCTGTCAATTAATTACCGATAATAATTTACCTGAAGTCCATTGGGCTGTGTCTCTTAGTGCTAAAAAGGTTGTCCTACATATTTTAAAGGTCATAGTTCAGTTTAACGTGATATTTAACAACAGCAGTAATTTTGCATGAGCAGTGAATATCGTTTACTGTTAGCCTAGGTAGTTATCACTGTTTTACCAGACAATATAATATTAATCTACTATATAAAAATAAGTCGGGTTTTCCTTCCTGACGCTATAACTTCAGAACGAACGAACCGATTTCCACAGTTTTGCATTTGTTGGAAAGGTCTCGGGCTCCATGAGGTTTATAGCAAAGAACATTTATAAAATTTAACGCGAGTAACACCGCGGGGCACAGCTAGTAATAAATAAAGATTTGGGGTCAATTAACAAACTGCCACCTGATCTCAAACTAGGCTGCACTATGGCAACCAGACAACAGATAAATATACTTTCCCCACTAATATTATTAAGGCGAAACTTTGTGAGTTTGTTACTCTTACACGCAAAAAGTACGGATCGTATTTTGATGAAACTTTGTAATATATAAGCTATATGTTCAGGATATTGATGGGGTTGCCCCGCTTTTGTAGTGCATCAGGGATGTTTGCGGATGCTCCAGTCGATTGTTTTTATACAACTATGGGAAAACGATGCGCTTCCCTGGTGCGCCGCGTACGGGTCAGCCCCAACATTATCATGAGCTGTGTGGCCAGCAGACTCGATTGTCTGTATGTGAGTCGCTGCTGCAAGCTGTCCACCTCAGTGTTGGGATGGTGGCAGTGATTGTGTGTGTGTGTGTGTTGTTATAGGAATACTAATATAGGTGTAAGAATTATTGTTACTAACAGATGTGAGTCATGTTACTTGAAATAAATAAATAATTATTATATTAGCTTATATACGAGTACCAGAATAACACGGAATATAATTTATACAGTTTTACGCGGGTGAAACCGCTGGGCACAACTAGTATATTACTAAATACACACATATCACACTAATATTATAAAGGCGAAAGTTTGCAAGTGTGTCCCTTTTCACGTCTGAAAGGCTGAAGCGATTTTAATAAAATTTGGTATGGTCTTAGCTGACACCCTGGATTAACACATAGGCTATAATTGTGCTCATCACACAATGATTTGTGTTGGGTGGAGATCAAACCTACAATCTCTGGCTTAGCAGACAGGATCACTAAAGCCAGTCATATAGGGGAGTGGGCTCAAGCCGTCTAGAAAATAATACTACTAAACAAGTAATCCGCGCCAGTGCCTTGGTCATCGGACTTCGGCTCAAAGCATTTACAAACGTGGAGGTTTATGAGAATGCGAAAGTGTTGTTCTGATGCATCTGACTTCAATAGCGGACACACCTCAGGCGAACCAAAGTAACCAACATAGCCCGAAGAATAGCCAAACTAAAGTAGCAGTGGACACCGCAACTAACCCGTAGGACCGACAGCTGTTGGGGCAAGAAAGGTCTCAAGAGATATCTTATTGGCCAAATATAATTATAAAAACTTGAGAGGTGTCAAGGGACACCCAGATGGAACGAAGTTATTTCTTATTATTTATTGTGTACAAAATACCTGTATACACTCAACAAAAATAATCGTCGCGACACCACACTGTTCAATGTGAAATAGAAATGAAAATATCTGGCTTGCTTTCTATAAGAGAGAGAGAGAGAGAGAGAGACAGACAGAGAAACATGCGCACGCCGCACAGCTGCAAAAAGTGTCGTGACAACTTTTCGTAAGAATTTTTTCCGTCTAACCCCCTTTCACAACGCGCGATAAGGAACTTCGTTCCAATAATAAAAACCCAACAGGTCTTTGTTTCTGGAGGTACATTTTAATTCTGCCATTAAATATTGCGCGCAATAGGAATATCAGTGTATTTAATAACTGGTTAATATAGAATAAATTTAATTATTAGTTAAGAAATAACGACAAACAGCATATGAATTTTATAATAATTAGATGTGCGCAATCCATTTATAGAAGTGGCACGTTAAGCTCATTAAACAAAAATCTTAACAATAATAGCGACCGCGAACCGGTAACGCAACGGGCGCAGGCCTCCTAAAAGATGGTCGGATGATTTTGTGAGGGTCATTGGAAGCCGCTGGATGCGGCTAGCCCCAAATCGGCGATATTGATGATGATGATAAAATGTTTAGGTTCCATTTGACGCAACGGGCGCAGGCCTCCTAAAAGATGGTCGGATGATTTTGTGAGGGTCACTGGAAGTCGCTGGATGCGGCTAGCCCCAAATCGGCGATATTGATGATGATGATAAAATGTTTAGGTTCCATTTGACGCAACGGGCGCAGGCCTCCTAAAAGATGGTCGGATGATTTTGTGAGGGTCACTGGAAGTCGCTGGATGCGGCTAGCCCCAAATCGGCGATATTGATGATGATGATAAAATGTTTAGGTTCCATTTGACGCAACGGGCGCAGGCCTCCTAAAAGATGGTCGGATGATTTTGTGAGGGTCACTGGAAGCCGCTGGATGCGGCTAGCCCCAAATCGGCGATATTGATGATGATGATAAAATGTTTAGGTTCCATTTGACGCAACGGGCGCAGGCCTCCTAAAAGATGGTCGGATGATTTTGTGAGGGTCACTGGAAGCCGCTGGATGCGGCTAGCCCCAGATCGGCGATATTGATGATGATGATAAAATGTTTAGGTTCCATTAATACTTGCCACCAGAACAGAAATTCATCCCGGAGTTAATTAGACTATTCGTGTTATCGTAGCATAACATATGCAAGCATGCATCACGCAATATTTGGAAGAATAATGAGCTATTAGCATCAGACTAATTAGGTTCATCATTATTATGAAATATGCTCGTCTTGCAATGAAAGTGATTCTGTAATATGGCGGCAATGATTATATGAAGATAAATTTAGTTGCGTGGTTGGTAGATACCTGCATTTTGCATCGCAGGTCGTGGGTTCGATTCCCAACCGGGACAGATATTTGTTTGCATGAACATGTCTGTTTGTCCTGAGTCGGGATCTAATGATCTACATAAGTATGTATTCGCAAAAGAAAAAAAAACCAGATACCTGAAGGTATCCATAGTATAAGGTCTGCTAAGTTTGTGATCAGATGGCCGTGCGTGAATAATGTCCCAGGATATAGTATGGACTTTATTACGGTCAGAACGATTTTGGTGAAATTAAAAATAAAATAAAATAGGTTTTTATTCACGTAGACTTTAAAAAAGCGCTTGTAAATAGTCAGAACATGTTTGTAGTATTATAGTTGTATACATTATTATTTCTAGTAACATAGATATTTAGGTACACATTGTATTGATTGTATTAAAACATTTATAAAATTTATTTTATAACAGCTATGATATTTAGCTAGCTCGTATCAAGTTATTGTCAAGAGATTATGTTTAAGTTTAATTATCTAGTTTAAGTCTAATATTTTAAAATCGGACAATCTTCTTATTAGTCCAGGGGGTGGGTCCAAAGTTTGGTAGCGATTAGATCAAAAGATTTTTTTTGTATTTTTTATAGTTTTGTGATATATTTTTGATACAAACGGACTACGTCTGACGGGACAGTGCATATTTGTAAATAAAACGAGATGAATGATGAAGATGACTGGTTGGTCTAGTGGTAAGTGACCGTGATCGCTACGCCAGAGGACGTGGGGTTCGATCTCCACCCAGAACAATCTTTGTGCGATGAGCGCAATTATTTGTTCTGTCTGTGTGTAATTTATCCATAGTATACATGTCTGGAAACTGCTGGATGCTAATAGCGCAAGACCGACAATTGTGGAGATCTTTGGAGGAAGCCTTTGTCCAGCAGTGGATATCTTTCGGTTGATATGATGATGATGATGATATATGTCTTTATAGAAATAAATATCTTTGTAGTGGGAAATTATAAATTAAATCATTTGGCGGGTCTCCTACCAGCACCCTCTACCAATCCGGGGTAGGCGCTCTGCGTTAAGCTACGAACGATACACGCTGGCAGATCAAATTTAGGATTTCCTTGCTAACACCCTTACGAAGGATGTGGGTGTTATGCAGTTACAACTTGAATGGTTGGTTGGTAAATTCTTGCCTTTCACGCCGCAGGTCCTTGGTTTCGATTCCCAACCGGGACAGATATTTATGTGCATGAACATGGCTGTTTGTTCTGAATCTGTGTGTAATTATCTATATAAGTATGTATTAACAAAAGGAAAGTAGTATATGTAGTATATCAGTTATCCGGTTTCCATAGTACAAGCTCTACTTAGTTTGGGATCTGATGACTGTGTGCGAATAATGTCCTAGGATATTATTAATTTAGTGTGGACCATTACAACATACTGCCACGGTTGAAATAGAAGATGTAGGAGAACATCCCCAGGACTTCATAGCGGGTGGATCTTTGATAAAATGTGAGCTACCTAGGTCATAGCGACTTTCACTCAAAATTGTGACCTGGGGCTCTACCGGCTAAGTCACCCAACATCGATTTCTTAAATGGCGTACAAATAAATAAAGGTTAAATCAATCGTTAAATCGGCTTACATGAGCACATGTGACGTCATAAATGGGTCCGGAATCGATTGTCAACGTTGAAGAATTTATTTGAACGCCATTTAAGAAATCGATGTTCGGTGACTTAGCCGGTAGAGCCCCTGGGATCTACCTATATTTATAGATGAGATGGCATATTTTAGTTGTCTCTTGATATTAAATTATTTAAAAGTAACTGTCCAAAATAGCCAATTTTCTTGTCAAGACTTTTGTTTTGTTGAAAAAATTGTGTTTTCTTTTTCGCATGTAGGCGTTAGGGTAGGGAGTTCTTTTACAATACAATACAGCTGTTAATGTCAAAGTATGAAGTACGTAATTCCCTGACAAGGAAACCATACAAGTGTCTCGTTCACACATACTAGACGTTCCTATAGCTAGGTATCCAATTTCCACGTTTGATTTAACACAGTAAAGTTGATATAATGTAGGGCATACCCCTGTGTGGTGACGGCAACAAATATCAGAATATCATCACTCCATCTCTTCCCGTGAGGGGCGTTGAAGTCGACCCGAGGGAATATTTACCAGAGGACGGGCAGCAGCTTCCTTCTGAGTACTATGACCATCTTACTGCGATCGCCAACCCGTCTGCCAAGTGCGATTATGGTATGGTGGCTCTAGATGATTCATGGGGAGGCTTGTCCAACAGTGGACTTAATTCAGCTGTAGTGATGATGATGCTGTTGAATGTAAGGTAATCAAATATTTTATACCATAATGTTTTACTTTTTAAACAATTTTAAACAATACTACTTTACAATAAATTGCCAAATTATTTGAAAAGCCTTAATTTAAATATGTTTAAACGCAAATTATTTGAATTTTTAATTGATAAATGTTATTATTCTACTAAAGAGTATTTAGATGATAAGTAATTTTAAACTGTTCATAGATTTTTTAGTTATAAGATAATATTTGTACACCAGAAATGGTAGAATATATGAGACTTTTGCATTGTAACACCTAGGTATATTCCTTTATTGTACTATATTCTTACAAATAAACTATATTCTATTCTATTCTAGGTACATTAAAAAGCAATATCCTCGCCGTCCTACCAATCAACGATAATTATAAAGAGCCAATATCTCTTAACTGCCTTAAACTAACATCCAAAAATGAGCTTTAAGAAAGCCGATCTCAGTGAGAATCAAAGTTGGTTTTCGTGTATGTTTGTTTAAGCATTAAGTATACATTGCACTTCACCATTGTAACGCTGAACGCTCAATTAATTGAGACTTCCACTAACAAATGTGTCAAACGTAACAACATGGATATGAATCATGCGCAGATAACATATCACGGTACAAGACTACTGCAGGAACGGAGGCAATTAAATCGTCTGCATGCCAATTGTTTGTATCAAATGTATTTGAATTGGATCGGTTGCAGTGGCGGAGGGTCCATATAACACGATGTCTATCGGCTTCCGTTTTAAATCAGTTTAATGATAACGTTTATGCTCTTCCAAAGAGAAGAGCAGGGTTGCAGGGCGTGCATAGATACGTGGAGACATCTAATAATAATAATAATATAGATTTATTGTCAAAAAGTTTACATGGCAAAAGTTGAGAGAGGAGGATAAATCTTTTTCTTAAGAGGATAGTGTTCGATCATGAGTGATTAAATATTCTTTTAATGATAGGTAAATATTACTCAGTGTGTGAGGTGTGTATTGTGTTGTTCGTGTGCTTGAGTGTGGGTCAGCAGTGAATCGGACATTGAATAGTTTTGCTTAGGAAGCCATATTGTCATCTGTGTTACTATCTTCTATCTATCTATAGTACCTATCTGTATTTCTTTTTTTTAAACTTTCGCGATTTGTACACTTTTTTATATACTGTGGACACGTGTCTCATCGCGATAAAGATTTAGGTATATCATTACCTTGGTTACCCGACGTTTCGGCATGGATTGCACCAGCCGTGGTCACGGGTCGACTACCGGGTAACCAAGGTAATGATTTACCCAAATCTTTATCGCGATGAGACCCGTGTCCACAGTATATAAAAATACCTATCTGTAGTTCGAATAGCGAAACTATTAAACTGTGTGTAGCTGTGCTGCGACGAAACGTAGCGTAATTTAATGAGCAGTGTGAGAGCGGAGTGCAGTATGATGAGCAGCTTGCGACATCGCCTCGCTTGTCTCGCTCGTCTCTCGCACTTCTGGCACACATCTATCAGTATGTACAAACACCTCACAAGGCAAAACAATAAAGAGATACAGTTGGGTAGATTTTATTCACGCACCGCTCAGCTACCCCTCTGGTAAAAACGCATTTTAACACATCGATTAATACATATCCATACTGATGACGAGCTCCTTTACATCGGCTTATTGGTTTGGTAGGCAATAAATATAATAACTCATTAAGTCACCCTACGCCACTGATTGTTGCTTGATGACTGATTAGATTGAATTTACAGCGTTTTTAATTTAGAATTAATTTGTTTTGGATCTGTATACTTTCAGCCATACCCATAAACAGTACTCTTTCTTTCTAAGTTACGAGTATATCAGAATGTGTCACTCGGCACAATAGATGCGAGGGTACGGTCTACGAGTATCGAAGTAGCCAACTGAATCGGCTTCATTCACCTTAATTTAGGGAAATTAATCCCTTCCTGACAAACATATAATTGGCGGACACCAAGTACATCCTGACTCAAAACAACGATTTATGGGTCATACAAATATTGTCCTGAGCAGGCATCAAACCGGAAACAATGGCTGTCTTCACCGCGGCGGCACACGTGCGTCAATTCGTTCGACAACATTTGATGGTCGGAGGTCAGAGGAAGAGTGCTTTCAGAATCAGGACTGATGTTCTCTGGAACTTTCCATTACATTAAGCGCCGAGACGCGGGCCACTCTTCTGATTACGCATAGGAGGTGGCAAATTTACTAAGATTTGCAAACAAAAAAGTCATAGCGGGCGACGGTGGTCGCATTACGTTCACAGTCGCACTATCGGTAATACGAAAAGTCGACAATATACAATATATTGTCTTAAGAGAGTTACTTGTCGTCATTATATAAATAAGTAAATATCTTGGGACAACTACTACAATGCCATCTAATCCCAAAACAGGTAGAGCATGTCCTGTGGCCACCAGAAAATACAAAAAAATAATAATAATATCTCGGGACAATGTCACACAGATCATCCTAGCCCCAAACTAAGCAAAGCTTGTACAATGGGTACCAGGCGACGATATACATACTTATATAGATAGATAAATACTTATATACATAGAAAACATCCATGACTCAGAAACAAATATTCTTGCACATCACACAAATATTTGCACTTACTGGGATTCGAACCCAGGACCGCCAGCTTCGTAGGCAGGAGCACTACCAACTAGGGTACGGTGACTGTCACATAAAACCTGATAAACATACATATACATTTCTAAATATATACATATTATAGATAAATTACACCCAGACACAGAACAAATAATCATGTTCATCACACAAAGTTTGGTACCAGGTGGGAATCAAACCCACGACCTCTGGTTTAGCAGTCAGGGTCACTAACCACTAGACCAACAAGCTAGTCCTAAACTTGAATTAATTGGTGTCATGATAGTATTTATGAGACAACTTGTACAGTTTAATGGACTTAAGTTAACAATAAAATAACTTCAACATGATCTAACATTGAGTAATACACTAAAACTGAATGCTTCTTTATGTCTGTTCAGTGGAGTGGAAAATGTTTTTATCTTATCTGCATTTATGTAACAGATAGTGAGAAAGTTGTGACGGATGGCTGTCCTTCAAAATTGCTCCGATGCTATTATTGTATAACAAGGGTATTAAGGTCACTTCATTACTTTACTGCTGAGTAAAATATACCCTATAAAAGTTGTGTGATTATGTGAATAACCTTATGATGAATGAATAACATCAGTAGCTGTAACTATAATACGAATTTTCTACATCTAATAAAATTAACAAAATCTATTAGAATTTTATACATTTGATGGATATATATATGAATGAAATTCATTATTATTAAAATCATAATATTTATAACTTCAATATCATTGATGTCCAATCGATTTAAGAGCAAAATGGTTGATTTAATTTATATAAAAGATGCAATATTCATAATGAGATAAATTTGTTATAAACCTGAATAACAATAGTAATTTCATGCAGTAAGACCACCCATTGTACATGTTTGAATGTAAAATGTATTTTTTATTTAATGTGTAGAAGATGAACTTGCAAAATACAGTTATAAAAGATTAACCCCAAATACAAAACTGACACTTTACAATACTCATTATTGTACACCAAATGAATTACAAAAATAGAACATAAATAGTTAACTTGACACCATTTTGTATGTGCTGTCAATAAATACATTTCCTTATTTTACAAACTGTTATCATTTGTTTCATGGGTAGATTGTGTTCCTTAAATTACATTGACTATTTATGTAACACTTTGTATAATGTCCAAATCAATGGAAAAAATAGTAAGAGTCACATTCACAAGCGAAGGATTTAGAATCAAGAGACTATTTTTAACTATGTTGTTTTTATTCTTTGTTTGTTGTAATGGTTGCAAAGAAATATATTATAATCAGTGACAATTTCAACATAAAACTTGCTGACAGACAGACAGATAGATGTACAGACGCCAGCACATTCAGCTACCCCAATCTGTCAAATTTCTTTTATAGATTTTCAACTTCATCACAAAAGCATAAGGTACAGTCAGCACCAAAAGTCGATGAACAGAATGTATATTTAACAGTACAGTTATGGCGTCAAATCAGGGTAATCTAATGATAATATTTAATGGATAAAAAGTCTGTACAGACGCCAGCACATCCATTAAATATATCATTAGATTACCCTGATTTTACGCTGTAACTGTACTGTTAAATATACTTTCTGTTCATCGACTTTTGGTTCTGACTGTACACTTTCAATTGGGGAAATTTGACAGATTGGGGTAGCTTGATGTGCTGGTGTCTGTACAGCTGTGGCTCAGTAAAAGAGTTCTGTTGGTATCCTTTGAGTATGGAACTCTAAAAAATATGGTTCAGTCAGGCAATGGGTAATTGAAAAAAAATATTTAATAAAATTTATATGATACCAATACCAAAAAAAATATTTATTAAAATTTATATGATACCATCTCATTATACCACTATATTGATACCATCTATGGAAAAGAAACATTCAAAATTTATGAATATTAGATTTCTTTTAAGAAAATTTTTGGAAATAATTTAATATGTAAAAATTATTGGAAGAAACTATACACTCTTCCTGTATATTGCTATATAACAGGATGAATTAGGTGTTAAACATATACAATAATAATACCAGGTCATTGATGTTTTCTGAACTTTATCCTTAATACGATAAATATATGAGTGATGCACATATAACATAAAATAAATAAAATAAAAAATAAAAAAGGTTTTTATTCACATAGACTTTAAAAAAGAGCTTGTAAATAGTCAGAACATGTTTGTAGTAATATATAATTAATTTATAATTATTTCTAGGTACATATAGATATTTAGGTACACGGATTGTAGGAAATAATTTACAAAAAGATTTATTTTATAACAGTAGCGATATTGAACTAACTTAAATTAAGTTATTGTCAAGGATCATGTGTAGGTTTAATTATCAATATTTTAAATTATAGCTATATTTTTACTACATATTGTCTGAATGGTTCTGTCCATATTAAGGTACGAATTAAATGTTATTATTAAAAATCATGATGATTCTCCTGTGACAGAGCACACTGTATAAAAGTCTGGTAACATGGTATATATCTCTATTACTTGATGTCCTGAGTGTTACAAGTCTTTACACTCCATTGACATATAATCACCAGCATCACCATACACTTGTTTGCTGACTTAGTCATAAAAAGCAATCACACTAATATTATAAAGGCAAAAGTTTGTGAGTGTGTATGTTTGTTACTTCTTTACGGCTAAACAGCTTGAGCAATTTTAATAAAATTTGGTATGGCTATTTATAAAGTTTAACATGGGTAAAACTGTGGGGCACAGCTGGTGATAGATAAGTGATGCTATATTCTTTACACCAAAAGTGTTACATACAAACAATTCAATGAGTTCAACAATATTGTACAAATGGCAGCCTTATAGCTTTAGCATTTAGCTAAAAGAAATATCTTCCAGGCAATTGTTGGATGCATCAGGATTAAAGAGAAGCTTGTTATGCTAAACATTCAATTGCATAGAAAGTGAAAGGGTATTTGTATTCAAATAAAAACTTATTATAAACTACTGTAATAAAAATGAAAGTATCCAGTCCTGATATTGCCAGTTTAAACAAGTCTCTTTTCTGCGTGAGGCCAATGAAGTCACAGAAAATTCTGTCATGTTACTGAGATGGGTCAACAAAGACCACAATAACAAGTGACTATGATATAAAAGGTAAAAGAGACTGTTGAAATGTATTCAACAAAGACATTGTACTCAAATAATGGGATAAAAGTTTAAGTGAAAATACAGTAAGTATGGGTATAATTTTAATTTCACTGTAAATTCCACCCTAAGATCCACCAAATAATAATTTGAGAATAATAAAGAATTTTGCCAAAATTTCTGATGTCAATAAACCTAGATAAAAGTTTGAAATAGTTTTTTTTTTTGTTATGAAACATAGCTATTATACCAATTAAACAAAACTTTAACAAACCATAAATTGCTAACAAATCACTTCATACCATTTAATGGCAGGCAATTGAACGGAAAGAGTCGTGGTTAGTTGTGAACAGTTCAAAATCACTCACCCGGATTTATAAGATTCGCGCTCTTGTATTCCGTTCGGGGATCTTCGAATATTTTGGTGTGCGCAGGATTCAAGAAGGCCAGTTGCGGCGGTGTCTTGTCCACCACACGGAGTCCGCTCACCAAATCGTTTGATATTAAATATTCCACCAGGTTCCGACCAATGAAGCCGCACCCTGAAAAAGCACACCGTCTCAGAAAAATATCCTTACCCGATGACTAACACTAAGACCGTTATGAGAAATTGAAATAAAAACACGGCACTTCTGATAAGACTTTTAAATACGATGCATAAAAGTCTTATTAGGATATTTGGGCGGAGTTTTTAAAGTTAATTGTAATAATCACCTCCTAAAACCGCGACTCGTGGTTTTGAATTATCACCGGCACAATCAGACATTTCGCTAGCGAATTCAGAAAAACGACTGACAGTTAAAGTTTTGACAGCTAAAGAGAAATGACATTCCCCAAGTTGCCAGTTACCAAATAATTTTTCTACTATTTTGCTATAATAGAAAGTAAAATCATCTTTCCTGGCTTTTCAGGCGTTTGTAGTCCGTTGATGGAAATATATTGTCACGTTCGGGTTTTTTTGGTGGCTTTTGGAACAGCGCTAGAATGTTCTAGATAATTCCGGAACAAAAGAAAAACCGGCCAAGTGCGAGTCGGACTCGTTGATTAAATGAAAGGTAAATTGCGGTTTACGATTTATGAAGTATTAAAAAAAACTACTTACTAGATCTCGTTCAAACCAATATTCGGTGGAAGTTTGCATAGTTTGTATATCATAATTTTTTTTAGCTTTACCCTTTTTCTCTTATTTTAGAAGTTACAGGGGGGGGGGGGGGGACACTCATTTTAACACTTTGGAAGTGTCTCTCCCGCAAACTATTCAGTTAAGAAAAAAATGATATTTGAACCTTCAATATCATTTTTGAAGACCTATCAAAAGATGCATGGGTACGACGAAAAAAAAAATTAGAGTTTCAGTTCTATGTATGGGGAACCCCAAAATTTATTGTTTTTTTTTTGCTATTTTTGTGTGTAAATATAAATTCGGTTCACAGAATACATCTACTTACCAAGTTTCAACAATACAGCTCAGTTTCGGTAAAAAGTGGCTGTGACATACTGATGGACAGATAGACAGACAGACAGACAGACAGACATGGCGAATCTGTAAGGGTTCCGTTTTTTGCCATTTGGCTACGGAACGGAACCCTAAAAGGATAGCAGATAAAAAGGACATACAAAATTCTTAATGTAAAAATTTACATTAGATGTTTCCAGAATAATTAGAAAGAGATAGAGCGAGTTTTATTAATGAAAATAAAGAGATAGGTGAAGACATGGTCAGAAGCATTACGACTAATCTGTCATATAGGCGAATTTTCTAGAAAGAAAAATCTGCCCTACGAAATGTTTTAAATTTGGAACAATTTAGGGGTATGTAAGCGGAATGTTAAAGCAGGACACTTTAAAGTGGAAAGCTGAACAAGAATAAGTGATCAGTGACAGTAATCAGTGCCAAGTGTTCTTTAGACAGTGTGAAGTGTGTCGTGTACGTCAGGACTTTAACTTCGGGAGTGCTCGTCACTTGAACTGTACTGTACGTTCTGAAGTGCGCTTCGTGTGTTCCGTGTTGTAGTGGTGAACCAACTATCACTGTCGACGCCAATAAAAGTATCTGTACAAACACTAGTTTCTTTTCCAATTCCCTGACCCACAACTCGCCACAATATTTTTGATGTAAGTATGTGATACTTTAAGACGTAAAATAATGTTTTAATTGTGGGCAAGGAAAGTTTTAAAAAGGGGTTTTTACGAAGTAAGAGGTTTAACAAAAATAAATTATGTCAATGATTTTGAAGTTTAGTAAATTATGTACCTATAGACTATAGATGATAAACCTACAGATAACTTTTGGTAATAAATAAACTTCGCCGTTTTTGACTGGCCTTTTGGTATAATGGTAAGTGACTCTGACTGCTAAGTCGTAGATTCATGGAAAAATCTTTGTGTGATGAAGACGATTATTTGTTCTGTGTTTGTAATTTATCTATAATATCTATGTATTTAGAAATATATAAGTATGTTTAACAGTTTTCTGGTTGCCGTAGTACAGGTTCTTAGCTATTAATTGTCCCAAGATATATAGATATAAAAATATTAGTCTTATTTTTATAGGCAGCTTCTCTAAGATAAATCAATAATAAATCAATATTTTAGGTTACCTTGCGTACAATTGCTCTTATTGAAGATTTCTTGACATCACAAAGCCATGTTTTCTGAAAATATTCTGTGAAGTTCTGAAATGACAGGTGTTGTGACAGCATCTATACAGCGGCCGCCCATTAGTTATAAAATATATAGTTATAACCGTGTCCGAACTCTGCTATTTGGTAGTTTATAAGCAACTGCATAGTAGAATTTCTATACACTCCATTTCACGCAAAAATACCCAATATTGTTTTTTTAGGGAAATTCTTATAATATTGAGACCATCTATAAATTGCAAAAGTGAGCTGATAGGGGATTTCTACCTATCTACAACTTATGTGGGAGATTTTTTAAAGTTTAGAGTAATAATAATTTTAACTATTGCCTTGTAATACATACAAGTCTCCCGTTAATAGCATGACAAATAAAAAATATGAAAGGGGAATAGAAGAAAGTAATTAACAAAATATACTGAATTTTTAAAAAACGGTGTACTATGTAAACCTCCGAGCAATAACAAGCATGCTTGTTATTCCTCCGAGATGTAAACAGGCGAGGTTTGATCTCTGTAAAAGTAGACTTATATTAGGTCTTTACCTATGAAATTGCCGTTCTGCAGTACTGGCCATTTCAAATCAAAATAATTTTTGTTTGGCTAAGAATTCTAATTTCAAATTAATTTTATTTTAAAAACATGGATTCTTTTTTCCAAAAGTAGTCATTTCTTTATTGATTAGTGTTACATTTTCATCGCATTTCAATCTTTTTCGTCATCATGGATACGTAAAAAATTCGAGTAATTATGGAATATGAGTACCGTCGTGGCAGCAACGCGGCACAAGCGGCACGCAACATCAACGACGTTTACGGAGCTAACACTACAAACCAACGCACCACCTGTTATTGGTTTGCTCGCTTCCGTTCTGGAAATTTCGACCTGAAAAATGAACCTCGCGGTCGTCCGAAGACTTTGGTCGACAATGACGAATTAAAGGCGGTTGTGGAAGCTGATGATACACAATCTACGGCTGAATTAGCAGCAGCTTTCGACGTTAGCGTCAAAACAATATTGGTCCATTTGCGTCAAATTGGCAAGGTAAAAAAGCTTGACAAATGGGTGCCCCACGAACTCAATGATCGCCAGCGCGAAGTACGCGTCGAGACGTGCCTTGCACTGCTCAACAGACACACAAATGAAGGAATTTTGAACCGCATTGTTACCTGCGATGAAAAATGGATTCTGTTTGATAACCGCAAGCGCTCAGCAAGTTGGTTGGATCCTGGTTCAGCACCTAAACAATGCCCTAAACGAAAACTTACCCCTAGAAAAGTGATGGTCACTGTTTGGTGGTCTAGCGCCGGTGTGATTCATCACAGCTTCTTACCAAACGGGGTGAGCATTACTGCAGATGTGTACTGTGAAGAACTGAGCACAATGATGGAGAAGCTGGCGCATCTCCAACCAGCATTGGTCAATCGCTCGTCTCCGCTGCTCCTGCACGACAACGCGCGACCTCATACTGCACAGCAGACGGTCTCCAAGTTGCAAGAACTGGGGTTGGAAGCTCTCCGTCATCCGCCCTACTCACCAGACCTTGCGCCTACAGACTACTACTTTTTCCAGAATTTGGATAACTTCTTGGCGGGAAAAAAATTCAATACCCGAGAGGCAGTACAAAATGCCTTTGAAGAATTTGTTGCCTCCCGTCCAGCTGATTTCTTTAAGAAGGGCATCAATAAACTGCCACTGCGATGGCAAAGATGCATTGATTGCATGGGTGATTACTTCGATTAATACAAATAAAAAAATTCATGAAAAAAATTCGTTTAAATTTTTTCATACAAAACGGCAATTTCATAGGTAAAGACCTATTATATGTACAGCATATAAAATGAGAAATTATGTGATAGAAATTGTAAAATATAAAGTAATTAACTAAAAATATACAAAAAAAAACAGGTCTAATACCTAGAAGGTAAGTAATCTACCAAATATGAGGTATATATTTTGCTTCATTGTATCTTTATTATTAACTTTTATTAGGTATTGTTATTGTAGGTATCTTTATACCTAGGTATTAATATTAATTATTATTTATACACTCAGCAACAAAAGACGATTGGGGGTTAAGTTAACTGAAGAAGGCAATTTTATAAAGAGGGCCAATTCGAGGCAAGAATAATATATTTTTTATTAATAATAAAAAGAAAATTACATTAGGCTACCCTGCCTAATGTAATTTTAAAATGTAAGTAATTCCACAGGGAAGTGATAGGTAGGTGGGTAATATTTGTGGGTAAAGCAAATTTCACGAGGACTCGGTACCTATCACATAAAAACAAGGCTTCTTAGCTTTTTACTCTTCCTAATCATAGGATGGCTACGTTCTTGGTAGTTTCAGAATCGTTGTTAGATATTCATATTTGGAATATTTGTCTGCTCCCATACATGCACTGCGTATCATGAGAAATATTTACAAGAAGAGCAAAAAACAATTCAACTGTAACATTTAATTTACAGATCCTATGCACGCTTCCCGCCAAAAAGCAAGCATTTGCCAACCACGCCAACAGACACGTGCAGTCAGAGATATTTATTACTAATGATACATCATTAGTGATAAATATCTCTGACTGCACGCGTCTGTTGGCGTGGTTGGCAAATGCTTGCTTTTCACGCTAGAGGTCATGGGTTCGATTCCCACACAGGACAGATATTTGTGTGCATGGACATGTCTGTTTGTCCTGAGTCTGGGTGTAATTATCTATAAAAGTATGTATTTACAAAAGAAAAGTAGTATATGTATTATATCAGTTATCTGGTTTCCATAGTACAAGCTCTGCTTAGTTTGGGATCAGATGGCCTTGTGTTAATAGTGTCCCAGAATATTATTTATTGTAGCATTTCTTTTCAACTGACCGTAATCTTTGTCCTTTCATTTCCTTTATCTTGTCGACAAAATGTGTACTAACTATACACAATATTCTAATTACCACGTATTTTGATTTCATATGTAAATATATGAAATCAAAATACATGGTAATTAGAATATTGTGTATAGTTAGTTCAAATTTTTTTCAGACATTTAAAATGTATTTTTACATTTAACATAGTTTTCTGTAAATGTAAAAATACATTTTAAATGCCTGTAGACTTCTGATTAATCTTGTATTCTAAAAAACGTTATATGGTTTTTAACCATGATACAAGTGAAACTTTGTCTCTAATTTACTGTTTATGGGTCACACAAATATTTATCCTGTGCGGGAATCGAACCTGAGACACAAAGTGGCGAGGCGACTGTCTGTGACTGTCACACGTTTTAATTAGATAGGAATAAGTATGTACTATTTGTTATATTATTATAAATCAAAAACAGATATTAAATGATTCAAATTTAACCCTTACAAAATATGTATACAAATTGTTGGCTTGGTTGGAAAATGCCTGCTTTTCAGGCCGGAGGTCGTGGGTTCCATTCCCACCCAGGACAGATATTTTTCCTGAGTCGGGTGTAATTTATCTATATAAGTATTTACAAAAGAAAAGTAGTACATGTCGATAACTGATAGTTATCTGGTTTCCACAGTACAAGCTCTGCTTAGTTTGGGATCAAATGGCCGTGTGACAATAATGTCCCAGGATATTATTATTATTGTAAAACTAAGTATTAAAAACTTAGATACAAATAATAAAAATAACATACAAACCAAACACGGCGTTGAAGACATTGCCTCCGGGCAAGGTGCCCAGAAAGCTGGCAGATTTGCCTCGAAACATGGCGTGGATTAGATACACGTGTACCTAGATATGCCAGCTTTCCGGTCATCTGACGGTCTAGTATAAGGCGCCTAGACAATTCCCTGATGTAGCCCCGTGCTTTCAAATCCAATATAGGCATATTTAATAGAAACGATACCTATGTAATATAAAAAACGTCATTTATTCATTATAAAATATCGATTTATTTGGTCTTACAGATGACAAACTGATTCCAACTGTTATACATCAGGAAACATTATGTCTATCGCAAGTTCATGTAGCTTGCTTCCCCGATGATACTTGCAGTTTTTCCTCAGCGATACGACATAAGTCCTTCTTTAAACGAGGTTTAAATAGAGTAATAATCTCCCGGTAGGCAGCGCAGCGGTTTGCTGTGCCCCCTGGCATTGCGAATGTCCATGAACAGCGGTTACCGGTAACCATCAGGGGCTCTACCGGCTAAGTCGCCGAATATCTATTTCTTAAATGGCGTTCAAATAAATAAAGGTAAAAAATGATTTAATCAATCATTAAATCGGCTTCCATGTGCACATGTTACGTCATAAATGGTCCGTAATCGATTGACAACGTTGAAGCGGATTTAACGATTGATTAAGTTATTTTTAACCATTATTTATTTGAACGCCATTGAAAAACTCGATGTTCGGCGACTTAGCCGGTAGAGCCCCAGGTGGGTCGATAGCGCGTCTGCCTCCAAAAGCGATAAAATAAATTAAAAATAGCACTACCCCTAGCGGAAACTTCAATGAACGTCTGGTACTAAAAAACAGTAAGTTTAATCGAATAAGTAAACTATTTGGAGTCGTAGTAGAGGTACATATAACTTGGAATCTATGCCACTGTCTAATATATTTTACACCTGAATAAATCTTGCTTTCAGATTATTTTTCTCTAGAATCAGGTGGTAAGAAGAAAGCCACGATGAATCCCGCTAAAACAAACAAATAATGTAATTATTATATATTTATTATTATATTTGCAATGGGTTACGGTATATTGACAGCGAATCGGAGCAGTATGATTTTATTTTATTTTATTTTATGTTGCTTTTATTTTAATTATCTTTTATTTAGATTGTTTTGCTTCTTTCTTTTAAACCGTATTCTTTTATTTTGTTCTAGTTATATATAATTTTTAAGAAACGTATTGTCGTATGTCTTATGTACGTAATTTGTGTAGCACATTTATGACTCACTGTGGCAGGTAGCTGAAAATTAGCGTTACAGCCACATTGTGGTTATAACATCATGCTGAGCTGCTAGCCATTTGAGCGCACTAAATATATTTTAGTAACAATAATAGAGTATTTTGTACGGTATTTATTTATATTGTATGTCGCCATTGTTACTCTGATTGTGTCTAATGTCTAATTTTTTTTTCTTCATTATTGGTCGATCTCCAGCTAGTTCTGGATTGTGGCAAGGAGAGTAACACGGTGATGGTAGGTATGTACTTCTTCTTTGGTCAGGCGTGGTACTCCATATGGTCTAAATTTCATACAAAAATACTCAGATAATTCCAGGGTCACTAAATTTCAGATAATTCAAGTTATTTACTTAAACAATCTTCTTGAAAGGTCCCTCAAATTTGAAATATTTCATCTTGAGTGGTATTCAGAAAAGAAATCTACAATTATTCATTTCATTGCAGCCACTACAACCCAACCCATAAAAATAAAAACTAGGATAATTTATTTATTTAACCTTGTCTGGTTTGATAAAAAAATTAATACTCAATAAATATTTTGTAAATTTTGCGTGTAAACTCTTTTCCAAGACCTACATAGATAAAAAATATTTTAGACTGTGCTATAATTTTTTTATAAAATTCTCCGAGATTAACTGTAAACAAACAGGCACATTTTTAAACATTGACGTTTATATTTAAGGAGTGAGCAGGAGTTAACAGGTGAGCAGGAGTTCAAGCCGTTTAGCAAATGAAACCATAAACTAAATAACCCACACTGTACCCCTTTTGGAGTCTATACATGTGTTACATGAGAGGGTCGATTACTATGTCAATACGCGAAAACGTGGGCGGCTCAACCGATTTAGAATCGGAGAAGACCTTTCATCTTCATTCATCGATATGAAAGCACACTAAACTGGAGAGTGATCGTGACGTCATATCGTGACACGTCAAATGTATCCCAAAAACAAAAGAATATATACATGTCTCTAGAGGGTACTCAGATAATTGTTCCCAACACTTACAAGCCACCAGTACAACGTATCCGCTCATCATAGGTGTGCAGTAGTCGGCGAGCGTGTTGGCGATCAGCTGCACGCTGATAAAGCTAAACCCACGAGCCACCACCACCGAAAGACAAGTGGCCATGCCTCTGAAAAAATATTAAAAGTATTTCATGAGCAGCTTTACTGAGTAAGTACAGATAATAGAATTAATATGATAGCTAGAGATTGTGGGAGCACCTATGGCTTAAAAATGACATGGACAATATGTCAATGCTGCGTGTAGAAGACTGCTAAGCCAGAGGTCAAGGATCTATATGCAAGCGCTTTTTAGAGACTCATCATCATCACCATCATATCAGCCGAAAGACGTCCACGGCTGGACAATGGCCTCTCCCAAGGATCTCCACAATGACCAGTCTTCTGCTAATCGCAGCTATCGGTTTCCCGCGTCCCTAGCAAGATCATCGATGCACATTCACCTTTCACCACGTCGATGGGCCTCCCCACGCTGAGTCTTCCGGTTTATGATCCCCACTCGATAACTTTTCTGCCCCAGCGGCCGTCGACCGTCGAGCTGTATGCCCCGCCCTCTGCCACTTCAGTTCGGCAATTCTTTGGTCTATGCCGGCTACTTTGATTCGCTTACGGATTTGGACGTTGCTGAGTCGATCGCGCAGAGATACTCCTTTAAAGACTATGCGAATAAAAACCGCTAATTTACTACTAAGTAAAATAGAAACATATTCGAGTCGAAAAGTTACCGTATACTGAGAGATGCAAGATCTGCATTTGTATTCATAGCGGCCATGGTATTTTATGTTCTTTTGTGAACAACAATTGGACGTGGTAATTTGGAGTTTGAGGAGCTAGTTCACATCTGCCATCGACATCCTTTTACTAACCTCAATTGTGTAGGATTCAGATCCACCAAGTACGTGTTAATATTGCCCAAGATAAGTGCCACGTAGAGGAACAAGTAGAACAGCAGTATGGCCAGCACCGGTGTCCTCACAAAGAATAGAAATACGCCACAGATGGTACAGATGGCAAAGATGAGAAGTGTTGTAAGTTTCTTGCCTAATGAACCAACAATGAAGGACAAGACAATGGAGACAAGGGTCGCCGCTCCGGAGTAACACATTACGGTGTATAGAGTTGTGGCTGGTATTATGTTATCGCAGTCTGTAGATGTCTGAAAAAATGGAAATGGTATCACTTACGTCTTTAAAGAAAACAAAGTTACATAAGTAAGCTGTCCAGTTGGATCATATTATGCCCAGGAGTGGTCACGGTTAGAATTAAATACTAAGGCTCATATCTACTATATAAAAATAAGTCGGGTTTTCCTTCCTGACGCAATAACTCCAGAACGCACGAACCGATTACCACGGTTTTGCATTCGTTGGAAAGGTCTCAGGCACCGTGAGGTTTATAGCAAAGAAAATTTATAAAATTTAACGCGGGTAACACTGCGGGGCACAGCTAGTTTTTATAAAATACATTGATTCAATTTGTGTGTTCAGTAATTACCACCCGTATCTTGAGGTGTACTACTACTACTCTAGGCATTGTCATTCCAAGTTGCGATGAGGCCATATAAGACAATCGTTATGAAGTTAGTCAGAAACCCGTACTGCCTGACAGACTGGCTGTAAACCTCGAAAAAAAAATATAATCAATGTGTCCAAATGCAATCTTTAAATGCTACCTTACCGTGATCGTATTCGGCCTGGCACTTCGACTAGCTACTTCGCAAAATGTGAGTCCATCACTGTCTTCGCCGACGAAGTATGCATTCGTTATACTTGGCACCCACATGGTAAAACCTGTTGATCTGAAATCAGGAACAAATGCTTTCTGAGATGTCTTTCTTCACAATGCACCTTATATTAGGGAGAAGATAGTTCTAAGTAGGCCAGCGTATTTATTGGCCAAACTAGGCTAAAGGAGAAGTGAGATTAATCATTGGAGTGTTCAACCGGTTGTGTGTGTGTGACTAAAACGGTGTTTGATCCTAATATTGCTAATGATTCCAATAAGAAGAAACTCACGTCATATAAGCACATAGTACCAAATAATAAAGTATGGCAGAGTTTCGCAGAAGCGGAGGCTTAAACAGCGGCACAGTTTGATTCCAAATCGTCGCCAGAATGGAGCTCTCAGTTCTGGTTACAATACCCTCATCCAAGGTTACATGAGTTACCTGAAATTAAGAAATTCGTCTTTATTACTCTAATTTATAAAATAATAAAAATAATAGCAGGGTTTAATCAAATAAGACCCGAAAACGGCTTTGTCGTGGCAGAATACCCTAACTTTTCTGCCTATGAATGTGCACAACGGTCGGCCCATATTGTCTCCAGAGCCTATACCACCAATTGTTTTAGCCTGTGATTTTTTGTTCATGAAAAAATTTTGGTTGTTGCTAACACCAAAGAAGAATGTTATAACCATGCTATAGCCTCGCGTGTTTCGATTGAGTCCCCATACCAGCATTAAACGTTTTCTAATCTATTCTTCAAGCTATTAGTTGTTTAGGGACATCTCCTTCTTGACTCCATAAAATCTTTGGTACCTATTGAACCCATTCCCACATTCTTTTCACTGTAACTCTGTAACATTTGATACACCAATGGTTCCAAGCAATTATCCCCAAGAATGCCTTGAAATCTACAATGAATTTGATCAGAAAAAAAATTGGCGTGAAAGATCTAACATTTCCTCTTCCCGAGTGACCAACAAAGAGGTAAAAGACCTACTAGATAATGATATGTTAATAGAAACACATAGAATAGAACAGCGAATAGGAGACCTAACCTTATTTGTGTAACCTATATTTTTCTAAATAGTAAGCTAGGAATCATCGAAATTGGTAAAAAGACCCGGAAAATTGGAATGGTTGTATTTTGTTGTGTCTCCTTTAGTTAGTAATGATAATTATGATATACGTACTGAATAGTCTTCTTTTCCGGTATTTCTTCGATAAATTGCTTTCAAAACTTCTACAGCCTCATCATGCTTTTCCTTACCAAGCAAGAACTTAGGGCTCTCTTTCAAGAACAAGAGGCTTAAGATCCCGATGCCACCGGGCATGCTTATGACCTGCAGTAGTAACCGCCAAGGTCTGTAGTCCAAATTCAGCCAGGGTATTGCAATACGAAATGATAACTTGAATATTGGTAAGGCAAATACTGTAAATAAATAATTTAATTTACACTTTATGTAAAATTTCAGACATCTTTATAATGAGTTGTATAAATGAAAGTGCGATAGATTTTAAGAATATATAAGCAAATATAGTGTGGTTCCCGCTAACTTTATTTATTAAATATTTTCAACGTAAAAGTCTGTTTGTTAATTTGATTCTCAATCACTAAGAAACAGCGTTAACAAATTTAGACGAAATTTGGTACACAGATAGGTTTTTTACCTGGATTAACACATGGGATACTTTTATCCCGCAAAAATGTTAGGTTACTTTAGTATTATCAAAAACGAACTATAGGACGATATTTACTTGAAATTTGGTATACATTTGTGTTAAGGAAAGGTAATGGCCCATTTAGTATGAAAAATATACCTACGGCGTACAGAAATGAAATATGGGGGGAATCAAAGACAAATGATTATACTTTTCAATGGTAAGTGGTGCATTACTGTGGCCGATGGGGATCATGAAATAAAATATAATACATTGTATTACTGCGCGACCGCAACAAAGCTCGGGTGAGACCGAGACAGCAATATACGTGTTATTTATTACCTGACCGAACGAGTTTGCTTATTAAGTGTCACGATGATATTTTTATTTAACAAAACAATGGCAAAGTAAGTCTGCTTGTTTCATTTTCAAGTCTAAACTACTGAACCGATTTTGGTTAAATTGCTTGCCCCGTAGAGATATACATGTAAAGAATGAGTATTTGTTTAATACCTTAGGTGCATAGCATAGATTAAGAAAATACATTATTTAATTATTTTTTATCTATCATGTCATGTCAAATTCCTATGAATAGACAAAAAATATATCTTATATACATATTAGATTTGTAGACGCCCAGTGACATTTTTCCATGGGATAAAATAATTTAGAGACGGGCGAAACCGCTGGTGCAGCTAATTATTATCCAATTTTGATCGGTCTACTGCAAGATCTCTCCATTGAATTATTTTTTTCTTTTTACATATAATGAACAGTGGGCTATGCCTGCATTATTTGCCATCATTTTCGTTTTTGTACAAAAACATTTTTGAACCGGGTCGGATTATGGGCCATGACCTTTGCTTTACATGTGTGTTATCGAACATTATTCCAGAAATTAAATAAATAAATGTAAATTTCTTGAGACTACTAACACACTGCCGTCTGATCCCAATCTAGGCAGAGCCTGTACTATGGTAACCAGATACTGATAAACATCAAATCAAATCATTCTTTAGTTACCATGAATGTAGGTACCTAACAAAATAAAGGTGTTGCTGGCGTTAATAAATGGAATCCACTACATTCTACCATAACGGCATGCAAAATTACATAAACATAGTATATAAATCAGTAAAATTAAATGTCAAATTCAATATGTCATCTTGATATAGTCAAAACATATTACAATTGTGACAAGCAAAAGTAAAACTTAAATTAAATTAATTACATTAAATTATAAATTAATACTTTCAGCAATAACTATGTTATAGTCCTACAAATAATTATCGCTAAGGAAATCATTAACAGAATAGTAATACTTTTCCACCAGTAGTTTAGTCAATTTCTTTTTAAAAATGTGTGTTGTGCCATCATACTTATATTATTTCTAAATACATCCGTATTATAGATAAATTACACCAAGACACAGAACAAATAATCGTGTTCATCACAGAAAGATTTGTCCAGGGTGGGAATCGAACCCACGTCCTCAGGCTTAGCAGTCAGGGTCACAAACTAACTAGACCAATAGGCCAGACAAAAAGTTCCAAGTAAAAGTAGTATAAAGTTTCTTACTGCATATAGTTAGCTGTGACATCATGGTGACACTTGCCATGAGGAACATGAACCGACTGCGTTGCTTCCTTGGCACGCTCTCTCCAAGCAACACGAAAGCTGCCGCGTTTGCTGACGACATACTGGAAGTTATAGTCAGAAATATATCTTGGTCTTTTATCTTATCGCTTCTTTTTTCTCTAATTATATTTGGATTATCGTACAGTTTAACTAGTTGCTGCTAGGTACCAGATTGAATTGAGCATTTGTAACCAGACCATGAAATGAAACACATAGGCTACCAGTAACGAAGATGGGTTAATCAGGTATCAGATTCTAGTTACTGATTATTTGTGACCATGATAATGGTCACAAATAATCTACTATATAAAAATAAGTCGGGTTTTCCTTCCTGACTCATATAACATATACAACTGACACATATAACTCCAGATCGCACGAACCGATTTCCACGGTTTTGTATTCGTTGGATAGTTCTCGGGCTCCGTGAGGTTTATAGCTGTGCCCCGAGGTGTTACTCGCGTTAAATTTATGAAATTTAACGCGAGTAACACCTCGGGGCACAGCTAGTCAGATATAATGATAAAATTATGACAATCGAGATTAACGTGCGTACCGAGAGACGGAGACTCTTCTTCCAACCAACCAGACTGAAATATATCTTCGTTTTTACACAAATATTATTAAGAAACAAACCCACTAACAACCGGGCGTATAAACCGGACAAGACAGTTTCTGTCAAATATGTAGTAGTCGTATATGTTCTTATATCCCAAGTTAGTGGATACAGGTTTTCTACAAAAACTGTCCTTACTGTCTACGACATAGCGTCGTGACGCTGTCATTCTCAAAGTATATCAACTGCCCCAAGTCGTGGCGACGATTAAACAAGATATTTTTAGCCAGATATTACGATCAACAGGATATCTTCTATCACCTCTCGCTAATATTTTTTTAAGATGCTGTAATAGCTAGACAGTTTACGACAATACTTTCTTTATTCTTACTCCTGAAATCTTTGGGTTCGGCCCGGAGTTTACTCAACTTATTATGTTTTGAAAGTTGCATCGGGGTCGCTTACATAGGGACTTGCCGGGATAGTACAGATGGACTACACAGTTACAAATTACAGCAGCAATAGATATCACAATTAAATACTACGTACAAACACGCCGAGAGCAATTTAATGACCGCTAACGCCGTGTAGTTGGGAGACATGCTGGCCACCAGGTTGAGTACGAAGCCCACTGGCATAGCAAACAGTAGCGTAGTCCTACGACCCTTGGTGTCAGCACAGAGGCCCCATGCATATGAAGACATCATTACACCTGAAATAGTTAAGAATGTTTTAACATGTGGTTCAGCTCTTAGCAAAATTGCCATTGTACTAACTCAAGTTATATTATCATATTCTATAATGATCCTTTCAAACATGAATATCATGCCTTATTATATACAAATATCAGTCAGTTCAAGTTCAATGAAAGATGTTTCGTTCTAATCATCAAAATTCAACATTTCAATGCACATGAGGTAGAGATAGAAAGCTACCTCATTACATCCTGTGGGTGTCGCAAAACTGCGGCAAAAGGCGACTAAGGGATACAGCAGGTAGTCGGGCAGCAGTGCCTCCTGTGTACTAGCTATCTCCTGACAGTAGTAATTTTTTTTTAAATTCCGTTTTACGGCTCTGGCATCTTTGGCCTTATGAGCCTTCAGTAAATATATTTTTATATCATTTATTTCTGTCATTGTCAAGTAAAGCCCGTCACAGTCAAGTCATACATAGTCCTTGTCCAACCCCAGCAAAGCAGTGGAGACTTTACTACAGGCTTTTATGGAGTTTTGATTACAACACGGAAAATCACAATTCACGGCAATATCGCACTTTCCTATGTCTAAAAATCCACCATATTTACACATAAAAGCTCGAATTTACACCAGTTTTCGAAAATAAAACATAGCGTCGATGCGTCTTTTTCCGTGTTGGCGCCAAAACTTTCTGACAGGAGTCACCAGTTCGCATGCCAAGCGCGGTGACTACGGCAAACGCCTCCAAATGGCAACCTTGTGGGAACCTTTGGGGGAGGCCTATGTCCAGCCGTGGACGACATCAGGCTGATGAATGATGATGAATGCATATCAATCAGCCCTCAGGAGTAGATGATGATGTTTATTGTGATGATAATTAAAATGTGTTCTTTTAAAGTTCTGCTCTCTTATAACTTTTCTGGAGTATGATATATGTGTGATGAGGATGTCTTTTGATAGTCCGTACAGGATACAAGTTGCTCACCATAAAACTCAGTCAGACCTTGTCATGTTTTAGCACACATCGGTAAACCGTCGAAAGCGACAAATAAAGAGCAGTGCCTCTAGCACCAGTTTCTGCAGTTTACTTACTCGATCACACGTACAGTTTCGTCCCATACAGAATTTTAGTTCTTAATAGTTTGTGCTCAATGTATGGGAGGAAACTGTACGTGTGATCGAGTAAGTAAACTGCAGGAACTCGTGCTAGAGGCGCAGGTTAATGTTCTCCACGATGTTCATGTAGTTTGGACATTCGTAAGTTAAGTGTGTGAATAAATTACTTACTTAGTTAGGTAAAAGGCAACCAATGACGTCATGCACAGCTAATGGCGTTTCTATCTTTTACACCACCAATTTAAATGTCTTTACATCTCTGTCATACCCACGTTCCTGAGCTTTTTACGCTATGTCCCAGATACTCGAGACACGTATCCTGGACGGGCTCTGGATTGCCCTCCCCATATGCCAACTCACCTATAAGAGGGACAGCAGACAGTACCCCCTGCTGGGCCGTGGTAAGTTTCAAGTCACACGCCGCTGCTGGCAACACGACGCTGAAGCCGAAGATGTCCAGGTACATCGCCAAAATCAGCAGGCAGCATGTTGCGAGCATGCCTACATTGTACACGCCGAAACCTACAAAACTTAGAATCACATCATCAAGTTCAAACATAATTGCACTGAAATATGTTATACCTATTTAGGTACACGCCGAGAACTCGGCAGAATGTGATTGATCCATCAATATTCCTGTAACACCTTTTATGTATACTCATATTCAGTAAATAAATGAATTGAATTGAAAAATTGAAAAGAAAGGATCCTACCACGAATCACACGTTATCAGCTGTTTTCAATAACGGATTTTATTCAAAACGTCTTTAAAAAATCGCTTGTAAATACTAATATAATAACGTCCTCCTAGCGAAATTTCGGCCACGGCGCGCGGCGGCCAGTTTCAACAGACATTAGCCATCTGCGCGGGACATATTATAGTGCACAAGTGTGTGCGCAAACACTGGAGCACTTTCTATTCTATCACTCTCATGACCCGATGGCACGCCTAGCGACACGACCGGAAAGAAGTCAAGTACAGGACCGACGGCTTTACGTGCTCTCCGAGGCAAGGGGGTATAATACCGCCAACTCTCAGACTTCGGGCTGATGCTGAGAATTTTTAACAGAAAGTCCCAGAATCATTTTGGCCCGACCCGGGATTTAAACCCAGGACCTCGTTCTCTGCGGGTGAACACGCTACCGCTAGACCAACTACAATTCATGTAGCATTACACAATAAATATATATTTAATTTGTAATACTATAATTCTAGGTACAATATTATTAGATCGTGACTTATATTCATACAGAATTATAATTTAGTTTACGGTAGTTATGGTTTAATTAAATGGATAATTTCTGAAAGTTATACTCAAAATGGTTATTTAAGTTTGTATTTATAGTGGAATTTTATTACTAACTACGTCTTGTCTGAATGGTTCTGTCTATGCTGAAATACCTATGTGTCGAGGGGTGGCAGTTAAGTTCTTCGTCTCGCTACTACTTCAGAGCACTGTCGATTCCCGAACAGGACAAATATTTGTGTATGAGTCACCCCATGAATGGTTATTCTGAGTTTGGGTGTATTTACTTTCGGTCCATTTCTTGCATGTATTTAAAGACGTTATATTGACAATGATTGATTGTGCGGACGTAGTCTTTGTGGACGCCAGCACATCCAGCTACCCCAATCTGTCCAATTACTTTTATAGATTTTCAACTTTATCACAAAAGTATAAGTTTCACTTTCAATTGGGGAATCTTGACAGATTGGGGTAGCTTGATGTGCTGGCGTCTGTACATAATGTTGAGGAGATGGAGACTAAATGGCAAAATAACAATAAATAAATTAGTCTAGTGCTTACCACTAATATCTAATGCAGTTTCAAAACTGATGCTCTTCAGGCCTTCATTCACTTTAGCCATTTTACAGATTTTATAGTAATTTCTTCGTAAAACTACTTCAATATTACATAACGTAAATTTGTCTACACTGTACTAGATAAATAGTTACAATGTCTCTTACTTAAACAAAGTAATAGCGTATCTTGATTTAAATATAGCGTTATGAATGCTTTGTATAATTAGGCGAGGCCCTGCGAGATAAGGTTGTGAAGAAACAGTCTTCTCAGATCAGATCAGTCGTATACACTTTTAAACTGATATGCGATCATAATTATAATTAAGTATAAAACATTGTTAACAGGTATTACTTAACGCATTGACCATGGTCAACACGATCGAAGCAACTTGGTCGAAACGTCGGGATAATAACAAAATAGATTTGTCGCTTTAATACCAGATTTTGTTTGTAGTGGCAACAACTACAGTATTAAACCTACTTTCTACAACTTCGCTATGATAGTGACTGACGTTTAAAAAAAGAAATATAACTTCAAGATTAAGTCAAAAAAAATAAAATAATTTTACATGTTAACTCGCTTCTGATTTTCTACTCCTTCCAGTGCGTTCACTGACTCCTTCTACTAATTTATTGGTCTCACTAAATTGGTGACACCTACTAAACTGGTGATCCCGAAGAACACGATTTAAGTTTGCCCTATCAAATATCAAGACATCTTCGTAGTCGAAGATCAACAAAGGCGCGCTGGCATATCTAACAGACTGGATCAACTGGATTAACGACGTCGCGTCGTCGGGTTACAAGCGTCTACATCAACCATCACTACGATGCCGGATACCAGTGGTAACTCAGAAATTGTAGCACTTACTAAGCAGATATCAATATTAATGGAAAAGATCGAGAGATTGTCACGGGAGCGGGAGCGGACCCACAATGGAAATCATAACCGTCACCGTCCAAGTTCTACCAGGTCGCAGTCGACTTACCGGTCACACCCACAGTGTTGGTACCATCAAAAATTCGGTGATCGTGCTAAAAAATGCATAAGGCCTTGTGACTACCAACCGCTGTCGGGAAATGCGAAGGGCGATCAATAATGGCGGCCAATGATAGCCCGAGTACCGGTCGCCTGTTTGTCACGGACGCTAAATCTAAAATGCAGTTTTTGGTCGACACCGGCAGCGACCTCTGCGTGTATCCACGAACGGGCTTAGCAGGACAGGATAAATTTGGAAGATAGGTTAAACTTCATATTCTTGGTCGTGGTTGTGGCCGAGTTCGGCGGCAAGTTGACAGTCAACGCCGCGCCGCTGTGGGTAGCGACCGCGAAGAAATGGTTGATTTCGCCGGGCAGTCTTGGCTCTGGCCTTTCGGCCAACCACCAGAGCCCAGGTGCCTATAGCGGGTGGCGGTTGGTGGAGGTGGCTCCAGTGGCGCCAAACGTAGGGGCCGCGGCGGCTTCTAGTCACACTCTTTTAGCTACCATTGCAACTGCTGTAAGCCTTTTTTTCTTTTTTTTGAATAGGCAGGGGGAATGCTTATGCATGCCATCCGCCGTGTCTGCGGGTGGGTATGTCGGACTCGCACCGACTAAACCTAACCTGCCGTGGACTTCTTCTGGCGCTTGATAGGGGGAGCCCCGGGAACGCGGGTATGCTGCTCCGGTGCCCCCCTTTTGCGCCGTGTCCCAGATGGTCGGGACACGCACCCGGGGAGAGCTGTGGGTTGCCCTCCCCATTTGCCGACTCCTGCCAGTACGGCACAGTGACTGCGCCACAAACAGTTCGCTGTCTTCCCGGGGAACTGCTGTAAGCCTGGACAACAGTGGTACACAATATAATGGCACGCGTGGTGAGGCTCAGGCACTTTATCGCTTCAACTGTCTTGGATGTGCGCAACGAATTTAATTAGAAAGAAACGACAGTTAATTACATAATAAATAAATAGCACTTACTTACAAAATGACGGTTAGTTAATGCAAAAGTAGACTCCAACTTAATATAATGAATACATTAGACACATATCGTCCTTATTTCAATAAGTTAAAAGAGTCCATATTATGGTAATTATTTTATTTATTTGCATATTTCATGATATATATGTAACTAGCTGTGCCCAGCGGTTTTACCCGCGTTAAACTTTATAAAATATGACCTAGGATAACACCTAACTATAAAAATTAGCCTATGTTCTTTCTCAGGGTCTAGACCATCAATTTCATTCAAATCCGTTCAGTAGTTTTGGCGTGAAAGAGTAACAGACAGACAGACAGACAAAGTTACTTTCGCATTTATAATATTAGTTAGGATTAGTGTGATAGTTATTAAAAAAAATGTGGAGTAGTATTGCAGTTTCAAAATCCCTTTCTTCCTTCTAATATTATAAATGCGAAAGTTTGCCAGTATGGATGTAGGTATGTTTGTTACTCTTTCACGCACAAACTACGGAACGGATTTTCATTGAACTATATTAATATAGCTTATATCGTATATCCGAATAGGCTTTAACTATTTATACAGTTTAACCGCGGGGCACTGCTGGATGCTGCATAAATAACTTGTCTGTGTTTCGAGATATTTATAAGAACTAGCTGTGTTTTAGATACATTCAACTATCATCACCTTTTCTTTACCCCAATCTTTCCTTTTATTAGCCTATCCAACTCATACAAACTTTATTTGAATCCATTCCGAAAACATTCCCGATTCCATGAATTTTTTTCCTAAATCCGTTAAAATACTTATTATAAAGTGACTTAGAAATCGCTTGACATATTCAATAAAATAACATATAGTTGAATTGAAACTACTATGACATTGTTTAAAAGTAGAGATGGTTGAGTAACTAGTATGTAGTTCGGAGGGCCTAGAGCGGGGTTTTTAAAGATACATTTTTAGAGGAGTCGCTGGAGTGTTGCTGACCCATCCCCCTGCCCCCATGAGCTCTGGCAACCTTACTGACACGCAGAAACGCAACATTAAAATTATTAATGTTATTATTAAGGAATCTCTTCTAAAGGTGGAGGTACTTCCCCAGTCAAGCTGCTCTTTGAGCGAATGAACGCTGTGCCCTACGTCTGTTAAATCTAATTCCTGTCAATTGACGATGTTATGGAAAAATAGGAGAGTAAAATGAAACTTCGTGTAATTATCTACATTTATAATAATATAGTTAGAGTTATTTAAATTATACAGGGTTTTTACTTAGTCGTGTAAAAACTGGCGGAGCAACACCCCCGTGCCGCGGAAAGCGCTTAAAACCGTGGGTCTTGTACCTGACTTCTTTCAAGTCGTGGAGACTATCCATCCCATCAGATCCTTCGGATCACCACTCTCAGAGGATGCACCTTTGTTTGCTCAGACACAGATAGTGGCCGCAATGTAAGCAGGCGGACATTATCAAGATTACATGTTTAACGGTTACGGTTAAGAATAACTTTATTTCTCATAAAGAATTGTATAGGTACATAATTCACTTACTGAGAAACAATTTTTAAAACTAAGATTAATAATTAGGGCGCACAAAGGTACGTATATAAATTAACAAAAACAATATTCTTAAGAACAAAATAAATGTGGGTAAATAAATATCATAACCGGTAAGAAACTCAAGTCAAGTTAACCAAGCACAACATGGATGTACGTATACGAATTTTACTGGATGTGGCATTGATGGCATAGTTCATTATCACCAAGTTATTGTAAAATTATGATTTGTTATTATAAAAGTATTTTATTTTTAGTTAATTATTTATATTTGTGGTGTATATATCTATATATATATATATATATATATATATATATATATATATATATATATATATATATATATATATATAACTTAAATGAAACCCGTTTCCCGTTGTCACGACATCACGCGTGAACGGCTGGACCGATTTCACTATTTCTTTTTTTATTGTGTTTGTTATTGTCAGGAGAAGGTTCTTATGTAAAAAAAAGAATTTAAAATTGCGCGGAAAATAAGAAAATTTAAGAATACTTCACAACCAAATATTATTTCTAATCTAACCTTAGCGCTTTGGACAATATAACCTTTTTTAATGTAACTTTTTTTTATTTGACATAGTATTGACAGATAGCGTGCGTTAATAGTCATCGTTAAGACAGGACAAGGTCTGTCGGGTCAGCTAGTATACATATATATATATATATATATATATATATATATATATATATATTATACATGGTTTCTAAAACATTTTAAAAGAGCACTAAGTGGGATAACTTAGTGCTCTTTTGAACATGTAATCTGGATAATGTCCGCCTGCTTACATAGCGGCCAGTTTACACAAAATATCACATCTCAGAAATTCTTATTCTCTAATAGGTAGTTATATTAAATAACTTTGACAGTTTCCGGGTCATCTGAGTGCCCATTGGCTGCAATATATTTGTCATTTTTTGATTCCTTTGGTAAAAAGATAGCAACGATTAGGCCAGCTGAAACAATAAAACATTGTATGTATTTATAATTCATCTATACATCTATACAAATAAATAAAATTGGAGTGTCTGTTTGTAATATTGAAATAACCGTTTTTTTTTACATAAATATGAATATATATACGGTACCTACACCAAAATATTTTTTTTTACAATTTTTGTCTGTCTGTCTGTCTGTTTGTTCCGGCTAATCTCTGAAATGGCTGGACCGATTTTGACGGGATTTTTATTGGCAGGTAGCTGATGTAATAAGGAGTAACATAGGCTACTTTTATTTTAGAAAAAACCATTTATTTTACAAAAAATAATCAAAATAAACTAATTAACACGCGAATGAAGTCGCGGGCACAGCTAGTTTGAAATATATTTCGTACTATTATATAACTAAAATCAAATTTAAGTTCGTTCAGAAAACAGAACAGCAGGCTTACCGGCCGAAATAAACCATTGAAACTTTACTAAACGAATTACTAGCAATTATTGAAGTAATAGGAATGAATGAATTAGGCTACAATTTGTTAACAGTTGTTTTTAAAGTAAATTGTTGGGCTTTTAGTTTTTTTGTAATCTAAACTTATAAAAAGTCACACAAATCTAATGCACAACTTTTATATTTTTAACATTTTTAACCAAAGCGCTAAGAAACCTCACCTTACGGATTGCTTAAGCAAATAATTGCTTAAGCAATCCGTAAGGTGAGGTTAACCTACAGGGTCACTTACGGATCACGGCTTCTTAATAATGCCTAATTTCAGCATTACTGCTGACGGTCAAATCCATAGATGGATGACAGCAAAAGTGGTTTAATTTCTGAGCGTCACCGTGCCATGGAGGGCCCTTAATCTGTCGGTTCCAGTTGTAGCCATTAGGCAACAGTCGTTTAGCCATGTCAGAGGCCTACTGTGTGGCTTGAACAACTCTGACAATAAGGTAACCACTGCCCATACGATAAAGTAAGTAATATTGCCAAAGTTGCCGATTTTAGTCAGAAAAGGAAATGTGTTTTGCACACCGCCTATCCAATCCCCTGAAGCCGGTTTCCATACACATATAGATAAAGAAAAAGTTTGATTTGCTGTATAGTAACGGCGGTGAATATCTATATCATATCAGAATATCATCCATCTACCCATCTCATCCCGTGGGGGGCGTAGAAATCGACCTGAGCTTCTTTCTGAGTACTACGACCATCATACTGCGATCGCCAACCCATCATAAGATGATTCTTGGGGAGGCTTTTATCCAGCTGTGGACTTCTATAGCTGCCATGATGAAAAAAGTTAATATACTCCTAGAGAGGTAGATCACAGTGTTGATTCGCTCAAAGAGCAGCCCGAATGGACAAGTACCACCTTACAGAAGTAATTCCTTCATCATTTTAATCTGTTATCGTGTTTCTGCGTGTGAGTAAGGTCGCCTGAGCTCATCAGGGTGGGGGAAGGGTCAGCAACACTGGTTTGCTGACTCTAATAAAGGCCGGCAACGCACCCGCGACTCCTCCGGTGTTGCGAGTGTACATGGGCGGCGGTGATCACTTACCAGGTGACCCACTTGCTCGTTTGCCTAACTCTTATATAAAAAAAACTACATGCAAAAATACAACCGAAATCAGGAAACACCACTTCCGTGCTAAGAATTAACCAGTGTACCGGCCGGGTCTAAACGTGGTTCTATTCGTATAACAGATACTCACATGCCACTAACACGACGTACCCGCTGATCATGGGCGTGCAATAGTCGGCTAGCAACGCCGCGATCAGCTGCACGCTGAAGAAGCCGAACCCTCGCGCCACTATTACGGACAAGCAGGTCGCCATTCCTCTGCAAAATAAACGAGGTTTTAGCTAGACATTCGAAATTGATAAGTTTTTTTTAAAGGCAACGCCCTCATTAGTGAATTGAATCCATGTGTCGCGTACTTTACCAACATACATATAATTGACGGACACAAATATATCCAGACTCAGAATTTATGGGTTACACAAAAATCGACTGCGCGTATGGCGCATCGGCTAAGACTGACGCCTCTCCGCTACGTGTCGCGGGTTCGAGTTTCGTGCCGGACAACTATTTGTAAGACCCATAAATAATTGTTCAGAGTCTGGATGTAATTTGTGTCCGTCTATTATATAGACCCCACCCCCCCGCAGGGATTAAATTCCTTAGTGCGGGCGTTGTCGATTTAAAAACCATACCGAAAAATCAAATAGATGTCCTGGGCGAGAATTGAAACCGAGAAACGAAGTGCCGAAGCGACTACTTTAACCGCTGCGCCGTACGTGCATTAATTATAATACACATCATCATCATCATATCAGCCGAAAGACGTCCACTGCTGGACAAAGGTCTCTCCCAAATATCTTCACAATAGCCGGTCCTGCGCTGCCCACATCCAGCGGCTTCCCGCGACCCTTGCAAGATCGTCGGTCCACCTTGTAGAGGGCCTGCCCACACTGTGTCTTACGGTTCATGGTCGCCACTCGAGAACCTTTCTGCCCCATCGGCCGTCGTCGTAATACATATATAGAAATAATATAGTATACGTGGATTAATTATAATATAGCCAGATGGTCTCACCTAGCGAGGTTAAGCAACAGGCTCGCGGTCAGTCCATAGATGGGTGATGGCTAAAGCAGTTTAATTTCTGAGCGTTGCCATGCTTCTTGGACACGTTAAGCTGGCAATCCAGGCGGCAGTCGTTAATCCATGTCAGAGGCCTACTTGGATGACTCTGACACCAGGGTAACCAAAGAAGAAGAACATCTACTGACCTCAAATGTGTCGGATTCAGCTCCACCAAATAAGTATTAATATTCCCCAGAATCTGCGCCACATATAGGAACAAGAAGAATAGCCCGATGCTCAGCATTGGTATCCTGATGAAGAGGAGCAGGATTCCCGCGATAGTGGACATGGTGAAGACTATGAGGGTTGTGGGTTTCTTGCCAAAGGGACCCACAAGGAAGGAAAGGATTATGGTCAGCAGGGTGGAGACCCCGGAGTAGCAAAGTACTGCGTAGAGAGTGGAAGTTTTGATGGTATTATCGCAGTCCACATCCTGGAATTTAAGTAGATTTATAATTACATAAATTAATATCTTGGGACTCTCAACTAACACACTGCTATCATAATTATGTCCTCCTAGCCGAATTTCGGGCAAGGCGGCCAGTCTCAATAGAGATTAGCCATCTGCGCGGGACATAATATAGTGCACAAGTATGTGTGCGAACACAGGAGCATTTTCTATTCCATCACTCTCATGATCCCATGGGACGCCTAGTGGCACTACCGGAAAGAGCTTAGGTACAGGACCGACGACGGTTTTACGTGCTCTCCGAGGCACGGGGCTATAATACCGCCAATTCCCAGACTTCGGGCTGATGCTGCGAACTTTTTATTTTTACAGAAAGGTCCCAAAATCACTTTCGGCCCGACCCGGGATTTGAACCCAGGACCTCGTTTTCTGTGGGTGAACAACGCTACCACTAGATCAACGTCAATCATAGGCACAGCCTGTACTAGTACACACCTGATAAACTAAATACTTAAATATATCTAAATACCTACATATCACAGATAAATTACAGCCAGCACAGAACACATAATCATGGTCATCACAGAAAGATTTGTCCTGGGTGTGAATTGAACCCACGACCTCTGGTTTAGCAGTCAGAGTCCCCAACCACTAGACCAACATACCGGTCGATTAACAATTGACAGATGAGAAACACCCTAAATGGGTGTTTCTCATCTGTCAATTATAAATCTTAACTTAGCAAAAGAAAATCTTAACTTACCAAAAGTCAAGCAAACCGTTTAGGTTCCTTTAGTTTTCTGTGAATTTGGTACAAAAAATGTGTTTGTGCACCAAACATCAAATGAAATAAGATCAAATAAAGTTTCTCAAATTGTTCGATTTTTCACTGCCTTTTCCGGTCCATGGTCGCCACTCAAGAACCTTCCTGCCCCAGTGGCCGTCGGTTCTACGAGCTATGTGCCACTTCATGGCAGTGGGCAGGGGATTGCAATTCCTCGGGTATGTCGGTTACTTTCGTTCGGCTGCTGATTAGATTTAGTGCTGTATTTTATTATAATAGAACAAGCCAGGTGATTGACTAGATTTACTATCAAAAGGAGTTCAAAGTCTGGGTCATCTTTTAAAACGTAATGGTCTTACCTCCCCAGTACTGTTTTGGGACGTACTTCTGCTAGCAACTTCGCAGAAAGTGTACCCCTCGCTCTCCTCACCGGTGAAATACGCATTTGTCATTGTTGGCACCCACATTGTGAAACCTGTTGATCTGTATGAAATAGATATTATTTAAATATTACGACACAAGTCAATTTCTCTTCAACAAGCTTAGAGCTGGTTCACATTAGGTCGGACCGACAGTTTGCCGTTCACCGACTGCCGGGTGTTGCTGTTCACACTAGACGCCGCCGACCCGACTTAATGTGAATATAACTGTCGTTACGGTCGTTTTACTGCCCGGCCTGGGTCGTCACAAAACAGTTGTGAGTTTGCTTTCGTATAGGATGGACGACGACGACGTTTTTATTGTAATGTGGTATTTAAATAAAAGGCAGAAAAAAAGAAAAAGGAAATATTGGGTGCATCCAATAATTGCCGAGCGAAATGAAGTTGGAACTTTTCAAACTTTAATAAGCGAATTAAGAAGTGACGAGCTAAAGATTTATAATAACTTAAGAATTAAAAAATTTGTCTCTCATTTAATTCCATAAAATATGCAACAAATTTCACCATGCCGCTAGTTTTAAACTTTTATTTTTGTACTGTTCACACGTTTTATCCCACAGTAAACTCCTGTCTTCCACAAGTGAAATCAAAACTGATACATTAATTTCGCCCTCCATATTGAAACGTGTCTTCTCTGCATACGTCGACGAAACTGCTTGTGCGAGTGCCGAGAGCGGGGTAAGGGCGGGTGGGAGGGTGGCAGGCGGGTGTCGCCGCCGCTTCGCGCCGACAAATGTGAACGGCGCCATACTTGCTAGTACGCCAATATTATGTCCGTTCCGACAGAAATCGTGGCTGGACGTACGGTAAAAGTGTCGGCTCCGACAGTTTGGTCGGGTCGCCCTAATGTGAACGGCGCTATTGAGATACATACGCCAATATGGATACGACACGTTTGTCGGGCCGGTAAAACTGTCGGGCCGACCTAATGTGAACCAGCTCTTAAAAGCCGTGTAATTGGTATTTAGCTCTACTAGTTTCTCTAATTTATTTATTTTATTTTATTTCATAGGTACAGAAACATACTACAGACTAATAACAAATTGATAATATCAATAATTCTTCAATCATCATCAATTCAATAATTGTCGCTACGAAAAGTATAAAAAGCATCGTACGGCCCCGACAGCTTTACATATTCGTCAATTGATGATGGCCGCTACCGAGGGACTGTTGGCGTGTAAAATCACCATATTGGCTAAGCAACTTTTTTTTGACGAATACAGGATTTAAGAAAAGCCTTCACTGCTGCACCGGGCTATATAGGCGAGCGAGGGCTCCAGCCGTCTAGCTAAAATTACAAACTAAGTACCCACGGCGGAGGACACCCCCAGTGGGGTTCGAACCTCGACTCTGGGCGGTTACTGGAGGGGAGATGCAAGAGAGTGCGTAACATTTTAGAAGAAGAAAGAAAAACATTTATTCAGAATAATGCACAGACAGCAAAAATATAAAATAACATAATTACAAATAAAATAAAAAAAATTAGGGATGTTTTGTGCAACTCACGCTCTACGTTAATACGTGTCGCGGGCCTCCCTTCTGATTTAGGTTCGGAGGTGGCATTTTATCAATTCGGTATGCAAACTAAGGGTCATGGAGGACGTTGGTGGTCGCGACGCGTTCGCGGTCTCTCTTGTCCAGCGAGAACGAAATATCGGTTTGAGCTAAGGGTCTCTACACATAGATGATTACGTCTATATTAATATGATGCGATGTAATTTGTGTCCGTCTATTATATGTTTGTAAAGTACCCCGCGACACGGGGATTAATTTCCCTAATGCGGCCGGTGTCTTAAAAAAAAGAAATGTCAAATAGATACCGGTTGCGATTGTAATGTCATTTGACCCCTAAACGTTGTTTGTTATATTTTCTGTGTCAACAGCTGTTTTTAACGTAAAGTAGTAGTGTACCTAGCGTATTCCGCTAGGTACACTAACTTAATGGTTTATAATATATTAACGTAACTGACAATTAATAAGCAAAGTCTAGTTGACAACGGTTTTAATCATAAACTGGTATATAAAAACCTACATACGACAGATTACTCTTAAAATTAGTAAGAATAAAAATTAATCCATACATTTTCTTTTAGCAACAATCATAATCAAAAAAAAAGTCTTTCAGAATGCCATGACGGTTTAAAAGCTTAAATGTGATGTTTGAGTCTGAGTTATAAACTTTTGACGTGTGGCCCAACGCCGCGGTACTTTTTAAAAATAAAATATTAATTGTGTTAAATATTGATGAAATGAAATAATGTAATTTTTTAGCACTTGGGTATTAACATACAATTGTACTTGTCAAGCTCACAATGCAATACATAAACATAGTCGAATACAGTAAGTATAAAAGTAACAAAAAAAATGGAATTAGTCGTCCGTGCGGTCATTCTCCAGCTTTCTCTACCTAGGTGGACGACCCAGAGAAGAAACTCAGGGCTTGCTTTTTTCGTCTTCTGTTGGTTTTTGTTTTTGATTTTGCTTTTATATGTTGTATTTTACGTTGTAATTGGCTGGTGTTAAGACTAATGAACACACAGAGCCGTTGGCTACTAAGTACTTGTTGCATTAAATACTATTGGTACGATATTAAATAAGCGTGCGGCGCGGCGTGTAAAAATTATTCAATTCCTGATTGGCGTTGGATTCAAATTGGGCTGTACAATGAGCCTGAAGTGAATAGAAGCTGAGCTATAAACTTGGGTCGTTTTGGTTACTAAGCGTAATTGGAGTTTAAGAAAATTGTACTATATATTTGAGCATAAATATTGTTTTAAAACGGGCCGAAAGACGCCTCAACAATTCTAGAAATGTAAACTGGTAATTGTGACCATAAATAGTAAATTTCATTTTAATTAGATAGGGCCTTCGTCTATCTTTGTTGCTAGTTCTTAAGTTCTTTTCTTAAGTTTATCTATGATTAGACATGTTTATCACATTTCCGTAACATCAAAAACACCTGTGTGGATTTTTAACACTACGGAAACGCGTGTATGTTACGTGGCATCATTCCTGACGTATTGGCGTCTGCCGTATATATCAAATTAGCTAGTGAAAGTGTTAAGAAACTCACGTCATATAAGCACAGAGTAGCAGGTAGTACAGCTTGACCGAGTTCTTCAGGAGCGGAGGTCTGAACAGGGGTGCCGTTTGGTTCCACATCTTCTTCAAGACCGAAGTCTCTGTGCTGGGTATGATTGCATCGTCTATGTATACGTATGCCACCTTGAGGATAAATCAAACAAAAGTAAACTTAATTTCTACCTGGAATTGTTTTCCGGGGAATACAAGTCCCAGGCAGAATATATTAGGTCTTTACCTATGAAATTGCCGTTCTGCAGTACTGGCCATTTCAAATCAAAATAATTTTTGTTTGGCTAAGAATTCTAATTTCAAATTAATTTTATTTTAAAAACATGGATTCTTTTTTCCAAAAGTAGTCATTTCTTTATTGATTAGTGTTACATTTTCATCGCATTTCAATCTTTTTCGTCATCATGGATACGTTAAAAATTCGAGTAATTATGGAATATGAGTACCGTCGTGGCAGCAACGCGGCACAAGCGGCACGCAACATCAACGACGTTTACGGAGCTAACACTACAAACCAACGCACCACCTGTTATTGGTTTGCTCGCTTCCGTTCTGGAAATTTCGACCTGAAAAATGAACCTCGCGGTCGTCCGAAGACTTTGGTCGACAATGACGAATTAAAGGCGGTTGTGGAAGCTGATGATACACAATCTACGGCTGAATTAGCAGCAGCTTTCGACGTTAGCGTCAAAACAATATTGGTCCATTTGCGTCAAATTGGCAAGGTAAAAAAGCTTGACAAATGGGTGCCCCACGAACTCAATGATCGCCAGCGCGAAGTACGCGTCGAGACGTGCCTTGCACTGCTCAACAGACACACAAATGAAGGAATTTTGAACCGCATTGTTACCTGCGATGAAAAATGGATTCTGTTTGATAACCGCAAGCGCTCAGCAAGTTGGTTGGATCCTGGTTCAGCACCTAAACAATGCCCTAAACGAAAACTTACCCCTAGAAAAGTGATGGTCACTGTTTGGTGGTCTAGCTCCGGTGTGATTCATCACAGCTTCTTACCAAACGGGGTGAGCATTACTGCAGATGTGTACTGTGAAGAACTGAGCACAATGATGGAGAAGCTGGCGCATCTCCAACCAGCATTGGTCAATCGCTCGTCTCCGCTGCTCCTGCACGACAACGCGCGACCTCATACTGCACAGCAGACGGTCTCCAAGTTGCAAGAACTGGGGTTGGAAGCTCTCCGTCATCCGCCCTACTCACCAGACCTTGCGCCTACAGACTACTACTTTTTCCAGAATTTGGATAACTTCTTGGCGGGAAAAAAATTCAATACCCGAGAGGCAGTACAAAATGCCTTTGAAGAATTTGTTGCCTCCCGTCCAGCTGATTTCTTTAAGAAGGGCATCAATAAACTGCCACTGCGATGGCAAAGATGCATTGATTGCATGGGTGATTACTTCGATTAATACAAATAAAAAAATTCATGAAAAAAATTCGTTTAAATTTTTTCATACAAAACGGCAATTTCATAGGTAAAGACCTATTATTATACCAAGAGATAATTATGTCTGGTTAAGTTTAGCATGTTCAGTTTGTAAATAGCCAGGACATGTTTTTAGTACGAGTATATAGTACAGACGCCAGCATATCAAGCTACCCCAATCCGTCAAATTTCCCCAATTGAAAGTGAACCTTATACTTTGTGATAAAGTTTAAAATATATAAAAGAAATTTCGCAGATTGGGGTAGCTGGATGTTCTGGCGTCTGTACATAATGGGTCAATAGTTATGCCGTGTGGGAATAAAACTCAAAACACGAGGGCGCCGAGTTAGCAGCGAAACGTGCAAAAATATTAAATATAAATAAAATGAAAAACATTTAATTCAGCACACAAGAAAATGAGGAGTACAAATATACAACACACAGTTCTACAAGACATGACATACATAGATTTGAAGAAAATGCACACACAATTACGATTCTTGCAAGTTCTGCCGAAAGGGTCACCACCTCAGCACTAGCTAGGTGGGTTACATCTAGCGCTGGTTTTCAGTTGGCAACCCTGGTAGTCACGCACGGACGGGGGTAGTGCTAGTACAGTACTAAAAGTTTACTTAATATAATATAAAGATATATAACGGACGACGAAAGACAAGCAATTACCAACCACGCCAACACCAGCCCATTTATTATACGTAAATAAGCCTATTGAATTAAATGTCTTACAGGATAACTATCCTCTCTTTCTCCTGTGTTGCACTGGTAGATGCTCTTCAGAACTTCCAACGCCTCCTCCGGTCTATCCTTGCTCAGCAGAAATTTTGGACTCTCCTTCAAGCCCACGAGTATTAGGACCCCGAGACCTCCAGGCAGGCTGATGATCTGCATGAGTAACCTCCAAGGACGGTACTCCAGCGCCATCCAAGATATCTCAATGTGAAATGATAGCTTAAATACTCCCAACGCGAACACTGTTGAACACAAATTGAGGATGTACAATATCGATGTAGATATACGACACAGAAAATCACCAGACTGCGAAGATCTTTAAGTATGTGCTCTCTAGTTAGACTATAAGGTGGACAACAGCCCCAATGTATTCCAAGCTTCACAACAATTCCGTCCGTATAAACTGACCAGGGGCTCTACCGGCTAAGTCGCCGAACATCGATTTCTTAAATGGCGTTCAAATAAATAAAGGTTAAAAATTACTTAATCAATCGTTATATGGGCTTCCATGAGCACATGTGACGTCATAAATGGTCCGGAATCGATTGTCAACGTTGAAGCCGATTTAACGATTGATTAAGTCATTTTTAACCTTTATTTATTTGACCGCCATTTAAGAAATCGATGTTCGACGACTTAGCCGGTAGAGCCCCAGACTGCGAAGATCTTTAAGTATGTGCTCTCTAGTTATATTATAAGGTGGTCAACAGCCCCGATGTATTCCAAACTTCACCCCAACTCCGTCCGTATAAGCTTACCAGTACGGGTCAAATTAGAGTAAATAGAAATCCAAATCGTGTTTAAAAATAGTGAAAAGTAAATGGCAGAATCCGTATCGCATATTTCCTTTGTTGTTCAGCTATATAATTTGTACCACTTGTTAAAACAACTAAGGTATTGATTTTAATGTAAGTATAATATTTTTAGAACTTGGGATTAATTAATAAAATCAAAAAGAATATTTCAATTATTTTCAATAAATAAACGTAATAAAATCGTAAACTAAACGCAGTTACGTTTACAGAAATTGCCATGTGTAAAATAATATAAATGTCGAAATTATAATTAATTATTTATAAATGCGAACAACATTACATATAAATAAAATAATTATAGACTTATTTATTATACCTAAGAAAGCACAGTAATGGCATTATATCGTAATAATTAATGATTTAGAATAGGAACGATTTTCTCGTCAATATTTTTTTTGTTCATGGCAATTATTTATTGACAGGCAAAGACAATCTGTCAGGTATTTATTGCTGTTGTTTTGATACATGACATCAATTTAGCAAATTATTTGCAAATTATTTGACTAAGAAGTCGGGGCAAGCGAATGTTGCAATTAACACATTGCAAACTCGTCATTTTAATTAAATGATAAAGCGTCCTTTCGTGCATCCACTGTCAACAGATATATTATATAGCACGGAGGAACTGATGCTGAACTCACGTAATATCTGCAAATAATTCTTGTCTAAAGAACTTCACTCTCTTCGAATAATGCTTGTCTAAACAAGCATTATTCGAAGAGAGTGAAGTTCTCAATGAACCCCATGTTGCTTTGTGCTATGTGATAATTATTGTTGTTACTTATATGAAGATATTCTTAGATGAAGTAATACCTACTAAGGATAAATTAATAATAATATCAATAAAATTAATGTAGTTACAAAAACAAAGAATCTATTGTTTTATTTACCTCCACTCAAAACCTCAAATATAACCCCTCGCAACCTCACATGTACACTGGGTTATGAACTATGTAATTAATGGAAATAAAGAACTTTTCATTATTTCAACAAATAATAGTTTTTTGCATCTTCCTAACCTAACTCGCGACCCGGTTAGGGTTTTCGGGACAGGTTCGGAATAAATCCATGTAAAAGACTGTAAAAGACACCATAACAATGTTTATGTAAATATAATATGAAACAATCTTCATTGGTAGACTAGTTAACACTAGCATTTCATTGCCACATCAGTAGACACACTTTGATATTTACAGTATCTTTATTACTTAAGTAGTACTGTAAGAGTGATTTTCGAACTGCAATGTTTCCACGGTCATGGGGTTGACCCACAGATTACCAAACGTAACCTTAAAATAAAACTGGCTATAACTTTTATATCCCAAGTTCAAAAAATCGAAGAAATTTAAAATGCATTTTCTATCACAATTACCACCAATTAAAACATAAAATATCCCGTAACACGAAATTTTACTAGCGGTACAAAAGTCCCATACATTCTTGCCGTTTGCCTTTAACTAAATCAAGAATTGCGGACAAAATATAAAGTATAAATAAAACTAAAACAACAAAGTGTTAAAATAATGTTATAATTTTAATAAATTATAATTCGAAATAAATAACTAGCGATTTAAAACAAATTTTCCTGTTGTCCTCGGAACAATAAATCCTACGTTAGAAATAATCCTACGTAGTTAGCCTGATTATTTTCTGATAAAATTAAGTCTCGAAGATGGTTCATGAACCTTTATAATAATAATAATAATATCTGGGGACAATGTCACACAGATCATCCTAGCCCCAAACTAAGCAAAGCTTGTACTATGGGTACCAGGCGACGACATACATAGTTATATAGATAGATAAATACTTATATAGATAGAAAACATCCATGACTCAGAAACAAATATTCGTGCTCATCACAAATCCAAACATCTTATTTGTACAGCAAAAAGTTGATCCGGTAAAAGGTTTTTCCAAATTTAGTTTTCTGTCCTAAAGATACGAATTGGGTATGGGGCGAAGAATATACCTCGTTGCAAATACCAGACGAGCATGGGTCATACCTTACTTAACTTGAATCTTCTATAAAAATGTGAATGTGGATCCAGCAAAATGCTGATCTTGCTCTTTAGTTTATTTGCAGTAAGGATTCTGTATGGTACAAATCAGTGGTATGAAACTTGGTACAAATCAGGATTCGTAACGAGTGTCCAAGGTTCCGGAATTCTAGCAAATTGTCAAATTGGCTATGGGGCGTGGGGGACATGAATTATTCTTACATGAACAAATATGTGCACATGAATAGTGTTGTGTGAATGTATTGAATTAATTACGCTCTATTTCTTGAATGATAAGTTAATTATTAATCATCATCATGTCAGCCTAATATCGCCCACTGCTGGACAAAAGGCCTCCCCAAAGGATGGGATATGCCATAATCGCCACTCTTGGCAGACGGGTTGGTGATCGTAGTAAGATGGTAATACAGCATACAGACTTTTACGCCCCCGACGGGATGAAATGGGGTGAATATATTCTATGCTGCCAGCCACACAGCTATTTAATTAATATTTACCACAGATAATAGCTTGCACTGCCATAGTAGCGCTGGCCAACAGGAACATAAATCTGCTGCGGTTGTTCGTTGGTACGTTCTCTGCTACCAACACGAAAGCTGCCGCATTTGCTGATGATGTACTGGAAATGAAAAGTATATTTCTAAGATATGGGCTAGAGGATACATGGGATGGGTGTCTATTTGAATGTCAGTTGGATAATGATAGAGCTAAACTGTAAAGACGCAGTAGCAAGGGTTGTATTTTGGTTTTAAAATGACTTTTTTATCTCAGATAACAGCACGATAGAATATTTCATAACTAGGTCAGCAGAATTGCAAATGCTTGGTAAAGTTATGATTATAAAGATAAGATGATTATAAATATATTAATTGTTATGTCATCGGTCAATGCAATAGCACTCCATGGATTCACCGTGCGGGAACCGGGTCCATCGCGTGTTAGAGGAGGGAACACTCGACTGAGTCTAAGACTTGCGATCAGGCGTAGATTTAAGGGTCCCTCCAGGAATGCATTAGTGCTAACCTGTTCTGTCTCATTACGACAATGATCTCTGCGTAAATCAAGGTTCTTAGTTATGGTACATCGGCCTGATTCAGAACTACCAACGGTTCCAACTGTAGTTGCAAGTATTAGTTATTTAAAGTGTACGATATAAGATACATAGTTACTTGGTAGCTGATCTAATACTTACAATGAAGCGGAAAACATCTTCAAAACAGCTAACGCTGCATAATTGGGCGCCATACTGGCGGCCAGGTTGAGGATGAACCCAATTGGCATTGCAATCAAAAGGGTTTTCCGTCGGCCTAGAGTGTCAGCGCAGAGGCCCCAAGCGTAGGATGATACCATCACACCTAAAAATTGGATTCAAATCTATTTTAGAACTTTGTGTAGTGGAAACATAGAATACAGTTTTTAAAATCAAGCAAAAACAGTCTCTAAAATCAAAACCAAAATAGCCTTTATTACTGACTAGCTGTGCCCCGCGGTTTTACTCGCGTTAAACTCTATAAATTATCACAGCTCCTCCCCCGTAGGTGATAGCGTGATAATATGTATAAGTTGACCCGACCTCTTAGTAATATTCATGTAAAATTTGAAGTAAAACCATGCAGTACTTTTTGAGTTTAGCCCGGACATGCATAAATTCTAAAAACAATATTTTTGGCTTCGATATCGATTGTAGATCACGCCCCAAGTATCCTTTTATAAAAATATTCAATGTACAGTTTTGACTTTCTTACGATTTTATTATATGTATAGATAATAATTACATCTCATTCATATATTTCATTATAAGTTGCACTATATAATTTTACAATATAATACACTTAAACATAATTCATACCTATTCCAATGTAACAAATTCTCTTTCACTTTTAATAATTAATGTTTCATCTAATACTTCTAATCAGTTTGCCGTTTGGCGTAGGCCTCCTCTAGATTTTTACATGTGCTCTGTTTACGATTTTCTTTGCCATATTGTTCTAACTAACTTTCCCGATATCGTCCTCCTAACTAATTTTTTGCCGCCCTTTCCTTCTTTTTTTGTGTCGGTTTTTTCTGTACTGTTATCTTAGGATACTCGTATATGAATGGTGTCAGTGTCAGTGAGATGAACAGTAGTATCTTAAAAGTGCTGCTTTTTATTGCGAATCTCTTAATCTGGCACTATAAAATTTATTCTGAGACAACATTGTTATCTAGTTTTTTCTTGGACCGCAAAGTTACAAATGAATATAATTTTCAAGATGGTAAAAATATATCAATTTTATAGCAATTTACATTTTGCAAAATTTTGAACCGATTGTGGTAATACTGGTACTCATATAAATTTTGTCCCAATATATGTCTAAAGGAAAACTTGAAGTGGGTTTATGTTTTTCAGTAATACCCTAAGACCACCACGAGGATTATTGACGGCCTGATGGCAAGTAGTAACCGTAATCTTGTTTGATACTCGCTCATGATATGCCAGTTTTTTAGTTATTTTATTTGTTTAGGAATTAGAAAATATGTTGTATTGCTTTAATGATAATAATTTGTGTGTTTGTTTTATTTAATTTTTATTTTATCATTCATTTGTCCGTGATTTACTTGTATTTGTATATTTATGTTAATGTTCCGTGAAAGTCACTCGGCACCATCACAATTACCCAAATGCTGAGGTGGTGCCATTTCAGACTTGCACGGACAACAAGTGCCTTTGTTTTTCTTTTTATTTTATCTTTGGCTTTGATTGTTATTCTATATTTTTGTTGTCTGTGCAATGTTTTTCTGAATAAATCTTTTTCTTTCTTTAATTTATTGACATTTGCAACAACCTGACAGCAAAGAAATTGTGACAACCTTTTTTAATATCCAAGAAGATTAAGATTTTAACTGACGGATAGCCAACACATGTGTGAGTGTGTGAGAGAGATTTTTCAAAATTTATTGATTTTGGTGTTGAGACACCAGTTTCTATTGGTTTCGCAGATTTATGTGTTTATTTATTTACTATTTATTTATTTATTAACAACCCTAATAGTTATTTGTGGGGAGTAGTAAGTATTTAGTTTTGTTTGTGTTTGTTTTAATTTGTAATCCGGGAGGCGTCCATATTGGACCCTCCCGCCCCTTTCCTCCCTCCAGATCCTACGGTGGAGGATATGGATATTCCATTGAATGTGACGGTCATACCATCATCATCAGTTCCTTCGAGCACATCGAAACGCCGTCTGGCCAATATAGGAAATGCTGATTGCAGCTCCTCCAAAAAACTAGATAGAGACAATACTGTTCCGTCTATGCAAAATACATATGTTCACCCTAAGCTCGCCATAGGCATTAAAGAGTATACCAACTTGGACAAAGGCCCATTCTTAGTACATGTTTCCCGCACTGAGCCAGACCCCGCCGCTGGGACAACAATCCGCCCAATTAAATTTGGACAGTTTCTATCTCATAACCGTGTCGCTAATATTGGCCGCGATGGCGTTAAAAGAGTTGGTAGAAATAAAATCTCAATAACTTTTAATACGGCTACAGATGCTAACAAATTTCTGAATAATGAAATTCTCCAATTAAACAAATACGAGGCTACAATTCCATCTTATAATATCACCAAAATGGGTATAGTACGTCATGTCCCAGTTGATTTATCAATGGATGAGTTTGTTGATTCTCTAGAACTCCCTAGCAGTTGCGGTGAGGTTTTAAAAGCGCGCCGCCTTAATAGAAAATCCATGCTTGATGGCAATCCTACTTGGATTCCTACTCAGTCGGTGGTAGTTACTTTCCAAGGCCAAATCCTCCCTTCCAAAATTTATTCATTTCACACTTCTCTTCCCGTTGAATTGTACAAATATCCCACCATACAGTGCAATAAGTGTTGTCGGTTTGGTCATGTCAAAGCTCAATGCCGTTCCTCGCCTAGGTGTTATCTATGTACCCAATCCCATCCTGGAGATGAGTGTAACATTCAGGACAGCAAGGTCTCCTGCCTCCACTGTTCTGGCAATCATTTTGCAATAAGCAAGGATTGCCCGGAGCAGAGCAGACAGGAAGCTATCAAGCTCTTAATGGCTCAGCAAAATGTTTCCTATGAAGCAGCTTCCTTACATCACCCTAAATCCTCAAGACCATTTTCTGAAGTGACTATATCCACTCCTTTGACCCAAAAATCACATCCTTCTCCTGCGAAAACAGCTCAACCTAGTAGTTCTCGTGTAAGTTATAATAAAACTTCTTTTGCAATTCACCGACCTAGAACCCCATTAAGTCCATCTTATGATAGGGCTGCTCATCAGGCTTTAGTAGCCAATGAACCATCCTTGGTTCCCAATGGCTGTGCCATTTTGTCAGACAGGCCTGAAGTAAATTCCAAGGATAATCTCCTAAGTAACCTCCTAGATATTATTGTTGGTCTAATGGCCAATAATAATACTGACATACAGTCCCACGTTGCCCATAAACTTATGCAATTATCTAATATAATCTCTAGTTATAGACCTAGTGTCCCTCCTCCAGTGGCACACTAAGAGCATAAGTCGTAGAAAACATGAACATTTTTACCTCATAAATAAATACCAGCCATCTGTCATTGCCGTCTCGTAGACATGGTTGATGCCTGGATCTAGGTTCAGGGTGTCAGGTTACTCCTGCCTTCGGGATGACAGGGCTGATGGATATGCAGGTAGTGCTTTGCTTATAAAGCGTTCCATTAACTTTACCCAAATCCCTCCCCCTTCTGTTCCCCCAGATATTAATTTGGTGGCCTTAAGGGCTTTCAATATTACATTCCTTTCTATATATATTCCCCATCCACGTTCTTATTTGATCCCTGATATTTTGTGTTGCATTTCTTCAGTGCATCCTCCTATCATTCTTATGGGAGATTTTAACGCTCACCATTACTCTTGGGGATCTAGCCATAATGATTCTTTTGCCCAGGCCCTTCTTGAAATTTTTGATGATTCAAACCTTTGTGTTATCAACAATGGTGCACCTACACGTAGAGTACTCCCCTCTCAAAATCCTAACTGTGCTGTTGATCTTACAGTTTGCTCAGCTTCCTTAGCTTCTAACCTTACCTGGACCGCTTTATCCCATTCTTATGGTAGTGACCATTTGCCTATTCTAATTTCTGTCTCTGTCAGGGTACAACCAACTACCAATTTTACACCTTGCCTTATGTACCGCCTATCTAATGTTGACTGGCCTTCCTATTCTTTATCGCTCGACTCCAGGCTTCAATCTCTACCTACATTTGAAAAGAGCAATATTTTAGAATCCTATTCGGAATTTGTAGATTTGATCATCGCCACTGCTGATGAGCAGATACCTCTTAAAAATCATTTAAACACAGAGTCTCTACTCCATGGTGGGATGCAGAATGTTCTGCAGCAGTTAAAGACAGGAAAATAGCAGAAGCTGAATATAATTCAGTGATGTCTAGAGAAAAGTTTTTAAATTATCAAAAAAAAGCTGCCTTGGCCATTAGGATTCTTTCAAAAAAGAAAAAGGAGGGATGCCTCAACTATTGTAAAAGTCTTTTTCCGAGATCACCTTCTACACTAGTCTGGAAGCAGATAAAACGGTATAGAGGTTCACTCAATGCTTTAAATATAACATGTAATGACCCCTCCTCTTGGATTGAAGCTTTCTCAAATAACTTTCTCCTCCATCCGTCCCTCATAAGGATTATTTTCCTTCCCCTCCAAGTCCTTTGCCTAGCTCAGGTGTCTTGGACAGCCCATTCAAATTTCCCGAACTTCAACTAGCTCTGGATGGTTTAGTCGATTCATCTCCTGGTCCAGATGGGATCCCGTACTCTTTTATAAAAAACTCTTCTAACAGCTGTAAGTCTAAATTTTTAAATTATATAAACATTTTTTTAACGATGGATTAGTTCCCGATTCCTGGAAAAAGCAAATTATCATCCCCATCCTTAAACCCGGTAAGGATCCCTTAGACCCAAATAGCTATAGACCAATAGCTTTATCCTCTGTGATGACAAAAATTACAGAACACATGATAAAACATCGGCTTGAGTGGTTTGTGGAGAGTAATAACTTGTTGGCAAAGTCTCAGTTCGGATTTAGAAAAGGGAAGTCCACCATGGATAGCTTAAGTTTACTTACTTCTGACATTCGAATATCTCTCTTAAAAAAAGAATATTTAGTGGGAGTTTTCCTTGACATCTCCTCAGCATATGACAATGTCATTCTTCCGGTACTCAGGAATAAACTTATTCACAATCTGAGCATCCCTGAGAAGTTGGTTCGTTTCATATGTAATCTTTTCATGCAAAGGTATATCTCTATTAAATATCAAAATTCCCTCCTCTCTCCCAGAACAGTATGGAAGTGCCTACCTCAAAGTTCAGTCCTTAGTCCCTTATTATATAATCTTTACACATATGACTTGGAACAATCTGTTGTCTCTTTCTGCCAAATTTTACAATATGCTGATGACTTAGCTCTTTTTGTCCCTGAGAAGTTGTTAGAAAAAGCTGTATACCGACTTAACCTTGCCCTTGAGTACCTTTCTGTTTGGCTTTCCCAGCATGGGCTGTCTCTTTCAGCACCCAAAAGCACGTGCGTGGTATTCACCAATAAAAGATTGGTTCCTCCAATTAATATTAAGTTCCATAATGAAACTATCCCTGAAGATATTAAGGTAAAATTTCTTGGTGTTTGGTTGGACTCTAAACTGTCAGGTATTGCTCACACGGATTATATCGCTCAAAAATGTGAGAGAAACATTAATGTGCTGCGCTCCCTATCTGGTGTTTGGTGGGGGGCTCATCCCGTTACTCAAAAGCTTCTTTACAATGCGATTATCCAAATTCACATGGACTACGGTATGTTCCTTCTTGACCCTGCCAATCAATCTGGTGTTCAAAAATTAGATAAAATTCAATTCAAATGTCTGCGTATTATTTTAGGTGCCATGAAATCATCCCCAACCAATGCCATGCAGGTTGAGTGCGGGGATCCTCCGCTTTCTCTACGTAGACAATTTTTGGCCAATCGCTTCTTTTTTAAATTAGTCCAAAATCCAAATCATTCTTTACTACGAAAGCTAGAGGAATTATCCAAAGTGTTGAATAGCGGAGTCCGCCGCTCGCGTAATATAACACCTTGCCTTCTTCGTGCTTTTGTTCAATACTCTTAACTGCCTCTTCCAATATATCAAATTCCGTTATTGCCTGATTATTCTATTCCTTATGAAGCCTTAACATTCCATCCCAATATTTTTCTGGATTTCGGAATAGGAAAAAATTCCATAGAAGCTAACGCATCTTTCGTCTATAAATTGCAGACTGAATTTAAAGACTGGCTTCAATTTTACACAGATGCTTCTAAAACTTCCAATGATAGTCCAGTTGGTGCTGCTGTTTGGATCCCCTCAACCCGAATTATATTAAATTATAAATTTCCATCTGTAACATCTATCTTTACTGGTGAATCCCTTGCTATCTTAGAAGCCATTCGCTTCATTGAGGCTCATAACCTAAATAATTCCATCATATTTTCCGACTCCAAAAGCTGTCTAGAGGCAATTTTGTCTAACCCTTTTCGGTCCAAATCCAGGTTTCCTATTATCCTTCAGATTAGAGAGATAATGTACCAATGTCATATTCTTGGTATCAATTTGAATTTAGTTTGGATACCTGGTCACTCTGGGATCGTTGGTAATGAAGCGGCTGATGTGTGTGCTAGAAATGCTATCCGAATAGGCTCCTCTGAATTCTCCCAAATTTATTGTCATGATATATGTACGACACTGAAACCAGCCTTGTATAAATCATGGACGAAAGTATGGCGTATATCCAAAACCATTAAAGGCAAGTTTTATGGAGATATTCAACCTGACATTCCGTGCAAGCCTTGGTTTGCCAAACATAGACATCTTGACAAAATCTCTACCTCCACCATCTGCCGTTTAAGACTTAATCATGCATGCACCCCGGTTTTTTTGTCCAAACTTAGAATTAAAGATTCCTCTTTATGTGAATGTGGCTTAGATGAGGGTAATGCAAACCATTTGTTATTTGTTAATTAGCAACCTTTTTTTTTTTTTTTTTTTTGATAAGGCAGGGGGAATGCTAATGCATGCCACCCGCAAAAAGTGTCTGCGGGTGGGTATGTCGGACTCGCACCGACTAAACCTAACCTGCCGTGGACTTCTTCTGGCGCCTGATGGGGGGAGCCCCGGGAACGCGGGTATGCTGCTCCGGTGCCCCCCTTTTGCGCCGTGTCCCAGATGGTCGGGACACGCACCCGGGGAGGACTGTGAGTTGCCTTCCCCATTTGCCGACTCCTGCCAGTACGGCACAGCGACTGTGCCACAAACAGTTCGCTGTCTTCCCGGGGCTGCTTGCACATGGCAGCAGTAGAGGACACTTCTCATACTGCCACCGCAACCCCGAGGGGAGTAGGGCTAACGGCTGCCGCCGCCGCCCCGACGCCTCCTCCGTCTACGAGCGGGGTCAGCTCGCTCCCGATCCCGCTCGGCGGCCTCCTTCTGGAGCATGACTGCTTCGCAGAAGGAGACCACGGCGTCCCATTTGGTGGAGTCGCCAGCCAGCATCGCATACATGACTGCTGGCGGCGACAGATCCCGTCCGATCTCAGCGACCAGGACTCGTCTCTCGGCCTCCCAGGCCGGGCACTCCTCCAGCGTATGCTGGGCAGAGTCCAGGTCGCTCCCGCAATGGTGACAGTGTGTCGTCACTTCTCGGCCGATCCGGCACAGATACTCACCGAAACACCCGTGTCAGGTGAGTATCTGAGTCAGTCTGTAGGTGACGCAACCGCCCTTCCTTCCCACCCAGGCCTCGAGGTGAGGCAGGATAGCACCGACGGCACGTTGGCGCGCGTTCAGCCGCAACTCAAGCCTTGCGCGCCACTGTAAAAGTACGCGCCGGTGTGCTTCCCGCCTGTAGGCAACGAGCGTCTGCTCTGGCGCCTCACCGCTCTCCCGGCGGACGCGGATTTCGGTGAAAACCGTCGCGTCGACTGCCGCCAGGAGATCAAACGGTGGAAAGCGCGCCAGGAGTGTCGCCGCCTCAAAGGATATCGTTCGATATCCTCGTGCGATCCGTATGGCCACCACACGCTGCAGGCTGTTCAAGATAGCCCTGCAGCGGGAGGCGCCCGTCAGGCGTTGAGACCAGACGGGCGCCCCATAAAGGACCATGGACCGCACGACACCTCCGTAGAGGCGGCGAACTTCTTCCCTGGGACCCCCGAGGATCGGCAAAAGCCGGTGTAACGCGCCGGTTACCCGGCGCACTCGGGGGGCCAGACGCTCGAAATGCTCCTCGAAGCCCCATCGGCTGTCTAGGGTGAGGCCCAGGTACTTCATGTACCGCCCCACCCTGACCTCTGCGTCACCTACACGCATCGACGTACTGGGTGGTTCCTCCCTACGGCGTAAGCCGTGGAACCATAGCGCCTCGGTTTTGTGAGGCGCTACCCGAAGGCCCAGTCTCGTTATGGCCGCGACGACACACGCGACACCGAGTTCGGCGAGCCGTACCGCCCGCTGGAAACTTGCCTCCCGGGCTATGACGAGCGTGTCGTCTGCATAGCAGACGACGCTCACCCCGGGAGGGAGGCTTATCCTCAGGACCGCATGGTATGCGAGGCTCCATAGCAGAGGTCCTAGCACGGACCCCTGAGGAACCCCGCAGGAGAGCTCCCTCCGGAACTCAGTCCCGTTCCGACCGACGAATTGAATCGTCCTGTCGCGCAAATATGCCCCGACTATACCACGGAGATAGGGAGGCACGTTGTGATGGACCAGTGCCTCCCGTATCGCCCGCCAGGGGACGGAGTTGAAGGCGTTGACGATGTCTAAACTCACCGCCAACGCCACCCCCCCCGCCCGAACGGCGGGCTCCGACAGGGCGCGGACGCGATTGATCGCGTCCAGCGTCGAACGTCCCTGCCGGAATCCGAACTGGCTGTCCGATAAGTCGGGGCCAACGCGCGACAGATGCTCGCTGAGACGGGCGGCGATGACACGCTCAAAGAGCTTGCCCGCCTCGTCCAGCAAGCATATTGGTCGGAACGCCGAGGGAGAATCGGCGGTCCTGCCCGGTTTGCTCAAGAGCACTAGCCTTGCCTCTTTCCAGCAGGTGGGGAACACGGTACTACGGAGGCAGCTGGTGAACAGTTGCCTCAACCGGTCCCCCAGGACTGCCAGGGCGCAAACCCACGCCCTGCCCGGTATCCCATCCGGGCCAGGGGCGGTATTTCGGGCCGCAAGTCTCCGTACTGCTCGGTCCAGCTCCCCCTCCGTCACCTCCAACTGGTCGTCCCAATCATGGTACGACGGTGACGGAGGGTCCGAGGGACTGTCCTGGACCCTAGGGAAGAGGGTGTCCACCACCCTCCTCAGGAAGTCCGGGTCCAGGGTACTCGTCAACGGAGGGACCCACGGTCTGAGCTTGCCCAGTACCATTTTGTACGGGCGCCCCCATGGGTCCCTATCCAGTCCCTCGATGAGCTCGTTCCAGGACCGAGCTTTGGCTTCCGCTATCGCGATGGATAGCGCCTTGACGGCGACTTGATACGCCCTGTGCGCTCCGGCAGCCTCTTCGGCATTGGCTCGCCTCCTCCGACGGGCCCGCTGGTGTCGGCGACGCGCTGCGACGTACTCCGTACGGAGTCGCGCGATTTCGGCCGACCACCAATACTGCGAGCCTCGTCTGTCACCCGGACGGATCCGGGGCATCGACGTGTCGCAGATGCGAGACATGATGCCCCGGAACCAGCCCGCTTGCGAATTGGGATCGGACGGGATCCTCTCTCCACCCTCACTCGCACCCCAGGCGATGGCGACGGCGGCAGCCGTCAACATGTCGCGGTCCAAGCGGCGTAGGCACCAGCGCCGCGGTGGGACAACATTACTGCGGTCAGGGCCGCCTCGGGGCGGACGGAAGGCCACGCTGAAAACGATGTGTCGGTGATCCGACAGCGTGGCAATTTCCTCCGCAACTCGCCACCCCGAGACCAGGTGCATGGCCGAGGGAGTCGCCCACGTCAAGTCGACGATCGACTCCCCCTGCCACCGCACACAGGTGCTGACTGAACCCCGATTTAAAAGACGGAGGTCCAGTCCGGCGGCCCATTCCAGCAGTAACTCCCCTCGAACGTCGTCCCGGGCATCGCCCCACACGCTAGAGTGGGCGTTAAAATCGCCCAGGACGAGTACCGGACGGGACTGGTAAGAGCTAATATGGCTCGTTAGCCCGTCCAGGTACGCCTCAAAATTTGCGAGGCCGCAATTCGGGGAGATGTAGCAGCCCACCACGACTGCTGGTCCCCACTCCACGACGACGAATCCGGGCCCCTTGGCCAGGAGTGTGCAATGGGGGTCACGTTCCCCCCCTGCCCAATAAATGGCGACGAGGCCCCCATCCGCCCCGAACCAACGAGGGTGGTCGGGAACGGAGTGAGGCTCCGCCACTATCGCTAGGGCAACCGAACGCTCAGCAATCGTCTGCGCAAGAAGAGCTTGCGCAGCGATGCAGTGGTTCAAGTTGCCCTGCAAAATAAGTTGGGGGGGAAAGAATTTTAGACCTCCATGGACACCCCACCGGGGCCAGAGCCCGGATCGTTGGACCGCGACGATGTAGGAGCGGACGTGGCAGGACGTCCCGCTCCCTTTCTCTTGAGTGGCGTGCACCTACCGCTGCCCAGGCGATGGTTTGCCGGCCTGCCAAGGTCGGCACACACTACGCAGTGAGGGGCGCGCGCCGTGCATTCCTTCGCCTTGTGGCCCTGTTGGCCACAGACGAAGCACGACGCGCTCCGGTCGCACCCTGTGCACCGAACCCTGACGTGCCCCTTCTCCAGGCAGCGGTAGCACTGGAGAGCTCTGGGTGGAAGCGCCACCACCCGGACCGACATCCAGCCCACTAGTACCCGGCCGATTACCGCTAATTTGCGGGCGGCCACTAGTGGGCACCGAACCCAAACCGAACCTAAGCCCGACGGGGAGAACCTAATTTCGCCGACTTTTACGTCGGCGACGGCACATCCTCCCGCCGTGGCTATTGTTTCAGCCACTTCGGTGGGGTCGGCGGAGTCGTCCAGGTCCATCACCCGGAGCTCTCCCATTATGACAGGATGCGCCACCACCGCACCCGTCTCAGCTAAGGCTTCCCTTAGCCGAGTAGTGAGGGCCTCCGCCTTCGCGGACTCCTCTGGACCAGGGATCCTCAAAATAAGACCCCCGGTCAAAGCCCTCTTGGGGCGAAGGCCAGCCTCCAGGCCAAGGTCCTGCAATTGGACTTTGGTCCTTGCCATCTTCAAGACCTCGGCCATGGTAGTGGCCGAGGTCGACGGCAAGTTTATCGTCACTGCCGCGGACGGTGGAGGTCGCGGCAGTGCGATAGGCCTCTTTGGAGGCGAAGGCGGCAGTGGCCGATTAAGGTGGGCAGCCTTGGCCTTGGCCTTTCGGCCAACCACCTGGGCCCATGTACCCTCGGCGGGAGGCGGTGGCGCTGACCGCACCGGCATCGTCGCATTCCTAGCCGCAGCGGCCTCTGCGGCGGCAGCCCGTCTCCGCTGCCGGCCACCCCGTTTCGCGGTGGGTGGCACTTGGGGCGGCGCTCCGCTCCCAGCGAGTGGTGGGCGGACGGCCTTGCCCGGAAAGACCTCTGCCATGACCTCCTGGCGCATTTGAACCAAACGTTGGTCCCAGATGCGCCCCATTTCTCGCAATTTGCGGTCCAGAATGGCCGCAAATCTGTCTTCAGGCGAGACGTGGTCTTCCCGAGCAGGTACAGCACGGGGAGCATCTAAATTGGTCCTCCAAGTTATCGGTGCCGGTTGCGGCGACGATGGAGCGTGGACAACCGGTGCCGGCGGCGGAGACGGTCTCAAAGACGGCGCTGACCGCGGAGCAGGTGGTGACTGCCGGGATGGCGAAGGCAATGGCGGATAAGCCCCGATATCCCTCTTACGAAGCTCCGCCATCTCCGCCGACATGGCGGCCACCCGCGCCTCTAAGGAGGCCAACTGGGAGCGTAGCCGCTGGTTCTCTAGCTCCAGCACGCTCCCGTCGGTCCTCCCACAAAGCTTTGCGGCCTTGACCTGACGCCCATCCTTTTCGGCGCGTCTCGTCCGTTTCGAGCCAGGAGTCTCCGCGCGGCCATCTCGGCTGGATACAGACTCCATGGAAACCGCGGACCTAAGAGAGCTATCGCTCTCCGTGCCCGCGGCTTGTTCCCTCGATGGTCCAGGTACTGGAGTGGCCGGACGGGAAAAGGTCTCCCTGACCTTTCTAGCGGCCTTCTTCTTAGAAGCAGCCTTCGCTGCCTTCACCTCTTTATCTGCTATAGGGTGCACCACACCTGGCACACCCGCTAGCTCCTCAGGAGTTAAGGCAATTACCTTAACTTGCGGTTGGGCAATTTGTATTTTCTGTTTTTCTTCCATAAATGATAAAATGGCGTTCACCAACCCAATTCCCCACCCTCCATCGAGCCCTCAAAGGAGACGCTTTACAAGCACCAGGGATTTTGGGCGGTATAGCCATGGGATTATGCCAATCTGCGAGACCTCCAACGCGAACCGATACTGGACAGCCCAATGTCCAGCACGGCGCGCGCCTTCGTCTGCAGACCGGCACACGGCGCCAGCCCAGACGCCACCTGCAGTTACGCCTACCCATGGCTAGCCTTGACGGCCGTCCGACCGGACGTCGCAGCCGATTGATCGGGGCCCGGCTAGACCCCGACCACCCGTGTAAGGGGAAATCCGGACCAAAGAGGCGTGTTGCGGGTGAGGGATAACTACTGCCCGATCCCTCACCAACTCAACCTCCAGGACTCCTTCATCCCCCCGTACGGGTCCCCGCGCACGGCACAAACACGCGGGTGGTCGTTGCGGAATTCCTACCATACATGGATGATGTTTGGAAGGTCCGCCAAGATACGACCACAGGATCTTGGCAGATACTTCCCCAGATTCCCCATTGGTAAATATATTGTATAAATTTATAAAAATCAATAATATTAAACTATAACGTTTTTACTTATATAATAATTTTTATTTGTGATTGTAAAATATATTGTTTATGTATTTGTGTCGGTTCTGTGTTGTTGTAGTTGTAGATAACTATTGCGTTACCAAAGACTCTACAGCTGCAAACTGTGGACGCTCTTTTGACCGTAAAATCTCCATCGTTTGACGGCCTATCACTTCACCCTGACACTGGCGAAATTGTGGTCGTTTATCTACAAAAGCCATTATATAAGAAAAAAAAAAATAAAAAAATACCCAAGAAATCTCACCAATTAAAGGAATAGCAGACAGTAACCCCTGCTGCGCCGTGTTGAGGCTTAAGTCACAGGCTATAGCCGGCATCACCAGACTGAAGCCGAAGATGTCTAGGTACATCGCCAGTATCAGCAAACAGCATGATATCAGTACTGTTAAGTTGTATTTTCCGGAACCTGCCAAAATAAATTTAGGAGTCAAAAATACATCACCCCCATGCCCCCCATGTCTGAGGAGTGCATTTTCAATTTCTTGTAATGTAGGCACACAGAAGGAAATTCTTATTCCTTGGCTTTTCCACGTCTATTGTGGTTGAATCTTTGTGAAATCCGTCGCGGATAGGTGATACCAGAATTAAACGAACAACTATGAAGAAATGACTAAGATTAGGTATCAGATTCTTTTGGCTTCTGACTGAGTATAAGTATTGTTACAAACGTTTTCATGATCTTCAGAATCGACCGCAAAACGAACTGTCTGAGACTCGGGGGCGGTACATTATGATTTAACTAAAATAATGCTTTCACCTAAACCTACAAAAGATACAACTGCTGCAGGTTGTTTTGATTTTCAAATGGTAACAGCTCAAATGCTTATTAATATAGTATTGTTTCTGAGTCTTGGATGTTTTCTATGTATATAAGTATTTATCTATCTATATAAGTATGTATATCGTCGCCTGGTACCCATAGTACAAGCTTTGCTTAGTTTGGGGCTAGGATGATCTGTGTGACATTGTCCCCAGATAATATTATTATTATTATGTGTTTACGTTTTTATTTTTCTCAGACAAGGTCTGGTATTTCAAAATCACGCGGGTTTAATCAAGGGTGATTTAGTTAAGAAGTAAGGTACAGAGTGGTTTATACCTGGTCATGCGATTCTAACTGTAAAAATTTTCTCACTATCCGACAAGTGTCTTGTCTGATCAAGTGTCTTTAGACAATTAAATAATTGTCTAGGTATAAGACCTGTAGTGGAAATAACTATCGGCGCTATAGTAACTTTATTCATTTTCCAAACTCTTCTAATTTCTTCTTGCAATTCTGTATACTTTCAAATTTTTTCACTAATTGTTGTTTGTATGTTATTTGTATTCGGGACTGCTATATCAATAATGAACGTATGTTTATTACGCTTGTCTACTAGTGTTATATCAGGTCTGTTATTGTAAATGGTATGATCTGTAATAATAGTTCGGTCGTAATATAATTTATAGTTTTCATTTTCTAAGAAGCTTCAGGTGAGTATTTATAATATGGAGTTGTATGTAACTTTAGTTTCAGTCCATACTTAGAAGCCAATTTCTGGTGTATTATATTTACTAACTGATTGTGTCTGTGTGTGTAATCATTCTGAGTAAGTGTAACGCATGCTCCAGTTATATGTTGTATGGTTTCGGGCTTACTGTGACATTTTCGGCATAAGTCATTGGCCAAAGAACGATCTTTTATTATATATTTTCTAAAAGTTTTTTGTGTTTATAACCTGGTCTTGTGTAGCAATTAGGAACCCTTCAGTTTCAGGAAAAAGTCCTCCTAGATCGAGCCATTTATTAGACGCCACTTTATCAATGTGTGGTTGATTGAGATCATTAGGGTGTCTACCATGTAATTCTTTTTGTTTCCATTTCAGGTGTTGGTCAGCGTTGTGCTTGGCTCTATCAATCGATTCAGTTGTTTCATCACTTAAGTTTAAAGGTGTATACTGTTTGTCTAGATTCATAATGGATTTGTGTAGTTTGCTTGTCATCGCCTTTGCCATGAAGAATTGTTTTAAATTTACTATTTGTTTCTTATGTAATAGTTTTATTTTGATCAACCCCCTACCACCTTCTTTTCTTGGTAAAGTTATCCGTTCTATAGCTGATTTAGGATGATGATATCTATGTTGTGTAAGAATTGTTCGCGTTTTAATTTCTAATTTATGCAATTCAGTGTCATACCACTTTAGAATGCCGAAAGAATACGTGAGTACCGGTATAGCGTAAGTATTAAGTGACTTGAATAAATGCTTACTAGCCAGCTGCTTTTTACACAACAAATGGACTCTTCTGACGTATTCTTTTTTCAAGCGTTCTTTAATCGCTTTATGGTCCAGTTGTCGTGACTGGTTATATCCTAAGTACTTATAAAGTTCTTCCGTTTCCATTGCTAATATCCTCTCTTCTTTACTTATTTCGTAATCACATTTAACAGTTTTGCCTTTTACTAAATTTAATTTTCGACATTTCTCTAAGCCTAGGTCCATTTTTATATCTTTGGAAAAAATTGTTGTTATATCTAGTAACCGGTCTATATCAGTGGCTTTGTTAGCATATAATTTTAAATCATCCATGTATAGTAAATGTGTTAATTTATGGACTACTGATCTATTGTTTTTAATATCAAAACCTAACTTAGATTCATTCAATTCTCGAGAAAGCGGGTTTAAGGCTAAACAAAACCAAAGAGGGCTTAATCTCTGAATCTCCCTGAAATATACCTTTTCTGATTGAAATGTCATCTATAGAATTTGTACGAAGTTTGATGGTTGTTTTCCAGGATGACATGGCGTTTTTAAGGAATTTAATGATTACAGGGCTTACTATCAAAAGCTTTTTTGTAATCTATGTATGTTACATATAAATTCTTTTTATTTTTATGGACATGTTTCAAAATAGTCGAATCTATAACTAACTGTTCCTTACAACCCATGTGACCGCGTTTACAGCCTTTTTGCTCTTCTGCTAAGATATTATATTGCTCGATATGACCATTAATTCTATTTGCTATGCAAGCTGTAATAATTTTGTACAATGTTGGAAGGCAAGTTATAGGCCGATACTGGGACGGATCTTGGGTTCGATTAGATTTGGGTAACATGAACGTGAGTCCCTTAGTTAGGAATTCGGGAAAGATTTTGGTGCCTAGAATAATATCATTTATTTGTGTAGCTAATATTTCATGCAAAGTGTGAAGTCGCTTAAACCAACAATTATGTATGCCGTCTATTCCAGCTGATTTCCAATTATTATTATTATTATTATTGTTTCTTTTTATTAGCTTTAAATTAATTTTCATGGACCTGATATGTTTTCAATTGTATCCTTGCAAATAGTAAAATGTCCTATGATTGATGATATTCTACTATTTGTTCGGTCGTGTGGTTATCTAACTGGTGAAGGTGTTCTGTAATCTTATTCAATTTAGTCTATTCTGGGCAGCAAGGATCCAATAATTTTTGCCCGCTATCTTTATGGTGTCTTTATTTCTTTTCGCATGCAGCTTTCTTATTATCTTTTAGTACGGAACTATCTCTCGACAACACTTTGTTTCCTACGTAAAAAAAGAAGCTGTGAAGGTGAGAGTGTATACATCGAGGTGGTGTGATCTGTATCTTGTAGGCATCTAATTTTTGTTTGGTTGAGCATCTGATCTGATTATATTCAACTGCCACAATCGCTTCACTTATCGGATCTCGTGTTATTATTTATTTGCAATAAACACTTCATTATTAATAGACTGATTCTTATTTTCAGTGATAACGATTTAATGACTTTGGTACTCGTGGTATACGCGTACCTATTATGATAAAATGAAGATTACAGTTACATTGCAAATACTTAGTGTTTTGGGGTACGTACAGAGAGTGTAAAATTAATTTGTATATACTGATAAGGGAAAAAGTTTCTTCGCAATTTTTAAGAAAATATTAAACATTTTTTAAATATAGTTTATTTACATTTAACTAAAGTATGTAGGTACCATTTTGTTCGATAACTTTTTGTCATTTTGTAGGTAGGGACATGATCCCATTGCTATAGAAATTTTTGGACTTCTGATCAAAATACCGCGACAAGTGGTTTTGGCAGTCCTCTCGTGATGTTAACCTGACACTGCCTAAAGAATTCTGAAGAGACCGAAATAGGTGGAAATCTGAAGGTGCAAGGTCAGGACTATACGGCGGATGCATTAACACCTCCCAGCCAAACTCTCTTAATATTTGCTTAGTGGCTAAAGATGTGTGAGGGCTAGTGTTATTATGATGAAAAACCACACTCCTTCTGTTTATTAATTCCGGCCGCGGTCTCTCAACTTCTTGCTTTAATCTCATCTGTTGTTTGCAGTAGAGTTCAGAATCGATGGTCCTGATCGGTAACATCTCATAATGAATAATGCCCTTCCAATCCCACCATACACACAGCATCAACTTGTTGCGAGTTAACCCGGGTTTCGCCAAGACCTTTTTTAAAGTTCTTGTCGTATGTGATCCACTATTCATCACCAGTTATGAGCTTCTTCAAAAATCACAAATGTAATAAAGAATCACAAACGAGTACACAGTTCATTAAGTTTCTTTCAGTGAGCTCGTGAGGTACTCAAATATCGAGCTGTTTTTGTGTACTCAGTTTTTTTCAAATGCGCCAGAACTGTTTTTGGTTAATTCCCAGTTCTTCAGCTAAATGCAATGCTGATATTGCTCCACTTTTTCAAAAATGGCATCCGTTTTATCCGTAATAGGACGACTAGAGCCACGTGCATCTTTGACGTATAAATTTCCGGATTGAAAAGGCTTAAACCAAATTTGTGCTACTGTCACACATACTGCACTAGGTCCATAAACATTGCAAATTTTTTTCGCAGCTTGCGTTGCATTTTTACCTGTTTTGTAGTAAAATTTAAAATGTATAGACTTTATTTATTAGGTTCACTCATATAGACAGTACGAAAAACACATGAAAATCAAACATTTTCCTAATTCAGGAAAATGTTTTTTTTATGCTTCATCCTTATCACCTGGATGAATGATCATCTACCACTGTGCGTTTCACAAGAAACTTTTTATCGCGCACTACCGCTCTGTGAAATCAATTAGCTGCGGAGGTATTTCCGATCCGGTATGACATGGCAACCTTCAAGAAGCGAGCCTCAGGTGTTGCGAGTGTCCATGGGCGGCGGTGATCACTTACCATCAGGTGACCCACTTGCTCGTTTGCCATCCTATTATATATATATAAAAACCATTTGTAAACTTAAATAGGTATTACGTCCGAAACCATTCTAAAAGATTGTATTTGGTGAATATTAATTGATATTTTTTTGTTAAAGATGCAGTCAATAGATGACCGGACAGGTCATTATTGACGTGATTTCAGACGCATGGTTTCATTAAAGGCTAGGCCGAACAGGTATGGGTCCACCTGAACACATCTTACTTACTATCAGGTGACATTGCGCATAAGCGCAAAGACAGCTGGACAAAGGCCTCCCCCAAAGATCTCCACAATTGCCGGTCCAGCGACCCTCACAATATCATTGAAGCATCTTGTAGGGGGCTTGCCCACGCTGCGTCTTCCGGTTCGTGGTCACCACTCTAGAACCTTTCTGCCCCAGAAGCGTCTGCTCTAAAAACTATGTGCCCTGTCCACTGCCATTTCAGCTTGGCTATTCTTCGAGCTATGTCGGTTACTTTTTGCCAATGAATATTCCTAGGTTTATACTTATATTCTATTTATGTTTATTTTGATCTAATAACTAATTAAACTAAAATTTAATGTAGGAAACAAAAAATCTGAAAGTTTACTATAACTTGGTAGTCGAGTATCTATTAATCAGCTGACACATCTATTGACAGCTAGCCAGAGGTTGTGGGTTCGATTCCTACACTGGACAAATCTTTGCACTTATTTGTAAACCGACTTCTATAAAATAAAATAAAAAAGGTTTTTATTCACGTAGACTTTAAAAAAGCGCTTGTAAATAGTCAGAACATGTTTGTAGTAATATAGTTGTATACATTAGAACTGGTTCACATTAGGTCGGACCGACAGTTTTACCGGCCCGACAAACGTGTCGATTCCATATTGGCGTATGTATGTCAATAGCGCCGTTCACATTAGGGCGACCCGACCAAACTGTCGGAGCCGACACTTTTACCGTACGTCCAGCCACGATTTCTGTGGGATCGGATATAATATTGGCGTACTAGGAAGTATGGCGCCGTTCACATTTGTCGGCGCGAAGCGGCGGCGATGGAAATGGTTTTTTGCGATTAAGTCATCAAAGGAAGGAATAGACATTTTTAATGTCTATTCCTTCTTATAAAACTTTAGCTCGTCATTTCTTAATTTGCTTATTAAAGTATGAAAAGTTCCAACTTCATTTCGCTCGGCAATTATTGAATGCACCCAATATTTCCTGTTGCTTTTTTTCTGCCTTTTAATAAAATAAAATAAAAAAGGTTTTTATTCACGTAGACTTTAAAAAAGCGCTTGTTTAATAGTCAGAACATGTTTGTAGTAATATAGTTGTATACATTATTATTTCTAGTAACATAGATATTTAGGTACACATTGTATGAAAACATTTATAAAATTTATTTTGTTATAGCATTGATATTTAGCTAGCTCGTATCAAGTTATTGTCAAGAGATTATGTTTAGTTATCTAGTTTAAGTCTAATATTTTTACTACATATTGTCAATGGTTATTTTATTTAAATACCACATTGCAATGAAAACGTCGTCGTCGTCCATCCTATACGAAAGACTGTTTTGTGACGACCCAGGCCGGGCAGTAAAACGACCGTACCGACAGTTATATTCACATTAGGCCGGGTCGGCGGCGTCTAGTGTGAACAGCAACACCCGGCTGTCGGTGAACGGCAAACTGTCGGTCCGACCTAATGTGAACCAGCTCTTATTATTTCTAGTAACATAGATATTTAGGTACATATTGTATGAAAACATTTATAAAATTTATTTTATTATAGCAATGATATTTAGCTAGCTCGTATCAAGTTATTGTCAAGAAATTATGTTTAATTATCTAGTTTAGGTCTAATATTTTTACTACATATTGTCTTCAAAAGGAGGAGGTGCTCAAGTTCACTGGTATTTATTTTTTCTACGTTACGATTATTTGTTCTGTTTCTGGGTGTGATTTATCTATAAAATGTATTTGGACATATATTATAAGTATGTTTTTAATATACTGGTTGCCATAGTACAGGCTCTGCCTAGTCTGGGATCAGATGACAGTGTGCCAGTTGTCCCAAGATATGTATTTTTGACAGGCCTGTTGGCGTGGTTGGCAAATGCTTGCTTTTCACGCCGGAAGTCGTGGGTTTCCCACCCAGGACAGATATTTGTGTGCATGGACATGTCTGTTTGTCCTGAGTATGAGTGTAATTATCTATATAACTATGTATTTACAAAAGAAAATTAGTATATATAGTATATCAGTTATGTGGTTTCCATAGTACAAGCTCTGCTTAGTTTGGGATCAGATGGCCGTGTGTAAATAATGTCCCAGGATATTATTATTATATTATTACTATAATATATAAAATGAAACCTCAAAGCTTACCAGTTAGATCTAAAGCATCGTCATAGCTGTATTTCTTCGTGTCACTCTCACTAATTGCGCACACCATTTTGTTTATTAAACTGAACTTATTATTTAAATTAAATTAAATTTCACTTGAGCCACAGAATAAAAAGTACTTACGTAATAACACGATCACGATAAAAAAATCTATTTTATTAGACGTTAAAAGATTCAGAGTTGGTTTTTTTTTCTTTTGTGCCGAATTATTAAGTAACAAGCAGTGCTCGCGGACTTCGTTCCGCGTTATAAATATTTTTGTCCCTGCCCGTTTGTCCCGCAACTTGGATAACTTTATTCAAGTTTAAGTAAAGATGCGTTATTAATTTTGGAATTTTTCATAGCCTATGACACTCCACAATAACGCAGTTTTCTATTGGTGAAATAATTATGAAAATCGGTTTAGTAGATCCAGAGATTACCCCTTACAACGACACAAACTCACAAACGTTACCCCTTTATAATATTAGTATAGATTAAACTATTTGAATATTTTTTATTAAAAATGTATGGGGTTGTTACTTTGCCGCTCATTGTTCGGCTTATGTGTTCAAATCTGTGAGCACCTTTAAATATTAGTTCTGGTGACACACTGCACTTGATGTAGGGTAGGCACAAGTTCTGGTTTTTCCGAGACTTTATCTGTTTGATTAGTATATCGCCTGAGATCAATATTCAACCATAAGTTAAGAACAATAGTCGAGTAGCCTGCCGGTGTAGTGGTTGCTGCTGTGTTGACTGCTAAGCTAGGGGTGAGAGTTTGATGCCAACCCGGGATAAATCTTTGTGTGTTGAGCACGATTATTTGTTCAGTATAAATAATAAATAAATATATAAGTATGTTTATCAGTTATCTGGATGCCATAGCACAGGCTCTGCCTAGTTTGGATTGTTGATAGTGTGCTACTTGTCCCAAGATATTTATTTTAATCTGTACGGGACCACAATTTTTATCATAAAACCTCCCGAAAATTGGTGAAATGTAAAAGTGCTGGATCTATATATACTCTCCCTACAAAAAGCCAGAGATTATACCGTAATAGCTATAGTCACGCTCATATAATATGCATTCTCACGAGAATAACTTTGGAGCTAGTATGGATGCGTTGGTATCGCTTCAGTGTTGCCATGTGTGTTGCAAGTGATACCGGTTACGGCAACCATTTATCACCGGGTGAGTCGTATACTTGTTTGCCGGCTTAGTAGCATAAAAACTACCAAACATTTTAAAACAAAAAACCCATAAATTAAATGAAAACATCACAAAATGATTTAATTGAAACATGGTCAACTGCAATTAGTATTTCGTATTATACCATAAACATGGCGTGAACAATTTTAAAACTTCATAAGTATTATGAATATACTAATTTCAAGCTCATCTTGCTTTAGATTAAATTATTACGGTGATTGGATGATATTTTTCATTTTCCATCCATATTCTTTTTTTGCAGGACTAGATTGGTCTTACAATTGTATAGCTATTACTTCTTTTTGCTGCAATTAAGCTATATATAAAAAAAATATTATGAGTCATGTCAGTGTGTGCAATGAGTTAGCTGAAATGTATAAAATGCTGTGCCTCCCATATCTTGGCCCGCATTTCTGAGTGAATAATTTACCAGGATGTTTGGTCACCTATTTATTATATTATAAAGTAATGAGTATTTTGCAATGTTTTGTGTATTTTGTATTTGGATTTATTTCTGAGCGTCTCTGTATTTTGGAGGGCACGCTTAGCTATTGGTTGCGGTGCAGTCGGTAAGCCATATCAGGGGGCTAATGGCCGCTTTGAACACCTTTGACACTAGAGTAGCCATCGTCCATACGAAAAAGTAAAGTAAGTATTTTGTGCACTGAGATATTAAACAAACAGATTCACTTTCAGTATTATCGTAATAGTAAGTATAAAATATCAACCTTTTGTTAATTTGTATGGTATGGATATCAAAAGTACCTACCTACCTAAGTGATATGTCAGGGTGGTATAAGTCGCAAAGTAGTATGATGATTTTAACAATATTTTTCTAATGAATACTGCCGACTCATCTGAAACGACTGTTTAACAAGCCCTCAGAACTACAGATATGATAGCAGATTTGACTTGGTAGATCACCGATATCCTAGCTGATCGCTGCGATGCTTACCCTCAGCGAACTTCCCCAGACTGATTTTTAATGTAATTTAATTTAATGCTAGATGTAATTTGTGTCCGTCTAATATATGTTTGTGAAGTACCCCGCGATACAGAGCTTAGATTCTCCAGTGCGGGCGTTCTCTTTTTTAAAAATAACATAAATAAAATAAAATCTCCCCAACTGATAAATTATGATATATTGATCGTCGGCTTGTCAATACAGAAGTGCATGCCGCCGTTGTCCCATTGATCGGTTCCTCTTGCCTTACGAAGAGACGTGGCGTCTCTGTGTCCTTTACTGCATTTATCACGGAGAGCATTCTGAAGAATTATTCGAACATATACCTGCTGCCGCGGTCTGCATCAGAGCCTTCTGCCACAACCCTAATAATAGCCTAAGAAGATAATAAAACGCAGACCTAAGAAGATAAAAAGGGATATTAAGACACTAATAATAGCCCAAGAAGTTAATAAGACAGACCAAAGAAGATAAAAAGGGATAATAAAACCCTAATAATAGCCTAAGAAGATAATAAGACGCACACTTAAGAAGAAAAAAAGAGATAATTAGACCCTAATAATAGCTAAGTATCTTTAAACTGACGAAAGGGATCTTACATTGAAAGTTCCAATTTTCATAGATATATTTATATTTTTTACGTTTAGTCGGTGTGCAGAAGTAAAGACAGGAAGCTATAAAAGAAACTGGAGGAAGCCTTTACTCTTAACGAGATCCATAACCCGAGAAATACAAACTACTAACATTACTTAAATAGCATAAGAAGATACTAAAATTTTATGAAAGGTACCTAAAATGTATGATGAGTGATGGAATAAAGAGGCTTTATTATTATTATTATTAATACCTAAGTAAATATTGAAAGAGCGATGTATGAGTACGAGACTGTCCCGCAATATCTCAATATGGTGGCACTCTAACTATGAATCGAAGTGTATTACTGACAGATAGCGATATTGATTAATTAATAACTCAATATTTTACCTGTTTGATTGTAAAATTGATTATTTTTACAAAATGCCGAGCAACTATATGGCCCACAAAATTAACAGCATAAACATGGACTGTATTCTGTAAGGGGTAGGCCCAGTCTAGCTGCCCATAGCGGCAAATAATGCTATCTTGTGGAGGAGCCTTTGTCCAGCAATGGACTTCCCACGGTTGACATTGTAAAGGTTCAGCTAGAAGATACAGTCGCAAAGAAGATACATATTTGTTGAACAATTTCACAAAACAGGCTCTTTTTTGAACATATAAATTACAGACCGACTCAAATTAACCGTCAAACATCAAACAAAGGTGTTTCTTGGTATTATCATGTCAAATGCTTAATTATTGCAGTTCATTGGACAGAAGTTTTGTTATGACTTCGACAACAAGGAACTACTGAACTAATTTGCTACTGTTTTAAGAAACTACACCTAGTGATATGAAAATGGCTAGATGTACAAGTGAATGCAACACACATTAAGGATGTATATACCGTAGCATAGGGAGCCGAAAAACGCATCGTGGGTAGGCCCTCTACAAGGTGGACTGACGATCTTGGAAGGGTCGCGGTTGCTTCATCATCATATTAGCCGAAAGACTTCTGGACAAAGGCCTCTCCCAAAGTTCTTCACCATCCAGCGGCTTCCCGCAATCTTTGAGAGATCGTCGGTTCACTTGAGAACCTTTCTGCTGCAGCGGCCGTTATATTTTTTGCAAATTCGTAATTTGTCATCTGCCTTATTAATAAACGGGTCTTTGTAATAAATAATAAGAATAAATATTGCGTGGCGTAGCGGCTAAGACAGTCGCCTCGCCACTCTGTGTCGCGGGTTTGGGTCCCGCGCCGGACAACTATTTGTGTGACCCATATTTTTTTTTTTATTATATATTCAAACCACAAACAAGTTTACAATCATCATTAAATAAAGCTTAAATGATACAATATTACTTACAGTAAACTCAACATTGCTGGTCACCTAATACATAAAATAATTAGAAATGGTGAGCCTGTGTTACAATTTTAGATTCCTATGAAATTATCAAATGAAATATTCTTTGTACTGTTAAGTGAATATAGAATATACGTATTTTCAAATATATGTAAGATATAGTTATGTAGATAGATAGGTTAATATTTATGTGATGTGTGAGCGTGACCGTGGACAATAACATATATATATATACACACATCAACACAATCTAGGGATATTGAACATTTCATTGATTATCTAGAAAACTATAAACATTTTGTTATGACTGTAAATGGAAGAATTAAAGATAATTTCATGGCCGATATTTAAACATTAACAACACGATGCGATTTTGTTTTTCTAATTAATAAAAGTCTTAAATTAATTAAGCCATAGAAAATTACTGAGTGAACAAAAACATTTTATTCTTATAAAATTATTCAATCGAATTAAATGAATAAAAATCTTACCAAATCTGATAATCAGTAATCGGTATTTCCTCCTCTAACATTAATCACACAGCGGCAACGATTTTCCATACTTAAAATTAAGGTGTCAATGTCTTGCTGGGGTATGCAGTCCCAAGTTCTTTTTAAATGTTCGAAAAGTTGTTCTTCTGTTGTCAAGTTGGGCGGAAAATCCCTCAATGCTCTTCGCTGTAACATGTCCCAGGCGTGTTCAATTGGGTTTAAGTCTGGCGACTGTGGAGGCCAATCTAATACCTGAACATCGTGTTCTCGAAGGGCGGCCCTCACCAGCCGCGCTGTATGGGAAGGTGCATTGTCATGCATGAGCTGAAATTCTTGCCCCGTTAGGGCCCTGAGCGGGACAATGACACGTTCTACTACCTCCTCACGGTATCTATGGGCAGTCATGCTGCCCTGAATCCAAATGAGTTGGGTTCGTCCGCCGATTCGTATTCCTGCCCACACCATAATTGTCCCGCCTTGGTAAGAGTGGACCTCCTGTGGATGTCGGAGACGGCTGACCCTGCCTGGAGTTCTCCAAACGCGTGTTCGTCTCGAATCTGGATGAAATCCATAGCGGGACTCATCAGTGAACAGCACCAATGACCATTGTTGATCACTCCATGTCAAATGTTCTTGAGCCCATAAAAGTCGCCTACCGCGATTGCCACGTCGCAGCGCTGGGACTCGTAGCGGTCTGCGAGCATGAAGACCAACTTCATGCAGCCTCCTTCGCACGGTTTGGTCGCTCACCAGCAGCTGCTGACCCTCCTGGAGCCTTTGCACTAGTTGCATCGCTGTGATATTGGGTAGTCTTCTGGCGGTCATTTGGAGAAATCGATCCTGTCTCTGAGTGGTAACATGATATCTACCTGTGTGCCGTTCTGCCACATCTCCAGTAGCGCGATAACGTGACCACAGCCTGGATACCACATTTTGGCTTGTGCCCAGAGACTCAGCAACGACGCGTTGAATAGCACCGTTTTGTAACATGCCAACTGCCCGTAACATTTCATCTCGACTCAAATGATGGCGTGGCATGACGCTAAAAAGCTTACACAACCAATTGAGAAAAGAAAATAAAACAATTTATCAGGTTTTCTTCAATTAACACGCAAAAAAAATTTTAATGCAACTTCTTGAAATTAGATACAACTCAAGATTGCGCTGTTCTTTGCGTGTTTTCATTTGTTTCTCATTTTAATTTTTAAATTTTGAATAAAGAATAGACAAGGTTTAAATCTGTAAATAAACTTTTTAAGGAAACTAAATAGGTTTTAAACAATAAAGCCATGTTTGATTTCAAAATAACGTATCCCTAGACTTTGTTGATGTGTGTATATATTTTGTGTGCGTGTGATAGTAGAACAGAGTGTAGGATATTTGTAATAAAGATGTACACAAATAGTTGTTCTGAGTCTGGATGTAATTTGAGTCCGTCCATTATATGTCTGTAAAGTACCCCGCGACACAGGGATTAGATTCCTTATTGCGGGCGTTGTCTTAAAAAAAACAATACTACTTAGAAAAAAAATCATTATTGACAGAATTCACGACATTTCTAACGGCATTTTTCAGAACATCATATCACCCATGGACTACCAAGTAAATTAAGTTTCAGAGCACGTGTGAATGCACCGGGATATGACGGGAGGCACTGACACCAATCTTGTATAGTATCATCATAACTGTATGAAGTCAAAGATTGATTAATGTGCGGATATCCGTACATTCATCACCTTTATTTGACAAAAATACCTACTTTGGTTTCTATCTACATACATACATAGACTCACGCCTGTTTCCAAGATGGGTAGGCATAGACAACGGACTTCCATTTGTCACAATCCTTGCACATGTTTTTCGCCTCATTTACTCATTGTATTCTTCATACATGTTCGCCGGTTAAGGGTTTCTGGCCTTTCTTGAGGACGTCTCCGATTTGGTTAGAAAATGTTCTACGAGGTTTTCCCCTTCCGGTTGTACCATTCACACAGGCCAGGTATACTTCGTTTGTCAATCATCTTTCATTCATCCTTTCTAAACGGCCAAACCATGTCAGCATACCTTTTTCAATCTTTATGACTACATCCTCTTTCACACCACAACGCTCTAACGCTCTATATATAATAATAATTATTATATCCTGAGACATTATTTACACACGGCCATCTGATCCCAAACTAAACAGAGCTTGTAATATGGAAACCAGATAACCGATATACTGTATAATACTTCTTTTCTTTTGTAAATACATACTACTCTGACACGATTTATTCATCCAAATTTATTCTATCATCTTCAAAGTATGCTCATTCAGAAACGATACACTTACGCCAACGAATAATCCATTCATCAAAACATTTTTTAAACGCTGCTTTCGGAATTGAGTTCAGTTCTCGCCGCGAATTCTTCTTTATGTCTTCTACCGATTGAAAACGGGTACCACGAAGTGGTAATTTGAGTTTAGGAAAAAGAAAGAAGTCAGCTGGAGCCATATCTGATGAATATGGTGGTTGCTGGATGGTATTTGTTGAGTGTTTGGTCAAAAATTCGTTCACAATGATGGCCTTGTGCGAAGGCGCATTATCGTGGTGCAAAATCCAAGAATTTTCTTTCCACAAATCTGGCCTTTTTCGTCGAATTTGCTCTCTTAAACGCCGCTTAACACTCAAATAGTATTCTTTATTACCGTTCGACCTTCCGGTAAGAATTCAGACTGCACAACACCGCGATAGTCAAAGAAAACAGTCAACATGACTTTGACTTTTGATCGACTTAGGCGTGGTTTTTACGGTTTCGGTTGTTGACTAGTTTGCATGTCAAACTCGTAAACCCACGTCACGTCACCAGTAACAATGCGTTTCATGAATGTTGGGTCGGAATTGACTCGTTCTACCATGTCCTCAGCGACTTTCATGCGATTGAGTTTTTTGAGAAAATTCAGATCTTTTGGGACTAGCCGAGCGGCAACATGTTTCATACCCAAATGATTAGTTAAAATGGTACGAATCGACTCGCGAGATACAGAAAGTTCGGCGGCTATCTCTCTCAGAGTTGAATGAGGATTTTCAGTCACTATTTCCTTCACTTTTGCGATGTTAACTTCAGTTGCAGACGTTGATGGCCTACCAGAGCGAGGCAAATCTTTCATCACATCTCAACCGCTTTTGAACGCTTTGAACCACTCATAAGCACGAGTTTATGATAAAGTCGATTCACCGTAAGCCTTCTGTAACATTTTCAGTGACTCCGAACACGAAATTCCACTGTAATGTGTTTTTAGATAATTGATAAAAAAAAACCGAACTCACGACCTTCGGCGTGAAAAGCAAGTATTTGCCAAACATGCCAACAGATATGGTAGAATGTAGTATAGTAGAAAGCAGTATGCTTGCCTAACTCGGTCAATTACTTGTTTCTCGGGGTAGTAAAGTCAGGTAACAGTCGCTCGAGTAGTAGTAGTCAATAAGGAAAAGACAAGGATTATGACGAATTTCCTTCCTTCCCCCAAAAAATGTCGTAGACATTGGATATTAATTTAGTATGTATTGGTATGTTATCAACTGACTAATCGGATATTTGATTTGGTACTTACTACGAAGTGTGTCGATTATTTCTTCAATGAATTCGATATCTATGACACTTAAATGCTTATCATTAAGCAAAGTATTTCCTTTAAATATAGCTTCTGTATTTCCCAAGCAGCTAGTTAAAACATATTAACAATAAATATTTATTTACTGTTATTAAAGGTGAAATTGAGGCAAGAAGAAAGAGAGGCAGGTCGAGACGTAAATACAACATGTAACGTAATTAACGCACATCCTCAAAAACCCCTAATCCCAATTAGAATATTATGTTGTAATCATGATACATACACTGAATTTTTAATTTAAATTCATATTTTGGACACTTCACACATTATTTTTATAAATTGTGGCCTATGTGTTATTCTGATGTATAAGCTATATTATTATAAAGTTTCATTAAAATCCTCCATTTATTTTATTTATTTATTTAAACTTTAGTACAGTGAGAATGTACATAGGCGGACTTAATGCCATTTTCGACCAGTCAACCTTAGGGTAGTGCAGAGAGATCGTGGCAGGTGTATTTGGGTTATATAAAATGTATTTTTACTTATTATTCGTATAATTAAACTTAATAATTACGAACACTATATATAATAGATACTATACAATAGATACTATACAATAAATACTATATGATTTTAATCTAATGAATACTATACTATAACAAACTATACAATAATAAATATAATTATTGACGAGACATTTCTGTGTGTAGTTTCTTAGAAATATACTCACGAACTTTCTTTTTAAACGCGAAACGAGTCTTAGCCATCCTGATTCCTACAGGAAGCTCATTCCAAAGAAGTATAGATTGGACAAAGAAAGAGCAGTGAATGAAGTCAGAGCTATGAGGTGGACATCGTAAAAGACGATTATGACTAGAGCGGAGAGTCTTACTATGATTAGCAGAAAGGTATTGAAAGTGAGGCGTTAAATAAGTAGGAACGGTAGGAGAGTTCAGTATGGAGAAAAGTGTGGTGAGCGCCGTCAAATTTCTCCGCTGGCGAATGGGCAACCAGTTTAACTGGGTACGGTAAGCAGATACATGATCATACTTACGTAGATTGAAAACGAATCGAATGCAGTTATTCAGAAGTCGGTCAAGTTTGTTAAGAAGATCTGCATTCAGGTCCAAGTAGCACACATCACCATAGTCGATAATGGGAAATATTAGAGTCAGCACAAGCATTACTTTTGGTCTGGATGGAAGGAAATTTCTAAGCTTATAAAATGACCGTAGAATCCCAGTAATTCTCTGGCTGATCCCAGAAATGTGGCTTTGCCGGTTAAGGTTGTTGTCAATTACCAGTCCGAGATCTTTGGCTTTTTGGCTAATGGGGATACAATACAATACAATACAAATACTCTTTATTGTACACCAAGATTTACATATAAAGTATAAAGTTGTAATAAATCTAGTACAATGGGCGGTCTTATCGCTAACTGCGATCTCTTCCAGACAACCTTAGGATGGACAAGATCAGCAAGAAGAATAATTAAATGAGTGATAGGGGTGTAGCAACTTAAGAAAGAAATAGTAAATAGAAATAGACTAGTCTAGTAAATTAAGAGAGAAAATTGTGAAACATTATCTTGAAGTAATGCCTACAGCTCGTAGGTATTACACATATATATATATATAATATACATATTAATATGTAATTGAAATTTGTTGAGATATATATAATATATTACATACAACATACATATAACAAATAAAATACTTATATAAATACATACATCCTATTAGTGATAGGAGATGACAGTAACACTGTTATTATGCGATAGTATCTATTTATCGTGAAAGGTAGTACTCCTTCACTAGTTTTTTAAAAGTGTGAAGGGATTGTGCTCGCCTTATCGTTACAGGCAAATCATTCCAAAGGCGCACAGCTTCTACTGTAAATGATTGTCCGTAGAAGTTAGAGGAATGCTTAGGTATTTTGAGTCGCAAATTTTCAGATGACCTCAGGGATCTTAAATGTGTGTCATTTAGGAACTCGAACCGTTCTTTGAGATAAAGTGGGGTGGCAGGATTAAACAATATACTGTATAGAAGAATTAAAATATGAGTATCTCGGCGGAGGCGAATGGGAAGCCACTTAAGCTTGGTGCGAAATTCTGAAACATGGTCATATTTGCGCAGACCAAATATAAACCTTATGCAAAAATTTTGAAGGCGCTCAAGTTTGTCAAGTTGGGCTTCGGTGAGATCAGGATAGCTGGTATCTGCATAGTCAAGGATAGGTAAAAGAAGAGATTGTGCTAGCGCAATTTTAGTGGCAGTGGGAAGGAAGTTCCGGATTCGTCGCAAAGACCCTGCTGATGCAAATAACTTACGACTGACTTCCTGAAGCTGAGGATCCCATGATAAGGTCTTGTCAATGTATATACCTAGGTTTTTTACTTTGTCACTGTAAGGAATGATTTTATTATTAAATTTTACCTGAGGTAGCCCAGACCAATCTATTTTAGCTAGCATTCTGGAGCTGCCTATTACAATAACTTGCGTCTTTGCCGGGTTAACCGCTAGTCCATGAGACGTACTCCATTCGCAAATCTTATCAAGATCATCCTGTATGACATTGATAGCAGACGATATCATTTCCAAAGATGCTTGTGTATAAATCTGCAGATCATCAGCATAGAGGTGGTAGGAAGAATTGAGGTTTTGGGAAATAGTATTTATAAATACAGCAAAAAGTAATGGAGATAGCACGCCTCCCTGTGGTACGCCAGCAATCATATCGCACCATGAAGAAAAAGCATCTTCTACGCGAACACGCTGCCGGCGACCTAACAGGTAATTATGAAACCAGTCAATAACCATTGGAGATACATTAAGTGAGCGCATAATGCCAAGCAAGATGTCAAAGTCTACGGTGTTAAAAGCATTACTGAAGTCTAGCAAGGAAAGTACCGTGACATTGCTCTCATCCATGCTAAGACGAATGTCGTCTGTTATTTTGATCAAAGCAGTAGCTGTACTATGACCGGGTCGGAAACCAGATTGTAATGGATTTAGGAGCTGGTTTTTACAAAGGAAAACATTTAGTTGGTTATAAACTAAACGTTCCAACACTTTGGAAAGAAAGGGGAGGATAGATATAGGACGGAATTCGGAGAATTCTTTAGGATTGGTTTTCTTAGGTACCGGAATAATATAAGCTGCTTTCCATTGAGATGGAAAGCACCCATTGGTTAAGGAGAAATTATATATGTGACTGAGGACGGGAAGGATTTCATCAAGGATAGGAAAGATCATATTACAGCTAATGTTATCACAACCAATGGCTTTCGATGTAATTGACATTATGCTCTTCTTAATGTCACAAGTAGTTATTTGATTAAAAACCATAGGACTGAAATGAGGTGTTGGTAGTGACGACAGATAATTAAGAGTTTGGCCTTTGGTTATCCTATTGCATTTGGATGAAGACGAGAAATGCTGATTTAAGGAATCGATATCCAGATTTTTAAGTATGGGATTTTCTTTTGTCTTCCCAACCCCCATAGATCTTAGAAATTTCCAGACTTTTGCTGGATCACCGTTTTCGACAGACTCATGAACATATTGGCGTTGTGCTTTCCTACACACCTTGTTGCAAAAATTACGAATGGAGACGTATTTTTGTGTGTTTAACGAAGATGGACGGCAGTTTTTCTTAGCTTTCGCTTGAAGTTTTTTATGTATTAGTGACTTAATGTTATCATTAAGCCACGGTGCCGGTAAATGCTTAATCTTTATAGCACGTATTGGAGCATGCAAGTCATAAAGTTCGACTATCTTGGTATTTAAAAAATTTACTTTGAAATCAATTGATGTAGAAGAAAGTAGAGGTTCCCAGTCTATGTTAGTAGCGTCTTCCTTTAGAGCACTGAGACTCATGCCAGAAAAATTGCGCTGAAGAAGGACTTTTGACTTTGCCTTGGGAGGACGTATTTTATAAGATAAAAAAATTAAATCATGACAAGAGAAGGCGTCAGCACAGCACTGCCCATGCTTTGCGACATGTTCACGCGAAGATACAAACATAAGATCTAAAAGAGATGGATTAGAATTAGGAAAGTGGTGAGTGGCATTTAAGGGCAGAATGGCCATATTGTAGGAGTGTACGATAGAACGTATGGACGAAGCTCGGGAATCGTTTTTGAGGAGACACGTGTTGAAGTCACCCATAATGATTGTGTGACCGTAAGACGGAGTCAAGTTCTCAAGAATCCTTTCAAAAGAAGAAAAGTAATTAACACGCAACGAGGGGCAATAATAAACGCCAAGAAGGAGTTTAGTGTTGCCTAACTCGATTTCTAAGAAGAGATGCTCACCTGCGTTAGGTGACGGTGGTTGTGGCGATGAGCTTATTATGGAGAATGGTATGTAACTACGCAGATATATAGCTACACCGCCACCGCCGCCAGGCGAGCGGTCATTGCGTATTAGTGTAAAACCCGGGAGTGAATAGGAAGATGACGGAAGACATGGTTTTAGCCAGGATTCTGAGACTAAAATTGCGTGGATAGTCTTACATTCAAAACTGACCAGCATATCCGGGAAATGTGCGTATGAGAGTGCGTATGTGAATATGAGAGTTGTCAAAAATAATAGGCGGCAAACTGCCAACATCTACCTTGCACATCATCCTTGAGCTACCTACCCACTATGATTGCTTGGCACTTTGATGGGTTGACAGTTAAGCCAAAATTATATGACGATGTTTTTAAAAATTCTAAGTCATGATTTATCTTATTAATCGCCTCTGGCAAACTATTGACACTCGCCTGGGCGTACAGTTGCAGGTCGTCAGCATAAAGATGATACGCACTCTGAAGATCACGAGTTAAAAGGTTTATAAATACTGAAAACAAGAGAGGTGAGAGAATACCTTGAGGGACACCAGTTTCTAAGTTGCACCAATTCGATGACGCTTCACCATGGCGAACTGACTGCTGGCGCTCTCGAAGATAAGAGGAAAACCACTCCAGCGCTTCATCAGAGATCATAAGATGGGAGAGGATGGATCAGAGGATATCGTGACTGACGGTATTAAAAGCATTTGAAAAGTCGATCAACACCAGCACAGTGAGGTTGGTCGCCTCCATGCCGGCTCTAATATCGCCAGTCACTTTAAGGAGCGCCGTGGTGGTACTGTGTCCTGGTCGGAATCCGGATTGTAAGGGGCTTATCAGCTTATTGGCAAGCACAAAATGAGATAGTTGCTTGTGGACACAGGACTCAAGCACTTTAGACAGGAAAGGAAGGATGGAGATAGGACGATAATGACTAGGACGTGTCCATTCAGTAGTTTTTACGTGAAAGAGTAATAAACATCCATCCATCCATCCATACTTACAAACTTACGCGTTTTTATTATTAGTAGGATTAGTATGCTAGGCGGATACGTTTGAGACGCGATAGATGCTTATGACTCCGTTCGGAGTTGGGGCAGGGCCCCTTCACTCGGGGGCACGCCACGATAGTGGCGGTAAGACCCATCATGGAGGAATGGCTGGAGAGAAGGCACGGTGCCCTCACTTATCGGCTAACGCAGGTACTCTCGGATCACGGGTGCTTCGGGAAGTACCTGCATCGGATAGGACGAGAAGAGACGCCCGGTTGTCACCATTGTGGTAGCCCCGTTGACACGGCACTTCACACATTGGTGGAATGCCCAGCCTGGGAGACACAGCGCCGTGTTCTCGGTGCTGCAATGGGTGCGGCTGACTTCTCGCTTGCAACGGTGACCGAATTCATGGTTGCAAGCGAGAGTTCTTGGGATATCGTCGCCACCTTTTGCGAGGAGGTGATGATCGCAAAAGAGGTGGCGGAGCGAGAACGGGAGGCACTGTCTTCCCGCCCAAGCCGCGCCAGGAGAACCGGGCGTCGGAGGGCGCATATAGCCAATCTCCGGCCTCCATGAGGAGTGGCCTGCGGACGGTGGACTTGGGGCAGTCCTCCGTCCGACCAGAATAGGCCTGAGATGGTGGCGCGCCGTGTTCCGCGCGCGCCTCTCTTGACGAGGGGGGCAAGGGTGCCCCCAACGGAAGTGGGGCTCACTTAAAAGTGAGCCAGCCCCTGTCCAGACTGCGGTGAATGCGCGAGCGAATCCCGTGGTCTGGACTATAGGTGGCTGAGGAACACCGTGGGGTTTTAGTCGGTAAACCCAGCACTACCATCTGGCTGGGAGTCCGACATACCCCGTCGCTTCCCCAGCGGCGGGATGATCCATAAAGGATTTCCCCATGTAAAAAAAAAAAAAAAAGGGCCCCTTCACTCGGCCACACCTACGGTGATGATTATCTACTCTTTCCCGCGCCTTGGCAGTGGCGTAGCCAAGAGGGCTGTCACCGACCGATTGCGCAGCGCCACGGATTAAAAAGTACTGGCAGCTCTCTACTTAATACTATACATATTGAACGACAAAAATGTCTCATCATCACAAAATCTGCTGCTATTAGGTATTGTTCATTTGGATGTTTGTCGAAAAAAGGAGACAAGGTTTTATTAGATTTTACATTACTTACAGTTGCGGAAAGGTTAGTTCAAATTATTCTTTTAAATACCAAAGTAGTTATTTTGCAGGTGTATTATTTCTAATTAGATTCCGAAATGTTTTCAGTCGTATAGACTCTAGTTTTAAAGTTTTTGTTGGCCAAGATAGTTTTAAAAGATTTTTAATGAGTTTCATACATGTACAGACGCCAGCACATCAAGCTACCCCAATCTGTCAAATTTCCCTAATTGAAAGTGAACCTTACGCTTTTGTGATAAAGTTGAAAATCTATAAAAGAAATTTGACAGATTGGGGTAGCTAGATGTGCTGGTGTCAGTACGATAATTACGAGAGCAAGATGAAAATGTGATTTTTTGTTTATCGAGATATCTTAACGATATTGGTGTCAAATGAAAGATCTAGGTCTAAAACCATTTTATCCGTTTGAGTCATGTCAATCGGTCCACACGCTTAGGTGATATTTATGAATTGGTATAGTATATAGTTCGTCGAGCCAGCTTTAAATAAACTAATAAAAATATCACATTTGTAAAAATTGACCGTGTAATCATACGCATCAAACATAAGATAGATTATGTGGTTAATACTTATATACATTACTATGATACCTATTCATCGTCTATCTACTTAGATAGACGGTGAATAGGTATCATAGTAACAGCAGCAAGCCGGCAACCCTACGCCAGTACACTCCGTGTCATACAGCGACAGTATAATGCGTTAGAAGAGAGCGGCAGCGTTTAGGTGAATATCGCGGTAGGCACTGAGCGCGTATGCAAGCTGAATTGCACTTAGTTGTTTAGTATCAAGAGTCGCTATTTCTATAAATTGTTCCGCGAAGAGCCGCTTCTGTACGTAAGTACTTTTTATTCTGTGGTTGGGATCGCGGATAAGTTGTTTGTGTAATCTTTTAAATTCATGATAGTGTTTTTGTGGTAAACACTTCATGTGAGGAACGTTGAGTGTTTGTTATGGAAGCTTGTGTGGAGACTCCACACAAGCTTCTATAATATACATCATTTCCTCGGCACTCATTTAGTAATTAGTAAGCATTCGATAAAAATATGGTACTTGACCAATTCCTATAGATATGTTTGATGATACGTTTCAAAACGCTTGTTGTAAATTTAAGTCAATATGTAATTATGAATTGATGGTGTCGAATTAGGGATATGGCGGTCAAGCTCAATAGAGGGTAGTCATCTACGCAGAACATATTATAGTGAACAGGTGTGTACGCTAGCATAGGTACACTATACATCTAATGGCTAGCGACACATTAGAAATAGGTCAGATATAGGTTCGATGGATTTTCGGGCTTACCGAGACATGAATCTGATATTGAGAACTTTTAAAATGGAGATGAAATATGTATGTGAAGCCAATTTATTCATAATTTTATTGGTCAATTACACCCTATGTAAGCCGAAAATAGGTTGGCACCATCTAACAACTTTCCATTAACACATTTCCTTTGAAAATGACTCCCACTACAAATATCCATCAACCGAAAGAAAAAGGTTCATCACATCGTTTGATTCGATTTGGAAAAGTACGCGATCGCGTCATTACGTAGGTCAGTTCCAAGTTATCTACAATGAAATTCGTATTCATTGATTCAGAGGAGTTTTAGTAAGGGTGAGGTAGGGTGAGGGTGTAGCGTCGACATGCTATCTCCTTCCTACTAGCGGGGAAATAGAAATTACGGTATCTCTGTCCCGCGCCCCTTGGAAAATCAATAACCTCCATTGATATCTAGATGCCTGGTAGATGTGAGCAAAATGGCGGATCCGTCAACCGTTTGCCGCCCTAATCATGATAAGACTCGACGTTTTGTTATTAAAGTGTCGGCATGAATTTATTTTAATGAGTTAATATTATTTGTCTTAGGTTACTGTCGCAATCCAAATAACAGTGAAGAGTTTTCACTTTCTTGTAAAATAGGGAAGGTAGTATTTTTTTAACTTCGATAATAGATATAATACTTAAGTTAGTATTTAAGCCTACTTTAAATTATATATATGTTTCTCATATAAAGTGAATTGTAATTCTTTTGAGAATATAAAATATCTTAAGCCCCAAGTTTATTAAGTTCACCTACGCCCTTCTATAATGGAGTGATAATGGTTCCAGGTGATTCCTCGATTTTTAAAAGCGTCCATAAGCAAATGCGATTTCATTATTGACACGATTATCATATTGCATAACTGATAAGTTCCTTGTACTTCAACTTAATCAACTTTGCAATATATAGAGTAACCATTAAAGCAATAATGAGTTTTCTACCCTTGAAATTTTCTGACGCCTTTTCACGCAACTTTCCTCGACATCTGAGGTACTAGGCGCCCAGTAGATGAAGGAAGTAGGAAAATTGTTGTTTGATGACGTAGACTTTGGAAAGCCGTGCGTTTTTCTTCGTTCAAAGTGCGAGGTCATGTTTAAATTACAATTTCAGTACAAAAATAGTTTTGTGAAAACGCTTTTCATTCAACTTTAGCTTTTTCTATGAGTTACACAGTTTGTCTATGTGCTTGTATTATTTGATTTTTTTTATGTGTAACACCTCGGTTGCTGTTTATTTTTTGTGGGAGTGATTTTGAGAAGGGACGGAAATTTGGTACGCTTTGGCTTAGTGGTTAAGACAGTCGCCTTCGTGTCGCGGGTTTTAGTCCCGCGCCAGAAAAGCATTTGTGTGGCCGATGAATAATTTTGTTATGAGTCTGGATGTAATTTCTGTCCGTCTATTAATATTTGTAAAGTACCCTGCGTGCGACACAGGGACAAGATTCCCTAGCGCTTTGTAACCTAGAAAAAAAATACATGTGTGCGCGCTCTATTTGATTTGACCAATGAGCGCGAGGGGGTGCGGAGGGAGAACTGTGGTGGTGAGTGGTGGTGACACATGTCAGATGGTGTCAACCCATTTTGCGTAAGTACTGTGACCGAACATAGTGTATGCGATTATATATTCCACCAATCACAGTATGAATAAATTGGCTTCACATACATTTCATCTCAAATATATTATACGGAATAATAATAAAAAAAAGAGCGAGGCGTATATGATGACTTTTTTATGCAAAATGGGTTTGCGCTTGACCACGATCTCACCTGATGGTAAGTGAAGATGTGGTCGAAGGTGGACCGCGCGTACCCATAAGAAGCCGTGCGTATGATGAAAGAGGAAGCAAAACGCTGCGTCCGGCATAATGGGATGTCAACGACATAGCGGTGGAGAGCCTCCCGACGCCTTGTAGTCCGATGAAAAAAGGGAGATGGAGGGATAAGTTCATGGAGTCTTGAGCGAATTCTCCATGAAGCAGCCTGTAGAAAACCGATAAGCCTGTAGAAAACATGTGATGATACAAATCGAGAAGTCCCGGAACCCTAAAAGCGCCTCGCTCGTTTTTATGGTTCCGGGACCCTATTACTAAGACTTCGCTGTCTGTCGGTACATCTGTCAACAGGATGTATCTCATGAACCGTGATATTTAGACAGTTGAAATTTTCACAGATGATGATATTTCTGTTGCCGCTATCACAACAAATACTAAAAAACAAAATAAAATAAATATTTAAGGCCATACAACAAACGTGAATTTTCTGCTAGATTCGTTTTTATAGATAGTACGGAACCTTTCGTGCGCGAGTCCGACACACGTTGAAGTGAAACTTCTTTAGCACCGTTGTGATTTGAAAGTGAAATAAAAAACACACGGAACAGTGAAATAATGAAATTTATTCAGCACTTGGGTATTTACATAAACTTGTACTTTTGACAAGTACACGTTTATGTAAATACCCAAGCACAATGTATTACATAAACACAGTTTAACTACAGTAATTAAAGCAACAAAATATTTTGAATTAGTCCGTCCGTGCAGTCTGTTTCGTCACATATATTTTTAATATCCTTAAATAAATAATAAATAGCTAGTTACTAAACCATTATTGTTACATTTAGCAATTGTATGTTAAAATTAAAGAATTGAAAACAACAAGCAGTTGGCTAGCGCAAAAGGCTCTCAACCAGTAGCTTAATCTAAGCGACTAATACCTGAGGGCACCCTTATGAGGTTCGGGCCACATCTCAGGCGGCCGCTGAAGAAAAAAGATGGAATTCAAAATGGGAGTCAGATCACTTGCACGGGATTAACGATCACGTGTTAAGAGGGCAACGAGATCCTCGCCGCTGGGGATCCTACCCTAGCTAGCATGCGGCTTTCTCTTGCTACCTAGGTGGACCAGTCTTTAGGGACTGCCGATAGAAGTGAAAACTAGTTTTTAATTTCTCATACTCTGAAAGTAGTGCATATTTGGTCCCAGTAGAGAGTGGAAGATGGAACATACTAATTGCCACCTTTGGGCGGTTAAGACTCATAGTTCCAGTTCAGTAATTGTTTCCTTCTCTATATTGGGAATAAATTTAAAAAAAGAACTAAATTTGGTTAAGCAGTCGGCTGTAAAAAAATTACATAATTTAAAAAAGAAGTGCACAACGACGCTGAAAAGTTTTCACTTCAAAAATGGTGCGGTCAGGTGAGTGTATAAACGGCTAGACTAACTGTGAATTAAAGAAAAGACCCTCCGTCTAACGAATATTCGATCAGGTCACGTGTCCTGATGCAAGTTTAAATTTTTTACCCATCCCAAAAAAGTGCACAACGCCGCTATATAAGTTTTCACCTCAAAATAATAGATAATAGATTTACATTATGAAATTTTGACCAGAATGATCACCCTGATTATCACTTTAGTTTTTTATTAAAATGGACTAAACATACTACTTCAAAAACATGTAAATCAGTTAATATTGAGTTGAATATACACTTCCCATCGTTCCTTACAAATATTTTTTTACGAAAATTCATTTTCCACAAAATCTCAGTTACTAGGCTCCCAGTGTATGGCGGTGGTGGAAAAATTCCTTACTTGTGACGTCATGTTGAGCAAAGCTGTAACACAGCTCCGTAGGGCTGAAAGACATTCTTATAATATGAATGGGTTAATAACAAGTATCTTCAATACTTGGTGTAGTTGTGTGCAGTAAATAGGCGCGCAGTACAGTGAGACGTAATACATGACATTCTGCAACAGGTTGCTTCATATACTTAGGTTTTTTATTTTCATTAATAATCTTTACCAAGCGGTTGTGTTTAAAAAAAATACCTTTTCACTAAATATTGTTCTTTTTTTCGTATCTATGGACCCTACCCAAGACAAATCTTAGTGTGACGAGCATGATTATTTATTGTGTTTGAGTGTAATTTATCTATACTATATTGTACATATTTAGTAAAATGTTTGTCAGTTGTCTGGTTGCTATAGAACAGTCTCTGCCTAGTTTATGATCAGATGGCAGTGTGTTAGTCCCAAAATATTTATTTACTTAAATTTGAATTTGGAATTAAGAAATCCGTCCGTTCCGGCGTGAAGTTGAATATTTTGGTCTTAACTAATTTAACAGTACATTCCTGAAACACAAACGCCAGGAATGTTACTAACATCATTGCTCCCCCTACATTTTCTGTTTCCATAATATCGGACGTACTGGGAGCACAGCGGATTGGATTTCGATGTGGATAAATTCCGTTCTTGCCGGTATCGTGGAAAATTTCTTGCAATTTCCACAATATTGGGCTTACTAGGAGCCCAGCAAGTTAAGGTTGTAGATACATTCTTTAGTTAACGTCATCGGTTCGTTGGGGTTGCTACCCCTTGAATTGACGCTTTGTGACACGTGGCGTACTAGGATAACAGAGAGTTGCAGCTAGTAGCCACATTCCTTTCATATCGTTTCATTCCTTTCATAGCTGGCAGTAGAGAAGTGCTACTTTCAGTTGTCATTCTCTTAAGGTGTTGTTTAGAAAAAACTGTCTCATACGGGGCTTATATACACAAGTTCTTCCTTTCCAAATAGTTACCTCTTAGTTTTCAGGATATTAAATTTAATAGCATAATTTAAGCTACTAGGTATTCTGACTTGCATACATTTTAGTACTGCCCTTCATAATTGAAAATTAAATGTACTATTTCTATTTTCTAAAAACAGCTGTAAATGAAATTGTTAATAAGTAATACCGTATAAGTCGCAGGATAAATATTTAAAAGCTTATTAAAATGTTATTAAGAGGAGAAACGAAAGACGTGTACAATCTATGTCCGAAAGTGTGTTTTAACATATTTCAGTGAGATTTTCCTGATTCCTGATCTTCATTGTGGTCTATAAATGTAATGTTAAAACCACAAGCAATAGCAAGCACGACGTGGATATAAAACAATACTCTAAATTAACATCGCCTTTGAAGCGGCTATCAGAAGGGTAAATGAGTAAAAAGTCGAAAGTGCTCAACCGAAACATTTTTGAATGAAGTACCTGACAATAAATATTTTATGTTTAAAGTATACTATCTAGACGTTGACACATTATGAGCGGTATAAACACTGTTCAGTGCAGGTGTTTAATAGAAATACATACATTGCCAGTGATTTTTTACTAAATACTTGCACTAAATGATGTAGGTATCGGCCGTTTATATAATTTTATATAATTTAGTGTAAATAAATTATGTGTTAATTTGTATGTAACATCGAATTTTAATATATTTTACTGGGTGCTCTCATTTTCGGTATAGGTTTTGCTTGCAGAAGCTCCGAATGAATGAATATCACAATTCACAACATCAAAACACATAACCACATAACAAAAAAGCTGGTACCAATAAAACTTATGAACACGAAAATAAAGAAATACCGCTAATTTGTAATCTATATATATAAAAATTAATGCCACTTTTCGTTGTAATGCTATAACTCAACAACGCCTTTACCGATTTGGCTAATATTGGTCTTGATTTATTCGTGGAAGTCCAGGGAAGGTAGAGAAAATTTAAAAAAAGTCTTGAATAAGTGTAAAATCTACATCTATATTGTATACTCCCATATACAAACAATTTGTACTAATACTTAAAAGCGTAGCGAAGCACGTACCGGGCCGCTAGTACTATATATACGTGACGACTTCGTCGTGACTTCGTCCAAGATCTATCAACAAAAAGCGGTTTTTCTTAAAATACCAGAATGGAAAATGCAATAATTATACCATCGCCCTGCAGAAACAAATTTGGAAAATTGCGTTTTGAAATTACCAGTTATCGGACGCTATAAAACCCGGAAGCCGTACTGGGTATTGTTTCCGCCGAACGACAGCATCACTGCTAGCTGATTCCGGTGCTAATTTGACTACGCTCAAGCGTCATGGTGGATTGAAATCGGAGCAAGTAGCAAAAATCGGTACATAATAAAAGTAAAATCACTCAGAACAAGCGGAATTGTGGAATCAATTCATTCACACCGATTAACAACACCACGTGTGTCTACTTCTCATAAAAATTATTTGAAATTGAGCCCGCGTCTACACTGGTAGACCGTCAATTATTATTATAAGAATCATATTATAGTACGGTGTACTGACACCGTACTATAATATGATTCTTATAATAATAATTGACGGTCACCGTAGTCTAGTTGGTAGTGCTCCTGCCTACGAAGCTGGTGGTCCTGGGTTCGAATCCCGGTAAGTGCAAATATTTGTGTGATGAACACGAATATTTGTTTCTGAGTCATGGATGTTTTCTATGTATTTATCTATCTATATAAGTATGTAATATGCCAATAACCAGGCGACGATATCGCCTGGTTATTGGCCCCTTAGTTCAAGCCTTGCTTAGGTTGGGGCTAGGATGATCTGTGTGACATTGTCCCTAAATATTATTATTAATAATTATTATTCCCAAATAAATCAAACAAATTCTAGAATGAAAAACTTTTAGTGTAAATTTCACTTTAAATAATTTCACATTTAATAATTATAAGTGTATCGTAATCGCATCACTTAATTAATTCGCACCAAATGTTTCCCGTAATCTGCATTCCCAAGCGTACCAAGTTGGCACTTATTCGTAGAATAAAATAACCGACAAGCATTAATACAAACATGCAAGTCGCCTACCTGGGGTGGGTCAGATAGGGAATCGATACCGACTAAATGCGTATGCACTTGCACATCTCTAGTCAGTGTGCATTCGTCGCTTCCGTGGATCAGTGACGGGAGCTATACGTGTCTTGGGAACTATATAATTATTTTATTTGAATGTGGTGTGAAGACGTTCTGAAAACTATCCCTGTAAAGTGTAACGTGTGTAAATCTAGTGCCTTCATCGCTGCAGAACCGGTGGACTGTCATTGGAGGGAAAAGGTAAGGCGGCTACTATTGTCCTTATTTTATTCTAAGTTTAATTGCCTTCCAAATACGTTTTGGGAATCAGTGTGATTTTCAACCCCTAATGCGGCGGGATACAGCCGATCTTGCCACATTGTTTTGGTGCCGAAACCCGGGAATAATCCTAATTATAACGCGAGACGAACTTTCATTCTTTGTTCAACCAACCATATTGTTACTCATATTAATCGTTAAACATCTCGTTCGTTATTGTACATTTCTCCAAAATATAAGAACAACACGATATAAAACATTATTCTGCTTAATATGGTGTATTTATGTTTATTCGGAATCGAATGCAGAACGAAATAATAACATTTTAACATTTTTCTAATCCGTGAGGTTATCTACCTACCGGCCATTGCCGCTCGGTATTTTTTCGTAGTATTAAATTGGTTGTTTGCTTATTGTTTCTCCTCGCCCATTCAGATACACATAGTTCCACGACATACCTAATCTGTGATTTGTATAAATACTGTTCAGAATTGTTGTTTCGTATGATGTTAGTACATGTAAATTAATCGTTTTGTTCAGTACATGTATTATCACGTACATTCAATCGCCACAACAATTAAGGTTTATTAAATAAATTGTGAGTTATTCTAGTGAATAATTTATTACTTATAGACCATTCGTATTCGTTAATACAAATCCATTCCATCCGTAATCGTAATCGTATTCGTACGAAGCCGTAATCGTAATCGTATTCGTATGAATCCGCAATCGTAATCGTATTCGTATACTTAATTATCATTAATAAGTATAAACTTCGACTTCTAAACTAAGTTTGGTTTAATACATTTCTGTCATTTAGTTATACATTTTATCAATAGTATTGAGGGTATAAAAATAATAAAGTTGGTTCCGTTCGGTTGGTACGACATGCACCCTGAAGTTGCCTTAGCGTCGAGATAGTGTTGTCACCTAACATTTAAACTGTCGATATCGATAATTTCGAATATTTTATTTTGCATCGATTATTTATTTAGTCTTTTTGTTTCGTTTATCGATTTAGTCATGGCTTATAATACTAAACGCACTAAAAGAATGAGTAAATCTAAATCAATTGAACTCGTTGGTCTTACGCACGCGGACTTGCCCGTTTTACGTCGGAAACGGACGTTAGCATTTAATCGATTGCGGAAAACTTTGGAAGTTGCTAAGTTGGTGACTACGGATATTTCCCGTTTGGACGAATTTCTCGTACATTATTCTGCGGTTCATAAGCATATCACAAATTTTGAAGAAGCACATTTAGACATTCTAAGCATCGTTGAAGATTCGGACCTTGAGGCAGAAGATGAAATTCGTTCCAATTTTGATGATATTCATTTTCAAGTGCTGGCTATTCATCGTAAGCTTACTCCTTCTGAAATCGTTCGTACTGCGCCCACTGCACCACCTGCATCGACAATGAGACTTCCAAAAGTTGACCTACCGCGTTTCTCAGGATGTATAAAGGATTTTAATATGTTCTATGATGCGTTCAATTCACTCATTCATTTGAATGAATCTTTGTCAGACTCGGACCGGATGCAATACCTTCGAGCGAGTTTATTCGGGGACGCATTGGGACTTATTCGAACCTTTCCTAGTCAAGGTGAATACTATCGGGAAGCGTATAATACCCTAGTAGCTCGCTATCGAGACAAACGTGAACTTGCGTTTACGTGTTGGCGAGAAATGCTAAATATTAACTTTAAGGTGAACTCACCAACTGAATTTAGACGCGTGTTGGACCTTTTTAATGAAAATTTAATAATTTTGAAAGGTCTTAAGTTACCTACGGAACATTGGGACTTTGTCCTATGCTATCATTTGTTATCGAAATTAGATTCTAAAACGCGTTGTGCCTTTGAAAAAGAGCACTCGACGCCGGAATTACCAAGCTACACTAAACTTAAAGAATTCCTTGAAAAACAATGTGATGCACTCGTTCGTGACACACATTTTTCAACTAACCGTGATATTCAAGCTTCTACTAGTAGTAGTACCAAGAATCATGTCAAGTCAAGTTTCAGCAACAAGAAAACTACTTCTTCGTTGCTATCCAATTCAGAGAAAACAGCAAACCGGCTAGAAAGTGGCAAACATTCTGGGCTTTCTAAAATTGTACCCGGGGTAGCCAAGTGCCCTGTGTGTTCAGAACTTCATGCGATTTCGCATTGTAAATCGTTTTTAGCAAAATCAATTCAGGAAAGACGTGATTTTGCTAAAGAGAATCGATGGTGTTTCAACTGTTTAAAGGCTTCACACGTTGTTCGCGATTGTAAATCAGTTTTTTCCTGTCAGAAATGCCGCCAAAGGCATCACACTCTTCTCCATCTGGATATTGATGCGAATTCTTCTGATCATGAACCCACATCCAGTGAACCCGCTCGTGCTTTGGCGAGCGTGGGTGAGAATTCGGTTGTTCTTCTATCTACTGCAGTTATACATATTCGTGATTCGTCGGGCAGCTACCAGCCATTTCGCTGTGTAATCGACACTGGTAGTCAGGCTCATTTCATTTCGGAACGTGCAGTAGACCGACTTGGACTTGACAAACGGGTGACTTCGCGCCAAGTTCGTGGTGTAGGTCAATCGTCAGCTCCTGTTTCTGGAGCTGTTCATCTTCAGATAGGCATTAACGGTCAAGTGGTTTTCAACGTGGACGCCTTAACTATACCAAACATATGCGGAAATATGCCTAGCGTAAACCTTGACAAATCGTCTTGGCTACATATTCGTGGTTTGAACCTTGCTGATCCGGACTGTGACAAACCGGGTCCAATCGATCTTCTTCTAGGTGCGCAGATTTTCCCTTCTCTTCTTCTACCTGGAAGTGTAAGTGGAGAACGAAACCAACCATCAGCGTTAAATTCTGTCTTCGGCTGGCTTCTCATAGGAAGTGCTGCTGATACTCACGTCAAACACAAACTTAACTCCTTCTTCGTTACAGACGACGAGCTGTTTCATGAAGTCAAGAAGTTCTGGGAATTAGACAACCTTCCGAGCGTCACTAAGTTAAGCGCGGCAGATACACGTTGTGAACAAATTTACCATGACACGACGTATCGTGATGCTACCGGGCGTTATAGCGTCGCCTTGCCTTTCAAAGACGACAAGGAACCGTCATTTCCAGGTTCACGTGAGTCAGCTCTCAGGCGTTTTTATTCGTTAGAACGTAAACTTTCCTCTGATCCTGTTCTTAAGGAACAATATTCAAGTTTTATGGCTGAATATCTACAATGTGGTCATATGACACTTGTGCCCACAAAAGACTTACGAAAAGGAAAATATTACATCCCACACTTTTGTGTACTACGTCCTGAGAGTAGCAGTACAAAGCTACGTGTTGTCTTTGATGCGTCAAATCGTGATGCCATTACAGGAAAATCGTTGAATGAAACCTTATTAATCGGTCCAAAATTACAAGCTAATATTTTGGAAATTCTTCTCAGGTTTCGTATGCATTCTGTTGTATTTTCAGCGGACGTGTGCAAAATGTACCGTCAAATTCTAGTGCATGAAGATCATCGTGATTTTCAAAGAATCTTCTGGAGATTCCATCCATCTGATCCAATTTCAGAGTATAGATTGAACACCGTCACGTATGGCGTTTCCTCGTCTCCTTTTCAGGCTTGTCGTACGATGAAACAACTCGCCGATGACGAAGGTAGTGACTTTCCTCTAGGTCAAACCGTTTTAAGGACTGATCTATATATAGATGACATTGTCAGTAGTTGTTCAGATCTAAATCAGGCTATTCAAACCAAGTTTGAAGTAATAGCGCTTTTTAAACGAGGTCATATGGAGCTTCGCAAATGGGCCAGCAATAATCCGAAGTTGCTAGATGGTATCCCTCCAGAGAACTGTCGTACAGATTACGTATCTATGGACATTGAACCGTCTCACACTCTTAAAATACTAGGTTTAGGATGGGAGCCCGGTTCTGACCATTTCACATTCGAGGTTAAGCCTCAAAATCGCATATGTAGCAAACGCACAATTCTTAGCGAACTTGCAAGAGTCTACGATCCTTGTGGTTTTCTGTCACCTTTAACATTTTTTGCCAAATACTTGGTGCAGAAGTTATGGGTCATAGGCGTTTCTTGGGACGAAGATCCTCCCGAGGATATCAAACAACAATGGATTCGTTATACTAATGAATTAAGTCTAATTAAGAATATTAAAATTCAGCGACAATTTTCAGTATTAGACATCAAATCGTGCGAAATACATGGTTTCGCGGACAGTTCTCAACGTGGTTATGCAGGTGTGGTGTACCTTCGAGTAATCGACGTCCATGGTAACATTAAGGTTTCTTTTGTGTTATCAAAAGCAAGGTTAGCGCCCATCAAAGTCGTTTCATTGCCTAGGCTTGAACTTTGTAGTTGCGCGTTGCTCGTAGATTTGCTCCAATTCGTTAGTGAGGTTTATCAATCTCGTCTGCCCATTTCAGCCATGTACGCGTGGTCAGATTCGACAGTCGCGCTTTCGTGGATCCGATCGTCATCGTCACGTTGGAAGACATTCGTAGCCAACCGTGTCAGCCATATTCAGGATACAGTTCCAGGCGCACATTGGCGTCATGTGAAATCAGCCGACAATTCTGCAGATATCGCGTCTCGAGGACAGACTCCAGCGGAACTTGTAAATAATTCGTTATGGTGGGCGGGGCCTAGCTGGCTCTCGAAAGATGTATCATCTTGGCCTTGTTCAATTTCAGATCCTTCTGAGGATCAACTTCGTGTTGAAGAGAAAGTACAGGTTTTACTGGAAGGTGATATTCCTGTACATCCAATTGATTATTTGCTATCTAGATATTCGTCAATTCGTAAGATCCAACGTATAACTGGCTTGTGCCTTCGCTATATACATAACTTGCGTTATAAACAAAATCGACGTTCTGATCTTCCCCTAAATCGTACAGAACTTCACAACGCGTTATTGGTGATAGTGAAACGTACACAGTTTCTTCATTTTAATGAAGATATCAAACGTTTAGAAGAAGGCAAGCTTCTTTCAAAACAAATGCGTAAGCTGTCGCCTTTCATTGATGGCTTAGGTGTCCTCAGGGTGGGCGGTAGGTTATCTAGATCTGGACTAGAATACAGCCATAAACATCCTGCCTTACTTCCTCGACAGGCTCAACTCACTGACATGATTATAGATGCTCTCCATAGAGAAAATTGTCACCCTGGAATCAATACGTTACATTATTTAATTTGTCAACAATTTTGGATTTTGTCAGCTAAACGAGCAATACGACATCGCGTTTCAAAATGTTTCAAATGTTTCAAAACAAATCCAAGTCCTCTCGAACCGTTTATGAGTGATTTACCTGCAGTTCGCTTAAATCAGGTAAAACCTTTTAGCATTGTTGGAGTGGACTACGGAGGTCCGTTTCGGATTAAATCTGGCAAATATCGTGGTGCAAAAATTAGTAAAGCTTATCTCTGTCTATTCGTCTGCTTTACAACTAAAGCAGTTCATTTGGAAGTTGCTACTGATTTGACTGCAGAGTCATTTATCGCAGCGCTACGACGCTTCGTAGGTCGCCGTGGTCGAGTTCAAACAATCTACTCGGACCGAGGTACAAATTTCGTAGGGGCGCAGCGGGAACTCGCCGCTTATATGCAGAATGCGTGTCATGTAGAACAAATAAATTTTAAATTTAATCCTCCAGCTAGCCCAAACTTCGGAGGCGTATGGGAGATTCAAATTAAAGCTACGAAGTCAACCTTATATCGTGTCACCAATAACCAATCCTTGACGTTAGACGAACTTTTTACGCTATTCGTACAAATCGAAGCTATGCTTAATTCGAGGCCACTTTATAGCCTCAGTTCCTGTCCAGATGACATGTCCGTGCTTACCCCCGGACATTTCTTAACGTTAGAGCCTCTGACGGCTGTTCCTGATCAGGACCTCACTTCCGTAAATATATCACGTTTAGGACGGTGGCAACTCATCCAGAGATTCCAGCAAGATTTCTGGAAGCGTTGGAAAAATGAATACCTTCAGTCACTAATACAAAGGGCTAAGTGGACTAAACATTCGAAGCCATTGGATACCGGTTCCGTGGTCGTTATTAAAACTGATACGCCACCCCTTCACTGGCCGATAGCTCGTGTAGAAAACTTACACAGTGGCCCAGATGGAGTAATACGCATCGCGAAATTGCGTTTACCGAATGGTTCGTTTCTAACACGGCCATTGACAAAGTTGTGTCCTTTGCCAAACCAAACGGATTAGAAAATTAATTTAAATATGTTTAGTTATTAAGTTTATTTCTAAGACGTTTATTGTCGAAGTCACGTATCGTTGTTCTTATACTAGGATATTAGTATAATTCTTAATAGTTTTAATTCGTTACTAATAAAGATTTAGGTTATTATTGTTATTCTCGCTTTATCTATTCGTTAACATATCTTAAATAAATCGTTATTTAGTTCATCTCACTTAACAGTATTTTGTTAAAAATACAACTAACGTGTATTTTGGTGGGCGGTATGTATCGTAATCGCATCACTTAATTAATTCGCACCAAATGTTTCCCGTAATCTGCATTCCCAAGCGTACCAAGTTGGCACTTATTCGTAGAATAAAATAACCGACAAGCATTAATACAAACATGCAAGTCGCCTACCTGGGGTGGGTCAGATAGGGAATCGATACCGACTAAATGCGTATGCACTTGCACATCTCTAGTCAGTGTGCATTCGTCGCTTCCGTGGATCAGTGACGGGAGCTATACGTGTCTTGGGAACTATATAATTATTTTATTTGAATGTGGTGTGAAGACGTTCTGAAAACTATCCCTGTAAAGTGTAACGTGTGTAAATCTAGTGCCTTCATCGCTGCAGAACCGGTGGACTGTCATTGGAGGGAAAAGGTAAGGCGGCTACTATTGTCCTTATTTTATTCTAAGTTTAATTGCCTTCCAAATACGTTTTGGGAATCAGTGTGATTTTCAACCCCTAATGCGGCGGGATACAGCCGATCTTGCCACAATAAGTTTTAAATTTTTGAGGAGAAGATGAATTTGATTTTGTTTTCTTTAACTTGAGTTTTTGTTTTGAAAAGAAAAGAATGCCTTGCTAAAGTGAGATTAATGCACTTGTGTTAATTATGTTTGAATCGAGGGTAACTTTTACCCCTTAAAGCTTCCCTTGCGAGTCTTTACGTTATCCGCGCTACCAGGCGCCCAGTAAATGAAAGAAGTAAGAATTTTTCTCTTCGGCTGGGGAAAAGTGAAAATTTGAGTGGTGTAAAGAAAAGTTGACCTAATAAATTATACAAATCATGTTATTACCAAAATAATTTGCTTCATAGGATGAAGGATAACGCTATCGTGACCGTTGTAGCAACAAATTAATGTTTGACTTCATATGGAATTTTAATTTCTTGAAACTTCTTTCAGTTTCAGTCTTCAAGGCTTTTCATAAAATCTTAAGAATTTTCAAATTGGTTTAAATGAAAAAAATAAACTAGATATCAGTTTCTATTTAAAGATTTGGGTTTACAAATACTCCAGTGAAACTGAGAAGTAAATTCATTACAATAGTTTTTTCGCTATGTCGATTAAAAGGCCAAAGCAGCAGGAGTTTAAAGAAATATTATCCTAGCCTATTTTTAATCTTATTTCAATCCCAAGCATCAGCAGTCTTCGCATTTCCACTGGTTTCTATGTCCCTCTTTTTAATAGTCATAAATAACATTGTACCTACCATCCGACTCTAATCCTATAATTTTTTTTCATAACCTCTTCACGAAAAAATGTACGCTATCCAACGCATAGAAGTCCAGTGAAAGAAAATATTAGTTAATTTTGTTTGTTAATTCCTAGCCATTGCGTATTTCATAAATCAAATCAAATCTCTGTGCTCTTAGTACACCTGTGGTGTACTAAGAGCACAGAGATTTGGAGTTCTATACATTCATTTTCATACGTATTATATTGAACCATAACATTTGCTGACAAATTCTGGACATTATTTGTCTTGAAACCGTTTCAGAACAAATTTCTACGCTTCCCATCCTACTAGGCGCGCAGTGAGTAACAGTAGTTGAAAAATTCCTTTCTGTATGACGTCAAAAGGGAAAACCGAAGTTGAAGGAGGAAAACCTGCGCGTTTGTACAAAGAATGGAAAATTCCTTGACATTCAGTTTTAAGGATATCTGACTTACTAGGCGCTCAGTTATTCAAAGTGATAGATAAATTTCGATGACGTCACAGAATTTTGGTATCTTTGTGGATTTACCTCCACTACCATAACACTCTAATAGAAGTGTGTCTGAAAATAGGTGTGTCGGACTCAGTGTCACCGATTATTCGTATGTTTATTTGTTCACGCATCACACAAAATCCGTTTCATGGTATTTACTGCATTTTTCAATATATTATATTATTTCATATACATAACATCTTCATGTATTTTACAGCTTAGAATTAATAACTGGTAAATATATCCTTACGAATGATCAAAACCGAATGGACACTACTGATAGAGAATAAGTATAGTCCATACGATTCGTTTTAATGGTTCCACTATAACCAATATTTGACTGAATTGATCTGATGACGAACATGTCAAACTCTTTTCTTTTCCATGATACCGTTAGCCTAGAGGGTAACAGGTCAGTTAGGTCAAGATTTACATATACAGTACATAATAAATAACCCTAAAAAGTATATGTAATTCTTGAAATATATGTGCAAGATGTTTCCGAAAAAGTTTCCGCGTTACCAAATGTACTAGGCGCTCAGCAAGTAATGGAAATACGAAATATAGGGTAGCTTGTATTTTGAACTAGAGCAGCCAGGGGATTGTCGTTGCTGAATGTCGTATAAAAATACATTCCAATGTATCGAATACTCAGTTGAACTGGCGTGATTAAAGTTATTCATATCACTCAAGTCAAAAGAAATTCATGACAAAAATGTAAAGGAAAGTAAAGCAAACGCTTACATCGTCTGCTTCTGTTTATATTTCTTACATACATGTCGTTAGGCGTTCATGTCTTACAATTGTCGCCAGGTGTATGATAGAGTTAGCGAGAACAAGTTATATTCTCCTCCTCACTCAGGGATAAATTTCATTACCCTAGGAAAATTTGTTGAAGTTGAGTTGCTAGGATATCTGACTTACTAGGAGCTCAAGTATTAGAAGTTCCAAATAAATTCCTTTCTGTGACGTCATTTTAACATTGAGGGTAGCGACCCTCCGAACAAAATTCCTTTCAAATATTTTGCTACAAGGTTCCCCGATATCTAAAGTACTAGGCGCTCAGTGAATAAGGGAGGTAGAAAATTCCCTCAACGTGGTGATATTGGTGACTGCAACTCGATCTCATAAAGAAACGTCAAATTGATTCGTTTTATAAGGATCCGTACCAAAATCGTAGAAAAAAATTGTCAGTTTGTCTGCCGCAGCATATTTTAGCGCCTATTAATGCTAGTGACCTGAATTTTAGAATTAAAGACGTTATTTACCTAAATTTTACACGAAATGAGGCAGAAATGTTGAGTACGCAAATCGCATGTGGGATATGTGCTTCGTTTGCGTAATCTAAAACAAGATTTGTTTAATTTTATTTGGGAAGTCGGTAATGCAAAAAAAAAATGATTACAGTTTATAGATTTAGTTAGTTTATGTATATAAATAATATAGGATTATAGAAAAACAGAGCGGTGTGTGTAACTTGAGCAGAATTTCTGCAATTATTTATAAAAGATGTAAAATACCTGTAACTATGTCTATAGCAGTGTTTTCCAACCTGTGGGTCGCGACCCACTGGGGGGTCGTGAAGCGTCTATAGGGGGGTCGCGAAACTTCTATAGGGAAGTTGGGAAAGTTAGTCATAGAGTCGCAAATGAATTTGGAGTTATTAGGCCTGCTGCAAATTCATTAACAGTTTAGCGCGAATTTCCAAAACTCTGGCTAATACTTTGTCTCTTGACAACCACCTAAACTCTGAATAATATAGTAAATTTTAGTGGAGTGCTTTCTATTCAAATTCTTCACAAATTTTAATGATGTATTCATCCAAACCCTACGAAAATGAATAAAAACGTTGGATATGCGTCACAAAATAAAAGAAACATGAAAAAAGCGGGTAAAAAATGGGTAGGGGGGTCGCGTGATGAAAAAGGTTGAAAAACACTGGTCTATAGTATATCTTTAAAATAACTGTTATATCATATGAGACTACTGTAAGAATTGCTATTTTTTTTAATTCTTTCTACTTTGTTTACTTGTATATTGACTGCCTCGTTGGTCTAGCGGTAGCGTGTTCACCCGCAGAGAACGAGGTCCTGGGTTCAAATCCCGGGTCGGGCCAAAAAGTGATTTTGGGACTTTTCTGTAAAAAGAAAATTTCTCAGCATCAGCCCGAAGTCTGGGAGTTGGCGGTATTATACCCCCGTGCCTCGGAGAGCACGTAAAGCCGTTGGTCCTGTACCTGACCTCTTTCCGGTCGTGTCGCCTAGGCGTCCCATCGGATCATGAGAGTGATGGAATAGAAAGTGCTCCTGTGTTTGCACTATAATATGTCCCGCGCAGATGGTTAATCTCTGTTGAGACTGGCCACCGTGGCCGAAATTAGGAGGACATTATTATTATTATTATATTCTATTAATAGTAGTAGTACTTTCTCTAATTCGATCAATAGCCACAAAGAGTTTATATGAATGCCATGACTTTCAGATAGCCGAAATGTATTGGTGATATTCCATATCCCTTGGAAAGTTCCTTAGAGTTGAGTTGCACGGATATCTGACTTACTAGGAGTACAAAGCTTTGAGGCTCCAAATAAATTCCTTTGTGTGACATCATTGAGGGTAGTAACCCTCCAAATACAAAGGAAATTCCTTTTCAACCTTGCGGTACAAGGTTCCCCGACATCTAAAGTACTAGGCCAGCAGTCATAAAAGGAAGCAGAAAATTCCTCTGTTCACGTCACGAAGCTAGAAAAATCTGCTTCTTGAAACAACTTCAGAAACTGCAAATCAAATACTTTTTTATTTGTAATGACAATGACCTTTTGAATAAGTAATGCTTTTAAACTACCTGGGTGAAATAACTGTTTTATTTCTTATTTATATTTATTCATGTTATATTGACTGACTGATCGATCAACCTGCTAGAAACATTAAATTTTACTACACAAATACTCCTTAAGTGACGTAGATGTGCACTAAGAAAAGATTTCTGAACCCGTGAAACAACGTGTTTCGAACGGGTACACTACATTAATACGAAAAACTTTGATCCGACAGTCACAAATACGAATTTCAAAATACCGACTTTCATAATTCCGAATGGTAGAAAATTCCGAATATTACAACTCCGCCTTATCATTACTCCTAGTTTTATAATTCCCAAATTTCAATATTCCTAACGTTTATAATTACTATTGTCAAAATACCGAGCTTCAATAGATCGAATAACAAAAAGTCCGACTTAATGATAATTCGAAACATCAACAAAACGAATAAAAATATTTTGTTTCCCCGGTCACAGTTCTAACTACTTCTAACCTAACCTAACCCAAATGATTCACCAACAATGGAGGGGATCTGGTACTCGGCGGCTGCATGCAACATGCAGACAGGCATGCTGCATGCAAGCAGTCATGCAGCATGCAAGCAGGCATATAGCATGCAAGCAGGCATGCAGCATGACTGCTTGCATGCAGCATGCCTGTCTGCATGTTGCATGCAGCCGCCGAGTACCAGATCCCCTCCATTGTTGGTGAATCATTTGGGTTAGGTTAGGTTAGAAGTGTGTACTGGCCGGATCCCCGCCCTGGGACCTCGAGGCGAAAGTACTCGCGTCACTGTACCGGTGGCGCGAGGAGATGCTGGCGCAAGGCGAGCGGCCGATGCAGCGACATATGGAGTTGCGTCGGTCGCAGCTTCGCGAGGCCCTGGTGGCGGAATGGCGGGACAGGCTCTCGCGCCCAACCGCCGGCCTCGTCACTATCGAGGCGGTCCGGCCGGTACTCGAGCGTTGGCTCGGGAGGAGGCACGGCTCCCTGTCGTTTCGGGTGACGCAGGTACTCTCGGGGCATGGCTGCTTCGGGAAGTACCTGTGTCGCATAAACAGGGAGCCGGACGCCCGGTGTCACCACTGCGTCGACTGTCGGGAGGACACGGCGCTGCATACGCTGGCAGAGTGTGCCGCTTGGGAGGAGCAGCGCCGTGCCCTCATTTCTGGAGTAGGCAGTGACCTGTCGCTGCCGGCCGTCGTAAACTCGATGGTTGGCGGCGAAGAGTCCTGGGACGCGGTGGTTTCCTTCTGCGAGACAGTCATCTCGCGGAAGGAAGCTGCGGAACGGGAGAGGGAGATTACATCCTCTCACCCGGCCCGCAGCAGACGCACCGGGCGTCGGCGGAGGGCGGACAACGCCCTCTTCCGGCCCCCCTAAATGGGCCCAGGGGCGACGGACTCGGGGGTGTCCGTCGCCCTCTACACATCTGGACCCGAGGTGGCGGCGCGACGTGTTCCACGCGCGCCCCTCTTAGACGTTGCGGGGGGAGTTTAACACCTCACTCCCCCCCCTAATGCGAGGAGGCCCGCAATTAGGGGCCAGCACCAGCCGGGGGTTGCGGAAGTATCGTATGTTCCCGCGACCCCTGGCGCAGGTGTGAGATGGAACACCGGGGTGGTTTTTAGTCAGTAGGAGTCTGACAGACCCCTCCGCCTCCCCCGAGGCGGAGGACATCCATGCAGGATTTTCCACCCCGCAAAAAAAAAAAAAAAAAAAAAAAAGGTTAGGTTAGAAGTAGTTAGAACTGTGACCGGGGAAACAAAATATTTTTATTCGTTTTGTTGATGTTTCGAATTATCATTAAGTCGGACTTTTTGTTATTCGATCTATTGAAGCTCGGTATTTTGACAATAGTAATTATAAACGTTAGGAATATTGAAATTTGGGAATTATAAAACTAGGAGTAATGATAAGGCGGAGTTGTAATATTCGGAATTTTCTACCATTCGGAATTATGAAAGTCGGTATTTTGAAATTCGTATTTGTGACTGTCGGATCAAAGTTTTTCGTATTAATGTAGTGTACCCGTTCGAAACACGTTGTTTCACGGGTTCAGAAATCTTTTCTTAGTGCACATCTACGTCACTTAAGGAGTATTTGTGTAGTAAAATTTAATGTTTCTAGCAGGTTGATCGATCAGTCAGTCAATATAACATGAATAAATATAAATAAGAAATAAAACAGTTATTTCACCCAGGTAGTTTAAAAGCATTACTTATTCAAAAGGTCATTGTCATTACAAATAAAAAAGTATTTGATTTGCAGTTTCTGAAGTTGTTTCAAGAAGCAGATTTTTCTAGCTTCGTGACGTGAACAGAGGAATTTTCTGCTTCCTTTTATGACTGCTGGCCTAGTACTTTAGATGTCGGGGAACCTTGTACCGCAAGGTTGAAAAGGAATTTCCTTTGTATTTGGAGGGTTACTACCCTCAATGATGTCACACAAAGGAATTTATTTGGAGCCTCAAAGCTTTGTACTCCTAGTAAGTCAGATATCCGTGCAACTCAACTCTAAGGAACTTTCCAAGGGATATGGAATATCACCAATACATTTCGGCTATCTGAAAGTCATGGCATTCATATAAACTCTTTGTGGCTATTGATCGAATTAGAGAAAGTACTACTACTATTAATAGAATATAATAATAATAATAATGTCCTCCTAATTTCGGCCACGGTGGCCAGTCTCAACAGAGATTAACCATCTGCGCGGGACATATTATAGTGCAAACACAGGAGCACTTTCTATTCCATCACTCTCATGATCCGATGGGACGCCTAGGCGACACGACCGGAAAGAGGTCAGGTACAGGACCAACGGCTTTACGTGCTCTCCGAGGCACGGGGGTATAATACCGCCAACTCCCAGACTTCGGGCTGATGCTGAGAAATTTTCTTTTTACAGAAAAGTCCCAAAATCACTTTTTGGCCCGACCCGGGATTTGAACCCAGGACCTCGTTCTCTGCGGGTGAACACGCTACCGCTAGACCAACGAGGCAGTCAATATACAAGTAAACAAAGTAGAAAGAATTAAAAAAAATAGCAATTCTTACAGTAGTCTCATATGATATAACAGTTATTTTAAAGATATACTATAGACATAGTTACAGGTATTTTACATCTTTTATAAATAATTGCAGAAATTCTGCTCAAGTTACACACACCGCTCTGTTTTTCTATAATCCTATATTATTTATATACATAAACTAACTAAATCTATAAACTGTAATCATTTTTTTTTTGCATTACCGACAAGCAAGCAGGCATGCAACATGCAAGCAGGCATGCAACATACAGCAAGCATTGTTTCTGTCACGGCTCCGGCGCTGCGGGGTTTAGGCGGCCCCACGCGAGCGTATCGTCGCAGATGGTTTTAACTTTCACCACCGCAGCTTCGGCTTGCTGGCCGGCTTCGCCGGCCAACCTCAGCCGCGGCGGCGGGCCTTCAAACCACCTGCTCCTCAGCTCGCGGGCCGCCCCACCCCTCCGCGCCTACGCGGGCTTAGATTACACTCTAGGGTATGGCAGACAAGACTACGTGAAGTCGGTTTTGCAGCGATTCGTTTCTGTCACAAAATTTTGTAACCCAACATGTTGACTTTTAGTTTATTCGAAGTATTGAAATTCGGAATGTCGTTTTTCGGACCGAGAACCCTTCGAGAATTTGGCTCTTATAACGTATGAAAATCGGAAAACTAACAAATCGCATTTACGATTTTCGGTAAGATAAATTTCGTGATATTTAATAATAGACATTACAATTCTTAGGTATTATGAGATTCGGACTTTTCAAAATCGGAACATCAACATTCGGAATAAAATATTTCGGAGTATTTGGGTGTTCTCGTTTCGAACAACGCATTTTCTTGGTCTCATCAACTTCAAACTTGGCATTTAAATTCATTGAAAGATTTAATTACACACATGTTTCATCGTTTTTCAATATTCAACCTAAAATGATAACAGAAACTTAGATTTATCAGGCATTGAATCAAATAGTCAGTTTCTTCTTTCATAAATGTGATCTAGATTTATTCGTTTTAACCTCATCGATATTGATTATTGATTTCGGCTATCATGCGGACACAGTCATGGGCAGAATAGTAGATAGTGGTATAATGGAACTATGCATTACACCACTATCAGTCAACTGTTTATGTTACATCTAGTATAGTCCAAATGAGAAAGGTCTGTCTCCAAATTGTTTAAGAATGAGCACGCCTAGTGACACAACCGGAAAGAGATCTGGTACAGGACCGACGGCTTTACGTGCTCTCCGAGGTACGGGGGTATAATACCGCCAACTCCCAGACTTTGGGCTTATGCTGAGAAGTTTTCATTTTTACAGAAAAGTCCCAAAATCAAAACTTTGGGCCGATCCAAATGCCGTGTTCATGCCCGCTTGAGTATGTTTCGGCGGACCGTCTTAACTGGGTCGTGTTGGAACCGATAGTAGATGAACCCACTGAGTTTGTTTCGCTGGGTCTTCTCAGTTGGGGCGCATTGGATCCGGTGGTAGCATAATAGCGCGACCGTCGTTATTAACACAAGGTTCGTCATAATAATAATACCTTAATATAGACAGAACCATTGACAATATGTAGTAAAAATATCAGACTTAAACTAGATATCATGCAATCAATACAATGTGTATCTAAATATCTATGTTACTAGAAATAATAATGTATTGTTCCGACTATTTACAAGCGCTTTTTTAGTCTACGTGAATAAAATACTTTTTTACTTTATTTTTATTTACCCGGGATTTGGACCCAGGACCTCGTTCATTGTGGGTGAACACGCTACCACTAGACCAACGAGGCAGTCAAAAAATAAAACTTGCTAAAGAAAACAATCTTTCTACAAAAGTGTGTGCTCATCGGGGGACACTTTTGTTAAATTGTATGAAAACCTTTTTTTATATTTGTATAGCTCAAGAATTGACAGATATTTGCTTCTATCATTTAGTAAGCTGACCAACTCTAACTCCATTATAGATCTCTGTCACTGTCAAGGACAATAAAAACAATAAAATCAGCCTCTTATTTACGAGTACTGCTACTCCTGCTGCTTCCAGTATTATATTATTTCACGTTAATTATTGAAACAAGAGTATAACTCAACAAAAAAAAATTGAGCCGTCAAGCGCGGGACGGGACGCCTGGCAGATATGAAACATCGACATTATTTTTTAAAATAAATATGCAGAAAAGAACATATTTTGATATGAACTAAATATGTCATAATGATAATATAAAATGTTACGATTAATAATCGCACAGTTAAAATGTATTTTGAAGCCTCAAGTATTTGAAATACTAATTACAAAATACCTCAGCCTCAGGTATTTGAAATACGAATTACAAATTACATTATAAGGAAGTAATTGAAATACAAATACCAAATTCGTATTTGTATTTCAATTATGTATTTTAATTACAAGTAATTCAAATACTGCCCAACCTTAATTACTATAAACATGTTCCGTTTATTTACAAGCGTGTTTTGAAGTCTACGTGAATAAAAATCTTTTTATTTTATTATATAGGCTTTCTCACGTAAACAAGTATTGTTGTGTATTCGCTAGTTGTTTGCCTACTCCATAAATTTTAGTTCATAACTTCGTGCATGAACCCTCCTTCCACTTGCTAATAAGAGGGTGCCAAATAATCAATACTTCCATCCACTCGGGCACCGCGCATGCGTTCCACCCCCGTCCTACTTCTTCGATAGCTCTGAGCGTCGCTACGACCCTGGTACCGCCGCCCACAATACTGAAATTTTCCTGCCCTCGTTCGGGTTTCCCGGAAATGAAAACCTTCAATTTCCGTTCTTTAGGGCGGCTGAAGATTTCACTCGCAGGAGTCTGGAACTCTTGAAAACTGGTATCGACAATATTTCAAGAATATTTCCACTTTTGAGGTTAAGTTTCTGCGCATCATGGGCGCGCAGCTCAACAAGTCTTGAGTCATTCAGTATGGTTATGAATTGGGATGGGGCATGGGGTTTTGTGGGTGGAACTTTCATTCACATTTAGAGTGTGAATCAAAGTAGGCGTATTATTCTTATCGTATCGTTCTGACTGGGATCTATGATCAAAGTAATAAACTAAAATATAAAAGGTACAGAAGATACTAAGTGAACTCGGTGGATACACTTAGAATATATTACGTAAGTTATAAGCATGTATTAACTTTCGTAGTGCGAGTGTTTGCTCTTTGACATCGTCTACGTGAAAGAAGAAAACTTGCGATAATGTAACATCCTTACAGTAGCTAAAATAAATCTGGTAACATTACATCGGATAATTTTTACAAGAGTTTTAGCGCCAACGTGGAACAGTAGAATATTAATATTTCAATTTAATTTTAATTCAATGTTTTTTGTTTTCATGTAATTTTGCGATTATTTTTGATATTTAAGGTTTATCCTTCCACTATTATTTTATTGTATGTTATTTTTTATATATAGCTATTCATGTTAATAATTGTGTATGTTCTGTAGTTTAATATTTGTCCGTGTTCTGTGCTTTTCATATTACTTTTTGTCTCGTTTCGATGTTTATTGTTTATGGCTTGTTTTTGTAATTAGTGCAAGTTTTTAATTAATTTATTGTAATTAACTTTAATAATGTAAAATTTTAATGCTGTGGTCGTCTTTAAGTGTTGCAGCACTATTATTTTAAGTATGTACGTGTCTTATAACTGCATGAGTGTATGTAACGTTGACGATCTTTAATTAAATAAATAAAGACACATTGTTTCATTTTCAAAAACTGGTGTATACGAGATTTTATGTCCAAACAAGGTGATTTTTTAGACCTAACGTCTTTCACAGCGTGGCACAAGTGAAGGAAAATTCCATATTGCGATGTAAATGATTTTCGTGTTGATGCGAAAAGTCCATAAAAGTCTGTAGTAAAGTCTCCACTACCTAAATGTGGCAGGACTTTAACTTGACTGTGATTAATTTTACTTGACTTTGACTGTAATTTAATGATGAAAATGATAGACACAACTCCATTGAGGAAATCTTTTGGGGAGGCCTTTGTCCAGCAGTGGACTTCATTCCGCTAAAATGATGAAAATATATAAATAAATGAATATGGGTGCAATAAAATAACTATATAAAATAACATAACATTTATTTTGTCGAAGCATTAATTATGATAGTAGTGTTTACAATGTATTGGCTAAGTATTACCTTTCAGTGTATTGCCACACTGCTGTCAATATTCTGCGAATAGACAACGTACCTTATAGCATAGATAATTTTCATAAAACATAATTATTAATTCACCCTAAAGGTATCGCATTAAATAAATTAGAAAATATTCTTGCATATTCGCAAGTTTATTTTGTAATTTATTCAATTGCAATTGCACGATTTACTATTGTCACTTTAGAATTAATTTTCTGCGCGTTATTATTAGAAATATTTAGGGTACAAAATATACATAAATACTGCAGAATAGGTAAACGAATTCCCAAGTATATTTTTTGAATACTATTTTGAATATAATCATTACTTGTTATGATACCTTTTATTGTATTATTCGATTGGGTAGACGAATCAGGAAATCCAATATTAGGTATTACAGCTAATGACCTAACAATCAACTTAAAACTATTCATGTAAAGCTTACGTTAGAGAAGACATATAAGTTAAGCTCATTATGTGCTTAACGCATACCCACTTATGCTTATTAATAGATTTCAAATGTAAATGACGATTGTCGTCTAAAACTGAAGACACATCGAATGACCGAAAATGTGAATTAAAAGGAAAAATATTTATTGATTTTTATAATATTTATAATGTTTATTGCTATTTATAATATTTAATAATGTTTTTAGGTTGTGTTTTTTTTGAAAAGTCACAGTTCCTCCCCTCTGAGATGAAAATAACCAAGTGTCCTGTCACTTGACAAAAATAGTTGGGTATGTGACATTAGTGGTTTAAGACATCGTTGTAAGTTGACTGTTGTAGTAATATCGTTGTAGAATATGTTATTATGCAACATTAACTAGCTAATTTAAATAAAAGTGTTTGATCACTATCAATCACTTGTATTTCGCAGATTGCAAATGTGCAAAATTCAGAAAAGTTTCGCGCGATTGCAATCTGCCAAATTTAGATTTACATTGACTAGTAAATTATGCCCGTGATGGCCATAGTTAACTAGTTAATGTAGATACTTTGGTATCACATTTGCTAATTATTTATTTACAATAATCATAGCCCTGTAGAAATAATTACCATCTAAGACTCTTCTGATGTATTATTGCGTTAAACGCGTAGACGGAATTTTTTCTCACTTTCATCATAACAATTATCAGAGTCTCCTATTCTTATATATATGGAGTGTGTAAAGCAGTCGGTAATGTGCCTAATATCTCCCTGGTCGTCTTCTATAGGTCTCCCATCCAGTTATGACAGTAAGGGAATAGAAAACGTAACTGTATTTTAGCGCATACTTCTGCACTAGGTAATAATGTCCTGCGTAGTTTGATTGGCTAACGTAGCTCTCTATTTAGCCAGGAGCAATATTATTATTATTATAACTATATCTATTATGTAATAATACCTAAATTGTAAAAATAATCAACGTATTTTAGATATATCATTCTCATGACTCACTCTTAATTACTTTTCGTACGTCTTTAAATTCAAACGTTTATTAATTATATTGTCTTTCTTATAAATAACTGACAACTGCCTTTCGACATCTGCTTAAATCTACTTTAAACTGATTTCAAAAGGCAAAGTGTCTTTTAAATCTCAAAAGACTTTCATCCATTCTCCATCTTTCAACGTTTCCGCTGTTTTTTCTTATAGAGTATAATGGTCAGGTATTGCTCTCTTCTAAACGGAAGTAAGCGGTTCTGTCCATGATCTTGTTCTCTTGGTTGCAGTTCATACAGGTTCGTGGGTTTCATTCTGCGTAGATTCAACTGTTGCCTTCTTGGAGGGTTCCACAGATTTTTTCTTATTGGGAAGAGTCAGGCAGCATAAGGAGTTTACTGTAAGAATGAGAGAAATGAAAAATTTGAATCTAACCCTGTTACTCGATTACCTTATAATAGACCTTGACCTTGTAATATCTGGGTTATGTAGCACAGAGCACTTTAAATATGAGGATAAGTTGTCGCTCACTACAGAAACTTTGTTCAAACCGCTCGTAACTAGAATGCGTTATTAGGAACAGCAGACAAATTAAAGCAGAGTTGATGCTGTAGGTAATAATTGAGTTAATGTTACAGTTTCTGTTAATTACCATAGCAGACATTTATATAACTTGGATAAGATTATAGGAGACCAGTACACCTTTGTCTTCGTCAAAATTTTCACATAAAAATTTTCAACCTAACAGTTTCAGCAAAAAACGAAGGGAGATGTTTATTTTGGTTGCCAGTGGCTGGATTTTAATAAATAAACAAACAAAATATTTATTATTGGTGATTTTAGTTGAAACTATTACACTCTAATTTTAAATAATAAGGTTATTTGGTGAAAAACATTACACTGTAGACTTTCCTGGAAACAGTTTGAAGGTATCATCCTCTCGTGAAGAGATATGTATTGAGGCACCAGAGAGATTTGTTTCTCCTTCCAATGATAAATGCTCTCCTATAGATTACACTTTGATTGCATGTGCAATTGTTTCAGAATATTGATGAAAATGTACATAATTTTTCTCTTTAACGACTTCGTGTAAGGTTTTACGTGTAAGATTGGTGGGTTTTTAAGCGGATCATCAGACAGGTTATATTTTGTTGACAGTTTCAACAGTACAGTACTAAAAAGATTTATTGTGTTCTGCCCCTTTCTTAAACGGAGATAAGAGAACGTAAGTCTGCATCTTTGGTAATTTAAATAACGGAATAATAAGTTATCCAACTAACCTATAATAATTGTGCCAAACATGTAGAAGCCAGCCCCGCAGTTGACCTCCAAGAAGAAACCGATGAGGTTAGAGCCCACCATTGACCCCACTCTGCCCATCATCATGGACAAACATATCGCCATCGCTCTGAAAAAAAATGTTATTTCGCTAGATCAGTCCCGTAAACAATACAAAAATAAAGTCGGTAGAGCAACATCTAAACAAACTTTTAAATCAATTACATTAGTAAAAGTTTTGACAAATGGATGGATTTAAATAAAAACATAAGGGTTCCTTTTTATCATTTTTTAGTGTTAATATTAAATGATTACATATTTTCTTAAAAAATGCCTTTGAGCCTTCCTTAGGCAACCTAATTTCTTATCGATAAAACATCGATCCATTCATTTGGAACAGACAGATAGACACAAGATGACGTTTAAGATTTCTATTTAGAAAATGTGTAATTAAGAAAAGATTACGTCATCCATCTTTCCGGGTATTAAAATTTGAAAAGGATGTCAACAGTTATCTCAAAGAAAATAAAATAAAACCAAACCCTACAAACATTTAAGAAAAATTAAACAAATCTACGAATGATGTTATAAAAAATTTGTGGCTTACACATTTCAACAGGCAAGCTTATAATTAGCTTGCATGATACTGATAAAAATATTAGCAAAATTTAGATATTTAATAGAGAAATACTAAAAGAACCACGGACTTCAAAGCAAAGCTCACGAAGTCTGTGCCAACAAGAGCTGTGAACGAACGCCTATTGGCACCGACCGGCACGACAATTAAATATATTCAAACTTACCGATACTTAGTAGGAAATAGCTCAACAGCAACAGCATTCATCAGCCCAATACAGGCTCCAGACATTTGGAACACCGCAAACAGCACTACGGCCAACTGCTGGTTGTACGCCAAATGAGCGCAGATGCCACAGATCCCGGTGACTCCCAGAATCACTACAAGGATAGGTTTTTTCCCCAGGTAGTCAACCAGGAAGCCCACGATGATGTACATGGAGGAGAATACGAGCCCGATGTAAATGGAATACTCGAAGGTTGAGGTGTGAATGGTATCGTCACAGATCTGGAAATTGGAGATTATATTTGTACAAAAATTGCTAATGATGACCGAGGGTAAATCTTTCTTGACTACAAGATGGGAACTCTACAAATGTTTGAACACGTGATATATAACAAAAGTAATACGATGTTTCGCAATAAATTCATTCAATAAAATCGTTTCGGAATAAAGTAGTGAATGGGGGGACGGTATTCTCAATCAACTTCCGTGTACAGATCTTATTAAATCTAATACTAACAATCTGTTCATTAAAATAATTCCGATTAATAAAGGTGAATAAAAAAAGGAACTACGCGCACTTCTCAAGAGTGAACGACTAATACGAAAGAATTTTAATATTATATAAATAACGATGTTAAATATTTCATATTAACTCACAAGTCAGTAGGTAAAGAGTTCGAGTTTATTTCTGCTCCTCGACGGCACTTTAGCTCATATTATTATGCTTGTTGCCTAAACGCCACGCTCACAGTAATATTGGCTACTCAGCGTTCCATTTCAATAAAGTGATCATTTGAAATTATTTTTAATAGGGACTTCTGGTCTTAAAACAGTTAAAACCTATATACCACTGAACTTAATTGAAACAAACTCTAACCTAAGATTTATGACTAAGTATTAAATAATAATTTGCTAAGGAATGTAGTTAATAATAAAGCTATCTCATCTAGCTTATCCTTTATTTTGTAGAATTTGTTTCCTTTCAAATACAACTAAATTATTTATCTCCAATAGTTTTGGTCTACCTTCATTGGTTCATCTAGATGAGATATCGTAATATTCGAGGCTATTTTGTAAACTTAGTTATATAACGGAAATTGAAGAATATTGAAGTTAACTAACCATTGTTCCATTAGACGAAAAGTTATTGTTAGCGTCCAGTACATCACAAATCTTAGTCTCTCCTCCGTTGTGGTTGGCGAGGGAGTTCAGGATGGACGGGAACCAGACATAGAATCCATTGGTACTGGAAATAAAATCTTTATAATTATCATATTGCTTTCGTTAGATACCGATGGCTAAGGCTGATTTCAACAGTCTCAACAGCGGCGCGTGCGAGATGCGTCACTCTGAAACGCTAGCTGCCAGTAGAGGAGCTCGGGCAGCGCGCGCTTCGCCAGCGCTGGCCGAAGCTGCGAAGGCGCGCGTGTCACCGGCGCGCGGCGGCGCGTTTGAACTGCGTGACTATGAAACGCAACAACTATCTAGTGTAATTGTAAGCGCGCGCGTTTGGACGGCGCCGCTCGCCGGCGCGACTCTGAAATCAGCCTAAGATAGCGACCCCGGGTATTGAATTCCATAGGATATCTTGAATTTTGACTCTAAGGCATATAAAATGTAATTCCTCGTATATAAGTAAACGTAAATATGCTTGTTGTTACAAGGTCTCATGCAGATATTATCAAATATGATAATTGACACTAGCCTACAAGACATGCCTTTATTTTTCCTGTTTTTGTATCTAACTGCAACTGTATTTCTTATTCTCTTTGTTTTTTATTATTTTAAAACTTACGCTATTTAATCTGTAATAATTTACCTACATGTGGAACAGCGGGGCTTCCTAACACAGGCAATGTTATGCCTAAAAGGTATGCCCTAACAATATTGTAATTTATTAGGTTAAGTTGAGTTAATGAAAATAAAAAACGATTAATTTATTATTTAAGACATATTGAGTGTGTGCGCAAACGCGAGTGCACTATCAAACCCTCTACATTCATCATCCTATGGCACGGCTATCAGTCATGACTCCAGAGATTAGGTGGAGGACCGATAGTCTTACGTCTTCTTCAAGACACAGGCTTAATATATCAGGAACTTTCAGACTGAAATACCCAATAGTATTCTTTGGCTTGAGCCGATATTTGAATAATATCCTGGGACATAATATAGGGACATTATTCACACACGGCCATCTGATCCCAAACTAAGAGCTTGTACTATGGTAACCATATAACTGATATACTACATATACAATTTTTTTTTGTAAATACATATTTATATACATAATTTACACCCAGACTCAGGACAAACAGACATGTTCATGCAAACAAATCCCGGGTGGGAATCGAACCCACGACCTGCGGCGTGAAAGTCAGCGTATCTACCAACCACACCAACAGTCCCAAAATTGCATTCATCATCATCCTGATATCATCCACTGCTAGACATAGGCGTCCCCAAAGAAGTGAGAATTGAGCCCACGACTTCTGACCACCAAGGTCCCTATTTTTTTTTATTCGGTGGAAATGCCATTCGCACGTTGTGTAGGGCCGACCCACTAAAACCACCACGGTAGCCAGCCTCACAGTGCCTGTAGCGGGGGCTCTGGGTACTCGTGAATGATCTCGCCAATACCCCCGCCGTACACTGAGCGTCTGAGACTCTCCCCGGGGACAGGAGGGGCCCGAATGCATCCCCCCTCCCCATCACGCACAAGCGCGTTTAGGCAACCTGAGCTACAGCAGGTTACCTCTTCCCGGGACCGGACACCAGGGTCCCTAACCAAGAGACCAACCAAGTTTATTGCAAGAAAAACGTAAAATCTACTTACGTAGCAAATATTCCAAACTGCACAAAGCATGTGAGTGCAGTCCAGGGCAGGAGAGGTGCTTTAAACAGTGGGATTGTTTGTTCCTTCATAGAAGCCCAGATAGCAGCAGCGCCTTTGATTGGATTTGACTTGGTAGATTGACCTTCTACAATTAGGGATTGTATCTGGAACATAAATACCCTTCGATAAAAATACTTTCACGTTTTGTTACTAGTAGATATTTCTTTAAAAATAATATCTAGGGACAATGTCACACAGATCATCCTAGCCCCAAACTAAGCAAAGCTTGTACTATGGGTACCAGGTGACGATATACGTACTTATATAGATAGATAAATACTTAAATACATAGAAAACATCCATGACTCAGAAACAAATATTCGTGATCATCACACAAATATTTGCACTTACTAGCTTCGTAGGCAGGAGCACTACCAACTAGGCTACGGTGACCGTCAAAAATATATCCTTATTAATCATTTTGTTAATAATAATATCTACTAATTATAATTTATTATTAATGAATTAAACTCGCCTATGTTGACGCCAGCACATCCATCAAATTTCTTTTATAGATTTTCAACTTCATTACATAAGTATAAGGTTCACTTTCAATTGGGGAAATTTGACAGATTGGGGTAGCTTGATGTGCTGGCGTCTGTACATGCCTTTTATTTTGCAACATTTATTAGAAGTCATTTCACTTTATTGTGCTACTAAGGTTTCATTAGGTACTGTTCCTCATAATAACACTCCGTGAATTTACGCCAACTATGCTTAGTTAAACAATACGGCTGGTTTAACATTGGATATATGTATTATTTGTTTGAGCGCCTGAAGAAATATACCTCCCAATATCAGGGTTCACTCTATCTTTTATTATTTTCTCTATACGGAAAAAAACACACACACGCATGGGTTATTTTCGTTGAGATATTTTGCTATTTGTTGCCTGTTGTAGTTAAGATTGTGGAGTTGCTTTTATTTCCTTATATTTATTTATAATAATAATGCTGATAAAATTTAAAGCCATAACAATCAAAATACAAAATTCATATAAAGTGCTCGAATCGATATCGAGCAGTCACATTCGAGCATTATATAGCGACGTTTCATACTGGCACATCTAATTTGCTTGTTTATGCTGTCTTTCTTGCATGTACATTTTCGGGGTGGGGTGCAAATTGCTAGCCAGCTTGATTAGACCGACGATTTTGATTGTTATGAAGATCATTAACAATGTTACTTACAGGAAAGCTGTCCATAGATTTCTTAGAGTTGCCAGCGTAAATCTTCTTGACAACTTCTAATGCAGTCTCCGGGTCACCAGTAGCAAATAGGAACTTCGGGCTCTCTGGAGCAAACATGAGGAGTACGGTGCTGATTGCGAAGGGGATTGCACAAGCAACCACTAAAAGACGCCAGGGTCGGTACAAAATGCCCAAGAAGGGGATGGGGTACGCGAACTCCAGGGGGAGAATCAGCCAAGATATACCTGCAAACGAAGAGACAAAGTTACATAAATAATAAAATAATAAAAGCTAATTGTTGATACGTTATTATTTATACTGGTAAATAAGTCATTCGGTTAAGGTATAAATGGGTGACCAAAAAAGTGGTTTAATTTCTGTGCGTCTCCGTGGAGGGCACGTTAAGCTGTCGGTCCCGGTTGTAGTAATTACACAAGTACTTAAGCAATATCAGATGCTTATTGGCTTAAACAACTCTGAAACAAGGGTAACCGCTACCCATGCCATACAGTAAAGCCAGATCAAACTAAGTCATCAGCCTGATATCGTCCATTGCTGAGCATAGGCCTCCTCCAAATATTTGCTCAACGTTGCCATTTGGAAGGGGTTTGCCGTAGTCACCGCGCTTGGCATGTGAGTTGGCGACCGGAGTTAGGTGGTAGCTAGTATACAGGTGACGCTGTTACCTGGCGTATCCCTTAGTCGGCTTTTACGACACCCATGATAATTGAGTGGCTGTATTATTCTTTCTGGGCAGAAAAAAGCAGTAATCGTAAATACCATCAATTTCATTTCTACTACAGCATTAAATTGCTCAAATTATCAGGAAATTTAAATTATGAGAAAGGTGTATTCTCAAATTTGTTAAGTCGACAATAACTTGATAATGAAACTTAAACTTATTATAGAAATAATATTATAATATATGTTATAAAATAACACATATATTATAAATTTATACACTGTTAAAATGTTTCAAGTATTTATGTAGCTTAGTGGATGTAGATAGATAGATAGATAGATAACTCTTTATTGTACACCAAGTAAAATACAATATAAGGAACAAGGATGCATTACAGAAATGTACAATTACTCAGGGGACCCAGTACTTAAGTTGTCTTTGGTTCATATCTTAAATTTTTTTGCTTTATCGGTCTTTGCTTTGACGGTCACCGTAGCCTAGTTGGTAGTGCTCCTGCCTACGAAGCTGGTGGTCCTGGGTTCGAATCCCGGCAAGTGCAAACATTTGTGTGATGAGCACGAATATTTGTTTCTGAGTCATGGATGTTTTCTATGTATATAAGTATTTATCTATCTATATAAGTATGTATATCGTCGCCTGGTACCCATAGTACAAGCTTTGCTTAGTTTGGGCTAGGATGATATTATCTTATATATCATAACTTACAGGGTAAAATAACAGTTCCGATGCCAACGAAGGAGGAGCCGAAAGTAACCATCTTGTCTCTGTGTCGGAGATTGTTGAACTCTCCCAGATACGTGTACACTACAGCTGATGATCCAGCCATGCTGGAAATATAATAAAGAAGTTCACATCACATCATACAACATTTAGGCTTCCTAGTCGATTACCTGGGAAGAACACCCTTTTTTGTAGTGGCTCTGGGAGTCAGCGGAATCTCTGGCGTCTGCGCTCATCTATATAAATAAAAAGAGAAGGCCTGACTGACTGACTGACTCATCAACGCCCAGCCCAAACCCTTGGACCTAGAAAGCTGAAATTTTGCACAAATGTTTTGTTTATACTGTAGACAAGGAATAAGGAAGGATTTTTCTAAATTCAACCCCTAAAGGGGTAAAACGGGGGTGCAAAGTTAGTATGAAACTTTTCTGTTTTTGAAGTTAAAGGCATGAAAATTGGTATTTGACCTTTCAGTTAAAAATAAAACATTACGTGTTTCATAATTTTTGGAAATTCTATCCCCAAAGGCGAAAAATAGGGGTTGGAAGTTTGTATGAAAAATGTGTCGATATTTAAGTGAAACGTATGAAAATTGGTAGTTGGCCTCCCAGTTAAAAATAAATCATTACATATTTCAGGGTTTTCGGAAATTCTACCCCCAAGGGCGAAAAATAGGGGGTATACGTTTGTATGGAAAATGTGACAATTTTTAAGTGTAACGCATGAAAATTTGTCTTTGGCCTTTAAGATAAAAATAATAAATATATATTTCAGGATTTTTGTAAATTTCACCCCGAAGGGCATAAAATAGAGGATAAGTTTGTATGAAAAATGCGATCTTTTTTAAGTTAAACGCAAGAAAATGAGTATTTGGGCTTTCTTTTAAAAAAAATATATTTATTACAGGGTTTTTAGGAATTCCACCCCAAGGGCGTAAAATAGGGGATGTAAGTTTATACTGACTGACTGACATATCAACGCACAGCCTAAACGGCTGGAGTTAGAGACTTGACATTTTGACAGTAGGTACCTTTTATGACGTAGGCATCCATTGAAGAAGGGTTTTTGAAAATACTACTCCTAAGGGAGTAAAATAAGGTATGAAAGATTTTATGAATTTCCGTCATTTTGATGTAAAAGGCTTTGCTATATGGCCTTTCAGTTAAAAATAAATATATTTATTTCAGGATTTTTGAATATTCCACCCCCAAGGGCGTAAAATTGGGGATGTAAGTTTGTATGAAAATTGTGACATAGTTTAATGTAAACGCATGAAAATTGGTATTCGGCCTTTCATTTAAAAATTATAAATATATATTTCAGGATTTTTGGAAATTCCACCCCTAAGGACGACTAAAATAGGGGATGTAAGTTTGTATGAAAATCTTTTTTTTTATTTTATTTGAGTTAAACGCATGTAAATTGGGACTTGGTCTTTCAGTTAAAAATAAAGCAATGTATGGACAATCCACGGAATAATTTGTTGTTAAAAAAAAGTAATCCAAAACCGATTCAATAGATCGACACCAACAATTTACGCCAACTCAAATTTTAGAGAAATTCGTTTCTTTGCCAAGTTGCTTAAAATGTCGTTGTCGTCTAAGTAAAGATAAGATTTGTTACTACTTTTTTTTGGTAATTTTTATAACAAATTAAAAAACGACATTTTGATCAAATTGGGATAAGAAACGAATTTACCCAAAATTCGAGTTGGCGTAGCATAAATTGTTCGTGTCGCGATGATCGCACCCAAAAAATATCATCTTTATTTTACTGATCTACAAGTTCACAATTTTGTAACTAGATGGCGTTAATATCGTTTCAGATCGCGGCACTTTTTTGGTATATCGGTTAAAATAAATAAATGCTTGAAATAAAAGGTAGTCCAAAACTGAATCAATAGATGATCGCCTAAATCTCACTCAAAATCTATGCACGTATCTTAATTTTACCGCTTTACAAGTTTTTTATGTTAGTAGATGGCGTAATCATCGTTTTAGATCGCGCTATGGTTTCTTTCACAAAATGTGATATTAGAACTATTAATGTCGTGGTCGCAACCTAATCTAATGGGAGTTACCTTTGTGATTAGATAATGCATCGTGGATTATTATTTTACTTTATTTGGCTTACTGACTATAGTTAAGGACAATTGATATGTAAATTTTAATTTTTATAACATTACTAGCTTTTGCCCGCGACTTCGTTCGCGTGGAATAGTGACTTCCGGCAGATTTTTGGTTTTACCCACATAGTTCCCGATCTCGCGGGATCTCTTCAAAAATGAAATGTGGAAGATATTCTAGGGAACTCTTCAAAAATCAACATAATGAGCTCTGCGTTTGAATTGAAGATATGTATACTCACTTAGGGCATTAAAGCCGTTATTGCCGATCGAAAAGGGCGAAAATGTAATTTTTCCCTTATATTCAAAATATTATTTTTTTCAGTAAAAAATACTGTTTCTCCCTTGACAAATTTTCTATTATTTTAGCCGTTAAAGATTATTAAAGTTTCTTACACCAAGATATTTATGTTTTTAGTTTTGCCATCCTTTGCAAAAATATATAGGTCGTGTGGTTTTGACACTCTTGAGCACGCAACTTGCAACTCTTTTAGCTCGAGCTCCGCTGGAACTACTTGCTAAATTGGACTTGCGTTTTCTCGTTATTGAAAAAAGTAGTTTAAAAAAGAACTTAAACTAAAGAAATATTACAATCTTTCCGAACTTAAATTGAAAACTAACTGAAAACAAAAGACAATTTAAAAGAAATTATATTACAACCTATTCTCTTAATAACCAAGCTTAAAACTAAATAATTTAAAAGGAACGATTTAATTAATTTAAAAATTAAAACGAATTTAGACATACAATTTTAGTATCTACTAATAATCGAGATCAAACTAAACTTACATTTTACAACAACCAGACAACCCAACAAATAAACCTTTTAATCGACAAATACAACGGAACCAATTAAAAAAGAAACAACCACCAGTCAACCCAACAAATAAACCTTTTAATCTACTAATACAACGGAGCCAATTTTAAATTTACGAGACGACCAATCCACAATTCCACGACAGTACCGAAGCGCTCGGCCGATACCCAACCAAATGCCTGTAACGAAACCATAGCGCGATCTATTTCGATCCCAACGCCATCTATCGAGCATAGTGACAACTCGAATTATTTATCTTTACTCCGTTCGGGCATTTTCTTTGTACTAAAAGTTTTATTATATTGATATTATATTTTTCATACCTTTTTACTATTTATTTACTTTTTCCGATGAATTAAAACAATAACATGAACCGAACTCGTGTAACGATCGACACCATTGCGTTATCACCAACTCGACATATAGTACTAATAGAATTATCTATACTCCGTTAGAGCATTTTCTTTGTACTAAAAGTTGTATTATATTATATTTTCATTACTATTTATTTACATTTTTTCTATTTATTACTATTTTACTATTTATTTACATTTTTCCGATGAATTTGGGAAAAAAATTTGGGCGTGAAGCAAAGACAGACAGACAGACAGACAGACAGAAAGACAGAAAGACAGACAGACAGAGTTACTTTCGCATTTATAATATTAGTTTGGATTCGCAATGCAAAGCGTTTATCTAATCTCAAAAAATCTCTTTCGAGAGCCGCCGGACGATAAAATTTATGATTTCGCATTTTTGAGAATTGATATGTATTCTTTGATTTTTTTGGTGGATGATATCGGGTCCTTTTTTTAAATAACAGTAGCAAAATAGTCGTTAGTTTATTTTTAAGTTAGGTTATTATTAGGTAAGGTTTTCTTAAATTGATATTGCTTATTTATTATAAAAGTCTTATTTTTTAGATTAAGCTAGAAGTAAGTAGTTACATTGGTCATCATTCAATATTGTCGCGGACGAAGTCGCGGGCACCAGCTAGTTCGTAATATTTTAAGACTTTAATCAAAAAGTAAAATACCGTGTGGGACTTTAATACTTCTCGAAGCAGGGAGCAGAAGGTAACATGGATTCATTACCCGTATTGCTACATTTGTGAATATTTGCACACTACAATTTTAAAGTACTTACAAAATAGCAGAGATGAATATCAGGGTTCCGAACGAGATGACTTCAGGCGCAAAACTGGCGAAAGCTGAGAATATTGTAGATATGAACATTGAGAAGAGCATCACTGGTCTTCTGCCACGCGTGTCCGCCAACCAGCCCCAGAAATATGACGTCAGGATTATAGCTGGAATATACAATTTCACAATTAGACACTTTACACTAAGGTACAGTATCTCAAGTCGAAAGTCATCGACCAGTATGTGTTGCCAATGATGACTCACGGAACAGAGACGTAGTCGCTCACTATGGACCTTATTAGAAGGCTCAGGGTCACACAAAGAGCAATGGAGAGAGGTATGCTCAAAATTTCCCTGCGAGATGAATCAGAAAAGTCGAAATCCGCAGGCGAACCAAAGTTACCTTTGAACTCGCTACCGCTAAACAAACGAGCGATTGTACAATATATGTGTTAATGCACCGCCATATTTATATTTTGATTAGACCTGATAGATGACCTTATATGATTATCATATAAGTATTTAAACAATCCATCAAGCTATACGACTATTTTAAAATATTACAATTATATAATGTCCAACTTCAGCATAGTGAGGAATAGTGAAATTAAATGAATTACATTGGGATATTATTCCCACACGGCCTTCTGATCCCAAACTAAGTAAAGCTTGTACTATGGAAACCAGATAACTGATGTAATACATATACCACTTTTCTTTTGTAAATTCAAACTTATATAGATAATTACACCCAGACTCAGGATAAGCATACATGTTCATGCGCACAAATATCTGTCCTGGGGCTCTACCGGCTAAGTCGCCGAACATCGATTTCTTAAATGGCATTCAAATAAATAAAAAAAAAAATGACTTAATCAATCGTTAAATCGGTTTCAACGTTGACAATCGATTCCGGACCATTGATGACGTCACATGTGCTCATGGAAGCCAATTTAACGATTGATTAAGTAATTTTTAGGCTTCCGTAGCCAAATGGCAAAAAACGGAACCCTTATAGATTCGTCATGTCTGTCTGTCTATCTGTCTGTCCGTCCGTATGTCACAGCCACTTTTTTCCGAAACTATAAGAGCTGTACTGTTGAAAATTGGTAAGTAGATGTATTCTGGGAACCGCATTAAGATTTTCACACAAAATAGAAAAAGAACAATAATTTTGGGGGGTCGCCATACATAGAATTGAAACTCAAAAAAAAAAATTCATCGTATCCATACATATGGGGTGTCTATGGATAGGTCCTCAAAAATGATATTGAGGTTTCTAATATCATTTTTTTCTAAACTGAATAGTTTGCGCGAGAGACACTTCCAAAGTGGTAAAATGAGTGTCCCCCCCCCGTAACTTCTAAAATAAGAGAATCATAAAACTAAAAAAAATATATGATGTACATTACCATGGATACTAACAACGAAAATTGGTTTGATCGAGATCTAGCAAGTAGTTTTTTTTAATACGTCATAAACCGCAATTTGCTTTCATTTAATCAACTGAAATACTTGCTGCTACGGAACCCTTCATGGGCGAGTCCGACTCGCACTTGGCAGGTTTTAACCTTTATTTATTTGAACGCCATTTAAGAAATCGATGTTCGGCGACTTAGCCGGTAGAGCCCCTGCGGCATGAAAGGTATCTACCAACTACGCTAATCGGCCCGTCATATAAGTAATTATCATTGCCGTCATAGTAGTCTATTATGGTGGCCTAAATAAATTAGAATCTTATATGTCCCGATAAAATCTTCCTGAATAACATAGAAGCAACATAGATGTATAGACGCCAGCACATTGACAATATGTAGTAAAAATATTAGACTTAAACTAGATAATTAAACATAATCTCTTGACAATAACTTGATACGAGCTAGCTAAATATCATTGCTATAATAAAATAAATTTTATAATTGTTTTCATACAATCAATACAATGTGTAGCTACCTTAATATCTATGTTACTAGAAATAATAATGTATACAACTATATTACTACAAACATGATCTGACTATTTACAAGCGCTTTTTTAAAGTCTACGTGAATAAAAACCTTATTTATTTTATTTTTTATTTACATCAAGCTACCCCAATCTGGCAAATTTCTCCAATTGAAAGTGAGCCTTATGCTTTTGTGATAAAGTTGAAAATCTATAAAAGAAATTTGACAGATCCAGCTACCCCAAGCTGGATGTGCTGGTGTCTGTACAACCAATATCTCTTTTGCATTGCCTGATCAATCTTAGATTACTAAGAAAAAAGCTAAAGTTTTGTTACCATTGCCATATTTTATTAAGTTAGAAAAGAAAGTCAGAAACTAACCTAAAAAGGGTATAGCAGAGAGCCAGCCCCGCTGCGACAGGGTCAGTTCAAGATCGCACTGCGCTGCAGGCAAAATATATCCAAGGGCTAAGCTCTGCATTATCATCCCCATGAGGATAAGGCCAGACATCAGCATGTGCAGGATGTTGTAGCGGCCAAAACCTGGAACAGAAAAGGAAACGATTTCATTAAAACGGAGGTCGTCTTTGATATGAGATAAAACCTCCACATAAATGTCTAATAAATCTTTGCAATAATTTTCTAAATGTAGGATGAAATTAAAGCATTGCGGCTTATTAGGTCATTGGTAAGTGATTGACGAGGTTAAGCAACTATGATCGCAGTTAGTCCATAGATGGGTGACCGCCAAAGTGGTTTAATTTCTGAGCTTCTCCGTGCTTCAGAGGGCACCTTAAGCTGTTGGTCTCAGTTGTAGCCATTAGGCATCAGTCATTTTTTTTTTTTTTTTTTTTATTTACAATTACTTTATGCTCCCCCGAATGTATCGGAGTCTTTTTACATAATTTGGTGTTTTACTTACAGCGCTATAAGTGGGGTAATTCTTATTTTACATATAAGTACTTACATAACTATTGCTTCTTAATACTTATTTCTTTATTACATATATATATATATATATATATATATATATATATATATATATATACTCCATTTCCTGTACATCACGTACGAGAAAAGAAAAAGTATTCATGGCAAGTCTTATGCATATTTGTCTTATGCATAACCTTACCACTACTTTCATACTAATAAATCTATTACATATTTACTTATATAGTTGGCTATACAATTTCTTATTTTACTTGGCAACAGTCATTAAGCCATTTCAGAGGCTTGAACAACTCTGACACCAGGGTAACCACTGCCCCAACGATAAGTAAGTATCTATAGACCAACAGGCTAGTCGAATAATAGTTTAAAAAAACTCAAAAACACCCTTTAAGCAAGCACTAAAAATTACAAAACGTGCATTTCAAATAGCCAATCCGCCATCTTGGATGTCTTCCAAGTTGGCTTTTAATCACGTGACTATTTTCTCGTATTTCTGACAGCAAACCCTTTCATTTGATACCCATATCATGGGGGTGGATTTCAAACAGCCAGTCCGCCATCTTGGGGAGGCCGGCATATTATGTGGTTTACATGTATATTATGTGTTTTCCATAGTACCAGCTCTGCTGAGTTTGGGATCAGATGGTCGTGTGTAAATAATGTCCTAGGATATTATATTATTATGTATAATTGACATACCAATATCATCATTATACAATGAAGACATGTTAACATAGTGATATCTAATCTCATTACAATTATGATGGGGTTTCCCTAATCGTTCACTACTGTTTTGTTAGCTAAGAAAATATTTGTCTCAATGTTTGCATATGACATCATATCAGCGCTATAATCGATGATTATTCACGTGAAAAACGTGATAGAAATATAACTAATTTGAAACATTTCTAACGGTTAGATTAACCGTTGGAAAACTCCCGACTCATACTATAATTGCATCATTTTGGAAAAGAGCTTTAGATTTATGAAGTATTAAAAAAAACTACTTCTACTACTAGTTTTATCATTCTCTTATTTTGGAAGTTACGGGTACACTCATTTTACCACTTTGGAAGTTTCTCTCGCGCAAACTATTCAGTTTAGAAAAAAATGATATTAGAAACCTCAATATCAATTTTGAAGACCTATCAATAGATATCCCACATGTATATGACGAAAAAAAAAGTTTTTGAGTTTCAGTTCTATGTATGGGTAACCCCCAAAATTATTGTTCTTTTTCTATTTTTGTGTGAAAATCTTAAAGCGGTCCACAGAATACATCTACTTATCAAGTTTCAACAGTACAGCTCTTATAGTTTCGGAAAAAAGTGACTGTGACATACGGACATATCTATAAGGGTTCCGTTTTTTGCCATTTGGCTACAAAACCCTACAAAAGAACAAAAGCTTTTTTAATTTTTTTCCTCTGCGGACCATTATTAAAGGATACTAGTTCGTCGTGTGCTCGAATTGCATTTCGGCTGGATTAAAATAATAATTAGTGAAAGTAACACTGTATATTAGACTGGTCTAGTGGTTAATTACCCTGATTGCTAAGCCAGAGGGCGTGGATTCGATTCCCAACCAGTACAAACCTTTGTGTGAAGAGCACAATTATTTTTTTCTGTGCCTGGATGTAATTAATCCATAATATACATACTTACATACATATTATGTTGCCCAGAGGGGTAGGCAGAAACAACAGATTTCCTTTTGTCACGATATTAATATATCCGTAATATATAAATTTAATTCCAACTAGCTGTGCCCAGCGGTTTTACCCGCATTATATTTTATAAATTATCATAGCTCCTCCCCCGTTGGTGATAGCGTGATAATATGTAGCCTATATGTTGACCCGACCTCTTAGTAATATTTATGCAAAATTTGAAGTAAATCCCTTCAGTACTTTTTGAGTTTAGCCTGGACATACATACAGACAAACAGATAAACAGACAAAAAATCTAAAAGCTATATTTTTGGCTTCGATAACGATTGTAGATCACGCCCCAAGTATTCTTTAAAAAAAAAATTCAATGTACAGTTTTGACTTTCCTACGATTTTATTATATGTATAGATAAAAAAAATAAAAAAGATTTTTTATTTTTTTCCTCCGCGGACCATTATTAAAGGATACTAGTTGTGTGCTCGAATGCATTTCGGCTGGATTAAAATAATAATTAGAGAAAACTGTATATTAGACTAGCCTATTGGTCTAGTGGCTAATTACCCTGACTGCTAAGCCAGAGCCTTGGATTCGATCCCCAGCCAGTGCAAACCTTTGTGTAAAGAGCACGATTGTTTTTTTCTGTGCCTGGATGTAATTAATCCATAACATACATACATATTATGATTCCCAGAGGGGTAGGCAGAAACAAAAGATTTCCTTTTGTCACGATATTAATATATTCGTAATATATAAATTTATTTCCAATATAATTCTTTACAACAACATAAAATAAAATTACAATTACAATTAATAAGAGGGTTTGTTTACAACTGTCGTTTTACGTCATTACGCTGGTTGTTTGGTTACTCAAAACAAAATTGAAAAGGTTATTGTTTTCGAAGAAGAAATAGCATCATCATTACAACTGAAAGAAGTCCATTGCTGAAAAAGCATGAGAGAGAAACAAGCAAGAATCATCTTGGGTGGAAATGCAATACACGCCACGCTTAGCAGGCAGGTTGGCGATCGCAGTAAAATAGTCATAGTACTCAGAAGGAAGCTTCTACCCGTTTTCTGGTAGATAGTCCCTCGGGTCGACTTCTACGCCTCCACGGGATGAGCTGGGGTGATGATATTCTGATATTCACCCCCGTCACCACACAGCTCTAGGAAATAGCATACCTAACCTTGTTTACAATTCATTCTCTAACTCCTCCTTTTAATTCTTTCTGATTAAATTCGTTGCGGCATCCAAGACAGTAAAAGCGGTTCCCCGGGACATCTCTGAGCCTCACCGCTCAGTATCATTTCATTGTGTGCCGCTGTTGATCCTGGCTTACAGGAGTTGCAGTGGTGGGTAAGAGGGAGGGACTAGTCCCGATATATAAAAAAACTTGAGAGGTGTCAAGGGACACCCGGATGGGACGAAGTTATTTCTTATTATTTATTATGTACAAAAACCTGTATACACTCAACAAAAATAATCGTCGCGACACCACACTGTTCAATGCGACATAGAAATGAAAATATCTGGCTTGCTTTCTATAAGAGAGAAAGAGAGAGAGAGAGACAGACAGAGAAACATGCGCACGCCGCACAGCTGTCGTGACAACTTTTCGTAAGAATTTTTTCCGTCTAGCCCCCTTTCACAACCCGCGATAAGGAACTTCGTTCCAAAAATACCTAACCTTGTTTTCTCTCGACTTAGTATTGTTTCCTTTTCACACGTATGCGCGCAGAACGAGACAGTCTCAGCAGTCCTTAAGTGATCGACAAGCTTAAGCATTTAGGCACGCGGTTGGTTTAATTTCTGAGCGTCTTCGTGCTTCGTAGGACACGTGAAACTGTCGGTCTCGGTTGCGGTCATCTACAGACTACGGTCTTTAAGCCATGACAGAGGCCTGCTGGGCGGCGTGATCAATCCTGACACTAGGGTAAGCACTGCCCATAGGATAAGTGAGGTGAGTAGGGATTCCTCTATGCACGCTACCTCCCAGGTCCCAGTATGTAAGGTCCCAAAGGTACGACTAAGCGGCTTATACCGCTCGCACCCAGAGGTTATCGTGTGGTGAATTCGATATAAAAATACGAGTAGGTCAATGTGTTGACTAATTCCTTGAACTTTGGCCGAAGTTAGTTGAGTATTACGAAATATTCGCATATATATAATCCCAAGGGATTTCACGAAATCCCTTGGGATATCCCAAAATCCCGGGTGATGTCGAATATTCTTGTTTATTACGTCTTCTTACTAAAACTATCTAGTGATATGACAAAACACCAATTTATCGTCAGTGATAAGTGATGTCGTCTCACTAAACTAAATCTAGTAAACTGTCAGAAATGCGGGTACTGCCCAATAAAAATCTAGACACGAACGTAACCTAACTTATTCATCTAAACTAGGGATCTATTGCGGGCGTTGTCTTTTAAAAAAGAAAAAAAAAGCAAATAAATCTATTCGAGAGCCGATCACGATTATTGGCCAATTAGGTGGTAGCCTTTCAGGTGTTAGCCCTATATGGGCTTCATTTCGCATATTTTGAGTCGAGATCTGCCCGGACTAGGCCAGAAGAAAGGGGCAAAGAAAACTTGAAGTTGTTTTTGTGCTTTTCATTTAAATAAGTTATTACTTTGGCATCAAGTATTGCCATTGTTGATAGATACATATTTACTCGTAACCTACTCTACTGCCGTAATGTAGGTTGCGTCATGTAGTGACCGTATCAGTATTGGGTCAGCTTCTAAGATTCCATTACTCACCAAGTTGATCTATATTGATAATAACAACCTAATAGAAACAATTTAATCACATATTCGAATTTAATTGCAATTAAAGGCTACGAAAGATCAGTATTGTATTTATAGTAAGACTAGCAGTGCCCCGCGGTTTTACCCGCGTTTAACTTTATAAATTATAGCCTATGTGTTAATCCAGGGTATCAGCTAACTCAATACCTAATTTTATTAAAATCGCTCCAGCCGTTTAGACGTGAAGAAGTAACAAACATACACACTCACACAGTCACACACTCACTAACTTTCGCCTTTATAATATTAGTAGGATTATGGTCAGCTCTCTGTCTTCAATCATGATCATCATCATCATCAAAACAGCCGAAAGATATCCATTGCTGGACAAAATGAATAAGTATATTGGGACAAGTAATACACTGCCATCTGAGCCCAAACTAGGCAGAGCCTCTACTATGTAATATCCTGGGACATTATTCACACACGGTCATCTGATCCCAAACTAAGCAGAGCTTGTACTATGGAAACCAGATAACTAATATACTACATATATTATTTTTCTTTTGTAAATACATACTTATATAGATAATTTACACCCAGACTCAGGACAAACAGACATGTTCATGCACACAAATATTTGTCCCGGGTGGGAATCGAACCCACGACCTCCGGCGTGAAAAGCAGCGTATCTACCAACCACGCCAACAGGCCTGTCAAAGTCAAATTCATTTATTCCGTAAAAATTTTACATTTATGTGGAATCGTCATATTTTTTTACCCTACCGTGCAGTGCATGACGTGGCAGCTACTGAGAAACACTGCCAGAAAACTCAGTAGGAATCCTTTTTTAAAATAAAATATACTTAAGAATAATTACAATCATGTGTGTTGACTCAGAACAACTCAATCCCAAGCACTTTTATTACTTAAATAATCAGAAATTTTGTAATATGCCCTGCTACACAATTTGGCCTTAATAATTCTTTTAAACGTATTCGTAGATAATTCTCTAATATCATTGGGAAGTTTGTTATAGAATCTTATACATTGCCCCATAAAAGAGTTACTTATTTTGTGGAGACGGGTAGTATGCAATATGAGATTATTCTTATATCTAGTATTTACATTATGTGTATCGCTCCTTTTACAGAAGGAATCGATATTTTTATGCACATATAGTAAGTTTTCATATATAAACTGAGATGGTACAGTTAGAATGTTAACCTCTTTGAACGTTTCTCTAAGAGACACTCTCGGGCCAAGATTATAGATAGCTCTTACAGCTCTTTGGTAATCAGACAACTGATAGCATACATACATAGAATAGAATACTCTTTATTGTACACCATAAGAATACATATGTTATAGGATATTCCATAAACAAGTTGTACAAAGGGCGGTCTTATCGCGTAAAGCGATCTCTTCCAGACCACCTTATCATGGATAGGAGCTGAACAATAACTAATAGCAGTAGGTGTGCAACACGAGATATAAGATATAAAAATTGTGGTATATCCATAAAAAATAGTTATTATAAATACTATGTACAATGGTAACCAGACAACTGATAGCATACATACATAGGCTCACGCCTGATTCCTAGAGGGCATTGCAGAGACTTGTAGGCAGAGACAACAAATTTCCATTTGTCACGATCTTTGTAGACCTCTTTTGCTTACTGTCATTATATTCTTCATACATGCTCGCTGGTTTAGGGTACTTCTGACCTGACCTTTCTCGAGAACATCTCCGATTTGGTCAGAGAATGCTCTAAGAGGTCTTCAACTTCTGGTTGTACAGACGCCAGCACATCCAGCTACCTCAATCTGTCAAGTTTCTTTTATAGATTTTCAACTTTATCACAAAAGGTTCCCTTTCAATTGGGAACATTTGACAGGTTGGGGTACCTTGATGTGCTGGCGTCTGTACCATTCACATAGGCTGGACAGGACAACCGATAAACAAAATTTATATGCACTCATATGTGCGCAAAGACACGGTCTCTTTTTATCTCATCACTCTCAAGATCCGATGGGACGATTAGCAACACGGACCACCGGAAAGAGATTAGGTAGACAACCGAGGACTTTACGTGCTCTCAGGGAATGGGGGTGTAAAACAGCCAAGTTTTACTTCGAACTTACATATACTAAGAAATTTTATTAACGGTAAAATTGCTTTTTGGCCCGACCCGGGTTTAAAACCCAGAACCTGGTTTTGGTTGAACACGCTACCGCTACACCAACGAGGCATTCTTTACTTTATTACTATGCTAATGAAATACAATTAAGATATGATATCTTGATATTATTGAAAACAATCTTCACAATATTTAGCTCATCTTGTCAATACGGTCATGTCAAGTAATTCATCTTTATTCATACAACTATTTAACGACCATTTGACCTATATATATATTCATTAAAATCTATTAAGATAAGGAACATAGACAAGTTCCATCGACTAGCTGTTATGTTGTTTACTCATAATATTTCCATAGATTCAACATTCCACATTGCGGGCAGCGCAGGACCGGCTATTGTGAAGATCCTTGGGGGAGGCCTTTGTCCAGCAGTGGACGTCTTTCGGCTGATATGATGATGATGATGAAGCATTCCTCCTCATCATAGACTTTGCTTTTGTTTTATTGAAACCATAAAGTTAGTATACCTTACTAACTTTATGATTGAAACGTGTAACGTGGTAGGTTGTAGAATTAAAGTCAAATTATGTTTTAGCGTCAGCTCATTAAATGAATAAGTACATAATAATAAATTATAAAGATAATAAGACTATATATATAAAAAGTAATAAAGGAGACGGATACGTGTTCATACAATATTGGGCTCGGATGTAAAAAGATAAAAGCGGTGTCAATAAATGGATCTATAAGTAAATTATCAGACAATCACTAAAAATTCCATGGATTTTTTCAATCTGTGAGCAGAGTTATAAAAGATTTAGTACTTAATAGAGAGGTTATGTACCAACCTACACAAAACAGCTGATTTTTAAGGGCGATTGCTATTTAATAGTAATCCGTGTCCAGTATGTTAGCAAAAGTCGTACACGCTAAACAATATCAGAAGTCCGTAGAGAGAATGCAGTTGTCGAGGCATATATAAACAAAACAATAAAAAATACTCAAATCACACACGCACTAAACGATACGAGAAACGAGTGACAGATCATAGATTAGGATTCAAAATCTGTCACCAGTCACTGTCAGCATAGATTAAAAATATAGTTGCCAATAACTAATAAATGGATTGGGACGATAACCGATCTTATGATTTCTCTTTATTTAGTTGATATTTTATTTTTTACTGTTGACATTATGTTAATGTATTTAATAATTATTATGATTAAATCGGTTATCTGGTGTCTGGTGCAAGAGTTTTTATATTACATTGTTTGAACTCATTAACGTTTATCGATTATACTAATCAACAACCAATTTAATTCGTGACTTAAACTTATTTTTAGATTTCTCGTTTTCTAGATTGTAAATTAGGTAAATTTTTTACAGTTCGAAATAGAAAAATATAACGCTTTTTAAAAAATATATCTCAACTTATTACAGTTAGGCCCAGAAATCCCCGTCTCCTTTCAGCGTGTGAATTGAATGTATGTCTGGACTTAATTAGAGAACTGGCCTCGTGATTTGTAACAAATATCTTTCGGCTTCTTTTTAGGGTTCCGTGCCCATAGGGTAAAACAGGACTTTATTACTAAAACTTCGCTGTCCGTCTGTCACCAGGCTGTATCTCACGAACCGTGATAGTGAAACTGTTGAAGTTTTCACAGATGACATGACAGACTAAAAAAAAATGTGAGCCGTCACGGGACGCCTGGCAGATGTAAAACATCGACATTATTTTGTAAAAGTAATATGCAGAAAAGAACATATTGTGATAAGAACTAAATATGTCATAATGATAAAATAAAAAGTCGATTGCGCATGCGTCACGGCATGCGTCGCCACGCCAGAAATCTCTTTTACGTGCAGCTATAGATGTTTCACATCAAAATAAAATAAAATAAATATTTAAGGGGGCTCCTGTACAACAAACATGAAGTTTTTGCTCGTTTTTATAGATGTGTATGAATGGTACGGAATCCGTGCGCGAGTCCGACTTGCACTTAGCCGGATTTTTCTAATCGGCTCCTGTCAAAGTCTGAAGAAGAAGGCACAAATGCTCGACATACTTAGGTACAAACTTAAACTGTTTTCCTTCTTTTTCTTGTTGATGTTACACAACTACTTAGCAATATAAATCTGAACACATGTTTATCAAAAGATAAATTTATATTGTAATCTTTGCGTAGTTATATTGTGTAATTATTAAATAAATTTAAAGACTTCGATTTACATTCAGTTTGTTTAATAAATTAATATTATTTTTTTATGTGTAAGACATTTGCACACCGAAAGGCTAATATGGAACGGTAATAATTATTAGAAATAAGAACATAAATTCAAATTAAAAATAATTTGAAGTTGAATTTGAATTTAAATAAATAATAGCAATATAATTGCAATTGCGGATTGCTGGATGCGAATAGCGCAAAACCAGCAATTGTGGAGATCTTTGGGGGAGGCCATTATCCAGCAGTGGACGTCTTTCGGCTGATATGATGATGATAATGATTGCAATTGCTTGTCACGTGTCCAAAGTGTGACTCGCAGCTAATGCATTTTTTAATCTATTAAGCCAACACATTAGCATACGAGCCTTTAAATAGTAAGTGGTTAGCTTAGTCTATGTCACTGGCAAACACTCTCGCGTTTCTGACTTCCCCTTTCATAAAGATAAAAAAAAAATCATTTATTTACATGAAAAATGGTTTACAAATTGTAGTTGTTGTAATCATTGTAAGGTTTCACATGCTTCGCCATATATATGGCATGTAAATTTTTACAAATAAGTAGACAACTAAACTAAACAATATACTAACAATAAATTAAATATTCAATTACAAAATTAATGGATTTCTATTATAAAGACATTATATAACAATATTTGATTTTAAATGGTTATTACAATCGTCAACCTTAGGATTACAATTACTAGAAGGTATAAATTACATAAAATGATGATCATCATTGATGAGCTCTGGTGACCTTACTCACACCCGGGACCAATGAGTGATAGAAAAATAACGCTGTGTAACGGAATATTTATGTATGGTAGGGACCACACATGAATGCTCCGTTTAACGCTATCCAAAATTCATATGCAGAGGGTATAAGGGCATGGAATTTTAGTAAACACATTTTTGTTTTAGCACTAAAATTGCCAATACTAATTGAGAAAAATAAAAAACCGAAAAAAAATCGAATAAATTGGCACGATATTTGATAGGTTTAGATTAAAAAACACTTAATACTTATTGGTTTATAATTTGCTATAAAATAATCTACTACTCTTAGTTAATTTGTTAACTACGAGATTGAATCAGAATAGAATTTGTTATATTCTGATTCTCTAGTTATAAATAGATCATCAAAATTTGTGCTTATCTATAGCACAATTTTCTTTTGTTTACATTTTCAATTAATGTTGCCAACTTTAGAAGAAAAAGAAAAACGTGTTTCGTACACATTCGACTGATCCAATGGCCTTAAGGCCCAGAATGTCGCGCGCAGCTGCCTCGCTCTCACATTTAGATATTTTATAGGATATAAAATTCATCATCAGTCCATTGGTCACCTTTTTATGACATACTAGCTATACCCCGTGGTTTTACCCGCATTAAACTTTATAAATGATAGCCTATGTGTTTATCCAGGGTGTCAGCTAACTCCATACCAAATTTTATTAAAATCGCTCCTGGCGTTTAGACGTGAAAAAGTAACAAACAAACATACTTACTCACAAACTTTTGCCTTTATAATATAATACCTGCGCCCCGCGGTTTTACCCTCGTTAAAATTTATAAATTATAGCCTATGTGTTTATCCAGGGTGTCAGCTAACTCCATACAAAATTTTATTAAAATTGCTCCAGCCATTTAGACAAGAACCAGTAACAAACATCCACACTCACACACTCACAAACTTTCGCCTTTATAATATAAGTAGGATATTTCCTTAAATCTTAAACATATTTACTCGGTAAAATTGGAGGTATACTAAGAAGGCTAATTTAGTGCTTTTTTTTTATTTTAGTTTACTAAACTGGCCGTGCACAAAATTAAATGAAAAGATAAATATAAGTTCTTGAAAAAAGCTTAGTACCTTCTTGAAGTAAACACAGCATGCAATATGTTATACATTACAAATTAAACTAAGCAAGAGAAAAAGCTTTGGATCATTTCTTACCTGATATCATCATGGCATCGTCGAGCGTTGCCGTTTTATCACTTTTCCTGCTCCCCATATCCATTGTGCCGTTCGCCACCATGTTTGGATCTAAAAACTAAAAAAAGAAAAGTAAAAGTTATTAAGACACATTTTACTTGCACGAAATGATGCTATTTGACTGGCTTGGCTAATCTAATGCCCAGCTTTAAGCTCAATGACATGAACACTGCAATACGCTGTCTGTTAAATCCCAGAATACATGGCACATATATCTCGCTCGTATTTTATATAAATATGTTTTATGACATAAAAATTTAACGTATGCGCTTTTTTAAATCTGAGTTTGTCAGTTTTACTCTCGTAAGAGTTCTTTTTCTTGCTCAAGCAGTTGAAGTATTAAAAAGATATAAAAATATTGTACGTACTTTAAAATTATTATTTCTGTCATTATATTGTTCATAAAATAAAATATTCATATGATGAATTTATATTTAGATAAATGCTAATGACCCCATAAAATAGGATTTCAAATGTGAACTTGATCTGTATATTTGGATGTATAATAATAGAAATATTTACTAAGTAACTACCCATTCATTGTGATTTACTCAATATAATTTAACTAAGCTGCTGAAGTACATTCAGTGTCGGAAACCAACAAGTCAGCACTCCGCGACTGAACACTGTTTCCCAAAATACAGGCTTTAGCCTAGTTTGGTAAGCAGTTTCAGTACCTTTAGCATAAAATAAAACTTTGTGTCAAATAAACCTTACACATGTGAATGTATTTTAACTAGTGTCAAATAAATACTTTTTATTTAGCATAGATAATTCAAATTGAAATGTCTGTTTGTAATGTGACAAAAAGCGTCTTTCCTAAATGCGTCAGAAGTACCATACTTTCGACGAAAAATATTTCGCTGTAGCTGATATTATAAGGAGTAACATACGAGCCTTACAACCAGAAGAAATACTGTTTTCAAGAGACAGATAAATAACTTACGCGAGTGATGCCGCGGGTGAAAGCTATCATATACAGGCTGGCCGAGGAGTTGACGTTCGAACGTAAAATTTAGATACTTTATGATGAGGAGTATCCGAATCACCCCCATGTATGTTCTACGATTGTGCGTAGTTTTTGAGATGGAACTTTTTTAATGATTTTTCGTAAATTTCACCTAACATCAGTTTTCGATTCTTTTTTCGTTCTGTTGAACTTTTCTGGTTCAGTTTTTTTTTGTGATAACTTATTAGCATAGTTTAACCTACCAACCTAAAAAGTATGGTTTATGACATGATATGAGTATGACTTAGAATTTATTCGAAAGTTCAAAATTATGGTTTGAGCTCAAGACTCATAAATTTTAAAATATAAAAAAAAAATGGGGAGATTATGGTTTATGATTCGGATACTCCTCATCATAAAATATCTAAATCTTGCGTTTGAACGTCAACTCCTTCGCCACCCTGTATAATATTACATTCGAATATTTTTTTTCACTTATAAGTAACATTTTATATCTTCTAAACATCTTAAGCCTAGAGAGAGATTACTGAACCATGTATAATAGGCCTTAAGCAAATTCTTTTTGCCGTTATTTATTTTACACATCATTACAGGTCTAAGTAATTAAATACTTGAGTATATGTATTAAGTATATCAACATATAGCTACTCGTTATATATTATATTAGCGAACAATCCAGTTACATAGACGATGCCTATATATAAGCTGAGGCTGGTAGATGATCATTAAAAGTGAAGTATTTTGGTAACTTTGTTGAAGTAAAATACAAAATAAATATGTATGTGTTAATTCCGCTAATTGTCAGTTTAATCAACCCGGTATGCAATATGCACCGCCCTCCCGCCTGGACAAAATATGCACATGCCAGAAGAATAATATAAAAATGCAAATTACATACGCCGCCGGTACTATGTATACGTGTTTCAGTCCTCTACGGACCATTCTCTAGGGATGCTAACTCGTCGAATGCTCGAATGCGAGCATAGAGATGTTGCATTCGAGCAATCGACGAGTTAGCGAAAGGAGGGCGGTTCATATTGCATCCCGGCTTGATTTAACTGACAATCAGCAGAAATAACTCTACACATTTATTTTGAATGTTATGGATTTCTGCAAAGGTACGCCTGATTCCATTACTTAGAGTAAATTTGAATTCAAGCAACATAAATCGCTAGCGTAAGCAGTGAGATTTCCAGCAGCTTTCTCCAAGTTTACTTACTTTCTCTCTGTCAACTACTACGCAATAGTTATAAGGTCTTTCACTCCGCATCATATACTGCCATCGAAATCTCGTAACCTAGAAATTGGAAGGAAATAGTTTCTTGTTTTACGTAATTCGACACGACCAGTTCATCACCAACATCATAGAAAGCAAAATTGAGGCAAGAATAACGAGAGGCATCTTCATCATCATCATATCAGCCGAAAGACGTCCACTGCTGGACAAAGGCCTCCCCCAAAGATCTCCACAATTGCTGATCTTGCGCTATCCGCATCCAGCGATTTCCAGCGACCCTCACAAGATCATCGGTTAACCGAGACGTAACTATATGGAAGGTATGGGTATGTGGAAGGTGAAGGAAGTTGTGAAATTGGAGGCTTACAAGGAAGTCAAGGAGAAGGCTTACGATAGAGAAGGATCGAACTGCTACACCGACAAGGGCACAACACTTAAATTAGTGAGAGAGTTATATTTAACGTTTTTTTCGAAAATGTATCTATTGCTGTTCATTTTAAAGTTCTTTTTGATATACCGCCAAGCCTTGTTTTGTTTGTAAGCATGTGGCAGTGTGAATTGGAAGCGTTATAGGCTAGTCTAAGTCTCAATGGAGACTCACCATCTACGTGGGACACTGTGTGTGCAAATACAGACGCACTTTCTACATATTTCCTCACTCTTATGAAAATCAAAAAGATAGTGCTTGCCTATCCATACATGTCCCTCCTGTCAGAAATCTTTCGCCTGGCATAAATTACCGTAGCTAACCTGGAAAAATCTGAACAGATTCCGTACCCCAGGTTGGTCGAAGTAATTTGAAATAGATGAAGGTTACAATGACTACATCTTTCGTTCAATCGGCTTCAACGTTGGAAATTGATTCCGGAACATTTATTACTTCACATGTGCTCATGGAAGCCGATTGAACAATTTTAAGCTTCAATTATTTGAACGCCGATCACGATGATCCTACGTGGGGATTCGTAAACGGTTCCATCATGGAGTGCAAGTGTGGTTCTGTGTGTTCTGTGGTTGTCTAGTTGCAGTCTTATGACTGCTATTTCACAAGAGCGGAAAGAGTTCCGGTACAGGGCCGACGGCTTTACGTCCTCTCCGAGACTCAGGGGTGTACCACCGCCAATTGCCATAATACGGGCTGATATTGAGAAATTTTCTTCACAGAAAAATCTCAATTGCACTTTTTGGGTAGACCCATCGCCTGCTCATAGAGCTCGTGTTACTTTTTGCCCCGTGTGGTTTCCGGCCCAGAAGAATAACAGGACCACCCCATACCATCCTATGTAGGGTTACCATATGACAGGCGTTAGCCGCATTTGACAGGCATTTTAAGGTTTAGACAGGCGTGCGGCCGACATTGGTCTGAGACAGGCATTTTCGCAGGCTCTCGTCAACGCCCAGAGGAGTAAAGAAAGAAACCGGCTGACAATTGAATCAGTAAAAGCAATATTGGTTACACAGGAAAATTACAAAACTGTATATTCTAAAGATGTTTACGTTTATATATTAGAAAAGAACTATCCTTCTTCATTATTATCTGTTGGCTTTTACTTATTACTTACAACATTTTGCTTCAGACAGGCTATTTTCTGAAAATTCTGGCATTTGAAGTACCATAGACAGGCATCCCGCTATTTAAATATGGTAACCCTAATAACATGGGTGTCGTAAAGGGCGACTAAGGAATACAACAGGTGGTCGGGAAGCAGCGCCTCCTGTGTAATAACTACCACCAAACTGCGGTCCCCAACTCACAGTGACTACGGCAAACCCCTTTAAATGGCATCGTTATAAAACTATTGGAGGAGGCATTTGTCTAGCAATGGGCAATATCAGCGGCTCTACCGGCTAAGTAGCCGAACATTGATTTCTTAAATGTCGTTCAAATAAATAAAGGTTAAAAAGGACTTAATCAATCGTTAAATCGGCTTCAACGTTAACAATCGATTCCGGACCGTTTATGACGTCACATGTGCTCATGCAAGCCGATTTAACGAATGTTCAAGTCATTTTTATTAACCTTTATTTATTTGAACGCCATTTAAGAAATCGATGTTCGGCGACTTAGCCGGTAGAGCCCCAGGCTGATGAAGATGAACGCGATACGATTAGACGAACAGTCAAGGTAGAAAGATAGAGAGTTAGGTTTCGTATATTACTGCATGGGCAAGAGAGAGGTGCGCACATTTCCTTTTTCTCTTTCTCTCATAGGCAGTTACGTTTCATATATTTTAGTTTTACTTCAGACGTGTGGTCAAAATTACATTCGTTTTGTAGAAGCAGTGATTATTAACATGTAGTTATCCATGGTAAATTAAATATGCTAAATTAAATTTCAATACATAATATTAAAAACTTCAACTAAACATAATCTCCTTGACAATAACTTAATACAAGCTAGCTAAATGTCACTACCATTATAAAATAAATTGTATAAATGTTTTAACATTCCGTGTACCAAAATATCTGTAATAAGTAACTAGAAAGAATAACTGTATTACTACAAACATGTTCTGATCATTTACAAGTGCTTTTTTAAAGTCTACATGAATAAAAACCTTTTTTATTTTTTTTTTATATTGTGCACTTTAGCACAATATATATACATCCATTTTGATAACTTCTTGCTAAAATATTCCATACGGTCCTACGATTATGTTTATATCATAACATGTAACAAAAATAACCTTTATCTATCGAAAGTTCACATGTTTACAAAACGTATCAGTATTATTATAATTATACTTCATATTAAATTATCATTTGTCTTGTAAAATCGGTGCCGGTGTTAAGCTGGAGATTATGTTAAATCGCAAATGATATCTAATCGTTTAGTTGTATTTAAATATAAACCTAGTTGGTAACAGTGTGATAGCAACACATTTCTTTATATAGAATACGTACATTTGAACGGCCTAAGTGTTTAAGTATATCTGAGTCATTGCTTTCTGATATCAATATACAACATGTAACGTAATTAACGCACACCCTCAAACACCCCAATTAGAATATTATGTTGTAATCATAATACATACACTGAATTTTCAATTTAACATATGTATGCATTATTATTTACTAAATTAATTTCTTGGAATAAAGTTTATTTTTCTTTATTTTGTATTGAATGATGGAATTTGTATGAATACAAATAAAACTGCGTTTTTTAAGTCTTATTACTTTGACTTACAGTCCATTTCAATTGGTTTTGACCCTACAGGGTTGATATGACAATAATTTCCGTAGTTTTAATTACTTTGGAATAAAAAATTACCTATATTAAAAATGATATAAATCGATTCAGTAAAGGATTCTGAACAAATTATTTTTAGGAAGTGCGTTAATTACGTTACATGTTGTATATACTGGGTGTAATGTAAGTGATGGATGAAACTTAAGGAGCACGATCTACGCATAAAACTTAGTCAATAAAAAATGAAAATTACTTTGATAGATGCTATGGACTAGATGACAACGGTTCAGTGTGTGCATTAACCCACATACCACCTATTCACAATGTACAAAAAATTCAATATTAAAAAAATAAAATTGAAAACAAAAGCAAAAGAAGACGAAAAAAGTAAGCCTGGGGTTTAATTGTGGCTTTCTTCTCCGGGTCGTCCACCTAGGTAGCTAGAGAAGTTAGCTAGGGTAGGTTCCTCAGCGGCGAGGATCGTGTTGGCCCCTTAATACATGATCGTTGATCCATTGATTTAGAATTCCGTCTTTTTACTTCAGCGACCCCCTGAGCTGTGGCCCGAACCACAAAAGGGTGTCCTCAGGTATTAGTCGCTTAAATTAAGCTACTGGTTGAGAGCCTTCTGCGCTAGCCAACTGCTCATTGTCTTCAATTCTTAAATTTTAATATAATAGTACTAATTTTAAAAATAATAGCTTAGAAATTTGTTATTTATTGAATGATTTAAAAAATATGTGATAAGACAGACCGCACGGACGGACTAATATAATTTATTTGTTTTTTTTTTTACTGTTTCTACTGTGTTTATGTACCTACCGCACTGTGAGCTTGACAAGTACAACTGTATGTAAATACCCAAGTGCTGAATACATTTCATGATTACATTTCATAAATCCAGTTTTATGAAATACAATATAGTTATTTGTTATACAATAGTGTAAAGTTGCTTTTTAACCGCGTGCTCAATTTTGAACAAGGATTCTAAAATTGAATCACGAGCACAGCGAGTCAGAATCCTGAGCGTCAGACAGGGAATCAAAAGCGCATGAGGTGAAAAAATTTGCACTCAAGTGCAACACGTGACTTTTCGTTCCACCTCAGCGAGGAAATGACTAAATGCAAAAAAAATATTTCAATAACAAGATAGATACTTTTATTCCAGCCTAGGTTATAAGTACTACGTTATGATAGGTAAGTGTTACAGAATAATCTAAATTATAACAAATAATACTTAGGTATTATTAAGAAAAAAAATTTTGTAACGTTGCTACAGTTACTTAAGTTATTGAGCAAAGAAAATTAAAAAAGTACACCAAGAAGGTTGCGAGTCTGAGTTTTTAACAAATTAAAAAAAGGTGTATGATAAATTCGGCACCATTGATGTAGAAGTAAATACACACATCAACACAATCTAGGGATATTGAACATTTCATTGATTATCTAGAAAACTATAAACATTTTGTTATGACTGTAAATGGAAGAATTAAAGATAATTTCATGGCCGATATTTAAACATTAACAACACGATGCGATTTTGTTTTTCTAATTAATAAAAGTCTTAAATTAATTAAGCCATAGAAAATTACTGAGTGAACAAAAACATTTTATTCTTATAAAATTATTCAATCGAATTAAATGAATAAAAATCTTACCAAATCTGATAATCAGTAATCGGTATTTCCTCCTCTAACATTAATCACACAGCGGCAACGATTTTCCATACTTAAAATTAAGGTGTCAATGTCTTGCTGGGGTATGCAGTCCCAAGTTCTTTTTAAATGTTCGAAAAGTTGTTCTTCTGTTGTCAAGTTGGGCGGAAAATCCCTCAATGCTCTTCGCTGTAACATGTCCCAGGCGTGTTCAATTGGGTTTAAGTCTGGCGACTGTGGAGGCCAATCTAATACCTGAACATCGTGTTCTCGAAGGGCGGCCCTCACCAGCCGCGCTGTATGGGAAGGTGCATTGTCATGCATGAGCTGAAATTCTTGCCCCGTTAGGGCCCTGAGCGGGACAATGACACGTTCTACTACCTCCTCACGGTATCTATGGGCAGTCATGCTGCCCTGAATCCAAATGAGTTGGGTTCGTCCGCCGATTCGTATTCCTGCCCACACCATAATTGTCCCGCCTTGGTAAGAGTGGACCTCCTGTAGATGTCGGAGACGGCTGACCCTGCCTGGAGTTCTCCAAACGCGTGTTCGTCTCGAATCTGGATGAAATCCATAGCGGGACTCATCAGTGAACAGCACCAATGACCATTGTTGATCACTCCATGTCAAATGTTCTTGAGCCCATAAAAGTCGCCTACCGCGATTGCCACGTCGCAGCGCTGGGACTCGTAGCGGTCTGCGAGCATGAAGACCAACTTCATGCAGCCTCCTTCGCACGGTTTGGTCGCTCACCAGCAGCTGCTGACCCTCCTGGAGCCTTTGCACTAGTTGCATCGCTGTGATATTGGGTAGTCTTCTGGCGGTCATTTGGAGAAATCGATCCTGTCTCTGAGTGGTAACACGATTTCTACCTGTGTGCCGTTCTGCCACATCTCCAGTAGCGCGATAACGTGACCACAGCCTGGATACCACATTTTGGCTTGTGCCCAGAGACTCAGCAACGACGCGTTGAATAGCACCGTTTTGTAACATGCCAACTGCCCGTAACATTTCATCTCGACTCAAATGATGGCGTGGCATGACGCTAAAAAGCTTACACAACCAATTGAGAAAAGAAAATAAAACAATTTATCAGGTTTTCTTCAATTAACACGCAAAAAAAATTTTAATGCAACTTCTTGAAATTAGATACAACTCAAGATTGCGCTGTGCTTTGCGTGTTTTCATTTGTTTCTCATTTTAATTTTTAAATTTTGAATAAAGAATAGACAAGGTTTAAATCTGTAAATAAACTTTTTAAGGAAACTAAATAGGTTTTAAACAATAAAGCCATGTTTGATTTCAAAATAACGTATCCCTAGACTTTGTTGATGTGTGTAGATTTAATTATGTTTTGAATTCACAAACTTAGTGCACACGATGTTGTAAATTCAAATTTATCCTCTAGTGGATAAAAAATAATTTTTATGAGTATTTTTGCTCTTCGATATCTGAGTGCAAAAGTCGTTTTTATGCTCTAGAGGATAAAGTGCACTAAGTTTGTGAACTTAGCAACGTTATTTTAAATTTTTCTTAATTATAGGTACCTAAGTAGGTATTATTTTTTATAATTTTAACTACCTATACACTTACCTATCATAATGTAGTAGTTAATACTTAAATTAAATAAAAGTATCATGTGATTGTAAATTATTTTTTTGCATTTTGTCATTTTCTCGCTGAGGTGGGATGAAAAGTTGCGTGTTGCATTCAAGTGCAAAGATTTTTCACCTCATGCTATTTGCTTCAAATAGATGAAGCTTAAAAATTACCAAACCATTCGTTCAATCGGCTTCCATGAGCACATGTGAAGTCATAAATGGTCCGGAATCGATTTCCAACGTTGAAGCCGATTGAACGAATGATTTAGTCATTGTAACCTACATCTATTTCAAATTACTTTGACCAACCTGGGGTATGGAATCTGTTCAGAGACTTCCATGTTAATCACGGAAATTTATGTTCAGGTGGGAGGTTTTTGACAGGAGGGACGAATGGGATGGATAGGCAGGCACTGTTTTGCCACAGTTTAAGCCGTGTTTTACACGCAGCCGTATTCTGACGTTGTGTTTTGTTTTGCTCTTCTAAACAATTAGTGTTTTCACGATTGCTCTATCATATGTTTAGACTAACGTTGTATTTTCCAGTGCGTAACTCATAAACAATAAATAAGACAGACGCATGTCTTAAGTACTTAAGTGCTATTTACTTATCTAACGCAATATTTGTATTGCGTTAGATATATATAGAGGTCTTACATTAGACTAGGCGGATGTTAATCCCTTTGTTGTTTAACGATATGATATAGTTAACATAGTACGTACAAGCGCAATAGTTATGTTGATTTGAGTTCTTGAAAATAGAGATAGATAAGTACAATTTATAACATATTATAAAATATAAACTTGACATACATTCTAACTACACAATAACACATCTAACATCAACACATTTACTAAATGAAAAAAAAACTGATTTTATTAGAGTTCCCACTTCTCGAAATTCGAGCAATAAGGTTCTATTGTCAAAGACTATATTTTTATTTTTTAATGGCCATCTACTGTTTTCTCCAGCAATTTCTGCCAGTGTCATGTAGTGACTACTCTAGGTAGAAAAAGACTATAGACATTAAAGACAAATAAAATATTAATTTGTTCTCAGTTTTGCCACTCAGTTTGGCAGTGTAATGTTTCTTTTTATTAAAAAAAAACTTGTGTGTACTTATGTACACGCGTTAGAAGTTATACTTCTTAATATACAACTTGAACATAGTTATCAATTTTCATACCACCTAGAACTAACTTCATGCTGTTATTTTTACAGTGAATTTTTAAAATTCACTCTCATCATTTTTCTCCATCGCGCCAAAAGAAGTATAACTTCAACAATATAATTTTAATGCTTATTATATAAAAATATTGGCTTTTTGCACTTCTTCTTCATATGAACTTGAACTGTTCCAAAATTCATACTCCTCCGTCCGCGCAATTTTTGTAAAAAGGGGACAAAAGGTTTTGCTTCACTTATTAATATTATTATCACACTTATATTATAGAGGTGAAAGTTTGAGAGTATGTGAGTGAGTACATTAGTTACTCTTTCACGTAAAAACTCCCCGACGGGATTTGATTAAACTTTGTAATAATATCTATTCTAATATTATAAAGAGGTAACGTTTATGAGTTTGTGACGTTGTAAGGGGTAATCTCTGGATCTACTAAACTGATTTTACAATACTATTACACCAATAGAAAGTTACGTAATTGTGGAGTGTCATAGGCTATTAGAAATTCTAAAATGAATAATGCATCTTTACTTTAACTTCAATAATGTAATCCAAGTTGCGGGACAAATGGGCAGGGACAAAAATATTTATAACGCGGAACGAAGTCCGCGGGCACTGCTAGTAGCTTATATATCCGATTTACACATAGGCTATAATTTATAAAGTTTAAGGCGGGTAAAACTGCGGGGCACAGCTGGTAACTTTATATTGGATTCGGTCAATAGTTACGACCTCTTCAGGAGATCACATTCAGGGCATAAACATCAGCCCTCCCCTAAAAATTTCTTCCATGGAGTGGTGTCCATCATTTGGAGGGATATGCCACTATCGTCACGCTTGGCAGACGGGTTGGCGATCGTAAAATGCTAATCATAGCAAAAAAGAAAAAAATAAAGTTTATTTCAGTTCAGGTTTACATTGGGTAATGATTGGATCCTTCCTTTAAGCATGCAATGCCTGTGTTGGAAGATAGTACACAGAGAATACGCTGTTGCCGTCTCCTGGGAGATGTTCCCTCGGGATGACTGCTACGCTCCCCCACGAGATAAAATTCTATCCCGTCAGCCACACAGCAACATAACATAAAATTAAATACGTGAGTTACCTGTTAGAATTATTCACTACTAGTAGTGCGCGCGGACTTCGTTCCGCGTTATAAATATTTTTGCTCCTGCCCGTTTGTCCCGCGTAATACTTCGGGATAAATAAAAATTATGATGTTGAATCATAGCCTATGACACTCCACAGTAACGTAGCTTTCTATTGGTGAAATCATTTTGAAAACCAGTTCAGTAGATCCAGAGAATACCCTATGTGTTAATCGGATATATAAGCTACTAGCAGTGCCCGCGGACTTCGTTCCGCGTTATAAATATTTTTGCTCCTGCCCGTTTGTCCCACGTAATACTTCGGGTTAAATAAAAATTATGATAATGAATCATAGCCTATGACACTCCACAGTAACGTAGCTTTCTATTGGTGAAATAATTTTGAAAACCAGTTCAGTAGATCCAGAGAATACCCTGTGTTAATCGGATATATAAGCTACTAGCAGTGCCCGCGGACTTCGTTCCGCGTAATAAATATTTTTGTCCCTGCCCGTTTGTCCCGCAACTTGGATTACATTATTCAAGTTTAAGCAAAGATGGGTTATTCATTTTGGAATTTTTAATAGCCTATGACACTCCACAATAACGTCACTTTCTATTGGTGTAATAATTTTGAAATTCGGTTCAGTAGATCCAGAGATTACCCCTTACAACGTCACAAACTTACAAACGTTACCTCTTTATAATATTAGTATAGATATCAGCTCCTCACATAGTGAAAAGTTGTATATATTTAGGAACATATACAATTTTTTATATGTATGTATTTTGAAATATATAAGTACGTTTATCAGATGATACAAATAATTATCAAAATCCGTTCTTAGAAAACGAAGAGCTCGTGCAATAGAAGTGATAACCATCTATATTTTACTCATCTTACGCAATATAATGTAATACGCAAGGTAATGATAAAATGAAATAGGTTAAAATTAAAACATGATATTATTCTTCATTTCATTTATTTATTGATAACAAGAGTTACAGGTCGGAGCATCGCAATTTACTATTAATAATTTTATAAATAAATAATAATAATTCGTGTACAAATAATTTATGTCGCAATATTAAATAACTAATAGGCAGTAAATTAAGTCATAGGTAGGTAATTTCATAAACTCCGAGTCAAAGTCGTTGAATTCTTTATCCACCAGCCAAATTTTGAGCCTGCTTTTTAATATCATGGTGGAAACTGCATTTTTTTTTAAATGACCTGGTGGCCGGTTATAAACGCCAGGTCCAATTACTTGGGCCGTTTTCTATGACTTGCAAAGTTTATGTTTATTTGTACGTTGTCCAAGACTGCATTATTTTAAATTTACTTTAGATATTATAATAATAATGTCCTCCAGGCCGAATTTCAGCCACGGCGGCCAGTCTCAATGGAGACTAGTCATCTGCGTGGGACGGGAACCGATCACTTTACCGATTTATTGGAACGAAGTTTTGGAACGAAGTTCCTTATCGCGCGTTGTGAAAGGGGGCTAGACGGAAAAAAAATCTTACGAAAAGTTGTCACGACACTTTGCAGCTGTGCGGCGTGCGCTTGTTTCTCTGTCTGTCTCTCTCTCTCTCTCTCTTATAGAAAGCAAGCCAGATATTTTCATTTCTATTTCGCATTGAAGTGTGGTGTCGCGACGATTATTTTTGTTGAGTGTATACAGGTTTTTTGTAGATAATAAATAATAAGAAATAACTTCGTTCCATCCGGGTGTCCCTTGACACCTCTCAAGTTTTTTTTTGTTCAATTTTCATTTTACTGAAAACTATTGACCGACGTCTTTTTAGGGTTCCGTAGCCAAATGGCAAAAAACGGAACCCTTATATATTCGTCATGTCTGTCTGTCTGTCCGTCCGTATGTCACTGCCACTTTTTTCCGAAAGTATAAGAGCTGTACTGTTGTAACTTGGTAAGTAGATGTATTCAATTAACCGCATTAAGATTTTAACATTAAAATAGAAAAAGAATAATAATTTTGTGGGTCCCCATACATAGAACTGAAAATCAAAATTTTTTTTTCATCGTACCTATACATGTGGGTTGTCTTTGGATAGGTCTTCAAAAATGATATTGAGATTTCTAATATCATTTTTTTCTAAACTGAATAGTTTCCGCGAGAGACACTTCCAAAGTGCTAAAGTGAGTGTCCCCCCTGTAACTTCTAAAATAAGAGAATGATAAAACTAAAAAATATATATGATGTACATTACCATGCAAACTAACAACGAAAATTGGTTTGAACGAGATCCAGCGAATAGTTTTTTTTAGTACGTCATAAATCGTTTTGCTTCCATTTAATCAACTGAAATACTTGCTGCTACGGAACCCTTCATGGGCGAGTCCGACTCGCACTTGGCTGGTTTTTGCTATATGCATTATTTGACATGTTTTAATATAATCGAAGTTTCATGTGTCATAGGTATTATTTTACCGAACTATTTTTCAACGATTTACAAAATATATTTTTTGCTATTGGCCGAAGCCTTTTTGGAACATTTTTCATTTGCCAAATGCTTTATTTGCCATATTTTCACTACACCAAAATGACATTTTACTATATTTTCGGCCGCGTCGCTAGGCGTCCCATCGGATAATGAGAGTGATGGAATAGAAAGTGCCCCTGTGTTTGCGCTCACACTTGTGCAGTATAATATATCCTGCATAGTTGGCTAATCTCCATTGAGACAGGCTACCGTGGCCAAAAATCAGCCAAGAGGACATTATTATTATATCTGGGTCTTCGGCCTGTTGGCGTGGTTGGCAAATGCTTGCTTTTCACGTCGGAGGTCGTGGGTTCGATTCCCACCCAGGACAGGTATTTGTGTGCATGAACATGTCTATTTGTCCTGAGTCTGGGTGTAATTATCTATATAATTATGTATTTACAAAAGAAAATTAGTAGGGGAGACCGGGGATAGTTGGCTAGGTTTTTACTTAATAGTGCATATTTTTGGAGACATAAAGACAAAATAACAATATTGATTGATATAATAACTATTAAGCTTATAAAAAAATGTAACATCTAGTCCTAGTTTTGGTATAATGGCGATAATTTAGTTCATTTTGTAGAACACTAACTCTTAGTCAATCTACCCCTAAACCGGGGTAGGTAGACCAGATACCAGGGGTAAGTTGACTTATGTACTAACTAGCTGTTGCCCGCGGCTTCACCCGTATAAAATGTGGCCTATGTCATAATCCAAGGTATAAGCCATCGTCATTAAAACTTTCAGCCAAATCAGTTCGGCCGTTTTGCCGTGAAAGAGCAACAAATATCCTAACATCCAAACTTGCAAACTTTCGCCTCAATAATATTAGTAACATTAGAGTCAAATCATGAGAAGTGGTAAATAATTAAATATTGTTTCAAATAATTGAGCTTTTTACTATCGTAAACTACAATCAGGTTCAAACATTTCTGAGAGCTTTGACAAAATAATCAGCTAATAATTTAAAATATACTCGTATTTTTGTATTGAACTCTTCCTATGATTTTAAGTAAGTGCATCAATGACAACTTTTTTAATAATATTATTTACAAATATACAGGATTTTAATCACGTAACTTATCTTTTAATCAAACTTATAAAATCAGTTCTACTTATCTTTGTTCGCAAGTTTTTATAAAATAAATCAGACAATTAATTATCTGATATAGGTGCTATGTCTGCATTCAAAAAATATCTGATTACCTCTTATACATTAAGAGTGGGCCCAAAATTGACATGTTGTACACTGAATTCATTGTTCATCAGGAATACTATCAGCAAAGGATTCAGTGCACTGTAAGCAAATTGTGCTATCGGTATGACTGTTATCCGAATCGACTGCATCGTCATTATTATTCTCACCAGTATCGTTAATAATAGTTTTTTCTTTCCGTTTGGCCTTTGCTTTTCCTTTTAGTCTTTGGTTTTCGTTTGTTTTTTCTTTTTCCTTTTTAATGTTCTTATTTTCCTTCTTATATTCTTATTTTCTTGTATTTTTGGATTTTCATGTAGTCTTCCGTAGTGTCCATTTTTCTGCTTTTTTTTCTTTCTTAAGTTTGTTTTCGTGTTTGTTTCTGTTTTATTTCCATAAGATTTTCTTTGTCAGGAGTGTCGGTATATATCGTGCCTCTAAGTTTTGGTTAAATAATTATTCAACCAGCCCAGTAAAAAAATGGTCTACCAGCCCCACATGCCATTTTATATTTTAATAGCGCAGCTAACCTAAACCATACGGCTGACTTGTAAAATAAGATAGGAAATAACATAAATATACACGCACCAAATGCTCTGGCGTATGGAGCAATAGCTCACATAAAACGTTTAGTCGTCAAATCAAAAAAATTAAAGAATAAAAATGGTACTTACGAGATTAAAAATCTAAAAACGTGTTGCCATTCCCAAACGACGTGCGACCGCGAAGCGGGTGTTCGAACGAATGAGCGGGGCGCAGAGGATAATACTCGGCTGTGATCGAATGACGTAACACTCGTACTGCCGACGAGTTTTTTGCAGTTAGTCTACCTACCCCTATAGTCAACTATCCCCGGTCTCCCCTATATGTAGTTATATCAGTTATCTGGTTTCCATAGTACAAGCTCTGCTTAGTTTGAAATCAGATGGCCGTGTGTAAATAATGTACCAGGTTATTATTATTATTATCTGCGGTTGAATACGCTACCGCTAGACAAAGAGACTGAAAAGGTTCACATATACATACAGTATCCTGAGCGCCTTCGCCCAGCGATTCGACTGGCTATGAATCACTGTGACATGGTACATGTACGGGATAATGTAGAAATATTTTTATAATTGTTTTGTTTTATTGTAATTGTATTGTAATGTAATTGTTCTGTTTGTTAATTTTAAGTATTGTATTTGTATAAGTATATTTTTATAATTGGTCCTTGCTGGCCTTTGATTCAATAAATCATAAAATAATATATCAGTAGTAGAACTGGTAGAACACACGTATGCTGTATGCAAATGAGTCATGATTATATTGCTGTTATATCTACGCTTTATTATCTTATTTGATAAATTAATTAGATTGTATGAAAACCAGCTTAGTAATCTAACACGTAGTTAGGTACAATATACATACATACAATGCAGTTAGAGATACCAGGACGTGACCTACCTCAATGTACTCTTACAATCTGAAGCCATATTGAAACAAAGTGTCTGATTGCAATATCTAAATAACAGCTTTTAAGTAACTGTAAAAATTAATGATTTAGAGACATTATTCACAAACGGCCATCTGATCCCAAATAAAGCCAAACTTGTACTATGGAAATCATATAACTGATTAATACATATACTACTTTTTATAATTTGAAAATACATACTTATACAACATGTAACGTAATTACATATAATATAACGTAAATTTAAAAAATTAAATAAAAGGAAACAAATTATATAACTAAATAAGAATGAATAATTTATTTTAAAGACCATAAATTATAAGTAAGAAACTCTTTATTGTCACAAAAATTATACATAAAAGCTATGAGTATGTTAAGATTGTACAAATGGCGGCCCTATCGCTAAATGCGATCTCTTCCAGGCATTATACAGACAAATAGTGTTCTCTGACTAGCTTTTAGCTGTAACTTTTATAAAACAACATGCGGGGCAGTCTTTGCGAACTGCCGATAGAAGTGAAACTATTTAATCATTTCTCATACTCTCAAAGTAGTGTTTATTAGATCCGAGAAGCGAGTTCAAGATGCTACTTCCCATCTTTGGGCGGTATAGACTCATAGTCATTGCTTCCCTCCCTATGAAGAGAATAAAATTTAAAAATAGAATGAAATTTGGTTAGGCTGTTGGCTGTAAAAATCTAACATAATCAAGAAAAAAAGTTCACTGCGCTGTTAAAGAAGTTTTCACTTTAAAAACGCTGCGGTCATGTGAATGTATAAACGGCCAGTGTGAATTAAAAAAAAACCCTCCGTCTTACGAATATTCGATCAGGTCACGCGAGTTTACCCATCCCAAAAAATGCACTACGCCGCTAGAGAAGTGTGAATTTAAAAAAATATATCTGTAAATAAATTAATTCTAATGCCACACCGTTTGTTCGTTTATAGAATTAATTGCTAATTACGCAGTACTAACGATATTTATAGATATATTATAAATTGCATCATTTGGCCGTTTCTACGGGCAGGTAAACAAAACCTTATCTATTACTCATATGACTGATTTAGTTTTTGTTTGCCCTTACATTCTGCTTTCGGTATGTACATTCAATGCCACGTAAAAGTTGAAGGACAATGAACTGCCGTCTCCTATACATACTTGAACAAATTACTATATATTCCAGCTACCCGCTAACATATTATGGCATTAGTTGTAATTAAACGTTTGTGAAGAACCGCGTTGGTTCGAGAAAGTTCTGGTTCTGGCGAATGTTTTCCTATTGCTTCCAAAGTAGTTCCATATAAGAAGGTTGGCGGCGCAGTCTGAGTAGGAAAGGAGTAAGAAGCGAAACTATCTCTTGTGAAATAAACTTTATTTCATAAACTAATAACAAAAAAACCTTTATTTAATAATCCCGTGCATTATTATATTCTATTCGTTTTTTTACTACAACAGCCATTCGCAACAAGTTGGTGCATTCTTTACGCCACCTTTCATGCTCTGATAATCTGACGGGACGACTGTCAGATACGATTGGGAAGAGATCAGTCGTAGGACCAACCACCAAATAACGAGCATACATATAACATCTACAACTAGACTCTTTGCTGTTACTAGGGATCTTTCTTAACCCCACCTGGGAATTAAGCTAAGGATCTTTATCAGAGGTTAAAAACGCTGCCTCTAGACCAACGAGGCGGATCATAGTAATTTAAAAAGATAAAATTACGTTAATAGCACTTTTTTGGAATCCATTTAACTTCTAAACATAGACCTTGACAATAACTTAATACAAGCTTATTAGCATTAGCAAATGTTTTAACATTCCGTGTAGGTACCTAAATATCTGTAATATGCAACTAGAAATAATAACTGTATTACTACAAACATGTTCTGACTATTTACAAGCGCTTCTTTAAAGTCTATGTGAAAAAAAAATAGAAGCAGAGATTATCTAAAACATCTTTCGATTTCCTCATTTTGAGCCCCTCTAATGTATCACTTTGAACCAAAAATAAGTATTTTAATTAAGTGAGTACCTAATATTCATGACTTACTTTACTATGTAGATTTGATGAAGAAACAAAGGTCATGTTAAATGTTCCGGAAATCGTTACTGAAAATTTGACTGAATAATTGACACGTGTAACTTAGGAAGTAGGTGTAGGTGTAGCACGATTGAAATATATCTATGGCTTATTAGGGCAATATATTATGAGGCAATATATATATTGAGAGATATGTATTTAGTTTGGGTTTGAATAATCCATGAGATGTAGTAGACCGATGAAGCGGCAACGGAGGATTAGGAAAAGGGTTCCATTGGCATCCTTTGAGTATGGAACCCCAGATTTTAAAAATTGAATGGAGACTTATACAAGGAGAGTCAGTTCAATCTCCTTCGAGCACTCGACGAGTTAGCAGCCCTTGAGAATGGTGCGTGGAGGACTGAAACACGTGTTGGGTATCGTACTGGCGCATGTAATTTGCTTTTTTTTATTTTCCTTCTTGCATGTGCACATTTTTGCGGGCGGGAGGGCGGTGCAAATTGTATCCCGGGATGATTAAACTGACAATTAGCGGAATTAACACTACATATTGATTTTGTATTTTGATTGTTATGGATTTCCGCAAAGTAACGCCTGATTCCATGACTTATAATATCACTGGAGTTTTGGTGCCAAGGCGGAAAACGCGAGGCATTGTCGCGTTTTCTAAAACTGGTGTAAATTCGAGGTTGTATGTGTAAATATGGTGGATTTTTAGTCTTAAGTCTTCGGCAACGTACACGAGTGGAGTAAAGTGTCCAATTCCATAGAAGCCTCTAGTAAAGTCTCCACTACATTACTGGGGTAGGACGTTAACTATTAGAGTTTGACTTAATGACGCAAACGATGCTAATGATGAGATGCTGCTAATGTTGAATTCATATGAGATGATGAGAGAGTATTTGCCAGTGTCATTAATTTTATAAAATGTGACTTCATAAACTAGTGAGATCATACGAAAAAATATTACTACGAAATTTACAAGCAACCAAATACAGAAACCAATATTAATAAAAAGAATAGTAAGTACCTAACTGCGAACGAGAAACGAAGTATCGGTTGGTATGTGCTGTATATCTTACTGTATTTTCTGGCCAGAAAAGCCTTAATAGCATTTTTTGGTGTGATTTGAACGCAGGACTATTAACTGAGCACGCTACCACTACGTCAGTGAGACGGGAGCGGTTTGACTATACATTGAACGGAACAACAGGAAGTTTAGGTATGTATGTATGTACAATATATTGGAGTTTGCATATGTCCCGGTTTGTTATCAGTGTATTATTGTTATAAGGAATTGCTAATGAATCATGTCATTATTGCACAAAGCCCTTTATTCGGAAAATATAAATAGACATTGCTCCGTGGCTTGCGGCAAAGAATATCTCCACCCCATCTGATCCTGTGGGGGGCGTAGAAGTCGTCCTGCATACCTCCCAGAGAAGGGGCAGTTGCGTCTCTCTGTGTACTATCACCATCATACTACGATCGCCAACCAAGCCTAGAGTGGCGATTATAGCTTATCCCTCCAAATGATGAGCACAATTGAATGTGGATCTTTTTGGGGGGGCCTTTGTCTAGTAGTGGACGTCAAATTGTTTAAAATAAAATAAAATAAAAAAGGTTTTAATTCACGTAAACTTTAAAAAAGCGCTTTTAAATAGTCAGAACATGTTCGTAGTAATAAATTTAATTAAATCATAATTATTTCTAGGTACATTAGATATTTAGGTCCACGGATTGTAGGAAATAATTTACAATAAGATTTATTTTATAACAGTAACGATATTTAACTAACTTAAATTAAGTTATTGTCAAGGATCATGTGTAGGTTTAATTATCAAAATTTTAAATTGAAATTCAAAATTCAATAAATGAATAAAGAATGATGGACCTGGTTTCCGCACGATGAATCCATGGGATGCTAAGAATTAGGTATTTGTGTGGAATCGTTTTTATCCTACCGTGCAGTGGCAGCTACTGAGAAACACTGCCAGAAAACTCGGTAGGAATACTTATTAAAAATATTACTTAACATAAAATTACATTGTACTTAAATGTGTTAATATAGAGCGAGTCAATGTCAAGCCTTTTTGTCACTTAAATAATCAGAACTTTTGTAGTAATAATTTGGCTTTTATAGTCCTTTTATTCTTCCAACTTATTCGTAGACATTTCTCTGATATTACTGAGAAGTTTGTTATAGAATGTTAAACATTGCCCCATAAAAGAGTTACTTATTTTGTTGAGACGGGTTGTATGTAACACAAGGTTATGCTTATATCTAGTCGTCGCTCGTCACTCGGTTGACATGATGATAATCATGATGAAATAGACAATATTTACCCTTTTTTAAAACATACTAGCGACCTACTTCTTAATGAATTTTGACTTGACTGGCATGTTGGTTGTGGTTAGTGACGCTGAATGCTAAGGCAGAGTTTATGAGTTCGAACCCCACTCAGGACAAATTTGGGCGAGGCACACAATTATTTATAGTACTTTTAATTTATATCTAACCTTTTATTTGAAAAGCATAGCCTATCGAAAATAATATTATAACTAAAAATCGGTTCACGAACTCCGAAGAAATTGTGTAACAAATATGTTTACAAAAACAAGCCCAGTCGAATAGATAACGAAAAAATAATAATTCAAAATTTTCTTAAGAAAAAATGTCCATTATTAATTTTCGAATTTGAACTGAGGACTTCATTATCTCCGGTTCAACAATATTGATCTTAACTTTCAAAGAAAAAAATACTATTAGAACAAGAATTCCCTATCGAATACAAGAATATTTAAAAACAATAGGCTGAGTTCAAATTATTCAAAATTAATAATAAAGCGGCTTGAGTCTCTTTGCACTCAGCTGTCTGCAAGTAATCGGCGAGGTAAAGCACCTAATAATACGGTCAGTCTATAGATGGTTACGTTAAGATTGACTTCGGATTAAAGGAGTATTACATCTTGACATTTTGTTTTATTATCTATTTGATCTTTACATTTATAATATGCCTTATGTTAAATAGTTCTGTGGTTTAAATTTAATTTTATTCAAACTTGTTTAATATTCCTAAATGGGTATATGTTTCGTATAAGTTTGTGCAATGTATCAAAAATTTGTAAGAAAAGTAATCAATTTAGACTAGTTATTCTTTGTATAACAAAATTTATTAAATTACCTACTCTTTGCAATGTCCTAACAGGATTAATAAAAACACATTAAAAGCAATAAACGTTAAATCTTGAATTTATTATTGATCTTATTGAAATGGTCTTCGCTACCTTTCGATAGAAAAATAAACCATAATTATAGTAGTCTATTATTGATGATAATAATAATAAAAAAAAACATAAATATCTGTTAAACTAGACCGCACGGACGGACTAATTATTTTTTTTGTTTCTTTAATACTGAATTGTCATTGTCAGCTTGTCAAGTACATGTGTATGTGTGTATGAACTTTGGATATTAATCCAAGTGCTGAATAAATTTCAATATTTCAATCAGTAAGATATGAGATGGTTTTACACGATTCCTTTTGCACCTTGTATATTAATTATTCGTTTAATGTTAAAAGAAATCTGTAATCCAATTCTGAGATTAAAAAGTAAGTAATTATTGTCTATTGGCTAACGCCGTCAGGCGACTTCAGGCCTATATTTAAAAAAAAAAACATTTTTGTTGCTGGTTTAACCATATTAAAAAAAAAAATTGTTTATGAGCGATTAATTAAACCCATGTATTAAATAATAAAATAAAAGCACAGATACTCACTGAACTTCACCGAGAACGGTATCAAAGTGGAGGTTGGCTCATACCACGGCACTGCAAAGAACACTGATAAAATTCGAGTGACTCCCGCCGTTATATTTCGGTGTGTATCGCCACGCAGATGCGTCAAGATAACACCCATTTTATTGAACTTTAGGCTGTTAGTACGCTTTGTCTCTTTATAGTGAAACTAGATGTGCCACGCGGTTTTACTCACGTTAAACTCTATAGATTATAGCCTATGTGTTATTCCGATATATCCTACTAATATTATAAATGCGAAAGTTTGTGAGTATGGATGTTTGTTACTCTTTCACGCAAAAACTACCGAACGCATTTTGATGAAACTTTGTAGTAATATAGCTTATACATCCGAACAAAACATAGGCTATAATTTATAAATTTAAATTTAAACGCAGGTAAAGCCGCGGGGCACGGCTAGTAAGCTATATTACTATAAAGTTTCAACAAAATCAGTTTATCCATTTGTTTTTCGAACTATATTTTTACTATAAGAAAATTTGACAATATACTTATATATTTCTAAATACATACATATCATAGATAAATTACACCCAGACGAAAAACAACAGTAATCCTGGGTGGGAATCGAACACACGACCTCTGGCTTAGCAGGGTCACTAAACACTAGGAGAAGAGGCTAGTCATATTATTAACTAACTTTACACATAAACAATGAAACCTATGTACTTACTAACTATTATAAACTAGAGATGCACTTTTAAAATTATGTTACGGTTCGGTTCATTCTACACTCAAATATATGTTTTAAGTATAACTGATTGAATTTTAATATTGTCGGTACATTTAACTGTAAATAATTTTAAAATGTAGACTAGTTAATGTGCATGTAGGATATATTAGTAACGCTACCGTTATACGTGTCGACGTTATGATTTAGAGATCTGAACGAAATGAAGAATTATTATGTTAAGCGGCATGTGGCACGCTTACAGATACAATAATTATACTCGGCTGAAATATATGCTTAAAGTTGACTCTGCCATAGATTGGCGTTGTGAAAGTGGAAGCATGCGATGCAGGGTGGCCAAAATACTTTTTTTGGATTTTTTGATAGAACCTATTGGTAAGGTTAGCGGTGTTTCCCCGGGATTCGGTGCGCACTAATAAATAAATAAAATTTAAATAAAAAAGGTTTTAATTCACGTAGACTCTAAAAAAGTGCTTGTAAATAGTCAGAACATGTTTGTAGTAATATATAATTAATTAATTAATTTATAATTATTTCTAGGTACATATAGATATTTAGGTACACGGAATGTATATAAAAAAACACATGTCGAAACACATGTTGTCATGCCAGTGACCGTTGTCATGCGTAATATGAACCTAGAAAGAATGAGACATAATTTTATTTAGCGCCGAGTCCTCATTTAAGTATAGGTCTTATACAAGAAAGGAAGCGTGTAATCCCGAAAATACTGCTATGTATGAGGTGTGTACAGGAAGTGCATCTTTTCATCAAATCTACAGTATTGGTTTTTGGATTTGGAGTTGAATTGGAAAACAATCACGCTGGTGCATGACAAGGAGTATTCACACTGCTTGGAGAGTAAACTACCGGGAATTGCCCTAGTCTGCGCTTCCACAAGATCTCAGTCCCTTTGAGCTCTCATAAAACATGCTCCTAAGATGTATCCTACAGGTTTTGGATTAACTGACAACAACTTTTTTGAACTTTTAATTCCCTCCTAAGATTATGGAATGGCAATATTTTCGTAATATTTTTTTTATTTTATTTGAATAGTTCTAGAATTATTGCGAATTGATGTACCCCGTGGTTTCCCTCGCGTTCAACTTTATAAATTATAGACTATATGTTATTTGAATCTATAAGCTATATTACTACAAAGATTCATCAAAATCCGTTTGTTTGTTGCTCTTTCACGCAAAAACTACAAAAGAGCAACAAACACAAACTTTCGCCTTTATAATATTAGTGTTGTAGTTCGATACATTCTAATAAACTAGTTAAACCATTTAAAGACTTGTGTTGACATCAAATAATTAATATAATGTGCATTAAAATATTTAATAAAATCCCTTATAAGTTTAAATCTTTGACGTTCAATAAATTTAAAATACAGTTGACAAAGTGGCTTGCTGAGAAATGTCTTTATAGCATCCATGAATTTATTGAATATAAATTATAATAATTGATTATTTTTAAATACTTTTTTGGGGTTCCGTAGCCAAATGGCAAAAAACGGAACCCTTATAGATTTGTCATGTCTGTCTGTCTGTCTATCGGTCCGTCCGTATGTCACAGCCATTTTTTTGCGAAACTATAAGAGCTGTACTGTTGAAACTTGGTAAGTAGATGTATTCTGTGAACCGCATTAAGATTTTTTACACAAAAATAGAAAAATAATAATAATTTTGGGGGTTCCCCATACATAGAACTGAAATTCAATTTTTTTTGTCGTACCCATACGTGAGGGTTATCTATGGATAGGTCTTCAAAAATGATATTGAGGTTTCTAATATCATTTTTTTTTTAAACTGAATAGTTTGCGCGAGAGACACTTCCAAAGCGGAAAAATGAGTGTCCCCCCCTGTAACTTCTAAAATAAGAGAATGATAAAACTAAAAAAATATATGATATACATTACCATGTAAACGAACAACGAAAATTGGTTTGAACGAAATCAAGTAAGTAGTTTTTTTTTAATCCGTCCTAAATCGTAAACCGCAATTTACCTTTCATTTAATCAACTGAAATACTTGCTGCTGCGGAACCCTTCATGTCCGAGTCGTCGCTCGTCACTCGGTTGACATGATGATAATCATGATGAAATAGACAATATTTACCCTTTTTTAAAACATACTAGCGACCTACTTCTTAATGAATTTTGACTTGACTGGCATGTTGGTTGTGGTTAGTGACGCTGAATGCTAAGGCAGAGTTTATGAGTTCGAACCCCACTCAGGACAAATTTGGGCGAGGCACACAATTATTTATAGTACTTTTAATTTATATCTAACCTTTTATTTGAAAAGCATAGCCTATCGAAAATAATATTATAACTAAAAATCGGTTCACGAACTCCGAAGAAATTGTGTAACAAATATGTTTACAAAAACAAGCCCAGTCGAATAGATAACGAAAAAATAATAATTCAAAATTTTCTTAAGAAAAAATGTCCATTATTAATTTTCGAATTTGAACTGAGGACTTCATTATCTCCGGTTCAACAATATTGATCTTAACTTTCAAAGAAAAAAATACTATTAGAACAAGAATTCCCTATCGAATACAAGAATATTTAAAAACAATAGGCTGAGTTCAAATTATTCAAAATTAATAATAAAGCGGCTTGAGTCTCTTTGCACTCAGCTGTCTGCAAGTAATCGGCGAGGTAAAGCACCTAATAATACGGTCAGTCTATAGATGGTTACGTTAAGATTGACTTCGGATTAAAGGAGTATTACATCTTGACATTTTGTTTTATTATCTATTTGATCTTTACATTTATAATATGCCTTATGTTAAATAGTTCTGTGGTTTAAATTTAATTTTATTCAAACTTGTTTAATATTCCTAAATGGGTATATGTTTCGTATAAGTTTGTGCAATGTATCAAAAATTTGTAAGAAAAGTAATCAATTTAGACTAGTTATTCTTTGTATAACAAAATTTATTAAATTACCTACTCTTTGCAATGTCCTAACAGGATTAATAAAAACACATTAAAAGCAATAAACGTTAAATCTTGAATTTATTATTGATCTTATTGAAATGGTCTTCGCTACCTTTCGATAGAAAAATAAACCATAATTATAGTAGTCTATTATTAACTAACTTTACACATAAACAATGAAACCTATGTACTTACTAACTATTATAAACTAGAGATGCACTTTTAAAATTATGTTACGGTTCGGTTCATTCTACACTCAAATATATGTTTTAAGTATAACTGATTGAATTTTAATATTGTCGGTACATTTAACTGTAAATAATTTTAAAATGTAGACTAGTTAATGTGCATGTAGGATATATTAGTAACGCTACCGTTATACGTGTCGACGTTATGATTTAGAGATCTGAACGAAATGAAGAATTATTATGTTAAGCGGCATGTGGCACGCTTACAGATACAATAATTATACTCGGCTGAAATATATGCTTAAAGTTGACTCTGCCATAGATTGGCGTTGTGAAAGTGGAAGCATGCGATGCAGGGTGGCCAAAATACTTTTTTTGGATTTTTTGATAGAACCTATTGGTAAGGTTAGCGGTGTTTCCCCGGGATTCGGTGCGCACTAATAAATAAATAAAATTTAAATAAAAAAGGTTTTAATTCACGTAGACTCTAAAAAAGTGCTTGTAAATAGTCAGAACATGTTTGTAGTAATATATAATTAATTAATTAATTTATAATTATTTCTAGGTACATATAGATATTTAGGTACACGGAATGTATATAAAAAAACACATGTCGAAACACATGTTGTCATGCCAGTGACCGTTGTCATGCGTAATATGAACCTAGAAAGAATGAGACATAATTTTATTTAGCGCCGAGTCCTCATTTAAGTATAGGTCTTATACAAGAAAGGAAGCGTGTAATCCCGAAAATACTGCTATGTATGAGGTGTGTACAGGAAGTGCATCTTTTCATCAAATCTACAGTATTGGTTTTTGGATTTGGAGTTGAATTGGAAAACAATCACGCTGGTGCATGACAAGGAGTATTCACACTGCTTGGAGAGTAAACTACCGGGAATTGCCCTAGTCTGCGCTTCCACAAGATCTCAGTCCCTTTGAGCTCTCATAAAACATGCTCCTAAGATGTATCCTACAGGTTTTGGATTAACTGACAACAACTTTTTTGAACTTTTAATTCCCTCCTAAGATTATGGAATGGCAATATTTTCGTAATATTTTTTTTATTTTATTTGAATAGTTCTAGAATTATTGCGAATTGATGTACCCCGTGGTTTCCCTCGCGTTCAACTTTATAAATTATAGACTATATGTTATTTGAATCTATAAGCTATATTACTACAAAGATTCATCAAAATCCGTTTGTTTGTTGCTCTTTCACGCAAAAACTACAAAAGAGCAACAAACACAAACTTTCGCCTTTATAATATTAGTGTTGTAGTTCGATACATTCTAATAAACTAGTTAAACCATTTAAAGACTTGTGTTGACATCAAATAATTAATATAATGTGCATTAAAATATTTAATAAAATCCCTTATAAGTTTAAATCTTTGACGTTCAATAAATTTAAAATACAGTTGACAAAGTGGCTTGCTGAGAAATGTCTTTATAGCATCCATGAATTTATTGAATATAAATTATAATAATTGATTATTTTTAAATACTTTTTTGGGGTTCCGTAGCCAAATGGCAAAAAACGGAACCCTTATAGATTTGTCATGTCTGTCTGTCTGTCTATCGGTCCGTCCGTATGTCACAGCCATTTTTTTGCGAAACTATAAGAGCTGTACTGTTGAAACTTGGTAAGTAGATGTATTCTGTGAACCGCATTAAGATTTTTTACACAAAAATAGAAAAATAATAATAATTTTGGGGGTTCCCCATACATAGAACTGAAATTCAATTTTTTTTGTCGTACCCATACGTGAGGGTTATCTATGGATAGGTCTTCAAAAATGATATTGAGGTTTCTAATATCATTTTTTTTTTAAACTGAATAGTTTGCGCGAGAGACACTTCCAAAGCGGAAAAATGAGTGTCCCCCCCTGTAACTTCTAAAATAAGAGAATGATAAAACTAAAAAAATATATGATATACATTACCATGTAAACGAACAACGAAAATTGGTTTGAACGAAATCAAGTAAGTAGTTTTTTTTTAATCCGTCCTAAATCGTAAACCGCAATTTACCTTTCATTTAATCAACTGAAATACTTGCTGCTGCGGAACCCTTCATGTCCGAGTCGCACTTGGCCGGTTTTTTATGTTTCTAATAATAATTAATTGTAGTCAAATAATCTATTTTTTATGTATGCGTATGGAAATGTTATCCAATCAGTTTATGCTGTATTTGTAAGCCCGAAAGAGTAAAACATGGCGCACATATTATGTTTTGTTACTAATTTAATACTCACCTGTGTTTGTGACAAATAAAGATTTTGTATGTATTTGTATTAATGTGATTAGGATTAGGATGTACGTTTTTTACATTACCTTAGCACAAAAAGTTATTCATATTATTTAATACAACTTATTTAATACAAACTAATTTATGTAACGTATACCTAGCCGAGAGTAGAACGGGTCGACGATGCGTTATCTTAAAGTTCTTAAGTCTGTATGAGAGATAAGGGACCGCGGGAGGGCTGGTTGAACTCCGCGTTGAGTGATAGAATGTTTGCTCTTACATAAGCGAGTACGTGGGGTCATCGTGTTGCATGAGATCATCTGTTTTGTTCTAGCATGCATGCGCATGTACTAACGATAATAGTTCCACAGAGTTCGTAAACCTATTTATAAATTAGGTGCGCCCGTAGATAGAAAATCAAGTGGTCAATAATTCAAACTGTCATCCACCATCTCAGTGTATACAGGCTGGTTGAGGAGTTGACGTTCAAACGTAAAATTTATATACTTTATGATACACTGCCTTATAAAAAAAGAGGTACTGTTAGCTCTAGTCTGGTCTCGCTAAGATTGAATAGGCAAAATAGCAACTTAGCTAACTTACGAATTTTCAATATTACGACAATTATTAGCCAGTTTTCCTAGTGAGCAGTTTTTAGGGTTCCGTAGCCTAATGGCAAAAAACGGAACCCTTGTAGACTCGTCATGTCTGTCTGTCTGTCCGTCCGTATGTCACAGCCACTTTTTTCCGAAACTATAAGAGCTGTACTGTTGAAACTTGGTAAGTAGATGTATTCGGTGAACCGAAATAGACCAGGGTCGATAATTTTTAAAACCAAAAAAAATAATAGTAGAATGAAACCCATTAGAAAAGGAGGGGAATATTATAAAAATGAAAGGAAAAATAATTTACGGGCGATCTGAGGTCGGGAAGGGGATGGGGGTGAGTTTTTAAGGGTAAAAAACGGTTTTTCCCGATTTCCGGCAAAACTAAAAGTCCTATCGAAAAAAGTCAAATGGCAAAGTTGTAGGTAATAAAAAGATCTAAAACTTTTGTATTTACACTTTTTTCACATAACCTAAAATTTATGTGAAAACTTCAGTAAACCAAGTTTTTGGTTTTTAATTTTTATCTTTTACATATTTTTTTCTTTTTTAACGGAATTTGGTGAAAACTTACCTTTTTATGTCCCAAATACGCTGTAATTTATTTGATTAAAAATATTTATTTTTTCACCTTATTTTGAATTAATATCGAAAAAACACCCTAATTTTCAATCGAAAAGTTACCCGTCAAAATATCAGCTTTTTCCAAAGAGTTGGTATGTTTTCTGTTCGTTGAAATCTCTACTTTCCGATGGTGAAAAAAGTACCTATAGTAAATCTTCTCAGAAAATGCAAAAAAAATCGAAACCTTTTTTTTATTACTATAAAAAAATTTGAGCTATTTATTAAAATTAACACTTTAATTACTCAAAAAACATTAGATTACATGTAACATTGATAAAAAAAAATTGCAAATAAAAATATACTACTATAATTAACAAATAAATAAGTTAATAAAATTAATATTTAATAAGACATCTACAATATTTGGAGAAAGTTGTCGAATCTTCTTTAAATTATATGCGTAGATGTCTATTTATATTTTAAGATAAATTATATACCTGAGTGACCTACGAAAAATAGTAGCTCATCAAAAGGTATTTCATGGAGAAGTGGGAAAGGGGCTAGGCGGGTCTGGGTCTTACTACATACATACTAATAATAATCTCCTTAATTTTGCACAAAAAAATTATGTTAATCCCATAAAAAATATATATTTCAAAATACATAAAAATATATTAAAAATCTATAAAAAATATACATCATAAATATATTTTAATAACAAACGTTTGGCCGATTTTCAAATATATTTTATACATTTCAAATATATTTCAGATATATTCAAAATATATGAAATAGGTATACATGAAAATCAGCCAAAATTTAGTTTTCAAAAATATATTTACTATACATATTTTTTATATATTTATACATTTTAAATAGAATTTTAATATATTTATAATATATTTTTTATACATTTTGACATTTATTTCTTTAATATTTTGTTGTTTAAAAATATTGTTGAATAACGTTATCAGAATAAAGTATCTACATTTAATTGTACGATTCACATTTATATTTATATATAATGAGATTTTCTATGACATAAATGTAATTAGTATTAAATAAATCAACTTTTTAATTGAAACAAATTGCAGCAATCAAATTTTTTGATGATTTTTTTCATAATAATTAAAAACAAATTTGGAATTCGAGTTATTTTCGATTTTTGCATTTTATGAGAAAATTTACTATAGTAACATATATTATTTTTTTCACCATCAGCAAGTAGAGATTTCAACGAAAAGAAAACATACCAACTTTTTGAAAAAAGCTGATATTTTGACGGGTGACTTTTCGATTGAAAATTAGGGTGTTTTTTCGATGTTAATTCAAAATAAGGTGAAAAAATAAATATTTTTAATCAAATAAATTACAGCGTATTTGGGACATAAAAAGGTAAGTTTTCACCAAATTTCGTTAAAAAAGAAAATATTATGTAAAAGATAAAAATAAAAAACCAAAAACTTTGTTTTTTGAAGTTTTCACATAAATTTTAGGTTATGTGAAAAAAGTGTAAATACAAAAGTTTTAGATCTTTTTATTACCTACAACTTTGCCATTTGACTTTTTTCGATAGGACTTTTAGTTTTGCCGGAAATCGGGAAAATCCGTTTTTTACCCTTAAAAACTCACCCCCATCCCCTTCCCGACCTCAGATTGCCCGTAAATTATTTTTGCTTTCATTTTTATAATATTCCCCTCCTTTTCTAATGGGTTTCATTCTACTATTATTTTTTTTCACTTTTTATTATTTTTAAACGCTTCTACCCTGGTCTAAAATAGAAATAGGAAAAGAATAATAATTTTGGGGGGACCCATACATAGAACTGATCCATGTATCGTACCCATCCATGATGTCTATGGATAAGTCTTCAAAAATGATATTGAGGTTTCTAATATCATTTTTTTCTAAAATGAATAGTTTGCGCGAGAGACAGTTCCAAAGTGGTAATATGAGTGTCCCCTTCCTTCCCTTCCCGCTACGCTACGGCTTATCATAAAGTACGGATACTCCTCATCATAAAGTATCTAAATTTTGCGTTTGAACGTCAACCCCCCGGCCACCCTGTATGTGAAAATGTACTTGATATGCATAAAAGTATAGAATCCTTCGGTAAAAAAAGATGTTATGATTATATTAAAAACAGACACCGTGGTTGATAGATTAATCCTGGAATAATAAAAACTGCTCACTAGGAAAACTGGCTAATAATTGTCGTAATATTGAAAACTCGTAAGTTACCTTAAGTTACTATCTTGCCTGTTCAACCTTAGCGAGACCAGACCAAAGCTAACAGTACCTTTTTTGATATGGCAGGGGGAATGCCTATGCATCCCACCTGCTAAAAGTGTCTGCGGATGGGTATGTCGGACTCGCACTGACTAAACCTAATCGGCCATGCACTTCTTCTTGCGTTTAATGGGGGGAGCCCCGGGAACGCGGGTATGCTGTTCCGGTGTCCCCCTTTTGCGCCATGATTCAGATTGTCGCGCCAGTACCCTAGGAACTAGGAGTAGTGCCAGCTCGGCACAGCGACAGCGCCACAAGCAGTTTGTTGTCTACCCAGAGCTGTTTGCACGTGGTGGCAGTAGAGGATAAGTGTGAGGACTAGCCTTGCTTATTTTTGTATTGATATTTGACTGCCTCTTTGGTCTAGCGTTAGCGTGTTCACCAGCAGAGAACGAAGTCCTGGGTTCAAATCCCAGGTCGGGCCAAAAAGTTTTTAGGACTTTTCTGTAAAAAGAAAAAAATCTCAGCATCAGTCCGAAGTCTGCGAGTTGGCAGTATTATACCCCCGTGCCTCGGAAAGCACGTAAAGCCGTCGGTCCTGTACCTGACCTCTTTCCGGTCGTGTCGCTAGGCGTCCCATCGGATCATGTGAGTGATGGAATAGAAAGTGCTCCTGTGTTTGCGGACACACTAGAGCACTATAATATGTCTTGAGCAGATGGCTAATCTCTGTTGAGACTTGCCGCCGTGGCCGAAATTCAGCTGGCAGGAGGAGGTTATTATTGATATTTCATTGCAAATAAAATTATTAGGTATTACAATTAGATTGATGCGGAAGCACCGCAATTCCGCATGCCAATACGAATGTTCGTGTTATTGCACTCGCAATAATGTATTATATCAAGGGCTAATATACTCACGAGTATTGTACAGACAGCACATCCAGCTACCCCAATCTGTCAAATTTCTTTAATAGATTTTCAACTTTATCAGATAAGCATAAGGTTCACTTTTAATTGGCGAAATTTAACAGATTGGGGTAGCTTGATGTGCTGGCGTCCATACCTAGAGTTTTTAGCAATCAACTAAGTATGTCAAGATTCATTTAGTTTGTAGTTTTATTGTCTAGAACGTTTCCCTCGTTCATCTCTATTTGTCTGTGAAGCAAACCAACAAAACGAATGCAAAAAATGGACAAACAACTCTAACAATAAAGCTAATAAGTATCTTGGGACAGCTAACATACTGCTATCTGATCCTAAACTGGACACCTTGGATGTCTCAAGGTATCCGAATGGCAATGCGACGTAGAGATCGTGCATTTCGAACATATAAAAGAGATCGATCTGAGGAACAGTGGGACCTTTACATGGTTGCTAGGAATCGGTGTAATCAGATGATACGTAATGCTAAAGGCCGACATATTCTTAACAATATATCTGCACCTACTCCTGCCGGTATCTGGAAGTTCCTCGGGGCTCTAGGTATCGGCAAGTCGCGACATTTAGACCTTCCTAGCTCAATTGGATTAGATGATCTAAATCAACATTTTTCCACCACTTCAGTTATACATTCAGTCTAAAAAGTATCGGGAATGGATGATTTGTTTATGGTTCCAAATTCAAATTTTGTTTTTTTTTGTTGTTGTTAGATGGGCACAACTGTTTTCCATTTTGGCGCGGAGTTTGAGTTGCATCTGTTATTTATATTAAATACAGTGCTGGTTTTAGTAATATCATATATAGTGTGTATTACGAATTTCATAATGGACAAAAATATCGAACCAAAGAATTTCGTGTTCGGAGTCACTGAAAATGTTACAGAAGGCTTACGGTGAATCGATTTTATCAAAAACTCGTGCTTATGAGTGGTTCAAAGCGTTCAAAAGCGGTCGAGATGTGATGAAAGATTTGCCTCGCTCTGGTAGGCCATCAACGTCTGCAACTGAAGTTAACATCGCAAAAGTGAAAGAAATCCTCATTCAACTCTGAGAGAGATAGCCGCCGAACTTTCTGTACCTCACGAGTCGATTCGTACCATTTTAACTAATCATTTGGGTGTGAAACATGTTGCCGCTCGGCTAGTCCCAAAAAATCTGAATTTTCTCCAAAAACTCAATCGCATGAAAGTCGCTGAGGACATGGTAGAACGAGTCAATTCCAACCCAACATTCATGAAACGCATTGTTACTGGTGACGAGACGTGGGTTTACGAGTTTGACATGCAAACTAGTAAACAAGCTTCGGAGTGCCGCCTTCCAACAGAACTGAAACCGAAAAAACCACGCCAAAGTCCATTAAAAGTCAAAGTCATGTTAACTGTTTTCTTAGACTATCGCGGTGTTGTGCACTCTGAATTCTTAACGGAAGGTCGAACGGTAAATAAAGAATATTATTTGAGCGTTATGCGGCGTTTAAGAGAGCAAATTCGACGAAAAAGGCCAGATTTGTGGAAAGAAAATTCTTGGATTTTGCACCACGATAATGCGCCTTCGCACAAGGCCATCATTGTGAACGAATTTTTGACCAAACACTCAACAAATACCATCCAGCAACCACCATATTCACCAGATATGGCTCCAGCTGATTTCTTTCTTTTTCCTAAACTCAAATTACCACTTCGTGGTACCCGTTTTCAATCGGTAGAAGACATAAAAGAGAATTCGCGGCGAGAACTGAACTCAATTCCGAAAGCAGCTTTTAAAAAATGTTTTGATGAATGGATTATTCGTTGGCGTAAGTGTATCGTTTCTGAAGGAGCATACTTTGAAGGTGATAAAATAAATTTGGATGAATAACAAACATTTTGTATATTATTGATCTTCTCCCGGTACTTTCTTGACAGAGTAGTGGATCATGAAACCAAAAACTGTACAATCAACTTCCTAGATGGTCTAACGCGTTCTAATATTAATCCTTTTCACTTTTCTCCAGTTGATACAAAAGAGATCAAGAAGATTACCCTTTTTATAAAATCCAATGCTGTTGGCTGCGATAACATCAGCCGACGTATGTTAATCCGAATCCTGGAACACATCCTGCCTGTCATATGCCATATCATCAATTTTACGTTTGAGTCTGGATATTTTCCCACATTATGGCGTAAAGCACATGTCCGTCCACTTCCCAAAGTCTCAAATCCAACACTTCTATCCCACTATCATCCCCCCCTTCATATCTAAAGTCCTTGAGTCTATTTATTGTCCATACCCAGCTTTCCCATTTCATTCTGACCCACAACCTGATAAGTCCCTTTCAATCTGGATTTCGGCTCATTCATAGCACTACTACTGCTCCCCTTAAAGTGACTGGTGATATTAGGGCAGGTATGGAGGTCACTAAGGTCACAATTTTGGTCTTAGTCGACTTCTGTAATGCCTTTAATTGACGGTATTAAAGGCACGATATCCCGTTAGCCATCCTTTCCCATCTTATGGTCTCTGATGAATCGCTGGAATGGTTTTCTTCTTATCTTCGGGGCGTCAGCAGTCGGTACGCATTGACGAGGTTTTATCTCAAGGCGGTATTCTTTCACCTCTGTTGTTTTTTGATCTTCAGTGTTTGTGTATCACATTCAGTGTTGTTGTTAGTGTATCATCTTTATACCGACGACCTACAATTGTACGCGCAGGCAAGTATTGACAGACTATCTGAAGCAGTCCACAAAGTTAACAGCGATCTTGACTCTATTAAGAATTGGTCAAATAGATTTGGACTAACTGTCAATCCGGTCAAAACTCAAGCAAACATAGTGGGCAGTTCGCGTATGCTGAATAGGGTTGAGAATGATATTCTTCCTCCTATAATATTTAACTATTAATTAATGAATAATGGTGAGCATTATTCCCGTTAGTCAAAATGTAAAAAATCTTGGGCTGATTATAGACTCAACACTTAGCTGGAAAAATGTAGTTGCAAGCATCAGTCAGAGAGTTACCGGGATCTTGAGGATGTTATACAGATTAAAAAGCTTTTTACCATCTGAGACAAAAGTGATGCTCGTGCAGGCCCTTATCCTACCCATAATCGACTATGGTGATGTATCTTACTTTGACCTGAATGCAGATCTCCTCAATAAACTTGACCGTCTTCTGAATAACTGCATTCGATTACATTGGATGCCTATTCGTCACCGCAGAAACCTGAGGGCTCTTACTTCATTGTTTTCTATTCTTAATTCTCCTTCTCCTCCTATGTACTTTATTCCTCATTTTCAATATGTATGCTCTAATCACAGCAAAAATCTTCGTTCAACCTACAACCGACTTCTACAATGCCCTTCACATCGCACTGATTTTCTTCATGATTCCTTTTTCGTGCAGTCTATACTTCTTTGGAATACGCTACCTCCGGAGATTAGAATGGCTAAGAGTCGATTCTCTTTCAAAAAGAAAGCACGTGAGCACATTTTAAATAAAATAAAGTCAGAAACCTCTCATCAGTAATCTTATTTATGTATATATTAATGTATGTATAGATTTATGTATTTATAATAATATATATTTTATAATATGTATAAAATAATATTTATAGTAAGTAGTTATGTATTTATGCTTATATAGAGTACAAAAAAGTATCTACAATTTACTTAAACGTTCATTCGTACACCTACCATATTATCTCTGCATCACCCAAAGGTCGACTGGTAGAGAATGCCTTTGGCATTAAGTCCGCCTTTGTACAGTTTGTGTACTAAAGTTTAAATATAATAAAAAAATAAATTATAATTGTAGATAGATAGATAGAGTACACTTTTTCGGTGGTCTTATCGTTTTATAGCGATCTCTTCCAGAAAACCGTTGGGTGGAAAAGGAAAAGTAAGATGGAAAAGGCGGTAGTTGTAAGTGTACTTTCGTGTGTATACAATATTTAATGTTATGTACATATGTACAAGCTTCATAAATATATACTTATATTTGTCTAAATACTAATAATAATATACTATACTCACATACATAATATTATTATCTTTTTAATTAAAGAGTTACAGTAAGACATATAATACACACATAAATAAATTACACGCAGACAATAGAAAAAAATAATTATTATTCTTCCCTGCTCACAGAAAATATAAATTTCAAACAAGTGTATTTGTAAATGTATGTACAAAGGCAAGCGTGACTCATAGATGAGTTTTCTTCCAGCAAACCACTGACAGTGGGAGATTTGTAGAAGAAGGAAAAAACAGTGAACAACATCACAAAGAAAAAATAGATTTTTATTCAAGTAGACGTAGAAAAAAGCACCTTTAAATGTCCAGAACATGTTTTTAGTAATAATATTTCTAGGTACAGACTCCAGCACATCCAGCTACCCCAATCTGTCAATTTTTTTTATAGATTTTCAACTTTATCACAAAAGTATAAGGTTCACTTTCAATCGGGGAAATTTGACAGATTGGAGCTTGATGTGCTGGTGATAAAGATATTTTGATACACGGTACATTTAGCAATAACATTTATTTTGAAATAGTTTTGATATAGTTAGTAACTAAACAGATAAGCTTACATAAAGTTATCCTCAAAGATATTATTTATTATAGGTGTAATTATCGAGATTTATGATATTAGATATCCTACTAATATTATAAACGTGAAAGTTTGTAAGTATGGATGGATGGATGTTTGTTACTCTTTCACGTAAAAACTACTAAATGGATTTTAATGAAACTTTACAATAATATAACTTATAAATCAGAATAACACTTGGCTACAATTTATAAAGATATTGTGTGAATTTTCCAAAATATGACGATAAGTGTCAAGTAAGTAGGCAAAAATCTACCATCTGCGAGCTATTCTGGCGTGCATTGTCAAAACCGCTAGAGGTACACTTCCTACTAATATTACAAATGCGAAAGTTTGTGAGTATAGATATATGTTTGTTACTCCTTGACGCTAAAACTACTTTAACGCGGGTGAAACCATGTGGCATAACTAGTATTTTATATGGCGGACCTTGTGTTTATAACGACGGTCGCGCTTTAATGTTACCATCGGATCCACTGCGCCCTAACTGAGAAGACCCAGCGAAACAAACTCAGTGGGCTTTTTTATCAGAATTAAAAGACTATTAATCGTACTCGAGTATGTTTCGCCGGACCGTCTCAACTGGGCCGTGTTGAAACCGGTAGTAGATGAACCTGCTGAGTTTGTTTCGCTGGGTTTCTCAGTTGCGGCGCATTGGATCCGGCGGTAGCATTAAAGCGCGACCGTCGTTTTAAACAGAAGGTCCGTTATAATAATAATATTGAATTCATACCTTAATATAGACAGAACCATTCAGACAATATGTAGTAAAATATAAATTTCAATACATAATATTAAAAACTTCACCTAAACATAATCTCATTGACAATAACTTAATACAAGCAAGTCAAATATCACTACCAATATAAAATAAATTGTATAAATGTTTTAACATTCCGTGTACCTAAATATCTGTAATAAGTAACTAGAAATAATAACTGTATTACTACAAACATGGTCTGACTATTTACAAGCGCTTTTTTAAAGTCTACGTGAATAAAAACCTTTTTTATTTTTTTACTCAACACACAAAGATATGTTCTAGGTGGAAATCAGCGTCAGTAACTTCTCGACCAACAGGGAAAGGTAAAATGAATCGGGTGTAAATCATTTTAGGTGGTAAAGTAAGTTCTTAGGTTTAAATCTCACCTGTGTACGACCACTCATCACGTGTATATAATACATGACTTTCATTTTTATCGATAAATTTTATTACTTTGTGTTGTTTGACATTGTTATTCCAATAACAATCACCTACGAGTTGTTTTGCTAAAATTACTTTTTTACAAACATTTTTTGATAAATTAAGGTCATTAACCGACTTTTTATAATCTTTAAGATACAAAAAATATTATTATTGACTTTATATTTATATGTAATTGAACCTTTTGAGTTCAAATAAATAACGTGATTCTTATTCGCTTACTCTAATTGATTTTTGTAATCGCTTTCTCCCTTGTGGTCGCGTATATCATATAGGTACAGGCCGAGGAATTGATGTTCAAACGCTAAGATACTTTATGATGAGGAGTATCGCATCACCCCTCTGTATGTTCTACGATTTTGCGTAGTTTATCTTCTAAATTTTGCGTTTGAACATCAACTCCTCGGTAACCCGATATAATGACACTTATATCTAAACGAATATTATAAAAAGGAAAGACTTGACTTTTTAATGAATTTAATAACTACATTTAAAATAGTATTTTATTTGTTTGTAATTAAAGAATAGGGCTTGACAATGGTCATTAACCTAGCAAGACATTTAATGTAACCCACCCCACATACTGCTGAATGTCCCAGAGAAGGAAAAGGATTGCAGTAAAACCATTAAAATAAAATAAAAATTGTTTGTAATTGATAAATTCTAAAACTGTTTTAGATTTTGAGAAATTCTTTAGAGCTATAGCAAGCATTATTAACAAGTAACATGGGCTTTGCTGATCTCATAATAGTCTATTCGTTTTATGACGTTTACAGTTTGCCTAAATGGGTTTTAATACTTCACCAGATATTTGAGGTCTTTGGGATTTCCGTTTTTGGGATTTTAACCTCGGATCAGGGGCAGTTTTTTTTTTTTTATTCTCCAAAAGATTTGAACAGATTCATAGTAAATCTAAATAGTACCTACAATAGTATGGTGGCCCGCGCGTCAGGCAACCCCAACTCGTCAAAAAAATTCCTTATAGTAACTTAAATATTTCAGTACAGTACACAAAAAGCACCCAATATACATCAGCCCAGAGTGTAATCCAATGTGCATGTTGTACACTAGGTAAACCCGCATACATAACATAAAAAAAGAGATGGCTATGAAGAAGCTAATCTGTGTCTCAATGTTTTTTATAGGTTTAAGCAATTGAGAGGGGATTACGCAAATCTATTGTGTCGTGAATAGTTACGTCGTGTGTTACATAGATTTTATCTAAATTTACTATTCAAAATACTTTCCAGAATATAAATAGTAATGCAAATAACAGCGATTGCCTTTAAATAGATCACAACTTACAGTTTTTCTTTCCGACGGGCGCTGTGATTCTGGTAGTGAAACTGCCTCTTGATTCATAGGTTCGATTCCATGCGGGTTAGATCCGCGCATAATTTTATCTTGGTCTGGGTATTTTCTGTGTATTTTAAAAGTAAATATGTATTTTTATGTATTGTCTATTGTGCAGACATTGCTTAAATTAGGTTAGATAGCGATGCGTGATATTTATTTATTATCAACCAACAAGAATCATTACAGGTTACACCTAATTCAATAGTGTTGTTACATAATACACTGCCCGTGTGGATTCACTCAGAGTACGCGTAAATATATCAGTATGTTGTGACACCGCACCGCTTAGACCGCGTTCAGCGCCCGTGTCAGGGGTGCCTTCTGTAGCAGTGCCTCTAGCACGAGTTCCTGCAGTTTACTTACTCGATCACACGTACAGTTTCGTCCCATACATTGAGCACCAGAGTTTTAGTTTCCGCGAGAGGCGCTGGTGCTCAATGTATGGGAGGAAACTGTACATGTGATCGAGTAAGTAAACTACAGGAACTCGTGCTAGAGGCACAGGTTAGTGCGCGCTGGCGGCACCCATATTAAAGGCATTTATAAAATTTATAACAAACAAAATATCTTAAACAGTTACCAGACTGCCATCTGATCCCAAACTAAGCAGAGCCTGTGCTATGGCAATCAGACAACTGATGATCATACCTACCCAAAAGTGTGATAGGGCGAGGCGAATGGGAGTTGAGAGGGAGATATAAGTTAGTGGAGTTAAAACAAGAGATAGTAACGTTAAGTACCTAGTCAGTTATGTTTCATGTATCTAAGTTTTCTTATTGTGTATGTGTTGAGTAAGTCTTGGGGTTAGACCACACGACTGAAGCACACTTGTTTTTTCGGCATGTCGTTATAGTGCTAGCTATAACGACATGCCGAATAAAAGCTAGCTCCTAGGCCGAGGAGCTAGCCTTTCACTGATTTACCAGACAATAAAGGCGAACGTGGCGTAACGTGTGACGCCGTGGTTAAGACAGTCGCCTCGCCACTTCGGCTTCCGGGTTCGATTCCCGCACAGGAAATCTATTTGTGTGATCCATAAATTGTTGTTCTGAGTCTGGATGTACTTTATGTCTGTTATATGTTTGTAATGTACCCCGTGACACAGATTAATTTCCCTAGTAGGGGTATTGTCTTTGCACAATACTCACTTGTAACATAAATAGTTTGTACTACACTTGTAATATAAATAATAATGTAAACATAAATAATTAAAACAAATATTTAAGTAGGGCTCCCATACAACAAACATGATTTTTTGCCGTTTTTATATATATTTTCGTTTTTATTTTTATATACGGAACCCTTCGTGCACGAGTTGAATGAATGATTTATTTATTTTTCCGGAATTGTAGTGTACATTACAGTTGTTGTTATTTAAATGGTGCTGTACAATTCACTATATAATAGCACGAAAAAATAATGTGTTAATAATTCAGTCGACGTTTATTGATTACCATAATGTCAAAATTATAATTACAGTGAAGTGTTTACATCATCATCATATCAGCCGAAAGACGTCTACTACTGGTCAAAGGCCTCCCACAAGGATCTCCACAATAGCCGGTCCTGCGCTGCCCGCATCCAGCGGCTTCCCGCGAGCCGCACAAGATCGTCGGTCCACCTTGTAGGGGGCCTGCCCACGCTGCGTCTTCCGGTTCGTGGTCGCTAGTAGAGAACCTTTCTGCCCCATCGGCCGTCGGTTCTACGAGTTACGTGCCCCACCCACTGTGTTTACATACGTAGAATATAATAATAAAATCTAGGGACAATGTCACACAGATCATCCTAACCCCAAACTAAGCAAAGCTTGTACTATGGGTACCAGGCGACGATATACATACTTATATAGACAGATAAATACTTAAATACATAGTAAACATCCATGGCTCAGATACAAATATTCGTGCTAATCACACAAATATTTGCACTTACCGGGATTCGAACCCAGGACCACCAGCTTCGGAGGCAGGAGCACTACCAATTAGGCTACGGTGACCGTCAATCAGTTTTTATCTATAATCAAATCTATTTAGGCAGAGCCATGTCATCAATTCTAATAATTTTGAAGACATTTATTTAACGAGGCGTCTGGGGTATACGGAGACATGCCTGGAACACTATTTTCCTAATTTATCATTTATTATTAGGTGAGGTTATGCAGGCAGTTAATTTAAAAATATAGGCGGACTTCACTTCCTTAGCAAATAATTATTCAACAAAATCAATCAACTATGTTTAATGCGTCACCAAATCACTAATTAAGTAAGATTTTTATTTAAATTACGGCGATCCATCGATAATATGCGACCACTACAACGTCTCCAAGCAATAGTGACGTCAAGATGGCCGCCCGTTCGACGTTCCACCAGAGTGACACCGACCTATCACTCTTATCTATGCAGTTCTGTTGGTAGCGCCACGGCTGCGCCGTCATATTTATATTAGTTGGGTTTTTACTATATTCTATGTGTTTGTTGACTGCAGTATAATAATATATCAAGATATGTGGGTATTAGTTTGACCTTTGTCCGTTGATCCCTAGATGTTTACAGTACATGATTTCAATTAGCTCTTAGATATTTCCTGGAACGAAGTTCCTTATCGCGCGTTGTGAAAGGGGGCTAGACGGAAAAAAAACTCACGAAAAGTTGTCACGACACTTTTTGCAGCTGTGCGGCGTGCGCATGTTTCTCTGTCTGTCTCTCTCTCTCTTTCTTATAGAAAGCAAGCCAGATATTTTCATTTCTATTTCGCATTGAACAGTGTGGTGTCGCGACGATTAATTTTGTTAAGTGTATACAGGTTTTTGTACATAATAAATAATAAGAAATAACTTCGTTCCATTCGGGTGTCCCTTGACACCTCTCAAGTTTTTTTGAAGACATTTGTGGGTGACTTAATCCAACCAACCAACTAATATAAATATATTATTTTTTATATACTGTAGACACGGGTCTCATCGCGATAAATATTTAGGTAAATCATTACCTTGTTTACCCGACGTTTCGGCATGGATTGCACCAGCCGTGGTCACGGGTCGACTGGTGTGGCTCGGCAGCGTCGGCATTTCGGCATGGATTGCACCACGGCTGGTGCAATCCATGCCGAAACGTCGGGTAAACAAGGTAATGATTTACCTAAATATTTATCGCGATGAGACCCGTGTCTACAGTATATAAAAAATGTGTACAAATCGCGAAAGTTTAAAAACATTAATAAATATATTAGTTGGTTTTTTACTATATTCTATGTATTTGTTGACTGCAGTAATATAATATAACAAGATATGTGGGTATTAGTTTGACCTTTGTCCGTTGATCCCTAGATGTTTACAGTAAATGATTTCAATTAGCTCTTAGATATTTATTATCTATATTAATGGAAATAACGACATAAATAATAAACATTACTATAATATCCTAATAGCCGAATTTCGGCCACGGCGGCCAGTCTCAATGGAGACTAGCTGCGCGAGACATATTATAGTGCACAAGTATGTGAACAAACACAGGGGCACTTCCTATTCCATCACTCTCATTATCCGATGAGACGATTAGTGACACGACTGGAAAGAGGTCAGGTACGGGACTGACGGCTTTACGTGCTTTCCGAGGCACGAGGGTATAATACCGCTAAAAGTCTGGGCTAAGACTGAGAATTTTTTCCTTTTCCATAAAAGTCCCAAATCACTACTGGCCGGACCCGGGATTTGAATCCAGGAAGTCGTTCTCTGCGGGTGAACACACTACCACTTGATCAACGAGTTATAAAATATAGTATCAATTTTACTACCAATTTCAGATGATTTTATTTCATAACTTAGTAACCAACATCAAGGAATATGCCTAAACACTTTGTGAGAACAAAAGTAATCTTTATATTGAGTAATTTTAGCTTATCAGCATGCCAATAGATGGCGTTGACTAGTTTTCTAAATTGTGGTATGTAGATTCTCCACCTTTAAGAAAATAATAATGTTTCTGTTGCTTTTAGAGAGCAATCCCATTTTCCCAATCAATGTAGTAATGTTCGAGGTTCGCCTCGAGCAAACATACGAATACGACGAAAATATAAATAAATAAAAATAAATAAATAAAATAGTTTATTTCATTAACATTTCGCATATAACATAGTGTGGCTAGAACCACCCACAAAGCATGTAGTAACTAATGCTTGTGTTGGGTGACTCTGCTCCTCCCTAGGATTGGTACATTCTATTAATTAATTAAACTATTTTAGGTTTAATTACAATCACAATCAAAATAAAAACAATAGAAGTGATTGGAAACAAAAAAAAAAACTGGTATAATTCGAACTACTGGTAAACTAGTCTATAACTATGGTGTGTGTGTGTTTGTGTGTGTGTGTGAGTGTGTTTGTGAGTGTGTGTGTATCTGCCCCATACTGTCTGGCGGACTTCTAGCCGATGTAGTATCTTGGGATCGGTAAGTACGGTAGTCTAGAGTTCGTATTAAATAATAAGTTCTCAGTTTCACAAATCCCAATATAAAAGAACGAAAATGTGTGTTTTTGAATAAGGAATACCTAAGGTTTCAGATATATTTATTTAGATTAATCTTCTTCTTATCGTGTCGATGGTAAGAATTATATTCTATCTTCCCAAAATTGGGCAACGCTGAACCCTTTGGCTGAAGCGTCATACAAGTCCTGAAGGGAACGAGAGACTGGACAGGAGGGACAAACGGATAAATGTGCCATACTTTGGGGTGACACGCCGCACTCGCAGATCTTTTGTGATGTGGGAATGTAACCTTTTAGATTAATTAAATATAAGTTTTGAAAGCTGCTGAATGCGTGACGAGAGCGTTACGAAAAGTGTGATTGGGCTAAGCGAACGGAAGTTGAGAGGGACATATAAGGTAGTGAAGATAGAAAGAGAGTTACGTTTACGGTGGTAGCATTAAAGCCCGACCGTCGTTATTAACACAAGGTCCGTCATAATAATAATACCTTAATATAGACGGAACCATTGACAATATGTAGTTAAAATATTAGAATTAAACTAGATAATTAAACATAATCTCTTGACAATAACTTGATACGAGCTAGCTAAATATCAATGCTATAATAAAATAAATTTTATAAATGTTTTCATACAATGTGTACCTAAATATCTATGTTACTAGAAATAATAATGTATACAACTATATTACTACAAACATGTTCTGACTATTTACAAGCGCTTTTTTAAAGTCTACGTGAATAAAAACCTTTTTTATTTTTATTTTATTTTATACGTCTGTAAGAGTAAAAGATTTCGTGCTCACATTCTTTTTTCTCTGTCTCTCATAGCCAGTTACGTTTGGAATATCTACACACGCGGCATTTAACTGTCTTGGATCCCGCAACGAGTTTAATCAGAAAGAAACAAAGAGGAGTTAGAGAATTAATAGTTCCACTTCCCTCCAGAGCAAAGCGGGAGACAGAATGATGTAAAGAGGCTATGTAAAAATGAGAGATTTGCAACTAGAGAAACCAGCTTGATTCCAATAGTAGGTATGGCAAAAGCGCTTAAACGCACGGAAGTTGTTCCTTGTTGCCACAAGATCCGTATAATAAACTACTCCAGATATTGGTTGCAAGCTGTTTAACATAATACCGACTCGGTTCTGGCACTTTTCCGGCCGCTGCCGCGGCACGCTCGCTTCGCTCGCTCGGTTCGTGCGTTGTGGTCACAGTTCTAACCTAAACCAATAATTATGAATACTGACGGCCGACGGAAAGCCTTGTCGGTGTACAGTCTCTCAGCATTCAGTCGTACACTGACAAACTTAGCTGCGGAAGAGGGCACCGCTTTGGGGTATGTAGGTAAGGGATGTTTTGTATTATCCACGTGAAGACGCGAAGCTGCTCTTCCGATTCCATGAGGCCATTTTAATAATACGATTACTCACTAAGGGTCATGGTGAGGAATGGATGATGTGTTCGATGTCATACGATATGTCAGTGACGGGAGTTTCTAATAACCCTGACTTGCTTTTAATAAATCCTTATCTAATCAATTGGAACAATAATGCTTACGACAGAGGTAGATATAGGCGTATTTAACTGCCGCGACCACAAATACACGGTTCACTTTTAGGCTGCTACAGGGCCAAGGTCTGAGCGGCGTGATGACGTAGCAAATTGCTACGCTGCCTATGCTACGGTATTTTCGTAGTCATAGAAATATAATTTTCGTAGACTCCGGCAATAAAAAAGGTGATCACACACAACTGATCAACCCGTGAGGTTGACAAATTAATAATAATAATATATCTAGGGACAATGTCACACAGATCAACCTAGCCCCAAACTAAGCAAAGCTATGGGTACCAGGCGACGATATACATACTTGTATAGATAGATAAATACTTATATACATAGAAAACATCCATGACTCAGAAACAAATATTCATGCTCATCATCACACAAATATTTGCACTTGCCGGGATTCGAACCCAGGACCACCAGCTTCGTAGGCAGGAGCACTACCAACTAGGCTACGGTGACCGTCAATTTTAAATTCAAATTCAAAATTCATTTATTTCGTGAAAATGTTGCAGATATGTGGAATCGTCATAATGTGGTAAGTTCCATAAGTACGACTACCAATTTCTGAACGCGTTGTAGAAAAAGTATTCTCGTAAACATTGATGTCATTCGCAAAAGTTTCGGGGTCGCGGCAAGTGGCCCAAGACTCGTACGTGCTGGCACTGAATTAGCCTTTCTTTCAGTCCGTCACGAGTTCGGTAGAAGTACTTTTTATACGTAGTCTTTTGTGTAGTGGCAACCTACCATTTAGGTATTCATCGGGAAAATACGTAGGCGGTCTAAGTAGGCATAATATAAAATAAGGTGTTTCCAGTCGTTCACAAAATACCAACTACTTATTACTTATCTGTGATATATGGCAATTACTAGTCTAGTGTCCATTACTTCATATAAAATAACAATATAAATTGAGTAGTAGTTTTTAAGGATATTAAGATTGTGAGCGTTGTTTAGAGGTGACTTTTCTATCATCGTTAATATTTCGTCGATCATTTACTTTGATTAATATTTAAGTCAAAAAGTTTTAGGCACTTCGTGTCCATCTTAAGAATAAAGAATACCTAGTCAGTTAGATTACTGTAAACATGATAAAAAACTTGTGTGTACTTATGTACACGCGTTAGAAGTTATACTTCTTAATATACAACTTGAACATAGTTATCAATTTTTATACCACCTAGAACTAACGTCATGCTGTTATTTTTACGATGCGCGCGCATCGTAAAAATTCACTCTCATACATTTTCATACCACCTAGAACTAACTTCATGCTGTTATTTTTACGATGCGCGGGCATCGTAAAAATTCACTCTCATACCACCTAGAACTAACTTCATGCTGTTGAATTTTTTGGTGTCGGTGTGCGCGCATCGTAAAAATTCACTCTCATCATTTTTCTCCATCGCGCCAAAAGAAGTATAACTTCAAAAAGCGGTCGTGAAGCAGGAATAACTTCCTAAAATAGTTTTTGTATTAGGTAAAATTGGGTTTAATATTTATTTTTTTAGTATTTGTTGTTATAGCGCCAACAGAAATACATCATCTGTGAATATTTCAATTGTAAAACTATCACGGTTCATGAGATACAGCCTGGTGACAGACGGACAGACAGACCGACCGCGAAGTCTTAGTAATAGGGCCCCGTTTTAACCTTCGGGTACGGAACCCTAAAAACAAAAACATCTTATATAATATATCAGAACTATTTCTGATATATTTTATTTTTGAAATTGCTCCCATTGTGGACAAAGTTATAAAAACGTTAACGCTATTATGTAAACGTGCAGATCACATGGTACAGAGTGCTGTGAATGCCTAGAGCTCTCTGGCTGTCTGTTTTCAAATAGGTGCGCTGGAAAGCACCTAGACATGCAGTCAATCTATACAACATGTAACGTAATTAACGCACACCCTCAGACACCCCAATTAGAATATTATGTTGTAATCATAATACATACAATAATTTTTTAATTTGACATGTACATGCATTCTTATTTACTAAATTAGTTTCTTGGAATAAAGTTTATTTTTCTTTATTTCGTGTTGAATGATGGAATTTGTATGAATACAAATAAAACTGCGATTTAAAGGTCTTATTACTTTGACTTACGGTCCATTTCAATTTGTTTTGACTGTACAGGGTTAAAATAACGATAATCTCGGTAGTTTAAATTATTTTGGAATAAATAATTACCTATATTAAAAATGATAGAAATCGATTCAGTAAACGATTCTGAACCAACTATTTTCAGGATGTGCGTTAATTAAGTTACATGTTGTAGATGGGTGACGCCGGTTTATGTGCGTCTCCGTGCTTTGGAGGGTACGTTAAGCTGTCGGTCCAGGTTGTAGTTGTTACAGAACAGTCGTTAAGCTACGTTAGCGGCTATAATTCTGACACCAGGGTATCTATGTGTAATTAATCTTAAGTATATTGGAACGAAGTTCTTTATCGCGCGTTGTGAAAAGGGGCTAGACGGAAAAAAATCTCACGAAAAGTTGTCACGACACTTTTTGCAGCTGTGCGGCGTGCGCATGTTTTTCTGTCTGTCTCTCTTTCTCTCTTTTATAGAAAGCAAGCCAGATATTTTCATTTCTATTTGGCATTGAACAGTGTGGTGTCGCGACGATGATTTTTGTTGAGCGTATACAGGTTTTTTGTACATAATAAATAATAAGAAATAACTTCGTTCCGTCCGGGTGTCCCTTGACACCTCTCAAGTTTTTTTTTATTTAAAAAAAGGATTCCTACTGAGTTTTCTGGCAGTGTTTCTCAGTAGCTGCCACGTCATGCACTGCACGGTAGGGTAAAAAAAAAATGATGATTCCACATACATGTGAATTTTTTACGGAATAAATGTATTATGTTAGCCAGCTCTTCCCTCTCTCAAGACAAACATCATAGAACACTTAATAAACATATTCCTCGGTTAATTAATTATTATTGTAAACATGCTCATAAATGATGTAACATTCCTCTTTTGATAATTTCTTCATAATTTATAGTACTGGCCCATGTGCCTTTATTTTTCTGTGCTTTGGTTTTTATTTAAATTTGACAACAATGTTCATGTTGACATATAGCTCTCTGATTTTTTGGGATCCAACCTGATTCGATTGAATTGTAATTTTTGACCGTTTTACACATTGTAATTGTATAATAAACCCTTGATTCAACGTCTGCTCTGTTATTTTGCTCCTGTTACAATTATGACTTAGACTTTGTGATAAAAAAGTAAAAAAATAAGTTTTTAGCAAATCTTTATTATTATCTTTATTATACTACATCCGATAAGTAAAGCTTAACTTCCTAAACATTAGAGAGTAAATCTAGATTACGACAAATTTATCAACTAGTTGATCTTGACTCTTGTGGTTTTGTTACTTCGTCTTTTGGCAATAGAAGACTGAGTCCGGCACATACTGTGAACAAAATAATTAAATAAATAAATAAATAAAAAAGGTTTTTATCCACGTAGACTTTAAAAAAGCGCTTGTAAATAGTCAGAACATGTTTGTAGTAATACAGATATTATTTCTAGTTGCATATTACGGATATTTAGGTACACGGAATGTAAAAACATTTATACAATTTATTTTATAATAGTAGTGATATTTAGCTAGCTTGTATTAAGTTAATTAGTTTAGTGAACTATTACTTGGCTACACTACCCCGTTGGTTAGCAATTTTCTATAACCGCTGTTAATAAAAATAATAAATCCAATTATTTCAGGTAAGTTCCACCCATCACAACACAATAATAAATTAAATACAATGTATAAATTAGAAATACTAATATTATCATACAATAAAACTAATAATTATGTAATAAAAGCCTATAGAGCCATGGGATTTATAAAAAGGTCCTGCTCCCAGTTCAATGGTGTTAAAATAGCAAAGATACTCTTTTGTTCCTTCGTTCGTAGCTCACTTGAATATTGCTCCCAAGTTTGGAGCCCACGGTATGATATTTATATTTCAAGACTTGAATCTATCCAGATAAACTTTACGAGATACCTTCAATATAAGTGTAGGACCGAGGATCCCATTTATGAATCGAGATGCAAAAGATACCATCTACTTCCACTCAAGGAGAGAAGAACTATATCAGATATCTCATATCTAGTGAAGCTAGCACAATCTTCCATTGACTCCCCACATCTCCTCTCTAAGATACAATTACGCACCCCTACTAGATCGGTCAGGGTACCTTTTCTTTTTCTCAACGTCCCCTACAGCAATACAAACTACAGACAAAACTCTTTTTTTATTAGATCCGCTAAATCTTACAATAAGTTGGTTGACTTTTCTGATCTTGACTTATTCACAACTAGGCCACATGTATTTAAGCATACACTTACTAAACATTGGTTCGAATTGGTTCAATAACTGTGTTGCTTTATCAAGTGTAATTGTATAGTTAAGCATAATATCTCAATCTCATTTTTTCGTTGTCTTATTGTATCTTATATTCAGCAAACAAGCTATTTTTGTATTCATTTGCAAAAACATATAATTGGTAATTAGTTGTAATAACCTGTTACTTAGCATAAGTTGTTAATACTGTTTGTTTTCCTAATAAACAAATAAAAAATAAATTAATAAAACAAACAAATAACACAAATAATAAATTAATTAAATATAATTAACAAAATATAATAAAATGAGTCTGGCTATGTGTGTACATCTCTATAATAAATTACCTAACAATCTAAAAATACTACAATGCAGATTATTTAGAATTGAGCTATATAAACGGTGGAATGGAAATAACTTCTATAGTACTCAGGAATTCCTGAAACTGAAAATTTGCATGCCTTAGTTTTCAAGCAAAACATGTATGGTCTAATTCTATTTTTAACAGCTCTGTATACCATGTTTTTTGGCAAATAAAGAGATGACTTATGACTTAAAATATATTAAAACTTTTTCTCCGGCATTGGTACAGCAACATGCCTGCCGCAACAATGCCCGGATGAAAGGGCAGTCCAGTCTTCGCGTAATCATGCCCAAAATCCCGTGATCATGCCCGCTTGAGTATGTTTCGCCGGACGGTCTCAACTGGTCCGTGTTGAAACCGGTAGTAGAGGTCTTTCAGTTGGTGCGCATTGGATCCGGTGGTCGCATAAAAGCGCGGTCGTCGTTATAAACACAAGGTCCGCCTTAATAATAATATGGAATTTTTACCTTAATATAGACAGTTGAGGTTGTGGAATGAAATCCCTGTTTCGGTTTTCTCAAGAGATTAAAGCATGGGACCCTTCAAAAAGGGTTATAAGGTTTCTAAAGGGTCGGCAACGCGGTAATGAAGCCCCTGGTGTTGGAAGCGTTCATAGGCACGGTTACCACTTACCACCAGATGGGTCGTATGCTTGATTGCGAACCAAGTTGTATAAAAAAAGACAGAATCATTCAGACAAGATGTAGTAAATTATATCTAAAAGTTTAAGTTTCGATAATTAAACCTATATACCTAGGTTGTATATACCTACCTAACGTAATTAACCACACCCTCAAACACCCCAATTAGAATATTATGTTGTAATCATAATACATACACTAAATTTTTAATTTAACATGTATATACATTGTTATTTACTAAATTGGTTTCTTGGAATAAAGTTTATTTTTCTTTATTTTGTATTGAATGATGGAATTTGTATGAGTACAAATAAAACTGCGGTTTTTAAGTCTTATTACTTTGACTTACGGTCCATTTTAATTTGTTTTGACTGTACAGAGTTAATATGACAATAATTCCGTAGTTTTAATTATTTTGGTTAAAAAAATTACCTATATTAAAAATGATATAAATCAATTCAGTAAACGATTCTGAACAATCTATTTTCAGGATTGTCGTTAATTAAGTTCCATGCTAGCTAAATAACTATATCATAAATTAAATATTATATCTAAATGTTTTCATATAACCATGCACTTAAATATGTACCTAGAAATAATTATGTTTACTATGCCGTATAGGTAGGTACTGTTCAGACTATTTACAAGCGGTTTTTGAAAGTCTAAGTGTATAAAAACAATTAACTATTTATTTTATTTGATGAAGCCGCTGGATCTAAAGGTAAGGTTAAAATACCCCGGGTTTTCGGATACCATATCACATGTATTTTTGTAATACCTTGGGACATCTAAGACACCGCTATCTGATCCCAAACTAGACAAAGCCTGTACTATGGCAGCCAGAACACTGATTAACATACTTATTACGAAATACTTATGCCTCGTTGGTCTAGCGGTAGCGTATCAACCGCAGTTATTGAGGTCCTGGGTTCATATCCCGTGTCGGGCTTAAAACTGATTTTGGAAAATTTCTCAATATCAACCTGAAGTCTGGGATTTGGCGGTATGACACCCCGTCAGGTACAGGACCGTCGGCTTTACGTGCTCTCCGAGGCACAGGGGTATATTACCAGCAACTCTCAGACTTCGGGCTGATACAGAGAAATTATCTTAACAGAGAAGGAGGCGCTCTTAGCTAGATATTCTCACCGGTCCGTAGGTGATCGGCGAGGTTAAGTAACTAGGCTCGCGGTCACACAATAGATGGGTGACCGCCAAAGAGGTTTAATTTCTGAGCGTCTCCGTGCTCCAGGCTCGTTAAGCTGTCGGTCCCGGTTGTAGTCATTAGACAACAGTCGTTAAGCAATGGCAGAGCCTACTAGTGACAGAGCCAACTCTGACACTAGGGTTACCACTACCCATACGATAAGCAAGCAAGCAATCTTAACAGAAATACGACGGTCACCGTAGCCTAGTTGGTAGTGCTCCTGCCTACGAAGCTGGTGGTCCTGGGTTCGAATCCCGGTAAGTGCAAATATTTGTGTGATGAGCACGAATATTTTTTTCTGAGTCATGGATGTTTTCTGTTTATATAAGTATTTATCTATCTATATAAGTATGTATATCGTCGCCTGGTACCCATAGTACAAGTTTTGCTTAGTTTGGGGCTAGGATGATCTGTGTGACATTGTCCCCAGATATTATTAGATCCCAAAAGTCACTTTTTGGCCCGGCCCGGAATTTGATTTGATTATCTGTGGTTAACACGCTACCACTAGATCAATAAAGCAAGATTAATTACCAAGAATTGTACTAAGATCTTAGATAATATACCATTCACCACATAATTACATGAACAACATGATAAGTTAATTCTGTCATAACAACGGAAAAATATATATTTTCTTTTCACTTATCTTCAGCGGCTTTATGATATTTATTTTATAATGATTGCGGCTTAGTTTTATCTTAAGCCTTTAAGTATATTTTACCCCTTGGTGCGCTTCCTTTATACATACGGATTTAAAGAAATAGGTACCTACATATCATTCATAAGCACCTATTCTATAGTCAGTCCATAGATGGGTTACCGGCAAAGTGGTTTAATTGCGAGCGTTAAGCTGTTGGTCGCGGTTTTTTTTAAAGACAACGCCCGCAATATGGAGTCTAATTCCTGTGGCGCGGGGTACTTTACAAACATATAATAGACGGACACTAATTACATCCAGACTCAGAACAACTATTTCTTTTTTAAAGACAACGCCCGCACTAGCGATTATAATGCCTGTGTCGCGGGGTATTTTACAAACATATAACAGACGGACACAAATTACATCCAGACTCAGAACTACTATTTCTTTTTTAAAGACAACGCCCGCACTAGTGTTTATAATGCCTGTGTCGCGGGGTATTTTACTAACATATTGTCAGCGCTATACACTTAATAAAACTCCTTACTGCTGTTGAACTGAACTCATTTATTAGAAATATTACGGCTGGTCCTATGTTCTAATGTGAACGAAACCATACCGCCATTCAGCCGTTGAAACAATGCCATCTAGTGAACTTTGATGTAACTAAATTATAAGGCTGAATGGAAGGTATCGTAAATACGTAATATTATTACAGTAATGATACAAATCTAACTTATTGAACTTATAAAAAATATATACATGGTGTTTCATTAAGAAAAAGCATTCATTTAGACACATATAATAGACGGACACTAATTACATCCAGACTCAGAACTACTATTTCTTTTTTAAAGACAACGCCCGCACTAGTGTTTATAATGCCTGTGTCGCGGGGTATTTTACTAACATATAATAGACGGACACAAATTACATCCAGACTCAGAACAACTATTTCTTTTTTAAAGACATCGCCCGCACTAGCGATTATAATGCCTGTATCGCGGGGTATTTTACTAATATATAATAGACGGACACAAATTACATCCAGACTCAGAACTACTATTTCTTTTTTAAAGACAACGCCCCCACTACTGATTATAGTGCCTGTGTCGCGGGGTATTTTACAAACATAATAATAGACGGACACAAATTACATCCAGGCTCAGAACAACTATTTCTTTTTTAAAGACAACGCCCGCACTAGCGATTATAATGCCTGTGTCGCGGGGTATTTTACAAACATATAACAGACGGACACAAATTACATCCAGACTCAGAACTACTATTTCTTTTTTAAAGACAACGCCCGCACTAGTGTTTATAATGCCTGTGTCGCGGGGTATTAGGAGTGGGCGTTAATTCAACGAACGGCTTTTTTAAACTGTTAATCTAATGTTAACGAATTAACTGCTTTTTGTTTACCGCAAAACCCGTTAAATCTATCAACTGTTTCATTCAACGATTTTGGCAAAGCGCATATTTTTAACTCAACGAATATGTATTCAAAAGTCGCTAACGTTATCTGAAGCTGTTAACGCAAAACCAGCTAAAATTATCTGTTTCTTCTGCGTTGAAAGAACGACTCGAAACGGAATATGCCGAGTGGACGGGAGGGCGCCTATGCGAGCGAGCGAGACGCCGCTAGCTTAAAATTGTACGAGCGAGAGTGAGAGAGATCTATGTTTCTCCATGCTCTTGCTTCATGGCTCGCGCCGCTTTGTCTTGCCGAAACGAAGGTTTTTGCTTGTAAACATTACAATCAAATTAGTTTTTTTGAGTGTGGATGAGTGGAAATTAAGATGATTATGTGTATAAAAAATTAAAATGATTATGTACATAAAATGATTTAAACTTTTAAATACGCCTGGTATATCCTTTTTTCGCCAGCCAGTCCTAAGCCTGGAAAAGTATGAAGGGAAGTTTATTTCATTTAAATGTCGACTTTTGATCATTATTTAAAATTGACTGGTCAGTCAAACAAGCTAACTTCAAAACACGAAAACGTTGGTTTGGTTTTAGCAGCCCGCGGCGTCACGTCAGCTACTTTTTCAATTTGAACAAAGTTTCGTTTATTAACTGCTACGTTAGTATAAATCTGTTACATTAATGAAAACCTGTTAATAACGTTAACGGCTTTTTTAACAGGTTAACAGGATGAAATTAACGGTTTCGTTGCGTTAACCCAAAAATCGTTAACGACCCACCACTACGGGGTATTTTACTAACATATTGTCAGCGCTATACACTTAATAAAACTCCATACTGCTGTTGAACTGAACTCATTTATTAGAAATATTACGGCTGGTCCTATGTTCTAATGTGAACGAAACCATACCGCCATTCAGCCGTTGAAACAATGCCATCTAGTGAACTTTGATGTAACTAAATTATAAGGCTGAATGGAAGGTATCGTAAATACGTAATATTATTACAGTAATGATACAAATCTAACTTATTGAACTTATAAAAAATATATACAAGGTGTTTCATTAAGAAAAAGCATTCATTTAGACACATATAATAGACGGACACAAATTACATCCAGACTCAGAACAACTATTTCTTTTTTAAAGACATCGCCCGCACTAGCGATTATAATGCCTGTATCGCGGGGTATTTTACTAACATATAATAGACGGACACAAATTACATCCAGACTCAGAACTACTATTTCTTTTTTAAAGACAACGCCCGCACTACTGATTATAGTGCCTGTGTCGCGGGGTATTTTACAAACATAATAATAGACGGACACAAATTACATCCAGGCTCAGAACAACTATTTCTTTTTTAAAGACAACGCCCGCACTACTGATTATAGTGCCTGTGTCGCGGGGTATTTTACAAACATAATAATAGACGGACACAAATTACATCCAGGCTCAGAACAACTATTTCTTTTTTAAAGAAAACGCCCGCACTAGCGATTATAATGCCTGTGTCGCGGGGTATTTTACTAACATATAATAGACGGACACTAATTACATCCAGACTCAGAACAACTATTTCTTTTTTAAAGACAACGCCCGCACTAGCGATTATAATGCCTGCGTCGCGGGGTATTTTACAAACATATAATAGACGGACACTAATTACATCCAGACCCTGAACAACTATTTATAGGTCACACAAATAGTTGTCACAAAGTGTTCTAGAAGCGGCGAGGCAACTGTCTTAGCCGCTGCACCACACGTCTGCCGTACATATGCTAAAAGTCCGTAATGTAGTGAAATTTGCTACGGTTAATACTACTCTATGCAAACGTAATAAAGTGACTTTTGCCATGATACATGGTTTTCTGAAACGGCATTTAAGTGATAGGAGGGCAGACGTGCTGCAGTCCTGTAGACAACAGTCGATAAGCCGTATCAGAGGCTTACTGGACAGCTTGAAGCACTCTGTCACCAGGGTAACCACTGCCCATATGATAAGGAAAGAATTTATGTTCCGTAACCAAAATTAATCAATGTAATATGTAAAATGATGTGTGGCTGACGGCATAGAAATAATATCGTCTATAGTATAGTATAGTTTAGTCTATCTATACATATAATAAAATCGTAGGAAAATCAAAACTGTAAATTGAATATTTTTTAAAAAGGATACTTGAGGCGTGATATACAATCAATATCGAAGCCTAAAATATAGTTTTTAGAATTTTTGTCTGTGTGTCTGTTTGTCTGTATGTATGTCCGGGCTAAATTAAAAAAGGACTGCATGGATTTACTTCAAATTTTGCATTAATATTACTAAGAGGTCGGGTCAACATATAGGCTACATATTAGCACGCTATCGCCTACGGGGGAGGTGCTGTGATAATTTATAAAATTTAACGCGGGGGCACAGCTAGTAATTAATAGTCGTCCCGAGTGAATATCTACCAGAGAACGGGCAGCAGCGTCTCTCTGTGTACTATGACCATCATACTGCGATCGCCAACCCGTCTGCCAAAGTGGCGATTTTGGCATTGGCAAACGATGGCGTTGTGCCACTCCATTGTGAAAATATTTTGGGAGGCCTTTGTCCAGCAGTGGACGTCATTCGGCTGACATGATGATGATGAATATGTATAAATACAATACAATTTGTCCCGCTCAGATGGCTAATTTCCATTGAGACAAGACAAGAAATTCGTCTAGGAGGAAATTATTATCATTATAAATGAATCTTGAGGTAACATTTAACGGTCCCTTTACTGCTATTAACAGCTGGTGGATAGCATTTATTATATTCATATAATAAATGCTATCCATCCAATGATATATCATACTAGCTGTGCCCCGCGGTTTTACCCGCGTTAAATGTTATAATGTCATAGCTCCTCCCCCGTGAGTGATAGCGTGGTCATATGTAGCCTATATGTTGACCCGACCTCTTAGTAATATTCATGCAAAATTTGAGGTAAATCCATGCAGTACTTTTTGAGTTTAGCTCGGACATACATACAGACAAACAGACACACAGACAAAAATTCTAAAAACTATATTTTCGGCTTCGATATCGATTGTAGATCACGCCCCAATAATCCTTTTAGAAAAATATTCAATGTACAGTTTTAACTTTCCTACGATTTTATTATATGTATAGATTATAGCATGCTAATTCCGCTTTTATGTTCTCCGTCACTCCACGCCGTGCAAAACGCTATCAGTTTGATCATCATATCAGCCGATTGACGTCCACTGCTGTATAAGTCTCCGTCAAGAGTGTATTAATCGCCACACTGGGTATATTGGTTGGCGATCGCAGTATGATAGTCATAGTTCACAGAGAGACGCTGCTGCCCGTTGTCTAGTAGATACTCCCACATCACAATTCCATTGAGGGAAACACATTCACATATTTATTCCTAATTTAGTAAATAAATTTGCAATGCGTGCAAAAGGCTACTAAGAATCAAATTTATACCTAACTAGCGGCCCGGTACTTGCTTCGCTACGTATAAGGCATAGTAATAAAAAAAATATTATTAAGTTCATTTATTCAAACAATAAAATATTTTATATTTCTAAAAGAAGTTGATTTTACACTTTTTCAAGACTTGATTTTACAATTGTCTCTACGTACAAACCTTCCCTGGACTTCCACGAATAATTCAAGACCAAAATTAGCGAAATCGGTAAAGGCGATGTTGAGTTATAACATTACAACAGAAAAGTGGCATTGTATTATATATATATATATATATATATATATATATATATATATATATATATATATTATTATTAGATAAGAACTGTACTACACTTAGTCGCAAATAAGCCTTTGACTTTTGAATCTTTTGAGGATCTTTTGCTTCGTCCAGCAAGGGAAGACATTCGGTTCACCTGAGATGGCCCCTAGGCCACTAGATCCTGTTGTTGTTATATACTTACAAAAGACTAGAGAAGCAAATCCGTAGAAGGTGGCCGTGCAGGCTGCGTTGAGGAAGATTCCAGCCACGTTCGCTCCGACCACTGACCCCACTCGACCGAACATCAGGGCTCCGCCCACAGCTGTGCCTCTGTTGACAAAGTAACAACATAGTAACTATATCCTATACACACTTATACATATATACTCGTATAGGGTTACTAGTAAAACACCAACAACCTCGCAGGACTAGATAGGTAACAGCATGTTCAACAACTTCAACTTCTACGAGTTCGGACATAACTCAATACATAAAAAAACAGATTTTAAACAAACGACGGGCGCCTACAGAAATGGGTCAAGTTCAAAGGCACTAGCGGCGCGCCTCTTCCCCACGTCCTCGCAAAGGTATATTTACGTAATCTTTGTGATGCGCCTTGAGTTACATAAATATTCATGCGGGAAATTAATACCTATTTTTGTACGAAAATATAATCTAACAAATTATCAAAAGTTGTAGAACAAAGATTAGAAAGCTTATGGTGTTTGCTATCAAGACCTGTGACGTTGTTGGTATTTTACAAGTGACCCTATATACATATATTTGTTAGATAGTCGGACGGGTGGGTAGCTTATTAATAAGGTACTTTTGGCATCCTTTTACGGATAATAATCACACCAATTTTTTTATGGGACTAGTCCCTCCCTCTTATCCACCACTGCAACTCCTGTAAGCCAGGATCAACAGTGGCACACAACGAAATGACACTAGGCTGACAAAAATCACAACTAGAAGAATCCTAAGTAGTGCAAATGATGGGACCATATTGATGGACACGTATGAAAAACAAGGGCAAAGTTTCTAAACAATCCGAAGACACTGCAGGAAGTACTCAAGCCAAACTTTCAAGGCCTCTTGGACTTCTGGATGGAAGTAAAATGGTTTGAGTAGCCAAATAAGTTCACGTACAATGGCCCAATTAGGAGGCTAAGTGCGGAAACCAATCGCCCAACTAACTAACTAACTAACGTATGAAAAACATTACAAAATCTCAGAGGATATTGGTGCTTCACCATCTAGACCGGACATATTCCTTTACTCAAGAAAACTAAAACGCGTCGTGCTCATAGAGCTTACCGTACCGTGGGAAACCAACATCCCTAAAGAGCAGACGTTGAAGACAAACAAGTATTACGACTTATCAAAAGAATTAACCAGAAACGGCTTTGTGGTTAATTTATAGGCATGACTGCCTCGTTGGTCTAGCGGTAGCTTGTTCACCCGCAGAGAACGAGGTCCTGGGTTCAAATCTCGGGTTGACCCATAAGTAATTTTGTGACTTATCTGTAAAAAGAAAAAAATCTCAGCATCAGCCCGAAGTCTGGGAGTTGGCGGTATCATATCCCCCGTGCCTCGGAGAGCACGTAAAACCGTCGGTCCTGTACCTGACCTCTTTCAGGTCGTGTCGCTAGGCGTCCCATCGAATCATGAGAGTGATGGAATAGAAAGTGCTTCTGTGTTTTGGCCGCCGTGGCTGAAATTCGGCTAGGAGGACATTATTATTATATGCCGTAAAAGTGGGCGCGAGGGGTACCTATACCAGCAAAATCCCTCTATTACCTATTAAAAGACCTAGAATTATCCAGAATTTCGGTAAGTTCTATATTAGAACGAGTATCCAAAGCAGCATTGTTAGGATCTTACCAAATTTGGTTATGAAGGGGGGGAACACTGAGAGACATAGAAGGTGAGCGTTGATGCATCAAGGGGGCCCCCTTAAACCTACATCTTAGTCGCAAGTCTCAGACTCAGTCGAGTGTTCCCTCCTGTACCACGCGATGGACCCGGTTTCGCACGGTGAATCCATGGAATGCTAAGAATTAAGTCTTCTTGCACAACGATAAATGAGTCACCCAGATAGTAGTCCTGTACAAGTACCCCAAACGTGTGGGCCCCAAGCAATTATTTTCTATAGAGGAATGAGATATCGCTTTTATTGCCTAGCTATATTTAAAAATCCTTCCGTATTATCTAAGATTACGCCACAAATTTGTTATAAATTATATTAAACTCGAGCTATCTCATACTCACTAATGATATCATATTATACAAAGGTAATGATGATACAAAGTCATCTGAAGATTGTGATAAGAATAGATTAACAAACAAAAACGTATATTTAGTTCGTTGTATTGTTGAGTCAGCTAATTTAATTTTAATAAAATGGACGCTGCCTCAAAAGATACACACGACGACCACAGTAATCCGAAGAATTGCCAAGCTGAAGTACTAGAATACAGTGTGATATTATGTTGAATAGCTTGCAACCAATATCTGCAGTTACGGATACGTTACGGATCCCTGCCGCTGGGCAAGCGACATGATATGTCGGGCTACCAGTAAATTACCGGTGTACCGACTAAAACCCACGGTGTTTCCACGACTACTTTTACTCTAGGCCACGGGATTCACGCGAGTATTCACCGCAGCCTATACAGGTTTTGACCCATCTGCACGTAGATGGGCCTTGTCGAACAGGAGGATCAGTCCCCATTCCATACAAGAGACACGCGAGGAAACACGAGCGCCACCTTTTCGGGCCTGTTCTCATCAGGCGGCAGGCTGCCCGCAGGTCATTCCTTATGGTGGATGAAGATGCACCACGAATGCTCTCCAACGCCTTCGAGGACTCCTGGCGCGGGCTGGGTCGGAGCTGCTAAGCTCTCGCTCCCGTTCCGCCACTTCCTTCGCGATTATTTACACAGGGCCTTGTTAACTATTGTTACTGATATATGAAAATAAAGAACTTTAAAAATCAAAATCAATCACTTCCTTCGCGACCATCTCCTCTTCGCAGAAGGAAGCATCTGCACCCCAACTGTATATCATTCTGTCTCTCCCTTCGCTCTGGAGGAAAGTGGAACTATTCATTTTCTAACTCCTCTTTGTTTCTTTCTGATTAAATTCGTTGCGGGATCCAAGACAGTTAAAGCGATTCCCCGGGACATGCCTGAGCCTCACCGCTCAGTGTTATTTTATTGTATGCCGCTGTTGATGTTGCAGTGACGGGTAAAAGGGAGGGACTAGTCCTGTTAAAAAAAGAAGCTGAAGTACTAGTGGGCAGAGCACATAGCTCGAAGAACCGATGGCCGCTGGGTCAGAAACGTTCTCAAGTGGCCACCACGAACCGAAAGACGCAGTGTAGGCAGACAGCCTACAAGATGGACCGATATTCTAAAGAAATGAAATGATGGAAGGAAATATATTCAGCACTTGGGTATAAAAGTACACTTGTGCATACCTAGAGCACAATGCTGTACATAAATATAGTCACTTACAATATTAAAGTTACTAGATTACAGAACTAGTCTGTCCGTAGGGTTTGTTTTATCACAAAACATGTTGTCCTGTCAAAATACTTAAATGAATAATAAATTACTTAGCTATTATTTTTAAATTTTTTACTATTATATTAAAAATGAAAGATTCGAGCAGTTGGCGAACGGAGAAGAGGCTCCCAACCAGTAGTTTAATTTAAGTGACAAATACTTTTTTAAGAGAGGGTGTGATCACTGGCGATGACCCTACCCAATCTCTAACCTGCGGTTTCTCTAGCTACCTATGGGCGCTGGAAGCCGCTGCATGCGGTAGTGCAAGACCAGCAATTGTGCAGAACTTTAGGCAGGCCTATGTCTAATAACGGACATCTTTTGGCTGATTTTATAATGATGCTGAATAATGATGCTTTAAAGTTTGTGTGCACGGTATATGTACGGCTACATATCAAGGTATATAATTCCAGTATAAGCTGACCTCGCGTTGTACAGGATTTCCATATAATAAGAGGCCCCGGTAACCGTGCGTGCCAGCTGAATTGCTCAATATCAGTAAGCCAGATATAGCTGTCGTCACGTCTGAAGAATGTGGTGCAGCAATTGCTAAATATCAGTAAGTTAGATACAGCCGTCGTCACGTCAGTAGAACTTGGTGAAGCAATTGCTCAATATCAGTAAGCTAAATGAAATGTCTTTATCTTCATCTAGATACAGTCGTCGTCACGTCTGGAAAAAGGGGCTAAGCAATTATTCAGTATCAGCAAGCTAGATACAGCCTTCGTCACGTTTGTGGAACGTGGCGAAGCAATTGCTCAATATCAGTATGATAGATACAGCCGTCCTTACGTTTGTTGAAGGTGGCGAGGCAATGAGGGGATGGGGGGAGGCGGGAACCTATTGGTCCCGGTTGTAGTCGTTAAACAACAGTCGTTAAGTACTCCTACTCTGCAGCTTGTACAACTCAGACATTAAGGTAACGGTTTTGACTTATCAGCTGCCTATGACACAGTTAACCTAAAGCGGCTGATGCGGAAAGTGCAGACGATCACCAGGGACCATAACTCTGTGAAGATACTGCGTGAACTGCTACATAACCGCAGTTTCCAAGTCCATCTCCTCCTTGATAAAAGTCGTTGGAGAACACACAAAAACGGCCTTCCTCAGGATAGTATCCTAGCCCCTCTTTTATTTAATATGTACACCAACGACCAACTGCTGAATACAAACACGTCCTATTTTTCATATGCTGATGACCTCGCTCTCACCTCACAAGCTGCCACATTTAAGGAAGTGGAGGTTAAGCTCTCAAACGCTCTTGGAAATTTAGCTGAGCATTATGTCATAAATTCCCTAAAGCCTAACCCGGACAAAACCCAATCTTGCGTTTTTCATCTGCGCAATAGAGAGGCAAGCCGCACACTGAACATAGTATGGAACGGCACGCCCATTGCGCATAATAACTACCTATCCTAAATACCTCGGGATAGGTCTCTAAATTTTATAAAATGCTGCGAATATATCAAGCAGAAGCTACACTCTCGCAACAATCTTGTACAACGTCTCGTTGCCACTAAATGGGCAGCTTCGCCCGACGTTGTACGTACTACCGGATTAGCGCTCTCATTCTCTGCAGCTGAATACGCGTACTCGATCTGGAGTCGCTCAAAGCTAGTGGATATAGCTTTAAACGAAACTTGTCGAACCATCACTGGTTGCCATAAACCGATAGCTCCTCCGGCGGTGCGTAGAGCGGCAGCAAGCTCCAGCGAGAGATTAAAAATAGACAGTGATGTACGGCACCCATTGCACAATCACAGTATTGTGCCACAAAGGCTTAAAAGTCGACACAGATTTGTGAAGTGCGTCCTACCGCTGAGCGGGGAACTCTCACAGGCTAGATGCCAACTGTGGCGACAGTGGACCAAACTGCCTAAAGATTAAAGTATTAGAAAAACGGTTTTATGGTTTTTAAACAGTAATTAAATAAAGCAGTTGTAATAGATTATAAACTAAAGCGTATCGTAAAACCAATATTTTCCACGCAGGCTGTCCCTAACAACAGCTTCAAAAACATCGTAAAGATAACACGTGATGACACCCGATTATAAAATGATTATATCAGTAGCGATATTATCTGTGTAGTTTGTAACTTTCCTTTATTAATCTCTACAAAAAAATTAGTTTATAATCTTTACCAATTGCTATTAAGGCCCTGAATGCAAAGCGAAGCTACCTCGCTCCCACCAACGAAATGAGTTGTTTAATTGGACTCGTTGGTCGTCGTCGTCGGGCTACTGGTTCGATCCCCACCCAGGAAAAATCTTTATTTTGTGTCTAGATGAAATGTAACAATAATCTTCTACTATATAAAAATAAGTAGGGTTTTCCTTCCTGACGCTATAACTCCAGAACGCACAAACCGATTTCCACGGTTTTGCATTCGTTGGAAAGGTCTCGGGCTCCGTGAGGTTTATAGCAAAGAAAATTTATAAACATTTAACGCGGGTAACACCGTGGCGCACAGCTAGTATAATATAATAATATCTAGGGACAATGTCACACAGATCATCCTAGCCCCAAACTAAGCAAAGCTTGTACTATGGGTACCAGGCGACGATATACATACTTATATAGACAGATAAATACTTAAATACATAGAAAACATCCATGACTCAGAAACAAATATTCGTGCTCATCACACAAATATTTGCACTTACCGGGATTCGAACCCAGGACCACCAGCTTTGCAGGCAGGAGCACTACCAACTAGGCTACGGTGACCGTCAATATGTATGTATTATAAATAAAAGGTCGGGTGCGGGCAGCGTTAGACAGGCAGTTGTGGAAATCTGTGGGGAGGCCTTTGTCACGCAGTGGACATCTTGCGGCTGATAAGATGATGATGATGATGTTGTATGTATTTTAAAATATATAAGTATGTTAAACAGTTGTCTGGTGCCATAGTAGAGACTTTAGCTCTGCTTAGTTTGTGACTAGATGGTCCCAAGATATTTATTTTTGACTAGCTGTGCCCCGCGGTTTTACCCGCGTTAAACTTTATAAATTATCACAGCTCCTCCCCCGTAAGTGATAGCGTAATAATATGTAACCTATATGTTGACCCGACCTCTCAGTAATATTCATGCAAAATTTGAAGTAAATCAATGTAGTACTTTTTAAGTTTAGCCCGGACATACATACAGACAAACAGACAAAAATTGTAAAAACTATATTTTTGGCTTCGATATCGATAGTAGATCACGCCCAAAGTATCAGTTAAAAAAAATATTCAATGTACAGTACATTGAAAATTATAGTTTTTAGAATTTTTGTCTGTTTGTCTGTATGTATGTCCGGGCTAAACTTTGACTTTCCTACGATTTTATTATATGTATAGATTATTGTGTACACGTTTGAAAAATGTGCTACGGTCACCTTGTGGGATTAACATTCCCAAATATTAAAATCGAGTTTCAACTTTTTATTTTTGTAAAGACCAGAGAAAAAAAGAATTATAGTTTTTCCCATCTGCCTATCCTATAGTAGGTACTTAAAGTAACGAGCAGCCAACGTATATAAAAACTTGTCATAATATATTGACCATTCATCTCAAAAGATTACCAAGGTTTTTCTTGGAAAGATCAAACAATAATTTCATAGATAGTAAAATTTCCCAATGCTCGAGCGAGACAGTTTTTCGCTGAGTTCTGGCGCTTAAAACGAGATAAGCTAGGATATGAAATATGACATAACATTATTTTCGTATTTTCGTTCCATTAGCAACTCTACTAGGGAAATAGCTTTTCTTATTTGTTAAGGTAGGGGGAATGCCTACGCATGCCACCCGCAAAAAGTGTCTGCGGGTGGGTATGTCGGACTCGCACCGACTAAACCTACCTGCCGTGGACTTATCTTGGCGCCTGATGGGAGGAGTCCCGGGAACGCGGATATGCTGCTTCGGTGCTCCCCTTTTGCGCCATGTCCCAAATGGTCGGGACACGCACCCTGGGAGGGCTTGGGATTCCCCTACCCTATTGCCGGCTCCTGCCAGTCCGGCATAGCGACTGTGCCACAGACAGATCGCTATCTTCCCGGAGCTGCTTGCATGGCGGCAGTAGAGGACACTTCTCATACTGCTACCACAGCCAGCCAAGGGAAATACCTGCCTTCTCCTAACAGAATACGCCAGGTACTAGTTTTGTTGTGTGAATATTGTGGTCCTGGGTGTAAATATAGCTCTTTGGGCAGGAAAAAGCATCATAGACTACACTAACCGCTTATCATAAGGCTGGCCGTATCATCATCATCATCATCATATCAGCCGAAAGACGTCCACTGCTGGACAAAGGCCTCCCCCAAGAATCTCCATAATAGCCGGTCCTAGACTACCCGCATTCAACGGCTCCGGCGACTCTTGCAAGATCGTCAGTCCACCTTGTAGGGGGCCTGCCCACTCTACGTCTTCCGGTTCGTGATCCTCACTCGCCGGCCGTAAGTATATTTGTTTAAAAACGCAGATTAAAAAATGTCTATTTTATCTTTGTCCTTTTTGCTGCTATAATTATTTACCTCAAGCTGGTGGGGAACAGATCCACGACGTATGCGGTGAGGGGGCCGATACCCAACGCTGATAACTGCAAAGCTGACATTGACACGCCAGCTAGCACTCTGTAAGCACAAGAAAAATAAATGTTTAGGACCTTTCGTAAAGAAGTTGTAAATGCAGTTTCTGAGAGCAGAAAATGCTTGTCACAAAGTTAAAAAGAACAGACTGTTTGTTACACTATGACTAGTCTGGGTAGCTACTACTCTCATGTAAGGGAGTGCCTTGTCGCACTAGCGGTAGCGTGATTAACTGTAGCAGTCCTGGGTTCAAATCCCGAGTCGGGCCAAAAGGTAATTTTGGGATGCTATTCCGTAAAGAAAGTTTCTCAGTATGAGCGCGTAGTCTGGGAGTTGGCGGTATTATACCGTCGTGACTTGGAGAGCCCAGTCCTGTACTGACCTCTTGCCGGTCGTGTTACTAGTCATCCCTACCGATCATGAGAGTGATGGAATAGAAAGTAAACCTGTATTTGCTCGTTTTTATGAAAATATTTGTGTGTATTTTTCAAGTTATACCATACGAGTTATATCAATATATGTAACAATATTTTAATTAAGCCAATGGTGGCTTTTGAGAAAGCCAAATTTGAGAAGAATAAAATTAATCCTAATGGCACGTGGAATCGGTTGCCTGATTGCTTTTAGCGATAAGGTCGTCACTTGTACTATTTAGATTTATTGCAATTGTCTTCTCTTAAGTTTGTCTTTGGTTTGCAATAAAGAGTCTATCTGTATATCTAACACGATCAACAAAATTGCAAAATTTAAAGTCATCCTCACTTCCTCCCCTTGAATTGCAAGTTGAATCTTAATGTCGATCCTTAGTCAATCACTATTTTGTGGGTTATAGTAAAACGTGTGCAAATGACAGAGTTGTTTTTTGTAAGACATCGCCCGCTTTAGGGAATCTAATCCCTGTGTCGCGGGGTACTTTATAAACATATTATTACAGACGGACACAATTACATCCAGACTCAGAACAGCTATTTATGGGTCACACAAATAGTTGTCCGGCGCGGGACTCGAACCCGCGACACGGTGCGACGAGGCGACTGTCTTAGCCGCTACGCCACACGTTCTCACGTTCCTGCGTGTCTTATGCAGGGTATTAATCAACCAAAAGTATATAGTGGGAGTAATATACTTCAGTCACCAAACGATTGCATGGCGCTTTTTGACACGCGCTCTTGTAGGATTGATACCATTATTGTTACTCTGAAAACTACTCTGCAGCTGGCATCGACAATATACCGACTCAAATAACGATGAGCCTATCAACTCTGACTGACTATTGGTGTTTTTCCAAACATTTTCTCGACTAATTCTATCGACACCAATACTATGTAATTGGTAATAAGTAGTAGAACACCGCAATCATCAAAAACATGTACACGCTTTCGACATATAAATGCAAGATTATTTTACGGGACTGGCTTTTTCGCTTAAATTATGTCAGAAATTACATATATTCATAAACAACACACAAAGATCTCCACAATTGCCGGTCTAGCGCTATTCGCATCAAGCAGTTTCCAGCTTACTTAATATTTGTTTAATGCATTTAGCATATTTTTTGTTGATATTTTGGTAAAATTTTAGTTTTTGGAAATTAATTAAATTTGTATTGAGTTGCGACAATTTGTCGTCTAATACTTTCAACAAAATCTCTAGTTTTCATGAAATTCATAGTTGGATTTTTATTTAGAATAAGAGGTTTTTTTTATGAATTTCTTCATGCATAGGTACTAATATTATAATGAGGTAACGTTTGTGAGTTTGTGAGGTTGTAAGTTTGTGACGTTGTAAGGGGTAATCTCTGGATCTACCTAACCGATTTTCAAAATTATTACACCATTGAAAAGCTACGTTATTGTGGAGTGTCATAGGCTATATATATAGGAAAAATTCCAAAATTAATAACGCATCTTTACTTACTCTTGAATAATGTAATCCAAGTTGCGGGACAAACGGGCAGGGACAAAAATATTTATAACGCGTAACGAAGTCCGCGGGCACTGCTAGTGTTAAATAAATTTATTATTATATTATTCATAGATTATATTATTCATTCATTTAGTAACCAATACTTTTCCATACTTGTTAGTGGATAGGCCCGCAATGAGACATCCGACTCCGACCACAAGGAACATGCCGACCAGCAAGATCTTCTTGGTAATAGGGCTCATGCTGGCGCCGGTCACTATCACTCCGTAGACGAGGGTCGTCACCACCATGATGTAGAACGTCTGGTGGGACATAGAGTCATCGCAATAGCTGGATGAAGTCTGAAAGAAAAAAACATAGAAGTTTAAAAATCTCAATCTAAACAAAGAGTTTCTTTGCACCCTTAATAAAACGTAAAAGCACCTACAATATTTTTAATAAATGTAATATCATTTTTTTCTTAACTGAATAATGACATTCATGTAATAATACTATATAAACAAACATTCATGTAATAATACTATCTAAACTATGAAATAATACTATGAAAACCATAGCAGGGAGGTACGAGTCTCCACTCTTGCATGTTATTGCTAGTAACGGGTGGTTAAATTTCAAGGGCCGATGTTGAATGTGAACCACGGCTAAACGTCAAGCTTTTTTCTGTATTTCGTTTGAGATTTCTCAACTTCAGACTAACTCGCGTTCTCAAGCAACGCGTTAAAGATAATCAGGGGCTCTACCGGCTAAATCGCCGAACATCAATTTCTCATCGGCGTTCAAATAAATAAAGGTTAAAAATTACTTAATCAATCGTTAAATCGGCTTCTATGAGCACATGTGACGTCATAAATGGTCCGGAATCGATTGTCAACGTTGAAGCCGATTTAACGAATGATTAAGTCATTTTTAACCTTTATTTATTTGAACGCCATCTAAGAAATCTATGTTCAGAGACTTAGCTGGTAAAGCCCCAGGCCTATTATGAAAATGGGCGTTAAAATCAAAATGCATTTCTTGCACTTCGTGATTTTTGAGGCACATTTTCACCTCAGTGGATTCCTCAATAAGCAGAATTGCCACATTTCGGCGAATGAGAATCCAAGAGTAATTGACAAAGAACCAATGCATCGAGAAAGAGTGACTGTTTGGTGTGGTTTATGTTGTGCTGGCGACATCATTGGGCCGTACTTTTTCGAAAATGAGGCTGGTCAGGCAGATACTGTGCATGGTGTTCACTATCGTGAGATGATAACAAACTTTTTATGGCCCCAATTGGAAGACATGGATGTGGATGGTATGTGGTTTCAACAGGACCGTGTCACTTGGCACACAGCTAACGAAACAATGGCTCTTTAGCGAGAAAAAATTGATGGCCGAATAATCTTACGTCGCGGCGATGTCAAATGGCCGCCAAGATTTGACACCGTTGGACTTCTTTCTTTGAGGTTATTTGAAAGAAAAGGTGTACGTCAATAAGCCGGCAACAATTCAATATCTAAAGGATAAAATAATTCGGCACATTAACGACATTGAACCTCATAATTGAGGTTCAATGTCGTTAGTTCGCCTCAGTGCCATCGAAAATTAGGACCCTAAACTTGCAAAGTTGATTTTCAGGGATTTAGGAATAACTCCATTTGTGGATATACCAAGAGGTATGATCGCAGGTCTTTCGGTTCTCCAAATTTGCGCATATTCAAAACTCAGATCAAGGTATTTTGATTTTTTTCTTTTTCTGCGTTAGGTATGTTTTCATCATACGGTATTGTTATATCCACAAAGGATGGATGGTCTTCTCAGTTGGGGTGGATTGGATCCGGTGGTAGCATTAAAGCGCGACCGTCGTTATTAACACAAGGTCCGTCGTAATAATAATACCTTAATATAGACAGAACTATTGACAATATGTAGTAAAAATATTAGACTTAAACTAGATAATTAAACATAATCTCTTGACAATAACTTGATACGAGCCAGCTGAATATAATTGCTATAATAAAATAAATTTTATAAATGTTTTCATACAATGTGTACCTAAATATCTATGTTACTAGAAATAATAATGTATACAACTATATTACTGCAAACATGTTCTGAGTATTTACAAGCGCTTTTTTAAAGTCTACGTGAATAAAAACCTTTTTATTTATTTAATTTTTATTTTAGATGTCTTTTTCGTTTGTTTGTCAATGTCGACAATATCGGGTCAATTGGCACCTACCATTCGGTCAATCAGCACGGGATGATCCCAGTATATTTATTTTATTACTAGCTGACCCGACAGACCTTGTCCTGTCTTAACGATGACTATTAACGCACGCTATCTGTCAATACTATGTCAAATAAAAAAAAGTTACATTAAAAAAGGTTATATTGTCCAAAGCGCTAAGGTTAGATTAGAAATAATATTTGGTTGTGAAGTATTCTTAAATTTTCTTATTTTCCGCGCAATTTTAAATTCTTTTTTTTACATAAGAACCTTCTCCTGACAATAACAAACACAATAAAAAAAGAAATAGTGAAATCGGTCCAGCCGTTCACGCGTGATGTCGTGACAACGGAAAACGGGTTTCATTTTTATATATATAGATTATTATGTTTATATTTATTATTATTATGACCGATGATCTTGTGAGGGTCGCTGCAAGCTGCTGGACGCGGGAAGCGCAAGGCCAGCAATTGTAGAAATCTTTCGGGGAGGCCTAGGTCCAGCAGTGGACGTCTTTCAGATAACATGATGATGTAGTTAAAATATAATGCATTAAAAGTATGCATTTATATAACTACTGCATGTTTATTAACAACACGGGTAGTGTTATCTTATTTTTTATAACACGAGACAGTGTGTTTAACAAACTGCATGGTAGTATGGTTAGCAGAAATAGTCAAATATTTTACATGTTATAGTACATACGCCAGCACATCCAGCTACCCCAATCTGTCAAATTTCTTTTATAGATTTTCAACTTTATCACATGAGCATAAGGTTCACTTTCAATTGGGGAAATTTGGCAGATTGGGGTAGTTTGATGTGCTGGCGTCTGTACATCTATATCTATACAAATAAATAAAATTGGAGTGTCTGTTCTTAATATTGAAATAACCGGTTTTTACTACATTAATATGAATATATATATGGTAAATACACCAAAATATATTTTTTTAATTTTTGTCTGTCTGTTTGTTCCGGCTAATCTCTGAAATGGCTGGACCGATTTAAACGGGACTTTTATTGGCAGGTAGCTGATGTAATAAGGAGTAACTTAGGCTACTTTTGTTTTTGAAAAATCTTTTATTTATGAAGAAACAAAATTAAAACAAAATAAACTAATTAACACGCGGACGTAGTCGCGGGCACAGCTAGTCAATAATATAATTAGTACGCAATGTCTCAAAACTCTGCTTAAATTAAAAAAAATCGTCATAAGAGTTATACGATTGCTCGATAAGCCACTACTTCAACCGAATTTTAAATCTCGGTAATGTAGTGCTACTGGATATGCTCACCGTGATTTCTATATATCCTATGTAACCCATAAGATGAGTTGTCTTTGTCGACTTGTATGACTCTTCGGAACTGCTGCCAATCTGTCGTAATGTCTATATCTATGTGACAGTCACCGTAGCCTAGTTGGTAGTGCTCCTGCCTACGAAGCTGGTGGTCCTGGGCTCGACTCCCGGTAAGTGCAAATATTTGTGTGATGAGCACGAATATTTGTTTCTGAGTCATGGATATTTTCTATGTATATAAGTATTTATCTAACTACTCATCATCAGCCTGATATAGTCCACTAGGCAAACCCAAAAAAAATGTGATTCTGATAGGCAGCCCCGAAAGGTTGTCACAACGTTGCCATTTAGAAATAATTTTATTTTCATAACATATACGGAAATACATGGTCGGTCTTGCGCTATTCGCATCCAGCTGTTTCCCGCAACCTGCACAAGAGCATCGGTCCACGATGTAGGGAGTTCATAGTCGCCACTCAAGAACCTTTAAACTTTGTATATTGACCATTCCTTAATTATGCGATAGATACTAGTCTATTTATTTATGGAGGAGGCGGCGGCGGCGGCAGCCGCCTCCTCCATAGCCGCCCAGCAGCCGCTAGCCCAACTCCCACTCGGGGCTGTGGTGGCAGTCAGAGAAGTGTCCTCTACTGTCGCCACGTGCAAGGAACTCCGGGAAGACAGCGATCTGTTTGTGGCGCAGTCGCTGTGCCGGACTGGCAGGAGTCGGCAATAGGGGAGGGCAATCCCGAGCCCTCCCAGGGTACGTGTCCCGAACATCTGGGACATGGCGCAAAAGGGGGGCACCGGAGCAGCATACCCGCGTTTCCGGGGCTCCCCCCATTAGGCGCTAAGAGAAGTCCACGGCAGGTGACATATCCACCCGTAGACACTTCTTGCAGGAGGCATGCGTAGGCATTGCCCCTGCCTTACAAGTCTATTTATCTGTTATTTATGAGACCGCTATAAAACCATTATGAGCCTTATGATAAATAAAGCCACCGGTAGAGTATATCCGTTCCCATTCTACCAAATAAGTTAATGTTTTTGGTGTGCGATAGTGAGTTATCTATTGACAATTCCAATTACTTTTAACTATAGAGTTATTTTAGATCTTAGCAATAAAATACGCATTTTTACATCGTAAACAGTAACGTTGTTAACTTAATAATGTACCTATTTGACGTTTTATTTTATTGCCTATCGTTATAAAGTAACTAATAGGTGCTAATTAGATGGTTATCACCTAATTACGAGTACTTATGCCTCTATATAGGTATCATGCTGTATATTTTTAGGTAAGTATAGTCAAAGGTATGTTATACAAAGCCCGCGCAAACTGAATTGAATTATAATACGTCGTATTAAATATGGAAACGACAGAACTTAAAAGGCATGCCTAGTATGCCTTTTAAGTTTTGTCGTTTCCATATCTCCCGGCAATATTGAATTTAGAACTGTTCTATATTCGAATATGTTTAAATTTTGAATCTCACAACTTGAGATTTTGAACTACGCGGTAAATAATAATAATAATAATAAATGTTTATTCACATCTCACAAGGAAATACAGAAAACAGCAGGTTTACAAATTGCTTGAAAGTAAAACGGTCCTTGTGAGAGTCTGGAGTCTGAACTAGGTCGAAACCTGTACTACAGATCTCCAGGCTCTCTCCGGAAAGTTCTAGAAACTAGGTGCAACGTGTTGTTTTGGGTGATGTGAATGGTTATTATGATATACATACGAAACTTGCAAAATAATATATAAAGATCCTATGTGAGTGAAGGTATGTGTGTGGGAGTGTGTGTACAGTGTGTAGGGCTGTGTGTAAGAAGTGAGTGAGTGGAGTGAGAATAAGGTAATGTGCGTTGGGTCCTGGGTTGGTCCGGTTTGTGGTTCTGGAACCGGTTTCTATTGAGGCAAACTGTGAGATTTATTCTAAAGCTTAATGGATAGTATTCATCAGGTCTTCAGAAACTGAAGACCTGTCGTATGACAGTGTAAGTAGCCAGACTATTAGTTGTTTTTTCGCTTGGAATATCATATCTGGATATATAAATACTTTTTTATATATCCAGATATGGTATTCTGAAAAACAATAAAAAGTACTATAAGGTTCTAGTTATGATTTTTTCTTCAAACGACAAAACTTAAAAGGCATGCCTCGTAAGAGTCACTGTTGATTTAAGCGTTGACGGAGTTAATTTTGTACTTCTACTATCTTTATCCTGTGCCAATATGAAAAGAAGTAAAAACCGTCTTATAAACAATAAACGATTTGACGAACTCCGTAAATCAGTTGGTTGTTGATCCAAAGGTTCCGCGTTCAATTCTCGCATAAGACAAATTCATCATTAAGACGGACCTGGGGCTCTACCGGGTAAGTCACCGAACATCAATTTCTTGAATGGCGTTCTAATAAATAAAGGTTAGAAATGACTTAATCAATCGTTAAATCGGCTTCAATGAGCACATGTGACGTCATAAATGGTCCGGAATCGATTGTCAACGTTGAAGGCGATTTAACGATTTTTAACCTTTATTTATTTGAACGCCATTTAATAAATCGATGTTCGGCGACTTAGCCGGTAGAGGCCCTGTTGGCGTGGTTGGCAAATGCTTGCTTTTGACGCCGGAGGACGTGGTTTCGATTCCCACCCAGCACAGATATTTGTGTTCATGAACATGTCTGTTTGTCTGGGCTGTCTGTCTATTTACAAAAGAAAACTAGTATATGTAGTATATCAGTTATCTGGCTTCCATAGTACAAGCTCTGCTTAGTTTGGGATCAGATGGCCGTGTGTTAATAATGTCCCAGGATATTATGATATTATTATTATGTTATTCATAAACATATCTTTTTGTTTTGGTATATATTTACGCTTCGTGGCTGACGGCAAAGAATATCGCCACCCTATTTCACCCTATGAGGGGCGGATAATTCTATTATAGGATATCCTTTCAAATGAGTTTGTTTCGCTGGGTCTTCTCAGTTGGGGCGCATTGGATCCGGTGGTAGCATTAAAGCGCGACCGTCGTTATTAACACAAGGTCCGTCATAATAATAATACCCTAATATAGACAGAACCAATTGACACTATGTAGTAAAAATATTAGACTTAAACTAGATAATTAAACATAATTTCTTGACAATAACTTGATACGAGCTAGCTAAATATCATTGCTATAATAAAATGAATTTTATAAATGTTTTCATACAATATGTACCTAAATATCTGTTACTAGAAATAATAATGTATACAACTATATTACTACAAACATGTTCTGACTATTTACAAGCGCTTTTTTAAAGTCTACGTGAATAAAAACCTTTTTTATTTATTTTATTTTTATAATGATGGACACATCTTCCTTGAAGTCTTTTGGGGAGGTCTTTGTCCAGCAGTGGACGTTATCCGATTGACATGATGATGATGATAATTACAAGAAATATACGTATTTCTATCTGTACTCTAATATCCATAGTAATAGCTTTGCTTAGCTTTGGCTAGATGGCGCTGTGTGATATGTCCAGGAAATTCATTTATTTTTATTTTATTTTATGTTTTTATATCAGAGGGCGACAAACGTGCAAGTGGGTCACCTGATGGTAAGTGGTGATCACCGCCGCCCATGGACACTCGCAACACCAGAGGTGTCGCGCGTGCGTTGTCGGCCTTTTAAAGTCAGCAAACAATTGTTGCTGACCCTTCCCCCCACCCCAATGAGCTCTGTCGACCTTACTCACACTCGGAAACAAAACATTAAAATTATTAATGTTATTATTAAGGAATGTCTTCTGTAAGGTGGAGGTACTTCCCCAGTCGGCTGCTCTTTGAGCGAATGAACGCTTTGCCCTACCTCTCAATATTATAAATCGCTGGTGAGGGCTATAATAGCAAGAAGCTGAAAGATGTATATGTATGTGTATATGTGCATATTGTGTGTATATGTATATGTGTGTGTATGTGAATATACATATATACACAAGTACTTATAAAACAAAATAGAAGACTAATGTATGTTATGAAGCATGTACTTTTGTTATTTGTTATTAATTAAGTTAAACTTATTCTTCAAATGTAACTACAGCAATATCGATGAACAGATAAGAGAGGGGTCTTTTCTAATACAAGTTACACATAACTTAAAAGAAGAGACCCACACATTCTAACAACTACGTGTAGTATAAATAAAGGCATTTTTGATTTTTGATTTTGATTAAAAATAAAGAAATCATTCATAGTATAGTTCTGCTAACCGTACTAAAAGCGTGTTGGTTTTTCCTCGCTTGTTTACGTACTGTTGGGAAAACCCGCGTGTTAAACAATAGGCTAGAGACAATTGCATCGTGGCCAAATATTTCCAATATCTGTTTATTTATTGTGTCTGTTGTGCGACGCAAATCTTTGAGAGCTCACTAACTTCGGACTGCTGCTATATTTACTCTATGGTTTGAGTTGATTACATTTTTGTTCAATTGGTAGGGCCTCCAGTAGTTATAATATCCTGGGACATTATTCACACGGCCATCTGATCCCAAACTAAGAAGAGCGTGTACTGTGGAAATCAGATAACTGATATACTACATATACTACATTTCTTTTGTAAATACATACTTATAGAGATAACTAGCTGTGCCCCGCGATTTTACCCGTGTTAAGCTTTATAAATTATAACCTATGTGTTAATCCAGGGTGTCAGCTACCTCCATACCAAATTTTATTAAAATCGCTCCAGCCGTTTACGCAAAGAAGTAACAAGCATACACACTCACAAACTTCGCCTTTATATAATATTAGTGTGATCACACCCAGCCTCAGGACAAACAGTCATGTTCATGCACACATATATTTGTCCTGGGTGGGAATCGAACCCACGACCTCCGCCATGAAAAGCAAGTATTTGCCAACCACGCCAACGGTAAAGTTAAGAAAATTGTTATTTTCCCGATTATTTTCCATCCACTTGTTATAAATAATGAAGTAACTTAATAAAAGATTGATGCGCATGCTAATCAGATTATCCTTTTTTTTTTGATAAGGCAGGGGGAATGCCTAAGCATGCCACCCGCGAAAAGTGTCTGCGATGTCGGATTCGCACCGGCTAAACCAAACCTGCCGTGGACTTCTCTTGGCGCCTCATGGGGGAGCCCTGGGAACGCGGGTATGCTACTCCGTTGCCCCTCTTTTGCTCCATGACCCAGATAGTCGGGACACATTCCCTGGGAGGATTCTAGATTGCCGACTCCTGCCAATCCGGCACAGTGACTGCACCACAAACAGATCGCTGTCTTCCCAGAGCTGCTTGCACGTGGCGGCAGTAGAGGACACTTCTCATACTGCCACCACAGCCCCGAGGGGAGTGCGCTACCGGCTACAGCCGCCGCGGCGCCGCCCCGACGCTTCCTCCGTCTACGAACGGGATCGGCAGCCTCCTTCTCGAGCATGACTGCCTCACGAAAAGAGACCACAGCGGCGTCTCAAATCACATTATCCTAACAACAACACTATGCACCTGTCCCCATTTAAACAGGACCGACTCGGTAAAGTATTTGGGTGTACAGATAGATGACCTTCCCACATTTCACGCCCATATTTACACACTTACCTCCAGGTTGCGTAAGCTAATTTATATCTTTAAAAATAATTATAATCCTGGACATTATTTACATACGGCCATCTGATCCCAAACTAAGCAGAGCTTGTTTTATGGAAACCAGATAACTGATATACTACAGATACTACTTTTCTTTTGTAAATACATACTTATATAGATAAATTACACCCAGACTCTAGACAAACAGACATGTTCACGCACACAAATCCTGGGTGGGAATCGAACCCACGACCTCCGGCGTGAAAAGCAAGCCAACCACGCCAACAGGCCCGACATGTTGCCGATACCCATGTACTTGGAATCTCTCGTCTATTTGGTTCTGGGACAATTAGTAATTAGCTACTGTATTGTAGCTTGCGACGGGTCCTCGCTGAACGCACCTTCTATAACTTGAGCGGGCGCAACGAACGTTCATTTAGCGTTTTTTTTATATACATCAGAGGGCGACAAACGAGCAAGTGGGTCACCTGATGGTAAGTGATCACCGCCGCCCATGGACACTCGCAACACCAAAAATGTCGCGGGTGCGTTGCTGGCTAAAAAGTCAGCAAACAAGTGTTGCTGACCCTTCCCCCCCACCCCAATGACCTCTGGCGACCTTACTCACACTTGGAAACACAACATTAAAATTATAAATGATATTATTAAGGTCTTACCGAATTATCGGTCTGTGTGATAAACTCGCAGACAGTCCCGCTTGTTGAAGGCTCATTGCTCATTACTTTGTTGATAGTGTCTGGAGCGAACAGGAATAGGCCATTCAAACTGGAAAGAGACAGCCAAAGTTGTTTATTTCTATGTGTTATTATTTTCTATTCATTCGTTATACCAAAACTATTTATTATAACGCTTTCTGAACACTTTGATGACTCGGGATTAAACAGTATTTGTGTGTGTCTATGATTCTGGAAAATCCATGATATAATACATACATACATAGACTCACGCCTGTTTCTCAGAGGGGTAGGCAGAGACAACGGTCAGAAGTATCCTAAACCGGCGAGCATGTATGAAGAATATAATGACAGTAAGCGAGGCAAAAGAGGTGTGTAAAGATCGTGACAAATAGAAATCCGTTATCTCGTGATATAAACATAGAATTTTTATTTCATTTTGTACATTTATAATTTTAATGTAAAATGTAAAAATGACTGAAACTTATAAACAAGAGGTTTAATAACATTAAGAATGGAAGTTACTGAGCTTCATCATCATCATCATCGTCATATCAGCCGAAAGACGTCCACTGCTGGCCAAAGGCCTTCACCCAAGGTCACCACAACTGGCGGACTATCGTTACCCGCATCCATCGGTTTAAACCGACCCTCACAAGGCTTTCAGCAAAACTGAGCTAATTGAAATCCATCAGCAAAAATTTTATTGCACGTGTGGCGCAGTGATAAAAAGTGGTAAGTAAACATATAGCCTTACAATGAGAAGAGTCCAAACATGAGGAAGCTGGTGAGTGCGAACCACTTGAGATGAGGTGGTTTCAATAATGCGATCGCGGACTCCGTCTTGGCCTTTGGGGCGAGCGCACACTCAGATCCTTGCCGGTCTATGTTGTTGGTGCACGGTACTTTCAGTGACTTCACCTGAAAGATATAAATATGATTAGTAGAAAGAAAATCGATACTAATTTGTTGACTTCTTCATTTAAAATACACTTGAAATGATGAGAAAATTATCTTCATTTTGCACCCAGGTTCAAGGAAAGACTTGCTAATAGGGGAAGTTCAAAACCAATTACTGTTACCGATCCGTAAGTGATCGACCAATTTAAACATCAGTTAATAGATGGGTGACCAGCACAGTGATTTAATTTCTAAACGCTCTCTCTCTTCTTTCTCTCTCTCTCTCTCTTTTTTTATGTCTCATACAGTCGTCACCTTTAGTCAACTTCGTGTGACTTGTTAATTTTGTAAATGTGCGCGGATGCACCCACCGTTTGTTCATCTTGCAAGAGGTTATTTTAATTGCTTGAGTGAAATGGAATGTTATTGTTTATTACCTCATAATTATTTTGATTAACTAGATGTCATCGGTTCTGTGTGTGCATTAGCCCACATACCAGCCAATCACAATGTAAAAACAAAAAAACAATGTTAAAAAAAGATATAAAATAAATCGAAAACAAAAAGCAAAAGAAGGCGAAAAAAGCAAGCCCGGAGTTTCTTTGTGGCTTTCTTCTCCGGGTCGTCCACCTAGGTAGGTAGAGAAAGCCGCAGGCTAGCTAGGGTAGGATCCTCAGCGGCGAGGATCGCGTTGCCCCCTTAACACGTGATCGGTAATACCGTGCAAGTTCAAGCGGCCGCCTGAGATGTGGCCCATAAGGGTGCCCTCAGGTATTAGTCGTTTAAATTAAGCTACTGGTTGAGAGCCTTTTGCGCCAGCCAACTGCTCGTTGTTTTCAATTCTTTAATTTGATATACTATTGCTAAATGTAACAATAATAGCTTAGTAACTTGCTATTTATTATTTATTTAAGAATATTAAAAATACATGTGACGAAACAGACCGCACGGACGCACTAATTTAAAATATTTTGTTACTTTAATTACTGTTTTTAAACTGTGTAATACATTGTGAGCTTGACAAGGCCAAGTGCTGAATAAATTTCATCATTTCAACGTGTCCGTGATATGAAGAGAATGTTTTTATGTCCCTGATGTAGTCATTAGAGAACATTAGTTATGGCATGTCAGAGGAACTATAAGGTAAGCGCTCCCCATACGACAATTTAGTATGAGAAAATTCTTAAATAATGCCTCTGTTTTAGTATGCGAAAAAAATATGGTCCTCCACTGAACAAAGGACTTCCCCAAGGATCTCGAAAATGACTAGTCTTGCACTGTCCGCATCCAGAGACTTCCCATGACCCTTGCCAGATCTTTGTCTCACCTTGTAGGAGCCAGGCCTCCTACAAGGTGCGCTTTTGCGTTTGGCGGTTCGTGGTTACTGGTACTCGAAAACCTCTCCACCCTAACAGCCATCGGTTCTACATATTTACTACTACTAGGTTTGCAGACCGAAACATAGCAATCATGCGCAAAAATCATTTACAATACGCTAAGCTCCTTTTTAGTGAAAAAAGCATATTACAATATTTCAGAGCTTTTTTGCATAAAAAGAAAATTTGATTATAGTGAAATGTAAATACGCCTACCATTATGATTAATATGCTGATTTATCGTATGTTTGTAATTATTTTGTCTAATTCCTTTGCTGTTCTGGTCTTGTAACTTTCACACACCAAGGTCAAAATGTGGCTGTATTAACATAATAATAATAATATCTAGGGACAATGTCACACAGATCATCCTAGCCCCAAACTAAGCAAAGCTTGTACTATGGGTACCAGGCGACGATATACATACTTATATAGATAGATAAATACTTATATACTTAGAAAACATCCATGACTCGAAAACAAATATTGGTGCTCATCACACAAATATTTGCACTTACCGGGATTCGAACCCAGGACCACCAGCTTCGTAGGCAGGATCACTAACAACTAGGCTACGGTGACCGTCAAAAAAAAATTGTATTTAACACCATGTACTGTACTTATATTTGCGATACAAACTATGTTATCTTACTACTACTTTATATTCTAAGACTTACACTAAAGGTATTCTCAGGCATCCCCGTGTTCACCATGTAGATCTGCTTGACCATCTCTAACGCCTCCCTATCCTTTCCCTTGGTCATCAAGAACTTGGGGCTCTCGTCCGCAGTAGTCATCCAAAAAGCGGCAAAGAGAAGCGGAAGTGCGTAGACCGCAGTGAGGAGACGCCAGGGTCTAAGGTCAATGCTCCCGACCTGGTAGTGCCAGTCAAACGAGAGGATCAACCAGGCGAAACCTGTAACGAATGCCAAATTAATGAAGGTTGAGAAGGCAAGGTTTCAAACAAAAAACGCCAGAAAAACCTATAGTTCAAATCGGATGTAAGAAAGAATAATCGGTTCAATGTAATATAAATAGTAATTATTAAAAAATAACTACAACTTTAGTTAGAAACAGAGGTTAGATGCCGTGGCGGAAAGTAAATTATAATGAAATTGATGGCCTTATAGCTCTTCCAGGCAACCGTTTAACGTTAGATGGACCAGAATTAGATTGTTTATGGTGTTATCTATCTAGTCCTGCTGTATCTGCTGAGGTTCTTGGTGTTTAACAAATAACCCTGTATGTTTACAAGAAAAGTGAGTAATTATGTATTTTTATCCGTTATCTAGTGTCCATACTACAAGCTTTGCTAAGTTTGGGCCAGATGGCGCTGGGTGATATATTAGCGGTCCGGAAATATATTTATTTAAAAATATATATGCATATTTATGTGTAAGAATAATATTTTATAAACTGTTAACAGGAGTATTATTGTAGCCAATGTAAAATAGTGTCCATAACTATATTCTTTTAAATGCTTATTCTACTATTAGATGCGTCTTGCCTGTATTGACAATGTATTACATATCTAAGGCAAATCGGCGAGCGTGTTATAAATTATGTGACTTAACAAATCAATCATGTTTCCTCACCAGGACTGAGCACGGACAGCAGGTTAACAAGTCCGTTGATGACCAGTACACCAATGTCTCGGCGTCTTCTTGGCAGCATCTCTGACGCGTACGCATAACCTACGGACGATGGGCCTGATAGACTGGAAATTATTACAAAATTTATGTTTACTATGGGTTATACCATCAGCACACTGCTATGTGAATATCAAGGTTTCTTGTTCGATACGAGGAAGAGTTCCACCGACACAGCATAAATCTTTAATGAATACATAGATGCTACACGGAGACTTTGACTTTGTGTATTGTGTGAGTATATACAGACGGATAATTCGGTAAGTAAACTTTTGAAGGCGTTTATACCAGACCAAATATTACTGCTCTGTTATGGAATGGACGCTTTAATAATCTTGTACAGCACAGCTGTCCTGATTCTAACACCAAGTTTTTAGACGGACTTGAATGCCTCTACAAGCTTACTGCTTGTAGAAGCATTCAAGTCCGTCTAAAAACTTTGGAGTTCTACAACTATATTTTATAAGGGTTCCGTAGCCAGATGGCAAAAAAAGGAACCCATATGGATTCTTCATGAAAAAAAATTTAAATGGGACTAAGATACATATAACTTAAAGTGGGGTTAACCAGCACACACGTAAGTCCTACAGCGTAATCTTATGATAATCTATTAATTTTCGAAATCTTACAAATGGTAAAGTACTTACAAAAGGGAGCAAGCAAACTTGAAGATAATAAACACAATCAGCGTCGGCGCGAACGCAGCAATGAAGGCCATCAACCCACTTGCGGCTAGGGAGCCGAGCAGCACCGGCTTCCGACCAAAGTGGTCCACTGCCCGACCCCAGAACGGTGCAGTCAGAATTATACCTGAAAACATTATAACAACAATTAATTTTGTCTATTATTTTAATAAATATTTTTCTTCTTCTTCTATTGTATGCCATAGCGGCTAATGGCATAATGTTATTTCTTACTGATTTCTTATCAAACCTGTAGGGTAGGTACTTCCTAAATTCGTAGGAAGCTTACAGTTGGTTTGTAACATTCTTGTAACTCCTGCATGTTACTTTTTGTTTGTTAATTATATGCAATCAGGTCTAAGACTCTGAACGGATGAGTTATTGGCGTGGTGAGTGTGCACTCTAATGTGAGGACTAGGTAGTCCTGTGTAAGTGAAGCTACACCCACTCCTCTTAAGATTAAAGATGACGCCTTCTGATGCGTTTAGCATAATCCTGGCTATTCAACTGCAGTGCCAAGTCATTTGGATGCATCGCTAGTCTGTTCTGGTAATTTTCAGAAATAGTCTTATTTCTTTCTTCATTGTATTAATGTTAAAATTTTGGTGGATTTCACGAAACTAAGGGACATCGGATATAGTGCATAAGATAATATTCTGAATTCATTGAAAAATGTTGATATTAGAGTCGCTGGCACTGCTCCATAGTTGAATTTCATAGGTCCATAAGGTTTAAGAACCATTTTATAAATGAGCAACTTGTTTTCTGCAGTTAATTTACTGTTGCCGCCCAGTAGCCTCAGAAAAGATTTGTAATTGCTGCATGTGACTTGACGAATCACACTATAATATTAAAAAGGCGAAAGTTTTTGAGTGTGTGAGTGTATATGTTTGTTACTTCTTCACGTCTAAACGACTGGATCGATTTTAATAAAATTTGGTACGGAGTTAGCTGACACACTGGATTAACACATAGGCTATAATTTATAAAATTTAACGCGGGTAAAACCGCGGGGCATAACTAGTATTTTATAAATATAACGCTGTGACACTGGTGGTGACTCCTAGCTTGTGCGGTTCTTCAGCATTGCACAGGGTGATCACCAAGACATCCCAAACAAGTTATCGGTGCTCTTCCGAATGTGTTTTAGTCAGGTCTTAGTGAAGTTAAAAGCTAACTAAATATATAAGTTAGGTAGAGCGTCCTTTCCCTTTGTATCTAATATTGTTGTTCTGGGTGCGAGTAAAGTCGCCAGATTTCATATGGTTACTTAAAAACAATTGGATCACATACAAACTAAGACATAATGATATATTTATATTCTTTCATTATACTTTCATTCTTGTTTTGTTTATTATTAGTTACGCTTGGGTTAATCTAGTTAGTTATAGATATAATTTGTTTAATTTAATTACTATATCACATTTACTGTCATCATAATATAATTTGTAAATGTAATATATATTTTTTATTTTTTTTTTATTTGTTATACTTAGTTTAATCTTATATAACTGTTAAATGTGGCAATTATTATGTACGCCGTTATTGTCATATGCATCAGTGACCATTGTTATAATATTTGCTATGTGAATTGTTAATGTTTATCACGTGGCTGTACTCAATAAATAAATAAATAAAAAAAACTAATAGCAATATTTTCCTCAAATATGTGTTGCTACAAACTTTTAGAATTTACGGCTTTGGACGGGTGGTACAGCCCAATACTGGAACATTTGATGCGCAAACATACCCCAGTGGGGTGTTTTTTGAATGTTTAGCTTTAAGGGATTGAATAACAATTGTGTTTCAGTTTATAAATTATTTACTAACTAAAATGAATTCTAATTATCTGAAATAAATTATTATTATTATATTTGAAAAGTAAGACAATTTTTTTTTAAATTTAATACATAAGTATTATAGATTAATTACACCTAAACACAGAAGAAATAATCTTACCCATCATAACGTATCAATAGGTTTGTGAAGTAAATATAGCTATAAAATGTTTGTACCTAATTGTACGTAAGTTTTACGTTAGTAAAGTAAAACTTACGTATAATTTATAAGTATACTAGCGGCCTGGTACGTGCTTCGCTACGTATAAGGCATAGTAATAAAAAAATGATTATAAAGTTCATTTATTCAAACATAAAAATATTTTAAATTGCTGAAAAATTTGTAAATTTTATCTACGTACAAACCTTCCCTGGACTTCCACGAATAATTCAAGACAATTAGCCAAATCGGTAAAGGCGTTATTGAGTTATTATAACATAACAACGATAAATGGCATTGATTTTTATACATATAGATATGTCGAAAGTTTTAATTTAATTTATAGGATCTCCAAAATATAATTAATGGACTCCAAAGGATAGTGAGTAGAGTTCTTTTTCACTTACTAATTACCTCTTAAATTAAGATAATATAGATAAGAATGAGTAGTTATAAATTTAATAAATAATGTCGATTCTGAGAACTGGATTAGATTACTAAAGAACAAAAGAAGAACTAAAACAATAATGTAAACTATTTGTGAATAACTTTGACAAAACCTTTTTAATCAAGATTAGATATGACTAATAATCATGAATATATTGAAATGATTTCGGAATGTTATCTGCGGTTTCATTTATAACTTTATTTGAATGTAGGTAATATTTAGTTATTATTATCATTTATTCCAACATCCTTCTTATTAAATACATTTTAAAATAAATAAAAAACAGAAATATACATTTTAAAATATAAAAAATAGGATTTGCAACCGGCAGCAAGAACAGGGTCTATGCTACCGGAGGTTACGGCTCTAGAGACAGGAACCTCCTGACAATGCGAGCCGTGTCCAAAAGCACCGCTTTTTGGATCTTGTTCTTGACCCAACCGCCTAACGTCAGCCTCTTTAGGTGTTTGTCGAAGCTCTTTGCTATTAATCCATTAGCAGAAACGACTATCGATACAATGATAACTGAGTCGTTATTATTATTATTATAAAGTTATTGACCATTAGTTTCATATTAATAATAACAGCGTTTCTGGCCTAATTACGGTTACGGTGGACAGTTTTAACGGAGACTAGCCAACTAGCCAAGAGTATATGCGCAAATACAGGCGCATTCGCTATGCTCTCGCTCTCATCATCTTGTATCAACTTGTACTTGTCAAGTTCACAATGCAGTACATAAACATAGTCGAATACAGTATAAGAATTCCAAAAAAGAATTAGTCCGTCCGTGCGGTCTGTATGTCTATATTTCGTGGATATATTTTCTTAAATCCTAAAATAAATAACAAGTTACTAATCTATTATTTTGAAATTTAGTTGTACAATATTAAAATTAAAGAATTGAAGGCAATGAGCATTTGGGACGACTATTCATCACGATTAGGAAGAGATAAGGCGTAGTACCAATAGCTGTACGTGCTCTCAGTGGTCGGGGGTAACACCGCTAAGTTCCAGACTCCAGTAGTCGTCCCAAGGTATTTATTATAGCCAGATGCTCTCACCGGTAAGTGATTGAAGAAGTTAAGCAACTAGGCTTGCGGTCAGTCCATAGATGGGTGGCCGCTAAAGTGGTTTGTTTAATTTATGATCGTCTCCGTGCTTCGGAGGGCACGCTAAGCTGTCGGTCCCGGTTGTAGCCGTTAACAACAGTCGTTAAGCCATGTCAGTGGCCTACTGGGCGGCTTGAACAACTCTGACACCAGGGTAACCATTGCCCATACGATAAGTAAGTAGTGGACGTCTTTGGGCTCACATGATGAACCCCAATGGGGCTGCATGCCTGTTAGCTAAGTAGTTAGATATTATCCTACTTATATTATAAACGCGAAAGTTTGTAAGTATGAATGGATGTTTGTTACTCTTTCACGTAAAAACTACTGAATAGGTTTTAATGAAACTTTACAATAATATAGCTTATACATCAGAATAACACATAGGCTACAATTTATAAAGATATTGTGTGAATTGTCCAAAATATGACGATAAGTGGCAAGTAAGTAGGAAAATATCTACCATTTGCGAGTTATTCCAGCGTGCACTGACAAATAAATAAGCGAACAGCGAAAGCGACAGATAAATGCGAAAGTTTGTGAGTATAGATGTATGTGTGTAGGTATGTTTGTTACTATTTTACGTCAAAACTACTTTCACGCGGGTGAAACCGCGGGGCACAGCTTGTATGATATAAAAACTTGAGAGGTGTCAAGGGACACCCGGATGGTACGAAGTTATTTCTTATTATTTTTTATGTACAAAAAACCTGTATACACTCAACAAAAATAATCGTCGCGACACCACACTGTTCAATGCCAAATAGAAATGAAAATATCTGGCTTGCTTTCTATAAGAGAGAGAGAGAGAGACAGACAGTGAAACATGCGCACGCCGCACAGCTGCAAAAAGTGTCGTGACAACTTTTCGTAATATTTTTTTCCGTCTAGCCCCCTTTCACTACGCGCGATAAGAAACTTCGTTCCAAAAGAAACACTCACCAATATTAGGTAAAGATGTGATAATCCCCTTTAGATTATCAGGTACGTTGAGGTCACAGGACGCTGCGGGCAGTATGAATGCTATACCGATCATCTCCAGGATCGCCGCGGAGAGGGTAGCCAGCATCAGAATGCAGTGGAGAAGTTGATATCGGCCGGCGCCTGAGTGAAAATACGTAGCAATAGTTTTGATGCATACTCTTAACTATTCTTCATTTGTTTCAAATTTCAAAATGAAACCGTTCATTTACAATTCCTTGATATTCAATTTGTATTAAAATCTTTTTGATTTCTTTTTTTAAGACCACGATGCAGTAGTTTAAATAATCCCTGTGTCACGGGGTACTTTACCATCATATAATCGACATGTGTCACACAATAGTTGTACTTCGGAGTCGAACCCGGGTCAGGAAGTGGCGAAGCGTCTTTTTAACCGCAGCGCCACACGTGCATTCGGTTAAAAAGAACACTGCCAACGTTTTATTGTAGTTCTGGATATGAATAGGCCTGGGGTAGCTGGATGTGCTGGCGTCTGTACTTTTTATTCTGTGGTTTTTTACAGCCCAGACATCAGCACGCACCTATGTCGCTTTCTGGATATTTTAAAGGACATGAAATCAATATTGCGGTCCGATTTATTTTTAGTCATGGCGACCACTTCAGCTTATAGTTGGTACGGCGTTGGTGCGCCGGTTACCATTCCCGATATTCTTATATTAGTCAACTGTAGTGCGCACGTATGTTTCCCATAAAAAAAAAAAACTTGTGTGTACTTATGTACACGCGTTAGAAGTTATACTTCTTAATATACAACTTGAACATAGTTATCAATTTTCATACCACCTAGAACTAACGTCATGCTGTTATTTTTACGATGCGCGCGCATCGTAAAAATTCACTCCCATACATTTTCATACCACCTAGAACTAACTTCATGCTGTTAAATTTTTTGGTGTCGGTGTGCGCGCGCATCGTAAAAATTCACTCTCATCATTTTTCTCCATCGCGCCAAAAGAAGTATAACTTCAAAATGTATTGAATAGTAACGGGTTGTCGGGCTTTCAGCTATCGAGTTTTGTATCGAGCTCAGCTTTTCTTCTATGCACAAACTCGAAAACTGTGCTTCCAAATATAAAAATGTGCTTCGGTAATTTTGATATTTCAGGCTATTATAGAACTGTTTTTTTTTGTACAGATGAAAAGCAATAGGAAACTGCTTTTTGCATTTTAAGTGGTAGGTATGTCAGTTCTAATTATTTTGAAATATTAATCTAACAAGAACTACATAGCAAATTTTTGGAAATATGTAAAAAAACATATCTTTTACAATATCTTAAAGTGAGAGGTCTTAGGTTTTTATTGGGTATATATCCTTATTAAACAATTTGAAAAATATCAAGGAGGTTACAATTGCACATGTGCCGCAGTAGTCAATGCATAGAGTATAATAATATGTCAATGTCACCGTTTGTTTTTTTTTAAATTAATAGCAAGGCACGCGATCAACAGGGTCACCGCCGTCCATATTTTACAAATTAATTACATATAAAGCAATCCCAGGTTAAAAAAGGAGGATAATATAATTTTACTGAAAATTTCTTTTTAATATTTACCTGCTAACTCCATAGCATCTTCGAGATCAGCTTCCAAAACAGGAGCCTGTGTTGCCATCACCGCATCCCGCATATTCTTATCTCTGCCACAATACATAGTAATAAAATTACTAAGCTACTTGTATTAATTATTACGAAAAGCTTACTGTAATTCATTAATATATTCAATCTAACTAGTTCATAACTATAACTATAGCGGCTAACTAAAATGATAATAGACGGAATAATCTCAAGATAAGTAGTAGTAAGATGTCGCAATCCTAGATACTAGAACATTGCCCAATGTTAAATTGTTGTATTACTTATGTATTATCTAATAAATAATCTAACCTTCAGGAGTTTTTACATATTGATCCTTAGTCTACAAACAGAATACATAAATCGCTGGTTCATTGTTATTTAATAGACTATGGAATTTCACCTCGTAGTAACTATTCAAAACTCGCACATTCGAAATTCAAATTTAACATTAATTCTCTAGTCGTTATTATTTATCAACCATAGACTACTGTAATATTTTTTTAATAGAAAAACACGCATCAACAGTGAAGTATAGCTAAAAATGTACTTAATGTTCATTTTGAACTATAAAAATATCCAATTAGTAGTAAGTACATCAAGTCCTAACAGGTTTTATTTGTAAAAATTAAGTAAACATTTTTTTTTTAAATTGTGGGTAATTACGCTATATCGACGTGTAAATATTATGTATGTAAGTATTTTTTTTTTAAACTTGCATTTATTATTGACACTAATTATAATGATTTTTATTAATGTTCATTTTGAAGTATAAAAATATCCATTTAAGTAGTAGTATGTACATCAAGTCCTAACAGGCTTTATTAATAAAAATTAAGTAAACATTTTTTTTTTCAAATTGTGGGTAATTATGCTATATCCACGTGTAAATATTTTGTTTGTAAGTTTAATTTTTTTTAACTTGCATTTATTATTGACACAAATAATAATGATTTAATTTTCGAATTCAATTAAAATACATACGTTTAAATTAAACATTTCACAAAATTATAATTAACACTTCGAGTTTAATGCACTGCAATTCAAAATAAAATTACAGAAAACGACATAGGTAAATGTCATAATTACCATTTAATAATAATATTACAAAATAGCTAGGTCATTGGTGTATAATTATTATTCATCATATCACATATCAATATAATAAAAGAAAGATGTCATAGGTAAATGCAAAAGATTAGATCATGAATTAAATTTAAAAAGAAAATATCAAGAAATTTCCTTTATTATCTGTCTTATCCATTATCAAGTTCTTTGTTTGAGTACTAACAAAAAATATTTAATACACCATACATTATCACTTTATCAGTTAACAATAATCAACATAAATAAAAGAACTAATTGTAGAAAAGGAATATTCACGTGTGGACATCATTTGTGACCATTTAAAAATACTTTAATGATATAAAAACAATTTTGCATAAGCCAAGTCAAGCTTGTTTTAAAAGATTCTAAAATGTCAACTTATTTTAAAGATCTTAACATAAGTTGCCACTTTGTTATAAGCTTTGGCCATTATTGTACTATTATCAAGTACTTTAGAATTGCTCCTAGGTGGGTTTAATTGATTACAGTGCCTGGTTTTTCGAGTTACCAGCTCTTCATCTGTTTTAAAGGAACGTGGGTAATTTAGACAAAAACTGAAATTTTCCGATTATACAATGGTGGTAAAGGCAGTACTCTAATTTCTGGAACAGTAGCTTGCAACTATCAAGAAATCAGGCTCTGAATACTGCTCTAACGTATTTTTGTACTGCTTTAATACCATCAACAGAGTTGCCCCATAGAGGTGATCACTACAACAGTGTCCATGAAAGTATACATGGTATGATAATACAGCTGCATCCTGCGAGACAATTTTTCTTATATGTTTCAGATCAAAAACGAAGCGATTGAATTATACAAAACACTACATGGGATAAGATTATTATCAGTTTATATATCCCTAAGAAAAGCTAGATTCTTCATCGTTCACCATTGTGTTTTGGCATTTTATACTCCGTTGCATTATTATGGAACTTAATTGTTTTTGTTTTATATATATCTTGCCATCACACCCAATTATTTAAATAGTAAATTAATCGTCATTATGTTAGGTTGAAGAAAAAATTCACTCTCATACCACCTAGAACTAACTTCATGCTGTTAAATTTTTTGGTGTCGGTGTGCGCGCGCATTGTAAAAATTCACTCTCATCATTTTTCAAAGAAGTATAACTTCAAAAAAAGTCTTTTCGCTTTAGAGGATGTATGAACTTGTCATAAAATCTCTTAGGCTATACTATTTGTATCTGGCTGGTTTTGGTATAATTGAACGTTTAAATTTGAAAGAACATAATTCTAAATTCAAATAATAATAATAATAGAAATAAAATTTTACTACAGCAAAGGTCAAAATGCAACGCAAGCCGCGAAAAAAAATTGCGGTGTTTATGAACCTAGTGCAGTATATGTGAGAGTAGGACAAATTTGGTTTAAGCGTTTTCAAACCGGAAATTTTGATGTCAACGATGCACGTCGCTCTGGTCACACTATTACAGATAAAATGAATGCCATTATTGAAAAAGTGGAGCAAGATCGGCATATCAGTAGTTACGATGTAGCTGAAGAACTGGCAATTGACCACAAAACAGTTCTGGCGCATTTGAAAAAAACTGGGTGCTCATAAAAGCTCGGTATTTGGGTACATCATGAGCTCACAGAAAGAAACCTAATGAACCGTGTACTCATTTGTGACTCTTTATTACGATGTAATGAAACCGAACCATTTTTGAAGAAGCTACGAACTAGCGATGAAAAATGGATTACGTAGGTACGACAAGAACGTGTGAAAAAGGTCGTGGTCAGAGGCCGGTGAGGCTTCACAGACTGTGGTGAAACTTGGGTTAACTCGCAACAAGGTGATCCTGTGTGTAAGGTGGGATTAGAAGGGCATTATTTATTATGAGTGTTGTGTTACCACCAGGCAGGACTGTCGATTCTGAACTGTACTGCGAACAACTGATGAGATTAACGCAAGAAGTTGAGAGAAAGCGGCTGGAATGAATCAACAGGAAGGGCGTGATTTTTCATCATGATAACGCTCTGACCTCACTCATCCTAAGCCATTCAGCAAAAATTAAGAGAGTTTGGCTGGGAGTAGTTAATGCATCCGCACTATAGTCCTGACCTTGCACCTTCAGATTTCCACCTGTTTCGGTCTCTTCAAAATTCTTTAGGTAGGGTCAGGTTAACATCACGAGAGGACTGCCAAAACCACCTGTCGCGGTATTTTGATCAGTAGTCCCAAAATATCCATAGCAATGGAATCATGTCCCTATCTCAGGATGGCAAAAATTTATCAGACAAAATGGTACCTACATACATACTTTAGTTGAATGTAAATAAACTATATCAAAAAATGTTTAGAAATTTCTTAAAAAAATGCGAAGTAACTTTTTCCCAAACCTCTTATATTTGTATGTGATACAGTTAAAAATTATAGTTGTATCATCTGCAAATATACATATATATAGCTCGTTCGAAGACCTTCAACAGTACTAAGCAAGTGTTATTCGTTTATACTAATGTTTAGACGATCGCAATTTTTTTACTGATCTGGAAATACACCTTCAATTCTAATTTCAAAAATTGAAATTCGATATCAGCGCATAATTAATAAACTGTTGTACTTTATCCATGGTAACCAACAGAGTTTGAGTTTTCTAAGCTTTTAATGATGTTGATAGTTTACATAACTGTATAGGGTCGGGGGTCATATCAATATCGCAATTGATTTGATTTATAATAATATAATATAATAATATATATATATATAATATATATATGGACCATGTCACACAGATCATCCTAGCCCCAAACTAAGCAAAGCTTGTACTATGGGTACCAGGCGACGATATACATACTTATATAGATAGATAAATACTTAAATACATAGAAAACATCCATGACTCAGAAACAAATATTCGCGCTCATCACACCAATATTTGCACTTACCGGGATTCGAACCCAGGACCACCAGCTTAGTAGGCAGGAGCACTACCAACTAGGCTACGGTGACCCGGTTATGTCCCGATTGTGTCTTGAATTACTTCTATTCGTGTTAATAGTTTGTAATACTATTAACACGAATAGAAATAATTCAAGACAGCTTTGATTTGTTCACACTTTTTGATATATACTTTGTATTATTTTTTTGTTCGCTGTAGACGCATTTTTAAGTTAAACGGTACATTCTACGTATTTAATTTTATGTAAACGTTTATTACTTTCAGAGAATATGTAATTAAATTACAGTTTTCTTTTCGTAGCGCACGATTTTCCAAACCATTTCTTTTTCCATAGATTTTTCATTGAAGAGATTAGGAACACATACTTTATGGAAAAGCATTAGTAGTTGAAAGATTGATTTGTATGATGTTTATTATAAACCTCAGAAAATTGTAATTTAGACTCACGACACACGAATAACACTCACGAAATTTTGCAATATTTTCTCTACTATAATCCCTACGATATTCATAAAAAGTTTGGATTATTTGTGTCTAAACATAAAATTAACCGGTATCGTGGTCCGTCAGGTCAAGTTTTATTACTGAACAAAAAAATCTACTGAATAAATTTATTTATGTTGCCAGCTATAAAATCAATGCAACATGATTTTTGCGAAGCAGACTTGATATGAATACTGAAGTTATGGTTCTTTAGAATACTGACCAATTCGTTGGTGACACACATTATAATCTTTTTTGTAAGTCATTCCATTTGTCTTAGAAGAGCGTTGAGTGACTATTCAGTTGACAAACTGCCGACGGCTGCTGGGGCAGAAAGGTTCTCGAGTAGCGACCACGAACCGGAACACAGCGTCGTCAGGTCGCCTACAAGGTGGACCGATGATCTTACAAGATCCGCTGGATGCTGGCACCACAAGACCTGCCGTGGAGACAGTAGGCATGTGTATTTTTTATAAATCCGAGTGTTTTGAACTCTAAGTGATTTTGTATACGGAATTTTTGTGATAGTCGCGTCAACGTCAGATCAAGATAAGTTATGATAAAAGATTTCTTCAGTAGCATTGCACTTTTTTGAGGAAGATTATTTGATATGGATTATAACAGTCATGCAGTGGTCAGTAAGTTCCCCTGATAGGAATTTTAAAGAGTTTAAACCCGAATGGCGGCTTTCCTTATCTGGGAGAAAATCTGCAAAACACGAGTAGCAGAACTTGTCCCAAGGCCCAATTGATAACATAATTCTAAATGTGCCCAGACAGATGGGTATGTTAGTCAGAGCACGTTATTATTCATTCATTTATTTATTGTTAAAATCTCACTATTTCTAGATATTTTTAGTTCAACCTAACCTACATTGTCAAAGTGGTATCAAATGTTCATACGACAACAGGTAAGGCGCCTAGCAATATTAATAAGTGTACCTACCCATAATTATGTATGAACAATAAATGAATCATAAATTGATCTTCATTCATTCACGTGTACACATCAGAAAATATAGAAGGTAAATAACTGCTCGCTAACGATCACCGTAGCCTAGTTGGTAGTGCCCCTGCCTATGAAGCTGGTGGTCCTGGGTTCGAATCCCGGTAAGTGCAAATATTTGTGTGATGAGCACGAATATTTGTTTCTGTGTCATGGATGTTTTCTATGTATATAAGTATTTATCTATCTATATAAGTATGTATATCGTCGCCTGGTACCCATAATACAAGCTTTGCTTAGTTTGGGGCTAGGATGATCTGTGTGTCATTGTCCCTAGATATTATTATTATTATGACTAAGATTACCTTATTTTGTTAACAATTTTTCTTATTACAAAAACAAATACTTCTGTAGGTAATTACTATATTAAATCCGCAAGTTAATTCTGGTACTATAACGTTATCTACTAATCAGTCGAGTACTCGCCCCTCGATAATTTAAAGGGCAAATGTCTGATGATACTGATAAAGAGAGGCAACTACTGTAATACTACTTCTAACTAGTTTTCTCGTGTCCTTTAATACGAGGCTACTTCCCAGAAGACAAATTACTTTCTTCGTTTTAGAATCGGATCAAGTTTGTAGTGACTTCTGTTGTCTTCTACATTCAACTCGACCAATCAGAGCGCCATGCCTGAATCGCGCTATGGAAATTAACAAGCACTTTACGCGTAATCAGAAGCTCAGAATGCAGGTATATGGGTATACCTTCTGACCTTTTACGTTCTTCCCTGGAGGAACATGTACAGACGCCAGCACATCAAGCTACCCCAGTCTTATGTGCTGAAATTGAAAATCTATAAAAGAAATTTGACAGATTGGGGTAGCTGGATGTGCTGGCTACTGTACACCCATTTTTTCAAACTTTAAATGACAAACACCTACTTGAATGCTATAGCTCTGCAGATCTGCTAGACCTTATTGGTGACCCAGAAGACTGTCATTCTCTAATCTATAGTGAATCCACAGAAAATCCCAAGACCATTACCGGTGTGTCAACAATAATAGACCACCAGGAATATGTGGCTTAAGCTTGTTCAAGCTGCGCTTCCAACCTTTATGCAGAGAAAATATTATTTTGATTTTTGTTGCCAAGATTTCAAATAGTTAGACCAAGTGTTACCAGCCCCTTACTTACTTATCGTATGGGCAGTGGTTTACACTAATGACAATGTTATTCAAAAAAAAAAAAAAAAATCTGTTGTCTGATGACTACAACCGGGACCGACAGCTTAACGTACCATCCGAAGCACAGAATTATAATTTGTAATCTTGGGTGGCTTGAACAACTTTGACACTAAGGTACTGTAATTGGGCGACGATGCCCAGTCTCAATGGAGACTCGCCTTGTGAGATATATACCTAATACTGTTAACCCCCGAACTTTGGACTGATACTGAGAAATTTTCTTTACTGTTAAAATCCCAAAATCACATTTAGCCAACTGCCGCTAGCTAGACTAATGAAGCATTCACAACTCATCCTACTAATATTATAATTGTGAAAGTTTGTGAGTATGGATGTTTGTTACTCTTTCGCGCAGTATTACCGAAGAGATTTTGATGAAACTTTGCAGTAATATTGCTTTGTGAAATCCGAAAAATAATTTCTTGGCTACCCATACTCAAAACTATATAACGTTTATATTAATAATATCTAGGGACAATGTCACACAGATCATCCTAGCCCCAAACTAAGCAAAGCTTGTACTATGGGTACCAGGCGACGATACTTATATAGATAGATAAATACTTAAATACATAGAAAACATCCATGACTCAGAAACAAATATTCGTGTTCATCACACATTTAATTGCACTTACCGGTATTTGAACCCAGGACCACCAGCTTCGTTGGCAGGAGCACTACCAACTAGGCTATGGTGACCATCATAATATTACAACTTGTATATACGAATAACACATACCTAGGCTATTATTTATAAAGTTGAACGCGGGTAAATCCCCGTGGTACAGTTAGTAGGGAATATAATATATTAGCTGTAAATTTTCCATAACATTAAAATATCGTATATTATCATCATATCTAACTGAATAATATACAGTATAAATATATACAGTGAGAGTCCGAGTTGACGTTCAAACGCAAAATTTTGATACTTTATAATGAGGAGTATTGATACTTTCAAAATTTATGAGTCCTGAGCTCATACCCTAATTTTGAACTTTTGAATAAATTCTACGTCAGTTCTGCAATGATTAGATAAACGATTTTTTTAGGGTGTTAGGTTAAACTATGCTAATTAGTTATCACAAAAAAACTGAACTAGAAATGTTCAACAGAACGAGAAAAAAATCGAAAACTGATGTTTGGTGAAATTTATGAAAAAAATCATGAAAAAAATTATGTATTGAAAACGGGTACACTACATTAATACGAAAATCTTTATTCCGACAGGCACAAATATGAATTTCAAAATACCGACTGTCATAACTTCGAATGGTAGAAAATTCCGAATATGACCCTCCTAGTTTTATAATTCCTAAATTTCAATATTCCTAACGTTATAAACGTTAGGAATATTGAAATTTATTTTACTTAAATTTATTTTATGTTAATTACAATTCTCAAAATACCGAGCTACAATAGTGAATAACAAAAAGTCCAACTTAATGATAATTCGAAACATCAACGTTCGAGCATTTGACTCTTATAACGTATAAAAATCGGAAAACTAACAAATCGCATTTACTACTTTCGGTAAGATAAATTTTGTTTAATAATAAAAATTACAATTCTTAGGTATTATTAAATTCGGACATTGAAAATCGGAACATCAACATTCGGAATAAAATATTTCGGAGTATTTGGGTGTTCCTTATCATTATTACATGGGGGTGATTCTGATACTCCTCATCATAAAGTATCTTTGCGTTTGAACGTCAACTTCTCGGCCACCCTGTATACAAGTACATATCTTCTTAGTTTATTACCTAGTAGGTACATGGACATAAACAAGAGTCTTGTAGATATGCGGAGAGTTATTGTATTATTTTCAACAATGCATCATAAATATGTCTATCAATCCATTACAGATAGTAAAGTGCCAACTTTCACTGTATTTATGTTGGTTCTAATGATAATTATCTATTACAAGGAAAAAGCCATTGTTAACCGACTTCAAATAAATAAGGTTATCAAATCGCCTGTATCTATGATTTTCTTATTTATCTTACGCGTTTTTTCCGTGGTTTGTCGACTGATTTAAATAATATTTTATTTAAATAGAACCTACTTAAGGAATGGCGACATTTATAAATATTATAATAAACATCATAACAGGTATAAGAAGTCCACTACTGGACAAACTGGAAAATCGCCACGTTTGGCAGACAAACGTGGCGATTTTCCAGTTTGTCCAGTAGTGGACTTCTTATACCTTATTATGGCATACCTATCCCCCATAGCGTTGGCGATCGCAGTGTGATGGGGTAAGTACTCAGAAAGAGCCCTTCCCCTGGAAGATATTCTCACGCACGAGTCGACTTTCCGCCGCCCACGGGATAAGAAGGGGTGATGATATTCTGATATTCTCCGCCGTCAACACACAGCCAATTATAATATATACTATTCCGAGATATCTAGGGACAAAAGTAATATGCTGGGACACGCGGCCATCTGATACCAAACTAAGCAGAGCCTGTTCTAAACCAGATAACTGATACATATAATAAAATCGTAAGAAAGTCAAAACTGTACATAGAATATTTTTTAAAAAGGATACTTGGGGCGTGATCTACAATCGATATCGAAGCCAAAAATAAAGTTTTTAGAATTTTTGTCTGTTTGTCGTATGTATGACCGGGCTAAACTCAAAAAGAACTGCATGGATTTACTTCAAATTTTACATGAATATTACGAAGAGGACGGGTCAACATATAGGCTACATATTATCACGCTATCGCCTACGGGGGAGGAGCTGTGATAATTTATAGAATTTAACGCGGGTAAAACCGCGGGGCACAGCTACTTAATACTTCATATACTACTTTTGTAAATACATGCTTATATACTACTCTGTCAAGAAAGTACCGGGAAAAAATCAATAATATACAAAATGTTTGTTATTCATCCAAATTTATTTTAACACCTTCAAAGTATGCTCCTTCAGAAACGATACACTTACGCCAACGAATAATCCATTCATCAAAACATTTTTTAAACGCTGCTTTCGGAATTGACTTCAGTTTTCGCCGCGAATTCTCCTTTATGTCTTCTACCGATTGAAAACGGGAACCACGAAGTGGTAATTTGAGTTTAGGAAAAAGAAAGAAGTCAGCTGGAGCCATATCTGGTGAATATGGTGGTTGCTGGATGGTATTTGTTGAGTGTTTGGTCAAAAATTCGTTCACAATGATGGCCTTGTGCGAAGGCACATTATCGTGGTGCAAAATTCCAGAATTTTCTTTCCACAAATATGGCCTTTTTCGTCGAATTTGCTCTCTCAAACGCCGCATAACGCTCAAATAATATTCTTTATTTACCGTTCGACCTTCCGGTAAGAATTCAGAGTGCACAACACCGCGATAGTCAAAGAAAACAGTCAACATGACTTTGACTTTTGATCGACTTTGGCGTGGTTTTTTCGGTTTCGGTTCAGTTGGAAGGCGCCACTCCGAAGCTTGTTGACTAGTTTGCATGTCAAACTCGTAAACCCACGTCTCGTCACCAGTAACAATGCGTTTCATGAATGTTGGGTCGGAATTGACTCGTTCTACCATGTCCTCAGCGACTTTCATGCGATTGAGTTTTTTGAGAAAATTCTGATCTTTTGGGACTAGCCGAGCGGCAACATGTTTCATACTCAAATGATTAGTTAAAATGGTACGAATCGACTCGTGAGATACAGAAAGTTCGGCGGCTATCTCTCTCAGAGTTGAATGAGGATTTTCAGTCACTATTTTCTTCACTTTTGCGATGTTAACTGCAGTTGCAGGCGTTGATGGCCTACCAGAGCGAGGCAAATCTTTCATCACATGTCGACCGCTTTTGAACGCTTTGAACCAGTCATAAGCACGACTTTTTGATAAAGTCGATTCACCGTAAGCCTTCTGTAACATTTTCAGAGACTCCGAATACGAAATTCCATTAGCGATGCAAAATTTAAGACTAACTCTTTGTTAGATATTTTTGTCCATTATGAAATTCGCAATACACACTATATATGATATTACTAAGACCAGCACTGTATTTAATATAAATAACTGATGCAACTCAAACTCCGCGCCAAAATGGAAAACAGTTGTGCCAATCTAACAACAAAACAAAAATTTGAATTTGGAACTATAAACAAATCATCCATTCCCGATACTTTTTGGATTAATTTATATGATTGCAGACTCGCAAGATGGTTTTATGTTTTATAAAAACTCTTTTAAAAGTCTGCTACAAACTCAATAAAAGCGCAACCTTATTGGCGGGCATAAAGAAAACATGCAAAGGCTTTTCTGAAACCAGAAGATCTCCCTGAGATATATTGATAGAGATAATAATATAATATAATAATAATGATTGACGGGCCTGTTGGCGTGGTTGGTAAATGCTTGCTTTTTACGCCGCAGGTCGTGGGTTCGTTTCCTACCAAGACAAAAATTTGTGTGGATGAACATGTCTGTTTGTCCTGAGTCTGGGTGTAATTATCTATATAAGGATGTATTTACAAAATATAACTAGAATATGTAGTAAATCAGTTATCTGGTTTCCATAGTACAAGCTCTGTTAGTTTGACATCAGGTGGCCGAGTGTGAATAAGGATATTATATTATTTAATAACTTTCCGCATCTTTCAAGACTTTTTTTGATGTCCTTATACTACGCTTGTGTAAGTAAACTGCACGCGTGGCGCAGTGGTTAAGGCATCCTCTTCGCTACCAGGTGTTTCGGGTTCAACTACCACACAGAACAAAATTTCTGAATCTTGTTTCGTTTGTTTGAAGTCTGTGCTTTGGTCTTGAAGTCTTCAGGGATTTATTTCACAAATGGGGAAGTTATAATATATAATTTTGATGTATAATTATACTAAATGTGCCCCGCGATTTCACCCGCGTTAAACTTTATAAATTATAATATATGTGTTTTTTAGATATAAGCTGTACCTATTCGTACAAAGTTTCATTAAAATCCTTTCGGTAGTTTTGGCGTGCAAGAGTAACATACATCCATACTCACAAACTTTCGCATTTATAATTTTAGTAGGATAATATGATCGGCTATTGTGGAGATCCTTGGGGGCGGCCTTTGTCTTTCGGCTGATATGATGATGATGATGATGAATATGATCGAGATCGTGAGCGAGCCGATTCCTCTCCAAGACGGAGGAGGTGTCGGGGCGGCGGCAGCAGCCGGTAGCCCATCTCCCCCTGGGAGCTGAGGTGGCAGTTAGAGAAGTGTCCTCTACTGTTGCTACTTGCAAACAGCTCTGGGAAGTCAGCGTTCTGTTTGACAGTCGGTGTGCCTGACTGACAGGAGTCACCAATCCAGGAGGACAAACCAAAGCTCCCAGGGTACGTGTCCCAACCACCTGGGGCATGGCGCAAGAGAAGTCCATGGCTGGTTAGGTTTAGTCAGTGCAAGTCCAACATACCCACCCGCAAACACTTTTTGCGGATGCCATGAATAGGTCTTCCCCCTGCCTTAACAAAAAAGTAAGATAGGATGTCTATTCTAGCTTGTATTTTAATTTAAGTGTAGGATTTCTTTATTATATATATTGTTAGATATACCTCTGCCCTGGCAACACACTATGCCGGAAAAATCTATGGTAGAGGCATGATATTTGGCTGGAGAGGAATGTTTTTGGTTGTCATGGCAACAGTCGAGACGTGAGCAATTTTTTTGTTAACTTTATTCTGTTTTGTTGTTAATATTTTCCTATATTTACTCGTGAATTATTTGTTGTCCGTTTGTGATTAGTGATTACATTCATTGTTCTCTGATTGGTATTCTGATTGTAATAGTAATATTAGAGGTAAATAGGTACAGTTAGGCCATCTCGTGTAGTGTTTTTCTTTTTGTTATTTAAATTTAACTTCTAGTTCCCAAATATATATATATATATATTGTTTTCTTCTGCATCACCCTAAATAGTTAAGCCTTGGGCATTAAGATCCATGTGCAAAAGATTTAAATAAAAATAATCTGGGCATATCCTTCGTACGGCATTTTAACCTGTCAGTCCCTACTGTAGCCACCCCACAAAGTCTTCAAGCCAGAGGACCTCAAATTTGGGTCACAAAACTAATACTGCGCGGCTTGAATCATTTTGTTACCATGATAACTACCCATAGCAAGCAATAAATAAAAAGTAGGGGCAGTGAGTGAAATTTCTTTCGACTCATTTGCACTCTGTTATTGTACAGACGCCTGCATATCAAGCTACCCCAATCTGTCAAATTTCCCCAATTAAAAGTGAACCTTATGCTTTGTGATAAAGTTGAAAATCTATAAAAGAAATTTGACAAATTGGGGTAGCTGGATGTGCTGGCGTCTGTACAAGTTATTCAGTTTCATGACTAAATTGATTAATTTCACGCTAGTTTTGTTACTCGGTTCTCAGTTATTATTTATATTATTGATAAACCGGGATTGATATACCGGGTCGGAAATAACTCCGCAGTTAATTGGTTAATAGAATGCGGTAAAAAAATTCTTGAGAAACGCACAGGTAGACCATTCAACTAGGTGATATGGATTACTCGATTTTTTTTATTTCTCGCGCCAGTGCCAGCGCTAATATGAGAATCCATTTTTACTTAGTCCAAACGCTGTTTTTGCCTGAGTCTACAGCGAAGTGTGTTGGTATAAGAGCTGCCAATTACCGATCTTGCTATAAGAGGCGCTCATAACCAAATCAGCGAGAACGAAAGCATCTAGACACGCGGTCTGTCAGTATAGATGGGTGACCGACAAAGACGTTCATTTTCTGAGCGTCTTCGTACTTTTGCGGCACATTAAGCGGTCCCGGTTGGTGTCGTTAGACAACAGTCTTTAAGCCATGTCAGAGGGCTACTAGATGGCTTGAACATCTCTGACACTAAGGTAACCCCTGCCGCGACCATATGATAAAGAAAGAAAGAGCTACCAGTTGTGTAGCGGTTTACGTGTACATAAACGTGAACAATTTAACCAATTTACTGGTTCAATTGTGCGCACTCATCACTATTGTCATTTCACAATGACTTACAAATAAAAATACAACATTAAATGATAAAGGGTTAAGAGGGTTATCATATTATTTTCTTTCCGAAATTCCTCGACGCACTACCGTTGACATTTAACATTAATTTTTTGTTCCACACATTTCCTCTACAATCCCAATCCCCACCTTTATCTTTTCCCGTTTTCCTAATTTTCTCATTTGCACACTCGCCTTTTTTCCATTTTACTCCAAACCTCTAAATCCTGACCTACGAAACTGGACTTTCAAAGAAAAAAATCAAATGATTTCAACTAAATATCTTGAGTGGAAAGGATATTAGATGAAAAGTTGATAAGAATATATCTGATGACGGAATCTTTACAGCGACATGCTTTATTAAATTCACTTCGGTCTTCGAACAAAGGTTTGCTGAACTAGTCCAAAGTAAATAAATTCTTTTTTAAACATTATAATTTGGCAAAGGTTGCCAAGTTTAACACACCGTTGCACTAAGTTAGGGTCATACTAGGCTTTACGCGAAGGTTCACTGAACTAAACCAAAGTAAACAAGATTTTTTAATGCCTCGTTTACATGTAGCATCCCACAGTAAGGTCCAATATTAGTAAACAAAGTATCACTTACATTTTTAAACGATCGCGTTAATTAACAGCAGGTAATAATACACTTTATTAAAAATTCAAGTTTAATTGTTGTATCTCCCGCTCTCTATTGTTTATTTTATTTATTTATTATTTAACGTCACAATTTTAAATATATTCCACTCTCACAACACTTCACTTCTGCAGACATTCACACACTTAATACATGAATCATTGTCATAAGTACTACAGCTACTACGTGAAGAATAATAAAAAAAGTAGGAAATATTAGCAAAACAACGTGCTTGAATGCAAAACAAAATTGTACTAAGTGAACGGACACCGTTCATTAATGAGTATAATTATATTATTAATCATAATAGGAAATAAGTTATGAGGACTACGACTTGTCTGGGAGGTCACCAAACTTTGAGATGTAGCAGGACATGCTCACCTTCATGTTTGTACACTGAAAGATGACACATCACTACATACTCACTATCTGTGTGTGAGCACTAATCTTAAAGTACCAAACGTATTTTCAGCCGACTGGTTGATTCGATTACTGGAGAGGGGTTATGTATACGAATCTAGAATTAAGTATAAAATATTTTTTTTTAGTATGGGGTTTTGTACTTTTCCTTAAGAGGCTGCAGCAAGAGGCTACAAGCTTTACTTTTTTTCGAAGAGGGATTAAAAAGTTCAACAGGGATCTCAACACATATAGAATTTATCCGTAGATCAAGGACTGTTAGCTGGTTTTTTAATAAAGGTAGCAAATAATATTGCTAAGAACTACAAATCACATTAATCACACTAATATTATAAAGGCGAAAGTTTGTGAGTGTGTATGTTTGTTAATTCTTCTCGGCTAAACGGCTGGAGAGATTTTAATAAAATTTGGTATGGAGTTAGCTGACACCCTGGATTAACACATAGGCTATCCTATCCTAACTAATAATAGGTCTTTACCTATGAAATTGCCGTTTTGTATGAAAAAATTTAAACGAATTTTTTTCATGAATTTTTTTATTTGTATTAATCGAAGTAATCACCCATGCAATCAATGCATCTTTGCCATCGCAGTGGCAGTTTATTGATGCCCTTCTTAAAGAAATCAGCTGGACGGGAGGCAACAAATTCTTCAAAGGCATTTTGTACTGCCTCTCGGGTATTGAATTTTTTTCCCGCCAAGAAGTTATCCAAATTCTGGAAAAAGTAGTAGTCTGTAGGCGCAAGGTCTGGTGAGTAGGGCGGATGACGGAGAGCTTCCAACCCCAGTTCTTGCAACTTGGAGACCGTCTGCTGTGCAGTATGAGGTCGCGCGTTGTCGTGCAGGAGCAGCGGAGACGAGCGATTGACCAATGCTGGTTGGAGATGCGCCAGCTTCTCCATCATTGTGCTCAGTTCTTCACAGTACACATCTGCAGTAATGCTCACCCCGTTTGGTAAGAAGCTGTGATGAATCACACCGGCGCTAGACCACCAAACAGTGACCATCACTTTTCTAGGGGTAAGTTTTCGTTTAGGGCATTGTTTAGGTGCTGAACCAGGATCCAACCAACTTGCTGAGCGCTTGCGGTTATCAAACAGAATCCATTTTTCATCGCAGGTAACAATGCGGTTCAAAATTCCTTCATTTGTGTGTCTGTTGAGCAGTGCAAGGCACGTCTCGACGCGTACTTCGCGCTGGCGATCATTGAGTTCGTGGGGCACCCATTTGTCAAGCTTTTTTACCTTGCCAATTTGACGCAAATGGACCAATATTGTTTTGACGCTAACGTCGAAAGCTGCTGCTAATTCAGCCGTAGATTGTGTATCATCAGCTTCCACAACCGCCTTTAATTCGTCATTGTCGACCAAAGTCTTCGGACGACCGCGAGGTTCATTTTTCAGGTCGAAATTTCCAGAACGGAAGCGAGAAAACCAATAACAGGTGGTGCGTTGGTTTGTAGTGTTAGCTCCGTAAACGTCGTTGATGTTGCGTGCCGCTTGTGCCGCGTTGCTGCCACGGCGGTACTCATATTCCATAATTACTCGAATTTTTAACGTATCCATGATGACGAAAAAGATTGAAATGCGATGAAAATGTAACACTAATCAATAAAGAAATGACTACTTTTGGAAAAAAGAATCCATGTTTTTAAAATAAAATTAATTTGAAATTAGAATTCTTAGCCAAACAAAAATTATTTTGATTTGAAATGGCCAGTACTGCAGAACGGCAATTTCATAGGTAAAGACCTAATATTATAAATGCGAAAGTAACTCTGTCTGTCTGTCTGTTACTCTTTCGCGCCAAAACTACTGAACGGATTTTAATGAAATTTGGTATACAGATGGTCTAGGCCCTGAGAAAGAACATAGGCAAATTTTTATAGTTAAAAGTTAATTTTTATAGCTGGATAACACATAGGCCATATTTTATAAAGTTTAACGCGGGTAAAACCGCGGGGCACAGCTAGTACTTTATAAAGTTTAACGCGGGTAAAACTGCGCGGCACAGCTTGTTAATAATAATGCACTTTCTCTTTTTAGGATTTAAAGTATGGTAACTCTAGTGTCTAGAAGCTAATTGCAATAATTTATTAGTAGGTACCTTCTTATCACTATAAAAAAAAAACAATTTTATCAGTATCTGATACTACGCCATTCATTTTGCAATTATTAGGAGTACGGCATCGGTATTAAACAATGATCTCGGGGTCTTATATCGTTCTAAATTACTCTATAATGAACACATTGATAGAATCGCAAAGAAGGCAACTCAAGCTCTAGGGTTTGTTATGCGCAAATCTTGCTTTAAGGATTCAAAAACGCGTAAATTTAAATATATGTTCGAAGCACACTAGAGTATGCAGTATGGAGTATGCAGTACTGCAGTATGGATCGCAGATTTGAAATCCGAGACATACAGTGTATTAAAAAGGATTGAGGGTATTCAGAAGTAGTTCATCAGATTCTTATGCTATCTAAATAAATTAGTTTACAAATCTGAGGATTATCTCGAATTGAGTGCAATAATCACCTTCCATTAATTAATCGACGTGATATCGCAGATGTCATGTATTTTGTCAGTCATACTGATGTCATTAAATTCCCCTAGTCTTACCACTTGTGTAAACTAATTACAGCCACTTTTTTGTGGCGAGCAGGCGTCACAGTAAATGCTTCTTTCAAACAATATGATATTAATATTTTAATGCGAGTATAGTCTCAGTAAGAAGACTTCTGAGCTGTGGTTTTCAATAATTTTCTTATGATCTTATTTAAAATAATGCCGTGATCCGCCGCTTAACCATGTCTCAGCTAAACCCTGCTCAACCACCTAAACCCCGCTCAACTATTTATTTATTTAAAAACCCTACTTAAAGGTTTCTCAGCTATGTAACGTCTTTTTATTTTAATCTGTCAACATTTCTGGGACTGGTATATAACTTGACCAAAATTAATCGACTAAATCGGATTATGTATCAAAACTTTATGATTTTTGCTCTATGGTAGACATGGAATGATAGATTTATGATCGTAACAGTGCATTTTCAAGGACTATTGATTTATTTCGGTGGATTTTGAAGTTTGTGATAAGAATCCAACTGGCATTCAGTATTTATTTATAAATTAAAATGGTTAGTAACTTCAATTCACAAACAAACGTCAAACAAAGCGTCAGCTGATGGAAATAAAATCCGCCATATTTGAGCAAGGTTTAAATCAGGGGCCGACGTGGTTTAAATTTTGACATGGCTTAACCGCGGGTCAAAGTTAAATCTTGTTTTTAAATGAAAAATTTCTGAAACCATGGTTAAGCAGCCGGCTTAAATTTAAGTAGCGTTTTTAAATAAGACTGCTAATGTTTAACTTTTCAACGTAAGCTTTACAGCTATTCTACTTTTATTAATTATATCTAGAATGCTTATATGCTTTTTCCTCCGACGGCCGTTGGGGCAGTAAGGTTCTCGGGTGGCGACCACGAACCGGAAGACGCAGCGTCGGCAGCCCCCCTACAAGATGAACCGATGATCTTGTGCGGTCGCTGGAAAGCGCAAGACCGGCAATGATGGAGATATTTGGGGGAGACCTTTGTCCAGCAGTGGACGTCTGTCGGCTGATATGATAATGTATTAGTTTATGTATATGTGCTTTTCTTGTCCATATTCTTTAACTAGATGTTTAAAAGTGAAGACCTGTAATTGGCTGTGTGTTACTTATAATTTAATTTTTTGTTGGCTTTGCTGCTGTTTTGCCATATTATGTAATATGGCAAAACAGCAGCAAAGCCAACAACATGTTACATGTTATACTACATAGTTTACCTTATATTGCTTATATTATAGAGTGGCCCTGCAAAGAAATGTAAACTATGTTGTATGTTGCGTCCCTGTGTATATTTTTGAATTTATAATATACTAGCGGCCCGGTACGTGCTTCGCTACGCTTTTAAGTAGATATTAGTACAATTTGTTTGTATATGGGAGTATAGAAAGATGTTGATTTTACACTTTGTCAGGACTTTTTTTAAATTTTCTCTACGTACAAACCTTCCCTGGACTTCCACGAATAATTGAAGACCAAAATTAGCCAAATCGGTAAAGGCGTTGAGTTATTATACATTAAAACGAAAAGTGGCATTGATTTTTATATACATATATAGATGTACTTCAGAACTTTCATCTATTTGAAAAAACAAGCATAAAAGGTGTTTTTATTGGGTTAGGCCTGTAAGTTATTTGTATAATAAAACTCCAATGCATGTGCTTCAAATGATAAAGGACTGTATAAATAATAAAACCTTTTGTATCTTAATTAGCGGTCAGTCTTATGACAATAAGATTGACCTATTATTTGTACCAATAAAATTGATTTATATTAATAATACTTATAATTTACTATAATAATCACTTTGTTTATTCATAATGTTATCTTGAATTTCGATTAACATGTGTTTGTTGTTATCTTCCTTCTTATTTTCCATTATATTGTATTAAATTATCATTGAAGTGCATAACTACATATAATCTACCGATGTGCAATATATATTTCTTATTTCTGTCCGGTCAAGGTATTTATATAGTCAAGCTGCTCAGAAAGCGAAGGAACACAATGCTTTTTCTCACTTATATATAGCAACTTTTTTGCGCTAGGTTCTCGTGTGGGGATAGTAGAGCGTGGTTTTTTTTTGTGGTAACACCCGCACTATGGAAATTAATCCTTGTGTTGCGAGGTGATTCACAAATGGGCACAAAGCACTCCTAGACTATACTAGGGCCTAGACAATATCAGATCAGCTTTTAAATAGCTAGTCAGAGAACACTATTTGTCTGCATAATTTATGGTTTCTTTACTAGTAGTTATTCTTATATAGTTATTTAATTATGTGCCTGAAAGAGATCGGTTTAAGCGAAAAGGTCGCCAGTTGCATCAACATTACTTTTGCTTATTTTACTAAATTGTAAATAATTTGACGCAATAATGTGTACTTACTATTATTATGTTTTAGTTTAATTATTTTTTAATTTCCTTCCTTTTTAAAAAATCATTTAAATCAAATCAAATCACTTTATTTGCTCAATATGGGTACATACATGATAGATCTTAAAATAATATATTGTCCAAGTCCATATTCTACCTTTAAAAGGTGTGCAAAGTTCTTATTATAAATAACATCATTATACTTATTATTGTAAGACAGCCTTATTAATATGAAACAGGTAACGAAAAATAATACAGATCTCAAGCTTAAATTGTAACCATAAGTAAAAATAATAATAGTATTAATAATACGCCAGTCTCATGCAAGAGTAGGCACGACCTTAACTAATTAACACAATTAAATGAATTTAATTTATGGATATACCACAATTTTGGTATATCTCTTGTTTCACACCTAGGTACTGCCATTAGTTAATGTTCAGCTCCTATCCATCGTAAGGTTGTATGGAAGAGATCGCTTTATGCGATAAGATCGCCTTTTGTACAACTTGTCTATGTAATATTTCATGTCATATATATTCTTATGGCGTACAATAAAGAGTATTCTATTCTATTCTACTTATGCGTCACACAAATAATTGTCCTGTGCGGGAATTTAGCCCGGGACACGATGTGGCGCGGCAACTGTCTTAACCGTTGTACGCACGGCCACATATCAAGCTATACATTTCCAGTATAGGTTGATTTCGCGTTGTATACGATTTCCGTCAGTGGGAGGTCAGGTTGTATGGGCAATGTATAGCTTGATATGTAGACGTGTGTACCACACATGGCGTCAGTAAATACGAAAATTATTATACACGTGGTAATTTTATTAGTTACTATGACATAAATTTCATTACCTTAATAGCAATACAATATTATCTGGTCGTCACAAATAAATATCGATGATACACGTGGTTTGTCTCCAAACGTTTTTCTTATCTCTATAATGACCTAATTGATCGTAATAATTATAAATTATAAACACATTATCAACCTATATGCAGGAGAAATTACATGTAATTGACATTAACACCTTTGTTAAGAAACCTTTTTACCTGACAAAAGATAACTATTGCTATCTTCCTAACTATTGTACAAGACAAATAGCTTCATCGCTATGTTATTTCTTTGACATTTCAGCCAGGAACTTGGCTAAACCTTTAGCTAGAAGTGAGATGTTTGGCCAAGTACTGAGTACTGAGCAATGTACCGTTGACATAAATAATTCCAGTTGTATGCCTACTGATGATGACAATTTGAATATATCCAATTCAAATGACATTTATATTCAAAATAATTTAAATTAAATAGTATGACAATAGAGGATTTCTCTTGCATAATACCAAATTCTGGTCATGGTTCTAATGTGAGTTTAAGTGGGAAGGCAGATCCACGTAATGTAATAAAAAAAATTTTTAAACCATCAAACATACATGATAAAGTCAATAAATATACTAAAAAAAATTGTATTAACCTGGTGCACCAAAATATTCAAGGTTTGATGGGAAAAGAGCTAGAATTGGAGCTGTTTTTGAATTGTAACAATATAGATATTTTATGTTTAACTGAGCACTGGCTAAAACTCCATCAATTCATTTTCAGCTTCAATAATCACCAGGTTGTAAGCTCGTTCATCAGGGAAAAATATATTCATGGTGGCTCTCTAATTCTAATAAATAAGTTGTTAAAGTTTAAAGAAAGAAGTGATGTTGTGAGCCTCTCTGTTGAGCGAGTTGTAGAGATTTCATGTGTTGAGTTGGAGCAATTTATTGTTTTGAGTCTTTACAAACCTCCTTGTGCACCATTTGATACTTTTTCAGATATTATGGAGGATGCATTAAATAAATTATCTAACAGCCATAAAACAGTTATTATTTGTGGAGATTTTAATATAAATATTTTGGAGAAAAGCACAATAAGTTGCAATTTATTAAATTTGTTTAAATCCTATAATTTATATCACAATTTTACAGAACCAACTAGAGTAACTGCTACAAGTGCTACATGCATTGATAATATATTTAGCACTGTAAAACCTTTATTTAAATCAATAATCAATAAAATTCAGTCAGATCATTCAGGTCAGTTGGTAACTTATTCAAATGCTCCAAAAATTAAAAGAAAACTTATAAGCTATATTCCATTTAGTGAAAACCGCTTAGAAAAATTTAAATGTAATATAGTAAAACAAATAGCATGGCTGCCCTATCATGATAATCCGGATCACTTGTACAACTCTTTATTCAATTTGATTAATGATGAGTTCTGCACAATGTTCACACCCAAACAACTGTCTGTAAGTGACCGTCTGGTATTCAGTGATTGGGCAACTCCAGGCATCTATAAAAGTCGGAATCGGTTGTATGAATTGTATGAAGAAAGATCCCATAATCATAATACAGAGTTTCAAGAATATGTGAAACAATATGCCAAAACATTTAGACGAGCCTGTACCGCTGCTAAATCTTTGCACATAAAAAAGATACTTAAATCTTCTACAAATATAATCAAAACTACTTGGAAGATAATTAATGCTGAGACAGGTAAAACAAAAATACGTAGTCGTGATTTTAACTTAGTAATAAACAACATAGATATTAAAGGCGATTTGGAGATTGCGACTGAGTTTGAAAAATATTTTTCGAATATTCCAGTCATACTTACTAACTCTCTTTCATGTTCTTCTACATCTGCTGAGCAGATACTCAAGCAAAGCGTAGGGTCGTGTGACACAGTTTTTGAATTTTCGGTGGTTAGCCCTAAAGATATTTTAAATGCTTTCAAGAGTATTAATATGAAAAACACAAAGGATCTGTGGGGTCTATCTGTGAAGACTGTTTCATCAATTATTACTATAATCGCCCCACACTTAGCTACTGTGTTCAATTGCTGTGTTGCATCAGGTGTATTTCCTGACTTGATGAAGTATAGTAAAATCATTCCTTTGTTTAAAGCTGGTGATACTTCAGACCCTTCAAATTTTCGACCTGTTTCCGTGCTGCCCACTCTTAGTAAAATATTTGAAAAGCTTATGCTTAGCCAGCTGCTCAGACACTTTAATATACATAATTTGCTACACCGGAAACAGTTTGGATTCACAAAGGGTTGTTCAACCATAGATACAGGGGTCAACTTATTAAAAAGTATATTCGCGGCGTGGGAAGACTCGCAAGATGCATTAGGTATCTTTTGCGATTTGTCCAAAGCGTTCGATTGCGTTCATCATGATACTCTGGTCAGAAAATTACACCACTACGGTATTAGGAACAAGGCTCTCGAACTTCTGACTTCTTACTTGGGCAATAGAATTCAGAAGGTCGAAATAAACGGTAAAATATCTCCGGGATCTCCAGTGGTAATGGGCGTCCCACAGGGGTCAATTCTGGGCCCATTTTTGTTTTTAATTTATATAAATGACTTACCTTACTACGTAAGGGATAAGCATGAGATTGTGTTGTTTGCAGATGATACTTCCCTGACGTTCAAAATAAACCGACAATTAAGCAATTTTGACGATGTTAATGATGCAATCTCTAAAGTTGTTCATTGGTTTAATGCCAATAATCTTGTGCTTAATGATAAGAAAACTAAAGTCATTAAATTCATTACACCGAATGTGAAACAGGCGACAACCAATGTACAACTTAATGGAGCTAGGTTGGACCCTGTTGAATCAACTGTGTTCTTGGGTATCACTATTGACTCAAAGCTACAATGGAGCCCACAAATAGAAAAACTGTCCGGCAAATTAAGTTCTGCAGCATATGCAGTGAAAACTATTAGACGGCTGACTGATGTTGACACAGCTAGAATGGTTTATTTCAGTTATTTTCATAGTGTAATGTCCTATGGAATTCTTCTCTGGGGTAGCTCTGCTGACATTGACACCATATTTATATTGCAAAAAAGAGCTGTAAGAGCTATCTATAATCTTGGCCCGAGAGTGTCTCTAAGAGAAAAATTCAAAGAGGTCAACATTCTAACTGTACCATCTCAGTATATATATGAAAACTTACTATATGTGCATAAAAATATCGATTCCTTCTGTAAAAGGAGCGATACACATAATGTAAATACTAGATATAAGAATAATCTCATACTGCATACTACCCGTCTCCACAAAATAAGTAACTCTTTTATGGGGCAATGTATAAGATTCTATAACAAACTTCCTAATGATATTAGAGAATTGTCTACGAATAAGTTTAAAAGAATTATTAAAGCCAAATTGTGTAGCAGGGCATATTACAAAATTTCTGATTATTTAAGTGATAAAAGTGCTTGGGATGGAGTTGTTCTGAGTCAACACACATGATTGTAATTAATCTTAAGTATATTTTATTTTAAAAAAGGATTCCTACTGAGTTTTCTGGCAGTGTTTCTCAGTAGCTGCCACGTCATGCACTGCACGGTAGGGTAAAAAAAATATGACGATTCCACATAAATGTAAAATTTTTACGGAATAAAGTTACTTTGACTTTGACTTGACTTTGACTTTGAATGAGGATGACTTTTCTCTTCACGTGCCACTTAAACCGGTTTTTACCAGTTTTACAAGTCGTTTTCAATCACTATACAGTCTTCGAGAAGTGTGCCAATAAAGGTACTGTTTAACTTCTATTGTAATTTTTAATTTATCCATTACTATTTTAAGTTTAAATTTTAGGAGCCGTTTAAGTGTGGTTAAAGCCCAAGAATCGAGAAGCCAAGAATTGGAAAGTATAAAAGTAATTTAATTATTATAATACCAATAAACCAGGCTGCATAACTAAGCTAAGGGATTTTTGAGATTTAATAGATCCGTAATAAACCGTTTCCACGGCGCTGTATTGCCATTTGGAGGGGTTTGGCATGCGAGTTGGTGACCAAAGTTGAGTGGTAGCTATAGTATAGTTAAAATCTCGCTGTAGACTCGGTCATAAATCATTCGAGTGTTTCGCTCTCTTTCCCACTCACAGGCTTTATGGGCAGGCCACGCCCACACGTAGTCCTCTGCATTACTGCAGTCGATGAGTGATATCGATAGTTCTATATATTTATAAATAGGTGATAGAAATAAATACCCTTTTTTATCTTATTACTAATTTACTACAAAGCATATTAAAATTAAATATATAAACATAAGAACGTATATATAAAACTAAAAATAGAAAATTTAAATTCTTCGTCTGAGTCATCGTCATCATCATCCACATGATTGATGAACTCTTCGCATAAATGTGCTTTTTATAAGTCTTCATCTTGCAGCAATTCTGCATGTTCCACATATTTTTGCCAATTTTCAATGGAGACATTGGAAATGGCTTCATCGACTAACTTCTCGACTCTTTTTATGTAATTAAGAACGTAAAAACATATTAGTTTTTATATGATTACCTTCTGTTTATAGAATTAACTAATGGATACTAATGTGTTCTTACGAGAAGGAAGTCTCGTAAAAACACATTAGTACTCATTAGTATTCATTAAGTATGCAGTATGTTTACGTGATAACCTTAATGATTCTGTTATCGATAATGGCCTTGCGCGCGCGCAACTAGCGCACATCCCTACTCCGATTATGATTTATGAACAAGTCTGCAGCGAGATTATAACTATACTTTAGTACACAGGAGACGCTGCTGCCTGAATACCTGACGTATCCCTTCCTTACTCACCTTTACGACATCCACAGAATAATAAGAAGTTGCCCTGTTATTTATTCTGATTCTGATCTGATTTTTCCTTCTGAGCCGGTAACCACACGGCTAAAAACATAACACACTTATATTATTCCTTTTGTAGCACTTTTGCTTAGTAAATGTTTTCAAGTTTTTGCTTCCTATACGTATTTGTAAAGCGCAAAATAACATGGTTTTGTTGAGTTTAAAACTTGGCATATTCATAAGAATTCGTTAAATAAATAAGTTCTACATTGGCTGAAGCTTACGTCATTATAAGTTGTTCCTCTTCCACGGTTTTGTGTGCACATGTTAGTCAACACTTGGACAAAAACCACTCGTCACACTAAAGAAAGAAAAACCCACAATGTTTATTAAATGTATTTGTTTATGCTGTTTACACAAACTTTGACTAAGTCATTAACAAATAGTATTATGGTGCAACAAAAACCCCCCACGTTATTTACAAGTATTATTTGTAATACGCTTATAGCTCGTAGAACCGACGACGGCCGATGGGGTAGAAAGGTTCTCGAGTGGCGACCACGAATCGGAAGACGCAGCGTGGGCAGGCTCCCTACAAGGTGGACCGACAATCTTGCAAGGGTCGCGGGAAGGCTATCGAGGAGATCCTTCGGGGATGTCTTTGTCCAGCATTGGACTTCTTTCGGCTGATACGATGATGAGGATTATTTGTAAATTGTTTCTGGCACTAACCATGATTTGTACCCCCCACATTATTCATAGGAACTTAGGAATTACTGGCATAAAAAGTATGATGGTGGCCTTAAAGAGATTGCCACAATAAGGCTCGTTAGCTCGTGAGCGAGTGCCTGCGGCACACGCTGTGACAGATGAGTGTGAAATAAAACTTTCACGTAGGTACCTATTTAACTTTACTATAAGTTCTATATCTTTAACTTAGTTGATAGTTCTAGTTATATAATAATAATAAAAATAATAATACTAAGAGGGTCTCGCTGGATCACTGGGTCAAGCGTCGTATACAAAATGCACCAATTATGGGAACGGCACCTTCCTTTGCTTCCTTTCTCTGTCGCCTAGGCCAACGCCGCCGCCGTCACACCCCGTCGCAGGAGGAACTCTATTTTTTACATATTTCTTTATATATAATTATTTTTTTATATAAATCTTTTAATTATGAATATGTAAAAAATAAGAATATAAATAAATAATTTGACCATTTTAGATATTGTGTTAAAAGTTGTTCAGGTTCGCGACCCCAAAAACACAAATACCAGATACGAACAAAAGATATGAATCAAAAACTTAGGTACGAGTATATTAAGTTTCAGGTATATTAACTCCACAATAACTCAATTTCTTAGACATAACATTTTAGACAATTAACAATTTTGCACGCCGGGCCATTCAACTAATATAATTATGTAATTGATGAGATGATTAATGCTAAAGACACATAGATAAGTTAGAAATTACGAGGAATTTCTCAGTTATCTTTCCAGGAAGTCTATTTATTAAAAGCGATATTGTTATCAATTGCTTTGCTCTGTTTATTATAAATATAAATGTCGTTTGTATTTCTATCACTCAGAAAAGAGAAAATAAATTAATCTAGACAGGGAAGTACAGAAATAATAGATTTATAAGAACCACTAATAGAGTAAATCTCGGAAGCCAACTGACTCTTAAGCGGATAGTGCATCTTGTGTCACCCACACATGTTTAGGTATAGCACCTCCCATGCAATTTTACAGATTTGGATAGCCTGATATGCTGGCGGCTGTACAAATAAAAATTATTTGTCGAATTAACAGAGATGAGTAAATAATGAACATAAATTAATTAACAATCGAATTTCAAAACGAAATAAAAAAAAAACTGTTGAATGACATGACACATTTTCCTAAGGCTTCATGGTACGCAGGCGCAAAGACACGTGATAGCATTGTAATCTATCTCATTCTCTCACAGACTAAATCCTATTTATGAATATGTTTCTCTTTTTCCCGTCGCTTTTTCGGTTCATCGGATTTTCAAATCATAACGGTGCAGTCATCGGCTGCAACAAAAATTGAAGACAATCGTAGTTCAACAAAATTTTAATCTTTTGCCATTTAATGGCTACTCCGAACATCGTGACAGTGATCGGCGTTCAAATAAATGAAGGATGAAAATAAAATATAAATAAATAAAATAAAAAAGGTTTTTATTCACGTAGACTTTAAAAAAGCGCTTGTAAATAGTCAGAACATGTTTGTAGTAATATAGTTGTAAACATTATTATTTCTAGTAACATAGATATTTAGGTACATATTGTATGAAAACATTTATAAAATTTATTTTATTATAGCAATGATATTTAGCTAGCTCGTATCAAGTTATTGTCAAGAAATTATGTTTAATTATCTAGTTTAAGTTTAATATTTTTACTACATATGGTCAATGGTTCTGTCTATATTAAGGTATTATTATTATGACGGACCTTGTATTAATAACGACGGTCGCTCTTTAATGCTACCACCGGATCCAATGCGCCCCAACTGAGAAGACCCAGCGAAACAAACTCAGTGGGTTCATCTACTACCGGTTTCAACACGACCCAGTTGAGACGGTCCGGCGAAACATACTCAAGCGGGCATGAACACGGGATTTGGTCCAATTAGAGTAATTATTTAGTAGGCAAACACAATATATGCTCGATCGGTTGTCTGAATGCTTATTATTTTAGATTATATTTAGGTATACAAAAGAAGCACCGGAGCAGCATACCCGCTTTCCCGGGGCTCCCCCTATCAAGCGCCAGAAGAAGTCCACGGCAGGTTAGGTTTAGTCGGTGCGAATCCGACATACCCACCCGCAGACACTTTTTGCGGGTGGCATGCATTATCATTACCCCCTACCTTAACAAAAAAAAAGGTATACAAAAGAAAAACTTCGAAACAATAACATTATTCATTTTGAGACAGAGTCAATAATTTTAAATTAAGTATAAGATAGCAATCATTTACAGATAGTTCACGTAACACAGCAGATCAGTCATGTCTATATGGCTACAAGATCTCCAGCGAGCAATGTGCAGGTAGGAAGTGAGAGCCAGACGTCTTTGTCATCAATGTACTCTTTAGTGGTGTAATAACCCCTAGCCATAAGTATACGTTTAATATGTGTTTTAAAACTTGTGTCAGGCAGATCAGTAATTTGAGTAGGAAGCTTGTTATAAAACCTAATACAATTTCCTAAAAATGATTTATTAGTTTTGCTTACTCTAAAGCCTGGCATGGCTAGTTTGTTTTTATTCCTAGTATTTATAATATGCAGTTCACTTTTCTTTCTATATTTATGAATAATTTTTCTAACAAACATTATATTTTAATATATATATTCCGATGGCACAGTAAGTATATTTATTTCTGAAAACAAATTTCGCAAAGAATCGCGACTGCCTAAACCATAAATGGCTCTGACTGCTCTTTTCTGCAATACAAAAATAGTACCTATGTCAGCCCCCGAACCCCACAGCAGAATGCCATACGACATAATGCTATGAAAGTACGCGAAATACACTAATCTAGCAGTTTGTTCATCTGACAATTGCCTTATTTTCCAGACAGCATAGGAAGCCGAACATAATTTACCTGCTAACTTTTCAATCTGAGGACCCCATTGCAATTTTGAATCAAGTGTCAATCCTAAAAATACGGTCGATGGGACTAATTCTAATATTTCCCCATTAAGTGCAACTGTTGGTACAATTTGAGTCACATTCGGCAATGAAAACCTGATGCATTTAGTTTTCCCTGCATTTAACAAGAGATTATTTGCCGAAAACCATTCTGATATAAGGCTGAGTGTTTTATTATGCTCAACAAGATCTTTATCCTTTCTATTTACTTTAAATATGAGCGACGTATCATCAGCGAATAAAACTATGTCTGATACTTTCTCTACCAGATAAGGGAGATCATTTATATAAACTAGAAATAAAAATGGGCCCAATATAGATCCTTGGGGCACCCCCATTTTCACAGGATGACGTGCCGAAGTGACACCGCCTATCAAAACCATCTGTTGTCGCCCCGATAAATAGGACATCACAAGAGATGTACCAGATATTCCATAGTACTTCAGTTTAACAACGAGCGTACGATTATCAACTAAAATGACTGAATGATTCGTTCAATCGGCTTCCATGAGCACATGTGACGTTATAAATTGTCTGGAATCGATTTTCAACGTCGAAGCCGATTGAACGAATGATTTATTAATATCTAGGGACAATATCTAGGGACAATGTCACACAAATCATCCTAGCCCCAAACTAAGCAAAGCTTGTACTATGAGTACCAGGTGATGATATACATACTTATATAGATAGATAAATACATAAATACATAGAAAACATCCATGACTCAGAAACAAATATTCGTGCTCATCACACAAATATTTGCACTTACCGGGATTCGAACCCAGGACCACCAGCTTCGTAGGCACTACCAACTAGGCCACGGTGACCGCCGACCGATTAGTTTTAAGCCTTCATCTATTTGAACGGCGATCACTATCACGATGTTCGGCGACTTAGCCGGTAGCCCCGCTGGTATAAATGTTACTTAAAATTACATGGTTTCTTATTAAATTGGCTCCCGCCGGCCACTGGCGGCACGCTTCACTCGTTCGACTCGTACATAGGAGGTCACAGTTCACACCAATCCTTACCTTATCATTGCCGGATTTTTATATATTGCGTACTATACACATACATATTCATTAACACTCACTATCACATCCTCACATTCACTTATATAACTCCCGCTCGTATTGTGTTGGGTTTTTGTTGTACCTGCATTGAATAATAAAACCCTAGTACAATTTTGGCTACTTACTACTTATCGTACGACTGCCTCGTTGGTCTAGCGGTAGCGTGTTCACCCGCAGATAACGAGGTCCTGGTTTCAAATCCCGGGTCGGGCTTACAGTGGTTTTGAGACTTTTCTTTAAAAAGAAAATTTCTCAGCATTTGCCCGAAGTCTGGGAGTTGGCGGTATTATACCATCGTGCCTCGGGGACACACTTGAGCACTATAATATGTCCCGTGCAGATGGCTAATCTCTGTTGAGACTGGCCGCCGTGGCCGAAATTCGGCTAGGAGGACATTATATTATTATTACTTATCGTATGAAGTGGTTACCCTAGTGTCCGAGTTGTTCAAGCCGCGCATTAGGCCTCTGACATGGCTTAACTACTGTTGTCTATTGACTACAACCGGGACCGACAGCACGTCCCCTCCGCAGCACGGAGACCCTCAGAAATTAAACCACTTTGGTGATCACCCATCTATGGACTGAGCGCGAGCCAAGTTGCTAAATCACTTACGAACCGGTGATAGCATCTAGCTATGAGCGCCTCATAATTCTGGCGTAGCGCGTACATTGTCATATTTCTTATTAAGTATTAATTTTGTTTTAGACTCAAATAATTTTAAGTATACAGGTTGTATAGACATTTTTGTTCACTTAAATGATGTAACTTTTAATAGACGAGTTCTGGACATTGTTATTATGTAGAACGTGTCACTTAAATATTCACTGATACTGTAATAGCATTTAGATAATAGTAGATTCTTTAGGTTAGCGGAGAATAGATAAAATTTGTTTTCATTTTTAATTATTTCGGGCAATATGTTATAAATTTTTATGGACATCACATATGTACTTATTGTAGAGTGGATTTTTAACCTAGAAGTTGGTAAGTTTAATCTGGTATTATGTCGAAGTGAATACTTTGTTTGCTTGTCCTTTCTCGTTGTGTACAAGTTTTGGTATTTTTTTTTACAAAGGAGATACCCCATTTCAGGCCTAACCGTTACATCAATCAGATATGTACCAAAAAATCCGTCTATTTTTCGTAAATCATCCACCGAAATCTTAGCCTTAATTACAATGGCCAAGTGTAGAAAATAGGCAATTTAATATTTTTTGTTTTAAACAGCCTCTATAAACCGCTACACCACTTATTTCATTATATGTCACTAACTTCACAAACGCTAGTAATCCATCTATAGAGCGCACCATAAAAATATCATCGATTAAATGGAAATCGATACTTTTACAAATAATTAAATAAGACTTCATTGTTTTAGTCTTATTATTTATTTAGGAATTACAATAAATGTGTAATAAAAAATGTGTCGAATCAAGTATTATAAATGTAAGCTGAATTAAAAAACATTAAAAGCAATAAATAATTGATAAAATCGATTGCCTCACGGATTGCACTTATAAACGTCAAATGTCAGTCTGTCAATTGTCATGTAGTCGTATTTTTGCGTATGTTTTTCTGTATTTCTCGAGATTTATTATATCATTTGACCTCTGCTCGAATATTGGACTCCGAAATTGATTGCCTCCTGATTGACCCTTGCTTGAACATTGGATATCGCACTCTGCCACCCTGCTGACCTTTTTTTTTTTTTTTTTTTTTTTTTTTTATCGGGACTAGTCCCTCCCTCTTACCCACCACTGCAACTCCTGTAAGCCAGGATCAACAGTGGCACACAATGAAATGACACTGAGCGGTGAAGCTCAGGCATGTCCCGGGGAATCGCTTTAACTGTCTTGGATCCCGCAACGAACTGCTGACCTTTGCTAAAAATCCGGATCTGGACTGGTTGATTCATAACGACATCATGAACATGAGCCTGTGCATTCATTGTGGAATAGCAACGGATCGCTGCAACACAATAGGAAGGTGTAGATTGGAAAATGAAGTTATACTTTCAATTGTACAGGAATGGCTTGCCCCTCGAAACGGTTAGTATCCGATATTTATGTACACAGTGTAATCGCCTATGTTCAGTTGCGTGTTGATGGTTGTATTTTAAATATGAAACCAAAAATGTGCATATTCATATTCGAAGATATATGACATCACTAATACAGACAGAACCTGCCAATTACAGCCTTTCCTGCACTACACTAATACAGACAGAACCTGTTAATTACAACCTATCAATTCCATCTCTCAGTGAGGAGGATGGTGTCCCTGTAGTGGAATCAGAATAAAGTTACTTATATTTAACCAATTGTGCCTCTTAGTAATTAGTAATAGTCAAATAATAAATGTTTGCTTCTTCAGGTTGATGAAAATGGCTTTATCTGCCAAGCCTGCTGGAATAATGCCAATGCTGTATCTCGTGATAGAAATATACCACAAAAGAGTGACCAGACATACACATGACACCAACGAGTGTGTATTCATTGTGGACATTTGCTTCTGAGAAGAGATTGTTGCCACCAACTTGGGACTGGTACAGTGTAAGAATGCAGAATACACAAAGTTTTAAAAGAATGGATCCTACCACACATGGTTAGTATATTAATCTTATTTATGGTTTTTAGTAACATACTTTAGTTTTGACTGCCATCATGGTCTATTGTTTAGGCCATAGTTTTATTGGATTTGTCCATTCATAATCTCAGTAGCAGGAGAATCTAGAAATGTGCTTGGTAAGTGGCAATAGGCTCACCCTTATTATGTAGAACTAAAACATAGATGGCAAGATGTGGGTGTAATGTTACACCTGTGCCTTCAGGGACATAATCTTGTGTCTATGTTAGTATAACAATACTTTAGCTTTGTTTTGATAATAAGGGCATAAAATGTTTTTTGGTATGTATAATCATTTCAGTGAATAAGAAAGATGGTTTAATAATTATCAAGCTCCTACATCAGGATTACTCATTCACAAGATTTCTTTAGACCAATCTTTCAAATTGGGCAATAACACATCACATATCTGTTGCCACTAGTTAATGTAGATAAATTATTTTCAGGTCGGTGCTTCAAATGCTGTATATCATTCTTGTTGGGTGCGAGCAAATAGAGCATCTCAGCATTTAAGTACAGGGCCGTCAACATCTTGTGCATGTTCATCAGCTGTTGATGAGCCAGATAGTGAGGACATTCCTCATGTAGAAGAACCTTCAACAAGGCTAGAAACTAATTCTGCACCAAGGGCACCAACTGTTGGAACTCTTATTGTTTTACCTGACTATTTTAGAGCTGTGGCAACTGAAAGTAGATGTTTTGTGGAAGGATGTTGCAGACATGAAAGAAACACAGTAGCACTTAAAATTATAATTCCAAGCAATTGATGTAGATACAAATAATGTTGGCGAGTTTCCTGAACTAACACAGAAGCACATACCGAATTAAACAGGCCCGTTCTTACCATGGGGAGCATGTGAGAGAAAATGGCTTATATATCATAGAAGTGTGTAGAGAGATGGACGGTAACCTACAGCAAGAGCTGTCGACATCAGGCTCAACATGGATGTTATTGTATTTAAGTTAATTATAAGTTGATTAGTAGTTGGATGTATTTCGTTTACATCCTAGTCGACACTTCACTTAGTGGAAAGGATGCTAATATTCAAAATTATTGCACATGTATCATTGGAAAAATAACGATTGGTTGCTGTGCCCACACCATGAGCATAATATGGTATCTTGGTTGGGCATGGCACAAGGGTAGTCAATTGCCTCCTGCACAATTTTTCGATACAGTGTTATTAAATTATGATAAGCCTAGTGAAGAAGTGGATTAATAAAACCATTACTCACAATTATGTGTTTTTATTTTAAAATATTATTATTGCCATTTCAGATTACTGTAATTTGAGATTTTATCAAATACTAAACAGATAAATAATAATCTTATATAAAATAAAGAATTTTGGAACAACAAACCCAATGCCATCTGAACCCAAACTAGGTAGAGCATGTACTATGGCAACCAGCTAACTTATAAAGATACATGTTTATGTTTCTAAATGCAAATATAAATAAATTACACACAGATACTGAACAAATAACCTAGCTTATTACACGAAACATTTGTCCTGGTTGCGGACCTACAAGACCAACAGTAACAGTAGTTACAATAATAACAAATGCATGCCAGTAGTGTTTTAAGCGGGCCTTGTCTAATAAATGTAGGTAGTTATCAGTAAGATCAATCATATAAATCTGAAGTCACACTGTAAGCGCTTTTTTATGTAGAAACGTACTTATGTAGGGTATGTGCGTTCCAGATTGAAAAATATAACTAACAATGTCTCAAAAATATCATTTGGGTAATTAAATAACACTGTCGAGTAATTTAAACACAAAAATATAATAGAGAAATGTCCAAATCGGTAAAAGCAGGCATTTACTTTTACGTTAAATATAACCTAAAAATTAACAGGAAATGTCTGTTTTTAGCAATTTGGCCATTGCTGGGAGACGTGAAAATTGGGCTCGTGAAATCTTTCAAGATGCTTTAATTTATGGCCAAATTCCAGCTCTGTAACGCCAGGCCTGAGTTTCTATGGAGTTTGGGTTTCTCCTTTGCATATTTCTAGTATATAGATGCTAGGAAGGGTCAGTATTTTAAGTTTTTGGAAGTGAGGTTTGCAACTCTCAGTGCTCTCTATGTTAACTAAAATTCGAATAAGTTTTTTTTGCATTACAAAGAGTGTTGGTGAATCTGTGCTGTTTCCCCACAGTATTATGCCGTAACTTAACCATGAGTAAGCGTACGCATAATATGTAGCTTCCAGATTAGTAGATTTTTTTACTATAACATCTAGACTATCTAAATTTACTTATGCACGAGAATAAGTAAATTTAGATAGTCTAGATGTTATTTTGTTAATGTGTGATTTCCAGTTTATATTGCTGTCTATTGACAGACCAAGTAAGGTCAATTCGGGGACAACTTCGATTTTTATGCTGTTGTATATAAAATTTATTTCTAATGGGGGTTTTTGGTGTGGATGGAAGGACATTATTTTTGTTTTACTGAAATTAATTTGCAGGTTATGCTTATTCATCCCATTTACCCGGGTGCCGCTGAAAATGTATAGCGATGCTAGAAAAGTACGTTAGTTATGTTAGAACCGTGAAAATACTACAAAACAATATGATTTTCACAAAAAATTGACTTTTATAAAAAAAACTTATTTTTTTTTATAAAAGTCGGTTTTGTTCACGTATGGTTTAAATAAAATAAAAGCGGCCACGTGCGAGTCGGAATCGCCCATGAAGGGTTTCGTAGCAGCAAGTAACAATATAAAAGTATGTAATAATATTACGGTGGAAGTTTGTAAAGTAGAAGAGTTTGTAGAGTAAGAAGAGTGTACATCATATATTTTTTTTGTTTTATCACTCTCTCATTTTAGAAGTTACAGGGGGGGACACCCATTTTACCACTTTGGAAGTGTCTCTCGCGCAAACAATTCACTTTAGAAAAAAAATATATTAGCAACCTCTATATCATTTTTAAAGACCTATCCATAGATATATCACACAAGTAATGGTACGATGAAAAAAATAAATTTGAGTTTCAGTTCTATGTATGGGGAAACCCCAAAATTATTGTAATTTTTCTATTTTTGTGTGAAAATCTTAATGCGGTTCACAGAATACATCTATGTACCAAGTTTCAATAGTACAGCTCTTATAGTTCCGGAAAAAGTGGCTGTGACAGACAGACAGAGAGACATGACGAATCCATAAGGGTTCCGTTTTTTGCCATTTGGCTACGGAACCCTAGAAAGCGCTTGAAAATAGTCAGAACTTGTGTGTAGTAATATGGTTAACTAAATGAAGATAATTATTTCTATGTACATATTGATATTTGGATATTCGATATGCTTGTATGAAAACATTAGGAATAACATTTAATTTATGATACAAAGATTTCAGTTACTTAGCTAGTTTATTTAAATTATTGACAAAGAGATTATTTCTAGGTCTAATTATCAAAATTCATAGTTTTAGATATATTTTAATCTAAATGGTTCTCTCTATATTAAGGTAAGAATTCAATATTATTATTATGGCGGCCCTTATGTTTATAACGACGGTCACACTTTAATGCTACCACCGGATCCAATACGCCCTTACTGAGCTAGAGACTACAAATTAGGTCCACTTGCTAAAGTTATTTAGCAGGCGAACACAATATTTGCTCCATCAGTTGTCAGATTAAGTATTTATTTTAGATCTAATAGCCTCAGGAAAAGAAAATAAAAACGTCAGAATAATAATAATATTAATCATTTTGAGACGGAACCAATAGTTCTGAAATTTATATGGTAAACAATAATTATTAGTTTTATTAGAGATACTCGTAGTTACAGACATAGAGCACTAAGTACTGATTAAATTAAGAATATAAAAATGGATACTATCAAAATACATATCATCTATATCAGTACAATATATACCGTCAATGCGGAAGCGTATATGTATCTCTACAGAAGTCTGCTGCAGAGTTTCTTGGATTATAACGGCGAAATAAATTGGAAAGAGAGTAGGGGCTAGAACGCAACCCTGTTTTACGCCACAAGTAACAGGAAATAACTCTGTTTGTTCACCGTTGGCGGTAACATAGCGTGTCTTGCCATCGTGTAGGAGTCGAACCATCCGCACAAACTTTTAGTAACTAGTAACTACTACTTTCACCAGAACCGTCCAGAGTGCTTCACGAGGCACACTGTTAAAAGCTTTTTCCAAGTCGACAAAACAAAGATATAAGGGCTGACATTGTTCTCTGCTTTTCTCCTGAAGCTGTCTTATAGAGAAAATAACTTCGCAAGAACCTTGATCGGGCCGAAAACCTGACTGTGATCCCGGTAGGATGTTTTCTGATAACGGTAGTAAGCGGGAGTCTAGCAAATACTTTCCCTGGTACTGATATGCCTCGATAGGAGTCACCTTTGTTTTTATATCGAGAGAAAATGGGAGAAACTCTAAAATATGAAGGTAGCCGTTCTTTATGCCACATCTGTTTCCAAGTGGAATTATGTAGCTGCTCTCTACTGCGCTTAAATAATTCCCCAGAAATATTATCCAACCGCTCTCTCATTTTGCTGTTCTTTAATTGCTGTAACGATTTCTATTAGTGTTGGCGGCTTGTCCTATGTCTTCAGTGCTATGCGACTTCGCATAGCACTGAAGACATAGGACGCATTAATTTCTGCACTTCTGCAGAGAAAAAGTTCCCAACTGGTTAATATCTGGTTAACTGGTTAGTATCTTACTAACCAGTTGGGAACTTTTTATCTGCAGAAGTGCAGAAATTAATGCGTACTTACCACTGCACTTGTTTGTTTCGCCTTTTCCAGCCACCATTTCTTCATCATACCACGAGTAAGTTTTCCTAATTCTGAGCTACGTTTCTTAATTAAAGGTGCTAAATTAGATGTACGAGAGGGCTTTTCCCTCTTGTTTACTTAATTTAGCACATATAATGAAGAAATGTGAATTCTTGATTATATGTGCTATATTAGGTATACAAGAGGGCTTATCCCCCTTTTGGCTTTTGGCTACGGAACCCTAAAAAGCCTGTATGTTGGTGTCACATGTGCATAATTCTACTACATACTGTACATATCATATAATTTTATTGTCACAGCAAATACAATTATCTACGGACGGATAGTATAACGATACCTTCACATGAATAAACTTGTTTGCTGTAAAATAGAAATAAAATTCCATGTCTTATATTTACTAATTATGTCGTCCTGGATGAATTTCCGCCACGGCGGCCAGTTTCAATATTAACTATCCGTCTGCGTGGGACGCATTATAGTGCACAAGTTTATGAGCAAACACAGGGGCAGTTTCTATTCCTTCTGACGACTAGCGAGGCGACCAGAGAGAGACCAGAAAAATCCATAAAAGACCTCATTATCTACGGTTGAACCCAAATCCGTTTTTTTATGGATTTATTGAGCAAAAATAACAAAAGTTTGTTTTTTAGAAGTGGCACAGTCACCTCTAGGGTTTGAGTGTGCACTTTAAAATATGTCGTCGGCACTTAAGAATAACATTAGGTAATGATAAAAGAAGTACATATGTTTATATATAACTTAAAGACTAGATAGGTAATGCTAATTAATTAATTTAAGCCAAACTTTCTTTTAATTCATGCCTATAAAGAGAAAACACTTCTCGAGTCCAAGTTTGAACACGCTACCGCTAGACCGCAATCACCCGTTACATAATATATCTGTACTACTTACCTAAATAGTACAATATACGTAATTAGGTATGTTTTCAGATATCAAAGTAGGTACAGCGCGCCAGGGGGTATAATCAGACGTCTCTTGCAAACAGAAGGCTTATAAAAACACATAGAGATTTATCAGTGTTTGTTTGTTACTTTCAGTGCATACATACGTACTTTCAATTTATTTAGAAGCTTCATAACTACGTGCCATCTAAAAATAGACGAATTGATTAACTAAAAAACCGCTCAAGTGCGAGTCGGACTCGCCCATGAAGGGTTCCGTAACAGCAAGTATTTCAATTGATTAAATGAAAGAAAATTACGGTTTAATTTTTATTTATTTTTTATTTTATTTCATTGGGACATTAAACAGTTACACATTACAGTATAATATAATAAGTGTAAACAAGTAACGTAGTAAACGTGTAACCCACACCAATGTCCGCAAAATAATAGGTAAAAAGAAAGTTAATCTTAATCTAAACTCGCGCGAGTTTACTAAGGCGTTAAAAGGTAATCTCGATTGTTATTTTAGATGATCAATGGCAAGTTTTTTGAATTTTGAAATAGAAAGTGCAAAAATGTCTAAATGTACAAGGTGTGTGTTATATGTCTCTACGAGGCGACGTAGAGGCGCCCGCACTCCGGCGTTAGTTCGGCACCTTGTAGTGTAGAACAGCCGAGGAACACGCGCCTCTCGCCGCATCACAGATCTAGGTACAACGTAACACAATTGATTTGTGATGTTAGAACAGTCAATTTTATTATTACATAAACCATACAGCATCATGCATGTAAGAAGTTTCCTTCTGGACTCGAGGCTTAAGATTTTGTATTTTTCAAGAAGCTGCGGATAAGCCAGTTTTGAATGGTAGCATCGGTAATGCATAGCACGTAAAAATTTCTTCTGTACCATTTCAAGTCGTTTAATATAAATTTCATAAATAGGACTCCAGATCGGGACTGCGTACTCAAGTTGAGAGCGGATTAAAGCTTTGTATAAAGATAAATACGTGACAGGACGTTTAAAGTCTTTTGAGGATCGCATGACAAAGCCAAACATTTGATATGCTTTATTTATAATGTTGTCAATATATAATATGAAGATTAAGATGCAATTTAGAATCCAGTGTAACACCTAAATCACGGATATAATTGACTTTTTGTAAACTTATGCTATTTAAAGTATAATTATGAGTTATAATGTTTTTATTTTTTGTGTACGTTATTGTTTTACATTTTGGAATGCTAAGCTGAAGTTTATTATGAGAGCAATATTGACAAAGTTTATTTAGATCCTCTTGTAGAAGTAAACAATCACTATAGTTTGTACAAGATTTATAAATTTTTATGTCATCAGCGTATAATAAGAAATGGGAATTTTGAAAACAGTTAGCGATATCATTTATGAACAATATAAAAAAGGGGGCCCAAAATTGAGCCTTGGGGAACGCCAGAAGTAAGAATAATTAAGTCAGATTCGAAGCCGTTGATGACGACTTTCTGAGTTCTGTTGAAAATGTAGGATATAAACCATCGTGGCGTGCTAGGTCGGAAAACCTCCTCGCGAGCCCAAGACTACTGGTCCCATTCGAATATTCATATTCGGTGGGAACAGAAGTTTATGGGACGGTGCACGCCGGGCGCAGGTAGTAATCGTTTCTCGGAACGGGATTAGTCCCACGTGAAAGGGTTACTGCTTGTGGCTAATATTCCGACACAGGGGGGGGGGGGGCGGAATCTGCCAAGATCCTGTGGTCGTATCTTGGCGGACCTTCCATACATCATCCATGTATGGTCGGAATTCCGCGACGACCACCCGCGTGTTTGTGCCGTGCGCGGGGACCCGTACGGGGGGATGAAGGAGTCCTGGAGGTTGAGCCGGTGAGGGGTCGGGCAGTTGTTATCCCTCACCCGCAACACGCCTCTTTGGTCCGGATTTCCCCTTACACGGGAGGTCGGGGTCTAGCCGGGCCCCGATCAATCGGCTGCGACGTCCGGTCGGACGGCCGTCAAGGCTAGCCATGGGTAGGCGTATCTGCAGGTGGCGTCTGGGCTGGCGCCGTGTGTCGGTCGGCAGACGAAGGCGCGCGCCGTGCTGGACGTTGGGCTGTCCAGTATCGGTTCGCGTTGGAGGTCTCGCAGATTGGCATAATCCCATGGCTATACCGCCCAATATCCCTGGTGCTTGTAAAGCATCCCCTTTGAGGGCTCGGTGGAGGGTGGGGAATTGGGTTGGTGAACGCCAATAAAGAAGTTTTCATGGACCGTAAAAATAAAAATAATGCCCAACCTATTGTTAAGGTCAAGGCCTTAACAGATGAGGAATTAGCGGGTGTGCAAGGTGTGGCGCAGCCCGTATCAGAAGAAGGGACGTCAGCGAAGGCTGCTGCCAAGAAGAAGGCTGTGAGGAGAGTCAGGGAGAACTTTTCCCGCCCGGCCACTCCGGTTCCTGGAGCATCGCGGGAACAAGCGGGCACGGAGAGCGATAGCTCCGTCAGGTCCGCCGTGTCGATGGAGTCGCTGGATTGCCGCGCGGAGACTCCGGGGTCCAAAAGACCAAACCCCGCCGGGCAGGATGGGCGCCAGGTCAAGGCCGCCAAATTGTATGAGGACGCGGACGACGAGGCGGACTTGGCGTTCATTCTGGACCCTTTGCAGGCCCCAGCGAACACGAAAAGCAAGAATAGACTGCCCCGGGTCGAAGATCTGGTAGAGGAGCTACGCCAGCAGCCCTCAGCCGACCTGGGTGCAGTCATCCAGGAGTCGCTGGCGGAGGTGGAAAAGGTAGCGGACACGTCCCGCAACTTAAAGGGAAACTTCGTCCGGGTCCTACGGCTTGCGGCACGGAAAGCTCAGGCGGCCGCCGCCGAGTTACACGGGAGGACCAGCGGGAGCTTACTGGAGCTAGAAAACCAGCAGTTGCGCTCCCAGCTGGCCTCCTTGGAGGCGCGGGTGGCCGCCATGTCGGCGGAGATGGCGGAGCTTCGCAGTAATAGAGAGGTCGGGGCTTTTCCGCCATTGCCTTCGCCATCCCGGCCGACAACTTCTTTGCGGTCTCCTCCAGGGTTACCAACACAGCCTCCGTCGGCTAGTCCGTCGCCGCCGCGAGCAACCGCAAGGAGCTTACAGACGGCACCTGCGACCCTGGAGCGGCAGAGGAGCAGTGCTGGCACTCTTCCTTCTGTTCCTGCTCGGGAAGAACAGCTCTCGCCAGAAGAGAGGTTTGCGGCCATCATGGACCGCAAAATGAGAGAGATGGGGCGCATCTGGGACCAACGTCTGGTCCAGATGCGTCATGAGGTCATGGCCGAGATCTTCCCGGGCAGGGCCATCCGCCCGCCGCTCGCTGGGAGCGCAGCGCCGCCCCAGGTGCCACCCACCGCGAAGCGGGGTGGCCGGCGGAAACAACGGGCTGCCGCTGCGGAAGCTGCTGCGGCTCGGGCTACGGCAATGCCGGCGCCGACTGCGCCACCGCCACCCGCCGAGGGCACATGGGCCCAGGTGGTTGGCCGAAAGGCCAGGGCCAAGGCCGCTCGCCTTAATTGGCCACCGCCGCCTCCGCCTCCAAAGAGGCCGATCGCACTGCCGCGACCTCCACCGTCCGCGGCAGTGACGATTAACTTGCCATCGACCTCGGCCACTACCATGGCTGAGGTCATGAAGGTGGCGAGGACCAAGGTCCAGTTAAAGGACCTTGGCCTCGAGGCTGGGCTTCGCCCCAAGAGGGCTCTGACCGGGGGTCTTATTTTGAGGATCCCTGGTCCAGAGGGGTCCGCGAAGGCGGAGGCCCTAACCTCTCGGCTAAGGGAGGCCTTAGCCGAGACGGGTGCGGTGGTGGCGCACCCAGTGGTAATGGGAGAGCTCCGGGTGATGGACCTGGACGACTCCGCCGACCCCACCGAAGTGGCAGAAACTTTGGCCACGGCGGGGGGATGTGCCGTCGCCGACGTAAAGGTCGGCGAAATTCGGTTCTCCCCGTCGGGCTTAGGTTCGGTGTGGGTTCGGTGCCCACTAGTGGCCGCCCGCAAATTAGCGGCAATCGGCCGGGTACTAGTGGGCTGGATGTCGGTCCGGGTGGTGGCGCTTCCACCCAGAGCTCTCCAGTGCTACCGCTGCCTGGAGAAGGGGCACGTCAGGGCTCGGTGCACAGGGTGCGACCGGAGCGCGTCGTGCTTCGTCTGTGGCCAACAGGGCCACAAGGCGAAGGAATGCACGGCGCGCGCCCCTCACTGCGTAGTGTGTGCCGACCTTGGCAGGCCGGCAAACCATCGCCTGGGCAGCGGTAGGTGCACGCCACCCAAGAGAAAGGGAGCGGGACGTCCTGCCACGTCCGCTCCTACATCGTCGCGGTCCAACGATCCGGGCTCTGGCCCCGGTGGGGTGTCCATGGATGTGTAAACATTCTTTCCCCCAACTTATTTTGCAGGGCAACTTGAACCACTGCATCGCTGCGCAAGCTCTTCTTGCGCAGACGATTGCTGAGCGTTCGGTTGCCCTAGCGATAGTGGCGGAGCCTCACTCCGTTCCCGACCACCCTCGTTGGTTCGGGGCGGATGGGGGCCTCGTCGCCGTTTATTGGGCAGGGGGGGAACGTGACCCCCATTGCACAACTCCTGGCCAAGGGGCCCGGATTCGTCGTCGTGGAGTGGGGACCAGCAGTCGTGGTGGGCTGCTACATCTCCCCAAATTGCGGCCTCGCAAATTTTGAGGCGTACCTGGACGGGCTAACGAGCCATATTAGCTCCTACCAGTCCCGTCCGGTACTCGTCCTGGGCGATTTTAACGCACACTCTAGTGTGTGGGGCGATGCCCGGGACGACGTTCGAGGGGAGTCACTGCTGGAATGGGCCGCCGGACTAGACCTCCGTCTTTTAAATCGGGGTTCAGTCAGCACCTGTGTGCGATGGCAGGGGGAGTCGATCGTCGACTTGACATGGGCGACTCCCTCGGCCATGCACCTGGTCTCGGGGTGGAGAGTTGCGGAGGAAATTGCCACGCTGTCGGATCACCGACACATCGTTTTCAGCGTGGCCTTCCGTCCGCCCCGAGGCGGCCCTGACCACAGCAGTGTTGTCCCGCCACGGCGCTGGTGCCTACGCCGCTTGGACCGCGACATGTTGACGGCTGCCGCCGTCGCCATCGCCTGGGGGGCGAGTGAGGGTGGAGAGAGGATCCCGTCCGATCCCAATTCGCAAGCGGGTTGGTTCCGGGGCATCATGTCTCGCATCTGCGACACGTCGATGCCCCGGGTCCGTCCGGGTGACAGACGAGGCTCGCAATATTGGTGGTCGGCCGAAATCGCGCGACTCCGAGCGGAGTATGTCGCAGCGCGTCGCCGACACCAGCGGGCCCGTCGGAGGAGGCGAGCCAATGCCGAAGAGGCTGCCGGAGCGCACAGGGCGTATCAAGTCGCCGTCAAGGCGCTATCCACCGCGATAGCGGAAGCCAAAGCTCGGTCCTGGAACGAGCTCATCGAGGGACTGGATAGGGACCCATGGGGGCGCCCGTACAAAATGGTACTGGGCAAGCTCAGACCATGGGTCCCTCCGTTGACGAGTACCCTGGACCCGGATTTCCTGAGGAGGGTGGTGGACACTCTCTTCCCTAGGGTCCAGGACAGTCCCTCGGACCCTCCGTCACCGTCGTACCATGATTGGGACGACCAGTTGGAGGTGACGGAGGGGGAGCTGGACCGAGCAGTACGGCGACTTGCGGCCCGAAATACCGCCCCTGGCCCGGATGGGATACCGGGCAGGGCGTGGGTTTGCGCCCTGGCAGTTCTGGGGGACCGGTTGAGGCAACTGTTCACCAGCTGCCTCCGTAGTGCCGTGTTCCCCACCTGCTGGAAAGAGGCAAGGCTTGTGCTTCTGCAGAAGCCGGGCAGGACCGCCGATTCTCCCTCGGCGTTCCGACCAATATGCTTGCTGGACGAGGCGGGCAAGCTCTTTGAGCGTGTCATAGCCGCCCGTCTCAGCGAGCATCTGTCGCGCGTTGGCCCCGACTTATTGGACAGCCAGTTCGGATTCCGGCAGGGACGTTCGACGCTGGACGCGATTAATCGCGTCCGCGCCCTGTCGGAGCCCGCCGTTCGGGCGGGGGGGTGGCGTTGGCGGTGAGTTTAGACATCGTCAACGCCTTCAACTCCGTCCCCTGGCGGGCGATACGGGAGGCACTGGTCCATCATAACGTGCCTCCCTATCTCCGTGGTATAGTCGGGTCATATTTGCGCGACAGGACGATTCAATTCGTCGGTCGGAACGGGATTGAGATCCAGAGGGAGCTCTCCTGCGGGGTTCCTCAGGGGTCCGTGTTGGGACCTCTGCTATGGAGCCTCGCGTACGATGCGGTCCTGCGGATAAGCCTCCCTCCCGGAGTGAGCGTCGTCTGCTATGCGGACGACACGCTCGTCATAGCCCGGGAGGTAAGCTTCCAGCGGGCGGTACGGCTCGCCGAACTCGGAGTTGCGTGTGTCGTCGCGGCCATTTTGAGACTGGGCCTTCGGGTAGCGCCTCACAAGACCGAGGCGCTATGGTTCCACGGCTTACGCCGTAGGGAGGAACCACCCAGTATGTCGATGCGTGTAGGTGACGCAGAGGTCAGGGTGGGGCGGTACATGAAGTACCTGGGCCTCACCCTAGACAGCCGATGGGGCTTCGAGGAGCATTTCGGGCGTCTGGCCCCCCGAGTGCGCCGGGTAACCGGTGCGTTACACCGGCTTTTGCCGAACCTCGGGGGTCCCAGGGAAGAAGTTCGCCGCCTCTACGGAGGTGTCGTGCGATCCATGGTCCTTTATGGGGCGCCCGTCTGGTCTGAACGCCTGACGGGCGCCTCCCGCTGCAGAGCTATTTTGAATAGCCTGCAGCGTGTGGTGGCCATACGGATCGCACGAGGATACCGGACGGTATCCTTTGAGGCGGCGACACTCCTGGCGCGCCTCCCGCCGTTTGATCTCCTGGCGGCAGTCGACGCGACGGTTTACACCGAGATCCGCGTCCGCCGGGAGAGCGGTGAGGCGCCAGAGCAGACGCTCGTTGCCTATAGGCGGGATGCACACCGGCGCGTACTAACACAGTGGCGCGCACGGCTTGAGTTGCGCCTGAACGCGCGCCAACGTGCCGTCGGTGCTATCCTGCCTCACCTCGAGGCCTGGGTGGGAAGGAAGGGCGGTTACGTCACCTACAGACTGACTCAGATACTCACCGGACACGGATGTTTCGGTGAGTATCTGTGCCGGATCGGCCGAGAAGTGACGACACATTGTCACCATTGCGGGAGCGTCCTGGACTCTGCCCAGCATACGCTGGAGGAGTGCCCGGCCTGGGAGGCCGAGAGACGAGTCCTGGTCGCTGAGATCGGACGGGATCTTTCGCCGCCAGCAGTCGTGTATGCGATGCTGGCTGGCGACTCCACCAAATGGGACGCCGTGGTCTCCTTCTGCGAAGCAGTCATGCTCCAGAAGGAGGCCGCCGAGCGGGATCGGGAACGAGCCGACCCCGCTCGTAGACGGAGGAGGCGTCGGGGCGGCGGCGGCAGCCGTTAGCCCTAGTCCCCTCGGGGTTGCGGTGGCAGTATGAGAAGTGTTCTCTACTGCCGCCACGTGCAAGCAGCCCCGGGAAGACAGCGAACTGTTTGTGGCGCAGTCGCTGTGCCGTACTGGCAGGAGTCGGCAAATGGGGAGGGCAACCCACAGCTCTCCCCGGGTGCGTGTCCCGACCATCTGGGACACGGCGCAAAAGGGGGGCACCGGAGCAGCATACCCGCGTTCCCGGGGCTCCCCGTGTCAGGCGCCAGAAGAAGTCCACGGCAGGTTAGGTTTAGTCGGTGCGAGTCCGACATACCCACCCGCAGACACTTTTTGCGGGTGGCATGCATTAGCATTCCCCCTGCCTTATCAAAAAAAAAAAAAAAAAGGATATAAACCATCGTAATAAATTACCTCGAATGCCGTTGTAAGCAATTTTATCTAAGAGTAATTTGTGGTCCACCTTGTCAAAAGCCTTCTAAAAATCAGTATACACAGCGTCAACTTGAGTTTTAGTATCCATGCATTGAAAAATATAGTTCGTAAACAGCATGAGGTTGGTGGTGGTCGAGCGACGCTTAACAAATCCGTGCTGTTCACGTACAATAAGATGATGGATATTTGGGTATAGCTCACACAGTCGTAGGCGTCGTCTTTTTTGCGCTGTCGTAAGAGCAGCCGCGTTAGAATTATTATTATTTATTTATTTTTTACATGACGTATGCAGTTAGCCTTACGGCTTTCACTGCTTCACCGGACTATAGAGGTGAGCGTGGGCTCTAACCGTATAGAAAATCAAAACTACAAATTAAGTACCCGCGCCGGAGGCACCCCCTTTGGGGTTCGAACCTCGACTCTGGGCGGTTACTGGCGGGGAGATGCAAGAGGGCGTATCGTTTTAGAAATGTTTTGTGCAACTTTAGCTCTACGTTAATACGCGACGCGGGCCGCTCTTCCGGTTTAGGTCCGGAGGGGGCATTTTACCGAATCAAATGCAAACTAAGGGTCATGGAGGAAGCAGCGTTACAAGCATTTCCTGAAGTAGGCGTCTTTTCGTCGCTTGTACAAAATATTTTTCATGCTTCCAAATTGGTGGGATAGGATTTGATTCCCAAAATACATACATAGACTCACATCTTTTTCCCAGAGAGGTAGGCAGAAGATAGGGGTTAATATCGTGACAAATGGAAATTCGTTGTCTCTATCTTCCCAAAATAACATGTTAATATATGATTAGAAAGAAAATAAGGTTTATTCTCAACAAGCACAGATAATCCTTAACTTAACTTAGTTTACATATGTAGGTGTCGCTACTGAAATGTTTAGGCGATAATGTGAGAGATTCGCGTTTTTTTTTAAAGTCGGACACGCCACCTGCACGCCACGAAGGAATAATCACCGTAAAAAGCAAATGTCACATTGAAATCAATATAAAAGACATCTGTTCAGCTCAATATTTGAATGCAGCGGAATGCCTACCTAGTTTATAAATATAACGACGCGTCTGGAGTACACGGAGACATGCCTGGAACACTATTTTCCTAATTTATTATTTGATGAGGTTATATAGGCAGTTAATTTAAAAATATAGGCGGACTTCACTTCCTTAGCAATTAATTATTGAGCAAAATCAATCAACTATGCTTAATGCGACACCAAATCACTAATTAAGTTAGATTTTAATTCCAATTACGGCGATTCTTCGATGTTATGCGACCACTATAACGTCTCCAGGCAATAGTGACGCCAAGATGGCCGCCCGTTCGACGTTCCACCAGAGTGACACCGAACCCAAAGACTACTATAGTATACTGCACCGAATTTTGACTCTTGTCTATGCAGTTTTGTTGGTAGCGCCACGGTTGCGCCGTCAAATATTCTAAAAACAGAAATAAGAAAATTTCAGAAACAGATTACAGATAAATGTTACTATTCCCGGGATTTACTTTTAAATCAGATTCTCTATTCTAATCAACATAAATAATTACCTGCCAGTAACAGTGATATTGCTGTTTTAAAAACATAAAGCTGACTGATTTTCACAATATTTATATGGGAGCTATTTAAATGGCCTTCAAGTAGATCCGATATGGAATAAAAAACATATGTATGCTTGAATAAATAAATTTCTTTTTATTTATGCACGTTGCATTTAATAAACAACACGCACAATCAAAAGCAAACACAGACAACAGTATTTGTTCCCACGATTAATTTACAGTTTCAATAAACTGTTTACTGCAAGATTCTGTAACGGGCCGTAACGATGACGAGATGAAACGAGATGAGATATCGCGTAACGAGATAATAGTGACGTGTGTGCCAACTCTATATAAGGACTATACACTAATTATGTGCGGCTAATTGGAAATTAACACAGTGAAGTGAGGCTGAATACATATTTGCATTTGCGTCGAAAAAAAAAACTTCGTTTGAAGAGAAAGCTTTGGTTCACCATTAGACAAGTGAAAGAGTCATAGTTAGCGGTGATTAGGAATAAATTGGTAAGGATGCACAGATTAAGAAAATATTGAATGGTATTCTTAAAATATTTAATTCAAATAAAAAATTGGCTGACCTCTAGTCTAGTGGGTCGTGAGTTCGATTCCCACCCGGGACAAATGTTCGTGTGATGAACACGATTATTTGTTGTGACTGGGTGTAATTTATTTATAATATGTACGTATTTAGACATATGTAAGTATATTTATCAGTTGCCTAGTTGCCATAGTACAGGCTCTGCCTTGTTTGGGATCAGATGGTAGTGTGTTAGTTGTCCTAAGACATTTATTAAATTAATTAATTACAAGTAAAAAACTATATTAACTAACCTATCTTCTTCTTCTTAGCGTGGCGATGACAATCTAAATTAATTCAGCCCAGAATTCAGCTACGCGTTGAGCGTTGTCAGTAGCGTCCATTAGATCTTTTAACGTGCAGGCATAAAACTATATTAACTAACCTGTAAAGTATTATCTAATAACTGTTGGGTTCGAAAGCCATTTCATCCATCATTAAAGAATCGGGGCTATTCCTTTCTTAATGTCCAGCCTTTCACTTGCGGCCGCTCTGGTGTTGCAAGTGTCCTTAGACGACGGTGATCAATTACCATCAGGTGACCCACTTGCAAGTTTGCCCTGCCATCATATATAAAAAAACCTAACATAATACACCCCAAAATGTCTTAGAGAGCATCTCTTACAGGCTAAATAATGAGTACTACTTACTTATAGTACATTTTAATAGACTGGTAATATCTTTAATAGATAACACACCATTATAAAGAAATTACTGTACCGATCACACAAATAGATAGACAGATTTCCGGATAATATTGATGTATGTACAATAATGTCCGCAAATCTGGCTATCTAACACACAGAACTGCAGAAATACTCGTAAGTTTGTAGTTTAGTTAGATAATACAAAATCTGTTGTAGACTTCCTGGGTACAGATCAATAGCATCGCCCCAACATCATCATCATCATCAGCCGTTTATCGGTCACTGCTGAACATAGGCCTCCTCCAACCCTGGGATCGTCTTTTGGAGGAGGGGAACTCCACTCGTCCTGTATAAGAGGTCCCGGGAAGAGGTGACCTGCTGTAGTTCAGGTTGCCTAGACGCGCATGTGCCTGCTGGGGAGGGGGGAGGCATTCGTGCCTCCTCCCCTCCCCGGGTGAGAGTCTTGCGGAGGCTACAGTGTACAGCGGGGGTACTGGCGAGATCGTATACGAGTACACAGAGCTTCCGCTACAGGGACTGTGAGGCTGGCTACCGTGGTGCTTTTAGTGGGTCGAGCCCTACATAGCATGCGACAACCTCTCGAAATGGTATCATTCTAGGAACCTTTGCAGGAGGCCTTTTTTTTCGTGGTGGAAATGCTTATCCACCACGAAAAAAAAGGCCTCCTCCAAAGGTTCCTAGAATGATACCATTTCGAGAGGTGTGCCTTAGTCATCACGCTAGACATGCGAGTTAGCGACCGCAATTAGGTGGTAGCACACAGAGTAGAGAAGGGTAGTATACAGAAGGCACTGCTGCTCGATTGGTACCACTCTGCACCTGGTGTATCCCCTAGTCACCTTTTACGACACCCACGGGATGGTATTGGGTGGCCCTGGCATTGCTCTATCGGATTTAATATAATTTGACGATCACCATAGCCTAGTTGGTAGAACTCCTGCCTACGAAGCTGGTGGTCCTGGGTTCGAATCCCGGTAAGTGCAAATATTTGTGTGATGAGCACGAATATTTGTTTCTGAGTCATGGATATTTTCTATGTATTTAAGTATTTATCTATCTATATAAGTATGTATATCGTCTCCTGGTACCCATAGTACAAGCTTTGCTTAGTTTGGGGCTAGGATGATCTGTGTGACATTGTCCCTATTTATAAATTATAATATTTTTCTCATTATAAGTTATCAAAATACTGAAAATAATAGAAATGCATATTAGAAATTTGACATCGTTTGAATTTTAAATTGGCAGGTAGGGTCGCTAACCACCAGACCAACAGGCAACAATATAATAATAATATCCTGGGACATTATTCACACACGGCCATCTGATCCTAAACTAAGCAGAGCTTGTACCTACTATGGAAACCAGATAACTGATATACTACATATAAATAATAAATGACAAACTGACATGTTCATGCACACAAATATCTGTCCTGGGTGGGAATCGAACCCACGACCTCTGGCGTAAAAAGCAGACTTTTGCCAAACACGCGAACAGGCCCTAAACTTGTATGTTATTATATTTTATGTCGCGTAAAGAGTCTAGCCCGCATGTCCTAGCCCTAGAATCCACGTAATAAACTCGGTAAAATATAACCCGTATTTAACACTGGCATAATAATTTAGTTGACATACCTTCAGATAAAATGTAATTAGTGTGTTAAATATACACCTAAGATTACATGGCTCCATCTCAATAATAAGTATACTCAATCAAATGATAGAATTATTGTAATTTCTTCAAAGACAAAAATAAATCGCGTTACAAAAATAACTATTCGACCAAATATTGTCCTGGTCTCTATCTCCGCGGGACAAAAATGGTGCATATATTTGTGAGCAAATACAGGCGGACGTTCAATTTCCATCACTGTAAATATAAATAATATAATAAAATCGTAGGAAAGTAAAAACTGTACATTCAATATTTTTTTTAAAGGATAGTTGGGGCGTGATCTACATTCGATTTCGAAGCCAAAAATATAGTTTTTAGAATTTATTTCTGTGCGTCTGTTTGTCTACAATGTATGTCCGGGCTAAACTCAAAAAGTATTGCATGGATTTACTTCAAATTTTGCATGAATATTACTAAGAGGGCGGGTCAACATACAGGCTACATATTATCACGCTATTACCTACGGGGGAGGAGCTATGATAATTTATAAAATTTAACGCGGTTAAAACCGCGGGGCACAGCTAGTAAATAATATTCTGGGACATTATTTAGACACGGTCATCTGATTCCAAACTAAGCAGAGCTTGTACTATGGAAACCAGACAACTGATATACTACATATAATACTTTTCTTTTGTAAATACATACTTATATAGGTAATTACACCCAGACTAATGACTAAAAGACATGTTCATGCACACAAATATCTGTCCTGGGTGGGAATCGAACCCACGACCTTTGACGTGAAAAGCAAGCATTTGCCACACGCCAACAGACTGACGACTAGAGACACGACCGGAAAGAGGTCATGTAGGCATATGACTGACGGCTTGACGTGCTCTCCGAGGCACGGGGTGTGAATATCGACCCGTTGACTCCTAACATGTTGTCCTTGGTCTGGACGTACTTAATAATAATAATAATAATGTCCTCATAGCCAAATTCGGCCACGGCGGCCAGTCTCAACAGAGATTAGCCATCTGCGCGGTACATATTATAGTGCTCAAGTGTGTGCGCAAACACAGGAGCACTTTCTATTCCATCACTCTCATGGGACGCCTAGGCGACACGACCGGAAAGAGGTCAGTCACAGGAAAGGCTTTACATGCTCTAGGAGGCACGGGGGTATAATACCGCCAACTCCCAGACTTCGGGCTGAGAAAAATTTCTTTTTACAGAAAGGTCCCAAAATCTCTTTTTAGCCCGACCCGGGATTTGAACTCAGGACCTCTTTCTCTGCGGGCGAACACGCTACCGCTAGACCAACGAGGCAGTCAAAACGAAGGTGTACTTACCTATATAGGGGACATGCACAGAAAAACATTCAGCTTTTATAAAATCACGGAGTTCTGGCCGTCGTAAGCTTTTGCTCTACATGACAAAACCATGTTCTACCTTCAACGAATTGACGATCACCGTAGCCTAGTTGGTAGTGCTCCTGCCTACGAAGGTGGTGGTCCTGGGTTCGAATCCCGGTAAGTGCAAATATTTGTGTGATGAGCACGAATATTTGTTTCTGAGTCATGGATGTTTTCTATGTATATAGGTATGTATTTCATCGCCTGGTACCCATAGTACAAGCTTTGCTTAGTTTGGGGCTAGGATGATCTGTGTCACATTGTTCCTAAATATTATTAATCCTCTACTGCTATGTACCTATGGAAAAATATCACCTACCTATTATGCAACATCTAAATAGTTTACAAATTTTGTAGACATTGATGTATGAGTTGAGGCCGTTGTCATTTGCAGAAGATAATCTCATAGACCGTCTCTGAGCGCACATTTAGCAATCTGCACGTGTGGCGCAGCGGCTTAGACAGTGGCCTCGCCGCTTCGTGTTGCGGGTTCGAGTCCCGCGCTGGACAACTATTTATGTGGCCCATAAATAGTTATTCTGTTTCTGGATGTAATTTGTGTCCGTCTATTTTATGTTTGTAAAGTACCCCGCGACACAGGGATTAAATTCCCTAATGCGGGCGTTGTCTATTATTAAAAAAAAATCCATACCGATATGGTAAAAATAAACTTTTATGGAACAGTCAGCTCAGTCCATCTGTACGTCTGTGCATCACAGGTCACAGTGGGATAACACAGCTTGCACTAATGCATTGATTTGAAACTTAGCATAGGTGAGATATAACAGCAAATAAATATTGTTTTCCGAAGTATTACGCAAGTGGAAAAATAACAAAATCTTGTTATTTTCTTTGAGAAAATACTGTCTTTTTCCGTTTAAATACTAAAAGTGCAAATCCTACTAAACCGATAGTGCTCAATTTTCCAATTGTTTACATTTTCACAAGTTAAAATTTTTCACAAGTAACCGTTTATATTTCTCACAAATACACATATTAGGTACTAGCTGTGCCCCGCGGTTTCTCTCGCGTTATACTATAGCCTACGTGTTTTTCGAATATATAAGCTATAAATGCTCATTTTTATTTGAAAAAAATCAGATTTGCGATAAGCTCAGGGAAATTATAATCGAAATAGAGTGAAAAACATTTACAAAGAAGACGATAATTGATCAGTTATCGAGCGGGATGAACAATGATTAAATTACTAAAATGGCTATTAAAAAATAGGGGTTGGTGATAAAAGGTTAAAAATTTGGGGTTGTATGTATTTTTTAATGCCACATTATAGAAAAATAAAAACAATAAAGTTTTGTATAACAATAAAAAAATGTTAAGGTTGAACCAGCCTTATCACTTAGGGGAATAATAATAATAATAATAATATAGTCCCCCAAAGCCCTACCTTACGTCCGTGCCGACCATCTGGCCACGTGGGGGACGGACACGCGTACTGTTGAAACTTACGCGGCTAACAAGGCTAAGGCAATAAGCGGTATGAAAATGGTACAAACAAGACGTAAAGTTCCCCAGGCGGGTACCAGTAATGGAGAATCCCGCCCCGAGCCTAGCTTGGGCAGCCCCTCGTACTCTGGGGGGGGGCAACATATCGCAGCCACCTACCCAGCTGAATGCTGTTGTAGGTATGACACCTATCCCAACTAGTCCCACGGTAGCGTCTTCACCGACTTCAACAGACTTGACAAGCCGATCCCGATCTAATACAGTTACCCCAACCTTGGCTGTTACACAGGAAGCTACTGCTTTTCAACCTGTGTCCACCAAAGCTGGAAAGCCCCGAGTACGTATGAGATGGACTAATGATGTAAATATTTTCATCATGCGTACTTATTATCGAATTACTAAGTTAGAGACGGATTTAACAGTTTACAGAAAATTACTCCATGAACAGTTTATTAGACAATACCCAGGGGTCAGTGTATCAGAACAAAGGGTTTCAGATCAAAGACGAGTCATTATACGCAATAAAATGATCTCGGATGAAATATTAACTAAAATTAAAGAAGAGGTGAAATTAGAATTACTGTCTGCTCCACTACTAGAGGATGAGCCATCAGCATCCGAATCGTTCTCACAACTTAATAATATACATATGGAAACACAAATACCAAACACAACTAAACACACTCCATCACAAGCAGATCCACAAATTTCAACAAATCTCCATGCTTCACTTAGTATAGAAGTTAGTCAACAACTACACGTAATCACGGATGTATCAACACAAACAGAGACGACAGTCACGTTGTCGGAAAACGACATCGTAACCTTTCAATCTGTGCCATTTAATGATCATTTAACACAAAAACTATATGAAAATTTACAGACAGCTTTGTTAGAATACACAGGAATTGATCCTACAGTCAGGCCAAAATTGCCTAAATTAAAATATTGTTTCCAACTTGCACAATTCACTAATATTTTCAACGATCATATCCTCCCTAAGTTTGTCTCAGATGACTCTCAAATAATAGACGTTCATACACTTATATATTGTAGTGCATTAGTTATATCGCGGGAGCTTGGTTACAGAATCGGAGAATACAATCAAATATACTCCCGAAATGAACAAAAGCCACAATGGCAGGTTAGATTGGAAACATGTGTTGCCCAGTTACGAGCGGAAATAGGAATACTAACACAATACATCAGAAACAATAGGTCACAAAAAGTGGTAAATAAAGCAAATATAATATTTAGGAATACAAAGATACACAGTAAACACGAGCATAATAATAGAAGACCAGAAGAATATTTAGATACACTTAAACAAAAATTGGCACTTAAAGCATATAGACTTGCAAGATATAAGAAAGCGCATAACAGAAAGGAAGATAATAAATTATTCATCAATAATGAGAAATTATTTTATAGAAAACTAAGAGGTGATAATTTTATGCCTACAACTATTCCCAATGAAACACCAAACGCAAATGAGTTAGAGCAATTTTGGGCTGGTATTTGGGAAGTAGACTCACAACATAATGACAAAGCGACATGGATAGCGGAAGAAGAAAGTAGATGGGAGGCTCTAGAAGAAATGAACTTTACAGAAATAACAGAAGAAGATATAATGAATGTAACTGCACGACTGCACAATTGGAAAGCGCCAGGATTAGATAAAATTCAAAATTACTGGTATAAGAATTTCCGTACTCTCCATAAGATAATAGCCAAAAATCTTACACAATTAATTCACGGTCAGCAAAGATTTCCTCAGTTTATAGCTAAAGGTATCACGTACATGCTACCCAAAGGAAAGCATACATCACAACCATCACAGTATAGACCTATAACGTGCTTATCTACATTATATAAAATTTTAACATCTGTCATAACCCAAAAAATCACTTCCCATATAGAAAAGCACAACATTCTTTCAGAAGAACAAAAAGGTTGCAGGCGTGGTCACATGGGATGCAAGGAGCAACTGATAATAGATTCTTTAATTCATCGACACGCAGCAATAAATAAAAGAAATTTACACTGTACTTTTATAGATTATAAAAAGGCCTTTGATAGCATTCCACATTCTTGGCTAGTTAAAATTTTACAGATATATAAAATTAGCCCTGTATTAATAAATTTTCTTAAAATGGTAATGAATCTTTGGAAGACTAAATTAAATCTGAATAAAATTACAACTAGAGAAATTGAAATTAAAAAAGGTATATATCAGGGTGATTCCTTGAGTCCTTTGTGGTTCTGTCTTGCTCTCAATCCTATATCACATATGCTGCGAGAACACGGAGTTGGATATAACTTGAAATATGATAATAATAAAACCAACATATCTCATTTAATTTACATGGACGACATTAAATTATATTCAAAAACACAAAATGAAATGAAAGCTCTTATAGATACCACAGCAACATTCAGTAAAGACATCAACATGCAATTTGGCCTTGATAAATGTAAAACACTTCATATAGTTAAAGGTAAAATCCAACCAGGTGATTACACAGTTGGGGGTGAAGACAGAATAACAGCTATGGAACCTAATGAATTGTATAAATACTTAGGATATCAACAATCTAAAGGTCTAGATCACACAAAAATAAAAACAACTCTTATAAACGAGTATAAAAGTAGAGTCCAGGCCGTCTGTAAAAGCAAACTAACAGGGAAAAACCTTACAAAAGCTATAAATACTTACGCAGTACCCCTTTTAACTTACTCATTTGGTATAATTAAATGGACCAAAACCGATATCAAGCATATCGAAATAAAAACAAGAACCATTTTAACTAAATTTAACTGTCTACACCCTAAGTCCGCAATTGAAAGAATGACACTTAAGAGACAACATGGAGGGAGAGGTCTAACCAATATAACAGTACTATGGAATAAGCAAATTAATAATCTAAGATCATTCTTTCAACAAAAAACTGGAACCAGTGACATTCATAGGGCTATCTTTTTCAACGATTTTAATCTGACGCCTCTAAATTTAGCTACAATAGATAGACCAAATACGGAAAGTGATACTGAAAATTCTAGGATAGCTCAATGGAAAAGGAAAGCGCTACATGGAAGACACCCTCATGATTTAGAACAAAATCATGTTGACTCTGTAGCATCAAACAAATGGCTTTCAATAGGTTACCTATTCCCCGAAACTGAGGGTTTTATGATAGCGATTCAGGATCAAATTATTAATACCATGAATTATAGAAAGCATATTATCAAAGACCCTACAATTGCTGACGACAAGTGTCGAAAATGTCACATCCACCCAGAAAACATACAACACATAACTGGTGCATGTCCAACGCTTACACAAACAGATTATACACACAGGCATAACCAAATTGCTAACATTATTCATCAACAACTAGCACTTAAGTACCAACTCATACCAAATACCCCACATACACCTTACTACAAATACAGCCCTCAAAATATTTTGGAAAACAACACCCACAAATTACTTTATGACCGAGCTATACTAACTGACAGAACGATTCATTATAACCGCCCCGATATTGTCCTGCAAAATAAACAATATAAAATTACATATCTTATAGATATTGCTGTCCCAAATACCCACAACCTAAATAAAATGATCACAGAAAAAGTTAATAAATACACAGAACTTAAAGAGGAAGTCACCAGAATCTGGAAACAGAATAAAGTATACATCGTCCCAATAGTATTATCCAGTACTGGAGTAATCCCAAGACACATACACCACAGTATTAAGCTTATTGATTTGAAACCTAACATTTACATTCAATTGCAAAAGGCGGCCATACTAAATACTTGCCGCATTGTAAGAAAATTCCTCCAATTAGACGACGACAATAACGCAACTGACGGACATAATAATATGACTAGCTAACTCCTTATCATTTACTTGGCGTTTGCCCGTAAATGATAAGAAATGCCAGCAATAGCTGAGAAAAAAAAAACAAAAAGAAAATAATAATAATGTTTATTGTTCAAAAAACTTAAGCCTAAGTTACAAAATATTTTAACAGGCTAATTTAGGTCAGATTAAATGGTAGTCATCTGTAGCCGAACTAGGCAGAGCCTGTATTTCGGCTATCAGCGCCCAACCCCTCGAGTATTGTACATTTATTTAAGCCATTTACATAATATCATAATTATATGTTACATGTTATATCCTGAATATAATCAAATTAATAATTTGTAATGTATTTTCTTACAATGCAAAAGGAATTAAAAGAAAAGTAAAACATAATAAAAACGTTTGTGTAGTGTTTGCATGCAGGTCCTCTTATTTGTGTTGGATGAGAATGTATGTGACTGGTGTGTAAGAGGTTGTGTGTGGTGACTGGTGTTGTGTGTGATATTGTGTAGTGTTATGTTTTGTGTAGTAATGTGAGTGAGCATGTGGGCGTTTGTGTGAGTGTGTGTGTTTTATGAGAAATGTATGTACTATCGCATTGCTTAGGTTTTTTAGGATGTTATTTGCAGTAGGAGTTCAGTCTGTTCATAGGTAAGACTTTTCAGGTATTCGGTAAGTTTCTTCTTACATTGTATTTTTGTTAATGGGTATATGTTTAGAATTCTGTTCAACCTATTGTAAAGTAATGGTCCAATGGAGTGGGCAAATCGTTGACAAAATGTAGTGTTAGACAGCTTAGTTCTCTCGCATACTATGTCTTTTCTTCGTTTTTGTAGGAGTAATGGTGTGTAACTTAACTTACTGTGTTGTAGGAGAACAACGCTTAACATGTATAATTGTCTCACGGTCAAAACCTCCCATTTTTCATATAATGTTGTTGTAGAGAATCTAATGGGCTTGAACGTAGCGACTTTCAGTACTGCACGCTGGGCCACCTCGATAGACTTTAAAGTGGTTTTTGACGTTCCTCCCCAAGATGATAGGCAATATGTAAGAAGTGATTGACAGAGGGCATAGTATATCTGCTTTAGCAACTTAAAGTCAGCAATGTGCCTTAAGTTTTTAAATATATATATCAGCTTTCTAATTCTACCGCATAGCAACCTAATGTGTTCTTTGAAATGTAGATTGCTGTCTATGTTAACTCCTAAATATTTTATTGTATCGACTCGTTCCAGTGGAAGACACTTGCAATTTTTTTCGGAGAGACACTCGTGCGATGTGATATTTTGCACGATGCCATCCTCAGTTAATTTTTTTATGCTAAAGCAGATATACTTGGTTTTGTCGACATTTAATGTGAGAATATTTCTCTGCAGCCACTTTCTCACGGTATCGAAGCCCCGCTGTGCAGCACTGAAAGCCTCTTCCCATGTATTAGCAGCAAAAGTAAGGGCAGTATCATCTGCAAAAGATATGATTTCCCCATGGGTAACTTCAAGACTCGTGAGACCATCTATATATATAAGAAATAACGTAGGTCCAAGTATGCTGCCTTGTGGTACGCCGTGAGTGACCATGAGATGAGAACTTTTATATTTTCCTACTCGGACACACTGAGACCGGCCACTCAGGTAACTAGAAAAAAGTTTCAGCTGTGTACCTCTAACTCCCAATCTTTCGAGTTTTTCTAGTAAGAGGGAAACAGAAATCGTATCAAATGCCTTAGCAAGATCTAGAAAGATAGTCAGACATTTTTTCTTTTTATCTAAGTTAGAGACAACAAATTTAATAAGTTTGTTAACAGCTTGCTCAGTTGATTTTCCCTGTCGAAAACCGTATTGGTTAACTGAAAGCAAGTTATTTTTTTCTAAATAATTAACTAATCGTGAATTTATAATTTTTTCTATTATTTTTGATAGTGCTGGTAAAATAGATATAGGTCTATACGATAGAATGAAAAATATATAGTAGCCGATTCTCAGACCTAGGTACTGAATATGCATATAACATTTTTGGGAAAAATCAGTAAAGCCGTTTCGGAGGAGTAAGGTAACATTGTGACACGAGACTTTTATATATTAGATAATATAAAATAATACTAGATAAAAATACTTAATGCCTTAGTTGGATATCTCCTATATCGTACGAATATCATGTCAGCATTGGCCCTAGAAAAATTCAAGAAAGAAGGTCGACAGCCTTTTCCTTGGTCAGAGAATTGTTCCTTGCTTCTTATTTAAGTAATGTTTTGTTAAACAGGTACAAATATGTGTAAAAAAAGCATAAGAGACTGTGAGATCGTGGATCCAGAGAAGAAAAGATACGCAGCGTCTGTGGAAGAAGCTTTAACTTCAACTGGTAAATGTTTTCTTTTTATTTTTTGCCCCAAAGTAAAGAGGATGCTGTGCGGGTCGCTGGACACTGCTGGATGCGAATAGCGCAAGACTGGCAATTGTGGAGATCTTTGGGGGAGGCCTTTGTCCAGCAGTGGACGACTTTCGGCTGATATGACGATGATGATGATGATAAAGAGGATGTTGTTTGATGCCCATGTCTCTGTTTCTGTCTGACTATGGCCTCGTGCCCTCCAAATGGATAGCACACCACTATATCAGAACAAATATCTACGCGTCACATAAATAGTTTTTTCAGTTTCTTCAAACTCATGAGTAAGAATTTACGTAGTTTATATTTTTTATTTATTTATTTATTTATACATTATATGGTATGGTATGTACTATAATTAGTGCGGCTGGTGCTTAAAAAAGGTGCTTAAAAAAGTTGTGCTGCATGAGTATCGAACTCAAAACATGAGGGCGCCGAGTTTGTAGCGAGGTGACTTAATCACTGCGACACACGTGCAGTACCTATACATATAATAAAATCGTAGGAAAGTCAAAACTGTACATTGAATATTTTTTTTTAATTATACTTGTGGCGTGATCTACAATCGATATCGAAGCCAAAAATATAGTTTTTAGAATTTTTGTCTGTTTGTCTGTATGTATGTCCGGGCTAAACTCAAAAAGTACTGCATGGATTTACTTCAAATTTGCATGAATATTACTAAGAGATCGGGTCAACATAATCTACATATTATCACGCTATCACCTACGGGGAAGGAGTTGTGATAATTTATAAAAAATTACGCGGGTAAAACCGCGGGGCACAGCTAGTATCTAATAAATAGACTAATTTAAATGCAGCTTCTTTATATTTAAAAGCTATTTATTCGAGATTGTTCGTGCTATGCTAGCTATGTTACCTGACAGCCTGTTCAACAATCCAAAAGTAACAACTCTTTTCCTAATTGGAGTCGTGGGAAGAAGGAGCTCACAGTAGAGCAGGAGCATCCTCTGGCCGAAAATTTCTTCTTATGTATTTTATGTATGTAATACTGTGAACTTATTGTATGATTCAATTTGACAAAATTATTATATGATTCAAAATTTATTCTGTCTCTCTCCCAGGTTTCGGTAAATACAACTTCGCTTTACTCCTGGTATGTAGCTGGACGCTGCAGGCAATGGGTATGGACATGTTCGGCATCAGCTTCGTAGTAGCTACAGCGATGTGTGACCTTCAACTATCCATGTCCCAGATGGCGTTACTTACTGCGATGCCTATGCTGGGTGAGCAACATTGTTAGCTAAAAGTTATTAGGTGCCTTTCAATAAAAGATATGAGTAAAAAAACCACCAAAAATTGTTGGGGTAAGTTAGTAAAAGAGGTTGGTATTAGAATAAGTTGCCGCTCCTAAAGTTACGGTGAGGTAAATTCACTTATATAATGAGAAAAGCTACAATGCTGAGTGAAGGATTGTAGAATATTCACAAACACTTAACAAAATATAGAACATTTTACACAAAAACAAACTTAATATGAACAATAAATTACAATTGGCGTTCTTAGTTATATCTTCCAGGCAACCGTAAGATGAACTAGGATAAATAGATCATGACAGGCAGCTGGTAGAGTACCATCGTCAATTCTAACCGAAATAATAGTTAAGTTGTCTGGAAGAGCCCACTTAAGGCGATAAAACCGCCCGTTTTACTTTATTTTCTTTATATACAATGCATTTTTGTACTTTTCCGTTTGATGGTGTACAATAAAAAGTAATCCATCTATTTTAGGTGTGAGTATAACACAGACACAACAGAAATGAAATAGAAAACACAATTTCTATTCTACAAACATAACTTTAGGTGTTGCAACCCATTCTAATTCAGACCTCTTTTACAAAATTACCTCGTAATATATTTTGTAAGGCTTTTATATCATTTGAAAGCCGAAAGACGAGACATACAAGCTAGTAGCGCGGCTTGACCACTGAACCACTCGTTCTGTCTCTCGTCAAATCTTAATACTAATTGTATCGTATGCATTAAAACGATTAATATCTCGATCATTCCCAGGCGTAGTAGCAGGTGCTCAGCTGTGGGGCTATGTGTTCGACACGAGGGGTAGGAAGTTCACCTTGATACTGTCCATGTCGGTTGGCTTCGTGTTCGCCGCGCTCAGTAGCTTCGCTCCCACGTGGCAGATCATGGCCGCGCTCAAGCTCGTATCATCCACTTTGTGAGTAAATCTTTGTTACACAATCATAGAACACTTACTTACTTATCGTATGGGCAGTGGTTACCCTGGTGTCCGAGTTGTTCAATCAATCAATCAAATTATTTATTTGCCAGAATATGGTACAAAAGATTTTACATTATAAGATTCCGCATATTCTGCCACTTATGGCGTGCAAATACATTATTCAGATTTTTTATAAAATAAATTGTTTACAATGTCAAATAGATAATATAAATATAAATATGTCAATGATGTACAATAGAACAATAATAATGATAAAAAATAATAATAATAAAAATACGTCCATGTGTAATATAAAAATGTCAAGTACCCATTCCTACGTTAACAGCTCTATTCTATCGTCAAAGAAGTTTCTGATATTATAATAACATTTATTTAATAGAAGCCGATATATATATTTTTTGAATAATAACATTGGTAAATTAATTAGATTTTCAGGTAGTTTATTATATATTCTTATGCACATACAATTGACATTTCGTTTAAATAGCTCTAGTTTAATTTGAGGTCAAGCCGCCCAGTAGGCCTCCGACATGGCTTAACGACTGTTGCCTAATGGCTACATCCGGAACCGACAGCTAAACGTGTCCTCCGAAGCCAGCGACGCTCAGAAATTAAACCACTTTGGTGGTCACCCATCTATGGACTAACCGCGAGCCTCATTGCTTAACCTCGCATATGGGTCGATGACAGCATCTATACAAATAAATAAAATTGGAGTGTCTGTTTGTAATATTGAAATAACCTGTTTTTACTACATTAATATGAATATATATACAGTTCATACACCAAAATGACATTTTTTAAAATTTTTGTCTGTCTGTCTGTCTGTTTGTTCCGGCTAATCTCTGAAATGGCTGGACCGATTTTGACGGCACTTTTATTGGCAGGTAGCTGATGTAATAAGGAGTAACTTAGGCTACTTTTATTTTAGAAAAAGTCTTTTATTTTACAAGATAAACGAAATAAACTAATTAACACGCGGATGAAGTCGCGGGCACAGCTAGTCTAAAATAAAATAAATAGGCGGTTTAAATAGGCGTTATATTTGGCTTCATATTAATATTATGCGTTTAAAAATGCATATATTCTAAGCTATGTTGCTATTTACAGTCTTATAACCAGGGCCTGATTTACCCACAGGCTAATAGCCTGTGGGTAATTAGCCTGTGAGCAGCGAAACTTGCTGAATGCCTGAGCTCAGGGCGCAAGCACCGTGCGTGAGTGCCGAGAATGAATGTGGATATTTTAATATATTTTTAAAATGTTATCCCAGCTAAACCTACTGAGCTATCAAATACATTTAGTATTTGATAGGTATATGATAGAAAATTAAAAAATTAAAATAACTTTTTACGTATAGCAAAGTTGCATATCATTTTGACTGCGTTTTTAATCTTTTGTTTGTACTTTTCCGTTGTTTTTTAACCGAATTTAGATATTCTTATTCGATAGGGAATGCTTTCGGGCATATAAATATTGCAGCATGGGCAAGAACACTTTAAAATATGGATCCATGATTTTTTGAGGGTCGTTTGATACTGCTGGATGTGGATAGCGTAAGATCGGCAATTGTAGAGATCTTTGAAGGAGGCCTTTGTCCAGCAGTGGATGAGCAGAGTGTTTCGGACGATATATGATAAATATAGTTCTAATCAGTCGTAGTTAAGAAATATTCAAGTCGTTTCTTTTTAAGTATAGTAATTATTATTTTTTATTATAATAACGACGTTTCGCTATCTAATTTAATAGGAGTTGTTAGTTTTTACGATGCAGCTAATGAGTTCTTCACTCAGTCAATATACCTTAATAATGATATGAAAATAACTTAGAGGTTTTATTTGCACGCAGATGTTTCACAAACTCAATGGAGACTAGCCAAGTGCGCAGCCTACTGCTTAATGATCCTATGTCAGAGGTCGTGGGATTGATATTACTTATCGTATGGGTAGTGGTAACCCTAGTGTCAGAGTTGTTCAAGCCGCCCAGTAGGCCTCTGACATGGCTTAACGACTGTTGTCTAATGACTACAACCGGGACCGACAGCTTAACGTGCCCTCCGAAGCACGGAGACGCTCAGAAATTAAACCACTTTGGCGGTCACCCATCTATGGACGGACCGCGAGCCTAGTTGCTTAACCTCACCGATCACTTACGGACCGGTGAGACCATCTAGACCATCGATCCCAACCCAGGACAAATCTTTGTGCGATCAGCACGCTTGTTTGTTCTGTATCTGGGTATAATTTCTCTATAATATGTATGTATTTAGAAATATATAAGTATGTTTTCAGTTGTCTAGTTGCCATAGTACAAGCTCTGCCTAGTTTGGGATCAGATGCGAGTTAGTTGTCCCACAATATTTTTTTATATCCTACTAGCTGTGCCCCGCGGTTTTACCCACGTTAAATTTTATAAATTATCACAGCTCCTTCACCGTAGGTGACAGCGTGATAATATGTAGCCTATATGTTGACCCGACCTCTTAGTAATATTCACGCAACATTTTAAGTAAATTCATGCTGTTCTTTTTGAGTTTAGCCCGGACATACATACAGACAAACAGACACACAGACAAAAATTCTAAAAACTATATTTTTGGCTTCGATATTGATTGCAGATCACGCCCCAAGCATCCTTTAAAAAAAATTAAATGTATAGTTTCGGCTTTCCTACGATTTTATTATATGTATAGATCATGTGGAGCTCCGATGGGACGTGTTAGCCGACACGTCGGAAAAGAATTCAGATGAAAGATCGGAGGTGAGAGACAGGGTTACTGCTAGCGGAGTAGCATACCCGCATTTCCGGGGCTCCCCCATCAGGCGTCAAGGGGTGTACGACATACACTTTTGCGGGTGGCATGCGTAGGCATTCCTCTAACCTTATAAAAAAATGGTTTATTAGCTTTCCTAGCAACTAGGATTCCAATATTCTCATGGGACGTGATGGGATGGTCTACTTACGTAACCATATTAATGCTCCTGTGGGGATTACATCTACGGCAGCCAAACTCTATAGATACTAGTAAAAAACGCAAGACATATCAAAGTGCTTCAGAACAAACAATCGTGCTCATCACATAAAAAAATATCCTGGTTTGGGATCGAACCTACGACATCTGACTTAGCAGTCAGAGTTAGAAACCACTAGACCAACAGGACAGCCCGAAAAGGCGAGTTTGAACCCAGGACTTTATTAATTACGGTATCGTTGAAAACGCTACCGCTAAACCAGTCAGTAATAAACATAAAGCTAGTATTAAGTATTAGGTATACTAACTTTACCGGAGCAGCATACCCGCATCCTCGGGGCTCCTCCCATCAGGCGCCAAGAACAGTCCACGGTAGTTAGGTTTAGTCGGTGCGAGACCGACATACCCACCCGTATACGTGGCATGCGTAGGCATTCCCCCTGCCTTATAAAAAAAAGGTAAACCAACTTTATGGTAATAAAGTAACAAAAATATTGACCACATTGATTACCACATACCCGAACTACCTACAGTTATAAATAATACTGCAAATATGACGCTCATGACGTCATGGAGCCTGATTTCCTTATCAGTGTGCCGTGAGCAAGTATTTGTACTGATAACGAACCCCCCGGCAGAGACAAAGGAAATAACAACAAGTCTGTTCTATTATGAGAATGTCAATACAATGTTGTACGTCAATAGTGGGCTTATGTTTGTTTGTGTGCGTGTCTTTCAAGTACATCGTAGCGCCTCAATCACTTATGTTACATCATGTATTATTCTAATTTTTTAACACGCTTTTATTAGCTTCACTTGTAACTATGTATGTAAGAAAATCTTGGAATATTAGTTTGACCCACTTCCCGGTCTCCGATTAGGATGAAATTTTGCACACGCTCTGAGTTCTGTGCCTCTAGCACGAGTTCCTGCAGTTTACTTACTCGATCACACGTACTGTTTCGTCCCATGCACCAGAGTTTTAGTTCTTAATAGTTTCCGCGAGAGACGCTGGTACTCAATGTATGGGAGGAAACTGTACGTGTGATCGAGTAAGTAAAATGCAGGAACTCGTGCTAGAGGCTCTGATGACAATACATGACTAGCTAAGAAACGTCATAACCAATCCAATATGGCGACCTCCCCAAGATGGCGGACTGGCTGTTTGAAATCCACCCCCATGATTTGGATATTAAGTGAAAGGGTTTGCTGTCAAGAATACGAAAAAAAATAGTCACATGACTTATATCTAACATGGCGGACATCCAAGATGGCGGATTGGCTATTTGTAATGCACTATTTTGTAATTTTTAGTGCGTGCTAAAAGCGTGTTTTTTTAGTTTTTTTAACTATTATAATGATTAAAGTTAATCTTTTCGTTCATATGTTGCTTGTTGTACGTCAATAACAGTGGGCTTATGATTTTTTGTGTGCGTGTCTTTCAAATACATCGTAGTGCCTCAATCACTTAGGTTACATAATGTTTTTTTTTTATGTTAATCTATTTTCCATCTATCACATGTCGCAGTATGGCGGCACCCTGGGCCGACCGTTCAGCTAACCGTGTTGCATTTACATTCTAACTCATTTGTGCAAGTGTCCACAGTCTTCTTTGTTACATACATAGCACAAAAAATCGGACATGCCACCGAGGAATAAACACCAAAAATCTAAGCAGAGCTTGTACTATAAAAAACAGATAACTCATAAGTATACTACTTTTCTTTTGTAAATACATACTTATACAGATAATTATACCCAGGCTCATGACATACCTACAGACAATTCATGCACACAAATATCTGTCCTGGGTGGAAATGGAACCCACAACCAGCGACATGAAAGGCAAGTATTTACCAACATCGCTAACTGCGACTTATGAGTTTTCTCAATAACACCCGTGTAAAGGACCCGCTTTTGCACGCGTGTCATTTAGGAAATATTACTCATCAGTATTTTTGGCTCTACTATTTATTGAAGAAAGGCTTTTATAGTGTACAAGAATTTATACATGACAAATGACTTCCTAATTATATAATGAAATGGTATGACACATGAACATAATAATATAAAATTGATAATAATGTAATTAATGGTTAATAATAATATAAAATTGATAATAGTGTAATGTAATTAATTTTAATTTGTAAATTTAGTTTTTAGAATTTTCAACACAAATTTATTTGTTATGAAAATAAATGACTTATGACTCTAGGTCTCTATAAATCAATGTGTCAATAGAATTTCTGGGCACAATCATTGAGTTTTGCAGCCTGCGAGCACTTGTCTAGCAAGAATATGTACCAAATTAAATAGCTAGTTGCTCTTACCAATCTATAAGTGATCAGCGTGCTAGGATAGACATTTAGCCAAATAGGTAGTAACCGCCAAAAATGTTTAAGTTCACAGGGTATCCATGATTGGGAGGATTCGTAAAGCTGTTGTTCCCGAATGCAGTAGTTAAGCCACGGCAGACTTGGCGGCTTGAACAGCGTTGAGAGTAACCACTGCCCATACAATAAAGTAGAGTGAGCAAAGTAAAGAATAAGAACAATTTTGTTTACAGCACATCAGCGAGCAACTCCGGCGCATATACCCTGCTGGGTGAGAGCTGCCCCCAGTACTTCCGAGACAGGATGATGTTACTATGTACGTGCGCACTCATGTGTTCTCAGGCTATGGTTGCAGGTACGTCTATTTAAATAATATAATAGTTTAAAAAACTAAAAACACGCTTGGTGCATTTCAAATAGCCAATCCGCCATCTTGGATATCCGCCATGTTGGATTTAAGTCACGTGACTATTTGTTTCGTATTCCTGACAGCAAACCCTTTCATTTCATACCCAAATCATGGGGGTGCATTTCAAATAGCCTCTCCGCCATCTTGGAAGACCGCCATTTTGGATTTAAGTCACGTAACTATTTTTTTCGTATTTCTGACAGAAAACCCTTTCATTTGATACCCAGGGGAGGATTTGAAACAGCCAGTCCGCCATCTTGGGGAGGCCGCCATTTTGGATTTGTAATGACGTTTCTTAGCTAGTTATGTGTGGTCATCAGAACTCAGATCGTGTGCAAAATTTCATCCTAATCGGAGACCGGGAAGTGGGTCAAATTAAGATTCCAAGATTTTCTTACATATGTAGATACCTACATAGTTACAAGTGAAGCTAATAAAAGCGTGTTAAAAATGACCTCTACCGCACTTGTTTTGTATGTCCATGTATCGCGACGGTCTTTATAAACCAACGAACTCTGGTTTAGCAGTCAATAACACTAGACCAACAGACTAATACTGTAAAACCAGGTGGAATAAAATTATTTAAAAGTACTTTTAATCTTAAATTCATCCTCAAATACACTTTCACCCTCACTACAAATTCATACTCACTCGCAAAATCTGCATGGAGTATTTCGATTTCCAGCGCTGCTCCCTTATTCATTATGTACATAACAACTAATGACAAATATACGTATTGCTATCATTATTATTCAGGCGCAATTTTACATTAACCCATTTAAGATCTATCTTTTTATTCTGTAGCCTAAGCTTGTTATTCCTAGTTTGTGTTGATACGACGATAGCTAAACCATCATAATATGTCAATATCTAATGTTACGTTTATCAAAACGTAACTAGATACTTATTTATATACAGCAACATTTAAATCGAATATATAAAATTCTCGCTTAGACCCTAATTACAGTGTTTGTCAGCAAACCCTTTAAAACGGCTTAACTGATTCTTATGAAAAGTATTAGGTAGGTTAGAGAATCGGACTTAAACTATTTTCAAACCCCTAATATTATCATTTTTTTCATTAAAAAATACATACCTATAACCCTACATTTTCACCCTTCTTCCAACTCCAATTTTTTATATTTAATTTTTTATTTTTTGGGGATTTTGATGCTTTTTTTGTGTAAATGAATAGATGAATTCTAAATGTAAAACATGGAAGGACTCCTCCATGATTTAGATTTACAATTGGTCCCGGTAGGTAGCGATGCAATGAGACTCCGGGTTGTATTTCTATCGTTAAGGTAGTACGACATTTGCCGGGACAGCTGGCAATAGATATATATAATAGTCATACACATGTAAAATACATATCTACGTGCTTAAATTATTTTAAACTGTCACTTAATTTTTTAGCAGTAGGCAGTTTATCTCAGGCTAATCTCTATAATATATTATGTAAACCGTTATTCCCAACACAAGACTGGACCTAAATCTTTTCTATTTTTCATTTTTCTATTCTTTTCCAGTGTTCGCCTACCCAATACTTCCCCTAGACTTCGCATACCCCATAGAGTTCCTGGGCATCACGTACCGGCCTTGGCGTCTGCTCACCCTCGCCATGTCTCTTCCCTGTGCTGCCACCGCCAGCTTCCTGTTCCTATTTCACGAGAGCCCAAAATTTCTGGCTAGTCATAGACGGTACGAGGAGGCCCTGAAGGTACTGAGAAGTATCTACGCGAAGAATACGGGCAATGCTGCTGATAGTTTCCCGGTAAGATTCTGTAATGTAGTTAATTCAAAGCTCGTTGAATATATTCATATACTAGCTGCGCCCCGCGGTTTTACCCGTGTTAAACTTTATAAATAGCATATGTGTTATTCGGATATATAAGCCATATTACTACAAGGTTTCATTAAAATCCGTCCGTTTTTGCGTGAAAGAGCCTCTAAGTTAATCCAGGACACTAGCTAGCTCCATACCATATTTAATTAAAATTGCTCCAGCCGTTTAGACGTGAAGAAGTTACAAACATACATACTCACAAAATTTCGTTTTTATAATATTAGAGTGATTAGTGTGATAGCCGTAGTCAATATGCTAAACGTACGATCTGAAGACGCTGCAGGAATCGCTCGAGCAAGTTTTCAATGTCTTTTGGAATATACCGAAACGGTCCGAGTAGCCACATGTTATAATATAATTATAATATCTTGGGACATTATTCAGTAAGACTAAGCAGAGCTTGAACTATGGAAACCAGATAACTGATATGCTACATATACCTACTACTTTTTTCTGTAAATACATACCTACTTATATAGATAATTACACACAGACTCAGTACAAACAGACATGTTCATGCACAAAAATATCTGTCCTGGGTGGGAATCTAACCCAAGACCTGCGGTATGCAAGGCAAGCATTTACCAACAACGCCAACCGGCCTGTAATTATTTAGTGAATAGCAATTGCTTTTATGCCTTTATATGGTTTTGAATACATACATGTACGCATCACGCAAAATGGCAAAATCAAGAGGCTAAGGTCTCTTGGCACTTTTTTTTTATTATTTAAATAATTAGTAACTTAGGTCTAATACATTATTAAACTCGCCAAACTATATTGTTTAACGGCGAGAAGCGCTCTTATTCTACTATTCTACTTTACTCTATATATTATACTAAATATCAACTAATAAACTACTTAATCATATTATAACTATCAACAGATATCATATGTACTTAATTACTACAACAGTGCATCTTTTAATATCTTTTTAAGAGGCCTATTACAGTCCACTTGCGCCGCCAATCGAAAAAATGTCATAACTCGTAAATAGAATCAAAAATACAAAATGTGGTCTATTATTACTGTAGAAAAGGCATTCAAAACATAAACGGCCGTTTTTGTTACAAATGCACGATTTAGCTAAACAGCTATATTTCAAGTGTTGACAATGTGTTATAAAATTACGTTATTGCCTTTTCTACAGTAATAATAGACCACATTTTGTATTTTTGATTCTATTTACGAGTTATGACATTTTTTTCGATTGGCGGCGCTAGTGGACTGTAATAGGTCTCTTAACAAGCCAATACTGATTTTTGGGTTCTGTCTTAGTAGATTCATTTTATTAAATATATTGGGAAATTTACTATGCGGCTAGCCGGAATGCGGTCAGCCATCAGCAATCAATATTGCTGACCGGTTGCCGCATCACAGTGCGAATAAAAACTACTTTCTCGTACAAATATTTGAGTACGGTCAGCCGCACCGGTTGGCTGCATTGCGGCTAGCCGCATAGTGCGTAGGAGGCCTAAATGCGTAAAACCAACCGCCCAACTCACTAACATACCAAAAATTCGAAATCGAAATCACGTGTAGAAGTACGAAAGTCTTTCTTTCGCTCCAAAATGCACTTAAAATATTTAACCCGCGGTTTCTTACCTAGAATAACAATTATTTGACAGCCAGGAGGCTGTGAAGGTTTAATAAGCGAATAATTGTTAATTCCAGATCAAGAAGCTATTAGAAGACTCTGAAAACCAGTCAACCTCATCACAAGAGTCCTTTATCAAGTCAGTGTGGCATCAGACCTTGCCACTGTTCAGAGCACCACTGCTGAAGACCACACTGCGGCTCTTCTATTTAGTTGCTGTTATTTACATGACGTAAGTGGTGACATTTTTACAAATATTTCCCGAGAAAGAATCAATATTACTGGATAAAATAAATGCTGTTAAATTTAAAAGCAAAAAAAAAAGCAAGGCCGTTCTTTATTTATATTTTTTTTTATTCCTGGGATTCTTAACTATAAATGTATTTTATCTTCGCTTCATTACAAAAAAACCGGCCAAGTGCGAGTTGGACTCGCCCATGAAGGGTTCCGCAACAGCAAGTATTTCAGTTGATTAAATGAAAGGTAAATTGCGGTTTACGATTTATGACGCATTAAAAAAAAAACTACTTTCTAGATTTCGTTCAAACCAATTTTCGTTGTTAGTTTACATGGTAATGTACATCATATATTTTTTTTAGTTTTATCATTCTTTTATTTTAGAATTTACAGGGGGGGGGACACTCATTTTTCCACTTTGGAAGTGTATCTCGCGCAAACTATTCAGTTCAGAAAAAAAAATATTAGGAACCTCAATATCATTTTTGAAGACCTATCCCTCATGTATGGGTACGATGCAAAAAAAATTTTGAGTTTCAGTTCTATGTATGGGGAACCCCCAAAATTATTATTATTTTTCTATTTTTGTGTTAAAATCTTAATGCGGTTCACAGAATACATCTACTTCCCAAGTTTCAACAGTACAGCACTTAAACTTTCGGAAAAAAATGGCTGTGACATACGGACGGACAGACAGACATGACGAATCTATAAGGGTTCCGCTTTTTGCCATTTGGCTACGGAACCCTAAAAAGGAGACGGATTCGTTTTCATACAATATTGGGCCCGGATGTAAAAAGATAAATGTGTGTAAATTAATGGGTCTATAAATTATCAGCCAATCACTAAAAATTCCATGGATTTTTTCAATCTGCGAGCTGAGTTATAAAAGATTTAGTACTTAATAGAGAGGTTATGTACCAACCTATACTGAACAGCTGATTTTTAAAGGCGATTGCTATTTAATCGTTATCCGTGTCCAGTATGTTAGCAATAGTCGTACAGGTTAAGCAATATCAGAAGTCCGTAGAGAGAATGCAGTTGTCGAGGGATATATAAACTAAACAATAAAAATACTCAAATCACACACGCACTAAACGATACGAGAAACGAGTGACCGATCATAGATTAGGATTCAAAATCTGTTACTAGTCACTGTCAGCATAGATTAAAAATATAGTTGCCAATAACTAATAACTCGATTGTAAGAATAACATATATTAAGCATGATTTCTATTTATTTTATTGATATTTTCTTTTTTACTGTTGACATTATGTTAATGTATTTAATAATTATTATTATTCAATCGGTTATCTGGTGTCTGGTGCAAGAGTTTTTATATTACATTGTTTGAACTCATTAACGTTAATCGATTATAGCAATCAACAACTTATTTTGATATTTCTCTTTTTCCAGATTGTAAATTGGGTCAATTTTTTACAGTTTGAAATAGAAAATATAACGCTTTTTTTAAACCACATCTCAACTTATTACAGTCAGGCCCAAAAATCCCCGTCTCCTTTGTTTCTTACATTATAATATTGATTACCATCGCAAAGGTCAGGAGTCAGGACTTCGAGGTGATGGGTGTACAATGAATGTAAATGTCACAAGCGTTTTAGGCTACTATCACACTAACTTTACTTGTATTGTCTACATATTCCTACAATTGTATTTTGTTGTTCTATGATTTTTCTTGGTCAGCTCTCTATGCTTATGGGCAGTATCTACCAGTTGTAAACGTCAAATTAGCAAAACTTTGCCGATATGAAAACATGTAGTTATGCTTACTTACTTACTACCCGATGCGTAACAAAGAGATGCGTATACGTAGAAAAACTTCCAGAAACAGTTATTTATTACTAGCTGTGCCCCGCGGATTCACCCACGTTAAAGTTTACAAATTATAGCCTATTATCCTTTAATCAAAATCCATCCAGTAGTTTTTGCTTGAAATAGTGACAAAAACCCATACATCCATACTCACAAATTTTCGCATTTATTATATTAGTAGGATTCTTTTAAAGTACCCCGAGAAACGGCCATTTTATTCCCTAGTGAAGGACTAGGGAAATGAATCCCTGTTTCGCGGGGTACTTTACAAAATAAAAAATGTGAGCCGTCACGGGACGCCTGGCAGATGTGAAACATCGACATTATTTTGTAAAAGTAATATGCAGAAAATGCATGCGCGTCGATTGCGCATGCGCGTCAGCGTTGCGAAGCGTCGCCACGCCAGAAATCGGTTTTTAGGGTTCCGTAGCCAAATGGCAAAAAACGGAACCCTGATAGATTCGTCATGTCTGTCTGTCTGTCTGTCCGTCCGTATGTCACAGACACTTTTTTCCGAAACTATAAGAGCTGTACTACTGAAACTTGGTGAGTAGATGTAGGTATTCTGTGAACCGCATTAAGATTTTTACACAAAAATAGAAAAATAATAATAATTTTGGGGGTCGCCATACATAGAACTGAAACTCAAAATTTTTTTTTTTCATCGTACCTATACATGTGGGGTGTCTATGGATAGGTCTTTAAAAATGATATTGAGGTTCCTAATATCATTTTTTCTAAACTGAATAGTTTGCGCGAGAGACACTTCCAAAGTGGTAAAATGAGTGTCCCCCCCCCCCCCCCCCCCCCACCTTAACTCTTAAAATAAGAGAATGATAAAACTATAAAAAATATATGATGTACATTTCCATACAAACTAACAACGAAAATTGGTTTGAACGAGATCTAGCAAGTAGTTTTTTTTTAATACGTCATAAACCGCAATTTGCATTCATTTAATCAACTGAAATACTTGCTGCTATGGAACCCTTCATGTGCGAGTCCGACTCGCACTTGGCCGGTTTTTTTATTGATTGACACGAATTACATGCAGATTAAAAACAACTATTTATGGGTCAACACAGGAAACACAAATAGTTGTCCAGTGTGGGAATCGAACCCGGGACACGAAGTGGCGAGGCAACTGTTTAAACTTTTGAATCTGCTTACCCTGCCTAAGATAAGTTGTTTATTCGAATTTCAGTGGCAGCGGCTTCATCTTGTGGCTCCCATACATCATGAACAACCTGTTCTCCGTACTGGAAGCTGGTGGCGGCCAGGGCATGAACCTCTGCACCGTTCTTAACTACCAAAAGCAGGAAGTCAATATGACTTATGATGGCAGTATACCTGTAAGTTATCAATATAATAATAATAATATCTTGGGACAATGTCACACAGATCATCCTAGCCCCAAACTAAGCAACGCTTGTACTTTGGGTACCAGGCGACGATATACATACTTATATAGATAGATAAATACATAGAAAACATCCATGACTCGGAAACAAATATTCGTGCTCATCACACAAATATTTGCACTTACCGGGATTCGAACCCAGGACCACCAGCTTCGTAGGCAGGAGCACTACCAACTAGGCTACGGTGACCAATATAATATAATATAACGTAATTACCCATGAAATTTAAATGTGATCTATATATTTAATTACACTTACAAAAGAAAAATTTATATAACTTGACACATTTATTTATTTACTTGAAACCAGATAACTGATATACTACTTTAGTTTTTTAAAAACATACTTATATAGATAAATTACACCCAGACTCTGTACCAACAGACATGTTCATGCACACAAATATCTGTTCTGGGTGGGAATCGAACCGCTCAGTGTCATTTCATTGTGTGCCTGGCTTACAGGAGTTGCAGTGGTGGGTAATAGGGAGGGACTAGTCCCGATGGTGTTTGATCTTCATTTTAGTTAGTATTAGTACACTTAGCAATTTAAAACTGTCAAAAATCACTAACGATTATTCACCCATTTACAGAATACAGAGTTCTGCGACGACACAATCGCGGAGACGACTCTGTTCTCCGCCATGACGTATGGAGCTCTGGTTACCTTCTCCAACTTGGTGATGTCCTTAACCTGCGGCTCCAGGAAACGGAAAGCGATGCTGTTCATCCTCGCCATGTCAGGTGTCTCGGCGGTGCTTCTCAACGTGATAGCGGTGCCAATTGCTGGAGGAATATTCTTCTTCTTCTTTCTCATGTGCGCGCTCTCTATGGGGATTCTAAGTGTTTACTTTGTGGAGTTGTATCCTACTTCTTTGAGGTGAGTTTGTTTAGCAATTAACATAATTGTTTTCTACGTACTTTACGTTCTTGTCACGTCCGTAGTTACTTTTGTGTGAGGTGAAGGCTGGTGAAGTTGCCTAGTAGATCTCTGACATGGCTTACCAACTTTGCCACAGTCTATCCATTGAGATTAGTTTCCATTACCGAAATTTCTTGTCCACTTCCAAATCTTTTATTAGTGATAGTGATACTCCTTCTTTTATAGCTGTGTTGCCTGTTTCAAATGCAACCTGCTATAAAAACAGTTGACTATTAGTGGATTCAACACACCACTTACCAATTCTAATGCTTTCGTAATAAAGACGCTCTGAAAGTCTAAATGTATCCACAGAACCGCTGTGTTCATTCGATAAGATAAATTAATTTGTTAGAATCCGCTATCATTATGGAATTGATTTCATACAGAGAGATACTGATGAGAAAATGTGTGGTATTGTGTAGGTCCCTGACGTACTTTAACGGGTCCGTGCCTAAATGGCAAACGCCCTTCCATCCTTTTGTCGTCATTACTCGACTTTAGAAGTATCACACGAAGGTTTATATTGATGGGCCTGCTGGTATGGTTGGCAAATGCTTGCTTTTCACGCTGGATGTCATGGGTTCCATTCCCAACCAGGACAGATATTTTTGTGCATGATTGTCCTGAGTCTGGGTGTAATTTATCTTTATATGTAAGTATGTATTTACAAAAGAAAAGTAGTAGGTATATGTCAGTTATCTGGCTTCCATAGTACAGGCCCTGCTTGGTTTGGGATCAGATGCCCTCTGGTGTTGCAGGTGTCCTTGAACGACGGTGATTACTTACCTCCAGGTGACCCGCTTGCTCGTTTACCTCGCTATTATATAAAATGGCCAGTGAAATATTGCAAGAAAATAGTTAAGAGTCTGTGTGCAAAGACTCATCCGCCATCTCACATCTGTTTTAGTGACATCGTAAATGCCCCCTATCGTAAAAGAAATGCAAAATATATTACGCGTTGAAAGACAATTGAATAAATATCTTAATACAGAGGCCAATTAAAATACCTATATGTTAGTTAGGTTTTATTTATTAATTAATTTTTACTTCTGTATAGTTATAGCTCTTATTTGATATTTTTATTAAGAGAACTCATGATATATACATAAATATTACGAATTCTACTTAATAATGCTGAATAAACGAATACCTAATTGATATACCTAAATACACAATTTTTTTATATAATTAATACAAAATATATGGAATATTAGATTGGGTACTCGCTTAGAATGAAGTGAGATTACATATTTATTTTACTGTAAATGTCTTTACAAATGTGTTAATATAGTCCACACTTATAGTCCGGCTGCTGAAAAAAGCGTCCCAGACGTCTAGTAGTTGGGCATGACTAGTGACGGACAAAATGTAACATTATTAAGGTATTATATTTTTTCTTTTTTTAAAAAAAAAGGCAACGTCCGCGCTAGGTAATCTAATTCCTGTGTCGCGGGGTACTTTACAAACATATAATTGACGTACGCAAAGTACATCCAGACTCAGAGCAACTATTTATGGGTCACAAAAATAGTTGTCCTGCGTGGGATTTGAACCCGCGATACGAAGCGGCGAGGCGACTGTCTTAGGCGCTGCGCCACACGTGCAGTCTATATATTGTCAACCAATGTAACTAAAAAAAGTCTCTAGTGTATACAAAAAAAAATATTTAATACAAAAGTCAACGATAGAATATTTAAACAATCGTTGCGATTAACAAAAATAGAAGTTACATCGATCTGATTAAACTTGGTCGTTTGTTAGATTAGATTCGCCTGAGCAGGTGCTGTTTTCGTCATCAATTGCCCCTATATGTACCTATGTTTTTACTATTAACAAACAAAGTACCAATTCTGATATCTCGGTCAGACTATGTTCTTTCCCTTCTTCTTGCAGTTAAGAAGTTCCTTCTTGTACTTCTGTTAAATTATATTATTTTTTATTTCACGGGAAATGTTTCATTTCTATATATGCACCAATGTGCATCATATCTTTTTGAATTATAATCATGTTTGGAATGTTAGGCATTGAGCCCTTTACATGGATAATTTTTAAGGTTAAGCGAATGGTTAAATCTTTTATTTTCAGTATTAAATTATGTTTACCAAATCCATAAATTATTTACGAGTTAACTTACGCTAGACAAATTAGTAAGTACATGCACTTTTATGTTGCCCAATCATAAATGAGACATTCTACCAACATCCACGATTTCAGAACGACTATAAATAACATCAGTAAGAACCTAACCGTTAGAAAACCCCCGACTCCAACTGTAATTACATATTTCGGTAAAGAGTTGATACTCTTACACTGCTGGACCAATATTAACCACACATAGCGAAGAACCACGGTAAGAAAACTGGCTTTCTAAAATAACTGTATTGAAATCGGTCCAACCGTTTTAGAGCTAAGGTGGCAAAGACGGGCAGACACACACACATAGATATCATAATGGTCTCTGGATTTTTTTAAGCTAGGTATACTATTCTCTTCGTCTGTGGTGTATACGTAAAATTAGTGGAGGCATAGGACCATTTATGACTTCGGGTGACATATAATTTACGAAGCTCCAATTACAATCTTCGTGAGGCCTTGAATCGATTCAGTGCTGTTTTTAAATATCGAAAGAGCAAATCAATAAGCAATATTACATTAAGGACTTAGTAGTTTAGCCAGGCCTTAAACCAGTCACATTAAATACAAACCTTACGCAAGGCCGCACTGTGGGCGCTTGCCGAATAACATTATCCATAACTACCGAACATAGAATAAGTCCTGCATTCCTGCACTAATAAAATAAAATAAAAACGATTACATTCACAGAGACTATAAAAGCCCTTGTAAATAGTAAGAACATGGGTTGAGGTATCACAAGTTAACTATATACATATATTTAAATCGAAGCACAAACAAATTATTAGATTAACAGATTTGATGTGTGACTTACATTTGATAATGTATGACAATAATGTTAAATAGCCAATTTCTTAAAGTTTTTCTCAAAACGGTAAACGGGTTTTATACTAATTGTTAATAGAGCTTATGGCGAGTTTAGTTATTGGGTAACGTGGTGGCATACGAGGAACTGCTATTAGGAGACGGTTGACTAGATTACTGAAATTTATGTTGTTGTTGGCAATTTTGATCCATTTGATGGATACTCTAGATATAGTATCAATCAAGGAAAGTTGTTGGTAAGTAATGTGTTATTGAGGAAATATTCTTTTACAGAGGAATGGCGTCCTGTGTGTCCGTGATGCTGGGCAGGCTGAGCGCATTCTTCGGAGTCAACCTCATCGGAGCCTTCATCTCTACTAACTGCGAAGCTACTTTCTACGGATGGTCATGCTTGTTACTTTGTAAGTATGCTACTTGATGTTTAGCAAAAACTTCATCTTCATCATATCAGCTGAAATACGTCCACTGCTGGACAAAGGCGTCCCCCAAAAATCTCCACAATTGCCGATCTTGCGCTATCCGCAACCAGCGATGTTCAGCGACTCTCACAAGATCCTCGGTCTTTCTTGTAGGGGGCGTGCCCATCTAGCCATTGCCGCTTCAGCTTTGCAATTCTTCAAACCTTAAACCATAATTATGAAAACTGTCGGTAACTTAATATGTTAAAAATATTAATGATTGGCTAAAGGTACATTTTCTTCACTTCTTCGAGCGATCAAAGAGCGTTGTGAAGTAAATTAGCAGCTAATTAAATAGATAATAATTACTGTTTCAAAGAGAATACAACTTCAAATTTAACAAAAAAAAATAATAACAATGGAAAATTTTATAAATAATAGATTATAATGAAAATTACTTCACAAAAAACTGAAAAATCGCGTAACGATTAAAACGAATGATTTAGTAATTTTTAACCTTCATCTACTTGAAGGCACGAGCTAGGCGATAGGCCCCCAGAGTTTGTTTTTCAACATTCAGTACGAAATATTGTGCTTCCATTTCATCTTTACACTAGAAGAAACTGCCAAACTTCCCCTAAGACTGTTCAAAAAATGGCTAATTGAAAAATTAAGGGATTTTGATTGATTTATTATTTTTTTTATTTGGAAAGTATGATATAATTTAATATTTTGATAATAAATATAAATGTAATTTTATTTGATGTATGTAAATGTAATTAATGTAATGAATTGTTATTTTATGTTTTAATTAATTTGTATACCAGTCCCTGGTTAAACGACCTGTAATACCGTGACCATGTTTAATGCAAATATTCATATTCATATTCATTTATTCAATAACAATTTAGATTGTATTTGAACATTTACAAAATAATTTATTTAATTAACATAACATAACATACATAACAAGTCATTACACATAATCATAATTTTAAAAATGTAATTCATGTCACGAACTTAACAATAAAAATAAATATATTCTATTCTATTCATTTCATTTCATTTCAAACGAAACATCTCTATACTAAATTTTGGTGTTGTGTTTCTTTTACAGCTGCAATAGCAGTGGCGTGGTTTCTGCCCAAAGACAAAGCGCTGAAACCTCCAAAGAACTGAAGTGTTCCTAAGGATCTCCCAGGATACAGTACTGGGGACAGTTAAGACTGAATACCACATAGTTTAGCATAAGGTCTTACTGCGGTATTCTTAGTGGAAAAAGAATGCCAGAAAAAACGAATCTTCCACTTACATCCACGGTGAGTGAAATTAGTGTCAGTGTTAAAAGGAAGCTAAATCTGTTATCTGTAAGTATGTGTGTCTTAATCTAAAAGATAGTTTCTTCAAATTCAAAATTCAAAAATTCCGATTGACAATAAAAAAATGGACGGATATAATCAAAAGCAAGGTGAACCCTGGACTCAACTGGTAGCTCCATTTAAGTCCAGGGTTCACCTTACATTTTTATTAAATATAGCTGATAAGAGAAATATACCATCACAAACAAACTGACCTTTAGATAAAGACACCTACTTACAGATTACAGATTTAGGTCCCTTTAAACGCTGATGCATTAATTTCACTCACACACACAATATCACTACCACACACAATATCACTAACACACACTATTTCACTTCCTATATTTGTGTTGCCATGGGTGTAAGTGGAAGTTTTTTAACTACGTAATCGAAAAATACATCACGAAATTTCGTCATGATAGTTAGTTATGATGATAACTAACCATCATGACCATCACCTTTTCATGTCTGGATATTATCAAATATCCACTAAGAGTATGGCCGTTAGAATAATATTTAACGTTTAGGTTAATACAAGGTGTAACATACAATAGTGAAGGACACTGAGCTCTATCTATTCATTAATATAAAAAAATAGCAGACCTATTTTAGAAATACGCAATATTATATTGCGTCCCCATATTACTTTGTACTACTCTTTCATTTTGTATACTTGCTTTTATTTATTTATTACTGTGTGTAGGTAAAATAATATCGAGTTTGATAGATCACAGTTGTATTTGACACATATTTGATTGTACACTGCTTGTACCCATTATCAAAATCTCGCTATCGTAATGGTTTTCTCGTAGCAAATTCATTGCAGACTGTTAAATGTTTTTATTGGCTATATGAGCGTTCAAATGAGACTATCAAAGATTATGAAAACGAATTAACTAATATTACAAACAGAATAAATAAAAAAAAACGTAATCGTTATTCTTGCATGGGAAGTTAATCTATATTTTGTGTACTTTGTATATGACGTTACACGTTGTTTAGTTTCATAAGCAAATTAAGGTCTGTAAATGAAGTCCACTATTTATGCTACAACTTGTATAAGTAAGAAATGAATGAGGCTTAGAATGTTACCTGTGAGTGTTTACGATAGAGTAATATTAAGTAGACATATTTAATATTGTACGCTCGAGTAAGTTTTGTAAATTTATAATTATTGTTTATAAATAAGCTCTTTATGTGTGATTGTAATACATAAGTCACAATGACATTTTTACTATAGTCGATTTTATTACACATGCCAATCTGGAAACATAAGTAAACTTTCAGAACAAAAAATATTATATACCTAGACAAACTTTTCGAGCATTTAGCTAAATGCTCGAAGAGACAAACTATATAAATTATGCTAAGTTTAAGTCATAAGTAAGTTTTTAGTCAAAAACGGAAACAGTATAGCTAACCTCTTTTTTTAATTCATACCTGCGCGTCAAAATCACGCCCCTGTCCGGATTAAAAAAAAAGGGTTTCAGTCAAATTCCACGCCGATTTAGGCGGTTTCAAAATATATGTAATATAGTGTATATTTGTTAATAATGGGAGTAAATTAGTAATAGTGTTTTTATAATTAAGTAGGTATGAAATAAAAATGTTATATTTAATAAAGAATGTTTTCAGTTGTCTATGCTTTCTAACTACCTCCATACATGCCTAACATGATTTTTTCGCACTGACGCAGATAAAGACATTGTTTCATTTTATAAAATTGGTGTAAAATTCGAGATTTTATGTGTAAATAATGTTAGATTTTTAAACAAAACTGCCATATCAATATGGATTGTGATTTTCCGTGTTAATTCCAATATTCCATGGAAGGCTCTAGTAGTTCATTATATATTCATTAGACTTTGACATGACTTGGGTTTGACTTCATGAAGAAACCGCTGCATAGTGTAAATTCATGTGCAAATAGCTAGAGTTATCAAATAACTTGACACTGACTTATATTCTAAACGAGTAAGTCCGTATAAAAGAAAACTATAATTTTTGTTTGGTTGCTATGTTTATTAGCATAGTTTTATATGTGAAGTAAATAGTAAAAGAAATATTTGATATGCAATATATTAATATATAACTTGCTAGCAACCCGCTTCGGCTTCGTACGGGTAGATAGATAGGAAGATAAATTAATATTTTAAATACGTAGGTACTTATTTTAAAGCGATGGAAGATAATAAAAATTTCTTACAATATTTTATCTAGTTAGATAAAATATCCTCGACCAGCCTGTATACAGACTGGTCGAGGAGTTGACGTTCAAACGCAAACGTTAGATACTTTATGATGAGGAGTATCCGAATCACCCCCATGTATGTTCTACGATTGTGCGTAGTTTTCGAGATATATTTATTTTAATGATTTTTTTCGTAAATTTCACCTAACATCAGATTTCGATTTTTTCTCGTTCTGTTGAACAATTCTGGTTCAGTTTTTTTTTGTGATAACTAATTAGCATAGTTTAGCCTAATACTCTAAAAAGTATGGTGTATCTAATCATTGCAGAACTGACTTAGAATTTATTCGAAAGTTCAAAATAAGGGTTTAAGCTCAGGGCTCATAAATTTTCAAAGTAAAACATTCATGGGGGTGATTCGGATACTCCTCATTATATAGTATCTAACGTTTGCGTTTGAACGTCAACTCCTCGACCACCCTGTATAATTTTTTTAGCTGATATTATGATGCATCTGATTTTTCAGACTTTCAGGGTCTCGATCGCGGTAATATTTTACGGGTCGACCCGTGTCCACGGCTGGTGTTCTTAGGAGACGCTTGCCTTTCACGCCGCAGATCGTAGGTCCGATTCCCACCCAGGGAAGATATTTGTGTGCATGAACATGTCTGTTTGTCCTATGACTGGGTGAAATTATCTACATAAGTATATATTTACAAGAAAAATAGTATATGTAGTATATCAATACATAGTACACGCTCTGCTTAATTTGGGATCAGATGGCCGTGTGTAAACCAAAACAATGATTGATTAATGATTTGCCTTAAATTATTTCCACAATATATGATGATAGAAAAATCAATCAAAGAAACACGTGAATATGTTTTAATGTGAAGGTAATTAACACATACGTCATGTTTTAATTTATGTAATAGGTTAATAATAAAAATAAGATATCATATCGTTATCATATGATCTAGAGATCATATTAATTGATAACATGATATTATACATCACAATATTATAATGGCGTCTTAACATTGGAGGAAAGGAAAAGATTTTTGTTAGGACACTTTACCCAAAGGGTCTGGCAATTGCTGCAACTCCTAACTATTTCTACCACCCTTCTGGCTATTTGTTACCCGGCCACAAAAATAACTTATTTGAGTGAAACAATGCAAGAAAAATATTATTAGCCAGAGTTAGAGCCCAGTTCGTAAACTGTTAGCGAGGTTAAGTATTTAGGCGTATGATCTGTCTATAGATGGGTAAAGTGTCATCTTAGTGGTACAATTGCTGACCTGTTAGATCCTGTCGTAAGAAAACAGTCGCTAAGCCAAATCAGAGGCCTTTAGGGCGGCTTAAATAAATCTGATACCAGGATAACCGAATGTAGGCAAGACTAGTCACGTATAATAATTAATTAATTTTATTTCACTAAATTGTGCATAGGAGATAGTTACAAAATAATAAGAACAACACATTACGCAAAATCGTTACCGTTCTGCCCTCCTAGATAGGCTACTAATAAGACTGTATTAAGAGTTGATGTTACAGAGAAACGCTCAAAGTACAGAGAACCTTTCGGTGGAAGTTTTTAATCTATATATATATATAAAAATCAATGCCACTTTTCGTTGTAATGTTATAACTCAACAACGCCTTTACCGATTTGGCTAATTTTGGTCTTGACTTAGTCGTGGAAGTCCAGGGAAGGTTTGTACGTAGAGAAAATTTGAAAAAAGTCTTGAAAAAGTGTAAAATCAACATCTTTTAGCAATTTTAAATATTTTTTTATATATTTTTTTTTTTTTTAAATATTTATAATATTTTAATTTTTTTTTTTTTTTTTTTTTTTTTTAAACTTGTAATTATATAATATGTTTTTTATTACTATGCCTTATACGTAGCGAAGCACGTACCGGGCCGCTAGTTTACATATATTTTATAGTAAACACGAACCATATTTGAAACTTTCTTTCCCTGAAAATCAAATCTCCACCATCAGTTAAAAACCGCTAGGTACTAGTACTACTTCATATCAGGTGAAACACGTCTCTGCTGGACAAAGACATCCCCAAAGATCTGCACTACACCTAGTCTTGCGCTGCCCGCATCCAGCGACTCTTCAAATCACCAAGCACCAAACTACTTTTTTTTGAGTCCTGGACGGCCTCGTCCATTCAACGGTAGCCTGGAAGAAATCGCACCTACGTACTCTTCCAGGCAACCTTGCAACTGTCATTAGTACAATCTACATATTTATAGTTCTTTGTATGTTATTTTTTAGAGTGCAATAAATAGTTCCTTATTTATTTACTTGTAAGATCCTCGGCTTACCTTATGGAGGGCCTGCCCACACTGCGTCTTCTGGTTAGTGGTCGCACTCTAGAACATTTCTGCCCCAACGGCCGTCGGTTCTACGAGCTATGTGCCCCGCCCACTGCCACTTCATATCGATTAGGTACTGACATTGCGTTACCTCGTACGTTCTTAGGTACTGACATCGCGTTTCCTCGTACGTTCTTACTGTGTATGTACTTAAGGAATTCGTGAAAATGGATTCCATCTCAATGTGGTGTCAAAGTATTCATGTTTTATCGTTTATTGTTAGTTTATTTAATTTTATGCTAAAACGTTTTAGGTTGAATGGGAAAAGTTAACCTTATAATTTAATTTTACCTACCTTGTACTTAAACTTCGTTTTTATTTTAAATATAAGTAGTCAAATACTTTCTCAGGTTTTCAATTCGACTCGCTTGACTTGCTGTTCAATTTATAAATACTGACCTTAGAAAGCGGGTCTAGTTTTTAAGTTGTATGTATATCAACTTCGCATTGCGTTTATTTATATGACAGTGCTTGTTGGCGATACGCGCTCTTTTACATATTATATTAAAGGTATATCCCAATTATTATTGTACTATACACTTCAATATTTTAAAAACACAACATAGTTACAACAAAACAGCCAATCTTAAACTAGCGGATCCACGGCGTCGCGGGAATGTAACTCAGTGATAACAGTGTCACATTCGCCGAGTAGTATGTCCTTAAGCTTACGTTTTAATAAATATCTACTTATGTTAAGTTCTAGTCTTAGTGCGTCTATTGCGACTTAAACAAAGGTGATAAAAACAACCTTTGCTAAGAACATACGAACATACCTGTTTGCTAATAACAAACTGCACAATATCCTTCGATGTAATAATTACTGCAAGTAGTTGTTGGCTTGGTAACCTTGGCTGAGCAACTTCAACAAATCGAAATCAGCATTAATAAAGGCTGAATTCAATAGTTTACTAACGTGTTCCGTAACAGTGAGTTCTTGAGTTAATCCGAAGGAGGATTTATCAATCAGCTCCTCTATAGTTTATAGGCAAATAGTCAGTCGTGCTACATGGAGAGATTGCTACCAGATAGTGCCAACACATTTTGCGTAACGTTTGCCTTACGCAAACGTTACGCAAACGTGGACGTGGACCAATGAGAAAGCGTGGTGGCGGAGAGTTTACTGCCAGATGGTGCCAACCCATTTTGCGTAACGTTTGCCTTACGTAAAATGGGTTGGCACCATCTAGCAGTAAACTCTCCGCCACCACGCTCGCTCATTGGTCCAGTGAAAAAAGCGCGCGCACTCGCGCTCACCGGTTTCCTGTAACGCATTTCCGTCCCTTTTCCAAAATACACTACCACTAAAATATCCAACAACCGAGAGGAAAGATGTTATACATTTAAAAAAAGATGGCCGCAGATAGTATTATTTTGATATCCCATTCGTAACAAGCGAGTTAAAAAATAGTTCTAGAAAAGATATTTCTGAAAACTTTGTCCATACAAAATACGAAAAACTTATTCTTCCATACAATAATTATATATACTATACTCGTATACCAAATTAACCAGCCATACTAGTTTAATTTCTGACATAAAATCATACGTAGAATATGTCAAAACGGAAATAAGTTTTTAAAATAAGTACAATCTATATATAGAGCCTCTATATGTGTTGACTGGCATACCTAAGGATCACTAATCAATTACCTAAATTGATGAAACAATTCGATTCAATTTAGTACAGCTATAGCATTGTTATTTTGTAACTCTGTAATTTTATTGTGTTTTAATAACGTACAAAATTGTGAAAAGTGATGTGAATTTGGTTTTGATATAAGTAACGGCATCGCGAAAGCTTTGCCTCATTTCATTTATTAGTAATTCCATAATTATGCATGTAACGTAATTAAAGGCTTAGATTTTTTTTAGATTAGATTGGTGAAGCGCATTTTTAATCTTTAATTGAATATCATTATTAATATAACTTGGCTATAGTTCGGTCATCTGTAACGAGGTCTCCTGAAGGCCGTTATAGCAATAAAACAGCGTAGACAACTACAGCTACTACTTTATACGGCTATTAATCATGTTTCTCATTAATAGGGAGGGATAATATCTAGGGACTTAGAATAAAAAGGCGATTCATGGAACAGATGGCTCGGACTTCTGATTAACGTATTTATAAATCAATTTCAACTCGAATTTGCGCTTATGTTTGAAATTGAATAGTTGTTTCTTAACACTTTAACTGCCCGTGTAATGCGCGGGGGGCCGACTACACGGCGCCGTGTGTTGCCGCCCCTCATATTTCATTGCGTCAGTAAAACTTCGGCGCTTGTGTTACATATAAGTTAGTGCCGTGGCCAAACGGGCAACAAATAATACTTGGTGAGACAACTGTTGTTTTTTTTCGTTCGTAGCATTGTTTATATTATCGACTGATAAAGAAATACTTTGTAGTCTAAATAAACACTGAACCCAGTCCTTCTAAACATATGGTTCGTGGAGTAGTTCAAGTACTTGTGTTAAAACGTCCATACCTCGACAATTCCGGTAATATTAGCGAACGTGCAAGCGAGAAACCTGTTTTCTACATGGCCCGAGCATTGTTTGCTGGGCCGACTACATGACGTCGTGAGTTCCCACCTCATATTGGTTTATGTCACCGAACAACGAACTTTATCCATCCCCCATATAAGCTGTGGAACCCCTTCTCACCTGCAGGAACACAGCAATACCTTCAAATAACTGTAAACGTAAGTATTAACGCAAAAAGAGAACTCTATACGGCGCCCTGTATTTAGCCCCTCACGTGTTGGGTGGCCAACTATACGGCGCCGTGTAACTTTTTTTTAATTACACAAATATTTTCAATTAAAACCAATAAATAATTACATGGTAATACGAGTGTAGTCAAAATATAATATATACACAAAAAAAAAACAAAATTGGATATTTGAGTTCAGGTCATGAAAAAGTTGGCAGTGAATGTGTTAAGTCTGATGGGTTAACACTTAATATACAGCGCGGAGCCATCTCGCTTGTTTGTTAGATGTTATTATTGTATGCACTTTCGTTGAATGTGCAGACGCTAGCACATCAAGCTACCCCAATCTGCCAAATTTCCCCAATTGAAAGTGAACCTTATGCTTATGTGATAAAGTTGAAAATCTATAAAAAAAATTTGACAGATTAGGGTAGATGGATGTGCTGGTGTCTGTACATGTGTGATTTTGTGAAATTGGTATTCAGATCAAGTTTTATACTCACCAAAAAGTAATAGAGAAAACCGTTTAAGCTATTAACTAAGTTCATTAAACAAAATGTGTGAAACGTTTTCTGTATAAATTATAAAACTCTATTCACAATCGTTTGCGGTATTTACCTTTAAGTAATTGTTACATTGTTATAAGTTTATTGGTAATAATGAGTTAGATATAAGAAACGATGTAAACAATTGTTGGTGAACTTTATTAAATAAATAAAGAAAAAAAATGTCGAAATGATAACTGCTTCTGAATATTTTTGTATATAAATCTCATAAAATAATCGAATCACAATTTTAGAAATTAAACCCACATTACTCTATAGCATTTAAAACATCTAAATGAGTGAACGTTTCATTTTATTTATTTTAACTTCTAATCCCTATTTGCCATATATATCTTTTGCGTTGTGACGTCAAACGTGTCGTTTAAAGTCTCCGGTAGTTTTTGATTAAATTGAAGCGGAATAAAGAATGATAAAAAAACCGGCAAAGTGCGAGTCGGACTCGCCCATGAAGGGTTCCGTAGCAGCAAGTATTTCAGTTGATTAAATGAAAGGTAAATTGCGGTTTACGTAATAAAAAAAAATACTTACTAGATCTCATTCAACCAATTTTTGGTGGCAGTTTGCATGGTAATGTACATCATATATTTTTTTTAGTTTTATCAGTCTCTTATTTTAAGTGTCTCTCGCGCAAACTATTCAGTTTAGAAAAAAATGGTATTAGAAACCTCAATATCATTTTCGAAGACCTATCCATAGATCCCCACATGTATTGGTACGATGAAAAAAAAATTGAGTTTCACTTCTATGTATGGGGAACCCAAAATTATTGAACATTTTCTATTTTTGTGTGAAAATCTTAATGCGGTTTACAGAATACATCTACTTACTAAGTTTCAACAATACAGCTCTATAGTTTCGGAAAAAAGTGGCTGTGACATACGGACGGACAGACAGACAGACATGACGAATCTATAAGGGCTCCGTTTTTTGCCATTTGGCTACGGAACCCTAAAAAGGAATGCTTTCGAAATGGTTGCACATAAATATTGTTCTGATAGGTTGTCAAATAGCAAAGTTGAAGTCAGTCCTCTGTTTGAAAACAGTAAAGTAAAGTAGTTTTTTAAACGCGTCGTCGACGGCGCGCTTTTATCCTACAGAGCAGTTTGTTTTTGTTTGTATCGATACAAACGCGATGCTAACGCGCGTGTGTATCGTTACAAACGCGCGTCAACGGCGCGCTTAAAAACGTGGTGTGCATAGGCCCTTACACGGAGCTGCAAACTAATTTACAAGTTATTGTTTCTCTTTTTTAAAATGCTAAATGGATTTCTAAGGTTTTGATTTTATTTTTAAAATTTTATATTAATTTCAATTTAATAGTTATTTATATTTTCTCAAATATTGTTAACTATGGAATAGGAGAAGGAGCGAGAAAACCCTAACACAAGTATTATTGATTACTTACGCTACGTCCTACGTAGGCGGTTGAAAGCGAACGCGATTATGAAGCGTTGACACGCGAATTCAATGCCATGCGACGCGGTGGCGGTGTCCTACGTGCACGCGAATCATCTCACGAAGCCGCCACCGACGCCGCAAAAACACGACGGCATCGAATCCTGTTCGCGCGAAAATATCAAGTCAACTGATCGCGTTCGCTTCATTTCGCGCCGCTCCGCACCGCGTTTAGACACGTAGGACACTTCAATCGGTTTCGACTGTTTGTTGTTTTCGCGCCGCACCGCGCCGCTTCGCGTTCGTGTCTATCGCTCACGCAGGACGTCGCGTTACTGGCTGGCTCATTCACATTTTTTATGCCGCGTCCGCACTCACGCGCGATCCGCGCGCGAAGGCGCGAAGCATCCGCAAACCATGAGTGTGGATCCTATTCGCATATTCTACGCGGCTTCGCGGCTCGTTCCCCGACAAAGGGCTCGCAGGCGCGAAGCGCGCGTGAACACGACAAGACTCCACATTAGCGGGTTGCTAAGTCGCGTTTCGGTGAATGGTGGTAATCCACCATCTCCGTTTTCTGTGCTTCTTTTGAATTGTTTGTTTTTTCTTTAAGGCGTAACTATAAATTGCCAGAGCGCAAAATAGTAAAGCACCTGCAGTGTTTTCACTGTCCATACCTACTTCTTACAAATAAACTTCAAAATTTGACGTGCGTACTCGTCAAGAGCGCGAACTATACTGTGAAGCCCGGCGTGAACTTGCGAGTGTAGATTGTTGGCAATATTAACCGCGATTCGCGCCGCGCTTCGCGCTGCTATTCACGCCGTGGTTTTCGTGCGAGTGTGGATCGGCCTATATAGTTCTATAGAACATTTATTCCACAAATTTTGGTGTCGCTAGAATTTTCCAAGATATGTTCTACTACACCACATGTGCAATATAGAGTTGTAGGTATTTTGAATAGAGATTGACTACCTAAATACACCTTATAGCTCGGTCACTCAGGTATTATTAATATGGCTCTATACGATAATAAATTACATAATAATCTAGATGTGATAACAGGAGATTATTACTTACACAAATTGTATAATCATTGCGCCATATCTCATACCATATCTTTATATTTTTTTATATAGGTACCCAATATAATTACAAAGACGTATTTACATTAATACGAACCCTCCGTCGTTAATGCGAGGGTGTCTGTCAAGATAAAAAAAAATGAAAGTGATTTAAAATAAAGCAACACAGTATTACTATAAAATTGATTTATTGAATTGAGAACTGTTATATTAGGTAATAAAAAAGTGAAAATGTTTGCAGAGAAAAGGATGAGTTCGGAAAGAATGCCTTTCGAGGCTGCTCTCGATAGAGTTGGTGAGTAAAACTCTACATTAAAATCTTATTAGAAAAGGGACACTATTTCATTAAATCTTTTTACCGCGGGGGACATAACAAATAAGTAACTAATTTTGTCAATAAATATTTTTTACTGCGTCTTTAGTCTAGCGGTAGCGTGCTCAACCGCAGATAACGAGGTCCTGGATTCAAATCCCGGGTCAGGCCAAAAAGTGAATTTAGGATATTTCCGTAAAAAGAAATTCTCAGTATCAGCCCGAAGTCTGGGAGTTGGCGGTATTACACCTCCGTGCCTCGAAGAGCACGTAAAACCGTCGGTCCTGTACCTGACCTCTTTCCGGTCGTGACGCTAGTCGTCCCATCGGATCATGAGAGTGATGGAATAGAAAGTGCTTCTGTGTTTGCGCACAAACTTGTGCACTATAATTTGTCCTGCGCAATTGGCTAGTCTCCATTGAGACTGGCCACCATGGCCGGAAAATGGTCGGGAGGACATCATCATTTTTTATATTTTACATTCTATTCGACCTTATAATTAAACGTGTAACAAAAATAGTGGAGAAAACTAAACGAGCGTTGTCTACCCAAGAAGTTGAACAAATTTAACGGTATCAGTTTGTAAAATACGAAAATTATTTAATGTCTATATAATACAACATTCATTAGCTGGTCGTGGTTCTATTATGGAAAGTATTTGTTTTTTATGTAAACTGCATGGTGATTCCCTACACGTTGTTCAGTTTTATAGGCAAATTAAGCTCCTTAAGTTACATCCACTATTTATGTTATACTTTGTATAATGACATATCCTCCGGGTCAAATTTCGGACATAGCGACCAGTCACAATGGAGACTGGCCATCTGCATGGGACATTACAGATTCATTTTTTAATTCCTCACTCTCATTATCAGACAGGACAGCTATCTGCCATGGTCGATAAGAGTGCAGTTAAAGGAAAACCTTTACGTGCTCTCCGAAGGACTGAGCTGTTTAACTGACTTCCAGACACTGAGAATTTTTCTTAACAAAATAATCAGCCTCATTATCAGCGATTGAAAATGCTACCGCTGCACCAACCCAATCATAATGTTAATTAGTGAACTTCGTACCCCTTTTTACGAAAATTTCGCGGACGGAGGAGTATGAAATCTGGAACAGTTGAACGTCATATGGAGGTGGAGCGCAGAAATGCTAATATTTTTATATAATAGGTTTTAAAGTAAATTATTTTAATAAAAAAAACATTACACACACTACCATGCCTTTGACACACTGACAAACTAATATTATTTGCCTTTAATGTGTCTTTGACAATGGAACCATAATGGTCCAAATTCAAACAAGTGCGATCTCTAGTTTATGTCATTCTTCTTTTTTTTTTAATAGTTACTTTTAACTGCTGAAACCGTGATGTTTATTCAAATATTTTTTCAGTATACTAAGTTCATGCCAAATAATTGAATATCAATTGTTCGACCACTAGAAATTGAATGTCTAAGTACCTACTCTAACGTTCATAATATCGAATGGTTAATAAATCAAACATTAGAAAAGTAGGAGACTCCACACCATGGGACGCTGGGATCTCCTTTTGTGAAGCAGTTATGCTCCAAAAGGAGGCCGCTGAGCGGGATCGGGAACGAGCCGATCCTGCTCGCAGACAGAGGAGGCTTCGAGGTAGTTCGGGGCTGCGGTGGCAGTACGAGAAGTGTCCTCAACGTGGTGGCAACCACGTGCAAGCAGCTCCGGGAAGACAGCGATCTGTTTGGCGCGCAATCGCTGTGCCTGACTGGCAGGAGTCGTCAATATGGGAGGGCAAACTAAAGCCTTCCCAGGGCATGTGTCCAGACCGTCTCGGACATGGCGTAAAAAGTGATCACCGAAGCAGCATTTATCGATGTTGATCAATTGATATTCGATTATTTGGCATAATATTTGTAATAGTAAACTTCGGTCATTTGGGGGTCTTAGCTCTCTTTTTCAATTGAGAACAGTCACATAACGCACTATTATTGAGTGGGATGTTTTCGGACTGTAGTTGGCGAAGCAAACAAGCGTTAAATAGCTAGCTATAATTGTTTATTGGGCTAATCAATAAAAATAAGCTAGCTATTTGCCGCCACTTCGATAAGGTTTCTGTTCCGCGTGAACGTTTCTAGGACTAGCTTCTTACGACCAAAACTGCCCTACTTATTCTTTCATGTCAAGATCGTAAAATTGTATTAAACACATTTCCAGGTTTCGGCTGGTACAGCTACATAATGGTGTTCCTGACTGGGTTCGCTATAATATCCTTCGTGTGTGTTGGCTATGCTAGCACTATCATCGTTCCGGTGAGCGCCTGTGAGCTGGGGACTACAGGCAGTCAGCAGGGCCTATTGGCTGCTGGACCGGTTGTTGGTGAGTCCTCTTCTAATATAATAATAATATCCTGGGACATCATCTACACATGGCCATCTGATCGCAAACTAAGCAGAGCTTGTACACACAGCTACATATCAAGCTATACATTTCTAATATAAGCTGACCTCTCATTGTACCGAAATCTTATACAACACCTATACTGGAAATGTATAGCTTGATATGTAGCCGTATGTATATATACTATATTTCTTTTGTAAATACATACTCATGTAGATAATAACAGGACTCAGGACAAACAGACATGTTCATGCACACAAATATCTGTCCCGGGTGGAAATCGAATTCACGTCCTCCGACCGCCGGTGAAAAGCAAGCATCACAGTTTTCTAATGTGTACAGGCACATTCCATAACGTGGCAATTGTGCATTACGTGGGTTCAGCGAGATGGGTTGAGGATTTTATTTATTTATTTCCACTCGCCTTGAGCAAAGTTGTTTTTAAAACATTTGTAAATTTCATCACCACCATATCAACTGAAAATCTTCCATTATTGGACAAAAGCTTCGTTCAAAGATCTCCAAAGTTGCCACACTCGACGAGTCACTTAATCTAATTAAAGTAATTAACTATAAGTACTGTTTTTATTGTATGATAATCATGAAACTGCACTTTTGATGACATTATCCGCGGCAAAACATGCTGCCGCTCAGGCAACGAGGCAGTTAAAAGATACTATTATAATATGCATAAGAATGAATAATAGTGTAAATATTTTTTTATGAAGTCCTACTTTTTCGAGACTATACTGTCATCTGCATCTAATAAAGATCGAGTGCGTTTCAAAAATTTCACAAAACTGAACTGCTGTTTTCAGGATTGATGTTGGGCGGTGTTATGTGGGGCTACTTCGCTGATACCAGGGGACGCAAGAGGGTGATCCTGGTAGCCACGACCGGCGCCGCCATCGTCAACGGCCTCGCCAGTATATCTGTCAATTGGATTATGCTGCTAATCATGCAGTTTATTGCTTCACTGTTGTAAGTATTTTAGATATTTTATTTTTTTATTTTAGCTGTACCCTGCGGTTTCTCCGCTTCAAACTTTATAGATTTATAAAATTTATTGGCGTTATAGGGGTTCCATCTGTCGATAGATTAGTCGTACAAACTCCGAAAACATTGTGGACTCATGCACAACACTTTGCTAAAGATCATCACATGGTCAAATACGATTCTATAAAGGACATACAGACAATCATTCATTTTTAAATATATTATTTTTATAATAATAATAACAATAATATCTGGGGACTATGTCACATAGATCATCCTAGCCCCAAACTAAGCAAAGCTTGTACTATGGGTACCAGGCGACGATATACATACTTATATAGATAGATAAATACTTAAATACATAGAAAACATCTATGACTCAGAAACAAATATTTGTGCTCATCACACAAATATTTGCACTTACCGGTATTCGAACCCAGGACCACCAGCTTCGTAGGCAGGAGCACTACCAACTAGGCTACGGTGACCGTCAAATATAGATTAATATTCCTTTTTTTACGTTGGAATACGCGTTTTGAATCCCTGCCGCTAGGCAAACAGGTTACGTCGGGTTCCCAGGAGATCGCCAGTATACTGACTAAAATTCCACGGTGTATCTTCGACTACCTTTGCCCCGGACCACGGGATTCATCCGAGTATTCACCGGCGAGCAGGAGGATTAGCTCCCTTTCCTCTCTAGAGGCATGCGCGAAATTCGTGCGCCACTGTCTCGGGCTCAGGAGTTTTCACGCCTGCAGACTACCCTGAGTTCATCCCCGTAGACTTAAGTTGGACGTAGATCCACCACGAACTTTTTTGGCGCCCAGGTGAGGCACGGGATGGGTCAGAGCCAGTAAGCTCTCGCTCCTGTTCCGTCACATAATTAATGTTCCATACCTATAACTTCACAGAACCTGGCTGAGTACGAGTAGTTCTTCGCTGGCTATTATTTTATATTTAGCGGGATTTAGAATAAGGTTTTTAGAAAATCTTTCCTAACCAAACAATACTAATATTAAATAACGTCAATCATGTAATGGGTTAGAGAGATCAATTCACCGTAGCTTAATTGGCAAAACACTCGGAGCATTACCCAAATGGTGCAAATCCTGTTGATAGTCTAAATGTATTATTATCATAATCAAATTCCCAATGAACCCAATTTTGCAGAAAAATAAATATTCCATCCTAAACGTAGGTCTTTCTGATGAATTTTCTACCACCTTTAATATCGGCTCACCACCGTCTATCTGTCAAATAGACTATGTTGTATCCCGTTAATCTTCATTAACTTTAGGCATACATACATAATAACTTATTTATTCTTTTCCATTTTCATCCACACCCAAACTGTATATTTTTGGTTTTAAAAACATAAAGTAAGTATTCAGTTTTTTTTTGTGTCTCAGCTAACAGATAATTATGATTTGCCAGCCAGTATTTACTTTTTAATTTTTAAAGAGTTAATATAGCAATTTCAATTTTTATTAATCGGCCCTGGAACATTCAGTAGAAATTTGCTCATGTGTGCGTGTGTGTGTGTGTTTGCGTGTGTGTGAGTAAAGTATAACGAGAATCCTCTTAGGCTACGGCAATCGCTTACCAAGGCCACAACTTTGTTATATTATAATTTAGAACAGGAACGAGTCTATCCACAAGTGTTATTGTAATTTACCACAGATGCTCTTTGGTTTCACAGTCTATCCACAAGTGTTATTGTAATTTACCACAGATGCTCTTTGGTTTTCGAATCAGTCCACAAGTGTTATTGTGATTTTATAAATAACTGTACTCATATTAATGCATAAGATAATACAATTTATTATTATTGAAGTCTACCAAAGTCCTAAGTAATTAAAGTATCAGGTTTCTCTAACAGATTGATATCTTCGCAATAAACGTGACAGCGACTGATAACAAATTGTATGTATTGCGATCTTTTATTGTAGGTATTTATTTTTATATAAGTATTTACAATTTAGGAGCTTAAATTCGGCTATTACACCTACACTTAAAAATGGCCATAGACATTTATGTCCCACTGTCATAAATATAGAGGTAAAATTATATCACATGCCCCTGTCATAAACACATGAAGGCATTTTTTTATTGAGTCACATCTGACATTATCATATTGTGTTCGCAAAAACAGAGGATGTCAATATTTGTACCTTTATTGCTTAGATCATCTACTGAGACTGTAAACATACCCGATTTACTCAAAAGCCCATTTATATTTTGCTGTAGAATAAATAAACGGTCATACACGAAAAAGAGGCTCCGGGGAAGTACATTCATTTACATCGCTTTGTTTTTGATTGGCTATTCCTTTATGTAAACGAATTGTATCAGTCTGTGTACATTGATCTATCATATTTTGTGAGCTCTTATTCTTATTTCTTTTATTTATTCATAGTAAATATATATTTAAACTTTATAAATTATCACAGCTCATCCTGTGATAATTTATAAAGTTTAACGCGGGTAAAACCGCGGGGCACAGCTAGTTCATTATAAAGATACTCGTACATAGTAGGGCACCGATTGACTCGTACACGTTCGAGTCCGAAAAGCAGGATAGGGTGCCATACAAGTTAAGGCACAGGGGGCACAATATTCTATGTTGCATGGGTTTTCTCATTTATGCAACAAATATTGTCCACAAAATTACCAATATTTTTTTTTTTAATCTTCCCAGCACTTCAAAGTTGGTAACGTTTTAATGACAGATGTCAAATTAATGACCAAAAACCAATCCCAGCGCTGGGTAACGAAATGCTACGGCGGTTTTAGACTACATTTATTGTTTAATCATTTAGGAACTATTTTATGAACATAAACTAACGCACATATGTACAGACATCCAGCTACCCCAATCTGTCAAATTTCTTTTATAGATTTTCAAGTTTATCACATAAGCATAAGGTTCACTTTTAATTACGGAAATTCGACAGATTGGAGTAGCTTGATGTGCTGCCGTCTTTACACGTTTACAGTTCACAGATTAATATATATATTTTTTTAAATCATCCTAGTCCCAAACTAAGCAAAGCTTGTACTATGTGTACTAGGCGACGATATACATACTTATATATAGATAGATAAATACTTAAATACATAGAAAACATCCACGACTCAGAAACAAATATTCGTGCTCATCACACACATATTTGCACTTACCGGGATTCGAACCCAGGACCACCAGCTTAGTAGGCAGGAGCACTACCAACTAGGCTACGGTAACCGTCAAATTAATATTATTATATTCGTATTATTTCTTATATTTTTTTTTATTAATTACATCGTTTGTACGGTGTAATGCGGTGGGGGTTGCAGAGTTTGTTGAATGATAGAATGTTGTTTCACTAAAATAAAGTTTATTGTACTGATCCACAATAACTTCTTAAATGTTAAAATGTTAGCAAGAACTATGTTAAATGGAGTGTTAGAAATGTTGCAATGAATGCACGCGAATATCACGGTTACTCGATGCGCACTGACTCTATGTTACAATTTTAATACTAATGAAGTAACTGCGTAAGTCGCGTAATGCTGAGCAAGGTGTTCGGTGTCATTGCACCGAACATATTCGGGACCGCAAAAGATGAGAAAATGAGATAATTCTAAAATAAAATGTTTACAAATTGATATATGTTAATAATCTAAGACTTGTCATATCTTAATTCTAAATTTCTCCTAGGCATAGGAGAACACGATTGGTTTTTAACAGCACATGTTTTGATTACCCCGTAACGACCGTGGGGACTCGGACGCCGGTCGCCCATGCAAAGTCGCGCACTTTCGTTAATGTCAGAAACACTTGGCTGTCGGTCAACCTTATTTGAACGTGCACTATTGTCGGACGTTTGATCACTACACTGTCGATTAACCCTTCGCGCACTGTTCACCTCACTACGGTTGCCTGCTGTAGGCTGAAGCTCGATGTCCGGCGATAGGCGGGCACCAGACGCCCGTCGTCGCTGCCAGCGGCGGCACCACAAGGCGCCAGCCGCCACTACTCCTGCGCCTACCAGAATGTAGCTCACCGAGTATAGGTGGATGTTGTGGTAAGATAGCGAAGCTTCCAACTCAAACTTGTTATTTTTCATCTCCTCGATCCGTTGATGTAATTGGTTTAGCTCAGTTTCTAGGTTGTTGGAATCTGTTATGTTTGGTATATCTGTCCACGCGATGGAAGTGTTGATGAAGTAATTTAGCTGATCTATCGCTGGGCTATAAACTGGGCTAGTTATGTTCACTAGGTTCTCGGTATTTTTTGGGCTATGAAGAGTGAAATCATGACCTTTGAGTAAGCAACCAGGCTCTATGTATATAATGCCAGCTTGATGTAAAATTTCCACACTGATTTGTTCTCCACACAGTACATTGACCGGACAACTATTGCAGCAATGGTAGAGATAATGGGAGGGATTTGTCAGATATACCCATTTGTTTTCACATCTTGACCTCTTAATTTTACATTTATTTGTGTTAGGATCCAGCTCACAGAAAATGGATTCACTCCTTTGATGTTGAATCGGCTTCTTCAAATCGCATATCCATATGCTCTGTTTCATACAGGTGGATAATTCGTCAGAAGTGAGAGTAGTGTAGGTGTTCCTCTTTAAATCGGTTGCAATATATTCTGATAGTGGGATAAGTTCCACCATAGACTCGTTGTATTGATGTGGTATTGATGTTATTTTATACAGCTTGTATGTGTCCCTTCCAATCAGTGGAAAAGTTATTTGAAATAGAAAATAGTTTTCTGTTAATCTTGCCTTCAAATTCAGTAATGGGTACAAGTCTCTAAGGTTATGGGGCTCAATTGGCAACATCGTGTCATCTGATAGATGCCCCGAGATAGTGTTGAGTTCGCTCTGTAATTGATCGGGAGTCAGTAAGTGTATATTAAACTGTCCATGATGTATGTTGGTAAGTATATCTACGAGAGTATCCTGATTTCCCTTTAAATTCTGTAATAAGTTACTAGCTGTTAGTGACATCAGGGTAAATTCTTGGAGTAGCTCAATGTTATTAATGTCTTCTTGAAACTTTTTGGATCTGTTTTCTAGTTTCATGATATGTTGGTTAATAAATTTGTGGTGTTTATTTATAATAGACGCAGTTCGTTGTAACAGATTGTATTCAGACTCTATAATTGACGTCTGATTCTTCCATAACTCGACAATATGTTTTTCATGGTTCCGTATTAAGTTGATGTCTCGGGTGTACTTTTCTGCGAAATGTTCGTCCAGTACCCCGAACAATGAATTCGCTAAATAGCCTACTCCATTAATAAGGCCGCGTCGCCGCCTCACGTGACGACTCACCTGCTGATTTAGCAAAAACTGATTGTAGTACTTTAGTTCGTTGGCCTCATGCGACAGCTGAGTGGTTATCGTGTTACAATGTTCACCACCTATTGTTTTGCATATAGTATCTAAATAAGTGTTAATTTTGTTGAATGCACTTATGCCTTCCCAGTATGGGGACATGTCGTAGAAAATTACCATAGTCCATTTGTCCTTAGCAAGGTTTAATCTTCCTATCGAATCAAAAAATAGTGATTGTTCCTTTCCAAATTGTGTTACATTATATGTACCATGCGCACTGCCGCACATAGTCATGAAAAATGTTAAAGCCATTACAATATACGAAAAACTTACAGTGTTTGATTTCCTTCTGGTGCCCCTTGGGCTTTGATTTTCTTCAATGTTAGATGTTTGGGTGTTTGTTTCTGGGACCTTGCCTTGCTGTTCGTCCTTTTCTATTGGCAATAGCGAGAGTTTGACTACTGGCCGTTTAATAACACCACCTTTGGTTTTTAAGGTGACAACACGTACATAGCCGTCGCTGCCTGGGTGTACATCGACAACTTTTCCCATTATCCATTTCCCAGCTGGAACATTATCCTCGTGTACGACCACCATATCTCCGATTTTCATGTTTCTTTGGGGCTTTCCTCATTTCTCTCTAGCTGTTAACTGTGTTAAATACTCTGTTTTCCATTTCAACCAGATTTGTCGGGTAATCTGAGCAGTCAAATGCCATCGTGTTCGCGCGTCTTGTTTTGTGTCTATTACGGTGTTGCCAGATCTACCCGTTAAGAAGTGGGCCGGAGATATATACTCTAAATCTTCAATGTTTTCGTTAAGCGAGCACAACGGCCGTGAGTTGAGGCAAGCCTCTATTTTTGTTAGAATTGTTGTGTACTCCTCGAATGTCAGTCGTTGTTCACCGACTACTCTTTTTAGGTGATATTTCAGGCTACGCACTGCTCTTTCCCACAGCCCCCCAGCACTAGGCCAAGATGGCGCGTTAAAGTGCCATTCTATTTCCATGTCGGCAATATCGGCAAGCAGTTTATCTCCGAAAACTTGTTGAATTTCTTCATATTCTTCTCTCAGTAACCGGTTGGCTCCGATGAAATTCGTGCCTTGGTCACTGTACATGTGACGCGGCGCACCCCTTCTGGCTGCCATTCGGCTCAGTGCTGCTAAAAATGCCGAACTGGTCAGGTCAGACACCAGCTCGAGATGTACGGCCTTCGTAACCATACATATAAACACCGCCACATATCCCTTAGTTGTTCGCACGCCTTTACCCTTGTTGGCCTTAACTTCTACGAAACCGGTATAGTCTACCCCAGTGTGGTAAAACGGAGGAGCCGGGTTCATTCTGGCCGCGGGCAGATCTCCCATCAACTGGTGTTCCTTTCTTGTAGCATGTTTTCGGCAAGTGACACAATTCCGCAGCTGTGACTTGGTTGTTTTGATTCCACTTGGTATCCAATACTGTCTCCTCAGGGTCGCCAGAGTTAGTTTGGGTCCTCCATGAAACGTTAGCAAATGAGATTCATCTATAAGAAGTTCAGCTAAACGAGTTTTGTTAGGTATTACTTTAGGATACTTCATCTCACTGCTCAGGTTTGCATGCCGTAGGCGTCCTCCCACTCTCAAAATTCCGTTTTCATCAATAAAACAATTTAAAAGAAATAATTTACTTTTTGTTCCAACGGTACTATTCTTACTGATTTTTTCGACCTCTTCAGCAAATTCCTTTCGTTGTACATATTTAATTATTGTTAATTTAGCTTTTCGCAATTCTTGCAATGTTAGGTACGATGGCAAATGTTTACGTTTTGAAATTGGTGTCAACGCCCTGAGTATCCACGCAAATATATGTATTATTTTTCGAAATGAGCTATAATTGTTTAATAAATCTTCAATAATGTTAATAGTTTGTTGTATAATATTAACTTGTTTTATTTTTCTTGTTTCTTCTTCTGTAGTGTACATGGGTTGTTGATTCTGTACTTTCTTCATGTCTAAGGATAGTAACCATACTGGTCCATGCCACCACAGTGGATGTTCTAAAAGCTGAGACACCGTTAGTCCCCTGCTAGCGCAGTCGGCAGCATTTTCTGCGGACTTTACATACCGCCAGTTGTCACTCGGCATAATCTGTTTTATAGCCTTAATTCTGTTGGAAACAAATGGTGTCCATCGTGTTGAATTTCCATGTATCCAGCCCAACACGACCATGGAATCACACCATCCATAAGTTTCATATGGGCAGCTAATACTAGAAGTAATTTTGCTCATGAGTCTTGCCAATAAATGTGCACCACATAACTCTGTTCTTGGCAATGTTATAGCCTTTCGATGTGGTATAAGCTTAGACTTTCCAGCTACCAATATAGTTTCTTGGCTATGTTTAGTTCGAGCATATACTACACATGCGTAGGCTTCCATGGAAGCGTCACAAAACCCATGGAATTCGATAATACTGTTCTCTTGCGTTCTTATCCACCGCGGCACCACACAATTTTTTATGTTTTCTATATCAGCTGCTAGTTTACACCACTCCTTGTATACGTCACCAGATACTTCATCATCCCATTGGAGATCAGTTTGCCATAGCTTTTGGAAGAGTAGTTTTAGCTTTGTAGATAAGGGTGTTAACCAGCCCAACGGGTCAAATAACTTCGAAATTTCCGAGAGTAATTTCCGTTTAGTAAGTCTTTCTATGTGTGTTGTGAAATTATAATTAAATGTAAAATGATCTTGTTTTGTTTGCCAGCATAAACCTAATGTTTTTGAAGTTTCTTCATTTTTGAAGTGATAACTTGTTTCTTCCGCATTCTGTTTTACGCTTTCTAATACTCTTTCATTATTTGAGGCCCATTTTCTTAACGTAAATCCACCTAATTTCAACAACTGATGCAGTTCCTTAATCAAGTACTTTCCCTGTTTAATGTTATAGGCACCATGGAGTAGGTCATCCATCATGAATGAATTTTCTAGGATTTCCGCTGCCTCAGGATGTTTACTACGCTCATCCGACGCCAACTGTCTTAAAGTCCTCATAGCTAAAAATGGGGCTGATTTAGTCCCATAAGTGATTGTAGTTAGTTGAAAGCTCTGTATGGGTTGTTCCGATGATTCTCTCCAAACTATTTTTTGAAGATGCTGGTCGATATTGTTAACCAATACTTGGCGGTACATCTTCTCGATGTCCGCTGTAAACGCGTAAGGATATTGCCTCCACTGTAATAACAATGATTGTAAATCCCTTTGCATGTTAGGCCCTTTGCACATTATGTCATTCAAACTAAACCGAGTAGATGGTTTGGCAGACGCGTTAAATACTACGCGTAACTTTGTTGTTAATGAGTCATCACGCTGCACACCGTGATGAGGTAGGTAGCATTGTAGTCTCGCTATTGAGTTTGTTTCTTCAGGTTTCATATGTTTTAATTCGAGATATTCTTTCATAAAGGTTTTATATTAGGTCTTTACCTATGAAATTGCCGTTCTGCAGTACTGGCCATTTCAAATCAAAATAATTTTTGTTTGGCTAAGAATTCTAATTTCAAATTAATTTTATTTTAAAAACATGGATTCTTTTTTCCAAAAGTAGTCATTTCTTTATTGATTAGTGTTACATTTTCATCGCATTTCAATCTTTTTCGTCATCATGGATACGTTAAAAATTCGAGTAATTATGGAATATGAGTACCGTCGTGGCAGCAACGCGGCACAAGCGGCACGCAACATCAACAACGTTTACGGAGCTAACACTACAAACCAACGCACCACCTGTTATTGGTTTGCTCGCTTCCGTTCTGGAAATTTCGACCTGAAAAATGAACCTCGCGGTCGTCCGAAGACTTTGGTCGACAATGACGAATTAAAGGCGGTTGTGGAAGCTGATGATACACAATCTACGGCTGAATTAGCAGCAGCTTTCGACGTTAGCGTCAAAACAATATTGGTCCATTTGCGTCAAATTGGCAAGGTAAAAAAGCTTGACAAATGGGTGCCCCACGAATTCAATGATCGCCAGCGCGAAGTACGCGTCGAGACGTGCCTTGCACTGCTCAACAGACACACAAATGAAGGAATTTTGAACCGCATTGTTACCTGCGATGAAAAATGGATTCTGTTTGATAACCGCAAGCGCTCAGCAAGTTGGTTGGATCCTGGTTCAGCACCTAAACAATGCCCTAAACGAAAACTTACCCCTAGAAAAGTGATGGTCACTGTTTGGTGGTCTAGCGCCGGTGTGATTCATCACAGCTTCTTACCAAACGGGGTGAGCATTACTGCAGATGTGTACTGTGAAGAACTGAGCACAATGATGGAGAAGCTGGCGCATCTCCAACCAGCATTGGTCAATCGCTCGTCTCCGCTGCCCCTGCACGACAACGCGCGACCTCATACTGCACAGCAGACGGTCTCCAAGTTGCAAGAACTGGGGTTGGAAGCTCTCCGTCATCCGCCCTACTCACCAGACCTTGCGCCTACAGACTACTACTTTTTCCAGAATTTGGATAAATTCTTGGCGGGAAAAAAATTCAATACCCGAGAGGCAGTACAAAATGCCTGTGACGAATTTGTTGCCTCCCGTCCAGCTGATTTATTTAAGAAGGGCATCAATAAACTGCCACTGCGATGGCAAAGATGCATTGATTGCATGGGTGATTACTTCGATTAATACAAATAAAAAAATTCATGAAAAAAATTCGTTTAAATTTTTTCATACAAAACGGCAATTTCATAGGTAAAGACCTATTATTTGCTATCTAAATGTTCTTGTTTTCTAAATTTTGTTTCTAAATTCCTCAGTTGGGCGATCGCCATAGGCTTAGACATGCCCAGTTTGTGTTTCAACTCTTCCTTCAGTGGTATTCTAACTTCATAGCGGCCTTTTTCTGTTCTTCTTGTTGTTGACTCATAAAATGTTAGACATTCTTGATCTTCGGTAGACAGATTTGAATTCTCACTGATCTCTTCCACCTGCCAAAACCGTCTGATCTCTTCTATGTTATTTAACACGACATTACACTGGTATGTCTTTACGTTGCCGCATAGCAACCATCCCAGTTGAGTTTGTTGTACTAAGGGCTGATGTGCATTACCGCTTTTTATAATGCCACTTAGCATGATGTTTGCGTAAATGTCGGCTCCGAGTAACAAATCCACGGGCCGGCTGTTATAGAACCCGGGGTCAGCTAATGGTATGTTATCAATATGCGACCAATCTGGTTTCGGGAACCTCTTGTTTGGTAGGCATTTAATGAGATTAGTCATAATAAAGGCTTCCGTTTCGAATGTAAAGTTGTTGTGCAGAGAAGCGCATACTATAGAAATCACTCCCTTGCAGTTGTTCTCCTTTTGTCCTACTCCAAAGACGATTCCTTTACATCTCTGTCTTTTTATGTTTAATAACTGCGCCGCCGATTCTGTTATTAATGATATTTGGGAGCCCTGATCCACCAAAGCTCGCAAGGTATACTCCGAACCGTCAGAACCCTTAACACTTACCAAAGCGGTTGCTAGCAGTATCTCTGAGCTGTCGACGTGTGACGTATGTGACGCAGCCGCGAAGTTCTCATGTTGTTGTTGTGAAGTCATTTGACTACGATTTGATGACAAAGAAGGAGCATTTTTGAGTTTTGCAAATGCGTCATGTAAAATAGTGTTATGCGGTTCTTGACATTTTCGGCATGTTAAATTAGAATTGCATTTATTACCATTATGGCTAAATAGGCAATTAGTGCAGGGTTTTAATTTGTTTGCTGTTTTTAATTTTTGTTCATCATTTAACGCTAAATAATTTTTGCAATTATAAATGCCATGTTGATAACTGCACATTGGACACTTGACATTCGACACGTGCATGGATTTTGCAATCGGCTTATTTAGGTTATTGTAAGTGTTGTTCGACTTATTATATGAGCTATAAAAATGTTTCTTTATTTCCGATGATGAATTATTGTTATATTTCTTTACAGAGTTTTTTTGTAATCCACTATCTTGTTTTCTCTGGGCTGTTTCGAGAGTAATGAATTTTGTTTCCAAAAACTCTAGGAATTCTTTTAGAACCGGCAGTTCCCTAGAGTTTTTCAATGATTCTAGGTAGTCGGTGTATGTGTCGTTGTCTAGTTTTTGACCTAGAATATGAACTACGATAGGGTCCCATGATGTTATGTCGACGCCTAAGTTCTTTATACCATTTAAGCATTCCAGTGTTGTATCGTGCATCCTTTTTATTTGGTACACCGACTGCTGCTGCATGTTAGGAAGGCCAAGGAGAATGTTCATGTGGGAAGAGAAGATCAATTTATTGTTATTATAGCGATGTGTGAGAATCTGCCAGGATACTGAATAATTATCCGTACTAATTTGTAGGTGTTGTATGAGTTTTTCAGCTTCTCCGCGTACCTTGCTCTTGAGATATTGCATTTTCTGGCCGTTGGATAGTGACGGGTTGTTATGGATAGCTTCCGTGAATAGATCCCGGAAGGATACCCATTGGTTATAGTTGCCAGTAAACGTTGGAATTTCGAGTTGCGGAGTTGACTTGTTTCTATGCACGACGGACCACATTTTTTTGTTGATTGCTTTCTTCAAACTGTTGAATTGTTTCTCATACTTGTCGAACATGTAGTTGTACGTTTCGTTGCCTTCGTCTATCTCACTCTCAATCTCCCAATGTAGTGTGTCAATTGTTTTCCATCTAGCTTCCAGCGTTTTTAAAACGTCTTCGAATTCCCATTTCTCCGAGATAGACTCTACATCAATGTTTACCTTTGTTCGCAAGAAGGCTTTAAAATTCGCTTGTTGGCGACGTAACAAATCATCGGCTTTACTATTCGTACCCGTGTGTGTTTTATGAGTTGGGTTGCCCTGAGAGCTGGGCCCCGCAACCGCTGCAGTTTCTTCCTTCTCCGACTGAACCATACTCATAGTTGATTTAGACGGTGTTTTCGCTTGTTCAATCGGCTTGCCCGACCTCGTAACCAATTCCTCGTACTGTTGATTTATTAAAGCCTTCACTTGCTCATAGGCCTGCAAAGTCTTCTCAAATTCGTGAAGCCCGAAGTAAGGGTGAGCCTGACTTATTTCTCTCGTAATGCGGTCATGATTACCCTCATATTCCCTCCAGTATTCCTCCAGAGTATTCAGTCGCCTCTTGAAGTAATCTGGTGTTTTCCTATCAGCGCTATCTTTTTTGATGTTGATGCCAAGTTTGACGATGCTTTCATAGATCATCGATTGAATGTCAATAAGCTCGGCCATGTTTATTGAATGTCAAAATATATTTCTCTAGAAGAAAAATAAGGAAAGGTATGTTGGTACTTGCGCGTATGCAGTCTAGTACTTAGCTCCACGCAGTCTGCTGCAGCTGTTGTTTCACGCAGTCTGCTGCGGCTGTTGCTCCAATGTTAGCACTACAATCCTCTGACCGAACACACCAGCACTAAATGTTAACTAGTTCACCCCCGCTCGTGCAAATATCGCGATTTCTCGGAACACGTGACGCGCGAGGGCCTTTCGAAGGACCAAACTATGTACGGTGTAATGCGGTGGGGGTTGCAGAGTTTGTTGAATGATAGAATGTTGTTTCACTAAAATAAAGTTTATTGTACTGATCCACAATAACTTCTTAAATGTTAAAATGTTAGCAAGAACTATGTTAAATGGAGTGTTAGAAATGTTGCAATGAATGCACGCGAATATCACGGTTACTCGATGCGCACTGACTCTATGTTACAATTTTAATACTAATGAAGTAACTGCGTAAGTCGCGTAATGCTGAGCAAGGTGTTCGGTGTCATTGCACCGAACATCGTTCTTTATAGTGACCTTAAGGATCCTCTAAATATTAAGCAGCATCGTGCACATAACACTTTGAAGGTCACTAATATTATTTTTTATTAATCAACTCATGGGGGGCAAACTATACTACACTCCACATATATGATACCTTGTAAAATAGCAATTTCCTGGTGTATGTTATCTTGGATTAACGTGCAATAACTTTAAAACTGAAAATAAGTTATGCAGATATTATATATTGAAACATCATCCTTATCTGATAACGAAATAGATAGCAAACGGTATTTATCAAATAACGATGATGAATATAAAATGCTATTAATGTTTTTAAACTTTCGCGATATGTACATATTTTTATATATTGTGGACACGGGTCTCATCGCGATAACGATTTAAGGCAAATCATTACCTTTAGGTTTACCGACGTTTCGTCATGGATTTTACCAGCCGTGGTCGACCCGTGGCGGCGGGTGCTATCAATGCCGAAACGTCGGGTAGATACATAATAACTTATTTATTTTTTTTAAATCTTACATACATAATAACAGGCAATACGAATTTGTTTCTATTTCTTAAATGGCGGGGTTCTTTGTAATGGTCTTTTAATGACACTTAAAGTGGTTGGTACAGGTCGGTACGCATAAAATTTTTGTATATTAATTAAAAGTAGGTATAGGCGTATTAGTCGCTTTTTAAGCGGTATCGAAAGATCAGCGTTACAGTAATAATTATAATTTACTGTAGCATTTGCTACAGCAATTTCGTCGCCTTTCCTAGCTTGTACTGATAATGTTGCACGCTTCATAAGGAACTATTATGGAAACTAAACATAATTAGTTATATCGTCTTAGATGTAAACTAAGTTATGGCTTATCTGTGCTTGTTGGGATTAAATCTTTTTGGAACGAAGTTCCTTATCGCGCGTTGTGAAAGGGGGCTAGACAGAAAAAATTCTTACGAAAAGTTGTCACGACACTTTTTGCAGCTGTGCGACGTGCGCATGTTTCTCTGTCTGTCTCTCTCTCTCTCTTATAGAAAGCAAGCCAGATACTTTCATTTCTATTTCGCATTGAACAGTGTGGTGTCGTTCGTTCCATCCGGGTGTCCCTTGACACCTCTCAAGTTTTTTTTTATTTATTTATTTAAACCGCTGATTTTTTTGACAAAAAAGACACCTAGTAACCCGGTGTATGGAAGTTGGCAGTGGTATACCACCCGTGCCTTCGGTAGCATGTAAAGATGTCGGTCTTGCACCTTATTTCTTCCTGGTGGACTGGGATAACCACCTATCTTATCTTATCTTCTTCTTATCTTTGATGGGGTGTACTTGCGTACAGCACTTCGACCCTTCAGGATTTTTTGTACTATTCACCACTGGTTTTTATTCTATCCCTAGAGCCCTGAATGAAGTCTTCACATATTCCAGTACGCTTCTTAGGGGTAGATCCTTGTAGTCTCCTGGTTCAGGATATGCCAGCCCCAGGATAGCCATTCTGTCTCTTGCCAATGCATCGCATTTGCATATTATATCCAGCATTGTTTCATTTTCTTCCCTGCAGGTCCTGCAGATCGGGCTATTCGACAGTCCCAGCCATTACAGTCCATTAGAGCCACCCATTAGAGTTATACCAGAGAGTGAGTGGAATAGGGTGTTTCTTGCGTAGACACTCGTCCACTATATGTCGTGCGTAAATAATAAAAAAAAATATATGAAGTATGGACTGGCATGCGAATAGCGCAAGACCGGCAATTGTGGAGATCTTTGGGGGAGGCCTTTGTCCAGTAGTGGACGTCTTTCGGCTGATATGATAATAATAATATAATAATAATATCTAGAGACAATGTCACACAGATCATCCTAGCCCCAAACTAAGCAAAGCTTGTACTATGGGTACCAGGCGACGATATACATACTTATATAGATAGATAAATACTACATAGAAAAGATCCATGACTCGGAAACAAATATTCGTGCTCATCACACAAATATTTGCACTTACCGGGATTCGAACCCAGGACCACCAGCTTCGTAGGCAGGAACACTACCAACTAGGCTACGGTGACCGTCAAATGATGATGATGATGATGATGGACGGGGCTGTGGTTCTAGTAGTAAGTGACTTCTAAGCCAGAGGTCGTGGGTTCGATCCCCACCTAAGTCAAATCTGCACGATTATTCGTTCTGTGTCTGGGTGTAATTTATCTACAATATGTATGTATTTAGAAATATATAGGTAAGTATGTTTAATAGTTCTCATGTGGGATCACATGGCAGTGTGTTATTTGTCCCAAATAACCCGTGCCCGTATGGACTTATGGGATACAATTGTGGGGTTGTGCCAAAAAAGCAACATTAATATCATCCAAAGATTCCAGAATAAAGTGTTACGAGATATCGTAAATGCACCTTGGTATATAAGAAATGACGATTTACATCGGGATCTAAAGATGGACTCCGTTGCAGAGACCATTTGAAAATACGCTACTGCACATGAACATAGGCTTCACCATCATGTGAACGTCGAGGCCATCCAGCTACTCGACATTACAGACCTAGTGAGACGTTTAAAGAGAACAAAACCCTATGAACTAGTGTCGTGATTAGTGTATTTAGTGATTAGTGATAGCAATAATGTAATTTTAAAGAACACATAAACAAAGTGTCATAACTCCCCTTAACAAATATGACTAAGGAAAGTCGGTGGACTGATTCTTAGAATTGATTATGTTTATGTAGAAGTTTAGGTTAATATAAAATTACTTATTAGTCTCTAGACTAGATTGTAATACATATAAAGTGCTATACTTGGTCTTTATTAAATAATAATAATAAAAAAACTTTTTTATGTAAATTAATACCGATAATATTGTTGTTTCCAGTGCTTCCGGGATATACTCTTTATCTATGACTATTCTCAGCGAGAGCGTGCCGATGGCGAAGCGGAACTTGGTGGTGCTTCTCGTCTCCAGCATATTCCTACTATCTCAAGGCATCATGGCTGGTAACAAACCTTATTAAATTTGTAGATTACAACATTTTGTAGACTCCAATGCATCTGACATAATTAAATTAAACAAAAGATGCACGGATGGAATCAATTCAAACACTTTCAGAGCCTGTGCACATCACGTTTTTTAAACGCGTCGTCAAAGCGCGTTTTAGAAACGCGCTTCGAGGGCGCGCTTTTATCCTACAGAGCAGTTTGGTGTTTGTTTGTATGTTTGTATCGATCACTGGGTCTTCTCTGTTGGGGCTCATTGGATCCGGTGGTAGCATTAAAGTGCGACCGTCGTTATAAACACTAGGTCCGCCATAATAATAACATTTAATTCGTACATTGATATAGACAGAACGATTCAGACAATATTTAGTAAAAATATAGCTAAAATTTAGATAATTAAACCTACACATGATCCATACACAATAACTTCATTTAAGTTAGCTAAATATCGTTACTATTATAAAATAAATCTTATTGTAAATTATTTATATGGAAACTACTTTTGTGATGAGAGAAATAAATGCATATTCTATTCTATTCTATTCTATTTCCTACAATCCGTGTACCTAAATATCTATATGTACCTAGAAATAATTATAAATTAATTATATATAAGTACGAACATGTTCTGACTATTTACAAGCGCTTTTTTAAAGTCTACGTGAATAAAAAAAAAGATACAAACGCGATGCTAACGCGCGTCTGTATCTCTACAAACACACGTCAACGGCGCGCTTAAAAAACGTGGTGTGTATAAGCTCTAACGTATGACGTTAGTTTAGGTGTGCTAGGAGTTCGTGTATAGCATGCTCATAAAGTGGGGCTTTATGACACACGGCACGACACTGTCGTTGTATTAAACAAATATATAGAGTCAAACTGAACTCCTCTTTTTGCGAAGTCGGTTAAGTCCAAGTCAAAGTCGAAAATCATTTATTCCGTAAAAATTTTACTTTTATATGGAAATGGTCATTTTTTTACTTTACCGTGCAGTGCATGACGTGACAGCTACTGAGAAACACTGCCAGAAAACTCAGTAGGAATCCTTTTTAAAAATAAAATATACTTAAGATTAATTACAATCATGTGTGTTGGCTCAGAACAACTCAATCCCAAGCACTTTTGTCACTTAAATAATCAGAAATGTTGTAAGTTGCCCTGCTACACAATTTGTCTTTAATAATTCTTGTAGACTTATTCGTAGACAATCCTCTAATATCATTGGGAAGTTTGTTATAGAATCTTATTATACACGTTAAAAATAAAGAAACATTTTCTGGGCATATTTACTGCATTCTAAAGTTGACTTACCTGTCATCACATTGGGAAAACAAGTACTGCCACCTGATAGGTGGACAATGATAATTTAGGTACCCGCTCCATCAATAAAAAGGAGATTATGCTATTATGGTAGTTAGGTTAGAACCAGCAAAACCATTTCTTTCTTGATATATATGGCCTTTGCGTCTGTTACAGACGATTTACGGCGCATTGTCGGAGAGACATTTCTTTTGGTGGCTAAACAAACCGATGCGAGAGCGACATAGCCTGCCGCAGGCCTGACAAGAGAATTAACCGGCTCGGAACCAACCACCGCAAACTTCTCTTGTCTTTCTTGATAAGTCTGTTATAACTTACTCCTTAATTCTTTCAGTATTGGCGATCCCAATCATCCCTCTGACGTTTTCCATACACCTTCCAAGCCTAGGCATCTATTGGAACTCATGGCGAACCCTCCTTCTGGTGTACTCCATGCCCTGTTTGATTACCGGGGTGTGGTTGTTATTCATGCAGGAGAGCCCCAAATACGTGTACACTAAGGGAGATGAAACACAAGCGTTGGAGATACTAAGAACTATTCATAGGATCAATAACTTGGGGTCCAAAAAAGAGCTAGAGGTAACTATAAGAGTTCTTATTTATTTACGGTTACGGTTAAGAATAACTTTATTTCTCATAAAGAATTGTATACATAATTCACTTACTGAGAAACAATTTTTAAAACTAAGATTATTAATTAGGGCGCATAAAGGTGCGTATATAAATTAACAAAAACAATATTCTTAAGAACAAAATAGATGTGGGTAAGTAAATATCATAACCGGTAAGAAACTCAAGTTAAGTTAACCAAGCACAACATGGATGTTGGACTATTGGACGATTTTTACTGGATGTGGCGTTACATTATAATTGTTATGAAGGAAATTATAAAACCTTGTTTCGACCTTGGTATGGAACAATTTTTTTGGAAGTCTACTCCCACACTAAGTAAATTAATTTCTGTGTCGCGGACTACATAACAAACATATAATTGACGGACACAAAGTACATCCAGATTTGATTGTCTCTACATACAACATGTAACGTAATTAACGCACACCCTCGAACATCCCAATTAGGATATTATGTTGTAATCATAATACATACACTGAATTTTTAATTGAACATGTATATGCATTGTTATTTACTAAATTGGTTTCTTGGAATAAAGTTTATTTTTCTTTATTTTGTATTGAATTATGGCATTTGTATGAATACAAATAAAACTGCGCTATAATATAATAATTTCAATTTGTTGTGACTGTTCAGGGTTAATATTACAATAATTTCCGTAGTTTTAATTATTTTTGCAATAAAAATTACCTATATTAAAAATTATATAAATCGATTCAGTAAACGATTCTGAACAAACTATTTTCAGGATGTGCGTTAATTAAGTTACATGTCGTTCTTTTTTTCAGGGACCGATAATTATATTAGGCTTTATAAGTAAATGAACAGTTTCAAGTGGTTATGAGCCGTTAATTTATTACGCTATTCTCAAAATATTCGATCAGAATTAGAGTCACTTAAAAGAGTAAAATTTAAATAATTTTTACCAATAAATCACCCACTTTAAAATCAACTTAGCTACAACTTTGATGTTGATATTTCTTTTTTGCAATCGATTATTTGTTTTTAATAAATTATTAAATAAACTACGTAACGAATACGAATAATAAAACGAAGTCTTGATAAACAAAGATATGCTCGTTTATTATACCTACTTTAAACAAATTTTATACTAATTAGTAAAAATATCGAGATCACAACAAAAAATGAAATAATTGCAACCAATTTTACTATTGTTTCAATCGAGGTAATTTCAAGATAAGTTGTTTTAAAAAAAAAACCATATGTAATTTGTGAATCGTCAACACGCGTTCAACAGTTACAACTCTTTTAACCCCAACTCGAACCAATAGGGTTCGAGTTGTAACTGTTGAACGTCTAACATGATTTTCTACAACATAGTTTTGAACAATTATATGAATATCAAACTAACTTTACGATGAAAACTACTAATTTTGATTAGTTTGTTTGAGAGCTTGGATAGATTAGACAGTCATTATGTGTTGACGTTTCACAAATTACATATGGTTATTAGTGGTATTAAATATTTATTACCATACATGTTACTATTATGCTTTAACAACTTTAAATCTTTACTGGACTGGACTTTAATATTTGACCATCGCTCATATTCAGGTAAAGAGCTTACTGATTGAGGAACGTTCGGCCGCAGAAACCGCGGCTTCTGGTTCGATAAAGACCCAAATTGTACCCCTGTTCAAAGCACCGCTATTGAAGTACACCTGCATCATGACCCTACTGCTAATGTTCCAACAGTAAGTTAACCTTTATTCCGCATATTCCAACAGTAAGTAACGCTTTATTGCTTATGATCCAATCAGAAATTTTTATTCGATGACATTTGTCTTCGAATAAGTTTAAAAGCACTGTAAAAGCTGAATTATTCGGCAGATCTTACTACAAAACTTCTGATTATTTAAGTGACATAACGGCTTGGGATTGCGTCGTTCTAATTTGACACATTTGAGTACAATGTAATCTTATATTAAGAAATAAATATTTTTTAAATGGATTCCTACTGAGTTTTCTGGCAGTGTTTCTCAGTAGCTGCCACATCATGCACTGCACAGTATGTGGAAAAAATGACTATTCCACACAAATGTAACATTTTTGCGGAATAAATGAATTTTGAAGATTAAGTATGATTTGCTGCTTATGTTTCAACAGTAAGTAAACCTCTATTTTATTTTATTTTATTAATCTAGAAAACTTACAGCTAGAACAGAAATAAAACATACAATAAAGGATGAAGGCCAATTACAAGTTTTCGCCAATGTTCGTAAATTTAAAATAATAGAAAATCGGTAGACAAACATTAAGATAAAGAGAGTAAAAAATTTTGAATATTTGTGGAAATTAACATAACATTAAACAAATCACAATCAACATAAAGAAAACAAAGAGAGTAGCTGAAAAAGTAGGTCAAATAAAACTAATAAATAGCAGTTATTCAAGTATCTATCCTAAAAAAGTTAATGGCTAATTTATTTTTAATTCTGCAGGTGGTATTGCAGAATAGGTCAATATCAACCTTCTCACAAGTCTTATTATAAAGTTCTGCTCGCTCTCACCATGAAACTATTCCGTCGGTAATTGGTGCGAACAGTTGGTACGTGAAGTAACCGATGTTTTCTGAGCATGGCTGAAGGAACACGTAGCCCTAACTTATTCACCAACTCGGAACAATCAATGATATTGTTCGCAAGTTGATACAAGAACACTATATCAGCTATTGTTCTGCGTTCATATAATGGAAGGATATGAAATTTCTTGCACCGGCTTTCATAATTTGGAAGAAAAAGTTTAGAACGAAATTGGATATAATAGGTCTTTACCTATGAAATTGCCGTTTTGTATGAAAAAATTTAAACGAATTTTTTTCATGAATTTTTTTATTTGTATTAATCGAAGTAATCACCCATGCAATCAATGCATCTTTGCCATCGCAGTGGCAGTTTATTGATGCCCTTCTTAAAGAAATCAGCTGGACGGGAGGCAACAAATTCTTCAAAGGCATTTTGTACTGCCTCTCGGGTATTGAATTTTTTTCCCGCCAAGAAGTTATCCAAATTCTGGAAAAAGTAGTAGTCTGTAGGCGCAAGGTCTGGTGAGTAGGGCGGATGACGGAGAGCTTCCAACCCCAGTTCTTGCAACTTGGAGACCGTCTGCTGTGCAGTATGAGGTCGCGCGTTGTCGTGCAGGAGCAGCGGAGACGAGCGATTGACCAATGCTGGTTGGAGATGCGCCAGCTTCTCCATCATTGTGCTCAGTTCTTCACAGTACACATCTGCAGTAATGCTCACCCCGTTTGGTAAGAAGCTGTGATGAATCACACCGGCGCTAGACCACCAAACAGTGACCATCACTTTTCTAGGGGTAAGTTTTCGTTTAGGGCATTGTTTAGGTGCTGAACCAGGATCCAACCAACTTGCTGAGCGCTTGCGGTTATCAAACAGAATCCATTTTTCATCGCAGGTAACAATGCGGTTCAAAATTCCTTCATTTGTGTGTCTGTTGAGCAGTGCAAGGCACGTCTCGACGCGTACTTCGCGCTGGCGATCATTGAGTTCGTGGGGCACCCATTTGTCAAGCTTTTTTACCTTGCCAATTTGACGCAAATGGACCAATATTGTTTTGACGCTAACGTCGAAAGCTGCTGCTAATTCAGCCGTAGATTGTGTATCATCAGCTTCCACAACCGCCTTTAATTCGTCATTGTCGACCAAAGTCTTCGGACGACCGCGAGGTTCATTTTTCAGGTCGAAATTTCCAGAATGGAAGCGAGCAAACCAATAACAGGTGGTGCGTTGGTTTGTAGTGTTAGCTCCGTAAACGTCGTTGATGTTGCGTGCCGCTTGTGCCGCGTTGCTGCCACGACGGTACTCATATTCCATAATTACTCGAATTTTTAACGTATCCATGATGACGAAAAAGATTGAAATGCGATGAAAATGTAACACTAATCATTAAAGAAATGACTACTTTTGGAAAAAAGAATCCATGTTTTTAAAATAAAATTAATTTGAAATTAGAATTCTTAGCCAAACAAAAATTATTTTGATTTGAAATGGCCAGTACTGCAGAACGGCAATTTCATAGGTAAAGACCTAATATCTTAAGAACTTTTTTTGTATATTCTCAATGCGATTTATATAAACATCGTAGCAAGGATTCCAAACTTGAGAACAATATTCTAAGTGACTTCGAACAAAGGCGCAGTAGAGTATTTTTAATGTTTTAATTTTTTTGAATTCTGCACTTATTCTCATTACGAACCCCAACGATTTTGCGGGTTTGGTAACTATATTGTTAAAGTGCATATCAAAAAGCAATTTAGCGTCAAATGTGACACCAAGATCTCGAATAGAGTCAACTCTGGTTAGAGGGGTGCCGGAAAATGTGTAATTGCACTTAATAATATTGGATTTGCGCGTGAATGAACAAACATAGCATTTTGATACATTTAACTCAAGTTTATTGGTAGCACAATAACGATAGAAACAATCTAAATCAAATTGGAGGTCGGAAGAATCCTTTATGGTCCTAATATCTTTCATTATTTTTAAGTCGTCCGCGAACAAGAGTATTTGAGAATGAGTGAAACAGTGTGATATATCATTGATAAAGATATTGAAAAGTAAAGGACCCAATAACGAACCTTGGGGAATTCCCGACGGAACAAGAACTGGATGGGATGTATAGCCATTTAGTACTACTGTTTGACACCTATTCTCGATGTATGAAATGAACCAACGGAGGAGATTTCCCCTGATGCCGAGGTCGGATAGTTTGCGTATCAAAAGCGAATGATCTATACCATCAAATGCTTTGCTGTAGTCCGTATATATGATATCAACCTGACCCTGTTGGGACATATGACTCGTGAGGTACTCAGCACAGGTAATGAGATTAGTTGTGGTGGACCGACCTCTACAGAAACCATGCTGATTGATACTAATATGGCGGCTTAAGGTAGCGTAGAGTTGCTTATGGACTATCCTCTCCAGTATTTTTGCAAAAATGCACAACTTGGAAATGGGCCTGTAGTTCATCACTAGATCCTTAGGTCCTTTTTTGTGAATAGGAGTGATATACGCCAATTTCCAGACTTTCGGTACAATCCCAACAAAAAACGATTTTTTAAAAAGAAGTGACAAAGGAATACAGAGAGTTTTGGCACATCTTACTATAAAAATTGGGGGAATAGTGTCTGGACCCGCAGATTTCCTTACATCTACTCTTCTCAACAATTCATACACCTCTGATTCCTGCACTTCAATGTCGTGAATATCTGGCACAATTTGATCTGAGGTACTAGTACTATTGTCATAAGCATGGAGTGTAGAGGGAGTACCGGTGCTATTGCAGTTGCTCAAAAAGTTGGAGAAGAAGTAGTCACTAAACATATTACATATGTCATTACCGTTGCTGGAGCTACGTGATTGATATTTTAGAGAGGAGGGATAAGAATTACCCTGTTGCTTGGCCTTCACGTAAGACCAGAAAGTTTTAGGGTTCTTGGATATGCTGTCTTCAGTCTTATTTATATAGCTATTGTACATATCTTCTTCAACTTCTTTAGCCCGTTTACGCAGCAGAGAAAAGGATTCGTAATCAGAGTAATTACCGTTTTTAAATTTTTTGTGGAATTTAGATTTTTCTTTAAGAATTTTTATTAAAGGTTTTTTGTACCAGAGGGGATATTTCTTGCACGAGGTTACGGTTTTAGATGGTATATATTTATCCCTTAGCTCATAAATATAATTATAAAAAAACATGGTGGCGTCTTCTAGTGACCGACTGTTAATCTCGTGGTGCCAGTCCACTTCCTCAACCTGAGCGGATATTGCGGAGTAGTCCGCTGTATGGTATAAAAATACTGTGCGCGGACGTACAGACAGACAATCGGCACGCACGTTGTTTAAAGACACACAAAGAGCTCTGTGATGCGGGTCTTCAGGAACAAGGGGGTCACTACAGCATGCAACGGTAATATCATGGTTAGAAAAAATTAAATCCAATAATCGGTTATTAACGTTAACGCAAGAGTTATACTGAAGTAAATTACAGAGGTTAACAGTATCTAAAAACGTAGTCTGAATGTCACCTTGCAAGTTACTCGGATACAGAGATAGACCGTCATCTGCTCGACACCAGTTTATATTAGGCAGGTTAAAGTCGCCAAGTAATATGAAACCATCCGCTGGGCAACTTTGCATAATGCTTACTAAACTGTTAGAAAAATTAATCAGTTGTAGCCCAAACGTATTACCAATGTTCTGAGTGCACAAGTACAATGTACATACATGTATTTTAAATACATTTCTTGGTCGACGACTACGTAATGTTAAGGTAACCCATAGATCCTCAGCGGAGGAGCACCAATCGTTTCGGTCTTCCGCAATAATTTCACGCTTTGCGGCAATTAAATTGCTATTGCTAATGTTCTAATACACTGAATAAATACAAAGACACGCACACATTGCATTTATGCACTTGAGTATGCACTCTTTGAGATCTTCGCTCCCATTGGGTAACGCATTAAAAAAGGATTTATGTGTTTGTTAATACATACAATGCGCAAATCGCGTCAGCATGCACTCACACAAAGGCAGTACTACACTACAGCAGGCTATAGTGAGTTCAACGGGTGGTCGATATAATGTTATCGATATAATGGTAATTTAAGTATTCGATGACGTGAAATCATTGACATTTGGATTGGATGGAAACCTAAAAATTATCACATTTGTATTACAGTAGAACTCATGTAAATCAAACTTCGTAAATCGTAAACCTTAATCGAACTTATGTAGACTCCCAAAAATGTATAAAATTACCTAAGGCTTACCTAAACCTTGACGAATTGTAAGGAAATATTTGATTTGTCAATTTTATTCTAATTTCGAGTAAGAAGAATCTTATTTATTATATTCTCTCTAAGGGCGGCTTGCACGAAATTTCGTTTAAATATATCTTAAACAAATTTAAATAAATACGTTTAAATCGATAAATGTGTTTAACATTATTACGTTTAATGACCTCTTGCACGAAGCCGTTTTGAAACGCATTGAACTAAATGCATTTATCGTGTCGGTGTAGCAGTTCCCCTACGTTTCGTTTTAAGTAAGTAACAAATGACACTATTTTTTAAACCAAAATTACTTTTTTCTGCGCGATAGTGTGCGTAAATTGAATCCTCCATGTCATGGAAACATAACCTTTCAAAATTAACGTCAATTTTTGCTAAACGCATTGAGCGGCGCTAAATAGCCATTCATGGGTATTTAACTTTGACAGCTCTCTAAACGCGTTTAGCGACTTATTTAGCATGGTGCAAGGTGTTGCAATGACTTAAACGTGAATTTTAATTTAAATTGGAATTAAATAGTATTTAGTGCTATGGTGCAAGCCGCCCTTAAAGTTATATACCAAAATTATGTACACACGGCTACACATCAAGCTATACATTTCTAATATAAGCTGACCTCTCATTGTATGGAAATCCTATATAACGCGAGATCAGCTAATACAGGAAATGTATAGCTTGATGTGTAGCCGTATGTACTATCAAAAATCCGTATAATTTTAAAACATTCGTAAAATACAAACTATTTTAAAGTCAGTTATTATATTTGCTTTTGATATTTCAAATATTTTCCATTTACAGCATTATCTAATGATAATGACAAAACCGTGAGAGCAATCGATATCCGCGTTCGAGTACAGTGACGAAGGCAATCACTATGTCTCAAACAGCATGGCTCGCACCAAGAACATGAGCAGCGGCCGTACTGCGCAAAAATACGTGGACGATCAAATCTTTAAATGCATTATTCATTGCAGCGTAAGAACTATACATTGACACATTTAGCTATGAAAAGCAGTAATGTATACAGCACAATTAGAACTAATAAATTTAAATTCGCCACTTGCTTTTTTGTAGTAAAAGTCGGTATACTACATTAATAATGTTGTTTTTATAAAAATAAACTGTATTTAGCTGTGAAAAGTGATCCCATCGGTGTGTTAATTAGTAGTTTCACTACTATGTTTACATGTAACGATTGCACTGGACGGCATTTCGGGTAAAACTCAATATTTCTGTGACAAGCACAGACGTATTAACTCGGCCGCGAAAGAGAGCGAACTGATGGCGTGTATGCTCGCTGCGCCTACTGTAGACCCCTAATAACATTGATATAAATTTAACTCAATGCTTACTACGCGTTAGTTTGTCGTCTCTCTAGTATTTAATGCTCTGAGGTTCCAATAGTAAGCAAGCCTTTGTGGCTTACGTTTCATCAGTAAATAAACATTTATTGCTCATGTTGCACCTGTAGGTTAACCTTTATTTCTTATGTTGCAATAGTAAGTTTCATTTATTACAAACGAAAAAGTAGCAGTAAGTAGGTTTGCTGTGTGGCTCACGGTAAATAATATCGCCACCCCATTTCATCGCGTGGGCGGCCTAGAAGTTGACCCGAGGAATCCCAGAGAACGGGCAGCAGCGTCTCTCTGTGTACTCTGACCATCATACTGCGATCGCCAAACCGTGTGCCAAGCGTGGCGATTATGGCATATCTCTCCAAATTATGAACAGTGCCTCTAGCACGAGTTCCTGCAGTTTACTTACTCGATCACACGTACAGTTTCGTGCCATACATTGAGCACCAGAGTTTTAGTTCTTAATAGTTTCCGCGAGAGGCGCTGGTGCTCAATGTATGGGAGGAAACATTACGTGTGATCGAGTAAATAAACTGCAGGAACTCGTGCTAGAGGCACACAACTCTATTGTGGAAATATTTGGTGGGGGTCTCTATCCAGCAGTGGACATCATTCTGCAGACATGATGAACTAAATGATTGACGTTTGATCTTGATATAAACCCCGTTAGAGTTGTCTTAAGAGTTCTCTCCACAAACCAGATCATTCAATAGCACGGGTTGTACCATTAATTAGGAAATCATAATCCTTTTCTCCAGCTGAAATAATACAATAATATCTAGGGACAATGTCGCACAGATCATCCTAGCCCCAAACTAAGCAAAGCTTTTACTATGGGTACCAGGCGACGATATACATACTTATATAGATAGATAAATACTTAAAATACATAGAAAACATCCATGACTCAGAAACAAATATTCGTGCTCATCACACAAATATTTGCACTTACCGGGATTCGAACCCAGGACCACCAGCTTTGTAGGCAGGAGCACTACCAACTAGGTTACGGTGACCGTCCGTTGTGTTACTCGATTATTTGTTTCGTATCAAATGTTTCGTGTCACTCGATTATTTGGTTCTACTTCAGATATAGGTGACTAAATGTTTGCTTTCTCTCTTAGGGTGGGTGCCTTGCAAGTGTGGCTTCCGACAATAGCTGACCAGTTTGTGAAAAACATGGAAACTGGAGAAGGCACCGACCTCAGCATGTGTGGTATCCTGGATATGAACTTGGAAGGATCTGCTAATGTAAGTACTCATGTTATGCTAGGCCTGGTAATTAAACATTGTAGAGCGGGATGGCAAACCAACGGCAATAAAAGCTGGACTCTTGTTACAATTTTAATATTGATGCCAAATATATCAATTACAAGATACAAACTACCTTCATAGAACCTATGAGACCTAGCTAGGTTCTAATTTTTCCTGTGGCGCCATGTGTTAGTTGTAGGTGGTATTAACAACATTAGGCTGATTTCAGAGTCGCGCCGGCGAGCCGCGCCGTCCAAACGCGCGCGCTTACAATTACACTAGATAGTAGTTGCGTTTCATAGTCACGCAGTTCAAACGCGCCGTCGGTGACACGCGCGCCGTCGGCCAGCGCTGCCCGAGCTCCTCTACTGGCAGCTAGCGTTTCAGAGTGACGCGTCTCGCACGCGCCGCTGTTGAGACGCGCTGGCCTCCGGCGCGTGCCGCGCGCGTCACTTTGAAATCAGCATTATACAGTACCGTTTAAGCCAAGTGCGAGTTGGTGTTGTATGAGTAAAGAAACTGAAAGTCTGGCTTCGTTGAACTGGCCAGTTTTAATTTTGTTTATTTATTATTTAGTTTACGACCTAGATGTTATTCCCCTACGTAATATCTTCGAGAAAATATTTATAATAATAGGTACATAACTTAATTAACTATTTATAATTTACATTCAATTTAATTTAATTATTCTCACAATGTTTATTATTACCGCAAAACGTATATTTTTTTCTTTCTTAAATTATTTTTTCTTAATTTATTGAAGCCTGAGTTTCATTATTTTAGTTTAATTAACAATTGTACCCCACGTTGTTTGTAGCTTGTGGTGCTTGCCTATAAGAGGTAACTATACTGGAATTTGTTCTGTGTACCGTCTCTCTCTTATGTATTAGTATAAATTACTGTTGGTTAACCAAAACTAAATAAAAAAAAACTGCACGGACCAATTACATCCATAGTGTAGTAAAATACAAATATACCTACACCTATGTTAGTCAAGCTAGTCAATTTCCTTACCAGATCTACGAAAATATCTAGTAAAGATACCTCGTACCCCCCCGCTATAGTCTTCAGGATGGATTTGAAGCTAGTTCGCACTCTAGCACTGCAGAAACGAGGCAGCTCCAACATCCTGATCATCATCATCATATCAGCTCCAACATCCTGATCATCATCATCATATCAGTTCCAACATCCGGATACCATTATTATATTGGACTCGCAGTGTGCTGATAGTCCGCTGAGTGTAACTGGTACACAGGCTGCATGTGTAGAACACCTGGCGAGAACCTTTAAATATTCTAACTTGTTTGCTGCAGCGTGCAAACCTGCACGAGATGCAACTTGAGGTGTGCAAAATCGTGACAAATGAAAATCCTTGCTCTCTGCCTACCCCTCTGGAAACAGGCTTGATTCTATTATGTATGTAAACCGGCATACCAGCATAATTATTATATCTGACTACCGGCGTCCTACGTTTTTACGGGGATGAAATTCTGCGCCCGTGTGACCGTAGGCTTACAGAAAATATCTCATTAAAAGCTATAAACGGACCTGTTGGCATGGTTGGTAGATACGCTGCCTTTCATGCCGGAGGTCGTGGGTTCGATTCCCACCCGGGACAAATATTTGTGTGTAAATTATCTATATAAGTATGTATTTACAAAAGAAAAATAATATATGTAGTATATCAGTTATTTGGTTTCCATAGTACAAGCTCTGCTTAGTTTGGGATCAGATGACCGTGTGTGAATAATGTCCCAGCATATTATTATTATTATTATAAAACATTTACCAAACGAGGAAAGGAGATATGGGCAACATTAAGAGTGTAATTTATTTTTGAACAGGATGACGTCGCACCTTGTTCCCTGAATGTGCCATCCCTGCTGATAGTCCTCGGCGTCGGAGCGTTGCAGTCTGCTTGTAACTTCGTGTGTAGTATGGTGAGTACACTATAATCTCATCATTATATATATATATATATCATCTGTGTGACATTGTCCCTAGATATTATTATTTTTATTTATGTTTTTATATACCACGGCTAATTGCCGGACAATAATGGTGTGACGGGCCTAAGCCAAGTCGACACCTGTTTCAGGATTTCGTTCAGAACTTTGCAGAAACTTACGTACTTATCTGCAGGTGTTCAATATTGCAGCTTTCTGAAGAAGAATATAAGTTAATGGTGGAAGATCCAACATGGCAAGTGATCGGTGTAGAGTCTTAGGGATTACACCAGTCGTTGACACGACTATAGGGACTATTGAAGTGTTATGTAACCGCCAAACTCTACAAACTTCATTCTGCAGTTCTGTGTATTTAGACAGCTTTTCAGAAATGGTTGATTGTAAATTGTGCGTGTTTGGTACAGCGATATCTATTATAATGGCGGTTTTACTAATCTTATCTACTAAAGTGATATCTGGTCTATTAAAATGTATTTACCTGTCAGTAAGTATAGCTCGGTCATAATATAGTCTGTGGGTGCTGCTCTCTAAGACATTTTGGGGTATATATTATTAGTATTATTACCACTATTTAACAAAGGATTAATTAACTGAACTTAATTCTGCCTCATTACCTAACTAAGCTATTAATATCTATCTTCTTAACGTATGCTTGACTTGGGCAGTAAGCTGGTGAGAACGTTACGGAAAATGTGATCGGGCGAGGCGAACGGAAGTTAAGAGGGAGATATAAGTAATGAAGATAGAAAGAGAGTTACGTTTCGTATATTAATGGCGTAGTGACAAGAGGCATAGATACGAGCACACATTTTCCATCTCTCTTAAGGTCAGCGCAGACAGAGAGGAGCGCAGTGGAGAGGATTTTATTAAGGCACTAGAAAATCAACTTTAGAGCTATAGGAATAAAGTGCATATATGCTTGAACCTGACAAAATGCCCGTGCAGTCTCGCGAATTATAATGTTCAAGCATACATGCACTTTATTTAAATAATTTTAAAGTTGATTTTCTAGTGCCTTAATAAAATCCTCCCCGCTGCGCTCCTCTGTGTCTGCGCTGGCCCTTACTCTCATAGCCAGTTACGTTTGAATAAAACTTCAAACGTACCTGGCGTAACTTCAGTCGTGTGGTCTAAATCACAATCGTTTAATTAAGGGTGGCAATATAATAATTGAAATACTTGATAGATTCTATCAAGTATTTGGAATAAATTTGACTAAAATGGAAATATACAAAATTGATTTGTACAACAGAACTCCAAGAAATTCATATCAAAATGTTTAAATCATAGCAGGAAACTGGATGCGATGGATAGCGCAAGACCGGCAAGTGTGGAGATCTTTGGGGAGGCCTTTGTCCAGCAGTAGACGTCTTTCGGCTGATATGATGATGATGATGATGAAGTGTAATTTTTTTTCTCTTAGGTGGTAAATAATATTGGTCGTCGCAACATTATCATGGTGATCACAGCAACGTGTGGATTGAGTGGTATCCTTATCAACCTGGTGCCCAACGCCATCGGGAGCGCGATACTGTTCGCCGTCTTCTTCGTCGGTATCATCGTCCTTGGACTCTACACGGCCATCATGGTGTCTTTATTCCCTACGCATTTGAGGTAAAATAATCATTACTAGCTGTTTCCCCCGATTTGCCAACAGAAGGAACAAAATTTGAGACTTAATTCCAATTATAAGTAAACACCACTTGTTTAGAGACACTATATAGGTAGTAAATTAATCTATATTGCTTTAACAGATTTTATACGTAAATATAAAAAATCAAGTACTAACTTCTATTAAAATTTAATTAAATAATAAGTACAAGAATTTTTATGAATCTAACACTATTTCTGATATAATTTTACGCAGTTCCATTGTACCTAGAAGATTAAGCTCCAGTCTTGCGAGAGTCTTTGAAAACATCAAATTGACGGTCAAGACCATTATTAATAAGCTTTATGAAGCTATCCAATAGCAATTATGCAATTGCAAGTAATCAATGGTAGTTATGTGATAGGTACATATCTACCATTGATTAATTATTATATATGCTTAGAAATTTAATGTTGGTCAGTGCTCACCTCTCATTCATACTACATAAGGATTACGTAGGTACTTATTTCTTAGGCATAGTGTAGACTTTCATAGGGATTAGTATAGGGAAAGACTATAAAGTGTTATTTTTTTAATTTCAGGGCGCTGGCAATCGCACTTATAGTGTCAGGCGGACGCGTGGCCACCTTCGCCTCCATCCAGATTATGAACCTGTTGATCACTGTCAATTGTGACGCTGGTTTCTATCTCTACGCTTCTTTGTTTGCATGTAAGCTGGAGCTCATTTAAAAAAAAACTATAACACCCTGAAAATGTTATGAACTTTATTATCATGACATTAAGATTGAAAAACTTGCAGTAATATCGTTCTAGTCACCATCTGTTCATAATAAGTGTACTGTACTGGGGACATGATGCGCTATGCTATTAATATGGAGCCCGTTGACTTTAGGTCTATCACGATTTGATCTCTGGCTGAAAGTAAGACCGCGAACGCGGTGCAACCATCATATGAACGAGTGGCCCTCATCTTGAGAAGATGAGGGCCACTCGTTCATATTCGAGGTATTAACATAAAGCGACAGTTGCAAAAACAGGCCTTAAAACAGAACCTCTCAAGCTTCTCCACATCCGTAATAGCCGTTTTTTTTTTGTTTTACGTGTTGGAAATGCCATTCGCACATTGTGTAGGGCCGACCCACTAAAACCACCACGGTAGCCAGCCTCACAGTGCCTGTAGCCGGGGCTCTGGGTACTCGTGCACGATCTCACCAGTGCCCCCGCCGTACACTCAGTATCTGAGACTCTCACCCGGGGACGGGAGGGGCCCGAATGCCTCCCCCCCCCCCCCCCCCATCACGCACGAGCGCGTTTAGTCAACCTGAGCTACAGCAGGTTACCTCTTCCCGGGACCGCTTATACAAGACGAGTGGAGTGCCCTTCCTCCAAACGTCAGCGATCCCAGGGATCAGTAATAGCCCTGAGCCGACCTGTGGCGCGATTTAAATAAACTGGGAAAAGAGTACGAAAACCATTTTGGTGTATATTTATGCCTGTCACTACTGACCCCAACCACTGTCACAACCGCCCTTGGGATGTGGTCGGTTGTGACAATTTTCTTTTTTTTATAATTTCATTCTATGACTTATACAGCATATTTAAGGATAATATATTGTTATTTATATGTAAACAAATAAACAAATTACGGTTCGTGTACAATTTTTCCTAGCTAACTGATAAATTAACATAATTATTGGCCAACAAACCAAAATTGTCACAACCGTACCCAGTCTACCCTACATTCTTGGGGCGTTTTGATGCAAATCTTATGAAAGATAGATTTCTTAACTGTAGGTACCTAGATCCAAGAGTAAAGTAAAATATACAGACAAATTATCATTGAAACGGATAAGCATCCTAGGCAAACTGTAAACCTCATCTTAAAATGTTGTTTAACTACTTAAGTCTTACACTAAATATTTAACAATATTATTACTTTCTGCAGCATCAGCGATCATCGCGTCATTCCTGCCCGATGACCGTCCAGGAGCGCAGAAACCACCTCAAGAGAAACAAGAAGTAGATCAGAACAATAAAACTTCTAGAAACACTTCTTTATAATTTAGCATAACAATTTTATTAGGTAGTTCGTAATTTAATTAATTTTAAGGTATTTATTTAATTTTATGTATAATTGTACTTAATGGTATTAAGATATGAGTTAAGTTAGGATTTTATCTTTTTTATACTTTTTTTGTTAAGTGTTTGTAAATATTATTATTATTGTAAATAATAGATAATTATAAATGTTATTCCCTAATAAAAATGTTTTAAATGTTAATGTTTATTATTATTATGAACTCGTATTTAGGGTAGGTAGGTGACATGACTTTTCCATTAACCAACGGGACCAAGAAGTTGTATAGGACCCTGAATTCTACCGTTTTTGAACTTTACTGGTGGAAATCGTCGCGTGAATGTCTTTCTTTTCCTCTCGATCTCTATTATATACGAGTGTCTGTATGCGAGCGAATATCGAGAGTTATATTTTGGCGTAAATCTTATTTTATATTTGTCTGTGAATTTCATATTTGTTAAGTCTCCCGCGATTTAGGGATTAATTTCACTAGTTCAGGGGTGTGCGTGGCAGGTGTATTTTAAGAGAAAAAAATTAAACGATTTAAAGGTTGTTTTCTTCCTTTTTCGCTTTGAGATTATACCTACTTATTTATGTTAAAGTCGGTTTTCATTGGATGTTCAATAGCCTGGAGTGGATACCTACAGAAACTTAGTAGCGGCGAGTGCGAACATCGGACTCGCATGTAAGTATTGATAGACAATACACGCGAGTATGTACCTTTTTTTGTTAAGACAGGGGGAGTGTCCAAATTCGATAACTTCCATTAGTATATATATGTAGTAGTACCTTGGCAACTTCCGACGCAAACTTAATTTTCAGTTAAACTTCCGTCCGTAACAGCGCGCCGCGCCGCAACGCGCAGCGCTGTAGAAAGTTCTGTTTACGAAGATAGCTAACTAATTGAAACGTCAAATGTCATTTCTTGACTATATTCGTACACGCAACTTTAGTGATTGTCAGACTTTAGTTATCAATGTCGTCTCGTGATGAAGATTTCTATCACTTGAGTGAAATAATTCTAAATTAAAAACATCGATCGCGGGCGGCGCCTACCCCCGCAGAGCAACGTTCAAGGACATTCTGCTGTTTAAATAGGTGACAATTACTTTTAACACCCCCGTCCTTGTAATGTTGAAGCTATAAGGTTCTTGAACGCATTGATTTTTCTATAAACCGGGATAGTAAATATTGGTTGACGCTCGTTAATCAACCTACGATGTCTTAGAGGTTATAGTGTCGACTAGATAAACTTTGGATCATGAGCAATGTGTGGCCGAGAGAAAAAAAGTTGCTCTGAAGTTTGCATTTTGCTAGTGTGTTAGTTAATAGTGCTTATATACTCTCTGGCCTTTGAAGCTACTTGGATATCAGCTGCCTAAGGACTTTTTAGATAATAAATCTTCATATCATAAGGTACATATTTATCACCATATTCTTAAAATTTTTATTTCAATTCTGTGTTTTATAATATCTAAACTAAGGATCTCTGCATTGGAAGCAAATCTTGAGTGAGATACTATTTAGGTAGGTAAGGATCAAGTGGTGACCAATATTAGACAATGAAAACCTGGGTTGTGCTTATGGTGGGACCAAGAATGTTAAATTTCTTTGAAGCAAGATCCCATCAGATTGTGCTTCCAATAAATTTCTTAGTTGCAGACCAAAGGCAAAAGTTTGGCATTTTAATCCTCCATCATCTTTAAAGCACTGGTCTGTTTTTCTAGTGGGTAGTGACCCTGACTGCTAAGGTAGAGATTGTGGGTTCAATCCACACCCAGAACACATCCTTGTGCGATAATTAAGGAAATTTATAAACTGGCTCACATCCCACATTGTCTGTAAAAAGGTAAATCAGAAACCGGGCGTTTAGCATTGAATCTTCAGTGAAACTGTAATACTGCATATTTCAAAATGATTGTTACTCATAATTCTTATGGCGAGGACATAATAAGGATTACAATAGTAGCCAACATTTTTAGCTATAGGATATTGAAATGTCATTGAAGTATTCTGTCCTCACCTCTGTCAGAGCAAGCAATATTATAATAAATCTTTAAAACTATTGGACCATAAAAAAACCCATACTATACCATAGAAATTCATAGAAAAAAAATCAAATTGCCAGAAAAAATATGTAAACTGTTATTGCCGATTTTGTACCAGACAAATTTCAAATCGCTGTGCTCTAAAGTAATGATAACGCAGAAGAAAATGTATTCTATGGATAGGTTGATGTACATATGTTTATTTTTTAAATACAAAATGTACAAATTGAAACTTCAAGTGTTTGATGTAATACTGAACTGTAGTAACCTGAAATCTTACAAGGACTAAGTAGGTACCACATGTATCAAATGTCTATTGAACCATATTGAATTTAGATAATCCTATTACAAAATTAGTTACTTTCTCAAACCTACAGAAAATAAAAGTCTACTCACATTTTATAATAATCGTTTCTTAATAGCTTGAGCACTTGTCTAAATTATTGCTGAAATATATACTTCAAATATAATATAGGTATGTATGTACTTTATATTAGTTTAAAATGTTTTTTTATGAACTGGATTGAATTTTAAAATACTTAAAGAATATTTAAATAAAGTGTTTTATTACAGTACCAAATGTACTGTAATAAAATACCTTATTTAAATTTTCTTTAAGTTTTATTATGTGTTTATTTATAATAAGTTTATATCCAAGAAATCAAACCATAATCTAATTTGGACTGTGAACAATATGTAAGTATTGTTCATAATCCGAATTGGTGGCTGGCAAACAGTTGGTCTTTATAAACAATGAGAAAAAAATTGAGTTGTTTACCTAAAATGCATGTTTGTTTGTGTTGTGATCAATGTAAAAAAAATATTTAGGTATTGTTTCTGATAACAATTGTTATAAAGTACTCAATAGCCGCGCAACGGTTATGACACGTAGCTGCTATTTTATAATACTATGACTATTTATTTGATTAGTGATTATCATTTTATTAATTACTATAATAATTCTATAATAATTTTACATCTTAAAACTATTAATAATCGATATTATACTTTCAAATGGTTGTCACTCATAAAAGTATAAATAGGGTAGGAGAATTATTAAGGAGGCATTCTTTGTACGACGGTAGATAAGAACGTTACTCTGTTCGATTACATATTGTGTGTGGAAAATATCTCGGAGTTTTAATGTGCAGAACCTACGAGTGCGTAACACAATGTTGTCAAATAGACCAATGATTTTGTGAGGGTCCCCGGAAGCCGCTGGAGGCTGTTAGCACAAGACCGGCAATTGTGGAGATCTTTGTCCAGCTGTGAACATCTTTAGGTTAAAGTCGGTTGATAAGATGATGATTGTAATTGAATATAAATAACTATTCTTTTTTATTACCCAGCACTAACGAGGCTCAAACATGGCCAGTGGAACTTGGGAAGAATTCTTTGCTGTGCACCTTCCGCCTCCAGACTTTGAAGATAATCGGTCCCTCTTAAAAGAATTTTGTGAACGACATGACCAATATGGAAACAAGATAGTACTAGTAACTGTAAGTACCCATGCTTTTATTTCTATTTCTTTATTAATATGAGGAGTGGTTACCTTGGTGCCAGTTAGAGATTGCAAACTGGGCTGGGCCCTTTTAGACATCCACCGGGCCTGGCCATTCATACCGGGCCTGGCCATTCATACCGGGCCTGGCCATTCATACCGGGCCTGGCCATTCATACCGGGCCTGGCCATTCATACCGGGCCCGGCCATCCATAGTTAGTTAGTGGGGTGATTGATTTCCGCACTTAGCCTCCTAATTGGGCCAATGTACTAATCCATCCATACAGGCCATCCATATCGGGCCCGATGGGTACGAAAACTGCGGCACGGAAGCCTTGGTAAGGTGCCGGTAAGAAACCCGCCGCAAATATACGCTATGCATGCGAATAATACTATAAAACATAAAAAAATCTGAGGATTATTTTGTAATATTAATTTTGTATGGATAACTAATAACCAAATGTAACATCTTGTATAGTAGCGCGAGGAACTAATATTATGTTATTACCAGTGTTTGGCGTAGGTAGTGCTATTTAGGGTCAGCACAGACAGAGAGGAGCGCAGCGGAGAGGACTTTTAAGGCCGAAGAAAATCAACTTTAGAGCTATAGGAATAAAGTGCATATATGCTTGAACCTGACAAAATGCTTCAAGCATACATGCACTTTATTTAAATAATTTTAAAATTGATTTTCTAGTGCCTTAATAAAATCCTCTCCGCTGCGCTCCTCTCGGTCTGCGCTGGCCCTTAGGGTGACCACAAACGTTTTATTAACATGGACTTACCTTAAGTTTAGACAGTTTCATTTTTTTAAAGCTTAAGGGATAGTTTTGTGTAGCTTTGTAGTTTGTGGCCGAGAAAGGATAACGGCCACCCTATACTATTCCGTAGGTGTCGTAAAAGGCTACTAAGGTATACACCAGGTAGGCGGGCAGCAGTGACTCTTGTGTTCTTACTAATATATAGTGTCCAGCAGTAGATGATATCAGACTGATTATGAAAAATTAATGAATTTTTAAATCCTAACTAACATTATAAATGCGAAAGTAACTCTGTCTGTCTGTCTGTTACTCTTTCACGCCAAAACTACTGAACGGATTTGAATGAAATTTGGTATACAGATGGTCTAGACCCTGAGAAAGAACATACGCTCATTTTTATAGTTAGGATAACACATAGGCTATTTTATAAAGTTTAACGCGGGTAAAACCGCGGGGCACAGCTAGTGATATATAAAAATAAAAATGATTATTTAAAAAATTAGAGAGAACCATATGAAAAGGACAATTTCGAAATGTATACGTTGCATTGCAAATAATTAATTCTATAGAAATAAAATGTTGTACTTTGGAGGATTATATTACTCGTAATATGATATAATCTTTCACATGCAACTCATCAGTCACATATCAGTCGGCCATGTTTCTAGAAAACAAAGCCAATGTATAATACCTACATACTTTTTTGCAAGGGAGTCTTAAATGAGAGCTGCGACTGTGTTTCGATCGTAGATTAACAGCATAGCGCCTTTTTGTTAAGGCAAAGGGAATGAGTTTGATACTCTAGTTCGAATGACGTTAATCGATGGTCATTACCTCGATGTCTCTACCTCGACGGTACACTTCACCGATGGTTCGTTACCTCGAAGGATCTCATCCTAACCGGGTCTTTTCTTCGATGGTACATTTGATCGATGGTTCGTTACCTCGAACAATCATCAAAAGTACTGTAAAGTAAAGTATTTGTGTGTGTGTAACAGAAAGGTGTAAAAATACTAGTGTAAGTAGTAAATTTTAAAAATATGTGTATCTACTTTCATTTATTATCACAATAATTATGTTGCCTCTATTATTATATTGATATTCATTTTAATTCACTAGTATTTTTACACCTTTCAGTTACAAACACAAATACTTTACCTTTACTGTACTTTTGATGATTGTTCGAGGTAACAACCCATTGAACCATCGAATAAAAGACCCGTCGAGGAAGAGATCCTTCGAGTTAGTGATCTTTCGAGGTAACGAACCACCGGTGAAGTGTACCGTCGAGGTAGAGACATCGAGGTAATGACCATAGAGGTAACGTCATTCGAACTAGAGTATCAAACTCAAAGGGAATGCCCATGCAACCCAACCGCAGAAAGTGTCTGCGGGTGGGTATGTCGCACCGGCTAAATCTAACCTGCCGTGGATTTCGTCTGGCGTCTGATGGGGGAACGCGGGTATCCTGCCCCCTTTTGCGCCGTGTCCCAGATGGTTCGTACACTAATGGCGTAGCGCCTACCCCGTAAGCTTCGACACACGCCGGACGATTAAATTTATGATTTCCCATTTTTGACATAATATATTGTTGTTAACATGTTGATAGTCTCGTCGTCATTGACCAGAAAACGTCCGTAAAAATATCATCATCATCACGTAAGAATATATGTCTTAACTATTAGGTATATATATAAAAATCAATGCCACTTTTCGTTGTAATGTTATAACTCAACAACGCCTTTACCGATTTGGATAATTTTGGTCTTCAATTTTTCGTGGAAGTCCAGGAAAGGTTTGTACGTAGAGAAAATTAAAAAAACGTCTTGAAAAAGTGTAAATTCAACATCTTTTAGCAATAAAAAAAAAAATTAGTCTGAATAAATGAACTTAATAATAATTTTTTTTATTACTATGCCTTATAGGTAGCGAAGCACGTACCGGGTCGCTAGTTAGGTATATAAAATTCAGCCGCATTAGTTTATTTGTTAAAGTTAGTCTTTTGATAGAATTTATCTCAATATCTATCTGCCCGTGCGTAGGCAGGGCTAATAGCTAGTCGTAGCAATAAAGACGATAGTAATTCACACCATTTATGATAGTAAATAGTACCGTAGTACAGACAACGACATGAGAAGCTAAGGGGCTGAAAGTCACAGCCAGTGAAATCACACGAATGCCTTTTTTATGCATTTGGACAAATTCCGATAAAACAATAATACTTTTGCCTACCATCACGCATTGGATGAAGAATGTGTCCAAACAATTCTTTGACTCTGCCACTCATTATCCAAGCCATTTGATGGTACAGGCGGTCAATTGCACCCCTTCTCATGTCTCACGTAAGCATCGTCATCCCAGGAAGGTCTTGGACGATCCGGACGACGAGATCACCACTTACTTAGAGCAAGTCAAGACTATTAGAGACTTCCAAAACACTACACATGAACCCATATAAAGAAAAAGACAAAAGTACGACCGCGAACTCGCCGCAAACACCAGCGACCTCCATGGCCCTTTGTTTGTATCCGTATCGATGAATTACCCTTTCAAAACACAAAACGAATGAATTCGTGAGAGCCTTTCGTATTAATGTAGAGCGAAAGTTGTACATAATATCCCTAAAATGATAAGACTCTCTCATGCATCTTCCCGTCAGCCCCCATCATCCAACTACACTTAGTACCGAAGATATTGGCGCCCCTAGTTAGTGGGACAGTGTAGACACTGATGAAGTCTGGATGTTATACTTCAGACTCTATCTATTTTGGGATCAGATGGCAGTATTTTAGTTCTTATTGATTTATTTATTCTTTATTGCACACAGATACAATAAAAAGAAGATTTATGACGAAAAGACATGTACATATTATTATTATTTGCGAATAAACACGCTGCCTTTAGATATTCAAATCAATAGGGTGGCGAACAAATTCTAGTCTCTGTGAACTTCTGTCGCTCACTCACTGTACAGACGCCAGCACATCAAGCTACCCCAATCTGCCAAATTTCCCCAATTGAAAGTAAACCTTACGCTTATGTGATAAAGTTGAAAATCTATAAAAGAAATTTGACATATTGGGGAAGCTGGATGTGCTGGCGTCCGTACATAGTTACTTTATTACATGAAGTTGAGATCATACCGATTGTTCATAAAATAGTAGGTAGCACTTAGAATTATTGTGATCTCGGCCAGAACTGGGTTAATATGATTGGTCAATATTCATTCAGTGATAAAGTTGAGTACACTTTTATGGTAGATGTCTTGTTAGTACTTATATGATGCTATAAATCATAATATAATTTTGTTATAATAAAAAATACATAAGATGTGTAGGTGTCGTAAAATGTTATGTGAGATGTGAAATATGTAACAACAACTGTAAAATAATAATAATAAAAATATACTAGGACATTTTCCATACACGGCCATCTGACCCCAAAGTACGCAGAGCTTGTACTAACCAGATAACTGATATATTACATATACTACTTTTCTCTCGTAAATACATATATTCTATAGATATTGCACCCAGACTCAGGACAAACAGACATCACAGACAGTTCATGCACACAAGTATCTGTCCTAGCTAAGAATCGAACCCACGACCTGTGGCGTGAAAGCCAAACATTTACCAACCATGCCAACAGCCAATTTATTGTATGTAACAAATCTGTAGAATTGTTGTATATATAACATATCTAACAGCGGTTAAGACAGTCGTCTCGCCACTTAGTGTCCAAGGCTTGATTCCCGCGCAGGACAACTATTTGTTTGACCCATAAATAGTTGTTCTGAGTCTTGATGTACTTTGTGTCCGTCAATTATATGTTTGTAAAGTACCCGCGATACAGGGATTGATATTACAAATGCGGGCGTCGACTTAAAAAAAATCTGTCACTATGTATATGTACAGTAGGCGCTTAGTAAATCAAATATTTTAAATAAATTCCAGAACATAGTTACATTGTCAGATATTATAAATAAGCCTTCTTCGTCTTTATCGTAAAGGCAGCGGGTACCCTGGTGTCAGAGTTGTTCAAGCCGCTCAGTAAGCCACAACGACCACAACAGAGACCGATAGCTTAACGTACGCTCCGAGTCGCTGAGTCACTCAGAAATATATTAAACAGTAAGTTAGGCAGTACTCCCGCATAGATTATAACGCTTCAGTCTGATTGACACAAATGGTGGACTATTATTTTTGGTACCCAGAATAAAGTACAGTCAACAAATTCATTTCGGGTCTAATTCGGTAGTTTAATATTGAAACACTTGGATTATTATAAAGCACTAGCTGTGCCCCGCGGTGTTACCTGCGTTAAATTTTATAAATTTTCTTTGCTATAAACCTCACGGAGCCCGAGACCTTTCCAACGAATGACCGTGGACATCGATTCGTGCGTTCAGGAGTTATAGCGTCAGGAAGGAAAACCCGACTTACTTTTATTATACAGCATAAGAGCTAAGTTTCAAGCTGAAATGTTGAACTTTGAATGCGGAAACTGGCGAGCGGTCTGTTACCGAGCGCCTACTGTAATTTTTATTTCAGCCCATTAAAATAGAATATAATGAGATCTTTGTCGACTTCATCACCTCTCAAGTTATGAGGCCTGTTTTATCTCCATCGGTTAAGGAGCACCCGAAATACAATTGACCTGAATTGCTTGTTCATACAAAGGTAGCTGATCGGAACGTTGCTTTGGGAGTTGTATATCTTCTTTCACTTTATACACTGTACTAGTTTCATGTTATGTTTGGATTCTGCTCTTTAACTTAGATATTATCGACACTATGGGTCTGTTTTAAGTGGCCCTTCTATAGTCTAGTAACAAATGGGCGAAGCGATGTTCCATCACCCAGATTTAACCACCACCATTGGCTTTAATCTAGCTTGTTCGAAGTCCCTTTTAACTACTGTTATAAAATAAAATAAAAATAATGTATTGCAGACTACATGGCCCATATTTGTTAGTAACAATTTGTACTTAAGCGCTATGTTAGTAAATGATAGAATAATACAATCAGCAATATATAATACAATGAATAAATAAAAGATTATATTATTTATAAGGACGGATGCCCCACGCAGTAAGTTTACAGGACTCCTCGCGGCGTGGAGTTCTGTAAACCTACTGAAAAGTACGGTATCCGTTCTGTCCCCACCATTTTCAGTATATTTTCGGGCACCTTCGTATTCGTCTCACAATTGATGCAACTTTCTTGCGCATAATTGCATAAAAGTCATAAACTGCAGCATCAGCAAACATGCCGGATGCGCTGCAGTACCGTGGAAGCCCGAAAAGCGCTCTAAATATATTATTATATTGGACGCGCAAGGCATTGTAGGCCTTATGAGTAAAGTTGACCCATAGGCAACTAGTGTAGAAAGTTTGACAAAATGCTTTAAATAATGTTATCTTAACTGGCACCAACATGTTACCCCGCACCGACAATGCCCTGCGCTCCCTCTCTATATATGTATCATCACTAAGATTATCCGTTATTATATGACCTAAATATTTAAACTGTGAAACACGACGTAGTGGTTCGTTCAGCAAGATGGAGGGATAGAGGTGATTTTCGTGCCATTGGCTTTAAAAAGCATAAATTCACTCTACTTTTCGTTGTACCGCAAGCCGTGTTTCAAAGCATAACACTCACATACCCCCAGAAGCCTTCTTATCCCCCTACAGTGGGGGAAATAATGGCCATGTCATCGGCATAAGAAAGGTTGTTGACACAGACATCCTCATAGTGACACCCTATGTGCATACTAGTAAGTTCCTGAATTAATTGATTTACGTATAAGTTAAACAACCGTGGCGAGGTCAAGCCTCCCTGCCTGACACCGCATTCCAGAGTATATTCGTCAGAATACGCACCCCCCCACCTAACGGAGTTCGATTGCTTACGATACCAGTATGCAAGGATGTTTACAAGATCAGACGATACTCCTGCCTTTCTTAGTTTTTCCCAGAGCTTAGTGTATGACACCAGGTCAAAAGCCTTCGATAAATCTAAGCAGTTATGCTATGTCGGATTGCTACTGCGGTTTGGTTTGATATTGTGGGGAAACTCTACCTTTGTAAATAAATTTTTCTTTCACAAAAAAAATGTATTAGAGCTATATGCAATGCCGATCCTCTTGACTCATGCAGGCCAGTTTTTAAAGTTTGTTAGGAAACACCCTCAGCTGTTTGAAAGAGCTAGTGAACATAGTTTGTTAAACCGAAGGAATCCAACTAAGCTCGCAATGTCGAAGTGTAAAACTACCTTTCATCACAAAACCTGTACGTTCATGTGTGTCAATTTTTTTAACAAAATCCCACAATCGCTAAGGGAACTACCTCTTAGGTTATTCAAACTTAAGTTGAATACATGACACATATTAGAAATACTGCGGACTCTAGCTTGTCCGCTGTTCCTTATATTTTGACTGCACGTGTCACACAGCGGCTAAGACAGTCGCCTCGCCGCTTGGTGACACGGGTTCGACTCCCGCGCCGGACAACTATTTGTGTGGCCCACAAATAGTTGTTTTGAGCTGGATGTAATTTGTGTCCGTCTATTATATGTTTTTTTTTTACTTTATTTATTCAATATATTTTTCATTGCACATTACATTTCACAGGCCGAACCGCAGAAACCTCTAAGGGTTTATGTGGGTAGCGGCGAATCGTTCACACATTTACATTTATTTAAGAGTATATTATTACTATGCATTATTGTTAGTGCTTAAATTCTAATACAGTATCATTTTTTAAGGTAACGTACCGCGCCGTTGTAATGTACCGCGCGACACAAGGATAAGATTCCCTAGTGCGGGCGTTGTCTTTAAAATAACAAAAACTAGCACTCGTAACAAGCTTCAGTTTCTCACATAGTTTGTGTTACTCTAATTTTTTTAATCTTTTCCAGTCCGGTGGCACGACAGTCCCCCTAGAACACAATACGGTGAGATTTGTGGACAACTTCAGCGCCGGGACGCGTGGCTCGTCGTCAGCTGAATACTTCCTAGAACAAGGCTACGCTGTCATCTTCATGCACCGGCAGAAGTCCTTGGAGCCTTTTACTAGACACTTTACCGGACAGAAGTTGCTAGATATGCTAGAGATTCAGGATCGCGGACCTAATACCTCAATTTCAGGTAAGCTGACATTTAATTCTTGTTCTTCAGAAACCTTCAAGGTCGGGGCGCCAATAACTACTAACAATAGCGGGCGCATAATGTCATCCGTAAATGTTTTTACCTTTAACCGGATGAAATCACTTAATAGAAAATTTACAGAACAAAAGTTGTTAGATCGGATCGGAAACGTGGTATCTTCTATTATGGCACCTAACGATTCTTATTTGCGAAGGATCTTTATAAATCATAATAGTGGAGAACGGGGTGCTAGACGATTGCGGAGGCAGAGATTATAAGTTTCTTAAATGGAGTGCCAAACCTCTACATAAACTAAAGTTAGGGCAAAAATGTTTTAGTACAGACGCCAGCACCCCCAATCTGTCAAATTTCCCCAATTGAAAGGGAACTTTATGCTAATGTGATAAAGTTGAAAAGAAATTTGACAGTTTGGGGTTGCTGGATGTGCTGGCGTCTGTACACAGTAGCTAACCCCTTAACTGAGAGAACTAATATTTTCTTAAGATTCACGAAGAATACGGAAAAGAAAAACACTTTTCCAATTATAAGTCATGCTGTAGATAGAAATAATTTTCACAAGTTGATGGGCGCCATATTTTATTTATAAGTCTCACGCCTTTTGATGCACTTGTAACCCTAAATAATAATTCTAGATACTCATCATCATCATCACCATCATCATATCAGCCGAAAAACGTCCACTGCTGGACAAAGGTCTCTCCCAAGTCTCCACAATTGCCGGTCTTGAGCTATCCGCATCCAGCGATTTATATATAGATACTCAACTCACGCAAAATATTTGTTGTCCGCAGTAAAACCAGACAGCGTAGATGTCCTCGCACCCATACTACTCCGATACAAGGCTGCGCACGCGGCTGGAGCTATTCTACACGTGTCTTTTACCACTGTGTCGGAATATTTCTGGCTTCTTCGGGCTGCTTGCGAGTGCTTGGCAAATCTGGGATCACGAGCAGTATTATATCTCGCAGCAGCTGTTTCTGACTTTTATATCCCTAAGGATAGAGTGGTACGTATCGAAAATATATAAATATATAATATGTCGAAAAAAAAATTTATTTATTACTGAATTAAATGGTTTTTCAATATGAACGCCAATTCTCTGATTCAGAAACATTATCTAAAGTCTGACATTTAAAGTTGCAGTAATCTCAGGTTTACAAAGCTAAGACAGTCGCCTCGCTGCTTCGTGTCCCGGTTTCGATTCCCGTAGGTACAACTATTTGTGTGACCCATAAATAGTTATTCTAAGTCTGGATGTAATTTGTGTCCGTCTATTATATGTTTGTAAAGTACCCTGCGACACAGGGATTATGTTCCATAAAATAGAATGGAAAATTTATTTATTTAAGTAACTATGACTCATATATGTTAGTAGGACTTTCAGCTATATTAGTAACATATATTATAACCTTGCAACCGTCATCCCTGCGACAAGCCATGGGAGACGGCACAGCAACGACTAATTTAGGCGCAGTTCAACCTACGTGCAATCCTGTTTAGGATACTGTTATAGCTGGTCCGCACTCTATGCACCAGAGAACCGCATCTTATACGCATTGTTGTATAAAAGAAATCTACATGTGCATCTGCGAACATTCCCGACGCACTACAGAAACGGGGCAGCCCTAGCAGCACCCTAAACGCATTGTTGTATTGTACATGTAGAGCGCTGTAAGATCTTTCTATAATCCATAGTGTGAACTTTGTCTTTTTAAAAAAGAAAAAAAATATCATTCTGAATCAGAGTTGGCTATTGGCATTCGTGTTACAGTATTGTGTCCATTAAACTGACATTAAATCCGACAAAGCTTGTTAAATATGATCGTTTTGTCCTATAGCCAAGAGATGCAATCATCAAGATAACCAACAAGATGCAATCAGCTAGTGGCGCCCCCATCATCCAACTTCACTTAGTACCGAAGATGTTGGCGCCCCTAGTCAACCTGTGGGTTCCGGCCGCTTACGTAGTTTCCTTCAAACTTGAGACTGATGAAAATCTCATTTATGAATAACACATTTTTCTATATATTTGAATACCAGTTCTCTGATTCAGAAATATAATCTTTAGTCTGTCATTTAAAGTTGCAGTAATATCTCAGGTTTACAAAGAAAAATGTCATTCTGAATCAGAGTTGGCATTCGTGTTACTATATTTGTATCCATAAATCTGACATTAAATCTGACAAAGCTTGTTAAATATGCTCGTTTTGTCGTATAGCCAACGCACAAGATGCAATCTGCGAGTGGCGCCCCCATCATCCAACTACACTTAGTACCGAAGATGTTGGCGCCCCTGGTTAACCTGTGGGTTCCGGCCGCCTACGTGGTTTCCTTCAAACTTGAGACTGATGAAAATCTCCTTATACCTAAAGCTAGAGCAGCCTTGGAGAAGTATAAGCATAAGGTAAGATTTCTAAAGTTTTTAAATTTTTTTTTAATAGTCATATACAGGCCGGCCGAGGAGTTAACGTTAAATTAAAACGCAAAATTTTGATAATTTATGATGAAGAGTCTCCGAATCACCCCCATGTATGTTCTACGATTTTGCGTAGTTTCCGAGAGGAGTCCTGTGCTCAAATATATATGGCCTTTGCGTCTGTTACAGACGATTTACGGTGCGTCTGAGAGACACCTCTCCACAGACAATACACCGCCTGGGACGGAGTAAAGGAAGCGCAGGGTTGCCCAAGATCTGCATTCCTATTTAGGCCTCCCTAGCTGAGCCCACAGGAAAGGCAAGCCAATACGTGTGGAGCTAGGTCAGCTGTAGAAATCTGCCGCATATTTCGGGTTGGACCCTACTCGCGCCTAACGGAGACCCCGTTCCGGGTTGGTGATCAGAGTTTTACATCTCCTAAATGAGTTGCAAGCCAGTGCTTAGAGGCTCATCTCCCCTGCTATCGTAGGCCCGTGATGAATCCTTCGATTCTAGAGCCCCCGATAGAGGCAGTTTAAGGTCATACCCGGGACCATGAGCTCAAATATTATCACAAAAAATAATTAAAAACATTCTATCTCGAAAATTACGCAAAATCGTAGGACACCAATCACATGGCTTAGGTTTTAAATCAATCGATATGTTTATAAGTCTTCCATCACATCTTTCTAGTCAGCCGTTCGTTATAATAGATAATGAGCGTAAGTTCTATTTTATGTTAAGTAAAATATGACGTTCATTATAGCATGATGCTTACTCGTCTACTTCGAATAACGACTTATATTTACGACCAGCTGTGCCCGCGACTTCGTCCGCGTGTTAATTAGTTTATTTCGTTTTTTTGTATTATAAAAGACTTTTTCTAAAATAAAAGTAGCCTAAGTTACTCCTTATTACATCAGCTACCTGCCAATAAAAGTCCCGTCAAAATCGGTCCCGCCATTTCAGAGATTAGCCGGAACAAACAGACAGACAAAAATTGTAAAAAATGTTATTTTGGTGTATGTACCGTATACATATTCATATTAATGTAGTAAAAACCGGTTATTTCAATATTACAAACAATTATAACATTATAAAATCATGCCTCGGATGAATAACTTTTTAAACGTGAAAATAATCGTCCTTTGGGAACAAAATCAAAGTTTAAAAAATATTGCTCGAGAATTAAATATCGATGTAAGTGTAATCTAAATTAAAATTCGTTCAATATATAATTTTTTTCAATTAGGAATCTTACTCTTTAATTTGCTTTCTTATAGAGAAACACAGTTCTTTTATGGGTGCGACGACGGTATCAAGAAACTGGTGAAGTGAAGTGTAAGCGCCAAGGACCACGTCCGATTGCTTACACAAATCAATCCAACCGCCATCGTGATATTGTTAGTAGGCATACCACGGAACCTTTCACTACCACCCGTTCAAGTGCTATAAGACTTAACTGTAGTATAGCATCCTTAAAAATAGATGGCTGGAAAAAAAATTATACATTTCTCACGGGTGAGGTTTCTCTGCAGCTGTATGTACAAGCTCTACTTAGTTTGGGATCAGATGGTCGTGTGTTAATATCATTATTATTATAATGTAATGTAACATCGCCGACTTCTGGACTCCGAGCGATTTTCTTGCCAGAAAAATCCCCATAACTTTTTTCTTTTGTCCAGATCCTCTAGCACGAGTTCCTGCAGTTTACTTACTCGATCACACGTACAGTTTCTCCCATATATTGAGCACCAGCGCCTCTCGCGGAAACTATTAAGAACTAAAACTCTGGTGCTCAAGGTATGGGAGAAACTGTACGTGTGATAGAGTAAGTAAACTGCAGGAACTCGTGCTAGAGGCACAGGACTGGTTTTTTAACACAGGAACTAGACAATGAGGTGTGGCTACCTCATTGTCTTAGAACACAATATCCATAATATTTCATTTGTTTTTACATTAATTTTACTTAATATATGTATTTGTATTCAGATGGTAGTAGCAAACCTGCTGCAAACCCGTCACCACCGCGTTATCCTGGTGTCGCCCGACATCACGCAAGAGATTGTACTTACGAGAGAAGAAGTGCATGCGGGTAAGATTTCTCTATTTCTTTTTTAGCGGGGTGAATAGAAACACTGGGGTGAATAGAAACACCGGGTGAATAGATATACCGGGGGTGAATAGCAATAGGGACAGTATCCATACAAAAGTTCGTTTTTGTTACTTTTGTATGAATATTGTCCCTATTGTTATTCACCCCCCGTGTTTCTAATTACCCCGTTTTGCGGTACTTAATTTCTTAGGAACCTAGTACTGAGAAGTTGTTGCATTGTCTTGTTTAGCTGATAAGTTGACATTATATTAGCTATAGCGTTATTTAAAAAGTCCATATAAAAAAAACATAAATAACCGTCGTCGTCCAATTTAAATTCATTCTTATGATTATGCTTTTAAGACATAATATTTAAAATACAATATTGGAGGCGACATTTTTTCTCCGATGGGTCCTAAAGAATGGAGAAGGTTAGGGTTGGTGTTTCCCGGCAAGATCGAATCAGAAAGGTCAAAATCCGCAGGCGCACCAAAGTAACTGCCATAGCCCCAAAAACTGCCAATATAACTGCCATAGCCCCAAAAACTGCCAATATGACTGACTGCCACTGGGCAGAAAAATTCTTGTGGGTGACTTCGACCCAGAACATAGACCGTGGCCAGGTGCCCTACTCTACATGGTGCACCGATGATCGTGTGAGGGTCGTGCAAAACCGGCAATTGTGGAGATCTTTGGAGGAGGTTTTTATCCAACAGTGGACGTTTTTCAGCTTATATGCTGATGATGATGGTTCGTGAAACCACTACCTCCGCCTTTGTTCAACTTTACCAGCTTAAATTCACCCCATCATTTTCGCCAAGACGTTTAAATAAACAGATACTCTCGTAACAGCGCATATAAACCTCCATCTAGCTAGCGCATGCGCTGTATATCCTTGATTTTATTTGCCTAAAAGTAAAACATTTGGACTAATATATACTGAATTATTACTTGAGACTTCTTTGTCCATCATAATCGTTCCGTCCCTCTCACCCTTTTCGGTGTACTCGTATCACGTTAAAAGTATTCGAAAATGCCAAGTGACACAGGTCTGTCTATACTATCTCTTCGCTATCATTTTTAGTTTATCTAGATTATTTTTTATCTTGGTAATCATTTCATATATTCAAATGAAATAAAAACAAATAAATGAGTCAAACTACAATAATTATCATCGATTGAAGTATTCGTGAAGCTCCAATAGATGTCGGCTTGCTCAAGTATAGACAGATTTGATTTGTAGTGTGAGTTGCAATTGTGATAACGGAGCTCGTGGCCTCAAACCACACCAGAGCAGAGGCAAGAGTAATTTCTCCCAATATTTTAGTGTAATTAATTTATTATTATTGTACATATTTAAAAAAGTAGCGAGGTATACCAATCAATAAGTATCTTAACACTCACTCCAGATATTCAGTACTAGACAATGTTTGATTCCCATCAACGAGGAATCATGCAGTCATCTCATTAGACGAAGCTTGGTCTACCATTAATAGTCGCATTTTCAAGGGGTTTAATACAATTTGCTTGTGCCAGGTGTGGACATAGAGTCCCCCCTGGTGTGCGAGATAGTCCGCGTGCACGCGCTGCACATGCTGGCGGCGGGCGAGCCCGTGTCGCCGCCGCGCTCGCCGCGCTGATGCTCGCGATCGCGCCGCCGCCTCTACCTCACCGCGGAGTAGGCGCACGCAGTGGAGGCACCCCCGCCCACTGTGACACAACCACACCAGTGATACATGCAGCCGAGATAGACTGTGACACTTTGAAACTACGCCTCAGCCTTCCACACAGTGTACAATATAATCTATACATTCTAATATGACACTCGTCAGTTATGTATGGAGCGGGGTTAGACTGTGACATGAAGCCACGCCACTACCTTCCACAAAGTGTACAATATTATCTATACATTGTAAAATTACGCTCGTCTGTTATGTATGGAGCGGGGTTAGACTGTGACACGAAGCCACGCCCCTACCTTCCACACAGTGTACAATATAATCTATACATTCTAATATGACACTCGTCAGTTATGTATGGAGCGGGGTTAGACTGTGACATGAAGCCACGCCACTACCTTCCACAAAGTGTACAATATTATCTATACATTGTAAAATTACGCTCGTCTGTTATGTATGGAGCGGGGTTAGACTGTGACACGAAGCCACGCCCCTACCTTCCACACAGTGTACAATATAATCTATACATTCTAAAATGACACTCGTCCGTTATGTATGGAGCGGGGCTAGACTGTGACACGAAGCCACGCCCCTACCTTCCACACAGTGTACAATATAATCTATACATTGTAAAATTACACTCGTCAGTTATGTATGGAGCGGGTCTAGACTGTGACACGAAGCCACGCCCCTATCTTGCACACAGTGTAGAATGTAAACTACACAATGTAAAATATGCAGCGAGTATTGACTGTGACACTACAGCAGTGAACTATATATGTGTAAGCATAAAATTGGTTGGAGTATAGTTTGTGTATGTTAAGCTAGAAACATATTATATACGGGTCCTTCAGTGGGATTTTTTATTTGTTTTAAGCGAATTGTGGCGAAGTGTGTGATACTAAAGTAGATCAATCATTATTTATATATATTTAATTTACCACGTCAGGTGTATATCGAATTTAATTTGGGGAATACCGTAAATCCTGTTAGGTTATCAAAATTGACTATTCTCTTTCTAAAATGTTCACTTCCTTTATGTACAAAGAAGCCAATTATCTTGGGTACTTTATAATTTTATATGTCTAATGAGTCGCGTGCTGTAGTCTCTTGGGAAATTCAGGTAAGTCTTTCCATATGAAACCCTACCATGGCATTCTTAAAGACCGTCAACGCTCTTGCGGCCCCGCTAGTGTTGCCAGTGTTCAAGAGCGGCGGTGGTCACTTAGCATCAGCTGACTAACTTTACCTTTATATTGGGGAGCGGTGTTGTCGGTGCCGATGGTAAAATTGACTGCATCAAATCAGTCAATTCTTCCGTACATAACCCGTATAGGCTGCATAAGATATTTAGGGGGGTAAAGTTGTCCTCATATTTATGGTCTAGTATGAATTCAGGTTATTCGTATCTATTATATATTTTTCTCATCACATTTTATATGTGTTTCGCAAATTGATGATCTAAAAGTATTAATCACACTATTTATTTGACACTTTGTATATTCTATATTTATGACATTTGTTCACTTCGCGACTTTTGTATTAATGTGTTTCAAGCTTAACTTTCATAATAGAGTGATGTTGGTACAGATTTAGTGATTATGACTGTACTAGTGATGTCTGTAGCAGGTATAGACTGTGACATTTTTGTATTGATGCAAATCAAACTGTTCTCTATGGTTCGACTGTGTATAATCTATATGATTTTAATGTTGATGTGAAACGAATTATTTATTGTATATGTGAATCGACCGTGTGAAATCTTATTAGTTTTAGCACTGATGCAAAATGAAATTCTTATTATTGTAGTTGTAAATGTTCGAAAATGTTTGTAACTACTAAAATAATAATTATGTATATAATACTATCTGTGTATATTTTGCTTTAGTTTTAATATTGATGTTTGTGGTTTTGATTATGTTTTGATCAGATAATTTACTTGACTTAGATAACCTTGATGTTTTTAATTGGTAAAATATTTAATAATGAAATATTAAAAAAGTTTTATCTACTTATGAAACTGATACCACTATATTTATTTATTGAAATCGAATGAATTTATTGAAAAAACTTTGTATGTTTGTATGTTACGGTTAGCTACAAGAATTATCGAGCGATTTTAATCTGACTTCGAAACCCATAGGAGAACTAATTATATACTAAGATGTTTGGACCCTGTGTCAAATTTCTGACATCTGGAGAATCTAAACCTATAAACTGATTTAATGACAAAATTTATAAGTTGTTAATTTTCATGAGTAGATTAAACTCGTCAAGTATTTCACACTATTTAAGTTACATGTTGTATATTATAATTTTTGTATATAAGAGATGTTGTGTGTGTATTTAAATTAATGCAAGTTATTTAAAATTTCAAAGTTTGACGTATAGTTATTAACCTATTAGTGTATATGTTCTATTTTTTCTCGGCTTATGTTTTTGCATCATTTGTAAAATCATCACAAGTTGATTTTAAAATTGATGCAATATATACTGTCGATAAATTGTACCAGTATATTGATTAGTATCTCGGCTTATATTTTTGCATCATTTGTAAAATCGTCGCAAGATGATTTTGAAATTGATGCAATGTGTACTGTCGATAAATTCTACGAGTATATTGATTCGTTTTGGTCTTTTATTCTGACAAGAATATTTATAAACATATTTGGAAGACTCTATCAATGTGTTCTAAGATATATTGATTAGAATTATTGAATGTTAAATGTCAAACCCTCTTATTATACTAACGGCCGAATGGACCTATAACCATTACATAATTCTCGACTATGGTGCAGGGGCCACGACTTCGGTGGATACACTTGTGTATGAAAACCACTCTTACTGCGTACGTAATAAGGATGCAGTGTAAGTGTATTCACTGATGTGGCGATGAATGTACTTTATATTGTAAACGATGGTATGGGGTACTATCATTAGTGATTTCAGAGATTTTGATACAAACACATGCTCACTATATGATTGTAAATGATTTTTAAAGTGAAAACTTCTTTAGCGGCGTTGTGCAGTTTTTAGGATGGGTAAAAAAAAATTAACCTGATCGAATATACACCTGACGTGACCTGATCGAATATACACGGCCGCTTATACACTCGCATTACTGCAGAATGTTTTCTTAATAAGCCTAACCAATTATAGTTCTATTTATTCCCAACATAGGGGTTATATTCCCAACATAGCAATTATTATGAGTAATTACCATCCAACGATTGAAAGTAGCATCTTCCACTCGCTACTCGGATTAAATAAACACTAATTTCGGAGATGAGAAATGAATAAATAGTTTTCACTTCTATCGCCAGTCGCCAAATACTGCCCCACATGTTTTTTTTTTATGGGAATAGTCCCTCCCTCTTTCCCACCACTGCAACTCCTATAAGACAGGACCCACAGTGGTAGACAATGAAATGACACTGAGTGGTGAAGCCTAGGTATGTCCCGGGGATGCTTCGATCTGGATTCTTGGATTCCGCAAAAAATGTTATCGTAAGAGTTCGAAAAAGTAGTTCGATTCCGAAATGATTAAAGTAATTTTTCAGAATTCTTATCTCTGACTATGTGCCCACAAGTGTTTAGTAAGAGCGAGGGAAAACGATTCCATCGCACCACCCGAGGTCAACAGAGAGTTCAGTACGACCTCGTACGATACGGTTTCAACAAATCTTCCTCCCACATACTCTGGCTGTGGAATGTTCTCGCTACCAGTTTTGTCAAGAGCATGGGACTTTAAAAAAACTAGTGATAAGGTTTCTAAAGGGCAAGCAAAGTGCGAGTGATGCTCTTGACGTTGGAAGCATCCATACGAAACCGCTGGTAAAATGCAAATTAATTATAAAATGCAAGCTACAGATTTTAATTGCTTCGTAAAATATATCAAAAATGCACCACATTCCATACATTTTTAGACCTAGTACCAAAGTCTTGAAAGTGAGTCTTTTGAAGGGAGAGCTTTGGGTTTTTCGGTCCTACCGGTAGACTGAATTGTCATAGAAATACAGTGTATCGTCTGACAGTCAAAAACTCAAAACCCTCTTCGATCCGCCATCGGAAAAGCGGCGCGCGACTTCGTGAATTAATATGAGTGTCACGGACTCCTATATTAGAAAAACTGCCAAAGTTGATATATCTATAATATAACTCCCACGATTTACTTCAAATACAGCCTTAACTAGTCAGCTTAAAGTACATTTTTATCTAAACTCATATTATAAATACAAAGGATTAGATTTCTTGTATGTCTTTTTGTTTGTTTATAATAGATCAACTCAAAAACGACTTAACTGATTATAAACGTTCTTTCACAAATAGAATTATTATCTGCGAGAAAAAATTATCCCTACGAAAGTTACAATACTATAATCCAAGGCACCGAAAATTCATTCATTAATATTTTGGTCAGGTCATATATAGGAAGACAAATTACTTCAATTTGTCATTATAATCTGCCCGTGCTATGCTGGGTTGGGTTACTGGTTCATGTAAAATGCGCTCAAGCCCTTTATGAACTTATCCCTCCTTCCCCGTTTTTACACCGGACGACCAAGCGGCAGGAGGGTCTCCACCGCTTTGTTGTTAACATCCCAATATGCCGCAAGCGCTTTGCTTCCTCCTTCATCATACGCACGGTAAGCTGTGGCACACTCTCGAACGACGTGTTTCCAGATTGGGTATAACATGGGTTTCTTCAAGGCTAGAATGAGCAGGCATCTTGTGGGTACGCGTGGTCCACCTTAGACCACATCTTCACTTACAAGCAGTTGAGAAACTGCAAGCGCAAACCCATTCAACAAAAAAAATCAACTACAATTTTTTAAATCATACTTCTGCTCATAATGGGTAATGTACAAGACCAATCTGTCAAATTTCTTTTATAGATTTTCAACTTTATCACATAAGCATAAAGTTCACTTTCAATTAGGAAATTTTGACGGATTAGTTTAGCTTGATGTGCTGGCGTCTGTACAACATTTTAATTAAATCATTTGTTATCTGTAATTTATTGTATTTTATGAAGAGAGGTCATTCACCATGTCGTATCAGTTGGGACCAATCGTTCGATTGTGATAGCCCTTGTCCATTCAAAGGTCACTATAATATCGATAGGTGCCTACTCCTTGGACGTCATTACAATGAGGCTTGAGAGAAAAAATAAATAAGATATAGTAGCTGATTTCATAATGATTTGTAAATATATACACCAAAGAACTTTGGCTAATAGATATTTTTGTCTGTTTATATCAACCTGGCCTCTGTTTTGTTCCGGAGAAAAGGGGAAAAATTATCTTTGTTTATAATATACTATCTAATTGTCAGCGTATATAATATGGCGTTTACAGTTGGCTTAGAAGGCGTCCACTGCTTCTCCAGACAATATGGCCAAGCGGAGGCTCAAGCAGCAAGCGAATAAAGCTACAACCTAAGTTAACGGCGCTAGAGGGCATCCTGGCTCAGGGCGGTTAGTGGCGTCGAAATGCTTGAGGACGCTTTGTGTAACCGTCGCTCTACGTTAGTTAGTATACGTGAATTCGCGGACCGCTCATCCGATTGAAGATCGAAGTAGGCATATTATAGATACGTATTCCATAGAGGTTTAATATTTTAGCCACGATACAAGAAAAGTGATATTTTCGATGTTTTTAGATCTACCTTAACAATCCTGTACGATGTTACGAGACCCTTCGCGATTGAGTCCGAATCGCACCGGTCTGGTTTTTATCTCGAAATTGTGCCATCTTGGAGAATGACCACCAAATGGGGATGATGCGATGAGTTTGTTCAAAATTCATAGCCAACGTTTTGTGAAAATTCGATTGATTAGGATACGATGGACCTGGAATACCCTATGCTTAAAAGTCCCTTTAAATAAATAAAGAAATAAAAAGACGAAGATTAATCTTGTATGACGTATGTGTCTAAGTGGTGACGCATATGTGTTAAACTTCACGTATTCGTGTAGCTGCTTTATATGAAATTGAGCTAACGAGTAGATCAGTTATCATCGCTGGACACATACATATATAAACTATGTCACCAACCTTCCATCGAACGATGATTAGTTCAAAGACACATAATTATATTCAAAGATATTTCTTAACCCGTTATACAGCTGCCTCTAATTTATTGGTTTTGAACTTTATTACAAGCTCATAGAGTTCGAAATACTGTGGGAACTACATCTATTTGGAATTATATTCCTGTATCGTAGAAAACTTTACATAAATGCAATTCTCCAACGCAATCCAGGTATAGAACTATAAATGAGTCAAATTTAGTCACGGGTGGAACGTTCACTATGTTAACTTAACGCGTCATTTTTAATAGTTTTAAAATTCATATTTTTCAATACTTTATATTTTAAAATTTTGTTTCTAAATGGCAAGGCATGTGTTTGTATTGGAATTAAACTTAATATACATATGTATAATTGTCTCTCTCTATGTGCCCCAATATGACTTTTATGACTAGATTTTGTATGTCTATAACTTTTTAGGATTAAGAAGATATCATAAGAAACTAAGTATAATAATATAACAAATAAATGTATATATGAAATATATTATTATTCAAAGAGTCTATCACAAAACTTCCAATAGGATTTTAAAGGTTTTATTCTAAATGAGAAAATATATCACTAATGTAATAAAATAATATAATAATCTTAGATGACAGTATTGCCATCAATGACAGATATAAAAAAAAATATTCACCCTTAAAAATAATGCAAAAGTTTTCGTCACAATTTTATATTTTAGAAAAAAAAAAATTCTATTAAATTTATTACACCAGATTTATGTTCTAGATGGACATTTAAAGCGACCATAAATGTTTTACTTTATCGGTTTTAATGTAAACTTTTTGAGTTTTTGTAACAAGTTTGATGTGGTAGTGAACCTCATATTAATATATTTGACAAAGTTATAGTAAGATTAAATAAGTTCCAAGATTAAATATCCTGATCAAGAAAACATTTACATGTTAACCACAAAACTGTTTCAAATTCATTCCTCAAACTACTGCCATTATTGATGTTTTAGATGTTAAAATTAATTATTGCGAATAAATCTTTTCGTATATTTTTAAATATTATACATAACTTTTGATTGTAATCTGTGAATAACTGTTTAAATTATTTACTGAATTTGTTTTGTTAAAGTTAAATTTATTCTAAAATTGTTTATATCAGAATGAGTGTGCTATGGTGGTTCAGTGTGAAATAAGTAGCTCTTTTTAACCTTTTTTGCCTTACCTGGGCCTGTACTGTATGATAGCATAATACAACGTGAAGTAATTAATAACGAAAGTGAATTATTATTAATACCTTAATAATGATATTATGCTCCAAAATCTTCTAGTTACTTATTTAGTACGGTAAACGGGTGAATAGAAATGTCGGCAATATCCATGCATAAGTGAGATTGCAACCACCCAGAGTGGTTTCAATTCTGTTACACTCATTACACTGGTGTTGAATAGTAAAACGGGGTGAATTGAACTGGCGGCAATATCCATGCATAAGCGAGATTGCAACCACTCCAATGTGGTTGCAATTCCGTTACACTCGCAACACTGGTGTTGAACGGTAAAACGGGGTGAATAGTAATTAATGGCCGTAATATCCATGCATAAGTGACATTGCAACCACTCCAGTGTGTTTGCAATTCCGTTACACTACACAATAGAAATGGCGGCTATATTATATAAGTAAGATTGCAACCACTCCACAGTGGTTGGAATTCTGTTGTACACCAGCGTTGATAGTGTCCACGGACGGCGGTGATCACTTACTAGCCCATTAATATTGCTATTATAAAACAACAAAAAGTTCCCGCCCTTTTCGGCTCTGTTCACCCTACTGCTGCTATCTATATACCTGCTAACTATTCACCCCGTTTAACTTTATATTCAACTGACCTCTTACGAATAAGGTAATAATAATTTCGATGTCAAATTTTGGAAAATGCAGAAAGAGCCATACACTGAACACCAAGTATCTGTTTTCAAGGTGATGTCTCTTAAAATCTATGTATATTTCTTTGTATCGTACTTCCATAGGGGCACAACATATTCAGGACCATATCTTCCATAAGATTCGTAATTTTACACGAACTTAACAGTGTAGAATAAGAATTTACGTATCCTGGAATACAAGCAGAAACATAATCTGACCGTGGTAATGTAAATAGTTGGGGTCGTATAGCTGCCTCTGCTTGCCTCCCATTATACGTCAAACTTATAGTAGACTTTGTTAATAATGACACAGAAGTCTTAGTTGAACTTGCCTTAGGTTCTCCAAATCGTTGTATAAATAAAATAGTTTAAACATTTCGTTATTGAAATCGGGAATTTTAATATTTTAATATTAAATTATTTTAAAATATATTGTAGAGTATAACATATCATGTACACAAATATAGAACTTTATACTAAATCTTATTTTTTGGTTTTGGTTACTGGTATAGTTGAAAACTATATTCGCAATTTTTATCCATAATTATGACTAAACGGGCTTGAAATCCTGTAAAAGTTTTAGGTAAAATAGACTCGTCGAAATTGACTTCTTAGACGTTACGACGCGAATTCCATACATCTTTATTAATTTCCCTCAGCTTTGTGACGCGAGTTCCATATTATTATACGTCTTAATTTTTCTCAACGTTTCGACGCGAGTTCTATGCACCTTTTTTAATTGTCCTCAAAGTTTCGACGCGAATCACATACTTACAGTTTTTCAGTTTTCGTCAACGTGTTGACGCGAGTTCCTTATACGTTTTTAATGTTCCTCAACGATTCGGCGCGAATTCGTATCTTACTGCGTCATAATTAAAATGTGTACCTAAAGTTTTTAATGAGATTGAAGTCCATTTTAGTCATTATTATGAAAAGGTTTGTATAAATTACATAGACGTCACTGACTACACAAAGCTCAAGAACTAGAATGAATGAAACGAGCATTTTATCTACAATACGTGCAAAAGACAACGTCAATCATAATCTATTATATCTATAATTCGGAACGCCGATACAAAACTATTTAAATACAGTTACGCTTTACAATGTTACTTTAACCTTAATGGCCATAGAGTTAGTTCATAATTCATTGAATTTGGGTCTTATTACAACACTAATAGAGTTTAAAATATAGTCCTCCTTATTGATTTCGATAACGGCGACCCTTAGAAATCACTTTCTTTGGTGTGCCCTTAGATGGCTTTATTATTACACTATTGTGCTATTAGGGGTTAAGAAAAGACAACAAACACTTGAAATTAATCTCTGTATTGAGGGGAACTTTACAAACATGCTATTTGTGGACACGAAGAACAGATTGTCTCAGAACAGCTAAGCGGACAGCCGAGTCTCACTAATAGAGTCCTGTTTTTTCCCTTTGGGTACCCTAAAGAAAGATGGCGAATTGAGCTAAGCCTACATGATATAGATAAAAATGTTGACGTTGTCTTAAGTTACGTATGAAGATACAATTTATACTTATCTACTTATAGCATAAGACAGATACTATAAGCTAGTTTTTACTCCACACTGGTTTGGAAAGAAACATCAGGAGTTGGCTTCATATATGTACATTGAGGAACTATTAATGAAAAAAATTTAACTTTTACAAACACATTATTTTGGTTTTGATTACAATAAATTTAGTGGATTCTTTTAAAAGATAATTTTTATAGCAAACGGCGTAAAACTATACGTACTTACCTATAATTCTTTCATTAATTAGAAATATTGCTTTCTTTAAATGTTATTTTAAAAATAAGAGATTAAATTATTCTTTGAGTTAATGAAATTAATCGAAACTAATATATTTACTCTTTCGTATTTTTAGAAACATATTTTTTAAGTTTAATCGCAATCCATGCTGTAAATTACATCTAATGGCTACTTTTTTATAATCTTATATTTATATTTATGAAATAAGCCACAAAACTTACTGTTTCAAAACTTATTATTACTAATATGGACTTATTCGTATCTAATATTTACTGATTCGTATTTTTACAAACAATTTCTTTGAATTTTGGTCTCAATCAATCTAGTGAATTACTTTTAAATTGTTATTTTTTATCATAATTAATTAAAATTAACCCTAAATCTTCAATAGAGTTTATGAACTTAATCGTACTAATATATTTACATATTTACTCTTTAGTATTTTCACAAACAAACTCTTTGAATATTTGTCACAATCAATTTAGTGAGTTACCTACTTTTGTAATTTACTAGAATTAATTTATATTTCTGAAATAAACCTCAATACTACCTATCTTCATTTGGGTTCATGAACTTAATCGCGACTATATTTTCTGAAATTTTGCAGGGAATGCCTTGCTTACTATATCTATAAAATATATGTTTACGTATATGATGTGCGTGTATACAGGTGTTATGTAAAAAGTGTTCACCGCACTAATTGGTTGGAATATCATTATCAGATACTAGCTGTGCTCAGGAGTTTTACCCGCGTTAAATTTTATAAATTATCACAGCTCCTCCCCTGGAGGTGATAGCGTGATAATATGTCGCCTTTATATTGACCCGACATCGTAGTAATATTCATGCAAAATTTGAAGTTTTTGAGTTTAGCCCGGACATACATACAGACAAAAATTCTAAAAACTATATTTTTGGCATCGATATCGATTGAAGATCACGCCACTAGTATCCATTTTAAAATATATTCAATGTAGGTACAGTTTTGATTTTCCTACGATTTTATTATATCAGATATACACACGATACAGATACCAATAAGAGGCGCATATTACGGCGCTCATAGACAGTTGCTCTCACTGATCTGTCAGTGATCGCTGAAGTTAAGCGCCTGGGTACGCGGTGTCTCCTTAATGCGCACTGACACAAGAACTGGCCTAGCTGACGTCTCCGCCTATAAGCTAATCCTTACCGGTCCGTAGGCGATTGGCGACTTAAAACAACTAGAGGGATGGATACACTTTATCTTCTTATTGGCGTGTCGATGGCAACTAAATAATTTTAGTCGCCCAGAACGTGAATATACATAAAGATAAAGATTGTTTTAGTTGCATAAACATAAGTGTGCATACATGTGCATGCAAGATGTTAAAACAAGTTTTAAAATACAGTCATGTTTTGCCACTACGGCGAACAAAGTTGAATAAAAATAAATTATATCTATCACATAGAAAACAGTTTACCAATAACCCAACAGTAAGAAAACGCCAGACTCCAACTATAATTGCATCACTTTGGAAAAGAGCTGGTACTCTTACACTGCTGGACCGATATACCAAACATAGCTAAAAACCACCGCAAGGAAACTAGCTTTGCAAAAAAACCGCATCAACATCGGATCATCCGTTTGAGAGCTACGATGCCACAGACTGACATTGACGTTAAACTTATAATAATAATAATAACAAATACTTTATTTCAGCAATAAAAATCGCCATATTGTGTTAATACAGATACTTAAACACTATATTAGTTCTACTAGGATCTATTTTTGATATCTAGCAGGATTTGAACATCGGGTTGACACATCGGGACTATCCATTTTCCCTGCTAGCATAATTAGAATTCCGTTGGTGCTCCCATGCAACCGAGTTAATTGCATGCGATCGCTTTCTTATTATGCCGTACCCTCTTTTTGCGCCAGAAACTTAGTAACACTAATATTATAACGCTGAAAGTTTGTGAGTGTGTTACTTCTTCACGTCTAAACGGCTAGAGCGATTTTAATAAAATTGGTTTGGAGTTAGTTGACAGTCTAGATTACCACATAGGCTATAATTTATAATGTTTAACGCGGTTAAAACCGCGGAGCACAGCTAGTATTACATATTTTAAGAAAACCGTAGTATGGACTAGTGGACAAGCAGCAGAATGCCTTGCACAACTAGTTTTTACCGTGTTCGTTGAACACTAATTATTTCAACTCATGTATACACAATTATTTTATTGCTTTAGAAACCTTAAAGCTAGATTGCAATAAAAATAACTATATCAAAAGAGTAAATTGCGTCATCATATAAGTAAGCGACTAAACATACGTTTTTTTACAGTGAGCATTTTTAAGACTCAATGAACGGATAAAAATTTAAATAATGAGTTCATTGGATCACAATATGCGATAATACGTTATTATGTAATCTTTAACACGTCTTCTTTGATGATTTGTAAACTGATCAATGCTTTATCATTCATTGTGGACACGGGTCTCGATCGCGATAACAATTAAGACAAATAATTATTACCTTTTGGTTTACCAGCTTCCTCTTCGGGAATCTCAGTTTTCGGTAACAACCCTCGCATTGTCTTGATATTTTTTTGGAACGAAGTTCGTTATCGCGCGTTGTGTAATAGGGCTAGACGGAAAAAATTAAGACGAAAAGTTGTGACGACACTTTGCTAAAGTAAGGTATTGTAAGCCGAGCGGCGTGCGCATGTTTCTTTGTCTGTTTGACGGGCCTGTTGGCGTGGTTGGTAGATACGCTGCCTTTCACGTCGCAGGTCGTGGGTTCGATTCCCACCCGGGACAGATATTTGTATGCATGAACATGTCTGTTTGTTCTGAGTCTGGATGTAAATTATCTATATAAGTATGTATTTACAAAAGAAAAATAGTATATGTAATATATCAGTTATCTGGTTTCCATAGCACAAGCTCTGCTTAGTTTGGGATCAGATGGCCGTGTGTGAATAATGTCTCAGTGTGAATAATGTCCCAGGATATTATTATATCTGACTCTCTCTCTCTCTCTTATAGAAAGCAAGCCAGATATTTTCGTTTCGTCTTTCTATTTCGCATTGAACAGTGTGGTGTCGCGATGATTATTTTTGTTGATAGTATACAAGAAAACGCAAAAATAGAATTTTATTACAATTCCTTCAGTAATTAATCGGAAGGAACTTCGTTCCATCCGGGTGTCCCTTGACACGTCTCAAGTTTTTATTATTGTGTACGGCACTATCGGTATGTCTACACACAACACTAACACCTCCATAAACTTATATATTCCTCCCTCTTTTTTCATCGGGCTACCAGGCGTCGGGACGGTCCCCACCGTTTTGTTGTTGACATCGCTTTATGCCGTACGAAGCGCTTTGCTTCCTCTTTCATCATGCGCATGGCTAAGCTGTGGAACACCCTCCTGAACGACGTGTTTCCAGACTCATACCACATGGATTTATTAAAGGCTAGAGTGAACAGGCATCTTATAGGTACCCGCGGTCACCTAGACCACATCGTCACATACCATCAGGTGAGATCGTGGTCAAGCTCAAACTCATCCAGCATAATAAAATGAACCCGTGTCCACAATATATGATAATGTGTAGAAATCCGAAAAGCCTAAAAGCTTTAATTTTATTTTGTTTTTATTTTTCAATTTTGATTATATTAGATAGGTAGGTATCTATTATAGTGACTGCTGACAAAGGGTCGTTCGTTAAATAGACCATGAAGTCGAAAAACTTGAAATTGGATAAATTCTATACAACCTACTTTAACTTTTTCTTTGCCTAAGCATGACCATCTCGTTAACATTCCCTATCGAAAAAATAAAGAAAGATTAATCATTTGCCCATTTTTGAGTTGAGATTTAAGCTTTGCGAATAAGGCTATAGAACTAAAATTTGGTTTGGTATGTGTTATCAATATAATATGATCTTTCACATGCAACTGTGCACATATCACTTGGCCATGTTTTCTCGAAACAAGGCCGACGAATTACACTTACTTACATCCTTTGTACCCTAAAGTTGATCTGCCGGTAAAAAGGTTATAAACGACAACGTTCAACACGCCAATTTACCTCCTAAATATAAATATTAATATAGTCTTCAACCTAGAATTTGATTATATAATGTGTAAATGTCTAGGGAAAAAGAAACTAATATGTTGGTGGTACGACTTCCGTGCTTTTTTAAATTACGTTTGTTGTTTCGTAATCTATTTTGAAATATTATTGTAATTGTAACTATTATTGTTAGACAAATATCTAAAAAATGTATTCAATGCTGTGTTTTAATTGTAAGTCAATGAATGTTTTGGATATAAAGGGTATTTATCGTATAAATGTTGTGGCGGAGTGGAATTTATATCAGACTTATAGGATCTTCTATGTAGATATATATACTCTGTTTGCGGTTTGTGTGTGTATGTGTGGGTTTAGAGAAATATATTTATGTTTATATGCTGTATCAGAAGATATACCTTAATATGGTATATCTCAGTATGGTCAGTATCTTATTAGTTACTGCGATTCTAAAATGTTAAACCTAATACAGAATAAAGCTTAGTACTTCGTACAGAAAATTTTCTTTGTCTTACACACTTAAATAAATATATACTCTTATAACAACGCAATACAGTTCAATCTCGCTAGTGCAGACGCTGTATACCTTTGCTTTTATTTACATAGAGACCGTGTGCGAAACCAAATATAAGACGAATCATTATGATTGCTCCTAGTCAAATCATTCTGTCTCTCTTCCTTTCGCTTAAGAATAAGAATCGGGCCAGTTGAGTCAGATGTATCTGTACTGTCACATCATAGTGCCGAGTGACACAGGCATGCTTATAGCCGCTTGCCGTCACCAGCTCGTAAACGATTAACTCTTTATAAGTCGAAGAGTGAACTGAAAGGGGTTTAATCAGAAGTCACTCTAAACTGTAGTATGTGCAACAGTGGCTAGAACCTGTTGTGTAATCGATGATTTGAAAACCAGTAAAGTCTCCAAAGTTAATGCACATCATCAGCCTAATATCGTCCACTGCTGGACATAGGCATCCCCAAAGGTTACTATAACGTTGGCATTTGGAGGGGTTTGCGCTTGTCACCGCGCTTGGCAGCGCTGTCATCGGATTATGAAGGTATTGAACAACCACTTGCGTTTGCGCAGATTCTTGTGCAGTATAATTTTGCCGTGTAGTTTGCTTAACTCGGCTAGTCTTTATGGAGGTTTCCAGCCGCAGCTGAAGTTCTGCTAGGATCACTAAAAAGCAGTTCATATATAAAATATAAAGATAATATAGGCTATCATGATAATAGCCGCAAAGTTTGACGCAAGTACCTTCTTTAAAATTAAATTAACGTAATTTGGTAGGTATCTTACATGATTTGTAAAGATGTCGCAACTATAATAAAAAGTATTATAAAAAAACGTACGAAAACCGGCTTTACTCTCTATGTAATAAAGACACTGTCAATGTCGCAGTGTATACACAGAAGAGGCGTCGGCTGTACATATCAATGTCATCTTTACATGGATCGCTGTAGTGAAAATTAGCCAAAACAAAATAATCTCTCGCGCTTAATAGCCTATACAAACGATTTAATTCGCATACAAACGTAAATTATGAATGGAGAAACACACACAGACACACAAACATTGATTGTATGAGTGTATTATCATGTTTTATAATAATATATGAAAATTTTAATGGAAGTGCGAGTAAGCGATTGTCGTTGCTCCTAGTATTATCCAATGTTCTAAATAAGTATGTTATTGTACTTTCTGTACGTTCTAATATCATCCTTATGTATTTGACAATAAGGTGCAACAATTGTTTGCTAAGAAACTAGTGCGTTGCCATCGTAAAATATGTTTCAGTGGTCTATAAACTAACTATTTGCATATTCAACCTTTAATAATAATGAAGTACTAGGTTAAATTCCCGGCTTAGGAGAAAAAATCTATTAGAATTTACCTTTCAAATAAAAATTCACATTAACCCGAATAAAATAAGTCATCGCCAGTCATATCCTCTTTAAGAGCCTTTGATAGGCTGAGTGCGTGCAAAACATATTTTCCTTTTTACAACAAAATTGGCCACATTATTCAGAAATGTAAAAAGTAGAACAGTTGTTAGATTTGCACGACTATGGGTTCAGATTTCTTTTAAACTAATGGTATAATGCTACTATTTACTCAGAAGTAGGTTGATTTATAGCAAATTGTAGCCCGGTCAATGAGGTCATCAAAAATCTTAACTTATCAAACATAAAAAGTATTCAAATGTCCATTACCATGATCACTTGACCATCAGGTGACCCACTTACTAGATGTCTTGCTATAAGATAAAAGAAAAAAAAATGCGGGGCGGGGCTGCGGTTGGGCATCCTCCAGGTAGATGCAGCATGTAGGACTCACAGTGTACAGCGACGCGTACCCGCCCCGGAATGCTATGTGGATACTATCGCCCGCGAGTAGACCTACTACAAAAATATATTAGTCATACTAAAACAAGGTCATTATTGAGTTTTATCAATATTCCAGAACATAACAGAAATACTGTCGAGAGATGCCGTCATCTTAAAACATATCGGGTTCAATTTAATTAGTAACCGGATCTTAGCAGACCATGTTTATGTTTATAGTATAGGCGATGAACATGTCATAAAAATAACGGAAAAGTTTCAGATACAATATTGTTTGATCGGAATCGTTAATATTCTTCATGATATAGCTGAAAGCATCTTTGATAATTTCAAATTATTTCAATGCAAGCTGCATTCATATTGGTGTCATCCGTTTTGGAGTAACAAAGTCACAACAGATATTCAGATAAAGGCTTCTCAATATAACTAAAACACTACTCTTTGTCGAGAAATTAATATGTTTATATTGTACTCGAAATCGCACTCACGCAAAGCGCGGCTCATTCTTCATTTGTTCGCCGTACAAATTTGAATCGTTCCCGCGCGGTCGTATACCCTCTCAACCGCCCGCGCGCCAATATGTTCCCTTAATAAGGCATAACGCATGTTCATAATTCATTAATTTTAGTTCTTATAACAATAGAATAGAGTTTAAAATGAGGTGGTAACTATTATACCATTACCCCATTAGGAGTTAAAGGACAGCCACTGAAAGAATGCGTTATTGATATCCGTCAGTTGATCATGACTCTACTATGACTATGAAAATAAACTAAATTACTATAAATAAAAATAATGGACGTTTTGAGTTCAATCTTAATTTTGTACCATTAATGATTGGAACAATCGGATGAGCAATGGAGTATTGAAAAGTGCTTCTATTACCTATCTATTTCTATCAATACTAATGGAAGGAAGTCTGCTTATGATCTTAGAAAAAATAACTATGTTGGACAATCGACCTCATCCACTGAAACTTCTTTTACGAAGGCACGCTATCAGGATAGTGCAGATCGAAAGCTAAGCTATAGCAGACTGGGGAATCTAGCAGCATAAATCATGACACCCCAAAGCAAAAGAAGAATCCTAAAAATAACTGTTCGCTAAAACATCTAAGAAAAACTGAAAGTTATTACTCACGATTCTATCTTTGACACAATTAAGCTAATTTAGATGTCACTGCATACATCTCTCTCTAATATAGCTCATATGAAACGAAACGAGCATACATAGAACTGTCTAACGTGTCGCTTATTTTCTTTCAGCATTTTGCATCAATACTAAGTTGATGCAACTAAAGATGTCATGTTCTTATATAAGAACTATATTGGATATAAAACCAATATTAAATAGTTTGGTTGGTGTTGCATAGAATCGGGGGCATTATACTTCCCTCAATGACTCCAATCATCAGTTTTAACTTTGTTTGTCCAAAAGAACACACCTCAACCTTTATAACAATTTGTTATATATTTGAGGGTACTTCAGCTTTGTTTTTAGGATACGTAATTTAAACATGGCTTTAATTATTCTACTCTTCATTCAACCGTAATACCTACAATTTAATTAACTATATTTAACACATAATGTTTTTAAGTATCTTATAGTTCTATTAGCTCCAGGTATTTCATGATTTATGCTGCTAGAAATAGAGAAAATAATGCTTTTGTCTAAAAATGTACTCGAGTTAAATTTATCAAACTACCGTAAACACTATTTAAATATGTACAGCAAAATAATCCTTAGCCTGTAATTGAAGCATCAGTCAGCAATCGTACAGATCAAAAATAAATAAAAAAATGCGATTGAAGATCTAATAACATATATAAAAGTCCTCTGTTAGATGTAAAAAAGCAGATCGATTCTAGAGAACACTTTATGGTCGGCCACCGTGGTACCTCGACCGCACTCCACTGTTGCCTTGACCGCCATTTTGAACTTGTATCGCAGATTTTTTGGTTAGACCTCACCCTTAAGCACTATTGCAAAGGGTCCTGTCTCTATTGCTCCTGTCACCATTGTAAAGGGGTGAATATAGACGCTTCAGGCACAGGTTATGGTATAGTTAAATGCAGTAGTTTAAGAACTTTTCCTTCTGTATTGGTTTGGTTAGTGAATCAAGTTTTTTACTTTCTCGTCTCAGTGCAGTTAGACAGAGACATTGTTTTCTTGATACATAACATTGTGCCTACAGTAACAAATACTTGTATAAGTAGTTTGGATGTGTGGTGTAACAAACATGGGTATCTATCGTTGTGATATTGTTCTCTACTATGCTGACTACGTGGTTTTACTATACATGGATTAAATAGTTTGGCATATTTTAATGTATACTGTTGTTTTATTTATATTTATGAACCTAGATCTACATTTAGCTACCCACTCTTAATCCTGGTTATAAACTCAATCCTGCAAAAACTAATTTTTCTTCGAGTTTATAGAGTCATAGCTAATTTCGCAGAATTTTGCCTCGAGCCTCGAGTTATATAAAAAAATACTTCGCATGGAAAGAGATATCAAGAAGTGAAATACCAAATACAATTTTTAAAAGTCAAAACTACTCTTGTCAAAATACTCCATAATTTTCGTACTCGTAATGGTAATTTCATTTCAAGATTAAATTGTGTAACAGGAGCAAAATAACAGAGCAGACGTTGAATCAAGGGTTTATTATACAATTAAAATGTGTAAAACGGTCAAAAATTACAATTCAATCGAATCAGGTCGGATCCCAAAAAATCAGAGAGCTATAAGTCAACATGAACATTGTTGTCAAATTTAAATAAAACCCAAAGAACCCCACAGAAAAATAAAGGCATTTGGGCCAGTACTATAAATTATGAAGAAATTATTAAAAGAGGAATGTTACATCATTTATGAGCATGTTTACAATCATTAATTAATCGAGGAATATGTTTATTAAGTGTTTTATGATGTTTGTGTAGAGAGAGGGAAGAGCTGGCTAACAATAGCTTAAAGCTTTAAAGAGTATTTAATTTATTATAAATCCAACATTTCCAAATATGTAAGATTATTTTGGATGTTATTTAAATGAGAAAAATCTCGCGCCACCACCTCCGTGGCTTAGTCTGGAGATGACTAGCCTTAGAAAACCATTTTCAATAGTGATGGACAGCATCAATTATTATTATATGACTTCCTATATACTACTCTGTCAAGAAAGTACCGGGAAAAGATCAATTATATACAAAATGTTTGTTATTCATCCAAATTTATTTTATCACCTTCAAAGTATGCTCCTTCAGAAACGATACACTTACGCCAACGAATAATCCATTCATCAAAACATTTTCTAAACGCTGCTTTCGGAATTGAGTTCAGTTCTCGCCGCGAATTCTTCATGTCTTCTACCGATTGAAAACGGGTACCACGAAGTGGTAATTTGAGTTTAGGAAAAAGAAATAAGTCAGCTGGAACCATATCTGGTGAATATGGTGGTTGCTGGATGGTATTTGTTGAGTGTTTGGTCAAAAATTCGTTCACAATGATGGCCTTGTGCGAAGGCGCATTATCGTGGTGCAAAATCCAAGAATTTTCTTTCCACAAATCTGGCCTTTTCGTCGAATTGGCTGAACGCCGCATAACGCTCAAATAATATTCTTTATTTACCGTTCGACCTTCCGGTAAGAATTCAGAGTGCACAACACCGCGATAGTCAAATAAAACAGTCGAAATGACTTTGACTTTTCACTTTGGCGTGGTTTTTTCGGTTTCGGTTCAGTTGGAAGGCGCCACTCCGAAGCTTGTTGACTAGTTTGCATGTCAAACTCGTAAACCCACATCTACCCACCAGTCTCCAGTAACAATGCGTTTCATGAATGTTGGGTCGGAATTGACTCGTTCTACCATGTCCTCAGCGACTTTCATGCGATTGAGTTTTTGGTGAAAATTCAGATCTTTTGGGACTAGCCGAGCGGCAACATGTTTCATACCCAAATGATTAGTTAAAATGTTACGAATCGACTCGTGAGATACAGAAAGTTCGGCGGCTATCTCTCTCAGAGTTGAATGAGGATTTACAGTCACAATTTCCTTCACTTTTGCGATGTTAACTTCAGTTGCAGACGTTGATGGCCTACCAGAGCGAGGCAAATCTTTCATCACATCTCGACCGCTTTTGAACGCTTTGAACCACTCATAAGCACGAGTTTTTGATAAGATAGTCGATTCACCGTAAGCCTTCTGTAACATTTTCAGTGACTCCGAACACGAAATTCCATTAGCGATGCAAAATTTAAGACAAACTCTTTGTTCGATATTTTTGTCCATTATGAAATTCGCAATACACGCTATATATGATATTACTAAAACCAGCACTGTATTTAATATAAATAACATGCAACTCAAACTCCGCGCCAAAATGGAAAACAGTTGTGCCAATCTAACAACAACAAAAAAAAACAAAAACTTTAATTTGGAACCATAAACAAATCATCCATTCCCGATACTTTTTTGACTGAACGTATGTTTCACCACAGCGAAAACCTCTCTAACTGAAACGCGATACAACACCCCCGATCTACCCGACAACTGACACTAATACTAAACTACAAATTATTTACTCTGTTCATCGGCATAATAATGTTCTTAGTTTTGAGAAACCTCACAATCCATAGGTATCCATAAACCTCATCATCAGAGAATTAATTAAACATTTATTATGGATCGGGATATAAATACGGTGTGTTTAAAAAGAAATATCGAACAACTTTAAAGTTTATCGCTTATATTCTTGAAGCTTATATCAATAGATCAATGTATTCAACATTAAGCTACGATATTTAGAGACGTCCGTGACGATGGAGAGGCAGGAAAAAGTGTGGTGCAAACAGAATATTACAAATTACGTTTAGTGAGATGCGCTCGGCAGCTCTATCTATACCTCGCGCCACTTGCCCGCCTCCTCGCAGGTTATTCCTATAAAATAACGGATTATTATAATTATTATTATAATATATATATAAACGGATTATTATAAGAAAACATACTTTTTACAGTTTCATACCCAAAGGGTAAAACGGGACCCTATTACTAAGACATGATGTATGTATGTCTGTCACCAGGCTGTATCTCATGAACGTGATCGTTAAATAGTTGAAATTTTCAAACAAGTTTGTTGTTGCTATAACAACTAATATTAAAAATAGTTTAAAATAAATGTATAAGGGGCTCCCATAGAACAAACGTGACTTTTTTACTAAACTTCACTTTAAATATAAAAATAAATATTTAAGGGGGACTCCCGTACAGCAAAACTGATATTTTCGTTTTGAAAGATAATTTGGAACCCTTCGTGTACGAGTCTGACTCGCACTTGACCGGTTTTTACACATATTTGACCCGACAACAAAAACGGGTCCACATTTTCATTTCATTTGTGTCAAATATGTCCGTTATTCTTTTATGAACATTTCAATAACTTTATTATAAAGTTTATAATCAAAACATGTATTAAAACTTTAGTTTATGCACTTTGGTCAATTTTATTGCGCCTGATTAAAACCTTTAAAATTAAACCTATAAAAATAAATAATTTAAGACAGTACATTTTCTATAGAAAAAGGTTCTTTTATGTTCAAATTGTCATGGCCTGTCAGAATTGCACTGTGAGATTTGTAAATAAACAAGATACGGGTTGTACTTATACTGATGCTAGTGTGGAAATTTTTATTGTTTTTGTTCTAAATTGTCTAATTATGGTAAGTAGCCAAAATAATTACTTCGCGTACGCTTCACTTCCTTAATCTTAGACGCATGTTTTATTGGAGTTCGAGTAACGATAACGTTTCACGGTATCACGGATCGCTGGCGTAGGAATGGCGACACTTAATACCAGTATTTTAAATTCCTTTCTTCGCAATATCTATGTGACTAACATTTTCATGAACACTATATAGAATTGTTTTATTATTTGAATATGCTAATATATCGTACTACCATCACCCAACATTCTCAATTCTTTCAGGATAATGAAGTGGATGTCATTGTAAGTGAATTGAAACAAACCGACTCCCAAAAAAGTGTCTCCACTTCAAACGGTTGCTCACTCGCATCTACGGACGATACCTCTGAGAAATTCAACTCTTCAGGAAGAGATACATATGTTCTAGATTGGGATAGTGAAAGTGATTCTTCCATAGAAGAATCTAAAAGTACAATAAGTCTTAAAGAAACTCCTAGATCTTTAATCAGCAAAAATATACAATGTGAAGCCATAATTAATGTGAACAGAGCTTCTAGTATTTCTAGATCCGTATTCGCACAAGAAACATATACACAGACGAGTAAGACTATCATAGAACTAGCAGAGACTGATAAAGCTCTCAAAATACCGGTTCACAACAGTACCTTAGAAACCCAAACTTCTTTAATATCAATAACAGAGAGTAGAACTGTTGAATACAGGATAGAAGTATCAGGAAACAACATTATTTCTAAAAACGAGTTGGTTGGTTTTAATAACGGCTTTGATAAATTTGTTAGCGATCATAATATGCCGTCGTGTATTTCCAATACTACTGTAAACTTTCCTTCAGAATCCATGATGTTAATGAATACGGAACCTGAAAAAGCTGAAAATATTTGTAGCAGTAATAGTTTTACTGACAAAAATGTAGGACTTATTGCAGACGGAGGATCTAAAGAAACTAGTGAACTCGAACTGTCTCTAGACGACACTGATTTAGAGGATGATTCTTTGAAGAGCCCTACAATTCAAAACCTAAACAGATGGGAGGACCAGAGTGAATGTATAACTCCAAAATCCGTTGATAATGAGATCTCTGAACTTTATAACAAGTTGTATGAATGCATGGATTTAGAAAGCTATTCATCCAATGAACCTGCAATGAAACACTGCGGACATTTAACACCTCTGTCAGAAGAAACGACAGTAAAAAAAGAAAGTATAGAAACTATAAAACCTACTAACAACGTCGTAAGCACTAAAGAAGATAACGAAGTATTATTCACAGTAAACTCTGGAATGAAAGTTAAATTGTTCCCACATCATGATAACTTTAAGTTACCGCCGATTCACAACAATGGGCCTACTTTAGATTTTCTGTTTGATACTTCCAAACCTAACAGAATAGTTCAGGCTGGCAAGATAACGTATGAAGAAATTAAAGAAAGACCTAAAGATAGGTGGGAAATTGGAACTAAGGAGCTGGCTTCTGGTGAAAGTCCACTCATAACTGTTAGAAGTGGTAAGTTATAATATAATAATTATATATTTGTTGTACATTTCAATTACAGTAATTAAAAATAATATACTGTCACTACAATAATAAGTAATACTGTACTTTTGTCAACTGACAAAAGTGCAGATAGATTAACAATAATCCGTGAACAGATCACAGCTAGTGTTCAATTTTAGAAGCGTGCTGAGCTGTTGTAGCGATTCAAATTACTATCATCATTATTAATAATAACCTGTTGGTAGATGGGTGGATATTCACAATAACGGGAACAATTGGTATCGTATGTAGTTTTTCCATAATAACGCCATGGCCACGCCTCGTATGCAAGTTGTCATACATATTTGGTATACCGTCCAGTGCCCTACGGCGTGTCTATGAGTCTACATATCTTTATCTAGTTGATAATTCTAAGTGCCTGTCGACAAGTAGGTGCGTCTATTATTACTATTTATAACAGACAGGTAAATTAGATGAATCGTGTAACAGAACATCTGGTCAGTAGGACATATTTCTTCCCGTATAACATTTAAAACTGGAAAAAATATTTTATCTTTTCTTATTATCTACCTATTCTAAGGTAGCCTAGCCCACCTTAGACGGTAGATAATAAGAAAAGGTAAAGTAGGTGCGTCTATTATTACTATTTTTAACAGAAAGGTAAATTAGATGAATCGTGTAACAGAACATCTGGTCAGTAGGACATATTTCTTCCCGTATAACATCAAATGAATGAACTGGAAAAAAATATTTTATCTTTTCTTATTATCTACCTATTGTCTTAGGTAGCCTAGCCCACCTTAGACGGTAGATAATAAGAAAAGGTAAAAGATTTTACTTCAACTTAATGTAAGTTTGTTTTTGACATACCAGCATTTGCTTCCTCTTTCATCATACGCACGGCTAAGCTATGGAACACCCTCCCGATCGTTGTTTTTCCATATCATTAATTATCATCATTTAACATGAGTTTATTCAAAGCTAGAGTGACAAGCATCTTATGGGTACGCGCGATTCACCTTATACCACACTCTCACTTACCATGAGAGATCGTGGTCAATCGAAATCCATCCAGCATTAATAAAAAAAGAGGTGCAATCTGTTTAAAAATATAAAAAAAATTAATAAAATTTAATTAATTATATTATTTATTATATTAATTTCTTTTTTATATATATGTTAGTAATTTAATGCGCGTATGGGCCATCGAAATATTGTTGCGTTTTAGTGCATGCAGGTATGATGGTTGCACCGAATGAGTTGCGTTAAACATCTTTACCTAGTGGTCTTGTGAGTTCAGGGAATACCCACTGTATCTTGGAGAACACATTAACCCGTCGCGGTCGTTTGAGAACATCTAGGACAATTGTTACAGGTAGTCACAAGACTAATATAATGTAACATCCGGTCTAATTATCTTGGTTACTAGTTTTCTATATTTTTAAACTTTCGCGATTTGTACACATTTTTATATACTGTGGACACGGGTCTCAATCGCGATAAAGATATAGGCAAATTATTACGTTGGTTACCCGACGTTTCGGCATGGATTGCACCAGCCGTGGTCACGGGTTGAGTCGATCCGTGACATATGTGTGTATAGTTTAGAGCTAAAAAAACAAAGCGGCCGGTCAAAGCAAGCAAAAAGAGATTATTTCCATCAAATTAATCATTTCTATGTCTCCAGTTGATAGGGAGAGGCTTGATACCCTTCAACTACCCCCTATCAAAGTAGAAGGCTACGTCATGAGTAGGATCAAGAAGACAGAATACGACACGAATAATATATTAAAGGCAGGAGCCGTTACTCCTCTCGTCCCGAGTGCGATCAGCATAAAAGAAAAGATTAAGGAGTTGAAGATGATTCACAGAAACAATCTCAGCTCTAAACCCAGTCAGTAAGTAAAACGTCACTTAGAGGAAAATTATCAGTCTATTTTTTTATTATCATAATAATATAAATTATCAGTCAATTTTTTTATTATCATAATAATATCCACGGCCATCTGATCCCAAACTAAGCAGAGCTTGTACTATGTGAACCAGATAACTAATACTTATACTTCATGTACCTACTATTTTTCATTTTGTAGATACATCCCAGACTCAAAAACAAACATGTTCATGCACACAAATATCTGTCCTGGCGATTCCCGCGCAGCACAACTGTTTGTGCGACCCATAATAGGTGTTTTGAGTCTTGGTGTACCCTGTTTATCTACTGTATGTGTGTAAAGTGACCCGCAACTCCGGGTTTCATTTCACAATTCGAGCTGCAAAGCGCAAAAAAAATTCGCGCAAATTGGAGCAAAAAAAGCGGCGGTTAAGTTGCCAGTATTGTAATAGCAGGCCCCTACAGTAATATAAGTACGGAACCTTACTCTCTTTCTATCTTCACTAACTTATTCCTCCCATTCAACTTGTTCGCCTCGCCGGTCACACTTTTCGTAACGCTGTGGTCACGCATTCACCAGCTTCCTCCCCAAGAAAAGTTAGTAGTAGGCAGTAGAAGTTTTACTTCCAAAAAAATCTTACATAACTGTACCTTGTAATCAGATAAGGGCATCGGTCCTGCGCATTCTCTCCCGGTCGTATCGGATTGCCTTCATGGTGTATATTACATACTAGCTGTGTCCCGCGGTTTTACCCGCGTAAAATTTAATAAATTATCATAGCTCCTCCCCCGTAGGTGATAGCGTGATAATATGTAGCCTATTAGTTGACCCGACCTCTTAGTAATATTGATGCAAAATTTGAAGTAAATCCATTCAGTACTTTTTGAGTTTAGCCCGGACATACATACAGACAAACAGACACACAGACAAAAACTCTAAAAACTATATTTTCGGCTTCGATATCGATTGTAGATCACGCCCCGAGTATCCTTTTCAAAAAATATTCAATGTACAGTTTTGACTTTCCTACAATTTTATTATATGTATAGATACACCATGTGTTTGCGCAAAACAATGTATCCAAAGCAGTTGGCTAAGAGTCCCCTGGGAGTGTCCGCCGTAGATGATATGCAACAAAAACAGGTTCAAAATACATATACTTCAAAAAGCTCTTTTAAATTGGCAGAAAATGAATAATAAACAAATGAACTATATATTAATTCTAGGTACAAATAGATTATTACATAGTAATAATCTATTTGTACCTAGAATAGAATATAATTTAATTTAAGATAGTAATGCTTTAGTTAAATGTCTAATTTCTTAAATTTATTTTCAAAATGGTTCTTTAAGTTTGTACATATTTATAGTTTTAGATATAGTTTACTACATCTTGTCTGAAAGTTCCGCCTATATTGAGGTAAGAATTCAATATTCTTATTATTATGACGGACCTTGTGTGTAGATATAGCGAGGTCACGCTTTAACGCTTCCACCGGATCCCACCTTTGTATGCGTAAACTTTTAATGTACAGACGCCAGCACATCCAGCTTCCCCAATCTGTCAAATTTATGTTATAGATTTTCAACTTTATCACATAAGCATAAGGTAGCTTCATGTGCTGGCGTCTGTACAGTCCCACACTGTATATCGTTGGCATATTCCTGCTGTTTGTGCGATCTTACGATTGCACAATGTCTTTTATTACAGTACTTTACCTCAGTGCAATTATAATCCTGGCAACATATACACGTAAAGGGAACTGCAACATTTTGGAACTTTTAATTTTACTGTGTGCACTCAGCAACTACAATTCAAATTATTGTCGGGTTACTAAATCAAATCTTATATAATTTAATTTAAGATAGTCATGCTTTAGTTAAATGTCTAATTTCTTAAATTTATTTTCAAAATGGTTCTTTAAGTTTGTACATATTTATAGTTTTAGATATAGTTTACTACATCTTGTCTGAAAGTTCCGCCTATATTGAGGTAAGAATTCAATATTCTTATTATTATGACGGACCTTGTGTGTAGATATAGCGAGGTCACGCTTTAACGCTTCCACCGGATCCCACCTTTGTATGCGTAAACTTTTAATGTACAGACGCCAGCACATCCAGCTTCCCCAATCTGTCAAATTTATGTTATAGATTTTCAACTTTATCACATAAGCATAAGGTAGCTTCATGTGCTGGCGTCTGTATAGTCCCACACTGTATATCGTTGGCATATTCCTGCTGTTTGTGCGATCTTACGATTGCACAATGTCTTTTATTACAGTACTTTACCTCAGTGCAATTATAATCCTGGCAACATATACACGTAAAGGGAACTGCAACATTTTGGAACTTTTAATTTTACTGTGTGCACTCAGCAACTACAATTCTTGTCATTTAACCTTAAACTTTGTATGGGTAATAGGTATAAGTTTACAGGTTTTTAAAAGCTTAAATAAATACTTCTTAACCATTACATATGTATACAGGAATACAGAAAGCCGAAGTGTATCCCCCAGCACAAACTACCCCGACGAGAACAGACTATCGGAGACTCAGGAGAAAGGCTGCGATATACTCATTACTGACTTGCTCAAGAGACTACGTTCACAGGCCTGGTTAGAACTTATGACCTATTAATATTTTGTTTTGTTTTTAAAAAATCCAACGCCCGCATTAGTGAATTTATCCCTGTGTCGCGGGGTACTTTACAAACATATAATAGACGGACACAAATTACATCGAGACTCAGAACAACTATTTATGGGTCACACAAATAGCTGTCCGGCGCGGCTCGAACCCGCGACACGAAGCGGCGAGGCGACCGTCTTAGCCGCTGCGCCAGAGGTGCATTCTACTTTATTTTTACCCGCGTTAAACTTTATAAATAATAGCCTATGTGTTAATCTGGGGTGTCAGCTAAGTCCATACCATTTTTATCAAAATCGCTTCATCCGTTTAGACGTGAAGAAGTAACAAACATACACACTCACAAACTTTCGCCTTTATAATAAAGGGTCTTTCAACAAGGTCGGGCCAATGTTAACAGTTTGTGGTGGTAATATAGTTTCTGTGAAATCTGTCAAATCTATTGCTTTTTGTTCAGTAATTGATGCCAAATCACCATGGCAAGTTACACGATTGAGCAGAACGTCCAAATGATAAAACTTTATTATCAAAATGAGTGTTCATTTGTGCAAACGTTGCGCTCATTGCGTCCATTTTGCGGCAGACGCGGCGGCCCTTCGAAGTCGTCTCTCCAACGTTTGGTGGCCAAATTTGAGACGACCGGTTCAGTTAACAACCAACCAACGCCTTCACGTCAAAGAACAAAAACATCGCCGCTGTCCGTTAGAGTGTGATGGAGACTCCGCGGCAGTCGATTTCTTACGAACTCGGCCTTTCGCAGGCTTCAACTTGGCGATTTCTGCGTCGGGACTTGAGCCTACACCCGCATAAGATCCAACTGACACAGGAGCTCAAAGTGAATGACCATAGACAACGCCGTTTGTTTGCTAACTGGGCTTCAGAACGTTTGGAAGATGGCTATGTCAACAAGCAAAATTGCCGATTACGGGACGACCAAAACCCACATGAGGTTCACCAGGTTGCTATGCATCCATAAATTTCTTTAGAAACGACCATGGCGAAGCCATCACCGTCAACGGCGAGTGCTACATGTCAATGATAAACAATTTTTTGGTCTGAATTGAACGATTTGGATGTAGGCGACATGTGGTTCCAGCAAGACGGCGCTACGTGCCACACAGCGAACGACACGATGGAAATTATGCATGAACGGTTCGAGGGAAGGGTTATCTCTCGCAAAGGTGACGTGAATTGGCCACCAAGATCGTGCGTTTTGACCCCTTTAGACTTTTTCTTGTGGGGTTTCCTGAAGTCACAAGTCTATGCCAATAAACCGCAATCGACTGATGCCTTGAAATTCAACATAGCGCAGGCCATCGCTCAGATTCAGCCGGATTTATGCCGCAGAGTCATAGAAAATTGGACCTCTCGGATCCGTGCCACTATTCGAAGACGCGGCGGACATTTAAACGATGTCATATTTCATAAATAATGGCATTAATAGGACTTTCGATTTATATCTGCCAGACAGCTTGTTTTATTCAATTTCAACATCGGCACGTCCTTGTTGAAAGACCCTTTATTAGTATGATACTACTAAGTCATAAAATTAATTATATGGTCCAACTTACCATAGCCCATGGTGTTACCGGCACGCAGTTCTGCTCACGCCTCATTGGTCTAGCGGTAGCGTGTTTAACCGCAAATAATTAGGTCCTGGGTTCAAATCCAGGCCCTAGTGATCTCGGGATGTTTTCAGTCAAGACAATTTGTCTGTGATAGTCCAAATTCTGGGACGTTGCGGTATTACACCCCCGTGTCTAAGAGAGCACGTAAAGCCATCGATCCTGTACCTGACCTTTTTCCGATCGTGTCGCTAGTCGTCCCATCATGAGAGTTACGGAATAGAAGTAGCAGTTGCATTTACGAATGCTTACGTTCTGGTGTGACTTTCTAAATGACTTTTACTGTCTGAATTTTTATATCTATTGTGAATTTATTTTAATATCAATTAAAATACATTCACATACGTAGATATGAAACTTAAATCGCTCATATGTCAGATTGGTCTGAAGGATTTTTAATATACATTTTATTCGTTAACTAGCTGTGCCCCGCGGTTTTACCCGCGTTAAATTTTATAAATTATCACAGCTCCTCCCCGTAGGTGATAGCGTGATAATATGTAGCCTATATGTTGACCCGACCTCTCAGTAATATTCATGCAAAATTTGAAGTAAATCCATGATGGACATACATACAGCCAAACAGCGAAAAATTCTAAAAACTAGGTATGTTTTTGGCTTCGATCGCAATTGTAGATCACGCCCCAAGTATCCTTTAAAAAAAATATTCAATGTACAGTTTCGACTTTCCTACGCTTTTATTATATTATAGATTTTGGTGATGTTTCATTACAATGCGTTCGTTTGAAAGACACACTTTTGCAATGAAATGATATGATCTTTAAATAGTTTATGCACTCTTGAACATTGACTGTACAGAATAATCAATATGTACGACGTGTTTCCCAGGTATGAGATTACAGAAACGTTAGAAGACGTTCCTCGATTGCTGGAGAAGTTCTGGCACTGCATATCCGAACAACGTGTCGCAGATCTCTTAAGAACTGTAAATATAATCAACATTCGAACTTATCATATTTATTACAAAGTAGTCGCTATTTCCAATCCCTTTTTTGTTAGGGTAGTAGAAATGCAATGAGTGACTGCGAGTGGGTATTCCCGGGGACTTCTCTTGGCTCATGCTGGGGTGGGGGAGAATTAAAAAATTTAAGCTTTCCAATAGAATTCAGGGTTGTAATTAAAGGTAACCGGATACTGTCATAGATTTGGCCGGGGAACACCCAAATATTCCTAAATACTTTATTCCGAATTTCGATGTTCCGATTTTCAAATGTCCGAGTTTCGTAATACCTAAGTACTGAAATGTCTATTATAAAAAATCAGGAAATTTATTTTACCGAAAGTCGTAAATGCGATTTGGTAGATTCCCGATTTTCATACGTTCCAAGAGTCAAATGCTCGAAGGGTTCTCTGCAAAACCGACTTCACGCAGTCTTGTCTGCCCTACCCTAGAGTGTTATTTAAGCCCGCGTAGGCGCGGAGGGGTGGGGTGGCCCGCGAACTGAGGAGCAGGTGTATTAGAATGCGTTAAAACCATCTGCGACGATAAGCTCGCGTGGGGCGCCGTCCAAACTCCACATCACCGGAGCCGTGACAGAAACAATGCTTGCTGCATGCCTGCTTGCATGCTGTATGCAGTTGCCGTGTGCCAGATCCCCTCTATTGTTGGGGAATCATTTGGTTTAGGTTAGGTTAGAATTGTTAGAAACCAGAGAAACAAAATATTTTTAATTGTATTGTGGAAGTTTCAAATTATCATTAAGTCCGACTTTTTCTTATTCGATCTATTGATGCTCGGTATTTTGAGAATAGTAATTACAAACGCTAGGAATATTGAAATTTAGGAATTATAAAACTAGATGTAATGCTAAATCGGAGTTGTAATATTCGGAATATTGAACCATTCGGAATTATGGAAATTGATATTTTGAAAATCTGTATTTGTGACTGTCGGAATAAAGTTTTTCGTAATAATGTAGTGTACTCGTTTGGCCGATCATCAGGCGAATGGTCGATGAAATTGTAACTGACTATAAGATTGAAGGGCTACAAACATTTAGTCAGCTAAAATTTCTTCGACTATTTCGTGTTTTGCCAGCTCCACTAAACCTACGGGCAAATTTTAGTAACCCGACAATAATAATTACTTCAGTAAATTTAATATTTAGTCGACCTCGGCCGATAGAGAGCTCTATTTATTTATTTATATAAAACTATGTACTTAACCATTTATTTTTCTAAATATATCATACGCCAAATCATATGGTAATTTATTATCATTTACTTAAAAAGGTGTCAGCACAAGTTGAATCACCTCGAACACAGGTTTCCCGAGCTGCGTGTCAGACGCTCGCTGCAATTCTGAAGAATACCAACTATACTAAAAAACCGGTACAAATTTCTCCATTTTCATTTTAATAACAATAATTCCTTGCTGATAACAGGCTGTTTATGGTTGCCAAGGCTCCATACAGATCGTGGAGTAAGCGGTGGGAATTTTTTTCTCTTAAGGATACATAATAATAATAATATCTAGGGACAATGTCACACAGATCTTCCTAGCCCCAAACTAAGCAAAGCTTGTACTATGGGTACCAGGCGACGATGTACATACTTATATAGATGGATAAATACTTAAATACATAGAAAACATCCATGACTCAGAAACAAATATCCGTGCTCATCACACAAATATTTGCACTTACCGGGATTCAAACCCAGGACCACCAGCTTCGTAGGCAGGAGCACTACCAACTAGGCTACGGTGACCATACAGACAACATACAGACATAAGTTGGCATAAAATGTTTCTTCCAATATTTGATAAAATTTTCCCAAATTTTACGATGCGTTGGACACGCATCGTGGGCTACCTTCAAGGATACATAACCAATAAAGCAGATTAAAAAAATAACCTTTAATTAGCGCTATTGTGAGCCCTATCGGGTTGTGCCATCGTCTCTTGTTAGAAAATTTGAATGGAATATTAACCGTTTAAAAAACACGGTCGGTTCGGAAAATTTCATGATTTTTATCAGGTTCGATGTAGGATCTATTAAAAATCATCGATTTTTCCAAACCGTCATGGTAGTTAACCGCCGGACACGCCTGTGTTCAGCCTTCTCCGCTCGTACTCGCACGACAGCAAATGTTATGCGATGTTGGTAAGCACATGTGTACTGCACTTACTGACAATGCGAATCTTTGGTCGTACCTACTGTAGTGCTGTACAATGCGAGTGCACTCTTATCAAAATCTGAATGCCATCCCTAAAGCAATCAATGTACCAAGAACTTAGTGTTTAGATTCTTCTTCTCCGTTGACATGAAGAAAAATCTAAACAGTTCTGCTGTATGTTGTATTTAACAAAACCACAGTTCCTTCAAATCAGTAGTTCAAACATCATGGTGAAAGGATTGATCCTTTCAAGACACAGTACTTATCGCTAACATGGTAGAATGTTATTTTTTGGTGAAATATATGGAATATTTTTTTGGATGAGTAATTCGCTTTCTCTACCAGTTACAACATGTAGTGTAACGATGTAAGGCACCAGTCCAAATTGGAGGCATAACGTATTTTTCCTTAGGATTTCTATGAAGCTGTAACGGTATTGCTGATCAAGACTGGGAGCTTCAGCCGACCAGTTCGTCGGGCAGCCAATATAGCGCTGGACGATATAGTCTGCGGTGTTGATCTGATTCATATCATCACTGCTCTATGTATTCATGGCTCCAGGTGAGTGGTGTGTTATGAACTTTAATTTAAAAGCCATCTTGATCACTTTTGCAAAGTTACCATTGTTTTTTGCTTATATTTTAGACTCTTCACATTTTCAACTTATTTCTCCGATTCACGAGTATCTCTAGAAGATTTTCAAATTATACAGTACCGTTTAATGTACAGTCACAAAAGTGCTCTCGTTCGATGCGCGTCCGCCCGCCTGCTGGTCGTATGCTGTGCGCTGGGTGGAGGTGGAAGGGAACTGTTGCGAGCCCGGCCTCCCAGTGCCGCTGCAGCGAGGAAGCATGCGTTACAGGCTCTTGCAGCCCTGTTGGAGGATAAAAGCACTGAAACCAGGTGACTATTTTAGTATTATAATTTCAGTGCCCAATCTCAACAGAAAATAGCGATCTACGTAGGAAATATTGTAGTCCCCGCATCATTTCCTCATTTTAATAGTATCAAACTGTAACCGGGCCATAACACCGAAAAAAGATAAAACGCTAGTCAATGGCATGATGGCTTGAAAATTCACCCCAGAGTAGCTAAAGCCAGAGCAGTTCAAACCAAAGATATTCTGTTCAGAGTTTTTTCCCACGGAATACGTTCTGTACCTATTTTCGACTTCTGGCGAGATTCGAAGCTGGGTCCCATGAGGACCGGTCCAGTTGTACAATTTTTACTATATAAACACAGCAGTTCTCTGACCTAATTTGCGTAGATGAAACGTCCTTGAGATTTAATTTGTTCATAACTTATAAAACAATATTCTTAAACAAAATGTTTTAGCTGAACATACTTAAAAGTATACGTCATATTAAATATATGTCTTCGAAAGCACCAAACTAAGTTTTGTGCCACCACACCGCGGCGCTGCTATGCCTTAAGTTATGCCCCGTATACATACATGTACTTGATTTTAAATAAGTTATTACAAGTTCTCCCATAAATTGTGGTGTAGTTTACCATTAAAAGTGTCCTATTAAATGTTTTTCCCTTTTGCTGTAGAAAGTATGCCGAGCGCCTGTACTCTATGCTGCGCCCCCTTTCAAACTTTGAGGCGTACTTTCTGACCGATGTTGATGTGGACCTTGCCTCGAGGCAGATGAAGAAGTATGACCAGATTGTTGTGCGGGCGTCCTGATAACAATGACCATGTAGTACAGTTTGTGTGAAGTAACTATGCCTTGTTTATATTCTTGAGGACTCAGATTTGATTTCTAAAGGTTAAGAGCGGCGGCATAGTTTAACGTAGTGTAACTTTTTCGCATGAAACAACTGAATATCAGCTCTTACACGTTGAACGGTGCTACAGTGCAGTTCTTGTTTCAAGCTTGCCCTTTTTAAAGGAATATGTCTGTCTTTATGTGATTGATCCTTGGACTTGCCTGTACTCTCTCTTTTCCGTTTCACCTTCAAGAGGTACTTGAAGCTTTAGACTTGAATAGTCTGAGTCCTCAAGGATTTACCTAACTTATTAAGTATGACTGGATTGATATAAATGGTTGTGACCATGACATGAAGTCATCAAATGTTTTTTTTTATGTGTATCCTCTGAAGCCAGGGTACACAGAATTCACTCTTAACCTTGCACATAAGTAATTCATGAACAATGAAAAGCTGGAATTTAATGTATGTTATTTAATTTAACTGTACACGAATCTATTAGTGCTATTCTGATGTGCAGTGAACGATAGTAAAATTAATAAAAGCAATCTACTATAATTAAAATATTTGTATTGAGTCATTTTTGATTAGACGTTAGAGTAAAATTGTGAGTAAATGTTTAGGAACTTTATTGTTAAGTATTGTTTTTGTGAATCTATTTATTGTATATAAAGGCACAAAGCAGAAATGATCCTATCTTCAAAATATGAAGTGCATGTTATAACTGGGAGGATAAAATTATTATTTTTTTGTTTTAGTCGTTTCTAATCTTACAGAAACAAGTGGAAGCATTACCAGTTTTTATTTATATAGATATTTTATCTTTGAAATTTAATAAACATGGTTCAAATATAATAAAAAATCAATATTTGATCATTGAGTAGAATTTGACTGTTTTATTTATATAACATGAACATGTGTATCACATATGTTCTGGATTCTCATGGCATCGGGTTAAAATTGTAGAAATATAAAATTGTAGATTTTATATCTAAGCCTTATTTATAAAAAGTTTTGTTACGAGGCACGCCTTTTAAGTTTTGTCGTTTGAAGAAACAACTATAACCTTATAGTACTTTTTATTGTTTTTCAAAGTATTCACCACGTAGCTTAATACACTTTCCCATTCGTTCAAACCAGTTATTATAACATTTATTCCACTCTCAAGTGGGGGTCTTCAAAATGGCTGACTTGAAAGCGTCGACTGCTTCTTCACCCGATGGGACCTTTGCCAACGAAGACTTTTCTTAATTTTAGGAAATGTAAAGAATTCGTTAGGGCTTAGGTCAGGACTGTATAGAGGATGATCAAGAAATTCTACATTTTCCTTCAAATATTCAATCGTTTGACGAGCGCTGTGTGAGCTTGCGTTGTCGTGGTGCAGGAGGATGCGTCGCTTTGAGTTAGATTTTCGAAGTTCGGCGATGACTTGTGGTAAACTTTAATCGGTTTTGGCTCGTCTTGAAAGACCCGGATTGTAGATTGTTGTTTGGAATCGTAGGCATAGATCCAAGATTCGTCAACACTGATGATGTCGTAGACTGTCCTCGGTTGACTGTCCTCGGTTGAACGTTTGCAGAGTTTTCTTACACCATCTGACGCAGGCCGCCTTGTGATCGTGGGAAAGCAGATGCGGTATCCAACGGTAATCTAGCTTCCTTACACCAAGCGCTTCATCCAAGATCTTCTGAATGGTCGTTCCTGAGATGCCTAAGTAATAGAGACTCTAGCTCTCGATAATTCACATGACGATCTTCGAGAATTAGTTGTCTCACTCACTCACTCTCTCATCAGCAATGATGTTATCTTCAGTGAAGGTGGATTTTGGGCGTCCTTCACGAGATTTGTCACTAACACTAGTACGCTGGTATTTAGAATTCGAGCGTCCACAGACATGGGGCTTTATCACTGAACACAGATGTTAGCTCTTCAAAACATTGAAGCCGTATCAGGCCTCTTCTAAAGTTGTAGATAGTTTTTCGTGGAATCATTTGTAACAATTATTACCCGAACAGTTTCCTTAAAAGATTCATTTTCGTACGTAACCTGACAGATTCCAATCGACGCTGTGACGCATTAATCCTAATACTTTCAATTGTTTTAAGATTCAAAATTTAAATACATTCAAATATAAACAGTTCCAAATTTAAAATTACCGGGAAATATGGAAACGACAGAACTTAAAAGGCATGGCGTGTGTGGTTGTGGCGTGTAGCCCAAAATAGATCCCAACGTATCTAACAAGATTTCGCAAAACATGCGTATAACTTAACGATAAGTAATTACAAAGCATGTAAGGCCAGGTTAGGTGTCCAGTTCGTTTGATCATTATCTAGCCGATTAGCCACCGACAACGCGTTAGATCCTTCTGGCGGAACATATCAGTAGCCTTGACACAGGTTAGCGTTTTATTTCCACTATTCTTCGATGTACAAAGTTAATAAATATACCATTTGCATAAAACATATGATATACAATAAAAGTAAAAGTGGACAGGGAAGGATATAATAGGAAATAAAACTTATATCACTTTTTATAAAACTATCTTACATAACCTTAACATGGTGTCAGATGTAGATATAGCCATAGTTTAAGAATTACTCTTTCCTATATTCAGACAAGCAAGCCTAAGAGCTGCGACCATATTTTGGAAGCATTTTGGAAGCCACGCTTGGCAGACGGGTTGGTGATCGCAGAACGATGGTCATATTACTCAGAGAGACGCTGCTGCTCTTTTCTAAGAAATATCCTTATCATCTTCTTATCGTTGTTGGGTTGTACTTGCGTTCAGCACTTTGACCCTTCAGGATCTTCTGAGAAATAATCTCAGAACTACTTCTACGCCCCGCACGGGATGAGGTGGTGATATATTCTTTGCCGTCAGCCTTACAGCCTCAAATAATAATATCTGGGGACAATTTCACACAGATCAGCCTAGCCCCAAACTAAGCAAAGCTTGTACTATGGGTACCAGGCGACGATATACATACTTATATACATAGATAAATACTTATATACATAGAAAACATCCATGACTCAGAAACAAATATTCGTGCTCATCACACAAATATTTGCACTTACCGGGATTCGAACCCAGGACCACCAGCTTCGTAGGCAGGAGCACTACCAACTAGGCTACGGTGACTATATGGTATAATATATACTTTGGACAAATAGACAGTTATTTTAAGAGTGTTACTGTTTGGAATTAGATTCCCATAGTATGGAGACGATGAGGAATAAAACTAACTTATTTATTTCTAGAAATAACTTACTGCGTCAGGGGTTTAATTTCTCAAACGTGTCTAGTCATCACGTCTAGATCCTTTTTTTATAAAGCTACACATGCCAGCCGTAAAAAGTGTCTGCGGGTGGGTATGTCGGATTTGTACCGACTAAACCTGCTGTGGACTTGTCTTGGCGCCTCATGGGAGGAGCCCCGGGAACGCAGATATGCTGCTCCGGTGACGTCTAAGTCCTAAACTCGACATTCGCTTACGGAGCCGTGAAAGCATCTGGATATAAGCGTAAAAATACTGTAAACGTGTCTTATTATCTTTGAGATAGACGTTTGCTTAAACTTAGAGCAAATACAATGTTGACACAGATAGAATGGTTTATTTCAGTTATTTTCATAGTGTAATGTCCTATGGAATTCTTCTCTGGGGTAGCTCTGCTGACATTAACACCATATTTATATTGCAAAAAAGAGCTGTAAGAGTTATCTATAATCTTGGCCCGAGAATGTCTCTAAGAGAAATGTTCAAAGAGGTTAACATTCTAACTGTACCATCTCAGTATATATATGAAAACTTACTATATGTGCATAAAAATATCGATTCCTTCTGTAAAAGGAGCGATACACGTAATGTAAATACTAGATATAAGAATAATCTCATATTGCATACGGGTAGTATATAGTCTCCACAAAATAAGTAACTCTTTTATGGGGCAATGTATAAGATTCTATAACAAACTTCCCAATGATATTAGAGAATTATCTACGAATAAGTTTAAAAGAATTATTAAAGCCAAATTGTGTAGCAGGGCATATTACAAAATTTCTGATTATTTAAGTGATAAAAGTGCTTGGGATTGAGTTGTTCTGAGTCAACACACATGATTGTAATTAATCTTAAGTATATTTTATTTAAAAAAAAGGATTCCTACTGGGTTTTCTGGCAGTGTTTCTCAGTAGCTGCCACGTCATGCACTGTCATAAATGCGCATGCACAAATAAATGTAAAATTTTTACGGAACAAATGATTTTGACTTTGACTTTGACTTACAATCTGATTTTAATCATCTGATATTTTCAATTAAAACTATCTACTTTGTACGTATCACTATGCAATCATAAATCAATAAATATAAAAGTTCACATGTGTCCAAGTATAACAGTTACTAAAAATAACTGCAATGTTGAAGATTCTTATCATGCTAATCAATTTATATGTTACATCATCTTATCATGACGCCCACTGAACCATTACTAAACAAACTGGCAATGTGTATGTGTGACTCACGTGTGCCTGTGAGTGCTAAAGAGTGGAATGGACCAGAAGGAATGTTCGATTCTGCGCAAGAGCCATTAAAATAAATAAACACATTAATGCGTAGTAGGTACAACTTTAGCTGATTGGTATCTTTAGATATAAATAATGCCTCTACATTTGACTGCCTTTTTCCAGCTAGCGGTACGGTATGAGGCCAAAAAGAATAGTAGGGCTAAAAAGTATATGTCGGAGATAGTTAAAAATTTAATTCGCCAACCAAGTTAGACATTTAGTTGGTACTGTACAAAACATTGTTGAGAGTATATTTTGATATTGTAATTAGATTATAGTTGTTAAAAAACAACTATATATATAACTTGGTTGGCGAATTTAATTTTTAACTATCTCCGACATATAGGTATCTTTTATTAATATCTTATGAGGCAGTATGTTTGTAATTTATTCGAAGTTAAATTTCAAATATAGGGAAAGGGTTTAGACGATTTATTCATTCGTTTTAAAGACATAGCCCGCACTAGGGAATTGAATCCTTGTGTCGCGGGACACTTCACAAACATATAACTGAGGAACACAAAGTACAATTCACTCAGAACGGCTTCCTATGGGTCACGGGAGGCGGCTTCTTCTTTTTTTTCTTAGCTGAAGAACACGTATCTAAGCAGATTTTACTTAAAAAAAAACATAATTATTATTTAATTCTGTTGTTCCACAAATAGTTATCTGTGCGGGAATCTAAACCGGGACAAGAACTGAAGAAGCGATTTAATTCTGGATTTTAATCCTATTATTAAAATTAACACGTAAATAATAAATAAATACCTACTGGTAGGGCTTCAACCTTCGACGAATCGATGCTCTGCAATTTGTGTTCTTATGAAACCGAATAATTTACAGAAAGTAGTAGTAAGTTCGATTTTTATATATTTAAAAATTTTTGGCTTCTCGTAGAAAAAGTGATTTGATAAACACGTGCGTAGAGGAAGAGGAAACAATTTTACGCGAATAATGTAAACTGATAAGTTATTATCAACATTTAACCCTTCATTAATATTAAACGAAGGGCGTGCCATGCAGATTACTATCTGCGCGTAGCGACAATAGCTACTACGCCGTAGCTGCTACGTGCGTACTTCGCTACAGCGTTACAAACGTTGTGCGGGTTGGTACATTATGTACCACAATTTCCAATGACCCGTTGACATGCGTCTATTTGCGCGTACGCAAATACAAGTGCACGCGTACTTGGCGAGTGCATCTGCACTAACCCCAAGGCTGTTGATAGTTCATTAATTGATGATAGTTAACTGAGTTTATGTTGTTTGGGGCACGTGGTCGGAAAACCTCCTCGTGGTCCGAGACTATCGGTCCCATTCGAATATTTATATTCGGTGGGAACGGAAGTTTTTCGGATTGGTGTGCCCTGGGCATGGGCGCTGGCTTTTTCCTGTGCTTGCATGGGGATAAGCCACCGCCCGTGGCGAATATTCCGACATCTCCGTCTCTGTCTCCACTTCTATTCACTAGAAGGGGAGTATTCAGAGAATTAACCCCTTAACCCCTGAGCATTACCCGGCGCAGGGGCTACCGGGGGGTAACCCGGTCTTGCAGGGTAATAAGGTCATAATGTCTTTAAGGAAAACAATACCCCAGGAGGGTACCGGCTATGCCGGAGAATCCCTCCCGGGTCCATTAGGGCCCGGCTGTCCCACCGTATCTGGGGGGGACACCAAAGGACATTCATCCGTTGAGGTCGCGGATAGGGCGCACACGCCCAGTTTTGTGCGTCCGGATAATGTGGAGGAGTACGAAGATGTGCAGGAGGGGGTGGCACACAGTGCAAGGATTGGCAGGCGGACCACGAGGTCGATGTCCCGTCCGGCCACTCCTATTCCCGCGGACCAAATGTCCGACGAGGAAACTGGTGGGTGCCGTTCCAGGTCTGGATCTGGATCCAGGTCCGGACATGGGAGGAAGCGCAGCGGGTCCCTAAGTAGGGAGAGCTTGGTGGTTGCAAAGGTCTCCACGGCCCGGAGAGGCAAAGTTCGCGCGGTTCCGAGTGGAGCCATTGCTCGGATGCCGGAGTGTGACGGGCGGGGTCGCTTCGTTGCGGCAGCTCCAGTGGTGCACATGGAGGGCGCGGAGAGCGACCCCGGCCTCGCCATAGCTGACTCGAGCGGGGGCTCCACTGTGTCCCTGCTGGGCAGCAACCGTGCGGAGGCTGCTGCTGCGAGGCGTTTGCAGCGAAAGGAAGCCGCGGCTGACGAGGTCAGCGAGTTGGCCCGGCAGGCCCGTGAGCGGCGCTCCGCTCGGATGGCTGCAGGGAGCCCATCGGCGGTGGCGCTCAGTCGCCAAGTCTTAGACGGCGTGGACGTGGTTTTGAAGGTTGCCACCAAATCGGGCAACCTGAAGGGCACGTTCACGCGAGCTCTGAAGGGGGCGGCTGACGACATCCGGGAGGCGGTTGAGGTCCTCACCAATCGCACCAGCACCGAGGAGACGGCGAAGTTGTGGGAGGAGAACGACCGTCTCCGATCGGAGCTGGAGGACCTCAAGCGGCAGGTTGCCGCCCAAAGGACAGTTCCCGCAGTCACCGGGTCCTCTCCTGTTGCGGCCCCATCGTCGGTTCCATCGTCGGCCGTATCAGCGCCTGCACTTGTGGATGCGGAGATTGAAAAGATCGTCCGCGTCTGCATGATGCAGTGCGGTAAAATGGTGGGTGCCCGCTTCGAGGCCATAGAAGCGAGGCTCCTCCCAGCAGAGTCCGTCCGCCCTCCGCTCGCCGGGGACGGACGAGGGCGGGAGGAGTCCCACAAACGGGGCCCGACGGCCGTGGCGGCTAAACCGGGATCAGGGAGGACAGTGGCGCCCAAGCCCGCGCCTCAAATGTCCACCACCCGGACAGCGGGACCTCCGGCGGGATCTACAGCGGCGCCTCCGGCGGCTGCGCCTGGGCCTAGCGCTGAGGCCTGGACGACGGTCGTCAAGAGGGGCCGCAAAAAGAAGAAGGCGGCGCCGCCAGCACCAGCACCCGCTGGAGCACCGGCACCCAAGAAAGCGCAGGGACCGCCTAAGGTCAGAGCCCCACGCTCCGCGGCTGTAGTGATAACACTGCAGCCCGGAGCCGCCGAAAGGGGCATTACGTATAAGGCGGTCCTGACCGAGGCAAAAGCCAAAGTCGCGTTCCCTGACCTTGGCACACCGTCCGGCTTTAGAATAAAGTCGGCGGTGACGGGGGCGCGGCTCCTCGAGGTGTCGGGTGACTCCAGCGGGGCGAAGGCGGACATCCTGGCCGCCAAGTTGAGGGAGGCCCTCAACCCGGAGGACGTCCGGGTGTCCAGGTCGGTGAAGACCGCGGAGTTGCGCGTCGACGGCCTGGATGACTCGACCACTCCGGCTGAAGTTGTGGCGGCTGTTGCCCGAGTCGGTGGATGTCGACCCGAGGATGTGCGGACGGGCGACATTCGCGCCGACTCCTCCGGACTCGGCTACATCTGGGTGCGGTGTCCGGTGGCGGCGGCGAGCAAGATCGCCAGCGCTGGGCGACTGTTGGTGGGGTGGGTTTCAGCCAGGGTCAAGCTGGTGCAGCCCAGGGCTATGCGGTGCTACCGTTGCCTGGACATTGGGCATGTCCGGGCGCGATGCACCGCTGAAACTGACCGCAGCGAGGAATGTTATCGCTGCGGCCAGCCCGGCCACAAGGCGGCCCAGTGCTCTGCGGCGCCAAACTGCAGCCTCTGTACAGCTGCAGGGAGGCCCGCGGGGCACAGAGCGGGCGGCAAGGCCTGTGGCGCACCCGCCAACAGGAAGAAAAAGGGATCCAAGGCTGCCGGGGGCTCTTTACCCCCCCGACAGCCTGGCTGCCCTTCGGCCGACTCCCGGCCTGAGAGGGGTGCGGAGGGAATGGACACGGCCTAATGGCGCTGTTCCATTTCCTCCAGGGCAACATCAACCACTGCGCCAGAGCTCAGGATCTCTTGCTCCAGAGCATGGCGGAGTGATCGATTCGCGTGGCGGTGGTCGCCGAGCCGTACTTTGTCCCCCCCAGGGATAACTGGTTGGGAGACTTGGACGGCTTGGTGGCCATCATTGGCGGGGCTCTGGTCCACCCGTCCCGAGGGCACGGCTGGGTATCAGCCCTCGTGGATGGAATTGGTACTATTGGGGCGTATTTTTCGCCCAACAAGAGTCTCGCCGACTTCGAGAACTTCCTTGTCGAGTTGGGTGCCGTCGTAGGCCGGCTCCACCCTCGCCCTGTGCTGTTGCTCGGGGATCTCAACGCCAAGTCTGCGGCGTGGGGATCTCCGGTAACGGATGCCCGGGGTGAGGTGCTGGAGGAGTGGGCGGTCACGACTGGCCTGACCGTCCTAAATCGGGGGTCGGTCCACACTTGCGTACGGCAGCGGGGTGGTTCAATAGTGGACGTCTCGTTCGCTAGCCCTGCTGTCGCGAGCCGTGTCCGCGACTGGCGTGTCGCCGTGGAGGTGGAGACGTTGTCGGATCATCGGTACAACCGTTTTGACGTCTCCGCCCAGACCACTGGCGGCCGCGGTCCACCGGCCCCGCGAACGGACGGTCCGCGCTGGGCGCGTAAGCGCATCGACAGGGAACTTCTCGAGGAGGCCGCCATTGTCCAGGCCTGGCACCGGGAGTCGGCGACGAACGGACCCGTCGACGTCGAAGAGGAGGCGCTGTGGTTCCGCGGGGCGATGACGCAAATCTGCGACGCGTCTATGCCCCGGGTCCACACACAGACAGGAAGGCGCCAGGTGTACTGGTGGACCGCCGAGATCGCGCAGTTACGCGTCGCGTGCGTGGCGGTCAGGCGCCAGTACACCCGATACCGGAGGAGACGTCGTCGGGTCCCTGACGAGGAGGCCGCGCTGTATGAGGTGTACCGCGCGGCGAAGGAGGCTCTCTGGCTGGCCATTGGCGAGGCCAAGACGCGAGCCAGGGAGGAGATGTTGGAGACTCTGGACAGAGATCCGTGGGGGCGCCCTTATCGTGCGGTTCGAGGGAAACTTCGAGCCGCGGCGCCTCCAATCACGGAGAGTCTCCAACCCGAGCTGCTGGAGGAAGTAGTGGCAGCCCTCTTCCCGGCAAGAGCGGAGCATACGCCACCGCCAATGGCTTCGCCCACAGCCGCAGAGCCTACAGACGAGAACGTCATCAGCGTCCCAGAGGTGACACAAGAAGAGTTGAGGGCGGCCGTGATGCGGCTCCGGGCCAAAAACGTGGCTCCGGGGCCCAACGGGATTCACGGTTGTGCGTTGGCCCTCGCTCTGAAAGAGCTAGGTCCCCAACTGACGGGACTCTACACAGCGTGCCTTGAGCGGGGCCAGTTTCCCACTTTGTGGAAATCTGGTCGTCTGGTCCTGCTCAGAAAGGCGGGGCGCCCTGCAGACTCGCCGTCCGGGTACCGGCCCATAGTGCTGCTAGACGAGATGGGCACTCGACAGCCGGTGGGACTTCGGACCCCACTTCTGGCGGCTGGTGCCTAAGTTGATGGGCGCGGCTGGGGCGCTGTCAACGCTGCTTCCCAATCTGGGGGAGCCGAGCGCCGCCTGTAGGCGGCTCTACGTGGGGATCGTGCGATCGATGGCCCTGTACGGGGCCCCGATCTGGGCGGCTGACCTGACGGCCGGTAGCATTGCTGTTCTGCGGAGACCGCAGAGAGCTATGGCCGTCAGAGTCATCAGGGGATATCGCACGGTCTCCTACGAGGCGGCCTGTGTACTGGCCGGATCCCCGCCCTGGGACCTCGAGGCGAAAGTACTCGCGTCACTGTACCGGTGGCGCGAGGAGATGCTGGTGCAAGGCGAGCGGCCGATGCAGCGACACATGGAGCTGCGTTGGTCGCAGCTTCGCGAGGCCCTGGTGGCGGAATGGCGGGACAGGCTCTCGCGCCCAACCGCCGGCCTCGTCACTATCGAGGCGGTCCGGCCGGTACTCGAGCGTTGGCTCGGGAGGAGGCACGGCTCCCTGTCGTTTCGGGTGACGCAGGTACTCTCGGGGCATGGCTGCTTCGGGAAGTACCTGTGTCGCATAAACAGGGAGCCGGACGCCCGGTGTCACCACTGCGTCGACTGTCGGGAGGACACGGCGCTGCATACGCTGGCAGAGTGTGCCGCTTGGGAGGAGCAGCGCCGTGCCCTCATTTCTGGAGTAGGCAGTGACCTGTCGCTGCCGGCCGTCGTAAACTCGATGGTTGGCGGCGAAGAGTCCTGGGACGCGGTGGTTTCCTTTTGCGAGACAGTCATCTCGCGGAAGGAAGCTGCGGAAAGGGAGAGGGAGATTACATCCTCTCACCCGGCCCGCAGCAGACGCACCGGGCGTCGGCGGAGGGCGGACAGCGCCCTCTTCCGGCCCCCCTAAATGGGCCCAGGGGCGACGGACTCGGGGGTGTCCGTTGCCCACTACACATCTGGACCCGAGGTGGCGGCGCGACGTGTTCCACGCGCGCCCCTCTTAGACGTTGCGGGGGGAGTTTAACACCTCACTCCCACACTGGCGCAGGTGTGAGATGGAACACCGGGGTGGTTTTTAGTCAGTAGGAGTCTGACAGACCCCTCCGCTACCCCCGAGGCGGAGGACATCCATGCAGGATTTTCCACCCCGCAAAAAAAAAAAAAAAAAAAAAAAGTTTATGTTGTTTGCTTAAACCCTAGTTTTATTAGCTTGTAATATACGATATAGGTATTTTAAGTTTAGTAGTAGGTAACTAATTTTAAGTTTTTAGGTAAAGTTTAATATATTTAGAATACATAGGAGTAGATTTTTTAATGCCCCACGTAACAGTAATTAAATATTTATTTTGACCATCCTGGCTTTCGTTCTGAAATCTTTCGGTTGACAGGGATGCCAAAATTATTTATATTTATTCATAAAGTTAGTATACCTAGGTTAGTGTTCCACTAGGTATACTGACTTTATGTATTTATCTCAAAAACTGTAGAGCTTGCAACAAAATTTAATGAAGCCAAGATTTTGATTGATTTGATCGTTCTTGTAATTTCAATACATTACGAATTATAAACTTGGCAATATGGCAAAGACGGTATTTATTACATGTGGGCTTTCTTTTTGTAATTCATTTTATATACTCGTATGCCAACCCCTAATCATCCATATGCTGCATTATCAAAAATAAGAAATCATAAATTTAATAGTCGGTGGGCTTCGAACCAGAGCCTTCCAACAATCCGGAGTAGCTCTACCGTTAAGCTTCTAATGATACACACTGGCAGATCAAATTTAGGATTCCCTGGCAAACACCCTTTCGAAGGATGTAGGTGTTATCTATCGGTTTTGTTTTTTAGAAACATGGCCGACTGATATGTTCATAGTTTCATGTGAAAGATAATATCTTATTGATAATGCTGTCTAAACTTTTAGTTATGTAGCATTATATTCAATCTCAAAAAAATCTCAAAATTGGAAAATCATTATCATCTTCGGGTGTGTTTCGAACCACCCGACCCTACCCTCTACCAATCCGGGGTATGCGTTCTTCCGTTAAGCTACGAACGATACACTGGCAGATTACATTTGGGAAAACCCTTTGGGTACAGTTATTATGAAAGATCATACCTATCAACATTAGCGCCCGCCCCCGTCCCGAATTTAACGTATTGGGGTTTTTCCAGATATCGTTTAGTACGCACCTTCTATTTTCCAGAATATCGAGCGATGCTTCAAGTGCGTCACAGCACCAATTGTCATGTAACGGCATTAGCGTCATAGTATAATAATGGCGTTTATTATTACATAAACTATGTCTGTTGTTTTCTAGGACTGAAGAGACAACAACTTGCTAGAAATCGGTAGGCTTTATCCGAAATACAGGTTCTAATGCAATCCGTAGTCAACATTTTTATCTATCATATAATAAAATCGTAGGAAAGTCAAAACTGTACATTGAATATTTTTTAAAGAGGATACTTGGGGCGTGATCTACAATCGGTATCGAAGCCAAAAATATCGTTTTTAGAATTTTTGTCTGTTTATCTGTTTGTCTGTATGTATGTCCGGGCTAAACTCAAAAAGAACTGCATGGATTTACTTCAAATTTTACATGAATATTACTAAGAGGTCGGGTCAACATACAGGCTACTTATTATCACGCTATCACCTACGGGAGAGGAGCTTTGATAATTTATAAAATTTAACGCGGGTAAAACCGCGGGGCACAGCTAGTTCTTAATATTATAGCGATAGGTCATTGACTTCGGAATGACCTCTAGAAAATATGTTTTTAAGGATTTAATGACACGTAATAATTTCACTTTAACGTTTAATGTTTTTTGTTAATAACTTAAAAATATTTATATTTAACATTTTGAAAAATTATCTGTAAAATTTATATACTACTGGATGGAACTATCTGAATTATTTATAATTTTTATTTAAGGCTACAAATAGTACCTACTCCGCGAGCCCAATTCAGCGCGGGCCACCGCTGCAAATAAAAGATCAAATAGATCTACTTTTTTAAATTATAGAGATTATGAAAGACTATTGTATTACAAAATGAACTGGAACAAGAAGAAATAGCATCTAATACAGTCCTTCGTAATGGTGGAAAGAGTGGTGTGTCCGAGTAGAAAGGTGGCCGCGTAAGTTGAAAACAGCAAAAAGTCTCGTGTTAAAAGTTTATAAAACTCGTCTAAATATTAGTAGGTATCTATATATATAAAAATCAATGCCACTTTTCGTTGTAATGTTATAACTCAACAACGCCTTTACCGATTTGGCTAATTTTGGTCTTGAATTATTCGTGGAAATCCAGGGAAGGTTTGTACGTAGAGAAAATTTAAAAAAGTCTTGAAAAAGTGTAAAATCGACATCTTATAGCAATCTAAATAAAAATCAATGCCACTTTTCGTTGTAATGTTATAACTCAACAACGCCTTTACCAATTTGGCTAATTTTGGTCTTGAATTATTCGTGGAAGTCCAGGGAAGGTTTATACGTAGAGAAAATTTAAAAAACGTCTTGATAAACTGTAAAATCAACATCTTTTAGCAAATTTAAAATATGTTTTGTTTGAATAAATGAACTTAATAATCATTTTTTTTATTACTATGCCTTATACGTAGCGAAGCACGTACCGGGCCGCTAGTATTGTATAAATATTAGTTCACTTTCTGTGACACGAGTAAACTGGCAGATAACTATTTTACTTCCCATATTTTCTTGAACTTCAAGATAAGGTGAACATGACATAAATATTGTAGTTCAAGTAGTAACATTAGCACTATCACTGTCCCACCCACGTCGACTAATCTTTGCCAGTGAAAAGACCGCGGGTCACCGAGGTCACCCATGTAACATTACTACACCTATAAACCTTATATCGAGGTAATAAAGTCTACAATCCCTTGAGTAAAGCTCGTTTGTTCTTGGTCATTACATCGTACGACTTTATACGCTCTTTCCAACACAACTAGTGATCGCTTGTTTCTAATAACTTCTGAGAGTAAGATAATAGTATAAAGTTATCAAATAGTTTGATATCATGTTCCAATTCTAGTTTTTTTAAAAGAAAAGCTTATCACGTTTTGTGGTGCGTCACTGGTCTTTTGTTCCTACATGGAATGAATCACAAGTTTTATGAGTTATTTGTATGCTGAAAAGCCGTAATTAACATAATTTTAAAATTTTGATGATTACGGCTTTTTACTTAAAGCAAAAACTATGTACCCCTTTTTACGAAAATTGCACCGACGGAGGAGTATAAAATTAGTAACAGTTAAAGTTCATAGGAGACGAAGTCTAGAAAGCAATATACAACATATAACTTAATTAACGCACATCCTGAAAATAGTTTGTTCAGAATCGTTTACTGATTTATATCATTTTTTATTTAGTTTTAATTATTTTTGAATAAAAAAATACCTTTTTTATTCCAAAATAATTAAAACTACAGAAATTATTGTCATATTAACCCTGTACAATCAAAACGAATTGAAATGGACCGTAAGTCAAAGTAACAAGACTTTTAAAATCGCAGTTTTATTTTTATTCATACAAATTCCATAATTCAATACCAAATAAAGAAAAATAAACATTATTCCAAGAAACTAATTTAGTAAATAACAATGCATATACATGTTAAAATAAAAATTCATTGTATGTAAATAAATAAATAAAAAAGGTTTTTATTCACGTAGACTTTAAGAAAGCGCTTGTAAATAGTCAGAACATGTTTGTAGTAATATAGTTGTATACATTAGATATTCTTTCTAGTAACATAGATATTTAGGTACATCTTGTATGAAAACATTTATAAAATTTATTTTATTACAGAAATGATATTTAGCTAGCTCGTATCAAGTTATTGTCAAGAGATTATGTTTAATTATCTAGTTTAAGTCTAATATTTTGACTACATATTGTCAATATGTATTATGATGACAACATAATATTCTAAGTGGGGTGTTTGAGGGTGTGCGTTAATTACGTTACATGTTGTATATACAAAAGCCATTAGAAGTCAAGCAACTAAGAACAGATTAATATTATTTGTCTTTAATGTCTAGTCTTTGACAATAGAACCTTAATGGTCGAATTTCGAACAAGTGCTCTATCTACTTTAGTGTTTGCCACTTTTAGAACTACTCTGCGCAAGCGCATTAAAGATACCTACCTAAGGATACAGGCGCTAGCACATCCAGCTACCCCAATCTGTCAAATTTCTTTTATACATTTTCAACTTTATCACAAAATCATACGGTTCACTTTCAATTGGGGAAATTTGACAGATTGGGGTAGCTTGATGTGCTGTCGTCTGTATCTTAATACATTCTTTTCTGAAACAGCTTTTAGTTGATTGAACGGCAGTATAGTAATATCTCTTAAGACTAATGCCGTTTAACTTTTGTGATTTTTTTTTAACTCTTATGTTGAGCCCTCTTAATTTTAATTAAATTTCACGTCGAACACGTAACGTACACGACGTTTGATGAGTACGTAATTTTTTTTAAATTTAGTTCTCTTAAAATGCTTGATAACTTTAAACAAAAAAAAGTAAAACAGTTGACTATAACGGGTTGTTCTTGTTGCTCGGACAATATAAACAAGCAAATTACATGCCGCCGGCATGATAAGTGGTGCAACATGTAATTTGCTTGTATATCATACCGGTGCATGTAATTTGCTTGTTTACAATTTAAGCGGGCAAGAGAGTGGTGGAAATTTAATCTCGGCTTGAGTGAATTAACAATCAGCGGAATTAACACTATAACTTTGTATTTCGAGTGTTATACGAGTAGATTTCCGCAAAGTAACTTGGTGTTACTTAGGCGGAAAACTCAAGCTTAGAATCAATTTGCTCCCCTCTCCTGCCCGGCTTAAATAAGTAGCTTGTTCCATTACTTAGAAATTAATACTTAATACCGATTTTGCATCATCATGATCATCATCATATCAGCCGAAAGACGTCCACTGCAGGACAAAGGCCTCCCCCAATGATCTCCACAATTGCCGGTCAAATTTTGATTGATTAATTTTGCATATTAAATTCAAAATTCGCTGCATTGTAAATTAATAATATAATCTTTTGTTCTATCGTGGGATAACATGAGGTAATCGTTTGTGTCCTCAAAGGTAGTAGAAATTATTTTATATATCTATTTGCCATTAAAAATAAGGAATTTACCCCCATTTCCTTCAATCGAAGTGCTTAGTTGTTTCCCACCATATTACTTCCAACTCTTTTTATTATAATCTATAAGATTTACATGTGTTAACTAATAATCATAATAATAAGATCTCGGGACAATGTCACACAGATCATCCTAGCCTCAAACTAAGCAAAGCTTGTACTATGGGTACCAGGCGACGATATACATACTTATATAGATAGATAAATACTTATATACATGGAAAACATCCATGACTCAGAAACAAATATTCGTGCTCATCACACAAATATTTGCACTTACCGGGATTCGAACCCAGGACCACCAGCTTCGCAGGCAGGATCACTACCAACTAGGCTACGGTGACTTAAAGAACTAAATAGACCCCGTGTCACAGTAATTAAATAACAATTTAAAAAAGTTGTTTAAATTTATAATTTAGGATTCACGAGAAAAGATTGTTTCATATTTAAATAAATTTCTTAACGTAATAATTATTAGTTAGCCTTCCGAAAGCCTAAAGATTATCGTTGAGATACTTCATAAATTATAATAAATAAAAATAAAAATGCTTTATTGTTCTATATTTAGGTACAATTCAAATGTAATGATAGTATTATTATTAGTAGCAGTTTGCCTTATATTTTAATTATTTTTTTCTTTAAAAACACAACTCCCGCACTAGGGAATCTAATCCCTATGTTGCGGGGTACTTTACAAACATATAATAGACGGACACAAATTACACCCAGACTCAGAACAACTATTTATCTATTTACACATAAATAGTTGTCCGGCGCGGGACTCGAACCCGCAACACGAAGCGGCGAGGCGACTGTCATAGCCGCTGCGCCACACGTGCGTAACACTAACACCCTTATTTAAAAACGAAGTCTAAAGATAAACTGCGGTTATAAGGTTTTAATAGAGTATTACCTACGTATTTGCCATCCACGTTCATTACTCATTTAACTCAAGATCAATAAGAAACAGACTTTTACAATGACATTTATCTATAGTAAAGCGTCATATCTACGTACGTAGACCACGTATGCACTGTTCTGATTAGGGATTAAATCAACTGAACCATACTACGCTTATGTTTAAGTTATTAAACAAAACAAGAATGAAACATTTCTACATTAACTCAAGCTGGTAGGTAAGACAACCTAAATAGATGAGCTAATTATTTGAATAAAGTTTTGTCGTCTTTGAATTATTTGTACACTTTATTTAATACTAGCTGTGCCCGCGACTTCGTCCGCGTGTTAATTAGTTTATATCGTTTTTTAGTAAAATAAAAGACTTTTCCTAAAATAAAAGTAGCCTAAGTTACTCCTTATTACATCAGCTACCTGCCAATAAAAGTCCCGTCAAAATCGGTCCAGCCATTTCAGAGATTAGCCGGAACAAACAGACAGACAGACAGACAAAAATTGTAAAAATTTTTTTTTTTTGTATCTACCGTAAATATATTCATATTTATGTAGTAAAAACCGGTTATTTCAATATTACAAACAGACACTCCAATTTTATTTATTTGTATAGACTAGCGGTGCCCCGCGGTTTTACCCGCGTTAAACTTTATAAATTACAGCCTATGTGTTAATCCAGGGTGTCAGCTATCTGCATACCAAATTTTATTAAAAAGCCGTTTAGACTTGAAGAAGTAACAAACATACACACTCACATGTCACACACTCACAATCTTTTGCCTTTATAGTATTAGTGTGATTTTGAACAAAATTTACACGTTTCATACTTAGACGATTTTGTGGGACAAACGGTAACAGGTGGAGGAAATTTATTATAATATAATTCCCACGTGTCCTAGCATGAGTGGGTTTTAGATTAATCACCTTCTCCAATTATTCACGGGTCCTAGCCCCTTGCTAACTTAATTCTTCAACGACTGAAGCCCATTGTTAATGTTGGTGGACATTAACTGCCTTGTCGAGATTTCGAGAATTTTCTTCATCATGATTTTCGGGGATTTCTTAGGATTTCATATTTACCCTATATAAGCATTAAAACTTATTAATAGATTTATTAATATTCATCATTCATTCATCTTCCACTTTATTGACATTTATATGTGTATATGTGTTTCTTAATTGTTGTGTATTAGTTTATTATCTGTGTGTTACCTATATGTATATGTACAATTGTATGTGTATATTGCACCAAATAATAGAATGACGCAATATACAACAGCGTATGCCGTCGTATTTTATCTCGTTCAGAGATACTAAGTAGCATGCAGGTACCATTTATGAACTTACTTAATTTTTATCAGGGGTACATTAAGATAATAATAACAAAACAGATTTATAGAATTAATTTTATTAACTTCATTTAATTGTCTTCATAATCTATAAAAGACAAACAATAAGATATTAATTGCTAAAGTTACGTAACTAACAGATTATAGTATAAGGAACATTTTACAAAATTACTATCCTCTCCCCTTTACTTACCAAAATATTGATATGCTGATCAACTTGGGATACATTTTGTCTTCACATTCAAACGAGAAATGTTTAAGACAAACCCGTTTCCCAAGTTGATCAGTGCCACAATATTTGATTGTAAGGGATAATTTTACATTACTAACATGACTTTAAGCCCTAATCCTAGAATAAAATACTACAATTTCAAAGTTTAAGTACAGATTACTTCTGTGAGGCGGGAGCCTAATATAGGCCAAATAAATAAATCAATACTTGGAACAAAATTAATAACTATTCTAACGCAATGAAAATTAATACATAATCCATTTGAATTTCAACTTCAGAATAAGGACTAGTTATGATTTTCTTCTACACCCTCCTCCGCCTTTTTCTTTCTTCTTCTCTTTTCCTCGTATCCAAGTAAAAGATGGTATTCTTCAAATCACCCGAATAATTTGTCCTTCGAGTTTTGCGAAGAAACCGCAGTTGTGTGTAGCACGGCTGGTGACCCGTGCACTCGATGGTAACTACCGCTGTTGTTGGCCCCGACGGAACATCGGATAACTGCAGAGCTTCAGGAGACAGATATACGACCTCTTGTGGACGCGGTTTTTGTACTGAGGTGGGCGAGCTTCCCCAACTGACGCCAAGAGAATCACCGACAGGATGACAAAAATGTAGTACAGGATACGCATGTTGATGTTTTTTGTTGTTTTTGCACAGCAAAAAGTACACGATCGAAGTGGAGTATTACTTTTGTTAATATCACGGACTTTTCAGTTGGATGTTGATCGTTGTCTGCTTGATTGTGTACTGAGGATTGTGTTTTGATGCTGGTTTATATAGCCGCTAGTATACTGGGTTATCGGGCGCGTGGATGCTGATAACCTACCGAATTAGATAGTCGATAGCGCTAGGTTCGATGACTGCGACTCAATGTCACTCGCGATAGCCATTGTAGTAAAATTATCAACTAGGTAAAACACCACGTGCCTCACATTTAACTTAATGGGATCCGAGCTGATAATTTTTTTGGAATATCATTCGGGTTCATATTGACAGTGACTCCAGATTATAATATAATTAACACGCACTATATAATGAATTATTACGATATTCACTAATGAGTTATGAAATATTTGAAATTTTAAGAAAAGTTCGCTTTCCTTATCAAATACTAACAATATTATAAATGCGAAACTTTGTGGGTATGGATGGATGGATGGATGTTTGTTACTCTTTCATGCAAAAACTACCAAACGAATTTTGATGAACATGTGAAGTAATATAGCTTATATAACCGAATAACACATAGGCTATAATTTATAAAGTTTAACGCGGGTAAAACGCGGGGCCCAGCCAGTAGTTAATTTAATTACAACATATTTATTTCTTAAGACTATGCCCCCAATTCTATGCAATAATAACGTAAACTATTTTTATTCATCACCATCATCATCATATCAGCCGAAAGACGCCCACCGCTGGACAAAGGCCCCAAAGATGTCCACAACTACGGGTATTAAGCTGTCCACAACCAATGGTTGAAATTTATTTCTTATTAATATCATTGTATTTCTTTGTAAGATAAATCTCATGAATATTATAATATGATCTTTAGTTGTGTCAATTTAGTTTTGGTGCGATATATTGAAGCAAAATTAGCGACACGTTCGAATCCACGAACCAATTACGCGAAGTTTTTAAATTTTACAAGTAGTTTAAAAGTTCTATGTATGCCTTTTCGTTCATAACTCGGGAGTCACACTTTTCCGAAATGACCTTTAGGATAGATATCATAAAACTCATAACTGAAAAGTTAGGTAAGTAATATTAGTGCTACTTCGGACTCTTTAAGTACCTAAGGAGACTCTTTTAAGTAAGAGATCCATATACGACAAGCCATCCACTAATTCAATAAGCTACAGACGCCAGCACATCCAGCTACCCCAATCTGTAAAAAATATTTTATAGATTTTCAACTTTAACACATAAGCATAAGGTTCACTTTGAATTGGGGAAATTTGACAGATTGGGGTAGTTTGATGTGCTGGCGTCTGTACAATACTCCAGAATCAAACCCCCGCTCGGTATGTTAGTCTTAGCTCGTAACTATGTATTTTCCCACAAAAGAGATCGATTTTTACCCACGAAAACATTAAAAAACATACCATATCTAATTCTAATATTGCTTTACTACCGCGTCCATATCTAAATCTAAATCCAGTATCTAAATCTTTAATATTAAAAATCTTTCTAGATCTTTAATCTTAAAAATCTTACAAATATTGCTATGCTACCGCGCCCGTAACCCTATCTTTAACAATCTTACATATAATGACCCTTGGGTAGCACTAATTGGTAGCACCGTTTAATCTTACTGCAGTTAGTATTTAAGTTAGCTTAAACTATGCTACCAATTACTGCTACCTAGGGGTCATATGTACACACGGCTACATATCAAGCTATACATCTATACAAATAAATAAAATTGGAGTGTCTGTTTGTAATATTGAAATAGCGGGTTTTTACTACATAAATATGAATATACATACGGTGCATACACCAAAATAACATTTTTTACAATTTTTGTCTGTCTGTTTGTTCCGGCTAATCTCTGAAATGGCTGGACCGATTTTGACGGGACTTTTATTGGCAGGTAGCTGATGTAATAAGGAGTAACTTCGGCTACTTTTATTTTAGAAAAAGTTTTTATCTTACTTAAAAAAACGAAATAAACTAATTAACACGCGGACGAAGTCGCGGGCACAGCTAGTTTCCAATATAAGCTGACCTCTCAATGTACGGAAATCCTATACAACGCGAGATCAGCTTATACTGGAAATGTATAGCTTGATATGTAGCCGTGTGTACCATACATATGACCATAGAGAGCTGGCGTTTTGCCCCTGGCAGACCTAGGCCCTGGGGCTCTACCGGCTAAGTCACCGAACATCGATTTCTTAAATGGCGTTCAAATAAATAAAGGTTAAAAATGACTTAATCAATCGCAAAATCGGCTTCCATGAGCACATGTGACGTCCTTAATGGTCCGAAATTGATTTTCAACGTAGAAGCCGATTTAAAGATAGATTAAGTCATTTTTAACCTTTATTAGTTTGAACGCCTTTTATGAAATCGATGTTCGGCGACTTTGCCGGTATAGCCCCTGATTATATATCTTTCGCTTTATAAGCAGATTGACTGAGGAAAAGCCTCCCCACATAATAGACCTCTTTTTTATGTTTTAACGTTATTTTGAATTATTATGTAAACGTTGTCTTGGATTTAAGTAAGGCTGACAAGTAATGAATGATGCAAGGGCCATTGGCTACGGTAACCAGGTATTGGACCGTATGTGTGTTTGTCAACGTAGTAGTTTTTATATTACCGAATAAATATTACATAAAATATATTTACAAATATTTATAACCAGCTGTGCGCCGCGGTTTTACCAGCGTTAAATTTTATAAATTAGGTGATAGCGTGATAATATGCCTATATGTTGATACGACCACTTAGTAATATTCATGCAAAATTTGAAGTAAATCCATGCAGTACTTTTTGAGTTTAGCCCGGACATACATACAGACAAACAGTCAAAAATTCTAAAATCTATATTTTTGGCTTCAATATCGAATGTAGATCACGCCCTAAGTATTCTTTAAAAAAATATTCAATGTACAGTTTTGACTTTACTACGATTTTATTATCTGTATGTACAGAAGTAAACATAAAATTTCTGAATTACTGTATCACGTATTTTTGTAACTCAATAATTGTGTAGGTACAATACTTTAAAAACTACTACAAAAACTGATATGAAGTGACCCTTTCTATAAATAAATTTACAACATAATGAAACCTACTGAGATATCATTCATTTAATTAGTAAATTAATAATTAGCTACGAAATGATAATGTATGACACTTTCAGTTCAACCTACCTCAATTTCTTTCACGCTATCTCAACTCCTTGCTAATGCGATAACACAATTGAGGCCGATAAACTTATTTACACACCTATGTATTAGACAATGCACTTTATATATATATATATATGAGTATCTGAATATAGAGACGTAAGATGCAGTCATGAATTCTTTTTAGGCTTCAATACCCAAAAACGGAACCCTATTACTAAGACTTTGCCGTCTGTCTGTCTGTCCGTCTGTCATCAGACAGTATCTCATGAACGGTGACAGTTAGACAGTTGGAATTTTCACAGATTATGTATTTCTGTTGCCGCTACAACATCGAACACAAAAAAATAATATAATAAATATTAAAGGGGACTCCGATACAACAAACGTTTTGCTCGTTTTTATATATAATGTACGGAACCCTTCGTGTGCGAGTCCGACTCGCACTTGCCCGGTTTTTACACATAATGAAAGTTTACCTTACCACTAGGAACCTAGTTCTTGTGGGGGACATAAACATCGATATAAGTACCAGTAGTAAGGACCCCTTAGCGGAAGAATATCTTACCTTCAACGCTTCCCATGGTCTTTTCCCAACTCACAATCTTCCTACAAGAATCAATACATGCTTAGACCATCTACTAACAAATACCGTCCTTCCATCAACTACCCTGGTCTTGGAATCATACATTACAGACCACATGCCACTGGTTTTCATAATGGATAAAAATATACCGAAGTGTAAACAATCTAGCACAAAGTTCACTGTGGACCACATAAAAGTTAAGGTAAATTTAGAAAACGAAGACTTCTCCCCTATATTAAATTTGAACGATGCAAATTTTGCGGCCAACAACTTTGTGTCACTACTTTCAAATACTATAGCTAAACATACGTTAACTTTCAGGCAAGCAAAAAAAAATAAAGTTCTGAAGCCATGGATGTCTGTAGGCCTACTCCGTTGTATAAGAAACCGTGATAAGCTACACACAAAGTCTAAAAAATCCCCAGACAATATAACACTCAAAATTACTTACACACGATACAGAAATTTCTGCAATAATCTCCTTCGCAAGCTGAAAATCGAGTATGGGAAAAGTCTGATTGATAAAGCGGGTAATGACACCAAGGCTCTATGGAAAGCTATTAAAACAATCACAAACACTAACAAAGTTAAATCTCAACCCTTAGAACTTCTGCAAACTACACCTGACCCCCAGACATCAACTAACCAAATTAGCCATTACTTTAGCCAAGTAGGAAAAAACTTAGCGAATAAGATACTCACTTCTACCTCTCAACCCTCTCCGTTTTCTCTTACCTCCTCAATACACAGCCCATTAAATTCAATGGTCATCTTAAACATAGCTGAAAGCGAAGTGGAAACCATCATCATGCAACTCCGCCCTGATTGTGCAGTAGGATGGGACGGAGTCTCTTCACAGATCCTAGTTCAATCACGGCAAGTATTGATTCCTCCCATAACCCACATTTGCAATCTAGCTATAACCACTGGAACCTTCCCCGCAGTTTTTAAAAAAGCTATTATCCACCCAATTTACAAGGGTAGGGACAGGGACTGTGTCACTAACTATAGGCCAATTGCAATACTATCTGCATTGTCAAAAATTCTTGAAAAGATACTGAACAACGCACTCAAAAAGTTTCTCCACACACACACACACACACACACACACGCACGCACGCACGCACGCACGCACGCACGCACGCACGCACGCACACACACACACACATCGGTGATTCTGCTTTTAAATGACCGTCGTTGCCTCCTCGTTTGTATTTGTTCCAAGTATTCATCATCACTACTGTCGCTGCTTGATGTAAGTACCATTTTTTGTATTAAACCTTTTATAAACACTTTCTTACGCCTTCAATATTCAAAATATGAAACGCGACAGAAGGTAAGGCGCCTGTCAGAATTTTATGACAATTCTACAACTATGTCATGACAATTTTCTGTTTAATAAAGCAGAATCGACAAGTTTTTCACGACAAATTGTCGCCTGTCACCTGTCGCTCAAAAGTTTTATTAAACAGAAATATGTCGGATTGTCGTGACAACCCGACATATTTGTGGATTTTCCACCATGATAATTTGTCACCTGTAAGATTTATTAAACAGAAACATTGTCGCATTGTACCGTTTTTACCATATGTCGGACTTGTCAAATTGTCAGCTTTATTAAACAGGCCCCAGGTGCCCCAGTTGCTCATTTGTCGCACTCTGATATAAAAAGAAAAAACAACCTAGTTACAGTAAATAATTATTCTTACCAACTCGGCATGACAAGCATGGCACTTTTACAAAGTATGCGCTGCCGTCATATCCCTCCAATGAGCTCAGGCGACCTGGCGTCCACCTAGGGCCGCAATCGTCATATCCCTCCAATGAGCTCAGGCGACCTGGCGACCACCTAGGGCCGCAATCGTCATATCCCTCCAATGAGATCAGGCGACCTGGCGACCACCTAGGGCCGCAATCGTCATACATATCAGCCAAAAGCCTTACAGTGTTGGACAAATGCCTCCCCAAAGATCTCCACAATTGCCGGTATTGCGCTTTTCGCATCCAAGGCCGCAATACTCCTAGTAAGTATATTAAAGAAAAGGTTTTCCGAATAATAATAATGTCCTAGTGGTCAATTTCGGCCACGGCGGCCAGTCTCAATGGAGACTAGCGATCTGCGAGGGACATATTATAGTGCACGAGTGTGTGCTCAAACACAAAAGCACTTTCTATTCGATGGGGCCACGGACGATGGACAGATAGGTTAGTTAAGTTAGACATTTTGCTTGGTCTATCCTACTATAATAATTATTATAAATGCGAAAGTTTGTGAGTGTGTGACTGTGTGTGCGTATGTTTGTTACTTCTTTACGTCTAAACGGCTGGAGGGATTACAATAAAATTTGGTATGGAGTTGGCTGACATACAAGATTAACACATAGACTATAATTTATATTATATTATATTATATTTAGTTTAACGGGGGTAAAACCGCGGGGCACAGCTAGTATAAAATAAACCTGTGATGTTTATTAGTATAATTTCTGAATTAACTAACTTTGCAAATGCCAACAACGAAAAAACCGCTTAAAATGGTAAAACCAAAAATAAATAATGAAAACTGATTATAAAAGGAACTGTTCAACACAGAAATACATATTATTATATTTTAATGACGCAATAGAGATTAAATATCGATATTTGTGTGGTATTTTTCGTTTAATCTCCTTAATAACAATAAATATAGTTTTATTAAAAACAATAATTATTTTTGATGGTTGCACATTATAATACACTTACTGTAATTTTACTATTTAGGTAAGTCCCGGAATTAGAAATCTTCACACTTCACAATACTGCATAACTACCAGGGCAGTAGCAAGAGATAGGTAGGTACTTGAAGGACTCATAATAATAAATAACTTGGGATAACTAACACACTGCCATCTGATCTCAAACTAGGCAGAGCCTGTACTAGGCAACTGATAAACATACTTCATCATCATATCAGCCGCAAGATGTCCACTGCTGGACAAAGGCTTCCACTAATCCTTCTGAGATCGCAATATCAGAATTTGTTATGTACAGGTGCATACAAAACCAGTCTTTTGAAAAAAAGTGTTATTTATATGGCACCCGTTATCTTCAATAAGCTGCCAAACAGTATTAAAGTTCTCCCATTGAAAAGGTTCAAAAAAGACCTCTCAGCACTGCTAGCTGAAAAATGCTATTATGCCTTGCAAGAATTCCTATATGATAAGCAAATTTAAATTAATGTCTCCATGTCTTTTTAGTTTAAAAATGAATTTGCATGCTTTATTAAGGCAGAATGTACAAGGATTCTTCAAAATGTATTTTAACAACTAATGTTTGTACCTACATTCAAAGCAAATAAAGATATTCTATTCTATTCTATTATATTTTATTCTAAAGGTCTCCACAATTGCCAGTCTTGCGCTATTCGCATCCAGCAGTTTCCAACAACCCGCAAAAGATCATCGGTCTATCTTGTAGGGGGCCTGCCCACGCTGCGTCTTCCGGTTCGTATAAACATACCTAGTTATATATTTCTAAATAGATGCTATTGATAAATTACTTCCAGACGTCGTGCTTATTTTTCCTGGGTGGGGATCGAAGGATCGAAACCACGAGCTCTGGCTTAAGAGTTAGGGTCACTGCCAACACGTCAAACAGTAATAACAATACGAAAAACCGGCCAAGTGCGAGTCGGACTCGCCCATGAAGGTTTCCGTAGCAGCAAGTATTTCAGTTGATTAAATGAAAGCAAATTGCGCTTTACGATTTATGACGTATTAAATAAAAACTACTTGCTAGATCTCGTTCAAAACAATTTTCGTTGTTAGTTTGTATGGTAATGTACCATCATTTATTTTTTTTAGTTTTATCATTCTCTTATTTTAGAAGTTACAGGGGGGGGGACACTCATTTTTTTACCACTTTGGAAGTGTCTCTCGCGCAAACTATTCAGTTTAGAAAAAAATGATATTAGAAACCTCGATATCATTTTTGAAGACCTATCCATAGACACCCCCCCCCCCCCCCCATGTATGGGACGGTGAAATATTTTTTTTGAGTTCTATGTATGGGGACCCCCCAAAATTATTGTTGTTTTTCTATTTTTGTGTAAAAATCAATGCGGCTCACCTCTTATAGTTACGGAAAAAAGTGGCTGCGACATACGGACGGACAGACAGACAGACATGACGAATCTATAAGGGTTCCGTTTTTTGCCATTTGGCTACGGAACCCTAAAAATGAAGTTTTCTTTGACATGACTTTTACAGTTATCCTTGGAGATTTTCACTGCTTAACTGCAAAATTGAGGCGGGCAAGTGGTAAAGCCGTCTATCAAAATAAAACTACAAATGAATTAAACCTCGCTGGAAGACACCTATTTGAAATTCGAACCTTGACTCAGGTCAATTATAACGGGTAAATGCTTGAGAGAGACTTCAGCGGGTTCAGCAAGTCATAATTAATTTATAATACGCACATGAATTCGAAAACATATCAATTGGTGCGTGTCGGTTATTGCTTATAGAGGTTACCTAAACACTCACTGACGTACCGTTCTGTTGGGGAACAGTCCATGGGCCAATGGTTCTTTGGGTGAAAAGTTATTGGTTAAACATTCACTGACGTAGAGTTCTGTTGGCGAAATGTTCGTGGGCGAAAAGTTCTTTGGATGAAAAGTTAATGGTTTAAAGACTCTGTTGACCAACGGTTCATGGACCAATCGACTGTTAGTAAAACGTTTCAGTTTCAGAGAGACGTTTCGTTCCACTTACTGTCATTCTACACGAAGCCACTCCTCCGATTGAGGATCAGATTAAGTAGGTATATTTTGATATTAAATGCGCACTGTAACTACTTTTGTATCACGACATTTATTAATGTGCGCATTTGGGCTTAAATGGGTCGTAACCACACGATACGAAGAGTGGTTTTTTCTTAAGATAACTTTTTATCTCAGATCATATAAATAAAAATTGTGCTCTTCACAACTTGTTAACATGTTTAAACTAAAATATTTTTGTCCAATTTTTGAAGAGAAATTTAATGAAGTATGCCACTTAAATCACCTCTGTAAATCACCTAGATGATTTAAGTCTGGGACGCGGTAGACTTTAATAACCCAGGCTTTAGGATCTTAGCAGCAATGTAAGCTAGTCTTCCCCTGTATGGTCACAGTTCAAACTTAACCTTTTTTTATTAGGTAGGGGGAATGACTACGCATGCCACCCCGCAAACGGTGTCGGCGGGAGGTATGTCGGAGTCACACAGTCTTAACTGCCGTGGAGTCCTCTTGGAACCTACTTGGGTAGCCTCGGGAAAGCGAGAATGCTGCTCCGGTGCTCCCTTTTACACCATGTCTCACGTGATGATGGTCTCGTGCAATTCCGTGTCCTTCCGGATTACCGGCTCCTGCCAACAGGCACCCGGAGCAGTTTGCACGTGGCGCTAGTGGAGGACACTTTTCTTACTATCACCGCAGCCCCGGTGGGGAGTGGAGTCACCGGCTGCCGTATGCCTCCTCCGTGTGCGAGCGGGATAGACTCGATCCCAAACCTACTTGACAGTCTCACCCGCTAGCATCGCACCTACCATTGCCAGTGGTGACCAGGACTCGCTTCTCGGCCTCTCAGGCCGGGTATTTGGCGAGAGTGTGCTGGGCAGAGTCCAGGCCAGTGACAGTGTGTCGTCGCTTTTTGACCTATGCAGCGCAGACGAAGAATGGTGCGAGACACACCAGGAGCTTCTCCGCCTCAAAAAGGTACCGTACATAATCCTCGTGCGATCCGTATGGGCATCACATGCTGCAGGCTATTGAGGTCTTGCTGAGTCTACAGTGGGAGGCACCCATCAAGCGTTCAGACCAGATGGGCACTCCATGAATAGCCATGGGTCGAACGACACCACCGTAGAGACGGCGAATTTCTTCCAGAAGACCCCCACGATTCGGTAAAAGCTGGTGTAAAATGCCATTTACCCGGCGCACTCTACAGACGCTCTAAATGCTACTCGAAGCCCCATCGGTTTCTTTTCACACAAACTTTTAAAAGCGCTTGTAAATAGTCAGAACTTTAACTTATTAGATCGTGACTCATATTATTATTTGACTATATAGAATAATAATTTAATTTATGATAGTAATGGTTTAGTTGATTTACTAATTTATTGAAGGATTTTAAAGACAATTGTTTATACTTATAATATACAATACTGTACAATACATAGCTCGTAGAACCGTCGGCCGTTGGGGCAGAAAGGTTCTTGAGTGGCGACCACGAACCGGAAGACGCAGCGTGGGCAGGCTCCCTTAAAAATGGACCGATGATCTTTTGCGGGTCGCTGGAAACTGCTGGATACGAATAGCGCAAGACTGGCAATTGTGGAGATCTTTGGATGGGGGGGGGGGGTTTCCAGCAGTGGACGTCTTCCTGCTGATATGATGATCGTTAATACTATATGATCAGCGAATTTGGTTAGTCTACGTTGAGATTGGCCATCGTAGACTAAATTCGTCCAAGAGCAGTATTTTTGTTATCGGTATGTAGGTACGATGAGTATGTTGGCTTATCTTTCTCTTGGAACAGCGGTTATTTTAGTGCACGAAGCGGTCGAATCGGGAAAAAACCAGATGATAATTTCAAATTTTATATCGCAACTGGTTAAAACTAGATAATATGGCACATAATGTATAACTGAGCATGAGGTCAAAAAGTTGCTATGTTATGGATTATATTGAATGCCCTTCAGATGATAATGACTATGAAGTTGCTTTGTTATGCTTTCTACAATATTATTATACATATATAGTAGTGGATGTATGGATGTTTGTTACTCTGTAACGCAAAATCTACCGAGCGGATTTTGATGAAACTTTGTAGTAATATAATTTATATATCGGAATCACACATAGGCTATATATATATATAAAAATCAATGCCACTTTTCGTTGTAATGTTATAACTCAACAACGCCTTTACCGATTTGGCTAATTTTGGTCTTGAATTATTTGTGGAAGTCCGGGGAAGGTTTGCACGTAGAGAAATTTAAAAAAAATGTGTGTATGTCTTGATAAAGTGTAAAATCAACATCTTTCTATACTCCCAAATACAAACAATTTGTACTAATACTGAAAAGCGTAGCGAAGCACGTACCGGGCCGCTAGTAATTTATAAAGCTTAACGCGGGTAAAACCGAGGGGTACACTTAGTTTGCAATAAATTAAACACTTGTTTTACTGAACCATATGGATATGCAGATAGTTGCTTGCCCACTTGAGTAGGTTACACCGGACAGGCTCAACTGGGCCTTGTTTTAAAAATAAAATAAAATAAAAAAGGTTTTTATTCACGTAGACTTTAAAAAAGCGCTTGATAATAGTCAGAACATGTTCGCAGTAATATATAATTAATTTATAATTATTTCTAGGTACATATAGATATTTAGGTACACGGATTGTAGGAAATCATTTACAATAAGATTTATTTTATAACAGTAACGATATTTAGCTAACTAAAATTAAGTTATTGTCAAGGATCATGTGTAGGTTTAATTATCTAATAAAAAATCTAAAAATTTTAGCTATATTTTTACTAACATATTGTCTGTTTAAACTGTTTATTGACGAACCCGCTGAGTTTTTATCCATGGGTCTTCTCAGTTGGGTTGGGATTCCGACTATTTACAAGCGCTCTATAAATCTATGTGAATAAAACCGTTTCAATTTTATTATACATCAAGCGGTTAACGTAGAATATGGCAATTCACGGGGTGCTGACTAAAAAAAAATCTGGATCGACGGATTACTGTATGGCTCCGGACTTAAGTAGGTAGCTAGAAGGATCATTTGAATTTACCACACAGCTTGCTGTGATTTATTTAATTAAAAAACATACTGTGTGGAACCAACAAGCATATGGCCTAACTCAATGTTAGTAGTTTCCATAGTTCTAGCGACCCACCCATCATAACCTGTAAGGTTACTCTTTAAGGTGGAGAGACTTCACTTCAGCTGTCAATAGAGATAGAAAGAACTTTATTCTCTGCCTCAATTACTACTACATTTCTACTGTTCAGCCAGGGTTCAGGTATTGAGTTATTATTTATTTTTATATGGGACTAGGCCCTCCCTCTTACTCACCACTGCAACTCTTATACGCCAGGATCAACAGTGACACACAATCAAATCACAGAGATGTGGTGAGCAAGAGGACCCGGTGCGTGTAGAGTTAGTATAGCAAGAAGACTCGGTGCGTGTAGAGTTAGTATAGCAAGAAGACTCGGTGCGTGTAGAGTTAGTATAGCAAGAAGACTCGGTGCGTGTAGAGTTAGTATAGCAAGAAGACTCGGTGCGTGTAGAGTTAGTATAGCAAGAAGACTCGGTGCGTGTAGAGTTAGTATAGCAAGAAGACTCGGTGCGTGTAGAGTTAGTATAGCAAGAAGACTCGGTGCGTGTAGAGTTAGTTGAGTATGAGTACGCGGTGGTATGTAGAGTTAGTATAGCAAGAAGACTCGGTGCGTGTAGAGTTAGTATAGCAAGAAGACTCGGTGCGTGTAGAGTTAGTATACCAAGAAGACTCGGTGCGTGTAGAGTTAGTATAGCAAGAAGACTCGGTGCGTGTAAAGTTAGTATAGCAAGAAGACTCGGTGCGTGTAGAGTTAGTTGAGTATGAGTACGCGGTGGTATGTAGAGTTAGTAGAGCAAGAAGACTCGGTGCGTGTAGAGTTAGTATAGCAAGAAGACTCGGTGCGTGTAGAGTTAGTTGAGTATGAGTACGCGGTGGTATGCAGAGTTAGTATAGCAAGAAGACTCGGTGCGTGTAGAGTTAGTAGAGCAAGAAGACTCGGTGCGTGTAGAGTTAGTATAGCAAGAAGACTCGGTGCGTGTAGAGTTAGTTGAGTATGAGTACGCGGTGGTATGTAGAGTTAGTATAGCAAGAAGACTCGGTGCGTGTAGAGTTAGTATAGCAAGAAGACTCGGTGCGTGTAGAGTTAGTTGAGTATGAGTACGCGGTGGTATGTAGAGTTAGTATAGCAAGAAGACTCGGTGCGTGTAGAGTTAGTATAGCAAGAAGACTCGGTGCGTGTAGAGTTAGTTGAGTATGAGTACGCGGTGGTATGTAGAGTTAGTAGAGAAAGAGGACCCGGTGCGTGTAGAGTTAGTAGAGCAAGAAGACTCGGTGCGTGTAGAGTTAGTATAGCAAGAAGACTCGGTGCGTGTAGAGTTAGTATAGCAAGAAGACTCGGTGCGTGTAGAGTTAGTTGAGTATGAGTACGCGGTGGTATGTATAGTTAGTAGAACAAGAAGACTCGGTGCGTGTAGAGTTAGTTGAGTATGAGTACGCGGTGGTATGTAGAGTTAGTAGAGCAAGAAGACTCGGTGCGTGTAGAGTTAGTTGAGTATGAGTACGCGGTGGTATGTAGAGTTAGTAGAGCAAGAAGACTCGGTGCGTGTAGAGTTAGTTGAGTATGAGTACGCGGTGGTATGTAGAGTTAGTAGAGCAAGAAGACTCGGTGCGTGTAGAGTTAGTTGAGTATGAGTACGCGGTGGTATGTAGAGTTAGTAGAGCAAGAGGACCCGGTGCGTGTAGAGTTAGTATAGCAAGAAGACTCGGTGCGTGTAGAGTTAGTTGAGTATGAGTACGCGGTGGTATGTAGAGTTAGTAGAGCAAGAAGACTCGGTGCGTGTAGAGTTAGTTGAGTATGAGTACGCGGTGGTATGTAGAGTTAGTAGAGCAAGAAGACTCGGTGCGTGTAGAGTTAGTTGAGTATGAGTACGCGGTGGTATGTAGAGTTAGTAGAGCAAGAAGACTCGGTGCGTGTAGAGTTAGTATAGCAAGAAGACTCGGTGCGTGTAGAGTTAGTTGAGAATGAGTACGCGGTGGTATGTAGAGTTAGTAGAGCAAGAAGACTCGGTGCGTGTAGAGTTAGTATAGCAAGAAGACTCGGTGCGTGTAGAGTTAGTTGAGTATGAGTACGCGGTGGTATGTAGAGTTAGTATAGCAAGAAGACTCGGTGCGTGTAGAGTTAGTATAGCAAGAAGACTCGGTGCGTGTAGAGTTAGTTGAGTATGAGTACGCGGTGGTATGTAGAGTTAGTAGAGAAAGAGGACCCGGTGCGTGTAGAGTTAGTAGAGCAAGAAGACTCGGTGCGTGTAGAGTTAGTATAGCAAGAAGACTCGGTGCGTGTAGAGTTAGTATAGCAAGAAGACTCGGTGCGTGTAGAGTTAGTTGAGTATGAGTACGCGGTGGTATGTATAGTTAGTAGAGCAAGAAGACTCGGTGCGTGTAGAGTTAGTTGAGTATGAGTACGCGGTGGTATGTAGAGTTAGTAGAGCAAGAAGACTCGGTGCGTGTAGAGTTAGTTGAGTATGAGTACGCGGTGGTATGTAGAGTTAGTAGAGCAAGAAGACTCGGTGCGTGTAGAGTTAGTTGAGTATGAGTACGCGGTGGTATGTAGAGTTAGTAGAGCAAGAAGACTCGGTGCGTGTAGAGTTAGTTGAGTATGAGTACGCGGTGGTATGTAGAGTTAGTAGAGCAAGAGGACCCGGTGCGTGTAGAGTTAGTATAGCAAGAAGACTCGGTGCGTGTAGAGTTAGTTGAGTATGAGTACGCGGTGGTATGTAGAATTAGTAGAGCAAGAAGACTCGGTGCGTGTAGAGTTAGTTGAGTATGAGTACGCGGTGGTATGTAGAGTTAGTAGAGCAAGAAGACTCGGTGCGTGTAGAGTTAGTTGAGTATGAGTACGCGGTGGTATGTAGAGTTAGTAGAGCAAGAAGACTCGGTGCGTGTAGAGTTAGTATAGCAAGAAGACTCGGTGCGTGTAGAGTTAGTATAGCAAGAAGACTCGTTGCGTGTAGAGTTAGTATAGCAAGAAGACTCGGTGCGTGTAGAGTTAGTATAGCAAGAAGACTCGGTGCGTGTAGAGTTAGTTGAGTATGAGTACGCGGTGGTATGTAGAGTTAGTAGAGCAAGAAGACTCGGTGCGTGTAGAGTTAGTTGAGTATGAGTACGCGGTGGTATGTAGAGTTAGTAGAGCAAGAAGACTCTGTGCGTGTAGAGTTAGTTGAGTATGAGTACGCGGTGGTATGTAGAGTTAGTAGAGCAAGAGGACCCGGTGCGTGTAGAGTTAGTAGAGCAAGAAGACTCGGTGCGTGTAGAGTTAGTATAGCAAGAAGACTCGGTGCGTGTAGAGTTAGTATAGCAAGAAGACTCGGTGCGTGTAGAGTTAGTTGAGTATGAGTACGCGGTGGTATGTAGAGTTAGTAGAGCAAGAAGACTCGGTGCGTGTAGAGTTAGTTGAGTATGAGTACGCGGTGGTATGTAGAGCTAGTAGAGCAAGAAGACTCGGTGCGTGTAGAGTTAGTTGAGTATGAGTACGCGGTGGTATGTAGAGTTAGTAGAGCAAGAGGACCCGGTGCGTGTAGAGTTAGTATAGCAAGAAGACTCGGTGCGTGTAGAGTTAGTATAGCAAGAAGACTCGGTGCGTGTAGAGTTAGTATAGCAAGAAGACTCGGTGCGTGTAGAGTTAGTTGAGTATGAGTACGCGGTGGTATGTAGAGTTAGTAGAGCAAGAAGACTCGGTGCGTGTAGAGTTAGTATAGCAAGAAGACTCGGTGCGTGTAGAGTTAGTATAGCATGAAGACTCGGTGCGTGTAGAGTTAGTATAGCAAGAAGACTCGGTGCGTGTAGAGTTAGTTGAGTATGAGTACGCGGTGGTATGTAGAGTTAGTAGAGCAAGAGGACCCGGTGCGTGTAGAGTTAGTATAGCAAGAAGACTCGGTGCGTGTAGAGTTAGTTGAGTATGAGTACGCGGTGGTATGTAGAGTTAGTAGAGCAAGAAGACTCGGTGCGTGTAGAGTTAGTTGAGTATGAGTACGCGGTGGTATGTAGAGTTAGTAGAGAAAGAAGACTCGGTGCGTGTAGAGTTAGTTGAGTATGAGTACGCGGTGGTATGTAGAGTTAGTAGAGCAAGAAGACTCGGTGCGTGTAGAGTTAGTATAGCAAGAAGACTCGGTGCGTGTAGAGTTAGTTGAGTATGAGTACGCGGTGGTATGTAGAGTTAGTAGAGCAAGAAGACTCGGTGCGTGTAGAGTTAGTTGAGTATGAGTACGCGGTGGTATGTAGAGTTAGTAGAGCAAGAAGACTCGGTGCGTGTAGAGTTAGTATAACAAGAAGACTCGGTGCGTGTAGAGTTAGTATAGCAAGAAGACTCGGTGCGTGTAGAGTTAGTATAGCAAGAAGACTCGGTGCGTGTAGAGTTAGTAGAGCAAGAAGACTCGGTGCGTGTAGAGTTAGTTGAGTATGAGTACGCGGTGGTATGTAGAGTTAGTAGAGCAAGAAGACTCGGTGCGTGTAGAGTTAGTTGAGTATGAGTACGCGGTGGTATTTAGAGTTAGTAGAGCAAGAAGACTCTGTGCGTGTAGAGTTAGTTGAGTATGAGTACGCGGTGGTATGTAGAGTTAGTAGAGCAAGAGGACCCGGTGCGTGTAGAGTTAGTAGAGCAAGAAGACTCGGTGCGTGTAGAGTTAGTATAGCAAGAAGACTCGGTGCGTGTAGAGTTAGTATAGCAAGAAGACTCGGTGCGTGTAGAGTTAGTTGAGTATGAGTACGCGGTGGTATGTAGAGTTAGTAGAGCAAGAAGACTCGGTGCGTGTAGAGTTAGTTGAGTATGAGTACGCGGTGGTATGTAGAGCTAGTAGAGCAAGAAGACTCGGTGCGTGTAGAGTTAGTTGAGTATGAGTACGCGGTGGTATGTAGAGTTAGTAGAGCAAGAGGACCCGGTGCGTGTAGAGTTAGTATAGCAAGAAGACTCGGTGCGTGTAGAGTTAGTATAGCAAGAAGACTCGGTGCGTGTAGAGTTAGTATAGCAAGAAGACTCGGTGCGTGTAGAGTTAGTTGAGTATGAGTACGCGGTGGTATGTAGAGTAAGTAGAGCAAGAAGACTCGGTGCGTGTAGAGTTAGTATAGCAAGAAGACTCGGTGCGTGTAGAGTTAGTATAGCATGAAGACTCGGTGCGTGTAGAGTTAGTATAGCAAGAAGACTCGGTGCGTGTAGAGTTAGTTGAGTATGAGTACGCGGTGGTATGTAGAGTTAGTATAGCAAGAAGACTCGGTGCGTGTAGAGTTAGTATAGCAAGAAGACTCGGTGCGTGTAGAGTTAGTATACCAAGAAGACTCGGTGCGTGTAGAGTTAGTATAGCAAGAAGACTCGGTGCGTGTAAAGTTAGTATAGCAAGAAGACTCGGTGCGTGTAGAGTTAGTTGAGTATGAGTACGCGGTGGTATGTAGAGTTAGTAGAGCAAGAAGACTCGGTGCGTGTAGAGTTAGTATAGCAAGAAGACTCGGTGCGTGTAGAGTTAGTTGAGTATGAGTACGCGGTGGTATGCAGAGTTAGTATAGCAAGAAGACTCGGTGCGTGTAGAGTTAGTAGAGCAAGAAGACTCGGTGCGTGTAGAGTTAGTATAGCAAGAAGACTCGGTGCGTGTAGAGTTAGTTGAGTATGAGTACGCGGTGGTATGTAGAGTTAGTATAGCAAGAAGACTCGGTGCGTGTAGAGTTAGTATAGCAAGAAGACTCGGTGCGTGTAGAGTTAGTTGAGTATGAGTACGCGGTGGTATGTAGAGTTAGTATAGCAAGAAGACTCGGTGCGTGTAGAGTTAGTATAGCAAGAAGACTCGGTGCGTGTAGAGTTAGTTGAGTATGAGTACGCGGTGGTATGTAGAGTTAGTAGAGAAAGAGGACCCGGTGCGTGTAGAGTTAGTAGAGCAAGAAGACTCGGTGCGTGTAGAGTTAGTATAGCAAGAAGACTCGGTGCGTGTAGAGTTAGTATAGCAAGAAGACTCGGTGCGTGTAGAGTTAGTTGAGTATGAGTACGCGGTGGTATGTATAGTTAGTAGAACAAGAAGACTCGGTGCGTGTAGAGTTAGTTGAGTATGAGTACGCGGTGGTATGTAGAGTTAGTAGAGCAAGAAGACTCGGTGCGTGTAGAGTTAGTTGAGTATGAGTACGCGGTGGTATGTAGAGTTAGTAGAGCAAGAAGACTCGGTGCGTGTAGAGTTAGTTGAGTATGAGTACGCGGTGGTATGTAGAGTTAGTAGAGCAAGAAGACTCGGTGCGTGTAGAGTTAGTTGAGTATGAGTACGCGGTGGTATGTAGAGTTAGTAGAGCAAGAGGACCCGGTGCGTGTAGAGTTAGTATAGCAAGAAGACTCGGTGCGTGTAGAGTTAGTTGAGTATGAGTACGCGGTGGTATGTAGAGTTAGTAGAGCAAGAAGACTCGGTGCGTGTAGAGTTAGTTGAGTATGAGTACGCGGTGGTATGTAGAGTTAGTAGAGCAAGAAGACTCGGTGCGTGTAGAGTTAGTTGAGTATGAGTACGCGGTGGTATGTAGAGTTAGTAGAGCAAGAAGACTCGGTGCGTGTAGAGTTAGTATAGCAAGAAGACTCGGTGCGTGTAGAGTTAGTTGAGAATGAGTACGCGGTGGTATGTAGAGTTAGTAGAGCAAGAAGACTCGGTGCGTGTAGAGTTAGTATAGCAAGAAGACTCGGTGCGTGTAGAGTTAGTTGAGTATGAGTACGCGGTGGTATGTAGAGTTAGTATAGCAAGAAGACTCGGTGCGTGTAGAGTTAGTATAGCAAGAAGACTCGGTGCGTGTAGAGTTAGTTGAGTATGAGTACGCGGTGGTATGTAGAGTTAGTAGAGAAAGAGGACCCGGTGCGTGTAGAGTTAGTAGAGCAAGAAGACTCGGTGCGTGTAGAGTTAGTATAGCAAGAAGACTCGGTGCGTGTAGAGTTAGTATAGCAAGAAGACTCGGTGCGTGTAGAGTTAGTTGAGTATGAGTACGCGGTGGTATGTATAGTTAGTAGAGCAAGAAGACTCGGTGCGTGTAGAGTTAGTTGAGTATGAGTACGCGGTGTAATGTAGAGTTAGTAGAGCAAGAAGACTCGGTGCGTGTAGAGTTAGTTGAGTATGAGTACGCGGTGGTATGTAGAGTTAGTAGAGCAAGAAGACTCGGTGCGTGTAGAGTTAGTTGAGTATGAGTACGCGGTGGTATGTAGAGTTAGTAGAGCAAGAAGACTCGGTGCGTGTAGAGTTAGTTGAGTATGAGTACGCGGTGGTATGTAGAGTTAGTAGAGCAAGAGGACCCGGTGCGTGTAGAGTTAGTATAGCAAGAAGACTCGGTGCGTGTAGAGTTAGTTGAGTATGAGTACGCGGTGGTATGTAGAATTAGTAGAGCAAGAAGACTCGGTGCGTGTAGAGTTAGTTGAGTATGAGTACGCGGTGGTATGTAGAGTTAGTAGAGCAAGAAGACTCGGTGCGTGTAGAGTTAGTTGAGTATGAGTACGCGGTGGTATGTAGAGTTAGTAGAGCAAGAAGACTCGGTGCGTGTAGAGTTAGTATAGCAAGAAGACTCGGTGCGTGTAGAGTTAGTATAGCAAGAAGACTCGTTGCGTGTAGAGTTAGTATAGCAAGAAGACTCGGTGCGTGTAGAGTTAGTATAGCAAGAAGACTCGGTGCGTGTAGAGTTAGTTGAGTATGAGTACGCGGTGGTATGTAGAGTTAGTAGAGCAAGAAGACTCGGTGCGTGTAGAGTTAGTTGAGTATGAGTACGCGGTGGTATGTAGAGTTAGTAGAGCAAGAAGACTCTGTGCGTGTAGAGTTAGTTGAGTATGAGTACGCGGTGGTATGTAGAGTTAGTAGAGCAAGAGGACCCGGTGCGTGTAGAGTTAGTAGAGCAAGAAGACTCGGTGCGTGTAGAGTTAGTATAGCAAGAAGACTCGGTGCGTGTAGAGTTAGTATAGCAAGAAGACTCGGTGCGTGTAGAGTTAGTTGAGTATGAGTACGCGGTGGTATGTAGAGTTAGTAGAGCAAGAAGACTCGGTGCGTGTAGAGTTAGTTGAGTATGAGTACGCGGTGGTATGTAGAGCTAGTAGAGCAAGAAGACTCGGTGCGTGTAGAGTTAGTTGAGTATGAGTACGCGGTGGTATGTAGAGTTAGTAGAGCAAGAGGACCCGGTGCGTGTAGAGTTAGTATAGCAAGAAGACTCGGTGCGTGTAGAGTTAGTATAGCAAGAAGACTCGGTGCGTGTAGAGTTAGTATAGCAAGAAGACTCGGTGCGTGTAGAGTTAGTTGAGTATGAGTACGCGGTGGTATGTAGAGTTAGTAGAGCAAGAAGACTCGGTGCGTGTAGAGTTAGTATAGCAAGAAGACTCGGTGCGTGTAGAGTTAGTATAGCATGAAGACTCGGTGCGTGTAGAGTTAGTATAGCAAGAAGACTCGGTGCGTGTAGAGTTAGTTGAGTATGAGTACGCGGTGGTATGTAGAGTTAGTAGAGCAAGAGGACCCGGTGCGTGTAGAGTTAGTATAGCAAGAAGACTCGGTGCGTGTAGAGTTAGTTGAGTATGAGTACGCGGTGGTATGTAGAGTTAGTAGAGCAAGAAGACTCGGTGCGTGTAGAGTTAGTTGAGTATGAGTACGCGGTGGTATGTAGAGTTAGTAGAGCAAGAAGACTCGGTGCGTGTAGAGTTAGTTGAGTATGAGTACGCGGTGGTATGTAGAGTTAGTAGAGCAAGAAGACTCGGTGCGTGTAGAGTTAGTATAGCAAGAAGACTCGGTGCGTGTAGAGTTAGTTGAGTATGAGTACGCGGTGGTATGTAGAGTTAGTAGAGCAAGAAGACTCGGTGCGTGTAGAGTTAGTTGAGTATGAGTACGCGGTGGTATGTAGAGTTAGTAGAGCAAGAAGACTCGGTGCGTGTAGAGTTAGTATAACAAGAAGACTCGGTGCGTGTAGAGTTAGTATAGCAAGAAGACTCGGTGCGTGTAGAGTTAGTATAGCAAGAAGACTCGGTGCGTGTAGAGTTAGTAGAGCAAGAAGACTCGGTGCGTGTAGAGTTAGTTGAGTATGAGTACGCGGTGGTATGTAGAGTTAGTAGAGCAAGAAGACTCGGTGCGTGTAGAGTTAGTTGAGTATGAGTACGCGGTGGTATGTAGAGTTAGTAGAGCAAGAAGACTCTGTGCGTGTAGAGTTAGTTGAGTATGAGTACGCGGTGGTATGTAGAGTTAGTAGAGCAAGAGGACCCGGTGCGTGTAGAGTTAGTAGAGCAAGAAGACTCGGTGCGTGTAGAGTTAGTATAGCAAGAAGACTCGGTGCGTGTAGAGTTAGTATAGCAAGAAGACTCGGTGCGTGTAGAGTTAGTTGAGTATGAGTACGCGGTGGTATGTAGAGTTAGTAGAGCAAGAAGACTCGGTGCGTGTAGAGTTAGTTGAGTATGAGTACGCGGTGGTATGTAGAGCTAGTAGAGCAAGAAGACTCGGTGCGTGTAGAGTTAGTTGAGTATGAGTACGCGGTGGTATGTAGAGTTAGTAGAGCAAGAGGACCCGGTGCGTGTAGAGTTAGTATAGCAAGAAGACTCGGTGCGTGTAGAGTTAGTATAGCAAGAAGACTCGGTGCGTGTAGAGTTAGTATAGCAAGAAGACTCGGTGCGTGTAGAGTTAGTTGAGTATGAGTACGCGGTGGTATGTAGAGTAAGTAGAGCAAGAAGACTCGGTGCGTGTAGAGTTAGTATAGCAAGAAGACTCGGTGCGTGTAGAGTTAGTATAGCATGAAGACTCGGTGCGTGTAGAGTTAGTATAGCAAGAAGACTCGGTGCGTGTAGAGTTAGTTGAGTATGAGTACGCGGTGGTATGTAGAGTTAGTAGAGCAAGAAGACTCGGTGCGTGTAGAGTTAGTATAGCAAGAAGACTCGGTGCGTGTAGAGTTAGTTGAGTATGAGTACGCGGTGGTATGTAGAGTTAGTAGAGCAAGAAGACTCGGTGCGTGTAGAGTTAGTTGAGTATGAGTACGCGGTGGTATGTAGAGTTAGTAGAGCAAGAAGACTCGGTGCGTGTAGAGTTAGTTGAGTATGAGTACGCGGTGGTATGTAGAGTTAGTAGAGCAAGAAGACTCGGTGCGTGTAGAGTTAGTTGAGTATGAGTACGCGGTGGTATGTAGAGCTAGTAGAGCAAGAAGACTCGGTGCGTGTAGAGTTAGTTGAGTATGAGTACGCGGTGGTATGTAGAGTTAGTAGAGCAAGAGGACCCGGTGCGTGTAGAGTTAGTATAGCAAGAAGACTCGGTGCGTGTAGAGTTAGTATAGCAAGAAGACTCGGTGCGTGTAGAGTTAGTATAGCAAGAAGACTCGGTGCGTGTAGAGTTAGTTGAGTATGAGTACGCGGTGGTATGTAGAGTTAGTAGAGCAAGAAGACTCGGTGCGTGTAGAGTTAGTATAGCAAGAAGACTCGGTGCGTGTAGAGTTAGTATAGCAAGAGGACCCGGTGCGTGTAGAGTTAGTATAGCAAGAAGACTCGGTGCGTGTAGAGTTAGTATAGCAAGAAGACTCGGTGCGTGTAGAGTTAGTATAGCAAGAAGACTCGGTGCGTGTAGAGTTAGTTGAGTATGAGTACGCGGTGGTATGTAGAGTTAGTAGAGCAAGAAGACTCGGTGCGTGTAGAGTTAGTATAGCAAGAAGACTCGGTGCGTGTAGAGTTAGTATAGCAAGAAGACTCGGTGCGTGTAGAGTTAGTTGAGTATGAGTACGCGGTGGTATGTAGAGTTAGTAGAGCAAGAAGACTCGGTGCGTGTAGAGTTAGTATAGCAAGAAGACTCGGTGCGTGTAGAGTAAGTATAGCAAGAAGACTCGGTGCGTGTAGAGTTAGTTGAGTATGAGTACGCGGTGGTATGTAGAGTTAGTAGAGCAAGAAGACTCGGTGCGTGTAGAGTTAGTTGAGTATGAGTACGCGGTGGTATGTAGAGTTAGTAGAGCAAGAAGACTCGGTGCGTGTAGAGTTAGTTGAGTATGAGTACGCGGTGGTATGTAGAGTTAGTAGAGCAAGAAGACTCGGTGCGTGTAGAGTTAGTATAGCAAGAAGACTCGGTGCGTGTAGAGTTAGTATAGCAAGAAGACTCGGTGCGTGTAGAGTTAGTTGAGTATGAGTACGCGGTGGTATGTAGAGTTAGTAGAGCAAGAAGACTCGGTGCGTGTAGAGTTAGTATAGCAAGAAGACTCGGTGCGTGTAGAGTTAGTATAGCAAGAAGACTCGGTGCGTGTAGAGTTAGTATAGCAAGAAGACTCGGTGCGTGTAGAGTTAGTATAGCAAGAAGACTCGGTGCGTGTAGAGTTAGTATAGCAAGAAGACTCGGTGCGTGTAGAGTTAGTATAGCAAGAAGACTCGGTGCGTGTAGAGTTAGTATAGCAAGAAGACTCGGTGCGTGTAGAGTTAGTTGAGTATGAGTACGCGGTGGTATGTAGAGTTAGTAGAGCAAGAAGACTCGGTGCGTGTAGAGTTAGTTGAGTATGAGTACGCGGTGGTATGTAGAGTTAGTAGAGCAAGAAGACTCGGTGCGTGTCGGTGCGTGTAGAGTTAGTATAGCAAGAAGACTCGGTGCGTGTAGAGTTAGTATAGCAAGAAGACTCGGTGCGTGTAGAGTTAGTATAGCAAGAAGACTCGGTGCGTGTAGAGTTAGTATAGCAAGAAGACTCGGTGCGTGTAGAGTTAGTTGAGTATGAGTACGCGGTGGTATGTAGAGTTAGTAGAGCAAGAAGACTCGGTGCGTGTAGAGTTAGTATAGCAAGAAGACTCGGTGCGTGTTGAGTTAGTATAGCAAGAAGACTCGGTGCGTGTAGAGTTAGTTGAGTATGAGTACGCGGTGGTATGTAGAGTTAGTAGAGCAAGAAGACTCGGTGCGTGTAGAGTTAGTATAGCAAGAAGACTCGGTGCGTGTAGAGTTAGTATAGCAAGAAGACTCGGTGCGTGTAGAGTTAGTTGAGTATGAGTACGCGGTGGTATGTAGAGTTAGTAGAGCAAGAAGACTCGGTGCGTGTAGAGTTAGTTGAGTATGAGTACGCGGTGGTATGTAGAGTTTGTAGAGCAAGAAGAGTCGGTGCGTGTAGAGTTAGTTGAGTATGAGTACGCGGTGGTATGTAGAGTTAGTAGAGCAAGAAGACTCGGTGCGTGTAGAGTTAGTATAGCAAGAAGACTCGGTGCGTGTAGAGTTAGTTGAGTATGAGTACGCGGTGGTATGTAGAGTTAGTAGAGCAAGAAGACTCGGTGCGTGTAGAGTTAGTTGAGTATGAGTACGCGGTGGTATGTAGAGTTAGTATAGCAAGAAGACTCGGTGCGTGTAGAGTTAGTTGAGTATGAGTACGCGGTGGTATGTAGAGTTAGTAGAGCAAGAAGACTCGGTGCGTGTAGAGTTAGTTGAGTATGAGTACGCGGTGGTATGTAGAGTTAGTAGAGCAAGAAGACTCGGTGCGTGTAGAGTTAGTATAGCAAGAAGACTCGGTGCGTGTAGAGTTAGTATAGCAAGAAGACTCGGTGCGTGTAGAGTTAGTTGAGTATGAGTACGCGGTGGTATGTAGAGTTAGTAGAGCAAGAAGACTCGGTGCGTGTAGAGTTAGTTGAGTATGAGTACGCGGTGGTATGTAGAGTTAGTAGAGCAAGAAGACTCGGTGCGTGTAGAGTTAGTATAGCAAGAAGACTCGGTGCGTGTAGAGTTAGTTGAGTATGAGTACGCGGTGGTATGTAGAGTTAGTAGAGCAAGAAGACTCGGTGCGTGTAGAGTTAGTTGAGTATGAGTACGCGGTGGTATGTAGAGTTAGTATAGCAAGAAGACTCGGTGCGTGTAGAGTTAGTTGAGTATGAGTACGCGGTGGTATGTAGAGTTAGTAGAGCAAGAAGACTCGGTGCGTGTAGAGTTAGTTGAGTATGAGTACGCGGTGGTATGTAGAGTTAGTAGAGCAAGAAGACTCGGTGCGTGTAGAGTTAGTATAGCAAGAAGACTCGGTGCGTGTAGAGTTAGTATAGCAAGAAGACTCGGTGCGTGTAGAGTTAGTTGAGTATGAGTACGCGGTGGTATGTAGAGTTAGTAGAGCAAGAAGACTCGGTGCGTGTAGAGTTAGTTGAGTATGAGTACGCGGTGGTATGTAGAGTTAGTAGAGCAAGAAGACTCGGTGCGTGTAGAGTTAGTATAGCAAGAAGACTCGGTGCGTGTAGAGTTAGTTGAGTATGAGTACGCGGTGGTATGTAGAGTTAGTAGAGCAAGAAGACTCGGTGCGTGTAGAGTTAGTTGAGTATGACTACGTGGTGGTATGTAGAGTTAGTAGAGCAAGAGGATTCGGTGCGTGTAGTGTTAGTTGAGTATGAGTACGCGGTGGTATGTAGATTTAGTAGAGCAAGAAGACTCGGTGCGTGTAGAGTTAGTTGAGTATGAGTACGCGGTGGTATGTAGAGTTAGTAGAGCAAGAAGACTCGGTGCGTGTAGAGTTAGTTGAGTATGAGTACGCGGTGGTATGTAGAGTTAGTAGAGCAAGAAGACTCGGTGCGTGTAGAGTTAGTTGAGTATGAGTACGCGGTGGTATGTAGAGTTAGTAGAGCAAGAAGACTCGGTGCGTGTAGAGTTAGTTGAGTATGAGTACGCGGTGGAATGTAGAGTTAGTAGAGCAAGAAGACTCGGTGCGTGTAGAATAAGTTGAGTATGAGTACGCGGTGGTATGTAGAGTTAGTAGAGCAAGAAGACTCGGTGCATGTAGAGTTAGTTGAGTATGAGTACGCGGTGGTATGTAGAGTTAGTAGAGCAAGAAGACTCGGTGCGTGTAGAGTTAGTTGAGTATGAGTACGCGGTGGTATGTAGAGTTAGTAGAGCAAGAAGACTCGGTGCGTGTAGAGTTAGTTGAGTATGAGTACGCGGTGGTATGTAGAGTTAGTAGAGCAAGAAGACTCGGTGCGTGTAGAGAACCAATCATTCTTTAAGCATTGAATTCGAGTTAAACTATATTTTTTTTTTATTCTTAACATAACTACTCCATTACCGAACTATTAATATTATCATGTCAGCCGAAACAGGGTCACTGCTGTATAATGCCGATTCTTAACAGGAAGTTAGAAATTCGCGTAGTAACTTAAAGTGGCAGTTAAACACCTTAACCTAATATTCGTAATAAATATAGATTTAATTTAGAGTTACCATCTATTCGGAACATGATATACTACTTACATTACAGCAATACGTGTGTATATTTATCTACCACTTGAAATTAAACTTGATTGTAAAATATTTAAATCTTTGCTGAAACGATGGCTATTGCACAACGTATTTTATGACCTCAAAGAGTTTTTTGCTTAAGACCAAGTATCGAAGCAACTGATTTATTGAATTTATCATGATGTGTTATTTATCTGTTGTCAAGATTATAAAAATTAATAATAGATATTGAGAATACAGGTTGACGTTTGACGTAGTCACACCTATCAAGTAAAATTATTATTTAGAAAATAAAATTATCTATTATTATTTGCTTCTGAAAGCCAAGGAAACATTCAACAGTATTTAATTTTTCAAGAACTTTATGGTGGATCCATATTTCATCCAAAAATAAAGGAAGTAATCGAAATTTTCATGATAAGAAAATCAACGCCTTACGACGTCTGCAAATAATCATTGTCACGAAGGCAGAACCCAGCATTATTAAAGAAGGTCTGGTGTTATCCACGATGCCTTGCGGGGCTTCCGGGTGTCGGCAGGTCAACCCAAACTACGCATGCTCCAGATGTCGGACGCTGACAGTTTACCTATGACAATGACAATTGGTTTTCTTTATGTAACTTATAATATTTTCTATTTAACTTTGTGTTTTTATGTAATTTTGCTTTGAACTTGTATTAAGTGCAATCAATGAGATGGCCTTGGAGATGGTGAAGTGGAGACGGAACAACTTTCTTCGTCACTTGACGTCCCGGTGAGGTGCACATATTGTTCCCAACCGCGCTTCTTTAAAGGCCGTCGGGGCCTGAAGGTACATATCGGTAAAATCCATAAGACTCAGGATGTGCCCTCCGACCCCACTTGCACGGCGGATACTCAACCACTTTGGAAAACACTTTCCTTATACAAACATACAACCCCCGTTTTAAAACATGTTCCCCGGGGGTCAAGACCCTTAGTTGCTGAATACCTAGGTCAATGTATCCGTCGTATGACGCAGGAGAACTCATATGCAGCCTGGGAACTTTTACTGACTTTTCCATATAGAGTCCTACATGTAGACAAATCTACTAATAAAACAAACACTTTGACTTCCCAAATTAAAAATAATTGTACCCATCCACTACCAGTTCTTACCCCCCTGTCGGCACGTAATTATCGTTCCAAGAAAACCTTCTTTCAACATGTAGAATCAAAGTTAAATGAAGGCGATATTGGTGGAGCAGCTCGTTTACTTTTTAGTAGCGACGTATTGGCACCGTGTACTCCGGATACACTTGCCGCTTTAAAAAACAAGCATCCCGCGCCAGTTGCAGATCTTAGTTTCCCCTCTCCTCCCAATGATGGTGCCACAGTACATATTGCAACATCCCGCGAAGTGGCCGAGGTTATTAATTCATTTCGTAACGGTTCCGCTGGAGGTCTCGACGGTTTGTCACCCCAACACCTCAAAGACCTTACTAGTCCTAGTGCTGGGAATGCCGGCGTAACCTTGCTGGAAGAATTGACGGCCTTGGTCAATTTAATGCTCCGCGGTGGAGTGGACGGGGCCATTATTGACGTTTTGTATGGGGCCAATCTATGTGCTTTGTACAAGCGTGATGGCGGTATTCGTCCCATTGCCGTGGGAAGCACTTACAGGCGGTGGCAAAAGTTTGTTGTAAATTCTTTTACAGCAAACTTTCTCATACTTTCCAGCCTCTCCAAGTAGGTTTCGGTTCCAAGGGCGGCTGTGAGGCTGCCGTTCACGCCTTATCAACCTATCTAAATAGTGGGGAAGCGGAGGTCATCCTGAAGGTTAACGTAAAGAATGCCTTTAATTCTGTACATAGGGACGTCTTGTTGGCCGAAATTAAAAAAGAAACCCCTGAAATATATGCTTTTCTTTGGCAATGTTACCGGATTCCAACCAAATTATTATACAAGAACCATCTTTTAGAATCTGCCGTCGGCTGCCAACAGGGCGACCCTCTTGGGCCTGTCATTTTCAGCTTCGCGATTCATCCAATTATTAAGCAACTAAATTCGAAATTTAATACATGGTATCTAGATGACGGGACCTTAGGAGGGGACGTGGAAACGGTTCTTAAGGATCTTACTTTTCTTAAAAAAGAATTTTCATCAATTGGTCTTGAACTAAATGTAACAAAATGTGAATTATATATCTCGGACACGACTGATAAATTTCAGACGATTCAAAAGTTCAATTCCATAGCCCCGAATTTGAATATTCTACAGAAAAATTCGCTTCGCCTCCTTGGGTCCCCAGTCTTAGATGAAGGTTACCTCCCCTTTATAGACGAAAAAATTCAAAATTTTCAAGAAGTTTCGGACCGTTTTACCAAAATTAATATTCATTCGGCTTATACAATAATCCGTTATTGTTTTTTTGTTCCCAAATTTACATACGTGCTTCGTTCATCCCACCTATGGAAACATTAGGCCCTGTTGGAAAAGGTAGACAATATTATAAGAAACACCTTATCTTTAGTTTTAAATGTGGACATGGACGACCGAGCGTGGATACAGGCTACCCTTCCGGTACGTTTTGGGGGCCTTGGCGTCCGCAAAATTTCTAGTATAAGTTTACCCGCGTATTTGTCGTCGGTCCATAGCACCGAAGAACTAACCCGTAAAATTCTGTACTCTTCGCAGGTTAATTCTGAGGTGCCATGTTTGACCGACGCAATAAATACATGGAAAATGACTTGCCCAAGTACAGATCTTCCAAAAAACCCTTTCTCACAGAGACAGTGGGACCAGCCTATCTGCAGCCTCACCCGAGATAATCTTCTGAATACTACGGGTGACGTTGCCGAACGTGCTCGCTTGCTGGCTGTCGGAGAGTGGGAATCGGGACTTTGGCTGCAGGCGTTGCCGTCATCAAACTTAGGGACTATGCTGGATGACGGCACGTTCCGTCTCTCCACCTGCCTCCGTCTTGGCATACCCTGCGTCGCTCCTCATCGCTGTAACTGTGGAGAAGCTGTCGGCCACCTTGGACATCATGGCCTGTCGTGTAGCAGAAGCGCCGGTAGAATACCCCGTCATGGTAGCCTAAATGATATTATCCGCCGGGCTCTTGTCGCCGCTGGCGTGCCTGCCATACTCGAACCTAATGGTCTGGCACGCGACGATGGCAAGAGGCCCGATGGTATGTCCTTGCTACCTTGGAAGTTGGGAAGGCCTCTGGTGTGGGATGCAACCTGCGTCGACACCTTGGCGCCTTCGCATCTTCCAAACACCAGTGGACGCGCCGGCGCTGCTGCTGCTTTAGCGGAGACCTCTAAACGGCGTAAATATGTGAACCTTATTGGTAACTATATGTTTGAGCCGTTTGGAGTTGAAACGCTCGGGCCGTGGGATCCAAACGCTTTAACCCTTTTTCGCGACATCTCAAAACGTCTGGTCGATGCTTCACGTGATCAGAGGGCTGGCCAATACTTAGGTCAAAGAATTAGCATTGCCATTCAACGTGGCAATGCTGCCAGCCTTCTGGGTACGTTCCCGGTTCAAAGCGATGTCGACGAATTTTTTTGACGCATAAGCTCATTGGTTAAACTTTTTATTTATGTTTGTTTTTATTTTATTTTATTTATGTTTCTTTAGTTGATAAGTTAGGTTATTTCAATAATAATAATAATATGTTAATCTTGTACCTAGTATTGAATAAATGTTTATTGTTATCCGAAAAAAAAAAAATAATAATTTAATATTAAGATAGGTAGAAAAAATATTGCATGCCCGATATGGGTAACTCTTGATCAATCAAATTGTTATAACATCTTCTGTACACAGTTTCTGGCAATAAAATGATCTATGTCTAACAAAACGTCTCAAAAAACCCCGCTCTGACTCGAGGTTCGGACCCCAAAAGGGGTCCCTGGCGAAGATTACTTAGTATCATAATAATAATACGTGAAGCTAAGATTTTGTACACCTATTTACGAAATTTTCGCGTACGGAGAGTTATGGAATTTGGAACTGTTACAATTCATATGGAGAAGGAGTGCTTAAAGCTAATATTTTAAATAATAGGAATTAGAGTCAAAGTCAAAAGTTAAAAAAATAAGTAAATCATTTGAATAAAAATAACGATACGAATACGCACACTACCATGCTTTCCACATACTGACAGACTGAGAAGAGAAGACAAACTGAGTGTCAAAACAGATTAATATTATATGTCTTTAATGTCTATAGTCTTTGGCAACAGAACCTTAATGGTCATATCATCGAACAAGTGCTCTCACAAATTACAAATCACTTGTGTACTTCGCAATCACTTGTGCATTTAGACAAAATAGTCGAAGGTCATGTAGTTTTACTTACCTAAATAGTATGAGTCCTATCTCACCTCTGCACCGCATAACAATGAAAGCGTCGTAGGCTTTTTGTAAACGCCATGTTAACAAAATGCATTGAATAACAACAATTCGGTTTTGTTCGCCATGAAATGTTATTAATATTCGTCATCACAAAGCTAAATTAACGTTGTTATTGACATTGGGCAGGCACAAGTAGTTAACTAATGTACTACGTGGACGCTACGTATTAGAAACATAACGTCATTGATATCAATTTCGACGGCCCGCTTGGCATGGTTGATAAATGTTTACCTTTCACGCAGGTTGTGGCTTCGACCCAGGCCAGATATTTGTGTGCATGAACATTTCTGTTTGTCCTTAGTTTCGGTCTAACTAACTATGTATATAAAAATCAATGCCACTTTTCGTTGTAATGTTATAAGGTTATAACTCAACAACGCCTTTACCGATTTGGCTAATCTTGGTCTTAAATTATTCGTGGAAGTCCAGGGAAGGTTTGTACGTAGAGACAATTTAAAAAAAGTCGTGAAAAAGTGTAAAATCAACATCTTTTAGCTATTTAAAATATTTTTTTGTTTGAATAAATGAACCTAATAATCATTTTTTTTATTACTATGCCTTATACGTAGCGAAGCACGTACCGGGCCGCTAGTTATCTATATAAGAATGTACTTACAAAATAAAATAGCCTAGCCTAAATGTTTATATGGTACAAGCTCTGCTAAGTTTGGGATCAGATAGCCGTGTATGAATAATGTTCCTTGCATATTATTACAGGATATAATTGCAGCAATTGACGTATTGTAGAACTTTAGTACAGAAATTTCATTTGTAAGAATATAGAGCATAACTGATGGATTTAATTTCAAGAATCGAATAGATTTATGAAGTTAACCTTCTTTAAGCACACTAAGTTTGGGCATTAAGCTGTTGAATACCTGGCGAAATCGTTATAAGAAGGATGATCGGGCGAGGCGAACTGATGTTGAGAAGGAGATATAAGTTAGTGAAGATAGAAAGATTAACGTTTCGTATATTACTTAAGGCCAAGATGGAGATGTCAAGCACACATTTTCATTTTGTATTTCTTTCATAGCCAGTTACGCTCTATACAGCACATACACTCCTACAGCACACTCATTCTTTGTATATATGTTTTCTTATTATTAAATTGAGTTTGTAAATTCTAACATAGTGTAGGTGAACTGAATGTTCATGTAATATGTATTCAACAGACGTCCCGTGTCTCAGTAGTTATGTCTCGGGCAATTAGGTCAAAGTAAAATCCTTGGGTCGTTCCACAGCAAGTAAATAACGTGGTCGCTTAGACCCCTAGTATCTGTTATCTAATTAGGTTAACATTAATTGTTGCTCTCAGTCGGTAATCTTCATTAAGATTTGAAGTTTCTCGGGGTTATGATGATTCCGGTTAGCAACTGAATGTCCTTCTTCTCACGTCCGTTTTAGAAATCGTGATGTCAGCCGTCCTGCCCGTAATGCCCGTGGGACTGGGGTGCTGTTCCCGTTATTGAACAACTAGCTGTGCTCCGCGGTGTTACCCGCGTTAAACTTTATAAAATATAGCCTATGTGTTATTCCGATATGTAAGCTATATTACTACAAAGTTTCATTAAAATCCGTTCGGTAGATTTTGCGTGCAGAAGTAAAAAACATACACACTCACACAGTCACAAACTTTCGCCTTTATAATATTAGTGTGATGTGTGTGAAAAACAAAGATTTGCTTCGGGCTCTTTTTGCTCCACGACTCGGAGTTCATGGAAATAATAATAATAATCTTTATTTATCCAAAAAAGATACAGAGTTTAAAATAACTTAATATTTAGTTTGTAAATACATTATATTTTATGTTGCAGAATCTGTACAATAATAATACTCTACCTCTTAAACTAGGGTATACCTGTATTATAAGTGGTAGTTTGCGGTCAATAATCAATTATCAACAAGAACTTATATTTAAAACTTATATCTAAAGTGGACTGTGTCATTCTACTGTATGGTATACAGGAGTAGAACTGTATGCCGCGTGTTTGCATGTGTATGGTGTGTGTAGGTGTGAATGTATGTGTGTGTGTCTGTCTGTGAGTGTATTATACAAGATAGGTGAGTAAAGACTCCGTGTAAGAGTAAGAGTTAGTAGGAATGCTTCGGTGCTGGTCCTAATGAAACATCTACGCGTATGTATGTATGCTTACGGATAATAGAATTTGACGCCCTATATGACGGCCAGTTGACGTGGTTGATAGATTCTCGTTATAATTATATTATAATTGTTGGTCTCAGTCGGTAATCTTCATTAAGATTTGAAGTTTTTCGAGGTTACGATGATTCCGGTAGGCAACTGAATGCCCTTCTTCTTACGTCCGTTTTTGAAATAGCCATATAGCCGTAATGGCCGTGGGACTGGGTTGTTGTTCCCGTTATTGAACAATGTGTGTAAAACTAAAATTAGCTTCGGGCTCTGGTTCTTCCACGACTCGGAGTTTATGTAAAGCTTCGGTGCTGGTCTTCATGAAACATCTACGCGTGGGTGCACCTATGCTTAAGGGTAATATAATCTGGTTGGAGATTGCCTTTCACTCCGCGGGTGAGTTCCATTTGATATAATAATGAGAGAGAGGAACTACAGAAGACACACTTTAGCACGCTATTATATGTTCCACGCACGTGGTCAATAGAGAACATCTGCAGTAGTTACAGTGCAAGTGCGAAAGTTTTCACCTTCAAATAACTCTTCACATATATAAATATAATAAAGGATATTATTCACACACGGCCATCTGATTCCAAACTAAGCAGAGCTTTTACTAAGGAAAACCAAATAACTGATATACAATATATACAACTTTTGTAAATACATATTTATATAGATAATTATATCCAGACCCAGGACAAACAGACATGTTCATGTAAACAAATCTCTGTCCTGGGGCTCTACCGGCTAAGTCACCGAACATCGATTTCTTAAATGGCGTTCAAATAAATGAAGGTTAAAAATGACTCAATCACTCGCTATATCGGCTTCAACGTTGACAATAGATTCCGGCCCATTTATGACGTCGCATGTGGTCATGGAAGCCGATTTAACGATCGATTCAGTCATTTTTAACCTTTATTTATTTGAAAGCCATTTAAGAAATCGATGTTCGACGACTTAGCTGCTAGAGGGAGAGAGTAGCTGGGTGGGAATCGAATCCCGGCCCTGCGGCGCGAAACGCAAGTATCAACCAACCATGTCAACCGTCGCGTCACTAGCTGCCGTGATATTTAAACGAAGTCTGCATTTTAATGACAAATTAATTTATCTTTTTAATTAATTCGTTCTTGGTAATGCAATTCCTCACTTCTGCTGATATGAGGACTTTTGATGTGATAATAAATTAATGATTAACAACGTTAACAAGCAAAATGTATATATTATCTGGGTCCATACTTTGAAATGTAACCCAAACAATTTTAATAAGGTTAAATATAATATTATTGTTGACTTAAATTGACTTTTATTTACACTATATCAAATGGCAGATTAAAGTTTATTAAACAGGGAACACTACAAAAACAAAATGAGCTTTTGTCAATGCAATGAAAATATGTTTAACTTAAATCAAATTATTTAATTAATTGTATTGAGTTATTCAGGAAAAAGATATTGTTCAGCTCTAACCCGCCATTCCAATATGGTGCGTTACATACATAGACTCACGCATGTTTCCCAGAGGGTTAGGCAGAGACAACGGATTTCCATTCGTCACGATCTTTGCACACCTCCTTTGCCTCGTTTACTGTTGTATTCTTCATACATTTTCGCCGGTTTAGGGTACTTCAAACCTGGCATATTTTGAGAACGTCTCCGATTTATACTACAAGCATGTTCTGACTATTCACAAGCTCTTTTTTAAAGTCTACGTGAATAAAACCTATGTTTATTCCAACATATAATGTGAAAAGACTACAAATACCCAATATGTATTGCTTAAATAACTAAGAAATGACACCGCTTGGGGTGGGTTATGTGAGACACCCTTGCCTTATCCCAGCCTTTTTTTTGATAAGGCACGGGGAATGCCTACTCATGCCCCCGCAAAAAGTGTCTGTGGGTGGGTAAATCGAACTCGCACTGACTAAACCTACCTGCCGTAGACTTCTCTTGACGCCATGGGAAGAGCTCCGGGAACGCGGGTATGCTGCTCCGGTGCCCCCCTTTTGCGCCATGTCCCCAAACCAACACAGAAGCCATCCTCGCAGTGGGTGTAAAGGATGCACCGGTAACTTAATTCTATAAAGATAATAAATAATGATGCAACAAGATCAACTTATTTCTTTTGTAAATACTGATCGCCCGATAGTGTTTATTTTTTGCTCAAAGATCAAACACGGGGTCGGATGCTACCGCGTCCGTGGGCAGTAATTCTAATGACCCTTAGCTCTTCTCCAACGTAAGTGTGGCACGACTTAGAGGCCACCCTGTGAGTACTTAGTGCTATACAGTAGCAATAATTAGGTGATTTAGAGCACCAACCTGTATGGGCAGATTACAATACACTGTAAGTTTTATGATTTACTAGCTGTGCCTCGCGGTTTTACCCGCGTCTAACTTTATAAATTATAGCCTATATGTTAATCTAGGGTGTCAGCTAACCTCATACTAAATTTTATTCAAATCGCTCCAGCCGTTTAGACGTGAAGAAGTAACAAACATACACACTCACAAACTTTCGCCTTTATAATATTAGTGTGATTAATGACATGGTCCAGAAAAATACGTCAAGTGATAGGTACATATTCCAGATACAATAGTAAAAAAATGGCCTCTGCTATACTTCGTAATACGGCAGCCAACATACATAGGCCAAGGAAAACATCATACAACCCATACGTCACCATTATAGCTTATATCAGATGAGAGATGCCGCTCCCCGCTCTGGTAGATATTCCCGTTGTTGATATTCGCCGTTTATGATTTGATTGTGTAAATAATAAATAGATATAATAACGAATAATTTATTCTCAAGCAACTAAGGCTCATTAAAATACATTAATTAAATACTACCACAGTCATATTATTAACATTAAATACACGTAAAAAAACAATTAAAAAATAAGAAATTGGGGTTTAACATAACTAATAAAAAAATGATTTATTGGATTTCATAATTACTAATCACACTAATATTATAAAGGCGAAAGATGTAAGTGTGTATGTTTGTAACTTGTTCACGTCTAAACTGCTGGAGCGATTATACTAAAATTTGGTATGGAGTTAGCTGACACCCTAGATTAACACATAGGCTTTAATTTATAAAGTTTAACGCGGGTAGAACCGCGGGGCACAGCTAGTAATATATAAATTCTACTAATAAAAAAAAAGCGAAAGTTTATGAGTATATATGAATGTTTGTTACTCGTCATACAAAAACTACCGAAAGGATTTTAATGGAACTTTATAATAATATAGCTTACCCGTATATATCCGAATAACACATAGTCTTTAATTTATAAAGTGAAACACGGGTAAAACTGCGGGGCCAAACATGGCCAATTTAAAAAAATATTACAGTTATTTTTAGTATAAATGATGAAATCCATGATGTAATAGCTCACGGTGTTACAAAAGAATCTAAAAACGTCGCAGAAGTGGATTTGATAATACCGTAAACGGAAGCAAGATATTTTTATCAATGTATAGCCACTCATCGTACGATAGGATCGTCTGGTTGTAATTGAAACCTTGAAATATATCTGTGCGAAATGAACAAAGAAATAGATTTCATCTGTATTAGTGAACGCTTTTTGAATCAGTCATTGGCAGCACAGTTTAGTTTAATTAATTATAATTTGTGTTCCTATAATACTAGATTGAATAAAATACGTGGAGGTACTTTGATCTTGGCACTAAATGACAAGAAAGTTGAAGATCTACAAATTTGTAAACAACTGTATAAAATTAACTGTTTTGAGGTTTGTGGTGTAAAGGATTTAGAGACAAATACTTATATTATTTGTTGCTACAGAATTCCTGAGAATGGTAATATAGATAACTTTATGCAGAGACTTGAACAGCTGTTGCAACACTTCATCAACAAGCTATGTATAATTTGTGGTGATTTTAATATCAATTTATCAAAAGATGACTCAAAACGTCAATCTTTTCTATCACTCTTGACATGCTATAATTTTCGACACCTAATTTACTCAGATACATTTCGACGCAATAATTCAAGTTCGTGTATAGATAATATATTGACTAATATTGATGACGCAATTATATTAAGTGTAGACACAGACCACAATGGTCTATCTGATGGGCACGCGGGCCTTTTTTGCACATTAGCACTGGAAAAAGTGGCTTATAGGAAAGAACAAAGTCATATGCATATTGAAAGAAGACTATACAATGAAGGGAACATGTCTTGTTTTAGGCAAAAGTTGTTAAAAGAAAACTGGTGCGCAAGTACATTTATTGACAAACTCGGTGAACTACATTCTAGCACATTTACTAAAAAGAAAATAAAAATAAATACCAAAGACAGCAACAAATGTAAATGGCTAACTACGGGAATTAGAGTCGCTAGTAAGATGAAACGGTTTCTATCATTTGTTGACAAAGATAATTGTGACGACTCAATAGTCAAATACCGTTGTAATTATCTAAGGGTATATAGAAAAGTAGTACGATATGCGAAACAACTAGTAGTAAGAATGGAAATAAATCTAGCTCAGAATTCTGGAAAAGTCATTTGGAAAATCATAAATAATAAGAGAAATCTGAAAAAACGTGTAAACGACAATTTGATACTTAAGGATAACAATAAAAATATAAGAGTAAAAAAAAATTTTTAATTAAAGCTTTTATTTAAATGCTCTAAAAAGTAGAAAATAAAATTTTGCTTTAAAATTTCAATCATCAACTCATAACCTTATTATACACAATTTATATGTTCATAAAAGCTTGTCGCGCGATTAAATTGCGTAAACAAACTAGTACCTCTTCAATTAAGTAACTTGATCTGCAAAGTATAATTTTAAAAAAATAATTAATTTAATACTTATAGGTATTTAAACCTCGCGACAAGCTTTTATGAACATATAAATTGTGTATAATAAGGTTATGAGTTGATGATTGAAATTTTAAAGGAAAATTTTATTTTCTTCTTTTTAGAGCATTTAAATAAAAGCTTTAATTAAAATTTTTTTTTTACTCTTATTTTATTTTTTACTTTTTAGTTATCGCTGGCTAGGTTTCCTAGTCTATACATCTCAGTTAACGCATCATTTTTGCAAGGTCGTTTGCCGGTTAATTTCAAACAGTCTAGTTCTTCAACCAGGAGACCTTCTAAAGATTTTACTCTACTCAAGGCCACATATGCTTGACCAGCAGCAAAGAGCGAAAGTTTCTATCAGCGATTTTTCTGTTGTTCGTACTTGAGAGTTATGCTCTCGTAAGGCACTCAAACGAACCTCTCGCTGTTCAGGAGTTTCCTCTGCTCTTGCTAGAGAGCTATGCTTTCGTAAAGCACTCAGAAGAACCTTTCGCTGTTCGGGAGTTTCCTCTACTTTAATTTGAGATATATGTATTCGTGAATTGCTCAAACGAACCTCTCTTTGTTCAACTGATTCGGTTTCTCGTATTTCAGATATGTGTTGACCATTTTTTTCAATTCGTAAACCGTGTTCCTCCTGCGATTCTGCTACTCTTAAACGTTGCATGCGTTGCTTAGCTTTATCAAGTTTTAACTGTCGTTGAGTAGGTGTTTCGTTGTTGTCCTGATCACGCCTTTTGTTAAGTCGTTGCCGTTTAGCATCATCGTCTTCGTTGGCAAGTTTTTCTTGCCGTTTTAGTTTCTTTTTCCCCAGCCTTCTCTTCCTTTGTGTTGATGTTTCTGTTTTTCCCATTTTGTTCCCACGATTACCGAAGAAATATTCGTCGACCCTCCCAGAGCTCCGTTTAGAAGGGTAAGGGCTAATATACAACAGGGTTCGCCCAGGTGCTCTGAGGTGGTACGTTCACGACATCATATTACACCCCGATGCCACTCAGTCCTCGACACGGCCTCACCTTGACTTGGGTGTTTGGAAGAATGCGCCACTTATTTCAGCTTGGAGGTTACTTGTGCCTGACCAAACTCAGTTGGAGTTGTCCTTCTCTTAGACAGGTTGCAGACCAATGCTGATGACGCCCATCTCGCCAAATTACCTAAGTCAAAGTTAATCTACGGATGTCACAGGCTCGAAAAAATCGACTTCAAGAATAATCGAGGTCTCTACACCAAATTTCAGGTGGATTAGAGAAACGGAGCTTTATTTTTATTTTTTATTAGAGGTACTTTTTTTATATTTTGACTTTTTTCTGACAATTTTGACTTTTTTTTGAAAATATAGACTTTTTTTAAAAACTTTGACTTTCGTTAAAAATTTTGACTTTTTTGAACATGTTGACTTATTTTTTTAAATTTTGACTTTTTTTTTGTAAATTTTGACTTTTTTCAAAATTTTGACTTTTTTCAAAATTCTGAATTTTAATTCAATTTTGACTTTATTTTTGAAAATTTTGACTTTTTTGAAAATTATGACTATTTTGAAAATATTGACGTCACATATTTTTTGAGTTACTCTCAACAATCCCTTTCATTTGATACCCATATTGTAGTAGAGCATCAAAAATAACTATTCCGCCATCTTGGATTTTCCGCCATATCGAATTTAGAATAACGTCACATAATTTTTCGAGTTACTGTCAACAATACCTTTCATTTGATACCCATATTGTAGTAGAGCATCAAAAATAACTATTCCGCCATTTTGGATTTTCCGCCATATTGCGTTTAGAATAACGTCACATATTTTTTTGAGTTACTGTCAACAATACCTTTCATTTGATACCCATATTGTAGTAGAGCATCAAAAATAACTATTCCGCCATCTTGGATGTTCCGCCATATTGGATTTAGAATATCGTCACATACTTTTTCGAGTTACTGTCAACAATCCCTTTCATTTGATACCCATATTGTAGAAGTGCATAAAAAATCACTATTCCGCCATCTTGGATTGTCCGCCATGTTGGATTTAGGATGACGTCACATGATTTATCATGAATTGTCATCCAAACTAACCGTGTATACAACATTTCAGCTCAATCGGCTGAAAATATCTGCTTCAAAATTGAGATTCCACCCGAACATACATACATACATACATTGCAAGTTAAATAAAAGCTTTTAATAAATAGTAAATAATCCCTCAGAAGTTGCTAATATTTTGCTCGAAAAGTTCTGCAAGAAGTCGAATTCTATCGTGAGTAACATTAATTAATACAGCAAAAGAGTATTTGCAAAATCATGAGATAAGAGTAAAGGAGGATATGGTTTTTGAACCTGTTACCCCTATCGAAGTTTTTAAACTAGTAAAGAATATGGAGAGCAAAAAGTCTTTTGGTCATGACGAAATTCCTATGACAATCATAAAAAAAAACATTGATGTGTTGGCGAGCCCTTTGGCCGATTCAATAAACGAATATGTAAATAAAGGTATTTTTCCAGAACAATTTAAATTAGCTAGAGTACTACCTATACATAAGAAAGGCTCTAAAACAGATCCAGCGAATTACAGGCCTATATCCTTGTTGCCGGTATGCTCTAAAATATTTGAAAAAATTATGAAAGTAAGGCTCATCTGTCATTTGAACAAACAGAAAATTATAACAGACCAACCAAAGGAACAATAGATGCTATCGATATGTTAATTGATAATGTGGTGTGTAAGTTGAATGCTAAACTAAAAGTAGCAGGACTTTTCCTCGACCTAAGTTCTGCGTTCGATACAGTGGAACATTGTATTCTTCTAAACAAGTTAGATTACTATGGCATTAGGGGAAATGTTTTGAATTTATTCAGATCCTATTTACACAATAGAACACAGTATGTAGAAATTAAAACAGTCCAAGAGGATGGGCACGAAAATTTCCACAAATCTGACACGGTTATCATAAATAAAGGCGTACCACAAGGATCAGTTCTAGGCCCTATCTTCTTTATAATATTTATAAATGATCTAATAGCTTACATGAAAACTATTTCAGATGACACTAAACTTGTAGTTTTTGCCGATGACACAAGCGCTATTATAGCTAGCGACAATATATATAACTTGGAAAAAAAGATTAATTTTATCCTATGTGCTCTTGAGAAATGGTCCACTATGAATGATTTAAAACTAAATCTAACAAAGACGCAATGCTTATTATTTAAAACAACGGTGCGAAGCAGCGATAGTGTCAAAGTACATTTGCTGGGGAATAAAGTAAACATTGTGGATAATGTAAAGTTTCTGGGAGTACAAATAGATGCATTTTTAAATTGGAAGAAGGAATTGGAAGTGGTCACTAACACTGTGAGTAGTGCTTGTTATGCTCTCGGGAGTCTTAGAGATGAATTAACTATTTCTCACCTCAAAATGATATATTTTGCTCTCATAGAGTCTAGACTGAGATATAGCATAAAGTTCTGGGGCAATAGCTATCAATACAATATTAATGCTGCTTTCGTCATACAGAAAAGAGCCTTGAGAACAATGCTTCGAATTAAACAAATAGAGTCTTGTAGAGATCATTTTAAGAAACTGCATTTTCTCACAGTACCATGCCTCTATATTCTGGTCCTGCTTAGTCATTTTACTAAAAATATCCATAAGGTTGAGAAAGAGGAACAGAGACAGATCAGAATAATGACGCGTAGGAAGGATCTACCTAATTTGATACAGCCTAAGCTTAATGTCGTCAAACATGCCTCAACAGTACAATCAGTTAAAAGGTACAATAAATTGCCTGTACAATTTAAAAACCCCATGCCTCCAAACGTATTCAAGGGAAAATTGAAGTCACTGTTGTTGAGGAAATGTTATTATAGCATAGAAGAGTTTCTCAAAGATAATACCCTGTAGCCTCTAGACATAAAAAGTACCGTCTACAGTAGCGCTTTGAAATTAAAAGGATGTAGTAATATGTTAATTTTTATTGAATTTTATTAATTATTATTTATTGATTTGGCCACAAATTTTATAATTATTATTTTTAACTATTTTGACAACTCTTGCAAATTTTACTGTAATTAATTTTTATTGCAAATATTTTAAATATCTAAGGTTTAATCGAGTGTTATTTATTGATAAATGTTGACATTATTTTTTAATTATTTTTATTGTAAAATTGTAATTGTGTGATTTATTTATGTGTGTAAATTCAGATACAAATGATTTTGTTTATGAATAAATGACTATGACTATGACTATGACTAATATTTACATAGTAGAATAATGAACCCATCATTTATCAGATTCTAATTGTCCTGTAATGAATTACATATATATGAAGATCAGCGTTGCAGTAATCATTATTATTTACTGTAACATTTGCTGAGGTAGTCGCCTTTCCTAGCTAGTACTTATAATGTTGCATGCTTCATAAGTATTATATAAACTAAATGCAATTAGTTATATCGTCTTAGATGTAAACTAAGTTAAGGATTATCTGTGCTTGTTGGGAATAACCCTATTTTTTATTTTTTTTTTTAATATTGTATACAATTTTTCCGTTCCGAGGTTCCTCCGTACCTCGTAAGGAAAAACTAAACCCTTATAGGATCACTTTGTTGTCTGTCCGTCCGTCTGTCTGTCAAAACCCTACAGGAATCAAAACCTACAGGGTACTTAGAATCTTGAAATTTGGTACAAAGCAACGACTTATAGCACAGATAAAGGAAAAATTGCGAAAACCGTATCATTATAATAAATATATTATTAAAAATTTTAAACTTACTACCCCTTTCCTCATGAACGCGTAGAGGTATTAGATTGAAATTCATATCTATAATACCTTTAAGTTGTACTACAGGGTTGTACGGAACTCTCGGGGCACGAGTCCGACTCGCACTTGGCTGGTTTTTTATGTCAACTCGCCTGACGATAAGCTTACTGTATACTTCGAGACTTGCAAGTCAATCTCATAATTTCCCTCAATCTAATGGACCTGTAGTGAAACACCTATTTTAACCTACTTTTAGTCAGTTCAACTGATGATAAGTTTACTGTAGACTTCGAGACTTGCAAGACAATCCTGTTGCGCTTTGCCGATCTAACTCACGTTCAGGATCTCGTAGTTATAATGTAAAATGAAACGCATTTATGTGGAAGTTACTTTATGACTCTCCATCCGTCTGTCTGTAACCATATTTTTTGCGAATTAAATATATTTGAATTTGACGAGTTACTCAAAAAGCGACAAAACGCTATGCCTTAATGGCTCGTCCGTTATTCGTTTATAAAAGACTAAGGAGATAAAGCCCTGTATAGCGGGGGACTTTAGAAACATACATTCCACAGACGCAAAACATATCCAGACTCAGAACATCTACAGACGTGTCGCACCCGAATCCGAATTCTGGCAATCATGTCAATGCTCGAGAAACATGGCCATGTTTTTCTCTTAAGATAGGTCAGTGGTGGCGCCACTCATCATCAACTCACAAAAACCTTCACCTAGTTTAAAATATTTTGTGGTGTTTAATTTATAACACTGGAGCTCACAACCAGTTGCTCTTACCGACTAGTAACTAATCACACTCGTAGTTATGATATTCAGTAATTTTTTTATTCTTCACATTACTACCCTTCCGTGCAGTAGATACTTGACGTTGAAGCTACCGAAAAACACTGCCAAAGAAGTAAGGATTCTTTTTTTGAAAAACATCAGGATCATATTAACATCTAATTACAATTGAATTATCTCAATGTGTTGAATTACCTAAATCTAGTCTTCATAGACTGAAACTGTAATTTGGCTTTAAATTTGTTGATTGACAGTTTTTTGATGTTGTTGGGAAGTTCGTTGTAGAAGCTTATACACTACTGCATAGAAGAGTTGCCTACTGCTATAATGTTATGCTTATCGGTGGGATTATTATTACCTAGCTAAATGCTTAGCCGTTGGACAACAGTCGTAAAGCCATTTCAGAGGCCTACTGGGCAGCTTGAACAACTCCGACAATAACCATTACACATACGATAAAGTAGAAAATTAGAACATAATTGAAGATTTTATTATCAAATTAATTACACTGATTACATATCTATATGATAGATTTAAATCGTAAACAGGTGTTTGCAATTTAATCTGTCATCGGTTGTCGTAGCAGTAATCTAAAATAAAAAGATAAATATTATTATAAATCAACTAATTGCAACTTGCGGCTTTGTCCGCAAATGCTTTGACTTTTATGTTTCCTAATTGGGGCAGATTTGAACTTGGTTGTTTGACTCAAAAACTGATGCGTACTCATTAACTTTCCTTCAACTATTCTGAACCACGTCCAGAGTTAAGAGACAAAGCAAATATGTTTTGGTAATTATATTTTTCGATCTATCGCACTAATAATGGGAAAAAATTTAACCGTAAAGACTAAAGCTAAAATATCAAATTAATCTATATAACACTTGTTGTTACCCGCGACTTCGTACGCGACAAAGCGACCAATGTAACCTACATAACGTATAGTCATAACATACATGAGACTTCGGGAAATGGAAAAATTACTTAAAAAGAAGGCTTATGCCATGTACACTATATCTGACAATGTCATGTCGTTTCTAGATTATCATATTATTGGAATTAATAATATCAACTATTCTACCTGGCTGGCTACTAACCTCATATGTTTACCATAGTTTCATATGTGTTCTATGGTTCCACGTGTGGCGCAGTGGCTAAGGTACTGTGCCAAAGTTTCTCAATTTGCCAAAGTGAGTCTTCCATATTATGACTTTACCCTCGCTACTACCTCAGCTTCCACGTGTTTCGGGTTCGATCCCCGTATAGGACAACTACTTGTGTGTGTTACATAAATTGTTGCTCTCATGAGCTACATATGTTTGCCATATATTGCTTGTAAAGTCCCCCGGGAAACAAGGATCTGATGATTTAAAAAAAATATATATCTTGTGTTCCTGCATGAATAAAGTAGTCAGATCTAATCGGAGAGGAGTAAATGTTTAGCTGTGAGTCAATCATTTCCCCGTCATTCTTAGCATCCATGGGCTACGGTAGACCCTTACTAGAGAGGCCATATACTAAGATACTGACCTGGTTATTTAATGAATAAAAAAAACATATTTGTTTGACATATGTTTATATGTTTAATTAATTTCAAAACTAAGATAATTGAAGAAGAAGAAGAAAGATGAAAAAAATATTTATTGAGCACACATAATAAAGATACAAAAAAATCACAATTAGAGTAACAATGGCGACATAAAATATAAATAAATACCATACAAAATACTCCATTAGTGTTACTAAAACATTTTTGTGCGCTCAAATGGCTAGCAGCTCAGCATGATGAACCACAATTTATTTATTTATTTATTTTATTTTATTGGCACACAAAACAGAATATTATCATTACATGACAGAAAAGTATACATTCAGGTTTAGCACTAGACAGTATTCCTAAACAAGTGTACACAGCATGACAATTTGAGTGGTACTAATAGTGACGCATGACATAAAGTAAAATTATATAATAAAACTAATAGATTTGAAGTTCACCGAAGCACGATTCGTAACACCATGATCAAATCGAGTCGCACCTAGGTGAACATGCACCTTAAAACTAATTAATTAAAACTAAAATCTAATAGTTTGAAGCTTAAGTAGATTTGATTTTTAACTTTATGACATGATATGTCTAACTTTCCTTTTAAAAGTTTGGATTCCGAAGTTGAAAACATCTAATTCGTTGCTATGTTGAAGCAGGAGCTCATTATAAAGACGGCACATTCTAACAAGTGGATTGTAATACGATGTAATATTTATGTGAACATTTAACGTGAAACTTTTAAGATGAGGTTGGCGGGCTCTAAATTTTGTGTTGTTGACAACAATGTGGCTGTAACGCTGATTTTCAGCTACCTGCCACCGTGAGTCATAGATGTGCTACACAAATATGATACATAAAACAATACGTTTCTTATAAATTATACAAAACAAAATAAAAGAATAAGTTTAATTAATAACCTATCTAATCTTGAGCATTATAATTCTCGTAATACGGTGATCATTGAAACATATTTCAGGCTATTATACTGGCTTGATTAATTGCACTGATACCATAAAGCCTAAACCGAGTGACTCACTATACTTATAAATTTTATTAATCTGTGGAACATTTTAATACGACGCAGTTTAAGTATATAGAAAAAAATCCGCCGTTTATGACGAAATTTGATAATGGTTTCCAACGTTTGTGTGATGCAATATTGAAGATTATTTCGTCGAATTAAATTTACCCGTTTGACATTTTTAAGGGGCGGTGGCACGTGCTTTCCGCTTGACATTCGCGTGATAGGTATCACACTTCAAGTCCGAGTAAGTGCTTCTTGAACTTAGCGAGTCAATGGCAATCTATTTGGGTCAGTTCAAAATTCACTTACGATTTTAGCTCTTATCGATGAAATGCCCTCTCTGTTTCACAATCGCCGATTGTGAATCGGCCCGCGTCTAAATATACACTTAGAATGGTAGTTGCACAAAAGATCCCTAATAACAACCGACCCCTGGGTAACCGTCTAGAGTTGACGTTCGAACTACAAAGACCCCTCCGACGAGGATACATAGTTTGTATACTTAATTAATAGGCGGCTTAAGCCCTGCTTTATTGTTCGGTGAAGCAGGATAAGCTTAATAGACTATTGAAAACGTCTACCCAATATGGCCTATGATTCTCAGTTGGGGCGCATAGGATCCGGTGGTAGCATTAAAGCGCGACCGTCGTTATTAACACAAGGTCCGTCATAATAATAATACCTTAATATAGACAGAACCATTGACAATATGTAGTAAAAATATTAAACTTATAATTAAACATAATTTCTTGACAATATCTTGATACGAGCTAACTAAATAGCATTGCTATAATAAAATAAATACCTATGTCACTAGTAGTACCTAAATATCTATGTTACTAGAAATAATAATGTATACAACTATATTGCTAAAAACATGTTCTGACTATTTACAAGCGCTTTTTTAAAGTCTACGTGAATAAACCTTTTTTATTTTATTTATTTATTTATTCGATGACAATTAATAATCATTCTGTGAAAGTCGTATAACTTGTAAGTAGTAGACAAATTTGTTGTTTGGCTGACGGCATAGAATATCGCTACCCCAGTAAACCGCCAGAAGCGTCGCTATGTGTACTAAGACTATCATACTGCTTTAGTCAATTATGGCATTTTCCTCCAAATGACACAGCTCCATTGTGGTAATCTCTGGAGGCATTTGTCCAACGTGGGACGTCATTCGGCTCACATGATGATAAGCAGACACATGTTCTGAAAATTTAACACAATTAATATAAACCTTGTATACCAGGTAATAAGTGTTCAATGTCCAGATGGCTTTTCAGAATCGCTATAAGAACACGATTAACTTACAAAAAACAGAAGTTTACTTCCGTCGGGTTAAATTTGTGATCCACGATTTTCGACCATCTAACATTATTATTATTATTAAGTGTTTATCACACTAGCAGCTAGTAAGCTGATGCGTGTGTTTTTGTTTGCAATTTGGAAAACATACAACATGACAAAGATTTTATTTATTTTATGTTACCGTGAACTAATAAAGATTGCAAATAGCCAATTAGGGTGGTTGAAACTGATTCTGGAAATCTATATCTGGAAAAAGTCCAACAATTTCGATAAAAAGTAAAGTACTTCTTATTCTGTGATTATGGGAACAAGAGAATAACTTTTCCCATGTTAGCTAAACTGACGAACGCGACCGGGGGCGGCTGCGTAATTTGGCTTCTTTTAAAATAGGCATCAAATAGGCGTGTTCATTGGGTCTTATATAACTGTTACCTTAGATTTAAACTGTTGTGACACCACATGTATCCCGTTTCCATACCTTTGCGGCCTGTTCTTTCTGCAAATATTTGCGATGTATGCATATATCAGACTATGGTCCAAAATAAATATGATTTCGTTTATCTATACATATAATATATAGACAGAACCATTGACAATATGTAGTAAAAATATTAGACTTAAACTAGATAATTAAACATAATCTCTTGACAATAACTTGATACGAGCTAGCTAAATATCATTTCTGTAATAAAATAAATTTTATAAATGTTTTCATACAAGATGTACTTACCTAAATATCTATGTTACTAGAAATAATATCTAATGTATACAACTATATTACTACAAACATGTTCTGACTATTTACAAGCGCTTTTTTAAAGTCTACGTGAATAAAAACCTTTTTTATTTATTTATTTATGTAATAAAATCGTAGGAAAGTCAAAACTGTACATTTAATATTTTTTTAAAAGGATACTTGGGGCGTGATTTACAATCAATATCGAAGCCAAAAATATAGTTTTTAGAATTTTTGTCTGTTTATCTGTTTGTCTGTATGTATGTCCGGGCTAAACTCAAAAAATACTGCATGGGTTTACTTCAAATTTTGCATGAATATTACTAAGAGGTCCGGGCAACATATAGGCTATATATTATCACGCTATCACCTACGGGGGAGGAGCTGTGGTAATATATAAAATATAACGCGGGTAAAACCGCGGGGCACAGCTAGTTTCTCATAAATGAATTACTTTTCATAACTGAATTGATTCAGCCGTTTATCGTACATGCAATACGGAGGATATTTCAGTAATTACTTATGGTACAATTTTTATATTCATTGTAAACAGAACAATTTGCGCAAATATTTTTTTATTTTCTTTACAAACGGCCTTTAGAAGCTGAAACCGTTTAATTAACCTATTATACGAGCAAAGAAGGTAACCCACGTAACCAAAGGGTAGGACACCAATATCCATATAATAATAATAATAATATCTCGGGACAATGTCACACAGATCATCCTAGCCCCAAACTAAGCACTATGGGTACCAGGCGACGATATACATACTTATATAGATAGATAAATACTTATATACATAGAAAACATCCATGACTCAGAAACAAATATCCGTGCTCATCACACAAATATTTGCACTTACCGGAATTCGAACCCAGGACCACCAGCTTCGTAGGCAGGAGCACTACCAACTAGGCTACGGTGACCTTACACGGTTAAATCGGTTTATCTTACACGGTTGTTAAGATGTCATTAGTAAGAGGCCCAACTACGATTTTAAGGTTCCAATTCACGTGTTTAATTCACGTGCGCAAAACATATAGTATGCACTACGCAGAGACCTCAAGTTCATCCGTGACAAAATTATGATAACATCAAAACAGTACTAAATTTACTAACAAATCATTGATTCTATTTTAAGAAGAATTTCATCAGACTCCACGCAAAACCCAAACAACTGCGACGGCGGGTTTTTTATAACAAAATGAGTATTTTTATCTATATATAACCTCGTGGGTGTGTATATGATGTAATGTACCTACAGATTATGTATAACAGGATAACGCTTATCAATAGTAACTGCGGGAGGTAGATTATAACTTAAGTCTCAGGTAATAGCGACGATTTTGGAATGTAGTTGTGACTACTGATATGAGGTTGCCGTACCTTGAAAGCGTAACAGACTCGTGCTACTGGATTAGACTACCATTTCATTCATTTCGCTTGTTTACTACGAAGTTTGCTTTATTATTTTTAGTAGAGTAAGTTGTTAGAATATGACTAAGTGGAGATACGAAGTTTAACTTAATAAGTTATTAACCTCCGTCACAAAAAAGGGGTCTTATAAATTTGAGGCTTTAAATTTGACTGTCATATAACCTGTGAGGAAGCAGAGCTTAGGGTCTTTCGGTTCTTAATTCACTCAAACCTTACCTCTCCAAACTTGCGCATTCCAACAAGACAACAAGACTCTATATCATGTGGCAGAGTTTGTGTCACCCTTAGTATTTGATTATCGCCCTGGATAAATCCATCACAATGCGGAAATAGTGTAAAAATTAAAAATCCTAAAGAAGATGTAACTGCGTAAAGAAAAAGAACTTTGTGTGCGGGAGTCATATTTCTTTTGTCTTTTATAAGAAACTTGATAAATATAGTTCAAAATAATAAAAAATCAATCAAACAAAGGAAATCAAATTTTCAGAACTACCTCTCATAATATTATTGTCTAATGGTAGTGACTCGCAGATAATGAGGTTCTACGTTCAAATTACGGGTCGAGCCCAAAAATTGAGTATGCTGGCAAAGACATTTTCTCAGTAACAGCCCGCGCGAAGTCTGTGAGTTATCAGTTTTACACCCCCGTTCTTCGAAAACCGTCGGTTCTGTGTCTGACCTGTTTGCGGACTAGCAACATGACCACAAAGATGTCAGACACAGCACCGACAGCTTTCGACGTCTCTTGCTTCGTCCCTTCGGATGATGAGAATGATGGAATAGGAAGTGCCTCTATGTTTGCGCACCCACTTGTGAACTATAATGCGTCGCACGCAGATGGCTAGTCCCTATAGTGACTGACCACTGTGGCAGAAAATCAATCAGGAGGTCATTCTTAAAATTTTATGGCAATGCTATACAAGAAATAAAGGTTCTCAAGTGGCGAGCTTGCACCGGAAGACGAAGTGTGGGCACGTCTCCTACAAGATGGACCGATAATCTTGTCAGAGTCGTTTAAAATCGCTGGATGCGGATAGCGCAAGATTGGTAATTGTGGAGATCTTCTTTGTCTAGCAGCGGAAGACTTTCAGCTCATAATAATAATAATGATATTCTGGGATATGATACTGATGATCACGTTATGGAAACTTAATTCGTTCAAAACAAACTTACAAGAAAACTTAAGTCAACCTTACAGTTCCTTGTACCTATATAATTCACCCTATATAATATCCTGCTCCATTATTCTGATCCCTAACTAAGCAGAGCTTGTACTATGGAAACCAGATAACTGATATATTACAAATACTACTTTTCTTTTGTATATACTTATATAGATAACTAGCTGTGCCCCGCAGTTACACTTTATAAATTATAGCCTATGGGTTAATCCAGGGTGTCAGCTAACTCCATACAAAATTTTATTAAAATCGCTCCAGCCGTTTAAACGTGAAGAAGTAACAAACATACACACTCACAAACTTTCGCCTTTATAATATTAGTGTGATACACCCAGACTCAGGACGAACAGACATGGTCATGCACTCAAATATCTGTTCTGGTAATCTAGCTGCGGCGTAAAAAGGCAACTACGCCAAACGGCTCGTCAATATCCGTAAAATTTATTAGGACAGTCAATGTATGTATATACATTCTTGCCAATAATATATCACATAAAATGATTGTGCCACGCCCAAGTCCGTTGACTTTAACCTAAGTGACGCAAGCAGCGATAACATCTTAGAATTTATTGATTAAATTGTACAATGTGTATATAAATGGAAACCTTAGGATACTACAAAATACACAAAAACATTTTTTGCTCCACATGAAGTGTGTTGGCATAACACATTTACGAATAAGTAAATTTTATGTGTATGGGTAGGCACTAAAATTATAATGGCGAAAGTTCGTGAGTGTGTGAGTGAGTACCTATGTTTGTTACTCCTTCACGTCTAAACGGCTGGAGCGATTAAAAACAAAAATGGTACGGAGTTAGCTGACACCCTGGATTAACGTATAGGCTACAATTTTTAAAGTATAACGCGGGTAAATCACATTACAGTTAGTATAATATATTCATTTATTTTATAGAAAACTTACAGCTACATATAATTTCATATAACATTAGGTTAGAAACAACGAGCCAATTACAAGATTTCCCTAATAGGTCCATGACATTTTTCAAGTGACACAAACAATGAGTGGACCAGCTAACGGATTACTTAGGTGAATATAAAATAAAACTTTTACGCATTACATAACAATGGGAACAAGATATTAAAACAACACAAATACAAAATGGCTGCCGTTGCTTAAAAAAGTTTTGAGATAAACACTTCCTCAGTGAAGATATGCTAGTGGAAAAATATGGATAAGAAACAAAAAGGAAAAATTGACAAAAGACGTCACTGAATGATACCCTCGACACGGAAAAAGGCGGAAAGCGGCTAATAGATGGGAGGAAGATATCAGAAACCTAGCTGGAAGAACATGGCAAAGAAAAGCAGCGAACAGGGATATATGGAAAAGTCTAGAGGAACCTATGCAAAACGGCAAGCTGACAATACTATTACCGATGTCAAACTCTGAAGTATCAGGTAGATTAGTATAAGAATGAATTATATTGTATTGTAAAACTTTAAATTACAAGTTATAATGAAATAGATGAATGAGATGTCATGAAAAGTAATTATCATCAGTAATAAAGGCAATTTTGATTTGTTTTGAAATTTTTGTACAAACGCCAGCACATCAAGCTACCCCAATCTGTCAAATTTCGCCAATTGAAAGTAAACCTTATGCTTATGTGATAATGTTGAAAATCTATAAAAGACATTTGACAAATTGGGTTAGTTGGATGTGATGGCGTCTGTACGTCGGCAAAGAATATCACCACCCCATCAGACTCCGTGGGGGGCGTAAAAGTCGTCCCGAGGCGAGGCGACAAGCGTAGCGATTAGGGCATATCCCTTCATATGACGGACACAATTCCATAGTGGAAATCTTTTAAGGAGGCCTTTCTCCAGCAGAGGACATGCTAATGACATGAAATGAAAATGAGATTTATTCTTATTATTATTTCGTTAATAAATCCCGCGTTGGATGATGAAGAAAAACTGGGATAATATGATTCAATTATATACAAAACTGTTATTACATTTATTACTTGGAAATCTATTTAAAAAAGTAATAAATGTTTCTGCTATCTCTGATGACAAATGTGATATTTACAACTGTCATTTAGACATACTGACTCTTTGGGAATTATAATTGGGTAGTATTTAAACGAGTGACTGTAAATTAAAGTTATAAGTGACAAAAATAATGAATTTACGTTATAGTATTACTAAGTGAGCGACTGACTGCGAGTGACGAGAAATCAACAGAACAGCAACTAACAAATATTAATTTGAGTTACTTAAAATACAAAATGAGAAGCTTCATAATATTTTAGCGACCTATTATTTCTTCGGTTTGACCAATCAGAGAGATCAGAGGCTTGTGCGGCGGACTTCAAGCGCTATTGTTTTTGTTTAGATTTGCATTGTATGTCTCCTGAAAATTTCAAAAAGTTCAAAAAAAAAATGGGATTGTTAAAAACTTTCCACCACTCTTCACTAACAATAGTGAATAACTTGATGGTCACAGTTCTAACCTAACGTAACCCAAATAACTTCCGGAAAGCTCGTCTCTATCTTAATATGGAAGTTGCCCTCTCTGTAATTCTAGTTGCTCAATTAGTAATGTAGTCGCACGGCTAGAATTTTGATATCTGAAATGAATTAATTATAACCCACTTTTTGTAAGCTCGTTCTGGATTTTATTATTTATACAATATTCGTCGTTAGTTTAGTTAATTATTCGCTTACTCAAATTCATGCCGCTCAAGTTATTAAAACAGTATCTCAACATCAGTCGCTAAGTATTTTTGTATTCGATCGTTTTATAATTCCCCATTATAATTTAACTTATGTTATTTTTACGTTAGCTATTTTGCGTTAATGTCAAAATAGATATTTTAAAGTTGAAACTACTTGTTGTCAATATTTCTAGACGGGCCGGTTGGCTCGTTGGTAAAAACTTACCTTTAACGCCGCAGGTCGTGGGTCTGTCGTGGAGATTTGTGTGCATGTATATGTCTGTTTGTCCTGAGTCTCGGTGTGATTATAAATAAAAGTATGTATTTACAAAAAAGTACTCCTGCCTACTAAGCTGGTGGTCCTGGGTTCGAATCCCGGTAAGTGCAAATATTTGTGTGATGAGCACGAATATTTATTTCTGAGTCATGGATGTTTTCTATGTATATAAGTATTTATCTATCTATATAAGTATGTATATCGTCGCCTGGTACCCATAGTACAAGCTTTGGTTAGTTTGGGGCTAGGATGATCTGTGTGACATTGTCCCTAGATATTTATTTATTTATCTAGAATCTATATATTATCTATTTACATATCTAGATATTATTTAGCAATTTTTAACACCTTATGTGTGAATCGTTCTCTATGTTGAGGTAAGACTAATAGTTTTATTATTTCCAGACCTTATGTGTATAAAACGATGGTCACGCTTTAATACTACCACCGGCTCCAAAGCATTATCTTTCATTCCACTGTATCATGTCCATGTTAACGTCATGTCATATACAATAAGGCGAATGAAAATCACGCACTGTTCAGTAGGTAGGCTTTCCGTAGTTATCAAACATTACGATTAATTCATTAATATTGTTTTATTTTTCATTTTAATAGTGGCTGATGTAAGGTATGATGAATGTTTAGTTAATTGATTATAATTGAGCCAATGAATTATCCAGTACAATGATCTCTGTATCCTAACCGGTTAAGATCCATTTGTAGATGCCTTTTCCGGCACAAACGTGTTTTAATTTTCCTTCCTAGATTTTAATCACTGACCGATTTTTGTGTCACAATCAATACCTGCCAAGACTGTGACTGACTATGTTGGTTTCGTGGCTTCGAGCATTTAGACAAATGCTCGAAGGTTTTGTGGATAAACCTATTTTTGTAAAATGTCCTAAAATCAACAAAGATAATAGATAATTCCAAACTGCTTAAATTATCTCAAAAATGGGAAATCATAAATCGGCGTCATATATGCCTAAAAGGAGACGCCAACAAATGTGTTGTCTAACATATGTGTAATAACGCAATAAACATTTTTGTATTTTGTATATAAATTTGATCGTCCTGCGGGTATCGAACCTGCACCATCTACCAATCCGGGGTAGGCGCTCTACGTTAAGCTACGAACGAAACGCGCTAGCAGATCAAATTTAGGATTCCCTTGTTAACACCCTTCCGGAGGTGCTTAAATTATCATATGCTCAAATCTGGCGTATTGAAACAAAAAGTATAGACGATTAGGCATAGTCTATTTTAGCGTTACCTAATAATGATTCCGAGCAAACACTTTTATAAGATTTTGCGTTATATACTGACACATTTAGAGCCCTACTTTTAGTAGCCCAGTTATGAGGTGACGGTTGAGAGAAGTAGAAGTGAACCTTTTTTTTGGTAAGGCAGGAGGAATGCCTTCGCATGCCACCCACAAAAAGTGTCTGCGGGTGGGTATGTATGATAGTATGTATGACTCGCACCGACTAAACCTAAGCTGCCGAGGACTTCTTCTGGCGCCTGATAGGGGGAGCCCCGGTGGCGCGGGTATGCTGATCCGGTGCCCCCCTTTTGCACCGCGTCCGAGAAGGTCCTGAGAGGACTCTGAGTGGCCCTCCCCTATTGCCGACTCCTGCCAGTCCGGAACAGCAACTGTGCCACAAACAGTGCCTCTAGCACCAGAGTTTTAGTTCTTAATAGTTTCCGCGGGAGGCGCTGGTGCTCAATGTATGGGAGGAAACTGTACGTGTGATCGAGTAAGTAAACTGCAGGAACTCGTGCTAGAGGCACAGTTCACTGTTTGTCTTCCTTAGACACCTAAGCTTTGTACGCACGTACGGTTATCTTTTCTTTACCAGATGTATCATAGATATATCACGACTAAAACCAATATGTTAACTGATTGTGCGTATCTCTGTAAAATTAGGTGAATTGTGACGTCATTGCGCAAAAGTGGTACGATATTTAATATCACACAACAGGCCGGTGTCAATTGATCGAGAGATAAATTCGTCAAATTGATCGATGTTTACTTTCAATCCCACAAACCTATGCTCAGCAGTGTCGCTTACCTTCAGGCTTTTTATGAAACACCATAACTGTTTAAAAAAGCTTGTTTGAAAAATGTTGTTAAACGAGCTCGTCGATCGTCATCATCAATCACATTGACTTATTTTGTGATGGTCGTCCGCCTTCTAATGTGAACAACGAAAACATCGATGCTGTTATACATCGTATGATTGAAACAGACGGGCGTATGACCTACCATGATTTCCTTACCTGATTACTATGATACCATGATTCGGATACCCTTAGGCTCAGGCATTAATGAGATACAATCAGTCCTACAAAAACAATCATCATGTCAGCCAAATTCCGTTCACTGCTGGACAAAAGCCTCCCCAAAGAATGGGGGGATATGCTATAATCGCCACGCTTGGCAGACGGGTTGGCGATCGCAGTTTGATGGTCATAGGTCGTTCACAGAAGAATAGAACTGGCAGCAGCGTTTGCTGCCCGTTCTCTGGTAGGTATTCCCATGAGACGATTTCTACGCCCCCCACCCAAGCAGCAAAATGTGGTCTAGTAATTGTCCTGGAACCACCATTTCATTAGGACTATAACGGAATAGTAAGCAATTATAACCACGGAAAAGGGCCCAATTTATAGGCGTATTTTAGCTAATTAAATATTTATAGTAGACTTGGTGAATACCATTTTGACCAATAACGGCCATATAGTTGGACTATGTAAAACTATTTTCTCCCGCGAAGCCAACTATCAGCGCTTAACGGAACCAATCACGACAATAGTAAGCTTATAGTTAGACCACGTAGAACTATTTGCTCTCGCGAAGCTAACTATGAGCGCTAAATGGAACCAAACACGACAATAACGTACACAGTGAATATCTTACAAGCTCATACAAAGTGATGTGAATTGGTGAATGTTGCTATGCACATTTGTAAAGATTAATTAATATTGATAAAGGTAAGTTATTATATTTTTATAATAAATATTATCTAGAATAAGAGTAGGGTGTTAGTTAACAATAAGTGAAGCCGTGTTTGAATGTGCATGGCGCAGGTATATTTTCGGTGAAGTGTAATAAGTTTTTTGTCAAAATTTTTAAACGCCCCTCGAAATGCACGTTTTCATTAAGTTGAATTTTAAAATAATGTTGGTTTCAGTAAGACATACAACGAAAAGTCGCCATCTTGACAAACTTGGTCTTCCCAAATACATTAACAAACCGTTATAGGCGTACTTTGTTTAAAAATGGTAAATATCAGAACTAGTGCTTGGCCATATTGTTTGGAATTAGAGTTCCGCAAATATTGTAATGTTACTCTATGTTGTTATTAGGTACTATGTCTTATTTTCATATTTTTGTTTAGGTGTCAGGTGTGAAAATGGTAATGTTTCTGGACGTCGATAGTTTTCTAACTAAAATGGATTTTCGAGCTTTAAAAATTGTTTGAAATATTTTCTATTTCTACTTCTATTTTTGTGCTTTCCCTTGCTAACTTGGTTTATTGTTTCACAGAATCGTGATCAAGACCAAATTAGTGAGATGCCAACGGTCTCTCGAGAAGATACTCGTTCAAATACTACAAGATCACTTCATTTATAACAAAACTCGGCTACCATTCAATCTGGTTCAGCAATTTTACCTGTATCTTCTTTTGTCGCGCAAAACCCTCAACTTGTCATAATAGAAGCAGAAGAAACACTGTCAGATGTCAGTTTAAATGCTCAACATTTCGTTCTTTACAACACGGATAACCAAATACAGCCTGTCGAGGATGGTCAAATTCCACAACTTCAACATGAAGTAAAGTCAATCAAAGAAGATATTAAAACCATCATACCAAATCAAAATGCACTTTATGAAATACAAACTAACATGTGCTGAGTGCTGTGTCGAAGAGAGATTCAGAATGAATTAAACTCGTACATCCAATGACCGTTTCAAGAAAGCAAGAAGACGTAGATGTAGACATGTTATAAGAAATCTAAGAGAACTTGAAGAATTTGAAACAAACTTAACAAATAAATTTATTCAAAATTTCTAATAAAGAATTGAATGCCGCATGTCGTATTGTATTCTACAGCCCATTTTCTAAGATCGCTATGTAGTTGAAAATTGGAATAGTTTTCAATATCGCATTCATCTTCTTGTGCAGGTTCCTCACTAACACAATCTTGCAAGTCTACATTTAAAATTGCTTTTATCGATTAAACGTTTTTTCGTGCAGAATCATTAAAATAAACATTTTGTCTTAAATTTTCACAACAACAATTTTGTACGGAACCTTCTCATATTTCTACGATTCAACAAAATCAAAATATCCGTACTGAGACTATAACAGAATTTGCAAGACCATTATAAACCAATGTTTTCTTGTTCAGGACACCACGGATATAGTTTTAGATACTAAGTATATTATATTAAACCTTTATAAGCGTGTTAAGATTATAACGATATTGGTTGATACCACTATATAACCGCTCCATTTTACTGATAATTGTTCTGTAAAGTAAATTTATAAACCCTTATAAAAACAAGTAATAAATGCAAATAGTATCCAGAATGTTTAGTTCTGTGTATCACTCTTATTGGTGTACTTTACTTATAGTGGTTCTATAATGTTTCTTGTTAGTAGTTATAAGCATAGCTTACCAGTTTATCTGCTCTTGAGTGCGTTTACACCCTCGCGATACTTTTATAGGTCACCCAAGCTTATATTTGACCTTTAATTTCGGCCTATAAGTAATTATAAGTTAATGTATAGGAGGAGATATACTATAAGGCTCAACTAACTCCATGCTTGCTATTATAAGCGATGCAGCAAAAACTAGAACCCTTAAGAGAACATTAAAAGTGCTGGAGTCCTATAACGTCCGCACTATAGGATAATTTTGCTGCTTGGGCAGCATACAAAAAAAAAAAAATAGGGTCTGAAAAAACTATTGCTGCTGGAACCCTAACAATATATGAGGCCCGAAAAACGGAACAGCGAACCCATCACAAACCCATCTCATTTAGTGGGGGCTGGTCGTAGAAGACGCCCTGAGGGAATATCTTCCAGAGAACGGGCAGCAACGTCTCTCTGTGTACTATTACCATCATCTATCGCCAACTCGTCAGCTAAGAATGGCGATTATGGCATATCCCTCCAATTGACGGACCCAGCTGCATTTTGGAACTCCGTTATCCAATAGTGGACGTCATACGGCTGGTATGATGATATTGGATTCCTTCGTCGTTTGTAAACCAATTTTTATCTTTCTTTTTTATTTAATAGATAATTCATGTGTTAAAATCGGTTGTGATACTATTTTTTACTGGATAAACTACGCTGTTGTCCTATTGGCTGATTTCAATTATCAATAAAATACCTATTGTTCATTAACATTGGTGTTATCGTGAATTAGAAACTGTAAATGATGTAAATTAGCCTTCTTCTTATTGTAATTTTCCTTCGCCTCATTTAAAACGCAGTTTTATTTAGATAAACATTAAATGCTTACCAGAAATGTAATGAGACGAAAATATTCCATCTTCAAATCGCCAAACATGTTTTTCTTGAAGTAGGTATTTACATAGTACTTAGATAATTATGGAAAAATATGATGGGCAATTCACATAAGTAGGTATATAAGGTTCATCATCCATACGTAAGTATAAGTTTCTCATGTAAGTGAATGCATTCTTATGAGAAATAAAGATTCGTAAACCGTAAGTTTCACCATCCATACATCCACACCTTTATACATCCATACTCACAAACTTTCGCCTTTATAATATTAGGTCTTTACCTATGAAATTGCCGTTCTGCAGTACTGGCCATTTCAAATCAAAATAATTTTTGTTTGGCTAAGAATTCTAATTTCAAATTAATTTTATTTTAAAAACATGGATTCTTTTTTCCAAAAGTAGTCATTTCTTTATTGATTAGTGTTACATTTTCATCGCATTTCAATCTTTTTCGTCATCATGGATACGTTAAAAATTCGAGTAATTATGGAATATGAGTACCGTCGTGGCAGCAACGCGGCACAAGCGGCACGCAACATCAACGACGTTTACGGAGCTAACACTACAAACCAACGCACCACCTGTTATTGGTTTGCTCGCTTCCGTTCTGGAAATTTCGACCTGAAAAATGAACCTCGCGGTCGTCCGAAGACTTTGGTCGACAATGACGAATTAAAGGCGGTTGTGGAAGCTGATGATACACAATCTACGGCTGAATTAGCAGCAGCTTTCGACGTTAGCGTCAAAACAATATTGGTCCATTTGCGTCAAATTGGCAAGGTAAAAAAGCTTGACAAATGGGTGCCCCACGAACTCAATGATCGCCAGCGCGAAGTACGCGTCGAGACGTGCCTTGCACTGCTCAACAGACACACAAATGAAGGAATTTTGAACCGCATTGTTACCTGCGATGAAAAATGGATTCTGTTTGATAACCGCAAGCGCTCAGCAAGTTGGTTGGATCCTGGTTCAGCACCTAAACAATGCCCTAAACGAAAACTTACCCCTAGAAAAGTGATGGTCACTGTTTGGTGGTCTAGCGCCGGTGTGATTCATCACAGCTTCTTACCAAACGGGGTGAGCATTACTGCAGATGTGTACTGTGAAGAACTGAGCACAATGATGGAGAAGCTGGCGCATCTCCAACCAGCATTGGTCAATCGCTCGTCTCCGCTGCTCCTGCACGACAACGCGCGACCTCATACTGCACAGCAGACGGTCTCCAAGTTGCAAGAACTGGGGTTGGAAGCTCTCCGTCATCCGCCCTACTCACCAGACCTTGCGCCTACAGACTACTACTTTTTCCAGAATTTGGATAACTTCTTGGCGGGAAAAAAATTCAATACCCGAGAGGCAGTACAAAATGCCTTTGAAGAATTTGTTGCCTCCCGTCCAGCTGATTTCTTTAAGAAGGGCATCAATAAACTGCCACTGCGATGGCAAAGATGCATTGATTGCATGGGTGATTACTTCGATTAATACAAATAAAAAAATTCATGAAAAAAATTCGTTTAAATTTTTTCATACAAAACGGCAATTTCATAGGTAAAGACCTATTATTAAGGGTCTGTTTCACAATGTCCAGATAAAGTCCCGGATAAGCTACTTGCAACTTATCTATCGAATAAAGACATCGTTTGCGTTTCATAATCCATAAATAGTACTAACAGGCAAATAAACTGCAAAGTAAACTATTGGCCAGATCAAGATTCAGATAGTTAACTGATGGATAAGATATCTGACAGATGTCATTCGATGCTTATTTCGGTGGTGTGTATTGTTAGAATAAAATGGTAAAATTTGATACTATTGAAGACGAAATTGATGAATTATTTGATCGTGAACCGCGCATAAATCCGACACCGCTAAGAAAAACACCACCGAAACAAACATTTGTTGACATTAACATTTGACGTCTATTTCTTTGACTTTCGTACGTTTAAATTCACGCAAAAAAAAAAACAATTTATGTATGTATTTTTATTTGATAAAATAATATTTAGAAGATCAATATGAAAATATATGCAAACCTGAAAATGCAAACCATAAAAAAATTGTTAAAAGATTTTGTGGGTGTGTTTATCATAAGAAATGTATTTATAGGTTGTCTGTTTCGTAAGACGGAACGACAAAATGCGACTTTGCCAAACCTACCTATTAGTAAATGCCGAATGGCTATCTGGCAAATAAATTAATCGGGAAGGTGGTGGTGAAACGCAATGTGTTTTATCCAGAACTTATATCTGTCAGTTTATGTGGTAGTTAGCTATCCGACACTTTATCTGGACATTGTGAAACAGACCCTTAGTAGGATAAAAGATTAAACACATGTTTCATCTTTTTTTATATTTTCAACACCTAAAATTATAAAATGGCAAAATATTTTTCACTAGATTTATTTCGAAATCTCTATGCAATCGATTATAAACATTGAATTTTAACACGTTGAAAATCTAAGATTCACGTTAAAAGTTTATAAGAAACTTATTTATTTAGGACAACTTTCAAAATATAGGTACACTAATACATTGATTACATACATGTTACATGCTAAATGTTGCTTTACTTACAAGTCGCCACGGCATGGTATAGGACAGTTATTTTATTTTATTTACTTACTAAACTTAAGGTTACAAATCTTACAAATTTTAAAACTAATAAATATTAAAACTTCATCAAATGTACAAAATTATACGATTTTTTTTTTGTTTCGGACAATAGTGGGATGTCCTAAACCATAGCTAACACAAATAAGTTTATTTAAACCTAATCGATGTCTGATTTCGACTACCACTCGAATGAAACGCGGGCAAAAGCTAGTAATATAATTATTATGAAAGGTTTGTAAGGGACTTTTGTACCGCTAATAAAGTTTCGTGTTCAGGGATATTTATTGTTTTAATTGGTAGTTAAAGTGATAGACAAGGCATTTTTTATTTCTTAGATTTTTTGAACTTGGGATATAAAAGTAATAGCCAGTTTTATTTTAAGGTTACGTGTGGTCCCATGACTGTGGATACATTGCAGTTCGAAAATAGCCCTTAGTGCCTAAGTATGTAACAAAGATATTGTAAATATCAAACTGTATCTACTGATGTGGCGATCAAATGCTAGTGTAGTGAAGATCAAATCAAATCAAATATTCTTTATTGCGAACATAGGTAGGTACATTGCACATTCAATGGTGTTAGTGATGTTGAGGTCGCTATGTCCAGCCGGTTAGAGCATGCAATTATTAATGTTACAATGTCATTATTATACAGAAAATTACAATTAAAAACATTATATACGTAACTGTTACACTTTTTACATGTATCGATAGTCTTACACTTATATAACATCACAACAATTTAATAAAAAGTAATTTAATAATAAATAAAAAAACAAAATTACCAATTAAATGGATCAATGCACAAATCGAAGTCATATAGTTTTGTCCTGAAGATATTCATTCATGCTGTAGTAAGTTTTATTCACTAACAGTTCTATCAACAGTGATTTGAATTTAGTAATATTACTTTGTTCCACAATATGTCGTGGCAATTTATTATAAATCTTAGGTGCCATACCTATAAAATTTTTATTATATAATGCGGTTTTATGTGATCTGAAGCGTATTTTGTACATGTGTCTTAGACTGTTTAATGTCTCGAACAAATTTAAATTACTTCTAACAAATATGGCTACCTCATAAATGTAAAGATAAGGCAGAGTCAGTATACGTAGCTTAAAGAAAAATGGCTCACATGTATCAACACTTTTAATACCGCATATCGCCCTTAGGCATCTCTTCTGTGCCCTGAAGACGATCTCTCTATTGGATGAATTTCCCCAGTATATTATACCAAAGCGTAGAGTTGATGTGACGTAGGCATGGTAAGCAATTATTGCAGTTTTCTGATCTATAACTTTAGATAAATTATAAAGCGCATATGAATACTTGCTTAATCGTTTACCAATATTTTCTGTGTGTGTTTTCCAAGACATATCTCTGTTCAGTGCAATTCCTAGAAAATTTGTAGTGTCAGTTTCTTCTATTGTTTTGTCAAGGTAATGAATGTAAGTTTTAAAATGGCTTGTTCGCTGCTCAAATGTCATTATTTTCGTTTTGGCAAGATTAATTATTAGGTTATTTGCTTTTAACCAGTCAACTATAGCTACAAGACAGTCATTTATTTCTCTTTCAAGTGTAATTTTATCTTGAGCACTAAACACCACTGTGCTATCATCTGCAAATAAAACCATGGGATGATGCGTGACTCTAGGCATGTCATTGATGTAGATTATGAAGAGCAAGGGGCCTAAAATGCTGCCTTGGGGCACACCGTGTGTAATTACTCTTTGCCGAGAAACATAAGTTTTATCTGTTTTGGAGGTAGTACAGACTCTATTTATTTGTGTCATCTTGGTTAAATACGATTTAAGCAAGTCAAGAGCATTACCCCTTACTCCATATCTCTCTAACTTGTTAATGAGTAAATTGTGATCCACAAAATCGAATGCTTTACTCATGTCCATTAATAAGGTCGCTACGGGACATCTCATATCGATATTGGAGATTATTTTTTCGAATAGTTTAAAAATGGCCATATTAATGTTTTTTATTTTTTCTAAATCCATATTGCTCTTCGACTAAAATATGCTTTTGTTCAAAAAACGAGTTTAAACTGTTGTAAATTACTTTTTCAATTATTTTTGAAAAAATCGGGAGTAGGGCAATTGGCCGGTAATTACTACCTTTTTTATGCAAGGCTTTAATAACTGATATTTTAAGTTTATCTGGGAATACCCCATGTTCTAAACATAAATTTATAATAAAACTTAAAACTGGTGCAATTATTGTTGCTACAGATTTTAGAACACTGGTGCTAATGTCATCATATCCGGTGCTATTTGTATTATTTAGGGACTTTGTAATTTTTTCAATGTCAGATGGATGCGTGGGATTTAAAAATATTGAATCACAATACATGTCAAAATTTAATTGGCTAGGATTATTTATTGATTTTGATTCTATTTCGTCAATAAAAAAGTTATTAAAAGATTGAGCGATATGTTTTGGATCGGTTACCAATTCGTTACTTAAGACCATTTCTTGTATTCCTTCCCTTGGGATATTGTGTTTAGACTTATTTATTATTTGCCACGCTGCTTTACTTTTATTTCTGGCATTATTTATAAAATGTTTATTTTGACTTTTTTGTGTGAGGTGAATAATTGATTTTAGCCTTTATGAATAGGTCTTAAATGTTCTCTTGTTTTTCAAATTGGGAGTCCTACGAAATTCCCATAGCATTTGTCTTTTACGTTTGAAGCATAGTTTTAATCCTTAAGTAATCCATTTACTTTTCTTAGAGGCGTGGACCTTTATTTTTCTAAGTGGGAAACACAAGTCATAAAATAATTTAAATTCGTAAATGAAATTTGGTAAATGCGTCATTTGGGTCATTCGATTTAAAAATGTCATTAAATGTCAGGTTTAGTGAACAGTTCTTAAATTTTTGTATATTGTCATTCGAATAATCATGTCTAAATATAAACCAATGAGAGAGCACACATGTTTTCTTGGCCGAGCATTGCATCAATTGGGCAGTATGATCAGATACTGCCAACTCTATAATTTCACATTGGCTCCCTTTAACATTATGAATTATGTTGTCGATACATGACGATAAGATTTTTACATATATTATTATGTTTGCATAAACATTATTATGGTGATAAAGTAAATATAGAAATGTTGTCGCTCTTTTTGTAGTCTTTTACATGGATTTATTCCGAACCTGCCCCGAAAACCCTAACCGGGTCGCGAGTTACCTGTCAATAAATAATTGCCATGAACAAAAATCATTAATTATTACGATTTCATGGAGCGACTGTGCTTTCATATGTATAATAAAGAAGTCTATAATTATATGATTTATAAATATTTAATCATAATTTCTACATTTATATTATTTTACACATGGCAATTTCTGAAAACGTAACTGCGTTAAGTTTACGTTTATTTATTGAAAATAATTGAAATATTCTTATTGATTTTATTAATTAATCCCAAGTTCTAAAACTATTATACATACATGAAAATCAATGACTCATTTGTCTTAATAAGTGATACAAATGATATAGCTGAACAACAAAAGAAGCATACGGTACGAATTCTGCCATTCACCTTTTGATGTTTTGATGTTTTTCGATCAATCACACATCAAACGGTTAAACAAATTGCGAGAAATTAGGCAATACCTTGAATTAACATATATACAACAAATAATTGCGAACCCGTGCGTAACACCGCGGGTCGCGGCTAGTTAAATACACATATAATATGATGTATACACATTTTGTATTCCTATAGAGTATGTTTTATGATATTGATTTATTAATACAATGCGATGCACAACTTTTGTGTCTATAATAATTTAGCAATTATGGGAACGGCATGCATTGTGAGGAGGTTCCTTACTCTGTCGCACTGACCACCCCACCGGCGGCCTTGAGCATCAAACCCCGCCGTCAGGATATTGATATTGTGTTCTTCTTGCCAATTTTAGAATTACAAATATGTAAAAAATAAGGATTTAAATAAATGATTTGGAATAATAATATCCTGGGACATTATTCACCCACAGCCATCTGATCCCAAACTAAGCAGAGCTCGTAAGCAGACAAGATCACTGATATACTACATACTACTTTTCTTTTGTAAATACATAATTATATAGATAATTACACCCAGACACAGGACAAACAGACATGTTCTTGCACTAGTTAAATATTACTTGGTGTACCTATGACGCATAAATTTGACAGTTCACAAGTTGAAAGGAAATTGTGTACAAAAATTTAGGGTACCTACTTATTGAAAACGCAGTGTGTCATCTACCACACCCTGTTTACAAACATATTTAAACTATGCAGTTATATAGATATATAAGGTGTGTTTATCATAAAGGCTATCTAAATAATAAAATAATATACGATAAGCTGTCGCTTATCTTTCTATTGGTGTAATACTAAACTACTATCTAGGTATTTAAATATATAATAGTAAATACAATGGACACCGACCTCCGCTCAGCAAGAATATTTGAAAGCACCTCGTGGACTTTAACGTGCTTTTTGTTCTGGTGAGACATTAGGACTAACATTTACAGCATCAGCAGAAAATTTTATAAAAGGCAAGTATCCTTTTATAAAATTTTCAATGTACAGTTTAGACTTTCCTACGATTTTATTATATGTATAGATTAGTGCCAAGTGGTCTACAATCAATATCGAAGCCAAAAATATAGTTTTTAGAATTTTTGTCTGTTTGTCTGTATGTATGTCCGGGCTAAACTCAAAAAGTACTGCATGGATTAACTTCAAATTTTGCATCAATATTACTAAGAAGTCGGGTCAACATACAGGCTACATATTATCACGCTATCACCTACGGGGGAGGAGCTGTGATAATTTATAAAGTTAAACGCGGGTAAAACCGCGGGGCACAGCTAGTTATCACTATTCGGCTTTTTCACTATTTTATGTATCAATATAATATGATAGATAATAATCGAACCCACGACCTCCGGCGTGAAAAGCAAGCTTTTGCCCACCACGCCAACAGGCCCGCCAATTTAATGTTTATTTGCCAGAATAACGCTAACAGGGTACAAACACATTGTAGTATAATTTCACTAATTCAACATGGATATGCGGGAAAATTATTAAGTTAAAAACTTACCTAATCTAGTGTTAGGCATGCATATTTGTTTAGGAAGTGCATAATAACATTATCAATAATCGTTTAACATTTGCATTTAAATTACAAACGTCAAGAAATATTATACAATTACGTATTTATAGCACAAATAAATTACCCACATATTCGTAGATGCTTGGAATAAGTTATCATCATCATGTCACCCAAAGTAGGTACGTACCACAGCTGAACAAAGGCCTCCGCTAAGAATGGGGGGATATCCATAATCGCCACGCTTGGCAGACGGGTTGGCGATCGCAGTTCGATGGTCATAGTTCACAGGAAAACGCTGCTGGCCGTTCTCTGGTCTCTCTACGCCCACCTCGGGATGAGACGGGGAGATGGTATTCTATGCCGTCACCTCACAGCACCCAGCAAACTAAGTTATATTTATTGAAGTTGGATAAGAAACTACTTCACCTAGGTCAATGAAATTTGGGACAACCTCGAATGTTTCCTCTATACTTTAATAAATAGATACACACATAAATGAGTTCTTAATGTCCAAGCAATCGAATCGGTGGAGATACACGAAAGAATACGGATCGATCTGAGAACCTCCCACCCTTTTAAGCCAGTTAACAATAAAGTATTTAAATAAAACTAAAATGTTGCCTGATTTATTTTGGATATTTTTTGTATAGTACTATACAAAAAATATCCAAAATAAATCAGGCAACATTTTGGCTTAAAAGGGTGGGAGGTTCTCAGATCGATACGTATTCTTTCGTGTATCTCCACCGATTCGATTGCTTGGACATTATAGCTATAAAGCTAAGTTTTGTCGACTTAGGTCCTGCGAGGTCCTCATATAAAGTTTTCGTTTCGTTCCATAGGCTATCCGTGCACTATTGCTGATTGGCTTCTCTCGAACTCTATTCTTCCCCTTTAGCCTCATGACCTGCTACCTCATAATATTTTAAGGTTTTAATACTTCATACATACAACTTCCCCCTTTAATCAAAAACTACGGCCGTAACTTGTGCTTATAACATTGGTCGTGTTTATCGTGTCACTGGTTAGTGGTTTCGGCTATATCTGAATTTGTTTAACGTCATGTATTCTAGGTACGTACATAGTTACCCGCAAACAAAGCGATTGTTTTGTTGCATGTACGCAATATGGGTATTAACATACACTTGTACTTGTCAAGTTCACAATGCAGTAGGTACATAAACATAGTCGAATACAGCATAAAAATTCCAAAAAATTAATTAGTCAGTCCGTGCGGTCTGTTTTATCAGATATATTTTCTTAAATCCTAAAATAAATAACAAGTTACTAATCTTAATACTTTATTAATATGAAGATTGTCAATTGGGTTTAGTTTTCAGGAATGAATGTAATACCACTAAACGTGTCACAAATATTAAAGATCTTCGTGACATGAGTCTTATTTCTGTTTTAGAGTTGCCACAGTACATATAACTATACTAACGACTACTACACAATTCTAATAAACATGGCTTGAGTTTATTTCTTACATATTTTAATTCTTATAATAGTGATACATTAACGATCGTGAATCTGTATCAATGTTCTGTCTAATGTTCATGTGTTTGTTTCATACACGCACTTTAACGTGAATGAGATATTGCATAACAAGCAGTTCGGGTTTACAAGGGGCCGCTCTACTCAGGATGCAGGTTGCACATTAATTAGGTCAATATTGGAGGCTTGGGAGGGATCACAAGATGCGCTGGGAGTTTTCTGTGATCTCTCTAAGGCTTTCGATTGCGTTGATCATCGTACGCTCGTTGTTAAACTGAAGTACTATGGAATATCTGGCACATCTCTTGATCTTGTGATGTCCTATTTATCGGGGTGACAACAGATGGTTTCGATAGGCGGTGTCACTTCGGCACGTCATCCTGTGAAAATGGGGGTGCCCCAAGGATCTATATTGGGCCCATTTTTATTTCTAGTTTATATAAATGATCTCCCTTATCTGGTAGAGAAAGTATCAGACATAGTTTTGTTCGCTGATGATACGTCGCTCATATTTAAAGTAAATAGAAAGGATAAAGATCTTATTGAGCATAATAAAACACTCAGCTTTATATCAGAATGGTTTTCGGCAAATAATCTCTTGTTAAATGCAGGAAAACTAAATGCATCAGGTTCTCATTGCCGAATGTGACTCAAATTGTACCAACAGTTGCACTTAATGCGAAAATATTAGATTTAGTCCCATCGACCGTATTTTTAGGATTGACACTTGATTCAAAATTGCAATGGGGTCCTCAGATTCAAAAGTTAGCAGGTAAATTAAGTTCGGCTTCCTATGCTGTCTGGAAAATAAGGCAATTGTCAGATGAACAAACTGCTAGATTAGTGTATTTCGCGTACTTTCATAGCATTATGTCGTATGGCATTCTGCTGTAGGGTTCGGCGGCTGACATAGGTACTATTTTTGTATTGCAGAAAAAAGCAGTCAGAGCCATTTATGGTTTAGGCAGTCGCGATTCTTTGCGAAATTTGTTTAAAGAAATAAATATACTTACTGTGCCATCGGAATATATATATCAGAATATAATGTTTGTTAGAAAAAATATGCATAATTATAAAAAGAAAAGTGAACTGCATAACATAAATACTAGGAATAAAAACAAACTAGCCATGCCAGGCTTTAGAGTAAGCAAAACTAATAAATCATTTTTAGGAAATTGTATTAGGTTTTATAACAAGCTTCCTACTCAAATTACTGATCTGCCTGACACAAGTTTTAAAACACATATTAAACGTATACTTATGGCTAGGGGTTATTACACCACTAAAGAGTACATCGATGACAAAGACGTCTGGCTCTCACTTCCTACCTGCACATTGCTCGCTGGAGATCTTGTAGCCATATAGACATGACTGATCTGCTGTGTTACGTGAACTATCTGTAAATGATTGTTATCATATACTTAATTTAAAATTATTGACTCTGTCTCAAAATGAATAATGTTATTGTTTCGAAGTTTTTCTTTTGTATACCTAAATATAATCTAAAATAATAAGCATTCAGACAACCGATCGAGCATATATTGTGTTTGCCTACTAAATAATTACTCTAATTGGACCAAATCCCGTGTTCATGCCCGCTTGAGTAGGTTTCGCCGGACCGTCTCAACTGGGTCGTGTTGAAACCGGTAGTAGATGAACCCACTGAGTTTGTTTCGCTGGGTCTTCTCAGTTGGGGCGCATTGGATCCGGTGGTAGCATTAAAGCGCGACCGTCGTTATTAACACAAGGTCCGTCATAATAATAATACCTTTAATATAGACAGAACCATTGACAATATGTAGTAAAAATATTAGACTTAAACTAGATAATTAAACATAATCTCTTGACAATAACTTGGTACGAGCTAGCTAAATATCATTTCTGTAATAAAATAAATTTTATAAATGTTTTCATACAAGATGTACCTAAATATCTATGTTACTAGAAATAATATCTGATGTATACAACTATATTACTACAAACATGTTCTGACTATTTACAAGCGCTTTTTTAAAGTCTACGTGAATAAAAACCTTTTTTATTTTATTTATTTTAAAAAACATGTTATACAAATGAATATATCTTTATCTTTTTCACTTATACTTCAATAGTCGTCTTCTTACTTACTTGTCACCATTGAAACTTCTATCAGAATTAATAGCTCCGCTGCCGCCTGGCCTTGAAAAACCAATATGGTTAGACTAGATATTTCTTCGTATTTCTCTTTAAATACCTAATGCAGTCTCAACTCAAGTTTGGGAATCATAAATTTTATTATTTTACGGTAATAGTACCCTCTACCAACCCAGGGTAGGCGTTCTGCCATTAATCTACGAATGATCTACTTTACTCTTTATTATACCTACTATTTTTCAGTTGTTAACATGCTAATAGTGCTGTTGGATCTCGTACTACAAAACTTGAGTCACAACACCCATGATTGACGCAATGCTATTGTTGCATGACAATCTATATATAATAATACCGCTAATGGAAAATAACATAAGTTAAATATTTGTGTTTATATATCGGCACCAGTGATCCAACGTATCAGTGACGACCTTTCAATATTGATAACTTTGTGAAAACCCATGAATTAAATTCTCAGAATGAAAATGTGTCGTTTAATCTAACAGCTGTCGCCTGCAGATACGCTTGGCTTAGTTAACTAAGTACTTACGTATGTAAGACTAGTAGTGCCCCGCGGTTCTACCCGTGTAAAACTTTATAAATTATAGCTTATGTGTTATTTGGTAATATAAGCTATATTACTACAAAGTTTCATCAAAATCCGTTTTATAGATTTTGTGTGAAATGGTAACAAACTTCCATACATCCATATTCACAAATTTCTACCTCGGCCCCTCGTGTTTTGGATTCGACCCCCACACAGGGCAACTTTTGTGTGAATCCGAGGCACAAGAGAGGCGAGGTAAGAGCGTAGTCTACCTATACCACTACGCCACTAGTGCATTCATCACAATTTATCTTGACATTGTGCCATGAATTTATTTCCCTAAATAATTGTCACATAGGAACTCGCGATCGGAGCAATTGCAAAAGCGCAACGTAAATTACAGCAATACGTAATAAGTCAGAATGCTATAAAAGTAAGCGTAATATATTAAACTCTAGCCATATTAAATATTATTTTTAAACCATAAATTTACAAGAAAAGAAGGGTCCACTATTGACCCTTGGGGTAACCCTATTTTAACATGACCCATTAGAAGTGCCAATTATATTTTTTTTAATTTCTTGATATAATAATTTGTTTATTTGATATTTATTTATTTGATTAATACCTATAAAATATCATTATAAAGTGCATACTTTCCCTATTCTTATCCAAAATCAAAATCCTAGTCTGATATTTAATTTTAAAACTATCCGTTTCCCTACCTTTTCAAAGTTGTAACCGTCGCTAAATAATGAATATTAGAACATAAGCCTAAAAGCTACCTACCAGAAAGTTTGAGAATCTCAATACTCGAATCTGGCGGATGCACTGAACGTGCGAGCCATTGCTCCATAATAGGAGTCAAAAAAAGAAAAGTGTCAGTATTGAACCTTTTGTTCCAAACCTGAGAAACAAAATATTACTATGACAATCGCCAGCGGACTCCATCGTCGATATTTTAGTTTTATGAGTGTGGCCTTTTAATAAGGTATTCTACGATCTCTATAAGACTTGTGAATGCTCTCAGATCATCCTGCGAAACCACCAGTTTGCCATGCCTGACTATGACTAGACTGGATGATGACATGACTGGATCTGCCTTTTTTAAATGTTCTGCCACGTTCTGCTAAAAGCACATTGTAAGTATAACATATTTAGGGCTGGCAGTATTTCATCATCCTAATTTATCATACTAATATGGCATAATACTATTAGAGTTCCTCAAGGGGCACGTAACATCGTAAAGATTTTAGAGGTTTCCATAACATAAGGAAATTAATCAAATCTACGCAAAGACCGTGTCACAGCCGCGACCCCAGTTAGGTGACCGCAAAGGTTGTGCGATAAAGGAAATGGATTGGAACCTATCAATAACATTTCTTTATCCTAATGCGTTAGAACAATCATTAACATATATCAGAATCAAAACAATAGATATTACACTTATTATTGCTACCACGGTTCATTTAACCGCAAGTTACTTGGGTGGTCGGTAGATCATTCGAGCATTTGAAATGGATAATAATGAATAGCACTTGGCTAATTGTTTGGATAACTGACGATAATTCTACATCAACGCATTGGTCATTACGTAGACGTTATGAAAAGCATGTTATGCAACGTGGTCATCAATGTTTATATTACCGTTGACACGAAGTCGGTGGAAAGACTTGGTCTTAGAACCGTCTAAAAGCCTACGCAGACTGGGATGCAAGGTAAGGGATTTTGCAGTCTTTATCCTAATGCGTTAGAACAATCATTAACATATATCAGAATCAAAACAATAGATATTACACTTATTATTGCTACCACGGTTCATTTAGCCGCAAGTTACTGAGGTGGTCGGTAGATCATTCGAGCATTTGAAATGGATAATAATGAATAGCACTTGGCTAATTGTTTGGATAACTGACGATAATTCTACATCAACGCATTGGTCATTACGTAGACGTTATGAAAAGCATGTTATGCAACGTGGTCATCAATGTTTATATTACCGTTGACACGAAGTCGGTGGAAAGACTTGGTCTTAGAACCGTCTAAAAGCCTACGCAGACTGGGATGCAAGGTAAGGGATTTTGCCGTGAGTCAGCGCACACTAGCCGCTTAGATACCGCGCCATTCCAGCGCCTTGCCACGGCATCGCCCCGGGTTTGATGGAGTGTGTATGTGCCTCAGTGAATCAAGTAAAGACGCGGGCGCAAGTAGTGTGCATTTTCTACCCCCGCCACAGCACCCCGCGGTAAGTCACAACGAGCGCCGGAGTCCGTGGCATGCCGTTGCTTGCCACAGTACGCCACGGCATCCCGCTACGTGAGCCTGTGGCTCGTCTTTTAATGCCGTGCAATGAAATAAATTTATATTTTATGTTAATTTTGTTTCCTAAATTTTATTTTAGCTATAGTATTTTTCATTTTATATTTAGTTTTAGTTGTTATATATTTTTTGTTTTTTACTGATGTCACGAGTGTCATGAATCTGTTCATGTTGTGACCCCTTAATAAACTGTGCATTTGATTGTAATTTTTAAGTGTTGTATTTAGACTAGCAATAATGTAACAGTTAGGTACTGGTTGGTCCTAAATAAATAAAAATCCCTTTCGATGGCGTCATTTTAAAGCATAGCATTAAAGCCGTATTTCCCTTGTAAATCCCTTGCCATGCCGTCCCAGTCTGCGTAGGCCTTAAAACGGACGTCTTTTCCTTATACGCCTCATACAGTATCTGTGCGATGCTTATGATGCAAAAAAAAGGGTCTTCATTCAGTTGTTCACTTTTATGAGTTGGCGAACTGGTTGGGAAGGCGCTTCTTAAGTCTCGTCAACTTTTTATATGTTATGTTACACCTTCTATATAATTGGTTGAAATTCGTTTGGCAACATATGCATAGAATTCCATGCTTCCATTAGAATCCAACCCTTAGAAACTTCTACAGGATTGATAATTAAATAAAGAAAACATCATATAAAGTTCTTATTATATATTTTATTGCAGACAAAGTGTTCAGTCCAGTAACCCCGCCGAACCGAATGTGGCGTACCACCCATTTGTCAATAGTTACAACATTACCTAACGTATGTACAATACAAGTAAACTAACAACTTATTATAATAAAATAAATAACCAATTTCATCTAATAACTGAGTTAAGAGCAAGATTACAGCTATTTACGTTTTGTGTAGCGCGCATTTTCATGGACGTCACTAGTCACCAACGTCAAAGGAAAAAAATAATTGTCTATGGACATTGACGTATTGATAATCCTTAGGCTTCGTATTATTAAATCACATATATACGTAGCGGTACAGATCATTTTGAATATAAATAAATTAGTCAACACTAATAGGGCGGGAAGGCAAACTATAACTCATTTTTGATACTCTGTCCTCTTTGGATTAACTATAATCAAACTTTTTTAAATAACATTACCCATAGACAAAAACGACGATTAAATCAGTATTTTACCACCTGAACCGAATTTGTAGTGAAAATTCAATACATTAGTCGAATGCTAGATAAGCTATGGTTTAGCTGACAGCTAACTTAATAATTAATGACCCCCTGGTCGAATATCAGCCATGGCGGCCAATCTCAATGGAAACTAGCCATCTGCGCGGCACATATTATAATGCGTTTGCAAACACAGGGCACTCTTTTCCAACACTTTCATGGTCCGATGGGACTCCGGGCTGATACTGAGAAATGTTTCTTTACAGTAAAATCCCTAAATCACTTTTTGACCGACCCGGGATTTGAACCCAGGACCTCATTTTGTACGCGCTACCGCTAGACCAACGAGGCAGCTAACTTAGCTATATCAACTTTTTCCAGCTACAAATTCGATACAGGTGGTACAATACTACAATCACCTTCGTCTACAGGCAATGGTATTTAATACCGCCTGCAATTAGATTGAGACTGACAATAAACTATTGATTTAATGTAAAAAGGCTTAAGTGTTCTCTTGAATCAACCATTCTTAAATACTATACAGTAAGGTTCAATGTTATAGGCCCAAAATAGTCTAGAAATTAAAAGAAATAAGTTTTCGACTGTAACGTCCATGATAATACACCATAACTCGAGTAACCATGTTCTATTTCTTGTTCAATATTATTGATATCTAAATAAAATTACTAGAAATTAATTACTGGCAATAACATTATTAAAGATTCCTCCTCTACCTCGAAAACATAAAACGTGCATCTACACACGGCTACATATCAAGCTATACATTACCAATATAAGCTGACCTCTCATTGTATCGAAATCCAATACAACGCGGGATCAGCTTATACTGGATACGTATAGCTTGATATGTAGCCATGTGTACAATATTTGTCGAACGATTTTTTTGCTTTGAACATCAATCCACTGCTCTATTAATTCCAGTTTAACCAATTTACAAAGCGAGCATAACTTAACAAACTTAATTTGCCTACGACAAAAAAATACATTTACGTGACAAGGACGCGAGTTCCATCATTTTTGTTCAACCAAAAAGTGCTCAACGCACCTAAAAGTTTTCACTTCAAAAATGCAGATTACGTTTCCATACAAAAATGTCGGTCATATGATGCATTACGTAAGAGTGGACAAACATTTATTTCGTATTTTATGAATTGTTTAGTTTCGAGCGTAGATTGTGCGGACTCAATTTTCTACCACTATTTATATGTAATATATTTTATTGTTGTATACCAATTAATATAAATTTCCAGTTATTCTATTATAGATATCACCACATTAAACAAGAAATAAATCATAGTTGCCGCGTAAAAATAACGTACAACGACAGCTTGAAACTATAACGGTATTTAAGGCCCACAATTAATTAATACTAACGCACATTTTAAGACTAATAAAGAACGTCTATACGTACTATTTCATTATTGCTTCACAAGTCAATTCTAAACAATGTTGGCGATTCTACGCCACTAAAGTAATTTAAATGTCATTACATCTCTCTCTTATATACCTCGTGTGAAAAGAACACAACTAAAACCGTGCAATTAGGTATACGCATAGCCACATAATTAGTCGACATTATGAAAGAGAATATAACAAACTATGGACGCTTATTTCTACGCAGTATTTCGCGCCAAAACTAAAATGTCACATATAAAAGTAATGTAATGATTATAATCTGTTAAGTTGGTATTGCATGGAATCGGCGGCAGTACCAACTTAACCATTTTAAATATCATTTCATTTCTTTCTAACGTAATTCATATGATAAGGACAGGTCATCTCTACGTCGGTCAATTCTAGGGCATAAATACTCAAGGATAGTAAGCAAAATGTTTGAAAAAGTCGACCAAACTTGACCTGCCATTTAATAAGTTTGAAGTATCTCTGTCTTTTTCATGCGAGTAATGATAGAAAGAGATGTAACGTCATTTAAATTAGTGTAGTGGTATTGTGTCGCCAGCAATATATATATTTATACTTTCATTCCAAGCTGTCGACAAACGCTAAAACGTTTCATATTATAACATAAACCAAAAAAAAAACATTCATTTGTTTTTTACATGTTTTTATAAAATACGAGATCATTGTTTTATGTGTAATATATATACGATACATTTTAAATGGACTCTCAAGTTTTGAAGATCCAACCGACCAGGATAAGCCAATTACAGAAACATAACGGAAATTTGCCATTAAATCTAAACGCAATAAGTGTCGTGATCAGAATGCTCCTCACACTTACAATTCTGATTAAGATCATTGTATAGTCCGAAAGTGTACCAAACACATTTTTCTTTTTCTACCAAAATTGGCAACATATATTAAAAATGTAAGCTTAATAGGTTTGTCTTCAGTGAAAAAACCTACTTTTTAGCAAATTGTAACCTAACTCATTAGTATAAACAGAAATCTGAAATCGTCAAACATCGTTCACATCTATTACGCATGTTGTCGACTTTGGTACAATAAGAAATTTTGTTTTGCCCACACTCATCCTATCTAATACCAGTAACGCCCACACTTCAGCGCAAAGCCATCTCGCTCACACATTTGTATGTTTTACATGCTATAAAGTAATTGTTAACACCAATATTCAGAAAAAATTCACATGTGTTTTTTAATAACCACTAAATATGGGAAACTATTTTTTTCTACTGATTTTGTTCAGCAAAACCCATATTAAAAGAACATTTTTTCAGAATATTTTGGATAATATTGCAGAATATTCTTAAAAAAATAATAACTTTTGTATGTGTTTTGCTCAATAAAAGAAATAGAATCAAATCTTTTTCCTACATTTAGTGGTCTCACAAAATTACCGACGCCTATTCTTCAAAAGTACTAGAATGGTGTATCCTATAAAACATCTAAATATGCAGATAGCTGCGTGCTAAATCCTGGGCCTTAAAAAAATTTAAAGATAGCTCATTTTCCCTAAACTCATATTGTGTTTTAGGAATCACATTATAGAGTACGATGATGCTTAGTATAAAAAGCGAATAGAAAAAAAGTTAAAAAAATGCTTTGTTGCCGCCAAATGACAACACATATCAACGAACATTGTGATGCAACGTATCATACGTTTAGGAACACATAGCCACGCAACTTCATAAAACTGGAGCGCGCACGCACTTTGGAAGACTACTTATAAACAACATACTAATTATTTTTCGTACTTTATACATTCCTCCATTTGTCGCAAAGTACAATTTACCTTAGCCAGGCCGTAGACTATTCGGGACCACACCAATTTCAACTTTATCACTTTGATATAAGGCCCAAAACCAAATAAAAAAAGATATCACCATTGACCTAGCTTAGGGTTGTCAATTATTGAAATTGTTACCTATAAAATGTTGCGGATATGATTACAATTTGAGTCGTTAATCTAAAATCAATTTAAATGAACAACTTACGTAATGAATCCAAACAGCACATCAGACTTAAGATTAATTTATAAGACCTTGCTTTACTTTTCGATGATAAATATTCATTCATGTTTCAATCTTCTGCCATAACCCTGGACGTCGGATCTCACAGCTAAGAGCCTATGAACACAGCTGGTGTGAACATGGAAGTTATACCAACAATATATTTGATAGAAAATATACCTAAGTACATTCGTAAACTAATGTTATTACATTGACAGTTTCATTGAAACTTTCATTTCGCTAAAACATGAATGCAATGTGCGTTGACCACGATCGTGATCAGTTCCACTATGAATGTCTCGAAAAACCAAAATAGAGTCTTAAAAGACAATTCAGCACGCAGCTATATCGGTCTCACACACTTAATACAATTATGTATAAAAGGATATTAAATTATTATTTGCACAAACAATATTTTATCGATATTTCAAAAGTAGCTGCGCATTGAATTCTGGGCCTTAAGGAGGATATTTGATACGTTCCTTTTCACAAGACAGCTATTGCCATTTTGGAGACAGATAGATAAATATTTGCGCACGAGTGTCTTTTCTTGTGCGTTCTTGCTAAATTAGGTAAATCTTCTACATCATAAATGGTACTTCTGTGCAAAATGTTTATTGTTTTAGGGTTCGAAAGTTGACGCGTTGAGTGAACAAACTGATCTGTTATAAAAAGAGATTGTCGGAATTTCTAATCACCAAATTGTATATAAGGTCAGATTTTAATTCATGGTTGATTTGTAAGTAATATAACTTGACCGGGCAGCGGCGCGAAGAAGAGGGACAGTAAAGCGAAAAGGGGAAACAATCTTCAGACTCAAGAAAAACACAGTCCGCAAATCCGCTCCGCAATTACTTTTTCGATCCCCCGCTAGTTAGCTCCGTGTCCATGGTCAGACACAGTACGCAAATTCGATCCACAATAAGAACTCGCTCCCCTGTCTCGCTCCACACCGGTGTACAGACACCCATAATTTTTGAGGTAAGCTCTCATGGAGATAAGTCTTGTGTCATTCTGTTGTATTGGTTTACTTCCATATTTTGTTTGATTACCTCGTGATCAACGCACATTTAATTTTATTGTCAAATGATAAATAACAATTCAACAAACGGTTTGATTGCACTAACATTATAATTTAGGCAAATAAAACAAAAAAAGAAAATATGTAAAATAACATTTGTGAAACAAAAAAAAATCATTAAAATTATAACTAGAAGTAAAGTGTCTATTTGTATTATTGTTTTTGTGGTAATTATAAAGCCAATGTGGAAAAAGCACCTCAGTCTTCGTTCTTCCTTTAATATAAAACGAGTTTTCATACTATGAAGGAAGGATATAATTAGTTATTATAATTGAGGCGCTTATTGCCAGACGCTCTCACCAGTCAGTAACTGATCGGCGTGGTTAAGTAGCTATCCCGCGGTCAGTCCATAGATAGGTGACCGCCAAAGTGGATTAATTTCTGAACGTGTCCGTGTTTCGGAGAGCACGGTGATCTGTCGGTCCCGGTTGTAGCCATAGATAGTAAGTAGGCAACAGTTTTTAAGCCATTCCAGAGGCCTTCTTGGCGGCTTGAACTGCCCATACCATAAGAATCTAATTAATAAGTAATTTAATGTTTAACATCTGTATAACAATGGTATACTGTAGACTTCATATACAGGTGGACATTGATGACTTTTATTACCGAGTTATTCTAACCAACCGGTAGATCTCAGACATATTTTAACAACTGACTATTTGTCTAGTGACTATACCCGAATCGACTGCTTAACCAATTCCCCGAAGTTCGGGAGCATCAGTAATGAAACCACTACTAACATCAACCCAACCCTTAATCGAACTATGGTATAATAGTTACCACCTCATTATAAACTCTATTGTGATGTGATAAGAGATAAAATCAATAAATTATAAATATACGCTATGACTGATTAAGGCTGACCACATGGCTACTTAACACGCATTTAGCTTACGGACTGGTTTAATGCACCATATATTTTAAAAAATACCGAATGTCAATCAAATTTCAATCCTTTAAGGTTGGTTTTTAATTACACGAAAACTCATAGTATCAAATCTTCTCGAAGTGACAGAGGTGATGGTATGAACTGCCTCTTATTACATACAGTACATATTAACTACAGGGTCACAGTATAAGTATGTAATAACCACAACTTGTATAAAAACCAGAACAATACATACCAACAATACAAAAAGTATCAATTAAAATAAATTATATGTAATTAAAGTGATATTTACAAAATTAACCTAACTAATGTAAATATTAAAATACTTGTATGATGAGTTATTAGTAAGGCCCCCTTTAGGGGTGTCAATTTGACTAAATCTTAGAAAGTTATGTTAGGACTCGAAAACAAAGGTTGTGGCAACACTAAAAAAAGATTTTGACGATTGTTTATAGTCATTACCATAAACAACAGTAAAACTTCTTTTTCTATATATGCAACAAGTTTTATATATTTCAGTGTAAAAATGTAAATGGACCAGTTTTATATTCTGATCACTTAAATGCACCTTTGATATGATTTGTTATACACAGATAAAGAGAACAATAGTGACGACGCTAAAAAAAAAGTACAAAAATAGAAATTTGGTGCGGTTATGACCCCACCAATTTCCTTCGCATGAATATTACAACTTAGGCGATTCGCACACTACCTGTAACGTTGCTTGTAAGTATCTGCGTTTGTACAGAAAACACGCACAGTCCAACACACAGAACATGCATCTGCATGTGTGGGAATCGCGCGTGGATGCATTTTCATGTGTTGGACTTTGTGTGTTTTCTATACAAACGGAGATACTTACAAGCAACGTTAGAACACGCACTCACGCACTATCGCCTATCTCAAAATTTATATCGTATTTTTCGTATTATATATCACTGCAATACAAAGTGCCATTTTAGCACAAAGAACGCTATGGCTTACATATCGTACGTAACTTTTTAGCCATATGTAATCACAAACCTTTTAGCCATATGAAATTATTAAACATTTAGCCATTTAGAAAATATAATATTTTTAGACATTAACGGGTTATCACGTCACACTATTGTGGTCTATATTTTGTTAGTGTTTGCCACAATCACTACTCACGAGTTTATAAAATGGAAGCATAGTGAAACAACTTAAGTAGAACTTAAATATACAAAGTAGCGGGGTACCTATACCGAAATGCCCTTTTTCAATTTGACTAATTTATGATGTAACGTAACACCAACTGTATGCTGCGATGTATTCACTTCGGTCGAGGAATATAAAGATGAAAAAATAAAACACATCATAAGAGGAAATGGAATACAGAGCATACAATTTATCTTCCGTCACACTCTAACTCGACGGCGAACGTCACAACCACCCCCATATACACACGCTTGGTCCTGTATGTACAAATTACATTAATAAATTCAAATTTAACTAGTATTTACACGGCGACCGAGAACCTCGTTGCGATCTTCATTAAAATATATTTGTGTGTCAGAAAATATTTATAAACTATAACAACGCTCAAGAAAGGCAACCGTTCAGTAAATGGAGGATACAATAGTTCAAATATTGGACTACTAGAAAATGAAGGGTGGTAAGGCAGTCTTGTGGGTCGGCCTCAGGCCTCGGTGGCCACCGGCTCCCGCGCGTGGTGGATCTTCACGTGCTTGTTGTGGTTGGACTTGTTGCTGGACGTCTTGCCGCAGATGTTGCACGAGAAGGGCCGCGCGCCGCTGTGCACCTTCATATGCTCCGACAGGTAATAACTCCGGTGGAACGACTTACCACACTCGGGAACTTTGCACACGTGCTTTTTCGCCATTTCGTGTTCCCGCACGTGCCGTTGGCAGTTGTATTTCCTAATGAATTGGCAGCCGCAGTAGTTGCACGTGTAGGGCCGCACGGACTTGTGCGCGTTCATGTGCGAGATGAACTCGGTCTGGCGGATGAAGGCGCCCTTGCACAGCAGGCACTTGTAGGGCTTGGCGGAGCGCGACACGTGCGTCCAGCGGTGCAGCTTGAGGTTCCACTTGGTGGTGAACGACTTGTTGCAGATGATGCACAGGTACGGCCGCTGCCCGCTGTGCGTCAACAAGTGCGTGCGGAGATTCGTTCTCAGGTAAATCTGCAACGAAGTTATCAATTGTTATTTATTATTTTTACATTATGGGTATATCTCAAATACTCGGCTGGTGGTAACTGGGAGAATTGGGCAAGTTGGAAAATCTTGAGGACAGACTGCGGCAAAGGGAAAACGTTGAAAAAAGTACGATAAGTTTAAAAAGTAAAATATGAAGACTCAACTATGTGACTGTATGTTGATTTTAACTTTATACTTTTTGTTTTATTCTTAATCTGTGAGAAAACTCAACGGTCTGTGTCATAGATATTACAGAAAAAACCCTTGATAATCTGGCGCCATCCACATTATCAGCGACACAACAAGAAAATGTTGTAGGAAATAAATGGTGAGAGATATCAACAACAAAATGTTATGAATTTTTCTTCTCATATATGCATTTTTGTGGCTGTTCAATTTTCTGAATAATCTATTGTTCTTTCCTTTTTTTATTTAGTGTACTGACCTGCTTGCAGACCGGACAAGGCACGTTCTCGGCCGCCTTGCTCTTCATCTTGTCGGTGAGGAAGTACTCGTTGTGCGTGCGGCGCACGTGGCGGGTGAGCGAGGCGGCGTGCACGAACTTGTCGCTGCAGAACAGGCACGCCTTGGGCTTGTCGTCGTGCGTCTCGCGGTGCCAGCGCAGCTTGGCGCGCGAGTGGAAGATGGCGCCGCACTGGCACACGAAGTCGCGCACCTTGGCGCGCTTGTGGAAGTGGTGGCGGTCCCTGCCACACAACTACACATCAAACCCGAGCGCTCAAGGAATGCGTTCCTGGCAGATTGTGATCGAATGGAAGACATCACTTTGAATTTACGATATAACTATTTTTTTTTCAACTATGAAAAAATATTTAATAGCGATAAATAATAATAATAATAATATCTGGGGACAATGTCACACAGATCATCCTAGCCCCAAACGAAGCAAAGCTTGTACTATGGCTACCAGGCGAAGATATACATACTTATAAAGATAGATAAATACTTATATACATAGAAAACATACATGACTCAGAAACAAATATTCGTGCTCATCACACAAATATTTGCACTTACCGGGATTCGAAACCAGGACCACCAGCTTCGTAGGGAGGAGCATTACCAACTAGCCTACAGTGACCGAATAATCCTTAGTGTATTATTATTTTTCGGTAAATTTAATATTTAATGTATAAGACAGACGTCAGAAGCGCATTATTGCAGCGTCATGATTAATTATTGTTCGGTGTGTAGCTAACGGTGAAGAATATTACGCTGTCTCATCCTGTAGGACACATTGAAGTCATCCCAGTTGCCTGGTTGCCATAGTACAGGCTCTCCTAGTTTGGGATCAGATGGCAGCATATAAGTTACATGCATACATACATAGACTCACGCCTGTTTCCCAGAGGGGTAGGCAGAGACAACGGACTTCCATTTGTCACGATCCTTGCATACCTCTTTCGCTTCGATTACTGACATTATATTCTTCATACATGCTCGCCGGTTTAGCATATAAGTTATCTCAAAATATTTGTATTATTATTATATTATAAATTAATTGCACCCATACACAGGAAATAATGGTACTGCAGCTCATCACACATGATTTGTCCCGGAATCGAACCCGCGAACTCTGGCCTCGCAGACCACTGAACACTAGGCCTGTCAATGTATAATAATAATAATAACCTGGAATATTATTCACACACGGCCATATTAATCCCAAACTAAACAGAGCTTGTACAGACGCCAGCACATCAAGCTAACCCAACCTGTCAAATTTCCCCAATTGAAAGTGAAGTTGAAAGGAGTCTGTACTATGGGAACTAGATTTTTATTTTTTTAAAGACAACGCCCGCATTAGGGAATATTAGCCCTGTGTGGCGGGGTACTTTACAAACATATAATAGACTGATACAAATTACATCCAGATTCAGAACAACTATTCACACAAATACTTGTCCGGCACGGGACTCGAACCGGCGACACGAAGCGGTGAGGCGACTGTCTTAGCCGCTGCGCCTCACGTGCAGTCAAATATAGTAGATAACTGATATACTACTTTTTCTTTTGTAAATATGTACATACTTATATAGATAACTAGCGGCCCGGTACGTGCTTCGCTACGCTTTTAAGTATTAGTACAAATTGTTTGTATATGGGAGTATAGAAAGATGTTGATTTTACAATTTTACAAGACTTTTTTTAAATTTTCTCTAGGTACAAACCTTCCCTGGACTTCCACGAATAATTCAAGACCAAAATTTGCCAAATCGGTAAAGGCGTTGTTGAGTTATAACATTACAACGAAAAGTGGCATTGATTTTTATATATAGATAATTACACCCAGACACAGGTCAAACAGACATATATCTGTCCTGGGGCTCTACCAGCTAAGTCGCCGAACATCGTTTTCCTGAATGGCGTTCAAATAAATAAAGGTTAAAAATAACTTAATCAATCGTTAAATCGGCTTCCATGACCACATGGGACGTCATAAATGGTCCGGAATCGATTTTCAACGTTGAAGCCGATTTAACGATTGATTATGTAATTTTTATTTTAACTTTTATTTATTTGAACGCCATTCACGAAAACGATGTTCGGCGACTTAGCCGGTAGAGCCCCGGGTCAAACAGACATGTTGATGCACACATATATCTGTCCTGGGTTGGCCACCAACGACCCGCTGCTTGAAAGGCAAGCCAACGACGCCAACTGGCCCGTAATATATACAACATGTAACATAATTAACGCACACCCTCAAACACCCCAATTAGAATATTATGTTGTAATCATAATACGTACACCGAATTTTTTATTTAACGTATATGCAATGTTATTTAATAAATTAGTTTCTTGGAATATAACTTGTTTTTATTTATTTTGTATTGAATAAAGGAATTTGTATGAATACAAATAAAACAGCATTTTTAAAGTGTTATTATTTTGACTTACGATCCATTTCAATTTGTTTTGACTCTACAGGGTTAATATGACAATAATTTCCGTAGTTTTAATTATTTAGGAATAAAAAAATACCTATATTAAAAATGATATAAATTGATTCAGTAAATGATACTGAACAAACTATTTTCAGGATGTGCGTTAATTAATTACATGTTGTATATATTTTTTTTAATCGGGACTAGTCCCTCCCTCTTTCCTCCTGCAACTCCTGTAAGGCAGGATCAACAGTACACACAATGAAATGACACTGAGCGGTGAGGCTCAGGCATGTCCCGGGGAATCGCTTTAAAGGTGATTTTCCACCAGAGTGGCTAGACGAGGAGAGGAGAGAATTGAAAGTTTTCAATCCTCCCCCAGCGCATCTTTGGTGGAAACAGTGTGGATTGACGAGAATATGCGAGGCGTGACTTCAAATATTTGTTTACTAGCTGTGCCCCGCGGTTTTACCCGCGTTAAATTTTATAAATCATCACAGCTCCTCCCACGTAGGTGATAGCGTGATAATATCTAGCCTATATGTTGACCCGACCTCTTAGTAATATTCATGCACAATTTGAAGTAAATCCATACAGTACTTTTTGAGTTTAGCCCGGTTTGTTTTACAAACAGACAAAAATCTAAAAACTATATTTTTGGCTTCGATATGGATTGTAGATCACGCCCAAGTATCCTTTTTAAAAATATTCAATGTACAGTTTTGACTTTCCTACAATTTTATTATATGTATAGATGTAAAATTGAACCGTACTTCTGATATAGAGTATAAATATCTTTAGAACAGAAACACGCTTCAGAGGCTTATTGTTGTTCGTTGTGCGTGTGTGTATTGCAAGACGAACTCAAACAGCACTGTACCTATATCTTAATCTAACGAAGCCTACGCGCGGGCTCGCGAAGACTATTTTTTAGTGGAAAAGGGTCAGTACGATTTCAATTCTCTTCTCGCTTTGTCTCGTCTCTCTGGTGGAAAATCATCTTTACTGTTTTCCGTGAAATATACAACATGTAACGTTATTAACGCAAACACCCCAATTAGAATATTATGTTGTAATCATAATACATACACTAAATTTTTAATTTAACATTTATATGCATTGTTATTTACTAAATTAGTTTCTTGGAATATAACTTGTTTTTCTTTATTTTGTGTTGAATGATGGAATTTGTATGAATACAAATAAAACTGCGATTTAAAAGTTTTATTACTTTGACTTACGCTCCATTTCAATTTGTTTTGACTGTACAGGGCTAAAATAACGATAATTTCCGTAACTTTAATTATTTTGGAATAAAAAATTACCTATATTAAAAATTATATAAATCGATTCAGTAAACGATTCTGAACAAACTATTTTCAGGATGTGCGTTAATTAAGTTACATGTTGTATATGTGTTATTGCAGAGTCTGTGTCAGTGTTTTGGTTTTGTATACTAGCTGTGCCCCGCGGTTTTACCCGCGTTAAATTTTATAAATTATCACACGTCCTCCCCCGTAGGTAATAGCGTGATAATATGTAGCCTATATGTTGACCCGACCTCTTAGTAATATTCATGCAAAATTTGAAGTAAATCCATGCAGTACTTTTTGAGTTTAGCCCGGACATACATACAGACAAACAGACAAAAATTCTAAAAACTATATTTTTGGCTTCGATCTCGATTGTACATCACGCCCCAAGTATCCTTTTTAAAAAATATTCAATGTACAGTTTTGACTTTCCTACAATTTTATTATATGTATAGATGTAAAATTGAACCGTACTTCTGATATAGAGTATAAATTATCTTTAGAACAGAAACACGCTTCAGAGGCTTATTGTTGTTCGTTGTGCGTGTGTATTGCAAGACGAACTCAAACAGCACTGTATCTATATCTTAATCTAACAAAGCCACGCGCGAGCTCGCGAAGGCTATTTTTTAGGTGAAAGGGTCCGTGCGATTTCAATTCTCTTCTCGCCACTCTGGTGGAAAATCACCTTTACTGTTTACCGTGAAATATATGTGTTACTGCATTGTTTGTCTGTGTCAGTGTTTTGGTATTGTATATATGTATGTAGTCCGCACCTGTGCTGCACCATGTTGGAGTACCGCCGAAAGGTCTCGTCGCAGACGGTGCACTTGACGGGCGTGCGGCCCGTGTGCACGTTGTGATGCTCCATCAGCTTCTGCCGCGTTATAAACCGCTTTTCACACACCTCACATCTGGAACGTAAGCAAGGGAGTTTAATTTTTTGGGGCGTACTAAAACGGCTACTACATTAAATCTACACTTATTTCAAAGTTCCAAAAAATGCAGATACAATATATCACTAACCTAACCTATCCTAATAATTTTCTAACTCCTCCTTTTTTGTCTTTCTGATTAAATTCGTTGCGGGGATCCAAGACAGTTAAAGCGATTCCCCGGGACATGCCTGAGCTTCACCGCTCAGTATCATTTCATAGTGTGCCACTGTTGATCCTGGCTTACAGGAGTTGCAGTGGGGGGTAAGAGGGAGGGACTAGACCCGAAAAAAAAAATATCCTAATAAATATTTGTAATTAAATATATTTTTTTATGAATATTATTATATTTACTATCCCGTGGGTGATGTAATAGGCGACTAAGGGTCAGCGCAGACAGAGAGAAGCGCAGCGGAGAGGATTTTATTAAGGCACTAGTAAATCAACTTTATAGCTATAGGAATAAAGTGCATATATGCTTGAACCTGACAAAATGCTCGCGCAGTCTCGCTCATTATAATGTTCAAGCATACATGCACTTTATTTCAATAATTTAAAGTTGATTTTCTAGTGCCTTAATAAAATCCTCTCCGCTGCGCTTCTCTCTGTCTGCGCTGACCCTAAGGGATACACCAGGTAGTCGGGCAGCAGTGCCTCCTGTGTACTAGCTACCACCTAACTTCAAATTCTCCAAAGGTTCAAAGTCGCGTCTTGCCAAGCGGTCGCCAACCAGCTTGGCAAGACGGGAAATCCTCCCAAATGACAACGTTATAGAACCTTTGGTGGAATCTTATGTCCAGCACGACAATGCCAGGTTGATGATGATGAAATAGATTACAGTTATATACAGTACAGATACAGTTGAAATGGTTTGAATCCAAATTTATTTATGGTATTAATCTTGTAGCTCTCGAGAAAATAGGACCAGCTAAGAGAAATTAACATATTGTAACAGTCCTCAAATGAATGAAGCAATTTTAATCTAGTTCTTTTTTTAATTTGAAAGCAAGTGTTTGATACCGGAGGAATCACTCATGTCTTGCTGAGTCATTCCACCTCATCAGTGAGCAAGGAAATGCCTCAATCATAACTTCTCTCTTTATATAGCTGAATTTTATCATCACATTCCAAATTTTATTATTATTATTTGTGTGATGAGCACGAATATTTGTTTCTGAGTCATGGATGTTTTCTATGTATTTAAGTATTTATCTATCTATATAAGTATGTATATCGTCGCCTGTTACCCATAGTACAAGCTTTGCTTAGTTTGGGGCTAGGATGATCTGTGTGACATTGTCCCAAGATATTATTATTATTACATTTGCGGTTAATAGAAAGCACACAGCCGTATGCTCTCACCGAACCGTAAAATCAGTCCATAGATTGGTGACCACCAAAGTGGTTTAACTTCTGAGCATCTCCGTGCTTCGTAGGGCACGTTAAGCTGTCGGTCCCGGTATTAACCATTAGGCAACAATCACTAAACCATGTCAGAGGCCAAATGGGTGGCTTAAACAACCCTGACACGAGGGTAACCTATGCCCATTAAAAAAAAAGTTTTTATTCACGTAGACTTTAAAAAAGCGCTTGTAAATAGTCAGAACATGTTTGTAGTAATACAGTTATTATTTCTAGTTACTTATTACAGATATTTAGGTACACGGAATGTTAAAACATTTATACAATTTATTTTATAATGGTAGTGATATTTGGCTCGCTTGTATTAAGTTATTGTCAAGGAGATTATGTTTAGTTAAAGTTTTTAATATTATGTATTGAAATTTAAATTTTACTACATATTGTCTGAATGGTTCTGTCTATATTAAGGTATAAATTCAGTATTATTATTATAACGGACCTTGTGCTTAAAACGACGGTCGATACGTAAGTAAGTAAAAAGTACGTGATTTGGACGTAAATATGATGGGCGGTTGGTGCAGTAGTTTAGGGAAGTCGCCTCGAGGGTTTGATCCCTGCACCGGACAACTATTTCTGTGACCCATAAATGGTTGTTCTGAGTCAAGTTTATCCCCCGCGATACAATTAAAAAATATTAAAGAATACTTGAATGCCCAGAGTCTTTCAATAAAACCAAAGAGAAATAAAAGTGTCGTTTTATTTGTACACACGGCTACATATCAAGCTATACATTTCCAGTATAAGCTGACCCCGCGTTGTATAAGATTTCCATATAATGAGAGGTCAGCTTATATTGGAAATGTTTGAATAGCCTGATGTGTAGCCGAGTGTAGGTACATGCAAGTTTTATGTTTTCGAGGTAGAGGAGGTAATGTAGTTGCCAGTAATTAATTTCTAGTAATTTCATTTAGATATCAATAAAAAGAAACAAGAAATTAAACATGGTTGTTCTAGTTATGGCGCATTATCATGGACGTCACAGTCGAAAACTTATTTCTTTTCATTTCAAAACTTTTTTGGGCCTATAACATTGAACCTTACTATAGAGTTCAGTGATCCTAACGAAATTATCATGAGTATATCCATGAATCATCCTATTAAACATATAGGTACGATCCGCGAAAAACAACGCCAGACATGTTAGTCACAGTATCAAAACATCAATTATTGTAGGTTATTTTGATTATTTAACACTTAGAATGTCATTCAAAGATTCTTTTAATACACTAGCTGTGACCCGCCGTTTCATTCTCATTAAACTTTATTATAGCCTATGTGTTATTTGGATATTATTACTACCAAGTTTCATCAAAATCCTATCCAGTTTTTGCGTGAAAGTGTAACAAACATCCATATGTCCATGCTTACAAACAAATTTGTACTACTTCTAGTAGAATTAATGTTTAAAACTAACTAAGACTTTTTTTATACATCTTTATGTCAACATCAAGAAAGTAGTTTTCATTGAAAAGATAATCTAATATTATCATCAATAACCAGATGAGAATGAAGAAAGATTTTATATAGAATAACCCATTACGAGCAAATAGTGCAAATACCATTTGTACTATTAAAAGCACTACTATTAGTGCTTTTAATAGTACAAATGGTATACAAAAGAGCGTGTAACATATATGTAAAAATCATACATTCGCATTGCAAACCTCCTTCTTTTAAAATTGGTTGAAAGAAGAGAAATCTTTTATTCCGGACCAACACAAAATAAATATTTTAGAACAAATCTTTGAAAAGGCTACTTACGCAGCAAACAAACGTAAGCATCATTAATAAATATCAGACATCTTAAAAATATGTATAATAATATACATATTTTTAAGATGCATTTATTAATGATGCATACGTTTGTTTAAAGTATACATAAATTGAAATGTGTGCTTTAGTTAAGCGTGTTTCAAAATATGTACATAAATGTATAAATTTAAGGGTAGCATACTTTAGTTAAGCATATTAGAAATCTTATGTATTAATTTATGTTGCTGCACATAAATTAATACATAAGATTTCTAAGCTCCTCCCCCGTAAGTGATAGCGTGATAATATGTAACCTATATTTTGACCCGACCTCTTAGTAATAATATTCATGTAAAATTTGAACTAAATCCATGCAGTACTTTTTGAGTTAGACTTAATTTAAAATAAATGAATTTTAGCCCTAAAATATAGTACACTTGATAGCGGTTACATATTTGTACCTTTTGGGGTAGAAACATTAGGGCCGTGGGGACCAGTGGCCAAAATTATGTTTAAAGAATTAGTTGCACGCCTTGTTGAGGCGACCCGTTCCCAGAATGCTGGCTTATATTTTGCCCAACAAATAGGTATTGCCATACAGCGTGGTAATGCTGCCAGTATTTTGGGAGCATTACCAATACAAGAATATTTAGAACCAGCTGTGCCCCGCGGTTATAGCGTGATAATATGTAGCCTATATGTTGACCCGACCTCTTAGTAATATTCATGCAACATTTTATGTAAATCCATGCAGTACTTTTTGAGTTTAGCCCGGACATACATACAGACAAACAGACACACAGACAAAAATTCTAAAAACTATATTTTTGGCTTCGATATTGTCTGTAGATCACGCCCCAAGTATCCTTTTTAAAAAATATTCAATGTACAGTTTTGACTTTCCTACGATTTTATTATATGTATAGATACTTTTAACTTAATGCTCAGTTTAATATGTATATATAACAATAATTACGTTTTTTCTTGGTGTATGTATTATTGTGCAGCATGTTTCTGATAAACAAAAACATTTTTTAACTGTAGTATAATTTTCCCTTAAATGAGTAAAGTTTCCGTTATTAACTTTGAGATGTTTTATTTAAATATTTATTACTAATTAAATGCCAGTACTTTCTTACTTTCCTACCCTCAGTCTATCACACACAAGATCCATCATAATAATAATATTCAATTCTTTTAACATAATCATTCATACAAGGCGTATTAAAATATATCTAAAACTATATAATATTTACAATTAGTATTTAAAAAGCCATAACCATTTTGACAATAACTTCAAGAAATTAACTATTCAAGTAAATCATTACTATCATAATTTAAATTATAATTCAATATGAACAAACTAATGACAATTGCATCTTACACAGTTGAAATAGAGTTTATTAAGCATTGTACAATTTTGTTGCAAAAATTCGCTTCCATTCCATTCCGCGGCAGTGTATACTGAGCTCAATACAGTCTGGTCGAACCACTATGCCTACTTGCCTTCTATGAGTTTCGGGGTTAGTTGAATTACCTACACGTTTTAAACTGACCTGGGGCTCTACCGGCTAAGTCACCGAACATCAATTTCTTAAATGGCGTTCAAATAAATAAAGATTAAAAATGACTTAATCAATCGTTAAATCGGCTTCCATGAGCACATGTAAATAAAAAATAAAAAAAAAAGGTTTTTACTCACGTAGACTTCAAAAAAGCGCTTGTAAATAGTCAGAACATGTTCGTAGTAATATATAATTATTTCTAGGTACATATAGATATTTAGGTACACGGATTGTAGGAAATAATTTACAATAAGATTTATTTTATAACAGTAACGATATTTAACTAACTTAAATTAAGTTGTGACGTCATAAATGGTCCGGAATCTATTGTCTATGTTGATGTGACTATGTCCGATTTAACGATTGATTAAGTCGATTTTTACCTTTATTTATTTGAACGCCATTTAAGAAATCGATGTTCGGCGACTTAGTCGTTAGAGCCCCTGGGAGGCTACCGGCTAAGTCGCCGAACATCGGCTTCCATGAGCACATGTGACGTCATAAATGGTCCAGAATCCATTTTCAACGTCAAAGCCGATTTAAATATTGTATATGTCATTTTTAACCTATATTTATTTCAACGCCGATCACTATCCCGATGTTCGGAGACTTATCCGGTAGCCCCCCTGATAGAAAGCTGCATCTGGATATATATATCTGCATATGGAAGCCAACCCCGACAGAAATGGGAAAAAGGAAATAGAAAAAAGTTTTAAGTATTTTATTTTATTTAAAAACTTTTTGCACTAATTGGTACAGAGGCGACTTTATGCCGAAGGTATTTTCATCTCATCTGCACAACTTAGGGCGATGCATCGAATATTGCAGTTGCGCAGAACAATACAGATAATAAAAGTATTACTAAATACTAACACATATTGTATTTCTTGGCATTAAGAGATATGACACACAACAAGGCACGAGATTATCTTTTAACAAATTATTCGCAAAAATACCATATAGTAATAGGGAAAATGGCTAACAATTATAAATTGAATACAATTTTCAACTGCAATCATATTTTTTCCTCGTCGTATATTGCTTCTATCCCAATTACCTCATAGATCTAACAAAGTTCAGAAGGGCTGTAAAATATTAAGATGCTTTTGGCAATCAGAAATTATAAATAAATATCTTGGGACAGTTCAGTTATCTGGTTTCGATAGTTCAAGCTCTGCTTAGTTTGGGATCAGATGGCCGTGTGTAAATAATGTCAATTCAATATGTATATGTTAATAGGAGTCTGATACAGGCATTACTGAATAATACTTAGTATAGCCAAGTTGGAACACATACTCACTTATAATTCTTAATTCCTAAATGTGTCTTTATGTGTAGCGAGAGGTTCGCTCTTCTGAAGAAGCACTTTCCACACGTGAGGCACTCTAAAGGATGTATCTTGAGATGAGCGTGGAACGCCGCGTCCGTCCCCTGGTCTATCTTACAAGTGGGACAGACATAGTCTTTCCGCCGCCTCTTAGGTTCCTGTTTGATGAGAGCCTCGATTTTTGGCTTGGATTCCTCCATAGTGTCATACACTTGGAGAATGGTTGATGTGATAGATTCCTTTGTGTCCATTGATAGGAGATTGTCTGAAAATTGAAGAGGTTTATACGTCAGGCAGTTAATTATATCAGAGTTCGCTAATATTTATCATAATATTATTCCATCCTGCATGCGACCAACTTTTGGCAACTGGCAAAAATAAGCTCACATATCTAGCAAGGAACCAGATACTGAACGAAGATATTCCGACACGGATTTTTTATGAATTAATATTGTTGTGGATATAGGACACCGTATTTATTTTACATCCCATACTCTAGGGTTAATTTTTATTACTTTTCGAGGCAGACGAGCTAGCGGCCCACCCGATGTTAAGTGGTAACATTTACTAAGCTCACGGACATTCGCAATTATCAAGGGGCACAGCAAACCGGTGCCTACTGTGAGATTCCTACTCTTTTTAAACCTCGTCGAAGAAGTATACGAGATGTCCTTCTATAAACGAGGCACTGAGGAAACACCGCGACAAGTAATTCATTCCATAGCCGATTCGTAGGTCCATATCATCGAGATGTACCATCCCAAAGGATAATTATTCATAGTATGGAGTGAATATGGATTAAAGAAACAAATGGTTCCAAAATCAACTAGACTTGAATCCAAAAGATATTGTCCTACTTATAAACTTCTGTCCTTCTCAGCCCAAGAATTTGCATGTCCTCATTGCAGAAAAACTTTTTATACCATGTTGGAGCAAATATTTGATTTGAAACTTAAGTGAGCCTGAAGTTGCCTGAATTATTTAAAGTGAAGTGGTATAATAATCAACGAGTTAAGACTTATAATGACTTCAAAAGTAATTTCCTAGAAACAGTTGGCTTAACCTTCTGCTTCTGCTATGGATAATATGTCTCATCATGCCTTCTTCAGTTTGGAAACTATTGCCGTATGTACTCAGTCAGTCTATAGGTGACTGCCTAAGTGGTTTAACTTCTGAACTGCTGCTGCTGTTTTGGGCTGTGTCTACTAGGCAACTTGAACAACCCCCAACAGAAGGGAAAATACAGTCACAGAGTATGATAGTAGATTTTTTAATTTAAAATATTTAGTCCTATTAAATACTTACTGGATAAAGTTATATTATCAGGCTTCTCCTCCTTCTTAATAGTTCTAGCGGTAACCAGCCGGCTGTAGGACGTCTTGGTGACCGAACAGGTCGGCAACACGTGCGCGACTGACTTGTGGGCTCGGAGCTCCTTGAGTGTGGGGAACTTGACGCCACATTGTAAGCACGTGTGAGTACGCTTGGGGTACTGAATCTCTTCCTCACTGAACAATATAAAAGATTACTCGTTACAAAACAATATCATCCAGACAATTTACAAGTGCTTTTTTGAAGTCTACGTGAATAAAAACCTTTTTATTTATTTTATTATTTTACAATTTGTAATCAGATTATAGTGTAGTCAGGTACTACTGGTATAAAGAACACCAAGATGCCTAAGCCCTTAAAATAATTTTTAAAAATTGAAAGATATATTTAAATTTCAGTTATGGCACATGAAATCAAGTTCTACCCTGATAAACAAAAACCAAGATCTCTTTGTACATTTCACACACCTCATTACAACCCTATCTTAAGTTTTCCTTGTCCACCCAATTCTTGTCAGGAATCTATATTTGCTTACATTGAGATATTATATTGCGTTTTCTGGTGCAAGTTGTTAAGTGTGTTAGTTAGTAGTGTTATTCTATTCTAAAAACCAACTAGTAAAAATAAAATTGCTTAGGTAACATTAAATGTGCAATATAGTTACAACTTAGTTTAATTAAATATGTGTATCAATTATTTTATTCGGTCACGATTTTCTTTGGTAAAATAATATTTACACTATAAAGAAAACAAAGAAAGTTATAATAGGGCGAACATTGTGTGTGACTTTAATTCAACGACCGCATTCAACTAGCTTTCAGTGGAACAGAACAGAAATGAAATCATTACATCCGTTTGGGAACTACAATACAGACACATATGCTCCAAACTTAAAATAACCTGCTTGGCTTCAGAAGCAGAGTCAGAGGAGACTATAAAATGCATGCTGTCTCATCAACTCATAGCATATTTAAATAAATATTGGAATAACTCACATAGGTTCCCTCTTTTCAGTGGCATCGACCTCGGAGCCATCGGACACCCAGCTCTCGCGCGCGATCAGGTCGTAGGGCTCTGCTGGCGTTACGTCCGTATACATCTGCGAAGCCCAAAGTAAAACTAAAAACAAACACCTTATTGCCCATACAAAATTCGAATACAACAAAATTTATTGCTAAAATACAATAATAACAAATTTGATCAGATCACCGCCGCCCATGTACACTCGCAACTCACGTGTGCATTGCCGGCCTTCAAAAGAGTCAGCAAACAAGTATTGCCGACCCTTCCCCCCACCACTCTCCCACATGCAGAAACACAACATTAAACTTATTAATCTATTATTTAGGAGTGTCTTCTGTAAGGTGGAGGAACTACCCCAGTTGGGCTGCTCTTTGAGCGAATGAACGCTGTGCCCTACCTCTCTAATACTACTAATGAAAAACTAAACTCTAATCGTAGTTTTTCGTCGTCTTTCGAATTGCATTAATAATGCGATTAGAAAGACACGTTTTACACTAGGCAAACGTCTGCATCATGTCGAAAGTGGCTTGGTCTGCACATTGTTTACTATGAGTCGACAGCCGCTTTCAGAGAGGAACTTCACCTGCTACCTTCGGGAAGAGTAGAATGGCGTCGGAGACACGTCGTCTAATCGCTTACTGGAGGCGTCCAACGTTCGAAACTTGCCTCGTCAACTTTGGCGTCTTTGGAAGATGATTTGAAGTGTTTATTGGTGCGTATATCGAAATCGACTGGTGTGAACGAGTCATAAATATTTTTCAAATACACGGATAATAGTAATGGCTACAATTTACAAATCGATACGAAAATTATTTAGTTTATTTCGCGCATAGACTATAGACTATATTAAGGCAAATTCCAATACCATAGAGCATGTACACATACATACATCCACCCATGATCATTTAAAGGAATCTACAAGACCTACGACCCTAAGCCCTACACCCCTAACCTATCATATACCAAGTATGTGATAAATAAATATATAAATAAGTTCAGGATGTCTGCACCATGCGACCTTAGGTTACAGGCGGATAGTAGACGGGAATACCTGGTTCGGGAAGGGTAAAGTCACACAGACTCACGAGACTGCTCAGAGATGGCTAAAGGTGTTTTGGCCACAGTGAGGGGTAATAAGACAAGAATGTTCATATTAATCTATAATAGGGGATTGAACTGTTATTAAATTAAATATAAGAAATAGGTACAAATATAAGAAAGAAATGACAAAAAACAATCGGCTGAAGATTAGGTAGAAACATATAAGTTCTCGACCAGGTTAAAGTGGGGATGCTATGTCCCTTTCACGGAATATGACTGTTAATATCGAGTTTATATATGACTTCTAAACTCGGAGAGTACGTAAAGCTGTCGGTTCTATACCTGAATCTCTTTCCGGTCGTGTGGCTTCTCGTCCCATCGGATCATGAGAGTGATCGAATAGAAAGTAGAAAGACCCCTATGTTTGCGTATACACTTGTGAACTATAATATGTCCCACGCAGATGGCTAGTCTCCAGTAAGACTAGCCGCTGTGGCCAAAATTCGGCTAAGACGACATTATTATTATTAGTATCGTGTTTATATCGTTCCATCACAGTGACGTCATACGTTTACTATCGCGCGTTCTTTATCTTGCATGATTTCAAATGCTTATTACTTCCTTCGTTTTAAGGTCATTTGAATTTTGGTTTACTGACTTCTACACCTTAATATTGACAAATAAATAAGGTAGTCCGCAACCCCTATTATTATCAATAAACTTGTCTCAAAGTAATTCTTCCGCCCCCTAGTCATCCTGGTGTTTGCCTATAGATGGATGGCAACTACCAGGGCGACCTCTTCTGGGATGTTGGTTCGCAACCATGTAGAAGATGCTTTATGCTCATATAGACGGTCAGATAAGATAAGAAGATAGAAATGAAAGTGACTTGGATACCCATAGGGAACCAGTAAGTAACCATGATGATGAACTAGGTGTCAGAATCTATACAGCATCAGACTCTTTCACGAATGCTCTTGTTTAACATGCTCTCCATTGCTTAAAACAGTCCCTCAACCAATATATGTGCATGTGTGGCGCAGCGGCTAAGACAGTTGCATCGCCGCTTCGTGTTCGGGTTCGAGTCCCGCGCCGGACAACTATTTGTGTGACCCATAACTAAATAGTTGTTCTGATTCTGGATTTACTTTATGTCCATCAGTTATATGTTAGTAAAGTTCCCCAAAGTTGTTATTGTTCAGCATTTTTATCTTCTTAAGACGATTCTCGCACTAGTAAAATAATTAATCCCTCTTAATTATTTCACTAGTGTGATCATTGTATTATAAATTATTAACTAACAAAAATGGATTCTAATTATCTGAATAAATTATAATTATAATAAAAAAAAACTGGTTGTGCACACCAACCAATTTTTTTTAGTTGGTTTAGATAGGGTGCATAGAGTGCACTTATGCTAATCAACGTACTTGTGCCTGATATTTTTTATTGGACTAGTCTATATGGAATAGATTCTCCTTGCTAAATACAATTTTATTTAATAGCCGTCCTGTGCGGGATTCGAACCCAGAACACGAAGTGGCGAGGCGACTGTCTTAAACGCTGCGCCACGCGTGCAGTCAAAGGTGCATTGAAAGTTTTATCAAAAAAGTATGTATTTATTAAGTGTAAATAACTAGTAATTGATCAACTTGTTATCTTTGACGCGGTTTCTTTCTATTGTAATATGTCTGATTAAAATGTAAATAGCTTACCCCAGGCCACCGGGTGTCGCAGTCTCCATTGCTCTCCTGGCCACTGAGCTCGCCGCGCGGCGGCATGCGCTCGTCGGCGCAGATATCCAGCGGCACCTCGTCGCTGCGTTCACTCAGCACGTCCGCCTTGCTGACGCGCCCGCTCCCCAACCTACTCCCATCCCTGCCTAACTCGGAATAATCAATCCCACTACTCTCGGCGATCTTATAACTCTCGTGGATAAAACTCGGCAAGACAAAGTCGTTTTCTTTCTCAGATGGTTCCCCCCAAATGTTGTACATCCCGTCTTTGGCGGTATCCTTGAACCCCGCAGTCTCACGCCCCGCGTCGAAAGACTCCACTCGATCCGGTGTGAAGTAATCCGCATATATGTTATCCCCAAAATAGTTCTCGTTCATCATGCTGACGAACTGCTTGTTCTTAGACGCAGCCTCGAGGTCCAGTAGCTCACGGTCGTTGGACCCGTCGTCGAAATCTGCCGCAATGTTGCCGTACGAGATCACGTTGATGGGCCGCAGCGACTCTAGCGGCGCCATATCGCGCTCCGACGTCACCGTCTGGTTACTGAAGCCTCCCTCATTACTTGTATTTATTTCCTCCTTGATCTCCACGAGGCCTATGTTTGGAGGAAGGGTGGTCGAGCGGATCATGGTGGCCGGCGCTACGGGCTCCAAATCCATCGACTGCTCCTCCGTATCGGCGTCAAAATCATTATTATCGTCGTTTTCTTTGATCTGTTCTACAGATATGGTTGTCAATGTGTTACATTTTTCACTGTCATTTCTATCTGATTGGTGTATTTTACTCAAACTAAAATTATCATGATGTATTTTATGTATAGTAATATTTTCCTGATGTATTTTATTTACATTAAAATTTTCCTGGTGTATTTTATTCATAGTAAAATTTTCCGGTGACCGACGAGAAGAGGATGGGGCAGGCTCTGTTTCAGTTTTATTTGCATTACTTACAGGCTTTGCATTTTTGATTTGCAGTACTTTTTTGTGCTTCTTCACATAAATATTGTTCAGTCTTAATGTGTTGTTCCTGAAAGGTTTCTGAGGGAGATGAATTTTCTTCTCTGAGGTCGCTACATTAGTATGGCTAACTTGAGTCTCCGGTTTGGGAGACATTGAGGTACGATCTGTTGAATTATCACCATTTTCCGACAGCTCACTACAAGGCGATATTGAGGGTTTCTCATTGCATATTAAATCAGGCACAGGACAGCTGTCCGAGAACTCAGTGTCCATTTTACTATCTACAGAACTTTTGCCTGAATCTTTATAGGAGGGAGGATTACCAACATTCTTTATCACAGAAAATGTATGTGAGACTATGCTGTCTCCACTGGACATAGAGGGTTGAGTGTCTTCTGACAAAATTTGGTTGTTTTCATCTAAGTCTGGTAGATTATTCTCTGGACTGTTGATAGGCTCCACAGGGTAATCAGAGTCATTAGGACCTGTCAAATCCATTACAGTATTCACCATATTTTTGTGATGCTGCACTGGAACTTCAACCTTTATATTACTAAGTATTTTAAGGCCTTTATTAGTAATTGGTGGGTCAGCTTTTTCCTTTTTGTCTTTCACAGTGTTCTCATCCTTTTCAGCTTTTTTATTAGTTTTAGATTGGAGTAATCTGGAGCTGGAAGAGTCACAAGGCTCTTTTTCAGAATGGGGGGGTACTATAGGACCTACTTCGATTATCAAAGTTTTAGGGTCATTTAGATTTTCTACAGCTTTTTCCAAATTATGTATGCTAGACATTAGGGGACCACTGTCATTATAGAGAGATGTAGTGCAAACTTTGGAAGGTATCATCGTCTGAGGTGTTGTGTACATACATGATGTATTTCCAAATTGATCCACAACCATAACATTTTGATACATGGAACTGGCTTGAGCTATATTAGCAACATTGTCATTGCTGCCCAAAACAGAGCTAGGCATGCTAGTTATAAATGGCTTACCATCTAAGTTGTGTACCATCTCTCTGTATATTATTTGGGAGTTCTGAGTAACCACAGTAGTTCCTGGAGTGAATGAACTGGAAGTCATTTGGTTCAATGGGTTGGGGGCCAAAGGGGCACTAAGCTTGCTGTCCAAATGCCCTGATGTATTTGGTAGAGTACCTGGCATTATCATATTCTGTACATTTTTCTGTGCAAAGGTAGGCACTGGGGGTACCATCATGTGCACTGGTTTGCCTCCAGCCCCCATACATTGCAAACCACTCACATTACTCTTAAGAAGAATGTTATTTGGTTTTGGTAGAACTTTGACAAGGTCATTAGGTCTTCTTGGTGGCGGCGGTGCTTTCATACCAGACCCTATTGACGGCACATTATATGGAAATTGATTGTTACTAGTGTCTAAAGCATTATATTCTGCAGTACGTGAATATTTGATCTCTCTGTCCTCTGGTGGATCAGAATAGTACACATACTGGGGATCAAATTCTGCCATTGAAGCACCAGGAAAATTTTGTGGGATTTTATCAGTTTTCATCATAAATTGAGCTCCAGCATGCTGTGCTGCTCCACTACCAGTACCAGCATTGTTCATATGGTTATCATAATTAATATCAACGAGTCTAATGTCAGGTGTTCCATTTCTAGATACTGGATTAGGTTTGGACCTGCTAGGAGTTCTACGCCAATAACGCTCATGTTCATTGTTGCGATGGGATCCATTCCACCTGCCTTCTTCGGCGGGCGTCCGCGACCTGCTCCTGTAAGAGCGCTCCGAGTGCAGAGGAGTGGAAGTCCTACTACCACAGGTGGAGGGGCTCTTGGTAGTTAGAGTACACAATGCTTTTATTACTTGATCTTTGGGATGCGTATCCAAGTGGGACTCCAGGGACATACCACTGTGGAGGAACAGCGTGCAGACGGGGCACTGCACGAACTGATCCATGTTTATGTTGGTGGAGCTCGCAAACACAAAGACAGCGCTGCGAGTTATCGCCACTGGTCGGTCACAATACGCACACTCAGGCTGAACACCCTGTCCGTACAATGTCCGTGACGTGCATATCTACTATTCACACGTAAGGCTCTCGCACGACCCACAACAATACATATCTTCGCAGCACGTCGTCTTCTTATCGATCTGTCGGACAAAATACTCCGTATAAATATACGACAATAACCCGCAACATTACACACTACAAACTCGTTCAACGTGCAAACAGAGGACAAAAGAAAACAAAACCCCGAGATAAAGGCCATTGAGACATAAAAAAGTCGAGCATTATGTACAATGAAGAATGAAATGGATAATGATTAAATAACAGTGTCTGAATAACGGGACTCACCTTTTATATTGTTTGTCATATTATACAGTCCATGACTTTGATAACTCTAAATAGATCCTTAATTATATACGACTAAGCTAAATCTAAAAATATTTCCAAATAGTCAGACATATTGCAGACGTCTTGTTCACGTTCACACACAAAACTTTTCTATTCCGATACACGGTTAAGCACATCGATATGCGCTCGTGGCTATGTATTTAAATCGAATTTCTAGGGTATTTCATGAGCCAATAAAATAACTGCTGTATGTTTATTGCGTGAAATGGATAAAATCCGAGCTGCACCACAGATTAAAATGTAATGAGAAACAATACTTTGAGTAACAATTAAATAATTCCATAAATAAATTACTAATTTAAATAAATACCGTTATTTGAAACAACTATTTTTTTCAGGTAATATAGATAATCTAAGTCAGGAAACTTATAATAAAATTTATGTTCAACACAACTCAACTACGAACCAGATTTTTCAATAGTTGGCAATTGGACTGGAACCAAAGAGTAGATAACTCAAAGAGTATAATAATAAACTGGGAGAGATAACTTATACATACTGGAACACTTCAACACAGGCTGGAAGAGATAAATTAGGAAATAGTGGTGATTTTAAATGACTAATATATTTCTAAAGCATAAAATCGAGAGAATCGTGATATTTTAAAGAAAGTTTGAAATCAGTTTATATTGATTGTACCAAGAGTTTATATTATAGTGTGAAATTCTTTCATAATGTCGTACAATTTCGAGGAATTGAGTTGTAATGGTATGTTTATTTGATACCTGTTTTATTAAACACCAATTATTATTAATAAACAAATCTGTAGCTGATATTGTTATTAAACAATACTTGGCTCTAATTTGCATTTCCTAAGATTAATAAATTACCTTTTTAGAAATAACCTGTAAATACAACATTACAATATTATATTAATTTTTATCGTCTAAAGCTTCATAATAATATAATATAACAAATAAATTGTTTCAATGTCTCACTTAATCATTTCTATTCTTCGGTATCAAAGTAAGATTTAATGTATCTAATACAATATGTAATTATTAGTATTCTTCATAAATACTTACAAGAACTTGTTCATAAACCATTGCATTCCATAAATATTTTCTTTTTTTAAGAAGCCTAGTCATGCACTGCTTGTTAGGGTATAAGAAAAAATGATGATTCCACATGAATGTAAAAATTTTCATGGAATAAATGAAATTTGATGTTGAATTTTTAAAAGAAATATTTTACTACTGCTTTTACTAACTAATTGATTCGGTTAATATCTCAAATCAAGTCGCCTTCAAACGTAAGTAAATTGAGGGGGGAGGGGTGGAGGGGGGAGGGGGCTACCCTCCTGTACCATCCCCAAGCCGCGGAACCCCATGGTTATGGAGATATCTATGGTTAATGTTTTTCTAGCGCTCGGCGGCCGCTGCCGCGGCACGCTCGCTACGCTCGCTCGCCTTCGCGCGCCAATTGGTCACCGTTCTAACCTAACCTAACCCAAATTATTTCATAAAAGTGCATTTTTGCAAAAATATCATGATAGTGACAATGAACAATTCAGTTTTAGGTATTTTACGGATAATTTTATAAAAAATAAATATAACTTCTAAACACGAAAACAATGTTTTTACCATGTTTTAAAATGCTGTAGGTATCGAAATCGCTACGAAATGTTCAAAATTGCGAAATGTTCAAAATTGCGTTCTGTTTTATGCATTTGTATGGAGTCTTATGATTTTAGAAAATTAATAAAAAAAATTGGCGCGTCTCCGGCAGAAAAAAATGCGATTTATCACTTAGTACGAACCCCCTTCACCCCCCCATATACACACTTAACTCAAATTCAGGCGACTCGATATGAGATCCAACCCATTGATTCATCCGCAGTGATTTCTCCAGTAAATAATCTAAATAAATAAGGATCATACAGCTTTTATTCATATTTGGTAAATTCAAAACATGTAGGCATAAATTGAGTGGTGTTCATGATATATTAAAAACCTTGAGTACCTTGATTACACTCATAGTTCTGCTGTTTTCACATTTATTTTATACATAGTTACTTACTGTTTATCTTTCAAAATGCCATCTTGAATAGCAATTATTACTTTCCATTGCCAAAACTGTGAAAAACATGGAATTACTATAGTGAATTAAGAGTTTGAGGACCACTTAAAAATCACCAGCACACTGACAAAAAGGTGCCTTAGTAAAGTCAAGCAAACTTAGAATGACTTGTGGTACACTACATAAACAAATATGTTATAATGATGTTCTGCATTTGAGTCCTTAGTATTAAACTCTTAATGTACCTTGGTTAATATCTCCTTCATCTTATATTACAGTACTTGTAGCCAACTGCCCTCACCATTCTGACAATAATTGTATTTTTTTTTTTTCGTTTATTGGTCTACAAAACTGGATACAGACATGTTACAAATAAAAGTATAAAACAAACAGTATTTAGAGATACAGCAAGAGTCTATACCCTTCTAGATGCAGACACAGCATGCATAAAATAAATTAACATACCTAAACTAAACTTAAACTAAATTCTAAATTAAAAGTACCTTAAATACTTTTACAAAATAATTTAACTAAATTACTAATTGACTTTTATTTACTAAGTGTTTTATAGTTTATCTAAATTTTCAAGTTTTTTCTTTAGTGAGGGGATAGAACAATTAAATATGTGTTCATTTTGTAGTGCATTACAAATTTTGCCATGTGGTATATGGGTGAATGTGTACCAATATTGTTTCTGGAAAGTGGTAAGCAGAATGTTTTTCTGTTGCACAACCTGCTCCCCTGACGAGGAATCGAAAAACATATGCATTTAAGAATGCTTGGGGAGTCAATTAAACCATTAATGACTTTAAACATAATTGTTACATCAGAGGCTCTCCTGCGTGAGTGTAGGGAAGTAACTTTGTAGTGCTTTAGCCTGTCTTGATAAATATGTAATTGATAAAATTGTCAAGGTTAATAAAGTAAACATGCCTTTAATGTAATTCTTAAAAGAAAATAACTTTATTTTATTTTTTATTTTAACATTACATGAGTATTATCTTGTTTTGTGTATAACATCTTAATAATTAAGATTATATTTATGTGGGGACATCTTAACAATTATAAATATTTTTTTTAATTTTGTCATCTCTTCCAATCTATGATGGTCTTCTGATACATTTATCTGTATAAAACAGTGTTAATTACCTGTGACTTATAAGGAAGTTATTATCTTGCAGAGGCTAAAGACTTACTTCGCCAGTGGAGGGAAGGCAATGAGAGGAGGAGTGAAGATATAATGGAGTTGTGGTTGACAGTCCTTGGCGATGATATTGATAAACTTGGCAATGAAAGTTTGTATAATTGTTATTAAACATACTTAATGACATAATAAAAGGGGTAACATAATGTAAATAACTTAAGGAGCTTAATTTGCCTATGAAACTGAACAAGGTGTAGCTAACAAGCAAAATACACAAAATAATAACTGCCCATGCAATAACAATCGGCTGATACAGAAGCAAAAAAAACATGTCAAAGCGGGAATTGTCAAGCAATCCCAAAATGGACTACATACATTTGTGGATCTGTCCAATCCATGTCAGTCCATTCATGGTAGGATCTTAAGAATGCCATATACAGGACAATCAGTATGGCCATGTTCTGGGCCACAAAATTTTGCTAGCTTGCCATCAACATACAAAGAAGAAGCTGATGCATTTAGTATGGGAAGCCATCACAATATTTTTCATATTTCAGTTATCTGTTTCTTTTTTAATTTCTTATTTAATTAGTTCAGTTTCAAGGGTAGTTAGCACTTCTAAAGTTAGCTCTATTATTTATGTTACACATTGTTTAACGAGAGGACTTTACAAATATGCTATTCACATACACAAAGAACACTCAGACTCAACTATTTATGGGTCACACAAATACTTACCTTATGCAGGTGTAAACCAAAATATGACATGTGTATCATTAAAATAAAATCCAGTTGCATGCTCAAACAGGCTGGACATAGCAGACTAAACATTTTACCATCACCCTTAAATGTACATTATCTATCTGTGCTCTTAATAAATAAATTTGAATGTGCAGTTAAATAAAACATTTTCTATATACAGTCATGGTCAACTAATTAGGGACAATCTCTAGTTAAGCCAAATTATGAATTATTTTTTTATTTTCCAACGAGTCTTACCAATATTCCATATCTTTTACATGTAAGTGTAATTAGTCATTTATGTGCGCGATTATACAAACAATAACAACTTCTTAAACATTAAACCTCTTTACAGTATAGATTATCTTAGTGCTTTTTGTTCAAAGAATGCTGGCTGGCCATTTAATTAGGGACTATTGCATTCTAATTTCAAAATTGGTATTTTAATACTTTTTTGTTTCTTTTCTTATTGTTTCGTGGTGGTTTTGGCGGCAATCCAGATTTTTTATTTTAAGTTTTGAGAATTATTTAGAAGAAAAATGGGCAAAAATACAAGTTGTGATCAAACACTACGAAAATTATCATGAAGCGAGTGAATCGAGCGTGTTTTTTTGTAAAATTGTTCAAAAACTATGGTATGCAATGCAGTGCAACATTTCAAGCTATATAACACAGCTTTAAATGTGTCCAGAACAAAAAGATCGAGAAAAACGACTCCGCAAGAAGATAGAATGATAACCAGGTTAGCTAAGAAAGATCCGTTTCTAAGCTCTATTTTAATTAAACATGAAGTGTTTGGGGCAAACGAAAGAGCCGGTGTATCTGCGAGGACCGTTCGACGACGTTTGGTAGAAGCAGGGTTGTTCGGAAGAGTGGCTCGCAAAGTACCGTTGTTGAAGAAAGAACATAGAAATGCTCGTTTGGCGTTCGCCCAATGGCAACATGTACTTTTCTCTGACGAAACCAAGGTTTTTGATTTCTTGATTTTCATTCAGATGGAAGGCAATATGTACGGCATCCTGTAAAAGCGGAAATGAATCCTAGATTCACAAAAAAAACAGGTGAAACATGGCGGTGGAAACATTAAAATGTGGGGTTCATTTTTTGGACGTGGAGTGGGACCTGTGAGGAAAGTTCAGGGTAACTTAGACCAACATCAATACAAGGCAATATTGGAAGAAACTATGCTTCCCTATGCTAAGGAGCATCTGCCTATTATATGGACGTTTCAGCAGGATAACAACCCGAAACATACCGCCCATTCAGTCAAGTCGTTTCTTACCAGTCAGTCTGTATTGGTGCTAGATGGGCCAGCAAATAGCCCGGACCTCAACCCAATTGAGCATCTTTGGCACGAAATCAAGAAAAAAGTTGCCACTTATCGTAATACAAATTTGGATGAACTTCATGAAGATTTTTGTGAGGCATGGGCAAACATTCCTGTCGAAACATGTCAGAAACTGATAATGTCTATGCCACATCGGTGTCAAGCGGTAATTACTAACCAAGGTTTTGCTACTGGGTACTGATTTTACACGTAATAAAATGGAGCTGTTAAAGATATTATAACACTGCAGATGATAAGTTTTGTTTAACTGTATTTTTCATTATACTTTACTGTCCTTAATTAAATGTCCACTACAGAATTGTACCTTAATATTTAATACATGTTTAATCTTTGATATTAAATACTTTATCTTTTATTTACAGCATAATAATCGGACCACATTATGCAAATAATAGGTGCTGAGAAATCAATAGGGTTTTATATTTATACTAGCTGTGCCCCGCGGTTTTACCCGCGTTAAACTTTATAAATTATCACTGCTCCTCCCCCGTAGGCGACAGCGTGATAATATGTAGCCTATATGTTGACCAGACCTCTTAGTAATATTCATGCAAAATTTGAAGTAAATCCATGGAGTACTTTTTGAGTTTAGCCCAGGACATACATACAGACAAACAGACACACGGACAACAATTCTAAAAACTATATTTTTGGCTTCGATATTGTTTGTAGATCACGCTCCAAGCAACTTTAAAAAAAATATTGAATATACAGTTTTGACTTTTCTACGATTTTATTATATGTATAGATGTACATAACCGGTTATAGCCCTTCACTATCTTCAATGTCCCTAATTAGTTGACCATGACTGTATGTATTATCAAAATACATTTACAAAAGAAAAGTAGTATATGTAAATCAGTTATCTGGTTTCCATAGTACAAGCTCTGCTTAGTTTGGGATCAGATGGCTGTGTGTGTATAATGTCCCAGGATATTATTATTCTTACATTTTAGTGGAACAGCTATTAAAGTAGAATATGGCTCAAATATTGGAATCTATTATATTTTCTTTCTAATTTTATATATATATATATATATATATATTCTTCCTTATTATAATTTTCAGAACACTTAGTACTGGAGCAAATAATATATGCAGCACTTGACTGTCACCAGTATGGAGTGGCTACAGTCTGCATTATCATGCTCTCCAATGAGTTCCCCGGCAGTATGAGAGTGATGCGGTACAAGGCTGCGTTGTTAGAAGCTGAGGAAAAGTTTGTATAATTTACTATACCCAAATATTTACAACATACTCAACGTTTTATTTGCTTTCCACAATGTCAATTAGGACATATATAGGAGCCTGGCCTGTCTAGTGGTTAGTGACCCTGACTGCTAAGCTAGAGGTTGTGGGTTTGATTCCCACACAGGAGAAATCTTTGTATGAAGAGCATGTTTATTAGTTCTGTTTCTGGGTGTAATTTATCTATAATATGAATGAATTTAGTTGGCGACGGCCCTGTTGGCGTGGTTGGCAAATGCTAGCTTTCACATCGCGAGTTGGGGGTTTGATTCCCACCCAGGACAGATATTTGTGTGCATCAACATGTCTGTTTATCTGGAGTCTGCGTGTAATTATCTATATAAGTATTTATTTACAAAAGAAAAGTAGTTTATGTAGTATATCAGTTATATGATTTCCATAGTACAAGCTCTGCTTAGTTTGGGATCAGATGGCCGTGTGTAAATAATGTCCCAGGATATTATTATTATTTAGAAATATATAACTATATTTATCAGTTGTCTATTTGCCAAAGCACAGACTCGGTCACTAGCCTCTAGACCAGATATCATCATCGTATCCTAGTTGGTAGGGATCCTGCCTACGAAGCTGGTGGTCCTGGGTTCGAATCCCGGTAAGTGCAAATATTTGTGTGACGAGCACGAATATTTGTTTCTGAGTCATGGATGTTTTCTATGTATTTAACTATTTATCTATCTATATAAGTATGTATATGGTCGCCTGGAACCCATAGTACAAGCTTTGCTTAGTTTGGGGCTAGGATGATCTGTGTGACATTGTCCCCAGATATTATTTCATGTCATATAGTATTCGACCGCAATGGCCGGCTGCTGCCCCAAAAGTTTCGAGCGCGCCGCTCAGCCGGTGATCTTCGACTCCGTCGAGTGCCGACAGGTGGCACTAGCGTTCCGAGCATGACTCGTAGAGCGCTGATAGATGGCGTTTCAAGGATGATTCATTGCGACATATTTAAATTTGGAATTCCGAAGGAAAGTTGAAGTTTTCTACTTTGAAAGTAATTTATGTACCTTGTTATAGATATGATGAAGCACTGGAAGTATTAGACGGTATAATAAAGGTGGACGAGACTAACGCGGCAGCTCGTAAGCGTCGCATCGCGATACTGAAGGCGCAGGGCTATCTCACTGAGGCGATTAAGGAGCTTGTCGATTACCTGAAGAAGTAAGTACCTCCACTTCTAGTCAACTCATTTGTTACTAGAGCTCATCTGACGCGTTATCCCCTAGAGCACGAGGAAATCGAAAATGGCGTAGACATCAAAAATGGTGTGAGTGCAGATGATAAGTGCGCTGGTTGGTATACCTTTGGCTATACTGTTAACATGTCCACCCGTAGATAATAAGGTCCTATATTAAAATCCCAGGTCGACCAAAACAAAATTATGCCCTTTTCATAGACGTATGTTAGAAATAATCGTAATCTATACATATAATAAAATCGTAGGAAAGTCAAAACTGTACATAGAATATTTTTTTAAAAGGGTTCTTGGAGCGTTATCTACTATCGATAGCCAAAAATATATTTTTTAGAATTTTTGTCTGTTTATCGGTATGTATGTCCGGGCTAAACTCAAAAAGTACTGCATGGATTCACTTCAAATTTTGCATGAGTATTACGAAGAGGTTGGGTCAACATATAGGCTTCGTATTATCGGGCTATCATCTACGGGGGAGGAGCTGTGATAATTTATAAAGTTTAACGCGGGTAAAACCGCAGGGCACAGCTAGTTATATGTATAACAAATATTTGTCCCAGGTGGGGATCAAACCCACAACCTCTGGCTTAACAGTCAGGATCACTAACCACTAACTAGTTCAACGGGCCTACTTTAATATAAGGTCCAAACCAATAAAAAAGGTATATGAAGCTAAGGATAAAGCAGATAGATGAATTGATTTTGTTCTCTGTAGGTTCATGTCTGACGTGGAGGCGTGGCAGGAGCTGTGCGAGCTGTACCTGCAGGCGAGCGAGTACGCGCGCGCCGCCTTCTGCGCCGAGGAGCTCATCCTGCACCAGCCGCACAACCACCTCATGCACCAGCGCCTGGCCGACATACGGTACACCATGGTGGGTAGCTCTCGCATTGCTTCTGCGCCGAGGAGCTCATCCTGCACCAGCCGCACAACCACCTCATGCACCAGCGCCTGGCCGACATACGGTACACCATGGTGGGTAGCTCTCGCATTGCTTCTGCGCCGAGGAGCTCATCCTGCACCAGCCGCACAACCACCTCATGCACCAGCGCCTGGCCGACATACGGTACACCATGGTGGGTAGCTCTCGCATTGCTTCTGCGCCGAGGAGCTCATCCTGCACCAGCCGCACAACCACCTCATGCACCAGCGCCTGGCCGACATACGGTACACCATGGTGGGTAGCTCTCGCATTGCTTCTGCGCCGAGGAGCTCATCCTGCACCAGCCGCACAACCACCTCATGCACCAGCGCCTGGCCGACATACGGTACACCATGGTGGGTAGCTCTCGCATTGCTTCTGCGCCGAGGAGCTCATCCTGCACCAGCCGCACAACCACCTCATGCACCAGCGCCTGGCCGACATACGGTACACCATGGTGGGTAGCTCTCGCATTGCTTCTGCGCCGAGGAGCTCATCCTGCACCAGCCGCACAACCACCTCATGCACCAGCGCCTGGCCGACATACGGTACACCATGGTGGGTAGCTCTCGCATTGCTTCTGCGCCGAGGAGCTCATCCTGCACCAGCCGCACAACCACCTCATGCACCAGCGCCTGGCCGACATACGGTACACCATGGTGGGTAGCTCTCGCATTGCTTCTGCGCCGAGGAGCTCATCCTGCACCAGCCGCACAACCACCTCATGCACCAGCGCCTGGCCGACATACGGTACACCATGGTGGGTAGCTTTCGCATTGCTTCTGCGCCGAGGAGCTCATCCTGCACCAGCCGCACAACCACCTCATGCACCAGCGCCTGGCCGACATACGGTACACCATGGTGGGTAGCTCTCGCATTGCTTCTGCGCCGAGGAGCTCATCCTGCACCAGCCGCACAACCACCTCATGCACCAGCGCCTGGCCGACATACGGTACACCATGGTGGGTAGCTCTCGCATTGCTTCTGCGCCGAGGAGCTCATCCTGCACCAGCCGCACAACCACCTCATGCACCAGCGCCTGGCCGACATACGGTACACCATGGTGGGTAGCTCTCGCATTGCTTCTGCGCCGAGGAGCTCATCCTGCACCAGCCGCACAACCACCTCATGCACCAGCGCCTGGCCGACATACGGTACACCATGGTGGGTAGCTTTCGCATTGCTTCTGCGCCGAGGAGCTCATCCTGCACCAGCCGCACAACCACCTCATGCACCAGCGCCTGGCCGACATACGGTACACCATGGTGGGTAGCTCTCGCATTGCTTCTGCGCCGAGGAGCTCATCCTGCACCAGCCGCACAACCACCTCATGCACCAGCGCCTGGCCGACATACGGTACACCATGGTGGGTAGCTCTCGCATTGCTTCTGCGCCGAGGAGCTCATCCTGCACCAGCCGCACAACCACCTCATGCACCAGCGCCTGGCCGACATACGGTACACCATGGTGGGTAGCTCTCGCATTGCTTCTGCGCCGAGGAGCTCATCCTGCACCAGCCGCACAACCACCTCATGCACCAGCGCCTGGCCGACATACGGTACACCATGGTGGGTAGCTCTCGCATTGCTTCTGCGCCGAGGAGCTCATCCTGCACCAGCCGCACAACCACCTCATGCACCAGCGCCTGGCCGACATACGGTACACCATGGTGGGTAGCTCTCGCATTGCTTCTGCGCCGAGGAGCTCATCCTGCACCAGCCGCACAACCACCTCATGCACCAGCGCCTGGCCGACATACGGTACACCATGGTGGGTAGCTCTCGCATTGCTTCTGCGCCGAGGAGCTCATCCTGCACCAGCCGCACAACCACCTCATGCACCAGCGCCTGGCCGACATACGGTACACCATGGTGGGTAGCTCTCGCATTGCTTCTGCGCCGAGGAGCTCATCCTGCACCAGCCGCACAACCACCTCATGCACCAGCGCCTGGCCGACATACGGTACACCATGGTGGGTAGCTCTCGCATTGCTTCTGCGCCGAGGAGCTCATCCTGCACCAGCCGCACAACCACCTCATGCACCAGCGCCTGGCCGACATACGGTACACCATGGTGGGTAGCTCTCGCATTGCTTCTGCGCCGAGGAGCTCATCCTGCACCAGCCGCACAACCACCTCATGCACCAGCGCCTGGCCGACATACGGTACACCATGGTGGGTAGCTATCGCATTGCTTCTGCGCCGAGGAGCTCATCCTGCACCAGCCGCACAACCACCTCATGCACCAGCGCCTGGCCGACATACGGTACACCATGGTGGGTAGCTCTCGCATTGCTTCTGCGCCGAGGAGCTCATCCTGCACCAGCCGCACAACCACCTCATGCACCAGCGCCTGGCCGACATACGGTACACCATGGTGGGTAGCTCTCGCATTGCTTCTGCCCCGAGGAGCTCATCCTGCACCAGCCGCACAACCACCTCATGCACCAGCGCCTGGCCGACATACGGTAAACCATGGTGGGTAGCTCTCGCATTGCTTCTGCGCCGAGGAGCTCATCCTGCACCAGCCGCACAACCACCTCATGCACCAGCGCCTGGCCGACATACGGTACACCATGGTGGGTAGCTCTCGCATTGCTTCTGCGCCGAGGAGCTCATCCTGCACCAGCCGCACAACCACCTCATGCACCAGCGCCTGGCCGACATACGGTACACCATGGTGGGTAGCTCTCGCATTGCCTCAGGTCGCCCTGCGCGGCCCTGCGCCTTTAGTATCGATTCACTTGGCTAAGCGGCCAGCTTAAAGGACTTCGGCAAATTCCGGCCTGTGATGGACAAAAGTTTATTACTATTTAAAAAAGAAATTATAATATTTATAATCTCTCCATGCCTTTTATTTACTTGTACAACATGGGAAAATTATTTCAATTCTTAAAAGTAAAACATTTTATTCCGGCATTCATGTTTCTTAAACTGTGTTATAGGGTCTGGCTGCTTCGGTCTTTTGAGCCGTTGGGGAAATATTTATTTTTCCTGTCGTGCAGTTATTAATATTGTCATTGTCAGAGGCATTATAATTTCACTGTATTGAAATATGTATTATTTGCATACATAATATTATCCTCAATAGTCATAATATAAATCAAATCCTCAAATTTCTGTCTTATTTTAACTTGCGAAATATAACCTGTCATTTAAGCTATACACCTAGATAAGTAATATTGTTTAAGTTTGTTAGGATTAGATCCACGAAGCATAAATTGTCATTATGTTTTTACTTTTTGTTTTATGTCCATTTTTATTTTTATTTTTTACTATGTATGTACTTATGCTAACGAACATTATAACTTTGTTTAAATTTAAGTTCTCATGTAAGTGACGTATCTATGTCTTAATGAGAATAAATGTCTTTAAACATTAATAAATCAATAGTATGTATGGTATGTTGATTTTTAAATCAATGAAGGAATCAATTCTTCATAGTAATGGCAACACTTTTTTATCTGTCATATTGAACTGATTGTATTTTGATTTACATTCGTGTTTGCTTGCTTGACTTGGATCGTGAATGTTTTCTTGTGGCTTGTATATTTACGACGACCTCTGGCTATGTTTCTGGATTCTGTTTTTGACTTCCCGACTGACCCCGGCTTTCTTGGACTTTGGATCTACGCATCATGATTTACCTCTGCTATTCGCACCTCGGACGACTTATTTTTTTGAATAGGTGTGAACTTCCCACAGTTGTCATAAACATATCTTAACCTGTTTTACTTATTTATATATAGAAAGTAGTATACTTATTACAAAAAGTCGTTCCATGATCTAATACAATATTGTAATCTTGTTCACCTTATACGCCTTATAATACATAAATCCCATGTTTTACATAAAAAATAAATATACAGGGCGATAGAATATTAGTACCCCTTCAAAATGCATATTGTTTTATTTATGTCCATTCCAGGCCATGTTTGTATGGACAGATTGCCGATCTCCTTTAAGTAGCGTTTTAGAATAAGCCTCTTATATAATAGGCATTGTAAAATTGGTTTTGCAGATGTCCATGGGCGGCGCAGATTACTTACCATCAGGTGACCCGCTTGCTCGTTTGCCTTGCTATTATATAATAAAAATATTCAAACACTTAAAATGTTAATATTTCAGGGTGGTGTAGAAAATATGGAGCTGGCGAAGTCATATTACTGCCAATCATTGAAGCTGAACCCTGATAATATGAGGTCTCTCCTTGGACTCTTCTTGGTATGTATTTGATACACGTGTATACCATATTATGAGTCTGGATGTGCTTTGTGTCTGTCAATAATATTTTTGTTTACCCTGCGTCACAATAAAAAAAAGGGATAAAAGGAATTGCATACCTAGCGACCTAGAGTTTACCAAAAAAAAACTGTTTGACAGCTGCAGTCTATGAAGTTTTGTATTGTTTACGTTAATAATTTATACAAATAATATTGACTAGTCTTCACATCACTAACGGTACGGGTACTTGATCCTTAGTGATGTGCCACACATTATGATTAAATGATTATCTCTTGTGTGCATAAATTATCAAACAAATGCGCTCCAAATTAAATTCATTATGACTCTCTTATTAGAAGGAACTGGGCAAGTGGGGAGGTTCCACTTGCCCAGTTCCTTCTAGGTTTTTGAGTAATTGCAACATTTTATTCGCTGTGTATTTTTTTTTTTTTTTTCGTATTTTTGCTCTTTGGGGTTTGTATTGTTTCTTGCAGCATGACATGATTATACTTGCGTCCATATAAGTTTTATGCAGTTTTATTGGCCGTGATATAGAGGACGATATGGAAATTCTGCTGTGATTTCATGGAACATTTTGTAATGCAGGTAACCAACAACCTGCTGAACCACTACAAGTCGGCGGGTAACAGCGCCAAGCGCAAGGACGTGTGGCGTCTGTGCCAGTGGGCGCAGTCCGCCGCCGCGCGCTCCCAGCGCCAGCGCGGCGCCGCGCCCGCGCCCGACCTCAGCAGCATGATGCTGGCGCTGGCCATTACCGAGTAGCCACATCACCTATACCACATGGGATACTGTTTTGACCACATGCCATACCATTACCCATCACCTATACCACATGTGATACTGTTTTGACCACATGCCACACCATTACCCATCACCTATACCACATGTGATACTGTTTTGACCACATGCCACACCATTACCCATCACCTATACCACATGTAATTACTGTTTTGACCACATGACTGGAGTAAAACTTCAAACGTAACTATCTATGAGAGAAAGAGAAAGAAAATGTGTGCTCGCACCCCCTTCAGTGATATACGAAACTTAAATCGCTCTCTTTCTATCTTCATTAAATATTTCCCTCACAGCCGCCGTTCGCCTCGCCCGATCACTCGTTTCGCAACGCTCTCGTCACGCATTCACCAGCTTACTCCCAAAGTCTAACGTGCGGAACGAAGTTTTACTTCAAAAACATGGAATCGATTTTTACTTTTATACGTAAAAATCGATTTACATAATTTTAGTTTGTGGGACCATATGTCTTTTCCACCACTACATAATTGAAATGTCATTACATCTCTCTCAAATATAGCTCGTTTGAAAGAATACAGGGGATGAGCGTAACTGGTATATTCCCAATCGTTTAACATAGACCAAGTGGTAATCGGGAATCGTGTTCATTCCTGATAAGATATGATGTTCTTTTCAGAAGAACTATGTTAAAAAGAAATACAATAATATAAAAATTAATTTAGTATAATTCTGCTTGGAATCGGGGTCTTTACTATAATTGTATGTATTTTTAGAATACCATGAATTCATATCACATACGTTTTATTTATAATGTTATAGGTTTATTTATATGAAGGTGTGCGGTTGCATTTATTAAAAACTATGTACAGACGCCAGCACATCAAGATACAAATTTCCCCAATGAAAGTGGACCTTAAGCTTTTGTGATAAAGTTGAAAATCTATAAAAGAAATTTGACAGACTGGGGTAGCTGGATGTATGTGCTGGCGTCTGTACACTTACAGTTGTATAGACATTGTATTAGTAAAATTGTTTAAATGCATGGGAATTTATTTGTTAAATAAATGTTATGTTACCACCATATTAATTTCTTTATTTTCCCCTTTTGGATGAGCCTCTTCACGTATTACGACAGTTAGACAAACTATCCCTAATACCGACCTTCATGCGTACCTGTGAGCTACCGCCATGAGCAGCGTACGAATCCCGGTAAGTGCAAATATTTGTGTGATAAGCACGAATATTTGTTTCTGAGTCATGGATGTTTTCTTTGTATTTAAGTATTTATCTATCTATATAAGTATGTTTTTCTTGATTTAGCCAAAGCATTCGACACGGTCTCGATTCCTGCACTCGTGGATAAGCTGGATGTCATTGGTGTAAGAGGAACGGCTCAAATCTGTTTAAGGATTTTTTATGTAACCGTAGACAACAGGTAAAGATTGGAGATCATCTTAGCTCCGAAACAAATGTTGTCTACGGCGTCCCTCAGGGTAGTATACTTGGACCAAGTCTCTTCCTGGTGTACATCAATGACTTATGTCTCCAACCACTTTGTAACGGGAAAATATTTACGTATGCTGACGATACAGCCGTAGTATTCCACGGAGAGACTTGGGACGAAGTGAGCCGCATTGCCGAAAATGGCCTCCATCGACTTAGCCAATGGCTCAAAATCAATCTCCTTACTCTCAATATTTCAAAAACCTCATACATACAGTTTACATTTTCCAAAACTCACCTTAAAAACGTTAACATTAAAGCTCATTCATGTGATTACCCAAATAGTACTAACTGCTCCTGTCTATCAATAAACAAAGTCACACATGTAAAGTACCTAGGTGTTATCTTAGATGAGAGGCTGACTTGGGAACCCCATATAAGTCTCGTTACGGGTCGAACTAGGAAGCTGATTTGGGTTTTTAAAAAACTCAGACATGCTGCAGAGTTTCCTCTTCTACGCAATATTTATTACGTTTTAGCCCAATCCATACTTGGATACTGCGTGGGGGTTTGGGGTGGTGCCTGTAAAACCCACATGATTCAATTAGAAAGGGCTCAAAGGTCATAACTGAAAGTAATGACCTTTAAACCCTTCAAATATCCTACTAAACATCTCTATGTGTTCGGAGTTATGAAACCGAACAGCTCAGCGTTTTCCATTTGTGCATTGCATGCACAATTGGTACGCAGCTAATTTATAATTTTATTAGACTTTTAAGTCAGTTCGCAATCCGCGAGCGACCGAGCTCAATTACCACTTTACCATTTAACCATAATTTACCATAAACCATTTAATTATTATCTAACTTTTATAATAGTATTATTTGACCATTTTAGTTTATATTACTACCAGTGTAAGCCATTAGATCTTAGTTTTGAATACAATAGTTTTTAACCATTAAAGTCAGTGTTTTAAATCAACCATTAAAACCAATAAGGAGCTCGCAACTCGCTAAACTATGAAAATTGCGAACTTTTAACAATAAGACAATTATATGTATTACAAATTCTAACAAAGCAACATAAGCAAACTCCCTACAATGCAAATGTGTATAATAAAAAACGCGTTATTAAAAATGTTTGCTTACCTGTTAGATGTCGGACAGCTACGGCTAGACGACAGCAATCTTATAGGTCTTCCTACTTATATAATAAAATAAATAAAATAATAAACATTCATCCACTTACCCTTCGAGAAACCAAAAATAAAATTAAAAACTGGTTACTTCAATTAGATTACGTCCAAACTGAAACGCTATTACTCACAAACTAATATTCCCTACAACCCACACACACACACATATATACAAACACACACACACACACTATTTTCTTATTCACAATTTGTAAACGAACGAAACTGGGAGAGGACACTGACTTCTGTAATACAGGTTCTTACCTAGCTCAGAAGTCACGGACTTCATAGGAAATTGTATATAAAAAATTTGTGAATAAATGAATTTTATTATTTACTAGCTGTGCCCGCGACTTTGTCCGCGTGTTAATTAGTTTATTATGTTTTTTTTTTGTTTTTTTAGTAAAATAAAAGACTTTTTCTAAAATAAAAGTAGCCTAAGTTACTCCTTATTACATCAGCTACCTGCCAATAAAAGTCCCGTAAAAATCGGTCCAGCCGTTTCAGAGATTAGCCGGAACAAACAGACAGACAGACAGCCAAAAAATTTAAAAAATGTTATTTTGGTATATGTACCGTATATATATTCATATTTATGTAGTAAAAACCGGTTATTACAATATTACAAACAGACACTCCAATTTTATTTATTTGTATAGATTTATTATTATTTATATCGTCGCCTGGTACCCATAGTACAAGCTTTGCTTAGTTTGGGGCTAGGTAGGATGATCTGTGTGACATTGTCCCTAGATATTATTATTATTAACTTCGCCGAGCCTGTGCTATGGTAAAATAAAATTAAAAGGATTTTATTCACGTAGACTTTAAAAAAGTGCTTGTAAATAGTCAGAACATGTTTGTAGTAATAGTTGTATACATTATTATTTCTAGTAACATAGATATTTGGGTACACATTGTTTGAAAACATTTATAAAATTGATTTTATTCTAACAATGATATTTAGCTAGCTCGTATCAAGAGATTATGTTTAATTATCTAGTTTAAGTCTAATATTTTTACTAACATATTGTCAATGGTTCTGTCTATATTCAGGTATTATTATTATGACGGACCTTGTGTTAATAACGACGGCCGCGCTTTAATGCTACCACCGGATCCAATGCGCCCCAACTGAGAAGACCCAGCGAAACAAACTCAGTGGGTTCATCTACTACCGGTTTCAACACGACCCAGTTGAGACGGTCCGGTGAAACATACTGAAGAGGGCATGATCACGGGATTTGGTCCAATTAGAGTAATTATTTAGTAGGCAAACACAATATATGCTCGATTGGTTGTCTAAATGCTTATTATTTTAGATTATATTTAGGTATACAAAAGAACCTCGGGGCCGCGGCGGCAGTGTGAGAAGTGTCCTCTACTGCCGCCGCGTACAAGCGGCTCCGGGATGACAGCGATCTGTTTGTGGCGCAGTCGCTGTGTCGTACTGGCAGGAGTCGGCAATAGGGGAGGGCAATCCAAAGGAGCCCTCCCAGGGTACGTGTCCCGACCATCTGGGACATGGTGCAAAAGGGGGGCACCGGAGCAGCATACTCGCGTTCCCGGAGCTCCTCCCATCAGGCGTCAAGAGAAGTCCACGGCAGGTAGGTTTAGTCGGTGCAAGTCCGACATACCCACCCGCAGACACTTTTTGCGGGTAGCATGCGAAGGCATTCCCGCTGCCTTATCAGAAAAAAAAAACAGGTAGTATACAACAGAAAAACTTCGAAACAATAACATTATTCATTTTGAGACAGATTCAATAAATTTAAATAGCAATAATTTTCAGATAGTTCACGTAACTCAGCAGATCAGTCATGTCTATATGGGTACAAGATCTCCAGCGAGCGATGTGCAGGTAGGTAGTCCGAGCCAGACGTCTTTGTCATCGATGAACTCTTTGGTGGTGTAATAACCCCTAGCCATAAGTACACGTTTAATATGTGTTTTAAAACTTGTGTCAGGCAGATCAGTAATTTGAGTAGGAAGCTTGTTATAAAACCTAATACAATTTCCTAAAAATGATTTATTACTTTTGCTTACTCTAAAGCCTGGCATGGCTAGTGTGTTTTTATTTATATTATGCAGTTCACTTTTCTTCTTTTTTCTAACAAACATTATATTCTGATATATATATATATATATATATATATATTCCGATGGCACAGTAAGTATATTTATTTCTTTAAACCATTTTCGCAAAGAATCGCGACTACCTAAACCATAAATGGCTCTGACTGCTCTTTTCTGCAATACAAAAATAGTACCTATGTCAGCCGCCGAACCCTACAACAGATCGCCATACGACATAATGCTATGAAAGTACGCGTAATACACTAATCTAGCAGTTTGTTCATCTGACAATTGTCTTATTTTCCAGGCAGGATAGGAAGCCGAACTTAATTTACCTGCTAACTTTTCAATCTGAGGACCTCATTGCAATTTTGAATCAAGTGTAAATCCTAAAAATACGATCGATGGGACTAAATCTAATATTTCCGCATTAAGTGCAACTAACTGTTGGTACAATTTGAGTCACATTCGGCAATGAGAACCTGATGCATTTAGTTTTCCCTGCATTTAACAAGAGATTATTTGCCGAAAACCATTCTGATATAAAGCTGAGTGTTTTATTATGCTCAATAAGATTTTAATCCTTCCTATTTACTTTAAATATCAGTGAATTAAACTATGTCTGATACTTTCTCTACCAGATAAGGGAGATTATTTATATAAACTGGAAATAAAAATTTGCCCAATATAGATCCTTGGGGCACCCCCATTTCACAGGATGACGTGCCGAAGTGACACCGCCTAACGAAACCATCTGTTGTCGCCCCGATAAATAGGACATTGTAACGTTGTATTTCTATTCAACGCTGCTTAGTTCATTTTAGTATTAATTCTCCGCCGCTTTAAACCAGTTCGGTAGCCGCCGAGCGGTCGCTAAGCAAAACCGGTTGGGAAGCGTGAGCCGCCGAGCGGGGATTTAGCGAACGTTGGGAGGTCAGACTCAGATTGCACTCATTGCGATAGCACGTACGCACTCACTTAAAAAGAAACGTTATATTTTTCTTAGTCGCGTCGTGTAACATCTTCAAGTTGAAGTGAATCTTCATTCACAAATAGTTATTAGTTTAACAAGTTAATTTCAATCAGTGTTAACCCCATATTGGGTAAGTGTTGATTATTATTTAGTTCTCACTCAAGTAGGGTATTGTAACGTGTACCGGCCACCTTTATTTGACCTTGTGGCAAATACCACGTCAACTTCATATTGTGCCTTATGCCTACAATGTAAATTAATATTATGTGCGGTGCTTCACACTACACATAATACAATGTTTCCTATTTGTAAACTCCGCTTCTGCCTGTGACAATTGCACACATTCGCCTTATGCGTAATTGGTACTCCCGCTTCCTCATCATCATTACGCGGTCACAGTCAGGAGAGGATTGAGGTTAAAAGAATATTTCATTTAGTGGACTTCAATTCCCAGGGTCCAAAGTTCGGCCTACGAGGGTCCAAAGTACGAATTGCAACTGTATCTCAACATCCGTCACCGTTAGCGACGAAGCCACACTTCAGACCAACCCAATCTCTGTGGGTCATCCTCCGGCCTGCGTAATCCTCCTGGAACTCCGCGACATCTCCGTTAGCGACGAAGCCAGCCAGGAGAGTACTTGGCGCGCCTACCTCCATAGGGCATAATAAATGACGGGCTTATAACCCATGACCATACTTTTGTTTAAAATAAATTTGTAAGTTTATTGAGTATAGTGATTTGTGTTTAATTATAATCCAAACCACACCTCATACGCTTCAACATCACAAGATCAAGAGATGTGCCAGATATTCCATAGTACTTCAGTTTAACAACGAGCGTACGATGATCAACGCAATCGAAAGCCTTAGAGAGATCACAGAAAACTCCCAGCGCATCCTGTGATCCCTCCCAAGCCTCCAAAATTGACCTAATTAATGTGCAACCTGCATCTTGAGTAGAGCGGCCCCTTGTAAACCCGAACTGCTTGTTATGCAATATCTCATTCACGTTAAAGTGCGACATTTGGCTGAGCATCAGCTTTTCAAATATTTTACTTAAAGCTGGCAGTATTGAGATAGGCCTATAATTCGTGGCATTTTTTGAACAACCTGCCTTGAAAACGGGTACTATCTTACTTATTTTCATTAAATCAGGAAAGACACCATCACTTATATAGCCATTGAAGATGGCTGCAAGGATTGTAGCAAAGTTTAGTATGATTGATTCAATTGCTTTAACAGACAGTCCCCACAAATCTTCTGTGCCTTTCCTTTTAATAATCTTAAAAGCTTTTATAATATCATCACTTGTTACCGATTTGAAACTAAATTTAGGCACGGTTTGTTTTAAACTTTGATTTAAAAAGAGTTCAGCCACATCTGGTGATGATGAGAGACACTTAGTAATATCCACGGGAATATATGCAATTAAAATGGCAATGGTAAGCTTGTCTGAAACCAGTTCATCACCAATATTCAATACTACTGTTTGATATCTTAATCTACTTTTACCAGTTTCAGTGTTAATTATTTGCCAAGCTGATTTTATTTTATTTACCCAGATTATTATTTTTTATGGTAACCAGACAACCGATAAACTTATATATCACCCAGATAAAAGACTATATAGACTAGAAAGGTTTTTCCTGGGTGTGGATCGAACCCACGAGCTCTGTCTTAGCAGTCAGGGTTACTAACCACTTGGTCAAAAGGCTAGTCAGAATGTGATCTTGGGAAAAACAAACATATAGGTAACATTAATAGAGTTTATTAATTTTGTAGAAGAACAGAATATCATGTGACGTCAGCTCTCTCTCTGGCCGCTCTCCAGGCCGGGTTGGACGCAAACTCTTCTGCCTTCCTCTCTTTCCGCTCTCGCCTCGACAGCTCGCCGATAGCGAAGTATTTGTCTCTGTAAAATATAAAATTTTCCGTTTTTAAAAGTTTATTACACTAATAGTAGTTCTTTGAGAGAATAAGCTCAAAAATGACATCACTTGTCTATAATTCTGATATGAAGAAAGTTGAACCCTTTATGACGACGATGATAAAATATATTTAAAATTTCCATCATAGCCATATGCTCTCACCAGTCCGTAAATGATCGACGAGGTTTAGCAACTACGCGGTCAGTCCATAGATGGGTGACCGCCAAAGTGGTTTAATTTCTGAGCGTCTCCGTGCTTCGGAGGACATGTAAAACTGTTGGTCCTAGCTGTAGCCATTAAGCAACAGTCGTTAAGCCATGTCAGAGGCCTACTCGGCGGCTTGAAAAACTGACACCATTGTAACCAATGCCCATACGATAAGTAAGTAATTTCCATCAAGTTCAGATTTAATACTTAATTTACATATGTGACGTCACAAAGTTTATGACTAGCTCCTTCCTTTTATCACATGATGTCACCTGCGACGTAATTTGGGTATGGTCCCTGAGTACAAACCTGAAGTTATGCTTCCCAGCGTTAGGGTCGAGCGGCATGTTGGGCACGTCGCGGTGCACCTTCTCGTACGTCAGCAGGCGCCGCGCCGTCAGCTTGGACAGCACCTGCTCCGAGTTGGACACCAGCGACAAGCACGGGTGGCTAGGCAGCTCGCTCTCCTGGTACTCTTCCCTAGAAGACAAATGGGGGTTCTACATTTGACAAATGTCTTTGTCGGTGCGAGCGCATCGTCATTGTGGGGATTGCGTAGGAAGGTACGCACGCACCTTACGTACAAATCTAACTTACATCTACAATTACAGTTCACTAGCTTTATTTACAACTATCGAGTCCAATAGAACTATACAAAACACACATCTAGACACCAACATAGTCCTTCGAGCCGGTCAAATTCCACCAACGCCGCGCGCCGGCTCCTCTTTGTTTGCAACTGTATTTACTCCGGTTAGTTTCTCCAACGAATACGAAGGACCGCCGAAAAGAACCGGTCAACATGACCGGCTCGAAGGATCATTTTGAACCGGCTCGAAGGACCATGTTGACCGGCTCGAAGAAAACCATGCTGACCGGTACGAAAGACCATGTTCATGTCTCAAAAGCGGTCGATATATTCATATACGGCAATTAAGCCGTTGTTTTCTTCTGTGAAATTAGTTTATTTGGGATGACTCCGCTACATAGCTATGCCGAGATTTTAGCCATTCCGAATAACTTCATATTCTCTTCAGAAGTTAAGGATTGTTATGCTTAATAATTTACAAAGGAACTCTAATAGTTTTGCTGCTTACCTAACTAAAGGAAACCAGCAGACCAATCTTCTTCCGACCTCAAGATGTCTCGCCGCGAAATTCAGCAGATCGCTGTACAGGTGAGGCAAGCCATACTCCACTTTAGCGGGAATGTGGTTTACGAGGTGTTCTTCCGTTAGGGAGTAGTTTTCTCTCTCTATGCCAATCTTCTCTGTAGGCTCTCGGACCCCGTAAGGCGCTAGACATAAAAATAATATATTTAAAAAAACTGGTTCTCGTGGATATTCTAATTCTAAAGGCTTAATACGCTCTCTATAGTATCACCCCTGAATAATTGTGATTTTATTCAATAACGAGTTTGAAGCAATTCTATTTGAGTTATTACGTAAAAATATATAGTTTTAGTAATTCGTAACGAAAATTGAAAATAATCTACTAATGGTCGGTGAGACTGCAATACCGCGTAATTAAAAATGTTTGCTCTCATTAACCATCCTTATAGAAGAGACGAAATAAGGACTATAATGGCGTAGATAACATTTTTAGTTACGCGGTATTGTAGTCTCACCGGCGAAATTTTCCTTTCCTATTTTAACCAAAGAATATTTCTATGGTAAACTGTGGTACGAACATGACACACGTACGTTTATCGCCAGTGTTCTATTTTCAACAATAAACTCATATACTATAGAGTTTAATTTGGTCTCACATGTTCACGATTTTAATTAATAGGTCTCGAAAAACTTGCGGCAACTTATCTATACCACCAATTATGCAATAAAAAGATGTAATTAAATGCGTCCGTTTCAATATGCACTTACGATCTGTTATAATAGCGTCGAATTTCAACTGGTCCCTCCACATGGGCATCGAGAAGTCACTTATCACCACGTCAAGGTACTTGGACTCGGTGCCGTACTGCCTCATGTTGCCGCGGATACACTCCTCGTTCGTACGTTTCTGTTTATTATAAAAAGGGAGTCAGTAAGCCAGTTTAAATACAAAAGTTTTTTTTTGATATAATAAGATGGCAAACGAGCAAGTGGATCACCTGATGGTAAGTGATCACCGCCGCCCATGGACACTCGCAACACCAGTTCAAAAGGACCTCGTTCAATGCAGGTGAACTCGCTACCGCTAGACCAGCAAGGCAGTCAATTAACTATTATATTATAGTGTGTGCGTCACGATTGCTCCGCCACGTTATCCAAACAGAAAAAGAAATCGGTATATTTTTTGTCAGTAACTACTTGGGATAGAGATCTAAATCTTTTTGTTAATTGAACATTTCATTTGTCAACAATTGTCAAGAAAAGAATTATAAGACTAGGATCAATATTTCACGAAATATTCGCCTTGGAAGTTATGGCCGCGCAATCGTGCACTTGATGTTTCTTTAATCTCGATTATTTCTTCAAAACTTAAGATATCATACAGTAAAATTGTTACTAGAAGAAAGGTTTTAATATGTCAATGGTACCGAAAGCATTTAATGCCACCAAAGTTTATTTAAACTGACGAAATCAAGGCAAAACAAAAGTTACGTGGCCGCGCAATCGTAACGTTACTTTGAACGCTGATATCTCATTATCTATAATTGTTAAGATTTCGGTGTTAACATCCATTTATTCGTAATATTAACCTAATCAGATTGACATAGCGTTTTACCCTCAGAACAATTTTCTACGCGTGTAATCTCAAAAATAATGATATCTCTTGTAATGTTCGAGTAGAGTGACCATAATTTCTGTTAAATATGGGGATATCTTTTGCTCTACTAGACGAAAATACAGAAATTTAGAAGAAAAAAACGAACAGGTACTGTTAGGAATAATTATTGTAGAATTGGCTAAGATAAGACAGTGCAATACAATATTCTTTTCTTTTATACACATGTTCAAATCATGCCATACAATGTTATTTAAAAATGATACTTGGGGCGTGATCTACAATCGACATCGAAGCCAAAAAAAATATTTTTAGTATTTTTGTCTGTTTATCTGTTTGTCTGTATGTATGTCCGGGCTTAACTCAAAAAGTACTGCATAGATTTACTTCAAAATTTGCATGAATATTACAAAAAGGTCTGATCAACATATAGGCTACATATTATCACGCTATCACCTACAGGGGAGGAGCTGTGATAATTTATAAAATTTAACGCGGGTAAAACCGCGGGGCACAGCTATTTAACGCGCGCAAAACCGCGGGGCACAGCTATTTAAAGCGGGTAAAACCGCGGGGCACAGCTAGTCTATTAAGTTTATAAAGTAGCCCGCGACACAGGGATTAGATTCCCAAGTGTGGGCGTTGTCTTTTTAAAAAGCAAAGAAAAAAATTTAAGATGAGCTCGGTTAATAGGCAGTAATATAACAATTATGAACTCAAAGCTACGTGTGATGATTTTAGAACTGACTCAAACGGAGGGCCTCTACCTGCGGAATAGCAATTCTATTTTTCATTTTGAGAGAAAATTTATATTTTGAATTATGTACATTTCTATTTTATATTTCGAGCCCCACCAAAATTTTACTCCTAATTTGAAATACATATTAAATTAGGAACCAAATGTGGGACGTTAAATTGTTCCAATCGCTTTATATTTCGTATAATTTATGACCGTAAAAACATAAAATTTCACCATGTCAGCCAAATTACGTCCACTGTTGGACAAAATCCTCCGCAAAGTTCACAGAAAAACGCTGCTGCCCGTTCTCTGGTATGTTTTCCTTCGGGACGATTTCTAGGCCCCCACGGGATGAGATGGGGTGATGATATTCTACGCCGTCGCCACACAGCGAATTCGTAATAATTATACTTACTTTATCGATTTTACGTAAATGGTCGAAACTCCAGCTCAAGAAAGACTGTTGCCATTACCATTACTGTTTCATTGATAAAATAATAACTCGTCAATACATAACAAAACATAAAAGTCATTTTACAAACGGAAAAAGGAAAGTGCATTAAACTCTTTTATTTTAGCCAATTCTCCAACAATTATTCCTAACAGGTACATTTTCGTCTAGTAGAGCAAAAGATATCCCCATATTTAACAGAAATTATGGTCACTCTACTCGAACATTACAAGAGATATCATTATTTTTGAGATTACACGCGTAGAAAATTGTCCTGAGGGTAAAACGCTATGTCAATCTGATTAGGTTAATATTACGAATAAATGGATGTTAACACCGAAATCTTAACAATTATAGATAATGAGATATCAGCGTTCAAAGTAACGTTACGATTGCGCGGCCACGTAACTTTTGTTTTGCCTTGATTTCGTCAGTTTAAATAAACTTTGGTGGCATTAAATGCTTTCGGTACCATTGACATATTAAAACCTTTCTTCTAGTAACAATTTTACTGTATGATATCTTAAGTTTTGAAGAAATAATCGAGATTAAAGAAACATCAAGTGCACGATTGCGCGGCCATAACTTCCAAGGCGAATATTTCGTGAAATATTGATCCTAGTCTTATAATTCTTTTTTTGACAATTGTTGACAAATGAAATGTTCAATTAACAAAAAGATTTGGATCTCTATCCCAAGTAGTTACTGAGATCTCCATGGCCGCGCAATCGTGCACGTTACGTTCGCGCGGCCAACTTAAAACCCCTGTAACTTCTTTATTTCTTCTTTGACAAAGTTTTGGTTTGTACCTTTCGATTTTGACTAATTTTGACAAAAAATATACCGATTTCTTTTTCTGTTTGGATAACGTGGCGGAGCAATCGTGACGCACACTATTATAGTAGCTCTACACAATCTACAATTGTATCAACTCTCCTTCTAGACACTAACGTAATTGAGATAAAGGACATTTATCCTAATTTTAATAATTAAACTTGCAATGCCTGCAAAAGGCCACTTAGAGCGAAATTTGTACCTAATATTATTATTAGATAAGGACTGTACAACACTTAGTCGCAAATAAACTTTTGACTTTGACTTCATTGTCCCAATCTAAATACAGTGCTGTTGTTGAAGTTATATAAAATCAATCTACAAAGATATAAAACCAATCTACAATCTAAATCCCTAAGGTGAATAGAATATATCCATCCTATAATGTTGTTCTGTCTCCATTCACTCCGTTTAACGATATTGAAGCAAAGTTTTAGAAGTAGGAATAGAGTACAAGATGTACCATAAATAGTGCAGGGTAATTTAATAAGCGCAGCCTGCCCATGGAACAGAACAAATGAAATAAAACCAGTTTATGAAATACGCAGAACATATTTTTTTATTTAAAGTATTTCAGCTGATCAACATTTTCTTTTTAATTTTTTACAGATAATGTCCGCATTAGGGAATTTAATCCCTGTGTCGCGGGGTACTTTACAAACATAATTGACGGACACAAATATCTACTTATTGGGTTATGTCTACTATTTATGTTACACTTTGTATACACGGTTACTTTTTGAAGGTTTAAATCCGGTGGACAGGAGTTTTAACTTACCAAGTACTATTCATTAGTGATTAATTTTACATGATATCTCTAAAATTAAAAAAAATTTAAAGTGATAATGTAATACTCGCATAGTGCGTGAAACCAATAGTAACGTTTTAGTTAATTACTCGTGTATACGCTAAGAGCTGGTTCACATTAGGTCGGGCCGACAGTTTGCCGTTCACCGACTGCCGGGTGTTGCTGTTCACACTAGACGCCGCCGACCCGACCTAATGTGAATATAACTGTCGGTACGGTAGTTTTACTGCCCGGCCTGTCGTCACAAAACAGCTGTGAGTTGGCTTTCGTATATAGGATGGACGACGCCGACGTTTTCATTGCAATGTGGTATTTAAATAAAAGGCAAGAAAAAAAGAAAATGCCGAGCGAAATGAAGTTGGAACTTTTCAAACTTTAATAAGCGAATTAAGAAATCCTCCATATTGAAATGTGTCTTCTCTGCATACACGTCGACGAAACTGCTTGCGCGAGTGCCGAGAGCGGGGTAAGAACGGGTGGGAGGGTGGCAGGCGGGTGTCGCCGCCGCTTCGCGCCGACAAATGTGAACGGTGCCATACTTGCTAGTACGCCAATATTATGTCCGACCCGACAGAAATCGTGGCTGGACACACGGTAAAAGTGTCGGCTCCGACAGTTTGGTCGGGTCGCCCTAATGTGAACGGCGCTATTGAGATACATACGCCAATATGGATACGACACGTTTGTCGGACCGGTAAAACTGTCGGGCCGACCTAATGTGAACCAGCTCTAATGAACGACTACGGTACCTACCTACGCGGCCCGCTCATACCTACGCGGCCCGCTCAAACGAGCTAGGTCATTGACTCGCTCAGCTGACATTCAATTCATCGGTCTCTTTGAATGAAAGTACGTACTTACTAATGGTTCTCATAATGTTTTCTCTGAAGCACGAGTTGATTCGAGTTGATAATAATAAGTAATTTTATATGTTCATTTTATCTACACAAATCGATAGTGTTTCATGCACCTTATCACCCCTCCAAGTCATGTAAACGATCATTATGTAACCGTGTATTAAGATCTGTGAGTCATAAGCTGTAAAGTGTTAAGCACCGGAACCATCGCAATACATACTTTGTTACCTTTTGTCCGACGCGCGTCGGCTTCGTACGCGAGTGCAGCATCATGTAATCGATGTCGGACCCCCACACGTGGGCTGTGTAACAAAAAAGAAGGTTCACCATTGTCCGGTTAAGCAGTGAAAGTCTCCTTGGCTAACACTAAACATTTTGTTAATTAGAAATAAATATCTGTATCGCAGGGTTCTTTACGAATAACACTTAGGCGCCGAACACATATTTACGAGGCACAAATAATTGTCCTGAGCGGGAATCGAACCCCGAAGTACGAGGGCGCCGAGGTATTGGGGAGGCGACTGCCTTAACCAGAGGCTGCGCCATCTAATAGCTTAGGTGAGGTGGTGATCCATCGGCAGAGCATGTACGATCAATAACTATCGTATATCTATATATATAAAAATCAATGCCACTTTTCGTTGTAATGTTATAACTCAACAACGCCTTTACCGATTTGGCTAATTTTGGTCTTGAATTATTCGTGGAAGTCCAGGGAAGGTTTGTACGTAGAGAAAATTAAAAAGAAGGTCTTGAAAAAGTGTAAAATCAACATCTTTCTATACTCCCATATACAAACAATTTGTACTAATACTTAAAAGCGTAGCGAAGCACGTACCGGGCCGCTAGTATAATATATATGTTCGAATATGTATTTATTTTATCATTTTAATTTTCCTTCCTGTTTTAGTAATTAATGTCTTCATAGAAGAATTGAACAGTATGGTGTTGTAGGCACATGTAACACTAACAGATTCCTAATTATGTTTAATAAATGGGACAAATACTTAAGATACAAATCCATAGTAGGTACTATTCGGATACTTTAAGAAACCTTTCATAACACATTCACACAAGTTTTTTCTTTCTTTCCTTTATACTATGAATCAATCAGATAATTCATTCAGATCACCAGTGATTTTTTGTTTTTAATTTTACCTCCAAAATGTGCCGCAGACACCAACAAGGAACCCGACCCCACAAATGGATCGAGGACAATGTCCCCACTCTTGACTTGCGCCTGGTTAGCCATGATCAGCGCCAGCTGCGCATCCATGCTCGTGTTGCCGATGAACTGGCGCTTCTTCAGGGAGTGGAACTGGATTAAGTCGCGCTGCCCGTCTGCTACCTGTGCAGAGTTGTATGAATCAACATTAATTTTTATTGTTATACTAACAGGTTGAGGCCCATCTGACAATAAGTAAGCTAGTACAGTATGATTATCCAAATTAATTGGGACCAGAGTCGATGCGGATAATCGAAAATTTTGATAATTGGACATAGAACGGTAATAAAGACAAAACTAACTGTTAGTTAGTTTTGTCTTGTTTCCGCACTTAGCCTCCTAATTGGGCCATTGTGCGTGATACTTGTTTGACTACTCGAACCATTTCAGTTCCATCCAGAAGTCCAGGAGACCACGAAAGCCTGGCTTGACGGCCTCCTGCAGTGTCTTCGGGTCATTCAGGAACTTTGCCCGTTGGTAAGCATCACTCTTGCAGTGTAGCAGTACGTGTGCTGGTGTTTTTTCATTTTCAATGCACCCTCTGCACAGGGGGCCGTCCGTGACGCCAATCTTGAAGAGGTGTTTGTTTAATGTGCAGTGTCCGGTAATTGTGCCTATCACCATGCGTAGATCCTTCCTGTTCAGGTGTAATAGATTACGCGACAGGCGTTTGTTCAGTAAACTAACTGTCACACATAGAATAAACTTTATAAAGTTTAACAAACACTCACTGAAACATCTCTATCAGAGTAAGTTGCCACCCCATCAGGCCTTAACAAGCATATAAAGTATTATTATCCTAACCTAAAGGCGAAAGTTTGTGAGTGTGTATGTTACTTCTTCACGTCTAAAATGGCTGGAGCGATTTTAATAAAATTTGGTATGGAGTTAGCTGACGCCTACGTTAGTCTATAATTTATATATAGGCTATAGTTTAATGCGGGTAAAACCGCGGTGCACAGCGAGTTATCGACGTTCTACTACGTACATAAAAAAAATAAGTAAGATTGAGCTGCCTAAATATATTACACACTTCATGGTACCCTTTTCCTACATGTAACATACTTTATGGTGTACTGTATGGTTTAGGTTTATTGTATCCTAGTCTTCTTCTATGACACTCCTGGTTCTGTTGAATTTTATTTAATTTATTTTAGAAGGAGGACTTAATTCTTAGCATTCTAAGGATAAACCACGCTGAATCCGGAAAACTTGCGACTCAGATGTACATAGGTTTAAGGGGCCCCCCTGTGATGCATCAATGCTCACCTTCTCTGTCTCTTAGTGTTCCCCCCTCTTCCTAGCCAAATTTGGTAAGATCCTAATAATGGTACTTTGGATACTCATTCTTATTTTGAACTTAATAGGTTTTTAACTTTAATTTTAAGTTATGGTGTACAATAAAGAGTATTTTACTTACTTTACTTAATAGGTAATAGAGGGATTTTGCTGGTATAACCCTCGCGCCCACTTCCACGGCATATTATTTTTTTAAATTATTTATTATTATTAACCTGCAATCAGTCTCATGTGACTATAATCAGGATGGTTGAAGTGAAATAAGTTTTAGAGGAAATTAGGGCCACTGCCCCAACTCTCTTCAGTCATCAAGCACATTGGCTCTTTTCAATCGTTTTATATGATTTCTTTGCAGAAGCATATTATTCTTCAAGTGATCTGTGTAATTTTCAGAGTAAACTTCAGCTTCTTTAATCACAGTTTTCATGTCCAAGTACTCATGAATCTCTGAGTTGCGAGTGAAGCAAGTTGCGCCACTTATTGTCCTCAATGTATTGTTCTGAGCTCTCTGGAGGCACATTATGTTGGATTTACAGGCTTATGACCACAATTGTATACTATAAGTCCAAATAATCCATATGCATTATCTCAGACAGTGCTTCTGTACTCCAGGCTTTAAAGAGCAACAACTTCAACAGCGGTCTCATCATGGAGTGCCACTGTGCACTCGAAAACATAGCATCTGACAACAAAGTTACACTAGTGGATCCGGGGCCACAGCGGCTCTCTGGGTAATGACACTGCGGACCAGCTGGCAAGAAAGGGCTCAGAAACGAGGACAATGGGACCAGAACCTCTAGTACCCATACCCTTCAACCAACTGAAAACATGGCTAAGTGAAAAAACTACGCAGCAACATGAAAAAGAGTGGATGGATCTGGAATCATGCAGACAGACAAAGGAAATTCTACCATCTCTGAACAAACGTCTATCACGCAGTCTACTACATCTGAACAGAAAAGATTTGCGCATGGTGATAGGCACAATCACCGGACACTGCACACTAAACAAACACCTCTTCAAGATTGAATCTGAAGAAACACCGGCACACGTACTGCTACACTGCAATAGCGTCGGCCAGCCAACGGGCAAAGTTCCTAAACAATCCGAAGACACTGCAGGAAGTACTCAAGCCGAGCTGGTGAGCAGTTTGTTCATATTCGTTACTGGAAGTTGAGCACAGACAGATTGGTGAAGATACTAATTTGAAACTATACAATTTACTTTTAAAATTGCCGTGTCCGGTAAGAAATTGTGCAACACAATGGTCTATGATTAGCCAAGTTTTATTTAACCGTTCGCGTACGTCCGGAAAGAACTGGTGCAGATGGCGACCCTTGGTTGAGGTATTCCATCTATCACCATTCATTTAGTAGTTCGTTATTTAAGTCAGTAGCCTGGTTATTTTCGTACGGTCGCGTAATGATAAGAAATCATTTTCTAAATTATCGCGCGTAGAATAATACATCGCTGCTCGTCTTTGAACTTCAAGATCAACCGGAAGTACACCCGCTAGGACAGGTAGGGCCTCTGTGCTTACTGTTCTATAGGCTTTACACAGAAATATCAACGCCAACCTCTGGCTTTGTAGTAATTTACGGCGAGCATCTCCGATGGTAGCCCTATCAGCCCACACAGGCGAGCCGTAGCATATACACCCAAGATAGGTTGCCCCGTAAATGATTTTAAGAGTATTAAAAGAGAGGCCCCAGGTTGCCTTCGATATCCTTGTAAGTGCAAAAAAGTTTCGCTTAGCTTTTTCCCCAACTGATTTAATATGTTCTATAAACGAGAAATTCTTTTCTAAAACTACACCCAAATAACACGTTGATATCTTGCGTTTTACAGTAACATTATTAAGTTTTACGCTCGGGGGAGATTTTAGTTCACCTTAAAGAAGGCGTTGGTAGGTTTTATGAGAAGTAAATGTAAAGCGATTTCTTTTAACCCATTCACTTATCATACTTAAGCAAGTTTGAGCCAGATTTTCCAACTCTCTCCTGGAGTTACCCTGTATAAGTAAGAGGCCATCGTCGGCATATGCCGTTAGAGAGCAGCGTGATGGCAAGGGTAATGTCAAGAAGTCATCAAAACCCAAGTTCCTGAGCCCTGGGGGCAACCCATGGTTAACGATTTAGTGACTCTGTAGTGACCAAGCTTAAGAGTTGCAGAGCCATGTACAAAATAAGAACTGATTATCGAATATATATTACTGTAACAACCGCGTAACTTAAGTTTTTGTAACAAAATTGCCCACCAAGTATTATCAAATGCCCCTGAAATATCTAGGAATATGGCCAAAACGTATTAACATTCGGACGAGTTTACAACTTTCCTTACTGAGATAGCTGCGTCCACTGTCGATTTACCCGCAGTAAAACCAAATTGATTTCCGTGAAATTTTGGTCCTCCCGGTAGCAATCGTGGTACGATAAGTCGTTCTAGAAGCTTGCCTAAGGAAGGCAGTAACGTTACTGGTCGGTATGACTTAGGGTCTTCGGGCAGTTTATCGCCATTTTTTTGGTATAATACGAATAAAACCGCTGCGCCAAGTACGCGGAAGTCCCTTCAGATATGCAACGATTAAAAACTTTTGGTATTGAATCACCGGATTGTTTTGTGGCTTCTATTATCATTTTGTTGGATATTTTATCTTCACCTGAAGCTTTGTTAACAGGTAGCGATTTCACAGTATTCATAAACTCATTAATTGTAGGAAGACTAGACATATACGTAGCGGGTGGATTGTTTGCCCACTGTCTAATCTGCTGGTGGTAGTCATTATCGTTCAAGGAACTATCATCAGGTATGAGCGAATTAAGTAGGGATTCCGTGGTCTCCTCTATGCCACTGGTGTAGGTGTTATTGATTTTTATGTTTTGACTATAGGCTAAATCTATAGACCTATTTGCTTTAAACTCATGGTATAGGGGTGACCACGGGCCTTCTTTATCTAATTTATCGACTATTTTTCTAATAAGATTGCCTTTGGATTTCTCTATTGACGAGCGGTAACGTGAGCGAGCTATTTTGAGATTTATATATGCATTATTTAAAACATCGCCTACAATTTTACGTTTTTTTAGTTTATTATATTTTTTACGTGTTCTCCGAAATTCACATCGAACTTTAATTAAGTAGTTATTCCACCAATCGCATCTTCGAATATTAGTGATAGGGACGCGGCCTATGGCAATATCGGTACAGTAGGTAAAAGTGTCCGACATCATTACAGCACATTCCTCTGTTGTTAGTTCATCCCGGGTGAAATCACTGGCATGCGCGGCAAAAAGAGCTCTGAAAAAATCCCAATCGGCCCCTTTGAGCCGATATCCATAGTTACCGTAAATAGCCGTGGGTCTTTGTGCCAACCGAGGAACAAACTCGTACACGATTAAGCGGTGATCACTGGATGAAGCGTCAGGCAAAACACGCCATCCATCTACTCGGACGTCTGAGCTTGAAAAAGTGACGTCAATAAAAGATTCGCCAGTAGGGCTACAATAAGTAGGCGGTGCATCAGGAGTGTTATGTATTGATAGATTCATCTCAGCGACGAAATCTTCGACGGCGTTCCGCCGTTCTGTATCGTTTGAACGGTATTTGCCATACCATAACGTAGAGGATGCGTTAACATCTGCGCCAATAATGATTTTGTGTCCTTTGATGGCCATCAAAACAAGGCGCAAGTGATGTATAAAATGAAAATAACAGCTCACTACGTAAACTTTCCAGGATGGGGATGATATTTCAGCGACAGCACAGTGTGACGTCATGAGGTTTCGCATAGCGCTTACCGTAAAATTAGTACGCGTGACGTAAATAGCAGCCCGTGATTTCTTGTCTAGCTGCAACAATTTATTTTTTAAACGCGCATATTGATATTAATCTTGTACAAGCACTATATCTAATTGTATTCATTGACTAAGGTTTCCAACTCTGATGTCGCAACCCTATCGTTGTGGAGATTTAGCTGCCCTATTTTTAAGTAAGCCATATTAATATTTGGTATTTAGGACTAACTGCTCAAGTTTATGCTTAAAAGTGGGGCAGTTGTCCGAGCCGCATTTGTGGTCGTGAGGTTTTTTATATGCTTTACACGATGCACAAACTGGTTTAAATTCTGGGTCATTGTGGTGACTACAGGATTTTGTGGGATGTGCTTCTGCGCATAAGGCACAGGTAGGTAATTTATTACTACAGTACTTGACAACATGCCCATATTGCTGGCAGTTTAAACACCGAACTACCTCTAAATCATCAATGAAGCGGCATGTAGCCCAGTCGATGAAAAGTTTTTCTTTAGTGCTGACTAAATGTTTTCTAATCTCCGGTTCGAGCTCAATTCCCACCCACTTGCGCCCATTAGCTACATTACGCTTGCGCACAATTTTAGTTTTAGATGTAAAATCGTCTTCGCTGACTTTAAGATCACTATCTTTGATATTTTGCCTGTAGGTATAGCGCCGTTAAAAAGACCTGGTCGTCCATTGACGACGGTATATCTTTTATAAGTATGCGCGGTCGTCGCCCGGATGGAGTTTGAAGTTTTAAACCCGCCGAACGAATGGCCTCGACAGATCTAATTTTGTTGAGTTGGGTTTCATTTTCCACTCGGAGTACAACGCCAGAATTGGAAGTTTTTTTAACGCCTACTTCCTTCAATTATTGCGTATCCCACCGCTGAGTCAGCGGTGGGATACGCAATAATTGAAGGAACCGGTTTTCGCGTCTGTACTATGGGGGCGGCGGTTTTTTTTTTGGTAAACGCAGTTTTAATTGTTCCGCGTACGTAGGAATTCCAGAATTGGTTTTATTTACGCAAAGATCTAACTGACGTTCTACGTTCGCCAATTTAGTTTCATTGCATGAAGATTTAAGCGCAAGTAATGAAATAATACTGGTAAGGCGCTGCGTACAATCCATCACCGATAGCTTATTCGCGATATTCATACCCGAGTTGGAATCGCTGACTCAGCGGTGGGATACGCAATAATTGAAGGAACCGGTTTTCGCGTCTGTACTATGGGGGCGGCGGTTTTTTTTTGGTAAACGCAGTTTTAATTGTTCCGCGTACGTAGGAATTCTAGAATTGGTTTTATTTACGCAAAGATCTAACTGACGTTCTACGTTCGCCAATTTAGTTTCATTGCATGAAGATTTAAGCGCAAATAATGAAATAATACTGGTAAGGCGCTGCGTACAATCCATCACCGATAGCTTATTCGCGATATTCATACCCGAGTTGGAATCACTGACTAATTCGTTAATCTTTGAAAGATAAACGGAAGCTTGTGTCACAAGATCGCAATAATTATAGTCCGCACTGTTTGTATCGCTAATATTTAATGTAGACGAATAATCGGATTGTGATCCCCGAAAACGTTTTATGTCCGATTCCTGTTGACCATCGGGAGTACAAAACGTCGGTGACGCTTAACACTCGTTTGTTGAAGCCTGAAGGGGGCGTTCGTTTACTTCTGGCAAATACGTCTCGTCCTCGATCGGGGGGGACATCATTTATTTTTGACATGTTATTCACAAGATATAAGCAAGCGCTTTAATGTAAACAGCACGATAACTAATTTAGCACGATAACAAGTAACTGTGACTATGACGCGGTATGATAAGAAAAAAAGTTAAAATTACTCACCGAACGATAATTTGAACAAAAATCCAGATATTACTTATTAAAACACTTAAAAAACTTACAGATTGTTGTATTTAGCACTAACACTAAAGCTAGAAACAAAACACAGGTCACAAAACAATCACGAAATAGCAAAAAAATAATATTATTTCACAGCGAACCTCCGACGCACTGAGCCGTAGCGTAGCGGGAAGGGAAGAGGCCTCTTGGACTTCTGGATGGAACTAAAATGGTTTGAGTAGCCAAATAAGTTCACATACAATGGCCCAATTAGGAGGCTAAGTGCGGAAACCAATCGCCCAACTAACTAAGTCCAAATAGGCTTGATAACTGCACAATACACTCTTAGTTTGTTACTGAGGGATAGCATTGACTTTGTCTTGTTTTTTCGTTATATGGTCTTTCCATGTTATACGTTGGTCCAAGTAGAATCCCAAGTATTTCACACATTTGGATTGTGGCAATGTCTCCTGGCCGAGGTTGACTGTTGGGCATAACTTCTTCCTCAGCGTAAACGTGATGTGGTGAATGTGTGTGAATGCACTGCACGGTAGGGTAAAAAAATTGAAGATTCCACACATATGTAATATTTTAACAGAATAAATGACATTTTGATTTTGATGTAGGTTTATTATTAATTTACGTGCTTTTTGACAGTGCTTGAAGAAGTGCATATTAGGTTTTATTTTGTACTCTTTCCAGTAAGTATATACAAACGACAGCACATCAAGCCACCCCAATCTGTCAAATATCCCCAATTGAAAGTGAACCTCATGGTTTTGTGATAAAGTAGAAAATCTATAAAAGAAATTTGACTGATTGGGGTAGCTAGATGTGCTGGCATATATGGCATCTGTGCAAAATAAATATGAAATATATGTATGTACCTATGTATGTAAATAAGTACCATGTGCTACTACATGATTTGAGTGTCATAGTAAAATGCTTCTATTTTAAAGAAAAGAGTATTGGGAAATGCAGTGCTTTAATACTTAAATTCGATAGTAAGTTAAAAAAAATATCCTCTCCCTAATTTAATAGTGACAGGTTAAATTTTAAAAAGGTTAAAAAATAATAAAAACTATTTACCCATTTTCCAAAAAACACATGATGAGGCTGATCAGGTACGTTGTTGGGGTCTACTCCATAGAATTCCAGGTAGGCGAGGGTCACATCAGGGTTCTTCAACCTCACGGGACCTTCTAATGGTAAGTAACTGAATGCCTGTAAATAAACTGTTTTATTTATTTAGACCACTTGCAGGATTCAAATTTAAAGTTAGTAAATATATAAAATAAAATGTTTTTATTCACATAGACTTTAAAAAAGCACTTGTAATTAGTCAGAACATGTTTGTAGTAAAATATAATTCATTAATTTATAATTATTTCTAGGTACATTTGATTTCTAGGTGGATTTGTGTTCGGGGTAATCAATAATAATAATATTCTGGGACATTATTGACTTACCGCTATCTGATCCTAAAGTAAGCAGAGCTTGTACTATGGAAACCAGATAACAGATATACTACCTATATTAGGTACTTTTCTTTTGTAAATACATTCTTATATAATGATATAAGACTATCAACTATCAACCCATGACCACCGGTGTGAAAGCAAACATTTGCCAACCATGCCAACAGGCCCACCATAATTGCCATGCTTAGCTTAGCCAACAGGTTGGTAAGCAGACAAAATAAATTACATTTATTACAGTTTTCCAATTTCATATACCTTATTAGAGTTAAGTGAAGATTAAGCTACAATAGGACTGACATAAGAGATAATAAAAATCACAGAAATAAATAAATAAGAAATGTAACTTCAGACTCAAGACACATGACAAATATATTATGTTTAACTTGCTGACTGTTTCAGATACATGAAAATTAAATAAAATTTAAATTAAGCCTCACCTCAATCTTCCCAACCTTCTCCTTCATTGAAAAATGTTTACAGAAGGTCTCTACTTCTACTTTGAACGATAATTTCGGAGAACAACACGATTCTATCAGCTCTTTTGGACATAAATGTGAATCATTATTTTCTACTTCTACCCATTCACCTGTCGAATTTCTCAGTGAATTCTGCAAGTTTGTGTGCAGCTGTTCTTCTGTCTTCGCTTTAGACCACAATTCTATACAGTTTTTGATTAAAATAGATCTTGAAGCTATCTTTTTAACGCATTCTTCGGAAGGTAGTTCAACCACCCAATACGGCTTTTTAACACACGGTTTCTCAATAAATTTGATTGGTATATCGAATAACGATATTATACTTTGCATCTCCTGAAAAATAGCTAAAGTTTATCCGAGAATATTACTTAAAAACTACAGCAAACTATTTTACTTACAGCATGACGAAAATCGATATGTTCATGAGCAAACCACATTAAATATCGTCGCCACATTTTATAGAGCCTATATTTGATACACTTAATTCAAACAGACGTTACCATTCATACTTTAATATTATGTTTTGTTTGTTATTAGCATGTTTCGATAACATAACCTAAAACAAACACTGGTGCATTCCAAGCTTTGATCATTGATGCCTGATGGGCAGATTTTAAGCATTGATTTGACATTTATAAAAGCTCATTTTTTAATTGTTTTTTCGGCCCTTGCTTCTTTGGCTTTATGAGTCTTAAAAAGCTCAAAGACACTTGTATTGCCCAATAATCAACAGATTTATCCATCAATAAGCATTCTATTCTAATACGGACTGCATAACATCAGATACTTTTAATAGAGCGTTGTAAATGGGGCCTTTTTCATTAACTTTACATTGGATATTTAAAACAGCAGGTCTCGATACCTTTTTTTTTGATAAGGCTGGGGGAATGCCACCCGCAGTGTCTGCGGGTGGGTATATCGGACTTGCACCGACTAAACCTACCTGCCGTGGACTTCTCTTGGCGCCTGATGGGGGAGTCCCGGGAACGCGGGTATGCTGCTCCGTTAAGGTCTCGATACCTACCTACTGTTTAAAATATCCAATGTAGAGTTTTATACAATTATTCTATTCTTTATAAACCGATTGTGATAATTATTTTCATTTAAGTATGCTGCAGAGATGATCCCAAATTATTTTTATTCATATTGGATATCATCATGAATAAGCATAACAATAATTGATTCAATAATCATTACTACAATCTTTCGTCATATTTGGCCCAATTTCTTTCTTCTAATGGTTTCATATAAGTTGCTGGCAACATTGAAAGAGTATTTTTTTTAACTTATCTTTTATTTAAATAACAAATAAATCTGGTCAACCACTCTGACATCACACACATACAACAATATATTGGGCTATGAACTATTAGGTTCTTCTGTATGATTTTCATCTAACATTTCTTGGTATCGGTCACTGAGAAAATCTTGGTAGGCATCTTTGATGGCGCCAGAACATGCTACATAGTGTCCCCCTGAGTGCTCAGCCACTACAGGCTTTATAAACAAGTTGATTAGGGATTCACTCATTTCTGGAAAATAAAACAACTTTTAATTATGTACAGTTGGCATACAAAAATGAATTCAAATAGAAAAATAGCTGCTAAAATTATGTCGTGGGTAGTTATGACAACAAATCATTGAAATTGTGGTATTTATTTTGGAAGTTATGATGACAGGGACATGCAGATATAGGCAATACCTCAACATTAGATACCTTTATGTTTATATAATTCTTAGTTGTTCTTCTTATAGTAAACTCCTAGAGTTGTACCATTCTATAGCAAGCATATTTAATCAAATATTTGACTTTGTAACCTCTTGAATGCCACTGATATTTTTATGTATCTTGCCTACTAACTTATTTAACCCTTTTATTAAGTTTAGAATAAAAAACCGAGTAGAGAGTCAACCTACCCTTAGGGATGATAGAATCACTTTCCCCATAAACATGCAATGACGGCAGTGTGATTTCCTCATCATAGAATCCTTTATGAACTAAGCTGCCAGACCGGAATCCTGATGCAAATATAGCAAACTTGAATGTGTATCTTAAATCTGGAATATAAAATAATCATAATTATTTAATAATCAACAGGTTTCTGATTGGATAATGACTCATATGTTCACACCTCACCACACCCCATTAATATGGGTCCTAATTAATAAAAAAAAATTGAGATGCTTGCTAATATAACTGACTGGACTGCCTGATTGTTCCACTAGTTTACATGATCTACATTCCTAAATGATAGTCTAGCAAGGAAAAGCCTGTTGAGAATAGATAATAAATTTCTAATTTGGATTTTTAACTATAATTAAAAAAAAATTTGGCTTTCGCTTACTTTTTCTTTGTCCCTTAAAAAGCAATTAATAATTTCTCGACTCACTAGCACTTACTCCATATAATTTCATAAATACTAGTAGAGGTATGTTTTATATAACAAACTTTGATCCAAAAGTTTGCTAAATATATTTTGTTATCTTGGAATATTTAAATTATTAATTACTTACATCCTTTTTGCAGCATAGCTGCCAACAGCCCTACAAGACAGGCTCCCTGTGAAAAGCCCATTAATCCATCAAAGGGACCATGTTCTTCCACAACTTTCTCTATCAGAGCCAAAGTGTCTTCAAACCCAAGTGCTGGCCCGCCAAGACACTTGCCACTAAAAGTATTGTCTTCAGCATTAAACCACCAGGCTCTAGAATCTGAAATGTTATGAAGTAGCCTATATAGAATATTTTGGTAGTAAAGCAATTATATTTTTTTAACATTAATTGTACTGTTAATCTATGAGGCGTCACTACTTCATGTCATTAAAAAGAAAATTCAACAGAGGCAACGGCTCAATCTTTCTAGCAATATAAATTCTTGTCAAGTATAGTTTTAAATGCTCAGTCAATATCAGTGGCTAATTTAACTTTTATGTCTAAAATGCGAACTGCTTGATTTATTAAGTATATATGGTGATCACAGCTCATTTGCAGGCAGCAAAACAAGCAGAGACCACCTCAACATGACCCTTAGTTTGCATTTGTATTGATAAATTCCCTCCAATCCTCAATATGTATTTAAAAGTAGCATCTACTTTCCATCATACAATGTTCTCTTCAGTTCATGTCAATAACTCTCCTAAGTTGAGCTACACAACCCAAAGGGGATGCAAATGACTTAATTTGTAGTTCAGTTTTGTTTGATGGCTTTAATTCTCTGTGCTCCATTGAGAATTACATCTATTATCGACAGAAGCAGGGACAGCTAAGGTTAACTGTGAACACTTTTGTCTCAATCATAAAGAACATTGAAACAAAAGAAAACCTTCTAGAGACTACCTAATTATTGACTATAGAACTTAAGCCGTAATAGATTAGAAAGAAAATTCAAGTTAGATATTTAAGGTGACTTTGATTTATTTAGTTTAGTTTGGAGATGAACTACTATCTTATGAAAGGAGATAATAATATGTACTAACCCTATGCACATAATAAACAAAAGTAAACTAACCTTCGTCACTTCCTCCATCCTCATTTACTACTTTATGTGGCCCTGATATAAATACAAGCTGTGCGTATTTTGCTACAGCTTTCCGGAATGATCCAATTTTGCCTCGGAATACGGCACCATTCTGTCTATATCCATGAAAAGCGAGGATTTTTAGCTTCCGCCGGTTAGGGTCTTTTTCCTTGTTGTTTTGAGGCGGTGGCGATTGATTAGAACTGGAGTTTGGTTCCGACATTGTAGAAAGTCGTTTTAAACCAACGACTCGTATGCCATGAAATCTATTAACTAATTGAATTAAACACTTATATTTATTTATTTTGATAGGTTATGAATTCTAAATATCTGATTGACACTTTTCACTTAATTAATGCGATTTGCATCTCTGCGTTTTTAAATGTGTGGGTGAGAGAGAGACATTACTTCTTCATGGAAACGTAAGAGAGAAAGAATGATGTTAGTATGTTCAAAGAAATGTATATTAAGGATGGAACGAGAAAAGGCTTCAGAATTACCAGCTTAAAAAAATATACATCGATTTGGACTTGAAATAATCGACTTGGGTACACCACTACAAATATTTGGCGCCAAAAGCGTGCAACTGTCAAAAAACTGTACGGATTTGTGTGACTTTCGAGTGTGTTGTTTACGTACACAAGTTTAGAAAATTGTAACTTAAATCTTAGAAAATGGAAGATGGAGATTTTGATCAACGTCTACGAGATTTACAGAGAGAATATTTGGAGTTTTTAGATGATGAGGTAACGTTTTACTTTGTTATCCTAAGATAACCTTACCTTTGTTTACCGGCTAGTAGCAGAGATTTGGCATGACGCTATTATATTTTGCAGGAAGACCAGGGGATATACATGGAGAAGGTGAAGCAAATGATAGCAGACCACTCGCAGCGGTTAATCGTGAATGTAAACGACTTGAGGAGGAAGAATGCTGAGCGAGCCCGAAATCTGTTAGATAACGCTTTTGAAGAACAAATAGCATTTCAAAAGGCTTTGAAAGAGTATGTCTCCTCTATCGACCCCACATACGCGAAGGAGAAGGAAGAATTCTTTGTGGCGTTCAGTGGAAGCTTTGGTAACAAACATGTAACACCAAGGAGTTTGACTTCTCGGTTAGTACTTACTGTTTAGTCTCTCACTAGTTAAAATATTAGTCAGATAATTGAGTGCAATTCAAGCTAAAAAGTATTCCATAGTGGATGATGCTAAGTATCATACTGCAATCCCCAACCTGATTTCATAGCCTGCCTGCTCTGCTTGCCTGCCATTCTTGGGGGGATTTGCCATAAATAAAATAAGGGTTGGATCTCATATCGAGTCGCCTAAATTTGAGTTAAGTGTGTATATGGGGGGGTTAAGGGGGTTCCTACTAAGTGATAAAACACATTTTTATCTGCCGGAGACGCGCCAAATTTTTTTAAATTTCTTTTATCAAAATCGTAAGACTCCATACAAATGCATAAAACAGAATGCAATTTTGAACATTTCGTAGCGATTTCGATACCTACAGCATTGTAAAACAGTGTAAAAACATTGCTTTCTGTTTAGAAGTTATATTTTGTTTTTATTTAATTATCCGAAAAATACCCAAAACTGAATAATTGTTCATTGTCACTATCATAATATTTTTGAAAAACTGCACTTTTATGAAATAATTTGGGTTAGGTTAGGTTAGAACGGTGACCATTTGATCAAAAACATTAACCATGGGGTTCCGCGGATTGGGGATGGTACAGGAGGGTAGCCTCCTCCCCTCTCTGAATTTACTTACATTTGAAGGCGACTTGATTTGAGATATTAACCTAAAATAAATATTTACGCAAAGTTTGTACTATGGATACTAAAGAAAATACCCAAACCAAGACAAATAGATATGTTCATGAACACAAATATTTGCTTTGTGTTCATAAATTTGTTTATTTATTTATTTTACTTTAATTAAAAAGATAGAAATTAATTACAATAATTAAAATTAATTATTACAATAATGATTTTAAATATTAATATGTCCTGCTTGAATTACCAAGAAAAGCTATTGTTTTCCTGACTACTTTATTCAATGCTATTCTCCGAACTCAGTACTTCCCAAGACTATGGAAGGTCTCCGAGATTATGATCTACAAATATGGTAAACCTCAACACGAGAAAACGTCATATAGACCCATCAGCCTACTGCCCGTACTGTCCAAAATATTTGAAAAGGTGTTACTGAGGAGAATGTGGCCTATTCTCCAAGAACAGCAAATAATACCAGACCACCAGTTTGGCTTCAGGAGAGAACATGGTACTGTGGAACAGGTGCACAGAGTTTGCGCCACTATCAGAAATGCACTTGAAAACAAAGAATACTGCTCATTAGCGTTTCTTGATATCCAGCAGGCTTTTGACAGAGTATGGCACAAGGGCTTGCTATGCAAAATTAAATTAAACCTCCCGCACAGCTTCTTCTGTATCCTGGAATCGTATCTCACTGATAGGTTGTTCTATGTTAAAGAAGGTGGAGAAACTTCAAAAATCTACGAAGTAAAGGCAGGAGTGCCGCAGGGGTCTGTCTTGGGCCTGTCCTATACATCTTATACACAGCAGATCTACCGACAACCTCTGGCGTCACTACGGCGACCTATGCTGATGACACCGCAGTATTAGCGTGTCATAAAGACCCAAAGAAAGCGTCAGAAACACTCCAACTTGGCCTTCAAGAAATACACATCTGGCTACACAAATGGAGAATTAGGGCGAGTGCCACCAAGTCGGCTCATGTGACATTTACACTGCGCCAAGGAAACTGCCCACCAGTGAAACTAGGAGATAGCATTTTACCAGAAAATGATACCGTACGTTATCTAGGATTACACCTAGATCGACGTATGACATGGAGAGAACATATAAAAATTAAAAGAGACGAGATTGCAATACGACATAAGAACCTCTACTGGATGTTAGGGAGAAACTCCAGACTATCGTTGGATAACAAACTCCTTATATACAGGGCCATTCTAAGACCAGTATGGATGTATGGTATTCAATTGTGGGGCAGTGCCAGCGACTAGAATATTAATATCATACAAAGAGTACAAAACAAGATCTTGAGATCAATAGGACATGTACCATGGTATATTACCAACACTGAAATACATCAACACCTGTCAGTGAAAACAGTGAAGGAGGAAATCCGAGATACATCAGAGAGATATAAGGAGCGGCTAATGAATCATCCCAATCAATTAGCACGCCAGTTAACAACCCAGAACCATGTGAGACGACTGAAGCGCCACAACATCCTAGAGCTACAAGATAGACATTAGCTCTAGGCCCCAATGATGAGTAGTTGCTCTCACTGGAGAGCATACTCGACATGATAAAGATTATGACACGCCATCGACTCATAGTCTACTGACTGATTGCCGATATAAGAAGAACAAAAAAAAAAATATATTAATATGTAAACTTAAACATTGATTTTAAAATACAATCATACATCATTCTCACAGAAATGCAAACATTCTGACAAGATCCTGAGGCGTTTTCAGAGAGAGAGAGAGTGAATGATGATTATTATGTGATTTATGAAAATATAAGTTTATACATAAGGGTTCATTTGAAGATATAAGTATACAGAGCCACATAACCATTCATTTGATCATGCAAAAATAATATGTAAAATATTAATTTTCAGGTATTTAGGCAACCTGATATGCGTAGAAGGTATTGTAACCAGAGTGTCGCTCGTGCGGCCAAAGGTTGTGCGCAGTGTCCACTACTGTCCAGTCACTAAGAAAGTCATGGAGAGGAAGTACACAGATCTAACATCTTTTGAAGCCTTTCCTACCTCAGCACTATATCCAACCAAGGTAACTTCATTCTTTACTTTGCTTTCACCATTTTTAGGGTTATTACTGAGACTTTGCTTTCTGTCAGTCCGTCTGTCACCTGCCTGTATTTCATGATCTGTGATAGTTAGACAGTTGAAATTTTCACAGATAATCTATTTCTGTTGCCGCTACAACAACAAATACTAAAGACCAAAATAAAATAAATATTTAAGGGCCTCCCATACAACAGTCATGAATTTTTTGCTTGTTTTTATAGATAATGGTACAGAACCCTTCGTGCGCGAGTCCGACTCGCACTTGGCCGGGTTTTTCTTTTTGCTCACAGATATGTTGGTCCTATTAGTGTTCAATTCAAAACCAATTAATTTATAAACATACATACTACCATGGACATTCCCTTTGGGGTTTCTACCATGGCTCAGTAACCAACTGCCAAAGAAATGCTTGAAAGAGTTGGTTATTATGCAACTATTGGTTTAATATGCAAAGATGAGGGTAGTTTCAACATATATGGAGAATAAAGTTACTCCTGCATAATCATTACTTAAGAGGAGAGCAATTGGAAATTTGTCTAGTATAAAATCAGCTATAACATTTTAAATAATTGTAGCAATTTGATAATTTTTCTATATATAATATAATTGCTATAGAATTATGTAATATGTTTACTATACTATTATTCTACTGATAGTCAGTTTATTTGTCTATCAGAGTTAAGTACATCAAAATGAATAGATTGGAAAAAAAATAATCAATTTGTCTGATATTGATGGACTAATGTGTAAATCAATTACAACTTGTACAATACAAGTACTCATTGAGCAAGATGGGCATCTCAAATTAGATGACTGCACGTGTGGTGGAGCGGCTAAGACAGTCGCCTCGCCGCTTCGTGACGCGGGTTCGAGTCCCGCGCCTGACAGCTATTTGTGTGACCCATAAACAGTTGTTCTGAGTCTGGTCGTAATTTGTGTCCGTCTATTAAATGTTTGCTAAGTACCCTGCGACACAGGGATTTGTGGGGGCGACACAGGGATTTGTGGGGGCGTTGTCTATTTTTAAATAAAAAAAAATAATCTAAATAAGTAGCTGGTGCATTTTGCAGTCCAATTAGCATATATGTGTATTTAAAATGACCATTGGGCATTATAATTTTTATCAGCTACATCATGTTGTTGGTTTGTAGGATGATGAAGGCAATGCCCTGGAGACAGAATATGGGCTCTCACGGTATAAAGACCATCAAACCCTCACAGTCCAGGAAATGCCAGAGCGGGCACCGGCTGGCCAGCTGCCTCGGAGTGTAGATGTGATCTGCGATGATGACTTAGTAGACAAGTGTAAACCTGGAGACAGGGTACAGATTGTGGGGAATTACAGGTGTCTGCCTAGTAAGCAGGGGAGTTTCACAGCTGGTACTTTTAGGTAAGCTATTACAACAAATTTATTAGTCTCGGCTTACAGTGCCTCTAGCACGAGTTCCTGCAGTTTACTTACTCGATCACACATACAGTTTCCTCCCATACATTGAGCACCAGCGCATCTCGCGGAAACTATTAAGAGCTAAAACTCTGGTACTCAATGTATGGGACGAAACTGTACATGTGATCGAGTAAGTAAATTGCAGGAACTCGTGCTAGAGGCACAGGAGTAATATAGGTGAAGCCTAGTCTAATATATTACAATATACCTCTTATATTTTATGGTTACCAAGAAATATTACAATATGAGAATTCCATTGCTGCACTGCTTATAAGCATATTTGAGGTCATTCTTACAATAATAAATAAATTGCCATTGGTTCCTAAATTCTATTAATTTTGAAACTCAGGAACCTATGAATTACATTTTCATTCAGAGTTTTATTTAGGTACCATCAAATTAAAATTGAATTATTGTGTTCACAAAACTAAATAAAGGTCCATTCAAACTGAATTCTTCTAATGATTAATTATTGCCATACCAACATTACAGGCAGATTAATTAATTATTTATAAGTAATTTTATGTACTACTAGCTGTGCCCTGCAGTTTTACCTGTGTAAAATTTTATAAATTATCATAGCTCCTCCCCCGTAGGTGATAGTGTGATAATATGTAGCCTATATGTCGACCCGACCTCTTAGTAATATTCATGCAAAAATTTAAATAAATCCATGCAGTACTACGGTACTGCAGTACTAGTTTTGAGTTTAGCCCAGACCTTCCGATCCTTTAAAAAAAATTATCAATGTACAGTTTTGACTTTCCTACTATTTTATTATATGTATAGATAATAGGACTACGGTAATGCTTGGTTTTCCTTTTCCTCTTGCAGAACCATACTCATAGCCAATAATGTGACCCAAATCAATAAGGACATGAACATGAATATCACATTAGAAGATGTCAAGTTATCCAAGAAATTGGCCAAGAAAGGACAAGTGGATATATATGAGTTGATGAGCAAATCACTGGCACCCTCTATACATGGACATGATTATATTAAGAAGGCGATATTGTGTTTGCTGTTGGGAGGTATGGAGAAAGTTCTGCCTAATGGCACAAGATTGAGAGGGTAAGGTCCTTAAAAAAAACTATATTATGTATCTTGTATTCATGTCTAGCGGTAGCGTGTTCACCCGCAGAGAACGAGGTCCTGGGTTCAAATCCCGGGTCGGGCAAAAAGTGATTTAGGGACTTTTCTGTAAAAAACAAAAATTTCTCAGCATCAGCCCGAAGTCTGGGAGTTGGCGGTATTATACCCCCGTGCCTCGGAAAGCACGTAAAGCCGTCGGTCCTGTGCCTGACCTCTTTCCGGTCGTGTCGCCTAGGCGTCCCATCGGATCATGAGAGTGATGGAATAGAAAGTGCTCCTGTGTTTGCGCACACACTTGAGCACTATAATATGTCCCGCGCAGATGGCTAATCTCTATTGAGACCGGCCGCCGTTGTCGAAATTCGGTTAGGAGGACATTATTATGTACCAGTACCCACTAACATGTTAAAAATATTCAACCGTTGACGGTCAACGGCCAAGTCATATAACATTAAATATAATAATAAACAAATTGCAGTAAGGAACCTTGACTTGGCTCAACTTTGTCTAGAGATTTCATTACTTTTTGGAGATAAACACGCAGCTCCATCGAGACTTGGCTATTTTTTTACAGAATGTTTTTGGTAGGATTCTTTTTTCTTAAGAGATTGCCGGATTTCATGGATAAGTGAAAGCCTATTAGGGTAGCTGTAAATGTCACGTTCAATAAAAAAAAAATGATTTACCAAGCCTTTTAGATAGTTAAATATTTTGACTAACAATAACCCATACGAATTGTTATTGTTCTAGTGACATCAATATTCTTCTAATTGGCGACCCGTCAGTGGCCAAATCGCAACTACTCCGTTACGTACTGCAAACAGCGCCGCGCGCCATCACCACCACAGGTCGAGGGTCTTCGGGTGTGGGTCTCACTGCGGCTGTCACTACTGACCCTGAGACTGGGGATCGCAGGTTAGTAATTGGCATTTAATGATCTTTTATATGTCTTTTTTTTAAATTAAATATGATGGCAAAAGCCGCCCATGGACACTCAACACCACAGGAGCCGCAGGTGCGTTGCCGGCCTTTAAGACAAGAATGTGCTGCTTCTTGAAGGCTCTGATACTAGGGTTTTAGCGATCTTATGCGCGTAGCTCAATAAAACACAGAATATATTTTTTGGATACTGTATATTCATAAAAATCGTACTTAAGTACACAAAATAATCTTAAGTATAGTAACCTACTTCCTGAGGTAAACATACGAATCGACCAATCAAAACGTAGTTCCTACAGCGGTGAATCAGTATAAATATTGTCACACTAGGGCCGCGCCGTTTGTTCAACCGTAGCATCAAAACAGGAAAGTTATCGGGCGACGGCGACGCGGATGCATTGACCACAACGCAGTCATATGCATAGCAGTATCGAGCCTCAGTCGACGCCCGAGCACTGCGGCGGATACACGCATGCACTATTTATGTAGGCCGCTACAGGGTAATCACTAATCACACAGGATCTTAAGAATGCCACAAGCAAGGCAATCATTTAATATATCATTCTGTGTCCCGCTTTGCACTGAAGTGGAACTATTAATTTCTAACTACTCCTTTTTACTTTCTGATTAAATACGTTGCGGGATCCAAGACAGTTAAAGCGATTCCCCGGGACTTGCTTTTGAGCCTCACCGCTCAGTGTCATTTCATTGTGTGCCATTGTTGATCCTGGCTTACAGGAGTTGCAGGGGTGGGTAAGAGGGAGGGACTAGTAAGCAAGGCAATCAGTGTGACCACAATCTGGGCCACAAAAATTTAACTAATTTGCCATCGACACGTTAAGAAGATTAAACTCCATCCTACTAATATTATAAAGGTGTAGGTTTGTAAGTATGGATGGATGTTTGTTACTCTTTCACGTAAAAACTACTGAATGGATTTTAATGAAACTTTACAGTAATATAGCTTATATATCAGAATAACACATAGGCTACAATTTATAAAGATGTGAATTGTCCAAAATATGACGATAAGTGTCAAGTAAGTAGGAAAAAATCTACCATCTGCGAGCTATTCGGGCGTGAACTGCCAAATCCGCTAGAGGGACACATCCTATTAATATTTTAAATGCGAAAGTTTGCGAGTATAGATATATGGATGTATGTTTGTTACTCTTTTACGCCAAAACTACTTCAACGCAGGTGAAACCGCGGGGCATAGCTAGTACTTAATAATTTTTATTGTAATCGCTACTATGTTTGTAGACTAGAAGCGGGTGCCATGGTTCTGGCCGACCGGGGAGTGGTGTGCATCGACGAGTTCGACAAGATGTCGGACATCGACCGCACTGCCATCCACGAGGTGATGGAGCAGGGCCGGGTCACCATCGCCAAGGCGGGCGTGCACGCCACGCTCAACGCCAGGTGTTCCGTGTTAGCAGCCGCCAATCCTGTTTATGGAAGGGTAAGTAATCTTATGCTCTAATATCACTACCCTATTTCATCTCGTGGGGGGTGTAGAAGTCGACCACGGGAACATCTACCAGAGAATGGGTAGTACCTTTTCTCTTGAGAACGATGACCATCTTATGAATGGTGCAACCAAATGATGAAACTTTTCAATTTGTCACCAGCAATATTTTTGATATCATCCTCCTATTCTGGTATTGTCTAACTCAGTTTGTTTTTCCTTACCTGGGGGGTATTTTAATAGCTTCTTTTTACCTGTACCTGTTCAAAAACTATTTCTTACTATTTTTAATTTTATTTATTGTTTCTAAAAATATGTAGGGCTATACCAAAAGCAATCTCTATCAATAAAATAATAAGTGTGTGTGTGCCATTCGAATACATTAACTTACTCTAAATTTATGTAATTATCTTGTAGGATACTTTTCTGTTTGACTTCTGCCTTATTCGAATGACACAATACTCCTAATGGAGTAGTAGGCTAATTAAAAGATTTATTATTTTTATAATATTTTTATCAACACATATATTTACATATTTAAGATATATTATAACACAGATTAGTCAAGATTTCATGCCTTTATTTGTAACAAATGACACGAGATGAATTAATACAGATGCGTTAAATAATTAACATAAATTTATTAACTAAATAATTTAAAAACGCATATTCAATATAATAAAACACGTCAATAATATACGACGGTGTTTGTGACATCACACATTTTCCGAAGGCTTCGTTGTACACAGGCTCAAAGACATGTGATAGCATTGTAATCCTTCTCATTCTCTCGGAGGCTAAAGGAGAACGGGCGGAAGTGGTCCAAATGGCGTCGGCTGATGAAACCTAGTATATATAATAGTTCGTGAATGTAGGATATTTTTTTACTATGGACACCATAAAATCGGCCCACGGAGAAAAAAGTTATACAGTTCAGAAAGTATCTACCTATTATAGACGAATAATTGAAAAAGCTGCCTTTTGTTCGGTCAAAACTTATTTGCCGAGTACCGAGTACTCGCACTTACTCCCCGCCGCCCGTATGCGCCCGCTACCCTCGGGGTGGCGGGGGGTGATGCTCCTGCGCCGCGCGTATTGTTCACAGGTCAGTGAGTCATTCGCTATTATTCAGCAAGGACATCGTTTGGTTTCTTTATTTTGTTCGTACCGGCTTTCTTTTTGGACATATTTTGATTTACTTACTCGATTACTTTGGCGCGTTTAAACGGACTTGTGATATTGCTTTTGGATTTGGCTTTCAAGATGTTGCCTAGTGCTGGCATTGTGTATTTAGGGTGGGCTCGCTACCAAGATCAAATACGCCATCCTGCAGAATTTTTGAACCACATTTTAATATACTAAATACATATTAATCGTTCATGTTTCTTTTATTTTAACCTTTATTATATATAAATAAAACACATAATTATTACTATAATAGGTATACCTCTGCTTAAGCCTTCGGGGTTTACAGGCGTTATGTTATGTTGTTATGTGTGCTTTAATGAATACCTGTAATATCGTATTTTTCTAATAATCTGCATATAAACAGTAAAAAAAATTTATTACAACTACTCATTAAAATAATATGGGTGATATACCTATGTGTCAATTATTTTTTTCTCCATGTGTCGATTTATTTGCGGGTATAGTAAGTGTTATAATATTAAATTATCAAATAAATAAAGCAATTCTCATCATCCGACGCCACTTGGACCAAAGTCCATACTAAAATGTCCGATCTCCTTTAAAGAACCTATTTATGAATATATTTATGTCTTTTTAGTGTCGCTTTTTCGTTTCATCGAATTTTCAAATCTCTATGATGTTAAAGAACTATCTACCAGCTTCGTAGGCAGGAACACTACCAACTAGGCTACGGTGATTGGAAGGAAATATTACAGACGAATTACAAAGTCAGTTTAAAACCGTGAATGTTTTCAAATAATCACTTTTTAATGTAGTATGACCAGTACAAGACGCCGATGGAGAACATAGGGCTGCAAGACTCGCTGCTCTCTCGTTTCGACTTGCTGTTCGTGATGCTCGACATCGCCGACGCGGACCACGACAACATGATATCCGAACACGTGCTCAGGATGCATCGATACAGGTAAACTGGAAAACTTTAAATAATAATAATATATAGGGACGATGTCACACAGAGCATTCTAGCCCCAAACTAAGCAAAGCTTGTACTATGGGTACCAGGCGACGATATACATACTTATATATATAGATAAATACTTAAATACATAGAAAACATCCATGACTCAGAAATAAATATTCGTGCTCATCACATAAATATTTGCACTTACCGGGATTCGAACCCAGGACCACCAGCTTCGTACGCAGGGGCACTACCAACTAGGCTATGGTGATCGTCAAATCTTTGTGAATTGGCTTTTTTTGCAGAACCGAGGATAACCCATTTGCCGGGCTCTCGCCTAGAACTAGCTAATCGTACGTTTTGCAGATATCTTTGCACTAATGTGCTAGTGGGTATGGTTTCCGCACTTAGTCCCGATGTGGACCATTGTACGTGAGCCGTGGCGGCCTTCAGTCCATCCAGCACACCTTCCAGAAGCATATTAGGTCTCCCAAACTTCTCAGGGCCTCCGGAAAAGCTCTTGGTGAACTCAAGATTTCTCTCTGAATTTTCACGATGCCTGTGCGCGACCGTTTCTTCAGCGTCCATGCACGCTCTGCACAGAGGGCTGACAGTTATGCCGATAGTGTGAAGGTTTTTGTTGAGTGAGCAGTGTCCAGTGATGTTTTAATCAATCTAAAGCAATCTTTGCACTCTAACACGCACGATTATGAACAAGGATTTACTTACTGGAGACCATCCAATTCGATCAGAAAGAAACCATACATTAAGACCATAAGTTTAAATTACTACTCCCAACGCGTTTTTCGCAAGTCTCTTCATGGTCATGGCAGTTCTTTTTACATAGACAATTAACTACAACCAACAAATTGATCATTATGTCCAACAATTTTTTTATTACGCCCGGCAACCGATAGTAATCGAAATCGATTCGAAATTATATTAATACAGGTAATAAACCACTTTAATTTTAATTTTTTTAATTCATCTATATTCGTTTTATTTGGCCATAAAAGTATCCTTTATCGTATTCTAAAGTCAATGCTGAAAAAGTCGCCGGCAGAAACAGGTGTTGTATATTTGTGTTATTAAGAATGTGTATTTTCTAGTGAATATTTTTTAATGGATTGTGATCGCTATCTTTTTTTTTAGAAACCCAAAGGAGCAAGATGGCGAAGTTTTACCAATGGGATCAGCAGTGGAGATGCTTTCAACTGAAAATCCAGACAATGATGAAGTTGAGGTATGTACACTTTACAATATGGATACAACCCTGGATAAGTCATCTATACATATAATAAAATCGTAGGAAAGTCAAAACTGTATATATATATATATATATGTCCAGGCTAAACTCAAAAAGTACTGCATGACAATTACTTAAAATTTTAATGAATATTACTAAGAGGTCGGGTCATCATATAGGCTACATATTATCACGCTATCACCTACGGGGGAGGAGCTGTGATAATTTATAAAATGTAACGCGGGTAAAATCGCGGGGCACAGCTATAACTGAATATAACGGATTAAATTAATTAGTAGGTCCACTTACAGTTCCGTTAGTGAAATAATCTGTAAATTCCCCCTCCTATCCTAAATAGGATGCGGTTTCGCGTATTAACGTAGAGCGATAGTTACACAACGCCGCTAAAATTGATCCTCTCATGCATCCCCACGTTAATAGCCAAGAGAATATTAAGAAATAACATTTAATTTGTAATAGTAATGATTAAGTTATTTAGCTAGCTTATATTAAGTTATCGTCAAAGAGATTATGTATAGGTTTAATTATCGAAATTTATAGTTTAGATATATTTTACTACATCTTGTCTGAATGGTTCTGTCTGTGGAACTTGCGTTTATAAAGACGATCGCGCTTTACTCCTACCACTGGATGCTGCGCCCAAACTGAGAAGACCCAGCGAAACAAACTCAGCCGGTGTATTTACTACTCCTATCCTACTGCCAAAAGTTCTGCCAAGTGTGGCTATTATGGCATATCTCTTACCTTTATAAACTCAAACTATTAATTTTAGCAAGCCAATTATTGTGTATTATGTATAATTATTGTATGTGTACTTAAATTTCAATTATCTCGAATATTACAAATAATAATAATAATATAACTTTATTTTTTCTCTCACACAGAATTTGGTACATTAAATATTCTTAATCTAGGTGTACATTACTAGGTGTAGTTAGGATTAATCTATGTGAGAGACTGACTGGTGTCTGTACTAGGAGACCTGTATGACAGATCGCCAGTCTCTCCACACTCTGGATAGGTAGATTTCAATTTTGTACCTCTCGATTAAGCTGAGTGTGTGTTTGTTTGTGTGTGTGTGTGTATGTGTGCGTGTGTGTGTGTTGTTGACCAGACTTTTGTATATACATATTTTTTTATTTATTTATATATTTTGTGTTATTTAAATAAATAAAATACATAAAAAAATATGTATATACAAAATTCTGGTCAATAACACACACACACACATATATGAAGCTATAATATAAGTACTGTGTACATTTATAACTGGACTACATGTTAAAATTTTGCTTATAAAATAAAATATTTAGAATTTGATAAATAAAATATAAAATAAAAAAGGTTTTTATTCACGTAGACTTTAAAAAAGCGCTTGTAAATAGTCAGAACATGTTCGCAGTAATATATAATTAATTTATAATTATTTCTATGTACTTATAGATATTTAGGTACACGGATTGTAGGAAATAATTTACAATAAGATTTATTTTATAACAGTAACGATATTTAGCTAACTAAAATTAAGTTATTGTCAAGGATCATGTGTAGGTTTGATTATCTAAATTTGAGCTATATTTTTACTACATATTGTCTGAATGGTTCTGTCTATATTAAGGTACGAATTAGATGTTATCATTATGGCGGACCTCGAACCTCATAGGATCTGTAATCTGTTGCTGTACCAATAAAATAAAATCTTGAGGAAGACTTTTGTCCAGCTGTGGAGGTCTTTCAGCTGGTATAATTATAAAAAAATGTGTCTCCATCCTCTAGGAAACCGGTACGTCAATCTACGAGAAGTACGACCCTCTGCTGCACGGCAACACGCGCTCCAAGAAGGAGCAGATCCTCAGCACCAAGTTCATGCGCAAGTACATCCACATCGCGCGGCTGGTGAAGCCCAAGCTCACGCAGCAGGCCTCCGACACCATCGCCGACGAGTACGCGCGGCTGCGGAACCAGGACATGATGGACAGTGACGTGGCCAGGGTAACTTGATGTTATTGGAAATACTAATAATATACATACATACATAGACTCACGCCTGTTTCCCAGAGGGGTAGGCAGAGACAACGGATTTGCATTTTTCACGATCTTTGCACACGTCTTTTGCCTCGATTACTGTCATTATATTCTTCATACATGCTCGCCGGTTTAAGGTACTTCTGACCTACCCTTTCTTGAGAAAGTCTCCGATTTGGTCAGAGAATGTTCGACGAGGTCTTCCCCTTCCGGTTGTTCCATTCACACAGACCAGGTATACTTCTTTGGTCAATCTTCTTTCATTCATCCTCTCTAAATGGCCAAACCATCTCAGCATTCCTTTTTCAATCTTTGTGACTACATCTTCTTTCACACCACAACGCTCTCTTACATCAGTATTTCGAATTCTGTCTCTCAAAGTCTCACCACACATACTTCTCAGGGCTCTCATTTCCACTACATTTATTTTACTTTCATACTAGTAATAATATCCTGGGACATTATTCACACAAATGCTACTAACAACATGTACTATGGAAACCAGGCAACTGATTTATTACATATACTTACCTACTAATTTTACAAAAAGATAATTAGTAGGTATGTTCAAAGAAATAGATTATTGAAGTCTTGAAAGGCGTTGGCGTGGTTGGTAAATATTTATTTTTTTTACTGTGTGGCAGTGGGCAGGGCACATAGCTCGCTGGGGCAGAAATGTTCTCGAGTGGCGACCACGAACCGGAAGACGCAGCGTGGGCAGGCCCCCTACACGGTGGACCGATGATCTTGTGCGGGTCGCTGCAAATCGCTGGATGCGGATAGCGCAAGACCGGCAATTGTGGAGATCCTTGGTGGAGGCCTTTGTTCAGCAGTGGACGTCTTTCGGCTGATATGATGATGATGAAATAATGTATGGTTATTTGCCTTTCCAGACTCAACCAGTGACGGCGCGTACCCTGGAGACCCTGATCCGCCTGTCCACGGCGCACGCCAAGTGCCGCCTGAGCTTCCAGGTCACGCAGGACGACGCGCTGGCCGCCATAGAGCTGGTGCAGTTTGCGTACTTTAAAAAGGTAAGGTACAAAGTCGTCACTAATCATTATGATGTGCCTAGCCTTAAATACATGGGGTAATCAGCTCGGAGGTAACCAGTCTCGCCAAGCTGTTCTAAATTGTGCGTCAATCAGATGTACGAGGAATCGTATGAAATATGCCGTGAAACTAATCATAATATATAATTAATAATCATAATAAATTGTTTATTTCGATTACAAAAGGCTTACAGATACACATATTTGGAGAACACCTTTTAAGCAAAGGATTGCTTGTCTTAGGAGTCTCCGCTCTTCCACTTATCATTATTATTGTAATCAGCATTTAATGTCTAATGTCTGCATGTATAAGCTAAATGATAATAAACATCTACGAGGTCATCCATTGAAACTTTGGGAATACTCATCTAAAAAGAAACCAATGAAGCATTTCTTGCCTAACAGTGTTGTAAAAGCATGCAACAAACTACCAGAAAGAGTAGTCATGGCTCCGACATTAAATTCCTTCAAGAACAGATCGGACAAGGAAAGCATCTCCAAGCTATTTGATACTCACGCATGGCTTCTTATTTGAATGTCGTACAATTCCATAACTAAGGCGAATTAAATTCACCGACATAGCCCGAAGAATTGCAAAACTGAAGTGGCAATGGGCGGGGCACATAGCTCGTAGAACCGTCGGCCGTTGGGGCAGAAAGGTTCTCGAGTGGCGACCACGAACCGGAAGACGCAGCGTGGGCAGGCCTCCTACAAGCTGGACCGATGATCTTGTGCGGGTCGCTGGAAACTGCTTGATGCGAATAGCGCACGACCGGTAATTTTGGAGATCTTTGGCCTTTGACCAGCAGTGGACGTCTTTCTGCTGATATGATGATGATAACGACAATTCCATAAGGTAGGAAGAGCGCCTACCCCGGATTGGTAGAGGGTGCTGCTTTGAGATCCGCCGGCCGATAAAATTTATCATTTCCCAATTTTAAGATTGCGAATAATGCTATAAAAGTAAAATTTAATTGGAATTTGTTGCTTATAATATAACGTGTTCCGTGCAGGTGTTGATGAAAGAAAAGCGCCAACGCAAGCGTCGTGCGTCCTCCGACGAAGAAGCAGAACCCGCCGCGCCTCGCGCCAAGAAGATAAGGAAGGTGAGTTTACATTACTACTGCATTGACTCACTTAATGATTTTTGGAACGAAGTTCCTTATCGCGCGTTGTTAAAGGGGGCTAGACTAAAAAAAATCTTACGAAAAGTTGTCACGACACTTTTTGCAGCTGTGCGGTGTGCGCATGTTTCTCTGTCTCTCTCTCTCTCTCTTATAGAAAGCAAGCCAGATATTTTCATTTCTATTTCGCATTGAACAGTGTGATGTCGCGACGATTATTTCTGTTGAGTGTATACAGGTTTTTTGTACATAATAAATAATAAGAAATAACTTCGTTCCATCCGGGTGTCCCTTGACACCTCTCAAGTTTTTTTTAAGACATCGCCGAACTAGGCTCATATATATCCTGTGTCGCGAAGAACTTAACAAACTTCTAATTGACGGACACAAAGTACATCCAGACTCAGAACAACCATTTATGGGCATTTTTTATGCTGAATGGGTTTGAGCTTGACCACAATCTCGCCTGATGGTAAGTGAAGATGTGGTCGAAGATGGACCGTGCGTACTCATAAGATGCCTGTTCACTCTAGCCTTGAATAAACCCATGTTGTATGAGTCTGGAAACACGCCGTTCGGGAGGGTGTTCCACTGCTTAGCCGTGCGTATGATGAAAGAAAGCGATTCGTACGGCAGAATGGGATTGTATAGACTAGTGCGTGGTGATAATAGAAAGTCGTAGGTTAGAGTTGTTAATGATGGTGTATTCACTGAACACTAGTCTAAGATGAGGTTGAGATGGTGATGAGTGGTATGGTATAATATATGAATAGTTATGTGACTCGACGTGGTAGCCGACCGAGGTACAATTCACTACAAATGAAATTACATTAATATAATAATTATGAAACCACGCGCCACGGTAAAATGCAAGTGCAACGCACTTAGCCCGTACATATTCCAGGGCGGGAGAAATAAGGATGTGGATGAGAGTAAAATAAAATAGATCGTATGAGATGGTTATGAATTGGTGCTACAAGGGTGATTAACAATTTTAGTATGATTAACAAGGTGATGGAATAATTTTCTTATAGTATGGTAATAGTCTCTCTCTCTTCTTATACTATGGTAGGAGTCCATCGACATGTTCGAACTTTCACTATAAGGACTACGCAAACGAGGCGACGTAGCCTTATCCATGCGCGCACTTTGTGACTTGTGAGTCTCATTAGCACTAGCACAGACACTATTGATCACATCACTGGTAGATTGCCTTTCTTTTACACTGACACACTGCACTTGTCCGAGCTTGGCTCAACAACAAACAACAAAGCTACACAAATAGCTGTCCTGAGCGGGAATCGAACCCAGGACACGAAGTGGCGCAGCGACTGTCTTAAACGCTGCGACCCGTCAGTCATATATTATGTAACTGTTCCCGCCATTTTTTTTTGTATAAATTTAAATTGAACCCACGAATCGCGAGGTATCGGGCTCATGTGCGTTTACTGCTCCGCCACCCGAACGTGGTGTTCGAACTCCAAATTATACTATCCATTAACTTAACCTAAAGAAGACGCTTACCGCCATCTCACCGGAACATGCATGGCTAAGACGGCTGGTATGCCAATACTTAGATTGGACTATTACTAATAGATGGCGTTCTTTTCAATTATTCTTTTTTAAATAATACTTAAAATAATGTTTTTATAATTAAGTATGATTTAATTTTTACTTTTATGATATAAAAAATTCTTAACGGAATCCAAGTTTCAGACATAATTTAAATCGCACTCGTATTTTAACTATCAATATAAGTTTTTTTTAAGTAAATACAACAAGGCCACAAAATGCGAACATCGGATGAACGAGCGCTGTATGGCTATAATTTTATTTGTCCAAAGCCAATATCAAAACACAGTTTAACGTTGATCGTTGCAAGATCTATTTGCGAGTTGCAAGATAGTAATGTTGGCGCGCCGATGTATTTGTAGTATTGCACCTAAAGTGCCCGGTGCACCACTAGACCATACATGTAAAATACAATAAATAAAAAAAGGTTTTAATTCACGTAAACTTAAAAAAAGGGCTTGTAAATAGTCAGAACCAGTTTTGTAATAAATGCCTGTTACCTATTTGATTATAACAAATAACTATGCATAATTACATCGTTAACAGTATAATGTTACACGAGCTGAAATTCAGTATTACACTATATATGTAATACTGAATTTCAGCTTCCAGCCATAGAGTAAAGCGCAAACCACACATGCTGATGTATCGTTAGGGTATATAACATATTGATGTACTAGCTCCGCGTTTACGCCCGAGTTAATAACATCAAAAATGATGGCCTATGTGTTATTAGGATATATAAGCTATATTACTACAGTTTTATCAAAATCCGGTTTTTGCTTGAAAGAGTAAAAAACATACACACTCACAGACTCACAAACTTTCGCCTTTATAATATTAGTGTAATAATTGTTTAGTAACCTATGAATTATATTAGTAGTTAAGTAAATAATGTGTGATGCAGGACGCAGCGGAAGGCGAGGACCCTTACAGCTTCTCGTCGGACGAGGAGTCGGAGCCCGCCATACTCCGCGCTGCCCACTCGGCGCAGCCCGACCCGCCGCAGCGCAGCACCAGGTCCTCGCAGAAACATATCGATGCCAACAGGTACGCTACATACACTACAGTGGCTGAAGGTCCTTATAACACAATCTCCTTATTCTTCATATCGACGGCACACTTAAGATTAGATTTTGCCAGCAATTTCACACATTGACTGCATTAAGTATGGCAGCAATGACATTCTATACACATGGACAAATCACGCCATACAAAATCAAAACACAAAATATCATATTAGTCGGCCATGTTTTTAGATGGAGATGGATAACATACATCCTCCGAAAGGGTGTTAGCAAGGGAAACCTAAATTTGATCTGCCAGCGTGTAAAGTTCGTGGCTTAATGCAGAGTGCCTACCCTGGATTGGTAAATGGTGCTAGTTTGAGACCCACCAGACGATTAAATTAGTGATTTCCCATTTTTGGAATTAGATTTTAGCATTGCGAATAAAGCGATAAATTTATAATTTATTATTCACACACGGCCATTGGATCCCAAACTAAGCAGAACTTGTACTATAAAAACCAGATAACTGATATACTACAACATATATGTCTGCAAATACATACTTATATACACAATATACACACAGACTCAGGACAAACAGACATGTTGCATACAAATATCTCGTATATATTGTAACTATTGTGTACTTTAATTCCAGATTAACGCAATTCAAGTCGGCAGTGCAACAGTTGTTCCGCGAAGAACGCGCGAACTCGCTACCGCTGGACCGCGTGTCCGCCTACGTCAACGGCAAGTACTCGCACGAGACGTTCGACGCGGCCGAGATACATGCGGCCCTGGACAAGATGACGCAGGACAACCAGGTCATGATGGCCGACGATATTGTCTTCTTGATCTAAGGCGATTAAGATACCATATGTTGTCACTCAAATCACGGATAGACGTATTCTTCAGAATCTTCGATTTAAGTTAAATTATGCCACCATAATGTAAATGCTGCATTTTTGTGTGAGTTAGAATGGCGGATGTACTGTTGCAAAAATAAATAAATTGTACGTTAAAGGAATTATGCGTCTGATAATGAACGTGACAGGATTTTTCTGGTCACCTTATGTTTACAAGAGGAATGTACCTTCAATGTACAGACGCCAGCACATCAAGCTACCCCAATCTGTCAAATTTCCTCAATTGAAAGTAAACCTTATGATTTTGTGATAAAGTTGAAAATCTTTAAAATAAATTTGACAGATTGGGATAGCTGGATGTGCTGGCGTCTGTACCTCTTGAAAATATAATCTATTACGTTCATTATCAGATGCACCCGCCATTCTGACCGTCAGGACCGCGGCTCACTTTATTTTTATAATAATTCGCGTTTCCCGGAGGTACATTAATTTTAACTAAAAGAACATTCAAGTACATACCTTTAATGTATAATTTATTTATTTTTGCAACAGTACATTCTGACTCACTCGCAATTTTACTATCTCATCATTTCAGCCTCCCCCAGGAATGGGGAGATACGCAATAATCGCCTCTCTTGGGAAACGGTTTGGCAATATAAAGACGCTGCAGCCCGTTCCCTGGTACCTTATTAATCATGTCTTTAAAACTCACATTTCCACTTTATTTTTTATTTTATTGTTACTTATAAAAATATATAGAAGATGTTAAATGTAGTTCATAAAATTCGCCTACCACACCTAAATATTCTTACTGCTGATGTAATTACTCAGCAGTAGGAAGATTAAGGTGAGATATTTTGTGGGTATCAAATCTATGCGGATATATCCTATTGTAAGGCTTACATAGCTAATTTGTGCCCGTGTACATTCTGCATTGGTGGGAATGCGAGTATACCCACATTCCTCCCATTAAAAAGAACACTTACTTATAAGGAAATAGTTTCTCATACATTTAATTGTATTATGTATACATTTGTGTTTAAAAGACATCTCTCGAGCTGATCATGGTCCCTATAATATATGGATGTTTTAGTAGTTATAATCTCCAAAATTATCGCAGATATGTAATTTGTAAATTGGTGTGTCGCGGGCGACGAATCATATTACAACCTAACAACATAGCAGTTTGTTATTGCTTTTGTCAAAATTGCTATAGCCCACTGAACTATAATGATGATGATTTGATTAGTGTAGTTGACAGTGATCTGAGTTAAAATTTCCAGTACAATTATTAAAGCGCTAGAAATAGTTTTTATAGAAATAAACGTTTTATGGCAGTGGTAGGCAGAATTAATGGTATGGAAAATCGCCAAGGTGTACTGATCCGCAGCGCTATCCTCTGTGTCACGTCTCAAAATTGACCAGGGGCTCAAGTCGCCGAACATCGGTTTCGTGAATGGCGTTCAAATAAATAAAGGTTAAAAATTACTTCATCAATCGTTAAATCGGCTTCCATGACCACATGTGACGTCATAAATGGTCTGGAATAGATTGTCCACGTTAAAGCCGATTTAACGATTGATTCAGTCATTTTTAACCTTTATTTATTTGAACGCCATTCACGAAAACGATGTTCGGCCACTTAGCCGGTAGAGCCCCAGAAGACAGATATTAGTTGAGTACTTTGCTATAGTGCGTTGTACCAGGAGTACGCGCGTCTACTCTCTCGCGAATAGACGTGTCGTGATCCGTATGATTATCAATTTCGCCATATTTGCCACATACGGCAACCAATTAATATAAATTAATTGCCAGTATTTAATATTTCTCATCTGTTAAGGCATTGACGTGACACCCCGAGGTGAGTGCCGCGTTGCGGCATCCCTAAGCGACTTTATAACTAAATAACTACTAAACTGTACCTATGTGAAAAAATATCCATAAACTAACTGTACTAAACTGAACCTATGTGAAAAGATATGCACCAAATAACTGTGCTTAGACTGTACTAAACTAAACTTATATGAAAAAAAAAACTGTACCTCAAGCGATATAATTAAAAAATAAAATAAAATGCCAATAAAAAAATTACGATCCCACGTGATATCAAATTTTTTGTCTAATTTTGTGACTATTCAGACGTCTAATCACGACATTTTGACACACACTGATTGTTTACAAAAATGTATGAACAGGAGTTTTGTTATTTATATTTCACCTTTGGGTAGTCGCTGAGGACTAATAAATATCAATGATAATATGATCAGGGGGGCTACCGGCTCAGTCGCCGAAGATCGGGATAGTGCTCGACGTTCCAATAAATAAAGGTTAAAATCGGCTTTCATGAGCACATGTGACGTCATAAATGGTCTGGAATCGATTTTCAACGTCGAAGCCGATTTAACGATTGATTAAGTAATTTTTAACCTTTATTTATTTGAACCGATCTCTATCCCGATGTTCGGCGACTTAGCCGGTAGACCCCCAGTGTAACAATAAATAAAGAACCAATCATGATTGAACCCGTCTATTAAAACGCGATAGATTTTTGTCGTCTATTTATGAAATCTATCTTTTTAAGTTGTATTTCCTGTATTGTTACTAACTAGTTAAGTGTTGAATTTAGTACACAATCTGTAATAAAAAGTGCCCTTCATAGAAATAAGTGATTATGTTTAAGTTTGGTTAGCCATTACAATTAAGTATAATAAAACCTCCGATTTTATAATAAAACTTTTGTTTTATTAACTTATATAAAATTACTTAAATAACTTAAACACTTAAATTACTTATTTATTTTATCTTTTCTATTTTCTCCCCTTTACCCTTTCCTTCTCTTCCTTTGCTATTTTTTGTTGAACTTGCTATTTATTTTGCCGCCGAATACTTTCTTTCCTTTATTAAATGGCTTACTACTTTTATCATTGCCATCTCTCTGGAATTTTCTGCCGCCACTACTGTCATTCTGGAACTTTCTTCCCCCTTTGTCATTTTGGAATTTTCTTCCACCTTTGTCATTTTGGAATTTTCTTCCACCTTTGTCATTTTGGAACTTTCTGCCACCTTTGTCATTTTGGAACTTTCTGCCACCTTTGTCATTTTGGAACTTCCTGCCACCTTTGTCATTTTGGAAATTTCTATCTTGGTTGCCTCTGAATTGTTTGTTGCCATCTTGTCTATTTTGTACTTTCGTATCGTTGCTTTGATATTTCTTTTTCAGCTTTTTGTCTAGCCGCATCTTCTTGAAACCTCTTGGTTCATCATTGTCACCTTTTCTTTTTCTTGTGTTTTGGCTGAAGAGATCTGTAAATAAATAGTTACTAATGAGATAATCATCATCAGTTTGTCCCACTAATATGCCAGTAGGTATGGTTTCCGCACTTAGTCCTGATGTGGACCATTGTACGTGAGCCGTGGCGGGCGTCATTCCATTCAGCATACCTTCCAGAAGCTGCCAATAAATTTCTATAGAATTTTGGCGAAACCGGAGTCCTAATAATGATATTATATAAAGTAGTAACTCTAAAGTTGCTAGCCGGAACATGGCCGGGTTGCTAGTATATTAGGAGTCTATTCCTTTTATGTTAATTCCTGAGCCGCATGTTCGAGGTCGGTCATACACCTGACCTCGGACATGCGGCTCAGGAATTAACATAAAAAGAATAGACTCCTAATATACTAGCAGCCCGGCCATGTTCCGGCTAGCAGAGCAATCTACATTTTTTATACATATTTTTTGGGGCAATAATTTCATAATGCATTGTTTTCTTATATACAACGTGTAACAGAAAGTGTGAACGTAACTTAAGGGGGTTATAGGGTATCAGGACGGCTACCTATGGACGAAACTTTAAACAGAAATAATCATTTTTTATTCAACTAGTAATTTATTTTTCTATCGACAACCTAAATCAACAAGTAAGATTACCGACATTATGAACAACACTAAAAACTCAGCCGCAAGGGTAATGAACCTTACCGCGAACTCTTTGGGTACCTACTACTTAGACTGTAAATAAAAAGTGTGGTTCTGTACAGTCACATAATTTATTACACGTGTTTATTTTAAGATGCAATCAAATGTTTAACTGAATTTTTGCTCTAATTTTTAAAGGTTCCCTGTAACGACATTTTAATCATTCATACAAATTTGATAACTAGGAAAAATCACTTAATTTAATTTAAATTGATATTCCGCAAGATGTTGGATCTAGGAGAAATAAATAATTTAACTGACTTATGTAACTGCAGATATTTTTTTGTGTGTTAAATAGTAAGAATATTAAATTTTTCTTTCAGTATGTGAATTTAATCTGGCCGGAAACGAATAGGTACTTAATTTTTAATACAAACTAACCAGATAAACACACGCGGTACGACTACTGATAAATTACGAAAAAATATGAATAATATACTAGGCTCATATGAACATTAGGGGACATTTCGAATTCCGTCCAGATTTTGTCGCAAGGAACTCTAATACGGCGGCGAATACAAAGGATTGATGTAGGTAAATAATAAATGGTTAAAAATTTTCTATATTCATCAAAGCGGGCCCCGCGCGCGCGCGCCGCGCCCTTTGAATGTATAACTCATTGGTCTAGCGGTAGCGTGTTCAACTGCTGATAATAAAGTCCTGGGTTCAAATCCCGGGTCGGGCCAAAAAGTGATTATGGGAATAATGAAGTCCTGGGTTCAATTCCCGGGTCGGGCCAAAAAGTGATTATGGTATTTTTCCGTAAAAAGAAATTTCTCAATATCAGCCCGAAGTCTGGGAGTTGACGATATTACACCCCCATGCCTCGGAGAGCACGTAAAGCCGTCGTTCCTGTGCCTGACCTCTTTCCGGTCATATCGCTAGTCTTCCCATCGGATCATGAGAGTGATGGAATAGAAAGTGCAGAGGCACTTTCAATTCCACCTTTAAAATTTAGAGTGATACACTCTAAATTTTTAAGGTTCCCTGTAACGACATATTAATCATTCATACAATACATACAAATAAAAAAATATGAATAACTTAAGAAAAAATATAAATTATGTACAAGGCTCTTATGAACAGTAGGGGACATTTCAAATTCCGTCCTGATTATATCCAAAGTTACACTAATATGGCGGCAAATCAAAGAGTTGATGTAGGTAAATAATAAACGGTTAAATATATTTTAATATTCATGGAAGCGAGCCGCGCGCGTCGTCGATACCTAGGCGGCTCTTTTGAGTGGACTCAAAGACGCCGCCAAAGGGTCCGCGTTCGAAGAAAGCCGCCAAATTCATCAAATATTGTGCAATTTCATTTATTTAATAAAAATATTAAAATCATCAGTTGTTCGTAAACTGCTGTCTATTTAGGTCGTGTTTAGTTACTGAATCGTCTAAAATGTCGTTTAGTAATGAGTAAAGTGTTCCGCAAAATCTTTAACTATGTCGTTTAGTGTTCGTAATAATTTGGAAAATTTCGTGCATTCATCTATGAAAGAATAGCCTCAGACGTGCACTTTGTGATGATGAGGATTCATAGGTCACAGAATTTAAGGCTGTTTAATTACGAGGAACCTATGTCGTGAAGGGTACAGTGTCGCGATGGAGGCCACGCCTCTTTATAACTAAGAAACATGAAAGCTTTACGATTCTATGAATATGTTGTACATGAGAGAGACTCGTGTTAGTTGGCAAGTCTTAGAGTTAAGCTTTCGGTGTCGGTGCAGATTTTAGTGAACGTGAAATAATGAAATTCTTCTATCAGTACTGAAAACAACTTCAACTAGAAGTTAAACTATAAAAAGGATATCGTAATGTGTTTGTGTATCACGTACTTATACGATGTAAAGTATCCAATAGCTATTCAGCAGTGCTATAAATAAAAACATAACTCGAAAATAAAACAAAATATGTGTAGTGAGTGCAATCGGAATCAAACTACCAGGCGTGCATAGAAACACAGAGGTATGTCAAACAATTTCTAGCGTAAATCAGAATCAGCTGTGCTGTGTTAGTGCGGATGTTCGTTATATCGATAAAAATACTTGTCGATATATTGAATGGTATATTATTTTACGATCAAGATTAAAATGATGGTATTTCGGTATGAGATTTTGTGTATATGTAGGCTTAAGGAGACCGTATATGCCCCTTAAGTTACGTTCACTCTTTCTGTTACACGTTGTATAATATCTGGGGAAAATGTCTCACAGATCATCCTAGCCCCAAACTAAGTAAAGTTTGTACTATGGGTACCAGGCGACGATATACATACTTATATACATAGATAAATACTTATATACATAGAAAACATCCATGACTCAGAAACGAATATTCGTGCTCATCACGCAAATATTTGCACTTACCGGGATTCGAACCCAGGGCCACCAGCTTCGTAGGCAGGATCACTACCAACTAGGCTACGGTGACGGTATATCTATTGGTTTACGCAGCGCAAGCCAGTAATGTTCCCAATTGGCATATTTTTTTCGATAGCTACCATCATCGTCATAAGTTTTGTGTAAATTTTGCTGAAACATATTTCAGCCAATTTACACTACAATTTACTACTACAGAATTATAATCCTAAGCCTTCCTCATGAATTACAGTGATGGGAATTTCAGGTAAAGTTGAAAAATGAACAGCGAGTATAACTCACTGTTCATTTTTCCCTCGAAAAAATAGAATGAATATACCTCGCTGAATTAAAAATCACTTTCATAGAGTATAGAAGTCGCGGGTGCCCGCTAGTGAATTATAAAACATAGTTTCTGTAGAAAGACAAAGAACAAAAATACAATAACTTTAATAGGCATATTAATTAACGTCCTCCACTTAGCAACTTCTCCATATTTGAATCTATTATGGAAGATGCCCTCTCAAAAATAATTTGTACCAGGAAGGAGCTGATTGTGTGTGGGGATTTCAATATAAATATTCTGGAGGCCACCCCTACAACTGACAGTCTTTTAAACCTTTTTTAATCATTTAATTTAAATCATATCTTTCATGAACCTACTAGGATCACGTGACACTCAGCCACTTGTCTTGACAACATATTTTCTAACTGCGAAGTGATGAATCCTAAAATAATAAGTCATCTGACATCAGATCACTGTGGCCAGTTAGCAGTATTTGAAAATTATAAAAAGAAAATAGCAAGTCATGTAACCTGCCAACCAATTACTAGTTCGCGGTTACATCGTTTCAAAGATGGTATTCTATCTAAGATGAATCCCACTTTGCTGGAAAATAACAATCTAGATAGTAATTATACATCCGTTTTTGGTGTCATTAAAACTGAGTTTCAGAGTACATTTAAAACTAAAAAACTTAGGATTTCCAATAGTAAATTTAATGAATGGGCAACTCCTGGTATATATAAAAGTCGAGCAAGATTGTACGAGTTATACGGTATGAAAAAATACAGATTTGACTCAAATTTTTTACAATATGTCAAAAAATACTCAAAAACATTAAAAAAAAATTGCAATATAGCTAAATCTAATTATATTAGTCGAAAAATACAAAAATTAATACTCTTGAAAGCATTTAAAATATCTTTAGGGCTAACCACCGAAAATTCAAAAACTGCTCAGCAGATGTAGAAGAACATGAAAGAGAGTTAGTAAGTATGACTGGAATATTTGAAAAATATTTTTCAAACTCAGTCGCAATCTCCAAATCGCCTTTAATATCTATGTAATTTATTACTAAGTTAATAATATAATAATAATAATAATAATGTTTATTGTTCAAAAAACTTAAGCCTAAGTTACAAAATATTTTAACAGGCTAATTTAGGTCAGATTAAATGGTATAGTCATCTGTAGCCGAACTAGGCAGAGCCTGTATTTCGGCTATCAGCGCCCAACCCCTCGAGTATTGTACATTTATTTAAGCCATTTACATAATTTCATAATTATATGTTACATGTTATATCCTGAATATAATCAAATTAATAATTTGTAATGTATTTTCTTACAATGCAAAAGGAATTAAAAGAAAAGTAAAACATAATAAAAACGTTTGTGTAGTGTTTGCATGCAGGTCCTCTTATTTGTGTGGGATGAGAATGTATGTGACTGGTGTGTAAGAGGTTGTGTGTGTGATATTGTGTAGTGTTATGTTTTGTGTAGTTATGTGAGTGAGCATGTGGGTGTTTGTGTGAGTGTGTGTGTTTTATGAGAAATGTATGTACTATCGTATTGCTTAGGTTTTTTTAGGATGTTATTTGCAGTAGGAGTTCAGTCTGTTCATAGGTAAGACTTTTCAGGTATTCGGTAAGTTTCTTCTTACATTGTATTTTTGTTAATGGGTATATGTTTAGAATTCTGTTCAACCTATTGTAAAGTAATGGTCCAATGGAGTGGGCAAATCGTTGACAAAATGTAGTGTTAGACAGCTTAGTTCTCTCGCATACTATGTCTTTTCTTCGTTTTTGTAGGAGTAATGTTGTGTAACTTAACTTACTGTGTTGTAGGAGGACAACGCTTAACATGTATAATTGTCTCACGGTCAAAACCTCCCATTTTTCATATAATGTTGTTGTAGAGAATCTAATGGGCTTGAACGTAGCGACTTTCAGTACTGCACGCTGGGCCACCTCGATAGACTTTAAAGTGGTTTTTGACGTTCCTCCCCAAGATGATAGGCAATATGTAAGAAGTGATTGACAGAGGGCATAGTATATCTGCTTTAGCAACTTAAAGTCAGCAATGTGCCTTAAGTTTTTAAATATATACTCGTATATCAGCTTTCTAATTCTACCGCATAGCAACCTAATGTGTTCTTTGAAATGTAGATTGCTGTCTATGTTAACTCCTAAATATTTTATTGTATCGACTCGTTCCAGTGGAAGACACTTGCAATTTTTTTCGGAGAGACACTCGTGCGATGTGATATTTTGCACGATGCCATCCTCAGTTAATTTTTTTATGCTAAAGCAGATATACTTGGTTTTGTCGACATTTAATGTGAGAATATTTCTCTGAAGCCACTTTCTCACGGTATCGAAGCCCCGCTGTGCAGCACTGAAAGCCTCTTCCCATGTATTAGCAGCAAAAGTAAGGGCAGTATCATCTGCAAAAGATATGATTTCCCCATGGGTAACTTCAAGACTCGTGAGACCATCTATATATATAAGAAATAACGAAGGTCCAAGTATGCTGCCTTGTGGTACGCCGTGAGTGACCATGAGGTGAGAACTTTTATATTTTTGTTGTTTATTACTAAGTTAAAATTACGACTACGTATTTTTGTTTTACCTGTCTCAGCATTAATTATCTTCCAAGTAGTTTTGATTATATTTGTAGAAGATTTAAGTATATTTTTTAAGTGCAAAGATTTAGCAGCGGTACAGGCTCGTCTAAATGTTTTGGCATATTGTTTCACATATTCTTGAAAATCTGTATTATGATTATGGGATCTTTCTTCATACAATTCATACAACCGATTCCGACTTTTATAGATGCCTGGAGTTGCCCAATCACTGAATACCAGACGGTCACTAACAGACAGTTGTTTGGGTGTGAACATTGTGCAGAACTCATCATTAATCAAATTGAATAAAGAGTTGTACAAGTGATCCGGATTATGATGATAGGGCAGCCATGCTATTTGTTTTACTAGGTATATTACATTTAACATTTTCTAAGCGGTTTTCACTAAATGGAATATAGCTTATAAGTTTTCTTTTAATTTTTGGAGCATTTGAATAAGTTACCAACTGACCTGAATGATCTGACTGAATTTTATTGATTATTGATTTAAATAAAGGTTTTACAGTACTAAATATATTATCAATGCATGTAGCACTTGTAGCAGTTACTCTAGTTGGTTCTGTAAAATTGTGATATAAATTATAGGATTTAAACAAATTTAATAAATTGCAACTTATTGTGCTTTTCTCCAAAATATTTATATTAAAATCTCCACAAATGATAACTGTTTTATGGCTGTTAGATAATTTATTTAATGCATCCTCCATAATATCCGAAAAAGTATCAAATGGTGCACAAGGAGGTTTGTAAAGACTCAAAACAATAAATTGCTCCAACTCAACACATGAAATCTCTACAACTCGCTCAACAGAGAGGCTCACAACATCACTTCTTTCTTTAAACTTTAACAACTTATTTATTAGAATTAGAGAGCCACCATGAATATATTTTTCCCTGATGAACGAGCTTACAACCTGGTGATTATTGAAGCTGAAAATGAATTGATGGAGTTTTAGCCAGTGCTCAGTTAAACATAAAATATCTATATTGTTACAATTCAAAAACAGCTCCAATTCTAGCTCTTTTCCCATCAAACCTTGAATATTTTGGTGCACCAGGTTAATACATTTTTTTTTAGTATATTTATTGACTTTATCATGTATGTTTGATGGTTTCAAATTTGTTTTTATTACATTACGTGGATCTGTCTTCCCACTTAAACTCACATTAAAACCATGACCAGAATTTGGTATTATGCAAGACAAATCCTCTATTGTGATACTATTTAATTTAAATTATTTTGAATATAAATGTCATCATCAGTAGGCATACAACTGGCATTATTTATGTCAACGGTACATTGCTCAGTACTCAGTACTTGGCCAAACATCTTGCTTCTAGCTAAAGGTTTTGCCAAGTTCCTGGCTGAAATGTCAGAGAAATAACATAGCGATGAAGCTATTTGTCTTGTACAATAGTTAGGAAGATAGCAATAGTTATCTTTTGTCAGGTAAAAAGGTTTATTAACAAAGGTGTTAATGTCAATTACATGTAATTTCTCCTGCATATAGGTTGATAATGTGTGTAAAGTCAGATTCAAGTTATATCTAATCATATTTTCCTCCAGTGACAAACTAGCACTATAGGGAAATGAGAATATAACAATTTTACTTATATTTAAACAATTTAAATGATTAATATACTGTACAAGTGATTTTTTATTCAAATTACCCCTATTTCCCATTAAAAGAATCAGATTACCAGGATTATTAAATTTATGTTCAAAAACTTTTTTGAAGATATGGTGGCTAGAGGCTCCAGGCATACAGAAATTGATATTTGAATGTCCTGCTGTTGATAATAACCGCCCTAAGTTTTTACCAATTTCATCACTGAATATTGTCACTTCAGACTTAAAATATATTTTTACATTATTTGTGTGTAGTCTATGAGCTAATGACCTGATATATGAAGTTTCAGATTGGTTAGGGGAACTATTACTATTATTATTATTTGTTTGCAGTAAATTAGGAGACTGTTTTTCTAGCAAGGAACAGGTAAGCGACTGTTTTTCGGACAGTTCATACTTTATTGTTATTCTTTTGAGCTCATCTTGAAGAAAGTCATTTTTTTTTTGTTGAATTTTTTATATCACAATTGTATTTTAAAGTACTATTTATTAATTTTATAGTAAACAAATTCAACTTTTCTATTAATTCCAATCTTTCCCTGTTTTGACTATCATATTTGAAGAAGAATTTATGTCTTTTTACTAATTTTTGGGACTTTTTAATGAATTTGTAAATTTTTTGGAATTTTTTAAATTTAGTTTTGCTACAGCCATTAAATGCCATTGATTTTATATTAATGAAATCCTCATCTCTTGTGGGGAGTGATGTGTTATGGGGCTGGTTATTGGCTGCAACAGAAACCATGGACGCATCCTTGACCACCAACTCATCATAAAGTGTAGTAATTGTCAAAACGGCTTTCGCAAAAATAGATCTACAATATTAGCCGTCTACAAATGTATCCAAGAAGCAATTAATATTATCAACGCAAAAAAATATTCAATAGGATTACTGCTTGACATGACGAAAGCTTATGATAAAGTCCAATTTAAGATACTGTTCAATAAACTACAAAACATGGGGATCCGCGGAAAATGCCATGAATGGTTTGTATCTTATTTAAAACATAGAAAACAACTAGTCGAGATAGAACCGATCGATCCGATCTGACAAAAAAGATATCAGTGCCTCAATCCCACAAGGAAGCGTAATAGGATGCTTGCTTTTCCTGGTGTACATTAATGATCTCGCTAACAATATCAATGAACACTGTGTCATGTTCGCTGATGATATATCATCAGCGAAGCATCATATTGTACCTAAATAAAAATTTACTTAAATACTTAACGCGACCACTAACTGGATGACCAAACACAACCTAGAAATTAACTTTGATAAAACTAAAATAATAACTTTTCACCCTTGGCAAAAAACACCTAAAATATAAATTTAAGCTTCATGGGTTCTAAGTTAGATGAATTTAACACTTTCACCTTATTAGGCCTAGACATAGACAACACCCACATTAATTGGAAGTCACACGTCCAAAAAATTAAAATGAAATAAAATTTTTATTTATTTATTTTAAACTTTATGCACATGTAGGTACAAAGGCGGACTTAATGCCTAAGGCATTTCCTTCCAGTCAACCTTAAGGTGGTGCAGAGATAATTAGATAGGTGCATTAGGTACAGATGTAGGAGATCGATATAAGATACGGTACGGTAGAAGAAAAAAATCAAAATAGGAATATGAGATCAAAAGATATATACATAAATATATATAATAAATAATATACAACTTAAACATACATATAATACTATAGCTAATACATACATAAATATATTATAAAATAAATATATATATATATAACGAAAGGATTGTTGATTCAGCTCACACATTGTTAAGGGAACCCAGTAAATGTACTCGTAGTTTATTCTTAAAAGAAAAACGACTCTTGGCCATCCTGGCTTCCAATGGCAGTGCATTCCACAGGAGAATAGGCTGAAGAAAGAACGAAGAGTGGAGAAAGACAGAACGATGAGAAGGACATTGAAGCAAACGGTTATGAGTTGAACGGAGATTTTTATTTTCCTACGCCCTACGGATTATTAAACAAACAACGGATCTAAAAACCGCGCTAACCATGTATTACGCGTATGGTTACGCATGGTTGAAATATGGAGTAATATTATGGGGTAATAGTACCTACTAATGAACTCACTCACCTTATTTACGTCACAGAAGAAATCAATAAGAATCCTAGTAAATATCGAACAAACCGATAGCTGCAAGCTACATTTTCGAGAGCTAAAAATTTTAACCTTTCCCTGTATTTATATATTTGAGATATGTAAATTTTTCCGCAGTTACCCAGAGATATTCGATAAAAGAGGTGACAAACAAACGAGATACTAAGACATAAAAATAGACTCAACTTACCCGACTCACGTCTAAACATGCACTCTGCCAGTACCCTAGTAATGTCCGTAAAATAGTATAATAAGCTTCCAGAATAAATTAAAGATACAGACAAATACAATAGCTTTAGAAAAAAACTAAAATACTTCCTACTTACTAAAACCTACTATAGTATAGACGAATATTTTAATGATAAAATATAATTAGCAACAAAAAGCATATGACTATAATATTAACGAAATTAGTGCAATATAAAAAATAAATGATATAAAATATAGCTGACTAATAAAATAGTAAAATTTATTAAATTAAAAAAACTAAATAATTAAGTATAATAAATGAATTCAGGACTAACTATAATAATACTTTAATTTAATAAAAACAAATTATGTTATTTAAATATCCAATTAGTAATAATGCACTCTTCCTCCTCTCTCCCAAATCTGTACTGTACCCTGCAGGGTCCACAATTGGATCATCCCATCGGATCATAAGAGTGATGGAATAGAAAATGCCCCTGTGTTTGTGCACACACCTGTGCACCATAATATTTCCTGCGCAATTGGCTAGTCTCCACTGAGACTGGCCGCCGTGGCCGAAAGTCGGTCGGGAGGACATTATTATTATTATCATAGTAATGTTGGCGCGCTGATGTACTTGTAATATATTGCGCCTAAAGTGCCGATGTTCTTGACTATACATGTAAAGCACATGTTACCTATTTGATAAAAATAAATACGGGCAGAATAATGATGCATAATATATCGTTTACAGTAAGTACCTATGTGTAATGTTACAGCCTATATTAAACATGATCCAGGTTTTTCACCCCAAGGTTGTCTGGAAGAAATTGCAACTAGCGATAAGATCGCTCTTTGTACATAATTATATAATAACTGTTTATGTAATTCATGTTTAATTCTGTTGTACAGTAAAGAGTTTTATATTGTACTAACTGTGCCCCGCGGTTTTACCCGCTTTGAATTTTATGAATGATCATAACACCTCCCCCGTAGGTGATAGCGTGATAATATGTAGCCTATAGATATATGTTAAGCCGACGTCTTAGTAATATTCATGCAAAACTTAAAGTACATCCATGATGAAGTACTTTTTGAGTTTAGTCCGGATATACATACAGACAAACAAACAAAAATTCTAAAAACTATCGTTTTGGCTTCGATATCGATTGCAGATCACACCTCAAATATACTTCAAAAAAAAATTTAATGTACAGTTTTAACTTTCCTACTATTTTATTAAATGTATAGATTGAACCTATTGTATAATTATTTTTGTAAACCTATCAATTATACTAATATAATTGATAGGTTTACAAAAATAATTATACAATAGGTTCAATCTATACATATAATAAAATAGTAGGAAAGTTAAAACTGTATATTTTACCTGTTGGCATCGATATGTTTCTGCGAGGACCTGGTGCTGCGCTGCGGCGGGTCGGGCTGTGCCGAGTGCGCGGCGCGGAGTATTGCGGGCTCTGACTCCTCGTCCGACGAGAAGCTGTACGGGTCTTCGCCTTCCGCTGCGTCCTGCGTCACACATTATTTACTTAACTATTAGTAGTTAAGTAAATAATGTGTGACGCAGGACACATTATTCACAGCTTCTCGTCGGACGAGGAGTCAGAGCCCGACCCGCCGCAGCGCAGCACCAGGTCCTCGCAGAAACATATCGATGCCAACAGGTAGGCTAAATACACTATTTTTATTGTTCACTAGCTGTGCCCCGCGGTTTTACCCGAGTTTAACTTTATAAATTATAGCCTATGTGTTAATCCAGGGTGTCAGCTAACTCCATTCCAAATTTTATAAAAATCGCTTCAACCGTTTACACGTGAAGAAGTAACAAACATAAACACTCACACACTTTCGCCTATATAATATTAGTGTGATTAAAAATATCTACATATATGTAACTAGAAATAATTACACATATTATACTCCACTATATGCAGGCGTAGTCTTAAACAAACTATATTACTATAAACATGTTCTGACTATTTACAACCGCTTTTTTAGAATTTACGTGAAAGAACCTTTTTTATTTAAATATTTAAAGACCGCTTGATATACGATAATATGTTCTTTATATCTATTATATTTTTCCAGTATATATGTACAGTATTCTATGTATCTAAATCAAATAAGTGACCAAGAACATAATAAACTAACTTAAAAATTATTAATTTGGAAGGTGTTTTCAATATGATATGATGTTTCACATGCAGCGTATCAGTCGGCCATGTTTTTCGCAAACAAATCCGATGGATGACAGGGTGTTAGCAAGGGAAACCTAAATTTGATCTGCCAGCGTGTAAAGTTCGTGGCTTAATGCAGAGTGCCTACCCTGGATTGGTAAATGGTGCTAGTTTGAGACCCACCGGACGATTAAATTAGTGATTTCCCATTTTTGGAATTAGATTTTTGCATTGCGAATAAAGTTTATTAAAATGTATTATCTTAAAATTAATTATTCACATACGGCCATCGGATCCCAAACTAAGCAGAACTTGTACTATAAAAACCAGATAACTGATATACTACAACATATGTCTGTACTATTTTTCTTTTGCAAATACATACTTATATCGATAATTAGCTGTGCCCCGCGGTGTTACCCGCGTTAAATTTTATAAATTTTCTTGCTATAAACCTCACGGACCCCGAGACCTTTCCAACGAATGCAAAACCGTGGAAATCGGTTCGTGCTTTCTGGAGTTATAGCGTTAGGAAGGAAAACCCGACTTATTTTTATATAGTAGATTTACACCCAGACGCAGGACAAACACATATGTTCATGCACACAAATATCTTGTTTAGATTGTAACTATTTTATACTTTAATTCCAGATTAACGCAATTCAAGTCGGCAGTGCAACAGTTGTTCCGCGAAGAACGCGCGAACTCGCTACCGCTGGACCGCGTGTCCGCCTACGTCAACGGCAAGTACTCGCACGAGACGTTCGACGCGGCCGAGATACATGCGGCCCTGGACAAGATGACGCAGGACAACCAGGTCATGATGGCCGACGATATTGTCTTCTTGATCTAAGACGCTTAAGATACAGTTGTCACTGAAATCACGGATAGACGTATTCTTCAGAATCTCTGCTTTGAGTTAATTATACCACCATAAAGCAAAGGCCGCGTTTCTCATTATGTCATCATCTCTGCCGAACGAAAAAAGCCCCCGCTACTAATGCAATAATCGCCACTGTTGGCAAACGGTTTGGCGATCACAATATGATTCATGGAAAAAAAATTATGATACATAGAAAGACGTTCGTTCCCTGGTAGGTACCTTATCCACTATTCCTTCTACTTGTAAACGTCGCAAAGAAGAACAGATAAGCCTTCGTGATTTGGATGGGGATATTTTCCTATAATCTTGTCTATAAAACACACATTTCCATCGCTTACTTATAAAAGTATAGGGAATACTCATTGCTTTTCATAATATTCGTCTACCTCAACTAAATCTTCTTAATTGCTGATTAATTATTGCAGGTTTTACATCTATGCAATCCTTTTCCAGGACATATCCTATTGTAAGGCTTAGCTAATTTTGTGCCCGTGTACATTCTGCATTGGTGGGAATGCGAGTACACCCACATTCATCCCATTAATAAGAACACTTACTTATAAGCAAATAGTTTCTCATACATTTAATTGTATTATGTATACATTTGTGTTTAAAAGACATCTCTCGAGCTGATCATGGTCCCTATAATATATGGAGTATAATATTTAGTAGTTATAACCCCCATACTTATCGCAGATATGTAAAGAATTTGTAAATTGGTGTGTCGCGGGCGACGAATCATATTACAACCTAACAACATAGCAGTTTGTTATTACTTTTGCCAAAATTGGTATAGCCCGCTGAACTATAATAATGATGTTTGATCTGTGTAGTCGATAGCGATCTTAGATAAGATTTCAAGTAAATTATTAAATCGCTAGAAATGGTATTTATAGAAATAAAGAATTTTATGGCAGTGGTAGGCAGAATTAATGGTATGGAAATTCGCAAAGGTGTACTGATCCGCAGCGCTATCCTCTGTGTCACGTATCAAAATTGACCAGGGGCTCAAGTCGCCGAACATCGTTTTCGTGAATGGCGTTCAAATAAATAAAGGTTAAAAATTACTTAATCAATCGTTAAATCGGCTTCCATGACCACATGTGACGTCATAAATGGTCTGGAATAGATTGTCGCCGTTAAAGCCGATTTGACGATTAATTAAGTCATTTCTAACCTTTATTTATTTGAACGCCATTCACGAAAATGATGTTTGGCCACTTAGCCGGTAGAGCCCCAGAAGTCAGATATTAGTCGAGTACTTTGCTTTATTGCGTTGTACCAGGAGTACCCGCGTCTACTCTCTCGCGAATAGACGTGTTGTGATCCGCATGATTATCAATTTCGCAATATTTCCCACATAAGGCAACCAATTAATATAAATTAATTGCCAGTATTTAACATTTCTCATCTGTTATGACATTGACGTGACAGCCCGAGGTGAGTGCCGCGTTGCGGCATCTCTAAGCGACTTTTCATGGCATTATAATTAGAAATTTGATTGCTTGTGTGTTTCAGGATGTCTTAATTAGTCACAAAATTTGCACCAAATAACTGTACTTAGACTGAACTAAACTGTATGTAGGTATGTGAAAAAAAACCAAGCAATCAAATATTAAATAGATAGTGTCATAGACACGCCCGTTCTGACGTCAGCTTGACGAGCATGACGTCGTGTATCGCCCCAACGTGTGGGAACTATGTTCTGAAACATATATAAATAAACTGCACCTCATAAAACTGCGAATAAAAAAAAATATCTGTCAAATTTTGTGACTATTCAGACGTCTAATCACGACATTTTGACACACACTGATTGTTTACAAAGATGTATGAACAGCAGTTTTGTTATTTATATTTCACCTTTGGGTAGTCGTTGAGAACTAATAAATATCAATGATAATATGATCAGGGGGGCTACCAGCTAAGTCGCCGAAGATCGGGATAGTGGTCGGCGTTCAAATAAATAAAGGTTAAACATGACTTAATCAATCGTTAAATAGGCTTCCATGAGCACACGTGACGTCATAAATGGTCCGGAATCGATTTTCAACGTCGAACTCGATTTAACGATTGATTAAGTAATTTTCAATCCTTATTTATTTGAACCGATCTCTATACCGATGTTCGGCGACTTAGCCGGTAGACCCCCAGTGTAACAATAAATAAAGAACCAATCATGATTGAACCCGTCTATTATAACGCGATAGATCTTTGTCGTCTAATTATGAAATATCTTTTTGAGTTGTTTTTCCTGTATTGTTACTAATTAGTTAAGTGTTGAATTTAGTACACAATCTGTAATTAAAAGTGCCCTTCATAGAAATAAGTGATTATGTTTAAGTTTGGTTAGCCAATACAATTAAGTAAAATAAAACCTCCGATTTTATAATAAAACTTGCGTTTTATTAACTTATTTAAAATAACTTAACACTTAAATTACTTTTTAATTGTATCTTTCCTATTTTCTACCTTTCTTCCCTTTACCCTTTCCTTCTCTTCCTTTGCTATTTTTGTTGAACTTGCTATTTATTTTGCCGCCGAATACTTTATTTCCTTTATTAAACGGCTTACTACTTTTATCATTGCCATCTCTCTGGAATTTTCTGCCGCCTTTATCATTGTGGAATTTTCTACCACCACCACTGTCATTCTGGAATTTTCTTCCCCCTTTGTCATTTTGGAACTTTCTTCCCCTTTTGTCATTTTGGAACTTTCTTCCATCTTTGTCATTTTGGAACTTTCTGCCACCTTTGTCATTTTGGAACTTTCTGCCACCTTTGTCATTTTGGAAATTTCTATCTTGGTTGCGTCTGAATTGTTGGTTGCCATCTTGTCTATTTTGTACTTTCGTATCGTTGCTTTGATATTTCTTTTTCAGCTTTTTGTCTAGCCGCATCTTCTTGAAACCTCTTGGTTCATCATTGTCACCTTTTCTTTTTCTTGTGTTTTGGCTGAAGAGATCTGTAAATAAATAGTAAATAAAAAAAAAAAAATAATAAAATAAAAAATGTTAAGCCGACGTCTTAGTAATATTCATGCAAAACTTAAAGTACATCCATGATGAAGTACTTTTTGAGTTTAGTCCGGATATACATACAGACAAACAAACAAAAATTCTAAAAACTATCGTTTTGGCTTCGATATCGATTGCAGATCACACCTCAAATATCCTTCAAAAAAAAATTTAATGTACAGTTTTAACTTTCCTACTATTTTATTAAATGTATAGATTGAACCTATTGTATAATTATTTTTGTAAACCTATCAATTATACTAATATAATTGATAGGTTTACAAAAATAATTATACAATAGGTTCAATCTATACATATAATAAAATAGTAGGAAAGTTAAAACTGTATATTTTACCTGTTGGCATCGATATGTTTCTGCGAGGACCTGGTGCTGCGCTGCGACGGGTCGGGCTGTGCCGAGTGCGCGGCGCGGAGTATTGCGGGCTCTGACTCCTCGTCCGACGAGAAGCTGTACGGGTCTTCGCCTTCCGCTGCGTCCTGCGTCACACATTATTTACTTAACTATTAGTAGTTAAGTAAATAATGTGTGACGCAGGACACATTATTCACAGCTTCTCGTCGGACGAGGAGTCAGAGCCCGACCCGCCGCAGCGCAGCACCAGGTCCTCGCAGAAACATATCGATGCCAACAGGTAGGCTAAATACACTATTTTTATTGTTCACTAGCTGTGCCCCGCGGTTTTACCCGAGTTTAACTTTATAAATTATAGCCTATGTGTTAATCCAGGGTGTCAGCTAACTCCATTCCAAATTTTATAAAAATCGCTTCAACCGTTTACACGTGAAGAAGTAACAAACATAAACACTCACACACTTTCGCCTATATAATATTAGTGTGATTAAAAATATCTACATATATGTAACTAGAAATAATTACACATATTATACTCCACTATATGCAGGCGTAGTCTTAAACAAACTATATTACTATAAACATGTTCTGACTATTTACAACCGCTTTTTTAGAATTTACGTGAAAGAACCTTTTTTATTTAAATATTTAAAGACCGCTTGATATACGATAATATGTTCTTTATATCTATTATATTTTTCCAGTATATATGTACAGTATTCTATGTATCTAAATCAAATAAGTGACCAAGAACATAATAAACTAACTTAAAAATTATTAATTTGGAAGGTGTTTTCAATATGATATGATGTTTCACATGCAGCGTATCAGTCGGCCATGTTTTTCGCAAACAAATCCGATGGATGACAGGGTGTTAGCAAGGGAAACCTAAATTTGATCTGCCAGCGTGTAAAGTTCGTGGCTTAATGCAGAGTGCCTACCCTGGATTGGTAAATGGTGCTAGTTTGAGACCCACCGGACGATTAAATTAGTGATTTCCCATTTTTGGAATTAGATTTTTGCATTGCGAATAAAGTTTATTAAAATGTATTATCTTAAAATTAATTATTCACATACGGCCATCGGATCCCAAACTAAGCAGAACTTGTACTATAAAAACCAGATAACTGATATACTACAACATATATGTCTGTACTATTTTTCTTTTGCAAATACATACTTATATCGATAATTAGCTGTGCCCCGCGGTGTTACCCGCGTTAAATTTTATAAATTTTCTTGCTATAAACCTCACGGACCCGAGACCTTTCCAACGAATGCAAAACCGTGGAAATCGGTTCGTGCTTTCTGGAGTTATAGCGTTAGGAAGGAAAACCCGACTTATTTTTATATAGTAGATTTACACCCAGACGCAGGACAAACACATATGTTCATGCACACAAATATCTTGTTTAGATTGTAACTATTTTGTACTTTAATTCCAGATTAACGCAATTCAAGTCGGCAGTGCAACAGTTGTTCCGCGAAGAACGCGCGAACTCGCTACCGCTGGACCGCGTGTCCGCCTACGTCAACGGCAAGTACTCGCACGAGACGTTCGACGCGGCCGAGATACATGCGGCCCTGGACAAGATGACGCAGGACAACCAGGTCATGATGGCCGACGATATTGTCTTCTTGATCTAAGACGCTTAAGATACAGTTGTCACTGAAATCACGGATAGACGTATTCTTCAGAATCTCTGCTTTGAGTTAATTATACCACCATAAAGCAAAGGCCGCGTTTCTCATTATGTCATCATCTCTGCCGAACGAAAAAAGCCCCCGCTACTAATGCAATAATCGCCACTGTTGGCAAACGGTTTGGCGATCACAATATGATTCATGGAAAAAAAATTATGATACATAGAAAGACGTTCGTTCCCTGGTAGGTACCTTATCCACTATTCCTTCTACTTGTAAACGTCGCAAAGAAGAACAGATAAGCCTTCGTGATTTAGATGGGGATATTTTCCTATAATCTTGTCTATAAAACACACATTTCCATCGCTTACTTATAAAAGTATAGGGATGACTCATTGTTTTTTCATAATATTCGTCTACCTCAACGAAATCTTCTTAATTGCTGATTAATTATTGCAGGTTTCACATCTATGCAATTTTTTTCCAGGACATATCCTATTGTAAGGCTTAGCTAATTTTGTGCCCGTGTACATTCTGCATTGGTGGGAATGCGAGTACACCCACATTCATCCCATTAATAAGAACACTTACTTATAAGCAAATAGTTTCTCATACGTTTAATTGTATTATGTATACATTTGTGTTTAAAAGACATCTCTCGAGCTGATCATGGTCCCTATAATATAGGGATGTTTTAGTAGTTATAACCCCCATACTTGTCGCAGATATGTAAAGAATTTGTAAATTGGTGTGTCGCGGGCGACGAATCATATTGCAACCTAACAACATTTGTTATCACTTTTGCCAACGTTGCTAAAGCCCACTGAACTATAGTAATGATAATTTGATCTGTGTAGTTAATAGTGATCTGAGTTAAGATTTCCAGTACAATTATTAAAGCGCTAGAAATTGTTTTTATAAAAATAAACGTTTTATGGCAGTGGTAGGCAGAATTAATGGTATGGAAAATCGCCAAGGTGTACTGATCCGCAGCGCTATCCTCTGTGTCACGTCTCAAAATTGACCAGGGGCTCAAGTCGCCGAACATCGTTTTCGTGAATGGCGTTCAAATAAATAAAGGTTTAATGACTTAATCAATCGTTAAATCGGCTTCCATGACCACATGTGACGTCATAAATGGTCTGGAATAGATTGTCGCCGTTAAAGCCGATTTGACGATTAATTAAGTCATTTCTAACCTTTATTTATTTGAACGCCATTCACGAAAACGATGTTCGGCCACTTAGCCGGTAGAGCCCCAGACGTCAGACATTAGTTGAGTACTTTGCTATAGTGCATTGTACCAGGAGTACGCGCGTCTACTCTCTCGTGAATAGTCGTGTCGTGATCCGTATGATTATCAATTTCGCCATATTTGCCACATACGGCAACCAATTAATATAAATTAATTGCCAGTATTTAATATTTCTCATCTGTTATGACATTGACGTAACACCCCGAGGTGAGTGCCGCGTTGCGGCATCCCTAAGCGACTTTTCATGGCATTATAATTTGAAATTCGATTGTTCGTGTGTGTCAGGATGTCTTAATAATCACAAAATTTGCACCAAATAACTGTACTTACACTGTACTTGTACCTATGTGAAAAAATATGCACCTAATAACTGTACTTAGACTGTACTTGTACCTATGAGAAAAAAATATGCACCTAACAACTAAACTGTACCTCAAGCAATTAAATATTAAATAGATAGTAACGTAGACACCCTGTTCTAACGTCAGCTTGACGCGCATAGTCCTCTATCGCTCCAACGTGTGGGAACTATGTTCTGAAACATAATAATATATCAATGTACTGTACCTCATAAAATTGGCAATAAAAAATTAAATCACACCTGATAACTGTGAAATTTTGTGACTATTCAGACATTTCTCACGACAGTTATTTATATTTAAATCTTTGGGTAGTCGTTGAGGACTGATTAATACAAATAATTATTTGTATAACAATAAAAAGAACCAATGATGATTGAACCCGTCTATTATAACGCGATAGATTTTTGTTGGATTACTATGAAATCTTTCTTTTTGAGCCGTATTTCCTGTATTGTAGTGTGTACTAATTAGTTAAGTGTTGAATTTAGTACACAATCTGTAATAAAAAGTGCCCTTCATAGAAATAAGTGATTATGTTTAAGTTTGGTTAGCCATTACAATTAAGTAAAATAAAACCTCCGATTTTATAATAAAACTTTTGTTTTATTAACTTATTTAAAATTACTTAAATAACTTAAACACTTAAATTACTTTTTAATTTTATCTTTCCTATTTTCTACCTTTCTTCCCTTTACCCTTCCCTTCTCTTCCTTTACTATTTTTGTTGAACTTGCTATTTATTTTGCCGCCGAATACTTTCTTTCCCTTATTAAATGGTTTACTACTTTTATCATTGCCATCCCTCTGGAATTTTCTGCCGCCACTACTGTCATTCTGGAACTTTCTTCCCCCTTTGTCATTTTGGAATTTTCTTCCACCTTTGTCATTTTGGAATTTTCTTCCACCTTTGTCATTTTGGAACTTTCTACCCCCTTTGTCATTTTGGAACTTTCTTCCCCCTTTGTCATTTTGGAACTTTCTACCCCCTTTGTCATTTTGGAAGTTTCTATCTTGGTTGCCTCTGAATTGTTTGTTGCCATCTTGTCTATTTTGTACTTTCGTATCGTTGCTTTGATATTTCTTTTTCAGCTTTTTGTCTAGCCGCATCTTCTTGAAACCTCTTGGTTCATCGCTGTCACCTTTTCTTTTTCTCGTGTTTTGGCTGAAGAGATCTGTAAATAAATAGTTACTAATGAGATAATCATCATCATTTTGTCCCCACTAATGTGCTAGTGGGTATGGTTTCCGCACTTAGTCCCGATGTGGACCATTGTTCGTGAGCCGTGGCGGGCGTCATTCCATTCAGCATACCTTCCAGAAGCACTAATGGGATTTACTGCCAATAAATTTATATAGAATTTTGGCGAAACCGGAGTCCTAATAATGATATTATATAAAGTAGTAACTCTAAAGTATGATAGAGTCGGTCATACACCTGACCTCGAACATGTGGCTCAGGAATTAACATAAAACGAATAGACTCCTAATATACTAGCAACCCGGCCATGTGCCGGCTAGCAGAGCAATCTACATTTTTTATACATATTTTTAGGAGCAATAATTTCATAATGCATTGTTTTCTTATATATCTATTGGTTTACACAACGCAAGCCAGTAATGTTTTCGATATGTACAATCATCCTCATAAGTTTTGTGTAAATTTTGCTGAAACATATTTCAGCCAATTTACACTACAATTTAATACTACAGAATTATAATCCTAAGCCTTCCTCATGAATTACAGTGATGGCAATTTCAGGTGAAGTTGAGAAATGAACAGTGAGTATAACTCACTGTTCATTTTTCCTACGAAAAAATAGAATGGTTATACCTCTCTGAATAAAAAATCGCATTCATAGGGTATAGAAGTCGCGGGTGTCCGATTATGTATTATAAAACGTAGTTTCGGTAGAAAGATATAGAAAGAAAAACATACAATAACTTTAGTTTAATAGGCATATTAATTTAAGATTTAACAAGAGGGCGCGGCCATATTACTCTAGCTCTGTAACAGTAGGTATAATTGTACCCGAATTTCCGATCACTACTCATGAATCACTCCGTCCATTACTGAAAGCCGTAATTTTTTTTACAGTTATTCTGTGTCCGGATATGTCCAACGTAAAGAACTCCTACGGATTTTGTTTGCTTTGGAAGATGTTTGTCACCATTTTTATTCTCTTTATTATTAGTTGGGTTTAGAAGTCTTGGAAGTCTAATGAGGTCTTCCAGGAGGTTGTTTCAAATAAAACTACAGTACCTTTCTCAGGTTCTTCGCCTACTTCTTGTCTGTAGTAGTCTGCATCATCATCGTCTTCATGATCCATATCAGCACGCTGCGACTCCGCGTTAGCCAACTCCATCAGCCTGAGAACGATAAATACCATTTTATTGAAACAAATTTAATAATAAATACCTATAGTGTCAATGATAATATGATGGACTTTAATTTAGATTTATATTGTGGCTAGATGTATGATATCAAACTCACCTCTGGCTCTCAGTCACTTCTTTCTTTTTCTTCATACCTTCAAGAGATTTCTGTTTTAGATCTTCTTTTTCTCTTTCCTTCTTCTTAACGTTCTCCTCTTGTTGAGCTTTGCGTTTCTCCTTCAGTTTTCTAGAATTCAATAAAGTATGAATTAAATAAGGTATTAACACTTTAGGGACCTCATACCATTTTAGCACGCTTCTATTAGCTTCAATTGTACTAACTATGTATGTCAGAAAATCTTGGAATCTTAATTTGACTCGGTTCCCGGTCTCCGATTAGGATGAAATTTGGCACACGCTGATGACAATACACAATGACAATGCTATTAAGAAACGTCATTACAAATCCAATTTGGCCGCCTCCCCAAGATGGCGGACTGGCTGTTTGAAAAAACCCATGATATGGGTTTCAAACGAAAGGGTTTACTGTCAGGAATACGAAAAAAATTGTCACGTGGCTTAAATCCAATATGGCGGACAGGCTATTTGAATTGCAATTTTTAGTGCGTGCTAAAAGCGTGTTTTTCATTTAAACTCTAACATGTAATATAATTCAAATCCATTTCATTAGCAACATTCTTTATTACTTGACTAGCCTGTTGGCCTTGTGGATAGTGACCCTGAGTTTGTCTGCTAAATCAGAGGTTCTATCGCCACCCATGGCATAACAATATAACCACATAAAACGCCCAGAATTTAAACCAACTCAGGGTCACCTATGCACAAACCACGGGGGTTAGGTGTTTAACTTTGCTAATCACTTATGGATCGGTAAGGAGCTCGCGGTCAGTCCATAGATGTATGACCATCAAATTGGTTTAATTTCTGAATGTCTTCATGTTTTGCATTGGACAACAGTCGTTAAGTCATGTCAGAGACCTACTGGGCGGCTTGAACATCTCTGACACCGGGTAACTACTACCCATACGATAAGTAGTAACGGCAACAATCATAAAACTTACCGCTTTTGGTCTCTCTTCTTCTTGATGGCAGCTTTTTCTTCGTCAGTCTTCTCAACGAGTTCGTGGTACAGCACTTCGCCATCCATCAAACCGTCTTCTACCTAAAATATTATAAGTATAGAACATTTTATATATATAATAATAATAATATAATGTATAGGGACAGTGCTGTGTGGTGACGGCGACAAATATCAGAATCAGAATATCATCACCCCATCTCATCCCGTGGGGGGCGTAGAAGTCGACCCGAGGGAATATCTACCAGAGGATGGGCAGCAGCTTCCTTCTGATTACTATGACCATCTTACTGCGATCGCCAACCCGTCTGCCAAGCGTGGCGATTATGGCATATCCCCCCAAGACGATTCTTGAGGGAGGCTGGTCCAGCAGTGGACTTATTTAGCTGTAATGATGATGATGATGATGATAGGGACAATGTCATACAGATCATCCTAGCCCAAAACTAAGCTTGTACTATGGGTACCAGGTGACGATATACATACTTATATAGATAGATAAATACTTATATACATAGAAAACATCCATGACTCAGAAACAAATATTCGTGCTCATCACACAAATATTTGCACTTACCGGAATTCGAACCCAGGACCACCAGCTTCGTAGGCAGGAGCACTACCATCTAGGCTACGTGAATATACAAAGTAACTTAAACTGGAGGAAATTTTCGGACATCATCGATCCATAAAAGTGATAGGTAATAATAATAATACTATCCTGGACCATTATTCATACACGGCCATTTGATCCCAAACTAAGCAGAACCTGTACTATGGAAACCTGATAACTGATATATTACACATACTATTTTTCTTTGTAAATTCATAATTATATAGATAACTAGCTATGCTCCGCGGTTTTACCCGCGTTAAACTTTATAAATTATAACCTATATGTTAATCTAGGGTATCAGCTAGCTCCTTACCAAATTTTATTAAAATCACTTCAGCCGTTTAGACGTGAAGTAGTAACAAACATACACACTCACAAACTTTCACCTTTATAATATTAGTAGGAAGTAGGATTACTCAGGACAAACAGACATGTTCATGCACACACAACACCTGCTCAATATTGTATTCCCATTTTTGACACTGTTTTTGTAGCTTGTTTTTAATATTTATGTAGGAGTGGAATGTTAGGGTTTATGCTTACAATGAAGCGTAACCAATTAGTGTGAATGTGATTGAGTGAAGGAGTGAAAGTAATAAGAGTGAAGGGAAGGAGGGGGAAATGGTACGGGGGAAACGGGGAGTCGTATTTGTAAGACGCTAGGAGTAAGAACAAAGAAAATAAACTGAAGAGAATCTGAAGAATCCATGTTTTATTTTGGCCGCAATTGAAATAATCCCACATTTATTTATTGTGGTACTGCGAGTAAAGACCATCCCTCCAGAGGTTTATAGTAAGACCTTGAATAGAGCAGCGCCTTAGCGATATGACATGTTTAAGCTCTCTGTCCTTTGATATGATGGACCGATGATCTTGTGAGGGTCGCTGGATGCGGATAGCGCAAGACCAGCAATTGTAGAGATCTTTGGGGAAAGCCTTTTCCCAATACTAACATATGACGTCATTTGTATTGTCGCCATAGACGCTCCGCACCGTTTTGCGACGAAGAGACAATATGTCCACATTATCCCCATCATGAATTTCTAACGCTTATATATTGATGAAATTTATCAGCTGATTTTAAATATTGTTTACTGTATGATTATACTTGTGTCTTGTTGCTTAGTTAGTCCGCTCTCTGTGTATTCTTTAACCTCATGGATCAAGCAATTAATTCACAGTGATACTTTTTTCCATAAAAATCTAATGTTCCACAACAATAAAAATAAATATGAGTCTTCTCTCAAACAGTTCATTAAAATTGTTTTGTGTGGAACCGTACAATAAGAGATATATATATATCTACACCATACAGTTGTTCAAAAGGTAATATTGTTTACTGTTTGAAATTATACTCTTGTTTAAGCTCTCTCTCCTCTCCATTCTTCCCTAGTACCTTGGCCTTAGGTTATTCATTCCATAATAAGAGGGTGAAGGTTGGATTCCCCTGTAAATACTAACCTTGATAAGTTGGAAAGAGATTCTCGGTCCAAGTTCAAAGAGTCTGATGGCAGACTTGGACTCTGCTGCGGCACCTCTTGACGCGAGGTTTTGTGGTAAAATCACCTGCGCGTTGGGGTCATCCTCGAACTCGCTCTCTGAGAGCATGCCTGCTCTGTGGACATTGACAAAAGCGGACCGGTTGTGAGTGATTACGAACACAACTCTTAAATGATAATAATAATAATATGCTGGGACATTATTTACCCATGTCCATCTGATCCCAAACCAAGCAGAGCTTGTGCTGTGGAAACCAGTCAACTGATTACTACATATACTACTTTTCTTTTGTAAATACATACTTATATAAATAATTACACCCAGACTCAGAACAAACAGACAATTTCATGCACACAAATATCTGTCCTGGGTGGGAATTGAACCTACGAGCTCCGGCATGAAAAATAAGCATTTTCCAACTACGCCAAAAGTACCTTAAAGTACGTATTAAAGTTTATTTTATTGTACTGAATGAAATATCAAACAGGATATGTTCACAGTTGCATGTGATAGATCATATCATATTGAATGCTTCACATTGCGAATAATGCTATAAATCTAAAAAAAATGCAGTAAACTTACTTGTCAAAGAACTCCGACATATCTTTACACCTATTCAAATTGGGTATCTTGCCTTGCACCATCTGTAAATTAAACAAAATTATATTTTTTTTTATGTAAATCATTTATTTTGTTCTGAATTAAGATTAATCTGTATTCTGTTGTATATTATATACGAAATGATTAGTTTTTGTAATGCTCAGAGCTAGTTGCTCCCACCGGTCTAGGCTCGCGATCAGTGCATAGATGGGTGACCGCCAAAATGGCTTAATTTCTGAGTGTCTCCGTGCTTCAGAGGGGTTAAGCTGTCGTTAGGCTATGGCAGAGGCCTACTAGGTGGCTTGAACAACTACACCCGGGTAACCACTACCCATACGATAAGCAAGCAATGATCATGTTTCATTCGTTTTTCGTCAAACATTATTGTACCTAAATAATAATATCTTGGGACAATGACACACAGATCATCCTAGCCTCAAACTAAGCAAAGCTTGTACCATGGGTACCAAGCGATATACATACTTATATAGATAGATAAATACTTAAATACATAGGAAACATCCATGACTCAGAAACAAATATTCGTGCTCATCACACAAATATTTTCACTTACCGGGATTCGAACCCAGGACCACCAGCTTCGTAGGCAGGAGCACTACCAACTAGTACGGTGACCGTCATATCATATGTGCCTATATTACCTTTTTAGTTCCCTTGTTGAGTCCGACAGGTGTGGCCCTGATGGCGTAGTGCCGCATGTCTACCAGCTTGGTGGACGGGTTGTAGTTCATGAGCACACAACGCCTGATATGCTTCAGTTTCACCTAAAATCATAACCACCATAGTAATATTCGGCAATAATCAGCATTTATCTGTTGTTATTGGCTTCACTAGTAACGCCAGGAACTCATTGCATAGACCTGGGATACATGGATGAAACGTCTACTAGGGGTCTCGTCGCCACTGGCACCGCCGGCGTTGGGGGGGGGGGGGGGGGGGGGGGGTACGAGTGGAGTTCTTTACCTCTGAGCGCCAGCGGTCCCGGGAGGGAAACCTGCTGTAGCAGCTCAGGTAACACGCTTGTGCGTACTGGGGAGGGGAGGAGGCACTCAGGCCCCTCCCATCCCCGGGTGAAAGTCTCGCGGACCCTCAGTGTACAGCGGGGGTACTGGTGAGATCGTTCAGAGCCCCCGCTACAGGCACTGTGGGGCTGGCTACCGTGGTGGTTTTAGTGGGGCGAGCCCCACACCCCGTGCGACTAGAGCATTTCCCCACGTATAAAAAAAAAGGAAGGCGCACGACTTTTGGACTTATTCGTCAACTCGGACGCGAGAAACACGCCCGCGCGGCCGAGTTGGGAAAATAAAATATTAACTATTCTTTTATTATGCGTCTCAGCCGCGCCACGCGGTCGAGTTGCCGAAGTAATTTTTTCGTATATTGTATCCGTCAACTCAGCCGAAAATGAAAAGCATTATTGTACAGGTAAGTACAAACGTGGTTCGATTTTAAATATATTTTCTATATGTTAAATAAAACAACCTTAACAATATAAAAACATCAAGATTCAACAATCGGTATAGACAATTATTAAAGTACATATTTGACGTACACACTAATGTTTTTAATATCACATAAATCATTTAACTTACACTCTAATATTTATACTATCATATAAAAATACATTAAAATAATAATCTTTTTGTAATATTGTTCAAAATTGTGCTATACTTTTGGGTTTGGCTGATATTTTTTTGTTAATAGTAGAATGCTAACTTTCAATCATATTGGTTGTACGGTGTTGTTTATTGTAGCAGTTCCATTTATTAAAAAAAAAGATTCTTCACTTAGCCACGTTTTTACCAAATCGTCATTGAATGGGACTATATTTGGAGTTCTTGGACATTGTGACATTATATACAACCAACCAGTTTTTACATCTTCTTTAGGTAGATGCGCCAAAACAGAGCAACGTTTTATACGTTTTCTGGCTAATTTAAATTTGGTTAGGCCTAAATTGTCAGCTCTTTGTCACAAACTTTTCGAAAAATGAAAATGACATCCACTTATTCGTGTTTCAGGGAATGATGCTGTAATTGCGGACATTGTTGCTTGCTCAAAGTCTAGTACAAATAATTTTGGATTAAATTGAGGGATTTGCCTTTTGATAAGGTTAAACAAAGTATATTTTTTGTTTTACTTGGCAACAAGGCATATACCACTGGCATAATATTGTTATACATCTCATTGCTTCCTAAATCAACATGCAAGGTGTACAATTGTTGGAAATAGCCTTAAACTACATTTAAAGGTTCCATCACATAAAATAGTCAAATTAGAGCGCAATAATATTGTTCTACAATTTTCATTAGCAAAAACTAGAATTCTGTTTGATTTATAATTAGAATCAGCTAATAAAAATTTTAAAATTTTTCAGGAACATCTTCACTTGGGGTATTAAAACAGACTTATGGGTCGTCCAACGATTTATTTATCTTTTTATAAAGCTTATTTTTAACATTCACTAAGTCAGGTATTTTTTTAATCAAATTAATTCCACTGTCTTTAAGTTCTGATACAGTTTCTCTATAAGCACTTGGAACAAGAATAGTATAGTCCGATGTAATTTTATCAATACACTTTCCAAGTTGTATTTCTTATTCGTTGGATGCGAAATCAGGCTCACAATTGTGTATATCCTCTCTTTTGATTGAGTTGTCAGTAGAAGTAACTAGTGCCGCCTTGCACATGGTCCTTTTTATACAGTACCAAGTGGTAGTACCATCTTTATTATTTCTTTTTTCGTTGTATTTATGCCCCGCGCGAAGAAGCAATCGCTTACCCCTTTGTGATGTCAATATTTGTAATTGGGGTTGCTTTTGTAAGCCAGATGGCCCTGGTTGTGATTCATCGCCTGTAATAGAAAAGTCATTATAGGAATTTCTTAAGCAAAATAGCATTATTTTCAATTACAATGAGAAGTAATTAACTACATGAGATTTTAGCATGATATTTAATTTTTGCCACAGACTACTATACCGCAAACTATTATTGCAAGAACAAAATAAAGCATATTATTTTATATTTTAATCATAAGCAAGCGTTTAAGGGATCGTCCTGGTTTGAACCGCTGAATTTCGAATTAATTTGAAAATATATATAGCTAGGTACTAAAGTCATACGTGATTGCTTAAAATACTTTTTTCTTTTCACACAAAAAAGCAAAAACTTGTTGCAAATATGAAATTTTTAGGACGGATCCTTAAATAGCAATCAAAAAGTGTTAGAGACAAATGCAAGGTGGATGTTTAATAAACCCTAGTGTAAATTCGCTAAACTCAATTTTTTATTGTTCTTACCTGCATTCATTGTTTTATAATATTTGCTACCCAATAAACATCAGAAGACTCTGTTTGCTTCTTCTTTTTATACAAATACCCTTATATTGCATTTTGTTAATCTCGGAACCAATTGCCTAAAGTTGTAATTGAATGAGTTGTAATTGAACGTTTTAAATGAAATTATTCGAGATCATAGTGTATCTACGCCTAGGATAAGATTATTATTTGTTTGTATGTTCTCATGTAAGTGAATTACTGTAAATTCTTATGAGAAAATAAAGATATCTCAAACATCAAGACTGGTTGCATTAGCTGTAAAAAAAATTGGATACACTATACATTTTGTTTTAGATAAGTTAAGTACAATTAATACTAATGCCGAAACTGATTCTGAACAAACTACTTATCTATTTAATATAATAACCTTGTGTAACAAATTGGTTTGTCGACATTTTAACGAAATCAAGAGAGTATTTTAGTCTAAATTAAAACAGATGTCGTTACAACAAAGCAGTCAAAATGGCGGCCATCTGCTATTCCAAATTACTGTTTATTAATTAGGATTACCAAAAAATACGATCGTGATTAACAGGAGTATGAAAAAGAATAGCTACTTAGTTATAAAGGAATATTGATATAAAATTAATATTATAAAATAGTATGACTCGACTTACTTACTTTTATAAAACGTCACAATTTTCACTTAACACAGCACCAGCTCTGTGGCAGCCTCTAAGATGGCGGCCTTATGAGTAAAAGCGACATGGATCATTGACGCGGGCGCAGTAAATAAAATATCATCATCATCATATCAGCCGAAAGACGTCCACTGCTGGACAAAGGCCTCCTCCAAAGATCTCCACAATTGCCGGTCTTGTGCTATTCGCATCCAGCAGTTTCCAGCGACCCGCACAAGATCATCGGTCCATCTTGTAGGGGGCCTGCCCACGCTGCGTCTTCCGGTTCGTGGTCGCCACTCGAGACCCTTTCTGCCCCAACGGCCGTCGGCTCTGCGAGTTATGTGCCCTGCCCACTGCCACTTCAGCTTGGCAATTCTTCGGGCTATGTCGGTGACTTTGGTTTGCCTGCGGATTTCGACATTTCTGATTCGATCCCGCAGGGAAATTCCGAGCATAGCCCTCTCCATTGCTCTTTGGGTGACCTTGACCCTTCTAATAAGGCCCATAGTGAGCGACCACGTCTCTGTTCCGTATGTCATCACTGGCAACACACACTGGTCGAAGACTTTCGACTTGAGACACTGCGGTATTTTGGACGAGAAGATGTTACGTAGCTTCCCGCTGCCCAGCCGAGTTGGATTCTACGATTGACCTCCTTCTCGAAGTTGGACCTACCTAGTTGGATGGTCTGTCCTAGGTAAATATAGTTCTCTACAACTTCGAGTGCAGAGTCACCAACTTTCAATTGAGTGGGTGCAACATGGATGTTTGACATGATTTTCGTCTCATCCATGTTCATATTCAGACCCACTTGTTGAGAGACTCTGCTGAGGTCATCGAGCATTGTACCGAGGTCTTCCATGGTCTCAGCCATGACTACTATATCATCGGCAAATCGAAGGTGAGTGATGTACTCGCCATTGACATTGATGCCAAAGCCTTTCCAGTCCAGAAGCTTGAAGACGTCTTCCGATGCAGGGGTGAACAGTTTCGGAGATATAACATCTCCCTGTCTCACGCCTCGCTGCAAGTGGATAGGTTTCGAGATCTGGTCCTGGAGTCACCTCGATATACCGGTAGTCAATTTGGCACCTTATGAGAGACCACAGCACGGCCCATGTTTCGATAGAATCAAAGGCTGTCTCATAGTCCACAAACGCTAAGCACAGTGGCTTGTTATACTCTTCGGTTTTCTTTGCCGCAGCGTATGTATGTGGTCTATGGTGCTAAAGCCTTTTCGGAAACCGGCTTGTTCGGGAGGCTGGAAGTCGTCAAACCTGCGCGCGAGACGGTTCGTAACGACCCTCGAAAACAACTTGTAAACATGGCTCAGCAGTGTGATGGGTCTATAATTCTTCAATAGGGTTTTGTCGCCCTTTTTGAAGAAGAGCACCACCACACTTCTGTGCCATGCTTGTGGCGTTTGACCATCTAGTATGACGGAGTTAAATAACTTCTGAAGGGCCCGTAGGATTGGTGTACCACCCGCCTTCAGAAGCTCTGCTGTAACTCCATCATCACCAGGGCCTTGTTGTTCTTGAGTTGTTTGAGAGCCATTCTAATCTCGTACAGGCTGACGTCCGGGATGTCTTCGGTGTAATGTCGGGTTAGTCGTGCTCTGGGATCTGAGGCATGACTTTTGACAGGTGGCTGTGTTGTCGAATATAACTGTCCATAGAACTTCTCAATCTCTCCCAGCAACTCAGGTTTAGACGTGACGATTCTACCATCCTCAGTCTTCAACTTCGTCAGTTGGCTCTGTCCAACAGACAGAGCTCTTGCGAACACTTTAGAGCCTTTGTTTCGCTCGATGGCCTCTTTAATACTAATTGTATTAAATTGCCGCGTGTCGCGAGTCAGAGACTTTGAGATCTGTCTGTTGAGCTGCCGATATCTGGTAGCATCATCTGGGGATGTCAGAACCATTTTCCGTCTATCTTCCATAAGTTGCAGGGTAAAGTCAGAGATCTTTTTAGTTCTGTTTGTACGGCGGGCCTTGAAGACCTTAGACCCAGCCGTATGGACAGCTTCTACGAGCCTGTCACAGTAGTATATAAATAAAATATACCACATGCGAATATATACTGAATCTTAAGGCACGAGTGTTTAATTTCCGTTATTCACTTGATGATGTTGGATGTGGTGACTAAGTTGCCAGCTAGGAAAATTAAATACTTGCCTATTAAAAATAATTATACATATGAGGGAATAAATTAATACTTTTCAAGACAAATGGGGATAAAAGTAATAAATTTCGAAAAATATTAGGCGTTGATCGATTTTATGGTAGACGATTATTGGTTTAAAAAAAGAAAAGGTAACCAAGTGTACAAGTATATTGAACGAACGAAAATGTCTCGTTCAAGAAAAATTAAAAGCGAATGACGAAGCCCTCAGTATTGTCAATTTTAGAAATTACAATGTAGTAATTTCGTATGATATGAAAACAGTTTCTGCAGGTACGAGCTTTTTTCTCAACATTTTTCGTAAATAATTAATTTAACTGAATTTTTAATTAAAGCCTGGCAACATTGCACGATATACCAAACCTCTCGTCTTCCTCACCACAATAATAATAAGTACATGCAGACTATTAAAGCTATTATAGAAACGGGTTACTTTGGGGAAGCGTCTGCATACTCATTCTGTGATGTGTGATTTTGATAGGTTAATTCATTGATATAAACTACTAGATTAGTAATTACCGCGCCAATGCGTAACCACTCCACATAAGGCCACAGCCTTATGTGCAGCTAATGTCAGTTCAGTGCTTAGTGAGACGCCAACCGTGTTCAACCAAGAGAAAAATGGGTAAATGCGTAGTCAAAGAATGCATTTCAAGGTCGAAAAAACATCACAAATAAAGCGAAATTACTTTCCACACGTAAGTTAATTGTTTATGTATTCATATTAACCTAAATTACGCCAAAATTGAATTAAAACATTTAATATTCTATTTAAGGTTAAGTGTTACCACTAAAACATTGGTTAGTTTTCCCACAATATTGGGGTAATTTGTAATTTATGGAATACGTAACGTTGTTACCTCGGTTTTTTAATTAAATAAAAATAATTAATTTAAGTGGGTAATAATCAATTGTCTAGTATTTTTTATAACCAATTTTATATTAATTGCAGTATACCAAAAGATGCATCATGCCGCTCACGGCGTGATGCATCTCAAAGTGGGTGGAAGTTATTCGATTGCTGCGAAAGTAGACTGGCAACCGGCTAAATCGTGTATTATTTGTTCAAAGCACTTCCGGGCTCAAGACAAACTAGGACTAAAAAGCGATTGTGGCCGAGTTTATTGTCTAACAAAGCGATTTCAATGCTTCTTGTAAGGAAAGGTTTAATTCGGTAATAAATATTGTTAGAACTTAGGTAATATTGGTCTAAAAATACTTCTTATAAAATTCCCACAGCCACAAACTGCTTTAATACAACTCAAAAAACTAAATTGTGTAGCAAGTGTTTAATGTAATTATTCCATTGTCTTTGTAAGGACTTTAAATTGGTTATATATTCTTATATATATTGCTATGTATTCTATATAATAATATATAATGCCTTTCTTAATCAGTTTCCACATTTAAATCTACTTTTCCACCATTTTGGAAACTTTATGTGTAATTTATAATCCAACATTCGATTTTTTGGTATAATAAAAAATATTGAAACAAAACCTGTCTATTATTGTATTCGTCATGCTTACTTCATTTAATAAGAAATACTTACTTTAAATAATTTATTACAAATCATCTTTAAAATAAACTTGTTTTAAAATATTTTTTTGGGGAATTTTTATATGGTAAGCAACCCCAACCGGCCGATGCAAGTTTTGCGTTTGTCTTTGTCTAATCTAAGCGACGGTATTGTCCTTGCGCCCGGTGTAAGTAAGATAGATATATGTTTTCTTTAAAATGTCTAGCGGTTTCAAAGCTACGTCGTCACTGTTAACTAGTGGTTACACTTTTTGCGACTCGCTGTAATGAGGTTTGCTTCTCTAATTATTTAACTCAATGGGTTAATTACTGTAACCCTGTATGTTTGACATTGGTTTGACGTTTTACATCGATATGCTGTATTACACACTCAGAGCGTGAACATTTTATTGCAGTACATTTGAAGAAAAACTTACTAAACACTTTACTCAATCAGCGTTCAACTTATTCTGCTAAAAAAAATATTGTTTGTTTTAAATATTTGCTACGAGAATGTACTTCTTGTATTCGGCCGAGGTGACGAATAAACAAATTCACAAAAATTAGTTGTATTGACTCGCCCGTGTAGTAATTATGACTACGGCCGCGATGCATAATAAAATAATAGGTATAATTAAATCTTCCCGACTCGGCCCGCGGCCGAGATTTTCGCGTCCGAGTTGACGAATGACTCGATTTTTGTAGCTTATTCACGTCACTCGTAAGATAACCTGTAAACAGTTGATTCAGAATGTACATTGGCGTCTGCTGTATATATAGTAAGTAGCGCCATTCTGATGGAATCACATGCCTACATCTAAGTCTATATTGTTCAATTTGGACCATAAACAAATTTACGATCCTACCATATCCTTTATATATGTATATTCTTAAAATAATTGTAAAATGGACTTACTGTAGTAATATTAATAGTAGGGAACATATTCTGGAACATGGTGGCCATCAGTTTCATATGCATGCCCTCACCGGAGAAGCTGTTGAGTACTATGAGTGGAGCGTGCTGGAACGCTTTCATCATCACATACTGCTTGCGGAGGGAAGATATCACATCTCGAGCCAAGCTGTACTGTGGAAATAAATACACAAATTCTGTCGTATTTTTTTTATCACAATATCGCTTAAAAGTAAAAGTTAAAGTATACCTAGGCCAGGTATACTTTTAAGCGTTTGAATTCTCTGACCAAATTGGAAATGTTTTCAAGGAAGGCCAGGGGGGCTACAGGCTAAGTCGACAAACATCATTTACGTGATCGGCGTTCAAATAGATAAAGGCTTAATATTACTAAAACATTCCTTCAATCGGCTTCAACGTTGACAATCGGCTTCAACATTGACAATCGATTCAACGCTTGATTAAATCATTTTTAACCTTTACTTATTTGAACGCCAATCACGAAAACGACGTTCGGCGACTAAGCCGGTAGCTCCCCAGGTCAACCTAAACCGGCGAGCATGTATGAAGAATACAATTACAGTAAACAAGGCAAAAGTGTTGTGCAAAGATCGTGACAGATGGAAATCCGCTGTATCTGCCTGCCTACCCCTCTGGGAAACAGGCGTGAGTCTATGTATGTATCGCTGAGAACTTTTGAAACATTAAATTAAGGGACACTAAGCACACCAGCTCCAACCAAGGACGGGGGTTACTTAATAGAAACAGTTGTCCTGTTCATGTGTCGAGCTTCAAAGACGCCACGAGGAGTTATACCTTAATTAGGGCCAGACGTTCTGTAGTTTATTTCAGTAGAAAATGGAAGCTAGAATACGACATGCAGGCGAATTCTTGTCGATGGATACTATTTATCCTTGACAACTTCTTTATTACGTAGGCACTAAAAGCGGTTTTTGTAGAGCAGTGTATACAGTGACATGACGTTTTACATAAAACTCTAATATCACGTGTAAACTGTGATTGTTAACTCACGTACTTAATTTTATGTTAGCTCAGAGATTTTATTATCCTGCAGAGATTGAAAAGTTTGGCCAAGACCAACATACAAGTTAATTACGCGATTTACCTGTCATAGTTCTTACTCTTTCTTTTTCTAGTCAGTTTTAATAATAACATTGACAATTCACAAAAGGAATCATAAATTTCAAGCATTAGAATAATATATAATAATAATAATATCCTGGGACATTATTTAAACACAGAAAAAATAAAAACTAAATTACACCCAGACTCAGGACAAACAGACATGTTCATACACGCAAATATCTGTCCTGGGTGGGAAACGAACCAACGACCTCCGGCGTGAAAACCAAGCATTTGCCAACCACTCCAACAGGCCCATTATATAAGAATACAATTTGCAGGTAACAGGAAGTATGACATAAACTTACATTATGTATCCGGAAGGTGAGCGTGGGCCCCCGAGGCAGCCGCGCCATCCTCATGTAGGAGCCAAGTTCTGTCTCAGTGAATAGCATCATGTGCGACACGTGTAGATATCCTGACACCGACAGGAAATCTTTTATTGTGTTCTTCTTCCTTTCCTGTAAGAGGATTTTATTACAATTACTCATTTAAATACAGGCTGTGTGTGTAAAGAAAAATAAAATTAAACCAACCACATATAACATAACTAGGGAAAAATTTTATTTTATTAAGATTTGAACTAGCTCTATAGATGATGGCGCTTTTAGTTAGAGGAATAGTCTGTGTTTCACTTCTTTTATTTCACTGTACTTTACTGTAGCCAACCCTGCAAAAACATGGTTCATCATTACATTTTAACAAACCTTATTAACTTTAAACTTTTTTACTATACATGAGAGTAATAACAAGAGTGCTCTTTCTTATACAGTTTGATTTTGCTACCAGTCAAAATTAATGGCCGATTTGTATTTTGTTGAATACAAAGGGCTAACTGCATCTTGATTGGTATATCGTTGCAGTTCCAAGTTTAAAGTGGAGATCTTAAATCTACTATATAAAAATAAGTCGGGTTTTCCTTCCTGACGCTATAACTCCAGAACGCACAAACCGATTTCCATGGTTTTGCATTCGTTGGAAAGGTCTCAGGCTCCATGAGGTTTATAGCAAAGAAAATTTATAAAATTCAACGCGGGTAACACCGCGGGGCACAGCTAGTGTTTTATAAAAACAATGGGTAAGACTGCACTGATAAATAAAAGCACATGTCACTATGTTTAAACTTTTTAATGAACTTTGTATGATTTCTATAATCCTACTAATAGCATAAATGTGAAAGTTTGTGAGAATGGATGTTTGTTTGAATGTGCAAGTATAATACATATCATGTCAATGTGTACTAGCTCCGATTTGTCTATTAATTAAATCAACTGTATTTATTTTTATGTGAGACATTTATATGGTATATGACTGGTATAAGAAATTAAAATAAAATTTCTTTGAGACAAAAAAAATTACATTTATATGGTATATTAATAAATAAATAAAAATTGGTCTAGAATTTTTAGATAAAAATTGGTAAATTGTAATAAAAATTGGTCTAGAATTGTTTTTTTTTGTTTTATGTTATATCACTTTGACTGCTGTAAAGTTTTAAATTTGACATTTTATGATGAACTAGAATTATTACATCAACATATTAATAAATTTAAATTTTTGTATAACCATTGCATGCCATAATGGTAGAACATAGTAGGAAGATACATTCACTCACATCAGGAAATATATTGTTAAAAAATGTATGTACCTATGTTCAACAATGATTAAATGAATTATGAATTATGTTATTCTTTCATGCTTAAATTAGCAAATGGATTTAGATGAAATTGCAGGACACAGCAAGTAATTTATATAATAAAGATCCATTATTTTCATCAATTATTAGTAAAAGCAAATGTTACTGCACTGTGATTGGTTAAAACTAACTATGTAATACACAATTTTAGCCTACAGCTGTCCCCTGACAATGCTATCCTAAGCCCAGTCAATTTTAGCCAAATTTAGGACCAATTAACTCAAAATAGATGGACAGGCTGCATGCATGAGAGACCAAACAAACAAATAGTGTAAAATTGTAACTTCAAGATACAATAGCAAAATAGGAAGACGGTCACCATAGCCTAGTTGGTAGTGCTCCTGCCTACGAAGCTGGTGGTCCTGGGTTGAATCCCGGTAAGTGCAAATATTAATGTGATGAGCACGAATATTTGGTTTCTGAGTCATGGATGTTTTCTATGTATATAAGTATTTATCTATCTATATAAGTATGTATATCGTCACCTGGTACCCATAGTACAAGCTTTGCTTAGTTTGGGGCTAGGATGATCTGTGTGACATTGTCCCCAGATATTATTATTATTATTTATTATAAAAACATAAAAGGTGGTCCAACAATCTCAAAGAGGCAGCAGATGCTTAATAGACGAGGGTAGCTTGGATGACTTATATGTCAAAAGGATACACTGGAACAGATAATAGTCAAATAGCCATTTATTGGTAAGATTTCTTACATGTCATGAAAATGATTATAAAAAATATTAAATGTCTAAACAATATCAATAAATCAAAAATATACTAAAACAAAACTTAAGTCAAATAAAATAATTAGTAAAAGAAAGAAAAATAACAAATAGGAATATAATATATAATAATATCTAGGGACAATGTCACACAGATCATCCTAGCCCCAAACTAAGCAAAGCTTGTACTATGGGTACCAGGCGACGATATACATACTTATATAGATAGACTAGCTGCGCCCCGCGGTGTTACCCGCGTTAATTTTTATAAATTTTCTTTGCTATAAACCTCACGGAGCCCGAGACCTTACCAACGAATGCAAAACCATGGAAATCGGTTTGTGCGTTCTGGAGTTATAGCGTCAGGAAGGAAAACCCGACTTATTTTTATATAGTAGATAAATACTTATATACATAGAAAACATCCATGACTCAGAAACAAATATTCGTGCTCATCACACAAATATTTGCACTTACCAGGATTCAAACCCAGGACCACCAACTTCGTAGCAACTACAACACAACTACCAACAAGGCTACAGTGCCATATATGATAATCTAAAACATTTCTACTACAGACTATGTAATTGTCTGGGAGGTCTTCACTGATTTAATGATAGACTGACCTGCTCATCACTTTATTAGACATTTGCACATAAGACTTAGATTACTTAACATCTTACCTGTTTAAACATTGTTTGAGCAAATCAGATATTACTCAGAACATCTGAAAAGGCTATTAGACTACGTAATCATGGAAATGACAAGACCATCCAGTTAATTGATACTAGCAACCTAACAAGACAATAAAAAATAACAGAAGCCAATGAAATAATGTCATGATTTGAGAATTTGGTCAGTGGGTATTCTTAGGGGCGGGTTTTTAGTAAGTAGTGATAAAAATATTATTATTTTAAAGAACACATGATTAAAATGTATTCCCTTAACAGATATCTAAGGAATGTTGGTGGACTGATACTTTAGATTTATTTATGTTTAAGTGGATATTTAAGTTTTATATTTAACATAAAATTAGGTATTCATTATGCTCAAAAAACCTACGGGATGTAAAATTACATTATTTGGGAGTGTTCTACCAATTAAGATACAATGAATATTAACAGGTTGTTGAAATCATTTTACAGTCTACAGGGATTGGTTATTAACACTATTCTACAGTGATATTGAATGGTGAAATTAAATAATACTCCAGGGTTCCCTTAAATTTTAATAAATAAAATTAATCTAGTGTACCTTTAGTTGTGAGGCTGTAAAAGGCTCCATAACCTTTCTAAAGTCCTTCATAAGGTCAATTAGGTCCTTACTGCATTGTCCACGATGGATCACGAACGAGTGAGGGGCCTTCACGAGGTTCTCAGGCTCCAAGGATTCCTTGGTCGCCGGATTCTTCTTCACACATTTTCCTTTACGTTTCCCCATTGTAAATTAGTTTAGATTATACTAGTTTAGTAAATTATGACTGTGTCTTGTTACAGTTAAGGTTATTTAAGAAACATTCTCTTCAGAATTATTTTTATTGTATATCCCACGAGTGAGTGTTTATTTTGAGGTTATGTATGAACTCACGTCCATGTTTTTGACACTTTGAATGTTGACAGTGATATTTGCCATTCAGAAATGTTTCGTCCATTATATTGGCATATGAACTTTTATTGTTTCTTGACGAAAGTACAGTCGAGCTCAAAGCTTTTATTGTATAGATTGTTATCAAATATGCTCCCACTTTCAGTTCCTAAATGTAAAAAATATTTGTAATGTTAACCTCTCTTATGTTGAGAGCCGCACATAAATATTAAAAACATTCTTTCGAATTGATAACAACTTTAACACGGCATTTAGGTTTGCTTTTTGTGTATACGTATTTCGTATAACTAATCATCATGATAACTTAAACTTACATTGATTTAAAGCGTTAATAGCCAGTTTATCTCACCGATTCGGAAACAATCGTCGATGTTAAGCAACTAGGCTCGCGGACAGGCTATAGAAGAGTAATGCAATGCAGCTCGTAGGACGCGGCATGTCGCATCACATCGTGGCGTCCCGCAGCAAGCCCAGCTCCACTCGTATTCAACTAGTTTCGCTCTGCGCGGATCCGAAGTTGGTTGTATGGTGATGTTTGATTGGGATTTAGTATTAATAGCAGTAGTTGCTGAAGATGAAGAGACTAATACGAACTGATAGGTTGAAGAAAAAATCTGGATAATTTTTTTGTGGTGAACAAACAGGGGATACAAATAGGGGATTCAAAAACTTATTTAATGATTTTAGATAAGCCACGGACTACAGCGGTGGCACACCGCGCCAGTTCATGGAATGGAAAGGCATGCCAAGGCGGTGTGCGTCACGATTGCTCCGCCACGTTATCCAAACAGAAAAAGAAATCCCTATATTTTTTGTCAAAATTAGTCAAAATCGAAAGGAACAAACCAAAACTTTGTCAAAGCAGAAATAAAGAAGTTACAGGGGTTTTAAGTTGGCCGCGCGAACGTAACGTGCACGATTGCGCGGCCATGGAGATCTCAGTAACTAATTGGGATAGAGATCTAAATCTTTTTGTTAATTGAACATTTCATTTGTCAACAATTGTCAAAAGAAGAATTATAAGACTAAGATCAATATTTCACGAAATATTCACCTTGGAAGTTATGGCCGCGCAATCGTGCACTTGATGTTTCTTTAATCTCGATTATTTCTTCAAAACTTAAGATATCATGCAGTAAAACTGTTACTAGAAGAAAGGTTTTTTTTTCAGTGGCTCGCAGGCGTTCCCAGTCGGCAGACGCGTGGATCGTTTCTGTATTGTGATTGTGAACCGGTTTTCGATCGGCAGTTCGCTCGACGTGCGCTTGTTTACTTTATATTTAATATTTTTAATGTGGTTTGTTAATGAGTAGCGAAAATGTGATTCATACGCATATTGGGACAGCAGAATTAAGCGAGATGATTACGGTACCGGGTGAGATAGCAGGACCGAGTAAAGATAATTTGTTAGAGAGTGAGAACTTGGGAAAGGAATCGAATGCGGAGGTATATAAGCGAGACCGGTTTTTAGATGACAATGAAATATGGACAACTTCGATAAGGAGAAGCAAACGGTTTGTTCGAGATGTGGATTGTGTTCGTACTCCGGAAGATATGATTGAATTGAGTATTACATCTACAGAGAAATTACCGGGACAAGTTGGATTGTCGAAATTATTTAAGACGCAGAATATTCAGAATGTTATTGGTATTAAATATGTTAATGCATACAAGGCTTTCATCCGCTTTAGTAAGGAAGAGATGGTGGAGGCCTTGTATGAGTCTTCATATTTTAAAAGCATAGGGTTTAAATGTCAGAAAACCTTTGACCTTAGTTATACATATGGTGTTGTTAAAGAAATAGAGTTAGAGATCAATGAAGAGGAAATACGTGAGAGTATAACCAGTTCATCATTGATAACAGGAATAAAGCGATTGAATAGAAGAAACAGTCAGAATGGAAAATGGGAACCCAGTGAAACAGTTAGACTATGCTTTAAAGGGTTTTCGGCGCCTTTATATGTATATCTCAATGACGTTAGGGTACAGGTTTATCATATATTTCCCGGTGACTCAATGTTCACGCTGTTGGCGATTTGGTCATACCCAAAAAATGTGCCCGTCAATTAAAATAGTATGCCCTAAATGCAGTAAGGATCATCCAAATTGTGAAACCCTGCTTTTTAAATGCAACAATTGTGGAGGCAAGCACATGGCGTTGTCAAAACAATGTCCAATTTATATTAAAGAACGGACGATAAGAAACTTTATGGCTGAATTCAACTGCTCCTATAAGAAGGCTCAAATGTTGTATGTCGGTGCCACAGCTAAGCACCAGCAAGATATTGTTGAATCAGTACACAATTCTGACGATGTTATATTACAGAAAACCTGTGCCAGTACCTCTGAGGCTCCATTAAAAGACCCTTGTAATCGAGATCCATCACCTATTTTGGTCGGCAGGACGTATGCAAGTGTTGTAAAGAAAAAACAAAAGAAACAGTTGCCTGAAAAACAAAAAAAGAAAGAAAATCGCACACGACACAACGACGCGTCTAACCTTATGGAGTATGAGTCTACGAGGGAGAAGTCTACGGGGGAGTCTGATTTAGACGGTGATACAGAAAATGAATGCAAGTCAATTCGGCGAGAGCATCCCAGGGTTGAGAGTCAAGGGAAAACGTTTGATAAGTTAAATTGGATTAATTTGTGGAAAAAACTTACAAAGAAGATACTTGATAGTAGCCTGTCTTGGGAAGAACGGTTAAAAGGGGGTGCTGAAATAATTTTTGAGGGTTTAAAAGCTTTTGTGGTTAGGTGCATATCTGATTTTAATTTCGGTTTTATTTAAATATGGATTCCTGGGCCAATAAAGAATCAATTAATATTATACAATGGAATGCACATAGTTTACGACCAAAATCGATAAATTTTGAACTGCTACTGAACCGAGAAAAAATCCATATTGCTATCATTAATGAGACATGGTTAGAGCCAGATAGTGAATTTAGAATATCTGGGTATAATGTATTTCGACAGGACCGGTACGATGGGTATGGGGGTATTGCTGTATTATCCCACTGGTCCATTAATGCTAAATTTTGTACAGTTAACATTACTAATCAATTTATCCAAGCGATTCATATCCAAGTTTATAATTGTGGTGATCTAAAAAATATAATTTGTGTGTACTGTCCTCCATCTGCGACAACAAGCAAGAGAGAATGTGATCAAATATTTAAGATTTCAGAGAAGGGAACGCTTATTGCGGGAGATTATAACGGACATCACCCTAATTGGTCCACTAGAGTAGATAGTAGAGGTTCGGATATATTTGATTCTATTGTAGATAGTAATCTTTTTATTTTAAATGATGGTTTTCATACAAGAATTCAGTTAGTTAATGGTTTTCTGCAACAATGTTCCCCTGATATAACATTAGTATCTACAGATTTAGCATGTAAATTTAACTGGAAAACGTTAAATGAAAATCTAGGCAGTGACCACTTAATAGTTAGTATAAAATTTATTTGATCGTCAATAATTCAATTAAAATCCAAAGAAACTATAAGAAAGCAAATTGGCAAGGTTACTGAGAGAAACTTGAACTTTCATTGAACAATTTTTTTTACCATTATATAATCAGTTAGCTTATGATTCTTTCATCAATATATTAAATGAAGCCGCAGATTTATTTATCCCCAACATTAAAATTTGTAATAATCCTATCCGGCAAAGCAGATTTACACCAAAACCTTATTGGAATCAAACTATATCTAAGGCGGTAGCAGAAAGACGGTTAGCTTTGGCTCTGTTTAGACAATCTCCAAACTCAGATAATTTTGACCTTTTGCAACAGAAAATAAGTAAAGCTCAAAAACTGATAAGAGAAGGTAAGTCAAATTCTTGGCAGAGTTTTTGTAATCGAGTAGACAATACGACAACTACTTCCGAGATGTGGTCACGCATGAAATGGTTTAAAGGTTAAAATCTGCTAAATCTGTTATAGATCACGACACGGCAGAGTCGTTTCTGCGTTCTTTATGTCCGGATTTCGTATCACCTGATATCCCCAATTTCATATCCATTAATCCTGCCTTATGAGGTCCAATTACAACGGAGTAGTTATGTAACGCCATTAAAAGTTCAGATACGGCACCAGGAGACGATAACTTGACATATTCTATGTTTAGAAATCTTCCGACAGGTGGAAAAAAAATCCTTGTTGCCCTGTTTAATCGATTTTTAGGTTCCGGTTTCGTACCAAGACAATGGAGACATATAAAGGTAGTTCCAATACCCAAACATGGCAGAATTCCAGGATCGGTATCAAGTATAAGACCAATCTCTTTAATATCTTGTCCATGCAAGATTTTACACTCTATTTTAGTTAGAAGATTGGAATGGTTTCTAGAAAGAAATAAGTGTTTTCCGCAAGAAATGACAGGTTTTAGACGGTCACAATCATGTATTGATAATTTAACTCGATTAGTATCTACAATTCAAATAGGATTCTCTAATAATAATCGTATAGCGGCATGTTTGTAGATATTGAAAATGCCTATAATAATGTGAATGTAGAAATTATGTTAAAAACTTTAGACAGTTACGGAGTGGGAACTCCCATATGTAGATATTTATGGGAATTTTTAAATACGAGGATGTAATCGATCGAAACCAATAACCATATTAAAATATGTCGCACAACAGGAACTGGCCTAGCACAGGGTGATTTAAAGTTTTGGCTGGCTCTAAATGGGGTATGCACCCGAAACATTTGAGAAGATTATATTATATTAGCGTGATTAGAAGTAGAATTGACTATTGTAGCTTTTTGTATGATACAAGCTCCAAAAGCCTTTTATATAAGCTTGATAAAGTGCAGAATCAATGCATGAGGGTTATTGTTGGATTTATAAGAAGTACTCCGACTCATGTTATGGAGGCGGAGTTGTGTTTGCAGCCATTAAAGATACGGAGATATTACTTAGCTGGAAAGTTCTGGCTTAAGTCTCGGGCGGTTAATAACAATATTAGTTTAGAAATATTAGAAGAGTTATCAAATTTGTGTAATAGTAGTAATTATTGGAGAAGAAAAAGAAATCCTTTGTTAGTTGATTGGCATTATTATTTTAAGAATACTCTTATTTATTCTTCAGTCATCTTGGATATGTTCTCGCTGGATTATTGGTTGAGTGGTGTTCATGTGTACGAGATAATCAAATGTAATGTTAAAAATATTAATGCAGCAAAACGTTTGATAGATCCGTCTCATATAAAAATGGTAGGTATGTCAAAAATTTATTGATTCTGAATATGGTTCATTCTATAAGATTTTTGTGATGGGTCAAAGTGTAATAATGCTGTTGGAGCAGCTTTTTTCGATCCGTTGAACGGTTTAATGGCCAAATTTAATATTAAGGAGAATATTTCTATCATGCACGGTGAATTAATTGCAATAGCAGAAGCATTGTCTTATGTTTCCCTTGATGGCAATAATTTTGTGATTTTTTCGGATTCGAGAAGTGCTCTCCAACATTTGGCTCGGATAACCTCGAAATTTCGAGGACTTCCGATAGCCTACGTTATCCTTGACACAATATGCAAGCTTCGAATGAACCAAAAAAACATTGTGCTTCAGTGGATTCCTTCACATGTTGGTATTGTTGGTAATGAGGAAGCCGACCGATTGGCGAAAGAGGCAACAAGTGAAGGTATTTTGTATAAGAGCGCCCCAGTTCACACTGAAATTTTAGGTGAAGTTAGAAAACGTTGTAGAGTAAAATGGTCCGAATATTTTGATGAGCGTTCCCTGTCTAAAGGTATTTGGTACCGCACTATCCAGTATAGCCTTTTGTATTACCCCTGGTTTGATAATAAAAATATGAAGAGAGATCAGGTAGTAACATTGTTCAGACTTCGTTCCGGGCATATTCCATCCAATAGATTTAAACATTTGATAGGACTTGCAGAGTCACCTAATTGCGAAGCTTGCGGTGTGGTGGAAGATGTCCAACATGTATTGATGGAGTGGCGAAGTTTTAAGGTCACAGTTACAATCGAATGATGTTGGTGCATGTATAATACTTTGTTGGCTACACCGGGATCCAGACAATGCTATTTGTTGTATAAGATTTATGTACTGTCAATGTGTCCTAGTTTAAGGTAGATATATAGTACGTTGTCTTACGGAGGTGACATCGTCATTTAATGTACAAAGCCTCCTTAAATAAATTAGATTAATAAAAAAAAAAAGGTTTTAATATGTCGAAAGTACCGAAAGCATTAGAGAGAGAGAGTTGGAAAATCTGGCTCAAACTTGCTTAAGTATGATAAGTGAATGGGGTAAAAGAAATCGCCTTACATTTGCTCCTCATAAAACCTACCAACTCCTTCTTAAAGGTGAACTAAAATCCCCCCCGGGCGTAAAACTTAATAATGTTACTGTAAAACGCAAAATATCAACCTGTTATTTGGGTTTAGTTTTAGAAAAGAATTTCTCGTTTATAGAACATATTAAATCAGTTGGGGAAAAAGCTAAGCGAAACTTTTTTGCACTTACAAGGATATCGACGGCAACCTGGGGCCTCTCTTTTAATACTCTTAAAATCATTTACGGGGCAACCTATCTTGGGTGTATATGCTACGGCTCGCCTGTGTGGGCTGATAGGGCTACCATCGGAGCTGCTCGCCGTAAATTACTACAAAGCCAGAGGTTGGCGTTGATATTTCTGTGTAAAGCCTATAGAACAGTGAGCACAGAGGCCCTACCTGTCCTAGCGGGTGTACTACCGGTTGATCTTGAAGTTCAAAGACGAGCAGCAATGTATTATTCTACGCGCGATAATTTAGAAAATGATTTCGTATCATTACGCGACCGTGCGAAAATAACCAGGCTATTTATGCCAATAGCTGACTTAAATAACGAACTACTAAATGAATGGCAATGTAGATGGAATACGTCAACCAAGGGTCGCCATCTGCACCAGTTCTTTCCGGACGTACGCGAACGGTTTAATAAAACTTGGCTAATCATAGACCATTGTGTTGCACAATTTCTTACAGGACACGGCAATTTTGAAAGTAAATTGTATAGTTTCAAATTAGTATCTTCACCAATCTGTCTGTGCTCAACATCCAGTAACGAATATGAACAAACTGCTCACCACATCCTGTGGGAGTGTGATCTCTGGCAAAATCAGCGTGATATTATGTTAAACAGCTTGCAACCAATATCTGGAGTAGTTTATTATACGGATCTTGTAGCAACAAGGAACAACTTCCGTGCGTTTAAGCGTTTTTGCCATACCTACTATTGGAATCAAATATAACAGCTCACTTAGGACCCTTAAATTGATCCTCGGTGCTTTTGCAGCTGGCTTCTCTAGTTGCAAATCTCCCATTTTATGAGGCTATAGCCTCTTTACATCATTCTGTCTCCCGCTTTGCTCTGGAGGGAAGTGGAACTATTCATTTTCTAACTCCTCCTTTTTTCTGTTTCTGATTAAATTCGTTGCGGGATCCAAGACAGTTAAAGCGATTCCCCGGGACATGCCTGAGCTTCACCGCTCCGTGTCATTTCATTGTGTGCCACTGTTGATCCTGGCTTACAGGAGTTGCAGTGGTGGGTAAGAGGGAGAGACTAGTCCCGTCTTTAAAAAAAAAAAAAAAAAAGTACCGAAAAAACATTTGATGCCACCAAAGTTTATTTAAACTGACGAAATCAAGGCAAAACAAAAGTTACGTGGCCGCGCAATCGTAACGTTACTTTGAACGCTGATATCTCATTATCTATAAAAGTTAAGATTTCGGTGTTAACATTTATTCGCAATATTAACCTAATTAGATTGACATAGCGTTTTACCCTCAGGACAATTCTCTACGTGTGTAATCTCAAAAATGATGATATCTCTTATAATGTTCGAGTAGAGTGACCATAATTTCTGTTAAATATGAGGATATCTTTTGCTCTACTAGACGAAAATGTACCAGTTAGGAATAATTGTTGGAGGATTAGCTAAAATAATACTACTGCCTATTAACCGAGCACATCTTAAATTCTTTTCTTTTTTAATTCTTTTCGTTTAGAAAGACAACGCCCGCAAACATATAATAGACTAGCTGTGCCCCACGGTTTTACCCGCGTTAAATTTTATAAATTATCACAGCCCCTTCCCTTATATGTAGATAATATGTAGCCTATATGTTGATCCGACCTCTTAGTAATATTCATGCAAAATTTGAAGTAAATCCATGCAGTACTTTTTGAGTTCAGCCCGGACATACATACAGACAAACAGATAAACAGACAAAAATTCTATAAACTATTTTTTTGGCTTCGATGTCGATTGTAGATCACGCCCCAATTATTCTTTTTAAACAACATGAAATGTACAGTTTGACATTCCTACGATTTTATTATATGTACTAGTTCTGTCCCGCGTTTCACCCGCGTTAAATTTTATAAATTATTACAGCTCCTCCCCCGTAGTATGTAGCCTATATGTTGACCCGACCTCTTAGTAATATTCATGCAAAATTTGAAGTAAATCCATGCAATACTTTTTAGTCCGGACGTACACACAGACAAACAGATAAGCAGACAAAAATTCTAAAAACTATTTTTTTGGCTTCGATGTCGATTGTAGATCACGCCCCAAGTATCCTTTTTAAATAACATTCAATGTACAGTTTTGACATTCCTACGATTTTATTATATGTATAGTATAGATATAGATAAATTACTGGAGTACAAGCAGCAATGTCGCGTCATGTGGTGAAAACAGAACTAAGTTCCATTTTTTGGCCTTGTTTTATATGGCATGATTTGAACATGTGTATAAAAGAAAAGAATATTGTATTGAACTGTCTTATCTTAGCCAATTCTACAATAATTATTCCTAACAGATACATTTTCGTCTAGTATAGCAAAAGATATCCCCATATTTACATTATAAGAGATATCATCATGTTTGAGATTACACGCGTAGAGAATTGTCCTGAGGGTAAAACGCTATGTCAATCTGATTAGGTTAATATTACGAATAAATGGATGTTAACACCGAAATCTTAACAATTATAGATAATGAGATATCAGCGTTCAAAGTAACGTTACGATTGCGCGGCCACGTAACTTTTGTTTTGTCTTGATTTCGTCAGTTTAAATAAACTTTGGTGGCATCAAATGCTTTCGGTACTTTCGACATATTAAAACCTTTCTTCTAGTAACAGTTTTACTGCATGATATCTTAAATTTTGAAGAAATAATCGAGATTAAAGAAACATCAAGTGCACGATTGCGCGGCCATAACTTCCAAGGTGAATATTTCGTGAAATATTGATCTTAGTCTTATAATTCTTCTTTTGACAATTGTTGACAAATGAAATGTTCAATTAACAAAAATATTTAGATCTCTATCGCAATTAGTTACTGAGATCTCCATGGCCGCGCAATCGTGCACGTTACGTTCGCGCGGCCAACTTAAAACCCCTGTAACTTCTTTATTTCTGCTTTGACAAAGTTATGGTTTGTTCCTTTCGATTTTGACTAATTTTGACAAAAAATATAGGGATTTCTTTTTCTGTTTGGATAACGTGGCGGAGCAATCGTGACGCACACGCCAAGACGTGCCGTGGCGTCCCCCGGTATGCCACGTTGTACCGCGATGTAATGGTATCGAAATAACTTACTTTGCCGTGGCATGCCGTACCACGACTTCAGTCTGCGCCGGCCTATAGACTCCTGCAATACCAGAGAGCTGCAAGTACGTCGCCAGCTTAGAGGTTTCTGTGCTTCGGAAGGCACTGTATGTTCCGCTTGTAATCGATAATGGTCGATACGGTCAAATATGTCACTGGCGTAACCACAGCCCATAGGTACTGCTGAATGAGTAAAATAATAATAGACGAATAGGGAATTCGTGGCAGGTTATTCCTAAATAAATGAATTACTTGCAAATATTTGTACAGACGCCAGCACATCAAGCTACTCCAATCTGTCAAATGAACATGGTTGAAAATCTATAAAAGAAATTTGACAAATTGGGGTAGCTAGAGGTGCTGGCGTCTGTACTACAGCTTGAGTAAGAAAGACTAGGAAATGTAGAAAAAATATAAGGTGCGAGATAAATAAAACGCAGCAAAACAAATCAAAACAGCTTTATTTCTTGCTGGCTCATCTGTGAATTTTCGAAAACTGCACTAAGGATTTTTGTCTAAGTCCCATTATGTATTTTAGAGGTTTTGTTCAAATTATTTCATACTTATACAAAACCAAGTGAGAGCTTAGATTACAGTATCTTAAATGTTAAAACGAATAAATACATATTTCAAGTTGTCACTGTGTACTCCGTGAGGATTTGTACCAGCTTAGTGAACCGAGTTGAGTAATACGAGAAGTAACAGCTAACCACTCTAGCCACCGTGAACTCGACTAATCCGGCGACCGGTCGCTCGACAAGTCACCGCCCACCCACTACCACGGTCCACTCGCACTAATAATTCGATAGAGAGAAAGCATTATGGTACAAAAACATTTAGGTACTTATCACGACACGTAAATTAATACTGATAGCAAACTCATGGTAGTGGCGGTCGAATCACAAATCAATATCTATATTATTATAAGTGCATTAAGGTTCGAAATCGTTACCCAACTATTCTACTATTTTTGGATCTGAATTATTAAGAAAACGTATTTGGTAGCAAGTCTAACTTTTAAGGTTTTCGTGTTATCTAACTATGCACCGAGAGGCATGCCTGCTGTCGTTTCGAGACTATAATGAGTTCGCTAACCACCGACATGCACCGAACCGTATATAATGGATGAACCCCAACCAAAATATACAAAACATATATCTTACATATTAGAGGTGCAGTAGAAAAGTTACATCAAAATAGAGAAAAAAATAGTTTTTTCGTGAGGAACTAGACCTTATCATTGATAGTCATTCTTTCTTCTTTGCATTATGCAATTTAAACTTTTTTTTAACATTATAGCAATCACAATAAAGAATGTTGCAGGAAAACGAAGATATTTTTGTTATTACGAAATATAAAAGCCCCTATTTTACCCCTACTATTAAATTAGCTACTATCTATAAGTTCATTCTATACTATTCAGTTAAATACCGTATCATTAATTTTATTTAAAACCATATTTATAATGTTTACACGTACATGTGCAATGAGAGTAAAGTAACACTGACAAAACATTGGCGCTCAACATCGGAATCGAAGTGGGACCACAAATTCACAACACAACACTTGAACTTGGCTGTCCTTCAACTTCACGATTACAGGAAGTAAAATATGAATATAACAATTTTTATAAAATGAGGTAAAAAAAAAAAACTTGTTCTAAAAAATGAGATATCACGAGATCAGTTTTACTCCAATAACAAAGTCTCTCAGTATTTCTTTACTTGTACAAACTTGCATATTGCTGCATCTGTTCATTCGTAGCTTACAATGAAACCACATTGAAAAACATCAGGATAGCATCTTAAACTGTACTTAACTTAAAAACAAAGAAAGAAATAATTCTTTATTTTCTCTATGAAATTGTTCTAGATTATTGACAAGATATTTCGCAGACAATTTATAAATACAGAGGGCTACAAATAAACAGATTGACACACAGACTAAGCATATAATGTTATCTAGGAAATTAATTATTATTAATAGGGTACCTTCAACATGTCAGAACGGTACCCATCAAGTAAAAGCATCAAGCTATTTAAATCAATTAGGGTCGCAGAGTTAGTAACATAGACTTTAAGAATTTTAAGTAAATATTCGTTATAGTTAAAGTGCGAAAAATTATAGGCACAACTCATTCAATAAAATTCTTCTACTAATTGAAAATGGTGATAAGTTTTTACTTTTTATAATTTTTAATTTGATGTCGTGGCCTAGATGTCTATGATGCCAAAACATATGATGAATGATAAATACAATTGCGCCAATAAGTAAATATGTACTACCCTAGGGATGTACCAACTAGAAAACCGTCATTAAACTATCGATGAAATAAATAAAATTAGCACTAAAAACTCTACCAAAGTCTTAAATTTGAGCTAACTTAATCGATGTAATCATTGGTAAACCTGTAACATTCCCTGGAACTCGTTAAATTAAGTAAAATAGTCGAATCTACCATGGAGGTAGTAATTTATTCGACTAAAATTGACCGTGGATACATCCCTAGTTCGTACATGAACATTGCACATTTTATCGCCTCAAAAATGTATAATCGTATTGAACGTGGCCACTTACGTTAAGCAGCCAGTACATCCGAAAATCTACGAAACACAACTAGTATCAATCACATACAAAAATGTTCTACCACAAATCATGTTCGAAATGTTCGTAATAAACTAATAAAAAGCTACACTCCCTTGTACGAAGCATCACAAAAATCCTACAAAGAAACGTGTAGACATAACAGAATATGTTAAAATCGAGCAAAATGATCGATAAATTATTAACAAAATATGTTATATGCAAAAAAAATATAATTAAGGTGTCGTACGCAGACCGATGGTGGAAATCTGCGAGCGATAGTTCACTAGTATGAACTAGGTATATTACAAAATTGTTTCGATGCAAGTTGGTGCTTGCATCACTTCCGATCAAACCATAGCCAAGTCGTTTAGTGTTGATCCATCTGAAATTAAATATAGACACATTATGAGTCTGGACAACAAAAGATGATATAAAAAAGGTTTTATTGACGAAGACTTTAAAAAAGCGTTTGTAAATAGTCAGAACACATTTGTAGTAATTAGTTAAGTATACATAATTTCTAACGGATTGTATGAAAACATTTGTAAAACTTTTTTTATAGTCATGATATTTAGCTAGCTAGTATTAAGTTATTGTCAAAGAGATTAGAGAGCTAGCTAGGGTAGGTTCCTCAGCGGCGAGGATCGCTTTGGCCCATTACCGCGTGATCGGTGATGTGCATGGTGCATGTGATCACACCCTCATTTAAAATTTCGTCTTTTTGCATTTTTTAATTTTATATAGTAGAACTAAATTTCAAAATAATAGATTAGTAACTTGTTATTTATTTAAGGATTTCATAAAATATATGCGATAAAACAAACCGCACGGACGGACTAATTATTTTTTTTTGTAAATTTTATACTATCCACTATGTTTATGTACTGCATTGTGATCTTGACAAGTACAAGTGTATGTTAATACCCAAGTGCTGAATAAATTTCATTTCATTTCATTAAGGTAAAAAATTTAACTAATTTAGACCACACGACCCAACTAAAACTTAGATCTAGTTAGAGAGAAAGAAAATGTGTGCTCGCATCTCACTCCCTTGCCCCTACAGTAATACACGAAACCTAACTCTCTCTCTTTCTCTCTTCACTCTAAATTATATATCCGTCTCAACTTAGTTACGCTTTCGTCACGCATTCGCCAGCTTACTCCCCAAGTGAAGCGGGCGCAAAGAAGTTTTACTTCAAAAACCAAAAACCAGCCAAGTGCGAGTCGGACTTGCACATGAAGGGTTCCAAATTGCGGTTTATAACGTATTAAAAAAAACTACTTGCTAGATCTCGTTCAAACCAATTTTCGTTGTTAGTTTCTATGGTAATGTACATCATATATATTTTTTAGTTTTATTATTGTCTTATTTTAGAAGTTACAGGGGTGGGGGACACTCATTTTACCACTTTGGAAGTGTCTCTCGCGCAAACTATTCAGTTTAGACAAAAATGATATTAGGAACCTCAATATGATTTTTGAAGACCTATCCATAGGTACCCACAGGTATGGGTACGACGAAATTTTTTTTTTTGAGTTTCATTTCTATGTATGGCGACCCCCCAAAATTATTGTTCTTTTTCTATTTTTGTGTAAAATTCTTAATGCGGTTCACAGAATACACCTACTTACCAAGTTTCAGCAGTACAGCTCTTATAGTTTCGGAAAAAAGTGGCTGTGACATACGGACGGACAGACAGACAGACATGACGAATCTATAAGGGTTACGTTTTTTGCTATTTGGATACGGAACCCTAAAAAGAGAAATTATTATGATTTGGGGTGTTTATCTATGCTTGAGTACGTATATATGTAAAGAAAGAGTATTTCTTGAATACCTTAGGTGCATGGCAGAGATAAAGAAATACATTATTTTCTTTTCATTATCATGCCATTTAAAATTTTACTGTCATATGAAAAATTTTATTAAAATAGAAAATATTGCATTCTTAATAATAAACGTTAAATGTCGTTTCTTTTGGAAAAAAGCAACGCATTGTTTTATTTCAAATGCCAACTTAAATGAATAGACAAAAACTATATATTATATATATATTATAGTAATTGAGCATGCAGCACCATGAAACTTCTTATAATGACAAAACATTTGCATAGTACCTCAGCTGTTCATATTTAGCTTCTGAGGTGTACTTCTACAACACGTAACTACGTTCTTCTATCAATTGTACGTCACTTTTGTACCACGTCCGTGGGGTCGGAATATATAGCTCTTTCTCTCTATATAATTCTACAGATCTTACAGACAATAATATTCTCTAAGTTATATATACTACTGTACCGTAACCCGCGGTTTTACCCGTGTTAAACTTCATAAATTATGGCCTATCTTAATCCAGGGTGTCAACTAACTCCATACCCAATTTTATTAAAATCCCTTCAGCCGTTTAGACGTGAAGAAGTAACAAACATACACATTTGCACACTCACATACTTTCGCCTTTATAATATTAGTGTGATGTATACTACATAAAATATAATTCAATGTAGATAACAAGCGATCATTAAATACCAGTGTATACTATGTGAATTAAGAAATTGACTGTTATGATATATGTATGATGCACATTGCATCAGCCTGACGACCGCCGTGAAAATGCTGACAGGACTCAACGTGACGCACGAGGCGCCTCGACTGGCGGTATTATATAACCATATATCTATAGCGTGTTATTATGTAAAATGATTTTTTAAATGAGAAAGATTTCGTATTTTCTTTTTATTGACATTGCTATGGTAGTTGGATATTATTATTATTAGATATATTGCGCGTATGATCGTGTCTTTTCAAAACATCTAATTAAACTCGTTAGCGATTTGCTAACGAAGAATTTTTAGGGCATTGACGCTCTACTTGATTCTTCTACTGTTCCTTCTTATTTATAGAAAGTAAGAAATACTTTCATTTATAATACACATACATACAAATTAATTAAAAGGTGCTTAAAAACAAAACAAAATGTGAGCCGTCACGGGACGCCTGGCAGATGTGAAACATCGACATTATTTTGTAAAAGTAATATGCAGAAAAGAACATATTGTGATAGAAACTAAATATGTCAATGATAAAATAAAAAGTCGATTGCGCATGCGCCACGGCATGCGTCGCCACGCCAGAAATCTGTTTTACGTGCGGCTATAGATGTTTCACATCAAAAATTGCAGTGTGCCATAAATGGGTGCCAACTTCAGCATAATCTACAGCAAAAATTACTGTAGCGCTGGTATTCTAGTTGGCCCCGTTATCGTCTCACTTTCAATGGCTGTAATAAAAATCTCCGCTCTAAGCACGTTCTACGAAGTCCATCTCATAACTCTGAATTCAATTACTACTCTTTTTTCGTCCGATCCATCCTTCTTTGGAATAAGACTAAACATATAAAAATAAGGTTCGAGAACATATTTCAAAGAAATTTCAAGCATAATTATGTCATCACCAATTTTAATTATTATGTAGTATGTAAGAGCCCAATATTCTTTGGTACAATTTTAATAGTTACTATTGTTAAAACTTTAATGTATATTTTATATCTTCTAATACTACATATTGTATCCCTTATAGTGCTTGGGATTATCTGTTAGCAATAAGATATCTGTAATAAATAAATAAATTAGCAATTATAATAAGTACGTACCACCATTCAGTTTAAACTAAAGATAATGGCTTTGGTGTTACGTCCACTTATGTACAATCTATTGCACTAAAGTAAATGCGGGTGTATATATATTTCAAAATTAAACGTACCTGTTCCTGTCCATTCGTCTCCTGGGATTTCATCACGTCTGGGAGGTCAGGCGGCGAGGAGTACGGAGTCAGATCCAAAGCCTCAAATTCACCACTGTCCTTCCTATACAACAACAAAAATAATGATATTATAAAGATAATAGCGCAAGACCGGCAATTGTGGAGATCTTTGGGGGAGGCCTTTGTCCAGCAGTGGACGTCTTTCGGCTGATATGATGATGATAAAGATAATAAAACACCTTAGCATTTGACTGTACTCCTAGTCTGACAGATGTAAGGCTGATTTCAGAGTGACGCGCGCGGCACGCGCCGGAGGCCAGCGCGCGTGCGAGACGCGTCACTGTGAAACGCTAGCTGCCAGTAGAGGAGCTCGGGCAGCGCTGGCCGACGGCGCGCGTGTCACCGGCGGCGTGTTTGAACTGCGTGACTATGAAACGCAACTACTATCTAGTGTAATTGTAAGCGCGCGCGTTTGGACGGCGCCGCTCGCCGGCGCGACTCTGAAATCAGCCTTACACTCCTGATTTATACTGGAAGTGGTCCCACTAAAAAGCTTCAAATACTAGTCAGGTCACACTCATATATATATATATATATATGACCTGAAAAATAAAATTCTTCTGACTAGATTAAAATAAAATCTATAATAATAAGGTAGGGCATAGCGTTCATTCGCTCAAAGAGCAGCCCGACTGGGGAAGTACCTCCACCTTACAAAAGACATTCCTTAAAAATTTCATTAATAATCTTAATGTTGTGTTTCTGCGTGTAGTAAAGTCGCCAGAGCTCATTGGGGTAGGGGAAAGGGTCTGCGACACTTGTTTGCCGACCTTAAAGACCGGTATCGCACCCGCGACTAATCGTCAAAATCCCTCGACTATAATCTAGCAGAGAAGCAGTAACTTTTCAACGAAGTACCACGGCTAAACTTGGGTGCATTGAAATCGGGTCTCCGTTTAGAACCTACAATGCTTTGGATAGACGACACATGTAAAACTTAAAACTTCCCTATCTTTGGGATTAAAACGGTTTTATAGGAGCTTAGCACCTGCTTATATGTAATACTATCTGTGGCCCGAGGCTTCACTCGTGTTAAACTGTATAAATTATACCCTATTGGTTATTTGGATATATAATACAAAGTTGCATCAAAAATCAGTTCCGTCGTTTTTACGTCAAAGAGTAACAAACATCTATACTCACAAACTTTCGCATTTATAATATTTATGGAATGTAACATATTGGTGATAATACTTTTAATTTCAGGTCATCAATATGTTTACCAAATACCGCAGTGTGTTAAGTCAAAAGTCTTCGACCAGTGTCAATGATGACTTATGGAACAGAGACGTGGTCGCTTACGATGGGCCTCATAAGAAGGCTTAAAGTCACCTAAAAAGCAATAGAGAGAGCTATGCTCAGAGTTGGTAGAATCAGAAACGTCGAAATCAGCAGGCGAACCAAAGGAGCCGGAATAGCCCAAAGAATTGGCAAAGTGAAGTGGCAATGGGCGGGGCATATAGCTCGTAGAACTGACGGCCGCTGGGGCAGAAAGGTTCTCGAGTGGCGAACACGAACCGCAAGACGCAGCGTGAGCAGGCCTCTTATAAGGTCGACGAACGATCCTGCAAGGGTTGCGGGAAGCAGCTGGTTGCGGGCAACACAAGACCGGCTATTGTGGAGATCCTTGGGGGATGCCTTTGTCCATGAGTGGACATCTTTCGGCTGATATGAGGATCAATATGATACTATATCAGCACAGTCCACGATAGAACCAGATTGTTGTTGTGTGAAATTAATAACAAGTGATCCCCACCATACGTCAAAAATAAGATTAATTTGGGGTGACAAAGTTCTATTACGGCTCTACAATCCAAGGTCTCAGAGCTGTACTATAAAGTGTAAATCAATACTTGGTCAAGGCCTCAGCACACAGTGCTTTATTTATTAACGAATGCACGAGTGCATAGCGGTCATTTTACAAGGCGTAATGCGACACAAGACGAAATGGAAAAAGCAACTAACATAATTTATCTTCATGACTTTATATCAAATTGTGTACACAGAGAACATACTTTTAACTGATCTATTGGTCTAGTGGTTAGCGACCCTGACTTCTAAGCCAGAGGTCGTAAGATCCGTTCTGTGTCTGGGTGTAATTTATCTAAAACTACCCGGCGATCTTTGTCGTACGTACCGCCATATTTTTTCCCGTCAATACTTTTTACTCTAATATTTGCATAATTATAATGCATTGTAATGTACAAAAGTTTTCGTTTTTATTTCCGGAGAGATAATAAATAGTGCTGAATAAAATAAAACTAAAAAAAATGATCTGTCAGTTTAATTCGCACCACTCACTTTTCGGAGATTTTTAAATACTTGGTATTTTTTCACACAACCCTTTTCCTGACATTAACAGACACATAAGAGAAAGATTTATACAATTTGGTGCAGTCGTTTGGAAGTTATGAGCATACAAACATTTCGGTGATTCATTTTTATTTATCAAAAATATGTATGTATTTAAAAATATATAAGTGTGCTTAACAGTTCTCTGGTTCTATCAACGGAGTTGTGACATGTGCCATAATCGCCTAGCTTGGCGAACGGGTTGGCGATCGCAGTATGATGCTGCCCGAAATATTCCCTTTTAAAGATTTCTACGCCCCCCACGTTTGTAGGCAAACACAGGGGCACTTCTTATTCCATCACTCTCATATATAAACAGAACCAGAAAGAGGTCAGGTACAGGATAGACAGCTTTACGCGCACTTCAAGGGAAACTGACAGCTCCCATGATACTGAAAATTTCTTACCCAATTATTTTTTATCGCATTATCTGCGGTTGATAAGCAAATGCTTTACCAACAAGGCATGCAAAAGTGCATACTATACCATACAATACCAAGTGCATACTTTATCATCTTGCGATCTTAAACACAGCTCTATTTTTGCCATAGGAGCATCCATTGATATGTCATGATGTAGACTTGGTTTACAAGTTGCCTTTACAAGGCTTGTTATGTCCTGATTCTAGTTGTGTAGGTGTTCTAAATGCAATTTATGGCTCCTTCTGAACTCCTGTATAAGATTCATATTTGAGCTCCATAAATGTGATCATATTTCTAAATTTAGTACTAAGCTTGAGCATCTCACTATATCCCTTTGCATCCCAGCAAATTAAATGGATACATTAAAAATAATATGATGTGTCGATAAGAATAAACTTATTTACTGCATTATTTTTACTCCATCCACTCCCACTTATCTTAAACAATGGTTTTCGTTCCTTCATTACTCATATTCAAAATTCCTGAGATTGTCTGAAAATCTTACGCTAAATTTCAAAACTAAATGAATTTACATCAATGAACACCAATATTATCTGCAGCAAAGATTGCAGCAGAGCCGACAGTTGTGCCTAGGGGCTAACAACATACTCATATGAAATGTAGATATTTTAATATGATAAAGACAAAAACAAATTAAAATATAATGCATTATTTTTTTTTATTGTACTGGAACCTGTCTCCTCTGGGAAATTCAACAGTACTGGAATCTGTCACCTTCTCTGGGACATTCAGCAGTACTGGAATCTATCTCCTTCTCTGGGACATTCAGCAGTATGTGGGCTGGTTTACTTTAGTTGTCTTCCTAGGTTAAAGACCATTGTTAAGCCTTATACTTTATTTCGACTATAAAATTAAAAAGTGTGGCACTCTTTAAGTAAAAGCAAGTATATATTGTTGTTTTTTGTCAGCATTTAGTGGGTATTCCAAGGGAGCCCCCCACACATCCTCCTAAATAAATAAAATCTTTATTACCAACTAAACAATTACAACATATTTTTGCTCTGTCTCTTGGGATAGGCGTGAGCCTGCACCCCATAAGACACTGCCTTCCATAAAACTGAGTTACAACATTTGTTTAGGTGTTCTTAAAAAGGTGTTGCAACTTTACTCATGCCAAAACACTGTTTATTATGTAAAATTCTGTGTGAATAATTCTTATGCTCAACTATGCAAGTGAAAGTAGTGAAGAAAATAGAGGAATACTGACCTTAAAGCCAAACCAATAGGTGCTGGACACTGAGCCTTGGCAGAACCAGAATTGAGTCCGTACTCCGTCAGGGTCTTGTCATCCTCCATCAGTTGACTGTCCTTGTTAAACAACATTTGACATGGTGGAGGTACCTTCAGAATACCTGGCAATAGACACACAATTACTACAGATTACTGTTTCATGAGAACAATACAATACTCAAACAAACAGATATTCCTATTCATTTTATTCACATACCCTGCTTTAATCTGACAAAGCCATCTTTAAGTGTACATGTTTCCTAGACACATTTTTTACTGATCATAAGTTGGCTAACAAGAAAATGGTCTACTGAATGATTTTATTTTGTTCCAAATCTGCACTGGTTACTGTAGCATATTGCACTTGTGACACACATGGGTAAATAGTTGTTATGGTTCCTGGACCCTGGTGTCACCTGGCACATATCTAGCCATTGTGGCCTCTTCAAGAAGTTTATTATATTGTGTTTGAAGAATCACATCCTAGATTTTTTTGAAATTTAGGAAATATTAAATTAATAATTTAGGAAAAACTCTTCAAGGCCAACCTATGAAATGAAATTATCAACGAAATGACAACTGCAAATATTCACAGATGATAAAATTAATAAACATTAAAAAAAAGTAATACATAGATTTGAAGAATCACATCCTAGTTTTTTTTGAAAAACATTGGCAAGAAGGTTATCTTTATATAATGGAACAACCTCACTGGCACTGAACCCATGTCACCATAATATAGTGATACTGTATCTTAGTATAATTACATATTATATGTTAGCCACTAGATACAAAAACATTTTAAAAATCTTCTGAGGTGTCAGCAATAGTATAATAATAATAATATCTGGGGACAATGTCACACAGATCATCCTAGCCCCAAACTAAGCAAAGCTTGTACTATGGGTACCAGGCGACAATATACATACTTATATATATATAGATAAATACTTAAATACATAGAAAACATCCATGACTCAGAAACAAATATTCGTGCTCATCACACAAATATTTGCACTTACCAGGATTCGAACCCAGGACCACCAGAGCTTCATAGGCAAGAGCACTACCAACTAGGCTACGGTTACTGTCTGAATGTCGTCGGAACGAAGTATAGTCATCATGATTAGACTCAAGGCTATTTCTATGTATTTAGCTTGTCTCATTCCTAATAAAATGTATCAAATACACAAAGTATGGTGAATGAAGATACCATACTCTTGCCTATTGCCACATTATATTTTTACAGTTTGTATTGTAACTGATGCAAGTTTTTTCAACTTTTTAAATTACTTATGATCCAATAACCAGTCTGAAAACCTAGATAAAATACAGAACAGACTAATAACTTGAACCCAAGGATGGTAAATAATTGTAAGTTATCGACTAAGATCACAGTGTGTAAGTTCCTTCTAAATAACAACAGAATTACAACCTGAACTTAGCACTAGAATTATCAGGGCTTTATTGATAATATTGATATGATAATCACAATACTAATCCTTTGTACCTATAGAATAAAATTAAAAGTACTTTTATTGATTAGCAACTCCACTTCTTACGTTTAAATATGGAATACAAAAATACGTTGATACATAATTTGCTAACGTATAGTCATTTTGAAAACAACGCTATACGCGACCTACTTATTACTGTGCAAGACGAATTTTCAAAACAATTCAATGTGGTAATAGTAATTACAATCACGAATAACGCTGAATAACACAAGATTTGACAACAAAACCTGCACTACGCGGCCGTCATTGTATCCCGACTATAAATAGAAATTTCTCATATCGCGGCAGTTGCACTCACCTTCGATCATTTTCTTCAATTCTAGCACTGTTGTCGTGTCCTTTGCGTCAGTAAAGATGGTTAATTTTTTTCGCCTAATCATTAGAAAGACATCCTGAAAACAAATTTCAATTTTTGAGGTTACATCTTTCAAACGAATATTGCATATCCTTGATAACATTGATTCCACAATTTGTAGTGTTTAATAATACCAGATTAATCCCTTCTGGATACTTACCATGGTGAGATGTTTTTTATATTGTATTTTACCTATTTACTTTTAGGAAAAACTCTTCAAGGCGTACCTACGAAATGAAATTATCAACGAAATGACAACTGCAAATATTCACAGATGATAAAATTAATAAAGATTAAAAAAAAGTTATACATGGATCCTAATATCTTTTCACTATTTTGAGCATATCATAGGTATTTTATGTCACAGTACATCTTAGACGAAGGTATAAAACAAAAATTAATGTAATTTAAAAGGCACAGTATAGCAACTAAAGTGACAAAAAAAGTTTAAGTAAACTCGCACCACACATCATACTTTTCTAAAGGCATTTTTCTGACTACATCATTGAAATTTTCTATAGCAAAAGTCTTATAAGTATTACATAGTAAAAATTAATAATTTAACTAAAATTCAGTTTTTGTTAATTTTCTGCCAGTGGCTTTAAGGAGAGCGTTCTATCTATAGTATAAAATACAGTGTGTGTTGATAATGTCATCCTTCCATCCTTGAGGTAATCCTTCCTCTATTTTCTTAGGTGTCTCTCCACCGGCTAGGAAAGATGCCTACATCATTCACCTCTCCAAAATGTCAAATCCATTGGCTTTCTTTGACTTTCGTCCTATTTCAATTCAACCTGTCCTGCCCAAAGTCCTAGAATGCAACATTCATAATCAGATTAGTAGTTTCCTTAACAAAAACGATCTTCTTAATCCTTTCCAGTCTGGTTTTCGGCTTGGATGCATTACCACTTCTGCCCTGGTTCATACTACGGAGGATATTAGAATTCACATGGACAAAAGAAAGGTAACGGTCCTATAATATATGACTGATTTTGGTATACTTCTCTGGATTTTACGCTCTCTAATTTTATCGTTGTTGTCATAGTTGACGCTTCGTATTTACATACCTGTCTGAACGCGACGCCGGTGGTGCATACGTGTAGATTACACACTGTCTCGTGGCTTTTTTTTTTCATTGCTTTTTGCAGTTTTAAAAATTATATTTCTAACCTACTTCTTTTCTCCTACCATCTTTACGAAGACGACTTTCAAATCTATTGTCAAGCCTAAAACACAAGGTTACCAGACGCTACTAGAATCGGCGACCTGTGTTATACTTAAGTTAATAAAAAAAACCTAAATCATTCTGGTTGGTAGCCCACGTATGATGGAGTAGATACTGAGAGGTACTTTACCATGGAATCATCTCCTTCAACTCTATTTAAATTATATTCCAATACTAAATTATGCAAATATCAAGTATCTTGATCTCACCGAAAGCCGACTTGATAAACGTGAGTGACTTTAAAATTCGTAATGAATTTCGTAATAAGTGGTTACCTATACGCCATCACCGTAATCGTCATATTGTATCATTCGTGTACAGTATACTGTTTCTTCAGTCTACTCCTAGACCTCAAAAAACGTTTGTGATATGAAGCTATATTCCGAAAATGTTAATTTAAGTGTGGCACTATAACTCCTATTATAGTATGTATTATGATTATATTTACATACAAAGACTCACGCGTTTTTCCTAGAGGGGTAGGCAGAGACAGCAGGAAATATTCTGATGTAAAATTTACGGAGTCATTACAAAATATCTTCGCAAAATATGCGGAAGAAGTCGCGGACACAGCTAGTTGTTAATCAAATTTATCAATGTTCAAAGATAAAATCGATTACATTTACCAAGCGTCTATTATTTGTGCGTTCTGAATGTCTGGAAAACTTATTTTTTTTATATAGAAACATAGTAATATTTATAAATCAGTCCATTTAGAATATTAATGAAACGTAACCATAATATTAATTATTATTATAAAATCAATAACTAATTAAGGATAAGTTATTCCATCTACATAAAACTATAAATAAAATGTTTACAAACAAATATCATGAATGACATTAGGAATGAGTTAACATTTCAGAACGCAATTTTTCATTTGCTTTTACTTCGCTAATATAAAGCTATTTTGTATTTAGTGTTTTATAAATATGTACTGAAAATTACCATGCCATATTTAGTGTTTACTAAAATATTTTCCAATTAGTTGTAATGTAATTATACTAGAACTGTTGTTAACTGTAAACAATAGCCTGAGATCACATAACCTCAAACTTTTGTATCACAATATGAATTCTCAACTTTGTGTAAATTGTCGGAATGAAAAACCTGTGAATTTGACTGATAATAGATTAGTGACAGAGAGCTGTGGGCATGTGAAGTGCATGGACTGTTTGTTGCGCGAGAAAAGTGGTTGTGTAGCTTGTTTGGAAGAAGATCTCGAAAAGTGTGAAGCGCAGCTTGAAAGCAGTTTAGATGAACGACTGGTTGGCGACAGCCGGCCTGAAGTTAAGGAAAAGCTGTACAATGTTGCTAATAAGGAGATCCAATGCGAACCTGATTTTGAGTTTTATAAAAAGAAAAAACCTGAAACATCACATATTAAAATAGAAAACGGTTAGTAGTTCGAGCTTTTTCTTCAAACGTCTTAGTTTTAATGGTGTAGTTTGATTAACCGTGGTAGTATTCAAGCCGCCCAATAGGTCTCTGACATGGTGACATGCTGTCTAACAACTAGTAATGAGACCAACAGTTTAACATGCCCCCCAAAGCACATAAATGCTCAGCACCCATTTCTTGACACATTACATATATTATATGTAATTTACTTATTTATATTCTCTTTCTTGTGTATGTGTTTACATCCTAGGTTGATAAAGCTGATTATTGAGATAACACTTTGATATTGTAATTGGATGGTCATGGATTTCCACAAAGTGCTTGATTTCATTACTCATTTAGGAAGATTATATATCAACTAAGTTACAGATAGGTTTGTTTAAAAAATAAGAGTACTAAGAAAGAAGTCCAATGTGGATGGGCTACAGTTGGTAATGACATTATATCACTCATTAGTAAAAGAAAAACTAGAATGTGATATCAGTTTAGAGTATTGGCAGATAAGGGGCCTTTCAGCATTTACATAGGGGTTCCAAGGTGGAGGGGTGTTCTCTACATGAGCTCATCTTGTAGGAGAGGAGGGTAAAAGTCATCTTTAAGTAATAAGTTTTCAATCAGAATGCACATATTAAACACAGACGGTTACTGTAGCCTAGTTGGTAGTGCTCCTGCCTACGAAGCTGGTGGTCCTGGGTTCGAATCCCCGTAAGTACAAATATTTGTGTGATAAGTACGAATATTTGTTTCTGAGTCATGGATGTTTTCTATGTATTTAAGTATTTATCTATCTATGTAAGTATGTATATCGTTGCCTGGTACCCATAGCACAAGCTTTGCTTAGTTTGGGGCTAGGATGATCTGTGTGACATTGTCCCTAGATATTATTATTATTTTTTTTATGTGAAAAAATGCCAGTACAGCAACACTGTAGCACATCTAAAACATATTACAAACAAAAGAAATAAATTGTTATGCAATTTCTTTCTTTTGTTTGTCTCAAACAAACCATCAAAAGAATATGGAGGAAAAGAATATGCAGTCAACTTACGAACCTTGGATCATTTTGACATATGTTACCAGTGATAGAAATAGGTAGTTCCTATTTGCCCAAACTTCGAAGAACAGAGACAAGAAACTGCAAATATAAAATAAAAAATCAAAAAATCGCTGGTCATATCACTTTATAATACACATAGAATATTGTTGTAACAAATATTATTTTTTTATTATTATCTATATATTTATATTATTTTTTAAATATGATGTAATTGGAACAAAAAAGCATGAAACAAAATGTACAGATGGAAAAAACTTAAGTTACAATGTTTATCTATGTCATATTTATTTTACTGACATTGAGGGATGCAATTTTAACTCATATCAAAGTACAAATTAATCTTTGAAGTATAACATTTAGGACAATTGTTAAACAGTTTTAATAGTGAACTACTAACTGTTTGGTTTTGATACAGATCTTGTTGCATAAAAAATTCCATTTATTAACATTAATTCCTAAGAAATTCTTTATTTGTGTTAAAAATACCATACAAAATAAAGATCAATTTTATTTAATCCATTTAATCCTTTTTTCGTTTTTAAGCTGATATAGGATAAGTTATTATTATGGAGTTATAAATTATAAATGTTATGTCTAGTCGCAAATTTTAGGTACTTAAATATAGATGAATTACTTATCCTAAATAACATATTTTATTAATGTATTTAAGTGTCCTCCCAAATTTCGGGACAGCATTTAAATGTAAAAATAATTGTGTCTCTGCTCTTCGAAATTTAGCAAAATAATAACTACCTATTCCTATCACTGTATGTTACCATTATTATTGGACCTTGCATACTTATGGTAACAAATAATGTCACAGTATGTGGTAAACTACCATATTGCAAAAAGTTTTTAAATACAATTACTTATACTTATATACTACACAAGTTTTTAAGCACAATAAATCAAAGAAAACTGTCTTTATAATGTGTTCTATTGTTTTTAGATGCAAATGGGAGGTACTATGAATGCACAGTGTGTCACAAGAAGTTCCATGCCCGCAGTCAGGTAGCATACCATGCATACTGCAATGGACAGCGGAAACCTTTTCAATGTCCTGAATGTAATAAGGTATGGATGTAATGTGTGTCTGTTTATTATATGTTTGTAAAGTACCCCGTGACACAGGGATTACATTCCCTAGTGCAATTAGCGCAACAGCTTAGTGCAACAAAACAAACAAGACTACAAATTTACCTTATTTATTATTTTTTTTTGTTTTTAAAGAGACAACACCCTCTTTTAAAACAAAATAAATAAGGTCAATTTGTAGTCTGTATTTAGTTTGACACAAAATACGTGGTGGGTTTTTAAATTAATAGATATTTTTTACACGTGCCATTGTGCTTGCAGAAAATATATTCAATGTATTTAATTTATATATTTAAGTACATACATATCTATACATATAATAAATCTGTAGAAAAATAATTTTTGTACATCAAAAGAAAATCCAAAAAAAATAGCCAGGGTATTAAAGAACAACCAATAGAACCCATTTCCAGCCTTTTTAGAATTTTTGTCTGTTTGTCTGTGTGTCTGTTTGTCTGTTTGTCTGTTTATATGTTCGGGTATCACGTAAAATATACTAAAGCAATGTAGATAACTTTTATACACAACGATTGAGCGTAACTTGAGGTAACATTTAGTTTTTGTTTTATTGCAATCGGTTCAGTCTATCAAAAGATATTAGATTTTAAAGTAATCATGAAGAACAATAACACACATTTCATTACTTCAAGATGAACTAATGTTTATAGTTGAGCTACCTAACTGTCCGATAGATGTCATTGTGCATATTATGACATATCTTTTCTGAATGAACTAGGTTGTTAGTTGATTTTTGTTTCGATAGATGTCGTTGTGCATTTCTTTTGACTCGCGGTGTTAAGATTTGCCCGTGTTTGCTGATTGCATGATTACGTAGGGTTTTGAATGTACTGAATTGTTTCGAAATAAGGTCTTGGTTGCCTAGAAGTATTTCGTTGTCCAAATATTGGTTATTAAAAAAATCTGTTTTCTTTGGGCAAATTGAATTATGTAGAAGGTTGGATTTATTATAATTTAATTTTAAATTATTGATAGTTGATTTTTATTTCGATAGATATCGTTGTGCTTGATAGTTGAATTTTGTTTCGATAGATTTGTTGTGCATTGCTTTTGACTCGCGGTGTTAAGATTAGGGCTTTGAACGTTCCGAATTGTTTCGAAATAAGGTCTTGGTTGGCTAGAAGTATGTCGTTGTCCAAAATTGGTTATTAAAATATTCTGTTTTCTTTGGGCAAATTGAATTATGTACAAGGTTGGATTTGTTATAATTTAATTTTAAATTATAATGTCAGTCGATCGAAAGTTTGTGCTGTCGATTCGTTTGTAACGCGAATGTACAGACGATTCGAATTTTATTGAGCCTGTCCGATTGAATGTATTTGAATATAGTAAATTAACCCTGTCTCTCATAATTTTCTCAGCACAAATCTATATACCTACCTATGTAAAAGAGGAAACTGACTGACTGACATATCAACGCACAGCCTGAACGGCTGGGGTTAGAGACTTGAAATTTTGTCGGTAGGTACTTTTATGACGTATGCATTCACTAAGGAAGGGTTTTTGGAAATACTAACCCTAAGGGGGTAAAATAGAGAATGAAAGATTGTATGAAAATCCGTCATTTTTGTAGTTAAAGGCATTGAAACTGATATTTAGTAGTTCAGCTAAAAATAAAAATTTATATTTTAGAATTTTTGTAAATTCCACCCCAAGGGCGTAAAATAGGGGATGTAAGTTTGTATGAAAAGTGTGTAATTTTTTAAGTGAAAAGCATGAAAATTGGTATGGCCTTTCCGTTAAAAATAAAAATATGTATTTCAGGATTTTAGGAATTTCCACCCCTAAGGGCGTATAATATTAAAAAATAATATTTCAAATTCCTCAGAACCATTATAGGTATACCCACACGCAACATGTTGCGTGTGGGTATACCTATAATGGTTCTGAGGAATTTGAAGCCACCTAAACTTTGCAACGGCACTAGGCTTCAAGTCAAAGCTGTGCATCGTGTTATAGAGGCTACTATTATGCCTGGATTCGCCCAGGGAGAAACAGTGTTCGTGTCACGTATTCCGTTAGTGCCAAATGATCTCCCTTTTCAGTTTAAAATACTGTAGTTCCCTAAGTGTGTGTCGCGATAACCATAAAAAAATCGCAAAGTCCAACTCTCAAGTTAGCTGGAATTGTCTTAAGGAAGGCGGGCAGGTTCACGTGGCGTGCTCACGTGTGAGTTCATCCCACAGTCTGGTCCATGTAGTGCGAGGACCTACGTCTTTAGCTGAGCTCCGTAAAATGAATTATATTGAACATCCCACATACCAGGCCGCTTGCCGAGCACGCCATTTATTAGATGGAGGTCAGCATTGGGATGACGCTCTAGCGGAAGGATGCGTGAGCGATAGTCCACATCGCTTGCGACATTTGTTTGCCATCTAACCAGTTATGGCAAAAGTACCATGACAAGTTTGCTGAAGATTTTATGAGACATGTACAACTAAATACTGATGGAGAAATTCCTGACAAGGTACGTGAAATTTGTCACAACAGGTCCTTATTGGCTATTCAAGAGATAGTTATAAGTATAGGAGGGAACCTGATCAGTCAGAGGCTGCGAAAATGCACAGGAGTTTGCCAATTTATTGTAAAAAAATAGGCGATGGCACATACCCCGTACAAGAAGATGGAAAAGTTATATTGATTGGTAATCTCTGCTCTTACGTTACATCACAGCTGGAGCTAATTTCTTCTGTGTACGGAGATACCACAAACATTGGCAATCAAGCTGGTTCTTGGCTATGTCAGCGAGCTATTTTGACTCCCCGCAATGACCAAGCTGCGGCAATTAATTTCAGCCGGGAATAGTAAAGAATATAGCTCAATAAATACAGGTATGGAAGAAGATGACGCCACGCACTACCCGGTAGAATTTTTGGATTCCCTCAGCACACCCGGACTTCCAGCCCACAAAATAGTTTTAAAAATCGGTGTACCAATAATTGTCCTCAGAAATTTATGTCCCCCCAAACTTTGTAACGGCACTCGGCTCAATGTCACAAATCTGCAGCAAAACATTATCGAATCTGAAATATTAACAGGTTGCGGCGCCGGTGATATTGTTTTCATTCCAAGGATACCTATAATTCCTTTTCCTTAAAACTTTCCTTTCTCTTTCAAACCAGTGCAATTCCCAGTCAGTCTCTGTTATGCCATGACGATTAATAAAGCTAGACATTATCCGTTGCGGGGATGGACCTAAGTATTGGATGCTTTTCCCATGGTCAACTATACGTAGCTCTTTCACGCGTAAACAATCCCAATAACGTTTTTGTGTACGCTCCAGATGGTGGTGGATAGGTAAAATAAAGAAGCACTAAATTAAATTAAAAAAGAAATTGTGTCGGTATCCTCCCACAGCGCTTTACACTAAAAAATACATTGTTAAGTTCCGACATCCACGCGAACGAAGTCGCGGGCACAGCTAGTATTTAATATATTGACATTATGGAGCCCAGGCTCTATGTTTCATTTCTGGCATATCTGGAAACAACAATAATATATTAGTTTAATGGGCCGGTTGGCATGGTTGGTAAGGAGTCACAGCTCCTTAGAGCCACCCGGCACCCACTCTGCACCGACGCGCCTCCTGCGGCTAGTATTCTTTATTATTATGAACTTGTATGGGTATGCGCTCACTATATCAACTCCGTAGCATCACCGGATCGCCTTGGTCATAAGCCTTCCACGCGCGGACGGCGGGCGGACCACTCAGGCTGAGATCTATAGAGCGTACTTAGACTTTGCTCAGACTTTACTTAGACAGAAGTTAATGCATGTAACGAAATTACAATTGGTGTTTTGACTTTGTCTGTCTTAGCTTATGCTAAGCATGATCTTAACTTCAAAAAGTCTATAAATACTAAATCAAAGTATAAGCTTAGCATACATTTAGCAAAGTTTTACGTAAGTAAAGTTTGAGCAAAGTCTAAGTATGCTCTATAGATCTCAGCCTAAGTAACAACTCGCTGCTCGCATGCTTGCCTTGTGTTGAAGGCGCATTGCCAACGCGCGGGTCCCGAGTGGACCACGTGCTGCCCGCCAATGATTCACGTGAGGGCGATACTTGGCGATGCGCCGCTCCCCACTCCGAAATTACGAAACACACGTGTAGACCAGAGCCAATTGTTAACAGACTAGGTACTCGAATATTCGTGGACCAAGCGACGTCCACTACTTGACCACTCGGCGTTCACTCGTTGACCGCGCGGGGTCCACTGGTTGACCGCGCGGTTGTTTATTGGTGATAACGCGGCGTCTACCCGTGGCCCACCTGTCGACAACGAGTGGACGCCGTGCCGTAAGTACTCTTTATTCTGTGGCCGTGCGACGAGGCGGTGCGTGGTGGGTGCCGGGTGGCTCTAATGAGTTGCGACCTTCTATGAAACTCAATAAATTGAAGAAAATTACTGCCTCATCATGTCTTTCTGACTTCATTACAAGCATATTCTATACTTAAATAGATAGAATTTTAATAGAATTAAAAAAGAAGGAAGTTCTCAAATCAACTGTATGTTATTTTTGTATACAAGTTGTAACATAAATAGTGGTCATAACTTAAGGAGCTTAATATATCTATGAAACTAAACTACGTGTAAAGCATCAAATAGTAACATACGTAAAATATAAGATTAACTTCCCGTACAAATAAGTTTATCAGCAGGCGCATTATGTAAGTCAACGAAAACTATTTTTGTCTTATTTCTAAAACTAATTTTCTTTTGTTTATTCAGTTTTATGATTGAATTCCGTCTACTATTTATGTTATACCTTGTATAAAACATTAAGGGCATTATACTTACATACCAAGAATGAGCAGCAATGTCTCTCGTTATTGCTAACCCGTTTGCCAAGCATGGCAGTTATGGTATATCTCTCCGAATGATGGAAACAACTCCATTGGAATTCTTTTGGGGAGGTCTTTACCAGCAGTGGATGTTATTCGGCCGAATTGACGATGAATGGATTATATTTGACTGAATTTCACTTGTTTCAGAGTTTCGCAACTCACTCTCACTACAAATACCATATGCGTGTGCATCGTAATGAGCGCACCTACAGCTGCGAGGACTGCGGCGAGGCCTTCTTCCAAATGTCCAAACTACAGCGCCATAAATTGAAACATACTAGTAAGTAAAAAACATTATTTTTTAATGGTCACCTGCCAATACTTCAGCAATTTTGCCAATGTCGTGTAGTGGCTATGCATGGGATAATGCAAGATTAATATTTAAGTAGAAAAGAGCTAAATTGTGGTAATATTTTGAAGCCTGGAACAAAATAAATGCAAATTATTATTAGTTATAGTTGCATACTGAGCTTATTTTGGGTTGGTATTCAATCTCTAATAAATGACGCTGTAAAGATCAATCTAGATTACGCGGCGCGTGTATGTCTTTTATTTCATTGATCTGCCCATATGTTTGATGAAAAACTATTTAGCAGAAATTTACCAAGTCTATTGTTAAATCGACGTTCGCCGTGACTCAGTCAAGTAGTTAACTTGTCCGCTGATACTAACGTTTCGGGTTGGATCCCCGCACAAATATTTGTTTGCTCGTAATTATAATGTCTGTAATTTATCGTATGTATGCATTTAGATATGTATTAGTATGTTTATCACTTATTTAGTTACTGGCTTTGCCTAGTTTGGGATTAAATGGCAGTGTGTTACAATTAACATGTGTGCATAATGTGTGAAAATAAATATCTTGGGACAATTCCCAAGATATTTATTTTCACACATTATGCACACACGGTCATCTCATCCCAAATTAAGCACCGACCGTTACTATAGAAATCAGATAACTGATATACCACATATAATACTTTTTCTTTAGTAAATATATATTTATATAGATAACTAGCTGTTACCTGCGACTTTTTCCGCGACAATTTTGAATGATGACCAATTTAACCTACAACAAAAAGTCCATACGTGAAATACTCACCTTGAGAAACTGTATAATGAATGTAAATAACTAAAGAAAGGCCATGCCATTAAAATTCTGTATGTCGATTCTGCCAGAAACGGTATACAGAAAAACTAGGCCTTTTAAATATTTTCACTATAAAATGTTTCACTGACTCATTATTTAACACATACTAAATTTAGTATAATTTTATTATATTAATATGTTTTGATATTAAAAATATTACAAACAGACACTCCAATTTTATTTATATGTATAGATGACAATAGCAGTACCCGCGCTTCGTCCGCGTGTTAATTATTTTATTTAGATTTATCCGTTTTTTTTTCTATAATAAATGTAGCCTTAGTTAATCCTTATTACATCAGCTACCTGCCAATAAAAGTCCCGTCAAAATCGGCCCAGCTATTTCAGAGATTAGCTGGAGCAAACAGACAGACAAAAATTGTTAGTTGTGTAAGTACTCTATATATATTCATGTTTATGTAGTAAAAAACGGTTATTTCAATATTACAAACAGACACTCCAATTTTATTTATAATTATGTTTATATAGATTACACCCAGACACAGGACAAAGAGACATGTTCATGTGCACACATCCTGGGTGGAAATCAAACCCACGACCTCCGGCGTGAAAAGCAAGCATTTTCCAACCACGCCAACAGACCCGTCATTCCCGTTATTTATTAATGTTACCAAATACTCATGCAGGAATCTCCTAATGACTCTTTTCTAGAGGAGAAGAAGTATGCATGCAGCCAGTGCAACAAGGCTTTCAACAACATGACTTCACTCCGTAATCATGGCCTCACGCACACAGAGGAGCGCCCCTACTCATGTCCCACATGCGGGCGGCGGTTCCGTGACAGTTCCAACTATAGGAAACACGTCGCGAAACACGGTGAGTACAGTTGCGAACCTACATGTAGGTACAGTCAGATTCTCTCTAAGCTATGAGGCCTACTGGCTGGCTGAATAATTCTAACCCTAGGGTAATCATTGAGACAATAAGACCTAATTCTTAGCATTCCATGGATAGACCGTGCGGAAACCGGGTCCATCTCGTGGAAGAGGAGGGAACATTCGACAGAGTCTGTGACTTGCGATTCAGACGTAGGTTTAAGGCGGCTCCTTTCGATGTATCAACGCTCACTCTCTCAGTTTTTCTCCCTCTTCCTAGCCAAATTCGGTATGATTCTAATAATGCTCAAAACTATTTCTAACAGAGAACTTACGGAAGTTCTTGATATTCATAATTTTTTTAATAGGTTGTAAAGGTTTTTGCTCCTTCCACGGCATATAAATTGATCACATAGTAAGTATTGTTCAGTGTTAAAGTCTTGTGTGTAAAACTAAGTGAGTCGGGTGGTTGCAGGGGACAAGAAGTGCGGCATGGCGTGCGGCGCGGCGTGCGCGCGGGGCGGCGCGCGGCGGCCGCACCAGTGCCCGCGCTGCCCGCAGGCCTTCCACTCGGGCAAGGACATGCGCCGCCACGCCGCCGTGCACACGGGTACGTGGCCTTTGCTTCCTTGTCTTTTCTTGTTATCCATTTCTAGCCTTAACAACACTATTTTTATATTAAACTAACGGCCCGGTACGTGCTTCGCTACGCTTTTAAGTATTAGTACAAATTGTTTGTATATGGGAGTATAGAAAGATGTTGATTTTACACTTTTTCAAGACTTTTTTTAAATTTTCTCTACGTACAAACCTTCCCTGGACTTCCACGAATAATTCAAGACCAAAATTAGCCAAATCGGTAAAGGCGTTGCTGAGTTATAACATTACCACGAAAAGTGGCATTGATTTTTATATATATAGATAGAAGATTAATTTTGTGAGTTGAGTTTTCACGCTAAATTCTTTCACTGTTATCATTTTTTTTACGTAGCCTCAATGTTTTTCGTTCATCTATCCCATGTCGGAATGTGGCTGTACCGATGACTTGCATCAGCTGACCTGGATTTTTGTGTTTTGATCAGTGTATTGATATAAATGTTCTTGTTCCCTTGATCTTGATGGACAACAATACAGCCAATGAATCGAATTAACCGGTGAACTAAGGAAAAACCAAGAATAATATGAAAATTAATTTTACGTTAATTAATTTTACATCGTAAGAGATAAAGTTTCACTTAAATAAAAAAAGTAAACGTTTTATTGAATTAAATTACATATAACAAAATTGTCGCAATACGGCGAAAACTCATCAGAATCTATGAAAAATCTGGTAATTTATCCATATTTCCACAGATTCGAAACCGTTTCGCTGCAAAGTTTGTAAACGCCGCTTCAGAAGGAAGGACAATTTAGAACGTCACATCCGTAACACTCATCCCGACTACGTCCCCTCTACCGCCGTGGAGTGCGACGAACAGGCCCTCGAAGAGCTCACAGGCAATGGTCCCGCTCCACCTAAACCTGAAGTCCTTAAAAAACTTAACCCCTTACCCCCTCTACCACAAGAAGTCATACAAAAACACATGCATGAAAACGGCGACTCCAAGACGAAACTACCTATCAAAAAGTTACCGAGAGAATCGATTAAAAACGAAGCAGACTCGGAGTTAATCGATAAATCGTATATTTTAGTCGCAAACAACGCGCGGGAGAGTGTTATAGTTGAGAAAAAACCGGTGGTCGAAGATAAGCCTTCGAGTCCAGTGCAAGAGTGTGAGTACGTGCATAAGATTCGAAAGGCATCGATAATTCCTTTACCCCCTATCGACTTGAGGAAGATTATGGAATTAGAGGAGCATGCTAGTAGGAACAATCTACACGTAGGACCTCCTACTAAGGTGGATAAGAAGACGTTGTATGAGAAGATCTTGTACGGCGGAGGAGAGAAGAGGGAGCAAGAGGAGAGTAGCGTGGAGACTGGAGCCGGGATACATTGGCGGAGGAAGTTGAAGCAGTCTGTATCTATTGGTAAGTTGACTTCCTTTTGTTCTTCCTGTTTCTTTTTTATAAATAACTTGGGACAACTCACTGCCATCTGATCCAAAACTAGGCAGAGCCTGTACTACGGCATCCAGACAACTGATAAACATACTTATATGTTAAACATAAAAAAATAAAAATAAAACAAATAGGACAAAACATGAAAATATAAAATTTGAGGTGGGCCATCATTATCACTTAGATGTGAGCCTGTACTACGGCACCCAGACAACTGGTAAAAATCCATATGTTAATAATAATAATAATAATAATAAAACATTTATTTCAGATTCTAAATTAATCCATATTTTGTTAGTAAGCGGTCTTATATCCTATGTTAGTAAATGTTAATAATCTAAAATTACTATCAAGCAGCGCCTATTACTTTAGCCACCCAGTGGCTTAGTATAGGGCTGTCATATCGCACAGAAAATGTTTTCAGAATGCTATTGTGACTATTGCGTGTTCTGTGAAGTATCGATGCGACTCTCTTGCGGATGATTGCGTGGAATCCATCTGTATAGGCCTCCGCAAACATTCCGGACGCACTGCAGCGCCTCGATAGTCCCAACAGCACTCTGAACCCATTATTATATTGAACTCGGAGGGCGTTATAAGCTCGGAGCGTATACCTTGTCCACAGGCCACAGGTGTAGAAGGATTGGCAATAGGCTTTGAATAGTGTTATTTTAGCCTCCTTGCTACACCGTGTAAATCTACGGGCCAGCATATTGCTCCTCACTGCCAGCGCCCTCCGTTCCCTTTCAATATCATCATCATCCTTAAGGTCTGAAGTTATAATATGTCCTAGGTACTTAAAGGTGTTAACTCTCTTTAGGGGTGACCCTTTGAGTAATATTACTGGAACATCTGTAGGATCATATTTTAATCCAGCCTTAAAGATGAGGATCTCGCTCTTGATGCCGTTATATTGGAGATCATGTGAATCAGCATATTTTTCACAAGTCTCAATCAAGATCCTCAAAGCATTCGGGGTTGGGGCCAGAAGTACCTGATCGTCTGCGTAGCTTATATTGCTGACACGTACTCCGTCTATGTAACATCCTACATGTAAGCTACTGAGGTCCCCAACTAATTGGTCCATGTACAGGTTAAACAGTATAGGCGAGGATAGACCACCCTGTCTTACACCACAAGTTAGTCCAAACTCGTCAGACATAGCACTACCCCACTTGACCTGGTTAATTTGGTGTGAATACCAATATTTTAAAATATTAGTGCACTCACCAGCTACGCCTGTGTGTTCCACCTTCTCCCAGAGCTTGTTATAGTTTACCCGGTCAAATGCCTTCGAAAGGTCTAGGAAGCACGCGTAGACTGGTGTTTTTCTATCGGTGTAATATCGGACAGTATGCTTAAGTCCCAGAATAGCACTTTCAGTGGAGAGTCCGGTTCTAAAGCCGAATTGTGCACAACGCAAGTTAATGTGATCAGTTAAGTGGGAATTAAGTAGACTGTCCAATACCTTGGCTGTAATAGTTGCCAGAGAGATGGGTCTGTAGTTACATTTGTCCGCTAAACTTATATTTTTCTTTTTAATGACTGGTACCACTAATGTTTTTATTAGAGGGGCTGGTAGATAACTATGTCCCATACATAGTGTCAGCAACATCGCTATTACACGAAACAGATGAGGACCAGCATACTTTAGGTGTTCGATGCTGAGACCGTCATGGCCAGGCGACTTCCCTCTTTGCATTTTATTTACCACGTCAGCCACATTCTTAGGACTGAAGCTCAGCGTACGCCTTGTACCAGTAGAGGTCTCGACATCGCCCACCTCACTGTCGGCCACCGAAGGCTCTGAGGATACCTTGAAATGTTGTACAAAAAGATTGGCTACAGACCGGTGGTCAGTCATGCCGTCGACACTCACAGGGAGACTCGGCTTAGTGTTTAGTTTCTTGGTATTTTTCCAGAAGCTTTTGAAGTCTTTTGCGGCATGATTTAAGGCAAGCATGTCCATTTTCAATTGCTCCTGTCTATTCTGACACCATCTAACTTTTGCTTTAAAAACACGTCTAGAGTCACACATATTTTTAAAAGCTTCACCGATAGATGGTTTGCCAGCCAGCTGCCACAGATGGAATTTACGTCTTGCCTCTCTGTGAAAATCGGCGACGTACTTGTTCCACCCCACTATATAGCCCGCCCTTCTATACTTCTTTCGTTTACATGTTTTTATTGATGCGTCAGATGATGATGATGATGATGTTAAACATAAAAAAAATAAAAATAAAACAAATAGGACAAAACATAAAAAAATAAAATTTGAGGTGGGCCATCATTATCACTTAGATGTGAGCCTGTACTACGGCAACTAGAAAATTGGTAAACATACATATGTTAAACATAAAAAAAGAAAAATAAAACAAATATGACAAAACATGAAAAGATAAAATTTGAGGTGGGCCATCATTATCACTTAGATGTGAGCCTGTACTACGGCAACCAGACAACTGGTAAACATACATATGTTAAACATAAAAAAATGAAAATAAAACAAATAGCACAAAACATGAAAAAATAAAATTTGAAGTGGGCCATCATTATCACTTAGATGTGAGCCTGTACTACGGCAACCAGACAACTGGTAAACATACATATGTTAAACATAAAAAAATAAAACAAATAGGACAAAATATAAAAAAATTAAATTTGAGGTGGGCCATCATTATCACTTAGATGTGAGCCTGTACTACGGCAACCAGACAACTGGTAAACATACATATGTTAAACATAAAAAATAAAACAAATAGGACAAAACATAAAAAAATAAAATTTGAGGTGGGCCATCATTATCACTTAGATGTGAGCCTGTACTACGGCAACCAGACAACTGGTAAACATACACATGTTAAACATAAAAAATAAAACAAATAGGACAAAACATAAAAAAATAAAATTTGAGGTGGGCCATCATTATCACTTAGATGTGAGCCTGTACTACGGCAACCAGACAACTGGTAAACATACATATGTTAAACATAAAAAATAAAACAAATAGGACAAAACATAAAAAAATAAAATTTGAGGTGGGCCATCATTATCACTTAGATGTGAGCCTGTACTACGGCAACCAGACAACTGGTAAACATACATATGTTAAACATAAAAAATAAAACAAATAGGACAAAACATAAAAAAATAAAATTTGAGGTGGGCCATCATTATCACTTAGATGTGAGCCTGTACTACGGCAACCAGACAACTGGTAAACATACATATGTTAAACATAAAAAAATAAAACAAATAGGACAAAACATAAAAATATAAAATTTGAGGTGGGCCATCATTACCACTTAGATGTGAGCCTGTACTACGGCAACCAGACAACTGGTAAACATACATTTGTTAAACATAAAAAAATAAAACAAATAGGACAAACATAAAAAAATAAAATTTTGAGGTGGGCCATCATTACCACTTAGATGTGAGCATGGAGCTATTACAAAGAGGAGACGGCCTAAGCAACTGGGCACTGTGATTCTCAACTGAGTCCTGACGTCATCATGTAGGCGTGGCCTAAGTCAGTGTATTGTTGGCGTTAGTCCTGTGCACAACTACGTGAACATTCACAATTTACAGCTATATTTGCGCTAGAAGTAAAAAATAATGAAGTGTTGTCTTTCATTTTGTTAAAAATACTCGGATACACGTTCTAATGCTATGTATGGCATCACATTTCATTTGTAAATAAGTTTATGCGTGTTTTTATCAAAATAGTTCTAGAATAATCCCGTAACGTCCGCGTTTCGAAACACAATTCTACACGACATTAGATGGCGATACTAGCGGTCATGGAAATTAAAAATATTTAGAGCTCAGTAATAGCATATTATAATATTCGTATGTACTGAATTTTTTTTACATTCATTCGCAAAACCCTTTAATTGCCAAAATGCAAATTTTGTAGCTCTTAATATCATTTTTTTAATAAACCGCCATCTATCGAACAAACATGAACATAACAAAAAACAGGGCCGTAATTAGAATCCAGTTATTTTACCTAATGTCCCGCAGCTGTATCATAAATAGAAAGTACTTAAAACATGGAATACACTGCACAAAAAAAATACAATCTCCTATAAATTAAATATTCTATGTACAGTAATTTAATTAAAGTACCTACTTCCCTTCGTTCGTATGCTCATTGTTTACTTAATTTAAATTAATTACTTCAAGCATACCTTGTTTATTAAGTCAAATTTTATATTATGTATGTTCTAGATTGCCATCTGAAGATAATCTAAGACAACAATGGATAACAAAAATTAACAGACAAGACTGGTCTCCGATTAAATATACAAAAATTAGTTCTTGCCATTTTAATGATGAAGACTTCGTAGTAAGAAAAAAACCGGCAAAGTGCGAGTCGGTCTCATACACAAAGGGTTCCGTACCATTATCTACAAAAACGAGCAAACAATTCACGTTTGTTGTATGGGAGCCCCCTTAAATATTTATTTTATTTTGTTGTTATAGCGGCAACAGAAATACTAACATCATCTGTGAAAATTTCAACTGTCTAACTATCACGGTTCATGAGATACAGCCTGGTGACAGATGGACAGACAGACAGACAGCAAAGTCTTAGTAATAGGGTCCCGTTTTACCCTTTGGGTAAGGAACAAAAAAAATATAAGATGTACATTTCCATGTTAACTTCCACCGAAAATTGGTTGGAACAAGATCTAGTAAGTAGTTTCTTTTTTATACGTCATGAATCGTAAACCGCAAATTATCTTTCATTCATTAAACTCAAATACTTGCAGCTCGGTACCCTTCATGGGCGAGTCTGCCTCGCAAATGGCAGCTTTTTTTTATAAGTCATCTACAAAATAACAAAATCACATAATCTTCATTCGTCATTCTACAATAACCTTTTTATTCTAACATTTACTTTATAATAATATCACTGTCAATAAAAAAATAGATATCATGATGGTTCGTAAAAGTTAAAAAAATACTACCCCCTGGTACGAAAATTATGAGTAGGGCCCTGTTGCACGAGTGACATCTAGTGTGTGATAGTTACGTAACTACTAATTACAAAAGACAAAACATGTGAATAGTTTGCCTCTTGACCGGTAGATGGAAAAAATAAGTAGGCGGGATCTAACCCCCTCTCCGCCCCGCAAAATGTCACGCGTTGTCTCATAGGAAAATCGTATTACAACGTCTCCTCTTTGTTATAGCTCCATGGATGTGAGCCTGTACTACGGCAACCATACAACTGGTAAACATACATATGTTAAACATAAAAAAATAAAAATGAAACAAATAGGACAAAACATAAAAAAATAAAATTTGAGGTGGGCCATCATTATCACTTAGATGTGAGCCTGTACTACGGCAACCAGACAACTCGTAAACATAAAAAAATAAAAATAAAACAAATAGGACAAAACATGAAAAAATAAAATTTGAGGTAAGCCATCATTATCACTTAGATGTCCGCCGATTGGGAATAAAATAGATTCTCTTTTATGTCATCCCTTCAGGAGATTTTTCTCTATGTTAGTTCCTCACGTCAAGTTTACTAAAAATTTAATGCTGTGTTTTCCTTGCAGACTTGAAATGAAAGGAAAGGCTGAGTAAGCAGGGTTGTAAGGGAAGGTAAATTAGTTCTATATAACTATTTTATATGTATCGAATGCATATTTTATAAAGTTAAATGTATTGGAGTATATAATATACAGTTTACATGATTACAAGTTAATGTTGTGCCGATATCCGTTGTATTAGAAGTAGAGGACTTAAGAGAAATGTGTCAGTTCTCCTCTTGTCTAGGCATTTGTAGTAATTGAGTAACAATAAGGATCTTGAGCCACTACAAAAAAAAAAATGAACTGATCTATTTTATCCACAAAATTCTTTTTAATCTTCCTGAGGCTTCCAATGGGTCTACTATTTTATTACGGTACAGTCACATACATTATAAAAAAGTAAAAACAAAACAAAATATTTGTGGGCATTCTTGACAACGTCTCCGATTTGGTCAGATAATGTTCTACAGGCCAGGTATACGTCTTTTGTCAATCTTCTTTCATTCAAGCAAATGCAAAGATCGTGACGAATGGAAATCCATTGTCTCTGCCTAGCGCTCTGGGAAACAGGCGTGAGTCTATGGTTGGATGGATGAATGGAAAAATTGTTTCGTAAATTCTTTTTCTTTAAAGCAATGGAATCCATTAGCTGTATAATAATATGCTTGTGACTGTACACGTCGATAACTTCCTTAGTAACTTATAAGTCCTTTTGATCAACTCTACCACAATAATAATCAATATGTTGGTGACAACTCTGTATTTGGCACGACTAAACAATGGCGTCTACAACCGCCATGTTACTCCGCTAGGTGTCGCTTCACATTGCTGGTTACGTCAATGTCATGTATTTCACATTTGATATCTGTCATAAATATTATCGTAACCGCCTATATATACTATGGCCGTTGTAGACATCATCTGAAATGTCATTACATCTCTTTGTATTAAACAAGGTGTACTATAAATAGTGGACGTAATTTAGAGAGATTAATTTGCCTATACAACTGAATAGCGGGTAGCGCACCAATATGGAAAATGTACACAAAAAGATATGTACTTTTTTTCTTTTATCATTCTTTTGTTACTTTTATCATTCTCTTATTTTAGAAGTTATAGGGGGGGGGGGGGGGGGGACATTCATTTTACCACTTTGGAAGTGTCTCTCGCGCAAACTATTTAGTTTAGACAAAAATGATATTAGAAACCTCAATATGATTTTTGAAGACCTATCCATAGACTGGCATAGAAAAAAAATTTGAGTTTCAGTTCTATGTATGGCGACCCCCCAAAATTACGGTTCTTTTTCTATTTTTGTGTTAAAATCTTAATGCGGTTCACAGATTACACCTACTTACCAAGTTTCAGCAGTGCAACTCTTATAGTTTCGGAAAAAAGTGGCTGTGACATACGGACGGACAGACAGACAGACAGACATGACGAATCCATAAGGGTTCCGTTTTTTGCCATTTGGGTACGGAACCCTAAAAACCATCAGCGCATATTACAACAATGGAAAGCCGTCGGCCCAGTCGTAACCTTTTACTGGTTGTGTCGCTAGTCAATCCATTGGATCATGAGTGTGATGGAATAGAAAGTGAAATGAAATGAAATGAAATAATGAAATTTATTCAGCACTTGGGTATTTTACATACACTTGTACTTGTCAAGCTCACAATGTATTACATAAACACAGTTTAAAACAGTAATTAAAGTAACAAAATATTTTAAATTAGTCCGTCCGTGCGGTCTGTTTCGTCACATGTATTTTTATCATTCTTAAATAAGTAATAAATAGCAAGTTACTACTTAAGCATTTAGCAATAGTATATCAAATTAAATAATTGAAAACAACGAGCAGTTGGCTAGCGCAAAAGGCTCTCAACCAGTAGCTTAATTTAAACGACTAATACCTGAGGGCACCCTTATGGGCCACATCCCAGGCGGCCACTGAAGTAAAAAGATGGAATTCGAAATGAGGGTCAGATCACTTCCACGGTATTACCGATCACGTGTTAAGGGGGCAACGCGATCCTCGGCACTGAGGATCCTACCCTAGCTAGCCTGCGGCTTTCTCTAGCTACCTAGGTGGACGACCCGGAGAAGAAAGCCACAAAGAAACTCCGGGCTTGCTTTTTTCGTCTTCTTTTGCTTTTTGTTTTCGATTTATTTTATATCTTTTTTTAACATTGTTTTTGTTTTTACATTGTGATTGGCTGGTATATGGGCTAATGCACGCACAGAACCGATGACATCTAGTTAATCAAAATAATTATGAGGTAATAAACAATAACATTCCATTTCGCTCAAGCAATTAAAATAACCTCTTGCAAGATGAACAAACGGTGGGTGCATCCGCGCACATTTACAAAATTAACAAGTCATACGAAGTCGACTAAAGGCGACGACTGTATGAGACAAAAAAATAAAAAGAGTACCCCAGCAGCAGCTCTACCAGTTACCGCAAGCAGCACCCGTTCACGAGTATGACGTGAGGGCCAGCCATCGCCTCCTTCGCCATATTAGAGGGAAGGAAACGACCCGACCCACAACGCCACCGCAAGCATTAACACACAATGGGAGCATGACGAGCCTTCGGCCGAACAGCGTCTGACGTGTTCATGATAAAATTCTATGTATGTTTATTCTAAATATGTTTTTATAATAAGTATCTATATGCATCTAAAAAAATGTGCTCCTTACGCGTGCACTATAATATATTACGCGCATTTGGCTAGTCGCAATTGAGACTGGCCGCTGTGGCCGAAATTCGACCAGGACGCCATTATTATTATATTTCCTAAGAGGAGGCGATTTTCATATTTAACAAACTGGTTTTGATTAATTTGTTCAGTTTCGTGGATAAATTGTGCGAGTTAAGTTACCTTCACTACTATAGTAAGCGCGTTATTATCTGAGTCGTCACTAGACGGGTCCATAAGACCACCTACGGGTCTTATGGACCCGTCTAGCCCCGCAAGCGAGATAGACATAGAGAAATGATTTATGGCCCTAAGACTCGGATGATAACGCGAGTAGTATAATGTTACACATTGTAGATCGTCTGGGAAGGTCAGGGCACTTTAGGTCTAACTCGATACATTGATTAGACATGTTTGAATATAACGCTTAATGAAGATACATTAAGAGGCCTATTACAGTCCACTAGCGCCGCCAATCGAAAAAATGTCATAACTCGTAAATAGAATCAAAAATACAAAATATATTCTATTATTACTGTGGAAAAGGCAATAACGTAATTGTATAACACCTTATCAACACTTGAAATATAGCTGTTTAGCTAAATCGTGCATTCAAAACATAAACGGCCGTTTTTGTTACAAATGCACGATTTAGCTAAATAGCTATATTTCAAGTGTTGACAATGTGTTATAAAATTACGTTATTGCCTTTTCTACAGTAATAATAGACCACATTTTGTATTTTTGATTCTATTTACGAGTTATGACATTTTTTCGATTGGCGGCGCTAGTGGACTGTAAAAGGCCCCTTAAGCGTTATATTCAAAGCGACATCTGAAACTAAATTGGCTATTTAATATTAACTGTATAAGAAAGAGATGCAATGATATAAAAAATATTTAAGTCGGTCGAAGACAGAATTAGGGCTCTTATACGATGGATTTGGTCAGACACTATAGGATCGGTGTTTAAGGTTTTTCAAGGTAAATATTTTTACTTTACGCGCCTAGTATTTGACAGATTTTTTGTTAGCACAAGGCAATAATATGTTTAATTTTTAAAAATGATTTTCGTATTTTTACAATTATTACTATGAAGTTTTTACTGCTATAAATCTAACCAGTCAATATTTTTACTAACTTTAGTTTGTAAGGGCGTCCAAGACGCGTTAGTTTTAAGCTAAATTAATTATTAATTTGTGTCAGTGGGGTTGTGTGTGTGCATTAAATGTATGTGTTTATTGTCAAAGGTTCTAAATCTTTTAATTTTTTTATTAGAACACAAATAGTGTATGTAAAGTTTGCCCGTGTTGGCTCAGATTACACACACATACTCATTTCGCACAGATTAGTAAAACTATATTTAGTTATACCTGCTGTGACTTTCATTATTTTACTTTCAAATTTTATGTGTAAACTATATTTAAAATTTATTGAAATCAATTTTATAAAATCAAATTATTTAATGTATTGGATGTATGTGACGGACCAAATATTGTTTTTTGATCTCAATTCTCTGGTTTAATGAAAAATAATGTTATTTTATTCAAAATTACAAGAACTGATATGAAAGGAGTAGACTGATAGATGTGGATAAGGGTTGTTTACTTAAGAGTTGGACCACTGCTTTGTGGTGTTGACAACGTAAAATCAATTTAATGTGGCTTATAACTAGGAATGATATTATTTGGTAAAGTGTTGGCCCGTGTATGTCCCACAGGTACCGATATATTATAATAGGGGATGGTAATACTAAGTGTAACGAAAATGGTTGTCATGTGTCGGTTGAACTTTCAAACCTTGGCCACGTATACGCCAGTTAATTGCCAAGTTTCTATGTGAGGTGGATTTCTATAACATATATTCTGCCGTACAATCACTAAAACGCCGTTATTGTAAATGGCAGTTTATTACCACGCGAGTAGCTTTTACCACGACAAAATACGTTTTAACGGCTCTTTAGTATATGCACGGCAGTATTGATGAGGAATTATTTTGTTACAACTGTACATTTCATAGCCGTTGCACCGACTTGATGCGCGACAGGTGAGCTCATATTCTCTTGGAATTTTCACAAGTAAGTAGTGCTATATTGCTTTTTATATAAGTTATTAGTAATCATGTTCTTCTTTGAACTTTGAATATTATATGGGACCATTCCCAAAAGCAATTCCTATGGAATAAAAGAATTACCAAAATCCGTTCTAGTAAAAAAAAAAAATAACAAACATTCTAAGTCAGGGTTTCATAAAAAGTGTGAACCCTGATAGATTGGATAGTTAGCTCTTAATATATTTATTAGAAAATTGTGCATTAAGATTATTTGTCAGCAAAGCCACTAACATGGAAAATCAGTTGAACGGCTGTTGCAATCCATGCCGAAACGACGGGTAAAGCAAAAGTTTTTGCCTTAAATTGTAATCATCGAGAACCGTGACCACAATATATGATAATGTGTACACATCGCGAAAGTTTAAAAGCATTATAGTACTTTTGTTTCGCCATAATATTCTTTGACAGGGGTCCGTGGGATTCTTGTAATTGTGAAACTGGTTCGTGAATGACAAAAATATCAGAAACCCTGGTCTAAGTGGTAAACTGTTTCTTTGTAAGTCGGTTGAAAAGCAGAATTGTATTATGCTTATTTATGAAGATACAATCATTTTATTTTTATTCAAATCAAATCTTTATTTGCTCAAATATGGTACTTCCAGGTACTGATATTTCCAGGAAGAAGGATGTATGTGCTGCATGACTACCTATTTTCGTTACATGTCGTATTCCATATACATTTTAATGGCAATGTAATGCAAACTTATATAATTCTTTTCAAAAAATTTAGATTGATTTTTTTTGTAATATAAATGTCCGACTTGTTATGGATATAGGTAGTCCTATGTGATGTATGACTACCTATTTTCGTTTCATGTCGTATTACTTATACATTTCAATAGCAATGTAATGCAAATCTAAACAAGTATTTGCCAAAAATGTAGTTTGATATTTTTTTATAATTTAAATGTCTGACATTAGAATGAGGAAATGCTGGGAAAATACTGTTGTATGCCTATGTAATAAAAAAAATACCTAAAGAAACGCAATTCAGTACATTACGGATGTGAATAAAATGGAGCATAGTATAATTTGCTGGTCTCATCACAAAAAGGCGTGCGTGAATTTGAACAACTTAAAAATAACTACTACTTTTCTTATAATATTGTACGGTTAGCGTAAAGCACTAAGAGGTGTAAACGGATGTCTGCTGTGAGTCAAAATAGTCGTGTGATTGGTAAACGTAATTGGTTTGTCAGCTTCTCCAGTTAAAATGAACTATCGACTTATTTTGGATTGTGTAAGTTGTACATGCCAAATTTTGGTGTACTACTAATTCTCGTAAGAATATAAAGAGCTTCGTATAGGTTATTGCGAATCTAGCTAATCGTAGTTTTAGTGTTAGCTATTTGCAACGTTACGTCTCTTTGCGTCCTGACCGACGAATGGTGTGTGCTACGAACGAAAACTGCGTTTAAGCTGAATACATCAAAATTAAAGGGTTTTCATGCATTATTGCAAATCTAACTAATAGTAAATTTATTGTTAGTTATTTAAAGCATTGGCTTCCAAGTTACGGCTCTTTGCGACCTGACTGGCAAATGATGTGCGCTACGAACGTAAAGTGCGTTGGTCGTGAATCCAGGAAAGTTGAAGAGATAAATATACATTAATGCGAAACCAACTAATAGTAGGTTAGTGTTAGCTGTTTAAAACCGATGATTTGCAAGATACGCCTCTTTGCGTTTTGACCGACGAATGGTGTGCGCTACGAACGAAAAGTGCGTTTAAGGTTAAACCATCAAAGTTGAAGGGTTTCCTATATATTATTGAGAATCTAACCCACGGTAGATTTCTTGTTAATTTAATTCTTGTTAGTTATTTAAAACCGATGATTTGGAAGTTACGCCTCTTTGCGTCCCGACCGATGAATGGTGTGCGCTACGAACGAAAAGTGCATTGAACGAAAACCAGCAAAGTTGCACGTTGCCGTTCATTTGGAGCCAAAATTGACTCCAATTGTAATGCTTAAAAACTGCGGGTTGCGTTTCTATAGGTATTCAAATGTAATATGTAATGAAAAGCTTTTATATCAGGATTTTTTGTAAAAAAAAATGCTCATATCTTAACGGTAGTCTGCGAATAGAATATCAGCTATAGCAGTCACTGTATTTGGGAGTTTTGTGAAATAAATAAACTAATATTAGTTATTATAATGTCGACTGAAGATCATGATCTCGAACGTAAGCCGATCTCACGTATGTTAAGTTGATGTTTAACATTATAGCTTGGTACTGCTGCAGGGACTCGTTCATATTGTTACTAACAAGACTATATACTCTCAATAGAGGGCGCTCGTTTCTTCCTAACTGGGAGACGGTATGTATTGCAACTACCGGACGACGCAGCGTGGGCAGGCCCCGTACAAGATGGCCCGATGATCTTGTGCGGGTCGTTGGAAACCGCTGGATGCGAATAGCGGAAGACCGGCAATTGTGGAGATCTTTTGGGGGAGGCCGTTATCTTGCTGTGGACGTCTTTCGGCTGATATGATGATTGCAATTATATCGATATCCATAGATGTTTTTATTGAAGTTATACTTCTTTTGGCGCGATGGAGAAAAATGATGAGAGTGAATTTTTACGATGCGCGCGCACACCGACACCAAGAAATTTAACAGCATGAAGTTAGTTCTAGGTGTTATGACAGTGAATTTTTACGATGCGCGCGCATCGTAATAATAACAGCATGAAGCTGTTCTAGGTGGTATGAAAATTGCTAACTATGTTCAAGTTGTATATTAAAGTCAAAGTCAAAGGTACTTTATTCCGTAAAAATTTTACATTTATGTGGAATCGTCATATTTTTTTTACCCTACCGTGCAGTGCATGACGTGGCAGCTACTGAGAAACACTGCCAGAAAACTCAGTAGGAATCCTTTTTTAAGAAGTATAACTTTTAACGCGTGTACATAAGTACACACAAGTTTTTTCTGTTTATTTATTTTTAATTTGTTTGTATTCTTGACTAGTTCAAACATAAATCTGAATAAGTAATCGTAGTTTCAGTATTTTGACACATAGGATATTACGAGGTACATAGACCTGATTATCCTACATACATATGTGTCATGTACATATTTGTTTTTTGATATATATACTAACACACTGCCATCTGAACCCAAACATTTCATAAAAACAAAGTTAGAAAGGAAGGCAGTTCAAATTAGTTCACTTGCAGTGGTTAAAATCAGGGCTAGTATAAATTAAAAAGAAAATTGCATTTTTGTACCTACCTTATTTTTGCTTACTATCAATGTCACATATGCAGCATACCGGAAACAGATACTGTAAAAATGTATATGAGTTTTAACAGTTAATAGCAACAATTTTACTTTTACCTTATCTTCCAGGTAATTCTTTTTCTTTCTTGTTTTTACCCGATTCCATTGGGTCGCTTCCACTTATCATCCGTTGCGGGTAGCTACTAGAAATAATCAAGCGACTGCCATCTGAGCCTTAAACTCATAGGAACTAGTAACGTGATAGGTTCTATTCAATTTCTGACTTCATTCAATATGCTCTTTGAGATTTTAAGAGGAGTCCAACCAACCAGACCCCTAAATAAAGGTGGTATGTTCTTAGGTTTTCATATGATTGAGGAAATGCCCTATAACCACGTACCTATGAGGTAGACTGCCTAACTGTATACGCGTGGGTAAATCGCAAAAATTATATGTTGCAGAACACTTGTCGACAGGCATTCGGCATTGATGATTAGGCACAAAAGGGTACGGTGCGGTTTAATAATTCTGGCACTAATGACCACTGCCCATACGAATTAATAATCTTTTCCGCTCGCCAGTGCGTATGCTAATTTGGCCTATCACTAAAGCTTCCAATATTTTGCTAGTCGCGAACCGAGTAAGATCGCCGGAACGAAAGTTTGAGCAATGTGTACAACTAATATTTTGTACATTATGCACTTGACCTGTAATGCACTAATATTCCTGATGATATTGACGATCACCGTAGCCTAGTTGGTAGTGCTCCTACCTACGAAGCTGGTGGTCCTGGGTTCGAATCCCGGTAAGTGCAAATATTTGTGTGATGAGCACGAATATTTGTTTCTGAGTCATGGATATTTTATATGTATTTAAGTATCTATCTATCTATATAAGTATGTATATCGTCGCCTGGTACCCATAGTACAAGCTTTGCTTAGTTTGGGGTTAGGATGATCTGTGTAACATTGTCCCAAGATATTATTATTATTATTCCTTCCATGCTAACACTGCCATTTTTGTGAGCCAAGTTTTTACAAGCCTTGAATATACTTATATGAACGAGTAGTAGCAATCAATAGTACCGTAATAATGATAACGAAATGATGATGAAAAATCAAATTTATTAATTTTTATTGTAATATCGACTACAGTTAATTCACACATAAAATGCGTATACTATTGTTTTGTGTACTTTGCTAATATCTCCAGTTGTTGAAGTGAAAACTTCTTTAGTAGCTTTTGTAGAGGAGTGACGCGATGACGCTAGATTGAGTTTACTCTGTTCCATTTGACGTTCCATTTGACGTCAGTGACTTTTTCTGCTCCAATCGTCATCAGTGACGTTAACTGTTCCTACAAGGAGTTAGAAGTTTTCACTTCTGTCGTGTGGTCTTAAGCACACAGATTTTTTGTATCTGTATAGAATCCTATGCGAAAGTTTGATACGAATAAATTAATTGAAATATTATGCTGTTTCATTTCCCGCCGCTGTTGGACAAAGGTCTTCCTACTAGTTATATTTATTATGTAGTTCGCCAATTTGTACTATCTATTGCCAGTTGTAATAATATTCTTGGGTTGCCGCCAATTTTTTCTTAATACGTGTTAAGGAAATGGACAGGGCCGAATTATGTGGCGGTACGTAATATACCTGGCGAATATTTTACATTGTGCTACACTTTTTTTTAAAGACCACGCACCTGCACAAGGTAGGTCTCTGTTTTGTGGGAAATTTTACAAACAAGCAATTCATGAATACTATACATACCTGGCCATAGAACAATTATATAATTATGGGCCATACAAAGTTTTTAGGTACGGGAATTAGACCCGAAACACTGGGGCGCCGCCGCTGACGTAGCCAGCAGAAAGCATGGGGTATAGTGGGTGGGGGAGAATTTAAATTACTAAGGCCTACCTGGTGAATTTTGAAGACGAGAGTGATTACTATATTAAATTAATTTCGGCATTTTAAATGCCAACTACTAATAAATATTTAAAACTGGTTAAATTATGTTTAGTATACCACGTTATTGCTATTCAAAGATTTAGTTATTATGCCTACTTTTTAGGTAGATATAATAACTAGTGCTAAAGTTAATTCTAATATTTTTATATTTCTTTGACCCCATAACAGACCGTTGCACAGTGTTCCCATTAGAAGAAGCTAGCTAGACAAGAGTCATTGTCGAATTTCTCGGAACTAATTACCTGAACTTGTAGTCACATATACCTATATATCCCAAATCCTAAGAATGGTTTGCACAACTATTAACCGATGATTAGATAATGAGGGTAGTATATAAGAAAAGGGTTAAAACATTACTTATTCATTGCATTTTTGCGCTTGCCGAAGTAACATTATATGTCTGTGTGTTTAAGTTTTTTGAATACTATTAGTGATGGATCTTCAAGTTAAAGGTATGCACTTTTTTATTATAATTATTTTCTGAATATATTTTGAATGTTTTTTTTTTAAATAGCTTTATTTAACAAAAATTTGTTAGATTTAAAAAAAAATTGCATTCATTGGACTAGAAACTACTTGTACCCGGGCTAGAATTTTTATATATGTTAGCCATACCCATTAGCTTGTCGATTTTAGACGTTTTAGCCTGGGCACTTGAGTGCAATTAATATTTTATGTCTATTTTTCAGAATACGAATTCTCCGTATCAAAAATGGAGATTTTTCACGAATGGCAGAAACATCCTAAAGAGAACCGTAATTCTGGTCTATACGAGATTCTATCAAGAAAAAATTATTTTAGAAATAATGCGGAAGCATTCTACAAGGGAGATCATAATTGTTATTGGAAGAATATTATCAAACTTGACTGAAAGATGGGAAAGTTCTGGGAAGCGCCGTGATCGCTTATAGATAGATATTATATATACAACGTGCAACAGAAAGTGTGAACGTAACTTAAGGGGGTTATAGGGTATCAGGACGGCTACCTATGGACGAAACTTCAAATAGAAATAATCATTTTTTATTCAACTAGTAATTTATTTTTATATCGACCATCTAAATCAACAAGAAAGATTACCGACATTATGAACAACACTAAAAACTCAGCCGCAAGGGTAATGAACCTTACCGGGAACTCTTTGGGTACCTACTACTTAGACTGTAAATAAAAAGTGTGGTTCTGTACAGTCACATAATTTATTACACGTGTTTATTTTAAGATTCAATCAAATGTTTAACTGAATTTTTGCTCTAATTTTTAACGACATTTTAATCATTCATACTTTGATAACTAGGAAAAATCACTTAATTTCAATTTAAATTGATATTCCGCAAGATGTTGGATCTAGGAGAAATAAATAATTTAATTGACTTATGTAACTGCAGATATTTATTTGTGTGTTAAATAGTAAGAATATTAAATTTTTCTTTCAGTATGTGAATTTAATCTGGCCGGAAACTAATAGGTACTTAATTTTTAATACAAACTATACAAACTAACCAGATAAACCCACGCGGTACGACTACTGATAAATTACGAAACAATATGAATAATGTACTAGGCTCATATGAACATTAGGGGACATTTCGAATTCCGTCCTGATTTTGTCGCAAGGAACTCTAATACGGCGGCGAATACAAAGGATTGATGTAGGTAAATAATAAATGGTTAAATATTTTTTAATATTCATCAAAGCGGGCCCCGCGCGCCGCGCCATTTGAATGTGTTCGTGTATAACTCATTGGTCTAGCGGTAGCGTGTTCAACTGCAGATAATAAAGTCCTGGGATCAAATCCCGGGTTGGGCCAAAAAGTGATTATGGGAATAATGAAGTCCTGGGTTCAATTCCCGGGTCGGGCCAAAAAGTGATTATGGGATTTTTCCGTAAAAAGAAATTTCTCAGTATCAGCCCGAAGTCTGGGAGTTGACGATATTACACCCCCATGCCTCGGAGAGCACGTAAAGCCGTCGTTCCTGTGCCTGACCTCTTTCCGGTCGTATCTCTAGTCGTCCCATCGGACCATGAGAGTGATGGAATAGAAAGTGCAGAGGCACTTTCAATTCCACCTTTAAAATTTAGAGTGTATATACACTCCAAATTTTAAAGGTTCCCTAAAGACATATTGATCATTCATACAATACATACAAATAAAAAAATATGAATAATGTACTAGGCTCATATGAACAGTAGGGGACATTTCAAATTCCGTCCTGATTATATCCAAAGTTACACTAATATGGCGGCAAAATCAAAGAGTTGATGTAGGTAAATAATAAACGGTTAAATATCTTTTAATATTCATGTAAGCGAGCCGCGCGCGTCGTCGATACCTAGGCGGCTCTTTTGAGTGGACTCAAAGACGCCGCCAAAGGGGCCGCGTTCGAAGAAAGCCGCCAAATTCATCAAATATTGTGCAATTTCATTTATTTAATAAAAATATTAAAATCATCAGTTGTTCGTAAACTGCTGTCTATTTAGGTCGTGTTTAGTTACTCAATCTTCTAAAATGTCGTTTAGTAATGAGTAAAGTGTTCCGCGAAATCCTTAACTATGTCGTTTAGTGATCGTAATAATTTGGAAAATTTCGTGCATTCATCTATGAAAGAATAGCCTCAGACGTGCACTTTGTGATGATGAGGATTCATAGGTCACAGAATTTAAGGCTGTTTAATTACGAAGAACCTATGTCGTGAAGGGTACAGTGTCGCGATGGAGGCCACGCCTCTTTATAACTAAGAAACATGAAAGCTTTACGATTCTATGAATATGTTGTACATGAGAGAGACTCGTGTTAGTTGGTAAGTCTTAGAGTTAAGCTTTCGGTGTCGGTGCAGATTTTAGTGAACGTGAAATAATGAAATTCTTCCATCAGTACTGAAAACAACTTCAACTAGAAGTTAAACTATAAAAAGGATCTCGTAATGTGTTTGTGTATCACGTACTTATGCGATGTAAAGTATCCAATAGCTATTCAGCAGTGCTATAAATAAAAACATAACTCTAAAATAAAACAAAATATTAGGTCTTTACCTATGAAATTGCCGTTCTGCAGTACTGGCCATTTCAAATCAAAATAATTTTTGTTTGGCTAAGAATTCTAATTTCAAATTAATTTTATTTTAAAAACATGGATTCTTTTTTCCAAAAGTAGTCATTTCTTTATTGATTAGTGTTACATTTTCATCGCATTTCAATCTTTTTCGTCATCATGGATACGTTAAAAATTCGAGTAATTATGGAATATGAGTACCGTCGTGGCAGCAACGCGGCACAAGCGGCACGCAACATCAACGACGTTTACGGAGCTAACACTACAAACCAACGCACCACCTGTTATTGGTTTGCTCGCTTCCGTTCTGGAAATTTCGACCTGAAAAATGAACCTCGCGGTCGTCCGAAGACTTTGGTCGACAATGACGAATTAAAGGCGGTTGTGGAAGCTGATGATACACAATCTACGGCTGAATTAGCAGCAGCTTTCGACGTTAGCGTCAAAACAATATTGGTCCATTTGCGTCAAATTGGCAAGGTAAAAAAGCTTGACAAATGGGTGCCCCACGAACTCAATGATCGCCAGCGCGAAGTACGCGTCGAGACGTGCCTTGCACTGCTCAACAGACACACAAATGAAGGAATTTTGAACCGCATTGTTACCTGCGATGAAAAATGGATTCTGTTTGATAACCGCAAGCGCTCAGCAAGTTGTTTGGATCCTGGTTCAGCACCTAAACAATGCCCTAAACGAAAACTTACCCCTAGAAAAGTGATGGTCACTGTTTGGTGGTCTAGCGCCGGTGTGATTCATCACAGCTTCTTACCAAACGGGGTGAGCATTACTGCAGATGTGTACTGTGAAGAACTGAGCACAATGATGGAGAAGCTGGCGCATCTCCAACCAGCATTGGTCAATCGCTCGTCTCCGCTGCTCCTGCACGACAACGCGCGACCTCATACTGCACAGCAGACGGTCTCCAAGTTGCAAGAACTGGGGTTGGAAGCTCTCCGTCATCCGCCCTACTCACCAGACCTTGCGCCTACAGACTACTACTTTTTCCAGAATTTGGATAACTTCTTGGCGGGAAAAAAATTCAATACCCGAGAGGCAGTACAAAATGCCTTTGAAGAATTTGTTGCCTCCCGTCCAGCTGATTTCTTTAAGAAGGGCATCAATAAACTGCCACTGCGATGGCAAAGATGCATTGATTGCATGGGTGATTACTTCGATTAATACAAATAAAAAAAATCATGAAAAAAATTCGTTTAAATTTTTTCATACAAAACGGCAATTTCATAGGTAAAGACCTATTATGTGTAGTGAGTGCAATCGGAATCAAACTACCAGGCGTGCATAGAAACACAGAGGTATGTCAAACAATTTATAGCGTAAATCAGAATCGGCTGTGCTGTGTTAGTACGGATGTTCGTTATATCGATAAAAATACTTGTCGATATATTGAACGGTATATTATTTTACGATCAAGATTAAAATGATGGTATTTCGGTATGAGATTTTGTGTATAGGTAGGCTTAAGGAGACCGTATATGCCCCTTAAGTTACGTTCACTCTTTCTGTTACACGTTGTATATATATATATATATATATACTTATATACAACATGTAACTTAATTAACGCACACCCTGAAAATAGTTTGTTCAGAATCGTTTACTGAATCGATTTATAACATTTTTAATATAGATATATTTTTTTTCCAAAATAATTAAACCTACAGAAATTATTGTCATATTAACCCTGTACAGTCAAAACAAATTGAAATGGACCGTAAGTCAAGGTAATAAGTCTTTTAGAATCGCAGTTCTATTTGTATTCATACAAATTCCATCTTCAATACAAAATAAAGAAAAATAAACTTTATTCCAAGAAACTAATTTAGTAAATAACAATGTATATACATTTTAAATTAAAATTCAGTGTAAGTATTATGATTACAACATATATATATATATACAAATATATTTTCTAAAATAATTAAGAATTCTATTAAATAAACCCGCCACTGACTCCGGCGCTGTCTCCTTATACAGACATAAATCACAGAAAAGCTGTTACATAAGCTTCACATTTCCCGGTAACCATTCAGTACTTCAACAATGGAAGACCTAGTAACAAATATCACTGATTTGTACAAACAGAGCAATTGGAAGGAAATAGTTCATAAGTACCATGACCACCCGGAAAGGAACAAATTGTTGTGGGTGTACCCCAGTGAGGAGAACTTCGCCTTCCTGAAGAGTTGCCTGTTGGAGCTGAAGTGCGATAGGATACTGAGTGTGGGCTGCGGCAGTGGATTATTGGAGTGGATGATTACGGAAGCTACTGGTAAGTGACAAAGAATATTTTATTTATTTTTTATTAGTCGTATACAAAGAGTATATTATTATATTAGCCAAAGTAATAAATTAAGAAATCCTACTTATATTATAAATGTGAATGTTTAGGAGTATGAGTATGTGTTATACTTTCACGCAAAAACTACGGGACGGATTTAGATGAAACTTTGTATTAATAAGTATAGCTTCTATATCCGAATAACACATAGGCTTTCATTTATAAAGATAACGCGGATGAACCCTCAGGGCAGAGGTTTTTTTAGATAAGATAACGCTCGTAGAAGCTAATAATCCCTGTGTCGCCAGATACTTTATAATAGACGGACATAAATGACATCCAGACTCATAACAACTATTTATTGGTCATACAAATAGTTGTCGGGCGCGGGACTCGAACCCACGAGGCGATTGTATTAGCCGCTGCGCCACACGTGCAGTTATAATAAATTGTAAAATTAGTATAATATAAATAACAAGTTTTTACACGGTGTCTCAGATAATATAATACCTATATAGCATAAGTAAATATCTTTATATTTAATACTAAATAAAATAAGAAATATGGGTTTTGTTTTCTCAACGATAATATATAGTTTTTTTTTATCGAGATCTGGAACACAAATCTAACGGTTTCGTTATGATACATACATTCAGTTCAGGTTTTAGGCATGAAGCTGTATTTTTTTGTTTGGTAGTTGACGATTATGATGATTACCAGCATTCTACATCATTCCGTGAGGGGTGCAGGAGTCGTTAGAGGTGAATATTTAGCGTAGAATGGTTAGTAGCGTCGCACTGAGTACTTTGCCCATCATACTGCGCTCGCGGACTCGTCTACTAAGCGTGGCGATTACAGCATGAAAAGCTGACCATAGTTATCTACCATTACTTTGGCTGATATGATGACGTCTCGTAGGTAACTGAAAAACGTTTTTGCTGGATTTAAACGAGCGGAACTCAGTCACTCCGATACTTTTTATAAAAAGGCAGCAATTTTATTTGTGACACATCGGTGTCGCAGTGTGTGAGATTTGCTATGCTGCGCTGCTATGGATCTTTAACCAAAGTCCTGCCGCTAAAAGATTTTTAGAACGAAAACGAAAATACGTAGAAATGTCTTTTAATATAGTTATTTCAACTGTCTGACAATAAATAAATAGATACAAGTTTATTTAGACAACCGAATTGCTTTATACTGGCAAAGTGCCAAGTATTGTAGTATTAAGTTGGCTCGGATAAACCGATAGTAACTTCTGCAAGGGTTAATTTAAAAAAAAAAACATGTGCGTCAGTCTTTGAGTACTGCCGATAGAAGAGAAAAATATTTTTTACACTTCACTTTGAGATATACATACTTTTTGTACTCGCGAGTTAGTTACACGCTTTTTGTTCATTCCAAAAAGAACACATACATACAGACACCGAGCGCTTTCCACGAGCTATGTGTGTATACAAACGTTCGGTGACGATGACGCGTTTTCCATGATTTTAGATTAACCAAAACGTGCTCAACCCCTTAAAAAAAGTTTTGACTGCATAAAATACAGAATAGTTTTGCATACTGACCAGTTATTATAACTTAATTTCAGGTTTGCCAGTATCTGGGATCGAGGTGGATGGAGCCTGGTGGCGCTGCAAATACGCGCCGCCAACCTTCATCCCTCTACACTTCAGCCAGGCGGCTATAGACAACGACACCATCTCCATACTCCAGAGAAATAACAAAACTGCGCTTTTATTCTGCTACTTTAATAATAGAAAGGCTTTTGAAGACTATCTGGAACACTACCCCGGTAACGTGCTCATAATTATTGGACCCCACGACAAAGGCGTACATACGGACCCCAAGCCTTTTGATGACGTCGCAAAACACTGGATCTTGTACAAATCTCAGGAAATTCGGAGCAGCGGGGACTTCATTGTAGTATATAGAAAAGGAGTCAAATAGAAACACATTCCATTAAATAAATATTATTATTTACAATTTCATTCTTTATATATTTTAACAGTCTTTTAATAAAAAATATCTCCTTTATCTCTACTTTTCCTATAAATTGGCAGTGTAGACAAGTCTCTACTATGTATGAACAATATCCACATTTCGGTTACCTTCTCTTTCAGTCGATGTATCAGTATTTCACGATACTAATTGCAATTGTTTAGCGGTATCGTGAACTGCAGATGACTAGAGCACCATACTGCGATCGCCAACACGTCTACCAATGTGGTAATTATGGTGAGACGTACCGCGGAACTAAAAATGCATGTTATACCATTCTAATCCTTATTTCGTCTCAGCCTAAGAATTAAAAATGCATAGCAAACATTTTTAACAACGCGGTATTGCAGTCTGAACTACTATATCACTTCTTCACTTAACAATAGTCGACGATTAGCCAGGAGCTTTATTACTAGTTACTATTGCGCAAATTTGGCTTCTGTAAGACATGTAATGTGTCTACACTACCATGCAGCTAACCCTTCTGCATTTATTTTGCAGTTGAGACAGTAAATGCCAATATTATAGATAACATTATTCCAGTAAATATTAACAGTTCTTATATTCTTCAGCTAGGGAATATTATTTTACTTTTCTTTACACTAATATTATCATATAGACGAAAGACTTCCACTGTTAGGCATAGGCATTCCCAGAACATAGCTACCATTGTCGATCTCCCAGCGACCCTGACGAGTTTATCGGACTATCTAGAAGGGGCCTGCCCGTCTTATTTTGTTTATCTATACATATATAGGTAAACATGGCTGACTGATATGTTATTACTTGCACGTGAAAGATGGTATATGCACATATACAATTATGTCGATTAATCTCCGCCAGTTTAGGACTTGCAAAATTTAATATAACATATAACTAGTAATTTATTAATTCCTAGGAATATGTTTAGGGATATTTTTAATTAACGAATTTAACTATAAGCAAACAATTTTTGGTAAAGCCCTTTGTACAGTAGTGAACGTCTTTCGGCTGGTATAATAATAATTGTAAAATATTTTTAGTTACTTGAACTAAACTTATCCACAACGTGTGTTCATTATTATCCCATTCTGTAATTAACACTGTACATAGTTATAAACACAACAATTAATTCTTCATCAGTTCAATATTCTTCACGTTTATTTTATTCGTCGTCGGCCTAACAGTCGTATTCATCACGGGGTCTATCATACCCTGGATACAGATTGGTAAATCACTTGAACACACACTAGCAGCCTCCATCTCCTTCTGAGTCATCAGCGGAACTTCCCCGACCATCCTGTTAACTACTTCTGTAACCACCTCACTACCTACATTATTCAGTTGTATGTCATTACTGTCTAGGAAATGAAAATCGTTATGCATTGGATATAAGGATTCCAGTGGGAAGAACATGTCTAATCGAGGCAAGAGTTTAGTGTCATCAGAATTATCATCAATTTCTATCACGTCATTTTGTTCTTCGGATATCTCTTGTAGAACAACTCCTGATAAATCCATGAGCCCTGGATATTTCTCTCCTATGATGTTATCTATTAAGTATTGGTCTAATATCGGGGGGTTTGCGGCAGTCGTATTCATCGCTATATTGTAGAAAGAGTCTGATTTCACTTCGTTTTTTATTTCACTCATATTTTTGTGTATGTCTTCGAGGGGTGGCGAAGCTTTGTACTCGCGAGTAATAGCTGGACTGCTGAGAAGGTTTGCATTACACATCCTTTCTAAACTCGGTGACTGCGTGTTTTGTTTTATTGTTGCCTCCAGTTTAATGTAACTGGGGTCGTTGGTTTGTATCTTTTGTGGGAGTGGAAGCATTGTCATGGAGCTAACGTTCATCTGTTGATTGAAGGAAAATATTTGCGGGCTTTCGTTTAATTCGTTGTCAACCGGCGTAGTCGCCGCGTCAGCCAGCATTGGCTCCTGAGGATACGGCATTATGTTGTTAGGTGACTCGCTCAACGTAGGCTCCGGTTGCAACATGAATTGCGTTGTGATCAAGTTGTTGAAAGTCACAGGACCACCTAAACCAAACCGCTCATTGTCTTCCAGTCTTCTAAACGCCATTTTCTGTTGCGAATGGAACATGTTGTCCTGGTCTGGTCCCTTCAAGATCAGATTACTTTTCACTGATATTTTGGGCTTCTTTCTAGGCGCACCTTCAGCCTCTGGCGGTATATTGATAGGAGAATGGCTCGAGGAAGGCACGGGTAATATTTGCGTCGGTTTTATGATAGGTCCGGTTACTTTCGAGGTGGGTATAGAGATTTTATCGACAGGTTTCAAAGTGATCTTGTTACGTAGATTTAATTGGGGGACAGACGGCAATCGGATCGGGAAGTTACTAAGGATATTGTTGCTTATATTGCTAGGTATTGGACAGTGATTAGAAGCTAAGGAATTTACATTGCTGTTTTGTAGTAGATTTTGCTCCAATGAGACTGAAGTGTTGAGTAGAAATGGATTGGGTTGACTCGTATCATAAGTGAGTAAATGGTGTTGCGGCGCGTACTGATGCCGCTCCATCATGGTGTCATTAGAACTCTCTGAGATGAGACAGTCTGAATTATTGTCATCTTTGCTTAAATCTGTTACAATCACTTGGTTGTTATAATCAGATTGTTGAGTATCGCTGCTTGATGTAGTGCAGTAACTGTTTGCATAATTCTGTGGTAAACTTTCCGACAGGCTATCACAGTCGTAAACTTCTATGGGTATACTTTCGTTAGCGGCTTCTGGTGGTTCATCTCTAATGGGTTCACTGTCTTGTTTAGTGACCTCGGTTGTCTTTTCGCCTTGACTGGGAATCGTCCAGCTAGGTTTATTAGTTTTGCCTTTATTCATTTCTATTAATAGTTGTATTGTTTCTTTATCGGTGTGAGTGGACGAGAGGTGGACTAGGTATTTGTCTTTGCTTACAGTTTTGAAGGCGCAGTAGGGACAGCGGTGGATGTCACTCGCTCCGACATTGGGATGTTTGGAGATCATGTGGCTGGTGAACATTGTCGACTGGATGGCAGTATAGGGGCAGAGTTTACATTTGTATACATTGTCTTTCGAATGTTGCTTCTTGTGACGACGTAGAGCATTGTGGTCACTCGATCTGTACTCGCATTGGTTACATGCATAAGGTTTGTCCCCTGGAAGACAATATATATTGAAAAAGTAAATAAATTTAATGATAATCTGAATATACACCGAGTTTTTTATCAAGTTATTGGATGAAGGTGTATACATAATATTTTAATGTGTGTGTATCCAACTTTAGCGAATATGTGAATGTGCAAATGCATGAATGCAATAACATGGTAATGTCCCTGTAAGACAACTTGCACTTTGCATAAATCTAGCTATGTGCTTGAATTGAGCCCTTTTTGTGAATACATTTCTTTAGCACTGGCATCATTTCTTCTGATTTTTTTTAAAGGTTTACAATCTATGAAGGAGACTTTCACCAGACAATGTAAATAGTCTGCATAATTTAGGGTTTAGGTCCTAAATCTTTTATTATACAGAAAAGATAGGATGGTATATCATCATTATCAGTTCAAATATGTACCTTTTTACTTTTGATAAATATATATCATTAGATGGGTTACCTGTATGTGACCTCATATGTTGGGTCAGTTGTTCCTTCCTAGCAGTTGAATAATCACAGTCAGAACACTTAAAGGGTTTGATCTTCTCATGGACTTCTGCCATATGCTTGAGCATTCTCCGTTGACTGTGGAACTCTCTCTGACATACTGTACATGGAACTGGTGCAGTCTTAATTTTGTGGATGATCTTGTGTTTGGATAGTTGGTTTGAGGTCTTGAAAGACTTTGAACATATTGGACCTGAGGAAGAAATGCAAATCTGATATGTAAACATATTAAATTAGATTTCGTTATACAAGGTGTAAGAAAATTAGCAAAGGAATTTTAAGGCACACAATACACCCATGAAAATCTAAACAAATTACAGAAAACAGGTTAAAATAGAAAAAAAAAATAGTTTGCTCCACTTCAAAATTTTTCAGCTGCTACAAGTTGTCCAGGTTAAATTAAGTGACTAAACTTGTTACTATTTAAGTTACACTGTATATATCTTGTTAATATGGAGCATTACAAATAAATTATTTCTAATTGTAAAATTGTGTTTTGTTTATTATCATCACAGTGCTATAACGACTAACACGTCCACGGATACATATTGCCCCGCGACAGGTAGACGGTCCTACGTCCCAGGGACAAAAGTCCCCGTGCATTCAATAGTTGAAATAAATGCCATCCTGTGAATCGAAACACCATGGTCACGAGGATAGAGTAAAGAATTAATAATAAAGTGGGGCCGCCAAAATGGAATGACAAAGAATAAAAATATTCGTGAAGTGCGTCTAGCAGTGACAGCTTTTTGAAATGGACGAAGAGTTTTAGATTTCTTTTGAATGTTTCTTTGTAATTATGTATGGGATTTATAGATATTAATATATCATTTAAAAGGGTATTTAATCTAGTTTTTTGTTATGTAAGTTAATATGTTGCAATTAGAAGTTTCTTTTTGTAAAGTTGATATTAATTTGTATTACATGTCCCATGTTTAATCCACAATTTCATAATTTAAAATGAAAATAGATCCAAAATCAGGTAGATAAGTATGTTCTTTGTACTTTAAGCTTTATAGCACATTTTTTCTTTCTTGGTTAGCACATATAATAAATTAATAGAAGTGTTTTTATCCATCAGGTAGCATTTGCAAGGTCGAAATCACGTTATGTCAAGTGTCAAATGAACTGGGACGTTTGAGTCGATAAGCAATAATGGTGAATGATGATTTTGCGATGCGTAATGTAAAGCATATGTTCAATGTCACGGTATGAGATCACAGTAGCTATAGACATTGAATATTGCCAATTCCAGGACCCTTACTCTTTTTTTATTCTATATAACTTTCAATGGTGGAATGTTCATCTGTGGAGACTCGCATAATTTAACATTTGTCAAGTAATTTCATTGACATCAAATATATTATAAATTTTGTAGTTTGAGTAATAAAAAATGAGTTTTCTGATGCCCTTTGTCTTTATGCAATCATTAGAATTTACAACTATCTTTTTGTAGTAGACAAATTGTAGATTGGATAAGTTCTGATCAAATAAGATGGACTGCCATCAGATCAGATCATAGTACACTCACCGGCACGGAATCTTGGCCAAGCGCGTATTTCGCGATAACAAAAGCTTTAAGTGTTTCCTATGAGTATTTATTATGAAGGTTGGTCTAAAAAATGTTTACCTTTAGTTCAAGAGGGTAATTTATCATGTTTGAGTGCAATATGACGTTATTTTTAAGTTTTAGTTGAACCCGGACATCTGAGCGACTAAGTTGCTGTTTTAAATTTGTGTTTTGTGAAAGTTTATTGTTAGGTTGTTCAATTATTGTGATATCGTACTGTTACTTCAATAACTAAAGGTGATTTAATTCCAATAAAAATGCCATTAACACCATCACAGGTTGCACAAGCTGTAGCATTGATCGAACAAGGGCTGACACAGCGAGAAGTTGCTGTTATACTGAATGTACCACGTTCATCAATGCAGTATGCGCTGAAACGATACCAGGAGACAGGCCGCTACTCCCGCAGACCAGGCAGCGGAGGCGTCAGATGCACATCAGCCCGGGATGACCGCTTTATTGTCCTGGAAATTTTGAGAAACCGCTACCTCACCGCTGTTGAGATACGCCAGCGACTCCAGTTCACAAGAGGTGTCAATGTTAGTGAACGTACAGTGAGAAGACGAATGGAGGAAGTGAATTTACAAGCTCGTAGACCAGCACGCGGCCCAGAACTTCTCAGAAGTCACCGAGTAGCTCGACTTCGATTCGCACGAGAACACGCCAACTGGACCCATGAGCAGTGGGCTCGAGTACTGTTCACAGATGAGTGTCGAATCGCTTTACGAGCTCCAGATGGTCGGGAGCGAGTGTGGAGAAGAAGAGGAGAGCGGTTTTTACCCATTACCACCACACAAACTGTTAGTTTTCATGGAGGCTCTATAATGGTTTGGGGAGGAATAAGTTCCGATGCACGTACGGAGTTAGTTATCGTCGATAACCGATTAACGGCAACACGATACATCGAGGAGATTCTTCAGGAACACGTGTTACCATATTCAGGGTTTATTGGATTTGACGAATTCCTCCTAATGCACGATAACGCGCGCCCACACGTTGCACATTGCGTGGAGGAATACCTTACAGAGGTTGGTATTCAAAAATTGCAGTGGCCAGCTCGTAGTCCAGACTTAAATCCAATAGAGCATATCTGGGACAAGCTTAAAAGAAAAATAAAGTCCTCCTCCAACCCGCCTGAAACTCTGAATCAGCTTCAAAATGCAGCACTGACCGCTTGGGAAAGCATACCACAAGTTGAGATCAGAAACATCATCCAAAATATGCCAGAAGAATGCAAGCTGTTATCGGGGCTAGGGGAGGAAACACCCGATATTAAAATGCAAACACAACAAAGACTTTTTGGTTATTTTTCATCTTGTGTTCTTTTTAAATTGACAGTGTTAAAACCAATATTTTTGTGAAACTGCTTATTTTTTTAAAGATTACTGCTGGTGCATCATTTTTTCAATAACTGAGTTACAAAACCATAAAAAAACCCTAATTTAGTGCATAAACCCATAATATAGTGAAAATTAAATATTTAAATAGAAATTATCGGCAAGTTATTGGTGGCCAAGTTTCCGTGCCGGTGAGTGTATTTTTATACCATTAAGTTGGCAAATACTGAAACCTGATGGTAAGTAATAACATTAAAGAATTCTTTTTTCTATTCTATATAGATGTTCAAGGGTTTTGATTTTGAAAGGTTCAGAAATTTCATAAAACACTACAATAATATAGAAATTATGTTACTTACACATATAAACTTTAATTTTCCTGTGACATTTCATATGAATATTAAACAATCTATGTCTATTAGCAGTCTTGAACCCACAGATTTCACATGAAGGCAGCTCTAGGTCAATGCTGTGGATTTTCCACATGTGTGTGTGCAGAACATCAACATTCGTGAACACATGAGAACATTCTGGACATTTGAACTGACCATTCTGATGACAATTCCTATGGAACTTAAGATTTTTTTCCTCTACAAATTGTAGCCGGCATCCATTTATAGAACACATTGTACCTAATGGTTCTGGTTCTGTAGGCATTGTGTTCACTTCTTCATTCAATTCAGGCTTATGTAATGGAATGTGTGACGAGTCTTTAATTTGTGATAACGGTATTTTAGGATCCAATGTAATTCTAGGTTGTATTGATGATATTAAGTCTGGTGTCACACTGGAAACTTGAATAACATTACAAGATGTATTTACTGCCCCTGCATCTGATACACTTACGTACTGAGTAGAGATGTCATTTGTATAAACTATGTTTATACTGGCTTCCTGTATTATTTCTTTGGGATCAACCTTTTCAAAGTTGGGAGTACTCATTTTATGTAATTCATCAACAGTTATAAATGCTACTCCTTTTGGTAAATCATTGTTGGTGTTTACAATATCTGGGACTATTTCTATTACTTGCGGTATCTTAATATCTGGTCTAGGAGGCGTGGGAGGCGGGTCAGGATTAGCCGTTTCTTTTTTTAATTTTGCATTTTTTAATGCAATTTGGACCAGGCTCTTGATCATTTTCTTAATGTCTTTGATGCCCATTTTGTGATGATTACGTAGGTGGGTTCGGAGTGTTTCCTCGGCATCGAACACGCTGGTACAGCCAGGGCAATGTATTTCAATGTTGTCTGCGAGACCATTCGTCTTTGCTAGTTCTGGGTGGACGGTGAATAAGTGGAATTTAATATCGTCTTCTGCTAATGCCATGTATGGACAAGCCTCGCACTTAAAAAAAGGTGTGGAACCTACTGATTTTTCTTCGTAAGACATGACCTTCTCCTTCGCAACAGGCTTTACCACGCTAGCACTTGGGTTTATCATCCTGTTCACATTCAATAAGAAACACTGACCCGACATTATTCACTACACAAAATACACTACAGAATAATAAACCGATTTTTGTTCCATTTACAGTTTAAAAAAAAATAAACAAATTAAAAAGCAGCTGTAAATATTAAGCGCCATTTTTTATTTGCGTTCCGTTGACTGACTGACAGCAATATTCATTTTATAAGCATTGGCCATTGTCGTTCGGAAAACAAAAGTTACCTACTCATAAGTCTTTAAGAAATTTATTCGGGTTTTTGCTTCGAGCAAAGGTTTTTGGTACAAGTTATAGTCGATATATTATTTTTCATCATGTATAGCTGTTTTTAACTGCGCAAAAGGCGTGAATCCTGGTGCGCAGCAAAGACTACTTATGACGGTCACCGTAGCCTAGTTGGTAGTGCTCCTGCCTACGAAGCTGGTGGTCCTGGGTTCGAATCCCGGTAAGTGCAAATATTTGTGTGATGAGCACGAATATTGGATATTTTCTATGTATTTAAGTATTATCTATCTATATAAGTATGTATATCGTCGCCTGGTATACCTAGCGCCACGAGTTATGAGCGCTCGCTTCATCTGCGCAGAACGCACTTTTAGGTCTGTTTGGTAACAGGGTTGAGGCGCGGGGCAAGGGAGTCCGCGCCCGGCGCTGTCCTTGCGCACTATTGGAGAATCAGTCGCTGTATAACTCACACACTCGGCGCACGTTGATTTGAGTTCGAAAGTACAGTCGCGTAAATAGTTGTTTTCGATCGTTTATATTATTTGTATCGACCAATAATTAAAAATGCTTTAGGGTCAGATGTTAAAAAGACAAGATAAATACCTCGTTCGCACAACCGTTTAAAACCTTTGAAAATAGTTTAGTGTTAGGTTTAGTTATTATTATACTAATTATTTGACAATTATCTTGTAATTTGCTTTTGTTATTTGATTTATTTGTAACCGATTATAGTGACAATCGATTTGTTGTGCTTGCAACACCGAAGTGGGCTGTCAAGTATCAATTTTGACGTTTGACAGAACGTCATAACCGGGAACGAGACACATGTCTTGAGGCACTTTTCCGTTGGCGCTCGTCGAGGTTGCACACTCAAGAAGTCGGATCAAAGTTATTTACTGTTTCAATATTACCCTTTGCTGTATGTGTGTTCAGTGTTATTTGGTGAAAATACAGAACATAGAAGAGTAATAAGGTGTTTTATTATACTTCAGAGGTGGTAAGTACATACACGCCTATTATGATATTCTTTTCCTTTTAATAACCATAGTGAGACACTAATTTGAAAGCTTGGTAGTTTGGTGTACCATGGTAAAACAATTATCAAGCCACGTGTTTTCCTGAAAGTAATACTAAAATATTACTTATATATCAAGCCACGTGTTTTTCTAAAAGTAATACTAAAATATTACTTATATATCAAGCCACGTGTTTTCCTAAAAGTAATACTAAAATATTATTTATATTTTTATTGAATTAATTTGAGGGTAGTCTGATATTGTGACCTTTACAAAAAAAAAAATTCTCATAATTTGGAATCCTCATATTTACTCTCGGGTTTCTAAAAGGGGGCAAAAATTTTGTCCTTTTTGAGCTCCGACCTACCGTTTCTGAGATACTGGTAGTTTTACCTTTCTTTGTCTAGTTAGTTGGATTGCCGAAGCTAATTAATTTTGTTTTGTTTTCAATCATCGACCATGCCACGCGATCACGAGGCTCCCTTGCGGCGTTTAACAACGCCCGTGAGTGGCCAATCGCGCCACGTAGAAGAAGAAGAAAGAACAAAGGCGCGCAGTGTAGGTGGTACTAGACCGAGCAGCCGTCGTCGTAGCCGGAGCCGTCGTCGAAGCTGCAGCCGTCATCGCAGCTGCAGCCGTCATCGCAGCCGTCATCGCAGCTGCAGCCGTCGTCGCAGCCGCAGCCGCAGCCGCATTCGCAGCCGCAGTCGCTACGCGAGCCAGGTACTTCGCAAGCAAGAAATGAAACTGGAGCGGGAGCGGGAGCGTCTCAAAGCCATGGAACTCGAGGTACGCAGAGCACGTAGTCATTTATCGTCAAAGCGGCGGAATAGTCCGCGCAAGAATTCCGCTGATTCTGTTAATAATCGTAGGAATATTAATAGCGGGAGTCATAATGAAATAGGACAAAGACAAAGATCAAGTAGCGTATCTTTTAGTACAAAGGATGTAGCTAATTTATTAACAACGATTAAACAACTAGCGTCCCAGCCATCGACAGCAGCACCATCAATTAACCGTAGTAACGATTCCAAAAATATGATACCAGAGTTTAACCCCTCTTTGAAAAATCAACGCATCGATAGATGGATAAAGAAAGTTAATGAGTGTGCTTCTGTGTATGGATGGGACGAGAGGTTAACGATTCATTACGCAATGCAAAAACTGCAGGGTTTGGCAAAATCCTGGTATGAAAGTTTGAGTTCTATTTTATTTACTTGGCCAGAGTGGCAAGAAAAATTATTACGTGCATTTCCCTTTGAACAAAATTATGGCCAAACCCTGGAGGATATGCTTAAGCGGAAAAGTAGGTACAATGAACCCATAGAAAATTACTTTTATGATAAACTAGCCCTTTTAAATCAGTGCGATATCTATGAAAAACGCGCCGTTGAGTGTATTATACACGGAATTAGTGACAGAACTATCAAATCAGCAGCTTTAGCTCTTCGGTGTAATTACCCTGAACAGTTGCTACAGTATCTAATGAGCAGTAAGGAAAATCATGCATTTTCAGACCGAGTAACCATTCCACGATTTAATAGGTCAGGGAATGACTTAAATGCTGCCAACGTCAAATTGCCAAACAAAACCAACGGTACTTTTATTTATCAATGTTTTAACTGCAAGGAAAGGGGACATACATTCGCTAGGTGCCCAAAGCCTCTCAAAAAGTGTGCAAAATGCAATAGGGTGGGCCATAGTGCTGAAAGTTGTAATTTTAGTTTAGATAATAGTAAGCCTAACGGAGAATCTAGTAAAACCATGCTTATTTCGGCCTCAAATCCGAATTCTAAATTCATTAAAATAATCAGAATTAATGATAAATCTGTACAGGCTTTTATAGACTTTGGTAGTGAAGTATCGCTGGTCACAGAGACTCTTGTACAAGAATTAGGACTTCGGCACAATGGTGTAGAAACGGTTTTGAAGGGTTTTGGCAACGAATTCGTGAGATCCATAGGTGAAGTATACGTTGAACTTTCCGTAGATGACGTACCAGCAAATGTTTACTGTCGCGTGATTAATGATAAATATCTAGATATACCGGTTTTGGTCGGACAAACTTTCACCGAGCAGCCTCATGTTGTAGTGCACAAGACTGCCACAAATTTGTTGTTCCTAAACATTAATAGAGAAATGCCATTTTCTCAATCACATACTGACAATGTAAATGTAGTTAAAGTGGTTGTGCCTTCAAGTATGAGTCTGAGCGGACCAGCCTCGGTGAAGCTTTACGTAGAATCCTTGAGTGAAGGAAACATTTTGTTAAATGGCAAATTGATTGGTAAACCAAATCAACAGTGCATGGTGACGGGTGGACTATATACGGTAGAACGTGGCAGGGCTTATGTCGAGTTGACACCCCTCGACTCGATAGCCTTGTTGCCTCTAGGGTTAACTCTGGGCCGGGCAGTTGTAGTCAAGGTGGTAAACAGAATTTTTGAGCCAAGCTCCCAAGCCTTGAATTACCGAAACGATTTTGACACAAGTCAGATTCGCGTTGGAGAGGGAGTAAGCGAGTTAGACAAGTCTAAACTGTTCAACCTACTGCAGAAATACAGTCATTGCTTCGCTACCTCGTTCAAGGAACTAGGCTGCACCGATGTTGTGGAGATGAGCATTGAATTGAATAGCAAAACACCGGTCGTATACCGTCCATACCCATTATCTCATACCGAGCGCCAAAAGGTGCGTGATATGGTTGACGAGATGCTAGATGCAGGAATCATTAGAGAATCCGCATCCGAGTTTGCGAGTCCCATCATATTGGTTCGCAAAAAGGACGGTAGCCTCCGTTTATGCGTAGATTACAGAATGCTCAACTCCGTAACAGTAAAAGAACGGTACCCCATGCCTGTAATAGACGACGAGATATCTAGGTTGTCTGGACAAGCTTGCTTTACCACACTAGATTTGGCATCCGGTTATTACCAGGTACCAATTTCCGAAAATTCAAAGCCTCTCACTTCTTTTGTAACACCGGACGGCCAATACGAATTTAATCGCATGCCGTTCGGTTTAGCTAATGCCCCAGCGGTTTTTCAGCGCATGATGAATAAAGTGCTGGGTTCCGCGCGATTTACTGAAGCTACCGCTTACCTAGATGATCTGCTTATCTACGGAACGAGCGTAAACGACTCTTTAGTTAAGTTGGAGCATGTATTAAAGTTGCTCGAAAAAGCGAACTTAACCTTAAACCTGAGCAAATGTGAATTCCTAAAAGATAAGCTAGATTATCTAGGTTATGAAATAAGCTCAGCTGGCGTCAGACCTGGCAACAAAAAGATACAGTCAGTGCTAGATTTTCCCCGTCCCATAAATCAGCATGGTGTACGACAGTTTATGGGATTAGCGAGTTATTTTCGCAAATTTCTGCAAGGGTTTGCCCAGATCGCACATCCTTTGAGTAAATTATTAAAAAAGGACGTTACTTGGGAGTGGTCTCATGACCAAGAAGAAGCATTTAATACACTTAAGGAAAAACTGGTCGCGAGACCGGTTCTTGCAATTTATGACCCATCTGCTGAAACCGAGTTGCACACCGACGCCAGCAGAGTTGGGATCGGTGGTATCTTAATGCAGCGCCCTAATAATTCAGAGCCCTTCAGACCCGTAGCGTTTTACAGCCGCCAAACTTCCCCGGAAGAGAAAAATTTCCATTCTTACGAATTGGAAACCTTGGCGGTCGTCTGTTCTCTTAAAAAATTCAGGGTTTACCTCTTAGGACTAAAATTCAGAATTGTTTCGGACTGTGCGGCACTTCGAACCACTTTTTCTAAGCGCGATTTGATACCTCGAATCGCAAGATGGTGGTTGATGATGCAGGAGTTCGAAAGCACTATTGAATACCGTCCAGGTGCCAGTATGGCACATGTTGATGCCCTATCTAGGAACCCTACATATGAAAAAGAGCCTATCGAAGTTGACCAATATCCTATGGTCATGTCGATCAGTAATCACGATTGGTTACTTACTCTTCAGTTAGGTGACTCTGAATTGAATCGGATTCGTGATATCTTAAATACTAAATTAGATCCGGAAGGACTAAAATACATAAAGGAAAACTATGTTATCCGAGAAAATGGACTCTATAGGTGTGTTAATGGAGATTCTGCCAATATTCGTTGGGTGGTACCAAAGGGAGCGAGGTGGCAGCTATGTCGTCTTAATCATGATGACATAGGTCATTTTGGTGTAGAAAAGACTTTGGAGCGTATTAAGAAAACTTATTGGTTTCCCCGTATGGCTAAATTTGTAAAAAAATATGTAAGCACATGTCTCGAGTGTGCTTATTCGAAAAGGACCTGCAATAGATCAGAAGGCCTTTTACTTCCTATTCCTAAAATAGAAATTCCCTTCCATACGCTTCACATAGACCATCTCGGCCCCTTTGTTAAATCGAAGAAAGGAAATTCCTATTTGCTAGTGGTTGTTGATGCCTTCACAAAATTCGTTTTTATAAAACCAGCTAGAAATACCAAAACTTCAACCGCTATAACCATATTGTTCCGAAAAGGGTATTAAGCATGTATTAAATGCGGTTGCAAGCCCACAGTCTAATGGAACGATACAATCGCACTATACTTGACTCTTTAACGGCACAGAATCTAGGGGACGATGAGAAGGTTTGGGATACCAAAGTTGGTAAGGTCCAATGGGGTCTAAATAACACCATACAAAAAACGACGGGAAAGACCCCGTCGGAGGTGATGTTTGGTACCCAAATGAATAGTGAAATAGATCCTCGCTTAAATGAAATTCGTCAATCAACTAGGGACGAGATTAACCTTGTCACTATACGCGAGCAAGTGAAAGACAAAATTGACGAAGAACAGGTTAAACAAAAAATTCGCTACGATAAGAATAGACGTCCAGCTCGTACGTACAGGGTAGGCGAACTCGTAAGAATTACGAAAACTACATTTGACAATGACGGAAAAAGTAAGAAGCTTCTTCCGACTTATGTAGGCCCATATCGCGTAATCGCGTCACTCGGTAATGATAGATATGAGCTAGCCCCTATTCCTGGATTAAGTAGTACAAAGAACAAACGTAAGACTGTAGTAGCTGCTAACCGAATGTCACCGTGGATTCATGTGGCTGCTTTAGAGTTAAATGAAAATAGTTCTGATACTGATTCGAATGGCAATGAAATTGATAACGATGAAATGTATGAAGAGAATTAAAAACTAATAAATTACTATGTATGTATTTTTGTAAGTTGTAGAAATCCATAGATTTGATAGATTTCCTTTTGATTTGTTTATTATTTAATGCATTGATTTCGATATGTGAATTATCAGATATATTTAATATATTGAATGATTACTAGCATGTTATGATTTTAAGCGTATATGTTATGAATATTCCTGCTATAGTTTTTAATATACACCACGTGTCAATTACACTTGCTATATTATGGTAAGTTGTACTGTATTCTAGTAAAGTGTAAAGTTTAAGATACTCCAAAAGTTGGAGTAGTTAAGAATTTCCAAAAGTTGGAGATTTTAAGGAACTCCAAAAGTTGGAGGAATTTATGTCACTCCGAAAGTCGGAGAACTTAAAGGAGCTCCAAAAGTTGGAGCAATTCAGGTAACTCCGAAAGTCGGAGAATTTAAGTGAACTCCAAAAGTTGGAGGGATTTAGTTAACTCCGAAAGTCGGAGAACTCCAAAAGTTGGAGCAATTCGGGCAACTCCGAAAGTCGGAGAACTTAAGTGAACTCCAAAAGTTGGAGGGATTTAGCTAACTCCGAAAGTCGGAGAACTCCAAAAGTTGGAGGAAATTAGGTAACTCCGAAAGTCGGAGCACTTCCAAAAGTTGGAGGAATTTACGTAACTCCGAAAGTCGGAGAACTTAAGAGAACTCCAAAAGTTGGAGAAATTTAGATAACTCCGAAAGTCGGAGAACTCCAAAAGTTGGAGTAATTTAGGTCACTCCGAAAGTCGGAGAACTCCAAAAGTTGGAGAAGTTTAGGGATATCTATAAGTTGATAACTTTGTAAAATAAAAATTTTGGCCAAGTGTTAGGTTAATAGTTGTCACTGGACACGTGTATGAGGACATACACGTCGCCAGGATGGTCGAGTGTTAGGTTTAGTTATTATTATACTAATTATTTGACAATTATCTTGTAATTTGCTTTTGTTATTTGATTTATTTGTAACCGATTATAGTGACAATCGATTTGTTGTGCTTGCAACACCGAAGTGGGCTGTCAAGTATCAATTTTGACGTTTGACAGAACGTCATAACCGGGAACGAGACACATGTCTTGAGGCACTTTTCCGTTGGCGCTCGTCGAGGTTGCACACTCAAGAAGTCGGATCAAAGTTATTTACTGTTTCAATATTACCCTTTGCTGTATGTGTGTTCAGTGTTATTTGGTGAAAATACAGAACATAGAAGAGTAATAAGGTGTTTTATTATATTAGAAAAAAGTAATGAAATTATACATCAATGCATTTTTATGCATATTTTTATTTATTATAATATGCACTAGTCCGCACTTCCACCTGTGGAAGCGTCAAAATTTTGCAAAGAGATAGTTCAAACTATCTCTGTACAAAATTTCATGTTTTTTTGAGAGTACTTACTTTAAAATGTAAAGTAACAAACGAATAACAAATAAACGCACTCTCGCATTAATAATATAAGGATATTTTTTAAATACTTAAATTATTATTTAAACTTGACCCTAAGTTGTTTTGTTTGCGAGTGTACACATGCGTAGATCCCCACCACTAAAACAGAGCGCTCATAACTCGTGGCGCTAGGTATACCCATAGTACAAGCTTTGCTTAGTTTGGGGCTAGGATGATCTGCGTGACATTGTCCCGAGATATTATTATTATTATTATCTATACAATTTGGTGCGCAGGGTGCAGGCTAGCTCAAACAGTAGGTATACTGGCTACAAAAAGTATTAATAATAATATTATTATATACGACGGGCTACTCTACGATTGCAGACTATGTAAATCGCTGCAATTTCTCATGGATTGGTGCAGCGGTGATAAATAATGCCGATTAATTTGTTATTATATATTATAGTAAATTACTAACATTAGGCTTAAGTTTTAGGGCTTATTTATTACCAACCAAAAATTAGTAATGGTCATTCGTCAATAAAGGATTTATTACTAATAAAGCTCTATAGAATGCTCTAGTTTATTTCGGTGACGTTTTACTTGTCTATGGCTGGTCTCGGAATTACCGAGTTATGTGATTATCCGGAACTGTGAATGAAAATTGATTTACTAGGGATTTCACTAGACAAGGTTTATTACCCTTACTATGTAATTGATAAATTTTTATTATATTCACGCAAATAAAAACAAAATGTCACTTTATTTACTTTCTGTCTGTCTACGTGTTGCATCTTTTGTTCGACTGTTTTGTATGTCTACTAGTTATGTATTCTGTGAGTAGTAAGGTTTAAATAATACCTAGTAATATAAACTATTTGTGTTGTAATTAGTGTGGGGTACAGTATAATATCCAATAAATTAAATAGTCCAAATTGAATTCGAAATAAATTGAGATCAGTTTAGTGTCAGCCTACCTCTTTTTGCTAATGGACTTAAGAATTCTACTTCAAAATACTTTATTTATACCATTTATACTAACCGTAAATTGTTGACAAAGTCATGAATAATTCAGTTACAAGTAAAATCCGTCATAAGGTCAAGTAGTCAATAGTCTTATATTGTTCAAAATCTATGGGGGATTTTAATTTAGGAGCTAGTAACCCAACCGGTGAATTCACTGACGTATACTTTTGGTGTCAGCAACGCATCGTGTATTCTATAACAAAAAGTATAGAAATTATAGCAAAATGAGTGTAAGTTTCCGATTATTGGTGTTCTTATATGGAATAGGCATAGATTGCGGAGTAGTTACACTAAGTTATAACTGTGATTTCAGCTGGAAATTGAGTCAATGGTGCGCTACACGTCGCCTATCAACCCGGCAGTTTTCCCACATCTCACATTGCTGTTACTAGGCATTGGCATCTTCTTCACGGCCTGGTTCTTCGTGTACGAGGTTACTAGCACGAAGCTATCAAGAGATTTGTTCAAAGAGTTGTTGCTGTCACTGGTGGCTGCTCTGTTCTCTGGCTTTGGAATTCTCTTCTTGTTGCTATGGGTTGGCATCTATGTGTGATATCTATGATAGTGTTAGTTTTAAGCTATGTATAGCATTCCGTACGTGCGTGGTCGGGTACTGTGTGACCAAATTATTGTTTATTAAAATTTGTATTTTAAGTAATTGATATGTTTTATCACTTAACTTCTATTGCTTAGAAAGCAATAATAAAACAATGCACTGTGAGGCACAAATTTATTAACACATTTGTTTTATCACCAACAAGGTACACTTATTTAAAATTATTCATTGTGAAACAAAACATAATTTAATTATCTTTATGAGATGGCAAATATATTTTCTCATTAAGGTGATAAAAATATTATTTGTTTTCTTATAAAATTAAACTATTCTTATCTATGTTGATTAATGTAATTTATCATGTGAAGAGATCATGATTATAAATAATAAGTTCATAAATATGTAGTTTTTTTTAAACATAAACCATGGCAATAATTTTGTACGAATATCTATCATAATTGTACGAATGTCATTTTTAATTGTCATCTATTTGAATGCTGATCATGATGATTGGTGAATTAGGTGGCAGGTCCCCAGCTCTAGATATACACCCATTGGCATGCACAATGGTACAATCAGTGCAGAAAACAATATGGACAACTAACTACACACCTATTAGTTCTTTTAATCCTTATTCCCTCTGTCACTCAGGTATTAATAATATTAAAACTGATGTGAGGAACTGAGATGGACCATTAATTTTCTGTTTGATTCTGCTATTTCACCCACTCATGTCATAAAATTTTGTATTATTTTAATTTGACTTCCAAATCATGCAAGCTTGAAGAAGGTGAACCTGAGAGTGAAACAGCTAGTCAAGTCAAACATAAAATTAACTGCATGACATGAGTTTTCCCCAGGTATTGTTCAAGGGTGACCTTGATTTCCATTAGGAGGTGGCCGTGGTGGAAGTTTTTTTCAAAGTACATGATTCTTGATGGTCTTTTATAAAACATAATAAACAAACAGTCTTTTATAAAACATAAAAAACATAATTTTATAAAACATAATAATTAAATAATGTCAGTATGTCATTAGCTTAGATAAAGCATTCTTCATCATCATCATATCAGCCGAAAAACTGCTGGAACGCCCATAGCGGGACAAAGGCAAGATCTCCACAATGGCGAGTTTTCCAGCATCCAGTGGTTTCCCAGTTGAACTGACAGTGGGCAGGGCACATAGCTCAGAACCAATAGCCAATGGGGCAGAAAGGTCTCTAGTGGCAACCATGAACCGGAAGACAGACCAATGATCTTGTGAGCATTCTTGCAAGCACACAGTATACAAATACTATGTACAGACGCCAGCGCATCAAGCTGTCAAATTTCTCCGATTGAAAGTGAACTTTATACTTTTGTCATAAAGTTGAAAATCTATAAAAGTAATTTGACAGATTGGGGTAGCTGGATGTGCTGGGGTCTGTACATACAAATATCATATGGTGTAACATGTGGTCAATAACATTCATTGAATTTAGTGGAATCGGCAGGATTATGTGGTAAACAATTTCACTCATGGTTAGGTAGATATGGTGTTACACTTTGATGGCCAACAATTGAACATTCTAAACTTCTACACTTGCTTCATTTCTCGGTGTCACCTTCGTGAGATTCCTTGTCACGACGGAACTCTTCATCCAACACAACAATTTGGTTCATGCGACGCGTCGCCAGCGCCTGGACGCGCTCATATAACAAGCTGTGCGTTGCCACGTAGCGCCTACGGAGTAAGGATTCTTAGAAACTTCATATTTCTTTTTAATTCGCTTATACGTATAAGTCGGAACAAAAAGACAGGCAATGAAATATTTTTTGTTAGAAGTACCGATTTTACATATATTGATAATTAAGTTATTAGTTGCACTACTACTAGTGAAGTAAAGCACTTAGACACGTTGTTAGTATAGATGGGTAACCGTAAAAGTAGTTTAAGTTCTAAGATGTCGTCAGACAATAGTCGTTAAGCTATGCCGGTGGGCTACTGGGCGGCTCAAATCCCACTCAAAATTTTGACATTAATAACAGACACTACAATTTTATTTATTTGTATCAACATGAAATATTTCATATCAAATTCGGACATAAAACTTCAAAATTGAATACGATGTAGTCTGTGTGTTTAAGTGTATTATCTATCGTCTGGGTTGAGGCATTTGAAAGCTTCCTGAAAGCCAAATCCCAGGCCTAGGGAAACCCAAACCCAATTTTCCCGTCTTCCTCAACTTCCCCAAGTCCCTCCTTCCTTTTCCCTTTTTCCCACGTCGGTCCAGAGGAGGGGTAACCTCAATTCCAAAAAAGCCCAAACCCTCGCCTCGTCGAAAAAAAAAATGAAGCAGTCAGGCAAAATAATTCCCCAGGTGGGTCCCGGCCGAGCCGGGGAGTCCCACACCGATTTATCGGTCAGCTCCCAACGTATCCTGGGGGGGAGCACCCAGCTGCATATTTTAAATGCCGCGCCAACGGCGCGGCCGGCTGCTTTAGCGCCCCAGACACTGGCTGCGACTCACGCGCCACTCGACACAACCTCGGCAGCGACACACGACACCCACACGGCTGCGACCAACGCGCCAACACAAACACAAAACGACTTATCCACGAGTGCCTGGCAACAGAGCCTCGTTAGGAACAGCGTGACTAACAACCCCGAAAATGACAAAGCCGACGCCCGACTCTCAAGTCTTGGTGGCGAACTTCGAGCGCTGGCAATCCAGCGCGAGAAGATTGACACCAGGAAAAATCACAGCCAGGGAGAGAAATCTCAATAGCCGCATGCGCGATATACGCGAAGGCGAGAGCCAGCGCGACGCGCAAGCGGCGATTGAACGAGAAGTACGCGACCGGTCGCAAGTACGCGAAGGGAACACCCAGCGCGAAAAGCAACTGGACGCGGAAACGCGCGGACAGGGACCTCCACGCGAAGGGGAAACCCAGCGCGAGATCTCCCTGCCTGTGACCAGACCCACCGGACCCACCGACAGGATCCGGGACGACACGACACGACCGAAAGACAGGCCGCGAAACAGGAAGAGAGGAAAGCGGGCTGGAGTCTCACGCAATGCGGCCTTGACAGACATTCTGTCAAGCACCTCTGAGCCGCTCCCAAGCACGTGTGGCATGGGCACGGCGAAGAGGATGCGCCCGGACGACTCGGCCTCACCGAGCGGTCTACAGGGAGGCCCCAAGCGCGTGAGAGTCCAGTCCGCTCAAGGGGAGCGGAGAACCTATGCGCTGGCTACGAAGGACATACCGGCGGAGCTGGCCGTAGCGATCTGCTTCTCTCCTCCTTCCAGAGATATGACTACAGAGGAAGCGACTCACATTAAGGAGACCCTAGAAAACCTCGTCATGGACACTGACCCGAGTACTCCACTCCCGGCCTTCCGCGGATATCCACGGATAGCGGATGGCACCGTGCAGATGTGGTGCAAGGACCGACATGCCCTGACCTGGTTGACTGAGAACGTCCCAAAAATCAGAATGACCAACTCGGATATGACACTGACGCTAATGAAACAGACCGACATACCTACCCGTGTCCGAGCCGCGCTCTTTGTACCTAGGTACAACGGAGACATAGCGCGGCTACAGAGTGTTCTGAGGCGTCAGAACCTCTGGTACGACATTGGTAGGTGGACTCTGTACAGGGCGACAGCAGTCGGTGGAGATAACCACGGGACATATCTGAGCCTGGGTATCCCACCGGATGAAGCCGAAAAGGTCTTGGCGCGGGAACGACGGATAGCGTACCTACTGGGTTCGATATACGTCCGTTTCTACCCCAAGACCCAACCCTCAGACACCCAGACTAGGAACACACAAGATCTGACAGACGACCAGACACAAAGACCGACTCTGACCGAAACAACTACCGAGACAACCACGACTTACACCATGACCCAACTGGAGGAGGAGATGGCGAGAGCCGCGATGGCTGATAGTGCTGCACCACCCGCGTCACCTGGATGGATCGAGCAACTGCTCGCCTCTTCACCGGATGACGACCGGCACAGGATGGAGGGGGGAGACGGAGTGTCCGATGGACCCGCCTCGCCCTAACTCCACCCAGCAGCCACCCCCGCCACCCCCTCCCCTAGACATAATTCAAGCAAATCTCCAGCATAGCCAGACTGCCACGGCTAGCCTGCGCAGGGCGCTGGAGATCAAACAAAAAACGGTCGCACTGATCCAGGAGCCGTGGATCAGGAACAACAGGATATGCGGCCTCAGTAACATCGGAGGTAAGCTGATTCTAGACACACATAATACTGAGACACCGAGAACCTGTGTCTACATACCCAAAGACATATCCGCGACAACACTCACCCAATTCTGTTCCAGAGACTTAACAGCTATCAGGCTCCAGACACAAGGTGACGCCCCGGACATCGTACTGGCCTCTGTATATATGCCAGGCGACGACGAGGTCTGTCCACCAAGAGAGATGGCTGACCTGGTAACCCACTGTAAGGACGCAAACCTGAACCTCATCGTCTGCACAGACGCAAATGCTCACCACCCACTTTGGGGCTGCGAGAAGCAAAACCCTAGAGGAGAGGTACTATGCACATATCTATTTTCCACTAACCTTAACATTATAAATCGCGGCTCAGAACCCACTTGGGTTACAGCCCGAGGACAAACCATCATAGACTTAACGCTGGCCACCTTAGGCGCGATGAACCTCATATCTGACTGGCACGTATCGGATGAACCTTCTTGCTCCGACCACAGAAGGATTCGATTTACACTCTCATTTCATCCAAAAAAGCTCGAACTAAAACGCAATCCGAGACGAACCAACGTACCCGGATACAAAAATCTCCTGGCGTCATTGCTGGTGAGACATCAAACACCGACAAACCCAACAGATCCCACACAACTTGAAAACACTGTAACAAAACTTTCAAATTACATAATTGAGGCATACCATGCATGCTGCAAACTAAGGGTTCCATCAAACAGGAGCAAGGGAAGCTCCTGGTGGAATGCTGAACTCAGTGAAATTAGGAAAGTATTGCGTAAAAAATTTAACCAAGCCAAAAACTCAAGATCCCCAGAAGACTGGGATTCATACAAAACAACACAGAACACTTTTAAAAAGGAAATCAGAAGGGCCAGGAGAACAGCCTGGCGACAATTCTGTGAAAACATAGAATCCAATGATGAGGCAGCGTAAGGAAGATCCTATCAACTGATAGAGATCGTAACCTCAGCACGTTGAAAAAGCCAGACAACACATACACTACAACAGACCACGAAACTAGTAAGGTTCTCTTAGAAACACACTTCCCAGACTGCAAACTCTAAGAGAACAGATCATGGACGAACGAACCAATATGGACACCAACAGACCAGGATTGGTCCAACGCCCAAAAGATTGTAACGGAAGAAAAAATGAGATGGGCGATAAGAACCTTTCGACCGTATAAGTCGGCAGGCCTAGATGGCATTTTCCCGGCTCTGCTACAATGGGGGATGGACCATCTCGCATCATGGCTGGTAGAGATCTACCAAGCCTGCATAGCGCACAGATATGTGCCGCTAGCATGGCGCGAAGTGAAAGTTATCTTCATACCAAAACCCGGCAAAACTGACTACACAGAACCCAAAGCATACAGACCTATAAGCCTGACCTCTTTCTTACTGAAAACCCTTGAGAGACTCTGCGACAGATACATTCGGGACGGAGTCCTCCGAACAAAACCTCTTCACAAACAACAGCACGCCTACTCTACAGGCAAATCCACAGAATCTGCTCTGCACAGCGTGGTCGCTAAGATTGAATGTGCAGTAGATCACAAATGCTCCTCGCTGGCTGCCTTCCTGGACATAGAAGGCGCTTTCGACAAAACCTTATTCCACAGTATCAGAACGGCCCTTGAGAGGCATGGCGTCAATCGAACCCTAACTGGCTGGATAACCAACATGCTCAGCTTGAGGGCGGTACAAGTTACAGTCAATGACACCACAAGGGCCATCGTGGCAAAGGGATGCCCACAAGGTGGCGTTCTATCGCCACTTATGTGGAACCTTGTTGCAAATGAACTGATCGAAAGACTCAATAAGAAAGATTACTTCACCGTCGGCTATGCTGACGATATCACCATAATAATAAACGGACAACACGAAAACACACTGTGCAATCTCATGCGCCAAGCTCTAAAAATAGTAGAGGAATGGTGCAAGGAATACCAACTATCGGTGAACCCCACAAAAACACAACTAATTCTCTTCACAAAAAAAAAGGAAATTAACGACACTACAGTTACCACACTTCTTCGGCACACCACTGAGCCTTTCATCAGAAACCAAATATCTGGGCATATATTTGGACAAGCAACTAAACTGGGCAAAACACACTGAATACATCACCAAAAAAGCCAGCATATCAATGTGGCAGTGTAAACAACTGCTTGGAAAAACCTGGGGCATTAGCCCTAGAGTCACCCACTGGCTATACACCTCTGTTATCAGACCAATTATCACATACGGCTCAGTAGTCTGGTGGCCCAAGACAAATCTGAGCACAAATCAAAAAGATCTCGAAAAACTGCAGCGACTGGCATGTGTGGCGATCACTAGCAGTATGAGAACAACACCCACCGCCGCTCTACAAGCAATGCTAGGACTTCCTCCAATACATCTTTTTGTACAGGAGGAGGCGACCATAGCAATCCTTAGACTCAGCATGAACGGTACCCTGAGCAGAGACTCTAGAATAAAGCACACACGAATTCTCGAAGATGCGTCCAAAAGGCAACCTATGATGACATCACCGAGCGACACAATCCTAAAAACACACAATTTTCAGAGACACTATAAAATACAACTCACAGAAGAACTATGTGACCACCCAAACCCGAATGAGACAAGAATCTATACTGATGGGTCAAAAACCGACTCCGGAACAGGAGTGGGAGTTTTCTCAAATGACCTGAACATCAAAATATCCAAACCCCTAGGGCTGCTCAACACTGTATACCAGGCCGAATGTGTTGGTATCATCCTAGCAGCACACGCAATAAAGGCCAGAAGCATCACAAACACTCGTATACGTATACTTTCTGACAGCGTCTCAGTACTCCAATCCTTGGAAGGAAACTACTTTACCTCAGGATTAATACTAGAATGCCACAACGCATTGGAACACGTTGCGGCATACCACAACAATATTATAACACTACAATGGATCAAGGGACACAGCGGATCACTAGGCAATGATGCTGCTGACGAGCTTGCCAGGAGGGGCTCGAGCATGACAGCCATTGGACCTGAACCAACTGTGCCCATACCTTTCACCCAAATACGCAGATGGCTACAGAGCCACACACACACACAATCCGAGAAATGGTGGTCCTCAGCATCGGGCTGCAGACAATCCAAAGAAGCAATGCCATGCCTGGATGGTAAGCTAACAAGACGCCTCCTACGGCTAAACAGGAAAAACCTGCGTATCGTGGTGGGGACCATCACCGGACACTGCTCACTAAATAAACACTTCCACACTATCGGCATAACTGACAGCCCTCTGTGCAGAGCGTGCATGGACGCTGAAGAAACGGTCGCGCACGTGCTACTCGAGTGCACAGGCATCACAGAAATCCGGAAGGAAACCCTGGGATCACCGGGAACTATTACGGAAGCCCTGAGAAGTTTAGGAGACCTGATATGCTTCTGGAGGGAGGTGGGCTGGATGGAATGAAGGCCGCCATGGCTCACGTACAATGGTCCACATCGGGACTAAGTGCGGGAACCACACCCACTAGCATATTAGTGGAGACAAATGATGATGATGATGATGAGGCATTTGAAACGACGCCACGCGGCAACATCGTTACTTACGGGTGTAGTTTTGGGTTCTTAGCCGTTTAAGTACATAAAAAAGCAAAAGCACCTGAAGTCCTTAGCCTCAAGCCTGTAAAGCAGCGTGATCTCGACTGCGACGACGGTGGCGACACGTTTGCAGTCTTTCATGAGGAGTGCCACTTCGCCAAAGTGAGCGCCATCTTCTAAGTGGCAGACCTGCACACCGTTGCTTTAGTTATATTTAGGCTGACGGCTGACTTTAGTGGTGACGGTGGCGAATCTCAGATAGAATATCATCACCCTAATCCACCCCGTGGGGGGTGAGAAGTCGACTCGTGGGAATATCTACCAGAGGGCGGGCAGTAGCGTCTCTCCGAGTACTATTAGGTACCATCATATTGCGATCGTTAACCAGTCTGCCAAGCGTGGTGGTTATGGCATATGCCCCTAGATGATTCTTGGGGGAGGCTTTTATCCAGCAGTGGACTTTTTATCCTCACGTATGCCAATATACATCATCACCATGCCAGCCGAATGCCCCCCTTAAAAATGGGAACATGACATTATCGCCACAGGTGTCCTCGGTCCTTGATAAGTAATGCATTTCCAAAGAGGTAATAATCATGTTCAAAATTTCCAGTACATACATACAAAATTACGTACTAACGTTTTGTATGAAGCTAATAAAAAGCGAAAAGATATTATAAAATAATAGTTTCATAGCTTTATTCGCAATGCAAAGCGTGTTGTCGACCTCATGTTTTTTTTGAAGGGTAAACATGAAGTAATGTACAGTTGTCAGCACATCAAGCTACCCCAACCTGTCAGGTTTCTCCAATTGAAAGTGAACCCTATGCTTTTGTGATAAAGTTGAACATCTATAAAATTAATTTCACAGATTGGGGTTGCTGGATGTGCTGGCGTCTGTACATTATTTAACGTATCAACGATCGATTTCACAGTGCACGTTAAATAACTAGTATTAATAGGCTTTTTAGATTGGTCTGGTCGAATTAACCGCTAACGACTCAAAGAGGCGCGTTATATCTTTGACGTCGACGTCGGCCTGTCTGTGGCATCGTAGCTGTCAAACGGATGGACAAGTTTCGATGCGGTTTTATTCATTTTAAAAACTGTTTCCTTGCGGTGGTTCTTAGCTATGTTTGGTTAATATAGGTCGAGCAGTGTAGTGGCAAGAGTATGTTCATTTTATTTGGCAAAAATAATATAAAAATAATTCCTACCATTCAAATGCGATCTTCCGACAATAGACGTATTTTTATTAATTTGAACATAAACCGTTAGAAAACACCCGACTCCAACTATAATTATTATCATTTTGTAAAATAACTGATACCCTTACCCTACCCCCCACTGCTGGACCGATGTTAACCAAACATAGCTGAGAATCACCGCAAGGAAACTGGCTTTTAAATGAAAAGAACCACATCGAAATCGGTGCATCCGCTTGAGGGCTATGATGCCACACACAGACACACATGTACGTCGAAATTAGAACACCCCTTTCTCTGCGTCGGGGATTAAAAATAGGCACACCTCAATCCCCTTCAAGGAATAAACGGCAACAGTTCCAGTGCCGATGAAGAACATGCATTCTCCGATGTCGCCAGCGCCCTGCACCAGCTCGTTGCACAGGTACACTTCTGACTTCAGGCAGCCGAGCACTGTACCGACTACAGACGGTGGAGTGTCCTCGAAGAGCTTCACCTTGTGGACTAGGGTGCGACATGTGTGCAGACGGATCTCGTCGCGCAACTCCTCTAATGAAAGAGACAAACATTTAAGACGCTGACAGCTAGGGTGCCAACTTTTTTACTAGAAATAAAGTATAAATATAAGTTTTACGCAAATAAATATTATTATGATTATGGATATTATCTTCAGGTATGAAGAATATTACACAGTATTTTATAAAAATGCACAGTATTTTATTTATTTATTGTTTTAAATACATATTTTTAGAGCTTCTCGCACAACTTACTAATTTACAATCTTTCTGGCGGCGCTACACTGAGCAGTGAAGGCCATCTGACTAAATTTAAAAAACAGATTGCAAGCTACTATTATTGAAGTATATGACGATGCAACAAAAATGATACAGGTAGTTCAATCGAAATTCGAAAATGTAATACTGGGTGTACCACAAGGCAGTATATTGGGGCCGCCATTATTTTTACTATATATAAACGAACTTCTAAATATAATTAATCACCTTTGTGTAATGTATGCCGATGATGCGACTATATTTATCTCTAATGATGATTCACATAATTTTAACTATGAAAATGAAATAAAAAAAAAACACTAGCAACAGTAACTCACTGGTTGAAATCAATTAATTTAAATATATCTAAAACCAAAATAATTCAATTTAGAAATTATAAGAGTAAACCTAATGAACTTAAAGTTACAGTAAGCGACGCAGAAATTGAAGTAGTAAGTGACATTAATTTCCTTGGAGTAACAGTGGATCAATATTTAAATTGGAAGGCTCATATTGATAAAATTAACAAAAAAATATCCAGTGCCTGTTATGCCTGTTATGCGAATCCGTTACTAGAAATGCCTACTTTGGGAATGTGTATCCATTATTAACTTATACTATTATTTACTGGGGAAACTCAACAAATATACAATCCACCTTTATTCTCCAGAAAAAGTGCCTTAGGACAATATATAAAATGTATAGCGATGAGTCTATGAGAGATGTTTTCAGAACGAAGGGCTACCTTACACTGACAGGGATCTATATTCTGGAACTATGTCTATTTGTTAAAAATAATATGCAATATTTTAGTTTTAAATCAGACTCAAAGAGGAACATTCGTAGACAATATAAATATGACATAAATTTACCCAGAATACAAAACATGATTTATTATAAAAGTACTTATATATCTGCTATTCGTGTGTATAACCACTTACCATCTGATATAAAGCAATCAAATGGAACATTGTTTAAAACGAAATTAAAGAATATGTTAACAGAGAATGTTTACTATAGTTTGCATGAGTTTTTTACCAAAAAATAATGTGTTATTATTACTAAGAATAAATTAGTTAGTAAACTTGTTTGTATTGCATATCCGATAGGGGTAGATTGTTGATCCTAAAAACTGTTATGTTATTATAAGACCTTATTGTACACAGTTACGCAATAAATAATTCTTTATCTAAATAAATGTAAACAGTATTTTGTATCTATACTTTATTTTTATTCAACAGTTAAAAGTATAATTTAGTAAAAACAGTAAGTATTATACTGTATAAAACAGAATAGTTGGCAACCCTACTCACAATAGTCAAATTCGTTTTACCGCATTTTTTTTGCAAATACTTCTAAGGTTCATCTTGTTAAAAATATATTATGTCAAATAAGACTAAATTTTAAAGAAGATCCCTGACCCCTGCACACGATTCAACTACTTCAGCTCAATAAAAAGAATAACACCGTAACATCTAAAAATATTATTATTAAAACTGACACGAGGTGCTAACGTCATATTGAAAGATAGTAACGGGTAATTCACGTAATTAATTTTAAATAAAATTAATTACCTACGCGAGTTGCCCGTTACTATCTTTTAAACATCTAAAAATACATTAAACTCAATTTCGTTAACGTACCTACTTAGTTCTTATAAAAAGAAAAGCGCATCGTTAGCTGTGTCAATTTAGTTTTGGCGAGAAATACGTTAGTATTTGCCCACCCGGCGCGCAATCGGTACGCACGTGCGTATTATGAGCAGAGCCTCTAGCACGAGTTCCTGTAGTTTACTTACTCGATCACACGTACAGTTTCCTCCCATACATTGAGCACCAGCGCCTCTCGCGAAAACTATTAATAACTAAAACTCTGTATGCGACGAAACTGTACGTGTGATCGAGTAAGTAAACTGCAGGAACTCGTGCTAGAGGCACAGAAGTGTAAAAGGTCTATGTAATTATATTTCCTGCATGTAGTTAAATTAGTTACGCGGTGTAAACTACAGAATTGCCAGCAACGTTAAGTGAAATAAGTGGCTGTTTCTTCAATGAAAGGGATGAATAGTTGGGATTCTGTATTCGGATTTCGGACCCAATCTCTTTGTGACTCGGATTTCGTGTCTGAGGTGCGGTGGCGGCGGAGAAAATGCGAATGTGGCCGGATACCCCGTAGATAACACGATTCTTCGTTCTGTGTCTGGGTGTAATGTATATAACTATATACTTATTATAAGTGTTAGACATTTTAAAATAACCAACCACGCCAACCGGCCCGTCACCTACCTATATTGCTTGTTTGGAAGAAAGTAAATCACACTAATACGGCGAAAGTTTAGTGTGTGTGTGTGACTGTCTGAGTGTGTATGTTTATTACTTCTTCGCGTCTGAACGGCTGGAGCGATTTCAATAAAATTTGGTATGGAGTTAGCTGACACATAGGCTATAATTTATAAAGTTTAACGCGGGTAAAACCACGGAGGCACGGGTAGTAAAAAATAATGTCTAATTTGGGTCGCTAAATGCTACCGTTACATCTAAGTGAGGTTGTGACAGGGTTGTCTGTAGCACACTGCTACGACCTCACTCAGATGTCGCTACCGTTTAGAGCTACCCACGGGGTTACGCGTAGGGTCACTTTTTTTTTTTTTGATAAGGCAGGGAGAATGCCTTCGCATGCCACCCGCAAAAAGTGTCTGCGGTCTGGGTATATCGGACTTGCACCGACTAAACCTACCTGCCGTGGACTTCTCTTGGCGCCTGATGGGGGAGTCCCGGGAACGCGAGTATGCTGCTCCGGTACCCCCCTTTTGCGCCATGTCCCAGATGGTCGGGACACGTACCCTGGGACCGTTTAGAGCTACCCAGGGGTTACGCGCAGGGTCACTATACGATAAATCTACGAACGCGGTAGTATTACAGGCTAATGTATTTATCATCATGTATGTATGTTTGACAAACCTGAGAGACAGTCAAGGTCACCGTCCTCCTTAAAGTATCGTTCCTGGTATGTGTAGTGGTAGAAGTCCTGCACTCGCTTCTTGAGCCCCGTCGGGAACTGGCGGTATCTCATATATCGCTGCAGAATTAATTGAATTTTTAAAAGACTTCAAAAACGTAAAATTAATGACCACAAATGGCATTAAGTCTCAGAACAGCTATGCCTTTAAAGTTCATATAAATAGTTGTCCTGTGCGGGGATCAAACCTAAAACCAGTTTTACACTGCCCACTGTAGCATATGTGCAGTCAAGCCGAAGCATCTATAAAACCATAGATATAGTAATAAGGGGAACCAGATCCGTTTTCTCGGTAACCATAAAATGTTACCATTCGATTTGACACCATAACATTCAAACTATATTTACTGTTTTAAAAAGTATAGAACTGACATACCATGGAGTTACTGTGTGACATAATATCTATAATAATATCTATGTACAATGTCACACAGATCATCCTAGCCCCAAACTAAGCAAAGCTTGTACTATGGGCACCAGGCGACGATATACATACTTATATAGATAGATAAATACTTTAATACATAGAAAACATCCATAACTCAGAAACAAATATTTGTACTCATCACACAAATATTTGCACTTACCAGGATTCGAACCCAGGACCACCAGCTTCGCAGGCAGGAGCACTACCAACTAGGCTACGGCGACCGTCATATATACAAAAAACGAAAAAGTCGAATAGATAATGTCCTTCTTTTCAAAGTCGGTTAATAAACATAGAATTTTGCTTTGAATTAGTTGTTCTTACGAGGCAAATTCAATATATTGTTAACATTTTTTTTTATTCTTGAACCACTCCTATTTCTGCTATATGGTGCATCACTGTCACATTTAATATCAAACTCACCTCCACCTGGTTCACGAGCCCATGGTAGCGAATGGAAGATCCAAATATTGATAAGTAAGATTTGATTCCAAACACTTGAAAAAAATTAAAACATGTGAGTAAATCAGGAATAACTGTTGTAAAAAAATAATATCGCAACATAATAGTATTAATTGTCAGTGCCTCTAGCACGAGTTCCTGCAGTTTACTTACTCGATCACACGTACAGTTTCCTCCCATACATTGAGCACCAGCGCCTCTCGCGGAAACTATTAAGAACTAAAACTCTGGTGCTCAATGTATGGGACGAAACTGTATGTGTGATCGAGTAAGTAAACTGGAACAGGAACTCGTGCTAGAGGCACAGTTCAAAAATAATATGGTTTTAAATGAATCGATTAACTTGTTAGTAGGGCAAAAATTCAAAGATATGTCGTCCATTCGATCCATCGACCATTACCTGCTCGGAACGCATTCTTTCAGCTGCCGGATTTAACATCAAATATTATTAACTAAAGACGTAGTAGGCGGTAGGGAAGACTTGTAATATGAGCAGCGCGGCTGAAGAAGAACTATCTTACAGAATACGCTGTAGGTTTTCGCCAGAGATAGAGCAGTTTTCTATCTATGAACAGCGCGACTGAAGAAGTAGGTTACCTTATAGAATCAGCTGCAAGTCTTTGCCAGTGGTAAAGCAGTCTTCTACATACGAGGATGAGCAGCGTGTCTGAGGAAGTACCTAACAGGATAACTGCAACTCTTTGCCAGAGGTATAGCAGTCTTCTAGCTAAGAGCAGTGTGTCTGAGGTAGTACTTAACTTACAGAATAAGCTACAGCAGCAGAATGAGCAGTGCGACTGTGGAAGAACTACCTTTCAGAATAATCTTCAGATCTTTGTTAGAAGTAGAACAGTCTTCTATCTATGAGCAGCGAGATTAAGGAGTACTTATACCTTAGGGAATAAACTGCAGGTCTTTGCTAGAGGTAGTACTGTCTTCTATCTATGATAAGCGCGGCTGAGGAAGTACCTACCTTACAGAATTCGCTGTAAATCTTTGCCAGCTAAGTGAAGTTGCAGGAGCTTTGGTGTCATGGCGCGGAAAAGGTGTCAACACCTAAGGCATCACTGACGTGTGCCGACTATGTTGATAGCGTAACGGAAGTTAACCTAGACGTAGTATGCCTAGGTTTCGTTCCTACTTGCATATGTTTCGCTGGGTCATCTCATTCATTTTTCTCTTGTCATTCTGGACCGTGTTGAACCAGTTTGTTAGGCTGGGTCTTCTCTGTTGGGGCGCATTGGATTGGAGTACAAGTGTATGTTAATACCCAAGTGATTAATAAATTTAATTATTACAATTCATTATGTGATCAAAAACCGTTTTTATTTTGTTTTATACCATTGTGGTAGACAAGCCGTATTATTTTTTCCCGGCTTGTTAGTTGGTACAAATAAAAGTCGCATAGATCAGATGCGCTTGTTAATATATATGTATATATTATATAGCTTGCAGACATGGTGTTAAAAGGACTTACCCAAGCTGAAGATCGTAAATATAGTGGCATAGAAAAGAATAAAGGTATGTATTAAAAGTTCTTCAGGTTGCCTCGTGTAGTACATTGAGTAACCAGTACCTGTAACAAATTTTACATTATGATGATCTATAGCGTAGATAAGGATAAATGATGATGACATTGGACCACAGGCTACTAAAGTTGAAACGTTTGGGGGAGCTGAGAATTGATATTGATTTTTAATATGCTTTTTTTATATACCCCAGCAACACCTATAGCCACTTGTAAATCTTAAACCTGCATTTTTATTAAATTTAATTTAAAATGTCTTTTAAAATGCTTACCGAACAGTATATATATATATATATATATATATATATGTATATATATATATATATATATATATATATATATATATATATATATATATATATATATATATATATATATATATATATGACCGACTTTGCAACCTTACTCACGCTCGGAAACATAACATTAAAATTATTAATGTTATTATTAAGGAAAGTCTTCTGTAAGGTGGAGGTACTTCCTCAGTCGGGCTGCTCTTTGAGCGAATGAACGATATGCCCTACCTCTCTTAAATATATAATAATATCTTAGGACATTATGCACACCCTGGCATCTGATCCCAAACTAATCAGAGCATGTGCTATGGAAACCGGATAACTGATATACTATATATACTTACTACTTTTCTTTTTTTAATACTTATGTATATAGATAATTACACCCAGACTCAGGATAAACAGATATGTTCATGCACACAAATATCTGTCCTGGGTTGGAATCGAACCAACGACATTCGGCGTGCAAGCAAAGCATTTACTAACCACGTCGCTATGTAGTCGCTTAAGCTTACCAACGAAAGATGAGATTGCCACAATCACAGCCTTATAGTAACGGGTTCTCATATCGTAGGCCAGCAGAGAGTCGTCGTCATCAAGCTTCAAGTAGTTATTATACTTATATGGCATTTCGCCAGTCCCTGAAAAGATAAACCCACTATCAAACCAAAGTAAGAATATAACTAAACATAAAGTTACTACATGGCTTCGTCAACTCGACTATCTGGAAACAGAAAATCTAATTACATATATCGCATAAATAAACAATATCGAATATTATCGTCACATACTCACTCATTACTCATACACACATACGCACACACACACGCACCCACGCAAACCCACACGCACCCACGCAAACCCACACACACACTCACACACACACACACACACATGCAATCTATTTTGTTTTTTGTTTCTTTTTATCTCTTTAAGTAAAGGTAATGGCCCATTTAGTATGAAAACTATACCTACGGCGTACAGAAATGAAATATGGGGGGAATCAAAGACAAATGATTATACTTTTCAATGGTAAGTGGTGCATTACTGTGGCCGATGGGGATCATGAAATAAAATATAATACATTGTATTATTACGCGACCGCAACAAAGCTCGGGTGACACCGAGACAGCAATATACGTGTTATTTATTACCTGACCGAACGAGTTTGCTTATTAAGTGTCACGATGATATTTTTATTTAACAAAACAATGGCAAAGTAAGTCTGCTTGTTTCATTTTCAAGTCTAAACTACTGAACCGATTTTGGTTAAATTGCTTGCCCCGTAGTATACATGTAAAGAATGAGTATTTGTTTAATACCTTAGGTGCATAGCATAGATTAAGAAAATACATTATTTAATTATTTTTTATCTATCATGTCATGTCAAATTCCTATGAATAGACAAAAAAATATATCGTATATACCTACATATTAGATTTGTAGACGGACATAGTAAACTTTTTATCCCAGTGACATTTTTCCATGGGATAAAATAATTTAGAGACGGGCGAAACCGCTGGTGCAGCTAATTATTATCCAATTTTGATCGGTCTACTGCAAGATCTCTCCATTTAATTATTTTTTTCTTTTTACATATAATGAACAGTGGGTTATGCCTGCATTATTTACCATTATTTTCGTTTTTGTACAAAAACATTTTAGAACCGGGTCGGATTATGGGCCATGACCTTTAATTTTTAAATAATTTAATTTTTACATATACAGCGCAGCGACAGCCTCCAAAATGTAATTTAAAATAAGTACACGATTGTACACTGCCTCCCAAAATACAGGCAAATTAGCCTAGCTTGGGAATCAGTTTTCGACAACTTATGCAATAATTAAGTACCTATAAGGCTCTAAACATTGTATTGAAATGTAAGAATGTATGTTTATTGGTGTCAATAAAACATTATCTATCTATCTATCAACAACCCTCAGTCCAGGTAGAACAAGGCCTGGGCTGTAACTTTTATATGGCGCCGCGGCTTAGTTTTTGTTAGCAACATGACTAAGTGTCCGGCCATTGCAGTGACAGTTCCTTATCGTGGTTACCCTAGTGGTCGGAGTTGTTCAAGCCGCCCAGTAGGCCTCAGACATGACTTGACGACTGTTGTCAATTTCAATTTATTTATTGCAAATCATGTGTATACAATGTTGTTACAATGGTATTACTTATGTCTCAACATGATACCCTGTAAGGGCACAGCAACATTAGGTACATATTACAATAATACTTAATATTTATCATTTAATTTTACACAATACAATCAATAGAATAAATATAAAATTACAGTATTACCTACATAGTTAAATAATAAGAGGAAAAAAAATATAAAAAAGTTTAATGCATGTCAATAGAATAAATGTTAATTAATTTTACATTCAATATATTAAATGCCATCTGGTACATCAAATAGTCAGGGAATATAAAGAGAATGTCATATTATTTGGTTCCAGGTTTTATCTTCTAGCAATGTCTAATGAGTACAACCAGGACTGACATAGACATAAGCTGCAAACTTATAAGTCCTCTCTTTTTATGTCGAGTGTGCTACGCATATGTTCTGTTTCAAATTTCTACATTTTCTATTCCCCTTTTTAGTAATACACTTGAAATGTGCCAAGTCTTTCCTGGAGTTATTCAATTTACTAATGTACCCATTACTACAACTCCTGTAAGGCAGGATCAACAGTGGCAAACAATGAAATGACACTGAGCAGTGAGGCTCAGGAATGTCCCGGGGAATCGCTTTAACTGTCTTGGATCCCGCAACGAATTTAATCAGGCAAGGAGGAGTTAGAAAACGTCTAACTACTTGACTAGGTAAAGTAAAAATCATGAAAGGAAGATTGTTGAGTAAGGACACTAACAGTAATAGATGGAGACAGGAGGCACATAGGTGAGGCAGCCGCACCAGTGCACCGTCAGCACGAACACCGCGTAGAGGCGCGCCACTCCGTGCACGATGTACGAGTCCGTTACTATCTGCATCAGCACACAAACGTTAAACTCCTTCCTTCCTTATTGTATGGGCAGTGGTTACCCTTGCGTCAGAGTTACTCAAGCCACCTTATAGGCCTCTGACATAGTTTAACGGTGGTTGCCTAAAGGCTACAACCGGGACCGACAGCTTAACGTGCTCTCCGAAGCAGGAAGACGCTGAAAAATAAAACCACTTTGGCGGTCACCCATCTATGGTCTGACTGCGAGCCTATCCTTAATCTCGCCAATGACTTACGGATCGCTGAGCGTAAAACTAAGTGTTTATAGGTACAGACGCCAGCACATCCAGCTACTCCAATCTGTCAAATCTCCCCAAATGAAAGTGAACCTTATGCATATGGGATTAAGTTGAAAATCTATAAAAGAAATTTGACAGATTGAAGTAGCTGGACGTGCTGGCGTCTGTACATAGATATTAATGGCTTGTTTACGTTCGGTTAGTATTATATTATATATGCCAAACTGAAGTGGCAGTGAGCGGAACATATCTCGTACTGACAGCTGATGGGGCAGAAAGGTTCTCGAGTCGCGACCACGAACCGGAAAACGCAGCGTGGGCAAGCCCCCTACAAGGTGGACCGACGATCTTGCAAGGGTCGCGGGAAGACGCTGGATGCGGGCAGCGCAGGACCGGTTATTGTAGAAATTCCCGGGGGGTAGGCCTTTGTTAAGCAGTGGACGTCTTCCAGCTGATATGATGATGATGAATTAAAATGGTGCAAAAGGTATTGCAGTGTAAACTAATGCCGGTTTTATACTTCTACTTATCTTTGTATTCATATTAAATAAATAAAATAAAAGTTAGGCCATGAGGCTAGGTATCATAGTTTAGCGAACAACTATTTTCAATTTAAGCATGATTTATTTAAAAGTGTTATTATTTATTTTTCTTAAATGAATTAATTTAAAATATAGAATTATTGGTATGTTTTGCCCACACAGACTATAACTATTCTCGCATATTTTCATTTGGCAGAAAAACATTTGCCCACATAGCTAAACGCAAATCCAAGAAGTTTGTTTTTAGTGCTTCTCTAACTGCTACTGGGGCACGCTCACGCTGTTGGGGTTACTGTTCAAACCTGTCCTAAACTACTTTTCTAGCAGCAGTTCGTAAGTAAATAAAATTTTAAATGAAAAGCAGAGCAGCCTGACACCTCACAGTAAAAAATACATTAAAAACAACTAAAAGCTCAGGTCGTATCAATAGATTCGATTATATATTCCATATAATATATATTGAATATATAATCGAATCTTTATTCTGTGGTTTTCGATGAAGCATTATAATAATATCTAGGGACAATGTCACACAGATCATCCTAGCCCCAAACTAAGCAAAGCTTGTACTATGGGTACCAGGCGAAGATATACATACTTATACAGATAGATAAATACTTATATACATAGAAAACACCCATGACTCAGAAACAAATATTCGTGCTCATCACACAAATATTTGCACTTACTGGGACCACTAGCTTTGTAGGCAGGAGCACTACCAACTAAGCTACGGTGACCGATTATTCCTGAGAACTGTTCATATTTGTTAGCAAGATTATTATTTTAACGGAGTTCTTTTGCGGTAAACTACTCTCTAATTGACTATACTATTACTCTCCTACTAGGCTTCTATGAGGATTCTTGAGGTGCTCCCAGCCCGTTGTCACCTGCACGTAAATATTGGCACCTACGCAGGCAATCAGTCTATAGATGGGTGACAGTCAAAATGGTATAATTTCTGAACGTCTCATAAGATAAAGAAAGATTAGGATTCTATATTACATTATAGGAGGTAATGCATCGATTCGACACGATCATGCGAAGTTTTTTACACGAAGATTGTGGCTCATACCACTCAGACATGGAAGTTGTCTACACTACTAAGCCAAGTAACACGTTGTAAAAAATACCCTCAAAGAGTGCTTGATATCCTTGGTGACGCCATGTAGACGGGCAGCTCTGATGAGGGGCAGGATGTGAGCAATGAACAAGGATCGACGGCTGCCCCTCAGCGCAAGCATGAAGTAACCGGCTGGTACACTCGACACCAAATCCCAGAAGAACCAACGGCGAAGGTAACGACTACAGGACAAAAAACATTATGCCGTAGAATAATCACCGACTCCATCGAGGAAAATTACTGTTTTAAGAAACACATCACCTACTTCCGGAAGAGAAAGTCCTGACCAAATCGGAGACGTTCTTAAGAAAGGACAGGTCAGAAGTACCCGAAACCGCCGAGCATTTATGAAGAATATAATGACAGTAATCGAGACAAAAGATAGTGAGAAATGGAAATCCATTGTCTCTGCCTACCCATGTGGGAAACAGGCGTGAGTCTATGTATGTATGTATCACCGACTTCCACATAATAGTACAAACTGATTTTTGTTGTTGAGACCTTCTATTAAGAGAAGTACACCTGAGTCAGTAGCTCACGCTGTTCCATATCCAAAACTATAAACTAGGTACCTCAGAAGCTCCCTACGACTATAACATCTTCATCTAGGTTTTGATATTCTTTAGACATGTATTAATATTATTTGCGATCCTTAAGATCATCAGAAAACGTAAAACTTCATATCCCAGAGCACAAATCTATATTTATGGGAAACTCTTTAAGTGTGCAGGCAGCCCGACTTTGGAATGCCTTGCCTATTGTAATTAGACGTGCTCAGACAATAGCAACTTTCAAAAAGCTTGTCAGAGAACACTATTTGAGTGTATAATTGATGTTTTCTTAAGTTAAGTATCTATTCTCTTCTTATTTGCTTATTTAATTTTGTCTTTTTCATATTTTAACAGTAAATTCACTAAAAATTGTTTTATTTATGGATATACCATCATTTTGGTATATCTCTTGTTGCACACCTACTGCTAGCTATAAGTTATTGTTCAGCTCCTATCCATCCTAAGGTTGTCTGGAAGAGATCGCTTTATGCGATAAGACCGCCCTTTGTACAACTTGTTTATGTAATATCTCATGTTGTATTTATTTTTATGGTGTACAATAAAGAGTATTCTATTCTATTCTAATTTTTTTAAACACAACGCCCGTACTAGGTAATCTAATACTTGTGTCGCGGGGTACTTTACAAACATATAATAGACGGACACTAATTGCATCCAGAATCAGAACAACTATTTATGGGTCACACAAATACTTGTCCGGCGCGGGACTCGAAACCGCGACACGAAGCGGCAAGGCGACTGTTATGGCCGCTGCGCCACAGGTGCAGTTATTTTATATGTATTATAAATATATACTTATATATATTAAATATAATTAAATTTTAACTTTTTTATTCCTAATTTCGATAGTTCTCAAACGAACAGCTGGTGTTGATAGTCTGTGTTCGTGTAGCGGCCAAGAATGAAATTCACAAGTTCCTAATTAACGTAATAGTACCGGTCTAGCAAGATTTTCAATTTCTACTACCCGTCACTAAGTAAGTATAAAATGGGCGCAAAACTTACTACGCAATCCATCTTCTGTCCAAAACTGGCGTGAGATCAGTAATATAACCAGTATTAAACTTCATCGCGATGTCTACTAAGCACACCAAGTGCAGAAAAAGCAGTATCGAATCTGCCTTGTGGATGGTGTAGATCTCTTCTATAGGATACAGCACGTAGAACACCCGAAATGTCGACATGAACATGTGCAGCATGTTCACGAATATCATGAAAGTAGACCATATTATGCTGTAACAACAAAATCATAGCTCCATTGGAGGATATTTATTAAGGTTTTCGTTTAGTATAAATCCATATAGGTAGGTACTATATTTCAATAAAATCTAAAGTATATAAAGTACGTACACGTTTTGCGTCGGACTTTGAACTGAGCACGCAAACTTGCCTTGAAGCAATCATTTAATGAATAAACTTTCTCATTCATGAAATCGTATCACCTCGGAAGTTGGGTTTTATAATATGTTTAACAATAACATAAAACAACATAAACAATTTCTTCTTTAATGGCAATGAAAGAAGAATTTGTAAGACGTAAACCAATAAATGTTAAAAAAAAGTTTACTCGTATTTCGTCTCAGGGCTCTAATGACTGCTTCCATGTGGTTTCTCATGGATGGATGGAACGGATTCAAGGCATCTTGTGTTGTAGGATGTTATTCCACTCTTCTTGAATAAGTATTCTAAGCTAGCCCAACTCTCCTCGGGCTAGCGGTGGCAGTTTGAGAAGTGTCCTTTGCTGCCGCCACGTGCAGAAGACAGCGATCCGTTTGTGGCGCAATCGCTATGCCAGACTGGCAGGAGTCGGTAAAAGGGGTTGGCAAGCTAAAGCCCTCTCAGGGTACGTGTCTGGGACATGGCGCAAAAGGAGGGAACCAGAGCAGCATAGGAAAATGTTTTTATAGTGTATCTGAGTTTTGTAAATTGTGAGATTTCTTAATTGACTATTGACTATTGACTACGGTTGGTTTTTTGTGAGTTGTGAAATTAACGATATATCTGTTTCATGTTTTTATATTTTTTTTTTATTATGTGATTTGATTTCTGTATTACTTTTTAATTATTTTTATTTATGTTTAACGTTAAATTTTAATTATTTTATGTTTCTTGATTATTTTGTCTCCCAATTATTATTCTTATTGTTTTGGTTTGATTTTTAAATTTTGCTTTTATTTAAGGAATTGTATTGTAAAATTCATACACAATGAAAATTGTTACTGAATAAATAAATAAAAAATAAATAAATAAAACCCGCGTTCCCGGGGCTCCCCCCATCAGGCGCCGAGAGAAGTCCACGGCATACGGAAGGTTAGGTCCAGTCGGTGCGAGTCTGTCAGACACTTTTTTTAGACGGTAGAGTTATGATACATCTCATGTCGCTTATGGAAGTGCGTTAATAGTTGGAACGTTTGCCGGTTTTTAACTTCTTGAATTATATAATTAGAGGAAAACTTTTGTTTTAGGACTGTGTATCTTCAGTTGATGTTTAGCTTGCCCCACATCGAATTACCGAGAGCAGTTGTTTGCGCATACCTTATTCGATATGCCTGTGAACTAATTAGCCTCTGTTGACCGCAGCAGCATAATCGATAATTAAAAAATTATAGATAAGATGAATTTACCTTCTACCAGGCCTGTGCTACTCGGCACTTCAATGCAAACTTACGTGTACATCGGCAACTTACTCTTCTTATGTTACCGCATAATACGGCTCGGGTCGGGTCAGCCAGATGCGATTCGTAGGCCCAGCAGGTCCGAGTCATATTATTTTAGCAGTCAAAAGGTACTGAACGGTCCACACGCGTTCATTAGGTTTTAACCGTCGAAGGTATAATGAGGCTGCGCAAGTTAGGGCCTTTGCGAAACGCGCCTCGACGGCGCCCTCTTATCCTACAGAGCAATTTGTTTTTGATTGTTTTATAATAATAATAATACCTAGGGACAATGTCACACAGATCATCCTAGCCCCAAACTAAGCAAAGCTTGTACTATGGGTACCAGGCGACGATATACATACTTATATATATAAATAAATAAATACTTATATACATAGAAAACATCCATGACTCAAAAACAAATATTCGTGCTCATCACACAAATATTTGCACTTACCGGGATTTTGATACAAACGCGATGTTAACGCGCGTGTGTATCGCTAATAACACGCGTCAACGGCGCGTTTAAAAAACGTGGTGTTCATAGGCCCTTATATTGAATTTTATTGTATCGTAACTAGAACGACTACTAATTAATCTTTATTTTATGCTTCTACAGACCTGAGTAAGCTAAGTGGGTGTATAACATTTCCAGCTTTCTCCAATAGATATCTTTGGCGTTCTGCGACCACAGCTGAGTAAGACCGGTAGTAGTCAAACGTCCGCGGATGATGTTCGCTCAGTTGGCATAACTTTTTGATTTGACGGCATAGCTTGCCCAACGGCGTGGTCTGTACTGGCAGCATACTGTCGGAACCTAGAGGCAAATGATGTTTGTCTAACACCAGAATATTTAATGGTGTAATTTTGTCAAGGATACTTCTTGGACGACACCGGATTTTTATACGAATTTACTTCTGACTAAGACATTTTTCACACACACAGCCATCTGATCCCAAACTAAGCAGATCTTGCAGTATGGAAACCAAATAAATGATATACTACAAATACAACTTTCCTTTTGTAAATACATATTTATGTATATAGACCCAGGATCATCAGACTTTTCATGCACACAAATAACAGGCCGGAGTGGGAATTTAACCGTCGGCATCAAGGCAAGCATTTACTAACCACGCCTACCGGCCGGTAAAATTGTAATATACCTAAGCTATTCCTTTCTTCATGTCGGCAGTTAAATACCCTTTTGTTAAAGTTGTTGAAGCTATGCTCAGAAGGCCATTGATACCATTTACCGACCACTTAACTTGTTCTAGAAAAATCGAAGTTGCTTAGAAATGAAACTACTGAACTGGTAAGGGAAACTAGAAGTTTTAATACAAAATAATAGAAAGCTTGCGTGATTTGCCAATTGAAAGTATTACCAAGATTCAAGTCACAGACATGGCCCATGTGGCGCGTTTTTCGTATATTCTTCATTAATACCACCTTGATCACCACCAAATTCTAGAAATAGTGTATAAACTAATTAGCCTAGCCAAACAAGATAAACTATAAATTATTCCAATCTTTTACAGAAACAGAAAGCACGGAATACTAACGGAAAAGTCATTAATGACAATGTCCATTGACTATGCTATCTTAAGCGAATAAAGTTCTTATCTTATGTAATAGATGCCAATTTAAAGAAGGTATGTGATTTTGATTGTACGTCTGAATGTTTTGTTTTAGCCTAATCGACAAAATACCCAATTAGTTCTTCTTCTTCTTCTTTCAAATGACAAGTTATGCCGATGTCGACAATTCTGCCAATGTCAGATGTGAAATGGGAATACGTGCGATAAATTTAACCAAAATTTGCATATATTTTTAGCGATTAGGCTAAAACAAAACATTCAGACGTAGCAATCACAATTTGATGCCATTGCATCTTATAAAACACATTAATACTTCGTAGAGTTCTGGGGAAGGGAATGTAAGCAACGAGGAAAAGTTAATGGGAATGGGAATATTTAAATTTGGAAGGAGTTCATATAAATTATAGGCAGGGTTATTATTGGTGCATTCAAAGAAAATGTGGTCCAGTGAACCCTCGTCCAGCCCACACTCACAAAGGGATGAATCCCGAATCCGTATTTTTTTTAACGTATGTTTCTATGGTGACGAGTAAACATAGTTTGTTACATTGTCTTTGGTGGTAAGATAAAATCCTATTTATCGTAGTGTTTACATTGAGTTAAATAACTAGAGAAGCAAACCTCATTATAGCGAGTCGCAAGAAGTGTAACCACTAGTTAACATTGACGACGTAGCTTTGAAACCACTAGACATTTTTAAGTAAAAATATATCTATCTTACTTACACCGGCCGCAATGACAATACATTCGCTTAGATTAGACAGAGACAAAAGCAAAACATGCATCAGCCGGTTGGGGTTGCTTACCATATAAAAATTCCCCAAAAAATATATTTTAAATCAAGTTTATTTTAAAGATAATTTGTAATAAAATAAATTATTTAAAGTAAGTATTTCTTATTAAATGAAGTAAGCATGACTAAATAATAAAATACAGCCAGTTTTGTTTTAATATTTTTTATTATACCAAAAAATGGAATGTTGGATTATAATAACAAATAAAGTTTCCAAAATGGTGAAAAGAATGGAATGGAAACAAAAGTAGATTTAAATGTGGAAACTGATGAAGAAATGTATTATATATTATTATATAGAATACATAGCAATATAGAATTAAGAATATAACAAATTTAAAACCATCACAAAGAAAATGGAATAATTACATCAAAAAATTGCTACACAATTTAGTTTGAGTTGTATTAAAGCAGTTTGTGGCTGTGGAAATTTAATAAGAAGTATTTTTAGACCAATATTACCTATGTTCTGACAATATTTATTACCAAATTAAACCTTTACTTACAAGAAGCATTGGAATTGCTACGTTAGACAAATAAACACGGCCACAATCGCTTTTTGGTCCTAGTTTGTCTTGATCCCGGAAGTGCTTTGAACAAATAACGGACGATTTAATCGGTTGCTAATCAGTCTGCTTTCTTAGCAATCAAATAACTTCCACCAACTTCTCACGGCGTAATGCATCTTATGGCAAACTGCAATTAATATAAAATTGGTCATAAAAAATACTAGACAATCAAATCAAACTTGATTATTATCCACTTAAATTAACTATTTTTATTTAATAAAAAAACAGAGGTAACAACGTTACGTATTCCAAAAATTACAAATTCCCCCAATATTATGGGAAAACTAACCAATGTTTTAGTGGTAACACTGAACCTTAGATAGAATATTAAATGTTTTAATTCAATTTTGGCGTCATTTACGTTAATATGAATACATAAAACGGTCGGTTTTTGCGACCTTGAATCGCATTCTTTGACTACACATTTACCCATTTTTCTCTTGGTTGAACACGGTTGGCGTCTCACTAAGCACTGAACTGACATTAGCTGCACATAAGGCTGTGGCCTTATGTGGAGTGGTTACGCATTGGCGCGGTAATTACTAATCTAGTAGTTTATATCAATGAGTGTTTACATACGTTGTATATATGTTGACCCGACCTCATAGTAATATTCATGCAAAATTTGAAGTAAATCCATGCAGTACTTTTTGAGTTTATCCCGGACATACATACAGACAAACAGACACACAGACAAAAATTCTTAAAACTATATTTTTGGCTTCTATATCGATTGTAGATCACGCCCCAAGTATCCTTTTTAAAAAATATTCAATGTACAGTTTTGAGTTCCCTACGATTTTATTATATGTATAGATTACCACTGTGCCATAATAACAGACATATAAGATAAAGATATAATCAAAATTTTCAGCTACCCTGTTGTTTTAAAAGGCTATTTATAAAATCCTTCAGAATTAATAAAATACAAAATGATTCAAAGATTTTTATTTATAAAATAATTATAAAAATACATGTATACTTAAAGTTTATAATATTGTACAGGTTCATATGCTTAAATGACTAAGTATAATATTATTAAATTTACTTTAATTTGTATTTATAAAAATGGCGAACACCGTCACCCTAAGAAGAGTTCCTGAAGAAGTTTCTAACAAACATACAAACTAATGTTTTCATCGAGGATAGTTTCCAAGATTAAATAAGGGTGAGTTGAAACCGAAGTTGTTGTTGTGATTCGCGACGGGGGCTTGGTCCGGCTGCGAATATCAGAATAATATTATTAAAAACATAGTACATAATTTTGTTCTATAGTCAATCGGAGACGTTCTCAAGAAAGGGCAGGTCAGAAGTACCCTAAACCGGCGAGCATGTATGAAGATTATAATGACAGTAATCGAGGCAAAAGACGTGTGCAAAGATCGTGACAAATGGAAATCCGTTGTCTCTGCCTACCCTAATGGGAAACAGGCATGAATCTATGTATGTATGTATGTATCAATAGTTTTCATAATATATTTGAAAATTGACACAATTACATTATAAATATAACATATTAATAAGTTCACACTGCGCATTATAATATAAATTAAATTGCTAAACATAACATTTACAATTTACAAAATTACAAATTAACTATAAATAGGTTCCCCGACAACGATGAGGATTTTTTTGACGCTGTTTTGATTTAGTTTATTTTATATCTATGTAGGTTTAATGTAGTTTATTTTTACTTATATAGTTATAGCTAATATATCTTGTTTAAAAATAAATACCTATTTATTAAAATAATATAACAAATAGAAACAACCATTAAATTAAAACACATAAATCTTTGATCGTGACAAATCCGTTATCTCTGCCTACCCCTCTGGAAAACAGGCGTGAGTCTATGTATGTATCTACCTAAATCTTACCAATATTATATACTAGCTGTATCTCGCAGCGCTACCCGCAATTCAGCTAACACTAATATTATAAAGGCAAAAGTTTCTAAGTGTGTATGTTTGTTACTCTTTCACGCAAAAACTACCGAACGGATTTTGATGAAACCTTGTAGTAATATAGCCTATAGCTATCCGATTAACACGTAGGCTATAATTTATGAAGTTTAACGCGGGTAAAATCGCGGGGCACAGCTAGTTAAATATCTTGTGACAAATAACTAACTGCCATCTGATTCCATACTAGGCATAGCAGACCCCGTACTATGGGAACCAGACAACTGATAAACACACTTACATGTTTCTAAATATATACATATTATAGAACCACCCAAACAAAGAACCCATCACATAAAAAAATTGTCCTGGGTGGTTATCGAACCCATGACCTCTGACATGTCATGACATTAATAATAATAATATCTGGGGACAATGTCACACAGATCATCCTAGCCCCAAACTAAGCAAAGCTTGTACTATGGGTGCCAGGCGATGATATACATACTTATATAGATAGATAAATATATACATAGAAAACATCCATGACTCAGAAACAAATATTCGTGCTCATCACACAAATATTTGCACTTACCGGGATTCGAACCCAGGACCACCAGCTTCGTAGGCAGGATCACTACCAACTAGGCTACGGTGACCGTCAACAGGCCATACATTCAGGGTCACTTACCACGACACAACCAGGCTAATTATAACCTAATGTGTTCAGTGGATTTTGCTTGATTAAGGAACAAACATTAAATATTTGACTCGCCCTGGGATTTCAACCCAGGACCTCATTATATGGGGTTGAATACGCTGCCGCTAGAACAATGAGGCACATTCATAACGTTAGTTGGAACTGTTGTTACTCAATAACGCAAAAACAGCTCAAACGATTTGAATTTAATTTGGACTAGAGATAGGTTATAGCCTGAATTAACATCGATGTAACTTAATGAAATGATTTTCAATTAAGTTCTGAACATAATTCTAACTTGTGATCTAACTGTTTATGATGATTTAATTCTGAGAAAAATAATATGCTGAACAATCAACATATTATATTTTTTCAACACCTATGTCCTATGACAAAAATTTGCACACCTTGTGGTAGAACACAGTGCACATTTTTAACAAAGTTACCACCAATTGTAACCTGTGTTATGTTTGCTTTGAATTGACACTGAGCGGTGAGGCTTGAATTTCGCAACTAATTAATTCAGCAAGAAACAAAGAGGATTAAGTAAAGAGTAAGAAAATGAATCTCACGGTAGGCAACAGTTTGCTGTGCCCCCTGGCATTCCGAATGTCCATGAGCAGCGAGTACCACTTACATCAGCTCGTCTGCCTCCAAAAGCAATAAAAAAAAATGAACGTTAAGATACTTACCGGTTGTTCGGTAAAGATGACCTGCGTAGAGTTATTGTCATCAGGTGGGAAGTAGTCGCTCCTGAACTGCGGCAGGTCCTCGATGCCAATCAGGTCGGAATCATTGGACACGTCACTGTATAAAAAACCAATCAATGTTAACCATCAGATGATCATAGTAACTAGGCTCGCAGTCAGTGCTTGGGTGGGTGACCAACAAAGCGGTTTAATTTCTGAGCATCCTGCGCGTCGGAGGGCGTGTTAAGCTGTCAGTTCCGATTGTGGCCATTAGACAACAGACGTCAAGCCATGTCAGAGTCCTAATGGGCGGCTTGAACAAGATCAAGGAAGAATATTTTTTATAAATATTAGAGGACGACAAACGAGCAAGTGGGTCACCTGATGGTAAGTGATCACCGCCGCCCATAGACACTCGCAACACCAGACGTGTCGCGGGTGCGTTGCCGGCCTTTAAAAGTCAGCAAACAAGTGTTGCTCACCCTTCCCCTCACCCCAATGAGCTCTGGCGACCTCAGTCGGGCTCCTCTTTGAGCAAATTAACGCTATGCCCTACCTCTCTTAAAAATAATAACAAATAAAGTAACATTCGCTATTACAGAACTTTCTATGGGACAGAAGACTTGTAACAGGTAGCGCCACGAGTTACGGTTGATAAAGCAAGGTTTATTTGAGGATGAGTCGAACTCAACATATGTACACTCTGCGGTTAACCTGCTTGCTACTACAACACTTTATGAAGAACAGCAGACTCGGACGAGGTAACGCCATGGTGGCACGGGTAACGGTAGACAAGGCAAGGTCAATATGAGGATGGGTCGTCGCTGAACATAGGCAGTTAAAAGCTATTCATTAGGAACAGCAGACTAGTGAGAGAAGATGACATGAAGTGGTCTTAGTCTATTGCTGAAAGTTACAGAAGAGAAGGTGTCGATTACCTGAGCGCGTCGAAGTCGGGCGCCTTGACGGTCTCGTTCCATATCGGGTTGGAGCCCTCGATGGCGTGCTTGTTGGTGCCGGGCGCGGCGAGTCCCACGCGGTTCAGGCCAGAGTCCACGGAGCCGTACTTCGTCATGGACAGCGCTTCCAGACGACGGTTCAGGCTGAAATAATAGAGTTAGCTGGCGCTCATAACAGCTGCACTTTACGATTGGTACCTGTTAAGAGTGCTAGTCACAACAGGTGATATAGTGTGCAGTAGTGTATTAAAATTAAACGAAGTTTCAAACAGATTACATAAAAAACCAGCCAAGTGCGACTTGGAATCGCGTACGAAGGCTTACACAACATTTATCTATAAAAAAGTCCACCTTAAATATTTAACTATTTTAATTTATAGATTTATTTTTAAAGTGAATATATGACTCAATGTTCTGTGAATATTTCAAGGGTATACCTGTTGCCGTTATTAATATCCAGCAAAAAACGAGCAAAAAATCATTATGGATATTTATTTAATCTGTTTTTAGGATTTGTTATAGCGGCAACAAAAATACATCATCTGTGAAAATTTCAACTGTCTAAATATCACGGTTATATAGCATACAGCCTGGTGACAGACGGACAGATAGTCAGGGTAAAACGGGACCCTATTACAAAAACCGCCTGCCTGACTTACTTTTTATTTATCATTGGTGATTTCTTTCAGGTTCTTCAATACCCAGGCTTAAAGGAGAACACCTCGCTGTCAGTCCCACAAGCATAGCTGTATGCACCTTATTGGCTAGTTAATTATATACTCACGCTCTCGTCCTGATGATGAATGCGAGCAGTAGAATGAGACTCAAGAAGGCCAGCAGTACCGTTAGCACCACCAGAACGAACACAGTGACCTGGTTGTTTTCAACTGAAGTTTCTGGACTAGATCCAGTTACGAAGTCTTGCAAGATCAAGAGGTTCATGCTGAGGGTAGATTGGATTGAGCGTAGCAGGACTGTGTCACTGCGGAGCCTGTAACGAGAGAAAATATTTTTCTTCAGAACTTATGAAGACTAAATATCTTGGGATGACTAACACAGTGCCATCTGATATTCAAAAAAAGGCAGAGCCTATACTATGGCATCAGATAACTGACAAACATACTTATATATTTCCAAAAAATATCATGCTCATCGCTATTATAGCTTAATGAAAAGTATTTTTTCTTTTTTTTTATATAAGACGACGACAAACGAGCAAGTGGGTCACCTGATGGTAAGTGATCACCACCGCCTATGGAGACTCGCAACTCCAGAGGGGTCACAGGTGCGTTGTCGGCCTTTAAAAGAATCAGCAAACCAGCCTTGCTGACCCTTCCCCCCACCGCGCTGAACTCTGGTAACCTTACTCACATGCAGATACACAAAATTACGTTATTAATGTTATTATTAAGGAATATCTTCTGTAAGGTGGAGGTGCTTCCCCAGTGGGGTCTTTGAGCGAATCAACGCTGACCCTAGCTATCTTTAAAAAATCAGCAAGCCAGCAGTATCCAACCTCATATAAGTTAACTGCACAGCCACCGCATCACCGTGATCAGACACGAAATTATACAGTGCATTCGATTTTACATTACCTTTACGTAACGAAGACAATGCTTTCTTGCACAGCTCAGACTGCTAGAATGCCAATTGGAAAATTATGAACAAATAGCGCTTTTCAAATATTCCTGTTAGGATAATTCTTAATTCTTTTAAATAGTTATAACAACAATAAGTATATTTCGATTCTCACAGTTCAATCTCATCAGCGGATACCGGCAAGTTGTCCCTGATAAAGTGCGCGCGCACTTCGGTGAGGTGGTCGAGTGCGACGCCACTGCTGTCGCTGGAGGGCACCACCTGGTCGATGTTGCACGTCATGTTGAACCCGGCCGCGAACGTTTGGGCGATCTGTGGCGAAAGAAAAACTGTCAAAGAACTAAACAAGAAAAGGGAATAACAGCTGCGGAAAGATGAGCACACCTCTATAAAACTACGGTTGGTTCCCATCTTCTTAGCGATCCAATGGCAATCTAAATTGTAGAATCCCATGAGTAGCGTCCATCAGATCGGTAGGAGTACACGCGTGACATGATAATAGATGTCCCATTAGGATGTAGCAATGGCACGGAACTAGCAGGTCACATTTTACCTCGATCATAGAAGTATTAAAATCTATCATTTTCAGCCATCGTCAAATGATTTAATTATGTTAGTACCACTTTATTTAGCAATACAAACATGTCGTACTTGCATTTATTGTATTATAGATGCGGTGCGATTACAGACACGGTATCCAGCAGTAGAACCAGTAAAAAATGAGTAGCATGGGGCGAATATACAAAAATAAACCCAACCCAAGGACTCACGGTAAGACTGTAAAAACTATAGGGGGTATTAGTCTGTTCAGCCGCGCTCGCAAGTTGGTTGAAAGGGTTGTGTATGAAATGCACAGACGGGTTTTCAAAAAAGAATGGGATGCACATGTCTTTTCTCTACGAACTCTAGCAGAGAAGTTTTTGCCCAAAAGCCAAAAGGTTTAAGATGAATGAGTTACTCGTGAAATGTCTTCATTACGCCGATCATCAAGTAATTTTTGCTTGGAAAGAAATGGAAGTGTTATGGATATGTTGAAAGTTATGTATATTTTTGATACATGCAGACATTGCTACTATTTTGGTCTCCATATACTGATATGGAGAGTAAAATAGTAGCAATTTAGTAAATCAAGTCTGTACGTGATCTACTAAATCTAGCCCTCAAGTTTGCATTCTCGAACATTCCTGTGTAATATTTATAAATTAGTGTTTAAAATAAAATAGGTGAAGCATCTTGAATTTGAAACCTTAATAACAATACAAATAACTCACAAAATCAACATTATCGTCGATCTGCTCCAAGGTGTTAACGAATATGAAGTAGACGCGGTTTTGAGACGATATCAAGTAGATCTTCACCTCAGCGCGGTCAGTCTTATCACCTGTACAATAACGCATATCATGTTATTATGAAAAATAAAACAGAAAAAAATGAATATATGGTGGATTTTAGATTCGGTATGATATGGCAACCTTCAAGAAGGGACCTTTCTTAATTCACAATTCCGGCTACTCTCGTGTCGCCAGTGTCCATGGGCGGCAGTGATAATTTATCATCAGGTGACACATTTGCTAGTTTGCCTTGCTTTTATATAAAAAATTCAAGCTCAGTTGTCTAATATAGAGGCTTGGCTTATCCCATTACTAGACTATCATTGAACGAACGTTAAATCAATTGATAAGAACTTAGCTTACAGGTGAAGATAACCACATTGCAACTAGTCACCTGGGCCCGCTACGATGCCATGGACAGACACTGATGGACCGACATACTGAAAGACAGACACAGGTTTTTACATATAAAACTCCTCTTTTTTCTGGGGTTAAAAGATACTCACTCGAATCTACAGCCACAACTTGAAATTCGAACATGCCGTGCATGGATGCTGTGGGCTGCATGTTTAGAGTCAGGACTCCGGTGTTACTGTTCAGGGTGAAGGCGGAATTGCTGACCGCTTGGAGCGTAGGGTCTGCCACCATCGTTGTGTAATCAAGGCTATACGTGACTGGAAGACCATCCGAATGCGGTGCCTGTAAAGTCACAAAATACTTTACAATACTCTGACATCGATTGCAGACAAGTTGAGAAATAATGAATATTAGATTCGTACGTTGAGCTCGTTTTTATAGAATTCTCTCCTGGACTTCAGACACATAAAATATGGGTGTATTACTTCTCTATAGATTTCCTGGTTAAATGGCAGATGGTCATTCAATTCCAGTAGATAACCGGCTCGACTAAGAACAGAATACTATAGAAATGGGGAAAAAGACCATATAGAAGATGAATAAAACTACTATGTAAATTGCTCTTTTCTGCAGCTACCCCGTATTTTAAAAGTGATACATTCTGTAGCTGAGCTGTATCTATAACTATTATATTGTACATTATTTAGATTGGCAGTGTAAACAATAGTTTTCACTTCTATCAGTCCCCAAAGACTGCCCCGCAAGTCTCTTTTAAAGCTTCAATATAAGATGTAGAATTAAATAAATCAGTAAAACATACTTGTACTCTCAACAGTTCTCTATTGATAGTGTCCGCGGTAGAAATACCAGCTGTATAGACATCGCGCTCGAAGATTGGGCGCGGGTCAGCTTCTCGAACCTGGAAGTATTATCAGTTTTTTTTAACTACTATGTTCAACAGTCAGATCAGTCAGTTAGTGAGAGTAAGTTACATATTTAAGTGACAGATATGAATTGTAGTTTGAGTGATATGTTCTCTAAGTATGGGATTCGCAGATTAAAAAATAATAATAAATACATATCTTGGCAGAACTAACACAGTGCCATCTGATCCCAAATCAGGCAGAACCAATCAGACAACTGATAAACATACTTATATATTTCTAAATACATACATATTATTGTAGATGAATTACACCCAGATTCGGAATAAATAATCGTGTTTCCTGGGTGGGGATGGAGCTCATGACCTCGAGTTTAGCAGTGATGGTCACAAAGCACTAGACCAACAGGACCGTCGAAGCAGAAGGTATACGAACAATTTGAGGACTTCATAACTCGAATTACAAGCGTCACTTCCGCTAGAGTGAAAGCCGTAGTACGTGCTGATCGATTGGAAATTAAGTTTAATCTATTCCGGGTTGAACAAAATGTCGTGTAGTCTTTTACACTTTAGGGTTCATCTTAGATGCAAACAACTGTTACTTCGATTGGTGAGTCTAGTAGAGTACTATGACCATCATATCGCCAAACCGTTCTGCTAGCCGTGGCGAATTGTGGTATATCACCTCAAATGAATGAAATGAAAAACATTTAATTCAGCACGACACACAAGAAAATAAGGAGTAGATACAAATATACAACACACAGTTCTACAAGACATAACATAGGTACATAGATTTGAAGAAAATGCACACACAATTGCGATTCTTGTCTCAAATGATGATTTTTGAGGTAGGCTGGGCTCAAAACAACCGAATCACTTTGTCTTGCAGGTCAAAGTCTAGGTTGTTTTGATCATCTATTATAAAATCAAAGATTTAATTAAACTATAGATTATCTTAAATTAGGTATTTCAAACTCTGTGCTGTTTCCTGATCGGTGAGACAGATAGTAAATGGATAGGTACTCACAATGACCGTAACAGTAAGAGTCGAGGCAGCCATCGCGATGTTAGGTGCATCGGGGGAGTTACTCGCGGTTATGAGGAGCGTGTGGCTGGCTTGAGCTTCTCTGTCTAGCTCCGACAACAAGTAGATGATGTTGTCCACTGGGTCTAAACCGAAGTGGCCATCTGCGTTTCCTTCTAAACAAAACAGGGATTCAGTGAGAAGAGGTTTTAAAAGATCTGAGGTAAAAAGACATAAAGCTTCATTGCCACACTAGGATACGCATGATTAAAGAAAAACTAGATAGTTATCTATTGGAACGTTGGTAATTTTGTTTTACAGAGTTAAATATCGAACTGGTTTTTCTTAAATCCTTATGTCTTTTTACAACGCTAAACCAATGAAATCATAAACGTATGTACAAGAGTATGACTGCATTTATTTCATTAATCTCTATAAATATCATGAAAATTGGATTGGTCGAACGCTGTTGGGATAAATGACTCTTCGGTGACATGCTAGGAACGTTGGCCAGTTATACAGTTGCCTAGAAGATATCGCACTAAGCAATACGGTCGCCAATTGTACAAACGTGTAGAACGTATTAATTAATTAATATTTCATATGTTTAATTTTGGTGTACTAACTACACTTTCTAATTTAATGAAACAACTGACATTTCTATAATTCAAAACATCTTGCGGCAATACTAAATAAGAATCAAAGTAAATTAACTTATTCTACTAATGATATTAGCAGATGCTTGATACAGCATAAACAACATACCGATAATGATGTAATAAATACTGTGGCATTCATTGGGTTCACAGAGGTGATTCTTGAGGTCTTCGGCGAGTGGGAGGGTGAACCTCTCCAGCATGCCTTCTTCTTTCTCTGCAAATCAATATAATAAGAAATAGCATTTTAATCATATTTCCGGATTAATAAATATTTATTATTGTAACTTTTTAGGTTACATTTTTATTATTTATGAGGTTACCAATAAAAGCGACAGTAGCAGTGTTGGTGCTGAAGACAGGCTCTCCCTGTGTAGGTACGAACACGACAGTGAATGTGCTGTCGGTGAACAGCGGCCCCGGCTCAGTGCCGCCATCTGTGGCACGGATTGTTAGCTGTAGAAACAAACACAGATAACTAGATAAATTCAATATAAAATTTCACTCAGGTCTTCACTTACTGGAGCTGTCAGAGAACGGCCGATCAGGAAATGCGCTGGGCTGAGCGGCTGCATGTCCTCAGGATTCGTTGACATAGGACTGAGAGGACGAGAATTCAATAGGTACAGCCTCAATTTGCGTTAAAACTGTATAGAATTCCTCGTACGTTAAGTGTGCGTTACCTACGACGCGCCGCAAATGGTACTTGCAGCTTTTAATTCCCGCCTCCCAAAATCCTCCAAATTGGCTAGCGTATACTGGCATAAACCTAAATTATATGTTTTGAGAGACTGCGTACTCTTTAATATGCTGGGAACAATTAACTAAAAAATTCGAAAACTGATTCATCAACCCTACGAAGTTTTTCCCATTGTCCGAGAAAATAGCAGCAGGTTTACCCCGACGCGAAATAAAGCGTTTTAGTGCTAGCAGGTAAGCATCGGTTGATAAATCACCAACTAGTTCAAGATGAACCGCACGAGTGACAAAACATATGAATAAGCATATACATATATGATTTTATTAATTTTGCGCCCCGCCCTTTACGGTTCAGTATGAGAACAGGTCCTGCGTAATCTACACCACACTTGGTGAAAGGAGCGCAAGGCTGCAACCGTTCTGATGGTAAGTTGCCCATGAGTGGCGTCAATGGCTTTGCTCGCATGCGAGCGCAATTCATACAATTATGAACAACGAGATAAATTTCTGCCACCTACGGGCCACCAAGTCTCCCGAAGCGAATATAAAAGCAATTGCGGTGCCGCGTGCATCAATTGTTTATGTTGATGTCTAAAAATTAATAAAGTAAAATGATGAGTCGGCGGGAGTAAAATTGGATGTTTTTTATCGTAACTAAAAAGAGGTGAATTTACAAGCCGACCACCAACTCTTATTAAATGGTTATTTTCATCCATAAATACGTTAAGTTTAATGAGTAATGATTCTTACGTAACCTTTCATTTTTCAATAAGGTATTATATTCGTCAAAATATGATTCTTGTTGTGAATAGCGCGCGAGCATCAACATAGATGCATATTGCATTCAGTTCATCGGCCGTCAGCGCGCCGGACCGCCGCGCCGCGTTGATTTATTGCGTATATTATGTACAAAGCGAATTACGTAAGCAGCGGCTCGCTGCATGCGAACGAACTGAGAAAATCTATGAAACGGAAACAATGAGTTATTGTCAACAGCATGATGCGTTAACAAAAGTTTTACAGTGTTGGATTTTATTTCAGGCAAAATATTTGGGTTTGAACGTGCGACTGGGTACGTGCAGTCGTAGTCATAATCGTGAAGGAAAGCCGGACCGTTCCACCACAGAGATGAGCCACTTAGTGCGTCTAAGTGCAGCCCGCGCGACACTAGATCGGCCGGGTTATCCCTACCTTTGACATGCCGCCAGAGAAGGTCCTTTGTTAATTCATGTATTTCAGAAACCCTGTTTTGTACATAAGTTTTTAACTGATTAGGGGACATATGTAACCAACCTAATACTATTGTTGAATCAGTCCAAAATATCACTTTATCAAAGTGACTCTTGCACGATTTATTTATTTTGAAATAAAGTCTCGAGCCAGTCAACGCTCCCAACAACTCTAATCTTGGAATAGAGGTGGGAGCTAGCGGCGCGACTTTACCTTTGGAACATAACAAACGGACCTTCACAGCTGGCTCATTGTCTATACTACGTACATAGGCGCACGCGCCGTACGTATGCCACCTGCGAACTATCCGTAAAAATATGTAATTCTTTGTAAATACAATTCTCACAAAGAACGTAACGCGGGATATTTATATTACTAAGATTACTTAGGTTATTTATAAACTTAAACCATGTTTGAGCTATGTCATTGGGCACTTTATCGTCCCAGTCTAATCGTAGAAGCCATAACTTTTGTAATAAGATTTTAGCTAAAATAATCGTAGGACTTAATAAACCCAGTGGGTCAAAAATCTGTGACGTTACAGACAAAATAATGCGTTTGGTTGGATGTTGATCATTTATTTCAAAACGGGTATGAACATTTAGTTGATCAGATTTATTATGCCAACCAAGTCCGAGCGTTTTGTTTTGTGCTTGTTCACCTAAGGTAAGCTCCTTTGTGTGATCTTTCAAATTTGAACTTTCATGATCGAAATTGAACACCCATTTGCGGAGAGGAAAACAACCCAACTTTAATGTTTTTGTAGTTTCTGCGCAAATATATAATAATTTATCTATGTTATCCTCAGAATAAATTAGGTCATCAACGTAAAAATTATTTTTGATTACATCTGCTACTTCAGGGATGTTACATTCTTGTGCTAGTTGTTTTAAACACCTGCAACTTAAGAATGGAGCAGATGTCATACCATAGCTGACGGTGTTTAGTTGATAAATACCTAATTCATCTAGTGAACTATCGCGCCACAGAATTAGTTGTAAATCGCGTTGCGCAGTGTCAACTAATACCTGTCTATAGACAGCTTTTCGACGTCAGCGCAGGCAACGTATTTATTTTCGCGAAATCTTAGTAAAATTGCGATTAGATCCTCTTGCAAAGGTTCCCCGGTTAATTGTAAATCATTGAGTGATATTCCACTAGACGTGACTGCGCTGGCGTCGAATACTACACGCAACCGAGTAGTGGTACTGTGTTCACGAAACACACCGTGATGCGGAATAAAATAATGCGGGTTGCCATATGATGTTATGCGACTCATATGACCTAAATTGATATATTCGTGAATAAAATCCTTATATAATTGCCTATATGTAGGATTGCATTCTAAACGTCGTTCCAACGCTAGAAAACGCTTCTGTGCTTGGAGATATGACTCACCCAGGACGTCAGGTGACTGTTTGAACGGAATGCGAACGCAGAACCTTCCATCAACATTTCGCTTTGTTGACTTTAAGAAGTGTTCTTCGCATTGCTGTTCATCTACACTGCGCGTAGCACCTAACTGATGGCTGGGTAGCTCCTCTAGCTCCCAGAACATACGTACTTGCCTATCTATATTTTCTGTGCCTATAGTAGTGAAATTACAAGATACGTTACGTGGGAGTTGTCTATTGTTCTGATAGATCGGTCCGGACACGATCCAGCCGAGTTTTGTATAGAGTACTTACAGCCACAACCACCAATGCAAACGCACCAGAAACAACGACACCCTCGTCCAAGCTGCGACCCCGCCGCTGTGCTACGGCTGCGATTTGCGTAATCTGCTTGCTCGGTATCTTCGGCTGCAGGCACCCTTGTAGATTGGATTGGCAGTGTACTGGTCGTCACCGGCTCCGGTCTTTTCCTCTCGAAGCGTCACATGCGCCGATCCTCGTCTTGAATCCGACTCGGAGGTCCAAATTATGTTGCGGGTTGTGTGTGTGGACGAGAAAATGATGTAGGCTGATTTTAGGTTTCAATTGATGTATTGAGATAGCGAAGTTTTACAAATTTTTCTTCTTTTTGTATTACGGAATTATACAGTACTAACGGCGGTCAGATGTCTAAGTCGAATGAGACCCGCCACGCGCACAAAACTTAGGAAGATATAAGAAATATGTCGTGATATTATTTCACTGCGATTGGCCCGCGATGACGTGATACTTTTCTATGATTGGCGGACATCCAATGCGCGGGATGCTAAGCTCCACAGCGCCATCTAGGTTAAGATGTAGTTGTCAATCGCCTTAACAGATAACTAACTACAGATGGTGCCGTATTACTCCTCCGATGATGATAATGATGAATGCATATGATGAATTGCCAAACTAATTCTTTGGCCAAAGAAAAACCAGCCCTCTGATCACGGGAAGCTTCAACCAAACGCTTCGAAATCTGGCGATAGAGACTACGGGCACTGTGATCCCACGTTCAAAGTGTTTCGACCCCAAACGGCTCAAATATGTATTAATTATTAAAATATACAGTACTGAGTAATACTTGTAGTAGCAGTTATGGCAGTGGGGTAAAACAACGTAATGAATATATTTATTTCTGTGCCATCTATATGGAAGTCTACGTTCAAAACTCCAATCCAAAAAAAAAGGTTCAAAAACAAGACAACACTCCTGACAAACTATAGACCCGTTTCTAAATTATGTGTATTAGCGAAAGTTTTTGAAAAAATTGTTTACTGACAAGTATACCCAGCTGTAAAAAAATGTTTCGGGAATTTCCAACATGGCTTTCTGCCGGGACGTTCAACAACATCCAATCTAATTCTCCTGAATGATCATATATCTGCTGCTATGAGTAAAAGGAAGCAAGTCGATGTCATTTACACAGATTACAGCAAATGCTTTGATCGAATAGATCATTTGATTCTTATTCAAAAATTGGAACAGATTGGGATAAGGGGAGATCTATTAAGATGGTTTTCATCGTACATCTCGAACCGATCGCAAGAAGTTGTAATTAACAATTACGTATCCAGTGGGTTTTAGTACCAAGTGGTGTGCCTCAGCGCTCACTGCTAGGTCCGCTGCTGTTTTTAATCTTTGTAAATGATATCGACAAGTGCTTCAATAACTCTTATGTGCTAAGTTTTGCGGATGACATGAAAATATTCAGAACTATATCATCACTTGATGATATTCTTACACTTCAGAGCGATTTAATTAGATTGGATGACTATTGCAATGGAAACAAACTGGACCTAAACCCAAATAAGTGTTTCCTAGCAACGTTTAGCAGAATAAATAATAGCTTGCCTTCTGCGTATTCTCTTAAAGGGCAAACAATTCGGAAAACGTCGAATATACGTGACCTTGGTGTTATTTATGATACTAAGCTGTTATTTCAAGAGAACATAGACAGTATAATTTCCAAAGCATCTCAAATGCTGGGGTTCGTGATGAGAAATTCTAAACATTTAAAGAATGAAAAAACATTCAAAATTCTTTATTGAACTTATGTGCGTAGCATATTGGAATACTCCTGCCAAGTTTGGAACACCCGCTACGACACATATATTTTGCGAATTGAAAATGTCCAATGAAACGAGTCTTAATATTGATTAATACCTAGAAAAAAAGCAAATAAAAATCTTCGTATAGGAAAATCTTTTGGAATGCCTATTGAGAAGCATTAATTATTAGAGCAACCATAAATACCTGGAACTGTCGGATGTCTTCAGGGAAGAGTTGTTTCAGTATAAGTGTGCCAGAGTTTTCGCCGTCATTCACCATTTCAAAGTATTCTAATGCATCCGCTGTAAGAAAATCATAGTTTTTAATTAACCCATAATCATATTTAGCTATATGTCAACATTGACGATGATGACGTTATAGGGATAGCGGAAGGCACTATCGGTCAAGGCGAATATGGTAGCCCACAAGCTAGCGAACTGTTGGTGTGAGTCGGTGACAAAATCACGCTCTTTCGAGCCTAATATAAATAAAAAAAGCGGCCAAGTGCCAGTCGGGCTCACCCATGAAGGGTTCCGTAGCACATATAATAAAAACGTAGGAAAGTCAAAACTGTACATTGAATATTTTTTTAAAAGGATACTTGGGGCGTTATCTACACTCGATATCGAAGCCAAAAATATAGTATTTAGAACTTTTGTCTGTTTGTCTGTATGTATGTCCGGGCTAAACTCAAAAAGTACTGCATGGATTTACTTCAAATATTGCATGAATATTACTTAGAGGTCGGGCAACATATAGGCTACATATTATCACGCTATCACCTACGGGGGAGGAGCTGTGATAATTTAAAAAGTGTAACGCGGTAAAACCGCGGGGCACAGTTAGTTTGAGTAATATGAATGAAAGCTAAATTACGGTTTACTATTTAGGACGTATTAAAAAAATACTTAGAATAGAAATACTAGATCTCGTACAAACCAAACAAACTCTCGTACAAATCACACATGCCTCAACAGTACAATCAGTTAAAATGTACAATAAATTGCCTGTACAATTTAAAAACCCCATGCCTCCAAACGTATTCAAGGGAAAATTGAAGTCACTGTTGTTGAGAAAATGTTATTATAGCATAGAAGAGTTTCTCAAAGATAATACCCTGTAGCCTCTAGACATAAAACGTACCGTCTACAGTAGCGCTTTGAAATTAAAAGGATATAGAAATATGTTAATTTTTATTGAATTTTACTAATTATTATTTATTGATTTGGCCACAAATTTTATAATTATTATTTTTAACTATTTTGACAACTCTTGCAAATTTTACTGTAATTATTTTTTATTGCAATTATTTTAAATATCTAAGGTTTAATCGAGTATAATTTATTGATAAATGTTGACATTATTTTTTAATTATTTTTATTGTAAAATTGTAATTGTGTGATTTATTTATCACACATAAATTCAGATACAAATGATTTTGTTTATGAATAAATGACTATGACTATGAACCAATTTTCGGTGGAAGTTTGCGTTTATTGCCATTTGGCTACGGAACCCTGAAAACACGGGTGTGATTTAGACCGTACTGAAGTAAAAGTAAAGTAACTGGCTATGAGAGAAAAAAAATAAGCACACCTCTCTCTCTTGCCCCTACAGTAACATTAGAAATGTAAACCTGTCTCTTTCTATTTTCACTAACTTTTATCGCCCGTTTTTCATGGCATGTAGCAGGGATTAGGATTAATTCTAAATCGTACATATGACCTCAGTGTCAATGCGTTTCTAGCCGACGTTTTAGCCCGGGGAGTTCGGATCAAGCAATCTTTGTGCTAAAACTAAAATGACTTTAGTCTTTGGCTTGTCGAAGCCCTACACTCCACGCACCGGAGAGCACGTTAAACCATTTCTACAGTCGTTAGAGGCAGTCAGAAGTCTAATAGAATCTAGTACCTGGTCTAGCTCTCTTCAACAGGTTACTCTCTGAGCCAAAATAAGGAAGTGTAAGTACGACAAAAGAATGTCTTCTTACCATCACCGGATACTTGGAAGGTGACAAGACCAGCGTGCAAGCCATCCTCGTCAGTGGCAGTGATGCGCTCCAAGAAGTCACCACTGACTGTCGTTAACAACCCGTTAGCTACCGTACGCTCCTGTAAGAAACGATTCCGATATTATTATACTACGATCTCATGGCAACCTTCAAGAAGTGAACCTATTCCTTTTTTAAGCCTGGTAAGGCGCGTGCAGCTTACGTTACGATTCACATTCATCTCAGTTCCTTTTGCTGTGTGGTGACGGCATAGAATATCATCACCACATCATTCCATGGGGGGCGTAAAAACCGTCCGAGAGAATACCTACCAGAGAACCGGCAGCAGCGGTTTTCTGTGAACTATGACCATCAAATTGCGATCGCCAACCCGTTTGCTAAGCGTAGAGATTAACCTTCAAGAAGTGAGCCTGTTCCTTTCTTTATCTAAGGCCGGCAAGGCAAAGGCTTCTCTGCTGCTGTGAACGACCATAAATATTTTGACGCTCCATATCAAATGTTATTCTTATATGAATAAAATAAAATATATAATACTAACTGCGCCCCGCGGTTTCACCCTCGTTAAACTCTATAAATTATAGCCTATGTTTTAATCGGGGGTGTCAGCTAACTGCACACCAAATTTCATAAAAATCACTTCAGCCGTTTAGACGTGAAGAAGTAACAAACATACACACTCACAAACTTTCGCCTTTATAATATTAGTGGGATTATATCAAAATGTGTTTTACTTTATAAGTTAGTATGGAAGATATAGTTTACATGTAATTCCATTGGGTCACTGTTGCTACTCTTTTCTTGGCTTTAATTGTTATTCCATACCAAGGTTGCCTGGAAGAAATCGCAGCAACGATAAGACCGCCCATTGTATTTATACATCTAGTTGCAATTTATGTGTACTTCCTTTTCTTTTGTACAATAAAGAGTATTTTACTTAGGTATAATCGTTTTAATATTTTTTTACAAATCGGTGTATGCTTTATGCATTTGTATTCAATATTCCGTATGTAAAAAATATATGTAGATAAGATAAATACAGTTTATTGCACACGATAGGCACATGATACATGAAAAAATCGGCCAAGTGCGAGTCGGACTCGCGCACGAAGGGTACCGTACCATTATCTATAAAAACCTACAAAAAATTCACGTTTGTTGGATGGGAGCCCCCTTAAATATTTATTTCATTATGTTTTTTAGTATTTGTTGTTATAGCAACAGAAATACATCATCTGTGAAATTTTCAACTGTCCAACTATCACGGTTCATGAGATTCAGTCTGGTGACAGACGGCGAAGTCTTAGTAATAGGGTCCCGTTTTACCCTTTGAGTACGGAACCCTAAAAACGCAACGATAATGATATGATTTTCAAGTCCGTCCTTGTATTTCCGGATGTTTTGAAATCGTTGCAATTTATACGTTTCAGTCGAATCATTAGTATTTAAGTAGTTTAAAGGTCAAATAATTAATGATATGGTTGTTTTATTGAAATATGAACTTATCATCGAAGATGAAGCGAGATAAAAAAAGTAAAGTGGAGTAGTTGGGATAAAATTTTCAGATGATCTTATATTAAAACTTGAATCGCATAATACAATTTGACAGAAGAATTTGAGGATTATACGTAGGTACTGTATTTTTTCTTTGCTCTTTGGGATTTCAAAGTACCTGCATTTTATTTTAGTCTGCACATTATCAAATAATTATGGAGATTATTGCGAAGTATAGCAAAACGTATGAATTCCAATCTATTTAAGGTTTATTTTTCAACAGGAAGTGGAATTGCAGATGCTGAAAGACACTTACACTGGCAAGCCTGATGGTTAAGCCAGACTGAGGGAACACGAACACTGGCTCGTGGAAGTTGTATGGACGGATCACCAGCTCATACACCTCGTCAGATTTCTGCTGAGGGATGCCGTGGTCGAAAGCCTGTCAACAAATTAAATGTATTTTATTATATTTTATCATCATCATATCAGCCGAAAGACGTTCACTGCTGGACAAAAGCCTCCACCAAGGATCTCCACAATAGCCGGTCCTCCACTGCCCGCATCCAGCGGCTTCCCGCGACCCTTGAAAGATCGTCAGTCCTCCTTTTTTGAGATATTCAAGTAATATTCAACAAGTGCTAGGTAAAACTGAAACCTTAAATTCCTCCCAATAACCGATCCAATATTGACTCTGTTACAGTAATAATGAAATAATGAAATTTATTCAGCACTTGGGTATTATCACTTACTTGTAGTCACAAAAATTGAAAAAGGAATGCTGAGATGGTTTGGCCATTTAGAAAGGATGAATGAAAGTAGATTGACCAAAGAAGTATACCTGGCCTGTGTGAATGGAACAACCGGAAGGGGAAGACCTCGTCGAACATTCTCTGACCAAATCGGAGACGTTCTCAAGAAATGGCAGGTCAGAAGTACCCTAAACCGGCGAGCATGTATGAAGAATATAATGACAGTAATCGAGGCAAAAGACGTGTGCAAAGATCGTGACAAATGGAAATCCGTTGTCTCTGCCCTCTGGGTTATAGGCGTGAGTCTATGTATGTATGTACTTGTCAAGCTCACAATGCAGTACGTATATAAACATAAAACAGTAGAAACAGTATAAAAGTAACAAAAAAAGATATATATATTAGTCCGCCCGTGCGGTCTGTCTTATCACATATTTTTTTATTTTAAAGTACTTTGTAAAGATTAATTGGGGTTAAGGCCAGCATTGATTAAGCTATTATGGATGGGCTTCTGGTTGCCTAGATTTTAACTGATGGTAAGAGAAAATAATGTAGTCTAATGGCGATCTAAATTCTAAATGATTATCTATACATATAATAAAATCGTAGGAAAGTCAAAACTGAACATAGAATATTTTTATTAAAGGATACTTGGGGCGTGATCTACTATCGATATCGGATCCAAAAATATAGTTTTTAGAATTTTTGTCTGTTTATCTGTTTGTCCGGGCTAAACTCAAAAAGTACTGCATGGGTTTACTTCAAATTTTGCATGAATGTTACTAAGAGGTTGGGTCAACATATAGGCTACATATTGTCATGCTATCACCTACAGGGGAGGATCTGTGATAATTTATAAAGTTTAACGCGGGTAAAACCGCGGGGCACAGCTAGTAGGTAATATGCGTAACAAATCCGTTTTAAAAACAGTCGTCACTTATAGGTATGAGGCAGGTTAACATTCCTCACGTCTTCATACATTCATACATACATTTTTTCATACCTTAATACATTCTCGGGTGGAAGGGCCGGTTGGCGTGGTTGGTAGATACTTGCCTTTCACGCCGCAGGTCGTGGGTTCGACTCCTACCCAGGACAGATATTTGTGTGCATGAAAATGTCTGTTTGTCCTGAGTTTGGGTGTAATTATCTATTCGACGGCACGTGTGGCGCAGCGGCTAAGACAGTCGCCGGACAACTATTTGTGTGACCCATAATTAGTTGTCCTGAGTCTGGATGTAATTTGTGTCCCTTTACGTGTTTGTAAAGTACCCCGCGACATAGGGATTAAATTCCCTGGTGCGGGCGTTGTCTTTCTCTAACTAACTAACTATATAAGTAACTAGCGGCCCGGTACGTGCTGCGCTACGTATAAGGCATAGTAATGAAAAAAATGATTATTAAGTTCATTGATTCAAACAAAAAAATTGGGTACTCTTAAAAGATGTTGATTTTACACTTTTTCAAGACTTTTTTTAAGTTTCTCTACGTACAAACCTTCCCTGGAGTTCCACGAATAATTCAAGACCAAAATTAGCCAAATCGGTAAAGGCGTTGTTGAGTTATAACATTACAACGAAAAGTGGCATTGATTTTTATATATATATAGATTATTTACCAAAGAAAAGTAGTATATGTAGTATATTAGTTATCTGGTTTCCATAGGACAAGATCTGCTTAGTTTGGCATCAGATGGCCGCTGTGAATAATGTCCCAGGATATTATTATTATTCATCAGTCATCTACTAAGGGCCTAAGGTTGTAAAGTCACCTTAAAAGGTTTAGAAAGTTGTGAAATACCGTTCCTAAGAAGGTGTTTTCAGTTGCACGTAAATTGAATTTATCAAAGTTAAAAGATGTAATGGAAACTGCTGGATGCGAATAGCGCATGACCGGCAATTATGGATCTTTGGGGGAGGCCTTTGTCCAGCAGTGGACGTCTTTCGGATGATATGATGATGATGAAATTATGTAATTGATTAAGCTAATCCTTTTTCACATGAAGACACTTACCAATATATGGATAGCGTAGGTACCCCAATAGCCTCTCAAGTCCATGGCGGTCTCCAGCTCTCCTCTCTCCGGGTGAATCTCGATAGTGATCATTCGGAACAGATCAGCTAAGTCGATCTCTCTGTCGGTTACGGACAAGTCGAGGATCTCATACCCGACGCGGGAGTTGTCTGTGAACGGTTCGTCACGGTCAGGTGCGAAGATGTCTGGCTGGAGACGGACGCCCTGAAATATAAGGTGTAAATTTATAGTTCAACGATAGTCCAAGTCAAAGTCAAAATCATTTAATCCGTAAAAATTTTACATTTATGCGGAATCGTCATATTTTTTTTACCCTACCGTGCAGTGCATGACGTGTCAGCTACTGAGAAACACTGCCAGAAAACTCAATAGGAATCCTTTTTTAAAATAAAATATACTTAAGATTAATTACAATCATGTGTGTTGACTTAGAACAACTCAATCCCAAGCACTTTTATCACTTAAATAATCAGAAATTTGCCCTGCTACACAATTTGGCTTTAATAATTCTTTTAAACTTATTCGTAGATAATTCTCTAATATCATTGGGAAGTTAAAATGAGGCGAATATGAAGATGGGAAACTTAGCATTAAACTTATCATGGACTAGTTACATTAGGTAGGTCAGTAAAAACGTGCTCTACACGTTCCTTTCGCTTAAATATCTCCATTTGAAAATCAAGATTAGTTCAGCCCTAACTTTTATGCAACCCATATGTGACTACGCTGACTTTTCAAAAAATTCAAAAGTCGTTTATTCCGTTAAAATATTACATTTGTGTGGAATCGTCAATTTTTTTTTTTTACCCTACCGTGCAGTGCATGACGTGGCAGCTACTGAGAAACACTGCCAGAAAACTCAGTAGGAATCCTTTAAATTTAAATATGGATACCATCAGTTTTTAGCCGACTGCGCGATGAAAAGGAGTCATGATTATGAATTCTATAATATATGATTGATTATTAGAATCAATCAATAATATATTATAGAATTCTAGACCACCGGACATCTAAGTGCTTGATTTTTTTCAGTTCTTTTTCTATGTACGTAGTTTGGTTTACTTTTTATCCAGTCGGGTTTTTTTGATATTTTCTTAAATTCTTAATCTAAATACGTCCAGATCACAAATTTTTACAAAAGCCTCAAATGGCTCCCAATCCGCCTTCGCAGGAATAGCCGAATATTTTTTCTCCTCTTCAAAATTTTCTATAATTTTGGGGAAACTTTCTCGTAGTTAAGAAGGAGAGGTCCTTCCTAAGTTCTTCGAAGAGCTTCTTCTTTAGACACTCTTATGATGCTCCTTGTAGATCACGCATTAAATCTCTCCTTAGCTTTCTTTCTCACAAACCGATACCTATTCCTACTTCTACACTGTCCAGCTGTTCAGGTTGTGGAACTTTTCGCCGCCTGGCATTGTGTAATTCTACCGACCTGTCTGTCGATTAATGGACAAGGTTCGCCATACTAATTATTCTTAATATTTAATTATTTCTTCAACAATGACAAAATCATTTAAACACCGTATTATAAATATATATTTTTATTATACCTATTGTTTGTAAAATAAACTTGTAATGTTAGTAATAGATTTAGATGTAAACTAATATCGACGACTTGGTGTACAGGTAAAATTCGAATGAGTTTATGTTACGCCTAGTTTAAGACTTATATGTATTTTTATAACTGTTGAAATAAATAAAAATAAAATAAAATATCCAAAACTACAAATATCGACATTTTAAATTATTTACATTTATAAATTACAATTTTGACAATGAGTTATATTAGTTAGCTAAGTAACTTAATAATAACTATCATACGTAAAATGTTAAATCACACTGAAATTATAAAGTGGAAAGTATGTGAGTGCGTATGTTTGTTACTCTTTCACGCAAAACTACCAGACGGATCTTGATCAAACTTTATAGTAATATAGCTTATATATCCGAATAACACACAGGCTATAATTTATTATATATAATTTATTATAGTTTAACGTGGGTAAAACTGCGGGGCACAGCTAGTTATAAATGATTCGAAACAAAACGATAATCTGAATATCTGCATCTACGAGCGCGTAGTTTTAATACTATATTTTGTCACATAAACGCTTGAATAAATAAATGTGTGGAACCCTCCGTAAAATTTCGATCCAACGCAATCACGAACCTACCAGCTGTGGGATCTTTTTAACATTGTATTCTAAGATACTTACACTGAGTAAATTCTCGGAGATGGACCAGGAGAGTTCTTCAGCTGCAGGAAGCTCGGGAGCGTTGTCATTGATGTCCAGCAGCACGACTAGTATCTCTGTGTCGTTCTGGTTTCTGTTGCCATCTGCTCAAATACATTTTGATGGAGAAAAGTAATCTATACATATAATAAAATCGTAGGAAAGGCAAAACTGTACATTGAACATTTTTTAAAAGGATACTAGGGGCGTGATCTACACTCGATAGCGAAGTCAAAAATATAGTTTTTAGAATTTTTGTCTGTGTGTCTGTTTGTCTGTATGTATGTCCGGGCTAAACTCAAAAAGTACTGCATGAATTTACTTAAAATTTTGCACGAATATTACTAAGAGGTCGGGTCAACACATAGGCTACATCTTATCACGCTATCACCTACGGGGGAGGAGCTGTGATAATTTATAAAGTTTAACGCGGGTAAAACCGCGGGGCCCAGCTAGTGGAATAATAATTAGGAAGACTGAACTGATACGTCCTCGCTCACTATGGGTCACATAAGAACACTCAAGGTCACCCAAACAGTAATGCAGAGGGCTATGCACGGAGTATATCTGCGAGATTGAATCAGAAATGTCAAAATCCGCAGGGGAACTAAAGTAAGTACGTGAGCAGGCTTGTAAGGGTACAAAAATAATCGATGATCTTGTGAGGGTCGCAAGATCGGCAATAGTGGAGTTTTTTGGGAGAGGCCTTTGTCCACTATAGACGTCTTTTAGCTGATATGAAGACGTTGGTGAATTAGGACGGCTAATTGGCATTGTTGGGTATGGTGGGTCGGTAGGAAACACTGGGTGATGCTAATACTGAGGTGTGATGTATCATAAATCTACGCTCAACTGCTTGACTAAACAGATTAAAAGGTTAAACCTAGAGCTGGCAAAAACAAAATCATGTGTACCTCCTTCTCCATAGAAATTGTCGATGAAATTGAAAAAGATCCTATGCGTTGGTTCATCGCCATCTCTGTCCAGCACTTCATTGGTGGTGTACTCCACGTATACCAGGCCGCTGTGTAGGTCTACTGCAAAGAAGTCCCTCAAACGAGCGTTCACTGCGTAGTTGATCTGGTAGCTCACGTTTTTGTATATTTCTGGAAAAAACGTTTGTGTTCTCAATCTTATTATAATAAATAGGTGGTAGCTGTTGCCAAATACTACATCCGTTTATATATATATATATATATATATATATATATATATATATATATATATATATATATACACTAGCTGTGCCCCGCGGTGTTACCCGCGTTAAATTTTATAAATTTTCTTTGCTATATACCTCACGGAGCCCGAGACCTTTCCAACGAATGCAAAACCGTGGAAATCGGTTCGTGCGTTCTGGAGTATAGCGTCAGGAAGGAAAACCCGACTTATTTTTATATAGTAGATATACATATATTAGGTAATGGTAATGGTACTTGACAGAGTCTAAATTATGAATATTATACACATAGGTACGCTCTAGTCTCCTTCTAATCTTAAAAGACCACGCCTTGCAGGTAGAGCAGATTTTATTTTATAAATTCGTGTGGGCACTGGTGGGCTCTGACATTTAAACGGCATGTTAAAAAAGTAAACGTGACTTTTACGGTTTGTTGAACTTTTTAGTATTTGAGCCCACCTTATATTTTTTTAATTTTCTTCGATTTATTTATATTTAATGTGAATATATAACTAAATATTTCATTCGAGTACATGTTGCCGTTATCAATGATGAACAAAAATAGAGCAAAATATTAAGTTTATTCTGTTTTTAAGTACATACATACATAGACTCACGCCTGTTTCCCAGAGGGGTAGGCAGAGATTCCATTTGTCACGATCTTTGCATACTTCTTTTGCCTCGATTACTGTCATTATATTCTTCATACATGCTCGCCGGTTTAGGGTACTTCTGACCTGCCCTTTCTTGAGAACGTCTCCAATTTGGTCAGAGAATGTTCGACGTGGTCTTCCCCTTCCGGTTGTCCCATTCACACAGGCCAGGTATACTTCTTTTGTCAATCTTCTTTCATTCATCCTTTCTAAATGGCCAAACCATCTCAGCATGCCTTTTTCAATCTTTGTGACTACATACTCTTTCACACCACAACGCTCTCTTACATCAGTATTTCGAATTCTGTCTCTCAAAGTCACACCACACATACTTCTCAGAGCTCTCATTTCCACTGCATTTATTTTACTTTCATTATTTTTCTGCCATACCCAACTTTCACTTCCATACATTAAAGTTGGCACTAACACTCCATCGTGCACGGCTAGTCGAGCCTTCTTTGATACTTGCCGGCTACTCATAAAGGCGTGTAGTGCCCCATTCACTCTGTTCCCCGCATTTACTCTTCTAACAATATTTTTTTCATATTTCCCATCTCTCGTAAACAAAGTTCCCAAATATACAAACTCATTCACCTGTTCGACTTTCTCTCCTCCAATCACAATATCACACGCTGTCGTGTATTCATTCCTCTCAAATACCATTACTTTCGTCTTACCTACATTCATTTTCATCCCTTTCCTTTCAAAAGATTCATGCATACTTGTTACCATCACCTGCAACTCGTCCGCCGATGATGCAAGTAAAAATTGATCATCAGCGTAAAGCAGACATTTGATGAGTAACTCATTCATCCTTACACCGCAATCACTTTCTTTCAAATCTTTAAAAAAAATTAAAATTTTAAGTATTTGTTGTTATAGCGGAAACATAATACATCTGTGAATTTCAACAGTCTAACTATCACGGTTCATGAGATAGACCCTGGGTGAGATGGACGGACAAACAAAAGACGTAGTCTTAGTATAATAGGATCCCGTTTTACCCTTAGGTGCCAAACCCTATAAAACGATGAATATAATTATTAATATCTTTACCATCTCTATCAAGATCCACGGAAACCAGCTGAGCTACTTCAGTCCCGGATTCGGAGCCCTCGTAAATGTACACGGTGAGTTCCACTTGTTCCGATTGTGGGACCTTGTTGTTTGTATCTATAATCTGGATCGTTATCTGGAATTACAAGAATCAAATTAACATCAGTATTCAACGAGAATGCTTTAGTCCATACGACTGAATTAAAAATTTGATATACGACACGTAACTGGTTATGAGAGAAAGAGAGAAAGAAAATGTGTACTTGCACCTTTCTCAGTCTTATAATTTATTTATTTATTGGCTCACCAACAATTGTTTATACTTAAAAAATTATAAATTATCTCAAACAATATCTATTAACAGGCCTAGTGTAATAATTTTTTAGAGGTAAGCACCTCATGCACTACATACAAATCATTTACTGCTTATGTACTAAATTCTACAATAATGTAACAAAAATAAATTTAAAAATATACAACAATAATAACTAGTGTAGCTAACTTCACTTATCTAAAATATTCACTAACTGTTTTGCGGAACTTGGCAAGTGAGTCGAAATGTATGTCAACAATATCGCTGTAGGCATTCAGAATTTTTTTTATTTAATCATTGAGCTTAAGCTTTTAGCTTAGGAAAGGTTGTACATTTTTGAATTTAATCAACACCACATCTGTATAAAATTTGCCTGCAATAAAATTAAATATTGGAATTGATTAGATATCATCACGCAAAAACAACACTGTGATTTAACACTGAAAAGTATATATACTATATAACGTCATCCTGGTCGAATTTAGCCAACGGCTGCCAGTCTCAATGGAGAATAGCCATCTGCGTGAGACATATTTTAGTGCATAAAAGTTCTTATGATCCGAAGGGACGACTAACGACACGACTTGAAAGAGGCCAGGTACCAGACGTACGGCTTTACGTGCTCTCCGAGGCATGGGGGTATATAAACCAGCAACTCCCAGACTTCAGGCTGATATTGCGTAATTTTTCTTTTATAGAAAAATAATTAAATTACTTTAGGCTCGAATGAATAGTTAAATCGTGAATAACGCGTAGCTACTGAATAATCTGGGCCTCTACCGGTTAAGTCACCGAACATCGATTTCTTAAACGGCGTTTAAATAAATACATGTTAAAAATGAATTAATCAATCGTTAAATCGGCTACAACGTTGACAATCGATTCTGGACCATTTATGTCGTCACACGTGGTTATGGAAGCCGATTTAACGATTGATTAAGTCATTTTTAACCTTTATTTATTTGAACCCCATTTAAGAAATCGATGTTCGGCGACTTAGCCGGTAGAGCCCCTGGTTCTTTTATCATATAAATTAGATAACTTACTTCTCCTTCAGTATCCCAGTAAGTGGGATCAGGGGGACAGTCCTCGATATTTTCCGCATAGCACTTGTCGCTGGCTATTACGGTGTAGTAGAGATGGTGGCGCGGCGGGGTGTCTGCGTCTATCGCTTGGTTCTCCTTCACAGTGATCTGGCCTGAATAAAAGTCGATCTCCACCAGATCTTCTGGAGTGTCTTCTCTGGTGCTGTAAAGAAGTATAATATTAATATATAATATACTGGGTCATTATTCACACAAAGCCAACTTATCCAAAACTAAGCGGAGATTATACTATGGGAACCATATAACTGATATACTACATATACCACCAATATCTATCTATGTTGTAATTATATAAATAATTACAATAAAGATAGATAAACTCTTTATTGTACACCTAAAGAAATAATATAAAGCGACAACATACAAATTATAATAGTAGAATTGACGGCCTTATCACAAAGTGTGATCTCTTCCACATACATATATAGTTAGTTGTTCTGAGTCTGGGTGTGATTTCTGTCTTTGAATTGCATGTTTGTAAAGTGCGATACAGGAATGTATTGAGTAAGAGAGGGCACTAGTTTACCCTCCCCTATTGCCGACTCCTGTCAGTCTGGCACGCCGACTTCTCCACAAACAGATCGCATCCTGGAGCTGCTTGCACGTGGCGGCAGATTTTTCTGTTTATCCCATGCCAAATGAACAAATTAATACTTAAGTTTCCATTCCACTCCTTACCTTACTATGGTCTACTCACAGCTTTTAATGCCAAAAAAATCGCAAGCACCCATTGACGGTGAAAATATTGAATAAATCTGATCCTAGAGCATCTTAAAGCAACATAAAGGACACATAATGGTAAGTTAATTTTTTCAAGAACTATTCAGAACTTTCCCTTCTGCCCAAATAAGTTTGTGTCCATTTGCTTTACTGAATACTTACAATATAGTGTATCGCACTTGGTTGTACAGCGGACCATCGATGTCAGTAGCCAGCACGGAGCCTATAACGATGCCACTGGCAGACATTTCACGCACTCTGAAGTTTTGAGTCAGGGTGCCTTCTGCCCACACCGGCGGGTTGTCATTCATGTCAATTATAGTCACAGTGAATGTTGCTGCGAAAACATAAACACGTCAGAAAGACAAGAAATGACATAATAATTAACATAATGTATATACTATTGCTACTGACAACACTCAACTCGTGAGCTGAATTTTGGGCTGACTTGATTTAGATTGCCATAGACACGATTAGAAGAATAATTGAATTGAAATCTTAAAAGGCAGCTTCAGTGAATGTGACATAGATGGTCAAAAACCCGCATACCCATGCCTAACCTCTATTGATACGGTAAGGAGTTTGAAATAATCGTAAGATACTAATAGCAATGTTTTTTTCTTTTTTTCTTGGACTCTCTACTAATGCACTAACATCTGATCCCAAACTAGGCAGAGCCTGTAGAATGGCAACCAGACAACTGAAAAACATACTTATATATCATAGATTAATATCCTGCACACAGAACCAATTATTTTGCTCATCAAACAAAGGCATCTCTTGAGTGGGTATCGAACCCACGACCTCTCTCTATTATTCAGGGTCACTAACTATTAGGCCAGCCTAAGACGATGCATACTCCATAAAAAAGGGTATTGAACATCCAGCACCAAACCAACTCTGGTTACATTTTTTTCTATTATACCCAATCATAACTGTTTTCAGGCTCTTTGCGAAATACTGTGCTTTATTGAGATTTGTCCTAGCCTTCGAGTTCACAAATAACTTACATTCATCATAGTCATATCCATAGACAGTGTTGAGATCTCGCACCCGGACAGTGAGGTACAACACCTCAAACTCCTCGTAATCGATGGTGACACCTTCCCTTATTTCCTTCACCACCACGCGGCCGGTCACGTTTCCGCGGGAGTTAATGTTTGGCAAAATTGTTTCGATTTCTACGCAGCTGGGAAGAACATAAACTTATTTAATTGTCTATCGTTTAGAACTTAGCATTCATAACAAATTTCATAAAGAGAAATTATAAGTTAAGCCACACATTTCTTTATTGGCGACGTTATCAAACTTCTTTTAAGCAACGGGAAAATGAGATAGCCTCTAATAAAGTAATTCGTCTTTTTGTTATATAACGTCAACAAAATATTCTATAGAAAGCGTCAAGTAAAGATCAACAATTATCTTAACTTGTCCTTCTTCTTTATACATTGCCACCTAATTTACAAAAAAAAAGGAAATTATTTGGGTAAGGTTACGTTAGAACTATGACCATGACCAGCTAGATACACTATTGTTGGTGAAGATTGGTGGAAAGTTTTCAAAACTCCCTTTTTTTGGAGGTTTGTGAATTTTTCAGGTGACATAATATGTAATTTAATAATTATCGTTTTGAATTACTTTGACTATTAGATAATATATCTCAATGATGTTAGGGAACATAACCACCAAGCTGAGTTGTATTTAAAGTGGCTTACATAGAAGATAACTAGTGGTTAAGATAGTATCATTCAGACGCTTGTTAATTGTGGTTGGCTTAGTAATTTAGATGGCAATGTAAATTTTTAGAGGCGAATAATGCTATTAAAAATAAGTCTGTCTAATTAGCACCCTTTCATAAATAAAATTAGGTAACATGAAAATTACAATCTATTTATAAAGCTGAACAGGTTGGTGATTCGAATATAGTACACAGAGAGAAACCGCTGCTGCCAGTTCTCTAGGAGATTTTCCTTCGGGTCGACTTCTGCCCCTCATGGAATGAAATGGCGTGGTGATATTCTTTGCTGGCAGCCACTCAGCAATTACGAGTACGTTAGTTAGGTTAATCGAATGTAATGGAATATTCGGAAAAACAAAAACAAGGACCTGTTTTTGACTATCTCCGAAACTCACAAGAAAACAGAGACCAAACGAGATTGGAGAAAAACTCTTTAATAGGGATGTCGATTAATTTAAAGATTTCTTACTCGTGATATTCTATAGCCGGTGTCTCTCGCCCCTGCTTGGTGGCATACGATGTTTCCCAATCTATCTCGAAGCGTAGATCTGCTGTTGTGTCAGGATCTGTTGCGGTGATTTCCTCTGATATTATGAAACCTTCTGGAACGTTCTCCTCCACCTGCGGACTGCCCCGGGGCTAAGGATACCGAAAGTAACTTGTGTAATTAAGAAAAAAAATATTGTAAGAAGTGTGTGAAACCAGAAAGAACAGAACATGAGATTAATGTTATATGTTTCGAAACTTTAAGCGCTGTTGCCTGCATGTGTGGATTAGACAGTCGCCTTGCTGCTTCGTGTCCCGGGTTTGATTCACGCACGCAATAATGTGTGTGGTCCGAAATGAAATAATGAAATAAGTCTTGATGTAGAGTATCCCGCGACACAGGGAATGATTTCTGAAGTCTGGATATAAATGTATAGGATTATAAATATCCCAGCATCCCTGTGCTTTAGTTCGTCGAGCTCGACGGGTTATGCGGATTAAAAGAAAACGTTTTAAAACAACCAGTTTGGATGTTTTTAGTTGCATTCAGCAGATTCACCAAAATATTCAATTTTTTTTAGATAATCTTTCACTTTAAGTAATTAATTTTACTCACCAATCGCAGAGTGGGTGGAGTGTTGTTAACGTCTAGTAGTTGGATAACCAGTTGCGAGGTAGCGGAGTGGTATGGCCCAAAACCCAGGGTATCCTCAGCTTGCACCTTGATCCAAAATAATACGGTTATAGTAATGAAATAACCCTGCTGTGTGGTGATGGCGATATCAGAATCAGCATATCATCACCCCATCTCAACCCGTGGGGGGCGTAGAAGTTGACCCGAGGGAATACCTACCTGAAGACGGGCAGCAGCTTCCTTCTGATTACTATGACTATCTTACTGCGATCGCCAACCCGCCTGCCAAGCGTGGCGATTATGACGTATACCCCCAAGATGATTCTCTGAGGCTTGTCCAAGAGTGGACTTATTAAGCTGTAATGATGATGATGATGATGAATGAAATAAAATGCCCGAACAAATGAATTGTATGGGCAGATTATTTCCTTTTTACAATCATGTCAGCCGAATGACATCCACTGCTGGACAAAGGCCTCCCCAAAAGACTTCCACAACGGAGTTGGGTCCAACATATAGCGGGATTAGTCATAATCGACACGCTTGTTAAACGCTTTGGTGATCGCAGTATGATGGTCATAGTACACAGAGACGCGGTGCTAGCTGTTCATCATCATCATTCACCATTATAGCTGAAGGAAGTCCACTGCTGGACAAACCTCCCCCGAGAATCACCATGGGGGGATATGCCATTAATGCCACGCAAGGCAGACGGGTTGGCGGCTGGCCGTCATTAGATTCTCGGGACGACTTTTACGTCCACCACGGGATGAGGTGGGTAGGTCATATTTTTGCCGTCAGCCACACAGAAATTGTAAATAAAGGATTTATTATTTGATTATTACCTGGATAAACAATTCGCTTTGTCTGTGGTAGTCAAAGGCATCGTCGATGGCCACGTACACATCACCAGTGTCTTCGTCTATCCTCAAGTAGTTCACCGCGTTACCAAGTAACGAATGTCTGAAAGTATAAGATACTCAATTATGTCTTTCTTCGACTATGTCTCTTTAAATATTTTACCAATTTCTTTGGTATTTCTTAACCAATTTTGGTTATTATTTTCTTATTCGAAATTAATTTTTTCCTAATTTATTCTTCATGAATCCTTACAAATCTAATTCTAAATTAGTAGTTTTGTTTAAAAACAAAATGACCGATCAGGTAAGTTTGAGAAAGATAGAGACGGGTAACCCACGTAATCAATTTTAAGTTCGATTCGGCCAAAAGTTTCGACTTCTTCAGGAAATCATCTTCAGGGTCTTCGCTCTGAAGATGATTTCCTGAACTATACCTACCAGTTAACAGTTACCAGTTACTATAGTTACTATCTTTCATTATGTTAGCTCCTCACGTCAGTTTTAATAATAATAAAGTTTGAGACGCACATAGATTATAATAAAGCTAGAGAGGGTTACATTGTTATCACACGGTTGCAGGCCTCTGTGTCGAACCAGTCCTCATTACAAGTCTACTTCTTGAATTATCCCTTAAGTAGGCTGTGGACTAACCGAGATCATAACAATTCACTTCGGAATAAGGATCCAGAAACCAATGAACAAAAAATATTGCAAAGCCAAGTTCAGCATTAAAGAAAGAAGATATTGAATACTTTATCTAGCTAATTAACTTCATGAAGTGTTATATATAATCAGTCAACTTACTTGACGTGGTCATCGATATCTCTGTCTTGTGCTATAACGGTGGCTACATGGAACCCAGCTCCGACCGTCTCATTAAAGGACACGGTCTGGACATCGTGCGTAAATATCGGTTCCTCATCGTTCCAATTGATGAGGTTGATGTAGATCGTTGCTTCTCCCCTCCAGTAAGGGTATTCCATGTCTATTGCTACTGCCTGGAATAGATTTGATATTGTTAGTCCAATCCAACTAATTTGGATGATGTAATTCACCCAATCTACCAGAGTGCAGTGTGTGCCACAGGCTATCTGGTAACGTACCTGTTTTGAAGAAGAAAAAATCGAGTGTGTATTAGACTACACGACTGAAGTAAAATTAAGATATACGAATCGTAAATGCCTATGTGAGTAAGAAAATGTGTACTCACCCCTTTCTACATACTACATATGCTCTACACATGCTGTAAAGATATAGTGTTTAAAAGCCAAAAGAAATGCGTGAGAGCGATTTGTAAACTTAAACCTACGGAAAGCTGTCAACCTTTTTTCATAAGTCTAAGACTTCTAACCTTTCCATGTATTTATATATATGAAGTTTCAATATTTGTAGCTTCAAATAAGAATTTATTTAGACCATTGAAGAGTGCACGCAATCATAACAAAATAGGTTTTCCGTTAAATCGAACGGCGCAATTCAGTAATAGTGTCTTTTGCATGGCGCCGCGTATTTACAATCGTCTACCGAAAGATATTTTGAACAGTTCCAATATTCCCAGCATGAAACAGAAATTGAAGGGTTTCCTTCTTAGTAAAGCATACTATAGTGTCAAACAATTTCTTGAGGACCAGTATATTTTTTGAAAGCCGAATAATATGCTATATGTAGAAACTGTATTAAAATTTCAATAAATTTTTATTCGTATCTTGACAATTAAAATAATTATTGAATTATGGTAACAGATATTTGACATCACATTATTATTTGATTATATTTACTTGTTGACTTATAAATAATTAGGTACTGTTATATAAATTTGAATGTAATTTTGTATTTGTTTTGTATTAATTTGATATTATTGGGATTGTTTAATTATGAAAAATATTAATGTTATGACAATTTGGTATTCATTATTTTTAGTTAATTAACATGAGAATATTTAAGTACACTTGACATTTGTTATTACTGCAGGAACTGTAAAATTGTGTACACCTGTATGGTTGATTTTTGAGAACTATGTATGTATAGAATAAGATCCTCTTTTTGTACCAAATTTCTCACAATAAACATTGATTTGATTTGATTTGATTTCTGTTCGTCTTAGCTATACCTTTAAATATTTTTGTTTGTAATTCATGTCTAACTTTTAAAATCCCTTCTTGCAGGTCTACTCGAAGAGATTTCTTTAGAAATAATTAGTTCCTTTGTGCAATGTTATGTTTTGTATTGTATTCTTTCTTTACTTTTCTGAATTCATCTATTGCTACTGGCACAGCATAAAAACATGAAGCGTGTTGATGTATTTTAACAACAATTTATACTATTACAGAAAACACATACCCTGAGTTTAATGTTTTGGTATTCCGGCACCTCATAATCTAGTAGGTTATGGTTCATAGTGCCCAGAATGAAAGACTGGCGTTGGTAACCGACTTGTGGTGCGACGTAGAAAGCCGCATGTGCTCCAGGAGGATAGTCGCTTTCCAAGTGGACAGTATATCGCGCATTTTGACCCTGTAAAATAATTAATTCATGGTTCATCATCATATCAGCCGAAAACCGCCCATGGCTGGACAAAGGCCTTCCCAAATATCTCCACAATTGCCGGTCTTTCCTACCCGCATCCAGCGGCTTCCAGCAATCCTCCCAAGAACATTGGACTTACTTGTAGAGGGCCTACCCACCCTGCAACTGCCGGTTCCTGATCGCCACTCGAGAACCTTTCTGCCCCAGCGGCCGTTCTATAACCTATGTGCCCTGCCCACTGCCAATTCAATGAATGATTACTAGATAATTATTGATTTAAATTATTTAAATATTGGGCTGCTGTATTTGGTATCGGCGTGGTTGGTAGGTACTTGCTTTTCACCTATATTCCGGCCCAGTACAGATATTTGTGTGCATGAACATGTCCGTTTATCCTGGGTTTGTATGTAATTATCTCTATAAGTATGTGTTTACAAAAAAAACAATATATATATAGTATATCCGTTATCTGGTTTCCATAGTACAAGGTCTGCTTAGTTTGGGATCAGACGGCCGAGTGTGAATATTATCCCAGGTTATTTTAATTATCAGTTAACTTACGAGATCTCGATCGTGAAACTCAAATTCTTCTAAGTTCAATGTCATAGCCGTTTCTTCCATAATATCTATGAAATATTCTTCATGCAACGGCAGAGGAGTCTGATCGTTAATGTCGATAACTATTATAACTACAGTTGTAGGCGTTGCAAAATCTGGATTGTCATATTTGTAAGCAATTATGTCAAGTTGAAACACTTCTCTTTCAAGCTCGTCTCTGTCAATTGGGTCGATGTAGAGAATAGCTCCGTCTCTACCGCCTTCTATTGTTTCAATACGGAAGAATGTATCTGAAAAGACAAGTGACCAATGTAAGGAGATGACTAAAGAATAATGAGATATTAATAATCTCATTTGTGCTGATTTGTCAACCTAATTCATTTTAATTCAATAAATAAATGCGTATTCGGCCAATTACTATGTAGGTATTTTCATGTATGATGTATTTAAATGATCTAAGTGCTTACCTTCAGGGTCAGTTTCTATTCTGTAGTAAATAGGTTTATTAATGCCCGTGTCACCATCGATGGCTCTGACAGTGAATTGCTGCCGGGTCTTTTCTTCAAACTGTTGCACTGCAAAGATCTCCACCCAGCGAGGAGGTCTGTGTTCCACGTTCTGGACTTGAACTGTCATTGTGACTGTGTGCGAATTTGGAAGAGAGTCCTGGATAAGATAAGGTTTTATTTGCGGTTATTCCACTATTAGTTAGAGCAAGGGTGTTGTGTAATAACAAGCAATTGTGTTGAGGAAATAGCTATTTAACTATTTCTCAATATTTGCTATTTCCTTAACTCTTTTCGCTGGAAAAATATAGATGTACATCACGTGTATCATTAATTAGCAAGAAAGCCCCAAATCGAAAAAGATGATGATGCCATCCAATCGTAAGCGTAAACGGTTAACTTTTTTGCAATAAGGCAGTGTAGACAATCCGGAAGGCCGGATCTGGCTTTTTAGACCTGACGTGCGCTGCTAGATGCATCACCAGTAACCTAATATCGTCCACTGCTGGACAAAGGCCGTAGTCACCGCACTTGGCATGCGAGTTGGCAAACGCAGTTAGGTGGTAGCGCTGCTGCCCGATTACTTGCTGTATGCCTTAGTCACCTTTTACGACATCTACGGGATGGGGCGCCCTTGTTATGCTTTCTAGACCGAAAGACCGAAAGACCGGCTAAGATGCATAGGATGGTTAAAATAATTTTAAATAAATCCCCAATACCACTTACCCAAGCTGTAGCCCGGAAAATGTGAAGAGCATTGGCTTCAAAATCAAGTGTCCCGTTTACACCAAGCACCATGTACATCCACATCCATTCGTTAGGCACCCATTCTGGCTCCAAGTAGAAGATATCATCTTCATCGCGATCGCTATCGATTGTGAACGTCATGAAGCGTGTACTGATTTCACCATCAGCATCCGACACTATGTATGTGCACGATGAGAGGCTTGGTTCACCAAGTTCCTGAAATATCATAAAAATATAATAAAATCGTAGGAACGCCAAAACTGTACATTGAATATTTTTTAACAAGGATACTTCGGGCGTGATCTACAAATCGATCTCGAAGCCAAATCTATAGTTTTTAGAATTTTTGTCTGTGTGTCTGTTTGTCTGTATGTATGTCCGGGCTAAACTCAAAAAGTACTGCATGGACTTACTTAAAATTTTGCATGAATATTACTAAGAGGTCGGGTCAACATATAGGCTACATATTATCACGCTATCACCGACGGGGGAGGAGCTATGATAATTTTTAAAATTTAACGCGGGTAAAACCGCGGGGTACAGTTAGTAAAAATAAAGTTTTATAGATGGTGCAGTTAGAAAAATAACGTGTGGTGCAGTTGTTCACGTCGTCGCCACATTACTACTTAGGCGCCCACATGTTTTGTTTTCAAGAGGCTTGAAGCCAAAATATATGGGCTCATGACAACTATTTGTGTGATCCATCAATTGTTGTTCTGCGTTTGGGTTTGTTGTATGTCCGTGAATTGTAAATTTGTGAAGTCCTCTACGATACAGGAATTAGATTCCGGGATTAGTGAGGAGTTAACTTTAATAAAAACATAATTAATAAAATATGAGTAGATAAAAATGAGCATGTAATAATTTAAAATCCCATAAGAGTTATTATTTGCCTTAAATAAATTAAGCCAAATAATAACCCTTATGGGATTTTATTTTATTCTTTATGGTAATCCTCATCGATATTACAATTAAAAATACAAGAAAATACAACCAATGTAAATAACAACGTTACGATAACTTTGTATAGTTGAAAGATTTTTTTAATCAGTTCAGCCGTTTTTGAGTTTATCCGTTACAAACAACCAAACGTACAAAATGTGTATAAATAAAATGTAAATTAAATATTAATAAATAATTATTTCATTAACATTTCATTTTTAATTTAGTCACGATACTTACAGGAATCTGGCATGGCTCGAGCATCTGTATGATAGGCGGATTGTCATCAATGTTCACAATAGCTAGGGAGACCGTCGCCACCATAAGCTGGTCGTCCACACGGATATTGAACATGTACTGCTGCATTCCAGGAGTCTCATAGTCCTGTCTGAATAGCACGATAATAATAATCTATACATATAATAAAATCGTAGGAAATTCAAAACGGTACATTGAACATTTTTTAAAAAGGATACCTGGGGCGTGATCTACAATCAATATCGAAGCCAAAAATATAGTGTTTAGAATTTTTGTCTGTTTATCTGTTTGTCTGTATGTATTTCCGGGCTAAACTCAAAAAGTACTGCATGGTAAATCCATGCAGTACTTTTTGAGTTTAAATTTTCTTCTAACTTCTTTTTTCTAACTTCAAATTTTGCATGAATATTACTAAGAGGTTGGATCAACATATAGGCTACATATTATCACGGTATCACTTACGTGGTAGGAGCTGTGATAATTTATAAAGTTTAACGCGGGTAAAACTGCGGGGCACAGCTAGTATTAATTAAATGTTGTGATTCTGAGTGTGAGTACCAGAGTTCCTACAGGTGGGGGTGGGGAGGGTCAGCAACAATTGTTTGAGGACTTTTTTCAAGGCCAGCAACGCGCCCGCGACGCCTTGTTGTTGCGAGTGTCCATGGGCGGCGGTGATCCCTTACCATCAGATGACTCATTTGCTCGTTTGTCGCCCTCTTATATAAAAAAACCTCAACCAGTTGCTGGTTGAAGAACAATCGTAAGTATTTATTTGACGGGCCTGTTGGCGTAGTTGGCAAATGAATGCTTTTCACGCCGAAGGTCGTGGGTTCAATCCCCACCCAGGACAGATATTTGTGTGCATGTATGTACATGTCTGTTTGTCCTGAGTCTGGGTGTAATTATCTATATAAGTATGTATTTACTAAAGAAAAGTATTATATGTTGTATATCAGTTATCTGGTTTCCATAGTACAGTAGTTTGGGATCAGGGGCTCTACCGGCTAAGTCGCTGAACATCGATTTCTTAAATGGCGTTCAAATCAATAAAGGTTCAAAATGACTTAATCAATCGTTAAATCGGCTTCAACGTTGACAATCGATTCCGGACCATTTATGATGTCACATGTGCTCATGGAAGCCGATTTAACGATTGATTAAGTCATTCTTATTAATACTTTAATAATAACTTTAATAACGTTATTTTGCATACATTACATTTACATATAACATTACATAATAATTTACGTGAAATATTAACATTAAAATATTAACAGCGGCTTCCACCTTTATTTATTTGAACGCCATTTAAGAAATCGATGTTCGGTGACTTAGCCGGGTAGAGCCCCAGATGATCGTGTGTGAATAATGTCCCAGGATAATATTATTATTCTATATGGAAGCGAGCTTACTAATGAATACGGGAATTCTTAAACTTAAAAGTGAAGAATTTTGGACGCAGGTTACGAAAGCGGAGAGATAATAAAAGGATGAACCATTAATTGGGTGACTGATTGCGTGTCGCTAACGTCTTCGAATCTGGGACTGTCATAGCCAGGGCACTAATCAGCAAGATAATAATAATATCTGGGGACAATGTCACACAGATCATCCTAGCCCCAAACTAAGCAAAGCTTGTACTATGGGTACCAGGCGACGATATTCATACTTATATAGATAGATAACTACTTATATACATAGAAAACATCCATGATCCAGAAACAAATATTCGTGCTCATCACACAAATATTTGCACTTACCGGGATTCGAACCCAGGACCACCAGATTCGCAGGCAGGAGCACTACCAACTAGGCTACGGTGACCTTTACGGTTAAGCATCTAGGTGAACTGTCAGTTTATAGATGTGGTTGAATGTCGGAGAGGCTCCGTACAATGGATGACACGATAATAGGTCCCAGATGTGGTCCTTAGAACGGTCGTTAGGTCATGTCAGAGTGCTATTGAGCGGGTTGGTAAAAATTGACACTATGATCATACGAGCGAAGGGCTATATTGACCGCAAAGAGATTTTCATTAGCAATACTGCTTAACGTCCTTCGAGAGCTTCTTAAATAGAAGTTGTTTACATTTTTATTTCCAGCAACTAAATACTCACCTTTGTGTGATAACCAGATACCAGTCCCCAGTCCGCTGTGGTATTCTTCGAACTTCCGGCTGGAGAAGGTTGTAAGTGCCTGAGAGGAATGGCAGCACTAGGTACGGTTCCTGAGTTCCTGGAATTCAACACAGTTTTGGAAATACTATGAACAGTAGACACCTCTACATTTACATTTCATAATCAATTTTAATTTCTTTATTTGCTCAAAATATGATAAAGAAGATTTTAAAAACATAAAGTCCTCATATTTTGCTCACAGGCATGCAAATACATACAATGTCAAACTATATAATTCAAATTAAATTAATTACAAGTTCCGCAAACTTATCTGGCCCGCTGGCAGCGTCGCTGTTATCGCATTTAGTGTTGCTAGTAACTATTTTTTGCAATAAAGTGGGCAAAAATAATATGCACAGTGTAACGTAAATATTACTTCACTCAAAAGAAAACAAATACTGTCATTACAAATCTTTATATTTTTATACAATAATTATGATCATTTACATAAAGTGAATGTCCTCTAACGGGGATACTCCAGGTATTATTATGTCACCGGAATTGTTTAATGCAGAAGTCATTTCATCATCATCATTATCATAATCACTGCTTTCACTTTCACTATCACAACCTAATTGATTGATGAAAGGCTTGTCTAAGTATCCATCCCTTTTCGATACTCATTTTCAATATTTTTTACATGATTGCAATGCTTTTGCCATTCATTGGCTGTTCAAAAGCTTCTGCAATCAATGTAGGCATTTCAGAATTCGATCTACCAATATTCTGATCTGCTATAAATTTTTGCATCTGCTTGCTCCTTTTTCTTTCACAAGTTTTCTTACAAATCACTCCCCGGCAACTACAATGGAAATAGCAAAAATTCAATAAATAATAAATATTTTAAAATATGTATTTAAATTTAAAGTGCGACGGGGAGTTTCGTATTTTTTCAGAAGCTGACAACACTAACCTATAGCAGCAGCTACGCGTTCATACAACTTATTGAAGGGTATAATTGGTGCCTGAAGGTGTTTTTCTTCATTCATATAATTCAATACTTGTAATAGAATGTTCCTCGCATCACTTTTTAAAGCTTTCGGCATTTTTCACAATTAAAAACCACGAAAAGAAAAATAAATACGCGCAACAAACAATCAATGGCAGGAATGTCAGGGAATAACAGCCGATTGACATTTCAAACTGGCTGCGTTAGTTCTACTTTTGGCCACCGGGCCAGATAAGTTTGTGGCACTTATACATTACAGATTCTCTATGTCAAGTATACATAATAGTATAACAATTAAATAAAAAAAATACAATTATATAATGCGTTCACTGATAACATCATTAATATTAAATCACACATATGTTTAATTTGCCTTTCAAAAGCTGAACGTTCATAGACAAACCTTGATAGTTAAGTTTGGCGATTATCACCTCTCCCTCAATTTCTTCTTCCATATATATAATCTGCGTGCCCATAGAAGCTGTGGCAATGAAGAATTGGTCCATACACACGTCCGGGCGTTCGTCAGCTGGTATGAGAGGCCGCTGGTTCCATGTCATGCCTGTGAAGGATAATTAATATAGACATTTATCACTCTTACTGACATATATATCAACGCAGGGCCTAAACTATAAGGGTTGGACAAGGTTTTGCACAGTGTATTCAGAATTTTTGGGAATTCCACCCCTAAGGGCGTAAAATAGGGGATGTAAGATTGTATTAAAAATGTGACAATTTTTAAGTTAAACGTATGAAAATTGGTAATTGGCATTTTAGTTAAGAATTAAAAATATATTTGAGAATTTTTGAGAATTCCACCCCTAAGGGCTTAAGTTTGTATGAAAATTAGTTATTTTTGAAGTTAAACGCATGAAAATTGGTATTTGGCCGTTCAGTTAAAAATTTAAAATATTTGTTTCAGGATTTTTAGGAATTCCACTCCTAAAGGCGTAAAATAAGGGGATGTTTGTATGAAAATCAGTCTTTTTAGGAGTTCAACGCATGAAAAAATGAAAATGAAAAGTCATTTATTCCGTTAAAACATTACATTTGTGTAGAATCGTCAATTTTTTTACCCTACCGTGCAGTGCATGACGTTGCAGCTACTAAGAAACACTGCCAGAAAACTCAGTAGGAATCCTTTTTTAAAATATTTATCTCTTACATAAAATAACATTGTATTTAAATGTGTTAATTTAGAGCGACTCAATCCCAAGTTGTTCTGTCACTTAAATAATCAGAAGTTTAGTAGAAAGCCCTGCTACACAATTTGGCTTTTATAATTCTTTTAAACTTATTCATAGACATTTCTCGGATATCATTGGGAAGTTTGTCATGAAAATTGGTATTTGGATTTCCAGTTAATAATAAAGCAATACGTGTTTTTAAATCAAAATTCATGGCATGATTTGTTGTTAAAAAAAGGTAATCCAAAACTGATTCAATAGATCGACACCTACAATTTACGCCAACTCGAATTCTGGGACATTCTTCACACACGGCTATCTGATCCCAAATTAAGCATAGCTTGTACTATGGAAATCAGATAACTGATATACTACATATACTACTTTTGCACAGGACAAACAAACATGTTCATGCATACAAATATCTGTCCTGGGTGGGAATCGAAACCACGACCTCCGGTGGAAAAGCAAGCATTTGCCAACCGCGCCAACAGGCCCGTCAACCTATTGATGGAGTGGTAGGCATGGCAAAATGTAGTATATCAGAGTACTTATATAAAAACAAGACCTAGTATCGTTACTAAAACATAAACGACAAGGAAAGAAAGATATTTAGCAGATAGTTTTAAAAAAACTTCTTAGCGCTGAAATCACCATCTATCTATACAACGTGTAACAGAAAGAGTGAACGTAACTTAAGGGGCATATACGGTCTCCTTAAGCCTACCTATACACAAAATCTCATACCGAAATACCATCATTTTAATCTTGATCGTAAAATAATATACCATTCAATATATCGACAAGTATTTTTATCGATATAACGAACATCCGTACTAACGCAGCACAGCTGATTCTGATTTACGCTAGAAATTGTTTGACATACCTCTGTGTTTCTATGCACGCCTGGTAGTTTGATTCCGATTGCACTCACTACACATATTTTGTTTTATTTTCGAGTTATGTTTTTATTTATAGCACTGCTGAATATCTATTGGATACTTTACATCGTATAAGTACGTGATACACAAACACATTACGAGAATCTTTTTATAGTTTAACTTCTAGTTGAAGTTGTTTTCAGTACTGATGGAAGAATTTCATTATTTCACGTTCACTAAAATCTGCACCGACACCGAAAGCTTGACTCTAAGACTTGCCAACTAACACGAGTCTCTCTCATGTACAACATATTCATAGAATCGTAAAGCTTTCATGTTTCTTAGTTATAAAGAGGCGTGGCCTGCATCGCGACACTGTAATCTTCACGACATAGGTTCCTCGTAATTAAACAGCCTTAAATTCTGTGACCTATGAATCCTCATCATCACAAAGTGCACGTCTGAGGCTATTCTTTCATAGATGAATGCACGAAATGTTCAAAATTATTACGATCACTAATCGACATAGTTAAGGATTTCGCGGAACACTTTACTCATTACTAAACGACATTTTAGACGATTTAGTAACTAAACACGACCTAAATAGACAACAGTTTACGAACAACTGATGATTTTAATATTTCTAAATAAATGAAAAATGCACATTATTTGATGAATTTGGCGGCCCCTTTGGCGGCGTCTTTGAGTTCACTCAAAAGAGCCGCCTAGGTATCTACGACGCGCGCGGCTCGCTTCCATGAATATTAAAAGATATTTAACCGTTTATTATTTACCTACATCAACTCTTTGATTTTGCCGTCATATTAGTGTAACTTTGGATATAATCAGGACGGAATTTGAAATGTCCCCAACTGTTCATATGAGCCTAGTACATTATTCATATTTTTTTATTTGTATGTATTGTATGAATGATTAATACAGGGAACCTTTAAAATTTAGAGTGTATCACTCTAAATTTTAAAGGTAGAATTGAAAGTGCCCCTGCACTTTCTATTCCATCACTCTCATGATCCGATGGGACGACTAGCGTTACGACCGGAAAGAGGTCAGGCACAGGAACGACGGCTTTACGTGCTCTCCGAGGCATGGGGGTGTAAAATCGTCAACTCCCAGACTTCGGGCTGATACTGAGAAATTTCTTTTTACGGAAAAATCCCATAATCACTTTTTGGCCCGACCCGGGAATTGAACCCAGGACTTCATTATTCCCATAATCACTTTTTGGCCCGACTCGGGATTTGAACCCAGGACTTTATTATCTGCAGTTGAACACGCTACCGCTAGACCAATGAGTTATACACGAATACATTCAAATGTCGCGGCGCGGGGCCCGCTTTGATGAATATTAAAAAATATTTAACCATTTATTATTTACCTACATCAATCCTTTGTATTCGCCGCTGTATTAGAGTTCCTTGCGACATAATCAGGACGGAATTCGAAATGTCCCCTAATGTTCATATGAGCCTAGTACATTATTCATATTTTTTCGTAATTTATACTGATAAATTCACGCGTACACGCGGTACTGAGTCGTACCACGTGTGTTTATCTGGTTAGTTTGTATAGTTTGTATTAAAAATTAAGTACCTATTCGTTTCTGGTCAGATTAAATTCACATACTAAAAGAAAAATTTAATATTCTTACTATTTATTTAACATACAAAAAAATATCTGCAGTTACATAAGTCAATTAAATTATTTATTTCTCCTAGATCCAACATCTTGCGGAATATCAATTTAAATTAAATTAAGTGATTTTTCCTAGTTATCAAATTTGTATGAATGATTAAAATGTCGTTACTTTAAAAATTAGAGCAAAAATTCAGTTAAACATTTGATTGAATCTTAAAATAAAAACGTGTAATAAATTATGTGACTGTACAGAACCACACTTTTTATTTACAGTCTAAGTAGTAGGTACCCAAAGAGTTCACGGTAAGGTTCATTACCCTTGCGGCTGAGTTTTTAGTGTTGTTCATAATGTCGGTAATCTTACTTGTTGATTTAGGTTGTCGATAGAAAAATAAATTACTAGTTGAATAAAAAATGATTATTTCTGTTTGAAGTTTCGTCTATAGGTAGCCGTCCTGATACCCTATAACCCCCTTAAGTTACGTTCACACTTTCTGTTACACGTTGTATATATAAAAATCAATTGCTGTTCGTTAGTCTCGCTAAAACTCGAGGACGACTGAACGGATTTATCTTATCTTCGTCTTGAAATGTTCGTAGAGGTCTAGAGAACGTTTAAAGGGTGAGAAAAATTAGAATAATTGCCGGGAAAGCCCTAAAAACAGCCCTTTTCTTTTTCCCATATAAATGTTTTCAAAAACAATAGTTTAGGTCTTTTATTTGTCGATTGAGACAGTACGATGTCTGAAAATTCACGTCTGTTGTATGTGAGCCCCCTTAAACATTTATTTTATTTTGTTTTTTGGTATTTCTTGTTATAGCGGCAACTGAAATACATTATCTGTGAATTTCAACTGTCTAACTATTACGGTTCATGAGATACAGCCTGGTGACAGACGGTCAGACAGACAGAAAGACAGACAGCAAGTCTTAGCAATAGGGTACCGTTTTACCCTTTGGGTACTTAACCCTAAAAAAGAAATAAGACAATAAAAGACAAGGAAAGAAAGATATTTAGCAGACAGTTTAAAAAAATATATAATTATTTCTTACCGCTGAAATCTTCTTCCGGTGTAATAGGAGTTGGTGGCCTGGGTATGGCGATCATGTAGTCGCAGCGCCCTGGAAATATTTAGTTAGTTAAATTGCTGTATATGGGTCAAGTATTTTGGTACAAGAGGGTCATTACTATCTTTCATTATGTTAGCACCTCACGTCAGTTTTGATAATAATAAAATCAGTCAAAAATGTTTTTAACTAAGGGCAACTGTCAAAAATACTTTTGCCTAATTTGTGTAGTCAAAAGTGGTTTTAACTAAGGACGTTGGTCAAAAGTACTTTTAACTGCAAAATATTGGGTAATAGTGTTTGTGACCAAATTGTTTTAGTTATAAGTGGTTCTGACTTAACTAAGGGCGTTGGTCAAAAGTACTTCTGCCTAATCTTTGCAGTCAAAAGTGGTTTTGACTGGTTATGGGTTTTGACTGTAACACTGTTTTAAAGAACACAAGCGATCATATCGTAATCTTTCCCTGTGGAATAAAAAAATACCGTCAAATCGGTGTACATCAGTTTATTGTCACGCAATGGTAAGCATTTGATCTAAGTTGAACCGCTTATGCCTGTAAGATGCCAGCTCAAACTAGCTTCGTATAAATTCATGTTAAAGGTCTGCTGTGAGGAGACGGCGGTGAATATCAGAATATTATCACCTCCTCTCATCCCGTGGGGGTGTAGAAGGCGACCCGAGGGAATATCTGCCAGAGGACGGGCAGCAGCTTCCTTCTGGGTACTATGACCATCTTTCTGTCGCCAACCGTATGCCAAGCGTGGCGATTATGGAATATCCCCCTACGATGATTCTTGAGAGAGGCTTGTTCAACAGTCAACTTCTATCGACTGTAGATAATTATTGATTGATTGATATGTATGTATCTAAAAACCGCATTTTGAGAGGGCATTCAACAGGTTGCCCGTTTGTAATATGATAAAGCAGAAGCACTTCGTACGACAATTTGTTGTCGACAACAAAGCGGGGGAGACTGCCAACGCCTAAATGTCCGATAGATGATAGCGAGCTAAAGCATTCATTCGTTTGAATGTTCGATTTATTAACCATTCGATATTATGAACATTTGAGTATTTAAACATTTGACTTATGGAGGTCGATCAAATGATATTCGATTAATTGTAATTCGATTTGGGAATGTACAGACGCCAGCACATCCGCCTACCCCAATCTGTCAAATTAATTTTATAGATTTTCAACTTTATCACAAAAGTATAAGGTTCACTTTCAATTGAGGAAATTTGACAGATTGGGGAAGGTTAATGTGCTGGCGTCTGTACACTGATTCTGAGCACGGTAGTAAGAGCACAAACCTGTCTGGCGATCGTGGCGATTTATGACAATTAAACTAAATCAAACTAAAGCCCATCAAAAATAGTTTCAGCTATACACTAAATTATTATATTTGACTGCCGGTGTGACGCAGCGGTTAAGACAGTCACCTCGCCACTTCAATTCAATTGCGGAAATCCTTCAGGACGTCTTTGTCAAACTATGGACGTCTTCCGGCGGATATGAGGAGTCTTTGAGTCGTGCAAGTGTGGTTGCCTGTTCCTATACAAAGACTCAAACTGTTATTTGTCGGAGCCATCCTAAACTTATCCTATATGTGTGTGTGTGTGTGTAATATAGTAAATTTAAAAGTAACGTATCTACAAAATCCTCACTAATGATTATGATGTGCCTAGCCTTAAAGACATGTATTAAGCTAAATGATAATAAACATCTACGAGGTCATCCATTGAAACTTTGGGAAAACTCATCTAAAAAGAAATCAATGAAGCATTTCTTGCCTAACAGTGTTGTAAAAGCATGGAACAAACTACTAGAAAGAGTAGTCATGGCTCCGACATTAAATTCCTTCAAGAACAGATTGGACAAGGAAAACATCTCCAAACTATGTGATACTCATGTGTTACACAAAATATAAATAAATCTATTTACCTTCAGCGTCTACATTGTTCGCGGCGAAGATGAGCCACGCCGCAGCCGCTAGTATTCGGACGTCCACCGCCATTTTACATGTTTTGAGTCAATCTCTGGGGAATCCTGAAATCCAGCAGAAAATTATTTAAAATTGTTCAGTGAAGAGTAGTACTTGTATGTAGGTATGCGCACAAATATATAAAGGCTCTTTTTTCTGTTTCACTCCTATTATGGCGAAATGGTTTCACGTGTTGAGTTTCTCAAACTTACTGGTCGCTTCTTTTAATGACAACGCTCGAGCTAGGGAATCTAATCCCTGTGTCTACTAACTATGTATGGGTCACACAAATAGTTGTCCGGCACGGGACTCGAAGCGGCGAGGCGACTGTATTAGCCGCTGCGCCACTCGTGCAGTCGTTTCTTATAGATTTTCTAATAGAAACTCTTTATACCTCTGTGGTTCTGTTCTACTGCTAAAATGCCAATAGTCTTTTGCTGGTTGGCAGTTCCTGTGCTTAAATGCTGTACTGGACAAATTATGAAAATTTTACTAAAATCATTAATATTCTTTTCCGATGACGCATAGTTAAAGTCAGATAACATAACATCATAATTAATCTATAATAGATTATTTGCGTTAAAATCAGTCTAAAATCTAGCCATCAGATATGCGAAGAAATTAAAATGATAAAGTACAGACGCCAGCATATCCAGCTACCTCAATCTGTCAAGATTGCCCAATTGAAAGTGAACCTTATGCTTTTGTGGTAAAGTGAAAAATTTATAAAAGAAATTTGACAGATTGGGGTAGCTGGATGTGCTGGCGTCTGTACATCCAAAAACACGTGGTGATGGATGGTCCTCCAAAACTGCAACCCGACACTGTTTACAGACAAACCTATAAATTCTAATTTGTGATATTCGAAATATTGATATTAAGCAACGCACAAGCTGCCTTTAGAACTACGTTTTCCAAGTAAACCCGAATCAGCAATTAAATAACAACAAATAGCAAAGAATGTGGGTTCGATCCCCTAATTATTATGGAAAAAATGTTTTGTCTATTTTGGTTCTTAATTATCTTATTATCAATTTTCAGTAGAGTGTAATTCGATACATATTTATGCAGATTATGAATACCAAACTCGAATCACAACTCGATGATTCTTTTCCGATGACGCATAGTTAAAGCCTGATAGCAAAACATTGTAATTAAAATATTATCTGGATGGGCATTCAGGATGTTATTATTAGTGCGGAACTTGTATGTAAAATGCTGGACTTGCTTCAAAACGCTTCAGCTGTTCGTTTTTCTTGTATAGGAAGTTAATTTTTTGTTGTTAATATTGCATGTAGATGCACGCGGCTCAGTTTAATAGGCAAATTATACTCCTTAAGTTACTTCCAATATTTATGTGACACCTGGAATGATGTACAGACGCCAGCACATCCAACTACCACAATCTGTCAAATTTATTTTATAGATTTTCAACTTTATCACAAAAGCGTAAGGTTCACTTTCATTTGCGGAAATTTGACAGATTGGGGTAGCTTCATGTGCTGGCGTCTGTACTAACTGCAGCACTGCCTTATGGCCTAAAAGCCCACGACGGCCAGACTTTCGTTATTTTATAAAAGCTGAAACTATTTCTGTGCATTTCTCTTATATAGGTAAGAACGATCAACGACTATAGAGTTTAGTTTGTGGTTACTTGGGCAAGTAAAAGGTGTATAAAATAGTACCAAAAATTCGTTAAAGTATACAGCTCAACTTTTGATTAACAACTATAACAACCGTGCTATTATTAACAACTGTAATTACCTATTTGCACAAAAATAAACAAGTGACTACATGATTAAGATCAGGCAGGCGAATCGTGTTCGTGAGGTGTTTTTCTAACTGTATTAAAACTTGAGTATGTGCCACAAGGATTTTTTCTAGATCGATTTTCCCCACAAGAAATGTTCCAGTGGTAATGGATGATGTTTTTTTTAAACATGACGTATGCTTGCACCGCTTCTACGTACTATGAATGGATGATGGAATTCACGTACAGTCATGTTTGCGGACTGCATCGATAAAATATAATATGTTTTGGTATTTAATCGCACTGATAGATAGATAGTACACAGAAATAAATAATCAGTTCTACTAAAATAGATTAGACTCCAGATGTACATTTTAATTTTGGCACTAATTTGACAACTTTTTTTTAATGTCATAGGGCGACAAATGGCCAAGCGGGTCACCTGGTGGTAAGTGCTCACCGCCGCCCATGTACACTCGCACCACCAAAGGCGTCCCGGATGCGTTGCCGGCCTTTAAGAGTTAGCAAACAAGTGTTACTAACCCTTCCCACCCCCACCCCTATGAGCTCTTGCGACCCTTCTCACACGGAGAAACACAGCATTAAAGTTATTAATGTTATTGATTTTTAATTGGGACTTAGTGCCTGTCAAAATAAACTTTTATTATTATTCCAAATTATTTATTTAAAGTTCTTATTTTTTACATATTTATATCTATAAAATTGAAATAAAAAAGAAAACAATAATATATAAATAAATATGAAAAAAATAGAGGTCCTCCAGCGGCGGGGTTTGACGCCCTAGGCCGCCGGTGGTCAGGGCGACAGAGTAAGGAACCTTCTCACAATGCGTGCCGTTCCCATTATTGCCGCCTTTTGTATCCGACCCTTGACCCAGTGATCTAGCGAAAGCCTCTTAAGATGTTGGTCGAGGCTCTTCGCTATGAGACCGTTTACGGAGACGACTATCGGGACAATTATTATTATTATTCTATTATTATTAAGGAACTTCTTATGTAAGGTGGAGGTACTTCCCCATATTCTATTATTATTAAGGAACTTCTTATGTAAGGTGGAGGTACTTCCCCAGTCGGGCTGCTCTTTGAGCGAATGAACATTGTGCCATATGGAATGCCTTTTGATGAATTAATTGTAAAAAGGCAGACCATCTTTTTGACTGGTTTGACTGACACCGAGGAATCTTTGTGTGAAGAGCACAATTGTTTGTTCTGTGTCTGGGTGATATACAATATGTAACGTAATTAACGCACACCCTCAAACACCCCAATTAGAATATTATGTTGTAATCATAATACATACACTGATTTTTTTGATTTAACTTGTATGTGCATTGTTGTTAACTAAATTAGTTCCTTGGAATAAAGTTTATTTTCCTTTATTTTGTATTGAATGATGAAATTTGTATGAAACAAATAAAACTGCGATTTTAAAAGTCTTATTATTCTGACTTACGGTCCATTTCAATTTGTTTTGTCTGTACAGGGTTATTAAGAAAATAATTTCCGTAGTTTTAATTATTTTGGAATAAAAAATTACCTATCTTAAAAATGATATAAATCGATTCAGTAAACGATTCTGAACAAACTATTTTCAGGATGTGCGTTAATTAAGTTACATGTTGTATATATATTTATAAAAAAATAATATTCTGTGACATTATTCAAACACGGCCATCTGATCCCAAACACATTCTAAATGCGTTTATATACTTATTCAAGACGTCTTCTACGGATATGTTTGAAGACATTTTAGGCTTGTCAAGACTATCGACTTGATTAGCTAACATGTCTTCTCTCTATACACTTCGAGCTCTGTCTGAGAACACATTCCCTGCGACTAAATTAATAGTTGACTAATTAGCAGTTCGTATAAAATCTGCACTGGCAGGCCGTCACTATCAATGCCTCAGTAGTCGCCTCTACAATAAAATAAATAAAATTTGCAATATATATCCTCACTCTACACAAAAGTGCAAGTCATTCGTATAAACGCCCTACAGGGACAATCCTATGATATATATATATATACATATACCTACACACACACACACACACATTCTTACCATGCATGCTTTAATTACTTCTGTTTTACTTTAATTTTAATTCTAGTTTTAGTTGTTAGTGTTAAGCCTTTTTTTTATTATGTTAAATTATTTTTTTTTCCTATAACTGTATGTGCTTTTTAAATTGTAAGGGGAGGGGGCGTTGGTGTCTGTCACACAGTGTATACTAGCACGGACACGGCCGTTTACTCTATCTTCACTTTACTAGTTTCTTACAAAAATTGTACTTTTAACTTTAAGATAGATATTATGTACAAAATCCTTATTTATTGAATAAAAGATTATTATTATTATTAATTAAGTCCTTTGATTCAAGAACATAGTATAGAATAACAGGAATATAGATGACGAAAGACGTTTCGATGTAAACTGTCATAAGATTAGATGGCGATGAAGTTGCTCTCCTAAAGAGGTCCAAAGTTTGGCCAGGCCGAACTAAATACACTACATGGGTTACCTATAGTTATCATTATGTTACAGTACTAAATTATAATTACATGCCTTCTATGCAGCGTTTCTAAATATCTCACTAAGATCACACTAGCACTCTTTAAACGAAGCAATAATATTATATTTTGCTTAAACAAGAATGATGATATATTCAACAATAATGTCCAAATTTTGTCACGCTCTCACAATTTGTTTCACTCGATTAAATGCGACTGAATGTTATTTTTGACAAAAAGCCGATGATGATAAGATTGTCCTGATAATTGTTTATTTTACATATCGATTAAGGCGATATATTTAGTGATAACACGTCATCGTATAAGTTGATTGTTTTAGGCAGATATCGGGACAAAGAAACTGTTTCCTGGCTTACTTTTTAAATCTGATTTGGGTCCGTACGGAGGATGTACGAGTAGGTGCAATCTGCTGTGGTTTTTGGAACATGGCCGACTGATATGTTTACGTTATTTTTTTTCTCATTAATCATTTATTTTAGATCATTTTTCAGTCCATAACATGTTAGTTACAAAAAATCTTAACCTAATGTTAGTAATTTTACAATATATATATATATATAATATCGCGGTACTAGGGCACCGTCTACGTCGTGTGCAGTCGTATCCAGTGCTCCAGCATCGGACTATCCCATATTGTTATGGCGGCACCACGGGCACATTGGTTGCATTGGTGGCACCGGGCAAAGTGGTTTTATAATTGTTTCAAACATTATTTTAATTATTTTACTTATACTAAACAAACCTAATTGTATTTAAAGTTATAATATTTTTCTCAGGCTATACATATGTAGATCAGAGCCATAAGCAATTTAAGCTCCTTAGTCTACGTCCATAATTAATATTACTCCTTAAGTACGTAACTCTTTATTGTATCCCAAAAATAATATATAAAATGAACTATGAGTATGTTAACAAGATTGTACAAATGGCGGCCTTATCGTTAGGTGCGATCTCTTCCAGGCTCTTCCTTAACCTTGGTTATATAATATATATAAGTCCGGCGCCAAGCAGTATTTTAACTGTGCTCCACCAGTGCTTGTTTATCTGCTGATTCGGTTGTATAAAAGACAAAAAATACATTGACGAGAAGAATAAAAAAAGACCTCAGATATGCCACGTTTTCTCACACTGTCACCGCCTGCGTGCCGAATTCGTCTACCCGAGTGCATATCTCTCACAGGTAGCAGCGTCTCTCTGTGTACTATGGTCTTCATGCTGGGATCGCCAACCCGTCTGCTCAGCGGGGCTCAACTCCATTGTGGAAATCTTTAAGGGCGGCTTTGTCCAGCAGTGTACGTCAATGGTCTGACATGATGATGAAAATGATGTATAACGTATTTGAAACATCATTTCATATTTATAATCTCTTAAATACCGGTGAACTTTCTAGCCTCGTCATATGGCGCCTGATGGGGCAGTCCCGGGAACGCGGGTATGCTGCTCCGGTACGGGGGGTACCGGAGCAGCATACCCGCGTTCCCGTTTTGCGCCATGTCCCAGATGGTCCGGACACGTACCCTGGGAGGACTCGTTTGGATTGCCCTCCCCTATTGCCGACTCCTGCCAGTACGGCACAGCGACTGCGCCACAGACAGATCGCTGTCATCCCGGAGATGCTTGTACGTGGCGGCAGTAGAGGACACTTCTCACACTGCCACCGCGGCCCGGGGCAGTGGTTACCCTAATTTCAAAGATGTTCTAGCCTGACGTTTAGATTGTTTCCTAATAGGAAAATACGAATATATGTGTCTCTTTTTTGGCAGAATCTAGGATCTTTTTATCTGTGGTGAGACACACTTCCTCTAGATCAAACAGGAATATGGAATTATGTACACACAGATTGGCAATAACTCGTTAGTTACGGATGGGCCGGTTGGCGTGTTTGTTAGATATAATACTTGCCTTTCACGCTGCAGGTCGTGGGTTCGATTCCCACCCAGGGCCTCTAGCACTAGTTCCTGCAGTTTACTTACTCGATCACACGTACAGTTTCTCCCATACATTGAGCACCAGCGCCTCTCGCGGAAACTATTAAGAACTAAAATTCTGGTGCTCAATGTATGGGACGAAACTGTACGTGTGATCGAGTAAGTAAACTGCAGGGACTCGTGCTAGAGGCCCAGGACAGATATTTGTGTGCATGAACATGTCTGTTTGTCCTGAGCCTGGGTGTCTTATCTTATCTTGTTTAGGGTTTACTTGCGTACAGCACTTCGACCCTTCAGGATCTTTTGTACTACCCCCCACTGGTTTTTATTCTATCCTTACAGCCCTGAATGAAGTCTGCACATACTTCAGTAAGCTTCTTAGGGGTAGATCCTTGTAGTCTCTTGGTTCTGGATATACCAACCCCAGGATGGCCATTCTGTGTCTTGCCAACGCATCGAATTTGCATATTATATGCAGCATTGTTTAATTTTCTTCCCCATAGACCGAGTGTAATAATTATAATCTATGTAAATATGTACCTATTTACAAAAGAAAAGTAGTAACTATGTATGAAGTATATCAGTTAACTGGTTTCCATAGCCTGTACTATGGAAACCAGTTAACTGATATACATGCTCTGCATAGTTTGGAATCAGATGGCCGTGTGTGAATAATGTCCCAGGATATTACTATTATTATAGTACCCAGAAAATGCCCGACGTTCAATTCCACGTGACTCTATCTTCGGAACGCAATAGCCCTCGTATCGCGACTGACGCTGATGAAGCCAGTCAACCGTCACTAAATGGTGTCACTTGCGTATGGCGCTACACTCTGACCCGCGAGCTGCACCGACACGTGATGACGCGTGTTTGTTGACGCACCAGCGTCACCAACCCGCGTCACCATAAACGATTAATACCTCATAAACACAGTCAAACATGTGACCAATACGGTACTGATACGGGGACAATTCCCATTCCTCAATTAAAATTCTTAATGTTTATTTTCAGAAATAAAGGGCTGTCTATGCGTTTACACACCAAGCGTTTCACAAGAAACTTTTCATCGCGCACGACCAATGTGGAATCAATTAACTCCAGAGGTATTTACCTCATACTACAGGTGCCGGACCATTACGTGTGGAAAAGGCGGCGTCCACAGCTGCTTGCCGTACCGGTGGCTAGGACCAATCTACTGGCAAAAACCTCACTCACCCGAGCAATTAGGTTAACTAATGAAGTACACGAAAAAGTGGATATATTCTCATGTAATTTGAGTGAATTCGTAAGGATCCTTTTAAAGGTAGTTAGTTGCATGAATAATTAGTTAAAAAAAAAATAGTTCAATAAGTTGTTTATAATGTTAATACCAACACTATCGCATTAGGTCAAGACCTGTAATGATAGGTGTTAAGCAGAGAAATAAATAAATAAATAAAATTTTCGAGCCAGTATGACAAGGCTAGTCAAAAAGAGAAACTAGTCCTTTCTTATAAGAATGGCGAAAGTTTGTGAATGTGTGAGTGTATATGTTTGTTACTTCTTCACGTCTAAATGGCTGGAGCGATTTTTTATAAAATTTGGTATGGTGTCAGCTGACATCCTGGATTAACACATCTATATATATAAAAATCAATGCCACTTTCGTTGTAATGTTATAACTCAACAACGCCTTCACCGATTTGGCTAATTTTGGTCTTGAATTATTCGTGGAAGTCCAGGAAAGGTTTGTACGTAGAGAAAATTTTAAAAAAGTCTTGAAAAAGTGTAAAAGCAACATCTTTTAGCAATTTAAAATATTTTTGTTTGAATAAATGAACTTAATAATCATTTTTTTATTACTATGCCTTATACGTAGCGAAGCACGTACCGGGCCGCTAGTAGGCTATAATTTATAAAGTTTAACGCTGGTAAAACCGCGGGGCACAGCTAGTATAATATAGGCCGGCAACAAACTTGCCAAAGGGGCCTATTTGCAGCTCTGGTATTGCGACTTGCGAGTAACTTGATTGATAAACTAAAAAAAAAAAAACCGGCCAAGTGCGAGTCGGACTCGCACATGAAGGGTTTCGTAGCAGCAAGTATTTCAGTTGATTAAATGAAAGCAAATTGCAGTTTATAACGTATTAAAAAAAACTACTTGCTAGATCTCGTTCAAACCAATTTTCGTTGTTAGTTTCTATGGTAATGTACATCATATATTTTTTTAGTTTTATCATTCTCTTATTTTAGAAGTTACAGGGGGGGGGGGGGGACACTCATTTTACCACTTTGGAAGTGTTTCTCGCGCAAACTATTCAGTTTAAACAAAAATGATATTAGGAACCTCTATATGATTTTTGAAGACCTATCCATAGACACCCCACATGTATGGGTACGATGAAAAAAGTTTTTTTGAGTTTCAGTTCTATGTATGGCGACCCCCCAAAATTATTGTTCTTTTTCTATTTTTGTGTAAAAATCTTAATGCGGTTCACAGAATACACCTACTTACCAAGTTTCAGCAGTACAGCTCTTATAGTTTCGGAAAAAAGTGGCTGTGACATACAGACGGACAGACAGACAGACATGACAAATCTATAAGGGTTCCGTTTTTTGCCATTTGGCTACGGAACCCTAACAAGTACACCGCTAATACAATTCGCTAAGTAACCAAAGTTAACTTCGAATAAAATCTCTTTTGTATAAAATAAACAATCTAGTGTTATTAATCTTACTTACAAAGTAGTTCGCCTCCACTTTGTCACCGGTCATTAAAGTATACTACGATAACAGTACAAAGAAAGTGAAATAAAGCTGACTCTGATTGTTGACCTAGGCACTGATTGTGTGTGCGCCTTGGGAATTCTTGACCCATTCTCGTAATGTATTTCAAAATTACAAGGCGCTTATTCGCATGTCTCTGTAGACAAAATGTGTGAACTTAAACCTTATGTAAACATCCTGTATGTACCACTTTTTTAAGCGAAATAAATACTTACTTACTTTAAAAGTGGTGCTCTGCGTTGTACGGGAGTGCACCACCGCTAGCTTGCTAGTTTCGGCGTAGGTACTCCAAAGATATGAATGATTCTGTAAAGAACAGAATCATTCATTCTAATACCGGTCACCATAGCCTAGTTGGTAGTGCTCCTACCTACGAAGCTGGTGGTCCTGGGTTCGAATCGTAAGTGCAAATATTTGTGTGATGAGCACGAATATTTGTTTCTGAGTCATGGATGTTTTCTATGTATATAAGTATTTATCTATCTATATAAGTATGTATATCGTCGCCTGGTACCCATAGTACAAGCTTTGCTTAGTTTGGGGCTAGGATGATCTGTGTGACATTGTCCCCAGATATTATTATTATTATTAATGTTAAATTATTTAACACACGAAAAAGAGTGTTACTTATTTATTTCTAAACTAATATTATAAAGAGATAAGTTTTTATTTTTGTAGCTTGTTTGTTTGTAATGGACAATCAGAGCCCTACACATCTACAAAGGGCGTAGCCCAGGGGTCTTCAGTATCCAATATTTTATTCTCCTTGCTTCTAAAAGACTTACCAAGTGCCGTATCTGTAGCGGAGAGATTCATGTTTGCTGACGACGTAGCCGCTGTAATCGTGGACTCATCATTGGACTGTCTCGAACAAAAATTTCACGACACATTCGCATCTAAGTTAAAAAGTAGTTAAATGATCGGAAAAAATCTTCCACCTGAAGGTAACTATATTATCAGCGAGTACCTAAAATAGCTATACTTAATATAAAAATAATTAGAGATCTCTAAATAACTATAATGTAACCCTAATGCGATTAGCATATTAGTTCACAACAGAGAAACTGTTTTTATGAGCTTTTGAGGAGACTCAAAGCATCATTTCTGAGTCAATATATTGGTTGTTTTGTAGTATTTTGTACACGCTGATAATATTGTTAACTGCAGGTGGAATAACAAAACTGTAGAAGTAAGTAATTTATGTTGCTAGGTATTTCTTTTTTTATGTAATATTTATTAAAATACATTACAACCTTTGTGGTTTGGATTGTGGTTATTGTGGTGTCGAGTGTACAAAGTAATGCTTAATAAAAAGAAAAGTACCGTAATAATTACTTACTTTTTAATATAAAATTGATTTCAGCGTTGTTTTTATTAATCCTGAGTTAGTAATTTGAGTTTATTAAATCAGTTGTACTTTCTTGCTGATATTATGGTTTATTTAGCGGACGCAGTGCAAACTATTGATATTTATTACCCACCCCCGGAATCAAACCCCGAAGACGAAGGAAGCGAGGTGACTGCCGTGCCACACCTACAGACAAAAAACTCATCATATAATAAAATTTCGATTAAAATTTCGAAAAAAAAGGAAACTACTTAATTACTTTAATTCTTAATTTATTTTTATTTTATTTCATAGGTACAGAGACAGACTACAGACTAATAACAAATTAATAATATCAATTTCTTATATCACTGTTAAATCTGAGGTCCAATTACATCTGTACACATTTAAAAATTACCAAAATTCTGTGAGTTAAAACTAGGAGTTTGAGAGGAATATATTACTAGTATGATTATTACAATAATTTAAATTTAAAATACACTAATTAACAGAAAACTGAACATTGTTGTCCTTTGTTAAAAATAATTTGAATGCATTATAGCTTTGATGAAGTATATCAACTTTGGAGCATATTTTGTTGTACTGTCTACACATTCTTAGCATTGGACTTTTTTGAGAAACATTATTATTAATAGAAGGTAGAGTAAACAGTAACGTAGTGGACGTAGCATTTATTATGTTTAAAATAAGATATGAAGGTACTTTTACATTCAAAACATAACTTAGTTATATCACTAAAAGGTAGCCTTAAAATCCTTACGCAGCTGATTATATATCATTTCTCACAATCGGTGATAATCGCAGTGATAATGTACAAGGCATAATGGTTTGATCCCAATAATAACTATCAGCAGGAACTTTTTATTTTTATGATAAACACTTACTTACTTATCGTATGGGCAGTGGTTACCCTAGTGTCAGAGTTGTTCAAGCCGCCCAGTAGGCCTCTGACATGACTTAACGACTGTTGTCTAATGACTACAACCGGGACCGACAGCTTAACGTGCCCTTCAAAGCACGGAGACGACGCTCAGAAATTGAACCACTTTGGTGGTCACCCATCTATGCACTGATCACGATGCCTAGTTGCTTAACCTTGCCAATCGCTTACGGACCGGTGAGATACACACGATACTGCTAAAACTTAGTTGTGTGTATTTAAGTGCGGGTGTGGATTGAACCATCATCACCCCATCTCTTCCCGTGGGGGGACGTAGAAGAAAGAAGAAGAAGAAGACTGCACGTGTGGCGCAGCGGCTAAGACAGTCGCCTCGCCTCTTCGTGTCGCGGGTTCGAGTCCAGCGCCGGACAACTATTTGTGTGACCCATAAATAGTTGTTCTGAGTCTGGATGTAATTTGTGTCCGTTTATTATATGTTTGTAAAGTACCCCGCGACACAGGGATTTGATTCACTAGTGCGGGCGTTGTTTAAAAAATAAACATTAAATAAAACCTTTAAAAAATTAAGTCGACCCGAGAGCATATCTACCAAAGGACGGGCACCAGCGTCTCTCTGAGTATTATGACCAGCTTACTGCGATCGCCAACCCGTCTGCCAAGCGTGGCGATATAGCATATCGCCCCAAGATGATTCTTGGGTAGGCTTTTGTCCATTAGTGGGCTTCTTACAGCTGTTATGATGGGGATTGAACCACGGCGTATGCACTCCAAAGTATGTACATTAACCGCTCTGTCACCGCGACGTGTTTATACAAGAAGTTCGGTGCACTAATTACCTACACGACACTCTACTCTTAAAAAAACCGGCCAAGTGCGAGTCGGACTCACCCATGAATGGTTCTGTAGCAGCAAGTATTTCATTTTATTCAATACAAGCTGTGCCCCGCGGTTATTACAATTAATAAATTTTCACAGCTCCTCCGTGATAGCGTGATAATATGTAGCCTATATGTTGACCCGACCTCTTATATTCATGCAAAATTTGAAGTAAATCCATGCAGTACTTTTTGAGTTTATCATACAGACAAACAGACACACAGACAAAAATTCTAAATACTATATTTTTGGCTTCGACTTCGATTGTAGATCACGCCCCAAGTATACTTTTTAAAAATATTCAATGTACAGTTTTGACTTTCTTACGATTTTATTATATGTATCATCATCATCATCATCATCATCATTACAGCCAAATACGTCCACTGCTGGACAAGCCTCCCTCAAGAATCGTCTTGCGGGGATATGCCATAATCGCCACGCTTGGCAGGCGGGTTGGCGATCGCAATAAGATGGTCATAGTAATCAGAAGGAAGCTGCTGCCCATCCTCTGGTAGATATTCCCTCGCGTCGACTTCTACGCCCCCCACGGGATGAGATGGGGTGATGATATTCTGATTCTGATATCTGTCGCCGTCACCACACAGCAGATTATATGTATAGAAAAGGTAAATTGTGGTTTACGGTTTATGACGTATTAAAATAAAACTACTTACTAAATCTCGGTCACACCAATTTTCGGTGGAAGTTTGCATGGTAATTGTATTGTATTGTATAATTTTTATTGCGGACAAATAAATCCATAGATTGTTAGTATACATAAAAATAACTTATTTTCTAGTGTTAGTATTTACAATTAACCTTACAAAACGGCAAATAATTGGCGACTTGTGGTTCTCGGCTATAATTTTCAGATTTATGTACATCATATATATTTTTTTAGTTTATTATTCTCTTATCTAAAGTACTATAGACCTCTATAGACCTATCTATAGATACCCCACATGTATGGGTACGATGAAAAAATAAGCTAATTTTGCTCAATCATTTCCTTTCTATTCTGCACATTATCTTCTACCCTTTCCTTCTCCGTTATTTATTTTTCTGTTTTGTAAATTATCTGACGCAATAAAGTATACTTATTACGATTATTATTATTGTTACTGATGTCAACCTTGGGCAGGTTAGTACTACTTAGTCATCCAGAATGATAATGATATAACAGTGAAAGTATTTACTATACCAGTTCATCGACATGACCATATTTTATTATGTTTACGAAGAACTACTTGTTATCTAAGATAAATTCTGAAGACACAAATTAATTATAAAGAGGTACAACATTTTAATAGTTTGAATTTCTGAATTGTATCTTCTAGGAAAAGAAAGCAGGTAGACAAGAAGTAATTATAAATATCATTGCTATATTTTGCTAATTCATCATAATCTTCATCATATCAGCCGCAAGCCGTCCACTGCTGGACAAAGGCCTCCCCTAAAGATCTCCACAATTGCCGGTCTTGCGCTATCCGCATCCAGCGACCCGCACAAGATCATCGGTCCATCTTGTAGGGGGGCTGTCCACGCTGCGCCTTCAGGATCGTGGTCGCCGTTCAAGAACCTTTCTGCCCCAACAGCCGTCGGTTCTACGAGCTATGTGCCCCACCCACTGCCACCTCAGCTTATTTTATTAACTTACTTCAAACATTTATTATCATTCATAATATTATAAAATAAACACTATCCGCCAAACTGCACAGCAGTTTGTTGGCAGAAAGATCATTCCCTTATTGACTAGCGGTATGGTTATTATGAAACTAAACATATATTTAAGCCTTAAGGCTGAAGATATAAAATACACAGGTTACAAGGTAGGTTAGGGTAGGCTCATTGTGTAAAATGTATTGAAATGTAGTTCAATATGTATTGAAATGTAGTAGGTACACAGTTGCTTACATCATTAGTGGAATAGCCAATATGTATTAGTCATTCCACCAATGATGCGATAAACCTTTATAGGTAGAATTCTTCACACTTTTATTTAAAAACAGACTAAGAAAATGTTTCAGTTGATAGGTAGCAGACCTATCAACTGAAACATTTAATAGGTAGTTCATTAATTTCATTATAAATTGATAAACCCGACAATTGCGAGTCGTACTCGTGCATGGTTAACTTACAGTAGCAAATCGACATTATATAATTGGGGGGCAGATGGGGGGCTTGAGCCACGTTAGTCTTTATGGGCCGGTGAATCAGTGAAAGCCTCCAAGCCTTCCTGTGAACGTCATACTAACTAGATCAGCAAGGTATTCTGCTGGTTAGAGTTAAGCAGATCTCTACACTTTTTCATAGGTTTCAATGGGATTGGTTTTGATCGGTGTATATTTCTCCGTGGTGGAAATTCAGATATATGCACCCACGAGTATTGTCACTAACACTGTGTAAAATTTGAAGTAGGTTGGTTTTTTGAGATTAGGTTGGTTCAGATATTCAGAAGAAATACTATCAGGAAGGAACTACATGAGTCGCGGAAGAAAGAGCTCAATAAAAAAGGGCAGATCATTTTTTTTGTTTTCATTGAGGGAATTTAGTAGATTATTATGTGGGACCCACCGAAACCATCACGGTATTCCTGCAGCCACCTTCATCCGGACCCCGAAATCCAATTGCGCATTCACCATAGTCCAGACAGCGGGCCCCACTAAGAGGCTGACCACCTAAATAAGTTTGATTGTGAATTATTCACACACGGCCATCTGATCCCAAACTAAGTAGAGCTTGTACTATGGACACCAGATAACTGATATGCTACATATATATATAGATAATTGCCCCACATTCAGGACAAATAGACATGTTCATGCACACACATATTTGTCCAGGGTGGGAATCAAACGCACGACCTGTGGCGTCAAAGGCCACCAATCACGCCAACCGGCCATTTTATTATTTCAATTGCATAAATTATACTGAGAAACCGAGCAAGGTGCGAGAGCCAGAAGGTTTTTAACCAGAAGTATACAAATCTAGGTATTGACCAGTGGCAGGAGTCGGCAATAGGGGAGGGCACTCGAAAGGAGCCCTCCCAGGGTACGTGTCCCGACCATCTGGGACATGGCGCAAAAGGGGGGTACCGGAGCAGCATACCCGCGTTCCCGGGACTACCCCATCAGGCGCCAAGAGAAGTCCACGGCAGGTAGGTTTAGTCGGTGCAAAATGTGCAAATCCGACATACGCAGACACTTTTTGCGGGTGGCATGCGAATGCATTCCCCCTGCCTTATCAAAAAAAAAAAAATTGGTATTGACCAGTATTCAGCGAGCTGCTCGAGTGAGTAGACAGATTAACTCATAGATTCTGATCGCTGGTAGTCACTCGGATCAAATTTATGGAACTGTAATAAAGTGAAACCCGTCATTTTCCAGATTTAATTTTTTTACTAACAAACTGAGATAAAGGGGAATTCCGCTTTATTGCAGTATAAAGGTAGATAAAAAATTGTAAGGTAAAGTACCTAAATGTAGATCTTCCTCGTTGAATGTTGGTCTGGCAGATAATATTTATCATTCTCACAATCTAAAGGGATTGGGAAACCAGGGGCTCTACCGGCTAAATCGCCGATTTCCGATTTCTTAAATGGCGTTCAAATAAATAAAGGTTAAAAATGACTTAATCAATCGTTTAATCGGTTTCCATGAGCCCATGTGACGTCATAAATAGCCCGGAATCGATTGTCAACGTTGAAGCCGATTTAACGATTGATTAAGTCATTTTTAACCTTTATTTATTTGAACGCCATTTAAGAAATCGATGTTGGGTGTCTTATGCGGTAGAGCCCCAGACAGGACCTAAAAGAGAATATAATTCCGAGGGTCCAAAGAGTCGCTTAGATCACCTGTGTAAATCACCTAGGTGTACCGATATTATTAGCCTTAAAAAAAGACAATTATAAGGTGATTAAAGTGTACTTAAAATATTCGACTATGACTTTATTCACCTAAAGCCGGGTGATTATAACTGAAGTCCACCGTTTGGTAAAGAAAAAAAACATATTTAATTAAGTAGGTACTTAGTACATTTTTTACTAGCATTTTATTTCAAGTATAATTTTAATTTTGATTGTGTAGGAATAATGACCGAGGTATTGTAACTATAGTGTGTATTTAGTGTTTACGTGCTTTTGGGCTAGATGTTAGATCTTATACCAATATGTTACATCAATATCACATATTGATGTAACCTAACTTAACCCAATGTTTTTGGTAGGTATTTTAAGTGAATTTAATTGATCGCCAACTAATCTGCCATGCGAGGCGATTGTGGCGATTGTTGCCTTCCGCCATTTTTGGGTGAGACATCCAGCCTGACATGATGATTTTATTCACCTGTACATAGTTTGTATCGGTCTTCCATAATAAGGCCATCATACTTTTGGCACTGTAGTACAGGTAATAGATATTTCGATCGTACACACGTAAATCGGTCGGTCGAGCTATACATTTTCAATATCAGCTGACCTCTCATTGTGTATAATCATCTACCACTTGAAATTAAACAACTTGATGGTAAAATGGTTAAATCTATGCTGAAACGATGGCTATTGCACAACGTATTTTATGACCTTAAAGAGTTTTTTGCTTATGACCAAGTATCGAAGCAACTGATTTATTGATAATGATGTCTTATTTATCTGTTGTCAAGATTACAAAAATAATATTTAATATTAAGGTAGGTAGAAAAAATATTGCATGCCCGATATGGGTAACTGTTGATCAATCAAATTCAAATTTTCAAATTCAAATTTATTTAATTCGCAAAAAATATGGTTACAGACAGATGGATGGAGAGTCTTAAAGTAAGTTCCACATATTTTGTCGTACTGACATGCAAAAAAATGGTTTACATAAGAAGCTTAATTAAAATATTTGGTACAACTATTACATACTACACACTACCTAATTATTATATTTATATTCAAAAAATTCCTTAATATTATAAAATACATTATGTACAAGCCATTTTTTCAACACCTTCTTCATTTGAAATAATGGTAGTTCTCTGATACCTTTAGGGACATTGTTAAACACTTTTATACACATTACAAATGAATTTCTTTGAAGTAGCGTAGTTCTGCAATATGGCATTAGTATGCGTGTTGGATCTCTTTTGGCAATATTTGGATTATTGCGATGTGCAGTAATAAAAAGGCTTGAATTATTTCTGACGAACATGCATACTTGAAATATATAGATTCCGGTTAATGTTAATAACTTATTATTTTTAAATAAAAGTCTACAACTTTCAAGAGGACTAACGTTGTACAGAGCGCGAACACACTTTTTTTGACTTACAAAAGCTCTGTTAGCATCTGTTGAATTTCCCCATAGTAAAAGACCATAGCCAATAATAGATTCCACATATCCATGGTAAGCGGTTCGTGCGGCTTGTGGACTAGCTACATGTTGCAGTGTACGAAGTGCATAAACGAACCTATTTATTTTGCTACATACGTTTTTCACATCACATCACAATTGTTATAACATCTTCTGTACACAGTTTCTGGCAATAAAATGATCTATGTCTATGTCTATGGAAAACCTATACTTCGCGGAATCAGCTTGTACTGGAAATGGGTAGCTTGATATGTAGCGGTGTGTACCCGCAACGAGTCTGATGTCTACACAGTGCATGAATCGACATTGACTTCAACGATTTATTACTTTGTGAAACCTTTGAAACGTTTTATAACTATCAGCTCAATTAGTAAATGTCTGAGTCGTTAAAGTTAGGTTAATATTATAATCATTTAATTTTGTTTTGTTTATAATTTGCTCTTAGTTTGTCTTTATTTGTTTCTTGGTCATTTACTTTTTGTTATTATCAACTTCTTAATTAATTAATTTTGATAATAATGAATGTAGGTAGTAATAACAGTTTAGGCTTTCCCCACACTAGCCAATGCAACGCCAACCCTGAGCAGTTCCCCAGTGGGGCACCCCTATATTTAAGCCATAATAGAATTGTTTTGAGTGAAAAAGAACTCAAGTAGGTAATTATTGCCAGTACCTCATCAAGTTTAAAATTTAATTGACTTTATATAATCTCGATTATAGTTAATAAACTAAATGAAAATAATCTCGTTAATCAACAAGAGTGATGGAATATGCCAAAAATCGCAAAATAATACAGACGCCAGCGCATCCAGCTACCCCAATCTTGTCAAATTTCTTTTATAGATTTTCAACTTTATCACAAAATCATAAGGTTCACTTTCAATTGGGGAAATTTGACAGATTGGGGTAGCTTGATGTGCTGGCGTCTGTACAATTAAATCCACGTAATGACGTCACCTCACGTAGTGCGATATGGTCTTTCATTCATTCTATACAAAATTAGCTAATCACAGTAATCATCCTTATGACGAAACTAAGTAGGTATAACGTAAATAAATCAATCAACAATATTGACCCGTGATAAGGTCCACTCGGACCGCTAGCTATAAGCGCGGGCGCAGCATTCAGTATCTACATCTCCGTCACCGAGTGTGTTCGACGCACCCTTATCGTTGGAATAAATAGTGAGTACATTCTAGATTATTGTTTGTTTCACAATTTATGTTTATATGAGAAAATATAGCTGTAGAATATCAAGCAGAGTTTACACACGTATTCAAACGACTTTAAACACTAACAGTTACGTTTACAGATATATCATTTGTATCATAAAGATACATTACATTTAAAAAAACAAATTGCGGATTCTTTTTTTAGCACATTATAAGCCGTACTATTTATTATTATATTATTCTATTTTATTATATTAATTACTAGCTGTGCCCCGTACATGACGGCGTGATAATGTTGACCCGATCTCTTAGTAATATTCATGCAAAATTTGAAGTAGATCCATGGAGTACTTTTTGAGTTTAGCCCGGACATACATACAGACAAACAGACACACAGAGAAAAATTCTAAAAACTATATTTTTGGCTTCGATGTCGATTGTAGATCATGCCCCAAGGAACCTTTTTAAAAAATATTCAATGTACAGTTTTGACTTTTCTACGATTTTAGTATAGATTGTTAATATAATAAATTAGATTTATATTACTTTAATTTTACTTATTCTATTTTATTATGTTATTCTTTATTTTCCATGTCTATTTGTCTACCTACTTTTACTTTTTCTTCCTAAACCTGTGTATATCTGTGAAAACTTTGATTGGCCTTCATCTTCTATTCTGTGTGTCATTTGTATTCTAGCTATAACTTATCCTTAAGTAATAAAATAAAATAAAATAATAATCATCTTCTGTGTCAAAATTCCTCTGTTAGTACAGTCGGCATCATGTTGGTGGAAACACTTTGATCTTAACACCGTCTCTATTATATAAGTAGTAAGGACTGCAACACGGTGCGTACTATACATCCGGCTTCCAAAATCTGTATACCTACAGCACATCTTTCCCTATGCCTTGCCTCTGAGAACGTTAAGCCGTCGGTCCCGGTCCCTGTTATTATGAGAACATCTATGACAATTATTGAAGCCAAACAGAATCTGTTATTTCTAAATTCACGCATATTATAGTTAAACTACACCAAGGTACAGAACCAATAAACGTGCTTATTACACAAAGATTTGTACTGTGGGGAATTGAACCCACGACGCTAGCAGTCAGGGTCAATAATCAGTAGGCTAACAGAACAGCCACTCCTCTAATATTCAGTACTAGTTGTGCCCCGCTGTTTTACCCGCGTTAAACTTTATAAATAACATATGTGTTAATCCAGAGTGTCAGCTAACTCCATACCAAATTTTATTAAAATCGTTCCAACCGTTTAGACGTGAAGAATTAACAAACTAACACACTCACAAACTGTCGCCTTTATAATATTAGTCTGATGTGATTAGGAGTCACAATTCGTAGCTAAATTCAATTTATACTTTACTCTCACGGTTAGACTGTAGACTTGAGGGTAGTATATAGAACTACTATATAGCACCCTCAGTTCTACAGAGTAACCGACTTTGTTACTGGTTCTCTACTGGCTTCCAGATCATCAGGCAATCGCTCGCATAACTAAAGTGTCTGGCTCGATAGCCGAAATCCTCGCCGGGGAGAGGCTTGGTGAACGCTAAAAGGCGGACGTATTTTATACGTTTGTAAAGTTTCCCCATGGTACTTATCAGGCGATAACTAGACGCGTTGTTTTTGTCCTTGCTGCATTACGGGATTCGGCATACCAATTACGGTTGTCTGCTTCCAGTGATGTGGAAACGATAGGCACGTTGAAAATCGCGGTGAACAGACTCAGCAGAGGCTTGTAGAAATGCCGCAACACGCGCTTAGTGATCCCGCTTCCAGTTTTTCAGAATATAATAGAATAGATTTCCGGATTGAAAATGATTAAACCAAATTTGTGCTCCTCTCACAGATACTGCACTAGGTCCATAGTCCATAAACATCGCAATTTCTTCATTAGATTCACTCATCTTGCCAGTACGAAAATCAAATAAAAATCACACAATTTCCTAATTTGAATTCTGGAGATCTTGAATCACAGAGTTCACTTCGTCAATTGTCATTGGCTTTAGAGGACGAGGAATCCACATAAATGTTTTTTTCGGAACAAATGAATTTAGAATTTGACAACTTCAACCTATCGGAGTCGTGTGTTCATTGTCTTCTATAAACATTTATTAATGTAAGAAGCAAAGATCTAATACACATAATGCAGAATTTACGAATATTTTGTGTAAAGAAATAATTTTCTGTTTACACTAGGGCTGAATCAAGTTATCGATATTTCGTGTCCACTGTCTATCACGCGGTAAACTAATATGTAGGTATTACTGATATTTATGTGATGTTTAGATGTGAATCCCCTAGAAATGGACGTAATCCCAAATTATTGTCCAAAAATGTCTCAATCGAGTCCTCCTCGGAACGCAAGCCTAGCGCTTGCATTAGAATTGCGCTGGAATAGTTTATTTCAGTTATTTTCATAGTATATAGTCCTATGGAATTCTTTGTGGTAGCTCTGCTGACATTAACACCATATTATATTGCAAGTGTTTTCTATCTGATACCTGAAATTTTCAACAAACTACCTAAGGCTATTAGAAATTTAACAAATATTAATGATTTTAAGAGAACATTATATCAATATTTAATTGAAAAATGTTACTATAATATTCATGATTTCTTGAATGAAAATAATAGTTAATTTTAATGTCTCGATAATAATGGATAATAATGAATCATAATGCCTATAATGTATAATTTAATTTGATCTATGTGCAATTAATCTAATGTTATAATTAAATTAAAAGTATGTACCTACTATAAGATAAGAAAAATATTGTATGCCAATTTGGCGGAACATGGCTGAACAAACTATAATGTAACACCTCCTATACCTATGTACACAATAAAATATATTTGTATTTGTATTTGCAATAAAAAGCTGTTAGAGCCATTTATAATCTTGACCCGAGAGTGTCTAAGAGAAAAGTTCAAAGAGGTTAACATCCTAACTGTAGTATAAATATAGATCTAAGAATAATCTTATATTGCATACATACTTACAGCCTTGCAACATTAGATTATGCAACATAATCCGAACCCATCTCCACAAAATAAGTAACTCTTTTATTGGGCAATGTATAAGATTATATAACAAACCTCCCAATGATATTAGATAATTGTCTAGGAATAAGTTCAAAAGAATTATTAAAGCCAAATTGTATATCAGGGCATATTACAACATTTCTTATTATTTGAGTGACAAAAATGCTTGGGATCGAGTTGGTTTAAGTCAACACACAAACAATATGTAATTAATCTTAAGTAAGTTTTATTTAAAAAAGGATTCCCACTGGCTTTACTGGCGGTGCTTTCAGTAGCTGCCACGTCCTGTACTGCACAGTAGGGTAAAAAATGACGATTCCTCATAAATGTATTTTTTTACGGAATAAATGAAATTAGATTTTGAATTTATTGAGACGGACGCGCGTTTCTAACTATAGCCGTGTATATAATTACCTATCTAGTGATTGACAATCTTTAATCTTCATTTTAATCGTTCAAAGTATATATGCTCACTAAATTGTCAAACAGCGAAGAGTTAAGCGACAACAGACAACTCTAATGCGAAAATTAAATTATTTAAAATTTCTTCGGAGTTTTTCTTAAATATTCTTACTTCATTTCACGAATCGTGGTTTCAGCCATGCAAAATCTCATCCCATCCTATTTTAGTACTATCACTGGGACTGATTCATCATCATCATCATGCCAGCCAAATTACATCCACTGCTGGATCAAAGCCTTCCCAAAGAATGGGGGGACATGCCATAATCGCCACGCTTGGCAGACGGGTTGGCGATCGCAGTAAGATGGTCACAGTTCACGGGATGAGATGGAGTGATGATATTCCAAGCCGTCACCACACATTACTGATTAATACTATCGATATCGATATTAATGCAAAGATCGACATGAGATACATCATTGACACGCACACATAAAAATTTGTCATCCTATGCACGCACACACAAATGTCATCCTATTTCGGTTTCGTTTGACAGCTCTTGTTTGTTGCTCTATTCCGTAGGTATACTAACTTTATGGTTGACTCAGAACAACTCAATCCCAAGCACTTTTATCACTTAAATAATCAGAAATTTTGTAATATGCCCTGCTACACAATTTGGCTTTTATAACTATTTTAAACTTATTCGTAGACAATTCTCTAATATAATTGGGAAGTTTGTTATAGAATCTTATACATTGCCCCATAAAAGAGTTACTTGTTTTGTGGAGACGGGTAGTATGCAATATGAGATTATTCTTATCTCTAGTATTTACATTATGTGTATCGCTCCTTTTACAGAAGGAATAGATATTTTTATGCACATATAGTAGCTTTTCATATATATACTGAGATGGTACAGTTAAAATGTCAACCTCTTTGAACTTTTCTCTTAGAGACACTCTCGGGCCAAGATTATAGATAGCTGTTACAGCTCTGTTTTGCAATATAAATATGGTGTTAATGTCAGCAGAGCTACCCTAGAGAAGAATTCCATAGGACATTAAACTATGAAAATAACTGAAATAAACCATTCTAGCTGTATCAACATCAATCAGTCCGTGGGCTCCATTGTAGCTTTGAATCAATAGTGATACCCAAGAACACAGTTGATTCAACAAGGTCCAACCTAGCTCCCTTAAGTTGTACATTGGTTGTCGCCTGTTTTGTTTGCCACGATATTTTGAACTCTCTTAGTTTGCAATAAGAATCAAAAACAATCAATTATAAACTTACCTACTACCAGTTAAAGAGTTAAAAATAAAAGAAAATCCAAGTAAACAAGATAAGACGAATTCAGGCGTCTTATTTAAGTCGAAACTCTAGATTGAACCTCAATAATAAGTTATTAATTTACAAGACTAAATTAAAGCCAGTTTGGAGTAACTCAAACCTGGAGATTATCTAACCCTTTCAAAACCTGGTGTTTCGCACTGTACTTAATGCACCATGGTTCACAAAAACATCAGAAATGCACGAATACTTGCTAAAGTACTCAAGAAAAGTAGATATAAATGCCGTTGTTAAAAGATACAAAAGCCGACTAACGAATCATGTCTACCGATTTGTAGTAGCTCTCTCCAACATGAATAATGATAAACGTCTCAAACGATACTCCGGCAATGAGTTAGTGGACAGAAAATCAAAGGATGAGAAGAGCCATTAAAGGAAATGGCCGTCTCGAATTTCAAATTTAGTGACCCATGTTTTGCTTAAAGTGATTGTAGAAAATTTCAATATGATAAAAAAAAAATCTAAGTCATTGAGCGATTGCCGACCGCCCTTCAAATCAAAAAATTTTGTCGACCGATATGTAGAACTTGGCAGTACTTCATACCGGTTCATCGCCTCCAATTATTTAAGGCAAAAATGCAGCCATATTGCTTCCCACTGATCGGCTTCATCCTCTTGCCCTACGGAGAGTGTGTGTCCTTTGTAGTATTTATTACAGAAAGTTTTCTAAGGAATTTTTCAAGGTTATACCTACCATTGTGTTCCGCCCCAGATCCTCCCGCTAGAAGTGGATATTTCATCCTTATCATCTAGATGAATAGCTTATTCTTTTTAACCCACTTCAAAAGGAGGAGGTTCTCAAGTTCACTGGTATTTTTTATTGTTATGTATGTCCAGCGATTACTCAGAGATTTATGATCCGATTTACGTGATTCTTCGTTAGTTTGATGCGGAATAGTTACCATTTGGGCCCATAAAAATGTTCATAGTTAGACCCAGTAGTTTTCGTGTTATGAACATTTGTGTATGAAATTTTTTGTTTATGAGGACGATGTAATTGTCATTGGCACAGGCGTTTTTAAATCTTAGCCAGTCTAGCTAGACTCATACTGTTCAAGTGTTTCTTGGTGTGAACATAAAGACCACTTTCAGACGACTAGCGTTTAATACGCACGTATAAGCTTGTTTTTGGAAGCGCATGTAGGCGCATCTTTTAGCACAAGCTCATTCTTTTTTTATGTACGTACATTTTCGATTTCGGTGAGATTTATTAACCGATTTACGTGATTCTTCTTTAGTTTTATGTGGAGTAGCTGCCATTTTTAGAATTCCGTAGCCAAATGGCAAAAAACGGAACCCTTATGGATTCGTCATGTCTGTCTGTCTGTCCGTCAGTATGACACAGCCAGTTTTTTCCGAAACTATAAGAACTATACTGTTGAAACTTCACCATAAAGTAAGAAAGCTGTTTGTAATATTAACTTTTATTTTGCTTAGGGCTTGGCACCGTCTTCAAACATATCAATAGGTAGCACATACAAATTATAGTATTTCATTAATGTCTATGAAAGGTATTAGGTTTGCATAAGAGATGTATTAAATTAAATCTTTATTAAGATTTTTTGTTATACTTTTTAGTTTTTGAAATCGGTTTTTATAAATGAAGTTGTTTGTTTCTAAAAGGCCGGTAAGGCTCTTACGGCTCTTCTGGTGTTCAAGTGGGCAGGTTAGAGTTGTAAAAAAAACGTTTTTTTTAGAGATGAAATAACGTTTAAAAAAACATGAAAAAATACCGTTTTCTTTCTGAAGTAGGTCATCTCTAGGTGCGGTTGGTAAATGCTTGCTTGCACGCCGTAGGTCGTGGGTTCCCACCGAGGACAGATATTTGTGTGCATGAACATGTCCGTTTGCCTTGAGTCTGGAAGTAATTATTAGAAGTACCTAATATATTAATATGTATTTACGCAAAAAAAGTAGTTCATGTAGTGCATCAGTTATCTGGTTTACATAGAACAAGCTCTGCTTAATTAGGGATCAGATAATCGTATGTAAGTATGATTATTATTATATTAAAAAAACATGGCGACTTATTAAGTAATATAAATATGTAGGTAACAGAATTATCTCTTGTTTTGTAAATGTATCTTTTGCAATCTTTTATCTGCGCGCTTACCGAATAATTGAATTGCGAATCACAATATTAATTTAAAGCGGCTTACATGTTTGATCTTCAGTTATAATCATTTCGGGTTATCTTAAAGTAAGTAAGTACCTACTTATGAATTGAAGTATAGGTACCTATATTATTAAAACGAGAATATTCCATGCACTAAATATAAACAAGTTGTGTATCACGAATGCATGTGCTCGCCGCTATGCCGACATCGATGGCAGAGTTGAGAGTACAAAGTTTAAACATGATAACAGTTCCGGGAGAATGAGCATTTCTTCCGTAAAATTAATTATATAAATTATATGGACCTAAATTATTATATTAGTAACTAGCAGTGCCCTGCCGTTTCAACCGCATTAAACTTAATAAATTATAGCCTATGTGTAAATCCAGGGTGTCAGCTTACTTCATACCAAATTTTATTAAAATCGCTCCAGCTGTTTAGATGTGAAGAAGTAACAAACATATAGGTACACCACTCACAAACTTTCGCCTTTATAATATTAGTAGGATTAATCAAACATATAAACTAATGGATATAATAAATATAGATAGCAGAATGATACATTTATAAAAAATACGGTTAATTTATCTTTGTGAGTAATTATGAGCACTATAAATATTATAAAAAAAAATCCGCAGCACACGCTAAATAATGTTCATAAGAATCTTTAATTATTTTTAATTGTATACAGCCCAGGTTGCACGCTGATAATCTAGCTGTCTATAAATGAAAGCAGAACTCAAGCAATATTATATCATACAACTAGCCTATTTTGTATATTGGCCTGTTTTCGATATTGCGAATACTTTGGAGCCTTTGTTTCGCTCGATGGCCTCTTAAATACTGACTGTTTTAAATTGCCGTCAGTCAAAGTCAAAGGCTTTAAGATCTGTCTGTTGAGCTTCCGGTATCTGGTATCTGAGGATGTCAGAACCATTTTCCGTTTTTCTTCCATAAGCTGTAGGGTAAAGTCACCTTTTTAATTCTGGTAGTACGGCGAGCTTCTAGGTTGGAGGAGCACCTGCCGTGGTATGACTTCATTTTCTCGCGGTATGCTAAGCATTCGAAAAGGTGTTGCAGTTCGGACTGGATGGGTTCGGGGTGTTGGATGTGGGTAAGGGCTTGAGGGTAGACTGTATCATGGGGTCTGTAGTTTGACATTAAGGTTCAATAAATCTCCCTCCACCATCTGTGATCGCTCCCGTTTTTATTAACCGTATTGATAACCGAGACGTCATTGAACATGTGTCGTCTCGTCGACAAGATAAAGTCTTTCTTCTTTGTTTTACAAGCGGGTCTCTCACTGATCCAGCTTCTTGAAGAAGGAACTCTTTATGATGATAAAGAGCCCCTTTTTCGCCATGAAGTCCGTAATTCGCAGGGCTACATTTGGCCCCGCGGGTTCCGGTTTCCAGTTTCATATTTCATACTTAATTTCAGCTGATTATCGAATCGATTGCCCAGCTTCGTGTTAAAGTCCCCCATGACCAAAGTGTTGAGGTATATTTGGCTAGATATATCCTCATTCAAGACCTGAACCTTATATCGTTAGATGCGCCAAAGTCGGCACGTTAACCTGGATGACCTTTAACGAATACTGCTTGGTAATTCTGAGTATAAACTACGCCAACCTAGTCGTCATACTCTCGAATTTCACTATGTTGTGCAGGAGGGACTTGTGGACTACGAAACCGACACAACTCGGGACAGTTGGTCACTCTCCCGGAATTAGAGCAGGTTCCCGGATTTCGGGATTATTGGGTCCTCCCCCTCTCTTCGGACTTCATATAATCCTATGATATTCCAATGTAACCTATTCAGTTCCTCCAGTTCAATGATCTTCTCGTCGGTTTGCAGTTCGCTAGTGTTGTATGTTGCCAGGGCCAAAGGTCGTCGTCGTCGGGTTTGATAACCCGAAATCTGCCGGGGATTCTTAGCACCAGGCTGCCAGGGACTGGGGACCGCAGTTTCGTAGTGTCATTAATTTTATCATTAATCTTGCAAGGGTCGCGGGAAGCCGTTGGATGCGAGCAGCACAAGACCGGCCATTGTGGAGATCCTTGGGGGAGGCCTTTGTCCATCCGTGGACGTCTTTTGGCTGATATGATGATGATATAAATAAAACTATAAAATGAGGTATACATAGGTATATTACGTAAAATGGATTAAAGGGATGGTATTAGATACCATAGACAAACACAGGTGCACATAAAGTAAAAAATAAGCTACAAACTTCTATAGCCCCTCCATAAGTCGAGGGTTAATTATCAGTGTTTTAAATAACTTGGTCCGTGCCCTGAATGATAACATTTCAGTATTTATCACACACTCACGTGCATTTGCTGTGGGAGCTGACTTCTTACAACGCCAACCTTAACCTTTCCCTAAGCAGCCATTTAAGTCACATCCATAATTAATGATGACCTAATTTTATATTTAGTACCCAGTCATCTGTCATTGGAATTACACCAATAGGGTGGAATTATTTTATAATTCACAGATAACCTTTGAATTAATATAAACAATATTCGTCTTAACTTAAACAAGATACCGACAGTCGCTACCGTTATAAACACAACCCACACAAGTGCATTAAATATTTTAAACAAAATAAATAGTAAAAAGAAATTAAATGACATTTGAATACCGCGCGAAAATAACTGTGACAAATATGGCGGACAATGGTGATGTTTATAAGAAAAGTTTTAATGGAACTTGCACTATGGGCGTTAAGAAACGGACAACCAGTTCGATTGCTAAAAAGGCTGAGGCTTATTTACAAGCTGTTACCAAAAGCCGTCCACAAACAGGTTTGTGTTATAACTATTATAATATTATATTAATAGTTTGTTTAGAGAGTTACTGAAGTTTTTAGCAGGGATAGAATATTCAAGTATAAATACAAGTTGAACATTAAATGATGACAAATCATATTGTAATCTATTAAAAGCTTCGGCGTGCTGTTAATGTGCATAATACAGAATACCTCTCCGATTTTCTTTTTTAACTTATGAGGGGCTAGATTGGTAAGGTTTTATTAAATTCATAGAGTGTCTTATCTGAAGTGATAAAGACGTTTAAATTAAAATAGTCTAAACAAAGGACGATCACTGAAAACGTGCTCATTATTCTGTACTTTATTTTTATATATCTAAAATATAAAAAGTCATTATTGTTAATGGTTTTATCAAGGTTTCCGAAACAGAAGCTACCATAGAGCATTATTACATAAATTATTTAATTATATAGCAGGTAGGTACCAAAGACAAACATTTCAATTTTTCGCAACTATTTCACGGGCAATGGTTTGCATTTTTTTTTGCGTCCGCCAGTTTCAAGATATTTTGACTTAGTCAACATATTGTTAGTAGGCTTTTGGAGTTAGGGTCTTTATTAGCGCTACAAATTTTTTTTTCCGTTCCATGTGTAATTATTATAGCAACTTTTTTTTATAATAAGTGTGTTTTTTCGCAATACAACTATAGTGAAAAAAATGTTATAAGAGTGGAAGAAGGTCCCTAAATAAATTTGTTGAAGTTGGTTGTTGTAAAGAAAAGTTGACGGTGGTTGTTTTTGAAAACAGTAATTAGTAAAAAAAAAAATAAAGCAACTACTAAAAAAACTGTCGCGCGGTTTTACCCCCGTTTTTCTTTATAAATATAGATTATGTGCTATTCGGATATATAAGCTAAATTAGGTAGATACAATAAAGTTTCACCAAAATCCGTTCCGTAGTTTTTGCGTAAAAGAGTAACAAACATCCATACAGTCATTGTCACAAACTTTCGAATTTATAATACTAGTTGGAAGCGGGATATTCGATTTATATCTCGCCCCGTACGAAATAGGAGTAACGAAATTTATTAGGAATACAATTTAGAATTTGCAATATTACCATACAGATATGATTGAAGTGGACAGTACTTTCTTCGGGCTGGATTAAGTCTGCATGCTAAATGTCCTGTCCTGTCAAAACTTCGCGTTCCATGACCGTGTTAATTGGTTACATGTTTTTATTTATAAGCTATTTTTGTTCCAGTGGCGAAAGTACAGCAAAGACCTGGTATAACAAATCTGGAGGTGGTGCAGCGGGTTGCTGCCATCCCCATCGTCGAATCCGGCATCGGCGTCACCGAGAAGATGTACCACAAGATAAGGGTAACATTTTTAGATTAAGCCTCTTTAAATTACAGCCAGTATATGTAAACTATCCTTGAGGCGCTCATAGCTAGATGCTCACACCGATCCGTGATTGGCAAGGTTAAGCAACTAGGCTTGCGGTCAATCCATAGAAGGGTGACCGCCAAAGTGGATTAATTTCTGAGCATCTCCATGCTGCGGGGGGCACGCTAAGCTGTCGGTCCCGGTTGTAGCCATTAGGCAACAGTCGTTAAGCAGTTTCAGAGGCCTACTGAGTGACTTGAACAACTCTGACACTGGGGTGACCACTGCCCATACGATAAGTAAGGATACCAAAGTACATCTATATGTCGCATCTTCGGAGCAACAAAGTCACAATTATATATTACAACAAAGTCATAATTATAGCTTATTTTTTTATTCAGCTGTTGTGACTTTGTTGAACTAAAGGTGCGATATGTACATCTTAAACTATATTCAAAACTTAAACTAATCATTGTTACAGGAATCAAACGCACTGATACGCTGGTATCTGTCTCTGTACGAAAGATCCTTGGCTACTGGCGTTCAGCTGGCGTTACCAGCAGTACAGCTCTTCGAGACTCCAATTCACCAGCTCGATAAGTTTCTGTGCAAGTCTCTCGATGTAGTCGAGAAGACTGTGCCATCGATCAATATGCCACCACAAACGGTAAGTGGAGATCGAAGCAAGATGGCCTAAAATCAACAACTTCATTGAAAAATACTGAAAGCCTTCAAAGATTCGCGTTTAAGGTCCTAAGGGGTACCAGGCTTTTAATTCAATATGTTTTTTAATAGAAAAGGACTCTATACTAGATAATTCTTTGAACTACATATGATACCAAATTAAAAATTCATAACTTGAGATTGAAAAACGACTTCATAAGAAAAATTGAAGCAGATCCTCACAAATCCTACCAAAATAAATAAAAGGCAGTGTTATAAAATTTAGCTGTGTAGTTTCCGGCCCAGAAATAATAACAGGACCACCTCGTATCATCCCGTAGGTGTCGTAAAAGTTGTTTAGGCCCTAACGTGTGTTCTCAATAAAACAGTGGACTGTATAAAATAGGTATATTGGTAATAGTTGGTCGAGTTTACAACAATAAGACGTGCCCGTTCCCTGGCTCGCGTGGAAGGCAAGTAAGTGCAGCAGAGACCAAAGCTGGCGCAACGTGAGGGCTAGTGCGGGGGCGGGTGCGGGGGCGGGCGCGGGGACGCAGATCACGGCCCCACCATTCCGCGCTGCTACAGGTAGCTTAGGCGACGACAAAAGTCGACTAAGGGATACACCAGGTAGTCGTGCAGCAGCGCCTCCTGTGCACTAACAATCACCTAACTGCGGTCACCAACTCGCATGCCAAGCGCGGTGACAACGGCAAACCCCCCCAAATGGCAACGTTTTAGAAACCTTTGGGGAAGCCTTGTACAGCAGAGTACAGTCAACAGCAAAAGTAGATGATCAAAGTCGGATATCCAATACTAATTATCATAAATTGCGACAAAATAGTGTGGTGGTGAAGAGTATCTAGTTGAAGGTGTACGTGAGTGTTAAGTGTAAAAAATATTAAATAGTGGAAACTGCCGCCCAATATAATAATAATAATAATATCTGGGGACAATGTCACACAGGTCATCCTAGCCCCAAACTAAGCAAAGCTTGTACTATGGGTACCAGGCGACGATATACATACTTATATAGATAGATAAATACTTATATACATAGAAAACATCCATGACTCAGAAACAAATATTCGTGCTCATCACACAAATATTTGCACTTACCGGGATTCGAACCCAGGACCACCAGCTTCGTAGGCAGGAGCACTACCAACTAGGCTACGGTGATCGCATAGCATAGCATAGCATCATAAACTCAAAACTCAGGTCCGATTTTGATCATCTACTTATGCTGTTGACTGTACGATATCAGGCTAATGATGTTTTAAAACTACGCATTCGTAGATTTTGTTTTGGTCTAGATACACTTGTCCAATGAGACGTTCTCTTCTTTTTGTCAAGAATACTATTGAATGTAGAAACTATAAATTCTCAGCTTTAATGATGCAGTTTAATTATTCCCAGCATATCAAGAATTTAATAGTTAATTTAAAAGTTACATGTCATAGTAGTTAGCATTTAGTTAAAGCTACCGCCACTGGAAGATAAGGCCCTGTGTTTTTCACATTCATTCTCGATTTTAATACTTAAAGCAAACTTATCGCATTATAGGTCACGTGCACTGTAAGCTAAAATAATATTTATTACATACTTATCTTAAAAGAACTCACAGCGGTGTCCACGATAACTATTTCATTGCCATGTGCCATAATCACATAATTTATTTCGCAGCTATAACTTGATGTTTCAAAGACCCTAAATATGTATTATGTAATATTTTATCTGCATAAGGATAAAGTCTAAGTAGTGCCTGTCATTGCGTTGCCGAATAGTTACATTAGCTCGTTAGATGCTGGTCTGGGCATTTAGCGTCTGAAGATAGATTCGTCGATACAGACGTACAAAGAACGACAAACGTTGATTGCAACGGTCATCGAGAGAACTTCGTCGGTTGCCATTTATATCTTCTTCAACATTTACATTTTCAGCCAACGACGCCACGTCGCGTTTGTGAAAACACTTTAACTTTAAGAGTGCATTTATTACGAATCAACAAATAATAATAATATCTTGGGACATTTTTCACACATAGTCATCTGATCCCAAACTAAGCAGAGCTTGTACTTTGGAAACCAGATAACTAATATCTACATATACTACGTGTCTGTCGTAAATACATTACGTACATACTTATATAGTTAATAACATTAAGACTCAGGACAGACAGACATATTCATCCACACAAATATCTGTTCTGGGTGGGAAGCGAACTGGGCATGAAAGGCAAGCATTTACCAACAAACCAGCCAGCCCGTCGCTTGAGTATTCACCAATGTCGAGTTGACTGTTCATTTAACACAGCATAGCATTTGGGCCACACAAACAAACTCCCATATTACTGATAACATACAAAACATCCATCTTTCAATTCTCATGATCATTCCACGTTGTCTCCATATAGATGTATTCAGAAACTCGCCAGTATGTGCTCCGGCGCGCCGACTCCGTCAAACAACTGGGGACCGCAGTGGAAGGTCTTCTGCTCGACTCGAGGGTCACAGCCGTCACCGCCACAGCGCTGGACCGCGCCCTCTCCACTGCTGACAAATATGTGGACAAAATCCTGCCACCTGACCATCAGGACACTAATGATGGTACGTTAATATTTCTATTTTTTTAGTAAAATAAGTATGGTTCGAAACACTGTGAACAATCATTTCTTGGATGCTCCATACTGTTTTATACGACATCAGGTTGTATAAAAACAGTGAAATTTATCCTTAGTATTTGTGTAGCTGGCTTCTGTAGTTGTTAATCTTTCGTTCCGTCATTTATCTATCTAAAGGTCTTTTTCTATTTCATGGATCGAAGGAAGGTGTAGCTTTTTGGATACATTTTGTAACTGCTCATTGAATTTTTCTTAATAAGCTCGTTGCTGGATCCAAAACAGATGAAACGATTCCTTGGATATGACCTTGGAAAGACTAAAAAGAAGGACAGGTCTAGGCCTCGTCGCTCAGTGCCTTAATCCTGGTTTACAGGAGTTGCAGTGGTGGGACTAGTCTAGTCCCATTTCAAAAATATCGGATTACTTATTAGCAGATACATAATATAGCTCAACAATCTGGGCTTGATGACTTTGTGTAAGAAGAATACAAGTAAATTCATTTAAGAAGCTGCGAGATCTTTACCCAGCTCTTGACTCGTTTCAGACAAAGAAACCGCTTAGCGTTAAGAATTAGGTGCATGTTATTAGAAGTTATTATTTACCTATGATGCAATAATAATTATATGTATACATTAATCATCCTCATTACCAACAACTAAATAATGAGATCCGCAATACATAACCTTATCTCCAACAAATTATGATTCATAAATCACACACATAATGAGAACATACATAGACGATGTAATTATGACTATAGCGGGTTGACTTTAGTGAGCGTCTTCCAGACAGCACTAAATATCGCAAGGTTACGTGATAACTGCTGTCTGAACTCTGTCTGCCATTTCTAATAAGCAGACTGTACGACAAATCATTGGAAGAACAAAATTATCTGATCTATAGTCCAATGATGAAAAAAAAAAACATCAGCAGGGATATAAAAATAATTAATAAATAAGTATCATGGGAGCACAAACACCATCTGTTCCCATACTAGGCAGAACCTAACATACTGATAAAGATAATCCGGATTAAAGTTTATCCGGAGCCTGTAATTAGTCCCATGTAAACGTCCGAAAATGATGCTCCCCGTAAGTATCACGCCATTTAATTTAGTTGGCAAAAATAACATAAGGCTCGTAAGTTATTCTAAAGACATTTGAAAAGCAAATTACTTAATAATTAATTTACGAGTAGGAATATGTATTTCTGGGAGTCCGACCGCTCGAACAATGCATTTAGGATTCCATTAGTTACGAGATAAATTGAAGTTTACCTTAGGTTTAAAAGTCTTAATTAATATGAATCTATTTGAACCATTAATTTACACTCTGGATAGACATGAGCATACGGTATTTAATTCAGAGTAGTATCATGATTCCGTAGCTCAACTTTCATTGGCTGCCTCATGACATTTCTTGTGTTAATTAGTTCAAAGTCCAAAGTAATAAAATCTGTCACAGTTATAATGATAACATTCACTTTGCAACAGGGACAACGATATCTGTTGGACTCTGCCCATTAATGTGTGATGATAAGGTTGTTTTAGATCCGTGACAGAAGACTGATCATGTCCTAACTTTGCATCTATGAGTAATTTATTTATCTAACTAGCTGTGCCACGCAGTTTTACCCGCGTTAAACTTTATAAATTATAGCCTATGTGTTAATCTAGGGTGTCAGCTAACTCCATAGCTACCAAATTTTATTGAAATCGCTCCAGCTAGAGTGAGCTCCAGTTAGACGTAAAGAAGTAACAAACATACATACTCACACACTCACAAACTTTCGCCTTTATCATATTAGTGTGATACTCGTACGTTTTACTTTAGATATAATATTACTCATTAACAACCAATCTATATTTATAAAAGCAGAGACTGGCTGACTGATAGATCAACGCACATCTGAAACCTCTGATTCTAGAACCATGAAGTTTTGCACAAATATTCCTTAAGCAACGTAGGTGAGCACTAAGAAAAGATTATTCAAAATTAAACCCTGGGGGGAGGGGGGGGGGGTGAAAAGGGGTTGCAAAGTTTCTATGTAAAAACGTGGTTTCATGGTCCGATCAACTTCAAACATAGGACGAAGACGGGGGTAAAGCAATTTTAGTGAATAAAATTCTTAACTTAATTTTGAACTGCAACTCTAACGAATCTCCTCTAGCTAGATTCTTAGCTACTTATCTCTTTTGTGGTCTAATAATATGTTCTCCACCTCGGCAAGCAAGTTTGCTGGCTACTAACATATTTTTACTGACGTTTCTAAACATGTTGAAGATGTAAGTGCGTTACTACCAAATTAAAATGCCACTTTCAAACTTGCTTACTTCGGGCCCATGAATACATGGATTACCGTTCTTACCATAGTGGTGATCATAGTGACGAGCCCGGACGCGGTGGATGGAGGAGACGAGAGTGGACGTACCCGCGCCGCGCAGGCCGTGCAGCATGGTGCCAGGCTGAGAAGAAAACTGCAAAGAAGACTGACAAGACAAGCATTGGCGGAAGCCAAAGCCATCAAGGAACAAATCCATGTTTTAGTCTACGTTGCTGAACTGGTAAAATTTTATAAAATAATATATTATCTTTTATATTGTTTATACTGTATATTATCTTTTTTGTGACTGCACGTGTGGCGCAGCGGTTAAGACTGTCACCTGGCCACCACGGGTCTCGGGTTCGATTCCCGCGCAGGACAACTATTTGTGTGACCCATAAATAGTTGTCCTGAGTCTGGATGTACTTTGTGTCTATCAATATGTTTGTAAAGTACCCCGCGACACGGGGATTAATTTCTTAGTGCGGGCGTTGTCCTTAGAAGAACAAAGAAAAAAAAATTAAGAATAAGAATCTGTATCTTCTTGACGGAACTTACACTTAAAGATTTTTTTGAATATCTTGCTATTGGTGGGCGTTTTTATTTATACTTAGTTGTTATTTAGTTGCGTATTTAAATAATTACTTCACGTTGTTGCTGTGAATTATTCTAGTAAGAAAGATTTTAATAACAGTTTTGACACGACCTAGGTATCAAGGCCTCCTTGTTATCGAGGCAGTCAATTGATTTATAGCGGACTACACACATACTTATTTATTTTGACAGCTAAAAACTGTATGGCAAAAACTGACGTCATATTTTTTGAACGAAGTTCCTTATCGCGCGTTGTGAAAGGGGGTTAGACGGAAAAAATCTTACGAAAAGTTGTCACGACACTTTTTGCAGCTGTGCTGCGTGCGCATGTTTCTCTGTCTGTCTCTCTCTCTCTCTCTCTCTCTCTTATAGAAAGCAAGCCAGATATTTTCATTTCTATTTCGCATTGAACAGTGTGGTGTCGCGACGATTATTTTTGTTGAGTGTATACAGGTTTATGTACATAATAAATAATAAGAAATAACTTCGTTCCATCCGGGTGTCCCTTGACACCACTCAAGTTTTTTTTATTTGAAACATAGGTGGCAACAGATCCAGTACTCGCATGGCAGAAGGCTAAAGAGATCTACGCGTCCCTCAGCAGGCCGGAGCCGGAGAACCAGGCGCGCCCGGCCACGCTGGAGGAACTAGTGGTGCTGCTGAGCAGGGAGACTGCCAGGAAGATGGTGCATCTTATCAACTACACGCAGAACGATTTTCCTAAGTGAGTTAATGTAGCATAGTACGCAGTTTAACAGTTTTATGCCGTGATAAAGGCCACCCAATAAGTTCAAAAAGGTGTTAATTCTTGAATTAGCTCCTAAAAGTAAAATCGGGAGGTCATTCGATTCGGAATGACGTCTAGAAAATGTATCTCCAGGAATTATTAGCACATGAATAATTGCAATTGTTTTACCAAATAATATGAAAAAAAAATACATTTAATAACTCAAAACGTAGGTATTAATGTTAAATTAAGAATCTTTTATTAAAACCGTTTAAAAAGGAGGAAATTTCTAAAAAGAGTCTCGACTCTTGGAATTTTACATTAATTATTTATAATTATAATTTAGTATGCTGCTAAAGACAGTGCATTATTTTCTTTTTTATTTTGATTGTTTAAATAATCAGCTAAGAAATTATTTTCTCTTATAATTATAATAACTTCACAGTTTAACGTAACTTAACAAATTATAACAAACAAATTCTACTTATAAAACGTTATATTTTCTCTACAGCTCCACTCCACTAAACGCTACGATTTTTCATATTAATTGCTATACCAAAATGTTATTGTCTTACAGGAACGTTCGCCAAGGCATGTCACTGGTCACCAAGCACTTGTCTGCTGCAGTTGACTCTCTAATAAAGGTCAGTATGTCGTAACTTTTGATGGGAAGGACCATTAAAACTGAGGTCTACAGGAGTAGATCACACTTCAAAAGTTACGAACTTAGACTTTGCACTAAGTCATAGCTAAATAATCAAGCGACTACCTTCTAATTTCCACCCTTTGACGAATCAATAAACTGGGTGGGGAGACCAAGCGTCAGATTAGCTAGGCTTGGCTGCCAGTAATAATTGTTGTCATAGATGTTTACATGCTAACTGGAACAGACGACGACGGCTTAAGTGGAAAGAAAGCTCGGAAATTATTACATTATTGTTATTCCTGCTTAACTCTGGTTCTATATATTGTCAACATCGCAACGAAAGTATTAAAATAATAAAAATAACATGTGCCGGTAGTAATTTTGAACAATAATTCGTTTTGATGTGTACTTGACCTTAGCATTGTAGTGAATCTGATGGTAAGTTGGTATATACGGACCTATAACAGAATACACAAATTTAAGTTCTAGTATTCATTCAACTTTAATAAAACTGCAAAGCGGCAAATTTAGATTTGCGTATTTAGGTTGTCTTTTATATGATACTGCATTGATTTTTTATAACTCCCAACAAAGGGAAATAGTTAACTACATTATAAACGCATATTATTTAGTGGCCAAAATATATATGCATATCATATAGAACTAAAAATAAGTAGAATTTTAAAACATTAAATGCAATAATTGATGTTGGATATCCCATAATTATTATTTTTACACTATTTTTCTGTACCTACACATTCTGTATCTTAAAGTTTCAAATGAACTTAGTTGACGAATGTTGAATTGTCTCGTTGATTTTATAAATCGTTTCAGTCTATGCCAGTGGAGTCAGCTTTGTCAGAAGTCAAAGGATGGCGCGGAAAGCTGCAGACTCTGCTACAGCAACTCCAAGAAGCTTCTAAAACTTACCTGGTAATTTCCTTACCTTATACTTCTATTATGCTAACTACATTTTTTGAACTATTGTCCGTAATGTGTACCAACTAACGTATTAGTTTTAGTATCATCACATTTTTAACCAACTTCAAAAAGAAAAAGTTTATTGTTTACACGTGTTTCACGATTTCCCCGTAGTTTATAAATCATTTTGATAATTTTCTCATTTATTTAATGTCCCTCATGAATTTTATTGGTATCGGTGATCATGAAGAAAATATGGATCTATATTTTTAGACCGGTAATTATTTTTTTATACATTTAAGAAGGCTTTTGACGTAGATTGCCACCTAATTTTGCTATATTGTCGCTTGTAAAGAGCATGTTACGTATATGTACCATTTATTATATGTTTGTGTTTAATATACATAATTTTTAAATACTGTAGAAATCTGTTGTAGTATGTTTGAAATCCCTTCAAGGTATCATAATAGGCTCCAGTCAAATTCAAATCATAACAAACATTTTCATTCAACTGTCAGATGTCAGCATCATTATTATACTATTTGAATACAATATTTGCCTGATGATGTTTATTTCTAATTCAGGACTGTTTTCTCAGGAACACTTGGCCATATTCCTGGCGGGAAATGAGGAACGTGAAAAGATCACGCCACGGTCGGTGTATGAGCAGCGAGACGACCTAATCAACGGCCTTAACTGATGTATAATATAAGAATAGGACTTTATTAATTACGTTTATATAATAATGTTTCTAACTATTATTTCTTGTATACCTTTTACATTTATTCAATATTATATTTATATTTCTATTTCATGGTGTCGTTAATTAAATCGATATAAGCGGTCATTTTATCTATTTGATATAAATAATATTCAAATCACTGTAGGTGAATGTAGATTTTATTATTTGCGTGAAAAGCTGTTTATATTTTTAGGAAAAACTGCTGATGTTGAGTTATTCCTAAAATTAACGTGATGGCGACCAGGTTGTTAACAAATTATGAGATCCAAGATACAAGCAAATTATAAGATCACTAAAGGCTGAGTGATAGTGATCATTCAATATTTTGTGGAAACTAACTCATAAAACCATATTAAAGGTTTACATTGCACTTACACTTGCAACTTAACATGTTGCTAGATTACAAAGTAAGTGTGATGTGTTTAGTTGACATATCTCTTTGGAGTGTAGCATCATGTATGTACCTACCGCCTTTGCGCTAATCGCTTACACGTTGATTTTACTGACCACTTACTAAAACATACCTACAACTAAATAAAGATTAATTTTGGCACAATATTGTAATTAAGGAAATAAGATTTTTTACTCTTTTGTACTTATTTGAATCGAATTTAATTCCTGTAGCTAGCTGTTTAGCTGTTCTATGCGTAAGTAAATATAAGTATGAATTTACGTACTAACGAGGACTCTTTATGATGTTCTAGAGCCTAAATAACTTATGGAAATTTAATTACGGTTTTAAGAAACAAAGATCTTACTTTAATTTTTTGGGACCATCGATTTGAGCAAAATTAGCTTCTGACCATAGAGAAAACATTTCCCATCGAATAAAATAAGAATGATCAAAAAGGTGCACATGTAACTGGGAAATTTCAACATAGATTCAAAAATAACACACTATCAAACTGAAAACCCTTCTTTTAAAAAACTAATTTATCGTTGAATTACAATATAGAATCAAAAAAAAAGAAAGTCAATTCGACTGTGTATGTTACGTGGTTTTTTCGGTGTTTGTGAACATTTAGATAATTGTTTCTTTGTTGGAAGAGACATGCTTCGTGTATCGGCAAAATCAATGATCTGTTTTTCTAAACAGTAATTAGTTATAACGAAATCCATAAAACCATATAATCTTGGGACCGTTCCGATGTTCTCAGCAGTATCAGCAGTCCTCGATACTACCTACGCAATAGTACTGATTAAGTTTAAACGTAAGAATTTTTTAGTATATTAATTTAGGCATTAGATAAATCTTAATTACTTTAATTAGTAGCATTTACTACTGGAAAAAATATATACTCAGGTTAAAATAAACATTTATAAAAATTTATTAAGTAGTTTTGCTTTACCTTATTTGGGTATTACTTTTTGGCTATAATTATTATTCACCAATCAGTCTTTGCTCAACTTCCTGTTGAGTATATGAACAAACCGCCCACGATTTACTTTGTGGGCTGTTTGCCATATCGTACCGAGCATAGCCTTTGGGTACACTCTCCAAGCATGGAGAGAAGTCAAAGTAGTTTACATCCCGAAACCTGAACAGTCGGACTATGAATCACCAAAAGACCGATTAGCCTCACATCATTATTTCTCAAATCGCTGGAAAAAATGGTAGACATGTCACACGTCAGGCAAGGGACACTAAAAAGATTTCCTCTAAACTGGCAAGAAAATGCTTATCAGGCAGGAAAATCTACACAGACAGCCCTACACCATGTAGTGAAAAAGGCGGAAGCAGCCTTAGCAAACAAAGAAATATGCCTTGCGGCATAACTAGATATTGAAGGTGCTTTTGACAACACGGCATTCAGTACTATATAAAATCCCGCCACATGATAGGATAGGATAGACAAAATGCTGAAATGACGACCTATGGGCCATAAGAACTTAAAAACTATACAACACAAATATTGAATTGTCAAAATAAGTGAAATCCCTCGTATACCGAGGGATTTCACTTATTTTGACAATTCACTCGACAAATCACTAAAATGGAAAGAACATGTAGAAAATATTAGAAACAAAGCCTTGAGAATATAGGGCATGTGTCGAGCAGCATATGGCAAAACATGGGGACTATAACCCAAAATTGTTCACTGGATATACAAAATGATGGTAAAACCGTTACTGATGCACGGTAGTATCGTCTGGTGGCCAAGTACAAAACTAGAAACTTGTAAACAAGTGCTAAACAAAATATAACGCACTGCCTTAGCAATGACAGGGGCGTTAAGCACCACACCAACAGTGGCCTTGGAAGTAATCCTAGACCTAGTACCACTACACATTGAAGTACAAGAAGATGCAAGAAAAACACTCTAAAGACATACTGCCCTGGGACACACATCTAACACGTATCGATACCAGGCCATACAGGAATAGAAGGCGACAAAAAAGCAGATGCACTAGCTAGGAAGGGATCTGAAAGTCAGTTCTGTGGACCAGAACCGTGCGTAGGGATTCCTCCAAACATAATAGGAGCAATCCTTAAAAAGGAGTCAACAGCTAAGCACGACCAAATGTGAACCAAAATCAAGGAACTAAAACAACTCATAAAAAGAGTAGACAAGAGCTGGTCCAAAAACCTTTGGAAGTACAGCAGAAACCAGCAACGACTAATAGTAGCAGTATTAACGGGCCATTACGACTCAAACTATCACCTACACAAACTGGGACTGTCGAAGACAGGGAGATCTGCAGAACTTGTGGAGAAGAAAATGAAACAAAGCTGCATATAATATGTAAATGCCATGCGTTGGCAAGACACAGAATGGCCACCCCGGAGCTGGCATATCCAGAACCAGGAGGGACTTCATTCAGGGCTCTTGGGTTAGAATAAAAACCAATGGGGACAGTACAAAAGATCCTAAAGGGTCGAAGTGCTGTACGTAAGTACACCCCAATCAAGATAATATAAGAGCCATTCCTTGCGATTACTTTTAATTGACCTCTGACTATGCAATCACCATGAAGGTGTCTATCAAAGAAAAAAATGGTTTCAAATTAAAAGAAACTTCTTTTGACAGAGCATTTATGCCAATAGTTAGTGATTAAATACTCTTTTCTCCTGTCCATAGAGTAGTAATCATAAAAGGTCAAACATTTCTATTATTATATTGTAAAATTACCTAGTTTTATTATTTATACAATGATTTAGGTATATAGCAAATTACGAATATATTGGCTTTGACAGTATGAGTTTGAGCGAGGAGCTGAAGAATTTTCCAGAGCATCCATACTACGTGAGTATCCTGTATCCTCGCATGATGATGGTAACGATGGCGCCGTCAGTACCTACTAAAATATGTAGGTACATAACTTTAAGATTTACTTTGTCAAATGTTGACGGTAAAACGCACTCCACAACGCGTCATATTCTTATTCTCATTTTCTGACACCTACATTATAATATTCCATGTTGCTATATGATTAAGGCGTGGAAAGTCACAAAACGTCAATGTGCAATCTTCATAATCGCCCACGCGATAATGTCGTAGAATAACTCCTAATACAATAAAATTTTATAAGAGGAGAAATTTGTCTCTACAGTACTTTATTTAACTGGGCAAACATACAGCCGACCTGGCGGTAATCTGTCATCATTACCTGTGGACGCTTCCAGCATGTGGACTATTTCAGACGTTGTAGAAACCTGTCTTGGATCTGTGCTCTACGCTTTAGTATCATAAAAAGTCAGTCATTCGTCAATATCTGTACATAAATACAACTTATAATATTTACTAAGTATATTCCTGGTATATTCTAATATATGTTATCATGATGTGTCTATTTACTGAGCATGTACCATGTACCACCGTCTCCTCCCATCATCCTATCAATTGTTACTGAACTAACAAATACAAATGGATATTTTTATGTTTGATCACTATCAAGTAACATGTCGATTTCTTCGTTTTTTGAATTATCAAAATGTGTCCACAAACATACGAAAGATATCATAATATACATATTATACTCGTACATCTTATTTTAGTTTCACCTTCTTTCTTTTCATTTTTCATAAATATTTCTCCACAAATTTCAGCCAAACAACGAATATTCGGAGGAACTGGAACTGATAGAATGTGAAATTCCTGAACCAGAAGTTGAAAAAGAAATATGGGGTCCGCAAACGTCTCTGTGGATGTTGATGTCCGCTCTGATTCTTTGGGCAATTCTCTATTTAATGGTGTTGACGATCAAGATGTGTTTAGACGTCAACATTCGTTCTGTGATCAACGTTACCGGCTTGAACAAGTGGTTCAACGTATCATCATTGATTACTAAAGAAGATAAATATTTGTCGTAGTTGTAAAATGTTTGTGGTCATTGTCTTGTATTAAATTGAAGAGTTAATTTGTCAAAAACGTTGCCTGTTTTATTTTACCAAAAAGAATCATGAATATAGATATTAAGTGGTTTTAACACTATAGGTACTGTCCGATAAGAGATTCCGAAGCGATAAGACAGGGCAGATGTAAGAATGTCTCCGGCGCTAATCCCAGCGTGAGAGAGTATGCGGCGTCCGGCTGGCTTCTCCCCGGCTGTTCGCCGCCCCTGGGATCGCTGGCGTTTGGAGGAGGGGAAATCCACTCGTATGAGCGGTCCCGGGAAGAGGTAATCTGCTGTAGCTCAGGTTGCATCAACACTTGTGCGTGCTGGGGAGTGGGGGAGGCATTCGTGCCCCCTCCCCTCCCCATTGTGTGCCACTGTTGATCCTGATTTATAATATTCTGAGTTGCAGTGGTGTGTAAGTGGGAGTGACGAGTCCCGAGTTCCAACTATTACAGAATGGACTACGAAAAAAGACAGTTAAATAGTTGATTACATACAAAGAAGACTAAAGCTATTTAGATCACCTAATACCTGTTGCAGAAAGATTGTCTGTATGTTTAAGGTAAGTGCCTATTATTTTATAATAATTCACTGTTTGACCATATACTAGCTACCACATACACTAAGGGTTCTCCCAAATTTCACATAATTACCTACGCATTTTATACGCGTAACGCCTGAACGCAAAAGTCTATAAGCAAATCTCACTTGACGGAATTACGTCAGTGCGTCGAGCTTATATCTTTTAGGACCTTTGTATTTGGGCTTTAGATAACTAGATAGATAGATGTAGTAACTAGTATTAATGGTTAATAAGTAAGTAGTGTTAAATAAAAATCTAGATACATTATGTAATTATATATTTTAATAATGAACTTTTTATTTTTTTAACTTTTTATTAGTTTCATCTGCTGCGATATAGTGATACCTACTTCACCAAATAATTGCCATTGCTTAAAAAAATATATTATTATCCACCGGGTGTTGATTTTTCTTTTGGTTTTCTATGTTTTTTTTTTATATGTATATTTTTTTAAGTAAAGTTTAGTAGTTAGTTTTGATGAAGACAAGCACGATTGCTAATGAACATGTCGAGCCGGTCTAGAATCTGTTGAGTGTGATGAAATTGACATTTGAGATACAGGTAGGTATACAGATACTTCAGGAATAGGGAACTTTGTTCCAAGAGATTATGTATTTTCCAAATGCTGCGTATCTTCGGAATGTTGTGTATCATCGGATGAGTAATCTAAATTTGAGTGCTGAGGTCTATCTTAAAAGAACTGCCGCAAAAATCGAGTTATTTAGTTTGTTTAGCTATAGCTATCGATTATAATCCTGTGACCTATGTGACTTACGAGACGCCACGGCCTGCCATGGTGTGCTGCGATGGCACACCGAGGCAGTCCGTGGAATTAAATGGTATGCCACGATGTGCCGCGGTGCCCTGCAGTCGTAGCTGGGCATTAACTCGTTAACCCGCTAATCGTTAATTAACGAAGTTAACAATATCTGGTAAAAATTTTATCGGACACGTTAACTTCCGTTAATATGCAGAAGTCCGTTAATTGTTAACCCTAGAAAGATAACCTTATTTAAACTGCCATTAAAGATAACCATACGCTTCTGAGGCGCATAATACATTTATATTTTTTTTATTATTGAATTTGTATCGTATTTATTAACCTGATAGTTTTAATGTGTGGGTATTGAACTTCTAATGAATAAAACTTTATTAGTTAATTTATTTATATATTTGAAACATTAAACTTAAATCTAAAAATCTCAAAAAAAACAACATAATTCGGAATCTTCCGTTTACAGCAAATTAAAAACACATAATAATTAATTTTTCTCTAAAAGTAATTAAATTATTTCTTATGAACTAGTTAATCAACTAAAAAATAATCAGAGAAAATTATAATTATTTGGCTCCTTATTTGGTTTCATAGACATAGAAAGCCATTTTTTTGTATTCGTCGTAAACTCCAGTTGGCGCATGTTATCTTAGTTAGACAATCTTATTTTTAATCCTGCAAAAGGTACGATGCCGTCTTTTCTCGGCTGGAGATTCTTCTTCATCATCTGTAGAGGTCTACACAACTGATTTTGGAATAACATTATGATAGTTTCTCGCACATAATCGTCCCCGGGCGCAATGGAACATTTATGATGGACTAGGATATACGCATTCAGCATCGCTCACCCAGCCTGACCATACTCTACTCATCGTTTAGTTTTACTATACTACGGCTCTAAATAAGAACCTCAAAGCCTCAGGCTCAACGTCTCGCACAAAACTACACCTCCTTAACCATTGACGTAAGGTCATATTCATGATCATCTTAGTGCTAGACAAATTCGTCTCCTCGACCAGCCCGCGAAGGCAAGAACAACCGAACAACACCTGTTCTGCGATTAACCCTACTTATTCCAACTCTGACCCGAACAAATGCGTCCTTTCGACCAGCCCACAAGAGCATGGACCGAACAATATCATCCCTTCGACCAGCTTCACTACCTTCACTTCTGGACCGGACAAATGCGTCCCTTCGACCAGCCCCCAATGGCATGGACCGAACAACACCATCCCTTCGACCAGCTTCACTACCTTCACGTCTGGACCGGACAAATGCGACCCTTCGACCAGCCCACAATGGCATGGACCGAACAACACCATCCCTTCGACCAGCTTCACTACCTCCACTTCTGGATCGGACAAATGCGTCCCTTCGACCAGCCCACAATAGCATGGACCGCACAACACCGTCCCTTCGACATATCATTTCCATCTCTGAACCGAACAACGTCTTAGTGCCCTTCCATTTGTCAGGCGTCCTTTCGACCAGCCGTTATCATATATGACAACGTGAACCGAACAACCCTTCAATCATCACACAACCGACCCCTCACAGGCCACATCATCGAACTCTCATAGGTCACACATGCAGCGCAGTGCTTCCATTCGGAACGTCGACCAATATAAGTCAGTCCCTCAGACCAAGCACTCACAGCTAGCACATTTTTACGCTCGTAACTGAAACCTTTAGATCCGGCTCTATTTCTCTCCACCAAAAGCCATCTCCAACTTATAGGCATCTATTATGGTACGTCGACCCTTACAAGTCAGCTCTTTCAAACCCATACAACTCGTTAAATAAGTCCACAGCAGTCTCAGTATCCCCTCATCATTAGATGATCCATCTCCCATTACACAAACCGCCGTCTCGGCCGTCTTAAAACCATTACTATAATATCTCAAAGATTCTGGGATATCATTCACACACGGCCACATGTTTCGGTTTCCAAACTAAGCAGAGCCTGCATCACGGAAAACTTACAACCGTTACAACACATATACCACCTTTCCCCTGCAAACACATAGCCAGTAGCTGCCAAGCCAGTAGCTGTCTAGCCAGTAGCTGTCTACGCAATAGCTGTTGTAAGAGTAGCTGTCTAGTGAGTAGCTCTCTAGCGAGTAACTGTACTATAGGCAATTATAGTTGACTTGGGACTAATTTTGTTACTTTTATACTGTATTCTACTATGTTTATGCGTAACTGCATTAATACATTATAACTGCATTGTGAGCTTGTCAATTACAAGTATATGTATACCCATGTGCTGAATAAATATCATTACTAGCTAGCTAGTATCTGTCTAGCCAGTAGCTGCAACAGCTGTCTTAAGATTGGCCTAGAGCCAATAGCTGCCTAGTTAGTATCTGTTTAGCCAGTAGCTGCCTAGCCAGTAGCTGTCTAGCCAGTAGCTGCCTAGGCAGTAGCTGCCTAGCCAGTAGCTGTCTAGCCAGTAGCTGTCTAGCCAGTAGCTGTCTAGGCAGTAGCTGCCTAGCCAGTAGCTGTCTAGCCAGTAGCTTGTCTAGCCAGAAGCTGTCTAGGCAGTAGCTGCCTAGCCAGTAGCTGTCTAGCCAGTAGCTGTCTAGCCAGTAGCTGTCTAGCCAGTAGCTGTCTAGCCAGTATCTGTCTAGCCAGTAGCTGTCTAGCCAGTAGCTGCCTAGCCAGTAGCTGTCTAGCCAGTAGCTGTCTAGCCAGTAGCTTGTCTAGCCAGTAGCTGTCTAGCCAGTAGCTTGTCTAGCCAGTAGCTGTCTAGCCAGTAGCTTGTCTAGCCAGTAGCTTGTCTAGGCAGTAGCTGCCTAGCCAGTAGCTGCCTAGCCAGTTGCTGTCTAGCCAGTAGCTTGTCTAGCCAGTAGCTGTCTAGCCAGTAGCTTGTCTAGCCAGTAGCTGCCTAGCCAGTAGCTGTCTAGCCAGTAGCTGTCTAGCCAGTAGCTTGTCTAGCCAGTAGCTGTCTAGCCAGTAGCTTGTCTAGCCAGTAGCTTGTCTAGCCAGTAGCTGCCTAGCCAGTAGCTGTCTAGCCAGTAGCTATCTAGCCAGTAGCTTGTCTAGCCAGTAGCTGTCTAGGCAGTAGCTGCCTAGCCAGTAGCTGCCTAGCCAGTTGCTGTCTAGCCAGTAGCTTGTCTAGCCAGTAGCTGTCTAGGCAGTAGCTGCCTAGCCAGTAGCTGCCTAGCCAGTAGCTGCCTAGCCAGTAGCTGTCTAGCCAGTAGCTGTCTAGCCAGTAGCTTGTCTAGCCAGTAGCTGCCTAGCCAGTAGCTGCCTAGCCAGTAGCTGCCTAGCCAGTAGCTGCCTAGCCAGTAGCTGCCTAGCCAGTAGCTGTCTAGCCAGTAGCTGTCTAGCCAGTAGCTGTATCGCGAGTAATAGTACTGACAGGTTTACGTGCTCTCCGAGGCACGGGGCTGTAATACCGACGACTCCGTCAAATGATAGTGAGAAATTGTCTTAACAGAAAAATAAATCTAAATCATATTTGGTCTTGATCTTGGCAATTTTGTTTTTTGTTTCTCGGGGGCTGAAGGCTGACCTTACCAGCGAGTATTCTCTGTGGTAGTCAGGTCCTCAATTTTTGTCAAAAGATGAAATGTACAGGCCAAATATGCCCAATAAATGCGTTAGACAGGATATAACAGAAATAGTATATCTCATGTCATAGATCTCTCTACGCAATAGCTGTCGTACAAGTAGCTGCCTAGCGAGTAGCTATCTACGCAGTAGCTGTCTAGTGAGTAGCTGTCTAGCGAGTAACTGTACTATAGGCAATTATAGTTGACTTGGGACAAATTCTGTTACTTTTGTACTGTATTCTACTATGTTTATGCGTAACTGCATTACTACATTATGACTGCATTGTGAGCTTGTCAATTACAAGTATAATATGTATATGTGCTGAATAAATATCATTACTAGCTAGCTAGTATCTGTCTAGCCAGTAGCTGCAACAGCTGTCTTAAGATTTGCCTAGAGCCAATAGCTGCCTAGTTAGTATCTGTTTAGCCAGTAGCTGCCTAGCCAGTAGCTGTCTAGCCAGTAGCTGTCTAGCCAGTAGCTGTCTAGCCAGTAGCTGTCTAGGCAGTAGCTGCCTAGCCAGTAGCTGTCTAGCCAGTAGCTTGTCTAGCCAGTAGCTTGTCTAGCCAGTAGCTGCCTAGCCAGTAGCTGCCTAGCCAGTAGCTGTCTAGTCAGTAGCTGTCTAGCCAGTAGCTGTCTAGCCAGTAGCTGTCTAGCCAGTAGCTGTATCGCGAGTAATAGTACTGTCAGGTTTACGTGCTCTCCGAGGCACGGGGCTGTAATACCGACGACTCCGTCAAATGATAGTGAGAAATTTTCTTAACAGAAAAATAAATCTAAATCAATTTTGGTCTTGATCTTGGCAATTTTGTTTTTTTTTTTTCTCGGGGGCTGAAGGCTGACCTTACCAGTATTCTCTGTGGTGGTCAGGTCCTCAATTTTTGTCAAAAGATGAAATGTACAGGCCAAATATGCCCAATAAATGCGTGAGACAGGATCTAACAGAAATAGTATATCTCATGTCATAGATCTCTCTACGCAATAGCTGTCGTACAAGTAGCTGCCTAGCGAGTAGCTATCTACGCAGTAGCTGTCTAGTGAGTAGCTGTCTAGCGAGTAACTGTCCTATAGGCAATTATAGTTGACTTGGGACAAATTTTGTTACCTTTGTACTGTATTCTACTATGTTTATGCGTAACTGCATTACTACATTATTACTGAATTGTGAGCTTGTCAATTACAAGTATAATATGTATATGTGCTGAATAAATATCATTACTAGCTAGCTAGTATCTGTCTAGCCAGTAGCTGCAACAGCTGTCTTAAGATTTGCCTAGAGCCAATAGCTGCCTAGTTAGTATCTGTTTAGCCAGCAGCTGTCTACCGAGTAGGTGTCTAGCCAGTAGCTGTCTAGCCAGTAGCTGTCTAGCCAGTAGCTGCCTAGCCAGTAGCTGCCTAGCCAGTAGCTGTCTAGGCAGTAGCTGCCTAGCCAGTAGCTGTCTAGGCAGTAGCTGCCTAGCCAGTAGCTTTCTAGCCAGTAGCTGTCTAGCCAGTAGCTGTTTAGCAAGTAGGTGTCTAGCCAGTAGCTTGTCTAGCCAATAGCTATTTAGCCAGTAGCTTAGCCAGTAGCTTAGCCAGTAGCTGCCTAGCCAGTAGCTGTCTAGCCAGTAGCCTAGCCAGTTGGTGTCCAGCCAGTTGCTGTCTAGCGAGTAGCTGCCTAGCTAGTAGCTGTGTAGCCAGTAGCCTAGCCAGTAGCTGCCTAGCCCGTAGCTGTCTAGCCCGTAGCTGTCTAGCCAATAGCTGTCTAGCTAGTAGCTGTCTAGCCAGTAGCTTGTCTAGCCAGTAGCTGTCTAGCCAGTAGCTGTCTAGCCAGTAGCTGCCTAGCCAGTAGCTGTCTCGCGAGTAGCTATTTAGGCAATAGCTGTTGCACTATTAGCTGGCTGCCTAGCTAGTAGTTATCTAGGCAATAGCTGTCGTACGATTAGTTGACTAGCGAATAGCTATCTAGGCAATAGCTGTTGTACGATTAGCTGCCTAGCTAGTAGTAATCTAGGCCATATTTGTCGCACTATTTACTGGCTGCCTAGCTAGTAGTTATCTAGGCAATAGCTGTCGTACGATTCGTTGACTAGATAATAGCTATCTAGGCAATAGCTGTCTTTTGAGTAGCTGTCTTTCAATTAGCTTTCTTTTAGCTAACATGGTTGCACAGTTACAGTTTCACGGGCCGGTTGGTTTGATTTCCACCCAGGACAGATATACATACATATGTGTGCATAAACATGTCTGTTTGTATTTACAAATAAAAGTAGTAGGTATATGTAGTATATCAATCATCTGGATTCCATAGTACAAGCTCTGTTCGTGCATCATCGGCTCTCGTCGGCTGGCATCGGCTGGGACGCGCGGACGCAGGTGCTCGCCCGGTCTGATGGGCACTCTCGGCGGACGAACCGCACCGAAGACAGGCGCGTTTACTTATTCTTATATATATAGTCCATGTTTTAATTATATTATCTTGTACTGCATAAACTAGTATTACAGTCCACTAGTCTTTCATTTACAAGCTCTGCTTAGTTTGGGATCAGAAGGCCGTGTGTGAAGCCCACAATCCCAGGATTTTAGATAATAAGATATTATTATGCTACCTCTATATTTGGCACCATTGGAGCAGCCATGATCCCAAAGCTATATTTATGCAATCTAGGCAACAGCTGTCTTACGATTAGCTTCCTCGCGAGTAGCTTTCTACGCAATAGCTGTCGTACAAGTAGCTGTCTAGCGAGTAACTGTACTATAGGCAATTATAGTTGACTTGGGACTAATTTTGTTACTTTTATACTGTTTCTACTATGTTTATGCGTAACTGCATGTCGCAGATTCTGACGGATTTAACTCCGAAACATCGTCGGTGTCCGCCATCATGCACGTGGTTAAAAGAATCAGTGCGCACACCCGGCGCAGTCGAGCTCTGGATGCCAACTGTGTCGTATCGCTAACACACTAATGTCACTTAGACAACTGACAGACGTCAAACGTCACATGCGACAGTTCATAGACAACCTCGACTCGAACTACTGACTCAGTGAGTAGTGTTTTCCAAACGCTAATAGATGGCGTTACTAGTACGTAAACAGTCCTTTAACTTAATTTCTCCGACACGGCCATTCTGACAACCAACGCGCTCTCGCGTTGTTACTCGCTGACATAATCAACATGTATTACAGCTCTTCAGTTTGGCAAGGACACAAAGCGTTACAATCGGCTTTCAATGTTACACAAAGCAAAGCCTAAAGGCTTTCAGCATTTACCACAAAGCGTTAAAGCTTTCGTCATTAGTTAGAGGGCGTACCTCACACAATGCAAAGCGTTGAAACTTTCAGCATAAAATGCAACGCACAGCAAAGCGTTGAATCTTTCAGCATAAACTGCATTACACAGCAAAGCGTTGCAGCTTTCAGCATAAACTGCAATACACAGCAAAACGTTGAAGCTTTCAGCAGAAACTGCATCACACAGCAAAGCGTTACAGCTTTCAGCATAAACGGCAACACACAGCAAAGCGTTGAAGCTTTCACCATAAACTGCAACACGCAGTAAAGCGTTGAAGCTTTCATCATAAACTTCAATACACAGCAAAGCGTTGAAGCTTTCAGCATAAACTGCATCACACAGCAAAGCGTTGCAGCTTTCAGCATAAACGGCAACACACAGCAAAGCGTTGAAGCTTTCAGCATAAACTGCAATACACAGCAAAGCGTTGAAGCTTTCAGCATTGCACAGAGGCAGCACTTAACAAAAGGTATAAAAAGGTTGCAGCTTTCAGCATCAACCTTGGGTCACGACTAATGAGCCCAACCTTACTGCAAAGCGTAATGGCTTTCAGCAGGACATCAGGACGAAGCGATAAGGCTTTCAATCCACCCTTCAATAAAGCGTAGTAGCTTTCAGTTTAAATAAAACATTTTATCAATCAGCAATGAACATAAGTCTTTTATCAACACAGGTTTACGTTCAACAAAACAATGTAATTATCGTTCAACTCAAACAATGATCATGATTCAATACAGTAATTCCATCCAAATTACTAATTACACCAAATTAGGATACCAAATTAATCAATACAATTTGTTCCATAATTAAATAAAACTATTCAATTATGGGTTCTACAGGATCAAGACATTCTGCCAATTCAGGTAAACTAGCTGGATATTTACGCAGTCGTTCATGGCACACATATTGGGCCCGTCCCCCAGATGCTGTTTCCATCCTATAACGCTCATTGGAACACACTTTAGCTACCCTGTAAGGGGCTTTTCTTTATACTCTTCCAGGATTCATTTTTATAATTTTCGGCCACTGTAAAACAATTTGTCAAGGTGGACATCATTCGCTCCACCCGTCCATTAGCTCGGCTAACACCACTGGCAATCTCATGGAACTCAATGGCTCAACCTCGGCATAAATCCTGAAAGTCTTGACCAGTAAAAGATGTACCTTGATCAGAGAGAATTCGTTTCGGGGTTCTAAATATGTGGACAAAGCTACGTAGTGCCTCGCAAGCAGAGTGTTAAATCTTTGACACACATTAACTGACAAAATTTTGTAAAAGCATCTACGATTACTATCACATACTCCTTAGAGGTCTTGCTACAAGTTCGAAAATTATAGGTAAGTGCGCAATGCAGCGTCACGAACTCAAAGCACGAAGCTTGCGATAGTCAATTGTCACAAGCACGAAGCGCGGAGCTTTCAATACTCAATCATCACAAGCATAAAGCGCGGAGCTTTCAATGCTCAACCGCCACAAGCACAAAGCGCGGAGCTTCCAATGCTCAACCACCACAAGCACAAAGCGCGAAGCTGCTTTCAATGCTCAACCGTCTCAAGCACAAAGCGCGGAGCTTTCAATGCTCAAGTTTCAGGAACTCTAAGTAGGGTATTTCCCTTATCACACAATTTATTTCAAATCATCCAGCTTTATTACTCATAATGTAACACATAAATGTGTCTTACAATGAACTCCAATAATCATTTTAAACGTTAGAATTTAACTCAACCATCGGCATTAACTACACTGTTATTTCTGACTACAACTGTCAAATTCAAGTTTTTCGTAACATACATAGGTACTTAACGCGTCCACCAGCTATTGGCTGTTCCTTGTATCTATCGTTGTCATAGACCTCTATTATCTTACAAGGATTTGAAAACTTTTCACTTCATTTGTTTATTGTTAGAATAGAATAGAATACTCTTTATTGTACACACTCAAACAGAATAATTACATAGAAGGCAAAACAAATAACACAATTTGTTAGGGTTCTTTCCGACAAAAACAACGTCTCCTATTTTAAATGGACGAATTTTAACTTTGGTATTGCCATAACGCACCTTATCAGCATGAGCTAGCCCGTCCATCCTGCATTTTGCTTCACATCTAAGTTCGTAGAGGTTAACCTTACCATATTTTTGGACAAGGGCATTAATTTTGGAGGAGAACTTTTATTACAACCCATCAAAAATGGAAGCGGACTTCTAACTGTACTTCTAACTATGGTACAATTTAGCGCAATTTGGATTTTACCTGAAGCTGCCTTCCAGAACCTACGCTCGTGGTTCTCGGTTATAGTGAAGCAATTAATTAGAATAGTTCGGGAAGCTACGCAACATCCTCCCATCACAAATAACGCAGTGTTTCAAGTCTAAAGTCTTTCACGTGGTCTCTCACCACTGGACTCACAAGAAGGCTCAAGGTCACTCACAGAACGGAGAGGGGCACGCCCGGAGCATCCCCGCGCGACCGAACAAAAACGTCGCAATCCGCAGGCGAAACAAAGCAGCCGACATAAAAATTGTGTCACAAATCAGTAAGTTAGTATTTTGAGTTCAATATACCTAGTTTGTAAGTACAACATTTGTATGCCATGTACAATATGGCAAATGTGTGAAACTTAAATGATGTAAACAATAACACCTGTATTCACCACATTTATACAAATAAAGATATTATGATTGTGATTATGATTATAACCAAAAAATTGCCAAACCGAAACGGCAGCGGGCGGGGCACACAGCTCCCAACACCGACGGCCGCTGGATCAGACAGGCTCCCGACCGGGGACCACGCACCGGAAGACGCAGCGCGGGCAGGCCCCCCACAAGGAGGGCCGACCACTGCGGAGATTCCCGGGGGAGGCCTCCGTCCAGTAGACGTCTTTCGGCTAACAATGATGATGAATTATTACTTGAACAGACACGAATCTCTCCACTTGTCAGTAATTGAGAAACGTCTTTACAGTCGATCAAATCAATACGCCATAGCTTGTACAAGTGTCAAGATTCTGTAATAAACAAACTTCAGCATGGACCTCGCGAGTGATGCGGATGACTTTGTTACTAATATTCAAGCTCAATCCCGGTTAAGTAAAAACATCTCTACCTATCATAACATCATGAGGCAAAATATGTGAATCTACAATTACAAAAGTCACTTCTCACACACGAGTACTTCGTTGACCTTGACAGGCAGATAAGTAATGGAATCAGGCGTTACTTTGCGGAAATCCATAACAATCAAAATACAAAATCAATATGTAGTGTTAATTCCGCTAATTGTCACCAGTACGATACCCAACACGTGTTTCAGTCCTCCACGGACCATTCGCAAGGGCTGCTAACTCGTCGAGGGCTCAAAGGAGACTCCTATTTTGATTGACAGGCAGACTAATACGGGAAAAAGAAAATGTAATGTTCGACCCAATACCTGTCAGGCGCGTGGATATAAAATCTCAAGTACCTGTATGGTTATCAACAAATCATTTACGAATTAGGGAACAATCTGTCTGTTACCAACCACTGTCCACAAGAGCGTGTACGTGACAACTTGCCCCTACATCCATAGACTTCGAAATAAACCGTTCAAACTATTTAACCTTCAGAACGCGCATATTGTCACCATAAAAATTAAATATAACAAACGTTGGGCGTATTTTCAACATCTAAAAGTATAAACCACACAAAACAACACGTGTTATGAATTTCACAGATATCAAAAATTGTTCAGTGCAGCATTAGGTCATCAAGTGCCTTTTAAACAATATAATAAAAGTACTTACATGTTTCTTCTCATAAAATAAAGATTCACCACTCACACTCGACACGAGGCACTTTTACTTTAGAGGTTACTTTAAATTTACTCTAATACAAACTGGTGAATTCTCCCCAATGCAGAATCGCCCATGCCATCGCCTTACTTGCAAAAAGACAGCACGATCAACTTCGCCTCGAAAAGAACAAACCAATTATTTTAACTCCAAGACTCGACCGACAGAAAGGCAGCCTAACTATCAGAGCCCGTACTCTCTTCACTGTTAAATAAAAACTTCTTCCACGTTCACTGATGCACCAAAAACTATTCTTCAACGATAAACACGAACTGGCCGAGAGACTCCGCTTATCGCGAGTAACCACATCGAAACACGAAATCAGTAGGCGTGTTTTAAACAAGTCTGAACATACCTGAGTATCCGAGATATCTGCGATAACAACTTCGATTTTGTTACCTTCGCTCCAAGCAGGCTTCAACCAGTTAATCAAGGCAAGCTTGTAAGTCGAGTACTCCACGTATGTAAGTTCTCGCACGGTCACTGCACCATACGTCACCATATCTTGAAAAAGGTCATCAATCTCTCGGTCGCCGCAAACTGTCTTGATACACGCTCCTTTGCTTCGTCTAACGTTTTGCACAACGGGTACGACTTCGAAGTCCATTTGCGAGCTCGACATCGAAGATGTGTCAATGTAACGTATCGAGTTTCGTAATCGGTCCACAAGTTTGCGATACAGCCGTAAATTCACAATCAGCGGGGTTGTATTTTCATGGTTATTTTTCAAACTTGTAACGACACTATTTTCGCGACGTGGTGGAACCGAATCACGAAAATATTCTTGATTTTGAGTAGCAGGCATTGCGGTAGACACGTAGGATGATTTTGGAATCGATCCCACCGCTGCTGTCACAGATACTGACGGATTTAACTCCGAAACATCGTCGGTGTCCGACATCATGCACGTGGTTAAAAGAATCAGTGCGCACGCCCGGCGCAGTCGAGCTCTGGATGCCAATTGTGTCGTATCGCTAACACACTAATGTCACTTAGACAACTGACAGACGTCAAACGTCACATGCGACAGTTCATAGACAACCTCGACTCGAACTACTGACTCAGTGAGTAGTGTTTTCCAAACGCTAATAGATGGCGTTACTAGTACGTAAACAGTCCTTTAACTTAATTTCTCCGACATGCATTACTACATTATTACTGCATTGTGAGCTTGTCAATTACAAGTATATGTAACCCATGTGCCTAATAAATATCATTACTAGCTAGCTAGTATCTGTCTAGCCAGTAGCTGCAACAGCTGTCTTAAGATTTGCCTAGAGCCAATAGCTGCCTAGTTAGTATCTGTTTAGCCAGCAGCTGTCTACCGAGTAGGTGTCTAGCCAGTAGTTGCCTAGCTAGTCACTGTCTACAGAGTAGGTGTCTAGCCAGTAGTTGCCTAGCTAGTCACTGTCTAGCCAGTTGCTGTCCAGCCAGTTGCTGTCTAGCGAGTAGCTGCCTAGCTAGTAGCTGCCTAGCCAGTAGCTGCCTAGCCGGTAGCTGTCTAGCCAGTACCTGTCTAGCCAGTAGCTGTCAAGCCAGTAGCTGTCTTGCCAGGAACTGCCTAGCCAGTAGCTGCCTAGCCAGTAGCTGCCTAGCCAGTAGCTGCCTAGCCAGTAGCTGTCTAGCCAGTTGCTGTCCAGCCAGTTGCTGTCTAGCGAGTAGCTGCCTAGCTAGTAGCTGCCTAGCCAGTAGCTGCCTAGCCAGTAGCTGTCTAGCCAGTAGCTGTCTAGCCAGTAGCTGTCTAGCCAGTAGCTGTCTAGCCAGTAGCTGTCTAGCCAGTAGCTGTCTAGCCAGTAGCTTGTCTAGCCAGTAACTTGTCTAGCCGTTAGCTGTCTTGCCAGGAGCTGCCTAGCCAGTAGCTGCCTAGCCAGTAGCTGTCTAGCCAGTAGCTGCCTAGCCGGTAGGTGTCTAGCCAGTAGCTGTCTAGCCAGTAGCTGTCTAGCCAGTAGCTGTCTAGTCAGTAGCTATCTAGCTAGTAGCTGTCTAGACAGTAGCTGTCTAGGCAGTAGCTGTCTAGCCAGTAGCTGTCTCGCGAGTAATAGTACCGACAGGTTTACGTGCTCTCCGAGGCACGGGGCTGTAATACCGTCAACTCCGTCAAATGATAGTGAGAAATTATCTTAACAGAAAAATAAATCTAAATCAATTTAGGTCTTGATCTTTACTATTTTGCTTTTGTTCCTCGGGGGCTGAAGGCTGACCTTACCAGCGAGTATTCTCTGTGGTGGTCAGGTCCTCAATTTTTGTGAAAAGATGAAATGTACAGGCCAAATATGCCCAATAAATGCGTGAGACAGGATCTTACAGAAATAGTATATCTCATGTCATAGATCTCCCTACGCAATAGCTGTCGTACAAGTAGCTGCCTAGCGAGTAGCTATCTACGCAATAGCTGTTGTACGAGTAGCTGTCTAACCAGTAGCTTGTCTAGCCAGTAGCTGTCTAGCCAGTAGCTTGTCTAGCCAGTAGCTGTCTAGCCAGTAGCTGTCTAGCCAGTAGCTTGTCTAGCCAGTAGCTGTCTAGCCAGTAGCTGTCTCACCAGTAGCTGTCTAGCCAGTAGCTGTCTAGCCAGTAGCTGCCTGGCCAGTAGCTGTCTAGCCAGAAGCTGTCTAGCCATAGCTGCCTAGCCAGTAGCTGTCTAGTCAGTAGCTGTCTAGCCAGTAGCTGTCTAGCCAGTAGCTGTCTAGCCAGTAGCTGTCTCGCGAGTAATAGTACCGACAGATTTACGTGCTCTCCGAGGCACGGGGCTGTAATACCGTCAACTCCGTCAAATGATAGTGAGCAAATTTCTTAACAGAAAAATAAATCTAAATCAATTTAGGTCTTGATCTTTACTATTTTGTTTTTGTTCCTCGGGGGCTGAAGGCTGACCTTACCAGCGAGTATTCTCTGTGGTGGTCAGGTCCTCAATTTTTGTCAAAAGATGAAATGTACAGGCCAAAATATGCCCAATAAATGCGTGAGACAGGATCTAACAGAAACAGTATATCTCATGTCATAGATCTCCCTACGCAATAGCTGTCGTACAAGTAGCTGTCTAGCGAGTAGCTATCTACGCAATAGCTGTTGTACGAGTAGCTGTCTAGCGAGTAACTGTACTATAGGCAATTATAGTTGACTTGGGACTAATTTTGTTACTTTAATACTGTATTCTACTATGTTTATGCGTAACTGCATTACTACATTATTACTGCATTGTGAGCTTGTCAATTACAAGTATATGTATACCCATGTGCTGAATAAATATCATTTCTAGCTAGCTAGTATCTGTCTAGCCAGTAGCTGCAACAGTTTTCTTAAGATTTGCCTAGAACCAATAGCTGCCTAGTTAGTATCTGTTTAGCCAGCAGCTGTCTACCGAGTAGGTGTCTAGCCAGAAGTTGCCTAGCCAGTAGCTGTCTAGCCAGTTGCTGTCCAGCCAGTTGCTGTCTAGCGAGTAGCTGCCTAGCCAGTAGCTGCCTAGCCAGTAGCTGCCTAGCCAGTAGCTGCCTAGCCAGTAGCTGCCTAGCTAGTAGCTGTCTGGCCAGTAGCTGTCTAGCCAGTAGCTGTCTAGCCAGTAGCTTGTCTAGCCAGTAGCTGTCTAGCCAGTAGCTGCCTAGCCAGTAGCTGCCTAGCCAGTAGCTGTCTAGCCAGTAGCTGTCTAGCCAGTAGCTGTCTCGTGAGTAATAGTACCGATAGATTTACGTGCTCTCCGAGGCACGGGGCTGTAATACCGTCAACTCCGTCAAATGATAGTGAGAAATTTTCTTAACAGAAAAATAAATCTTAATCAATTTTGGTCTTGATCTTGGCTATTTTGTTTTTTGTTTCTCGGGGGCTGAAGGCTGACCTTACCAGCGAGTATTCTCTGTGGTGGTCAGGTCCTCAATTTTTGTCAAGAGATGAAATGTACAGGCCAAATATGCCCAAAAATGCGTGAGACAGGATCTAACAGAAATAGTATATCTCATGTCATAGATAATAACTTAATTTAATTTCATCAATCACACAATCAGTCATTTCATAAACTAATTCATAATTTCATTACTTAAGTAATTTTCAGATTTTAATATGTTACTTTAATCACTTGCATATTGGTCATCAATTGTATTGGCCGCGTGGTGGCAGAGACTGGCTAAAATAATAGTATAAAAAATATGTTTCAAAAATAAGTCAAGCTATTTAAATGGGTCAAATTACCTACATCAAGGATTCATTTAAAATTACCCATTTATTGCAGCTTAGCTTATGCCAGGCCAGTATAGTTAGCTGTTCGCAAGGGGAGGGGGTATAAAATGCCTACCTGTGTATATTTGTTTGCCTCACCGTCAAGGCCGTTCATGTTGAGCTTGTTACAGATCTAACGACTTTCTCCGCTTGAGGCCCTCTGCTAGATCGGCGGCAGCACCCGCTATCCTAGAAGTAGTTTGGACGTGCGAAGGGGCTAGTATATCTACGCACTTAGCATCCCAAACCAACGGCCGTCCACGACTCCAAGGCACCAATGTCAAGCCGTCGGGTCTCTTACCACCGCTACGTGAAATACCGTTCGGCTCCATAGTAGCCGGCACGTTAACAGTGGCAAGGGCCCGACGGATGATATAATTTAGGGCAGCGTGACGAGAAAACCGCCCTGCACTGCGGCGGCAAGAGAGGCCATGGTGACCTAAACGGTCTACCTCCATTCCGCAATGGCATGGAGTAATTTAGGAATAATGCCGTTCGGGCAGGCCACAGACAAAGCATTCCTAGCTTCCTCCATACCTATCAAAGGTATATCACCGAGTGATGGGCCGATTATTTTGGCGTATAGCTTGGCGCTAGCGTGGATAGATGAAAGCTGGTAAGGAAACACTTGTAATTTTGCAGATGCCTATGCCTCCCAATCGAATCGGGAGAGAGGCTTGGCACCAAGAACTAACCGGTAGAGAACAATTTAAAATTTTAATTAAAATATTTTTAATAGTACTATCCAAACTTGTCAAAAGCGAGTTTTTGTTCCAAAAAGGACCCTAGTTGTAAAGGTTGAAGTTTAATATTTAGTTTTCGGTGAATGTGCCTGCAGCAGACTTTAGAAGCGATTCTTCTGTAGGAACAACCTATGGCTATGGGCCTGACACCGCCATCATTTTTTTTAAAGCGTATAGTTTTGCGCCATAAAGGAGAGGCGCGATCCGTGCATGCACTTTTGCCCATAAGCATGAAATTAATTAGGGAAGTGACGTCTTTCAAAAGAGCCCGGCCGGTCTCTCCAGAGGCACCAAACATTAAATCTTTAAGATATTGGGGGCTAAGGCCATCGAGACCACCGGCAGAACCATTTTTAAAGGATAGCAACGCCGCCTTAACCTCCTTATATGTTACCTGCATGGGTTCTATAGGGTTTGACGATATCGGTGGGAGGCGAGGTCTTTGAGCTGGTGGATGCTTCTCAAATAGGGCTGATAAAGTTACAGGCGTGTCAGGAGCAACTACGTCATTGGCAAACAAAAGTTAGGCGGCCCCTCTCAAATCACCGTCACTCACTTTGGATTCAACTTTATTAAAAATGTTTTGAGTTAGCGGTAATTTGCCATTTATTCTAGAAGGGTCTGCAATTAGAAGGTTATTGTTATTGAAAGAGGTAGAATGTGACGCTGAACAGTTATTTTTTAAAGAGGTAGTTAGTGAGCTCTTACTGTCTGAGCAGTGTAATATTTGAAAAGGAAAAGACAGCAATTGCTCCCAGGAACGTTCTGAATTATCGCTAATTGCCTTTTGAATTTCAGAAGACAAATTTTGAGCTATCAAAATACGTGCAGCACGATGGATACGTTTTACTACCGGAATTGTTATTGGGTATTTACATACACTTGTACTTGTCAAGCTCACAATGCAGTACATAAACATAGTTTAATACAGTAATTAAAGCAATAAAAATATTTTAATTTAGCCCGTCCGTGCGGTCTGTTTCGTCACATATATCTATCGAATCCTTAAATAAATAGCAAGTTACTAAGCTATTATTGTTACATGTAGCAATAGTATATTAAAAATTAAAGAATTGAAAACAACGAGCAGTTGGCTAGGGCAAAAGGCTCTGCCAGTAGCTTAATTTAGGCGACTAATACCTGATGGGCACCCTTATGGGGCTGTAGCTCAGGCGGCCGCTGAAGTTAAAAGATGGAATTCGAAATAGGGGTCTGATCACTTGCACGGGAATATGAACCCACGATCTTGAGCATTCTACCGATAGACCACTCCTTGGTATATGCCTTCCTTAGAGTTCTATTTTGATGAATATACAACTACTACCCTTATATACATAGCTGGGCATTAACTCGTTAATCCGCTAATCGTTAATTAACGAAGTTAACATTTTGATTAACGGATTAACTGGTACAAATTTTATCGGACACGTTAACTTCCGTTAATATGCAGAAGTCCGTTAATTGTTAACCCTAGAAAGATAACCTTATTTAAACTGCCATTAAAGATAACCATACGTTCCTGAGGCGCATAATACATTTATATTTTTTTTATTATTAAATACATTTTTATCGTATTTATTAACCTGATAGTTTTAATGTGTGGGTATTGAACTTATAATGAATAAAACTTTATTAGTTAATTTATTTATATATTTGAAAAATTAAACTTAAATCTAAAAACCTCAAAAAAAAAAACAACAAAATTCGGAAGCGTCCGTTTACAGCAAATTAAAAACACAAAATAATTTATTTTTTCTAAAAAGTAATTAAATTCTTTCTTATGAACTAGTTAATTAACTAAAAAATTATCAGAGAAAATTGTAATTATTTGGCTCCTTATTTGGTTTCATAGACATAGAAAGCCATTTTTTTGTATTCGTCATAAACTCCAGTTGGCGCATGTTATCTTAGTTACACAATCTTTTTTTTATTCCTGCAAAAGGTACGATGCCGTCTTTTCTCGGCTGGAGATTCTTCTTCATCATCTGTAGAGGTCTACACAACTGATTTTGGAATAACATTATGATAGTTTCTCGCACATGCTTTGGCAAAGTCTTTCTGGCAGCATCGATTCAGATGACTGGGTGTTTAACTTTTCCATATATTCCCTTCTGTTGTTAGGGGAGACTTTTGCTCATGAAGGGGAGTATGCACCTTATACCCGACGAAAAAATTACACATTTGGATTATAGAAGTACCTATTTTGTTTTGTTTCTATCCTGTTAACTTCCAGAAACTAAACCAACAGGTTTTATAAGTTCACTAATGCAAAGATATAAAAATAAAATTTTACACATATTAACGGATTAACGTTTAACGTTAACTTGCGTTAATTCTTCCGAAATGTAACGCTTTAACGTTTAACGAAGCTAACTTTTTTGTAGCGGATTAATGATTAACGAAGTTAACTATTTGATTAACGGTGCCCAGCTATGCCTGCAGTATGCTATGGCTTGCCGCGGCGCCCTGCGGCATGCCATGACGTGCCGTTGTGCCCTGCGGTATGCCACGATGTATCGTAAACGTAGGTAATATTAATTCTAAATTTGATGAAACAGGGATAAAAATAACATGATCAAAAATGAAACCCTAAGCCGTGCCGCAACGTCAGTTAGCACCGGCCTAAATAATTCGAAAACATTAGTATGTTTTCATAGCTGAATAATTTAAAACAAAATTTGTTTTAAATTAATGAGATAATCTCAACATTTTTAAGTTATGTACTTGAGAGTGAAAACCACGTACCTACAGCATAACTATTTACTTACAGGATAAGCTAAACACCGTCGGCAAAATTTAATGGACACCTAAAATTAAATATGCAATAATTAACACGGTGTTTATAGAAATGAATACAATAAGTTACATCAATTGATTAAAATAAAAATTAATAAGTATAACTTTTTTCATTGAACATGTCGTACTTAGGTAGCTACGAGTTTTACATAAGGATAGTGAAGGCAAAGCGGGTTAGAATTTAATTGTACAGCCGCCAGCACATCAAGCTACCCCAATCTGTCAAATTTCCGCAAATGAAACGGAGCCTTATGCTTTTGTGATAAAGTTGAAAATCTAGTAAAGAAATTTGACAGCTTGAGGTAGCTGGATTTGCTGGCGTCTGTACATAAATTTATTTTTTAAGTAGAAGTTAGAAGTTTAGTGAAACTAAAATTCACGAAATGTACTTACCTAATTAATATTACAAAAAATAATCTTAAAAGTTTTACCACCGCCTATTTTATTTAGAGCAAAGAAAATATAATAAATTACGTTTAGTTTATAGCGCGAATGTTAAAATATAGCTGAAATGTGTTTTCTTTTTAATTATCTGTGGTATGACAGACTCAGGGTACTTTTCCCGATTGTAGGGTAATCTTAGTCAAGAGGAGACTAAGCCTGAGAATAACACATAGAATTCGATGAATTTAAAAATAAAATAATGTGCAACAGATATTTTAGGAGAAATAATTTTTGTATTTTTGAAGTTATACTTCTTTAAGCGCATTATAAACACGTGATTACACGCGATTTACAACAAGTGTTTTAGTTTCATACAAGTGCGAATTATATATGTGCTAATAAATTATATTGAGTAGTGATTTAACTTGAATATTTTGATTACTATTATTTACTTTTTTTAAATATTAGAAAAAAATAAAAGTGCTCATAGACTTTTTCAAGTGCTCCACTATAATTGAGGTAAACTATCCGTATAATTATACGAGTATGCAATTAAATGTATGTAAAATGTCAGTGAATGTTCCACGGGATGAATCGTAATGAAAATGCAAGTTGTCCGAATCAAACCACGTCTTTATGAACACTAATATGAAAAATGTATAAAAATGTTTTGCTACATGTCATTGCACTAAGTACCAAATGTAGGTTGCGATCAAAGTGCAACAACGCGGGCCTTTTCTAACATAATTTGCTAAATAAACATTAAAATCATGTACGTGCACCGTATATATTATTAATTGATATATATTAAAAAAATATTTTATCACGCACGTAGATACATACATAGGTACACGCAAGCATTTTTTTAGGGTTTTGAGGTTTACATTTCTTTAATAGGAACCACGACCTGCCATCATTAAATCAAATGACTGTTGAAATATTTTTGATGCATTCGAAACGAAACTTTGTTAAAGGCCTGTACCGTATATCAATTCCTTAGGTACTAGATTGTTTAAATTAAAATGGAAAATAACTTGTGGTTTCACATAGCATTTGAAAATATTGCACAAATTTTAAAAATCTATTTGCTCAGATGCGACTTCTAATAATAATAATATACTTTCTGAAGAAAAAAAGGTTATTTAACTGATACCTTTAGACTTTCTGACTAATTGCGTCTACTTTAATTCTATAAGAATGAAAGAGGATAGGTAGGAAAGCTGGATTTAGTATTGAAGTATATATTTCCCCTCTATTTGCTCTCCATTTACACAATCTTAGGTGTAGGATACACTTCTAACATAAAATTACCATCAATATTCTTATTTTCGCTATGATTCTTCTTCTTCTTTTTATAAATGGCAATTAGTGCCGATGTCGACAATTCTGCCAATGTCAGATTGTGAAATGCGCTATGATTATTATATGATCGGAAAAAATTAAATTTTCTATTGTCACATAGCTGTCATTCTTGTGACAGACACGACAGACACAATCACCAGAGACTATGTAATTGTACAAACACAGTTATATAGGTAGCGATTACTAAACGTAGTTAATAGGTTATATGGTCTTTGTCAATATTTTCTTTCATTCGCATTCGCAATTTGCTTTGGTCATTTGTATATTTTTTTATAATATTATCAATAGAATTCATTTACGCGTTACTATATAGAATAAGTAAACTGTGTGAAAGTTTCCAAGGCAAATATGCCTTCGATCGACGTGATGCCCCCTCCGGGGCTGCCACACGACGCATTGCCTGAGGAGCCCCAAGCGCCGCCTCCACCAGTGATTGGGATCATTTATCCTCCGCCTGAAGTGAGGAGTATCCTTTACACAATAATAGATATATGAATATTCTTGAGTATGTTTTTTATGTACTGGAATAGACCCATTTGTTATCCTTGAACAATATAACCTTTTGTGTGTACAAACATAATACCTATTTGATTATGTATCCTTCTGGTCGAACTTTGAGCTTGGCAGCCAGTTTCAATGGAAACTAGCCATCTGCGCGGGATTTATTATAGTGCAGAAGTGAGTGTACAAACACAAGTACACTTTCTTCTCCCTCACTCTTATGATCTGATGGCTTGACATGCGCTGACACAAGTGGAAACATATACTTATTTCAATTATTGTAGTTATAAATGAATACAAACACAACTGGTGTCTGACACACACACCTGCAATTTATGCATTTTAAGGATTTGGATTTTACTAGCGGCAGCATTTGAATCAAATTTCTAAAATAACAGAATACTTATTGTGACATAATTATAATAGTAACACAGGTGCTATCTGACACTTTTGTAGATTCTGCAAAGTCGTAATACATTATTTTGTTCTATGATCAATTGTTTTAGCAGTGCACACAATGTAAGGACTTTTTTAGAATATTTTTTTATACCTTGGTTTACATTATTGGAGTAACAGTAGTAGTTAAAAGTAAATTGCTAAAATCAATTTATAACCCGACCGGTGATTTGAACCCAGGACCTCATTATCTGCATCTTAATTACTGCTAGACCAATATGGCAGCCACACCTAAAAGTTATAGTAACTGTATCAATTTACCAATAACTGAGCCGATTATAAAGCCAATGAATAAATTATGCTTGCTCTCTATTTTATGGTTTTATATCTATATATATGAAAATCAATGCCACTTTTCGTTGTAATGTTATAACTCAACAACGCCTTTACCGATTTGGCTAATTTTGGTCTTGAATCATTCGTGGAAGTCCAGGGAAGGTTTGTACATAGAGACAATTTAAAAAAAGTCTTGAAAAAGTGTAAAATCAACATCTTTTCAGCAATTGAAAATATTTTTTTTGTTTTAATAAATGAACTTAATAATAATTTTTTTTATTACTATGCCTTATACGTAGCGAAGCATGTACCGGGCCGCTAGTTATTTATATTTATGTTTTTATGTAGGACATAATATAGTTTATGTTAAGAAGACAAAGTGTCTCTTGTGGACCATGCTGACCTGGGTGGGGGCACTGATGTGCTTGTTGCTTCTTATCTTATCAGATTTATATGTGATTGTTAACTGGCTAAAAAACCTCTTAAATTAAAGCTTTTGTACAAAGTAAGGGTTATAAAATAAACACACCACTGAATTGTATGTTTTACAGGATGTTTTTTTTTTTTATTTTGCATTTGTCTTAACATGGCAACAGAGATTAATAAACATATTGCATAGATATTAGCTTGCTAAACATTATATTACTTCTCCTATTTCTGGTTAGTTATATTATTGATGTGAAACATCTATAGCCGCACGTAAAACAGATTTCTGGCGTGGCGACGCGTCGCCACGCTATACGATAGTAGTGTGTACGGTGTGGCGACGCATCGCCATGCGCAATCGACTTTTTATTTTATCATTATGTCATATTTAGTTCCTATCACAATATGTTCTTTTCTGCATATTACTTTTACAAAATAATGTCGATGTTTCACATCTGCCAGGCCGTCCCTTGATGGCTCACATATTTTTAGAATTAGGTAATTTCAATAAACAACCATTACTTCGAGCAATCCCTCTATCCTACTAACTATATGTGTTTAATCCCACATTAAACACTACCACTCGAGTGCCTGCTCCACTCAAATAACTGACCTAAACTGATCACACCTACCCTCTATGGTAAAAGTGATGCGTGTCAGGCTAATGTGATAACCTAATAATATGTGAGTGTACATTTCAGATATCTAACATATAGAATATTTCTTTAATCACCTACTTCAGACATTGTTGATAAGACCGCCAGCTTCGTTGCACGTAATGGACCAGAGTTTGAGGCCCGTATCCGACAGAATGAACTTGGCAATCCAAAATTCAACTTCCTTAACTCGGGGGACCCCTACCATGCATATTATCAGCACAAAGTCAAGGAGATCAGGGAAGGAAAAGGTAGGTTTCAAATGATATTGGCTAATCTGAAACAACAGTGTTAAATAATTCTTCTTAAATAAATTGAGTTTTTAATTCTTTAATACTTAATTAATTTCAGAAGCATTCTCTTAACTAGCAGTTATAAAAAAATATGTGATTATCGAGTTATAGATGCATGTTTTTTGGGTGTTTTGCTCATCATACCATCTCATTCATTTTTATAAAATACCGCCGGGAAATTAATCTGGTTATCAAGGCCCTTATCAATATAATTATAAACTAAATATGCTAGAACTTCTAACAAACTATTGCAGGTCCAGATTTGTCGGCACCCATGCTAGCCATAATGCCGGCGCTTCAGCGCCCAGGCCTTGCCCCAGCGCAGGCCGCCCGACAGCAAGAACTCCTGAAAGCAGCAGCACCCGCCGAGCCGCCCCCACCACGCGATCCGCCTCCAGATTTCGAGTTCATCGCTGATCCACCTTCCATCTCCGCTCTAGAACTTGATATTGTAAAACTAACTGCGCAATTTGTCGCGAGAAATGGCCGACAATTTTTAACCGATTTAATGAAGAAAGAAGAACGTAATCACCAGTTCGACTTCCTTCGCCCGCAGCATTCTCTTTTCCAATACTTTACACGACTTTTAGAGCAGTACACAAAAGTCCTGCTTCCACCTAAAGAGCTAGTTTCAAAATTTGCTGCTGAAGTACGAAGCGGGGTTTTAGAACAAGCGCGAAGCAGGGCTGCTTGGCATTCGCACCAAGCTCGACGTAAGGCTGCCGATGAAGCCAAAATAGAAAAAGAACGTTTAGCGTACGCGTCTATTGACTGGCATGATTTCGTCGTAGTCGAAACTGTAGACTACCCAGCTGGAGAGCTAGGGGATTTCCCACCACCAACGACTCCACTTGAAGTAGGTGCAAGAGTTTTAGCTCAGGAGAGAGGAGAAGATATCGCTCATCAAAATGAAGACGATGACACAGAGATGCAGCTGGAATCAGAATCTGAATCAGATTCTGACGAAGATCTTGCGGAGATGGAAGATCGGACACAACAGCAACAACGACCAGACGACAACAGAGTACAGGATATGGAGGAAGACAGCTCTTCATCCGAAGATGAAAGTCCAGAACCTGTTAGGGTACCTGCAGAAGAAGCTCCACTACCACCTAGACCAGACCGCGTGGTCGTTAAGAAATACGATCCCAAACAGGCCCGTCCACAACCTGCGCCGGCTAGTGAGGAATGGTTAGTCTCTCCTATCACAGGAGAGAAGATTCCCGCGAATAAGGTGGCTGATCACGTGAGGATCGGACTGTTGGATCCACGCTGGTTGGAACAGCGGGACCGCGCGGCCGCTGAGAGAACTGACAGGGATGAAGCACTCGCACCTGGAGCAGCTATTGAGGCTTCACTTAAACAGGTACGGACATGTATTTTTGGTTGTTTGTGGTTGAAAGTCCCTTTCTGAAACACTTTTGCTTTTTGCAATACAACTTAATTTGCGTTTGTTTTCCGTGCCTCGGAGAAAACTTAAGTCATCGTACTTCCGCTGGTTCTGTCTCTGCTCGGGTACTCCTAAAATACTATGGGAGCAATGGTATAGAGTGTATCTATGTTTGCGCGCACTTGCGCAGGCTTCACTTAATTAATCTTCAACTATAGACTCAAAGGAACTAGTCTTAGTGTGCAGACTATCACTGGCGAAAGTTTAAATAGTAGTTATCCATTAGTTTGTATGATCAGAAACAGCACACTCATGCTAAAATTCTATGTACTATGTAATTGATCATTTGAGCAATTAGTTAGCAGTCAGGTCTGCAAATGCAAACAGTATTTCGAAATAACAGATCAAAACTCGGGAACATTTACTCATATTTCTGAGCCGTGTTTTGCGTATAATTATTATGTGTTTTTATCCTGTGTAACCTAATTTTATTGCTCTCTTCAACTCCTAGCTCGCAGAACGTCGTACTGATATTTTCGGTGTTGGTGATGAAGAAACGGCCATCGGTAAGAAGATAGGTGAAGAGGAGCGTCGCCGCGACGACCGCGTCACGTGGGACGGACACACCTCCAGCGTGGAGGCCGCCACGAGGGCTGCCAGGGCACACATCACGTTAGAAGACCAGATTCAGCAAATCCATAAGGTAATTGACGGGGCTGTGCAAAGGCTTGCTTTTCACGCCGGAGTTCGTGGGTATGATCCCCATCCAGGACAGATATTTGTGTGCATGAACATGTCTGTTTGTCCTGAGTTTGGGTGTAGTTATCTATATAAGTATGTATTACAGAAGAAAAAAATGGTATATGTAGTATATCAGTTATCAGGTGTCCATAGTACAAGCTCTACTTAGTTTGGGATCAGATGGCCGTGTGTAAATAATGTCTCAGTATTAGTACCTTGCTTAACAAAAATTGTTAAGTAAGGTACTAATACTGATACTATACATATGAGAATTAGAATAAGCCAGTTAAGATAGTATTTGTTTTATCAAGATGGCCTTGTGTTTTTACTTCTTCATCATGTCAATCAAAGAAGTCCACAGCTGGACAAAAGCCCCCCCCCAAGAATGGGGGGATATGCCATAATCGTCACCCTTGGAAGACAGGTTGGCGATCGTAGTTTGGTGGTCACAGTTCACAGAAAAACGCTGCTGCCCGTTCACTATTAGGTATTCACGGACGATTTCTATGCCCGCCATGTGATGAGATGAGCTGATGATATTTTAGGCCGTCACCACACGGCACTATACTCCAGCTACTTCTTTAGTGGTCCTAAAATTGCCTATATTTGCTCGATTCCAGGTCAAAGGTCTTCTCCCAGATGAAGAGAAAGAGAAGATCGGTCCCAAGCCGGTGGGCGGGCCAGGCGTACAACGAGTCATGCCTCCCCGCATCCCCGCGCCTCCGCCCCGCGCCGCCCCTCCCGCGCCCCCGCAGCCCGTGCTGCTACAGCCCCTGCCCTCGCTGATGGTGTTGCCACCGTTAGCTCCGAGACCTCCCCTTATTCCCACCCCTGTAGGAGCAGTTGGCGCCGTCGGCCCGGTTGGCGCTGTGGGTTAGTATCTAATGTTTCATTGTTAATTATGACATAGACCAGAGAGTCAAAAAAAAAAAAATTAAGTCATTACTGCAACTCATAACCACTCTAGTGTCAAAAATCTCTAAATAACTGCATTAAAAATAGCAACCTATAACGTAAATGGTTTAGCTCCCAACAAATATGAAGTAGAAATGCTACTCCGGATACATGACTTAGACATTCTCCTTATTTCGGAAACTCACTTTGTTAGTAGTAGGCAAATTAAAATAAAAGGGTATCATATATATTCAACTAACTACCAAATGGAACGGCACATGGAGGCACGGCAATACTAATAAAGACAAATATTAAGCACCATGAACAACCTAAATTCACCACTGAACACATCCAAGCCACCACTGTTGCTATATCAGACAAAAATGGAAACTGTAACATCTCAGCAGTTTACTGCCCTCCAAAACACAAGATGACGGAGGAACAGTATAGCGAATTGTTTGTAAACCTTGGTAGTCGCTTTGTTGCTGGAGGCGACTGGAACGCAAAACATGTACATTGGGGCTCTCGGCTTATCACAACTCGTGGAAGAGCTTTAAAGAAAAGCATTGATATGAATAACTTAAAAACAATTTCAACACAGGAACCTACCCATTGGCCTACTGATCCCACCAGGTTGCCTGATGTGTTAGATGTTTTTATTACAAAGGGGCTGTCGCGACTGTTCTATGATATTCAAGCATGTCTAGACAGATCATCCAATCATATACCAGTAATATTAACAATAAGCCTTACAGCATAAAATTCACTAATCATTGTATAACAGTTATACAGACTGGGATGCCTTCAGAGAAATAGTCGATAAGGAGCTTAGTTTACATTAATGCCTACACAAAACAATTCTCAACAACTATACACAGTCCGCCTGTTGGAAATGCACTCCAGTTGTTCAAAGTGCTACACCAAGGAAAACCCAATTCTCACCAGATATTAAACATCTAATCTTAGAAAAAAGGAGACTCCGAAGAATATGGCACATAAGCAGGCACCCCGCGGATAAAACAACCTTTAACAAGGCAATAAAAGACCTCAAAACCTCCATACTAGAAGCAAACAACTCTTCAGCAGAAGCACGAATAGAATCTCTGACGGCGACTAGTACTACTAACTACTCTTTGTGGCGCGCCTGCAAAAACTTCGACAAACCAATCGAACCCAAGCCCCCTATCAAACTTCAAGGCAATGGTTGGGCAAGAACAAAACAAGAAAAGGCTGAAACATTCGCAAAACATCTAGCAGAGGTATTCACCCCAAATGAAAGCGACCCAGACTCTGATGAATCTACCATAGATGAAGTCTTGAACCAGGATCACCAGCTGGACCTGCCTATTAAACCCATTAGCCCGAAGGAAATAATGAATACACTTAGATATATGGAGGATAAGAAAGCTCCGGGGTTCGACTTAATAGACGAAAGAGTGCTCACAGAACTTCCAAATAAAGCCATAGTGTACCTAGCGACACTGTTTAACGGAATCTTACGGACTGGATACCTCCCGGCCCTTTGGAAAGTGTCACAGATCATAATGATCCACAAAACCGGGAAATCACCACATCAAGTCACTTCTTATAGGCATATAAGCTTATTACCAGTTGCGTCTAAGCTGTTAGAAAAACTGATCCAAAGCCGTCTCCTAAAAATAATAGCTGAGAGAACCATAATTCCAGACCACCAATTTGGCTTCCGAAAACAACATGGTACAGTAGAACAGGTTCACAGGGTATGTAAAACTATCAGAGAAACACTTGAACGTAAACAATACTGCTCCGCTGCATTTCTTGATGTCCAGCAAGCACTTGATAGGGTGTGGCACAAAGGACTGTTATACGAGATAAAATTGCTCCTACCAGCCCAGTTTTATGCGATTATTGAATCTTACTTAATGGACCGAATCTTTCAAATCAAAGAAGACGAATGCACATCTCGTTTCTACCCTGTTATGGCTGGCGTCCCACAAGGTTCGGTGCTGGGGCCAGTTCTGTACACAATTTTTACATACGACTTACCACAGACTGACCTCGTGACAGTGGCTACCTTTGCCGATGACACAGCAGTTTTAGCACGTAGCAGTTGCCCTATAGAAGCATCATCAATCCTACAACAAGGTCTGGACGAAATTGGTAAATGGCTAACCAAATGGCGTATTAAAGCAAGTGCCTCTAAGTGGGTGCACGTGACATTCACACTGCGCAGAGGAAACTGTCCACCAGTCACCTTAAAAACCAACCAATTACAACAAAGCGAATCAGTAAAATACTTGGGGATGCATATTGAACAAACCTGGAAGACACATTTACAAGCCAAAAGGGATGAAATAAACCTGAAGTACCGAGGTCTCTACTGGCTGCTTGGAAGAAACTCGAAGCTTTCAGTAGATAACAAACTGCTCATCTATAAGACCATGCTTAAGCCCATATGGACGTATGAAATAGAACTGTGGGGCGCAGCCTGCAGCTCTAACATCAGCATTACCCAAAGAGTACAAAACTACATCTTAAAGCAAATATCCAATGCACCGTGGTTTATAAAGATCTCGGAGCTCCATGATCACCTCGAAACCAGGACAGTCAAGGAGGGAATTGCATCCTGCTGCAAACCATACAAAGCAAGACTTGCAAATCATCCGAACGAACTAGCTGTGCAACTAACAATTCCAGAAGCCACTCGAAGACTAAAAAGGCGGCACATTATAGATATGGATGACTGCCAAAATTAATAAAGAGACTGGTCCTAAAGTGGAACTTGCTCTGTCTCCCAAACACTCCCGAACACATCTGATTGCATGATGCGACATTTTAAGGGCCTGTTGGCGTGGTTGGTAAATGCTTACTTTTCACGCCGGAGGTCTTGGCTTTGATTCCCACCTACGACTGATATTTGTGTGTATGAACATGTCTGTTTGTCCTGATTCTGGGTAAAGTAATATATCAGTTATTTGGTTTCCATAGTTCAAGCTCTGCTTAGTTTGGGATCAGATGGCCGTGTGTAAATAATGTCCCAGAATATTATATTTGCAAAAAAAATCTGAAGAATAGGGAAGTTTCAGGTATAAATATATTGACGAGAGGTTCTCTTCACGCCTTTCTTCCAGGAGTGTGCCAGCAGTGCCCCCTGGGTTCTTCAGCGCGCCCGAGGAGGACGAGGGGCCGGCCAGCAAGCGCGCGCGCACGGAGGACGCGCTGGAGCCCGAGCACGCGTGGCTGGCGCGCCACCCCGCGCCCGCGCCGCTGCAGGTGAGTGTTACACGTGCTTATTGTACAAGCGCGCGCACGGAGGACGCGCTGGAGCCCGAGCACGCGTGGCTGGCGCGCCACCCCGCGCCCGCGCCGCTGCAGGTGAGTGTTACACGTGCTTATTGTACAAGCGCGCGCACGGAGGACGCGCTGGAGCCCGAGCACGCGTGGCTGGCGCGCCACCCCGCGCCCGCGCCGCTGCAGGTGAGTGTTACACGTGCTTATTGTACAAGCGCGCGCACGGAGGACGCGCTGGAGCCCGAGCACGCGTGGCTGGCGCGCCACCCCGCGCCCGCGCCGCTGCAGGTGAGTGTTACACGTGCTTATTGTACAAGCGCGCGCACGGAGGACGCGCTGGAGCCCGAGCACGCGTGGCTGGCGCGCCACCCCGCGCCCGCGCCGCTTCAAGTGAGTGTTACACATGCATATTGTAAAATTATTATTGACTAGCTGTGCCAGGCGGTTTTCCCCGCATTAAACTTTATACATTATATATGACCTATTAATCCAGGGTGTCAGCTAACTCCATACCAAATTTTATTAAAATCGGTACCGCCGTTTGGACGTGAAGAAGTAACGAACATACACACTCATACATTCACAAACTTGCGCCTTTATAATATTAGTAGGATTATATTATCATCAGCAAGGTGGGGATCTTCATTGTCTTCGCCTTGCTCTAATGATCAAGCCAACAAGCGCACGCGCCTTTTTCATTATGCTCTCCACCATGGTATAAATATTGGAAGATATAAAAAAATCATTATTCCCGACAAGCACAGATAATGCTTAACTTAGTTTACATCAACCTACCAAACTAATTACGTTTAGTTTACATAGGAGTTAATTTGGAAGCATGCATCAGTAAAAGCTAGGAAACGCGTCTATCTCAGCAAATGCTACAGTAAATAATTACTCTTTATCTTCGGATATCGCTTAAAAGACGACGAGTACAACTGTGTGATACTGTTAATTAGTATACGTCATATACCCATGTCTAGTAGCGTTTAGTTGCGACCCCAACCACTATTTAAGTGTCATCAAAGAGAATATAATTATTGCATCGTTGCTGTAAATGTCAAACTATCAATGCTGTCAAAGTATAAAAATATTACGAAAAATATAATATACTAGCTGTGCCCGCGACTTCGTCCGCACATTTTGTGACGACTCCGTAAATGTTACAATACTAATATTTTGCCTCTTGTCGCAAACTTATAACTTATAAAACATTCACATAAACCTTACATATTTCCATTAAAAATTTCATCCCCTATCCCTATTGTTATTTTACACCCTTCAGGGTAAAACTTTTACAAACTTTTAATGTCCTAAAACTTATTCAATTTATTTTAGGCTTAGTTTAGTACTAGTAGTAGTGACTTAGTTTAGTTAGACCGTAACCTAGGCTCTATCTACTTTCGTTTTAGGTGAATAATTACGATATTAAAATATATATAATATAGTTTTTGATGAAATTTCCCAGATCGCGCTACCATCGCTGCCCGACCGCGCGGAGTGGCGGCTGGATGGGCGGTCGCTGCCGCTCAGCGTGTCGCTCTCCACCACGGTGGGAGAACTCAAGAATATATTGCAGAGGTCCACCAACATGCCTATCGCTAAACAAAAGCTGCATTACGAGGTAATTATGAGCTATAATAATCACTTTTACTTTCTAGACTATCACTGTTTATTGTTCGATTGTGTGGTACTGTTTCAAAGAGCTTAGGTTACTCTCTCTTCAAGTGTAGCTCGGCTAGGAAAGTGCCTTGCATAATACACTGCTGGTTTGTTGTTCGTTGAAACACTGTAAGTTGCCTAGACTAACTATTATGTTGACGGTCACCATAGCCTAGTTGGTAGTGCGCCTGCCTACGAAGCTGGTGGTCCTGGGTTCGAATCCCGGTAAGTGCAAATATTTGTGTGATGAGCACGAATATTTGTTTCTGAGTCATGGATGTTTTCTATGTATTTAAATATTTATCTATCTATATAAGTATGTATATCGTCGCCTGGTACCCATAGTACAAGTTTTGCTTAGTTTGGGGCTAGGAAGATCTGTGTGACACTGTCCCTAGATATTATTATGTAAACGTCATGTTATGAAAAGAACTCTAGAATTAATATGTTATTTTTGTGGTCCTGGAGACAAGTTAGATTACCAGAGCCATAGCAAAAGTCATATTCTACAGTTAACGTAGGGCTGAACAGTTGCAAACCAACGTCCTAACAGAGGTCATCCTAATGGTTGCCATCCATCTAGACTCCAGTTGTGCAGTCTAGATGGTCACCCTAGTGGTTGCCATCCATCTAGACATTCTAGACTGCAGTTGTGCAATCTAGATGGATGGCAACCACCAGGGTGACCTCTGTTGGGACGTTGATGTTCAACCGTGTAGAAGATGCTTTAAGCTTACCTTTAAATGGGCCATTGGGTCGCTGGACAGCCGACTTGATAGTAAGATTAAAGAACATATAACCGCTATTTACTTTTCTATATCATTATAACAACAAATTTTGACAAATTGAAATGGATACGGAAAGTATTTTCCATCAAATAAAAATTATATATCAAAATCAGTTCAGAAAAAAACCGGCCAAGTGCAAGTCGGACTCGCACATGAAGGGTTCCGTAGGAGCAAGTATTTCAGTTGATTAAATGAAAGCAAATTACGGTTTTGGACGTATTAAAAAAAAACTACTTGCTAGATCTCGTTCAAACCAATTTTCGTTGTTAGTTCCTATGGTAATGTACAACATATATTTTTTTTAGTTTTATCTTTCTCATATTTTAGAAGTTAGAGGGGGGGGGGGGGGGGTGCACTCATTTTACCACTTTGGAAGTGTCTCTCGCGCTAACTATTCAGTTTAGAAAAAAATGATATTAGGAACCTCAATATCATCCTTATACAACCCACATGTGTGGCTACGATGAAAAAAAAATTATGAGTTTCAGTTCTATGTATGGCTACCCCCAAAATAATTGTTTTTTTTTCTATTTTTGTGTAAAAATCTTAATGCGGTTCACAGAATACATCTACTTACCAAGTTTCAGTATTACAGCTCTTATAGTTTCGGAAAAAAGTGGCTGTGACATACGGACGGACAGACAGACAGACAGACATGATGAATCTATAAGGGTTCCGTTTTTTGCCATTTGGCTACGGAATCCTAAAAATGGGGTAATAGCTTAAAATCGGATTGATAAGCGCCTTATTTTTCAAGTTTGTTAAAAAGAAATAGATTCATCTATGTTCTACTAAGAGTTCTGATTTCTATTTGTGTTATTCCAGGGTCTATTCTTCAAAGACACGAACACTCTGGCGTACTACAACGTGCCGCCCGGCGCCGTCATACAGCTGCAAGTCAAGGAGCGCGGCGGCCGCAAGAAATAGTTACATCCTGTTTTATAAAATCATTATTACACTCGAAAACAGATATTTTCAGAGACTTACTGAGTGGTATATTTGTCTCCAAGTTTAGTTTCATCTTCATGTAATAGTGTTATTGAACATTGAAATAAAATATATGAGAAATATGACAGGTTATTTTTCTTGTATTTTCCGCTATGCTGAGTGTGACTCTTAAACTCGTTAATTTAATTTCCTGCCGTGAAATTATGATTTCATAGTTGTGAATATATTGGGTTTTTGTTTCTCAATTTGTACATTTCAATCCTAGGCCAAACAATCATAAGATATAATAGTATGTTCTTCAAGCTTGTAGCTTGTTATACATATATAGCATGATATAGTTATACATATAAATTTGTTTTATTTATGTAGTTATAACAAAATAAATTGAGTTTTATTTACATTTTTGAAACAATTCTTACAGACTACTTAATACACTAATATCACAGTCTAAGCATTACCTATCAGTACGTAATAATGTAACGATTACCAAGGCACAGAGGTATTCGTAACAAATATGCCTTCATATTTGTTACGAATATATTGGGTGCTTACCTACGACACAATCCATTTTGAATAGTGTGTTATTTTATGAGCCTTAGAATTCAAATAAATGACTAGGCACGTTTGACGCAGCGGTTAAGACGATCGCCTCGCCGCTTCGAAACCCCGTTTACATTCTCGTTCAGAACAACTATTTGTGTGACCCATAAGTAGTGTTGCGTCTAGGTGTACTTTGTCGTTTGATACGTTGTCCGTTAATTATGTTTGTAAAGTACCCCGTGACACAGGGGTTAATTTCCTTAATGTGGGCCTTGCCTTTAAAAAAAAAACTAACTGAACAAGTACAACATAATCTAATCGAATCTTGTTTAAATGCACTTTACCTAAAAAGTGACGATTCGATTTAGAATATCCTCATTTATATATGTCTGCACAGAGTACATTATAATATTATAAGGATATTTTAAAACTTCCGTGCACTTTCATAACTAAGTTTTGTTAACTGGTTAAGAAAAACCCTTTTTTATTATTGTTTTCACAACTGGTTTTTAAACAAGAATACGAAGTGTTCATTCATAACTGACAATCACAATATCCATACTAATTTGGGTTAGGTTAGGTTAGAACGGTGACCATTTGGCGCGCGAAGGCGAGCGAGCGTAGCGAGCGTGCCGCGGCAGCGGCCGCCGAGCGCTAGAAAAACATTAACCATGGATTGTATTTGTGATTGTCAGTTATGAATGAACACTTCGTATTCTTGTTTAAAAACCAGTTGTGAAAACAATAATAAAAAAGGGTTTTTCTTAACCAGTTAACAAAACTTAGTTATGAAAGTGCACGGAAGGATTTTAAATAGGTAATAAATCAATCAAATCTACGAATAACTTGAAGACTGAAAAATTAATCTACAAAGGTCATGGCAAATTAATTGGGGTAGTTCCAGTTAGAAGAAGGGTAGCTTTTATTACTCAATACAATCCAATATATAATACCTTCAAAGCCTTGGTTTTTCAGATATAAGAAAGTCTCTAAAACTGTTACATCAGTTCTTTGCAGACTCCGTTTAGGTCATTGCTGTACACCTGTTTTCCTTCGGAAAATCCGGGTTCGGGATTCATCACTTTGTGAGTGTGGGTTGGATGCAGTGAACGCAAATGCGTTCACTGGTTGGATAAGGGTTCCCTGGACCACATATTTTTTGAATGCTCGAAACTTAATCCTGCTAAGTTGCCTCCCTAATTTAAAAATCCCTATCCCTTACTTTTCATCATTATTGACATTTTCATCCCCAGAAATTTTCAAAGTTTTAATGGCTTTTATCCGATGCAATCGCATCAAATTGTAGGTATTATCTGTGAACGTTGTGGTTGTTGAAGAAAAGAGTTTGTAATCTTATTTAGTTATTTTTTATATGAGTTTTGGGAATGTGTCATTATTTGGCATATATCTTATGTTTTAACAATTATTCATGTTCTTATTTATATTATATATTATCATTATTATGTCTGTTTCACTCAGCAAGATACACAATTAGTGATATCAATGTAGTGTCGTTAAAATTGAATTAAATTATTACACGTTTTCCCATTTCACAATCTGACATTGGCAGAGTAGTCTACATCGTCACTAATTGCCATTTATAAAAAGAAGAAGAAGAACTTACACACTGCAATCTGATCCCAAATTATGCAGAGCCTCTGCTATGGCAGCATACTTATATATTTCTAAATACATGATATAGAAAAATAAATAGATATATATATATATATATATAAAATAGACTATTTTTTTTTCATTTGAATGATGTGATAATAATGGCTTATGTTAATGAATTATGCACTATTGTAGGTATAACTTTATGTATTTTTTGCACAATTGAATACATTACATATATACATTAGTATGACTAATGTACATATACTTCATTTTTATTTCTCCAGCGCAAATAATTTTTAATTTCGGTACACGACGTCGAGACCGTCGAATTATTCGTACAAATATAAATAGATTTCAATAAAAACAAGCACATTTTAGCAAACATTTATTATAAAATGTATAAAAAAATAACAAAAAAATACAATATATAGTAACAAAAAGCCGATAAATTGTGATTTAAATAAGTTAACATCTATTTTAGAGCAGATCATAACAAAATGATACATTTGTAACTTAAGGTCACAAATATTATGCTTAATAAATATAAATAAAATGGAATGTATATCGGATTGCACAGCAAGCACCATGATATGTCAAGTTACATTATATAAATAAACTCCATAACTACAAAAATATTTAAGTACTGTTTAAACATCTTGTTATTATAGTTCCAAAGTGGAACTAACATTGCTTAAATATATAAGTATAAGAATAAATGTCTTTAAAATGATATATTATTCTTAAAACTATGATCACATAAAGGAATCAGATTCGATATAACAAAGTCAACAATTAATATTAAGGATAAACGCATTGTAAAAGTGCAGATATAATCTTTAGACACGACATCAATATATTTAAGCTTTCTATAATAAATATGTATTTACCTAAGGCTAAGCCTCTGATAGTAACTTCAATATCAAAACCAAGAAAATTGAGTATAAATATAAATGGAATGATTACGACACAACATCAAGACTTTTTAAATTACTCATTAAAGTATTAAATTTAAAGGTTTAGCTTTATGGAGTTACATCAATATAATAAGTTCAACCAAAACTGTTAATAGGTATAAATGCATTATGTAAATGGAATGGTTAAACTATAGATCTACATCAATATTAAAAGACAAACGAAAGTCGTTTACGCGTATGCTTAAATGCATTATATAAATGGAATAATTGACACGCCATCAAGAGCCTTTACAAGTTCTATAATTATTTTATTTAAAGGTTTAGCCTTGTCACATCAGTATAAAAAGTTCAGCAATAACTCTTAATAATAATCATAAATGCTTTATTGTAAATAGAATGATTGAGGTAGAGGTCCACGTCAATATTACAAGACAAACGAAAGTCGTTAACGTATATGCTTAAATGCATTATATAAATGGAACGTTTGAAATGACATCAAGAGCTTTTGCATTTCCATAATTAATATATTTAAAGGTTTAGCCTTGCTTAGTCAATTTAATGCATCAAGTTCAACAAAAACTGTTAATAAATATAAATACATTATGTAAATGGAATGATTGAACACCATGATAGGTTAAGTTACAGGTCCACAACAATATAACATGACAAACAATTATTAAAATAGAATAATGGTAGTTACCAATAATTAAAACCGTGAGTAACTACGTGAATATAAAAACGCAACAAAAATTGTTACAAATTAAAATTGTAAATGGAATGATTGAGACACAATATTTGTTTGCATAGGCGTACATAAAACTGAATAAATATCGGTGTAACTAAAATAACATACTGCTTAAAATTGCTTCTTGGCTAAAATAGAGTTTCATGCCCCTCAGCAATGCCTTAATATTACGATAACTGTAATGGGTTTAGTTACCCATTACAGCATCACCATCTAATTTATCGTAAGGAACTGTGGCCAACTAGCAAATTTAAGACGCTGGCAAAAATGATCAAGTTTATTTCGCTTCATAAAGAAGCATCATAACTAGGGTGCTAATGGGATATTGCAGTTCCAAAAAATACCTGGCCATGGTAGTCATTGGCAATTAGTGAGTCTGTACAGCAACATCACTATAGCGCAAATTTTAACGCAATGAGAGACAGACAGGCGGACTGAGGATGATCTCCTGAAGAGATCGAAACTGTAGACCGAATCTAACATAAATTTAATTTCGTAAGTTACCTGTTACAGTTTTCACTCAGTTAGTGGCGGCAAATATCAAAATATCATCACCCCATCTCATCTCGTGAGGGTCGTAGAAGGGAAGCCGAGGGAATGTCTACCAGAAGAGGGGCAGTAGCTTGTTACAGAGTACTATGACCGACATACTGCGATCGCCAACCCATTTGTCAACCGTGGCGATTATAGCACATCCCCGAAGTTGATTCTTAGAGGAGGGTTTTGTTCAGCATTGGACTTCTCTCAGCTGTTATGATGATACTTTCTATGCCAATATGGATTACGGATACATAAACAACGCCGCTTGGGACAATACGTCATACCCCAGGATGATGTGGTAGGAAGTAGCATATTGGGCATTTATGGAGCAGTGAAGTGGATGCAGTGTCACCAGGACTCCGCAGACTGGAAATAGGCGTTCATGTTATGCCTACACTTCAGTTTTAATCCATGTTTCTAACATTATGTCTCAGTAATAATAAGGAGAGTACCTAAGGGAAATGGGAAGCGACAGGGTTGGAGCCTAACGCTTCCCTCCAATACCAAAATGCAATAAGTACCCTATCACAAACGTAAAACTATCAAAGGCACAACTAGCACCGCTTAGCGTTACAATATTAGCCGCATATATATCAATGATATGTCTTATTAAGTTAGGAGTACACCCGTTTTGTCTAAGAAGGTAAAAAGGATACATTAGCGTAAAATTTTGCCAACTTGTTAAGGGAAGCAACTTGCTACATTGTGTTGTATTCAACAAGTCACCTAAAATTGTAACGAAATTTCACGTTATTTGGAAAGTCACAGACACACTAGCTATCACTGGTATTTTATATCACAATCTAAGTATACTCCTGTTTAAAATTCAGGTTTCATTACCACAAATATTGCACCATTGATTATCTAAAAAAGATGCTGTCGTTTCTATGCAAACTTTGTTAAAAAGAGGCATTAAGGTTAATATGTTAAAAGTGGCAGCTTTAGTTAAAACGGGTGTGAAAGGAATGTTTTATGCGAGTTTGGGTATTTTGTCAATGATCTGCCGATACCTCGCCAGCATGGGGGTGTAGATCTTGTCGTGGTCGGCGTATGGAGTCGCCACTGGGGACACTTTCGCCTCATTATCTGAAATATATAATATTTATAAGCGCTTTATAATAAATAAATAATATTTTTAAGAAGCTCAGAGGGCTGCTTAAGTAAAAAACAATTTTAAAAAGTGGGTGTGACCGCTGGCTTAGACTACAGAGCGGGGATGATGATAGGTCAGTCGGCATGGATCCAACCCAACCGATATAGGTGGTCGACCCAAAGAAGAAAGTCTGAAAGAAATAAACACAGTATGCTGAAAACTTCTTCAGACTCTCAGTAACTAGATGAGTCTGCTTCACTCAAACTGTCAAAAGAAGAGCATATATAAGGTGGCCGAGGAGTTGACGTTCAAACGCAAAATTTAAATACTTTATGATGAGGAGTATCCGAATCACCCCCATATATGTTCTACGATTTTGCGTAGTTTTAGAGATATAATGTTTTTAATGATGTTTGTCGTAAATTTCACCTAACATCAGTTTTCGATTTTTTCTTGTTCTGTTGAACATTTCTGGTTAAGTTTTTTTTTGATAACTAATTAGCATAGTTTAACCTAACACCCTAAAAAGTATGGTTTATCTAATCATTCGACTTAGAATTTATTCGAAGGTTCAAAATTAGGGTTTGAGTTCAGGACTCATAAATTTTTAAGGTATCAAAAAAAATAATTAAATGGTTCTCACCATTTAAATTTTTTTTTTGATACATAATGGTTTATGATACGGATACTGATCACAGACGGGAAAGTTCTAATAAAGAAAGAGGATGGTGATTCATCTATACTCATAAAAACACTACCCCAGCTGGAACAATTTAACACCTCAGATTGACTATCTGTATTTGCTGATACTTGGCTCTTTTGCATGCTTTTATGTTTTTGTTTTATGATTCAACATTTTACTATTTTATTAGCGTTTAATTTGTGTTTTTGCTTTATATCCCAACATTCCACTTTACTAATAGCGATTAAAATATTTGTATTATTCGGGAAACAACTTTATATGCATACTTCTACACACCTCACTTACCTCTCACAAAACATTCATCAGTATACACAATCAAACATTATCTTGTACACAATACTCACAAATTGCTATTACTTACCTATAAACTACTCCATTACTACATTAACTCACCTGCCATCTTTTGCCCAGTCTGGACCCTTTTTGATACAGATCGTTCTCTATTTAGTACTCAATGACGATGTGTTTATAAATGAAATGACCCCATTTTCCCCATGTATAATTCGATAACTTTTTTAATATAAATGATAGTATTGATACTTTTTCTGTATCACAAAGTCAAATATGTAGCCCAGATGTCTGTAATTCCTCTATAATAAATCCTAATGAACACTTTAAAATCCTAACTCAGAATATAAGATCCATAAATCGCAATTTCCATAGTTTTATTACCCTATTACATAGAATTAATATAGATTGTGAAGCGATTATTCTAACGGAATAAAAACAACGTAACGATACCTAACATAGATAGTTACTTAATGTATCATACCACAAAGCCTAAAAACCAGAATGATGGCATAGTTGTCTTCCTCAAGGACCATCTTGAACACACAGTCTCTGAGATTGATTTCATGGAAGGCACTTGTATGGTATTAAAAATAGGTAACGATATAGCAATCGTCTGTATATACCGGTCACCCTCCTTTAATAATACGGCAAACTTCTTAACTTCTCTTGACTTAGTTCTGAATACACTATCCTCATTCAAAAATGTTTCAATAATTGGTGATATCAATATTGATATCGTTCATACCCAAAATGATACTCATGCCTCAGATTACCTCAACTTAATAGCCAGTCATGGGTTACTGCCTGCCCATACGTTTCCTACGCGTGGCCCTAATTGCTTAGACCACGTGATAATTAAGTCTAACTACGAAGCGCTAACCCTAGTACTTGATTCATCTGTTACAGACCATAACAGTGTACTACTGTGCCTCAAAAACAAAGGAAAAACTTCTAAAGGTTCCAATCGCCCTATTCTCAATAAAATCAACTATAAAACCCTTGACCTGGAGATGAACGATATCAATTTTGATCAGATCTACTGCATTACAAACGCAGATCAAGCTGCTAATCAGTTAATTAACACCCTAAAGTGTGCTATAGATAAAAATTCAACCACGGTTAAGATACCAAATCGTAAACTTATACTTAAACCGTGGGTGACACCTGGTTTACTTCGTTGCATGAGAAATCGGGATAATATGCACAAAGAAACCATGCTAAATCCGAACAATGATATCTTAAAGTTAACATACACAAGATACAGAAATCTTTGTCACAAAATATTAAAAAAAGTAAAGAGAGACCATGATCGTAAGGAGCTAACAGACGCTGGCACGGATAATAGGCGAATCTGGAAGGTAATAAAACGTGTAACTAACTGTGTTAAATCTAAAACTTCGTCTACAGATTTACTACCCACTTCTACCTCCCCTGAATACTCTGTCAATCAAGTAAACGACTACTTTGCGAACATTGGTAAAAACCTCGCAACCAAAATAAAACCTCCAAATCCCCACTCAAAATTCCAGGTACATGTCCCCGACAACTCCTCTTGTGGCTCTTTAGTTATTTTACCAACCGATTGCAGCGAAGTTGAATCAATTCTATTCTCTTTAAGATCTGACTGTGCTGTGGGATGGGATAACATTCCTACAGCTCTGCTCAAGCGATATAAAAACCTCCTCATCCCCGTCATAACTCACGTTTTTAACCTCTGCCTCGAAACAAGTACTTTCCCCTTGTGCTTCAAAAAGTCACTTATCCATCCCATTTACAAGAGTGGGGGTAAAGACTGTGTCGCCAATTATCGTCCGATAGCCGTATTGCCTATACTATCCAAGATCCTGGAGCGGATAATAAATAAACGACTGATAAAATTTCTGGAAGACAAGAACTTATTGTCAGCCGCTCAGTATGGCTTTAGACGAAATAGATCCACCTCTAATGCTGTCCTGGATCTTACTAACTATATAGTCAAAAACCTAGACGAAAAGAAAAAGGTCCTCACTATCTTCCTAGATCTGGCTAAGGCTTTCGACACAGTCTCTACTCCCCTCCTGCTTCATAAGCTGGAAAAAATGGGCGTAAGAGGTGAATCTATTCTAAAGGACTATCTACATAACCGAACCCAATGTGTTAAAATAAATAATTATGTAAGTGATGAGCTGCCAATAACATACGGAGTTCCGCAGGGCAGTGTGATCGGGCCGACTCTTTTCCTCGTATACCTAAACGACCTTTGCCAGATTAAGTTAAACGACACCAGGATAACGGCGTTTGCAGACGACACTGCACTTTCATTTAGTGGTGACACATGGCCAGAAGTTTTTACCAAAGCTCAATATGGTTTTAATATAATTAAGGAATGGTTGGCTAGAAACTCACTGACACTTAATACTGACAAAACCAACTATATGACTTTCTCACTCCGTCAAAGCACCCAACCTCCAGCCTCCTTATACCTTGTCGCTCATTCGTGCGCTGTTCCCGACGACCAAATCTGTAACTGTCCCAAATTGGCCCAAGTGACCAATACCAAATATCTTGGCTTAACTCTGGACAATGGTCTTTCTTTCTCACTCCACATTGAATTATTACAGAATAGAGTTAGAAAACTAATCTATATTTTTAAAACCCTACGTCACGTAGCTGATGCACGATTGTTAAGACAGGTTTACTTTGCACTTTGCCAATCCTTACTGAATTATTGCATATCGACCTGGGGAGGTGCGCCAAAAACAAGGTTGTTAAAATTAGAAAGAGCTCAGAGAGCTATCTTAAAAGTGAGCACCTTTAAACATTATATGTTTCCTACTGCCGAACTTTACAAAAGTTGTCAAGTGTTGACTGTAAGGCAACTCTTCATAGCAAAAACTGTCCTAATTCAGCATTCTGCGACCCCATACAAAAAAATCTCCAAAAGACGTAAAGACATTGCTTGTGTAACTAGGAAAAGCAACCTTACCCATTCCAGTAGGTTCAATTATTTTCTTGCACCTACATTGTACAACAAATTGAATAAAATACTCTCTATTTACCAACTATCTAGCTGCAAATGTAAAAAGCTAATAACTGAATGGCTACAGGGGCTGACCTACCAAGAGACGGAAAACCTCTTAAGTACAATGGTGTAGTATAACTACCATTTTTACCATACACCAATATACACATACACACACACTTACACATAACTAAACGCATTTACAGTACACTTACACATCTACTTACTCTCACTCACACGCGCATGCATACAAAGAAAATTTTCCATTAGTTTTAATTTCTTTTTTGTCTCTTTTTTGTCTCAAAAAAAAAAAAAAAAAAAAAAAAAAATTTGATATTCATGAAATTATTATTGTCATAAAGATTTATGAGGGAATGGGACTGGTATCTTTAACACAGGTTACCTTGTAATCTAGCTAAGATGCCAGTTGCGATCCGTACTGTGACTATAAAGCTACGATCACTGTTAATATTGTAACTATTTTAATCTTAAGGTTTTATACTGTGAGAACTAATAAAGCTTATTATTATTATACTCCTCATCATAAAGTATCTACATTTTGCGTTTGAACGTCAACTAAGGAGTTGGCCAAGGGGCCACCCTGTATAATGTAAAATAGCAGATTTTTTAAGATGACGTTTACCTTTTTTATATATTGTGGACACGGGTCTCATCGCGATAAATATTTAGGTAAATCATTACCTTGGTTACCCGACGTTTCGGCATGGATTGCACCAGCCGTGGTCACGGGTCGACTGGTGTGGCTCGGCAGCGTCGTCTCCGTGAAGCTCGGGTTTCGGTATCTACCCTCGCCTGGTCTTGATATTTTTCATTTTCCTTTACGAAACTGTCGGTACACACGACACTACTGACATCAGCGCGGGCGCACTACGTTGGTTACGCGACGATGGCACCCGATGAGACCCGTGTCCACAGTATATAAAAATGTGTACAAATCGCGAAAGTTTAAAAACATTAATGACGTTTACCGTTAGCCTAGGAGTCTTTCGCTGCTTCACCGGACGATGAAAAGTAGCTGAGTAAGAATGAAAGCTATACCTGGTAATCGGATTCCAGTCTCAGCACTACATACTTCAGCTGCACGGAAAGCGGCGCCCAAAAGCGCCGCGTTGGCATGTTGGTCCTAATAGAAGGAATAAAATTAGTGTTATTTTTATTTCTGTGCTATACGGGCATTTAGATCACACATCTAATAGCAGAACTAATCCAATTATTTCATTGCGTCCTTATACGATTCAGCTTCCAAACACTTACTTAACTAAAACAAGCCTAGCACTCTCCGCACTCTTGGTGCAATGCTACAAGTACATCAGTTTGCCCGTAATAGATACTTGGCTCAAAAGAGAACATGTGCATAGTGATTCAGTATATTATCCCACAGGAGTTAAATCATGTCACTAGCATGCAACGTCCGCGCGCGCTATATTGAATTGTATTGCATCGGACAGGGAGTCGGAAACGAAGTGGACCTTCTGCGTTACTTCTGTAGTATTAATTGTACCAACAGATGCATAATAATATTCTGGGGCATTAGTCACACACCGTCACCTGATCCAAAAATAAACAGAGTTTGTACTATGGAAACCAGCTAACCGATACACTACTTTTCCTTTTGAACATACTTATATCGATACAGACACTATAAACTCATGCACAAAAATATCTGTCCTGGGTGGGAATCGACCCACGACCTGTGGCGTGAAAGGCAAGTATCCTAACCAATCACTCCTAAATAAAAATTAAAATACGCATTTTTAGTCAATACTAATCTGCTTTGCAACTATTTCCTTTTGCTATAATTATAACATATAAATTATAATAAAATGTTAATGAGAAATTCAAAACGTTTTCTTAATAATGTTTTAATAACCAGAGCCAAGAGTACTGACCAGCACGTATACGGGAGTGTTGAACACATCAGCAAATATCTGCAACAACTCCTTGTTGACCGACGCGCCACCCGTTGCCACCACACGAGATGATTTATCTGTACACAAATATTGGAATTTTTTATCACATTAATACATTGTCTCCCTGGTCGAATTTCCACCAGCAACATATACAAAACATAGAGAGTAGAAAGTCTAGTAGTGAGAGTCTAATCAGATGTACCCAAAAATGTAATTTTTATGCTTTTTCGCCATATTTGTGCGACAGCTATATCTGGGCTTTCCACACATACTCGTGAACGAGCGCTGCTTGCGGTGAGTTGTCATTTACGGTCAGGGTTATTTTGTTTAGTAAATTATGTTCTATATCCTGGTTCATTTACCCTTTGTACATTTACGCGGATGCACCCGACGTTGCTTCAAAATGCAAGAGGTAATCTAATTGCTTGAGTAGATTTAAATGTTTTCGTTTTTTCGCTGTGCCTCGCGGTTTTACCCGCGTTAACTGTATTAAGTAATATAAAATTAATTAAACTGTATAAATTATCATAGCTCCTCCCCCGTAGGTGATAGCGTGATAATATGTAGCCTATATGTTGACCCGACCTCTTAGTAATATTCATGCAAAATTTGAAGTAAATCCATGAAGTACTTTTTGAGTTTAGCCCGGACATACGTACAGACAAACAGACAAAAATTCTAAAAACTATATTTTTGGCTTCGATATCTATTGTAGATCACGCCCCAAGTATCCTTTTAAAAAAATATTCAATGTACAGTTTTGACTTTCCTACGATTTTATTATATGTTCACCTATAATGTGCTCCTAGCCGAATTTTTCCCATGGCGACAAGTCTGAATGGAGAATACCACTTTCTATTCCATCACGCTCATGATCCGATGGGCCGACTAGCGGCACGGTGGTATTATACCGCCAATTCCCAGACTTCAGGCTATTATTAAGATTTTTTCTTTTTACACAAAAATCTCATAATCACTTTTGACCCGACCCGGGATTTGAACTCAGGACCTCTTTATGAAAACGGTCCTGATTGTGCATTAGGCCACAAACGCATTGTTAAATACATTCTAAAAACAAAAGATGCAAAAGGTAAGCCAGAGGCTTCTACTCCGTGACGTCCACTTAGCTGCTTCGGGGCCCTATTAGTGAGGGCACTGACCTAGCGTGAAGCCCATGTCCTCAGCATGTGCCCGCCGCGCCAGCGCCTGCCCCTCCAGCAGCGCGCGCGCCTCGAACTGCGGCGCGGGCTTGTCCACCGCACTGTTGTTGGCGTCGTACAACCAGCGGCCTGGCGCCCCCGGGGTACTACTGGTGTGGGAACTGACCTAGCGTGAAGCCCATGTCCTCAGCATGTGCCCGCCGCGCCAGCGCCTGCCCCTCCAGCAGCGCGCGCGCCTCGAACTGCGGCGCGGGCTTGTCCACCGCACTGTTGTTGGCGTCGTACAACCAGCGGCCTGGCGCCCCCGGGGTACTACTGGTGTGGGAACTGACCTAGCGTGAAGCCCATGTCCTCAGCATGTGCCCGCCGCGCCAGCGCCTGCCCCTCCAGCAGCGCGCGCGCCTCGAACTGCGGCGCGGGCTTGTCCACCGCACTGTTGTTGGCGTCGTACAACCAGCGGCCTGGCGCCCCCGGGGTACTACTGGTGTGGGAACTGACCTAGCGTGAAGCCCATGTCCTCAGCATGTGCCCGCCGCGCCAGCGCCTGCCCCTCCAGCAGCGCGCGCGCCTCGAACTGCGGCGCGGGCTTGTCCACCGCACTGTTGTTGGCGTCGTACAACCAGCGGCCTGGCGCCCCCGGGGTACTACTGGTGTGGGAACTGACCTAGCGTGAAGCCCATGTCCTCAGCATGTGCCCGCCGCGCCAGCGCCTGCCCCTCCAGCAGCGCGCGCGCCTCGAACTGCGGCGCGGGCTTGTCCACCGCACTGTTGTTGGCGTCGTACAACCAGCGGCCTGGCGCCCCCGGGGTACTACTGGTGTGGGAACTGACCTAGCGTGAAGCCCATGTCCTCAGCATGTGCCCGCCGCGCCAGCGCCTGCCCCTCCAGCAGCGCGCGCGCCTCGAACTGCGGCGCGGGCTTGTCCACCGCACTGTTGTTGGCGTCGTACAACCAGCGGCCTGGCGCCCCCGGGGTACTACTGGTGTGGGAACTGACCTAGCGTGAAGCCCATGTCCTCAGCATGTGCCCGCCGCGCCAGCGCCTGCCCCTCCAGCAGCGCGCGCGCCTCGAACTGCGGCGCGGGCTTGTCCACCGCACTGTTGTTGGCGTCGTACAACCAGCGGCCTGGCGCCCCCGGGGTACTACTGGTGTGGGAACTGACCTAGCGTGAAGCCCATGTCCTCAGCATGTGCCCGCCGCGCCAGCGCCTGCCCCTCCAGCAGCGCGCGCGCCTCGAACTGCGGCGCGGGCTTGTCCACCGCACTGTTGTTGGCGTCGTACAACCAGCGGCCTGGCGCCCCCGGGGTACTACTGGTGTGGGAACTGACCTAGCGTGAAGCCCATGTCCTCAGCATGTGCCCGCCGCGCCAGCGCCTGCCCCTCCAGCAGCGCGCGCGCCTCGAACTGCGGCGCGGGCTTGTCCACCGCACTGTTGTTGGCGTCGTACAACCAGCGGCCTGGCGCCGCCCGGGGTACTATTTCAGCAGTGTCATAATAGATTCCTGGGAACAATAATGATTATTCCACAATTAAATTAGACTGAAACGATAAAAGTAGAGGAACTGCAAGAGGAAGAAGTGGCAGATGAGTACAAAAGTAAATTGGTTGAGAAGTTTGAGGGATCTGAAAACATGAGAGAAGTAGAAGAGCTATGGAAGTTAGTCAAAGAAGGTGTGGTAAGTGTAGCTGGTGAAGTATGTGGTGTAATAAACAGAAGAAGAGAAAGAAAGATGAAGAATATTTGGTGGGATCAAGGTGTACAAAAAGTTGTATGTGAAAAGAAGAAAACATGGTTAGACTGGCTAGCCACCAGAGCAAACGAACGAATGCATAAGGCGACGAATGAGGATATAGAAAGGGCCTGGAATGATTATAAAAGAATGAAAGGAATAGTAAAGGATGAGGTGAATGAAAAGAAAAATGAACAAAAGGAAAATTTTGATAGAAGGTTGTCCAAGGATTTTCAGACCAACATTAAGTTTTTCTGGAAATGCGTTAGATCAGCAAGAGGCATAACTCAAACCTCAGAACTGAACTCCATACGAGACCAAGATGGAAATATAGAGAAAGGGGAAGAATGTGTGTTAAAACGTTGGAAGGAGTATTTTGAAAGTTTGTATGAAAGAGGTGTAACAGAGAGTGAACGTAGTAGTATAGACAAGAATAAATGTAAAAATGAAATTGGTATGGATGAGATTGTGAGAGCTATTAAGAGTATGAAATCAGATAAGTCACCAGGGTATGACAGGATAACTTCCGAGATGCTGAAGGCTGGACATGGCGTCATAGCGAGTCAGCTGTGCAGCCTTTTCAATTTATGCTATAACACCGGCCAAGTGCCAAGTGATTGGTGCAATGCTGTCATCGTACATCTTTACAAAGAGAAAGGCTCACGACAAGATTGTAAAAACTATAGGGGCATTAGTCTGCTCAGCGTCGTTGGTAAGTTGTATGCGAAAGTATTGGTTGAAAGAGTTGTGAAAGAAACCGATGCGAAAATATGGGATGCACAGGCGGGTTTTCGAAGAGCAATGGGATGCACGGATCAGGTCTTTTCTCTACGAAGCATAGTAGAGACGTTTTTGGGCAAAGGCCAAAAGGTCTACTGTGCCTTCGTTGACTTAGAAAAGGCCTACGATAGAGTGTTGAAGAATGAGCTATGGTCGGTACTGTCCATGTATGGGTTGGACGACAACCTTGTTCAAGCACTGAAATCTCTTTATAGGGATTCCAGAGCTTGCGTGAGGATTAACGGATCATACACTGAGTGGTTTAGCATCCAAAAGGGTGTAAGACAGGGATGTGTAGCGTCACCGTGGTTGTTTAACTTATTCATGGTTAGCTGTTTAAAAGATTTGAAAGAAAGTGAATGCGGTGTAAGGATGAATGAGTTACTCATCAAATGTCTGCTTTACGCTGATGATCAAGTTCTACTTGCATCATCGGTGGACGAGTTGCAGGTGATGGAAACAAATATGCATGAAGCTTTTGAAAGGAGAGGGATGAAAATGAATGTTGCTAAGACGAAAGTAATGGTATTTGAGAGGGATGAATACAAGACAGCATATGATGTTATGATTGGAGGAGAGAAAGTCGAACAGGTGAATGAGTTTGTATATTTGGGAACTTTGTTTACGAGAGATGGGAAATATGAAAAAGATATTGTTAGAAGAGTAAATGCGGGGAACAGAGTGAATGGGGCACTACACGCCTTTATGAGTGGCCGGCAAGTATCAAAGAAGGCTCGACTAGCCGTGCACGATGGAGTGTTAGTGCCAACTTTAATGTATGGAAGTGAAAGTTGGGTATGGCAGAAAAAGAATGAAAGTAAAATAAATGCAGTGGAAATGAGAGCTCTGAGAAGTATGTGTGGTGTGACTTTGAGAGAAAGAATTCGAAACACTGATGTAAGAGAGCGTTGTGGTGTGAAAGAGGATGCAGACACAAAGATTGAAAAAGGAATGCTGAGATGGTTTGGCCATTTAGAAAGGATGAATGAAAGAAGTTTGACCAAAGAAGTATACCTGGCCTGTGTGAATGGTACATCCGGAAGGGGAAGACCTCGTCGAACATTCTCTGACCAAATCGGAGACGTTCTCAAGAAAGGGCAGGTCCGAAGTACCCTAAACCGGCGACCATGTATGAAGAATATAATGACAGTAATCGAGGCAAAAGACGTGTGCAAAGATCGAGACAAATGGAAATCCGTTGTCTCTGCCTACCCCCCTGGGAAACAGGCGTGATTCTATGTATGTATGTAAATTAGACCTCGGATGACGTGTATCGTGATCGGGTGCTGCCTGCGGTGACTCATCGACTTGCTGTCGCAATTCTTACTTTAATATTTTATGTCATAATTGTAACGATCTGTCGTGCATCGATAATTATATGTGGGGGGGGTAGGATTACTTTGTTTGAATAAACCAGTCAATCGCTCACTCCGGCCTTTCATTGACGTCTCATTGGCGACGAGCACGGATATTTTATTTTCGAACGTAGACGCGTGAAATTATATTTCAAGATGCCAATCGGTAAAATAGAAGCCTTTAATTTAAGTGCTAGGCAGTGGCCGGCCTATATTCGTCGAGTAAACCAGTACATTACGTTGAATAGTATTAGTGACACGTTGAAGGTACCGATGCTTATAACGGTTGTAATGGAAGAAACTTATTCGTTGATGTGCGACTTGTGTTCACCTAGTTTCCCGGAAGATAAAACCTATGACGAACTGGTGAAGTTGGTGACCGACCACTTGGAGCCACAGCGATCCGAGATCGCCGAACGCCACGTGTTCAGGTTGCGGCGTCAGCGGGCAGGTGAATCACTTACTGAGTACCTACAGGCGTTGAAACATCTCGCTGCTACGTGCAATTTTGGCAAGTGCAAATCGTGCTCGGCACTCGAAGAGAACTTGCGGCATCAATTTGTGTCCGGTTTGACGGATGACGTCATGAGATCTAGGATATTCGCAGATAAAAAGACCGGCTACAAAGATGTTGTCGAGCTAGCACTGGCACTGGAGGCAGCGGAGAAGCATGCGGAGGTGAGCGGATCAACAGCAGCAGAGGTGCCGGGTCGGGCGATGGCCTGCATCTTGTGCGCGGCGGTGGCGGTACTGGCGGCCGCGCTGGCGAGCGGTGCGGCCTGCTGGCGGCGGCGGCGCGAGCGGTGCAAGCGGCCGCGGCGCGGGGCTGGGCGGCGCCGGAATGGCCGCTGGCTCCGGCACGTGCGCCTGTTGGCGCTGTGGCAAGGCACACACGCCAGATAGGTGTAGGTTCAAAGCGTATACTTGTGATGAGTGTGGACAAAAAGGACACTTAAAAGTGATGTGCAAGCAAGAAGTACACGGTAGGGGCGGTCGACAAAACTATGTGAGTGAAGAGGACTCGGACGACGGTATATTTAACATTGAAGTGGCGTTCAAAGGTAACAAACCCTTTTTCATTAAGCTTTTGATTGATAAAATTGTCGTGGAATGTGAAGTGGACACCGGCAGTCGTATATCGGCAATAAGCGAAGAAACCTATAAAAGTTTATTTTCCTACAAACATATATTGAAGGATAATCTAGCGTTACGCTGTTACTCTGGTTCACGAATCGACACACATGGTTATATTGAGGTGGACGTTAGCTTAGGAGAAGTTAAAGTTAAATCCTTACGACTATACATCATAAAAGGTGGAGCGCGACCTTTATTAGGTCGTGAATGGTTGCGTGCTTTGAAAATAACACAAATAAACCTCAATACAATCGTGGATGATAAGTTCGTGAACCAATTATGTCAAAAATTTCCCGAAGTGTTCTGTGATAAACTAGGCACTTGCAAGCGCCCTATTCGATTACAGCTGACTGATAAAGAACCGGTTTATGTCCGAGCCCGGCCGATGCCCCTGGCGCTGCGCGCAAGAGTTGAGCGCGAGTTAGCCCGCCTCGAGGCGGATGGCACTATTTACCGCGTAGATTACTCGGACTACGGGACGCCAATCGTGCCCGTAGTAAAAAAAAACGGCGATATACGTATCTGCGGTGATTATAAAATCACAATAAACCCTAAACTTAAACGTGATTATTATCCGTTGCCCCGCATTGACGAGTTGTTTGCTAATCTAAGCGGTGGGGAAAAATATACAAAAATAGACCTTACGCATGCGTACGAACAGTGCATTTTATCTGACGACTCACAGGCAATCACTGCTATCACTACACATATGGGTACGTATGCGTATCGACGGACACCATACCGTTTATCCTGTATTCCCGAAAAATTCCAAAAAATGATGGAGGAAACTCTGCGCGGAGTGCCAGGGTGTGTTGTATTTTTAGATGATATTTGTGTTACGGGGCCAAATTTTGAGGCACATAACAGAAATCTTAAAGCGGTACTCGAACGGTTGCGGGATATGGGCCTAACGGTTAAACTTAGTAAATGTAGATTTTTACAAAATAGCGTTAAGTACCTCGGTTTCATTATAGATAAAGATGGTTTACGACCAGATCCAATAAAATTAGAGGCCATTTCCAGCGCTCCGAAACCTCAAAATGTGACTCAATTAAAAAGTTTTTTAGGAATGTTGAATTACTACGGGCGGTTTATACCTAACTTAAGTACCTTGTTGCAACCTTTACACAATCTACTTAAAAAGGACGTCGGGTGGAAATGGGATTCTAAGTGTGATCAGACCTTTATAAACGCTAAGCAACTTCTTATGAGTGAACGAGTATTAGCACATTACGAGGAGGGGCGCGAGCTAGTGTTATCGGTTGACAGTAGTGCATACGGGCTGGGTGCCGTACTAGCGCACCGCTACGCCGACGGCGCCGAGCGGCCGGTCAGCTGCGTGTCGCGCACACTCAGTGCGCCCGAGCGCAACTACAGTCAATTAGACAAGGAGGCGCTTGCTATCTTGTTTGGGGTCACGAAGCACCACCAGTACTTATTTGGAAGGCGGTTCACGTTGCAGACTGATCATCAACCGCTGACCTACATTTTTGGGGATAAGGGTGGCATCCCACAAACGGCGGCCAGTCGACTACAAAGGTGGGCGGCACGGCTTGCCGCATACGATTTCGCAATTGAGTATGTCAGATCGGTGGACAACGGTCCGGCCGACGCATTATCGCGATTACCGTTACCTCAGGAGGGTTGCTCAGCGGTATCGTTAGATTATTTAAATTTAGTGGAAGAGTGTTTGCCCGTTAATTGTAAAGATATCGCAAAGGAAACGGATCGTGACTCCTTGTTGTCGAAAATAAAAGGCTATGTACTTTTTGGGTGGCCATCGGTTCCAGGCTGCGACGCGGAGAAACCTTATTTTGCGAGAAAACATGATTTTGTGGTCGATCAAGGTTGCATTATTTATAAATATAGAATAGTAGTTCCCGATAGGTTACAAAGGAAAATTCTTGAAGAAGTTCATGAAGGTCACTTAGGGATAAATAAAATGAAAAGTTTGTCGCGTTCATATATTTATTGGGCGAACTTGGACCGGGATATCGAGCAGGTATGTAAATCGTGCGCGGCGTGCTGCAGCGTGCGCGACGCGCCGCCGCGCGCCACGCTGCACCCATGGGAGTTTCCGCTGCACCCGTGGCAACGGGTACATGCGGACTTTGGAGACTGTGCAGGCAAACGTTATCTCATTATGGTAGACGCACACTCCAAGTGGATAGAGGCAGTGCCTATGCGATCGACTACAGCTGATAGCACGATTCAAGTTTTGCGCAGTATTTTTGCACGCTTCGGTTTACCGTCGCAGCTCGTAACCGACAACGGCCCGCCGTTTTCATCGCAAGACTTTAAAGTGTATTGTGCTAATAATTTTATTAAACATACCACGTCAGCCCCCTATAGACCCCAGGGGAACGGAGCAGCAGAAAATGGGGTCAAGACGGTAAAAAAAGCGATAAAGAGAGCTATTTATGAAGGTCGAGACGTAAACGCCGCTTTAAGTAAATTTCTCTTTCAATATCGTAACTGTGAGCATGCAACTACGGGAGTATCGCCGGCGGTTGCACTGCAGGGACGACGCCTGCGCGGTCGTCTGGACGCGCTGCGGCCCGATCGCGCGGCCGTAGTGCGCGACGCCCAGGAGCGACAAGTGGCGCGCGCTCGACCGCACGCCGACAGAGACTTCCAAGTAGGGGACGCGGTCCTAGCTCGTGACTACACGGCGAGAGGGGACAAGTGGGCCGAAGCCACGGTGGTTAAGAAAACGGGACCGGTCTCGTACAAAGTTAATACAGGAGACGGTGTAGAATGGCGCAGGCATGCCGACCAAATGATACCGGCTCAAAATAAAGGTCGTTATTCACTATCGCGAACGAGTGGCGTGGCCGTCGAGACCGACAAGGACGATAACGATGAGTCTGGGGTCGATAGGGGGGCCAATCAGGAAGACGCGTTTGAGGACGCATTCAGCGGTGACGACGAGTCGGCCATGTCGTCGCCTACTAAATCGGAGGCTCTAGGGGCGCCCGCGTCGCCGCCGTCACAACTGCGAGTGGCGGCTGCCCAGCCCGCATCCGCGACGGTCACACCGCCTGGCGCGTCCGCTCGGGCACTGCGTGCCATGAAACGTGCCAAACAGGCGCTCCTAAATTGTTTAGACTAGTTTAATATGTACCTAATAGTTTAATATGTACCTAATAGTTTAGTATGTACCCAATAGTTTAGTATGTAAGTCCTGGCTTGTCGGGGAGAGGTGTAACGATCTGTCGTGCATCGTTTATTGTATGTGGCGGGTAGGATTACGTTTATTGAATAAAAAAGTGAATCGCTCACTCCGGCCTTTCATTGACGTCTCAACTTATATAGTTATATCTTGTTTAAAAATAAATACCTATTTATTAAAATAATATAACAAATAGAAACAACCATTAAATTAAAACACATAAATCTTTGATCGTGACAAATCCGTTATCTCTGCCTACCCCTCTGGGAAACAGGCGTGAGTCTATGTATGTATCTACCTAAATCTTACCAATATTATATACTAGCTGTATCTCGCAGCGCTACCCGCAATTCAGCTAACACTAATATTATAAAGGCAAAAGTTTCTAAGTGTGTATGTTTGTTACTCTTTCACGCAAAAACTACCGAACGGATTTTGATGAAACCTTGTAGTAATATAGCCTATAGCTATCCGATTAACACGTAGGCTATAATTTATGAAGTTTAACGCGGGTAAAATCGCGGGGCACAGCTAGTTAAATATGTTGTGACAAATAACTAACTGCCATCTGATTCCATACTAGGCATAGCAGACCCCGTACTATGGGAACCAGACAACTGATAAACACACTTACATGTTTCTAAATATATACATATTATAGAACCACCCAAACAAAGAACCCATCACATAAAAAAATTGTCCTGGGTGGTTATCGAACCCATGACCTCTGACATGTCATGACATTAATAATAATAATATCTGGGGACAATGTCACACAGATCATCCTAGCCCCAAACTAAGCAAAGCTTGTACTATGGGTGCCAGGCGATGATATACATACTTATATAGATAGATAAATATATACATAGAAAACATCCATGAATCAGAAACAAATATTCGTGCTCATCACACAAATATTTGCACTTACCGGGATTCGAACCCAGGACCACCAGCTTCGTAGGCAGGATCACTACCAACTAGGCTACGGTGACCGTCAACAGGCCATACATTCAGGGTCACTTACCACGACACAACCAGGCTAATTATAACCTAATGTGTTCAGTGGATTTTGCTTGATTAAGGAACAAACATTAAATATTTGACTCGCCCTGGGATTTCAACCCAGGACCTCATTATATGGGGTTGAATACGCTGCCGCTAGAACAATGAGGCACATTCATAACGTTAGTTGGAACTGTTGTTACTCAATAACGCAAAAACAGCTCAAACGATTTGAATTTAATTTGGACTAGAGATAGGTTATAGCCTGAATTAACATCGATGTAACTTAATGAAATGATTTTCAATTAAGTTCTGAACATAATTCTAACTTGTGATCTAACTGTTTATGATGATTTAATTCTGAGAAAAATAATATGCTGAACAATCAACATATTATATTTTTTCAACACCTATGTCCTATGACAAAAATTTGCACACCTTGTGGTAGAACACAGTGCACATTTTTAACAAAGTTACCACCAATTGTAACCTGTGTTATGTTTGCTTTGAATTGACACTGAGCGGTGAGGCTTGGATTTCGCAACTAATTAATTCAGCAAGAAACAAAGAGGATTAAGTAAAGAGTAAGAAAATGAATCTCACGGTAGGCAACAGTTTGCTGTGCCCCCTGGCATTCCGAATGTCCATGAGCAGCGAGTACCACTTACATCAGCTCGTCTGCCTCCAAAAGCAATAAAAAAAAATGAACGTTAAGATACTTACCGGTTGTTCGGTAAAGATGACCTGCGTAGAGTTATTGTCATCAGGTGGGAAGTAGTCGCTCCTGAACTGCGGCAGGTCCTCGATGCCAATCAGGTCGGAATCATTGGACACGTCACTGTATAAAAAACCAATCAATGTTAACCATCAGATGATCATAGTAACTAGGCTCGCAGTCAGTGCTTGGGTGGGTGACCAACAAAGCGGTTTAATTTCTGAGCATCCTGCGCGTCGGAGGGCGTGTTAAGCTGTCAGTTCCGATTGTGGCCATTAGACAACAGACGTCAAGCCATGTCAGAGTCCTAATGGGCGGCTTGAACAAGATCAAGGAAGAATATTTTTTATAAATATTAGAGGACGACAAACGAGCAAGTGGGTCACCTGATGGTAAGTGATCACCGCCGCCCATAGACACTCGCAACACCAGACGTGTCGCGGGTGCGTTGCCGGCCTTTAAAAGTCAGCAAACAAGTGTTGCTTACCCTTCCCCTCACCCCAATGAGCTCTGGCGACCTCAGTCGGGCTCCTCTTTGAGCAAATTAACGCTATGCCCTACCTCTCTTAAAAATAATAACAAATAAAGTAACATTCGCTATTACAGAACTTTCTATGGGACAGAAGACTTGTAACAGGTAGCGCCACGAGTTACGGTTGATAAAGCAAGGTTTATTTGAGGATGAGTCGAACTCAACATATGTACACTCTGCGGTTAACCTGCTTGCTACTACAACACTTTATGAAGAACAGCAGACTCGGACGAGGTAACGCCATGGTGGCACGGGTAACGGTAGACAAGGCAAGGTCAATATGAAGATGGGTCGTCGCTGAACATAGGCAGTTAAAAGCTATTCATTAGGAACAGCAGACTAGTGAGAGAAGATGACATGAAGTGGTCTTAGTCTATTGCTGAAAGTTACAGAAGAGAAGGTGTCGATTACCTGAGCGCGTCGAAGTCGGGCGCCTTGACGGTCTCGTTCCATATCGGGTTGGAGCCCTCGATGGCGTGCTTGTTGGTGCCGGGTGCGGCGAGCCCCACGCGGTTCAGGCCAGAGTCCACGGAGCCGTACTTCGTCATGGACAGCGCTTCCAGACGACGGTTTAGCCTGGAATGATAGAGTAAGCTGGCTCTCATAACAGCTGCACTTTATGATTTATTTATTTATTTAAACTTTAGTATAGCGATAATGTACATAGGCGGACTTAATGCCAAAGCATTTTCTACCAGTCAACCTTGGGGTAGGGCAGAGAGTTCATGGCAGGTGCACTTATGTTATAATAAATGTATTTACTTATTATTCGTATAATAATAATAATTACGAATACTATATATAATGTATACAATAGATACTATACAATAAATACTATATGATTTTAATGAATACAATACTATACAATAATAAATAAAATTATTGAGGAGACATTTCTGCGTGAAGTTTCTTAGAAATATACTCACGAACCTTTTTTTTAAAAGCGAAGCGAGACTTAGCCATCCTGATTCCTACAGGAAGCTCATTCCAAAGAAGTATAGATTGGACAAAGAAAGAGCAGTGAATAAAGTCAGAGCTATGAGGTGGACCTCGTAAAAGACGATTATGACAAGAGCGGAGAGTCTTACTATGATTAGCGAAAAGATATTGAAAGTGAGGCGTTAAATAAGAAGGAACAGTAGGAGAGTCCAGTATGGAGAAAAGTGTGGTGAGCGCCCTCAAATTTCTTCGCTGGCGAATTGGCAACACACATAGTAAGCAGACACATGATCCTACCTGATTGGTACCCGTTAAGATTGCTAGTCACAACAGGTGATATAGTGTGCAGTAGTATATTAAAATTAAACGATGTTTCAAGCAGATAAGATAAAAAACCAGCCAAGTGCGACTTGGAGTCGCGCACGAAGGGTTACAAAACATTATCTATAAAAAAGTCCACCTTAAATATTTAACTATTTTAATTTATTTTAAAGTGAATATATAACTCAATGTTCTGTGAATATTTCAAGGGTAAGGCCTGTTGTCGTTATCAATATCCAGCAAAAACGAGCAAAAAGTCATTATAGATATTTATTTAATCTGTTTTTTGTATTTGTTATAGCAGCAACAAAAATACATCATCTTGGAAATTTCAACTGTCTAACTATCACGGGTCATGCGATGCAGTCTGGTGACAGACGGACAGACAGTTAGGATAAAACGGGATCCTATTACAAAAACCGCCTGCCTGTCTTACATTTTATTTATCATTGGTGATTTCTTTCAGGTTCTTCAATACCCAGGCTTAAAGGAGAACACCTCGCTGTCAGTCCCACAAGCATAGCTGTGTGCACCTTATTGGCTTGTTAATTATATACTCACGCTCTCGTCCTGATGATGAATGCGAGCAGTAGAATGAGACTCAAGAAGGCCAGCAGTACCGTTAGCACCACCAGGACGAACACAGTGACCTGGTTGTTTTCAACTGCAGTTTCTGGACTAGATCCAGTTACGAAGTCTTGCAAGATCAAGAGGTTCATGCTGAGGGTAGATTGGATTGAGCGTAGCAGTACTGTGTCGCTGCGGAGCCTGTAACGAGAGAAAAATATATTTACTAACTTATAAAGACTAAATAAATAAATATTTAGGACAACTACAGTGCCGATTCGAAATAAGGCAGAGCCTATAAGTGCTATGTCAATCAGACAACTATTGAACATAGTAATATATGTAGAAAAGTTGTATATAGTAAATCAGTTATCTGTTTTCCATAGTACAAGCTCTGCTTAGTTTGGGATCAGACGGCCGTGTGTAAATAATGTCCCAGGATATTATTATTATACTTACATATTTCTAAATATATATAACAAATAGCGCTTTTTCAAATATTCCTTTTTATGTTATTATTATTATCATTCTTAATTATTTTAAATAGTTATAACAATAATAAGTATATTTTGATTCTCACAGTTCAATCTCATCAGCGGATACCGGCAAGTTGTCCCTGATAAAGTGCGCGCGCACTTCGGTGAGGTGGTCGAGTGCGACGCCGCTGCTGTCGCTGGAGGGCACCACCTGGTCGATGTTGCACGTCATGTTGAACCCGGCCGCGAACGTTTGGGCGATCTGTGGCGAAAGAAAAACTGTCAAAGAACTAAACAAGAAAAGGGAATAACAGCTGCGGAAAGATGAGCACACCTCTATAAAACTACGGTTGGTTCCCATCTTCTTAGCGATCCAATGGCAATCTAAATTATAGAATCCCATGAGTAGCGTCCATCAGATCTGTAGGAGTACACGCGTGACATGATAATAGACGTCCCATTAGGATGTAGCAATGGCACGGAACTAGCAGGTCACATTTTACCTCGATCATGGAAGTATTAAAATCTATCATTTCCAGCCATCGTCAAATGATTTAATTATGTTAGTACCACTTTATTTAGCAATACAAACATGTCGTACTTGCATTTATTGTATTATAGATGCGGTGCGATTACAGACACGGTATCCAGCAGTAGAACCAGTAAAAAACGAGTAGCATGAAGCGAATATACAAAAATAAACCCAACCCAAGGACTCACGGTAAGACTGTAAAAACTATAGGGGGTATTAGTCTGTTCAGCCGCGCTCGCAAGTTGGTTGAAAGGGTTGTGTAAGAAATGCACAGACGGGTTTTCAAAAAAGAATGGGATGCACATGTCTTTTCTCTACGAACTATACCAGAGAAGTTTTTGCCCAAAAGCCAAAAGGTTTAAGATGAATGAGTTACTCGTGAAATGTCTTCATTACGCCGATCATCAAGTAATTTTTGCTTGGAAAGAAATGAAAATGAATGTTGCTAAGACGAGTGTTATGGATATGTTGAAAGTTATGTACATTTTTGATACATGCAGACATTGCTACTATTTTGGTCTCCATATACTGATATGCAGAGTAAAATAGTAGCAATTTAGTAAATCAAGTCTGTACGTGATCTACTAAATCTAGCTCTTAAGTTTGCAATCTCGAACATTCCTGTGTAATCTTTAAAAATTTGTGTTTTTAAATAAAATAGGTGAAGCATCTTGAATTTCAAACATTAATTACAATACAAATAACTCACAAAATCAACATTATCGTCGATCTGCTCCAAGGTGTTAACGAATATGAAGTAGACGCGGTTTTGAGACGATATCAAGTAGATATTCACCTCAGCGCGGTCAGTCTTATCACCTGTAAAATAACGCATATCATATTATTATGAAAGATAAAACAAAAAAAATGAATATATGGTTGATTTTAGATTCGGTATGATATGGCAACCTTCAAGAAGGGACCTTTCTTAAAGGCCGCCAACACAATTCCGGCTACTCTCGTGGTGCCAGTGTCCATGGGCGGCAGTGATCACTTATCATCAGGTGACACATTTGCTAGTTTGCCTTGCTTTTATTTAAAAAATTTCAAGCTCAGTTGTCTAATATAGAGGCTTGGCTTATCCCATTACTAGACTATCATTGACAAACAATTGATAAGAACTTAGCTTACAGGTGAAGATAACCGCATTGCAACTAGTCACCTGGGCCCGCTACCATGCCATGGACAGACACTGATGGACCGACATACTGAAAGACAGACACAGGTTTTTACATATAAAACTCCTCTTTTTTCTGGGGTTAAAAGATACTCACTCGAATCTACAGCCACAACTTGAAACTCGAACATGCCGTGCATGGATGCTGTGGGCTGCATGTTTAGAGTCAGGACTCCGGTGTTACTGTTCAGGGTGAAGGCGGAATTGCTGACCGCTTGGAGCGTAGGGTCTGCCACCATCGTTGTGTAATCAAGGCTATACGTGACTGGAAGACCATCCGAATGCGGTGCCTGTAAAGTCACAAAATACTTTACAATACTCGGACATCAATTGCAGACAAGTTGAGAAATAATGAATCTTAGATTCGTACGTTGAGCTCGTTTTTTATAGAATTCTCTCCTGGACTTCAGACACATAAAATATGGGGTTATTACTTCTCTATAGGTTTCCTGGTTAAATGGCAGATGGTCATTCAATTCCAGTAGATAACCGGCTAGACTAACAGCAGAATACAATAGAAATGGGGAAAAATACCATATAGAAGATGAATAAAACTACTATGTAAATTGCTTTTTTCTGCAGATACCCCGTATTTTAGAAGTGATACATTCTTTAGCTGAGCTATATCTATAACTGATATATTGTACATTATTTGGATTGGCAGTGTAAAAAATTGTTTTTACTTCTAACAGTCACCAAAGACTGCCCCGCAAGTCTCTTTTAAAGCTTCAGTATAAGATGTAGAATTAAATAAATCAGTAATACATACTTGTACTCTCAACAGTTCTCTATTGATAGTGTCCGCGGTAGAAATACCAGCTGTATAGACTTCGCGCTCGAAGATTGGGCGCGGGTCAGCTTCTCGAACCTGGAAGTATTATCAGTTTTTTTTAGTACTATGTTCAACAGTCAGATCAGTCAGTTAGTGAGAGTAAGTTTTTTTATATTCCAATTAATTTAATTACGTTGACATTTTATTTGCGTTTTATAATTCGTTTATAATATTGAGTACATATGTTTAGTTATTTCATCTTATTAGATTTTAGTTTACGCTGAATCACAGCTTTTTTATCTATCTTGTAGAGTGTAGACCAAGTCGTCTCTTCTGTGGTACTTAAAAATTTAAAAAATGTGATTTTTGCCAAAAATTTTACATATTGACCTCCATCTCCATAGTGAATAAAAGTCTGGTATTAATAAATAAGTAATAAAAATTTTGTTTCGTACTGTTTCTGTAATTTTTTATTTCTACCCCTTCTTGTGTTAAGTTTTTGTGTATGACCCTTATATATTTCTTAATACATACATATCTATATGTATATATAAAAATCAATGCCACTTTTCGTTGTAATGTTATAACTCAACAACGCCTTTACCGATTTGGCTAATTTTGGTCTTGAATTATTCGTGGAAGTCCGGGGAAGGTTTGTACGTAGAGAAAAAAAAGTCTTGAAAAGGTGTAAAATCAACATCTTTCTATACTCCCATATACAATACTTAAAAGCGTAGCGAAGCACGTACCGGGCCGCTAGTTATAGATAAATTACACCCAGATACAGAATAAATAATCGTGTTTATCACACAAAGATTTTTCCTGGGTGGGGATGGAGCTCAAGACATCTGGTTTAGCAGTGATGGTTACAAAGCACTAGACCAACAGGCCAGTCGAAGCAGAAGGGTGTTGGGCATTGCTTAATCTTTAAAAAGGGTATACGAACAATTTAAGGACTTCATAACTCGAATTACAAGCGTCACTTCCGCTAGAGTGAAAGCCGTAGTACGTGCTGATCGATTGGAAATTAAGTTTAATCTATTCCGGGTTGAACAAGATGTCGTGTAGTCTTTTACACTTTAGGGTTCATCTTAGGCTCTACACAGACGGACCGCATTTCAACTGCAATTCAACCGCAAATTGCAGTTTGAATGCAGTTGACACGTCTGCAATGGAACAAACGCGCAGTCCGATTGCAGTTCAATTGCAGTCGGCGTGCAGTTGCAGTTGTAATGCGGTCCGTCTGTATATAGCCTTAGATGCAAACAACTGGTGAGTCTAGTAGAGTATATGACCATCATATCGCCAAACCGTTCTGCTAAGCGTGGCTAATTGTGGTATATCACCTCAAATGATGATTTTTGAGGTAGGCCAGGCTCAATACGACCGAAACACTTTGTTTTGCAGGTAAAAGTCTTTCGGTTGTTTTGATGATCTATATAAATAAAAAGACAAGTCCTGACTGACTGACTGACTCATCAACGCCCAGCCCAAACCCTTGGACCTAGAAAGCTGAAATTTTGCAAAAATGTTTGCTTTATAATGTAGACAAGGAATTAGGAAGGATTTTTCGAAATTCAACCGGTAAGGGGGTAAAACAGGGGCGCTAAGTTAGTATGAAACTTTGCCGTTTTTGAAGTTTAAGGCATAAAAACTGGTATTTGGCCTTCCAGTTAAAAATAAAAAATCACGTATTTCAGGGTTTTTGGAAATTCCACCCCAAAGGCGAAAAATAGGGGATGTAAGTTTGTATGGAAAATGTGTCAATTTTTAAGATAAACGCATGAAAATTGGTATTTGGCCTTTTAGTTAAAAATAAAAAATATATATTTCAGGATTTTTGGGAATTCCACCCCTTAGGGCGTAAAATAGGGGATGTAAGTTTGTATGGAAAATGTGTCAATTTTTAAGTTAAACGCATGAAAATTGGTATTTGGCCTTTTAGTTAAAAATAAAAATATATATTTCAGGATTTTTGGGAATTCCACCCCTTAGGGCGTAAAATAGGGCATGTAAGTTTGTATGAAAAATGCGACTTTTTTGAAGTTAAACCCATGAAAATTGGTATTTGGCCTTTCAGTTAAAAATAAAAATTTGTATTCCAGGATTTTTGAAAATTCCACCCCGAAGGGCATAAAATAGGTGATGTAAGTTTATACTGACTGACTGACATATCAACGCACAGCTTAAACGGCTGAAGTTAAAGACTTGAAATTTTAACAGAAGGTACCTTTTATGACGTAGGCATCCACTATAGAAGGGTTTTTGAAAATTCCACCCCCAAGGGCGTAAAATTGGGGATGTAAGTTTGTATGAAAGATGTGAAAAGTTTTAAGTTGAACTCATGAAAATTGGTATATGGCCTTTCATTTAAAAATTATAAATATATATTTCTGGATTTTTGGAAATTCCACCCCTATAGACGACTAGAATAGGCGATGTAAGTTTGTATGAAAGTCTGTATTTTTTTAGTTAAATGCATGTAAGTTGTTATTTGGTCTTTCAAATAAAAATAAAGCAATCCAAGGAGTAATTTGTTGTTAAAAAAAGGTAATCCCAAACTGATTGAATGGATCGCGACCGACAATTTAAGCAAACTCAAATTTAAAAAAATAATTTTCTTATGCCAAGTAGCTTAAAATGTCCTGGTCGTTGTCGTCTAAGTAAAGATTTAGATTTAGCGTTTTATAAGATTTGTAACTTCTTTTTTTTTGGTAAATTTTATAACAAATTAAAAAAACGACATTTTAATCAAATTGGGATAAAAAACGAATTTATCTAAAATTCGGGTTAGCGTAGTATAAATTGTTGGTGTCGAGATGATCGCACCCAAAAAACATCATCTTAATTTTGGAACTAGATGGCGTTAATATCGTTTCAGATCGTGGAACTTAATTGGCATATCGGTTAAAATAAATAAATGCTTGAAATAAAAGGTAGTCCAAAACTGAATCAATAGATGATCGCCTAAATCTCACCCAAAATATATGCACACATCTTAATTGTACCGCTTTACAAGTTTATATTTTTGTTAGTAGATGGCGTAATCATCGTTTTAGATCGCGCTATGGTTTCGTTTACAAAATGTCGCAACCTAATCTAATGGGAGTTACCCGTTGATTATTATTTTACTTTAATTGACTTACTGACTATACTTAAGGACAATTGATATGTATTCTTTGATTTTTGCTTGATGATATCGGGTTCTTTTTGTAAATAACAGTAGCAAAGTAGTCTTTCATTTATTTCTTAGTAAGGTTATTTATAGGTTAGGTTTTATTCAATTTATATTGCTTATTTGTTTTGAAAGTTATATTTTTTAGATTAAGCTAGAAGACCCAGGCGTTCGATTATGTGCATCATACTATTCTATTAAAGAAACTGGACACATATGGAGTGAGAGGCAATATCCTAAAACTCTTTGAATCGTATCTTAGTGACAGGATACAAAAAACTCAAATAAACAGAATAAATGACAGGAATTGTGAAAAGATATATATATCGAAAGAACGTAAAGTCAAGTACGGAATACCGCAAGGAAGCGTATTAGGGCCACTACTATTCACCCTCTATATAAACGATCTTCCTCGAGCTACCATATATCCAATGTCACTTTTCGCAGATGACAGTACAGTTACTGTGACATGTAAATCCAAAGACACTTTTGAAAATGACATTAATCTTACACTCGCAAAATTAATAGAATGGTTAGACAATAATAACTTGAAAATAAATATTAATAAGACATTGATTATGCATTTTAACCAACGTTTGACATGTAATACAAATCTTAATCTTGACATTAACTACAAAAATAATAAAATTGACGCAGTGAATAAAACTAAGTTCTTAGGCCTAATTGTAGATAGAGCCCTCAATTGGAAGGAACACATAGAAAACCTCAGCAAAAGAATAAGCAGCAGATCATATGCCTTATACAAACTATCTCGGATTCTTAATCTCGATGCACTACTTACCGCCTATCATGGACTGATCGAATCCATTATTAGATACGGTGTCATATTCTGGGGCAATTCGACGAACCAAGAAATTATTTTTAAAGCTCAGAAGAGATGCCTTAGAGGAATGTTTCAACTTAAAATGACAGATAGCTGTATACCTTATTTCAAAAAGCATAAGATTTTAACAATGCCGTCTCTGTACATTTTTGAAATTCTGATGTTTGTTAAGACAAACCCAAACCTATTTCCACGTCAGGCAGATATAGTTCCACGAAACAGGCGGGACAACAGCAAGCTATGTTTGAAACCGGCTAGGACTGCACTTATGCGTAAAAGTGTTCTATGCATGGCACCAATCATCCATAACAAACTTCCAAAAGCCTGGAAAGAACTACCTGATAATGCTTTTAAGAGCAAGATAAAATCGCTTTTAGTAGACAAAGCTTATTATAAAGTCTGCGAATATCTAGCTGATAAGTTTTAGGACATATTGTTATTAATAGTTCAATCATAATATTAGAGTTCAAATCTTTTTACGACATGATTTTGAATTCACTTTTGACATAAAATGGTAATTAGTTATTATTTATTTTTATTGTATACAGATTGTTATTTTCATTTTCTTTCAATTGACATAATTATTGTACATTCAAATATTTGCTCGCCATTGTATGGCAAACATGTCTGAACCAAATATGTTAATACGTTACATCTTACATGCAATTTCATTGTTATATGTATACACATGTTTATGCAAATAAATTACTTACTTAAGTAAGTAGTTACATTGGTCATCATTCAAAATTGTCGCGGACAAAGTCGCGGGCACCAGCTAGTCTATTATAAAATCAAAGATTTAATTAAACTATAGATTATCTTAAATTAGGTATTTCAACCTCTGTGCTGTTTCCTGATCGGTGAGACAGATAGTAAATGGATACTCACAATGACCGTAACAGTAAGAGTCGAGGCAGCCATCGCGATGTTAGGAGCATCGGGGGAGTTACTCGCGGTTATGAGGAGCGTGTGGCTGGTTTGAGCTTCTCTGTCTAGCTCCGACAACAAGTAGATGATGTTGTCCACTGGGTCTAAACCGAAGTGGCCATCTGCGTTGCCTTCTATAAAAAACAGGGATTCAGTGAGAAGAGGTATTAAAAGATCTGAGGTAGAAAGACATAAAGCATCATTGCCACACTAGGATACGCATGATTAAAGAAAAACTAGATAGTTATTTATTGGAACGTTGGTAATTTTGTTTTACACAGTTAAATATCGAACTTGTTTTTCTTAAATCCTTATGTCTTTTTACAACGCTAGACCAATGAAATCATAAACGTATATACAAGGGTATGACTGCATTTATTACATTAATCTCTATAAATATCATGAACATTGGATTGGTCGAGCGCTGTTGGGATAAATGACTCTTCGGTGACATGCTAGGTACGATGACCAGTTATACATACAGTTGCCTAGAAGATATCGCACTAAGCAATACGGTCGCCAATTGTACAAACGTGTAGAACGTATTAATTAATTAATATTTCATATGTTTAATTTTGGTGTACTAACTACACTTTCTAATTTAATGAAACAACAGAAATTTCTATAATTCAAAACATCTTGCGGCAATACTAAATAAGAATCAAAGTAAATTAACTTATTCTACTAATGATATTAGCAGATGCTTGATACAGCATAAACAACATACCGATAATGTTGTAGTAAATACTGTGACATTCATTGGGATCACAGAGGTGATTCTTGAGGTCTTCGGCGAGTGGGAGGGTGAACCTCTCCAGCATGCCTTCTTCTTTTTCTGCAAATCAATATAATAAGAAATAGTATTTTAATCATATTTCTGGATTAATAAATATTTATTATTGTAACTTTTTAGGTTACATTTTTATTATTTATGAGGTTACCAATAAAAGCGACAGTAGCGGTGTTGGTGCTGAAGACGGGCTCTCCCTGTGTAGGTACGAACACTACAGTAAATGTACAGTCGGTGAACAGCGGCCCCGGCTCTGTGCCGCCATCTGTGGCGCGGATTGTTAGCTGTATAAACAAAAACAGATAACTAGATAAATTTTATTATCAAAATATTATACAGTACTGAGTAATAGTAGCAGTTATGGAAGAGGGGTAAAACAAAGTAATGAATCATAGTATGAGTTCGTTCAGAATACCTTTACGACACAGCGCGGTAATATGCAATGGGAACATACTACGACGAGCTACATCGTAGTGGAATATGCGTAGATTTTGCTACAGCTTCAGCGGTTTGTATTAACTGGATAGAGATTACAAAGTGGTATGTAGTGCCAGATTAGTTGTGCCTGCTACAGTTCACAGTGGTAAGTTGTTACTAATGCTACGAAATAATACGTCTTAGCATAATACGTAGTGGCTGCTACAGTGCTGAGTGTTTCCTAATATTACTTGTGCTACGTGGTAACTAGAATTATTTATTTAGCTAAAAGACAGTAGGTACAACACCAGACAGTAGTTTGATATGTAATCTATACATATAATAAAATCGTAGGAAAGTCAAAACTGTACATTGAATATTTTTAAATAAACCGGCCAAGTGCGAGTCGGACTCGCACATGAAGGGTTCCGTGGCAGAAAGTATTTCAGTTGATTAAATGAAAGCAAATTGCGGTTTATGTCGTATAAAAAAAAAACTACTTGCTAAATCTCGTTCAAACCAATTTTCGTTGTTAGTTTCTATGGTAATGTACATCATATATTTTTTTTAGTTTTATCATTTTCGTATTTTAGAAGTTAGAGGGGGGGGGGGGGGGACACTCATTTTAGCACTTTGAAAGTGTCTCTCACGCAAACTATACAGTTTATAAAAAAATGATATTAGATACCTCAATATCCTTTTTGAAGACCTATCCATAGACACCCCTTATGTATGGGTACGATGTAGTACAGCTCTTATAGTTTCGGAAAAAAGTGGCTGTGACATACGGACGGACAGACAGACAGACATGACGAATCTATAAGGGTTCCGTTTTTTGCCATTTGGCTACGGAACCCTAAAAAGGATACTTGTGGCGTAATCTACAATCGATATCAAAGCCAAAAATTTAGTATTTAGAATTTTTGTCTGATTGTCTGTATATGGCTGGGCTAAACTCATAAAGTACTGCATAGATTTACTTCAAATTTTGCATGAATATTACTAAGAGGTCGGGTCAACATATAGGGTACATATTATTACGCTATCACCTACGGAGGAGGAGCTGTGATAATTAATAAAGTTTAACGCGGGTAATACCGCGGGGCACAGCAAGTATTTACTACAGTGCTTGCAGCCAAACGCTGATTAATCGTAAATGATCTGCTGGACATATAAACTGTAGTAGGTAATCTAAAAGATCGGTTAATAAAAGGCATGATTGCTATCCTCAATACTAAGATCTACGTCTGTTCCAAGTTAAGCCAGTTATTGAAATACTGGTTGTAAATCTAGTTACCGTCTAAATTTAATTTAATTATTATAACTTCAGAGGAAAATAATTTAACACGTTTTTTTTTAAATTATCACTCAGTACTAAAAAGCTTTAATATAACATAACACAATTAATATGGATTATATTTATTTATTTTGGAAAAAATATTAAATTGTGGAGGAATAATATTCTATATTTTTTTGCAATGACATTAAACCTGGAAAAAAAGCCAATAAAAATCTTCATGTAGGAAAATCTTTTGGGATGCCTATTGAGAAGCATTAATTACTAATTAATGTAGAGCGATCATAGATACCTGGAACTGCCGGATGTCTTCAGGGAAGAGTTGTTTCAGTATAAGTGTGCCAGAGTTTTCGCCGTCATTCACCATTTCAAAGTATTCCAATGCATCCGCTGTAAAAGAATCAGTTTTTAATTAACCCATAAACGTTTATGGTTAAATATATAGCTAGATGACGACTTGGCAATGCCAATGATAAATAGGGAGAGCGTAGGGCGTTTGCGATGCAAGTAAATATGGTAGTCCACAGGTTAACGCCCTGCTCACTTGAAAAAAACATGCTCTTTCGAGCCTACTACAAATAAAAAAATGCGGTCCCAGCCGACGGGTCAGGCCTTTGTGTCAGGAAGTCTTTTTTGTGCTTAAACTAAGATGGTTTTTCGAAGACCTAGGCTCCACGCCTTGGAAAGCACGTTAAACCATTTATCTAGTCATTACAGGTAGTCAGAAGCCTAATAGAATCCAGCCACTGTTCTAGGTATCGTTGACAAGTTAGTCTTTGAGCCGAAAGACAAGGAATAGGAAGAATCTACAAAAGAATGACTTCTTACCATCACCGGACACTTGGAAGGTGACAAGACCAGCGTGCAGGCCATCCTCGTCAGTGGCAGTGATGCGCTCCAAGAAGTCACCAGTGACTGTCGTTAACAACCCGTTAGCTACTGTGCGCTCCTGTAAGAAACGATTCCGATATTATAATAATAATAATAATAATAATTTCTTTATTCTCCAAAAGATTTGTACAGATTCATAGTAAATCTAAATAGTACCTACAATAGTATGGTGGCCCGCACGTCAGGCAACCCACAACAACGTCAAAAAAAATTCCTTACAGTAACTTAAATATTTCAGTACAGTACACGAAGAGCACCCAATATACATCAGCCCAGAGTGTAATCCAATGAGCATGTTGTACACTAGGTTAACCCGCATACATAACATAAAAAACATGGTTTGTGAGGTAGTTCATGTTCTTTTGGGACATGCCTGACCCCGGACTGCCTGACCCGCTGGAGTCTGTACAAATTACTTGTTAAACCCTGACTTCCAAACTAGGAGGAAACCTGTGTGATGGAAGTCAGTGTTCGACCGTATTTATAAGTGATGAATCATAACCCTTTTAAAAATACAAAGTTTTTTTTTTTTTTTTTTTTTAGAAGAATACAAAAATAAAAAATAGTAATAACGTAGATAAAAAACAAAAAATAGTAGATGTAGTAGTGTGAATGTTTTATGGATGTGTAGTGTGTGGTAGTGAAGTGTTACGTATCATTGGGTAGTAGCTTCTCAGTGTCGTTGTAGTTTAGCGTTAGAAGCCAGTTAGTGAGTCTATTTTTGACGACATATTTGTTTAGTTTATTAATATTTAAATTTTTATTTATATTATTATATATAATCGAGCTAGAGGCATAAAACTGTCGAGAGGCAAAAGTTGTTTTGTGCCGGGGAACAGGGCAAGCTCTGCGGGATATTCTTTTAGTAGGAACCGGGGGCGGCACCTTACTATGCTGGCGAAGGGTAGCTTTGAGCACAAAGAGCTGCCTCACTGTAAGAACCGAAGCTAGCGAGTAAAGTTCAGTAGTGGGAAACCTGAAGGGTTTGAAGTGCATGACTTTGAGCACAGCTCTTTGCGCTCTTTCGATCTTTATAAAGTTGGTTTTAGCCGCCCCGCCCCATGCAGTCATGCAGTAACTTAATACTGACTGACAAAGGGAGCAGTAGACCAAGCTTAGGGTTTCAGGGTCGGCCGTTTGTCTTAGGCTTTTAAATAGATGGATGAGGCGCCTTACTCTGTTACAGAGAGCATCAATCTGAGAGTACCAATTTAGATTTCGGTCAATGTATACGCCAAGATATTTAGTAAATGATACTTGTGTTATGGGGAGGCAGCTGCAGTTATTAAGGGGATTACAGTTGGTATGGATGTATAGATTATAATTAGACGGAGGTTGAGTATTGTTACGAATAGAGAAAGGAATGAAGTAGGTTTTAGACTGATTTAGCGTTAGGAGATTTAGTGATAACCAGTTAATAATTATCATCAGGTTATGTTCGGCAGTAGATTTAATATCCGACCAGTTGGAACCGTGAACCACTAAGGCAGTGTCGTCTGCGTAGGTAAAAATTTTGCAATTTGGTAAGTTAATATTACATAATTGGTTTATATACAGCAGAAATAGGGTAGGTCCTATGGTGGACCCCTGCGGGACGCCATACTCTATAGGGACCTCGTCACTAATGAGGCCGCTGATTGTGACACTTTGCCGGCGGTTTGAGAGGTAGTCACAGAATATGTCGTAGGCAGCTCCTCTAATGCCAAGGTTAAAAAGTTTGGTTAGGAGTGTAGGCAGGTCAACGGTGTCGAAGGCTTTTTGAAAGTCTAGAAAGATACCAAGACATTTTATATATGACATATTATTATACTACGATCTCGTGGCAAACTTCAAGAAGTGAGACTTCCTTTCTTTAAAGCTGGCAATATGATTTAATTAATAACGAGCTGTGCAAATTAGACTGGAATCAATTGTTATACGAGTCGTCAGCTCATCGAGCGGTTGAAATATTTTATGATAAAATTTATAGTATTATCAAAACACATGTTCTATTTACTCGCATAAAAAAATCACGTTTTCCAGTGTGGTTCTCTCCTGCCCTAATTCGCATTTTCAAAACCAAGGAAAAAGCTTGGCTAAAATGGAAAATTTATTCCAATGCATCGGATTATGAAAGTTTTTCAGTCCATCGTAAACGTTTTAAGTCTGAATGTGTTACATGTTTCGCAAGATACACGAAATCGGTTGAAGACAGCATCCCGCTTAGTATAAAACATTTCTGGACTTACGTTTCTAATCGAAAAGGCAGAGTGAAGATTCCAGCGAGCATGTATCTTGAAAATCTTAATTCTAATAATCCGACTGATATATGTAATATGTTTTCAACCTATTTCACTTCTGTTTATGAACCCTCGACCTTAGACCCCATGACGTGGCAGTCACCTAGTGCATATGCAGATAATTCGCCTTGTATCTCTGACATCTACTTACCAGTCGATACAATACATAATGCGATAAAAAAACTTGACTCGACTAAAGGTTCAGGTCCTGATGGCATTCCACCTATCTTTATAAAGAAAATCGCTAATAACATAGTCCTTCCACTCCATATTTTATTTAATAAATGCTTGCGCGAGGGGACTTTTCCCGATATTTGGAAAAAAAATAATTTCTACGATCTATGCACTATAGATGCACTAAGTCTAGAATACCATACACAGATTTATTGGAACGCTATAAACTTCAGAGCTTACAGTCCAGACGTAGTTTACTGATGGTCATGATGCTTCATGGTCTTTGTAATAACAAGTTTGATTGCACTGAAATCACTAACAACTTATGTTATATTGTACCTAGAACTGTAATGCGTCGAGAGGCACGCGTGCCCCGGCTGTTCCACACCGCGCGGTGCAGAACTCACGCTGGCGCACGGGTGCCTCTCCGACGCATTGTGGAAACGTATAACACACACTTCCACGATTTGGACATTTTTGCACTATCGGGCTAATATCAAACCGGTGTTTAAGAGTGGTGACAAATCAAGTATAAATAATTATCGTCCTATTTCGATACTCTTCACCTTGTCGAAACTTTTCGAGAGTCTTGTACATGGCGCATTATACTCACAGATTCACAACCTTATAGTTCGTGAACAGCATGGATTTGTGAAACGTCGTTCAACTAATACCAATCTAATGGTTTTTACAGATTATTTATTTAAAAATATGGATGGACAGATTCAGGTTGACGCTGTGTACACCGATTTTCGGAAGGCTTTCGACAAGGTGGACCATAAATTGCTACTAGATAAAATTGCTTATAATGGTATCCGTGGCAACCTATTGCGTTGGTTCATGGCTTACATATTTAATAGATCACAAAAGGTGGTTATTAATGGCTTCCAATCTAACCCAATTATCGTCACATCTGGTGTGCCCCAAGGCTCAATAATTGGGCCACTATTGTATACTTTATTCGTTAATGACATTAAAACATGTTTCATCCATTCCCAATTTCTAATGTACGCCGACGATATCAAAATTTACAAGACATGCAAAACCATACAAGATTGCCTACTTTTACAGGAAGACCTAGACAGACTTTCTCGATACTGTTTACAAAATAAACTTCAGCTCAGCTTACCCAAATGCAATATAATTACTTTCACAAAAAACAGAAACATTATAACATTCGATTATAATCTATGTGATATCAGTCTACAAAGAGTCGACCGTATTAGAGATCTTGGGGTCTTAATCGACTCAAAATTACACTTCGACTGACACATAGATAATGTCATTAATAAAGCGTATCGTATGTTTGGATTTATAATGAGATCGTCATCTGACTTTAAAAGACCGTCGACATTTTTACTTTTATATAAAACCTTAGTACGTTCTCAATTGGAATACGCAGTCCCGATTTGGAGCCCTATTTTTGACTTTTACATAAAAAAACTAGAAATTGTTCAAAAAAAATTTCTACGATCAATGCACTATAGATGCACTAAGTCTAGAATACCATACACAGATTTATTGGAACGCTATAAACTTCAGAGCTTACAGTCCAGACGTAGTTTACTGATGGTCATGATGCTTCATGGTCTTTGTAATAACAAGTTTGATTGCACTGACATCACTAACAACTTATGTTATATTGTACCTAGAACTGTAATGCGTCGAGAGGCACGCGTGCCCCGGCTGTTCCACACCGCGCGGTGCAGAACTCACGCTGGCGCACGGGTGCCTCTCCGACGCATTGTGGAAACGTATAACACACACTTCCACGATTTGGACATTTTTGCACTATCGCACTTTAAGTTCAAAAAAATGGCTACTGAACTACTAAAATAGTTATAGTTAATAACCTACTCACTAGTACCTACATAGGTACTTCTCTGCTTAATTAATGCACGCATTTATTACTACCTATTTTTAACATTAATTCGCGGACATTGGTGTGGGTTACACGTTTACCTATTCTTAAAATTTATATTTAAATAATTTAACTATACCTAATGTGTAACTGTTTTATGTCCCAATAAAGTAAAAATAAAAAATAAATAAAAATGCATTTGAGGGCACTCCACGGGCAGCGCGGCGGTTACGAGTATCTCACTTCCTTTTACTGTGTGGTGTGTGGCATAGAATATCATTACCACATCTCATCCCTTGGGCGGCGTAGAAATCGTTCGAGGAAATACCTACCGGAGAACGGGCAGTAGCGTTTTTCTGTGAACTATGACCATCAAACTGCGATCGCCAACCCGTTTGCTAAGCGTGGCGATTATGGTGTTCCCCCCATTATTAGGACCCTTAAATTAATCCTCGATGCTTTTGCAGCTGGCAACATACTTCTCTAGTTGCAAATCTCTAATTTTATGAGGCTATAGCCTCTTTACATCATTCTGTCTCCCGCTTTGCTCTGGAGGGAAGTGGAACTATTCATTTTCTAACTCCTCCTTTTTTCTCTTTCTGATTAAATTCGTTGCGGGATCCAAGACAGTTAAAGCGATACTCCGGGACCTGCCTGAGCTTCACTTCTCAGTGTCATTTCATTGTGTGCCACTGTTGATCCTGGCTTACAGGAGTTGCAGTGGTGGGTAAGAGGAAGGGACTAGTCCCGTAAAAAAAAATCACCCCATTCTTTGGGTAGGCTTTTGTCCAGCATTGGACGTACTTTGGCTGAAATGATGACATGGCAACCTTCAAGAAGTGAGACTACTCCTTTCTTTATGTAAGGCCGGCAACGCACTTGCGACCTCTCTGCTGCTGTTGATGTCCATTGGCGACGGTGATCATTTACCATCACGTGTCTTTCTACCTCGTTTGCCTCGCTAATATGTACACACGGCTACATATCAAGTCAAAGTTACTTTATTCCGTAAAAAAGTTACATTTATGTGGAATCGGCATATTTTTTTTACCCTACCGTGCAGTGTAAGCTATAATCTATACATATAATAAAATCGTAGCAAAGTCAAAACTGTGCATTGAATATTTTTTTAAAAGGATACTTGGGGCGTGATCTACAATGGATATCGAAGCCAAAAATACAGTTTTTAGAATTTTTGTCTGTTTGTCTGTATGTATGTCCGGGATAAACTCAAAAAGTACTGCATTGATTTGCTTAAAATTTTACATTAATATTATTAAGAAGTCGGCTCAACATATGGGCTATATAATAGGTCTTTACCTATGAAATTGCCGTTTTGTATGAAAAAATTTAAACGAATTTTTTTCATGAATTTTTTTATTTGTATTAATCGAAGTAATCACCCATGCAATCAATGCATCTTTGCCATCGCAGTGGCAGTTTATTGATGCCCTTCTTAAAGAAATCAGCTGGACGGGAGGCAACAAATTCTTCAAAGGCATTTTGTACTGCCTCTCGGGTATTGAATTTTTTTCCCGCCAAGAAGTTATCCAAATTCTGGAAAAAGTAGTAGTCTGTAGGCGCAAGGTCTGGTGAGTAGGGCGGATGACGGAGAGCTTCCAACCCCAGTTCTTGCAACTTGGAGACCGTCTGCTGTGCAGTATGAGGTCGCGCGTTGTCGTGCAGGAGCAGCGGAGACGAGCGATTGACCAATGCTGGTTGGAGATGCGCCAGCTTCTCCATCATTGTGCTCAGTTCTTCACAGTACACATCTGCAGTAATGCTCACCCCGTTTGGTAAGAAGCTGTGATGAATCACACCGGCGCTAGACCACCAAACAGTGACCATCACTTTTCTAGGGGTAAGTTTTCGTTTAGGGCATTGTTTAGGTGCTGAACCAGGATCCAACCAACTTGCTGAGCGCTTGCGGTTATCAAACAGAATCCATTTTTCATCGCAGGTAACAATGCGGTTCAAAATTCCTTCATTTGTGTGTCTGTTGAGCAGTGCAAGGCACGTCTCGACGCGTACTTCGCGCTGGCGATCATTGAGTTCGTGGGGCACCCATTTGTCAAGCTTTTTTACCTTGCCAATTTGACGCAAATGGACCAATATTGTTTTGACGCTAACGTCGAAAGCTGCTGCTAATTCAGCCGTAGATTGTGTATCACCAGCTTCCACAACCGCCTTTAATTCGTCATTGTCGACCAAAGTCTTCGGACGACCGCGAGGTTCATTTTTCAGGTCGAAATTTCCAGAACGGAAGCGAGCAAACCAATAACAGGTGGTGCGTTGGTTTGTAGTGTTAGCTCCGTAAACGTCGTTGATGTTGCGTGCCGCTTGTGCCGCGTTGCTGCCACGACGGTACTCATATTCCATAATTACTCGAATTTTTAACGTATCCATGATGACGAAAAAGATTGAAATGCGATGAAAATGTAACACTAATCAATAAAGAAATGACTACTTTTGGAAAAAAGAATCCATGTTTTTAAAATAAAATTAATTTGAAATTAGAATTCTTAGCCAAACAAAAATTATTTTGATTTGAAATGGCCAGTACTGCAGAACGGCAATTTCATAGGTAAAGACCTAATATTATCACGCTATCGCCTACGTAGTAATTTATAAAAACAATGTAACGTGGGTAATATAAGCTGACCTGTCATTGTATGGAAATCCTATACAACACAACATACATACATACATACATAGACTCACGCCTGTTTCCCAGAGGGGTAGGCAGAGACAACGGATTTCCATTTGTCACGATCTTTGCATACTTCTTTTGCCTCGATTACTGTCATTATATTCTTCATACATGCTCGCCGGTTTAGGGTACTTCTGACCTGCCCTTTCTTGAGAACATCTCCAATTTGGTCAGAGAATGTTCGACGTGGTCTTCCCCTTCCGGTTGTCCCATTCACACAGGCCAGGTATACTTCTTTTGTCAATCTTCTTTCATTCATCCTTTCTAAATGGCCAATCCATCTCAGCATGCCTTTTTCAATCTTTGTGACTACATCCTCTTTCACACCACAACGCTCTCTTACATCAGTATTTCGAATTCTGTCTCTCAAAGTCACACCACACATACTTCTCAGAGCTCTCATTTCCACTGCATTTATTTTACTTTCATTCTTTTTCTGCCATACCCAACTTTCACTTCCATACATTAAAGTTGGCACTAACACTCCATCGTGCACGGCTAGTCGAGCCTTCTTTGATACTTGCCGGCTACTCATAAAGGCGTGTAGTGCCCCATTCACTCTGTTCCCCGCATTTACTCTTCTAACAATATCTTTTTCATATTTCCCATCTCTCGTAAACAAAGTTCCCAAATATACAAACTCATTCACCTGTTCGACTTTCTCTCCTCCAATCACAATATCACACGTTGTCGTGTATTCATCCCTCTCAAATACCATTACTTTCGTCTTACCTACATTCATTTTCATCCCTTTCCTTTCAAAAGATTCATGCATACTTGTTACCATCACCTGCAACTCGTCCGCCGATGATGCAAGTAAAACTTGATCATCAGCGTAAAGCAGACATTTGATGAGTAACTCATTCATCCTTATACCGCATTCACTTTCTTTCAAATCTTTTAAACAGCTATCCATGAATAGGTTAAACAACCACGGTGACGCTACACATCCCTGTCTAACACCCTTTTGGATGCTAAACCACTCGGTGTATGACCCGTTAATCCTCACGCAAGCTCTGGAATCCCTATAAAGAGATTTTAGTGCTTGAACAAGGTTGTCGTTCAACCCATACATGGACAGTACCGACCATAGTTCACTCCTCAACACTCTATCGTAGGCCTTTTCTAAGTCTACGAAGGCACAGTAAACCTTTTGGTTTTTGCCCAAAAACTTCTCTACTATGTTTCGCAGAGAAAAGACCTGATCCGTGCATCCCATTCCTTTCCGAAAACCCGCCTGTGCATCCCATATTTTCGCATCGGTTTCTTTCACAACTCTTTCAACCAATACTTTTGCATACAACTTACCAACGACGCTGAGCAGACTAATGCCCCTATAGTTTTTACAGTCTTGCCGTGAGCCTTTCCCTTTGTAAAGAGGTACGATGACAGCCTTGCACCAATCACTTGGCACTTGGCCGGTGGTATAGCATAAATTGAATAGGCTGCACAGCTGACTCGCTATGACGCCATGTCCAGCCTTCAGCATCTCGGAAGTTATCCTGTCATACCCTGGTGACTTACCTGATTTCATACCCTTAATAGCTTTCACAATCTCATCCAAGGAATTGTAAAGGATGTGGTGAATGAAAAGAAAAATGAACAAAAGGATAATTTTGATAGAAGGTTGTCTAAGGATTTTCAGACGAACATTAAGTTTTTCTGGAAATCCGTTAGATCAGTAAGAGGCATAACTCAAACCTCAGAACTGAAATCCATACGAGACCAAGATGGAAATATAGTGAAAGGGGAAGAATGCGTGTTAAAACGTTGGAAGGAGTATTTTGAAAGTTTGTATGAAAGAGGTGTAACAGAGAGTGAACGTAGTTCACTAAGTATAGACAAGAACAAATGTAAAGATGACATTGGTATGGATGAGATTGTGAAAGCTATTAAAGGTATGAAATCAGGTAAGTCACCAGGGTATGACAGGATAACTTCCGAGATGCTGAAGGCTGGACATGGCGTCATAGCGAGTCAGCTGTGCAGCCTATTCAATTTATGCTATACCACCGGCCAAGTGCCAAGTGATTGGTGCAAGGCTGTCATCGTACCTCTTTACAAAGGGAAAGGCTCACGGCAAGACTGTAAAAACTATAGGGGCATTAGTCTGCTCAGCGTCGTTGGTAAGTTGTATGCAAAAGTATTGGTTGAAAGAGTTGTGAAAGAAACCGATGCGAAAATATGGGATGCACAGGCGGGTTTTCGGAAAGGAATGGGATGCACGGATCAGGTCTTTTCTCTGCGAAACATAGTAGAGAAGTTTTTGGGCAAAAACCAAAAGGTTTACTGTGCCTTCGTAGACTTAGAAAAGGCCTACGATAGAGTGTTGAGGAGTGAACTATGGTCGGTACTGTCCATGTATGGGTTGAACGACAACCTTGTTCAAGCACTAAAATCTCTTTATAGGGATTCCAGAGCTTGCGTGAGGATTAACGGGTCATACACCGAGTGGTTTAGCATCCAAAAGGGTGTTAGACAGGGATGTGTAGCGTCACCGTGGTTGTTTAACCTATTCATGGATAGCTGTTTAAAAGATTTGAAAGAAAGTGAATGCGGTATAAGGATGAATGAGTTACTCATCAAATGTCTGCTTTACGCTGATGATCAAGTTTTACTTGCATCATCGGCGGACGAGTTGCAGGTGATGGTAACAAGTATGCATGAATCTTTTGAAAGGAAAGGGATGAAAATGAATGTAGGTAAGACGAAAGTAATGGTATTTGAGAGGGATGAATACACGACAACGTGTGATATTGTGATTGGAGGAGAGAAAGTCGAACAGGTGAATGAGTTTGTATATTTGGGAACTTTGTTTACGAGAGATGGGAAATATGAAAAAGATATTGTTAGAAGAGTAAATGCGGGGAACAGAGTGAATGGGGCACTACACGCCTTTATGAGTAGCCGGCAAGTATCAAAGAAGGCTCGACTAGCCGTGCACGATGGAGTGTTAGTGCCAACTTTAATGTATGGAAGTGAAAGTTGGGTATGGCAGAAAAAGAATGAAAGTAAAATAAATGCAGTGGAAATGAGAGCTCTGAGAAGTATGTGTGGTGTGACTTTGAGAGACAGAATTCGAAATACTGATGTAAGAGAGCGTTGTGGTGTGAAAGAGGATGTAGTCACAAAGATTGAAAAAGGCATGCTGAGATGGATTGGCCATTTAGAAAGGATGAATGAAAGAAGATTGACAAAAGAAGTATACCTGGCCTGTGTGAATGGGACAACCGGAAGGGGAAGACCACGTCGAACATTCTCTGACCAAATTGGAGATGTTCTCAAGAAAGGGCAGGTCAGAAGTACCCTAAACCGGCGAGCATGTATGAAGAATATAATGACAGTAATCGAGGCAAAAGAAGTATGCAAAGATCGTGACAAATGGAAATCCGTTGTCTCTGCCTACCCCTCTCGGAAACAGGCGTGAGTCTATGTATGGATTTAAAAAAGAAATTGACTTTCCATACCGAGTTTGCCTGGAAGAAATCGCAGCAGCTATAAGGCCCATTGCGATTCTACATTAGTTGTAATTAACGTGTACTTCATTCTCTTGTGTACAATAAAAAGTATTTTACTTATGATCGTTTTAATACGGTCACCGTAGCCTTGTTGGTAGTGCTCCTGCCTACGAAGCTGGTGGTCCTGGGTTCGAATCCCGGTAAGTGCAAATATTTGTGTGATGAGCACGAATATTTGTTTCTGAGTCATGGATGTTTTCTATGTATATAAGTATTTATCTATCTATATAAGTATGTATATCGTCGCCTGGTACCTTTGCTTAGTTTGGGGCTAGGATTATCTGTGTGACATTGTCCCGTGATATTATTGTATTTTTTTTAAATCGGTGTATGTTATATGTATTCAATATTCCGTCTGTAAAAAATATATGTAAGTAGATAAGATAAGGTAAATACACTTTATTGCACATGATAGGCACATGCATGATACATGAAAAACCGGCCAAGTGCGAGTTGGACTCGAGCACGAGGGGTGCCGTACCATTATCTATAAAAACGAGTAAAAAAATCACGTTTGTTGGGAGCCCCCTTAAATATTCATTTTATATTTATTCATTTTATTTTTTTAGTATTATATGAACATTGTTAACAGGTATTAACGAGACTAACCTTATTGTTATTCTCCTATACTAGACTCCCGTCATCCCGTGACCACGATCAATACAACTTGGTCGAAACGTCGAGAAAGTAACAATAAGGTTAGTCGCGTTAATACCTGTTAACAATGTTCATATATAATTATGATACGCGAAAGTTTAAAAGTGTATCTTTTTAGTATTTGTTGTTATAGCGGCAACAGAAATACATCATCTGTCTAACTATCACGGTTCATGAGATACAGCCTGGTGACAGACGGACAAACAGACGGATAGAGAGCGAAGTCTTAGTAATAGGGCCCCGTTTTACCCTTTGGGTACGGAACCCTAAAAAAATAACGATAATAATATGATTTTCAAGTCCGTCCTTGTATTTCCGGATGTTTTGAAATCGTTGCAATGTATACGTTTCAGTCGAATCATTAGTATTAAAGTAGTTTAAAGGTCAACGAATTAATGATATGGTTGTTTTATTGAAATAAGAACTTATCATCGAAGATGAAACGAGATAAAAAAAATAAAGTGAAGTCGTTAGGGTAAAATTTTTGAATGATTCTATATTTAATTTGAATCGCATAGAACAATTTGACAGGAGAGTTTGAGTATTATTCGTACTTTTTTTCTTTGCTCTTTGGTATTTCAAAGTACCTGCAATTTTTTTGTTTTTTTAAATCTATTTATGGTTTATTTTTCTATAGGAAGTGGAATTGCAGATGCTGAAAGACACTCACACTTGCAAGCCTGATGGTTAAGCCAGACTGCGGGAACACGAACACCGGCACGTGGAAGTTGTACGGACGGATCACCAGCTCATACACCTCGTCAGATTTCTGCTGAGGGATGCCATGGTCGAAAGCCTGTCAACAAATTAAATGTATTATTTTATATTTTATTATCATCATATCAGCCGAAAGACGTCCACTGCTGGACAAAGGCCTCCCCCAAGGATCTCCACAATAGCCGGTCCTGCGCTGCCCGCATCCAACGGCTTCCCGCGACCCTTGAAAGATCGTCAGTCCACCTTTTTTGAGATTTATTCAAGTAATATTCAACAAGTGCTAGGTAAAAGTGAAACCTTAAATTCCTCACAATAACCCATCCAATATTGACTTTGTTACAGTAATAATGAAATAATGAAATTTATTCAGCACTTGGGTATTAACACTTACTTGTAGTCACAAAGATTGAAAAAGGAATGCTGAGATGGTTTGGCCATTTAGAAAAGATGAATGAAAGTACATTGACCAAAGAAGTATACCTGGCCTGTGTGAATGGAAAAACCGGAAGGGGAAGACCTCGTCGAACATCGACCATATCGCAGACGTTCTCAAGATAGGGCAGGTCAGAAGTACCCTAAACCGGCGAGCATGTATGAAGAATATAATGACAGTAATCGAGGCAAAAGACGTGTGCAAAGATCGTGACAAATGGAAATCCGTTGTCTCTGCCCTCTGGTGTATGTACTTGTCAAGCTCAAACAGTATAAAAGTAACAAATAAAATATATATATATTAGTCCGTCCGTGCGGTCTGTCTTATCACAATATATTTTTTATTTTAAAGTACTTTGTAAAGATTAATTGGGGTTAAGGCCAGGATTGATTAAGCTATTATGGATGGGCTTCTGGTTGCCTAGATTTTAACTGATGGTAAGAGAAAATAATGTAGTGTAATGGCGATCTAAATTCTAAATGATTATCTATACATATAATAAAATCGTACGAAAGTCAAAACTGTACATAGAATATTTTTTTAAAGGATACTTGGGGCGTATCTACTATCGATATCGGATCCAAAAATATAGTTTTTAGAATTTTTGTCTGTTTATCTGTTTGTCTGTATGTATGTCCGGGCTAAATTCAAAAAGTACTGCATGGGTTTACTTAAAATTTTGCATGAATGTTACTAAGAGGTTGGGTCAACATATAGGCTACATATTGTCATGCTATCACCTACAGGGGAGGATCTGTGATAATTTATAAAGTTTAACGCGGGTAAAACCGCGGGGCACAGCTAGTAGGTAATATGCGCAACAAATCAGTTTTAAAAACAGTCGTCACTTATAGGTATGAGGCAGGTTAACATTCCTCACGTCTTCATACATTCATACATACATTCTTGGGTGGAAGGGCCGGTTAGCGTGGTTGGTAGATACTTGCCTTTCACGCCGCAGGTCTTGGGTTCGACTCCTACCCAGGACAGATATTTGAGTGCATGAACATGTCTGTTTGTCCAGAGTCTGGGTATAATTATCTATTCGACGGCACGTGTGGCGTAGCGGCTAAGACAGTCGCCGGACAACTATTTGTGTGACCCACAATTAGTTGTCCTGAGTCTGGATGTAATTTGTGTCCCTTTACGTGTTTGTAAAGTACCTCGCGACATAGGGATTAAATTCCCTAGTGCGGGCGTTGTCTTTCTCTAACTAACTAACTATATAAGTAATTATTTACCAAAGAAAAGTAGTATAATAATATGTAGTATATTAGTTATCTGGTTTCCATAGGACAAGATCTGCTTAGTTTGTCATCAGATGGCCGGTGTGAATAATGTCCCAGGGCATTATTATTATTTATCTACTAGGGGCCTAAGGTTATAAAGTCACCTTAAAAGGTTTAGAAAGGTGTGAAATACCGTTCCTAAGAAGGTGTTTTCAGTTGCACGTAAACTTGAATTTATCAAAGTTAAATTATGTAATGGAAACTGCTGGATGCGAATAGCGCAAGACCGCAAACTGTGGAGATCTTTGGGGGAGGCCTTTGTCCAGCAGTGGAGTCTTTCGGATGATATGATATGATGATGATGAAATTATGTAATATGAGATTGATTAGCTAATCCTTTTTCACATGAAGACACTTACCAATACATGGATAGCGTAGGTACCCCAATAACCTCTCAAGTCCATGGCGGTCTCCAGCTCTCCTCTCTCCGGGTGAATCTCGATAGTGATCATTCGGAACAGATCAGGTAGCTCTATCTCTCTATCAGTTACGGACAAGTCAAGGATCTCATACCCAACCCGGGAGTTATCTGTGAACGGTTCGTCACGGTCTGGTGCGAAGATGTCTGGCTGGAGACGGACACCCTGAAATATATGGTGTAAGTTTATAGTTCAACGTTGATATAAAGCCTTTATGAAAATGGGAACTTATCATGGAAGAGTCACATTGGTGAGGTCAGTATAAAGATCCACTACACGTTCCATTCGCTTATACCTTCAGACTTTATAGCCCTTGAAAATCAAGATTACTTCAGCCCAAACTCTCATGCAACCCGTATTGGACTACACTGACGCCTGATATTGGGATGCTACCGAGGAGCTATTAAATACAGTTGACCGATTGCAAAATTAATGGATCAGTTTTACCTTAATCGACGCAAATACGACCCAGATCTCTCAATTTTGCAAAAGCCTCAAGTGGCTCCCAATCCGCCTTCGCAGGAATAGCCGAATATTATGTCTACTCTTCGAAATTTTCTATTATTCTGTCTCTTCTCCTTAACTAAGAGAGATGCTCCTGATACTTCTTGATGCTATCGCACCTCAAATCTTTCCTTGGCTTTGCTTCTCACAAACCGTTATCAATTCTTACTAAACTGCGGGCGCAGGCGGTCAAATTGCGGAACTCTCAACCGCCTGGCACAGGCAAATATCGACAGTTTTAAAGTATACCATTTTGACAATAAGTAAAATTAGCTAGCTAAGTAACTCAATAATTACTATCATATATTCAATGTTAATTCTAAATTATTCGAAACTAAACGCTGATCTATTACATATCTGCATTCCTCCAGAAATAATAAAGCGCTTTATTATATTAATACTATATTTTGCCATACAAATGCTTGAATAATATATTTGTGGAAAACTCTGTAAAATTTCAAGTCAATACATGCCTGTGAGATCTTCTTAACATTGTATTCTAAGATACTTACACTGAGTAAATTCTCGGAGATGGACCAGGAGAGTTCATCAGGTGCAGGAAGCTCTGGAGCATTGTCATTGATGTCCAGCAGCACGACGAGTATCTCTGTGTCGTTCTGGTTTCTGTTGCCATCTGCTCAAAAAAAATTGATGCAAATAAATTATGGAGTAATAATTAAGAAGACGGAACAGAGCCTTCTCTCTCACTATGGGTCTCACAAGGACGCTCATGGTCACCCAAAGAGCATGGAGAAGGCTATGCCCGGAATATATCTGCAGGATTGTATCAGAAATTACAAAATCTGCAGTCGAACTAAAGAAAGTATGTGGGCAGGCTTGCAGCTTGAGGGTCGCTGGAAGCTGCAGGATGTGGGTAGAACAAGATCGGCAACTGTGGAGATCTTTGGGAGAGGCTTTGTCCAGATGTCTTTCAGCTGATATGATGACGGCTAATTGGCATTGTTGGGTAAGGTGGGTCGGTAGGAAACTGGGTGATGCCTATACTGAGATGTAATGTATCATATATCTACGCTCAACTGCTTCACTAAACAGATTAAAAGGCTCAACCTAGAACTGGCATGAACAAAAGTCATGTATACCTCCTTCTCCATAGAAATTGTCGATGAAATTGAAAAAGATCCTATGCGTTGGTTCATCGCCATCTCTGTCCAGCACCTCATTAGTGGTATACTCCACGTATACCAGGCCGCTGTGTAGGTCTACAGCAAAGAAGTCCCTCAAACGAGCGTTCACTGCGTAGTTGATCTGGTAGCTCACGTTTTTGTATATTTCTGGAAAGATGTAGATCAGTAGTGAATCTAATTATGTATGACTTTTTTTAGATAGGTTGTGGAAATCTTATTAAATTTATGGATATGGAGATGGTGCAAAAGCCAATTGAATATTAGCTAATGCAACCAATCTCGTCGGAGTCTCAATTTTTTGTACCAAAAACATAAGTGTGTGCGCAAATATAGTTCAATATAATTTCTAAATATCTTTACCATCTCTATCAAGATCTACAGAAACCAGCTGAGCTACGTGAGTTCCGGACTCGGAGCCCTCGTAAATGTACACGGTGAGTTCGACTTGTTCCGATTGTGGGACCTTGTTGTTTGTATCGATGATCTGGATCGTTATCTGGAATTACGAGAATGAAATTAACATCAGTAATCAACGAGAATGCTTTAGTCCATAAGATTTATTTATTTATTGGCTCACCAACAATTGTTTACACTTAAAAAATTATAAATTATCTCAAACAATATCTATTAACAGACCCAGTGTAATAATTTTTTAGAGGTAATCACCTCATGCACTACATACAAATCATTTACTGCTTATGTACTAAATTATACAATAATGTAACAATAATAAATTTAAAAATATACAACAATAATAACTAGTGTAGCTAACTTTACTTATCTAAAATATTCATTAACTGTTTTGCGGAACTTGGCAAGTGAGTCGAAATGTATGTCAATAATATCGCTGTAGGCATTCAAATTTTTTTTATTTAATCATTGAGCTTAAGCTTTTAGCTTAGGAAAGGTTGTAAATTTTTGAATTTAATGCCAACACCACATCTGTATAAAATTTGCCTGCAATAAATATTGGAATTGATTAGATATGATCACCCAAAAACAACACTGACATTTAACTCTGAAAAGTAGGTACTATATAACGTCATCCTGGTCGAATTTAGCCAACGGCTGCCAGTCTCAATGGAGAATAGCCATATGCGTGGGACATATTTTAGTGCATAAAAGTTCTTATGATCCGAAGGGACGACTAACGACACGACTTGAAAAAGGCCAGGTACCAGACGTACGGCTTTACGTGCTCTCCGAGGCATGGGGGTATATAAACCAGCAACTCCCAGACTTCAGGCTGATATTGCGTAATTTTTCTTTTATAGAAAAATAATGAAATTACTTTAGGCTCGAATGAATTGTTAAATCGTGAATAACGCGTAGCTACTGAATAATCTGGTTCTTTTATCATATAAATTAGATAACCTACTTCTCCTTCAGTATCCCAGTAAGTGGGGTCAGGGGGACAGTCCTCGATATCTTCGGCATAGCACTTGTCGCTGGCTATTACGGTGTAGTAGAGATGGTGGCGCGGCGGAGTGTCTGCGTCTATCGCTTGGTTCTCCTTCACAGTGATCTGGCCTGAATAAAAGTCGATCTCCACCAGGTCTTCTGGAGTGTCTTCTCTGGTGCTGTAAAGAGGTAATATAATACTAATAATATATAATATACTGGGTCATTATTCACACGCGGCGATCGGATCCCAAACTAAGCGGAGCTTGTACTATGGCAACCAAATAACTGATATACTTCATATACTACTTGTCTTTTGTAAATACATAATTACAGTATATAGTTGTTCTGAGTCGGGGTGTGATTTGTAAAGTGCGATACAGGAATGTATTGAGTATGAGAGGGCTCTAGTTTAACCTCCCCTTTTGCCATTCCTGGCAGTCTGGGACGACGACTGCTTCGCCCCAAACAGATCGCTGTCATTTCGAAGCTTCTTGCACGTGGCGGCAGATTTTTCTGTACATCCCATGCCAAAACTGGCAAAATGATCAAATTAATACTTAAGTTTCCAATCCTCTCCTTACCTTACTATTGTCTACTCACAGCTATGCCTAAAACATCGCAGATAGCCATTGACGGTGGAAAAATTAAACAACTCTGATCATAGAGCATCTTAAAGCAACATAAAGGACACATAATTTTACCTACGTTAAATTTTTACAAGGACTATAAAGAACTTTCCCTTCTGCCCAAATGGCCCAAATAGGTTTGTGTCCATTTGCTTTACTGAATACTTACAATATAGTGTATCGCACTTGGTTGTAGAGCGGGCCATCGATGTCAGTAGCCAGCACGGAGCCAATAACGATGCCACTGGCAGACATTTCACGCACTCTGAAGTTTTGAGTCAGGGTGCCTTCTGCCCACACCGGCGGGTTGTCATTCATGTCAATTATAGTCACAGTGAATGTTGCTGTGAAAACATAAACACGTCAGAAAGACAAGAAATGACATAATAATTAACATAATGTATAAACTATTGCTACTGACAACACTCAACTCGTGAGCTGAATTTTGGGCTGACTTGATTTAGATTGCCATAGACACAATTAGAAGAAGAATAATTGAATTGAAATCTGAAAAGGCAGCTTCAGTGAATGTGACATAGATGGTCAAAAACCCACATACCCATGCCTAACCTCTATTGTTACGGTAAGGAGTTTGAAATAATCGTAAGATACTAATAGCAATGTTTTTTCTTTTTTTCTTGGACTCTCTACTAATGCACTACCATCTGATCCCAAACTAGGCAGAGCCTGTAGAATGGCAACCAGACAACTGATAAACATACTTATATATCATAGATAAATATCCTGCACACAGAACAAATTATTCTGCTCATCAAAACAAAGGCATCTCTTGCGTGGGGATCGAACTCACGACCTCTCTCTATTATTCAGGGTCACTAACTATTAGGCCAGCCTAAGACGATGCATACTCCATAAAAAATGGTATTGAACATCCAGCACCAAACCAACTCTGGTTACATATTTTTCTATTATACCCAATCATAAATGTTTTCAGGCTATTTGCGAAATACTGTGGTTTATTGAGATTTGTCCTAGCCTTCGAGTTCACAAATAACTTACATTCATCATAGTCATATCCATAGACAGTGTTGAGATCTCGCACCCGGACAGTGAGATACAACACCTCAAACTCCTCATAGTCGATGGTGACACCTTCCCTTATTTCCTTCACCACCACGCGGCCGGTCACGTTTCCGCGGGAGTTAATGTTCGGCAAAATTGTTTCGATTTCTACGCAGCTGGGAAGAACATACACTTATTTAATTGTCTATCGTTTAGAACTTAGCATTCATAACGTATTTCATAAACAGAAATTATAAGTTAAGCCACACATTTCTTTATTGGCCACGTTATCAAACTTCTTTTAAACAACGAGAAAATGAGATAGCCTCTAATAAAGTAATTCGTCTTTTTTGTTATATAACGTCAACAAAATATTCTATAGAAAGCGTCAAGTAAAGATCAACAATTATCTTAACTTGTCCTTCTTCTTTATACATTGCCACCTAATTTACTAAAAAAAGGAAATTATTTGGGTAAGGTTACGTTAGAACTATGACCATCTAGCTAGATACACTATTGTTAGTGAAGATTGGTGGAAAGTTTTCAAAACTCCCTTTTTTTGGAGGTTTGTGAATTTTTCAGGTGACATAATATGTAATTTAATAATGATCGTTTTGAATTACTTTGACTATTAGATAATATATCTCAATGATGTTAGGGAAAATAACCACCATGCTGAGTTGTATTTAGAGTGGCTTACATAGAAGATAACTAGTGGTTAAGATAGTATCATTCAGACGCTTGTTAATTGTGGTTGGCTTAGTAATTTAGATGGCAATGTAAATTTTTAGAGGCGAATAATGCTATTAAAAATAAGTCTACTTAATTAGCACCCTTTCATAATTAAAATTATGTAACATGAAAATTACAATCTACTATATAAAAATAAGTCGGGGTTTCCTTCCTGACGCTATAACTCCAGAACGCACGAACCGATTTCCACGGTTTTGCATTCGTTGGAAAGGTCTCGGGCTCCGTGAGGTTTATAGCAAAGAAAATTTATAAAATTTAACGCGGGTAACCCCGCGGGGCACAGCTAGTCTATTTATAAAGCTGAACAGGTTGGTGATTCGAATATAGTACACAGAGAAAAACCGCTGCTGCCAGTTCTCTAGGAGATTTTCCTTCGGGTCGACTTCTGCGCCCCTCATGGAATGAAATGGGGTGGTGATATTCTTTGCTGGCAGCCACTCAGCAAATACGATTACGTTAGTTAGGTTAATCGAATGTAATGGAATATTCGGAAAAACAAAAACAAGGACCTGTTTTTGACTATCTCCGAAACTCACAAGAAAACAGAGACCAAACTAGATTGGAGAGAATCTCATTAATAGAGATCTAGGGTCAGTGATTAATTTAAAGATCTCTTACTCGTGATACTCTATAGCTGGCGTTTCTCGCCCCTGCTTGGTGGCATACGATGTTTCCCAATCTATCTCGAAGCGTAGATCTGCTGTCGTATCAGGATCTGTTGCGGTGATTTCTTCAGATATGATGAAACCTTCTGGAACGTTCTCCTCCACCTGCGGACTGCCCCGGGGCTAAGGATACCGAAAGTAACTTGTGTAATTAAGAAAAAAAATATTGTAAGAAGTGTGTGAAACCAGAAAGAACAGAACATGAGATTAATGTTATATGTTTCGAAACTTTAAGCGACATCACTTTAAACGCTGTTGCCTGCATGTGTGGATTAGACAGTCGCCTTGCTGCTTCGTGTCCCGGGTTTGATTCACGCACAGTACAATAATGTGTGTGGTCCGAAATGAAATAATGAAATAAGTCTTGATGTAGAGTATCCCGCGACACAGGGAATGATTTCTGAAGTCTGGATATAAATGTATAGGATTATAAATATCCCAGCATCCCTGTGCTTTAGTTCGTCGAGCTCGACGGGTTATGCGGATTAAAGGAAAACGTTTTAAAACAACCAGTTTGGATGTTTTTACTTGCATTCAGCAGATTCACCAAAATATTCACATTTTTTTAGATAATCTTTCACTTTAAGTAATTAATTTTACTCACCAATCGCAGAGTGGGTGGAGTGTTGTTAACGTCTAGTAGTTGGATAACCAGTTGCGAGGTAGCGGAGTGGTATGGCCCAAAACCCAGGGTATCCTCAGCTTGCACCTTGATCCAAAATAATACGGTTATAGTAATGAAATAACCCTGCTGTGTGGTGATGGCGACAAATATCAGAATCAGCATATCATCACCCCATCTCAACCCGTGGGGGGCGTAGAAGTCGACCCGAGGGAATACCTACCTGAAGACGGGCAGCAGCTTCCTTCTGATTACTATGACTATCTTACTGCGATCGCCAACCCGCCTGCCAAGCGTGGCGATTATGACGTATACCCCCAAGATGATTCTCTGAGGCTTGTCCAAGAGTGGACTTATTAAGCTGTAATGATGATGATGATGATGAATGAAATAAAATGCCCGAACAAATGAATTGTATGGGCAGATTATTTCCTTTTTACAATCATGTCAGCCGAATGACATCCACTGCTGGACAAAGGCCTCCCCAAAAGACTTCCACAACGGAGTTGGGTCCAACATATAGCGGGATTAGTCATAATCGACACGCTTGTTAAACGCTTTGGTGATCGCAGTATGATGGTCATAGTACACAGAGACGCGGTGCTAGCTGTTCATCATCATCATTCACCATTATAGCTGAAGGAAGTCCACTGCTGGACAAACCTCCCCCGAGAATCACCATGGGGGGATATGCCATTAATGCCACGCAAGGCAGACGGGTTGGCGGCTGGCCGTCATTAGATTCTCGGGACGACTTTTACGTCCACCACGGGATGAGGTGGGTAGGTCATATTTTTGCCGTCAGCCACACAGAAATTGTAAATAAAGGATTTATTATTTGATTATTACCTGGATAAACAATTCGCTTTGTCTGTGGTAGTCAAAGGCATCGTCGATGGCCACGTACACATCACCAGTGTCTTCGTCTATCCTCAAGTAGTTCACCGCGTTACCAAGTAACGAATGTCTGAAAGTATAAGATACTCAATTATGTCTTTCTTCGACTATGTCTCTTTAAATATTTTACCAATTTCTTTGGTATTTCTTAACCAATTTTGGTTATTATTTTCTTATTCGAAATAAAATTTTTCCAAATTTATTCTTCATGAATCCTTACAAATTTTATTCTAAATTAGTAGTTTTGTTTAAAAACAAAATGACCGATCAGGTAAGTTTGAGAAAGATAGAGACGGGTAACCCACGTAATTAATTTTAAGTTAGATTCGGCCAACAGTTGCGACTTCTTCAGGAAATCATCTTCAGGGCGAAGAGTTACCAGTTACTATAGTTACTATCTTTCAGTATGTTAGGTCCTCACGTCAGTTGTAATAATAATAAAGTTTGAGACGCGATCGGACTATACGAGATCATAACAATTCACTTCGGAATAAGGACCAAAACCAATGAACAAAATATATTGCAAAGCCAAGTTCAGCATTAAATAAAGAAGATATTGAATACTGTATCTAGCTAATTAACTTTCTGAAGTGTTATACTTATATAATCAGTCAACTTACTTGACATGGTCATCTATATCTCTGTCTTGTGCTATAACGGTGGCTACATGGAACCCAGCTTCGACCGTCTCATTAAAGGACACGGTCTGGACATCGTGCGTAAATATCGGTTCCTCATCGTTCCAATTGATGAGGTTGATGTAGATCGTTGCTTCCCCCCTCCAGTAAGGGTATTCCATGTCTATTGCTACTGCCTAGAATAGATTTGATATTGTTAGTCCAATCCAACTAATTTGGATGATGTAATTCACCCAATCTACCAGAGTGCAGTGTGTGCCACAGGCTATCTGGTAACGTACCTGTTTTGAAGAAGAAAAAATCGAGTGTGTATTAGACTACACGACTGAAGTAAAATTAAGATATACGAATCGTAAATGCCTATGTGAGTAAGAAAATGTGTACTCACACCTTTCTACATACTACATATGCTCTACACATGCTGTAAAGATATAGTGTTTAAAAGCCAAAAGAAATGCGTGAGAGCGATTTGTAAACTTAAGCCTACGGAAAGCTGTCAACCTTTTTTCATAAGTCTAAGACTTCTAACCTTTCCATGTATTTATATATATGAAGTTTCAATATTTGTAGCTTCAAATAAGAATTTATTTAGACCATTGAAGAGTGCACGCAATCATAACAAAATAGGTTTTCCGTTAAATCGAACGGCGCAATTCAGTAATAGTGTCTTTTGCATGGCGCCGCGTATTTACAATCGTCTACCGAAAGATATTTTGAACAGTTCCAATATTCCCAGCATGAAACAGAAATTGAAGGGTTTTCTTCTTAGTAAAGCATACTATAGTGTCAAACAATTTCTTGAGGACCAGTCTATTTTTTGAAAGCCGAATAATATGCTATATGTAGAAACTGTATTAAAATTTCAATAAATTTTTATTCGTATCTTGACAATTAAAATAATTATTGAATTATGGTAACAGATATTTGACATCACATTATTATTTGATTATATTTACTTGTTGACTTATAAATAATTAGGTACTGTTATATAAATTTGAATGTAATTTTGTATTTGTTTTGTATTAATTTGATATTATTGGGATTGTTTAATTATGAAAAATATTAATGTTATGACAATTTGGTATTCATTATTTTTAGTTAATTAACATGAGAATATTTAAGTACACTTGACATTTGTTATTACTGCAGGAACTGTAAAATTGTGTACACCTGTATGGTTGATTTTTGAGAACTATGTATGTATAGAATAAGATCCTCTTTTTGTACCAAATTTCACACAATAAACATTGATTTGATTTGATTTGATTTCTGTTCGTCTTAGCTATACCTTTAAATATTTTTGTTTGTAATTCATGTCTAACTTTTAAAATCCCTTCTTGCAGGTCTACTCGAAGAGATTTCTTTAGAAATAATTAGTTCCTTTGTGCAATGTTATGTTTTGTATTGTATTCTTTCTTTACTTTTCTGAATTCATCTATTGCTACTGGCACAGCATAAAAACATGAAGCGTGTTGATGTATTTTAACAACAATTTATACTATTACAGCAAACACATACCCTGAGTTTAATGTTTTGGTATTCCGGCACCTCATAATCTAGTAGGTTATGGTTCATAGTGCCCAGAATGAAAGACTGGCGTTGGTAACCGACTTGTGGTGCGACGTAGAAAGCCGCATGTGCTCCAGAAGGATAGTCGCTTTCCAAGTGGACAGTATATCGCGCATTTTGACCCTGTAAAATAATTAATTAATGGTTCATCATCATATCAGCCGAAAACCGCCCATGGCTGGACAAAGGCCTTCCCAAATATCTCCACAATTGCCGGTCTTTCCTACCCGCATCCAGCGGCTTCCAGCAATCCTCCCAAGAACATTGGACTTACTTGTAGAGGGCCTACCCACCCTGCAACTACCGGTTCCTGATCGCCACTCGAGAACCTTTCTGCCCCAGCGGCCGTTCTATAACCTATGTGCCCTGCCCACTGCCAATTCAATGAATGATTACTAGATAATTATTGATTTAAATTATTTAAATATTGGGCTGCTGTATTTGGTATCGGCGTGGTTGGTAGGTACTTGCTTTTCACCTATATTCCGGCCCAGTACAGATATTTGTGTGCATGAACATGTCCGTTTATCCTGGGTTTGTATGTAATTATCTCTATAAGTATGTGTTTACAAAAAAAGTAATATATATATAGTATATCCGTTATCTGGTTTCCATAGTACAAGGTCTGCTTAGTTTGGGATCAGACGGCCGAGTGTGAATATTATCCCAGGTTATTTTAATTATCAGTTAACTTACGAGATCTCGATCGTGAAACTCAAATTCTTCTAAGTTCAATGTCATAGCCGTTTCTTCCATAATATCAATGAAATATTCTTCATGCAACGGCAGAGGAGTCTGATCGTTAATGTCGATAACTATTATAACTACAGTTGTAGGCGTTGCAAAATCTGGATTGTCATATTTGTAAGCAATTATGTCAAGTTGAAACACTTCTCTTTCAAGCTCGTCTCTGTCAATTGGGTCGATGTAGAGAATAGCTCCGTCTCTACCGCCTTCTATTGTTTCAATATGGAAGAATGTATCTGAAAAAACAAGTGACTAATATTAGGAGATGACATAATTTGTGCTGATTTGTCAACCTAATTCATTTTATTTCCATAAATAAATGCGTATTCGGCCAATTACTATGTAGGTATTTTCATGTATGATGTATTTAAATGATCTAAGTGCTTACCTTCAGGGTCAGTTTCTATTCTGTAGTAAATAGGTTTATTAATGCCCGTGTCACCATCGATGGCTCTGACAGTGAATTGCTGCCGGGTCTTTTCTTCAAACTGTTGCACTGCAAAGATCTCCACCCAGCGAGGAGGTCTGTGTTCCACGTTCTGGACTTGAACTGTCATTGTGACTGTGTGCGAATTTGGAAGAGAATCCTGGATAAGATAAGGTTTTATTTGGGGTTATTCCACTATTAGTTAGAGCAAAGGTGTTGTGTAATAACAAGCAATTGTATTAAGGAAATAGCTATTTAACTATTTCTCAATTTTTGCTATTCCCTTAACGCTTTCGTTGGAAAATATAGATGTACATCACGTGTCACGTGTCACTTAGCAAGAAAGCCCCAAATGGAAAAAATGATGATGCCATCCAATCGTAAGCGTAAACGGTTAACTTTTTTGCAATAAGGCAGTGTAGACAATCCGGAAGGCCGGATCTGGCTTTTTAGACCTGACGTGCGCTGCTAGATGCATCACCAGTAACCTAATATCGTCCACTGCTGGACAAAGGCCGTAGTCACCGCACTTGGCATGCGAGTTGGCAAACGCAGTTAGGTGGTAGCGCTGCTGCCCGATTACTTGCTGTATGCCTTAGTCACCTTTTACGACATCTACGGGATGGGGTGCCCTTGTTATGCTTTCTGGACCGGAAACCCCACGGCTAAGATGCATAGGATGGTTAAAATAATTTTAAATAAATCCCCAATACCACTTACCCAAGCTGTAGCCCTGAAGATGTGAAGAGCATTGGCTTCAAAATCAAGTGTCCCGTTTACACCAAGCACCATGTACATCCACATCCATTCGTTAGGCACCCATTCTGGCTCCAAGTAGAAGATATCATCTTCATCGCGATCGCTATCGATTGTGAACGTCATGAAGCGTGTACTGATTTCACCATCAGCATCCGACACTATGTATGTGCACGATGAGAGGCTTGGTTCACCAAGTTCCTGAAATATCATAAAAATATAATAAAATCGTAGGAACGCCAAAACTGTACATTGAATATTTTTTAACAAGGATACTTCGGGCGTGATCTACAAATCGATCTCGAAGCCAAATCTATAGTTTTTAGAATTTTTGTCTGTGTGTCTGTTTGTCTGTATGTATGTCCGGGCTAAACTCAAAAAGTACTGCATGGACTTACTTAAAATTTTGCATGAATATTACTAAGAGGTCGGGTCAACATATAGGCTACATATTATCACGCTATCACCGACGGGGGAGGAGCTATGATAATTTTTAAAATTTAACGCGGGTAAAACCGCGGGGTACAGTTAGTAAAAATAAAGTTTTATAGATGGTGCAGTTAGAAAAATAACGTGTGGTGCAGTTGTTCACGTCGTCGCCACATTACTACTTAGGCGCCCACATGTTTTGTTTTCAAGAGGCTTGAAGCCAAAATATATGGGCTCATGACAACTATTTGTGTGATCCATCAATTGTTGTTCTGCGTTTGGGTTTGTTGTATGTCCGTGAATTGTAAATTTGTGAAGTCCTCTACGATACAGGAATTAGATTCCGGGATTAGTGAGGAGTTAACTTTAATAAAAACATAATTAATAAAATATGAGTAGATAAAAATGAGCATGTAATAATTTAAAATCCCATAAGAGTTATTATTTGCCTTAAATAAATTAAGCCAAATAATAACCCTTATGGGATTTTATTTTATTCTTTATGGTAATCCTCATCGATATTACAATTAAAAATACAAGAAAATACAACCAATGTAAATAACAACGTTACGATAACTTTGTATAGTTGAAAGATTTTTTTAATCAGTTCAGCCGTTTTTGAGTTTATCCGTTACAAACAACCAAACGTACAAAATGTGTATAAATAAAATGTAAATTAAATATTAATAAATAATTATTTCATTAACATTTCATTTTTAATTTAGTCACGATACTTACAGGAATCTGGCATGGCTCGAGCATCTGTATGATAGGCGGATTGTCATCAATGTTCACAATAGCTAGGGAGACCGTCGCCACCATAAGCTGGTCGTCCACACGGATATTGAACATGTACTGCTGCATTCCAGGAGTCTCATAGTCCTGTCTGAATAGCACGATAATAATAATCTATACATATAATAAAATCGTAGGAAATTCAAAACGGTACATTGAACATTTTTTAAAAAGGATACCTGGGGCGTGATCTACAATCAATATCGAAGCCAAAAATATAGTGTTTAGAATTTTTGTCTGTTTATCTGTTTGTCTGTATGTATTTCCGGGCTAAACTCAAAAAGTACTGCATGGTAAATCCATGCAGTACTTTTTGAGTTTAAATTTTCTTCTAACTTCTTTTTTCTAACTTCAAATTTTGCATGAATATTACTAAGAGGTTGGATCAACATATAGGCTACATATTATCACGGTATCACTTACGTGGTAGGAGCTGTGATAATTTATAAAGTTTAACGCGGGTAAAACTGCGGGGCACAGCTAGTATTAATTAAATGTTGTGATTCTGAGTGTGAGTACCAGAGTTCCTACAGGTGGGGGTGGGGAGGGTCAGCAACAATTGTTTGAGGACTTTTTTCAAGGCCAGCAACGCGCCCGCGACGCCTTGTTGTTGCGAGTGTCCATGGGCGGCGGTGATCCCTTACCATCAGATGACTCATTTGCTCGTTTGTCGCCCTCTTATATAAAAAAAACCTCAACCAGTTGCTGGTTGAAGAACAATCGTAAGTATTTATTTGACGGGCCTGTTGGCGTAGTTGGCAAATGAATGCTTTTCACGCCGAAGGTCGTGGGTTCAATCCCCACCCAGGACAGATATTTGTGTGCATGTATGTACATGTCTGTTTGTCCTGAGTCTGGGTGTAATTATCTATATAAGTATGTATTTACTAAAGAAAAGTATTATATGTTGTATATCAGTTATCTGGTTTCCATAGTACAGTAGTTTGGGATCAGGGGCTCTACCGGCTAAGTCGCTGAACATCGATTTCTTAAATGGCGTTCAAATCAATAAAGGTTCAAAATGACTTAATCAATCGTTAAATCGGCTTCAACGTTGACAATCGATTCCGGACCATTTATGATGTCACATGTGCTCATAGAAGCCGATTTAACGATTGATTAAGTCATTCTTATTAATACTTTAATAATAACTTTAATAACGTTATTTTGCATACATTACATTTACATATTACATTACATAATAATTTACGTGAAATATTAACATTAAAATATTAACAGCGGCTTCCACCTTTATTTATTTGAACGCCATTTAAGAAATCGATGTTCGGTGACTTAGCCGGGTAGAGCCCCAGATGATCGTGTGTGAATAATGTCCCAGGATAATATTATTATTCTATATGGAAGCGAGCTTACTAATGAATACGGGAATTCTTAAACTTAAAAGTGAAGAATTTTGGACGCAGGTTACGAAAGCGGAGAGATAATAAAAGGATGAACCATTAATTGGGTGACTGATTGCGTGTCGCTAACGTCTTCGAATCTGGGACTGTCATAGCCAGGGCACTAATCAGCAAGATAATAATAATATCTGGGGACAATGTCACACAGATCATCCTAGCCCCAAACTAAGCAAAGCTTGTACTATGGGTACCAGGCGACGATATTCATACTTATATAGATAGATAACTACTTATATACATAGAAAACATCCATGATCCAGAAACAAATATTCGTGCTCATCACACAAATATTTGCACTTACCGGGATTCGAACCCAGGACCACCAGATTCGCAGGCAGGAGCACTACCAACTAGGCTACGGTGACCTTTACGGTTAAGCATCTAGGTGAACTGTCAGTTTATAGATGTGGTTGAATGTCGGAGAGGCTCCGTACAATGGATGACACGATAATAGGTCCCAGATGTGGTCCTTAGAACGGTCGTTAGGTCATGTCAGAGTGCTATTGAGCGGGTTGGTAAAAATTGACACTATGATCATACGAGCGAAGGGCTATATTGACCGCAAAGAGATTTTCATTAGCAATACTGCTTAACGTCCTTCGAGAGCTTCTTAAATAGAAGTTGTTTACATTTTTATTTCCAGCAACTAGATACTCACCTTTGTGTGATAACCAGATACCAGTCCCCAGTCCGCTGTGGTATTCTTCGAACTTCCGGCTGGAGAAGGTTGTAAGTGCCTGAGAGGAATGGCAGCACTAGGTACGGTTCCTGAGTTCCTGGAATTCAACACAGTTTTGGAAATACTATGAACAGTAGACACCTCTACATTTACATTTCATAATCAATTTTAATTTCTTTATTTGCTCAAAATATGATAAAGAAGATGTTAAAAACATAAAGTCCTCATATTTTGCTCACAGGCATGCAAATACATACAATGTCAAACTATATAATTCAAATTAAATTAATTACAAGTCCCGAAAACTTATCTGGCCCGCTGGCAGCGTCGCTGTTATCGCATTTAGTGTTGCTAGTAACTATTTTTTGCAATAAAGTGGGCAAAAATAATATGCACAGTGTAACGTAAATATTACTTCACTCAAAAGAAAACAAATACTGTCATTACAAATCTTTATATTTTTATACAATAATTATGATCATTTACATAAAGTGAATGTCCTCTAACGGGGATACTCCAGGTATTATTATGTCACCGGAATTGTTTAATGCAGAAGTCATTTCATCATCATCATTATCATAATCACTGCTTTCACTTTCACTATCACAACCTAATTGATTGATGAAAGGCTTGTCTAAGTATCCATCCCTTTTCGATACTCATTTTCAATATTTTTTACATGATTGCAATGCTTTTGCCATTCATTGGCTGTTCAAAAGCTTCTGCAATCAATGTAGGCATTTCAGAATTCGATCTACCAATATTCTGATCTGCTATAAATTTTTGCATCTGCTTGCTCCTTTTTCTTTCACAAGTTTTCTTACAAATCACTCCCCGGCAACTACAATGGAAATAGCAAAAATTCAATAAATAATAAATATTTTAAAATATGTATTTAAATTTAAAGTGCGACGGGGAGTTTCGTATTTTTTCAGAAGCTGACAACACTAACCTATAGCAGCAGCTACGCGTTCATACAACTTATTGAAGGGTATAATTGGTGCCTGAAGGTGTTTTTCTTCATTCATATAATTCAATACTTGTAATAGAATGTTCCTCGCATCACTTTTTAAAGCTTTCGGCATTTTTCACAATTAAAAACCACGAAAAGAAAAATAAATACGCGCAACAAACAATCAATGGCAGGAATGTCAGGGAATAACAGCCGATTGACATTTCAAACTGGCTGCGTTAGTTCTACTTTTGGCCACCGGGCCAGATAAGTTTGTGGCACTTATACATTACAGATTCTCTATGTCAAGTATACATAATAGTATAACAATTAAATAAAAAAAATACAATTATATAATGCGTTCACTGATAACATCATTAATATTAAATCACACATATGTTTAATTTGCCTTTCAAAAGCTGAACGTTCATAGACAAACCTTGATAGTTAAGTTTGGCGATTATCACCTCTCCCTCAATTTCTTCTTCCATATATATAATCTGCGTGCCCATAGAAGCTGTGGCAATGAAGAATTGGTCCATACACACGTCCGGGCGTTCGTCAGCTGGTATGAGAGGCCGCTGGTTCCATGTCATGCCTGTGAAGGATAATTAATATAGACATTTATCACTCTTACTGACATATATATCAACGCAGGGCCTAAACTATAAGGGTTGGACAAGGTTTTGCACAGTGTATTCAGAATTTTTGGGAATTCCACCCCTAAGGGCGTAAAATAGGGGATGTAAGATTGTATTAAAAATGTGACAATTTTTAAGTTAAACGTATGAAAATTGGTAATTGGCATTTTAGTTAAGAATTAAAAATATATTTGAGAATTTTTGAGAATTCCACCCCTAAGGGCTTAAGTTTGTATGAAAATTAGTTATTTTTGAAGTTAAACGCATGAAAATTGGTATTTGGCCGTTCAGTAAAAAATTTAAAATATTTGTTTCAGGATTTTTAGGAATTCCACTCCTAAAGGCGTAAAATAAGGGGATGTTTGTATGAAAATCAGTCTTTTTAGGAGTTCAACCCATGAAAAAATGAAAATGAAAAGTCATTTATTCCGTTAAAACATTACATTTGTGTAGAATCGTCAATTTTTTTACCCTACCGTGCAGTGCATGACGTTGCAGCTACTAAGAAACACTGCCAGAAAACTCAGTAGGAATCCTTTTTTAAAATATTTATTTCTTACATAAAATAACATTGTATTTAAATGTGTTAATTTAGAGCGACTCAATCCCAAGTTGTTCTGTCACTTAAATAATCAGAAGTTTAGTAGAAAGCCCTGCTACACAATTTGGCTTTTATAATTCTTTTAAACTTATTCATAGACATTTCTCGGATATAATTGGGAAGTTTGTCATGAAAATTGGTATTTGGATTTCCAGTTAATAATAAAGCAATACGTGTTTTTAAATCAAATTTCATGGCATGATTTGTTGTTAAAAAAAGGTAATCCAAAACTGATTCAATAGATCGACACCTACAATTTACGCCAACTCGAATTCTGGGACATTCTTCACACACGGCTATCTGATCCCAAATTAAGCATAGCTTGTACTATGGAAATCAGATAACTGATATACTACATATACTACTTTTGCACAGGACAAACAAACATGTTCATGCATACAAATATCTGTCCTGGGTGGGAATCGAAACCACGACCTCCGGTGGAAAAGCAAGCATTTGCCAACCGCGCCAACAGGCCCGTCAACCTATTGATGGAGTGGTAGGCATGGCAAAATGTAGTATATCAGAGTACTTATATAAAAACAAGACCTAGTATCGTTACTAAAACATAAACGACAAGGAAAGAAAGATATTTAGCAGATAGTTTTAAAAAAACTTCTTAGCGCTGAAATCACCATCTATCTATACAACGTGTAACAGAAAGAGTGAACGTAACTTAAGGGGCATATACGGTCTCCTTAAGCCTACCTATACACAAAATCTCATACCGAAATACCATCATTTTAATCTTGATCGTAAAATAATATACCATTCAATATATCGACAAGTATTTTTATCGATATAACGAACATCCGTACTAACGCAGCACAGCTGATTCTGATTTACGCTAGAAATTGTTTGACATACCTCTGTGTTTCTATGCACGCCTGGTAGTTTGATTCCGATTGCACTCACTACACATATTTTGTTTTATTTTCGAGTTATGTTTTTATTTATAGCACTGCTGAATATCTATTGGATACTTTACATCGTATAAGTACGTGATACACAAACACATTCCGAGAATCTTTTTATAGTTTAACTTCTAGTTGAAGTTGTTTTCAGTACTGATGGAAGAATTTCATTATTTCACGTTCACTAAAATCTGCACCGACACCGAAAGCTTGACTCTAAGACTTGCCAACTAACACGAGTCTCTCTCATGTACAACATATTCATAGAATCGTAAAGCTTTCATGTTTCTTAGTTATAAAGAGGCGTGGCCTGCATCGCGACACTGTAATCTTCACGACATAGGTTTCTCGTAATTAAACAGCCTTAATTCTGTGACCTATGAATCCTCATCATCACAAAGTGCACGTCTGAGGCTATTCTTTCATAGATGAATGCACGAAATGTTCAAAATTATTACGATCACTAATCGACATAGTTAAGGATTTCGCGGAACACTTTACTCATTACTAAACGACATTTTAGACGATTTAGTAACTAAACACGACCTAAATAGACAACAGTTTACGAACAACTGATGATTTTAATATTTCTAAATAAATGAAAAATGCACATTATTTGATGAATTTGGCGGCCCCTTTGGCGGCGTCTTTGAGTTCACTCAAAAGAGCCGCCTAGGTATCTACGACGCGCGCGGCTCGCTTCCATGAATATTAAAAGATATTTAACCGTTTATTATTTACCTACATCAACTCTTTGATTTTGCCGTCATATTAGTGTAACTTTGGATATAATCAGGACGGAATTTGAAATGTCCCCAACTGTTCATATGAGCCTAGTACATTATTCATATTTTTTTATTTGTATGTATTGTATGAATGATTAATACAGGGAACCTTTAAAATTTAGAGTGTATCACTCTAAATTTTAAAGGTAGAATTGAAAGTGCCCCTGCACTTTCTATTCCATCACTCTCATGATCCGATGGGACGACTAGCGTTACGACCGGAAAGAGGTCAGGCACAGGAACGACGGCTTTACGTGCTCTCCGAGGCATGGGGGTGTAAAATCGTCAACTCCCAGACTTCGGGCTGATACTGAGAAATTTCTTTTTACGGAAAAATCCCATAATCACTTTTTGGCCCGACCCGGGAATTGAACCCAGGACTTCATTATTCCCATAATCACTTTTTGGCCCGACTCGGGATTTGAACCCAGGACTTTATTATCTGCAGTTGAACACGCTACCGCTAGACCAATGAGTTATACACGAATACATTCAAATGTCGCGGCGCGGGGCCCGCTTTGATGAATATTAAAAAATATTTAACCATTTATTATTTACCTACATCAATCCTTTGTATTCGCCGCTGTATTAGAGTTCCTTGCGACATAATCAGGACGGAATTCGAAATGTCCCCTAATGTTCATATGAGCCTAGTACATTATTCATATTTTTTCGTAATTTATACTGATAAATTCACGCGTACACGCGGTACTGAGTCGTACCACGTGTGTTTATCTGGTTAGTTTGTATAGTTTGTATTAAAAATTAAGTACCTATTCGTTTCTGGTCAGATTAAATTCACATACTAAAAGAAAAAATTAATATTCTTACTATTTATTTAACATACAAAAAAATATCTGCAGTTACATAAGTCAATTAAATTATTTATTTCTCCTAGATCCAACATCTTGCGGAATATCAATTTAAATTAAATTAAGTGATTTTTCCTAGTTATCAAATTTGTATGAATGATTAAAATGTCGTTACTTTAAAAATTAGAGCAAAAATTCAGTTAAACATTTGATTGAATCTTAAAATAAACACGTGTAATAAATTATGTGACTGTACAGAACCACACTTTTTATTTACAGTCTAAGTAGTAGGTACCCAAAGAGTTCACGGTAAGGTTCATTACCCTTGCGGCTGAGTTTTTAGTGTTGTTCATAATGTCGGTAATCTTACTTGTTGATTTAGGTTGTCGATAGAAAAATAAATTACTAGTTGAATAAAAAATGATTATTTCTGTTTGAAGTTTCGTCTATAGGTAGCCGTCCTGATACCCTATAACCCCCTTAAGTTACGTTCACACTTTCTGTTACACGTTGTATATATAAAAATCAATTGCTGTTCGTTAGTCTCGCTAAAACTCGAGGACGACTGAACGGATTTATCTTATCTTCGTCTTGAAATGTTCGTAGAGGTCTAGAGAACGTTTAAAGGGTGAGAAAAATTAGAATAATTGCCGGGAAAGCCCTAAAAACAGCCCTTTTCTTTTTTTTGTCGTTTTTGTAGTTTTTAGTTTAGGTCTTTTATTTGTCGATTGAGGCAGTACGATGTCTGAAAATTCACGTCTGTTGTATGTGAGCCCCATTAAACATTTATTTTATTTTGTTTTTTGGTATTTCTTGTTATAGCGGCAACTGAAATACATTATCTGTGAATTTCAACTGTCTAACTATTACGGTTCATGAGATACAGCCTGGTGACAGACGGTCAGACAGACAGAAAGACAGACAGCAAGTCTTAGCAATAGGGTACCGTTTTACCCTTTGGGTACTTAACCCTAAAAAAGAAATAAGACAATAAAAGACAAGGAAAGAAAGATATTTAGCAGACAGTTTAAAAAAATATATAATTATTTCTTACCGCTGAAATCTTCTTCCGGTGTAATAGGAGTTGGTGGCCTGGGTATGGCGATCATGTAGTCGCAGCGCCCTGGAAATATTTAGTTAGTTAAATTGCTGTATATGGGTCAAGTATTTTGGTACAAGAGGGTCATTAAGAATTTAACTACCATCTATAATAAAATTGTTTTCGTTCGTACATGTTAAAAACTTAAAGGTAGGTATCACTAACAGACAAGTCCATGTATATGTAACCACTTTTGACTGACAAAATTACGCAAATGTATTGTTGACCAACGCCCTTAGTTAAGTCAGAACCAATTTTAACTAAAACAATTTGGTTACAAACACTATTACCTACCCAATATTTTGCAGCTAAAAGTACTTTTGACCAACGTCGTTAGTTAAAAACACTTGACTGCGAAAATCAGTCAACATAATGAAAGATAGTAATGGGTAACTCACGTAATTAATTTTATGTTAGATTCGGCCAACGTTTCAACTTCTTCTGGAAGTCATCTTCAGGGCGAATGACTTCCATAAGAAGCTGAAACGTTGGCCGAATCCAACATAAAATTAATAACGTGAGTTACCCGTTACTATCTTTCATTATGTTAGCACCTCACGTCAGTTTTGATAATAATAAAATCAGTCAAAAATGTTTTTAACTAAGGGCAACTGTCAAAAATACTTTTGCCTAATTTGTGTAGTCAAAAGTGGTTTTAACTAAGGACGTTGGTCAAAAGTACTTTTAACTGCAAAATAGTTTGTGACCAAATTGTTTTAGTTATAAGTGGTTCTGACTTAACTAAGGGCGTTGGTCAAAAGTACTTCTGCCTAATCTTTGCAGTCAAAAGTGGTTTTGACTGGTTATGGGTTTTGACTGTAACACTGTTTTAAAGAACACAAGCGATCATATCGTAATCTTTCCCTGTGGAATAAAAAAATACCGTCAAATCGGTGTACATCAGTTTATTGTCACGCAATGGTAAGCATTTGATCTAAGTTGAACCGCTTATGCCTGTAAGATGCCAGCTCAAACTAGCTTCGTATAAATTCATGTTAAAGGTCTGCTGTGAGGAGACGGCGGTGAATATCAGAATATTATCACCTCCTCTCATCCCGTGGGGGTGTAGAAGGCGACCCGAGGGAATATCTGCCAGAGGACGGGCAGCAGCTTCCTTCTGGGTACTATGACCATCTTTCTGTCGCCAACCGTATGCCAAGCGTGGCGATTATGGAATATCCCCCTACGATGATTCTTGAGAGAGGCTTGTTCAACAGTCAACTTCTATCGACTGTAGATAATTATTGATTGATTGATATGTATATATCTAAAAACCGCATTTTGAGAGGGCATTCAACAGGTTGCCCGTTTGTAATATGATAAAGCAGAAGCACTTCGTACGACAATTTGTTGTCGACAACAAAGCGGGGGAGACTGCCAACGCCTAAATGTCCGATAGATGATAGCGAGCTAAAGCATTCATTCGTTTGAATGTTCGATTTATTAACCATTCGATATTATGAACATTTGAGTATTTAAACATTTGACTTATGGAGGTCGATCAAATGATATTCGATTAATTGTAATTCGATTTGGGAATGTACAGACGCCAGCACATCCGCCTACCCCAATCTGTCAAATTAATTTTATAGATTTTCAACTTTATCACAAAAGTATAAGGTTCACTTTCAATTGAGGAAATTTGACAGATTGGGGAAGGTTAATGTGCTGGCGTCTGTACACTGATTCTGAGCACGGTAGTAAGAGCGCAAACCTGTCTGGCGAACGTGGCGATTTATGACAATTAAACTAAATCAAACTAAAGCCCATCAAAAATAGTTTCAGCTATACACTAAATTATTATATTTGACTGCCGGTGTGACGCAGCGGTTTAGACAGTCACCTCGCCACTTCAATTCAATTGCGGAAATCCTTCAGGACGTCTTTGTCAAACTATGGACGTCTTCCGGCGGATATGAGGAGTCTTTGAGTCGTGCAAGTGTGGTTGCCTGTTCCTATACAAAGACTCAAACTGTTATTTGTCGGAGCCATCCTAAACTTATCCTATATGTGTGTGTGTGTGTAATATAGTAAATTTAAAAGTAACGTATCTACAAAATCCTCACTAATGATTATGATGTGCCTAGCCTTAAAGACATGTATTAAGCTAAATGATAATAAACATCTACGAGGTCATCCATTGAAACTTTGGGAAAACTCATCTAAAAAGAAATCAATGAAGCATTTCTTGCCTAACAGTGTTGTAAAAGCATGGAACAAACTACTAGAAAGAGTAGTCATGGCTCCGACATTAAATTCCTTCAAGAACAGATTGGACAAGGAAAACATCTCCAAACTATGTGATACTCATGTGTTACACAAAATATAAATAAATCTATTTACCTTCAGCGTCTACATTGTTCGCGGCGAAGATGAGCCACGCCGCAGCCGCTAGTATTCGGACGTCCACCGCCATTTTACATGTTTTGAGTCAATCTCTGGGGAATCCTGAAATCCAGCAGAAAATTATTTAAAATTGTTCAGTGAAGAGTAGTACTTGTATGTAGGTATGCGCACAAATATATAAAGGCTCTTTTTTCTGTTTCACTCCTATTATGGCGAAATGGTTTCACGTGTTGAGTTTCTCAAACTTACTGGTCGCTTCTTTTAATGACAACGCTCGAGCTAGGGAATCTAATCCCTGTGTCTACTAACTATGTATGGGTCACACAAATAGTTGTCCGGCACGGGATTCGAAGCGGCGAGGCGACTGTATTAGCCGCTGCGCCACTCGTGCAGTCGTTTCTTATAGATTTTCTAATAGAAACTCTTTATACCTCTGTGGTTCTGTTCTACTGCTAAAATGCCAATAGTCTTTTGCTGGTTGGCAGTTCCTGTGCTTAAATGCTGTACTGGACAAATTATGAAAATTTTACTAAAATCATTAATATTCTTTTCCGATGACGCATAGTTAAAGTCAGATAACATAACATCATAATTAATCTATAATAGATTATTTGCGTTAAAATCAGTCTAAAATCTAGCCATCAGATATGCGAAGAAATTAAAATGATAAAGTACAGACGCCAGCATATCCAGCTACCTCAATCTGTCAAGATTGCCCAATTGAAAGTGAACCTTATGCTTTTGTGGTAAAGTGAAAAATTTATAAAAGAAATTTGACAGATTGGGGTAGCTGGATGTGCTGGCGTCTGTACATCCAAAAACACGTGGTGATGGATTGTCCTCCAAAACTGCAACCCGACACTGTTTACAGACAAACCTATAAATTCTAATTTGTGATATTCGAAATATTGATATTAAGCAACGCACAAGCTGCCTTTAGAACTACGTTTTCCAAGTAAACCCGAATCAGCAATTAAATAACAACAAATAGCAAAGAATGTGGGTTCGATCCCCTAATTATTATGGAAAAAATGTTTTGTCTATTTTGGTTCTTAATTATCTTATTATCAATTTTCAGTAGAGTGTAATTCGATACATATTTATGCAGATTATGAATACCAAACTCGAATCACAACTCGATGATTCTTTTCCGATGACGCATAGTTAAAGCCTGATAGCAAAACATTGTAATTAAAATATTATCTGGATGGGCATTCAGGATGTTATTATTAGTGCGGAACTTGTATGTAAAATGCTGGACTTGCTTCAAAACGCTTCAGCTGTTCGTTTTTCTTGTATAGGAAGTTAGTTTTTTGTTGTTAATATTGCATGCAGATGCACGCGGCTCAGTTTAATAGGCAAATTATACTCCTTAAGTTACTTCCAATATTTATGTGACACCTGGAATGATGTACAGACGCCAGCACATCCAACTACCACAATCTGTCAAATTTATTTTATAGATTTTCAACTTTATCACAAAAGCGTAAGGTTCACTTTCATTTGCGGAAATTTGACAGATTGGGGTAGCTTCATGTGCTGGCGTCTGTACTAACTGCAGCACTGCCTTATGGCCTAAAAGCCCACGACGGCCAGACTTTCGTTATTTTATAAAAGCTGAAACTATTTCTGTGCATTTCTCTTATATAGGTAAGAACGATCAACGACTATAGAGTTTAGTTTGTGGTTACTTGGGCAAGTAAAAGGTGTATAAAATAGTACCAAAAATTCGTTAAAGTATACAGCTCAACTTTTGATTAACAACTATAACAACCGTGCTATTATTAACAACTGTAATTACCTATTTGCACAAAAATAAACAAGTGACTACATGATTAAGATCAGGCAGGCGAATCGTGTTCGTGAGGTGTTTTTCTAACTGTATTAAAACTTGAGTATGTGCCACAAGGATTTTTTCTAGATCGATTTTCCCCACAAGAAATGTTCCAGTGGTAATGGATGATGTTTTTTTTTAAACATGACGTATGCTTGCACCGCTTCTACGTACTATGAATGGATGATGGAATTCACGTACAGTCATGTTTGCGGACTGCATCGATAAAATATAATATGTTTTGGTATTTAATCGCACTGATAGATAGATAGTACACAGAAATAAATAATCAATTCTACTAAAATAGATTAGACTCCAGATGTACATTTTAATTTTGGCTAATAACTAATTTGACAACTTTTTTTTAATGTCATAGGGCGACAAATGGGCAAGCGGGTCACCTGGTGGTAAGTGCTCACCGCCGCCCATGTACACTCGCACCACCAAAGGCGTCCCGGGTGCGTTGCCGGCCTTTAAGAGTTAGCAAACAAGTGTTACTAACCCTTCCCACCCCCACCCCTATGAGCTCTTGCGACCCTTCTCACACGGAGAAACACAGCATTAAAGTTATTAATGTTATTGATTTTTAATTGGGACTTAGTGCCTGTCAAAATAAACTTTTATTATTATTCCAAATTATTTATTTAAAGTTCTTATTTTTTACATATTTATATCTATAAAATTGAAATAAAAAAGAAAACAATAATATATAAATAAATATGAAAAAAATAGAGGTCCTCCAGCGGCGGGGTTTGACGCCCTAGGCCGCCGGTGGTCAGGGCGACAGAGTAAGGAACCTTCTCACAATGCGTGCCGTTCCCATTATTGCCGCCTTTTGTATCCGACCCTTGACCCAGTGATCTAGTGAAAGCCTCTTAAGATGTTGGTCGAGGCTCTTCGCTATGAGACCGTTTACGGAGACGACTATCGGGACAATTATTATTATTATTCTATTATTATTAAGGAACTTCTTATGTAAGGTGGAGGTACTTCCCCATATTCTATTATTATTAAGGAACTTCTTATGTAAGGTGGAGGTACTTCCCCAGTCGGGCTGCTCTTTGAGCGAATGAACATTGTGCCATATGGAATGCCTTTTGATGAATTAATTGTAAAAAGGCAGACCATCTTTTTGACTGGTTTGACTGACACCGAGGAATCTTTGTGTGAAGAGCACAATTGTTTGTTCTGTGTCTGGGTGATATACAATATGTAACGTAATTAACGCACACCCTCAAACACCCCAATTAGAATATTATGTTGTAATCATAATACATACACTGATTTTTTAATTTAACTTGTATGTGCATTGTTGTTAACTAAATTAGTTCCTTGGAATAAAGTTTATTTTCCTTTATTTTGTATTGAATGATGAAATTTGTATGAAACAAATAAAACTGCGATTTTAAAAGTCTTATTATTCTGACTTACGGTCCATTTCAATTTGTTTTGTCTGTACAGGGTTATTAAGAAAATAATTTCCGTAGTTTTAATTATTTTGGAATAAAAAATTACCTATATTAAAAATGATATAAATCGATTCAGTAAACGATTCTGAACAAACTATTTTCAGGATGTGCGTTAATTAAGTTACATGTTGTATATATATTTATAAAAAAATAATATTCTGTGACATTATTCAAACACGGCCATCTGATCCCAAACACATTCTAAATGCGTTTATATACTTATTCAAGACGTCTTCTACGGATATGTTTGAAGACATTTTAGGCTTGTCAAGACTATCGACTTGATTAGCTAACATGTCTTCTCTCTATACACTTCGAGCTCTGTCTGAAAACACATTCCCTGCGACTAAATTAATAGTTGACTAATTAGCAGTTCGTATAAAATCTGCACTGGCAGGCCGTCACTATCAATGCCTCAGTAGTCGCCTCTATAATAAAATAAATAAAATTTGCAATATATATCCTCACTCTACACAAAAGTGCAAGTCATTCGTATAAACGCCCTACAGGGACAATCCTATGATATATATATATATATATACATATACCTACACACACACACACACACATTCTTACCATGCATGCTTTAATTACTTCTGTTTTACTTTAATTTTAATTCTAGTTTTAGTTGTTAGTGTTAAGCCTTTTTTTTATTATGTTAAATTATTTTTTTTTCCTATAACTGTATGTGCTTTTTAAATTGTAAGGGGAGGGGGCGTTGGTGTCTGTCACACAGTGTATACTAGCACGGACACGGCCGTTTACTCTATCTTCACTTTACTAGTTTCTTACAAAAATTGTACTTTTAACTTTAAGATAGATATTATGTACAAAATCCTTATTTATTGAATAAAAGATTATTATTATTATTAATTAAGTCCTTTGATTCAAGAACATAGTATAGAATAACAGGAATATAGATGACGAAAGACGTTTCGATGTAAACTGTCATAAGATTAGATGGCGATGAAGTTGCTCTCCTAAAGAGGTCCAAAGTTTGGCCAGGCCGAACTAAATACACTACATGGGTTACCTATAGTTATCATTATGTTACAGTACTAAATTATAATTACATGCCTTCTATGCAGCGTTTCTAAATATCTCACTAAGATCACACTAGCACTCTTTAAACGAAGCAATAATATTATATTTTGCTTAAACAAGAATGATGATATATTCAACAATAATGTCCAAATTTTGTCACGCTCTCACAATTTGTTTCACTCGATTAAATGCGACTGAATGTTATTTTTGACAAAAAGCCGATGATGATAAGATTGTCCTGATAATTGTTTATTTTACATATCGATTAAGGCGATATATTTAGTGATAACACGTCATCGTATAAGTTGATTGTTTTAGGCAGATATCGGGACAAAGGAACTGTTTCCTGGCTTACTTTTTAAATCTGATTTGGGTCCGTACGGAGGATGTACGAGTAGGTGCAATCTGCTGTGGTTTTTGGAACATGGCCGACTGATATGTTTACGTTATTTTTTTTCTCGTTAATCATTTATTTTAGATCATTTTTCAGTCCATAACATGTTAGTTACAAAAAATCTTAACCTAATGTTAGTAATTTTACAATATATATATATATATAATATCGCGGTACTAGGGCACCGTCTACGTCGTGTGCAGTCGTATCCAGTGCTCCAGCATCGGACTATCCCATATTGTTATGGCGGCAAAGAATATCACCACGGGCACATTGGTTGCATTGGTGGCACCGGGCAAAGTGGTTTTATAATTGTTTCAAACATTATTTTAATTATTTTACTTATACTAAACAAACCTAATTGTATTTAAAGTTATAATATTTTTCTCAGGCTATACATATGTAGATCAGAGCCATAAGCAATTTAAGCTCCTTAGTCTACGTCCATAATTAATATTACTCCTTAAGTACGTAACTCTTTATTGTATCCCAAAAATAATATATAAAATGAACTATGAGTATGTTAACAAGATTGTACAAATGGCGGCCTTATCGTTAGGTGCGATCTCTTCCAGGCTCTTCCTTAACCTTGGTTATATAATATATATAAGTCCGGCGCCAAGCAGTATTTTAACTGTGCTCCACCAGTGCTTGTTTATCTGCTGATTCGGTTGTATAAAAGACAAAAAATACATTGACGAGAAGAATAAAAAAAGACCTCAGATATGCCACGTTTTCTCACACTGTCACCGCCTGCGTGCCGAATTCGTCTACCCGAGTGCATATCTCTCACAGGTAGCAGCGTCTCTCTGTGTACTATGGTCTTCATGCTGGGATCGCCAACCCGTCTGCTCAGCGGGGCTCAACTCCATTGTGGAAATCTTTAAGGGCGGCTTTGTCCAGCAGTGTACGTCAATGGTCTGACATGATGATGAAAATGATGTATAACGTATTTGAAACATCATTTCATATTTATAATCTCTTAAATACCGGTGAACTTTCTAGCCTCGTCATATGGCGCCTGATGGGGGAGTCCCGGGAACGCGGGTATGCTGCTCCGGTACGGGGGGTACCGGAGCAGCATACCCGCGTTCCCGTTTTGCGCCATGTCCCAGATGGTCCGGACACGTACCCTGGGAGGACTCGTTTGGATTGCCCTCCCCTATTGCCGACTCCTGCCAGTACGGCACAGCGACTGCGCCACAGACAGATCGCTGTCATCCCGGAGATGCTTGTACGTGGCGGCAGTAGAGGACACTTCTCACACTGCCACCGCGGCCCCGGGCAGTGGTTACCCTAATTTCAAAGATGTTCTAGCCTGACGTTCAGATTGTTTCCTAATAGGAAAATACGAATATATGTGTCTCTTTTTTGGCAGAATCTAGGATCTTTTTATCTGTGGTGAGACACACTTCCTCTAGATCAAACAGGAATATGGAATTATGTACACACAGATTGGCAATAACTCGTTAGTTACGGATGGGCCGGTTGGCGTGTTTGTTAGATATAATACTTGCCTTTCACGCTGCAGGTCGTGGGTTCGATTCCCACCCAGGGCCTCTAGCACTAGTTCCTGCAGTTTACTTACTCGATCACACGTACAGTTTCTCCCATACATTGAGCACCAGCGCCTCTCGCGGAAACTATTAAGAACTAAAATTCTGGTGTTCAATGTATGTGACGAAACTGTACGTGTGATCGAGTAAGTAAACTGCAGGGACTCGTGCTAGAGGCCCAGGACAGATATTTGTGTGCATGAACATGTCTGTTTGTCCTGAGCCTGGGTGTCTTATCTTATCTTGTTTAGGGTTTACTTGCGTACAGCACTTCGACCCTTCAGGATCTTTTGTACTACCCCCCACTGGTTTTTATTCTATCCTTACAGCCCTGAATGAAGTCTGCACATACTTCAGTAAGCTTCTTAGGGGTAGATCCTTGTAGTCTCTTGGTTCTGGATATACCAACCCCAGGATGGCCATTCTGTGTCTTGCCAACGCATCGAATTTGCATATTATATGCAGCATTGTTTAATTTTCTTCCCCATAGACCGAGTGTAATAATTATAATCTATGTAAATATGTACCTATTTACAAAAGAAAAGTAGTAACTATGTATGAAGTATATCAGTTAACTGGTTTCCATAGCCTGTACTATGGAAACCAGTTAACTGATATACATGCTCTGCATAGTTTGGAATCAGATGGCCGTGTGTGAATAATGTCCCAGGATATTACTATTATTATAGTACCCAGAAAATGCCCGACGTTCAATTCCACGTGACTCTATCTTCGGAACGCAATAGCCCTCGTATCGCGACTGACGCTGATGAAGCCAGTCAACCGTCACTAAATGGTGTCACTTGCGTATGGCGCTACACTCTGACCCGCGAGCTGCACCGACACGTGATGACGCGTGTTTGTTGACGCACCAGCGTCACCAACCCGCGTCACCATAAACGATTAATACCTCATAAACACAGTCAAACATGTGACCAATACGGTACTGATAGGGAACATTCCTCAATTAATTCTTAATATTCTTAATATTTATTGTCAGAAATAAAGGGCTGTCTATGCGTTTACACACCAAGCGTTTCACAAGAAACTTTTCATCGCGCACGACTAATGTGGAATCAATTAACTCTATTTACCTCATACTACAGGTGCCGGACCATTACGTGTGGAAAAGGCGGCGTCCACAGCTGCTTGCCGTACCGGTGGCTAGGACCAATCTACTGGCAAAAACCTCACTCACCCGAGCAATTAGGTTAACTAATGAAGTACACGAAAAAGTGGATATATTCTCATGTAATTTGAGTGAATTCGTAAGGATCCTTTTAAAGGTAGTTAGTTGCATGAATAATTAGTTAAAAAAAATAGTTCAATAAGTTGTTTATAATGTTAATACCAACACTATCGCATTAGGTCAAGACCTGTAATGATAGGTGTTAAGCAGAGAAATAAATAAATAAATAAAATTTTCGAGCCAGTATGACAAGGCTAGTCAAAAAGAGAAACTAGTCCTTTCTTATAAGAATGGCGAAAGTTTGTGAATGTGTGAGTGTATATGTTTGTTACTTCTTCACGTCTAAATGGCTGGAGCGATTTTTTATAAAATTTGGTATGGTGTCAGCTGACATCCTGGATTAACACATCTATATATATAAAAATCAATGCCACTTTCGTTGTAATGTTATAACTCAACAACGCCTTCACCGATTTGGCTAATTTTGGTCTTGAATTATTCGTGGAAGTCCAGGAAAGGTTTGTACGTAGAGAAAATTTTAAAAAAGTCTTGAAAAAGTGTAAAAGCAACATCTTTTAGCAATTTAAAATATTTTTGTTTGAATAAATGAACTTAATAATCATTTTTTTATTACTATGCCTTATACGTAGCGAAGCACGTACCGGGCCGCTAGTAGGCTATAATTTATAAAGTTTAACGCTGGTAAAACCGCGGGGCACAGCTAGTATAATATAGGCCGGCAACAAACTTGCCAAAGGGGCCTATTTGCAGCTCTGGTATTGCGACTTGCGAGTAACTTGATTGATAAACTAAAAAAAAAAAACCGGCCAAGTGCGAGTCGGACTCGCACATGAAGGGTTTCGTAGCAGCAAGTATTTCAGTTGATTAAATGAAAGCAAATTGCAGTTTATAACGTATTAAAAAAAACTACTTGCTAGATCTCGTTCAAACCAATTTTCGTTGTTAGTTTCTATGGTAATGTACATCATATATTTTTTTAGTTTTATCATTCTCTTATTTTAGAAGTTACAGGGGGGGGGGGGGGGGACACTCATTTTACCACTTTGGAAGTGTTTCTCGCGCAAACTATTCAGTTTAAACAAAAATGATATTAGGAACCTCTATATGATTTTTGAAGACCTATCCATAGACACCCCACATGTATGGGTACGATGAAAAAAGTTTTTTTGAGTTTCAGTTCTATGTATGGCGACCCCCCAAAATTATTGTTCTTTTTCTATTTTTGTGTAAAAATCTTAATGCGGTTCACAGAATACACCTACTTACCAAGTTTCAGCAGTACAGCTCTTATAGTTTCGGAAAAAAGTGGCTGTGACATACAGACGGACAGACAGACAGACATGACAAATCTATAAGGGTTCCGTTTTTTGCCATTTGGCTACGGAACCCTAACAAGTACACCGCTAATACAATTCGCTAAGTAACCAAAGTTAACTTCGAATAAAATCTCTTTTGTATAAAATAAACAATCTAGTGTTATTAATCTTACTTACAAAGTAGTTCGCCTCCACTTTGTCACCGGTCATTAAAGTATACTACGATAACAGTACAAAGAAAGTGAAATAAAGCTGACTCTGATTGTTGACCTAGGCACTGATTGTGTGTGCGCCTTGGGAATTCTTGACCCATTCTCGTAATGTATTTCAAAATTACAAGGCGCTTATTCGCATGTCTCTGTAGACAAAATGTGTGAACTTAAACCTTATGTAAACATCCTGTATGTACCACTTTTTTAAGCGAAATAAATACTTACTTACTTTAAAAGTGGTGCTCTGCGTTGTACGGGAGTGCACCACCGCTAGCTTGCTAGTTTCGGCGTAGGTACTCCAAAGATATGAATGATTCTGTAAAGAACAGAATCATTCATTCTAATACCGGTCACCATAGCCTAGTTGGTAGTGCTCCTACCTACGAAGCTGGTGGTCCTGGGTTCGAATCGTAAGTGCAAATATTTGTGTGATGAGCACGAATATTTGTTTCTGAGTCATGGATGTTTTCTATGTATATAAGTATTTATCTATCTATATAAGTATGTATATCGTCGCCTGGTACCCATAGTACAAGCTTTGCTTAGTTTGGGGCTAGGATGATCTGTGTGACATTGTCCCCAGATATTATTATTATTATTAATGTTAAATTATTTAACACACGAAAAAGAGTGTTACTTATTTATTTCTAAACTAATATTATAAAGAGATAAGTTTTTATTTTTGTAGCTTGTTTGTTTGTAATGGACAATCAGAGCCCTACACATCTACAAAGGGCGTAGCCCAGGGGTCTTCAGTATCCAATATTTTATTCTCCTTGCTTCTAAAAGACTTACCAAGTGCCGTATCTGTAGCGGAGAGATTCATGTTTGCTGACGACGTAGCCGCTGTAATCGTGGACTCATCATTGGACTGTCTCGAACAAAAATTTCACGACACATTCGCATCTAAGTTAAAAAGTAGTTAAATGATCGGAAAAAATCTTCCACCTGAAGGTAACTATATTATCAGCGAGTACCTAAAATAGCTATACTTAATATAAAAATAATTAGAGATCTCTAAATAACTATAATGTAACCCTAATGCGATTAGCATATTAGTTCACAACAGAGAAACTGTTTTTATGAGCTTTTGAGGAGACTCAAAGCATCATTTCTGAGTCAATATATTGGTTGTTTTGTAGTATTTTGTACACGCTGATAATATTGTTAACTGCAGGTGGAATAACAAAACTGTAGAAGTAAGTAATTTATGTTGCTAGGTATTTCTTTTTTTATGTAATATTTATTAAAATACATTACAACCTTTGTGGTTTGGATTGTGGTTATTGTGGTGTCGAGTGTACAAAGTAATGCTTAATAAAAAGAAAAGTACCGTAATAATTACTTACTTTTTAATATAAAATTGATTTCAGCGTTGTTTTTATTAATCCTGAGTTAGTAATTTGAGTTTATTAAATCAGTTGTACTTTCTTGCTGATATTATGGTTTATTTAGCGGACGCAGTGCAAACTATTGATATTTATTACCCACCCCCGGAATCAAACCCCGAAGACGAAGGAAGCGAGGTGACTGCCGTGCCACACCTACAGACAAAAAACTCATCATATAATAAAATTTCGAGAAAAAAAAGGAAACTACTTAATTACTTTAATTCTTAATTTATTTTTATTTTATTTCATAGGTACAGAGACAGACTACAGACTAATAACAAATTAATAATATCAATTTCTTATATCACTGTTAAATCTGAGGTCCAATTACATCTGTACACATTTAAAAATTACCAAAATTCTGTGAGTTAAAACTAGGAGTTTGAGAGGAATATATTACTAGTATGATTATTACAATAATTTAAATTTAAAATACACTAATTAACAGAAAACTGAACATTGTTGTCCTTTGTTAAAAATAATTTGAATGCATTATAGCTTTGATGAAGTATATCAACTTTGGAGCATATTTTGTTGTACTGTCTACACATTCTTAGCATTGGACTTTTTTGAGAAACATTATTATTAATAGAAGGTAGAGTAAACAGTAACGTAGTGGACGTAGCATTTATTATGTTTAAAATAAGATATGAAGGTACTTTTACATTCAAAACATAACTTAGTTATATCACTAAAAGGTAGCCTTAAAATCCTTACGCAGCTGATTATATATCATTTCTCACAATCGGTGATAATCGCAGTGATAATGTACAAGGCATAATGGTTTGATCCCAATAATAACTATCAGCAGGAACTTTTTATTTTTATGATAAACACTTACTTACTTATCGTATGGGCAGTGGTTATCCTAGTGTCAGAGTTGTTCAAGCCGCCCAGTAGGCCTCTGACATGGCTTAACGACTGTTGTCTAATGACTACAACCGGGACCGACAGCTTAACGTGCCCTTCAAAGCACGGAGACGCTCAGAAATTGAACCACTTTGGTGGTCACCCATCTATGCACTGATCACGATGCCTAGTTGCTTAACCTTGACAATCGCTTACGGACCGGTGAGATACACACGATACTGCTAAAACTTAGTTGTGTGTATTTAAGTGCGGGTGTGGATTGAACCATCATCACCCCATCTCTTCCCGTGGGGGGACGTAGAAGAAAGAAGAAGAAGAAGACTGCACGTGTGGCGCAGCGGCTAAGACAGTCGCCTCGCCTCTTCGTGTCGCGGGTTCGAGTCCAGCGCCGGACAACTATTTGTGTGACCCATAAATAGTTGTTCTGAGTCTGGATGTAATTTGTGTCCGTTTATTATATGTTTGTAAAGTACCCCGCGACACAGGGATTTGATTCACTAGTGCGGGCGTTGTTTAAAAAATAAACATTAAATAAAACCTTTAAAAAATTAAGTCGACCCGAGAGCATATCTACCAAAGGACGGGCACCAGCGTCTCTCTGAGTATTATGACCAGCTTACTGCGATCGCCAACCCGTCTGCCAAGCGTGGCGATATAGCATATCGCCCCAAGATGATTCTTGGGTAGGCTTTTGTCCATTAGTGGGCTTCTTACAGCTGTTATGATGGGGATTGAACCACGGCGTATGCACTCCAAAGTATGTACATTAACCGCTCTGTCACCGCGACGTGTTTATACAAGAAGTTCGGTGCACTAATTACCTACACGACACTCTACTCTTAAAAAAACCGGCCAAGTGCGAGTCGGACTCACCCATGAATGGTTCTGTAGCAGCAAGTATTTCATTTTATTCAATACAAGCTGTGCCCCGCGGTTATTACAATTAATAAATTTTCACAGCTCCTCCGTGATAGCGTGATAATATGTAGCCTATATGTTGACCCGACCTCTTATATTCATGCAAAATTTGAAGTAAATCCATGCAGTACTTTTTGAGTTTATCATACAGACAAACAGACACACAGACAAAAATTCTAAATACTATATTTTTGGCTTCGACTTCGATTGTAGATCACGCCCCAAGTATACTTTTTAAAAATATTCAATGTACAGTTTTGACTTTCTTACGATTTTATTATATGTATCATCATCATCATCATCATCATCATTACAGCCAAATACGTCCACTGCTGGACAAGCCTCCCTCAAGAATCGTCTTGCGGGGATATGCCATAATCGCCACGCTTGGCAGGCGGGTTGGCGATCGCAATAAGATGGTCATAGTAATCAGAAGGAAGCTGCTGCCCATCCTCTGGTAGATATTCCCTCGCGTCGACTTCTACGCCCCCCACGGGATGAGATGGGGTGATGATATTCTGATTCTGATATCTGTCGCCGTCACCACACAGCAGATTATATGTATAGAAAAGGTAAATTGTGGTTTACGGTTTATGACGTATTAAAATAAAACTACTTACTAAATCTCGGTCACACCAATTTTCGGTGGAAGTTTGCATGGTAATTGTATTGTATTGTATAATTTTTATTGCGGACAAATAAATCCATAGATTGTTAGTATACATAAAAATAACTTATTTTCTAGTGTTAGTATTTACAATTAACCTTACAAAACGGCAAATAATTGGCGACTTGTGGTTCTCGGCTATAATTTTCAGATTTATGTACATCATATATATTTTTTTAGTTTATTATTCTCTTATCTAAAGTACTATAGACCTCTATAGACCTATCTATAGATACCCCACATGTATGGGTACGATGAAAAAATAAGCTAATTTTGCTCAATCATTTCCTTTCTATTCTGCACATTATCTTCTACCCTTTCCTTCTCCGTTATTTATTTTTCTGTTTTGTAAATTATCTGACGCAATAAAGTATACTTATTACGATTATTATTATTGTTACTGATGTCAACCTTGGGCAGGTTAGTACTACTTAGTCATCCAGAATGATAATGATATAACAGTGAAAGTATTTACTATACCAGTTCATCGACATGACCATATTTTATTATGTTTACGAAGAACTACTTGTTATCTAAGATAAATTCTGAAGACACAAATTAATTATAAAGAGGTACAACATTTTAATAGTTTGAATTTCTGAATTGTATCTTCTAGGAAAAGAAAGCAGGTAGACAAGAAGTAATTATAAATATCATTGCTATATTTTGCTAATTCATCATAATCATCATCATATCAGCCGCAAGCCGTCCACTGCTGGACAAAGGCCTCCCCTAAAGATCTCCACAATTGCCGGTCTTGCGCTATCCGCATCCAGCGACCCGCACAAGATCATCGGTCCATCTTGTAGGGGGGCTGTCCACGCTGCGCCTTCAGGATCGTGGTCGCCGTTCAAGAACCTTTCTGCCCCAACAGCCGTCGGTTCTACGAGCTATGTGCCCCACCCACTGCCACCTCAGCTTATTTTATTAACTTACTTCAAACATTTATTATCATTCATAATATTATAAAATAAACACTATCCGCCAAACTGCACAGCAGTTTGTTGGCAGAAAGATCATTCCCTTATTGACTAGCGGTATGGTTATTATGAAACTAAACATATATTTAAGCCTTAAGGCTGAAGATATAAAATACACAGGTTACAAGGTAGGTTAGGGTAGGCTCATTGTGTAAAATGTATTGAAATGTAGTTCAATATGTATTGAAATGTAGTAGGTACACAGTTGCTTACATCATTAGTGGAATAGCCAATATGTATTAGTCATTCCACCAATGATGCGATAAACCTTTATAGGTAGAATTCTTCACACTTTTATTTAAAAACAGACTAAGAAAATGTTTCAGTTGATAGGTAGCAGACCTATCAACTGAAACATTTAATAGGTAGTTCATTAATTTCATTATAAATTGATAAACCCGACAATTGCGAGTCGTACTCGTGCATGGTTAACTTACAGTAGCAAATCGACATTATATAATTGGGGGGCAGATGGGGGGCTTGAGCCACGTTAGTCTTTATGGGCCGGTGAATCAGTGAAAGCCTCCAAGCCTTCCTGTGAACGTCATACTAACTAGATCAGCAAGGTATTCTGCTGGTTAGAGTTAAGCAGATCTCTACACTTTTTCATAGGTTTCAATGGGATTGGTTTTGATCGGTGTATATTTCTCCGTGGTGGAAATTCAGATATATGCACCCACGAGTATTGTCACTAACACTGTGTAAAATTTGAAGTAGGTTGGTTTTTTGAGATTAGGTTGGTTCAGATATTCAGAAGAAATACTATCAGGAAGGAACTACATGAGTCGCGGAAGAAAGAGCTCAATAAAAAAGGGCAGATCATTTTTTTTGTTTTCATTGAGGGAATTTAGTAGATTATTATGTGGGACCCACCGAAACCATCACGGTATTCCTGCAGCCACCTTCATCCGGACCCCGAAATCCAATTGCGCATTCACCATAGTCCAGACAGCGGGCCCCACTAAGAGGCTGACCACCTAAATAAGTTTGATTGTGAATTATTCACACACGGCCATCTGATCCCAAACTAAGTAGAGCTTGTACTATGGACACCAGATAACTGATATGCTACATATATATATAGATAATTGCCCCACATTCAGGACAAATAGACATGTTCATGCACACACATATTTGTCCAGGGTGGGAATCAAACGCACGACCTGTGGCGTCAAAGGCCACCAATCACGCCAACCGGCCATTTTATTATTTCAATTGCATAAATTATACTGAGAAACCGAGCAAGGTGCGAGAGCCAGAAGGTTTTTAACCAGAAGTATACAAATCTAGGTATTGACCAGTGGCAGGAGTCGGCAATAGGGGAGGGCACTCGAAAGGAGCCCTCCCAGGGTACGTGTCCCGACCATCTGGGACATGGCGCAAAAGGGGGGTACCGGAGCAGCATACCCGCGTTCCCGGGACTACCCCATCAGGCGCCAAGAGAAGTCCACGGCAGGTAGGTTTAGTCGGTGCAAAATGTGCAAATCCGACATACGCAGACACTTTTTGCGGGTGGCATGCGAATGCATTCCCCCTGCCTTATCAAAAAAAAAAAAATTGGTATTGACCAGTATTCAGCGAGCTGCTCGAGTGAGTAGACAGATTAACTCATAGATTCTGATCGCTGGTAGTCACTCGGATCAAATTTATGGAACTGTAATAAAGTGAAACCCGTCATTTTCCAGATTTAATTTTTTTACTAACAAACTGAGATAAAGGGGAATTCCGCTTTATTGCAGTATAAAGGTAGATAAAAAATTGTAAGGTAAAGTACCTAAATGTAGATCTTCCTCGTTGAATGTTGGTCTGGCAGATAATATTTATCATTCTCACAATCTAAAGGGATTGGGAAACCAGGGGCTCTACCGGCTAAATCGCCGATTTCCGATTTCTTAAATGGCGTTCAAATAAATAAAGGTTAAAAATGACTTAATCAATCGTTTAATCGGTTTCCATGAGCCCATGTGACGTCATAAATAGCCCGGAATCGATTGTCAACGTTGAAGCCGATTTAACGATTGATTAAGTCATTTTTAACCTTTATTTATTTGAACGCCATTTAAGAAATCGATGTTGGGTGTCTTATGCGGTAGAGCCCCAGACAGGACCTAAAAGAGAATATAATTCCGAGGGTCCAAAGAGTCGCTTAGATCACCTGTGTAAATCACCTAGGTGTACCGATATTATTAGCCTTAAAAAAAGACAATTATAAGGTGATTAAAGTGTACTTAAAATATTCGACTATGACTTTATTCACCTAAAGCCGGGTGATTATAACTGAAGTCCACCGTTTGGTAAAGAAAAAAAACATATTTAATTAAGTAGGTACTTAGTACATTTTTTACTAGCATTTTATTTCAAGTATAATTTTAATTTTGATTGTGTAGGAATAATGACCGAGGTATTGTAACTATAGTGTGTATTTAGTGTTTACGTGCTTTTGGGCTAGATGTTAGATCTTATACCAATATGTTACATCAATATCACATATTGATGTAACCTAACTTAACCCAATGTTTTTGGTAGGTATTTTAAGTGAATTTAATTGATCGCCAACTAATCTGCCATGCGAGGCGATTGTGGCGATTGTTGCCTTCCGCCATTTTTGGGTGAGACATCCAGCCTGACATGATGATTTTATTCACCTGTACATAGTTTGTATCGGTCTTCCATAATAAGGCCATCATACTTTTGGCACTGTAGTACAGGTAATAGATATTTCGATCGTACACACGTAAATCGGTCGGTCGAGCTATACATTTTCAATATCAGCTGACCTCTCATTGTGTATAATCATCTACCACTTGAAATTAAACAACTTGATGGTAAAATGGTTAAATCTATGCTGAAACGATGGCTATTGCACAACGTATTTTATGACCTTAAAGAGTTTTTTGCTTATGACCAAGTATCGAAGCAACTGATTTATTGATAATGATGTCTTATTTATCTGTTGTCAAGATTACAAAAATAATATTTAATATTAAGGTAGGTAGAAAAAATATTGCATGCCCGATATGGGTAACTGTTGATCAATCAAATTCAAATTTTCAAATTCAAATTTATTTAATTCGCAAAAAATATGGTTACAGACAGATGGATGGAGAGTCTTAAAGTAAGTTCCACATATTTTGTCGTACTGACATGCAAAAAAATGGTTTACATAAGAAGCTTAATTAAAATATTTGGTACAACTATTACATACTACACACTACCTAATTATTATATTTATATTCAAAAAATTCCTTAATATTATAAAATACATTATGTACAAGCCATTTTTTCAACACCTTCTTCATTTGAAATAATGGTAGTTCTCTGATACCTTTAGGGACATTGTTAAACACTTTTATACACATTACAAATGAATTTCTTTGAAGTAGCGTAGTTCTGCAATATGGCATTAGTATGCGTGTTGGATCTCTTTTGGCAATATTTGGATTATTGCGATGTGCAGTAATAAAAAGGCTTGAATTATTTCTGACGAACATGCATACTTGAAATATATAGATTCCGGTTAATGTTAATAACTTATTATTTTTAAATAAAAGTCTACAACTTTCAAGAGGACTAACGTTGTACAGAGCGCGAACACACTTTTTTTGACTTACAAAAGCTCTGTTAGCATCTGTTGAATTTCCCCATAGTAAAAGACCATAGCCAATAATAGATTCCACATATCCATGGTAAGCGGTTCGTGCGGCTTGTGGACTAGCTACATGTTGCAGTGTACGAAGTGCATAAACGAACCTATTTATTTTGCTACATACGTTTTTCACATCACATCACAATTGTTATAACATCTTCTGTACACAGTTTCTGGCAATAAAATGATCTATGTCTATGTCTATGGAAAACCTATACTTCGCGGAATCAGCTTGTACTGGAAATGGGTAGCTTGATATGTAGCGGTGTGTACCCGCAACGAGTCTGATGTCTACACAGTGCATGAATCGACATTGACTTCAACGATTTATTACTTTGTGAAACCTTTGAAACGTTTTATAACTATCAGCTCAATTAGTAAATGTCTGAGTCGTTAAAGTTAGGTTAATATTATAATCATTTAATTTTGTTTTGTTTATAATTTGCTCTTAGTTTGTCTTTATTTGTTTCTTGGTCATTTACTTTTTGTTATTATCAACTTCTTAATTAATTAATTTTGATAATAATGAATGTAGGTAGTAATAACAGTTTAGGCTTTCCCCACACTAGCCAATGCAACGCCAACCCTGAGCAGTTCCCCAGTGGGGCACCCCTATATTTAAGCCATAATAGAATTGTTTTGAGTGAAAAAGAACTCAAGTAGGTAATTATTGCCAGTACCTCATCAAGTTTAAAATTTAATTGACTTTATATAATCTCGATTATAGTTAATAAACTAAATGAAAATAATCTCGTTAATCAACAAGAGTGATGGAATATGCCAAAAATCGCAAAATAATACAGACGCCAGCGCATCCAGCTACCCCAATCTTGTCAAATTTCTTTTATAGATTTTCAACTTTATCACAAAATCATAAGGTTCACTTTCAATTGGGGAAATTTGACAGATTGGGGTAGCTTGATGTGCTGGCGTCTGTACAATTAAATCCACGTAATGACGTCACCTCACGTAGTGCGATATGGTCTTTCATTCATTCTATACAAAATTAGCTAATCACAGTAATCATCCTTATGACGAAACTAAGTAGGTATAACGTAAATAAATCAATCAACAATATTGACCCGTGATAAGGTCCACTCGGACCGCTAGCTATAAGCGCGGGCGCAGCATTCAGTATCTACATCTCCGTCACCGAGTGTGTTCGACGCACCCTTATCGTTGGAATAAATAGTGAGTACATTCTAGATTATTGTTTGTTTCACAATTTATGTTTATATGAGAAAATATAGCTGTAGAATATCAAGCAGAGTTTACACACGTATTCAAACGACTTTAAACACTAACAGTTACGTTTACAGATATATCATTTGTATCATAAAGATACATTACATTTAAAAAAACAAATTGCGGATTCTTTTTTTAGCACATTATAAGCCGTACTATTTATTATTATATTATTCTATTTTATTATATTAATTACTAGCTGTGCCCCGTACATGACGGCGTGATAATGTTGACCCGATCTCTTAGTAATATTCATGCAAAATTTGAAGTAGATCCATGGAGTACTTTTTGAGTTTAGCCCGGACATACATACAGACAAACAGACACACAGAGAAAAATTCTAAAAACTATATTTTTGGCTTCGATGTCGATTGTAGATCATGCCCCAAGGAACCTTTTTAAAAAATATTCAATGTACAGTTTTGACTTTTCTACGATTTTAGTATAGATTGTTAATATAATAAATTAGATTTATATTACTTTAATTTTACTTATTCTATTTTATTATGTTATTCTTTATTTTCCATGTCTATTTGTCTACCTACTTTTACTTTTTCTTCCTAAACCTGTGTATATCTGTGAAAACTTTGATTGGCCTTCATCTTCTATTCTGTGTGTCATTTGTATTCTAGCTATAACTTATCCTTAAGTAATAAAATAAAATAAAATAATAATCATCTTCTGTGTCAAAATTCCTCTGTTAGTACAGTCGGCATCATGTTGGTGGAAACACTTTGATCTTAACACCGTCTCTATTATATAAGTAGTAAGGACTGCAACACGGTGCGTACTATACATCCGGCTTCCAAAATCTGTATACCTACAGCACATCTTTCCCTATGCCTTGCCTCTGAGAACGTTAAGCCGTCGGTCCCGGTCCCTGTTATTATGAGAACATCTATGACAATTATTGAAGCCAAACAGAATCTGTTATTTCTAAATTCACGCATATTATAGTTAAACTACACCAAGGTACAGAACCAATAAACGTGCTTATTACACAAAGATTTGTACTGTGGGGAATTGAACCCACGACGCTAGCAGTCAGGGTCAATAATCAGTAGGCTAACAGAACAGCCACTCCTCTAATATTCAGTACTAGTTGTGCCCCGCTGTTTTACCCGCGTTAAACTTTATAAATAACATATGTGTTAATCCAGAGTGTCAGCTAACTCCATACCAAATTTTATTAATATCGTTCCAACCGTTTAGACGTGAAGAATTAACAAACTAACACACTCACAAACTGTCGCCTTTATAATATTAGTCTGATGTGATTAGGAGTCACAATTCGTAGCTAAATTCAATTTATACTTTACTCTCACGGTTAGACTGTAGACTTGAGGGTAGTATATACACACATCAACACAATCTAGGGATATTGAACATTTCATTGATTATCTAGAAAACTATAAACATTTTGTTATGACTGTAAATGGAAGAATTAAAGATAATTTCATGGCCGATATTTAAACATTAACAACACGATGCGATTTTGTTTTTCTAATTAATAAAAGTCTTAAATTAATTAAGCCATAGAAAATTACTGAGTGAACAAAAACATTTTATTCTTATAAAATTATTCAATCGAATTAAATGAATAAAAATCTTACCAAATCTGATAATCAGTAATCGGTATTTCCTCCTCTAACATTAATCACACAGCGGCAACGATTTTCCATACTTAAAATTAAGGTGTCAATGTCTTGCTGGGGTATGCAGTCCCAAGTTCTTTTTAAATGTTCGAAAAGTTGTTCTTCTGTTGTCAAGTTGGGCGGAAAATCCCTCAATGCTCTTCGCTGTAACATGTCCCAGGCGTGTTCAATTGGGTTTAAGTCTGGCGACTGTGGAGGCCAATCTAATACCTGAGCATCGTGTTCTCGAAGGGCGGCCCTCACCAGCCGCGCTGTATGGGAAGGTGCATTGTCATGCATGAGCTGAAATTCTTGCCCCGTTAGGGCCCTGAGCGGGACAATGACACGTTCTACTACCTCCTCACGGTATCTATGGGCAGTCATGCTGCCCTGAATCCAAATGAGTTGGGTTCGTCCGCCGATTCGTATTCCTGCCCACACCATAATTGTCCCGCCTTGGTAAGAGTGGACCTCCTGTGGATGTCGGAGACGGCTGACCCTGCCTGGAGTTCTCCAAACGCGTGTTCGTCTCGAATCTGGATGAAATCCATAGCGGGACTCATCAGTGAACAGCACCAATGACCATTGTTGATCACTCCATGTCAAATGTTCTTGAGCCCATAAAAGTCGCCTACCGCGATTGCCACGTCGCAGCGCTGGGACTCGTAGCGGTCTGCGAGCATGAAGACCAACTTCATGCAGCCTCCTTCGCACGGTTTGGTCGCTCACCAGCAGCTGCTGACCCTCCTGGAGCCTTTGCACTAGTTGCATCGCTGTGATATTGGGTAGTCTTCTGGCGGTCATTTGGAGAAATCGATCCTGTCTCTGAGTGGTAACACGATATCTACCTGTGTGCCGTTCTGCCACATCTCCAGTAGCGCGATAACGTGACCACAGCCTGGATACCACATTTTGGCTTGTGCCCAGAGACTCAGCAACGACGCGTTGAATAGCACCGTTTTGTAACATGCCAACTGCCCGTAACATTTCATCTCGACTCAAATGATGGCGTGGCATGACGCTAAAAAGCTTACACAACCAATTGAGAAAAGAAAATAAAACAATTTATCAGGTTTTCTTCAATTAACACGCAAAAAAAATTTTAATGCAACTTCTTGAAATTAGATACAACTCAAGATTACGCTGTGCTTTGCGTGTTTTCATTTGTTTCTCATTTTAATTTTTAAATTTTGAATAAAGAATAGACAAGGTTTAAATCTGTAAATAAACTTTTTAAGGAAACTAAATAGGTTTTAAACAATAAAGCCATGTTTGATTTCAAAATAACGTATCCCTAGACTTTGTTGATGTGTGTAGAACTACTATATAGCACCCTCAGTTCTACAGAGTAACCGACTTTGTTACTGGTTCTCTACTGGCTTCCAGATCATCAGGCAATCGCTCGCATAACTAAAGTGTCTGGCTCGATAGCCGAAATCCTCGCCGGGGAGAGGCTTGGTGAACGCTAAAAGGCGGACGTATTTTATACGTTTGTAAAGTTTCCCCATGGTACTTATCAGGCGATAACTAGACGCGTTGTTTTTGTCCTTGCTGCATTACGGGATTCGGCATACCAATTACGGTTGTCTGCTTCCAGTGATGTGGAAACGATAGGCACGTTGAAAATCGCGGTGAACAGACTCAGCAGAGGCTTGTAGAAATGCCGCAACACGCGCTTAGTGATCCCGCTTCCAGTTTTTCAGAATAGAATAGAATAGATTTCCGCATTGAAAATGATTAAACCAAATTTGTGCTCCTCTCACAGATACTGCACTAGGTCCATAGTCCATAAACATCGCAATTTCTTCATTAGATTCACTCATCTTGCCAGTACGAAAATCAAATGAAAATCACACAATTTCCTAATTTGAATTCTGGAGATCTTGAATCACAGAGTTCACTTCGTCAATTGTCATTGGCTTTAGAGGACGAGGAATCCACATAAATGTTTTTTTCGGAACAAATGAATTTAGAATTTGACAACTTCAACCTATCGGAGTCGTGTGTTCATTGTCTTCTATAAACATTTATTAATGTAAGAAGCAAAGATCTAATACACATAATGCAGAATTTACGAATATTTTGTGTAAAGAAATAATTTTCTGTTTACACTAGGGCTGAATCAAGTTATCGATATTTCGTGTCCACTGTCTATCACGCGGTAAACTAATATGTAGGTATTACTGATATTTATGTGATGTTTAGATGTGAATCCCCTAGAAATGGACGTAATCCCAAATTATTGTCCAAAAATGTCTCAATCGAGTCCTCCTCGGAACGCAAGCCTAGCGCTTGCATTAGAATTGCGCTGGAATAGTTTATTTCAGTTATTTTCATAGTATATAGTCCTATGGAATTCTTTGTGGTAGCTCTGCTGACATTAACACCATATTATATTGCAAGTGTTTTCTATCTGATACCTGAAATTTTCAACAAACTACCTAAGGCTATTAGAAATTTAACAAATATTAATGATTTTAAGAGAACATTATATCAATATTTAATTGAAAAATGTTACTATAATATTCATGATTTCTTGAATGAAAATAATAGTTAATTTTAATGTCTCGATAATAATGGATAATAATGAATCATAATGCCTATAATGTATAATTTAATTTGATCTATGTGCAATTAATCTAATGTTATAATTAAATTAAAAGTATGTACCTACTATATTATAAGATAAGAAAAATATTGTATGCCAATTTGGCGGAACATGGCTGAACAAACTATAATGTAACACCTCCTATACCTATGTACACAATAAAATATATTTGTATTTGTATTTGCAATAAAAAGCTGTTAGAGCCATTTATAATCTTGACCCGAGAGTGTCTAAGAGAAAAGTTCAAAGAGGTTAACATCCTAACTGTAGTATAAATATAGATCTAAGAATAATCTTATATTGCATACATACTTACAGCCTTGCAACATTAGATTATGCAACATAATCCGAACCCATCTCCACAAAATAAGTAACTCTTTTATTGGGCAATGTATAAGATTATATAACAAACCTCCCAATGATATTAGATAATTGTCTAGGAATAAGTTCAAAAGAATTATTAAAGCCAAATTGTATATCAGGGCATATTACAACATTTCTTATTATTTGAGTGACAAAAATGCTTGGGATCGAGTTGGTTTAAGTCAACACACAAACAATATGTAATTAATCTTAAGTAAGTTTTATTTAAAAAAGGATTCCCACTGGCTTTACTGGCGGTGCTTTCAGTAGCTGCCACGTCCTGTACTGCACAGTAGGGTAAAAAATGACGATTCCTCATAAATGTATTTTTTTACGGAATAAATGAAATTAGATTTTGAATTTATTGAGACGGACGCGCGTTTCTAACTATAGCCGTGTATATAATTACCTATCTAGTGATTGACAATCTTTAATCTTCATTTTAATCGTTCAAAGTATATATGCTCACTAAATTGTCAAACAGCGAAGAGTTAAGCGACAACAGACAACTCTAATGCGAAAATTAAATTATTTAAAATTTCTTCGGAGTTTTTCTTAAATATTCTTACTTCATTTCACGAATCGTGGTTTCAGCCATGCAAAATCTCATCCCATCCTATTTTAGTACTATCACTGGGACTGATTCATCATCATCATCATGCCAGCCAAATTACATCCACTGCTGGATCAAAGCCTTCCCAAAGAATGGGGGGACATGCCATAATCGCCACGCTTGGCAGACGGGTTGGCGATCGCAGTAAGATGGTCACAGTTCACGGGATGAGATGGAGTGATGATATTCTATGCCGTCACCACACATTACTGATTAATACTATCGATATCGATATTAATGCAAAGATCGACATGAGATACATCATTGACACGCACACATAAAAATTTGTCATCCTATGCACGCACACACAAATGTCATCCTATTTCGGTTTCGTTTGACAGCTCTTGTTTGTTGCTCTATTCCGTAGGTATACTAACTTTATGGTTGACTCAGAACAACTCAATCCCAAGCACTTTTATCACTTAAATAATCAGAAATTTTGTAATATGCCCTGCTACACAATTTGGCTTTTATAACTATTTTAAACTTATTCGTAGACAATTCTCTAATATAATTGGTAAGTTTGTTATAGAATCTTATACATTGCCCCATAAAAGAGTTACTTGTTTTGTGGAGACGGGTAGTATGCAATATGAGATTATTCTTATCTCTAGTATTTACATTATGTGTATCGCTCCTTTTACAGAAGGAATAGATATTTTTATGCACATATAGTAGCTTTTCATATATATACTGAGATGGTACAGTTAAAATATCAACCTCTTTGAACTTTTCTCTTAGAGACACTCTCGGGCCAAGATTATAGATAGCTGTTACAGCTCTGTTTTGCAATATAAATATGGTGTTAATGTCAGCAGAGCTACCCTAGAGAAGAATTCCATAGGACATTAAACTATGAAAATAACTGAAATAAACCATTCTAGCTGTATCAACATCAATCAGTCCGTGGGCTCCATTGTAGCTTTGAATCAATAGTGATACCCAAGAACACAGTTGATTCAACAAGGTCCAACCTAGCTCCCTTAAGTTGTACATTGGTTGTCGCCTGTTTTGTTTGCCACGATATTTTGAACTCTCTTAGTTTGCAATAAGAATCAAAAACAATCAATTATAAACTTACCTACTACCAGTTAAAGAGTTAAAAATAAAAGAAAATCCAAGTAAACAAGATAAGACGAATTCAGGCGTCTTATTTAAGTCGAAACTCTAGATTGAACCTCAATAATAAGTTATAAATTTACAAGACTAAGTTAAAGCCAGTTTGGAGTAACTCAAACCTGGAGATTATCTAACCCTTTCAAAACCTGGTGTTCCGCACTGTACTTAATGCACCATGGTTCACAAAAACATCAGAAATGCACGAATACTTGCTAAAGTACTCAAGAAAAGTAGATATAAATGCCGTTGTTAAAAGATACAAAAGCCGACTAACGAATCATGTCTACCGATTTGTAGTAGCTCTCTCCAACATGAATAATGATAAACGTCTCAAACGATACTCCGGCAATGAGTTAGTGGACAGAAAATCAAAGGATGAGAAGAGCCATTAAAGGAAATGGCCGTCTCGAATTTCAAATTTAGTGACCCATGTTTTGCTTAAAGTGATTGTAGAAAATTTCAATATGATAAAAAAAAATCTAAGTCATTGAGCGATTGCCGACCGCCCTTCAAATCAAAAAATTTTGTCGACCGATATGTAGAACTTGGCAGTACTTCATACCGGTTCATCGCCTCCAATTATTTAAGGCAAAAATGCAGCCATATTGCTTCCCACTGATCGGCTTCATCCTCTTGCCCTACGGAGAGTGTGTGTCCTTTGTAGTATTTATTACAGAAAGTTTTCTAAGGAATTTTTCAAGGTTATACCTACCATTGTGTTCCGCCCCAGATCCTCCCGCTAGAAGTGGATATTTCATCCTTATCATCTAGCTAGATGAATGGTTGTCTACCAAGATTTGTTTCCTTTAAGAAGAAAGCTTATTCTTTTTAACCCACTTCAAAAGGAGGAGGTTCTCAAGTTCACTGGTATTTTTTATTGTTATGTATGTCCAGCGATTACTCAGAGATTTATGATCCGATTTACGTGATTCTTCGTTAGTTTGATGCGGAATAGTTACCATTTGGGCCCATAAAAATGTTCATAGTTAGACCCAGTAGTTTTCGTGTTATGAACATTTGTGTATGAAATTTTTTGTTTATGAGGACGATGTAATTGTCATTGGCACAGGCGTTTTTAAATCTTAGCCAGTCTAGCTAGACTCATACTGTTCAAGTGTTTCTTGGTGTGAACATAAAGACTTTCAGACGACTAGCGTTTAATACGCACGTATAAGCTTGTTTTTGGAAGCGCATGTAGGCGCATCTTTTAGCACAAGCTCATTCTTATTTTATGTACGTACATTTTCGATTTCGGTGAGATTTATTAACCGATTTACGTGATTCTTCTTTAGTTTTATGTGGAGTAGCTGCCATTTTTAGAATTCCGTAGCCAAATGGCAAAAAACGGAACCCTTATGGATTCGTCATGTCTGTCTGTCTGTCCGTCAGTATGACACAGCCAGTTTTTTCCGAAACTATAAGAACTATACTGTTGAAACTTCACCATAAAGTAAGAAAGCTGTTTGTAATATTAACTTTTATTTTGCTTAGGGCTTGGCACCGTCTTCAAACATATCAATAGGTAGCACATACAAATTATAGTATTTCATTAATGTCTATTAAAGGTATTAGGTTTGCATAAGAGATGTATTAAATTAAATCTTTATTAAGATTTTTTGTTATACTTTTTAGTTTTTGAAATCGGTTTTTATAAATGAAGTTGTTTGTTTCTAAAAGGCCGGTAAGGCTCTTACGGCTCTTCTGGTGTTCAAGTGGGCAGGTTAGAGTTGTAAAAAAAACGTTTTTTTTAGAGATGAAATAACGTTTAAAAAAACATGAAAAAATACCGTTTTCTTTCTGAAGTAGGTCATCTCTAGGTGCGGTTGGTAAATGCTTGCTTGCACGCCGTAGGTCGTGGGTTCCCACCGAGGACAGATATTTGTGTGCATGAACATGTCCGTTTGCCTTGAGTCTGGAAGTAATTATTAGAAGTACCTAATATATTAATATGTATTTACGCAAAAAAAGTAGTTCATGTAGTGCATCAGTTATCTGGTTTACATAGAACAAGCTCTGCTTAATTAGGGATCAGATAATCGTATGTAAGTATGATTATTATTATATTAAAAAAACATGGCGACTTATTAAGTAATATAAATATGTAGGTAACAGAATTATCTCTTGTTTTGTAAATGTATCTTTTGCAATCTTTTATCTGCGCGCTTACCGAATAATTGAATTGCGAATCACAATATTAATTTAAAGCGGCTTACATGTTTGATCTTCAGTTATAATCATTTCGGGTTATCTTAAAGTAAGTAAGTACCTACTTATGAATTGAAGTATAGGTACCTATATTATTAAAACGAGAATATTCCATGCACTAAATATAAACAAGTTGTGTATCACGAATGCATGTGCTCGCCACTATGCCGACATCGATGGCAGAGTTGAGAGTACAAAGTTTAAACATGATAACAGTTCCGGGAGAATGAGCATTTCTTCCGTAAAATTAATTATATAAATTATTTGGACCTAAATTATTATATTAGTAACTAGCTGTGCCCCACGGTTTCACCCGCATTAAACTTTATTAATTATAGCCTCTGTGTTAATCCAGGTGTCAGCTTACTCCATACCAAATTTTATTAAAATCGCTCCAGCTGTTTAGATGTGAAGAAGTAACAAACATATAGGTACACCACTCACAAACTTTCGCCTTTATAATATTAGTAGGATTAATCAAACATATAAACTAATGGATATAATAAATATAGATAGCAGAATGATACATTTATAAAAAATACGGTTAATTTATCTTTGTGAGTAATTATGAGCACTATAAATATTATAAAAAAAAATCCGCAGCACACGCTAAATAATGTTCATAAGAATCTTTAATTATTTTCAAATTATATACAGCCCACCTTGCACGCTGATAATCTAGCTGTCTATACATGAAAGCAGAACTCAAGCAATATTATATCATACAACTAGCCTATTTTGTATATTGGCCTGTTTTCGATATTACGAATACTTTGGAGCCTTTGTTTCGCTTGATGGCCTCTTTAATACTGACTGTTTTAAATTGCCGTCAGTCAAAGTCAAAGGCTTTAAGATCTGTCTGTTGAGCTTCCGGTATCTGGTATCTGAGGATGTCAGAACCATTTTCCGTTTTTCTTCCATAAGCTGTAGGGTAAAGTCACCTTTTTAATTCTGGTAGTACGGCGAGCTTCTAGGTTGGAGGAGCACCTGCCGTGGTATGACTTCATTTTCTCGCGGTATGCTAAGCATTCGAAAAGGTGTTGCAGTTCGGACTGGATGGGTTCGGGGTGTTGGATGTGGGTAAGGGCTTGAGGGTAGACTGTATCATGGGGTCTGTAGTTTGACATTAAGGTTCAATAAATCTCCCTCCACCATCTGTGATCGCTCCCGTTTTTATTAACCGTATTGATAACCGAGACGTCATTGAACATGTGTCGTCTCGTCGACAAGATAAAGTCTTTCTTCTTTGTTTTACAAGCGGGTCTCTCACTGATCCAGCTTCTTGAAGAAGGAACTCTTTATGATGATAAAGAGCCCCTTTTTCGCCATGAAGTCCGTAATTCGCAGGGCTACATTTGGCCCCGCGGGTTCCGGTTTCCAGTTTCATATTTCATACTTAATTTCAGCTGATTATCGAATCGATTGCCCAGCTTCGTGTTAAAGTCCCCCATGACCAAAGTGTTGAGGTATATTTGGCTAGATATATCCTCATTCAAGACCTGAACCTTATATCGTTAGATGCGCCAAAGTCGGCACGTTAACCTGGATGACCTTTAACGAATACTGCTTGGTAATTCTGAGTATAAACTACGCCAACCTAGTCGTCATACTCTCGAATTTCACTATGTTGTGCAGGAGGGACTTGTGGACTACGAAACCGACACAACTCGGGACAGTTGGTCACTCTCCCGGAATTAGAGCAGGTTCCCGGATTTCGGGATTATTGGGTCCTCCCCCTCTCTTCGGACTTCATATAATCCTATGATATTCCAATGTAACCTATTCAGTTCCTCCAGTTCAATGATCTTCTCGTCGGTTTGCAGTTCGCTAGTGTTGTATGTTGCCAGGGCCAAAGGTCGTCGTCGTCGGGTTTGATAACCCGAAATCTGCCGGGGATTCTTAGCACCAGGCTGCCAGGGACTGGGGACCGCAGTTTCGTAGTGTCATTAATTTTATCATTAATCTTGCAAGGGTCGCGGGAAGCCGTTGGATGCGAGCAGCACAAGACCGGCCATTGTGGAGATCCTTGGGGGAGGCCTTTGTCCATCCGTGGACGTCTTTTGGCTGATATGATGATGATATAAATAAAACTATAAAATGAGGTATACATAGGTATATTACGTAAAATGGATTAAAGGGATGGTATTAGATACCATAGACAAACACAGGTGCACATAAAGTAAAAAATAAGCTACAAACTTCTATAGCCCCTCCATAAGTCGAGGGTTAATTATCAGTGTTTTAAATAACTTGGTCCGTGCCCTGAATGATAACATTTCAGTATTTATCACACACTCACGTGCATTTGCTGTGGGAGCTGACTTCTTACAACGCCAACCTTAACCTTTCCCTAAGCAGCCATTTAAGTCACATCCATAATTAATGATGACCTAATTTTATATTTAGTACCCAGTCATCTGTCATTGGAATTACACCAATAGGGTGGAATTATTTTATAATTCACAGATAACCTTTGAATTAATATAAACAATATTCGTCTTAACTTAAACAAGATACCGACAGTCGCTACCGTTATAAACACAACCCACACAAGTGCATTAAATATTTTAAACAAAATAAATAGTAAAAAGAAATTAAATGACATTTGAATACCGCGCGAAAATAACTGTGACAAATATGGCGGACAATGGTGATGTTTATAAGAAAAGTTTTAATGGAACTTGCACTATGGGCGTTAAGAAACGGACAACCAGTTCGATTGCTAAAAAGGCTGAGGCTTATTTACAAGCTGTTACCAAAAGCCGTCCACAAACAGGTTTGTGTTATAACTATTATAATATTATATTAATAGTTTGTTTAGAGAGTTACTGAAGTTTTTAGCAGGGATAGAATATTCAAGTATAAATACAAGTTGAACATTAAATGATGACAAATCATATTGTAATCTATTAAAAGCTTCGGCGTGCTGTTAATGTGCATAATACAGAATACCTCTCCGATTTTCTTTTTTAACTTATGAGGGGCTAGATTGGTAAGGTTTTATTAAATTCATAGAGTGTCTTATCTGAAGTGATAAAGACGTTTAAATTAAAATAGTCTAAACAAAGGACGATCACTGAAAACGTGCTCATTATTCTGTACTTTATTTTTATATATCTAAAATATAAAAAGTCATTATTGTTAATGGTTTTATCAAGGTTTCCGAAACAGAAGCTACCATAGAGCATTATTACATAAATTATTTAATTATATAGCAGGTAGGTACCAAAGACAAACATTTCAATTTTTCGCAACTATTTCACGGGCAATGGTTTGCATTTTTTTTTGCGTCCGCCAGTTTCGAGATATTTTGACTTAGTCAACATATTGTTAGTAGGCTTTTGGAGTTAGGGTCTTTATTAGCGCTACAAATTTTTTTTTCCGTTCCATGTGTAATTATTATAGCAACTTTTTTTTATAATAAGTGTGTTTTTTCGCAATACAACTATAGTGAAAAAAATGTTATAAGAGTGGAAGAAGGTCCCTAAATAAATTTGTTGAAGTTGGTTGTTGTAAAGAAAAGTTGACGGTGGTTGTTTTTGAAAACAGTAATTAGTAAAAAAAAAAATAAAGCAACTACTAAAAAAACTGTCGCGCGGTTTTACCCCCGTTTTTCTTTATAAATATAGATTATGTGCTATTCGGATATATAAGCTAAATTAGGTAGATACAATAAAGTTTCACCAAAATCCGTTCCGTAGTTTTTGCGTAAAAGAGTAACAAACATCCATACAGTCATTGTCACAAACTTTCGAATTTATAATACTAGTTGGAAGCGGGATATTCGATTTATATCTCGCCCCGTACGAAATAGGAGTAACGAAATTTATTAGGAATACAATTTAGAATTTGCAATATTACCATACAGATATGATTGAAGTGGACAGTACTTTCTTCGGGCTGGATTAAGTCTGCATGCTAAATGTCCTGTCCTGTCAAAACTTCGCGTTCCATGACCGTGTTAATTGGTTACATGTTTTTATTTATAAGCTATTTTTGTTCCAGTGGCGAAAGTACAGCAAAGACCTGGTATAACAAATCTGGAGGTGGTGCAGCGGGTTGCTGCCATCCCCATCGTCGAATCCGGCATCGGCGTCACCGAGAAGATGTACCACAAGATAAGGGTAACATTTTTAGATTAAGCCTCTTTAAATTACAGCCAGTATATGTAAACTATCCTTGAGGCGCTCATAGCTAGATGCTCACACCGATCCGTGATTGGCAAGGTTAAGCAACTAGGCTTGCGGTCAATCCATAGAAGGGTGACCGCCAAAGTGGATTAATTTCTGAGCATCTCCATGCTGCGGGGGGCACGCTAAGCTGTCGGTCCCGGTTGTAGCCATTAGGCAACAGTCGTTAAGCAGTTTCAGAGGCCTACTGAGTGACTTGAACAACTCTGACACTGGGGTGACCACTGCCCATACGATAAGTAAGGATACCAAAGTACATCTATATGTCGCATCTTCGGAGCAACAAAGTCACAATTATATATTACAACAAAGTCATAATTATAGCTTATTTTTTTATTCAGCTGTTGTGACTTTGTTGAACTAAAGGTGCGATATGTACATCTTAAACTATATTCAAAACTTAAACTAATCATTGTTACAGGAATCAAACGCACTGATACGCTGGTATCTGTCTCTGTACGAAAGATCCTTGGCTACTGGCGTTCAGCTGGCGTTACCAGCAGTACAGCTCTTCGAGACTCCAATTCACCAGCTCGATAAGTTTCTGTGCAAGTCTCTCGATGTAGTCGAGAAGACTGTGCCATCGATCAATATGCCACCACAAACGGTAAGTGGAGATCGAAGCAAGATGGCCTAAAATCAACAACTTCATTGAAAAATACTGAAAGCCTTCAAAGATTCGCGTTTAAGGTCCTAAGGGGTACCAGGCTTTTAATTCAATATGTTTTTTAATAGAAAAGGACTCTATACTAGATAATTCTTTGAACTACATATGATACCAAATTAAAAATTCATAACTTGAGATTGAAAAACGACTTCATAAGAAAAATTGAAGCAGATCCTCACAAATCCTACCAAAATAAATAAAAGGCAGTGTTATAAAATTTAGCTGTGTAGTTTCCGGCCCAGAAATAATAACAGGACCACCTCGTATCATCCCGTAGGTGTCGTAAAAGTTGTTTAGGCCCTAACGTGTGTTCTCAATAAAACAGTGGACTGTATAAAATAGGTATATTGGTAATAGTTGGTCGAGTTTACAACAATAAGACGTGCCCGTTCCCTGGCTCGCGTGGAAGGCAAGTAAGTGCAGCAGAGACCAAAGCTGGCGCAACGTGAGGGCTAGTGCGGGGGCGGGTGCGGGGGCGGGCGCGGGGACGCAGATCACGGCCCCACCATTCCGCGCTGCTACAGGTAGCTTAGGCGACGACAAAAGTCGACTAAGGGATACACCAGGTAGTCGTGCAGCAGCGCCTCCTGTGCACTAACAATCACCTAACTGCGGTCACCAACTCGCATGCCAAGCGCGGTGACAACGGCAAACCCCCCCAAATGGCAACGTTTTAGAAACCTTTGGGGAAGCCTTGTACAGCAGAGTACAGTCAACAGCAAAAGTAGATGATCAAAGTCGGATATCCAATACTAATTATCATAAATTGCGACAAAATAGTGTGGTGGTGAAGAGTATCTAGTTGAAGGTGTACGTGAGTGTTAAGTGTAAAAAATATTAAATAGTGGAAACTGCCGCCCAATATAATAATAATAATAATATCTGGGGACAATGTCACACAGGTCATCCTAGCCCCAAACTAAGCAAAGCTTGTACTATGGGTACCAGGCGACGATATACATACTTATATAGATAGATAAATACTTATATACATAGAAAACATCCATGACTCAGAAACAAATATTCGTGCTCATCACACAAATATTTGCACTTACCGGGATTCGAACCCAGGACCACCAGCTTCGTAGGCAGGAGCACTACCAACTAGGCTACGGTGATCGCATAGCATAGCATAGCATCATAAACTCAAAACTCAGGTCCGATTTTGATCATCTACTTATGCTGTTGACTGTACGATATCAGGCTAATGATGTTTTAAAACTACGCATTCGTAGATTTTGTTTTGGTCTAGATACACTTGTCCAATGAGACGTTCTCTTCTTTTTGTCAAGAATACTATTGAATGTAGAAACTATAAATTCTCAGCTTTAATGATGCAGTTTAATTATTCCCAGCATATCAAGAATTTAATAGTTAATTTAAAAGTTACATGTCATAGTAGTTAGCATTTAGTTAAAGCTACCGCCACTGGAAGATAAGGCCCTGTGTTTTTCACATTCATTCTCGATTTTAATACTTAAAGCAAACTTATCGCATTATAGGTCACGTGCACTGTAAGCTAAAATAATATTTATTACATACTTATCTTAAAAGAACTCACAGCGGTGTCCACGATAACTATTTCATTGCCATGTGCCATAATCACATAATTTATTTCGCAGCTATAACTTGATGTTTCAAAGACCCTAAATATGTATTATGTAATATTTTATCTGCATAAGGATAAAGTCTAAGTAGTGCCTGTCATTGCGTTGCCGAATAGTTACATTAGCTCGTTAGATGCTGGTCTGGGCATTTAGCGTCTGAAGATAGATTCGTCGATACAGACGTACAAAGAACGACAAACGTTGATTGCAACGGTCATCGAGAGAACTTCGTCGGTTGCCATTTATATCTTCTTCAACATTTACATTTTCAGCCAACGACGCCACGTCGCGTTTGTGAAAACACTTTAACTTTAAGAGTGCATTTATTACGAATCAGCAAATAATAATAATATCTTGGGACATTTTTCACACATAGTCATCTGATCCCAAACTAAGCAGAGCTTGTACTTTGGAAACCAGATAACTAATATCTACATATACTACGTGTCTGTCGTAAATACATTACGTACATACTTATATAGTTAATAACATTAAGACTCAGGACAGACAGACATATTCATCCACACAAATATCTGTTCTGGGTGGGAAGCGAACTGGGCATGAAAGGCAAGCATTTACCAACAAACCAGCCAGCCCGTCGCTTGAGTATTCACCAATGTCGAGTTGACTGTTCATTTAACACAGCATAGCATTTGGGCCACACAAACAAACTCCCATATTACTGATAACATACAAAACATCCATCTTTCAATTCTCATGATCATTCCACGTTGTCTCCATATAGATGTATTCAGAAACTCGCCAGTATGTGCTCCGGCGCGCCGACTCCGTCAAACAACTGGGGACCGCAGTGGAAGGTCTTCTGCTCGACTCGAGGGTCACAGCCGTCACCGCCACAGCGCTGGACCGCGCCCTCTCCACTGCTGACAAATATGTGGACAAAATCCTGCCACCTGACCATCAGGACACTAATGATGGTACGTTAATATTTCTATTTTTTTAGTAAAATAAGTATGGTTCGAAACACTGTGAACAATCATTTCTTGGATGCTCCATACTGTTTTATACGACATCAGGTTGTATAAAAACAGTGAAATTTATCCTTAGTATTTGTGTAGCTGGCTTCTGTAGTTGTTAATCTTTCGTTCCGTCATTTATCTATCTAAAGGTCTTTTTCTATTTCATGGATCGAAGGAAGGTGTAGCTTTTTGGATACATTTTGTAACTGCTCATTGAATTTTTCTTAATAAGCTCGTTGCTGGATCCAAAACAGATGAAACGATTCCTTGGATATGACCTTGGAAAGACTAAAAAGAAGGACAGGTCTAGGCCTCGTCGCTCAGTGCCTTAATCCTGGTTTACAGGAGTTGCAGTGGTGGGACTAGTCTAGTCCCATTTCAAAAATATCGGATTACTTATTAGCAGATACATAATATAGCTCAACAATCTGGGCTTGATGACTTTGTGTAAGAAGAATACAAGTAAATTCATTTAAGAAGCTGCGAGATCTTTACCCAGCTCTTGACTCGTTTCAGACAAAGAAACCGCTTAGCGTTAAGAATTAGGTGCATGTTATTAGAAGTTATTATTTACCTATGATGCAATAATAATTATATGTATACATTAATCATCCTCATTACCAACAACTAAATAATGAGATCCGCAATACATAACCTTATCTCCAACAAATTATGATTCATAAATCACACACATAATGAGAACATACATAGACGATGTAATTATGACTATAGCGGGTTGACTTTAGTGAGCGTCTTCCAGACAGCACTAAATATCGCAAGGTTACGTGATAACTGCTGTCTGAACTCTGTCTGCCATTTCTAATAAGCAGACTGTACGACAAATCATTGGAAGAACAAAATTATCTGATCTATAGTCCAATGATGAAAAAAAAAAACATCAGCAGGGATATAAAAATAATTAATAAATAAGTATCATGGGAGCACAAACACCATCTGTTCCCATACTAGGCAGAACCTAACATACTGATAAAGATAATCCGGATTAAAGTTTATCCGGAGCCTGTAATTAGTCCCATGTAAACGTCCGAAAATGATGCTCCCCGTAAGTATCACGCCATTTAATTTAGTTGGCAAAAATAACATAAGGCTCGTAAGTTATTCTAAAGACATTTGAAAAGCAAATTACTTAATAATTAATTTACGAGTAGGAATATGTATTTCTGGGAGTCCGACCGCTCGAACAATGCATTTAGGATTCCATTAGTTACGAGATAAATTGAAGTTTACCTTAGGTTTAAAAGTCTTAATTAATATGAATCTATTTGAACCATTAATTTACACTCTGGATAGACATGAGCATACGGTATTTAATTCAGAGTAGTATCATGATTCCGTAGCTCAACTTTCATTGGCTGCCTCATGACATTTCTTGTGTTAATTAGTTCAAAGTCCAAAGTAATAAAATCTGTCACAGTTATAATGATAACATTCACTTTGCAACAGGGACAACGATATCTGTTGGACTCTGCCCATTAATGTGTGATGATAAGGTTGTTTTAGATCCGTGACAGAAGACTGATCATGTCCTAACTTTGCATCTATGAGTAATTTATTTATCTAACTAGCTGTGCCACGCAGTTTTACCCGCGTTAAACTTTATAAATTATAGCCTATGTGTTAATCTAGGGTGTCAGCTAACTCCATAGCTACCAAATTTTATTGAAATCGCTCCAGCTAGAGTGAGCTCCAGTTAGACGTAAAGAAGTAACAAACATACATACTCACACACTCACAAACTTTCGCCTTTATCATATTAGTGTGATACTCGTACGTTTTACTTTAGATATAATATTACTCATTAACAACCAATCTATATTTATAAAAGCAGAGACTGGCTGACTGATAGATCAACGCACATCTGAAACCTCTGATTCTAGAACCATGAAGTTTTGCACAAATATTCCTTAAGCAACGTAGGTGAGCACTAAGAAAAGATTATTCAAAATTAAACCCTGGGGGGAGGGGGGGGGGGGTGAAAAGGGGTTGCAAAGTTTCTATGTAAAAACGTGGTTTCATGGTCCGATCAACTTCAAACATAGGACGAAGACGGGGGTAAAGCAATTTTAGTGAATAAAATTCTTAACTTAATTTTGAACTGCAACTCTAACGAATCTCCTCTAGCTAGATTCTTAGCTACTTATCTCTTTTGTGGTCTAATAATATGTTCTCCACCTCGGCAAGCAAGTTTGCTGGCTACTAACATATTTTTACTGACGTTTCTAAACATGTTGAAGATGTAAGTGCGTTACTACCAAATTAAAATGCCACTTTCAAACTTGCTTACTTCGGGCCCATGAATACATGGATTACCGTTCTTACCATAGTGGTGATCATAGTGACGAGCCCGGACGCGGTGGATGGAGGAGACGAGAGTGGACGTACCCGCGCCGCGCAGGCCGTGCAGCATGGTGCCAGGCTGAGAAGAAAACTGCAAAGAAGACTGACAAGACAAGCATTGGCGGAAGCCAAAGCCATCAAGGAACAAATCCATGTTTTAGTCTACGTTGCTGAACTGGTAAAATTTTATAAAATAATATATTATCTTTTATATTGTTTATACTGTATATTATCTTTTTTGTGACTGCACGTGTGGCGCAGCGGTTAAGAAATTCGCCTCGCCACTACGGGTCTCGGGTTCGATTCCCGCGCAGGACAACTATTTGTGTGACCCATAAATAGTTGTCCTGAGTCTGGATGTACTTTGAGTCCATCAATTATATGTTTGTAAAGTACCCCGCGACACGGGGATTAATTTCTTAGTGCGGGCGTTGTCTTTATAAGAACAAAGAAAACAAATTAAGAATAAGAATCTGTATCTGTATCTTCTTGACGGAACTTACCCTTGAAGATTTTTTTTGAATATCTTGCTATTGGTGGGCGTTTTTATTTATACTTAGTTGTTATTTAGTTGCGTTTATAAATAATTACTCCACGTTGTTGCTGTGAATTATTCTAGTAAGAAAGATTTTAATAACAGTTTTGACACGACCCAGGTATCAAGGCCTCCTCGTTATCGAGGCAGTCAATTGATTTATAGCGAACTACAAACATGCTTATTTATTTTGACAGCTAAAAACTGTACGGCAAAAACTGACGTCATATTTTTTGGAACGAAGTTCCTTATCGCGCGTTGTGAAAGGGGTCTAGACGGAAAAAAATCTTACGAAAAGTTGTCACGACACTTTTTGCAGCTGTGCGGCGTGCGCATGTTTCTCTGTCTCTCTCTCTCTCTCTCTCTCTCTCTTATAGAAAGCAAGCCAGATATTTTCATTTCTATTTCGCATTGAACAGTGTGGTGTCGCGACGATTATTTTTGTTGAGTGTATACAGGTTTTTGTACATAATAAATAATAAGAAATAACTTCGTTCCATCCGGGTGTCCCTTGACACCTCTCAAGTTTTTTTATTTGAAACATAGGTGGCAACAGATCCAGTACTCGCATGGCAGAAGGCTAAAGAGATCTACGCGTCCCTCAGCAGGCCGGAGCCGGAGAACCAGGCGCGCCCCGCCACGCTGGAGGAACTGGTGGTGCTGCTGAGCAGGGAGACTGCCAGGAAGATGGTGCATCTTATCAACTACACGCAGAACGATTTTCCTAAGTGAGTTAATGTAGCATAGTACGTAGTTTAACAGTTTTATGCCGTGATAAGGGCCACCCAATAAGTTCAAAAAGGTGTTAATTCTTGAATTCGCTCCTAAAAGTAAAATCGAGAGGTCATTCGATTCGGAATGACGTCTAGAAAATGAATCTTCAGGAATTATTAGCACATGAATAATTGCAATTGTTTTACCAAATAATATGAAAAAAAAATACATTTAATAACTCAAAACGTAGGTATTAATGTTAAATTAAGAATGTTTGATTAAAACCGTTTAAAAAGGAGGAAATTTCCAAAAAGAGTCACGACTCTTGGAATTTTACATTAATTATTTATAATTATAATTTAGTATGCTGCTAAAGACAGTGCATTATTTTCTTTTTTATTTTGATTGTTTAAATAATCAGCTAAGAAATTATTTTCTCTTAAACTTCACAGTTTAACGGAACTTAACAAATTATAACAAACAAATTCTACTTATAAAACGTTATATTTTCTCCACAGCTAGCTCCACTAAACGCTACGATTTTTCATATTAATTGCTATACCAAAATGTTATTGTCTTACAGGAACGTTCGCCAAGGCATGTCCCTGGTCACCAAGCACTTGTCTGCTGCAGTTGACTCTCTAATAAAGGTCAGTATGTCGTAACTTTTGATGGGAAGGACCATTAAAACTGAGGTCTACAGGAGTAGAACACACTTCAAAAGTTACGAACTTAGACTTTGGACTAAGAAGTCATAGCTGTTGCGGCTGTCTACCATAAATAATCAAGCGACTACCTTCTAATTTCCAAACCTTTGACGAATCAATAAACTGGGTGGGGAGCCCAAGCGTCAGATTAGCTAGGCTTGGCTGCCAGTAATAATTGTTGTCATAGATGTTTACATGCTAACTGGAACAGACGACGACGGCTTAAGTGGAAAGAAAGCTCGGAAATTATTACATTATTGTTATTCCTGCTTAACTCTGGTTCTATATATTGTCAAAATCGCAACGAAAGTATTAAAATAATAAAAATAACATGTTCCGGTAGTAATTCTGAACAATAATTCGTTTTGATGTGTACTTGACCTTCGCATTGTAGTGAATTTGATGGTAAGTAGGTATCGACAGGACCTATAACAGAATACACAAATTTAAGTTCTAGTATTCATTCAACGTTAATAAAACTGTATAGCGGCAAATTTAGATTTGCGTATTTAGGTTGTCTTTTATATGATAGTAATACTGCATTGATTTTTTATAACTCCCAACAAAGGTAAATAGTTAACTACATTATAAACGCATATTATTTAGTGGCCAAAATATATGTGCATATCATACAGAACTAAAAATAAGTAGAATTTTAAAACATTAAATGCAATTGATGTTGGATATCCCATAATTATTATTTTTACACTATTTTTCTGTACCTATATACTTCTCTACTCTAGAAGCTTCAAATGAACATAGTTGACAAATGTTGAATTGTCTCGTTGATTGTATAAATCGTTTCAGTCTATGCCAGTGGAGTCAGCTTTGTCAGAAGTCAAAGGATGGCGCGGAAAGCTGCAGACTCTGCTACAGCAACTCCAAGAAGCTTCTAAAACTTACCTGGTAATTTCCTTACCTTATACTTCTATTATGCTAACTACATTTTTTGAACTATTGTCCGTAATGTGTACCAACTAACGTATTAGTTTTAGTATCATCACATTTTTAACCAACTTCAAAAAGAAAAAAGTTTATTGTTTACACGTGTTTCACGATTTCCCCGTAGTTTATAAATCATTTTGATAATTTTCTCATTTATTTAATGTCCCTCATGAATTTTATTGGTATCGGTGATCATGAAGAAAATATGGATCTATATTTTTAGACCGGTAATTATTTTTTTATACATTTAAGAAGGCTTTTGACGTAGATTGCCACTTAATTTTGCTATATTGTCGCTTGTAAAGAGCATGTTACGTATATGTACCATTTATTATTTGTTTGTGTTTAATATACATAATTTTTTAATAAAGTACCATATGAAAAAAAAAATCTATTGAAGTATGTTTGAAATCCCTTCAAGGTATCATAGTAGGCTCCGGTCAAATTCAAATCATAACAAACATTTTCATTCAACTGTCAGATGTCAGCATCATTATTATACTATTTGAATACAATATTTGCCTGATAATGTTTATTTCTAATTCAGGACTGTTTTCTCAGGAACACTTGGCCATATTCCTGGCGGGAAATGAGGAACGTGAAAAGATCACGCCACGGTCGGTGTATGAGCAGCGAGACGACCTAATCAACGGCCTTAACTGATGTATAATATAAGAATGGGACTTTATTAATTACGTTTATATAATAATGTGTCTAACTATTATTCCTTGTATACCTTTTACATTTATTCAATAATATATTTATGTTTCTATTTCGTGGTGTCGTTAATTAAATCGATATAAGCGGTCATTTTATCTATTTGATATAAATAATATTCAAATCACTGTAGGTGAATGTAGATATTATTATTTGCGTGAAAAGCTGTTTAATTTTTTAGGAAAAACTGCTGATGTTGAGTTATTCCTAAAATTAACGTGATGGCGACCAGGTTGTTAACAAATTATGAGATCCAAGATACAAGCAAATTATAGCTCACTAAAGGCTGAGTGATAGTGATCATTCAATATTTTGTGGAAACTAACTCATAAAACCATATTAAAGGTTTACATTGCACTTACACTTGCAACTTAACATGTTGCTAGATTACAAAGTAAGTGTGATGTGTTTAGTTGACATATCTCTTTGGAGTGTAGCATCATGTATGTACCTACCGCCTTTGCGCTAATCGCTTACACGTTGATTTTACTGACCACTTACTAAAACATACCTACAACTAAATAAAGATTAATTTTGGCACAATATTGTAATTAAGGAAATAAGATTTTTTACTCTTTTGTACTTATTTGAATCGAATTTAATTCCTGTAGCTAGCTGTTTAGCTGTTCTATGCGTAAGTAAATATAAGTATGAATTTACGTACTAACGAGGACTCTTTATGATGTTCTAGAGCCTAAATAACTTATGGAAATTTAATTACGGTTTTAAGAAACAAAGATCTTACTTTAATTTTTTGGGACCATCGATTTGAGCAAAATTAGCTTCTGACCATAGAGAAAACATTTCCCATCGAATAAAATAAGAATGATCAAAAAGGTGCACATGTAACTGGGAAATTTCAACATAGATTCAAAAATAACACACTATCAAACTGAAACCCTTCTTTTAAAAAACTAATTTATCGTTGAATTACAATATAGAATCAAAAAAAAAGAAAGTCAATTCGACTGTGTATGTTACGTGGTTTTTTCGGTGTTTGTGAACATTTAGATAATTGTTTCTTTGTTGGAAGAGACATGCTTCGTGTATCGGCAAAATCAATGATCTGTTTTTCTAAACAGTAATTAGTTATAACGAAATCCATAAAACCATATAATCTTGGGACCGTTCCGATGTTCTCAGCAGTATCAGCAGTCCTCGATACTACCTACGCAATAGTACTGATTAAGTTTAAACGTAAGAATTTTTTAGTATATTAATTTAGGCATTAGATAAATCTTAATTACTTTAATTAGTAGCATTTACTACTGGAAAAAATATATACTCGGGTTAAAATAAACATTTATAAAAATTTATTAAGTAGTTTTGCTTTACCTTATTTGGGTATTACTTTTTGGCTATAATTATTATTCACCAATCAGTCTTTGCTCAACTTCCTGTTGAGTATATGAACAAACCGCCCACGATTTACTTTGTGGGCTGTTTGCCATATCGTACCGAGCATAGCCTTTGGGTACACTCTCCAAGCATGGAGAGAAGTCAAAGTAGTTTACATCCCGAAACCTGAACAGTCGGACTATGAATCACCAAAAGACCGATTAGCCTCACATCATTATTTCTCAAATCGCTGGAAAAAATGGTAGACATGTCACACGTCAGGCAAGGGACACTAAAAAGATTTCCTCTAAACTGGCAAGAAAATGCTTATCAGGCAGGAAAATCTACACAGACAGCCCTACACCATGTAGTGAAAAAGGCGGAAGCAGCCTTAGCAAACAAAGAAATATGCCTTGCGGCATAACTAGATATTGAAGGTGCTTTTGACAACACGGCATTCAGTACTATATAAAATCCCGCCACATGATAGGATAGGATAGACAAAATGCTGAAATGACGACCTATGGGCCATAAGAACTTAAAAACTATACAACACAAATATTGAATTGTCAAAATAAGTGAAATCCCTCGGTATAACACTCGACAAATCACTAAAATGGAAAGAACATGTAGAAAATATTAGAAACAAAGCCTTGAGAATATAGGGCATGTGTCGAGCAGCATATGGCAAAACATGGGGACTATAACCCAAAATTGTTCACTGGATATACAAAATGATGGTAAAACCGTTACTGATGCACGGTAGTATCGTCTGGTGGCCAAGCACAAAACTAGAAACTTGTAAACAAGTGCCAAACAAAATATAACGCACTGCCTTAGCAATGACAGGGGCGTTAAGCACCACACCAACAGTGGCCTTGGAAGTAATCCTAGACCTAGTACCACTACACATTGAAGTACAAGAAGATGCAAGAAAAACACTCTAAAGACATACTGCCCTGGGACACACATCTAACACGTATCGATACCAGGCCATACAGGAATAGAAGGCGACAAAAAAGCAGATGCACTAGCTAGGAAGGGATCTGAAAGTCAGTTCTGTGGACCAGAACCGTGCGTAGGGATTCCTCCAAACATAATAGGAGCAATCCTTAAAAAGGAATCAACAGCTAAGCACGACCAAATGTGAACCAAAATCAAGGAACTAAAACAACTCATAAAAAGAGTAGACAAGAGCTGGTCCAAAAACCTTTGGAAGTACAGCAGAAACCAGCAACGACTAATAGTAGCAGTATTAACGGGCCATTACGACTCAAACTATCACCTACACAAACTGGGACTGTCGAAGACAGGGAGATCTGCAGAACTTGTGGAGAAGAAAATGAAACAAAGCTGCATATAATATGTAAATGCCATGCGTTGGCAAGACACAGAATGGCCACCCCGGAGCTGGCATATCCAGAACCAGGAGGGACTTCATTCAGGGCTCTTGGGTTAGAATAAAAACCAATGGGGACAGTACAAAAGATCCTAAAGGGTCGAAGTGCTGTACGTAAGTACACCCCAATCAAGATAATATAAGAGCCATTCCTTGCGATTACTTTTAATTGACCTCTGACTATGCCATCACCATGAAGGTGTCTATCAAAGAAAAAAATGGTTTCAAATTAAAAGAAACTTCTTTTGACAGAGCATTTATGCCAATAGTTAGTGATTAAATACTCTTTTCTCCTGTCCATAGAGTAGTAATCATAAAAGGTCAAACATTTCTATTATTATATTGTAAAATTACCTAGTTTTATTATTTATACAATGATTTAGGTATATAGCAAATTACGAATATATTGGCTTTGACAGTATGAGTTTGAGCGAGGAGCTGAAGAATTTTCCAGAGCATCCATACTACGTGAGTATCCTGTATCCTCGCATGATGATGGTAACGATGGCGCCTTCAGTACCTACTAAAATATGTAGGTACATAACTTTAAGATTTACTTTGTCAAATGTTGACGGTAAAACGCACTCCACAACGCGTCATATTCTTATTCTCATTTTCTGACACCTACATTATAATATTCCATGTTGCTATATGATTAAGGCGTGGAAAGTCACAAAACGTCAATGTGCAATCTTCATAATCGCCCACGCGATAATGTCGTAGAATAACTCCTAATACAATAAAATTTTATAAGAGGAGAAATTTGTCTCTACAGTACTTTATTTAACTGGGCAAACATACAGCCGACCTGGCGGTAATCTGTCATCATTACCTGTGGACGCTTCCAGCATGTGGACTATTTCAGACGTTGTAGAAACCTGTCTTGGATCTGTGCTCTACGCTTTAGTATCATAAAAAGTCAGTCATTCGTCAATATCTGTACATAAATACAACTTATAATATTTACTAAGTATATTCCTGGTATATTCTAATATATGTTATCATGATGTGTCTATTTACTGAGCATGTACCATGTACCACCGTCTCCTCCCATCATCCTATCAATTGTTACTGAACTAACAAATACAAATGGATATTTTTATGTTTGATCACTATCAAGTAACATGTCGATTTCTTCGTTTTTTGAATTATCAAAATGTGTCCACAAACATACGAAAGATATCATAATATACATATTATACTCGTACATCTTATTTTAGTTTCACCTTCTTTCTTTTCATTTTTCATAAATATTTCTCCACAAATTTCAGCCAAACAACGAATATTCGGAGGAACTGGAACTGATAGAATGTGAAATTCCTGAACCAGAAGTTGAAAAAGAAATATGGGGTCCGCAAACGTCTCTGTGGATGTTGATCTCCGCTCTGATTCTTTGGGCAATTCTCTATTTAATGGTGTTGACGATCAAGATGTGTTTAGACGTCAACATTCGTTCTGTGATCAACGTTACCGGCTTGAACAAGTGGTTCAACGTATCATCATTGATTACTAAAGAAGATAAATATTTGTCGTAGTTGTAAAATGTTTGTGGTCATTGTCTTGTATTAAATTGAGGAGTTAATTTGTCAAAAACGTTGCCTGTTTTATTTTACCAAAAAGAATCATGAATATAGATATTAAGTGGTTTTAACACTATAGGTACTGTCCGATAAGAGATTCCGAAGCGATAAGACAGGGCAGATGTAAGAATGTCTCCGGCGCTAATCCCAGCGTGAGAGAGTATGCGGCGTCCGGCTGGCTTCTCCCCGGCTGTTCGCCGCCCCTGGGATCGCTGGCGTTTGGAGGAGGGGAAATCCACTCGTATGAGCGGTCCCGGGAAGAGGTAATCTGCTGTAGCTCAGGTTGCATCAACACTTGTGCGTGCTGGGGAGTGGGGGAGGCATTCGTGCCCCCTCCCCTCCCCATTGTGTGCCACTGTTGATCCTGATTTATAATATTCTGAGTTGCAGTGGTGTGTAAGTGGGAGTGACGAGTCCCGAGTTCCAACTATTACAGAATGGACTACGAAAACAGACAGTTAAATAGTTGATTACATACAAAGAAGACTAAAGCTATTTAGATCACCTAATACCTGTTGCAGAAAGATTGTCTGTATGTTTAAGGTAAGTGCCTATTATTTTATAATAATTCACTGTTTGACCATATACTAGCTACCACATACACTAAGGGTTCTCCCAAATTTCACATAATTACCTACGCATTTTATACGCGTAACGCCTGAACGCAAAAGTCTATAAGCAAATCTCACTTGACGGAATTACGTCAGTGCGTCGAGCTTATATCTTTTAGGACCTTTGTATTTGGGCTTTAGATAACTAGATAGATAGATGTAGTAACTAGTATTAATGGTTAATAAGTAAGTAGTGTTAAATAAAAATCTAGATACATTATGTAATTATATATTTTAATAATGAACTTTTTATTTTTTTAACTTTTTATTAGTTTCATCTGCTGCGATATAGTGATACCTACTTCACCAAATAATTGCCATTGCTTAAAAAAATATATTATTATCCACCGGGTGTTGATTTTTCTTTTGGTTTTCTATGTATTTTTTTTATATGTATATTTTTTTAAGTAAAGTTTAGTAGTTAGTTTTGATGAAGACAAGCACGATTGCTAATGAACATGTCGAGCCGGTCTAGAATCTGTTGAGTGTGATGAAATTGACATTTGAGATACAGGTAGGTATACAGATACTTCAGGAATAGGGAACTTTGTTCCAAGAGATTATGTATTTTCCAAATGCTGCGTATCTTCGGAATGTTGTGTATCATCGGATGAGTAATCTAAATTTGAGTGCTGAGGTCTATCTTAAAAGAACTGCCGCAAAAATCGAGTTATTTAGTTTGTTTAGCTATAGCTATCGATTATAATCCTGTGACCTATGTGACTTACGAGACGCCACGGCCTGCCATGGTGTGCTGCGATGGCACACCGAGGCAGTCCGTGGAATTAAATGGTATGCCACGATGTGCCGCGGTGCCCTGCAGTCGTAGCTGGGCATTAACTCGTTAACCCGCTAATCGTTAATTAACGAAGTTAACAATATCTGGTAAAAATTTTATCGGACACGTTAACTTCCGTTAATATGCAGAAGTCCGTTAATTGTTAACCCTAGAAAGATAACCTTATTTAAACTGCCATTAAAGATAACCATACGCTTCTGAGGCGCATAATACATTTATATTTTTTTTATTATTGAATTTGTATCGTATTTATTAACCTGATAGTTTTAATGTGTGGGTATTGAACTTCTAATGAATAAAACTTTATTAGTTAATTTATTTATATATTTGAAACATTAAACTTAAATCTAAAAATCTCAAAAAAAACAACATAATTCGGAATCTTCCGTTTACAGCAAATTAAAAACACATAATAATTAATTTTTCTCTAAAAGTAATTAAATTATTTCTTATGAACTAGTTAATCAACTAAAAAATAATCAGAGAAAATTATAATTATTTGGCTCCTTATTTGGTTTCATAGACATAGAAAGCCATTTTTTTGTATTCGTCGTAAACTCCAGTTGGCGCATGTTATCTTAGTTAGACAATCTTATTTTTAATCCTGCAAAAGGTACGATGCCGTCTTTTCTCGGCTGGAGATTCTTCTTCATCATCTGTAGAGGTCTACACAACTGATTTTGGAATAACATTATGATAGTTTCTCGCACATAATCGTCCCCGGGCGCAATGGAACATTTATGATGGACTAGGATATACGCATTCAGCATCGCTCACCCAGCCTGACCATACTCTACTCATCGTTTAGTTTTACTATACTACGGCTCTAAATAAGAACCTCAAAGCCTCAGGCTCAACGTCTCGCACAAAACTACACCTCCTTAACCATTGACGTAAGGTCATATTCATGATCATCTTAGTGCTAGACAAATTCGTCTCCTCGACCAGCCCGCGAAGGCAAGAACAACCGAACAACACCTGTTCTGCGATTAACCCTACTTATTCCAACTCTGACCCGAACAAATGCGTCCTTTCGACCAGCCCACAAGAGCATGGACCGAACAATATCATCCCTTCGACCAGCTTCACTACCTTCACTTCTGGACCGGACAAACGCGTCCCTTCGACCAGCCCCCAATGGCATGGACCGAACAACACCATCCCTTCGACCAGCTTCACTACCTTCACGTCTGGACCGGACAAATGCGTCCCTTCGACCAGCCCACAATGGCATGGACCGAACAACACCATCCCTTCGACCAGCTTCACTACCTCCACTTCTGGATCGGACAAATGCGTCCCTTCGACCAGCCCACAATAGCATGGACCGCACAACACCGTCCCTTCGACATATCATTTCCATCTCTGAACCGAACAACGTCTTAGTGCCCTTCCATTTGTCAGGCGTCCTTTCGACCAGCCGTTATCATATATGACAACGTGAACCGAACAACCCTTCAATCATCACACAACCGACCCCTCACAGGCCACATCATCGAACTCTCATAGGTCACACATGCAGCGCAGTGCTTCCATTCGGAACGTCGACCAATATAAGTCAGTCCCTCAGACCAAGCACTCACAGCTAGCACATTTTTACGCTCGTAACTGAAACCTTTAGATCCGGCTCTATTTCTCTCCACCAAAAGCCATCTCCAACTTATAGGCATCTATTATGGTACGTCGACCCTTACAAGTCAGCTCTTTCAAACCCATACAACTCGTTAAATAAGTCCACAGCAGTCTCAGTATCCCCTCATCATTAGATGATCCATCTCCCATTACACAAACCGCCGTCTCGGCCGTCTTAAAACCATTACTATAATATCTCAAAGATTCTGGGATATCATTCACACACGGCCACATGTTTCGGTTTCCAAACTAAGCAGAGCCTGCATCACGGAAAACTTACAACCGTTACAACACATATACCACCTTTCCCCTGCAAACACATAGCCAGTAGCTGCCAAGCCAGTAGCTGTCTAGCCAGTAGCTGTCTACGCAATAGCTGTTGTAAGAGTAGCTGTCTAGTGAGTAGCTCTCTAGCGAGTAACTGTACTATAGGCAATTATAGTTGACTTGGGACTAATTTTGTTACTTTTATACTGTATTCTACTATGTTTATGCGTAACTGCATTACTACATTATAACTGCATTGTGAGCTTGTCAATTACAAGTATATGTATACCCATGTGCTGAATAAATATCATTACTAGCTAGCTAGTATCTGTCTAGCCAGTAGCTGCAACAGCTGTCTTAAGATTGGCCTAGAGCCAATAGCTGCCTAGTTAGTATCTGTTTAGCCAGTAGCTGCCTAGCCAGTAGCTGTCTAGCCAGTAGCTGCCTAGTTAGTATCTGTTTAGCCAGTAGCTGCCTAGCCAGTAGCTGTCTAGCCAGTAGCTGCCTAGGCAGTAGCTGCCTAGCCAGTAGCTGTCTAGCCAGTAGCTGTCTAGCCAGTAGCTGTCTAGGCAGTAGCTGCCTAGCCAGTAGCTGTCTAGCCAGTAGCTTGTCTAGCCAGAAGCTGTCTAGGCAGTAGCTGCCTAGCCAGTAGCTGTCTAGCCAGTAGCTGTCTAGCCAGTAGCTGTCTAGCCAGTAGCTGTCTAGCCAGTAGCTGTCTAGGCAGTAGCTGCCTAGCCAGTAGCTGCCTAGCCAGTAGCTGCCTAGCCAGTAGCTGTCTAGCCAGTAGCTGTCTAGCCAGTAGCTTGTCTAGCCAGTAGCTGCCTAGCCAGTAGCTGCCTAGCCAGTAGCTGCCTAGCCAGTAGCTGCCTAGCCAGTAGCTGTCTAGCCAGTAGCTGTCTAGCCAGTAGCTGTATCGCGAGTAATAGTACTGACAGGTTTACGTGCTCTCCGAGGCACGGGGCTGTAATACCGACGACTCCGTCAAATGATAGTGAGAAATTGTCTTAACAGAAAAATAAATCTAAATCATATTTGGTCTTGATCTTGGCAATTTTGTTTTTTGTTTCTCGGGGGCTGAAGGCTGACCTTACCAGCGAGTATTCTCTGTGGTGGTCAGGTCCTCAATTTTTGTCAAAAGATGAAATGTACAGGCCAAATATGCCCAATAAATGCGTTAGACAGGATATAACAGAAATAGTATATCTCATGTCATAGATCTCTCTACGCAATAGCTGTCGTACAAGTAGCTGCCTAGCGAGTAGCTATCTACGCAGTAGCTGTCTAGTGAGTAGCTGTCTAGCGAGTAACTGTACTATAGGCAATTATAGTTGACTTGGGACAAATTCTGTTACTTTTGTACTGTATTCTACTATGTTTATGCGTAACTGCATTACTACATTATGACTGCATTGTGAGCTTGTCAATTACAAGTATAATATGTATATGTGCTGAATAAATATCATTACTAGCTAGCTAGTATCTGTCTAGCCAGTAGCTGCAACAGCTGTCTTAAGATTTGCCTAGAGCCAATAGCTGCCTAGTTAGTATCTGTTTAGCCAGTAGCTGCCTAGCCAGTAGCTGTCTAGCCAGTAGCTGCCTAGGCAGTAGCTGCCTAGCCAGTAGCTGTCTAGCCAGTAGCTGTCTAGGCAGTAGCTGCCTAGCCAGTAGCTGTCTAGCCAGTAGCTTGTCTAGCCAGTAGCTTGTCTAGCCAGTAGCTGCCTAGCCAGTAGCTGCCTAGCCAGTAGCTGTCTAGTCAGTAGCTGTCTAGCCAGTAGCTGTCTAGCCAGTAGCTGTCTAGCCAGTAGCTGTATCGCGAGTAATAGTACTGTCAGGTTTACGTGCTCTCCGAGGCACGGGGCTGTAATACCGACGACTCCGTCAAATGATAGTGAGAAATTTTCTTAACAGAAAAATAAATCTAAATCAATTTTGGTCTTGATCTTGGCAATTTTGTTTTTTTTTTTCTCGGGGGCTGAAGGCTGACCTTACCAGTATTCTCTGTGGTGGTCAGGTCCTCAATTTTTGTCAAAAGATGAAATGTACAGGCCAAATATGCCCAATAAATGCGTGAGACAGGATCTAACAGAAATAGTATATCTCATGTCATAGATCTCTCTACGCAATAGCTGTCGTACAAGTAGCTGCCTAGCGAGTAGCTATCTACGCAGTAGCTGTCTAGTGAGTAGCTGTCTAGCGAGTAACTGTCCTATAGGCAATTATAGTTGACTTGGGACAAATTTTGTTACTTTTGTACTGTATTCTACTATGTTTATGCGTAACTGCATTACTACATTATTACTGAATTGTGAGCTTGTCAATTACAAGTATAATATGTATATGTGCTGAATAAATATCATTACTAGCTAGCTAGTATCTGTCTAGCCAGTAGCTGCAACAGCTGTCTTAAGATTTGCCTAGAGCCAATAGCTGCCTAGTTAGTATCTGTTTAGCCAGCAGCTGTCTACCGAGTAGGTGTCTAGCCAGTAGCTGTCTAGCCAGTAGCTGTCTAGCCAGTAGCTGCCTAGCCAGTAGCTGCCTAGCCAGTAGCTGTCTAGGCAGTAGCTGCCTAGCCAGTAGCTGTCTAGGCAGTAGCTGCCTAGCCAGTAGCTTTCTAGCCAGTAGCTGTCTAGCCAGTAGCTGTTTAGCAAGTAGGTGTCTAGCCAGTAGCTTGTCTAGCCAATAGCTATTTAGCCAGTAGCTTAGCCAGTAGCTTAGCCAGTAGCTGCCTAGCCAGTAGCTGTCTAGCCAGTAGCCTAGCCAGTTGGTGTCCAGCCAGTTGCTGTCTAGCGAGTAGCTGCCTAGCTAGTAGCTGTGTAGCCAGTAGCCTAGCCAGTAGCTGCCTAGCCCGTAGCTGTCTAGCCCGTAGCTGTCTAGCCAATAGCTGTCTAGCTAGTAGCTGTCTAGCCAGTAGCTTGTCTAGCCAGTAGCTGTCTAGCCAGTAGCTGTCTAGCCAGTAGCTGCCTAGCCAGTAGCTGTCTCGCGAGTAGCTATTTAGGCAATAGCTGTTGCACTATTAGCTGGCTGCCTAGCTAGTAGTTATCTAGGCAATAGCTGTCGTACGATTAGTTGACTAGCGAATAGCTATCTAGGCAATAGCTGTTGTACGATTAGCTGCCTAGCTAGTAGTAATCTAGGCCATATTTGTCGCACTATTTACTGGCTGCCTAGCTAGTAGTTATCTAGGCAATAGCTGTCGTACGATTCGTTGACTAGATAATAGCTATCTAGGCAATAGCTGTCTTTTGAGTAGCTGTCTTTCAATTAGCTTTCTTTTAGCTAACATGGTTGCACAGTTACAGTTTCACGGGCCGGTTGGTTTGATTTCCACCCAGCACAGATATACATACATATGTGTGCATAAACATGTCTGTTTGTATTTACAAATAAAAGTAGTAGGTATATGTAGTATATCAATCATCTGGATTCCATAGTACAAGCTCTGTTCGTGCATCATCGGCTCTCGTCGGCTGGCATCGGCTGGGGCGCCCGGACGCAGGTGCTCGCCCGGTCTGATGGGCACTCTCGGCGGACGAACCGCACCGAAGACAGGCGCGTTTACTTATTCTTATATATATAGTCCATGTTTTAATTATATTATCTTGTACTGCATAAACTAGTATTACAGTCCACTAGTCTTTCATTTACAAGCTCTGCTTAGTTTGGGATCAGAAGGCCGTGTGTGAAGCCCACAATCCCAGGATTTTAGATAATAAGATATTATTATGCTACCTCTATATTTGGCACCATTGGAGCAGCCATGATCCCAAAGCTATATTTATGCAATCTAGGCAACAGCTGTCTTACGATTAGCTTCCTCGCGAGTAGCTTTCTACGCAATAGCTGTCGTACAAGTAGCTGCCTAGCGAGTAGCCATCTACGCAATAGCTGTTGTACGAGTAGCTGTCTATTGAGTAGCTGTCTAGCGAGTAACTGTACTATAGGCAATTATAGTTGACTTGGGACTAATTTTGTTACTTTTATACTGTTTCTACTATGTTTATGCGTAACTGCATGTCGCAGATTCTGACGGATTTAACTCCGAAACATAGTCGGTGTCCGCCATCATGCACGTGGTTAAAAGAATCAGTGCGCACACCCGGCGCAGTCGAGCTCTGGATGCCAACTGTGTCGTATCGCTAACACACTAATGTCACTTAGACAACTGACAGACGTCAAACGTCACATGCGACAGTTCATAGACAACCTCGACTCGAACTACTGACTCAGTGAGTAGTGTTTTCCAAACGCTAATAGATGGCGTTACTAGTACGTAAACAGTCCTTTAACTTAATTTCTCCGACACGGCCATTCTGACAACCAACGCGCTCTCGCGTTGTTACTCGCTGACATAATCAACATGAATTACAGCTCTTCAGTTTGGCAAGGACACAAAGCGTTACAATCGGCTTTCAATGTTACACAAAGCAAAGCCTAAAGGCTTTCAGCATTTACCACAAAGCGTTAAAGCTTTCGTCATTAGTTAGAGGGCGTACCTCACACAATGCAAAGCGTTGAAACTTTCAGCATAAAATGCAACGCACAGCAAAGCGTTGAATCTTTCAGCATAAACTGCATTACACAGCAAAGCGTTGCAGCTTTCAGCATAAACTGCAATACACAGCAAAACGTTGAAGCTTTCAGCAGAAACTGCATCACACAGCAAAGCGTTACAGCTTTCAGCATAAACGGCAACACACAGCAAAGCGTTGAAGCTTTCACCATAAACTGCAACACGCAGTAAAGCGTTGAAGCTTTCATCATAAACTTCAATACACAGCAAAGCGTTGAAGCTTTCAGCATAAACTGCATCACACAGCAAAGCGTTGCAGCTTTCAGCATAAACGGCAGCACACAGCAAAGCGTTGAAGCTTTCAGCATAAACTGCAATACACAGCAAAGCGTTGAAGCTTTCAGCATTGCACAGAGGCAGCACTTAAAAAACGCTGCAAAACGTTGCAGCTTTCAGCATCAACCTTGGGTCACGACTAATGAGCCCAACCTTACTGCAAAGCGTAATGGCTTTCAGCAGGACATCAGGACAAAGCGATAAGGCTTTCAATCCACCCTTCAATAAAGCGTAGTAGCTTTCAGTTTAAATAAAACATTTTATCAATCAGCAATGAACATAAGTCTTTTATCAACACAGGTTTACGTTCAACAAAACAATGTAATTATCGTTCAACTCAAACAATGATCATGATTCAATACAGTAATTCCATCCAAATTACTAATTACACCAAATTAGGATACCAAATTAATCAATACAATTTGTTCCATAATTAAATAAAACTATTCAATTATGGGTTCTACAGGATCAAGACATTCTGCCAATTCAGGTAAACTAGCTGGATATTTACGCAGTCGTTCATGGCACACATATTGGGCCCGTCCCCCAGATGCTGTTTCCATCCTATAACGCTCATTGGAACACACTTTAGCTACCCTGTAAGGGGCTTTTCTCTATACTCTTCCAGGATTCATTTTTATAATTTTCGGCCACTGTAAAACAATTTGTCAAGGTGGACATCATTCGCTCCACCCGTCCATTAGCTCGGCTAACACCACTGGCAATCTCATGGAACTCAATGGCTCAACCTCGGCATAAATCCTGAAAGTCTTGACCAGTAAAAGATGTACCTTGATCAGAGAGAATTCGTTTCGGGGTTCTAAATATGTGGACAAAGCTACGTAGTGCCTCGCAAGCAGAGTGTTAAATCTTTGACACACATTAACTGACAAAATTTTGTAAAAGCATCTACGATTACTATCACATACTCCTTAGAGGTCTTGCTACAAGTTCGAAAATTATAGGTAAGTGCGCAATGCAGCGTCACGAACTCAAAGCACGAAGCTTGCGATAGTCAATTGTCACAAGCACGAAGCGCGGAGCTTTCAATACTCAATCGTCACAAGCATAAAGCGCGGAGCTTTCAATGCTCAACCGCCACAAGCACAAAGCGCGGAGCTTCCAATGCTCAACCACCACAAGCACAAAGCGCGAAGCTGCTTTCAATGCTCAACCGTCTCAAGCACAAAGCGCGGAGCTTTCAATGCTCAAGTTTCAGGAACTCTAAGTAGGGTATTTCCCTTATCACACAATTTATTTCAAATCATCCAGCTTTATTACTCATAATGTAACACATAAATGTGTCTTACAATGAACTCCAATAATCATTTTAAACGTTAGAATTTAACTCAACCATCGGCATTAACTACACTGTTATTTCTGACTACAACTGTCAAATTCAAGTTTTTCGTAACAGCTATTGGCTGTTCCTTGTATCTATCGTTGTCATAGACCTCTATTATCTTACAAGGATTTGAAAACTTTTCACTTCATTTGTTTATTGTTAGAATAGAATAGAATACTCTTTATTGTACACACTCAAACAGAATAATTACATAGAAGACAAAACAAATAACACAATTTGTTAGGGTTCTTTCCGACAAAAACAACGTCTCCTATTTTAAATGGACGAATTTTAACTTTGGTATTGCCATAACGCACCTTATCAGCATGAGCTAGCCCGTCCATCCTGCATTTTGCTTCACATCTAAGTTCTTAGAGGTTAACCTTACCATATTTTTGGACAAGGGCATTAATTTTGGAGGAGAACTTTTATTACAACCCATCAAAAATGGAAGCGGACTTCTAACTGTACTTCTAACTATGGTACAATTTAGCGCAATTTGGATTTTACCTGAAGCTGCCTTCCAGAACCTACGCTCGTGGTTCTCGGTTATAGTGAAGCAATTAATTAGAATAGTTCGGGAAGCTACGCAACATCCTCCCATTACAAATAACGCAGTGTTTCAAGTCTAAAGTCTTTCACGTGGTCTCTCACCACTGGACTCACAAGAAGGCTCAAGGTCACCCACAGAACGGAGAGGGGCACGCCCGGAGCATCCCCGCGCGACCGAACAAAAACGTCGCAATCCGCAGGCGAAACAAAGCAGCCGACATAAAAATTGTGTCACAAATCAGTAAGTTAGTATTTTGAGTTCAATATACCTAGTTTGTAAGTACAACATTTGTATGCCATGTACAATATGGCAAATGTGTGAAACTTAAATGATGTAAACAATAACACCTGTATTCACCACATTTATACAAATAAAGATATTATGATTGTGATTATGATTATAACCAAAAAATTGCCAAACCGAAACGGCAGCGGGCGGGGCACACAGCTCCCAACACCGACGGCCGCTGGATCAGACAGGCTCCCGACCGGGGACCACGCACCGGAAGACGCAGCGCGGGCAGGCCCCCCACAAGGAGGGCCGACCACTGCGGAGATTCCCGGGGGAGGCCTCCGTCCAGTAGACGTCTTTCGGCTAACAATGATGATGAATTATTACTTGAACAGACACGAATCTCTCCACTTGTCAGTAATTGAGAAACGTCTTTACAGTCGATCAAATCAATACGCCATAGCTTGTACAAGTGTCAAGATTCTGTAATAAACAAACTTCAGCATGGACCTCGCGAGTGATGCGGATGACTTTGTTACTAATATTCAAGCTCAATCCCGGTTAAGTAAAAACATCTCTACCTATCATAACATCATGAGGCAAAATATGTGAATCTACAATTACAAAAGTCACTTCTCACACACGAGTACTTCGTTGACCTTGACAGGCAGATAAGTAATGGAATCAGGCGTTACTTTGCGGAAATCCATAACAATCAAAATACAAAATCAATATGTAGTGTTAATTCCGCTAATTGTCACCAGTACGATACCCAACACGTGTTTCAGTCCTCCACGGACCATTCGCAAGGGCTGCTAACTCGTCGAGGGCTCAAAGGAGACTCCTATTTTGATTGACAGGCAGACTAATACGGGAAAAAGAAAATGTAATGTTCGACCCAATACCTGTCAGGCGCGTGGATATAAAATCTCAAGTACCTGTATGGTTATCAACAAATCATTTACGAATTAGGGAACAATCTGTCTGTTACCAACCACTGTCCACAAGAGCGTGTACGTGACAACTTGCCCCTACATCCATAGACTTCGAAATAAACCGTTCAAACTATTTAACCTTCAGAACGCGCATATTGTCACCATAAAAATTAAATATAACAAACGTTGGGCGTATTTTCAACATCTAAAAGTATAAACCACACAAAACAACACGTGTTATGAATTTCACAGATATCAAAAATTGTTCAGTGCAGCATTAGGTCATCAAGTGCCTTTTAAACAATATAATAAAAGTACTTACATGTTTCTTCTCATAAAATAAAGATTCACCACTCACACTCGACACGAGGCACTTTTACTTTAGAGGTTACTTTAAATTTACTCTAATACAAACTGGTGAATTCTCCCCAATGCAGAATCGCCCATGCCATCGCCTTACTTGCAAAAAGACAGCACGATCAACTTCGCCTCGAAAAGAACAAACCAATTATTTTAACTCCAAGACTCGACCGACAGAAAGGCAGCCTAACTATCAGAGCCCGTACTCTCTTCACTGTTAAATAAAAACTTCTTCCACGTTCACTGATGCACCAAAAACTATTCTTCAACGATAAACACGAACTGGCCGAGAGACTCCGCTTATCGCGAGTAACCACATCGAAACACGAAATCAGTAGGCGTGTTTTAAACAAGTCTGAACATACCTGAGTATCCGAGATATCTGCGATAACAACTTCGATTTTGTTACCTTCGCTCCAAGCAGGCTTCAACCAGTTAATCAAGGCAAGCTTGTAAGTCGAGTACTCCACGTATGTAAGTTCTCGCACGGTCACTGCACCATACGTCACCATATCTTGAAAAAGGTCATGAATCTCTCGGTCGCCGCAAACTGTCTTGATACACGCTCCTTTGCTTCGTCTAACGAAGAGGCGCGATCCTGGCATGCACTTTACCCATAAGCATGAAATTAATTAGGGATGTGACGACAAGAGTCCGGCCGGTCTCTCCAGAGGCACCAAATATTAAATCTTTAAGATGTTGGGGGCTGAGGCCATCGAAACCACCCGCAGAACCGTTTTTAAAGGATAGCAATGCCGCCTTAACCTCCTTATATGTTACCTGCATGGGTTCTATAGGGTTTGACGATATCGGTGGGAGGAGAGGTCTTTGAGCTGGTGGATGCTTCTCAAATAGGGCAGATAAAGTTTCAGGCGTGTCAGGAGCAACTACGTCATTGGCAAACAAAAGTTGGGCGGCCCCTCTCAAATCACCGTCGCTCACTTTGGATTCAACTTTATGAAAAATGTTTTGAGTTAGCGGTAATTTGCCATTTATTCTAGAAGGGTCTGCAATTCGAAGGTTATTGTTATTGAAAGAGGTTGAATGTGACGCTGAACAGTTATTTTTTAAAGAGGTAGTTAGTGAGCTCTTACTGTCTGAGCAGTGTAATATTTGAAAAGGAAAAGACAGCAATTGCTCCCAGGAACGTTCTGAATTATCGCTAATTGCCTTTTGAATTTTGGAAGACAAATTTGAGCTATCAGAATTCGTGCACCACGAGGGATACGTTTTACTACCGGCATTGTTATTGGGTATTTACATACACTTGTACTTGTCAAGCTCACAATGCAGTACATAAACATAGTTTAACACAGTAATTAAAGCAACAAAAATATTTTGAATTAGCCCGTCCGTGCGGTCTGTTTTGTCACATATATCTATCGAATCCTTAAATAAATAGCAAGTTACTAAGCTATTATTGTTACATGTAGCAATAGTATATTAAAATTAAAGAATTGAAAACAACGAGCAGTTGGCTAGCGCAAAAGGCTCTCAACCAGTAGCTTAATTTAGGCGACTAATACCTGAGGGCACCCTTATGGGGCTATAGCTCAGGCGGCCGCTGAAGTTAAAAGATGGAATTCGAAATAGGGGTCTGATCACTTGCACGGGAATATGAACCCACGATCTTGAGCATGCTACCGATAGACCACTCCTTGGTATATGCCTTCCTTAGAGTTCTATTTTGATGAATATACAACTACTACCCTTATCTCGTTAATCCGCTAATCGTTAATTAACGAAGTTAACATTTTGATTAACGGATTAACTGGTACAAATTTTATCGGACACGTTAACTTCCGTTAATATGCAGAAGTCCGTTAATTGTTAACCCTAGAAAGATAACCTTATTTAAACTGCCATTAAAGATAACCATACGTTTCTGAGGCGCATAATACATTTATATATTTTTTATTATTAAATACCTTTTTATCGTATTTATTAACCTGATAGTTTTAATGTGTGGGTATTGAACTTATAATGAATAAAACTTTATTAGTTAATTTATTTATATATTTGAAAAATTAAACTTAAATCTAAAAACCTCAAAAAAAAAACAACAAAATTCGGAAGCGTCCGTTTACAGCAAATTAAAAACACAAAATAATTTATTTTTTCTAGAAAGTAATTAAATTATTTCTTATGAACTAGTTAATCAACTAAAAAATAATCAGAGAAAATTATAATTAATTGGCTCCTTATTTGGTTTCATAGACATAGAAAGCCATTTTTTGAATTCGTCGTAAACTCCAGTTGGCGCAACATGCGCACATCTTAGTTGCATGCGCACATCTTAGTTAGACAATCTTTTTTTTATTCCTGCAAAAGGTACGATGCCGTCTTTTCTCGGCTGGAGATTCTTCTTCATCATCTGTAGAGGTCTACACAACTGATTTTGGAATAACATTATGATAGTTTCTCGCACATGCTTTGGCAAAGCATCTGCTTTGAGTCTTTCTGGCAGCATCGATTCAGATGACTGGGTGCTTAACTTTTCCATATATTCCCTTCTGTTGTTAGTGGAGACTTTTGCTCATGAAGGGGAGTATGCACCTTATACCCGACGATTAAATTACACATTTGGATTAAGTATAGAAGTACCTATTTTGTTTTGTTTCTATCCTGTTAACTTCCAGAACCTAAACCAACAGGTTTTATAAGTTCACTAATGCAAAGATATCAAAATAAAATTTTACACATATTAACGGATTAACGTTTAACGTTAACTTGCGTTAATTCTTCCGAAATGTAACGCTTTAACGTTTAACGAAGCTAACTTTTTTTGTAGCGGATTAATGATAAACGAAGTTAACTATTTGATTAACGGTGCCCGCGGCGCCCTGCGGCATGCCATGACATGCCGTTGTGTCCTGCGGTATGCCACGATGTAACGTCAACGTAGGTACCTAATATTAATTCTAAATTTGATGAAACAGGGATAAAAATAATTTGATCAAAAATGAAACCCTAAGCCGTGCCGCAACGTCAGTTAGCGCCGGCCTAAAGAATTTGAAAGCATTAGTACCTATGTTTTCATAGCTGAATAATTTAAAACAATGATTATCTCAACATTTTTAAGTTATGTACTTGGGAGTGAAAACCACGTACCTACAGCATAACTATTTACTTACAGGATAAGCTTAACACCGTCGGCAAAATTTAATGGAAACCTAAAATTAAATATGCAATAATTAACACGGTGTTTATAAAAATGAATACAATAAGTTACATCAATTGATTAAAATAAAAATTAATACCTAAGTATAACTTTTTTCATTGAACATGTCGTACTTAGGTAGCTACGAGTTTTACATAAGGATAGTGAACGCAAAGCGAGTTAGAATTTAATTGTACTTACATAAATTTATTTTTTAAGTAGAAGTTAGAAGTTTCGTGAAACTAAAATTCACGAAATAAGTACATTTCGTGAATTTTAGTGTCACGAAACTTCTAACTTCTACTTAAAAAATAAATAAATTAATAATACAAAAAAATAATCTTAAAAAATTTACCACCGCCTATTTTATTTTGAGCAAAGAAAATATAATAAATTACGTTTAGTTTATAGCGCGAATGTTAAAATATAGCTGAAATATCTTTTCTTTTTAATTATCTGTGGTATGACAGACTCAGGGAACTTTTCCCGATTGTAGGGTAATCTTAGTCAAGAGGAGACTAAGCCTGAGAATAACACATAGAATTCGATGAATTTAAAAATAAAATAATACACAGATATTTTAGGAGAAATATTTTTTGTATTTTTGAAGTTATACTTCGTTAGGCGCATTATAAACACGTGATTACACGCGATTTACAACACGTGTTTTAGTTTCATACAAGTGCGAATTATATATGTGCTAATAAATTATATTGAGTAGTGATTTAACTTGAATATTTTGATTATTCTTATTAACTTTTTTTAAATATTAGAAAAAAATAAAAGTGCTCATAGACTTTTTCAAGTGCTCCACTATAATTGAGGTAAACTATCCGTACGTGTATGCAATTAAATGTATGTAAAATGTCAGTGAATGTTCCACGGGATGAATCGTAATGAAAATGCAAGTCGTCCGAATCAAACCACGTCTTTATGAACTCTAATATGAAAAATGTATAAAAATGTTCTGCTACATGTCATTGCACTAAGTACCAAATGTAGGTTGCGATCAAAGTGCAACAACGCGGGCCTTTTCTAACATAATTTGCTAAATAAACATTAAAATCATGTACGTGCACCATACATATTATTAATTGATATAAATTAAAAAAATATTTTATCACGCACGTAGATACATACACAGGAACCTACACGCAAGCATTTTTTTAGGGTTTTGAGGTTTACATTTCTTTAATAGGAACTACGACCTGCCATCATTAATTCAAATGACATATTTTTGATGCCTTCGAAACGAAACTTTGTTATAGGTTTCTATGGCCTGTACCGTATAATAAAATTCCTTATTGTTTAAATTAAAATTGATAAAATTGAATTGAACTTGTGGTTTCACATAGCATTTGAAAATTACAAATTTTAAAAATCTAGTTGCTCAGATGCGACTTCTAATAATAATAATATACTTTCTGAAGAAAAATAGGTTATTTAACTGATACCTTTAGACTTTCTTACCATCAATATTCTTATTTTCGCTAGGAAAAATTTAAATTTTCTATTGTCACATAGCTGTCATTCTTGTGACAGAAACAATCACCAGAGACTATGTAATTGTACAAACACAGTTATATAGGTAGCGATTACTAAACGTAGTTTGTAGGTTATATGGTCTTTGTCAATATTTTCTTTCATTCGCATTCGCAATTCGCATTGGTCATTTGTATATTTTTTTATCATATTATCAATAGAATTCATTTAAGCGTTACTATATAGAATAAGTAAATTGTGTGAAAGTTTCCAAGGCAAATATGCCTTCGATCGACGTGATGCCCCCTCCGGGGCTGCCACACGACGCATTGCCTGAGGAGCCCCAAGCGCCGCCTCCACCAGTGATTGGGATCATTTATCCTCCGCCTGAAGTGAGGAGTATCCTTTACACAATAATAGATATATGAATATTCTTGAGTATGTTTTTTATGTACTGGAATAGACCCATTTGTTATCCTTGAACAATATAACCTTTTGTGTGTACAAACATAATACCTATTTGATTATGTATCCTCCTGGTCGAACTTTGAGCTTGGCAGCCAGTTTCAATGGAAATTAGCCATCTGCGCGGGACTTATTATAGTGCAGAAGTGGGTGTACAAACACAAGTACACTTTCTTCTCCCTCACTCTTATGATCTGATGGCTTGACATGCGCTGACACAAGTGGAAACATATACTTATTTCAATTATTGTAGTTATAAATGAACACAAACACAACTGGTGTCTGATACACATGCACATTTATGCATTTTAAGGATTTGGATTTTACTAGCACCAGCATTTGAATCAAATTTCTAAAATAACAGAATACTTATTGCGACATAATTATAATAGTTACACAGGTGCTATCTGACGCTTTTGTAGATTCTGCAAAGTCGTAGTACATTATTTTGTTCTATGATCAATTGTTTTAGCAGTGTAAGGACTTTTTTAGAATATTTTTTTATACCTTGGTTTACATTATTGGAGTAACAGTAGTAGTTAAAAGTAAATTGCTAAAATCAATTTATAACCCGACCGGTGATTTGAACCCAGGACCTCATTATCTGCATCTTAATTACTGCTAGACCAATATGGCAGCCACACCTAAAAGTTATAATTGGCTCAGTTATTTACCAATAATTGAGCCAATTATAAAGCCAATGAACAAATTATTCTTGCTGTCTATTTTATGGTTTTATATCTATATATATAAAAATCAATGCCACTTTTCGTTGTAATGTTATAACTCAACAATGCCTTTACCGATTTGGCTAACTTTGGTCTTGAATTATTCGTGGAAGTCCAGGGAAGGTTCGTACACAGAGACAATTAAAAAAAAGTCTTGAAAACGTGTAAAATCAACATCTTTAAAATATTTTTTGAAATTTTTTGAAGTTTGAATCAATGAACTTAATAATCATTTTTTTTTATTACTATGCCTTATACGTAGCGAAGCACGTACCGGGCCACTAGTTATTTATATTTATGTTTTTATGTAGGACATAATATAGTTCATGTTAAGATGACAAAGTGTCTCTTGTGGGTGATGCTGGTCTGGGAGGGGGGCCACTGATGTACTTGTTGCTTCTTATCTTATCAGATTGATATGTGATTGTTAACTGGCTAGAAAACCTCTTAAATTAAAGCTTTTGTACAAAGTAAGGGTTATAAAATAAACACACCACTGAATTGTATGTTTTACAGGATGTTTTTTTGTTTTATTTTGCAGTTGTCTTAACATGGCAACAGAGATTAATAAAAACATATTGAATTGGTTTTTTTTTTTTTTATATTTCTGCAACATGGTGATCTGTGATAAATCACGATGGGCCACTTGTTTGGCCTCGTCAAGTTGTGGTGGTATACTTCTAATGAAAGCATGCTCCTCTGGTGACCCTTCATATGTAGTCATTAAACCTGCTAGACAGTGCAGAAATGCTTTGCCTCTTAAGTCTCTTGAAGTGCACACTTCCTGTGCCCTCCAGTCTAGTTGCCAGTTGGTTAACGTGTCGCGACAGTCTGTTCTGATATTGTTTGCTGTAGTTTTCAATCTCCCCTTTGACTGTATTGAGTTTCAGATCCATATGTATCAATTTGTTGCTAATATAATACGGGATGTTAAGCATTTTGCATAGTGCTTTGTTCTGAAATCTTTGAAGGATTTCAATGTTACTATTACTAGTATTAGCTTGCTAAACATTATATTACTTCTCCTATTTCTGGTTAGTTATATTATTAGAATTAGGTAATTTCAATAAACAACCATTACTTCGAGCAATCCCTCTATCCTACTAACTATATGGTAGTGTTTAATCCCACATTAAACACTACCACTCAACTGCCTGCTCCACTCAAATAACTGACCTGAACCGATCACTCCTTCGCTCTACGGTAAAAGTGATGCGTGTCAGGCCAATGTGTCTGATTGTTCGACGTCTCTGATTGGCCTCCACAAACTGAGTCAAATTACAATCTAATAATTTCGAAACATTAATTAATTTGTTAAAAATATAAATAAAATGCCCTACAATTAATGTTGACAATAATTAATTTACATGTTACTTGCATAAACTATATACTTATTTTATTATTGATAACCTAATAATATGTGAGAATAATATTTCAGATATCTAACATATTATATCTGCTGTGTGGTGACGGCGACAAATATCAGAATCAGAATATCATCACCCCATCTCATCCCGTGGGGGGGCGTACAAGTCGACCCAAGGGAATATCTACCAGAGGACGGGAAGCAGCTTCCTTCTGAGTACTACGACCATCATACTGCGATCGCCAGCCCGCCTGCCAAGCATGGCGATTATGGCATATCCCCTCAAGATGATTCTTGAGGGAAGCTTGTCCAGCAGTGGACTTATTTAAGCTGTAATGATGAACATATTATAGAATATTTCTTTAACCACCTACTTCAGACATTGTTGATAAGACTGCCAGCTTCGTTGCACGTAATGGACCAGAGTTTGAGGCCCGTATCCGACAGAATGAACTCGGCAATCCAAAATTCAACTTCCTCAACTCTGGGGACCCCTACCATGCATATTATCAGCACAAAGTCAAGGAGATCAGGGAAGGAAAAGGTAGGTTTCAAATGATTTTGGCTAATCTGAAACAACAGTGTTAAATAATTCTTCGGGAATAAATTGAGTTTTTAATTATTTAATACTTAATTAATTTCAGAAGCATTCTCTTTACTAGCAGTTATAAAAAAATATGTGATTATCGAGTTATAGATGCTTCTTTTTGGGTGATTTCGTCATCATACCATCTCATTAAATTTTATAAAATACAGCCGGGAAATTAATCTGGTTATCCAGGCCCTAATCAATATAATTATAAACTAAATATGCTAGAACTTCTAACAAACTATTGCAGGTCCAGATTTATCGGCACCCATGCTAGCCATAATGCCGGCGCTTCAGCGCCCAGGCCTTGCCCCAGCGCAGGCCGCCCGACAGCAAGAACTCCTGAAAGCAGCAGCACCCGCCGAGCCGCCCCCACCACGCGATCCGCCTCCAGATTTCGAGTTCATTGCTGATCCACCTTCCATCTCCGCTCTAGAACTTGATATTGTAAAACTAACTGCGCAATTTGTCGCGAGAAATGGCCGACAATTTTTAACCGATTTAATGAAGAAAGAAGAACGAAATCACCAGTTCGACTTCCTTCGCCCGCAGCATTCTCTTTTCCAATACTTTACACGACTTTTAGAGCAGTACACAAAAGTCCTGCTGCCACCTAAAGAGCTAGTTTCCAAATTTGCTGCTGAAGTACGAAGCGGGGTTTTAGAACAAGCGCGAAGCAGGGCTGCTTGGCATTCGCACCAAGCTCGACGTAAGGCTGCCGATGAAGCCAAAATAGAAAAAGAACGTTTAGCGTACGCGTCTATTGACTGGCATGATTTCGTCGTAGTCGAAACTGTAGACTACCCAGCTGGAGAGCTAGGGGATTTCCCACCACCAACGACTCCACTTGAAGTAGGTGCAAGAGTTTTAGCTCAGGAGAGAGGAGAAGATATCGCTCATCAAAATGAAGACGATGACACAGAGATGCAGCTGGAATCAGAATCTGAATCAGATTCTGACGAAGATCTTGCGGAGATGGAAGATCGGACACAACAGCAACAACGACCAGACGACAACAGAGTACAGGATATGGAGGAAGACAGCTCTTCATCCGAAGATGAAAGTCCAGAACCTGTTAGGGTACCTGCAGAAGAAGCTCCACTACCACCTAGACCAGACCGCGTGGTCGTTAAGAAATACGATCCCAAACAGGCCCGTCCTCAACCTGCGCCAGCTAGTGAGGAATGGTTAGTCTCGCCTATCACAGGAGAAAAGATTCCAGCAAATAAGGTGGCTGATCACGTGAGGATCGGGCTATTGGATCCACGCTGGTTGGAACAGCGGGACCGCGCGGCCGCTGAGAGAACTGACAGGGATGAAGCACTCGCACCTGGAGCAGCTATTGAGGCTTCACTTAAACAGGTACGGACACGTATTTTTGGTTGTTTGTGGTTGAAAGTCCCTTTCTGAAACACTTTTGCTTTTTGCAATACAACTTAATTTGCGTTTGTTTACGGTGCCTCGGAGAAAACTTAAGTCATCGGACTTCCGCTGGTTCTGTCTCTGCTCAGATACTCCTAAAATACTATGGGAGCAATGGTATAGAGTGTATCTATGTTTGCGCGCACTTGCGCAGGCTTCACTTAATTAATCTTCAACTAAAGACTCAAAGGAACTAGTCTTAGTAGTTATCCATTAGTTTGTATGATCAGAAACATCAGCACACTCATGCAAAAATTCTATGTACTATCAGTAGAACATTTGAGCAATCAGTTAACAGTCAGTTCTGCAAATGCTTACTATATTTCATAATAACAAATCAAAACACGGGAATATTTACTCCTATTCATTAGACGCGTTTTTCCTACACTTATTTTTTCAATCTAATATCTGTTTTATCTCTTCAACGCCAGCTCGCAGAACGTCGTACGGATATCTTCGGTGTTGGTGATGAAGAAACGGCCATCGGTAAGAAGATAGGTGAAGAGGAGCGTCGCCGCGACGACCGCGTCACCTGGGACGGACACACCTCCAGCGTGGAGGCCGCCACGAGGGCAGCCAGGGCACACATCACGTTAGAAGACCAGATTCAGCAGATCCACAAGGTGATTACCTAAATTAACAATGTTTTATGAGAATTAGAATATGCCAGTCAAGATAGTAATTGTTTATCAAGATGGCCTAGTGATGCTACTTCTTCATCATATCAGCCAAAGTATGTCCACTGCTGGACAAAAGCCTCCCCAAAGAATGGAGGGATATGGCATAATCGCCACGCTTGGCAGACGGGTTTGGTGATCTCAGTTTGATGGTCATAGTTTGCAGAAAAACACTGCTGCCCGCTGCACACAGCACTATACTCCAGCTACTTCTTTAGTGGTCATAAAATTGCCTATATTTGCTCGATTCCAGGTCAAAGGTCTTCTCCCAGATGAAGAGAAAGAGAAGATCGGTCCCAAGCCGGTGGGCGGGCCAGGGGTGCAACGAGTCATGCCTCCCCGCATCCCCGCGCCTCCGCCCCGCGCCGCCCCTCCCGCGCCCCCGCAGCCCGTGCTGCTGCAGCCCCTGCCCTCGCTGATGGTGTTGCCGCCGTTAGCTCCGAGACCGCCCCTTATTCCCACCCCTGTAGGAGCAGTTGGTGCTGTCGGCCCGGTTGGCGCTGTGGGTTAGTATCTAATGTTTCATTATTATACATAATTTTACCAATGATTAATTTACATACAATCACGCCTGTTTCTCAGAGGGGAAATAGGCAGGAGTCCAAAAAAATATCCTACATATATTTACATACAAAAAAAAATTAACATTCGGCGTCCAAAAAAATCGCGCTTTTTAAAAATCTTCTACAAAATGTCATAAACCTAATTTACAGTATAGTGTTGGGTATCATTAGAAAGGTAATAAAAAGGAGTATTAAAAAACAATTAAATTTAACATTTGTTTAATTATTATTACAAGAAAAACATTAAAATTAACAAAATAAATTAATATCCTTAATTAAGACCTAATTAACAACTCATAATTTACAAAAACCATTAACAAAAAGTAGCTTAAAATTAACTTAAAATCTAGTGTTACCCCCCCTTGCCCTGATGACAGCTTCCATACGGTCCCTCATAGACCTCACTAACTTCAAGAGGTCTTCTTGAGGGATAAGATCCTTTTCTTCAATCACCGTGTCTTGGAGCTCTTGAAGAGTCGAAGGAGCGGGATCCCGAGATCGAACCTTGCGCTTAAGATGGTCCCAGAGGTGCTCTATTGGATTCAGGTCGGGGTTCTTCGCTGGCCAACGCTGATGCATTGGCCTCTGCAAGAAGTCGCCCACGATAGCTGCAGTGTGAGTGTGAGCGTTATCGTGCATTAATGCGAACCCCTCATGAGCTTCCAGAATCTCCGTGACATAGCGCCGAGCAGTCAGTGACCCTTGTCCGCGAGCACCTCCAGACTGGGAGACGCAGACAAGTTCGATTTTGCTGACAGCTGACATGCCGCCCCCAAACATGCAGGATCCGCCACCATATTCCACTGTTTCCTGGATGCAGGCTTGAGTGAAACGTTCACCCTGTCTCCTGTACAGTCTTCTGCACCGGGCGTTGCAGAAAAGACACTCTTGTCTCGTCTGAAAAGAGAACAGCTTTCCACTGCTCAAGGGTCTAATCGACGAGCAAACTGTAAAGGAGCTCGACGATGCGCTGCAGTCAACTTTGGGCCCGTAGCAGCTCTGTGGGCTGCTATTTTCTTCTCCTTGAGTCTACTTCTAACGGTAGAGACACTAACAGTGTGTCTGTGAACTGCCTGGAGCTGTTGCTGTCGCTCAACAGCGTTGGAGAAACGATTTCTCAAAGAGTTCGACACAATGAACCGGTCGTCTCTTTCCGATGTGCAGCGACGTCTACCAGACCCATGTCTCCGGACGTAGCCACCAGTCTCTATGAAGCGTTGGTACACTCTTCGAACCGAATGACGGCTCAAGTTGAGTTGCCGGGCGACATTACACAGCCGCGACCCTGATTGCAGTAGAGCAACCATTTGGGAGGCTTCATCAGCAGTGGTATCCATCTTGGTGGTGGTTTTTCTTATGGAAAATCTGTAGGTGTGACCTCTTCAACAGTTGAATGACCCAAAATAACCCGTGTTAACCCTTTTATACCTTACAAAGGTAGTAGCGACTCTTGCAGAAGCAAACATTGCAATGAACTTTTGTGACACTTTATTTGAGCCATTCAATTAGGTTTATTAATTAAAAGTAATGTTTTTTATTAAGGCAATTTAATAATCTTTTAAATAAAAGTATAATTGGTGTGGTTACATAAACACATCAAGAGTTAATGGCAGATGAAAGTGATTTTTGCAGAGGGGCGATTTTTTTGACGCCGAGTGTATGAGAAGAACAGGGAAGTTTTAAAGGTTTCAGCTTTTAAATACACCATCTTTTATATATGTATTGACGAGAGGTTCTCTTCACGCCTTTCTTCCAGGAGGTGTGCCAGCAGTGCCCCCTGGGTTCTTTAGCGCGCCCGAGGAGGACGAGGGGCCGGCCAGCAAGCGCGCGCGCACGGAGGACGCGCTGGAGCCCGAGCACGCGTGGCTGGCGCGCCACCCCGCGCCCGCGCCGCTGCAGGTGAGTGTTACACATGCTTATTGTACAAGCGCGCGCACGGAGGACGCGCTGGAGCCCGAGCACGCGTGGCTGGCGCGCCACCCCGCGCCCGCGCCGCTGCAGGTGAGTGTTACACATGCTTATTGTACAAGCGCGCGCACGGAGGACGCGCTGGAGCCCGAGCACGCGTGGCTGGCGCGCCACCCCGCGCCCGCGCCGCTGCAGGTGAGTGTTACACATGCTTATTGTACAAGCGCGCGCACGGAGGACGCGCTGGAGCCCGAGCACGCGTGGCTGGCGCGCCACCCCGCGCCCGCGCCGCTGCAGGTGAGTGTTACACATGCTTATTGTACAAGCGCGCGCACGGAGGACGCGCTGGAGCCCGAGCACGCGTGGCTGGCGCGCCACCCCGCGCCCGCGCCGCTGCAGGTGAGTGTTACACATGCTTATTGTACAAGCGCGCGCACGGAGGACGCGCTGGAGCCCGAGCACGCGTGGCTGGCGCGCCACCCCGCGCCCGCGCCGCTGCAGGTGAGTGTTACACATGCTTATTGTACAAGCGCGCGCACGGAGGACGCGCTGGAGCCCGAGCACGCGTGGCTGGCGCGCCACCCCGCGCCCGCGCCGCTGCAGGTGAGTGTTACACATGCTTATTGTACAAGCGCGCGCACGGAGGACGCGCTGGAGCCCGAGCACGCGTGGCTGGCGCGCCACCCCGCGCCCGCGCCGCTGCAGGTGAGTGTTACACATGCTTATTGTACAAGCGCGCGCACGGAGGACGCGCTGGAGCCCGAGCACGCGTGGCTGGCGCGCCACCCCGCGCCCGCGCCGCTGCAGGTGAGTGTTACACATGCTTATTGTACAAGCGCGCGCACGGAGGACGCGCTGGAGCCCGAGCACGCGTGGCTGGCGCGCCACCCCGCGCCCGCGCCGCTGCAGGTGAGTGTTACACATGCTTATTGTACAAGCGCGCGCACGGAGGACGCGCTGGAGCCCGAGCACGCGTGGCTGGCGCGCCACCCCGCGCCCGCGCCGCTGCAGGTGAGTGTTACACATGCTTATTGTACAAGCGCGCGCACGGAGGACGCGCTGGAGCCCGAGCACGCGTGGCTGGCGCGCCACCCCGCGCCCGCGCCGCTGCAGGTGAGTGTTACACATGCTTATTGTACAAGCGCGCGCACGGAGGACGCGCTGGAGCCCGAGCACGCGTGGCTGGCGCGCCACCCCGCGCCCGCGCCGCTGCAGGTGAGTGTTACACATGCTTATTGTACAAGCGCGCGCACGGAGGACGCGCTGGAGCCCGAGCACGCGTGGCTGGCGCGCCACCCCGCGCCCGCGCCGCTGCAGGTGAGTGTTACACATGCTTATTGTACAAGCGCGCGCACGGAGGACGCGCTGGAGCCCGAGCACGCGTGGCTGGCGCGCCACCCCGCGCCCGCGCCGCTGCAGGTGAGTGTTACACATGCTTATTGTACAAGCGCGCGCACGGAGGACGCGCTGGAGCCCGAGCACGCGTGGCTGGCGCGCCACCCCGCGCCCGCGCCGCTGCAGGTGAGTGTTACACATGCTTATTGTACAAGCGCGCGCACGGAGGACGCGCTGGAGCCCGAGCACGCGTGGCTGGCGCGCCACCCCGCGCCCGCGCCGCTGCAGGTGAGTGTTACACATGCTTATTGTACAAGCGCGCGCACGGAGGACGCGCTGGAGCCCGAGCACGCGTGGCTGGCGCGCCACCCCGCGCCCGCGCCGCTGCAGGTGAGTGTTACACATGCTTATTGTACAAGCGCGCGCACGGAGGACGCGCTGGAGCCCGAGCACGCGTGGCTGGCGCGCCACCCCGCGCCCGCGCCGCTGCAGGTGAGTGTTACACATGCTTATTGTACAAGCGCGCGCACGGAGGACGCGCTGGAGCCCGAGCACGCGTGGCTGGCGCGCCACCCCGCGCCCGCGCCGCTGCAGGTGAGTGTTACACATGCTTATTGTACAAGCGCGCGCACGGAGGACGCGCTGGAGCCCGAGCACGCGTGGCTGGCGCGCCACCCCGCGCCCGCGCCGCTGCAGGTGAGTGTTACACATGCTTATTGTACAAGCGCGCGCACGGAGGACGCGCTGGAGCCCGAGCACGCGTGGCTGGCGCGCCACCCCGCGCCCGCGCCGCTGCAGGTGAGTGTTACACATGCTTATTGTACAAGCGCGCGCACGGAGGACGCGCTGGAGCCCGAGCACGCGTGGCTGGCGCGCCACCCCGCGCCCGCGCCGCTGCAGGTGAGTGTTACACATGCTTATTGTACAAGCGCGCGCACGGAGGACGCGCTGGAGCCCGAGCACGCGTGGCTGGCGCGCCACCCCGCGCCCGCGCCGCTGCAGGTGAGTGTTACACATGCTTATTGTACAAGCGCGCGCACGGAGGACGCGCTGGAGCCCGAGCACGCGTGGCTGGCGCGCCACCCCGCGCCCGCGCCGCTGCAGGTGAGTGTTACACATGCTTATTGTACAAGCGCGCGCACGGAGGACGCGCTGGAGCCCGAGCACGCGTGGCTGGCGCGCCACCCCGCGCCCGCGCCGCTGCAGGTGAGTGTTACACATGCTTATTGTACAAGCGCGCGCACGGAGGACGCGCTGGAGCCCGAGCACGCGTGGCTGGCGCGCCACCCCGCGCCCGCGCCGCTGCAGGTGAGTGTTACACATGCTTATTGTACAAGCGCGCGCACGGAGGACGCGCTGGAGCCCGAGCACGCGTGGCTGGCGCGCCACCCCGCGCCCGCGCCGCTGCAGGTGAGTGTTACACATGCTTATTGTACAAGCGCGCGCACGGAGGACGCGCTGGAGCCCGAGCACGCGTGGCTGGCGCGCCACCCCGCGCCCGCGCCGCTGCAGGTGAGTGTTACACATGCTTATTGTACAAGCGCGCGCACGGAGGACGCGCTGGAGCCCGAGCACGCGTGGCTGGCGCGCCACCCCGCGCCCGCGCCGCTGCAGGTGAGTGTTACACATGCTTATTGTACAAGCGCGCGCACGGAGGACGCGCTGGAGCCCGAGCACGCGTGGCTGGCGCGCCACCCCGCGCCCGCGCCGCTGCAGGTGAGTGTTACACATGCTTATTGTACACTTATTATTGACTAGCTGTGCCAGGCGGTTTTCCCCGCATTAAACTTTATACATTATATATGTCCTATTAATCCAGGGTGTCAGCTAACTCCATACCAAATTTTATTAAAATCGGTACAGCCGTTTGGACGTGAAGAAGTAACGAACATACATACTCAAACACTCATACACTCACAAACTTCCGCCTTTATAATATTAGTAGGATTATATTATCATCAGCAAGGTGGGGATTTTCATTGTCTTCGCCTTGCTCTAATGAAGAGGCCAACAAGCGTACGCGCCTTTTTCGCTTTGCTCTCCATAATAATATAAAGATTAAAAGATATTGAAAAAGAAATAAAAAACCTTTTTTCCTAACAAGCACAGATAATCCTCAACTTAGTTTAGTTTTTTTAATTTGGAAGCATGTTACATTATCAGTAAACGCGTCTATCTCAGCAAATGCTACAGTAAATAATTACTCTTTATTTTTCGATATCGCTTAAAAGACGACGAGTACAACTGTGTGATAATGTTAATTAGTATATTGGTATACCCATGTATAGTAGCGTTTAGTTGCGACACCAACCACTATTTAAGTGTCCTCAAAAGTGTGTTCAACTACCAATGATGTCAAAGTATAAAAATATTACGAAAAATATAATATACTAGCTGTGCCCGCGACTTCGTCCGCGCATTTTGTAACGACTCCGTAAATGTTACAATACTAATATTTTGTCTCTTGTCGCAAACTTACAAAACATTCACATAAACCTTATATTTCCATTCAAACTTTCATCCCCTATCCCTATTAGGGTTCCGTAGCCAAATGGCAAAAAACGGAACCCTTATAGATTCGTCATGTCTGTCTGTCTGTCTGCCCGTCCGTATGTCACACCCACTTTTTTCCGAAACTATAAAAGCTGTGCTGCTGAAACTTGGTAAGGAGGTGTATTCTGTGAACCGCATTAAGAGTTTTACAAAATTAGAAAAAGAATAATAATTTTGGGGGGTCGCCATACATAGAACTGAAACTCAAAATTTTTTTTTTGATTGTACCCATACATGTGGTCTTCAAAAATCATATTGAGGTTTCTAATATCATTTTTGGCTAAACTGAATAGTTTACGCGAGAGACACTTCCAAAGTGGTAAAATGAGTGTCGTCCCCCCCCCCCCCCTTTAACTTCTAAAATAAGAGAATGTTAAAACTAATAAAAATATATGATGTACATTACCATAGAAACTAATAACGAAAATTGGTTTGAAAGAGATCTAGCAAGTCGTTTTTTTTTAATACGTTATAAACCACAATTTGCTTTCATTTAATCAACTGAAATACTTGCTGCTACGGAACCCTTCATGTGCGAGTCCGACTCGCACTTGGCCGGTTTTTTGTTATTTTATACCCTTCATGGTAAAACTTTTACAAACTTTTAATGTCCTAAAACTTCAGTCTCGTATTGTGCGAGGTAGCCGTGTTTTACTAAGAAATAGTCGCTAATTAGTTTGTTTACGTGTGCGGCAGGTAACGGTACCTCCGGCCGGCCGCCGCGCTCCGCGCTCGCGCCGACCGATCGCTTGTTATTGTTGTCGTTGTGAACCTATTATTTAACTAATCATGAGTACCGAGGTACTAAATGATGCAAATAATTCTATGATTGAGACGGAGATGATGGATGGAGTAACTATTACAGAGAAGGACAGTTTGGAAACGAGTAATAGGAAAAGAAAGGAGTCTGAAAATGGATGGAAGATCGTAGGAAGAGGTGGAAAAATATCAAGGTACAATAGTGAAGAAGAAATAAATGGTAAAAATAAACTATATGAAGTTACCATTTCAAGTAAGGAAAAACTTCCAAAATCATTGACACTATCGCAAACTCTCTATTCACATAATATTAAAAGGGTCATTAGTGTTAAATACCTAAGCCCTTTTAGAGTAAGGTTACAATTTGAGAATGACGAGCAAGTGAATGAACTTTGTTCATGCAAAGAGCTAATAGATAAGGGATGGCGATTTAGTAGACATATGGAGGTGAGCTTTTCCATCAGAGTAATTAAAGATGTCGATTTAGATATGACAGAAGAACAAATTTTAGAAAAAATTAATTGTGATGAAGACATAAAATTATGTTATGTTAAGCGGTTAAATCGTCGGGGCAATAACGGCTGGGTACCAAGTGAGGTAATAAAAGTTTGCTTCGTAGGAAATATTTTGCCTTCTTATGTTTATACGGATTGTATGAGAATCAAAGTTCAACCATATGTATATCCGGTATCACAATGCTCTGGTTGCTGGAAGCTAGGCCATACTGTCAAGTTTTGTCCTTCAAATAAGATAATATGTCCAAAATGTGCGAGAAATCACGCCAATTGTGAGACGGAGATATTTAAATGTGCAAACTGTGGTGGTAAACACATGGCCTTATCGAAAACTTGTCCTTTATTTCTTAAAGAGAAGAAGATTCGCGAGATTATGGCAAAATGCAACTGTACATATAAAAAGGCCCTACTTATTTATGCTGAGTCGCCGCCATCTCCTATCTTGCGGTCAAAAGCAAATGAAACTAGACACGTTGATACTAATAACATGGAAAATAATTATCAGAACAATGTGCCCTCGGAAGTATTTGAAAATACAATAAAGGAACAGTCTACTTTTGCTGGAATCTTAAAATTATCCAAAGGAAAAGATAAGCCTTCGGAAGTGGATTCCACAGAAGATCGTAGGCAGGGACAGAAACGGTTTGCTAGGAGAATTAGACATGTACGAGAGGTAGATATGCCAGAGTGGAACCCGAAGAATGGTTCTGAGTCTGATACATCACGCAGAGAGAGTGAGAGTGGTATGGCAGAAGGACAACCAGAATACAATACAGAAACAGGCAAAATTACTTTCAGTGAGCTATTATCAAGACTAAAAGATATTATTTTTATGCGAGATCTCTCCATCGGGGATAAAATTAAGAATTTAGTTAGGACATGTATTGAATGGTTGATTTTACTCATTGTCGATAATATACCAGAGATGCCCTTAGCGCCCTTATTTAAATATTTTTGTAATGGATAACCGAAAATTAAGGTTCAAATTGAATATTGTACAATGGATTGCCCGAAGCTTAAGACCGAAGTTACAAGCTTTATCTGATCTATTAGTGAGAGATAAAATACACATTGCTACAATATGTGAAACCTGGTTAGAATTAGACAGTCCTCTTAGAATATCAGAGTATAACATATTTCGACAAGACAGAGATGACTCATATGGTGGAGTGGCTGTTCTTATTCATAAATCTATAAAGGCACAAATTAGTAAGTTTCAGTCTATACATCCTAGCATAGAATTAATTTATATAAAGGTTCAAAATCTTTCTTTAATAGAAAATATTATTGCTATATATTGCCCTCCCTCTATACGCATTGAGTCGATGCATTGGAATCTTATATTCTCATATTTTAAGAAAAAAACCATAATTATGGGTGATCTGAACGCCCATCATTCCAATTGGTCGAACAAGACGAATTACAAAGGCTTACAATTAGTCGATAGTTTATTAGACAATAACTATGTAGTGTTAAATAATGGTAACAATACGTGTATTAAATTGGTTAATGGCGTATTACAAGAATCTGCACCAGATGTGTCATTATTGTCATCTGATATTGCATTAGAGTTTAATTGGAGAACTTCAAATGAGACATTAGGAAGTGACCATGTTATTATCCAGATTAATTCAGAGTCATATATCGAGCCCAAATTTTTAATTAAGCGTAATTTTAAGAAAGCTGACTGGGATTCATATTCTCAGTGTCTGAAAAAAATGTTTACCAACTTCATTATTTATGACGACCTTCAAAAATCATATGACAATTTTATTGACCTGATAAACTTAGCGGCTGATTTGCACATTCCATTTACTAAATTTAATCAAAATCCTGAATCGGGCTTCACGCCTAAATCCTACTGGAATTCTGAATTGTCTAAGTCCGTAGCCTTGCGACGACTAGCACTTGCGAGGTTCAGGAGGAATCCAACTCCCAATAATATGCTTTTATTGCAGGATAAAATAAGAGAATCTCAGTTGTTAATACGTCGAGCTAAGCGTAAAAATTGGCAACAGTTTTGTTCCTCAGTTGACGGACAAGTCTCTAGTTCAGAAATGTGGCGAAAAATGAAGTGGATGAAGGGATACAGACCAACAAATAATTATATAGATAATGAAAAAGCTAACTATCTAATGCACAATTTAGCACCTGATTACGTCCTTCCTAATTCACCAATATTTTTTAATGGTAACATAAAGCTAGAAACCGAGATCTCTATGCAGGAGCTAGTTAGGTGTATTAAATCAAAGGATACATCTCCTGGATATGATGATATATCTTATTCTATGATAAAACGGTTACCATATAACTCTAAACTCATATTACTGACTTTATTTAACTTTTTTTTCTCTGCTGGATTTGTACCTTCTCAGTGGCGTGACATCAAAGTAATACCGATCCCAAAACCTGGGCGAAATGCGGACGATCTGTCATCATTGAGACCGATCTCGCTGGTGTCATGCTTATGCAAAATTTTTAACTCAATTCTTAATAAAAGGCTAGAGTGGTATTTAGAAAAAAATCATTTATTTTCTGTCAATACCCTAGGTTTTCGAAAAACAAGAGGCTGTCTGGATGGCCTCACCACCTTAGTATCCCGTATTCAACTGGCTTTCTCTGAAAATATGTCCACCATAGGGTGCTTTATGGATATTGATAACGCCTATAATAACGTTGACATTAAGATATTACTAATGAAGTTACACGACTTAGGGGTAGGAAATAAAATATGTTGCTATTTGTGGAATTATTTAAAAGAAAGGAATCTTAAATTAATGGTTGACGATAAGTTCATTAGTAGGACTACGGGGCGTGGTTTGGCTCAGGGAGATCCACTTTCTCCATTATTGTTTAACGTGGCCACTATAGATATATGCAAACGACTAGAGACAGATGTATACGTAACTCAGTATGCTGATGATTTTCTACTATACATTAACTGTCCAACAATGGCACTTGGTGAACAAATTCTTAAGGAAGCTTTAAACGTATTTAATAAATTTATAATCAATTTAGGTCTAGATATCTCTAGTAATAAATGTAAAATCTTGATTGTGTTGCCAATATAAAATACTTGGGGGTATGGCTGGATCAGAATCTTAGATGGTCTAAACACATCAATGAAACGAAAGAAGCCTGCTTAAAATTTTTTAACATATTCAAAGTATTAATGGGCCCAGGTTGGGGTATGCATCCTCGTCATTTGAGACGCCTCTACGTGGCTGCTGTACGAAGTCGTATAGAATATTGTTGTTTTTTGTACGGCAGTAGTTGTAAAACTCATCTTGCCAAGTTGGATAAAGTACACAATCAATTTATGAGATTAATTGGTGGTTTCATAAAAAGTTCGCCGATACATGTGATGGAATCTGAATTAGTTCTTCAACCCTTGTTTATTAGACGTACATACTTAGCGCAAAAATATTTGTTAAAGTGTAAATCGGTCAGTGAAAATCCCGTAATTAAAATAGTAGATCAATTGTCAAATTTGTGTCAAAATCTTTATTGGCGAAGGAGAAAGAAACCTTTGCTTGTAACAGAGAACGGCCACATAAACTTATTACCAATACATATAAGTGGTCAGTTAGAAATGTTTTCATTAGACTATTGGGTGAGTAACATTAATACAAGCAGTTTTATCAACCTGAATATACCATGCCTTGGCGAACCTAAACGAAAATATAGTAATACTAGTATACTTAGTAAATGTAATAAATTTCTACGTGAAAAATACAGTGGTTACTATACAATTTATACGGATGGGTCGAAGGATAAGCATGGAACAGGTGCTGCGTTCTTAGACGTTCAAGCAAGAACTAACTTAAAACTTTGCATTATTTCTCAAAATATATCTATTATGCACACAGAGCTAGTAGCGATTGCGGAAGCGCTTTCGTACATAGAAACAATAGATCAGATAAATTTTGTCATCTTAACTGATTCTAAAAGTGGACTTCAACATTTGGAAGGGTGTACTTCGAAACAGAGAGGCATTCCATTGGCATATAGCATTTTAAAGTACGTTGGGGCACTAAGGGCTCGAAAAAAAAATGTCGTGTTACAGTGGGTGCCTTCCCATGTTGGTTTAGTGGGAAATGAAATGGTAGATAAGCTAGCGAAGGAAGCTTCAGTTGATGGTATTTATTTGGATTGCTTACCTTATTATTCCAATTTATTAGGCATTGTTAAAAAAAAGTGTTTAGATTTATGGTCGGAATATTTTGATGAAAGATCCTTAAGTAAAGGAATTTGGTATAAAACCATTCAACCTACGCTGCTTAGAGTTCCATGGTTTGAGGGAGTCAACATGGGAAGGCAAGATATTGTGACAAGCCTTAGACTTCGCTCTGGACACATTCCTTTGAATATGTTTGCATTTATGATGAAAAAAAGTGATTCACCCAATTGTACTGAGTGTGGTGTGGTGGAGGATGTAGTTCATATTCTAGTGGAGTGTGTTCGGACTGAATTGTTAAGAAGTGAATTGTTTCACAGTAGTTTAAGGTTCAATATTCTTGATGTCGGTTGGTGTAACAGCGCTTTAGCTTTCCCTTTGTCAGCGGAGGCTAGGATGCTGTACAAAGTTGCACAGTCTGGAATTAGAAAAAGAGTCTGATTATTTGAATAATATAAGTATTTCATGTATCATTACGGGGGCGACATGTTTACATAATGGGAACAAGCCCCCTTCAAAAAATAAAGAAAAAAAAAAAATGTCCTAAAACTTATTCAATTTATTTTAGACTTAGTTTAGTACTAGTAGTCGTGACTTAGTTTAGTTAGACCGTAACCTAGGCTCTATCTACTTTAGTTATAGGTGAATAATTACGATATTTAAATATATATAATACCGTTTTTGATGAATTTTCCCAGATCGCGCTACCATCGCTGCCCGACCGCGCGGAGTGGCGGCTGGACGGGCGGTCGCTGCCGCTCAGCGTGTCGCTCTCCACCACGGTGGGAGAACTCAAGAATATATTGCAGAGGTCCACTAACATGCCTATCGCTAAACAAAAGCTGCATTACGAGGTAATTATGAGCTATAATGACCACTTTTACTTTCTAGACTATCACCATTTATTGTTCGACTGTGTGGTGCTGTTTCAAAGAGCTTTAAGCGTACCTTTAAATGGGCCATTGAGTCGCTGGACAGCCCAACTTGGTAGTAAGATTAAAGAACATATAACCGCTATTTACTTTTATAAATAATTTTGACAAATTGAAATGGAAACGGAAAGTATTCTCCATCAAATAAAAATTATATATCAAAATCAGTCCAGAAAAATGGGGTAATAGCTTAAAATCGGATTGATAAGCGCCTTATTTTTCAAGTCTGTTTAAAAGAAATAGATTCATCTCTGTTCTACAAGTTCTGATTTCTATTTGTGTTATTCCAGGGTCTATTCTTCAAAGACACGAACACTCTGGCGTACTACAACGTGCCGCCCGGCGCCGTCATACAACTGCAAGTCAAGGAGCGCGGCGGCCGCAAGAAATAGTTACATCCTGTTTTATAAAATCATTATTACACTCAAAAACAGATATTTTCAGAGACTTACTGAGTGGTATATTTGTCTCCAATTTTAGTTTCATCTTCATGTAATAGTGTTAATGAACATTGAAATAAAATATATAAGAAATATGACAGGTTATTTTTCTTGTATTTTCCGCTATGCTGAGTGTGACTCTTAAACTCGTTAATTTAATTTCCTGCCGTGAAATTATGATTTCATAGTTGTGAATATATTGGGTTTTTGTTTCTCAATTTGTACATTTCAATCCTAGGCCAAACAATCATAAGATATAATAGTATGTTCTTCAAGCTTGTAGCTTGTTATACATATATAGCATGATATAGTTATACATATAAATTTGTTTTATTTATGTAGTTATAACAAAATAAATTGAGTTTTATTTACATTTTTGAAACAATTCTTACAGACTACTTAATACACTAATATCACAGTCTAAGCATTACCTATCAGTACGTAATAATGTAACGATTACCAAGGCACAGAGGTATTCGTAACAAATATGCCTTCATATTTGTTACGAATATATTGGGTGCTTACCTACGACACAATCCATTTTGAATAGTGTGTTATTTTATGAGCCTTAGAATTCAAATAAATGACTAGGCACGTTTGACGCAGCGGTTAAGACGATCGCCTCGCCGCTTCGAAACCCCGTTTACATTCCCGTTCAGAACAACTATTTGTGTGACCCATAAGTAGTGTTGCGTCTAGGTGTACTTTGTCGTTTGATACGTTGTCCGTTAATTATGTTTGTAAAGTACCCCGTGACACAGGGGTTAATTTCCTTAATGTGGGCCTTGCCTTTAAAAAAAAACTAACTGAACAAGTACAACATAATCTAATCGAATCTTGTTTAAATGCACTTTACCTAAAAAGTGACGATTCGATTTAGAATATCCTCATTTATATATGTCTGCACAGAGTACATTATAATATTATAAGGATATTTTAAAACTTCCGTGCACTTTCATAACTAAGTTTTGTTAACTGGTTAAGAAAAACCCTTTTTTATTATTGTTTTCACAACTGGTTTTTAAACAAGAATACGAAGTGTTCATTCATAACTGACAATCACAATATCCATAATAATTTGGGTTAGGTTAGGTTAGAACGGTGACCATTTGGCGCGCGAAGGCGAGCGAGCGTAGCGAGCGTGCCGCGGCAGCGGCCGCCGAGCGCTAGAAAAACATTAACCATGGATTGTATTTGTGATTGTCAGTTATGAATGAACACTTCGTATTCTTGTTTAAAAACCAGTTGTGAAAACAATAATAAAAAAGGGTTTTTCTTAACCAGTTAACAAAACTTAGTTATGAAAGTGCACGGAAGGATTTTAAATAGGTAATAAATCAATCAAATCTACGAATAACTTGAAGACTGAAAAATAAATCTACAAAGGTCATGGCAAATTAATTGGGGTAGTTCCAGTTAGAAGAAGGGTAGCTTTTATTACTCAATACAATCCAATATATAATACCTTCAAAGCCTTGGTTTTTCAGATATAAGAAAGTCTCTAAAACTGTTACATCAGTTCTTTGCAGACTCCGTTTAGGTCATTGCTGTACACCTGTTTTCCTTCGGAAAATCCGGGTTCGGGATTCATCACTTTGTGAGTGTGGGTTGGATGCAGTGAACGCAAATGCGTTCACTGGTTGGATGAGGGTTCCCTGGACCACATATTTTTTGAATGCTCGAAACTTAATCCTGCTAAGTTGCCTCCCTAATTTAAAAATCCCTATCCCTTACTTTTCATCATTATTGACATTTTCATCCCCAGAAATTTTCAAAGTTTTAATGGCTTTTATCCGATGCAATCGCATCAAATTGTAGGTATTATCTGTGAAAGTTGTGGTTGTTGAAGTAAAGAGTTTGTAATCTTATTTAGTTATTTTTTATATGAGTTTTGGGAATGTGTCATTATTTGGCATATATCTTATGTTTTAACAATTATTCATGTTCTTATTTATATTATATATTATCATTATTATGTCTGTTTCACTCAGCAAGATACACAATTAGTGATATCAATGTAGTGTCGTTAAAATTGAATTAAATTATTACACGTTTTCCCATTTCACAATCTGACATTGGCAGAGTAGTCTACATCGTCACTAATTGCCATTTATAAAAAGAAGAAGAAGAACTTACACACTGCAATCTGATCCCAAATTATGCAGAGCCTCTGCTATGGCAGCATACTTATATATTTCTAAATACATGATATAGAAAAATAAATAGATATATATATATATATATAAAATAGACTATTTTTTTTTCATTTGAATGATGTGATAATAATGGCTTATGTTAATGAATTATGCACTATTGTAGGTATAACTTTATGTATTTTTTGCACAATTGAATACATTACATATATACATTAGTATGACTAATGTACATATACTTCATTTTTATTTCTCCAGCGCAAATAATTTTTAATTTCGGTACACGACGTCGAGACCGTCGAATTATTCGTACAAATATAAATAGATTTCAATAAAAACAAACACATTTTAGCAAACATTTATTATAAAATGTATAAAAAAATAACAAAAAAATACAATATATAGTAACAAAAAGCCGATAAATTGTGATTTAAATAAGTTAACATCTATTTTAGAGCAGATCATAACAAAATGATACATTTGTAACTTAAGTTCACAAATATTATGCTTAATAAATATAAATAAAATGGAATGTATATCGGATTGCACAGCAAGCACCATGATATGTCAAGTTACATTATATAAATAAACTCCATAACTACAAAAATATTTAAGTACTGTTTAAACATCTTGTTATTATAGTTCTAAAGTGGAACTAACATTGCTTAAATATATAAGTATAAGAATAAATGTCTTTAAAATGATATATTATTCTTAAAACTATGATCACATAAAGGAATCAGATTCGATATAACAAAGTCAACAATTAATCTTAAGGATAAACGCATTGTAAAAGTGCAAATAAAATCTTTAGACACAACATCAAGATTTTTTAATTGTTTTCTATTATAAATATGTATTTACCTAAGGCCAAGCCTCTGATAGTTAATTCAATATCAAAACCAACATAAAAATTGAGTACCTATATATAAATGGAATGATTACGACACAACATCAAGCCTTTTTAAAGTACTTATTGAAGTATTAAATTTAAAGGTTTAACTTTATGAAGTTACATCAATAGACCAAGTTTAACCAAAACTGTTATTAGTTATAAATTCATTATGTAAATGGAATGGTTAAACTGGACGTCTACACCAATATTAAAAGTCAAACGAAAGTTGTTTACGCGTATGTTTAAATGCATTATATAAATGGAATAATTGACACGCCATCAAGAGCTTTTACGAGTTCTATAATTATTTTATTTAAAGGTTTAGCCTTGCTAAGTCAATTTAATTCATCAAGTTTAACAAAAACTGTTAATAAATATAAATACATTATGTAAATGGAATGATTGAACACCTTGATAGGTTAAGTTACAGGTCCACAACAATATAACATGACAAACAATTACTACAATAGAATAATGGTAGTTACCAATAATTAAAACCGTAAGTGCTTAATAATTAAAACTACGTGAATATAAAAACGCAACAAAAAATGTTACAATTTAAAATTGTAAATGGAATGATTGAGACACAATATTTGTTTGCATAGGCGTACGTAGAACTGAATTAATATTGGGGTAACTGAAATAACATACTGCTTAAAATTGCTTCCGGGCTAAAATCTAGTTTCTTGCCTCTCAGCAATGACTTAATGTTACGATAACTGTAATGGGTAACTAAACCCATCAGCAGCACCATCTAATTTATCGTAAGGAACAAGGTGTTGTGGCCAACACGCAAATTTAAGACGCTGCACTGTTATTCGCGTAGAACAAACTAGCTGGACAAAAACAACTCTTCAATTCCTAATAGTTAATTATTAAGATGAACTCATTAGCCCTATACATTAAGGAATACATCTATTAATTTTCGTAATTACCCTCATTAGGCCCGTCATTAAGGTAAGTATATAAAGTGTTGATAATTCAAAGTGCATTCATTTGCATTTTTACACCATATTGTTAACATTATTTTAAGTCACTAAAAGAAATTTGTGATAGTGTTTTTGTGATGGATTGTGTACATAAGGGTAAGTAGTTTTGTTTTAGTTAATTTTTATCACAGGATCTTCATTATTTAATTTTATTAAATTAAATGTTTCGATAAAAGTGGACTTTTTCACCCATATTTTTGAATTCAATAGTCAAAATATTACATGTCCACTCATGTCCACTCTGTAAAATCTATTTTATATGATTCTCACAAGTATCTAGTAGTAATTAGTAGAAAAAAATATTGCGAATTATTTGCACAACTAATTTTTTTCTTTTTTTTTCTTTAAACGGCAAGTGCCGATATTACAGGGTTAGATGTTTCACTTATACAAAAATTTAGCATACTACTTCGTACTTTATCATCAGGATATGACATAAATATTGAAAAATTTGTAACCTTAGCTCAAGAAACCAGACAACTTTACGTAAATCTCTATCCATGGTATTATATGCCCGCGACTGTTCACAAAATACTTCTGCACAGTGGCGAGGTAATTAAATCGTCACTTCTGCCTATAGGCCAGCTTTCCGAGGAAGCACAGGAAGCTCGGAATAAGGACTGCAGAAGATTTCGTGAACACAACACACGAAAACGATCGCGAATAGCTACGAATAGAGATTTACTTAATATGTTATTGATAACATCTGACCCTGTAATAAATGGTTTAAGAGAAATTCCCCGGAAGAAAATAGGTTCATTCCCTATCGAAGTCCTAGATTTATTAGTTCAACCTAGCTTTAAGGAACAAAATGTTAATATAGTTTCTAGTTTTCATAGTTCTGCCACTCATGATCATGACTATTCAATGGATGATTCATCTGATGATAGTGATGATGAGTGATCGATTTAGTTTTTAAGTAGGTATTTTATGTATCTGATATTAGATTTTATAGTTACATTTATAGTTAAATTTATTTATAAAATTGTTTAAAAAAATATTGTGTTTTTATTTCACTATACCTGCTCAAACGACCAATGGACCTCAAATAGTATTATGACCCTTATATCTTTGCTTAATAACCTCATTTATAAATAAAAATCGAAACAAATAATATTGTCCAGCTAGCTTGTTCTACACGAACCACTGTGCGCTGGCAAAAATGATCAAGTTTATTTCACTTCATAAAGAAGCATCATAACTAGGGTGCTAACGGGATATTGCAGTTCCCAAAAATACCTGGCCATGGTGGCCATTGGTAATTAGTGAGTCTGTATAGCAACATCACTATAGCGCAAATAGTAAAGCAATGAGAGACAGACGGACGGACTGAAGATGATATCCTGAAGAGATCGAAACTGTTGGCCGAACCCAACAGAAACTTAAATTAAGTGAGTTACCCGTTACAGTTTTCACTCTGTTAGCTCCTCACGTCAGTTTTAATTATAACATCACTATCTGTGTCGTGGACGGCGGTAAATATCAAAAAATCATCACCCCATCTCATCTCGTGCGGGTCTTAGAAGTCGAGCCGAGGGAATATGAAGACGGGCAGTTACTTCTTTAAGAGTACTATGACCGTCATACTGCGATCGCCAACCCGTTTGTGAAGCGTGGCGATTATGGCATATCCCCAAGATGATTCTTAGGCGTTTTGTTCAGCATTGGACTTCTCTCAGCTGTTATGATCTTTCTCCGCCAATATGGACTACTGTGTCTCTAGGACGAGTTCCTGCAGTTTACTTACTCGATCACACGTACAGTTTCCTCCCATACTTTGAGCACCAGCGCCTCTCGCGGAAACTATTAAGAACTAAAACTCTGGTGCTCAATGTATGGGAGGAAACTGTACGTGTGATCGAGTAAGTAAACTGCAAGAACTCGTGCTAGAGGCACTGATACATAAACAACACCGCTCGGGCCAATACTTCATACCCCAGGATGATGTGGTAGGAAGTAGCAACACTTGTCAAAAATATTCTGCATTTATGGAGTAGTGAAGTGGATGCAGTGTCACCAGGACTACGCAGACTGGAAATAGGCGTTACGAATATCATTATGTGCTTCACTTCAGTTTTAATCCCATGTTTCTAACATTATGTCTCAGTAATAATAATGAGAGTACCTAAGGGCGAAATGAGAAGCTACAGGGTTGGAGCCTAACGCTTCCGTCCAATACCAAAATGCAATAAGAGTACCCTATCACAAACGTAAAACTATCAAAGGCACAACTAGCACCGCTTAGCGTTACAATATTAGCCGCATATATAACAATGATATGTCTTATTAAGTTAGGAGTACACCCGTTTTGTCTAAGAAGGTAAAAAGGATACATTAGCGTAAAATTTTGCCAACTTGTTAAGGGAAGCAACTTGCTACATTGTGTTGTATTCAACAAGTCACCTAAAATTGTAACTTGGCGTAATTTCACGTTATTTTACGAAGCTATCACTGGTATATCAAATATAAATATATTCCTGTATAAAATGCAGGTGTCATTAGCACAAATATTGCACCATTGTACCAATTAAGACTATGCTCTAAAGATGTTGTCTTTTTCGTGCGAACTCTGTTAAAAAGAGATAATAGATTAATATGTTAGTGGCAAACTTTAGTTAAAACGGGTGTGAAAGGAATGTTTTATGCGAGTTTGGGTATTTTGTCAATGATCTGTCGATACCTCGCCAGCATGGGGGTGTAGATCTTGTCGTGGTCGGCGTATGGGGTCGCCACTGGGGACACTTTCGCCTCATTATCTGAAATAAATAATAATACTATCTAGAGTCAATGTCACACAGATCATCCTAGCCCCAAACTAAGCAAAGCTTGTACTATGGGCACCAGGCGACGATATACATACTTATATAGATAGATAAATACTTATATACATAGACACACTATTTGTTTGCATAGGCGTACGTAGAACTGAATTAATATCGGGGTAACTAAAATAACATACTGCTTAAAATTGCTTCTTGGCTCAAATAGAGTTTCATGCCATGCAAATAAACTTTATTCGCTTTCAATTATGAATTGTTTCACTACACCTGATAGAAAACCAAAAGTGGTCTATGGTAGAGGGCGTCCCAATAAGGTGCCTGCTTTTCTTTTACTTTCATCGAATGGGCAGTGGTTACCCTAGTGTCAGAGTTAACGTACCTTCCGAAGCATACGCTTATAAATTAGACCATATTGGTAGGCAGCCATCAATAAACAGACAGCTTGCCAATGTACAGACGCCAGCACATCAAGCTACCCCAATCTGTCAAATTTCCCCAATTGAAAGTGAACCTTACGCTTGTGTAATAACGTTGAAAATCTATAAAAGAAATTTGACTCTCCGATCACTTACAGATCGGTGAGCAGCAACTGTCATTGAGCGGGACCCAGTACCCGTTCAATGACAGTTGCTGCCACCTATTAAGTGGGTACCCGTAAATCTCACAAATAACCAGCCGTCTTAAACAATATTAAGCGTAGACTATAAGAAATTATATTTAAGCCATTTGACCACGATGAGATGAGCCGGAGTCACAGGTCAGTGATATCGTTGGCAAGCGGACCGGGACCACCTAGGTAGCGAGTGTCGGCAAGTTTCCAACACTCGCTACCTAGGTGGTTGGTGAAACATAGTATACTGTATTCAAAATTCAAATAATGTATTTTCAATTCACAAAATTAGTACTACAACTAGTGTTTGAAGTGACCTTTTAGGCAAAAATTACCTGTATTAGGCCACTTCGCTCTTTCAAAACTTAAAATAAGCGATGAACCTACTAACAATTTAATTAAAATCTAAATAGTTGGTTAAAAGTCTTAGAGTTTTAATAATTTATATAAGAAAAGATAAGTATGCAAGATTGATGATGACACAAATTTAATAAGCAAAAACATAAAAAAAAAAAATTGACGATAAAATGAAATAAAAAAAAGATTGTCTTACATTATAATTTATAAAGAGCAATAGAAATAGGGTGCGTGTTTTAGATGCGAGTGGGTGTGGGGTGTATGAGTGATGTCTGTAAGTGAGTGAGTAGGTGTAGGGTGTAGGTGTAGGGTGTATGCGTGATGTATGTGAGTGAATGAATATGAGGTGTCTGTTTTTGTAAGTGAGTGTTAGTGTGGATGACAGGGTCAAATTGCGTGTTGTAAGAGGGCTTCAGTGTCCTCATATGTGAGTCCTTTAATCCAGTTAGTTATAATATTGTATACTGATAACTTTAGCCTCCTACTAACTGTTGATTGATCCTATCAAATGAAGAGCCTCTATATTGGAAAGTAGCTGAGTAAGGATGGAAGCAATACCTGGTAATCTGATCCCAGTCTCAGCACTCCATACTTCAGCCGCACGGAATGCAGCGCCCAAAAGCGCCGCGTTAGCATGTTGGTCCTGATAAAAGGAATAAAATTACTGTTATCTTTATTTCTGGGGTATACCTACAGGCACTTACAGTTTGTTACCGACTTCCGGACCTGCGTACACTCAACCACATAATAATAAATTATTATAACAACTTCCGCTTGTCAACTTCCGGAGCACTAATTATTAATTTAGGATAATATTAATATTGATTGTTTGTTTTAATTAATAATAATGTTTACTGATACATCCTCAGCACATATTGTAATAATTAATATACAACACTAAATATTTGATTTCATGACTAAGTAACCGATTCGTCTATAAAAAGCAGATGTCTCACACAGGTGGACACAGTCGTTTTGTGTCCGTCACCTAGCAAAGTAGTAAGGGGAACCTCTGCCCAATTGTATACCGATATTATAGTGGATAAGGAGCAACTGGGGTTTTATTTTACTCGGACTATCCTGATTACCCACATTTTTACAAGTTCTATGACTACATCTAGTATCACAATTAATTCAATTACATGTTGTCCTTTGACGTTTCAGCTTCCAAACATTTACTTAACTAAAAAAACAAGTCTAGTATTCTCCGCATTCTTGGTGCAATGTTGCATGTACATCAGTTTGTCCTTAATAGAGAATTGGCTCAAAAGGGAACATGTGCAATTGTGCATAGTGATTCAGTATATTATAACACAGGAGTTGAATCAAGTCACTAGCATATAACGCCGTTGCGCTATATTGAACTGTATTGCATCGGACAAAGTCAAAAATGTAGTGAGCCTTCTGCGTTACTTCTGTAGTATTAATTGTACCAACAGATGCAGAGATCGGAGAATTAATATAATAATATTCTTTATTTGACGGTCACCGTAACCTAGTTGGTAGTACTCCTGTCTACGAAGCTGGTGGTCCTGGGTTCGAATCCCGGTAAGTGTAAATATTTGTGTGATGAGCACGAATTTGTTTCTGAGTCATGGATGTTTTCTATGTATTTAAGTATTTATCTATCTATATAAGTATGTATATCGACTCCTGGTACCCATAGTACAAGCTTTGCTTAGTTTGGGGCTAGGATGATCTGTGTGACATTATTCCGAGATATTAATTCTGGGACATTAGTCACACCGTCATCTGATCCCATACTAAGCAGAACTTGTACTATAGAAACCAGATAACTGATATACTACTTTTTCTCTTGAACATACTTATATCGATAATTACACACAAACTCTGGACAAACGTGGCGTGAAAGGCAAGTATCTACTAATGACTCCTAAATAATAAAAATACGCATATTTAGTTAGTCCGAATCTGCTTAGCAATTATTTTCTTTTGCTATAAATACCAATGTCACATTTTTCTTAATAATAATAATGTTATATTACTCACCATAATATAAGGTAAATTTTACATGGCATCAAGAACAATACATAAAAATTTCAATTTTCTAATTATATTGTGTGAGACTGCATGGTGCCTACGATAGACGTAAGGCTTGTATTTCAGGAAAATAAATAATAATAATATCTAGGGACAATGTCACACAGATCATCCTAGCCCCAAACTAAGCAAAGCTTCTACTATGGGTACCAGGCGACGATATACATACTTATGTAGATAGATAAATACTTATATGCATAGAAAACATCCATGAATCAGAAACAAAAATTCGTGCTCATCACACAAATATTTGCACTTACCGGGATTCGAACCCAGGACCACCAGCTTCGTAGGCAGGAGCACTACCAACTAGGCTACGGTGACCGTGAATCAAATCATCGTGGTTATTAAGAGCCAAGAGTACTGACCAGCACATATACAGGAGTGTTGAAAACATCAGCAAATATCTGCAATAACTCTTTGTTGACCGACGCGCCACCCGTTGCCACCACGCGAGATGATTTATCTGTACACAAATATTGGAATTTTTTATCACATTAATACATTGTCTCCCTGGTCGAATTTCGACTAGCCAGATATACAAGACATACATAGATCCGGTGTCAGTTCAAATCAGATGTGACCTAAAACTGAATTTTTGTGCGTTTTTACCATATCTGTCCGATGGCTATGTCTGGGCTTTTCACACATACTCGTGAACGTGTGCTGCTTGTGGTGAGTTGTCAATTTGCGGTCAGTATTGTTGGCGTCGTACAACCAGCGGCCTGGCGCCCCCGGGGTACTGCTGGTGTGGGAACTGACCTAGCGTGAAGCCCATGTCCTCAGCATGTGCCCGCCGCGCCAGCGCCTGCCCCTCCAGCAGCGCGCGCGCCTCGAACTGCGGCGCGGGCTTGTCCACCGCACTGTTGTTGGCGTCGTACAACCAGCGGCCTGGCGCCCCCGGGGTACTACTGGTGTGGGAACTGACCTAGCGTGAAGCCCATGTCCTCAGCATGTGCCCGCCGCGCCAGCGCCTGCCCCTCCAGCAGCGCGCGCGCCTCGAACTGCGGCGCGGGCTTGTCCACCGCACTGTTGTTGGCGTCGTACAACCAGCGGCCTGGCGCCCCCGGGGTACTACTGGTGTGGGAACTGACCTAGCGTGAAGCCCATGTCCTCAGCATGTGCCCGCCGCGCCAGCGCCTGCCCCTCCAGCAGCGCGCGCGCCTCGAACTGCGGCGCGGGCTTGTCCACCGCACTGTTGTTGGCGTCGTACAACCAGCGGCCTGGCGCCCCCGGGGTACTACTGGTGTGGGAACTGACCTAGCGTGAAGCCCATGTCCTCAGCATGTGCCCGCCGCGCCAGCGCCTGCCCCTCCAGCAGCGCGCGCGCCTCGAACTGCGGCGCGGGCTTGTCCACCGCACTGTTGTTGGCGTCGTACAACCAGCGGCCTGGCGCCCCCGGGGTACTACTGGTGTGGGAACTGACCTAGCGTGAAGCCCATGTCCTCAGCATGTGCCCGCCGCGCCAGCGCCTGCCCCTCCAGCAGCGCGCGCGCCTCGAACTGCGGCGCGGGCTTGTCCACCGCACTGTTGTTGGCGTCGTACAACCAGCGGCCTGGCGCCCCCGGGGTACTACTGGTGTGGGAACTGACCTAGCGTGAAGCCCATGTCCTCAGCATGTGCCCGCCGCGCCAGCGCCTGCCCCTCCAGCAGCGCGCGCGCCTCGAACTGCGGCGCGGGCTTGTCCACCGCACTGTTGTTGGCGTCGTACAACCAGCGGCCTGGCGCCCCCGGGGTACTACTGGTGTGGGAACTGACCTAGCGTGAAGCCCATGTCCTCAGCATGTGCCCGCCGCGCCAGCGCCTGCCCCTCCAGCAGCGCGCGCGCCTCGAACTGCGGCGCGGGCTTGTCCACCGCACTGTTGTTGGCGTCGTACAACCAGCGGCCTGGCGCCCCCGGGGTACTACTGGTGTGGGAACTGACCTAGCGTGAAGCCCATGTCCTCAGCATGTGCCCGCCGCGCCAGCGCCTGCCCCTCCAGCAGCGCGCGCGCCTCGAACTGCGGCGCGGGCTTGTCCACCGCACTGTTGTTGGCGTCGTACAACCAGCGGCCTGGCGCCCCCGGGGTACTACTGGTGTGGGAACTGACCTAGCGTGAAGCCCATGTCCTCAGCATGTGCCCGCCGCGCCAGCGCCTGCCCCTCCAGCAGCGCGCGCGCCTCGAACTGCGGCGCGGGCTTGTCCACCGCACTGTTGTTGGCGTCGTACAACCAGCGGCCTGGCGCCGCCCGGGGTACTATTTCAGCGGTGTCATAATAGATTCCTGGAAAAAATAATGAAAGGCTCACAATTACATTAGTTCTCGGCCTACATGTATCGTGATCGGGTGCTGCCTGCGGTGACTGGTCGACTAGCTGTCGCGATATTTGCTTTACCATTTTTATATAATTTGTCATGACGTAACAAACTTTTTACTTAATGATAAAAAAAATTACAGGAACTGACATTCCAAACATACAGTCGTGGTCAACTAATTAGGGACAATCTCTAGTTAAGCCTAATTGTGAATTATTTTTTTATTTTCCAACGAGTCTTAACAATATTCCATATCTTTTACATGTAAGTGTAATTAGTCATTTATGTGCGCAATTATACAAACAATAACAACTTCTTAAACATTAAACCTCTTTACAGTATAGCTGATAGATTATCATAGTGCTTTTTGTTCAAAGAATGCTGGCTGGCCATTTAATTAGGGACACTGAGGTATTGCGTTCTAATTTCAAGACTGGAATTTGAATACTTTTTTTGTTTTTCTTTTCTTATTGTTTCGTGGTAGTTTTGGCGGCAATCCAGATTTTTTATTTTAAGTTTTGAGAATTATTTTGAAGAAAAATGGGCAAAAATAAAAGTTGCGATCCAACACTAGGAAAAATTATCATGAAGTTTGTCGAGCGTGGTTGGTCAGGTCACCGAAGGATAGCACAACATTTGAATTGTTTAAAAACTATGGTATGCAATGCAGTGCAACATTTCAAGCGCTATAACACAGCTTTAAATGTGCCCAGAACAAAAAGATCGAGAAAAACGACTCCGCAAGAAGATAGAATGATAACCAGGTTAGCTAAGAAAGATCCGTTTCTAGGCTCCATTTTAATTAAACACGAAGTGTTTGGGGCAAACGAAAGAGCCGGTGTATCTGCGAGGACCGTTCGACGACGTTTGGTAGAAGCAGGGTTGTTCGGAAGAGTGGCTCGCAAAGTACCGTTGTTGAAGAAAGAACATAGAAATGGTCGTTTGGCGTTTGCACGTAAATATAGACATTAGACCTACGCCCAATGGCAACATGTACTTTTCTCTGACGAGACCAAGGTTAATTTGATTTCTTCAGATGGAAGGCAATATGTACGGCGTCATGTAAAAAGCGGAAATGAATCCAAGATCCACAAAAAAACTGGTGAAACATGGCGGTGGAAACATTAAAATGAGGGGTTCATTTTCTGGACGTGGAGTGGGACCTGTGAGGAACGTTCAGGGTAACTTAGATCAACATCAATACAAGGCAATATTGGAAGAAACTATACTTCCCTTTGCTGAGGAGCATCTCCCTATTATTATTTTATTTTACTTTATTTGGGAAAATAAACAACATTGCAATTTACATATTTACAAAGTAAGCTTAAAATTATTACTCAATATCAACCACATTTTCCACGTATTGACATGTTTTTGTGTTGTGAGTATTCTAAAAATAAATGAAGAAATGAAAAAATAACAATAACTGAAGCTAATTAAACTAAAAAGAAAATAACTAACAATAACTGAAACAGTTAAAACTAAAAAGAAGTAAACTAACTTTACCTAAAACTTTTCAAACGTATATTAAATTTTTGTCTTGTTTGTGGTGCCAACCGACTTTAATACTTGTAGTATTTCTTTTTTAAAACAGTATTTGGATTTTACAGAACAGTCGACGCCCACAAACTGATCGTTGTAAATTATGACCATTCGTTGAAGGGGCGCGCGTTCAGCTGCGTTTGTCCGGCTAGTGGTGGAAGCAAAAAACGGGTAAGCGCACGCACCTCTTTGGTGACTTGTCCTTGGAACTAAAAATTTTATCTTATTAAATAATTCTATACAATTAAGCTTGTTGTGCAGTAGATCATTTAAAATCATCATCTGAAGAAGCATTCTCCTCTTGTCTAGTGAGAGTAATTTATATAGAGGTAGCAATTGGTCGCATGTTGGCAGTGCGACGATGCGACGAGTGCGATGGCATCTAAATTGTGTTGCTTTAAGATATTTCTTTTGAACCTTTTCAAGGGTGTTATTATACTTATCGTAAATTGGATCCCAAATGAGACAACCGTATTCTAGTTGAGAGCGAATTTGAGTCCGATGAAGGTGAATGTACGTGTTAACTCTAGTGAAATCTGTAGTGTTTCATTATGAATCCATACATTTGGAATGCTTTGGTGATAATTTTGTCTATATGGAGGTCTAAGTGCAGTTTAGAGTCAAACAAAACTCCTAAGTCTCTTAGGTTTGTAACTCTGGTTAGTATTCTATCGCACAAAGTGTACACATGATTTATGATATTCTTGTTTTTTGTAAATGTAATGATGTTACATTTCGGAATACTTAAGCTAAGTTTGTTGCGCTCAAAATATTCCGTTAATGTGTTAAGGTTATATTGTAGGCTTGTACAGTCATTAATGCTAGTAATACTCCTATAAACCTTCAAGTCATCAGCATATAAAAGAAACATCGTGTTTTTAAAGCATGTGTTAATATCATTAATAAAAATAATGAAAAGAAGGGGGTTGTATAATTTCATAAGATTTAATTCCCACTAATTATGCTATGTGGTGACAGCATAAAATATCATCACCCCATCTCATCCCGTGGGGGGCGTAGAAATCAACCGAGGGAATACCTACCAGAGAACGGGCAGCAGCGTTTTTCTGTGAACTAAGTATGACTATCAAACTGCGCTCGCCAACCCGTCTGCCAAGCGTGGCGATTATGGCATATCCCCCCATTCTTTGGGGAGGATTTTGTCCAGCAGTGGACGTACTTTGGCTGACATTATGATGTTACAAAATGTAGAATGATGCTGATTACTTACCCATATACCCCATGTTTCCTCTAACAGTCGCCCGCAGCAGATCGTTGAATGCTTCCCAACTCATCCCAGCTAACCTGTCTCTATGGTTCTGTCTGGTCAAAGATCCGTTAGCGAAACACAGTAACGCCATGTAAGGAGCCTGAGGGGTGGGGCCCACCAGCACGTGGCCGGCTTGAGGGGCTGCGGGGCCCTGCAGACCCAGCAGAAGAGTGTCACTCGTACCTAGAGATAGGCCCACGCAGCCTGACCGGAGCCGTAGGCCTAAGAAAAAATTAATAATAAAGAAAATTTCATTTATTACAACTAGGACGGACTAACCAATAAAAGAAATGCCCCGCCCACTGCTTTTTTAGCTTGGCAATTCGTCGGGTCATGTTGATTACTTTGTTTCGCCCGAGGATTTCGACATTTCCGATTCGAAATCGTCGGGGAACCCCGAGAATACCACTTTCTATTGCTCTTTGGGTGACCTTGAGTCTTATGAGGCCCTAGTGGCGACCAAGTCTCTGTTCCGTAAATTATCACTGGCAACGCACAATGGTCGACATCTTCAGACTTGATTCATTCGACTATTTAGCGGTAAAGGTATATTTTTTCATGTTATTGATTACTTCTTATCTAAGTAAACTCAAGATATTTCCCTTACGTTTATCAGTGCAAGCAAATCATGAGGTTATGTCAATTGAAGTTGTAATTGTGTTATTAAAATGTAGTCGTAGATAAGCGTCACGTCTTATCAATAGATTATGTGCTGACAGATAGATAAAACCACATTTGATCCTTTATAAGGAGTCTACTCTATTAGTATAGTACTGCGATTTCGATATGAGACAGCCTACTGTTTTGCCTATTTGCTAATTTTATGTAAAATACGAAGAATTGCCAACCTGAAGGCCACTTCAGCTTTAGAATTATTCATTTTATACACACACGTGCTGTGTGCCCCGCCCACTTGTCAGTGGGCGAGGCACAAAGGTCGCAGAACCGACGGCCTTTGGACAAGAGAAGTTCTTGAGTGACGACCACGAACACGTGGGCAGTCCTCCTACAAGATGGACCGGTGATCGCTGGAAGCAGCTGAATGCGGGTAGCGCAAAACCGACTATTGTGGAGTTCTTTGGGGGAGACCTTTGACCAGCACTGAACGTCTTTCGGCAGATATGATGTTGATAAACGTCCGAGACGTTCGTAATATCGAGTGGTTAATAAATCGATCATTCGCTACTAGAAAAGTAGGTAAGATTAGAACTACGACCATACAACGCACGAGCAGAGCGAACTTAGCAAATGTGCCAGGGAAGCGGCTGACGAGTGCCAGAAATAAATAAATCAATCGTTTATCACTAAAGGTTTATTCATTAATGTCTGATTCAATAACCTTTAGATATTATGAACGTCAAGATGGGCCGATGATCTTGTGCGGGTCGCTGGAAAACGCTGGATGCGGATAGCGCAAGACCGGCAATTGTGGAGATCTTTGAGCTTTGTCCAGCAGTGGACGTCTTTCGGCTGATATGATGATTATGAACGTCCGAGTATTTTTAATTAATTGATATTCGATTATTTGTCCTCAATAGTAATAGGTAAAAAGAATTACCTGCAAGAGCAGAGCAGTTGTCTCCGGTGAAGGCGATTACTCGGCACTGAGGTTGGAACCCGTACCGCTGCACGAAGTAGTCGCAAATGTTGCCTACGACTGTGGCGCTGGGGACTGGAGTCCCTAGCTTCGCTGCTAGGGACTCGTCACCACACGCCTGGGAAATACAAATTAAGTTGTTGATAAACGGAGGCCTACGATTGCAGCAAAGGCCATATTCTTTCATAAGTGATTCACCATGGCTTCTGAAGGCCTAAAACGAGGCTATTTTCTGGTCGTATTGAATACACAACCTACGCAATGTTCCTTGTCTTAATAGTAATATTCTCAGGTGGTACAGTCAGCGACATAATTTACTTTGACTGTACGTGTGACGCAACGATAGAGTAAAAGTAGTCGCTTACTACCTCAGGGCCCTTGTGTTGCGGGTTCGATTCTCGCACGTAACAACTATTTGTGTGACCCAAATATCCTTGTTCTGAGTGTGCTTACCCCCTAGTGGGAGCGTCGTCTTACTTTTAATAAAAGAACGCAGTTAATAATAATAATTTAATTGATTTATCCAAATGAATATTGGCGAAATCACTTTAGATATCGGTAGAAGAGAGTTAATAAAAAAGGCGAAATAGAAATTAGTCCGCGTTGAGGCGCGCTTGGTATGTAAAGCCTATATCTATGATATATTATGAAACTACTCACCTTCAAAGCCTCTTCGTTCCATTGCTTAGTAGTAATATCCAGGATATTCATTCCGGACCCATCAGCTAAGTCTATCGGTGCTATCTTGCCTGATAGCAAGGAACATCCGAAGGAGGAGACGAGAGAGATTCTTGACGTGGCCTGGTATACTCGTGGTCTGGCGCGGAAGATTTTGCGAATTTGTGGTCCCGTAAAACGCTCGTAAGCCGCTGAGCCTGTGATTTTTGCGAGTTGCTGTAAAAATTGTTAATATAGTATAACGCTATGATGGTTAAGGGGCCTATTACAGTCCACTAGCGCCGCCAATCGAAAAAAAATCATAACTCGTAAATAGAATCAAAAATACAAAATGTGGTCTATTATTACTGTAGAAAAGGCAATAACGTAATTTTATAACACATTGTCAACACTTGAAATATAGCTGTTTAGCTAAATCGTGCATTTGAAACAAAAACGGCCGTTTAGGTTTTGAATGCACGATTTAGCTAAACAGCTATATTTCAAGTGTTGATAAGGTGTTATACAATTACGTTATTGCCTTTTCCACAGAAATAATAGAACATATTTTGTATTTTTGATTCTATTTACGAGTTATGTAATTTTTTCGATTGGCGGCGCTAGTGGACTGTAAGAGGCCTCTTAAGCTGACGAAACTGTTAGTAGCGCCATCTATTAAGACATAAGAGAATTGCGACGCCACGTTGAACCGCATCACTACGTTAAGACATAGCGATGGAATGTAATACTTAATGACGTCCTAGTCGAAATTCGGTAATGGCGGCCAGTCTCAATGGAGACTATATGAAGAATGTTTTCAAGACCAAATTTTTAATCATGTTGCCTAACCTCAATGGAACTTCTGAATGAATCTTTGCGGAATATATTACAACAAGCGAGCTGTAAAGTTCTTATGAGAAATAAAGTTCTTTAAACCTATATAATTTCATATTTTAACAGTAAATTTACAAAAATAGTTTTATTTATGGATATAGGTACCATAATTTTGGTATATATCTTGTTGCACACCTACGTATAAGTTAATGTTCAGCTCCTATCCGTCCTAAGGTTGTCTGGAAGAGATCGCTTTATGCGATAAAACCGCCCTTTGTACAACTTGTCAATGTAATAACTCATGTTGTATTTATTTTTATGGTGTACAATAAAGAGTATTCTATTCTATTCTACATATTGTAGGACTTGAAGAGCATTCTCTTCAAGTAGGGCAGAACGGAACAGGATACGGGTCAAACGCAAATAACAAATGCTTTTTGCGTAGCGCACAGATGGACCACCACCTGAATTCTAATTTCGCTTCCCAGAACATAATTATCAACTGTAACAAACATTTACCTCAGGTCCTCCCATAGCCTCTTCCAACGCCTTACAATCGGCCGTAGTGCTAGAATCCATCCACACAGGTGAGTCACATACGAAGGCGGTCGCCAGCTGCGTGTGCAAGAAGTCATCAGGAGATAATTTGGACAGCTTGGCTTCGGCGTCTTTTGACCACCATACGGAACCATGTTGCTGTAAAAAGAAACATGTTCATATGAAAAAATAATATTTTTTTGAAATATCCCAAATATATCGACGGTTTTAATAGTTCCGATTCTTTGCAATACCAAGCAACAAATAATAATATCATTGCATTTCCATCAAACCCAATGAATTCCCCATCAATTCTCATGAATTAAAGTTATTTTTTTGGTGGGATCCAAGACAGTCTAAGCAATACCCCGGGACATGCCTAGGCTTCACCGATCAGTGTCATTTCATTGTGTGCTATTTTTGAATCTGGCTTACAGATGTTGCAGTGGTAGGTAAGAGGGAGGAACTAATCCCATTAAAAAAGATCTGTTTTGTACATACAAAATATTAGATATTACACAATTTCAATTTGATGTAAAATAAATAAAATAAAATAAGAAAGGTTTTTATTCACGTAGACTTTAAAAAAGCGCTTGTAAATAGTCAGAACATGTTTGTAGTATTATAGTTGTATACATTATTATTTCTAGTAACATAGATATTTAGGTACACATTGTATTGATAGTATTAAAACATTAACAAATTTATATTATATTATTGTCAAGAGATTATGTCTAAGTTTAATTATCTAGTTATAATTATCTAGTTTAAGTCTAATTATCTAGTTTAAGTCTAATATTTGTAATACATATTGGCAATGGTTCTGTCTATATTAAGGTGATATTATTATGACGGACCTTGTGTTAATAACGACGGTCGCGCTTTAAAGCTACCACCGGATCCAATGCGCCCCAACTGAGAAGACCCAGCGAAACAAACTCAGCGGGTGTCTCTACTACCGGTTTCAACACGGCCCAGTTGAGACGCTCCGGCGAAACATACTCAATGGGGCATATACACGAGATTTGGTCCACTTACTGTAATTATTTAGCAGGCAAACACAATATATGCTCGATCGGTTGTCTGATTATTTATTTATTTTAGGTTTAATATATTAGAAAGAGAAAATAAAAACGTCAAAATAAAAGTAACATTAATCATTTTGAGACACAACCAACAGTTCTGAAATTCGTAGAATATTTAAATAATAGATAGTTTTATTACAGATAGTTCATGTAACACAAAAGATTACTCATGTCTATATGGCTATAAGATCTCCAGCGGACTATGTGCAGGTAGATGCCGACCGCCAAATGTCTTTATCGTCAATGTAATCCTTAGTAGTGTAGTAACCCTTAGCCATAAGTTCACGTTTAATGTGTGACTTAAACTTATTATCTGGTAGTTTAGTTATATGAATAGGGAGCTTGTTATAAAACCTAGTACAATTTCCCATGAATGACTTTTTAGTTTTGCTAACTCTAAAGGCTGGTATAGCTAGTTTGTCCTTGTTTCTTGTATTGACATTGTGCAAGTCACTCCGTTTTTTATATTTATCTAAATTTTTCCGCACAAACATTATATTCTGATATATGTATTCAGATGGAACAGTAAGTATATTTACCTCTTTAAAAACGCTTCGTAGAGACTCGCGACTGCCTAGATTATAAATAGCTCGGACTGCTCTTTTTTGTAATACGAAAATAGCACTTATGTCAGCTGCTGAGCCCCACAGCAGAATACCATAGGACATAATGCTATGGAAATAAGCAAAATATACTAGTCTAGCAGTTGGTTCGTCTGACAATTGTCTGATTTTCCAAACTGCATATGAAGCTGAACTTAATTTGGCAGATAATTTTTCAATATGAGGACCCCATTGTAATTTTGAGTCCAGTGTTATTCCCAAAAATACGGTCGAAGGAACTAAATCTAAAACTTCCTCGTTAAGTGCAACCGTTGGTTTAATATGAGTCACATTCGGCAATGAGAATTTGATGCATTTGGTCTTTCCTGCATTCAAAAGAAGATTATTTGCCGAAAACCTATTTGATATGAGGCTGAGAGTTTTATTAGGTTCTATAAGATCCTTATCTTTCCTACTCACTTTAAATATGAGTGACGTATCATCAGCAAATAGAATTATGTCTGATACTTTCTCTACTAGATATGGGAGATCATTGATATAAACTAGAAATAAAAATGGATCCAAAATCGATCCTTGGGGCACCCCCATTTTGACAGAATGTCGTGTTGAATTTACCCCGTCTATTGAAACCAGTTGTTCTCGACCTGATAAATAGGACATTACAAGATCAAGAGATGTGCCAGAAATTCCATAGTTTTTTAGTTTCACAATGAGCGTACGGTGGTCTACGCAATCGAAGGCCTTAGAGAGATCGCAGAAAACTCCCAGCGCATCCTGCGACCCCTCCTAAGCCTCCAATATAGACCTCATTAGTGTACACCCCGCATCCTGAGTAGAACGGCCCCTTGTAAACCCAAACTGCTTGTCATGCAATATCCCATTCATGTTAAAGTGCGACAACATCTGGCTGAGCATGAGCTTTTCAAATATTTTACTTAACGCTGGCAGTATAGAGATGGGTCGATAATTTGTGGCATTATTTGAACAACCTGATTTGAAAACAGGTACTACCTTACTGATTTTCATAAGGTCTGGAAAGACGCCATCACTTACACAGCTATTGAAGATGTTTGCAAGGATGGAAGCAATGTTTTGTATAACTGATTCAATTGCCATTACAGACAGTCCCCATAAATTCTCTGTGCCCTTTTTTTTAATGCTCTTAAAAGCTTTTAAAATATCAGCATTTGTAACAAATCGAAAACTGAATTTGGGCACAATTGGTTTAATAGATTGTTTTAAAAAGATTTCAGCCACATCCGGTGACGACGGGAGGCACTTAGTAGTAACTAGAGGCATATTTGTAAAAAACTCGGCAAAAATGTTGGCAACGGTAAGTTTGTCTGAAACAAGTTCGTCATTAATATTTAGTTCCACTGTTTGGTCTCTCAATCTTCTTTTACCCGTTTCAGTATTTATTATTTGCCAAGCTGATTTTATCTTATTATCGGAGTTTTTAATTTTTTCGCTTATATACAAACATTTAGCTTGGATGCAAACTTTTTTGAAAATTTTTGAGTAGTTACAAACATAATTTTTAAAATTGACATCAGATGTATAGGATCTTCTGTCATACAACTCATATAGGACCGTCTAATGCCTTGAGTTGCCCAATTAGTAAATTTTATATTTTTATTGTCAACTTTAATGTTTTTTATTTTACAAACTTTATTAAATTCGTTACAAATGCAATTAAATCTTGTCTTTTCTTTCACCTTAGTGTCAGAGATGTTCAAGCCACCCAGCAGGCTCGACTTTTGTCAAATGGCTACAGCCGGGACTGACCGCTTAAATTGCCCACCGAAGCACGGAATTTAGAAGTAAAACTTGGTGTCTGTCAGCATGGACGGTCACTACCCACATTTTACATCGAAATAATTATATAATAATAAAATCGTAGGAAAGTCAAAACTGTACATTGAATATTTTTTTAGAAGGATACTTGGGGCTTGATCTACAATAGATAACGAAGCCAAAAATATAGTTTTTAGAATTTTTGTCTGTGTGTCTGTTTGTCTGTATGTATGTCCGGGCTGAACTCAAAAAGTACTGCATGGATTTACTTCAAATTTTGCATGTATATTACTCAGAGGTCGGGTCAACATATAGGCTACATAGTATCACGATATCACCGACGGGTGAGGAGCTATGATAATTTATGAAATTTAACGCGGGTAAAACCGCCGGGCACAGCTAGTAATTATATAAAGTTGCTACCTATTTGCTTCTAGGTGCTACTAATCGTCATATAACTGCTACCCCCGATTTATCTATACATATAATAAAATCGTAGGAAACTCAAAACTGTACATTGAATATTTTTTTAAAAGGATACTTGGGGCGTGATCTACAATCGATATCGAAGCCAAAACTTTAGTTTTTAGTATTTTTGTCTGTTCGTCGGTTTGTCTGTATGTATGTCCGGGCTTAACTCAAAAAGAACTGCATGGATTTACTTCAAATTTTGCATGAATATTACTAAGAGGTCGGTTCAACATATAGGCTACATATCATCACTCTATCACCTACGGAGCTGTGATAATTTATAAAGTTTAACGCGGGTAAATCCGCGGGGCACAGCTAGTTTTAAATAAACTACTATTTAAGGTAACTCGCGATTATTTACGGAACGGTAAGGATATTTAGTTAGATGCGCATTCATTTAGCTTTCCAATCTTGTTGCGTTGAAGACTCTCTCAGAGCTATAAAACTAAGAATCTTCAGCTATTGTAATGGCTCAGTGGACATACTTATAAAAGTAACAAATAAAAGAATATTGCGCTCTAAAGACTTGATTTATGTCCATCATAGAAATATAATTGCAAGCGTTACTGGCTGTTTACATACGTTTACGTGTGCAGTGTTGCAGATAAGAATTCCAGTATTGAGTTGGTTTAAAGTGGGGTGTCAATGATAAGGTATAATAATATGGTGTACGATTAATCAAATTATCAAATTGACCGTAGGGAGGAGACTAATGCGGGAGTTGTCTTTAAAAAAAAATGACGTTACTTTAATAACGTTACTTTATTTTAAGTTCGGGCGACGAGGTAACCTACTAGAATAGTAGAATAATACGAGGAAGAGACTACTGCCTGAGATACCTTGCCTCTTATCATTTTACTTGACAACGTTAGGAATAGCGATGGCTAACTTATTTTTATTTCTTAATATTTTAAAAGGCTTACAAACTATATAACAATGACATACAAACTTTTACACGTTTTTAGAACTAGCATGTATCGAAATTAAAGGCAAGCACATTGAAAACACGTATGCTCATGTAGCTATAATGAAAAAAGTCGTTTTAAACTTAAAATTACAAACTTCTAATACTAAATAATTAGTTACTTAAACGAAAAAAACGGGGCTGCTTTAGACCACACGACTGCAGTAAAACTTATTTAGCTCCATCTACGAAACGTAACTGGCTATGAGAGAAAGAGAGAAAAAAAATATGTGCTTACACCTCTCTCTCTCTCTCTCTCTCTCTCTCTCTCTCTCTATCACTTATATATTCCTCTCAACTTCCGTTCGGCTCGCCCTCCTCCGCCCGCACTCCCCACGCATTCCCCAGCTTACTTCCCAAGTCAAGTGAAAGTAATGAAGTTTTACATCAATAAACGAATGCTGTTAAATACCTACATTGCAGCTTACATGTTTTAAAGATATGTTTCTTAAACAAGTTTAATTTGTTATCAAAGATATCTATAAAACTTGTTCAGTTTGTATTAAAACTGATTATTATATATTATACTAAAGAACTAACGAAGTTTTAAGTATTTTATTCACTTAGCAATTAACGAAGTGGATAATTATGTAACTTAATATACCTACAACAGTGATCGAGTAATGCAAAAAATATTATCACACTAATATTATAAAGGCGAAAGTTTATGAGTGTGTATGTTTGTTATTTCTGGACGTCTAAACGGCTGGAGTGATTCATAAAATTTGGTATGGAGTTAGCCGATACCCTGGATACAACCTGACATGGAACACATAGGCTATAATTTATAAATATTATAAAGAGGTAACGTTTCTGAGTTTGTGCCGTTGTAAGGGGTAATCTCTGGATCTACTGAACGGATTTTCAGAATTATTTCACCAACAGAAAGCGACGTTATTGTGGAGTGTCATAGGCTATGATTCATCATCATTGTGCGCAACGCACCTCCTTGTATATATATACTTTTTATATTTTTTTCTAATTTTGACGTTTTGTAATAGTCGTGTTTTCCTAGTGAAACTGAGGGTTTGACTTAAAGGGGAGGAAATGTGCGCAACGCACCTCCCTGTATATATATTGTATTGTATAATTTTTATTGCGGGCAAATAAATCCATAGAGTGTTAGTAACATAAAAATAACTTATTTTCTAGTGTTAGTATTTACAATTAACCGTACAAAACGGCAAATAATTGGCGACTTGTGGTTCTCGGCTATAATTTTCAGAATGCTATTCCGACTGTCTCTCACTCTTCGCACAAGGGATGCTGTTTTTTTGCGTATAATCGCATAAAAATCGTCGGTACGAGCTTGCGCAAACATTTCAGACGCACTACAGTCACGAGGCAGTCTCAATAACATTCTGAAAGCATTATTATACTGGACGCGGAGGACATCTAGCGTTCCCTTGTTGTAGTTGAACCAAAGATTGCCCGTGTACAGACTCTGACAGTGTGCCTTAAACAGGGTGATCTTAACTTGGTCTGTACATCGCGCAAACCTACGGGCCAACATGTTGCTCCGGACCGCCAGAGCCCTCCGTTCCCTCTCAATGTCTGTTCGGATAGTTCGGGAGTGTTTGTGGTGGTTCCGGTGGTGGTAGGATCCTACCACCCTCCGCGTCATTTCTGGGCAGTGGATCATGAACGAAGGTCGACTTGGAGAGGATAATTAATTGAAACACTGGACTTTATATTAAGCGCGTATAATATATGAATCACAATGCTTGCTGCTCACAAATAACAAAATTTACATTTTTGACCTAGTCAAACGGCGGAGAATCTCTATAGCGAGATTCAGAAAAACGGCGCTCATCTAACAACGCCATCTATTAACAAATTTGAGAACTAATACAAAATGAACGTCATTTACGTGAACATTCCGCCCACCAAGGACATTATGGCGAATGTCCTTCAAGACTTAGTTTTGTTCACAATGTGGAATTGTGAACAGCCTTGATGACCACTAATGGTTATTAACAATTTTAAACAAATATACTAAACTTATAACTAAACATTGTATTATTAAAACTAAATAAAACCAAAAGACTTGTTATTCACATGACATAGATAGTTTACATTTATAAAATAACCAATCTGTACACTTATTCTATTTTAGGCAACAAACATAATTTTGATATAGGCCTCTTTATCGTGGACGATGATGTCCGTAGAGTTACTACCCGAGTAACACCATCGGATCCGGGATGTTTTAGGGTTATCTTGCCTAACAACCACCTGCCAGGAGGTAAATTGTCCTCTTTGATTAACGCTATGTCACCAACAGATGGTACCGGAATTTTATTTTGCCATTTATGCCGTTGCAAAAATTGGTTAAGGTAATCGTGGGACCATCGTCACCAAAATTCCTGCATCATACGCTGTTGGAGTTGCCATCGCTTTAAGCTACTGATATTTGCCTTTTCATAATTTGAATCAGGTGGCAAAACAAGAGGTTCCCCTACTAGAAAGTGACCTGGAGTCAAAATTGTTAATTTGTCCTGATCTTCAACATATGATAATGGTCTCGAATTAGGGCATGCCTCAATTTGAGCCAGTACGGTGGTTAACTCCTCAAAGGTCAGAGTTGAATTGCCAATCACCCTCTTAAGGTGATGTTTTGTGGATTTTATTCCTGCTTTCCAGAGGCCTCCAAAATTGGGGGACTGAGGGGGAATAAAATGCCACTCCGTGCCATTGTTGCCTAACTCCTCTGCTAATTCAGGATTTATTCCTGACCTTTCTTTATTGAACAAATGAAATAACTCTCACGCTGCCCCTACAAAATTTGTTCCATTATCGCTATGTAGTTGAGCACATCGACCACGCCTAGCTACAAAACGCTTGAAAGCAGCTAAAAAACCCTTGGTGCTCAATTCACTTACAGCTTCTAGATGCACCGCCCTTGTGGCCATACAAATAAACAAAGCTATGTAGCCCTTGTAGGACTTATTACCGCGACCCTTTGACATTCTAATACTTATAGGACCCGCATAATCCACACCACTACTAAAAGATGGTTTATTCGGTGTAACGCGTGCGGTTGACAACTGACCCATTAGTTGCGACTTGGTGGTGGCCGCGTAACGAATGCATCGGACGCAATTCCTTACAAACTTTTTGGCAATCAACTTGATTCCGATCACCCAATATTTCGAACGCAAGTATGTTACCATCAGCTGCGGACCACCATGCATTGTTTTACTATGCGCATCAGCTACCAAAAGGCTTGTTAAGAATGACTCCTTTGGGATTAGAATGGGGTGCACACGGTCGTAATCAAGCTGAGACATCTCCAATCTGCCTCCAACTCTTATTATTCCATTGGAATCGAGAAACACATTCAATGATTTTATGTTATTTTTCTTGTTCTCTAAAGGCTTATTGTTTCTTAAGTTCATCAGTTCTTCAGAAAACCCTTCTTCTTGACATCTCTTTATACAAGTTTTGAGAGCTTCCTCGATTTCCTGCTTCACTAAATATTTTGGGTTACACCTAGCTGACCGTTCCTTTAAAAGTGTTAAAAATCGACGACAGTAAGCGACTACTCGTACTAACTTAACCAATGTCGAATACCTTTTCCAAAACCCTACTTCAATAATCGTAGTGTGCACCTTTACTTCTTCCAAATGAGTATTATTATTTGTTGGCTTCTTATATTCAACTTCTTGCTTTCTTAAAAACTCTGGACCAACCCACCATATAGATGTGCCAACCACATCTGCAGGAGAAACACCACGTGATGCACAATCCGCGGGATTCTGCTTTGATGGTACATGACACCAGTGTTGGGCTTCTGTGATGGTCAAAATATGGGAGACTCTATTGGCAATGAAGGTTTTCCAACGGCTTGGATGACTGTTAAGCCAAGCTAAAACCACTTCGCTGTCTGTCCACATGTGCCAATCACTTTTTGGTATATCCATAACCGTGCCGACTTCAACCATTAAACTGCTTAAGAGCACTGCACCACAAAGCTCCAAACGTGGAATGCAAACCTGCTTTATGGGGGCAACCTTCGTTTTTGCCGTTACTAACGATATATAGATATTACCGGCATTATCTACGACTCTCACATAGATAACTGCTGCATATGCCACTCTTGAGGCATCTGAAAATCCATGCAGTTCAGTTTTCACATTATTGGAGCGCATGAGCAACCATCGTGGGATTTTCAAGTTTGTTATAGAAGCCAAATTATTACGGTAAGTATCCCATTCTTGTAATAAGTTGCTTGGAACTTCTTCATCCCATTGCAACCCTGTTAACCACAGCTTTTGAATGAAAACCTTTGCTATGATTATGCTTGGTGCTAGCCACCCCAACGGATCGAATAATCGTGAAATATCAGATATTATTTTTCTTTTTGTTACAGGTCCTGCTACCGGCTTAAGTTCCAGAGAGTATTGGAAGCAATCCTCGCGTGAATTCCAGGTAAGTCCTAAAATTTTTGATACATCGTCTATTTTTATCTGTAACGCTTCATCATTTATATTCCTAATGCTATTTAATAATTCTTGGCTATTGCTCCTCCATTTTTGTAATATAAACCCTCCTCTGGCTAACACCTTGGACAACTGTGTGTATATATTAAAACAGGTTTCTTCGTTTTCAGCTCCGCTCATTAAGTCATCCATATAAAAATCGTTTAATATTACCCTTGCGATTTCAGGTTGATTCTGGCACTCATCCTGTGCTAACTGTTGGAGCGATCTTACAGCTAGATATGGTGCCGCTGCTGTGCCGAAAGTAACTGTGTCCAACTCATATACTTCTATTTGTTTTTCAGGACTGTCTCTCCAGAGGATCCTTTGTAACATTACATCCTTCCTATTTACCAACACTTGCCGGTACATCTTGATTATGTCCGCTACGAGACATATCCGATGTGTTCTCCAACGCATAATAGTGTGCCGGAGTTCCGGCTGCAAAGTTGGTCCAACTAACATATTGTCATTTAGTGACATCCCATTAGTTCCTTTACACGGACACGGCAATTTTAAAAGTAAACTATACAATTTACTTTTAAAATTGCCGTGTCCGGTAAGAAATTGTGCAATCATAGACCATTGTGTTGCACAATTTCTTACCGGACACGGCAATTTTAAAAGTAAATTGTATAGTTTCAAATTAGTATCTTCACCAATCTGTCTGTGCTCAACATCCAGTAACGAATATGAACAAACTGCTCACCACATCCTGTGGGAGTGTGATCTCTGGCAAAATCAGCGTGATATTATGTTAAACAGCTTGCAACCAATATCTGGAGTAGTTTATTATACGGATCTTGTAGCAACAAGGAACAACTTCCGTGCGTTTAAGCGTTTTTGCCATACCTACTATTGGAATCAAATATAACAGCTCACTTAGGACCCTTAAATTGATCCTCGGTGCTTTTGCAGCTGGCTTCTCTAGTTGCAAATCTCTCATTTTATGAGGCTATAGCCTCTTTACATCATTCTGTCTCCCGCTTTCCTCTGGAGGGAAGTGGAACTATTCATTTTCTAACTCCTCCTTTTTTCTGTTTCTGATTAAATTCGTTGCGGGATCCAAGACAGTTAAAGCGATTCCCCGGGACATGCCTGAGCTTCACCGCTCAGTGTCATTTCATTGTGTGCCACTGTTGATCCTGGCTTACAGGAGTTGCAGTGGTGGGTAAGAGGGAGGGACTAGTCCCGATAATTAAAAAAAAATAAAAAAAAATAGTTCCTTTACAGGAAGCATCAAATACGACACGGACCTTTGTCGTTTCTTTATCCTCCCGGATTACCGCATGATGAGGTAAGTAGATCGCCTTTTCATTGTTGTTTTCATCTGTAACCTTTCTCATGTGTTTCAGTTCCAAATATTCTTCAAGAACTCTCTTGTAATCTTCCTTGAATTTGCTGTTTTTTCTGAATTTATTTTCTAAGGATCTTAATCTTCTTTCAGCGATTCCCTTTGAATCACCAACCATGCTGACCGGGTCTACATCACACAATGGTAGCCGTACTATATAACGACCACTGTCATCACGTTCAGTAGTAGCTTCGCATTTGCTTTCTTCTTCAGTTAGCATCTTTTTCGTAGAAGGTTCCGCTTCTAGCTCCCAAAATCTGGTAAGCAGGTTATCTGTCTCCAGACTTAAATGCATCACAGTAATGTGTGAGGGATTACTAGTTTGATCCACTTCAAAGATTCCTGACAATATCCAACCTATCGTGGTGTTTTGCGCTAAAAGATTTCCACCAACATTCTTTTTAATACCCTCCTGAATAACTTGACTGTATACTTCAGCACCTAATAAAACATTTATTTAATTAGGCCTGTCGTATTCTGGATCAGCCAAATCATTGTCGACCAAATCTATCCATTCTACCCGAGTAACTTTCGTAGCTGGGAGAAGAGCAGTGATAGATTTCAAGACGAACGCTTTTACATTTATTTGGACAGTCGGATCTATTCTAGACCTCAATTGAAGTACAACGGTCGACTTAGCCGTCGCACCTTTTTCTCCTCCTACGCCTATCACAGTTTGCCTGGATGGCGTTTTGCGTAAGCCTAAATATTGCACCGTTGATTCCGTAACGAACGAACCTTGCGATCCTTGGTCAAGTAAAGCCCTCACTACTCGATAGCTCCCATCTCTCGACTTCGCCTTAACTAACGCAGTAGTTAATAAAACAGTTTTGCGCCCAGTTCTAGATGAGAAACACGCGACTAATGGTTTACTTGACCCCTCCCCTTGCGCGGCTATTTCCATATTACTATTTTTATTATCTTCCTTCATCACCGTTACAAGGGCTGATGAAGTTTCCTCGTGAGCTCCCCTATTACCCTCATCGATTACCGACCCAGAAACACCTGTTTGGTGTAATAAAGAATGGTGGCGGCGTTTACACACCTTGCATCTGAAAGTGTTTTTACAGTGTCTGGCAGAGTGGTTGTTGAGTAGACATACAAAACATAAATTATGTTCAATAACAAAAGTACGCCTAACTTCAGTTGTCTCTTTACAAAATTTTGGACAAGACGTAATTCTATGGTCGGCTGAGCAAAAATCACATGATACTGACTTTTTATCTTTCAACACATGCAGTGAGTGAGTTCCTTTCTGATATGTAGGTCTTTCCCTGGTTTCTGACTTATCTAAATTTTCCAAACCTCTAAAACGACTATTTAAAAATTCTGAAAACTGTATAAATGTAGGTAACTCATTACTTGAATCAGAAGCCACTTTGAGTTCCCAACATTTCCTGGTCTCTTTGTCTAATTTTCCACTTATTATGTGTATAACAATCAGATCCCAGGAAGAAACCTCCACTCCTAAATTACTTAACGACTCCAAACATTCTGAGGTAGTAGTAATAAGCCTTTTTATCTCATTTGCCGATTCATAGGATAACGTCCGTTGACCAAGTAATCTTTTCATAATCCCATTTGCGAGAAACTTTTTATTATTGTACATTTTATCCAATTTAGACCATGCCATTTTATAATTATCTGATGTAACCGATATATTTCTTAATAGTTGCTCAGCCTCCCCATTTAAATGAGCCTTCAAATAAAAAAATCTCTGTGCGTCATCAAGAGAAGAGTTCTCATGCACTAATCCCACAAACAAATCTCTAAATGTTTGCCACTCTGTATATCTTCCCGAAAATGAGGGAATTTTAATTTCTGGCAACTTGACTCTACTCTTTTGATCCTGATAACTAGGCTTAGAATCCATGTTTAGCGTAGTTGAATGTCCTTTAGCCAATAAATCTTTTAACTCACTTTTAAAATCTACATAAAATTCCTCAACTTGGTCGTAAAGAAAATCTTTAATATAACTCGAGTTAGACAATTCAACTTTTTTAACTTTACTTAAAATCTCAGTATGAGTGGCCGTGAACGTATTCCATAATTGTTCCAAATTTTCAAGACGTGTCTCTATATATGATTGGGTTAACCTCTCTTTAGGTGCTTTCTTAAAATTAGACTTTGCCTTAATCATTTTCGTGCTAATATCTTCCTGTATAGCAAGGAAGGACTCCATTTTGGAACAATTATTTTATACGACTTTACTAAAACATAAATTTCCCACTTGTATTTTTGCCAAATATCACAAGTGTTTGCTACTTTGGTCTAAAATCGGGCAAAGGTTGCCCGTCAGAACCAAATTTTTACAAGTTCCAAACTAATAAATCATACGGTTCAAAATCGGGCATGGATTCCCCGTCCGAACCGTTTTACACATAAAATTTTACAAGTTCTTAAAATTTCTACTCAAAGTTATTTTCAAAAAGACTTGCACCTTTTTTTCTTGAGATTTAATCTAATTCTTCCCGATTATGATGTAAAATGTACTTACGATTTTATTTTCACCAATAATCTCACTCACTGACACACTGCTGCACCACGGTAGCGGCGCGCTGTACTGCACGACAGCGGCGCGCTGTACGGCACCACGGTAGCGGCGCGCTGTACTGCACCACAAGTAGCGCCTCTGCCGTAGTACGTCACCTCTCTCCGTCTGTAGCTGCCAGTAGCGCTGCACCACGCCCCACTGACTGCTCCCTGCTCCCGGCTGCTTCCTCTGCTCCAGCAGGTTCCACCTCCAGCTCCAGGAACACCTTTCACCTGGATTGCTCTGGACAGCGATCCACTGCCCAGAAATGACGCGGAGGGTCGTAGGATCCTACCACCACCGGAACCACCACAAACACTCCCGAACTCTCCGGCTCGAAGGACCATGAACGAAGGTCGACTTGGAGAGGATAATTAATTGAAACACTGGACTTTATATTAAGCGCGTATAATATATGAATCACAATGCTTGCTGCTCACAAATAACAAAATTTACATTTTTGACCTAGTCAAACGGCGGAGAATCTCTATAGCGAGATTCAGAAAAACGGCGCTCATCTAACAACGCCATCTATTAACAAATTTGAGAACTAATACAAAATGAACGTCATTTACGTGAACAATGTCCAAATTGTCCTTGAGGTCGACAGCAAGAAACTTTTGATATTTTTTCTAATTTTGACGTTTTGTAATAGTCGTGTTTTGTTATGAAAGTTGGCTATATGAAGAGAAAATATTATATCATATTATATCTGAACCAGCTCTTTTTATAATTACCAGTCCCAGTCTCTTGCAATCATATTTTTTATTTATCCTGTACTTTTAACCCGAAGTATTACACGGGACAATCGGGCAGGGACAAAAATATTTATAACGCAGAACAAAGTCCGCGGGCACTGCTAGTAATTTATAAAGATTCACGCGGATAAATCTTTTAAGACCGTGTTTAACTTTGATTTTAAATTTCTTGGGACAACTGAAACACTACTATCCCAAACTAAGCACAGCCTGTACTATAGCAACCAGACAACTGAACTGGTTATACTCTTCATTATAGATTAATTACTCCCAGACCCAGAACAAATAATTTCGGGTGGGAATCGAACCACGACCTCTGGCTTTGTAGTCAGGGTCACCAACTACTCGACCAACCAGCCAATCAATTATAACTTACAATCGATGTATTAACTAAAACTAAATCATAATATCAAAGCCCGTCATGGTCTATACGACAGGCACAGCAATTAAACCACAAAATGTAATAAGTATGTATGTTTACGAATGATGTTATATGTACTACGTACATATACTACTTTTCATTTGTAAATATTTTTTAATTCATTATTTTTTAATTATAAAAGACTTTGCCCGCATTAGGGACTAGAATCCCTGTGTCGCGGGGTACTTTAAGCATATAATAGACGGATACAAATTACATCCAGACTCAACTATTTATGGGTCACACAAATATTTGTCCAGCGCGGGACTGAAACCCGCGCCACGAAGCGGCGATGCGACGGTCTTAGCCGCTGCGCCACACGTGTAGTCCTTATACTTATATAGATAATAACCACCAGGACTCAGGACAAACAGACATATTCATACACAGAAATATCTGTCCTGGGTGGAAATCGAACCCACGACCTGCGTTTTTTAAATTACCTGTGCAGCTCCACTGAGCGCCTCTATCGTGGAGAAGTCGACACCAGCGACCACCAGCCGGTCCATCACCATATCCAGCGCTTTCACCCATAGCAACGGAGGCGCCACCACCTCCCCGCGGTCAGTGCCCCGGACCACACCCCCCGCTGTCCTGTCATTATAATAATAATATTTCTTTATTTCAGACTCAAGATCCGTACAACAATATACATTAAATAAATAATTTGATTAAAAAAAAAAGACAAATATCACTAATACTAAATTATCACTACCTACCAGGCAGCTATTGCTAGCCATTGTCTATATCAGTGTTTTTCAACCTGTGGGTCGCGACCCCCCGGGGGGTCGCGAAGCCTCTTTAGGGGGGGCGCGACGCTTCTATGGGAAGGTTGCAAAACGTTGGGAAAGCTAGTCACAGGGTGGCAAATAAATTTGGAGTATTATAATTAGGCCTACTGCAAATACATTAAAAGTTAAACACGAAGTTCCAAAACTCTGGTTAGTAGTAGTTGACATAAAGTAAATTTAGAAGGAGTGCTTTGTCAACGTCTGTTTCAATAAAATTGTGAAGATTAGCAATATTTTTGTAACAAACTGGTGACAGGTGTCTGTAACGCTTCTTCTTTAATAGAATTTACCATTTTTAAGGTTCCCTAACCAAATGGCAATAAACGGAACCCTTATTGATTCGTCATGTCTGTCTGTCTGTGTATCTGTATGTCCGTCCGTATGTTACAGGCACTTTTTTCCGGAACTATAAGAACTAACTTGTTAAAACTTGGTAAATAGATGTATTTTGCGAACTGCATTAAGATTTTCACTCAAAAATAGAAAAATAAAACAATAAATTTTTTGGGTGCCCCATTCTTGGAACTGAATCCCAAAAAAAATTGTAGTACATATCTATGGATACTCTTCAAAAATGATATTGAGGTTATTAATATATATTTTTTAACTGATTACTTTGCGCGAAAGACACTTCCAAAGTGGTAGATTGTGCCCCTCCCCCTGTAGCTTCTAAAATAAGAAAATAATAAAACTAAAAAATATGATTTAATAATAAAAATAAAAAATAAAAAAGGTTTTTATTCACGTAGACTTTAAAAAAGCGCTTGTAAATAGTCAGAACATGTTTGTAGTAATATAGTTGTATACATTAGATATTATTTCTAGTAACATAGATATTTAGGTACATCTTGTATGAAAACATTTATAAAATTTATTTTATTACAGAAATGATATTTAGCTAGCTCGTATCAAGTTATTGTCAAGAGATTATGTTTAATTATCTAGTTTAAGTCTAATATTTTTACTACATATTGTCAATGGTTCTGTCTATATTAAAGGTATTATTATTATGACGGACCTTGTGTTAATAACGACGGTCGCGCTTTAATGCTACCACCGGATCCAATGCGCCCCAACTGAGAAGACCCAGCGAAACAAACTCAGTGGGTTCATCTACTACCGGTTTCAACACGACCCAGTTGAGACGGTCCGGCGAAACATACTCAAGCGGGCATGAACACGGGATTTGGTCCAATTAGAGTAATTATTTAGTAGGCAAACACAATATATGCTCGATCGGTTGTCTGAATGCTTATTATTTTAGATTATATTTAGGTATACAAAAGAAAAACTTCGAAACAATAACATTATTCATTTTGAGACAGAGTCAATAATTTTAAATTAAGTATATGATAGCAATCATTTACAGATAGTTCACGTAACACAGCAGATCAGTCATGTCTATATGGCTACAAGATCTCCAGCGAGCAATGTACAGGTAGGAAGTGAGAGCCAGACGTCTTTGTCATCGATGTACTCTTTAGTAGTGTAATAACCCCTAGCCATAAGTACACGTTTAATATGTGTTTTAAAACTTGTGTCAGGCAGATCAGTAATTTGAGTAGGAAGCTTGTTATAAAACCTAATACAATTTCCTAAAAATGATTTATTAGTTTTGCTTACTCTAAAGCCTGGCATGGCTAGTTTGTTTTTATTCCTAGTATTTATATTATGCAGTTCACTTTTCTTTTTATAATTATGAATATTTTTTCTAACAAACATTATATTCTGATATATATATTCCGATGGCACAGTAAGTATATTTATTTCTTTAAACAAATTTCGCAAAGAATCGCGACTGCCTAAACCATAAATGGCTCTGACTGCTCTTTTCTGCAATACAAAAATAGCACCTATGTCAGCCGCCGAACCCCACAGCAGAATGCCATACGACATAATGCTATGAAAGTACGCGAAATACACTAATCTAGCAGTTTGTTCATCTGACAATTGCCTTATTTTCCAGACAGCATAGGAAGCCGAACTTAATTTACCTGCTAACTTTTCAATCTGAGGACCCCATTGCAATTTTGAATCAAGTGTCAATCCTAAAAATACGGTCGATGGGACTAAATCTAATATTTTCGCATTAAGTGCAACTGTTGGTACAATTTGAGTCACATTCGGCAATGAGAACCTGATGCATTTAGTTTTCCCTGCATTTAACAAGAGATTATTTGCCGAAAACCATTCTGATATAAAGCTGAGTGTTTCATTATGCTCAATAAGATCTTTATCCTTTCTATTTACTTTAAATATGAGCGACGTATCATCAGCGAACAAAACTATCTCTGATACTTTCTCTACCAGATAAGGGAGATCATTTATATAAACTAGAAATAAAAATGGGCCCAATATAGACCCCTGGGGCACCCCCATTTTCACAGGATGACGTGCCGAAGTGACACCGCCTATCGAAACCATCTGTTGTCGCCCCGATAAATAGGACATCACAAGATCAAGAGATGTGCCAGATATTCCATAGTACTTCAGTTTAACAACGAGCGTACGATGATCAACGCAATCGAAAGCCTTAGAGAGATCACAGAAAACTCCCAGCGCATCCTGTGATCCCTCCCAAGCCTCCAATATTGACCTAATTAATGTGCAACCTGCATCCTGAGTAGAGCGGCCCCTTGTAAACCCGAACTGCTTGTTATGCAATATCTCATTCACGTTAAAGTGCGACAACATTTGGCTGAGCATCAGCTTTTCAAATATTTTACTTAAAGCTGGCAGTATTGAGATAGGCCTATAATTCGTGGCATTTTTTGAACAACCTGCCTTGAAAATGGGTATTATCTTACTTATTTTCATTAAATCGGGAAAGACACCATCACTTATACAGCCATTGAAGATGGCTGCAAGGATTGTAGCAATGTTTAGTATGATTGATTCAATTGCTTTAACAGACAGTCCCCACAAATCTTCTGTGCCTTTCCTTTTAATACTCTTAAAAGCTTTTATAATATCATCACTTGTTACGGATTCAAAACTAAAGTTAGGTACAGTTTGTTTTACGCTTTGATTTAAAAAGAGTTCAGCCACATCTGGTGATGATGCGAGACACTTAGTAATATCCACGGGTATATTTGCAAAAAAAGCAGCTAAAAAATTGGCAATGGTAAGCTTGTCTGAAACCAGTTCATCACCAATATTCAATACTAATGTTTGATCTCTTGATCTACTTTTACCAGTTTCAGTATTAATTATTTTATTATCAGATTTTTTAATTTTATCTCTTATATATAAAGATTTAGCTTGAATGCAAACCTTTTTAAAAATTTTTGAATAATTTCTAACATAATTAATAAAATTGACATCAGGGTTATAGGACCTTCTGTCATACAACTCATATAAAAAATCTCTACTCAGTCTAATGCCTTGAGTTGCCCAAGAACTAAATTTTATCTTATTACTGTCAACCGTTATGTTTTTTATTTTACAAGCTTTATTAAATTCTTTGCAAATACAGTGGAATAATGTAGTGTACATATCGTTAGGGTTACTTTTGTTTGGCAATAGATGGCACAAACTATTCTCCAGGTTGTTACTGAACTTTCCCAAATTAGATTTTGTTAAAGGTCTAAAACAAATTTTTTGTTTATTTATATTTATCTCATTTTTTATCTTTACTATTTGGCATTTATGGTCAGAGCGAACACCAGCCACCAAACACTTCTCAGAGACATCAAAGTTGGTAATTATGTTATCAATGCAAGTAGCAGATGTGGGTGTGACTCTCGTGGCCTCAGAGAACAAGCATTTAAGGTTAAAGGACCGAAATACAGATAGAAATATGTTTATTTCAGGTGAATCTGCTAAAATGTTCATATTAAAATCACCACATACAAGGATTTTTTTTTACTTTTAATTTTCCTAAGAATGTCTTCTATTGTTGCTGTAAAAAGCTTTAAATCGGATGCTGGTGGTCTATACACACATATTATACAATAAAACTGCGTCTCTACACATGCCACCTCACACACACGCTCAATAGATAGTTGGCATATATCTTTACGTTCTTTAAATTTAATTTGGTCTCGAAGTAGTATCAGTACTCCACCACCCTCTGCCGAAACCCTATTATAAAAGCTGGCGACCCTATAGCCACAGACACTAAAAGCCATCTTGTGTGCCTTCAGCCATGTTTCTGTAAAACAAAGGATATCTATTTCATATTTTTCATTAAAAAGTTCTATGTCTAGAATTTTGCCAGAGAAGCGGTTTATATTTTGATGTGATAGAATTAGAAAGTTATCACACTTCTCTATTGTCATGCTTACATGTTTAAACTACTAACTAAATTGATTTTAATAACATTACTAAAAGATGGTATAAAAAGTGACTTCATCATACTACTTATGACTGAGTTAATATGTGCCGCTACTAAACTTGCAAGTATGTTCAAAAATTTTCTTGAGACAGTAACTGTACTCATGGTTACCCTACAAGAATCTATGAAACTATTTGTGTCCAAAAATATAAATTTATCACTATAATGGCTAACCAAAAACTGTAGGTGCATATTTAGCTTGTGGATATAATTATTTGTACTATCAGGCACATTGGACACATAGGGGAAGGCACACAATATTATCTTATTACAGTCTAATTCTAACATCTCAGTGAAACTATCTGTAATGTCTTTTTTCTTTAAGTTTTTACGATTTCCTACCATTAGAGTTATACATGATTTGGCACTGTGTTTATTCTGAATTAATTTATGTATTATATCTTTATAATGTAATCCTGGCATACAATAGTTGACAAAGGAACAACTCAGCTTATTACAAAGCAAGGTACCAAGGCCCTTACCCATTTCATCGGAATACAGTATGGAGCTATGTTTAGTAATGTCATTTTGTGGAGATACTGGTGACTCTGATCCCAGCTGTGTGTATGACTCCACTACTGCACTACTGGTGTTAATCGGTTCCAATGTCCTATTGGTTTCAGGATTACACTTTCCAGCTAGCAATTGCATTTCATTTTTGTATGACTGGAAACTGCGATATGAGATTGCTAGGGACTTCTCAAGAGTTTTTATCTCAGAAAGCAAACACTGAGTATCTTTTTCATAAATTAGTTTGCTATCCTCTAATTTAATTTCATAATTTTCTAATTTGTTTAATAATGCCCTACGTTCTTTACTTAGTTCAAGTATGTATTGTTTTAGCTTGTCACTACATAAGGAATTAACGCTTGGCTGGCAGTCTACACAGTCATCCCCAGTCAAATCAATGGTCACCGTTGTATTAATAGGGAGACCCACCGGACTACAACTGGCCAACTCGTCATACAAGCTCTGATTAATGGAGGCTACTGGACAAGTTGTGTTTTTTACATAATTTGACAACTTCTCATTACAATTAATTAATTCTAATTCAAGATCTCTAATTTTGAACAGTGCTTCTTCATATAACACTCTACACTTATCAAAAGACTCTGTCTCCGCATGCAGTCTGTCTCGCTCTTCAATAGTAGACTCTAATTGGTGGTTGAGTTTCACAAGTTCTCTTTTCAGTGATGTGTTACTATCAATGACCCTTTTTATCTCTATCTCATTCTCCTCACGCTCCTGTTCAAGTTTATGACACTGATCTTGGTATGTCTGTAAGTCCTTGAGAGCTGATTTCAACTTATGTTCAGCTACTTGAGTTACAGCCATGCTTCGGGTCTGCATGATGTGAGGTGAATGAGGATGGGCTGAAAACAAAGAGAGGGTGAACAGAAAACTAGACAGAAATAAGAGGTTAAGATGTATTTGAAGTCAAAGGAGTGAGATATGAAAAATAAACTACAGAGATCTATAGGTAGAAATAATATAAGTAAGTATATACAAGACAGATGGGCAATTAACTTTATAATAGATTTATAATAAAGCAACACTTAAACATTTAGTTACAAACTGTAGTGGGGCACTTTTAACTTTATCTATATGACACCTAATCAGAGTTCATTTCTAGGGTCTAGTCAAGTTAACTTAGTAGGTATGTGTAGATAGGAATAAATTTATCGAATGCCAATCTTATATCAGTATAGTTATGGAGTAATTGAAGTGTGTGATGTCTGTAGCCAGCTAATTAAGTCGTCGAATTTGCTTCCACAATGTACGTCAAGCAAATGGAGACAGAATATGGCAGTGTGAAATTGGACGTGACTCACATCAATGAGTCGAATAAATGTTTGGTTAGGTTAGTATGTATGTGTAAAATAAAGAATAAGTAATATACTCCCCGGGATTTCACACAAAAGTTTAAACTTAATCGTTGGACACGAGCAGCGCAGTGACAGACAGCTGATGCGTCGACAGATATCAGTTGTTTCGGGTTTATTTCTTCAGAAAACTAATCACATTCAATTATTTAGCTTACAATTTAGATTGCTAATAGTAATATTTTATATTTTACAACGTAAAAACATTTATTTATAAGTAATTATTAATTTTAATTCGCTAGTACAATTTTTGACAACCGAGCGGCAGTGTTGCCAATCTCTTTCAACGATATCTATTAAGTAGTTTTTTTAAACGTCTCAATAGGCGTTTCGCTGCTGTTTTTCCAGTCTAGCAAGAATACCACTGTTTGCACCAGTTTTGCTCCATCACTACAAATAGCAATACATTTCATATGATACAATCACTGACGTGTGGTATTAATGGCAAGCGCTGTACAAAATAGTATTTGTTCCATTGAGTCTCATTGGATTCAAAACACATAAAAGCTAGAAAGTGCACACAATCCGCAATATTCGTAGATTCATCAAATTCAAGGAGACTACTCCATTATTTTTTTTGTACTCTTATTTATTCCCAATCACAGTAAATCTGAATTTGAAATGTCGTACCGCCACTGCATAGCAAGTGTCGCCCCCGTAACGCTCGTCGGGTCTCTGATACTCATTGCCTCAACTCGCATTTTAATTATGTATTGATCCGAAGCCTAATTAAGAAAAGTAATAAATATGTTGGAAGATACATGCAAAAAAGGGAGTACCCGTTTTTCGGTACGGGGGATCGCGATAATGTTTCTTTATACTAAAGGGGTCGCGTCATGAAAAAGGTTGAAAAACACTGGTCTATATGTACTAGTGGCACATAGTCTGTCGTATAATTCTATAATTATACTATTGTTGCTACAATTGCTGATTCTGTCCATGAACGATGCAATACGAGCTTTCTGGGTAGCATTAAATGTGTTTACTCTAGCTTCCGCAAACATACCGGAGGCACTGCAGTAGCGAGTTAAGCGCATAAGCTGTCGGAATATAATTATTAAGATAAACAGATACGTATACTAATTATGATCAATTATTGTTCCATTTATTTATTTATCCTGTGGTCTTTAAGTGTTGCAGCACTATTATTTTTAAGTATGTACGTGTCCTATAACTGCATGAGTGTATGTAACGTTGACGATCCTTAAATAAATAAATAAATAAAATAATAATACCTCTTATTTTATGCCAGTGCCTCATATACTCTATGTTAAGTATCAACCTGCGTCAGAGGACACCGCCTTCGAAGTTGTAACCTTACCTCAGTGCAGTTGAAAGCGTCGGTGTTGTGCAACAGTCACTTTACGTAAATATCTAAAGTCATGGGTCGTTCGCCCGATGATGGATAGGAGAGGACATTTTATCGATAAAACTCTTTTACTAAGGAGAGCAATGGTATTCACAGTGCCATATATTAAATTGTGTCAGGTGCCACAAGTCTCAAATAACCTTGACGTGTTCGTGTGACATGTAAGTTGCGGTCTCGTCGTCTAGATCGTGTAAGTTGTTCCTATGGCAACGGATTTTTCACTAGGGATCTATTGACTGGCCTGGGGCACTACCGGCTAAGTCGCCGAACATCGATTTCTTAAATGGCGTTCAAATAAATAAAGGTTAAAAATGACTTAATCAATCGTTAAATCGGCTTCAACGTTGACAATCGATTCCAGACCATTTATGACGTCAACGTTGAAGCCGATTTAACGATTGATTAAGTCATGTTTAACCTTTATTTATTTGAACGCCATTTAAGAAATCGATGTTTGGTGATAAGTCACCAAACATCGACTAAGGCCGGTAGAGCCCCTGTTGGTCTAATGGTTAGTAACCATTAATACCAACCCCGAGATCGTGAGTTCGATTACCACCTAGGACAAATCTTTGTGAGGTGAGCACGATTATTTTCTTAATTTGTTTCTGGGTGTCATTTCTCTACAATATGTATGTATTTAGAAATATATAAGTATATTGTTCCAAACAGTTATTTTGTAAATTTTCTGATAGTGTCCATGTGTAATTCCATGTAAATTATAGAAAAGAAGATAAATTTAACACTAAAAACTTTAAACATTATATAGTTATATGCCCCTTGCATTTAACAGTAATATTAATTACTAGCTGTGCCGCGCGGTTTCACCCGCGTTAAACTTTATAAATTATAGCTTATGTGTTATTCGTGTATGAATGGAAGATGTTTTGTTTCTTACAAAACATCTTCCACGCCAGCTGGTCACCGAGGAAGATTAAGACCAAAACCCTCCAAAGGATCAATTCATAAAAGAGAAGCTCTAGTTTGACTTTATATATTATTTTACTATAATATTTCATCAAAATCCGTTCGGTGCTTTTTGCGTGGAAATGTAACAAATATCCATACGTCCATACTCACAAATTATCGTATTTATAATATTACTAGCTGTGCTTCGCGGTTTCTCCCGCGTTAAACTTTAGAAATTATAGCTTATTTGTTATTCGTATAAGCACAATATAACAATATTTCATCTAAACCCGTTCCGCAGTTGTTACGTGAAAGAGTAACAAACATTCGCTTTTATCATATTAGTAGGATATGATAAAACCCCATCCTGTGGAAGAGCAACACTATTCGCTAGGTAATGCCGCACACTTGTTCTCTCCTTATCAGAGCAGCTGGTACATACACAGAGTATTGAGCGCAGATCAAGAGGATCGCGAGGATTTTATTAAGGTACTAGAAAATCAACTTTAGAGATCAAGTGCATATATGCTTGAACCTGACAAAATGCTCGCGCAGTCTCGCGCATTATAATGTTCAAGGATACATGCACTTTATTTCAATAATTTTAAAGTTGATTTTCTAGTGCCTTAATAAAATCCTCTCCGCTGCGCTCCTCTCGGTCTGCGCTGACCCTTACACACACACACTTGAGAATTAGCACGACACTAGCTATACGGAACTATTATATATAATTAATGCGGTGGGTGTTCTTATGATGAGTGGCTGGCCAGTTTTGTAGTTCTGCCTACATAATTAATTAGTTAATATAATTCGCTATTGTTAAGTTAGTTGTGTGGTATTTAAGTTGATAATATTTATATGTATTTTATGCATGTTTTGTCACAAGACGACACGCATTTGTAAAAGTACTGTAATCTATACATATAACAAAATCGTAGGAGAGTCAAAACTGTACATTGAATATTTTTTTAAAGTATACTTGGGGCGTGATCTACAATCGATATCGAAGCCAAAAATAACATTTTTGTCTGTTTGTCTGTATGTATGTCCGGGCTAAACTCAAAAAGTACTGCATGGATTTACTTCAAAGTTTGCATGAATATTACTAAGAAGTCGGGTCATCATATAGGCTACATATTATCACGCTATCACCTACGGGGGAGGGGCTGTGATAATTTATAAAATTTAACGCGGGTAAAACCGCGGGGCACATCTAGACTCCTATATTTTTTGTCAATAAAAAACCTTTAAGTTTATCAGTTATCTGGGTGCTTAACAGGCTCTGCCTGATACACATTTTATTTATTATATACTAGCTGTGCCCCACGGTTTTACCCGCGTTAAACTTTATAAATTAGAGCCTATGTGTTAATCCAGCGTGTCAGCTAACTCCATACTAACTTTTATTAAAATCGCTCCAGCCGTGAAAAAGTAACAAACACACACTCACAAACTTTATAATATTAGTGTGATTATTTTACTGCCGCGGGTAGCAGAAGGGACTTGGATATAACGGAAATAGAGAGTGTATTGGTTAGAGTAATCAGTTCTGGAGAATGGCACCAACATTTGATTACGATCGATTTGGCCAGTTTTAATGTCTGGGAAACTTGTATCGTGAATTATGAGAATCAAAAACAATCGGAGCAACTCAGGGACAGCCTGATATCGTTCATTGGTGGATAGGCCTCCCCGAAGGTTTTCATAACGTTGCTGTAGTCAACGCCCTTGGCATGCCAGTTAGCGACCGCAGTTAGGTGGTAGCTAGTACACAGGTGACACTGCTGCCAGACTACCTGGTCCCTTATACCTTAGTCGCCTTTTACGATACCCACGAGATAGTGTAGGGTGGCTCCGTTATTGTTTCTAGGCCGGATATCACACAGCCCAGGGACTTTACTCACGCTATATATACTTATCAGTTGATTAAAGTAACAACCATATTGTTTATAACGTGATAAGAACATAACATGTTACTACTATTTTGACAAGGAAAGTATTTAACAAATATTTAAAAAAAAAAACAAATTATTGTGCCATATATAATACTAGCTGTGCCCCGCGGTTTTACCCGCGTTAAATTTTATATATCACCACAGCTCCTCCCCCGTAGGTGATAGCGTGATAATATGTAGCCTATATGTTGACCCGACCTCTTAGTAATATTCATCTAAAATTTGAAGTGAATCCATTCAGTACTTTTTGAGTTTAGCCCGGACATACATACAGACATACAGACAAAAAATCAAAAAACTATATTTTTGGCTTCGATATCGATTGTAGATCACACCCCAAGTATCCTTTTAAAAAATATTCAATGTACAGTTTTGTCTTACCTACGATTTTATTATATGTATAGATGTTAATATCCTGGGACATTATTCTCACGGCCATCTTATCCCAAACTAAGCAGAGCTTGTACTATGGAAACCAGATAAACCAGTTCAACAATATAAAACCATGTTTATTTCCTGGTTGACACATTTTAAATTTATGCACTGGGAGATGGCTGAGAATAAAAATCATTCGCAGAAATCAGAAATCAGAAATCAGAAATCATTTATTTTGCAAAGAAATCATTTATTTTGCAATGGGAAGAATCTCTAGAAAAAATCACACTAATATTATAAAGGCGAAAGTTTGTGAGTGTGTGACTGTGTTACTTCTTCACGTCTAAACGGCTGGAGCGATTTTAATAAAATTTGGTATGGAGTTAGCTGACACCCTGGATTAATACAAAGGCTATAATTTATAAAGTTTAACTTGGGTAAAACCGCGGGGCACAGCTAGTATATAATAAATAAAACCTTTGTACATTGTATAACACAGATAATATAGTGAGCATACTCCAAAAAGAATGTTATATGTATATATCACCATCCACACTAGCAATTCTCACTTAACATTAGCTTTATATGTGGCCTTACTGTTAATATCTAAACATATAATAAAATCATAGGAAAATCATCTATACATATAATAAAATCGTAGGAAAATCAAAACTGTACATTGTTTATTTTTAAAAAAGGATACTTTGGGGTTGATCTACAATAGATATCAAATCCAAAAATAAGTTTTTAGAATTTTTGTCTGTTTATCTGTATGTATGTCCAGGCTAAACCCAGAAAGTACTGCATGGATTACTTCAAATTGGCATGTATATTACTAAAAGGTCGGGTCAACATTATAGGCTACATATTATCACACTATCACCTATGGAGCTGTGATAAATTATAAAATGTAACGCTGGTAAAACCGCGGGGCACAGCAAACAAATTAAATTTCATCAATTACAATTTTTTTTTTATACTGCTGATATTTAAACCTAGTCTATTTATCTACTACTACTGGTTACCCTCCATAAGTGTTGTCCAAGCCCCCCATAATAGGACTTCGGCATGGCTAAACTGATATCTAATGACCACAGGGCCAGGGGCTCTACCAGCTAAGTTGCCGAACATCGATTTCTTAAATGGCGTTCAAAAAAATTAAGGTTAAAAATGACTTAATCAATCGTTAAATCGGCTTCAACATTGACAATCTATTCCGGACCATTTATGACGTCACATGTGCTCATGGAAGCCGATTCAACGATTGATTAAGTAATTTTTCACCTTTATTTATTTGAACGCTTTTTAAGTAATCTATTTTCGGCGACTTAGCCGGTAGAGCCCCAGGGCTGATAGCTTAGCATGCTTTCCAAAGCACGGAGATCCTCAGGAATTATATCGCTTAAGTCACCTATCTACAGACTAAACACACACCTAGCTGCTTAACCACACCAATTGCTTATGGGCCGTTTTTTGCTACCTCTAATTCACTTGGTAATTGAATTTAAAATTAGTAAGCAATACTCCTTATAATCTATACATATAATAAAATCGTAGGAAAGTCAAAACTGTACATTGAATATTATTTAAAAAGGATACTTGGGGCGTGATTTACTATTAATATCGAAGCCAAAAATATAGTTTTTAGAATTTTTGTCTGTTTGTCTGTATGTATGTCCGGGCTAAACTCAAAAAGTACTGCATGGATTTACTTTAAATTTTGCATGAATATTACTAAGAGGTTGGGTCAACATATAGGCTACATATTATCACACTATCACCTACGGGGGAGGAGCTGTGATAATTTATAAAGTTTAACGCGGGTAAAACCGCGGGGCACAGCTAGTTAATATTATAAAATGAAAAATACATGTCTATGCTATGAGATCTACCATTACCATTTAGCATTACTTGATTAAACTCAGTATACACATCTGCTGTATTGATTAAGTCTCAATTTGATTTTAACAGATTCAGATCTATTTAGATCAGTATGTGGCCACTTTTCATGCCTTAAAGGAAGTCTCCATTGAATTCCCAGTAGTAGAGGCCTCGGGGCCTGAAGAACAAACAAACATATGCAGAGTTGACTTGGACTGTGAAGGGAGGTGAAGCAAGTTGTAGCTGATTTGAGAGTATACTCTCTCATTTGTGACAATCAATGAAATAAATGCTATGTAGTCAGTAGTTAACAGTAGCTGCACGTGTGGCGCAGCGGCTAAAACAGTCGCCTCGCCGCTTCGTGTCGTGGGTTCGGATCCTGCGCCGGACAATTATTTATGTGACCCATAAATAGATGTTCTGAGTCTGATTATATGTTTGTAAAGTACCTGGCGACCCTGGAGCAGACTCCATAATGCGGGTGATGACATTAAAAAAAAATAGTAGCCGTATTTTAACTGCTGATTGAAGAAGCATACTATGTAAGAATCCACTAGTACCTGAACTCGGGAAGGTCTACATCAAACTCAACATCAGCTTCATGCAGCACATTACATTCTTCATTGACTACTATTGCTTTTAGCTGAAACAAACAATTAATATTGTACTTGCTTGCTTTATACAATGTCAATGCTTGCTTTATGTTTTAAACTAATGAGCACTCGATTTTGTCTGGCATGGTGAGAGACCAATAACCAGATGCAAAATTATAAAATAAAATACACTTTATTGTACACAAAAAAGGACACTGGAACATTGGTTATAATGTACAATGGGCGGTCTCATCGCATTACATGATTTCTTCCAGACAACCTTAAGCATCTTCTACACGGATCTTGAAATCTATACATATAAATAAAATAGGTAGCTGATGTAATAAGGATTACATAGCCTAATTACTTAGGCTATGTAAATTCTAGAAAAATTCTTTCGTTTTAGAAAAATAAACATGCGGACAATGTTGCAGGTACAAATATAACTTAATTTGGAATAAGAAAAAATAAAATTCATTTAAGTATCATAATAAAAAAGAAATGAAAGAAATGAATTGACTGTTCGGTGGAAATAAGAAGTTAGTTCTCTTGTCATGATATATAATTGCATGATGTGATCTCCCATAATTGAAGGAACACATAGTAAAATGTGTATTGTATTATAAGCATGTGAGGTGTACTCTTTGTTTGCGGTGGAAATAAATAAATAAATGTTTCTTACTACATAAACATTATTTTCTACACATGATATAATATTATATTATGGCCCAAGAAGCCGCATGTAAAGTTTTTGTTTTTAAATGACTTGAAAAAGCAGGTTATCTATTTCATTGTTTTTTTTTTTTATTGGAATGTATTACGCGATTTCTCAATTGTCTGTGAAAGAATATAAAACTTTTTTATAGAAAATGCTTTTTTCATATTTAAATTGGTTTTTGTAATGAAAAGTTAGTCTTTAAAACAATAATTATTTACCACCTTTTTATAATGTTCCAGCAGCCTTTTCAATGCTTTTGTTCCAGTACAAGGTTAATATATAATAATTGGTAATAGCTAAAAAATAATACATAAAGCATATCTTATTTCCATCTAACTGTAACTAAAATATTACGTCATTCTTTTCATAGCATTACGAAGATTATTTTCGCTAATTAACTAAAACCTTATCGCTATTATCAATTATTTGACGGAATAATTAATTAGTTGTGGGATTGTCATTAACACGGTAAAAGCACGGCATGTAAAATATTTAATAAACTTCTAAATTACAGTAAAAATAACAGAAGGCATAGGAAAGATAAATTGCAATTTATAGAAGAAATAAACTTACTCGTTGTGTACTAAAATCAAATCCCAAAAAAGTTCTTTCCTTTAATATCTCAGTCATTTTTTAAGTTTTGTTATGACAGCACGGGCGCCACGGGCGGGCAGTGACACAGCAACTGTGCGTTCAGGAACGCGATATCGACTTTACTTTCGTTCGTGACTGTATGCCGTTTTGTCAAATTCCAGCGCGATTTCACGATATCATATTTTATTTTAGTTGAAGATTTAGCGTGGTAATTAATCGCTTTTGTCGGATGTTTGCTTATAATTTGATAAAGATGTCTCGCCAAGGTTTTGTTATCTTATTGAAAATAACGTAAGACGTACATAATCTGTAGGTACCTATTTATTTATTATTTAATTTGTACCATCATTCATACCCACCCACCACGAAACATGGCACGTATGATTAAAGCAACAGCCAAAATCACTGTCTAGTCATTACTCCACTATTCACATGAGGTAAGTAGGTAATGTATACAACGTGTAACAGAAAGTGTGAACGTAACTTAAGGGGGTTATAGGGTATCAGGACGGCTACCTATGGACGAAACTTCAAACAGAAATAATCATTTTTTATTCAACTAATAATTTATTATTCTATCGACAACCTAAATCAACAAGTAAGATTACCGACATTATGAACAACACTAAAAACTCAGCCGCAAGGGTAATGAACCGCAAACTCTTTGGGTACCTACTACTTAGACTGTAAATAAAAAGTGTGGTTCTGTACAGTCACATAATTTATTACACGTGTTGATTTTAAGATTCAATCAAATGTTTAACTGAATTTTTGCTCTAGTTTTTAAAGGTTCCCTGTAACGAAATTTTAATCATTCATACAAATTTGATAACTAGGAAAAATCAGTTAATTTAATTTAAATTGATATTTCGCAAGATATTGGATCTAGGAGAAATAAATAATTTAATTGACTTGTGTAACTGCAGATATTTTTTTGTGTGTTAAATAGTAAGAATATTAAATTTTTCTTTCAGTATGTGAATTTAATCTGGCCGGAAACGAATATGTACTTAATTTTTAATGCAAACTATACAAACTAACCAGATAAACACACAAGGTACGACTACTGATAAATTACGAAAAAATATGAATAATGTACTAGGCTCATATGAACATTAGGGGACATTTCGAATTCCGTCCTGATTTTGTCGCAAGGAACTCTAATACGGCGGCGAATACAAAGGATTGATGTAGGTAAATAATAAATGGTTAAATATTTTTTAGTATTCATCAAAGCGGGCCCCGCGCGCGTGCGCCGCGCCATTTGAATGTGTTCGAACTCATTGGTCTAGCGGTAGCGTGTTCAACTGCAGATAATAAAGTCCTGGGTTCAAATCCCGGGTCGGGCCAAAAAGTGATTATGGGAATAATGAAGTCCTGGGTTCAATTCCCGGGTCAGGCCAAAAAGTGATTATGGGATTTTTCCGTAAAAAGAAATTTCTCAGTATCAGCCCGAAGTCTGGGAGTTGACCATATTACACCCCCATGCCTCGGAGAGCACGTAAAGCCGTCGTTCCTGTGCCTGACCTCTTTCCGGTCGTATCGCTAGTAGTCCCATCAGATCATGAGAGTGATGGAATAGAAAGTGCAGGGGCACTTTCAATTCACCTTTAAAATTTAGAGTGTATCACTCTAAATTTTAAAGGTGTAACGACATATTAATCATTCCTACAATACATACAAATAAAAAAATATGAATAATGTACTAGGCTCATATGAACAGTAGGGGACATTTCAAATTCCGTCCTGATTATATCCAAAGTTACACTGATATGGCGGCAAAATCAAAGAGTTGATGTAGGTAAATAATAAACGGTTAAATATCTTTTAATATTCATTTAAGCTAGCCGCGCGCGTCGTCGATACCTAGGCGGCTCTTTTGACTGGACTCAAAGACGCCGCCAAAGGGGCCGCGTTCGAAGAAAGCCGCGAAATTCATCAAATATTGTGCAATTTCATTTATTTAATAAAAATATTAAAATCATCAGTTGTTCGTAAACTGCTGTCTATTTAGGTCGTGTTTAGTTACTAAATCGTCTAAAATGTCGTTTAGTAATGAGTAAAGTGTTCCGCGAAATCCTTAACTATGTCGTTTAGTGATCGTAATAATTTTGAAAATGTCGTGCATTCATCTATGAAAGAATAGCCTCAGACGTGCACTTTGTGATGATGAGGATTCATAGGTCACAGAATTTAAGGCTGTTTAATTACGAGGAACCTATGTCGTGAAGGGTACAGTGTCGCGATGGAGGCCACGCCTCTTTATAACTAAGAAACATGAAAGCTTTACGATTCTATGAATATGTTGTACATGAGAGAGACTGGTGTTAGTTGGCAAGTCTTAGAGTTAAGCTTTCGGTGTCGGTGCAGATTTTAGTGAACGTGAAATAATGAAATTCTTTCATCAGTACTGAAAACAACTTCAACTAGAAGTTAAACTATAAAAAGATTCTCGTAATGTGTTTGTGTATCACGTACTTATACGATGTAAAGTATCCAATAGCTATTCAGCAGTGCTATAAATAAAAACATAACTTGAACATAAAACAAAATATGTGTAGTGAGTGCAATCGGTATCAAACTACCAGGCGTGCATAGAAACACAGGTATGTCAAACAATTTCTAGCATAAATCAGAATCAGCTGTGCTGTGTTAGTACGGATGTTCGTTATATCGATAAAAATACTTGTCGATATATTGAATGGTATATTATTTTACGATCATGATTAAAATGATGGTATTTCGGTATGAGATTTTGTGTATAGGTAGGCTTAAGGAGACTGTATATGCCCCTTAAGTTACGTTCACTCTTTCTGTTACACGTTGTATATGAATTTGATGATCACGCTATATCTTGACAAGTTGTACCTACGTAATAATTGCGTAATCGGGAAAATATATCGTATCCTATATGATAATAAAATTGTAGGAAAGTCAAAACTGTACATTGAATATTTTTTTAAAAGGATACTTGGGCCGTGATATACAATCGATATATAAGCCAAAAATATAGTTTTTAGAATTTTTGTCTGTGTGTCTGTTTGTCTGTATGTATGTCCGGGCTAAACTCAAAAAGTACTGCATGGATTTACTTCAAATTTTGCATAAATATTACTCAGAGGTTGGGTCAACATATAACATATAGGCTATATATTATCACGATATCACCTACGGGGGAGGAGCTGTGATAATTTATGAAGTTTAACGCGGGTAAAACCGCGGGGCACAGCTAGTCGTATCATAAATGATAATTCTGTAGGTACTACTAAGTATTTCGAAAAACATACAACCGACGTCACACTTTCTTTATAAAAGCTAAGTTGTGTTGTGGTTGTGTTTTAGTGCCAACGCGGAAAAAGACAAATAGAAGTAGGTATTGTTTCTTTTTCTAAAACTAGTACCTAGTGTCTAAATCTAGTAGGTAAAGCTCCTAATAATGACTCCACTAGTTACTTTACTTGGGGAGACTTTAACAATGACTATAGGTACCTACTTGACATTTGACTAATTACGAAAACGCTACATAATTTTGAATTCGTTGCTTATCCACAAAAGGCATGAAGTAAGTATATAAGAAAAGTTTAATTCATAATTATTAAAAAAAACTTGATTTATGAAATTACCTGACACTGGCAAACACTCTTAACTAGAGAGACCATTAAAAATCCCTAAGTTTGCCATCTTTAAAAAAGAATTCTCAAAATCCGTTACTAAACAACTACCTAACGTGTATAACATGTATAAAAATAGGTACCTACATATCCTCCTTTTTTGAAGGCGGTATATCACCAACAACGTGATTTAACGTATTTAGTACCTACCTACAGAATTAACAGAACTGAAAATAACATGAAAGAGCTGTTGCAAAAAAAATAAAAGCAATATTTTTTTTAATTTTAATAAGTTTTTTGTCGGAGCAAACGCCCAGCCAAGCGCAGCGACGCAGTCAGAATATAACAGTAAAAATGCATTGTTTGCCTTTTTAGTTACATGTATGAATCATACAACGGAGGTTTACTAGATATACATAGATATATTTATACTCACCTAGTGTAGAATGCGTTCAGTGACCTATATAACATCATAGAATGACCGACGAGGGTACATGGCTAATTGAACAAAGTTCCTAATATAAGTCACCTGTGTGATCACCTAGGGACAAGGTTGTCGCTTTGTAAAATTTATAACGAAAATGTACCTACTTACAATGTAGGTTTTTATATCATTATTATGAAGTGAATGGTAAACTCTTAAATTGTGTTGTTACTGTATAAAATTCGGCCTTCAAATCGTATTCCACTGTATACATTGTAATTTCTTGATATTTAGAAGTTACCTATAAGTATATACGAATAGGTCAATATATAGGCTCATAACTAGATGCTCTTACCGGTCCGTAAGCGATCGGGAGGTTAATCAACTAGGCTCAAGGTCAATCCATAGATCAACCAAACCAAACCATCACCAAAGTGGTTTAATTTCTCAGCATCTCCGTGCTTCGGAGGGCACGTTAAGCTCTCGGTCCCGGTTGTAGTCATTACGCATCAGTTGTTAAGCCATGTCAGAGGCCTACTGGACGGCTTGAACAACTCTGACACTAGGGTAACCACTGCCCATACGGTAAGTAAGTAAGTATAGGAATAGGTATTATCCCTGTCAATGCAATTTTATTTTTAGGTCCGTGACAGTATTAATAATGCCTGGTTTCGATTTCGGCTGTGATGGCTAGTCTTAACGGAGGCTTAATATCTACGCAAAAGAAAATCTGTATTGCGATCTCATAAAGAAATTCAACATCACCAGCGACATATCAGGGAGTAGATATGACCGAACTATTTACGTGCTTTTCGAGGCGAGGCGAGGCGAGGGTGCAATACATACGGCCGACTTCTTTGGCAAGATATTCCCAGAAACATGGGTTAAAGTGCAATCGAAACCATGGTATTAGGTACCTGCGGTTAGACCAGCTACCGATAGACGAACAAGTCAGTTTACATACATATGTTGTTTATAATGACATTAACATGTAAAGTGCCTGGTACTTTAAAATAATATAGACGCTAAAATTAAACATTGTCACTCACATCCTGTAGGCGTTTTTAACACGCATTTGGCACTCTAACGCTATAAAGCCCTGTATCGTAGAGGACTTTAAAAACAAACATATCATGCATACAAAGCATTCCTAGACGCAGAAGAACTATATACGGACCACTCAGATAGTTTTTCTGTGCGGAAACGGGAAACTAACGCAGAACGCGAAGATGCGGTAGTAGCGACTATCGAGTAAACCATAACAACAGTGCTAAACGTGCAGATTTTTGAAGAAGTCCTATCAGGTCAATATTTATACTAAGTTGACCGTTAATGTCTTCTCAGCTCTTTACTTAGGTAATTATAACATTTGAAAGAGTGCCCCTAAGAGATAATAGAGAACGAATGCAAGTAATTATTCGTGTCAACATCGTTGAAACTTTTTTAAACGCTTGCCTTTCACGCCGCAAGTCGTTGGTTCGATTCCCACCCAGGACAGATAAGTATTTGTGTGGATGAACATGTCTGTTTGTCTAGTCGAGTTTATATAAGTATGTATTTACAAAAGAAAGGTGGTAGGTACGGTATATGTATTATATCGGTTATCTGGTTTCCATAGTACCCACAACCTTTTCTTAGTTTGGGATTAGATGGCGGTAGCGGTACCTATGTGAATAATGTCCCAGGTTATTTATATATTATATAATTAAAATTATTTTACACTGTTTAGTTGGATTTGAAACTGTGCGACTTTTACAGGGTGCGGCGGGCTTTCCGTCGGGTCGGGTTGAATGGTATGCTGGCAATGTGACAGCTCTGTCACATGGCCGGTATATCATTATATAAGCGTAGGTGTCGTAGCGTTACTCAGTAGCGACACCAGTATTGGCAGAAGGCCAAATAAATGAGGTTGGAAAGGACTTCCGAACAGGGATCTAAAGGGCGGTTATCTAGCCATACAATTGCGGAGTGGAAGGTAAATGCGGACACCACCACATTAATTTCCGTTTAAGCGGAGCATGTATGAAGTACCATGGACAACAAACATAGTAAACTTAAACAAACAAGTAACTTAAACTGAATAAATAGATAGTTTGTTTTTAAGGCAGTTGTTATTTAATTCTTTATTGTGACCATATATTATGTGTCCACGGAAAGTTCTAAGAAAAGCGTAAGGCAAAGCAGCCCCTCACCGCTTTAACCTTATTTTCTTTATAGATTCTAAAATTATGATCCGATGTGAATAAAATGTATGTACCTACATAAATAACAAAATACACGAAAATAAAACGCATTGCATTGAGATCTTTCCTTTTTTTTTTAATTCGGTTACAAATATGTGACATATATTTGTAACGTTTGTTTTTAGGCTTCCGTACCCAAACGGTAAAACGGGACCCTATTACTAAGAATTCGCTGTCTGTCTGTCCATCTGCCACCAGGCTGTATCTCATGAACCGTGATAGTTAGACAGTTGAAATTTAAATTACACAGATGATGTATTTCTGTTGCTGCTATAACAACAAATACTAAAAAACAATTTTTTGCTCCTTTTTATAGATAATGGTACGGAACCTTTCGTGCGCGAGACCGACTCGCACTTGGCTGGTTTTTTATTGATTAAAACGTCTACTTTCAAATCAAATCAAATCATTTATTATTCATACACAAAGGACTTCTGAATAGACTGTATGTTGATGATGTCTTCGTTTCTTATTGTTACGCGATTTTGTTTATTTGTTTTTTTATATATAAAATGTAGTTTACTTTCGCGTATTATACAAAATTGTTAACGGATATTCTACTAACCTTGATTGTTATTTTTCCGACGTTTCGACCAAGGTGCTACTGGGGGCTTCGAGTTTTTGAGCTACCCTCACTGGATCGTTTGTCCCACTACTAAAGCCGGTGTCACGTTGCACTGAGTCTCCTCTTAGCGTTACCTGTACACACGGACACGACCCTATGATCTTCGACCCCAAACTCTTTCTCTTTCGGTGGCAAAAGGTGCGGTGCAAAAACTTGGATTATTGATTAAAAATGTGTCTGCGGGTGGGTATGCCGGATTCGCACCGATTAAACCTACCTGTCGTGGACTACTCTTGGCGCCTGATGCGGGGAGTCCCGGGAAGGCGGGTATGACTGCCAGGACTCGCTTCACGGCCTCCCAGGGCGGGCACTCCTCCAGCGTATGCTGGGCAGAGTCCAGGTCGCTTCCGCAATGGTGACAGTGTGTCGTCGCCTCTCGGGCTATCTGGCACAGATACTCACCGAAACACCCGTGTCCGGTGAGTATCCGTATCAGTCTGTAGGTGACTTAACCGTCCTTCCTACCCACCCAGGCCTCGAGCTGAGGCAGGATGGCACCAACGGCATAATCACCGAAAAATCAAAATGATCCCATTGAAATCAATGTAAAAGTATAGAAATCTTGAAAGATATTATAATATATTGTACGTGCCTACATTCAGCAATAAATAATTGATTGATGTTAATATACTTATTTCTGGAAAAGTTCTAATTACCTAAAACCCTGTTTTCATTAGAATACCAAAGTGACATTTTTTAATGTCAACTCGTAGACAGAGAAACCAAGTAGTTTCTCTGTCTACGTGTCAACTGTATATTTTTTTTATTGTCTATGTGCATTTCATATGCATTGAATTGAAAGTGTAGGCGTGTAGAATAACAGACCTATAATAAAAAAAATATTTAATTAATAAAAAACCCAACTGCGTAACTAATGAACCAAACTCCGTACATAGATAAAGAACAGAAAAGAAAAAAACAAGCACATACATGGCTGGTGGTCTAATATTATATAATGTACTATTGAATGAATAATATTGAAGAAAATAAAATATATTCTGATAATGGAACATAACAACTGAACAGTCGGGATCCATTAGTCGACAGCCAATCTAATTTGTCAATGGATCCCGACTGTTCAGTTGTTATGTTCCATTATCAGAATATATTTTATTTTCTTCAATATTATTCATTCAATAGTACATTATATAATATTAGACCACCAGCCATGTATGTGCTTGTTTTTTTCTTTTCAGTTCTTTATCTATGTACGGAGTTTGGTTCATTAGTTACGCAGTTGGGTTTTTTATTAATTAAATATTTTTTTTATTTTGTACTTTTTAGTTATGAGTTCCTAGCTAGTTTCATAAATAAGTTAACCACATTATATATTATAATTGTTGTTCTTAATTTTGTTTAAATATTTTTATCATTCATTATCTAGATTTAGTTATTAAATATTATTCTTTCATTTATTTATTTCACTTAAAATAGAGTACAGTGGTGGTCTTACTATTAGGTTAGTCTCATCAATTTTAATCATAAACAGCATGCGAAATGTGTGATTGTTATATGTCAAATTTTACACAAATAATATAATTAATTAAATAAATCACAGTTTTTTTAAGAGAACCCCTGCACTATGGAATCTAATCCCTGTGTTGCAGGGTACTTAACAACATATAATAGACGGACACAAATTACATCCAGACTCAGAACAACTATTTATGGGTCACACAAGTAGTTGTCCGGCGCGGGACTCGAACCCACGACACGAAGCGGCAACGCGACTGCCTTAGCCGTTGCGCCTCACGTGCAGTCAAAAATTTGATTTGATTGAATAGAATGATTTTTCTAGGAGCCACAGTCTGAGTTGGTTTTTGAACTTTGCCGCTGAAAAATGTCTAATATTTTGCGGCAAAGCATGAAACACTTTCACACATACAGCATTGGAACTTTTTTGAAATAGTGTTGTATTAGTTATCATGTTGCGAGGAAAAACATCTTTAGCTCTAGTAAATACTGTGGTTGCGTTTTCACAAATACACCAATTTGAAAAATGTACAAACACACTAGTCATAATTTTTAGTCCTTTTAACAATGATTTACATGAGACAAACGGAGGAGTACCTGTAGTTGCTTTAACGCATTTTTTGCAATAGAAATGCTCTCGATTTATCTGTTGAATTGCCCCATAGATATGCCATCAATATCGATTGGTAATAAGGCTGTTTTGCGAAGTCGTGACAAAACGTTTACAAACCTATTCATTCTGATGCATATTTGATCAATGTGCAATTTCCAGTCACAATAACGATCAACTGTTATTAGTCCGATTAAGGAATGACTCAAAGGAGCGTATAGAGTGCGTGAGCGGGAACCTAAGGGATATTTTCAGAAACTTGTTCAAAGTACTTAGAGGGAAAACATACTAAAAGTCCTGACGTCTAGGAGGTGAGGCGGAGGGAGGAGGGGGGAGGGGGACAAAGACCTCAATTTTAGGTTTTTTGCTAATATCTTTAAAAAGGTGCGTTTTAGCAAAAAATATTCTAAGATAAAATTAAAGCTTACAAAATTCTGCTACACGCTCCAGAAATATAGAAAATTTAAGTTATTCAGCGGAACTCTTACAGATGCCTTGAGAAGTTTAGGAGACCTGATATACTTCTGGAGGGAGGTGTGTTGGATGGAGTGAAGGCCGTCATGGCTCACATTAGTCCCGATGAGGACCATTGGTCTTCATCGGGACTAAGTGCGGAAACCAAAACCACTAGCATATTAGTGGGAACAAGATGATGATGAGTTATTTAGCGTGATGACCATTACCTGATGCCCGATATATCTCTAAATTTATTTTAACATAAGCTGGGAGTACCTCCACGAGGTAAGGGCGGTAACAGTAAGATATCGCGTTTTTTTGTAACAGCAGATAACTGACCTTAGGCGGGAAAAACATCATGAAGATTGCTTTTCGCTCAATGCTCACTGTAGGAAACGCCACCTTACTGGCTAAAACTGAAAAATGACGATGAATGAATGAATGACAAAAAATGAGATGCAATAGCATGGTAATGAACACATCCTCTTCTTACACTCATTTACCGGCTACGATACAACATCAGCAACGTTTAGAAGAAGCAAGGTGGGTTTCTGTAAATTGTATTTAAATTCGGAAATTATTCAGGAAGCAGCAAAAATTTTTACGAAGTGTTGGGTTAGTCGTGCTTTGGGATCTGAGGCACAACTATCGACAGGTGACTGGGTTTTCGTATACAGCTGTCCGTAGAACCTCTCGATGTCTCCCAGCAACTCAGGCGTGACGATTCTCCCATCCTCAGTCTTCAGCTTCGTCAGTTGGCTCTGTCCAACAGACAGTTCTCTTGCAAACACTTTAGAGCCTTTGTTCCGCTCTATAGCTTCTTCAATACAATTTGGATTAAATTGACGCGTGTCGCGAGTCAAAGACTTTAAGATCTGTCTGTTGAGCTGCCGGTATCTGGTAGCATCATCAGAGGATGTCAGAACCATTTTCCGTCTTTCGTCCATAAGCTGCAGGGTATGGTCAGAGATCTTTTTGGTTCTGTTTGTACGGTGGGCCTTGAAGACCTTAGACCCAGCCGTATGGACAGCTTCTACGAGCCTGTCGTGGTATGAGTCCACTTCCTCGCAATCTGCTAGGCATTCGAAACGGTTTTGCAGTTCGAGCTGAAAGGGTTCAGGGTTTCGGATGTAGATGAGTAAAGGTCGGAGCGTAGACTTTATCAGTCGGAACCTCTCGAGCTTGACATTTAGGTTCAATGAGCCTCTCACCAGTCGGTGATCGCTTCCGGTTTTAACCGTATTGATTACTGAGACGTCATTGAACATCTGTCTGCTCGTCGACAAGATAAAGTCTATCTCGTTTTTTTTTACCATCGGGGCTTACCCAGGTCCATTTGCGGTTTTCCGGCTTCTTGAAAGAGGAGTTCATCATAAAGAGTCCCTCCTTCTCCATGAAGTCGGCCAACATTTGGCCCCGGGGATTCCGGTCTCCAGTTACAAATTGCCCCACTCTCAGCTCATCCCCGAATCGTTTAACCAGCTTCGCGTTAAAGTCCCCCATGACCACAGTGAAATAAGAGTTCGAGGTATGTATGGCTCTAGAAATATCCTCATACATGACCTCAACCTCATCCTCGAAGTGCGTATAAGGTACGCAACCCTAGTCGACACACTCCCGATTTTCATTATGTTGTGGACGAGGGACTTGGGTACTATGAACCCAAAACCACCTTGGGACAGTTGGTCACCCTCCCGGAAATAGAGCAGATTCCCAGATTTCAGGATTATAGTGTCCACCCCCTCTCTTCAAACTTCAGATAATCCTATTATGTCCCAATGTAACCTGCTCAATTCTTCCTCCAGTTCGGTTATCTTCTCGTCGGTCCGCAGTGTGCGTGTGTTGTATGTTGCCAGGGCCAGAGGTCGTCGGTTTTGGTAACGCGGAATCTGCCGGGGATTCTTAGCACCCCCTGCCCTGCCGTAACCACGACTGTTACCACGGCTGGGAATAGCAGGGCTGCCGGGGACTGGGGGCCGCGGTTTAATTGTGTCCTTCATTTGAGGGGATCTGCCATAATAGCCACGCTTGGCAAACAGGTTGGCAATCGCAGTAAGTTAGACATTGGTACTCATGAGAACGCTGCTGCCCATTCTCTGGTATATATTCCCTCGGGACGACTTCTATGTCCCCCCGCGGGATGAGAAGGGGTGGCGATATTCTCTAGGCCGTCACCACACAGCCACTAAGAGCCACTAAGAGAGTAGCTAAATATAATTCCTGAAGCACATATCACCAAGTGCAGCAGTGGCTCGGGAATGAGCTGCTCCCTCAAGAGTGGGGGTGGAAAAATTTATGGTGATATCTTGGCGCCAAGAACAACAAAAGATTTACCGGCGCCCCAGGTTTTACTAAATATAATATTTTGTCACTGCACCAAGGATTTTAGCAGCAGCAAATGTGGATGTCGCAAAGCTATGCTAAAATTTTCTACTGCGTGCCTTCATTGCCAAGGAAAATGCTTCAACGGCGTGTCTTTTAGCGAGGAAGACTACGAGAATGACCATGAAGATGATTGAAAGCCCTCTCAGCAAGAGGAAGGCGAGGAAGAAGATACCACAGAAAACGACCTTTTTCCAGGACCCTCACGACCTAAGAGAATACAAATGTGAATCATTCACAGAATTCGACTTAGAAACTAATATTTCAAAACATTTTTTAATTGCACTTTTCCAGAGCCTGTAGTTTGAAAACGGATGGGATATGGAAAAGTATCAAAGTTATAGAAAATTTTATAAGCTTTCATTTCATCTTAGAACATTTTTTGCTAAAACGCGGCATTTTTGAAATATTAGCGTAAAACCTAAAATTGAGGTCCTTGTCCCCCTCCCCTCCCTCCGCTTCGCCTCCTGAACATCAGGACTTTTAGTATGTTTTCTCTCTAAGTACTCTGAACAAGTTTCTGAAGAAATCGCTTAGGTTCCCGCTCATGCACTCTACAACTACTTTATTAATTATACTATTTACCAAAAAACTTCACACTCTCTTCTTTGTTTATGACCATTGTATTTTATATTTAGTAAATATGATTTACTTATTTTGCTCAAAAATTGAATAAAGTGTGTCTTGCTCAAATTCGCGGTCAGATTATTTTTATCAAGCGAATTAATTTCTATCGTATTATTAATATTTATGTCAAAGTTATTTAACAGATTCTATGCCAAAACTATAAGGATGTCGTCTGCAAACAAAGTGCATGTATGATGAGTTATATCTGGTATGACATTAATATAGAAAAGAAAAAGAGTCCATGCTTATTTACGAGATAGTCCGATTGGCAAAATTTAATTAGAGTTCCACTTTCCAGAGTGGCATTTTTTTTTCTATTTTCTTTTTAATCTATATGTTATTCTTATATGTTGTTCTTTATACCTTTGTCATTGCATTTAAAACAATTCGATTTTGGTAGGTACCTACCTATATATAGTTTTTCAAGTGAAGTTAAGTACTAAATCGTTTGAAGTTGGAGATGGGCGACCGTGTTAGCCGTTAGATACTTTAGGTAGTCCAATATACCTAATAGATACTTTAGTATATGTCCATCAACACTCGCACGCACAGTCATACGAAGTTTTCGTCTTTTCATCGTAAATTTCTACTGTTTTAAAACCTATATGTGAGAATAGTTGTTACGCAACTTTAAATCGATATAGCTCCTAAACGGCCGGTCAAATCGAAAAATGTTGAAAGAAAACTAAAAATGTTTTTTAAATACCTATTCAACGATACCTCACATGACATAGTTTGTTGACTTAATTTTTTTAAATTTTCACAATATGGCGTCCAGTAGTCGCCATATTGAATTTTCACTAACGTCATGTCTTTAGTGACACTTTCCGGACTGAAAGGAATCGATTGACGTGCGAATCATTAAAATCGGTCCAGGCGTTTGGTCTGTATAGTGCTTCAAAGGAACATACATACATACATAGCCTGATAAACACATTACCCTTTGCGTCCCGCAGTCGGGTAAAAATAGGACATTCGTTTCCGGCGCGCTCAACACGTCACAGATCTACAGTACAAAAGTTTTATTCTCACTTTTGTTGGTATTCTGCTCGCGAGCTTTGTTCGCTATAACAATATTGATTGACAGTAAAGGTGATCATAATAATATACTATTCATGTATGTAAAATAAAAAATATTTATCACGAGATGTAACTAAATTACAACTACCTAAAACATCAACAACTCTTTTCAAAAGAAATTGTACATTTATGATAATTAAAATCTTTAACAAAATCCCTAGAGATATTAGAGAACTCCCATTAAGAAAATTTAAAACACATCTAAACAAATGGCTTATAGAAAAATGACATAAAACCATGATATTTATTCAACTAATAATAGTATTGCACTCAACTTTAGAAATAAGTATTGACATTGTAGGTTGTGTAGTGGTGATTGACTTATATTATTGACATTTTTGAACTTAATTTAACTGTAGACTGTATTGTGTATTATAATTGTTATATTTCTGTGTTTCTATTTGATTGTGTTGATTCGTGAATTATGTATTAAAAAAAATTTTATTCAATAAATTTGCATACCGAAGTATCGGTGAAACATGCTGTACTTACCTATTGTATAATGTATTTTGTACCATCTTTGTAACCATGTCTCGAGCAAATAAACGATTCTATTCTATTCTATTCTGTCCTATATACTATTGACTGCCTCGCTGGTCTAGCCGTAGCATGATCAACCGCAGATATTGAGGTCCTGGGTTAAAATCCCGGGTCGGGCCAATAAAAAAATTTGGGATTTATGCGTAAAAAGACTTTCTCAGTATCAGGCCCAAATCTGGGAGTAGACGATATTACACCCCCTTGCCTCGGAGAGCACGTATAGCCGTCGGTCCTATACCTAACCTCTTTCCGGTCGTGTCGCTAGTAGTCCCATCGAATCGGATCATGATAGTCATGGAATAGAAAGTGCCCCTGTGTTTGCGCACACACATGTGCACTATAATATTATTAAATTGCATACTATTATTTAATGGTTAGCTTTTAGTGACGTTTTGTGTAACTGTTTTTCTACGTTAATACGCGAATAAGAAGAAGCACTAACCAATTGCCTAAGTGAGGTAGGTCGGTATAGGTAATTATAAATATAAATGCAACATATTTTTTTAGGCTAGGTTCCAATGACGTCAGAAATTTCCAATGAATAACGAAATAGTCCCTCATCGTTAGTTCGAAGGCGCAGATAGCGATACTATGCTGAAATTCTTTGGTAATTATGAAATATGCGGGCCGGTTGACATACTTGGTATTACTTTCTTGCCTTTCACTTCACAGGGCGTGGGTTCGGTTCGCATCCAGGACAGATATTTGTGTGCATGAACATGTCTGTTTGTCCTGAGTCTGGGTGTAATTATCTAAGTATGTATTTACAAAAGGAAAATATTATATGTAGTTTTAGGAATTAAATGGATTTTATTATAAAAAAAAGGTTTATTCACACTTCAGAATAAATAATTAGAAATCAACAACAATTTTCTTATGACAAATCACTTATAACGATAATCACAGTAATCACTGCATTAAACTACACTTAGGTTTGAAATAAATCGTTACGTAATCCAGCAGAGCTTCCGCACGCGACGACGTCTGGGCCCGAAAAGAGAGGGACGCACTTTTTTTTTTTTTTTTAACGTGACGCGTGCAGTTAGCCTCTCGGCTTTTACTGCTTCACCGGACAGTAGGGGTGAGCGTGGGCTCTAACCGGCCTAGCAAATATAAACTACAAACTAAGTACCCGCGCCGGAGGGCGCCCCCTGTGGGGCTCGAACCTCGGCTCTGGGCGGATACTGACGGGGAGAGGGCGAGAGATCATGGTTTTTAGGGAGTTTAGTGCAACTTTCGCTCTACGTTAATGACATGACGCGGCCCCCCGTCCGCGTTGAGGGGGGCTTTTTATCGGTACGATATGCAAACTAAGAGTCATGGAGGACGCTGGTGGTCGCGACGCGTTCGCAGTCGTACTCGCATCCGGCGAGTACGAAATATCGGTTGTGCAGTGTTGCGAGAGTCTCTAATCGATTTGATGTGCTCAAGGTAAACGGTGGTCTCGTCGTCCGGTTCGTCTAGGACGTGCTTCGGACGACGGTGCTTAATTGTGAGTCGGAGGGGAGTGTAATTGACCGCCTGTACCACCAATTTCCTTGGATGGTGAGTGGCAGAGTCAAAATACCTTTTGGACGTTTGCTTCATCCATTGCCTGATGGTAGGCAATTGGAGATCGGCATGGAGGCTTTTGTTACGGACGAACCATGGTGCGCCCACGGCTCGTCGCATAAACTTGTTCTGGACTACCTGTAGGAGGTGGATGAGATGTTCCTTAGCGTGCGCGAAGACCGGGCTCGCATAGGTCGTCTTGTAAATTCTCACCTTGTTTACAAGGGACATTTTACTGCGTGCATTCAGGAGGCTGTGTAATCGATAAAGGGCAAATGAGGCACGGTTGCGAGCGTATCTCAGATGGTCCTTGAAGTTTAACTTCTGATCGAGGATCACTCCCAAGTATTTGGTTTTCCTCTCCCAGGGGATCGGTTTACCAAACATTCGGACAGGATCTGTGGTGGGCGCGGGGTGTACCCTAGAGAAGAGCACGGCTGCGCTCTTGGTCGGGTTGACTTCGATCCTCCATTTCCTGAACCATTTGCCGAGGGCATCGGCTGAGGATTGGAGTTCTCGGTGAATGGCTGACGGGTCCCTACTGGAGTAGTAGAGAGCCGTGTCGTCAGCGAAGAGGGCTAGATGAGCCTTCTTGGGTCTGGGGATGTCGCTGGTGTACAGCGAGAACAGGAGCGGGGCAAGGACTGAGCCTTGGGGAACTCCTGCACGTATCGGTCGGAGGGAGGAGTAATTTCCCTCGACGCGGTAGCGAAACGTTCGGTCCGTAAGGAAGTCTCGTAGGATGTGCACGAGACGGTCAGGCACTTTGAGTTTAATCAGCTTATATAATAAGCCGTTGTGCCAGACCTTGTCGAACGCTTTGGTCACGTCGAAGAAGATTGCTCCTGTGTGGGATCTTTGACGGGCAGCTTTCACTAGGATGTGTTCGACAATGCGATGCACCTGGTGAACGCTGGAGTGTCTGGCTCAAAAGCCAAACTGCTCGTCTGGGAGAATATCGTTTGCGTGGATGTACGACGACAAACGGGCGTGGATGATGCGCTCATAGAGTTTCCCCATGGCGCAGAGAAGGCTAATGGGGCGGTAATTCGCCGGGTCGGATTTGGATTTAAACGGCTTCGGGATACCAATCACGTTCGCCTGTTTCCACTGGTGTGGAAAGATGTTGTTGGAAAAGGCCGCGTTGAAAATCGCGACCATCAGGCTAAGTAAAAGCAATGATGATGACTCCAGACCGGTTTCGGTCACGGCGACTGCCTCAGCTCCGTACAGATAGTTGTCGTTGGTGTGCTCGCATATGACTACAGTAGCCAATCTTATTTGAGAAGGTCCGCGCACATTGCGGGCATGTGAGCACACCATTATTAAAATTATAACTGATCGCCGCAGGTGGTCGGGCTTTCAGTTCGTCACGTCTAAAAGCAATGGGAGTTGCTTGAAAACGCGATTGGTGAGTCCGTCATAACCGGGGGCTTTACGAGGGTGGAGTTTCATGATCAGAGTTTTAACCTCTTCGATGGTCACTGACCTCAGGGGATCGTCGTCGTCGTCGACGTCTGCATCCTCCCGGGAGGGGGCAGTTGGGGTCGGAGGGAGAGGGATGGCGAGCCTACGTTCTACCTCGGAGTCAACCTCATTGAGGTGCTCCGGGTCTACTGGTAGGTTGCTGGGAGAACATTGGGTCTCTAGATTGTCGGCCATGCATTCGGCTTTTTCGTCGTCATCGAACGCGGGGCGTTGATTCGGACGCGTCAGCGGGGGGATGGTCCAGTCGGTGTCTGTCTTGAGTCGCTTGCAGAGATTCCAAAAGGCCTTCCGCGAGGGTTGAATCTCGGCTAACGTCCTATCCCACCCGGATTCCCGCCTCTCGGTCATGCGTTCACGTACAGTACGCTGTAGTTCACGCATTCGAGTGCGGTTTTCCAAGGTGTTATAGGAGTCGAAGGCTCTGATGGCCGCGTTCTTCTCAGTCACTAACTCACGCAAATCCTCCGGGAGCTTCCACCGTCTGAACGCGTCAGCCGCTGGGACCTCCCGGGAACATTCGTTCACTTGGATTTGGACGTGAGTCGTGAAAGAGCCGATAGCTGCGAGCGTTTGCTCGGGGGTCTCTATGAGGGACGGTATCGAATCTAAGTGCACCGACGTGGCTGACTTGAGTTTACCCTCAAGTTTCTGCCAGTCGGTAACATATCTGGGTGGGAGGTTGCTATCCGCGCCAGAGTGGCTTGTGCGGGAGGCAAGACTAAGGATGACCGGTCTATGGTCAGAGTCTAACTCGTGTAGCACCTCTACAGAAGCCAAACGTAGGTTTGTATTCTTAAGGAGCGCTATGTCGAGTATGTCGGGTCGGTGACCGTCAATTCTAGGGAAGTGGGGGTCGGTTCGAGAGGGACTATAGGGTCGAACGGTATGATTGCCAAGTGATTAGCAAGTGCGCGGCCGTTCGAGTTGCTCGTACGGCAGCTCCATTGCTCATGCTTGGAGTTTAGATCGCCTGCCACTATGACAGAGCCATCTAAGTCATACAGTACTTGGAGGTCGCTAAGTAGCATCTCCTTGTCTGGGGGGAGGTAGGCCGAGACTATCGTGATTGGCTGATGGCCTGTCATGCCTATTCGACAGACAGAGACCTCAATGTTCTTCAGCACGGGAGGGTCCAAAGGTACGCAATGCAGTGATTTCTTAAAGTAAATCAGCGTGCCCCCTCTGGCGGAGTGGGTCCTATCGTTGCGAACTATACGATAGTTGGCAACTGTAGGACTCCTCCGTTTACTCGGTTTGAGGAATGTCTCTTGGACGACGAAGAGATCAAGTTGATGATCGCAGAGGAATTCTGCGACTTCATCGCGTTGTCTCGCTAATCCGTCTGCATTGTAAAACCCGATCTTTAGAGATCTGGGTTTTAGCCTGCAAGTGGTTTGGGTAGTCATTAGCGGGTGTACAGCCATTACGGTTGCAGGGATTTGATAAAGCGGCGGTAGACGTGAGCCGCGTCGATGGCCAGTTGGATATTGGTCGGATCAGCTTCGGCCCTCTGGGAGAGGTCCTCAAACTGGTCGAGCAACTCCCAACCTTGAGTCTTAATGCGCTCGGCAAAACCTGAGGCGCGCCCTTTGCTGTTCGCTTGGGGCGCCCGGGTTTTGGGCGCTGAGGCCGATGACTTTGAAGTCTGGGCTCCTTTGGCCGGGGCCTTTGGAACCTGTGACTTCTTAGTAAGCGGGTTGTAAGCCCAGCCCGATTGGACTGGGGCGGGAGGGGACGCGCTGGTTGTGGGTTTGGGGGACGCCTCTTTAGCTGGGACTGGCACAGCCTTAGGGGCGACCACCTCACCCGCAGCCTTGGGTGCGGTCGAGGGGACGTAATCTGGCAGAGGCCAGTGTGGTCTTGCTGGTCGCAGGGATGTCTGTTGGACATCCAAGGACATTAGCGGGGGAGGGCTTGCTTGGGGATTGGCGGAGCTAGTCTGCGCCTGAGGCTTACGAGCGTTGCGCTTACTGCGAGTCCTCCTGGCGGGTCTCCTCGCCGGAGCCTTGGGACAGCCGCGATAGTTCGCAGGGTGTCCCAAGGACTGGCAGTTGACACAACCAGGTGGCTCGGAGCATTCGCTACGATCCTTAGGTCTGGGGCATTCGGAGGTGTGATGACCTGGGGTCAGGCATTTAACACACCTCGGGGCGACGTGGCAGTTCTTTGACGAGTGCCCGTACAGTTGGCAGTTGTGGCACTGCCCCTGTACGGTCCCTCGCCGCGGCGGCTCGACGACGATGCCGCCGACGCCGCAAACTGTTTTTAGGACAGTCAGGATTTTCTGTCCTTCCTTCGAGTCGTCAAAGTGGACCAGCACCATATCGAAGGGCTCGCCACCGTTTGATCGGCGCATCCGATGCACCTCTCTCACGGGGTACCCTTAGGTGGTTAGGTCCTCCTTGATGGAGTCGATGGGAAGGTAACGGCACACTCGGCGGATAACCACGCGGAGTGTTATGTCCTCAGCGGTGCCGTAAGTGTAGTAGTCTACCTTACGTGCATCGAAGAGAGCCGTCGTTGTCCTGTATTCAGTGGGGGTCTGCAGCTGTATTTTGTACATCTGCTCCTTGAGGATGTATGTAGTGCTAAGTGCGACTACACCTTTGGACTTTAACGTGTTGGACAAGTCTTCCCACTTATCGATGCTGAGTAGCATGATAGGAGGGGGCTTGGTGATCTTGGCCGTGAGGCCAGAGGGTTTGGCCTTTGCCTGGGAGGCGGAGGCGCTTGTAGTGGGGGAAGAGGCGACAGAGTTGGTGACGGAGGGTCTCTCCGTGCGCAACTTCTTCGTCTTGGCGCTCTTTTTGCTCTTCTCCTGAGTTGAACACTCAGAATCGGAGCCCGAAGAGCTGCCAGACGAGGACGATGACGACTTGTCGCCGCGGGTCCGCTTGTCAGCTTTCCCGCGCCTGACGGTTGTCCACTCGTTGTGGGCGTCGTCATCGCTGTCAATCTGTACGACGTCCATCTCTTCCTCTGTGGCTAGAGGCTGAGATGGAGAGGGGGTACGGTTACGGGGGAGTGGCGACTGCCTGTCCGTCGCGTCTGGGTGAACGGGGCAGAAGAGGAGGGGACGGAGAGACTGAGGTTCTCCTGCGCTGTTGCGCCGGAGCAAGGGGGGTCGTCTAACATGAGTTTAGTCTTCACAGTCTCCATCAAGTTTGCCCAACCAGCTGGGTCGGACTTGAGGAGCTTGAAGACAGCCTCAATGAAGCGGGGATCCTTGGTAATGTCTACCATGGAGGCGGGTACGGGGGCGGCCATCTTGTGATGGTTTTAAAAGCCTAACAGCTACCGAATTTTACGTTAGTTCGCTCCCGGAGCGTTCCGAGAAGAAGAACTAACAAGAAACTTCTCGGCTGTCGCTCTAACAATTGAATGTCCCTAACAACTATCACCTCGGGTTGGACGGGCCCGAGGCTGTGTTGGTGTGTGTATCACCCTCCTCGCCGGGTTAGACGAGGAGGTATGTGTACCTATGGTGAGCCCTAAGCTTGTATCCCTCTCGCCAGTCTTATTGTGCGAAAGGGTTCCTAGCAGCTCTAATGCAGAGGGCGATATGGGCCGAAGCCGTCAGCACCTAAACAACAAGAGAGAATGGGAAGGTAGGTTAAGGAGGTGGGATTCCGATTTGGAGTTGACTAGGGTAGCCCCCAAGGCCAATGATTCCAAACCGCTTCCAATTAACTGGCGTTGCTCTGAAGGAGCAAGGCCTAGTGCTTGGGTCTACACTAACTTGGCTTAGTTGGCACGGTTACGTTTCCACCAAGTACCACTAGAAAAGTGGATTTTCCCTGAAGGGGCACGAAAGTACAAAGAAACACACACTATATTGGGGTAGCGCTGTCTTGAAAAAGACGCCACTACACCAATTAATAGTGTGAAGGTTTGCCGAGATTCAACCAATCTAACGATCGATTTATCTCAACTGACGAACGTACACGAGCACGTATAGTCGGAAATAGTCGGGTAAAGCCAGGAGCGCACGAACGTGTCCGTGCGCGTCGACTGTCAAAACGAGACTAGAGGGACGCACTGGTTGACTGGGCCTTATATAGGCAAAGTCCGATGTGATTCATTGCCAGTCTTCAAAGTTCCTAACACGGCCTCTCCTGACTTCGCGTCGACCACGACCGCGCTTTTTCAGCACCACCAGGAGACACGGCGAAGCTATGATCGCCAGCTCCTACTGCATTAGACAGCTCACCGTTATCAGAATCATCATCTGCGTAAGAAACAAACAGTTAATTATCATGGCAACTGCACAAAGATGCCTATTCAGTCATCCACCTCGCACTCAAGGCAATCACAATAACACAACACTCAAACTCAAAATACTTCGCTTTCAAATGTATGCAAACATCTCTTGCAAACTTCTGTCATACTCATAATTGAACAAGTTATATCGGCAAACGCCAAATTATAGCGACAAACGCCAAGTATTGCGACAAACGCAAAGTTATAGTGACAAACGCAAAGTTACAGCGACTAACGCCAAGTTACAGCGACAAACGCCAAGCGACACGCCTGAGTGCATAGTACCATAGCAACTAGCACTTATAACTCATTGATTTTACTGTACGGAGCGCACATCTTCACACATGCGTACAATAAACAAAACAACATTAAATAATTCGGTTGAAACTTATTACCAGAGTTGCGGAACAAAACTCAAAACGTAAAGACTTCCTGCCAGCCAGCCACGCGCGCCAGGTACACGCCTGCCGGATCAGACGCTTCAGGAATTCAGCATCGAAGGCAGCCTGGGCCACGCCGACAGATTGTTCTAGCAAGTCTAACACTCGCCTCGTTCACACGCATAAAAAATTCATACGTGTAACATGAAACAAAATTAAAAAGGTTTAGTTGCGCCTAAAACTAATTTAATCTTAGATAGATCATCAGACTAAGCGGACTCATTATCGCTCTCTACACGGATCATACCAAGAACCGTTCCCATAAAACTTGCTTGAACGGCTTGCCCACTCAAACGATGTATTTCAGGTGACATATATTGTCAATTGAAATTGATCCCGAACACCGGACTCAAAAAGGCTGCTCTGGGTACACGCATCATATACATCAACTAATGTGCTATGTCCTTATCGGAAAAGTGCTTTAAGATAAGGTAAACTCTCTTACCGGTACCAACATGATAACGACAAAAGTTTTGGAACGTTTTTAGTACAACAAGAGTTGTCTAGCTCGTAGGAGTTAGGTTTGCCCTTCACATCTGGAGTCACTGTACTGTTGTGGACTGCTACACGTTTCTTATAGTCAGTATACGCTTGAATGAGAACTGCTAACCAGCGCTGAGCCTACGTGTACTTCAGGAGCACTTGCAAAAACTCAACACTCTTTGGTTAGTTTGGAAATACAAGCGGATTCCGTGGAGTAACCCTTTATTTATCTGAGAAAGTAACCAGCTTGACCAAGTAACTGGCTAACTTTGGTTCCTGTTGTGATAACACTACTTGTATGTTGATCAAATGTGTGTTATACTAACACTAAGGAAATTAGGTGTACTTACAGGATAATGGCAATCAAAACCACAGGCAAAGGTTACGTCAAGTTACGATAAAATAGTTGAACTCAGTCTCGAAGAATGCAGCGCATGTCTCCGGGCACCATTCATTGCACAGCCACTTGCACAGTCTTGTCTCCCGTGAGCGTAGCTTCACCTCATAACGACCGCTCTGGAAGGCCTTGGTCACTTTGTAAAGACCACGTGTCCAACTGACCAGCTTTCCTGTAGACTGAACATACATGATTACAAAAACAAGTTCGTTAAGTTTTAACTCGCGAGTAGGATGTCTATTACGGTTAAATTACTCGTCCTTATATATTTTAGTTAGATTGTCTGTAATATGAAGTCTCGTGCAGCCTCTGGTTATTTTACCTAACGCATCACGGTTGGTTGCACGGCCACGTCACGTAAGTACTAACACACAAAAGATTGGCGTAGTTTCATCTTAACCAATGGGAGGAATTAAAGTTCTCAGTTCTAAAACTGAAATTGGTTTGATACTTTCCCAAGGGGTAATAAGCTGATATGGGATCTTAGGATAAGTTTCTTAGAACAATGCAAGGTATACTTTCCGACAAACTGCTTCAAACCTCGCCACGACGACACCATGTACTGGCCGCGGCCTGCACAGTTTTGTCATAACTGCCAATGAACAACGCACGCTCATGAAGACCGCTTGGCAGTATGCACCTTCAAGGGTCCACACATTTATGGATCGAATCTCGCTGTGGACTAAGAAAATTTAGTAACAAAGAGTACATTCCATACGTGACATCTTTTGGTTAGTCTAAGTGAAAGTCGATGTACAATCAAATGGAAGCACGTGGAGCCAAAAATACTTCAAAATAAATAGGGAGACAGTTTTTTCCCCAACTACATGCTCATGTTCGTCGAACTAAATAAAGACTCAACAGAAGTCCTTTATGAATGTTACACAAGAACCACCTGGGTTCCTCCCCTACCAGATTGTATCGGTAATGCAAAAGATCATAACGTCTTACGCACTTGCCTCCAAACTACCATCCTAAAGCTATTGAATTAAGTCGTCCGCTGTCTGGGTTATCTGTGTCCAATTAAAAGGCTTGGAAATCTGATTAATACAACTTCAGCGTTATCAGCATTTGGCAAAATCATCCCCTTTAGAGATCAAAATCCTAGAAACCATGCACCAACGCGCGATACGCGGTATTAAATCACATTAAAACTCTGTATATTTCAGAGCAATACAGCAGCAATTTTAAAAATCACTCCTGTAAGATAATGATGAGAGTCCGACTTTTTATGGCTGGAAAATGTATACCAAACCACCTTTCTCGGCCTCGGCCTCACCTGACACCATATCTCGCTTGTCTTCAGATTGCTTACACGACTGTGATCTCACCTTTGTGAAACGTTTCTCCTCCGTATGACCTTGTCTTTTACAAAACATAATTACATAATGACGCACATATAATTCACGTACACAAAACACATCCAGAGTACAACCACCTATGGTTCACACAGACAGTTTACGCAATTTACGGGAATCGAACCCGGGTCATTGAATGACAAGGCGATGATCTTAACCACTGCGCCACACGTGCAGTCAAACTTCAGAGGATGACTTCAAACTTATGTTGATAACTTCGCTGCTAAGAAGTAGCTTGAGAACGTGCACTGCTATTTTACCTACTAGGTTTTAAATAACAACTCATTTACATTGTAGAATGCAAATAACACATTGAGTATTAAATTGAAAAAATGATAAGACTGTCAAGGGTTATTTAGTAAGCTTTGTCAATACCTTGTATCATAGGCTTTTCAGCTCCTCACTCAATCCTCTCACTAGCATTAGGCACAAAACAACGGCATGATATTTTATACAACATCGTGATGTCAAACGTTTCAGGTACCATTCCTCAGCGGTGGTCAATACCTACTGAATAGAATAGAATAGAATAGAAATACATTTATTCAACACGAACACACAAGAAATGAGTAATTACAAGGCATAATACAAACACAAAAAGTAATAAATATCAAAAAAATAAACAACAAAATAAAGAAAGTACAATAGCTCCTGTATGTTCCGTCGAAAGGTCACCATCTCAGCAAAAGCTAGGTGAGGTGCACCTAGCACTGGTTTTCAGTTGGCAACCCTATGAGGGACTCACGGACGGTGGCATGTGATATATTATGTTAACTATGACATGAATTGGTATTTGTGTACGATAAATAATTATGTAACCCAGTAAAAAGGATAGAAAATAAATATAAAAAAATAGTGATAATTATAATAATAATATATATATATATATATATATATATATATTTATTTATATGTATGTATATAACATATTTACGAAAAGGACATTAAATAACAATTTTTAATTAAATTAAATTATAGATAGATTTATATTTACTGATTCGAATTTAATTTGGTTGAATAATAAAAGAAATTCTTTAATTTTTTGCCTAAAACTTTGTATATTTCGGAGATCTCTGATGGGCGGTGGAATGTTGTTCCAGCATTTAGAGGCCGCGTATCGAAAACTGCCGCGAAAGGATGCAGTTTTATGAGAGGGGATGGCTATTTGCTGCGCACATCGTCTGTTATCTCGCTCTCGGTGGCTATTTGTCCAATTTATTTTATCATATAGGTATGATGGATGCTTTTGCTTAATAACTCCAAAAAGGAGGCAGGCCAGGTGCGATTTACGCCGTAACTTCATTTTTAGAATGAAGTGTTCGTTCAAATATGGAGTTACGTGGGTTCTTGGCGGGATGTCAAAGCAGAAGCGTGCACATGCATTTTGGACCCTTTGTATCAATTTCTCGGTTCGCGATAGAAGCCTGGGTCCAAATATAGAGTCTGCGTAATTAAGTTTGGATAGGATTATAGAATCTACAAGTAGTATTCTTAACTGTTCACATAAATGTGGGCGCAATTTGTAAAGGATCTTCAATCGGTAGAAGCAATTTTGCACACAGTTAACTATATGATTTTCAAATCTTAAATGTTGATCCATGTATAGGCCTAGGTTACGTGCCTCATATACACGCTCTATATTTTCTCCCAGTATGGTGATGTTAATAGGGGAGATCGTGGCTCTTTGCAGTTTGTCTAGTTGACCATTAGAACCGAAGATTATATATTTAGTCTTATTGGGGTTCAGATTGAGAGAATTACGGTTGGACCACTTCACTATACTTTCTAGATCTTTATTAATGGCTTCTATTGCAACCGCGGATTCCTCTGGCTTAAATGAGATATAAATTTGGAGATCATCAGCGTATACATGGTGCCTGCAATGTTTTATAGCCTTAGTTATATCTGCACTGTATAAATTGAACAGAGACGGTGCTAAAATTGACCCTTGGGGAACGCCTTTACCTAGTGCAGCCATATTTGACGTAGACGTTAGGCCATTTGCTATATAGTATGGCTATCATGCAATGTACACGATACTGAGCGGCGCCGATGACGGCTAGCAACGCTTGACGATTTCTGGTCGAACTTAGATGGTAACACACGTCGCAAACTACCTTATTTTTTACATGACGAATCGGTTAGCATAGGAGGCTTTCACTGCTTCACCGGACTATCGCAAACTACCGTGCGACAATCTAAGTGAATGGTTTCGCGCCCTTATATGGGATCCACCTTTCAAGAAATTTTCTTGATCTGCTACGTGAAATACATCACGGTATTTCACAAACAAAGCAATAAAATTGTACTTACGTAAATCACAACACAAAAATTTACTAAAATAAATTTACACTGGGGTAGAATTGTTCCGTTTAGGTATACACTTCGTAGACTCTTTTTACAGTTATAACATCCAATAAAGGCTTGAACAAACATTCTTTGTCGTCACAATAATTCGGTGTATGAGCACGATCCACCCCGTCGCATAATAATTGTAAATTGTGAAGAGATCGATTAAAATAAACACAATGACGTAATGGTGGCTAACACGACTCAACTATCGATGGAATCGTATCAACAATTGCCTGAGTAACCGAACTACCCACATTTTTTTAGTTTATTTAACAGATGTAAAATTACTTTCGATAATTTGTTAACTAATCATGATAGTATCGAACGTACGGTGTAGATTTTATTGTGCCTTGGAAGACACTTCAGGTTCACACTTACATGAGCAACACTCAAGGAACGTAAACGGAAATCGTCCCGTTTTTGACAAACAAATATGCCTACGTGATCGGTGTTTTATTTGAGAACGAGACTATGATGGTGAACGCGACCGCCGTGTACGGACACAGTGTCGGCAGTTGCTATCACGTTCTCTGTTAGATGCACTTATTTTTTTTGACTGACGTGGCTTTGCACATCGCGATACCTTTCACACTTGACTACGTGACTTACGTGGCAGCGTCAGCATTTCACAACACCATAACACAAAATACACAACGTGGTTGATTTGTCTTAAGAAAATCACAAATAAAAGTAATAAGAGGTTAGATCTTATTAAATTTGGATGGCAACAAGCAGCACTTGGGTTCTTTATACCAATTCTGATTTTAGGAATTAAAAGGATTTTATTATAAAAAAAAGGTTTATTCACACTTCAGAATAAATAATTAGAAATCAACAACAATTTTCTTATGACAAATCACTTATAACGATAATCACAGTAATCACTGCATTAAACTACACTTAGGTTTGAAATAAATCGTTACGTAATCCAGCTGAGCTTCCGCACGCGACGACGTCTGGGCCCGAAAAGAGAGGGACGCACTTTTTTTTTTTTTTTTTTTTTTTTTTTTTTTGTATGACGCTACAGTTAGCCTAGGAGGCTTTCACTGCTTCACCGGACTATAGAGGCGAGCAGAGGGCTCGAGCCGTCTAGAAATTAAGTAACCCGCGCCGGAGGGCACCCCCTGTGGGGTTCGAACCTCGACTCTGGGCGATTACTGGCGGGGAGAGAGGGACGCACTGGTTGACTGGGCCTTATATAGGCAAAGTCCGACGTGATTCATTGCCAGTCTTCAAAGTTCCTAACAGTAGTATATCAGTTATATGGTTGCCATAGTACAAGCTCTGCTTATCAGATCAGATTGCTGTGTGTGAATTATGTCCCAGGATTTTATTATTATTAATAAATGCAGTTTATTCTCTCAATTTGCTTATTAAATGTATATAATAATTGACTGCCTCGTTGGTCTAGCGGTAGCGTGTTCCACCGCGGATTATGAGGTGCCGGGTCATTTATTATTCAGTAAGTAAAATTCTCAATATCAGCCCGAAGAGTGAAAAAATTAATGAAACTAGACGATACGTTTAGTTAGCAAATTAAAATGAAATAAAAATGAAAAGAATTATTAAATAATTTTTTGATGTAGGTACTAATAACCAGATATGACATTTTCTGAATCGTTTAAATGTCGTGTTGGCCTAGCGTGTTTCGAACGACATATATTGAAGATACAAGACAACTAAAAATAATAAACCGTTATTATACACGACATTGTACAAATATATCGGACAACCGGAAGACGCAGTTTAGGAATCTCCCTACAACTTGACCGATGATCTTGTGAGGGTCGCACGCAAGAAGTCGCTAGTTGCGGGTACCGCATACGATTGTAGAAATCTTTGGGGAGGCCTATGGCCAGCCCTGGAAGTATTTCAGCTGATTTGATGATGATATAAATATATTATATGTATTAATGACGGTCACCGTAGCCTAGTTGGTAGTGCTCCTGCCTACGAAGCTGGTGGTCCTGGGTTCGAATCCCGGTAAGTGCAAATATTTGTGTGATGAGCACGAATATTTGTTTCTGAGTCATGGATGTTTTCTATGTATTTAAGTATTTATCTATCTATATAAGTATGTATATCGTCGCCTGGTACCCATAGTACAAGCTTTGCTTAGTTTGCGGCTAGGATGATCTGTGCGACATTGTCCCAAGATATTATTATTATAAATATGTGTACTGGTTTATGTCTTGAAGGGGACACATTGTTCGCAGGAAGTTAAAAAAGTCCTTCACAGCACGAGTTGGGAATCGGCAAAGGAATGGAAACATTCTTATGAAAATTGTTTTGCCTAACTCATATTATTAATAAAAAAGGTCAACATGTTATTCTTTATTTACACTTCATAAATAAATTGGAGACAAATCAACAAAAGAGCTCAGTGAAATCTTTAGATGTTTCCACTACCGTGTTCCATTGGACGTCAGACAGCTCTACACCGTGACTTGCATTTAAAAATTTACAACACAAACAGCGCGTTGGTGATGGATTTTCATTCAACTTACCTCCTTGCCCTCCCGCATATTTGTCTGATAGCAATGACGTCTTTCCTGCCTTATTTAAAAAGAAGTTAGAAGGCGCTTTCCGAACTTGTGTAGTTTATCGTTATATTACTTACACGTAGAAGATTGGAGAAAAATCCCGATTAACAAATGCTACCATTAAATCATAATATATATTCATCAAGTATATGTTTGTAAAGTACCCCGCGATATAAGTATTCAATTCCCTAGTGTGGGCTTTGTATTAAAAAAACGTATGAACATTATCTACATTTGCCTGATATACATAGACATACCCTACGGCAGGGGTGGCCAACAGGTCGATCGCGATCGACCGGTCGATCGCGATCGACCGGTCGATCGCGACCGTTAGTCCAGTAGATCGTGGCAAGGCAAAAAATATAAATACGTAGATCAGACTTCGCAACGTAATCACCAACTGCTGCACTCATCTTTAGCGATAGATTTCCGCACTTAGCCTCCTAATTGGGCCATTGTGCGTGATAATTGTTTGGCTACTCTAACCATTTTAGTTCCATCCAAAAGTCCAGGAGACCACGAAAGCCTGGCTTGAGGGCCGCCTGCAGTGTCTTCGGATCATTCAGGAACTGCCCGTTGGTAAGCAACACTCTTGTAGTGTAGCGGTACGTGTGCTGGTGTTTCTTCATTTTTAATGCACCCTCTGCACAGGGGGCTGTCTGTGACGCCAATATTGAAGAAGTGTTTGATTAGTGTGCAGAGTCCGGTAATTGTGCCTATCACCATGCGTAGATCCTTCCTGCTCAGGTGTAATAGATTACGCGATAGGCGTTTGTACAGAGATGGTAGAAATTCTTTTGTCTGTCTGCATGATTCCAGATCTATCCACTCTTTTTCATGTTGTTGTGTGGTTTTTCACACAACCATGTTTTGGATGAACCATGATGCGCGTGTGATTTTCCCTATAATTTTGCTTCCACAGTCCAGTTTTGCCGAGTCTTATGGCTGTTGCTGCGGCCTCTTGTTGGATAACTAGGTGCAATGGTCTGACATTTAGTAGAGCCTCTAGTGCAGCTGTGGAAGTCGTTCTTATGCTGCCAGTAGTTGCTAAGCATGCTAGTCTTTGGAAGCTTTGGTGTTTTGTTTTTGCCGTGCTTAACTGTGTTCTGGGCCACCACACAACGGCACCATACGTTATCATGGGGAGTATTAACATTTTGTAGTACCATAGGGTCATGGATGGTCTTAGGCCCCACTTTTTCCCTAAAGGTCTTCTACATTGCCAGAAGGTCGTTCGGGCCTTGTCAATTTTCACTTCCATGTGTTTGTTCCAGTTAAGCTTGCTATCAAGGGTTATCCCTAGGTATTTAACCTCAGTTGAGAGGCTCAGTTCGGTGCCAAACAATTTGGGTAGGTCCGTGATGTTTGGTTGTCTTTTGTTTGTGATTACGACCAATTCTGTTTTCTTTGGGTTAACCGTTAGTTCGTGTTGGTCGCACCATTTTTGCACGATTTTGAAGGCGGATTGCATACGGTTACATACTATGTTTTCCGAGTTGCCTTTTATCAGAATCGTGATGTCGTCGGCATAGCCAACAGTGTAGTAGCATCTTTGGTTTAGGCATCGTATTAGGTCATCCACCACTATGTTCCATAGCAAAGGGGAGAGCACGCTACCTTGGGGACACTCTTTTGCTACGATGCCTTTTGTGGTGGAGTTTACTGGAAACCTTATAGCTCTCAGCCTTAGGAGGTTGTCAATCCAGCCACTGGTGGTTTGATCCACTCCGAGTTTGGCAAGAGAGTGCTTTATGCTTCAGAATTTTGTTTTGTCCAAAGCTCCTTCAATGTCAATGAAGGGTGATGATTATCGGCAGTTGCGTAATTTAGACTGGCAATGTGATTTAGCTTTTTTGGCGGTTTTTACTGGAAAACTGAGTACATCAAATCTGAATCAGCAAGAATAAAACATTACGAGAAATGATGAGAGCATTTCAAATCATACAGCGTCTATGATAGTTGACATAGAGAAGAAAAAAATTGAACAAATTGTAAACATCAAGGATCATGTGGAAAATCATCCTATTTTTCCACATGATCCTTGATGTTTACAAATTGTTCAAATTTTTTCTCACGACAGAAATTAGGGCAGAGGTAGCAACTTCGAAATTCGCTTTATCGATTTCAGAAAATTTTAGAAGTTGGTTCATATCATCAGTTATCCATTTAATGATTCCATTGATCATAGTGATATTTATGAATTGGCTACAAAATTGTTTCATGATGTTTCAAAACGAAATTATTACTCTGCACTGCGACATGTTTCTAAATGCAAGGTCAACCTCAGGTCCAGATTTCTGGGCATTGTTTTCCAACGAAAAATATCAAAGTTTGAAGAAATGTGTTTTCCTACTTAAAATAAACAAAAAATAAACACCGTTCTCGTTTGACAAACGCTCATACATTGGCTTCTTTAAGGTTGGCAATTTCCAACTACAAACTTAATTATGCTAAACTAGTGGAAGATGCTCAGACGAAATACTCACACTGTTATAAAGGTAAATAAGTACCTAGTTACAAAGAATAATTTTCCCATTTATGTTTTCTCTCTTAATAAAAAAAATACTACATGATTGTGTATGATACGCTGTTTCATTTAAGATTTCAATAAAAAAAAATCTATTAAATAAGTATTTAAGGTAGATCGCACAGGGTTTCAATAGTAAACAGGAGATCTTGGGACTAAGCAAGTTGGCCACCCCTGCCCTACGGTATGTGTATATTAACTATCTAGTGTGTAGGTAAACTATATTTAGATCGTACCCTTAGAAAAAGTGTCTCCCAAATCACAATTTGTTACGTGGTTTAGGTCAACATTACCATGAACAATATATGTATTCCATTACCAAGAAATAAAATATATGAGAGACATATCACACAGCGCCATCTAGCCGCAACTACGCAAAGCTCGTATTATGGGTACTAGATATTTGATAAAAATTCTTAAATATTTCTTTGTAAATATTTTACTTACTAAAAAGTATACGTATAGTATCAGTACACACATCAAGTGGCTAGGGATGAGATAGAGGATGAAGTACATTTTAACTACTTATAAACTATTATCGAATTAATATTTGCCAAGTCTAGTCGCCCAGACTGGCTTCTTACTTTAATTCCTAAGTTTAACTTAACACCTAACCCCTTTATTTACTAAATTGAAGAAAACTTGCAACTTTTGCAAATTGTGGAAAAAAGGAAAAACGTCTTCTATTAAATATCTCGATATTTATTACTTTTGATGTGTGTGTTTCCAAAATACACAGAATACATCCAACAAAAGACAAACAGTTGTATTTATTAACACAAATATTTGACTTGTGCGAGGAACGAACCCGCAATCTTTGGATCAGAAGGAAGGTTTACTACCAAGTGTTACCAAAGTATTAATGTATGTCACTAATAAAATATAAATATTAAACAATGCCTTTATAAATAAATGCATCGTTTAAGTAAAGTTGTTGATACTTTTGACTTCTTTTCCTTTTTAGGAATTTTCATTTTATTACTAAGACTTCGCTGTCTGTCTGTCTGTCCGTTTGTCACCAGGCTGTATCTCATGAACCGTGATACTTAGAGAGTTGAAATTTTCCCAGATGATGTATTTCTGTTGCCGCTATAACAACAAATACTAAAAAACAAAATAAAATAAATATTTAAGGGGGCTCCCATACAAGAAACGTGTATTTTTGTTCGATTTTATAGATAATGGCACGGAAACCTTCGTGCGCGAGTCCGACTCGCTCTTGGCCGGTTTTTCTTTTCTCATCTCTATTCTATTCTCTTAGGACTAGTTGCCAGAACTAATCGACTGCCTGACCTTGAATCCATAAGGCTTTAAACAACAAGAGATTTAACTCAGGCGGTTAGACCAGTCTAACCATCTTCGTTCATCTCCGTTGTTTTCTTGGCTATTGGTTTTTTTTTAAACCCACACCCTCACTAGTGGTTTTCTTGGCGTCCCGGTTACTTAGGTTTCTGAAGAACTGGAACAAATTAACAATTCACGACGTTCTATTAACAACCGAGACGCGAATGGCTTAATGTGCTCTCTGGTGCTCGCGGGTTAGTCACTGAAACAACCGGACCCCTAAATAAAACTTTTATTTTATAGATTTTGTACACACAGAAATAACAAAAGTAAATTAAATGAAGAAGAGACAGGTAGTACATGGGTGCTGCTTACTGCCAAAGAAATTTGTTTTTCTACAAAGATTATTCGGTGCGGGAGTTAATCCCGCGACCTCCTAGGTTAAAAATCGAGACGCATTTACCACGCTCGAACCGAGAGGTCGTATTAGTGCTAGTTTATACTCATAGCTCCATATTTTTTATACGAGCACGTTGACCAAGAGGCCCCTCACAAGTGAGCGACAGTGTGGGGGTGTAGCGAAGCTAATCGGATGGAAACCCACACGGATGGCGGCGCGGAACGCTTTCGAAGCCTATTTTAAGCCGGCCCCCGCTCACTGGCACGAACGCTTACGCCTCGCAACTTCAAAAAGGTGTCAACTTAGGGTACAATTCGTGAAATTTAGTTTGCATAATAGAACTTTAGCACAGAGCTTTTTAAAAGTGTAATAGCAAAGCAAAAAAATGTTTTTTGAGGCCTTCAAAAGTGGGATTCGAATGGGTGGATAATCTTACCTTCACTACAAAGAATACGTTGCAAGTAACAGTATTATTAACCGATTTCAAAAAAAAGAAACCTCTCAACTCAATGCGTTTTTCCTTTTTTGGGTATAGTCTTCCTTTTTAACCGACTTTATTTTTATGTTTTTTCGATTCGATATACGATTTATGAAGAAATTAAATATTGCAAAAGATCGGGCGCTATTGTCATACGATTTTCATTGATGGTAGCAAAAAAATTAAACATAAATCCAGAGCAAGAGGTTTGTAGCAGCATGCAGTATATACTATGGACATCGCATATTAGTTGGATCGTATGCTAATTTTCCAATTTGGTATTAAAGATAGTGGCGCTAAAAAGGTACGTGTATGAGCAAAAACGTGCACAGATAAGAGTTCTCTAAATGACATCTGAAGTAGTTGGTAGTAGATAGATAGATAGATAATCTCTTTATTGTACACCTTAAGAAATAATACAAAGCGGCAACATACAAATTATTATAGTACAGTTGGTGGCCTTATCGCAAAGTGTGATCTCTTCCAACCTAGGTAGTGAAAGGAGAAAGGAGTTACAGATATGGGGCAGTTGCAAGTGTACAAAGTACTATATTATAAGGTACTATTTTTACCATACTTAAAACTATATATACCTACTTACTAATTATATGTACGTTCATAATAATGATACGTGTCATTATGTGAACTATGTAGTATTCAAATAGTGATCCTTAACAAGTCTTTGGAATGTATTTAGTGATTGTGCACGCCTAATAAACAATGGCAACGCATTCCACAAACGAGCACCTTGTACAACAAATGCGTTATCAAGAAGCTTTGTGGAGTGCGTCGGTATTTTTACCCGCTAATTGTTAATGGATCTCAAGGCTTAAAGTTGCATGTTAGATTATTTAGGGCTACGCCGGCGAAGATCGCCCCTTAAACCCTGATATGTGTTTCATGTGCCTGATCTTTGTAGAATTCCGTCTTTTCACTTTTGTGGCTTCTGAATTGTGGCCCAAACCGCATAGAGGTGTTCTCAGTTATTTGTCGCTGTAGTTAATATTCTAGTAGAGACCGTTCTGCGTTCCGTTCTTTCCATCAGTTTGCTGGATTTTTTTTATCAATGAGTTAAACTTGCCTTTGTACCTATATAACTTTTATAACAAACAATACTTGTTTCAGATATATTTTTGTGTGTGATATGAAAATAAGAACAAGAAAAACCGGTACCGATACGGGGTTTGAACCCATCTACTAATATTGTTCTATATTTCCTGCATCAGTGTAAATCCTTTTGACGTTTGAAAAGAATCACCAATTATACTTTCAATAAGCTTTGACAGCGTCCAAAAATTGCAGGAACCTGTTGAATGCATGTTGGAATCGGACCAAGTTAGCTAGACTTGGAAATCTATAGTATTGGTACTAAAGTACTTTATTATTGATTCTATAATAATATTATAAGGAGACGAAAGCTTTACCTAAGTTTGGACGTTGGTGGTTATATCAGAAATAATCGTGGGTTACCAGCGGCTAGTTACATACATTAATTATTCATTTATATTGGTAATAGAAAAATATTTTCGGTACATATCAACAGTTACAACTATAATAATATTTGGGTGAATTTCAACAAGTCATTTTTATTTATCATTTCGGTGGAATTTTTTGATTTCAATGCTATTTACATATTTTTAGTGATAAATTAAACTTTAGCCTATTTTATAACATTGTGCGTGAGTGGACACCAAATATCATAAAAACTGACATAAATATTTAAGGATGAATTTTTAAGAGTCCACTGAAATGAAAAGTGTCTAGTGAAATGATAAAAATGACCACCGAAATGATAGACTGTGCACCGGAATGAAATAAATCCACCGAAATGATACAGCTAAGAACAACCGTGCCGGGCAGCCAGGGTTCCGTACTTTGTTAGTTTTGATATCCACAAATTTTAGATAAACACTGAGACAGGACATTACACAGGAATTTTAATATCATTATGGATATACAGATATTACATTTAGTATTACCATATATCATTCTTTGAGGTTACAATATCCCCAAAATATGATATTAATGTAATGTTTATTATGATATGAATGAATTGTTTCTTCACTTATATAACCTTTGGTATTTTTTCTGGTTGTTGTTGGGTGAAAATGTTGGAAAACTTTATCCTAACTGCTGATACCCATACATAAATATTTTTGTATGTTTAATGTGTTTTGAACTAATAATAATTTACTTGATATATTTTCAAAAGAGTTAACGAAGTGCGATTAGGTAGCTTAAAGTTTCTGATTAATATTATGGCTGCATTTGTAAGTTTTGTCATTAATAGTAATACATAATGTCAACCTATTGCACTTAGAGAAAAATGCTAGGTATAATTTAGTTAAATTGGTATCTAGACGGGAATAGTGTTTCTACAGGTATATAAGTAAAACTTATAAAATTAAATCAATTTCAAAACACAATAAATGAATAAGAAACATTATAAAAATATCTAAGTACTAATAGCTTAGTACTTTTAATCCTTTTACAGAAACGTATGAAACATAACAGAAACCAAAATGAGATCACGTTATTCTTAATTTACTACAACAATAGAGAAACGTATATATCTAAAAAGAACGAAAACCAACAGTTTTGTTCCACATAATTACTTATACATAACTGCGAAAGTATGTAGCTTAAAACGATTGATTTTTCATCATGTTACTTTAAATCACACAATAATTTCTCAAATTCACTAATCAGCTTCTTTTTATGAGTGTAAATATAGGTTTTTAATTTAGATATGTACCTACTAAACAAGTCTTCTTTAATTATTAGACCACAACACGTCTTTACTATAATTATTATAAACATCAGTCTTTTTTAATAAGTTTAATTATAGATATTTTATTTGTTATATCTTGTAAAATTTAGAAATTATATAAAACTAGCTGTGCCCCGCGGTTTTACCCGCGTTAAATGTTATAAATTATCTCCCCTGTAGGTGATGGCGTGATAATATGTAACCTATATGTTGACCCGACCTCTAAGTAATATTCATGCAAAATTTTAAGTAAATCCATGCAGTACTTTTTGATTTTAGCCCGGACATACATACAGACAAACAGACAAAAATTCTAAATACTATATTTTTGGTTTCGATATCGATTGTAGATCATGCCCAAAGTATCGTTTTAAAAAATATTCAATGTACAGTTTTGACTTTCCTACTACGATTTTAATATATGTATAGATATTATTTACTCATAATAAATGACATAAAAATAAAGGTAAGTAGCTTACTAAAAATGTAGGTAAACCCTCGAAATTATTATTTTGTAGACAATTAGTAGGTATAAAAATCTACACTGTGGTAACTCACACACTCATCACATTATCGTTGAGCCGAACAAATGTGTATGTAAAGTAAGTATATACATGTACTTACTACATAAATATGTGTATACATTGTATATCGTAAACACAAATATTACACAACAAATACACCCGAATAATCAAATCTACACTCTAGGTAAAATTACATTACAAAACTATGACCTTGTATTTGACACAAGGATCTCTAAAACTATATGGTTTTATCATTTCGGAGATACATTTCATTCCGGTGGACTGTAATTGGTATAACAGTCCACCGAATCCACTGAAATGATAACACTGAGATGATAAAATACAGGTTAGTTCTATATTTAACTCCGAAATAAATTTATTAAAAATATATTTACACTACTCAAACAAAACAGTACTTACGGCGAATTTAATACATAATTTTGAAACAAATTAAACGAATCTAGCACGAGTTATAACAGCCACCGAAATGAAATAATTTTTGACCCCATATCACTGAGATGATAAACTTACTTTTTTGTTGGAAAACCGCAAGACATTGGGATCAGTGCGTTCATGCCGAGATCTTGAGCCGGACGGGTCCGAAGTGAGGAAATTTGACACAAGCCTAACAACGCAATCTTGACGTGGCTATTCTACTAAAACTTACTGTCCTCTGAAATGATAACATTTTTCCGGACAAAAGTTGACTGACTGTCAAATCCATGAGAAATAAGATAAACAAACAAAGAAAGCTTTATTTGATCGAAAATATTATAATTTAATGATATCAAAATCGATTTAAATCCATATTACGAATGTATTTACAGGGGAAGGTATTTTATGAGAGGAATTGGGTTCAGGACAGGCCACCGTGATGATAAAATGACACTTTGTAATTTTTTTTTTCGGTCTATTAGTGGGTAGAAATGAATGATTTTTTTTGCCAAGGTAGAGAAGTACATTCGCTATATAGAAAAAATGTGTAAAATTAAAAGTCGGCACATTGCTCTACCGTTCTCAGGCATGCCGTTTATTTTTTTGGGTTGGGCAATTCACCCATTTAATAACAAATAATTACAATGAAGTGAGTAGTTAAATAAAAAAAATCTATATTAAACATTGATGAATAAAATAATAAAAACAATACAATTCAATTACAGACAATAAATATATTAAAGTAAATTCTATTACAATGGCAGTTACGCACTTATAATATAACATACATATGTATTCTTTCAAAAGTTTAAAGCAGTTGGGAATTGTTTAATTAAAATAGATTTTTATTCACATAACTAAAATCACTTTTACATAGTCAGATCATGAATGTCATTGTGTAATACAAATTAACTATAATATTTATTACTAGAATTCTTGAATAGATTATTAGATCGTGACTTATATATATTTCATAATCACCATCATCATATCAGCCGAAAGACGCCCATTGCTGGACAAAGGCTTCCCCAAGGCCACCCGTATACAGCGTCTTCCAGCGACCCTCACCAGATCATCGGACCATCTTGTACGGCCGATCACGTAAAAGGCAGGCCCCAAGCTGCGTCTTCCAGTTTGTGGTCGATACTTAAGGGGAACCTATCAATATCATTATAGTTTTTATATCTTTAGGAAGAGAAAATAATAATATCAAAACAATTATATTATCACTAGCTGTGCCCCGCGGTGTTACCCGCGTTAAATTTTATAAATTTTCTTTGCTATAAACCTCACGGAGCCCGAGACCTTTCCAACGAATGCAAAACCGTGGAAATCGGTTCGTGCGTTCTGGAGTTATAGCGTCAGGAAGGAAAACCCGACTTATTTTTATATAGTAGACTAGTTGTGCCCCGCGGTGTAACCCGCGTTAAATTTTATAAATTTTCTTTGCTATAAACTTCACGGAGCCCGAGACCTATCCAACGAATGCAAAACCGTGGAAATCGGTTCGTGCGTTCTCGAGTTATAGCGTCAGGAAGGAAAACCCGACTTATTTTTACTAATATCAAAACAATTATATTATCACTAGCTGTGCCCCGCGGTGTTACCCGCGTTAAATTTTATAAATTTTCTTTGCTATAAACCTCACGGAGCCCGAGACCTTTCCAACGAATGCAAAACCGTGGAAATCGGTTCGTGCGTTCTAGAGTTATAGCGTCAGGAAGGAAAACCCGACTTATTTTTATATAGTAGATTTAAAGACAGAGCATCCAATTTCTATAATTCTTTTAACTCTTGAGAAAATACATATATTATATGGAGAGCATATATATATGTTGTAGCTAATTTATTAATTTAGAGTATGACCTATCTTCATTCTAAAATCCGTGCAAATTCGTTCAGCCCTTTTTAAGTAACAGATATTCACACATTTGTATGAGAAAAATATAAACAATTTTATTAATTATTATTTTGACGGGCCGGTTTGTGTGATTGGTTGACACTTGCCTTTCACGCCGCAAGTCGTGGGTTCGATTCCCACTCAGGACAGATATTTGTGTGCATAAAAATGGCTGTTTGACCTGAGTCTGGGTGCAATTATCTATATACGTATTTTTTTATTTTATTTTATTTTTAGTCTAGCCATGCGAATTTTGCCACCAACCACAAACATCAACTGTATTTTATTGTATATTTTCTTAAATATCGTAGCAGTTCATCGGCAGTGGTACAAAACATTTATCTTAAAAAGAAGATAAAAGAAAATCAATTTATTTTATTTGCAAGTGAGCTGCCCCATAGATCTTAACTCAAAGCTTGGCAGTTGGCAAGGTTGGGCGAAGGCGTAACAGGTGGCGCTGCACTACTGACATTCATGCAGTTAAATGCGTCAGGGATGGCATGCGCGTGGAAAAATCAAGTTTAAATTTATTCAATTGACGGTCACCGTAGCCTAGTTGGTAGTGCTCCTGCTTACGAAGCTGGTGGTCCTGGGTTCGAATCCCGGTAAGTGCAAATATTTGTGTAATGAGCACGAATATTTGTTTCTGAGTCATGGATGTTTTTGATGTTTATAAGTAATCTATCTATATAAGTATGTATATCGTCGCCTGGTACCCATAGTACAAGCTTTGCTTAGTTTGGGGCTAGGATGATCTGTGTGACATTGTCCCGAGATATTATTATTATTATTAATTAATATTTTCGCAATATTACTATGAAGGGACTCAGTCAATTGTCAAATAATAATCGTTCTTTTTAAAATACATAAAAAAATTGCGTATTATTAATACTCGTCGCATTCATAAACCACCGAGGTTTATGATGAATGGTACACTACATATTAATATAACATAAAATGTATGCTGTATGGTGTCGGCGGCTAATATCAGAATATCATCACCCCATCTCATCCCGTGGGGGGGCGTAGAAGTCTACCCGAGGGAGTATCTACCAGAGGACGTGCAGCAGCTTTTATCTGAGTACTAAGACAATCTTACTCCGTTTGCCATCACGTCGGCCAAGCGTGGCGATTATGGCATATCCCCCCAAGATGATTCTTAGGGGAGGCTTTTGCCCTGCAGTGGAGTACATACAGCTGTTATAATGAAATATTAACGACGGTCACCATAGCCTAGTTGGTAGTGCTCCTGCCTACGAAGCTGGTGGTCCTGGGTTCGAATCCCGGTAAGTGCAAATATTTGTGTGATGAGCACGAATATTTGTTTCTGAGTCATGGATGTTTTCTATGTATATAAGTATTTATCTATCTATATAAGTATGTATATCGTTGCCTGGTACCCATAGTACAAGCTTTGCTTAGTTTGGGGCTAGGATGATCTGTGTGACAGTGTGCCCAGATATTATTTATATTATATAAAATCGTTTTAAAGTCAATATCGGCCTGTACGAGAGTTTATAAAATGTTATTATTTACTCCTAGTTAAAGTTTGGGCTTGGCGCCCAGACTCAATGGAAACTAGCTATCTGCGCGGAACCATACTATAATTAGTGATGCGCCGTTCCCAAATTCCCTTTCCCGGAAATATTTCGAGTGGAAAAGTTCCAGGGAATATTCCGGCATTCCCGGGAACGTTCCCACATAGTGGGAAATGGACATTTAAATTGTTTAATTTGTAATACAATATTTTTCGTTGTTATATTTTCATAAAAAAGAAATATTTTATATTTGAATTAATATTTAACTACTAATAATACAAGAATATAATATACAGGTAATAATAAATTCGTTACTTATCGCTAGGCTGTTCCCAAGCCATAAATAACGTATTTATTTTAAAACGGTAAGATAAGATATGACATTATTGCGAACAATATTTACAAGCTATTGTAATGATGGTAAAAGGGTTTCAGTACTTGCTATTGTAATAATTGTATTGTCTTTAGAAGTGCACGTGCGTCGGCTTCACTTTGTATCCCTTCCCCAGATTTTTTATTTGTTTTGTTTTTTCTTTCTCACACATTTGCTTTTGCAAAAATTATGTATTTTTATCTCCAATTTTAGTTGCATTACACACTTTAACCGTTTCGAGCGCCTATTTTGTAAAAACCATGAGCAAGAAAAGTGCAATTTTCGATCATTTTGTGATTAAGTCCGTGGATGAAAAACCTATTTACGAGTGTATTTACTGCCATTTTGTGTATACGTTTAAAAATGTGACTAAATTTGCCCGTCACATATCTAAATGCAAAAATAGCCCAACAGACATAAAAATAAAATTTCAAAAATATGCTCCCAGTGCAAAGGTTAACTCAAGTTTAATATCTACGTCCATAAATACAACAGGACCACCAGAAAATCCTTCATTGCCACAGGACGAAACTGCTATTAGACATAGCCAAGTAAGTACCTACCATTTGTTATTGGATTTTTCATCCTAATATTTTTTTTATTTCTTTTAATACCTTTTATATGTATCTTCAATGGAAGAATTTCTTGGTTAATAACCATAATGGGAATACCTATATATATTCAAAAAGAAAAACTTGGCTAATCAAGACGCTAAAATTTCTTTCTACTACTACTACTAGGTACTGAATATTTTCAATTAAGATTGATCCTTCTATATTTTGATTGGGCTCTCTCTACTTCTTTATCTAATTTAAGTAGTTATATGTAACAATTTTGCATGATCATGTTGTTATTGTTATGCATGAACGATTTTTGTTGTTTTGTTACAGACAAATATACATCAAGCAATTGCAAGAGCAGTTTATGTGACCGGTATACCATTTTCTACTCTGCAACATCCTTTATGGACCGAAACATTTGAAATGTTGAACCCCCAGTTTACCATGCCATCTAGAAAGCTGTTAGCAACAACATTATTAGATCAAGAATATGAAACAGTACACAATGACGTCATAAATAAAATAAGACATGCTAATGTAATTCACTTAGGCATCGATGGCTGGTCCAATATTCGTAATGAATCAATTTTAAATGTAATTTTATATGCCCCCAAGCCTTATTTTTGTAAATTTATAGAAACTACCGACAATCATCATACTGCTGAATATTTATGTGAGGAAGTTTCTAAAATCATAGATGAATTTGATGCATCAAAATGTTTCGCAATAGTAACAGATAACGCTAGTAATATGGTTAAACTTGGAAAGCTGTTATATGAAAAATATGACCATATTATTTGGACTGGATGCTTAGCACATACGCTTCACTTATTTATAGGAGATGTAGTGAAGGTTCCGAAAATTCGTAGCTTGTTTTTTAATATTGTGGAAATTATCAAAACTATTACTAGATCACATAACTTTTCAGCTGAGTTTCGTAGAATAGCTAATGATAGATCTATTAACAGTAGTCTTCATTTGCCTGTTAAAACAAGATGGGGAAGTTATTTATTATGTCTACAAAGTTTTGTAAAATGTAAAGTTATATTGCAGAATATGATAATTAACGATAATTCACTACTAACAAAATATAGAAACCTAATATTTGAAGAAGATACTTGGGACGAAATACAAAGACTGGAATATTTCTTAAAACCGATCGTCCAATGGATAATAACACTAGAAGGAGATTATTATGGAATACACTTAGTGCACCGAGCCTTTAAAGAAATACAAAAAGTGTTAAAACACGTACATTCAAGAACGATTTTTGGAGATATGTTACATACTCTAGAACAAAAATTTGATAGTAGAAAACTAAATGCTCTTAAACCAATTCATTTGGCAGCTGCCCTTCTGGATCCACAAAATCAAGGAGTACTATTATCTAGTCAAGAGAATGTGGAAGGCTGTGAATTCATTATAAATATTGAAAAAAATGCAGAAGCTGCAGTTAATATATTTACGGAATTTTCGCAATACAAAAGCCGAACACACTTGTGGGAAAAAAGTTTTATTTGGACTACGGCCGAAAATATTTCACCATTATCATGGTGGGAAACTTTATTTCCGCAAACGCTTTTGGGTAAGATTGCCATAAAAATTTTATCAGTTCCCGCTACTTCTGCAGCTGTAGAAAGATCCTTTTCAACATTTTCAAATATGCATACGAAGAAGCGAAATCGTTTAAAGGCAAACACAGCAGGGAAGCTAACATTCATATCACACAATTGGAAGCTAATTAACAAACCCACCCAACAATATCAAAGACCACTGTCAGATCATAATTTATCTTCAGTATCAAATTCTGCCTCGGAAGACGAATTTTCCGAAGTAGCAATAGATGAAACGGACAACTCAGAGCTTATTTTTAATAACCCTGGCACTTCCAGGGCTAGATTAGATTTGGATTCCGATGATTCCAATATTATGAATTGTTCAACAGAAATATTTGATCTAAATAAGCCAGGCCCCTCCAATATTAGTACAAGTGCAGCAAAAAAAAGAATAATAAGAAATATATTTAGTTCCGATTCAGATTCTGATGACTAATTTTGCGTAGTCTCCGTCAAACAAACTGATTTCTACTATACTATACTGTATGGATTATTATTATTATTATACTGTATGGATACTGATAACTGTGGAATTGATATATTTTTAGGTATCTGTAAAACACTACAATAAAAATCTGTATGTTTTTAATCATTTCATTGTATTGTGTAATCAAAAACTTTACTTTCTGTGATTAATACGCCAATCCAAAAGACTGATTTGTATTTTGTTTAAACTAATTAAAATTGTTAATCTATAAGACAGGCTATTATGATTAAATGTACCTATATAAAGTATTATATAAATACTTTATATAGGTACATTTAATCATAAGCCATGATTATTAATATTATTAAAAAAAATGTGGAATATTACTACCACATTAAACTGTGTGATGATTCGTTTTTAAGTTCTGTTATCATATCTGAAAGAAGAAAATGATGTGCCATTTAAAAAAAGTGTAAAATAATATAAATCAAAGTTTTTTTAAATTAAAATAATGAATAAATACTTTGTTTTAATTCAAATAATTTCTTACTAAAAACCTTGGAACGTGCCCATCGATCCCGGGAGCAAAGGAATATTCCCAGGGAATATAGGGATATTCCCAGGGAATATGGGAATATTCCCAGAGATTATCGGGAAAGTTCTCAAAGCAACGACTTAATTGAATTATGCCTATGTATAAAGGTGTACTTGCTTTTGCACATAGCGCAAAAGTTATTTACAAAAATATATACAACTATTTAAGTCAATATTCCCAGTCGTTCCCAACGTGCCCGGGAGCGTTCCTGGGAATTAGGGAACGTAGGAAACGATCCCGGGAACGGCGCACTACTAACTATAATGCTCAAATGTGTGCGCAAATACAGGGGAACTTTCTATTCCGTCACTCTCATGATCCGATTGGACGAGGTCGGATACAGGGCCAAGGCACAGAGGTAACACCAGCAACATACAGATTCCAAGCCAATACTAAGAATTTGTCTTAACAGAATAACCGCAAAAATCACGTTTTGGATTGATTTGGACCCCATACCGATGAGGTTTGGAGTTCAAATACCAGGTCAAGCTATGTGCGGTTGAACACGCAATCGCTAGACCAACGAAGCAGTATGTTTGACACACTGACAGTCAGACACACAGTCCCTATGTAAAATTGTATGTTGTGCCTAAAACACGCAGCGATTACTTTTCCATAGACATACTAGGTTCGGCCCACGACTACAACTGCGTTGACTTTCCAATTGGGTTCAGCGAGAAACTAAATATGTGTGAGCAATAAAATAGCAATAGTTTTATCCACTTACCTTATTTAAATAATCCCAGAGGAACCTTACATGTTTTCTGGCATTAAAAATAGAGCAGTGTTACACGCCTGTGCTCCTAAGAGCATTCAATATGCTGTTGGTGTTTCCCTTGATCTCTTCTCGTTCCTGTCAAACAGCCGTATGCAATGCTATGCTGCCACACATGGGCTCAAGAACAATGTGAGTAAAAGTGTTACGATGGTTTTCCGTGTCGGTGGTAAGAAACTCAGAGCTGTCCCTCCTGTACAACTCTATGGAGGGGAATTATGTATAGAGCAGACTTAAATGATTACAATGATATTGAGAGGGATAGAAGAGCGTTACCGGTTCGTTGCAACATGCTGGCTTGTAGGTTTGCTTGCTGTACGAAAGATGTGAAAATTACTCTTTTCAAAGCATACTGCCAATCATTCTACACGTGCAGCCTATGGTTCAGACATACGCAGAGGGCCTATAGCGTTTTTCGTGTCCAGTACAATAATGTCTTCCGGGTGTTGTTGGGACTGCCACGATTTTGTAGCGCGTCGGGGATGTTTACTGAATTGCACACAGATAATTTTGAGGCCATCATGCGAAAAAGAACAGCGTCCCTGCTACGCAGAATTCGTGGGAGCCAGGGGACACCAATAGCATTCTTAAGGTTATTACTGAAAAGTTGGACAGCCCTTTCCTGATGCTCTGGACCCGTATGCATAGTGGCGGAGATAGTGCAGCAGGACGGTACTTAAATTAATTTTGAAAATATTTTTTTACTAACATATTCCTGTAATATTAACACTAAGTATATGGAATTTATATCTGATATAAATGAATAAGTGAGTGCATAGAAAGTGAACATGTGTTTGAACCATGGAGCTATTACAAATGTATAGACTAGTGCGTGGTGATAAAAGAAAGTCGTAGGTTAGAGTTGTTAATGATGGTGTATTCACTGAACACCAGTCTAAGATGAGGTTGAGATAGAATAGTTATGTGACTCGACGTAGTAGCCGACCGAGGTACAATTCACTACAAATGAAATTACATTAATATAATAATTATGAAACCACGCGCTACGCTAAAATGCTGTCGGTGCAAGTGCAACGCACTTAGCCCGTACAACAAAGGTTTGAACTCATACTTGTGCTTGTTAATAACTCGTAGTAGACTAGTCTCCGTTGAAATTGGCCGTTGAATTTCAACCAGGAGGTCTATAAAAATTTGATTATTGGTGGTGCAAGGCCAACGAGCATGCGGGTCACCTGAAGGTAAGTGATCACCGCGGCCCTTGGACACTCGCAGCACAAGATTTAGCAGTATTTTTAACCGGCTTTAAAAGAAAGGGGTTATCAATCCACTGAATGTTTTCTTAGTTTAATTTTTGTATCTATGTTACGTGGTTTCCCCATATTGTGGGAAGCGAATATGATATTTTTTTAATCGATTATGATTGCTTTCATAATTGTTCCATATAAATTTTGTGTGGTCGGAAAAAAGAAAATGTGAACTCATTTTATGTTTTTAAAACAGTAATTATTCTATGTACGTAATAAGTGGGATGGAAGAAGTATAAATAAAACCAGCCAAGTGCGAATCGGACTCGCCCATGAAGGGTTCTGTAGCAGCAAGTATTTCAGTTGATTAAATGAAAGCAAATTGCGGTTTACGATTTATGACGTATTAAAAAAAACTACTTGCTAGATCTCGTTAAAACCAATTTTCGTTGTTTGTTTGCATGGTACATGTACATCATATATTTTTTTAGATTTATCAGTCTCTTGTTTTAGAAGTTACAGGGGGGGCACTCATTTTACCTCTTTCGAAGTGTCTCTCACGCAAACTATTCAGTTTAGAAAAAAAACATATTAGAAACCTCAGTATCATTTTTGAAGACCTATCCATAGACACATGTATGGGTACAAAGAAAAAAAATTGAATTTCAGTTCTTTGTATGGGGACCCCCCAAAAAATGTTCTTTTTGTGTAAATATCTTAATGCGGTTCACCGAATACATCTACTTACAATAGTACAGCCCATATCGTTTCGGAAAAAAGTGGCTGTGACATACGGACGGACAGACAGACAGACAGATATGACGAATCAATAAGGGTTCCGTTTTTTGCCATTTGGCTACGGAACCCTAAAAACTATGCTATTTTAAAAATTCCTAAAAAGGAAAACCTTTATCAGGCTTTTATTTTGCTACTCCTATATACAAAATGTAAGATAAATATGCCTAAAATAATTATTTTCTAACCATAAAACTGGATAGGTAATTTATAGAATATCAGTTTGCAAAATATACGGTACAGTATTCACCTGATACTACTACAGCTTTAAATTACGTAGATATGTATATGTAGACTAAAATGATTTTTCACAAATTTTGTATGTTAATGTTTTACCAAATGTTTAGTTCCATTGGCGAATTGGGCTTAATATATTACATGTACTAGATATACTACTTGTATTACAAGTTTTAAAGCAAGGTTGCGATGCTTTATTACATTTTTTCTCCACCAAAGCAATACAAAATATTAGCGTCATAATAGCTTCATACCTTCAGTTGCTGATACGATAAAAAATAACGAAATGGAGAGTCCCTTCCAACATCTACTACGTTTATTTAGCTTATCTTTATCCTTAGATATATATTTTTTATTCAGTGTAGTGCCCGTGACGCGGAGTTGTGTGGCGCGAATGGCGTCTGGTGGCGTCTGGGTGCGGATGCTGCGCCTCTTAATATTGTAAACAAGAGCTTTTTCGATTTGAGGCAGCAACGCGCAAGCGCTACACACTGTGATCTTGTAGCGGCGTTCATTTATTATTTTTGGGTGTTTTAATTTATCTCAAAACACAATCATTGGATTAAGGAAGGTTTTGATGAATTGTGTTTGATTATATTATTTCATCGTGAAAGAATAACATTAACGAAAATTTTGCTACCGAAAAATGCCAATTATATATTTTATTAAACATGAAACGCCTTCCATTATTTTATAAAACAATCAATTTGTATTTAAATGGGACTATTCAGAAAGCATTTCCTAATGAAAAACCTTGGTTCACTAATTATGGAGAAATCGCGTATACACAATACATACAAAATAACTATACTTACCTATTTGTATGTATTGTATCTACGCGATTTCTCCTTTTCCTTCAGTTACATTGATACCTTCTTTTGAGTCGGTTACAAAAAGCAACCAGGAATTTCTGATACCGAATTTTTTTTTTCGCTCGAATGGTGATATCCATGAAGTTTTCGTTAAGGTTTGAGATTTCGGAAACTAAGCTCGTTAACAACCGAACCTTTAATGTGGTCGATGTATGAATCACCCTATGTATTGCAATATCTTTAGAGAAAAATTATGCTACATTTTCACGCAAAGCATACGTAGGCAAACGTCCCTACGAGTACATCCAAAGTGGATGTACCTATGTTTGCTTTAGTGTAAAGCAGGCCTGAGGTGACTCGCGGTATACTCTATCAGAACTTTTCGTCCATTCAATGCACTTACGTTGCTAGCATCACATTTCAAAGAAGGCTATTGTCAGGAGGTGTCATAAGTTGAGGAACGTTCCCTGAGATAAGAGCGGAAATCGATCGGTGGTGTGTAAGAGTGAGCGCCGGCACGAGGTCGCGGCCGGCGGGTGCGCGGGCATGCGCGGCGCGGGCGGGCTGGGGCGCGGGACGCGGGGAGCGCGTGCGCGGGCTGGCTGGGGCGCGGGCGGCAGACGCGCCGCGATGGTGGGCCGCGACAGCCGCTCGGAGAACGCGGCGCGCCCCTGGGCGCCGCGGCATGAGTAGCGCGCCCGCCCGGCCCGGCCCGCGCGCCCGCCATGGCGCAGGCCGCGCCCGCGCCCCATCGCACCCACTCCTTCGCGAAGAAGACCTTCCACAAGCCCACGTACTGCCACCACTGCTCCGACCTGCTGTGGGGCCTCATCGGGCAGGGCTACGGCTGCGAAGGTACGCGTCGCGCATGCGCCCCGTGCGCATCGATACCGGGCTCGCGCGCGCCCGCCGGCACGACCAGCGCGTTATGCAACCCGGAGCCCGCGCCCGGCCCCGGGCGTGACCGCACCCGGCGCCGTCCGATCGATGTCCCCCGGCTCGGTGCGACTCCGGACCCGGACCGGCCGCTGCGCGCGCCCGCTAACGTGCACGAGTCGCGTGCCCGCCCCGAATCGCCTTGCACTTGAACATTCAAGGACGTGTCGGAGCGGCCACTCGGCTCCGGAGTCGCACGACCAGTCCCAGTCAGGCGGCATGTCTTTAGTAGTGAGTCGGGGGGGTTGAACACCAGGGATAGATCAGCTGAAAGTCTTAAGTTGTCGGTGAAAAGCGAGTGAGAACTCGGGAGCATATCGATCGATCTGTTTTGTAAGAGGTTTTTTCGTCGAGGCGGCGCGGGGCGGGGCGCGGCGCTGCATCCCCCGCCCGTGTATCTTAACTTTAAGCTCGATGTTGTGAACGTGGCCATGCTCTCTGCTCTGGTAAGTGACCATTAGCTTGAGGGGACGGCGGAGCTTCATCCGAGAATCGCTCGTCGATAAGTTCTGAGATGAGAGGACATCTTGTTTTTGCGCATTTTGTTTTGGTACTCTGAGTCGCTTAGCTAAAAACCATGTTACGTGGACGAACGGAAAATCGATTTCATGTCGCTACTAACTGATTCAGTTCTTAAACAGATTGAGATGTTTTCTGTTTCTTTTTATTCATTCTTATGTTAATACTACCTGAATAGAACTATCTGAGAACCTTACATCAGTTTTATACCCAGTGCTACTAACTCAAAAGCAAATACTTATTTGAGTTGAGCGTATGTAGTAACTTACATATATCACAAACACATTTCCTCATTTCATATCTGTAAGGGGATAACAAAAATGAAATATTTTATTTAGCTCCTCAAATTAGACTCAAGTTGTTAAGGAAAACATAACAGCGTAATATCACATCGATGATTGCAACTTTTTTCCTCAATACCGTAGTGGTACGTTGTGAATGATCACATACCTAAATCATATTGATTTTGACCAATTAATTTTAAATTTAAATCATTTTTTTTTTCATTTCTACAGTTATCACTACAATTAGTACGTTGTTTTGGAACAAAAATTGGTGATTACAAATCCAAAGCCCTCTAAGAAAATCCACTTAACTTTTGTAAACCTAAATCTTCAAATGATTAAACCAATAGTCCTGTACGTGCTACGGAATCTTGTAGCAGGGTCCCGTAGTTGGTCTCCGATGATCGTAGCAAAACGTAGCATACACTCGTAGCAGACTACGCCGTAGCTATGCACTACAGCGATGCATGGTGGTAGTTGTTTACAATATCATTGTGGCCTCCTTCAAAATTCTGAACCCTTCTCCCCCCCCCCCTTTCTCTCTATCAGCATCGTTTTAATGCAATTCAGCTTTGTATAGGTGTAGTCGGTTAGGTTCAACTTATGATATACCTCATTTTTGCTATATTCGTTGGCTGTACATGATATTATCCGAATAGGACCCACATCTTTGTGGCCCGAGATATCTGGGGTCTACACTTAACCTAACCATGATGAGACATAGTAACTTTATAGTAGCATCTCTTTTTTTTTTAAACACTACGCCTGCACAATGGAAATCAATGCCTGTGTTGCGGGTCACTTTACAAACATATAATTATCGGACACAAAGTACATCCAGACTCAGAACAACTACTTATGGGTCACACAAATAGTTAAACTGCGCGGGAATCAAAGCGGGGACACGAAGTGGTGAGGCGACTGTTTTAACCGCTGCGCCCCAAGTGAAGTCAAACTCAAAGTAGTACTTAGTCAAACTTAAAATTTAATAACATTTTAATATTACAAATGGTCTTTTCATCATAAACAAACGCTATTAATAGATATCTATACATATAATAAAATCGTAGAAAAGTCAAAACTGAACATTGAATATTTTTTTTAAAGGATCGGCGTGATCTACAATGGATATCGAAACACTTTTGTCTGTTTGTCTGTATGTATGTCCGGGCTAAACTCGAAAAGTACTGCATGGATTTGCATGAATATTATTTAGAGGTCGGGTCAACATATAGGCTACATATTATCACGCTATCACCTACGGGGAGGAGCTGTGATAATTTATAAAGTTTAACGCGCGTAAAACCGCGGGGCACAGCTAGTACTTGAAAAAAAACGTTTTTTTTTTAATATTAATTTTCAAGTTCTTACTATGTTTTGGCTAAGGTAAACATAATAATAATACGATTATAACGAAAACATAATAAACTATAGATCACCTTATAGGACGAATACAAAATCAAAATATATCACAATAGTTACACGGCACTAATTTCTGAAACAATATTAAGCCTATATATAACCTATTGTGAGAGAAAATAATGTAGATTTATTACAATATTGGTACTTCGATTAGTTAGGATGTGACTTAGACGACATAACTTCTAAAGAAATCTTCAATTAATGATCTTACAACGCCCATCGATTAATAAAAAAAACTTGAGAGGTGTCAAGGGACACCCGGATGGAACGAAGTTATTTCATATTATTTATTGTGTACAAAAAACCTGTATACACTCAACAAAAATAATCGTCGCGACACCACACTGATCAATGCGAAATAGAAATGAAAATATCTGGCTTGCTTTCTATAAGAGAGAGAGAGAGAGAGACAGACAGACAGACAGAGAAACATGCGCACGCCACACAGCTGCAAAAAGTGTCGTGACAACTTTTCGTAAGAATTTTTTCCGTCTAGCCCACTTTCACAACGCGCGATAAGGAACTTCGTTCCAATAAAATAAAATAAAAAAGGTTTTTATTCACGTAGACTTTAAAAAAGCGCTTGTAAATAGTCACAACATGTTCGTAGTAATACATAATTATTTCTAGGTACATATAGATATTTAGGTACACGGATTGTAGGAAATAATTTACAATAAGATTTATTTTATAATAGTAACGATATTTAGCAAACTTAAATTAAGTTATTGTCAAGGATTAGGCAAGGATAGGAATTGGCTGACGGGTTAAACAAGCATACTTGCGCCATTACTAATCGGTTAACTTAGTACAGTCAAGTGTTATATTAAAAGGCTTAAAATAAATCGACCTATCCGTAAACTAAAGTTACTTCTGCATCGTGCAGTCGTTACTCTAGAGGAGAGCGATTTGAATTGTGTGTACTATAATTGTTAGCAAGGGAATCCTAAATTTGATCTGCCAGCGTGTATCGTTCGTAGCTTAACGCAGAGCGCCTACCCCGGATCGGTAAATGGTGCAGGTTCGAGACCCGCCGGACGATTAAATTTATGATTTACCATTTTTGAGTTTAGATAAACGCTTTGCTTTGCGAATAATGCTATAAAATTAAAATTAATGTCTAGTATAAAATCTTTAGTTAAGTAATGAGTCATTGCCCATGCCCATTACTTAACAAGGATCAAATATCCGCGACACATAGCGCTATCTAGCCCAAACTAAGTAAAGCTTGTACTAAGGACTATAGGCAACGGATAGAATAGAAATTCTTACTTACTTATTTTTGTAAATATATACAGAAAACACCTAGACCAAGAGAAATAGACATGTTCATGAACACAAAAAATTGTCTTGTCCGAGGATCGAACCCGCAAGCTTTGGATCAGTAGGAAGGATCACTAATTACTGAGTCACGGCGGTCGTAATTTAGTTGGTTGGGTCGCCTACCATTACTTGTTTAGACCATAGACATTATAGAAATATAAAAGGGTTAGGCATGCACTTCTTCTTATCGTGTCGATGGTAAGAATTATATTTTATCTTCCTAAAAGTCCTAAAGGGAACAAGGGACTAGACAAGAAGGACAATCAGATAAATGAGCCATACTCTGGGGTTACACGCCGCACTCGCAGATGTTTTGTGATGTGGGAATGTAACCCCATTGATTCTATATTCGAAAATTCGAATAAAGTACATCTGTCTCTTTTTGGATAACTGAAATAGGACGTTCGTTCTTTTTTATTCTACTAGTAAGTCTGCAAACTAACATATTATGGCCCACCTAATCGCAAGCGGTTACCGTAGCGCTTGGAAAACACTTCATGTGTTGTCAACCCTCATCTCCCTGTTGTGGCTTCGTGACTTTCCTATGCGATCAGAAATTAATTAAGTAGTTAGGAAAGTCTTTCTAGGTTGTTTTGTCATTTTCACATAGTTTTCAATACAACAGTGAAAGGATCTGTGACTAAAACTCAGATATCATTTAATCGCTTGTAATATCACATATATACAAGCCATTCTCTTCCTACCATGAGCTTGGTAATGTTTTAATAATATTGAATACATTTATTCATCTAAAAATACAGTTATTTTAAAGCACAATCCCGCGTGTTTTATTTATAGCTAGATATTGAATCTTCACCGTCGATATAGCGATTATGTGTTCAAAACCTGCATATAATATATAACATATTATAGCAGTTTCTACACGGCTATCATCTTCGTATATATGACATACATAATCATCTTAATTAGTATCTTATCTATTACGCGATGTTCCTCAAAGATAACAGAGACGTAATCAAATTAAAATTTGTACAATTTTAACGAAATATACGTCTTACTAAATCCAAATAAAGATATCTTTGACGCAACACACCGCTTAGGCGGAGACACAATACTTTGTACCTATTATAAAATAAGGTCGGTCACCTTTAGCGGCCACCCATCCTACGCATAACTATCTTTGAACACTTCCCATTTTCTGCAGATTATTACCCAGAGACATTTCAATCTTACATGGTACGTTTCCAGCATTACTTTCTTCTCCATATGAGCTGCGGACCACCATTTTATCTACAGACAGCATGAGCCCCTTAAAAAATGATAAGCTCCGTAAAAAGTAGCCAACACACGAGTGAGGGTCTACCAAGCCAGAAAGCAAACTTCCATAGACTATGATTCACCATCTGGCGGTTTGTATTCTTCTTTGATTACTAAGATGTATGGAACAAAATTGTGTTAGACATGATAGCATATAACGCTTGGTTAACTTAACATTATAACAATACCCCAACCCACTTAGGGTCCAACTGCACAGAACGACAGCAACAAACTGTCAGTGCACCACACGACAGTTTAACAAAACCATTCAACAGCAAAGCAAATTCAACGAACAAAGAAGCTGCGAAGCTTCATTATGCCGCTATCTCGACATACGTCGGCAGCGAAACAAAGCACGTCCCTAGTTCCGGCGGCGCTACTCCCTGCCTCATTGTTGGAGATAAGGGATGCGACAATACGACGTGTGGAATGGACAACTTATAGTCGCATGTGTACATACAGCCTTAGGCTTTTGAATGGAGGATAAAGACGTATGGTAGTCGGAATGTACTGTCTTATCAGAGTATATTTGTGTTTTATTTGGGTGACCTAGTAGTACAACGTGATGTGTATTCAATGGCAGCAGCCCTATCTATAAACGACAAAAAAAAATTTCGCTTTGTAATTTAAATGTATATTTACAAATATTTATCCAGCCTATGCTTCCTATGATATGTAAGGGGTTAGTCTATGCCCCTGAATTATCCTGGTAGGTTTAGATTTAAAACATGTAGAGACATTCATCACAGTAGCAACAAAATATAATAAATAAATAATATTATTTATTACAACACAGATATCTTTAAAAGTTTGCACCAAATACGACAATTGTTCTCAAACGATGAATGGTTTTTATTAAATAATAATTTAAATTAAAATAAAATAAATTTTATAAATGTTTTCATACAATCAATACAATGTGTACCTAAATATCTATGTTACTAGAAATAATAATGTGTAGAACTATATTACTACAAACATGTTCTGACTATTTACAAGGGCTTTTTTAAAGTCTACGTGAATAAAAACCTTTTTTATTTTATTTATTTTAAATTTAAAAAAGTGGCACAACCTCTGGCTTAGCCATTCGAGTCCCTATAACATTAGATCCACAGGCCAGGCGAAGCAATTGAAACATATGTGAGAAATGATGACACAAAATTCCACATAAATGCTTGTTTGTAACTATTTTTTTAATAAACCCTATAGACACATATTAAATAACCGCTGTCCAACAAATGTTAGTTAAAAGTTCTAGGTTTTTAAATTACCAGAGTAGATCGTATGCTAAAAAAAGGGCTATATTTTATTCTTTATGAATTTATAAATGATCTGCACATTTATCATAGATCGGTTAATCGTTTGCTAAAGAAATAACTTTATTAAGTTTAATCCCCGAGGTAGTTAAGCAGAGAGTATTAAAAAAACGTGATTTCTGTTAATAATTTTAAAGAATTCAAGTCAGATGATCGTGTAATATTTTCGAGTAACTAGTTATTATTGCAATCGGAATAAATTAAGATTTACTTAGCTTTGAAATTAAAATAATAATATAGGGAAAATCTTTATGAGGCAACTACATTCAAAACATTTTTTTAATTTTGAGATCTTTTTGTTACTATCCAACATATTTGGACAATAATTACGCATAGAACTGTTAAAATCAAAACTATATATTACTTAAAGAATTATCTTAAAACAACCAACACACTGCCATCTAATTCAGAACTAGCCAGAGCCTGTACTTTGGCAACCTGACACACTTATAAATTTTGAAATACATACATAATATAGATATTTGTCACCACATTATTCGCCATCCATAAATCATTAACTAAGCGACCATACACCAATATAAAGTCCCAACACCTTGTGACGACTTTACTTTAATCTTTAATTACCCTTACAATACCTATCACCAAAAATAAACCGAGTGATATTCTTACTTAAGTACACTTTAGCTTAAATGTCAAGTTGTTCCGGAAACAGCCCAATAGTAAACACTACTTATTGACGTTGTGGGCATTATGTCACTTAATACACTGTTGTGTCTATTTCTGTTGCCCTAAAAGCTTTGTTACATTTGACCGAATGTAAAATTACATTTGAATGTGATAGAACCAAACTTATCGTTAAACTTAAAGTTATTAGAGTTACAATATTTTTAAATAATGAAACACTAATAACTTTAAATTTTAATAAAACTTTGTTGTAATTTAGAATCAAATATGTCTAAACAGCACTAGCATATTAGGTTTTCATGTAATAAGTTTTCATTTTTGTAAATAGATGCTAAGTCAATATTAGATTTTTAACGAAACAAAAACGAAAATATAATCTAAATCAATATAATATTCTCAAATAGGTAACTGTAGCACCAAAAACATTATTTCGACTTTCCTTTTTTAGAATTAATGGAAATTAATTGAATAGCTTGAAACTATCTATACTTTTATTCAAGATTTATGACATTTCTTGTAAAAATTGATAATATGTCTTAAATATTTGCTGTTTCACTTAACCCTAAAATAATTACGCAACATAATTACAAACTCTATATTTATACTCTTAAATGCTACTAAATCAACATAAAGTATTTCAAGTAGTGGTATTAGAACAACCTTATCGATAAGGTTGTACTAATACCACTACTACTGTCTATAGAATCGATTCTATAGACATTACAACTTATATTCAATTAGTAACTGTGCCCCGCGGTTTTACCCGCGTTAAACTTTATAAATTATCCCAGCTCCTCTCCCGTAGGTGATAATATTTAGCCTATATGTTGACCCGACCTCTTAGTAATATTTATGCAAAATTTGATGTAAATCCATGCAGTGCTTTTTGAGTTTAGTCCGGACATACATACAGACAAACAGATAAACAGACAAAAATTCTAAAAACTATATATTTGGCGTCGATATCGATTGTAGATCACGCCCCAAGTATCTTTTTAAAAAAATATTCAATGTACAGTTTTGACTTTCCTACTATTTTATTATATGGATATTATTAAGATTAGGTAGGCTAAAAATAGCTTAATGAAAATACATTAAACTATTGACATTAAGTCACCGGTGTACTAATCACCGAATGAATCCTTTGAGTTTTGAGTTTTAATCAGAAAAAACAGCTTTGGGTTTCAATCATAGACAAAGTCTTTCACTATGATTAAAATTTAAAATAAATCTGTAATAACTTCAATGTTTTAACATTTTAATTAACAAATCAATAAATACCTAGATGAAAACAGGTTCATACCAGTGACAGTAAATCTCTTTTAGTACGCTCAAAAAATTGCCAATTTTTTGTGCTCGGTTCTCAAACTGAATGCCACAATCTGCATAAAATAAGCCATGTTTGTTTATATCCAAACACATACACAGCCTCATCTAAAAATAGAACTCCTTGCTCTTGCAAGTAAAAAAAATGTATTTAGATGCTGGGTCGGCACCGGGGCTACGCCCGGCGTATGTAGGCCGCTCGTGACGTCATTGTGATGACCCAGTTCGTTTGCCATTGAGTATCGCGCGTCAATGGTGCCCCTCCCGCAACCATGCACCCTGGAAGGCGTGTCAAAAGAGAGTTACTGAGGATGTTGTAGCGAAAATCATGTACGAACATTAATTCCATGACTCTAACATATTTTAACGACGGGATAAAAAAATAATTATAAAAAAATAATAAAGGTGTATTTGTCTCTGATATATCATGCGTTTAATCATGGTTTAGGGTGGATTTGTCCTTGTAATATCTTTGTATGTTAAGTAATTACAGTCTTCGACCGAATCGAATAAAGCTGCTTTAACAATTATTCATCGAAGTGCAGTGAAAGCGAGGAAGGCTCCCATTCAGTGAGCGTGCATTTAAAATTTATAGTCAAAGAGCTCCCTTTGTGCTTTCATGCAAATGTCACGATTCAGCGTAATTTGTTCTTTGTGCAGTGTAGCTTTTCAGCGCTGTCTTTGTTAGTACTGGTGGTTTCCTCTGTAACTCTCGTCGTTGCTGTCTCGTTATTCTTGCATTCAGTATCTTTTTTCTTGTCAAATTTTCTTGCAATCTTAATGTTACTCCTAGTTTTATTTACTATTCTCTTTGTCCTTGGTTGGTAGCTAGTCTATTTTATAAACAGTTCCCACTATCTGAAGGCTGTTCTAGCGGTAGTGTTTGGCAAATGTTCAAATGCAGATGGCCAGGCGAAGAGTTGAACCGCACTTTCTCTGGCCGTGTTGGATAACTAACCCATGAGACAAGAGAATGGAGAGTAACAATTGTAGTCTCGTTGTTTGTTTAGACACATGTACATGACAATATCCTACGTAATTGTCTGACATGTATTGCCCAGATCGCCCAGTAGCATTGTTACTATAAAAGTTATTCTTAGGTAAAGGTGTTATTTTACAATTAAGAGGTTCTTTATTGATTGGAATGCATACTTTATAATTCCGACAGTGTTATAATAACTTGTTATTAGACGGTTATGCAATCTTCTATTCTAATTTATTTCCTTTTCAACCCCATTTTGATATAGGCTTGTCTTAAACTTTCTGTATTAGTAGTTTGCTCTTTTAAATATTCCTCTAAGCAACATTATTTATTTCTTTCTCTCTGTCTCTTACATTTTTTTTAATTTTCCCCTATTTTTGTTGATATTCTATATAAAATGTTGTATAATTTTTATATAAAAATGGTCATTACATAATTATATTTAAATGTTCTTATATAACACGGCTACTCTGGTGTTCTTGAATCAATTGTAATCATTGTTTTCATATTAGATAGACCTATATAAATTTACTAGGTTAGGAACCTTTTACTTTAGGTTTGGTTTAGGTACTAGGTTTATACCACCTTAAAATATTCTTTAAATCACAATGGTCTTTTCATACGTCAGTTAATGGCAACATGATGAAAATGACAATACGAAGGCTTCATGAACCCACACGCATCTATTCATGAACCCGTCTTTGTAACTTGAGAGCTGCTAATGTATCCAATAGAACAATACCGAGCTACACTGAATGCATAGACACAAAAGACTATGCACAATGGGAAAACTTTGCCTCTCCTCTAACATGTATTATTTACGCGATAATAACTGAGGTTAGGCAGAATTGTTATTAGCCTGTCACCCTTTTTTCACTCTTCAAGAACCATGTAGGTAATGGTACTGACAAATTCGCTGCTCTTTTAATAATCAAGAATATAATTTTTTATTGATTTGTTTATTGAAGAAGAATAAAAGAAAGAAAGATTCTTGATAAAAGACATCTATGAGAATGTAATTTTCAATACAATAATTGTATAATTTATGGAAGCATGACTATTACTACCCGCACTGACTGCTGCCGTGACTCTGTGCCAGGAATGGATAAGATATATATTGCAAAACGTGGGGTCTTGATATTATCAGAGAATTGGAGGTATAAGAAGACTACAATTTCTACACCACGAAGTGAGAGGCTAGATAATAATAATATACTACGCCTCGTTGGACTAGCGATAGAGCGTTTCCAGGTTTAAATCCCGATTTGGGCTGAAAAGACATCGAATAATTTGACCTATCCACTTGGGCACCTGTCCCTCACATAGCGCGTCGGTCCTTTACCTGACCCAGAAAGAGTGCACTTAATACATCCCGTATTAGGCTAGCTAGCTTCTATGGCAGATATTCGACCAATAGGACATTGTATACTACGTCTGCAGAGATGCAGAAATCATCACACGAAAATCAGTAGATTATACTTTAACTGGATATAGTGCAGGCCATGGAAATCCACAATAATCATGAAACAAGGGGGAACTAAGTCATTTCTAACGTAGGTAGGTATTAAATCGTAAGTAACTGGTGGTGGCTCAACCTAATTAATCTTGCATGATGTTCTCCGTAAGTCTCCAATAATAAATGAATTTTCTTTAAACTTCGTAAAATTATCTTTACCCTATCCATGTGAATAATTACTTAGCTTTACTGCTCTTCCGATGTTTACTCATTAAATGTGAGGAGACGGTTACAATGAAGAAAGGCGAATTAGCTGGATAATCTTGGAAAAACAATTGTTTTAGCGTTAAACATAGGTTTGATAGATTGTCTAGTACTATATTTATTTGGAAGTAAAACTTCTTTATACACGCTTGACTAGTAAGTTGGTTAATGAGTGGCGAGAGCGTTACGAAAAGTGTGAACGGGAGGCGAACCAAAGTTGAGAGGGAGGTATAAGCTCGGAAAATCGGAAGAGAGAGATAGTTGCGTTGCGTTTATTACTGGACGGCAAGAGAGAGAAGTGCGAGCTCACATTTTATTTTTCTCTAACAGCCAGTTACGTTTGACGTTTTACTTCAGTCATGTGGTCTAAAGCACACACAAGAATAAACTCAAATTTATTAAGTAATTTATTGAATGTGTTTGTGTTCTCAATTGAATACTGATACAAGCATTCGGCAGCTCCTATAGAACCTCACTAATATCTGCGATTAGGTAAACACGACGAAAACCTTAGTGGATACTTCCCCTAAAACGCACTTCGAAAAGCAAATTTCAGGGCCATCCTGTATTTATGATAAAGTAAATTCTCACTTCAGTATTAGGAATCTACCATTTTTAATATTATATTTGCCAAGTGAAAGTTCTTATGCAGCTTATTTAACGTAAATCAATAAGTAAATGAGAATTGATAGTAAAATTAAGAACGCGTCACGTTTATGCACATGAGGTTACATGAGACAAAAAAAATATATGACATATAGCGGAAACGGAAAGCAAAGCACATATATACAAGGTGTTTGTTGTACAAATACGACTCAGACGCTGCATATGAATAGCATATCGTGTTATTGTATGTGCAAAATATTTTTTATAACAAAGGTAACATTATAATCCTCTTGTCGTAATTAGGCCATGGCCACTCTCACAACGCAATGAAAAGTACAACATTTTTTTCGATCTGCGTCTCTAGATGTTCACCTCAATATGAAATAATGATGTCAACAAAATATTGCAATTATGTTACTATTTCTATTCGCTATTAAAATTTGGCAATGGTGCGCATGTAGGTCAAACACGGTATTCACAATAACTCTATTTATATCAAGTAAACTAAAATACAACAGTATTCCTGTACGCACGGACGGAAATAAACCGCCTAGATGTGTATATTGGTTTTACACTAGAAGTTAACATTCGACGGACAATCCCGGAATTAAACCATCTACTTCTGAACAAAACAAAGGAAAATAGCTATCTTTTTTTTAATTAACTAACTGGACCCCACTTGCGACACACTGCCACTTAAGGAAATTATATCACAAATTTACCAAAAAATATCTTGTGATCCAATCTCTACCAAACATTACAGGAAGACCCTCTAGGATACTTTGAAGACAGTCTGGAAATTTCATTTTAATTTCCCCAGCCGTTTTGTAGTTCATTACCTACTAAATAGCATATTATAGATTTATAATATGCTATGTAGGAGTATAACCAACCATAAATAAAGTATTCCAAATTTCAATCAAATCCGGTGAGCCGTTTTAGCGTGATTCGAAACTGAACTATATTATAAGGGGAAGTTATTTAATTTTTGTCTGTCTCTTGGTACAAAAAAGTAGTTAACTAAGTCTTCATTTTAACACATATAGAAAGTTAAATTATGAGGAATAACATGGACTGGATTCTATTCTCTAAAATATTAAAGGTCTTTCGCCATGGGCCATCGAAAACTAAATAATACATAAAATGACGTTCTAAATGTCATTAGTGCTCATTTGAATTAAAATAAATTATTATACAAAAATCAAACAAACGTTAACATACTAAAAAAACTCGTGAGATTATGCGTTGACCATAGGTAAACATACCTAAAAAAGAAAACTTATTTAAATACATAATTTTATCCAAATCATCCAAAAAATAAAATTATTGCTTACATCTTATCATTTGGATTATTTTAGAATTCGATATTTTAGTATAATGATTGTAAAAATACTTGCTGAGGATTCACTCTATTCGATTTCCGAGGAATGGACCTAAATGATAATTGCTAAAGACATTACCAAAACCTTTGATTGATTTAAAGCATTTCAAAGCACATCTAGACTGAGAACAACAACTCATGGAAACATCCATGGTTGTAACGTGGCCACCACCTAACCCTCGGCTTAATTCCATTATTATAGTTAGGATTAATACTTTTTTATTAATTTCCGTATGATGCAAATTACTAATTACCATTTTATAAGGAATTCGCATCATACGGAAATTAGTAAAAAGTATTAATAGTGTTTTATTACTTTTTGAAATGTATAACGATTTAGTTTTTGCTTACCCATAACCGATATGAAAATATTGTAACGGAGGACAAACCGGCTCAAATTTTTCAATAGGTAAGTGGTAAAAGTCAAGTGGCTATCATATCAAAATGTAGAATGCTTCTTTTAGTAACCTCATCCTGCATAACTCCTTAATTAAAAAGATGTATAATATTATGTATTTATAGTATATTATTATAGTACAGTATTATTAGTATTTATACAAATATAAGTATATATTTATGAAGCTTGTACATATGTAATGTATGTATGTAATAACGTTAAACATTTAATACACACGATAGTACACTTACAACCACCGCCTTTTCCATCTTAATTCTTCTTGTCCACCCAACGGTTGTCTGGAAGAGATCGCTACAAAGCGATAAGACCGCCGATTGTACCTGTATTTTCTTTATTAAGATATTGTGTATTGTGTTTTCTGGTGCAATACAGTATAGGTACTCTATCTATCTAGAATATAATATAATGGAGCTAGCTAAATATCATTCCTATAATAAAATAATTTTTATAAAAGTTTCATACAATACATATATTACTACAAACATGTTCTGACCATTAAAAGTGCTTTTTTAAAGTCTACGTGAATAAAAACCTTTATTATTTTATTTATTTTATTTTATCTATCTATCTAATGCGGTTTGATTATTTAAGGTGGATATGTATACGACTCGTAGGCCCTTGGTATATGGAAGGACAGCAGAATGATAGCCAAACGGCTGCAATTTGTCCTTTAGGTACGGAACGTATAATAGCAGCGGGCTATATACGCTGTCATGATCTCATTCAGTTAAATAAAGTATACCCATAACGCATAAGGACGTTGGTATTGTTAAATAAACTAAAGTTATTTTTTTCCTTCCTTGTTCATATTTAAACATTGTATATACGTATGATATCATCAATGACCTAGCGGTATTGTACTCAACTACTCAATTTAAGATCCTGGGCTCAAATCCCGGGTCAACCCAAAAAGTCTTTTTGGGATTTATTTAACTGACGAGGATAAATCAGTTAGAGGAATCTGGAAGTTGGTGGTTTTTAAGCCTACACCATAGGAAGCACGTTACAAGCAAAATGTAGCTTTATCTGACCTCTTCCCTATCGTTTGGTTAGCTCCCATCAGATTATGAGAGTAAGGGAGTAGAGGGTGCACCTGTGTTAGCACACACTTGTGCACTATAAGATGTCCTGCGTAGTAGACTGGTCTCCCTTAAAATTAGCCGCCATAGTGTAATTTAAATCAATCTGGCATTACATTTCAACAAGTGTCCGTAGGTTACTGTGTATGAATTCTGCCCTTCCATTTTATAACGCTTTTCTTATCTTCATACGTACCTACGTATATTAGTAGGTGCGTATGTAACGGCAACTTTGAAAACGATATTGAGCATCTTCAAAACGTTGTCGGATCGAAATCGAATTTTGGCATACTTATTAACAATTCAATAGTTTAAGCAGTTGGCTAATCATTAAGAAAATATAAAGACATTTATAAATATCGAATCTAAACAGATCAAAATAATTTGATCTAAACACGAAATTATAACGTAATTTATTGCCAATTGTCAATTTAATGTTGGTATCACATACAAATATTATAAAAGACCCATCTTGCGACAGAATGCGTACAACTCACGGTGGAGTGTGGGTTTATAAGTTTCATTTTTATAGTAAAAATTAAAAGAAAACTGTTTTAAGCCCCGATATAGATAAAAATAAAATTAATTATGTATGTTTGTTTATAGTGGATAGAATTAATGATTTTATCCGATATAAACAAACAGATTTAGATTAGTTTAGATTACCTACTTTCTTAGTGTTTGATTAGTCTAAACTATTATTATAAAGAGGTAAGGTTTGTGAGTTTGTGACGTTGTAAGGGGTAATCTCTGGCCTCTGGATCTAATGAATCGATTTTCAAAATTATTTCACCAATAGAAAGCAACGTTATTGTGGAGTGTCATAGGCTATGAAAAAATCCAAAATGTATCCCGAACTTTTAATCCGAAGTATTGCGCGGGCCAAACGGGCAGGGAAAAACATATTTACAACGCGAAACAAAGTCCGCAGGCACTGCTAGTAAAATATAAAATAAAGAAGGGGTTCAGTTTTGAAGTTATACTTCTTTTGGCGCGATGGAGAAAAATGATGAGAGTGAATTTTTACGCTGCGCGCGCACACCGACACCAAAAAATTTAACAGCATGAAGTTAGTTCTAGGTGGTATGAAAATTGATAACTATGTTCCAGTTGTATATTAAGAAGTATAACTTCTAACGCGTGTACATAAGTACACACAAGTTTTTTTTTTTGAAGAGGGAATAATAAAAAAGGATAGTTCAATTTTGTTTAGTTCATGATCGTTTTCTTTTTTACACGTATGCATCTAGAGTGAGATAGTCTCGGTGATATGGTTTCCTCTTGAAAATGATTACCCAATTATGTTGCTCGACACTAAGTACTTTTAAAACATAATTGTATCGCTAACTAAAAATAGATTAGTAAGTGGGTAGTGCTACGAAAGCTTCGTAGCCTTTCGTAGCAAGTCCGCGTAACAACAATTTAAAGTGTAGTTATTTATAAAATGTTGTATATACATTATTGTACATTGTTTTATACTTTAATGTAGAGTTTCCTGATATATGAGTTGTATCATAGAATTTCTTCTGGTTTTCTTGTATACCTTCGGCTCTCAGGATCATAGCAAGGTATATTGTACCTTTTTACTTCTTATCATAAGCAGTTAAATATTGGGAGTGTCATATATAATCGTTTTTGGGTAATGGTCGACAAAATATACAAAACATGTTAAGATTGGTAATGAGGGTCCGAAATAATCAATGTTTTATCTCATTCGCATGGATATAAAATTACTCTTAAATATTAAAAAGCTTATTAGTGTTTAAATATTTTTGACTACTAGTAGATAGATAGTGTTTTGCTGTATGATGTGGTCTCGGGTGCGATTTTCAGGTCAGAGAAAAATGTGTTATTATAAAAGATATATCAGGAAATTGGTGGTTTCTGCACCCTTGCTTTGTGGTGTGCGTAAAGTTTTCGATTATTCTCTGACCTGCTTTCCAGTTTCATCGGGAGAATCACAGAATAGAAAGCTCAGTTTGGCTCACACTTAAGAACTCAAAATTTATCCTGCTTTTATCAATAATTTCCTAGCAAAACTATAAATTCGAAAATATCTTTAAAAGTAAGGTAAAGACGAATAGGATATTTCTTATTTCGGTTAATTTAAAATGTTTCTTATAGTTCCTAACAAAGTACTTTGCTCTCTATTTTAACGCGGCGCTACATACATATGGAGTACTATACTGACGTCAGAGCTCCTGACCTAATAATGCGATCCCATATGAACGGAAAATTGTGTCACTGTATTATAGCAGTTCCGGTGACATTATATAATATGGTATATTTATAACTAACTAGTAGTTAGAGCTATATAAAGTCATGGTTTCATAAAAATATGTAGCCGCAATGTGTGTCAGTTAGGTTTCCAGAGTTCGAGGAGATGGAGGATGCATGAGGCACAACGGGTGATTTTTTTTTATATCAGAGGGCGACATACTTCCAAGTAGGTCACCTGATGGTAAGTGACCACCGCCGCCCATGGACACTCGCCAGAGGTGTCGCGGGTGCGTTGCCGGCCTTTGAAGGCCAGCAAACAAGTACTGCTAACCCTCCCCCCACCCCAAGAAGCTCTGGCGTCCTTACTCACACTCGGAAACACAACATTAAAATTTTTAAGATTATTATTAAGGAATGTCTTCTGTAAGGAGGTAGTACTTCCCCAGTCGGGCTGCCCTTTGAGCGAATGAACGCTATGTCCTACCTCTCTTAGTGATGTGAAAGATTGCAACCCTATCTATGGACGGATGAAAAGCATTCACTCTAATATTTATACCTCTAATGCAGAGTGCAATTAAAATTAAAGATAAAGCTCAATCAATACTGGCCTATTGGTCTAGGGTGTAGTAGTTGGTGAAACTGACTGCTAAGCCATAGGTCGTGAGTTCGATCCCCAGCCAGGAGAAATCTTTGAGTGATAAGCACGATTATTTGTTCTGCATGGCTGTAATTTTTCTATGATACGTATGTATTTAAAAGTATATAAGTATGTTTATAATTTGTCTAGTTGCCATAGTACAGGCTCTGTCTACTTTGGCAGTGTGTAAGTTGTCCCAAGATATATATTTATTATAAATTGGACCCGTTCTGTCCACCATGTTTATTCTCGAAAGATAGATTAACCAATCATATTCACATGCCAGTTCCTTAAGTTATAATTGAAGCATTATTCTGAATTAATTTAATTCAATTGCGTCCCTTAAATCAACCCTTTAAGTATGGCATGTAATTCTTAAATTCACCGACATTGCGAAAAGTCTTTGCTTCGTATCTACATACATGTGTACATTACTGTTTGTAAATATAAATGTGACAGTACTATTGTGCAGAGTTAGGTCGTTTGTACACAATACTGTCGTCTAAGAATGTCCAAGTGCAGTAGACTTACAAATTGTAGAAGATTAGAATTAGATAGTACTATTAACATTACGGATTCTCGGTGCACAAAGGTCCTTATTTGCCATTTATTAATGAAGCAAATGCTTTCTACCCCTTTTTACAAAATTGCGCAGACAGAGGAGTATAGAATTTTGAACAGTTAAAGTTCATATGAAAAAGGAGTGCAGGAATCTAATATTTTTATATAATAGGCATTAGAAGCAAATTATTTTTATAACAACATAACAATACCTACACATACTACAATGCTTTTGACACACTGACAAACTGAGAACAGATGACAAACTGAGTGTCAAAACAGAGAATAGATTAATTATTATTATTAATTAAATATTATTAGTCTTTGACAGTAGAACCTTAACGGCAATGGGACAGAAAGGCTTGTGGCGACTACGAACTGAAAGATGCAGCGTAGGTAGGCCTCATAAGGTGGACCAACAATCTTTCAATGGTCACGGGGAGCTGTTGGATACGGGCAGCCCAAGATTTAGGTATTTTAGAGATCCTTGGCCCGGTCTTTGTCCAGAAATGGACGTCTTTCGACTGACGTGATGATAGAGATCTTAGAAGATACCATACGGACAAATGTGTACCTATGAATAAAGGTACATTTTTCTTAACTGTATATACATTACCCTTTTGTATATAGTTCCATTAAATTTGGTTCTTTCCTAATAACCGAGTATTTCGCAAGACTGAAGCGAATTACGGGAAACCTATATCCAGCACAGCTTCCATACAAACGTACCTATAGCAAAGAGCAAAAGTTTACACATTTAACAATTTTAAACAGTGTATATTTAGTTAAAATACGCGCGATGATAGGGCGGTACTCGATCGTAACCGGGTCGTGCCATAACTATGTCAGGTATGACGTCACGGGTACGCCCGACACTGGCCCGGGATATTATGAATTATGATTATGACTAACTAGCTGTGCCCCGCGGTTTTACCCGCGCTTAACTTTATAATTTTAAACAGTGTATATTTAGTTAAAATACGCGCGATGATAGGGCGGTACTCGATCGTAACCGGGTCGTGCCATAACTATGTCAGGTATGACGTCACGGGTACGCCCGACACTGGCCCGGGATATTATGAATTATGATTATGACTAACTAGCTGCGCCCCACGGTTTTACCTGCGCTTAACTTTATGAATTACTAGCTGTGCCCCGCGGTTTTACCCGCGTTAAACAAAAATAAAATTATCACAGCTACTCCCCCGTAGGTGGTAGCGTGATAATATGTAGCCTATATGTTGACCTGACCTCTTAGTAATGTTCATGCAAAATTTGAAGTACATCCATGCAGTGCTTTTTGAGTTTAGCCCGGACATACATACAGTTAAACAGACAAACAGACAAAAAATCTAAAAACTATATTTCTGGCTCCGATATCGCTTGTAGATCACGCCCCAAGTATCCTTTTAAAAAAATATTCAATGTACAGTTTTGACTTTCCTACGATTTTATTATATGTATAGATTAAACAGTGTATATTTAGTTAAAATACGCGCGATGATAGGGCGGTACTCGATCGTAACCGGGTCGTGCCATAACTATGTCAGGTATGACGTCACGGGTACGCCCGACACTGGCCCGGGATATTATGAATTATGATTATGACTAACTAGCTGTGCCCCGCGGTTTTACCCGCGCTTAACTTTATATATTATAGCCTATGTGTTATTCGGATATATAAGCTATATTACTACAAGTTTTCATCAAAATTCGTTCGGTAGTTTTTGCATGAAAGAGTAATAAACATCCATACATCCATCCACACTCAGAAATTTTCTCATTTATAATATTACTAGCCGTGCCCCGCAGTTTTACCAGCGCTAAACTTTATATATAAAATTATTTTTACTACTAACTTTATATATAATATTATTTACCTATGTGTTATTCGGATATATAAGCTATATTACTACAAATTTTCATCAAAATTCGTTCGGTAGTTTTTGTGTGAAAGAGTAAGAAACATCCAAAGATCCATCCATACTCACAAAGTTTCGCATTTGTAATATTATATTAGGATAGTAATTAGTTTAGAACAATAATTTTGCTACTACCCGAATTTCGGCCAATTTCCGCGGAGGATATATAATTGTGAACGATATGAAACAATTGGGAAAAGATCAGGCACAAATAACACAGTCGAACTACTTTAACTTTTGTTTCTGGTTTAGGTTTCACTGTTTTTAGCCCAAAACCAGGTTTAAACCCAGGACTTATCTGGCGGTTGAATACTTTGACTTGAGATTAACAAGACAGTTGTGGTGTAGAGTAGACACTACGCGAAATAGGTCAACAAACGGGATTTATACATATGTGTCGGTTTTTTACACCAAAACATGTTTCGTGCCAATTGTTTAGTATTTGTGAACAATAATAATTGTTGTTGAGCGAAAAGATGCGTTGTTTTGAAACTTTTATCTACACAAATCAATGAAATAAAAATGTCTCATTGGTAGTTATGTAAAAATAACACTTTTTTACTAAATGCATTTTTGAGTAGACTTCTATGTACGGTTCGTAAAAAAACCCGTCTATCTTAATTTTGGTTTATCTGTTTGTTCCGGCAAAGACCGATTCTGAACTTAATTTAAGCTAGCTAAATATCGTTACCATTATAAAATAAATCTTATTGTAATTTTTTCCTACAATCCGTGTACCTAAAGATCTAATGTACCTAGAAATAATTATAAATTAATTATATATTACTACAATCATGTTCTGACTATTTACAAGCGCTTTTTTAAAGTCTACGTGAATAAAAACCTTTTTTATTTTATTTATTTATTTTATCTGAAGAGAATTTTACCAGTAGATAGCTGATATTAAAAATAATAACCTTTAAACCAAGAGATATAAAAATAACTTAATAAAATAACGCGGGTGGAACCTATTACGCACGGCTACATATCAAGCTATCCAAAATAAGCTGATCTCTCAGTGTATGGAAATCCTATACAACGCGGGATCAGCTTATACTAGAAAAGTATAGCTTGATATGTAGCCGTGTGTACAAACAAAAAATTATGTTAATTATTGATTGATTTTCAATATAACCCTCCACTTCTGAATAGGACAATATTTGTTTACTGCATTCCAATGCCTTTCTGATTTGAATATCACTAAAACTAGGAAATCTATTCGACACTAATAAATTAAAATACTTTAACGTTTAATCTCCTTTTCAAAAGAATGTAGTATACATTTAAAGCGGAAGAAAATAACATAAAGTTTAACCCCCTGGGTAGCGCTCAATAATAATAATAATAATATCCTGGGACATTATTGACACACGGCTATCTGATCCCTAACTAAGCAGAGCTTGTACCTACTATGGAAACCAGATAACTGATATACTATATATACTACTTTTCTTTTGTTAATACATACTTATATAGATAATTACACCCAGACTCAGGACAAACAGACATGTTCATGCACACAAATACCTGTCCTGGGTGAGAATGGAACCCGCAAACGCGGCGTGAAAGGCAACCTGTATGTTTGCACACACAATCGTACACTATAATTCATCCAGCATAGTTGTCCCATTTGCGATAGAACGTCGTAAACGAGATTGGGCTACTTATCATTACTCAATTAATGTTGCTGTAAATAATTTAAATAGGTCCATTCCGAATCCATCTAATGTAATAACCATTGTCCATCAATCGTGGACTATTCCCGTTGTCTGAATTCTTGCGAAACTTCTGTTTGACGTAGTACCCAAGTGTTTACGTCACAGAGTTAACTGACGGTTATTTTTGAACTGTGTTTACTGTCGTAAGAGTAGCTATTTCAGATTAGCTGTGGATTGTGTCGATTTCAGAGAGTTCTTACTTCAAAGTATTTAATCATTGAAGTGTATCTGCCATCTTAGATATTAGTCCTTGTCTATGATTGCCTTGAGCTATTGATAATGATAAAGGATATTGATATTTAAAGATCAGTCGTGTGGTTCCCAAACTTGAAAGAATAACAGAGCCCCCCCCCCCCCAGGCTTCCCTTGGATGTTGTGAAAGCCGACAAAAGAATACACCAGGTAATACGGCGTATGCCTAGCGCGGTGACAACAGCAAACCCCTCCAAATAGCAACCTTATGGTACAATACCTTATGGTATTGTAGCGGCCTTACAATAACCGCACACCACTCTACCACACTACTTACACTCAAACCCACACTCATTCACACCTCACTCACGCACTCACTGTTACACACACATCACACATACTGCGCGATTTGGCTTTCTCTGCATGTTTAGTCATGCTCTTGCAGAGCACGTTGTTAATTTTAATACTAATTAATGTATAATATTAAGTCACCCTATGTTTTAATCTTGCATTTTGTCTACATCTTGATTACAATAATAATGATAAGTGGAAGAGCGGAGACTCCTAAGACAAGCAATCCTTTACTTAAAAGGTGTTCTCCAAATATGTGTACATGTAAGCCTTTTGTAATCGAAATAAACAATTTATTATTATTATTATGGTAACTATTGGGGAGAGGGGGATGGCCAGCAGTCGCTTGCTGATCGTAAGCAGTATGTACACTTACGTTAGGGTCATTACTATAAGCACAATAGCTAAGCATTTATACAGTGGATTCTGGGAGACCAGGGTCCAAATCTCGTGTTGGTAAAGATATTGTTAAAAGAATAGAAGCCTTTTGTCATGATAGTGTTACATGCTTGTAGAGAGCACGTTCTGCTGACTATGCCTCTCTGGTTGGACATTCAACTGCTAATTAGGATATTGGCTATCTGTAACTGTGACGGACGGCTACATATTCAAGGAAAGTGGACCCTGGACCGATCTGACTACGAGTAATATCTTAGATTTATAAAAAAAGATATATCGATGTACTAGATGAGTCTGGTACCTCTCCGGAACAAATGCTCGGCGTATACCTCTCAGATACAGAAAACGTGTCGTCGAGAGAACTAAGAAGAGCTTAATCTATTTATGGAAATTACTTTTTTTTTTACTTTGTATGGTGATAGTTGCCACGGTTGTGAGCGCACGTCATAGAGAATGCGTCATATCTTTTTTCGATGTGCTTCCGCGCTACAGATTTTTCTATGTAACTGTGTAAGTGCGTATAAGATTTTAATTCGTTGACTGAATCATTCGGGCCTGCCTTCTATCTATCGCGCATTTAGTACTTCAAACAATTAGTTTCTGTGAATTGGTACACCATGATTTCTGAACTCGAAATCTGTAGAGGTAGAGTGCTTACTTACTTGCAGAGTAACTAATAACTGTTTTTACTAACCTTAGGATGTCGACCCGTAGGTAACGGTACGATTAAAATAAAATAAAAAGTCTTTTTATTTGCTGTAACATTTTGTTTAGTGGATTAGTAATTATAATGAAATAAAGTTATTTTTGTCAGTATTTATTAGTTAAGGTAATATTTATTTGATTTCTTCCATTGGAACCCCCGTGCGGGTGAAGGCCTCCTCCAGGTTCTGCCAAACCGCACTTCCATTTTAGTCTTCTGATTATGTTGTATAGCATCTCTAATTTTGGTACGTTTCCGAATTTCTTCATTTCAAAAGCGGTACGATTAGCAAGTTAAATCTAAGTGTTAAAGCTTATCAGTATTTTAAGAGTCAGTTGGCACCAGCACGTAGAACTAAACAACAGTTCATGAAGCTCGAAGACTGGCTAGAGGCAGTGAATCTGGGTTGAAGCATATATGCAATTACTTGCTCACCGTGCCTAAGTGCTTAATTTCCGTTAAAATTGGTCACCGTTGGTTAAATTCGACTAAAAGCTAAACTATTTCTGTTAGTAGGTAACTACATAGTTGGCCCCGCGATACTAACAACAATTTTAGCAATTTATTCCACAGCTAGTGTGCTATAATCTGTCTCCATTACAATTTTTATTCAAATCCGTTTACATTTAACAGGATTTATAATGACTCACAGACCACAATCCAGACGTATAATCCTGATTCTTTTCCATTGATTATATTATGATATATATAAGAAAAGAAGAAAATATAATATTGGTACTACTTTTAAATAGAAAAAAAAACAAAAACAATTAAACATTATGGTACTCCACATTATATGTGCGTATAGCATGTTCACTTGAGGAGATATCAGTTTAGAATATTGTATATTCTTTTTAAGGCAGAAATATCTTAAACAGTAATTTAAAATAATTGATAAATAAGTGTGATTAAGAGAATAAAATGTCCTGTCTGCTAAACTACACATACATATTTAAAGTAGATACCTACATACATAATTGTTTACGCGCGCACTCACAGGTGTCGCTGAGGCTCAACGTTTGATCTGCGCCCACGCGCCTATAAACTAGATGTACCTTTACTTTATGGACATCTATAATTGTCTATTGTTTGCAAGTTCATTGATTAAAGGGAAGTTGGACGTCACGCGGGCACGCGTCGCGTCGCATATCCGCGTTCTATTTATGAATATTTAATTTTAAAATTATATCCGTTGCTTTTCTTTTCATTAGTGGACGGTTAGTTTAACAATAATCCTTCCGGGTACCCGTCTGATGAAAAAATAACAGGCAATAGGAATATAAACAGAACTTTGAATCTCTGAAATTCTCTTTAAATCGTCATTTTAGTCCCGCACAATTATGACGATACAGGGCCCGCAGTCACTATTCATGATCCATATATAATAGTTAGTTGAACCGGTTAGCTAAGAAGCATACGCTCCGCCTGATGACATGGGGTACCATAGCCTATAGACGCCTGTTAAACCTAAGGGATCACTCGAGTGTTACTGACATATAGATCAGTAATCTTTGTTGATCTCCGGCGACCATTAGCACAATATTGAGATTGGTTTTGCGTTCTGTCAATAAAATAAAAGCTTATCTTTAAGACCTTTAGTCCTCCTTGCCGAATTCGGCCACAGCGGCCAGTCTCAACAGAGATTGGCCATCTGCGCGGGACATATTATAGTGCTCAAGTGTGTGCGCAAACACAGTAGTACTTTCTATTCCATCACTCTCATGATCCCATGGGACGCCTAGCGACACGACCGGAAAAAGGTCAGGTACAGGACCGCCGGCTTTACGTACTCTCCGAGGCACGGGGGTATCATACCGCCAACTCCCAGACTTCGGGCTGATGCTGAGAAATTTTTCTTTTTACAGAAAAGTCTCAAAATCACTTTTGGGCCGACCCAGGATTTGAACCCGTTTTTGAACTCATTAACCGCGGGTGAACACGCTACTGCTGGTCCCGAGGCAGCCAATATTATCTTTAATAGGCAAAGAATTCTCTGCTTATACCAGCTTGCAGTAGAGATAACTTACTGTTTTAACCTTTTGATGTGGCGTGCGGAGCACATTTTGGTTTGTCATACCTGACTGTGGCAGTTAATGCATATGTTATGCGCAGGGGCACTTTCTATTCCATCATGATCCGATGGGACAACTAGCTACAGGACCGGAAAGAAGTCAGGTGCAGGATCGTCGGCTTTACGTGCTCTCTGAGGCTGATCCTGAGAGATTTTCTTTACAGAAAAATCCCATTTACCCTTTTTTCTTGACCCTGGATTTTAACCCAGGACCTCTTTAGCTACGGTTGAACATACTATCGCTAAACAAACGAGGCAGTTCAATCCATCAGGTAGTCAGTATACAAATATTTGACGGTCACCGTAGCCTAGTTGGTAGTGCTACTGCCTACGAAGCTGGTGGTCCTCGGTTCGAATCCCGGTAAGTGCAAATATTTGTGTGATGAGCACGAGTATTTGTTTCTGAGTCATGGATGTTTCTTATGTATTTAAGTATTTATCTATCTATATAAGTATGTATATCGTCACCTGGTACCCATAGTACAAGCTTTGCTTAGTTTGGGGCTAGGATGATCTGTGTGACATTGTCCCTAGATATTATATATTATATTATATTTGGCAAAAATACTCAGCTCACCCGTAGCTAACTGGATGAGCTGATTGTTAAATCTGATTAGGTCACCAGCTGCTTAAACATATAAATAAGTATGCATCCGAGTTGAGTTTAATGTATAACAACAATACCAAGATTGTATTTATAATAATAATAATATGATTTATTTGCATGAAATACGGTAGGCATAAGGTGTTATACAGAGTAAGTAGGTACATGACATATTTCGCCCTCGATGAGGGTATGCAAAGTTATGTTTAAAATATTAAATTACAGTGATGTTTATTATAATTCCATTACATATATCCATTACAATTACAAATCTTAATTATTTAAATATCAATAAAATTAATCATTCTAATAATCATAGACATTGTAGGAAAAATATCAACAACAGCATGCAACATCAGCGTGCATAAATATAATATTAGTTAAATTGAATTAAATAATAAAGTTGAATGAATGAAACTAGATACTATATAACTCTATATATAAATAAAACTTACTTACTTAATAAAGTTGAATTAATGCATAAGTACCATAGCTCCATCAGTACTGGAGATCACACTTTGTCGAAATTCTATCATTAAGGTTCTATTGTGAAAGACTATAGACATTAAAGGCTATTATGTCTATTCTCAGCATTGACAGTCAGTTCTCAGGGATGACAGAGTTTTTGGCGCCAACGCGGAAAAGGACGCATAGAGGCTATGTTTTATTTTCAAAAACTGGTGTAAATTCGAGTTTTTATGTGTAAATATGGTGGATTTTTAGACATAACATTTTCGACAACGTACACGAGTGGAGGAAAGTGTGATATTGCCGTGAATTGTGATTTTCCGTGTCACAGATCTTAGCCTGCCCAAAGAGGACGAAAAAAATAATCATGGATGACAGTTTGTCATCTAGACATCTTTGAGACACAGTTTCTCAAAAGCATGGTATGTGTGTAATGTTTATTTATTAAAATAATTTACTTGTAATGCTTTTTATATAAAAAATATCAGCTTTCGGTACTCCTACTTCACTTTGATTGTTACAAATTAAATACTCCCCCGTCCGCGCCATTTTCATAAAAAGGGGTACAAAGTTTATGCTTCACGTATGAATTTTATGATGATTATAGCAAACAATTAGTGAGTCAGTATCTCAAATATAATAATAATTATAACAATACTTTTATTTTTATAATATAATAAGAATGCCCTCCTAGTATTTAGTACAGCCTTGGCTGCCAGTCTCAATGGTGCGGGACTTATTCTAGTGCACAAACACAGGTGCACGTTATACTCTCACTCTCATGTAATGTCAACACAACTGGAAAGAGGTCAGGTATAATACTGACGGCTTTACGCACTCCCCGAGTACGTAATCCACTGCAAATTTCCTGTCTTTCAGTATCGATTTTTGGCCCAACCTAGAATTTGAACCCAGGACTTTAGACCAACAAGACAATCACACGCTTCACACCATTTCATATTAGGTTCATCGTAAAATAATTTAATACATTCGTTAGTATACTATCTAAATATATCTTCTAGTTTAGTTCTAGATGCTATTTGCAGAAAACTCTTTACATAGAACGTTCTTCGGTATTATATGGATGTGATGCTGTCGTCGATCGATAAGCATCTTGAATAAGTAAAACTGTACGTGACACCTTGTAAATTCACAGTCACATATAGAGCGGCTATAGAGGCATACATACATATGTTGTACTCACTTTATTAGCGCTACTATTATCGGTAATGCTACACAATAATTACAACAACGATATAATAACTATTTTCGGCATAGTTACGAAGCACAGTACAGTAAAAATATTTTACTAATCCACAGAATTACATTTGATTACGATCAATTTGTTAATTGGGCAACGAGTCCATTAAACACGTATTCCAAGATGGCCGTATATCCATATAAGGATATCATAGAGTAACTAATCTTGTAGGAAGCAAGATGCAATGGAAGCAAAATTATACAGCCAAGCTCCGAGCTAGAGCTAAGCCACCCGCGGCTAAGTCAAATTCGAGCGGAGCTGGAACGGGATTGGCTGGCGCGCGTGACGTCAATGCCGACCTCCCGCCGCGCCCCGCCCGCCCCGCACCCCTCACTGAAGACCGCGCCACTCGCTTCTGAAAAATAATCACGGTTTTCGGACAGAACGCTTTTTTTGCTTTTCTTCGTTTTACTAAAACTTCATTGTTCTATGCTAATTTAATAAGTAGGTGAAGGTGTATGTAGTACCTAATAATTTTTTGTGTTGATTTGTAACGTGGTAAGCAGGTGTACACGTGCTTGTAACGTATATACGTAGGTACCTAGTTATGTCATGTTTCGTGTATAGACGAAAGCATGTGATTAATTTGGACGGTAATTGTTACACTGCGGTTTATATTTGGGGACTTCATAAGTTCTATCTGTACGATATTTCGTTTCTAATGTGATCGGTTAGTACCTTGTATACTGCCTAAGGAATTAAGCTTCCTATCTTGTCATGACTACCAATTCCAGGACCTATATAGGTATGTAGAGTTTTAGGTAATTCCCTTGTTAGTGAATCGGTAGAGTATAGACAGATAGATAGATCACTCTTTATTGCACACTAAAGTCATAAACTTAGAGTAAAAAATTACATTAAAATAGAAATAATACAAGTGGCGGCCTCATCGCTAAAAGCGGCAAAAGCTGTTCCAGGCAACCGATGAGGTATAACGCCAGGTTTGTCAAAAAAAGAAACTCTCATCAGTCAGGCACCAAGAACTTAATAGTATAACAACCCTGTGCTTCGAAGAGTACGTGAAGCCGTTAGTGCAGCTCCTAACATATATTCGGCAGAGTAGACTTTCCCGGCTATGACAGTGAGGTAATACGCAGTGTATCTGTGTCACCGCGAACTAGCTTGAGTACCATATACATACCTTACACAGAGCGCTAGTCTTGATAAATGAAAACGAGGAGGATTTTTCAGGGTATTAGTATAAATAAATATCCGGGACATATCACACAGCGACATCTAGTCCAAAATAAGCAAAGCGTCTACTATAGATACTAGACAAAGAATAGTAATACTACCTCTATACTATACAATACACAGAAAAACCCTAACCATGAAAAATTTACATGTTTATGAACACAAATATTTATCTGTTGTTGCGAGGATCAAAACCTTAGAAATAAAAAATTGAAAAAAACTGTGTACCCTTTAACGAAAATTGCGCGGATGGAGGAGTACGAAAATTTGTAACTGTTAAAGTTCATATGAAGAACGAGTGCAGAAAGCTAATACTTTTATATAATAAGCATTAGAAATAAATTATTTTTAAAAAAAGAACATCACACTACCATGCTTTTGACGCAATGACAAGGAACTGAAAGAACTGAACTGTAAAAACTGAACACTCAGAAACTGAGTGTCAAAACTGAGAACATATTAAATAATATCTGTCTTGAATGTAAATGGTCTTTGACAATAGAACCTAACCGAATAACAATTACGATCTCCCTTTTACATTTAGCCTTATGTCTTTAAAATCAATTTTAAAATCACAGAACTAACTATAACTTTCCTTTATAAAAGCAGAATTTAACGTAATTTATATGGGATCATCTCTAAATCATTTCCTATGGCAAAAAAAAGAATTTTCAAAATCAGTTCACCAACATCGCGTAACATACATACATAAAAAGATAAACGTCGAATCGATGACCCTGAAATCCATCAGTAAATTTAAATGCAGGTGGGACTACTATAGGACATTTACACAAGTAATTCAATGCTCGAGTACTTTATGGCGTAATGAATACTCCAATGTCATCGTGCCGAAACCAGTATGGCTAATATGAATAATATTTTACCAATGATTTTGATCAGTTCCAAAATGATAGAAGACGATCACATTTTAATCCTTGTACAGTTAAAAGAACTCGACTGTATTGCTTTACTCAAAATCTTACGCGCGTTATATTAAAGTCCTTGACACAGCCGCAAACATCTCTCAATTGACTGCGGAACACCAAAACTGGATCATTCTAGTTTATAAAATTGAACTACACTCTATTCACTCCAGTAAACAGAATAAATACCTACACTACATCATTTTATTGTTGATCGATGATTACTGTTTAACAACTTCAAACTTAATTAAATTTCTTTTTTAATAATCGATTAAAACAAAACTCAATATCGATTCAAAATTTTCAATACAAGATTCAATACTTCCTGTATTACAATCGGGTCACACAAAACGGAGAAATTGTGTAACAAACATACAGATAAATATAATCGAAATGATAACCGGCTTGTTTTGAAGCCGGTTAAAAATAGATTTATGGTTTGAATTAAACTTAAATTGCTGCTATCATGCCACCAGGATACGGGTAAAGTACTAAGATAAAGATTATTCAGGATAACCATTTTTTTTAACCCAAACTAAGCAAAGCTTGTACTATGGGTACCAGGCGACGATATACATACTATATAAATAATACTAAATACTTATATACATAGAAAACATCCATGACTCAGAAACAAATATTCGTGCTCATCACACAAATATTTGCACTTACCGGGATTCGAACCCAGGACCACCAGCTTCGTAGGCAGAAGCACTACCAACTAGGCTACGGTGACCGGCTTTAGCTCATTGAGAAACATTTCTCACATTAATATTCAGACATTACTCGTTCGAATCCTGTCAATGCTCAATATTTGTGAATCTCAGAATGAAAGTTATGATTTTCTGTAAACTGATGAAAAAGGAGGCCATAATCAGGCTGGAATCGAACTTATATGTTAGAGTGTATATGCTTTGGGACTTTCCCGTTTCTGGGGCAGTAAATTAACTGGTTCTCCGGATTATATAACATAGAACAAGTCACATAGCCACCATAACCTAATACTACTTCTATATAAGGGGGAGCGGACTCGCTAAAAGAGACTTCATGCTATTCGCAATATCTTCACAATTGAATATAGAACAAACTCATTATGAGAATAGGTTATTGCTCGTTAAAAACACTTCCCATAACCAGCTTGTTACTAGTTCTATATAAGGGGTAGCGCTCGTACTGTCCGGAATATCTAGATTATATAATGTAGAATAAGCCCCATTATGAGAAAAGGTTATTGCTCTATAGAGACACTTCCCATAACCAACTTGTTACTAGTTCTATAAAAGGAGCGGCAAACTCATTAAAACAGAACTCATGCTGTCCCGAATGTCTAGATTATGTAATATAGAACAAACTCATTATGAGAATAGGTTATTGCTCGCTGTAAACACCATAACCCGCTTGAAAGTAGTTATATATAAGGGCCAGCCGACTCGCTAAAATTGTTCTCGAGCTGTTTGGAATACCTAAATTATGTAATTTAGAACAAGCTCATTATGACAATAGGTTATTGCTCACTATAGCCACATAACTCGCTTGTTACTAGTTCTATATAAGGGCAGACTCGCTGAAACAGAGCTCATGCTGTCCAGAATATCTAGATTATGCAATATAGAACAAACTCATTATGACCATGGGCTATCGCTCTTTCTAGCAAGCAGGTTATGCTAACTTTCTACGTTAGCATAACCCGCTGTTTGCTAGAGTTCAATATAAAAGAAATCAAACTCTCTAAAGCTGACTGTAATATCTGGAATATGTAATATAGAACAAAGTCTTTATGTGGATAGGTTGCCACTCTGTATAGTCACTTAGCTTGTCGAATGTTTCTAGTTTATCGTATTGGAATATCGCGACTCATCGTCCCGATCGCACCTAACACTCGGAAACAATAAGTCAATATCGCAACAAGTACCTTTGTGGCCGCACGCGACGCCAACAGGTGGCCGCCATTTTTACGATACATAATTAACTATGCCCTACAAAGGATACTAATGTTTGTTCTATTGGTTTCGTAAGGAAAACTATTCATTTTTCACTTTGTATATTATAACAAGCGTACGGAGTGGGTTGTAGCCGAGCACGTATGGCTCATGTCATGGTTCAGCGAAAGTCAGTCGTTCTATAGATGGGTTATCACTAAAATGATTTAACTTCTGAACATTACCGCGTTAAAAGTACAGACGCCAGCACATCAAGCTACCCCAATCTGTCAAATTTCCCCAATTGAAAGTAAACCTTATGCTTTTGTGATAAAGTTGAAAATCTATAAAAGAAATTTGACAGATTGGGGTCGCTGGATGTGCTGGCGTCTGTACATTATGCTCTCGGTCTAGGTTGTAGTCTTTAGGCCTACTGGGCGGCTTTGATAATTCTTAAACTAGGGTAAGTTGAAATACAATGGTAACAATCTACCTGATAGCATTGCCGAGGCCGTATGGAGCCGTTGCGTTGTTGATGTAAAAATTCTTTACGTACGCTTGACTGTAAATAAGATAACCATGTCTTAAACTTTTCTTGCTATTAAAAGGATCTTGAGTTAATACAACATATAGTGATATATCAATTCAAACACAAATTAGGACCTACCGTAAATTCACGTAAAAATACACGTTTTTATTCGTTTAGTGCACCAAAAAACCAGCTTTTATTGAGTTTTATAAGACAGAAATATCGCAGAATGGAATGAAAAAGTATCCTGTCCTAGCACAGGCCTTTCCTTACTATATTTTTCCTTCCGTATCCACTAAGTTAGTAACATAATAATATGCACTACCTAAAATAATTTCAGCAAACTATTAAATAAACATTAAAACAAAAGTAAGAGATGGATCGTCATAAGAAATTATCTTCTTGTAGAAACTATTGTCCTCCACAAAATCTATGGAGAAATATAATGTAATTCTTATATAGAATATTATTGGAGAAATAGATAAAACATCTTATAACGCTTTTAAGTAGCTTAAATACAATGAAACTAACCTTCCCAATCAAATTGTGGAAGTCCGACACTTACACAATCTCATCTCTCATATATGATCGGAATAAATAGTTTGCCTGTGTCCAGCGCAGATAGTTAAACTCCGTTAAGACTATTATTATTATGATTTCAATTATTATATTGCCCTGAGAATGTCTTTAACTATTCATGAGTAAGATAATAATACTTGCTTCATATTTTATATATGCAAACATAAGATTTAATATCGATAACATAACTTATTGCACTTCAGAGGTTACTAATCGAGGTCCTTGCCTAATCTTGCATAAAGAATGACGACCAATAATTGAGTAATCTAAATTTAATTCGGTAGTTCCCAATATGGTGGCCGAATTGTCGATGGCATGCGTGTACGCATGTTTACAAGCGTCGCTCTATATTTAGACTATAGAGTAGCTATTTGCGGTGTCTCTGATTCATGTTGTTAATTAGCCTTATTCCGGAGGTTACAGACTTACGGATGTGAACGGTTTAAAATTAGATCACGGATGTAGGAACTATTATGCATTTCTACTATTTAATGTCCGCAACTTGGTCTGCGTTGTTATTATGATTCAAGCCTTTTTATAGTGTTACTAGCGGCCCGGTACGTGCTTCGCTACGTATAAATGATTATTAAGTTCATTTATTCAAACAAAAAAATATTTTATATTCAAAAAAATGTGGATTTTACACTTTTTCAAGACTTTTTTAAAATTTTCTCTACGTACTAACCTTCCCTGGACTTCCACGAATAATTCAAGACCAAAATTAGCCAAATAGGTAAAGGCGTTGTTGAGTTATAACATTACAACGAAAAGTGGCATTGATTTTTATATATATAGATTAGATAATTTATTCGCCAATAGTGGATTTGTTCTTTATTTTGACAAAAATTTGCTATATAATACGCGACTATTTAAGGCTAGTAGGTTCCTATTTTTACACAGACACTTGTGTATATGTATTTTAGTGCTGAAGTAGGAATTCTGGAAAGAGCACGATTATTCTAGTAAAATTATGACGTTTAGATGGCACGAAAAAGATAGTTTATAAGCCATCTTTAAACACTGGGAAATTACTTCATAATTAAAGAGTGATAATGAGAAGTGTTAGAAAAAAATGCAGACATTAAAAGGGGAACTGGTAGGTGAGCTTGAATCTTGTGGAAAATACGACCACTCAAAAAAACAAGCTGTTATTTTTGGTCTGTACCAAATAAAAATACTCAAATATATAATTTTATTTCTAATATCTGTTTTATTATTTCAATTAGAGGGCTGACTGCACGTTGATCACTGTTCTGAAGGTCGTCCCGGACAGGACAACTATTTGCGTGACCCATAAATTGATGTTCGTAAAGTCCTCCGAAATACAAGGATTAGATTCCCTACTGCTGGCGTTATCGTTTCAGACCAAAAAAAACTTGTGTGTACTTATGTACACGCGTTAGAAGTTATACTTCTTAATATACAACTTGAACATAGTTATCAATTTTCATACCACCTAGAACTAACTTCATGCTGTTATTTTAGAGTGAATTTTTACGATCCGCGCGCACGATGCGCGCGCATCGTAAATTCACTCTCATCATTTTTCTCCATCGCGCCAAAAGAAGTATAACTTCAAAAAATTACTTTTATATATTTCTGATTTGACTAAAACACAGTAACCTACTTCTATGATGATTACTACTTTTAATTTATATTATTTTCCATGTATAAAAATCTGTTAAGAAGTATGGTAACTACTCGTACATTTCCAAATGGAATAACCATTGAACTTCATCTAATAGATGCGCACACCGGCTATTGCCCTTAGACTATTTCAGTGGCTCTTCCACTGTTTACTTTGGCAGGATGACTAACGACTACTACACATCAATATCTTATGGAAAACGTTTTTAATTTTAGGTAGTCACTTTCCAAGTTCGTAATGATTAAAGCACTGATTATTATTACCGTAAGTGGTTCCTAGTATATGCCTATGTTTTAAATATAAGAAATTATCATTATTAATAAAAGGAAAGAGGAACACCCTCTCGTACAACTAGAGAGATAAGAAAGAAAGAAAAAAGATTTATTCAAAAAATTGCACAGTTAATAAAAATATGAAATAACAATAAAACGAAAAATAAAATGAAAACATATACACTTGTTGCATGTGCAACTAGCATCTAACAGCATTATTAAAAAAAAATGTGTTTTACTTATCTTTACGTAAAGGGATGACGGCTTCATTGGTCTGACGGTAATGATTTTAACGATAGATCATGAAATTCTGGGTGGAACGAAGAGTTTTTGGGAATTATGCCTCTTAAAACTCTTTTGGAAACATTTTAATTATTTTTTTAGCCTACCGTATACAAGATCGGCCAAGATACCTTTACCAAATAGCGCTAAAACGGAACTTTAGTCAGAAAAATGTTGGAAAACGTAAGAATATCGAGGGTATCTTATTTTTATATGTAGATTTTATGTTTGGTACGAATACCGTGGACATGGCTATACCTTTATTATTATTTCTTTTTTTGCTTTTAGGAAACGATAACAGATTATATTTGCATAAAAATAACTTGTTCTCGAGTAGAGTGCGTGATATGCTACCTTTTCGTTATTAATAGAAGCAATTTGTACAAGCTTTGCTTAGTTTGGGGCTAGGATGATCTGTGTGTTTAATACGCGTAGATGATGTCTAACGGTAAGACAAAGTGGTGTATCGCAAAAGCTTTAGAACGAATTGAGTGAGTTTTGTATAGATAGTAATATTATTTACAACTAGACTACGAATTAAAAGATACACAATATCGCAAAACTACTTGGGTGTACAAATAAATTGATTTTTAATACCGTCTGGGATTTTTCATGTGAACTATCAGCCCATATATTTGATACTAGAAAAAAAAGTTATATTAGAGTATTAAATATTTAATTAGATATTCATCCGGACACTATCCGGTAGGTGGTGCCGCGCGGGCTGGCCGGCCCCGCCCCGAGGCTATTTAAATACAGGCATACGTCACTATTCCACTAATACGATTCCTTCTACTAGCTTCACCCATCTGTTGCCCTTCTGTGTTCAAAACAAACTGTCAGGAACTAGAAATAAAGATGTAAATGAAAATGAAAATTAAACATAAATAAAAAATGGCATTTGCAGTTTTAGGCTTCGGTTGCCAAAGAGCAAAATGGAGCATAACTGCTGAGGCTCTGTGGTCTATACATAAATATGTCTATCTATCTGTAGGTATCCTATTTATTTCATTTTTTCTATACCTAGAAACACAAACTAAATGAGTAATATACCTCATTTTCAATATTTAGAGTTCATAGCTGATCCGAACCAAATACATATATTAATATCATTATTGTCTTTCGGTCTAGTCGTACTCTTCATTATCTTCACAAATAGATTAATGGAGGGCCTTTAAAGTGTTCCGTTTTAGCGCTATTTGGTAATGGTATTTATTACAAATACTGAACTAGTTAGGAACTTTTACGGAATAAAGTACCGTTGACTTTGACTTTGACTTGGAATTTCTTTATATTGACCACCATAAACTGCATTATAAGGGGTGAATGTTAAAGCATCAGTAAAATTCTTAGAGACGCTCTAGTGACCGCTGGCTCGAAATGAGAGTAATATTTAGTTAAAGTAGAGCATAGCGTTATTTCGAGATATGGACTCATGTCAAATAACTTGAGAAGTATCTCCACCTTATAGTCAAATAGTCATTTATTGGTAATGGTTTTACATGTCATAGTTTTTAAATAATATAATAGGATACAATGTCAAAGAATAAAAATATTTCTAATACAAACTACTTACTTAAACTTTAAAAATTCGTCATGCGTGTAAAACGATTGCTCGATAAGCCACCTCTTCAATCGAACTTTAAAACTCTGTAATGAAGGGATATTGGAAATGCTCACCGGGAGTTTGTTATAAACTGTGCAACCCATAACATAAGTGATCTTAGATGATTTCGTAAGTGTCCTAGGAACTGCTGCCAATTTGTAGTTATGCCGTGTGTTGTACGAATGAACAGTGCTTTGTGTGGTATATAGTTCTATATTCGCTTTAACATACACGGCAACTTGGTATATGACTATGGAGGGCACAGTCATAATACCCAGTTCTTTAAAAAAGGGTCTAGCGGATATATCTTGCGGTACATGGACCATTGCTCGAACAGCACGCTTCTGCATCCGGAATGCTCGCTCCCAATCGGCTGCGCGCCCCCACAGTTCCGCACCGTATTGCAGCAACGAATGCACTGTTGCAAAGTAGCATGCACGCATCTCTGCCATGGACACTACACTTCGCAATCGGCTCAGAGCAAAACAGGCGCTCCCTAGTTTCCCGCATAATTTATTTATGTGGCTCTCCCACTTCAGGCTTTTATCAATTTCGAAGCCTAAGAAAGTAGTCTCATTGACCTGTGCAACACTCACTCCATTCGCGGACACCACGAGTGGTCTCTGTGTGTGACCCGATAGCACAAAGTGAATGAAGTGAGTTTTGGCCACGTTAAGTACCAACCCGTTAATTCGAAACCATCTATCTAGCTGATTAGCTGTCCTATTAAGTTTTTCCTCTAGTAAATCTACCGAAGAGGCCATTACTAAAGCAGCCACATCATCCGCACACATTAGAGTTTCTGCATCAGTTATAGAACCCGGCAGGTCATTCAGCAGTAGCGAAAATAATATGTTTGACACTGAGGAGCCTTGAGCCACGCCTATCTTTGACAGTAACGGATCTGACCTCTCCGTGCCCTCGCAACCTACAACAATTTGTGACCTGTCTTGCAGTAACTTTGCAAAAAGTGCGTGTGATGGGCCGTCCACACCGTAATGTCGCAGTTTTATCGCAATTATATTACGATCCGCGACATCAAAGGCTTTCGACAAATCACAGCAAATTAAGGCTACTTGCAGTTTTTTTTCTTTCGCAGCCATCACCAATCGTATAAGTTCGCGAGTTAAGGTCGTAGTTGATCTACCTTCTCTATAGGCATGTTGTCGGTCTGTTAGCACATCACCAGCCGAGAGAAACTCTAGAAGGCGAGAGCTTAGGCCATTCTCAAGTATCTTCGCTACCGCTGGAATGATCGACACTGGTCTGTAATTGTCGATACAGTCCTTTTTCCCTTTTCCTTTATATAGAGGCGAAACTTTGCTACATTTTAAAGGAGCTGGGATATCACCTTCTCTCAAACATAGATTAAAAAAATCTGCAAGAACAGTCGACAGGGGTATAGCCGTTAACCTAATCAGTCTCATGGAAATACCATAAGTATCCTTTGATGGTTTTGGCGGTATACGCGTCATGATGATGCGATAGATTTCGTCAGCGGTAAAACGGTTTAGACGCAATGACCGGTCTGCTGGAAGACAGGTAACAAGGAGCTGGTCATGCACACGCTGTATATCAGCGCGGGGAGCACCACACACATCTACCGCCCCCAAAAAGCGGGTATTCATGGCATCAAGCGCAGATTTTTTTGTTAAAAATGGTGTACCGTCTACATTTTTTACAATATCCGTAAAATCTAGGCGCGGTGTGTTATTTTTACCCCTCTCCATGTTTACGACAGTCCACATAGCTTTCGAGGCATTTTGGGAGTTTTTTATAATATTTGTGTAATGTCTAGATTTTGTACAGGAGATTAAATTATCATAGTATATTTTCATGTCACTAATTATATTATTAATTAACATATTATTCGGATTACGTTTTCCAATTTCAATGATGTCAAATAAAATTAATTTAAAGTTCTTTACATCTGATGTTACCCAAGATGAGTCATGTTTTATAGTATTGCTTGTTTTCCGAAGTGGAAAACAAATGTCAAACTTACCTGATAACACGTTAATGATTGCGGTAGCCATCTGTAATGTTGTCTTGTTACGCATCTTTATTTCGTGCCAGTCTACGCAACCTATAGACGCGGCGAAGTTATTTTGATTATGTAGCGAGAATGAACGAGTGTACTGCGATGTATTTGAGTCGGTGCTTTTTGAACACATCAGTTCACATCTCACGGCTAGGTGGTCACTCAAATGAGTGGTCACAGGTTGTGCAGTGACACTGGCCGACGGAAGATTTGTGTAGACATGGTCGAGGCTCGTCATAGTGGATATCGTTATCCGTGTAGGGAATTCTACCTGATTCGTCATGTTATGGGTTGACAGAATATCAAGTAACCTTTTAACATCACTGGTTAAACTACCCAATGTGTTAATGTTAAAATCACCTACTTATTAAATATATTTCAGGTAATATCAATATTAAATTAAGTTCATTTTGTTCTCGGTGTGAGTCGCAAGAGCTTATCAGGAGAAAGGAAAGATTGGAGCCCTTTGTGTCGCAAACGTTGGCTACGGTACCTCTTTACTATAAAGCTAATAATAGAAAAATTAAAGATTAAGTATTGACCAACGCCATCGACAAATATAGTTTAAAACTTGTAACCAGAATATACACACCATCAAGTTTGGAGATTTTTGTCATGCTATAGTAATAATAAATCCACAACTAACCCACGGTAGAATTTTTGATAGACACTTTAACGCGTTTAAAAGAGCGAAATAAACCGATTGTCTCTGCCCACCTACCTGCCTGTATCACTACTAAATTATGATTGTAACTTTTCCACATACTATCTAATTATGATTGTAACTGATATATATATATTCAGCTTGGAGCCCTGTAATCAATGAGAGAGCAATTCAATTCCAAATGACTTTATTTAAAAAAAATATTGCGCGGGTTCGAACCATTTTAAGCACTCTAAATTGGTCACATTCTAAATTGGTAGCGTGCAGTTAATTAGGTACATTTATTAAATTATTACCTTTTCATTACTTAAATAGTTTCATAAATTTACAACGAATTAGAAATTAGACCAATAGAAAACCAATACATCATTGGCTGCTGCTGTGTGCTTTACGTAACATATTCATCTGTAGTGATTCTAAATCCAATATATTAATCTTTGAAGAATTCAATAATTGAATACTAAACATGGGCATACTACGAAAACTGCTACGGCGTAGCAGTTGACAATGTGTACATCGTAGGTCGTAGGTACATACGTTGTAGTTTTAAATTACGATAGTTCAAAATGAGTTCTTTATTAATATCCCAAAGAAATTGAGTGTCAGGAGTATTGATATTTTTTTATGATATCTTATTTAAGTTATTACCTCAACCACTGTACTGTATTAGCTAAATTCAATTTTGAATGAAGGATCTATATGTGGCGGTTTGATGTATGTTTACGACCCGAAGCACGCTATTTATGAATAACGTATTTTTATTACATTATTGAGCTTCCGCACATCAATTTGCTAATTTATAAAACCCAGAAGCCTTAAATTACGATAAACGATTTCTTACTACCCCTTAGTTGAATCCATAATCAATTATTTTTCGTAACTTAAGGGTAATATAGCACGCATCACTACGGTTAATATTTAGGAAGTTTTTAGTAAAAGGTAGATTGATAATAGAACTATAACTATTGTTTCATTTAATCAGTCTCTTGAAATTTTCCGGGGGTCATCCTATAGTAACTTATTACGGCTAGCCATTCGTTTAATCCTGATAACACTAGAAGCATCATCTGAACTGTACGACGCCCGTACATGAATTTAAAGTTTTAAAACTATGCAAAATAATCTATATTAGCCTTGCGCTCTTTCACTTTGATCGCGACGTACATTTGGTAAATACATGCGGCAGAACACAGTCGATACATTTTGTACATAATTTAAATAGTATTAATTAAGACTGATATGGAGATAGGGATTCTATTGATTTATTTAACCACTTGTCTCACCTGGGTGCTTATAGAGTAGCGGTACTTGTTCAAGGTCTCGAATTCGAACCCCGGTTTAGGTGAAAAAGTGTTATGTAGATAATATTGCAAACAATAGCAGCCTTGATTCTAGAAGATTGTGTTATTACAAACCCGTATCTCAAAAAGCACGAAGAAGCTGCTGGTTGTCTGACTTCTCTCTGGTCCTATTGACGGTCACCGTAGCCTAGTTGGTGGTGCTCGTGCCTACGAAGCTGGTGGTCCTCGGTTCGAATCCCGGTAAGTGCAAATATTTGTGTGATGAGCACGAATATTTGTTTCTCAGTCATGGATGTTTTCTATGTATATAAGTATTTATCTATCTATATAAGTATATATATCGTCGCCTGGTACCCATAGTACAAGCTTTGCTTAGTTTGGGGCTAGGATGATCTGTGTGGCATTGTCCCTAGATATTATTATAATAGATATTATACACTCAAACACTAAAATATCTCCAGCGTAACTGGCTAGTCTCTGTAGCCTACGTACAGGAGCATTATATTTCCTAAGACTCCGGAAGTATTACAATAAATAATAAGCGGCCGGTGTCACGAGGGTACATTTCATTAGGCCGCACGCGAGCGAGCCAGACTGACATGCTACTCACTAGGGACAGCAAGCACGCTAGCTTTACGATGTTATAGCCTCCTAGTATGATTCCTTGCCCTATCATACTCGTAAGATAATAAAAGAATAAAGATAAACCGAGTTCTTAATATGGTTACCAGTCGCAAAAGACTTCACCCATCTGTAGAGTTCATATTATTCGATACATAGCTATGTATCATTACTAGAATAAAAGCTAAGGTGCAGCATTCATACGTGGGGCAGAAGCTTTGATTATAATGTCAAACTACATTTATAGCTCAAAAAGGGGGCCCTTAAAACAATGGCTAGAATAGACATGAGTCGTGCAAACAATATTTCAGGTCCCTTAAGATAATGACTGTGCCTAGTTCCATCATCAGCATAAAATCGTCCAGTGCTGGACACAGGCCTCCTCCAAAGGATTCTTTCAGGGGTTTTCCGTAGTGACCGCGCTTGGCATGTGAGTTGTCGACCATAGTTACGTGGTAGCTAGAACACAGGTCGCTCAGCTGCCCGACTATCCGGTGTATCCCTTAGTCGCCTTTTAAGACATCCACGGGAAGAAATGGAGTCATCCTGTCATTCTTTCGGTACCGATAATAATAATAAATATTTTATAATAATATAATATAATAATAATTTTATAATAATCATTATATAATAATAATTATATAATAATAATAACAAACGTCAGAAGACAGAATAGTGCGAGAAAAGACAAGGCGGAAGGACACACCGTCCCAATTAGCTAGCTACTTTAAATATAGTAAAGCACAGCTCGCACTATCAACGGGTCAAGGTTTTCAATAAGTGTCCTTCATAATTAAATATAGCACTGTATTCTAATAATTCAATAGACAGAGATCTTTCGAGGAGATACGTCTTCAATTTAGTTTTGAATTATTAGAATAAATAATTCAAAACTAAATTGAAGACGTATCTCCTCGAAAGATGTCTGTCTCTACATACAGTAACAATTGATTTGATGATATATGATTATTGGCATTTTGGTTGACATTTTATTTGCAATGATGAATTGTTGTGGGTTAAAGTATGCGTCATTTTGATTATATTATAATCAGTAAATGCGTACATATTGTGTTTAGTTTCAGCAATTATAAAAACCAGTGATAAGGATAAGTTCTTTTGTAGATACAGAGTACATCGTTTCAGTTTGCTTAGGATTTCTCCACATTTGATATTGGAATCATTTCTTTTGGGAATAAAATGTCGTAGATTATGCATAATGCAGTATTCGCTATCATAATTAATAAAACTAGTAGCACCCTCTTTAGTAACGATCACAAAACTTCAAGATAGCTTTTTGAGTTTGCTACGCCGTAGCATCGTAGCACTAATGTTTAATTTAACTGCTTATTTTTCAAAGTTTTAAGTACCCATGTACGGAGTTAGAACATAAGCTCTAGTCTCATAGAATAACTGTCGTAGTACTTCTAAAACTAAGAACGATGTATAAGGTAAAAGTATATGATTTTATTTACCACAATACAATTTACACGGCCATGGTTTAAACGTTTTGAGCATGATAATGCTTTTGGAGTTAGCATTTATTTCTAAATAAATAAACGATCTTAATCCTAAAGTAAAAAACTAATGAGTTTGTATTACTAAGTAATACAAACATACAGTTTCTTTCGAACGTACAACATCATCATTACAGCTAAATAAGTCCACTGCTGGACAAGCCTCCCTCAAGAATCGTCTTGGGGGGATATGCCATAATCGCCACGCTTGGCAGGCGGGTTGGCGATTGCAGTAAGATGGTCATAGTAATCAGAAGGAAGCTGCTGCCCTGGTAGATATTCGCTCGGGTCGACTTCTACGCCCCCCACGGGATGAGATCTGGTGATGATATTCTGATTCTGATATTTGTCGCCGTCACCACACAACAACATACCAAGATTTAAAAATGAATGTATCACGTTTAGTGTCACATTAAAATTCGCAGTGTTAATTACAAACACTTCGCATAGATAGATTTATAATCTCTCTATCGTACACAAATAGGAATAACGATCAATAGACATAGAACTTCAAATAGTATACAGTGAGTTTGCAGTAATTGAGAGGGGAAGTAGTCAGCGTACATCTGCATTGTGAACATGAGAAATGTATGCCCATCAGCACACCAGTATTAAAATGGTATGTAAGAAAATATTTGGCTGGGACTTAATAACCAGGATTTAGTTAATTAGTGTCCATAAATAGATAGAACTCCAGGTATTAAAACATATTTTTTTTACCGTGATCAGACTTTAACTACCTATGATAAATATGTACAACATGTATGTACTTATTCAAATATCACTGGAATGATATTAAATTAATGATATTTCCTCGCGCACTTAAATGTATACAATTCACTTTAACCCAGTAGTGCCCAAATTATTATTTTTTTAGTTTCTATATATTTAGCCTTTTAGAACTGTTAAAGGGGGGGTTTAATTATACAAAAAGTAATTTATATATGTTTTTATTAATTACAAGTACAAAAAAAATTACGTGTCCAAATGGACACGCTAGGCACTTACAATATCAAAATGCTAATGTATGAAATTCGATGTTGTACCGTACATACACGACATATTATGCATAATATAGGTATTTATTGTTTCGGATGGCACAAAACAAAACAGGGTACATACAGTCCTACATCGCATTTCATACATTCGGTTCTTATGGACGAGTTTTTGGACCTGCAATTTGGTCCTACACATCGTCAAGCTATCAAATCATTTTATCATACACATTTTATCATTTAGATTGATATTATTGTTATCAACACAATGCATGAAAGCATAATATCTTCAAACCTGTTTCGTCGCATAGAGTTGCAAATAAGCTCATTCATCTTATCTGCCTGAATGCTCCAATAAAGCCGTCTATTAGCAGCAGGTGAATAGCTACTCAAAATCAATATAGCAATAAAGCAGCTCATTACTGAAGGTGTTATCTTAGGATCAGATGCATTCTTCCATAGATCGTAGCCATTTGATTGTTGGACAAACATATCTATATCATCATCATCTATAAAAAAAGGTCAAATAAATCAACAGACCTGTCAGCACTGTTAGTTGTAAGTTCAGGAAACTGTCCTAAAAACGGCTCTAGATCTCCCTTGACCTAACTATGTTCTAGCTGTTTTACCAACGAGATCATCAAAACGACGAGGATCTTCATCAGAAGTTGGTTGGTGAAACGTTTTCTGCTCTTTCTCTACTATCTTCATCGCCAGAGTCCTCGTCCGTCAAAACAGCTGTATCTGGAGGCGATATGAATACAGACTCTGGAACTCGACTATCATTTTCGTCTTCGCTTTCTTCATAAAGAACATCCATTATTCAGTGCACAGGCTCCAGTAAACTGGTCGAAATCATGATATCTAGAAGAAAGAAAATACATTTATTTTGCTGTGCCTAAAGCCTAGAGTGGCCATATGGACACGGCAAGTTTAGCGTAAAAAAACTCAAACTTACTTTTATGCAAACAGAAATAATTTATTACGAAATTATAAGTAAACAATCCTTTAGTAAATTATTGCAATAAGAAACTGAAAATTCCCAATATATTCGAAATTATTCTACTTACCCTTGTCATGGATCCATTTTTTCAATACTTTTCTGAATGAAGAAAATGAAATTTGAATACCCGCCAAACGAATGTTAATTTCGTTTTCATAGTGACGTATACTAAAACTTTGACATTGTCAATATTCTATGAAATAAATAGATTCAAGGAAAAATAATTACTATAGACACAATAATTATTTGTTTTTACTCCTATTTGTGTGGCCAAATGGCCACACTAGGCATTACTGGGTTAAAGATGTCTGAAAAATTGGAATGATATACCTATTTCTATTATGAATCGGGAGTTCATGTTGCAATTTTCCATTCAAAAGATGAACTCTCCAGCAAAGAGTTTATCAAACACAGATAGTATTCCATAGACAAACGTAGTGTTGGGAGCATGCAAGCTCCCTCATCTCGGTGCGATCGATCGGCGCGCGCAGCCCATCTCAACTGATGTTGCGATGTATAGAATTCAAGCCTACGAACAGAGTTTGCTACTGGATTTTGATGAAAATATATTTCACTTCATTTATTTACATTCCAGTGTACATTTAGTTGTTACAATATATAATTATTAGGAATCCCTAACAAGGGTAACAATAACAAGATTAGTCAAACAATATACGACTTTTTTATTACTTATTTTAGTTCAAACCAAACTATTTAAAATTAAATATTCATACGTAACTTATCCATAGTTAGTACCGTCATAAGAAGGGAATAATTACCAGTCACTGGGGTGGGATGCGGTTTGGTGACAAAATGAGCCCTATATACTTTCAAAAATAATTTTTGGAATCATTTTTTCTTATTACTTTTACTTCGGATTAATTAAATTTCGTTATAAACGCATCGTACCGATTGTTATGCTGACTTAGATGTATTGAAAAATACTTGTTAAAATTCGTTCTAGCGAGGCAAATTGCCATATATTAAATTTAGGCAATATTAAATTTATTGCCTAAAAAGTCTCTTTTCTTGAACGCTCAAATTCTTGTTCTCTGAACTAAGAAATTAACACAAATTTGTTTGCTTTTTTGTTCCATAGTACAGTCTACGTTAAGTCCAGCCGTGGAGATACTTGCTCTACCATCATCCTTAATGCGTACGAAATAAAGACCCTGTTAAGGTCGAAACGTATCCATCCATCGACGTGGACAGTAAAATTATTGTATAACATAATATGGACATGCCCACATTCTAAGGAAATGTAGCTACATTTCCTTAGAATACTGTTGAATTAACACAATAGGGTTGGAAAACTACAGGTTAATTTATCTACAATCGCATATATTCGTTAATGGTCACCTTCCTAGAGCAGCGAGCATTAATTACCGAGAGCTAGGGGACATTATATCACTTTTCACTCCCCCGAATGACGTCACTCACATAAAATATTTTGTTTCAGTGTGCAACTTTATTGTGCACGAGCGATGCGTGGGGCAAGTGGTAACGCCGTGCTGTGGGGTGGCGCCGAGCCTTATCAAGGTAAAACACACTCTAATATCAATATAACAAAGCACATTTGACAATAACTGATATTCTTGATAATCAACAGTGGTATGAAAGTTTAAGCAGCTATCAGGTTGTTTATGCGTAGGGCAGATTGGAGGTGCGCCTGGTTAAAAGGTTCATCTATTATTACAGTTATTAGCTTTAAGGACTGTTGCTTGGTGCATATTAAAAGAATAGGTATATAGAAATATACTACAATAGATGGATTTTATCTGCAGGCGTTTTGTATTTCTGATGAGTTTTCAAATTCCCTACAAATATGTTTTCCGTCGAAGACAAGTAATCTTGTAACTTACATTTAACGAGAAATCTATTTTATGCAAGATGATCTGCAACTTTCATGCAACAGTTAGAGTTTAAAAGTGCAGTAGCAGGTTAACATTCACAGTCCCTGCAATAAAGTGTACGTTAATTTGTCTATTAGTTTTTAACGCACCCAAAGTAAAGTTGAAGATAAAAATCCATTTATAGTAATCACTCAACTTCAAAATCTGACAGATTTTCGACCATTTGCATGCAATACAATTTATGTGTATATCTACGTCGTAGAAATACCATATTATGATAATTACTTGAATGGAATGAAAATATAAATATTGCCTACTGAAACTTTTGCTGCACTTATGAATCCGTTAATTGTTTAGTTTAAATGCTCATTTAATTAATTGAATTGACTATTTGCAGAACCCAGTGGCGCACTGCTGGTCAGAGCCGACACACCACAAGCGCAAGTTCTGCACTGTGTGTCGGAAAAGGCTCGATGAATTACCAGCCTTACATTGCATGAGTAAGTACCTCCATACACGACGACCACAAAGACAACATATACTTATATCTTATATGTCGCAGTATTTTATCCGTATGAGCAGTGTCAGAGATTTTTAAGGGGCACTATAACTCCCATAAGCCTGCGGCATACATAAAAAAAACTGGATGTGTTAGCCCTGGCACGTACCGGAAAATTACTGTCTGGGATCCGCAACGAGTATAACCAGAAAGAAACAAAGCGTAGTTATGAAAAAAGTTCTACTTCCCTCCAAAATGTAGAGTTGAGAGAGTCACTATGATATAAAAAGTTCGGAGACTCATGAAATGTGGAAATTGCAACTAGACAAGTTAGCTGCATAAGCACTAAAGCTGTAAGCCAGGATCACCAGTGGTACACACACACAGTGTAAGGTTCGGTAAGCTCGCGGTGAGGCTCTGGCATGTCCCGGGCAATCGCTTGAACTGTCTCGAAACCCACAAAGAATTTAATCAGAAAGAACAAGGAGGAGTTAGTCACTTCCCTCCAGAGCAAGTAGTTCCTAAGATTTGTATAATAAACTACCCCAGGTATTGTTTACAAATAATTTAGCATAATATCATGATGCTCTTGCCAGAGATCACGCTCCCGAAGTACTTGGTGGGCCCCTCGTTCATATTTGCAGTAAAATGTTAAGTATATATATATTGGCGATTCAACCTGTTACTTAAAATTACCCATGTCAAAAAAATGTGCCACACAATGATTTACCAAGTTTTATTTAACCAATTTTAACATCCGGAAATAATTAATACAACCCTTGCTTGTGTGCGAGTTATTTAAGCCGCCCAGCAATTGCAGCAGTATTGCTTAACGATGTAGTCTAATGAGTACTGTCGCAACTGACACAGTGCCCTCCAAAACACAGAGACGCTTCAAAGTTAAACCACCTGGGTGGTCCTTCAGAATAACAACATCTACCATACGAAAGATTACAAGTCTTTTAGTTAAACTATTTCACTTTCTCTCAAAGAATCTCGTCATAAGCAATCAAACCAATAGTCCGGCATATTTTTATAACTAATTATTTTAAAGGTATTTTTGCCTGCGCTGGTGATGGTGCTGAATATAACTGAGTAATTATTGTTTTTAATAAAGTTACTACGAAAGCTAGTAATTGTGATGAATGGCTATGTGTATCTAGAGTTAGGAACCCCTAATATGTGCTACCTAACGTAACATATTTCATTGCAGCTTGCAAATAAAAAGCTAGTTTAAATTGTTACGTCATAAAATTCAGTTAACCGATAAAAAATACATACATACAGCTCTTTAATACGTTTGAAGAATACTTTTTGTTTGAGATAAATGAAGCATTATGTTATTGGCCGTGTGTACTACCCTTGATTTTATTTTGTGCTAGCCCCTATTTCTTTCACTCTTGATGCGATCACGCTAAAAGACGCATTAGAAGCAATGACATTTTCTTGAGTTAAAAGTGTAAACTGAAAGCTTCCTTTCGCGGACACATCGCATCATCTTTTAAACCAATAGGCACAAGTATATTCCATGTAATAAAGAAGTGTAAGCGTTCATCATGTTTTATTGCGCTAGTGTACACTATTTTATTCATTAACGTATTGCTAATGCTAGATGACTATAAAATAAATATGTTAGAAAAGCAATGTACAGGCGCCAGCACATCAAGCTACCCCAATCTGTCAAATTTCCCCAAATTAAAGTGAACCTTATGCTTTTGTGATAAAGTTGCAAATCTATAAAAGAAATTTGACAGATTGGGGTAGCTGGATGTGCTGGCATTTGTACATATTTAATACATTTTCTCTATCTTTAATGTTTGTTTGATGATTGTAGTATGCGAATACTACGTGCACGGGGAGTGCGTGGACTTCGCAGCAGCAGACTGCAAGGAGAACGCGACATACTGCGCGGGCAGCGAGCCGCGCCACGTGCACCACTGGCGCGAGGGCAACCTGCCCGCCAACTCCAAGTGCGCCGCCTGCCGCCGGGCCTGCTGGTCCGCAGAATGCCTCACCGGCTACCGCTGCGAGTGGTGCGGCAGCACGGTACTCATTACTTTTTCAATTTCATTCGTTATTAGTTAAGTTTCTGAGCTGTAATAGTATCAGAAATCATCGAGGAGACAGAGGAACGGTTGAGTGATTCCAATCATTAACTGCTTACCATCAGGAAGGCTTGTTTGCCGTATAAATAAAAGTTTAAAAACATTTAATCTTTGTCATCCTTAACATCAATCTGTTGATTCCTTAACTGCTTGTATACTCTGTGATTAATCATTACATAAGCATAGTGAATTGATTCAAATCGCAAGTTACTTCTTGCTTCATTTATAGCAATACTAATATCTCAATATTCGTAACAGTGTCACGCAGGATGTCGCGCACTACTACCAGACGACTGCAACTTCGGCATGGTGCAGCCGATCTACCTGCCTCCATCGGCGGTGTCGATCCCCCGCACGGAGGTGCCCATGGAGGCGATCATCGGCGTGCACGTACGCCCGCCGCCCTCACAGAGAGACTTCGGATGCCGTAAGTGTCACCACAGGGCCAATGCTACATAGGGCCCGCGCGCCGCACCGCTTCCACGCACATGTGCCACGCAAACCGCGAGCTTCTAGATAGGCCTCGCGCTGAAGCATGTCCGTTGCATAAATCGTTGGATAAAATCGTAAGCGTTGCCTACGATTTTTGGTCAATCCTGTTAAGGGTTCTGACGACGCGCAACGGTTTACCGTGCGAATGCGTGACGACCAGTGCGAGCCACGCCATGTAAGAACTCCCGGTCAAAGCTTCGCTGGATATCGAGTAAGCAAGAGTTTTACATAATTTTGCCGACTTCCAATGCTTTCTATTTAAAATTTACTGTAAATTATTGGATTGTAATTTGAAGTATAATCTAAATTATTTATGTAGGTACACCTATTTTCGGCTTACAAAACCCATGAACACATTTCTCTTATCTATTCTTAGTCGATTTCAATGCACCGTAGTTAAGCTTGGGGTGGTTTATGGTGGTCGAGCGCGGCTGGAGCAGTGTCGCGACGGGTAGGCCCCGGGGAGGGGGAGCTCGCGGGTCGCCTGGCACATGAGCGGGAGGGTAGTGTGCGTGAGCGTGTGTGTTGGGGCAGCGCGCGCGCCGACTGGCTGGGCGCCGGCGCGGCTCGTGACGCTGGCGCGGCGCCTGCTGCCCGCCGCCTGCAGCCCGCACGGCGCCGCCTCGCCCCCCTACTGCAGAGGTACGCACACCTCTACACCGAACCGCACCCCCCCTTTCACTCCTACACATGCACCGACTGAGAAGCTCGACTAATTTCTGTTCCACATTTACAGTTGCAATACGTATTAGTATTCTAAATCGATTCCTGAACTTACTATGAAGAATTTTAATTCAAATTTTATCGTAAGCTCTTATTAATACTTTTACAAAAGTCGAGTTTTCATCCAATCGGTGGATATGCATGTTATTTCATTGCGTGCAACAATTCAATGAAGTACACCATCGAAGCTTTCGCTGTAGGCTTACATCATCATTCTAGATGCCTTACTATCTATTACGAAACACAATTCTGCTCATACAATATAAGGGTGTGTACACAACTAATAAACATTAAAAACCGCAATAAAAAGTACCTAACATATTAAATATTTGATTTAACAGCTAACATGAATCTTATATATTTCCAAATTAAGTCGAAACCTACAGCCCCATGAACACAGCCTTATAGATTTTAGATGTTTTGTGTTCCACACTCCATGTCTCACTCCTGTGTGCATGCGCAACTTAGCTTTATAACCACTCTTAACACTGCGCACACTCCGATCCCAGCATTGATATCATACATGACTATTCGATACTCTTTTAATTGACCAAAAGCCCAATACTCGAACTATATTCGTGACCATTTTGACCAAAACTGTTACGGCTACGGACAAGTTTATAAATTTTGGTAACTTTTAAACAGCTTTTTACTATTTATAGTAACAGCTTAACAACATTTGACATCAACTAATTTGGGTTTTAACATGCTATGGATATTCTTCTATATCGAACACAATAGGCATACATCCATCCTTACAAAGTTCGACTAATCTATAAAATAGTTATACCTCTAATAACTAAACAGAAGACATCTCACAGATTAGGCGGCTACTCAGTACTTTATCGAATAAATTATATCCCATAATTCATGAATATCATATTCTTCCTCTAGTTCAAATGCCAACATTTAAATTTTTCTCTGCAAGTCACCATTTTTTCTCCCTCTATCGTCATGTAGTTAAGTGAAGTCCAGTTTCTCTCCCTTTCTCTCACAAGTAACCGGCCAGCCCAAGAGTACTCATGATGATGTATTCCACCGGCAAAGGTAACGGACGAACTAACGCGATAAGGCCTACATCGTATATATATATGCTTAAGTGTCCAATGCTGCTTTTGTACGGATGTCATCATTGGAATATGATCCGATTTATCAATGGATACCAAGCAAAATAGGAACCCGTCATTCATCATTATGCCTATTGGTTATATGATAATTATATTGTATCCAATCATGATATCCTCTGTTATGAAAAGATGTGTGATGTGATAGAATAACATAAGACTTAAATTGGTTCATAAATTAATTTTCTATATAATTAGAGCTTTTATATTAAGTAGTTAATAGTAGAAAGTGCACAATATTACTATACTGTAGCACAAGACGACATCATACATCTTAATGTTAGTAGATAATGTGTATATAAAATGTGATAATAAATAAATTCCGTTCACCACGTCATGCGACACGAACAATACTTAAGTCGTGGTCTTCGGAAATCTAAAAAGCTAAATTACTACGCATCGTAAACTATATAAAATACCACACACCCATTTGCTTGCGTTTTGCTTTCTAGAAATTTATGTTCCGATTTAAAACATTCCTAATCCTTCAAGTTAACACAAAGAAAAACAAATAAATTAAACAAAAAAAATTAAAATTGAATTGTTTTTTTTTTACCTGATGTTCTGTGTTCTAAATTATATAGTTTTGAGTTACGAAATAAATAATATTAATTAATTAATGTTTTATATGTAACTACCAAATTATTTATTTATTTATGTTATAATATTGAATGTCACATACCTACCCCTTATAAAAGTGTGGTAAGTAATACATGCCCTCGATGCTAGTTCTAATTAAAAATACTACATACCTCTATATATCTAGTATTGAATACTGTACCAAGACAGCAAAATTCGGTGTTCCAAATTCAGGCTCTCCCGATTGCAGTTAACCAATGGGCGGACATTTACCGGAAGCCCTAGCATTTGCATTGCGAGAGAGAAAAAGAGACATAATTTAGTACTATCTCCCTTTACTCAAGCGGCACTTATGCTAGGCTTTCTGGACTCGTCAAATAATGGTAACGTATAGATAAAAAGTAATGTAAGGCGTATCAAGTCCAGAATAAAACGCCAAAGGAAATAGCATCGAGGGTAACATGTCATAAAGCATAGATCTACAAATGTTTAACGCGGGGTGGAGGGGCGAAGGGGTGTGTATGTGAGCCACTCGCGTGTTGCAGCTCGCAGCGTGAGCGAGGAGTTCAGCTCGGGCTGCGAGGGACGTTCGGGCTCTGGTGGGGGCTCCACCGGGGCTCCAGCGGATCAGGACCATCGGCCTGACCACAAACAACACCGGGACCGTACACCGGATGATCGAGATGAAGGTTAGTAGCAGAAATAAGATCGCCAATATTTGGTCTACCGGAAGTTTCCACATCATTTACTTATTTGTAAGATACGAAAATTATTGCTTATCTGTTGGAAAAATTCATCATGAAATAACCCTAGTTTTCTACTGTAATAGATAAAAAATGAAGCGACATTTAACATGATGTTAATCCCAACAGAAGTAGTAAAGGTGTACGACGGAGTAGCCGCGTGGACGCGGCGGCTGTACCGACCAGTGGTAGTGGGGCGTAACTGGAATGAGCGCGAGCTGGTGGCCGCCGCCCTGCGCGCCTTCCATGTAGCCCGCGAGCCAGAGCTCTTCGAGCTAACAGACGCCCTGGCGGGAGACGAACCCCCGTTAAAGGACCCAACCCCACTTGCTCGTGTCACGCGATTGCCAAACAAGCGGCCTGCGCTCTTCCTGCGCTTCAAGTAAGTGCTTATTTCTTTGATGACACAGCAGTCAATGAGTTATATCATTATTTATGTTATGTGGTATGGACCTAAACCCGAAGTTAGCTGATGAATGCCCTGGGAGGAGTTGGACCCATTTTTCGCTAACACTCGACACGCAGCTATCAAATGTCCTTTACTTTTCTTAACTAAATGCTCGATTCTTTGATAAGTATCAGATGGTCGATGTTTGAAGCTTTTTTCCCCGCTAAAAGGCCATATCACCACGAACACGATCACGCGACTATGAAAGAAGCGAAGCAAACTCTTCGTCTGCTTCAAGTAATACATTCATCCATTACAGCTGACCGATAAATAGTGGCGCAATATGTCTATGATCCCAGGCCTAGGCCCTGCGATCACCAACCTGCCCAACGTTCCGGCGGTATTCACTGGCTCACGTAATGCTGCTGTAAAATAATACACAAGCAGCCTTCTTTACCTTTAAGTAAGACCGTGAGTCTTAGATGGTAGACCCATCTGTGCGATCCTCTAAATGCCAGCTACCCAGAGTGATTCAACTTGATCAGATGGTAGCTGTATCCTTTTCGGTAGATGCCAATGCATCGCGCATTAGCACACCTAAAGCTATACAGCGACGTATAAGCGATTTATTTTTTCTTGATCTTCAGTTATTAAGTACAGTATCCACAACTTTATAAATGTGTCTTAAAGTACAGAATGTTATGGAATAAAATAATTTTCTCGCTTAGTATGGTTTTATAATTTGTTTCGCAAACGGTGAATAAGTTTTTTCTAATAATGCACGTCATGATGAGCTGATTGTTTTAATGGCGAGAGTTGTGTGTATGTAGGGAGTCGGAGAGCGGAAGCGGCGAAGTCCGGGTGTACCCGGGGCGTGTGGCAGGCGCGGGCGAGACGTTTGTGACGGTGGCTTGCTGCGGGGACGACGCAGTGGCAGATCTAATGGCCGCCGCGCTCGAGCGCTTCGGCCTCGACCCCACACGAGCCGTGCATGATTACCGTTGCTCTGAGATTCTGCTCGATCGCGGCGGTAAGTTAACCATAAAAATTCTCACTAATGACTCCACTTTTTTCAAGTTATACCTCCCACGGTTCTCTGTTTCTTACAATGGATGAATTTGTTATGTTAGGCTAGGTTATGGGCTCTTTTTTACAGTGGGGTTACAGAGGATTAGGTTTTTAGATGACCGTCATTAGTCGACAATCTTAATTTCTGAATTACGCCGATGGCCTAACACACGAAAGGAAAAAAACAATGCCTTTATAATCATACTGTTGCATTTAGACAATCTACTGCCGCAACTAACTATTTGTGGCTCGTAGGGGTTTGGCCAAAAGTTTTTTTTTTAAAGCTCGGTTATAAGAATATAATGACAGTAATCTAGGCAAAAAACGTGTGCAAAGATCGTGACAAATGGAAATGCGTTGTCTCTGCCTATCCCTCTGGGAAACAGGCGTGAGTCTATGTATGTATGTATGTTATAAGACTGTGATAACAAATAAGATGTCGTGTCATTTACGTATCCTCCTCCAGCGGTGACAGAGCGCGTGCTGGAGGAGGAGGAGCGGCCGTGGCGCATCGTGGTGCGCCTGGCGCGCGAGTCCGTGCGGCGCATGGAGCTGGCGCGCTTCTACCTGCAGCCGCGCCGCGACCCGCACGGGCCCACGCTGGCGCTGTTCGTGGCCTCGCTCCCGCCCGGCCTGTCCGAGAGGAACTACGAGAACATTTTAGTAGAGTTCCTTGGCGCCGGTAAGTATTGCTAAGTGCTCGACTTCATTTTGTCATCTATATGAATCTCAGGATACCCCTACAGGTCCTTCCCCTGTAAAGCAGTGGAGACTCTTATAGAGGCTTCTATGGAGTTTTCGAATCAACGCGAAATCACAATTCACGGCTATATGGCCCTTTACTCATTCGTGTAACGTTGTCGAAGACGTTATATCTAAAAATCCATCATATTTTTACACATATAAAAATAAGTCGGGTTTTCCTTCCTGACGCTATAACTCCAGAACGCACGAACCGATTTCCACGGTTTTGCATTCGTTGGAAAGGTCTCGGGCTCCGTGAGGTTTATAGCAAAGATTTAACTTATAATTTATTTAACTTAAGATTTAATTTAAAATTTAACGCGAGTAATACCGCGGGGCACAGCTAGTTTCCTCATAAAAACTCGAATATACTACACCAGTTTTCGAAAATGAGACAATGCCCCGATGCGTCTTTTTCGCGTTGGCGCCAAAACTCCAAGTTAACATTTTAATTAGTATCGCCAAACTCGTGGCCAAAAAATTAGCCAACAAATACCCTTTTCTTTTACTAAACCATAGCAAAATCATTGCTTTTTTCTAAACAGAGAACAAGTTTACATCCATCGGGCCGATTTACTACGAGTACGGGTCGATGGTGATCACGTACGAGGACGCCAGTAAGGCCGTACGCGCCCTTTATATACTAAGAGAGGCCAAATATGAGGATAAGCATTTATTGGGTAAGTTCTATATGAAATATAATAACGGCATTTAATAATTGAAATCCCCAAAAAATCCCCAGATCTATGTTGCTGTATCTATGGTTCGCGATAGTCTTTTTATTTCAGCGACCCCCTGAACTAGGGCCCGAAGGTATTAGACGCTTTAATTAAACTGCTGTTTGGGATCTTCAATTTATAATATAGAAGCGACGAATAACGCAAACGACTCGGCTATCTATCTATTCCTTCGGATGGACTTCTAAGCCCCCCACGGAATGAAATACTCTTTGCCGTTAGCCACATACCAATATAAGATATAGTAATGGATACTGAATATATTTTTTTATGTTAAAGAATGAGTTTTATTGCGAATACGAAGAACCACAAACAAGTGATGTATAAATGTTTAAGGCCTGTTCTTCAGAACAATTGATAGGGTACCTACCGACATATGTATAATATGTAACTTACTCTGTTTGTCGCAGTGATGTTGCTGCCGAGCATCGAGCCTTCCATGGTGCCGGCAGGCGTAAAGCCGCTGTTAGTATTTGTGAATGTCAAGTCAGGAGGCTGTCAGGGCCTCGAGCTCATTTCCTCCTTCCGCAAACTCCTCAACCCTTACCAGGTGTTCGACCTTGAAAATGGAGGTCCTTTGCCTGGGTGAGTATTTTTGAATCTTGATTTCTTTTAGAAACTTTAGATTATACGAGTATATATTTAACTTAAGATACAGCAGAGCAAGTAATCTAAACGGAAGGTAATAAAACTTGAGAACGAAAAGAATCAAAGTCTGTAATCTACCTGTATTCATATAATTAAACTTTCTAAGTAAAACAATTAAATATCTAACTGAAATGTATAATCGGAGTATCTTACAGTTGGTCCAATATAAATTTAAACTAATATTCTAACTCAATTAAGTAGTACTTAGTTCATTATCTGTTTAAAAAACTATCCGGCCTGCCACATTTTACCGGAAAAGAGACAAAACTGTAGCCGATCCTGGAAGTACATATATCGAATGCTCAATGTATTCTCAGCACTGTTATTGTGCATGAGGAATGTACTTACTTATCGTACGGGCAGTAGTTGCCCTAGTGTCAGAGTTATTCAAGCCGCCCATAAGTCCTCTGATATGGCTTAGCGACTATTGCCTAATGGCTACAACCAGGACCGACAGCTTGACGTGCCCTCCGAAGCACGGAGACGCTCTGAAATTAAACCACTTTGGCGGTCACCCATCTATGGACTGACCATCCGTCTGCCTATGATCACCTCAGGAGGAATGTTCGAATATAGGAATGCAGAATATCCTCTAACTAGATATCTTTGTCCTAATGCTTAAGGTGACTTTATCCACGAAGATAAAGAATACTTAATATGTAATTATGCAACAATTGAACAGGTGAACAGTTATGTATCTTTAAAACGTTGCTTTTAAATGTATTTCGCCGAGATCGCTTTATATTACGATTGTTATTTCCCAGGCTGTACGTGTTTCGTCACATTCCCAACTACAAGATCCTGGTGTGCGGTGGCGACGGCACCATCGGCTGGGTGCTGCAGTGCCTTGACAACGTTGGTCAGGACTCGCAGTGCTCCAACCCGCCTTGTGCCATCGTGCCGCTCGGCACCGGTAACTTTACATAATATTATTTTATATATATATTAGAGGACAACAAACGAGCAAGTGGGTCACCTGATGGTAAGTGATCACCGCCGCCCATGGACATTCGCAACACCAGAGGAGTCGCGGGTGCGTTGCCAGCCTTTAAAAGAGTCAGCAAACAAATGTTTGATGAGCCTTCCCCGATGCGCTCTGGCGACCTTATTTACACGCAAAAACACAAAATTAAGTTATTGTTATTATTAAGGAACGTCTTCTGTAATATATAATAACTATAAAGCATGGTTCTTCATAGAACTTCAGGATAGCCTACTATACTTTTTATCTTCTATCTATTTTTTATGAAATCTTGAATTTGTATGGTCTTAATCTTTTAAGGTGTTCCATGTTCGTAGCTTTCAAAGTTAAGTAAAGTTATCCTGTAAGAATATTTCCATTAAAAAAACTCCGTTAGGTATAGCTTGAAACAGAAAGTCAATTAAACATAATTAGGTACATTACAAATGAAAATGAAAAATCTTAGTCGAAATCAAAGCGAGTAACTTCGATAGATCAGGATATGAATGAAACATGGAATTTCTGGTTGCGTTGTCATATTTCAAGAATACCTATGATCAATTGCTTTTTTTCATTGATTTGTAAAGACCGTTTTCTGTTTCATTTTACCAACCATTATTAGAAGAAGGAAAACATCATACATTAATTAGGCGGTTATGTACCATAAGACCTTATGTTCTATAACCTTGTGTTCTACAGGTAACGATCTAGCCCGCACCCTCCGTTGGGGTTCGGGCTACACCGGCTGCGAGGACCCGCTGTCACTGCTGCGTGACGTCATCGACGCGGAAGAGATCCGCCTCGATCGTTGGACCGTTGTCTTCCACCCCGAGGACAAGCAGGACGAGCCGAAGGAATTGTCCAAGCAGCTGCCAGGTTAGTGGATATACCATTCATATCATTCATTTTACAGATCACTTGATGGCTTTTTAACCATTACTATAATGGAAAAATCATAAGCGAATGCCAGAAGGACTTTGAAAACGTTGGTATGAGAAATTATTATCTGTACCCCGCCTGAATTCATACAAATACAAAGACATCGAGTTTTCGTTTACTACATCTATATATATAAAAATCAATGCCACTTTTCGTTGTAATGTTATAACTCAACAACGCCTTTACCGATTTGGCTAATTTTGGCCTTGAATTATTCGTGGAAGTCCAGGAAAGGTTTCTACGTAGAGAATATTTAAAAAAGTCTTGAAAAAGAGTAAAATCAACATCTTTCTATACTCCCATATACAAACAATTTGTACTAATACTTAAAAGCGTAGCGAAGCACGTACCGGGCCGCTAGTTGTTATATAAAGATGCAACACATGCACAAGCACTACACACGAACAACTAATCAGTATGGCAATAATGGAGTGTTTATTTAGTCTTACCGCGGAATGAAATCGTGAGAGGTTTGGGGCAATACTAAGCAATGACAAAATGAACATCTAGGACAAAAAGATAATTCAAGAGGCTGTCTGGAACAAAGCCGTTTATATTAAAAGCTTTTTGATTTTTAAATTTTAATATCTAGAAGACTTAATTCTTAGCATTCCATGGATTCACCGTGCGGAAAATCGGATCCATCGCGTGGTAGAGGAGGGAACACTCGACAGAGTCAGATACTAGCGACTCAGATGCAGGTTTAAGGGGGACCCCTGTGATGCATCAACGCTGACCTTCTCTGTCTCTCAGTGTTTCCCCCTCATCCTTGCCAAATTTGGTATGTTCCTAACAATGCCGTTTTGGATACTCGTTCTAACATAGAACTTACGGAAGTTCTTGATAATCCTAGGTCTTTCAATAGGTTATAGAGGGATTTTGCTGGTATACCCCTCGCACCCACTTCCACAGCATATAAATTAAGCACAAAGCCGTTTCTTGTTAATTCATTTGATAATAACGTGTAAAATAATATATTCGTATATGCAAATCATTCCACCTTGCGCCGTCACTCATGCATCATACAGTAGTGGTGACTGTATTCGCCTGATTGCAGCGTCTGTGACAACAGGGTCGCAGAGCGAGGACAACTCCCAGATCCTTGTGATGAATAACTACTTCGGCATCGGCATCGACGCCGACCTTTGCTTAGATTTCCATAACGCTCGTGAAGAAAACCCTAATAAATTCAATAGCAGGTAAGTGCACTACTGACATCCAAATTACACAGATAATATACCTAATGTGTTTTTTTTATTTTATTTAATAAAGTACGAAGTATAGTACTTTCTTTGTATTACAATCTAGTCTCGAGAGTAATAAGTAATTTAATATTAACCTAAACTTCTACATAAATAATAATAATAATAATAATAATTCTAAGAATGAATCCACCGACTCTCCTTCGTTATTTGTTAGGGGATGACACTTTGTTCATGTGTTCTTTATAATTATCAACATCATCATCATCATATTAGCCGAAAGACGTCCACTGCAGGACAAAGGCCTCCCCCAAGGATCTCCACAATAGCCGGTCCTGCGCTGCCCGCATCCAGCGGCTTCCCACCCGCACAAGATCTTCGGTCCACCTTGTAGGGGGCCTTTATAATTATACATTATTTTAATTACGCATTACTACTACAACACGCGGTTACTTGCTATTACTTCCACTATATCAACAGCCTGATGTTATCCACTACCGGACATAGGCCACGCCTAAAGGTTTCTACGACGTTGCCATTTGGAAACATTTGCCGTAGTCACCGCGCTTGGCATGGCAGTTGGCGACCACAGTTAGGATATAGCTAGTACACATGGCTACACATCAAGCTCTACATTTCCAGTATAAGCTGATCTCATGTTGTATAGGATTTCCATGCAATGAGAGGTCAGCTTATATTGGAAATGTATAGCTTGATAGGTAGCCGTGTGTACACAGGTGGCGCTGCTGTCCAACAACTTGCTGTATCCCTTAGTCGCCTTTTACGACACCCACGGGATATAATAGGGTAGCACTGTTATTATTTCTGGGAGGGGATCCACACGGCATGTTACTTAAGTTAATTAAATTAAATGTGACGTTAGTTTGGTTTCTTTGACACACATATAAGCGGTATATTCGTCATCAGACTGCGCAACAAAGGCGTGTACGTGAAGATGGGGCTGCGCAAGATGGTGGGCCGTAAGATGTGCAAGGACCTCCACAAGGCCATCAAGTTGGAGGTAGACGGCAAGCTCGTCGAGCTGCCCGCGGTAGAAGGCATCATCATTCTAAATATACTCAGGTAATTTTCGTTTCAACTTCTATACCTAGTGTTTAAAACTAGTACGAGTATATTGGCAAATAGGTCAAAGTGTAAAAGTGATATCTTATTTCCTTTATACATTCAAATTAGGCACAAGCGTATGTTCCGTTTCATGTTACGTGTACATATTTGAGTATTATAATAATAATATCCTAGGATATTATTTACACAAACATCTGATTCCAAACTAAGCAGAGCTTTTACTATGGAAACCAGATAACTGACATATTACATATACTACTTTTCTTTTGTATATATTTACTTACATAGGTAATATAATTATACCCAAACTCAAAACAAATTGACTTATTCATGCACACAAATATCTGTGTTGGGTGGGAATCGAACTCACGACCTGCCGCGTGAAAGGCAAGTCTCCACCAACCACGCCAGCCGGCCCGGCATTTAAATTTACCACCCATCAAATTAAACCAAAACTAATTGGAACTCTAAACCGATGTAAATGTTTTTTGCAATTATTCTATAATGATACCACTCCGTTCTGAAAGAGAGATTGAATTATATATATATATATATATATATATATAGTGGACGAAAGATTAAATATGCTGACTAGAACCTAGTCCGAAGTGAACTGTATGCCTCTTAAATATGTGGAAGATTTTATACCAAGCATTTCGACTTTATACTGACCCTGTTGTCATTTCGATGCCACTCATTCCAGCTGGGGCTCAGGCGCAAATCCGTGGGGTCCGGAAAAGGACGATCAGTTCAGCAAGCCTAACCACTGGGATGGCATGTTGGAGATCGTGGGCGTCACCGGCGTCGTACACCTTGGACAGATACAGTCCGGAATGCGGAGCGCCATGCGGATAGCACAGGTACTGTATCAGTGCAACAAGCCCAATAACTTGATCACCATGCTCAAGCGCATTGGCGTTTCTAGATACAGTCTCGCTTTCGAGGCACTGCAGCACTGTAGGTAAACAACTACTGATTCGATTCGGCACTTCAATTCAATGCGACGGAATGTTGGAGATAGCTTTACCGGAGATGTTAACCTCGGAAATATACAATCCGACTTACGGATTACCATACAAGGTCCAGTAACAGTTTACGAAGCCAAACCACTGCCACGACACGTTAGAGATTGGAAGCATCACCGAATTTTTACACCTCGTACACATACAGACCAGTATGATGGAGCTCGTGGATGATATAGGCGACATACATCTCGGACAGCTACAGATTAGACTACGCGGCGCCATAGAGATACCACGGGTACAGTATAGGGTCAGTAATCCGTAGCACGGCATGCTTTCCCGGCGTTGTAAACGAAGGTCTGATACATTGTGTCCTGCAGGGTGCCATATAGATAATAAAGGTAATTATTATAAACTCCATTCTCCTATCCCAGCATACCTACTTCTACAGGTAATGTAATAATACATAGATCAGCAAAATATAGACGGTACTTCATACTTCTTTTTATTTATAAGATTTAGAGTGGTTCATCCCCAAACATGAAATATAAATAAATACATCTAGAACTGCTACTTTTATTTGACAAAATACTCTTTATACACCCAATAACAGTATATGTTAATTCTGCCAATATATGACAGGGAGGGCACATCAAAATCAACCTGAAGAGTGAGATCCCCGTGCAAGTGGACGGCGAACCTTGGGTCGCTGCCCCCAGCGAGGTCGTAGTGCTCAAGTCCGCGCTCAAGGTAACACAGATATTATAGCACATTAATAGGCAACCCACAGAATGAAACCTGCGAACAAACTCCTGATTTAATTATGCTTACACATAAATAACTTAACTTCTCTCTCAAAATGTTGATACCATATATTTAGCATCCGGTAGTAATAATATAATAATAATAACGCGCATGTACCCTCCAGCGTTCATTCTCTATGAACATTCTCTTGTAAGTAAACAACAGTAATTGGGAGATTTTTCTGAGACTTACTTTGTGGTGAACTATTCAAAATAACTAGTGAACGAGGGGAGTTGAACTCTAATAAATATGTAAAAGGCATAAGGCGTATGTCTAATTTCACATAAAATTTGAAATTTAGGTAACATTTTGCTTCATATAAAGCTTTGTAATATCATATAATTATACATATTTATTATGTTCATACAAGGTTTTGAGTCTAACCTACGCTTTTACTCATGATATTGCCATAAACACAATGTTGTATTTGTGTAAAATACTGTAGCAAATTACAATAGTATGGACGCCCAAAAATAGTCGCTTGTTATAATAACTATCGACAAATAACTTAGAGGAATATCAACATTCATCAGCAACAGATATAAAAAGAAAATAAAGAAACTCGATGACTAAAATTTATACTAAGACATGGCAGTTCGACCCTGATAATAGCATGTACGTACAGCTCCCTTCGTACGCACTTTTCAATGTTTGCATGTGCTCGCTTGCCTGCCCGAATCGGGTCAAATTTAGAGACGCTTTACACTAATCTGGAATATTCGATAAATGTTGTGTTCGTGTGATAAGTTCCTCTAGACCAACTGGCTTTATGTGGAGATAAATAACACTATGAAATATATTTAGAACTCCTAAGCATCTAAAACTCACTCACTTGTGGCCTTGTTTGCTGATTAATAATAATAATAATTATTTGATGTTAAGAATTAAGTAGGAAACTGCAGATGTATATGCATGCTGGTCAAGAGGAACTTTGTCTCATAATGAACCGCCCCGAGTCACGTTACGCCCGAGCACTCAAACTCCACTCAGCACAATGTTATACTAGTTGACGTCAAGCCGCGGTGCCCTAGTCCGCGGCACCGGTACCGGTACCCCGGGTCCGGCGGCCGGGTACCGCGGCTCGGCGAGCCCGAATTCGCTACCGATCAGATGACCACCTACGTACACCTGACATCGCCTAGGTCACATTCGAAGCAAAAACACACGCGGATTACTCAATCTTTTTTATCACTCTCAAATTTTAGCACATTTTTTCAATTAAGAAAGTTTCCTCTTTGATCGCTTTGTAAATACGTACCCGCGAGGGACACGGACACACGGTCAGGTGTACGGGGCGGGTGGGCGGCGGACGCGCGGCGGCTCACGCAGGCGGTGTGTGGCAGGCGACGATGCTGAAGAAAATCAAGCGCGGCGCGTCCGCCGGCGCGTCGGGCGGCGCGGCGACCTGACGGCGCTGTGCGCCCCGGCGCCGCCGCCGCCCGCCCAACAGCCGCGCCCGCTCCGCAGGCCACCATGCTCAAGAAGCGCGGCAAGGTGCGGCGCCGCAACACCGAGCCCAGCATGCCGGAGCGCGCCGGCGAGCGGGCCGAGCGCGCCGGCGAGCGGGCCGAGCGCGCCGGCGAGCGGGCCGAGCGGGCCGAGCGCGCCGAGCGCGAGCGCGAGCGGACCGAGCGCGGCGGCGGCGACTCCTGAATCTGGCTGAGCGAGCGCCTCATCTAACGCGCGCAACGGCCGCGGGCTCACGGCTACCGCGTGGGGCGCTCGCTCGCTCTCCGCTCCCCTCTCATGTACATAAATTATTAACAGAAAAATATATAAACATTAATATAAAAAAAAATAAAACTTTATAGTCATTACTTAGTTGTTGTTTTATTTTAGTTTCTAAAAATATGTAATATTACTTTAAAAAGTAAAAAATTATAATCGATCCCGTCTTTCTTTTCTTGCCTTTCATATCGGCCCTGACATACTCAAAATCGAATATATGTACATATATGTATTTAGCCTACACGGCAAAATTGATTTTTCCGCGTATACTGAAAAAGGAAATCTAGAGTACAGACGCCAACACATCCAGCTACCCCAATCTGTCAAATTTCTTTTATATATTTTTAACTTTATCACATAGATAAGCACAAGGTTCACGTTCAATTGGGGAAATTTTATAGATTGGGGTAGCTTAAAAACACTCATCTAGTCTAAAATCTGCATTGAATATACTAAAATTGGAAAAATTGTTGAGCTTAGATAAGGCTACGCTTAGGAAATGGCACTAGTTAGGGACAGATGGAAAACGCTACATCGACACGGCTTACATTTTGGATACAGAAAAGGTGAGTACTACAAAAATATAAAACGTAGCTAATTGAGCTCGAGTTGTATAAACTAAGAGACGTAACAGGTTTCAGCAGCAATGCACTATCACCTATTGAAAAGTCAGTACCCAACTAACCAAAATAAATACCTAAATATCTTGAGACATTTAACACACGACTGTCCTCTGATCCCAAACTAGGCAGAGCCTGTACTATGGCTGACAACTGATAAACATATTAATATATTTCTAAATACATACATATTATAGATAAATTACAACAGACACAGATAATAGTACTCATCATACAAAGATTTGTCCTGGGTTCGGATCAAACCCACAACCATTGGCTTAGCAGTCAGGGTCACTAAGCACTGAACCAAGGGCGAGTCAAATACTCCCTTGTTAAATAAATTTATTAATTCCGAGAGTTAACCATTCGAGAAGGTATTGAATAATAAATGATTTGATATTTAATTTTTCATTAAAACCGCAACAAAATGGTCCTTTGAGCCGGATGTGTACTACCGACTTATGGATCTACAGTACCTTGTTGTAATAAACTGCTTGCTACGATGACATCATACTAACGAATACTTACTGACATACAAGATAGAGAAAGACAATCAAAACCTTAGAACTCAGGTCTACGGGTAACCACTGCAGGGAGTACCGAATCTGCTTTACCGCAACAGTTGAATCAGGAACAATTTGATCGACATAATTTAAATATTTTTGTCAAAACTGATTCTACATAAATATTCAATTTAATTATTCTTTATTACTTCTGTCACATACTATCGCCATCTTAGTAAAACAGTTTGTTAAGCTTTGCTCATTGAAACTAACAACATTCACGTCGCTTACTGCTTCAAAGCTGATTCAATAGATGGCGCTGATGTTCCCATCAGCGCCATCTATTGAATATTGAATAGGACGTGTAAAAAGCTAACTATACTTACATTTGAAGATTGCGGGCGTTGTTAGTGGTTCGTATCCACTAAAAACGTCCGCAATCTGAACTCGTCGCACAGTCCGCACAGTCCGAATTGGCTCGGAGTATCCCTGCGCGATCGAATCAAAAACATCGAAATCCGCAGGCGAACCAAAATAGCCGACATAGCCCAAAGAATTGCCAAACAGAAGTGGCAGTGGGCAGGCTACATAGCTCCTAGAACCGACGGCCGATGGGGCAGATAGGTTCACGAGTGGCGAACACGAACCGGAAGACGCAGCGTGGGCAGGCCCCCTACAAGATGGACCGACAATCTGGCAAGGGTCGCTGAATGCGGGAAGCCGCTGGATGCGGGCAGCGCAGGACCGGCTATTGTAGATATCCTTTGTCCAGCAGTGGACGTCTTTCGGGTGATATGATGATGATGAAGTCCGAATTTCCCTGTACAATCGTGTTCATTTTCGATTGTTGTACTTTCAGTTAAATATCACTTACGTTCATTTTTGTACACGCAACCGCTAGACCAAAGAAGCATTCCGTCTCAACTGGGTCGTGTTGAAACCGGTAGTAGATAAACCCACTGAGTTTGTTTCGCTGGGTCTTCTCAGTTGGGGCGCATTGGATCCGGTGGTAGCATTAAAGCGCGACCGTCGTTATTAACACAAGGTACGTCATACATAATACTAATACCTTAATATAGACAGAACCGTTGATAATATGTAGTAAAAATATTAGACTTAAACTAGATAATTAAACATAATCTCTTGACAATAACTGGATACGAGCTAGCTAAATATCATTGCTATAATAAAATAAATTTTATAAATGTTTTCATACAATGTGTAACTAAATATCTATGTTACTAGAAATAATAATGTATACAACATGTTACTACAGACATGTTCTGACTATTTACAAGCGCTTTTTTATAGTCTACGTGAATAAAATCCTTTTTTATTTATTTTATTTATTTAATGTGATAAAGTTGAAAATCTATAAAAGAAATTTGACAGATTGGGGTAGCTGGATGTATGTGTACTGTCAAACTACTAAACCTGTTCAAAGCACGCGTAACAATTAGACGTAGGTAGTTGGGTACACCTATGCGCGTAATAAAAACATCTTAGTGGTTTGACAGTTCTATATACGCCCTTATCTTTTCATACGAGCTATATTACACAGATATTAAATGACATTTATATAATTTTAATCGTTAAGAGAGGGAATCGCCAGCATATAATTGCAATGTTACCAGCCTTTACCATAATTAATGTCTTTAAGGGCACACTTGGATAGTGTATTTCTATAAACACGTAGGAGTTGATTCAACTAGGATATAATTCATTACATCCTTATACGAGTATTCTCTTTATTAAAACGTGTATTTTTTATTGTATAATTATGAATGACAACAGAAAAATATTAAATCTAAAGAAAACAAAACCATAATTTAATAAAATTTAGGATCAGATAGCAGTAAGTTATCCCAGGATAATTATTTATTGTTATATATAATAATATCACATTAATATTATAAAGGCGAAAGTTTGTGAGTGTGTGGCTGTGGGAGTGTGTATCTTTGCTACTTCTTCACGTCTAAACGGCTCGAGCGATTTTAATTAAAGTTGGTATGACGTTAGCTGATACCCAGGATTAACACATAGGCTATAATTTATAATTTTTAACTAGGGGCACATCTAGTAATAAATAAATATCTTGAGAGAACCCTGTACTATGGCTAACGAAACACTGATAAACATACTAATATTATAGATAAATTACACCCCCAGACACAACAAATAATCGTGCTCATCAGACAAAGCTTTGTCCCGGGTGAGGACCGAACCCAGTTAGCAGTAAGAGTCACTAACCATTAGACCAGCCAGTCAAATTATCAGAAACAACGCTACCCACTCTAGCATTTTGAAGAATGTTCGTGAAACCAGTGGTTACTTTAGTGAATAGAGTTATTCAAACGGCTCAGTATAATCTTGAATTAGTCCGTCCTTGTAGTCAGTGTTATCAAAAGCGAACTATACTTACATTTGAAGATTGCCGACGTTGTTAGTGGATGCGCAACTCCGAATTTCCATGTACACACGGCTACATATCAAGCTATACATTTCCAGTATAAGCTGATCTCGCGTTGTAAAGGATTTCTATACAATGAGAGGTCAGCTTATACTGGAAATGTATAGTTTGATATGTAGCCGTGTGTACAATCGTGTTCATTTTCGAGTGTTGTACTTTCAGTTAAATATCACTACATTCAATGTTGTACACGCAACCACTAGACTAAAAAAACTATTTTTAAAAAGTTACTACATTTAACATGTATTTATGGCACTACGCAAAATATGGATTCTATAAATAAAAAATAATAATCACAGTATACAATTATGTATTTATTATCTCTCCACGAGACTTAAGACTAGTACAAAGCACTACTTAATATACTAATGGGCGTTATTGAAGTAAGACTGGCAACATAGCAAATTTACTGTCATATGTACTCAAATATAAATAATTACAGGTGATATATCAAATCTACTCCATTCGCCTCGATTTGTCAGGTCTAATTAACAGAAAGAAATATTGGCGGTTCTGTCTTTCACAACATTAAATTAATTTAAATGTCTCATACATGTCAAACTACTAAATCTGTTCAAAGCGTAACAATTAGACGTAGGTAGTTAGGTACACAGGTAGTTCAGTGGTTTGACAGTTATCTTTTCATACGAGCTATATTACAGGCCCGCAAACTTATCTGACCCGGTGGCAGCGTCGCTGTTATCGCATTTAGTGTTGCTAGTAACTATTGTTTGCAATAAAGTGGGTAAAAATAATATGCACATTGTAACGTAAATGTTACTTCACTAAAAAGCAAACAAATACTGTCATTACTAATCTTTATATTTTTATACAATAATTATGATCATTTACATAAAATGTATGCTAAGTGTTCTCTAACGGAGATACTCCAGGTATTATTATGTCACCGGAATGGTTTAATTCAGAAGTCATTTCATCATCATCATTATCGTAATCACTGCTTTCACAATCTCTACCTAAATGAATGATGAAAGGCTCGTCTAAGTATCCATCCCTTTTTCGATAAACATTTTCAATATTTTTTTACATGGTTGCAATGCTTTTGCCATTCATTGACTGTTATTTTATCAAAAGCTTCTGCAATGAATGATAGGATTTCAGAATTCTATCTACCATGCTCTTTTTCTTTCACAAGTTTTCTTACACATCACTCCCGGACACCTACAAAGGAAACAGCAAAAATTAAATAAATAATGAATATTTTATAATATGTATTTTAATTTAAAGTGCGAGGGGGAGTTTTGTATTTTTTCAGAAGCTGACAACACTAACCTGTAGCAGCAGCTACGCGTTCATACAACTTATTGAAGGGTATAATTGGTGCCTGAAGGCGTTTTTCTTCCTTAATATAATTCAATACTTGTAATATAACGTTCCTCGCATCACTTTTTAAAGCTTTCGGCGTTTTTCACAATTGAAAACCACAAAAAGAAATATATATACGCGCAACAAACAATCAATGGCAGGAATGTCATGGAATAACAGGCCGATTGACATTTCAAACTGGCGTCGTTAGTTCTACTTTTGGCCACCGGGCCAGATAAGTTTGTAGCACTATACACAGATATTAAATGACATTTATATAATTTTAATCGTTATGAGAGAGAATCGCCAGCAATGTTTTTTTTTTTAATTCCGTTTTACGGCTCTGGCATCTTTGGCCTTATGAGCCTTCAGTAAATATCTTTCTATATCATTTATTTCCGTAATTGTCAAGTAAAGTCCGTCACAGTAAAGTCCGTCACAGTCAAGTCATACATAGTCCTTGTCCAACCCCAGTAAAGCAGTGGAGACTTTACTAGAGGCTTTTATGGCGTTTTGGTTACAACACGGAAAATCACAATTCACGGCAATATCGCACTTTCCTCCACTTGTGTACGTTGTCGAAAATGTTATGTCAAAAAATCCACCATATTTACACATAAAAACTCGAATTTACACCAGTTTTTGAAAGTAAAACATAGCCTCGATGCGTCTTTTTCCGCGTTGGCGCCAAAAAAACCCATCGCCAGCAAATAATTGCAATGTTACCAGCCTTTACCATACTTAATGTCTTTAAGGGCACACTTGGATAGTGTATTTCTATAAACACGTAGGAGTTGATTCAACTAAGATATCATTCATTACATCCTTATACGAGTATACTCTTTATTAAAACGTGTATTTTTTATTGAATAATTATGAATGACAACAGAAAAATATTAAATCTAAAGAAAACAAAAGCATATACTAATAAAATTTGGGATCAGATAGCAGTAAGTTATCCCAGAATAATTATTTATTGTTATATATAATAATATCACACTAATATTATAAAGGCGAAAGTTTGTGAGTGTGTGAGTGTGTATGTTTGCTACTTCTCCACGTCTAAACGACTCGAGCGATTTTAATAAAAGTTGGTATAAAGTTAGCTGATACCCTGGATTAACACATAGGCTATAATATATGTTTAACGCGGGCATAAACGCGGGGCACATCTAGTAATAAATAAATATCTTGAGACAACTTACACACTGCCAACTGATCCGAAACTAGGCAAACCCTGTACTATGGCTAACGAAACACTGATAAACATACTTATATTATAGATAAATTACACCCCCAGACACAACAAATAATCGTGCTCATTAGACAAAGCTTTGTCCCGGGTGAGGACCGAACCCAGTTAGCATTAAGAGTCACTAACCATTAGACCAGCCAGTCAAATTATTAGAAACAACGCTACCCACTCTAGCATTTTGAAGAATGTTCGTGAAACCAGTGGTTACTTTAGTGACTAGAGTTATTCAAACGGCTCAGTATAATCTTGAATTAGTCCGCCCTTGTAGTGAGTGTTATCAAAAGCGAACTATACTTACATTTGAAGATTGCCGACGTTATTAGTGGATACGCAACTCCGAATTTCCATGTACACACGGCTACATATCAAGCTATACATTTCCAGTATAAGCTGATCTCGCGTTATAAAGGATTTCTTTACAATGAGAGGACAGCTTATACTGGAAATGTATAGCTTGAGAGGACAGCTTATACTGGAAATGTATAGCTTGATATGTAGCCGTGTGTACAATCGTGTTCATTTTCGAGTGTTGAACTTTCAGTTAAATATCACTACGTTCAAATATATTTTTAAATTCTTAAATAAATAACAAGTTACTAAGCTATTATTTTTCAATTTAGTATATATTAACTATAATCTTAAATCTATAAAAAATAAACCTTTTAATAGGTTTTGATTTTTTTAGTTAAAAGAAAGACGAAGTTTATGAAATAAATATATTTCAATAAAAATTAGACTAAGTTGTCAATTTCCTCCGACGGTTGTATAGAAATACCTTCGGCAAGCGCACCCTTAAATCCCATTACTTAATCTTGAGATCTCATAATGGCGGCCTACTTTAGTAGTCTTCAAGACTTGTACTTAGTATTAAAATAACGAGCAATAAAACATAGACCCAAAACAAAAAATTAAGCGCAAAATCTTATATAAATACATGGCTTTAAGCTGGAAGCAACGAGAAACAAAATAAGGTAGTCATACACTTTCAAAAATGTAATTATTCTGGCCTACCACACTTTTAAACAATTTCTTACACACCTTCATATTTCAAGAGTATAATGTGCTCTTGAAATGTGTAGGTGGTACACATTCTATTCTTCTACTCAATTTCCGGTGAGACGGCAGGCCGAATAGATAAATAGATGAATTATTTATTTTCAATCAGATAGACGACGACCAGCATAATTTGGTGTTACATACACAGCCGGCATTCACAAAATAAGCAACTACTTTACAAGGCAATGTATAAGATTATATAACAAACATCCCCATGCAGAAAAATGCCCGGAAATAAATTTATATCAACTAACCGACTTAGCCCTACGAATTGTTAAGTAGTGGACAGGGCACATGGCTCGTAGAACCGACGGCCATTGGTGCGGAAAGGGTCTCGAGTGGTGACCACGAACACGAAGTCACAGCGAGAGCAGGCACCGTCCAAGTTGGACTGATGATCTTGTAAGGGTCGCTCGAAGCCACTGAATGCGGATAGCACAAGACCGGCAATTGTGGAGATCTATGGACAGGCCTTTATTCAGCAGTGAACTTCTTTCCGCTGATATGATGATGGTGACGACGAACTACTATGTATATCGTCGCCTGGTACCCATAGTGCAGTAGGTACAGTAGCTTTACTTAGTTTGGGGCTAGGATGATCTGTGACATTGTCCCTAGATATTATATTATAAAAAAAAGCCAAATTATGTAGCAGGACATATTACATAATTTCTGATTTTTTAAATGACAAAATACTTGAGTCACGCCATTGACTTGATCCTAAGCAGTAAGCGAGTAAGTTAACACATAAAGTAAAAAAATATATAGTTTTTTGCAGCGTATCTCAGTGACTGCGACGACATGCACTGCAAGTTGGGGGTAAACATTTTCAAATGTAAAGATTGAACAGAATAATGTAGTTTTTAATTCATACTTATACAAAACACATATAAAGTTAAAACAATCGACTATATATGTAAAGTCTTAAAAACATTTGCAACAGAGTGGACAAAAGCGATGCTATCGCTTACAATAATAATAATCAATTTTAGCGAAATATATACGGTTATCAATCAATTAAACTATTTAAATATATTTACACTGTAATGAAAAATTACTTAATTTCCAAACAAAATAGGGCTTAAAATCTAAAAAAAAATACATAACTAATCTTTCGCTACGAAACGGGTAGTATTAAAACAGCTTTCAGTTAAATATCCGACATCTACAGCTGTTTACAACACGACCGGCATTACGGGTATTTTCCAATTTATTGATCAATGCTCAAACGTATAACTACCTATTTATGTTACTCATAGCAGTGTAGCAAAGATTATTATATGTACAGTCAGCATAAAAGCTGCTACTCAGTATTGATACGTTTGTACTTCATCAGTTCCATGAAGAATCTTGTGCGAAAATATAGGTTCCTAAAGCTATCATTGTTATTTTTCTTTTTATAACGCAATCGAGCAAGCGGGTCACCTGATGGTTAGTTAGTTAGTTGGGCGATTGGTTTCCGCACTTAGCCTCCTGATTGGGCCATTGTACGTGAACTTATTTGGCTACTCGAACCATTTCAGTTCCATTCAGAAGTCCAAGAGGACACTCGGCTGACGGTAAGTGATCACCGCCGCCCATAGACACTAGCAAATGCGGTCATGTTACTACCTCCACAATTAATTGATTCCGTAGAGGTGCGCTGCATTTTTTTTCTTGTGTAACGCACGGTGATAGATGACTATTTATCCAGGTGATATGGATGAAATTTCCACGTATGGCGTGAGATACTATGGCGGAACATGGCTGCCGTTGCGATTTTTAACTTAAACAAAGCGACCAATATTAGACCCAGAAATAAACATCTCAATTGGAAGCGTTAAGAAAATCTAGATGCAGCTTCCCAGCGAGACAGAGACCAGCACATCCAGATACCCAAATCAGTCAAACTTGTTTTATAGATTTTCAACTTTATCGCATAAGCATAAGGTTCACGTTCGGTTGGGGACAGATTGGGGTAGCTTGATGTGCTGGCGTCTGTCCATTATTTCATTTCCATACGTTCTGCGAGGAGCTGGTCCCACTTGGACTGGAAATTATATCGTGAAAACGCTATATACCCTACTTTCTCATAATTTCTGCAGCGTTCATAATTAGCCTTTAGAATAGAAGACTTATAATAACAAGCCTAAGGCCCGATTCACAACATTCTTACTTACATTATAATCTATTTAAAAAAACACATGTTTTCTGAAAATTTTCGTCCAAAACTAATGGTTTTTTTTTAATTATACAAATTGACTATTTGTGGTCAATATTTACGTTTAAAAAATATTAGTTAATTTGTACTAACATATAAGTTTTAAGCAATAAATATAAATTTCAACAGTTGACAAGTACCTAAATACCTTATTTCTAAAAGTAGCGTATCAGAATAATAATATCATGAGAATAGTGACAGTACTCATATTAAACATCTGCGGGTAGGTAAAGTGAAAAAGACACGAACATTAATATTCTATCAGTAGTGTTATTCTTAAGTATATTGGAAAATATTACTTTGTGAAAAAATACACCAACATCTTATTTTTTTGGAATTAGTGAGCGTAACTGCAGAAATGCTAATCTAGTCTATATATTACAAGAAGTCAACAAATAGTCACTTTTCAATGGTGCCTGAAACCGCCACATTAATCCGCTACGCGTCGCTACATTTGACATCTGTCAGATTTTGTCATAATATCAAGACAGGTGTCAAATATCGAATAAGTACGCGTTGCTGAAGCAGTAACATTGACGTAACCAGCAACGTGCGTGCCGTAGTAGAATTCTATAGCTGTTTTTGACGCCATTGTATCGTATATCATATATCTGATAACCAGAAACAACAACAATACGTAATAAATATGGAATCGAAAATAACTTTTTTTTCCATGTTTCGTTAAAATTGCTTCAAATACTAAACTACTCAATATGAAAAAAGGCAGACGTCATATTTTGTTAGATAATTTTACATTATCCGTTGAGAGTTACCAGTAACTCCAATAAGAGGTTATGTGTTGCCAATGTTTTGCAAATGGAAACATATATTTCACCGCTTCTCGTCGCACCTTTGACAGCAAGGATAGAACGTGCACTACCTCTACGTTGGGTTTGAACCCATCGGAAGATATATAAGACCATTCTAAAATTTTCCATGAATGTGAGTAAATTTTATACACATGTTCGCCAAAAATAAAATCATCATAGGTATCCAAAATAAATTACATATATATTTAATTAATAAGAACAACAAAATTTACAACTACATTTTATTAATTCCATTCCTTTGAGGTTCCGCTCATTAATTTGCAGTTTGCTTTAAGCATAGACAACCTAGAGTATTTTACATATTATTTAAAAATATATGACTGTACAGAGTTCCCTTACAGCTAACATTCTTAAATTAACAAGAGTCGGGCTTCCGCTCACGTTTTATCAGACCGGAAGATTAGGCCACACCATACAACCTATAAGTAACCTGCAGGACGCCCTACTTGCTAACACATATTAAACATTAAAAGTCGATGCACTCTGCAATATTAGCTGTTAACGTGTAGGGAGCGTCGCACGAAAGTGTTTGGCAAATTTATCGTTAGCCACAATGTACTTATTATACTTATACTAAAATCGTCCTGAGAAGCGCCTATTTTTCACGGTTTTTCTTTGTAAGGATAGGGTTGTCAGGTCACGTGATCGTATTACGTTTAGCCATACGATGATTTGTCGAGACGTGATATTGTACGATCAGATATTGCTGTACATATGTGTAAAAAGCAATTTCCTATTATATTTTTTTTATACAACTTAGTTGGCAAACAATCATACGGCCCATCTGATGGTAAGTAGTCACCGTAGCCTATGAACGCTTGCAACACCAGGGGCATCATTAGCGCGTTACCGACTCTTTAGAAACCTTACAACTCCCTTTTTGAAGGGCCCCATGCTGTAGTCTCTTGGGAAACCCGTAACAGGGAGTTCATTCCACAACCTCAATGTACGTGGAGGAAGTTTCGCTGAAAGCGAACAGTACGTGATCGAAAAGGTTCGAGGATGTGAGGATGAATACCCTGTCTGTGGCGAGAGGTGCGATGGTAGAAGGTGGCCGTAGGCATCAAATCAAATAATTCCTCTGAACACATCCCGTTATATAGACGGTATTATTTTTACTTTACCTTATATCAATTTACATTAGACGCTGCTAAGCTCGTACTTAATACCAACCATTAATCTTATATATTATTAAGATAGGATGCTAAATAGGTTGGATAACTGGCTATGGCATGAGATGAGTTTCACAGACGGTAACTTATAGCCAATGCGTCCCTCCTTTCTAGCCATCACAGTGCCATCAGAGGGCTGCACCAAACAAGCAGCTTTTGCATTTCCCCATCTGTTCCCCCATCCGCCATTTAGAGTCATATATGCATTATCCACCCGTTATTTTCTTATAGCAATACTGACATGACATTAACATAACTGTGTTGCCAGAATTTGCGTTAATTAATATTGAGCTAATAAAAACGTTATTCAACAACCAACAATACATTTTAAATTTTAAAATTAAAAACAACATTCCAATGGTTTGATTCTATTTCGGTCTTCTGCAAGACCAATGAACACCTACAAGGTGAAGACGAAATAGTGGACGTAAAACACGTAAGACTTAAAATACACAAAAAAAAAGATTTGTCATCCCATACAAGAATAACGAAAAGCTGATACTTTTTGCGTGGAAGTCGAAATAATAGATATTTATATAAATATACACCTTGTATATGTTAGTAGCAGATGGTTTATACATTTTACACGACATAATATACACAGTATAAATTTCTTTTCTATTCCAATTTATAAGCTACATTAAAGCATCATTGACGTCCAGCAAATAGTCTTTACGAACACTTATAACCAGAGATCGAATAATCGGATGCATATTTACCTAAATTTGAGATATTGGCTAATATGGAAAACACTTTGTTACCGAAAACTCCCGCTATCCTGGGAAATTTTTCGGGATTTTTTTGGTAAAAAATTGTTTTCCATATTAGGCGATTTCAGTGTATCTTCTTGAGTTACAATTAATCCGATTTGTAATAGTAGAACAAATGATAGTTGTCCTGTTACAGCGTAATATGGTTGCTTTTCCCTACTTACATTGTCAGTTTTTGATGTGAAACATCTATAGCCGCACGTAAAACAGATTTCTGGCGTGGCGACGCATGCCGTGGCGACGCGTCGCCACGCTATACGATAGTAGTGTGTACGGTGTGGCGACGCGTCGCCATGCGCAATCGACTTTTTATTTTATCATTATGACATATGTAGTTCCTATCACAATATGTTCTTTTCTGCATATTACTTTTACAAAATAATGTCGATGTTTCACACCTGCCAGGCGTCCCGTGACGGCTCACATTTTTTATTGATATATTAAAAATATCCTAAGAAGCCGCTTTCACAGTTTGTTAGCCAACAATAGCTTTAGGTAAATAACAATAATATATAATATCCATTATTCACATACGGTCATCTGACCCAAACTAAGCAGAGTTTGTACTATGGAAACCAGATAACTGATATATTACACTTTTCTTTTGTAAATACATACTTATATAGATAATTACACTCAGACTCAGGACAAACAGACATGTTTATTCACACAAATATCTTCTCGACCTGCGGCGTGAATAGCAAGCATTTACCAACCACGCCCTTGTATGCATACTATTATCCGATCTCTTCTTACAACTCATAAAGCTGCTTTATAGCGTAACAATAGTCATAGAGAAAATAAGCTATGTTTTTTTTATCACCATAGGGACTCAAGACTCGTGGTCCGCACCATCCTGCAGTCTATCGTCGTTTTCTGCGAAATAATAAAAATAAATATATGTACAGTCTATTTTTCCTTACTTGTCTTATTTGGTAAACAAACACAACTCGGCACGAAAATCACTAGTTTCGTCAAAACTGAACTTTTTGTTGTAACTGGTCGCAGACTAAAAGTATTATTTGACAAGTGAAATTTTTTGAGTTGACGGGATACGTCCTGTCATTCGTCTCGTCGCCTCGCTTTATTTTGTACGTTACGGATGCTCTCTGTGTGTGTTTGAATTGTAACGATTTGGCTTTCTACTGGACTCTGCTGATTCTTTCTGTGATTTGGACGGTTTTATTCTTTAGACTGACGACCTTTGGGTATTCTTCAAGGACATCGATATTGCATACGACTGTGATTTTAGTGCATTTGTTTTGTTTAAACAAGTAAATTAATCTTTTTTAATGTTATTGAAATATCTTTCTTTTTATTCTATCTTTTGTATCAAAAATGAGTGCACCTGAACCAATTCCTGGACCTTCGGAATAGAGTCCCAGATCCTGGATCGTTTCTGATGTCACCTATGAAAAAGAGACCTAATCGTACTGACCTCACTGCTAATGAGAAAACTATTGCCATAAACTTATTTAAACATTTTGAAAGGTCTACCGCTACATATCCATACAATGGGCAAAGTATAAAAATGACGTCGGAAATTATGGGGCTCTCTGCAAAAACTATCTCAAGAATATTGAATGAATATAAAGCTAAAGGGGAAGTTTCCACGCCAAATCGATCAACGCCTAAATATAAAATAGACTTGGATGACTTCACACTATCGGCACGTCGGCCATAAAGAGGAAACCACAAATTTTATTTTGATAAGGAATTGCCTACTATTGATAAAGTTTCGAGATCCATTAATGATGACGAGGATCTGCCATCATTTTCACGCTCGACGCTGTACAAAATTATGAAAAAACTTAACTTTAAGTACATGAAGCGCTCCAGGAGAAGTATTTTATTGGATAGACCAGACTTGATGGTGTGGAGACGAAATTATCTCATGAAAATTAAAGATTACAGGAGAGAAAATAGAAAGATATATTATACAGACGAGAAATGGCTTAATGAAGGTAAACTATTTAGAAATTCCATTTTAAAGGTTTCCTAGGACGTTTGATTAGTTTTCATGTCAGAAACATTCTCAATTTACTCAGTCATGTGTATTTAGCTAATATTTTTATTTTTCAGGGCATACATCAAATTATGTGTGGAATGACCAAGACATATTAAGCAGCCGGCAAGCATTTTTAAATGGCTTGTCAACTGGTCTCAAAAATCCACAAAAAGGAAAAAGACTAATAATTACTCATTCAAATTTTTTCAAACCTGTAATGCCTGTAATGGGTTCATTCGTTTGTTCCCTGAGTGTAAACATTGTCCGCATTAAAACATTTTTGTTTAATTATTTACCGAGCTACTAAGTTATAAAACAGTGATAAAATAGTGTAATAGTGTATAAACATTTGCTGTGACTGTTTACTTGCATGTATATTAACTGTGAAACAATAAAAGTGGATATCTTATAAAGTGCATATAAAAACTAAAATACCACGAAAAATGGTGATAATTTACCTTATTATAGAAGGAATACACTAAATTATATAAATCTGTGCAATAAAATCATAGTACAACTAACGGCCCGGTACGTGCTTCGCTACGTATAAGGCATAGTAATAAAAAAAATGATTATTAAGTTCATTTATTCAAACAAAAAAATATTTTAAATTGCTAAAAGATGCCGATTTTACACATTTCCAAGACTTTTTTTAATTTTCTCTACGTACAAACCTTCCCTGGACTTCCACGAATAATTCAAGACCAAAATTAGCCAAATCGGTAAAGGCGTTGTTGAGTTATAACATTACAACGAAAAGTGGCATTGATTTTTATATATATAGATTAACAAAAAGTGAGGATAGCTGAAAATAACTATAAAAACCTACAACAAATCACCGTTTTTGCACATTCAAATATAATAAACATGACTCATAATGAGTGAGTGAATGAATGACTTTAAGACTACGACCATAGACAATATTGATTCGGGCAAACATGGAATCAGTTGACATCAGAGTGTTGCCATTACTAATTGTTGAAAACAACTATTAGTGCAACACGCAACACGGGGAAAATAAAACAATATTGGAGACCGATATAAAATAATTCATCATCATCATAAGTCGCCGCTTACACGCCCGCGCTCGGTCGAATATAGTTCGCCCCACCTATTCATGCGACAATGTCTGTGAATACGCTAAAATGTGTGAATTGCAATATTTTAATTTGTGAACTTCTATCTTTTATCCAAAATACACAATGGACAATGAGAGCCTAATAAGGATTTGTGATACCGCCTTCAAGGTGGAAGAAGTGGATAGTGCTAAGGAGTTGCTATTTAGTTCAATTAAATCAAACAAGAAGAAAGTGACAAGACGCAAAGAAGGCAAAAAAGTGAGAGACTTGGAGGATATTATATGTCTCCTCAAAGTGACGGAGCCAGATCTTATACCAATCTTCGTTGCGCGTTACTTGCACAAACTACCGCCAGTTACATTTGATCATGTGGATGTGACCAAATTATTAAAAGATCTGTCGATTGTACGTAGAGAAATTAATGAAATAAAACGTAAATATCAGCTGGATGAATTGAAGATAGAATTGGGATCAAACAGGTCCCCGTTATCATTGTTAGCACGCAATGTTAATGCGAAGAAAAGATGAGGGTATTTGCTTGACAGTGGGCCGGTAGGATTACCACCGGCGCCTGGTCACGAGGTGTGCGAGTGCGGAGCGCGAGCGCTCTGATTCATCAAAATATCGCTCTCTCGCTTGCACACATTCAGAGGCGATCAGCTAGTGTAAACAGAGTGTCTAAGGTCATTATTAGAAAGAAAGTTATAAAAGGCTGGAACAAGCATGTCAAAGATTTTCATACTCGAGCAAGGTCTAAGTTTAAATTGTGGATTTGGTATGGGGAACCCAGTAGTGGGCCTATCTATGAGGACATGATATTAAGTCGTAAAGTATTTAAATCAAAATTGAAATGGGTTATTAAGAACCAAGAAAAAATTGCAATGGATATACTGGCCTCGCTCCATTCTAAGAAATGTTTTTCGTCGTTCTGGAAAGGTACTAAAAAGCTCAATGTCTCTCCAAGCTTACCAAATAGCGTGGAGGGTGAGAGTGACCACACTGGGATAGCTAATATATTTAAAAAGCAGTTCATTGTGAGCTCACCGCTTGAGTCGGTGGGAAGGGTGAACGATGCTGAATCTTATCAATCAGGAACACCCTTTAAGTTTACGTGTACAGAAATAAAAGCAGTCATTAAGTGTATGAAGCGGGGAAAGTCTCCTGGGCATGATGGACTCAGCATCGAGCATCTTCAAAATGCTGGTGTGCACTTGCCAAGAGTATTAACCATGTTTTTAAATCTGTGTATGGGCCATTCTCACCTCCCACAGGATATGCTCGATACGTTAGTTGTACCTATTGTAAAGAATCGGACGGGAGACATAGCTGACAAAGGGAACTATAGGCCAATATCATTGGCAACTGTGATAGCCAAAGTGTTTGACAGTGTGCTTGACGGGCACCTAAGTAACTTTACAAAACTACACGACACACACTTTGGTTTTCGTGCGGGGCTGTCTACAGAGAGTGCAATACTTGCGTTAAAGCACACTGTCAAATATTATACGGATTGGAAGACACCAGTGTATGCTTGCTTCATGGACCTTTCCAAAGCGTTCGACCTGGTTTCATATAAGGTTTTATGGGAGAAGCTTCGGAGGGAGGGAGTTCCGGCTGCATTGGTGTCAATATTATCTATCTGGTATGAGAAGCAGAGGAATTTTGTAAAATGGTCAAATGCATTATCAGACCCATATATATTGAAATGTGGTGTGAGGCAGGGGGGTCTGACTTCGCCGAGAATATTTAATATTTAATATTAATAACTTGCTTGTTGAGCTCAGCAGCACTCATGTCGGTTGCCATTTAGACGGAGTTAGTTTAAATAATTTAATTTACGCAGACGATATGGTGCTGCTGAGCCCCTCAATCGGCGGAATCAGAAAGTTACTCACTAAATGTGAAAGATACGCTGAAGAGCATGGGCTAAAATATAATCCCAGGAAAAGTAAGATATTGGTTTTTAGAGGGAGAAATAAAAGTCCCTCAAATGTCCCGCCCGTAGAACTGAACGGTTTACCTTTGAACCAGGTGTCACGATTGTTAGGGAGGATTTAAAAGATGACTTATATATGGAGAGAGAGCGTAGGGCGCTGGCTGTGAGGGGAAACATGCTGGCACGCAGGTTTGCTGCTTGTTCAGCACCGGTTAAAATAACACTTTTTAAGGCGTTCTGTCAAATATTTTACACCAGTAGTTTGTGGGTTAACCATACCCAAAAAGCAGACAGCGCACTGCGCATTCAATACAATAACGCCTTCAGGGCGCTGTTGAGGCTTCCACCTTACTGTAGTGCGTCAGGGATGTTCGCGGATGCGCACACTGACGATTATTTCGCAATCATGCGCAAAAAAGTGGCATCAGTGATACGCAGATTGAGAGGAAGCAGCAATAGCATTCTGAAGGTGTTTGCAGAAAGGATTGAAGGGCCTACAATGGATAGATTTATCAAGCTTCATGTCAGATATGGGACTTGATAAATCTTCCTCTAATCTTAGCTGTTTAATATTTTATTGTGTATTTGTGTTGTTATTTTACCTATGTGTGTCTAAGTGTTACATACTAACATAGTTTTTTAAGTTTGTACTGATTACTAACATGCTATGGGCCGTCGATGCCTGAAAATAAACGATTTTTATTTTTATTTTATTATTAATGCAGATATTACAGGTTTGAAAAAAATTTGAGTAAAGTGGTACCTGGGTCGGTTATAGTACTAGACAATGCACCGTACCACTCCAGACTTGCAGAACGAGTGCCAAACATGAGTTGGCGGAAGGCAGATATACAAGCGTGGCTACAAGAGAAACATATCAATTTTGAAGAAAATGAGATAAAAGCGCAACTTTTATCTAAATTTTACAAAAATCTATATAATACAAAAGTTGTGGATCAAATGGCAGCCCGCAAAAATTTTATTTTTTTACGCCTTCCGCCCTATCATTGCGAATTAAACCCAATTGAACTGATATGGGCACAGTTAAAATCTTATGTTGGCAAAAATAATAAAACTTTTAAAATGGCTGAAGTCAAGGAGTTACTAAAAGAAGGCTTAAGCCAAATTGGTACGATGTCTTGGAATAATTGTATAAACCATATAAAAAAGAAGAGGATAAAATTAAGCAGCTTGACGGATTTTTAGATACTGCAACAGATGCACCTACCCAGGGTTTCATTATACACGTGTCAGAATCGGAAGACTCCAGAAGTGAAGATACATGTAGTGAATCAAATTAATAAATTAATTAAAAATAGCTTTGTTTTATTTTTTATATAGGCCAACGATATATTTCAGGAATTATTTCTGTGATTAAGATAATGTGTGATATTCTGGCAGCTTACTACAAAAATATCACGCTAATTTATTCCCAGGGCCATAACTAAAATTTATTTGTCAGGAAATCCTACACTACTAATATCATTCGGTTACAGCTGTATGAATTCGTTCAGTCCTTCATTCGATAATTTCCAAACTCTATCAATTGAGATTGGTTACCAGTACGCCATATTTGTTTACTCAATAAGACAAGTAAGGAAAAATAGACTGTATATCATATCCTAAAAACGCTTCGCATTGGGAATCTAATCCTATTAATATTATACATGCAAAAGTTTGTGGAGCAAAAGAGCAGAGGCAGTTACGTTGCTGGCCTATAATAAAAACAGGTTGCTCAAGTTGCTGACCCTTCCCCCCAACAACCCCCTCATGCATCTCCCCGTCACTAACCACCCAGAGACGAGGTTCAAACCCCAAAAGCCTCTCAGCTCTCACCCTCCGGCGTGAGTAATTTAGTCTGTAGTTTCAGCTCTCACCCTCCGGCGTGAGTAATTTAGTCTGTAGTTTCAGCTCTCACCCTCCGGCGTGAGTAATTTAGTCTGTAGTTTCAGCTCTCACCCTCCGGCGTGAGTAATTTATAGTCTGTAGTTTTATCTGTTAGACAACTTGAACGCTCGTCCCTATATTCCGTTGCAGCAGTAAAACCTTCGAGGGTAAGGTGATTGTCACACTGCCTCGCATGATGCAGCGTAGTGCGTGAGTGCGTGTGCTAACGTTGCTTGTAAGTATCTCCGTTTGTATAGAAAACACGCACAGTCCTACACACATAAAATGCATCCACGCGCGTTCATGCAGATTACGCGCCTACAAGCGGAGGAACATGCACCCTCGTGCGTGGGTCCGGGGCGAGACGCAAGGTTAGTGTTGAAAATGACTAAAGTGACTGAATTAGACTCGACTGTCATTTACGGTCAAAATTGGTCATTAGCTGTCAAAAATGGTCATTTTCTGTCAATTTGCTTTCAGTAATATTTTAGTACTAACTTCTAAATTGAAACAAAAAAGTGGTTTTTATGACTTATAGTATTATTATATAGTGTTAATCATTTTACATTTCTAATCATGCGTGCATTTAAGACAAAATGGCAACGTCGCATCGCCTCGCGCGTCGACCTCTCTACGCAAGGTATTTCACACCGAGTACCGTAATGCCACGATTTCTAATCATTTGACTGTACAAAAACCAAACAGTTAGTATAACTACAGCATCCTGAATGAGTTCCACACTAATAACCATTGTAAATATCAAAACTGATGCGAATGAATTTTGATGAGACAGAGCCGCCGTGAATCGACGAAATGCAACTACGCGCGTGTGTGCGTAAAAAACCCACACGATGATGCAGATCTGCAAGCCCGCAAGTACGCGCGTAGGTGCGTCGACATGTAGCGTGGTGCAGGCAGTGTGTTAATCGCCGAACTGTAAACGTCATACTCAAAAATAACCTACCCACCACCCCGATGAGCTCTCGTGACTTTACTCACACGCGGAAACACAACATTAAGTTATTATGGCAGAGAGAGGCGCTCATAGCAAGATGCTCTCACCGATCCGTAAGTGATTGGCGAGGTTAAGCAACTAGGCTCGCGGTCAGTCCATAGATGGGTGACCGCCAAAGTGGTTTAATTTCTGGGCGTCTCCGTGATTCGGAGGGCACGTTAAGCTGTCGGTCCCGGTTGTACATAAGGCAACAGTCGTTAAGCCATGTCAGAGGCCTACTGGGCGGCTTGAACAACTCTGACACCAGGGTAACCACTGCCCATACGATAAGTAAGTAAGTTATTATGGAATGTCTTCTGTTAGGTGGAAGTACCTACTTCCCCAGTCGGGTTGTTCTTGGAGCGAATGATCGCTGTGCCCGACCTCTATTTCAGTAGTCTGTACGAGGCCAATATCCCACTTACCTAGTAGTAGTAGCTAGGTGTAGGCGTGCGTGGTGAGCAGCGGCGCCTGGCTCTCCGCCGTATAGTTGCGCACGCGGCTGGAGACACAAACATTTACATTGTATGTATATTGCACTTACCTAGTAGTAGTAGCTAGGTGTAGGCGTGCGTGGTGAGCAGCGGCGCCTGGCTCTCCGCCGTATAGTTGCGCACGCGGCTGGAGACACAAACATTTACATTGTATGTATATTGCACTTACCTAGTAGTAGTAGCTAGGTGTAGGCGTGCGTGGTGAGCAGCGGCGCCTGGCTCTCCGCCGTATAGTTGCGCACGCGGCTGGAGACACAAACATTTACATTGTATGTATATTGCACTTACCTAGTAGTAGTAGCTAGGTGTAGGCGTGCGTGGTGAGCAGCGGCGCCTGGCTCTCCGCCGTATAGTTGCGCACGCGGCTGGAGACACAAACATTTACATTGTATGTATATTGCACTTACCTAGTAGTAGTAGCTAGGTGTAGGCGTGCGTGGTGAGCAGCGGCGCCTGGCTCTCCGCCGTATAGTTGCGCACGCGGCTGGAGACACAAACATTTACATTGTATGTATATTGCACTTACCTAGTAGTAGTAGCTAGGTGTAGGCGTGCGTGGTGAGCAGCGGCGCCTGGCTCTCCGCCGTATAGTTGCGCACGCGGCTGGAGACACAAACATTTACATTGTATGTATATTGCACTTACCTAGTAGTAGTAGCTAGGTGTAGGCGTGCGTGGTGAGCAGCGGCGCCTGGCTCTCCGCCGTATAGTTGCGCACGCGGCTGGAGACACAAACATTTACATTGTATGTATATTGCACTTACCTAGTAGTAGTAGCTAGGTGTAGGCGTGCGTGGTGAGCAGCGGCGCCTGGCTCTCCGCCGTATAGTTGCGCACGCGGCTGGAGACACAAACATTTACATTGTATGTATATTGCACTTACCTAGTAGTAGTAGCTAGGTGTAGGCGTGCGTGGTGAGCAGCGGCGCCTGGCTCTCCGCCGTATAGTTGCGCACGCGGCTGGAGACACAAACATTTACATTGTATGTATATTGCACTTACCTAGTAGTAGTAGCTAGGTGTAGGCGTGCGTGGTGAGCAGCGGCGCCTGGCTCTCCGCCGTATAGTTGCGCACGCGGCTGGAGACACAAACATTTACATTGTATGTATATTGCACTTACCTAGTAGTAGTAGCTAGGTGTAGGCGTGCGTGGTGAGCAGCGGCGCCTGGCTCTCCGCCGTATAGTTGCGCACGCGGCTGGAGACACAAACATTTACATTGTATGTATATTGCACTTACCTAGTAGTAGTAGCTAGGTGTAGGCGTGCGTGGTGAGCAGCGGCGCCTGGCTCTCCGCCGTATAGTTGCGCACGCGGCTGGAGACACAAACATTTACATTGTATGTATATTGCACTTACCTAGTAGTAGTAGCTAGGTGTAGGCGTGCGTGGTGAGCAGCGGCGCCTGGCTCTCCGCCGTATAGTTGCGCACGCGGCTGGAGACACAAACATTTACATTGTATGTATATTGCACTTACCTAGTAGTAGTAGCTAGGTGTAGGCGTGCGTGGTGAGCAGCGGCGCCTGGCTCTCCGCCGTATAGTTGCGCACGCGGCTGGAGACACAAACATTTACATTGTATGTATATTGCACTTACCTAGTAGTAGTAGCTAGGTGTAGGCGTGCGTGGTGAGCAGCGGCGCCTGGCTCTCCGCCGTATAGTTGCGCACGCGGCTGGAGACACAAACATTTACATTGTATGTATATTGCACTTACCTAGTAGTAGTAGCTAGGTGTAGGCGTGCGTGGTGAGCAGCGGCGCCTGGCTCTCCGCCGTATAGTTGCGCACGCGGCTGGAGACACAAACATTTACATTGTATGTATATTGCACTTACCTAGTAGTAGTAGCTAGGTGTAGGCGTGCGTGGTGAGCAGCGGCGCCTGGCTCTCCGCCGTATAGTTGCGCACGCGGCTGGAGACACAAACATTTACATTGTATGTATATTGCACTTACCTAGTAGTAGTAGCTAGGTGTAGGCGTGCGTGGTGAGCAGCGGCGCCTGGCTCTCCGCCGTATAGTTGCGCACGCGGCTGGAGACACAAACATTTACATTGTATGTATATTGCACTTACCTAGTAGTAGTAGCTAGGTGTAGGCGTGCGTGGTGAGCAGCGGCGCCTGGCTCTCCGCCGTATAGTTGCGCACGCGGCTGGAGACACAAACATTTACATTGTATGTATATTGCACTTACCTAGTAGTAGTAGCTAGGTGTAGGCGTGCGTGGTGAGCAGCGGCGCCTGGCTCTCCGCCGTATAGTTGCGCACGCGGCTGGAGACACAAACATTTACATTGTATGTATATTGCACTTACCTAGTAGTAGTAGCTAGGTGTAGGCGTGCGTGGTGAGCAGCGGCGCCTGGCTCTCCGCCGTATAGTTGCGCACGCGGCTGGAGACACAAACATTTACATTGTATGTATATTGCACTTACCTAGTAGTAGTAGCTAGGTGTAGGCGTGCGTGGTGAGCAGCGGCGCCTGGCTCTCCGCCGTATAGTTGCGCACGCGGCTGGAGACACAAACATTTACATTGTATGTATATTGCACTTACCTAGTAGTAGTAGCTAGGTGTAGGCGTGCGTGGTGAGCAGCGGCGCCTGGCTCTCCGCCGTATAGTTGCGCACGCGGCTGGAGACACAAACATTTACATTGTATGTATATTGCACTTACCTAGTAGTAGTAGCTAGGTGTAGGCGTGCGTGGTGAGCAGCGGCGCCTGGCTCTCCGCCGTATAGTTGCGCACGCGGCTGGAGACACAAACATTTACATTGTATGTATATTGCACTTACCTAGTAGTAGTAGCTAGGTGTAGGCGTGCGTGGTGAGCAGCGGCGCCTGGCTCTCCGCCGTATAGTTGCGCACGCGGCTGGAGACACAAACATTTACATTGTATGTATATTGCACTTACCTAGTAGTAGTAGCTAGGTGTAGGCGTGCGTGGTGAGCAGCGGCGCCTGGCTCTCCGCCGTATAGTTGCGCACGCGGCTGGAGACACAAACATTTACATTGTATGTATATTGCACTTACCTAGTAGTAGTAGCTAGGTGTAGGCGTGCGTGGTGAGCAGCGGCGCCTGGCTCTCCGCCGTATAGTTGCGCACGCGGCTGGAGACACAGACATTTACATTTAAGGTCTTTACTTAAGGATATTCAGGCTGGCCGAACGTTTTGTTATCAGTGTGCTTACTCTTGATTTCAATTCCGTTCGATCGGGATCGGAATTGATACGTTTGATACTCTTGAATTCGACGCTAGCGCCATAATGGGTGACCATTTTGGAGAACTAGTTGAAATCCGGATTGGATTTACGACGCGCCAAACGGTACTCTTGACTTTATTTTGACAGCTGTGTATTACGCTACGATTGCGACGATATTGTAGATTGTGATTTAATAAGAAAAGTTTTGAGTTTTATATCGTTTTTATTGAGTGATAAGTGTATCAAATGGCGAGATTGGCTCTAATCTACAATGTTTTGCTCAATTCTCGCAAAAAATAATTGAAACTAAGACGAAACGAGCGTCGAATAATGCGTTATGCGGACCAAGCATTTCTATGAATGAAGAGGAATTTAGAGTGAGCAAGGATTTGTTTTCAATGTCTAAGAGAAGAAGTGATATCACCTAAATACAAGGTAAGATATCTTTAATAAATGTCTACTAAGAAATATCCATACTAATAATAATAACATTGTTTAAATTAATAACATATTACTTATTTGTATAAACTAATTGCATTGCAGGTTCTAGTTAGAATGCAATTTAAATCTGAGACCGGGAGAAATTTTACTTTTTTAATGTAGGCAAAGATCCTAGCGCATACAGCCCGTGGTTGATTTTAAGATTTACTATTTTTTTATCTTTAATTAATTAAAACTACTTTAATTAATGGTTTAAACATTTATTTATATTCTATTTATTTATTTGTCCGTTTATTTAGAGGATAATGCGCTTTAAGTCATATTTACGGTTTATGATTATGTGTTGAACAACACTAGTGCGGCCAGTAACATGACGTCATTCATTTCCAATGAAATAATGGCGGGTTAATCCTAATCTCAATCCAATGACGTATCAATTTGCCGCTAGAGGCGCTAGCATCGCGGCAGGTCTACGAAACGTCAAAATACACTGTTTTTGTTCGGGTTACGTTGTTTATTAATAAAAACTGCGATTATAACTAAACATTTTGGTTTAAAACTAAATAAATTACAAAATGAGTAACAGCTCGATGACTGTAATAAATATTTGAAAAAATATTTAAAATCCTGTTAAAGTGTTTCATAAATAGCATGCCGCAGTGTTGTGCGGGGACTGCAATTCTTTTCGAAAGGGAATCCTCGTATCCGGAATGAGGGCTACCGCCTATCAATTTGCCGCTAGAGGCGCTAGCATCGCGGCAGGTCTACGAAACGTCAAAATACACTGTTTTTGTTCGGGTTACGTTGTTTATTAATAAAAACTGCGATTATAACTAAACATTTTGGTTTAAAACTAAATAAATTACAAAATGAGTAACAGCTCGATGACTGTAATAAATATTTGAAAAAATATTTAAAATCCTGTTAAAGTGTTTCATAAATAGCATGCCGCAGTGTTGTGCGGGGACTGCAATTCTTTTCGAAAGGGAATCCTCGTATCCGGAATGAGGGCTACCGCCTATCAATTTGCCGCTAGAGGCGCTAGCATCGCGGCAGGTCTACGAAACGTCAAAATACACTGTTTTTGTTCGGGTTACGTTGTTTATTAATAAAAACTGCGATTATAACTAAACATTTTGGTTTAAAACTAAATAAATTACAAAATGAGTAACAGCTCGATGACTGTAATAAATATTTGAAAAAATATTTAAAATCCTGTTAAAGTGTTTCATAAATAGCATGCCGCAGTGTTGTGCGGGGACTGCACAACACTGCGGCATGCTATTTATGAAACACTTTAACAGGATTTTAAATGTTTTTCGTAAAAACATTCGTCGCGTCCACAATAACAATGATTTTGATCAGCTATAGTGGACCTTCCGCGACAGTGGCGCCGACTGGTGAGCACAAAAACGGTAGCCCTCATTGTTTTCAAGAGTACCAAATCACGTCCCGTCAAAATTAAGATTGGAATTACATTATCATTAGATTGGTTTTAAAATTAATTTCAAGAGTACCTAAGCCTGCAGGACGTTCTGCCATAAATGAATGCCTCTATCTTTCTAACTGAGCTGTTTCAAATTACTTGGCTGGTATTTTGATGCGTCACACAATCAGCTTTAGTAGCAACCACCTCGATTGGCCGAACGTTCTGATGTACAGACGCGAGCACATCTGTCAAATGTCTTTCATAGATTCTCAACTTTATGACATAAGCATAAGGTTCACTTTCAATTGGGGAAATTTGACAGATTGGGGTAGCTTGATGTGCTGGCGTCTGTACATAGAAAAACAACCACCCAAAAAATAGCCACGGGTAGTTGGGAAAGTTACTACGACGTGCTTTGGAGACCAAGTAAAACATTCGGTGCGGCGTTTGATACCTCTCCAGTCGAGAAGGATAACTATCCCAAATATGTGAACACCTGTGTTTGCGCACAGATTCGAGCACTAGGATATAACCCGAATAGTTTGACAGAGAACCCAACCGCAGAATAGACTAGGTGCAGGTGGAGGCGTCGGAGGCGGGCTACGGGCAGTCCTGGTACTTCGATTAAAAGGACTGTTATCCATTTTTTCACTTAGTTTTGTTAAAACTTAACATTTTCACTAAAAACATGCGTCCGTTTGAGTTCGTGCGGTGTCAGCGGTAAAAACGAGGTCGCGATATAGCTAGTGATTATTGTTCAGCGCGTTAAGGTTCACTTTCGACTGGCACAGAGACAGGAGTAATTAAGACGTGTATTTGCTTCAAAGATTTATTTTCAACTGGTTAATAGACTATGACACGCTTAGAGTTAAACGATTAACACAACTACTACATATAGCTATAGACAGGTATAATCCTTCCCAACATACCGCCCACCAAAGAACCAAGTTCTTTTAAACAAATAAAATTGTGATGGTACATTAATTTATACATTGCAAATAACATTTAAATACTAGGAACAAAATGGTATATAGTCAGAACTATGACCAACTGTAAACTAATGACATTAAATGCTCAGTAAATCAATCTTATTGGACAAACAATTTAAGAAGAATAAACCTATACGGTATGCGTATTACATTAAAGCTTGGTGTCTACAGGTAGAAGACATAATTTACCAATGGATCGCTTAACTATGTGGTTACCGGTTTTCACACTATACACTCTAGTAACTGCATCTTGGCCTGGGTGTTTTTCTATAATGCGTCCAAGTGGCCATTTCCCTGGAACAGCGTTGTCCGTCTTTACGAGCACTATCTGACCAATGTCCAATTCCGGAACTCTCTTTAACCACTTCGGCCGTTGCTGCAGTCTTGTTAAGTACTCATACTGCCATCGCTGCCAAAAGTCATTCAGTAGCTTTTGACTATGCTGCCATCGAGATAGCTTGCTGACAGGTAAGTCTTTCAGGCTTGGTGAAGGTACGGTGATTGGGGCTTCCCCGATCAAAAAGTGTCCTGGAGTGAGTACCTCCATGTCTTCCTTGTCTGCGTCGTCGATGGGGCACAACGGTCGCGAGTTAAGGCAAGCCTCGATCTGGCACAGGAGCGTAGACATTTCTTCAAACGTGAGGTGACTGTTCAAGACTCGTTTGAGATGATATTTCGTGGATTTTATGCCGGCTTCCCATAACCCACCGAAGTTCGGACTGTACCCCGGAATAAAATGCCACTGCGTCCCATCATTGGCTAAAGTATTTACTATATCACCTTCGAATTCCAACTTAGCTGCGTTCCAGGCCTCAGCAAGATCTTTGTTGGCTCCGACAAAGTTTCGTCCCTGGTCACTCCACATGTGATTGCATCTTCCTCTACGTGATACAAATCTTCTGAACGCACCGATGAATGCGTCAGATGTCAGGTCACCAACCAGTTCTAAATGTATAGCTTTAGTTGCCATACATATAAACAACGAAATATAGCCTTTGGTCGTTTTAGCGCCTCTTCCCTTAGACATAAGGATTTGATACGGGCCAGCAAAGTCAACACCACAGTGCAAGAATGCTCGGGCAGGTGTTACGCGTTCTTTAGGTAAGTCTCCCATTAACTGGGTTCTAATTTCAGCCCTTTGTTTTGCACAGATTAAACATCTATGCACTGTTGATTTTATTAAACTCTTTCCTCTCACAATCCAGTATTTAGATCGAATGTAATTATACATTAACTGTACACTTCCATGTAAAGTTACCATATGTGCATCGAATACAATCAGTCTTGTCAAATATGATTTATTATCTAAGATGATGGGGTGTTTTCTGTCTTTATCTATATTGGCGTGTCTAATTCTACCGCCCACCCTGAGAATATAATTCCGATCCAAATACGGATTGAGTGACTTCAGTACACTCCTATTCTTAACCTTACCTTTTTCTTTCAGGTCTTTAATTTCTTCTTCATAACATTCTCTTTGTGTTATTTGTATACACTTGTGTAATGATCTTTCTAATTCTTCAGTGTTTATACTAATTTGTGTTTTTTCCTTTTTCAGGTTCAAGAATTAACTACAGTATGTCACTGCTCGCAATAACTCCGTCAGTTTGTCACAAACCTCGAAGCGGATTGACCCATTTTTCTCTTCGACAGATTGTGGTTCAGTTACCACATTTACATTTATAACCTTTCTGGTCTCTAGGTCTGTCGAAGTGTTTATGCTTGTGAATATTATTTCATTGCGTTTCAGCCATTCTGGTCCTTCCCACCATAATCGACAATTCTTCAGCTCCGATAGCAGCATGCCTCTGGATACGACATCTGCAGGGTTTTCCTTTGATAGTACGTGGAACCATTTGTCACCGATGTTATCAATGATCGTCACGACTCTGTTTCTCACAAAGGTTTGCCATCTTGAAGGATCTCCTTGCAACCAGGATAAAACAATTGTCGAATCTGTCCATGAGAATATTTGATTAGTCGGAATTTGCATGGCTTCGCTTATTTGCTTTAATAATTTTGAAAGAAGTACTGCGCCGCATAGCTCCAGTCTCGGTAGTGACATTGGTTTTACAGGTGCAACTCTGGATTTGGCAGCAATGATGGTCGTTTTGTATAGATGGTCATCTCCCAGCACCCTCAGGTAAGCTACAGCTCCGTACGCTTTTTCAGACACATCACAGTAACCGTGTACAGAAGCCTCCTTCATGGTTTTACTTGTGCATTGTAACCATCGCTGCAGTTGAACTACCTTCAAATGTGATAAGCTTTCTCTTATACTAATCCATTCTTTTTCTGTTTCAGGGTCTACTTCGTCATCCCAGGCGGTTTGCTTCACCCACAAACTTTGAATTAGTATTTTTGCAGGTACTATCGCCGGAGCCAGCCATCCTAGCGGATCGAATAGCCGGTGAACGTCAGCCAAAATCTTTCTTTTGGTCACGACTCCCGTCATAAGGGCGTAATTAAGATGATAATGAATAGTGTCGTCACCCATGTTCCAGGATAAACCCAGTGTTCTGATAGTACCTTGCAGCTTCATGTCTATTTTAACTTGCTTACTATGCTGTTCTGCTTCAAATTGATTAAGAAAATTGCTACTGTTAGATGCCCACTTCTGCAGCTAGAAACCTCCCTTTTGCAGGATATGGCTAATATTCTTAGCTACTTCTATAGCCTGTTCTACTGTATCTTGTCCAGACATTAGATCATCTATGAAAAAATCCTTCTTGATGGTTTCAGCTGCTATAGGATAGTCTTTGCCTTCATCTACTGCTAGTTGTTGCAGTGTTTTCACCGCAAGGTAAGGAGCAGAAGCAGTACCGAATGTTACTCGTAGCAGACGATATTCCTTGATTGATTCAGTTGCGTGCTGACGCCAAAGAATACGCTGGTAGTCTGCGTCTTCTTGCGTCACTAACACCTGTCTGTACATTTTTTCTATATCAGACACGAAACAGATAGGCTTCATCCTCCACCTCATGACTAGATATCTCATGTCTTGCTGAAGTTGAGGTCCTATCAGTAGTTCATCATTTAGAGATATATTGTTACAACCCTTGGACGAAGCATCAAAAACAACTCTAACCCTTGTTGTTTCACTGGATTCTTTCAAGACTGGATGGTGTGGTAAGTATACTGCCGAATTATCTATCTCGTCTATTGGAACTATTTCCATGTGTTTTAGGTCAATATACTCTTTCATTACATTAGTGTATTCCGTTCTCAACTCAGTATCTTTCTCAAAGCGCCTTTCAAGTTGCATATATCTTTTTAATGCTATATCTCTAATTTTTCCTTCACATGACATAGGTTTTATTGTTTTAAGTGGTAATTTTACCACGTATCTTCCTTCAATGTTTCGTTTGTATGTTTCTTTGTAGATATTCTCACAAGTTTCTTCTTCTTCTGTTAATTTCTTCTTACCGTCATCTTCTACTTCCCAAAATGATTTCAACATATTTTCAATGTCAATATGCTGATGCATGACGGTAATATCTTCCGAAGAAGTGGTTTCTTCTACCCTTCCAAAAAGAATCCATCCTAGGCGTGTATCTTGTGCACTTGGAGAGCCTGATGGACCTTTAACTAGACCGCCCTTCAGAATGATGTCATAAATTTGAACACCTAATAAAAGGTCCACTCGCCCTGGTTGATTGTAACTTGGGTCTGCCAGAGTGAGGCCTTGTAAATGCGGCCAGTTAGCAATTTTGTGGGTGAAATGTCTAGGTGGTAAGTTGGAGGTTATATTCTTGGGTATGACGTACGCCTTCAGTGAAATCGTGAAATTCTCTTCACACCGTGATAAGAGATCAAACTCCACGATGTGGTTTATGCGTGTCTGTTTCCCCCCAACTGTGGTGATTGTTCCTCTGCCTGATTTTCGTTTTATCTTTAACCTTTGTGCTGCCCTCTCGCTGATAAAACTTTCATGTGATCCTTGATCAATTAAGGCGCGCAATACTGTTGTTAGTCCATTATTATCCTTAACATATACTAGTGCTGCTGCCAGCAAAGCTGTGGACTTCTTCGTGGTGAAGTGTGATGCTATTGCGACGTCTTCTTTTAGTTCTTCTTTATTCCCCTTTCCTTCGATATGACTGTGCGGAGTTTGTGAATTGTCCGACTGCTTGTTACTATTTCTCTGCTGATGCAACAGTGAGTGATGGCGACGATTGCACCGACGGCAGAACACAGGTATGCGACATTTCCAGGCTGAATGCCCTGGTGCCAGACAATTATAGCAGAGGCTATTCTTCTTGACAAACTCGCTCCTATCCATAGGTTGAAGATTTATAAAATCTTTACAATGGCATAAGGCGTGGTCTTCCTTGCACATTGTACACGTCTTCGCTGCTGTGGTCGCCGAAACATGGCATGACTTATCCTTTATAGTTTTCTCCTTTGAGGCTGTTGAACTACTACTAGCTGTCACCAACTCCAATGTACGGAACTTAGACTCCAAAAATATAAAAAAATCTTTCAACGTGGGTAACTGTTTAAACTCCTGAGTGTATGTATGCTCTTCCCAATCCTTATGGGTCTCGGGGTCTAATTTCTGAACCATTAAAAATATAATTAGAGGGTCCCAATTTTCAATAGATAAATCCTGATTTTGTAGGCTATTCAAACACTCAGCTGTAGTGTCTAGCAAGGACTTTATCTGATTTGCAGTTGGTGTCTTGATCGGCTTTTGGCCGGTAAGTCGTTTGAACAAACTATTTACTATCACTCGTTTATTCCCGAAGCGATTTTTCAACATATTCCACGCTTGTTCGTAGTTATTTTCCGTAACCTTTATATGTTTCAGCAAGCCTTCTGCTTCACCGGTGATACTTGATTTCAGGTATTGCAACTTCTGTACCAAACTGAGCGACGTATTGTTATGGACTAGTGATATAAACAAGTCATGATAAGTGGGCCAATCATCGTAATTACCATTAAACTCAGGCAGCGAGATTCTCGGTAATTTAACTTGTGTTTGGTTGAGCGTCGAGATGTTATTACATACTTCGCCTGCTGGTGACAACGTAGAAATCATGTCCTTTAAATCGCCTTGTAAACACAAAAATAAGTCCTCAATAATGTAATAATCTTCGTTAACAAAGTACTTGATGGTCGCTCGTTGATCTTTCGGTGTACACTTAACGAGTTCATCATGCGTCGACTTAAATGACTTCCAATATTCTTCTATACATTGTAATCTTGCTTGGATGTAACCCTTTGTTAAACGTGCCTTGGGACATTTCTTTAAGTTAACTTGAGTTTTCTGCATTTTACCAGCTATTTCTTCTAGAAGATTGAGTAATTGACTGCTCGAAGTACTCATTTTAGTAACAGGGCACTTTTAATAGTTCGATTTAAACCCAAAATTCAAGTAAACACTAAGTTATGGCGATGTAATAACTCGTAATTTATAAAATCTTCACTAATGAGTTTGTTGTTCACTCTTATCGCTGAGGAATGTGCGATCCTTTTGTATTCGGTCGGCCGGGCCGTTTTTATTACTTTATAAAACAGCACTATTGCATCCGGTTCGTTTGGACCATATGTTCAGCGCGTTAAGGTTCACTTTCGACTGGCACAGAGACAGGAGTAACGCTTAGAGTTAAACGATTAACACAACTATTACATATAGCTATAGACAGGTATAATCCTTCCCAACATTATTAATATTATAATAAAATTATTGGACACGTCTGTTCTCGCGTATGTCCGCAATACTAATCGAAAAAAAAATGTACGGTGTGCTAACCGTTCATTAAATGTCAGTGCAATTAAATCCCGCCTGATTAGCCAATCTCTAATGAGATTGGATTTCAATCCACTCAAAACATTTGACACATTATTATTATTAACCGACTTTAAAAGTAGGAGATTCTCAAGTTCACCGGTAGTTTTTTATGTATTTTTAATAAATATTAAATCAAATTGCATTATTTCATAATTTAGGCCGAATAACGACCACAGCTGGACAAAGGCCTCCCCAAAGCTTTTCAAAACTGCCGGCTTTCCGACGAGATAAGTTTGGTTGATAAATACTTGCCTTTCACGCCGCATGTCTCGGGTTAACTCCCACCCAGGACAGATATTTGACTGCATGAACATGTCTGTTTGTCCTGAGAGTGTATGTATTTAAGAGAGAAAAGTAGTATATGTAGTATATCAGTTATCTGGTTCCTATAGTACAAACAGATCAGACCAGGGGCTCTACCGGCTAAGTCACCGAACATCGATTTCTTAAATGGCGTTCTAATAAATTAAGTTTAAAAATGACTTAATCAGTCGTTAAATCGGCTTCCATGAGCGCATGCGACGACATAAATGGTCCGGAATCGATTGTCAACGTTCAACGTTTTGAACGCCGATTTAACGATTGATTTAGTAATTTTTAACCTTTATTTATTTGAACGCCATTTAAGAAAAAGATGTTCGGCGACTTAGCCGATAGAGCCCCAGTTCGGGATCAGATAGCCGTGTTTGAATAATGTCCCAGGATATTATTGTTATTTACCTGAAGGCGAAAGGCGGGTACTTGGTGGGCGACAGCTCGAACTGCGTCCACTGGTCTCGCCTCAAGCACACCGAGTAGCGCGACCATATCAGTTGAAAGTTTCGTCGCGATCGAATGCTGCGGAGTTCCAACTCCTACAAGTAATAAGATAAGATAAATTTATTTGCTTTAAACATGGTCATTACAGGTCTTAAAGATAATTATAATAAGTTACTTTATGTCTAACCAGGTACTGGTATGCAAATATTATACAAATTAGAATACCAAACAATAGGTACACACACAACAATTCAAAGTCAAATTTCATCAAACAAAAATTACAGTAATGATTGATAACCGCTATTATAAATAAATTCAATTACACAATATGTACAATACATTAAAGATATGTTATTTGGAATATATTTTATAAATTAGTTCTATTAAATTACATTTGCCTACAACTCTAGAGTTTTTCATTTAAAAACTCTGTAATATTATAGCAAGCTTTGTCCACTAAAAATCACTTTACATTTATTTTAAATGCATTTGCTAAGCTCTTTCCAACTTAAATTTAAAACAATAAATAATACTAAAATTAAAAAAACCCTGCAACGATCAAGCAAAGTTGGAGCGTTTTACAATTTTTTATATAAATAAAAAAGACAACGCCCGCAGTAGGGAATCTAATCCCTGTGTCTTCTGTGTGGGTACTTTACAAACGTATAATAGACGGACACAAATTACATCCAGATGGGTACTATTTATGGGTCACACAAATAGTTGTCCGGCGCGGGACTCGAACCCGCGACACGAATCAGCGAGGCGACTGTCTTAGCCGTTGCGCCACACGTGCAGTCAGAATTTGTAGTTCGAATTCGGATGAGATTGTGGAATAAAAATCTTAGCAAAACATTTTTCGCTACAACCATTTTTGGGATATCGGCGAAAAACTAAATTGAGACCCTTTTCGGGGGTTGAAAAAGGTCTCAATTTATCCCCTAGACATCAGGATTTTTGTATGTTTTCTCCCTAAGCACCCTGAATAAGTTTCTGAAGAAATCGCTTGAGTTTCCGCTCATGCTCTCTATACCCTCATTAGAGAATTTTGAATCCTTAACTAAACTATTATTTATGGTCTATGTTAGAATAAAAATGAGTCCGCACGCCTATAATCTCAACTTAACGATATTATTATGAAAGTGAGTTACAATGTGGAAAGTCTGCTCCTGCTGCTCGGGCTCCTTGCGGCGCGCCCGGAAGCGCGTGTTGGAGGCCTGCGCCGGCTTCTTCTCCGTATTCTTCTTGAGCACTATCACTACCTGGACCATACAATCATAGATTACTACGTTTAAATAACGATGACATAAAATAATTGTACGTGCAGCACGATATACGTGACCCAACGTATGCGTGGTACATCTGCTGTTCATATGTAGCATCTGAGGCGTACCATAAATCAATGATCAATATAATTATAAACCTGAAGAGTTTATGTGTTAGCTTAAAAAAGCTAATCTCAGGAACTTCTGGCCCGATTAGAAAAAAATTATTTCTTAAAACAAAGTCTTCTACTCTCTGATTGTGTTTAGAATAGATCTCTCTTCATCTGATATTTTCAAAACAAAACATATAGGTAACTTTTTTTAAATACAACGAGTTAAAACATACGTTATTGGCGTGAGCACCGCTTCTTTTGTATCATACTAATATTATAAATGGGAAAGTTTGTGAGTATAGATGTATGGATGTTTCTTTCATGCAAAAACTACGGGTACACTACATTAATACGAAAAACTTTATTCCGACAGTCACAAATACGAATTTCAAAATACCGACTTTCATAATTCCGAATGGTAGAAAATTCCAAATATTACAACTCCGCCTTATCATTACTCCTAGTTTTATAATTCCTAAATTTCAATATTCCTAACGTTTATAATTACTATTCTCAAAATACCGAGCTTCAATAGATCGAATAACAAAAAGTCCGACTTAATGACAATTCGAAACATCAACAATACCAATAAAAATATTTTGTTTCCCCGGTCACAGTTCTAACCTAACCTAACCCAAATGATTCACCAACAATGGAGGGGATCTGGTACTCGGCGGCTGCATGCAAAATGCAGACAGGCTTGCTGCATGCAAGCAGTCATGGAGCATGCAAGCAGGCATGCAGCATGCAAGCAGGCATGCAAGCAGGCATGCAGCATGCATGCAGGCATGCAGCATGCAAGCAGGCAAGCAGCATGCAAGCAGGCATGCAGCGTGCAAGCAGGAATGCAGCAAGCAAGCAGGCATGCAACATGCAAGCAGGCATGCAACATGCAGCGAGCATTGTTTCTGTCACGGCTCCGGCGCTGCGGGGTTTAGGCGGCCCCACGCGAGCTTATCATCGCAGATGGTTTTAACACTCACCACCGCAGCTTCGGCTTGCTGCACCCTCAGCCGCGGCGGCGGGCCTTCAAGCCACCTGCTCCTCAGCTCGCGGGCCGCCCCACCCCTCCGCGCCTACGCGGGCTTAAATTACACTCTAGGGTATGGCAGACAAGACTACGTGAAGTCGGTTTTGCAGCGATTCGTTTCTGTCACATAATTTTGTAGCCCAAAATGTTGACTTTTAGTTTGTTCGAAGTATTGAAATTCCGAATGTCGTTTTTCGGACCGAGAACCCTTCGAGAATTTGGCTCTTAGAACGTATGAAAATCGGAAAACAAACAAATCGCATTAAAGACTTTCGGTAAGATAAATTTCGTGATATTTAATAATAGACATTACAATTCTTCGGTATTATGAAATTCGGACTTTTCAAAATCGGAACATCAACATTCGGAATAAAATATTTCGGAGTATTTGGGTGTTCCCAAAAACTACTACCGAACGGATTTTGATGAAATTTTATAGTAATATATCCGAATAAAAAATAGGCTCTAATTTATAAAGCTTAACGCAAAGAAAACGGATGTGCACAGCTAGTCATAAATAATAACGTTTCTTTGTTGAAGATGCCATGTGTATTTATTTATGTAGTATTACCTTGTCTCCAATGAGTCGGTAATGTCCCGCCATGATGCCCAGGCCGGGCTTCACATGCCGGTACTTGAGGTGAGGCACGCACTGGACCGGTTCATCTGGGGTAGTCCACATCAACACTAGACCGTCGGGAAAGAACCTATCCCAAAAAAAACAGAAAACGAGTCTATAAAATATATTCGCCTTGGCAATTGCACTAACTAATAAATTTCCAGTATGGCAATCATCTGTGGGCAACGTGGGCAGCCATAAAGGAAACTTTTTAAAGACGGTAGAGACACCACATAACACCAGTAAATCTTTAACTTACACTTGCTATTAGTTTTTGCTAGCTTAAAGGCGCATCAATGTAAAATCAAAGAAATCTCACATTTTTGCTAATAGTTATGAACTTAGGATTAAAGGCTATTGATGGAAGATCCCGTAACTCAACCTTTGAGACTGAGCGGAAGCTCCCAAATATGATGGCTTGACACTTTCTCGGGTTCACGGTTAAGCCAAACTTGCCAGGAGAACATAAACGATAATGGGGATCGACAGATTTTATTCTATTGTAATCGTGGGACTGAAGGAGCTTTTAGTTGAAAAGCACCCTTGGTCCCACGATTCACACGACGCCAGACGTGGTATGCAACTATGCTGCAAGAATGTCCCTATTTGTGTTGTGAGGTATGCACGTCTTTGTGCAAGTCTTACTATTAAAGGCAACGCATTCCACAATCTAACACTTTTTACCGAAAAAGATTCATCAAGAAAGTTTATATTAGTAGAATGCGCTGGCATATTTAGCTTGAGATTTCAGGAATCTTGAATGGCACTCATGAAGAAATTATAACCGTTTTTTTAAGATAAGAGGGAGCTGATGGACTAAAAATAATATTGCAGAGAAGCATTCCGGCAAAGGCGTATAGGGACCTACTTGAGCTTAGTACGAAGTTCAGAAAGAGGATGATTGTATATATCTCTTTCGGTTTGATTCCTAAGTAAACACTTCTGTAACGTATTCGAACATAATAATATGAGCACACCATGGACATTGCTTCTTCATATTCCAGGCACAATATGCACATAGTGTTGTCTGACATTTTAAGAGTGATTTTATGAATGGGGACAGATTATAACCTAAATTAACACATAGGCAAATAGTTATATCGCGGGCCTTACAGCAGGACGCAGCTGTAACATTCACCACCCTTCTTCTGCGTTAAAAAAGTTCTTACCTGAGGTACCTATAGTACTCGATCAAATACCAGGGCCTATAAAACTGGTCCTGGAAGGAGTTCTCCCCGTGGCGTACGTACGTAGCCTTGCTGATGTAGCACCCGTGGAGGTGCAGGCGGGGACGCTCTATGAACATCTGCCGCCACGAACCGAAGCCCGACGCGCGAGGGGTGCCGCAATCTATGCCCCACGTCCTGCGGCATAAAGACGAGAATTGCATACCACTGCCCAATATATATAGCAATCTGTAACACACATTTTATAGAATAACGACATGATTGTGTATCATAAGTTTAAGAGGCTAATAAAATTCGACCATTAATGTTCAATTGTCAAAGACTATATAATAGACATTTAAGATAAATAATATTTATCTGTTTTAAAAATAAGTTTGCCTGTATATCAAAAGCATGGTAGTGTGTGTAATTATTTTAATTTTTTACTTCTCATGCTTATTATATTATTAGCTTTCTGCACTCATTCTCCATATGAACTTTAATGATACCAATTTTCATACTCCTCCGTCCACGAAAATTCCGTAAAAAGGGGTACAAAGCTTTTGCTTCAAGTGTTAATATTATGATATTTTTTATGTAGAGTACATCAGAAGATTAAATCAATCGTGGAATACATGAAGTTGTTCACTGCACTCACCTAACTATGTGACATATTATGTTCTACGGTCCATTTTTTCTTACTTGTCTTATTTGGTACACAAACACTACTCGGCACGAAAATCACTAGTTTCGTCATCAATCACGCACTTTTAGTTAGGTATGAACATCTTGATTGTTGGAAGAAACACATACTATATAAATAACACCAAAAACTGCTTCAAATTAACCATCCAAACACATTAATTCTCTTAAAATCAAAATAATATCAGGATCCATTTTCACAGATTAATAATTATATTGGCAATTTGACATTTCAAAATGCTAGTTTGTCTTCGGAACTTAGAGAAGGGAAAAGCGAATGAATGATTCTGACCAGTGTGAACTGTATAATTTTAATGTAAAAAACTGAATAATAAAGCAGAATGTTTATATATATATCTCAAATTATATGTGTGTATGGTAATGTAAGGCATTATTTTTAAAAACTAAAGTTTTTGTTGTAACTGGTAGACTAAAAGTATTATTTGACAAGTGATTTTTTTTGACTTGACGGGATACGTCCTGTCATTCGTCTCGTCGCCTCGCTTTATGTTGTACTTTACGGGTGCTCTCTGTGTGTGTTTGAAGTGTAACGATTTGACTTTCTACTGGACTCTGTTGATTCTTTCTGTGATTTGGACGGTTTTATTCTTTAGACTGACGACCTTTGGCTATTCTTCAAGGACATCGTTATTGCATACGACTGTTATTTTAGTGCAATTGTTTTGTTTAAACAAGGTAAGTAAATTAATCTTTTTTAATGTTATTTATTCATATTGGGAATTCTATAAACAATCCTGAATAACAATAATAATTGGATTTTATTTAATTATTTCTCACCGTAATCCAACATAAACCATAAATAAAAAAACATACTTATGCTACTTAAGCTATGCAAGCATTATGGTTTGTGGATAAATAATTAAAGAAAATCGTGTTATCGAACATTTATTAGCTCAAGATGAAAATAAAATAATGGAATTATCTGCATTACAGGTTTGAAAAAATTTTGAGTAAAGTGGTACCTGGCTCGGTTATAGTACTAGACAATGCACCGTACCACTCCAGACTTGCAGAACGAGTGCCAAACATGAGTTGGCGGAAGGCAGATATACAAGCGTGGCTACAGGAGGAACATATCAATTTTGAAGAGAATGAGATAAAAGCGCAACTTTTATCTAAATTTAACAGAAATCTATTTAATACAAAAGTTGTGGATCAAATGGCGGCCCGCAAAAATGTTATCGTTTTACGCCTTCCGCCCTATCATTGCGAATTAAACCCAATTGAACTGATATGGGCGCAGTTAAAATCTTATGTTGGCAAAAATAATAAAACTTTTAAAATGGCTGAAGTCAAGGAGTTACTAAAAGAAGGCTTAAGCCAAATTGGTACGATGTCTTGGAATAATTGTATAAACCATATAAAAAAAGAAGAGGATAAAATGATGCAGCTTGACGGACTTTTAGATGCTGCAACAGATGCACCTACCCAGGGTTTCATTATACACCTGTCAGAATCGGAAGACTCCAGAAGTGAAGATACACGTAGTGAATCAAATGAATAAATAAATTAAAAATAGTTTTGTTTTATTTTTTATATAGGCCAACGATATATTTCAGGAATTATTTCTGTGATTAAGATAATGTGTGATATTCTGGCATCTTACTACAAAATTATCAACGCTAATTTATTCCCAGGGCCATAACTAAAATTTTATTTGTCAGGAAATCCTACATTACTAATATCATTCGGTTACAGCTGTATGAATTCGTTCAGTCCTTCATTCGATAATTTCCCAACTCTATCAATTGTCTTTGGTTACCAGTACGCCATATTTGTGTACTAAATAAGACAAGTAAGAAAAAATAGACTTTACATGACAATATTCTGCCCAAAAACGCCAATACAATTCCGTCATTTTCATCAGCTTTAAATTACAGATAACTTCAAAAGTGTAACGCTGTCCACTTCTTGATTCCAGCCTGCCACTGCAAATTATCCTGGCTAAAATGTTCCCTAGTGGGGTAATAGAAAAGAACTAGAAGAGCAGACTGACTTGACGCAGAGCGAGCGCCAGATGTCGGGCTCGCGCGCCGCCACGTACAGGCCGCGGCTGGTGGCGGCCACGCGCTCCAGCGCCGCCGCGTCCAGCTCCGCGCCCACCACCCAGCGCAGCAGCACCAGCACCACCTCGTACGGCAGCCACGACACGTGCGCGCCCTGCCACAACAGCACCCATCAGTAACCACCCCAATACTACACTTACTTGTGGCCAATGCGGCAAACTTACAGTCTAAATTTAGAGTATTTAGACTGTAAGTTCATACATACATACATAGACTCAAGCCCGTCTCCCAAAGGGGTAGGCAGAGACAACGGACTTCCATTTGTCACGATCCTTGAACACCTCTTTCGCTTCGTTTACTGACATTATATTCTTCATACATGCTTTCTGGTTTAGGGTACTTCTGACCTGACCTTTCTTAAGTACGTCTCGGATTTGATCAGAGAATGTTCTACGAGGTCTTCCCCTTCCGGTTGTACCATTCACACAGGCCAGGTATACTTCTTTTGTCAATCTTCTTTCATTCATCCTTTCTAAATGGCCAAACCATCTCAGCATACCTTTTTAAATTTTTGTGACTACATCCTCTTTCACATCACAACGCTCTCTTACATCAGTATTTCGAAGTCTGTCTCTCAAAGTCACACCACACATACTTCTCAGAGCTCTCATTTCCACTGCATTTATTTTACTTTGATTATTTTTCTGCCATACCCAACTTTCAATTCCATACATTAAAGTTGGCACTAACACTCCACTGTAAGTTCAATGACATGTAAATTAATTTTAAACAAGTATTGACATTATTATTATTAGAATTCTGTTTATATTTTTTGACACATATTATTGTTTTATTTTGTTATTAATATGATTATGTAAATTGAGCATTAGGTATTTAAGTATAACATAGATTAACTTATAATTTGTTGCATGCCAAACTGGCGAAACATGTATGTACTTATTTTTCATGACCATCTATAACCATTTACCATGTTTCTTGTGAATAAAGAATTGAATTTAATTTAATTGAACAGTTTTAAGAAGTATGCCCTGTTTTTTTAATTAGTGCTATTGTGTTTTTTTTTATTAACCTAAAACTTCTTCACGTGTTTGACGAGAGCATAAAGAAAAGAGTGATAGGGCGACGCGAACGGAAGTTGAGAGTGAGATATAAGTTAGTGAAAAAAGAAAGAGAGAGTTATGTTTCGTATATAGCTCCAGTACTGCTTTAGCTAGTCAACTGTAATAAGGCGTTCGTTATAAACTAGTAATAATGTCCTCAATGGAGTGAGTCGCAATGGAGGGTGACCATCTGCGCGGGACATATTATAGTGCACAAGTATCTGCGCAAACACAGAGGCAATTTTTATACCATCACTCTCACGATGCGATAGGCTGCCTAGCGACACTTCCGCAAGGTGAGGTACAGGTCAGAAAGCTTTACGTGCCCTCTGAGCCACGGGAGTAGAATACAGCCAACTGCCAGACTTCGGGATGATACAAAATAAATCTTAACAGAAAGATCCCAAAATAAAAATACCCTTTTTGACACGACCCGGGATTTGAACCCAGGAGCATATTATCTGCGGTTGAACAGGCTACCAATATACCAACGAGGCAGTATCAATAAACTTATTTCAAGTGGGTCCATAACAAAGTATTTTGAAGGACGAAAACAAATCCTAGTAAACGCGTAAATAAATATAGAAGAATGTTAAGTCTTAAAAGCCTAACATACCTTGGCTGGATGCTCCTGTTCGCAAAGAGTAGGCTTCCGGGACAGGATCCTTTGCAGCCGGCTGAGTAAATCTTCACCTTCTACTGCGTCTTCATCGTCACTGGGGTGAGTGTCGTTCACTCGCACCACTTCTTCCGTCTCCGATTCCTCTGCACAAAGAACAATTTCAAAAAGTCGATTAATTAATAACTGAAGAGTCGCACAATTATAAATTTGAGTAACATAAAATAAGTTTACTACTGAATTATTCACTAACAGATTGATAACTAACCAACTGAATATCAGAATTAACTAGATCTGGCCCACGAGTTTGCTCGCGTTATACTTTATAAATTACTAGCTGTGCCCCGCGGTTTTACCCGCGTAAAATTTTATAAATTATCAATGCCCCTCTCCCGTAGGTCCTCTAAGTAATATTCATGCAAAATTTGAAGTAAATCCATGCAGTAGTTTTTGAGTTTATCCCGGACATACATACAAACAGACAAAAATTCTAAAAACTATATTTTTGGCTTCGATATCGATTGTACATCACGCCCTAAGCTTACTTTAAAAAAAATATACAATGAACAGTTTTGACTTTCCTACGATTTTATTATATGTATAGATAGCCTATGTGTTGTGCTGATATATAACCTAAAAGCCATATACTACAAAGTGGCATCAAAATCCGTGCGGTAGGTTTTGCATGAAAGAGTAACAAACATCCGTAGAAATATGGGCATCTATACATTCATACTCACAAACTTTAGCATTTATAATATTAGTAGGATAAGATGTTACATTAAATAAATAATTTCCTGACTAAATTACTGAATAATTGAATAATTGATGATTATCATTAATTTATTTATCATATGGTACCCAAACAATATACACACTAAAACAGAAATTCAATACATTTCAGGAATCACAACATGAAATGTACCAATAGGTAAGAATTATAGGCGTACACATCATTCTCATTAATACAACCGAACATGCAGTGATTTTAAGAATAATATATAGAAGGACAACATAAAAAACCGGCCAAGTGCGAGTCGGACTCGCCCATGAAGGGTTCCGTAACAGCAAGTATTTCAGTAGATTAAATGAAAGCAAATTGCGGTTTACGATTTATGACGTATTAAAAAAAAACTACTGACTAGATCTCGTTCAAACCAATTTTCGTTGTTAGTTTGCATGGTAATGTATATCATATATTTTTTTTAGTTTTATCATTCTCTTATTTTAGAAGTTACAGGGGGGGGAGACACTCATTTTACCACTTTGGTAGTGTCTCTCGGGCAAACTATTCAGTTTAGAAAAAAATTATATTAGAAACCTCAATATCATTTTTAAAGACCTATCCATAGACATGTATGGCTACGATAAAAAAAATGAGTTATAGTTCTATGTATGGGGATCCTCCAAAATTATTGTTCTTTTTCTATTTTAGTGTAAAAATCTTAATGCGGTTCACCGAATACATCTACTTACCAAGTTTCAACAGTACAGCTTTTATTGTTTCGGAAAAAAGTGGCTGTGACATACGGACGGACAGACAGACAGATATGACGACTCTATCGGGTCCGTTTTTTCCTATTTGGCTACGGAACCCTAAAAACTTACTTACCCTGTTGCTAAACTGTTACTAAATGCGAGTTATTTAATTAATTAATTTAGGATTTAATCATTGCTTTACGATTAAATAGTTAAATCCTTAATCATATAAATCAAATTAAAAATTTTTTTTAGTGATAAATGATTTCTAAGATTACCTTCCGGTGAGTCGGCTCGTAGTTCATCATAGAGGCGGGTCTCAACGTCCGGTAAGATTTGCATCGCGCGCTTATAGTGCTGGATCGCTTCGTAAAGCTTGCCACTCCGCTCCAGGTCCACAGCATGGAGAAATAATTGCTTCGCCTATAGACAATAGAAATTTGATATTAAAAAATTGGGCTCATAATCTCACGTTCAATGGTCCACATCGGGACTAAGTGGGGAAATCATACCCACTAGCACATAGTAGGGACAAGATACTGATGATGATGATTGGGCTCATAATTGTTTCAATATCATGTGAGGATAGAAGACTGGTAAAACATGCGTTCTGTTATGTTCAAAGTGGTAGTGATGAAGAAGATATAATAATATGCTTTTTTAATTTTTTATTATGATATCCTTGGACATTATTCACATGCGGCCACCTAAGCCCAAACTAAGCAGAGCTTGTACTATGGAAACCAGATAACTGATATACTAATTTTCTTTTGTAAATACATATTTATACAACATGTAACGTAATTAACGCACACCTTCAAACACCCCAATTAGAATATTATGTTGTAATCATAATACATACACTGATTTTTAATTTAACATGTATATGCATTGTTATTTACTAAATTAGTTTCTTAGAATGATGGAATTTGTATGAATACAAATAAAACTGCGATTTTAAAATTCTTATTACTTTGACTTACGGTCCATTTCAACTTGTTTTGATTGTACAGGGTTAATGTGACAATAATTTCCGTATTTACTAATTATTTTGGAATAAAAAAATACCTATATTAAAAACGATAGAAATCAATTCAGTAAACAATTCTGAACAAACTATTTTCAGGATGTGCGTTAATTAAGTTACATGTTGTATAGATAATTACACCCAGACTCCAGACAAACAGACATGTTTATGCACACAAATATCTGTCCTGAGTGGGAATGGAACCCACGACCTGTGGCGTAAAAGGCAAGCATTTAGCATTTACGCCAACCAGTTATATTTACACATTGCCAGCCTGTTAGCTGACATGATAGTTTTAAGTAAAAACATACCTTATCTTCTTCAGTAAGAGGCTCAGCTTCTACAGCATTCACAACTGGCTTTGTTTCCCGTTGTCTTGTGGGAGTGCTCTCCAGTTCCCGCTGCCACTGTTGTCGGAACACAGACAGCTCATCTTCTTCAGTTTTATTCTGTCAAACAAACTGAACATTTAAAAAATCATTACCATAGCTGGTAACCAACAATATTATTTATCAAAATCTATAAATAAGCACTGTCAAGAATGATACATAATAATAATGTACTACTTCTTGAGACAAGTCATGTGCACTCCCGCGATTACTATTTGTCAAAACTAATAACAGAATATGCCCAGAATCACTTTTAGTCTGACCCACGATTTGTCAAAAGACAAAGTCAAAGTCAGAATCATTTATTCCATAAAAATTTTACATTTATGTGGAATCGTCATATTTTTTTACCCTACCGTACAGTGCATGACGTGGTAGCTACTGAGAAACACTGCCAGGAAACTCAGTAGGAATCCTTTTTTAAAATAAAATATACTTAAGATTAATTACAATCATGTGTGTTGACTCAGAACAACTCAATCCCTAGCACTTTTATCACTTATATAATCAGAAATTTTGTAATATGCCCTGCTACACAATTTGGCTTTAATAATTGTTTTAAAGTTATTCGTAGATAATTCTCTAATATCATTGGGAAGTTTGTTATAGAATCCTTTTTGAAATTTGAACCCAGGACCTCAATATCTACGGTTGAACACACTACCGCTAGACTAACGAAGCAGTCAAAGATACATAAATCTGCTATTAAATAGGTTAAATATCGTACTTTAAGTAAAGTAAATCTATCAAATCAAATCAATTTATTTGCTCACCAATATGGTAAAATATGGATAGGACATTAATGTATAACTAACACCACAATATACTCATATTTTGCAAATAAATTGATTTGATTTGGAAAATTACAAAGCCTGGAAGCTGAAAACATGGAACACAGAAAATATATAAATAATTTATTCGCTTTTTTAAAACAAAAACAGGTATTTTAATGGTTCCCTGAGCACAAAGTAGAATTACTTCTTTTAAGTTTTAGTTTCTTATTAATACCAAGTTCTATGTTACTTGTGTGCATGAGTTCCCATCCTATACAAAAATAATAATAATAATATCTTGGGACAATGTCACACAGATCATCCTAGCCCCAAACTAAGCTAAGCTTGTACTATGGGTACCAGGCGACGATATACATACTTATATAGATAAATAAATACTTATATAGATAGAAAACATCCATGACTCAAAAACAAATATTCGTGCTCATCACACAAATATTTGCACTTACCGGGATTCGAACCCAGGACCATCAGCTTCGTAGGCAGGAGCACTACCAACTAGGCTACGGTGACCGTCAAAAAGCAGAGCTATTGAACACCGCTCACATTGTGGGAGTGCTCTCCAGTTCCCGCTGCCACTGTTCCTGTCTCAAGAGCAGTAACCAGTGGACCCTGTCCAGCTGCTGGTTGCAAATTAGGTAGTTTTTAGGGTTCCATAGTTACATGGCAAAAAATGGAACCCTTATGGACTCTTCATGTCTGTATGTCCGTCCGTATGTCACACCCACTTTTTCCCGCAACTATAAGAACTATACCGTTGAAACTTGGTAAGTAGATGTATTCTGTGAAAGGCATTAAGATTTTCACACAAATATAGAAATAAAACCAATAAATTTTGGGGGTTCCCCATACTTAGTATATAATATGTATATATCTATGGATAGGTCTTCAAAAACATTGAGCAAATGAATGTATTGAGGTTTCTAATATTTTTTTTTTTCTAAACTGAATAGTTTGTGCCAAAGACACTTCCTAAGTGGTAAGATGTGTCCTCTCCATTTACTTCTAAAATAAGAAAATTATAAAACTTAAAAAAAATATGAAGTACACTACCATGCAAACTGCCACCGTAAATTGGTTTGAACGAGATCTAATAAGTATTTTTTTTTAAATTCGTCATAAACGGAGACGGAGGAGACGTCGGGGGCGGCTACGGCAGCTGATAGCTCAACAAGCCCCATGGGGCTGCAGTAGCAATATGACAAATGTATTCTACTGTGACCAAATGCAATCAGCTCCAGGAAGACAGTGAACAGTTTGTGGCGCAGTTGCTGTGCCGAATTGGCAGCAGTTGGCAAATAGGGAGGGCAACCCAGAGCCCTCCCAGAGTATGTGTCCTGAACAACTGGGACATGGCACAAAACAAACAATAGGGGGGGCACCGGAGCAGCATACCCATGTTCCCGGGGCTCCTCCCATCAGGCGCCAGAAGTCCACAGTTAGTAGTGTAGAGACTTGTGCGGGTGGCATGCATAGGCTGCCTCATCAAAAAAAAGGCTTAAAGGCACATAAAGTATCTATTGTGCACACATGCATTTTTTTATTTAAATGTATAAAATGATAATAGTAGGCTCTACCTGTGGAGTTTCTTGCACTTTCAAACAGTCAAGTGTATCAGTAACTTCCATGACTTGGTTGTGGGAAGAGGAGGAAGAATCCTCTTGTTCTTCCCCCTCGCAATCACTGCCGGTACCTGCTGCTGATGCCTGTGATTATACACATAGTTTTGATAAATATTCAGGGCAGAGGGACACATATTCAATATAGCAATAGAACAATATTTTATAAAATTTTTCATGGTTATGCCTCTGGGACCAAAGAAACTGTCTATACAACATACGTAACGTAATTAACGCACACCCTCAGACACCCCAATTAGAATATTATGTTGTAATCATAATACATACACTAAATTTTTTATTTGACATGTAATTGCATTGTTGTTTACTAAATTAGTTTCTTGGAATAAAATTTATTTTTCTTTATTTTGTGTTGAATGATAGAATTTGTATGAATACAAATAAAACTGCAATTTAAAAGTCTTATTACTGTGACTTACTGTCCATTTCAATTTGTTTTGACTGTATAGGGTTAAAATAATGATAATTTCCATAGTTTTAATTATTTTGGAATAAAAATTTACCTATATTAAAAATGATATAAATTGATTCAGTAAACCATTCTGAACGAACTATTTTCAGGATGTGCATTAATTAAGTTACATCTTGTATACAAGTCTACTGATAGAGAGCCTTCTCTTCTAACCACTTTACTGGAATCTTTGAATTGATTGAAATGAATTTTGTTGAATCCGTAAATACAGAAGTATATCTTTGAAATATACAATTTCAAAACTTGTTGCATAACAGCAAAAAATAACTTCTGTATTTAAGGATTCAACAAAATTTGTGTAAAAAGCGATACTCAGTGAAGGAAGTACAATTTCTGATGAGTGCTCTCAAATATATAAATTTACATGGAATTATTTAAGTATCAGACATAGATCTAATTGCTGATGGAAGATACATCACTGACATTTAAAGTGAAAAGGAAAGACAACAATCTTACTGACAAGCTAATAAAACTCTTAGCCACTTATCAAATTGGTTTTCGGCAAATAAATAAATAATAATAATATCCTGGGACATTATACACACGGCAAACAGACTAAATAAGCTTCTATTAAATAAAGGAACACCAAATGCATCAAACTCTCATTGCTAAATGTGATTATATCATATTCAGATTCAGCAATGAGAATTTGATATATAAGTTTTTATTTCTTAAACTGTGTACCATGTAAGTTTAGGAAATAAAAATTTCAATACTAATAAAAATTGAGTATAAACAGTTATATAGCCATAGAGTGTGATATACTATTTACAATTGAAAGTACATAATTTAATCAAATAGTACAATCAAATTATGAATTTTAATAGTCAGTGTACACATTTTTTATCAACAGTATAAATATTATTACTTCAAATTTCTTAATTTAAATAAGCACATGTGTGTGTTGTTAGCGCCATGAATCTATAACTACTTGCTTTTAGGAATTAAGAAATTGACTAAATTATTTTTTTAAGTGGAACTGTATGCATATATTTGAATTTAAAATATTAAATTTTATTTTTAGCATTCAGTACTCAAAGGGTAAAACAGGACCAAGGGTTACCAAGACTGGCATATTTCTGTCCGTCTGTCACTAGAATGTATCTAATGAACCATGACAGTTAGACAGCTGAGATTGTTTTGGCATCTCAAATATGAAGTAAAGTACAGCTTCATACCTATTTTTAATATTAAATACATGCTATTAAGGCTACTTATATCATTTTTTGTAATTAAAAAATGTTGGCTTATATCTAGTGCCATGTGTTAATTTTTGCGGTAACGTACAGCAGACTATTGTAGATAAAAAGTTGATTAAAAAAGAGTCAAGGTCAATATATAAACGATGAAATAAATTAACCCAGTTTCGTTTATAAAAAAAAAACAGAAAAGTTATGATACATATTTTTAACATAATTTTAGTTGAAATAACTAGTACCATTATTGCCGTTGAATTTAAACTACAAATAACACAATTATATTATTAAATACGTGAGCATATTGAATGCTGAAAACGAACCACTATAGTAACCGCAGCTTACCATTTTATTTTAATACAGATTGATATCGCCCCCAAATGTATTATCAATACATACAAGTCAGCTGAGACCGTCAGTGGAATTTCAATTTATAGTTTGTAAATAGCCGATGTATTAATAGAAGACAGTACAATAACCAAAAAGAAAATATTATGAGATCAATTCGGCATTCCAATTCCAAATATTTCCTATATTGCAGAGAGATCATCAGCACAATGTCAAATTATTGGATAGTAAGAGCCAAATATACAATAGACCTGAGTACAAGTGAAATAGAAAACGGTATGTGCTCAAAATCATTAAAATCAGCTGAAAGCGAAACTTACTTCTCGCTAATGTCAACTGCCGGCTGTCAAAGTCAGCTAAAGAAACAGATATCCATAAGAAAAGTTACAGAAAAAGGAAATGAGATACATATTCAAAATCGCCTAAGGGACTATTTTAGAATAAAACATAAAAATTTTACTTAACTTACAAGTTAATTGGATTGGGACCCCTATTAATTATTATTGTTTGTTGTTATAACGGCAATAAAGACTTTGTAAAAATATGGCTCATCACATACAGCCCGGTTTCACACGTCAGACAGACGGATGGAAAACAGACGTTTAATAGGTTTCTGTTGGAAACCTACGTGTACTTCTTGAAAAAAGCGATGATCTTCATTATCTCCGATTCAGCTAACAAATGGCTCCACGCATCTCGAATAGCAAAAAGATACAATGCTATCTGGAGGTGGATGTTTTTCGGGATGGACTAAATTTGATTTAATAGTTTGGTTGTGAAGAAAACTAAATGGTTCAAATCGCGATAACGATTTAAGGCAATCATTACCTTTAGGCCACGGGCCACGTTCACACGGCGACCATTCGATTCGATTTTTTCACGTATACGGTTTTACCGTATACGATGCAATCGTTCACACGGCAACCATTTTCGATTCAATTCGATTTTTTCATGTATACGGTAAAAACTTTCGCAAGAGACTCTTCCCAGCCAGTTGTATAGTCCACGCCATCATGGATCCACGTGTTCCACTACTTTTATATTGGTTTCATAGACGGAGATGTAAGCAGCGTCCTAGGAGGTACTGGGTTCATCCTTTTCTAAAGACTGGTCCTCATCGAGAGGGTAGATTCGAAATTTTTTTCCTAAGCCTCAGAAATGACGAACGTCTGTTTTTTAATTATTTCCGCATTTCAATAACTATCTTTGATGATTTACTATCAAGGCTAGAGAATTCCAGCCTACCGTGTACTGATACAAATATGAGACTCTGCATAAGCACTAAAATGAAACTTGCTATTTGTTTAAGGGGTATTTTTTTATTATTAAGAAAAATATATTCTTACACAAAAATATCAAAATCAAAACAAAGTGAATAATATTGCAATCATCCGAATATGTAATTAGTAGGTTTTTTTTATTACGATAAAGTATTAATTTTTATGGTACAATAGACAAATAAAAATGTAGTGAAATCCAAAGTGCAATCATCCGAATAGTTAGATAACGTTGAATCTTGGGAGACTGGACTTGAATCTGCAGGATATTTGTATCTTGTAGATGGATTTCTATTATCTACGTATCTCGAAGTAAAATATCCCCTAGTATTTAGTGATGAATTTTCAGATTCTTGTGTATTTGTGCTGTTTTTTATGTTTTTCATCAGTTGAATAACTCCAAGTTGAAAATCTATTATTTGATCGTCATATTAGAATATGGAAGTCCAGTCTGGAACCCAACTTACGATGTATACCGTAGTAAACTAGAGCGAGTCCAAAAACGCTTTGTATATCAACTCTCATATGTCAGTAACCAATGTAAAAACCTTAAGTCTTACGAATCAAGGCTACACCATTTTAACATGTCAACTTTACAAATAAGACGGAAAGGTGCGGATATTGTTTATCTTTATAAATTAACTAACGGTCATATAGATTGTGAAAGTTTACTGGAGAGAATCCAATTTGCTGTACCTCACCAAAGTAGTAGACTTTGTAATAGGCGGACATTTGAAACGGCTCATTGCCGAACCAATATTGGACAACATGCCCCATTTTATAGAATGGCCTCAAGCTATAATGGCATAAGACAGCTTTTTGACATCTTTTCCAGTGGCTTAGCATCAGCTAAACATTGCATCAAAAAAAGCTTGAAGAGCCAATGCTTAGATAATTGTTAGCTTTTCCATTTTTTTTAGTTATTATTTTTAATTTAATTTTTTTGTTTCTGAAATAATGTCCTAATTTATTTTTATATTTAATTTTATTCTTTAGTTTAAGTCTTTTAGTTATTAAAGCACTATGTGTTCACTATTTTAGGGCATACAGTTTGGTTATTTGTTTTATATAGATTTGTGTTTTATATCTTCAGTTATTGTATTCTACGATTTGAGAACCAATAAATTAAAAAACAAAAAAAAAATTGAACTTGTCTAGTGTTGGAATTAATCCGTTAAAAAATGAGACATGTCTGTTGGTTGATTGGTTCAACTCGAGATGAATACGAATCCATAAATTTTAGCGTCAATAGGAGCTAAATTTGAACTCAACCTTTTTCAAACAGGTGCTTTATTTGTGTTTGGTTGAACTTGTGTTTCATTATTTTGAATCGAAGAATCATCAGATTTAGAACTAGCGCCAGCATCAGCAGTATCTTTATTTATATTGGAAATTGTTTCAACTTTAGCACTATCAACATCAGCAGTATTTCCTTTATTTGTAGCTTCCAAAAGTTGAATACTAGATGCTGATATATTATTTGTGGCCATATGTTCTTTTTTAAGAAATAACAGTTGTTTGTGGTATACATAAGGTTTGGCTGTTTTTGCTCCACTTCCAGACGTTTTTTGACCTTCTTTTTTTTCTGACATCATAAAAGTATCCCTGATATGCGTCCATTTTTTAACAGTCTTCTTGGCTGAAACAGTAAAATCTGAATAAATAAAATGTTATTAATATTTTTGGAACAAAGTTCCTTATCGCGCGTTGTGAAAGGTAGCTAGACGGAAAAGATTAAGACCAAAAGTTGTCACGACACTTTTTACCCGACTGCGCGACGCAAAGGAGGGTAATGTGTTTATTACCATGGAATGGAATGGAATTGAATGGACGACCGGACTGGAATGGAGTGGTGTGGGGTGGAGGGTTGAAAATCACTTGAACCTTTTTTTGTTTTTGTAAATTATATAATATTTTTTTAATGTACATAATTAAAAAAAACATTATTTCTATTCTTCTTTTAGGTACTTGGTAACAGGTTGTGCGATGAAAGACCTATAGTAGAGTGAGTACTTCAACCATAAGTCAAATTATAAATGATGTTTGCTCGACACTATGGAATATTTTAAAAGACGAACTTCTAAAAATACCAACTACAATGCAATGGGAAGAAATCGCTATGGGTTTTCAACAAAAGGCAAATTTTCCTCATTACCTAGGAGCTATTGATGGAAAACACTTAGGTACGAACTAAGAAACCGGAACACAGTGGATCTCTATATTTAAATTATAAGGATTACTATTATATTGTGTTACTTGCAATCGTAGATTCGAATTATAGATTTGTATGCGTAGAAAGAGGTTCATACGGAAAAAATTGCGGTTCTTTTATTTTGTAATATCAAATTTTTGGAAGAAACTAAATAATGGTTCCTTGACAATACCAGAACCCAAACCGTTGACAGAGTCTGGCCATTGTGTGCCTTTTGTATTAGTAGGAGATGAAGCATTTGCTTACACAATAACTTATTACGTCCCTTTGGAGGGATCCATTTAGATGAACGCAAAAAAAAATTCAACTATCGCTTTAGCCGTGCTAGAAGATATGTCGAATGTGCGTTTGGAATCATGGCAACAAAATGGAGAATCCTACAAAGGGCCATTGATACTTAAACTTCTTTAACCATTGAAATTGTAAAACCTTGTATAATATTGCATAACTTTGTCCGCAAACAAGATGGTATTCATTTTGATAAATTGGAGATATCAACGATGAACAGTTTGCGAAGAGAACGAAACCCACGAGGAGGAATTGAAGCTAATAATATTCGCTCAATATTTGCTGATTACTTGGTATCTCCTGATGGGTCTGTTCAGTGGCAAACTCAATACATTTAATTTTTAACAATAAATATTGCGTACTCACCATATTCTTGTCTTTTCTTTTCATCCCATGTCTCGAAATCCGGATACATAAGCAATAAAATTTCTTTCCAAGCATTTTGGATGGCAATTTTATTTTTATACTGGTCCAATGATTTATCCCATAACATCGGTCGACCTTTGATCAAGGAAATAAAATCCTCGATCAATATTGGAATTCTGTCCTCCATATTGACAACCGAGTGATGCAAAGCACAAGGGCAACTGCGGGCCACGCGTGCGACTGCGTACGATTCTCGAATGGGCGAATCATGTGAACGAGACAACATGAACATAAGCGCCACTGCGTGTCTTATTCGATAAAATAATAATAATATCTCGGAACAATGTCACACAAATTGTTTCGAGATGCGGCGTTCCGGTGACAACTTCACATGGTATACGTTAAAATATATTTCTCGAAAACGAGATTTTCCCGTATGAACGCCGTGTAAACAATTTTTAAGTTTTCATATATATTCTGTTGTCACTACTCTATTCGATAAAATCTCGTATACGGTATACGGGAAAATAATTGCCGTGTGAACGTGGCCTTAGGTTACCCGACGTTACGGTATGGATTCGATCGCGAAAGTTTAAAAACAAATGGTTTATTTTTTTATTATAACACTTACAATAAAAAAAATGTGAGCCGTCACGGGACGCCTGGCAGATGTGAAACATCGACATTATTTTGTAAAAGTAATATGCAGAAAAGAACTTATTGTGATAGGAACTAAATATGTCATAATGATAAAATAAAAAGTCGATTGCGCATGCGTCACGGCATGCGTCGCCACGCCAGAAATCTTTTTACGTGCGGCTATAGATGTTTCACATCAAAAGTTGGGATGTGTGTTATTGTAATACTTATTTAGTTAGAAAAATGTAACAATCATTGCTTTATAATTAAAATATTAATAAAACAATTCTTTTTTTTACCATTTGTATTACTGGTTATAATAAATTATAACATTTTTTTAAGTAAAGCAAGATTTGCCTTACTTTCATTAAAAAAATACAATTTAAAAGACATTTAATATAATATATTTTACGAATACATTCAGCTTTTTCTGCGTCTGTACGAACATAGGCTTATCTAACATATCGATATAATCGCCTAAGATTATTCATTTCTACATTTTCCGAATGCTCATGAATGATGACATCACAACATGTCGTTTCAGCCAAGTCAATAAAATAAAATAATTGAATTGGCTAAGTATTATTAAATTTAGTTTTTATTTATTCCTGGTAATGTAATGTGATTATATTTATGTACATAAGAGTTTAGCATTCCATTTGGTTTATAAATAGTAACTTAATAACTATAAGTTACTAAAATGGTGAGTAACCTCTTACGAAATTACGGAAATATTTATTAATTTGCAATTTGAAGATAAATTATCAACAGAATTTTGCTTTAAAAGTTAGCTTTACTATAGTGAACATTGTCTGTATTTTTGCAAGTTCGATCCAAGTAGTTGTTTCTCAAATATGATTATTGAAATGTACACTCCCATTTTGTGTTCCAGATGCAATTTATGTTATTATTTAGCCGGCAAGGCAAGCTACGGCTGCAGAAGTGGTACGTGGCACACCCGGACAAGCTAAAGAAGAAGATAACTCGGGAACTCATCACTACTGTGCTGGCTAGGAAACCTAAGATGTGTTCTTTCTTAGAGTGGAAAGATGTCAAAATTGTTTATAAAAGGTACGGGTATAATATGACATTTGTGACATACCTGGATCATATTTAGAGACAGGAGACCTACTAATTAAAAAAATATATATATCTGGGATATATCCCACTGTGCCATCTAGCCCTGAAAACAACCAGACCAAGACAAATAGATAATTTCATTATCAACTAACATGTCCACGGGTACATATTGCCCCGCGACAGGTAGACAGCCGTAGGGCTGTCCTGTCCCGGGTACAAAAGTCCCACGTCTGCCAATGACAGCTCTTTGAAATGGATATTTTACGCTAAGAGTTTTAGATTTCTTTCGAATGTTTCTTTGTAATTATGTATGGGATTTATAGATATTAATATATCATTTAAAAGGATATTTAATCTAGTTTTTTTGTTATGTAGGTTAATATGTTGGAATTAGAAGTTTTTTTGTCAAGTCGATGTTAATTTGTTTACATGTCACATGTTTAACCCACAATTTCTTAATTTAAAATGAAAATAGATTCACAATCAGGTACCTAGATAAGTATGTTCTTTGTACTTTAAGCTTTATAGTACATTTTTTCTTTTTTGGTTAGCACATGTAATAAATGAATACTAAGTGTTTTTATCCTTATAGTCAGGTAGCATTTGCAAGGTCGAAATCACGTGGACATAGTAACATCACGTGTCAAATGAACTGGGATGTTTGAGTTGATACTTAAGTATTTGTTGCATGTGAGAATTGTACCCAAAAACATGGATCTGAAGGCAGGTTCACTACCAACCAACTGCGTCACAGCAGTCATTTATTTATATATTTACTAAGAATAGGAATCTGTTAATTCATCTTTTATATAAGTAGCCTATTTCTTTCATAGAATAGAGAAGAAACTGACTCAATAAATGCCCTTTTGTTTGTTGATCTTAATATCTCTATTTTATGTATCATACAAAGAATGATGGTGATGATTGATCAAAGTAAAATATTGCACCAAGAGTTCTTTGCTGGGTACTACTCTGCCATCCTCAAGCTTATATACTGTTACTGTAGAACGGGGTGGACAGAAACCCCATGGTTGAATAGAAACAGGAACAAAATTTAACAAGTGTATGGAAACTACCCCTGTTGCTATTCACCCTGGGGTTTCAATTCACCCCATTTTACTGTATCTAATGTTTCGCCAGATTATAGATAACAGCATTTAAGCTTGAGGATGTAGTACTGTAGATTTAGTACTACTACTATTTAGGACTCACCTAGAGCCCCTTTGAGTGTTGAAATCTAATTTAACTGAATGTGTGTAAAAATAGGAGTATTTTTACATGCGTTCAGTTAAATTAGATCCTCCTTTGGAATAACTTAGTATTTTACAAAACCTTGTAGTAATGCAAGTCAAAATATTACTCATAGGCCAAAGTGACAGGAAAGTAGAATTAGGTAAAGCAGGACATGTTATGCATGTGAATCAGAACCATACTTGCAATCCAAATTGGAACCATTTAAGAATCTTCACTTGAGCATGATTTCCTCACAACAATAACTTTGGTCTGGAGTCTGTTCAGAGAAGTCCAGTTCTACTATGACAACTTGTGTCCATACAGAGGATTTTCAGTATTTTCTGCTATCTATAGATGATGATAAAGTTGATTATTCTTGGAAAGGAAGTTAATCTTCTCTTTTCTGTATTTGGCCTGTTGTTGTGTGTGGCAAATGCATGCTTATAACACCGAAGGTTGTGGGTTCAATTCCAACCCAGGACAGATATTTGTGTGCATGTCTGTTTGACCTGAGTCTGGGTGTAATTATTTATATAAGTATGTTTTTTCAATAGAAAAGTAGTATATGTAGTATATCAGTTATCTGGTTTCCATAGTACAAGCTCTGCTAAGTTTGGGATCAGATGGCCTTGTGTAAATAATGCCCCAGGATATTATTATTTGCATGTTGATATCCAAACATTTTTCAGTTTTAAAGGCAGTGTGTTCACATCCACTGTGTATCCTACTATAAATTAAACCAGTAAATATTTAAATTCCATGCTTTCTTTCCAGATATGCATCCTTATACTTTTGCTGTGCGATGGAGCAGGAAGACAATGAGCTGCTGACCCTTGAACTTATTCACCGCTATGTGGAACTGCTCGACAAGTATTTTGGAAGTGTTAGTATTACATCCTACTAATATTATAAATGGGAAAGTTTGTGAGTGTGTATGTTTGTTACTTTTTCTTGGCTAAACAGTAGGACTGATTTTAATAAAATTTGGTATAGGGTAACACCTTGGATTAACACATAGGCTATAATTTATAAAGCTTAATGCGGGGAAAACTACAGGGCACAGCTAGTTCTAACATAAAACATAGGGTAGGATACTTTTCCTCATCAAGGATGCCCTTTTCTATGCCTGGTGTGGAAAGGGGTAGCCAGAACCAGGATTTGAACTGAGGATTCTCTGCAATTGTTTCTATAATCCAACAGAGCTGATACAACCACATAACTTCCTTTGTGACAAAAATAGTTTATGTATGTCAAAAATAAATTAATTTGAAGATGCTACTCAAATTAATTTAGAATCAATTGCAGAGAATCCTGAGTTCAAATCCTGGTTCTGGCTACAACAGTAGCAGTCCAGAGTGTGGAAGTTAGTAGTGTTATAAGCCTGTACCTAATAAGTAAATGTCGGGTCAGTGCTGGATCTCTTGACAGTTGAATATAGATGTCGCACTGTGTAATGAGAGTGAGGGAATAAAGAGTGCACCTGTACTACTTCTTTTATACTATACTTCATTTAAAAGACTTTTAAATTTATTCCAGGTATGTGAACTTGATATAATCTTCAACTTCGAGAAAGCATACTTCATTCTTGATGAGTTGGTGCTCGGCGGTGAGTTGCAGGAGACCAGCAAGAAGAATGTGCTGAAGGCCATTGCTGCACAGGATCTTCTCCAAGAGGTCAGTAGCCAGGATAATGAGCTTGTCTGATTACCATTTCATGGTATATTGACTTTCTTACAATAACAAGTACAGTCCAATGTTTAAACAAGATCATGGCGTCTAAAACTGCCATTTCATTCCGTTACCCGATGCTTCAAATTGCTAGGAACATCAATATGAAACTGGAAAATGTATAATACCTATCAAATGGGTACTGGTTGCGTTATTATTTTGCCTATATAGATCTGTCATTAATATTGCCCTAACTCGCAATGTGTGCCGTTCCTTCACGGAATATCATGACAGTTATAGATTGCCATGACATGGCATAATGTGTGGTTGTTACCATACCAGGTTATAAAGTGGTAATTTATAACTAAAATTGATTAAAATTGGTTTTAAACAGAATTATTGGTGAAGTGCCACTATTTCATCTGTGAATTGACTAGGGTCCTCTCAATTATCATTGAAAATGAAAGTTGTGAAGTGAAGTACAACACATCTAGGCCGGACTCTCTGATCTTTGAAGCTTTAATGGACGCGTAAATATCAAAATAATTTCGCAGTTACTATATTTCTTTTAATTTGTCAAAGATTTATGTAGCTTGTTCCTCTAGTATAGCCAAAAACACAGCTTAAATGGCCGAGTTAGTCGTCATCTCCCTCGATCAAATCTCGCACGATCGAGGGAGATGGCACAAAATAATTTAATTTATTTTTCTAGTCGTCAACTCCCACGACACTTAAAATCATTGCTGATTTGGTACAGTCAATTATAAAAGTGTTTTGGAATGTATCTTTTATGTAGCAAAATAATGAGTTTACAATAAAATAAAACAAAATTTCAATATAAATAATATATAATGTAATAATCAACAACCTAGAATAAAAGACTACTTCTTTATAATAATCAACATTACAACTCAAAAAGTATCTAACATAAAAATCGCAATAAAAAATTCTAACTTACAGGTATAGTTTAGAAAATAAAAATCTTCGTACACTTTAACAATGAATAATATTATAAAAAAACAAAATAATCAACATTAAAAAAAATAATGAGCATTAATTGAAAATCACAAATCAGGACTTTGGTACATTTATGTAAGCATTAAACAAATCTAAATCTTACACCTAAATCACAATCATAATATCACAAACAAGATATATTCATTTAAAATCACAGAATTTGTTACAAATGTTTGTAAGTACTCAATACAAACATAATGAATATTTTTTTAATAATGAAAAAAATCATACAGTAAGTTGTTGGATGCATAATTCTATATTTATTTTCCCGTCTCTCAATTCAGTGAGTGTTGTATTAATATGGAAGTCCAAATCACATGTTTCTTTTTTTTTCTTAGTTATATTAGAACTTTTTAAATATAGCGTTTGATAATAATCATCTTCTTGTTGTAATATGGTCAGAAAATGTGCAATATTGATTGGTTTACTGTTAACTTTTTTATTCACAGTGGCATGCCAGCTCTCGACCATATTTGTGGTACGGTGTTGCATATTATTACAACTCCATTTGTTAAAAAAAAAAGAATTTTCATTCAACCATGTATCGACAAAATAATCGTTGAATTTGACGAGTTTCACATCGTTTGGACATAGAGACATAATGTATAGCCAAGCACTATCAATAGTTTCTTGTGGTAAATGTGCCAGTGCCGTACACATTTTCACATGTTTCCGAGCTAGTGGAGATGTTGTTATCCCTAGGTCATCGGCTTTTCTCCACAAACTTCTTGAAAAGTGAAAGAAACACCCACTTACAGTAGTTTCAGGGAATGCATATTGAATTACTGACATTGCTGCCCTCTCAAAATCTAATATAATTATTTTATTATATGAAATAATGTTTCGTATGTTTTTTTGGCCTTATTTGCTAATAACGCATACATCACAGGTATGACATTTGTATGCGTTGTACTACTTCCTAAATCTACATGTAAAGTGTATAACTGCTTAAATGGTTTTAAACAAAATTTAAAAGTTCCGTCACATAAGATAGTTAAATTAGGATTAGATAATATTTTGTTACAATTATCATTAGCAAAAACCAAAATTCTGTTTCTTGAATCAATGTATTCAGCAAATAAAAATCTTTTGAATTTTTCGGGTACAACCACTTTTCTGATTGACTTAAAACATAGTTTTTTTACACCTAGTGATTTATTCCGATGTCGATAAAACTTATTTTTAACATTTTTAAATATAGGAATTTTTGTAATTAGGTCTACACCTTTATCTTTTAATCCAGCAACAGTCCGTCGAAACGCACTTTCTACAGGCAAAGTATAGTCAGTTTTCACTTCTTCGATGCATTTATTAAAATTAATTTGTATTTCGTTTGATACAAAATCGGGCTGACAGATATGCTTATCGTCTCGTGTTATGGAGTGATTGTCATTTATAATTAATTGTGCTTTGCATGTGTCTCTATATATACATCTCCAAACACAAGAATCCTTGTTTTTTCGAAGTTTGTTATACTTATGACCTGCGCGAAGAAGTACTTGACCTCCACGTTGAGATGTTATTAGTTCATAGCCCGTTTCGTTGTTACTAGAACTTGCTGCTGGCTCATTCATGGAACTAGTTGGCTCTGGTTGTGTTCCAGTATCTAAAAAATAGCATAAAATAAAGCAAAATGTAAAAGCGATAAACATAGACACCTTCTTCCTAAAAAAATATACTAAGTACTTATTTACCTATAACCATGCATAAAAATAGGTTTCATTAAAATAATTAAAATATAATTATGTTCTATATTTTCTATTCAAACACTAATAGAAATTTTAATAATTTAATACTTTATCAGATATTTTTCACTAAGTAATCATAATTTTTGCAAAAGGCGGGTGTCGGCCATTTTGTTTTCAAACCGCAAGTGGCGTCATTAGTTTAAATACAATGAATTTTAAATTGAAATCGAGTAGTTCTACTTTTTTGAACTGTAGTAAACTAATTATTATGAGCTAGTATTAATTATATATATAATAAACATATTTATATTGAAAAAAAAAATCAATTTTTGGTTTATTTAAAAAGAAAAAAATGATGCCACTAGCGCTACATTAACATCGTTAATTTACAGACATAAATATATGTTGCTTTTATAATAAACAAACTAGACTCAAACTTACTAAGTACACTCGTAAATTGTTTTAGCTTCAATATCTCATTAAATGTTAATTTATCAGGTGATTTAAGTATTTCCAAATGAGATCAACGTCGGCCATCTTGTTTGCAAACATTATAATAGCGTCGTTATTTTAAATATGTTAGTATCGCAAAACTTCTTATCTTATTTAAAGTAGTTATCAAGCAATTCTACGTTGTCTTAACAGTCGTAAACAAAGACTAATATCTATCTACTATATAATGTAATAGCTTTATATAATATGTGTTAATTAAATATAAATATATATAAGTACATGTTATTAGATACTCAGTATTCGTCTGATTGTAATTTTTTTAATAATAGGTAACAATTTGAAAAACTTACCTTCAAAATACATCAAAAACACTAAAAACACCCACATTTTTACTCTCGCGGTAATGTAGTCAAATCACTAATAGGGTAAGTTAAGTAATGTCAGTACTGACATAAATTTAATGTTGCCATAAAACCGAGCTGTGCAATAGAGAATATGCATAAAATTTAAATTCATTTTCATTCATTCATATTTTTTTTAGATTGTTTATTGTCTTAAGATTACACTTAAAAAGTATTATTTTTATTATTTAAACCAAGAATAATAATAAATAAAAAGTGTGATTAAAAAAAAGAATTACTTATCCTATGCTCAGTTTAGTCGAATAATAAGTACATGCTTAGTTGACAGATAATTTGGCGGCATTAGAGGTATCTTTATGGGCCGCCATTTTATTCGGTATTTACTTTTACATCTATTTAAATGTTGAAATGTATTTAACAACTTAAAATCGATAGACTCGATGTATTCTGTCAATCATTTTAACGCATCGAGTATTAAACGGATTCCTTTTTTGTAGACCTCTTTGCTCTTGTCAACATAATAATAAAAATATTAAAAATAATCGATTCTGTGTGAAATATATTTTTTATTTGACTGTACTTTACACCAGCGTGGGAGTTGACGACTAGAAAAATAAATTAAATTATTTTGTGCCATCTCCCTCGATCGTGCGAGATTTGATCGAGGGAGATGACGACTAACTCAAATGGCCTATACAGTTAAAAAATTTGAAAAGGTTGAACTATTTTCCTTGCCGCAACAATATTGTAACGGATTTGTTAAAATATCCTTTTTTTTTTTATTTGGTGGTGGTCTGCGGTGGTCGCCCGCGGTATATACATCTCAGAATACCCGATCATGGCGTAGTTATATCGTACCGTTTAGACCAAACGCGGGGAAACGCGGCCCTTCAGTTTCGAAGTTCCCCATAAGCGTACATCGTTTCAGCGTATTATCATGTCGTAATCATAATACGCTGAAATCAGCTGCTTACGAATATAAGCATGTATGTTGGGAGCGTTTGACCTAGATGTTTTGTGACAACTTATGCCTATTTGGTGGTGGGTTCCGAACCTTAGTTCTATTCTATGCTTCTTCACAAAAGAGTTAGTGGCGCTAAAATTGGTGATGGGCAGGGCCGTATTTAGGTCCGCGGACGAGGGCAATTTAGTAAAAAATTGTTTTGGTGTTTTGTATTTCAAATTTTCTGCTAGAATGCCTTCTTTTACACTTCGTGCAAAGCACCTTGACTGGCTTTTCTTAATGTTGATGCTAATATACCTATAAATAGTTAAATTGAGACACTTAAACACCTTGAGAGTTCAGATTTGTACCAAAGACTACATCCCTCAAGCCTATGCTTGTCTTAACAGTTTTACAATGAATTGGTCTCATTCATTTTCATAAGAATCCAATCAAGATATTTTGCGCGAGTTATTATAAATGTTACTTGTATGCTGTTTAAATATGAATATTTACATTCCTACTGTTTTTGTAGTTCCTAAATTTTTATAACGTTTGTGCTTTAGTTCCTTTTAATTTTAGGCATATGTGTGATTATAAAGAGGGAGATTATTAGGAAAATAATACAATTTCTATGTAAAATATGAAAAGAAAACTGCCATAAGCAATATTATATTAGATCAGATCTAGTCTCATCATATCTTGGTGTTTTTATATTGATAATTATTAAATAATTTAATATTAGGTATAAAGTGGACCAGTTTATAGGACAGTGGCCTCGGTAGTGCCTTTTTATTATGTATAGATTGTAACACTAATATACGCGAGTAGAAGCACAGCCTTGTAGGTATAACAAATAAGCACTAATTTATTAACTTATAACACATATCAATATAAAAATAAATTAATATTATAGCGAGCACTGTGCTATATAACATATGTATATACATACATAATTGTGTTTATTTTACGTTGCTTGATCCAATTTTAATTATTTATTTACGGTGGACTTGGCTATATTATGACTTCTGCCGAGTACTGTAAAATTACTGGATGACGCAATTTCAAAAAGTATTCAAATTAAAATTAAGTCTGGAACTTTAAAGTACGGCGTAATGTACAATTTTTGCACATATATTGCCTACCACAAATTGCTTCGCTAAGCGTTGAAGCCGATGGAAAATAAATATAATCCAATTTATGTTGCTATATCGTATTACGCTTAGCAACAAATATTATTATAAATATTAACCTGTGCGTCTATTACAGTAAAATTTTTACATGTGTTTCATTAATTGTCAATTTATAACATCAAATAGGATAAACAATAAACATGACTCTTACAATATATTCACAACTTAACCCTATTCAAACTATTGTAGCCGGCGTATGACTATTAAATTGGTTTTACTAACTTTTATTTAATTTGGAGGTATATAGGCACATACTGTCTTAACATTTTAAACAAAATAAATACGACATATAATAATATATTATTATGATTAAATTATAAAATTCATCGATATTTTGTTTTTATAAATGAAACCTTTTAATTATATTATTACAATTATAACTATGATGTAAGTCTATTCAAAGATTTGAACCATACCCCAATATACGTAATTAAATTATTTTTAAACGTATCCGAATTCGAAACATTCCAAAAGAAAAATCACATTCAATAAATATTATATTAATAATAAAATATTACTGGAATTAAGTGGATGAATTTATTATATGATCCTAGATTGATTTTTCAATTCTAAATCTCCAAGTACCGATTTTACAGCTGCTAAAAATACACCATCTAATTTGGGTAATTTACGGCCCAAAAAAGTACCGACAACACAGGTGTGTTCTAGGCTCAATTCAAAATAGTCACTGTAAACGAAATATTAAATACTTTTTAGGTTGTCTTAATTTTTTTATTAGTATTACACAATAAAATAATAATATAAATGATTTATTTGTGGGAACAACCTTCTCATATATCTTGCTCAATTTTCTAATAAAGTAATATGATCTCCTACGTCGTACGCCGGCTAACTCTAACTGCTTATATTTCTCCGCACTCTGCTAATTGTCTCTCCTTTGTTTCGGTGTGATATGCATGCATTGGTGGAAGGCAGGACCTGAACGATGGATTGTTACACTAAGGTTGCACAAAGGACACAAAAAATAAGCTATAACTTTTGTATGTTCTGGAGCTTATATTGCATGCGTCTTGCCATCTTTCTTTATTTTATTTTGTAATCCATCCATATTATATTCGTCCTAATTTATCATATCATATGTATTTTGAGGCTAAAAGCGTATTTTAATCAATGGAATGATTTTGCGCCTATTTTACTTCGTACTTTTTCACATTACTGTAGTGCGATCAATTTAATCGATTTCTTTCAAATGGGATAAGATATTATTTTTATTTGCAAATATTGCACGGCTATTTTTGAGTAGTTTAGATTATTTTCATATTCAACACACACTATCAGTACATAGTAGGAATCTCTAAACTATTATATATAATCTCATAGACCTCCATGCGATATTATGTATCTAGTTAGGACAGGGCGTCATTATAGTTGTAATCGTTGCTTTATTATATGTGTAGATATTATGATGAATTGTATCGGGACATTGCTTTACCATGCCATATTTTAATAGCTGCCTTATTTACTAATATTCCGCATTTGATTGCTCAATCATACAATGTCATAGTAGTTTCATTTTTAATTAAAAGTATTTTAAACATCAGGGCGATTTAATACAATTTAAAGTCGTATATATGTATTGTAAATCAGTGTCCTCGTTGGTAATGGTCTGGCTGTTCATGCATTTACTGTAATGGGTTGTTGAAATACATAATATAAACAAATTAATCTGTTTTCTTGCATGTACCGAATTCCTGTACCTTGCTTCCGTGGTGTGAGATTTGGTATTTAGTCAGTTTATATGATACTCACAAATATGTATTATTCTATGGAGTAAGTTGATTAGTTACTTATCTTACCCGTCTTATATAATTCTTACTTGAATCTATGTATTACTTTAAGCAATACTATCATTTTAGTTCTTGATAATTTCATTTCACTCAAGTTTCATGGAATTTCTAAGCTTTTGATGAAGATAATACAGTTCTCATGCCACGGATTTCCCATCGTTGATGTGATGTTTTATAGGCAATGTACACGAAAGCTATCAGCTTTCCTCTGGTGTGGATAATAACAATATATTAACAGCATGCTTTATTTCTAATATTTACGTTTTTTTTTATTAATATACTGATATTTATCTCAAATAAAACTTTATACATATTATTATTTGAATATGCATTTACGATTCTTATTGTTTAGTAATAACGAATAAATGAAGCTATAATATTAAATAAAGCAACTTTAATTTAATCGGAATTAGGATCTCAAACAATTTGCACACCACATCAAATTTAAAGTTCGGCCCTGTAAATATTCCGCACATGGGTTCGATCGGATTGTTTAGGACAAAATCAGGAAAAAGCATGATGGAAATTATTAAAAGATAAATCATTTAGAATCATAAAATAATGGCATGATGAGGTAAAATAGACATAAAATTGATATAAAAGTGTAGTTTAGCTGCATGTTTACGACGTGGATTGTGTTAGGACGAGACAGTGGACGCTGCGCTCCGCGAGGTGGGCCTGCTCTAGTGACGCCACGCCTAGCCCGCCGTCGTGCATCGACCTACCTACACTGCGAGTGCATAACGACTATTTATTACGATTTAATTTACAAGTCCAATAATTTGGTGCAATTTTTGCCATATTTTATAATGTGTAATGTCACATAACTTGTAAGTAATTTTGAATGTAGGTGTGACGAATATTAATGAGTAACAGCCCGGGCATGATGGTACAAACTCTTAAGTTTATAAATATGTTTTGTATCGGGGATTAAAAAATCCCCGATACAAAACTAATGGTGTTATAAGTTTGAAGTATTTATATATCTCCAAACGTTGCAGCGTCTTAAAATATTAACCAATTCAAATGGGTTTTTTTTTATTGTTTTTCAACTATGTCAATCTTATTGGGATAAGAATCACGCCATTTTCATATTGGAGACTAGTTTTGTCGGCTAGGCATTAAGATGGATATTCCTGCCATATTTCAGCGCGTTCTAACGTTTTAAATTTCTAAACTTAATTTATATTTCTAACTTAATTTATGTTTCTAAACTTTTACATTATCTTATTTCTCTAACAATGTGTCGTGAGCTTAATTGGTATTTATTTATTTGTTGTATTACTTCAAGATTTAAACCTTGAACTTTGAACTTGTACTAGGAAACACCATAGGTGCTGCTAATCGAAGCTATGACCTAAACATGTAAACTAACCGAAAGTTCTATAGATAAATAATATATAATATAATGACTTGAGATATTTCATGAGCATAATAAACGACTTATTTAGGCAGTTAAAATACAGTTTTTATACACATCTTGATGAGTTGTTACCTTTTTGCCCGGGCAGTTTGCACTTAATGTCTGTAAATACAGATATATTTTTACATAGACTATGTAATTGTGAATTAGTAAATTCTAGTTACTACTTAAACTAAATTTTAATAATATTTAATTTTAAGTGCATTAGGTAAGTATGAACTTAAATTTATCAATAATATTTTTCTTTCATACAAAGTGGACCAAATAATACATATTTAACAGAATTATAAAAAAACAACGACACAACTTGCCAATGAGTAAGTTATTTAAATTTTGAGATGATTTATTTACTTTTAAATTAATAGTTGTTTATTTTGATATTTACTATTGTTTTCTAAGTATTATAATGAATTTATTGTTTGTTGATTTTTGTGTATAATGACATTTCTTATTTGAATAAGTTTTGTGAAGAGATTTTTTGTAAATTTCAAAGAATTTATTATGCTATAAGATGTTTAAATAATTTATACGGGGTTTTAGTTATTTAATGCTCACCGTAGTGTGTTGTTCTTAATCGTTATTAGTTCACGATAAACAAGGATAGAAATTAAGAGGGTGATCAAACAATTTTCCGAGAAAACCTGGGTAAATAAATTTGCAATGTTATTTATTTATTTAGTGTGATTTAAATAATGATTTCTGGACATCTGATTTGGACACTGAACACCTGGATTTATATATCTTTATTTTTTTCATTAATTATGGCAATAAATACCATTTCAAAATTTCAATTCAATGTGAATTCACAATAAATATATTGACTAGTCATTTAAACCATGCAGTCAATTTACTAAATACATTTATCGTGATCATAGGTATTCGTCCTATTTTTTTATTAAGCTATCATAATAATTATACAAATTGTGTGCAATAAATGTAAATCTACTCGATAATATTCTTTTTCTATACATGTGAATGTGATAAAATAACATATTTCTAATAAATATATTTTATATGTTACGTATTCACTTTTCTTTGAATTCCCTAAAAATCATAATAATGTACAGATAGATCAAATAATCAACTTTTAACGGATATGTATCACTATCAAGCGACTTTTCCGTTATTTTTGAACCGACTTTGATTTTTTTTATTATTATTTCTATACTACAAATTGGAATGTTAAAAAATCATGAAAAGTTTAGGTTGGTTCTGTTTTTTTTAAAAGAATAGTTATTAAGTATCTTTAAAAAAAAGTCTAATCAAGTTTTGGGTTAACAAGTTTCTTAAAATATAAGTAATATGGTAAACCGTGTAATTAAAATCTTGCTAAAATATCCAATTTTGCTGTGGTCAGCCTATTAACACTATTAAAAGTAAGTATAAAAAATAAAACCGAAAAGCGATGGCTCGGTCTAACACGGCCACGAGCAGCTCTGGCTCAGTGATGACCCTTGTTGCAGGAGGAGACGCCGCAGGGCTTCTTCGAGGACCACGGGCTCGGCTAGAGGACCGGCCTTCGCCCCACCGCCAACATACGTACCCTCGTAGCCACGGATAGGGTACAATGTGTAACATAAATATTGTGAGATACTTAGCTCTTCAACTGCGATTGTGCCAAAATATACCAGACGCCATTGTTGACTATTGTGTATGGAATGTGTGCCGCTTGACGTATTAGGAAATTTAAATATATACCTTAATAACAGAACCAGAGTAGAATACCAGTTTAAGGAAAATAAGAATTTTTCTCAATATTGTTACATACACGGAGACGTAGTTCTGTTATGCGTTACTAGATGGCGTTCCGAGGTGTCTGTAAAGGTGCTTTCACACCGACGTTACTTTCAACGGATTAGTGGGCTACAATATTACTAAGGAAAATGCACAAAATTACTTGATGTTGGAAAACCTTGGGTGTGGATGCACTTTAATAATATTAAGTACTTGTATCAAAGGACATTTTTGTACGGAAAGTGATACTTTTACTTGTATTCAAGTTTTACTAGTCCAGTTTTTGCCTTCCCCAATCCTCAATCAGATGAATGTCCTGGTGTATAGGAGCGCCAGTTTATGACTGATGTACATATGTATATCCACTTCAGTAACTAAGATGAGGTTTGAACTCGACAGAGTTACTTATATTGCTTGAGGCCCCGCTCCGGCAACGCGAAAAGTAAACTTCATTAAAAAAAAACTTGAGAGGTGTCAAGGGAAACCCGGATGGAACGAAGTTATTTCTTATTATTTATTATGTACAAAAAACCTGTATACAGTATACACTCAACAAAAATAATCGTCGCGACACCACACTGTTCAATGCGAAATAGGAATGAAAATATCTGGCTTGCTTTCTATAAGAGAGAGAGAGAGATAGAGACAGACAGAGAAACATGCGCACGCCGCACAGCTGCAAAAAGTGTCGTGAAAACTTTTCGTAAGAATTTTTTCCGTCTAGCCCCCTTTCACAACGCGCGATAAGGAACTTCGTTCCAATTATATCTCACAATATTTATGTTACACGTTGTAAAGATATAACCGCAGACGTATTTTGATATTAGAATATTATTTAGTTATGTACAATAGACGTCACTTCAGTGGGTACACTTATACTTCCTGTTTACGTAATAATAAAAATCAGCCAAGTGCGAGTCGGACTCGCACTCCCACTCAAGATTGTCATCAGACAGTCCTAAAAAAACTCATTTCTTTTACCGCTGTAAATTTGGACTGGCTACATATTTGGGTTCAAGTGAAACAGGCAAGGCCTCTACAAGATGGACCGATGGTCTTGTGAGGGTCGCTGGATGCGAACAGCGCAAGACCGGCAATTGTGGAGATCTTTGGGGGAGGCCTTTGTCCAGCAGTGGGCGTCTTTCGACTGGTATGATGATGAAACAGTCCGCTGACAGACCCACGGTTTTAAGTATGGAACCTTAAAATGTGTGTTTCCACCGAGGTGATGTCGAATTGAGTGTAACATAGACACCTTTATTACAATTCCAAGCTTGTCTGACTATAATAAGTAAATTAACGTAATCCTAGAACAAATCAAATCATATACTTGTCTAAATTAATGTTAAGAGCCGTGTTTAGCGGTGACTACCATATCCAAGCAGTCTTTGAGATCAAGTTTTAACTAATGTATGCATCCAGTCTGAGTCTATATTATGGGCCTTAATGGCCCCAATTCTGTATTATACACAACTGATGTGAATATCATTGTATGTCTCTTTCTAATGATAGGGTGTAAAAATAAATGAATATCTAGAGACAACTAAAACACTGCCATCTGATCCCAAACTAGGCAGAGCATGGCAACGAGATAACTGTTAATAATAATAATGTCGGCCAAGGCGTCCAGTCTCCACAGAGATTAGCCATCTGCGCGGAACATATTATAGTGCTCAAGTGTGTGCGCAAACACAGGAGCACTTTCTATTCCATCACTCTCATGATCCGATGGGACGCCTAGCGACACGACCGGAAAGAGGTCAGGTACAGGGCCGACGGCTTGACATGCTCTCCGAGGCACGGGAGTATAATACCGCCAACTCCCAGACTTCGGGCTGATGCTGAGAAATTTTTTGAGAAATTTTGAAAACTATGCTATCATGGCGGTAAGGTGATGTTCAATATTCCAAATTCGTGAAAAATGATTCATATGGTCTTAACTCGATGATCGACTTGACCCGGTCTAAAAATGCCGGCTGACAGGTTTATAATGCCTTGTCCTTTTTGTAAGACTTTGGTGAAGAGACACAATTATTTAAAATGAGATTAGTTTGTGTAAGACAGAATCGTGGTCAATGTCCTATTTTATACGATTTTACAACATATTCGTATGCATATTTTGTAAGAAATCAATGCCCAAGTGACAAGTCCAAGAATATCAGTTGCACGGATGTGGTACTATCGTTATATCGGTGGATACACTTTTACTGCGGATTTCGCCATTACCACCTACGTAATAAAGATGTTAAGTTCAAAGTGTATCTCTGTACTATCATTTGAGTATTCCGTTTTATTAAATTATATAAAAGCTTTTAATGATAAGTTATCTTTATATAACACTGTTGCACGTAGGTTTGCTACGGATACGCTTCCAATGGCAACTAGTAGTACTTAATGATCTAGTTTTATAAGTTGTACACTATGCGTTCAAAAGTACATTAGCACTTTATTCAGGTCCAATTAAGCATAAATTTGTATTTCTGTGTCAACGCACCTAATAACAAACTCATAGAAGTTGACGAAAAGCCGATTAGAATATATAATATTCTTGACAAGTCTTGATTTGTTTATCTAGTGTAGAATTTTTGGTACCACTAGAATAACTATAAAGGCGATTGGCACAATGCCCCGCATGTTGCAGCGTAGTGCGTGAGTGCGTGTTCTAACATTGCTTGTAAGTATATATCTCCGTTTGTATAGAAAACACGCACAGTCCAGCACACAGAACATGCATCTGCATGAACGCACGTGGATGCATGTTCTGTGTGTTGGACTGTGGACGTGTTTTCTATACAAACGGAGATACTTACAAGCAACGTTAGAACACGCACTACGCTGCACCATGCGGGGCAGTGTTCCAATCGGCTAAGTATACAAATTTGTGACCCTGATATTGGACTTATGAACGCTGTTGTATGTTAAACGCACCAGGTTTTTAGTTTTAATTTTAATGAAATATACACAATAATGTTGTAACATGATAGTATTGTTGTGAATCTTAAAGGTTTATCCAAATCCATGGAATATGTGGTGAAATCAATAATAGTTTGTGCCAAAAGACGCATACTTATATATTTTCATACACTTTTTTAGGGTTTTGCTTAAGTATAATAATTGTGATTATGGCAGCCCCATTGTTTTTAAATGTCTGTATGTATGTCCCAGTAATCCGTATATTCTGATCTAGCGTCATTTTAAATCATATGAGATAATTACGATTTAATATTGTATTTTATTCACGATCTAATGATCCGGCAGATATTTATAAATTCTTTGTCTTAGCTTTGTCCTTTCCTTCTAGGTAATCTTGTATGACACCGTGTACTGTAGGAGAACTTACTGTATAAATCCTTGCAATTATACTGTCAGTATATTTTTCATGACAAAGAATATCTTCCGAGATCACGGCATTGTAAATGGAATTAATGTATATGCAGTATGCGCAGGAGTCGATTTACCACCAAATAAAAATTCACGGTTATTACGATGGTGTATAAAAAAGGTCCGTCCCTTCGCAGTTTGTGAACAATAAACATTGGTGGTGATTCCGACTTTTACCACTACTAAAGTAATTTAAATGTCAAAATTTCATCTCTCTCTAATATAGCTTGTATGAAAGAAATAGGGGATCCATATAAAAATATTTCCTCAGTATTTCGCGCCAAAAGATACCGAGAAATTGACATACTCTGTCCTTGCCTTATGAACTATGTTAGAAAGAAATGCAATGATATGAAAATTAGTTTAGTTACTATTGCATAGAATCAGGGGGATTTGTGGTATTGTATGAATACATATGAGCTATATTTAATCTGTGTTATGTCTATAAACAGCCGATAAAGCCGATTTTATAATATATATTCATGTATCTCTATTCGCTTTAGTGTTGTACTGATTACACTATACCGCATTAAGAAGACTGTTCCAATCAAATTCATTTGTATGCATTTCTACATTTGTAAACCATATATATAACTGATCAGAATCGAACCTCATATCAAATCATATCTGCAACAAAGAGGCCTAACATACAAAAAGCATTTCTTTTCAAATAAACATATTTAAACAAATTAAAACTTGAGTTTCATTTCCAAAAATTTATTATTTCAATTCTCCCTTCGACGATACAAAATACATTAATACAATATGCCATTTATAAAAAGCGTAAATATTTCAAAAATGAAGACATATTGGCAGTCTTTTATAAATATAAATACATTGTTCAGCTTACATTAGAACGCCAGAACAACGCAAGTGTAACCCGTACACTTACATTGTGGCTACCTTATACTAAGGAAACTGTAAGTTATTTATAGCGCTGCGGTCACATTGCACAAATCAGCTTCGCAATACAAGAAATGAAACCAGAGCATTACAAATAACATCCAGCCACCTACAATATTAAAATTACATTACAAAAATATATACTTATTATTGGAAGGAATTATTCATAGAATGTTCTGTAGATTTCGATTCAGGGGTGGATTTCACCTGGTTGGTGGTGGTAGGGGTTGATTCCTGGGTGTTGTGAGATGGGGGAGTGGTAGGGGGAGCGGGGTCGGCGACTCTTTGCTTCTCCTTGTCTTCTGCTTCTTTCTCCTGCTGTTGTTGCTGGCTGGTCACGTTGGCCAAGTGTAAGGCGGCGAGCAAGGCTGTGACGTAACGACGGACGTCCAGTTCCACGCCTGTGGATAAATAGATATCTGTTATAATTTGTTTAGTAGATACAAGCTGTATAGGTTTCGCTGTGTGGTGACGGCGAAGAATATCATCACCCCATCTCATCCCGCAGGGGGCGTAGAAATCGTCCCGAAGGAATACGTAAGTACCAGAGGACGACCAGCAGCGTATATATTTTTTTCAACTATGACCATCTAACTGCGATCGCCGACCCGTCTGCCAAGCACGGCTATTATGGCATATCACTCCCATTTTTGTCTGCTGATGATGATGATCTTTGCTTTGGTTTATGGACAGATACCTATCCCACGTAAGGATGTTAGCAAGAGAATCCTAAATTTGATGTGACATTGTATATCGTTTGTAACTTAACGACAGTGCACCTATGTAATGTATGATCCTGCGCAAGTCTGGCAAAGAAGACTATACTCACAAAAAATTGGTCTGTACTAATAGTTCTCCTATCAATTTTGAGTTTATATTATGGAGTTGTTTACGATAAACATGCGTAATCGAAATATAATCTTTGCATTGCGTGGAAGTTTAATCAAGAAATTTCTACTAAGTTCTATGACGACATAAGTACATTAATCTGCACAGTACTAAATAATGATAATAAAATTGTTCGATAAGATTACTTTCTTTTCTGCATTAAGATTGGCAATAAAAGTTAAGCGTTGTGTCCTTCAATTTATTTACCTCCGGGAAATGGAAAATTTAACAAATAGAAAGAATACATTTATTAGACACACAAACAAAATAATAGACAGTTAAAGGGCGTAATGATATGTTGTGCCTAATTTACGCTCCAGGTTACTTTTTATGGAAACTCCCACATTTTCAATATTTATTAATTGTTAATAAGTTAGCTCAGAAAAGCTTCAAAAATAAATTTTGCATATTTCTCAAATCATTTATATTATTCATTAGATAACGTAGTCTAGATATTACTTTTAAGATTTTTGTTTGTCGTATATAAGTTATTTCCTTAGTCGTCTTAAAGGTAGGTATAGGCCATGTCATTCTAGAACCGATATAGAGTGCAAGAATGAAAAAATAAACAAATATATACAACTACCACACTGCCTTATCGTCCAAAACTGGGCAGTATGTACTATGGCAACCAGACAACTGATAAACATACTTATATATTACGAAATACATACGTTTTAGAAATAAATTACACCAAGACACAGAACAAATAAGCGTGCTCATCCATCACAAAAAGGTATGTTCCGGGTCAAAGACTACAGAATTAAAGATAGATAATATTAATCTGTTCTTAGTCTTGACCCTCAGTTTATCAGTGTTTCAAAAGCATGGTAGCAAGCATTACATGTGTAATGTTTTTTTTATCGAAGTTATACTTCTTTTGGCGCGATGGAGAAAAATGATGAGAGTGAATTTTTACGATGCGCGCGCACACCGACACCTAAAGGACTTCGGCAAATCCCGGCCTGTGATGGATAAAAGTTTATTACTAATTAAAAAAGAAATTATAATATTTAAAATCCCTCCATGCCTTTTATTTCCTTGTACAACATGGGAAAATGATTTCAATTCTTAAAAGTAAACCATTTGATTCCGGCATTCATGTTTCTTAAACTGTCTTATAGGGTCCGGCTGCTTTGGTCTTTTGAGCCGTTGGGGTAATATTTATTTTTCCAGTCGTGCAGTTGTTATTATATTGTCATTGTCATAATTCATAATTCATTTATTGTTCACAAACATGGGTACAGTTATTACAGTGGATGTTGTACATTAGTATTGACGAGCGCCATGTTTTACCTTTTGGCGTATGAACATTCGATACTGCTTAAAAAATTACATTAATAAAATATGTCAACAAAATTAAAATTGAATAAATTAAATAACATAAATACAAAAGTTCAAAGATTAAAATTAAAAATGATTCATATAACATAATAGATTAATAATAATATAATAATGTCAATAATAATTGATAGCTACTAAAATATAAATGTCTATTTATTACAGTTTATCATTTAAAAATTCGTCAATGTGGTAGTATGCTTTTCTTGCAAGAAAACTATTGAGAGCGTTTTGAAATTGTTTCTTATTATTTATGGCGCTTATGGCAAGTGGAATTTTATTATAAACTATAGGTGCCATGCAAAATACACTTATTCTCATGAGTCGAGTTTTACACTCAATATGTTTCTGTAGAGTTCCCTCCCGACGGGAACCAACGGGATTTATATTGAAAGAGGCCGGATTATTTTTAACAAAATTTACTACCTCGCTCACATATACTGAAGGCAATGTAAGGATATTATGATTCCGAAAGTAAGGTTTACATGAATCTTCTTGCATTATCCCGAACATCGATCTTAGACATCTTTTTTGTGCCACAAATACATCTTGCTTGTCTGTGGAATTGCCCCAGAACATAATACCATATCTGAGAAGTGAAGCAACACACCCATGATAAGCTGTCAAAAGTGTTGTAAGGCTTGCAGCTTTTCTCAAATTATACAGAGCATAGGATAACTGATTTAGTCTCTGTACTACATTAGTTATGTGCGATTTCCAAGTTAGCCTATTGTCTAGTGTTAATCCTAAGAATTTAATGGAATGGGTCTCTGTAGCTAATTTTCCTGAATAATTTATATGAATATTTAAGGGGTCATTATTACGTTGCTTAAAATTAATTAAATGGGTTTTTGTCCGGTTTATTGTCAATTTATTTGATGTCAGCCAATTAATTGTAGATTTCAATGTGTTATTAATGTCACTTTCAATATTGTTATTAGATTTGTCATAAGTAAATAAAATAGTACTATCATCAGCATACATATAAAAAAAGTGTTTGGTTACATTGGGCATGTCATTTATATAAATAATAAATAATAATGGACCTAAGACTGTCCCTTGGGGGACTCCATGACAGACTGACCTTTCACTTGATGAGTAAGAAGTCTCTACGTTAGTGTGCGGACTAATCCTTCGTATGTGTGTTACTTGTTGACGATTGCTGAGATACGATTCAATGAGTTTATTTACGTTCCCCCTAATGCCATAACATTCTAGTTTCTGAAGAAGTATCTTATGATTAACTGTGTCGAAGGCCTTGGACATGTCCATGAACAGAGCAATGGTATTTTTTCGGAGGTCTACACCTGTGTATACTCGTTTTAAAAATTCATGTAATGCCATATTTATGGATTTATTTTTCCTAAATCCATATTGCTGGCTTGAGAAAATATTATTTGTTTCAAAATAATCATTTAGTTTGAAATTGATAACACTTTCAACGACTTTAGAAAATATCGGTATGAGAGCTATAGGACGATAATTACTCATGCATTTTTTGTCATCTTTTTTGTGTAGAGGTAAAATAGTTGTGACTTTAAGTCTATCTGGAAATATACCTTGCTCTAAACATTGATTTATAATATAGCAAAGAACAGGTGCTATTATATTTGATACACACTTTATGATTTTGGTGCAGACGTCATCATATCCAACACTATTACTATTTTTAAGTGAGTCAATTATTTTTTTAATATCTGCTGGAAAAGTGGGTGACAGAAACATTGACTTTGGATAATTATTAATAAATGTTAGATTGGAAACATTGCCAGCGCTGGTGGATACAGTGTCAGCAAAATAATCATTAAAGGCATTAGCTATTTTTGTTGGGTCTCTTATTTCTAAGTCATTATTCAAGATACTTGATATATTTTCTTTTGGTAAATTACTCTTATATGTATTGATCACTTTCCACGGGCGTAGGCGTTATAATTTCACTGTATTGAAATATGTATTATTTGCATACATAATATTATCCTCAATAGTCATAATATAAATCAATAGTATGTATGGTATGTTGATTTATAAATCAATGAAGGAATCAATTGTGCATAGTAATGGCAACACTTTTATCTGTCATATTGAACTGATTGTATTTTGATTTACATTCGTGTTTAGGTTTGCTTGACTTGCATCGTGAATGTTTTCTAGTGGCTTGTGTATTTACGACGACCGTTGGCTTTGTTTCTGGATTCTGTTTTCGACTTCCCGACTGACCCCGGCTTTCTTGGACTTTGGATCTACGCGCATCATGATTTACCTCTGCTATTCGCACCTCGGAGCACTTATTTTGTCCTAAGTAACTATGGCGGCGGTTATTTTTTGAATAGATGTGAACTTACCACGGTTGTCATAAACATATCAGCTGTTTTACTTATTTATATATAGAAAGTAGTATAATTATTACAAAAATTCGTTCCATGATCTAATATAATATTGAAATCTTGTTAACCTTATACGCCTTAATACATAAATCCCATGTTTTACATAAAAAATAAATATACAGGGCGATAGAATATTAGTACCCCTTCAAAATGCATATTGTTTTATTTATGTCCATTCCAGGCCACGTTTGTATGGGCCGGTTGCCGATCTCCTTTAACAGCATGAAGTTAGTTCTAGGTGGTATGAAAATTGATAACTATGTTCAAGTTGTATATTCTAGTATTTTTATTTAAATAAAATCTCTTCGATTAATTTCAATATTTATCGTTAATCACTACTGCATTTTAATTATTTTTTATCCATACGCCAAAGAAGTATAACTTCTAACGCGTATACATAAGTACGAGACACACACACACACACATTGTGTGTGTGTGTCTCGAATTTTTTTTAAATAATTTACTATTAATACCTATTATGTAAAAACATTATCTTTCTGCACTCCTCCGCATGAACTTTAACTATTCCAAATTTCATTCCACCCATCCTAGCAATTTTCCTAAAAACGGGTACCAAGTTTTTGCTTCACGTATTAATATTATTATGATGGCGCGGTGGAAAGTTCATTTACGTATAATTTAGGTATGTTTACTTGTAAGGAGACATATTGCATGCGATATAAATAAATTATGCGGACATGTTTCGAATACAAAAGAAAGCATATTTTTAAAATACCTACACCGCTGAGTGCGCAGTTTGTTATAAATTACGAACGCATTTGTCACTTAATGAAAATATAAATAAGTCCTCAAATCACAACATGTTTTTTTAATAACTTTAGGCAGATTATTCAGAGTGGTGTGCAAGCCATCCGGTGGGGCCGTTGAGCCCAGGAGGTAGCGGATCTATTCCCACACCGAACCATCTTTAACTTCAAGTATTCTTTTTGACGGGCCTGGTGTAACTGTTTGTGTTCCAGACTTCTAAACCAGAGGTTGTGGATTGTAGTTGTGGCAATATTATGGCCATATACCATCTTCATAGAAAGTAAAATCCTAACAGCAACAAAACAATGATACAACACATGAAACAAAAGAAATATGTCTAGACTCTTATATAGTGTGCGTGTGTGTGTCTGTGTTTGTATGTGTGTATGTGTTTGTATGTGTGTGTGTGTGTCTGTATGTATGTGTGTGTGTGTGTCTGTATGTGTGTGTGTGTCTGTATGGGTGTGTGTGTGTATGTATGGGTATGGGTGTATGTGTTACTGCATGTGTGTGTGTGTGTAATGTGTGTTTTAATCGATTAAAATGTAATATTTACCAGAATTCCTGAGCTCGTTGATCTTGTAGGCGAGGTTGGCCCACACGCGGCGCGCCGCCACGGCGCTGAGCCGGCCCACCGTCTGCACCGTGTGCAGCGCGGGGTCGTTGCTCACCGCTACAATTTCGTCTACAATTAACATACCCATTATTCGTATGGCGATAGCCAACTGTACGAAAGTTAGTTGGCATGCACTTATAACTATGTTAGGTACTTAAATATGCTCAGACTTTTTTACTATCTATCTCGTTGTCTAAAGGTCAACCGCAGATAATGAGGTCCTGTGTTCAAATCCCGGGTCGGGCCACAAAGTGATTTAGGGAATATTCGATGTAGGCAGTGGGAGAGATGTATGGGAAACAGGCGTGAGTCTATGTATGTAGAGGTATGTATGTAAACACAGAACAAATAAAAGTGCTTATCGCACAAAGATTTGCATGCACCCACGACCTCTGGCTGGAGATCAAGGTCATAAAAAAACCTGTGTATACATAGCTGTAGAACCGCACTCATGCGCAAAAGTATCGTTTGTATGTGTATATCTACTACACATATTTATTAAGGTCAGATTTTGTTGAAAAATCGAATTTCAATTAAATTCTACGAACATTCTTAGCAAGTAGGGTCTACTATAATTAAGCTTTTAGAAAAGGGAGTTGTGGCCGTATACGCGAAGCCCTTAAGCGAAAAAAATATATATGGGTATATGTTTTTTCCCTTTGGAGTGGAATCAATTGGACCCTGGGCCCAGAAGCACAGGTTGTCATTGAGGAGCTGTCCAGGCGTCTTATCAAGTCCTTACCACACAACGGGGTAATGTTGCCAGCTTTATGGGCATCAGGTGACGATTTGAATTCAGTTTTTATTTACAGGTATTTAAGATTAATAGTATGTACGTTTTGATTTATGATTTAGAAAATAATTCTCAATTTTGTTATTTTTTTTGAAGTTTGGGCCTAGCACCTTTATTAGAATAGAATAGAATAGAAATACATTTATTCAACACGAACACACAAGAAATGAGTAATTACAAGGTATAGCATAATACAAACACAAAAAATAATAAATATCGAAAAAATAAAGAATGTACAATAGCTCCTGTATGTTCGTTTACAAGTTATGGTATAATAGCTTAATTAGGGTGCCAGTCACCACACCTGTAAGACAATAACATCAATATATTGCTTTTGAACCAGTTTGTTCTTAGCAAAAATGTTGAACCATTTTCTGTATTTTAATCTAATGTACAAACTCTGATGTGTTGTGGTGATAAATAAATTTTATTTATAATTACTATTAATTTCGATCAATAACGTGCGTTATCTTAATTAAATTATACATTAGCCTCTTATTAAAACGTATACAATTTTATTGCACGCAAAGGATAACAAAATGATACGATTTACTAGATCCTTTACTTATCTATGTGTATTAAAGGATTATCAAGTTATTATCTGTCAAGGCCATTATTATGCAGAGGTATGGTTGCACAATTTTATATTTTGTTTCAGCTTAGCATTGTTCTATGTATAGATGTTAATAGTCTGATACATTGTTCACACACGGTCATCTGATCACAAATTAAGCAGAGCTTGTACTATGGAAAGCAGATAATTGTCTCCCACTTGTTTTGGACTTATGCACTATTCTTCTTGCTTCTTTGTCGTGTAGTTACCGTAGTGTCAGAGTTGTCCAAGCTGCCCATTAAGCATCTGACATGACTTGATGTTTATCATGTCCATCGAAGAACGCGCAAAAATTAACCACTTTGATGGTTACCAATCTATAAAAGTGACCGCGCGCCTAGACAGGCATAACCACCGAGGGCATTGAGGGCTATGAGAGTCATAATATCCTAAATAATAATAATATCCTGGGACATTACACACACGGCCATCTGATCCCAAACTAAGCAGAGCTTGTACTATGATAACCAGATAACTGATATACTACATATGTATGTATACTATTTTTCTTTTGTAAATACATACTTATATAGATAATGTACACCCAGACTCAGGACAAACAGACATGTTCATGCACACAAATATCTGTCCCGGGTGGGAATCGAACCCACGAACTGCGGCGTGAAAGGCAGCGTATCTACCAACCACGCCAACAGGCCCGTCGGCTAATCTTCGTAGAGATTGGCGGCAGTAGTTAAAACAATGTATTGAAACTTACTGCTAACTTCTTCTTGAGGTCCCACTGGTGGCAGGTAATGATTGAGCAGCTCCATGGCATACATGGCTCCAGTATCTACGCTGTGTACTGCCTTCTGGCCGTAGGCGGTGGATAACAGGGCGTTGGCTTTAGCCCAGGAGAGCTCCTTGAGGGACTGCACACGTTGCTCTGCGGCGACACGGGCTCCGTATACCTGTGTGACAATAATTATATTCCTTTTAGTATTATATTAAGGTGCCTTGGTACTGGCGACGTTGAGCATCTAGGCGCAAGGTGTGTCCACAGATGGGTAACCGTCTAGAATTGTCAAATTCGGTGAGTCTCCGTGCTTCAGAGAGCACGATTAGTTGTTGGTTCGGATTGTAGTTGTAAAAATCAGTCGTCACTACTGATATTTATTTTTGAAGTGTTCTATCAACTTTGAGTAAAGTCTAGTTTCCTTTATTGCAACTGGTTATTTGAACGCCATTTAAGAAATCCAGGTTCGGCGACTTAGCCGGTAGAGTATTAAATCAAAGGTTTTAATTTCAAAATATTATAAAGCTAGAAATAATGTCGAACATAATGTCATTGACCGATCAAAACGATTGAAACATGTCTACAATAATGCAAGTTAGATTTTATAGAATTTAATAGTCACGATTGACCTGTATAATATATATTGAAGGTCACCAAACTGCTACGTGCGCTCATTTCGTTAGAAACATAGGTACCTATGTATGTACGTACACGTGTAATCCGCTGTATAAACATTATTTCGTAATTACTCGAATAAAAAATGGAGGAGAGTATTAATTTAAATTGTTACGCGATAATTAATTTTTAAACCTCGACGCCGGCGCCGGGGGTGTTATAAGTTTGACGTCGATGTCTGTCTGTGGCACCGAAGCTCTTAAACGGGACCGATTTCGATATGGATTTTTTCATTTGAGAGCCAGTTTCCTTCTGGTGGTTCTTAGCTATGTTTGGTTATATTGCTCCAGCAGTGTAAAAGTATCAGCTCTTTTCCAAAATGATGTAATTATAGTTGGGAGTCGCGGGTTTTCTAACGGTTAGGTTATGTTATAATATAATCTTTTTTGTTTGAACTACGTGCTTCCTAACTTTTTTAACCCTTCACTTCAGAGCGGTCGCGTAGTGACATTCTCTAACGCATTTATAAGACGTTTCTTTCTCTTCAAAAATTTTCCAAAAATTATATTATGTAATACCTGCTCCCTAATGGAAGTTATATTTAGTTAACAGTATAACTAGTCTAATACGTATTCACTCTTATACCCGCTGACCTGGATTAAACTGGAAACCTACACGGGGGTACACCGCGCGGCCTCCAACAGCAGTAGCTGCACAAATACACACTAGCATAGGTAGAACTAGCTCCTGCCAAGTCTGTAAAGTAGGTCATTTTAACTTTTACTGCATCACCGGAGCATGTAGGCGAGCGGGTGTAATTTTACCTACGGTTTTTCTGAAAGAAATCGCTGTCGTACTGCCGGTTGGCGTGGTTTCCTTTCACGCCACAGGCCGTGGGTTCAATTCCCACCCAGGGCAGAAATTTGTGTGCATGAACACATAATAATCCATATAAGTATGTATTTACAAAAGAAAAGTAGTATATGTAGTATATCAGTCAAATAGCTAGGGTAGGATCCTCAGCGGCGAGGATCGCGTTGCCCCCTTAACACGTGATCGGTAATCCCGTGCAAGTGATCTGACCCCCATTTCGAATTCCATCTTTTTACTTGAGTGGCCGCCTGAGCTATGGCCCGAACCCCATAAGAGTGCCCTCGGGTATTAGTCGCTTAAATTAAGTTACTGGTTGAGAGCCTTTTGCGCTAGCCAACTGCTCGTTGTTTTAAATTCTTTAATTTTAATATACAATTGCTAAATGTAACAATAATAGCTTAGTAACTTGCTATTTATTTAAGGATATTAAAAATATATGTGACGAAACAGACCGCACGGAAGGACTAATTCAAAATATTTTGGTGCTTAAATTACTGTTTTTAAACTGTGTTTATGTAATACATTGTGAGCTTGACAAGTACAAGTGTATGTAAATACCCAAGTGCTGAATAAATTTCATTTCATTATAACTGGTTCCCACAGTACAAACTGCTTAGTTTGGGATCAGATGGCCTTGTGTGAATAATGTCCCAGAATTTCATTATTATTTTAAATTGTATATTATCTGAAACTATACTGTATATCCATTTTTTATTTGTCATGTGCAATAAAGTGTACCTATATAAATCCATGTTAACATTAACATTGACGTCATTCGCACTAAATACGCACTTATAAAATTATCTATCATACATATCTGGACGCAGGCAGCGCGACCATTATGGAATCCATTGCCCAGCAGTGGTCCTTTTTCTGCAAACATGATGATGATCTTTATTCTTTTAGCTTACAGGCAGTGGTTAGGTACTTTGGAATCAGAGTGGTTGCGAGCCGCCCAGGATGCCTCTGTTCATAAGACCCTCAGTAATTTAACCAATTTGACTGACCGCGTGTGTGCTTCACCTCGCCGATCACTTACGGACCGGTGAGTGCAACTGGCCCTGATTATAATAATAATAATATCCTGGGACATTATTCACACACGGCCACCTGAACCCAAACTAAGCAGAGCTTGTACCATGGAAACCGGATAACCGATATACTACATATACCTACTACTTTTCTTTTGTAAATACATACTTATATATGTAGATAATATGTGCCCCGCTTTACCTGCGTCAAACTTTATAAATCATAGCCTATGTGTTATTCGGATATAAATAATTTATAAGCTATATTACTCCGAAGTGTTATCAAAATCCGTTCAGTAGTTTTTCCGTGACAGAGTAACAAACATCCATACTCACAAACTTTCGCCATTATAATATTAGTGTGATTACACCCAGACTCAGGACAAACAGACATGTCCATGCACACAAATATCTGTCCTGGTTGGGAATCAAACCAACAACCAACGGCGTGGAAAGCTAGCAATTACCAACCAGGCCAACATATCAATCACTACATACGACGGTCACCGTAGCCTAGTTGGTAGTGGTCCTGCCTACGAAGCTGGTGGTCCTGGGTTTGAATCCCGGTAAGTGCAAATATTTGTGTGGTGAGCACGAATATTTGTTTCTGAGTCATGGATGTTTTCTATGTATTAAGTATTTATCTATCTATATAAGTATGTATATCGTCACCTGGTACCCATAGTACAAGCTTTGCTTAGTTAGGGGCTAGGATGATCTGTGTGACATTGTCCCTTGATATTATGATATTATTATGACATAAGTGCATCATAATAAGATTAAACACATGCCAAAGTACAAGTTCCACACAAAACAGGCTCACATCCGTTCGTAATGCCCTTGGAGATATTTACATAACTCCTGACCTACAAACGGTGCAGTAATCAGCGCGTTGGCAACACCGACGTGATGTAGCAAGGATGGTCCGGTTCATTGTCCACGCGTGTGCTAGCGCCGTTATCTTATCGACTTGTTGCGTCCTTTGGCACGCCCTATGTTAGTGTAGAAAACAATTTAAAATACGGCTACATATCAAGCTATACATCATCTATACATATAATAAAATCGTAGGAAATTCGAATTCAAATTATTTTATTTGCAGAAATATGGGTCTTACATTGGTCTTATTTCTTATTATAATTACCGTTCCATATTAGCCTTTCGGCGTGCAAATGTCTTACACATAAAAATCAATTTTAATTTATTTAACAAACTCAAAAGAGTCAAAACTGTACATTGAAATTTAAATTGGTTTTTAAAAGGATACTGGGTACAAAATAAGTTTTTAATATTTTTGTCTGTTTATCTGTTTGTATGTCCGGGTCAAACTCAAAAAGTACTACATGGGTTTACTTCAAATTTTGCATGCATATTACTAAGAGGTCGGTTCAACATATAGGGTACATATTATCACGCTATCACCTACGGGCGAGGAACTGTGATCATTTATAAAGTTTAACGCGGGTAAAACCGCGGGAACAGCTAGTTTCCAATATAAGCTGACCACTCATTTTATGGACATCCTATACAACGCGAGCTCAGCTTGTACTAGAAATGTATAGTATGATATGTAGCCATGTGTATGTACGTCCTATGTTAGTGTAGAAAATATTTAAAATAGATGGAAATAAATATACATATCTGAACTACTATTATAAATGAAATGATAGGTTATTTATTACAACCGAGAACTTTACGTAGGCACAGGAATGTAGCACAGAAAAATATACTAAAATCACTTTTGGCCAAACCTGGTATTTGAATGTAAAACGACATTATCTACATATATAAGTATATATTTACAAAAGAAAAGTAGTATATGTAATATACTCGTATCAGTTATCTGGTTTCCATGTTTTTATTATTATATTATCTGCGGTTCAAAACAATGTCAATTCCATTTATACTGGGATAACTAAAGATAGATCTAACGCTTTTTTAAGTAGCGGCAAAAAATACGGACATAATGTCATACGCAACATTTAAATAGGTACCTATATTATCACAATGACAGTAGAAAAAACATGAAATTTTAACTACCGGCACGTTCAACTACCTGCTTCATGCTACCGGATAACTCGAACCGGTTACTGACTTAGCAGACGGAAACGCGACGCAACGCTTACGAACGACACCGCGAAGTAACACATAAATATTGCATACTGCCACTGCTGTGTGGTGACGGCGACAAATATCAGAATCAGAATATCATCACCCCATCTCATCCCGTGGGGGGCGTAGAAGTCGACCCGAGGGAATATCTACCAGACGGGCAGCAGCTTCCTTCTGATTACTATGACTATCTTACTGCGATCGCCAACCCGCCTGCCAAGCGTGGCGATTATGGCATATCCCCCCAAGACGATTCTTGAGGGAGGCTTGTCCAGCAGTGGACTTATTTAGCTGTAATGATGATTGCATACTGGCTATGCCCCGCGGTTTTACCCGAGTTAAACTTTATAAACTATAACAAATTATAATATTCTCCTGGGACATTATTTACACACAAGCCATCTGATACTCATACTCTCTCTGAACTCATATCCATCGTATCCTTCGTATCTTAACAATTTTTGCAATAAATTTCAATTTAAAACTTTGAGGTAAATAAAAAATAAAATAATAATAATATCCTGCGACATTATTTACACACAAGCCATCTGATCCCAAACTCAGCAGAGCTTGTACTATGAAAACCAGATAACTGATATACTACATTACAATATTTTTCTTTTGTAACGGCCAGTGGCGTGAAAGTTTAGTATTTACCAACTACGCCAACCGACCCCTTCTCGAGCCTATGTGTTAATCTAGGGTATCAGGTAACTGCATACCAGATTTCATTAAAGTCGCTACAGCCGTTTAGACGTGAAGAAGTAACAAATATACACACTCATGAACTTTTGCCTTAATAATTTATTTATTTATTTCTCTTCTCTTACAACTATTTTTACAGGTGTTAACCTAATGCAATAGTGTAACTATCTATTGATTGTAGCTTATTACAAATAACGCTATCTTCGTGAATTCATTCAGAGAACATGAAAACAAGTCAATTTTTTCCGCTACCTGGTTAAGGGTGTATAGTGCTCGTGTGAGCGGCGCCTTGCGTAGTAAGTTGGTGCGCCCTTGTGGCACGGCCAACAGTGGTGGCTGACGGCGTCGCCACACATATCTTTCAGGGGTGCAAAAACCTACAATTCTTAAAATGCAAGCGTTACTTATTTTATATAATATAATAATAATAGTGTGATCACAACACAGCAACAGACTAGCTACACTACCGTGTGTTTAAGAACAAAAAATAATACATGAACTTCAAAACCAACCAATCACTACTAATATTATAAATGCGAAAGTAACTCTTTAATTTGATACACAGATAGTCTAAACCCTGGGAAAGAACGTAGGCTATAAGGGGTTGAAAGCTTACAGCTACATATCCTACTAATATTATAAACGCGAAAGTTTGTAAGTATGGATGGATGGATGTTTGTTACTCTTTCACCTAAAAACTCCCGAATGGATTTTAATGAAACTTTACAATAATATAGCTTATACATCAGAATAACACATACGCTAAAATATATAAAGATATTGTATGAATTGTCCAAAATATGACAAGTTATTCTGGCGTGCACTGCCAAAACCCCTAGAGGTAGCACATCAAGCTACCCCAAGCTGTCAAATTTTGCCAATTGAAAGTGAACCTTATGCTTTTCTGATAAAGTTGAAAGTCTATAAAAGAAATTTGACAGATTGGAGTAGCTGGATGTGCTAGCGTCTGTACCTAGGTACACATCCTAATAATATGATAAATGCGAAGTTTGTGTGTATAGATGTATGGATGTATGTTTGTTACTCTTTTACACCAAAACTACTTCAACGCGGGTGAAACCGCGGGGCATAGCTAGTAATTTCATATAACGTTAGGTTAGAAACAGCGAGCCAATTAAAAGTTTTCACATAGCCCCATAATATTTTACAAGTGACACAAACAATGAGTGGATTAACTTACGGATTACCTAGGTGGATATACATACATACATACATAGACTCACGCCTGTTTCCCAGAGGGGTAGGCAGAGACAACGGATTTCCATCTGTCACGATCTTTGCATAATTCTTTTGCCTCGATTACTGTCATTATATTCTTCATACATGCTCGCCGGTTTAGGGTAGCTGGGCAGGACAGAAGTGGATATAATCGTAAAATACAACATTTACGTAAAGAAAAATATCAAGACCATGCGAGGGTAGATACCGAAACCCGAGCATCACGGAGACGACGCTGCCGAGCCACACCAGTCGACCCGTGACCACGGCTGGTGCAATCCATGCCGAAACGTCGGGTAATCAAGGTAATGATATGCCTTTATCTTTATCGCGATTGAGACCCGTGTCCACAGTATATACAATCATTTAAGTAGTAACATACGGGTACAGCAAGGCAACAGTTACAATAAATCGTGTTTGCTGTACTTTGAACCTCGATACAAGACAAACAACCTCAGGAAGTACAGATACCGAGTTGCATCCGCATCCGGAAAGTGACTTCTATTAAATTACTCGACAGTGCAAGTGTTACACGTTAGAGTTAGCTTATATTAGAACTAGCAGTACCCCGCGGTTTTACCCGCGTGAATCTTTATAAATTATCATAGCTCCTCCTCGTAAGTGATATCGTGATAATATGTAGCTTATATGTTGACCCGATCTCTTAGTAATATTCATGCAAAATTTGAAGAAAATCCATGCAGTAGGTAATTGTTGAGTTTAGCCCGGACATACATACAGACAAACAGACAAATTTCTAAAAACTATATTTTTGGCTTCGGTATCGATTGTAGATCAGGCCAAAAGTATCCTATAAAAAAAATATTTAATGTACAGTTTTGACTTTCCTACGATTTTATTATATGTATAGAAGATATATAATAATATCCTGAGACATTATTCACACATGGCCATCTGATCCCAAAATAAGTAGAGCTTTTATTATGGGAACCAGATAACTGATATACTACATCTACTTTTCTTTTGTTAATTCATACTAGTATAGATAAGTAGACGCAGACTTAGGGCAAACAGACATGTTCATGCACACAAATATCTGTTCACGACCTGCGGCGTGAAAAGCAAGTCAAAGGCAAAGTATCAACTTACAATATAACTTACACAACCGACTTGTAATCAAAAAGGTTACCTAGTTAATTTACTTTTTTCGTATGTTAGTTACGCATTTTCCAAGTGTGCGTGAACCGATACTGATAATTAATTATCTTGTTATTTGATAAGGAATGCTTTCAAAATTGTAGCAAATATATTGATATAATTTTGTCTAAATCAGATAGCAAAGTAAGGTCTTGGAAAAAAGTTTGATGTATATTTTTAAACAGTAATTATAACTTTAGGAAGTGCTTTCAAAATGAAGTTTCACTAGAAATCGTCAGGTAAGGAAGAAGCGGTATACCACTTCCTTGTTCCTTTCTCTCTATGTGTGTGTGTACCGCAGGTGGTCGGGTTTTCAATTCATCGCACTTTGCATCAACACCGTACCGTAACTCAGCCGAACACAAAAAAACACGGTCTGCCTATTGGTTAGAACTGATAGTATGATTGAGACATACTGAGAATCACTAACGAATTACCGACCTTTCCCGTCTATCCAGTTCCGGAGACCTTACTACACTCAGAACCACGAAATTAACATAGTTGGGCGATATGTTTCCACACTTAGCCCCTTAATTGGACCATTTTGCGTGATTTTATTTGGAAACTCAAACCATTTGGTTTATTCCCATTATCCCCCGCATGTCTGCCCCCGAATGGGGGATAATGGGAATTTTTGTGTCAACATCCCCCGAATTTGGAATTGGGGGAAGTTGGGAAGTGCTGTTCCCATCTTCCCCCGAATGTGTGCCCCCGAATGGGGGAAAATGGGAATGCTTGTGTCATCTTCCCCCGAACTGGAAATCGGGGGAATATAGGAAGTAAAAGTTGCATTTGTCCCCGAAATATTTTTAACAATTTTTTTTGGGCCACCCCACCCAAGTATTGTTTGATGAAATAAACATGATTTTTATTTATAACAATCCAAATAAATAATAAGCATTTTATATTACAAATTTCAACTGTAGTTTAGATAAAAGTACATTTTATCAGTAAATGATCTGGTAAAAAATTTCGTTTCAATAATTTAGCGCTCCGTAAGCGTAACGAGTGCGAGCGTGATAGATATACTAGAAAGATTTATGGCCCATTGACTCAGATTGTTGGCGGTCTCCTGCCCTCTAAACGGCCACGTCCAAAGTTAGGACCAGAACGAAACTCTAAGCTCTACATGACCAAGATAGGCCAATTAACATTTCGGGTTACCGGCGCACTCTATTTTATTTCTAGTGGATTTTTTTTGGAGAAAGCTATATCCTTCGTTCTTGTGGTGAAAGAAAGCCATTGAAAATTTCTAATATTTTAGCTAGATGGTGCGTTGTTTTCCATAACATGTGCGAGAAAGATAGTGAGACAAGAGTGAGACATCCTGTGTCGTGCCGCGACGGGGTGGGGATAGGATTCAACCAGCAGTCACCAGTTTTCTTTAGTTGAGTGAGGTATTGAATTTTGTGTTTTTACGACATTGTCGATTTACTGTGTGTCATTGATGTCATTTACTGAAATGTAAGTACATACAATGTATTTTATAAGTTTGCTATTACACGGGTTAGGAGTACGTTGCTTGTCATTAAAATTAATGTGTTAATTTACTTATAAAGAAACACCTAAGTATATTGACAAATTTTGAAACAAAAAGTAAGATTATATATTATTTTCAAATGTAACAAGTCATGTACCATGCTTATGGAGTTAAACTTTAGATACGGTGCAAGACATAGCGACATTTAAGTGTCCCCGACCGGCCATGATTGATTTTTGTATTATATTTTTAATTTAGCCTGCCCCGCCATTTACAGATAAATCAAAATGGCGGCTGACTTTGTAAAACATTAAATTCGCTTTCGTATATTATTGTAAATAAGCTGATTTATCTTATTTAGCTGATAGATATTAGAGCATTTATTGTATATTTTTATATTACTGATAGTTAAACGAAAAAAAATTCGGTACTATTTGTTTTATAAAAAGTTGGTAATCAAAATCTTGTTTTATTAATTCCTGTAAAAATACCTACCATGTTTATTTCATTCAAACAATACTTGGGTCGGGTGGCACAAAAAAAATTGTTAAAAATATTTCGGGGACAAATGCAACTTTTACTTCCTATCTTCCCCCGATTTCAAGTTCGGGGGAAGATGACACAAGCATTCCCATTTTCCCCCATTCGGGGGAAGATGGGAACAGTACTTCCCAACTTCCCCCGATTCCAAATTCGGGGGATGTTGACACAAAAATTCCCATTATCCCCCATTCGGGGGCAGACATGCGGGGGATAATGGGAATAAACCAACCATTTCCAAAGCTTGGCAATTGCATGATTATTACTTACTAACTGTGCCCGGCGGTTTTACCCGCGTAAAACTTTATAAATTATAGCCCATGTGTTAATCCAGGGTGTCAGCTAATTCCATACCAAATTTTATTGAAATATCTCCAGCCGCTTAGCCGTATAGAAGTAACAAACATACACACTCACAAACTTTCGCCTTTATAATATTAGTGTGATTTTCTGTATCTATTAATTTTATTTCCAATACAGTGTACCAATTTTTTTTCTTCTTAGATATAGCGTATTCGTTAGATGAAAGTACTTCCCCAGCTAGTTGTAAAGCGACATAACTGTTGTACCCAATGCAAAAACACACCAGCAGCTCGATAAAATCCAACCTATGGAACTTGTGTAAAAAGGTTACTGGTGTATTCGGTACAAAAATTCATTTACGCTGTGAAATGCTACCTGCCATGATTTTCCCTGAGATACTATAGCATTGATTTCTAATAAACTTCTTCTAATAAACTTCATTCATATTCATACACAGATCATCCTAGCCCCAAACTAAGCAAAGCTTGTACTACGGGTACCAGGTGACGATATACATACTTATATAGATAGATAAATACTTAAGTACATAGAAAACATCCATGACTCAGAAAGAAATATTCGTGCTCATCACACAAATATTTGCACTTACCGGGATTCGAACCCAGGACCACCAGCTTCGTAGGCAGGAGCACTACCAACTAGGCTACGGTGACCACCACCACCCTTCAAAAAGGATCAATAAGGTTTCCAAACGGGTAACGAGCGAATGATGCCGCAGATGTTATCAAGGCTACCATGAAGGACTAAAAGCTGCTTATACAAATTTAAAACTTACCTTATACACATATTATTCGCAATAAGGCTACTATTCGGTAAAACATTCTTCCATGTACGCTGCGGAAAGCTGCCGCCATGATTTTCCCTAAGATACTACAGCATTGAGCCCTTCAAAAAGGAACAATAAAGTTTCTGAGCAACACCTCAAGTGTAAATTTAAAGCTTACCTTATTCACGTGTGGTGAGATTCTGCTCATAACAGCATGTTTAGTTGTCTCCACGATGACCTTGGGCTGTTCAGTGACGAGGGGCACTCTCTTCTCGAGCTGGTCGATGGCGGCGGCGACTCTTGCGTCTCCCGCCACCAGCGGCGCGACCACGTAGGGTGCGGCCGTATGCGCCGCCGCTACCACGCCCGCTTCGGCGGTCGACAGCGCCCATTCCAACAGGGAGTGAGCTCCTGATAGAAGACTTTATGGTGAGGATGCGTGCCATAATAAGAAAACATAATAATCGAATGGGCCGTTAAAAATGACTGCATGTGTGGCGCAGCTGCTAAGATAGTCGCCTCACCGTTTCGTGTCTCGGGTCGATTCCCGCGCCGGACAACTATTTGTGTAATCCATAATAGTTATTCTGAGTCTCTCTTAATTACATCACCATACCATTAAGGAGGCAGGTAAAGCACAATATATAATTTATTTATTTATTTATTTTATTTTAAAACTTTTGCACATGAAAGTACACAGGCGGACTTAATGCCGTAGGCATTCTCTACCAGTCAACCTTGGGGTGATGCGGAGAAAAACAAGGTAGGTGCACTTTAAAAACGTCTTGTGTGGATTATCATTGTAAATATATAATTATGAATAATTACATACAATACATAAATAAAAACTATAATAGACTAATATATATTTATAAATAAATATACCTAGAGAACAATTAACGATAGAAGAGAGTGCTATTGAGCTGATTCTGCCAACATTTTTTTGGAAATGTGTTCGCGCATTTTCTTTTTAAAAGAAAAACGACTCGTTGCCATCCTGATTTCGGAAGGAAGAGAGTTCCAGAGAAGAATGGATTGAACAAAAAAGGAAGAATGTAGAAAGTCAGTACGATGAGGTGGACATTGAAGTAGACGGTTGTGAGAAGAGCGTAGATTTTTGCTATGAAGATATTGAAATTGAGAAGTCAAATAAGAAGGAGAAGTAGGCGAGTCTAATAGTGAAAATAGGGTAGTTAAGGCTCTCAAGGTTCTGCGCTGCCGAATAGGGAACCACTTTAGTTGAGCTCGGTAGCTACTCACATGGTCATATTTACGAAGATTGAATATGAATCGAATGCAGTTGTTCAGAAGTCGGTCTAGTTTATTGAGGTGATCTGCATTCAGGTATATATAATCGTTGCTACTCTGTTATGTGACAAAGGTCTTTGAGTATTTATTTGACTTTTTATTACTAAATTTAAACTCATAACTGGGAAATCATAAATAATAGTCTGTCTAACTCTATCTCAATATATAATTTAGTTCCGATTCCGCTACGAGTCGCTACACATTGTCGGTTACGTCAACATTAATGACAGATGTCAAATTTGTACTAGCTGAGTTGTATGTTATTTTACTACGCCTATAGTGCAAAATGATCAAAGGCTATGTTGTCCTTAAAGGACTCATGAGCTTACTAATTATAAAATCTGAGGTAAGACATAAAACATACAACATTTTTCCACCTCACACTATGGGAGTTTTAGATACCATCCATAGGCATTGGGAAAAAAGTTATCAAACCACAGAGTCCATTATAAATCAATTTGTAGAATACGTTAAATATGGGTTCATTGACTGTTATGTTAATTAGACCCTATCTATATATTATATGCTGTATAACAGTAATGTTTGTGTAGAGATACCGAATGATACCTATTTATAGAGGAACATTTTATCCAAGAACACAAGTGCACAGGGTTACTTACTACTACTCTTATCACCTTGTATTTATTTGCAGCTTATAAATGATATTTTCAGCTGAAATAGAATTATACAATTTTCAAGTTGTTAAAATATATTCTGTGGTACTTTTACAACAGACTGACAGACAGACTAGGAAGAATAAAGAAAGACTACAATACACATCCTACTAATATGCCAAATTTTGTGAGTATGGATGTTTGTTACTCTTTCATGCAAAAACTATGGATTTTGATGAAACTTTATAGTAATATAACTTAATAACTGTGCCCCGTGGTTTTACCCGCATTAAACTTTATAAATTATAGCCTATATGTTAATCCAGGGTTTCAGCTAACTCCATACCAAATTTTATTAAGATCATTCCATTATAATTATAATATGATTAGTAGGATATATCCAAATAACACCTAGGCTATAGTTCATAAAGTTTAATGTAGGTAAAACCACAGGCACAGCTGGTTAAAACATTATATTTAAATTATGTAAGTTGATTGTAATGCCTAATTTATTTTTCTAATCAAGGTACTGGTCCACTTACACTTAAAATCAAATATATGAACTTATAGTTTGGAGTATTTTATTAATTAACTAGCTGTGCCTCGCAGTTTTACCCACATTAAATTTTATAAACTATCACAGCTCATCCCCCGTAGGGTAGGTGATAGCATGATATTATGTAGCCTAAATGATGACCGACCTCTTCATGCAAAATTTGAAGTAAATCCATGCAGATGTACTTTTTGACTTTAGCCCGGACATACAAACAGACACAGAGACAAAAATTCTAAAAACTATATTTTTGGCTTCGATATCGATTATAGATCACTCCCCAAGTATTGTTTAAAAAAATATTAAATGTACAGTTTTGACTTTCCTATGATTTTATTTTATATATGAATAGATGAATAGATTTAGATTCACATTGATTCTAAACTGTAAATACCCAAGTGCTGAATAAACATAGTTTATATATAATTAACACAATTTTACCTACAGCCAGAACATAAAACGTGACTAGGTATTCATCATTGTAATTATTGGAACCAGTGAATTCTTGTAGAACCAGTTTTATGCACCTGTCTTATATCAAGTTACAAGCATGTCTTCAATTTTGTATGAGTCTTCAGTTAAGTGAAATTAATTTAAACAGGTTACTGTGTGACAACTATTGAGAGAGTGACCATGAGGAAAGGCAGGTCACATGAATGGGGCTGTATAGCTTTGTTATTGTACATTTTTATAGAATGTAGAATGCAATGTAGTCATGACACTGAACAAATAAAGAAAAACAGTGAGGTAATTTTTTTTTCTTTTTCATTGGAATTTTTGCATCTAGACAGGCCTGTTGATGTGGTTGTTAGATATACTACCTGTCACGCCGCACACCCATTATACCATTCATAAATATTTGTGTGCATGAACATGTCTGTTTGTCCTGACTAGGGGCGTAAATTATCTACTTATTTTTATTTATTAACATCAGGTTTACCCACAGCTTGATAATTTTTTAACAAATTAGACTTACATACTAGCCAATTACGGCTTAACCAACATTCTCCAAATCAAGACGAATAATCGGCACTTGAGATTATTTAGGCTATAGAACAATGAAATACCTACGACGAGTTAACAGTAGTTTTAAGTGACTTCAAGATTTTGAACTTGAAACAATTTAAGGAATCATGGTGTATGACTGCATCCAGTACAGATTTCAAGAAAGAGTTCATCTCTACAAACCCTATTGAGCGGTGAGTTTATCCCGATGTTGGTTTTAGAAGGTTGAATGTGATACATGTTCGTTATAGGATATCTGGGTATTTTAAATGGTACATTCAGAGCTACGTGCGTAATCAGTTCAGAGCAATCTAATTTATTGTTAGTTAGTTTGAAGAGGAACATTTAGATTTAATGGTATGTATACAAATGCAAAAGAAAAATAGTATATAGGTTATCTGGTTTCCATAGTAGAAGCTCTGCTTAGTTTGGGATCAGATGGCCGTGTGTAAATAATGTCCATAAAAAATGGCCCATTTTAGCTTTATAGTCAAGTACTATGTGTGGAGGTGAGGCCCTTGTGTGATCTACATATGTTCATTAGGATAAAATTCTTAAATATATTCCAGAAAACTTGAATGCTAATTTTTAAATATGGGCAGTTTGATACTTTTTTCCCAGAGCTCCACAACAAATATGAGGTGGAGTAGCTCTGTAAATTTCTGAAGTTAACACCATCCTCATGGGTTTAAAATGTGGTGATTTCTAGTCCTCTACTAGGGTGTAAGGAAATAATGGAATTTACTCAGCGCCTGGGTTAACATAGATATGTACTTGTCAAGGTCATGATGCAGCAGTATAGTCCAATACAATATTAAATACATATGATTTTCATCAGTCTGGCCTATCTATCATACAGTTTGATGCTCACGCCTTATGTGCATGCACAACTTCCTAATTAAGCTTTTATGACAAGTTATAACTGCAGTATGACCACATAGAATGCCATTAATATGTATAGATTTAACTTTGTATCACCATAATGTAATAAGTATTAAATGTTGCATTATTTAGCTACAGGTTTCTACCAAACACAAATTATAGATTACTTTCACAAATTCTCAAAATCAATATCCTATTAAATTTTTACCAGTTTTTAATATAATTCTAGTAACTTTTTAAGCTATAAAAAACTAAAAATTGATGAAATCACATGAAAAAGCAAATAATAATTGATTCACTTTGAAGCAGTGATCAAAAGGTACAATAAAATGAGGTCTCAATTATTTGACTCTGACGAGGGTAGATGTAATAAAATGGTTTTCAATATTGAGGTTACTGCAACCCTCTTGCAGTGATCATGCCAAAGTATGGCAGACCGCATTATATAACTATTCTATCTAGAATGAAATATTTACCTTTAACTCTGGTATAAAATGCTCCAACTTGTCCAACAGCGGCTTCTACAGTGGGCAGAGCCATCACTTTCTGCACCGACTGCAGCTGAGGTATAGACGGGGAACTTACTTCTGTGGCCATCTAGAATAAAAGAATAATTATTATTCTTGAAGAATGTTCTAGATTCAACTAGATCCTACCAGAATTTATAACAATTAAACTGATGGTTTTTTACTAAGCCTCTATACAAGAAACGGTGACAGTATAGTTAAAATAAAACCTTAAGATAGTTAATTAAAAAAAGGACAATCTAGAAGTTTATCATGTACACTATTTGTATTTCTTCAATTTCTTATACAGAAATATATGCATAAGCATAAAAGAGAAATTGTTGCGATACCAAATTACCCTCATGAAGGCCCAACAATTATTCGAATTAATTGACTTCATTAACCGAATTTTAATAGAATAAAATGGAAGAAAAAACGCATATGAAAGCACATAAATTAATGACTACTGATAATTCAAATTTAATTAAGACTACCAACCTTCCTTTGCAATTTTAAACAAGCCGAAATATGAAAATGTAAATCGGTTTAGTTTTATAAATAATACGAACGACACTTCTAATTACTTGTTATACGCAATTCTAAAAACAGACTGAATGCCTGGACGTTTGATGTAAAATTATATACGTGATATGAAGCAGATATGAACAACCACCGAATGACGCCGAAATGATTATTTTATTTTTATGAATCAGTCTGTCGCTTTGTTTTTGGACTTTGAACACCACGGCATATTGTGCAATGTGCAATATAATACAATCGACTAATATTAATTAGGATTTAGTTAGTCGATTCTATTATAGCCTTTGCAGCATAAAATGAGTAAATGTGCACTCTAGTACTAACAATACGTGGTATCATAATTCATACAATAATTATTTATACATAAAAAGCGCCCATGTCGTTATTATTTGAACTAATTAATTTTAATCCAAGGAATCGATTTTGCAATATACTATAGAATGTAGTGCAAGTAACATCACTCACTGTCACTTGTCAGTCGTCAGATTGCAACAGATGCATTCTAACAAGAAAGAGATAGCCGACGTTGATTCCTTTACAAATATAAAGAATAGAAAAGGATGTCAATAATGATATAGCGCATGTATACTTAGGTATTTTATATCTATTACTTATACAGTTATACTTAGCTCATAGTTATCCCAAAAAAGAAATAAGACGATCAATAGGTACATTAATCTTTTTACAAAGTAAACATCCTTATGACGGTAAAAGTTTTTTTATTATTATAACGTCACGACTGTATTATGTTGGTTGGTCGCCAAATGCCAATAAAGAACATTGATCGAAAGATTTGTAGAACAAGGCCAGCACACGTGTACAAACATTGGATGAGCCGTCTGTTCTGATTGGTTATACAGTTCAGTCTCATTTGTTTTGGAAACTTATTCGGTCGCTTTGGCAGTGTAATAAAGTCGTAGTGAATCACATAATATATACATATACCTATTGAAATGTCGTGTTTGTGGAATAATGATACGGTGTTGGAGTTTCTGGAATTTTATAGACGAGAGCAGCACCTTTGGGATCCAAAGCATCCTTTACATAGAAATAGAAGCGAAGTTGGCGAAGCCTGGGTCCGAATTCAATCGTCATTAAGTATTCATTATTCTATTGTTGATTTAAAAAAGAAAAAGGAGTCTCTAATGACGTCATTCAGAATGCATCTTAGTAAAAAGAAAAGCCAAGAGGGTTATCGCACGACTTGGTTTGCTTATCCCCTTATGGAGAGCTTTCTTGGTGTCAAATATGAATGTGATAGCACAAATCAATTGGAAAATGAGGTAAAATACCAAAACATAATAATCTACTTATCTAGTGTTGAAATATTCAAATAACATTATAGGTATAGTGTATTGAAAACTTGTTTAGACGAGTAAAATTTTTCATGGAAAATGTCAATATTGGCCGAAATTGGAACCAATTGCGCCATCAATGTTACTACATTTGTGATGTATTTATAATTTTCTTTTAGTTCAGGTTGTAGTGTCACGAGTTCGATGCCCAATCGGGGTAAGATATTGGTAGAACCTACAAATATTGGTCCCAAGTCATCAATCTTGGCGGCCGCGGCGACGACTATTTGCGTAGTCCCTAAGTAAAGGAGAAAAATCTTTTCACTTAAAGCTTTGTTACCTCGTTACCTAATGTTTCATGCGTTGAAGTAAGATTTTGATTTATTTGTGTCCCTACTTGGTTACAAAAACGTAGTTTGTTATATTCTCTTTGCCTAGTTATACCTAGAATAATATAAATTAAAGTAAATAAGTAATTAGTTATTGCTTTGTTAAAATAAAAATTAGCAATACCACTTAGGTAGCGATCCTGATTTATATCCTGGAATTCCCAAATACTTATTTCAGACATTCCAAAACTCTAAATAGATATATATTCAGGCGTAAGTTAATAAAATGGTCGCATGTTATCGTTATTTCAGTAAATATAAAATTAAATTTCAAAAGACTGAAGTTATCAATAATATGCTTATATCTCGGACGAATACGAGGCTTATATAATTTATATAACTATTGGCGTTGCCAAATATTATAGAGGTACCTACCTAAATGTATACTTTTTTCAGTTATAAGTAAAATGCGGAGCAGTCTTTGGAGACTGCCTATAGAAATGAAAACAATTTATTCACTTCTAGCTTAAATAATCTAGAATGAAATAGTTGATAAATAACTGAAATAAACTAGTTAATGGTATTGAGATAGTTAAAGATCTTTGTAGATATATAATGTGTTCTAATAACGCACGGAGGTATAGGTATCTATATACGCATTATACCTATACGTAAAGATCATAGAAAGCGTACGGTGACGATGATACGATTTCGTAATTTGTAAACCAATTTGGGGAATCAGTTTGTATTCAACTTTTTTTATGGGACCATTCCGTAAGCATTACGGAATGGTATTATGTTGTATGTATGTATTTTATGGTTTTTTAAATACCTACCTAATTACCATGTTCGTGCCGTTTGTTAAAAAGAGAAGTCGAAATCAGTTGTTTCTAAAACAGTAATTGTGTATATATGTGTATATTACAAAAAGTACCGACTCCTAATGAGTTTTATATCCTTTGTTTCAGTTCTTCACGAGTACCGAAACTTATGTTACGCAAGCCGGAGGCCCCGACCATCAAACAAATAATATCAACAGAAGCATTAGCATACCTGATTGTAAAAACATTATTATCAAAGAACAAAAACCCGTAAAGATATCTCTAAAAAGTTCGTCTAAAAGCCCGTCAGAGTTAACTTACACATATACACACAAACCACGTATGGGCGAAGCTGCTAGCCAGCAGCGTAATGGAAACGAAATGGACGAATATGATTTGTACGGCCAATTGTTAGCCAAAAAATTAAGAAAACTTGATGAACATCAACGTGATTTGGCGATGCACGAAATCGATAACGTCATGTTTCGCGCTAAAATGCAAACACAACCAACTCAAGCTAGAAGTTACTCCTCTTCCCCACCACCTACACAAGATGCCCGAAAGATAAAATCACCAATATTTATAGTCGCACAACAGAATCCACCTGAAATTGCAGTTCAGTACGAAACCGAAACTATATCCTACCAAGAACATGCTCCTTCTTAAGCTATAGAAGAACATATTGAAGGGAATTCAGATGTAAGCTTTACAGCTCTGAAAATCGAATGGATATTCGATAGAAATCGGATCGAGGATGGAAAAAACGGAATTCAAGATGATGATTTGTTGGTGATAACTAGCAATACGGATTTCGCCAGATTTGTTACCCCCATTTTATTTTTAGCTGTTAAAAATAGTTTTATATTTTAAAGAGTCATAACTTTAAATCGCCGATTCAGAAAAGCATGTATCAAGGTAAAAGTCACTCTATTACGGTAGTATAGAGTAGTATTAACCATAGCTAATCTCACTACATTACGGCTTTTTGGCATATGTACGGCACCACAAAAATATGTTTTTCCACTGAAATAATGGTCAGGCTCTACTACTGGTGGGAATTTAAATTGCTAAAAGAAAATATTGGTCTAGTTTAAAATCTAGCGAGAAAAATGAGGAATAAATTTCTATGGAAATAGTGCTTATGGCCAAATTTCGATTACGGCGGCTTATTTCAATCGAGACTAACTACGTAAGAAATATTAAGGTGCCCGAGTGTGAGCGCAAAAACAAGTCCAGTATCTGTTCTCTCGCTCTCATAATGCATAGGGCTTATAGGACTGCTATCCATCACGACCCGAGAAACATCGGGCGCAATCTTACGTGCTCTCCGCCCCGGCGTATGACGCGCGCTTCTACTGGATGTTCAACAGGGCAGTCAATGTCATACACAAACAATTAAAAATCTAACCCTTAAAATAAACAGCAAATTACCTAAAAAATTACGTCAGCTGCTAATATTGTAGTGTATCGGGTACATTGTTTGAACTCTTCAAGTATCCCATATTATCCATTGTAGCCACGTTGTAAACATATAATATTGCTTGTCTGCTATGTTAATAGTTGCATTCTACCATCATTCTACTGTGGTCGTGTAAACGTAGTCTTGTAAAATTCTAAACTACTCGACTCACACTAGTTCTCATACCTACTTAATTTTAAACATCACCTCTAAGCAATAAAAACCACAGATCTAAATATAGTAAATATTAACTACTAGCGGCCCGGTACGTGCTTCGTTACGCTTTTAAGTATTAGTAAAAATTGTCTGTATATGGGAGTATAGAAAGATGTTGATATTACACTTTTTCATGACTTTTTCTAAATTTTCTCTACGTACAAACCTTCCCTGGACTTCCACGAATAATTCAAGACCAAAATTAGCCAAATCGGTAAAGGCGTTGTTGAGTTACAACATTACAACGAAAAGTGGACTTGATTTTATATATATAGATACGGGAATTAACGAGATGTATCACATAACTCCATCTAGCCCATACTAAGCAAAGACTATGGATACTAGACAACAGATAGAAGAATAGATAGATACTTATATATATGATATAAGATACTTGTGTACTTTTTTAAGTAAATTCAATACACAGAAAACACCTAGACTATGTCAAATAGTCATGTTCATGAACACAACTATTTGTGTTCATGAACGTTGTGCGAGGATCAGCCTGCTCACTTGGGATCAGAGTAACGGTGGTCGTCGAAAATATCAATATGTACCTAAAATTTATTATATATATTTAGATTATATAACTACAATGAAACTTCGAAGAGCTTGTGTAAAGTCTATGTGAATAAAATACGTTTTTATTTATTAATATATTAATAACAAGGCATCGCATAATTCAATATATAATATTATATATACTAAATACTTTGTTAAAAAATTGTTTATGTTTTTTGTAAGAGAAATTAAATGTTATTTTTATAAATAAAAGCATTTTGATGATGTTCATTCCAAAGCAATTTTAAATAGTTATTTTGCTTTTTTAGGATACAGTGCCAAACATTTAAAATGGAACCCTTCTGTGAGAGTTATAGTTCTTAATAGTTTCCGCGAGAGGCGCTGGTGCTCAATGTATCGGAGGAAACTGTTCGTGTGATCGAGTAAGTAAACTGCAGGAACTCGCGCTAGAGGCACTGGTGTGACTGAGTTAATCTGTCCGTGTCCGCCTGTCGTGTAATGTCGATATGTTTTTGGATACCGTACCAAATAGTCATAAAGGAACCCTTTTGATGTGGATCAGACTAATAGTTCGCCCTTCAACTTTCGCTGGTCAATTTCCCGTTAAAACATATTTAAATCTGATACAAAAATGTCGAATAATTTTCGATTTTACAAAATGCTTTATAACAATTTTGTTCAGAAACAGTGCAGATTGCCCCTTTTTAACGATCTCAAAAGCATATGTACGTTATTAAATAAAGTAGAATATGAATATATACAAAAAAGCATAGTCTCATTTTAAAGGAAATGCTATAAAAAGTCACAGAAAAGCTATAAATAATTATAGCTGTTCTAGTCATGTATTCAGAGATTTTATAGGTATAGACGACCTTTGAATCCGAGTGACTGTCGTGTCGGGCCTGGTAACGTGAATGGGTATTGGGTGGTGGTATGGGTGAATGGGGTAGGTGACGTAGCTTAATAATATCATATACTCGGCAATCCCTTAGACCTGTAAATAAATTGAAACTTCTAACTGAACGCAATCTATAGATACAGCCCTTTATATTGATACTTTCAAGAGAGAAAAAATGATAATTTAAAGTATTATTAACTCATAATTGTTAGTAAAACGTAGCCTAGGTGTTAGTAATAAAATATTGTAGTTATTTGCATTTCGCCGCTACGACATGCATGTCGCAGCATCTTCTTATAAACGGACAGTCTATCCTGTCCGCGATCATTTTCAGCACTATGTTGGAACTAGCCCGCACCCAGAGCACCAGAGATGTGCCGTGCTTGCGTATTGTTGTATAGAAACAATCAGTTCGCGCTTCAGTGAACATAGCTGAGGCACTGCAGCGGCGAGGTGGCTTCGGCGAACATAGCCCTAAACGCATTGTTGAACTGTACTGTACGCGGAGGGCACTGTAGGATTTTAGATTGAACTTGATCCATGACTGCAGATGTAAAGTGAAGTAAAATAAGCCTTGAATAGTGAAATTTTAGTTTCAATAGAACAGCGCGCAAATCTATGTGCTATCATGTTCGCTGGCACTGAGAATGCCCTCCGCTCCCGTTTAATGAAAACAAACCTACTTTCTGTTGGCGTAGAATCATGGATATTGATAAGAAGCAATATATAATGTAATAAAAATATTTAATCTGACAGTCATAGTTGTTGCGCAACTAATCTACTGGTTTCATTTATGATCAAATACGCACTTTGAACTCTTATATGAGCTGTTAATGGCCCCATTTGCGTCACAGCACAAAGTTCAACATTTAAGTCGTTTACTCCGTCAGTACGTCTATTGAGAGTACAACCGTTCTCCATAGTCTTACATAATTGCTAGGACTGACTTCTTTTTAATATAATTAAAGTAGAGAAAAGTTTCTGTCGGTGTGTTTGTAATACACTAAAACAACTTAACTGACTTTAAAAATCTTTCACCTTTTGAAAGCTATATTATCAGAGAGTAACATCTATATTTTATTTCAAAATAAATAAAATATCCATACAAAAATTACTACATTATAAGCCAAGGTTTGATACCTTGTAATATAGCAATTATTTTCGTATGGTAAGTCATTATTTGTACCAATTTTAAACAAGTACCTATTTATCTGTTTATCTATCTATCTACCCGTGCGAAGCCGGGACTGATCATTAGCATGATTTAATTCTGCAATAAACTTGATTTTTATAAAATCATCATATCAGCCGAAAGATGTAAAATGCTGAACAAATTCCGGTTTTGCGCTACCCGCATTTATTTTAACAACCCTCACAAGATCATCGGTCCATCTTGTAGGGGGCCTGTCTACCTTTCTGACCCAGTGGCTGTCAGTTCTACGAGCTACATGCCCTGCGGATCTGAACTTCGATCTGATTCGATTTCGTAGGGAAACTCCGTGCGTAGCCCTCTCCATTGCTCTTTGGGTGACCCCATGTCGTCTTATAATGTCCATAGTGAGTGACCAAGTTTCTGTTCCGTTAGTCATTACTGGCCACACACAGTGGTCGAAGGCTTTCGACTTGAGACACGACCAGGGACTAGAAGATGTTAAGTAGCGTTCTCTACAACTTCAAGTGCGGAGTCTTTTTTTTTTTTTTTTGATAAGGCAGGGGGAATGCTAATGCATGCCACCCGCAAAAAGTGTCTGCGGGTGGGTATGTCGGACTCGCACCGACTAAACCTAACCTGCCGTGGACTTCTTCTGGCGCCTGATGGGGGGAGCCCCGGGAACGCGGGTATGCTGCTCCGGTGCAAGTGCGGAGTCTACAACTTTAACTTGATTGGGTGCAACATGAATGTTCGTCTTATCCATGTCCATTTTTAAATGTTTACAATGTATGTACTAAGGTATTTAAAATTTAAGCTTGTTTGCTTTTCATTTTCTCTCACCAACCATTAAATTCAATAGGTATAACCAAATTTAAAGGAGCTATATAAATTACGCCCGATGCAGTTAACAGTTTTTAGGGTTCCGTAGCCAAATGGCAAAAAACGGAACCCTTAAAGATTCGTTATGTCTGTCTGTCTCTCCGTCCGTATGTCACAGCCACTTTTTTCAGAAACTATAAGAGCTGTGCTGCTGAAACTTGGTAAGTAGGTGCGGTTCTGTGAACCGCATTAAGATTTTTAAAAGAAAAATAGAAAAAGAACAATAATTTTGGGGGGTCGCCATACATAGAACTGAAACTCAAAATTTTGTTTTTGATCGTACCCATACATGTGGGGTGTCTGGATAGGTCTTCAAAAATCATATTGAGGTTCCTAATATCATTTTTGTCTAAACTGAATAGTTTGCGCGAGAGACACTTCCAAAGTGGGAAAATGAGTGTCCCCCGCCCCCCCTGTAACTTCTAAAATAAGAGAATGATAAAACTAAAAAAAATAGACATTAAAAACAGATCATTTTATTGCCAGAAACTGTGTACAGAAGATGTTATAACAATTTGATTGATCAACAGTTACCCATATCGGGCATGCAATATTTTTTCTACCCATCTTAATATTAAATAATTAATTTTTATAATCTTGACAACAGATAAATAACACATCATGATAAATTCAATAAATCAGTTGCTTCGATACTTGGTCATACATAAGCAAAAAACTCTTTAAGGTCATAAAATACGTTGTGCAATAGCCATCGTTTCAGCAAAGATTTAAACATTTTACCATCAAGTTGTTTAATTTCAAGTGGTAGATGATTATACACACGTATGGCTGTAATGTAAGTACTCTTATAGTAAATCATGTTGCGAATAGATGGTAGCTCTAAATTAAATCTATATTTATTACGAATATTAGGTTTAGATGCTGACTTTAAATTGAAAAAAATCATATTATTTTTTACAAAAATACATAGTTCTAAAATATAAATGCTAACTAAGGTAAGATACCCCTTGTCTCTAAATGTAAATCTTAGAGAATCGGTGCTATACATATTGTAGATAATCCTCAGACATTTTTTTTGAAGTATAAAAGTTGAATTTACATTTGTTGAGTTTCCCCAATAAATGACACCATACATCAGAAGAGGATAAACATAACCATAATAGGCCGCTTTAGCAGCAGCTAGAGAAGTTACCTCAACTAAAATAGATAAAACATAACAATAACTGGATATTTTTTTATTCATTCTATTGATATGACTCTTCCAGTTTAAATGTTGGTCTATTGACACTCCAAGGAAATTAATATCTTCTACTTCTTCAACTTTGGTATCATTATTTATTACATCAGGTGTTAGAGATTTGGTTTTGTAATTTCTAAATTGAATTATTTTAGTTTTTGTGAGATTGACTCTAAGATTTATGGATCGTAGCCAGTTTGTAACAGTCTCTAATGTAAGGTTGATTTCTGAGTTAAGGTTTAAATTTATATGATTTTCATTTGTAGTAAATAACGTAGCATCATCGGCATACATTACGCATAGGTGATTCGTAATCTTCGGAAGATCGTTAATGTAAATCAAAAAGAGGAGTGGTCCTAAAATGCTCCCTTGGGGAACACCCAAAATAACTTTTTCAATTGTTGAGTGTACATAGTCAATAGTTTTTGTACTTTTGTTATATACTTCGATAACTGTAGACTGAGTTCGATTGGTTAAATAAGATTTAAATAGCTGAAGTGTGATGCCTCTGATGCCTATATTTTCTAGCTGTTTATATAGAAATTCATAAATTACACAGTCGAATGCCTTGGACATATCTAGGAATAGTGCAATACACAGATTTTTGTTATTCATACTTTCCCAGAGATTTTTAAATAATTTAAAAACAGCTAGAGATGTAGTTTTCTTTTTTCGAAATCCAAATTGGTTACTATTTAGAATATTGTTACTGTCTAGAAAATTAGTAAGCCTATTGAAAATAACCTTTTCAAGTATTTTAGAGAAACTAGGAAGCAAAGCTATTGGTCTATAATTGTTTGTGTCGTGTCTGGTGCCTTTTTAAAATAACGGCTTGACAATTGCTCTCTTTAAATCGTCTGGGAAAACGCCTGACTCCAACATAAGATTGATTACGTGTACTAAGGGTTCTGCAATATAATCACAACTTAGCTTGATTATCTTGGTTGGTATGTCATCGTAACCGCAACTTGTTTTGTTCTTCAAACTTTTAATAATATTGATTATTTCACTTTTACATACAGGAAAAAGAAACATACTCTTCGTTTGTTTCCCATCTAGAGGCTTGAATTTGCTCATCATTGAGAGGTTTGAGTTTTGATTTATGTAGAAGTGGTTAAATGTATTCGCAATATCTTCAGGATTTTTTAAAATGTTATTATTGTTGATTATGTAATCAATTTTTTGTCTTAAATCGTTCGTTGCTTGTGTATGTTGTTTAATTAATGACCATGTCGACTTTGTTAAATTTTTACTATTCCGTAAGAACTTTATATATGTATTCTTTTTTGATTGATTGATGACTCCTTTTAAAATTTTACAATATTTAATGTAATTTCTTTTATAATCGGTCGGGCTCTTGTTATTTTGAGAGTGTAAGTACATTTTTCTTTATATTAACACATGATTTCTTTATACCTTTAGTTTTCCAGTTGTTTTTCTTTTTATGACATATTTTTATTCTATTGATTGGTAAAAAATATATGTTGTACATTACCATAGAAACTAACAACGAAAATTGGTTTGAACGGGATCTAGTTAGTAGTTTTTTTAAATACGTTATAAACCGCAATTTGCTTTCATTTAATCAACTGAAATACTTGCTGCTACGGAACCCTTCATGTGCGAGTCCGACTCGCACTTAGCCGCTTTTTTCTTCTATTACACACACAGATCTAGTTAAAAATATAGAAGTATTTCAAATTGAATGTCGAACAATTATGCAGAGATTAAAGGAAAGACAACATAAAAAACACGGTACACCGACGGTAATGTTCTTAATCTTGAATTAATATTTATATCTTGAAATATTTTTGTACAGCTAAAGGCACCCCGAGGTATGACACTGTCACGATTTATCTTACATACTATCGTGGTTTTTAAATGTAATGTATCCACTGTTATGACGTCGACCGTCGTTCGTCGATAAAGGCTTCTTAAAGGAACTTACACTGTTCGTAAAGATATCAATATTACTAAAATTACTATTGAAATAATCAAGTACCTATAGGTACGACAAATGGGTGAGCGCTTGCCTGTATTAGTGCTTGAATGGCCTATGGTTAGCTACAGTTCTTTTCAATATTATTTTTTATAACGTATTCATATTTTTACCTTCAATTAGAAAGTATTTGCCGCGCACTAGCGCTCTGAGGTATCAATTAGCTGCGGAGGTATTTCCGATCCGGTATGACATGGCAACTTTCAAGAAGCGAGCCTATTCTTTTCTTAAAGGCCGGCATCGCACTTGCAGCTCCTCAGGTGTTGCGAGTGTCTATGGGCGGCGATCACTTACCATCAGGTGACCCACTTGCTCGTTTGCCATCCTATTATAAGTATATAAAAAAAAATCACGTTGTATTTCATTATCAATCAGCCATATCGACAATAAGCAATGTCTTACAGCAGAAGTACACCTAATACGTAAAACACATCCGGAAACAGTAAATTTAAATTATCTACACAAATAAAAATTACATTAGTTAGGTACTTCAAAAATATTTACAAAAATCTTCGAACTAGATTCTTGCTAACTATTTAAATAGGTACCTACAAGTTTTTACGGAACCTCGTAGTTGGCGAGTCCGAGTCGCATTTGGCCGATTACCTAGATATATTATTTTTATCATGACTTGCAGGTCTTCCAGAAAGCATTTATTACGACGAACCAGATTAATTATCTTACTTGGTCATCATTGGACTTTTATTGCTTTTGGTAGCAGACGAGCTAGCGGCCCACCTGATGGTAAGTGGTAACCGCTGCTCATGGATATTCGCAGTGCCAGGGGGCACAGCAAACCGCTGCCTACCGTGAAATTATTACTCTTTATAAACCTCGTTTGAAGAAGAACATGTCGTAGCGCTGGGGAAACACCGCCCTCCATAACCCTTAATTTGCATTCATATCGATGAAATTACCTTAGCGGTTCTCAACCACAGGAGCGGCCGACGTATTTGCATATTAAAATAGAGCGACAGTTTCACGAAACGTCTCATGAAATTAACATAGATGTGTTAAATAATTAATATAAATTAATTAACAAACGAATTTTAATGCGCAAATGGAAAAATAATACATGTGAATGATACCTACACCACGTTTTTTAGCCCTAAAAAACAACGTGTATTATACGTCCGCATTAGAGATATGAATTCCTGTGTCGCGAGGTATTTACACACATATCATTGACGGACACAGAGTACATCCAGACTCACAACAACTATTTGTGTGACCCATAATTGTGCGGGAATTGAAACCAGGACACGAAATAGCGAGGCACCTGCGTAACCGCTGCGCCGCAAGTGTAGCCAAATGTTAGGTATATGACACATTTGCCAAAGGCTTCGTTGTACGCACGCGCAAATACACGTGATAACATTCTTTCGCAGGCTAAGTCCTATTTATGCATATTTTGTCTTTTTTTACCGTCACATCGTCGTAAACAACTTTTATTTCAACAAACGTTATTATAGAAAAACAAAACATAAAACTTTTATTCACAAAAAAAATCATTAAACACAGAACGTCTGTTTTTCTTTTTATGAATATTTTTTTCTTTTCTTTCTTTTTTAAAAGATAACGGCCGCACTAGGGAAATTAATCCCTGTGTCGCGGGGTACTTTACAAACATATAATAGACGGACACAAATAACATCCAGACTCAGAACAACTACCTATTTATGGGTTACACAAATAGCTGTCCGGTGCGGGACTCGAACCCGCGACACAACTTGGCGAGGTGACTGTCTTCAGTCTTTCAGTCATATTTAAAATAAACATAGGATAATATTTATAATCAAAACGTCCTTAACGGGTTTTATATGTTCACGACCAGTGTATCCACTAGCCACAAGGTGAACCGTTCGCTTATTTGTCAAATTAAAAGTATTAAAAACATTTTACACCACGCCGCCCCGGTTACAAAAAGCGCATGTAACCTACCGTAGTTACCTACGCTTGGTGGTAGGGTCCATTGGACCGATTGGCAAGCTGCTTTCCCGAAACAAGTCATTGAGATATAATGTACTACGTTATATCCCAATGAACTTTGTCCGGTGCAAAGTTCTTCGTTTCTAACGTCGTACTACAGACATCCTCATGTGCCTATACTTGGACACTACGGACTCCGTACTGTCCAAGTATAATACATGTACTCGTAGCAATTTAGAAAGACAGAAAGAAATCCGTTTATTCGACAATAAACATACAAGAAATTTAAAAACAAAACTATTCAAATACATATCAAAAACAAACAATAATAGAGTACCTGCAATAGGTCCTGTATGTCCTGCCGAGAGGGTCACCATCACAGCATTTGCTGGGTTACACCCAGCGTTGATCTTCCGTTGGTGCTCGTGACGATCACGGTATGACAGTGCAAACTAGTACCTATGTGGGGCTCGGAGGAATAACAAGCTTGCTTCGAACAATAACAAGGAATGCATGCTTGTTATTGTTCGGAGTTAATATAAATAAATTAAGTATAATTAACATATGTGTTATTTAAAATTAACGATCAAGTAAGGAAACATATGTGCAAAATAAAGTAATCTACTAATATGCAAAACTTGGGTCAATTTTATTAAATTCTTAATAACATAAAGTAACAATAGAGCTATAATTTCGTTTGCGTCATACCATATCTCTCTCAATTACCTCACTATGACGGACATGCTGCCGGTATCTTGACACATCCGGATAACGATAACAATTATTGTTGATTTCGGTCTGCTTTAAAAATACAATTATTTTTTAAAAGACTTCATGATCTGCCATCAGCTTCATACAAGCTTCCATCATCATGTCTGTTAAGGAACTAATCTACTCGAAGATTGATTCATGATTCATTAACTAATACGGACTTTGGGCTTAGGTAATAGGTATGCATGAGCTATATTTGGCACAGTTTGCATCACCGCACAAAGTTCAACATTTTAGATACCTACTTACTTCACCAGTACTTGATTCCTTTATAGATGTAGCTAATTGCTCAAGCGCAAGTATTTCTAGAAATAATAACTATATATTTAAGATTATTATGTGCAATAAACATGATTTTTTTTTTTTTTTTTTTTGCCTCCTATTATGGAGCAATGGCTCGCACGTTCAGTGCATCCGCCAGTTTCGAGTATTGAGATTCTCAAACTTTCTGGTAGGTAGCTTTTAGGTTTATGTTGTATTATTCATTATTTAGCGACGGTTACAACTTTGAAAAGGTAGGGAAACGGATAGTTTTAAAATTAAATATCAGACTAGGATTTTGATTTTGGATAAGAATAGGGGAAGTATGCACTTTATAATAATATTTTATAGGTATGTAATCAAATAAATAAATGTCAAATAGACATATTATTATAATATCAAGAAATAAAACAAATATATATATATATATATATACATATTTAAACTCTAATATTATTACTACAAATAAAATTTGAAAATATATTATACATAGATGCATTCACAGAATAAAGAAGGGTATTTATGGATGTCGGGAACGGGACACGGAGGGAAATCAAATTTTCTAAAAAGGAAGAACGGTTATGTTTAGGACAGGAGAAGAATATGTGATCCAGATCCGCAAAGTCATCACCACATTCACACTGCGGACTATTTATAATACGCAACCTAGAAAGATGGGCCGGACAAGATGTATGACCAAGACGCATTCTTATTAAAATGGTTGTAGGAATTTTGTCAAGTTTTATACCAGCGAACCATGGTTTAGATGGTATTTCTTGTTGAATATTTAAATAATTCTTCCCTTTTAATTGGCTACTCTCTTTCCAGACTGAATCCCAGGAATCCCGGAGATAAACTCTAGGAAGAGCAGCCAGGTCGTAAGTAAAATTTTCAAAAGGGACTTTATCTCCACACACCACAGCCTCATTCGCAAGTTTATGGGCCCTTTCGTTACCTACAATGCCATAATGGCTAGGTATCCATACAAAAGTAACATAAAATCCTTTCATATAACAGTCATAAAGCTTACTTCTAATGTCTGCTAAGAGAGGGAAAATAGGTTTAGAGTTGAAAGGAAATCGAGTTAGTGACTGTAATGCGCTCATAGAGTCGCTAAAAATGATAGTTTTTCCAAGTTTGAAAATAAGAATGTATTCTAAAGCCTTAGCGATGCCAAGACATTCAGCGGTAAAAACTGACGTTTGAGATGGGCATTTTACTTTCTGGACAATGTTATATTGAGCATGATAAACTCCTACTCCTACAAAATCATCTAATTGGTGCTTGGACGCATCTGTATAAATGTGATTCCACCCTGGCCAATTATCTTGCACAATAGAATTAAAGGAAATATTAGCATTGTATTTATCAATATTAGAAAGATAGTATACAAACGGATTGTAAATTAAGGCTTCATATTTACAGTTAAAAAAGTCAAGAGTACGAGATCTATGTGTCGGGGCCTGAATTGATTTATATCTCAAGTAACTTATTACTAAGCAGGAAGTGTTTTGTACTTCCAATAGTTTGATGACTGAATGAGATCTGCAAGAATATGAAGTTTTAAGATTAAAGGGCTATTTGAGAATTGTAAAACACGATAAAGCAGACGATCAGCTAAGAACTGCCTTCGCAGGTTAAGCGGTGGCTCGCTACATTCAACTTGCAATGCATTCAGAGGGCTAGATTTCATAGCTCCGGTAATTATTCTCATAGCTTTTGATTGAATGGAATCCAGCCTCTTCAAACCCGCTATATTACAAGGCTCCAGTATGAAGGTCCCGTAATCGAGAACGCTTCGTACCAAAGCATTGTAAAGCAGCTTCAAAGAAACCGGATGTCCACCCCACCAAACACCCGAGAGGCATCTCATCAAATTGAGAAGCTTTTCACATTTAGTTACAACATATTCGATGTGAGGCATTCCTGTTAGCTTTGAATCTAAGACAACACCCAGAAACTTGACTTGATTTTTAACTGGTATTCGGCAATTATCGAAATATATAAGAATGGGGGGATGCAATCGCTGACGCGTGAAGAGAACTACGGAACTTTTATGCGGTGAAATGCTTAGACCATTTTTATCCATCCAGACTTTTAAATTATTTAAGGAATTTGATATTTCGCTACATATTGAATTAAATGTGTTACCAATGGAGTACAACAATAAGTCATCGGCATATTGAAGGATGTTAATAGAATTATGAAGTGAAGACGCCAAATCATAAGTATATAAATTAAATAATATAGGACTGAGTACAGATCCTTGTGGAAGTCCATTCCACACCAGTCTACTCTGTTCTCGAGCTTGGTCCAGCCTTATTATTCTACCTGACAAGAGGTTTATGATAAAACATGAAATAATTGGTGGAATAGCAAGTTTGTGTAGCTTATATTGCAGAATATTAAGATTTACTCTGTCATAGGCTGATTTTAAATCTAAAAACACCGCAAGAGCAGATTCGTTTTTTGTAAATGCCACTCGGACATCAGTCACAAAAGTGCCCACACTATCCAAGGTGCTCCTGCCTTTCCTGAACCCAAATTGTGATTCGGATAATATTCCACGATTTTCAATAATCCATTCAAGGCGATTTTTAACTAAATTCTCAGCAACTTTTGAAATTACAGGGGATAAAGCTATAGGGCGATATGAGGAGGTGTCAGCCGGTGATTTATCTGGTTTAAGAATAGGGATAATTATTTGTGATTTCCAAGAAGATGGAACATTTCCGGATAACATTACTTTATTAATTAAATCTAAGTAATACTGAATTGAAGATTGATTAAGGTTGGCTAAGAATGAATATGGAATACCGTCTTCACCTGGAGCGGAATTTTTAATTTTAGATAAAACACCCTGTAGTTTTTCCATAGTAAATGTGGAATCCAGGGAAAATTGACTACTGGGAATTACAAAAGGAAGGTTACACTGAAAAAGATTATGTTCTGGGGCCGAGGGTGGAGCTAGATTCTTGAGAAATGATTCACTTAAATTTGGAGGTATAGTAGAAATCCGACAATCACTAACACCATTACGAAATCGTCGTATATTTTGCCAGACTATCGAGGGATGAACACGAGGAGAAATGGAAAGACAGAAATTTTTCCATCCTTTAATTTTCTTGTCTTTGAGTAATTTACGAGCATTTGCTATAGCACCAGATACAGTTTTAAAATTTTCATCCGACATATCATTTTTGTACAATTCTTCAGCTTTTTTCCTATCTTTAACTATTTGTGTGCATTCCTTGTCCCACCAAGGAGGAGAAGGGATACTACCATTAGCAACATTTTTTAGAGGGAATGTTTCGTCTGCAGCTTGCAAGAGAGCATTTGTAAATGCATTACTACACTCAGTTACATCCTGCGATAAGCTAGGTAAGTTTGAAACTTTAAGCTCTAGTACAGTTTTGAATTTCTCCCATAAGTTTTCATTATTAAGTTTGTATTTTAATCGTGGCATTCTGCGAAAACTTCTTGTATCTCGAGAACCATTTGAGGGAAAACTTAAAACAATTGGGAAGTGATCACTGCCATAAGTATGTGATAAAGTATGCCATGTTAAGGCTGAAGCTAAGGAAGGGGAACAAATTGAAAGGTCTATTGCACTTATATTCTCGTTTGCACCTGTACGTCTTGTAGGAGAGCCAGAATTGAGTATACAAATATTATGTGCGTCTAGAATTTCTAACAGCAGTTCACCGCAATAAGTTGATATAGAACTACCCCAAGAGACGTGATGGGAGTTAAAATCTCCTAAAATTAAGAATGGACAACTGAGAAGAGTAATAAGGTTATTAAGATGATGTAAAGCTGTAGAAGAAGTAGAAGGAATGTAGATAAAAACAATACATATATTATTTATCCGTGCAGCTACGACGGAAAAATCTTTAAATGCAGGAAGTACTAGAGGGCAAAAAGGGATGGTATTTCTGACCAGTAAAGCAGCACCGCCATACCCATCCGATCTATCATCCCTTAAGCAAGAAAATCCTGGAATTTTAAAAGTAGAGCCTGGTTTTAACCAAGTCTCTGAAAGTGCAAATAAACAAGTGTTAAACTTGTTTATCAAATGAACAATTTCTGATTTTTTAGGAATTGCACTTCTACAATTCCACTGCAGTATCTTCTGAAGTGCCATTATTGACGGGTTTTAGTGATTTAAACATATTAATTATAGGGGCAACGTTGGACGGTATCTTAATATTGGACTGTGTCAATGTCATAATAAGTACTTGAATGATATCCGATGAAGACATCATGGAGGGGTTAGGACTTGAATTCAAAGCACAACCGTTTTGGGGTGAAGGGATTTTAAAATCATTGATTATTTGGTTATGTGATTCACGATCATAACCTTTATTTAATTTGGGAGCTGGACGTCTATTCACGTTAACTGTCTTTTTATATGAACTATTGGTTGATGAGCGTTGTGAAAGTGATATGGGAGACACTGGATGGTTTTGTTTCATATGAGGTACTGGGACTGAATTTAGTACATTGGCGTACGATTTATATACGGATGGAAACAGTTTGACTGCTTCGCCATATGATATAGATTTTTCTGCCATAGCTAACTTGATTTCCTTTTGACGATTAAATTCGGGGCATAATTTATTAGTCGCAAAATGGCTTCCCGAGCAATGACAACATGTCACATTCTCTTCCTCAACGTCACAGGAATCACCTGTATGTTCATGTCCGCATTTATAACACTTTGATCTAGATCTACATTGAAGTTTAGTATGCCCAAAGCGGCAGCAGTTAAAACATTGAATCGTGGGGTAAGTGTACAAATTAACGGGTAGTGCATTGTAGCACATATAAACTCTTTGAGGCAGGACTTGTCCGTCAAATGTAAGTACAACATTTTGTGTCGGTTTCCACGCTGTTGAACCGTTTTCGGTACATTTATAATTTATTCTCCTTACCTTTAAAACCTTACCACACCCACTAGGCACCGAGATATTGTCCATTACTTCCTCAATTGACCAGTCAGATGGTACCCCACGAACAAAGCCCATTCGTGTAATTTGAAATGATGGAATGAAGGCTTTTAAATTGTTCACTTCTATGCTGTCACTTGTTATAAATGAATTAGCATCGCTAAAATTTGAGAAAGCTAGGGAAATTCTATTTCTACCTATTCTCTTAACAGAACCATTAACAATATTCTTTATACCATTTCTCAAAAGGAATTTCCCGAATGAGACTGGGTGGAGAGTAGTTCCATCGTCAGGTGACTTGGTTACTCTTTGCACATGAATATTAAATGGGGCCTTGTCATGAGCTTCGTATTGTTTTCTTCCTATAGAAGAAAAACTTTGGGAATCTGGATCGTTAAAGGATATTGCAGGAATGACAGTTGGTGTTTGTACTAGAGTATTTTCAATTTCTTTAGTAGGGTTTGTGTCACTGTTTTCAGTTACTCCACAGCGACAACCCGTTTTGCCATCTACTGCTTGAGCGTGCTTCCTTTTCTTTTTATTGCAATGTTTGCAAATTTTATTAAAATTAGATTTTTTACGTTTATGTTGAGATGCGGAACAATCCGTGTCCATTCCAGACTCATTAGATACAGTTGATATAGTAATAAAATTCGCCGCCGGGGGAACCATTACGCCCCCCGGGGCCGGTAAATCAGGCGGCTCGTTCATATGCAGTAAAACATAAAAATCTTACCGAGATCGAAGTCTATATATACACAAAAACTATTATTGTAAACTAAATATTAATAATATTTACACTAACACACAGTACTTATCCCTATAATATACAAAATAGAATATAAATAATTATCGGAAAGAAAAATCGACCATTCAGTTCAACGTTTCCCGCGCTTTTTTTTTTTCAATAAACATGATTAATGCAATAAAAACGCTTTTATTTTCTTTTTAGTTTCTCTTACCAAATGGTTGGACTGATAAAATATAATCAAATAAATAGGTTCTATAAAAAAGTAACTTTGCCGATTTTCTTTTTTGCATATATTACATATATATTTAATTTGGATTAGTCGATTATTTATTATATAACGTTAACTCCTAAAATTGACGACCATCACTAGCTCACAGCTGATTGTTATTCAAAAATGTTCACAGATTTAATAGGATTTTAAGCATTATCTGATGAGTTCATATATCTGTCTCTTCTTCTCTAGCTCAAAACATAATAACGCGTTCCTGCTGTCACGACTGTCACATTTTTTATTTATTCCATCAAGATTTTCATACGATTGTTTTGGTTTGGGTAAAAACATGATTGTGTACGAACTATTCTGAGAAAGGAATCTAAACATATCTCGCGAAGTGCTTTATTTCACTGGAATTTTAGTTTACTAGACTTAACCATGGCTACTATGGTGAAGGAGAAACGAAAAGAGGTAAATATACTTAGGTATAAACCAGTAGGTATAACTTAATAGTTCTTTGTTATATTCTATTTGCGCAGTAATGCGTTTTGATTATCAGAAATATATGGTTATTGATTGTTTTAATTAACCTGCACTTTCTACTTTGAAGTCTTTGACTTACCTTTTTCCATTGTACACACCTCAGTACTCAAGGATTTGTTTGTAAGCAAAAATAAATATTAAAACTGAGTGACAATGTTCTGTTTACGCCATTTCATTACAAAACTGAACTCTAGGAATGTGGTTGTCCCGTACAATTATCTACATATTTTACTGAACACATAGTTGGATATACCATGTAGAGATCATATTTAAGTGTTTAAAAAAAGTTTAAGATAAAAAATTCCTTTTATGTCAAGTTGGTGTTTCATTGTGCCATAGTATGTTAAGCGGCACATAATATGGACATTACAGGTTCATTCTCATTAATTATTTAAGGATTTAAGTTAATGTAGCTATGCCACTATTTTAAAATAAATAAAAATTATTTAATTTGTCTTAGTATCTTTTCTTAATAAATGCTTAAAACTTTACAGGATTTAGACTGGCCTGTTGGTCTATTGGTTAGTGACCCTGACTGCTAAGCCAGAGGTTCTAAGTTCAATTCCCACCCAGTACAATTTTTTATGTGATGAGCATGAATGGCTACATTTACCCTCTATTAACCTATGGTGTAATATACTGGGGGAATTCCACAGACATAAAATCTGTGTATAAACTAAAAAAAATGTCTAAGAATTATTTATAGATACATACTATAAATAATTCTTAGACATTTTTTTTGACACAACTGACTCGCTTAGAACCATATTCAGGGATTAGGGTTTTCTGACACTTACTGGTATTTATATTCTGGAAATTTGTATTTTTGTAAAACACAACATGGAATATTTTGTGCTCAAATCTGCCACCAGATCTAATTTACGGACTAGATATAAGTATAACTTACAGTTGCCACCATCCATTAATATTACAATTTTTTACAAGAGTGCATTTGTTATTGCAATACGCATATATAATCATCTACCTGCTAATGTCAAGGAATTGCAAGGCAAAAAATTCAAAAACCTTTTGAATAAGTGGCTTATTTCCAATGTGTTTTTATGATCTCAATGAGTATTTTGCCAAAAAGTAGTCCTTTTTTCTATAAATTGTAATGAATTATTCCATAAATAAAGGTATATTATAATAATAAGAATTGTTATGTACTATTATGTTTAATTCATAAGCCTTACTATTGCACGCCCAATACGCTAAGCTATCGGTCCCGGTTGTAGTCATTAGACAACAGTTGTTAAGCCATGTCAGAGGCCTGAACAACTCTGACACTAGGGTTACCACTACCGATATGATAAGCAAGCAAGGATTTAAGTCTTATTAATTTAATAGAACATGGAGGCTTCATGTTAATTTTGGATGTAGTTATTACAAAGACAGACTTCTTCCTTCAACTTTTTTTGTTCAACTTTTAAGTTCTACTAACTAAGTAAAAATATTAAATTATTATTTTTTCTACCAATTATTACAGAAAAAGAAAACAAAAGAAAAATTTACCAGAGAACTGTCTCCAGTAGCAATAAAACCTATAACGTTTGAAGAATTGTTAAGTGTAGAAGAAACAACTTCAACTAGTTTAACCCCAGAACAAGTTCTCGAAGATCCTACTGCAATTTCAAATGAACCAACTATTTCCACTAGCAATATAAGTATAGAAAATAGAGTTGCTACTGACACATCTAAAGAAAAAGATAATCCTAGAGAAACATTAATAGCAGAACAAAAATTAGTGAATCAAGAAAGTGACATACAAGAATTTGATGCTATAAGTCAAATACAGTCACCAGAAACATTTGAAATAGCAACTTCTAAAACTGAAGAACATGAATCAATAAAGGAATCATTACCAATTGCAGGTAGTTTCAAAGACCTTCGCAGTAAATTAGAAAGTATAGAGATTACTGATGCAGTAACAACAACTAATGAGGAACAAAAAGAATATCATATGTCAGATCTGAATGCCGAAGCTAGCTTACATGATGAATCTCTAAGTAGTTTTGAAGCAGTGTCTCCGTCAGCTCCTTGCTTTGATGAGATACCTGAGAATGAACCTTATGCAGAAGAAATGACAGTTGAAACAAAACCCAGAGTAAAATGCTTGACAATAGAAGAAGCAATGAATTTACTAGGCGGGGCAGAGATGGAAGAAGTTAAGGGTTTGAGTGAAAGAGAGGAGGAATTAGTGGAAGCTGGACCAGTTAGTGGGCCTGAGCATCCACTTGTGGATCTCTTGTCTACCTTTAGGTAGGTTTATAATAACTTTATTTGTTATTTTTACAACTCCAGCATAGTTTAGTCTCTTGACTGCTATTGCTTACTCTTACTAATTTATATGTAAAGACCAAAGTATGTAGTCCCAATAAGGCTGTTGAGTAAACAAATTACTCATGATGAAAGCTGTTTGATGATAGATGAAAAAAGGAGGAAATCAATGTATATTTTACTGACATACTTACGGGTAAAAGTATATAATTATCTGAAAATGAGATATTTTATTAATTAAACTAGCTTCAAACCTTGCGACGTTCGATAGTTCACAAACGCAGAGTTACGATACGGCTAAAGGTTTGATAGATTTTCTGCCGAAACTGAAAATGGTACTGTCCTAGATTTATTTTCCGAAACTGGCGGATACTGAAACCTAATCGTTGGTCTGTCAATATAGATTTGAAATTATTTGTATTTTTAAATTTAGAAAACTTACTGCATATTAAACAATAATAAGGTTGTATTCTTATGTTAAGGCCAATTACAAGTTTTCACTTATATTATTTTAACAATTAGTAATTTAAGGCCCTACAGACACATATTAAAATGGTGCTGATTAATCAAGACAATTTAAGACAAATAAGTTATACAAGATCTTTTTCACTTATGGGGTGGTCATATTAAAAGGGTCAATGGCCTTTGGCATGCACTATTGTGCAGATGGCAAACCCTAAAGAGAAACAAGTTCTGTCTATAGATACTCTGTGCGACTGGAGTATGAAGAAGGTGGTGTAAAGGAATAAAATTAAATATTTAGTAAAATTATAAATATATAAAACTGATTGAGACATTACATGCTCAAATGAGTTTCCAAAAAGCTTTTAAATCGGCTAATCGAGTTAAAAAATATATCTATGCCTTCCATTGATGTTGACACTTGATTGTATTCGACTGACAGTCTCATAATCGGAGAGTGTTGGCCAAGGTTGGTTCTACAACGAGGATGACGTGGAAGTCTATTTGGTACATTGATACTGATCATGTTAAGTAAATCCGGACATTCTATCTTATTGTTTAGCAGCTTGTAAAGAAAACATATGTCGACAACCAAGCGACGAGATTTTAGAGAAAACAGATTGAAATGTTTTCGTCGTTCATCATAAGACCAAACGGTTTTTGCTATCATAGCCCGGAATGCTAGGTTATGGGTTAATTTTCTCTATTCTCTCAGCATGGATTTGATACATCGGGTTCCAAGCAGTGCTGCAGTATTCTAATTTGTTCCTGAAGTAGCTGTTATACAATAGCAAGGTAGTCGAGGGCTTTTTAAATTCCTTTGAACAGTTAAGTACGTATCCTAAGGACTTGTAAGCCGCACTGATCATTGTATTATATTGTTGAGAAAAACACAGGCGACTGACCAGATGTATACCTAAATCGCGTATGACTTCAACTTCAGCTAACTGTACCAAAGATGATGTTGTATAAAAGAGAAATAATTAGCCAATTTTATTTTGTCAGGTCGTCGCTCATAGCCGTAGAGCGTGAGCGAATACAACTAGCCTGTGGCTTCGCTGATGAGGAGAAGAACCGCGCCACCTTATGGAAGATAGAGAAACGTAAAGCCAACGTAACCGAAAAGTGCAAATGTGATTCTTTGGTACACTTCAATGTGACTTACGAATACGCTGAGCTGGTGAAAGAGAGGTTACCATTGGCTAAGTTGAAGTTAGAAGGCCTGTTGAGAGATGCTCAAGATTCGTATTGCCATCATCAGCATGCAGCTCTGTTGGCGCATAGTCAGGTATTAAGAAAATATAGGCACAGGCCTTATATTTTATTTTAAACTAGCTGTGCCCTGGGGAGTCAACTGAGTTAATCTACATAGTTTATAGCCTATGTGTTATTTATAAGCTATATTACTACAAAGTTTCGTCAAAAAACGCTCAGTAGTTTACAAACCTTCGTATTTAAAATACTTGGAGGAAGTAGGATGTGGATTTTAATTAATACCTTGATACTACTCCTACTACTACTTTTAAGTCCTTGAAATCGAATGACTTAACAGTCACGATTTCAAGGACTAAAAAAATCTCCGTATTTTTATGTACTTTTTGTGTATTTACACCATTTGCCCAAATTTATGTGTTTTTTGTGTATGTACACCATTTGCCCAAATTGCTGTGTTTTTGTGTATGTACACCATTTGCTCAATTTGATGTATTTTTTTTGTATATGTCCACCATGTCACTATATGTCCAGTGTATAATTAGATATTATTTATTCATTGGAATGTGCATGCTTATCAGGAGGTCCAGGTGTTTTTTTTTTTTTTTTTTTTTTATTGGTGGGCTAATTAGCCTCCGACGGCTCACTGCTGCTATTTTATTGCAGCAACATTGTTTCTAGGGGTTTAGTTATCATCACATTATGGTAATATTTGGATTTATAAGGAAATTATCAGAAAACTGGTTTTTCATAAAATGTTCGATTTAGACCAGTCTTTAAATACAATAAAATATACACTAAGTCTGTCTGGGGTTTTGTTACAGTTTTTATTATATGTTAACTAATTCTCACTAGAGTGAGTATTGTATTTTTAAAAGAAATAAATGGACACAAAATATTGTTTATATTTTCAGATAGAAGAACTAATAACTGAAACAATTCAAAGTAATAAGAATATAATACGCGAAGCGCTGGCGCTCATTCTACAGGCGTTACGCCTCAGTGACACTGCGCCGGATGCACTAGCCAGCGCGCTACAACGTTGGGCCACGGCGCTAGCTGCGGCGCTTCTCGACGAGAGGGATCTTAGGCAGCTGTTGTTTCTTATTCATCAACTGTTTAGGTAACTTCAAGCACTCCTTTGTGATTTGATTAAGCAATGGAAATGCCTACGCATGCCAACCGTGAAAAGTGTCTACGGGTGGGTATGGAAGGCTCTGGAATGCCTATTGCCGCCTCCTGCCAGTCCGGCAGTGTCTGAGCCACAAACAGATCGCTGTCTTCCCGGAGCTGCTTGCATCTGGCGGCAGTAGACGACACTTCTCATACTACCACCGTAGCCCCGAGGGAACTACTCGTACAAGCCCTCCTACAAACCGACTCCTACCTGCCAGTGATGAAGCTCCGGTCGCGCTAGCTAGTGTACTGCAGTCGGACCTTCAGTGCTTCAGCAGCTCTGTGTGATGACTGGGACATTCTGACAACCATCAGACAAAGATAAAAATTGCATCCAATTAGGTATAGATATTAGAAACCCGGCCGCGTAGGTACCTAGATGCTTTACCTCGCCAACCACTTACGGAACAGTGAGACTTTAACCGCCTATAATGTTTTTTTTTATTTTAACTTTATTTGGGAAAATAAACAACGTTACAGTATACATATTTACAAAGAAAGCTTAAAATTAGAGTAATAATTGCAATATCAACCACATTTTTGCACGTATTGACATGTTTTAGTGTTGTGAGTACTCTAAAAATAAATGAAAAATATAAAAATAACAATAACTGAAGCTAATTAAACTAAAAAGAAAATAACTAACAATAACTGAAACAGTTTAAACTAAAAAGAAGTAAACTAACTATATCTAAAACTTTTCAAACTTATATTAAATTTTTGTCTTGTTTGTGGCGTCAACCGAATTTAATACTTGTAGTATTTCTTTTTTAAAAGAGTATTTGGATGTTACAGAACAGTGGAAGCCTACAAACGTATAATTGTACTAAACCATTTTTGTGTGACGTGAAATATGCCGAGCAGCAGCGGAGGTTCCAAAAAAAACCAAAATACTTTAACTAATTTAATTAAAATCAAAGTTACAATTATAACTTATTACTAATTAGAGCTAGTGTGGTGCGTTTCGAAGTTGGAAACGAAGTGGCCGAGCTCCGATGACACGCGGGCCGATGCGCGGTGTCACTTTCGCAACGAGGTTACACGTGCCGCGAAGTCAGCGATTCTGTCGCCATGCGCAATACTAGGTATCGTTGCAGTGTAGGTACTGTCAGCAATACTCATGTAGGGTCGGCACATAACACCTCCCCCTGAAGTTCAGCAACTATTTTAAGACGTTTAGTGAAAATGTTGCTGGTATCTGGAGCTTGCGTTGAGGTACTTCAGGAACTGTGTAGGTGTGAGTTTGATCCGTCGTCGCAGCAGCCGATGAAGATTTCTCTTCCGAATGTTGCAGCCTGTAGCGTAGACAGCGCCGGTATAGTACTGTGACGACGAGTACTATAATTCCCAGTAGTGTCATGTAAAACGGGATAGTGGTGTGGTAGATTGGTAACGGATCCAGATGTATGGGTATTTGCTGATTGATTTTATCTTGAAGATCGTGTAATTTTCTTAAATTGATGGAGTGTATCTTGATTGGTGACTGGGAAGTGCGGTCTTCATTTTTATTGAACAATACTTCAGATATCTTCATAGGCTGGCCTTGTACTCGGTCATTTACGTTGACTATGGTAAATTCATCGGTTCGTAACTGGCAATTGTGAGGAATTGTTACTAAAAAGCTGCCGGTTAATACGCTGTGTTCATCTCGTTCGCAGGTGACTTGAACTTTGGTTGGTTGTGGGAAAACCACCACGTAGTGTCGATCATCCAACTTCTCCATGGCTTCTCGTGATAAAGTGACGCTGGTCTTCTTACAGGATTCATCTGTAGCCTGGCCGTTGACTATCTTGGTTACGCAGTCTGGTTGAGATGTTATTTGGTGGTTGAATTTTTCTTCGCAGAGATACCGCTCAGTTAACTTCGGGCATTCAGCCTCTATATACACATGAAAGTTTCTAGTGATAGCTATAAAAGGATAAGGGGGAACTACGACCTGACTGTTCTTATTCGGAACTATTGCTAAACGATAAAGGGTATACACTGAAGGGGAAACTATGGGAAATTGGAACACTATCACAATCTGATTATCATTATAGTATGATCCCGGTTTAACTACGTCGTAATATTGCCTAATTTCTAAGTCTAATAACTGATCTTTACTATAAAAGCTTTGCAGCTTTCCTAGCATACTATTCAATACATCTAAAGTTAGAACAGAATGATGCGTATTTGACGCCCGACTAAAAGCTAAAGCATCTTCAATTCTACGTAATTCACTAAGTAACTTATCTATATTATCACTAACTATAGCTAATATTTGCGAGAACTTAGCGATCTCTATAAAACTATGTTGAGTAAATGAGTTTTCACGAATTAAAGTATGTAACGTTTTATTTATTTCAATCTGATTTTCAACAATTTCAGTGATTATTTGAGACTGTTGATTCATCCAATCTTTGCTGAGACTAATATGGTTATTCTGCTGTGATATAATTCTGTCTTGATTGTCTCCAAGTGCTTTGATAGCGTTATTATATTTAATTGCGTCCGTGTAATCTAAGTTCCCTGTTAAGCTTTTAACTACCGAGCCTAACCCATCAATTAGACCTCTTTTAGATCTGGTAGGTTTTAGGCTTAGTAACTTAAGTGAAGCTTTGTCTAATTTATCACTTAGGTGATCTAACTGTAATTCATACATAGCATAAGTATAATTATCAAGTCTATTCTTTACGTCATAGAGTTGTAATTTCACTGAGTTAATTTTACTATCTATGTCAGTAAGCTCCACATACTGTAGGAAGGTATGGTAATGAGTCGTAAGTCTCATAGGTCCCAATTTAAAGGGTAGAAGTCCAGGTCCTGTATCGAGTCCTTCAAGTTTTATGTCCTGTCCCTGTATGAGGCCGGGAATCAACATCACCAGTATTATCCTGTAACAATTTTGCGCTATTAGGGACACGTTTTAGCCTGGATTTAGCAATAGGACCGCGTTTTTTGGATGTGTATATATGAATAGGTAAATCGGCTAAAACTGTATCCTGGGTAAACCTAGGTGCAAGTTTTTGGCGGCTAGCACCTGGATTAGAAACAAATATCTGTTGTTGGGGTAGATATTCTGCTTCCGGCTCCCGATTTTTGTTCCTATTTTCCATTATAGTAGTTCTAAGAGCTGAAGTCGTTTCATTGATTAGTTCGTACACTGTTTTCATTCGATCCCTATGAGTCTGAGTGTATTGTTGTAGTAAATGTTCTGTCAAATCAATGTCTAATGGGTCTCTGGGGTCAAAATGTCCTAATATAATGTCATACGGTCTACACTTCGTGAAACTGTGGACTGAACTATTGTAGGCTATAAGAGCATAAGGTATTAAATTGACAACAGGTTCATCTTTATGCTGTAATTTTAAAATACGAAGATGTTCAAGTAGCGTTGAATGAAACCTTTCAATATTACCATTATCGTTAGGGGAATGAGCTAAAGTTTTATGATGAGTAATCTTATGAATCTTACAGAACTCTGAAAACATTTGGTTAGTAAATTCGGTACCTTGGTCAGTTACAATAGTGAGCGGTAAACTATGATGCGTGCAAAATGTTAGTAAAGCTTGTACTACACTGAGAGCTGTGCCATCTTTTAAGTTGTACGCTTGGCCATACTTGGAGAACACATCTATAAATGTCACATATTTTTCATTTTGTGCTGTAAATAGATCCATGTGAATAGTTTCGAAAGGTTTTGTAGCCGGTGGAACTATATTAAAAACTGGTTTGACTGGATTTCTATCGTATTTAGCCTGTCCACATATTGTACAATTATTTATGAATTTAGAGATATGTTCTTTCATTTTAGGCCAGTAATATCGCCGCGATAACGCGAGAAAACACTCGTTTATGCCACGGTGATTCGTCTTGCCATCGTGATAGTGACGAATAATATCTTGTTGCCTGAGATACTCTTTAACATTTTCCAATTCCGTTTTAGCGATAACCAAATTCATAGCCGAACTTTTAAATTTTTCCTGTAAAATGGGCACAATTCTATACATAGCTAGGGGTGGATTTATAAGGAGAGCCGTTTTAATTTTAGGGTTTACATATTCTTTTATTGCAGCAACTAAATCATCTTCCAAATTAGATTCTGACAACTGGATGGACGTTCGAGTATGTGTATCAAATGGTTTAGTTGCCGTCGCACGTTTTTTAATGTCGCCTACTAACGTCAGACATATTTGTCTATGAAATTTGTTAAGAGGTTCTTCAACTATAGGTATTTCAAGTATGGGGTTCTCATTGTCAGTATGTGCAGTTAAAGTCGCAGAATCGTCTAAGGTCTCCGGTCTATTAGTAGGGTTGGCAATCATTGAACTAATCTCTTCATTATTGATTTCTACACGAGAAAGTGCATCAGCGTTAGTGTTATTTTTGCCTTTCTTGTAAACTACTTCAAAGTCATATTCGCTTAACTTTAGTCGCCATCGAGTCAGTCTAGAGTTGGGTTCTTTCAGGCTCATTACCCATTGAAGGGGTTTATGGTCAGTCACTATTTTAAATTTACGTCCAAAAAGATAAGGTCTGAAGTACTTGGTGGCCCAGACAATGGCCAACAGTTCTTTTTCAATCGTACTGTAGTTGATTTCGCTTTCGTTCAGTGTACGTGAAGCGTACGATATGGGTCTGTCGGAACCTATGGGACCTTGAGAGAGTATAGCGCCTAAAGCAAAGTTAGAAGCGTCAGTCGTGAGAATAAATTCTCTAGTAAAGTCAGGATATTTCAAAATTGGGTCATTCGTGAGTAAAGTCTTACATTTCTCAAAAGTGCTAACATAATTCGGGTCCAGAGTAATTTTCCTACCTTTCTTTAAACATTGTGTAAGGGGTTTGGTCATTCTAGCAAAGTCTGGTATGAATTTCCGATAGTATCCTATCAGGCCTAAAAATTGTTTAATTTGTTTTGGGGTCTTAGGTAGTGGATACTTTTCTATTACTGAAATTTTGTCGGGGTTCGGCTTAATTCCCTCATTACTAATGACATGACCTAGGTAAGCAGTCTCAAGCTTTAAGAATTCGGATTTATCCAATTGTATCTTAAAGTTGGACTCTCTCAACCTCTGAAAGACCTTTTCAAGATTGACCATGTGCTCCTGAAGTGACGTGGAATAGACTATAATGTCATCTAGGTACACCAGGCATATCACGTTTTGTAGGCCTCTGAGTACATTGTCCATCACACGTTGGAAGGTGGATGGCGCGTTCTTGAGCCCCATTGGCATCCGAAGGAACTCAAAATGTCCATGTTCAACGTTGAAAGCGGTCTTTTTAATATCATCAGGGTCCATTTCAACTTGGTAAAACCCGGATGTCAAGTCAAGTGTCGTAAAATATTGGCATTTGCCCAATTTGTCTAATACGTCTGTTATATTCGGTATGGGATATTTGTCATCTATAGTCTTCTCATTGACCTTACGGAAGTCAACCACCAAACGCCACTTTTGCTTCCCTGTAGCATCCACCTTTTTGGGGACAACCCAAATAGGTGAGCTCCAAGCTGATTCGGACGGCCGTATTATGCCTTGTTCTAACATTTTTGTAATCTGGTCACTAACTTCCTGTCGGTGAATGAATGGATAGCGATAACTTTTTGTATAAACGGGGATTTCGTCTTTAGTTTTTATACTGTGTTTGATTTTATTCGTAAAAGTAAGGGATTCACCTTCAATATAAAAAACGTCAGAATATTTAGAACATAACATCACTAAATTTGCCTTTTCTTCCTCATTCAAATGATCGACGCGCAATCGCGAAACTACTTCTTGTGCTCGTGTCGATGATTGTTCGGTACGCTTGCACTCAACGTTAAGCAAAGTTACTTGCGGCGGCCGATCTATTGAAAACACAATATCGTTCGATGTTGAATTTTCAATTTCAACTAACGCACGACTATTTTCTACGGTGGTTAAACATTCGTGTATTATACAGTTACAAAGAGTTTGTTCATGTACTAAAATCTGTCCGTCTTGTGCGTTCATTGGCAGTCTAAGTAACTTAGAACTATTGGCGGGTATTATGTTTTCATATAAATTTAAATTCCGTGAATTATATATGCAAATTTGATTGACTGCAAATTTGGTAGTTAAAGTCAAAGCTTTAAGGTCCAATTTAGCATGCCATCTTGTAAGAAGATCGAAACCTATCAATCCATCAAAACGGTCATGAAATTTATACACATATAATTTAATATTTTCAGAATCATTAAATTGATTAAAACACGGTATAGTTATGGAATGATAATGTCTACTGGTAGCGTGGACATTGGTGACCTCAAAAGGGTCGTAATTTAATGGAACACCGGGAAAATATTTTTTTACCGCTTCCGGGCTAATAAAAGATTGATTAGCGCCAGTGTCGATTAGCAAGTTTAAGTCAGGGTTTGTTACATGGATGAATGGAAGTTGCCGTTGTGTCTGTAGATTCAGTTCTATTTGGATCTTTTTGATGTCATAGCTCTCTGAAAATCCTCACTTGTAGAGGGTTGCATTTGGCTATTCCGTTCAGGGTCATTTTCGAAGTCAGTTTCGGGTGTCTCGTCCTGCTGGTAGCATGCATAATCATTGTAGTCGGTATAGTCATTATGTTCATAGTAATGGTCATACGTAGGCTCATTATCGTAGTATTGTGTATTATAAAAGTCGTCATAACCGGAACATTCGTTAACGTTAACGTCACGACTCTTGAAATAATTTGAAGGGGGTGGATTTCCTTGTCTAGACCAATCCCATTTTGGTTGGCTGGGTGGTAACTGTCTCGGTGTGAAGTTGACAACTCCACTCATTGGCTTAGGGCCATTATAATGTTGGGGTAAATGTCGCGGGGTCATTCGGAATATATTACTCCTTGGGTTATAGTTTGGCGGTGGGGCACCGAACATTTGTTGCGTACGCGTCGGTTGACCACGTGGCTGGTTGAATGTAACATTGGGCCGATTTGCCTGATTAAATTGACTTTGAGGCGCCGTGTGGGGATGGCTTTGGTTATGCATAAAAGTTTTCGGCATGGACATATTGCTAGGCCCCGGTATATTTTGGGGTACAGACACATTATAAGGCACAGATATTGGAATACTACGAATAGCAGGCAAAGCAGGGTAGGAAGCATGCATGGGAGGTAAATTAATATTATTACGGTAAGGGGTTCGATTAGTTTGATAACTTTCGCTTCTCTGTAATAGGTACATGACATTAAGTTCTTCCTGTACATACTCTAAAGCTGTCTCTATATTAGCGGGACGCATACATCTTATACGGGACCCCAAGGGTTCCTTAAGGCCACGGACAAACACCTGCTTAGTCAGGTTTTTATAGAGGTCTCGCTTTGCTGCAATAGTTGTCTCAACTGTTTCATTAAGTGTCACATATGTCATTATCGTACTAAAGAGCGTCTGGCATCTATCGTAAAACTCTTGAGGGGAGTCATGGCCTTGGGTTTGCAAGGACAAATCGTTGTATAGAGTGGTCTCGTCTCTACGATCCGCAAAATTATTAATTAAAGTATTTCTAATTCCTGCCCAATTTTCGGGGATACCGTTTGAGTTGACAGTCGAGGCGGCGGGACCTGTGATTTTATTTAGTATTCCGTTAAGCAAAGATTGGTTGTTCAACTCAAACTCGGCCCCTACCTGTACATATCTTGCGACCAACTGGTCACAAATTCGAATAAATCTTGTCAAAACATGTGGGTTTCTATCGAAATCCGGGACTAGGCGGAGGGCCTTGTAAATTGTGTCTAAATCATTAGAATTCATACTGTCTGATTCTATATCTAATTCTCTAATCGTATCTAGTAATCTGGCCCTTCCGGACTGCCTATAAGAAACAGTCGGTCGGGAGTCTAAATTCCTAGGATGGAACAGTTTGAATATAATAACTACTTAAGGATACTTAAGGATAAGGGAGAGCGTCACTAGAAAAATTCTTGTGCACTTACTTGAGCATGTGGTTTCTTCTGAGCGGCATCGATGTCCGGAACCTGCCTCCACGTACAGCCCGACGGTTCTTGATACTTGTACTGGTGCCTAGAGTCACCCGGGCGACTCGCCTAATTTTCGATTTTTTGAAAATTTATCTTGCGAACCGGCCCGCAAGTATCCTACCGACTGCGCCAAATATGCCGAGCAGCAGCGGAGGTTCCAAAAAAAACCAAAATACTTTAACTAATTTAATTAAAATCAAAGTTACAATTATAACTTATTACTAATTAGAGCTAGTGTGGTGCGTTTCGAAGTTGGAAACGAAGTGGCCGAGCTCCGATGACACGCGGGCCGATGCGCGGTGTCACTTTCGCAACGAGGTTACACGTGCCGCGAAGTCAGCGATTCTGTCGCCATGCGCAATACTAGGTATCGTTGCAGTGTAGGTACTGTCAGCAATACTCATGTAGGGTCGGCACATAACACGTGTATATCTTTTGGTTTGCAGACAATCCCGCTCAGTGCAATGGGCGACCCGCGTAGTACACGTGAGTGTGGACGCGGCGTCGCCGCCGCGGGTGCTCGCCGTGCTGGACCTGATGCTCGCGAGGCCGAGGCTTGAGACTGCACAAGAGTGTACTGAAGGTAATAATAATAATAATAATATCTAGGGACAGTGTCACACAGATCTTCCTAGCCCCAAACTAAGCAAAGCTTGTACTATGGGTACCAGGTGACGATATACATACTTATATAGATAGATAAATACTTAAATACATAGAAAACATCCATGACTCAGAAACAAATATTCGTGCTCATCACACAAATATTTGCACTTACCGGGATTCGAACCCAGGACCACCAGCTTTGTAGGCAAGAGCACTACCAACTAGGCTACGGTAACACTGCCAAGATAAGATAACTCTTTATTGTACACCAAAACATTACATGATACAAGAATACAATAAAATACATTTAAAAATGGTACAATTGGCGGCCTTGTCACTAAATGTGATCACTTCCAGGCATCCTAGGCAGGGATTGGAGTATGGAGTAACCGAGATAGGGTAGTTGTCAGTGTACATGAGTATAGGAATGATACGCACTGGTATCATTACAGAAAAGCAGAGAGTATTTTCTACGTCATTTAAGATAAGTTACATATATATTATATACTAGCTGTGCCCCGCGGTTTTACCCGCGTTAAACTTTATAAATGATCACAGCTCCTCTACCGTAGGTGATAGCGTGATAATATGTAGCCTATATGTTGACCCGACCTCTTTGTAATATTCATGCAAGATTTGAAGTCAATCCATGCAGTAGTTTTTGAGTTTAGCCCGGACATACATACAGACAAACAGACAAAAAATCTATAAACTATATTTTTGGATTCGATATCGATAGCAGATCACGCCACAAGTATCCTTTAAAAAAAAATTTAATGTACAGTTTTGACTTTCCTACGATTTTATTATATGTATAGATTAACCTACATACTATATTATATATACTTATGTTTCATAAATAAATAAATACATACATAAAGGCAAGGTTTGGATAGCGATATTGGTACAGCGCGACCGAGAACCGGTACACGCAGCGTGGGCCCACCACAAGTGGACAGGCGATCTAATGAGTGTCGCTGGAAGGTAAAGCAAGGCCGGCCATTTATCTTTACGGGAGGGCTTTTGTACAGCAGTGAAAGTCAGTTATGTGACATAACTACTGTCATTCCGTTGTCTATCTGTCTGCCAGTCGGGAATACTTTAGTTCGTATTCGAAATGGTTTTAATGTTTGTTTATTCAATTATTATGTGAAAATAAAGAAATACATATTTAAATAATTAACTTAACTTATAAGAAACAGAAAAATATCAGCTAAATTAACTATAATAACTAACTACTATAACTAAGTTATAGGGCGTCGTAGAATTCCTCCGCATCGTCGGGAGGTAACGTGCCCAGAAGGCTGGCCGCATTGCCACGCTGTATGGCAATGCTGATTCTTTGACCCAAAAAAAAGGCCAGCTCTCTGGTTACGGGAAGCGTCAGTTAAACGTTTCGAAATTTCCCGAAACAATAAACGTGCGTTAGGTCCCCACGGACCTAGCGTTTCGAAATTAGTTTATCACAAACTTGACATTAGCGAAATTGTTGTGCAAACCCCACAGACGCTATAACAAAAGAAAAACAATTGATAAAAGAACATCTGTCATTTAATGTTTTGTGTAAAGATAATAAATATATAAATAAGATTCAGTACTAAACCATAGATGAAGAGAGCAGACTACATTAACTACTGCGCTACACGAGCATCCTATATTAATATCTAGGGACATAATATGTAAGGACATTGACACACATATCATCCTAGCCCCAAACTAAGCAAAGCTTGTACTATGGGTACCAGGCGACGATATACATACTTATATAGATAGATAAATACTTAAATACATAGAAAACATCCATGACTCAGAAACAAATATTCGTGCTCATCACACAAATATTTGCACTTACCGGGATTCGAACCCAGGACCACCAACTTTGTAGGCAGGAGCACTACCAACTAGGCTACGGTAACACTGGCAAATTTATGGTTGGGGTGAGCCTGCACTATGGTTGTCTTTCCATAGACACTTGCACAGATAAACCAGATTATAATGTGATAATAAAATGAAATATAATTGTGTTTTAAGAAACTGAAGAAGCCTGGGAAGAAGTTGATAAGCATGGTGTGAGTGGTGCCGTGAGCGAAGGGACGCTCAGGGAACGAGACCTGTTGGCACTCGTCCACGCTCTTCCTCTGAGGGATCTGGTGGCGAGACTGGTTCTCTTCAGCCATAATGTGAGGTTTTCCCTATGCTATTAAATTATTTCACATTTTCGGTCACTATGACTGCTTCGAGATGTCATGCTGCTTAGCTAAGGCTGAAATATAGTTGTGTAACTTTTTAGGAACATGAACAGTGGGATAGGCATAAATTCCTTGTTAAAAAAAATTACGAGTGTGCTTTGACCATACGACTGAATTAAACTTAGGTAGATATACAAAACGTAACAGGCTAGAAGAGAAAGAGAGAAAGAAGATGTGTTTAATGTGCTTCAAATTGCCTAGTTATAAGTCTCTCTCATAAAGAACATCGGTCACAGCCCATACATGCTGTGACCTGGCTATAAAATATCGCGAACATGACTAGTGTATGGATTAATCCGTTCCTCTAGGCACATTCATCAATCCTAATTTGAAAATATATTATTTAAAAGCCGTGGATCATAGAACGATACACTTATGTATTACGTCACTTTTGAGGTTATGATGTATAAGTCGGCAGCCATTACTACAACCTCAGCTAAAACCATTGATATAAAAACTATGCATTCATATATAACTATATAAGTCAATGGTTAAAGCCATAAAAATGAATCAATAACCTTTCTAATCTTTTCACTGTTATGTAGGTATCTAAGACAGGTGCAGCGCAATGTGCATGAATCAGGGTATGATTATACAAAAGCCAAGCTAAGACTGTTTCTTAGCAACTGTTTTAAATTATTATGAAAAATATATATAATGGTTCCTTGCCTTGGCATATTTTTTTTTATTGCCTTAGTAAGCAGATGAGCTAGCGGCCCACCTGATGGTAAGTGGTAACCGCTGCTCATGGACATTCGCAGTGCCAGGGGCCACAGCAAACCGCTGCCTACCGTGATATTAGTACTCTTTTTAAACCTCGTTTGAAGAAGGACTACTTACTAAAAATATAGGTAACCTAATATCTCAAAGGTCGGTAAAAAATAATAATAATAAAAGGGCACCTTAAATAAAACACCAATATGGATTTAAGTATTAATTTATTCTATGTCTTCCCTTACAACAACTGAATCTAAATATTCAGCAGGTTCAGAAATATTTGACTGGTATCGAGCCCATCCAAGGTACCACACAATCGTCATGACATGATCACAACATCCAATTGTGCGTGGCCCTACCAAACAGTTGCAACAATACTCTGCTATACCCTCTCTCTCTGATATGCCATTTTCTATTAAAATATAAACATAGTATTGCTTCCTTGATACATGTCTCGACTTGATTTTCCCCCGTATCAGAGTATTGTTGCCACTTCCTCTTAAATTGTAATCTGAAGTATCTATGCTGCCACTTGTTACTTCTATTCTGCACCCACCATGAAACCTTACGTGCTCCCCATAATATGACCGTGCTTGTCGTATCTGATAGGTTCCTAAAGCAAAAAGAATTAATTAATTCATTTCCATTCTAGGAAATGTGATTAGGTTATCTCTATCAGCCGTAATACTAACAAAGTTCAACCAATAGGGACAAATTATTTTGTAAAGAAATCCTTTCTCTGATAATATTTAACATTTCCCCAGCATCATCTCTATTTCTCAGGCGAACACCAAACCTGTTCAGAAGACTGGCCGCTATTTCAAAATGTTGCATCATATGCGGCACAGTCTTATTAAAATAGTCTTGCCGTAATAATTTAAAATCTCTTTTAAAATACCCATTAACCACCTCCACCACCCATCGACAAATTGTCACACATCTACTTCTATTTGCTCGCTCTGTGGTCAGTTGATGTTCGCCCTCTGAAAGTGATTCTGGCATGTAGGCCTTGTAATTGCAGTCTTCTAACAGGCTAACAGAGTCTCTGAAACCCCTATCTAAAATAAAGATATCATTAGCTTGTAGATACAATCTGAGAGGAGAATTCTCATTTATAAAAAGAGATGTCATAATCTCAGCATCCTATGTGGTAGCCTTGTATGGCCCAAAACAGTCAACAATATAGCCATCAGTTGATACAATCAAAAACGGTTTGAGTAGATTTCTATACTTATGCAGTGAGTATGTATCCTTTTGAAACATATAATTTGAACTTTTGTTAATGTATATATAAGTGCCATCACAAATCAGAATGACTTGGTTATTGTTATCATTATAATAGATGCCATTTGGCAACAGCAGATTATGCCGTAGTAAATTCTCCCTTGAAATATGACTAATTCCAAGATTATTGGGAACAAAGTCTTGCACCAGCAATTCTCTTATGCTGTGCATTAATCTTTCAAGGGTACGACGAGGCACTCCTAAAAGCTTCGATAATCTGTCATCAGATTCTCCAGATCTCAATGTTATAAGCAAAGCAGACAAGCCTATAATGCCTCTATGAGCTTCTTGGATCCTAGGAACCTCATGTAACAATGAAATAAATTCCTCTTTTGTACTTCCAATCCAATAAAAAAATAAATTGTCTTCAACATCTTGAATTGCTTCAATGCTGCTTAATTCAAATATGATTTGTATGAATTTACCCATGAGAACACAATATGCTCTATTTGTTGTACATTAAAAGTACTGATGCTGTTTGGCAAATCAAATAAACTATCCCAGTTATTGCTAATGGCCTTGGTGAGAGGATCCAGATGCTTGTTCACCTTAGTTATCGCAGGCTAAAGCTTCATTAACTGCGTGCATTGCAATATCCCTACATGCCTCACAAATGTAATCATCTTCAGTTATCTGCAAAAGAAGAAAAAATATTACTATTATGCAACTTAAAAGAATATCTGCCTAGCTTTTTGCTATGTTGGGGTTAATTTCTAGTACAACCTAGAGCGGTAGTATTTTACATGAAGCAACTGCCATCAGATCTCCACAGCCTAATCACGGAAATATACTGATATTATTACATGGTTGACAGATTTAAGAAGCTTTTTACTGGATATAATGATTATCAAAGATGGTAAATGTAAAGAGAACAGGACAAACAGCTTAACATGCTTTCAAGGCCCAGGGAGTCTCAATGAGTAAGGAAACTGTAACCCATCCACAGACTGTCTGTGAAAATCGCAGCTTTACCTAACGGATCAATCAATGTACTCAGTATCCACAATATACTAAAAGATCATTGAGCATAAAAAACTCAACTGAATAAATACATTTGAATAATATTGTAATTCTGTCATAACATAGTAAACTATATCTTATGAAAAAAATTACTTACGAGTATTGGGGTGATCCAATTGCTATTGCAATATCAGGTATCAATATCAAAGGGTCGTTAGGACTTGAAAGATCAGGAGTCCGTAATAGTAGCCAAGTCACAAATAACACACAAAAACCACAACAAATCGCACAGTACGAAACAACGCAAAAGCAACGAAGGACTGCACCAAAGAGTATTTAAACCTACGGTAGACTCAAGACTGCACGGTAAACGCTTTGACAGCTCTCATTCTGTCATAATACGTTCCGTTCTACGTATTAGTGCAAATGTCAACTATCATTTGCAACTCGTTTCGGAATACTTAATCCATATCCCCATCTAAAAATGATGTGATTGATAATACATTACAAAAATAAGTAAAAATTCTGCAATACAGTCTAGTATTTAAGGTAGTAAACACATAATGGTAGTGTTACTTTAGTGTTATGATGAAACGTGGAGCACAGATAAAAACGGGACAGCTTTGGATGCGTTCAAAACCTATTAAAAGTATTATGAAAATGAGGTTTTTATCACAAAGCTAAATTATTTTCCCGGCCTCAATAAAAAAATCTGAACCCCGTAATTTAATATACACATAATTCACTATTTTTTGACGTATCAATCATTGGTGGTCGTTTCATATTATGGTCAGGTCGAATATGGCCGATGTTCTTTATTTAGTTCATTTCAATGAGCAGTTGCATCGTACTACGTGATTACCTCAGGAGTGATCACTTACATATGTACTTTATTTTTATGCAATACAGCTGAATTTTGGTTAACAGGGAATCATTAAGCTCGGTTCCATGAATGGTTTTTATCACATTAACAAATAACTGTGAAAGCCTCCCCTTTCACTCGATCGCGATAACTAATTAAGGCAAATCATAACCTTTTGATTTTCTCGACGTTAGGGCATAGATTGGACACCGGAAATCAGATGAGTATCGTGACTTGAGCCAATCGTCGTATTGTGCAACAATTTATTTGCGCATTGCTGGCTTTTCCACATCGTGCTACGTGTACCCATAGTTATTCAGCTCCAACCGTCTTTCTACGTTATCATTAAAGTCCAATTTCCTATAACAGGACATACGTCAAGCTCGGCCTCACGAGTGGCGCGACACTACCGGTGGTCGTAGCGTGCTACGCGCTTGCTACGGTATTCGTTCTCTGCTACATGTGCTACAACGTGCTGTCGACACTCACGCTAGTTATGCGCGGCTGAAACGCGTGCTACGGGAGTTAGCAGCGCATGCGCTGCGTGCGCTTGCAGGATTTCATTTAGTTTCAAGGTAATAATTTTATATCTGTGGTCAGTTTCACGAAAGTCATACGTCAGTTATTTTGATTTGATTTTTCTAAAGAATTCATTTTGATCCTCGACTTGGTAGTAAATGTTAAACAAATGGAATTATGAATCGTTACTTTGAAGAAATCCATAACATTCAGACTACAAAATTAATATGTAGTGTTAATTCAGCTAATTGTCACTGTAATCAAGCCGGGATGCAATATGCACCGCCCTCCCGCTCGCACAAATATGCACATACAAGAAGGACAATATTAAATTCAAAATTACATACGCCGATACGATAACTAACACGTGTTTCAGTCCTGCAGGGTCCAATCTGAAAGGGGTTATTTAGTCGCATTCGAGCACTCCCTTGAGAAAGGTCGATGGAGGACTGATACAGGTATTGGGCATCGTATGATGCATGTAATTTGCATTTTTATATTGTCCTTCTTGCATGTGCATATTTTTGCGTCTAGTGTGGTTCCACTAAGGTGTCCTAGTCCGTCCTGGTTCTGTATCGAGCGCTCGGCCTTCGCCGAAATCACACAGTCGACTGACTGACAATAATCCCTCCTCCGGTGGCCCTGGTGTTCACGGATCTCAAAGTTTTCTCATCTATTTCTGTCAGGCTTATCGATGGTTCGCACGGGCCACTTGCTGACTTAAAAACTAACGCACAGAACAATATTAATTAGAACCCTTTGTGGGTTCTAATTAATATTGTTCTGTGCGTTTATTTGCGGGTCATTGCGCTAAGTGGTCGCACAAAATAAACAGTGCCGACTTGTGTACGGGTATTTGAGTTGTTACCTTATGTTACGCACTCGTAGGTTCTGCATATTAAAACTCCGAGATATTTTCCACACACAATATTTAATCGAACAGAGTAACGTTCTTATCTACCGTCGTACAAAGAATGCCTCCTTAATAATTCTCCTACCCTATTTATACTTTTATCAGTGACAACCATTTGAAAGTATAGTATCGATTATTAATATTTTAAGATGTAAAATTATTAAAGAATTATTACAGTAATTAATAAAATGATAGTCACTAATCACATAAATAATCATAGTGTGTGATATTATTATAACATAGCAGCTACGTCATAACCGTTGCGCGGCTATTGAGTACTTCATAACACTCGGCCATCCTGTGAAGGTCGTGTCCCACGGCCCGCGTTCTGCTGTGCTTCGAAGCTGAACCCAGAGTCCTGGAATAGAAATATGCTTCCGCAGTAACTTGTTGTTTATATACATTTTAAGTATTACTATAGAATGTTTATTACACTAAAGAGTTATACATCCAATGAAACTGAATTCTGTAGTATTTTTTTTTTAAACGCTCGCTGTATGAAATTAAATCCCTGTGTTACGAGGTACCTTACATACATATAATTGACGAACACAACCACATGAAGATCCAGAATCAGAACAACTAATTATGGGTCACACATATAGATTTACTGCGCGAGAATCAAACCTGAGACACGAAGCGGCGAGGCGACTGTCTTAACCGCTGCGCCACACCTGAAGTAATGGTCATACTTATTTGATCAACTGTATTTCTGTTTAGTCACAAAGTTTTCATTTCTTTTCTTATGAACACAGAATACAGTACATAGAACTAACAAAAATTATCAGCATCATTGTCAAATAGTGACTACTTTCAGTTAACACACAACTACCCCGGTTATAAAAGTCAATCATAAAGGACCGCATGTCAAAACCGCAAAATTTTAAGGATTATACTGTTGAGAGCAAAATGACGTGGAAGTCACACAGCTTCTATGTATTCCAACCACACAGCTTTTATGCATCCCATACCACACAGCTTTTATGTATCCCAAATCACACAGCTTTTATGTATCTCATACCCCACAGCTTCTATGTATCCCAAATCACACAGCTTTTATGTATCCCAAATCACACAGCTTTTATGTATCCCAAATCACACAGCTTTTATGTATCCCAAATCACACAGCTTTTATGTATCCCAAATCACACAGTTTTTATGTGTCCATAATCACGCTGTCAATATCTGGGGACAATGTCACACAAATAATCCTAGCCCCAAACTAAGCAAAGCTTGTACTATGGGTACCAGGCGACGATATACATACTTATATAAATACTTATATACATAGAAAACATCCATGACAATTACACAAGTATTTAAATAAGGTTAATCATTTTCCATTCCAGCCAAAACAGATATGTAATCTGTTTTGGCTTTTTATCAACTACATCTAATCGCTATTCATATCAATCTTATAGGATATATAGGTAATTAAATATTTATTTAACTTTCTAACAGGTCTATTATAGATATGATATTGATTTATGTAATCAATATCATCGTTTACGTAAAGTTCACGGATCCTTTCTTGGATTAGGACCGCAAGCTTCTAAATAAACTTGAGCGTCTACAAAATCTATGCATTCGGTTTGTATTTGGACTGAAAAAGTTCGACCATGTTTCCAAGTTCCGTAAATACCACAAGTGGCTTCCTATTCGATTAATCCTCCGTCGCCGTTCTATCTGCTTGAGCGGTATTCTTATATATCTCCAATCGATGCTCTTTGTAGATCTCACCTGAAATCCGTCCTAAAACTCCCCATCCATAAAACAGTTTTTTATTCCTACTCCTTTACTGTTCATGCAGGCAGATTGTGGAACTCTCTTCCGCCAAATATTAGAAACAGTAAAACCATTATCCCTTTCAAAAGACAAGTAAAGAAGCACTATCTTTCAATTTCATCCTCATAGAATGTATTAGTATTTAGTATAATGTTAACTTTAAATTGGATTTAATTGTTATATATAATATGTATTCGAGTATTTATGTAATTATTAGTATGTACGTGTATTATAGACCTACACACAGTATTATGGTTTACAAAATTTTCTCCTGTCGCGGGTCTGCTGGAAGAAATTTCTTGCGAGATAATAGTACCTTTGTACTCATCATTTCTTCGTACTTGTATTAATTTATTGTCTGTTTTGCGTGTACAAAAATTAATAAATAAAAATAAAATTCCTTCTAGTTTCTTCTTTATACCTTTTAAACAATTCAAATCGGAAACAAAATCTTGTTTAATTCTAAAGGCATATTAGGTACCCAATAAATGACTATTTAAATGACAAGAATGCTTTTCAATCTTAGTCTCTAAATAAGTAAATGATGCGAGTGATTTGTTTCCATTTTATAAGTAGTTTTACATATTATTTTATTGATGTAGCGCATTGTTGTCGCTTAAATATAGTATTCAATCTAATTGTTAAATTGTTATTCTAATAATTATTTTTATTTATTTATTTTTCTTTTGACATATCACTGTGTACTGTAATTAAATTGTATATTACAATTCTGTTTACAATTTTGACATGCATAAGTGTACCTAAATGTAATAAACAATTTTTGATTTTGGATCATCCCTATCAATTTCATGGTCACTGCTGCTGTGATTTCGCCGCGTACAATTGCAGACAATTTTCGATATCCTTTCATACCCTTGATACTACCTATCGTATAACGATCCAGTGAGTGGTCAGCTTTATACACTTTATAAGGCCCTGTATATAAACCGTTAAGTTTCCTAGTTACCTATATTCGCAGTGGTTTTCTCTTGTAGCTCCCCCTTACCATAATACCAATTGTCGTACAGAGTACTTAATGCACTTTCTATGAGATCGATCGATCGGTGAGGATATAGATTTATCAAGTATACACACAATTTAATAACACCACTAGCTTTACTTATATAATAATATGCTTTTTAGAAAAGCTGTTGCTGGTGAAAGTTTTGTGATACCAATAGCTAAATACGGTCTACTGCAAAAACTCCACGGTCAAATAGGATACCCCAGATATGAAAAATGTGATCTATCAAAACTCCATTTCGGTTTGAAGGTATGACAAGATTTATAACACAATGTGTAAACTCTTGTTTACAATGTGCGTTTAACAAGCGCAACGATGGTAAATTGGACGGTGTATTAATACTACATTCAATCAACAAGGCTGCCCTTCCTATGCATACGTTGCACGCAGATCATTTAGGTCCTTTTTGCCAAAACTCGTCAGAGGAACCCTTATGTATTGTAGTAATAGTCGCTTTACAAAATTTGTATTCGCTCGACCTGCTAAAAATATTTTAGATACGAGACAAATTCGATTGAAGACCATTCAATTCATAAAATAAATTATTTTGCAGTTTGGTTATCTAGTTAGAATAATTACAGTAGAGGTAAAGCTTTTAAGAGTAGATATTTTAAGAAATTTTCCGAAGAAAATCAATTCAAACACATTAAATGCAATAGCCAGCCCTCGCTCCAATGGCCAAGTCCAACAAGTCAGTCGCACTTTATTAAATGGTCTTAAAACTCCAGATACCCATCTTTCCTTTCAGATACATCTACTGCTACACTTCAGATCGTAAAGAACACGACTACGATGAAATATTCTGATTTTGTGACATTATTCGCGTATTTTATTATCTTTAACGATGTAATTCGTTGATAAATTTGAATCTGAATTATCGTAAGTCTAGTAATAATACTTTATATATTGTCATCCTGTAAGCAAAGTTAATAGCCAATCGGAATTGTCAATCATAAGTATTGTTCGTGGGATTTCTACTCAGTGCATGTACATACATGCTTCATCCGTTGTGAGCCATCAACGAGCTATCCGAGGAATTAAACCGTTTTACAAGGGTGGAACAAAAGCTGCGTAGTCTATACATATAATAAAATCGTAGAAAAGTCAAAACTGTACATTGAATATTATTTTAAAAGGATACTTGGGGCGTGATCTTCAATAGATATCGAAGCCAAAAATATAGTTTTTAGATTTTTTGTCTGTTTATCTGTTTATCTGTATGTATGTCCGAGCTAAACTCAGAAAGTACTGCATGGATTTACTTCAAATTTTGCATGAATATTACTAAGAGATCGGGTCAACATATAGGGTACAAATTATCACGCTATCACCTACGGGGGAGGAGCTGTGATAATTAACAAAATTTAACGCGGGTAAAACCGCGGGGCACAGCTAGTCAGCAATAACTTTAACTTTGAAGCCTATTAAATACATTTGGAAATGTTTGAGAGATTGAACCACAACGAGTGTTTTGAACTCGTAACTATGGTAATGTTTCTCTTCGTTAGTGGTCACCAAGCTAACATTATTATTATTAATCATGGTTTGTCCAATGAATAGATCAATGTCCAATGTTATGAAATTAGTTAATTAGACTATTCCGTTCAATCGAGTGAATTTACACATGCTCTACCGTAACCTTCCATAATAGTAGTGCTAGGTTCGATTTTAATTCTTAAGTTCTGAACTTGCGAGATCCAAAGTAAATTGATTTTACTGCCAGTTTTTATGTATGCTCTGAGCTGTTTGCCATCGACCGTCACTGTTCTTAAGTAAATATCTACCACTATAATTATCATAAGTGATAGCAATATTTCACTAACCTTATGTGGTGGGTTTCCTGATGTCTCGACACTTCCGGCGCCAAACCAGCAGGCCACAGTGGTGTGTCCGCTGCGTTGGCTTCAAGTCGGGAATCCTCGAATTATACATGAAATAGCATCTCGTGATAATACTTCGTCATAGTGACCTTGTCATCCTTAATTCTCGCCAGCATGTGTTCCAGTTTGTCCGCGTAATCAGTAGATAGCGGGAAAGTAACCCTCAGCATCTCCTTCCCTCCATCCCAGGTGAGGTCATAGTTTTCAAGATTTATAAACGTGCGATCAGTGTCGTCCCAATTGTAGACGTCGCCGAGCTCGTCTATTTTGTGAACCCGTGAGACGTGTTGTTTTTTGTTGTACACATTATTAATGCTACCGACGCGACGTCTGAGAAAAAAAAAATCTCGCTGTCTTGATCAACAGGGCTGTTTGATTCGTTGTGCTTCCTTTTACGTTTCCCCAAACTGGCGAAATATGGTCCCGGCATTGTGGGTAAAATCACACTTCTGAAATGTTACGCACTCGTAGGTTCTGCACATTAAAACTCCGAGATATTTTCCACACACAATATTTAATCGAACAGAGTAACGTTCTTATCTACCGTCGTACAAAGAATGCCTCCTTAATAATTCTCCTACCCTATTTATACTTTTATCAGTGACAACCATTTGAAAGTATAGTATCGATTATTAATATTTTAAGATGTAAAATTATTAAAGAATTATTACAGTAATTAATAAAATGATAGTCACTAATCACATAAATAATCATAGTGTGTGATATTATTATAACATAGCAGCTACGTCATAACCGTTGCGCGGCTATTGAGTACTTCATAACACTTACTAATCTTTGAGAATCAGTATTTGAGACTCATTAAGAATCTAATGGAATTGCTAGCAAAGACTGGCTGAAAACATTTGATTTACATGAATGTTCTCTGTTTATATCCAGATCGTTTTACACAGCAGAACTGGAAGAGAAAATATCAGCAGAGTTAGAGGCAGCGTTTTCCAGTGGGTATACTTTACTGGACACGCTGGAACTGGACAAGTTGCCGGCGACTTTGCTGGTTGATCACACGGCGATTGATTACTGCGCGTCGTTTATTGCTGCGTTTCATGGTTAGTATACTTTGCTATGGTGCTCGGGTTCCACATTATAGAACCAGTGGGTTCCATAATTTGGAACTGCGCTGTATTCAGAACACTCACGTCTGTTTCCCAGAGGGGTAGGCAGAGACAACGGATTTCCATTTGTCACGATCTTTGCATACTTCTTTTGCCTCGATTACTGTCATTATATTCTTCATACATGCTCGCCGGTTATGGGTACTTCTGACCTGCCCTTTCTTGAGAACATCTCCAATTTGGTCAGAGAATGTTCGACGAGGTCTTCCCCTTACGGTTGTCCCATTCACACAGGCCAGGTATCCTTCTTTTGTCAATCTTCTTTCATTCATCCTTTCTAAATGGCCAAACCATCTCACCATGCCAACAAATATATAGATATAAAAAATACATTTATAATAAAAGATATAGGTCTTTTCAGCAACAAGAGTAGGGTCCATGCTAACGATGGTCAAGGGTCCAGAGAAAGGAACCTCTTGACAATAAGTGCCGTCTCCAAAAGTACTTCATCCAAAAATATCTTAAGGTGAAGGTTGAGGCTCTTGGCAATCCAACCATGGGTAGAAACGACAATAGACCCTGACTCCCGAGTCGACGTCCCACATGTCCCATAAATTCCTGCTTACGACATTTACAACAGTAAAAATAATTTTGTTCCAGACAAGAGCGTCAAACATATGGATCTGCTACCACTAGAGATGCCAGAATTGACGTGTGATATGCGCGTGCGCATAGTTACGCAGGCGGCTGTCGATCGGGAAGATCATCATGCACTGGCACAAATGGTTCTCGATTTTTTGCTCCGAGTAAGTATAGCTATCATTTATATTTTATTAACATAGATCATCACAGCTTGATGCTCTCAACGATCCGTAAGTGATTGGCGAGGTCAAGCAACTAGGCTCGCGGTCAGTCCATAGATGGGTGACCGCCAAAGTGGTTTAATTTCTGAGTGTCTCCGTGCTTCGGAGGGCACGTTAAGCTGTCGGTCCCGGTTGTAGCCATTAGGCAACAGTCGTTAAGCCATGTCAGATGCCTAATGGGCGGCTTGAACAACTCTGACACTAGGGTAACCACTGCCCACACGATAAGTAGGTAATATTTCATTACACTTCAAGTCTAAGCTTTATGTTTTACTTGATAAAGTCTAGTTTTTAGGGTTCCGTAGCCAAATGACAAAAAACGGAACCCTTATAGATTCGTCGTGTCTGTCTGTCTGTCCGTCCGTAAGTCACAGCTATTTTTTTCTGAAACCATAAGAGCTGTACTGTTGAATCTTGGTAAGTAGATGTATTATGTGAACCGCATTAAGATTTTTACACAAAAATAGAAAAATAATAATAATTTTGGGGGTTCCTCGTACATAGAACTGAAACTCAAAAAAAATATTTTTCATTGTACCCATACATGTGGGGTATCTATGGATAGGTCTTTAAAAATGATATTGAGGTTCCTACTATCATTTTTTTCTAAACTGAATAGTTTGCGCGAGAGACACTTCACAAAGTTAGTGTCCCCCCCTGTAACTTCTAAAATAAGAGTAAACTAAAAAAAAATATATGATCTACATTACCATATAAACTAACACCGAAAATTGGTTTGAACGTAGTATCTAGTGAGTAGTTTTTATTAATGCGTCATAAATCGTAAACCGCAATTTACCTTTCATTTAATCAACTGAAATACTTGCTGCTGCGGAAGTCCGACTCGCACTTGGCCGGTTTTTTCTTGTACTGGCCGGTAGAATGTGACATTGTGTGCTGTGTCCCCAGACGGGCATCTCGCGCCGGGCGGCGGCGTGCGCGCGCGCGGGCGTGGCTCGCGTGCTGGCGGCGCACCCGCGCCTGCACAGCGGCGCGTTCCATCGCGTCGCCGGCTTCAATATGGGTGAGTGCTGGCGATATTTAATGAAATCTTGGGCACTTCATTCTTGTGCTCCAAGAGCGGCCCGACTACCTGTAGTTATAATAACTTAAATTTGTGTTCGTGTGTGTAAACTGTTGTAGTTTTTGAACGAATTGAATGTTAGATTAGTCTACAAGGTGAAATCAACTCTATCTCGAAATCGTAGGGTTTCCAATCTATCAAATATTCTTTGTACTCCAAGCGTGTCGTTGGGAGTTTCCTTTGTTTGACCACATTTGCAATATCGACACAATCTATACATATAATAAAATCGTAGTTAAGTCAAAACTGTACATCCCAAGTATCCTTTTTAAAAAATGAATATTTTTTTATGATGAATATTTTTTATTTTTTAAAAAGGATACTTGTGGCATGATCTACACTTGATAGCGAAGCCAAAACTAAAGGTTTTACAATTTTTGTCTGTTTGTCTATATGTATGTCCCGACTAAACTCAAAAAGTACTACATGGATTTACTTCAAATTTTGCATGAATATTACTAAGAGGTCGGGTCAACATATAGGCTATCACCTACGGGGGAGGAGCTGCGATAATTTATAAAATTTAACGCGGGTAAAATTTTTAGTATAGTATAAAATTTAAGCGAATATGAGATGCGATGATACTTTAGTGACACTTATATTTTAAACCGACTTTAAAAGAATAAGGTTATCAAGCGACTATATATTTTTTAAATCTAGTAGTAACTAAAAATGAAGTGCGTTAAATTCACCACACCTAATGTGAGTAATGTTGGTCCAGATCTGGTAATGAACAATGAAGTGTTGGAATCTGTTCAATCTACTACATTTCTGGGCATAACTTTAGACAGAAAACTTCAATGGGGTACTCACATATCCGGCTTGGCTGGAAAATTAAGCTCTGCTGCTTATGCTGTTAGAAAAGTTAGACAACTTACTAACATAGATACTGCGCGCCTGGTTTATTTTAGGTACTTCCACAGTATTATGTCTTACGGTATACTACTGTGGGGTAAGGCGGCTGACATCCACAGTATCTTTATTCTACAAAAATGTGCAGAACGAGCTATTTATCAGCTAGGTGCGAGATTCTCCTTAAAAGAGTTTTTCAAGGAGATAAATATATTAACGGTATCTTCGCAATATATTTATGCTAATATAATTTATGTGCGGCAACATTTGAATTTGTTTCAAAAGAGAAGTGACACACACACAATAAACACTAGAAATAAACACAAATTGTGTGCAGAATCCCATCGTTTACAAAAGGTTCATTGTTCTTTTGTCGGACTGAGTATCCGAATTTATAACAAAATACCCACAAATCGTCAGGAACTGTCCATGCTAAATTTAAATCAGAGATCAAGAATATTTTAATGAAAAAGGCCTATTACACTCTAAATGATTATTTAAACGACAAAAACGCTTGGTCGCTTGGTTAAACAAGAGCAACATCTTAGTGTTATGTTAAGGATATACATTTATATGTTTCTCAATCGACTATAGAAATAATGCTGTAATAATTTAACTTTATAGATTTTTAGACCTATTATTACAACAAATGTGTACTGTAATTATCTTGAACATGTGAAACGCTGTTCGGCCGAAGGCTGTTAACGACTTCAATATGAACTCCCCTTTGTAAGCTCGTCATGCTCCCATTGTCTGTTAATGCTTGCGGTGGCGTTGTGGGTCGGGTCGTTTCCTTCCCTCTAATATGGCGAGGGAGGCGATGGCTGGCCCACACGTCATACTCGTGAACGGGTGCTGCTTGCATAACCCACCATGCCATACTGGTCAAACTGCTGTTGGGGTACTCATATTTCTTTTTCGCCTCTGGTTGACTTCGTGTGACTTGTTAATTTTGTAAATGTACGCGGATGCACCCACCGTTTTTTCGTCTAGCAAGAGGATATTCTAAGTGCTTGAGTAAAATTGAATGCTATTGCTTATTTATTTTACTATGATTCACTGGATGACAACGGTTCTGTGCGTGCATTAGCCTACATAACAACCAATCACAATGTAAGTAAAATACATGACATTTAAAAAAAAAATCGTAAACTGAAAGCAAAAGAAGACGAAAAAAGCAAGCCCGGAGTTTCTTTGTGGCTTTCTTCTCCGGGTCGTCCACCTAGGTAGCTAGAGAAAGCCGCAGGCTAGCTAGGGTAGGTTCCTCAGCGGCGAGGATCGCTTTGGCCCATTAACGCGTGATCGGTGATCCCGTGCATGTGATCACACCCTCATTTAGAATTTCGTCTTTTGCTTTAGTCTTCCATTCATTAATTTTATTATAGTAGAACTAAATTTCTAAATAATAGATTAGTAAATTGTTATTTATTTAAGGATTTCAGTAAATATATGCGATAAAACAAACCGCACGGACTGACAAATTATTTTTTTTTGTAACTTTTTACTATTCACCTCGTTTATGTACTGCATTGTGACCTTGACAAGTACAAGTGTATGTTAATACCCAAGTGCTGCATAAAAATTTCATTTCATTAAATCCATAAATCCATAAAACCAAATTTTCTTCTGCTTTCGGAATAACAACAAACAATAGTTAGGTAAATTGGAGTCAGTTTTATGTTTCTAAACAGTAATTATTTAGTTGGAAATTAGAAAAAGACTAAAACGCATTGCGTCAGTTAAGATTTGTTTATATTAGATAACATAATATAATAATAATATCCTGGGACATTATTTACACACAGTCATCTGATCCCAAACTAAGCAGAGCTTGTACTAGGGAAACCAGATAACTGATATACTACATATACTACTTTTCTTTTGTGAATATATAATTATATAGGTAATTACACCCAGACTCAGGACAAACAGACATGTTCATGCACACAAATATTTGTCCTGTGTGGGAATCGAACCCACGACCTCCGGCGTGAAATTTGCCAACCACGCCAACAGGCCCGTCATAATAATAGTAATATATTTCCTATTGCAGTGGAATCTTTAGACCCCGAGTGTGTAATAGAAACTCTACACGTACACAAATGGCGCCCAGTATGCTCTGAGATACATGCAGTGCTAGATGACTGGGGGCGGCGCTGTCCGAAATTGTTACAGCACTTGTTGTTGCACGTGGACTATACTCCTTTCACGTAAGTTGCTCCACTAATATATTTGTTCCCTATATCAAGTGCAATGATAGAGACATAAACATACACAAATGGCGCCCAGTGTGCTCTGAGATATACGCAGTGTTCGACGACTGGGGGCGGCGCTGTCAGCAACTGTTACAGCACTTGTACGTCGACTATACACCTTTAATGAGAGTTGCTATACTAATATAGCTGTTCCCTATATCAACTGCAGTGATAGAGATGTAACACGGTACAAATGGCGCCCAGTATGCTTTGAGATGGACACAGTGCTGGACGACTGGGGGCAGCGCTGTTCGCAACTCTTACAGCACTTGTTGTTGCACGTTGACTAGACACCTTTAACGTGAGTTGATCAACTACTATATGTGTTTCCTATATAAAATGCAGTGTTAGAGAAAACGTGCACAAATGGCGCACAGTATGCTCTGAGAAACACGCAGTGCTGGACGATCGCGGGAGGTGCTGTACACTACTGTTAAAGCACTTGAACTATACACGTTTCAAGTGGGTTTCTCTGCAGTTGATATAGGGAACAGAGATATTATCTGTTCCCTATATCAACTGCAGTGATAGGGATGTAACACTTACACATATGGCGCCCAGTATGCTTAGAGATACACGAAGAGCTGGAAGGCTAGGGCGGCAATATTACGTTAGTTGCTTCAATTTGCCTGCTCAAGAGAAAAAAAAATGGGTTAATTTGGTGTATATACACGCAGTGCAATCTGTGCAAAAAGTGCAGTGCAGTTACTCAAATTACTTATGTCAATTGAAAATAAAATGTAGATCTGATTAAAAATTTTGAAAAACGGCTCAGAATATAAAGTAAAATTTTATGTAACTTTTACATAAGGTATAACATAGAAAGTGGACGTAAGTTAAGAAGCGCTATTAGCCATGAAAAGAGAACGGCAGAATTAGTATCGCATACTTCGGTTGTTGTTCAGCTATATAATTTGTACCACTTGTTAAGACAACTAAGGTATTGATTTTAATGTAAGTATAATATTTTTAGAACTTGGGATTAATTAATAAAATCAAAAAGAATATTTCAATTATTTTCAATAAATAAACGTTATAAAATCGTAAACTAAACGCAGTTACGTTTACAGAAATTGCCATGAGTAAAATAATATAAATGTCGAAATTATAATTAATTATTTATTAATGGGAACAACATTACATATAAATCATATAATTATAGACTTATTTATTATACCTAAGAAAGCACAGTAGTTGCATTAAATCGAAATAATTAATGATTTAGAATAGGAACGATTTTCGTCGTCAATATTTTTTTTGTTCATGGCAATTTATTTATTGACAGGCAAAGACAATCTGTCAGGTAATTATTGCTGTTGTTTTGATACATGTCATCAATTTAGCAAATAATCTTGCAGATATTACGTGAGTTCAGCATCAGTTCCTCCGTGCTATATTATATATCTGTTGACAGTGGATTCACGAAAAGACGCTTTATCATTTAATTAAAATGACGAGTTTGCAATGTGTTAATTGCAACATTCGTTTGCCCCGACTAAGAAGACAAGCATTATCCGAAGAGAGTGAAGTTCTCAATAAACCCAATGTTGCTTTGTGCTATGTGATAATTATTGTTTGGTACTTATAAGAAGATATTCTTAGATGAAGTAATACTAAGGATAAATCAATAATAATATCAATCAAATTAATGTAGTTACAAAAAACAAAGAATCTATTGTTTTATTTACCGCCACTAAAAACCTCATATATAACCCCTCGCAACCTCACACAAATGTACACTGGGTTATGAACTATGTAATTAATGGAAATAAAGACCTTTTCATTATTTCAACAAATAATAGCTTTTTGCATCTTCCTAACCTAACTCGCGACCCGTTTAGGGTTTTCGGGACAGGTTCGGAATAAATCCATGTAAAAAACTATAAAAAGAGCTAAAACATTTACTTTATCAACATAACAATGTTTATGTAATAATAATAATAATATCTAGGGACAATGTCACACAGATCATCCTAGCCCCAAACTAAGCAAAGCTTGTACGATGGGTACCAGGCGACGATATACATACTTATATAGATAGATACATATTCGTGCTCATCACACAAATATTTGCACTTACCGGGATTCGAACCCAGGACCACCAGCTTCGTAGGCAGGAACACTACCAACTAGGCTACGGTATAAATATAATATGTAACAATCTTCATTGGTACACTAGTTAACACTAGCATTTCATTGCCACATCAGTAGACAGACTTTGATATGTACAGTATCTTTATTACTTAGGCAGTAAGAGTGATTTTCTAACTGCAATGTTTCCACGGTCATGGGGTTGACCCACAGATTACCAAACGTAACCTTAAAACAAAACTGGCTATAACTTTTATATCCCAAGTTCTAAAAATCTAAGAAATTAAAAATGCCTTTTCTATCACATTAACCACCAATTAAAACATAAAATATCCCGTAACACGAAATTTTACTAGCGGTACAAAAGTTTCATACATTTTTGCCGTTTACCTTTAACTGATAAAACAAAACCAGTTTGTGCAATACGAATAAAAATTATTTGGTCTGCCCTGATCGCATCCGTTGATTGATAGCGTTGGAGATAAATGAAATAATGGACTGTATTATCGTTATTCTTGTATAGGGAGTTATAATATTTTTTTTGTATTTTGGTACGCGTTGTCCACTTTGATAGGCAAACTAAGTTCTTTAACGTCACGTCCACTATTTATGTTACACTTTGAATATCCAACAAATGTCGTTACTTCATTGCTATTCCTATAGATAGCGCTACTTACCGTTTGAATGTGACGATAAATTGGATTGAGATCCTGTTGTAAGTTCAATGTAATCGATTCATAAAATTACTGATGTTTTGACGTTAGTAAAATCAACAACAATCTGTCAGGTTAGCTAGTATTAAATACAATCATGAAACACCGATTTTTCATTCTACAGAGGAGTTCCACTCGACGTGCAGCTGTACATCGGTTCCTGGCTATGCTATTTGGCGGGGCGCTCCGCTACGCCGCCCGAGTGGACGTGGCGTGTGCTACGAATGCTACGCGTGCACCGAACTACGTGGCGGCTCGTAGCGGACGCCCCGCCTCCTGAGAAGGAGCCTACAGATTTGTTCACAACCGCATTTGCGTTGTTAGCAAGCTCATGGGGGCATAACATTCCTGTAGTAAGTATATTTAAATAGTTCCTATTAATAACATATTTTCTTAAGTAAAACTTCGTTACGCATGTTTTACTTGGGGAGTAAGCTGGTGAATGCATAACTAGAGTGTTACGTAAATTGTGATCGACAGAATTAAAGAGGGCTATTTAAGTTAGTGAAGATATAGAGAGAGTTATGTTTCGGAAATTATTGTGGGAGCATACATTTCATTTCTCTCTTTATCTCATAGCCTGTTACAGTTATGGTTGTAACTTTAGCGCGTTCGATGCCGTAAGAAATGGAAATACGTAAAATATAAGCTAAAACTGATTTTTAAATTCATAACAATTATAAAAAAAATCCCTCTCAATATCGAGCACGGTTGCGACTAATGAGTCACCAATATATTTACCTCTGTAACTGTTACACAGTATTTCAAGATAATTTAAGGTTTTTTCTATTTTAGCAAGCTGTGTCTACATCGATGTTGTATTATCCAATGTAGTCTATATCCAGTTTTGTAGACCAATAAACGGAAAAAGAAAATTAAATAAATCTCAATGCTCTCGAGTGAGCGTAGCGTGGTGTAGGCTATTATGTAATTCCTACCCATGTTACGATGTGGCGTCGTATAACACACGTATGGTATGAAAATGATATGTAGTATATGCTACGAAGGGGCGTGGCTTGTGCTACGGCTGCTACGCGTATACTGGACTGTATAGGCACACTGCGTGTTGGTCTTTGCCTGTTGTCTACGCCGCCGCTACGGCGCCAAATAGTTTAGGAGCTGCAAAACGTATGAACGCCATTCGGAAGTTACGGTAATTTCTTTCTAATCGACTTAAAAAAGGGTGATGAAACTCCCCTTTTTTAAGTTACGCGATTTCACTGTTTGTTGTGGATTGATTTTAAACATATTTATTACTAGCTGCGCCCCGCGGTTTTACCCGCGATACATTTTATAAATTATCACAGCTCCTCCCCCGTAGATGATAGCGTGATAATATGTAGCCTATATGTTGACCCGACCTCTTAGTAATATGCAAAATTTGAAGTAAATCCATGCAGTACTTTTTGAGTTTAGCCCGGACATACATACAGACAACCAGACACACAGACAAAAATTCTAAAAACTATATTTTTGTTGTTATTGTAGATCACGCCCCAAGTATCCTTTTTAAATAATATTCAATGTGCAGTTTTGACTTTCTTACAATTTTATTATATGTATAGATGATTGTCGCCAGATATGTTCAGAAGGTGTAGAAGGTTTGCTTCGGTTGTCGTCCGCACGTCCGAGAGAGGCGGTTCATTGCCTGGCGGGGGTCATGCTGGTGATGGCGCAATCCCCCGAGTCCGTCGCCTTGACGCCCAAGTACGTATGCAAGAACAGCAGGTCACCCGACAAAGTAATCTAGACTTAGTGTTTTGAATCACTTTGATGTATTTCTATTCGTTATTTTTTGACCTGTAATAATAATAATGTCTTCCTAGCCGAATTTCGGCCACGTCGGCCAGTCTCAATAGAGGTTAGCCATCTGCGCGGGACATATTATGGTGCACAAGTGTGTGCGCAAACACAGGAGCAATTTCTATTCCATCACTCTCATGAGCCGATGGGACGCTTCGCGACACGACCGGAAAGAGGTCAGGTACAGGACCGATGGCTTTCGTACTCTTTAAGAAACGGGGGTAGAATACCGCCAACTCCCAGACTTCGGGCTGATGCTAGGAATTTTTTATTTTTACGGTAAAGACCCAAAATCACTTTTGGCCCAATGTGCGATTTAAACCCACTATATACCCTCGTTCTCTGAACACCCTATCGCTAGACTAGACCAACAAGTTTGACCTGTACCTGTGACGCGTAAGTTCATATTACGGGTTTAGCGTGAAGCGACAAGATTGGATCTTTTCAGCTTCTTAATATTGAGATCGTTTTGCACTAGGTATATTCTAGAGGCTAATAAGTAATAATAATATCTCGGGACAATGTCACACAGATCATCCTAGCCCCAAACTAAGCAAAGCTTGTACTATGGGTACCAGGCGACGAATTTCTTATATAGATAGAAAACATCCATGACTCTATTACCGACATATACATAACCTGACACACAGACAGACAGAGACACACACTCACACATACAGACATATCCGGCTCGAAGGACCACAAAAACGACGTACGGTAAGGTGTCGGACATAAAATAAATAAATAAAATAAAAAAGGTTTTTATTCACGTAGACTTTAAAAAAGCGCTTGTAAATAGTCAGAACATGTTTGTAGTTATGCAGTTATTATTTCTAGTTACATATTACATATATTTAGGTACACGGAATGTTAAAACATTTATACAATTTATTTTATAATGGTAGTGATATTTAGCTAGCTTGTATTAAGTTATTGTCAAGGAGATTATGTTTAGTTGAAGTTTATAATGTATTGAAATTTATATTTTACTACATATTGTCTGAATGGTTCTGTCTATATTAAGGTATGAATTCAGTATTATTATTATAACGGACCTTGTGTTTAAAACGACGGTCGCGCTTTAATGCTACCACCGGATCCAATGCGCCCCAACTGAGAAGACCCAGCGAAACAAACTCAGCAGGTGCATCTACTACCGGTTTCAACACGGCCCAGTTGAGACGGTCCGGCGAAACATACTCAAGCGGGCATGAACACGGGATTTGGTCCACTTAAAGTAATTATTTAGTAGGCAAACACAATATCTGCTCGCTCGATCGGTTGTCTGAATGTATATTAATTTAGATTATATTTAGGAAACAAAACAAAAACATCGAAACACTAAGAGTCAATCAATTTAAATTTACTATATATTAGCAATCATATTACAGATAGTCACAGATAGTTCACACAACTTAACAAATTAATCATGTCTATATGGCTACAAGATCTCCAGCGAGCAATGTGCAGGTAGGTGGTGAGCGCCAGGCGTCTTTGTCATCGATGTACTCTTAAGTGGTATAATAACCCCTAGCCATAAGTACACGTTTAATATGTGTCTTGAAACTTGTGTCAGGCAGATCAGGAATATGAGTAGGAAGCTTGTTATAAAACCTAATACAATTTCCTAAAAATGATTTATTTGTTTTGCTGACTCTAAAGCCTGGTATTGCAAGTTTGTCTTTGTTCCTAGTATTAATGTTATGCAGTTCACTTTTTTTTCTATAGTTATTAATATTTTTTCTTACATACAATATATTCTGATATATATATACTCAGATGGCACCGTTAGTATATTTACTTCTTTAAACAAAGTTCGCAAAGATTCGCGACTACCTAACCCATAAATGGCTCTGACTGCTCTTTTTTGTAAAATGAAAATAGTACTTATGTCAGCTGCCGAACCCCACAGCAGAATGCCATAGGACATAATACTATGGAAGTACGCGAAATATACCAATCTGGCAGTTTGTTCATCTGGCAATTGTCGTATTTCCCAAACGGCATAGGAAGCCGAACTCAATTTAGCTGCTAGCTTTTCAATCTGGGGAGCCCATTGCAATTTAGCGTCTAGTGTCAATCCCAGAAATACGGTCGACGGAACTAAATCTAAAATTTCCTCATTTAATGCAACTGTTGGTATAACCTGTCTCACATTTGGTAATGAGAATTTGATACATTTTGTTTTCCCTGCATTTAGTAAGAGGTTATTTTATACGTTTTTATACGTTGGAAATGAAAGATTGTTCTGATAATTAGACTGTATTGTCACTGAAAATAACTGCTAAGTAAAATGATTGATGAAACTGATAGGGAGCACGCGCGGCGCTATTGGATGCCGATTGCAAACTAAATGCAATAATGCATGTATGGCGTAATTGCAATGTACGAGTAATTTGACCGTACAGACGTACTAACTGAGAGACTAACTAAGAGGTGTGTTATATACACCTCTTTTTTGCGTCAGGGTTTAAATATGTAGGGTATCATTAACCTAAACTGATGTACGTTTCCTCAGGTTCTCGGAGGTGTTCACGTCGCTGCTTGGCTCGGTCCCGTCGCTGGTGCACCGAGCGCTGGGCCGCGGCTCCCCCAGCGGTGAGGAGCTCCTGCTGCGACTTGTATTAGCCCAGCTAGATGCGGAGTAGTAAGCACACCAGCTCTTGCTATCCTTTCTAACTTCTTCATGTTCTACCTTTTAAGGATACCGTCCCACAATTTATTTATTTATTTAGGAAACAAACAGTCGTTTACAAAAAATGTATACAAAACTTAATTTCTAATTGACCTAAAGTTCCATTATCTTAATAACTAACATTATGTTCCTAGTTTACTTTGAGAAACTAGGAACATAATGTTGTAAAAATTATACCTTTTAATGCGACGTGGTCAGATTGTCCGCCGTCAGTTTAAAACGTAATTTGGTAAATTGTTTGGTTTGTGCAAATGAGCCGCACCGAACACTTGATTCAAGTAAAACTGTTAAAGATAACACAAAGTATGTATGGTACCTGACTGTTCATATGTATCTCCTGAGGCGTATATATAAAACGTGCTCATGCGCAACACTATCTTGGATTCGCCTCGTGAACCGCGTCGGACGTGCTCGCACATACGACAGCCGCAACACCAGCGCCTCGCTCGGACCTCCTCGTCGACTTCCTGGCTTCGCCACCAGAGGTCGCGAGGGGTTCACGAACAGTGGACTACCTCCAATTATTACCAACATGCCGCCGAAGAAGAAGAAAAGTCCGCAGCAGCGAAGCGACGAGCCTGGCCCCTCACAGGGCCAAGTAACCGCACCGACTGCTGCCGATCTCCAAATCCGTCCGTCCAGACCGAGCTCTGGCAATGGGTCGCAGGGGTTCGCGTCCCGGACATTCGTTCGATCGCCCCCCCGTGATCCCCGTGGTGCGGCTCCCCCCCCGAGGGGGTCGAGCCCTTCGGCTCCCCCCACGAGGAGGTTGAGCCCCGCGGTGCCCGTGCTCGCTGCACGCGGCAATCAGAAACCCACCGCGCTTCAACCGGCTCCCGCGCCGCCGACGGCGCGGTCGAGAGCTGAACCTCACTCAGCTCCCCGGTCCTCACAGACTCGGTCGAGCTCCGAGAGCCGCGCCTACCCACAACCCGCGTCAACAAATCGCAACCCACGGAAGCCCGCGTCACCGCGTCGGGATGACACGCCGAGAGGCAAGCCGCCGCCTGCCCCAGCTGTACCCCCGACTCCACGCGCCTCAGCTACTCGTGCGGTACGACCGATCAGAGCGCCCGCGCCCACAGCGCGCGCGTTTCCAACACCGGCAGTCCGCCCGGAACGCCCTTCAACAAAAATGTCGAACTACCCTCATACCCGCCCGATCGACGTGTACCGTGGCCTCACACGGGACGCCGCGATAGAACGGGATGACACCGACTCAGACGATGGAGCAGCCGAAGATGAGGAGGAGGAATACGAGTCCTCACCCACTGACTCCACAAGAAAGGAGACCCCCGCTGGTCACCTACGCTCCGCGGCGCACTCGTCCACGGCCGAGCCGCCCAACGGAACAACAGAACCAGCCAACACAACAAGGCCCGCCTCACCGATGGACCTTGTACCCTCCCTGACCGAAAACACGTCGGCAAGGAGGCAACGAAGCCCCGAGGAAGAGGACACAACGGAGGGTAAGCGCCCGAAAATGGACAGCTACCCACCGCGTCCCTCTACACTGCAACAAAATACGGCCACATACTCGGAGGTTGCTGGTGGATCCCGCGCTACAGGCAGCGCGACCCCGCCACCCCCCGGGATGTCAGAACAACTACCATTGGAAACCCCTCCCAGAAAGGGACCTAGGTACCCACCGATGGTGGTCGAACGCTTCCCAAACTGGGTAAATCACCTGCGTTTAATAAGAAACACGCTGGGTTTCACCCCACACGTCCACCCCTACGGGCACGGCGTGCGCTTCACCCCTCACAGCGAGAGAGAGTACCGACTGATCCACTGGTACCTCACCGACTTGGAAAAGGCGGAGGAGGTATCGTGGTTCACATACACGCCTCAAGCGGACAGGAGGATAAAGGTGGCCCTGAGAGGACTACCGACCCAGACCGACCCCGAGGACATAAAGCAAGCCCTCAAAGACAAAGGCTTCGAGCCGGAATATGTCCGAGAGATACGAGCCCGACACGGCAGACCGGGCTGCGTCTACTACTGCCAACTAATACAGACGACCAACGTTTTGCCGGGCATATACGAAATCTCAGAGATTCTCTGCATGCCCGGTATCCGCATAGAACCATGGCGGGGGAAGACCCCCCGCTCAATGCCACCGCTGCCAAGGCTTCAGGCACTCATCGCACATGTGCCACCGCCCGCTCGCCTGTGTTCGGTGCGGCGGACCTCACTTCGCGAGGGAGTGCCCCATCCCGAGGCAGGAGAAGCCTCGTTGCACCAACTGCAATGGTGACCACCCGGCCAATAGCATCAAGTGCCCTACCTACAAGCGCGAACTACGCAACAAGAAGGCCGGCACGGTCGCCATCACGGCTAGACCGCGCCCGCCCCAGACCATCACACAACTGGAGCCGATACCAAGAGGAGAGGCGCCCAGCACTACTCTCATGGCTGCGGCTAACCTCCCCAATATCCACCCTCCAAAAGCCAAGAAGGCCAAAAGGAGGAAAAAGCGACACAGACCGAAAGGGGCCCACCCCCTCTCCGACTGTGTCCAAAGCACATCCCAAACGGATGCGCTACAGGCCCACCCCACAGTAATGGGAACACCGAACACCTTGCGGAGCGCCAGGAGAAACTCCCCTGTACCACCAGCACCGCAACCACAAGGAGCAACCACACGCTCAGAGAAACGAAGGCAGAAATACCCAATAAAGCTGCTAAATGACCTTAGAAAAAGGCTAGAGGCGGCCAGAGAATCGGTAGCGGCCGGGGATGACCCCTGGCCAGAGCTGCTGAACCACTTGGCCTCGCTAGTGGCCGGATACATGATGCTGGAGAAGAATCCACATCTAGTCACCCGCGACTCCGAGAGCGAGAGAGACGGGGACAGCGACGCCGCATAATCATCGCCTAGTCTTACGTGGGAACCCCCCCCCCCTCCCCCCTGCCGCTGTGTCGCAGGTCGGCCTTGCTGGGCCTCGCCACATGGCGTCTCACCCGGCAGGACCTGACCGCCCAGCTGGCGGGGAGGCGGACCGGGGAAGAGGTACCCCACGGACTAATAAACAGCCAAAGGGCTACGCACAATCCCCAAGCGGGATATGCACCCTAGTGAGCAAAGCCTCACGCCCCAAAGACCGTGCCATCTTCATGGCATGCGATGGAAACCTCGGACGAGGGGCACAGCCCCGTTACCGACTCCTCGTTCGCCCCAGTAGGGGTGAACAGAGAAGACTCACGACGAACACTATCTTATTCTATTGCTTTGTATCGTTATGTATAGGGCGTTCTTTATTGCTCCACTAACGTTGCGTCGGGATATAAAGGTCCCTTTCTCTCTTCTACAATCTTATCTTTCCTCTCTCTCATGTAACAAAATGTGCCGAAACGTTATCATTTTACTAGCTGTGCCCCGCGGTTTTACCCGCGTTACATTTTATAAATTATCATAGCTCCTTCCCCGTAAGTAATAGCGTGATAATATGTAGCCCATATGTTGACCCGACCTCTTAGTAATATTCATGCAAAATTTGAAGAAAATCCATTCCTTTTTGAGTTTAGCCCGGACATACATACAGACAAACAGACACACAGACACAAATCCTAAAAACTAATTTTTTGGCTTCGATATCGATTGTAGATCACGCACCAAGCTTCCTTTTTAAAAAATATTCAATGCCTACTGTCTGTAACTCAATTCTCGTCCAAGTATTGAATAGGGGATAATTAAGTTGCATCTCCTAACTGTACGGCCTTTTTGAATAACACCTTACTATATAACGTAATGAACGTGTATGATACTAATTTTGTTTATGTAGTGATGCCAGTGTATCCCGCGCTAATGTGCTATGCGCTTGGCTGCACGCACTGTGGCGGGCGGGGGCGGCGAGCGGCGCGGCAGCGATAGCGGATGCTGCCGCGTGTCACACAAGGCTATGGCCACACCTCGACGCGTATTCAACGGCACTGTTAATGGTAAATATTAATAACTGGCTTTAAAAATAAATAGGTTAAAAGTTCAATTGTATGTTGTTTGTGAACCAATAATGATCTTTCTTTTTTACTCAAAGCAAAATAGGTCCTATATCATCTTGTACAAGATAATGATTAGAAAGCAAAGTTCAAGTAGTTTATTTGTTTTTCAAAACAGTAGGTAATTATATATCAAACATTCTGACTTGCTTCATAATATTTACGAAAAAAATCAGCATTGAAAATTCGTATCACTACGTACACGCATTTACATATGCCCGCAGCTACGTCCGTAGCTGCTTGTGTTCTCATTCTAATATTTTCTTTCGTAGGAGGAGAACTCCAAAGAGCATATAAACCAGTCAATCCGCGTAGCCAACAGCGCACCCTTATTGTGTGAGTGCGTGCTGCGCGCCTGCCACGCGCACCGCGAGGCGCGCTCGCCCGCCTACGCGCGCCTGCTCGGCGTGTTATTCCAGCAGCGGGCAAACTCGCACAGGATACACGTCGACAATGCGTTACAAGTAAGTGTGCTGCGCGCCTGCCACGCACACCGCGAGGCTCGCTCGCCCGCCTACGCGCGCCTGCTCAGCGCGCTGTACCGGCAGCGGGCCAACTCGCACAGGATACACGTCGACAATGCGTTACAAGTAAGTGTGCTGCGCGCCTGCCACGCACACCGCGAGGCTCGCTCGCCCGCCTACGCGCGCCTGCTCAGCGCGCTGTACCGGCAGCGGGCCAACTCGCACAGGATACACGTCGACAATGCGTTACAAGTAAGTGTGCTGCGCGCCTGCCACGCACACCGCGAGGCGCGCTGTACCGGCAGCGGGCCAACTCGCACAGGATACACGTCGACAATGCGTTACAAGTAAGTGTGCTGCGCGCCTGCCACGCACACCGCGAGGCGCGCTGTACCGGCAGCGGGCCAACTCGCACAGGATACACGTCGACAATGCGTTACAAGTAAGTGTGCTGCGCGCCTGCCACGCACACCGCGAGGCGCGCTGTACCGGCAGCGGGCCAACTCGCACAGGATACACGTCGACAATGCGTTACAAGTAAGTGTGCTGCGCGCCTGCCACGCACACCGCGAGGCGCGCTCGCCCGCCTACGCGCGCCTGCTCAGCGCGCTGTACCGGCAGCGGGCCAACTCGCACAGGATACACGTCGACAATGCGTTACAAGTAAGTGTGCTGCGCGCCTGCCACGCACACCGCGAGGCGCGCTCGCCCGCCTACGCGCGCCTGCTCAGCGCGCTGTACCGGCAGCGGGCCAACTCGCACAGGATACACGTCGACAATGCGTTACAAGTAAGTGTGCTGCGCGCCTGCCACGCACACCGCGAGGCGCGCTCGCCCGCCTACGCGCGCCTGCTCAGCGCGCTGTACCGGCAGCGGGCCAACTCGCACAGGATACACGTCGACAATGCGTTACAAGTAAGTGTGCTGCGCGCCTGCCACGCACACCGCGAGGCTCGCTCGCCCGCCTACGCGCGCCTGCTCAGCGCGCTGTACCGGCAGCGGGCCAACTCGCACAGGATACACGTCGACAATGCGTTACAAGTAAGTGTGCTGCGCGCCTGCCACGCACACCGCGAGGCGCGCTGTACCGGCAGCGGGCCAACTCGCACAGGATACACGTCGACAATGCGTTACAAGTAAGTGTGCTGCGCGCCTGCCACGCACACCGCGAGGCGCGCTCGCCCGCCTACGCGCGCCTGCTCAGCGCGCTGTACCGGCAGCGGGCCAACTCGCACAGGATACACGTCGACAATGCGTTACAAGTAAGTGTGCTGCGCGCCTGCCACGCACACCGCGAGGCGCGCTCGCCCGCCTACGCGCGCCTGCTCAGCGCGCTGTACCGGCAGCGGGCCAACTCGCACAGGATACACGTCGACAATGCGTTACAAGTAAGTGTGCTGCGCGCCTGCCACGCACACCGCGAGGCGCGCTCGCCCGCCTACGCGCGCCTGCTCAGCGCGCTGTACCGGCAGCGGGCCAACTCGCACAGGATACACGTCGACAATGCGTTACAAGTAAGTGTGCTGCGCGCCTGCCACGCACACCGCGAGGCGCGCTCGCCCGCCTACGCGCGCCTGCTCAGCGCGCTGTACCGGCAGCGGGCCAACTCGCACAGGATACACGTCGACAATGCGTTACAAGTAAGTGTGCTGCGCGCCTGCCACGCACACCGCGAGGCGCGCTCGCCCGCCTACGCGCGCCTGCTCAGCGCGCTGTACCGGCAGCGGGCCAACTCGCACAGGATACACGTCGACAATGCGTTACAAGTAAGTGTGCTGCGCGCCTGCCACGCACACCGCGAGGCGCGCTCGCCCGCCTACGCGCGCCTGCTCAGCGCGCTGTACCGGCAGCGGGCCAACTCGCACAGGATACACGTCGACAATGCGTTACAAGTAAGTGTGCTGCGCGCCTGCCACGCACACCGCGAGGCGCGCTCGCCCGCCTACGCGCGCCTGCTCAGCGCGCTGTACCGGCAGCGGGCCAACTCGCACAGGATACACGTCGACAATGCGTAACAAGTAAGTGTGCTATTATTTCGTCTTCATAGCCGCAATACGTCTGCTGGACAAGAACCCTCGTCTGAGGATCTTGCGTGGGATATACCATAATCGCCAGGTTTACCAGACGGGATGTCGGCCGTAGTAAGATGGCCATTCTACTCAGAGAGAGGCTGCTGCCTGTTCTCTGGGAGATATTTCCTCGGGTCGCCTTCGGCGGTGATATTTTTGCCATCAGCCGCACAGAATATGTTAAGTATTCAGTCGTAAAAACTTCAAAGCAAGCGCGATGAGAGCAGTGGTGCAAAAATATGTGCGCAAACACAGTTAGAGTTTTATTGCATCGCATTCATAATGTTATGGGTCGTCTATCGGACATGACCCGGAAATGATCAGGCGCAACCGGTTTATGTTCTCACCAAAGCGCAGGTGTATAACACTTCCAACTTTTGGACTCCGATCTCCTACTAGATTTTTTTCCAAAAATACCGCAATCACACTTCTTCTTCGTTCGACTTAGGATTTAAACCTGGGGTCTTGTTACCTACAGTTGAACTCGCTGCTGCTGGTCCAGATTGAGAAGCTGATGAGGTCCGATTATGACGTAAAAGTACGGGTTAAAATCAAAACAGGTTTAATTTAGAAGGGAATGGAAGGAAAACATGCTGTAATATATAATTTATATCATCATCGAAAGTCGACTTCCGCTACAAGAATAACTTCCCCAAGGATTTCCACAATTTCTGGTCTTGCGCTACCAGCATGCTAACAAGACCATGTTTAGAGGACCTGCCAAGCTGCGTCTTCTGGTTCGTGGTTGCAGCGGCCGACGGTTTTACGGGTACTTCAAGCTATATCGATTACTTTGGTTCGCCTGCGGATTTCGGCATCTCACAGCAAACTCCGTGCATAGCCGTTATATAGCATACCATATTATTATTAACACAACACATTATATATGCTAGTTACTCGAAAAAAGAAATCAGTGTGTTTTAGACGACACTTCTTTATCTCCTTTCTCTTACTTCATTTCTTCTCTCTCTACGAAACCTAACTGGCTATGAGAGAAAGAAAAAGAAAGTGTGTGCTGACACCTTTTGTAACTTTTTATCTTTAGGTACTAACTTCTGCCGATCACACTTTTCGTAACTTTCCCGTCACGCATTCACTACCTTACTCCCCAAGTGAAACGTGCATAAAGAAGTTTTACTTCAAAAACACATTATAATGTATTACGTTTAAACAATATTTCAGCAAATAGGTGCGAACATGTCATCAGAAGAGCTGGTGATCTACCGCACTGCGAGCGCTGCGCTCGTCGCTCCGATGAGCCACCCCTCGCACCTGACGCTGTGGCGGTTGTTGATGCATATCTATCTGCAGAGACATCCTGAAAATATGTAAGCTCTTATTTAAACTCGTGGCTTCTAATATTATGAATATAGATAGTGCCTGTATCCTTTTTCAAGGTCGAAGTTTCAGTACTATGGCTCCAGAAGTGGATTTATGGTTTCTTTTGATTTCAACTATATTTTGTTCATACGTGTCTTGAAAAGCAAAGCTCGACGCCTCGCCGCTCGTCTGATTAAAGATTGGAGGGGCATTTTATCGAAGCAAATGCAAAGATCCTTGCGGGAGGCCTTTGTCCAGCAGTGGATGTCTTTCGGCTGATATGTATTTCCTCTTAATTAATTGATGGGCTCCCATCTGACTTCGTAGCCTAAAGGGTTTTAGTTACCAAGAAGTTGAGACCATATGTCTCATTCTATTTAGCATCAGACCATCTGACAAATTGGTCATGACAACCTTGCCTTACGGCTTATCGTGCTCTTGGAGGCACAAGTGGTAACCCATCAACCAATGTGGCGCCTAAATAATATATCTGGGGCAGTGAACGCAAATAAACATGGAAGCATTACTTCAAGGAAACTAAGCGCAAATTTTGACCCAATATCCCAATCAAACTGACACAACGGATTACCGTCTCTGATTGGCCAAAATATTACCGCTCAGATACACCTTTTAAAAGTAGACTTTATGACGTCATGTTCGGGTCTAAATTACCATGTTCATGACATTCGCCGAGGGATGTTTTATGTTATAAAGTGCAACGAAAATAATTCACCGTGACATTGATATTATTAAAATAATAAAGAATTATGATAACATATACAGTATCTTGAACTTTACGGCAAGAATTTTTCTAAAGTCTTTAAATAGTATTTGGCGAGTAATGGGTTTATTTGCTATGATAATAGGTAACAATTATTCACTAATTATTATTTACAATTTCCGAAGGTATACATAACACTTAAGTACTACTTGTTAGGGCCCCCTTCACTTCTTTATCCATCCGTCCGTCAGTCTGTCAATACCCTTTATCTTGAAAACGCGTGGACGAATCGACTTGAAATTATAGGTGATCTAGATATGCAGGGTTACTTGTAAAATACCTACAACCTCGCAGGACTAGGAAGCTAACACCATAAGCAACAACTTACTCTACGGGCATCGCAAAGATTACGCAAGCCGCCTGGTTACATATTATTTACGATGCACGTACAGTTATAAACATTTAAGTGGTAAATTAATTAATATAGACTTTTTATAAAAAAAAAATACAAAATATTAAAAGTTGTAAAATAAATGTTGTTGCTTATGGTTTTAGCTATCTAGTCCTGTTTGGTAATTGGTGCTTTACAAGTTACCCTGTAAATATATAAATAAAATTGAATTGAATTCATTTCCAAACGAACTATTTTCGTCCATAGTTCTCTTCGCTTTAGATCGAGTGGAAATTTGAAGAAACCAAGCTGTTTTAATACCAACATTACCATTCTTTGTGCATACCCTAAAGATGCTGAGAATTTTATCTAAGATTAAAATAATTGTAATAAATAAAAAAAATCGTCATAATTTTTGTGTAGATAAATAAATTGATTCGTTTGCATAACAACATCACCATATATTTTGTGTCAATTTGATTGACTTCATATTTAATAAAATTAAAATATATAGCGATGTACTTACTCGTAATAACTAATTCCAACACTCTTGTTATGCAAATGAGATTTATTAATACACCACTTCACTGCACAGGAAGGCATTTTTGGAAATTAAACACGCTGTAACTAATAAATAACTGACAGACGACCGCCATTGATGCCTGTAGTGCGCAAACTCGGTCCCACTCGGTCCGCGGCACAATTTTTAAGCCCCGCCTACCGCGGCACAATCTGCGTTGGGTCATTTTCGCGAGCTAGGAATGCTTCCATGTTTATTTGCGTTCACTGATCTGGGGACAATGTCACACAGATCATCCTAGCCCCAAACTAAGCAAAGCTTGTACTATGGGTACCAGGCGACGATATACATACTTATATAGATAGATAAATACTTAATTACATAGAAAACATCCATGACTCAGAAACAAATATTCGTGCTCACCACACAAATATTTGCACTTACCGGGATTCGAACCCAGGACCACCAGCTTCGTAGGCAGGAGCACTACCAACTAAGTTATGGTGACCGTCAACTTTGTTTGTATCCAATTTTTTTTTAATACAATGACCTCAATAGTATAATGAAGCTCTGTGTCGCGAGGTATTTTACAGAACGCAGAACTACTACTATAAATAGCTGCCATGGCATCGAACCAGTGACACAAAGTGGCGAGGCGATTGTCTTAATCGATGCGCCACACACGTGCGTTATAATATTCTATAGCTAACTTATCGGTTGTTGAGTTTGGACGCAACCCACAAAATTGAACAGATTGATTACGAAATTCTGTAGAACTTTGTTAGACACAGATATTTAGAAATTTATTGTGTGCATTTTTTAGGCTCGAATCTACACCTCCAATCGGCCCACTGTTCTTCAGCGGTCTACTTAAAACACGCCAGCTAAATCAAATTAAACGACGCCTCCAAGAAACAATAACATACCATCACAATGAAATTGATAAGCTCAACACCAAATCGATTGAAACCAAAGAACAATCGACTAGAACCATTGTCAAGAAGGAATCGAGTTTAGACGATGACAGTTTGCTTCCACCGTTATCGATTACCGATTTTGTGGGAGAATCGAGTGAATCGAGTGATAGTGAGTCGGATAGTGAAGACAGTAGGGGAGATGTAGAAGAAAATAGTAGTAGAACTAGTGAATCGAAGGATGCGAAGCAGAACGTGTCGAGTATGGTTGCTTATCATACGGCTGCTCAAAAGTAAGTTGCTTTATGATTATAAATTTACTACGCACTGCCTCGTTGATCTAGTGGTCTTCGCTCATCTCAACTCAATACTTTCACACGTACATTCACACAACCACACATACACACTGTCACATTCATACTTTCTGCATCCCTTCTCTCGCTAGAACTATAATATTAAGCCTATGTACAGACGCCAGCACATCAAGCTACCCCAATCTGTCAAATGTCCCCAATTGAAAGTGAACCTTATGCTTATGTGATAAAGTTGAAAATTTACAAAAATTGGAGTAGCTGGATGTGCTGGCGTCTGTACCTGTAACTTACTACTTTTCCTTGAGGGGACCTGGTGACCTGTGGCACAGGTTTTCGCAACCTATTTCAGGCACCAGTCCTTCACAAATGTAAATAGTATTCATAGTTATAATCTAGCATTATGTTACAATTTGTGGAAGGAGAAATAAACTTATTTTATTATTATTATTCAACTTGAGATAATTAGTCCTCAGGTTCAAATATGTCGATACCAATATTGTTATTGTGTTCTTGTCAAAATAATTTTGGATTGCTTCCCCTCGTCGGAAGGGAATGCGTACGTATGTTATTCCATCCAGCGCGGGGAGGCGCGGTGTAGGTGGGAAGGGGCAGTTTTCCCCATCACAGTTGCCATGCTAGTTTTGCATGTGTAAGAATAAGAATGGATTTTAACTTTAATATGTTTTTATTTATCAGGTTGTTGAACGACTACCTCACTTGGTTGGAAGATGGCGAGAAAGTCCGAGCCCTCCCCCACCACGCGGATATAGCTCGCTACATACCGGAACATGTACGTTTACACTATATTAGATAAATATGCTTGCATTTTTTTTATTGAATTGAAAATGCACATATCAAAAGTGGCTAGGGATCGAGTACATTTTTAACTATAAAAATTTTACAATGAATATTATTTACCAAATCTAGTGTTCCAAACTGGCTTTTTACATTAAGTCCTCTGTTTAAGTCAACAACGTATCCCTATATTGCGCAAAAATTGCAAATTGTGTATAAAATAAGTCAATGTGGTCTAATAAGTGGTAAAAATGAGGATATTTTTAATTACTATTGTAAAGATAAAACAAATTATAATCTACCTTTCCACCACCATTTGGCATGCTTAAAATCAAATCATCAAATGTGGGGTATGCACGGCATCCATACTCGCCCGACCTGTATTTGGAGCATATGTGGTGCAGCGGCTAAGACAGTCGCCTCGCTTCTTCGTGTCGCGGGTTCGAGTCCCGCGCTGGACAACTATTTGTGTGACCCATAAATAGTTGTTCTGAGTCTGGATGTGAATTGTGTCCGTCTATTATATGTTTGTAAAGTACCCCGCGACACAGGGATTAGATTCATGAGTGCAGGCGTTGTACTTAAAAAAAAAAATCTCGGGCGTGCTCAATTGGGTTATGGTCCTGGCCATGGCAGAACTTTGATGAGAGAATCGGCAAGAGTGCGTGTTAGGACTATAGCCGTATGGGGACGTGCATTAGTCAAACGTATCTCAATTTTAGACACAAGATTGCTCCGACTCTGAACGACGTGTGCCCTAGAAATATTCCAGTGGCTAAAGTAAGAGGCATCCACCGTACTGTCATCTGCATAGCAGTGAATTTCATGGCATTGTAACAATAATTGATATGCTGAAGAAACAGGGTTGGGAAAGCACAGCCTTGTGAGACACCAACGTTCACGGGCTTAGAGTTGGAGCATGAACGATTATTTTGTGTATATAATACTAGCTGTGCCCCGCGGTTTGACCCGCGTTAAACTTTATAAATCATAGCCTATGTGTTAAACCAGGGTGTACCAGATTACTTTCGGTACTTGAATTGCTTCTCTGGACTTATACTTTGTTTACGACCAATACTGCCATTGATACAAAAATATTTATATAAGGTTTACACTCTGTATCACTAGGTGGCATTAGTGCTGAAATAGATGGCGGTATGGTTTCATTCACACCGCACACCTAGGTCATGACAATTTTGTCGCCAAGGGAGAACTATCAGAGGACAGTCCGTCCAATATACCAACAGTTCAAGTACTAGATGTGGTCTTATTAAATATTCAACCCTTCAAGTATTCCTGAGATCAGCAGAGATCCCTTTAATATCTTCGTGCTATTCACGGGCTTAGAGTTGGAGCATGAACGTTTATTTAGTGTATATAATACTAGCTGTGCCCCGCTGTTTGACCCGCGTTAAACTTTATAAATTATAGCCTATGTGTTAAACCAGGGTGTACCAGATTACTTTCGGTACTTGAATTGCTTAACTGGACTTATACTTTGAATATGAATTTGCAGAGTTAAAATGAAACGAGCGTTACGTTGAAAACCAAGTCGGTATTTATATAATATTATTTTAAAAAATACAGCGTTCGAGGATAGGGGGTAGGGACCAATATTTAACCAATACGAGGCGTTTATTATCGCGTGTATCTACTACTCTAAACCAATAGCAAGCGCCCACCATCACGCTATATTACTACAGTTTAATTGGTGGTAAAAACTGTTCAGGTCCACACAGTTCATTAGCACGGCATCTTTAGCATTATAAGTGAACACAGGTTGTCATAAACCATACCCAATTTTATTAAAATCGCTACAGCCGTTTAGATGTGAAGAAGTAACAAACATACTCACTCACTCACTCACTCACAAACTTTCGCCTTTAAAATATTAGTGTGATTTGTTCCGGTATTATTTAATTGTATGGCATATTATTACTCACATAATAATTTATTCTTTTCTCACCACAATCCAATTAAAAACAAACTTAAGCTATCTAAGCTATGCAGATATTATGGGTTGTTGATGCTGGTGCCTATGGTAGGTGGTAAAACCTGTACTAAAGGAAATTTGTGTTTCTTCTCAGGCTCTGGAAGCGGCGTGGCGTTGCGCCGTCTCCCGCCCCCCACCGTCACCAGATTTGGATAGCTTCCCCCTCCCCGTACCTCCACCCCCTCCTGATTCAAAAACCCCAGACACTGCCTTCCAGAAAGCTGTAGCCACAATTCTCAACATAAGGGACCGCTCGAAAAGGTAAGCATCAAATATAATATAGTCCACCATTTTTAGAACACTCTCAAAATATTTTTATATAATTACCTTTAATTTTTTTTCCTCTTTCCTTTAATAATGTGAAATCTAATCATTCATTATTATTACAAATTTATTACTTTTCTCTCTTTGTAATTTTTTAACTTCACTAATAATGCTTTCAATCTAATGTGTATGCATGATAATGCTAGGCTATGCTAATTAAGTACCCTTAGATTTCACACACAAATGTAATGTTGTGCCTCTGGTTTATATTTCTTAAATATTATTATCGCAACCTGTGCAAAATGTGGTTGGACATACATTTCATAAATTTATATGTTTAGAATTAAGTACCTAATACATACATACATAGACTCACGCCTGTTTCCCAGAGGGGTAGGTAGAGACAACGGATCTCCATTTGTAACGATCTTTGCACACGTCTTTTGCCTCGATTACTGTCATTATATTCTTCATACATGCTCGCCAGTTTAGGGTACTTCTGACCTGCCCTTTCTTGAGAACGTCTCCGATTTGGTTTGGTTTGGTCAGAGTTAGGTCTTCCCCTTCCGGTTGTTCCATTCACACAGGCCAGGTATACTTCTTTGGTCAATCTTCTTTCATTCATCCTTTCTAAATGGCCAAACCATCTCAGCATTCCTTTTTCAATCTTTAATAAAGAAAAGTATCTAATGCTCAATGTATATCTGTTTGTTTTCCCGAATAAATAAAATAAAATAAAAATATATTCAAAGGTGCCCGTTAATTTGTTCATTAGTACAGGCAGAGGTTACTATAATGCTGGAGTTGTTCAAGTCGCACGGTAGACCTCTAACATGGTTTAACGCCTACAGGCGGAATATAGGATATATTATAGGATTTTTTTTTGCGACATACAAATAGGGCTCATATTACCATGTAATAATAATAATATTCTGGGACATTATTCACACACGGTCGTATGATCTCAAACTAAGCGTAGCTTGTACTATGGAAACCAGATAACTGATATATTACATATACTACTTTTCTTTAGTAAATATTTTTGGAACGAAGTTCCTTATCGCGCGTTGTGAAAGGGGGCTAGACGGAAAAAATTCTTACGAAAAGTTGTCACGACATTTTTTGCAGCTGTGCGGCGTGCGCATGTTTCTCTGTCTGTCTCTCTCTCTATCTTATAGAAAGCAAGCCAGATATTTTCATTTCTATTTCGCATTGCACAGTGTGGTGTCGCGACGATTATTTTTGTTGAGTGTATACAGGTTTTTTGTATATAACAAATAATAAGAAATAACTTCGTTCCATCCGGGTGTCCCTTGACACCTCTCAAGTTTTTTATTTTATTTTTTTATTTATATATATACTTCTATAAATAATTCAAACTCAGGACAAACAGACATGTTCATGCATTTCCTGGTTGGGAATCGAATCCACGACCTGCGGTGTGAAAGGAAAGCATTTACCAACCACGTCACTTTGGATGTGATATCGATGTAAAATTTTATATTGAATCGTGTGGCGCAACGGTTAAGACAGTCGTTGCGGCGCTTCGTGTTCCGGGTTCGGTTACCGCACAGTACAACTATCTGTATGTCCCATGAGTAATTGTTCTGAGTCTGGATGTGTGATGTATCTGTCAATTACATGTATGTAAAGTACGTTGCCAAAGATTCATTTCCGTAGAACGGGCGTTGTCATTTTAATTTAAAATATAAATAAATAAAGCAATGAATGATTTCACCCATAGTTGCAATTATTTAATAAGTAGGAAGGAACTGGGCCTCACGACACAGGGAATCCTAGTGTGAGGCTCAGCAGACCTGTTAATCATTAGCACATAAGTTTATTTTAAGTTTAAATTAAGTACATCAAAAAAAATTTTTGTTAATGTAATGTATCCTATATTGTGTAAATGAAATAAAATTTATTATTATTTATTATTATAATTAGTATGCAGGTACTCACATTAACACAATGTAAATTTTTTTTTCCGTGTTGTTTACGCCACAGAAAGAATAACAGAGTCAACTTTAGTGTTAAAAATTACTAAAGTGACTGAATTATAATGACTGTCATTTACGGTCAAATTGGTCAAAAATGGTCATTTTCAGTCAATTTGATTTCAGTAATATATTAGTACCTTTAAAGTTTTTGTCGTTGATAAAAGTCTACAACTTCTAAATTGAAACAAAAAAGTGGTTTTTATGACTTATAGTATTATTATATAGTGTTAATCATTTTACATTTCTAATCATGCGTGCATTTAAGACAAAATGGCAACGTCGCATCGCCTTGCGCATCGACTTTGATGTCGTCTTATCCTCTCATGACAGTAATCGAGGCAAAAGACGTGTGCAAAGATCGTGACAAATGGAAATCCGTTGTCGCTGCCTACCCCTCTGGCAAACAGGCGTGAGTCTATGTATGTATGTATATAATAGAAAATAAAACGTAGCTTCATTTAACCTTGCATATAAATTGGGTACCTAAATCTATACATATAATAAAATCGTAGGAAAAGCAAAACTGTACATTGAATATTTTTTTAAAAGGATACTTGGGGAGTGATCTACCACCGATATCGAAGCCATAACTATAGTTTTTAGAATTTTTGTCTGTTTGTCTGTATGTATGTCCGGGCTAAACTCAAAAAGTACTGCCCGGATTTACTTCAAATTTTGCATGAATATTACTAAGAGGTCGGGTCAACATATAGGCTACATATTATCACGCTATCACATACAGGGGAGGAGCTGTGATAATTTATAAAATTTTACGCGGGTAAAACCGCGGGGCACAGCTAGTAAATAAATAATTGGGTGTTATTCGAGAATAGACAATAATATTTGAGTCAAATTGACTGAATTTGACAGTAAATGACCGGTCATTTAAGGTTTATAACAATTGTGACTAGTCATACTCAGTAATTTTACATCTCTAGTCAACATCCCGTGGGTGTCGTGAAAGGCGACTAAGGGATACATCAGGCAATCGGGCAGCAGCGCCGCCTGTGTTCTAGCTTCCACCTAACTGCGGTCACCAATGCCAAGCGCGGGAACTACAGCAAGCCCCGCCAAGTGGCAACGTTATAGAAACCTTTACGGGAGGCTAGACTCCAGTACTAGACGATATCAGCCTAATGATGATGATGAAATATTGTTTGAAACCTGAATGTCATAATGTTATGCATCCGTATATCTATACATATAATAAAATCGTAGAAAATTCAAAACTGTACATTGAATTGAATTTTTTTTTAAATGATACCTGGGACGTGATCTACAATCGATATCGAAACTAAAAATATAGTTTTTGAATTTTTGTCTGTTTATCTGTATGTATGTCCGGGCTAAACTCAAAAAGTACTGCATGGATTTACTTCAAATTTTGCATGAATTTTACTAAGAGGTCGGGTCAACATATAGGCTACATATTATCACGCTATCACCTACGGGGGAGGAGCTGTGATAATTTATAAAGTTTAACGCGGGTAAAATCGCGGGGCACAGCTAGTTGAAAATAACGATATGCTCCAGCATCGCACGGATAAATAGATAGAATGATTTGACTAGTATGTTGGTTAAGTAGTTAGTGATCCTGACTGCTAGCCGGAGGTCGTAGGTTCAATCCCCACCCAGGAAAAATGTTTTTGTGATGCGTTTTTGACGTGGTTTGACGGCGGCAAATATCAGAATATTATCCCGTGGGGGGCGTAGAATAGCTACCAAGAGACGGGCAGCAGCTTCTTTCTGAGTACCTACTCTAAATATATTGTAACAAACAAACAATTTTATTATGTAAAAATGTATTGCATTTAACTGTACGCACCTATTATTGTTATAGTTTTATGTTATGTGGTGAAATAAACAATTATCTTACCAACCCGTCTGCCAAGCGTGGCGATTATGGTGGATATGCCATATCCCCCCAAGATGATTCCTGGGGGAGGCTTTTGTTCAGCAGTAGAATTCTTTCAGTTGTTATGATGATACAAATGTTGTATTTGGTTGATTTAATTCTTCAATTTATAGATATAAGAGACCAACAATCAAGTCGCTAGTAGAGGACATAAACTTCAGAGACGCGCGCAACCTCTTGGCTATAGTGGACAAACATCTCAAGGACATCGAGAAACTGGCAAAGTGAGTACACGCGTTTTATAAGGAAGAAGTTATAGTAGCAGTGTCTCTGGGATGTACAGACGCCAGCACATCCAGCTACCCCAATCTGTCAAATTCCTTTTATAGATTTTCAACTGTATTACATAAGTATAAGGTTAACTTTCAATTGGGGAAATTTGACAGATTGGAGTAGCTTTAGGTGCTGGCGTCTGTACATAGTTCCTAAACGCAGCTTTTGGTAGGAGTTGACTGGAGGAAATCGTGACGTAATTTGATGTGCTGGCGACTGTACAAAGTGTATTTATTTCATTTCATTTGTTCATAAACGAGTAACTTGTATCTTAATGTACTAAAATACACAATTATACTTAACTAAAATCAATTAAATTTGAGTTGCAGGAAATACATTAACAAGATCTAAAATTATTCACATATGTACACAATTTCTTACATTATTTTTTTAAAATAAAATACTATTACTTTTTACAATGATTCTCGAGTGGCGACCACGAGCCGGAAGACGCAGCGTGGGCAGGCCCCCTACAAGATGGATCGATGATCTTGTGTGGGTCGCTGGAAACGGCTGAATGCGAATAGCGCAAGACCGGCAATTGTGGAGATCTTTGGGGGAGGCCTTTGTCCAGCAGTGGACGGCTTTCGGCTGATTTGATGATGATGATGATGATGAAAGGCTCGTACTTTATCGCGCTGCTATATCTCTTTTTAATTTATATAAAAACATGCACTTTCAAAAAATGTGCTAGGGTTAGTCTCTCTCAATCTCTGTGTGAAGAGCACGCTTACTTGTTCTGTGTTTGGGTGTAATTTATCTATAATATGTATGTAGGCTGTGCCCCGTGGTTTTACCCGCGTTAAACTTTATAAATTATAGCCTATGTATTAATTCAAGGTGTCAGCTAATGATGGTGATGACATTTTACATAACACCGTTTCGGTAAACATATTTCCGTTTCTACAGTGAATGGTGCAACGAAGTGTCTAGAATATCTTCCCTGGACAGTCGGCTGTGGGAGCTGGTGTGCGCGCTGCGGGTGAGGCGCCGCCTGCCGCCCGTGCGCAAGCAGTGCCCGCAGAAGTGCGCGCCCGTCACCTTGCTCATAGAGGTAATGTTATGTCGGTCACCGTAGCCGGTGGTGGTCCTGGGTTCGAATCCCGGTAAGTGCAAATATTTGTGTGGTGAGCACGAATATTTGTTTCTGAGTCATGGATGTATTCTATGTATATAAGTATTTATCTATCTATATAAGTATGTATATCGTCGCCTGGTACCCATAGTACAAGCTTTGCTTAGTTTGGGGCTAGGATGAAATGAGTGACTTAAAAAAAATTTATACTAGACCATGACTCAAGCCATTTAGGAAAATAAATCTTTAAATTAAATATCCCACGCCAGAAGATAGGTCTTTGGGCTTCAAAGTTTCGAACCTCAACCGATGAATTTCCGGCTTTCAAATTTTACACCAATATACACATACACAGTTAGATTATGCGACTGAGGATTAGAAGACAGAGCGACAGTATAGAGCGCACTCTTTTGCACTATCATATGTCCTGCGCAGAGTTTCAATTGAGTCTGGCCGCCATGGTCGAAATTAGACCAGGAAGACGATGTGTGACAAAGGCAATGAAATTTTTTACAAAGTTTGAATGTCAATTCAATTCAAATCAATTTTATTTGCTCAATACAGGTATTACAGAGGATGGTACACATTAAACTTATTTGAACGCTGTATTCTACCTAAAAACTAAGGCATGCAAATTGTTTCATATACAAATTTAAACAAACAAGAATTAGTTACATTTGAATCAACAACCTAAAAAATAAGTTTCAAGCTTCTAGCTCTAAAACTGTCGATACTTCCATACAACTTTTTATCCGACCGATCTTATGACCCTATTTTCGCATTAAAAGTAGCCTATGTCCTTTCTCAGGTTCTAAAACTATCTATGTACCAAATTTAATTTCAATCGGTTCAGTAGTTTTGGCGTGAAAGCGCGACAGAAATATAGAATTGCTTTCGAATTTATAATATTAGTAAGGGTATTATAGAAAATATACTAAGAAATTTCAGAATTGTATTACTTGTACTTTTAGGAACATGAATGGTGTATATCGCTGGACGCACAGAACGGTATCCTGTATAACAGGAAGAGCGCTCACACAGCGTTGCGAAAATTTTGACAAACTTTGAATATCACATTTATTTATATCGAATCAACAGCCTAAAAAATAAGTTTCCAGCTTCTAGCTCTAAAACTGTCGATACTTCCGTACAACTTTTTAATCCCTTACGACCCTATTTTCGCATTATAAAGTAGCCTATGTCCTTTCTCAGGCTCGAAGACTATCTGTGTCCAAATTTCATTTCCATCAGTTCAGTAGTTTTGGTGTGAAAGCGCGACAGAAATACAGAGTTGCTTTCGAATTTATAATATTTGGGTTTAAGATATTTATTTTCTCAAAAGAAACAATTACATTAAAATTTATATATTCGGTCACACATAGCCTTCTCAAATATTTTTGAAGTTGTCGGCAAAAGTGCTGACGATAATTACTAGGGTTCGTTTTAGATTTTTTCTTATGTACAGGTTTAACAACTGCTTTTTTTAAGAGTTCAGGAAACACACCTTCATTGAAGGACTGATTGATAAAAAATTTCAAATCGAATGACGTACACAACGTTTTTTTTGCGAAACTCTTACCGAATATAAACAAACAATAAGCACTTATTTCAATATTAGTAAGAGTATCAGAAAAAATACTAGCAAATTTCAGAATTGTATGTTTTTCTTGTACTTTTAGGAACATGAATGGTGTATATCGCTGGACGCACAAAACGGTATCCTGGAGAACAGGAAGAGTGCTCGTGCAGCGTTGCGACGGCTGGCGCGGCCACGCCCGCACGCGGTCCGCTCGGCCGCTGTACTGCATGCTATTGCCAGGTATACTACTCAGAATAACAAAAACGGCACCATGCAAAGAGAGAAAAATTTATAGCTAGCGTGCTTAGCCTGTTGGTGAAGAATTTATTTTCAAAGTGAGATTAATGTATTGATTTTTTTCATTACTTTGAATAGTGGCTTGTGACTTATTTATTTATTTATTAAAGTACTGCCACATGACACATATTATAAGAACACAGTTAAATAACATCTATAATACATTGTCTGATATGCATCACAATAACGGCGTACATAGCATTTGCACTAATTTTGTAACTAACGACAATTTATATGTAAATCTAAATTAACTTAAATGAATTAGGAGCTAAACAAACAAATATAAATCAATAGTAACGTGAACGGCATATACATATATTACATAATAGTAGATGTAACGTTCGTTGGAGAAATCGTTTAGCGCGTATCGTATTAATACATAAGGTTTTGCGCGTAATCCGTCCCGGTTGTATAGGATTGCCTTTCCACCGGGTTTTAAGATCAAAGAATAAATAATGCATCTATATTTGCATTTTGAAGACTCATGTACTATAGTTCCACTGTACTACAGTTGGCTAGTCTCCGTTGAAATCGGCCGCCATTATCAGTTCTATTGTAACTAGCTGTCGTAGTGAGCCTTGTGTGACCGAACTTACAGTAAGTCAATAATGCCCTATATACAATTTCCTTTGGTTCAGGCGCACCCGCAGCAGCGAAACAGGCGTGCGCGTAGTGGAGCGCGCGTGGCAGTGCGCGGGCGCGGCGCGCTGCCAGAGCTGTGCGCCCGCGCACACCGTGCTCACGGCGCTCGTGCAGCAGCTGGCGGAGGTAAGACAGGCGTGCGCGTAGTGGAGCGCGCGTGGCAGTGCGCGGGCGCGGCGCGCTGCCAGAGCTGTGCGCCCGCGCACACCGTGCTCACGGCGCTCGTGCAGCAGCTGGCGGAGGTAAGACAGGCGTGCGCGTAGTGGAGCGCGCGTGGCAGTGCGCGGGCGCGGCGCGCTGCCAGAGCTGTGCGCCCGCGCACACCGTGCTCACGGCGCTCGTGCAGCAGCTGGCGGAGGTAAGACAGGCGTGCGCGTAGTGGAGCGCGCGTGGCAGTGCGCGGGCGCGGCGCGCTGCCAGAGCTGTGCGCCCGCGCACACCGTGCTCACGGCGCTCGTGCAGCAGCTGGCGGAGGTAAGACAGGCGTGCGCGTAGTGGAGCGCGCGTGGCAGTGCGCGGGCGCGGCGCGCTGCCAGAGCTGTGCGCCCGCGCACACCGTGCTCACGGCGCTCGTGCAGCAGCTGGCGGAGGTAAGACAGGCGTGCGCGTAGTGGAGCGCGCGTGGCAGTGCGCGGGCGCGGCGCGCTGCGGGGGCTGTGCGCCCGCGCACACCGTGCTCACGGCGCTCGTGCAGCAGCTGGCGGAGGTAAGACAGGCGTGCGCGTAGTGGAGCGCGCGTGGCAGTGCGCGGGCGCGGCGCGCTGCCAGAGCTGTGCGCCCGCGCACACCGTGCTCACGGCGCTCGTGCAGCAGCTGGCGGAGGTAAGACAGGCGTGCGCGTAGTGGAGCGCGCGTGGCAGTGCGCGGGCGCGGCGCGCTGCCAGAGCTGTGCGCCCGCGCACACCGTGCTCACGGCGCTCGTGCAGCAGCTGGCGGAGGTAAGACAGGCGTGCGCGTAGTGGAGCGCGCGTGGCAGTGCGCGGGCGCGGCGCGCTGCCAGAGCTGTGCGCCCGCGCACACCGTGCTCACGGCGCTCGTGCAGCAGCTGGCGGAGGTAAGACAGGCGTGCGCGTAGTGGAGCGCGCGTGGCAGTGCGCGGGCGCGGCGCGCTGCCAAAGCTGTGCGCCCGCGCACACCGTGCTCACGGCGCTCGTGCAGCAGCTGGCGGAGGTAAGACAGGCGTGCGCGTAGTGGAGCGCGCGTGGCAGTGCGCGGGCGCGGCGCGCTGCCAGAGCTGTGCGCCCGCGCACACCGTGCTCACGGCGCTCGTGCAGCAGCTGGCGGAGGTAAGACAGGCGTGCGCGTAGTGGAGCGCGCGTGGCAGTGCGCGGGCGCGGCGCGCTGCCAGAGCTGTGCGCCCGCGCACACCGTGCTCACGGCGCTCGTGCAGCAGCTGGCGGAGGTAAGACAGGCGTGCGCGTAGTGGAGCGCGCGTGGCAGTGCGCGGGCGCGGCGCGCTGCCAGAGCTGTGCGCCCGCGCACACCGTGCTCACGGCGCTCGTGCAGCAGCTGGCGGAGGTAAGACAGGCGTGCGCGTAGTGGAGCGCGCGTGGCAGTGCGCGGGCGCGGCGCGCTGCCAGAGCTGTGCGCCCGCGCACACCGTGCTCACGGCGCTCGTGCAGCAGCTGGCGGAGGTAAGACAGGCGTGCGCGTAGTGGAGCGCGCGTGGCAGTGCGCGGGCGCGGCGCGCTGCCAGAGCTGTGCGCCCGCGCACACCGTGCTCACGGCGCTCGTGCAGCAGCTGGCGGAGGTAAGACAGGCGTGCGCGTAGTGGAGCGCGCGTGGCAGTGCGCGGGCGCGGCGCGCTGCCAGAGCTGTGCGCCCGCGCACACCGTGCTCACGGCGCTCGTGCAGCAGCTGGCGGAGGTAAGACAGGCGTGCGCGTAGTGGAGCGCGCGTGGCAGTGCGCGGGCGCGGCGCGCTGCCAGAGCTGTGCGCCCGCGCACACCGTGCTCACGGCGCTCGTGCAGCAGCTGGCGGAGGTAAGACAGGCGTGCGCGTAGTGGAGCGCGCGTGGCAGTGCGCGGGCGCGGCGCGCTGCGGGGGCTGTGCGCCCGCGCACACCGTGCTCACGGCGCTCGTGCAGCAGCTGGCGGAGGTAAGACAGGCGTGCGCGTAGTGGAGCGCGCGTGGCAGTGCGCGGGCGCGGCGCGCTGCGGGGGCTGTGCGCCCGCGCACACCGTGCTCACGGCGCTCGTGCAGCAGCTGGCGGAGGTAAGACAGGCGTGCGCGTAGTGGAGCGCGCGTGGCAGTGCGCGGGCGCGGCGCGCTGCGGGGGCTGTGCGCCCGCGCACACCGTGCTCACGGCGCTCGTGCAGCAGCTGGCGGAGGTAAGACAGGCGTGCGCGTAGTGGAGCGCGCGTGGCAGTGCGCGGGCGCGGCGCGCTGCGGGGGCTGTGCGCCCGCGCACACCGTGCTCACGGCGCTCGTGCAGCAGCTGGCGGAGGTAAGACAGGCGTGCGCGTAGTGGAGCGCGCGTGGCAGTGCGCGGGCGCGGCGCGCTGCGGGGGCTGTGCGCCCGCGCACACCGTGCTCACGGCGCTCGTGCAGCAGCTGGCGGAGGTAAGACAGGCGTGCGCGTAGTGGAGCGCGCGTGGCAGTGCGCGGGCGCGGCGCGCTGCCAGAGCTGTGCGCCCGCGCACACCGTGCTCACGGCGCTCGTGCAGCAGCTGGCGGAGGTAAGACAGGCGTGCGCGTAGTGGAGCGCGCGTGGCAGTGCGCGGGCGCGGCGCGCTGCCAGAGCTGTGCGCCCGCGCACACCGTGCTCACGGCGCTCGTGCAGCAGCTGGCGGAGGTAAGACAGGCGTGCGCGTAGTGGAGCGCGCGTGGCAGTGCGCGGGCGCGGCGCGCTGCGGGGGCTGTGCGCCCGCGCACACCGTGCTCACGGCGCTCGTGCAGCAGCTGGCGGAGGTAAGACAGGCGTGCGCGTAGTGGAGCGCGCGTGGCAGTGCGCGGGCGCGGCGCGCTGCCAGAGCTGTGCGCCCGCGCACACTGTGCTCACGGCGCTCGTGCAGCAGCTGGCGGAGGTAAGACAGGCGTGCGCGTAGTGGAGCGCGCGTGGCAGTGCGCGGGCGCGGCGCGCTGCGGGGGCTGTGCGCCCGCGCACACCGTGCTCACGGCGCTCGTGCAGCAGCTGGCGGAGGTAAGACAGGCGTGCGCGTAGTGGAGCGCGCGTGGCAGTGCGCGGGCGCGGCGCGCTGCCAGAGCTGTGCGCCCGCGCACACCGTGCTCACGGCGCTCGTGCAGCAGCTGGCGGAGGTAAGACAGGCGTGCGCGTAGTGGAGCGCGCGTGGCAGTGCGCGGGCGCGGCGCGCTGCCAGAGCTGTGCGCCCGCGCACACCGTGCTCACGGCGCTCGTGCAGCAGCTGGCGGAGGTAAGACAGGCGTGCGCGTAGTGGAGCGCGCGTGGCAGTGCGCGGGCGCGGCGCGCTGCCAGAGCTGTGCGCCCGCGCACACCGTGCTCACGGCGCTCGTGCAGCAGCTGGCGGAGGTAAGACAGGCGTGCGCGTAGTGGAGCGCGCGTGGCAGTGCGCGGGCGCGGCGCGCTGCCAGAGCTGTGCGCCCGCGCACACCGTGCTCACGGCGCTCGTGCAGCAGCTGGCGGAGGTAAGACAGGCGTGCGCGTAGTGGAGCGCGCGTGGCAGTGCGCGGGCGCGGCGCGCTGCGGGGGCTGTGCGCCCGCGCACACCGTGCTCACGGCGCTCGTGCAGCAGCTGGCGGAGGTAAGACAGGCGTGCGCGTAGTGGAGCGCGCGTGGCAGTGCGCGGGCGCGGCGCGCTGCGGGGGCTGTGCGCCCGCGCACACCGTGCTCACGGCGCTCGTGCAGCAGCTGGCGGAGGTAAGACAGGCGTGCGCGTAGTGGAGCGCGCGTGGCAGTGCGCGGGCGCGGCGCGCTGCGGGGGCTGTGCGCCCGCGCACACCGTGCTCACGGCGCTCGTGCAGCAGCTGGCGGAGGTAAGACAGGCGTGCGCGTAGTGGAGCGCGCGTGGCAGTGCGCGGGCGCGGCGCGCTGCGGGGGCTGTGCGCCCGCGCACACCGTGCTCACGGCGCTCGTGCAGCAGCTGGCGGAGGTAAGACAGGCGTGCGCGTAGTGGAGCGCGCGTGGCAGTGCGCGGGCGCGGCGCGCTGCGGGGGCTGTGCGCCCGCGCACACCGTGCTCACGGCGCTCGTGCAGCAGCTGGCGGAGGTAAGACAGGCGTGCGCGTAGTGGAGCGCGCGTGGCAGTGCGCGGGCGCGGCGCGCTGCCAGAGCTGTGCGCCCGCGCACACCGTGCTCACGGCGCTCGTGCAGCAGCTGGCGGAGGTAAGACAGGCGTGCGCGTAGTGGAGCGCGCGTGGCAGTGCGCGGGCGCGGCGCGCTGCCAGAGCTGTGCGCCCGCGCACACCGTGCTCACGGCGCTCGTGCAGCAGCTGGCGGAGGTAAGACAGGCGTGCGCGTAGTGGAGCGCGCGTGGCAGTGCGCGGGCGCGGCGCGCTGCGGGGGCTGTGCGCCCGCGCACACCGTGCTCACGGCGCTCGTGCAGCAGCTGGCGGAGGTAAGACAGGCGTGCGCGTAGTGGAGCGCGCGTGGCAGTGCGCGGGCGCGGCGCGCTGCCAGAGCTGTGCGCCCGCGCACACTGTGCTCACGGCGCTCGTGCAGCAGCTGGCGGAGGTAAGACAGGCGTGCGCGTAGTGGAGCGCGCGTGGCAGTGCGCGGGCGCGGCGCGCTGCGGGGGCTGTGCGCCCGCGCACACCGTGCTCACGGCGCTCGTGCAGCAGCTGGCGGAGGTAAGACAGGCGTGCGCGTAGTGGAGCGCGCGTGGCAGTGCGCGGGCGCGGCGCGCTGCCAGAGCTGTGCGCCCGCGCACACCGTGCTCACGGCGCTCGTGCAGCAGCTGGCGGAGGTAAGACAGGCGTGCGCGTAGTGGAGCGCGCGTGGCAGTGCGCGGGCGCGGCGCGCTGCCAGAGCTGTGCGCCCGCGCACACCGTGCTCACGGCGCTCGTGCAGCAGCTGGCGGAGGTAAGACAGGCGTGCGCGTAGTGGAGCGCGCGTGGCAGTGCGCGGGCGCGGCGCGCTGCCAGAGCTGTGCGCCCGCGCACACCGTGCTCACGGCGCTCGTGCAGCAGCTGGCGGAGGTAAGACAGGCGTGCGCGTAGTGGAGCGCGCGTGGCAGTGCGCGGGCGCGGCGCGCTGCCAGAGCTGTGCGCCCGCGCACACCGTGCTCACGGCGCTCGTGCAGCAGCTGGCGGAGGTAAGACAGGCGTGCGCGTAGTGGAGCGCGCGTGGCAGTGCGCGGGCGCGGCGCGCTGCGGGGGCTGTGCGCCCGCGCACACCGTGCTCACGGCGCTCGTGCAGCAGCTGGCGGAGGTAAGACAGGCGTGCGCGTAGTGGAGCGCGCGTGGCAGTGCGCGGGCGCGGCGCGCTGCGGGGGCTGTGCGCCCGCGCACACCGTGCTCACGGCGCTCGTGCAGCAGCTGGCGGAGGTAAGACAGGCGTGCGCGTAGTGGAGCGCGCGTGGCAGTGCGCGGGCGCGGCGCGCTGCCAGAGCTGTGCGCCCGCGCACACCGTGCTCACGGCGCTCGTGCAGCAGCTGGCGGAGGTAAGACAGGCGTGCGCGTAGTGGAGCGCGCGTGGCAGTGCGCGGGCGCGGCGCGCTGCCAGAGCTGTGCGCCCGCGCACACCGTGCTCACGGCGCTCGTGCAGCAGCTGGCGGAGGTAAGACAGGCGTGCGCGTAGTGGAGCGCGCGTGGCAGTGCGCGGGCGCGGCGCGCTGCGGGGGCTGTGCGCCCGCGCACACCGTGCTCACGGCGCTCGTGCAGCAGCTGGCGGAGGTAAGACAGGCGTGCGCGTAGTGGAGCGCGCGTGGCAGTGCGCGGGCGCGGCGCGCTGCCAGAGCTGTGCGCCCGCGCACACCGTGCTCACGGCGCTCGTGCAGCAGCTGGCGGAGGTAAGACAGGCGTGCGCGTAGTGGAGCGCGCGTGGCAGTGCGCGGGCGCGGCGCGCTGCCAGAGCTGTGCGCCCGCGCACACCGTGCTCACGGCGCTCGTGCAGCAGCTGGCGGAGGTAAGACAGGCGTGCGCGTAGTGGAGCGCGCGTGGCAGTGCGCGGGCGCGGCGCGCTGCCAGAGCTGTGCGCCCGCGCACACCGTGCTCACGGCGCTCGTGCAGCAGCTGGCGGAGGTAAGACAGGCGTGCGCGTAGTGGAGCGCGCGTGGCAGTGCGCGGGCGCGGCGCGCTGCCAGAGCTGTGCGCCCGCGCACACCGTGCTCACGGCGCTCGTGCAGCAGCTGGCGGAGGTAAGACAGGCGTGCGCGTAGTGGAGCGCGCGTGGCAGTGCGCGGGCGCGGCGCGCTGCCAGAGCTGTGCGCCCGCGCACACCGTGCTCACGGCGCTCGTGCAGCAGCTGGCGGAGGTAAGACAGGCGTGCGCGTAGTGGAGCGCGCGTGGCAGTGCGCGGGCGCGGCGCGCTGCCAGAGCTGTGCGCCCGCGCACACCGTGCTCACGGCGCTCGTGCAGCAGCTGGCGGAGGTAAGACAGGCGTGCGCGTAGTGGAGCGCGCGTGGCAGTGCGCGGGCGCGGCGCGCTGCCAGAGCTGTGCGCCCGCGCACACCGTGCTCACGGCGCTCGTGCAGCAGCTGGCGGAGGTAAGACAGGCGTGCGCGTAGTGGAGCGCGCGTGGCAGTGCGCGGGCGCGGCGCGCTGCCAGAGCTGTGCGCCCGCGCACACCGTGCTCACGGCGCTCGTGCAGCAGCTGGCGGAGGTAACACGCCTTTCACACTTCTTCTCTCCCTTTCCTTTACCCATAATCGGTCATGATATGACCGATGTATGAGTATGCTCATAATTCTAGACCGATAGCGCTAGGTTTGGAGGTTTCAAAATATTAAAGTTTTTTGTGTTTCGCGAATAGTTTCCGGACCATTTTCCCAACCTAATACACAAGTTTGTGTCATCCTAGGTACTTGCAGAGGTAGAAATTTAGGCATTAGTCTTTTCGATGAGTATTGGATGAAAAGAAAATTAGAGATGAAAATTTTACTTTCATAATAATAATGAAGTAGTAACTGATGTACATAGACATTTTGTGTCATTTCTATCCACGGGAATCCTAGTAGAATCAAACACGTCGCCCAGCTTGCCCTAAAAAAATATTATAATAGGTAAAATAGGCGTTACGCGTTTTCGAGTACTGATATCTGTTATTTAAAATATTTTGTGTCAAAATGATCCACGAGTTTAGTAGAAGTTATTTTTTTCATTTCTACGCCCTTTGAAATCCACAAAAGGAAATACAAGTTATTAGAGTTAACGTGTTTTTATTTATTATGGTGTAACTAAAAACAATTTATAATTTGTGTTGTAGTTATCCACGGAAACTTATTATTTGTTAAAAATACCTGACTTCTTCGCACCAAGGGCGAGCGCGGGGACAAGCGCGGGCGCGGCGTGCGGGGGTTCTGTCTAGCGAATCACATGGCGCGTGCTTATTGTTTGTTTATATTCGGTACGAGTTTCGCAAAAAAAAGTGTGTGCGTCATTCGATTTGTTTTTTTTTTTAAATCAGTCCTTCAATGAAGGTGTGTTTGAACTCCTAAAAAAGAAGTTGTTAAACCTGTACATAAGAAAAAATCTAAAACGAACCCTAGTAATTATCGTCAGCACTTTTGCCGACAGCTTCAAAAATATTTGAGAAGGCTATGTGTGGCCGCAAATATAACTTTTGTGAAAAATATAAAATCTTTGATGACAGCCAGAGTGGCTTCCGTAAACAACGATCTACATCGTAGAATGATGATTGTGACATTGACCACAAAGAAATTTTAAACATCAGATCCGATAAAAAAATTATAAATGCATCGATCCCACAAGGCAGCGTAATTGGATGTCTACTTTTCTTAATTTTCATTAATGACCTTCCGAAGACTATAAACGCAACGTGTGTACTGTTTGCGGATGATATATCTTTGATCACCCAGTGCTAATCTGCGGAAGGTCTAAACCAGCGGCTTCAAAATATAAAAAAGAAGAATGGATGTGTAAGCATAATCTAGAAATGTCAAAGTCGTTACCAAAAGTCCTCAATAAATATAAATTTTACTACAAACGGAAGAAAAATAGAAACTACCAGCGAATTTACCGTATTAGGAAATACTATAGATATTCACCTTAATTGGAAAACTCACATCAAAAACATCAGATCAAAGATCTGAAAATTTACCTATGCCTTCCGCGATTAAAATTAACAACCGACTTACAAACTGGATTAACCACCTACTATGCCTATGCTTATTCGTGGTTTACCTATGGCATTATTATGTGGGGTAATAGCGCAGACGTACCATCAATACCACAAATAAGCACGAGTTTTGGATAAAGTCGTTTTGGAGAAAGACTTCTGTAACATTTTCAGTGACTCCGAACACGAAATTCCATTAGCGATGCAAAATTTAAGACAAACTATGATATTTTTGTCCATTATGAAATTCGCAATACACACTATATATGATATTACTAAAACCAGCACTGTATTTAATATAAATAACAGATGCAACTCAAACTCCGCGCCAAAATGGAAAACAGTTGTGCCAATCTAACAACAACAAAAAAAAAACAAAAAATTGAATTTGGAACCATAAACAAATCATCCATTCCCGATACTTTTTTGACTTTCTAAATAATATAAAAATCATGCACTTTAAAAAAATGTGCTACGGTTATTCTCTTTCAATCTCTGTGTGAAGAGCATGATTACTTGTTCTGTGTTTGGGTGTAATTTACCTATAATATGTATTACTAGCTCTACCCCGTAGTTTTACCCGCGTTAAACTTTATAAATTATAGCCCATGTATTAATTCAAGGTGTTAGCTAACTCCATACCCAATTTTATTAAAATCGCTCTAGCCGTTTAGACGTGACGAAGTAACAAACATACACACTCGCATGCTCACACATTCACAAACTTTCGCCTTTAAATATTAGTGATTAGAAATAAAATAAAATAATTATTATATACTTAAGTGTGATGGTATTATTTAGAAATATATAACTATGATTATCAGTTAACTATGTATGTAGCAGTACGTCAGTTATTCCAATATATATATCTACTTGTGTTCGCACTCGAGTCGAAATCACCAACAACCATGTAATAGAACACATATCTTCAGAATGAGACAATTAATTTAAAAATCACAGCTTAGCTCAATAAACCGGTAACGAAACCATAGCCAAGCGATTTAACTCTACGGTAACGCCATCTAGGGGAGATCGACGAAACTATAAATATAAATACTGAACAACCTGTGTAAAACAGAGTCGTTTTGCTGTTATGAAATACTATGAAATAGTGGAACCGGAAGGGGAAGACCTCGTCGAACATTCTCTGACGAAATCGGAGACGTTCTCAAGAAAGGGCAGGTCAGAAGTACCCTAAACCGGCGAGCATGTATGAAGAATATAATGACAGTAATCGAGGCAAAAGACGTGTGCAAAGATCGTGACAAATGGAAATCCGTTGTCTCTGCCTACCCCTCTGGGAAACAGGCGTGAGTCTATGTATGTATGTATGTAAATAGTGGATCCTCAATAAATTTCGATATATGTGAACTTACAGCGTTGGATATGCCACGACGGCCGCACCACGGCGTCTCTGCTCTCGACGTGGGGGAGAGGGGCCAGCAGTGGGCTGCAGCAGGCACTGTGCGGAGCCCTGCTGGCGCCTCGACGTCTCCCTCCGAACGATTGGCCTGCCGTCTACACTGCGTTGCTACAGTCCAAACTGCCTTCACATACTATATTCAGCTATTTGTCTAAGGTGACTGCCGCCCTTATATTTTCAGGTCCTCAATAATTTATACAACATGTAACTTAATTAACGCACATCCTGAAAATAGTTTATTCAGAATCGTTTACTGAATCGATTTATATCATTTTTAATATAGGTAATTTTTTATTCCAAAAATAATTAAAACTACGGAAATAATTGTAATATTAACCCAGTACAGACAAAACAAATTGAAATGGACCGTAAGTCAAAGTAATAAGACTTAATATCGCAGTTTTATTTGTATTCATACAAATTCCATCATTCAATACAAAATAAAGAAAAATAAACTTTATTACAAGAAACTTATTTAGTAAATAACAATGCATATACATGTTAAATAGAAAAGTCCATGTATGTATTATGATTACAACATAATATTCTAATTGGGGTGTTTGAGGGTGTTCGTTAATTCCGTTACATGTTGTATATACCTACAATATATTTAATACCTACACTTAATACAAATAATGATAACTCATACAGAGAAGGCTCATAAAATGCATCCTAGATGAAAGGAGATCTATCTCAATATTCATCATTTAATTATCCTCATCATCATCACAATGTCAGCTGTCCACGCACGTCCACTGCTGGACAAAGGCCTCCCGTCATAATCGTAATCGCAGGTATGATGGTCATAGTACATAGAGAGACGTTCCTGCCCATTCTTTGGGAGATATTCCCTTGAGTCGACATTTACGCCCCTCACGGGTTGAAATGGTAATGGTATTGTTTGCCTTCAGCCACCCAACACGCAATATTAGCTGTCGCAATAATTCGATAGACATTCACCCACCTGTGAAGTCCACGGAGAGTTCACCATCATTATCTATACATATAATAAAATCGTAGGAAAGTCAAAACTGTACATTGAATATTTTTTTAAAGGATACTTGGGGCGTGATCTACAATCGATATCGAAGCCAAAAATATAGTTTTTAGAATTTTTGTCTGTTTGTCTGTATGTATGTCCGGACTAAACTAAAAAAATACTGCATGGATTTACTTTAAATTTTTCATAAATATTACTAAGAGGTCAACATAATAGGTTACATATTATCACGCTATCACCTACGGGGGAGGAGCTGTGATATATCGTCAATCGGCCTGCCAAGTGAGGCGATTATGGTATATCTTTCCCGATGGACACAATTCCATTGTGGAGCTCTTTGGCAGAGGCCTTTGTCCAGTAGTAGATGTTGTTCGGCTGACCTAATGATCATAAGAAATATTTTCATATCAATTTTTTTTATTGGTAAAAAGTTATTAAATTTAGTGAAGACAATAATAAAATAGTCAAAATATAAAATTTACAGTTAAAATTAGGTTAAATATGAATTATTTAACCTAATTTTAATTGTTTATACCATTAAAATTAGGTTAAATAATGCTAATAATGATATTTAACCTAATTTTAAATGTATACATTTTAATTTTATATTTTTTTACTTTTTAATTTTAATTGTGTAAATTTTAATTACTAAAAACAAAACAATTTTTTTGTCGTCCACATGTATGGCGTTGGAAGAAGTCGCCCCGAAGGAATATCTACCGGGGAGCCAGGTTACCCGCATATTAATCATAAATCATAATCATAAATTACGATTATCAATCCGCTTGCCAAGTGTGACAGACATATATCTTATTATATAATAATGGGGCTTTGTATGGTTAAAATATTTTTTAAATTAATATACAAAGCCCATTATCAGTGTTATATTTTATTGGAAAGAAAATGGATTCCTACAGAAGCTACAATAAAGTAAAAGCAGTACTATGCGACCACAACGACACTACCGCCAAATCTAAATGTCTTGTAAAAGAATTTGATTTTCTTCTACCAGTTTGAAATGTCTCGCTGGTCAGACACCGCGGATCCTGGCCACCGTCGTGACATGCTGGAAGCGATACTCCAAGTCGTGCAGCAATGGGGTCCAAACCCTAAGCCTGAACATCACATGCTCGTGGAGATACTAGGAGTACATAGCGCCGTGTTACTGGATACTAGGGAGATATGTGCGCATATTATAAGGTTGGTATACTTTTATATTGACTGTGTTTTCAACCGCAGATAATGAAGTCCTGTTTCAAATCCTAGGTCGGCAATAATATAATAATAATAATATCTAGGGACAATGTCACAGATCATCCTAGCCCCAAACTAAGCAAAGCTTGTACTATGGGTACCAGGCGACGATATACATACTTATATAGATAGATAAATACTTATATACATAGAAAACATTTATGACTCGGAAACAAATATTCATGCTCATCACACAAATATTTGCACTTACCGGAATTCGAACCCAGGACCACCAGTTTCGTAGGCAGGAGCACTACCAACTAGGCTACGGGGACCGTCGGCAATAACCGTGACTTTAGGGTTTTCTGATAAAAAAATTATTTGTATCAGCCCGGAGTACGAAAATTATCAGTGTTACACCCCTGTGTCTTGGAGAGCACGTAAATATCATAACCAGTTACGTTACGAATACTTAAGCTTAACTTCAGTCGTGTGGTCTAAAGCACACACGGTTCTTTAGGGTTCCGTAGCCAAATGGCAAAAAGCGCAACCCTTATAGATTCGTCATGTCAGTCTGTCTGTCTGTCCTTCTAATCTAGTCTTCAAAAATGATGCTGAGGTTTCTAATATCATTTTTAGTTTGAACTAGAGACAAAATAAGAATATTAATATGGCCATATACCGATTATTTGAAACGGTAATCACAAATATCGACAAAAGACGTCAGACGGCAGCCTTGTTCATGGATATGAGCAAAGCTTTTGATTTTGTAGATCGTAAAATTTTGCTCGATAAGCTGGAAAGATACGGCATTAGAGGCAACGCTCTTGATCTCATTAAGTCCTATTTAATTGATAGAAAACAGTTAACCAAAAATCCATAGGATAAATATGAAATCAAAAACTGATGAATCCTACGAATCTACTCAAAGAATCGTTAATTATGGTGTACCCCAAGGGAGCATATTAGGCCCTCTACTGTTCCTCATTTATATAAATGACATGCCAACAGTAATACGTTATCCTATGGTTTTATTTGCCGATGACTGTACAGTTATGTTTTCTGAGATATATTTATAGATATATTTATGACAATCGAAAGAGAGATCAATGACAGCCTCGTCAGTATTAGGCTTAGGAAAAATAACCTAATCATAAATTATGTTATAACAAAAATCATGACTTTTGAACAAAGACTAGTGCTACCTCATTTTTAGGTCTTAAAATTGACAGGGATATGACGTGGAAGTCCCATAATGAGACTATCTGTAAAAGACTAAGCCAGTTCTCGTATACTCTGTATAACTTGTCCAAGGTAGTAGATCAGGCAACAACAATCACGGCTTATCACGCTTACGTCACATCCACCTTGCGTTACGCAATTATATATTGGGGCAATTCCACGAACAGGGAAGTAGTTTTCAGAGTTCAAAAAAGGTGCTTGAAAGCAATCTGCGGAATAAAAACACTGACAGTTGCAAGCCTTTCTTTTTAAGCCTTCGTATTCTTACTATGCCATGTTTATATATCTACGAGGTGGCCTTATTCGTTAAAAGAAACCTTTATTTGTTTGATACATTAAATAGTAAACGACACATAAATAAAATACGATTCAGACCGCATAAAAAAACGGTTTATAACAATAACTTTTTAGGTATGGCCCCTAAGATATATAATAAATGACCAATCTCTATTCTTTCCGAAACTAATCTTCTAAAATTTAAAAAGAATTTGTCAAATTTTTAATAAATATGGCATACTATACAATTGCCGAATACTTATTGGATAAAACATAGTTGACATTTATTTTTCATATTTCCAATGTTTTAAAGTTCCGACTAGTGTGTCAATTACGTCATTTAATTGTTATTTAAGGTATATACAAATTATTTGAGGTGACATTGATTTAAGTACATTGTTTTTTTTTATAATTTCTGACTTTGACATAATGAGTCAAAGTCAAAGTCAAAAGTTTATTTGCGACTAAGTGTTGTACAGACCTTATCTAATAATAATATTAGGTATTAGGTACATGTAGTAGCATGTATTTCTTAAATATGACATTAATTTTTTTTATTTATTATGCTAATGACATTTCTTTTTTTATATATTATTTGTAATTTAATTATGTCATTACATCTTTAAAAAATTGCATGCCCTCACCGGCTGGACATAGTGATCTTCACATTTGTATGACACCATGAAATATTAATAATGTACCTGTGTTCGCAATTAATAAATTGATTTTTATTTGATACTTCCAAAGTGGTAAAATGAGTGTCCCCCCCCCCCCCCTGTTACTTCTAAAATAAGAGAATGATAAAACTAAATAAAATGTATGATGCACATTACCATGCAAACTTCCACCGAAAAGGTTTGAACGAGATCTAGTAAGCAGTTCTTTTTAATACGTCATAACTTCATACATCGTGAACCGCAATTTACCTTTCATTTAATCAACTGAAATACTTGCTGCTACGGAACCCTTCATGGGTGAGTCCGACTCGCACTTGGTCGGTTTTTTTTTATTTGTCAAGAAAGGGGCATGACTACGTATGCCACCCGCATAAGGTGTCTGCCGGTGGGTATGTCGGACTCGCATTAGGTCGCTTAAATTAAGCTGCTGGTTGAGGGTCTACTGCGCTAACCAACTGCTCATTGTCTTAAATTAGTAACTTTTTATAATGTAAAATGTAATTTTTAATTGCATAATGTAAATTTGATGATGAAAATACACAGACCGCACGGACGGACTAATTCAATTTTTGTTGTTACTGTATTAGACTGTTTGTGTATTGCATTGTGAGCTTAACATGTACAAATGTATGTTAATACCCAAGTGCTGAATAAATTACATTATTTAATTATTATTTCGTTGGCTAAACCTTACCTGCCGTGGACTTCACTTGGAGCCACGGGACCGAAGGAATGCTGCTCCGGTGCCCCATTTTAAGCCGTGTCGCACTTGGTGTGGGACACGTGAGACCGCACACATTTTTTTTTTTACATGGTGGAAATGCTTTACGCGTACCCGCCGCTTGGGGAGGCGACGGGTTATGTGGGACTCGCCGGGCCAGTCCCGGGATACCCACTAAAACCAGTATGGTAGCCAGCCTCAAAACGCATGGAGTGGCGACTCCGGGAACTCGTAACGATCACCACCGGAGCCACCACTATAGCGGTTTTGCCTTCTTAAGGCTCTACCCAGGGGCCGATTAGCTGCCCCCAACACGCTTGGGCGTGGTTAGGTAACCCGCGGCTACAGCAGGTTGCCTCTTCCCGGGATCGCCGGGAACTATGTAACTTAAATAACAGTAACAATTACAATTTTGAGAGTGACAGTATAATCTATCAATCTAAAGGGAAGTGTTATTATATAGTGTATGAGTATGGATGTAGATGTAGGAGTGATAGTGTTTATGAATTATGTAGTGTATGAGTATAGATGTATGTGTATCTGTGTGTGTATGTGAAAATGTGTTTAATATATAACTGACTAAAAATTATCGGCTAGTACAATGTTAAGATTGGTGCCAAACGAATTGAGTGGGTTATTGGAGAGGAGTAAATAATTTTTCAGTAGTATCATAATCAAGAGTTTTAAGAAAAGACGTCAGTGTTGATTTACAGCATTTTTTGTTGAGTGAATAAATATTTAGCAATGTGTTGAGCTTGTTGTAAAGAAAATATCCCAAAAAGCAAAAGAAGTTATGAGATAGGGATGTATTGAGCTTCTGAGAAGGACACACACTACCCTTACGGCGCTTGTCCCTGAGAAGATTAGGGTCGTATTTTAAAAGGGAATGTTTATTTAGCACAGTACGCATAATAAAGTTTTGCATAACTGTAAGCACGTCCCATTTTTTGTAAAGTTCAACCGTAGGATAGCGGAAGGGCAATCCAGCAGCTACCTTAAGAACAGCACGCTGGGCTCTCTCAACCTCAATTAAAGTAGTTTTATTTGAGCCACCCCATGCTAGAATGCAGTAGTCGATAAGTCAATGGCAAAGAGCAAAGTAAACCATCTTGATGGTATTTTTATCAGCTGAGCCTCTGAGGTTCTTAAATATGTAGATCAGCTTACGAAGACGAGTCACAAGAGTTCTTATATGCGGCTTGAAAGATAGGGATTGATCTATTATTATGCCTAGATATTTTATGGAGACCGTTTTCTCAATAACTGGGCACGAGCACGAAAAAGCATCATCACGACATTGGTGAGCTGTGATCCAGCAAGCTGAAGGGGGAAGAAGATTAGCGTTATGAGTGAATGCAAGATATTTTGTTTTTTCAATATTTAGCGTTAATACATTATGCTGTAGCCATAGATTCCTTGTGAGAAACCCATTTGAGCAGTTTTAAAAACTTCTTCCCAACTATCACCGCTAAAAAACAGGGCAGTGTCATCAGCAAAAGTGACAATTTTGCCCTGACTGAGTACTATCTGGCATAAGTAATTAATGTAGGTTAAAAACAACGTTGGTCCAAGAATGCTGCCTTGAGGCACACCGAAAATTATTGGAAGTTCGTCACTACATTTACTGCCTATCTTTACTCGTTGTCTTCTGCCAGTAAGATAATTTTTAATGAGCAAGAGGGGAGTACCCCTAATTCCCAGAGCTTCAAGTTTTTTTACCAGGAGAGGGATAGAGACTAGCGACGACAGCCGCGTGTATCGCCTGGTGCTCTCGTTCTCGCCGGATTAGCGGTTAATACCGCCTCTCCGGCGCCTGACCCTTCTTCGGGCAGGATCATCCCACTCCCTGGCCCGCTCGGCGATCTCCTTCTGCAGCATAATTGCTTCACAGAAGGAGACCTCCGCCCTCCAGGAGCTGTCCGCCGCCAAAATAGCTGAGATAACTGCTGGCGGCGAAAGGTCGCTGCAAAAACACCACTCTGGGCTTGGTACTGTGTGGGTCAGGTGTCCTCTTGAGGCGGCCGGTAAAGTTGCCGGAAAAAGATTACTGGTGGGTTGGATCGCTGCAAGAGTCGAAGTTTTAAAATCTCGACTATTTCAGTGCTACCGGTGTCTAGAGTTGGGGCACGTAAGGGTTAAGTGCCAATGTGCGGTGGATCCAGCGGATGCTGTTTCGTTTGTGGCGGTCAGGGCCACAAAGCACGGGACTGTCCAGCTGAGTCGCCAAAATGCCCGGTCTGCTCAGACTACGGCCGTCCGAGTAACCACCGCAAGGGCGGTATTAAGTGCACTCCGCCCAAGAGAAAGCAGAGAGGACTACGTGATCCAACCGTTCCAGGTACAACGGCTTCTCAGATCACACGGCAGGACTCCAGTCCCGCGGAGGAAGCAATGGACGTATAAAATTAATAAATTATGATCCCACAGTCAAATAGTATATACTGTTTTGTGGGACACAGTTCTAGTTCTTAAGATTACCTTGTACCTTATAAATAAATAAATAAAAATAAAAAATCACGCCGCAATATAAAGTTCTACAGGGAAATCTAAATCACTGCCGCGCTGCCCAGGATATCCTGATGCAGACAATCGCGGAGTGTTTGGTTGCGGAGCCTTATTCCATCCCGGATCACCCTCGTTGGTTTGGGTCGGATGGGGGCTCAGTTGCCATCTATTGGGCGGATGATCGCCATTGTGCCAACTTCCTGTGCAACGGACCAGGCTTTGTCCTCGTTCAGTGGGGTGAAATCATTGTAGAAGGCAGCTATGTTTCGCCAAATAGCAGCCTTGCTGAGTATCAAGCGTACCTGGACCGTTTAGCTAATTCCTTACGTGGGTACCTAGCTCGTCCCATGCTTGTTTTGGACGACTTCAATGCTCATTCTAGGGTTTGGGGGGACGCCCGGAACGACCTGAAATGATTCTTTCTTATCTATGCTTAGATGTGCGCACGCGTCGCAGCTGGGCGCGCTGCCGCCCGCTCACTGGGCGCACGTGGCGCGCGCCGCCGACCTGCACGCCGGAGGGGTTCCTTTTGATCAGGTACCGTTGTTATGACTGCATTCGTGACCATAATATGCGATAATCATATAACTATTTTCTTTTGTTAAAAAAAAACATAATAAAGTTTGTAAACCTTCATATTTCAAAGGTAAGGCAAGGACAAGGACAAGGTATAAAGATCTGAAAAATGGAAAGCAAGTAGATTGGCCTACGTCCGCCATGTAAGCTGCTGAACTTAACAGGCACACAATTGACAGACACAATCAACACCTTGACTTAAAACAACTACTTATGGCCCATACGAATAGTTGTCCTGTGCGGCAATTGAACCCAGGACACGAAGTAGCGAGGACGACTAGCTTAGCGGCTGCAGACATGTGCAGTCAATGTTATGGTTATGGTTTATTTTAAGTTGAATATTTTGAGGCACGTACCTTTATTAGAACGTAAGTGTACCATCACGCTCGGGTTGGAAAATTCTAAATAGGGGTCCATAGTTTCAGTATAAGATAAACTTAGTTAAATGAAGTCTATTCGTTTGGACATTACCTCTTTCTTTCTCTTTCTCTCTCTCCATTCGAAACGTATGCAAGCTAAGCGTACATAATGTATGGTTAATTAAACATTATTTGAGTTTGCGTGTGTAGGGGTTATATTGCCATTGACAAATTTCATGTTATTTTTATTGCAGCTAGGTCATCTTCTCCGCGAGTTAGGCGTGGTGTGGTGGGAAGTACGAACGGGCGCCAAGAAAGCCAAGAGTTCGGTACAATACAGTGCGTACGCGCCGTACATGGCTACGCTGCTACACGTGCTGCAACGTTGCTTCGTGTCCGCTGCCACCGCGCAGAGCTACGCGCCTGAGAGAGGTATGTTGTGTTCATCTTCACCGTGAAACGAAATGAAATTTATTCAGCACTTGGGTATTAACATACACTTGTACTTGTCAAGCTCACAATGCAGTACACAAACATAGTCGAATACAGTATAAAAATTACAAAAATAATGTGAAACAACTACATTATTTTGTAAAAGTAATATGCAGAAAAGAACATATTGTGATAGGAACGAAATATGTCATAATGATAAAATAAAAAGTCGATTGCGCATGGCGACGCGTCGCCACACTGTACACACTACTATCGTATAGCGTGGCGACGCGTCGCCACGCCATGCCTCGCCACGCCAGAAATCTGTTTTACGTGCGGCTATAGATGTTACACATCAAAAGATTAATTAGTTCGTCCGTGCGATCTGTTTTCTCAGATATATTTCTTAAATCCTAAAATAAATAACAAGTTACTAATCTATTAATTTGAAATTTTGTTATATAAGGAATTGAAGGCAATGAGCATTTGGCTAGCGCAAAAGGCTCTTAACCAGTAGCTTAAATTGAAAAAGACTAATACCTGAGGCCACCCATTTTGGGGTGCTCAAGCAAAAGGACAGACGTGTTAACCGAATGCCGTCCACGGCTAAACAAAGATCTCCCCAAAAGATTTCCAGAATGGAGTTGTTTCTCTTGGCATATGGGTTGGCGATCGCAATATAAAGTCATAGTACACAGAGAAACGGTGCTGCCCGTTCTCTGAGTAATATTCCCTCGGGACAACTTCTACGTATCCCATGGGAGGAAATGGGGTTGTGACATTTTTTGCCGTCAGCCAGACAGCTAAGTATTAATGTTTTTAAACTTTCGCGATTTGTACACATTTTTATATACTGTGGACACGGGTCTCAATCGCGATAAAGATATAGGCAAATCATTACCTTGGTTACCCGACGTTTCGGCAAGGATTGCACCAGCCGTGGTCACGGGTCGCCTGGTGTGGCTCGGCAGCGTCGTCTCCGTGAAGCTCGGGTTTCGGTATCTACCCTCGCATGGTCTTGATATTTTTCTTTTACGAAACTGTCGGTACACATGACACTAATGACGTCCTAACCAAGGTAATGATTTGCCTATATCTTTATCGCGATTGAGACCCGTGTCCACAGTATATAAAAATGCAGACAGCTAAGTGTTGTGTTCGGTACAATACTATGTGTCCACGCTACCGTACAGAGCCACTGGGAGGGAGATAAACGCGGTAGCATTCTTTTTTTATAATTAGCCCTCAAATGTTTGGCTTATAAATGAATGAGTCAGCCCCAGTGAGTTAAATTTATACTTGTGTTGTGTGTGCTTGACTGTGTTAATGAGAAAATGGTGGGACCTGATAAACATCAAGTTTTAAACTAATTATAAAATCATCATTAAATAATATTCTCATCTATACATATAATAGAATCGTAGGAAAGTCAAAACTATACATAGAATGTTTTTTAAAAAGGATACTTGCGGTGATGATTTTTTTCTGTTTATCTGTATGTATGTCCGAGCTAAACTCAAAAAGTACTGCATGGATTTACTTCAAATTTGCATGAATATTACGAAGAGGCCGGGTCAACATATAGGCTACATATTATTGCGCTATCATCTACGGGGGAGGAGCTGTGATAATTTATAAAGTTTAACGCGGGTAAAACCGCGGGCCACAGCTAGTATAAAGTAAAATTGTATTGTACAATAATAATAATTATTTGTCTTTTAAAAAAAAGCACTATATAACATTACCTACACATTTTCTAACATAGGTACAGAATATATTACACTATATAGTGTATGGGGTATATGTGTTCACTTCCGCACCCATGAATGACTGCGTGTGACGGTAAGATTATGATCGACCGAACATGCATGCAACATTAGTAACATATAATAATAATAATGTTCTCCTAGACGAATTCGGCCACGGCGGCCACTCTCAACAGAGATTGACCATCTGCGCGGGACATATTATAGTGCTCAGGTGTGTGCGCAAATACAGGAGCACTTTCTATTCCATCACTCTCATGATCCGATGGGACGCCTTAGCGACACGACCGGAAAAAGGTCAGGCACAGGACGGACGGCTTTACGTGCTCTCCGAGGCACGGGGGTATAATACCGCCAACTCACAGATTTCGGGCTGATGCTGAGAATTTTTTCTTTTTACAGAAAACTCCTAAAATCACTTTTGGCCCGACCCAGGATTTGAACCCAGGACCTCATTAACTGCGGGTGAGCACGCTACCGCTAGACCAACGAGAAAGTCAATAGTCAGTAACATATCCAAACTATTTGACACGAGACGAAGTCGCGTTTTGATGATTTTTCATGTGATTTGAATGGTTGATGTTCATTCCAGTGGCGCTGTACGCGTGGTCGGCGCTGCTGGAGTCGTGGGGCGCGTGGGTGTCCCCGCACGCCGCCGCGCCGCCGCTGCTGGCCTGCGCCGCCGGCCACGAGCACTACTCCGACATGCTCAAGCACTTCGTCGACAATGTGCATCAGATCATGCTCGACTGTCCTGGTAAGCACTTGACACACAGGCAATTGATTTCATCTACCCGCTAAGCAAGTTTGTTCCGCTGGATCTTCTCAGTTGCACCATATGGTCTGATAGTAGAATTAAAGACCGTTGTTATCGTCATGCACAAAAATTCAGCGCTAATGATAATTTCCTGTATGACATAACAAATATATACATTTATTAAAATCGTAGGAAAGCCTAAACTGTGCATTGAATATTTTTTAAAAAGGATACTTGGGGCGTGATATACAATGGATATCGAAGCCATAAATATAGTTTTTAGAATTTTTGTCTGTGTGTCTGTTTGTCTGTATGTATGTCCGGGCTAAACTCAAAAAGTACACCATAGATCTACTTCAAATTTTGCATGAATATTACTAAGAGGTCGGGTCAACATATCCTACATATTATCACGCTATCTCCTACGGGGAAAGAGCTGTGATAATTTATAAAAATTAACGCAGGTAAAACCGCGGGGCACAGCTAGTAACAAACATAATTAATCATCATCATATCGGCCAAAAACCGTCCACTGCTGGATAAAGGCCTCCCCCAAAGATCTTGCCGGTGTTGTGCTATCTGCAACCAGCGCATATAATTACTACACAAACTAAATAAAACTTTTACTTCAGGCGTGTGGTCTAAAGCATACTCATTTTTTTTAGTTAATTTTTGATTCAAAGCCTTTTGTTCGAAGTAACTTCACTTTGAACTTTTGAGTTGCTGCAACGATCTGTTTCGTATTCGACACCTTTAATATCGAGTAACTTCTGTAGTCAGCATGCAGCAAAATGCAGCCGTTGTAGACGGATCGTTCACAAATCAATAATTGTACGACTGTGAGTACTCTTGAGTGAGTCAGTATAAAAAACGGCCGCCATTTTGAATTTTTAATCTACTAGCCTACTGTTGATGAACTTTATACCCAAATATCGAGGTTTTTTGTGTACCCAGTTTTTTTCAAATACGCCAAAACTGTTTTGTGGTCAATTCCCAGTTCTTCAGCTAGGTCGTAACTACTGATATGTCGATCTTGCTCCACTTGTTCAAAAATGGCATCCGAGAGCGACGTGCATCTTTGACATCAAAATTTCCGGATTGAAAACGCTTAAACAAATTGGTGCTACTCTCACAGATACTGCACTAGTTCCATAAACATCGCAAATTTTTTTCGCGGCTTGCGTTGCTTTTTTACCTTTTTTGTAGTAAAATTGTAAAGTGTATTGAATTTCTTTATTAGTGAATGTAATAGATAGAAAATAATGGAAGAAAATTATAGATAGAATAGAAAATAAAGAAATTCGATACATTACTCATCTTGACAGTACGAAACATTAACAGTTCGATACATTACTCATTTTGACAGTACGAAAAACAATACAAGTCACACATTTTAGGTAAAAGTGTGACTTGATTTGATTTGAAATATATTTTTTTAAATTTAAACTTTCAGTGAAACTAAAATCAGCCAGATACAAATAGTATAGCCAAAGAGATTTTATGACAAGTTCATACATACTATAATGCGAAAAGACTTTTTCCCCAACCTAATACATCTCTATTTGCTTTATTTCAGGCACCGAGATCCAACTTCTTCAACAAATATTCGAATGGTGTGTTCAAACCTACTTGAGCGTCCAAACCATACCCAACAACACCACTGGAGTCACCACATCACAAGAGAGTAGAGTACAAGCGTCTGCTCTGTTAGCGGAGCTGGCTAAACTGCCGTGGAGTGAACACGAGTGGTTCTATGGCAAGTGTCTGCAAGTGGCACACCAGGTATGTACCACGAATTAGTTGTGACTCTCTAAACAATACGTAAGATTCAGCTAGAGTCACCACATCACAAGAGAGTAGAGTACAAGCGTCGGCTCTGTTAGTGGAGCTGGCTAAACTGCCGTGGAGCGAACACGAGTGGTTCTATGGCAAGTGTCTGCAAGTGGCACTCCAGTTATGTACCACGAATTAGTTGTGACTCTCAAAACAAAACCCAAGATTCAGCTAGAGTTACCACTTCACAAGTGTGTTGGATACAGGCGTCGGATCTACTAGCGGAGTTAGTTAAACTGCCATGAAGCGAACACGAGTGGTTCTATGGCAAATTGTGACTCAAAACAATAACTATGATTCAGCTAGAGTCACCACTTTACAAGTCAGTAGGGTACAGGCGTCGGCTCTGTTAGTCGAGCTAGCCAAAGTACCGTGGAGCAAACACGAGTGGTTCTATGGCAAGTGCCCGCAAGTGGCACTCCAGGTATGTACCACGAATTAGTTGTGATTCCGAAAACAATACCTAAGATTCAGCTAGAGTTACCACTTCACAAGTCAGTAGGGTACAGGCGTCGGCTCTGTTAGCCGAGCTAGCTTTACTACCGAGGAGCTAACACGAGTGGTTCTACGGCAAGTGTCTGCTAATGGCAATACTGGTATGTACCACAAGTTAGTTGTGACTCTCAAAACAACACCTAAGATTCAGCTAGAGTTACCATTTCACAAGTGAGTAAGGCGCAGGCGTGGACTCTCTTAGGCGAGCTAGCTAACTGGCACTCCACTACACTATAAGTTACTTGTTATACTCCAAATAATACCCGACAACACAAACAGAGTTACTACCTCACAAGAGAATCGGTTACTAGCTAAACCGCCGTACCGTGGTGTCGTTAAGTTGTAATTATTAGACCACTATCGAGACCTTAAAATTAAACCCCTATGGCGGTCACCCATCTACAGATCGACTGCGTGCAAGTGCTTAAACTTCCCGATTGCTTGCAGTCCGGTGAGAGCAATTACAAGTGTCTATGAGTGTCTTGTCTTTAGTTAAATTTCGTTTTAAATTTTTAGGTATCCACGAGTACAGACCGAGAGTTGACATCATGGTGTTGTTCGACGTGGAATAATATAACATGGGAAACGTTGCTGCGCAGTGTAGAAACAGGTACATACATAATTTATTTAATATTATTACTGTTCACATTATTTATGTTATCATACTCAGTACATTATATCGCTTAACGCGAAAAGACGACCCATTCAACATTTTATTAATTGTATTATTGTTGAGCACGTAAAGCCGTCGGTCCTGTACCTGACCTCTTTCCGGTCGTGTCGCTAGGCGTCTCATCGGATCACGAGAGTGATGGAATAGAAAGTGCTCTTGTCTTTGCGCACACACTTGTGCACTATAATATCTCCCGCGCAGAAGGCTAATCTCTATTTAGATTGGCCGCAAAGGAAGCGGCTAGGAGGACATTGTTATTAATTATATTTATATAAAATGTATTTTTTTTGGGTAGAATAAAGTGTATTGTTTTCACTTTTATTTTAAGGGGTTTTATTTTTATTTATTTTATTTACCATAAAACTTATTCTATTATTACAGACGAGCCTAATGCGACAGAGTATAGTAGAAACTTATATCTACATAATACATACGTACCTAATCTTACATTGTTTTCCTAATTTTCCTAATTTCCCTTAACTAACATAACTTAAACTAAACTAGCTACTGCAAAGGCAATAGGCAGCCGTTGTGAATACGTTCAGTAGACAAGAGATTTTTTTTTTAACATGATTCGTGCAGATAGCCTCTCGGCTTTTACTGCTTCACGGGACAGTAGGGGTGAGCGTGGGCACTAACCGCCTAGCAAAATTCAACTACAAACTAAGTACCCGCGCCGTAGGGCACCCCCTGTGGGGTTCGAACCTCGGCTCTGGGCGGATACTGGTGGGGAGAGGGCGAGAGATTGTGGTTTTTAGGGATTTTTGTGCAACTGTCGCTCTACGTTATTATGCGACGCGGGCCTCGCTTACGGTTTAGGTCCGGAGCGGGCATTTCATCGGATCGAATGCAAACTAAGGGGCATGGAGGACGCTGGTAGTCGCGAGAGACAAGAGAATGGACGAGAGAGAATTTGTATTTTTATCTTGGTGTGAAGGTCACGAGCAAGTGTCCCCACTCCTCGCCTCGCTGCTTCACTTGTTCACCGGCACTGCGTTACCGCATTCACATCAGGTAAGTGAAACATTTGCCTTTGATTTATACCCGTGAACAAACCTTTTAACTATGAACAGTTAAACTTTTGCACGGCGAGGTAAAGCAACTACAGTATAGTTAAAATCTCGCTGCAGACTTGGACATAAATCATAATCGGAGTAGGGATGTGCGCTAGTTGCGCGCGCGCAAGGTCATTATCGATAACAAAATCATTAAGGTTATCACGGAAACATACAGCATTCATTATGTATGCAGGGTAACTAATGTGTTTTTACGAGACTTCCTTCTCGTAAGAACACGTTAGTATCTATTAGTTAATTCTTTAAACAGAAGGTAAATATAAAAACTAATATGTTTTTACGTTCTTAATGAAGTTCATAAAAAGAGGGTAATTAACAAATATTTTTGTCTCCTTTGCTACCCGCTAGTTGCGCCGTGCTATTAAGTATATATAAATCGCTATAAAAATAAATTAGATAATTCCTATTTTGGATTACAAGAGTGACACAATGGAATAGAATAGAATACTCTTTATTGTACACACTCAAACAGGATAATTACATAGAAGACAAAATAAATAACACAATAATGTACAATGGGCGATCTTATCGCATTAAGCGATTTCTTCCAGACAACCTTTGGATGGATAGGAGCTCTAAATGTTTAAAGTAGTAGGTGTGGAACAAATGAAGTAGAGAAAAAGTATAAAAACATTGTACATAAATATATATTGAGGTGTATAACAAAGTAAGATGGCATACCAAATAGCATGTGTATATAACAAAATATGTATAAATACAGAATATAATATATAACATAAATATTATATTAGACAGTAGGTGACTTTACGAAAGTAGATAGTGTTCTTTAACAGCTTTATTGAAAAGCCATCCAATGATATCAGACGTGCACAAACTCTTGCCACGTTTAATAAAGTGTTGTTGGCAACAACATTGCTGTTCAAGCGCGTATTGTTATCAACAATGTTTTAACTTTTCTGACAAATATAAAAGAAGATCCTGAAACTTTGAAGACTATTAATTTCATCATATCATTCATCGACTTCGATATCGCTCATCAACTGCAGTAATGCACAGGACTACGTGTGGGCGTGGCCTGCCCATAAGGCCCGTGTGTGGGAAAGAGCGAAACACTCGAATGATTTATGACCGAGTCTGCAGCGAGATTTTAACTATACTATAGACTCGCGGATGACCGCGTCCGATTTCCGGTCTTGGGCTATTCGCATCCAGCGGTTACCAGCGACCCGCACAAGATCATCGGTCCATCTTGTAGGGGGCCTGCCTACGCTGCGTCTTCAAAGTCAAAGTCAAAAATTATTTATTCCGTAAATATTTTACATTTATGTGGAATCGTCATTTTTTTTACCCTACCGTGCAGTGCATGACGTGGCAGCTACTGAGAAACACTGCCAGAAAACTCAGTAGGAATCCTTTTTTTAAATAAAATATACTAAAGATTAATTACAATCATGTGTGTTGACTCAGAACAACTCAATCCTCAATCCAAAATATATTACCTATCTTTATTAATGCTATAATACTATTTTATTCTGTTTGTAACGTATTTGGTGTACAAAAAACTCTTTATAGTACACCAAATATATAACAACATTTAATTGTATTATGTTGTACTAGCTGTGCCCTGCGGTTTTACCCGCGTTAACCTTTATTTATAAATTATCACAGCTCCTCACCAGTAGGTGATAGAGTGATAATATGTAGCCTATATGTTGACTCGATCTCTTAGTAATATTCATGCAATTTGAAGTAAATCCATGAAGTACTTTTTGAGTTTTGCCCGGACATACATACAGACAAACAGATAAACAGACAAAAATTCTAAAAACTATATTTTTGGTTTCGATGTCGATTGTAGGTCACGCCCCAGGTATCCTTTTTAAAAAATATTCAATGTACAGTTTCGACTTTCCTACGATTTTGTTATATGTATAGATATGGTTGCATCTCTACCTTATTTTATCTACCCTGAAGTAACATGTAAGAAAATACAATTATATGGCATACTCTCATATCAATATTGTAGATTCTCGAACAAGCGTGTCTACTGCCATGGTCCCGGCTGCCGGAGCTAGCACTGGATGAATCCTTGGACTGGTTCTTCATAGCCCATCACAACCCTGCTGTGCCTTACCATGATCTGTTGCAGTTTAAGTAAGTAGCACAAAACTCATATCCATTGTTTCCTTCGTATCTTAATAATTTTTCATTAAATTTCAATTGACACTCCCATTTTTTAAGTTTAAAACTTTGAGGTAAATAAAAAATAAAATAAATAATAATAATAATATCCTGCGACATTATTTACACACGGCCATCTGATCCCAAACTAAGCAGAGTAGAGTACTATTGAAACCAGATAACTGATATACTACATATACGTAAGTATATGTAGTATATCATCATAGTATATGTACTTTTCTTTTGTACATACATACTTATATAGATAATTACACCCAGACTCAGGGCAAACAGACATGTTCATGCACACAAATATCTGTCCTGGGTGGGGATTGAACCCACGACCTCCGGCGTGTAAAGCAAGCATTTACCAAACACGTCAACAGGCCCGTCAATAAAAAATATATAAATAATCCTGGACTTAAAAAAATACCGCTAACAACGGCACTTTATTCCTCAAACATACAAAAAAAGCTTGCTATTAGAATACTTTAACTTTAATACCTTAAGGGACACCAGACTAACAAGGACAGAGCGCATACTATCCATATTGTGCCGATCGGCAGTTCAGGATATTGGCAAAGAAACTAGAGTTTCCAAAGGAACTTGTATTGGCGTGGACAGTGACAGTTGGTTCACCACTAAGATCACGGAACACACGTACTCAGAGTCCTGGCGACTATACTATTTGCGTTATAGCATGGTGCGGGTGACGGGTTTCAGTAACATTTCCTTTCACTCTTGAAAGGCGCAGCGATTTACAAATTATGTCTTAGTATCTCAGCTGTACAACATTTGTTACATATTAAATCATTAATAACTGTAGTAAATTGAATAAAATGCTACCAGAATGTTCATGTCTACAAATTAAATTAAATTGAATGATAAAATAAGCTAAGCGTTATGCGTATAACGTAACGTCATAGACGTATTTAGTGATGGAATGGACTGCTACGATGGGTAGTCGATATTTTTGTATAACAATATAAATATTGCCAAATTATACAACAGTTACACTGCACAACTGAATACACACAAATTTTCATAACAATATCATAGAGAACTTATTAGGTTTATGCTGTGAGTATCGTTAGCAATAAAAATGTATTGCACATCCCTAGTAATGTGGTACTTATAGATATCAACGTCAAATAAGCAACTGTCACCCGCACCATGCTACAACGCAAAAAGTATAGCTCCCTGTTAGAGACCACATGTGGCGCATTCCAGAGTCCCCATGACGAGCTCTGCAAAGATAAAGTCCCGACGCACACGGCACACTTCTCACTGTATAGGGAACACTTGGCACTGTTTAAATTCATTGATCAATTGCACTTGTTCGGTTTTCCACTTTTATTTGTTCCTCTTAACTTGCCTTCGAACTCACTTGAATCAAAACTCACCGCTTTGCTTTGATATTCCGCTTACATACCCTCAATTGTTCCAAATTTTAAACAGTCATTCTATTCTTTCGAATAATTTCGCCTATATGTCAGATTAATCATAATGTTTTTGTCCTTGTCTTCGCCTATTTCTTTTCAATCAGGAAACTTGCACCATATCTTTCTTCTTATTCTGGAACCACTTAATGTCAATTTCGCATTAAGAATTGTTCTGGTATTAAGTAGAACATTCTAGCGATGTTACTGCGATGTACTAGGGTTTGAACCCCAACCGGGACAATATTGCTTGGGTTGTGTAATAAAGAGCGAGTCAATATGAAAATAAATTGTCGCTTGGTATACATAGTTACTTATAGTATACATAGTTCTTTTGACTGCACGTGTTTGCCTCGCGGGTTCGTGTCCCGCGCCGGACAACTATTTGTGTAAACCATAAATAGTTGTTATTAGTCTGGATGTAATTTGTGTTCGTCTGTTATATGTTTGTAAAGTACCCCGTGACACAAGGATTAGATAATCTAATGGGGGCGTCGTCTTTAAAAAAAAAAGCTATGAAACCATAGTTGTGTAATAAATGTTGTCGCTTATTATATATGTACTAGCAGTAACCCGCGGTTTTGCCCGCGTTAAACTTTATAAATTATAGCCTATGCGTTATTCGAATATATAAGCTATATTACTACAAAGTTTCATCAAAATCCGTCCGGTAGTTTTTGCGTGAAAGAGTAACAAACATACACACTCACAAACTTTCGCCTTAATAATTATAATAATATAATATACTATCTAGGGACAATGGCACACAGATCATCCTAGCCCCAAACTAAGCAAAGCTTGTACTAGGGGTACCAGGCGACGATATACATACTTATATAGATAGATAAATACTTAAATACATAGAAAACATCCATGACTCAGAAACAAATATTCGTGCTCATCACACAAATATTAGTCCTTACCGGGATTCGAACCCAGGACCACCAGCTTCTTAGGCAGGAGCACTACCAACTAGGCTGAACTTAATCCGTTAGTAACTAGAATAGTTTTTTTTTTTTTTTTTTTTTCAAATCAAATCTGTATTGCTCAAATATGGTACATAAGGTCTTAATGAAAATGTTATAATCCAACATATTCTGACCTGAGGTCGTGCAAATATACGAGTACATATATGTAGTTTAGAAACTTAATCTAATTATAAATTAATCTATTAAATTACATTATTATTTCGACTTATATTCTAGATATTCTTTAGTTCTATAAAAAATTTATCTTTGAGGAAATTAAATAAACTCTTCCTAAATTGAGGTAATGAAATTTTTTTTATATGTAAAGGAAGGTTATTATATATTATTATTGCCATGCAATATGCATTTTTTTTTAAATCTCTAGTCTTATTCTAGGTAATTTAATTTTGTTTGGTAATTTAAGTTTATAAAGTACAGCAGACTTAGTAAGACAGAGCTCATACATATTTCTCTTTTATTGACTGCCTCGTTGGTCTAGCAGTAGCGTGTTCACCCGCAGATAACGAGGTCCTGGGTTCAAATCCCGGGTCGGGCCAAAAGTGATTGTAGGTCTTTTCTGTTGAAAGAAAAATTTCTCAGCATCAGCCTGAGGTCTTGGAGTTGGCGGTATTACATCCCCGTGCCTCGGAGAGTACGTAAAGCCGTCGCTCCTGTACCTGACCTCTTTCCGTTCGTGTCGCTAGTCGTTCCATCGGATCATGAGAGTGATGGAATAGAGAGTGCTCCTGTATTTGCTCACACACTTGAGCACTATAATATGTCCCACGCAGATGTCTAGTTTCCATTGAGACTGGCCGCCGTGGCCGAAATTCGGCTAGGAGGACATTATTTATTATTATTATTTATTTATTTTTCTTATTTTTAACATATTTATATTTATAAAATTGCTACAAAAAAGAAAACAATAATATACAACGTGTAACAGAAAGAGTGAACGTAACTTAAGGGGCATATACGGTCTCCTTAAGCCTACCTATACACAAAATCTCATACCGAAATACCATCATTTTAATCTTGATCGTAAAATAATATACCGTTCAATATATCGACAAGTATTTTTATCGATATAACGAACATCCGTACTAACACAGCACAGCTGATTCTGATTTACGCTAGAAATTGTTTGACATACCTCTGTGTTTCTATGCACGCCTGGTAGTTTGATTCCGATTGCACTCACTACACATATTTTGTTTTATTTTAGAGTTATGTTTTTATTTATAGCACTGCTGAATAGCTATTGGATACTTTACATCGTATAAGTACGTGATACACAAACACATTACGAGATCCTTTTTATAGTTTAACTTCTAGTTGAAGTTGTTTTCAGTACTGATGGAAGAATTTCATTATTTCACGTTCACTAAAATCTGCACCGACACCGAAAGCTTAACTCTAAGACTTGCCAACTAACACGAGTCTCTCTCATGTACAACATATTCATAGAATCGTAAAGCTTTCATGTTTCTTAGTTATAAAGAGGCGTGGCCTCCATCGCGACACTGTACCCTTCACGACATAGGTTCCTCGTAATTAAACAGCCTTAAATTCTGTGACCTATGAATCCTCATCATCACAAAGTGCACGTCTGAGGCTATTCTTTCATAGATGAATGCACGACATTTTCAAAATTATTACGATCACTAAACGACATAGTTAAGGATTTCGCGGAACACTTTACTCATTACTAAACGACATTTTAGACGATTTAGTTACTAAACACGACCTAAATAGACAGCAGTTTACGAACAACTGATGATTTTAATATTTTTATTAAATGAATGAAATTGCACAATATTTGATGAATTTGGCGGCTTTCTTCGAACGCGGCCCCTTTGGCGGCGTCTTTGAGTCCACTCAAAAGAGCCGCCTAGACCGTATCGACGACGCGCGCGGCTCGCTCGCATGAATATTAAAAGATATTTAACCGTTTATTATTTACCTACATCAACTCTTTGATTTTGCCGCCATATTAGTGTAACTTTGGATATAATCAAGACGGAATTTGAAATGTCCCCTACTGGTCATATGAGCCTAGTACATTATTCATATTTTTTTATTTGTATGTATTGCATGAATGATTAATATGTCGTAACCTTTAAAATTTAGAGTGTATCTAAATTTTAAAGGTGGAATTGAAAGTGCCCCTGCACTTTCTATTCCATCACTCTCATGATCCGATGGGACGACTAGCGATACGACCGGAAAGAGGTCATGCACAGGAACGGCGGCTTTACGTGCTCTCCGAGGCATGGGGGTGTAATATCGTCAACTCCCAGACTTCGGGCTGATACTGAGAAATTTCTTTTTACGGAAAAATCCCATAATCACTTTTTGGCCCGACCCGGGAATTGAACCCAGGACTTCATTATTCCCATAATCACTTTTTGGCCCGACCCGGGATTTGATCCCAGGACTTTATTATCTGCAGTTGAACACGCTACCGCTAGACCAATGAGTTATACACGAACACATTCAAATGGCGCGGCGCGCGGGGCCCGCTTTGATGAATATTAAAAAATATTTAACCATTTATTATTTACCTACATCAATCCTTTGTATTCGCCGCCGTATTAGAGTTCCTTGCGACAAAATCAGGACGGAATTCGAAATGTCCCCTAATGTTCATATGAGCCTAGTACATTATTCATATTGTTTCGTAATTTATCAGTAGTCGTACCGCGTGGGTTTATCTGGTTAGTTTGTATTAAAAATTCAGTACCTATTCGTTTCCGGCCAGATTAAATTCACATACTGAAAGAAAAATTTAATATTCTTACTATTTAACACACAAAAAAATATCTGCAGTTACATAAGTCAATTAAATTATTTATTTCTCCTAGATCCAACATCTTGCGGAATATCAATTTAAATTAAATTAAGTGATTTTTCCTAGTTATCAAAGTATGAATGATTAAAATGTCGTTAAAAATTAGAGCAAAAATTCAGTTAAACATTTGATTGAATCTTAAAATAAACACGTGTAATAAATTATGTGACTGTACAGAACCACACTTTTTATTTACAGTCTAAGTAGTAGGTACGGCTTGTTGTGGCTGAGTTTTTAGTGTTGTTCATAATGTCGGTAATCTTTCTTGTTGATTTAGGTGGTCGATAGAAAAATAAATTACTAGTTTAATAAAAAATGATTATTTCTGTTTGAAGTTTCGTCCATAGGTAGCCGTCCTGATACCCTATAACCCCCTTAAGTTACGTTCACACTTTCTGTTACACGTTGTATAAATAAATATGAAAAAATAGAATTCCTCAAGCGGCGAGGTTTGACGCCCTAGGCCGCCGGTAGTCAGGGCGACAGAGTAAGGAACCTCCTTACAATGCGTGCCGTTCCCATTATTGCCGCCTTTGGTATACGACCCTTGACCCAGTGATCTAGCGAAAGCCTCTTAAGATGTTGATCGAGGCTCTTCGCTATGAGACCGTTTACGGAGACGACTATCGGAACAATTATTGTTGAGTCCACATCCCACATGGCTTTATTATTATTACATTACCCGTTACTTACTAGAATAGGTTATGTAACATATTTTTCTTGATAGAATCATCTTAGTGGCGAGCGGGCTGCAGCCGCCCCCCGGCGCGTCCCCGCCCGCGCTGAGCGTGACGTCGCGCGACAAGCGCCTGCGCTGCGTGTCGCAGTGGGTGCGCGGCGCGTGCTCGCCGGCGCTGAGCACGCACGTGGCCAGTCACGCCACGCGGCTACTGCGGACTATTACAGACTTAGGTAACTGACATATTATGTACATATTTCTCACATAATCACGCTAGAATATTGGCATATAATTGATCTGATCAGATACTCTGACTGACTAATTTGGTTATTATTATTTTTCAGTGCCTTATTTAGAGAATTCAGATGATGAAGTAGAAGAATTATTGAGCCGGGCGGTTGTCATTATGTGCATGGAGCCAGCGGCGACAGTCGCGTTACCGGTAAATATTTCTATCATTTTTTATTATAAAAGCGAATGTGAGTTAGTTTGTCACGGCTATCTTAAATTTTCATCGTGAAATCTTGCATACTGTTTGAGAGTGTACGGAAGTCTGCAGGACTTAGCACGATAAAAACAGCGTGTTTTTAGAAATCTGTATTACGATTTTACAAGGAATAATGAGAACGTAAAAATATAGTGATTCGCGTGTTTGTGTCGCGGCGGACGGTGACGCAGTGCGGGGCGCTGTGTCCCGCCCCCTCGCCTGCGCTGACTATGCTTATTATATGCTTGTTCTAGACACATACCAATAATGAAAAACACGTCAGAGATACAAACAAGACATGTTTATAGAAAACAAGAGCGAAACCACAGTGCAACGAAATCAATCAATCATTTATTTGCTAGAATGTGGTTACAAAAGCAGGTAATACATACTGCAGGTAATACATACAATATAGAATCCAACACATTCTGCCGCTTAGGGCGTGCAAATTTAGTAACAATACAATAACACATAGCAATAAAACATTTAAATTATTAATATTATATTTAAAATGTCCTGTCTTCTAAGAATTCTCTAGTATTATAATAAAGCTTATATTTTTATACGGAATTAAAAGTTACAATATTTGTTGATATTATTATCCCTCACTTCTCGCCTTGTTGCTTAAAAGCAGTAAGCAAAAGTGTTATTAATTTAGAATGTTTTTAGGGTTCCGTAGCCAAATGGCAAAAAACGGGACCCTTTATAGATTCGTCATGTCTGTCTGTCTGTCTGTCTGTCCGTCCGTCCGTATGTCACAGTCACTTTTTTCCGAAACTATAAGAGCTGTCATGTTGAAACTTAGTAAGTAGATGTATTCTGTGAACCGCATTAAGATTTTCACACAAAAATAGAAAAAGAATAATAATTTTAGGGGTTCCCCATACATAGAACTGAATCTCAAAAAAATTTTTTCATCGTACCCTTACATGTGGGGTATCTATGGATAGGTCTTCAAAAATGATATTGAGGTTCCTAATATCATTTTCTTCTAAACTGAATAGTTTGCGCGAGAGACACTTCCAAAGTGGAAAAATGGGTCCCCCCCCCTGTAACTTCTAAAATAAGAGAATGATAAAACTAAAAAAGAATATATGATGTACATTACCATGTAAACTAACAACGAAAATTGGTTTGAACGAGATCTAGTGAGTAGATTTTTTTAATGCGTCATAAATCGTAAACCACAACTTACCTTTCATTTAATCAACTGAAATACTTGCTGCTGCGGAACCCTTCATGGGCGAGTCCGACTCGCACTTGGCCGGTTTTTTTAAGGGTAGGTATTGTGTCACAGTACGTTCTCTTGTCAAGCCTGCGGCAGGCTATGCACTCGCATCAGTTTGTTTAGCCACCATAAGAAATGTCTCAGACAATGCGCCATAAATCGTCTGTAACAGACGCAAAGGCCATATATAAAATATAGTAGGACTAGGAACATTTGTTAGGAAACCTTAGGTATACTCTGTTACAGACATATTTTTAAAGTTCGCAAAAACTTATAAATGTCTTTAAAAGAGTAAAAGGTTTCCTAATTATAGATAAATTAGCTTTTCTAGTCTTGTCCGTATATTTTTTATAACTACAATTCACTTTTGTCAAGGTATGGTTAAGTTGGGTGTCTTCGGCGCCCCCGCGACTCGTGCTCGCGTGCGTGTCCGCCGTGGGCACGCTCACCGCTTTCGAGTACTTCGCCACGCTGGCCGATGCGACTATACACTCTCTGCTCAACTGTAGCGGTAAGTAGTGTTTAGTGCATGTGTTAACTCGTGTCGGAAAATATATTGCGATATTGATACAATAGCACATCGACATAATTATACCTTACGATGTTAGCTTTAAGATCTTCTTAGCGAGTCGATGGCAATCTAAATTGTGTCCGCCCAGAACTTGGCCACGAGAATCGCATTATGAGTAGCCTCCATCAGTTCTTTAAGCGTGCAGTTGTAAGGGCACGCGCTATATGATAACATAATATGTCCCATTGTCTAAACCACATTTGCATTTAAGGCTGCGATCATTGACGTAACCCCACCTGAACAAGTTGTCCCTGCTACCTGCTAATTCAGCTTTAAGATAAAAAATGTATATATTCTCTTCAGTTTGTATAGCGAGAGCGATTCACGAGTTGCTTGTTATACCAGCTGTTTAACAAGATTCTTTAGGCTACAGTAACAGCTTGCTATCATATGTATATTTATTAAAAACACGCTTTTATATTATTATTTAACCGAAACTAAAATAAAGGGAAAAATGTAATTTATTGTAAAAAAGAACGAGACATATCGACTCATATCTGTCAATAAAATATTTTATATGGGGTGCGTCGTGTCAACACGACGCACCCCACCCCTTTTAATAATAAAATACAGTTTTATTACTTTCCATTTTTACGTTTGGTTTTGTATAAAAGCGAGAATTTAATTTTTTAAACTATTATTTTATGTTTCGCATAAAGCTTGCTTGGTACAAAGACACTACCAGTTTAATAATTATTATTAAGTTTCATCCTTAGAAGTTAATGGCGCCCCAATACTGGGTGCCATTCACTATGATTACATTACGTATACTTAAGTAATTTAAGTACTTATCTGCCATTCCAATGTAGAAGGTTTGCAGTTCGTTTTATGATTTATTATTAAACGAAGTATTATTGCGTTTCATAATTAGAAGTTATTGGCGCCCCGATACATGGTACTGGGTGCCATTCACTATGTTTACATTACGTATAAGTACGTAAGTAATTTAAGTACTTATCTGCCATGCCAATGTTGAAGATTTGCTGTTCGTTTTATGATTTATTATTAAACGTTTTATGATAAATTATTATTGACGCCCCGATACATGGTACTGGGTGCTTCACTATGGTTACAATACGTAATGCTTAGAATGTTATTACCAATTTTAAAGTTACCGCCTTTTTGTTTTAATTATTGTCATTTCTTTCATATAGATTCTTACGGGTGGAGTGACGTAATATCCCGCTGGTCTGACTGCCCGTGGCGCGAGGCGCAGAAGTTAGCGCAGCGCGGCCGTATACACGCCGCATATGGCTGCGTGGTGGCCCACGCACACGACATGACCGCTTTGCGGGATACATGTGCTGCATTGTTGACAGCCAATATAAAATAGTAAGTTACATTATAATTTATTTATTAGCAATTCACGCTATTTACAAATTATTTCAATTCATAGTTCATATGCTGTGGCGACTCTATTTCTGCGAAGCAATTAAATAAACGATTAACAGTTTGCTCGCGACACGACGGCCATTGTTTGTTTATTGTATTGACTGCTTCGTTGGTATAGCGATAGCGTATTCAATCGCAGATAATGAGGTCCTGGATTCATAACCGCGGCGCGGGACGGGATAAAAAGTTATCTTGACAATTTTCTGTTTAGAAAATTCTCAGTATCAGCCCGAAGTCTGGAAGTTGGCGGTATTACACCCCCGTACCTCGGTAACTGCTTTTACTCAGTAGACGAATTTAAATTTTAAGGTAGACATTATAAATTATGTTTCGCTTTATTCATTATTGTATTTTTTTTGGTATTATATAATTTCCTTTTTTTATTTTTTGTGTCTAGTATGTAAGTTTCCTTAATATTCAAAAACGATTGTAAAATTGTTCTCTGAATAAATTAATAAAAAATAACTGACCTCTATCTGGTCGTGTCGATATGTTTTATCGATTTATATATATGAAAGTAATGGAACATAAAGCGTATTTGTGTTTGCGCACAAAATGGGGCACTATACTAGGATGGCTAGTCTCAATTGAGACTTTCCGTTGTGGCCGAAATTCCATCAGGAAAAAAGAGAAAAAAAAAGAAATCCTTATGGTTCCACAGTCAATAAGCCCAGTGGATCAAGAAATAACAAATTTATGACAAGTAAGCCTAATCCTAGTTATTGTAAGCTATTTTTAACAGACTTAAAAAAAAGAGGTTCAATTCGGCCGCTAGATTTTCTATGTATGTATGTTACGTGACTTCTCTATGTTCGTGAACCGATTATAATTATTTTTTTATTGCCTGTCGAGCCTACTAACTACTACTTATAGACATTCACAATGCCAGGGGGCACAGCAAACCGCTGCCTACCGTGGGATCAGTACTCTTTTAAAACCTCGTTTAAAAAAGGGTGCTACGAAAGTACTAAAGCTACGGAAGCGACGTAGCGCTGAGGAAACACCACAGTAGTTAATTCATTCCAGAGCCTTAAAGTCCCATATAAATGATGTTTAAATCGGTTGTTTGAACGATAAGTTGAAGTAGGTTCTATGTTTTTATTTAAACAGTAATTATTTCATGACTGGTTTATTTCTTTTAGTGCGGATTTCGAACCAATGCCAGCTGTGTGGATATGCCTCGCTTGCCGTGTGGCGCTGGGCACTGCCGACGCGACGTCGCGCGAGTGCCACGCGGCGGCGCGCACGCTGCTGGGGCGCTGGGCCGAGCCGGCCCGACGCTCTATACTGCAAGTCGTCACTATGAGCTCGGATACTGACCGCCCTACACCTCTGTAAGTATTATATTATATAAATTTAGCTAACTACTTGCTATTATACCATTTTATATTATGCTCCAAGTCAATCTTCATGTACCTAATGCATCCGACTATCGCTAGCGAGAGGTCCTGCACCAGGCTGCACGGATAACTGCGAAAGCATTTTCTATCTATTGAAAAAAGGTTCACAAACAACGACATCGGGTACTTGTCACCTTGTCATACTTGTAATGGGGAAATTTGACAGATTGGGGTTGCTTGATGTGCTGGCCTCTGTACATCAGTGGACGTCTTTCGGTTGACATGAAGGATTACTGAACGTATTGTTATGTACTTAAAAGAAAAGAAATATACAGTCAAATAGATGTTAGTTAATAAGTTGAATTTATTTAACGCTACATGAAGATAATGCAATGATTTAAATTAAGAAGTTATACTTACTGTCACACTTAATTATTTTGTTTATAGCCACCGATTGCTCTGTCGCTACGCGCAATGTATTCTATCACCATCAGAAGAAAATCGCCGATTATTTGACAGCGCCTGTACTGCAGCTCTCGGAGCTACCAACGATGTTTCCTCATGGGGTTACTCGCCACAGCTTAACAAGTTGGTACGGTTAGCCATGCGTGTCTTCCCAAAATACGAGAGGTACTTTTTGTATGAGTTGAATATGGCGCCCGAGACGAGTTGAGAATGGCTCTCGAGACGAGTTGAAAATGGCGCCCGAGACTAGTTAAGAATGGCTCTCGAGAAGAGTTGAGAATGGCGCCCAAGACGAGTTGAGAATGGCACCCCATTATACGTTAGGTGCAGGATTATAATAATGTCAAAGTCTGAAGTAGTAGTCAGAATAAAATAAATTATATCATCGCAATGTTATATAACTATCTGCTACTGCTGCAAAAGTTTCTACAATTAAGCATAAGAATACTTTATATGTATGAATGATTGTCTAAATTCAGTGCAGTATGAGTAGTCATTGCCGCCCCAACCTTGTGAATTTAGTGTTCGAAATAGTGATATAGTATTCAAGAATCTTTTTAATTCGAGTCGTTATGTATTACAATGTATCAAGTTTATGCAACTTGCTATCAAATCAGATCCGAAATATAATTAGAAGTTGCATTAGAAGTAGTGTATGGCGCCCCAAATATGAGTTACCTTAGTACGGCGCTATAGATAGACAATGAAAATATGAGAGAAGATCCAGTTACTACTTAATTAAGGTATATTGGTGGAAAATCGAAAGATATATACGCTTAGCGTTAAAAAATGTAGTATATTAAATTCGTAGACGTGTAAGTAGTTGTTTCTTTTATTATTGTTTTTGATGTCCAAAAATCTATTAAAGTTATAAAAAATATGTATTTACTATTATTTTGTAAGCTTTTGAGGCATATTAGACTGATCTAAGTATTCATATCTAGGTGATAATATCATTTAAACACAAATTTCTAACATCGATGTCAGCCATCTGTGCTTGAATTTCATATTAAAATTGTTTTCAAATTCTTGGGAAAAATTCCCTGGTTCTCGTTCCTTTGAACCATAAGGCAGTTAGTATGTCGAAATATAATGTTTTAGTCGTTGACGTATATTATGTTATAATTGATTTTTGATTTATCTCCAAATCTTTATCATTCTTATGCCATATTATATTATAATGACATTTTAATTATTATTTTATTCGCTAGTCAAAATTATGATAATTTATAAGTATCATAGCTATATAGCAGGGCTCATAGCTCGTAGAACCGACGGCCGATGGGGCAAAAAGGTTTTCGAGTGGTGACCACGAACCGGAAGACGCAGCGTGGGCAGGCCTCCTACAAGGTAGACCGACGATCTTGCAAGGGTTGGAGGACCGGATATTGTGGAGAATTTTGTCCAGCAGTGGATGTCTTTCGGCTGATATGATGACGATGATTGGTATCATTAAAATAAAGGTATATGTCACACAGATATTTTTGTAAATACATTCACAAGTACAATATTTGTTTGTTAAAATAAAACGTTTTGTAAGTGATCGAAAAATAAACAGAATAATACGCTATCCCTAGTGATTGAAAAATAAAACGCTGAACTGGCCGTGTCCATGCCCTTCGGAAGGAGGTATACTACTGTTGATTATAATGCTAGGCAGAGATCACAAAATGTAGTTCATCTGGAAACAAGACGCATGCAGTTAGCTAGTATATTATTAATAATAACACGTCATATCATGTTTTTACTAAGCAATGTTATCATATACTCATAATATATTGGTCTTGCAATCACAGCTCGTTCTCGAGTTCAAGTTTTGATAGACAAAATAACAGACAGACATAGACATCTGTAGAATTATAATACTCAAAAGCGATCTCATTTCTATTACAAAGGCGCTGTACTCCAGCACAATGAAAAATAAATGTACACAGACTTTGTTGTCAATGATTTCACAAAAACTAAAGTCCGGCCGCTGAATGAATGCGTTCCAATTAACTAGCGATGAATTTGCGAGAAAAATATATTTTGCGTTTCTAACAAATTATTATCATTTAAAATCTATATTATGCCAACTGACAATAAATATTATTAGTTTAACCACACGACCAGTAATCGCAAAAGATGTTATAATTCGTTCAGTTGCTATTATTCGAGGAACGTATTACTGTAAGACAGCCGCCTCTTCACTTCGTGTTCAGGTTTGGGTCGTGATCCTCCTGCTTAATTCGCCTGGGTGGACCACGGGCACTTTTTCTTGCCGGTGGTCCACCTAAATGTTGAGTAATATGCAAATCAAAAATAATCTATGTAAATGCTACTGCATTATCAATAAATATGAATTTGATCAATACATTATAATTATACTATATTATATATTAAAGTATCTAAGTTTAATATAAATTTACATTAAATGGCTGAAATAAATCCTCCTCTCTCCTATTTTGCTGTGCCCGACAGGGCCCATGATGAACTTTTCATTTGTACCTACCACCTAGACATACATTGTGGAATGCAATAAAGAATTGAGTATTGCCTATAGACCATGGTCCACTTAAATGTAATTCCACGTGATCCTGTCAGATTTAAATGAACATAAATAGTATGATGACCTGGCGTCTCGCAGTTCCAAGCAAACCTAACCTTTACATGTGTCCCTGAGATTTTGTGTTCCTTCGTTCCTTAAATACATGATTTCTAACCGTAACATGCATACTATTTTATAAAGGTGAACTAAACAGGTGGACCACGACCCATTCGGTTTTGCGTTCCGGGTTCGATTCCCGCACATGACAACTATTTCTGTAACCCTTAAATAGATATTCTGAGTCTGAATCATAGTGTCCGTCGATTATGTGTTTGTAAAGTACCCCGCGACACAGGGATTAAAATCATAGCCCACTTACACGGCTCTGCTTAAACATCACTCCTACCCATCACCGCAGTAAACTAAAACAGTCTGATGGCGGGAAGCTTGCTGACACCGAGCTCTCTGCTAATTTAAGTTGTCAATATAAACTATAACGCAAGGCCACGACTTAAAGTCCATATTTGAATGATATTTTATTAGTCGGGTGGTAGCAGTCGTGTAAGTGGGGTGTGACCTTTGAATTCCCCAATGAGGGTGTTGTCTTTTATTACAATAGTTATAAAAAAAGTGAATAATTTTAAATGTATAGTGATGTATTTGGGATACATAAATCAGGCTTATGTATAAATAAACGTGTAACGTCTGCACAATTTGTCATCATTTTTGTGCGCGCGTGACACATTTTTATTTTAATAGAACATAATTACTTACTTATCGTGTGGGCAGTGGTTACCCTAGCGGCAGAGATCTTCAATCCTCCCAGTAGATTTAACGACCGTTGCCTAATGGCTACAACCGGGACCGACGGCTTAACGTGCCCTCAACACAGAGACGCTCAGAAATTAATCCATGTTGGCGGTCACCGTCGTCGACGTGACTGACTGCGAGCCTAGTTCCTTAACCTTGCCAATCACTTACGGAACGGTGAGAGCATCTTGCCATCTTCTTCTTAACGAGTCCAGCCCAGAACTTGGCCACGAGACGCATAATGAGTAGCCTCCATCAGTTCTTTAAGCGTGCAGTTGTAAGGGCACGCGCTACATGATAGCAGATGTCCCATTGTCTGTGGGACACCTCATTTGCATTGAAGGCTGCGATCATTGATGTAATCCCACCTGAACAAGTTGTCCCTGCTACGACCAACCTGGATTCGAAGCCTATTTAATGACTTCCAGGCTAGCCAATGCGGTTTCCATATGAGCGCCATAGAATATAATTGTTACAACTTATAAATAGAAATATTGTAATTAAGCCTAGGTACACTACGTTTTTTAAACGCGCCGTCGCAACGGCGTGCTTTTATCGTAAAGAGCCGTTTGGTGTTTGTTTGACTCGATACAAACGCAATGCTAACGCCCGTCTGTATCGGTATAAACGCGCGTCAACTGCGCGCTTTAAAAACGTGGTGTGCATAGGCCCTAAGAAGAACTTATTGTAATATTTTGTTTTGTAAGTGACAGCTAAGTAAAATTATGTTGCTCAAATTAAACCATACCATTTGTTTTTTTCTAAATAAATATAATTTTAATATCGTCTTTAGTTTTATTTATAACTAGCTGTGCCCGCGACTTCATTCGCGTGGATGTCAGAACTTAAAAATGTATTTATAGTGTAAAGCGCTGTGGGAAGATACCGATACAATTATTTTTTTTATTAATTTAGTGCTTCTTTATTTTGCCTGTGGAACCATCTGGAGCGTACACAAAAACGTTATTGGGGTTGTTTACGCGTTAAAGAGCTACGTATAGTTGACCATGGGAAAAGCATCCACCCCCGCAACGGATAATGTCTGGCCCTGAGCTTTATTAATCGTCATGGCATAACAGAGACCGACTGGGAATTGCACTGGTTTGAAAGAGAAAGGAAAGTTTTTAGGAATTATAGGTATCCTTGGAATAAAAACAATATCACCGGTGCCGCAACCTGTTAATATTTCAGCTTCGATAATGTTTTGCTGCAGATTTGTGACTTTGAGCCGAGTGCCGTTACAAAGTTTGGGAGGACATAAATTTCTGAGGAGAATTATTGGTACACCGATTTTTAAAACTATTTTGTGGGCTGGAAGTCCGGGTGTGCTGAGGGAATCCAAAAATTTTTACCAGGTAGTGCGTGGCGTCATCTTCTTCCATAACTGTATTTATTAAGGTATATTATTTACTATTCCCATAATATTTTGAAATTAATTGCCGCAGCTTGGTCATTTCGGGGAGTCAAAATAGCTCATGACATACCCAAGAACCAGCTTGATTTCCCATGTTTGTGGTATCACCGTACACAGAAGAAATTAGCTCCTGCTGTGATGTAACGTAAGAGCAGAGATTACCAATCGAAATAACTTCCATCTTCTTGTACCATCGCCTATTTGTTACAATAAATTGGCAAACTCCTGTGCATTTTCGCAGCCTCTGACTGATCGGGCTCCCTCCTATACTTATAATTATCTCTTGAATAGCCAATAAGGACCTGTTGTGACAAATTTCACGTACCCTGTCAGGAATTTCTACATCAGTATTTAGTTGTACATGTCTCATAAAATCTTCAGGAAACTTGTCATGGTACTTTTGCCATAACTGATTAGCATCCGATAACGCACAAAAGGTCAATAAGATGGCAAACAAATGTCGCAAGCGATGAGGACTATCGCTCACGCATCCTTCCGCTAGAGCGTCATCCCAATGCTGACCTCCATCTAATAAATGGCGTGCTCGGCAAGCGGCCTGGTATGTTCAATATCATCCACTTTACGGAGCTCAGCAAAAGACGTAGGTCCTCGCACTACATGGACCAGACTGTGGGATGATATCACACGTGAGCACGCCACGTGAACCTTCCTTAAGTCAATTCCAGCTAACTTGAGAGTTGGACTTTGCGATTTGTTGATGGTTATCGCGACACACACTTTTATAGGGAACTACAGTATTTTAAACTGAAAAGGGAAATCATTTGGCACTAACGGAATACGTGACACGAACACTGTTTCTCCCTGGGCGGATCCAGGCATAATAGTAGCCTCTATAACACGATGCAAAGTTTTGACTTGAAGCCTAGTGCCCTTGCAAAGTTTAGGTGGCTTCAAATTCCTCAGAACCATTATAGGTATACCCACACGCAACATACATCCCCTATTATACGCCCTTAGGGGTGGAAATTCCTAAAATCCTGAAATACATATTTTTATTTTTAACGGAAAGGCCAAATACCAATTTTCATGCATTTCACTTAAAAAATTACACACTTTTCATACAAACTTACATCCCTTATTTTACGCCCTTGGGGTGGAATTTCCAAAAATTCTAAAATATTAATTTTAATTTTAGCTGAACTACTAAATATAAGTTTCAATGCCTTATGGGTCAGTTATCGTCGTAGGTCACTCGAAACACTACGTGTACAATACAATAATGGTTTTAGGATGCTGATGGGGCTGTCCCGCTGGTGCAGCGCATCAGGTATGTTTGCAGAAGCAAGGACTGATTGCTTCAAGGCAATTTTAAGGAAAAGAACTGCCTCCCTGATGCGTCGTGTGCGAGACAGTCCCAGCAGCCTCCTAAATACCATATTGCACAAAATTGATTGCCCAATAGTGAGCCACTGGAACAGTGTTCACATGGGTACCAGGGCTCCCATTTTTAACGTAAGATAGATTTATTAGTGTAGTACTAACATATTTCTAAGCCATTACTAACAAATGACTATGGATTAATTACTATCTGAAATAAATATATTATTATTATATTATTATTAACTTCAAAAATGACGGATTTTTATACAATCTTTCATTCTCTATTTTACCCCCTTAGGGTTAGTATTTCCAAAAACCCTTCCTTAGTGAATTCATACGTCATAAAAAGTACCTACCGGCAAAATTTCCGTTCCAAAGCCGTTCAGGCTGTGCGTTGATATGTCAGTCAGTCAGTTTCCTCTTTTACATAGGTAGGTATATAGATTTGTGCTGAGAAAATTATGAGAGACAGGGTTTATTTACTACATTCAAATACATTCAATCGGACAGGCTCAATAAAATTCGAATCGTCTGTACATTCGCGTTACAAACGAATCGACAGCACAAACTTTCGATCGACTGACATTATAATTTAAAATTAAATTATAACAAATCCAACCTTGTACATAATTAAATTTGCCCAAAGAAAACAGAATATTTTAACAACCAATTTTGGACAACGACATACTTCTAGCCAACGAAGACCTTATTTCGAAACAATTCGGAACATTCAAAGCCCTAATCTGAACACCGCGAATCAAAAGCAATGCACAACGACATCTATCGAAATAAAATTCAACTATCAAGCACAACGACATCTATCGAAATAAAAATCTACTATCAATAATTTTAAATGAAATACAACAAATCCAACCTTCTACATAATTCAATTTGCCCAAAGAAAACAGATTTTTTAATAACCAATTTTGGACAACGACATACTTCTAGGCAACCAAGACCTTATTTCGAAACAATTCAGAACATTCAAAACCCTACGTAACTCATGCAATCAGCAAACACGGGTAAATGTTAACACCGCGAGTCAAAAGAAATGCACAACGACATCTTCTATCGAAATAAAAATCAACTATCAACCTAGTTCATTCAGAAAAGAGATGTCATAATATGCACAATGACATCTATCGGACATTTAGGTAGTTCAACTATAAACATTAGTTCATCTTGAAGTAACGAAATGTGTGTTATTTTTTCATGATTACTTTAAAATCTAATATCTTTTGATAGACTGAACCGATTGCAACAAAACAAAAACTAAATGTTACCTCAAGTTACGCTCAATCGTTGTGTATAAAAGTTATCTACATTGCAAATTTCAAATTCTTTATTGTTCCTTTGTTCGCAGCCATTTAGAATTCGCTTCGCAAGTATGGAATCCGAATTACAATACTTACATCGACAGAATTGAGCGCATTCAAAAGCGATTTCTACGATTTTTGCAATTTAAAACTAGATTTTATACTTCCGACTATCATATAAGATGTAGGAAATTTCACATTTTACCCTTACATGAACGTAGGCGCATCGCAGACTTAACATACTTACACAAAATTGCAAATGGTTCAATTAACTGTCCCGAACTTTTAGAAAAGATAGGTTTAATAGCGCGCACTATACCATTACGGAAACCTCACATAATCTTCATTCCCAGCGTTAAGAGTACATACAGGCAAAACTCATTTATTATACGTACCAGTAGGATTTTTAACAAGCTCTCTTGTGTATATGATTTTGACCTATTCAATACCAGTGTTTCCAAGCTTAAACATACATTAACGCAAGTTTATTTCTCATAATTTCGCATTTGCTAACCGACCTTTAACCTAATTTATTAATGTAATATCTATCAGTGGAAACTTGTAAATGGCTTTTAGATTTCTATAAGTTATGTTTAAGTTACCTGCTAGCTGTAAGTATCCCAAAAAATGTAAAATAAAATAAAATAAATAAAATTGCTTTCGTATATTTTACGTGATACCCGAACATATAAACAGACAAACAGACACACAGACAAACAGACAAAAATTCTAAAAATGCTGGAAATGGGTTCTATTGGTTGTTCTTTAATACCCTGGCTATTCTTTTTGGATTTTCTTTTGATGTACAAAAATTATTTTTCTACAGATTTATTATATGTATAGATATAGATTGTAAATCTGTTGTTAATCCGGCATAAACTTTATTTTATTTCATAGGTACAGAAACTTAAATGAATAATATCATTTTCTTATATCACTGTTAAATCTGAGGTGCAATTAACATTTAAAAAATTAACATCTAAAAATTACCAAATTTCTGTGAGTTAAAACTAGGAGTTTGAGAGGAATATATTAGGTCTTTACCTATGAAATTGCCGTTCTGCAGTACTGGCCATTTCAAATCAAAATAATTTTTGTTTGGCTAAGAATTCTAATTTCAAATTAATTTTATTTTAAAAACATGGATTCTTTTTTCCAAAAGTAGTCATTTCTTTATTGATTAGTGTTACATTTTCATCGCATTTCAATCTTTTTCGTCATCATGGATACGTTAAAAATTCGAGTAATTATGGAATATGAGTACCGTCGTGGCAGCAACGCGGCACAAGCGGCACGCAACATCAACGACGTTTACGGAGCTAACACTACAAACCAACGCACCACCTGTTATTGGTTTGCTCGCTTCCGTTCTGGAAATTTCGACCTGAAAAATGAACCTCGCGGTCGTCCGAAGACTTTGGTCGACAATGACGAATTAAAGGCGGTTGTGGAAGCTGATGATACACAATCTACGGCTGAATTAGCAGCAGCTTTCGACGTTAGCGTCAAAACAATATTGGTCCATTTGCGTCAAATTGGCAAGGTAAAAAAGCTTGACAAATGGGTGCCCCACGAACTCAATGATCGCCAGCGCGAAGTACGCGTCGAGACGTGCCTTGCACTGCTCAACAGACACACAAATGAAGGAATTTTGAACCGCATTGTTACCTGCGATGAAAAATGGATTCTGTTTGATAACCGCAAGCGCTCAGCAAGTTGGTTGGATCCTGGTTCAGCACCTAAACAATGCCCTAAACGAAAACTTACCCCTAGAAAAGTGATGGTCACTGTTTGGTGGTCTAGCGCCGGTGTGATTCATCACAGCTTCTTACCAAACGGGGTGAGCATTACTGCAGATGTGTACTGTGAAGAACTGAGCACAATGATGGAGAAGCTGGCGCATCTCCAACCAGCATTGGTCAATCGCTCGTCTCCGCTGCTCCTGCACGACAACGCGCGACCTCATACTGCACAGCAGACGGTCTCCAAGTTGCAAGAACTGGGGTTGGAAGCTCTCCGTCATCCGCCCTACTCACCAGACCTTGCGCCTACAGACTACTACTTTTTCCAGAATTTGGATAACTTCTTGGCGGGAAAAAAATTCAATACCCGAGAGGCAGTACAAAATGCCTTTGAAGAATTTGTTGCCTCCCGTCCAGCTGATTTCTTTAAGAAGGGCATCAATAAACTGCCACTGCGATGGCAAAGATGCATTGATTGCATGGGTGATTACTTCGATTAATACAAATAAAAAAATTCATGAAAAAAATTCGTTTAAATTTTTTCATACAAAACGGCAATTTCATAGGTAAAGACCTATTATTACTAGTATGATTAGTAGCAAACACCCTTTTTTATTATTACTCTGTTTCTAAATAAACAGCTCAGTATTGCGAAAACTTGGACATTGTCAACTGCGATAAATAAGTGGGGCTTACATAATAATTTTAATAATACATTCACAACAAACTATTTAATGGCATTACACTGAAGACATTCCTTAACCCTTAAACGTATGTTTGTTTAATTTATGTATGCTATGTATTTAATGCTAATGTTTTAATTTAGATTAAAATGATTGTAAGAATATCGAATATAATTTCTACTAAAATAGTAATACTGTAATACTGTTCCGGCGAACTTCGTACCACCATTATTTTCCCGTCAATACTGTCTGAAGTTTAATATCTTAATAATTATTATAATGTACAACATTTTTAGTTTTTTATTCCGAAGAGAAAACAAACACTGCTGAAGAAACAACGAGCACAAAATTTTCATTCGCAGAGTCACTTTTCGGATATTTGTATTATTATTAATTTTTTGTCTCTCTCTTAATCTTCAACATGAGCTGTATAATAACATCGTTAGTAGTAGGAGACATATGGGAGTTCTGCCTACTCTCGCTTCGCTCTAGCTTGAGACGGAAGACCCATACCTCTAAATTAAATGATTTTTAATGACTTTTCACCGTAAAAGGGATTTTCCGCATCATTACTATCTACACTGTCGACGTCTTGCATGAAATTTTAAATAATCATTCTGCATCGGACGGTCAATAATATAATCTCTCCCATTTACAGCGTGCAAATAAAATCATTGAGGAAAGTGAATAGCATGTTGCATCCAAGGATCCTAATTCATTTTATAAAGTAGAAAATTACATCACATTTTCGTAATAATTTGACCGCTACAGGCATGTATAGATGATCAATATGTGCCCAGTATGCCACGGTCACGCCTATAGGCCGTGCATATGCCAATATACTGTTATAAATTAAAACATGACATGGTAAATGCTGCTCTATGTAACCGTCTTAAAGTATGATTTACCTAAATAACTACTGTTACTTTCTGCCGATTTAGTGATTGCATAGTAGTGGCCGTGACGTTCTGAGCACATTTTACTTTAACATCTGTACAAGAATGTGCTTATTTATGTATTTAAAATCTCCAATAAAGAATATACATCGTTGATACCATAGAGCAGGGTATGCCAAATTATAGTAAGTTGTTCTTCACTTACAGGGGACCACAGCTTATAAATAAACCAAAAAATCTTGCAAGTTAAGTATTCGTATTAGAATAAAATATAGATCATGTGAAATGATAATTAAATTAACAAGATTGGATGAATTTAACTACTAGATTAGAAGACTAATAATAATGTTAAAACATACATGTATCTATAAAAAATATATCTTAATAACTAGAAAAAAACACAATCTCAAACAACTAAACAATTAAATTTTAATTAACATTGGATGTAGTTAATAAAATTTTGTTTAAGTCCTTCTGGAATATTGCCAACTTCGAGCAGGACTTCGAGCAGAACTTCGAGCATAAATGGCCTCAGATTTTAATAGCACGTGCTGAAGAAATTATAATAAAATTAAATTGAAGAGTGTGTTATAATAGCTCCATAAACAGAATTAACGAAACTTAATACAGTAGCTACTTGGGTTTTCAGTTTATTTATTTTTAATACAATGAGCATTTAAGGGTTAAGCTTATCTTAAAGATGGCTTAACAATAGTTTAGAGATTACTAACGATATCTACATACAAGTTGTAGTAACTCAAGGCAATACTTGTTTATGAGGCTTTTAATAATAATTCATTTAGAGCTAAATGGCTGTTAGTTCACACATTCCCAAAGATAACTTCATGCAACATTCTTGATAATTCTAACATAAACCACTTGGTGGTTAGGTAACAATTTCGATTTAGAATGTTTTTCATATTACTAAACATAGACAATAATACATGTCAGTATGACGGATTCTTTTTGCTCTAAATTACCCTTAAATTTTGCAGGTACAGATTTCTTTTACTAGGTACAGACGCCAGCACATCAAGCTAGCCCAATCTGTCAAATTTGCCCACTTGAAAGTGAACCTTATACTTATGTGATAAAGTTAAAAATCTATAAAAAAATTTGACAGATTGGGTTAGCTGGACGTGCTGGCGTCTGTACATATATAGTTTTTAAATTAAAATAGCTTAAAAACGATTAGTAAAGATTTGTCATGGCCAGGGACCGAACCGACGACTTCTGGCTTAGCAGTAGGGGTCACTAACCACTAGACCACCAGGAAAGTCAATTACTTCTTACTACTATTATTTTAGTTTTATATTATCTTTGCTAGTATCTACGATTACAACTGATATCATAAAATCCATTTCCTTAAAACTTACCTACGTAGAATTCATGTAAATAAATAACTGAATAACATCTTATTTTAATATTAGACTAGATTTTATTCATCAATATATACGTATTTAAATGTATTCTACTTATTGCATATTATTATACAGACTATCTCAACGGTTTAACTTAGTGGCAATGTTCTATCTTTTTCTTACCTATCTTACCCTCATAATATTCAAGTCATAAAATGTTCCATCTTTAATTTTCTTCCGTTTCCCAATTTAAGGCAGAAAGTCGTCCAGCCTCTCCCAAAGATCTCCACAATTACCGTTCTTGCGCTATTCGCATCCAGCGGTTTCCAACTATCCGCAGAAGATCATCGGTCCTTCTTGTAGGGAGCCTGCCCACCCCGCGTCTCCCGGTTCGTGGTCGCCACTCGAGAACCTACAATAACTATTGCGATGCAAACTGTTTTTTAAACCTTATATAATATTATATTATTTTAGCTATAGTAGACTCGTAAACCCCACGTTTGAATATTTCATCCTCTCTCAAGCCCATCCACTACTTGATGAATTCTCCGGGGAGCGTTTGAAACCACGCAAGGGAACTGAACTGCTGGTTAAGTTCGATACCAAACGTGTTGCAGCGATGAACGTCTAATAGAAACATCATGGTATTATCCCCTAAAATCTCCTATGATCAAGTAGGTATGATGAGGCCAAGGAGTTACAAAAGCTGTAGATTTAGAACTGTTGCGTTCTCTGCCAAGTAGGTACATAGCCCCACAGCACAACATAAGAGAGAGTCTTCATTGGCAACATGTGAGTTATCTTCTAGAATATCTTTACGTGGTAGTGTACCATGAGTTTAAAAAGCGCGATTTAGGTGGCTACAGTGCTGGTGAATGTTGCTGGACACATGCTCCTACAGATAACCTCTGGCACCCAACTGATTGGATCCTTTTCAAAAGGACCTTGTGATCTATCATCTGCTAGAATATCTTCCCGTGGTAATGTATAATGAGTCCGATCGCATGCAGTGACGACAGCACTGTTGAGGTGTTACTGAGCACGCTTTGATATGGAGTGTCCAGTATTTCATCATCCTCTAGAATCTCTTGCCGTGGTAATGTATGATGAGTCCGAGAACCGCAGCGGTGGTGGCAACAGTACTGGCTCGCTCAGTGCTCAGCGCACTGCCCCACAGCCAGCCTGGAGGCAGCCAGCTGACTGCGTGAATAGTGTCTAGTAGGAACTTGGTGGTTGTAAGTGACGCCTGGGTGAAGCGGGCGGGTGCACATTTCGGGTGATCAGGAGACTTCAGCGATTCGGCAGTTTTGTGAAGTGCGCGGATTGATCTGTCAAGAATATTGTTCTTAATTACATGACTGCATCTTTTCGCAACTACCACAAAAGAACCTACTCAACAATTCTTTTGTAATATTTGTAACAAATTGTGCCTAATATATTTGCAACATTGTGAAACGGGGTTGGCGCTAGTACCTTTAATACAAGTTATTCTTATAACTTAGCAAAGGTGCTAGTTACGACACACTTTAATGCTTGTTTTTATTAAGTGTAAGCCAAATGGTAGGTATGACTGTGTTTGTATAAGTGTTTTATGCAAATAAACTATTACTATTGCTATAATAATTCAGATAGCTGAAAAATTTAATGTTAAAGGAAATTCGTTAGCTAAATTTTACATTTTACCGATTTCATAACATTTGTATGTTTCAATACTCAAAAAAGGAATACCTAAATTGCGTTGCTCGACTTAGAATTTAACGGAGTGTTTGACTTAAAACAAGTATTTTCTAATAGAGCAAGAGCCCACAACGGCCAGACATTCGTTATTTTATAAAAGCTGAAAGTTTTTCTGTGCATGTCCCTTATACAGGTAAGAACGATCAGCGACTATGGAGTTTGGGTTATGGTTATTTTGGCAGTTAATAGGTAGTAAAGGTGCATAAAATAGTACCTAAAATTCGTTAAAGTAAAAATACGAGATAACTTTAGAAATCTCGTCACAAATTGCCGGTCACTTATGACAGTTGCTACCCCTTGCCATACACCATATACACACCCACCACACAATTTATTAAAGTTTAGCTTTAATAAATTAAAATTATACTTTTGTTAAAATATAAAAGCTAAATTTTGTATGTTACTTGAGGACCTATAAAGAGCTGTTACCTCAATAGCTGGACAGTATTTACATCTTGCCAGACACAATAAAAGTCCTCAAAATGTGCGAGCACGATAACGATCTTTTAAGATATCTAATAAAAATATGTTTATTACGTTCATAGCCTTGTTATATTAAGTACAGACGCCAGCACATCAAGCTACCCCAATCTGTCAAATTTCTCCAATTGAAAGTGAACCTTATACTTTTGTTATAAAGTTGAAAATCTACTTAAGAAATTTGACAGATTGGGGTAGTGGGATGTGCTGGCGGCTGTACCTACTTAATAAATGTTATTTTAATATGACAGAATTCAATAAGCCCACGACAGGCTCTTGCTCTACATAAATATAATGCTTGGTTGCTGTACCGCCGTAAGCATTCAAGAAATGCGAAAGCCAAAATATCCCTTAAAGTATTCAGATACATTATATATTAAGCACTGTTAATCTGCCAAAAGAAATAAGACTAAGGCTGAGATCTATAGAGCGTACTTAGACTTTGCTCAGACTTTACTTACGTAAAACTTTGCTAAGTGTATGCTAAGCTTATACTTTGATTTGGTATTTATAGACTTTTGATGTTAAGATTATTTACCAATTGTAATTTCGTTACATGCATTAACTTCTTAATTACTCTTTGGAAAACATTTTAAAATAGTTATAATTATAAATAAAACATGGTGCGCCAAGGAGGACATGAGCGACAAGGAGCCACATGTAGCCCGCGCATCGAGCCCAGTCAAATATGACAACGTGGGCCATTTCCCCTCGACATTGGAAGAAGGCCGTTGTAGTTATTGCCAAAAGAAAACCGCCGTATATTGTGTTAAATGCAACAAGATTATGCTTTGCAACATGCATTCATTTATTTTTGTAATAATTTTATAGTAAAAAAAGAAATGCCATAATGTGGCATGGTCTCCTGCAGCGGATATAATAATAATAATAATGAAACATTTATTTCAGATTGTAAATTAATCCATATTTTGTTAGTAAGCGGTCTTATATCCTATGTTAGTAAATATTAATAATCTAAAATCAAATCAAGCAGCGCCTATTACTTTAGCCACCCAGTGGCTTAGTATAGGGCTGTCATACCGCTCAGAAAATGTCTTCAGAATGCTATTGTGTCAAGATTTAAAAAAGAGATATGCAAATCTCTTTTTTAAATCTTGAGACACACTGCCATCTGATCGCAAACTATTCAGAGCCTGTACTACGGCAACCAGAAAACATAAACATATTATAGGGAAATTACAACCATACACAGAACAAATTATCGTGTTCATCACACAAAGACCCATTACCTCTGGCTTAGCAGTCAGGGTCAGTAACCACTAGACCACTAGGCCAATCTGCTCATTAATTATTCAACAATTGGCAGTTTCCGCTGTAACGGACACGAATTTTCCCAACAGTGGGAAATACAGGATTATTTTTAAGATTTTTTCGGAAGTCCCCCTGATGCCCTACAACAATTAAAATGAGGTAATTTGTTTTTTACTTTTGTTTTCGTTGCATTTTTTCTAGGTGTACACACTGACGTCGATTGAACGTAGAATCCTGTTGGAGCATTTACATGTATTGAATTGAAGATACAGTAAATAATAAAAAAGAGCAAATAAAAAACATAACGGTACAAAACCGCTAACGTAAACAGTGACTGTATAAATGGTATGACCGTGAAGATTTGATGCAATGGCTTTAAAATAACTAATTAAGGCTCGTATAATCGTAATTAAAATCCGGCCAAGTGCGAGTTGGACTTGCCCTTGAAGGGTTCCGTAGTAGCAAGTACTTCAGTTGATTAAATGAAAGGTAAATTGCGATTTACGATTTATGACGTATTAAAAAAAAAACTGCTTGCTAGATCTCGTTCAAACCAATTTTCGTTGTTAGTTTTCATGGTAATGTACATCATTTATTTTTTTTAGTTTTATCATTCTCTTATTTTAGAAGTTACAGGGGGGGGACACTGTTTTTACCACTTTGGAAGTGTCTCTCGTGCAAACTATTCAGTTTAGAAAAAAATGATATTAGAAACCTCAATATCATTTTGAAGACCTATTCATAGGTAACCCACAGGTAGTGTACGATGATTTTTTTTTTTTTTTGATTTTCAGTTATGTATGGGGATCCCTGAAAATTATTGTTATTATTCTATTTTTGTGTGAAAATCTTAATGCGGTTCACAGAATACATCTACTTACCAAGTTTCAACAGTACAGCTCTTAGTTTCGGAAAAAAGTGGCTGTGACATACGGATGGACAGATAGACAGACAGACATGACGAATCTATAAGGGTTCCGTTTTTCGCCATTTGGCTACGGAACCTGTTACCGTCAAGGATTGATGACATTTAAGTGTTTAATAGCGAAGCTTATACAAACCTGATAAAACCGACAAATGCTGTCAAAGACCAGAACAACTTATGTGCGGTCTTCACTTTAAACTTAGTGTCTTTTGAGGCCTTCCACATTCCTGTATCAATGAGCCAGCTTAGCTTCTCGGCTTGAAGGTAGCCGAGGGTAAACACACTGCTTGCGACACCCAGAGAACCCCAGAAGGGACCATCCTGGAGACAAACACATCAGTTTAAGGACACTGTATTGTATATGAAAAGTGTTATAATAAAAGCTGGCCACTACATCATCAGGATACATTGATAGAACAAGTAATATTGTAATTTGTAAGTTTCTATCCATTATAGGTATGTATGTATGTATATAGTTTGTATGTATGTATATAGTATGTTTGTATTGAGTATATATAGAAGGCTCTTGTACTGAGTACCAATCGGTACTCTTAACAAAGTATATGTACACCGACAACTGCCCTCTTAAATAATCCCTATTATTGACCATTCTTTAGTTGTCTGGAAGAGATCACATTTTAGTGATAAGACCGCCAATTGTATACTTTTGAATTTGCATGCTCCTGTACGGTATGATTTTAATATTGGTGTACAAAAAAGAGTTATCTATCTATCTATCATCACCGACTACGGCGGCTGCTCTTAACAATAATCCATTAATTTAAATATTTATTGATATCACATCAGCTTGATATTTTCCACTCGTTTTGACCTGGATATAGGCCTCCCCCAAAAGTTTCTATAACGTTGCCATTTGGAGGGGTTTGCCATAGTCACCGCGCTTAGCATGTGAGTTGGCTATATCAGTTAGGTAGTAGCTATAGTACACAGGTGGCGCTGGTGCCCGACTACTTATTTACTATAAGTATCCGTTAGTCGCCTTTTAAAGCGTCCACGGGATGGTATGTGTGGCTCTGCTATTCTTTCTAGGCCGGAAACCACACGGCATTTATTTATTTTATTTATTTATTTATTTAGGCAAAAACAGTCTTACATAAATATTGTTACAAACAGAAATACAAACAGACCTAATAAGCCATATTATTACACAAACTTTAACCTACGCAAACTAAAATGACGGACAAAAGATAAGATAAAATAGAGTTAATCCTTACACAATTATCAAGGGAACACCCAAATACTCCGAAATATTTTATTCCGAATTTTGCTGTTCCGATTTTGATAAGTCCGAATTTCATAATACCTAAGAATTGTAATGTCTATTATTAAATATCACGAAATTTATCTTACCGAAAGTCGTAAATGCGATTTGTTAGTTTTCCGATTTTGATACGTTCTAAGAGCCAAATGCTCGAAGGGTTCTCGGTCCGAAAAATGACATTCCGAATTTCAATACTTCGAATAAACTAAAAGTCAATATGTTGTGCTACAAAATTTTGTGACAGAAACGAATCGCTGCAAAACCGACTTCACGTAGTCTTGTCTGCCCTACCCTAGAGTGCAATTTAAGCCCGCGTAGGCGCGGAGGGGTGGGGCGGCCCGCGAGCTGAGGAGCAGGTGGTTTGAAGGCCCGCCGCCGCGGCTGAGGCTGGCCGGCGGAGCCGGCCAGCAAGCCGAAGCTGCGGTGGTGAGCGTTAAAACCATCTGCGACGATAAGCTCGCGTGGGACCGCCCAAACCCCGCAGCGCCGGAGCCGTGACAGAAATAATGCTTGCTGCATGTTGCATGCCTGCTTGCTTGCTGCATTCCTGCTTGCATGCTGCATGCCTGCTTGCATGCTGCATGCCTACTTGCATGCTGCATGCCTGCTTGCATGCTGCATGCCTGCTTGTACGCTGCATACCTGCTTGCATGTTGCATGCCTGCTTGCATGTTGCATGCAGCCGCCTCTATTGTTGGTGAATCATTTGGGTTAGGTTAGGTTAAAACTGTGACCAGGGAAACAAAATATTTTTATTCATATTGTTAATGTTTCGAATTACCATTAAGTCGGACTTTTTGTTATTCGATCTATTGAAGCTCGGTATTTTGAGAATAGTTAATTATAATCGTTAGGAATATTGAAATTTAGGAATTATAAAACTAGGAGTAACGATAAGTCGGACTTGTAATATTCGGAATTGTCTACCATTCGGAATTATGAAAGTTGGTATTTTGAAATTCGTATTTGTGACTGTCGGAATAAAGTTTTTCGTATTATTGTAGTGTACCCAATTATCAAGCATATTGAAAAATATTAACATTTTTTTTAGATGTATACATGCTTCATATATATCCGTACCTACATCTAGATCCGTACATACGTACTATATTACTATATTGTATTAATATCATTATTTTATTTTAATTACACAATGAGATTTTGGCAACTTATCAAAAAATATATCTATGTTATCCATATGTTTGTTATAACAATTACATGAGCGTCTGAAGAAGGCATTTTTAGCATAATTGGTATGACAAAAAGGAATAGAAAATGTATCTTTAGAACGTGATTGACGTGAGGATGAGTATCGAGGCACTTTAAATTGAATGTTTTCCAAAAGAGCTGTTGAGTTAATATGGTTATTTATAATTTTATATAGGAAGATACAGTCCATAAGATTTCGTCGTGTGCTAAGGAAAATCATTTCGTGTTTGTTAATTCTCTCTGCGTAATCAGCGCTGACTTGGCCCGTTCGGTAGTCTAAAGATTTTAAAAACTTATTTTGTACCCTTTCAATCCTATTTACATGAATCGAATATTGGGGCTCCAAACTACGCTACCAAATTCTAAAACACTTCTGACATAAGCGTTATATAACAATTTTAGGGTTTTGGGATTCTTAAATGGTTTGCTTGCTCGTAGGATAAATCCTAATTGTTTATATGCTTTACCTACTACATTATCGACGTGCAAATTAAAACTCAGTTTTGAGTCCAAAGTAATACCTAGGTCGCGAATGCTAGTAACCCGTGTCACATTTTTGCCAGAAATTTTGTAATCGTATGCTAAGGTATTGTGCTTCCGGGTGAAGGTTATAACATTGCACTTATCCGTGTTTAAAATTAATTGGTTTTCATTACAATATGTTTCAAAGACAGCAAGATCTCTTTGTAGACTGTCACAGTCGCCCACATTTTTAATAATTTTGTAAACTTTTGTGTCGTCGGCATAAAGTAGATGATGAGAATTATTGAAACATTTTCCGATATCATTAACGTACAAAGCAAATAAAAAAGGACCAAAATGGGAGCCCTGGGGAATACCAGAGGGTATAGGTAGAAATGATGAACGGTATCCTTTAAGTGCCACTGCTTGACAACGGTTTGGAATATAGGAGTTTATCCATCTTAGCAGATCACCGTGTATACCGATGTTCGAAAGCTTGTGCATTAAGACTGAATGACATATTTTATCAAATGCCTTCGAAAAATCGGTATAAACGGCATCTACTTGGCATCCAGAGTCAAGGGCATTCAGCAGGAAATCAGTATATTCGACAAGGTTCGTATTTACGCCCCGCCCGCGAAAGAATCCATGTTGTTGAGTGGATATAACATGCTGCACTTGGGTAGTTAAAGAGGCTGTGATTATTTTTTCAAATATTTTTCCAAATAAACACAACTTGGAAATTGGCCTATATTGTTTAATGTTGTGTTTATCACCAGTACCTTTAAGTATAGGGGTGATAAGGGCTTTTTTTCAAAATAACAGGAAAGCAGCCTTCACGAATTGATTTATTGTATATAATTGTAAGTGGTATGGATAATTCCTTACTAAGCTTTCCGATCAAAATTGGGTGTACATTGTCAAAACCGGGACCCTTATTTTTATCAATCTGCTTAAATAATTTTAAAACAGTGTCTTGTGTAATTTCTACAGAAGAGATATTTACTGTGGGAGGATTTGTATCAGACATAACAGAGTCACCCAATTTCAAATGAGTTATTAATGAAAACTGAGTTAAAATATTGGTTAAACATGTCACATATGATTTCCCCATCACTCGAAGACACATCATTTAGGCACATATGAGAAGGCACATTATTTGCACCAAATTAAGACTTAATATATGACCAGAAGTACCGAGGTGACTTAGTTATATTTTGTTCTGAGAACTCAATATAGTTTTTGTAGCACTGTCTTTCTAGGCGCTTTTCTTGCGAACGTAATAAGGCAAACGTTTGGTTATCACGAGGATTGCCATATTTCTTCCAATTACTGTGAATTTTGATTTTTCTACGGATTAATTTTATCAGATTATGAGAATACCAAGGAGGGTTATTACTGTGTGATTTCACCTTTTTTTTTAGGAATGTATCTCTCCATTAATGTATACAAAGTTGTATAAAAATACGTAACGGATTTTTCAGTATCCAATTCTGACAGGATAGTTACCCAGTTAATGTTCAATAATTCTTGGCTTAAAGCCTCAAAATCTGCTGCGTGATACATGAATTTTAGATGTCCTTTTGAATTTAATGACTGAACGCTAACAGGTAAATTAAGAGTAATATCTAAAGATTTGTGATGGGTGTCCTCAGGTGTGAGTGGTATTGGTGAGTGAACCACTTTACAACTGGTAGTACACACGACTAAGTCAAGAATACGTCCATTTAAATTATTACAACCGTTGTACTGTAATAAATTAGACAGATTCATGAAATCATACAAATCGGATGTTTTTATATCAATATTATCGTTTGTATTCAACTGAAAACAATCACAGTTGTCTAATTTGCACCAAGTCGCATTCGAGATATTAAAATCACCGAGAATTAAAAATGTATCGCCATAATTGTTTTGCATCAAGTTAAAAGTATTATCATAAAATTTTCTAAGTGTGTTAAGTTGGGTATCACTATGTGGAAAGTAACAACAAGCGACATGTAGTAGCCGAGTTGTAATCGGGCTGGCGGGGCTGGCGGCGCGGCCTGAGCCCAGCTCGCAGGTAAGCCACAGTTCCTCCGCTTGGCGCGCAGAGCACCACTCGTGGCGCCGGCGCGGCGGGCGCACAGCTCGCGGCGCAGCGCGACTAGCACCCCGCCGCCGCGCGCCCCGCGACCCTATTTAGTTATATAAGTAGGTATTATATAAAAGTGTGTGCTCAAACACCATGGCACTTTGATAATCTAATGAGATGGCTATCAGATATAACGACTGGTTAGTGATCCGACTCAGGAACGACGACTTAGCGAGCTCGCTAGCTAACGGCGGCGCCGATTGGCGAGATCACAAAATGCAGCTGTGGTGTGTAACCCCTAAACTTGATTGCACGCATGCTAGGTCTAGTAGAGCTCCATAAATACCCTCAAAACGCAGCGACTTCATCGAACTGATTGCCGCCAGCTACCCAAATGTTTACCGACATCACATCCTGTTGCTTTGATCTTGATCTATGTGGCTTCAGTGCATAGCATGGTAGGCCTAATAAATCTCTAGGCTGCGGTGGGAATATGATTAGTGTACTCTACTGCCGCCACGTGCAATCAGCTCCGGGAAGACAGCGATCTATTTGTGGCACAGTCGCTGTGCCGGACTGGCAGGCGTCGACAATATCGGTAGGCAAACTAGAGCCCTCCCAGGATAGATGTCCCGACCACCTGGGACATGGAGCAAAAAGGGGAGCACCGGAGCAGCATAACAGCGCCCAAGAGAAGTCGCACCGACTAAACCTAAACTGCCGTGTTAGGTTTAGTCGGTGCGAGTCCGACATACCCACTCCGCAGACACTTTATGCGGGTGGTATGCATAAGCATTCCCCGTGCCATATCAAAAAAGGCCTAAAAGTCTCTAGTTACTCACCTGAGATCCTAGCCCATACTTCAAAGCTACTTTTAACGCTGCGCCGTCATCGAACAGCCGGGCGGTAGCGCGGGCGGCGGCCACTCGAGCGCTTGCAGCCATCACATCTTGTCGCTTTGACGTCGAGCCCCATAGCTTGAGTGCGTAGCAGGCTAGATTTAATACCTAGTAAATCAATAAAATATTAATTTAAGGTAGGTTGATTAAAGACCTGAGGCCATATGACTGCGTAATCTATGTTTTTTTAAGTATTTTATTAAATTAGACTTCGGTTTCCTTTTTTATTGAAATAAAGGCACTGCTCATTTCTAATGAAATCCCTTCCAACAGATTGGAGATATAGTATGTAAAAGGAATCGTGCGTAGATTATTTAAAAGATAAGATGAAACTGGTTAGTCAGAACAGTATTAATAAACTTACATACAAATACCTAAATAAATACATGACAAGTCCTAAACGTACACAATTACATATAAATAGATATTTATTAGCATAGAGAGAAAAAAAAATATTTTACTCGTTTTTTAAATAACGATAGTTTATAGATATAGTATATATATAGCAGTTTCCTATGCCAGGCGGAAGTGAGTTACACAACCTGGCCGCGCGGACAGGAAAGGAATGGGAGTGGAGATCAGTTTTATGAGATGGTAATTTTAGGAGGTATTTATATACCTCCCTACCTTATGGTGCGACGTGTGGCTTGTATGGTGAGTGAGTATAAGAGAAACTCTCATGCAGTTAGAAGGGAAATAAAGGATTCGTTAAAGGCCTTTTATTCGCTCGAAGTCAACGGCTGACGTACGACGATTTTACAACCGGCTTCGAGCACATTGTAAATTTCTTTAAAATATTGTATCGATGAAGTGTTCTAAAGTTATTTTGATCATCTGCCACATTAAACACCGTGTCCCGTGGGCTTAATAGCGAACTCAATGCCTTCGTGTTACAGGTTTTAATCTCGAAACTATTTGCGTAAACCATAAATGATAATTCTGAGAATAGGTATATGTTCTTTATCACTGAATTCTATGTTTGTGAAAGCCCCGCGATACAGAATTTTAAAACATTAATATTTTAAGATGGTTAGTCGAGTCAGTCAGTTTTTATTTGAACGCTGACTGCCTGTAACAATTATCAGTCATAGATTTTCACACGACAACCTGTAACAACGTCTTAATATGCTCTGCGAGACACGAAGGAATCTGAACCAACCAGACCCCAAAATAAATCTTCGTCGTTACGCTAAGATAGTGGGAATCGCAACCGCGATCTTCCGGGTGCAAAGGCCCGACCGGGTCGGGCTATGGCAGAAACTGCTACTATTTTATAATCACTACAACCAGTGCATGATTTATTTTCTAGACTAATTATTAAAATAAGCCCTCGGCCTGTTCTGCTAGCGCTTGCCCGGCCCACTTTACTGACTACATTTTGATAATATTTTATTAGCTTTTTACCTATATGGATGCTACCCCTTTACCAAAGACTACTAGTTTTTGACTAGACTAGTAGTTTTTGTATCTGTAGGTTCCAGAAATCCAACTTTTGAAAATTGAACTGACTGCGTGCCTATATAGATGCTTTCCTTTGCCGTACACTTACGGACCGAAAATTGCAACGGGTTATGAGCAAGATATCTATCATTCAAGTTTACATTAATTACCTACCTAGTTTATATTTAATAAATTATAAACTAAACATTATTCTTAACTTGAGCATTTGGAGATGCGATCTGTGCTGAAAATACTAAAGTCGCTAGGGCTGACATCCATAGCGCCTCCAGCTTTTTAAAAATAACGCCCGCATTACGGAAATAATCCCTGTGTCGCGGGGTACTTTACAAACACAAATTACATCCAGACTCAGAACAACTATTTATGGGTCACACAAATAGTTATCCAGCACGGGATTCGAACCCGCGACACGAAGCGCGAGGCGATTGTCTTAGCCGCTGCGCCACACGTGCAGTCATTAGACTACAGTCCAAGTTTGAACGTGTATGTACCTACCTTGTCCCTGTTGGCGTGGTGCTGCAACAGATCGCTCAACTCGTCGACCACCTCCATCACTGTTTACCTCCGCACTGGCCGGTAGCGTCACTGTCACGTGTCTACGATAGCAAACGTAACTTTATCATATCGTATCTTCGACAGAGATTGTCCTAAAGAAAGATACGCGCTATTGAACAGAGACTGCAAACATTTAAATCTTCCTATTGTTAATGTAAATAAGTAGGTAATATTTGTAGATTAGTTAGCGGTGGTGTGTTCTACCTACGGCAGATATGAGATAATGGGTTTTATACAGGTAATTTATGCTCATTCCGAGGCCTTTTATTTTTTACTTACCTACATTCTTCTTTTCTACATCAGTCTATAGATTGGAGACCGCCATAGTGTCTAGTTAGTCCGCTAAGCTGTCGGTCCCGGTTGTAGCCATTAAGCAACAGTCGTTAAGCCATGTCAGAGGTCCCCTGAGCAGCTTGAACAAATCTGACACTAGGGCAACCAATGCCCAATGCCCATACGATAAGTAAGTACCTAGTACAAAAACAAATTTGTTCTTTGAGAAAATGACAAGCATAAATAATTCGATAAATCTCAAAACTAGTCAAAACTGTTGCTTTATTTAATAATGCTATTGAACACTTTGCGAGTAAAGTTCAGACATTTATCTAAACTACAGATCGCACTTATTCGAAATTTGACCATTAGAGTTCTTTTTTCAAAGACTATAATAGACATTAATCTGTTCTCAGTTGTCTCAATTTGCCATTTTCAAAAGCTGTGTGTGTGTAATTTTTTTAATAATTTACTTCTCAAGGCAATTATATTAAAAATAGTAGCTTTCTGTACTCCATATGAACTCCGCGCAATCTTCGTAAAAACGGGTACAAAGTTTTTGCTTCTTGAATTAATATTATGATTTTGACATATTGTCATTTTCACTAAGAACTAACCCGTGTTTGTACATGCTAAAGCCGTGGTAACTGTATACGTCATGTTAAAAAACAAGCAAGTGCGTTCAGTCTTCTCTGTGGTACTTGTTTATCTGTGTGGCATTATGTAAGGAATCAAAATCACCGGAATATTTGAATGAGATTGTAACGGACGTTATCAGAATGTTATCATTTGTTATCCTCGTAAGTGACAGGTGATCGACTGCTGTTCATCTTGTCAATTATTGTCTTTTATTTTATTTTTAAAAACAACAATCATATATATATCCTGATCTCACCGAAGCCCAACTTGACAAACTTGAGCGCCTTCAAAATTTTTGCATAAGGTTTATATTTGGTCTGCGCAAATATGACCATGTTTCAGAATTTCGCACCAAGCTTAAGTGGCTTCCCATTCGCCTCCGCCGAGATACTCATATTTTAATTCTTTTATACAGTATATTGTTTAATCCTGCCACCCCACTTTATCTCAAAGAACGGTTCGAGTTCCTAAATGACACACATTTAAGATCCCTGAGGTCATCTGAAAATTTGCGACTCAAAATACCTAAGCATTCCTCTAACTTCTACGGACAATCATTTACAGTAGAAGCTGTGCGCCTTTGGAATGATTTGCCTGTAACGATAAGGCGAGCACAATCCCTTCACACTTTTAAAAAACTAGTGAAGGAGTACTACCTTTCACGATAAATAGATACTATTGCATAATAACAGTGTTACTGTCATCTCCTATCACTAATAGGATGTATGTATTTATATAAGTATTTTATTTGTTATATGTATGTTGTATGTAATATATATATATATATATCAACAAATTTCAATTACATATTAATATGTATATTATATATATATATATATATATATATATATATATATATATATGTGTAATACCTACGAGCTGTAGGCATTACTTCAAGATAATGTTTCACAATATTCTCTCTTAATTTACTAGACTAGTCTATTTCTATTTACTATTTCTTTCTTAAGTTGCTACACCCCTATCACTCATTTAATTATTCTTCTTGCTGATCTTGTCCATCCTAAGGTTGTCTGGAAGAGATCGCAGTTAGCGATAAGACCGCCCATTGTACTAGATTTATTACAACTTTATTCTTTATATGTAAATCTTGGTGTACAATAAAGAGTATTTGTATTGTATTGTATTGTATACATCATCATCATCATATCAGCCGAAAGACGTCCACTGCTGGACAAAGGCCTCCCCCAAAGATCTCCACAATTGCCGGTCTTGCGCTATCCGCATCCAGCGATTGGCTCAGCCGAGTTGGATTCTACGATTGACCTCCTTCTCGAAGTTGGACCTACCTAGTTGGATGGTCTGTCCTAGGTAAATATAGCTCTCTACAACTTCGAGTGCAGAATCTCTAACCTTAACTAGAGTGGGTGCAACATGGATGTTCGACATGATTTTAGTCTTATCCATGTTCATTTTCAGACCCACTTGTTGAGAGACTCTGCTGAGGCCATCGAGCATTGTACCGAGGTCTTTTAGGGTCTCAGACATGACTACTATATCGTCGGCAAATCGAAGGTGGGTGATGTACTCGCCATTGACATTGATGCCAAAGCCTTTCCAGTCCAGAAGCTTGAAGACATCTTCCAATGCAGCGGTGAACAGTTTCGGAGATATAACATCTCCCTGTCTCACACCTCGCTGCAAGGGGATAGGTTTCGAGTTCTGGTCCTGGAGTCGCACTGACATAGTGGGGTTTTCATACAAACACCTTAACACCTCGATATACCGGTAGTCGATTTGGCACCTTTGGAGAGACCCCAGTACGGCCCAAGTTTCGATCGAATCAAAGGCTTTCTCATAGTCCACAAACGCTAAGCATAATGGCTGGTACTCTTCGGTCTTCTGTATAACCTGCCGCAGCGTATGTATGTGGTCTATGGTACTAAAGCCTTTACGGAAACCGGCTTGTTCGGGAGGCTGGAAGTCGTCAAACCTGCGTGCGAGACGATTCGTAATGACCCTCGAAAACAACTTGTAAACATGGCTCAATGTCTGTAAATCTTCAAGAGGGTTTTATCGCCCTTTTTGAAGAAGAGCACCACCACACCCCTGTGCCATGCTTGTGGCGTTTGACCTTCTAGTATGACGGAGTTAAATAACTTCTGAAGGGCCCGTAGGATGGTGTACCACCCGCCTTCAGAAGCTCTGCCATAACTCCATCATCACCAGGCGCCTTCTTGTTCTTAAGCTGTTCGAGAGCCATTCTAATCTCGCACAGGCTAACGTCCGGGATGTCTTCGGTGAAGTCTTGGGTTAGTCGTGCTCTGGGATCTGAGGCACAACTATCGACAGGTGACTGGGTTTTCGTATACAGCTGTCCGTAGAACCTCTCGATCACTCCCAGCAACTCAGGTCTAGACGTGACGATTCTGCCATCCTCAGTCTTCAGCTTCGTCAGTTGGCTCTGTCCAACAGACAGTTCTCTTGCAAACAGTTTAGAGCCTTTGTTCCGCTCAATGGCTTCTTTAATACAATTTGTATTAAATTGGCGTGTGTCGCGAGTCAAAGACTTTGAGATCTGTCTGTTGAGCTGCCGGTATCTGGTAGCATCATCAGAGGATGTCAGAACCATTTTCCGTATTTCATCCATAAGCTGCAGGGTATAGTCAGAGATCTTTTTGGTTCTGTTTGTACGGTGGGCCTTGAAGACCTTAGACCCAGCCGTATGGACAGCTTCTACGAGCCTGACGTGGTATGAGTCCACTTCCTCGCAATCTGCTAGGCATTCGAAACGGTTTTGTAGTTCGAGCTGAAAGGGTTCAGGGTATTGGATGTGGGTGGGTAAAGGTCGGAGCGTAGACTTTATCAGTCGGGACCCCTGGAGCTTGATATTTAGAATTTAAATTATAAGCGCTTTGGTGTAAACTGTAAGCTTATATTTTTGTCAATAAATAAATGATTAAATGATTTAGGTTCAATGAGCCTCTCACCAGTCTGTGATCGCTCCCGGTTTTAACCGTATTGATCACTGAGACGTCATTGAACATCTGTCTGCTCGTCGACAAGATAAAGTCTATCTCGTTTTTTGTATTACCATCGGGGCTTACCCAGGTCCATTTGCGGTTTTCCGACTTCTTGAAAAAGGAGTTCATCATAAAGAGTCCCTGCTTCTCCATGAAGTCGGCCAACATTTGGCCCCGGGGATTCCGGTCTCCAGTTCCAAATTGCCCCACTCTCAGCTCATTCCCGAATCGTGTACCCAGCTTCGCGTTAAAGTCCCCCATGACCACAGTGAAATAAGTGTTAGAGGTATGTATGTATGGCTCTAGAAATATCCTCATACATGACCTCAACCTCATCGTCGGAGTGGGTCGAAGTCGGCGCGTAAACCTGTATGAACTTCAACGAATACCGCTTGGTAATTCTGAGTATAAGGTACGCAACCCTAGTCGACACACTCTCGATTTTCACTATGTTGTGGACGAGGGACTTGTGGCCTATGAACCCAACACCACCTTGGTACAGTTGGTCGCCCTCCCGGAAATAGAGCAGATTCCCGGATTTCAGGATTATCGTGTCCTTCCCCTCTCTTCGGACTTCAGATAATCCTATTATGTCCCAATGTAACCTGCTCAATTCTTCCTCCAGTTCGATCATCTTCTCGTTGGTCCGCAGTGTGCGTGTGTTGTACGTTGCCAGGGCCAGAGGTCGTCGGTTTTGGTAACGCGGAATCTGCCGGGGATTCTTAGCACCCCCTGCCTTGCCGTAACCACGGCTGGGAATAGCAGGGCTGCCGGGGACTGGGGGCCGCGGTTTAGTTGTGTCCTTCATTTGAGGGGTTCTGCCATAATCGCCACGCTTGGCAAACGGGTTGACGATCGCAGTAAGGTAGACATTGGTACTCATGAGAACGCTGCTGCCCATTCTCTGGTATATATTCCCTCGGGACGACTTCTACGTCCCCCCACGGGATGAGAGGGGGTGGCGATATTCTCTATTATATATATAACCATAAGAAAACCTCCGACTCCAGCCATACTTACATAATTTTGGAAAAGAGCTGATACTGGACCAATATTAACCGAAACATAGTTAAGAATCATCGCAAGGAAACTGACTTGTATAAAAATAGCCGCATTGAGATAGGTTCATCCGTTTGAGAACTACAACCACGACATCGACGCCAAACTTATAACACTTGGCGTCAGGTGCCAAAAAATACCACATAGTACCAAATTACATCCACTGCTGGACAAAAGCCTCACCAAAGAGATATGCCATAATCACCACACTTGACAGACGGGTTGGCAATCGCAGTTTGATGCTCATAGTTCACAGAAAACCTTTGCTGCCTGTTCTCTGGTGCTTAAGTATTCCCTTGGATGATTTCTACGCCCCCCACAGGATGAAATGGGGTGATGATATTCTGCCGTCACCAGACAGCAGACAATATACATACACCATGTAACTTAATTAACGCACATCCCGAAAATAGTTGTTCAGAATCGGTTACTGAATCGATTTATATAATTTTTAATATAGGTATTTTTTTATTCCAAAATAATTAAAAGTACGGAAATTATTGTCATATTAACCCTGTACAGTCAAAAATAATTGAAATGGACCGTAAGTCAAAGTAATAACACTTTTAAAATCGCAGTTTTATTTGTATTCATACAAATTCCATCATTCAATACAAAATAAAGAAAAAAATATTTATTCCAAGAAACTAATTTATTAAATAACAATACATATTATGCTAAGTTGAAATTCAGTTTATGTATTATGATCACAACATAATATTCCCCCAATTTGAATATTATGTTGTGATCATAATACATAAACTGTTTGAGGGTGTGCGTTAATTTCGTTACATGTTGTATAGCATAAAACGACATACCTAAATTAAATGAAAACTACAGCTTGCTTCAAAATTGTTATAATAAAGTTCCACAACTTAAAATACAAAATAATTTCCAATTGTCACAATACTTGTAGTTACTAATAAAGTAATAACTAACTAATTACTACATAATACAATAACAGGTACGAGTTAAAGAAAATTAAATTCAATTGCACTGTCCGTTTTAGTAAGTTGCGTTAGGCTTCCTACCCACTATGCGGTTAGCCGGAATGCGGTCAGCCGCCTAGCCGTCAGCAATCAATATTACTGACCGACTGCCGCATCACAGTGCAAATATAAACTACTTTCTCGGACAAATGTCTGAGTACGGTCAGCCGCACGGCTGGCCGCATTGCGACTAGCCGTATAATGCGTAGGAGGCCTCAGAGCGTTCATTTATGTCGGGCAACACATAACGGGACTTACTATGGTATTCTTACTTAATATTTAAATACCATAATTTTAAAAGAAGACGCCCAAGTACAAGTTGTACACCGTTATGCAAGGATTCCGTACGTATACGTATGTATACCACACGTGACTAAAATTATTGCTTATCACTAAGATTTACATAATGGTATCTTAATAATTTATAATTCTTTACTTTTACTACTATATTAATGTTCTCATTACAAATTTGAAGATGCTATCATTTCGTTTATTATTTAATATAAGTATTTTTTAATAGTAGCGCAACCTTTGGATTAGAAGTCTGGTTGCCTTCTAATCCAAAGGTTGCGCGTTCAATTCTCGCACAAGACAAATATTTGTGTTCTCTGCATATGTATATATTTACAAAATGTATAAAAGAATTTCTATCCATTGTCTAGTATCCATAATACAAGCTTTTCTTAGTTTGGGCTAGATGACGCTATATGTTCATATATTATCAATGGATAGTTAATTACGTGGGTACTATTTAACGCACCCCTCCCTTCTTGCCCCGCGGGCGATATTCCAATTAAGTGTTTACACTATAGACACATCTACATTGTGTAACCACCATACGATTTATTTATCTAATGACAAGTTCTATTTAATCCCTAATGGATGATATGAATGGAATATACAATAAATTCATTGTTATCAGTCCACCAGAGCATTGTACAGGTTGTTTTCTTAGTCGTGGTGTGATATTGAAAAAAAATAATATTTATATACATAAGTATATAGAATTACTGATTAATTATATTTAATCGTTCTGCGAAGGGTCTGAGAAACCATTGTGGTATTTAGCTTTCTAGACAGACATGTGTTATACATGACGGGCCTGTTGGCGTGGTTGGCAAATGCTTCATTTTCACGCCGGAGGTTGTGGGTTCAATTCCCACTCAGGACTGATATTTGTGTGCATGAACATGTCTGTTTGTCCTGAGTCTGGGTGTAATTATCTATATAAGTATGTATTTACAAAAGAAAGTAGTATATGTAGTATATCAGTTATCTGATTTCATTACAAGCTCTGCTTAGTTTGGGATCAGATGGCCGTGTGTAAATAATGTCCCAGGATATTATTTACACGTTAAAATAGAAAATATATTGGTACTGCAGGTCTATCTTCATATACAACCTTTTCTACAAGTATAGAACACGACTAAGTAAACACCGTGTATACAAAACCCTATATCATATATTTACAAGAATACATTATTTTAATAATCGTTTCTTCGCAAAATACATTGCAAGACCTATAACTGAAGACGTGGTAGCTATTGCGGCTACCTTCGTGCTCCCTATCCTCTCCCCCCACAGCCATCCGGCGGGTAGGCAGGATACCGCATGTGTGATGTCCAAGCACAGTTTTCCAGCTGTTATAACTTGCAATACGAGTCTAACGTCCAGGTTTTTCTTGGCGTCCGCGCCGCCATCCTCAGACAAGTTTTGGAGACAGTCTCTACTCCACCATAGATGTCGAATTGTGCGGGACGACCTGGGAATAAAGAATTACTCAGTTTAATCATAACCATAATTTTCTATTCCATAATTGTACAGCTTGAACTGCGAATGACTTGCTCATAAATATTGTAGAGTGCATAGGAGTATGCAGCTTTAGGTTGTGTGATGATCTTAGGAATCTGGAATGCGTGTCACAGAGAAACTCGAAACGGTTTTTAAGGTATATAGGTGTAGCGGGGTTAAAGAGAGTGTTATATAATAAAGAAACAGGCGGATTGGAAACCACTTGAGCTTTGAACGGAATAATGAAACGTGAATATTATTGCTTTCAAATCAAATAATTATTAAGATACGTTCACTAACACCTCGAAAATTGTCTGGAAATAGCCCGCCATACAGCTACAATCTATAACTCCTATCATCATCTCACCCAGCGGATACCAGCAGCGTGAACCAGCCCACCTACCACAAGGCTACTTCTGTCGGCCGGGAAAAATAATAATAATAATAGATAGGGACAATGTCACACAGATCATCCTAGCCCCAAACTAAGCAAAGCTTGTACTATGGGTGCCAGGCGACGATATACATACTTATATAGATAGATAAATACATAGAAAACATCCATGACTCAGAAACAAATATTCGTGCTCATCACACAAATATTTGCACTTACCGGGATTCGAACCCAGGACCACCAGCTTCGTAGGCAGGAGCACTACCAACTAGGCTACGGTGACCGTCTAAAAAGTGTTAAACTAAAGAAATTTATTAGTTAGATTAAGTTTATTCCATGTTTTATAAAAATTTAATACTATATCTTGCCTACGGGAGCATGCTTGGTTTATACAAACCAAACAAAGTTCATGTTCTTGCGGGTCAGCGTTTTACGCCGCATGATTTTTTACTAGCCAATCTAAGGCCGTCGCCACTACCGCGTACAACAGTCAACAACAAACGCCATGGCGTACTTCGCGACCACAAACCTAAAATTAACCCATTACTTAACCCTTTACAAGGCAGTAGGTATATTTCTAATTTATTGGTTTTGGGCCTTATTGTAAGCTAATAGAGTTCAAAATGTGGTGGTAACTATATTCCCACTGCCCGGGAAAGGGTTAACTTTAATTAACCAGCATTTTTATACTATTTGGGTTATCATTTCGACGCATAAGTTGTAGGACTACACACCGGCCCTACAAGAGCCAAGTGCAATATTACGATAGAAGTCTTGGTTGTTGACTGCAACGACAAAAGATGTGTGATCAAATTAAAGCCTAAAGTCTTACTTGACTATTCTTCAGATAGGAACGAGCTGTGTTTATGAAATTTAGAGCAAATAATAATATGTATCTCGCAAGTCTCAATATATGAGCCAAATTTGACATGTTTAAGTATAGTAGTTTTGAGTTATGAGGGGGTCAAAATTGGAACAGGCTTGAGTCTACAATTGTATGTTGCACAATTATGCATTAGGAATAGATTATTAGTCGTGTATTAGAAAAAATTGTAATTTATTGTTAACTAATGTTTTATGGATATTACATAGTCTTTTTTCAACGTTTCCTTTCTAAATAAAGGTGGTATTATTAAACGGTCAATATGTAATTAGAGGCCAATAGGAAGTGAATGTAACTGCGTGTAGGCAACAAGGCCTACATGTCAACAGTACGCCACAGCGGCGTGGCGCAGCGGCTAAGACAGTCGCCTCGCCACTTCGTGCCGCGGGTTCGAGTCCCGCACCGGATATTTTTGTAAACCACAAATAATCTTTCTGAGGCTGTATGTAATTTGTGTCCGCCTATTATATATCTGTAAAGTACCCCGCGACACAGGGAATAGATTCGCTAGTGCGGGCGTTGTCTAATTAAAACAAAAAAAAAGAGCTGTGCATACTAGATAACGGATAGATATATGTACTTATTTCATTATATTAATTAAACTATAATATATTATAGTTTTATGAACATATTATGTTTTATTAATATATGGTAAGTGACCCTGACGGCTAAGCCAGAGGACGTGGGTTCGATCCCGTTTGTGTGATGAACACGACTATTTGTTCTGTGTCTGGGTGTAATTTATCTATACTTACATATAATAAATCTGTAGAAAAATAATTTTTGTACATCAAAAGAAAATCCAAAAAAAATAGCCAGGGTATTAAAGAACAACCAATAGAACCCATTTCCAGCATTTTTAGAATTTTTGTCTGTTTGTCTGTTTATATGTTCGGGTATCACGTAAAATATACGAAAGCAATGTAGATAACTTTTATACAAAACGATTGAGCGTAGCTTGAGGTAACATTTAGTTTTTGTTTTATTGCAATCGGTTCAGTCTATCAAAAGATATTAGATTTTAAAGTAATCATAAAGAAAAATAACACACATTTCGTTACTTCAAGATGAACTAATGTTTATAGTTGAACTACCTAACCTAACTGTCCGATAGATTCATTGTGCATATTATGACATCTCTTTTCTGAATGAACTAGGTTGATAGTTGATTTTTATTTCGATAGATGTCGTTGTGCATTTCTTTTGACTCGCGGTGTTAACATTTGCCCGTGTTGGCTGATTGCATGAGTTACGTAGGGTTTTGAGTGTTCTGAATTGTTTCGAAATAAGGTCTTGGTTGCCTAGAAGTATGTCGTTGTCCAAAATTGGTTATTAAAAAAATCTGTTTTCTTTGGGCAAATTGAATTATGTAGAAGGATTTGTTATAATTTAATTTTAAATTATTGATAGTCGATTTTTATTTCGATAGACTGACTGACTGACATATCAACGCACAGCCTGAACGGCTGGGGTTAGAGACTTGAAATTTTGCCGGTAGTTACTTTTTATGACGTATGCATTCACTAAGGCTGATTTCAGAGTCGCGCCGGCGAGCGGCGCCGTCCAAACGCGCGCGCTTACAATTACACTAGATAGTAGTTGCGTTTCATAGTCACGCAGTTAAAACGCGCCGCCGCCGGTGACACGCGCGCCGTCGGCCAGCGCTGCCCGAGCTCGTCTACTGGCAGCTAGCGTTTCAAAGTGACGCGCGCGGCACGCACCGCTGCGCTGTTGAGACGCGCTGGCCTCCGGTGCGTGCCGCGCGCGTCACTCTGAAATCAGCCTAACGAAGGGTTTTTGGAAATACTAACCCTAAGGGGGTAAAATAGAGAATGAAAGATCGTATGAAAATCCGTGATTTTTGAAGTTAAAGGCATTGAAGCTTATATTTAGTAGTTCAGCTAAAAATAAATATTTTAGAATTTTTGGAAATTCCACCCCAAGGGCGTAAAATAGGGGATGTAAGTTTGTATGAAAAGTGTGTAATTTTTTAAGTGAAATGCATGAAAAATGGTATTTGGCCTTTCCGTTAAAAATAAAAATATGTATTTCATGATTTTATTAATTTCCACCCCGAAGGGCGTATAATAGGGGATGTATGTTGCGTGTGGGTATACCTATAATGGTTCTGAGGAATTTGAAGCCACCTAAACTTTGCAACGGCACTAGGCTTCAAGTCAAAACTTTGCATCGTGTTATAGAGGCTACTATTATGCCTGGATCCGCCCAGGGAGAAACAGTGTTCGTGTCACGTATTCCGTTGGTGCCAAATGATCTACCTTTTCAGTTTAAAATACTGTAGTTCCCTATAAAAGTGTGTGTCGCGATAACCATCAACAAATCGCAAAGTCCAACTCTCAAGTTAGCTGGAATTGACTTAAGGAAGGCGGGCAGGTTCACGTGGCGTGCTCACGTGTGAGTTCATCCCACAATCTGGTCCATGTAGTGCGAGGACCTACGTCTTTTGCTGAGCTCCGTAAAGTGGATGATATTGAAAATCCCACATACCAGGCCGCTTGCAGAGCACGCCATTTATTAGATGGAGGTCAGCATTGGGATTACGCTCTAGCGGAAACATGCGTGAGCGATAGTCCAAATCGCTTGCGACATTTGTTTGCCATCTTATTGACCTTTTGTGCGTTATCGGGTGCTAACCAGTTATGGCAATAGTACCATGACCAGTTTGCTGAAGATTTTATGAGACATGTACAACTAAATACTGATGGAGAAATTCCTGACAGGGTACGTGAAATTTGTCACAACAGGTCCTTATTGGTTATTCAAGAGATAGTTATAAGTATAGGAGGGAACCCGATCAGTCAGAGGCTGCGAAAATGCACAGGAGTTTGCCAATTTATTGTAATAAATAGGCGATGGCACATACCCTGTACAAGAAGATGGAAAAGTTATTTTGATTGGTAATCTCTGCTCTTACGTTACATCAAAGCAGGAGCTAATTTCTTCTGTGTACGGAGATACCACAAACATTGGAAATCAAGCTGGTTCTTGGCTATGTCAGCGAGCTATTTTGACTCCCCGCAATGACCAAGCTACGGCAATTAATTTCAAAATATTGACTCATGCGCCCGGGAATAGTAAAGAATATGGCTCAATAAATACAGTTATGGAAGAAGATGACGCCACGCACTACCCGGTAGAATTTTTGGATTCCCTCAGCACACGCGGACTTCCAGCCCACAAAATTGTTTTAAAAATCGGTGTACCAATAATTCAAATTAATAGTTTGGGAGGACATAAATTTCACCTCAGAAATGTATGTCCTCCTAAACTTTGTAACGGCACTCGGCTCAAAGTCACAAATCTGCAGCAAAACATTATCGAAGCTGAAATATTAACAGGTTGCGGCGCCGGTGATGTTGTTTTTATTCCAAGGTACCTTTAATTCCTAAAAACTTTCCTTCTTCTCTTTCAAACCAGTGCAATTCCCAGTCAGTCTCTGTTATGCCATGACGATTAATAAAGCTCAGGGCCAGACATTATCCGTTGCGGGGGTGGACCTAAGTTTTTTTTATTGGATGCTTTTCCCATGGTCAACTATACGTAGCTCTTTCACGCGTAAACAACCCCAATAACGTTTTTGTGTACGCTCCAGATGGTTCCACAGGTAAAATAAAGAAGCACTAAATTAAATTAAAAAAAAATTGTATCGGTATCCTCCCACAGCGCTTTACACTAAAAAATACATTGTTAAGTTCCGACATCCACGCGAACGAAGTCGCGGGCACAGCTAGTCTAGAATATATAAGTATTTAGAACTATTTTTAGTCTGTTTATCAATTGTCTGGTTGCCATAGTAAAGGCTCTGCCTAGTTTGGAATCACATCGCAGTGTGTGAGCTGTCGCGAGATATTTGTTTATTATTATTATTAAGTATTATTGTATCGTTCACAGGACAGATGACGGCTCACAGCCAGTTGATCTCATAGGTCCGTGAGTTAGGATAAGATTATAATAATAATAATAATAATAATATCTGGGGACAATTGGCTAGGTTAAGCTCCTAGGCATATAGTCAGTCTAAAGATGGATGACCGCCAAAGTTGTTTATTTTCTGAGCGTCTGATGCTCGGACGGACACACACACATACAATAGAGGGAGCAGTCTCACGGAGAAGGCGCAACGTGTTTTCCTTACGTCACGATTTTATCCACAAGCTGCGTTTAGGAACTATGTACAGAAGTCAATCAAGAAAGTCAAGTCAAGAAATTTCCCCAATTGAAGGTGAAACTTATGATTATGTGATAAAGTTGAACATCTATAAAAGAAATTGGCAGATTGTAGCTGGATGTGCTGGCGTCTGTACATGAATAGCATTACCCGATGTTATGATTTATCTCTCACTCTGTGCCCCGCAGTTTTACCCGCGTTAAGCTTTATAAACTATAGCCGATGTGTTACCAAAAGTAAATATACTCACTCTATAAGCGCTAACACTAGACTAGCTGCCCACAGCACTGTGCTCGTATTCTCCAGCGCGGCCGCAGCCCGAGGTTTCAGTTTCAGTACTCCGATGTCCTGCAGCCAACACGCCTTCTCCACGGGTAGGAATGCCTGGTCCACTATGTTGACAAGGACGCCCAAAAACGCTGCTGTGGTCGTAGTTTCCTGTAAGTAAACAGCGTATTGTAAACAACGCAGACAATGATCAAATAAAGGATAATTCCAATGTCTATTCACAATATTAGCGATAAATTAATCTAATAACGATTTTGAAGCCCGAATTCGTATGTTTTACTAGCTGCGCCCCGCGGTTTTACCCGCGTTAAACTTTATAAATTATCACAGATCCTCTCCCGCAGGTGATAGCCATATAATATGTAGCCTATATGTTGACCCGACCTCTTAGTAATATTCATGCAAAATTTGAAGAAAATCCGTGCAGTACTTTTTGAGTTTACCCCGGACATACATACAGACAAACAGATAAACAGACAAAAATTCAAAAAAACTATACTTTTGGCTTCGATATCGATTGTAGATCACGCCCCAAGTATCCTTTTAAAAAAATATTCAATGTACAGTTTTGACATTTCTATGATTTTATTATATGTATAGATGTTAATTTTAAAAAGAATTTTTCAAATTCAACTGTGAACATATCAGTCGGTCATGTTTCCAGGAACAAAGGCGGGGTATAACACTTGCATACTCCGAAAGCCCGCAAGGGAATCCTAAATTTGATCTGCCAGTGTGTATGGTTCATAGCTTAGCGCTGAGCGCTTACTCCGGATTGGTAGAAGGTAAATTTCTGATTTTCCATTTTTAGGGTTCCGTAGCCAAATGGCAAAAAACGGAACTCTTATAGATTTCGTCTGTCTGTCTGTCTGTCTGTCCGTCCGTATGTCACAGCCACTTTTTTCCGAAACTATAAGAGCTGTATACTACTGAAACTTGGTAAGTAGATGTATTCTGTGAACCGCATTAAGATTTTTACACAAAAATAGAAAAAGAACAATTATTTTGGGGGTTCGCCATACATAGAACAGAAACTCAATATATTTTTTTTCATCGTACCCATACATGTGGGGTGTCTACGGATAGGTCTTCAAAAATGATATTGAGGTTCCTAATATCATTTTTTTCTAAACTGAATAGTTTGCGCGAGAGACCCTTCCAAAGTGGTAAAATGGGTGTCCCCCTCCCCCCCTCTCTAACTTCTAAAATAAGAGAATAATAAAACTAAAAAAATATATGATGTACATTACCATGTAAACTAACAACGAAAATTGGTTTGAACGAGATCTAGCAAGTAGTTTTTTTTTAATACGTCATAAACCGCAAATTGCATTCATTTAATCAACTGAAATACTTTGTGCTATGGAACCCTTCATGTGCGAGTCCGTCTCGCACTTGGCCGGTTTTTGAAATTAGATTTACGCTTTGCATTGCAAGTAATGATATACCATTAAAATTTAATAGTTTGGAAGGTATTTTCAAAATGATAAGATCTTTCACATGCAACTGCAAACATATCAGTCGGCCATGTTTCTAGAAAACAAAGCCTATATCCTCCGGAAGGGTGTTAGTAAGGATATCCTAAATTACACCTTGCAGTTAGTCTCGTTCGTAGATTTACGCAGAGCGTTAGATGATGCTGATTCAAAACTCACCTGCGATTAAAATTATGATTTCCCATTTGAGCTTAGATTTACCCTTAGCATTGCGAATAATGCTATAAAATAAAAATTGAATGTTTTACGTTATTTAAATAACACGTTGTATATTATTGTATATGTCTACTTAAAGCGAAGTATCAACGAACCACGGATCATGATCGATAGTGAAGAGGCTTTGGACAAGCTTAAGATAAACCTGTGACTAGACAAGTATTTTAGTACACTAGTTATGTATCGTCTACGTGCATGCTTAGTTTCTAAGATAATGTTATTTAATTTCAAGTTATATACACACATTACACACATCATTATCATACCCAACTTTTCTACATATCACCTTAAAACTTCACATAACAAACTTTTTTATAAACCGACAACGCGTTTACTTAACTCTGTCATGACCCACTTTCTAGCTCAATCACTTCTACTCATCTTCAACCTAAGATTTAATAGCACATATGTCTGTCCTTATAGTTTTTACATACGCAAAATTCAACGAGTTTGATAAAGTGCAAAACGAAATCGATTCGTACAAAGTAGCCAATTCATTCATCTGTAGCACTGAGGAGTGTCGATCATTTTTAGAAAAACCCGATAAAAGTTTGAAAATATTTCAACAAAATATAAGAAGCATCAAGCGCAATGTCGATGGGTTGTTACCAATTCTTATTAGAACTGATGTTATTTGGGATTATATTTTACTGACAGAGTGCTGGCTACCCTCAACTCCTAATATCCCGACTCTTGATGGCTACAATTTCTGTGCGACTACAAAAAACTTAACTCAAAATGAAGGCGTTGTATTATACTATAAAAATAATTTTGTTGTTGCATTTGAAGAGCCTGGATTATCAGATGCAAACTGTCTCATAGTAAAACCTAACAGTAATACCGTAATCTTTGCAATATATCGTCCCCCCGGTTATAAAAACATAGATAAATTTATCAAGTCATTACACAATGTGCTTCTAAAATTCACATCTACTCAAAATATTGTAGTATTAGGCGACATAAATATTGATATTGGAGAAAAAAGTACTGACGGCTATACTTCCTTGTTTCTGGATATGCTTGCATTCCATGGCATTCTACCAGCTCATACTATTCCAACCCATAACAAGACATGCCTCGACCATATATTGTTAAAAACAAAACAAAAGGCTCAATGTCTAATACTGCAAACGTCCCTTACAGACCATGATAGTGTAGTGCTATATTTATCCACATGGCAAAAAATTGCTTCTCCTAAGGTTATAAAGCGCATTAATTATATAGACCTAGCATACGATTTAAAAAACATAAATTTTAACCCTTTGTATATGATTCAAAATGTAAACGATGCCACTGATTTTTTTTATAAATACACTACGTTCAAAAATTGCAGCAAATTCTGTAACAATAAAAATTTCAAGGCGTAAAAAAATTCTGAAGCCATGGATAACGCCAGGTATCTTAAAATGTATTAGAAATCGAGACAATCTGTTTAAAAAACTAAAAAAACAACCCGACAACCTTACTTTACAGACAACATACAAAAGGTATAGAAATTTTTGTGCATCTTTACTAAAGAAACTAAAACATGAACACGAAAAGCAACAGCTGCAAACTGCTAAAAACAATAATAAGAAATTATGGAAAACTATCAAAGAAATCACTTACTATGCTAAACCCAAAGAATCTCCTTTACAACTGATAACTACACAAAATCCGCAACTATCTATTGATAATGTAAATCATTTCTTTGTAAATGTTGGAAAAACGCTAGCTAATGAGATAACCAAAAGGGTAAGGAATTGTAAATTTGATTCGAAAGCTATCAAATCCAACCCCCACTCTTTTGTCATGTTTCCAACTGATATATCTGAAGTGTCAACAATTATAACTAATCTCAAAAGTGATACTGCGGCGAGCCTAGATTCTATTACTTGAAAGTAAACAGAGATACCTTGACTGAGCCCATAACTTATATTTGCAATTTGGCAATTTCAACTGGTGAATTTCCCACTGCTTTTAAAAAGTCTAGGATCCATCCGATCCATAAGAGAGGGGACAGAGATTGTGTCAACAATTATAGACCTATCTCAATTCTTCCAACACTGTCAAAAATCCTTGAACGCATAATTAATAAAAGACTTGTTAGCTTTCTGGAAAATAACAACTTATTATCTACATCTCAGTTTGGCTTTAGATCCGGAAAGTCAACAGCTGATGCCGTTCATGAACTGACAAATTTTGTAGCTACAAATATAGACAACAACAAAAAGATCATCGCCATTTTTCTGGATTTAGCCAAAGCGTTCGACACAGTCTCTGTCCCAATCCTTATAAAAAAATTAGAACATCTTGGAATCAGAGGTACTCAGTTGAAACTTTTACAAAACTATCTAAGCGGTAGGACACAGTGTGTTCAAATAGGAGATTTGACAAGTAGTGAAGCTTATATTAGTTTTGGCGTACCACAGGGAAGCATCCTCGGCCCTACATTATTTTTATCATATATAAATGATTTATGCCAACTAGAGCTCCCAAATGCTAAAATAATTACCTTTGCCGACGATACCGCTCTTATTTTTAGTGGAGATACTTGGAAGGAGGTATTTTTTTGTCGACTATGAACCGGATATATATAAAACACAACGCAGAAAAGACCGAGTTTGTGAAAAGAATATGTTAAAAACTAGTTTCTCACACTGCTTCTTCTGTTTTCAAGGTAGTAATCTCTACAATAAGGTAAACAGAGTTCTCAAAATTTATTCGCTTAATAAAACCAAATGTAAGCTCGTGGTGAAGGAGTGGTTACAGCAATTAGATTATGCAGCTACTGAGAACATTTTACTTTAAATTTAAGACTCACAAACACAAATCGCGAATGATCACACATACACACACACACACACAGAAGTGATATACACCCTCACGCGCATGCACGCGCACACACACACTGACATACACCCTCACGCGTATCCACGCGCGCACACACACACGCACACACACACACAAATTTATTAAGTAACATGTATTCATTTTTTCAAATTTTTATGTATTTTGCTCAACATGGTACACGTAATTTGAATAGTTAACCCATAATCCTAGAACCTAGGGGTGAGGGCCTGGTGATCTGTAACACAGGATTAACCTACCTACATCAGACACCAGCTCCTCACAAATTCAGATTAATATAAAAACGTAACATAAATGTAATGTACCTATTAATGTAAAATCTTTTTGTGAGGAGAAATAAACATACTCTAATTATTAACCTATGATTAAGATACACAAGGCGATTCACAATTAACCAAAAGCAAGATAAATATGTGGTTCTAAATATAGATAATAAAAAACATGCGAGACAACCATTTCGCGAATAAATTTACATTAATATCACTCCTGGCGTCAATGGAGACTTGTCAACTAACTAGGCAGGGCATATTATAGTGTCAATAATACGATGGGACGGCAATTTGACATGATTGGGAAAGTAAATTAAGGGCAGAACCGACGGTGCGTATTACTATCAGCTTCCAGACTCTGGGCTGCTATAAATGTTACATTATTACTAGCTGTGCCCCGCGGTTTTACCTGCGTTAAAAGTTCATAAATTATCACAACTCTTCCCCCGCAGGTGATAGCGTGATAATATGTAGCCTATATGCTGACCCGACCTCTTAGTAATATTCATGCAAAATTTGAAGTAAATCCATTCAGTACTTTTTGAGTTTAGCCCATATACATACAGACAAACAGACAAAAAATCTAAAAACTATATTTTTGGCTTCGATATCGATTGTAATTTACGCATCAAGTATCCTTCAAAAAATTATTCAATGTACAGTTTAGACTTTCCTACGATTTTATTATATGTATAGATATACCAGCCAAACCCAATAACAATTCTTTGTCCCACACAGGTTTTCAACTCAGGCCTTCATTATCTGCAGTTGAAGCCGCTACTATGTGACGGTCACATAATTATAGAAGGTCAAGTTTCGTCTTAATTCTTAAACAAGCGGTGGACTATACAAAACCACATTAATTTCAACGTTATATCTTTGGAATAAGGTCCAAAATCAATGAAATAACACCGGACACTGACTTCGCATTTTTTTCTCATCTTATTTGTTCGGAAAGGCCAAATTGCTTCTTTAATTCTGATGATTTAATTTCATTAGTGACCTAGTCTACAATTCCGTTTTTTACTTTAGCGGCCCCCTGAGCTGTGGCCCGAACCTCATAAGGATGCCCTCAGGGGTATTAGTCGCTTAAGTTAAGCTACTGGTTGAGAGCCTTCTGAGTTCGCCAACTGCTCAATGTCTTAAATTTATAAGATAATAGTACTAAATTTTAAAATAGCAGCTAAGTAACTTATTATTTGTTTTTATTTAACGATTTCTTCTAAATCGACTAAATTATATGTAATATCAGACAGCACGAAAAGACTTGTTAAAAATGTTGTTGCATTATAATTGTACATATAGTTTTTATATTATATTATTGTATAATTTATGTCTTGCATTGTGAGCTTGACAAGTACAAGCGTATGTTAATACCCAAGTACTGAATAAATATCATTATTTAAAAGAATAATGCTTTTCTATAGCGTTTGTACATATTATTTTAATGATTTAGTAGTAGGTGTATCATTAAAATAAAATGTTGTAGTTCTACATTTCAACAATGTTTTACAGATTTGCATATAAAGGAACTCACAAATAAAATTTTACAAGCCTGAGAACATCGCTATTGTTCCAAACTAGGTATATAATTATTTACAAATACATTACTTATTGTATGTGAATAGGTAATATTAAGTAAGTATTTTATGTGTAAAATATTACACTGTTGCAAAGACTGCGATTTGTTTTATATTATTTCATTCAAAATATTTAAAATAACTTTTTAGCTCATAAACTGATACAAAAATGTTCTAAAGTAACTTAAAACCAACGCTAGACGTCTTTTAAATAGCGGAGATTTTAGGCATGTCAGAAAAATGAACATCCAGTTGCTATTTAAAAAAATATATACAACTAGCCGTGCCTTGCGGTTTTACCCGCGTTAAACTTTATAAATTATAGCCTATGTGTTAATCTAGGGTGTCAGCTAACTCCATACCAAATTTTAATAAAATCGCTCCAGCCGTTTAGACGTGTAGAAGTAACAAACATACACACTCACAAACTTTCGCCTTTATAATATTAGTGTGATAGTTTCACATTAGTTGGTTAGCCATCTGACAGCAATTAGACTAGTACTTAGGCAGACAATAAAGTCTACTACATCTTTGCATGTTCAATACTCGCCGGACGTTTAAATTTATGATTTCCCAGTTTTAAGATTGACATGCATATAATATTGGCTGTGTGGTGACGGCCTAGAGAATATCGCCACCCCCTCTCATCCCGTGGTGGGACGTAGAAGTCGTCCCGAGGGAATATATACCAGAGAATGGGCAGCAGCGTTCTCACGAGTACCAATGTCGACCTTACTGCGATCGCCAACCCGTTTGCCAAGCGTGGCGATTATGGCAGATCCCCTCAAATGAAGGACACAACTAAACCGCGGCCCCCAGTCCCCGGCAGCCCTGCTAATCCCAGCCGTGGTAACAGCCGTGGTTACGGCAGGGCAGGGGGTGCTAAGAATCCCGGCAGATTCCGCGTTACCAAAACGGACGACCTCTGGCCCTGGCAACGTACAACACACGCACACTGCGGACCAACGAGAAGATGATCGAACTGGAGGAAGAATTGAGCAGGTTACATTGGGACATAATAGGATTATCTGAAGTCCGAAGAGAGGGGGAGGACACGATAATCCTGAAATCCGGAAATCTGCTCTATTTGCGGGAGGGCGACCAACTGTCCCAAGGTGGTGTTGGGTTCATAGTCCACAAGTCCCTCGTCCACAACATAGTGAAAATCGAGTGTGTCGACTAGGGTTGCGTACCTTATACTCAGAATTACCAAGAGGTATTCGTTGAAGGTCATACAGGTTTACGCGCCGACTTCGACGCACTCCGACGATGAGGTTGAGGTCATGTTTGAGGATATTTCTAGAGCCATACATACCTCTAACACTTATTTCACTGTGGTCATGGGGGACTTTAACGCGAAGCTGGGTAAACGTTTCGGGAATGAGCTGAGAGTGGGGCAATTTGGAACTGGAGACCGGAATCCCCGGGGCCAAATGTTGGCCGACTTCATGGAGAAGGAGGGACTCTTTATGATGAACTCCTTTTTCAAGAAGTCGGAAAACCGCAAATGGACCTGGGTAAGCCCCGATGGTAAAACAAAAAACGAGATAGACTTTATCTTGTCGACGAGCAGGCAGATGTTCAATGACGTCTCAGTGATCAATACGGTTAAAACCGGGAGCGATCACAGACTGGTGAGAGGCTCATTGAACCTAAATGTCAAGCTCCAGAGGTCCCGACTGATAAAGTCTACGCTCCGACCTTTACCCATCCACATCCAAAACCCTGAACCCTTTCAGCTCGAACTACAAAACCGTTTCGAATGCCTAGCAGATTGCGAGGAAGTGGACTCATACCACGACAGGCTCGTAAAAGCTGTCCATACGGCTGGGTCTAAGGTCTTCAAGGCCCACCGTACAAACAGAACCAAAAAGATCTCTGACTATACCCTGCAGCTTATGGATGAAAGACGGAAAATGGTTCTGACATCGTCTGATGATGCTACCAGATACCGGCAGCTCAACAGACAGGTCTCAAAGTCTTTGACTCGCGACACACGCCAATTTAATACAAATTGTATTAAAGAAGCCATTGAGCGGAAAAAAGCCTCTAAAGTGTTTGCAAGAGAACTGTCTGTTGGACAGAGCCAACTGACGAAGCTGAAGACTGAGGATGGCAGAATCGTCACGTCTAGACCTGAGTTGCTGGGAGTGATCGAGAGTTTCTACGGACAGCTGTATACGAAAACCCAGTCACCTGTCGATAGTTGTGCCTCAGATCCCAGAGCACGACTAACCCAACACTTCACCGAAGACATCCCGGACGTCAGCCTGTGCGAGATTAGAATGGCTCTCGAACAGCTTAAGAACAACAAGGCGCCTGGTTATGATGGAGTTACGGCAGAGCTTCTGAAGGCGGGTGGTACACCAATCCTACGGGCCCTTCAGAAGTTATTTAACTCCGTCATACTAGAAGGTCAAACGCCACAAGCATGGCACAGGGGTGTGGTGGTGCTCTTCTTCAAAAAGGGCGATAAAACCCTCTTAAAGAATTACAGACCCATCACACTGCTGAGCCATGTTTACAAGTTGTTTTCGAGGGTCATTACGAATCGTCTCGCACGCAGGTTTGACGACTTCCAGCCTCCCGAACAAGCCGGTTTCCGTAAAGGCTTTAGTACCATAGACCACATACATACGCTGCGGCAGGTTATACAGAAGACTGAAGAGTATAACCAACCATTATGCTTAGCGTTTGTGGACTATGAGAAAGCCTTTGATTCGATCGAAACTTGGGCCGTACTGGGGTCTCTCCAAAGGTGCCAAATCGACTACCGGTATATCGAGGTGTTGAAGTGTTTGTATGAAAACGCCACTATGTCAGTGCGACTCCAGGGCCAGAACTCGAAACCTATCCACTTGCAGCGAGGTGTGAGACAGGGAGATGTTATATCTCCGAAACTGTTCACCGCTGCATTGGAACATGTCTTCAAGCTTCTGGACTGGAAAGGCTTTGGCATCAATATCAATGGCGAGTACATCACCCACCTTCGATTTGCCGACGATATAGTAGTCATGGCTGAGACCTTAAAAGACCTCGGTACAATGCTCGATGGCCTCAGCAGAGTCTCTCAACAAGTGGGTCTGAAAATGAACATGGATAAGACTAAAATCATGTCGAACATCCATGTTGCACCCACTCTAGTTAAGGTTGGAGATTCTGCACTCGAAGTTGTAGAGAACTATATTTACCTAGGACAGACCATCCAACTAGGTAGGTCCAACTTCGAGAAGGAGGTCAATCGTAGAATCCAACTCGGCTGGACGGCGTTCGGGAAGCTACGTAATATCTTCTCGTCCCAAATACCGCAGTGTCTCAAGTCGAAAGTCTTCGACCAGTGTGTGTTGCCAGTGATGACTTATGGAACAGTGACGTGGTCGCTCACTATGGGCCTTATCAGGCGGCTCAAGGTCACCCAAAGAGCAATGGAAAGGGCTATGCTTGGAGTTTCCCTGCGAGATCGAATCAGAAATGTGGAGATCCGCAGGCGAACCAAAGTAACCGACATAGCCGTAAGAATTGCCAAGCTGAAGTGGCAGTGGGCAGGGCACATAGCTCGTAGAACCGACGGCCGCTGGGGCAGAAAGGTTCTCGAGTGGCGACCACGAACCGGAAGACGCAGCGTGGGCAGGCCCCCTACAAGATGGACCGATGATCTTGTGCGGGTCGCTGGAAATCGCTGGATGCGGATAGCGCAAGACCGGCAACTGTGGAGATCTTTGGGGGAGGCCTTTGTCCAGCAGTGGACGTCTTTCGGCTGATATGATGATGCAGTATGGCGTGGTTGGTAAATACTTGCCTTTCACGCTGTCCGTCGTGGGTTCGATTCCCACCCAGAGCGAGAGATGTTTGTCCTGAGTCTGGGTGAAATTATCTATATATAAGTAGGTATATATATACCACACTAATATTATAAAGGCCAAAGTTTGTGAGTGTGTATGATTGTTACTTCTTCACGGCTAAACGGCCGAAGCGATTTTAATAAAAATTGATATGGAGTTAGCTGACATCCTGGATTAACACATAGGCTATATTTCTAAAGTGTGACGCGGGTAAAACCGCAGGGCACAAATAGTATAGAATATTAGTTATCAGGTTTCCATAGAACAAGCGTTGCTTAGTTTGGGACCACATGGCCGTGTATGAATAAAGTCCCAGGATATTATGTATTCGCTTTAAATTAAACTAAAAAAAAGTCGTTTGGTTTCCGGCTCAGAAAGAATAACAGAGCCACCCTATACCATCTCGTATTAGGTATCGTAAAAGGTGACTTAGGGATACACCTAGTAGTCAGGCTGCACCGTCACCTGTACCACCTAACTGCGGTCGCCAACTCGCATGCCAAACTCGGTAACTAAGGCAAACCCTTCCAAATTCGTTGCGGGATCCAAGACAGTTAAAGCCATTCCCCGGGCCATGCCTGAGCCTCACCGCTCAGTGTCATTTCATTGTGTGCCACTGTTGATCCTGGCTTACAGGAGTTGCAGTGGTGGCTAAGAGGGAGGGACTAGCTTTAAAAAAAAAAAAAAAAAAAAAAACCCTTCCAAATGGCAACGTCATATGCAGTGTGGCGCAGCGGCTAAGACAGTCACCTCGCCGCTTCGTGTCGCGGGTCGAGTCCCGCGCCGAACAACTATTTGTTTGACCCATAATTAGTTGTTCTGAGTCTGGATGTAATTTGTATCCATCTATTATATGTTTGTAAAGTACCCCGCGACACAGGGACGAAATTACCTAATGCAAGCGTTGTCTTTAAAAAAAAAAACAAAAAGAAAGAATAGAAACATTTGCAGGAGGCCTATGTTCCAGCAGTAGACGATATCAACCTTATAATGACGCTATGAATTGCTAAACATACTGTGAAAATAAAACTTTAATACTTTTTACTTACATGTCGGCCTAATCCATAGTTGTATACGTGTCTAATCATGGGCACATCATCAAACAATCTGAGCAACATCCGGGCATTGGAGAGCTGAGAGCCAGCCGTCTGCCACGGCTTCTCATCTTGGAGACATCCATAGAGCTTGCAGCTGTAGCAAGCCAGTCGTACAACCTGATAACAAAAGTATGATTAAATTTTATCATGATAAAAGTAATTTTAGAATCCAAAGACAACACATGAAAGAAGTAATCACAAGAAGAACTTATTTTACTACTCTTTATTAAGACTGGCCACTAATGAAAAAACACAGTAAATTCAAATTGCCTTAAAACTAAAGGTTGCAGGCAATCCCTTCGACCAATATAGGAACGTTTTTGGATAACAATATGTTTTCCATTGCAGTTGGTCTGCGTCTGGGCATCTCCCAAACAGTACCACACAATTGTCCCTGTGGAGTTGAGGTAGATCGCTTAGGTTATAATGGTCTCTCTTGCCGCCGTAGCGCCGAACGTCATTCGCGCCATGCCACCCTCAATGACGTCATCCACCGGACCCTTGCTACCGTCCACGTGCCGGCTCTTTTAGAGCCCAACGGTATTTCACGTGACGATGGCAAGAGGCCTGATGGAATGACGTTGATTCCTAAGAGTCGAGGAAAGCCTTTGGTGTGGGATGGGATGCAGCCTGTGTTGACACACTGGCTCCCTCCCACCTACCAATCAGCTCGAGGGCGGCGGGAGTTGTGGCTGAAGCACGTATTTTCGTTAGGGAACTCCAGGCGTCTTATCAAGTCATCAGGTGACCAGAGAACTGGCTCGTACTTAAAACAACGTATGAGCCTCGCTATTCAACGGGGTAATGTTGCCAGGTTTCTGAGCACCTTGCCCGCAGGCGAGGATTTAAATTCAGTTTATTTATAGGTATTTAATATAAATAGTATGTTAGTTTTGGTTATATGTTAATGTTAAATAAAGAACACGCTATACTAACATATGACGTCACTTGTAGTGAAGCCATACTAACAGTATTAATGCGAGAGTGGGAGAGAGCATATCTACTTTACCACCACTAAGAGGGGCCACCCAAGCTTGGGGGATGTAAATACCGTCAACTCCCAGATCTGATCCTGCGGTTTTTTCTTTAACAGAAATATCCAAAATCATTTTATGGCCCGACCCGGGATTTTAACCCAGGACCTCATTATCTGCGGTTTAATATGCCACAACTAGACTAACGCGGCAATCAAAGTTCTTTTAATACAAGCTAAATTAAAAGATTCTGTGTTTTACTCCACTAAATATGAGAGAGAAAAATATGGAGTAAAAGACTGAATCATCAGGAATGCAAATAATATTCACATGTCTGAAAGAGAAATCCAATGAAGAACACCTCAAAGAACTCAACCTGGCAACAATGGAACAGAGACAGAAAAGAGGAGACCTTATAGAAACTATTAAGATAATCAATAACCACTACAATGTGAGAAACATAAAGGATTTGTACATGGTGAACCATAATGAAAATCTAAGAGGGCATTCTTTAAAGCTAACCAAACCTCATTGTGCTAGCAACCTCAGAACTCACTACGTGCCATTTCATGTGATGAAATTGTGGAACAGTCTACCAGAAACAGTGATAAGTGCTCCAATAGTGAACAGTTTTAAAATAGAATTGACAAACATTTTACTACTGACAATACACAAGTGTAGTGATATACACGGATCAGCTCCAGAGCTGCTAGTGTATAAACAAATAATAATAATGATTTGAGGTATTTTATTAAATTTTAGTTAAATATTTTAGTGGAAATCAGAGCTCTGAGAAGTATGTGTGGCGTGACTTTGAGAGACAGAATTCGAAATACTGATGTAAGAGAGTGTTGTGGTGTGTAAGAGGATGTAGTCACAAAGATTGAAAAAGGAATGCTGAGATGGTTTGGCCATTTAGAAAGGATGAATGAAAGAAGATTGACCAAAGAAGTATACCTGGCCTGTGTGAATGGGACAACCGGAAGGGGAAGACCTCGTCGAACATTCTCTGACCAAATCGGAGAAGTTCTCAAGAAAGGACAGGTCAAAAGTACCCTAAACCAGCGAGCATGTATGAAGAATATAATGACAGTAATCGAGGCAAAAAAGACGTGTGCAAAGATCGTGACAAATGGAAATCCATTGTCTCTACCTACCCCTCTGGGAAACAGGCGTGAGTCTATGTATGTATGTATTTTACTGGAAATATAAACTATATCCTTAAATACTACAACACACAAGGTATAATAGAACTTGAATTCTGAAATTAAATTATATAAAGCAGCACAATAAAAGGAAAAAGTGAGAAAAGAGTAGTTTTTAAGAAAGTGAAGATATCTCTTTCTTTTTCTTCTATACTAGTATTACAACAATACTTTACTTTACAGTTCAATTTTTCAATTGATTATGTTAAGGCTGCCTTCCTTTGACTATTAGATTCTGCTTATAGCAGCAGTTAATCAAACTACTATAACATATTGTTATATAGAGAAATTATACATAACATTTAACAAAGTTATTTAGTTAGAGATAGAAATTTATTTCCACCAATCAATTTCTATTTAATCAAATTGGTTGAGTTGATAATTCCTTGTTTTAATTTTATTCATTAATCAAATAATTGATAAATATTTATTTGTCATCAGAATAATTATTATTTTTATAAATTTAAAAAAATATTAGTTGTGAATAACTTATAAATCAATTTATTTATTCATCATGATTAGCTAGAGTAATTAAGTCAGAAATATAATTTAGAATGTATATTATTTATGTACAATCAGTATTGGTGATTATTTCTCTACTTTCACAACATAATGTAATACAATAATGACGCTTAATATTAATTATGACATTTAATTGCATGTGACATTCATTAGTTCATTTCCTAGTTTTTCTTTTTTATTGTTTTCGATGTATATTAAGTATAATATTATTAAATGTTTATTCTTTCTTTATCGTATGGACAGTGGTTACCCTGGCAACAAAGTTGTTCAAGCAGCCCAATAGGCCTCTGGCAATCTCTTCTATTGACTGACTATATATTTATACATGTGAATGTATTTATTTAGTCTATGTATTTGTGTATTTATTTAAATTGAATTTAAAGTTATTTTACCGTACATTGCTAGCCACTTTTTTCAATTGCTAATCTAGTCCATCCAATGGTTGAAATCGCTCTTATGCGATAAGACCGCCAATTGTACATAAATTGAAACTATGTCTATACATATAAATTTTATTCTGTGATGTGCAATAAAGTGTACCTATCTATCTATCTAATCTCGACAACTGGAATAAAGACCTGTAATAGGCTGTATCTGTAGGTAATGTATGTGCTTATACCGTAGACATACTTAATAATTAAACTAAAAATAAAATGTTTGTTTCCAATTGGCAAACTCAACAACTATTTAGTTTCATCATCGCTGTACTATATTGGAAATAAAATCGAGATTAAGATGTCGATTTTTTAAATAAATACAAAGAAATATATATTTCTTTAGAGAAGTGTCAGGTACTATCTACCTGTATGGACATATTGTATTGAACTCTGGGGGGTCAGCTAATAAATTTCACATAAACATGGGCAATGCTTACAACACAATGTACTAAATAAATTGATATGGCTATCTTATATATGAATATACCTCCACCACCAGATTTGTTGAACCTGAAAAAATCTATCTATTTTTTGCTGTTTACAAATAGAAAAGAAAGCCTTTTAGGCCCAAGGAGTTCAAATTTTAATCTGTGTATGATGGAAATAATAATGAAGCTGTAAATTGTTACTTCAATAATAAGCAAAAATATGTTATCAATCTGAGATTTAATTCTACATGCAGGTTTAACAACTTGGACATTCCAAATATAAAGTCTATCTGTTTCCATAGCCCACTTTGTCTGTCATTCTGGTTGGCAAAGGCCCATATTGCTGTAGAAGGTTGGACCCAGTTCTTATCATGAGACTATAATGTGAACAAACTTGTTACTGGTATTTTTAAACATCTTTATTTTTATATGTCTAATAACTATTATAAATTACTGTTTAAAAGTGACCACTATTTTCTTTATAGGTACCTAGGTACATTTTAAACATAGTAATTAAATAAAAAAATAACAGTAAATTTAGCTAAAATACTGTAAGTAAATATCTAATAAATAGTTCATTCTATAATTAAAGTTGTAAATCGATATATAATATAGTTCTAAAGGTGTTTAATAAGACAAGGGACATAATGAGCTAGGAAGTAAGAGGTGAATTACATTATTACAAAAGACCATAAATTAACACCAACTTACTGACTGGATAGACCGGTGTATTGCTAAATATCAAGGCTAAATACTTTCCGCATTCTTACCTTATCTCTCCCACCGTAGCTATCAAGAAGCTCGCAAATATCTTCAACTATTGAAGACATCGCATCGAACTGTACTTTACACACAATATGAATATTAATAGCTGATAACTTATCTAGATCAGTCCGTATCTGCGCACCAACGTCGCAGCCGTGCGACGGTTCAGATTTACGCTTGATAACTATTACATTTCTCTAATTCTTGTACTTGTTTATTTCGCAACCTTGAGTTTGGTTTCGAAAGGTTAGGTTAGTTGCCGAGACAGCTGACGATGACGTATGAATTTGACAGTTGTCATTCAATATAGTGGTGTGGCAATCATCAAAATAGCACATGGTTAACTATTATTTTTTTGATGATAGACGGGCGCGCGGCGGCCGCGTCATGCGTAGTCCCAACTGTGGATTGTCACGCACCTCCTAAAATGCACATATACCTGAGGGTTGCTGCTTATTTTGCATTGCCACTTTGCTTAGGATTCCGTCCGGCTATATTTATTAGGTACACATAAATTTTTCAATTTAGTATTATAGAAAGAATGAGGGTACCTGCCCCTAAGTACTAGCGTGGGCAGGGCCCTTAGAAGATGGGCTGATGATCTAGTGAGGGTCACTGGAAAGCCGTTGGATTTGAGTAGCGCAAGACCGGCAATTGAAGGTTCTTTGGGCAAATGCATCCCAGCTGTGAACGTCTTTCTTGTTAACGTTTTATAACGTTTGCTACCGATTATTATGAATAAAAGGTAAAATTCGTAAGATATTATTGTTTATTCAGTCAATGAAAAATATCAATTGTTTTATTTTAAAACATACTGACAGGTCACACTTAATGTAGGCAACCGGCCAGCTCTAACTATAGCTTCACACCAATGAGTATACGAACTCTAACATCTTCTCTTGAAGCTTATGGTGCCCAGAGTACAGCAGCACATCATTCTGTGTGATGTTCTTTCTAGATTTTGTTCACTCTCAACATCTTCTAGAGATCGATCAATATGGGTATCTTCTCTGAATGCTTCGTTCTCTGGTTCTGTAAATGACTCTTCTACAGTATGTTCTGCTTCTATATCTTCTGCAGGTTGTGTTTCGGTCTCAATCACAGGTTCATCTATATTCACCGTCGTTGATTCGGTGTCTTCATTCAATGGTAATGATACCTGAACCCAAGTGTCAGTCTGGGGTATAACACTACTTGAAGAAATAGGTATGTCGAAGTGTATAGGAATCGGAGCATCAAAACTCATTGGACCATTTTCTATAGGTATTGGATCTTGATTTGTTGATTCTAGGGTCTTCTCTTCAAAGATAACGTCTCTAGATCGTACTAGCTTGTTTGTTTCCTTGATCCATATCCTATACCCTTCATCATTATCATATCCAATAAGTATCTATACCTTTCTTTGCTTTCTTGTCCAATTTCTTCCTAGTTACTTTTGGTACATGTGCATAACAAGTGCTTCCTAATATTCTTAAATGCCGGATTCTTGGCTTTTTCTTACACCAAAACTCGTATGAACTTTTATCAAATGGTGTGGGTCCAGTCCGATTCAGAATATATATTGTGGCATAAACTAATTCTGCCCATAAGCCTTTTCGAGTCATTTTCGATTGCTTCGTTAAGCCCAGTTTCTTTGCTTTTCTTTGCACTGCCTGTTTGAAGTGGAAGATACATCCACGCAAGATTGCCTCTGGAATTTTTTTTTGAGCTGCTAGCATGGCACTAGTTTCAAAATCTGTAGTTATTGTTTTGGGACTAAACTGTGGAATCTGGCTTTTTATCAACTCAAAAAATATTTCGTAGTATAATTGTTTTTTACCAGGCAATAATGCGTACACTACAGGAACAATGTTAGTCTTTTCGTCCGTGCTGCCCAGATGTCCGCTTGAATGTATTATAGCTCTTGCAGCTTCGACAACTGTCCTTTTGTCTCTTTCTACACATCCGTTTTATTCTGGGGTGTATGGCATCGTAAGTCTTTGCATGACACCATTTTCTTGAAATATTTTTCGTACCTCCGCACTTTCGAATTCTTCTCCATTGTCACTCAGAAGCTCTTTCACGTTGTGTCCCATAACTTTTATCTCGGCTAACACTTGCTTCAGCTTTTGACTTACTTCCGACTTCTGTTTCAGGAAATATACGTATCGAAATTTCGAAAAATCATCTTTGAATAGTACAAAGTATCTGCATTTGCTCATTGAGTACGGGAAAGGTCCACATACATCAGCATGTATCAATGCTCCTGCTTCTGTCGTCCTCTCTCTCGTGCCAAACTTTTGCCTGTGCGCCTTGCAATAAATGCAGTCTTCGCAAATTTCGCTATCAAGTTTCAGTTTAATCTCAAGCTCTCTTTCAATGACTCTTTTCACATGAGTCTTACTTTGATGTCCCAATCTTTCATGGTATAGCTGAAGTAAATTCTTTGGGTCTATCGTGTTTATTTCTACAGATTTTAAAGGCTTTCGGTTTGTCAAACGTAGTTTATACAGACCTCCTTGTATCTGCCTGTTTCCAATAAGCATGACTTCTGACTCCTTTGACTGATAATTTACATTCTGTTGCTGTTGACATAAAAGTACTGTTTGATAGTCTATCTTGTGCTGATAAAACCGAGAATAGATTTTTCTTCACGCTGGGTACGTACCAAACATCGTTCAGCGTGATCAGTTGTTTACAATCTCTTCCTACGTCAGCTTCAACTATTAGTGTTCCTTTTCCTAGCACCTTAATGGCTTCTCCATTCGCAGTGGTTACTGTGTATGAGTCGTCAAAGTAGTGGAATGACTCAAACAAATCATCTCTATTTGTTACATGACTTGTGGCTCCATAATCTATGAACAAGTTATCATGGTCTTCATCCATCTTACTGTTAACTGCCATAAAACTCATGTTCACATTTGTATTTGGAACGCTCTTTGTCGTTGACGGTTTTGGTGGTCGTCCATCAGACATCCATTTTTCGCATTGTTTCACTCTATGACCAATCTTACCACAATAATGGCATTTATCTTTCGTGATCTTCTGTTTTACTTTCTTCTTTTGAACATTTAGGACCTCTATTTCTTTATCTTCATCTTTGCTTAATAGTGCTCGCTCATATGTACAAAGTTAGCTCGTGAAGTTTTCTACTGTCCTTTCGGACTTTGTAATCAAAAGCCAACTAGATTTAAAAGAGAAGTATTTTTCTGGTAAGGTGTCAAAAATTTTGCAAATCAAGAAGATCTCCGGTAGCTCACCTTTATTTTCAGTTTTCTTCATCTCTTGTTCCAGTTCTGACCATATATTCTTCATTTTTGACAAATGAGTTGACGTGTCATTGTCGGACTCTTTCTTGTAGCCAAAGAACTTCATGCAAAGGTCATATGCTCGGTCTTGTGATACACCTGAATAGATTCGCGATTCCAGCGGGAGATGAACAAGCAAAAAACAAAACGTCAAGAGGCACTTCTTCGTGAGGAGGAGAAACACTATAACAAGCAAGTACAGCAGGTTCCCAAACAGGAAACACCACACCAACATCAATCCCGCCCACGTGAGAGACAAATTAGAGGTGAACGTAGTTATGCTAATATCACCGCCAACAAGCAACAGCAAGAGACAACAAGACCGGGTTGCAAACTCTTAAAAAAAGACTTCCTCGAGATATTCGAGCGTTGTTTCAGAGAACTTCGAGATGCCATCTTTAACTGCAACTGGAACTAAGAAACAAGTGCGAATAATGCACATTAACGTGCAAGGCCTCCGAGGCAAATTTATTGAAGTCAAGCATACCGTGAAGAAGTATAACGTTGACATTCTCATACTCAACGAGATAAAAATTAACCTGGACGAACAAAGGTATAACATACCTGGCTACGATAAAATTTTCGAAAGAAAACAGCAACATCTAGGCACCGTAATGTATATCAAACGAGGCCTAAGATGGGCTCAAACTCAGCTGATAGACAGTATCCATGACGCGGACAGACGCATCGAGGGATGCAGTATCAATCTTTACACCAACCATCTAACTTATGACAAGATCACTATCAAGGGCATCTATATACCGATACCAAGACAAGCAGACCTCGTTGACGAGTTCGAAACGCTGATACTTGGTGAAAGCGCCATCATCATAGGAGACTCGAACCTACGTATGAAACAACTTCACCACACGAGAGATGTGGGCCTGGGCATCGTACTTCGCGACGCAATCCAATGTCGCGTTTCCACGATGTATAGAATAATTTTGTAGGTAGGTAGAAGAAGAAAAGACTAAAGATCAATTTAAAAAAATAATTTAATTTCCAAAGAAAAAAATTAACTTGGACCGACACGCTGCCGCGTGTCAAGATAAAAAAAAGTTAGGTAGAAGGGTCGTAGGTTTATCACACGATTGTGGGTACGATCTGACAATTTAAAATACCACTCCCCTGGTAGTAGTGTAGTGTTGTCCGGCGCAGTCTTAAGGCTGTAGATTGAGTTCCGGAACTGATGAGGTGGAGTGATCTTCGGAGATGTGGTGTATTTATAGGTGGTAAGTATACTCCGTAGAAAAGAAACCCTGAAATGCACACAATTTAGGCATTCAGCAAAATGTCCGATTTCCTACTATGACTGCAACATAGAACTCAGTAGCGGTGAAAAGTAGTAGGTAATGATCGATGAATATGAGTAGTGGTATTTGATACTAAATAGTGATAGATAATGAAGCAGTCATAGCATTGCACACTTTTTATTTAAAGTTACATATTATATAATATGGGAAGAATAAAAAATATAACAAAATTATTTTCTAATATGTAGGTCGTTGACAGCTTTAGATTTCAATGAAGAATTAGATAGTAAGAAAGATATATAACGGCAGAACCTTTAAATGAATATACATAAACAATCTACACAAAAGAAACTACGTTCTACAATGACTAGCAGTTTTAGCACGTACATATTTTACACTAATGAATTTACTAGGACGGTGAACATGTAGGTATTAAAATGAAGCTACGATCATAGCGAATAATGATTGTATAAAATGTAGATGATTACTATGAACTACGAACACAATAGTTATTACCAATTACTACGCAGTAACATAAAATAATGTACAACACTCACCCAAGTGGGGTTTAAACACTAACACACTTTATATGTATAGATATACGGCGTTTTTTTAGAACAATGTACGCGTTGGTACTATTTAAATTTATATTTAAATTATGAGTTTATAAAAAAATTTAGGAACAACTCAGCAGTAGCGTAGTATTTCGTCGAGTGCATGATATGCAAAAAATTTCACGATGAGCGGAACCTGCGAGTGAACGGACGGTAATCCCGTTCATTGCATGCAACACTTCACTCAATGAATACAGCGTAGGCGATACACAGATTAAAAAATAAAAAGTAACTAATGTTTCTGTATTATTAATTAGTATAATAAGGTAAGTTGTAGGTTTAAGTCTACAGTTTTGTTATTTTAGATATTTAATTAGGTATTAGAATAAGGTTTAAATTGTTATAAAAATTACCGTAATAGGTTTAAGATTGTAGTTTTAAAATCGTAGTCTTATAAGATTCCATTACATTGCTCTGCAAAAATTGAAGGCGTTACATACCCCCCTTTTTAGGATAGGATTTTTCCTGAGTAAAAATCCGCTTCCATACTGAGCAAACTACATATGCCTTTAACTTTTCCTACTGCTATAAGGTTACAACTCATTCATCACACAGTTACAACATACAAACATCTCACTTTCACTCAATTGCATTCACCACTTTATAGATCGTGGTGTTGCTGTCTAATATACAGAGAATTTCAATTTGTTTCACAAAATTCTCACCTATAACAGTAGTAGGTGTTAATTTTGTTATGTCATTTTAACTATACTTGTACTGTCTCGATTACCTAGAATTATACAATAGACAACTGTCTTAACTTTTAGGTCGCTAAGACAACAAAATTATCTTGACTTTTAGGTCATCAAGATAAATATCCATTTTTAATTTCCTAGGTGTCTTTAAGATTAATGGTACTTACAGAAGATAAAGTTTAATTTAGATGAGACATATAGTACCGTTTCTAGATTAAATTATAGACATAATTGTTGGAAGGTTTAGTAGCCAAGTATATTATAGGGCAGAAAAATTACAAAAAGCAAAAAAAACTATTTTAATGTTGTTAAGATGTGTAATTATTTATTTTAAAATCTTTAACATGCCAGGTTCCTAAATTATTACCATTCATATCTTCAATTACATAGACTAATGGTGATTTCTTAGAAATTATACGACATTTAATATATTTTGGAGCTAATTTTTTTGAGAATTTTTTGTCCTTGTCGCTTTGATAATACGTGCGTTTCCACACCGTATCACCTACATTAAATTCAAAACTTTTTCGGCGCAAATTGTAGTGTTCGCTGTTTCGTGAATGTGCTTTGAGTAGTGATAGTTGCACTTTCTCAAAGATCTTACGAAGAGATCCCAAGTTTTCAGCGTATGAATCTCTAGGACTGAATATTAAATCATCAGCACTTTCAACATCCGTATAGTGTGAACCACAAGACACAAGTTCACGGCCAAAAACTAAAAATGATGGAGTGTACCCAGTAACCTCGTTTACCGAACTGTTTAGGGCAAATTGGATTTTAGGTACATTTGAATCCCAAGATCGATGATCATCCCCAATGAAACTTGATATTGCAGTGATAATCGTTTTATTGTAACGTTCGACCAAATTTACTTGAGCCGTATATTTAGGACAGTAGTGCACGTTCGGAATTTTGTAGGTTGCATACAATTGTTTTAGGGTATTGCTGACGAATTGTTTTCCGTTGTCCATTAGAACGGTGCTAGGTATACCATGTACCAAGAAAACATTATCTTCGAGAATTCTAGCTATGATTTCAGTAGTAGCACGACGAATAGGAAAAATTAGGGTGTATTTAGAGAAACAGCATGTTACGACAAAAAGATAGCAATTTTGTCGTCTGGTTGGTGGTAGAGGTCCAACAAGATCCATGCTGATAAATTGAAAAGGTCTAGAGCAATCTTTAGGACGACCCATCTCTCCAAGTGTTGCGTGGTTAGCACATTTATAAGAGATACAGGTGTCACAGTTGTTTACAAAATTTGAAACGTCACGATGCATATTAGGCCAGAAAAACTTTAAAGAGAGACGTTTGTAGGTTTTAAAGATACCAAAATGACCTGAAGTTGGATCACAATGGTTTTTGGTAATTAAATCAGTACGGTATTCAGAAGGAATAACCTCTTTCCATTCAAACTCCCTTACTAGTGGGTTTAAACTTTTAATAAAACGATATAGTTTACCATTAGACACTCGGTAATTAAGAAACGATAAAGGAGAATTAACGCAGCCATTATAGATATTTAAAAACCAAGGATCAGAAGTTACAGGTATTGAAGTACTAGGATTTGTATCTATAGTAGAGACATTTATAGCACGAGAAAGACTGTCTGGTACAACATTATCTTTTCCGCGACGGTGCTTAATTTCAAAGTTATACGCCGATAGACGAACACCCCAGCGAGCAAGACGTCCAGTAGGGTTATTGATGTTCAAGAACCATTTTAGAGCAGAATGGTCTGTGTAGACTGTAAATTTCTTTCCATTCTCGAGGTAGCATCGCCAATGTTCGATAGAAGTGAGAACAGCCAAAGCTTCACGTTCTGTAGCACTGTAGTTACGTTCGCTTTGAGATAGAGATTTGCTCATGTACGCTATTACCTTCTCAGTACCGTCAATAGTTTGAGTTAATACGGCACCGATACCGTAGTCACTCGCATCAGTATGCACTTCGAATGGCATAGAATAATTAGGGCAGGCTAATATAGGTGCAGAGATTAACCTTTCTTTTAGTTTTCTGAAGGCATTATCAGCTTCATTAGACCATGAAAAAGGTAAAACGTTTTTACCTTGAGAAGTTAGTTTATTCAAGGGAGCAGCCAGAGAGCTAAAATCTTTTATAAACCTACGGTACCACGATGCAGTGCCTAAAAATCGACGTACTTCCTTACGGTTTCTAGGAACCGGGTAGTTTACAATGGCTTCAATTTTAGTAGGATCAGCATGTAAACCATTGATATCAATAACATAGCCCAAATATTTTAATTGTTGTCTAAAGAAAAGGCATTTTTCAAAATTTATAGTAAGATTAGCATATTTTAATTTTTCTAGAACGCGGAGTAAAAGTGATATATGTTTCTCAAATGTTGGAGAAATTATAATTATGTCATCTACAAATACAAAAACTAGGTTTTCAAATTCTGGACCATAAAATAAAATATCCACCAATCTCTGTTGTGTGGCAGGCGCATTGGTGAGTCCAAATGGCATACACTTGAATTGATAAGTGCCACGTGATGGAACATAAAAAGCGGTCTTGCAACGATCTTCTTTTCTAATCGGAGTTTGCCAAAAACTTTTAGAAAGGTCTAGACTTGTTAAATACTTAGCATCACGAAGATTGTCAAGGATTTCGGAAATATAGGGTAGACTATAAGCATCCTTCTTAGTGATAGCGTTCAATTTTCGGCTATCAAGACAAAACCTGAGGTCGCCGTTCTTTTTAGGAGTTAAGAGGACCGGTGATGACCATGGACTATCGCAAGGCTCAACTACATCTTCCTTTACCATTTCATCAAGCTGCTCAACTAGAATTCGCTGCTTTTCAGGAGACATTCTATAATATCTTTGACGAATTGGTAAAGCATCTCCAGTGTCGATAGTATGCGTAATTAAAGAGGTACGGCCAAGACCACATTTTTCATATGAAATTTGTCGAAATTGTTGTATAATATGATCAGCTGTTATTTTTTGTGTAGTAGTCAAGTGATCATAAGAGCATAATTGATTAGCATTATTTACAGATATTTCACCTAATGTTGTATCTGCATGTTTTAGAGTAATATTATCTAAATATGTAGGAAAAAGACCAAAGTGATTCCAAAAATCCATACCCAAAATTAATTCAGTTTGAATACCTGGTGCAACGTACGCTGTTATAATATGTAGTTGGGTAGCAAAAGAAATGGGTAGATACAAAATACCAATAGGATAAATTTTTTCTCCACCAGCTGCGATGAATTGTAAATTAGTATTACAATTGTGTAATTTAAATCCGGAATCTATAAATTGTTGATGTTTATTTTTGCCTAGTATTGTTACTGCGGAACCTGTATCCAAAAGACCCACAACAGATTGACCGTTAATGATTACTGAAGCATAAGGACGACTATTAATGTTAGTAGATTTAGAATTTAGGATTGAGTTGACATAGTAACAAGAAGAATATTTAGAGAAAAAATCTAGCCAGTCTTTCCATTCAGTCTCATCAAAATTGCCTTTAGAATTAGAGCTATTATGCAATATGTCATCACAATCCAAGCTTCCTAGTTTTTTGGACTGGATGTAGCAATATTACAATCTGGACAGTCAGGGTATCGCACATCCTTTTTACCGCATTTAAAGCAAATCAAGAAATGAGGTTTAGTGCACATGCGAAGTGAGTGAGTATTATTTCTGCACCTAGGGCAAAACATTTTACCAGCTGGTTCAGTTGACACTGCCGCAACAGGTAAATTATTAGAGTAGTTTTGTTTATTTGCTTCATCTTTGTTTATTGCATTAGAATAATAGTGTTTTTGATAGCCGAAGTGTTTGTAAGAAGTAGGTTGTTGATTGTAATTATTAGTGTAAGTATTTGTTTTCTTATAGTTATTATAGTTACTAGGGTATGTTTTTTTATTAAGATAGTTGTTAGAAGTTGAAGGCATATCAGAAGATTTATTATAAGCAAATTCAGGTGCTAGACTTGCCGAATTTGATTTCGAAGTTTCGTTAAACTGTGCGAAACGTGATTGTATGTTCTCATAGTTTCGACAAACATTCTCTAGATCCTCTGTGTTTTTAATTTCCGCACAAGCAGCTAGTGTACTTGCGTAACAGGGTCGTATGTTATGTAGTAATATTTCTAATTGTTCGTCTTCTGAAGGTGTTTTATTTAGTTTAGAGAACATACCGTGCATTATGGCGAGATAAACTGTTATGTTTTCCCTTTCCCCTTGCCTACGCATACGAATCTCTGCCATTAGCCTATAGTCGTAATCTCTATGACTGAATGCTTCCTTCAAAAATAACGTAAGCTCATTCCAAGAATTAATCTTGGGCTGAACTCGACGGTACCAGTGCAGGGCATCATCAGCAAAAATTTCGTAAGCGAAAGATAATAGCTTACTAGAGGGCAGACCACGTGACACTATAAATTCTTCACACTTTTGAATGAAAGATCTAACGCAAGTTTTTCCGTTAAATTTTAATTTAGCAATGTCCGCTGCTACGCCGCGATCACATGTTACATTAACTGCGGTAGTTGGTTCAGAAGGAATCTCGGGTGCATGCTCTTTAGGGTAAGATTGACTAGCTGTAGGTCTCAGATGAGAAATTTCTTTCAGTTGTAGATTAAAGTTAGAATAACAAGTTTTGTAAATATCGGTTGTATCCTCGGTTCGACTTATACGATTTATTCTATGGTAGACATGGTTAAGTATGTTTTCAGTCCTCGAAAACAAATTTTTCTCAAATTTCGCCTTAAGGGCTACTAGGTTAGCTTGAGATTTTAGCAACGTTTCTTTAACGCCTTTCAAATCATCAGCAGGTGTAAGATGTGACTCTAGTATGTCATCTGCAGGTAATGTGACTGAACTCTTAACGATTTGCTTTCTGAGATCTGCCACTGAATCAGCAGGAGTACCACCACGAACTGAAACTTCATACTCCAACTCAGCTTTTTGGAGCGAAAGATATTTGATAGGATAAGCCATGTTTTTTTTTTTTTTAAGAAAGATACCAAGAAATATAAAGTGTTTTTTCCCGATGAGTGTGTGTTGTACAAAAATACAAGAAAGCACAGACAGTTAAAGTAAATACAGTATGAAATGAAATTACGTTGAGCTTGAATAGCTAGTGCATGGGTAGTGTTAAAATAAAATTAGGTAGAAAACAAATAATAGTAGTAGTAATTTAGATTTTAAGATACTTAATATATAAATAGGCTACACATGAACTAGCTGGTACAAAAAATTAAGCCCCGCACTAAACTAAATACTAATGAGCAGCCTTCACTAAAAATAACTATAAAGCACAAAAAAAAATCAGAACGCACTCAAAACCGTGTGATAAAATAGTTGGGCGCCACTGTCGCGTTTCCACGATGTATAGAATAATTTTGTAGGTAGGTAGAAGAAGAAAAGACTAAAGATCAATTTAAAAAAATAATTTAATTTCCAAAGAAAAAAATTAACTTGGCCCGACACGCTGCCGCGTGTCAAGATAAAAAAAAGTTAGGTAGAAGGGTCGTAGGTTTATCACACGATTGTGGGTACGATCTGACAATTTAAAATACCACTCCCCTGGTAGTAGTGTAGTGTTGTCCGGCGCAGTCTTAAGGCTGTAGATTGAGTTCCGGAACTGATGAGGTGGAGTGATCTTCGGAGATGTGGTGTATTTATAGGTGGTAAGTATACTCCGTAGAAAAGAAACCCTGAAATGCACACAATTTAGGCATTCAGCAAAATGTCCGATTTCCTACTATGACTGCAACATAGAACTCAGTAGCGGTGAAAAGTAGTAGGTAATGATCGATGAATATGAGTAGTGGTATTTGATACTAAATAGTGATAGATAATGAAGCAGTCATAGCATTGCACACTTTTTATTTAAAGTTACATATTATATAATATGGGAAGAATAAAAAATATAACAAAATTATTTTCTAATATGTAGGTCGTTGACAGCTTTAGATTTCAATGAAGAATTAGATAGTAAGAAAGATATATATCGGCAGAACCTTTAAATGAATATACATAAACAATCTACACAAAAGAAACTACGTTCTACAATGACTAGCAGTTTTAGCACGTACATATTTTACACTAATGAATTTACTAGGACGGTGAACATGTAGGTATTAAAATGAAGCTACGATCATAGCGAATAATGATTGTATAAAATGTAGATGATTACTATGAACTACGAACACAATAGTTATTACCAATTACTACGCAGTAACATAAAATAATGTACAACACTCACCCAAGTGGGGTTTAAACACTAACACACTTTATATGTATAGATATACGGCGTTTTTTTAGAACAATGTACGCGTTGGTACTATTTAAATTTATATTTAAATTATGAGTTTATAAAAAAATTTAGGAACAACTCAGCAGTAGCGTAGTATTTCGTCGAGTGCATGATATGCAAAAAATTTCACGATGAGCGGAACCTGCGAGTGAACGGACTGTAATCCCGTTCATTGCATGCAACACTTCACTCAATGAATACAGCGTAGGCGATACACAGATTAAAAAATAAAAAGTAACTAATGTTTCTGTATTATTAATTAGTATAATAAGGTAAGTTGTAGGTTTAAGTCTACAGTTTTGTTATTTTAGATATTTAATTAGGTATTAGAATAAGGTTTAAATTGTTATAAAAATTACCGTAATAGGTTTAAGATTGTAGTTTTAAAATCGTAGTCTTATAAGATTCCATTACATTGCTCTGCAATAATTGAAGGCGTTACACCAACGCGGCTCCGTCAGACTCGTTAACACAGGTCAACCATCTCGGCCCACGAGTCCAGGAAATAGTATACTCGACACAGCAATCGTGAACCATGATCACTCACTATTAGAGTTTAAGTGCCAGCAAAGGGAGTGTATTTCGTCAGACCACCTCCCGTGGACATTGGATGTAATAATCGATAGCGACTATGAACAACCGATGAGTCGTGACTTCATGCAGATAAAAGGTACCCGAGAAGGCAGACAAGCTTTTGAAGAGCTGCTGGCTAATAATATGAACTCAGAACTACTGATCGCCTCAAACGACGACTGTGAAATGTACATCACGGAATTTGAGGAGGCTGTAGCCAAAACACTCGACGAGTTGGCCCCGCTGAGAATCATTGACCCCAAAGACAGACTTCCAACACATATAAGGGAAAGAATAGCGGAGCGTAACGCCAAGAAGCAGCGTGCCTGGAGACTTCGATACACTGATCTAAGGGCAGTGGCAAGAAGGCAATACAATGCCTGTAAACATCAACTGGCTAAAGAAATTATTCAACATAAAGAAGCAGAGTGGACCAAGGTACTCGAAAGCACTAAAGATAACAGAAAACGCCTATGGGCCATGCAAAGAGCGATGAAAAAGCCCATCATGAAGCAGCCTCATTTCAGCGATTGCACCAACGAATTAGAAGTCATCGATAGAATGGTCGATACAGCCATAGTCAAGGAAGCTGCTATTGATGCAAGTGATGAATGCACAGAAATTTTTACACCATTTGCACCACTCGATAGAAACTCGAAGCACGAGCTCAAATTAGCTCTTAGACGCTTTAAAAACAGCAAAGCCCCCGGACCTGACGGCATCAAAGCTGACATACTCAAATTAGGCGGCGACACCATTATTGCCATATTCAAACGAATTATGGACTACGTACTCGAGACGGGTTATTTCCCTAAACGATGGAAGAGCAGTACGTGTATTTTTTTGCATAAGGTGGGTAAGGATCACAGTGATCCTAAATCGTATAGACCCATCAGCCTACTGAACATTATGGGCAAATGGGCTGAAAGAATAATACTCAACCGCATCGAGACAGAGTTAAGCGAAATAATACCGAGCCACCAGCATGGGTTCACGAGAAACAGAGGCACCGCCACTCAAATTCTTCGTACAGGTAAATACATCGCCGATGCACTGCACAAGGGTCATAGCGTCGCCATGATATCGACTGACCTCAGCAAAGCCTTTGATTCAATTAATCATAAAGGGCTCTGTCGAAAACTGATCGACGCTGGAGCACGTAATAACATCGTAAAGATGATCGAAAACTATCTGAGCAACAGGACAACAAGAGGTAGCTTCAGAACCACTTTAGGAACAGCGCAGCATGTACCATACGGGGTGCCCCAGGGATCGATACTCGGTCCGGCGATCTTCAACCTCTATGTAGCTGACCTACCAAACGAAAGAATAGCAGGGCAGATGTTGTCACAGTACGCCGACGACCTATGTATATTGAATGCAGCCGTAAGACCGGATCACGCTACGCGCCGTGCTGAATGGGCCGCAATTGACATAATAGACTACTACAAAAAATGGGGTCTCAAATGCAATGTTGATAAAACAGAGTGTATTATGTTCACACACAAGAGACCAAGACTCAACAATTGAAACACAGGGTATCGCAATTATGTACTTATACGCATATATTATATCGCATTCAAACAAGAAATAAAATACCTCGGAGTTTGGTTGGATAAAAGGCTTACGATGAATAAGCATGCCAAGGAAAACATTGAAAAGGCCAAGAGAGTCAGAGGAGCGTTGCACCCAATTATCGGCTACCGTTCCAAGCTAAGCATCGACATCAAGCTGCTTGTTATTCAAGCATGCTTACTGCCAGTGATAGACTACGGAGTAGTACAACTGCTATCGAGGTACAGCAAAACCAACCTGCTCAAGCTTGAGAGGCAGTATAAAATGGCGTTAAAGAGCGCCGCAAAGCTACCCAGACGCACTGACACAGATTTACTCTGGGAAATGGTGCAACAAGACCCGTGGCACATTCGTGCGCATTATCTCCAAGGCGACATGATAGAACGTCTCAAATCTCTGTCGATTGAAGGGTTACAAGAACAAGGGCCGGCGTACACGCGATATGGACAACATAACCCCTTCCTTTTCGCAACTAGAGTAGGTGAAATTGAGTACATCAATAAAAAAGATAGGGACAAGCCGCTCTTTAAACGACTGGCCCCCTTCCAACAGCGTAGGCTCTGACTTTAGAGTCACGCAGTAAAGTAATAAGCGGCTTGCCGCTGGGGCTAATCCCCACTGCTTTATCGTTTTCCTTACTTAAATTATATAATCACTAGCAATAAAGGAAACGACTAGGATAGGTTTCAAAAGCTCCTACTCTACGGACAAAATGAAACACGCCATTGTAAAATGAGATTTTTAAGTGACATGTAACATAAAAACTAGTGAAATAAAATAATATTCTGATTCTGAATAGATTCGGGTCAATTCCGCCCATATCTCTCTTGCTTCGTTAAATCTCATAACTTTTTGAAGATTTTCATCCGAAAGATTTGTGGTAATTAATAATAGAGATGCGCTATTGATTTTCTGATAGGTTTTCAACTCTGAATTATATTTTTCACAGTTTTCTGGATCCGACATTTGAGGTTTACTGACCTTTTCTTCAACTATGTCTAGAAGTCCCAGTCCTCTCATAGCTGCTGTGATTTTGTATTTCCATGTCGACCAATTCGAATCGTTTAAGACCTAAAAAAACCTTTATTTTTGTTGCTTCTAAGATAGCTTGCCCCATCTTGCAGACAAAAAATTGTTTTTCTCTTCCTTAATCTTTCGACGGAACTTCTTCTGAATCTTACAACTCTTACGTTTTGCAATACTTTCTACTCAAAACGTCTTTCACTCTGCTATCATGTTAACGTTTTATAACGTTTGCTACCGATTATTATGAATAAAAGGTAAAAATCGTAAGATATTATTGTTTATTCAGCCAATGAAAAATATCAATTGTCACACTTTTAATGTAGGCAACCGGTCAGCTCTAACCATAGCTCAACACACCAATGAGTATACGAACTCTAACATTTCTGCTGATGAACCTACTTAGTTATACAATATCTATATATATATATATATAAATCAATGCCACTTTTCGTTGTAATGTTATAACTCAACAACGCCTTTACCGATTTGGCTAATTTTGGTCTTGAATTATTCGTGGGAGTCCAGGGAAGGTTTGTACGAAGAGAAAATTTTAAAAAAGTTTTGAAAAAGTGTAAAATCACACACATCTTTCTATACTCCCATATACAAACAATTTGTACTATTAATACTTAAAAGCGTAGCGAAGCACGTACCGGGCCGCTTGTATTATATATATTGACGGGCCCGTTGGCGTGGTTGCTGTTGGCAAATGCTTGCTTTTCACGCCGGAGGTCGTGGGTTCGATTCCCACCCAGGACAGATATTTGTGTGCATGAACATGTCTTTTTGTCCTGAGTCTGGGTGTAATTATCTATATATGTATGTATTTACAAAATAAAACTAGTATATGTAGTATATCAGTTATCTGGTTTCCATAGTACAAGTTCTGCTTAGTTTGGGCTAAGATGTCCATGTGTAAATAATGTCCCAGGATGTTATTTTTATTATATTATTATTATTATTATACACAAAAAACACACAGTATTTTAACGAAATGTTTGTCAATTTAAACAATTTTCTTTAATAAACGTTTACACTCAGTCTAAGAGGATTTACTTGCTTCACCGAACTAAATAGCCAGAGGATATTCGATGTGCTCTATTACATAAACTTAGGCTAAATTCACATATAAAGAATTCAAAGGTTTATTTCGATAACCTCATGTTTCAGCAGTGATTGCTAAGGAATACTGTACTGTAATATCTGTTGCTCTATATGCCAGGTAGGTGGTAATGTCCCTTTAATATGAAAAATATTAGTAATCTTGAGTGATTTTTATGACCGCTTTTGAGTAGAAATCTCGGACAGTACTTGGAATAAAACACCAGGGAGCGCTTCTTCTTATATTCCAACAGTATCTTAGCGCTAACGCGTTCCATATATTAGCCGTGCTAGATGAAGTAAAGTCAGCGACAAGTCTGGGGATACAATTTAACCTTGGTAGTAGGTATCTTTATTATATTAATACTAAGTGTGGTTTTTGTAATAATTATAATAGGTCATTTATTTCTCTAATTTTAGGTACATAGTATCTTAAACATAATAACAGTTTGATAGCTTAGATTTAGACATTTGTGAGAGCTGAAGTCTATAGGTACTGGGTTCAAGACCTGTATGACAGATCTCCAGGCAATCATCCTCCTAAATTACTAAATCATATGCGGCTATTAGTAAATTCAAAACGGAACTATCATTCTATTGGTATTGAGAGGAAACCTGATAAAAGAAAGTGGATTGAGTATAATATGGCTCTTAATATTAAGTATAAAATAGTGGTTGTGTGGTATAAGGTATTTAAGTGACTACTCTAATAATATTTTCGGTCTGAGCGTAGTCCAGTATAGATAACCAGTTCGATCTTTTTTTTTTTATTTATCTATACAAATAAATAAAATTGGAGTGTCTTTTTGTAATATTGAAATAGCCGGTTTTTACTACATAAATATGAATATACATACGGTACATACACCAAAATATCATTTTTTACAATTTTTGTCTGTCTGTTTGTTCCGGCTAATCTCTGAAATGGCTGGACCGATTTTGACGGGACAGGTAGCTGATGTAACAAGGACTAACTTAGGCTACTTTTATTTTAGAAAAAGTTTTTATTTTACTAAAAAAACGAAATAAACTAATTAACACGCGGACGAAGTCGCGGGCACAGCTAGTAGTAAATAAAACTGCTAAGAAAATTATAGGACCGTTCGTTAGGCATCTGTATCGTAGACTACAAGTAACTTGCGTGACTACGAAGACTTACGTCTCTCTATAGCGTGCGACCAAAGATATTATAATATAACAAGATTGCGCACTGAGGGAGCAAAAACGGCCCGAGCAAGAAGTAGCTGTTTTGGATGGCATCTCCTTCTAATAGAGTGACCATGCGTCGTGGAATTATGCGAATGTTTCAACGCGCCAAATTTAAAATTTTGTTTTTATGAGAATGAATAAACTTACTTTTGAAGTATAATCTTACTACCTACATGTGCAGTGCTTTTAAAGTTACTGTTCGCCCCACTGCATACCTAGTTATACGTATTCGAGATGTTTTCGTTACTTATACTTTCTTTATTTTGTATGCCTCTCTGCAAGCAATATAAATTAAATTATACCAAGATTATTTGTAGATTTTTTAAACGTTTGGAAATTATATAATTATTTATAGTACAATTCCCGCCTAATGTAAGTGTGAGTAGTGGTAGATATTTTGAACAAAGGCAATAGACTTTCCAAATATTATATATTCGTAATATATCCAAATAGTTTTCAAGTATATTATATGTTTTATTTACTTATATTCTTTTTCGCAACAAGTGTTTTGTGTCAGTCGGCTATAGTATTCTAGGATAATTATTGTAATACATATATTCAATATAGATTAGATTGTGAAAATCAGGTAACACTAATAGACTACAGGCCCGATTTTTAAATTTATTCCACGGATAGTACTATACTCACTACCTTAATTGAAAATATCTTCTAAGTGGCTTAATCCAAACAACTGAGATAATTTTATATCTTTTGTTATTAATAAGAGTGTAGCAATTGTCTATTTCTTACCTATTTACTCATAACAAACACTGACACGAGGAAACAGTAGCCGTTTAACGTTTTAGTGTTAGATATAGTGAAATAGACAATTATTCATCATCATCATCATCATCATTACAGCTTAAATAAGTCCACTAATGGACAAGCCTCCCTCAAGAATCATCTTGAGGGGATATGCCATAATCGTCACGCTTGGCAGGCGGGTTGGCGATCGCAGTATGATGGTCGTAGTACTCAGAAGGAAGCTGCTTCCCGTCCTCTGGTAGATATTCCCTCGGGTCGACTTCTACGCCCCCCACGGGATGAGATGGGGTGATGATATTCTGATTCTGATATTTGTCGCCGTCACCACACAGCAGACAATTATTACGTAGGTATAAAATACCTAATATACATTACGACAGGTTGGAAAAATCGTTTGTTGTAAGAGGCAACAATCTCGAGTAGGTATGCTTAGTGGCTGGTAGTGGGGAATAGTATTTTGTGTCAATGTGCAAAAACTCTAAAACAAATGTGAATGTTATTTGTAATAAAACAGTTAATTGCTATATCAGATTATTATTTACCGGGAACAATATTCATCCATTTTTGTTTAATTCCTCGTTTTTGGGAAATCTAGAAAAACGATCCATTAAATACGTAACGAATGGTTACCCTGTTGCTGAACTTAGCAAAAATATAGAAACATTACAAGATAACAATTACTTGTGAAAAGATATACCACTCCCCAGATGACCCTCACTTTTACACCCTTTTACGCAACAAGTTAAAACCATTTTTAAGCAAATTGGAACTGGATTGGAGCACAATACGATAAATAATTTCAAAACAAACATTCGCCATATTTGTTTACAAATTGAGTGTGGTAAACGTCATTTCTTATAAATACTGCTATTGAATTTACTAAACCCAAATTAAATGTATTTAAAAAGCTATCAAAGAATAAGACATAGTTTAAAAAAACGTTGTGTACGTCTTAAATAAATAAAAATTATTTAATTATAGTTATATGAAAACATAATCCTAGGTGTTTGACCAAAAATTCTACTATTTTATACGTCAAGTAAGTTATTTTTAGGCTGGCCATCTGTTAGACAGGGACAGATTCCAAAACGAGAGCCTCTCAAGTGGTCCGTTTTTTCCTATTGGTACACTACAAAGAGAAATGGACTGTATCTTAAAGACTTTGAGTTCATTTTACTTTGAACTAAATCTTGGAGTGCGCAATCTTGTTATATTATAATATCTTTGCGTGCGACAGATAAATTTAACAGCAAGACATCACTATTGTAATTGATAAATAATTTGCGTTCAGGAATTAAAAAAATATGTTGACAGTTTAATAGTGAAATAAAATTATACTTTGCTGTTATAATGACATAAATATAAATAGGAAACGATAATTCCAAAGAGAATATGAGAAACTGATAATTTGTATATGATTCTATAATTTAAGAGTCCAAATTTTTTATGATATAGAGATTTCGCAGACAGCATAATTTCGTTTAGTAATTAACTATTAAACGTAGTTTGTTATATTCTCTTTGTTAACTTTTAGGAAATGTCAAAAACATAATAGTCAAAATCAAAGACGTCAAAATAAAACTCCCGTGTTGTTTTGGTTGAAATGTTATTCATTACTAGTTCAAAATGAAAACATTCTCAATTAACGATATACCTGAATTTTCTAAGAAAGAACGTATTGTTGTGGTCGGTGTGTTTGGAAAGTCGCCGTATCGCTACCCAAATAAAACAACCCCACTTTTACCTGCTGTGGGGTCTGAACAGGTCAGGACTTTTTCTCGATCTTTCAGTTCTTCTATGCTTACCTAACAACCAAGACTAGAACATGATTACTTGACTGTCTGTGTGTCGCAGTGATTAAGATAGTCGCCTTGCTACTTCGTCGGCTTCCTCGTATTCCGGGTTCGATTCCTCGGGCACACAAGATTACTATTTGTGTATTCTATACGCATATTCTGAATTGAAATGTCTGTGAATTGCATGTTTGAGAAGTTCCATAATAAAGTATATTTTCTTTGGTGTAAGCAGTGCCTTTACTAAAAAGGAACAATAGATTATGATTAAGTAATTTAGAGAAAGATAATGATGTAATTGTAGAATTGTGCCCCAACCAAATTGTACAATTCCTCACATATTTTTGGTTTTGTTTTAACCTGTACAAACTATGTCAGATGCCTCTATGAATGAAAACATCCAAGAATTCTATAGAGGTATTCAAAGGCCAATATTTGTCAGAAAGGAAATAGTTATAGATGTGGTTTACATGATCTAACAAAACATTGTAAAATTACTGTTTAACAACATTACCAAAAACATGTTATATTTTCTTCTAGACAACCTTTTGAGTCAATATTTTTAGGGGACAATTGCAAAAGAATTCTCTTTTGATTAAAGAAAGAGAATGATTAAAATTTGTTTACACACACTGGAAAAATAGCTTAAAATACATATAAAAAAAAAACCAAACATATAAATAAATACAAAAAGCATAACATACATACAAAAGAAAATCTTGCTGTTTTATGATAACTTCATTCTTTTGAACTTTGTTACATATTATTGAAAATAAAACTCTATCTTCAAAACATTGTGATTATATAGTTCCTATATAGAAATAGTGACTAGGTATATGATTTAAAGAGCGTAATTTTAATGTGGACACTAGCACCTTAGATTCATTTGCAATGCTAGCAATATGTTAGTGTTGTTCTGATTAATAATATTTTCTTGTAACCTTTTTATATATTTTTTGTGTTTCAGAATGGCATTGAATGTCATTGGGATGAGCATCGTAGCATCCTCTACCTCCACGCCGTAACATACCTCGACACCAAAAGGCTGGCAGCTCTAGCAGCAGATCTGAAGGAAGACCCCAAGAGTGCGGAGAAAGATGCTGATTCTGCTCACTGGCTGGTAGCCTCAGGAGAGCTGGCCGCAGAGTCTTGCAGAGCTATAGCACTATTGTTCCACTTGTGTCACATTGTGGTTCTATCTCAACCCACTTCGGTGTTTGATATGGGATATTTGCAGCTTTTTAAAGCTATTGATTCTTATAGGTAAGGCATCTTAGTCACTAATTTATCAAGGTACTATAAAAAGGATTTGATTCAAGTTATGGCCTGGTTTAGACCTGTTAAAGAAAAGTTTTTAATGATGTTTATTTAAAAAACTTGTTGTCTTGCATTATTCATGTTACTCATTTATCTACATGGGGTTGGAATCAGGTATTATAAGCAAACCCGATTTTAGAATATTATTTTTTTATTTATAGTTCAGCCTCATGGATTGACGATAGGCAGATTCAGTGCTGAAGGGTTGTACCAGTGGGCTTCACAGGTCTGCACCCGTGAGGCCCACTGGTACAATGCCTCATGGCAGATGCACTAACTTTAAATTTATTAAAATGTCAATTACTTACTATAATAAGATATACATTATCCACTGTGTACTATATAATACATAGCAATTTAATCCTTAGTAATATTATAAATGGGAAAGTAACGCTGTATGTCTTTCACACTTTCACCCGAAAACCTCTTCTTTTTTTAAAGGCAGAAGTGTGTGTGCCTGAGTTTGCGTACTTGTATATCCCGTGCAGATGGCTAGCCACCATTGTACCCGGCCGCTATGACCGAAATTGTACAATACAACGATGCGTACAGAATACTTAGGAAGCTACACCGTTGGTGTACTCGAGTATATTCGCTGAGGCCACAATCCCCGATTATTTCGCTATTATTAGGTCATGTGTCGCTTTGTTCTTGGTTAGTCTCCGTATATCTCGTTATAACATATGTACTATTACGTTATAACTTTGTTTAGGTGTTTGGACAATCCTATCTAAGCTTGTTTGTCCCTGCATCATGACATAAATAAAAAATTAATGTTGCACTACACGAATTATTATTTATTTTATTATTATTGTTATTTTTATTTATTTCATATCAGCATAATTTTCTGTTAATTTAAATTTAATTTAATTTTAATATTATTATGTTTTCTTTGTGATCATTTTATTCCATATTATTTGATGCCTGAAATGAATGAATTTATTATTATTATTATACATATGTACATGTTTCTAGAACTGAGCTGATGGCCCGCACCACAGCGGCTCTGGCCAATATTAACGCGACCGGTGCATGGGAGACCCACGGCCGCAGCTGCTGTCCTCGACTGCTGTTCTACTTCCGCCGAGCCCCCGCACCGCTGAGGAAGGCACCGGCCGCACTGAAGAGGCTGGAACATGCGGTGGAAGATCAACTGTACTTCCTATTGCGGAAGGCGAGGATTATAACTAACGTTTGGTATGAAGTTTAGCTGATATTTCTTAACATAATATTCCTAGTAAATAATTTTAGATGTCATTAACATGAAATGTATGGCGCAGTTATCTCTCATTAGTATAATAGTAGTTGTATAATAAGATTAGCTATATTGTTCCAAGAACTGTTATGAGACGGGAGGTGCGTGGATTTCCGCTTTTTGCGGTATCTTCTTGTCGCACTAACGCTGGGGTCGGTGCTTCTCTGCGTCGAATAGGCAATAATTACAATACTTTTTTCTCAGACCTTGATCTGTTCACACTGTCTGCTAATAAGTTTTGAAATTGTTTACTCCAGAAGATTAAAGAAATAGATCTGAACATTTAGATATTTTATAGACTCATAAGTAAGATTAAAAAAAATATATATGTTGTTTTATATAAATGCCATTACTTAAATTAAGTATGTTTAGCACTAGCTTCACTCATGCTTAGTTAAGTAGTTCCATGTTAAGACTATTTTACTTAAGATGTGGATAACGATGTGGGTTACTCATTAACAAATTGTATAAACTATAACTTAGTTATTAAGAAAAGTGTGTAACCGTTTGTATTCCCGTACAAATAAATAGCTAATTATTAATTGTAATAATAAATTATATCAGATTATATATATAGCAAGACGCTCTCACCGATCCGTAAGTGATTGGCGACGTTAAGCAACTACGCTCGCGGTCAGTCCATAGATGGGTGACCGCCAGAGTGGTTTAATTTGTGAGCGTCTCCGTGCTTCGGAGGGCACGTTAAGCTGTCGGTCCCGGTTGTACATTAGGCAACAGTCGCTAAGCCAAGTCAGAGGCCTACTGGGCGGCTTGAACAACTCTGACAGCAGGGTAACCACTGCCCATACGATAAGTAAGTAAGTAACATCCATTTTTGTTTGTTACATAATGAATGAACTTAACCACTATTGTTAGTTAATATCTTAAAGTTAATCATTAAAACAACATCCCACTGGAGTATATTTATCCATCCAACGTTCCAGTATTGGGTTGCCCCACCGTTACACAATCTGTTCAGTAGTATATACAATGTTTTGGCAATCCCATCAGCACCCGAAACGCGTGAATATATAATTAAATATGGATTTTAATCATCTGAAATAAATTATTATTATTGTATTTACTTTCGAGACATGAACTTCGGTAATTTTATAAGACTAAGCGAGATAGCTGCACTTTTTGGCCGACCCGGGATTTGAACCTAGAAACTCATTATATACGATTGAACAAGCTACCGCTACACCAATATCATCATCATCATCATCATCTTGACCCACCAATATGCCAGTGGGTCTGGTTTCCGCACTTAGTCCCGATGTGGACCATTGTACGTAAGCCACGGTGGCCTTTACTCCATCCAGCCCACCTCCTTCCAGAAGCATATTAGATCTCCCAAACTTCTCAGGGCCTCCGGAAGAGTTCTTGGTGAGCCCAAGGTTTCTCTCCGGATTTTCACGATGCCTGTGCACTCGAGGAGCACATGCGCGACCGTTTCGTCAGCGTCCATGCACGCTCTACACAGAGGGCTGTCAGTTATGCCAATAGTGTGAAAGTGTTTGTTGAGTGAGCAGTGTCCGGTGATGGTCCCCACCACAACTCGTAGGTTTTTCCTGTTGAGCCGTAGTAGACGCCGCTTCAGCTTACCATCCAGGCATGGCATTGCTTCTTTGGATTGTCTACAGCCCGATGCTGAGGACCACCAGATCTCGGACTGTGTGTGTGTGTGTTTTTGTAGCCATCTACGTATTTGAGTGAAGGGTATGGGCACAGTTGGTTCCGGTCCAATGGCCGCTGTGTTTGAGCCTCTCCTGGCTAGCTCGTCAGCTGCATCATTGCCCAGTGACCCGCTGTGTCCTTTGATCCATTGTAGAGTTATTGTGTTGTTGTAGTGTCCCGCAACATGTTCCAGTGCGTTATGGCATTCCAGTATTAATCCCGAGGCAAAGTGGTATCTTTCCAAGGATTGGAGTACTGATGCGCTATCAGATAGTATGCGTATGCAGGTGTTTGTGATTTTTCTAGCCTTAATTGCATGTGCTGCAAGGATGATGCCAACACACTCAGCCTGGTATACAGTGTTGAACGTACTTAGGGGCCTTGATATTTTGATGTTCAGGTCATTTGAGAAAACTCCCACTCCTGTTCCGGAGTCGGTTTTTGACCCATCAGTGTAGATTCTTCTCTCCGTTGGGTTCGGATGGTCACACTCTTCTTCAGTGAGTTGTATATTGTAGTGCTTCTGGAAATGGTGTGTTTTTAAGATTTTATCACTAGGTGATGCCATCATGGGTTGCCGTTTGATCGCGTCTTCGTGAATACGAGTATGCTTTATTCTAGGGTCATTGTTTAGGGTATCGTTCATGCTGAGTCTAAAGATTGCTATGGTTGCATCCTCCTGCACAGTAAGATGTAGGGGTGGCAGTCCCAGCATTGCTTGTAGGGCGGCGGTGGGTGTTGTTCTCATGCTGCCAGTGATTGCTACACATGCCAGTCGCTGCAGCTTTTCTAGTTCTTTTTGATTTGAGCTCAAGTTGGTCCTGGGCCACCAGACCAGCGAGCCGTATGTGACGAGTGGTCTGATAACAGAGGTGTATAGCCAGTAGGTGACCCTAGGGCTAATGCCCCAGTTTTTTCCCAGCAGTTGCTTACACTGCCACATTGATATGCTGGCTTTGGTGGTCAAGTATTCAGTGTGTTTTGCCCAATTCAGTTGTTTGTCCAAATATATGCCCAGATATTTGGTTTCAGTTGAAAGGGTCAGGGAAAATTTGGTAACTGAAGTGTTGCCAGCTTCCTTTTTTTTTTTGTGAAGAGTATTAATTGTGTTTTTGTGGGGTTTACCGATAGTTGGTATTCCGTGCACCATTGCTCTACTATTTTTAGGGCTTGGCGCATGAGATTGCATAAGGCGCTACACCAATATCAAGCGTGCGTCTTCCATGTGATATAATGAAACTTCTTAAAATTACAAACATCTCTCATAACATCCTCAGCTTTTCATACGTTGCGTCTGAGGTGTAATTTACAACGTGCGTATATTAATAAAACCGTTTGTAACGTCGTGTACGCGTCGCCTTTTGTCTATTGCAGTGTTTTTCAACCTTTTTCATGACACGTCCCCTTTAGTATGAATATATATTTCGCGACCCCCTACCCGTTGTTTTCTTTTCATCTATTTTATTTTGTGACAAATATATATCCGCCCCTATAGAAGCATCGCGACCCCCCTAAACAGGCCACCACCCACACGTTGAAAAACACTGGTCTATTGTAATTTGTATATTGTTCTTCTCTCTCATGTAAAGTAATAATGATGGTTCCTTAAAATTTTCTACCGCTTATGAATCGAAATCACTTTTCTATATCCATAACTGACGGTAGTTTTCATTTGTAGTGCAAAATCTCTTTTCGCCATCCCAAAAAACGAAGAATTCGTTTACATAAGTGGAGATGATGAAAGTTCAAATGCTCGGGAAGTGAGCGCTCTAGTGCGTGGACTAGCGGCGCGTTGTACGGGGATGCCGGAGAGTGTGAGCGAGAAAGCTAGCTTCCGACAGTTCCTGCAGACACACGTGGAGCTGGCGTTCGGGGAAGGCTTCGATGATAACGTGGGGAAGTACGCCATGAGCACTTCCTTCTTTGAGGTGAGTCACATTACTCTTCTTCTCTTACCCTAATAGAAATAAAAAAAAACTAAAAAATCTTCAGTTTAATGTAAAGTAATGAATTTGGTGGTAATTCATAACGAATTCAAACAATTTTGTACCTTAATATGTATGGGGAAGGGTGCTTAATTCTTAGGTTAAAGAAAATGAATGAAAATGTAAACAATTTGACGTCGTCATTCAGGACGTCTATTGGGTTAGACTGAGAACCGGCCCTTACTTATCGTATGGGCAGTGTCAGAGTTGTTCTGTCTGACATGGCTTTACGACTGTTGCCCAGTGCATAACACCGGGACCGACAGTTTAACGTACCTTCCGAAGCACGGAGACGCTCAGAAAGCAAGCAAGCCGCAAGCCTAGTTGCTTAACCTCGCCAATCACTTTTAGACTGATGAGAGCACCTGACTATGAGAAATACGAAAAGGCTAGGAAATAACACTACTTTAGATTTAAGTCTAGTACTTAATTCGTATTTCTGAAAACCCCTTAGGAACCTAAAAAAATTTCTGAATAAAAAGAATCCAGATGATTAACTGATTGAGTATCACGCAATAACGGCTGGACGGGTTTGAGTGAAATTTGGCATGCAGGTAAAACTATATATCTAGATAAACATAGGAGATGTTTATCCAGAAAAAATGTTAGCAACTGGCTGTGAGAGCATTAGGACTGACAAAAATAAAAGAAAATACTGAACACTGTCTCCCGAAATACAGGCTTTAGCCTAGTTTGGAAAACAGTGTCAGTACCTTTTGTAATTAATCATGACAAAAATCTGTAAACACATCTGTAAACACATGTGAATGTATTTTTGTTTTATCTGTGTCCAATAAATTATTATTATTATTATTAAATACTTACTACTAGCTGTGCCCCGCGGTTTTACCCGCGTTAAACTTTATAAATTGTCACAGCTCCTCCCCCGTAGGTGCTAGCGTGATAATATGTAGCCTATATGTTGACCCGACCTCTTAGTAATATTCATGCAAAATTTGAAGTAAATCCATCACTCAATCATTTATTTGGATGAATGGTAAATACAAAATTCAAATCTTAAAAATAAAATTATAGGACATATTCTGCCAATATTTGGCGTACAAAATTGTCCATGCAGTACTTTTTGAGTTTAGCCCGGACATACATACAGACTAATAGATAAACAGACAAAAATTCTAAAAGCTATATTTTTGGCTTCGATATCAATTGTAAATCACGCCCCAAGTATCCTTTTAAAAAAATATTCCATGTACAGTTTTGACTTTCCTACGATTTTATTATATGTGTAGATGTATATAGAATATATACTTTCTTCTCTATATGTATAGAGAGAATGTTGCTTAGATAGTCGGCTAAATAGTGGTTTTATTATAGCTACCGAGTGCGGCGTCTTGGCGAATGGCTGCGAGTGCCCTGGCGCCAGTGTACCTGGAGAGTCACCGTGCGACAGATGAGGAAACTCCAGGAGCCTTGTACGACACGCTCGCGACCGAGGTCCGCTTCTCACAGGCTAGGTGCGCTAAGGTTAGCAAGTTATCATCTAAAAAGCGCCGAAGCTATAAAGTAAATTAATAACGGTGTGGTGACGAAGATTTTATAACAAACTTCCCAATGATATTAGAGAATTGTCTACGAATAAGTTTAAAAGAATTATTAAAGCCAAATTGTGTAGCAGGGCATATTACAAAATTTCTGATTATAAAAGTGCTTGGGATGGAGTTGTTCTGAGTCAACACACATGATTGTAATTAATCTTAACTATATTTTATTTTAAAAAAGGATTCCTACTGAGTTTTCTGGCAGTGTTTCTCAGTAGCTGCCACGTCATGCACTGCACGGTAGGGTAAAAAAAAATATGACGATTCCACATAAATGTAAAATTTTTACGGAATAAAGTTACTTTGACTTTGACGGCGGCGAATATCAGAATATCATCACCCCATCTCATCCTGTGGGGGACGTAGAAGTCGACCCGAATATCTACCAGAGGACGGGCAGCAGCTTCTTTCTGAGTACTATGACCATCGTAATGCGATCGCCAACTTGTTTGCCAAGCGTGGCAATTATGGCATAGCCCTAAGATGATTCTTGGGGGATGCTTTTGTCCAGCTGTGGACTTCTTACAGCTGTTATGATGATTAAAAACAAAAGAGAATGGAATATGGGCACCAAATTATAATAAAATACCGAAAGCATATACTGCTTTTTATACTACCCATGTACTCCAGGTAATAGCATTATTTGCCCACTTGAGTATGTTTCGCCGGATCGTCTCTATTGCGCCGTGTTCAAACCGGTAGTAGTTTAACCCGCTGTGTTTGTTCCGCTGGGTCTTCTCAGTTGGGGCAATAATTCCGGTGGTACCATTAAAGCGCGATCGTCGCTAACCACACAATGTAAAATCACAACGGACTTACAATAATAAGCGAACACAGTTTAAGTAATTTTGTAAGTTAAATGCCATGTGTTGGCTGGAAGTAAACAACCCTGCTGATTCAATGGCAAACATTCGATCCTCGTACTAGACAAATATTTGTTTTCATGATGATGTTTATTTGTCTTGGTTTGAGTGTATTCTGTATGTGGTGTGTACATTTACAAAAAAGGCTATAAGTATTTCCATCCGTTGCTTAGTTTGGGCTAGATGGCGCTGTATGGTATGTCACGGATATTTATTAATTTTGCGCAAAATGTTCTCGGCGGCCCCTTGAATCAATCCATTGCCGCATCAATCAGCTCATTGGGGTGGAGGGAAGGGTCAGCAACACGTGTTTGTTGACTCTTAAAGGCTGGCAACGCACCCGTGACACCTGTTCCGAGTGTCCATGGGCTGCGGTGATCACTAACCATCAGGTGACCCGCTTGCTCGTTTGTCGTCCTGTAACATAAAAAAAATCAATACGAGAATCGAGCACGCGGCTCGACCCTTCCGCTTCGGGGAGCTCTCAGCTTGGTGTCTCATGATCCACCTTTTACAGTGGCCTATTTCTGTATGTAGAACCAACTCATATTTGCAGGTGTTACCGATAGCGCAGGCTTCGTACGCCGAAGGTCTGCCCGCGCATTACTCGAGCCAACATCACGCACACAAAGTAAGTAATACTTATTTAATGTTATTTTATGTTTAAATTCTGTGTACGAGCCTGTTGGCGTAGTTGGCAAATGCTTGCTTTTCACGCCGGAGATCGTTGATTCGATGCCCACCCAGCACAGATATTTGTGTGCATGAACATTTCTGTTTGTCCTAAGTCTGGGTGTATTTATCTATTTAAGTATGTTGTTAGGAAGAAAAGTCGTATAATATGTAATATATAAGTTATCTAGTATCCATAGTACGAACTCGGCTTAGTATGGGTTCAGATGGCCGTGCATAAATAATCCGTGGATCCGCTTATAAGAACTATGGTGATTTCCACAGTTTAGTTAGAACGAGATGGGTGACACATCCAATATTAATTATATTAAAACAATGATAATATCCTTCTAGCCGAATTTCGGCCGCGGCGGTCATTCTCAATGGAGAATAGCCACCTGCGTGGGCCAGATTATTGTAGAGCACTTTGTACCTTTTACTATGTTTGTTGTGCTTAGTCGTCTGTTAAAGAACACTCTTTACGTGTCGCTTGTTCAAAATGTAATTCCCTGGGATAATTAAATCATATTTTAATTTATATAAATAAATAATACATACGGTTAGTAAACCTCAATTATATTGGAGCACTTGAAAAAGTCTATAAGCACAATTGTTTTACTAATATTTACAAATAGTGAACTACGTGACTAACATAAGTTCTATTTCTATTTTGTTTGTACCTTTTTTTCGAGACTGAATGAGTGGTTTAGCAGCCAGCTTCAACCTGTTACTTTTGTATCACAGTGATGCGCGCGCATCTTCAAATTTCACTCTCATAATATTTTCATAACGCACATACTTATAATTAAAATATTTTTTTGTAATTATACTTGTGAAATGAAATGTAATGTATGTGTATACATTACATTTCATTTCACAAGTATAATTACAAAAAATTTCACAAGTATAATTACAAAAAAATATTTTAATTATCATTTTGGGTATGTAGATGCCATGGTATATTTTCGTAATATATGTGTTTTTTTCTTTTTAGGTGAGCGTAGCGCTAGGCGTGCTAGAGAGCATGGCGCGAGGCCCCTTGGCCCGCGGGGCTCGGGCCCGGCTCCGAGCTGCATGTGCGGCCATCTGGCGCACACGCAGCCTGTGTGAGGCACTGTCGCTCACTGGACACGTGTGTATCGAGCCCGAGCAGTAAGTACAACATACATAGCGTAGCGCTAGGCGTGCTAGAGAGCATGGCGCGAGGCCCCTTGGCCCGCGGGGCTCGGGCCCGGCTCCGAGCTGCATGTGCGGCCATCTGGCGCACGCGCAGCCTGTGTGAGGCACTGTCGCTCACTGGACACGTGTGTATCGAGCCCGAGCAGTAAGTACTAAAATAAAAATCGTAGAATAAAAATATAGGAAGGCCAAAATATAAAGCGGCCCAAAGAGAAGACGAAAACACAAGGAGGGGACAAAACTTTTTTAAGATGCTGTCGCATTAGGAAATTAAACCCTGTATATGAAACTGAAACAAGAGAGCATCGAGGTAGTAGCAAGGCCGCAAGGCGCCCTAACCTAACCTTAACCTCTGCGCCCCTTTTTCCTTACGTATCAGATAACTCTTACCGCAAGTCGCGTTAAGGAACTAGGGTTTAATAATAAATTTCCCCAGCAGAAGTTTCCACGCGGCTTTAGATTGTAGTAAAATATTCTTTTCTTATCTTTCCAGGAGTAAAATATTCTTTTCTTATCTTTCCAGGAGTAAAATATTCTTTTCTTATCTTTCCAGTGACAGCAGCAAGGAACACTCGTCTGGTGTCCGCTACGTGTCGGCATGCAACTGCGGCCGTAGCAAATGTTCCCGAGAAGACCCGTACTCCGTGCGTCGCGCCAACTGCACGTTCTACCAGATGGCGGCCGAGGAGTGCGGGGTGTGCCCCACGCTGCAGGCCATCGAGTTCCCCGTGTTCCAGCCCTCTACACCTACGTACAAGTAAGTCACATAATTCCTTGTCAGTGAACCCGTTCAGCAGAGCAAACCTGGTTTGAGCGCAATACATGCCCAATATAGGTAAATAGAGGGGGACTTATAGGACTGACTTTTGAACGGCTATCTTCTTCCTCTTGTGCTGATGAGGCGTGTACTATTACCGCCCACTATACACTTGGATGTAGCCGGCCGGCATTGTAGTACGCAACACTTGAAAATATTTTTTCACTAACCAATTATTATTGTAAAACCCGTCCTTAAAGTTTTTACGGTGCGTGTCTTTACATATTGTATACTAGTTGTGCCCCGCTGTTTCACCTGCGTAAAACTTTATAAATTAGAGCTATGTGTTATTTGGATAAATAAGATATATTACTACAAAGTTTTATCAAAATCCGTTCAATCGTTTTTGTGTAAAAGACTAACAAACATATATGCTCGCAAACTTTCGCATTTATAACATTAATAGGATCTAACCGTGCGAAGCGTGTCCGAATCACTGGTCATGGCCATACATCGGAGTAGCAGAACGACTTTTGGTACTTGCGACATGTTTTATCAGCATGGACATGACTGGGATCCCTGAATTCACTGGGATTTACATTATACTTATTGTTAACGTTGGTAATGATTTTTAGAGGATCTCATGCGAATGTGTGCATACATTATGAACTGAGATTTGACCGCATAAAATTATTTTATGGCTAAACTTATGAGATTAAGGTGGATAAGTTATGTAAATTTTTTACATAGATTATTTTAGTTGAAATCGAAATCAATTTTATTGATGCAATCTCTATTTACTCATAAACTATGTTTTACTACAATTCTGAATTCCTGGGATACCGGTGTCATGTCCATATTAAAGGGAACCGATCACTTTACCGATTTATCTTTGTTCGATTTTCATTTTACTGAAAATGATTGACCGATGTAATTTTTGCTATATGCATTATTTGACATATTTTAATATAATCGAAGTCCGAAGCCTTTTTTGAACTTTTTTCATTTGCCAAATGCTTTATTTTCCATATTTTCACCACACCAAAAAAACATTTTACTGAATTTTGGTCACAAATATATAGACGGATACTTGGTAGTAATTACAAAATTAAATTAAATTAGTGTAATAAAAAGTCAATATATTTTGCTATAAAATTTTGTGAAACAAACGAATCGCTGCAAAACCGACTCCACACAGTCTTGTTTGCCCTATCCCTAGAATGTTATTGAAGCCCGCGTAGGCGCGGAGGGGTAGGGCGGCCCAAGCGAGCTTATCGTCGCAGATGGTTTCGCCCTAACCCCGCAGTGCCGGAGCCGTGACAGAAACAATAGAATAGAATAGAAAGAATAGAAATATTTATTTGTAAGAATATTGTTGTCACAGGTTGCTGCATGTTGCATGCGTTCTGCGTGCCTGCTTGCATGCTTCAGCTACAGCAAAAATAAGAGATGAAATAATGTGCACAAACTTAACTACTTTAATCAAAATATTCGTATAACGAATTTTCGGAAACACAATACTTCGAACAAATGTTATTTCGTCTATATGTAACTTCGGTGAAAAGTTTTCCGACCAAAACAAACATCGGAGTAACGAAAAAAAAATTAATACTTCTTCTCAGCGATCCAATGGCAAAATCGTTAAATTTTTGTGGCCCAGAACTTGGCCACACTGATTGCCCTGCTTGTGGCATTTGTAATTCAGCAATAATTTTTGTACACGCCAGATGCTGCATCTCGCTATTGAGAGATCGGTAGTTAGTGGCAAAGCTATTTCGGCTCTTAAGACTTTGTGACGGTAGCCTATGCCCATAGAGGGGGTGCCGGGGATCACCATCCATTTTAGCCCTTTCTAGGGAGCTTGTCACAGTCCTGCGAACATCTGGTGGCGCTATGCCAGCGAGTGGATACAGCAAATTTACCGGGGTCGGCTTCAAACACCCAGTGATTATTCGCTTAAGGCTGTATCCACTAGCCTTGCGTGTGCGGAGCGGGCCCAAACTGAGGAAGCGTATTCGCCGTCAGAAAATGCTAGCGCCAGTCCAGACGTCCGCAGCACTTGCGGCGTTGCTCCTCATTTGGTTGTGACTAGACGGTGCAACAGGTAATTGCGGGCGTGCACCTTCTGCTTCAGTTCCCCATAGTTACTTTTATACGTAAGGGTTCTATCCAAGATAACGCCGAGATATTTAGGAGAGCAGTTGTGAGTGATATACACTCCTTCTCAGGCGATCTTGAGCTCACGCCCCGCCTGAGCGTTGCGAAGGTGGAAAACACAGGACTCAGTTTTGGAGGGATAAGGCTTGAGGGAGTTTTCACCATAGTATTTACTCAGGTCACTTAGTGCTGCAGTAAGATTAGCCTCAACCTTGTCAAAACTGGTCGCTTGAGACGTGAGCGCAAGATCGTCCGCATATAGGAAACGGGGAGTGTATTAAATAGGAGCGGAGCCAAGACACTCCCCTGGGGAAGTCTTCAAATAACGAATTGATAATAGGTTAACTGATACAGTGGCAGACGTGACTTCGGTGAAATAAAAAAAAACGAAACGATTAAAGTTGAAAAGTTTTAGGTGAAATGAAATGAAATTCGGTTAAATATTTTTCGAACTTATGATAGGTAACCCATATTAATATATAAAATTGAAGTCTTTAGCCCTGAATATCTCTACCGACTCCGATCACTAGTCATGACATAAACTAAGTAACTGAATATTGCTACGTATGAAAACAGTTTTAAAACAGTGGCTTATAGATAAGGTCTTCTACAACCTTACTGAATTCTTTGACCATAAGGAGTGAATTCATGATTATAATTATTGACATATTCTGATTAATGATTATTTATTTTTATATTACTATGATGGTCTTTTCTTATTATTAAGCTTTTAGCTTTAGCTTTCCAACGCAGGCTTTATAATTCTCCCTTTTGTTAATTGGATTTTATAAGTAACTTATTTTTTACTTTTTTTGGTTAAATGTATTTATGTACTAACTGGTAATATTTTCTTGTCCATATTTTTAACTACATGTTCAAAAGTGAAGACCTGTAATTGGCTATGTGTTGCTTATAACATCTATTTATTTTGTATTTGTTGCTGTTGGTTTTCAAATTAAATAAACTATGTATTAGATTATATTACAATAATTAATTATATAGTTATTATTTTATTAAGACAACGTGTAAAAAAAAATTCGCATGTCTCTGTAGACAAAATGTGTGAACTTAAACCTTATGTAAACATCCTTTATGTATAGTCAACAGCAAAAGTAGATGATCAAAGTCGGATATTCAATACTAATTATCATAAATTGCGACAAAATAGTGTGGTGGTGAAGAGTATCTAGTTGAAGGTGTGCGTGAGTGTTAAGTGTAAAAAATATTAACTAGTGAAAACTGCCGCCCAATACCATCATAAACTCAAAACTCAGGTCCGATTTTGATCATCTACTTATGCTGTTGACTGTACCACGTTTTTAAGCGAAATAAATACTTACTTACTTACGATTCCAGAGCGGCGTCCCTAAAGGGCGTGGCTGCAGCCGAGGCGGCGGAGAGCAGCGGGCGGCGGGAGAGCGCGGCGGGCTCGGGCGGCTCGGCGGGCTCGGCGGGCAGCGCGTGGTCGGCGCCCGACGCGCTGTCGCCCGGCTCGGCGCCCGACGACGACGACGACGACAAGTCGCACGCCTCCGACAGCAAGTACGTCGTGCCCGTCACCGGGTACTCCGCCTCCGGTAAGTACATACTTCAACGCCTTTTCGAGATTCGAGATATAATTGTAAGTACTAGTAGCACTAAGAGATAGTAAACGTGTAATGAGTACAATGGTTTTAATAAAAAAATCGACCAATTGGATATTTTTTCCGATGCATTTTTTGCATACAAGCGTAAAATATTGGAAGCGTTAGCACTCTTTTTTTTTCTTAGGCCAATAAGAACTTTTTTAATTGTTTTTAATGCATTATTATGCAATACTATAAATAACACAGACTAAGTGTTAGTTATAGTATTTTTGTTTGTATTTAATTTAAAATAACTTGTATTGTATGTCAACGTTGTCTATGTTTAGTGTGTGTTGTGCATGCCTTTAATAGGTGTACATATAAGAACTGAACTATGTAGTGAGCTAAGATTTAAATGTTGGGTGTGTATACTGTTGGTGTGTCTATAATAAATAAATAAATAGTATTCATATGCTGCATGACTGTCTAGCGGTAGCGGGTTAAAAAGTGGATTTTGGGATTTTTCCGTAAAAAGAAATGTCTCGGTATCAGCCTGAAGTCTGGGAGTTGGCGGTATTATACCCCCGTGCCTCGGAGAGCACGTAAAGCCGACGGTCCTCTACCTGACCTCTTTCCGGTCGTGCCGCTAGGCGTCCCATCGGATCATGATAGTGATGGAATAGAAAGTGCTCCTGTTTTTGCGCACACACTTGTGCACTGTAATTTGTCCTGCGCAATTGGCTAATCTCCATTGAGAATGGCCGCCGTGGCCGAAATTTGGCCGGGAAGACATCATTATCAGTATTCATATTCATATTTCATATTCATTTGTGGACATAGGTGCAGCACATAAATGTGATGATACATAATTAACCAATTAGTTCGCTATGTTCTACCATATTGCATGGTGTACAAATGTTATATGCGCACTTATTACATAAATTAACATAGAATATTGTCATTAAAACTTTACATACTTATAAATTAAAACTATTTTTGATTTTAAATTAAATAAAACAAATTCAAAGTTATTGCAATAAAAGTAAAATAAAATGTAACAATTGTTTTGATTACTCTATTTTTACGGCATTTAGAAAACTATCAAATATAAATCGAACAATGTGCGTTGTCAATTAGGAATGATAAAAGCATTTTTTAAATAAATTAACATTAGTAAGTGCCTAGTTGTTCAACGGCAGATAACAATTTGAAAAAAAACCGGCTAAGTGCGAGTCGGACTCGCCCATGAAGGGTTCCATACCAGCAAGTTGATTAAATGAAAGCAAATTCCGGTTTACGATTTATGACGTTTATTAAAAACTACTTGCTAGATCTCGTTAAACCAATTTTCGTTGTTAGTTTGCATGGTAATGTACATTATATATTTTTTTAGTTGTATCATTCTGTTATTTTAGAAGTTACGTTGTTAGTTTGCATGGTAATGTACATTATATATTTTTTTAGTTGTATCATTCTGTTATTTTAGAAGTTACGTTGTTAGTTTGCATGGTAATGTACATTATATATTTTTTTAGTTGTATCATTCTGTTATTTTAGAAGTTACGTTGTTAGTTTGCATGGTAATGTACATTATATATTTTTTTAGTTGTATCATTCTGTTATTTTAGAAGTTACGTTGTTAGTTTGCATGGTAATGTACATTATATATTTTTTTAGTTGTATCATTCTGTTATTTTAGAAGTTACAGGGGGACACTCATTTTACCATTTTGGAAATGTCTTTCGCGCAAACTATTCAGTTTAGAAGAAAATAATATAAGAAACCTCAATATCATTTTTGGAGACCTATCCATACCCCACATGTATAGGTACAATTAAAATAAAAAAAAATGAGTTTCAGTTCTATGTTTGGGGACCCCCCAAAATTATTGTTCTTTTTTCTATTTTTGTGTAAAAATCTTAATGCGGTTCACCAAATACATCTACTTGCCAAGTTTCAACAGTACAGCTCTTATAGTTTCGAAAAAAATTGGCTGTGACATACGGATGGACAGACAGACAGACATGACGAATCTATAAGGGTTAGGTTTTTTGCCATTTGGCTACGAAACCCTAAAAAATGAGGTCCTGTGATCAAATCTCGGGTCGGGCCAAAAAGGTGCTAGTTTCCGTTGAGTTTGGTCGCTGTAGATGAAATTAGACCAGATGCACTATTATTACTAAACTTAACAATAACTACTACTTGTTACTTCTTTTTCATGGCAAGTTTTATTGTTAAGATATCAAAAGGAGCGTCGTCGTTCCACGTCAGTAGTCAGAGTCGAGGTTCGAATCCCTATGCAGTGCTCTCCGGCGCGGATACTTTGTAGTTTCATATTGCTAGACAACTCCAGAACACGCTCGCTCCTATTGTCCGGCTATACTAACTGAACATGTCAGTTCAAAACCATACTACATAAAATTAAATATTAAAATTAAATTTAAATATTTTGCTCGACATATCTATGTCAAATATAGTTGGATAAGTTTATAATGTACCTAACAACCCTGTACCTATATTTTGGCACTTTTTATTTACATACAAACATAAATATTATAATTATTTGAATGATATATTATTGAAATAACCTAACTTATCAACTAAAGAAACATAAATAAAATAAAATAAATACAAACATAAATAAAAAGTCTAACCAATGAGATTATGTGTCAAAAAAATTCGTCGACATCGCTTTGAACCGGGAACGTACCCAGAAGGCTGGCAGCATTGCCACGTTCATTCATAAAAACTTTAAATAACCATTTTGATAATATCTAATTCGCTTTACAACTGAACACCACACAGCATAAATAGAATTATGCTGTGTGGTGACGGCATAGAATATCATCACCCAATCTCATCCCTTGGGGGGCGTAGAAATCAACCGAGGTAAATCAAATCAAATCTTTATTTTCAATACTACCTACCTAATAATATAACTCACTAATAATACCTACTAAAGAACGGGCAACAGCGTTTTTCTCTGAACTATGACCATCAAACTGCGATCGCCAACCCGTCTGCCAAGCGTGGCGATTATGCCATATCCAGCCATTCTTAAGGGAGGCCTTTGTCCAGCAGTGGACGTACATTGACTAACATGATGAAATAAAATTATAATTCTGTATGATTAAAAACAAGTGACAGATCTAATAATTTTATTGTACTTAGAATTTAAAATAAATATTCGTGGTTACCTTGTAATACTATAGGTACATTTAGGATTGCCAACTTTTTTTTACTAGAAATGAAAGTATATTCAGGTCTATGAAGAATATTAAACAGTATTTTGGTAAAATGAAAAGTATTTTATTTATTTATTGTTTTAAATACATATTTTTAGAGCTTCTCTCACAACTTACTAATTTAGTAACTTTGTGGCTGCCCTGCACTGAGCAGCGAACGCCTCTGCCTAAATAAATGTAAACTGTATTTTGGCTATTTTATTTTTGTTCAACAGTAAACAGTATAATTTAGTGAAAAAACAGTGTTCAAAACAGTATAGTTGGCAACCCTAGGTACATTCCATGTTCTGTCTTTGTTAATTAAATAATTGTTAAATAAATTTTGTTCAATACTTTTATGTAACCAGATGTATTTTGTAATCGAAATACTTTTACTCTATTACAACTTTGTCTAAGCTCCCCGCAGGACAGGCTCAGCCTAGTGCAGGGAGTTTCGCATTTTCATATTTATATTGGCAATAAAAAATTGTATACTTTATTATAACAACTCTGTATAAACGTGTTAAATTCTTGGTTAATAAAGTTCTATTCTATTCTTCTATTCTATTCTAATAAAAACCGTTACTTTTAATGCCAGAGTGGTTTTAACCAAACATGTTCATGTTTCCAGATAAAATGATAAGCCGTCAACCCTCAACCACAGAGTACCTCCCCGGAATGCTCCACACCAACAGCCCCGCCGGTCTACTGCCAGCCTTCTCCAGCTGGAGTGTGGTGTGCTTAGGAGCTTCCTCACTGTACTCACATAGTTTGGGTTTACCAGAACACCTGCAGCCTGGGTTCCTGCCGCATACAAACTATCTCCTACCCTGGGATTGTGCTGTGCGGTAAGTTTAATTATTTTGCTTAAGGGAGAATTCGAAATTATTATTTTACTAGCTGTGCCCCGCGGTTTTACCCGCGTTAAACTTTATAATTATCACAGCTCCTCCCCCGTAGGTGATAGCGTGATAATATGTAGCCTATATGTTGACCCGACCTCTTAGTATTATCCATGCAAAATTTTAAGTAAATCCATGCAGTACTTTGTGAGTTTAGCCCGGACATACATATAGACAAACAGACAAAAATTCTAAAAACTATATTTTTGGTTTCGCTATCGATAGTAGATGACGCCCCAAGTATCCTTTTTAAAAATATTCAATGCACAGTTTTGACTTTTCTACGATTTTATTATATGTATAGATTATAATTAACTTGAATTGAATAGTTAACTTGAAGTAAAGTAAAGTGAGTAAAGCATTGGATGTCCTTGATTTTTTTTTGTTATTCCGACGTCATCTGAGCTTTAACAGAGAACAGACGCTAGAGTACTCGTGCAAATATAGCTCGTATGAGCAACCTCTTTAGACGATCGTCATTCAGATAATGCGTCGAACTCACGTTGCTGCCTAGTGCGTCACCGAATTAACTTTGTTCCGTAGAATATAAAAGTTTAATTTTATAATATAACACCTTGACAATAACTTAATACAAGCTAGCTAAATGTCACTACCATTATAAAATAAATTGTATAAATGTTTTAACATTCCGTGTACCTAAATATCTGTAATAAGTAACTAGAAATAATAACTGTATTACTACAAACATGTTCTGACTATTTACAAGCCCTTTTTTAAAGTCTACGTGAATAAAAACCTTTTCTATTTTTTTATTGGAACGAAGTTCCTTATCGCGCGTTGTGGAAGGGGGCTAGACGGAAAAAAATCTCACGAAAAGTTGTCACGACACTTTTTGCAGCTGTGCGGCGTGCGCATGTTTCTCTGTCTGTCTCTCTCTCTCTTATAGAAAGCAAGCCAGATATTTTCATTTCTATTTCGCGTTGAACAGTGGTGTCGCGACGATTATTTTTGTTGAGTGTATACAGGTTTTTTGTACATAATAAATAATAAGAAATAACTTCGTTCCATCCGGGTGTCCCTTGACACCTCACAAGTTTTTTTAAACCATTGCAGGTGTTTATAGTAACGGCAACAACAATTACCTCCACCTTGGAGATTAGACTATAGCTAAAACCATTAATGTTAATCTGCTCGTGTGTGCGCCACACGAGCAGATTAACATTAATGGTTTTACTAAGACAGCCTCGCCCCTTCGTGTCGCGGGCTCGAGTCTCGTGCCGGACAACTATTTGTGTGACCCATAAATAGAGTTTGGATGCAATTTGTGTCTGTCTATTACAGTAATACCCCACTTTACGCGAGGGATATGTTCCGGAAAAAATCGGATTAACTGAAATTCGCGTATATCGAGGTATATGATTTAACATAATCAAAATGAAATTAAAAAAAATACGAATCATTTTAATTCTAAGAACACTTTATGCAGCACATACTATTAATTATTGTTTACAGAAAAATACATCTATTGTCTTTTGGGCAGCGTTTTTTTACGTTATTGTACTATGTACATAAAACCCAACAATTAATAACAATTCGAAATTCGCGGTATAGTGAAACCGCGTATAACGGGGTCGCGTAAAGCGGAGTATTACTACAATATGACAATATGTAGTAAAAATATTAGACTTAAACTAGATAATTAAACATAATCGCTTGACAATAACTTGATACGAGCTAGCTAAATATCAATGCTATAATAAAATAAATTTTATAAATGTTTTCATACAATGTGTACCTAAATATCTATGTTACTAGAAATAATAATGTATACAACTATATTACTACAAACATGTTCTGACTATTTACAAGCGCTTTTTTAAAGTCTACGTGAATAAAAACCTTTTTTATTTTTATTTTTTTATTTAACTGTATATGTATGTATGTTTGGAAACTACCCCGCGACACAGGGATTTAATTCCTCAATTGATTTGATTAATGTTAATATTCTAACCCTAGGTGTGCGTAATGTTTTACATAGCCTACAGCCACCGCTTACCATCAGGTCAGGTCGTAAGCTTATTTCTCGTTAGTTGTATAGAAAACAAATATCAAAAAAGAATGTGTGTCGACTTTAAAGTTAAAAATTGTAATTGCCATGATATTGCGATATCTACTGAATTGTTTAATACACATTTATGTGAATCTGATGTGACATAATGTTTACAAGCCTGATTAGGCAGAATATAGTGAACTTTACCTATATTTGTCTGACATTTTGAAATACATATGTTGAGCAATAAAAGACTACCGCCGCGCGGAATCTGTTGACAGTGAACCTGCCTTTTGATCTAAAGGTTGCGGGTTCGATCTTACATAAGACAAATAATATGTTCATTATAATGTCTATATGTCTCCTTCTGGGTGTTTTCTGTGTATTGTATGTATATATTTACGTTAGGGCGATTGCCGTAGTTGGCCTTTCACGCCGCAGGTCGTGGGTTTGATTCCCACCCAAGACATTTATATATGTGCATTACATATCTGTTTGGTCTCTTGGTAACAGTTTATTGCACCGAATCGAAGCATGACATTATCACATCAGTTACAAACGGCGGTCTTATCGCTAATACAGCAATCTCTTCCAGACAACCGTTGGATGAACCAAAGCAATGCAGGGAGATAAAGTGGTAGTTGGCAGTTCATCTACTTATATAAATTTACATATATGTGTACCTACCTCGTTGGTCTAGCGGTAGCGTGTTCACCCGCAGATAACGAGGTCCTGGGTTCAAATTCCGGGTCGGGCCAAAAGTGATTTTGGGAATTTTCTGTTAAAAGAAAAATTTCTCAGCAACCGCCCGAAGTCTGGGAGTTGGCGGTATTATACCCCCGTGCCTCGGAGAGCACGTAAAGCCGTCGGTCCCGTGCCTGACCTCTTTCCGGTCGTGTCGCTAAGGCGTCCCATCGGATCATGAGAGTGATAGAATACAAAGTGCTCCTGTGTTTCCGCACATACTTGAGCACTATAATATGTCCCGCGGTGATGGCTAATCTCTGTTGAGACTGGCCGCCGTGGCCGAAATTCGGCTAGGAGGACATTATTATTATTATCCTAAATATCCTAAATAATATTATAAATGCGAAAGTAACTCTGTCTGTCTGTCTGTCTGTTACTCTTTCACGCTAAAACTACTGAACGGATTTGAATGAAATTTGGTATACAGATGGTCTAGACCCTGAGAAAGAACATATACATTTCCCTACTTTTTAATATACTATAAATATAAATAATAATGATGAATGATAGAATATGTTTGGTTCAGTACAGTGGTGCCACTTTGCAGCATGGAGGCGGTGAGTGCGTGGCGCGTGTCGCAGAGCAGCGGGCGCGGGCGCGGCAAGCCGCAGCCGCACCACCACCTCACTGTCAAGATATTCATCGGCATCGAGTACGAGTGTCCCCGGGGGCATAGGTAATACCCTCTGAATAATACATACTACTTAATATACTTACATACATACATAGACTCACGCCTGTTTCCCAGAGGGGTAGGCAGAGACAACGGATTTCCATTTGTCACGATCTTTGCATACTTCTTTTGCCTCGATTACTGTCATTATATTCTTCATACATGCTCGCCGGTTTAGGGTACTTCTGACCTGCCCTTTCTTGAGAACATCTCCAATTTGGTCAGAGAATGTTCGACGTAGTCTTTCCCTTCCGGTTGTCCCACTCACACATGCCTCTACTTAATCTACTTAATTATAAATAAATTGAAAACTTATTCAATTCAATTAAAAAGTTATTCATTTCGTTTAAATATTACAAGACAGAGAAACACTGCCAGAAAATTCAAGGAATCCTTTTTAAAAAAATATTTATTTCTTAATACAGGCTGGCCGAAGAGTTGACGTTCAAACGCAAAATTTAGATATTTTATGATGAGTAGTATCCGAATCACCCCCATGTTTGTTCGCAAAAGTCTTTGTGTACTGCGATACCCCGGCAAAGCGTGGCGATTATGGCATGTACCCCCAAATTTTGGATACAACTCCATTCTGGAAATCTTTTGGAGAGGACTTTTGTTGGACAGAATTCGGCTGACATGATGATGATTATTATTACGTTCAAAACCAAACCAACCGACGTAGTCGTAAGAATTGCCAAGCTGAAGTGGCAGTGGGCAGGGCACATAGCTCGTAGAGCCGACGGCCGCTGGGGCAGAAAGGTTCTCGAGTGGCGACCACGAACCGAAAGACGCGGCGTAGGCAGGCCCCCTAAAAGATGGACCGATGATCTTGTGCGGGTCGCTGGATGCGGATAGCGCAAGACCGGCAATTGTGGAGATCTTTGGGGGAGGCCTTTGTCCAGCAGTGGACGTCTTTCGGCTGATATGATGACGTTTAAATCGTAACGTTGGTGTGGTTGATAGATGCTTGCCTTTCACGCCGCTGGTCCGGGGTCCGATTCCCATCCAGGACAAATATTTGTGTGCACAAATGTCTGTCCAAGTAGTCCGGTGTCTGGGTGTAATTATCTTTTACAAAAGAAAAGTATTATATGTAGTACTAGCAGCCCGGTACGTGCTGCGCTTTTAAGTATTAGTACAAATTGTTTGTATATGGGACTATAAAAAGATGTTGATTTTACACTTTTTCACGACTTTTTTAAATTTTCTCTACGTACAAACCTTCCCAGGACTTCCACGAATAATTCAAGACCAAAATTAGCCAAATCGGTTAAGGCGTTATAACATTACAACGAAAAGTGGCATTGATTTTTATATATCAGCTATCTGATCTCTTAGTATAAGCTCTGCTTAATTTGGGATCAGATGGCCGTGTGTGAATACCCTATGATATTATTAAACTTTGTTCAAAACACATGACAATAACAGGACTAAAGTACTAATAAACGCGCTTGGTGAACTCCAACCGTCGTTAAAAGAATTAAAAACAAACACATTTGCAGGGAGGGCTCTTCCTAACTAGATGTGTTAGTATTCATAATGAAGAAGGGAAACTTATGCCTGTAACAGTAGCCTCATGAGCTAGGTTAAAATCAATCTACTACTTGAGATGATCTTTATTATTAAAGTTATATAACAATCTCAGGTTCATGATGTCGGCTCCGGACTGCGTGGTGAGCGGCGGCGGGGGCGGGTGCGGACGCGAGGCGGGCGCGGCGGGTGAGTCACGCTTCTATTAGTTAACATACTTATGACTGCGCGTCACGCAGTTGTAAAGATAATGACTTCGTTACTACCTGTCACCTGATACATACTGTCTGGATGTGCATACATTGCATCTTTGTTGAGATTGATGGCCTTGGCAGAAATACTGCCGAGAGCAATTTGACATGGCAACCCTGAAAAAGTATTCCTTTTGGAAATTAAACGAAGTTATCTTTATTTGCTGGTTTTCTTTTTTTTACATTATTGGTTATATTGTATTTGAATAATTTAATGACAATAGTTATAAATCCTTTCTATCTTACATTTAGAAATAAATCACATACATAGGAAAAAATACAACAATTTTAATCATAATATAAGTAGTAGTGACAATGTCAATAATAAATTCTAATAATGTTAAAAAACCTTAATACAGTAGATGTTATGTCATTAAATTTTATCTCATAAATTCATTAATATTATAAAAACAATTATCAACAAGCCACTTACTCTACTGGAGACTCTTTTGGTGTTCCGGGTGTCCATGGCGGTGAAGATTTACCAAGGTGGCCCACAAGCTTGTTTGTCTTGGTATTGTATAAAAACTGAACAAATTAAAGAAAACCAGTGGGTAGTTATTTTTTTAGTTCGTGTATTTCTCATCTTCATGTTCTACAAATCTACAGTATCTTACCAAGGTACATTTTTTAATACTATTGTTTTTATACTCTTTATCAATAATCGCTTTTGTACCACATAATAATTTTAATCGTGTGTCTTATGTTATCAAAAATCTAGTAATCGAGCTACTGATAACTGGCACGCACTAATAAGATTTGAAAAACAATATGTAAAACATCACTAGCAAAATACACAGAAAACATATTGTTTGTATTTCACTTACTAGTTTCCTTAAACTGTTCACTTTTATAAATACTGCTTCAATGTCCACCACTACTTTTGTTCACTTTGTATATTATTATGCGTTAGAGGCATTAACTTGATAATGCAGTATCAAATTGTGCCGGTGGTCTAAGTTTACAATTCCAAAATAATATTCGATCGTATGTGTATGGCAGGCGCCCGCTTGGCCAGCACGGACATGCCGCTGTTCGCACCGTGCGTGTGTCGCGCGCAGCCCGCCCCGCTCGTCGCGCAGCTCATGAGAGTGCACGTTGTCACTCCCAAAGCTCCCGTGCATGTCACCTTGGACCCTAAGGTAATTATTTAATATCTTTCTTACTTTATGGTTAGGACAGAGGTCGCCCTAGTGTCAAGAGTTATTTAAACCATCCAGTAGGCCTCTTTCATAACTTTATGGCCGGGATTGACAGCATACTGTGCCTTCCGAATCAAAAATCTCTTAGAAATTAAACTACTTCTACGGCCATCTATATACTGACCATGAACCTAGATGCTTACCTTTCTGATTGATTATGGACGAATGAGGGCAACTAATGTTTGTTTAACATGAGAAATATAAAAGAACCAAGGAGACTTCCTTGAAGTACCCCATATGTTGATTATGCTCTTATTTGAATAATCATTTTCTTCATGGTTTGTTTCAAAAATAATTGGTGTTAGTTAGGTTATTTATTTTAGTACTGTTAGATAAAACGTATTTAGTTAAACATGTAGCATGAATTACTTAGAGTTTCTTGCTAATACCAATATGGTGTACATGGTCAAAAGCATGTGTTAATGTTACTGTCATACATCTGCCCCACGTTGGGCGCCATTATTATACAAGTCAAATATTATGCATCCATGAGGTTTCAAAATACATGTATATATATTGGAAAGCGGTTAATTGATGATTAATTATATATTATTATGGAGTGCAATACTCATGTGTTGCTGCTAAATTTTCGCCCTCACGGAAGAGCTTTATCGACTTTTCTTACCTTCTATATGAACAGTAGAATGCTGTTGGTTGGTATGTGTTCTGGAAGGTGGGGTACTTCCCTAGCTCAAAAAGTGAAAGAACACTTAACACAACTTTTCTTAAACTTGTACCATACTAGTGATCTGCCCCAGTTTCGCACGGGTAGATAGACAGATAAATTAGTATTTTAAGTTAGTACTTAAAGCTTAATAATGACGTTATGGGTCAATTGTTGATACCATGGGTTAAATTATTGTAATTTTCCTAAGCATCTCTAATTTTCTTGAAAATAAAATATAGTCAATGTTACTTGCTGATAATGTAACTTAGTTAGCAGCAGTAGTAGTAGTTTAACCGCAGATAATTCCTGGGTTCAAATCCTAGGTCGGGCCAAAAAGTGATTTTGGGATTTTTCCATAAAGAAAATTTCTCAGTATCAGCCCGAAGACTGGGAGTTGGCGGTATAATGCCCTCGTGCCTCGGAGAGCACGTAAAGCCGTCGGTACTGTCCCTGATCCCTTTCCGGTCGTGTCGCTAGTCGTTGCATCGGATCATGAGTGTGATAGAATAGAAAGTGCTTGCGCACACACTTGAGCACTATAATCTGTCACGCGCAGTTGGCTAGTCTCCATTGAGACTGGCCGCCGTGGCCGAAATTTGGCCGGTAGAACTATTATAGATTAACATTTTATGAAAAATTTATTGTAATCGCTTTGGATGGGCTCGTTCCAGGTGCAACCGATAGCGGGTGGGCCGATCTTCATCCCGCAGCCGGTGGGCTCGGCGCCCATCAAGCTGTCCGCGTCGGCGTACTGGGTGCTGCGCCTGCCCTTCATGTACTGCGACGAGCTCGGCCCCCTGCCCCGCCCGCGCGCGCCGCCCCCCGCCGGCGCCCTGCTCGCGCCGCTGTTCGGCCTGCAGGACTAGCGCCCCTACTGCTGGAGCGAAAGGGAGGCCTGTTCCTGCTACTACACTGGAGTTAGCCAGAACTATTGATAAATTGATGGACTGGTCGGTCGATATATATTTCCTTTTATATAAGAGGACGACAAACGAGCAAGTGGGTCACCTGATGGTAAGTGATCACCGCCGCTCATGGACATTAGTTACACCAGAGGTGTCGTGGATGCGTTGCCGGCCTTTAAAGGTCAGCAAACAAGTGTTGCTGACCCTTCCCCCCACCCTAATGAGCACTGGCGACCTTACTCACACTCGGAAACACAACATTAAAATTATTAATGTTATTATTAAGGAATGTCTTCTGTAAGGTGGAGGTACTTCCCCAGTCGGGCTGCTCTTTGAGCGAATGAACGCTATGTCCTACCTCTCTTTGTCGATGTTAGCGGGTCTTTTATGAGGCTTATGAGATAATAGACAGGTCTTGTGAGACCACTGTAGTGAATTTTGTAGACTTTGGACCTTAATATAAATGTTTACACATCATCTGTGATATTCCAATACCGCGTACCCGCATTTATTATGATTATGTAGAAAACAAAATCACACTAATATTATAAAAGTTTGACTGTGTGAGTGTGTATGTTTGTTACTTCTTCACGTCTAAACGGCTGGAGAGATTTTAATAAAATTTGGTAGGAGTTAGCTGACACCCTGATATAACACATAGGCTATAATTTATAAAGTTTAACGAGGGTAAAGCAGCGAGGCACAGCTCGTTGATTATATTTATCGTACAAACATTTTAGTTACGCGGTATTAGAATATCACCGATGGGATCGAGTAAATCATAACACATAAAGAATGAAATATAATTGATGTAAAACCTCTTTACGCACGCGTGACTTGGGGAATAAGCTGGGGAATATGTGACGAGAGCATTACGAAAAGTGCTTTTCGTTTGAAAGTTGAGAGGGAGATACAAGATAGTATCGAGAAATCATGATTGGTGTGCACAGGAGATGGCATGCATAATCGATTAATTCAAGCGGCATAATAACATTATTGAAATCGCCAGTGACGCGTTTGAGTATATGTAGATTGGAAATGAAATTAGCAAATCACTACTCTCACCACTTACAAATTTATTAATAAATGGTCATGAGTAATAAAACCCGTCAATTATTTATGTTCTATGGAGGTAGGCATACTAAGTACTCATCGTGGCTTCGTCTATGACGGAGAAAAACGTACTCCTTGTCAAGCATATTAAGTGACTGAAAGAAAAAATGGGTCCGATATTTTTAACATCTTTATGGTGGCGTTTATCAATAATTATTTAAAGCTCAAACCAATGGCTGCACGTGTAGCGCAGCGGCTAAGACAGTCGCCTCGCCGCTTCGTATCGCGGGTTCGAGTCCCGCTCCGGACAAGTATTTATGTGACCCATAAATAGTTGTTCTAAGTCTATATGTAATTTGTGTACGTCTATTATATGTTTGTAAAGTACCCCGCGACACAGAGATTAGATTCCCTAATGCGGGCGTTGTCTTTAAAAAAAACCAATCATATTACGCTTTAAGTGACAATCAAGTTTCATCAAAAGGTTTCCATAATGGACTTGTGTCCAGGATTTGGAGTTTATGTCATAATCGCCACGCTTGGCAGACTGGTTGGCGATCGCAATATGATGGTCATAGTACACAGAGAGACGATGCTTTCCATAGTCTGTATATACGACTTCTACGCCCCCCACGGTTTGAAATGGGGTGGCCATATTCCATACCGTCAGCCACGCAGCAATCAGCAATTTCTAAATAGATAGTGAACTATTCAACATCCCATATAATAATAATATCCTGGGACATTATTTACACACGGCCATCTGACCACAAACTAAGCAGAGCTTGTATTATAGAAACCAGATAACTGACATATTACATATACTACTTTTCTTACCCAGACTCAGGATAAACAGACATAATGAAAGATAGTAACGGGTAACTCACTTAATTAATTTTATGTTGGATTCGGCCAACGTTTCAACTTCTTCTGGAAGTCATCTTCAGGGCGAATGATATACGAACGGTTGGCCGAATCCAATATAAAATTAATTACGTGAGTTACTATATTTCATTATGACAGCACCTCACGTCAGTTTTAATAATAATACATACAGATATGTTCATGCACATAAATGTCTATCTTGTGTGGGAATCGAACCCACGTGAAAAGCAAGCATTTGCCAACCACGCTAATAGGCCATATCATAAACTCTCGCTGTGCAATGCAAACAGTTAAGAGTTGACCTTTTTCGTCGAATATTAACATTCGTCTTACAGCATATATCTATAGTACGTCGCTATGTGTTCCACGACCGTCGGTTATTTGGCTCAAGTGACATCTGGACCGCGACCTGCATGGACGGGGGAAATATCCGTCAAAATTGTCGCCGAGACAACGCACGCCATTTCAGATTGCACCATATCTCTCGGAGGGATATAGTGCAATCTGTCTGGAGCATATCTCTCGGAAAGATTAGTGCAATCTGTCCGGACCATATCTCTCGGAAAGATTAGTGCAATCTGTTCGGACCATATCTCTCAGAGAGATAATAGTGCAATCTGCCGGACCATATCAATCTGTATTATATATCTCGGGGAAATTGCACAGATTGAGATATGGTGCAATCTGAAATCTGCGTGCGTTTTCCCGGCGACAGATTGCACCATATCTCTTTGAGAGATACGGTGCAGTCTGTTGCGGCGAAATTGAGTGCGTCTTCCTAGGGACAATTTGTAGCGGCGAAATTGCATGCGTTGCAACGACGGGCTTGTTGGCGTGGTTGGCAAATGCTTGCTTTTCATACTGGAGGTCGTGGGTTCGATTCCCACCCACTACAGATATTTGTGTACATGAACATTGAACATGTCTGTTTGTCTGAATGTATTTAAAAAAATGCATTTGTAGTATATCAGCTATTTGTTACCATATTAAAAGCTCTGCTTTGTTTGGGATCAGATGACCGTGTGTGTATAATGTACTTGGATATTATTATTATACGTTATCGCGGACTCAATTTCGACGGACGTATTTCGATATTGAATAATGCACCAACTATTTATGTACTTTTGCCTGATACTGAGTAGAGGGTTAAACATTCCTATACTAAGCTTAACTTGCAGAAATGATGTTAGTGTAAAAGAAATTCAAATGCCAAATTTAAAATATCAATCAATATATGTTAATGATAATAAACTGAAGTCGAAAATCGTTGCGTTCAATTTGAACAGCGCACTTTTATTCGAAGTAAGTTTGCTACCAATGTTTTTAGTATATTTCTTGCGCCGATAATTGAAGTTACATCGTTTTATTCCAAACAACATGTTATATATTCCAAGGGTTTCCTTGTTTTAAACATAAATGAACATTCATGTTTTTATTATTTAGAAATATAACAAAATGCGTTTTGCTATATTTCTACTGATATAAAGGTATTTCTTTCTTCTGAGGGAAACTTATGTAAACTATTATATAACACATGCTGGTACAAGTTTTCTTAGATTACTTGTATTCCAAGTCCCATCTTGGCTGCAACTAAATTATTTCAAGAACATAAAGCCTTATATTATGGGTATGTTTATAGCTTTTATTATAATAGCAATAGAGATTTTCATATCTACAGAAATCTGTTAAACTTGTTAACAGCTTTTCTTATCGACAAACAGGGTCGGCATATGCCGTAAAACTCTTGCAACGATGCCGCTACTTGATTTTTATATGCTTCAATAATGTCGCTACGATAATGTGGGGGCTGCAAAGGAGCCGGTTAATATTTGTATATGAATTTGTAAAATAAATTATGTTAAAGATTATGAGCGTTTTATTTTGAACCCGTTTTCATTAGGAATATTGTACTTAGCGGTTACACATATTCGCGTAAGTACAAGGCTTAATTATTTCTAGAAGAATTTCTAGAAAAAATTATCAGATCTGGGGATTCTCCACCGCTCTCCAGGAATAAAGCAAAATTCGACGCTAGAGCGTAAGTATAGACAGCCTTGCTCATGTGGAACATCATGGGCGTTTTATTTTGAATTTACTTTTCATTCATAATATTGTACTTAGCAGTTACATAGATTCGCGTAAGTATACGGCTTAGAATAAGATTATTTCCAGAAGAATTTCTCTTATATATTATATGGCGAAATGTATCGGATCTGAGGATTCTCCACCGCTCTCAAGGAATAAAGCAAAATTCGACGCTATTGCGTAAGCCTTTCCTAAACCTTGTTCCCTTTCTCCGGTCGTCAGTTTCTAGGCTGTAGTGAAAGGAAGTAAGGTTCAACTTGATCAATAGAGTGAATATTCTGGAAGACTAGCGAGATAAAAAGGCAAAACATGCTCGAAAATCCTTTTCCTTTCGTAATACCATGTTATCTGTTACATACTATTTTAGTACGAGCTATTGGTTGGTACCAGACAGCTTAAATGCGACCTTACATTCTTCATATCTAACACAATTTTTTGCTATAGATGTTAGTAGCTCACATATAGACGGCTATGTATTCGCGAATAGCTTACAAATGTTGGTGTGTTTGGAAAATGCTTGCTGGTCACGCCAGAGGTCGTGGGTTCAACCCCCACTCAGGCCAGATATTTGTGTTCATGAACATGTCTGTTTGTCCTGTGTCTGGGTGTATTTGTCTATATAAGTATGTATTTACAAAAGAAAAGTAGTATATGTATTATATCTTTAATCTGGTTTCCATAGTACAAGCTCTGTTTAGTTTGGGAAATATTGCCAAACTAAGCAACTGGGTGTGTAAATAATGCCCCAAGATATTATTATACCTGGAATCTTATATCCAGGGCTGGGTTGTTGGTCTAGTGGTTAGTAATCCTGTCTGCTAAGTCAGAGGTCCTGAGTTCGATTCCCACCTAGAAAAAATCTTTGTGAGTTGGGCATGATTATATGTTCTGTGTCTGGGTTTAATTTAGCTATAATATGTACGTATTTAAAAATATATAAGGATATTAGTCAATTGTCTGGTTGTCATAGTTTGGGAGCAGTTGACAATGTGTTACTAGTCTCAAGATATTTGTTAAATATTAAGTTCAGTAATACTCGATATGACATATGGTGAGAAAGAATGGTTCTTCAAAGCTAAGACTACTTCTGGGTTAGAAATCTTAGTGGTTCGCATAAAAGCTTACATTATTAGCTAATACCTGGCAGTTTGTAAGAGACTTATAATGTGTATCACACGATATGGAATTAAGAGGAACAAAACTACATGGTTCTTTATAGCTAAGCCAACTTCTGGGTTAGACATGTTAGTACCTCGCATATAAGCTGGTAGGAATTGACCAATAATACCCAATACCTTGCATCTTATATTCGACTTCTTGCATGGACAATACACATCTTATGGACATGATATTAACATACGAAACAACTATGCATATATGGAATTCTAATGCATAATACTTATTATTTACACCTAGTAGGGAGTCCTGCAAAATGAAACAAATTTCCTGGGGACAATTTACAAATTTTCACTAAAAAGTATTGGACACCTACATGTTGGTGTCCAATAGGTACTTTTTAGTGAAAAATTTGTTGATAGGTGAAAAGACGAAGGCATTATAATTTATAAAATTAACGTAGAAAACAAGTATTTCATTTCTTTTAGTGAATTTCTACGTAAAAAATAACTGGCTTCTATAAAAAGTTATGCGACGGAAAAAAATAGTTTGCTCTAAAAGCTAGGCAATCAAAAACTTTGCTTAAAAAATAGTTTTCAGTTATCATCGTTCCATTTTCGCAATTGTCTTATTGTCCCATATTTTATTTATATATCACCCCATTAAATTATTTATAGTATTAAATTTAAATACATTACACATGCGCTCTTTTGAGCAAACCACGTGTTTCTTGCCGCCATCTTGCGCGCGCATATCCGTTCTGAATTCAAAATTTAAATTTAGTATGGTGAATTCATTATTGAAATTAGACAAAATAGCCTTAAAGCCTTCCACAATTAAAAACGATTTCATTTAATGTGAATAATTTTATTAATCGTTGAAGAATCTTAAAAGTATTGAAATGGGGGCGTGGTATCTGTCGTTCTGTTTTCGAGTGGGGGAAATATTGCCGTGGGTGTGGCTTCGTGCTGCGAGGCGAGTTCTCTAGCAATCAGTCGTGTGTGCGCCGCCGCCGCGCAAACAACCTAGCTCGGAACGCTGCCCGACGGACTACAGGTCTACATCGTAACTTTGAAATACTTTTTAGCGGCACCTATGCCGCTCCTACATCAGGTAAAATTTAGTCTTAAGTTTTGTTCTATTAGATTTACTGCTCAGTATTTTTTTTTCTCTGCTTACAGCAATAATTTCGTATATTTTATTTTTATAAAAAAAACTATAAATACTTGTGCTAATCAGAACAGTCTTGGCATCTTACTGTTGTTAATTATACCGATTGATTTACTTATGGCTACAGTAAGGTCTTTTCGATCTGGAAAATTCTTCCTACCCTCAAAGAGTCAATTTTCATTTTGAATTAAAACTTAACGGACTTTTAGTAGTTTTATCCTAAGCTCCCCCTGTTCTTAGTATTGCCTTCTTTTAGTCTTTTTTGAAGTGAAAACTTCTTTAGGCGCTGAAACTCCTTATCGTCACGTCACGTTTCCCCACAAGCTATATGCATAACAATTATATAGTAGATTATTTAGATGAAGTGTGAAATATAGCTTTTAGTCACTTCTATTGGCAGTTCCCAAAGCCCTGTCCCGCATGTTTTTTTTCGTTTACATATCTGTACCTGTTTGTTTTGTGCAGGATACCAGCCGCGGAGGCGGCGGCCCTAGTGAGAATCGTCATATCCTTGACGACTTCCTCCGGTTTGATACTTCGCGTATCAGTGAGCCTGCCGCCACGCCGGCCCCGAATCATCGCAATGTAAGTACCAAGTGCTGAGTAAATAATCTTAGTCATTCAGGCTGTATTTGCAGTGTTTTTGACGATCATTCCTACAGACCCGTCAGAAGATAAGTTTTTTAATTTAGAAATGTACAGACTGTCTTCCCTCATCTCCTACGATATTAAGTTACAAACACAGAAATTAAAAATAAAATCTCCCACGTGTCGCCAACTTGTTTGCGCGCTTAATAATATAGTGTCTGTGTTGTGCGGGGTTGAAGTTTTTTTACTAATATGGTACCGTTGATTTTCATGTAAAAAGAAATAGTAAAGTAAAAGAAAGCGTTTGGTTTCAACACATAATTTATATATTCGGCCAATTATAGTATTCAGAATTCTGATAAATTTCCTACCACCCTCTTTTTCAATACTAACAAAAATAATTCTATTGATAAGCTCTGTTTGCTCCAAGGATTGCAGTTGATATTACGTAAAACAATAATAAATCCTTTCTATCCAAGCCTGGTAACTTATTTACAGCAATACCGGCACTATACATTACAAAAGTTGCACCACCCTGAAGATTAAAGTTTACCCTCAATTCATAAATCTTTGCTATCGCTTAATGTGCCATTCACTCTCCCTCATCTACTTAAAAATGACTATTCTTAAAAATAACAATAACATCTTCAATTTAGAGTCCCACGTTGGGCGCCAAACCATTCTACCCCCATCTTCACATTTATCACTTCTTTATATTCATATAGAGCCAAGTGCTTAAATCAAATTTTAAATACAACGCACTCCAAGGTTTTATTGTTCGTTATAATGTAGCGTACGACGTCCGGTTTGATGGCAGTTAATGTTCGTTCAGATTGGTGCCAAGCTACTGCCTGTATTAATGGCTGGCTCGTGCCAAATAATGCGGCTGAATCGTTTGGGTTGCTGTACTTGCATTAGCTTGTACTGCGTATCGTCCCACTGTAAATTGGATGTTGTGGATGGATTAATAGGGTCACGATTGAATTTTCACTTGCAATTATTAAACTGCCGTAGACGAGAGCGGATGGAATGGTGTCCATTACACATTTGTATCCACGGTGTTAATATTCGTATAGAGGATATATGAACTTATTGACAATTTTTTTTTATATCCTATTTAACTAGTGATTAGTGCTAAGCCAGAGCTTGTGGGTTTCGATTCCCACCCGGGACAAATCATTGTGATGAAAACTTATTAGTTTTGTCTAGGGGGTGTAATTTATTTGTATTTAGAAATTCATAAATGTTTATTGGTGGCCGCGTTGCAATTGTGGAGGTTTTGTTTAGTTCGGAATCTGATGTTAGTTGTCCCAAGATATTTATTTAAATATCGCATGGATTCTGTATAATTATGTCCGTACCACGGTGCAGTGGCGGAGCGGTTAACTCGCATGGGGCCGGATACCCCGTGGTTCGTGGGTTCGATTCCCACCAGATTCCCTAAGAATTTCTATTTATTTGTCTAATAACGCATTATTTTCTGGAAATTTGAGAAGCCCAGAATTCAGTACTGGTCGATGAATTCTTTAACTTTGAAGCTCAAAGTTAGAACTGATTAAACAAACCTTCGAAATATAGTACCACGTTTTTAAGCGTAATAAATACTTGCTTACTATGATAATTTCAATCCCGGGTCGATCTTTAAAGCTATTTTCTGGCAAGAAATAAAAGCCGTGGCCGCCTTGAAGTGTTGTGGAATCGCTGTTATGCACTCATGCCTCTTGAGAGCACTTATCCCGTCCACTTTCTTAAGTCTTGTTGGTTAAGTCTTACTGAGGGAATAGCACTAATGCCTTGAGGGATAGCACTAGAAAGCCCTAGTCTCCTTCGAGAACATCCTAGCCAAAATTCAGTAGTCTCCCTAGATACTCATTAGTATAATTAGCACGTGGATTAGTTTTGCTATGTTGAAATATCTGCTCACTATTACGGATATGGTTTAAAATCTTAACGCCTATATACATCTTAAACATCATCATCATCATCCACTGCACTTTTGGCGCAGCGGTAACGGCATGTTTCCTAGCCACGTGTTCGGAGCCATTTGTAACCCATAAGTAGTTGTCCAGTTTGTAAAGTACCCTGTGAGACTGGTATCAATTTAAATAGCGTGCGCGTCTTTAAAAAAATCTGAACTAATTATGAAAACTTTTTACATACGCTTAGTTCTTACATAATTCAAATTTTCCATCATTTATTTAAAATGAAACCCTAGTCTCGAATCCGTTCTAAGTTATTCCTTCTAATATATTACCTGTAAAACCCATCTCTGAAGCATTTATACCCGGGTCGCCCGGATACATCCGGATTTAGATTGAACCTGTTGTGACCGCTCCATTTCTAATAATTTTACCCGTACTAACTGCCGTAAGTAACGATCGTTCTGAAACTGTAGTATTTAATAAGTAGGTAGTTTAAATTCTAACTCATAGTCTACTAATATACTTGCGTGTAATATAAATAATGTGAAATAGTTTAAAGCTACGAATTTAGCATTGGAATTGTTGGTTCTTTATAGAAAATGGTTGTTGATCGGTGTTTGTATGGGTGTTTTCGTTTTTTTTAAAGAGTTATGCAGAGTTCTTTACCTCAATTAAAGTCTCATTTTCGTAACTACTTCCGTTGCAATTACCTCTGCGAAAGCGTAGGCTTTTCATGTCCCATAAATATCTTTTCCGGGAGTTAGATTTATTTCTCCAGTGCGGACGTAGACTATTACAAATTAAAACTAAACACCTGACGCAAGAGAATAACTCTCACAATATGAGCATGCTTTTTATGATAACAGAATGGCTAGAATAGTAGAAAATCGCACATCACTCGCTTTCTAGTCTAAGTAAGTCTAATTGACTAATGTTTAGCCTGGTTATAGGGCTAGTTTTTTTATAGTAATTTTTCACCTACCCGGGAAATATTTAAAACTTCGTTCTTGAAGTAGCTTACGAACAATGTCTGTCTAGGTCACGGTTCAAGTTTGAATTGTATAAGTCTATAGGAAACTCTTTTACTGGCCCTAATTTATGGTGGCTCTTTAGATACATAAAACTCCTATAATTTCCTCAATTGGGTAATGCTCTAGCCGTTGGCTAGGCGTATTACTGACTGCTAAGGAAATGGATTTAAAAGCTTCAACAAATATTTGCGTGATTTATTTTTATTGTTTCCACATAATGCTGTCTATTTGAATCGTTTCGAAAACTTTGTTTATTTACTGGCTGGTTATTAGTAGTCTTCTAAGACTACTATATTTTTACCATTTTTTTAGCTGCTTATTTTATTATTAATTAGTGAACAAATCCCCGTCTCCGCGGTAGATATTGTAGAGCAAGTGTGTGCGCAAAGTTAAGGCCTTTCTATTCAATCTCTCACAAGGTGACTACTTGTGACACTACCGGAACGGGATCCGGTACATGATAGGCTGCTTAACGTACTCTCTGAGGCACGGCGCGGTGGTGTAATTCCGCTAACTCCCCAGGCTCTGACTGCCACTGAGAAATTTTCCTTAACATAAAAACTCTTAATTTAGTCTACTTGAAGTATTTCAATACTTGTTTTTCATTAACCTTCGAAACTACCATACGGTAAATACAAGGCCTCTCAAAACTGCCGGTCCATTAACAAAACTTTCAAATAGATTTCACCATACAGTTTGCAAAACTCTGTCCGTCCATCGATTGTCACTAAATCAATTCCTACACAAATTTATTTCGTGTCCTGCTATTCTTATTCTAACTTTAACATGTGTAACTTGTTCGCCAATGTGCTTGTTTAATTGTGTATTTAGTGCTATTAATTACACGTACAGTCTGCTGAAAAAAATGATCAAACTCTGACGAGAGTTTATGAATGATCATCGCTATTGGGCGGCAGTATTATCAGCTAATATTTTGTTCACGTAACATTCACGATCGGCCACCCTATTTTAACGCAATTTACAATAGTTTCTATTAAATATCCAATTTTGATAATCTTCTTTTGCTGTAGACAGTGTCTTTATCATGAGCACAATCCATAATTCTGAAATTTTTATTGCAGTCCAACAATACACAAATTGTACTGTACTTGCCAAACTTTTCCTTTGACATCGGCCTAGAAAGATCTCCAAGTTAATCCTTTTTCTTAAACAAATATAGGCCGTCACAACATACCCTCGAATAGTGTAGGCATCGAAGCGCAAGTTAGCAATCGGGGAGTTGGCAGACGCCTGGTTGCACCCGGCTATTGGCATGCATCTGCCAATATAATATTATTTGTATAGGCCGCTGCCAAGGTTCGCGTTTAATCGTCCCGCGCCGAAACAAACTCCCCATCTTCCATACCCAACCGACCATTAAAATGCACCACAAAATTGAGTCTTATGTTCTGATATGTAAGTTTGTTTTAAAGTGCATTGAAATGTTACTTTAGCCATTAAATAAATAATACAACGTTATCTAAAAGATAGGTTTTTCATGCTTGTTAACTTTTGGATGGCGTAGTCAAAACCAGTCCCATGTCGCTTCTAGTTATTTGGATTAGAAGAGAATTGTTATTCTTTAATGTTTGTCTGGGATTTAAATTATCCTTATTACGAGCTGTAGTTGTTCCGTCTAGTGGATTTTAATTTCAAATTTATTAAATAGTTGTGTATTTCCAAACTGTTGTCCATTGTATAAATTGGCAGTTAGACGATGTTATTGTAAATAAACAATGTGTTAAATAAACCGTGTGGGAACTTTTAAATTGAGCTATCCATCGTACTGAACTACTGATGTTGGACATATAAGTTCGCGAAATGTTTTAGCTTAGAAAAAAATAGTCATAATTATATGGTAAATGAGTAAACTAATGTTCGGCCGGTATGATACGTAACTTCCCACACCCCGTTGAGCTCTATCTTACTCTCACCCAGGACCATATTAACATTACCTATGTATTATATTTGGCGGACCTGTTTTTCGCGCCGGAGGTAGTGGGTTCGATTCCCACCAAGGACAGATATTTATGTGCATGAACAAGTGTTTGTCCTTAGTCTGGGTGTAATTATCTAAACAAGTATGTATTTGTATGTTATGTTATTTAAATGGACGTATGTATGTTAGTATTATGTAGTATATCAGTTATTTGGTTGTTATAGTACAAACTCTACTTAGTTTGGGATCAGATGGCAGTGAGTAAATAATGTCCCAGGATATTATGTGGAAAATATTCTCGAATCTGGAATGTGTTCTACTGGGGGATTCCAGAGTAGAGATAGTCGGTGAATTAACTGCATGCTCTAGGTACCTCTTGGCTGTTCCTACAGTTAACTTAGTCTTGTGAAGTGTTAATACTTAGATCTGAAACTTTGAAGCGGTATTATTGTTACTCTATCTAGGTGTTTACGATCAGATTTTGATATCTTAACTTCTTTAGAAGTTTTAATAATAAATAAGTTTAAATCTGATTATTAACTTGGCATTTGTAAATTAAAATGATAGTTTATCTATTAATACCATTTTTGTGTACCTTATTCTATATAGGTAGTATCTAAAAACTAAAATTTATTTTTTCTAACTGAAGTTCTATTATGTAAATAAAGCAAGTGGCCATGAAATAGTTATAATCAAACTTTACCCATAAGATGGGTTTCTCATGACTGTCGATTTTTCACGTAGTAGAAGATTCAGCCAGTAGGTAGATACTATTGAAGCCACATGCGCCACGTCAATTATCTAAACACAGCCTTTCATTTATACACTTGGTCTTTTTCACCAATTTCTTTTTACGGCTTGCTGGTGACGATTTCTTAATTCAAATCGAATGTACTTTCTTAATCCAAATCTAGTTCAATTTTATAATTCAAATCGAATTCCGTTTCTCAATTCAAATGTAATGCAGTATCTTAATTCAAATCTAATTTTCTTTATTTAAAATATAATAGTTTGTACTTAAAATCTAATGGTTTCTTAATTAAAATAGTGGTTTCTTTATTTTAATCTAATGCTGTTTCTGCACAGGATTGTGGTATGGAGAACGAATGGCGCTGGACAGAGGAGCCCGGCAGCCCTGAGGCCGCGCAGACTCCGCGAGCGCTCGTGCCGTCTGCGTGTTTCCCGCCAAGACACCCTACAGCTTTTACCAGTTATAGGTAACCATTTAACTTTTCTTACTCTTTGTGTTGATCTTTGGGGGAGGCCTTTGTCCAGCAGTGGACGTCTTCCGGCTAATATGATGATGATGACTATGAATTTGCTAACTTTATCGAAGGACTCTGATAGCGGCAACAAAAGGTTTTTTCCTGCAGTACCCAAACGTTATTTCTGCTGCGTTACGGACAATTCTTTTTCGTGTATATAATCTAAATGAAATCTCTTCTCCAATAATACTTATCAGAAAAGAAGTGGGTATACCCGTTCAAGAATCAATTTCTAAACTGTTTTTAACATGCGCACCAATTATACGCACCCCGCGTAGGTAATTATTGGGCACAATCTTCGAACGTGTCGCCTTTTCTCCTTCGATCTTTCGCGCCAAAAGTTAATGACCACTAACTACTAAATATGCCTTCCTCTTTACTTTCATATAAACTATGAACATTCTTGGAAGGATCTTATATTTAAGTTTGGGAAGCTACAGTACAAGTGTATTAAGCGTAGGGTGCGTGTTTTCCAGTTATAGTTATTATTGCAAGATATGAGAAGAATTATAATTTGATAATATCTTAAAAATTCACCCCACGCTTATTTACAACTAGCAGTGCCCCGCGGTTTTACCCCCGTTATAAATAATCACAGATCCTCCCCCGTAAATGATAGTTTGATAATATGTACCCTATATGTTGACCCGACCCCGAAAAATTTGAAGTAAATCCATGCAGTACTTTTTCAGTTTAGCCCGGACATACATACAGACAAAAATTCGAATAACTATATTTTTGGCTTCGATATCAATTGTAGATCACGGGCCAAGTATCCTTTTTAAAAAATATTCAATGTACAGTTTTGACTTTCCTAAGATTTTATTATATGTATAGATAACCTTATTTTTTTACATATTTTCATTTGGTTTTCTATTAACTTCGCATTAAAATCTTTAAATTGAGACTTACGCCTATCAATTCGACTGTTTAAAGTGTTTAAAATAACTGTAAACTGAACAATGATTTAATGGATTATTCAGTTATTATTACGTACCAAACACTTATCCTTGCGCGCCGTTAAAAGCATATTTCTTGCACCACTTTGCAGTCTCCATTTGAACCAATTACCCTCCCTAGTGCTACCTTAAGTAATATGGCATGTAGTTGTAATATAAACTTAATTAGCACTAATATTGTAACATCCTTGCAGTGAAAGCGCGCATCCCGGTGGCCTATGGGCAGAAGAGTCGTCCTCTGGCCGTGGGATTACAGACCTTGTGGCTTCATTAGTAAGTACTAGTTTTGTTTTCTAAGAGTGACGTGAAAGTTTTAAAAGGATTTTTAATGGCTGTTTTCGGTGTTCTCTTATGTTTCAAATTTCCCGGGATTAGAAGTTTTCTTTAACACCGAAAATGTTCTTGGCTTACAAATTGGCTACAAAAATCGAAAAGTTTAAGATTTTAATGTTTCCCTTATCCATTCGTCGTACTTTGAGTTTTAAATGGAAGCTGATTGCCATTTTTGTAGAGTTCGCGGGTTCGATTCCCGCGTGAAGCAAAATGTTAATAACCGATCGGCACGTTTCGCTTGAATTGTTTGCACGTAGTTTCCGGATTTTCTATAAACTTTTAATTTTTAACTCTACTTTTTACTGACTAGGTATTTCTCCAGGGACTAAGTTCGCCCGTAGTCTATCTCAACTCTGGTAACAAGAAACAAACTTATTTCAAATGGTTTTTCGTGAAGTAATAGATTCTCGAGTATATATTCAGTCTGCTATCCCTCATCCGGGTTATAAAATTATCTTTATAGATGTTTGTAGATTGCGGCCAAACTTGACGGAGACTATCCAACTCAAAATATATTATAGTGCAATCATATTTACGCTTGCAATGGATCTTGAGTTGGCGCAAACAGTTTCTCTATTCGCTCTTACATACATGACATAGCCGCATCATAAGTACAGTCAGCACCAAAAGTCGATGAACAGAATGTATATTTAACAGTACAGTTACGGTATCAAATCAGGGTAATCTAATGATAATATTTAATGGATAAAAAGTCTGTACAGACGCCAGCACATCCATTAAATATATCATTAGGTTACCCTGATTTGACGCCGTAACTGTACTGTTAGATATACATTCTGTTCATCGACTTTTGGTGCTGACTGTACCTAGCGCCAACGGCCTTACGTGCTACGTACCTACTAGGGTACGGAAGTTTGACTCTGCCAACTTAAGAGATATACACATTTTGGCTAGTCATAGTTACAATTCTCATAGTTCGCCACAGTTGGAACAGCCCGTTCACATCCCCTCCGTAGAACGAATACCCGCCACTTTTGCGGTTACCCAGCTTTACACTTTACTTTGACTGCACGTGTGTCGCAGCGGCTGTGTGCAAGGGTTAGAGTCCCGCGCCGGACAACTATTTGTGTGACCCATAAATAGTTGTCCTGAGTCTGGATGTAAATTGTGTCCGTCTATTAAGTTTGTAAAGTACCCCGTGACATAGGGATTAGATTCCCTAGTGCCGGCGTTGTCTTAACACTATTTTACACTGATCTCTTAATAGTTTTTGGATCGTCCTTCAGGACTCCTGTTTTGCATTCTTTTCTTTGAAATTTCTTCTCCGCTACTCAATTGGCTCGCGTCTTTGTTTATCATAAAACTTTATTCAAAACAAACTGTCTATGTTAGCGTAAACGCGATGGATAAAATCATATTGGCTTAAAAGAATTAATTTGTTTAGTTTCTTTCCATGTCCCTAGATGGCGTTGTTCAGTCCGCTTAAAAGTTTGAACGAAACCATATCGACTTTTAAGCGGACTGAACAACGCCATCTAGGGACATGGAAGAAACTAAACAAATTAATTCTTGTAAGCGAATATGATTTTATCCATCGCGTTTACGCTAACATAGACACAAACCTTCGAATAGCTAGACTATAATACTCGAGCCCTCGCTTGCCTCATATTATCTGGTGGGCAGTGAGGGCTGCCCTGCCCGCGTTACATCGTCCTTCAGGACTCCTGTTTTGCATTCTTTTCTTTGAAATTTCTTCTCCGCTACTCAATTGGCCCGCGTCTTTGTTTATCACAAAACTTTATTCAAAACAAACTGTCTATGTTAGCGTAAACGCGATGGATAAAATCATATTGGCTTACAAGAATTAATTTGTTTAGTTTCTTTCCATGTCCCTAGATGGCGTTGTTCAGTCCGCTTAAGTGTGAACGAAACCATATCGACTTTTAAGCGGACTGAACAACGCCATCTAGGGACATGGAAAGAAACTAAACAAATTAATTCTTGTAAGCGAATATGATTTTATCCATCGCGTTTACGCTAACATAGACACAAACCTTCGAATAGCTAGACTATAATACTCGATCCCTCGCTTGCCTCATATTGTCTGGTGGACAGTGAGGGCTGCCCTGCCCGCGTTACAGTAGTGGCATGTTTCAGAAGGCCCTGGCACTGCCCGCGGCCGCCCCCGCGCCGCCGCGCGAGCCCTGGCGACGCGAGCGCAGAGACAGCCGCGCCGCACTGCTGCCCCGGAGAGCTTCTTTTTGTACGTATTATCGGTCTCGGATCATTAGTTTCACTGACACAAACCAGCAGCTTTTCTAATAGTTCAAAGTGCACGTGTGGCTCAGCGGTTTACAATGGCCCGTGTCCCGGGTTCGATTTTTTATTTATTGGTTCACAAATCGGTCAATAGAATAACTCATTCATATAAAACACAAATGTATATAAGACAAATATCCAAATTGTATGCACTAAAATAGTGAACACAGCGTGCTTTGATAACTAAAAGACTTAAACTAAAGAATAAAATTAAATATAAAAATAAATTAGAACATAATTACTTAAACTAAAAAAATTAAATTAAAAATTGACTAAAACAAATGGAAAAGCTAACAATTATCAAAACATTGGCTCTTCAAGCTTTTTTTGATGCAATGTTTAGCTGATGCTAAGCCACTGGAAAAGATTTCAAAAAGCTGTCGTATGCCATTATAACTTGAGGCCATTCTATAAAATGGAGCATGTTGTCCAATATTGGTTCGGCAATGAGCCGTTTAAATTCCCGCACAGAACTATTTGTGATCTTTAATATTTGTTCTTGGTCTGGATGCACTTTGTATCCGTTAATTATTTTTGTAAAGTACCCTGCGTCACATTCAATTCCCTAATGCGGGGTGTTTTCTATTAAACTAGAAAACAAAACTAGTTTATGGCATTGTAGGTCTCAAATGAAATAAACCATTTTTATCTTTCTATGGTTTCTATATGCGAAACATTTCATTCTTAAATCGTAAGCCGAATACAGTATTATAAAAAGATTTTTTATAATATAAGGTTCAAGCAGTCTCTTTCGTTTAGCTTTTAGAGTACATTACCTTTTTAGACATTTTTATCATTTATGCATAGTTTCATTCTTTATTCTCTTATTTTGACCCTCCACCATCTACTGTCATGAATTTCAAACCCCAAAGTAAGTGAGGTTTCTTTGACACTACCAACTAGACGGTCACCGTAGCCTAGTTGGTAGTGATCCTGCCTACAAAGCTGGTGGTCCTGGGTTCGAATCCCGGTAAGTGCAAATATTTGTGTGATGAGCACGAATGTTGTTTCAGTCATGGATGTTTTCTATGTATATAAGAATATTAGTATATAAGATATTATTATTACTGTTTGAGCTTCCGCTATTCTAGGTAAGTTTAAGCTTGGTACTTTCCGACAAACTACTGCAGTTTGCCCGAATATATCTGTCAAAAATTTCAATCTTTCTTATGCAAGCTAGTATATGTGTAGATAGTCCTGTGTTCAAACTGTTTCTAATGCTACAAGTCTCACTCTCAGGTGGCGTGTCCACGAGCCAGGCGGAGGTGGCGCGCTGGAGCGGCAAGCTGCCGGCGCGCGGCGAGGAAGGTGCTGTTGGTACAGGCGGTGCGGGCTACTCCGCTAAGGTGTTCCTGGGGGGACTTCCCTGGGACATCACGGAGCAGGCACTCATGCACACGCTTAAGCACTTCCAACCCATTCGGTAAGAAATTCCACTTGACTTTATCTACAGTTGTAATCTGAATACTATTAACTGCGAAAATAATTGCTTCAATAAGAGGATGAATCTGTCTCTACCGCCTGTGCGCCGCACTTTCAAACTTTGCTATCAAAGTCCAATTACCTCTGGAAACTTCCGCTTACATCCCATTACTTTGTTCTGCTACGTTCAAGTGTGAATTATATTTTGAAATTCGTTCAAATATGTCTGAATTGTAATGTATGTTTCAATAATTTATTTTCGCAGTTCAGATACTTTGAAAAAATAGCCACACAATTACCGTTAAATGTATCTATCAAATAGAATTGGTCCCAGTATATTACCTTGGGGTAGCCAATAAAAGCTTAGTTCAGTAGAACTCAATGTTGGCAACGGTTTATTTTCCTAAAATAAAGATTGTGGGAGGACTTGCCGTTGGATGGTAATTGCCTGCAAAATAAGAATGAAGCTTAATATTAGTGGTTGGTTTGTAGCGTGGAGTGGCCCGGGCGCGATGGAGGCGCGGGCGGGGCGGGGGGCGCGCCGCGCGGCTACGCGTACGTCACGTTCGAGAGCGAGCGCCGCGTGCGCGCGTTGCTGGGCGCGTCGCGCCGCGACGGCTACGACTGGTACTACCGCATCGGCTCGCGCAAGACCAGGACTAAGGAGGTAAGGATTACAATTCAGGGCCGACGTTACGGTGTTTCAGGACACATTCTATGCAATCATGCGCAGAGATTCGAGGGAGTCACGATAGAATCTGGAGAGTTCATTCTACGCAACCCAGTGCGATGATTGCAAACATTTAAAGTGCATGCGAACATCGGTTCAGTTTATCATCATCATGTCCGCCAAAGTACGTCCACTGCTGGACAAAAACCTCCCCAAAGAAGTTTGTGTATCCTAATACCTAATAACTTGCCACATTTTGTTTTAATGAAGAAATTGTCTTATAAAAATTACATACAGCAACCACACACGCTATTTAACTGTAAGACTCTGATGTATTTGGAGCTTCACATTGTTAAGTATAGAGTGACAGGCCTTTTGTCAATTTAAGAAATGCTGTATAGAACATATCATACATACATACTTGCGCTTTCGAGCCAACACTCTTTTAATGTTAACCTTTTTCGTAGCTTAAATCCCGTAAAGAATCGGCAGTTTTAGAACCTCTTCAAAATTCTTAGTGACCAGTCACAAATCTTCACAGCCTTGCCCTGGAATTATTTGAACTCTAGTTGCAGTCTAAGGCTGAGATCTATAGAGCGTACTTAGACTTTGCTCAAACTTTACTTACGTAAAACTTTACTAAGTGTATGCTAAGCTTATACTTTGATTTGATATTTATAGACTTTTTGAAGTTAAGATTATGCTTAGCATAAGCTAAGACAGACAAAGTCAAAACACCAATTGTAATTTCGTTACATGCATTAACTTCTGTCTAAGTAAAGTCTGAGCAAAGTCTAAGTACGCTCTATAGATCTCAGCCTAAGGGTCTCGTTTCTGAAAGAGTTCGTCCCGCAGGTGCAGGTGATCCCGTGGGCGCTGTGCGACTCCAACTGGGTGGTGGGCGGCTCGGTGCGCCTGGAGCCGGCGCGCACGGTGTTCGTGGGCGCGCTGCACGGCATGCTCAGCGCCTCCGCGCTCGCCACCATCATGAACGACCTGTTCGCCGGAGTGGTCTACGCAGGTAAGCGCTCTCGACGCGGAGAACTTATTTTTGTTTTAATTAAGTAAAGTTTATTAGATACCAGCTGATCGGGCGAACTTAGCTTACCGCATAAGCGTTAATTTCCTTAATTTATTTTTAATTATGATTCCTACTTAATTTCATTTTATTTTTTACTTATTCCAACTTTAGTTATATGTATATTTATTGACAATAGCTGTATCCGCGCGTCGTCGGTGTTATTTTTGAATTTTGGAGTTCTCAAAAATTTTTATTTTTTAAAATATACCTAGCCTAAGTTACTCCTTGTTACATCAGCTACCTGCCAATAAAAGTCTCGTCAAAATCTGTCCAGCCATTTCGGAGATTAGCCGGAATAAACAGACTAACATAAATTGTAAAAAAAAATATTTTGGTGTATGTACCATATATATATATTATATACTTATTAATAGACGTGTCAAGTCAAGATGTCAAGCGGCCAATTCAGTATTACAAACAGACACTCCAATTTTATTTATATGTATAGATAACAGTTTTAGAGTCTTTAAGTAATGTTCATTCACAGAAGTAGATTAATAGACTAAAATTAATGTAATATGTTCCAGGTATCGACACTGATAAACACAAGTACCCCATCGGGTCGGGGCGCGTGACGTTCAACAACGTGCGCTCGTACGTGCGCGCTATATCCGCCGCCTACGTAGAGATACACACGGACAAGTTTATTAAAAAGGTATGCATGTTTATAAACCTATAAGAATAACGTGAAGTTATATAAAGCATTGTCGTTGTAGAAATTTGGCTTAAGACTATTAGTAGCTTAGTACCTATAATAGTACCCTTGCATACCCCAAGTGTTCATCCTACTTATATATTTCTATTTGAATTCTTCTTTCCTAATAAACTAAGATATCATTATTACTTTTAGCATTCTTAAACATAAGCTAAACTGAACAATTTTCACACTTCTTTTAAAACTAATTGTATAAATTTAAGTGTTTGAACCCTTTATTGAAACCAACTTGTATTTTACAGGTGCAGGTGAATCCGTACCTGGAGGACTCCATGTGCTCGGTGTGTAACCTGCAGCAGGGACCGTACTTCTGCAGAGAGCCATCGTGCTTCGGGTAAGATTGAAAATTATTTGATCTAGTTCCATATGCCTAGACTTTGCCTCCATAGTTAGAGCACCGTCACGCCTGGTTGGCGACCGCAATAGTTTTAGTATTATCGAGGCTTTGCTGCCCGTACTCTGTTAGATTCTCTCTGGACGAGTCCACCGCGGCCCTTCGCGGATTGAGATAGTGGCCACCTTCGTGTTGCACATCAATCTTCCAACATAAAATATACATTTTTTTTTTATTCTATATAAAATAATAGAAACCATAATTCTTAAATGTGAAAAACTGCGTTAAAGAAATATCGGCACATTGTTAACAAGTTTTAATGTCCCCAAAACTTAGCTAGGTTCTAGATTATTTTACCTATTTTTCCCAATTTTTTCTACAAGAAAGTTTTCTTGTAATCTTATTACCATCAATGTTTCTAAATAGGTAATGCTTATTTTAAATTACTTCTTTCATGTACCTATTTGCATAGTGGCTCAACTTCCTAATATGACTGCCTTGTTGATTTTGCGGTAGCGTATTCAACTAGGTTCTTGGGTTCAAATCTCAAGTCTAGCCAAACGGGGATTTTGGAATTAGTCTTAAGAAAAATTTCCCAGTATCAACCCAAAGTTTTAGAGTTGGCGGTGTCATACCCCCTTGTGCTGGTGCTTCGGGAGACATGTAAAGCCCCGTCGTCCCTGTACCTTACATTTTTCCAGTCGTGTCGCTAGTTTTTAATCTGACACTTCTTTCTGCACTATGTCCCGCGAAGACAGTCACCGCTGAAATTCGAGCAGGACATTGTTAGCCTCTAAGTAGACATTGCAAGTTGCTGTTATCCGTTGCAGGTATTTCTGCCGCTCGTGCTGGTCGTGGCAGCACTCCCGCGACAAGCACACGCCGCTGATGCGCAACTCCAAGGCCCGCCAGTTGCCCGGCGCAGAGCCCGGCGACGGGGACCACGTGTACCACGGCATGTTCACGCATCAGATTGAAGGTCAATTGTGCTTTTAGTATTAAATCTTTAAAACGTTTTAATTAATGCAGCAAACTGGCATTTTTATATAGGTTGGCAGAGGAGTTGACGTTCAAACGCAAACTTTAGATACTTTATGAGGAGTATCTGAATTACCTGCTAAATGATGCTGAATGCTATCTCTAAAATTATTATTAGTATAATAATTTTAGAGATAGCATTTTTATCGATTTTTTCGTAAATTTCACCTCGCACCTTTTTAGTTTTTTTTCTTGTTCTGTTGACTATTTCTGGTTTAGCTTTTTTGTGATAACTAGTTGGTATAGATTAACCTAACACCTTCAAAAGTAAAGTTTATCTAATCCTTGCAGAACTGACTTAGAATTTATGCGAAAGTTCAAAATTAGGGTTTGAGGACTCAAAATCGTAGGACATACATAGGATGATTCGGATACTCCACATCATAAAGTATCAAAATTTTGTTTGATCGTCAACTCCTCTGCCACTCTGTATTTAATGATGATAATGAATAGCAATGTCACCGTAGCCTAGTTGGTAGTGCTCCTGCCTACGAAGCTGGTGGTCCTGGTCTAATCCCGGTAAGTGCAAATATTTGTGTGATGAGCACGAATATTTGTTTCGGAGTCATGGATGTTTTCTATGTAATAAGTATTTATCTATCTATATAACGTATATCGTCGCTTGGTACCCATAGTACAAGCTTTGCTTAGTTTGGGGCTAGGATGATCTGTATGACATTGTACCTAGATATTATTATTATTATTATGTATGTTGTTGCGCAGGCGTGGGGTCTGGAGACAGCGGCACGTCGGCCAGCACGAGCTCGTCGGCGGGCGGCGCGGACGCGGACGCGTGGCGCTAGCGCCCGCCTCGTGCCGCACTGCTCGCACCCGCCGCGCGCCCGCGGCCAGAGCGGGACGGGGCGACGCGATAGCTGCGTAGCCGATAGCCACCCGTGTGAGGAGGCCGTTGTCGACCCGCTATTAAGTTCGGCGCTTCGCCAACCAACGCTTGTTGATACTGAAGCCTGATGCTGTAACCGGCACTACGATCTTAACTGTCTTAAATATTATTTTTATATAATTGTAAAACGTTAGCACACCCCGAACTTTACTTTTGGTACCCATCTCTTTTAAGGCCCAGAATTCGGAGCACATCTCTTCCTCCAATTTAGGTGTTTTATAGAATAATCTGAAAAATATTATTTTGAATATATGTAAAAGGTTTCCTTTACGATATTTTGTGATATGACAAGGAAACCTGGATTTCCTATTTACATTGGTCGGTACCTTTGAGTATTAAATGGTAGAGAAAAATGCTGGGCCCTGAATTCTGGGCATTAAGAGATCTATTAAAAACTAAATTCCGTACTTAATGAGATAATTTGTATAACTTCAGAATATCGAGTACGGTTACAGTTATCGGGTACATTAAGAGTTGATTGTTGATTATTAATTATTTGAAGATCATTATTTTATTTGGACCGAATTATTTTACATTTATTTTAGATTAAGTTATTACTGATAGTATAATAGTTTTGTTAAAAGTAGTTTTGTATTTATTGTGTATTTTAAGAAACATTTTCACGCACAAAATCACATTATTGCATAGTAATTTTGTATGTTAAAATTTTATACTAGGTACACACGGCTACGCATCAAGCTATGCATTTCCAGTATAAGCTGATCTCGCGATGTATAAGATTTTCATACAATGACAGGTCAGCTTATATTGGATTGTATAGCTTGATATGTAGCCGTGTGTACATTACGAATTGATTGTTGATTATTAATTATTTTAGGATCTTGTTTAGTTTTGGACCCAATTATTTTACATTTTATTTTAGATTTAGTTATTACGGATAGTAGAATAGTTTTGTATTTATTGTGTATTTTAAGCAACATTTTCACTGCTAAAATCATTTTAATTCAGTCATTTTGTATTATGCCCCGTTAACATTTAAAGTAATTTTAAATTTATCTCTATACTAGTAAAATCATTTTTAAAGTAATTTTAAATTTATCGCATTTGTAGAGATAGGGACGCTTTATGGATTTACTTGCAAGTTTCAAAATTCAAAATGTAAAATTCAAAATGTTGACTTTAATCTTTTTATAAATTACATTTTAATGTCAAAATTATTGATATCTGAAGCTGACAAATGTATCAAATTTATACATTTTTAATAAGATTTTTTTTTGCTCTTTTAACATTGTGCAAGTAGTCTAATGAAGGTCCCTTCAGTATGTTAATGTAAGTCGGGCGTATCAATTAAAGTTGAATTTATTTAAAAGAAAATTACAAAAATTTTGTATTTGAATTAATTCTTCAGAAGTTTAAATATTGCTGTATTAATACTTTAAACACAATTTCTGTCAGAGTTAATTCAAAAATTCTTAATAAAAATTCATCATAATTATACTTGACTATCACCGCTTGACGTACGCACGGCTACATTTCAAGCAATACATTTCCAATTTAAGCTCACTGTATAGACATCTTATACAACACGAGAGATCAGATTATACTGGCAATGTATAGCTTGATGTGTAGCCATGTGTACATGGCCGATCGCTCTTGAAACGTGCACGCTCTCCACTGTTTAGAACGGGCAACTAAATATTTAATGTAAACCATGTGGGATACTTTAGATAATCGTGGAACTGTACTAGGTCAGTTTGAATACAAAATTGGCTCTATGGATCGGCATATTTTGAGACTTGAGGGAGCTTCTAGACTTTGAAATAAACAGAGGGTGATCACGTGTTTCATCATTAGTTAAAATCTTGATGTTAATTACTTGTGTACACTTCATTGGTTCAAAATAAAAAATATTTTTTTTATTTTTCATAAGTGTACTGAAGTTATGAAATATGTATAAACTGGATATAGAACAATATAGATACAGAAACACGTGGTCTTACTCTACTTTATGCGAACGTTCACTGGTTTCTATAACAGGTCTAATTATTTTGTATTCACTTTCAATAGATCTATTAGTCCTGATATATATAATATACTTTATGCGAACGTTCACTGGTTTCTATAACAGGTCTAATTATTTTGTATTCACTTTCAATAGATCTATTAGTCCTGATATATATAATATATATTCTAAAATACTTGTTATTTTTTTTAGATTTTGTACTGACTATAATAAACGTTACTAAATATTCTAGACAAAATTTTATTTTTATATTCCATAATGACCAGGAAAATACTATGAAATTTAATATCTATAGCCGTACCAATGTGCACGGGTATCGATATTAGACTGTTTAATATCTGTAGCAATACCTACCACCACAGATAATGTAGGAATATATTCATGGTATATTCATCGAAAGTGAATGCAATAATTTGATCCCGTAAAAACATTTAAAACTCGAGACTGCTGTACCCAGTATTCTATGCCTTAAGTATCCCGCATAATTGTTAATTCTTGTCCAAATATTTGTTAATATAATACGCTATTGGCGTAGAGATGTTCCTTAGACGATTTTTACATACGTGCCTATTAGATTTAGGTGTTTTTAATCGATTTTAATGTGCCTCAGTACTAGCCCCTTAGGCCTGTGCGTTCATTTTAACATTTTAAATGGGCTTTTAAAATGTATAATCATTGTGATTTTAATATTTAAGGATGTTCATAATCAGATACATATGTTTATTTTACATGGAATCGCTTGATTGATTTTAAAGTATACAAATATATTGTTATTGCAAATCCGAATTTTAATTTGACCTCGCCACCTGCAACATTTTCCTTTATGCAAGCATGCATAATATCCTGGTCATAACGTTACCGTCAGGATGGCGGGACCAAACGAGATATGTACATGAGTCCATGCCAACTGTTTATTACATATTAGCTACCATTTACTGCCAGTAAATAAATGATTGCTAACTTTGCGTTAAGAAATATAACAAAGAAATAAAGTCGTCGGCCATTCTGACGTCATCTTGGCCGACCACTTCCAAGTTCTCATAGTTTTATCGTCACATTAACAGCGTTGTATTACGCACTCGTAGGTTCTGCACATTAACTAGATATTTTCCACACACAATATTTAATCGAACAGAGTAACGTTCTCATCTACCGTCGTACAAAGAATGCCTCTTTAATAATTCTCCTACCCTATTTATATTTTTATCACTGACAACCATTTGAAAGTCTACTATCGATTATTAAGTTTGAAGATGTAAAATTATTATAGAATTATTGTAGTAATTAATAAAATGATAATCACTAATCAAATAAATCACAGTGTAAAAATAGTATTATAACATAGCAGCTACGTCATAACCGTTGCGCGGCTATTGAGTACTTGATAACAGTTGTTAATTTATATATCTGCTACCTATTTGTTACCTTAATATTATATCTTTAAACAACTTTAAGGTCCTATAAAAAAGCCATTAAAACTGCTGTGCATTATTTATGTCTTTTCTCAGAATAATGCTAACAATGTTGTTGCAGGCGCTTAGTGGCTTATGGCACTAAGCGCCTGCAACAACAGTGTGATCCTCTGTGGCCGAACCACAGTTTAGTACTCAGATGCTATAGTTCGAAATAATACCTACCTAAAGTCTACTTTCATCGAAATATATATATATATTTCTAGTACATTGTTAATTAAAGAGATATCTTTTTAATTAACAATGTATGTGGTCCGGCCGCCAGGCAGTGCTCTCTGGCCGCGCCACCTCAAATTAAATAGATTATAATGAACTATTAATAAATCAATATCCTGAAAAAAAAAACTACCTAAAGAGTACGTTGCATATGACAAACATGGTCCAATAAACTCCTTTAGTTAAGGAGTTATTGGTCATAGGGTGTGGTCCGGCTGGAAGGTATACTCTGCAGCAAGTCAATTTTGCAATTTTGAATATTAACTATCCATAAATAAATTTATATAGTAGTACTTTTTCTGTACTCTTCGTTGATACTTTTTTCTCTCGAGAAACTATTCATTTTTATTTATTAACCTTAAAAGTATGTGGCGCGGCTAGGGAGGATTACTTTTAGTAAATATAACGAAATATGCTTCATTTCTTTATGCCAACGTAAACTGAGTAATAAGTACTTTATAAAAAGACCTGGACTTCATCTATAAACTTTTATTTTTATTACCTTATTTTGAAAAAGGTGCACTTTTGTTTACATATCTACCTAAGAAAATGTAGTTATTAAATATTAATTATTATTTTAACCAATAATAAAATATTGGTTTAAAATAAACAATAAGAATACGAAAACCAAATATATATTTTTATAATCAAATAGTAACAATTGTTCATCAAGGTATTGTAAACGACGGAAAAGTGTTTTATAGATCAAACTAAAGTCTATAGATTGAATGCATTCAATCCCTTTAAACTAGAAATAACAATGATAAAAAGAGTGTACCAAAACCGCGTATTAAAAATATAGTCAATCAGTATGACAAATAAAAAACTATAGGGGCATTAGTCTGCTCAGCGTCGTTGGTAAGTTGTATATGAAAGTATTAGTTGAAAGAGTTGTGAAAGGAACCGATGAGAAAATATGGGATGCACAGGCGATTTCGAAAAGGAATTGGATGCACGGATCAGGTATTTTCTCTGCGAAGCGTAGTAGAAGTTTTTGGTCAAAAGCAAAAAGGTCTACTGTGCCTTCGTAGACTTAGAAAATACCTACGATAGAGTGTTGAGGAATGAGCTATGGTCGGTACTGTCCTCGTATGGGTTGTACGACAACCTTGTTCAAGCACTGAAATCTCTTTGTAGGGATTCCAGAGCTTGCGTGAGGATTAACGGGTCATACACTGTGTGGTTTAGTATCCAAAAGGGTGATTAGATAGGGATGTGTAGCGTCACCGTAGTTGTTTAACCTATTCCTGGATAGCTGTTTAAAAGATTTGAAAGAAAGTGAATGTGGTCTAAGAATGAATGAGTTACTCATCAAATGTCTTCTTTACTGTAATGATCAAGTTCTACTTGCGTCCTCGGCGGACGAGTACCAGGTGAGGGGAAACAAATATGGATGAGCTTTTGAAAGGAAAGGAATGAAAATGAATGTTGAAGTTCAGCATGTGATATTGTGATTGGAGATATCTCTCTTCCAATCACAGGTGAAACAGTTTGTATATTTGGTAACTTTGTTTACGAGAGATGGGAAATATGATAAAGATATTGATAGAAGAGTAAATGCAGGGAACAGAGTAAATAGGGCACTATACGCTTTTATCAGTATTAGGGGAAGTGGGCCCAAAGCGGGTACCTTAAGGTTTGTCTAAATAAAAATAAGCCATTTTTATATCTGAACAGGGTTTATTGAAATATTAAGAACAAATATTAATTCAATTTTGTAATTATAAATACAAAACACTTCTTTTTTATATAATTACTTTGAAAAATCAAAAACAAATCAATCTGTCATTTTACCCTCTTTACCCGAAGGGGGTGCCCAAAGCGGGTATGGCCCTTGGGGCAAAACGGGTAAAGACTGGGCAAGGCGGTAATCATGAGATCTTATTCTTAATTGCTAAACACATGATATCTTAGGTGCAGTTTGTTTAGGTGTATGACGAATATCCATTGGTATAACCTTGGTTGGTGTGACACATTCAGGTGTTTTAACTAATTCTTCCTCAGGTCAGGAGACGTTGTTTATATCTTCAAGCATTTGATCTAATACTGAAGCAGAAATTGTGCGATCGGAGTCTATAGAATGACGACGAGGAGCATACGATTGAATTTGTAGAAAGTTAATAATTATCCTTCTGGGAAGTCTATGGGAATTTCAGGGTCAGAGTTTTCATGATGAATGGCTGATTCAGCGGTGACTATGGCGTCGCGTTCATTTTGTTGAGGATGGTCGTTGCTAGCAGTGTTTGGAAGAGATTCAGTGACTGTGACGGTAGACATTTGAACGTCACATGCATTTGATGCTAGCGGTCTATCGTTCAGTGATTCAGGAAGAAAGTCATCATCACTAAATATATGCCGGTTAGTTTGCCATATACCAGTTTACGGGCAAAAATCATGAACGGTGTAATGAAGGACCCAGCTGCATTGCAGCAACATACGATTGTTGTCAACTTGCCTCTTTCGGTACTCGCTATAATGCCTACTTGTTTTTTACAGCTTTTATTTATTTTCTTGGCGGTTTGTTTCTTGTGGTTCATACACCCGTCTCGTCGATGTTGTAGAATCTTGTGACAACTTTTTTATTGACTTCAATTCGACTTTCTAAAAGATCAAAAAATCTGTTTACCTGAGGTCTATTAAAACCCCGGGGTCGGGCTATTGAGGTAGGCTCTGGTTTTCTTAAGGTAAGGATGTATCTTTGCAAAGGCATCATCCTCTCCTGCAGTTTCCTTTTTAAAAGGATGCGGAATTTAATTAGATTCTGCATATTGATACACCAGAGATAAAATTTCAGTTTGTCTTAGACCATAATAAAGGTTATCCATATGAAATAGGTATTCTAGTAATTCAGTTTCTTGCTCCTCAGTTAACGCCGTAGTAAACCTGCCCAGTTTTTTACCCGATGATCCTTTTTTTAAATGTCTTTCCAAAGTTGATGAATTTATGCCATATTTTTTTCAGCACCGTAGACCGACGCTTTTCTGGCTTCTTCCATTGCACGGCCCACGAAGCTGGTTCTCATTTGCATTTGTATTTAATAACCATCTGCAAAAATATTTTATAAGAATGAAAGGTTTATAATAAAAAAATAATTAAAGAACTACATAATGTCATGAAATATAAATTACGCTAGCAATATATAGGAAGTTATCACGTTAACAGACGGGGTAAACCAAAAACAACAAAAGCTATAAATATATTTATATTTTTTGTATTTAAATGTACTAAACTCAAATAAATTTAATAATTCGACGATACAAAAATCTTTTGGGTAAAGCGGGTAGGGGCAAAGCGGCTACCCGTTTTACCCCTACCCGTTTTGCCCAAAAGCTACTTTTTCACGTTTTGTACAATAACTTAATAATCTTAATTAGAAATGTTGCTAAACAATGAGAATTCTAAGCCATTTTAATGCAGAATAACACACAGGTACGTATAATAACATAACTTTAAACACATATAAATGATTGATATTCACTTACCTTGAAACATTTTAGTGAAACCGGCAAAAAAAAATATTCGACTCGCACAGGTTAGCCACGCGACGCCGATGTCTCGTTAAAACTGATTCCAGTCGTATCGTGTTCGGGGAACGTGTTCGGGTGTTTCCGGTGCACAATCTGCTTGTATTCGTGAAAAACGAAGCTTACCCGCTTTAGGCGGTATACCCGCTTTGGGCCCACTTCCGGTATCTCACTGCATGTTGAGTGGGTCGCTAGTCGTCGGATAAAGTTAGTTAGTGGGTTTACTATTAGTCGGCAATTCACATAAGGGCTCGACTGGCCGTGCACGTTTTGCCAACTTTAATGTATGCAATGGAAGTGAAAGCTGGGTCTGGCAGAAAAAGAATGAAAGTAGAATAAATGTAGTGGAAATGAGAGCTCTGAGAACTACGTAAGTATGTGTATGTTAAGAGACAGAGACTTGTATGTAAGAGAGCGTTGTGGTGTGAAAGAGAATGTAATGACAAAGATAGAAAAAGGTATGCTGAGAAATTTTCACTTATTTCGTCAAATTAACTACCTATTCTTAACAAAACCCAAAAAGTGCACTTTTATCAAAATCATAAAATAATTGGTAATAAAAATAAAAGTTTATAGATGAGATGAAGTCTAGGTCTTTTTATAAAGTACTTATTATTCAGTTTACGTTGGCATAAAGAAATGAAGCATATTTACGGTTACGGTTAAGAATAACTTTATTTCTCATAAAGAATTGTATAGGTACATAATTCACTTACTGAGAAACAATTTTTAAAACTAAGATTAATAATTAGGGTGCACAAAGGTACGTATATAAATTAACAAAAACAATATTCTTAAGAACAAAATAAATGTGGGAAAATAAATATCATAACCGGTAAGAAACTCAAGTCAAGTTAACCAAGCACAACATGGATGTACGTATACGAATTTTACTGGATGTGGCATTGATTGATATTTCGTTATATTTACTGAAAGTAGTCCTCCCTAGCCGCGCCACATACTTTAAAGGTTAATAAATCAAAATGAATAGTTTCTTGAGAGAAAAAAGTATCAACGAAGAGTAGAGAAAAGGTACTACTATATAAATTTATTTATGGATAGTTAATATTCAAAATTGCAAAATTGACTTGCTGCAGAGTACCTATACCTTCCAGCCGGACCACACCCTATGACCAATATCTCCTTAACTAAAAGTGTTTATTGGACCATGTTTGTCATATGCAAGGTACTCTTTAGGTAGTTTTTTTTTCAGGATATTGATTTATTAATTAGTTCACTATAATCTATTTAATTTGAGGTGGCGCGGCCAGAGAGCACTGCCTGGCGGCCGGACCACATACATTGTTAATTAAAAAGATATCTCTTGATGTACTAGAAATATACATATATTCCGATGAAAGTAGACTTTAGGTAGGTATTATTTCAAACTATAGCATCTGAGTACTAAACTGTGGTCCAGCCACAGAGGATCACACCAACAACATTGTTAGCATTATTCTGACTGCAATTATTTAATTACTGGTAGTAAATAGTAGCAAATAGGTAATAAACAGTGGGCTTGGTCGCATGTACACATCTCGTTTGGTCCAGCCATCCTGACTGTAACCATAACACCTATGGACACTTGCAGACTGCTGCAGACATATCCATAGGAATGTCCACAAGCGATGAGCATTGGCATCCTTGTCCACGTAGTGCTCCCCAGCAACCCCACCTGCTTTGCTATTTATAGTATAATGACTGAAATATTGCACCCAATGGGTTTTCCATTACCAGTACATACTACTCTGTCAAGAAAGTACCGGGAAAAGATCAATAATATACAAAATGTTTGTTATTCATCCAAATTTATTTTATCACCTTCAAAGTATGCTCCTTCAGAAACGATACACTTACGCCAACGAATAATCCATTCATCAAAACATTTTTAAACGCTGCTTTCGGAATTGAGTTCAGTTCTCGCCGCGAATTCTCCTTTATGTCTTCTACCGATTGAAAACGGGTACCACGAAGTGGTAATTTGAGTTTAGGAAAAAGAAAGAAGTTAGCTGGAGCCATATCTGGGAATATCGTGGTTGCTGGATGGTATTTGTTGAGTGTTTGTGGTGTGTGTGTTTGTGTGTATGGCCTTGTGCGAAGGCGCATTATCGTAGTGCAAATCTAAGAATTTTCTTTCCACAAATCTGGCCTTTTTCGTCAAATTTGCTCTCTTAAACGCCGCATAACGCTCAAATAATATACTTTATTTACCGTTCGACCTTCCGGTAAGAATTCAGAGTGCACAACACCGCGATAGTCAATGAAACAGTCAACATGACTTTGGCGTGGTTTTTTCGGTTTCGGTTCAGTTGGAAGGCGCCACTCCCAAGCTTGTTGACTAGTTTGCATGTCAAACTCTTAAACCCACGTCTCGTCACCAGTAACAATGTGTTTCATGAATGTTGGGTCCGAATTGACTCGTTCTACCATGTCCTCAGCGACTTTCATGCGATTGAGTTTTTAGATAAAATTCAGATCTTTTGGGACTAACCGAGCGACAACATGTTTCATACCCAAATGATTAGTTAAAATGGTACGAATCGACTCGTGAGATACAGAAAGTTCGGCGGCTATCTCTCTCAGAGTTGAATGAGGATTTTCAGTCACTATTTCCTTCACTTTTGCGATGTTAACTTCAGTTGCAGACGTTGATGGCCTACCAGAGCGAGGTAAATCTTTTATCACATCTCGACCGCTTTTGAACGCTTTGAACCACTCATAAGCACGAGTTTTTGATAAAGTCTATTCACCGTAAGCCTTCTGTAACATTTTCAGTGACTCCGAACACGAAATTCCATTAGCGATGCAAAATTTAAGACAAACTCTTTGTTCGATATTTTTGTCCATTATGAAATTCGCAATACACACTATATATGATATTACTAAAACCAGCACTGTATTTAATATAATAACAGATGCAACTCAAACTCCGCGCCTAAATGGAAAACAGTTGTGCCAATCTAACAACAACAAAAAAAAACAAAAGTTTTAATTTGGAACCATAAACAAATCATCCATTCCCGATACTTTTTTGACTGAATGTATTACAGAAATAGGCTGCTTTTCCACCAGAGGTGTGCTATGCTAAGTTGCTATGGATGTGTTTGATATCCACCAATCATATTCATTGGCGCACATAGCTCAGCACTGGTGGAAAAGGATTCAACCGAAATGTATTTTTATATAGAAAGTACGTACTATGGATGCCTGCTATGGGTTGTCGCGAGTGGTGTAGGTATGTGCAGAGCAGAATACCTACTGTTATCAAGTACTCAATAGCCGCGCAACGGTTATGATGACGTAGCTGCTATGTTATAATACTATTTTTACACCGTCATAATTTATTTGATTAGTGATTATCATTTTATTAATTACTATAATAATTCTATAATAATTTTACATCTTAAAACTATTAATAATCGATAGTAGACTTTCAAATGGTTGTCACTGATAAAAATATAAATAGGGTAGGAGAATTATTAAAGAGGCATTCTTTGTGCGACGGTAGATGAGAACGTTACTCTGTTCGGTGTGGAAAATCTCTCAGTTTTAGGGGCACTTTATTCGGCAATCTGCATTTGCTAGGGGTGGACGTAACGCACGCGATCTATTGTTATGGCGCCAGAGGTCGATGAAACGATATTAATTCAAGAAATACAAAACAGACCAGCAATTTATGATACTTCTAAGGCAGAATATCATGATAGACATTTAAAAAGAAAACCGGCCAAGTGCGAGTCGGACTCGCACATGAAGGGTTCCCTAGCAGCAAGTATTTCAGTTGATTAAATGAAAGCAAATTGCGGTTTATGACGTATAAAGAAAAAAACTACTGGCTAGATCTCGTTCAAACCAATTTTCGTTGTTAGGTAGTTTCCATGGTAATGTACATCATATATTTTTTTTAGTTCTATGATTCTCTTATTTTAGAAGTTACAGGGGGGGGGGGGGGGCACTCATTTTACCACTTTGGAAGTGTCTCTGGCGCAAACTATTCAGTTTAGAAAAAAATGACTTTAGAAACCTCAATATCATTTTTGAAGTCCTATCCATAGACACCCCACATGTAAGGGTACGATGAAAATAAAATTTTGAGTTTCAGTTCTATGTATGGCGACCCCCCAAAATTATTGTTCTTTTTTTATTTTTGTGTAAAAATCTTAATGCGGTTCATAGAATACATCTACTTACCAAGTTTCAAGTACCTACAGCTCTTATAGTTTCGGAAAAAAGTGGCTGTGACATACGGACGGACAGACAGACAGACAGACATGACGAATCTATAAGGTTTCCGTTTTTTGCCATTTGGCTACGGAACCCTAAAAATGTGGGAAGAAGTGTGTTGTTATGTTTATTCCGCTCCTGTTTGAGACCAAGCTTCTAAGGAGCTACAGTAATCTTTCCGAAAGTATAGGATGTACCCAAAATTCTCTATTTCTTCTTCTTTTCTGTACTTCATGTAAAAAATAATACTTCGCGATCTCTGCACGATTTCCATAGCGTCTACGTCCCTACAACTCTGCCGACGGAATGATCGAAGATGTGCGTCGTGTGCGTTGAATCTGTGAAAAATCCGCGACCGACTTTTGGCGCGCCATGCAGACTTTTTGTGCGCCGCAGACTCGATCGCACAAAAAGTGTGCCGTCTGCGCTGCACCTTAATGTGCCGAACCTACGAGTGCGTAATACTACATAGTCCGATTAAGGAATGACTCAAAGGAGGGTATAGAGTGCGTGGGTGTAAGTATGTGCAGAGCAGAATACCTACATAGTCAGATTAAGGAATGACTCAAAGGAGGGTATAGAGTGCGTGGGTGTAGGTATGTGCAGAGCAGAATACCTACATAGTCAGATTAAGGAATGACTCAAAGGAGGGTATAGAGTGCGTGGGTGTAGGTATGTGCAGAGCAGAATACCTACATAGTCAGATTAAGGAATGACTCAAAGGAGGGTATAGAGTGCGTGGGTGTAGGTATGTGCAGAGCAGAATACCTACATAGTCCGATTAAGGAATGACTCAAAGGAGGGTATAGAGTGCGTGGGTGTAGGTATGTGCAGAGCAGAATACCTACATAGTCCGATTAAGGAATGACTCAAAGGAGGGTATATAGTGCGTGGGTGTAGGTATGTGCAGAGCAGAATACCTACATAGTCAGATTAAGGAATGACTCAAAGGAGGGTATAGAGTGCGTGGGTGTAGGTATGTGCAGAGCAGAATACCTACATAGTGCGATTAAGGAATGACTCAAAGGAAGGTATAGAGTGCGTGGGTGTAGGTATGTGCAGAGCAGAATACCTACATAGTCCGATTAAGGAATGACTCAAAGGAGGGTATAGAGTGCGTGGGTGTAGGTATGTGCAGAGCAGAATACCTACATAGTGCGATTAAGGAATGATGACTCAAAGGAGGGTATAGAGTGCGTGGGTGTAGGTATGTGCAGAGCAGGATACCTACATAGTGCGATTAAGGAATGACTCAAGAGGGTATTGAGTGCGTGGGTGTAGGTATGTGCAGAGCAGAATACCTACATAGTCCGATTAAGGAATGACTCAAAGGGTGATGAGGGTATAGAGTGCCTGAGCGGGAACCTAAGTGTTTTTCAGAAACTTGTTCAGAGTACTTAGAGAGAAAACATACTAAAAGTCCTGACGTCTAGGAGGTGAGGCGGAGGAAGGAGCGAGGCCAAAGACCTCAATTTTAAGTGTTTCGCTAATATCTTTAAAATGGAACGTTTTAGCAAAAAAAAATGTTTTAAGATGAATTAAAGGATTACAAAATTCTCTATAACTTTGATTATGTATACTTTTTAGGGTTCCGTAGCCAAATGACAAAAAACGGAACCCTTATAGATTCGTCATGTCTGTCTGTCCGTCCGTATATCACAGCCACTTTTTTCCGAAACTTTAAGAGCTGTAATGTTGAAACTTGGTAAGTACATGTATTCTGCGAACCGCAATAAGTATTTCACACAAAAATAAAAAAAAGAACAATAAGTTCTATGTATGGGGGGCCCCCATACATAGAATGGAAACTCATTTTTTTTTTCATCGTACCCATACATATGTGGTATCTATGGACACGTCTTCAAAAATGATATTGAGGTTTCTAATATAATTTTTTTCTAAACTGAATAGTTAAGAGAATGATAAAACTAAACAAGATATATGATGTACATTACCATGCAAACTAACAACGAAAATTGGTTTGAACGAGATCTAGCAAGTAGTTTTTTTTAATACGCCATAAATCGTAAACCGTAATTTACCTTACAGTTAATTAACTGAAATACTTGCTGCTACGCGAACCCTTCATGAGCGAGTCCGACTCGCACTTGGCCGGTTTTTCATATTTCCATGAAAAACCGGCTAACAGTAAGAAATCGCGTTTCTTTGGAACCGCGGATAACTGAGCATAGGCGGAAAAAACCATTATGAAGATTGCTTTTCGCTCAATGCTCACTATAGGAAACGCAACTGTACTGGCTAAAGTTGCAAAATGATGATGAATGAATGAATGACAAAAAAAGAGATACAAAATCATGGATATGAACACATCCTCTTCTTACACTCATTTACCGGCTGCGACACACAATCAGCAACATTTAGAAGAAGCAAGGTGGATTTCTGTAAATTGTCTTTAAATTCGGAAATTATTAAGTAAGCAAGCATCTTTAGCAGCAAAGATCTTTTACAACCCAAACTCCAGCCATAGTGGTGTTGCTAGTTAATCAATAGCGCTTCCAGTCATTCATGGAGTCATTAGCAAAAATTAAGCCCGAAATCAGCTCCCTCCCGCAGTTAAATATCATACCTGCCACCAAGTACAGCAGTGGCTCGGGAATGAGCTGCCCCCTCAAGAATGGGGGTGAAAAATGAAGGTGATATCTTGGCACCCACAATGACAACAACAAAAGATTTACCGGCGCCCGAGGTTTTACTAAAAATAATATTTTGTCGGTGCACCATGGATTGTAGCAGCAGCAAATGTGGATGTCGCAAAGCTATGCATGTATGTACATTTCAATGTTCTACTGCGTGCCTTCATTCCCAAGGAAAATGTTTCAACGGCGTGTGGCGTTTAAGCGAGATAGACAACGAGAATGACGATGAAAATATATTTATTTATCTCCTTAACACCTACCATTACAGGTCTTGACCTAATGCGATAGTATTAGTATTAAGATTATAAACAACTTATTGAACAAATTTTTTTAACGAATTATTCATGCAACTAACTACCTTTAATAGGATCTTTACGAGTTCACTCAAATTACATGAGAATATATTCACTTTTTCGTGTACTTCATTAGTTAACCTAATTGCTCGGGTGAGTGAGGTTTTTGCCAGTAGATTGGTCCTAGCCACCGGTACGGCAAGCAGCTGTGGACGCCGCCTTTTCCACACATAATGGTCCGGCACCTGTAGTCTAAGGTGACGCAGAACCCGTGGATTATGTGCTTCACCACGCAATAGCTTTACTACTAAATGATTTAGAGCCCTCTCAACAAGAACCACTTACCACTGAGGAGGGCGAGGAAGAAGATACCACAGAAAACGACCTTTTCCTAATACCCTCACAACCTAAGATGATAAAAATGTGTAACATTCACAAAATCGGACTTAAACACAAATATTTTAAAACTTTTTTTATTTGCACTTTTCCAGAGCCTGTAGTTCGAAATTGATGGGAATATGGAAAAGTATATTTAATCAAAGTTATACAACCTTTATAAGCTTTCATTTCATCTTATAAAATTTTTTGCTAAAACTCGCCATTTTGAAATATTAGCGAAAAACGTACAATTTTGGTCTTTGGCTTCCCTCCCTCCGCCTCACCTCCTAGACATCAGGACTTTTAGTATGTTTTCTCTCTTAGTACTCTGAACAAGTTTCTGAAGAAATCGCTTAGGTTCCCGCTCACGCACTCTACAACTACTTTATTACATAGCTTAGCAGCAGTGGAAACGGTCACATAGTTTCATAGCTTAGCTTTTACATTCTCGCAGCATAGCTGCATAGCACATCTCTGGTGGAAAGGCACCCTAACTACCTACTCCAAAACACAATTAAATCATTTTACGCTGTAGAAAGCTACCTATACGAAGCTCTTTTCTTTGTTAAAAACATTTGACCCCATTTGGAGGTCCATCAAAAGGATCAATCGATCGATGGCAAGAGCGTACCTGATGCTATTTTTTCGGATTTAAGCCGGTTTCATTCACCAGTGTGGCATAGGATTTTTTGGAAATATTGAAATGCAAATTATATTTAAAGTAGTTGCCCTCCATATGCGGTTTTAAAATTCCACCCTGGATAATCTTTATTTTGAGACTTATTCCTAAACCCATCAGCCAAACTGCAGTATTATTAAACATATGGATAGTGATATAGATACTGTTGATAGTATCGATGCTAACGGGACTAGTAGTGGTGTCGATAAAACATTCTTATATTCTTGCTTTTGATTACCTATCGATAAACTTTCGAGCGGCTAACATACAAATACGATTTTACTGAAGGTGTCGAAAATAAAAAGTTTGAATAAAAATATAAGTTTGATTTATTAACACAATATGTATATACTTGGTACTTACATAGTTCATTTTCGAAAGATGGTTAAAGAGTACTCATTGCACAATGGTTTCTTACATATAATCTCAAGATATCGGGTCTCAGAAGGACCGTTGAATGTTTCGAATAAATATTCACTAAGTATGACAACAGCGGTCGGGCAATTAACAAAGTCGTCAAAATAGCAAACTGCCTAAATAGCGATCAGTCAAAATTGCGAAACATTATAAATGTGTATACTAGTTGCAGCTCTTGACTTCTTCACCAATAATAGGAGGGTATCTGGTTAATAGCCACAGTTCTAACATAACCTTTTGCGATTTTGACTGTGAGCTATTAGAAAATTATGGCGTTTTGACCGTTCGCAATTTAAACCAATCGCTATTTTGATCGAATGCGATTTGTCTGTTTATGAATCACCTGACCGATTGCGAATTTGACCATACCACTGAAACTGGGTTTCGTGCCTGTCAGAATAGCTGGACCAATTAAGCAAAGAAAATAAAATCAATGAAACTTGCGTTTGTGAGCATTAATTCCTTAACTCAGTTGGGAAACTTCTTGATGAGTAGACCTTATTTAACGAGATTTCAATATGTATGGAGTATATATTAGATAAGACTTTCAGTAAGTATGTGTTCAGTCGAAGCTCATGCTCATGTCGGAGGTGTTGGTGGCGTCGGGCCCGGGTGTGGTGGGCGCGATGACTGGCGCGGAGATGTTCACCGCGGGGAACGGGAACTGGGGAATCTCTTCCTCTGGAACAAATAAATTTATACACATTAAATAAATTAATACTCCCTAGACATGTACAATTTTCAAACAATTATACATACATACATTCATACATAGACTCACGCCTGTTTCCCAGAGGGGTAGGCAGAGACAACGGATTTCCATTTGTCACGATCTTTGCACACGTCTTTTACCTCGATTACTGTCATAATATTGTTCGTACATGCTCGCCGGTTTACGGTACTTCTGACCTGCCCTTTCTTGAACATCTCCAATTTGGTCAGAGAATGTTCGACGTGGTATTCCCCTTCCGGTTGTTCCATTCACACAGGCCAGGTATACTTCTTTGGTCAATCTTCTTTCATTCATCCTTTCTAAATGGCCAAACCATCTCAGCATTCCTTATAACAATAATGTCTATTATATTTTTTACTTTTCCATTATTTAAGGAATGGAAAATATATTTTGTTACGCAAGAGGTAAAGCTCACCATGATATAAAAAATGTCGATACTATTCAAGCTGGATTATTGTCCCTACGCGGTGCAAATTCAAATACTGCGTCTTGATATAAAATATTCTAGCGTTCAATATTTACGTGCTGGGATAACTCTTCGCCCCGCCTTAAGACAGTCGGGGTTACCGGGGCGCAAGACACAGGCCGATGAGTTACCTGTCAGAGCAGCGTCCAGGCGGTCCACAATAGCGTCGAGCAGCGCCAGCGCCACCACGTCGTCGGGGTCCTTGGCGAGCGCGGCGTGCAGCACGTCGGCCGCGTCCCGCTCCCTGCCCAGCAGCGCCAGGCACAGGCCGATGAGTTACCTGTCAGAGCAGCGTCCAGGCGGTCCACAATAGCGTCGAGCAGCGCCAGCGCCACCACGTCGTCGGGGTCCTTGGCGAGCGCGGCGTGCAGCACGTCGGCCGCGTCCCGCTCCCTGCCCAGCAGCGCCAGGCACAGGCCGATGAGTTACCTGTCAGAGCAGCGTCCAGGCGGTCCACAATAGCGTCGAGCAGCGCCAGCGCCACCACGTCGTCGGGGTCCTTGGCGAGCGCGGCGTGCAGCACGTCGGCCGCGTCCCGCTCCCTGCCCAGCAGCGCCAGGCACAGGCCGATGAGTTACCTGTCAGAGCAGCGTCCAGGCGGTCCACAATAGCGTCGAGCAGCGCCAGCGCCACCACGTCGTCGGGGTCCTTGGCGAGCGCGGCGTGCAGCACGTCGGCCGCGTCCCGCTCCCTGCCCAGCAGCGCCAGGCACAGGCCGATGAGTTACCTGTCAGAGCAGCGTCCAGGCGGTCCACAATAGCGTCGAGCAGCGCCAGCGCCACCACGTCGTCGGGGTCCTTGGCGAGCGCGGCGTGCAGCACGTCGGCCGCGTCCCGCTCCCTGCCCAGCAGCGCCAGGCACAGGCCGATGAGTTACCTGTCAGAGCAGCGTCCAGGCGGTCCACAATAGCGTCGAGCAGCGCCAGCGCCACCACGTCGTCGGGGTCCTTGGCGAGCGCGGCGTGCAGCACGTCGGCCGCGTCCCGCTCCCTGCCCAGCAGCGCCAGGCACAGGCCGATGAGTTACCTGTCAGAGCAGCGTCCAGGCGGTCCACAATAGCGTCGAGCAGCGCCAGCGCCACCACGTCGTCGGGGTCCTTGGCGAGCGCGGCGTGCAGCACGTCGGCCGCGTCCCGCTCCCTGCCCAGCAGCGCCAGGCACAGGCCGATGAGTTACCTGTCAGAGCAGCGTCCAGGCGGTCCACAATAGCGTCGAGCAGCGCCAGCGCCACCACGTCGTCGGGGTCCTTGGCGAGCGCGGCGTGCAGCACGTCGGCCGCGTCCCGCTCCCTGCCCAGCAGCGCCAGGCACAGGCCGATGAGTTACCTGTCAGAGCAGCGTCCAGGCGGTCCACAATAGCGTCGAGCAGCGCCAGCGCCACCACGTCGTCGGGGTCCTTGGCGAGCGCGGCGTGCAGCACGTCGGCCGCGTCCCGCTCCCTGCCCAGCAGCGCCAGGCACAGGCCGATGAGTTACCTGTCAGAGCAGCGTCCAGGCGGTCCACAATAGCGTCGAGCAGCGCCAGCGCCACCACGTCATCGGGGTCCTTGGCGAGCGCGGCGTGCAGCACGTCGGCCGCGTCCCGCTCCCTGCCCAGCAGCGCCAGGCACAGGCCGATGAGTTACCTGTCAGAGCAGCGTCCAGGCGGTCCACAATAGCGTCGAGCAGCGCCAGCGCCACCACGTCGTCGGGGTCCTTGGCGAGCGCGGCGTGCAGCACGTCGGCCGCGTCCCGCTCCCTGCCCAGCAGCGCCAGGCACAGGCCGATGAGTTACCTGTCAGAGCAGCGTCCAGGCGGTCCACAATAGCGTCGAGCAGCGCCAGCGCCACCACGTCGTCGGGGTCCTTGGCGAGCGCGGCGTGCAGCACGTCGGCCGCGTCCCGCTCCCTGCCCAGCAGCGCCAGGCACAGGCCGATGAGTTACCTGTCAGAGCAGCGTCCAGGCGGTCCACAATAGCGTCGAGCAGCGCCAGCGCCACCACGTCGTCGGGGTCCTTGGCGAGCGCGGCGTGCAGCACGTCGGCCGCGTCCCGCTCCCTGCCCAGCAGCGCCAGGCACAGGCCGATGGCGGCCAGCGTGGGCGCCCGCGCGGGGCGCAGCGCCAGCGCCCGCTCGTGCCACTGCAGCGCCTCGGCGGGGCGGCCCAGCGCGCGGCTCACGTGGCCCAGCGCGTCCAGCGTCGCGCCCCACACCGGGCTTACCTAACGTTACATAAGTAAATATTACGCAAGCATAACAAAAGCAGAAATCCATAATTTTTTTTTTTTTATGCAGGGTTACTTGTAAAACACCAACAACCTCGCAGGACTAGATATCTAACACCATAAGCAACAACTTTTGTTCTACAACTATTCATAATTTGTTAAATTTTTTTTTTCGTAAAAGTAAGTATTAATTTAATTTCCCGCTTGAATATTTATGTAACTCTACGCACATCTCAAAGATTACTTAAATATACTTTTGCGGGGGCGTGGGGAAGGGGTGCAGTGCTAGGGCCTTTGAACTTGACCCATCTCTCTAGTCGCCAATTATGTCCGAACTTGTATAACCAAAGTTGTTGCTATCTAGTCCTGCGAGGTTGTTGGTATTTACAAGTAACCTTGTATAGGTTAATCATACACTGTGGTTATCTACCTGTATCTCTGTCAAGCAAGTACCGGGAAAAGATCAATAATATACAAAATGTTTGTTATTCATCCAAATTTATATTATCACCTTCAAAGTATGCTCCTTCAGAAACGATACACTTACGCCAACGAATAATCCATTCATCAAAACATTTTTTAAACGCTGCTTTCGGAATTGAGTTCAGTTCTCGCCGCGAATTCTCCTTTATGTCTTCTACCGATTGAAAACGGGTACCACGAAGTAGTCATTTGAGTTTAGGAAAAAGAAAGAAGTCAGCTGGAGCCATATCGGGTGAATATGGTGGTTGCTGGATGGTATTTGTTGAGTGTTTGGTCAAAAATTCGTTCACAATGATGGCCTTGTGCGAAGGCGCATTATCGTGTGCAAAATCCAAGAATTTTCTGTCCACAAATCTGGCCTTTTTCGTCGAATTTGCTCTCTTAAACGCCGCATAACGCTCAAATAATATTCTTTATTTACCGTTTGACGGTACGTTCCGGTAAGAATTCAGAGTACACAACACCGCGATAGTCCAAGAAAACAGTCAACATGACTTTGACTTTTGATCGACTTTGGCGTGGTTGTTTCGGTTCAGTTGGAAGGCGCCACTCCGAAGCTTGTTGACTAGTTTGCATTTCAAACTCGTAAACCCACGTCTCGTCACCAGTAACAATGCGTTTCATGAATGTTGGGTCGGAATTGACTCGTTCTACCATGTCCTCAGCGACTTTCATGCGATTGAGTTTTTGGAGAAAAATCAGATCTTTTGGGACTAGCCGAGCGTCAACATGGTTCATACCCAAATGATTAGTTAAAATGGTACGAATCGACTCGTGAGATACAGAAAGTTCGGCGGCTATCTCTCTCAGAGTTGAATGAGGATTTTCAGTCACTATTTCCTTCACTTTTGCGATGTTAACTTCAGTTGCAGACGTTGATGGCCTACCAGAGCGAGGTAAATCTTTTATCACATCTCGACCGCTTTTGAACGCTTTGAACCCCTCATAAGCACGAGTTTTTGATAAAGTCGATTCACCGTAAGCCTTCTGTAACATTTTCAGTGACTCCCGAACACGAAATTGCATTAGCGATGCAAAATTTAAGACAAACTCTTTGTTCGATATTTTTGTCCATTATGAAATTCGCAAGACACACTATATAATGATATTACTAAAACCAGCACTGTAGTTAATATAAATAACAGATGCAACTCAAACTCCGCGCCAAAATGAAAAACAGTTGTGCCAATCTAACAACAACAAAAAAAAACGATAATTTAAATTTGAATTTGGAACCATAAACAAATCATCCATTCCCGATACTTTTTTGGCTGAATGTATGTAAGGAGACGCTGACTGACTGACATATCAACGCTGGGCCTAAACTATAGGGGTAAGAAACATTAAATTTTTCCCCAAGGGTTCCTTTTATAGCGTAGGGGAGTACTAAGAAAGGATTTTAGGAAATATTAATTTAGGGGATGACGACGATGAAGGGGGTAAAATAAAGGATAAAATTTGTATGAAAATCCGTCACTTTTGGAGTTAAAGGCATAAAATTGGTATTTGAATTTTAGGTTAAAGATAAAATATCCATTTTAGGATTTTTGGAAATTCAACCCCTAAGGACGTAAAATAGGCGATGTAAGTTAGCATAAAATGACATTTTTTAAGTAAGATTAACGCGGGTGAAGCCGTGGGGCACAGCTAGTATACTAATATTTTCAAAATAAAACCTGAACAGAATTCATTCGCAACAATAGACCTCATTTTGCGCGAATTTCGATTGATTTTTTATTCTATTTATTTATTTGTAAACAATACTCCATCGAAAAAAATCCGGACTCGCACATGAAGCGTTCCGTAGAAGCAAGTATTTCAGTCAATTGCGGTTTACGATTTATGACGTATTAAAAAAACTACTAGCTAGATCTCGTTCAAACCAATTTTCGTCGTTAGCTTGCATGGCAATGTACAGCATATATTTTTTTTAGTTTTATCATTCTCTTATTTTAGAAGTTACAGAGGCGGGGGGGGGGGGGGGGACACTCATTTTACAACTTTGGAAGTGTCTCTCGCGCAAACTATTCAGTTTAGAAAAAAACGATATTAGAAACCTCAATATCATTTTTGAAGACCTATCCATTGACAGCATACATGTATGGGTACGATGAAAAAAAAAATTTTGAGTTTTGTTCTATGTATGGGGACCCCCCAAAATTATTGTTCTTTTTCTATTTTTGTGTAAAAAACTTAATGCGGTTCACCGAATACATCTACTTACAAAGTTTCATCAGTACAGCTTATAGTTTCGGAAAAAAAGTGGCTGTGACATACGGACGGACGGACGGACAGACAGACAGACAGACATGACGAATCTATAAGGGTTCCGTTTTTTGCCATTTGGCTACGGAACCCTAAAAAAGTATTAAAACTATATGACTTAAAAATTTGATCTTTCATTAAAGATAGAATCTACCATTATTGACATAAGGTTAACATTAAGTAAAAATAAATACAGTTTTAAAACTAAAAAAATAAAAATCGTTAAATTAAATATCTCAAGAAACAACATTAACACGCTTATTTAAAATAATTCCGTGATCCGCCGCTTAACCATGTCTCAGCTAAACCCTGCTCAACCAGTTGAACCCCGCTCAACTATTTCTTTATTTAAAAACCCTACTTAAAGGTTTCTCAGCTAAGTAACGTCATTTTATTTAAAACTGTCAACATTTCTGGGACTGGTATAGAGCTTGACTAAAATTAATCGACTAAATCAGATTAAGTATCAAAACTTTATGATTTTTCCTCTATGGTAGACATGGAATGATAGATTTATGATGGTAACAGTGCATTTCCAAGGACTATTGATTTTCTTCGGTTGATTTTGATATATAAATAAATAAACAACCTCCATTCAAGAAACAAACGTCAAACAAAACGTCAACTGGTGCTAATAAAATCCGCCATATTTGAACAAGGTTTAAACCAGGGGCCGACGTATAGTGCGACAAGGATGTTTATGAACGTGGCTGAAAGTGGAACTAACACCGCCATCTTGTAAAGTGTCTCTTTGACAGTTCTGCCTCAGCTTGCTTTGCTGACTGCTGTTCCTACGTTTATTATTGTATTACTTGGTTTAAAACACTAACAATATGCCAAAAGTGATAAAAAGTGGTGTCAGGGAAATAGTCCTAAAGGTTAATGAGATTTTAATGAAAGAAAAACACAGTGTAGGCTTGATAATTCCATTTGAGAAAGTAAACGAGCGATGTGCCGCCCCGATAGATAAATGTTGCCATGCTTGATTTTTAAAGTTGCACCCGTGTATTAGTTTTTCTTTTTAAGTATTTAATTAATGTAGTATTAAGTAATGTGACTGGAATATTAATTTAGAAATAAATTTATTGATAAAGTAAAAAAAATGACTGTTTTATTCCGTTGTGCTATTAAATTATTTATAGTTATAAATCGATAATAAATGGGGTACCCTATAAACTTTTAGCGTCGATATTCCTGGGAAATTATTCACACACGGCCATCTGATCTGACCCCAAACTAAGTAACGCTTTTACTATGGAAATCAAATAGCTGATATACTACATATACTACTTTTGTAAATGCATACCTAAACATCTGGACACGGGGCAAACAGACATGTTAATGCACACAAATATCTGATCCTGAGTGGAAATATAAAAAAAACCAACTAAGCCAACTGGCCCGTTAAAGTTATAGAATACAATTGATACAAAATACAATGGATACAGTCTATTTCCATTGTTAAATTTACCCATAATATTAGGGAAATTTTCTTAAAAGCAAGCCTTGCCGCCATAGTGTCGCCCTCCCACAAATGTCAGTCGCGTTCATAAACATCCTTGTCCCACTGTAGTTTAAATTTTGACATGGCTTAACCGCGGGTCAAAGTTAAATCGTGTTTTTAAATGAAAATTTTGATAAACCATGGTTAAGCGGCCGGCATAAATTTAAGTAGCGTTTTTATATAAGGCTGTAAGTATTCAAAGTCTGACTAGGAATAAACAATATTACCTTTTTAAATTTTTTATGTTTTTATGAAAAATTTCAATATTGCCGTCAAAAGATAACATTTCGTTGAAAGAACGCATTATTCGTAGGAGTGTTGTGTCCCAAGTTAGTTCGGCTATTATTTGGCTGGAAAGTTCTAGTTATTAGATGTCTAGGTATAGTATGAGGAACAGTTAAATTTATATCCATAAGCATCCCTAGGGATAGTAGTCCCCCATGTTAATCTATGTGGTGTCAACATAACGTTGGTTTTACGTCGTGCTTCTAAAGTATCCATTTTGAAATGTTTTAATCTTGTGTTGTAATCAACGTGGTATGGGCAATGGAGATCTTTATATGCAAGGAAGCGAGTAAAATTGTAATGAATGTTTTTAAAATTACAGTGCATTTTATACCGATGATTCCAGATGGGTGAATCATATTCAAGTATGCTAAGGACTATGACAGTGTATAAGGTAAGTAAACATGCTGGATTTCTTTTAAGGAAACCGAGCTTTTTCCATAATCTTAAAATGTCATTGATATGTTTTAGGAAACTCAACTTGCTACCACCAAGACGGCGAAGTCCCTGAACAAAATATTTTTTTCTAAGGAATCCTTATGGATACTAAAGAAGGATGGAATGTTTTTGTTTCTCATAGTAATTACACTTTTTAAGGTTAAGAGCCATTTTTTGTTCTGGCACCAGGCATGAATAGCATCAAGATCTGCTTGAAGAAGAATATTAGCGTTGTGTCAATCTATCCTCTTATATAATTTTAAGTCATCTGCAAACTAGGATATGACACTTATGAAAGCCAGTAAGAGTACTGGATCGAGATACGATCCTTATGGTACACCGGAAGACCTAGTAAAAGAATACGAAATTAAACCATTATTGGGAACCCTCATCATTCTATTTTTTCAGTATGAACCCAAACAATTTAACAGGTCACCATGGATACCATAATATTTCTATTTTGAAAACAATATATTATGGTTGACACTATCGAAAGCTCTGCTGAAGTCCGTATATTTGCTATCAGTTTGACGTCTATTATCGACAGCCATAGCTACATATCTTACTTTATTATTACACTTCACAATTTTTATATGATTACCAAGAGTTGATTTACGCCTACTTTGCATATTTCAGGGGTGACACGTCGCACTCGCAGATGATTGTTTGTCATGTGGGAATTTGCACAGGTTTTCTTTGGATCTACCAACTTGGGTACGTAGTCTATTAAGAGTCCTCCCGGTTGGCCATGGCAAATTATGTCCCGGAGATAATTTTTCCTTTGGCGAGACAAATAAAGGAGGAGCAAATTTATCTCGCCATAAGGTTGACCTCGCTTTCTGTGCTTCTATCGTAGCTGCCGTAGTGGGTAGGAAACTTTAACGACATTTCAATCGTTGGGCAGCTGGATGAGTCATCAATCGGTCTTAAATGGTAATATTGTTTGTACTTCAGTTATTATTTAAGTATGAAACCGAAGTCTACAAGTTCAATTCAATTGACAAATTAAAACATAAGAAGCAAGATATTAGCCAATACTAGTAGGTGTAGTATGTTTCGAACATACTCATTTTTTTTCTATAAAAAATAAACCTAAAATCTAAGAAATCCTTACTTTATCAAATGGGCAGTGTCAGAGCTCTTCAAGTCACCAAGTAGCCATGTCAGAATGGCTTTGCAACTGTTGTCTCTCTCCTACGAAGCATGTGGACGCTCAAATCGACCGATCGCGTCACTGACTACTTAATCTAACCGGCCAACTTAACTTACAGACCAGTTAGAACATCTGACTTTAACCACCTCAAATAAATTAAAAACAAAACAATCTCGAAAAACCAATTTCATTATTTTTTTAGGAAATGCCTTGTGATGTTAGATTTGTGTTATATTAGTTTCATGTTCACTCTATTTTGACCCATACTTGTTAGCTTATATCGATGGGATTGGCGTGAAACAATAAAGTTAGTTAATAGCAGGTTCTTGGTTTTCAGAGACCTTACCCTATCCATGGAAAATTGCAAGATGTTGAGTAATACCTCTTTCTTGTCCGGCGGAGTGGCCGCTTCCAGCGCATGCAGCCACAGCTCGCGCGCCGCGGTCCAGTCGCCCTGCGCGAAGGCCGCCGCGCCCGCCTCGTGCGCCACGTGCGGGTCGCGCACCAGCGACAGCACGCGGCTCCACTTCGCCTTGTCACCGCACTCGGTGTCTTCTACTACCTACAACAAGAACAGAATACTTTTGTTTACTAATAATGGAAGTTTGGAGTTCTGAGAATAAACGCTTTATCTCTCCTTGAAGTATTGCAATATGTTTTATATGGAAAATGGGTCATTCTAAGAAATCAAATCATAACAAATAATGAAAATGTGTGATGAAAAAATGAAAACGCTTTTTCGCCTTAACTACTTAACCGATCAACATGAAATTTTGCACACACATCACATCAAGCTGCCTGCAGTTTCTACTGTTAGGTGAAATAATCATTATAATTCATATCAGCCAAGGGCTCCTATACATTATCATAATTAGTTCTTGTAATATGCATTCTATATTTGAAGTTGCAATAACTACAATGACGAAGCGTAACCTTCATACCACCGATAGTATGAAAATAAAGTGGCAGTGGGCGGGGCGTAGAAACCACGCGACGGTCGCTGGGGCAAAAAAGTTCTTCAATGGCCACCATGAACTGAAACACGCAGCGTAAGCAGGCGCCCCTGGCTCCCCAGGCTCGCTGGAAGCTGCTGTATACGTGTAGTGTAAGGTCGGCAATTGTGGAGATCTTTGAGGGAGGCCTTTTTCCAGCTGTGGTATTTTGGCTAATATGATATCGACATTAAATGGGAAAATAATCACTTACTTTAGCATTGTTATGTAGCGCAGCAGCTCTAGTGAGGAACCTCTCACACATAGTGAAGTTGTTCAGCAGCGAACACTCCACACCCACATATAGGGGAGGGAGGTGACAGCCTGCCATTAGTTGACTAGCCTGAAAAAATACTCCAAATATTAAAAGTGATGTCCGTAACTGATCGGCGCAGTTAACCTGTTGCCATCTATATACACCGTGGCACGCGGTGAGTCTGTAGATGGATGACTATAAAAATAATTTTAACTTAACCATGACCCATCAACCAAGCAAGTGTCAACATTGGACCACATGTGGATCTGCACTATGCGTGCTCAAGAGCACAATGAAAAGGGTCTAAGAGCGGCCCAGACACATGTCGGAGAATTTCTACAGCTGTCTTTGATCCCACAATTAGAAAGAAACAAGGAGAAATATTTATTATTTTCCTCCAGAGCTGCTGTGAGAGGCAAAATGTGATAGCGAAAACAGAAAGTCGTAAAACGAAAGAATAACATTCGTTTTTACATTCACATTAAATTCCTTTCTTGAGCGGAATGTGCTTAGGTCTGCCTATGCACCTGACAGCACCAATTTTCTATTTGTTTTCTATTCGAGCCGTGAAGTAGTCACTGTAACCAGACTGTCTGGTAAATCCAGGGGACGGATTTCTCCATCCCAGGGCCTGTCATAAGGCCTATTCACTTTAGCTTTAATAGCCCAATGTTATATGTGACTACATCATTACACAATATAGCAGTATACTGAAATGGGTAGGTAACCAAATTGTCCGGGACCGGCTATTTCGAATTTCAAGTTCTATGGGGCCCCACCCCATAGAACTTGAAATTCGAAATAGCCGGTCCCGGACAATTTGGTTACCTACCAATTTCAGTATACCTATCTGGCGCTAAATAATGAAGAAGATGTTATAAGACCTGGAAAATCGTAAGCACATTTTCAGTTGAAAAATCTGCAGAAACAGAACGTCGACGATCCAGGCTTTTGCTCATCACGACGCTATCATTAACTTTCAAAGGCTCAAGTTGTTAAGAAAAGCTGTTTCAAAGATTTTAGCTTTTATTTGGGAAGTAACTGCCGTATGCAATGAATTTTGTTTTTTTTTTATGTTTTCACTTTCATTTTCGATAAAGACAACGTCCTAGGGAAATAATCCCAGTACCGCGAGTACAGTCGATGATCAGAATCGGACGAATGGTTTAGGTTTATGAATGATCATGGATATCGAGCGGCAGTATCATTCGCTAATATTTTTTACTTAATACTCTCACACTTTAGAACACTTCTTCGCCACATTACTTTGACGCAATTTACGATATTTACCATAGAATAACCGATTTTGATCATCTACTTTTGCCGTTGACTGTTCACCCAGTACTGCAGTCCCTTAGATATCCTGTACAGTAATCAAACCGTGCAATTATGATAAGTTTACCTTAAAGTAGGCCGCCATAGCCTGGTCGTGCTCATTGTCCGCCGCGAAGCTGTGTCCGTAAGCCAGCCACACGCAGCCCGCGCTCGGCTCTAAGCTTTTAGCCTTGCTCAAGTATCGACGCGCTAACTCACTTTTACCTATAAATAAAATAATAAATACTTGCTCATAACTACATACAGTACCCGGAGATAAATATTGCACATCGGCCTTTGGAGGGAGACGGTCGGCTGATTTCGGCTTCGTAGAGCGTTATTTCTGTCGCGCACTACCTATGTGACGTTTTGTCAGTCGTTGTTCAAGTGCGATAGAGTGCGGTCGCGTCCAGTTCAAAATATATATATAGAGTTGTTAACACCCCCAAATTTAAATAATTTATAGTTGTACTATGGCATCTTTAAGAAAAAGAGGGAAACCTTTACGAGGTCAGTCACGCCAAATTATCTACAATGTTTATAAATATTATGTAACTAAAACTGACAGATTTAAAAAAAATGAAGATGAAAATGTAAGTTGTTATTTTAAGAAGGTTCAAGCGCGAGTTGCAAATTACACTGGAATTTCAAGAAGAACTTTGAACAATATATTAAACGAAGTCAGTACTGAAATTAAGTTTAGCACTCCAAAAAAAGGGAGACTAAAAAAGCAATTTCGTTTGGATATGGACGATTTAGATTATGATGTTGTTCGAAGAATGGTGTATGATTTTCACTTACGATTTAATGAACTGCCAACAATAAAATCATTAAAAGCTAAATTATCTGAAGCTATTAATTACAATGGGTCTGAAAAGACGTTGAGAAAAATACTTCACGAAGTGGGATTTCGGTACACTAAAATGGAAGATAATCGAAAAGTTTTAATGGAAAAGCACGATGTAAGTCTCAATCGAATGGAATACCTCGATAAAATACGCAAATTAAGAGATAAGATAAGATAAGAAACAGGAAAAAATATCGTCTACATGGATGATACGGAGACGTTCTCAAGAAAGGGCAGGTCAGAAGTCCCCTTAACCGGCGAGCGTGTATGAAGAATATAATGACAGTAATCGAGGCAAAAGACGTGTGCAAAGATCGTGACAAATGGAAATCCGTTGTCTCTACCTACCCCTCTGGGAAACAGGCGTGAGTCTATGTATATATGTATGTACATGGATGAGTCTTACATACATACATCCCGCACTAAAGGGAAATCTTGGAGTGATGATAAGAAAAAAGGAGTAAGAAAGCCAATTTCAAAATGTCAACGTTTGATAATAGTTCATGCGGGAAATGAAAAAAGGCTTTGTACCCGGTGCCTTTTTAACGTATAAATCCACGGATACTACAGGTGACTATCACAATGAAATGAATAACGATAACTACGAGTAATGGCTGGTTAATCAATTAATCCCAAATATACCCAGTGATGATAAATATGTTGAAAGACCCCCCAACTCAAACACCATTAAACAGGAAATGATCAACTGGTTAAACAGATACGAAATTCCAGTTGATCCAAAATTAACAAAAACCCAGATTTACGCTATTATATGTCAGCACAAGGAGAGGTATACAGAGTTTTCCGTGGACAAAGTACTTGCCGAACATGGGCACACTGTGTTGCGATTGCCACCTTATCATCCGGATTTTAATCCAATTGAAAATATATGGTCTCAACTAAAAGGCTATGTAGCCTCTAGAAATGTGGGTATGAATTTAACTACAGTAAAAACGTTATTGACTGAAAAAGTAAACATGATCAGGGCTGAAGAGTGGAAAAAGGTTTACGATCACACAATCAAATGTGAGAATGAATATAGAAGCATTCAACACGGTTTAGACAATTACACTGATAGAATGTGAGTGATAAATACGGCTGATAGTGACAGTGATATTGACCTCTTTGAGAGCACAGATAGTGAAATGGAAGTAATTGAGAATTAGAATTATTATTATTTTTATTACAATATCTCACTTTAACAATAGGTACAATGGTGTTTATTATGTACACTACAGCTGTAATTTTCCAAAGTAATTAAATACGTAAATTTTATTTTATTTTACCCGAACCTAAAGCAATTACTTATAGAAAAATAATAATTTATTGGACTCAATAAAACAAAAAATACATTCACATGTGTTTACAGATTTTTGTCATAATTAATTTCAAAAGGTACTGACACTGTTTTCCAAACTAGGCTAAAGCCTGTATTTCGGGAGACAGTGTTCAGTCGTAAAAACGTGCCACGGTTGTGCTTCAAATCCAGCACAGCATCTTCTGTTGATATACTAAATCTTAAAATTACTGAGGTAGTTTTTGAGGGCGCTATTTAATATCTTTTCAAGTATCTTGGATAACGCACAGAGTATATTAATTGGGCGATAGTTATTGACACAATCTCTGTCACCACTCTTGTGAATAGGGTGGATTATTCCTTTTTTATGGACTGCTGGGAAAACACCAGTACTTATGTCTAGTTTGCATAAATGAGTTATGGGGGGGACCAATTTTTTCCTACATTCAAACAGGATATTTGAAGAAATGCCATCCCATCCTACAGCACAATCGAGTCGGAGTTGCATTATTATAGTTTCAACTTCAGATTTTGATACTTCTGTGATGGCTATAGAGTTTAATGGACTATATATTGAGGACTCAAGAGCAGATGTCAAAGGGTATTGAGAATTGAAAGCAACTATGTTATCCGCTAGGTTTTTACCTACTTCGTTGAAGTATTTACAAACATTATTAATCGATATTTGTGGGTTATGAGATATTTTTAGCAGTTCAACTGGATTCCATTTAACATTGCTTGTATTGGTTATAGTTTTTATAGCTTTCCATAAAGCCTTGGTATTGTTACCGGTTTTATCGATTAAGCTTTTAGAATATTGAACTTTTAACTTGCGGAGAAAGCCATTACAAAAATTTCTGTACCGTGTGTATGTTATTTTAAGAGTCATGTTGTCTGGCTAGTTCTTAGACTTTAAGTGTAGTTTGTCACGGTTTCTTATGCATCGAAGTAAACCCAAAAATTGGTGTATTTTATACAAAGAATAAAAAGAATTATTAAAAGAAGCAAATTAAAATTGTTTTAACAGCTCCTAATAAATACCGGACTGTTTGTATTTCGTGTGACAGAGATAACGCTCTACGGGGCCGAGGTTGGCCGATTGTCTCTTTCCAAATGTCGATGTGCAATATTTATCGCCGGGTACTGTACATACTTATGTATTTACAAAAGAAAAGTAGTATATATGTAATATATGAGTTATCTAGTTTCCATAGTACCAGGTCTGCTTAGTTTGGGATCGGTTCGCCATGAGTGAATAATGTATCAGCACACAGAAAAAAAATGTGGTATAGTTAGTGTACGAGTGTCAATTAATTGCGGAGGTATGTGCGATTTGGTATGACATTTATGATCGGCTACCTTCAAGAAGTGAGCCTATGCCTTACTTTAATGCTGACAACACAAGTGCTGTGCTCTGGTGTTGCGATCACTTACTATCAGTTGACTCGCTTGCAGGTTAGTGTTGCTATTTCATAATATGATTATCACTAATATATTATATTGCATGAAGAAAGCCGTGATATATAAAGAGAGAGAGCGACTCCAAAGAAATATTATCATTTAAAATTTTCAAAAATAAAACAGTTCATATGTAGCTCCTGAGGCGTACACCTACTACACGCGTTAAATGACACTACCTCATCCTATCACTACGTATCGTTGTGTATACGTCAATTTATTATAAGTAATTAATTATATATAATGTATTTCCGTGGTATATGCATATACAGCTTTTGTTTTCTACGTCGTATCGTCTTCTCTCTCCTGTAACGAAATGTGATGCGTCCTTAAAATTTTACTCTCAATCAAGTAACAGTTTCGCTTAAGATTTATCTGAATAAAATTAAGAAGGACATAAAGGTACGAAACTGACCGATAAGGTAATAGTAGCAGCCCACCGCATACCACGACGTCCACGCGTTGGGGTAGGAGTCCACCAAGGAGTGCGCGAAAGCGAATAGCTCGGCGCTCTTCTTGAGCTCGACGAGGCAGGCGGCGCGCACGTCCACCTCGCACCACGGGTCCACGCCGTCCAGCGCGCGCAGCGCCGCGCCCCAGCGACACGCCGCCGCCAGCCGCCGCGCGCGCGACCCCGCCGCCTCCATCATGCGCGCGCCCACCGCCTCCGCCTCCGCCGCGATCTGCGCACACGCAGCCAGGCTCTTAGCCGCGCAACTGTCGCGCATTCATGACGATAATACAACCTCTGTACGGTTCACGTACAGGCAAAGCATGTATTTACGTTTTTAATTATAAATATTTAGTTTAACAATAGCTGCCGTATCACTTAAATCGCAGATTAGCATCCAACATATTGTGTAGTTTGCAGTTTTCGTCAACTCATAATAACTTAACACAACCATAACTAGATAACTATCTTTCAGTCATAGAATCATTTACATCAAAACAAAAATTAAATCAGATAGCAGGCCAGCGTTTTTACGAGGAGAGACAGTTGCGAAGATGTCCCCAAAATCATCCCCACGACAGTAACCACCCAGAGACGACATACCAACCCGATGCTTAATAGCCCACACAGGTGAATCGAAGCATACCTACAAATCAAAAACAAGTAGTATCTACGGTTAAAGATTCTTTATTTCTCTTAAGAATATGTAAATTCACTTGCAGAGAAATTAAATACTTAATATAGGACGCCAAGCGTGGGCTACTTACCAATAATAAACTAAACTAAAATACTAAATTATACAATACAAATAAACACCTAAACAATTTTACAAATAACACAAATACACAAATTCCATACTTCCATGCCGACAAGATTATAATTTTAATATTTTTTTTGTGTTGCGGTGGGTAGATATGAACGTAGCGCGCACGGCGCTTCGCAGCGTATCTAGTATATATATAACAATTATATTCTTGAGGCCCATACCATAGTGCGCAGGTACGTGAACTATTCGCTACAATGTCAATGGGTTTTTTTTTTTATCTTATTAGTATTAACTTAAGTTTTTTATTGGATGCAACTTGAGAAAGCGCTAACTGTTTTTTTTTTTTGGGGTTTTAGATTTATGTTTTTTGTCTAGTAGATAAGTATTATAGGATTTTAGGTCATTATGCATGTGAGTGGCTTTTTTTGTAAACAATTTCATAATAATAGATATTAAAAAAAAAGTTTAAGTTTTTTTTGGTATTTTGTTTTGGTATTGTTATTTTTTTGTTTTTTTTTATTTACTGATATACTTTTTGTTATAATATCGCTTTATTTTACTTAAGTTAATTATATTGTTATATTTATTATGATAGAAGTGATAAGTCCTTTAATATATGGTCTTTTAATATTTTTTGAACATTTTGAGGGTTTTAATTTCAATATGTGGTCGCCATGACAACTGGTCATCCAGTGTAAGACCAAGATATTTTTCTTTGCTAACTTTATTTAGTGTTTGTCCATTTATAGTCAAATGTTTATATATATATAGATATTTTTGTTTTTAGCTGCAAATATAACATAGTTTGTTTTACTTATATTTATAGTTAATAAATTAGTTTGTAACCAAATATGTAGAAGGTCCAAGTCATTTTGCGCTAGCTCAATAATAGTGGATATTGACTTTGCGGAGTAAAATAAACTAGTGTCATCCGCGTATAGGGCAATGTCACCTTTTAATCCAATTTCGTGAATGTCGTTAATATATATATTAAAAAGATTAAAGGGCCAAGAATCGATCCTTGGGGAACGCCAAATGTTATTGTTTGAGGTTTACTCTGGTGTTCACCAATCTTAACAATTTGCGTTCTATTTGTAAGGTAGGATTGTAGCATTTCATAACTAGAGCCTTTGATACCCATGCATTTTAATTTGGTCAAAAATAGATCGTGGCTAACGGTATCGAAAGCTTTTTTTAAGTCTTTGAAGACACCCAAGGTGATTTTTTTGTCGTCAACATTTATTTTTATCGAAGTTACCAAGTCAGTCGTAGCTATTAGTGTATTTGATTTTGTTCGAAAACCATATTGCTTTTTATAGAGGAATTTTAACGAATCTAGATAGATACTTAGCCGATCATGAAAAATTTATTCGTAACTTTTTATAGCACAGGTAAAATGGATATTGGTCGATAATTTCCTGGCTCCATTTTGTTACTAGACTAAAATATTGGTATTTTTGAAGATTCCGGAAATTTGCCTTCAGTTAAGCTCTTGTTGATGCATTCAGTTAATTTGGATTTTTAAACATTTATTAGTTCTTTAAGAGCCATTTCACGCTTTCGCGCGAATTTCTAAGATTTTGGGCTCCTCTATTACCATCTTAAGTAATACACAGAAATTATTGAATACATGTTAAATATGGAAAAATCGTTTTTGTTGACGTTTAATGTATCACATTTACCAAAAAAAATTTGCTTGTTCTGTAGTGACTCATCTCCCACAACCATTTTAATGAAAAACCGCCGTAGAGTCAATTTCAGAGTCCTGTATCTAGCAATAATACTTATAATATAAGCTAAAAAAAATACATTCAGCATGAGACATATATTTTATTCGTCGTTTAATGTAACAGATTCTTGAATGTTGTTACCATTAATGAGTAAAAAAATTAATCCTTACACCAATATTAAGTTTTTTTTTTTTAATTTCATAGTGATTTTTGGTTTAAATAAAGCGTAATTACTAAAATAAAATTATACCATAATAAACTATGTTCTTTGGAGAATCGAATTCTACAGTTTCTTTTTAAATATTGGCAATTAATTTGTCATAATATCGATTTGAACATCAGTTTAAATTACAATAAATTACGATTCTCTTATCAATTATATCATTAATCATACATCTTATAATTGTAACTGAGGCCAATGTCACTGACATGACTAAGAGTTTATTTAATATACATAACTATAACATGTATACGAAGCTACGTACTAAAAGAAAAGGAGGTGGCATAATTGTGTATGCCCACCAAAGTGTGACCTTTTTGCAACACGAAGTGATAACATTGAATTATGAGTGTTTATTTGGTGAAGTGATATTAGATAAAGGATATAAAACTTATTTATGTGCCATATACCGCCCTCCCAACCTATTGAAGTACAAATTTATTAACGAACTGTCACGCCTATTAGTTTAGCCTATTAGTTGGGGATGTAAACATTGACTTAAAAACTCGTAACTCATTGGTAAGTTCCTATCTTAATAATTTAAACGGCTTGGGTTTTCAGTGTTGCGTAGCTCAGTATACAAGAATTGAGACAACAACTTTAGGTACATCAAAAACATGCATAGATCACATATTTATCAGGGATATTATACCCACGTCTCATTCGAAAGGTGGACACTGCCATTCTATTCAGTCTGCCGTTGTAAAGAATGCACTGGCCGACCACTTTATAACAGGTTTAGCTATTATCAGCTCAAACTCAATAACCAATAAATTACCAATAACCAAGATAGATAATCAATTATTAAGGCAGGAACTTGCTCAGGTGGATTGGGGTCCAATATACGACAAAAGTGAACCCAATGATATTATTGAATACATAACCAATACTTTCGAAAAAATTTATAAAAAATGTAGTACAACAAGAATAATAAATGTAAACAAAAAAAAAACGTGTAACTGGATCTCAGATAAATTAATTCAAATGACAAAAAAAAAGAATGATTTGTTGCAATTGTATTTAAAAGACATAACTAACAAGCAAAATGAATATATATATAAGAGATATAGAAATAGAACGAATAAATTAATAAATAAGGCTAGAAATGATTCAACAAAAAGGGAAATCTTTAATAATTTTAAAAACCCCAAAAAAATGTGGGAAATAATTAACCGTTTAACGGGTAGAATAACAAAAGCTGTTGATGAACTGCTTGTTAAATACTTTAAAATGAAAGCTAAAGACATATCAGACAAATTTGCTTCGGACTTTGAAAACAATGTAAGAAATGTTATTTGTACTTGTGATAAACCGTTACTAAACGAGAACGCATACGTAAATAAGCCAAAAGTGTCCCTTAGAGTAGGAAAAATTAATGAAAAAATTCTACTCAAAATACTGAATAGTATCGATGACAAAAAAAGTCCAGGATTAGACAAAATACGAGCAAAAGATATTAAATTTATTTATTAAATTTATCGATTTGAACATCAGTTTAAATTACAATAAATTACGATTCACGGGTGGGCAACGATTAGTACGGCGCGTGCGCCCATCAAGGCAGGACCTGTGCCATTTTTCCCGCGTCCCGACTTTCGAGCGCTCGTATAGTGAAGTAATTCATATACTGCGACCACATAGTTTTGATTCGCTTTGTATTTTTTCATAAGGTACGGTTTTATTTATTATGAAGTATGTATGTATGTAAGATTTTAGTTTTTTGTAGAATAATTATATATTTTTGTTTCATTACTAGCTATGGGGCGCAAGGAATGTGTATACCGTTGCGTAAAAAAAGGAAACGTGATAATTCTGCAGCTTTAAAAAAAGCAACAGAAGTGAGGTAGATACCTATTTTTTTATTTACAATATTCATATTTACTGTAACCGATTATTATTGATTTAATATGTAACTTATACGTAGATATTGAAAATTAACAGCTATTTTGTTTTTATTTTAGAATGAATAATCGTCTAAAACGTACAGAGGAAGGTAGCGCCTTTAGATCAGACACGGTGCCAGGTACTAGCCGTACAAGTGATAATTCAGATTCGGCAACAGAAGTTTATTGAAATGAAATTTTCAATAATTATATAAAAATTTATAGGAGAAAGAACATGGTGCAGTAGACCCTGGAGACCTAGACGAATCAATGAAACTTTCAGACTCAATCGTAAATATTTATGTGCTAGTTAAAATGTTTATTTAAATATTATTTTATGCGATGCGATGTTTTATTCTTATACATGAAACTTTTTTCAGGACGATTACATAGTCGATGGTAGAAGAATAATTGATTTTCAATACTTTTGGAGTCAAATAATAATGATTAGGCAAATATGCATTTAGCATATAAAAAATACTATGTTTGTTTTTGTATCAACTTTTATTAAATATTTTACATAACATACCTATCCGTGTTTTCTTATTAATCTAGCTAGAAATCTTTGTTAGAGTAAATATAACTTTTTTTTATAAATCTCTTATCAATTATATCATTAATCATACATCTTATAATTGTAACTGAGGCCAATGTCACTGACATGACTAAGAGTTTATTTAATATACATAACTATAACATGTATACGAAGCTACGTACTAAAAGAAAAGGAGGTGGCATAATTGTGTATGCCCACCAAAGTGTGACCTTTTTGCAACACGAAGTGATAACATTGAATTATGAGTGTTTATTTGGTGAAGTGATATTAGATAAAGGATATAAAACTTATTTATGTGCCATATACCGCCCTCCCAACCTATTGAAGTACAAATTTATTAACGAACTGTCACGCCTATTAGTTTAGCCTATTAGTTGGGGATGTAAACATTGACTTAAAAACTCGTAACTCATTGGTAAGTTCCTATCTTAATAATTTAAACGGCTTGGGTTTTCAGTGTTGCGTAACTCAGTATACAAGAATTGAGACAACAACTTTAGGTACATCAAAAACATGCATAGATCACATATTTATCAGGGATATTATACCCACGTCTCATTCGAAAGGTGGACACTGCCATTCTATTCAGTCTGCCGTTGTAAAGAATGCACTGGCCGACCACTTTATAACAGGTTTAGCTATTATCAGCTCAAACTCAATAACCAATAAATTACCAATAACCAAGATAGATAATCAATTATTAAGGCAGGAACTTGCTCAGGTGGATTGGGGTCCAATATACGACAAAAGTGAACCCAATGATATTATTGAATACATAACCAATACTTTCGAAAAAATTTATAAAAAATGTAGTACAACAAGAATAATAAATGTAAACAAAAAAAAAAACGTGTAACTGGATCTCAGATAAATTAATTCAAATGACAAAAAAAAAGAATGATTTGTTGCAATTGTATTTAAAAGACATAACTAACAAGCAAAATGAATATATATATAAGAGATATAGAAATAGAACGAATAAATTAATAAATAAGGCTAGAAATGATTCAACAAAAAGGGAAATCTTTAATAATTTTAAAAACCCCAAAAAAATGTGGGAAATAATTAACCGTTTAACGGGTAGAATAACAAAAGCTGTTGATGAACTGCTTGTTAAATACTTTAAAATGAAAGCTAAAGACATATCAGACAAATTTGCTTCGGACTTTGAAAACAATGTAAGAAATGTTATTTGTACTTGTGATAAACCGTTACTAAACGAGAACGCATACGTAAATAAGCCAAAAGTGTCCCTTAGAGTAGGAAAAATTAATGAAAAAATTCTACTCAAAATACTGAATAGTATCGATGACAAAAAAAGTCCAGGATTAGACAAAATACGAGCAAAAGATATTAAATTTATTTCAATCGAAATTGCTCCAGTTTTAACTCATCTAATTAATAGATGCATATGTAGTCGAACCTACCCAGATAAACTAAAAATTGGAGTGGTTAGACCTATACATAAAAAAGGTAAATATACGGACACTAATAACTATAGGCCCATAACAATACTATCATGTATAGACAAAATTATAGAAAAATACATAGGTAAAAAAATTAACGAGTTCTTGTCTCAAAATGAAATTATACATGAAAAACAATATGGTTTTCAAAAATCAAAAAGTACTACACAATTATTGTCTTCATTTACTAATGAAGTAAATACAAATATTAATAATAAAAAGCATGTGCTTATAATTATGATAGATTTTAGTAAGGCATTTGAAACATTAAATTATGAAACCCTTTATAAAAAAATGTCACAGAATGGTATACAGGGCCACATGCTACAATGGTTTAGAAACTATCATTCTAATCGGTTTAATACAGTCTGTGTAAATGGAGAATACAGTGACTTAATACCGACCACAACCGGTACAGCACAAGGGTCGATATTAGGGCCTACAGAGTACCTAATATATGTCAATGACATGTGTAACATATTTCGGCACTGCTCTGTATACCAATTTGCTGACGATACATGTATCATGACAGCGCATCAAGATATACAAATCGCGGAACGCCTCCTGCAGTATGAATTCGATATATTATGCAAATGGGCTCATGATGTTGGACTATCTATTAACATCCAAAAAACGAAAGTACTACATATTCATTCTCCTTACATTAAAACTAACAAAACACCAAACATCGTGGCTCACGAACATCAATGTATGCATGCACAGTTAGTATCATGCAACTGTAAATCAATTGACAAAGTTAGCCAACACACATATCTGGGGCTAGTCATTGACAATAGATTTAACTGGGTTCCACATATCGATAAAGTCTGTAATAAGTTAAGAGTAATACTATCTAAACTGAGTATCCTCAAATATAAATTACCATACAACACCCTAAGACTGTTATACATGTCGATGGCAGACTCAGTAATCAATTATGGTATTTCTAGCTATGGAAACACATATAAAACCCACCTGACAAATATCTATAACTTGCAATTAAGAATTTTAAAGACCATTGTTCCACTTAAGATAAAGCATAAATATAAAGATAATTATGATAAGTTGTTCCAATATTGTAAAGTGATTAATGTATTCGACAAATTAAAAATGGCTGTTGTATCCGAAAACATTGAAAATTATTGTAAATTAGAATTTAACATTAGACCAAGATATCTCCGAAATTTGTCATATATACCAATGTTCAAATTACCAAAATACAATAATGATTACGGAAGGAGGGTCACGATGTGCACCTTGGCCCAAGTACTAAATAGTCTGCCAAAACCATTAGTTAGACAGATAATAAACAAAATAAAAATAGAACAAGTAAAAAACTTATTAAAAAAATACTTTATCAGTGATAAGTACCTGGAAGGCGATGCATGTCGGGACCACTCACTATAGTCATGACACCTTCCTTAGCGCTACTTCACGCTGCTCTGGGACTACAATATAATCTTTAAATGTAAGATTTCAGTAGACCTAATAATTGTACGCTGTATTATGTAATTTATTTGAAATAAACAGTTTAAATTTAAATTTTTTTAAAAAAATTCACATTACGATTACGGCTCAAGATAGCCTCGTCCGTCTTGACACGTCTATTACACAGTTTACATTGCGTTTGAGTGGGTAGACACGCACACATAAACAATGATGCAGTCTTTTACCTAAACTCGAGCGTAATCATTTTGTGAAATGGCTCTTAACACATTTAACTGCTTTTGTACTTATTCCATCCAAGCCGGCACTCCTATTTGAATCTAGGTTGTTAATTATTTTAAGTACTTCTTCAATGGTGGTAGGTTTTAATTGGGATAGTTCGATGGTACTAAGATTTTTGCCGGTAGATGTTGGCAAGTTATAATTTTTTTTTGTCTGATTTTGAATGTTTTTTGCTAGTTCGGCACAAAAATGCTTTATGCTGCAGAAAAATGTGTTGAAACACTCACATATTTCTTTAGTATCAGAGATTTGTCCTGAAGTGGTGTTTAGTTTTTGAGGGCTAAGATTTTGTTTAATTTTATTATTGGTCAAGTTATTTATGAGTTGCCACAATTTCTAATTATTTTTTTCGCAGATTCTGAAGGCTTTGTGATAATATTGGTTTTTTGTTGTCTGAATCTCTTCGTGCACAGTAGTTTTCTGTCGCTGGAATTCCTCTTCAAGGTGTTTGTTAAGCGGTTCTTCTTTCAACTTGAGCCATAAGAAGTTTATTTTATTGATTACTGATATTAAATCTTTGTTTATCCAATCTTGCCTTGGCGGGTTTTATATTTTCGTTTTAGTTATTTTATTTTCTGAGATGGCTCGTAAAAGAAGCGACTCTAATCTGAAGAATTCGTTATTTATGTTGTGTAGGAATATGTCGTTCATGGTTCTGTATAAGTTGCTGTAGTTTATAGCTTTATATTGGATTTTCTTTGGGTATCTCGGTTTATTTCTCTTTATCTCAAGATATATTTGTTTTTGATCTGACATAGCGCTTTCAATTAATGTCATGTGGTAGTTATTGTCTTTCATAGTTGTACTAACATGATCTAGTATTGTCTTAGAAGTATTTGTTGAGCGTTTACAGTGTGTTTTATGAGTATTATTGAGTATATGAAAACCATTTTCTTTTAGTGTGATCTTATAGTCTTTGATAGACTTTTCTATGCTAAGTTAATTTAGATTAAGGTCTCCAAAAATTATTGCTCTCTTTCTTTTTGATAACTGACTATCATACTGTTCAAGAAAATGTTGCACATTTGACGCTGGTTGCTTATAAACGACTCCAAAACCTAGTGAAAGTTTATCAACATGTATCCACATGAAGTGATTACCATCTTCAAAATCACTGGTTAGTAATTCATGTTTTAAATTATCATGCACATATACCGACACTCCGCCCCCTCTTGAAGACGGTCTGTAGTTGTAGTAGTGAGTGTAGTTAGGCAATTTCAGTCCGAGGGCTTCTGCTTCGTTTTTTATCCAAGTTTCGAAAAGTATTATTACATATATACTCCTTTGGAAGGTTTCAGTGATACATCGTAATTCATCAAGTTTACCAGGTTTAACAAGGCTTCTGACATTAGCATAAAGAAAGTTGATTGATTTAGCTGTAGTGGTAATATCTGTATAGTTATTTCATAGGTGATATGTTATTTTATTTTGCTCGTCTGTTGGATCTTCTGTTTTGCTTAGTTTTTTGTCTCTTGTTCAATGATTTTTGGTATACCTTTGAAATACTTTATTATTAAATCGTTTTCACCATAGTCTTGTCTTAGTTGTAATTCAGCTTTTAAATTTTGCAGGAGTTTCCGTTGTTAAAGCGTTTGGTCTGAGTAGATTCGGACACCATCTAGTTTCAAGTTTGGTTTTTTTCTTAATATTGATTTGACTATATTCTGGGAGGAAAAACTGACTTGAAGTGGCCGTATTTTGTTTTCATCGTATTTTCCAAGACGTAGTACCATTTTCATCTTTGGACACTCTGGGTATATAGTTTTTAAAATCTTTTCTACTTCAACGGTATCAGATTCCCAATTCTGTTTATTATTCTCGAATCTTTTTTCAGTGACACCTACCACAATTATATTTTTGCTGCGCTGTGCACGATCTTGGAATTCTGCGAAGAGTTCATCATTTGTACTTGTAGTATGTGAGTTGCCTTGTATTGTTTGGGTCTTTGCTGAATCTGATTTTATTTGGTGGAGACTGTCTTTCAGGCTCTTTATTTCATCTTTATTCATTTTAACTGTGCCTGTTAGGTCGTCTATCTGTTTTTTAAGACTTTGGTGCTCTGTGACTATCTTATTGGTAGTGATTTCCATGTTTTTTTTTAATTTATCATTAATGGAACATATATTCTCACTAATACTTTGTATGCTTGCCATTTGATTTGAACTTGATTTCTGTAATATTTCTAATATTTCCCTTTAAAATTCGTCAAACTGTAGTTTATATTCATCATCTGGGATGATTCTCTTTCGATTAGGCTCATCTTCTGCGTGTAGCTCGAATTTATCTAATTTTGAAATATCCGGCTGAGAACTGCCGATATCTTTCGTAACGATTTTTTTATTCCGGGTTGTTACCTTAGACGGCGAATGACCAACTATTGACAAGATGTTTACGTTTAAAAGTTGATATTGATATTCGCTCCGGTTCCCGGTCCTCTTTTGCACTGCGTGCACCTTTATATGATCCTCACGATCGAGCGTCGCCGCTCGGACAATGTGTCCCTTTCTCTTGCACTTCAAGTAAGGCACTTCGCGGGCGTTACAATTTCAACCGTATACTAACGTAGATAGCGTTCAAAATTGATTGGTTATAACTAATATTTTAATAGCAATCACTGCACAAGTCCACTCGCCACGCTTGAAAAATAAAAAGAAAATAAAAATTGCCGCGTATCTATCAGTTGAGTCGCTCTCTATACGAATGTAGTTACTAACCGGACATTCGGCATCGGGTGCTGGTAGCTGCACTGGCGCAGGAGAGTACCGGTTGAGTCGCTCCCTATACGCAGCACGCAGTAACGCACCCTCAGCGGCGCTTAATTGACTGCTGATAGGCAGAGATTCTATCAGCTCGCTCTCTGTAATCATAATATGTACATTAGTTTGTCCTTAACTAAAATACTGGTACAGTGTGGCGAGGAGGCAAGCACTCGCCCGCAAATAAACTTAGCACGACAGTCTGCGCTTGCGTCGCATTAAGACCCTTCCGATGCAATATGCCTGCCTATTGTGCTCGCACTCCGCCTACAAGATCGGTAGCGGTCCGTTAACGTGTTATTAGTGCTCCGCCTCCGCGATGTATAACGATGTGTTTATTAATTTGCGGTCATCGACCATATCTATTAATTAGCAGCAGTGTCAAGTCCGAACCTTTATTAGTGTCACTTAGCTATTGTGCGTAATAGGGTTCACTTTTACTTGTGGGAATTTCTATAACAGAAACGAGGTGTTGAGTGTAAGATCGTATATTGGCGACTAGTTTTAAAATATAATTACTGATCGTTTATACAGATACACACATTCGACGGTATGGTAATAGGTACACGATACAGGTATTTAACACATTGACGATCTTTTGCGAGCAGCTATTAATATTTTAATATTTTTCTAAGAAAACTTCTCAGTGTCAGCCAGGTGTCTGGAAGGAGGCGGTATTACACCCCCTGGCTTCGGATAGCAAGGCCACCTGGTCTGAATTTGGTTGTGTCAGCTAGATGGACGATTGGATAAGTATTATTAGAACAAACAATATAACAAAATCAAATTACACAGAATGGAGGAATCCTTAAACATATTTTAAAAAAGCAATATGGAGTCGACTCGAAAACACCTTTCTTCAGAAGTCTGTTAAAACGTGTATCTTACCCTGGTGCGGGGTGAGAGCATGTTGGTCCAGCAACAAGTCGAGCGCCTCATAGCACGCGCAGTCGGCCCGCAAGGCGCACGACAGCGCGTCGGCCGCCGCCTCGCGCCGCTCCAGCGACGACAGCGCGCGCGCCTGCCACACCAGCACGCCGGCCAGCGCACGCTACACATTAAATAACTAACATCATATGCTTACTCGAAACCCGGGTAGCTAGTGCAGAAATAACTTGACTGCATTTATTGTAAGGCCTAAAGAGTTGAGTACATTTTATTGCACCAGAAAATATAATACACAGAACTTATACAAACGGCGGTCGAATAGCGATCTCTCACCCTGAGAGCCTATGCCCCCCACGTTTTTTAAACGCGCCATCGACGCGCGTATTCGAAGCGCGCGTCGACGGCGCGCTTTTATCCTACAGAGCAGTCTGTTGTTGTTTTTATCGATACAAACGCGATGCTAACGCGCGTCTGTATCGCTACAAGCTTTAAAAAACGTGGTGTGCATCGGCCCTTATTCGGACAAAAATAAAATTATTATTATTACAGAATTAAGTTCATTGAACTTACATTGTGAGTCTGGTCAGTAGTCCTTGGTTCCAGCAGCATAGGATCGCACTCCTCCATCAGAGTGAGAGCTGCAGCAGGCTCACGCGCTGCCAGGTACGCGCGCATCGCTACTCCCAGACATAGGAGGTGACGTCTAGAGACAATTAATTAACGTACATATTAAGGATTATATATACTTATAGCAACTAGCTGTGCACAAAACTTCATCTGCTTGGTTGTGGATGTGCATGGAAATGTGGATGTGTGATCGAAATGGATAATCGCCCAGACACACGGTAATTCTATACTTGATCCTAGAGTCTGTATTGTGGAAACCAGACAACTGATAAACATACTTATATATTTCTAAATATATATCTTAGGACAACTAACACACTGCCATCAGATACCAAACTAGACAGAGCCCATATTATGGCAACCAGACAACTGATAAACATACTTATATAATAATAATAATATCTAGGGACAATGTCACACAGATCATCCTAGCCCCAAACTAAGCAAAGCTTGTACTATGGGTACCAAGCGACGATATACATACTTATATAGATAGATAAATACTTAAATACATAGCAAACATCCAAGTCTCAGAAACAAATATTCGTGCTCATCACACAAATATTTGCACTTACCGGGATTCGAACCCAGGACCACCAGCTTTGTAGGCAGGAGCACTACCAACTAGGCTATGGTATGATAGTACCGTTTATATTACATATAGAGAAATTACACCCAGGCACAAAACTAATAACCATGCTCATTGCACAAATTTTTTGTTCTAGATAGGGATTGAACCCACAACCTCTCGCTTAACAGTCAGTCAGGGTCACTAACACTAGACCAACTGGCCAGTCAATATCAAGTATCATCCAGTTTTAGAACAGGGAGATAATAATGGATTCTATGAAGAGCATGCTCCAAAAATATTTTTTTATATTTACAAGTATTTATTATTTGGAACACCAACACACTGGCAGTAATATATACAAAAAAAATATATAAAATGAAGTATTACTTATGTGAGAATGAAACACTGTATTCAATCCTAAGGAGACGGCACTGTTTCTCTTTATTACAGGCTATCCTGTAGCCTATCTAAGAGGACAGTACCCTAACCATTTAAGTGTAGTATTTTTGTGATTGTTACCTTAATATGCTATTTGTATTGTACTACAGCAAATATTCGAATAAAGTTTATTATTGTTATTATTATATTACTGCTAGATTACAAAACAAATCAGAAGCATTGTAAGTGTGTATTCATTCCATCCAATTATTCAGATTTCCTACAATGAAGAGAGTAATTGGCTGAAAACAGACCTGTGCAGCCCACGTGAAGACACTGCATGTGCTGCTCTATGCAGTTCCCCTCTAGCAAGCATTGCACTTGCAAGCAGCCACACATCATCCCCACTCGCTGCATCGAGACCACCGCCCGCAGCTGCCGCGGCCGCATCTGCCCAGAAGAGTGCACTGGTCCATTGGCCCTTCAAAATACAAAAATAGTCATAACTTTTACTTTAAACTGGCATATAAGCAAGAACACAGAGTGATTCCCATTGTGCTTGTGTTGCACAATGTTTGATAAATGTAGTTTCAAATATTGATCTTTCCTGTTACAGTAAAACTTGAATAAATGGGATCTGGATCCCATTTATTCAAGCATCGTTAAATGCAATGTGTCTGCAACTTCATAATAATGTCTTGGCAATATAAATGTCTAAGGGTTTTCTCAGTGTCTAAACAAATTTTATATATATGAAAATGTATCATTTGACCAATTTGAGATATTAGGTCTATAGATTCTGCAGTTCCAGTATGAGCGGGATCAGCAGAGTATAGAGCCATAAAGGTTAGATACTTTTAGAAAATATTAAAATTCTTATATTCATATTATTTTTTATTATTCATACATCTACTGCAAGAAGTCAAACAGTATTGTCATTAAATTACATTACATACAATATGACTTTTGACAATCAAGAATTGCATCTGTTATTGTTGAAAAGTGACAGTTGCAGTACGTAGTGGTATTATAAAATTCATTCCCTAGCAACCGAAGCAATATAAGCAATCATTTCTTACATGCCCATTACATGACACTGGCAGAAATTGCTGGACTAACCAGCAGATTGCCTTAAGGAAAAAAAAAACAACTCGCCTCCTGGTTTGTCTATACAATGTTATACTGTAAAAGATGGTGTATGTATTTGACTTTTCTAATAATTTATAATAATAATACATACCTCCTTCATACAAAAAGTAGGTCTAGATAACAAAAGTATTAAGTATGTTAATTTAGAAGTGGAAATAAAACAAGATGTAAAGAATAATCAATGTAATTTTTTTTAAGATAATAATCTATACATATAATAAATCTGTAGAAAAATAATTTTTGTACATCAAAAGAAAATCCAAAAAAAATTGCCAGGATATTAAAGAACAACCAATAGAACCCATTTCCAGCCTTTTTAGAATTTTTGTCTGTTTGTCTGTGTGTCTGTTTGTCTGTTTATATGTTCGGGTATCACGTAAAATATACTAAAGCAATGTAGATAACTTTTATACACAACGATTGAGCGTAACTTGAGGTAACATTTAGTTTTTGTTTTATTGCAATCGGTCCAGTCTATCAAAAGATATTAGATTTTAAAGTAATCAAGAAGAAAAATAACACACATTTCATTACTTCAAGATGAACTAATGTTTATAGTTGAGCTACCTAACTGTCCGATAGATGTCATTGTGCATGTTATGACATCTCTTTTCTGAATGAACTAGGTTGATAGTTGATTTTTATTTCGATAGATGTCGTTGTGCATTTCTTTTGACTTTGCCCGTGTTTGCTGATTGCATGAATAGGTACGTAGGGTTTTGAATGTACTGAATTGTTTCGAAATAAGGTCTTGGTTGCCTAGAAGTATGTCGTTGTCCAAAATTGGTTAATAAAAAAATCTGTTTTGTTTGGGCAAATTGAATTATGTAGAAGGTTGGATTTATTATAATTTAATTTGAAATTATTGATAGTTGATTTTTATTTCTATAGATAACGTTGTGCTTGATAGTTGAATTTTGTTTCGATAGATGTCGTTGTGCATTGCTTTTGACTCGCGGTGTTAAGATTAGGGCTTTGAATGTTCCGAATTGTTTCGAAATAAGGTCTTGGTTGGCTAGAAGTATGTCGTTGTCCAAAATTGGTTATTAAAATATTCTGTTTTCTTTGGGCAAATTGAATTATGTACAAGGTTGGCTTTGTTATAATTTAATTTTAAATTATAATGTCAGTCGATCGAAAGTTTGTGCTGTCGATTCGTTTGTAACGCGAATGTACAGACGATTCGAATTTTATTGAGCCTGTCCGATTGAAAGTATTTGAATGTAGTAAATTAACCCTGTCTCTCATAATTTTCTCAGCACAAATCTATATAACTACCTACCTGTAAAAGAGGAAACTGACTGACTGACATATCAACGCACAGCCTGAACGGCTGGGGTTAGAGACTTGAAATTTTGCCGGTAGGTACTTTTATGAAGTATGCATTCCTAAAGGAAGGGTTTTTGGAAATACTAACCCTAAGGGGGTAAAATAGAGAATGAAAGATTGTATGAAAATCCGTCATTTTTGTAGTTAAAGGCATTGAAAATTATATTTAGTAGTTCAGCTAAAAATAAAAATAAATATTTTAGAATTTTTGGAAATTCCACCCCAAGGGCGTAAAATAGGGGATGTAAGTTTGTATGAAAAGTGTGTAATTTTTTAAGTGAATAGCATGAAAATTGGTGGCCTTTCCGTTAAAAATAAAAATATGTATTTCAGGATTTTAGGAATTTCCACCCCTAAGGGCGTATAATATTCCAAATAATATTTCAAATTCCTCAGAACCATTATAGGTATACCCACACGCAACATACATCCCCTATGTATGTTGCGTGTGGTTATACCTATAATGGTTCTGAGGAATTTGAAGCCACCCAAACTTTGCAACGGCACTAGGCTTCAAAGCTTTGCATCGTGTTATAGAGGCTACTATTATGCCTGGATCCGCCCAGAAAGAAACAGTGTTCGTGTCACGTATTCCGTTAGTGCCAAATGATCTCCCTTTTCAGTTTAAAATACTGTAGTTCCCTATAAAAGTGTGTGTCGCGATAACCATCAACAAATCGCAAAGTCCAACTCTCAAGTTAGCTGGAATTGACTTAAGGAAGGCGGGCAGGTTCACGTGGCGTGCTCACGTGTGAGTTCATCCTACAGTCTGGTCCATGTAGTACGAGGACCTACGTCTTTTGCTGAGCTCCGTAAAATGGATGATATTGAACATCCCACATACCAGGCCGCTTGCCGAGCACGCCATTTATTAGATGGAGGTCAGCATTGGGATGACGCTCTAGCGGAAGGATGCGTGAGCCATAGTCCACATCGCTTGCGACATTTGTTTGCCATCTTATTGACCTTTTGTGCGTTATCGGGTGCTAACCAGTTATGGCAAAATTACCATGACAAGTTTGCTGAAGATTTTATGAGACATGTACAACTAAATACTGATGGCGAAATTCCTGACAAGGTACGTGAAATTTGTCACAACAGGTCCTTATTGGCTATTCAAGAGATAGTTATAAGTATAGGAGGGAACCTGATCAGTCAGAGGCTGCGAAAATGCGCAGGAGTTTGCCAATATATTGTAAAAAAATAGGCGATGGCACATACCCCGTACAAGAAGATGGAAAAGTTATATTGATTGGTAATCTCTGCTCTTACGTTACATTACAGCTGGAGCTCATTTCTTCTGTTTACGGAGATACCACAAACATTGGCTATGTCAGCGAGCTATTTTGACTCCCCGCAATGACCAAGCTGCGGCAATTAATTTCAAAATATTGACTCATGCGTCCGGGAATAGTAAAGAATATAGCTCAATAAATACAGGTATGGAAGAAGATGACGCCACGCACTACCCGGTAGAATTTTTTGGATTCCCTCAGCACACCCGGACTTCCAGCCCACAAAATAGTTTTAAAAATCGGTGTACCAATAATTCTCCTCAGAAATTTATGTCCCCCCAAACTTTGTAACGGCACTCGGCTCAAAGTCACAAATCTGCAGCAAAACATTATCGAAGCTGAAATATTAACAGGTTGCGGCGCCGGTGATATTGTTTTTATTCCAAGGATACCTATAATTCCTTAAAACTTTCCTTTCTCTTTCAAACCAGTGCAATTCCCAGTCAGTCTCTGTTATGCCATGACGATTAATAAAGCTAGACATTATCCGTTGCGGGGATGGACCTAAGTATTGGATGCTTTTCCCATGGTCAACTATACGTAGCTCTTTCACGCGTAAACAACCCCAATAACGGTTTTGTGTACGCTCAAGATGGTTCCACAGGTAAAATAAAGAAGCACTAAATTAAATTTAAAAAGAAATTGTATCGGAATCCTCCCACAGCGCTTTACACTAAAAAATACATTGTTAAGTTCCGACATCCAAGCGAACGAAGTCGCGGGCACAGCTAGTAATATAATAATATCACACATAGGGACAATGTCACACAGATCATCCTAGCCCCAAACTAAGCAAAGCTTGTACTATGGGTACCAGGCTACGATAAACATACTTATATAGATAGACTAGCTGGTGCCCGCGACTTTGTACGCGACAATTTTGAATGATGCCCAATGTAACTACTTTCTTCTAGCTTAATCTAAAAAATATAACTATTAAAACAAATAAGCAATATAAATTGAATAAAACCTAACCTATAAATAACCTTACTAAGAAATAAATGAAAGACTACTTTGCTACTGTTATTTACAAAAAGGACCCGATATCATCAAGCCAAAATCAAAGAATACATATCAATTGTCCTTAAGTATAGTCAGTAAGTTAAATAAAGTAAAATAATAATCAACGATGTATTAATCACAAAGGTAACTCCCATTAGATTAGGTTGCGACATTTTGTGAACGAAACCATAGCGCGAACTATAACGATGATTACGCCATCTACTAACAAAAATATAAACTTGTAAAGCGGTAAAATTAAGATGTGTGTATATATTTTGGGTGAGATTTAGGCGATCATCCATTGATTCAGTTTTGGACTACCTTTTATTTCAAGCATTTATTTATCGATCTGAAACGACATTAACGTCATCTAGTTACAAAATTGTGAACTTGTAGATCAGTAAAATTAAGATAATGTTTTTTGGGTGCGATCATCTCGACACCAACAATTTATACTACGCTAACTCAAATTTTAGATAAATTCGTTTTTATCCCAATTCGATTAAAATGTCGTTATTTTAATTTGTTATACAATTTACCAAAAAAAAGAAGTTACAAATCTTATAAAACGCTAAATCTTTACTTAGACGACAACGACCACGACATTTTAAGCTACTTGGCATAAGAAACTAATTTTAAAAAGTTTGAGTTTGCTTAAATTGTTGGTGGCGATCTATTGAATCAGTTTTGGATTACGTTTTTTTTAACAACAAATTAATCCCTGGATTGCTTTATTTTTAACTGAAAGACCAAATACCAATTTTCATGGGTTTAACTTCAAAAATGTCGCATTTTTCATACAAACTTACATCCCCTATTTAACGCCCTAAGGGGTGGAATTCCCAAAAATCCTGAAATATATATTTTTAATTTTTAACAGAAATGCTAAGTACCAATTTTCATGCGTTTAAGCTTCAAGTCGCAGTTTACATAGAAACTTACGTACCCTACTTTATGCAGTAAGGGGGGGAATTCTCTAATATTCTGAAACATATATTTTAAATTTTTAACTGAAATGCCAAATAACAATTTTCATGCGTTTAACTTAAAACGTTTCAGATTTTTCATACAAACTTACATCCCCAATTTTACGCCCTTGGGGGTGGACTTTTCAAAAATCCTGGATTACATATTTTTATTTTTAACTGAAAGGCCAAATACCAATTTTCATGGGTTTAATTTCAAAAAAGTCGCATTTTTCATACAAACTTACATGCCCTATTTTACGCCTTAAGGGGTGGAATTCCCAAAAATCCTGAAATATATATTTTTAATTTTTAACTGAAATGCTTAATACCAATTTTCATGCGTTTAACTTAAAAATTGTCACATTTTTCATACAAACTTACACCCCCTATTTTACGCTCTTGGGGCTGGAATTTCCAAAAATGCTGAAATATATATTTTTTATTTTTAACTAAAAGGCCAAATACCAATTTTCATGCCTTAAACTTCAAAAATGGCAAAGTTTCATACTAACTTAGCGCCCCTGTTTTACCCCCTTAGGGGTTGAATTTCGAAAAATCCTTCCTTATTCCTTGTCTACATTATAAAGCAAACATTTGTACAAAATTTCAGCTTTCTAGGTCAAAGGGTTTGGGCTGGGCGTTGATGAGTCAGTCAGTCAGTCAGGACTTGTCTTTTTATTTATATAGATATATACTTAAATACATAGAAAACATCCATGACTCAGAAACAAATATTCGTACTCATCACACAAATATTTGCACTTACCGGGATTCGAACCCAGTACCACCAGCTTTGTAAGCAGGAGCACTACCAACTAGGCTGCGGTGACCATCAAGATACCTAAATAAAAAGTCTATGTTTGTATGTATTCTTGGTTATCATTAGAAAGCCCTAAACTCGGTTGGAAAGTTGTATATGTGAGTTAGTGGTATCATACAATAATGATTAAAACCATCATCAAAGATTGACCTCATTGACCTACAGTTAGAAATTATACCTGTTTACTTAACTTCATAATTCTCATCACCATTACACTACAACCATGACCTGATCAAAAATAAGGTAAAAAGATTAATATTATTTTATACACTAGCAGCTCCATGAGCTGATCCGTGTATACCACTACACTTGTGTATTGTCAGAAGTAAAATGTTTGTCAAGTCAGTTTTTAAAACTCTTCACTTTTGGAGCATTAAGGTAGGTAAGAAGTGAGTTCTGGGGTTGCTAGCACATGGAGGTTTGGTTAGCTTTAAAGAATGCCCTCTTGTGATTCATCATGAACAAATCCTTTATGTTTCTCACATTTGTACATTGTAGTAGATATATAGCATCTTCAAATAACTTTTTACTTTACTAATCAACATCTTAAAAATATACTTTTCGCACACAGCACTTACTATTATTGGCTCAGAAGTTAAAGAAATATACATAATTACAAGACATACATAAGTAGACTTATGCCTGTTTCCCAGATAGGTAGGCAGAGACCATTTGTCACAATCTTTGCATACCTCTTATGCCTAGTTTACTCTCATTATATTCTTCAAACATGCTTGTCTATTTAGGGTACTTCTGACCTAGACTTTCCTGAGAACATCTCCAACTTGGTCAGAGAATGTCCAACAAGGTCCTCCCCTTCTGGTTGTGCCATTCACACAGGCCAGGTATACTTCTTCTGTCAATGTCCTTTCATTCATGTTTTAAATGTCCAAACCATCTCAGCATACCTTACTCAATCTCTCAATCTAAGTGACTACATCCTCTTTTATGCCATCTCTCTCTTTTAAGTCGTAATTATTCTTCTGTAACAGTAATTGTTTACATTGCTCAGCAAACAACACACAAATTTTTGCTCAATCTATGATAGTTGAAGAACTATGTCCAAATATTCAGAAATTGTGATACGAATAACAATTTTTCTTAAACTAACTGTAAATTTTTTAAAATATTATAAACTAAATAATATTTGTAAATGTTTTTAGAACCATCAAGTAATCTTGAGAAAATAACCTTTTAATATACAAACCGCAATGTATAGACGCGTTATACAGAAGAATACAATATTTACCAATTCAGAGTATTGCTTCACGAGAGACCGCATAAAATCTGTATTCGTGCACCCTTCTATACTATTTCTACCCGGTGTTTCAGCTTTAGCCATCACCAATGTATAACAACAAAGTACAACAGCATACACATGAAGATTCAAAATTTAACCGAAATAATAGATATCTCCACAATATACTTTTAGGTAAATTGTACATTCACACATTAAAGTACAACATGGTTTTAGGTTTTAAACAACGCTCTAATAGTCTATTTTTTAAATAAATTATCACTGATTTCGTTTATCCCGCCGTCCATTTGACATAGTGACAACGGTTTGTTTGACAGAGTTGGCTGACTGACAGGCTAAAAGCACGGCACAGCTTTAACAATCGTAGACATGACAGCAGATCAGATTCTATAGAAACAACTTCTATAAAATGTCATTGGTTCCCCGCTCGAATAACCTAAAAAAACGAATAATCCCCATAATAAAATAATAATATTAACGCTTTAAATGTGAGACCTCTTAGCTTTTATCGAGTTGAAACATGATTCCTATTAGTTAATAAGTTATTTAAAATACACAAACAAACTTATTTATTCAAAATATTCATCAGAATTTAGTAATATAATAACATACATACAGTGGGTATACATTACTCCAGCTTTTTACTTACACAATAAATGGACTAACGCATACATTTTAACTGAAATCTAAGTTAAAATACGAAGCAAAGCAAACATATCATACATCATTTAAAGAGGAAATATTAGATAGTTTAAATGTTTGTACAGAATAAACTCTGAAACTACTTTCAATAATTATTTCACCGATGGGATGCTATCCTTCGAGCATTTAGACAATGCTCGAAGGATGCTACCCTATCTCCGAGCAACATACACTACATTAGGGATCATTACTAAAACTTCAAAAAACTAAATAATGCCTTACTTCGCGTGCGCTGGTAAACTAATTGATGATAAAACAAAATAATGTAATATGACTTTGCCGAAAACATTATAATCTACAAAAAACGTTGCGATAGCATATATCTAACTATTATATTTATGTCACGATAAGTGTTATATTAATATCAAAAAAAATAACTGAAATGCCACCGCTAGAAATGGCTCTTTATTTATTCCGTGGTATAACTCCTTATCAAAATAAATTACTTCATATTCAAGGCTGCGTCCTACCTTTACCTTTATTTAACTTTTTGAATTATTCAGTTCGGAGATTCCATTCGTAAGATATGATGAGTTCAAAAATGTAAGTATTAGAAAATTCACGCAGTTGTCGCTCACTTTGCTCTATACGATACGTACGATACGATGTTAGGACTCACTGGGGTACTACGGGAGAGGAGTCAATGTTATATATATATATATATATGAAATACCCGAGCAAAACCGGGACGGGCCGCTTTGATTTATAAACTTGACAGTTTGTATGCATGTTTGCATGTTTTTTACTCTTTCACGCAAAAACCTTCGGCTGTTTTTTTGTGTGAAAGAGGAAAAAAAACTTGTGTGTACTTATGTACACGCGTTAGAAGTTATACTTCTTAATATACAACTTGAACATAGTTATCAATTTTCATACCACCTAGAACTAACTTCATGCTGTTAAATTGTTTGGTGTCGGTGTGCGCGCTCATCGTAAAAATTCACTCTCATCATTTTTCTCCATCGCGCCAAAAGAAGTATAACTTCAAAAACTTGGATGAACTTGGCACACAAATGTATGAAACTGACTGTATCTTTGCACCATAGATTTATATTAAGTTCGTTAAACTGGATGGTGTACTTTTATACTATTTGATTACAAATTTGAACTCTAATCCAATAAAATATGGTTTATTTTTCCCTGCCAGTTGTACAAGTAGAAAAACGAGCCAGGCGAGACAACTAAAATAGTAGTGCGTCCTTGTCTAGCAAGTATGCCAGTGTAAAATAAAATCTGCTTTGGTAGTGAGTGACCATAATTACGACATTCTTGACATTTGTAATTTTTCATCGTTTACAACATTCATCGACAGAGGTGGTCTTAAGTATGCTTCTAGAATAGTGTTCGATATTGTAAAATTCACTGAAAAAATATTTGTTGCCTTATCCCACCAATTTGAAGAAAATTTTACGAAAAAATATATGATGAACGTCATCATACATCAATTTTATCCTCGCTTAAACGATATTTCTCATCCAGTACAATCTCTCACCACTGAATCAAGGCATGAATTAGAACTAATTAAATGTATCGCGAACAGATATTTAAGCATAAGAATGAAAACTTTCGCGAAAGAGGAGACCCTTAAAATTATGGGAAATCGCATTTCGATGCGACAACGGCTGCATAAAACAATTTTATTTAGCAATGTTTTAATTTCTAATAAATTTCTGTTATTAATTTCTTGTTTTATTTCCATTACCAATCACATCACTTGCTTCGATTTGGCTCCAAATGACTAATAATTAAAGTAAGTATAGTCATTGGCAGTATCGGTACCGGCAATTTAATCTACCCAGTCGCACTAATTACCTACTCTAATTCACAGTAATAAAGAGCATACCCTAATTCAACAAAAATTAAAAGCATGGGCTAGCAGGTGAATAGATGTAGATTCTAATAATCCGTTTCAGATAGTTTTTAATCCAGTAAGTACTTATCAATCCAGAAAGACTTATCCGAGAAAATAATATTTTATGGACACCCTATTAGAAAAGGAAGCACATCTACTTTAGAACCTCTCTTTCGGCTCGTTTTTCTTTAGATACTGCGAAGTCCAGTTTGAGTACAGGTTCGTGCTTTGCACACAATCAATGTCACAGACATTTACTTTACGTTTACTTTTGCAAGATAATCTATACCTATACATTTAATGAAATGAAATAATGAAATTTATTCAGCACTTGGGTATTAACATACACTTGTACTTGTCAAGTTCACAATGCTGTAGGTACATAAACCTAGTCGAATACAGTATAAAAATTACAAAAAATTTATTAGTCCGTCCGTGTGGTTTGTTTTATCAGATATATTTCTTAAATCCTAAAATAAATAACAAGTTACTAATCTATTATTTTGAAATTTAGTTGTACAATATTAAAATTAAAGAATTGAAGGCAATGAGCATTTGGCTAGCGCAGAAGGCTCTAAACCAGTAGCTTAAATTAAACGAAGACTAATACCCGAGGCCACCCTTTTGGGGTTCGGGCCACAGCTCATGGGGCCGCTGAAGCAAAAGGATAGAATTCTAAGAGAGGGTGTGATCAGTTGCACGGGATCACCGATGACGCGTTAAGGGGCCAAATTGATCCTCGCCGCTGAGGTGCCTACCCTGGCTAACCTGCGGCTTTCTCTAGCTACCTAGGTGGACGACCCGGAGAAGAAAGCCACAAAGAAACTCCGGGCTTGCTTTTTTCGTCTTCTTTTGCTTTCGTTTTTTTTTATATCATGTATTTTCTTACATTGTGATGGGCGTTATGTAGACTAATTCACGCAAAATACCGTTGTCATCTAATGACTCAAAAAATTGTGAGATAATAAACAATAACATTAAATTTCACTCAAGCAATTAAAATAACCTCTTGCTAGATGAGAAAACGATGGGTACATCCGCGTACATTTACAAAATTAACAAGTCACACGAAGTCTACCAGAGGCGACGACTGTATGAAAAAATAAAATATTATGAGTACCTCAACAGCAGTTCGACCAGTAACCGGCGTTACCGCAAGCAGCACTCGTTCACGAGTATGACGTGAGGGCCAGCCATCGCCTCCCTCACCATATTAGAGGGACATTAATTTTACAATATTCAAAGATATTGTTCATTATTGTTAACGTTTTATAACGTTTGCTACCGATTATTATGAATAAAAGGTAAAATTCGTAAGATATTATAGTTTATTCAGTCAATGAAAAATATCAATTGTTTTATTTGAAAACATACTGACAAGTTACAATTTTGGTGTTGGCAACCGGCCAGCTCTAACCATAGCTTCACACCAATGAGTATACGAACTCTAACATCTTCTCTTGAAGCTTATGGTGCCCAGAGTACAACAGCACAACATTTTGTGTCATGCTTCCAGCCCAATCTGTCGGCATAGTTGTACCAATCTTGGTTTGTACAGTGGCTTTGTTAACATATCTGCAATTTGGTTTTCAGTTCCAATCTTTGCAGTACTCATATTTCCATCAGCTACAGCTTCTCTAATAAAGAAATGCCGCAACTTGATGTGCTTAGTTCTATTGTGGAACTCATACGGCGGATTCTGAGCCAATTTGATAGCTGATTCGTTATCCACATATAGAACAGGAATCCTCGTTAATTGTTCTACATTTTCAATTAATCGCTTGAGCCATATGATTTCTCTGGCTCCTTCACTGGCAGCTACAATTTCTGCTTCAGTGCTTGAAATAGCAACTGATGTCTGCAGTTGACTTCTCCATGATATCAGTCCTCCATAGACACATACTAGACCTGAAGTTGATCTTCCAGTGTTGGGATCTCCACCATGGTCAGCATCACTGTAACAGACCAGTTCTTTCTTAGTGCCTTTCCTATAGGTCAGACAAAATTCTCGCGTACCATTTAAATATCGTAATATTCGCTTCACTTTTGCTATATCTGTTTTTGTAGGAACTTCTAGGTGTCTGGATGCAACACCAACGGCGTAAGCTATGTCGGGTCTTGTTCCCACCATCAGGTATGCAAGGGCTCCAACGACCTCTCTGTATGGAAAGCCATGTTCTCCTTTAGCTTCTTCTCTCAATTCAGAGTCCTTTACTATTGGTGTAGCAACAGCCTTGCAATTTTCCATACCAAATCTCTCAAGCACCTTTTTAGTGTAGGCACCTTGATGTATTTTGATACAATCTTTCTCTCTTTGTATCTCAAGTCCTAGAAAATAATAAGATTTCTTGTTACGTTGGGCCTTTATTTTAATTCGCTTCTCAAGCTTCTCGAGGAACTCATCAATTAGTACCTGTGAGGTACCAGCAATCATACCATCGTCAACATATAGGGCTAGTAATAGTCTACCTTCTCCCCTCTTCATCGAGAAGAAACAAGGATCTTCACCAGGTAGGAACCCTTGTTCTTGAAGAAAGTCTTTAATGCAATTGTTCCAGCATAATGGCGCTTGCTTTAGCCCATATAAACTTCGTTTCAATCTGCATACTTCGTTAGTCCCATTATTATATCCATCAGGCTGTTTGACATAGATTTCCTCATTTAAGCTTCCATAAAGGAATGCGGTGGATACGTCAAATTGAGCTAAGACCTTATTGTCTCGAGCGGCAATACTCAATAGTATTCTGATTGTGCTCATTTTTGCTACTGGACTGAAAGTCTTCTCAAAATCCACGCCTTTCTTTTGAGAATAGCCAACCGCAACAAGTCTGGCTTTGTATTTATCTATAGACCCATTTGAGTTTCGCTTAATCTTGTAAATCCATTTGCTAGATATGGCTTTGCGTCCCTTGGGCAATGGCACTAAGTCCCATGTTTGGTTCTCTTCCAAGGATCTTATTTCTTCATCCATGGCTTTGCACTATTGATCTTTCTCAATAGACTTCATAGCATCTTTGAAAGTCTTTGGTTCCTCTTCATGACCATAAACCTTTTCAACGCAGTTAAGAACAAAGTCATCAAATCTTTTAGATGGTTTTATATTACAACGATCTCGCAAAGTCATTCTGTGTGATGTTGTTTCTAGATTTCGTTCACTCTGAACATCTTCTAGAGATCGATCAATATGAGTATCTTCTCTGAATACTTCATTCTCTGGTTCTGTAAATGACCCTTCTAGAGTTTGTTCTGCTTCTATATCTTCTGCAGGTTGTGTTTTGGTCTCAATCACAGGTTCATCTATATTCACCGTCGTTGATTCGGTATTTTCATTCAATGGTAATGATACCTGAACCCAAGTGTCAGTCTGGGGTATAACACTACTTGAAGAAATAGGTATGACGAAGTGTAAAGGAATCGGAGCATCAAAACTCATTGGACCATTTTCTATAAATATTGGATCTTGATTTGTTGATTCTAGGGTCTTCTCTTCAAAGATAACGTCTCTAGATCGTACTAGCTTATTTGTTTCCTTGATCCATATCCTATACCCTTCATCATTATCATATCCAATAAGTATACCTTTCTTTGCTTTTTTGTCCAATTTCTTCCTAGTTACTTTTGGTACATGTGCATAACAAGTGCTTCCTAATATTCTTAAATGCCGGATTCTTGGCTTTTTCTTACACCAAATCTCATATGGACTTTTATCAAATGGTGTTGGTCCAGTCCGATTCAGAATATATATTGTGGCATAAACTAATTCTGCCCATAAGCCTTTAGGTAGCCCTCTTGGATGCATTATAGCTCTTGCAGCTTCGACAACTGTCCTATTGTCTCTTTCTACACATCCGTTTTGTTCTGGGGTGTATGGCATCGTAAGTCTTTGCATGACACCATTTTCTTGAAGTATTTTTCGTACCTCCGCATTGTCGAATTCTCCTCCATTGTCACTCAGAAGCTCTTTCACGTTGTGTCCCATAACTTTTATCTCGGCTAACACTTGCTTCAGCTTTTGACTTACTTCCGACTTCTGTTTTAGAAAATACACAAATCGAAATTTCGACAAATCATATTTGAATAGTACAAAGTATCTGCATTTGCTCATTGAGTACGGGAAAGGTCCACATACATCAGCATGTATCAATGCTCCTGCTTCTGTCGCCCTCTCTCTCGTACCAAACTTTTGCCTGTGCGCCTTGCCATAAATGCAGCCTTCGCAAATTTCGCTATCAAGTTTCAGTTTAATCCCAAGCTCCCTCTCAATGACTCTTTTCACATGAGTCTTACTTTGATGTCCTAATCTTTCATGGTATAGCTGAAGTAAATTCTTTGAGTCTATCGTGTTTATTTCTACAGGTTTTAAAGGCCTTCTGTTTGTCAAACGTAGTTTGTACAGACCTCCTTGTATCTGCCTGTTTCCAATAAGCATGACTGTTCCTTTGACTGATAATTTACATTCTGTTGCTGTTGACATAAAAGTACTGTTTGAGAGTCTATCTTGTGCTGATAAAACCGAGAATAGATTTTTCTTCACGCTAGGTACGTACCAAACATCGTTTAGCGTGATCAGTTGTTTACAACCTCTTCCTACGTCAGCTTCAACTATTAGTGTTCCTTTTCCAAGTGCCCGAATGGCTTCTCCATTCGCAGTGGTTACTGTATATGAGTCGTCAAAGTAGTGGAATGACTCAAACTAATCATCTCTATTTGTTACATGACTTGTGGCTCCATTATCTATGAACCAGTTATCATTGTCTTCATCCATCTTACTGTTAACTGCCATAAGACTCATGTTCACATTTGTATTTGGAACGCTCTTTGTCGTTGACGGTTTTGGTGGTCGTCCATCAGACATCCATTTTTCGCATTGTTTCACTCTATGACCAATCTTACCACAATAATGGCATTTATCTCTCGTGATCTTTTGTTATCCCTTCTTCTTTTGAACATTTAGGACCTCTATTTCTTTATCTTCATCTTTGCTTAATAGTGATCGCTCATATGTACAAAGTTGGCTCGTCAAGTTTTCTACTGTCCTTTCTGACTTTGTTATCAATAGCCAACTAGATTTAAAAGAGAAGTATTTTTCTGGTAAGGTGTCTAAAATTTTGCAAATAAAGAAGATCTCCGGTAGCTCACCTTTATTTTCAGTTTTCTTCATCTCTTGTTCTAGTTCTGACCATATATTCTTCATTTTTGACAAATGAGTTGACATGTCATTGTCGGACTCTTTCTTGTAGCCAAAGAACTTCATGCAAAGGTCATATGCTCGGTCTTGTGATACACCTGAATAGATTCGGGTCAATTCCGCCCATATCTCTCTTGCTTCGTTAAATCTCATAACTTTTTGAAGATTTTCATCCGAAAGATTTGTGGTAATTAATAATAGAGCTGCGCTATTGATTCTCTGATAGTTTTTCAACTCTGAATCATATTTTTCACAATTTTCTGGATCCGACAGTTGAGGTTTACTGACCTTTCCTTCAACTATGTCCAGAAGTCCCAGTCCTCTCATGGCTGCTGTAATTTTGTATTTCCATGTCGACCAATTCGAATCGTTTAAGAGACCAACCTTTATTTTTGTTGCTTCTAAGATAGCTTGCTCCATCTTGCAGACAAAAAATGTTTTCTCTTCCTTAAACTTCGACTTCGAAGGAACTTCTTCTGAATCTCACAATTCTTACGTTTTGCAATACGTTCTGCTCAAAACGTCTTTCACTCTGCTACCATGTTAACGTTTTATAACGTTTGCTACCGATTATTATGAATAAAAGGTAAAATTCGTAAGATATTATAGTTTATTCAGTCAATGAAAAATATCAATTGTTTTATTTGAAAACATACTGACAAGTTACAATTTTGGTGTTGGCAACCGGCCAGCTCTAACCATAGCTTCACACCAATGAGTATACGAACTCTAACAATTATATCCCATTTTTCTATGTTTTATAGTTCGTATATTTATTTGAGAAACATTTATCACTTTTTATTGGATTATTATATCAACACTCCATCAAACCAAATTGAATACTAAAAGTGTAGCGGGCAGCATGAGTTGCCGAGGCGACCTCTGTCGTGCCACGGCACGCCGTGGCATGCCGTGGCAAGGCGCTGGAATGCCGCGGTATCTAAGCGGCTAGTGTGCGCTGACTCACGGCAAAATCCCTTGCCATGCCGTCCCGGTCTGAGTAAGCCTTTATGTTTACATTCGAACCTATGCAACCTAAAGGAGGAGAAGGAAGGAAGTGGAGGAACCTGTATTGATATATCAAAGGACTAGCTGTGCGCCGCGGTTTCACTCGCGTTAAACTTTATAAATTATAGCCTATATATATATATATATATATATATATATATATATGGTTTCATTAAAATCCTTTTTACGTGAAAGAGTAACAAACATCCATCCATACTTACAAACTTTCACGTTTATTTTATTAGTAGGATTTGCAAATCGCATCGACGATATATGAAGGAGTATTTACTACAGAAGGAATCAGGTTTTAGAGCGACACCGATAGCGTTGCTTTACGATTGCCGTCCTCATTATATCGGATGCACGGCACGGGATATACCATGCTGTCAAATGACAGATTTGAATTTTGATGACGGAAAGAAAAAGGTTATACACAGTAAAAGAGGGAATAGGCTGATTTAAGTTTTATTTATTAACAGTCACTGATTATTAAGTAAGGGTTCCTAGTTTTTTATTGTGTAGTGTCGTAATATAATCTTTGTTTCATTTTTGTATACATTCTGGTATTCGACAAAGCAACGTGTCCTAGGTTAGGCCGTTAGTGAAACATGTTAGTATATTTGAAATAACATGACTGAGAGGAAAATGTGCAAGTTCTACAATTTAAACGTACCTGAACGACGATCTGGGGAAGGTGGGGCGACGCCAAACCATGGGGGAAATGAGGAAGATGATAGGCCTTCAGAGGAGGCGGTGGCGCCGCCTGTGCCGCCACACGAGCACAAGCTGGAGTATTGTTACTGGATGTGGTTCTCGCGGCGGCCGCCGGCGCGCGACCTCTCCTCATCCACCACGGGTTACGTTCAGGTTTGTCCACACAAAACTTACAATAGACATGCATTACCCTACTGAAAGTTTTTATTTATCAAACAAACCATGGAAAAGGATTGTAATTACAACTAAATTTTGTTAGTGTGGAATCCAAGTTATTTTTTTTTAAATTCAAGCCAAACATGGCAAAGATGCTACTATATTCTGAAAAGAGGTTGTTACTTAGAATTAATTAAATATAAACAATAGAGTATCTTCAAGGCATTTTACATTTCATATGTGTACAAGTATTCTACAATATTATTCATTGTTTTAGGTAAATAAGTATCATTTATACATTAATAAGTAAACTATTTATTTCAGATACAAATAATGAAACTGGTGTAATTTATGAAAGGCTAAACAGTTTTGAATGAAATATAGCTAAACAACAACTTGTTTAACAATTACTACAATTACAGTGACACTTTTAAACTTAAGTACAAGTTGACTATTTATGATAGTCTAAAACTACTCATCTATTTCAGATGAGCATAATCTCATAGTGTTAATGAAGTAATGAATGAAGTGAATTTGATGAAACAGCTTGACAGTGATTTGTTTACAAACATTGTATTCACAACTTAGCTCAAGCATTTGCTCAACTATTCAGCTTTGAATAGTTGTGTTGTAATCCACATGTAATTTGTCCACATATACCAACTATAAAAAAAAAACATTTCATGGTATACAATATTATCACTTGATGTAGTAAAACTTTTTAAGAGACAAGTCATTAGTATGGTCAAACTATTTTGTAGCTGAGACTGTTTGGTTACATAAATACTATTTTGAGGCATTTATAGTCAGATGCTTTCACCGGTCCATTAGTGATCAGTGAGGTTATGCAACTAGGCCTACAGTCAGCCCATAGATGGGTGACCACCAAAGTGCTGTAATTTGTAAGCATCTTCATGTTTGGGAGGGCACAACTGTTGGTTCCTTTTTGGGGGTGTCGATGGAAAACAGAAAAATAAATTATAGCCCAGAACATGGCCAACCTGATTTCATCACTTGTGGCTTTCGTGAAAAGCTGAAACATGTGTAGTGTCCAGCCTATCCTGCCACTGTGAACATGTGGCAGGGTAGGCTGGACACTACACAAACAGTCCATTTTGGGGTAATGGACTGACCCAACCTAAAATATATTCTCTTTGCTTTTATATTCAACAAATGTTAAGCCCTGTCAGATGCCTACTGACTGGCTTGAACAATCTGCCACCTGTTACTATGTACTGGTTTAAATAAACATAGAAATAACTTTAAGTTTACTTCATCACAACCAATTTGAATATTAGCTTTTAATTTGACAGCATTATTTATAATGCAGAGTATTACATTTTAACCCAAAAATAAGAAATTACAATTTAATTGACATCTTGAACCAGCATCCTCTGCCAATCCGGGTAGGCGCTCTGTAGTTATGCTACTAACATAGGCACTGGCAGATTAAATGTTGGATTCCCTTGCTAAGGCCCTTCTGGGGAACATTTATACATGACCATTCTTAAACTCTATAAAGTTTTACAGAGTTCAACAAGCATAAGCTGCCATGGCTCCAATTTCCTCCAGAAATCCCAATAACTGAGGCTATCCAGATGTGGTTAACCTTGTAACCATCAGAGTAAAAAGCATACCCACACCATATACCCAGTGGAAATTCAGTCATTCTTAATAGCTTAATTTGCCTATGAAACTGAACAATTTGCAGCATGCATAAAACCCAAAAAATAAGATTAATTTCCCTCACAAGAATAACAATTAGCTGGTTTCTTTTGTATTGGGAGGGTGAAGCATTTGAGGTGTGGTTTTGAAATTTTAATAATATATAACTAAGATAATATATAAAATTGGTCATGGGTACCAAATCCTGTCCATATTTTATGCCTTATGGAGGTAGGCATGCAAAGTAAGGAGAGGTAGAGGCAGCACTGACGGAGGATGACCCACTAGTATGAGTTGGTCTGAAGTGTGGCAGTGCCCACTGCCAGTTTGATCCTATGTGGGTGCATGGCTTATCTGAGCGAGAGAAACAAACCAGTTTCAAGTGCGCAATAGAGTTGTCAACACAGGTACAACAGACTAGGCAAAAAAATGCTGCAGTCTTATGTCTCGGGGTTAAGATCAGGTGAGCTGAAGACCTGGTTCTGTAACTATTAACATCCATTGACCATGTTAATTTCTCGTAAAGATACTCAGGCCTCTTGTTTGCGACCATACCAAATACTAGGATTGCTAGGTGAAGTAATCTACGCTCTGACATTTTTAACATGTTCCCACTATTTATGTATGAAGTTACATGTGTTTGTGGGGGCACTTTGAAGCAGAAACGAGCACAGGCATTTTGTACCCATTGTATTAGCCTTTGTGTTCTTGCCAGTAGGCAGGCTCCATACACTGTGTCTGCATAATTTAGACGAGAGAGAGATAGACAAATAATGGATTATAAACCATATTACAATGTCAGGGTGTAATAATGAATATACCAAGAGTACATTTAACTCCATTCCTATTGTTAGACATTGGAAAACAGTTGTATAGTCATGTTATAGTCAGAGTGGGCGGCTTGAACAACTCTGACAGTAACCACTACCCATATGATAGAATAAAATTAATTATAACTCTAATCTCCTAAACCAGACATCATAAATTAAAACAAAGCCATCATCATAGCTACTTCACTTGGCTGTCATTTGAATAAGATTTATAGAGTTAAACCTATCTGTATGTTTGATATTTTTTCATGTCTAGATTACTGTTAAAAATTTAGAAAAGGTAATGTACTACATTTATTGATTTTCCTAGCAGATTGTATGTGTGTATGTGATTCCCGCATAAGTGAGGCAGCAGATGCAGTCTAGGAATAAAATAAAGTCAAATTTTCTTTCATTATCATCATGTCAGCTAGAGAACATGTCCAATGCTGGACAAAGGTTGAACCCGATGAAATATGTTCATTCATTTGGGAGGATATGCCATCCTCTCACTGATATTCCTTCGGCACGATTATTACGCTCCTCATTGATGAGATGGGATGGTGATATTTCTGGCTGTCAGAATACAGCACTGCTCTATTTATTCCAAACATTATCAAAGAAAGCTGAAAATATATTGAACATGCTCAAATTAGCATCTGGCATATTCACATGAAGCTTCTAATATTACAATGTTAAAAACAAACACTGTTCTTTCAACACAAAATCAAAGTTAATTTAAATCATGTAAGATGTTATTGAGAGAACTTATTAGATTTTAATAGAACAAGTCTATTGACTGTACGTGTGAATGTGAAGTACAAAAGATTGCATGGTGTCAAGTATATCTGTAGACTAAACAATAAGGTTAACTCCCAAACAAAAAGGTTGACTTTGTGGTGACGTAATTTTAAGTAAATGTAACCAATCTTGTTGTAAATTCCAGGCGTTACGTATGGTGGGTAGGGTGGCGACGGTGGAGCAATGGTGGGGGCTGTACACACACCTCGCGCGCCCTGCAGAACTGCCTCCCCTCTCAGACTTGCATCTTTTCAAATTGGGCATCAAGCCTATGTGGGAAGACCCCGCCAATGTCAATGGCGGGAAATGGGTAAGAAATATTTCTTGCATCTTGTTAGAGAACTTTAACTGTATCCTTTACTACGGCGGTGTAATTTGGGGCAGACGCGTTGCCACATTACTCGCCAATCGTTTTCACGCATGCGCCATAAAAGGACACAGGCAGCTGGACTCACCGGACCGTAAGGCCTGGCGCCCACTATCGGTATGCTCGGCAGTCGCAATCTTAGCTCCCCTCATCATCCTCAGCCTCCTTTAGGTATTCACCTAAAGGAGGCTGAGGCTGTCTTCGGGTAGTTCGGGTGGCATTTTCGAAGCGAACACGTCGCAGAACAGTCTATAACGTTCACCGTGCGCGCCTCCATTAGGCCGCTCTCCCACTGGTTTTTTACGAGCGTAACCGCTTCTTCCAGTTTCTAAGGGTAAAATACCAACGCGGCGCAGACGCGATGTTAACGTCGCAAGCTAATAAATACAAGCACTACTGTTGTCACGTAAAGTTACGACTGCTCTGCATCGTGTCTGCTAGCCGAACTATTCTTAGTTTTGCCGAAGCCAACCTCGGCGTCGTTACGTATGCTTGCGACTGCCGAGGCTACTCTCAAGCGCCTGAATCCGCCGTTAGCCGCCCGCGCTGTGCCGAGCCGCACCGATGCCCACCGATAGTGTACGCCGAGATTGGATTTCTGAGCATCACCCTGCTTCGTTGGGCAGGGTTAAGATTTTATGTCAGACCATAACGTGATTAGGTTAGTTGCAAACAAAGAACTTGATAAATTAGGACTCTACGCAGACGGACCGCATTTCAACTGTAATTCAACCGCAAATTGCAGTTCTAGTGCAGTTTGAATGCAGTTGACACGACTGCAATGGAACAAACGCGCAGTCCGATTGCAGTTCAATTGCAGTCAGCGTGCAGTTGCTTTTGAAATGCGGTCCGTCTGTCTAGAGCCTAAGGTGAGCACTTATATGTATGTAAGTTGAAGAAGACTGCAACTACTCAATTTAATAAACTACGCCACAGTGTTCTATATGTGTATCTAACAAATAAATAAATATCTTAGGACAACTAACACACAGCCATCCATTCCCAAACTAGGTAGAGCCTGTACTATGGCAATTAGACAATATTGACGGTCACCGTAGCCTAGTTGGTAGTGCTCCTGCCTATGAAGCTGGTGCTCCTGGGTGCGAATCCCGGTAAGTGCAAATATTTGTGTGATGAGCACGAATATTTGTTTCTGAGTCATGGATGTTTTTATATGTATTTAAGTATTTATCTATCTATATAAGTATGTATATCGTCGCCCGGTACCCATAGTACAAGCTTTGCTTAGTTTGGGGCTAGGATGATCTGTGTGACATTGTCCCTAGTTATTATTATTATTATAATCTCGAACAAATAATCGTGTTCATCACACAAAGATTTGTACCAGGTGGGAATCGAACCCACGACTTCTGGCTTAGCAGAATGACCAGTACTGGGGCTGTCCCACCTGTCTGATATAACCTTCAGGATGCTGTTGCCGTTATCGCGTACTCTGCTCATGATGGAGGCTATCGCTTGTGTATGATAGCGTCAAAACCATCAATTCTCGTCTGTACGGCCATACCCTTGTCGCCGCACTCCCATATTAAGCTGTCGGTCCCGGCTGAATTCATTAGGCTACTACGGTAACCACTGCATACGCGAGTAAAGTAAATTATTGACGGGTCATCAATTTCGGGATTCGCTAACGCTATGGAGTAATTTCCATTTGTCCAGAAGTAATTTCTTTGCTGGATACCTATTCAACTTTACGGTACTATGAAAGTCCATAAAATATTATCTTGTCGTTAAAATTCTCATACTCCTTAATTTTTCTGTCGTTAAAATTCTCACCAAATTAAAATAATTCCCTTTGATTCCCGTCAAGCTCATTCCCACTAAATTCACTTTGTTAATGGCCGCAAGACCCAGGTAACGACCAATCAAATCAAACGGAATGGGAATATTCCGTTATATTCCCGAAACATTACTTTAACGACCGCAATATCGTTTATTAAGCGTTCTTACCTAAATGATTTGATTAGTCGTTACCTGGGTCCGGCGGCCTTTAACAAAGTGAATTTAGTGGGGATGAGCTCGACGGGTATCAAGGGACTGGTCTACATTATGCTTGTCCGAGACAGTGAGTGAAATAAAAGTAAGGCTTTCGTCCTGCAGTGGGACAGTGTGAACTTGGCGTTTATCGAGGGGACTGGCCTACATTGCTTAGTTCGAGGGAGTGATTATAACGAAAATGAGAAAGAGAAAGGGACAATTCTTAGACTAAGTGCGTTGTTGTTACTATACAGATAGTCGAAATATACTAAAATATCTGCTTTCCTTTTTAAATTGCAGGTTGTGCGACTACGTAAAACGCAAACAGGTCGTGCGTGGGAGGACCTGTGCATGGCGATGTTGGGCGAGCAGTTCATGGTGGGATCCGAGCTGTGCGGAGTCGTGCTCTCTGTCCGATTCCAGGTCAGATAATTATATCATTTCTTCTTTAACGCCTGTATTCCTCCTATGCTAATGTTGGACATTTGTTTCGGGGAAAATCTGGAAGTCTGGAAATTGTTGGCTGGTGTTATACGTTCGTGCCACGGATAACGCGTATAGCTGGCGAAGTTTTAATAATTTTAATGGTGAACCGTAACCAATACATCTGCGGATCAATACCAACTTTCAATGATAAAATTCACTTATTTTAGCATAATGATGTAGCGCAGCCGCTTTAGGAAACCCTCACATATTGTGAAGTTGTTTAGCAGCGAATACTCCTCACCATCAGTTGTCTAGCCTGGCAAAACACTATTTAACTTAAAAATTATCCATCCGTTGGGTCTGAACTAGATAAGTACACAAGTACAGTGTATTTCAGACACGAACGCTCATGCTTTGTGTACAAAACTCATTAAACTATTTGGACATATTGCAATAAAAAAATGAGTGTGCTTTAGACCACATGACGATAATAAAACTTCAAATGTTACTGGCTATGAGAGAATGAAAATGTCTGTCTCTCTAACCCCTACAGTAATAATAAAAATAAATAAATGAAATGATTTATTGGATTTCATAATTACAGTTTACAATATTATGAGGCTGCCCCAGTAAGTTATAAAATACTTGTGTTGGGGCTACCTCGCTCCTTCCCAAGTTACAATATCCTAATATACGTAGCTTTACTCTCGCTTTCTATTTTCACTTGCTTATATCTCCTTATTAATTTCCATTGGCCTCGCCCGATTACACTTATCATAACGCTCTCGTCACGCATTCAATAGCTTCCTCCCCAAGTCGAGCGTGCGTGAAAAAGTATTACTTCAGAAATTTGGTTACATAATTTTAATCCATTAATTATGTACGGGTATTAAAGGCCTATGCAGACCGGGACGGCATGGCAAGGAATTTACATTTTTACTAATGGATATTCAAACGTATCGATACAGAAATACGGCATTAATTGCTATGCTTTAAAATGATGCCGCGGGGGATGCATCGAAAGGGATTTTCATTGCACGGTATTAAAAGCCGCGCCACAGGCTCCCGTAGCGAGATAGTTAATGGTATTTAAGCGGCTAGTGTGCGCTGACTCACGGCAAAATCCCTTGCCATGCCGTCCCGGTCTGCGTAGGCCTTGATGCGTTGCGACCAAGTTCCGTTGGAGTGAGTATCGTGTTCGCGCCGCAGGACGACCACCTAGCGGTGTGGCACCGCACGGCGTCGGACACGGCGGCGGCGGCGCGCGTGCGGGACGCGCTGCGCCGCATCCTGCAGCTGCCCGCGTCCGTGCCCATCGAGTACAAGGCGCACGGCGACTGCCTGCGCGCCTCCGCCTCGCGCCAGCCCGCGCCCGACGACGCGCAGGACGAGCCGCGGCCCTAGCAGTGCTCACGTGGAGACCCGACATCTTTCCAAATTCTGACCAGCCCAGTCGCCCGACCCCTTCCGAGGCCGTTTGGATTTAGCTTAGTGCCGTTCGGTCTCATTTAGCCTCGGAATTTTTTTTTTCGCCCGGCCGAAGGTTTCTCTGATAACAGATTTTTTGAAATTAACATTTACTCGTTGAGTATGATTTTATGAGTGAGATGCCTGGATTAGTCCGCGTCCGTCTCCCGGAGGCGGTCTCTATGTACATATAGTTGCAAGTAACTTGGATGAGTTTGTGTTGTTGCGTCGCCGGGGGCCGCGCCATCGCCCGCCGCCACATTGTACAGAAAAAAAACTGGATTAAAAAAAATAAAGAATCAGAATTTGTATACTTTAAATGCTTATTTATTTATCTCGTCTGACTTCCGCAACGAACACACCGCGCATGCGCAGCGAATTCGTTGCGGACGCGCAACGGGATTCAAATTCGTCGATGCTTTCGTTTTCGTCTCCGGCGTCTTCGAAGTAATAAAGCCAACAACAGTGTTTCCTCGTCGGAATCCATTTTGTTACTGAGTGTATTGTAAGTCGATAATTTGCTACAAACACGCGACGGAAACGGAACGTATTTGACACACGTCCGCAACGAATTCGCTGCGCATGCGCGGTGTGTTCGTTGTGTGTCCGTAACGAATTCGCTGCGCGTCCGCTCCGCCCCGCAGCCGCTTCCATACCGCTAGTATGATAACGCTCTAATATTTTATTTCATCAATTAATTCAATTCCTACGAAATTTTTATCAAAACGAGGCTCCCTTACCCTGTCTGTGCTTGCGTTGGCCCTTGAATTTTAATTCCGATTTGTCCCTACAGCATTTATACTATGGCGTGCGCGCACAAGGCCACTAAAATACCCTGTACCGTACCTCCAAAAACCACCACCAGTCAAATGCCAAACTGAACGTACGTACCATATAGCTACTTGACGTACTTTCTTGACACAAGAACAGCTGTAGCCTCGACAAAGGCTGTTTGTTTTATTGTATTGTATAATTTTTATTGCGGACAAATAAATCCATAGTGTTAGTAACATAAAAATAACTTATTTTCTAGTGTTAGTATTTACAATTAACCGTACAAAACGGCAAATAATTGGCGACTTGTGGTTCTCGGCTATAATTTTCAGAATGCTATTCCGACTGTCTCTCACTCTTCGCACAAGAGATGCTGTTTTTTTGCGTATAATCGCATAAAAATCGTCGGTACGAGCTTGCGCAAACATTTCCGACGCACTACAGTAACGAGGCAGTCTCAATAGCATTCTGAAAGCATTATTATACTGGACGCGGAGGACATATAGCGTTCCCTTGTTGTAGTTGAACCATAGATTGCCCGTGTACAGACTCTGACAGTATGCCTTAAACAGGGTGATCTTAACTTGGTCTGTACATCGCGCAAACCTACGGGCCAACATGTTGCTCCGGAACGCCAGAGCTCTCCGTTCCCTCTCAATGTCCAAATTGTCCTTGAGGTCGTCAGCAAGAAAGGGCCCTAGGTATTAAATGGTGGATACCCTGTTAATTTTTGAACCGTTCAAAAGTAGATCGGGTCCATTCCATAGACGCTTGCCACCGACCTCAAAGATCATATATTCACACTTTTTTACATTATACAGGAGACCGTGCGAGTCAGCATAACCTAAGTAACTCTCCAATTGAATTCACAGTCGGTCCCAAGAGCTCCATATCGTCTGCATAGCTGATGTTTTTTACACTAACTCCACCAACGCTGCATCCGACACGCATGCTGCTAAGTCCGGCTACGAGCTCATTCACGTATAGGTTGAAGAGCCTAGGAGACGAGAGACCACCCTGCCTCACTCCGCACTCCAACCTATACGGATCAGAGAGTGTACCGTCCCACTTCACATGGTTGGTTTGGTTTCCGTACCAATACTGAAAAACTCGGCAAATCTCAGTCAGTATACCCTGTCTCTCATTTTTCCCCATAGCACATCGTACGAAACTAGGTCAAACGCCTTGGAGAGATCAAAGAAACAGGCATACACCGGCGTTTTGCGATCTAAATAATATTGAACAGTATGCTTGAGACTTAAAATTGCGCTTTCGGTGGATAGTCCAGGACAAAACCCGAACTGTGCATCATGAAGATGTATGTAGTTATTTAAGCAAGAATCAAGCACTCTGTCCAACTCCTTCGCTATTACCGTTGCCAGTGAAATAGGACGATAATTGCCCTTGTCCGATATATCACCAGTCCTGTTCTTTACAATGGGAATTATGATGGTGTTCATAAGATCAGCAGGTAAGTACGCGTGGCTAATACACATTGTGAAGAACATAGATAGGACACGCGACAAATGGACACCTGCATGTTTTAGGTGCTCAATGCTGAGCCCGTCATGTCCTGGAGATTTTCCTCGGCTCATATTATATATGACTTTCCTTACTTGTTTAGCTGAGAAACATATCAGAGGAATCTCTCCACGACAGCCGGACTCAGGAGTGATCACCTCAGTTGAGGGACCGAGTGGGGATTTAATTCTAAAATGTTCTTTGAACATATTCGCAATGCCCGCCGCGTCACTTATGCCATCTACACATGCGGAGAGATTAGGCTTTGTTTCAAATTTTGCGGTTGACTTCCAGAATTTACCAAAATCTTTATTAGCGAGTTGTGTGGCTAACTTATTCATGGCACGAAAAAGTCCTTAAAAGGACTGTAGGTACATAATTGTTATCTACGAGATAGTGCTGATAAGAACCATGAAGCAACGGCGAACATGCAGCGGGCAAGCGTCCATCCTCGTCCGTGGCTGGAACCAAAAGAAAGAGATGCGGCTCGGGCCTTGTATTATAACTTCATCGCGATCACCGTGCGCAATTATTGGGTAAGGCATGTTGTATTCTTTGTTCGCTGAAGCGTCGACACGTTACCGTAACGGACCGGTTATCACATCTCACTAATATTATAAAGGCGAAAGTTAGTGAGTGTGTATGTTTGTAACTTCTTCACGTCTAAACGGCTGAAGTGATTGCAATAAAATTTGGTATGGAGTTAGCTGACACCCTGGATTAACACGGGCTATAATTTATAGTTTAACGCGGGTAAAACCGCGGAACACAACTAGGTCTTAATAACTTTCAAAATTACGGAAGCACTGACTCTTTATTATTATATTCGGAGATTCCACAGCTGAAACCAATACTATTAACTATCTTTCATCCCTTCCAACGCTTGATTATACTTCCTTACAGCCTTATTTAAAAAACGTTACTTAACTTTAACCCGGCCGCTTAGCATGGGTTAACAAAATTTTCAGTTAAAAACACGATTTAACTTTTGTTTTGTTTTGTTTAATCAAGTTACCGCTTGTAACTTTAAGAAGTGTATTCTGTCGATTTCATCAAAGGCGGTTGAAATCAGCCGTAATATGTTTCTCCCAATCCTTGATGAAATCCTATCCGTCATTTGCCATATCCTGAAGTACTCGTCGTTCAATAGCTGATTTCCATCATCAAGGAGTACACATCGTTCCATTACCAAAAAAACCTAACCCATCATCATTTTCAGAATTTCGTCCTATATTCATACCTACCTCTCTAAGGTTCTTGAGCGACCAGTTTTTTAACAAACTTTACACTTTCCTCTGCAAAAACCAGCTCCTAAATCCGGTTTCCGTCCCGGTCATAATATGGCTACTGCATTGATTAAGATCAAGGACGATATCCGACAAAGCATGGATCCCGGGCAACTCACTGCACTCTATTTGCTCCACTTCAGTCATGCCTTCAATACCGTCGACTTTGATATCTTACTCGGCATTATGCGATGTATGTCCAGCGGTTATTAATATGTTTCGAGATTACCTGTTTGGTGGTTGGCAACGTTACTGCATAGAAGATACGTCTTCTTCACGGTGTAATACGTCTACGGGTATGAAGCAGGGAGGCGTGCTATGCCCACTACTTTTCGCTGTTTTATTAATACAATTTCGAACAAACTCCTTTTTTCCTACCATCTGTATGCAGTCGATCTGCAGATTTACAGAAAATCTTCAAATATAACTCTTCTATACAACAACCCCACATTATCTCAAAGAACATTTAGAGTTTCTCCATGACAGACATTCTTGATCCTGGAAATCATCGGAGAACTTAAGAAAAGGAAAAGAAAGAATCTTTTATTATTTTCACTCCACAATGTTTTACGCCAAATCATTCTCACCACACAAGCTGTGCGTATGTGGAACCCTTAACCTTCATTATTAGTGATACGCGCCCTATCTCGGTATCCACCTTTAAAAAACTAGTGAAGAAGAGCACTACCTAACACTGCTATGATTGGGATTAGAATTGTTATCTGTTATCCGTAAGTATATCTAATCTCTACGTTTATTTATACAATGATATAGCATATATATGTATTTGTATCTGTAACTGCATAATAGGTGTTTTCTCACTTTAATATTAACATTATTAATTTTAATTTGATTTCATCCTTATTCTTTTTTACTATAATTTGTTACACCTTTATACTACCCATTTTTCCATCTCTCACTAATTTTGTCCAACCCAGAGTTGGAAGATATTCCAGCAAGCGATAAGCTCCTTGTACATGGTTTCAAATTACTATTTAGTAATTAATTTGTTTTAACGGGTGTAAAAAAAGTTTTTAACTGTATTCTGAAATAAATAAAATACTATTTTCGATTACTACTACACTTATATAGTTGATGAAAATTGATTTAACCCAGTAGTGCCCAAATTATTATTATAGTAACATAATTATATTTTCTGCATTATAATCTTATATATGTATAACTATTTGTTAGTTATACATATATGTATAAGTACTTATGTTTCTGCGAGTATCCGATGTATATTCTAGTCTAATTCTGAATATTTTTTCTCGCACTCATTCGCACAATTATACCCAGAACATTTTGATAGTTCATGTGCGTGCGCGACACTATAATATATGCAATATCTGTCCAAGTTATAAATTTTTTACTTCTCCATTATGGGATGGCATAGATAGTGACAATGCAACTAAGTAGATCTTAACGTGACGAGGTGGTTCTGGTGTATCTTAATAGATGGCGCTTCTAGGTCGTGGACGCCTACCTATGGCAATTTTCGGCCCAATCGTAGATCTTGAACCACTGTGGCACTGTTGGCGCGCTAAGGGTTGAGTCTTAATTGCATATAATTTTATACAACGGTATTTGCGCGCTGAAATTTCCTATTGAATACCCCTGGCTGGCCGGCTCAGCAATGTGTCCTGCCAGGATGATAATGCACCTGCATATTATTATAAAAGCTCCAAGCTTTTGGGTTATTCAAATAAAATGCAAGACTTGTCTAGAAAATATATTTTAATACATCGAATTCCAACAGACATTCACGTTTGTTAATGAAAATAAAAAATAAATGATAAACATGGCTATTAAGACATTTGTTACTCGACTAACACGAACACGTAGATCGACCAACAGAATGCCTAACAGAGTCTACACTACGCGAGCTAAAATCTTCGGCTCATCGCATATTGTAACCGCCCGGTACAACCGCACAAGTTTTAAGGTCCGGTGATAACGCTGTCTGCTTACATATTAACACCAAAATGATTCACTTTAAAGTAAGATATTATACTTGTAATGAGAACTAAAGATCTTTTTATTTCATAAAATTAAAAAGCCTTTTACTAACTACGTCAAAAATCCCCCCCCCCCCCCCCCGTACCTCTTATTTGATCCTGGTCCCTAACATTATAGGATGAGATTCCTCCTAGGAATAAGGTCCTGGTAAACGTATGATTAATTATCCAATTAATGTGTATTCTAATATCTTATAAGAGCATAGACAAACGTGGTTTAAACTTAAAATTCGAAATAATTGATTTTTTTTATTCCAATAATTTTGATGCGGTCACCGGTCACTTAGTTTTACATTTTAATTTGAACTTAGTGTCAATATGTGAAGATGAAAGTTTATTGGTATTCCCAAGGTAAAGTATACCTTGGGATAACAACATAAAGTTTGTATTTAAATAACTTACAAATGTACAGAAATCAAGCTGTTACAATGTGCGATTGCCATTCCACTACTCTTATTATTATATTACACTAAAGTTGTGAGCACACTGAGAAATTTACAATCGGTTATGTTTTATAAGATTATTGTATGCACTATTTAAGAGACTCCTTTGGTCATCTAACGAGATTAATAGTATATATTTATATTAGGCAATAATTTAAACATGTTTTATTTTAATGTATGTATGTACTAATAGTATGTTTCTCACATTTATGACGACAGAAAAGGTATTTTTAATAGCAAGACAATCAAGCTAGTGGGTCACCTGATGGTAAGTGATCAACGCCGCCCATGGCTATGTCGGCCTTTTACAAAGAAATAAGTTCGCTTCTGGATCTTACAAGATGACCGAAGAACATTTTTGAGCAATACAGAAGCTTACGGCAAGACAGCAGTAGTGCCTTGATGTAATTTTTTGAGAATAGGCTCCTTTTTCAAAATTAATTAAATTAGAGAACCATTTGGATATTGGGCACGCCACTGAAGGTAGTTTCGATTTATGAAAGTGTGTCCACAACCTAGAACTCTGACATTTAGACGAAAATATGCTACACTTAGGTCTAAATATTTACATTTGGCAACTTTACTTAGTCTATGTGTGTTGATATGCACACGGCATAGGTAAATCAAATTCGTTATGATTTCCCATTATGATATTTCATTCAATTATGTTCTAAAATCACAATATTTTCAATGATATTTCTTTTTAGTTGTTTGTTTTCTAACGCCATTTTGTATAAAGCTTTCTGAAAGCTTACTTTTTTCGATTTAATTGTAACAAAATGACGCTAAAGAACAAATTATTAGTTACAAATAAAGTGCGATAGTTAGCCTATGTTTTCGAAGAAGAAATTGCCAATACAACTGTCATCTCTGCTTAGAAATACTTGACTAAAAGCCGTTCCCAATGTTTTATTACTTTAATTGTATGTTAGATTATATGTTATTACAATTTAATGAGATTTTTAAAGAGATCTGTCTTAATAGCGATCTCTTTAAAAGTCTCAAGTCCTATGTGTATCGTCAATATAGGTATACAATCAAAAGATGGTCCATTTGCTTGTTTCCGACTTGGTAGTTTAAAAACTGACTGCCCAGTTTATCTTGCGGTAGTGTATTCAACCGAAGATACTGAGGTTCTGGGCTTTAAGGTTCCCGGGTCAGAAAAAAGGAACGGGTCTGGAATTTGCACTTAAATCTGGTAGTTCTACTCTACTCGATCTCTCCCCGGTGGTGTCAAATATCCATCGGATAATGAGATGAAGAAATAGAGAGTGCCCCTGTATAGGCATAAAAACACTAACGCATTAATTGTTGAAGTCTCTGTAGCCGAATTACGTAATGTTATTATTACTAGTATGCAACCAGTTTCTTCATTCCCTTCGCTTTTTAGAAATATACCCGACTTCTACAGGTATCAAATATAAAAGAAAAAGTAAAAAATGACTGCGACAAATAACGTTCGCAATTATGGCTTGTGCCCTCAAATGATGGATACAATATCAATCATCAAAAATATCAATATCCTTGGGGAGGCCTTTGTCGAGTAGTGAACCACATTCGTCTGACATGCTTTTGGACTAATCGTAGCCACATTAACACCATTGCAACTCCTTTATATCAGAAACAACAAAGGTACAAGATGGAAATACTCGCAAATTATTTAGTAACAAATAAAATCTAGAACGATATGGAAGACAAACAGTAAAATTATTATATTATATTAAATGTATTTGCCGAAAGTAATGGCATCAGCAAAACTAGCACCGATTAGGTAGTACAGTCAACGGCGAAAGTAGATGAACAAAATCGGAGATTTAATTCATCATCATCAGCCTGATATATAATAATAATAATAATATAATATAATATCTAGGGACAATGACACACAGATCATCCGCCCCAAACTAAGCAAAGCTTGTACTATGGGTACCAGGCGACGATATACATACTTATATAGAAAGATAAATACTTATATACATAGAAAACATCCATGACTCAGAAACAAATATTCGAGCTCATCACACAAATATTTGTAATTACCGGGATTTGAACCTAGAACCACCAGCGTCGTAGGCAGGAGCACTACCAACTAGGCTACGATGACCGTCAATATCGTCCACTAGTTTCTATAACGTACCCATTTGGCGGGGTTTGCCTTATATACACCGCCCTTGGCATGCGAGTTGACGACGGCAGTCAGGTAGTAGCTAGTACGCATGTGACGCTGCCCGACTCCCTGGTGTATCCCTTAGTTGCCTTTTACGTCACCTACGGGTGGGATGGGTTTGCCCTGTAATTCTTTCTAGGCCGGGAACCACACGGCTAATACTAATGATGGGGACTAGTTTCTCCCTCTTACCCACCACTGCAACTCCTGTAAGCCAGGATCAATAGTGGCACACAATGAAATAACACTTAATCGTAAATTGCGTCAAAATAGTGCAGCAGTGCAGTGCGTCTAAAGAACGTGTATCAAATATTAACTAATGCTATTATGCACACTAATATTATAAAGGCGAAAGTTTGTGACTGTGTGAGTGTGTATGTTTGTTACTTCTTCACGTTTAAACGGCTGGAGCGATTTTAGTAAAATTTGGTATGGAGTTAGCTGACACCCTAGGTTAACACATAGGCTATAATTTATAAAGTTTAACGCGGGTAAAACCGCGGGGCACAGCTAGTAGGCTATAATTTATAAAGGTTAACGCGGGTAAAACCGCAGAGCACAACTAGTCATTCATAAACCCAAAAACTCTAAACAATTTCGATCATCTACTTTTGGCGTTGACTGTACATTTGACTGGCCCATCGTGGACCACGTGAGCTATCCATGGGAACGGCAGTGGTGCAAAACTTATAACAATTCCTGTCTATGGCACAACATGTACTTCCCATAATGCTTAAAACTCACGCAAAATACAATTTATTATGTATAAATTAAAGCCAAACCAGATAAGGGGACGTCCAATAATTTGTAAGGTAATTTTACTATCACTCCTCCCTCGTTGAGGTGTCGTGAGATTTGCCTCGACACACCCCACTCAAGTAAACTTTTAAAAATGCATATATTTTCTATAGAACGGTACATAACATTTGCTGCGACCCTTGTAAGATTGGGTGAAATGGCCCCACCACTTGCCCCTTAACAATGCCTTACGTAATTAATGGACATCCCCTTCGACTAGCAATATCAGAAGACAATAAATTCAACTCAATAGTATATCCGCCATAGTCATTTCAATAGTAAATCCGCCATAGTACGGATCACTGAGAAAGCAGCCGCACTTTTACCGTTACATTTTCATAGCTTCGTTCCATCTTTTCTAAATTATCTACTTTCATATTTCTTCTACCAATATTAAATCAAGCGTCAGTTTTAAACAATAACAGAACTTGTCTACAACATATTACAGCTAAATAACAATAAATAACTTGGCAAATAACATCCACTTATGCAAATATTAAAACTAACTTCATTGCTTAAATTTTCACATTAATTTAGCACTTTTGAACTCATCAAACAATATCGACTTCGGATTATAAAGGACGTAAGCACGAATACTGCTTTCTTATTTCCAACCTTAAAGTAACACACTTTACCAACAATTTTCAAATGTGATGAGCACAGTTTCTAATAGGGTTACCAGATGTGCGTTTTTATTTAAATAAAACTATTAACAGTTTAACTAAAGACCAGCCGCTGAAAGAATGGGTTCCTGTGAGTGTCAGTTCGTTATTATTAAACATAAAATTTAACGAGAAATAATAAAATTTATTTTCATTTAACATAATAATATAGTTTTCGACAGATAATTATTTGTTAGTAGGACGACGTGACTTGTAATTAGTTTTTACGATAAAAATATTTTAATTTCATTTAACTTAATAATATAGTTTTTAAATGATAATTATTTATTAGTAGGGTAAATAATAAACATAAATACTTTTATCGTAAAACGCGTCGACCATTTCTATCTACTCAGAACGCATTCTTTGGGCGGACAGACTTTAGAGTACTTACATCTTCAAACTTAGTATCTATATGCGGGTAGTTATGCATAAGAGTGCCTTGTTATAATATAAATAAAATTATTAATCAAGTGAATATGAGTGAGTGAGTGGTGACGGCGACAAATATCAGAATCAGAATATCATCACCCCATCTCATCCCGTGGGGGGCGTAGAAGTCGACCCGAGGGAATATCTACCAGAGGACGGGAAGCAGCTTCCTTCTGAGTACTACGACCATCTTACTGGGATCGCCAACCCGCCTGCCAAGCGTGGCGATTATGGCATATCCCCTCAAGATGATTCTTGAGGGAGGCTTGTCCAGCAGTGGACTTATTTAAGCTGTAATGATGATGATGATGATGATGATGATGATGAATATGTTGTGTTCGTTACGCCCTTTCAAACCGTAGTGAAACGACCGGTAAACTAAGTAAATAAAGCCAATTATACAAAAATAATACCAGTCTTAACAAATAAGGGGACCCCGTACAGGCAAGATCAATTTAAAACTATTGCAGAAGTCAATTACGTTAAAAATACAACTTAACCCGTTAACTGGGGCTCTACCGACTAAGTCGCCGAACATAGATTTCTTAAATGACGTTCAAACAAATAAAGGTTAAAAATGACTTTATCAATCGTTAAATCGGCTTCAACGTTGACAATCGATTCCGGACCATTTATGACGTCACATGTGGTCATGGAAGCCGATTTAACGATTGATTAAGTAATTTTTAACCTTTATCTATATGAACGCCATTTAAGAAATGGATGTTCGGCGACATAGCCGGTAGAGGTCCTGGTAGTGGCAATATAGTTGCCGCCATATCGTACCGTGTGTACAATAGCAGAATGTTCCGTATGGACCATTGTCAATTATAAATAAAAAAAATAAGCTCATTAATATTGAGAGTAAGTAGACAAAGGAGCAATATCAGCAGGTTACAAAACAGTTGCTGTGTACATAAATAATATCGTTTTTATTGAAATAAAAGTTGACGGGGGCGTTCAAATAAATTTATACAAGGTAGGTATACCATATATATATAGCGAACGTAACTTAACAGCTTGATTCGACTACGAAACTGACCGACATGTATTTACAAATTACATAAAAAACATTGTAAAATTCCCATAAAAAGTGTCGAGCAGCTGACGCATTTTGTACGGGAACTTAAGAACATATTTTTCGTATTTCACAAATTGATTTTCATTAATGTCTTCAGCTTCATAGCTAAATTGCGCTCTTTACATCCTGTATATGGACCGATAAATATTAAAAACGGCTTCTTATTGGCATGTAACTGGCATGGCAACTGGCTTGTGACGTCACCATATAGTATAATGCTTACTCCGTCTAACATGATTTTGTATGCTTATAACTCCGTTATTTTTAAACCATTATAATTTTGTTTTCGATATATATAGCACCTTCAATATTAAAACATAACAAAATTATTGATTATAGGCTTTAAATTTATATTTGTAGGCAGTTAGGAAATTTACTAATTTTACTCCCCAATGTCAACACCCCTTCTTGTTTCTGTTTTTGTACACATTTTGTATTAACACCTTATCGATAGTGCTCTTTTCTCTAAACACCAGTTCGGCTAAAAACGGACCCCATTACAAAAAAATAAATCTAAAAATAAAGATTAGGCAAATATTACTAAAACACGAGTATTAATAAATAGCTAAAAAGCTAAATTACATTAAATAAAAAATATTAACATCGTTTTTAATAATTAAAGTTATAAATTATAATATAAAAATAGACGTTATAGGACAGAATCGTGATAAAAATACATTGTAGGTTCAATTTTAATAGAACCTCACGAAATAGAAAACATTATTTTTCTACATAGATCACCAAGGCAGTTAAAATTTTAAATTCTATATACATCAAAAAAAGTTTTTCTATTTTAATATCTGCTACCGCATGCTTTAGTCATGTAGTTTTCTCTGTGTTATTGGCTATAATAACAACGACATAACCTTCAAGTATAGTCTGTGAAACACAAATATGTTCTTCGAACTCAAAACACCCTTATTTTTGTGTCGACGCCAAATTTCAGTGGAGCGCATGGGGGTAGTTCGCAAATGTTGTATGAAGAACGTCGTACTTCATTTATTTTCGGTACCTACTAACGCGCTCGTCCGTGCGTCTCTGTGACAGCACTAGAGCATAGTCAGAAGCTTCATATACAATACAATTGTTCTGAAACTGCCATACTAGTCAGTCAATAACAGATATGCTTCAAAACTTATAACATCAAACACACATTCCAAAAGAACGGTTTCACACTACGACCGATTCGAATCTGAGGAAAAAAATACAGATCGAGAAAACTCGTACCGTATTTGGATATTGATTTTCGCACTACCTCCAGTCCAAATCCGTGATTCAGACCGAATCTAGTACGTAAACCACCATACGAATAGTTCTACGGCTACTTAGGAACGTGTTTTTACGGATCCGTTTCGGACGTAGTGCGCAACCACTCTTAGTATCCGTCTAAAATTAAGCAGACGTGAGTAAACATAAAATTATTAATATAAAGATTAATAGTTCGTTATTAAAAAAATTGAGCCTTACTGCGAGAATAATTGCGATGCAGCCGTTATATATTATGACACCTGTCATTGATAGTGACGTAACCTATAATATGTATAGGGTTGCCATACGTCTCGTATATGGGACTGTCACCGTATTTAAGTATCACGCACGTCCCGTATTGTTACTGTCCCGTTTATCAATATTTCATTATAAAGTAACGTCAAAATATTGTTAAGACACAGGAACCTCTTCCTGGTGGTTCTTCTGGACAATAATTGAACTGGTTTTCGATTAATTTATCATGATTGGAATTACTTGTTTTTGCTCTGGTAGTTTTCCATTGATTTTGTATTATAATAAACCGTTACTAACCTTATTTTCAGTTTTTATTTATTTGCCACAAATAAGTCCCGTATCAGTTCTCAACAAAAATGGCAACCCTAAATATGTAGCGACGCGTAGTGGTAAAATATGGCGGTTTCAGATGCCATTTCGACAATGGAATATTTGTTATCTTTCGGTCAATCAGTTTGATGTTTCTAGCCCCAAAGATAAATCTCTTCTATAAATATTTATATTTAGAAAGTAAGTAGTTAGTGAACCTAGGTCTATGAAATAGATCTATGATAATTGATAACACTTAAGTTTAGAAAAGAAAACTTCATTTTACCAACAGCATGAGATTCAACGATACTATTTCTATGCTCTTATTTACGTTTATTTGTTAAAATGCATTTTTCCCGGATAATTAAAATTATTATATAAATTGTTTGCGGAGTTTCTGTACAGCAGTATTGTAAACTGAATGTTAATCTTTGACAAGAACTGCTTGTGTAAGCAACATGAGTATTTCTTTTTATACATACGTTTTTCGTGCAGGGGCTCTACCGGCTAAGTCGCCGAACATCGATTTCTTAAATGACGTTCAAATAAATAAAGGTTAAAAATGACCTCAAGCCATCTAGTATTTTATCTCTCTGTCAGATGATTTTTTTGGGTTATTGCAAAGTGAAGTTTTATTTTGCTTTAAACATAGCATTTTGCTTTAAAAATACTACTTTCAAAATTTTCTTATGATATTAACACTAACGTTGCGGCATATAATTAATTGTGAAACTAAATTTAAATTAAAAAAATACCTGTGTACATTTCGATAGCGGACCCGGTACAAAGAATTGGTAAATTTCAAGAAAAGATGCATTTTATCTTAGACATACACGAACGTCGAAATAGTGTCATCGTATTATAACAATTTATCCGTCCAAATACCATGGAGATGGTCTTTAATTCTAGATTTATTGTACAAACCAAGCTGGCTACATATCAAGGTATACTTTTCCAATATAAGCTGACCTGTCATTGTATGGAAATCCTATACAACGCGAAATCAGTATATACTGGAAATGTATAGCTTGATGTGTAGCCGTGTGTACCTATACAACGGGACAGCTAAACGATAAGTAAAATTATCTCGTAAATAAATTCCGATGTAATCTAAAAATGTACATTCACCAGACGGACCTTGGTGACCCAAAAACAAAATAAAACCGGTCTGTCTGATGTTAATTTTATCATCGAATTATTTATAGTACCAGTTTTGGAGCAACACACGTCCTTTTCGACCAAATAGTACTTCCTGGCTGACGTATGGAGCGTGGTTTTAGTGTCAAGAGTTTTTCATGCCATCAACTTAATGTGCTCTCCGAAGTAGGGAGACTCTTAGGCTGAGATCTATAGAGCGTACTTAGACTTTGCTCAGACTTTACTTAGACAGAAGTTAATGCATGTAACGAAATTACAATTGGTGTTTTGACTTTGTCTGTCTTAGCTTATGCTAAGCATAATCTTAACTTCAAAAAGTCTATAAATACCAAATCAAAGTATAAGATTAGCAAACATTTAGCAAAGTTTTACGTAAGTAAAGTTTGAGCAAAGTCTAAGTACGCTCTATAGATCTCAGCCTTAGAACTTAGGCAGTCACTTATCTTTAGACTGACCGCGTGCTTAGCAAGCGAACTATGAAGCAACTGACTATGATCGTTTTATAAAACATGAACCACGGACCGACTAATACTGATATTTATAGATATAATATCGCGACATTAGTATTCAAACTGATATTAGTCTATTCAGAAAGTTAAGTTAATATAAAATATTTCGATTTTTGAAGTAAAACTTCTTTACTGGACTTGGGGAGTAAGCTGGGGCATGCGTGACGAGAGCGTTATGAAAAGTGTGATCGGGCGAGGCGAACGTAACTTGCTGTGGATATTTATCAAGATATATAAAATGTTTTGATTTTTTCTTAGAAATTTCATTTGCATTTATAAAACATGAACTCCAGACTGAAAAATTGGGAAATATATCAAAAAATTACAACAATTCAAGGGAAAATATTCCCTTTTATCGGTATTCAAAACCATGAGCATAGCTCACTTTTGAAGTGTTGTACATGGTTGTACCTATTGGCCGTAACTTGGTGTAGATTATGGTAGCCTAATTTACGAATGTATCACCTTATTGCCTATAGTTTGGTGTATTTTTAAAGGCTAATAATTTCCATGTTACATAAACCCATTCCAATTTAAAACCGATATTATCTAGGTTTAGTGGCTTCTTCAATATGTCCTGGCTGTTTGGCTGAATGACATAAGGCCTTTGCCTATACATCAATGACATACAATAAACCGATATTATCTAGATTTAGTGACTTCCTCAAATATATACTGGCTGTTTGGCTAAATGACTTAGGACCTTTGCCTGTACATCAATGACATACAATAAACCGATATTATGTAGATTTAGTGACTGCCTCAAATACATACTGGCTGTTTGGCTGAATAACTTGGGACCTTTGCCTGTACATCAATGACATACAATAAACCGATATTATCTAGATTTAGTGACTGCCTCAAATATATACTGGCTGTTTGGCTGAATGACTTAGGACCTTTGCCTGTACATCAATGACATAGAATAAACCGATATTATCTAGATTTAGTGTCTGCCTCAAATATATACTGGCTGTTTGGCTGAATGACTTAGGACCTTTGCCTGTACATCAATGACATAAAATAAATGTCAGTGCGATAATGTCCGCTCACCGTTTTATTTGTATACCAAATATAAAGTAGATAGGTCAAATGATCTCTATAAGTATCAGCATTAATGCCCGTGTACTTACCGAGACGCACATACAAGTGCCAGGAAGTGACAATAGAAGGAAAGGGTGGCGGCCTATTACCACATTACTGTGTTTACGACGCCAATGACGGATGTTATGAGCCGACTATGAGATGTACGCACCAATTTAGACGACTTCATCTTACTATTTTTGGATCCTACAATGATATATGTAGGATATGGACCTCACATTTAAATAGAAGTGACAACCGTTCGCTGCTGTCGAAGTTAAGAGGTAGTCTAGGTGTTATGGGCGCCTTAAAATCGGCAATAATAATAGAAAAAATCATGTGTATCGAGGTGTCGCGTGAACATTGGTTAGAAGAAAATAACAATATATTATCACAAAAACAAAAACCGGCCAAGTGCGAGTCGGACTCGCGCACGAAGGGTTCCGTACCATTATCTATAAAAACGAGGAAAAAATTCACGTTAGTTGTATGGGAGTACCCTTAAATATTTATTTTACTTTTTGTTGTTATAGAGGCAACAGAAATACATCATCTATGAAAATTGTCTAACTATCACTGTTCATGAGATACAGCCTGGTGACAGACGGACAGACAGAGAGAGTCTTAGTAATAGGGTCCCGTTTTACCCTTTGGGTACGGACCCCTAAAAACACATCTAACTCGAAATACCTTCGCTGCCAACCACACTTACGATAATTAACTCAATCCATACAGACATAAGAAAATTCCTTCTCTAAAGAAATGTTTTATATTTCGCTTAAGTCATTTTGTATTCCATAAACTGAGGCGAACGCTTACTCTAATCAATCTTTAAATATATTTCTGAATGCGGCAGTAACTATGAGTAAACATTGGTAGAAGTGATTATTAAATGTTTCCTGTTGAATCATCTTCGACTAAATAATCGCCGTTACTCACTCTATAAGATCATAGAAAAGAATGTGCTCTAAATTAGGACTAACGAGAATGGATTCCTTAAATAATTAATTGCCTAGCGTTGGACGTCATACAACTTTTAGGATCACGACCAGTATTTTTTTTAATATTTTTAATTCCTTTCTTAAAGCCCAGGAACGCACTTGCGGATCGTCTGGTGATGCGAGTGTCTATGGGCATACGTATATAAAAAAATAACTATAAAGCAGGAATTTAGTTTTTGTTTTTGAGTCCTGAATCCTATGATTATTCGTAGATTTGTTATTCTATAAAATGCAGCGGTCTTTTAAAAATACATTGTGCGTTTTATAACTTTACGTACTTTTTGTTTATAAATAATATAATTACTGTTTTAAAACATATCACTGACTTCAACTTTTCTTTATAAATCCTAAGTTCGTAGTCCGATTTGAACATACTTGATATGGGACTATATCGGAATAATATATAAATCGGTTTATAAACAACGGAGGAATTACGTTACCGATACCTTGTGGCGAAAAGGGCGTAAGCACGAAAACCCGATTTTACAGTAGATAAAAATATTATTCTGAATAATGTGAAAACATAAATTTAATCGTCCGGCGGGTATTGAACCAGCACCCTCTCAACCTACCTATCCGGGGTAGGCGCTCTGCATAAAGCTACGAACGATACACATTTGTAAAACAAATTGAGGATTCCCTTGCAGTTGCTTGAGTACGTAAGTGTTATTAATTTGCCAGTGTGTATCGTTCGTACCTCAACTTAGAGTGCCTACCCCGGATTGATAGAGGGTGCTGGCTTGTGACTCCCCGGATGACAAAATTTATGATTTCCTATTCTTGAGATTAAATTTACCCTTTGCATAGCGAATAATGCTACCTATATCACAGTAAAAAACATACTTGTTTTTTTTTTCTTTTTAAATAATTGATTCGTAGGCTAAAATGTTACGCGTTGAAACATTTGTATTATCTACGGTGTCATTTACTATCCTCGCGTTTATGATCAGTGGTCACAAAAAATGAGTTCGCAATCAACATATTTGCAAATTGCAGAACTTTAAATACACATATCGATAGAAGAGAAAATTATAGAGCTCCATTAAACAAAGTAAATTTCGGCAAAATAGCGGTTACGCCCTTTGAGCACAAAGGTATTGATTGCATATATAAAAACACATAATAGAAATAATTCAATATTAAAATAAGTATACTTAAAGCTGATTTTAATTACTATGAGTTGCCAGATTTAAGAAAGATCTGGTGATTGATCACGAAAGACGTAACTTTGCTACATTTGAATTGCGTTATCCTTAATAGCAGTCGCTAGACTACAGTATAATTACACATTTATTTAATTGAAGCTACTAGGTCCTGAGAGCCTCTAGAATATGGCCTCAGGCCATAAATTGAAGAAGATCATGTTTTAAAGAATTCTTTCTAGTTTTGATAACTAGTTAAACAACACTACTACACACATGTGATAGACAACAAAAGATCCTTCTTGACAAATGCCTCGAAGTTTTATCAGAACATAGAAATGTCTAGGAACCCACACTTCACCTAAAAAGTAATTACCCTACTAGGTTACTTAACCTAGGGATCTTAAGATACGCGAATTAAATTGATATCGAATCGAAGATATATCTTAACACGTACTAAAATTGTACTAATCAAATTCCCAAATCGAGAAATACACGATTTGTTCAATACCAACTCCATTGGTACTCAACCCCAACACGTGCACAAAAATTGTCCCAAATACAATGATATGCGTGACATCTTCTACCCTCATATTAATATTATTGATGTTTTTGTACAGAGTGTGATGACTTTATGGATATATCTCAAATATCGTATTTAGAATATTTTTTGGGCGCAGGTACTACTACATTCAGATATTTTTTGTACAAGTTTCCAAAACCCTACAGCTGTGGGCAATATTGAGGCCAACAACTTTGCCTCATTCTTTCGTCGAAACATGAGACGGCATTTTTATTCACGTAATTTACCTAAACGTTGAAAAGGCAAAGTTATAACACAGAAGGTCATTTCATAGCAAAATGCCCCAATTATAGTTAGGTAGTTAGAGAGAAGGTAAGTCAGAATGTCAACTTTTTAACCTCATTGTCCTTTTTATATTCTAACTACCTTCATAACTCTGAAATACATTTTATTCCAGATTTGAATTTAAGTTCATATCACTGAATTTCATTTGATACTCAGAATGCTATTTTGCCCTAGTCATTTTCAATACAATCCACGCAATTTGTATGTCCTTTTGAATTTAAACCTCCCATTTAAAGTCCTTTTCGACATTACCACTTTAAAGTCTTTAAGTTCTATCATGATACACCCATTTTTTTCTGTTTTTCCGTTTGCATTAAAAATGTTTACTTTATTTTCATTTTGAAAGTCCTTTTGATTGATATTCACTCCTTTTTAAAGTTCTTTTTCAATGCGATCCACAAAACAATCCTCTAAACTGTCCGTCACATAACTGATATAATTAAAATTAAGTCCCCGTTTCGGGTATTTGTACTGTACTCACACACTTCAGTTTTTTTATTCTTACTTGCTTCTAGAACTGTATGAGTGGCAGTTCCACATACATGGGTTGTCAGCAGATCTGTTGTTCGGCCAGCTCGTGGATCAGCAGAGGGGTGGTGTCGGGGGTGAGGGCGGGGATGGAGGTGGCGGGTTGCTGTGCGCACACGCGCTCCAGCACACACGAGGCCGAGAGGCGCGCTTCGGCGTCGTGGTCCCAGCACTCTTCCATTGTGTCGCAGAGGACTGACAGACCCTGGAGATAACATTTATATTACGAAGAGAGCTCACTCACCGCATTAGAAACAATTATCCTTAGAATTATATTCGCCGTCATTATTACATCTTCCTTACGAAAATCAAACTCACGTCTGTTAACAGAAGTAGGTTCTGATTCAGGCCTGTAACCTCCTGACGTACAGGAATATTTCTTAAATGGGGAGGTATTTGCGTTAGAAGTTTACAGTGCATATTACGGGTTATTCTATTTCTACCAAGCTCGAATAAGATCTAACTTGCTACTCTAACAGCTAAAGGGATTCACCAAGCCATTCAGAGTTACAACTCCAAAAATGCGAGGGAGATTTATACCTGGCAAGCAGCTTTGGTTGTTTCACTTTATTTCACTAGGAATTACACAATTATATCTATATGCACTACATTACCTACAATATTCACCGACCGCCGACCAAGGAAAAATAGAAGCGATCATAGATGGTGCCGTGGTATAAAAATCTGTCATTTGTTCACTGTACATACCTCATAGTTTCTAGCCAGTGCCAATATATTGCCACCTTCTCCAACGGAATGCGACATAGTCCAGCAACTCCGATCTTGCTTATAGAAGCAAGATCGGAAGTCTTTAACTTCTACTTTTGGTATCTTTGCAAGAACTTACTGGAAGTGTCAACAAATTTCAAATATTCTTCTCTTCTTTCTTCTACTTGGACGAGATCTCACACGGTGGGCGGTATCGGTCCGGGTATACGTAGGCCTAGTATCTGAAAATCACTAATATATGCAGGATATGGGAACTTACTGGATGGTTACGCCAGTGAGGAGGTATTTGCGGCCGCAGTTTTCGCTGCACCACGGCCTCTTGCATCTCTTCTAGACTCGGATGAGATCCCACCTCTTCTTCTAACGGTAGGCGGTATTGACCCGGCACCTCTGTGCTGACTTCACTGTATCTACAATGTGGAAGCATATGTTATATCCGTGTAGAGGTCGATTTTGTGTGTAAAGGATTTTTATTGTGGTTTCCGGCCCAGAAAAAATCACAGGGCCAACTGTCGTAAAATGCGACTTTGGGACACGCCAGGTTGTCGAGCAGCCAATTTGCATGCCAAGCGCGGTGTCTAAGGCAGACCCCTTCAAATGGCAACGCGATAAAAAACTTTGGGGGAGACCTATGTCCAGCAGTGGACGATATAAAGCTGATGATGTGATGTGAAAGGTCGACATTCAACCACCACAGCATCTGAACTCGAAGTAATGTAAAATTGGTTTTTTGAATTAGACTATTTCTTCGGGAAACAATATATATATATAGTAAAAGAATAGTATAAATATATATAGAAGGGAATCTCTAAACTGTGCGCGGTACCGGTCTACGCGTGTTCCGATGTGGCGTCTGCGTTATAAATAGACATATAACAGAGATCTGGGTACCACGCTAGTATAAACTATAAATTCTGATAATTAAACTTAAACATAATCTCTTTGACAAGCTAGCTAAATATCATTGCTATTATAAAATAAATTTATAAATGTTTTCATACACTGCGTGTACATAAATATCTATGTAACTAGAAATAATTATGTATACATAACTATATTACTACAGGCATGTTCTGACTATTTACAAGTGCTTTTTTAGTGTTCGTGAATAAAAGCCTTTTTTATTTATTTATCCCTTCACACGTGGACAGTTGACCCGTCACTCTCGCCAAGCTTAATTGCCTTTTCACGTTCCAAGTATGGTATAAGTTCGTATGTATAGTCAGGTCAATCATTGTACGGGCGCGGGAACTATCAAAGCTTATACTTACAATAATCCAGTACTGTAGTAAAATACTTTTAATTCAATAGTAAACAAAAGCTGGCGTCTAAACCGGATGTCACCCCGCCAAATGGCAATGACACTACTAAATTCGAACAACCCTCTACGACATGTTTCCACTATACCTTATACCTTTTATTTCGTAGAAAATTTTTGTTTAGTAGTTAATTTTGATCAATCATGAAATAGAAATCTTTTAAAAACAACTAAAAAACTAATATTACAAGTTGCCACAAATTACGTGTGCTCCCTGTTCTTGTTGTAGGTACTAAGCAAGGGACAGTGCGTAGATATTCCAAGCAATAATTCAAATAAATAAATAAAAATATTGACGAACCAATTACAGAGCCAGCTTATAACTAGCCTGTACGTAACGTTTTATTTGATATGTATTATTTTACACTTTTTTTCGTTTTATTTCGACATTATATAATTAAACTATTGACATGACATTATATATTAATATTCCTTTTACGGACAGCGTCAAGAACTTGGCGATAATTATCGACTACACATTATCTTGGGGTCCACAGCTTAAAACTGTTCGCATCAGCAGGTTCCTTGAGGCGCCTTCGTAAATTCCTACCTATTACGACTAAAACTGCGCTTGCACAGTCACTTCTCTTACCTATTCTCGACTACGCCGATGCCAGCTATCTTGACCTCACAGAAAAACAACTGGATAAACTTGAGCGACTCCAAAATTTTTGCATTAAATTCATATTTGGTCTCCGCAAATATGATCACGTTTCATTATTTCGTATAAAGCTTAAGTGGTTGCCAATTCGTCTTCGTCGGAATGCCCATATTCTTTCATTATTGTATAATATACTTTTCAATCCCTGTACTCAGAATTATCTCAAAAAACGTTTTGTTTTCCTTTGTAACACACATTCGCGATTACTAAGGTCAACAAATAACTTCAAGCTGCATATACCTACACATTCAACTACATTCATGGATAAGTCATTTAATTTAATATAATTAGTGTATGATATGTTTATTAACATACGTTAATTGTGAAGTCATACTAAGTTTTTGGTATGCAATATATTTATCACAGTTCCTTAGAATAACTTATTTGTTGCATTCCTGCTACTGTTTACTTTACTTTCATCCAAATGTTGCCTGGAAGAGATCGCTTAAGGCGATAAGACCGCCCATTGTACCGTATGTTCTTTATATTATATTCGATGTATTTTCTTTCCGCCTGAGTGTGTACAATAAAGAGTATTCTATCTATCTATCAATCTATCTATGTTCTTGTACTACCTAGTATGTTTAAAATTCACACATTGGCAACTTGTTTAAATAAGTATGTATGTATGTTGTATAGTTTCATTAGACTTCCTGCTTTCATTTTCTTTCGAATCACGGACGTAACACCCTCACTCAACCAAGCAGACCTCGAAATAATTCGCTGTTTTTTCACAAAGATTTTGGTTCGGTGTGAAAATATCGACCGGACAGCTGAAACCGCTCGACACAGAGATCGTCATTTATTCTTATATTATATTTATTTTTATACACTTCCAGTATTTTTTTATATGCTACGTACTTTATAGTTCGCAGTACACAATCGATTTGAAATCACACAACAATATTATGTTGAATCAATTGAACGACATGATCTCTAGATGATAGCATCCTGTTTACTAGGTACCACATGGCGTGGATGTTAGGGTAGGGCGCACATGTCTAGGGCGGACCATAATAACGATTTATTATTGCATAATGTTGTGTAATATACTGTATCCTCATGATCACGATCCTCAATTGGATGAGCTGCTTCTAAGCATCGACCTACCACGACTCAGGGCGGTTAACGACGAGTAAAACGGCCCTAGAACCGGACCACCCTAAACATATACATATATTCAGTTACCGTTTAATTATTATGGGAACATCTAAAAAGCATTTGACGGAATCACGTAGGACCGCCGTAATTCTGTTAGTAGTGAACTCGCCTTCTGTTCCAAAGGTTACCGGTTCGATTCTCGCACAAGACAAATACTTGTGGAAATATCTATTATAATGTCCTCCTAGCCGAATCTCGGGCACGGCGAGTCTCAATAGAGATTAGACATCTGCACGGGACATATTATATTGCACAAGTGTTTGTGCAAACACAGGAGCACTTTCTATTCCATAACTATCATGATCTAATGGGACGCTTAGCGTCACGACCGGAAAGAGTTCAGGTACAGGACCGACGGCTTTACGGGATTTGTACCCAGGACCTCTTTCTCTGCGGGTGAACACGCTACCGCTAGACCAACGAGGCATATATATGCTGATGATGCTGCTGCCCATCCCTGGGAGACATTCCCTCGGGTAGAGTTGTACGTCCCCGGGGTATGAATTGGGGTGGTGATATTATTTCCTGTACAAATCAAATATAGTTTGAATCGATGTTAACTTTCTGATTAGGTATACCTATGCACGATAATAAAGATCATGGAAGATCTCGGTACAATGCTCGATGACCACAGCAGCGTTTCTCAACAAGTGGGTTTGAAAATGAAGATGGATAAGACGAAAATCATGTCAGACGTCCATGTTGCACCCACTCAATTAAAGGTTGGGGGCATAGCTTGGGTCAGAAAGGTTCTCGTGGCGACAACAAACTGGAAGACGCAGCGCGGGCAGGCCTCCTATAAGATGGGCCGATGATCTTGTGCGGGTCGTTGGAAACTGCTGGATGCGAATTGCGCAAGATCTTTGGGGGAGGCCTTTGTCCAGCAGTGAACGTCTTTTGGCTGATATGATGATGATGCACGATAATATGTCCTGCGTAGGCTCCTTGGCCAATTCATGTAGGAGGACTTTTACTTTCTGATCTCTTATTCTATTCTAATTTGTTTTCTTTATTATTATTTGTGTCCACGTATAAAAAGCAACGAAATTAAAACCAATCAAACTGTCGAAAGTGCTAAGCGATTCTACATGTTAGTCTATAAGAGTCCAATTGACCCGAAAAGCCTCTAAATTTAGAGCTCCGAGGATTGGAATATGTGCCAGTAGGTTGATAGGTTGCAGTTTGTTGCACCTAATATTTATAGAATTCTATTTGTTTCAACTTCACAATGAGAACCTACTAACTTACTTACTTATCGTATAGGTAGGCAGTGGTTACCCTCGTGTCAGAGTTGTTAAAGCAGACCAGTAAACCTCTGACATGGCTTAACGACTGTTGCCTAATATACCGGGACCGACAGCTTAACGTGTCCTCCCAAGCACGGAGACTCAGATATTAAACCACTTTGGTGGTCACCCATCTATAGACTGACCACGAGTCTAGTTGCTTAACCAGGCTGATCGCTTACGGACCGGTGATAAGATCAAGCTATGAGCGCCTACTTCGTGACTATTATATTTATATAAATTACTATTGAAATAAATTACTAATAAAACTAATTTTTATTAGTTCCGTAAACTTCAAAATTGCTTGACGTTTCTCTACTGAGCCACATGTATACAAGCTAACACTAAACACTGGTTCGAATAGGTTTATTAACTAGTGGTGGATGGTGGTGGTGGACTCTGACTGCTTAGCCAGAGGTCGTGGGTTTGATTCCCGCCAGGACACATCTTTGTGCGATGAAAACGATTATCTGTTCTGTGTAATATATCTATTTAAAAATATAAGTATATGTTTATCAGTTGTCTGGTTGCTCCCAACTAGGCTAATCCATGAGAGCCATGCACAGGCCCTGCCTAGTTTGGGATCAGATGGCAGTGCGCTAGTTGGCCCAAGATATATATTTTTTAATGATATAATCACATTAATCTAATCACACATTCGGTCCGCCCCGGAAATCGATAAGAGACCTCATTGGCGCCATATCTGTAGGTTAATTTTATACTATGCGCGAAAAGTATGTTTGTTTGTAAACAATGTATATCTTGTTTATAAACATACTTTTCGCTGTAGCTGTTTGTTTCAGACGTATAAACCTAGCCGTGCCATAAATGTTGTCTCCCACATAAATAAAATGGTAATGGTGTCTATAAAAAAACTATTTTTTATAAATTATTGCAAATATTAGAGTTCCATTTGCCGGTACTTATGCCGGTGTCCTGTGGGTCCGTGGCCTATCATCGACAAAAGATTACATGGAATAAAAAAAATAAAAAGCTTGATTGTTCGGTATACGTTGTTTATAATCAACTTCCAGAAAGATTCAGAAATCTGACGAAAATTGAAATTAATAAAGCAATGTATGAGTGACTCTGTGACAAATGTTTTATTGTATTTCAGATGTTTTCAATTTAAGTTTAAATAATTTGACATACCTACATTCCTAAATTGACTTTTACGTTATATATCTTATAATTATTGTTTAAGTAGGTAGTAAGATAGTAAAAATTATATAAAAAGTTAAATACATAGTTTTGTATACTGAATTAAAATTGCATGATATCATGACAAATAATACATGTTACATACATATATTATGTGTCATACTTACTTCTACTTCAACATTTGCACGACAAATTGTTGAATATAGTGAAACCGTAGTTTAAGACCATCTAAATGTACCTATATTCCTGCAAGCAAAGATTTTTATTTCACAAATTTCATGGTTATAATAAACATAGCGATCACTTCGATTAAACTCTCTGTGGTATCTTTGTGAATTCGAAATACTGATGTAAGAGAGCGTTGTGGTGTGAAAGAAGATGTTGTCACAAAGACTGAAAAAGGAATGCTGAGATGGTTTGGCCATTTAGAGAGGATGAATGAAAGAAGATTGACCAAAGAAGTATACCTGGCCTGTGTGAATGGAACAACTGGAAGGGGAAGACCTCGTCGAACATTCTCTGACCAAATCGGAGACGTTCTCAAGAAAGGGCAGGTCAGAAGTACCCTAAACCGGCGAGCATGTATGAAGAATATAATGACAGTAATTGAGGCAAAAGACGTGTGCAAAGATTGTGACAAATGGAAATCCGTTGTCTCTGCCTACCCCTCTGGGAAACAGGCGTGAGTCTATGTATGTATGGTATCCCAATCTAATAACAAGCTTCCACAATTAGTTTGTAGAGTACATTACTATGTCTTCTTATGTACCTATAGTTTAATGTTATATGTAAGTTGGGACAGAACTTATGGCAGCACAACACCTACATATGGTACACTTTTTATATATAATATACAAGTTAGTAAAAATTGAACTTAAGTACATTTGTAGTTGTACATTCTTGTATTTACAAATGGTGCTTATACAAGCTCTATTATCAAAAGCGACTGACTGATACTCAGTCGATAACCCGATATCAATATACAAACAGACATTTACACGTGCCCAGAATATTAAATTAATAAAACAACAAATGACGCTACAGTCCGTCTAATCTAAAAACATCTGTTAGGTACCTACATTTCAGCTATTAATCAAGGCAGGGTTCATTCGCCAAATAGGTTGTTGAAAATAGTTATTAATGTTACATATAAAAGTAATGGAGCGGTCGATCATTAATACGGACATACATAAAAAAATAAGTTAATACCTTGGGACAACAACACACTGCCAGCTGAACCCAAACAATGCAGAACCTGTACTATGGCAACCAGGCAACATATTATAGATAAATTACACCAAGACACAGAACAAATAAATATGCTTATCACATATAGATTTGTCCTGGGTGTGGATCGAACCCACGACCTCTGTCTGGCTTAGCAGTCAGTTTCACTAACCACTAGACCACAGGCCAGTTAAATATAGATATCATAACACATATCTAAAAATAAGTATTACATACATACATACATACATAGACTCACGCCTGTTTCCCGGAGGGGTATAAATAATAAATAAATAAATAAATAAATAAAAAAGGTTTTTATTCACGTAGACTTTAAAAAAGCGCTTGTAAATAGTCAGAACATGTTTTTAGTAATATAGTTGTATACATTAGATATTATTTCTAGTAACATAGATATTTAGGTACATCTTGTATGAAAACATTTATAAAATTTATTTTATTACAGAAATGATATTTAGCTAGCTCGTATCAAGTTATTGTCAAGAGATTATGTTTAATTATCTAGTTTAAGTCTAATATTTTTACTACATATTGTCAGTAGGCAGACAGAGACAACGGATTTCCATTTGTCACGATCTTTGCACACGTCTTTTGCCTCAATTACTGTCATTATATTCTTCATACATGCTCGCCGGTTTAGGGTACTTCTGACCTGTCCTTTCTTGTATAAGTACACTGGTCATCAAAAAAATCGACCCACCCACTTTTTGTTTAATATTTATCGATTTTGTCACAGATGAGCAGTTTCACACGTTTGTTTTTTTGTTTTAAGGGTCGAATATGATGTTTGACATCTTGTTTGTCGTAAATCTGGTTGCTCTTGAAGGTACTTAACAATTTTTTTGTAGAAATACTGTTGAGTGCTGATTGAATGGTTTTACGTCTGAACAAATTCGATCCGTTCTTTCAGTTCGAAGCTGACTTTTGTGGGAATTTCTTGTTAATAACGTTGAGTTGGTTTACTGAGGCTGTAGTTTTGATTACTTTTTATAAAAATAATGGACACTACTGAAGCTGAGGCGGCCCAAGTTGTGACTTTGCTGCAACTAGGCTTAAGTCAACGTGTCGTGGCCAGGAGGCTAAATCTGAGCCGTTCTGCAGTGCGGCGAGTTTACCAAAGGTTTCTGGAGACTGGGCAATATCGAAGAAGATCTGGATCCGGAAGACATAGGGTGACAAATCAAAGAGATGATCGCTTTATAGTGGTATCAGCCCTTCGAAATCGACATCTGTCTGGTGTTGATCTTCAGCGACGCTTACGTGAAGTACGGGGTGTGGCTATAAGTGACAGTACAGTAAGAAGGAGACTTCGTGAGCAGAATTTAAGACCACACAAGCCTGCAACGGGACCACAATTGACCACAGCTCATCGTCAAGCCAGACTACAATTTGCCCGTGATCACGTCAACTGGACTATAGGGCAATGGGAGTCAGTTCTTTTTTGTGATGAAAGTCGAATGACTTTATATGGTTCTGGTGGACGTCATAATGTCATGCGATGCCCAGGTGAACGTTATACCCAGTGCTGTATAAGAGAAACTGTAAGTTATGGTGGGGGCTCTGTAATGTTTTGGGCTGGGATATCTTTGACTGGACGCACAGAGTTAGTTTTTATACGAAGAGGTGCTTTAACTGCTGCACGTTACATCACAGAGATCCTAGAAGACCATGTGTTGGCATATGCTGGCTATATTGGAGACAATTTCGAATTAATGCATGATAATGCACGACCACACGTAGCGCGCATTACGACTGATTACCTTGAAGAAGTCGGCATTCGTGTTATGTCGTGGCCAGCAAGAAGTCCTGATCTAAACCCTATAGAGCACATGTGGGACACTCTAAAACAAAAGGTTAGAGCCCGTAATCCAGTACCTACAACATTAGAAGACCTGGAAATCGCAATTAGGGAAGAATGGAATCGAATCCCTCAAGAGACCATAAAAATTTTGATAAGGTCATTAAAATGGCGAATGCAGGCCGTCATTCGAGCAAGAGGAGGAAATACGCAATATTAAATCGCAATTATTGTGTACAAAAAAATTAATACAAAAAAACTAGGGCATATTTAAAATTAATAAAAAAATTGCGAAAAGTTATGACTTTGAATTTTTAATAAAAAAATATTGTCAAAAAATCATTTTGATGTGTAATTTGTGATTAAATGAGTGTAATTAAACAAGTTAAATAAAAACATTTCAGTACTGAAACATTCTGTTTGGTTTTGCTTAAGAAAAACGTGATTTACGGAGATAACGCAGGTGGGCCGATTTTTCTGATGACCAGTGTATTATTAGTTTGAAAACCACTGTAGTCCGTAGCTGCAGTTTTCAACAATAATCGAGATGGTTTTAAACCCTTATGGTGTCGATATTTGACGGTTAGCTTAGAATTATTTTCTTCAACGAGAATGGAGAGTTGTAGACCTAGTAGTATTATACGTCATAAAATTTTGATGATCAATTTATTTTATACATTGTTGTACCTACGCAATTGTAATAGAACTCCCCCTAAACGGCGGAACCGAAATTGATACTCTTTTTGTGCCTTTGAGTGAGTCCCTTGACAGTTTAAATTCACATTTAAACCGGTAAGTAACGATCCGAACGGGTTCTAGGTGCTTTTTAAAATTTGTGCGTTTTTAGTGGGTCTCTGGATAGGGAACCCTGAATTATGCCTGCATTCCGGGTCTTATTGTAAATCCAATCAAATAAGTTTTTAGGATTCTTTTTTATTCAAGGCAGGATGACGCGACGTCTGTTGGGCGATCTCGATTAATATACCATTCACAATTGAATTATAATGAACTAGTTGTGCCCCGCGGTTTTACCCGCGTTAAATTTTATACATTATCACAGGTCCTCGGCCGTAGGTGATAGCGTGATAATATGTAGCCTATATGTTGATCCGACCTCTTAGTAATATGCATGCAAAATCTGAAGTAAATCCATGCAGTACTTTTTGAGTTTATCCCGGACATACATACAGACAAACAGACACACAGACAAAAATTCTAAAAACTATATTTTTGGCTTCGATATCGATTGTAGATCACGCTTATGACTTTGAATTTTTAATAAAAAAATATTGTCAAAAAATCATTTTGATGTGTAATTTGTGATTAAATGAGTGTAATTAAACAAGTTAAATAAAAACATTTCAGTACTGAAACATTCTGTTTGGTTTTGCTTAAGAAAAACGTGATTTACGGAGATAACGCAGGTGGGCCGATTTTTCTGATGACCAGTGTATTATTAGTTTGAAAACCACTGTAGTCCGTAGCTGCAGTTTTCAACAATAATCGAGATGGTTTTAAACCCTTATGGTGTCGATATTTGACGGTTAGCTTAGAATTATTTTCTTCAACGAGAATGGAGAGTTGTAGACCTAGTAGTATTATACGTCATAAAATTTTGATGATCAATTTATTTTATACATTGTTGTACCTACGCAATTGTAATAGAACTCCCCCTAAACGGCGGAACCGAAATTGATACTCTTTTTGTGCCTTTGAGTGAGTCCCTTGACAGTTTAAATTCACATTTAAACCGGTAAGTAACGATCCGAACGGGTTCTAGGTGCTTTTTAAAATTTGTGCGTTTTTAGTGGGTCTCTGGATAGGGAACCCTGAATTATGCCTGCATTCCGGGTCTTATTGTAAATCCAATCAAATAAGTTTTTAGGATTCTTTTTTATTCAAGGCAGGATGACGCGACGTCTGTTGGGCGATCTCGATTAATATACCATTCACAATTGAATTATAATGAACTAGTTGTGCCCCGCGGTTTTACCCGCGTTAAATTTTATACATTATCACAGGTCCTCGGCCGTAGGTGATAGCGTGATAATATGTAGCCTATATGTTGATCCGACCTCTTAGTAATATGCATGCAAAATCTGAAGTAAATCCATGCAGTACTTTTTGAGTTTATCCCGGACATACATACAGACAAACAGACACACAGACAAAAATTCTAAAAACTATATTTTTGGCTTCGATATCGATTGTAGATCACGCCCCAAATATCATTTAATAAAAATATTCAATGTACAGTTTTGACTTTCCTATGACTTTATTATATGTATATAGATATATAGATACCGCGTCCATTTCTAGATCAGATGAAGTCTGCCCAACCCATTGTAATTATACCAAACCTAGTATACAACTAATTAGCTAATATGTATGCAAATCTAAGCGTCGCGACGTAAGTTGCTACATTAAACATAAGTCCACTTACCTTGAAGCTATCTCCCAGAGTACGAGCGCACACGCATACATGTCTATTCTCAGGAACGCATCTTTCGTAAAGTTTATTGCTCCATCCAGTACTTCCGGCGCCATATATCTTCGAGTCCCCACCTGTCCATGGGCGTCGCCACACCCCCTTCCAGCTACGAAGACTAAAGCCAGTCCAAAGTCAGCGATGCAAGCGCTCATGTCAGATTTCAACAGCACATTCTTAGATTTGAAGTCCCGGTGAGCCACGGCTGGCTTTCCGCCACCTTCCTCGTGTAGATGGGCTAACCCACGTGCCACGCAGGCCGCCACTCGCCAAGCTTCAACCCAGGTTAGAGTGTGGCCTTTAAGGTAGTCGCAGAGAGAACCCTGTTTTAGAAAATTTAATTACATAAACTGTCTTAAAGGTGGACCTGCCTAGTCTACTACAAGGGAAGTATGTGTCTATTGCCTCCTCATCTTTCATCGCTGCCGTTTTCCTCATATCTATATATCTATTGGGGTCAGCTTGCACCTGAAATGGTCCATACACCATGAAAACTAGTTATCGAGATGGCCAGATCCGTCATAAAATGTTATAAGGTTTCTGATTATGTGGTATTTATTATATGTTGTAGATATATAAAAAAAAATTACTACTACAATTTATCTTACATAGGGGTCTCCTTTTAAGTATATTAAATACTTGTGACAGGAGGCCCTTCTACATTGGAGGCGCTTCTACATTTGAATGATCTGTGAAGAGCTCACATATCTTCAAATGTAGAAGTGTGAATACATAACAAGTGTTTCCTGTTCAAAAAAGAAAAATATGTATTTTTTGTTTGTGGCAGTAATGGTGTTTGAGTAAGTCATGTGTGTGTATACGTGTGTGTGTGTGTGTGTGCGTAGGAGTGTGTGTGTGTGTTTGATATCCTACATATAACAGCGACTGTTAGGTTAACGGGGTCTCTCGTCTAGACTGTAACCAACCTGACCTTTGCTTAGCTGCATCTTCCCGGACATATTATGAGCATGTGTTACGTTATACCGTAAAATTTATAACCAAAATCCTAGTAGACCTACACCGCGCGATTCCCTAAGTGGACTATTCCTATGGCGGTTTCAGTATAAGGCAGGACGGCAGGTAGACAGAACTCGGCTTTCGGCCAGAATACTCCATAAAAATAGGGAAAAATACATGACGTTACTATAAACTACTGTACCTATTATCAGGTAAGCTCTTAGTTAACTCAGTTACATATAAAACAGTATTTTAAAATAATGTATTAACCTTAAATGCAAAGAGGGGATGACTATGCAATTTGCTTATGCTATTTACTTATGGGGGTGTTATTTCAGGCACAAGCACGTAAGTCGCAAACCTTTATCTGCTAGAGGTTTATAAACTAAATACCTGTCTTAATTACTTATCGTATGGGCAGTGGTTACCCTAGTGTCAGAGTTGTTCAAGCCGCCCAGTAGCCCTCTGAGATGGCTAACGACTGTTGTCCAATAACTACAACCGGGACCGACAGCTTAACGCGCTTTCCGAAGCCCGAAGACGCTCAGAAATTCAACCACTTTGGTGGTCACCCATCTAAGGACCGACCGCGAGCCTAGTTGCTTAACCTCGCCGATCACGTATCCAATGGACCGGTGAGAGCATTTAGCTATGAGCGCAATACCTATTAAAATTAAAGAAGTATTTCCAATTCCGTTGAAAGTGTTCCAAACATGACATGGTATACTTTCTTTAAATACGTTATTGATCAAAATCCTAATCTATTTTTAACGTTCGCTCTGCATTCTCGTTTATGGTCAAGAGCGACATAATATTTAAGACAATTAATCATAATTTATAAGCAGTAATAACATTACGTCATGAATAGAGCAACAAAGTTTCCATAAATAACTTTACCTTCTCATGGTAAGCAGTGATTAGCCAATATTCAGCTTGAAGATTGTCGCCTTTCTTGTCGACGCCAATGTAATGTAGTATATCCGGATGGTCCATTCTCGCTAGTCTATAGATCTCCTGCTCAGCTACCCATGACTGCTTATCCTGTAGTGGGAACACTTTCACGGCAACATCTTTTTGGCCCAGCTTCGCCCTCCATACTGCGCCGAATCGTCCTCGAGCCCGCACTTCACACAATGTTACCTGGCCAACCAAACCACCTCCTTCGTTTTCCATACCAGCGCCGGCAGAAGGCGGTCGAGATAAGGAAGCTTCGCCATTTGCAAGTTCAGCAAACGAAGAACCTTTACGCTTTCTATACAGCAAGTAGCATCCAACAAGAACCGCAAAGAGTAAAAACAAGGGAGTCAGAGTGTATGCAATAACTGCTTTTGTGTCATCGTCAGCACTCGGAACAGCAGAGGCGGGGACTCTAGCTGGAGGCAATTCAGTTTGCGAGATCATACCTTCTACGCCTGGGAAGACTATGTTTTGGTTGCACATGTCTCCTTCGCAACAACAATGGAGAAGAGGGAGTTTAGAGTTGTGAAGTCGGCAGTTTGAAACCCTGTCTGTGCATGACACAGTATCCACGAAACATCCTTTAACTTTCGGGTATGCCGTATTTGTAGCATTATTAAACTGCCAAAGCACAAAGCAATGGTTACTCTTATCAGTTTCTACTGGTGGACATTCCTCTTTAATCACATTGCGTTCACATTCAGTAGAGTTTTTCAAAGTATCGCAGTTAGTTGATTGGGTGCCATTGTAGAATTCACAGTATTGGGTGGTCACTCGACCTTCTTTGGGTCGGGGAGGTAAGTTATCATCAGATGGTGGTGCTGCTTGAGTTACTTGTGCACCTTGAAGAGAAATATTATTATTGAATTTCAATAATTTTAGAGTAGAATCGAGTACACTGCAAAGAATACCATAGAAGGAGAATAAGGGGGAACAAGAACAAGTAGTGTGAGTTCAATGTTTCAATGCTTTAGATGAATATTATGTGTCTCTTCATATGCAGTCATATGCCACAACAATTTATAGATTTCTAGCTAGAAACACTAACAGTAAAACTTAGTCCTACTTAATTTCCTTCTTTATCCTACAATAAAGACCGAAATCAGCCGAACTATGGTAAACACCATTGTTTTACTTTGCAGAATGAGCGCCCTATAACACATTAAAAAAAATTGTTTTTATTAAATATTTATTCTTATTTAAAACATCCTTTCTTTCGAAGTGCATGCAAGTTCATGAGATCTCATCTGGTAGATGGGGATGCAGAAATGGTTCTTTGGGTATACAAGCATGAAAAGATTTCCCAATAGTACTTGATCACCAATTAAGTTATATAAAAATCTGTGACAATTAATTCAATTCTCCCATAATGGCTTTTGTGGATAGATAACCACAATTTCGCCAATGTCAGGTTGAAGTGATAGGCCATCAAACAATGGAGATTGTATGGACCAATTAATTCAATAAGACCGACTTTAATATGAAATTAAGACAGACAACCACAACAATCAAGCAAATTAATATTGTGTTCAGCTGCTAATTAATGAAATTAAGTGGTAGGTAAATCTTGTATATCTCGGGACAATGTCACACAGATCATCCCAGCCCCAAACTAAGCAAAGCTTGTACTATGGGTACCAGGTGACGATATACATACTTATATAGATAGATAAATACTTATATACATAGAAAACATCCATGACTCAGAAACAAATATTCGTGCTCATCACACAAATATTTGCACTTACCGGGATTCGAACCCAGGACCACCAGCTTCGTAGGCAGGAGTACTACCAACTAGACTACGGTGACCGTCTAAGTATACATGCACCATGTCTATGTTTTACTGTACCATCTCAACTGGACTATGTTAATTTTTTTCTTTTAAACCTATTTCAGGCACCAGTCTCTCACAAAGTTGGTGCTAGTTGAACACATGTTTTGTTTGTTGAAACATAACTTCCTATGTATTTAGTAACCCCATTTGTGATGAGATAATAAATGGATTTAAATATGGTAGAAGACAAGTTCCACCATAGTAATAATATTGAATTCATTCACATGTAAATAATATCTAAAGCTATAAATATCAACAATTAAAAGTATTTTAAGTTAAAAATACCACTTTGACAATAGCTTAAATGCTAGTTAGGTAACTAAATCATTACAATCATAAATTTAATGATTTCCAATGATTTAGCACATCTAAATATCTAGATGTGCTGAGAAATAACAATGTATATATAACGAACTATACAACAACAAACATGTTCTTAACTATTTACAAGTCCTTTTATAGTCTAATATATTATTATAACTAAATAAATGTTTTGTTTTATTAAACAGAGTTTTAATTTAACCTAAGTACACATAATTTGGACATTTCAGGAATGTTTACTTAACCCTCTACTTTTGTGTGATTTTTGTTTAATGTTTAACACATTTTTAATTCTTTAAAATTAAGATATTGACATCTCACAAACATGATACATATTATTTAAAAACTAAACCTGACAGAAAGAAATGCAAGTTTGGATAGAATTAAAAAATAAACGAAATCTTGTGCCATGTCAAGAATATGTCTAATAATTTAATTGTTTGAATTAAAATGGATGTACACAGACTAAATTAAAGAAAATTATAAAAGTGCAAACATGTTCAGGACCCTAGATTTAAAAAAAAAGGCTCAGGTTTATTCTCAATTTCTCAAATCCAAAAGGCCATTGCGGCTAACCGCAAGTTTGGCGCAATTTCTAACATAAAATAAAAAATATATGTCTTTATGAGTTTCCATAAAAACAAAAACATTCAAAAAATTCACAACTCACCTAACATAAACAGCATAATGAGGTAGAGTATCTTCCCAGCCATCATCAGCACCATGGCGCAAGCGGGATCAGCCGTCCCGACCCGACGCGACAATGCAATGTTATTTTTATACACGGCCCCGACATCAAACGTCTATTCTATTTAGGAAATTCCGACCTAAGTACATGTCAGATAAACAACGCACATCCGAATACAGACAAACCAAACACATTCACAATAAACAACTACACAATTACAGTTGCAGTGAGCTCGGTGTTTACTGTAAATTAATCCAATCGTCTCAATTACATTGATTTCAATTAGTATTTCCGAAAATAAAGATCATCAAGCGGATCGTAATACGCAAGGCTTCACTTTTTTGACGTTTATATGTCGGTGTTGCTAGGTCCTGACTTTCCCTATTTACAAAAGTATTCTGTGGTCCTATCCTGACGAATATGATTAATTTTATTATTAGACGAAATAAAAAAAAACAACGTTTTATAGAAAATTTGAAGTTATCCTTTACCTTTCATACCGCAATTATTAACTCATACCTGGAACTCTGTGGTAATTTGTTTGCAAATTCATTAAAAAATATTCGTGAACTCACAAGTATTTATCAATGAACATAAATTTATAATATAACGATGGATAAATCTGTGCTCGAAGTGGATAAATATATATTTCGTGAATGTAATTTTTTTATTTTACTTTATTTGTGTGGGTTATCCTTGTTTCCGAGTTGTTATAGCCAACCAAGGACCATAGCTGAAGTTAAACAGAGAACATTAAGTCAAGTACAAGAAGAAATCTGTAGATATCTAAAATCTGTAGTTAAAGATTTGTCCGATGTAGCAGTGAAAGCTTTCCAGTGAATCAGTAAATATTTCGTTTCAAACAAAAACGTTAATAGGATCCACGATTTGGATAGGTAAATAAAGCGTTTTGGCGATTCTCTCATTAAAATATATTGTATTATCCTATTAATAACCAGTTTAGTTGTATTTATCTATGAACTGCTTCAAGCATTTAGAAATGCTCGAAGATGAACAGTGATATATAAGTGACTTATGTACGTCATTACAGCTGTCAAAAAAGCACACTGGCTGCTGTCACTTTTAAAACAGAATTTGATTATGTGGGAAGGATTACTTACAAACAGTATTACCGGGCAAAGGCTGCCAATTACTGAAAATTTCTACAATAATCTAAAAAAATGTACAGTTGTCGGTTCCTGAATTTTGCAATTCAAAATATATCAAAGTGAAGGATATGTCCTGGTCTTCCTTCTTCCAAATGGAAAATCGGTTGCTAAAAAACTGCTTTATAATTAAATACCAGTGTACTATTTGTGGAGTTGTCCTAGAATGTAATATCATACGGCTATCTCTTAACATACCATAAGCAGTGCATCATTATATAAGACAGGAGAGGGTGTAAAAAGAGTATATAATATAACCTCCGTTTCTAATTGCAGAAAAAACTGAAATATAATACATTACATTTTGTTTACATAAACGATTGAACCCATTAAAAGCAGTCAACTAAATTACTAGCTATTTGGTATCAAATGATTTATAGCTATTTTTTTTTTATGGATTTCAATCAGTTTTACATAAACTTATTTTAAAATGTTGTATAAATAAAAAAAATATACAATTGTCATTCGTGTTGGAGTCACATATAATTTTTATTAGTATCTAATAAAAAATAAACTTTTTGTTATTCAATAATACGTCTTCATGTATTTTATAATATATAAATATAATAATAACAATAAAATATCTTAATCAATCAAAACAGTTACAAATTACAAAAAAAAACTTGTGTACTTATGTACACGCGTTAGAAGTTATACTTCTTAATATACAACTTGAACATAGTTATCAATTTTCATACCACCTAGAACTAACTTCATGCTGTTATTTTTAATGCTGTTAATTTTTAAAAATGTAAAAATTCACTGTCATACCACCTAGAACTAACTTCATGCTGTTAAATTTTTTGGTGTCGGTGTGCGCGCGCATCGTAAAAATTCACTCTCATCATTTTTCTCCATCGCGCCAAAAGAAGTATAACTTCAAAAATAAAATTAAATAACAATCATAGTGATATTAAAATACAATAGGCAGCAAAGCTGATGCGTGTCGTACTTTACATCAGCGTGGAATTATGTGTATGTAATAATAGTAATGGATATATATTATCATATTATCAAAAGAAAAAATATTATCTTTGGTTTAATCTGCGTTTCTATGATAAGTATAGTAATAAGGAAACCTGTGAATCAGAAAATCGTTATTGGCAACATTTATTCATTCTGTCATACAGATTCTCTGACTATTATATTGTGATACAGTGAGTGATACAGATAATCTGCGCCGCTGTAATAGCGAAAAGTAAACAACAGTTAAATATGCATTTGTTTATTTTTTCATTTTCTTTGACAAGAGTGTAAAATGCAATTATTTCGTGTATAATGCGTTTGTAGTATTAAATATTATGTACCTTCCGATACACGATGTCGTACTTCTATTTGACGCCGATTAAAGGTGATTTGCCGTATCATTTGCTGGAAGGTATACTCTTCAATAGGTTGGAGCACTTAAAAACTATTGATAAAAGAAATCCTGTTGTTTATAACGAATATATAATAGAAGGAAGTATATATGACAACGTGGGCCACTTTATGTTATGCACAATAACAATTTTATACGAGAATAGAGAGTTTTCTCAGTTGGTTTTGAGGTCTGAAGTAGAACTTTTTAAACAACGATTATCAAGTTCTAGTTCCTATGAAATAAGATCTTTCTCGAAGAAATTGTTAAGGCAAATAAATAAGCATGATAATCTACCGGTTTTCGTTCAATCTTTGCAGATTTTATGTCGATATTTGACCCTTAAAGAAATGGCACAGCATATTTGTTCTGACCATAGCACAGAATGTGATAAACATGGCATCAGTGTAAATTTTAGACATTGTCTCTCACTAGTCTCTAAGAGGCATGTGAATCTTAGCAATGGTGTTGCTGTTATACCATGTGGACGCTGGAAACAGTATTTAGTATCATTATTTATAGAAAATTTACAATATAGACTAAGAACAACAAATTTATCAATTCTTAAAAGTGATCCCCGTATTATGGAACTGTTATCAAAAATTAAAAATGACTTCTCCTTGTCTATAGGAACAAGAAATGTATTACTCAGTAAAGATGTGGATAATGTATCTATATCTTTCCCTCCATGTATGTTGAACTTGCACCAAAATCTGCGTAAGAGACATAGACTATCCCATCTACAGAGGTTTTATTACAGTTTATTTTTGAAAGATATTGGTATGCCAGTTAGTGAGGCCATTGAATTTTGGAAAACTGAGTACAAACTACATCCAAATGGGCATCATACATGCTCTCATAACTGGGAGACAGATGAAAAGAAATTTGTTTATGGTATTCAACACATGTATGGATTAGTAGGAGGCAGAAAACAATATTCATCGATGAATTGCCAAGGAATACAGAGCATGGATAGCTCTTGTAATGAAGGAGGTTGCCCATTTAAAAGTTTTGATGAAACAAGTATGGTTCCACTTTTGAAAAATTGTTCTGAACCTCTCTTGTCACAAATAAATGAGTTGAAAAGAAAAAGGTTATACAACAATGCTTGCATGCTGTACATGCAAAAAACCTGTCTCAAACATATTGCCTGTGATGATTCAAGCTTTAGTTTTACACCTGTCAAGTTCTTTGAAATAACAATTAAAAGTAGTGAAATGGATTTATGACTAGGTTTTTATATTGTAGAAATATTTTCCTATTTTATATTGTATATAAACAGTATTTAAAAAAGTAACATGATTTTTCATGTCCCTTTATCCTATACTATTAATCATGCAATTTTTGTGTATGTACACATGGCTACTTATCAAGCTATACTTTTCCAATATAAGCTGACCTGTCATTGTATAGAAATCCTATACAATGCGAGATCAGCTTATACTGGAAATGTATAGCTTGATGTGTAGCCGTGTGTACTATGCACAGTTTATATTTTCAAAGGCTAGGGGTGCGCTAGAGAAATATATCCCTTTATTGCAGTAGACTCAACTCAAAATGTGGTTCAGACAAATAGTTGTAAATCAAATGGTACAGAATTCTGTATGCAAGAGCACTGAGGTATATAGGCAAGGTAGTCTAATTCAATACATATTCGAAACTGATTTACAGTGAAGTAACGGATTCTACATATTCGAAACTGATTTACAGTGAAGTAACGGATTCATATGTATATGTTACATACACATATATCGGATATATAATTTTCTTACGGAAATATTAACATATCTATCCTTTTCATAGACGCACTTTAAATAAGTTTATATCAGCATTCAATTTTGATAGATACGTCAGAAATGGAAATTTGATCCATATTACCCAGATGAATGGTCGTCTACCACCGTATGACTTGAAAAAAAGAACTATATTCAACGCGCACTACCCCTGTGGAATTAATTAACAGCCGAGGTATCTCCAATCTGTAATGACATGGCAACCTTCAAGAACCGAGACCTATACTCTTAAAGGCCGGCAACTTGGGCCCTGTCTTGCGTCCCGAGATTGTCGGCGGTAATCGATGATAATTGAGACACTTTAACCCTTTCCCGGGCAGTGGGAATATAGTTACCACCACATTTTGAACTCTATTAGCTAACAATAAGGCCCAAAACCAATAAATTAGAAATATACCTACTGCCTTGTAAAGGCAGTTAACGTTTATTTAATCACACATGGTTAAACATCCCAGTTTTCAATAAATAAACCTAATTATTTGCCTTGCAAGCCATGAATGTTCTATAGTAGGTACAACAGACAGTTCATGCAGCCCATTCCTAGTCCTTACACTTTAGTTTCAAGTAGTTAGAGTAGTAATAGCCCTGTCATAGTATGGTCATAAGTCTGGCAACCTATTATTAATATATGTAATGGTAAATTTGGTTCTTTTTTAATAGCAAGTATACAACTGTCGCAAGTAATCTGCTCCACTAACAGCCCTCACATGCTCTAAATGCTTTTTATAAGATCGACTGAGTTGCCCCATATGACTAATCCATAACGCAAAACTGAAGAAATGTATCCCTATATGCGCAAAGGGTGGCCTTAACTTTTGAGTATGTTCTTCTCGTAATAATAGTAAATACCTACATAACATACATGGGAGTGGATACTCCTCATGATAAAGTTTCTAAATTTTGCGTTTGAACGTCAACTCCTCGGCCGGCCTGTATAATAATAATACATATGTCCTGAGGCATTATTCACACACTGCCATCTGATCCCAAGCTAAGCAGAATTTGTGGTTACTATGGAAACCTGATAACTGACATACTACCTACATATACTACTTTTCTTTTCTAACACACATGCTTATTATAGAAATTCGGGACAAACATACATGTTCATGCACACAAATATCTGTCATGGGTGGGAATTGAACCCACGATCTGCGGCGTGAAAGATCTACGCCAACCACGCTAACATGCCGTGCATATATTTTGTTTGCTCCTTAGTCATGCTTAAGCAATGAATCAGATCATGTAATGCGCCAATAAAATTAGTAGGCGCTCTAAATTTATTATAGCTGGTTTAATAAAAACTTTTGTGAGACTACCTCGCAAACTTCCTCTGTACAATAAAAAAATAAACAAGTAAATTGGGTATCAAATGCCGGCATAATCGGTTAAGAATGGTTTTTAATAAGTTGTACATACTTACTTGTGATAGAGTCGAAGGCGGACCAAAGTAACCGACATAGCCCGAAGAAGTGACAGTGGGCAGGACACATAAGCCGACGTCCGCGTGGCGACCACGAACCGGAAGACGCAACGTGGGCAGCCCCCCTACAAGATGGACCGATGATCTTGTGAGGGTCGCTGGAAGTCGCTAGATGCAGATAACGCAAGATATCTTTGGGGGAGGCCTTTGTTCAGCTGTGGGCGTCTTTCGGCTGATATGATTTGGTAGAGTCGATGCCACGGCGCATAGGTGGATAAATTTTCAGCTTTTATTATGTAAGTAGTAAGGGCGGTTGTGATTTTACAAGCGTAATCATTGACGTGGTGTGGACTGTAGCTACCTAAAAATGTATTAAGTGAATAAAATAAAATAAAAAAGGTTTTTATTCACGTAGACTTTAAAAAAGCGCTTGTAAATAGTCAGAACATGTTCGTAGTAATGTATAATTAATTTATAATTATTACTAGGTAGGTACATATATATAGATATTTAGGTAAGTACACGGATTGTAGGAAATAATTTACAATAAGATTTATTTTATAATAGTAACGGTATTTAGCTAACTTAAATTAAATTCTCAACAAATTATTACTCAGTGGAGGGTCCATTTACTTTTTGTATTGAGTTCAATAGTTGTGTGAATACATATTTTTTTACATGACAGCAAGGTAAACCAACTAACCTGATGGTAAGTGATCATCTCCGTCGATGGAAACTCGCAACACCAGAGGAGCCGCACGTGCTTTCCCGGCCTTTAAGAAACGAATAGGCTCACTTCATATTATAACCATAAAATTAAACAATGATTTAAACAGTTTTAAATGTATTTTTGCATGTATGACAAATTGTTTTATATAAGTATATACGTTATGCATATTAAAAATGTTCTCAAGAATAGAATATCTTTATTCGCTTCGGATATGGTCATAAAGATGGTAAGTACACACGGCTACACATCAAGCTGTACATTTCCAGTATAAGCTGATCTCGCGTTGTATAGGATCTCCATACAATAACAGGTCAGCCTCTATTGGAAATGTATAGCTTGATATGTAGCCGTGTGTATATAGTTCTGTAGGTTGCCCGTTGCCGACATTTACCGATACCTTACCATGCCGATATTTAGTGGGCATGCGCAAATTAAGAGCCGTAGGTACTATTGGTATGGTAGTAAATTAAATTATAAAACAATAATAGATTGATGGCGTGGTTGGCAAATGCTAGCTTTTCACGCCGGAGGTCGTAGGTTCTATACCCACCCTGGACAGATATTTGTGTGCATCAAAATGTCTGTTTGTCCTGAGTCTGGATGTAATTTATCTAAGTATATAAGTATGTATTTGTTTTTTTTTTTCTGTTTATTTTTGTATGACGTCACCGTAGCCTAGTTGGTAGTGCTCCTGCCTACGAAGCTGGTGGTCCTGGGTTCGAATCCCGGTAAGTGCAAATATTTATGTGATGAGCACGAATATTTGTTTCTGAGTCATGGATATTTTCTATGTATATAAGTATTTATTTATCTATATAAGTATGTATATCGTCACGTGGTACCCATAGTACAAGCTTTGCTTAGTTTGGGGCTAGGATGATCTGTGTGACATTGTCCCTATATATTATTATTTAAAAGAAAAGTAGTATACCTATGTAGTATATCAATTATCTGGTTGCCATAAGATCTGCTTAGTTTGGGATCAAATGGCCGTGCATGAGTATCTAAATAATGTCTCAGGTGTGTAATGAATTAATATTATTATTAAATTCAAGTGACATTTGTAATTTCTTATTGGGAAGTAATCATTTTATTAAGCATTAATAAAGCATTTTATTACAAATTCGGCTCTACAAAAGCTCTCTTCAGAGAGCTTTTACTCAGTCAAATAGATGAGAGAATTTCATTGAGCTACACTAGAAAATTGTCTGTAACAAAGTTGACTCATGCATTACCTAGATATTAAGTTGGTATATAAATGCCAGGTATAACATAAGTTCGTCTAAGCAATTTCCATCGGGTTCCGGTATATACATACATTAACAGAATACCTAGGTATGTATATTTTATTATCATCAAATATCTAAAAAACTTTAAAGAATTTTCGGATATGAAAGTGGAAGAATTATAGGTATTTTTATTTTCTTTTAAGGTCTTTAATAAAGAATAAAAATCATTACGTGTTTTTTTCCATTTTTAGTTAAAATGTTGTTTTTTTTGCAAGTGTATGTTAATACTCAATATATACCGTATAAATTTCGTTATTTCATTTCATGAGAAGCTTGTGATATGATTGTGGGTTAAATATTTTTTTTAGGTTTAAGGAATTTCTTGTAACTAAATATAAACTGTGTCAGTGTGCCAAAACTAAAGGGAATCATTATTCTTCGTATTTCTGGTCCGCTACGAATAAGAAACGCTTTATATTCTTTCTTGACGTATTACACTACGTTTGAAATCAAATTTTAAAAGAGAATGCGCGCAACAGAACGCAATGTAAGCGTTCCATCGGAGCTATCCTGCTTCACCTCGTGGCCTGGGTGCGAAGGAAGGGTAGTTACGTCACCTACAGACTGACTAGAGAGATACTGACTCGGGTGTTTAATGAGCATCTGGGCCGGAGCGTTACCACCGATCCGGGAGCGCCCTGTACTCTGCTCAGCACACGCTCGCCGAGCGCCCAGTCTGGGACGTCGAGAGGCGAGTCTTGTGCCTCTAGCAAGAGTTCCTGCAGTTTACTTACTCGATCACACGTACAGTTTCGTCCCATACATTGACCACCAGAGTTTTAGTTCTTAATAGTTTCCGCGAGAGGCGCTGGTGCTCAATGTATGGGAGGAAACTGTACGTGTGATCGAGTAAGTAAACTGCAGGAACTCGTGCTAGAGGCACTGGTCGCAAAGATCGGACGGGATCTGTCACCACCAGCAATCGTTTGCACATTGATAGTGGGTTACTCCACCAAATGGGACACCGCGCCGCGCAGCAGTCATGCTGTAGAAGGATGATGATGAGTGGGACCGGGAGCAAGGTAGGGCGGCGACGACAGCAGGTAGGCTAACTTCCACTCGGTGGCAGTAACAGAAGTGTCCTCTACTGACACCAGGTACAGGGTCCAACATACCCATCTCATCAAAAAATAAAAATCAAAAAGGCCTTATAAGTAAAAAAATTAAGATTCACATGTTTTGTTAGCAATCGACATACGAATGTTAGGCACTATCTGCTTAATACAACATTATTATTTGAAACGTGTGGTGGAGGGTCGTAAGAACTGTGACGAAGCCTGGTTCGGAGTATTTGCTGATAAGAGACAGAAGCGACATGACAGCGGCTCGGCGGATTTTGAAATACGATTATTTTAAAAAGTAAATCGATACCATATATATTTTATGACTTTTAACGGTGGAATGGCTCTATTTATACACCATAAAATAAAAAAACATTATTCTTACTTCAAAACTATTAATTTACAGGCGTAAGATTAACCTCACTTACGCGCGAGAATCAACGACTGACATTTGACATTTTTATTCAAGCCGAATGAACTATTGTGGAACTTTTGTCGTATTTCTTGCATGAAGGAATGTATTATGATTCGAGTAGAAAAGATAAAAAGATAAGAAACGTAACGCGATAGAAAGAAACAACTAGATTGCTCCGATGCACCAAAACTCAACGGTCAAAACAAAAAAAGGGACAAAAGTCACTTAGGAGCACGGGACTGGCTAAAAAGTTTGTAGAGTGAACATTATCAATTTTGGTATCATTAAAAACTATGTTAGAATCAAGGATATTATTGTTGTATGTCTGAAATTGTAGTAGTCTTGTTTTAGTTAAATGTATTTTAAGATTATTAAGGTCAAGCCAATCAGTTACTTTCTTAAGTGTTTCTTTCACTTCAGCCAATAAATTATCTTTATTCTTACTCTTTACCAAGATTGTAGTATCATTCGCGAACCAAATACATTCATTTTTTGTAACATTCGGTAATTCATAAATATATATTAAGAATAGTAAAGGTCTAAGCACACTACCTTGCGGAACGCCGTTTTTATTATGTATAAAGGTAGATTCGTATACTTCTCTCCGATTTTGTTCAGTTTTAGCAATTTCTACGCATTGAACCCTATTTTCTAGATAGCTTTTTAGCCAGTTGTGCAATATTCCCCTTAATCTATAATTTTCGAGTTTCCTGAGAAGTACTTGATGGGATACCAAATCGAAAGCTTTAGTCATATCTAGGAATAGTGAGAGTGGATAGATACCTTCATTAAAACAATCAGTAACACTTTTGACAAGTTTAAAACAAGCAAGTGCAGTAGAACTACCTTTTCGGAAGCCAAACTGTTCATCTTTTAAAATGTGTTGTTTAGTTACAAAGTTATAAATCTTCTCGAACATTACTTTCTCAAATATCTTAGATATGACTGGGACCAAGGTAATTGGTCTATAATTTCCCAAATCAGAACTGTCACCTTTTTATATAATGGTTTAACAATAGATTTTTTTAACCTGGTTGGGAATTTACCATCACATAGCGTAAGTGGTGTGACCAGATATTGACCCATAGTTTTAATAATATTCGTATTAATGTTGTCATAACCAGTGGAATTTGTATCTTTTAATGATTTAATTGTCTTATAAATATCATGTTCTGATACTGGTGTCAAGAACATGGATATGGAGCAACTTGGAATATGATTCGGTAAACTGGTCTGAATATTAGCTTTTTTAGTATCGTCAGTTACAGATATGAAAAAAATATTGAACAACTCACAAATTTCTTTAGCATCCTCATAAGTTTTATTATTAAAATTTATTGATTTAATGTAATTTATATTTATTTTCTTATTACAGTTATTTTTAATTAATTGCCAGGAGGCCTTGCATTTATTTTTTGACCGTTCGATAAAAACCGTACTAACTCTTTTGTGCGATACTATAATGCATTTTTTGAGAATATTTGTGTATTTGGCATATTTAATTTTGTTTCTCTTTTTATTTGTTGGTGACAAGCAGTGTTTTAAGTGTAGCTTTCGTTTGACTGTACAGGATTTTTTTAACCCTTTCGTCAACCATCGGTTTCGAATATGCTTTTGGTTAACTCTAAAAGAAATAACTGGGAAACAGAAATTGAAAAAAGTAGAAGAAGATCATGAAATGCGTCAAAGGCAAGCTCTGTATTATTCCCAGACAAAACTTCTTCAAAACTGAGTGAGGAAATACATTGACAAAATTTACGCATATTGTCTGGGCTAAAATCACGACGCTTTTGTAAATAGTAAAGTTGACGGTTTTTCTTGATACTAGATGGTACTTGAACATCAAATGAGATACTTGTACAATACAATGTGTACCTAAATATCTATGTTACTAGAAATAATAATGTATACAACTATATTACTACAAACATGTTCTGACTATTTACAAGCGCTTCTTTAAAGTCTACGTGAATAAAAACCTTTTTTATTTATTTATTTTTATTTAATATATTATATGTATATACATAACATAAAATTTACAAATATAGCGTAGGTAATACAAATAAAAGAATCACAACATAAAAATAATTGTAATATCTATAATAATCGAATATCTAACGCAGATAAATCAAAGCATTTAATGTATTAAGTTTATAACATTTAAGACCTCAAACAATTGTATAGGTATATTTACAGCATAGGTAGATATTTAATGGTCAAAAAAATCCTTAAGTTGTACACACTGAAGGATTCAATTCAACACTCATTTTACCACTTTGGAAGTGTTTGTCGCGCAAACTAAAAAATGAGATTTTAAACCTCAATATCATTTTTGAAGACCTATCCATAGACACCACACAGGTATGGGTCCGATGAAAAAAAAAATTGTGTTACAGTTCTATGTATGGGTCTTTTTCTATTTTTGTGTAAATATATTAATGCGGTACACCGAATACATCTACTTACCTACCAAGTTTCAACGGTACAGCAGCTCTTATAGTTTCGGAAAAAAGTGGCTGTGACATACGGACGGACAGACAGACAGACATGACGAATCTATAAGGGTTCCGTTTTTTGCCATTTGGCTACGGGACCCTAAAATCGTCGAAGCAGATATATTTCAAACCACATTGAAGTAAGCAGTAACTTTAAACGTAAATGACAAATTTGGCTCTGCCAAATTCGGGATTGGCCAGTGTGTTGTAAATGTAAGTTGATCCAAAATAATAATAATAGGCTATAACGACCAATCTTAATGGATTCTAGCCAACTACATCCTATATTCACACACGACCATCTGATCCCAAACTAAGCAGAGCTTGTACTATGGAAATCAGATAACTGATATACTATATAAGTATACCTACTACTTTTCTTTTGTAAATTACTTATCACTTACACCCAGACACTTGACAAACAGACATGTCCATGCACACAAATGTCTGTCCTGGGTGTGGATCGAACCCACGACCAGCGGCGTGGAAATACTAGGCAGAATTATAAGATAAATACATCGAGTTTCGCCTCCGGTCTGTCGCGGGACTTATTGTTGAAATCAAAAATTTCAGAATAGAAACGATCACACCTGCCTGTTCCATATACCTACGTTGTTGATATTGCGTATAGTTTGTGCTGCGTTGGTATTACGACGTAAATCGTATTCTAAAATAAACTCAATTTAAATTTTTCCATGGTCACAGAAACGGTGATATCAAAGGGAATTAATGGGTGGGATCGCAAATGAATAACAGGTTTTTTTAAACAAAATTTATTAGCTCAATTATAAAAATAATTTGAATTTCGAATGACAAAGAGAACGAAATATATCGAAATTCATATTAAGTCGTCATGGCAGCCAAAAGACATATTGTAGTGCTTGACAAAGTCTCTCCCATAGATCTTGTAGAGATGATATACCATAATTGCCACGCTAGCCGATTACAGTATGATGGTCGTGCTATTTTTTTGGTAAGACAGAGGAATGCCTTCGCATGCCACCCCCAAAGAGTATCTGCGGGTGGCTATGTCGAACTCGCACCGACTAAACCTACCTGCCGTGGACACTTCTCTTGACGCCGCTTGATGGGAGGAGCCCCGGGAACGCGGGTATACTGCTCCGGTGCCCCCCTTTTGCGCCATGTCCCAGGTGGTCCGTTCACGTACCCTAGGAGGGTTGGGATTGCCCTCCCCTATTGTCGACTCCTGCGATTCTGGCACAGCGACTGTGCCACAAACAGATCGCTGTCTTCCCGGAGCTGCTTGTACGTGATGGCAGTAGAGGACACTTCTCACACTGCCACCGCAGCTCCGAGGGGAGTTGGGCTACCGGCTGCCGCCGCCGCCCCGACGCCTCCTCCGTCTACGAGCGGGATCAGCTCGTTCCCGAACCCGCTCGCGGCCTCCTTCTGGAGCCGTGATGACGGTCGCACCTACTGAGAGAAACGCTGCTGCCTTATTAGCCGATATTATGTTTAATAGCTTGCAGCCAATATCTGGAGTAGTTTATTATACGGGTCTTGTAGCAACAAGGAGCAACCTACGTGCGTTTAAGCCCTTTTGCCATACCTACTATTGAAATCGAATATAACAGCTCACTTCATCATCATATCAGCCGAAAGACGTCCACTGCTGGACAAAGGCCTCCCCCAAAGATCTCCACAATTGCCGGTCTTGCGCTATCCGCATCCAGCGATTTCCAGCGACCCGCACAAGATCATCGGTCCACCGTGTAGGGGGCCTGCCCACGCTGCGTCTTCCGGTTCGTGGTCGCCACTCGAGAACCTTTCTGCCCCAGCGGCCGTCGGTTCTACGAGCTATGTGCCCTGTCTTCCCTGTCACTTCAGCTTGGCAATTCTTACGGCTACATCGGTTGCTTTGGTTCGCCTGCGGATCTCAACATTTCTGATTCGATCTCGCAGGGAAACAGCTCACTTAGGACCCTTCAATTGATTCTCGGTGCTTTTGCAGCTGGCTTCTATAGTTGCAATTCTCTCTAGCTCTAGACTCATTATATCATTGTTTCCCGCTTTGCTCTGGAGGGAAGTGCTATTAATTTTCTAACTCCTCCTTGTGTCTTTCTGATTAAATTCGTTGCAAGATCCAAGACCGTTAAAGCGTTTCCCCGGGATATATGCCACTGTTGATCGTGGCTTACAGGAGTTGCAGTGGTGGGTAATTAGTCGTAGAGAGATATAGTAGATAAAAAGCCCCCCCACGGGATGAATTGGGTTACTGATATTCTTCGCTATCAGTATTAAAGATCTGCAATTTCTTAGATATAATGCGGAAATACGTAATATACATAATGCTTGCGATTCTGTCTTTTGCACAACTAAACTAATTTAAAACGTATTACATCTCTTTCATATAGCTCGAATGAAAAGAACAATGTCTAGATAGATTGACGGGCCGGTTGGCGTGGTTGGTAAATGCTTGCCTTTCACATCGCTGATCGTGGGTTCGATTCCCACCCAGAACAGATATTTGTATGCCTATGCATGTAATATAAGTATATATTCACAAAAGAAGTAGTAGTATACCTATGTAATACTTATATCAGTTATCACATTTTCATAGTAGGTACAAGCTCTGCTTATTTTGGATCAGATGGCTGTGTGTGAATAATGTCCCAGGATATTATGATTACCAGGACATAATTATTAAAAAAATAGAACTGTCAGTCTTCTGGTAACTGTCACATAATTAGTTTGTATGTACAAATTCTAACATGTCACTTATTGTATCTTAGTATTTCGCGCCAAAACTAATTGACGCAACTAAACATGTTCTGTCCTTTTCATAAGGACTATGTTAGAAAGAGATGCAATGATGAAAATTAGTTTAGTGTCTATGGTATGGGATCAGAGGCAATATCTATATATTTATTGTCTAATCGTGACGTGTGCGTCGCATTTGGCCAAAAACTGGTTGGCATTCGGCCAAAAACCTATAAATAATTAGGTACTTTGTATCGGAATTAAAGGGAAGACGGTATTTATAAAAAAAACATGGTGGATATAATAAAAGAGAGACTTTACTATTAACATTGCGAGCGGAAAATATTAAAACACTATTTATTTGCGGACGTTATGTCATAAAATCATTTTTCACCACTTTTAAAACACTCTTCTCGTAACGCGCAAAAAAATAATTACAAGTTTTGAGTACTCACATAAACATAATAATATGTCAAAGAATAAGGATTCGCGCACCATTGCAGTAGGTACAATTAGATAACATACAACTCTAACAAATACACTAATAAATTGTGTCTGAATATGTAAAAATAGTAATTACAAGCTAGGAAAAAAATTCCGACTAGGTACAGACACCAGCACATCCAGCTACCCCAATCTGTCAAATTTCTTTTATAGAATTTCAACTTTATCACAAAAGCATATTGTTTACTTTCATCTGGGGAAATTTGACAGATTGGTGTAGCTTGATGTGCTGGCGTCTGTACATAGTATTATCCTGCCCAATCGAATGTGATATTTGAAAACAAAAAGTCATATCCAAAACTATACTTTCGTAGTATGCCTACTAACTATACAGGACAGTTATGCGCAAAAGTGTTGTCAGCATGAATCCAGTCATCATATTCTCTTCTATATACATAAAAGAGAGTCGGGTTATTTGCGCCATTTATAACACAGGACTGGCTGCACCGATTCTGACCATCTCTGATGTCTTTAATTCGTGTCCCTTCGTCCAGCATACTCACCATGGAATCCTGATATTTCATGAATGTCAAAAAACTGTTCTGAAATAGTGCTAAATAGTGCCCAAAGGAAAAAAATAGTGCTCTTGTACTTGCGAAGTTATAGCCATAGTTCGATGAGTATGCTGGACGAAGGTTTCGCCCAGCATACTCACCTCCGTCCGGAGAATCTGTATACGCTTCAAACATAATTCATACTTCAAAAAATAGTTCCCAAATAGTGCCAAACGGTGCCCAAAAAGAAAAAACAGTGCTCGAATAACTTCGGAGTTATAGGCTTCGTTCAGTGAGTATGCTGGGCGTAGGTTCTACGCCCAGCATACTCACCTCAGTGCGCGAATATCGAACGAGCTATAGGTATAATTTACGTCTCAAAAAATTGTGCTTGAAATAGTGCCCAATATCAGTCCAATTTTTGCTCGACTTTTGACTTAGAAAACCATTAAATTTTAATGTAAACTTCTACATACTAACGTAAAATGGGGTACAGTCGTCGACACATGTTTTTGGACAAAAATATTAAACTTTCTAATTGTAGACTTCATGTTATTGGAAATAATTATGGTATTTTCTCACATGTCAAAAACTTTCGATTAAATGCATTATTATATATTTTATAAATAATAATAAATGAATGAAACTTTAAGCGTAAATGAAGTCTATTACTTCATTGCATTGTGTGTTTGTCTGAATAAAAACAGTCATTTGCAGCCAATAAAATTAATATCTTGAAAAATTGTAAAAAGGAAATTATACAGTTTCTTTTTGTATATATGTTGCAGGCAAAACTTATAACCAGTCAAAACTAGTACTGTGACATAGTTATACAAATTTTTAAAACTCTTTCCAATAGTTTCATCAATGAAAGGTTTAGCAATAAAAAACATTTTTAATTACTTACGTTATTTATTACTATTTAAAGGGCCAAAGTAATCAGAATTCTAGTTAACTAGTTCACAGCTTTTGTTAACATTCATAATATAATCAATGTAAATAGAAAAAATTGTAGTTTTAATATTGTATATAATATACATATAAAAAAATGTTTAGCCAAATATTGGTAAAACTTTCTAAAATATAACACGTAGGTACTTGTACTTTGTTTTACTGCTACAACGTTTTAATCACAATAAAATACAGATCAGTCTTGTCTAATAATCGTAAGATGTTAGGGCAGCGCCATCTAGTATTTAAACATAAACATATTCATTTGCGTCGCGGGCGCCGCGCGTCGTAAGCCCCATACCTATTGACCGTACGTGCATCCATTACTGCCACACTATATTGAACTTTATCACATGAGGAATACAGGTCAATTCCGTAAACGTTGTGGTACCGTCCTTGATCCGGAAAATGATTATTTTGAATAATTTTGTCAGTTGTAATGTAAGCATTAATAACAGCAACTTTATTTTTCATGCATGATTTACTTCATTTGATATCTTAATCCTTCAAGCGCCGTGATCTAGACAAAATATATAAAATCATTGTTCCTAGCTACCGGGGTCCCATGCGACGCGCGAAGGCTTAATCATATTATTATAAAGTATTATTAAAATAATGTGTAATTAATAATATTGCGATTCTAAAGTAAATACTCCCTTACATAGACAATTAATAATTTACACAAGACAAAAATTGTTAGAAAGAAAGTTAATAATATTGTATTCGACTGTACTCAATGTAATGTATGTAGAAGTTTACAATCAAATTTAATGGTTTTCTAGGTCAAAAGTCAAGCAAAAATTGGACTGATATTGGGCACTATTTCAAGCACAATTTTTTGAGACGTAAATTGTACCTATAGCTCGTTCGATATTCGCGCACTGAGGTGAGTATGCTGGGCGTAGAACCTACGCCCAGCATACTCACTGAACGAAGCCTATAACTCCGAAGTTATTCGAGCACTGTTTTTTCTTTTTGGGCACCGTTTGGCACTATTTGGGAACTATTTTTTGAAGTATGAATTATGTTTGAAGCGTATACAGATTCTCCGGACGGAGGTGAGTATGCTGGGCGAAACCTTCGTCCAGCATACTCATCGAACTATGGCTATAACTTCGCAAGTACAAGAGCACTATTTTTTTCCTTTGGGCACTATTTAGCACTATTTCAGAACAGTTTTTTGACATTCATGAAATATCAGGATTCCATGGTGAGTATGCTGGACGAAGGGACACTTTAATTCGCCTCCTCCAAAGACTAACAATAAAAATATAGGAATTTACATAAAAAACTAATTCTTGATAAAATATATATAAAATAATTGCATGGAAATGAACTAAATTAAACAACTGTCAAAATTGACAATCCAGAATGTATTATACTAGATTTTTTTAGAACAATCCATTATTGTTGCCAGTCAGTATTATAAGCTATAAATCGCGAAATATTGGGTAAACCGTAAAGTTTATTTTAAAAAATTTCATATCGAAGCGAGGTTACTGGTTGATTTGTTTGTTTTGTGCGACTGTTGTTAATAAATCTTATGGTGCAAGTATTATTATTTAAAATTCCGAGACCAAGAAGATCTAATCTTACCCAACGAATAAATGTAATTAGGCTTCGTAAGATTGCGGATCAATATATACTTATTACATATTTAATACTGATATCGACCTATATAACTTTGTTGTAATAATTTTATACACTTTTCAATTTCAATTTATTTATTGCTTTCATGGGTTTTACATAGGAATTTAAGATTATAATACGGTACCAAACATGAACCCCGTAAGGGCACTACAACAATACAATAATTATACAAACAAATAATTTTTTGTCAAAACTTCACATGTTAAACTTAAATTAAAATGAATACAATAAAATAGCGTTGTCAATGTCTGTAAAGTGTGCTTTTTATGATTTTTCTTTATTGAATAGGCAGCGATGTAATAATGTTATTAAAAAAATATATTATTATGAAGGGAATTATTAATTAGGATTTATTTTCTTACTGACCACTGTATCTTATTAGTGTTTACATTATTTATGTCAAAATTTTTGTAAGTATTTCAACTGGATAAATTTTATAAATAGTTAATAAATTTAATAAATATTGATTACATAGTTTTATCATTAAAATATTCATTTATAGAATAATAACTATTATTTATGAACAACAATTTTAACTTTTTTATAAATTTTAATTTTTTTTTTGTTCATTTTTTTATACAGTCTGGTAGTTTATTATATAGCTTTACCGACATACGAGTAGCAAGGGGGCTACAAGAGTGCATTTTTATTCGTGACACTTCTTATACACTTCACTTCAGATCGAACTTCGTACAGGATTCAATCCTCGTTTCAGGGTAGTTTGGGCCCGTTTTTACGGACCTTTTGTGCAATCGTCTCTTTAGGTTAATTCGTAAAGGCGCGAGTGATGTCCAATCGAGGATAGGAAGGGACAAATCATCGACGCAAATACAAACTAAAGGTCATAGAGGCCAATAGTGGCCGCGGCGAGTACGATATATCGAAAATGTTTTAACGCTGGGGCTACCACCTCATTCACCGGTTATCGTGATCGGCGTTCAAATAGATGAATTTCGAAGCGCTAGATAATAATAATATCCTAAGACATTAATTACCCACGGCCATCTGATCTCAAACAAAGCATGCTTGTATTATGGTAACCAGATAACTGATATACTTCATATAATACTTTTCTTTTGTAAATACATACTTATATAGACAATTACACATCCACAGACTCACGACAAACAAACATGTTCATGCACACAAATATCTGTCTTGGGTGGGAATCGAACCCATGCCCTCCGGCGTGAAAAGCAAGCATTTGCCAATCACGCTAACATGCCCGTCAGCGGTAGTGGCGCTAGAATGCTTGAACTTAATTAGGGTTGCCATCAAATGATTTGGGGGGCTAGCCTCTAATTCGCTGGTTATCGTGGTCGTGATCGGCGTTCAAATAGTTCTGGGGCTCTAACGGCTAAGTCGCCGAACATCGTTTTCGTGAATGGCGTTCAAATAAATAAAGGTTAAAAATTACTTAATCAATCGTTAAATCAGCTTCAACGTTGAAATCGATTCCGGACCATTTATGACGTTACATGTGCTCATGGAAGCCGACTTAACGAATGATTAATCAATTTTACCCTTCATCTATTTGAACGCCGATCACGATCACGATAATCGGCGAATTAAGGTGTAGCCCCCTGATCAATTTTATTTACGACTATTAGCGAATTGTAATGTGTAAGTACCTACAAAGACCTGTAAATAGCATTCCCAAGTGGTATGGGGACCTTCACGGATGGCCCTTATCACAAATCTATATCGCGCCAGACCACTTCACTAATTTGGTAATATGTTAACATACGTATGTACCTGTTAAGTGTCACTTGATAACAACATTTCCTGAACACTTTGAATTGTTTACAAATTAGTTGAAAAGAAATCTATGAAAACCAAATTGATCGGGTACTATTGTTAGTTAAAATGTTTTTTTATTGGCTATAGTGCTCGGGTTCGAATCTGTAAGTTAATAAGAAAATAAATAAAATAATGGTTTATTTCTCTCTTAAAGGCGCATACATCGTGTTGTTATGTTAAAAACATTGTTTAAGCACTTAATTAAAAAGCCTTTGAGAGAGCTGGAGTCTGTACTAGGCTCGAAACCTGTATAACAGATCTCCAGGCTCCCCCCGTCTTGGACATAAAGTAATGGTAAGTATATCAAGAATATGTATTTTTTTTTAAACTAATTTATTTCAAAAAAGGTTTCCTACTAAGTTTCTGGCAGTGTTTCTCATTAGCTGCCAAGTAGTGCCAAGTCATGCACTGCATTGTAAAGAAAAGAAATTACGATTCCGAAAATTTATAACGGGTAACGTAATTCATTTTATGTTGGAATCGGCCAACGTTTCGTGGTCTTCGGGAGATCATTTTTAGATTCTTCAGGGAGATTCGTGCGGGCCACATTCGCCCTGAAGATGATCTCCTAAAGAGACCAAAACTGTTGGCCGAATCCAACAAAAAAAAATATTTGTGAGTTACCCTTTATAAATTTTCACAATGTTAGCTTCTCACCTCACTTTTATTATAATAAAACCATCATACTGCGATCGCCAACTCGTCTGCTAAGCCTGGCGATTATGACATATCCCCTCTAGCGATGGGTCTTTGGGGCACTGGATATCTGGCTGAAATGATGCCCATATGAAATTTATCAAAGATGTGAACTCAAGGCAGGCTGGTACAGGTACGCCAGCACATCCAACTACCCCAATCTGTCAAATTTCTTTTATAGATTTTCAACTTTATTACAAAAGCATAAGGTTCACTTTCAATTGGGGAAATTTGACAGATTGGGGTTGCTTGATGTGCTGGCGTCTGTCCATCTTAACATGGAGGTACATTAAAAAAAAAAACATTCGGATTTTTGGAGACGCTAATAGGTAGGCTAATTTAGTTTGATGGGCACAGATTATCAGGATAACAACTAAAACTGGCCCACCAAAGCCTTTAAAAGTTTTCTAACTAATCTGGATGGTTTTAGTAATTTTATAATTGTGATTTTAGTTTTTGGAATAAAGTTTATATTTTTCTAATAATATATTTTCTGGAGCCCCATCCCAAGAAATGCCACATATTTTCCGTTTACCCAATATTCACCTGCATGTTTTTTTAACTAATGTATCTCGGTGTGCCTGAATCTGTTTTTGCGTAGGTATTTGGGTAATGCGTTTAGAACATAATCATTAATTAATTTTGTTAGATCGTTCAAAGCTGTTAGTGCAATATACTTAATGACTCTCACAGGGATCTTGTCGCCGAGACTGTATGTAACATGTGTTCCGTGATCTTGTTGAAATTGTTGAAATTGCATTGATGTAAATTGCTCATTGCTTGTTATTTCTTTTCATTTAATATAAAAGCATACGGGAAAGTGGGGTCATATTAATACATATATATATTAAAATGAAATATTGTACAAAATATTGCACATTCATATATTACAGAGGTACTAATTTAGGTCAATATCTCAATATTCACTTGTAATAAGCTATAAATAAATTTGATTTTCTTTGAATAACAATAATGTACCCACTTACAAATTCTGTAAAATTGCTACTTATTACCACGCAATTTACTCGCATGTACATAATTCATATTACTTATAACTATGATAAAATATTATAACGGTATTTTTTCTGGCCAAGTGTACACTAGGTATGTAATATGTGTAACCAAAACAGAAGTTCCTACAACTGCGCGACTGTAAAAATATTCTTGAAGGTTTCAATTAGTTCGAAATATTTATTGACTTTCGAGACCTTTTGAACAGTTTAGAGTGTGGCATATTAACGTGAGAATAATGGCCTTCACCTTGACGAATCCACTTCAGTTATTTTCAAGCGTCGGGCGATGTTGATCAAAACAACATGCCCGCCTTGACAGTCGCCTAGTTTACTTTTACGTTAGTCTGTATTTCCGAACTTTCATATCCTAATGGCTAACGCTGATTTTATTTTGTCTTCAGATTTTTTTACATTGTCTCTAATGTATAAAACTTTGGCTTGTATGCAAACCTTTTTAAACATTTTTGAATAGTTTCTAACATAATTAATAAAATTGACTTCGGGTGTATAGGACTTTATGTCATACAACTCGTATAAAAAATCTCTACTCAGTCTAATACCGTGAGTTGTCCAAGAACTAAATTTTACCTTATTACTATCCATCTCAATGTTTATTATTTTACAAGCTTTATTAAATTCCCTGGAAATACAGTGGAATAATGTTGTGTACACATCGTTAGGTTTACTTGAGTTAAATATCCTAATGGCTATACATACTTATGTAGTCACACTCATATAATTTTTTATCGTTTTAAAAAGAAAGAGGTTATTAAATCGATTGTGTAAGTATAAAATTTATAACAGTTAAAATACAAAATACAAAAAATACATGTAGTATTTATGTCGCATTTGTAAGATCGATGAGTTAACATCCCTTGAGCATTGTCCGTAGATGATAGACGTACCCAAAGAGTATTTAAACCTGACGTACCTAGTGATCGTCTAGCGATTACATACTCTTTGGTGGAGGTATGAAAAGGGGAACCATTATAGTGCCTGTCATGGGTTTTATTTATATCTCCTTGAATCTGCATATTTCTTATTATGGTCGGGAGGTTGGAGTAATTGATTAAATTATGAAATAGCGGATTTAACACTACATATTAATTTTGCACGTATGTAGCTCGTAGAATCGCCGGCCGCTGGAGCAGAAAGGTTCTCGAGTGGCGACCATAAAATACTACAAATCTTAAGACGTAGCGTGGGTAGGCCCACTACAAGGGGGTCCGATGATCCTGCAAGGGTCGCGGGAAGCCGCTGGATGCGGGCAGCACAAGACCAGCCATTGTGGAAATTCTTGATGGAGGCCTTTGCCCAGCAGTGGACGTCTTTCGGCTGATATGATGATGATGATTAAATTTGTATATTATATTCTTTGTATGTTTTGGCAAGTTTCTTATCTATAAATTCAACTTGAAATTCACGACATGTCAATGGCCCATCATAGTAAGGGTAACGTTTTTGCCGGCTAGGTTGGCCCTCCGCAACGCCCCGTAAGGAACATCACTCCAAAAAATTTATAAAAATATTAGTAACTAAATAAATAACGGGAAGTAACATTGAAACATCAAAATAGATAATAGGTACAATTATTTTCACATAAATAAAATCAAGTAACAAATATGTAATAAAAGAAACAAAACATAGAGCATAATTAGAAAATATATTTTTATATCCAACTAGCTATGCCCCGCGGTTTTACCCGCGTTAAATTTTATAAATTATCACAGCTCCTCCCCGTAGATGATAGCGTGATAATATGTAGCCTATATGTTGACCCAACCTCTTAGTAATATTCATGCAAAATTTGAAGTAAATCCATGCAGTAATTTTTTAGTTTACCCCGGACATACATAGAGACAAACAGCCAAAAATTCTAAAAACTATGTATATTTTTGGCTTTGATGGTTGATTGTAGATCACGCCCCAAGCCCCAAGTATCCTTTTTAATGTACAGTTTTGACTTTCCTACGATTTTATAATATGTAATAATATAGATATCAACATGGGTTTTCACGAAGTACCCTAGACGTTTTGGTGCTTATCAGTGAGATAGCGTCTTGCCTTTGCCGCCACGGCACATGAGTCAGTCACATCACGCCCAAAGCGCGCCAATTCGCATCAAAAGGCTAAATGTCGATACGTAAATCGCCCTCGCTTCCTCGTAAATAAGTAGTAACCACGGCCTCGCTGAAACATCTGTTGATATCACACACATAACTTTTAGCACTGGCTGGCTAACGTGTTCAGTCGTTCCAAGTTTGAACTCGCGAACGGCAGCCATTATGGGCGCCCTTGAAAGCTCGCGCGACCGTGATCAATTTCCTGTAAATTACGCGGGAGAATTTTATGACTTGAAAAAGTTTATGCGGGATCATCCCGGGGGTGTTAATACCCTTAGAAATTATAAAGGAAAGTCTATATTAAACGCTATGCAGAAGTTTGGACATAGCAATGGTGCTTATCACCTTCTACGTGATTTGAAAGTGAACAGTGATTTGAAAGACGTGAATTTGACTGGTGAAGTGAGTGAAAATAAAAGGATAATTACTAAGGACGAAGACGTGAGAGATAATGAAGAAATTAAGCTTTTGGAAGAACTTGAGGTTGGTTTCTCGATTATTTTATACTGGGTTAAGTTCCCTCAGTAAATCAAACTTCTATAGTTAGATAAGTATAGCTGACATAAAAAACTTAAACTAAATAACACATAGAAGTTTTAAATTTTTAACCGTCTTCTTTTTTCCTTTTTGTCTTCTCTTTCGATTTCTCTGTTGTCAATCGATTTTGTTAATAATTTATATTCGATAGGAATGCTTTCGGAATGCCCTAATATATATTGTTTTTCGGAAGAAAATCTGAATCCTTTTTGAAATCATAAATTTTATCTTCGCTAGAGGATAGGACTGGATATTTTTCTCGCTTGACGATTGAACATTAAATTAATATATTTAATGTTCAATCTAATATTATAATCTTATATTTTAATTATTTAAGTATAATTTTTTCACATTTAAATTACCAAAAAAATGTTAAGTCGAAAACCTTGAGAAAGCTTCTAGACTAGTTCTCCAGTCTATAATTTATGTGGGTACTGGGCTCGAGAAATAGGTAACAAATCTCTAGGCATTCTTCTTGTAGCCGTAACGGTAGGGTAAAAAAAAAATATGACGATTCCACATAAATGTAAAATTTTTACGGAATAAAGAATTTTTGACATTTGACTTTTTGACTTTAGCATGCTTCGTGGGTAATAAAGTAATGGGTTAGACTTTTATTGTTTGAAACTGAAACTGTGTATTGTATATAGGTACTATTTGACAACCGTGCTGCGATCGTCAACGTCAAGCCTGGCGATTATGTCATATATCCCTCTAAATTATGGACATAATTCCATAGTGGAATTCTTTTCTTTTTTTTTTGGGAGGCTTTAGTCCAGCACTGGGCGTCATTCGGCTGAGATTATGAAGGATTTAATTTTCTGTTTCAAAAAAAATATCCCATGCGGAAGATAGTAGGTATAAAATATTCAGTTACCAAATGGCTCAGTAAGGCACTGTGCCATTTGATAACTCAATATTGTCATATTGAGTTATCAAATGGCACAGTGCCTTACTGAGCCATTTGGTAACTGAATATTTTATACCTACCTACTATCTTCCGCATGGGATATTTTTTTAATTTTTGATTTATTTATTTCCTCTTACATCTATCTTTACAGGTATAAGTCCAATGCGATAGAGTGCTTATCTAAGTATAATACAATTTTATACCACTAAACAAAATTTCACTTATAACTAATTATGCATAATGCACTTCTCTTGAACTCACTCAGAGAACACACAAATAGGTCAGTCTCAGCTGCTCCTTATATAAGGGTACGGAGAGCACGCGTCAGGGGCGCCTCATGTATGTACAAGATTAGTCCGACCACGCGGTTCCACTAGCAACCGCGGCCGTCTCCTTCTCCAAACATACCTGTCCGGGACACACAGGGCTATCTGTTCTAAAACATCAGCATTATGAATTTTACCCCTAAATATTTTTAAAGGTCTGATGTTAGTGCCTGTTCCCTTCGAACTCTTAGTTCATTGTATCCCAAACATGCCTAAAATAAACAGAATGGGATACATCAAAGGGTAAAATGGATATACTCCATAATGTCGCATATACAAATATCTAATAAATTTATTTTGTACACGCTCTATATAATTATGTCAAGCAATTAATTGCCGTAGTAACACAAATCGGAGTGCAATCAATATGTTTAGGTCGTTGTTTATTAAACCTTCTACGATATTAAGCACTTTTTGAGGGATCAAAATAATCTTTAAAATAGACAATTCTAAATACTAACTAGTTCATTTTTAGGGTTCCGTAGCCAAATGGCAAAAAACGGAACCCTTATAGATTTGTCATGTCTGTCTGTCTGTCCGTCCGTATGTCAGCCTCTTTTTTCCGAAACTATAAGAGCTGTACTGTTGAAACTTAGTAAGTAGATGTATTCTGTGAACCGCATTAAGATTTTTACACAAAAATAAAAAGAACAATAATTTAGGCCCCCCCCTAAATTATTGTTCTTTTACCATACATGGAACTGAAACTAAAAAATTTTTTTTCATTGTACCCATACATGTGGGGTGTCTATGGATAGGTCTTTAAAAATGATATTGAGGTTTTTAATATAATTTTTTTCTAAACTGAATAGTTTGCGAGAGAGAAAATGTGAGAAAATGACTTCCGAAGTGGAAAAATGAGTGTTCCCCCCCCCCCCTGTAACTTCTAAAATAAGAGAATGATTAAACTAAAAAAAATATGATGTATATTACCATGTAAACTAACAACGAAAATTGGTTTGAAAGAGATCTAGTAAGTAGTTTTTTTCAATGCGTCATAAATCGTAAACCACAATTTACCTCTCATTTCATCAACTGAAATACTTGCTTCTACGGAACCCTTCATGTGCGAGTCCGATTCGCACTTGGCTGGTTTTATTATATAAGAGCGCGACAAACGAGCAAGAGGGTCACCTAGGGCTCTACCGGCTAAGTCGCCGAACATCGTTTTCGTGAATGGCGTTCAAATAAATAAAGGTTAAAAATTACTTAATCAATCGTTAAACCGGCTTCAACGTTGACAATCCATTCCGGACCATTTATGACGTCACATGTGCTCATGGAAGCCGATTTAACGATTGATTAAGTAATTTTTATCCTTTATTTATTTGAACGCCATTTAAGAAACCGATGTTCGGTGACTTAGCCGGTAGAGCCCCTGATAGTAAGTAATCACCACCGCCGCCCATGTTCAGTCGCTATACCAGTGGGTCGAGGGTGCGTTGCCGGCCTTTATAAGAGTCAGCAAACGAGTGCTGCTGACCCTTCCCCACACCCCGATGAGCTCTGGCAACCTTACTCAACATTAAGTTATTAGGGGGTTTTGGCGCCAACGCGGAAAAAGACGCATCGAGGCTATGTTTTATTTTCAAAAACTGGTGTAAATTCGAGTTTTTATGTGTAAATATGGTGGATTTTTAGACATAACATCTTCGACAACGTACACAAGTGGAGGAAAGTACGATATTGCCGTGAATTGTGATTTTCCGTGTTGTAACCAAAACTCCATAAAAGCCTCTAGTAAAGTCTCCACTGCTTTACTGGGGTTGGACAAGGACTATGTATGACTTGACTGTGACGGACTTTACTTGACAATGACGGAAATAAATGATATAAATATATATTTTACGGAAGGCTCATAAGGCCAAAGAAGACAGAGCCGTAAAACTGAATTAAAAAAAAAAATAAGTTATTAATTTCATTCTTAAGGAATGTCTTCTTGTAAGTTGTAGGCTGTAGTTCCCCAGTCAGGCTGCTCTTTGAGCGAATCAACGCTGTGCTTCGATCGACATGCTTCAATTTAATAGCATAGAGGAAAACAAAATAATTACTTAGTAGTTATATCAGTAATTTATGAACCGAAAGGGGTAAGAAGCTTGGTATAAACGTGTGCAAAAAGAAAGTTACTGCTTTCAATAGTCAATAGTAATTTATTGGTAATGTTAATTACATGTCAAAAATGTTCTCATAGATTATTTATATAACAAACAATGTCAATAATAGGTAGTCATGTCAAACGTAAAAATAATAAATAAATTGTCAATTTGTCCTACTATAGAAATAAAATTAAAATACAGATAAAATAAAATATCACACACACACGTTTTTCCTTCATGAACACAATTATGAGGGTACTGCAAAATTGCTTGCAATTATGTTGTAACACTGAAGCCATAGTACCTATTGATATATGAATTCTTACACAAATACACAGACACACGTACATAATCTTGACAATAATTTAATACAAGCTAGCTAAATATCACTACTATTATAAAATAAATTGTATAAATGTTTTAACATTCCGTGTACATAAATATATGTAATAAGCAACTATAAATAATAACTGTATTACTACAAACACGTTCTGACTATTTACAAGCGCTTTTTTAAAGTCTACGTGAATAAAAACCTATTTTATTTTATTTTATTTATTTACTCTACACGCACACACGCGCACACAAACTAATGTAACTACTAATTCTTACTAAAAATGTTTGTATTCTTTTTTACTATTTACTTTGTTCACTTAACTAAGCTCTTATAAACCAAATTATGTACATATGCAAGTGATCCTATTATTCCTAAGAATGTATAATAAACGTATCTCTTCATAAAGGGTGGAGGTGGTGTCCTGAAAAACAGGCCTTTAGCCTAGTTTAGGCACCAGTCTCCCACAATATTATAATTGTTACCTCTAACTAATAAACCTTATACAATGTATTCTGTAATATTGTGGTGAGAGAATAAAACATTATTATTATTATTATAGCTCGCTAGTAGGAAACCTATAGACTGCTGCTGAAAGCGTGGTGGATCCTCACTAACCAATCTCCAGCAGCGCTCACTGCGCACGTTTCACTTTTATAGCGAGTTTTTGATGAGGCATTCTTTTCTAATTGGCGTTATTAACGCATCATTGTTCCAAGGTCAAGTGTGAATTGATATTCTGGACGGTGTTCCTGTTTATATTTGGGCCATCTAAACTAATATTATGAAGAGATAAAAATATTTGATTTATTGTATGTTTGGGCTTATTATTAACTAGCGTTTACTACTACCGTTTATAATATCATGAAAATTTACAAATACTAACCACATAAAGAAACTATATTTATATAACTAGGTTGTATTATTATTATTGGACACAAAACAAGGAATGAAGGAAGGAAGAAAATGCTATCACTAATGTTTTCCCTTACGCAATAACATAACATTGGAAAGTTATTATATAAAATAATAATAAAATCCTAGGACATTATTCACGCACGGCCATCTGATCCCAAACTAAGCAGAGCCTGTACTATAAAAACCAGATAACTGATATACTACATATACTATTTATCTTTTTATAAATACATACTTATATAGATAATTTACACCCAGACTTAGGACAAACAGACATGTTCCTGCACACAATAATATCTGTCCCGGGTGGGAATCGAACCCACCGCCTGCGGCGTGAAAGGCAGCGTATCTACCAACCATGCCAACAGGTCGGTCAATAAACACAACAACTATGATACTATACTATGATTAATATTTAGGAATATAAATGATTGAATAGTGAAAATTACAGAATTTCTATTTCATTGACAATATTCAGTTACCAAATAGCTCAGTGGCTTACTATTTGTAACTGAATATTTTATTTTATACTGTCTTTTAGTCGTTACTAAGCTATTTGTAACTGAATATTTTATTTTATACTGTCTTTTATATCACACTAATATTATAAAGGCGAAAGTTTGTGAGTGTGTGAGTGTGTATGTCTGTTACTTCGTTAGTAGTTAATTAGTTAGTTGAAAGATTAGTAATATGATTAGGAAGGAAGCCTGTTATAAAACATAATAACAATTTCCTAAAAAATATTTATTCGTTTTGCTGACTCTAAAGCCTGGCATGGCTAGTTTGTATTTATTCCCATTACGATCCTTAAATAAATAAATAAAATAAAAATAAAATTACTTATGCATTTGCATTTTAATTTTTGTTCTATATTGTTCTTAACAAACATTAGCTTGTGTGTGTTGTGTGTTTGAGAGGTAGGGCACAGCGTTCATTCGCTCAAAGAGCAGCCCGACTGGGGAAGTACCTCCACTTTACAGAAGACATTCCTTAATAATAACATTAATAATTTAATGTTGTGTTTCTGCGTGTGAGTAAGGTCACCAGAGCTCATTGGGGTGGGGGGAAGGGTCGGCAACACTTGTCTGCTGACTCTTAAAGGCCGAAAACGCACTCGCAACTCCTCTGGTGTTGCGAGTGTACATGGGCGGCGGTGATCACTTAGTATCAGGTGACCCACTTGCTCGTTTGTCGTCCTCTGACATAAAAAAAATTATATATCTTGATATAATATATTCAGATGGAACAGTTAATATATTTATTTCTTTAAAATAGTATAGAAATAAACGAAACTAGCAGTTATTTTGTTAATTTGGTGGTCACCCATCTATGGATTGACCGCGAATCTAGTTGCTTAACCTCGCCGATTGCTTAATAACCCGTTAGAGCATCTAGGTATGAGCACCTCACACTGTTTCACATAAAAATATTAGATAAAAATACTTATTTACCAGTTCGAAACGGGGCGCTAGTGAGGTATTTTTAAAATATAACAATTGTGTCACCAGAGCATAGACGCCCTTAAGTATTCTTAAGATATCATATCAATAGTCATAAATTTATTTCTCTAGGTCTGCGGAGACATAATCTCGTGGTTCTAAAATTAAACAAGATGGTGTGCCAAAAAACAAGATTATTAAAATCGGACGTTTTTTTATTCATAAATATTAACAAAACGTGGGTTTTCTATGAACCAAGTCCCGGCGCGTTTACAACGGTGAATAGAAAATTCAAAGCTCAATTTTCATCATCATCATGGCGGCCTAAAGTCCTCCACCGCTGGACTTAGGCCTCCCCAAAGATCTTTTATTTAGGGGAAATGCCATAATCGCCACGTTGTTGATCGCAGTCCATTCTATGGTATACCACGTGACTCACGGGATTTATTTATTTAACTTTTAATACAAAGAAAATTTTACATAGACGGACTTAACCCATTAATGGCCAAATGTCAGCTAAAACGTTTATGTTTCAAATTATTTATTTTTGTAATGAGTGAAGTATACAAATTGGAAAATTTTCTTTTAGGTTTTTAGGGGGTGTACTCGATTGAGTACACCAGCCACTTAAAGGTGAATTTTCGTAGCAAGGATTTTCGACGCAGAGTCTTCAGACATTTCTTGCACTCCCAGCGGACTCTTGAATGGCAAACAACACAACGCAGCTGCTTTAATTTCTTTTTTGGGTAGTGTCCCGAGCCATCTTGGGGTAAACCCTCGACCAAAGACGAAGACGGTTGAGCCTTTTTTCGTGTTTCTTGCCGCAAATAGCAGCACAGTTGCACAACATCCTAAATTCCGTAGGTCTACTAAAAGACTACAATTGGTAAATAAATTATCAAAAACCATTTATGGTTTGTAGGATTCGTGTCCAGTTTTTGAAGTAATGACTTCACGACCCTAGAACCCAGAGGCTCAGTAGTTGCTTCAAGGGATTTTCCACAATAGAAATCGAAGCTATAACAGTACCCAGTTGAGCTTGCCGCTACCCATTTTTTATAGCCAAACTGTACTGGTTTACCACGGATAAATTGTTTGCTGGGTGATGTCCATAATATTTGACCATCGCCTCATCAACAGATATATTTTTGTGAAAAATGCCCCATTGCTTGTATTTTTCCTGTCGCTGTCGTCGTTGCCGTTTTGAAGCTAGAGGTTCCTCATCACTGCTATTACCATCGCTAGAAGTTTCGTCTTTATTGTTAAAAAAAAATCAATATTTCCAGGTACATCTCGTGGTAATGGGTGTGTTTCCAAGTCCTCATCTGTCCCTTTTCTTCATCAGTAACGGCACTTGGGTCGGGTGGTATTATGGCCAAGTCATTCGCCGCCACCGCTGTTATCTAAAACACCTTGAACGGCTTGCTCAAGGACATCATACTTATTGGTGACGTTGAAATATTTACGGTTCATCGTTTGACTCAACTTATCTAAAAAAAAATATAACATTATTTTTATACCCATGTGGCCACTGTACTCAAACGAGTACACTGGTAGAAATCAGCATAAAAGTCATCCAAAATGAAAAATAATAGGGTAAACGATAACAATTATTATGAACAAGAATGTAGGTATCTCATAATATTTTGCACATTACATAATAATTACATAGTAAATAAAAAAAATAATGATGATAGAAAAGAATTACCTGTGCTATCTTGAGAATGGCGACTTCAAGTGAATACCTGTCACAATAAAATTTTACCTACCCACTTTATGTTATTATAATAAACTAGCTGTGCCCCGCGGTATTACTCGCGTTAAATTTTATAAATTTTCTTTGCTATAAACCTCACGCAGCCCGAGACCTTTCCAACGAATGCAAAACCGTGGAAATCGGTTCGTGCGTTCTGGAGTTACAGCGTCAGGAAGGAAAACCCGACTTATTTTTATATAGTAGATAAAACCATTTTACCTTCTGCTAATTATAATTAAAAGAAAAATGTTAGTCTTATTAATTCTAGGTATATGTTAAGTTTAACTGTACTCAATCGAGTACAGCGACCGTAAATGGGTTAATGCCATAGGCATTCCAGGCCAGTCAAGTTTTGGGTGGTGCGGAGAGACTATACGGTAGGTATGTAAGATTGACAAATATAAACATAATAGTTTATTTTTTATGGTTTAGTTATATATATAAACACTATATATAACATATTAATACATATTATATACTTACCTACATATGTACATTTATTACGTCAATACAATATATACAATACAAACGGATAAAATGGATGAGATGGGATGTTTATATTCATAGCAGGTAAGTAGGTAGGTGGGTAGGTACAACAGAATAAAATTATAAAATTACTGGATGTGCCCTGCGGTTTTACCCACTAGTTACCGGGTAAAACACAATTTTATTAAAATCTATCCAGCCGTTTAGTCGTGAAGAAGTAACAAACATTTACAAACTCACAAACTTTCGCCTTTATAATATTAGAGTGATAGCCTTTGCGTTATTGGGATATATAAGCTATACTAGCTGTGCCCCGTGTTTTTACCCGCGTTAAACTTTATAAATTATAGCCTATGTGTTAATCCACGAAGTCAGCTAACTTCATACCAAATTATATTAAAATCGCTCCAGCCGTTTAGACGTGAAGAAGTAGGTAACATATACAGTATATAATAATACTGAATTCATATATACCTTAATATAGACAGAACCATTCAGACAATATGTAGTAAAATATAAATTTCAATAATTAAACCTAAACATAATCTCCTTGACAATAACTTAATACAAGCTAGCTAAAAATCACTACCATTATAAAATAAATTGTATAAATGTTTTAACATTCCGTGTACCTAAATATCTGTAATAAGTAACTAGAAATAATAACTGTACCTATTACTACAAACATGTTCTGACTATTTACAAGCGCTTTTTTAAGGTCTACGTGAATAAAAACCTTTTTTATTTTATTTTATTTATTTAACAAACATATTATATAATATTAGTGTGATTGCTACACAGTTTCATCAAAATCTGTTCGGTAGTTAGTAAGAGTAACAAAAATTTTTCGGGCCCATAGAATCAATGTTACTTCACTTTTCGCTCATTCAAATACGCATCAAGTTTTATAGCACTGGGAAATCGTAAATTTTACCTGATGGGGTGTTTCGTGCGTAGATTAACAGCAGAGTTCCTATAGCGGATTCATTCATTGCGGAAGGTGGTTCAATCCCTGCCGGTAAAATGTATTAACTATGTACTTACCCAATTTTGATTTCATATATAGATAGATGGGTTTTGTGTTTTGTGGCGGGCGTCTTAATAATCTAAAAAGAAAATTGGGGATTACATAAATTTGTTCCACTGTCTCCTTGGTTAGGAGTAGCTTGTTCACCTGAAGATAATCCTGGAGGTCCAGGGTACAAATTCCGGGTCGGTTTGGATTCTTATGTAAAGAAAAGTTTTCAGTGTTTACCCGGAGTTTCTGCTGGGGTGTTTCGTGCGTAGCTTAACAGCAGAGTTCCTATAGCGGATTCATTCATTGCGGAAGGTGGTTCAATCCCTGCCGGTAAAATGTAGTAACTATGTACCCAATTTTGATTTCATATAGATAGATGTGTTTTGTGGCGGGCGTCTTAATACTCTAAAAAGAAAATTGGGGATTACATAAATTTGTTCCACTGTCTCCTTGGTTAGGAGTAACTTGTTCACCTGAAGATAATCCTGGAGTTTCTGGGTATTCCGGGTCGGTTTGGATTCTTATGTAAAGAAAAGTTTTCAGTATTTACCCGGAGTTTGGTAATTAGTGGTTATAGTTTCACCCCGTGACTCGTAAATTACGAATAGCCGTCGTTTTTCTACCTGACGTCTTTCTGGGAGTGTCTGCTAGACGTCTCATCGATCATAAGAATGAGGTAATGGAAATGCACCTGTATTTATGCACACATTAAGTGCAGTCTACATAATATGTATGTTTCCCGCATGTATTTCTTTTTGTTTTTAGGGTTCCGTCGCCAAATGGCAAAAAAACAGAACCCTTATAGATTCATCATCTATGTCTGTCTGTCTGTCTGTCCATGCGTCTGTATGTGACATCCATATTTTTCCGAAACTATAAGAGCTGTACTGTTGAAACTTGATAAGTAGATGTATTCGGTGAACAACATAAAGATTTTTACACAAAAATTGAAAAAGAACAATAATATTGGAGGGTCCCAATACATAGAACTGAAACACAAAACTTTCTTTTCGTCGTACCCATATGGATAGGTCTTCAAAAATGATATTGAGGTTTCTAATATATTTTTTTTCTAAACTGAATAGTTTGCGCGAGATACACTTCCAAAGTTGTAAAATTAGTGTCCCCCCCCCCCTGTAACTTCTAAAATAAAAGAATAATAAAACTAAAGAAAATTTTATGATGCACATTACCATGCAAACTAACAACGAAAATTGGTTTAAACGAGATCTAGAAAGTAGTTTTTTTTTAATACGTCATAAATCGTAAACCGCACTTTGCTTTTATTTAATCAACTGAAATACTTGCTGCTACGGAACCCTTCATGGGCGAGTCCGACTCGCACTTGGCCGGTTTTAATCTTTATAGAGTCTTCATCTAAATCTCTTTCTCAGGCCAAAGGTTGTGGCGACTGCCGACTAATTGGCTTCGGCCTCGGCCAGAGTTCCACCTAGTTAAAACACAATTAGTGTTTTAGCTTGGTGGAATTCTGACCGAAGCCGAAGCTGATTAATTGACTCGGTCGAATACTAATTTAATTGCAGGAAGACAATTGCATTTTACATTCGGTAAATAATGCTGAAAATGAACGCGAATAATCTTGGGCGGGTCGCGGGAAGCCGCTGGATGCGGGCAGAGCAGAACCGGTTATTGTGGAGATGCTTGGGGGAGGCCTTTGTCCAGCAGTGAACGGCTTTCAGCTGATATGATGATGATGATGAATGTCGTTTTCTATAAAAGGGAGACCTATTTACGGATTATTGTTTTGACTAATTCTCATTATGGAAATCTCTAGGGAATTGTCAATGTCCGTCACAATAGGTTGGCCCCTTCCAAATTATAATAAGTCCAAATTGTATAGGAAATCGCCTTATGCAACAATATAACATATCAAAGCCACTATGGATATCATATCTACTAATATTATAAAGGCGAAAGTTTGTGAGTGTGTCTGTTTGTTACTCTAGCATGGCTAGTTCGTCTTTATTGCCAGTGTTTATGTTATGTGGTAGATAGAAAGAAGAATAAATATTACATGGAAAAAGTTCTGGACCCACAAAGAAATTTTAAAAGGGAAATATAGCATGAACATAAAGAGAACTATAATGGATACCTGTCTTCTGCCCTGTTTATTATATGGGTGCCAAACATGGACCTACACAAACAAAATAAAACGAAGAATATCAACAACACAGAGAGCAATGGAAAGAAGCATCCTTAAGATTAAGAAAGTGGAAAAAATTAAAAACACAACAATAAGACACAAAGGAAAATATTAGATGCACTCACACGAGCCTTGAAGTTCAAGTGGCAATGGGCAGGGCACATTTCAAGATGCACAGACAACAGATGGACATTATTAACTACAAAATGGAAAGGACCAATACTAGGCAAAAGGAATGTGGGAAGACCAAGCAAACGGTGGACTGATGACCTTATAGAGATCGCAGGAAAAGACTGGATGTACAGAAGTAAAGACAGAAAGCTATGGAAGAAACTGGAGGAGGCCTTTACTCTTAACGAGATCCATAACCACAGTAATACAATCCACTAACATTACTAAAATTATTGAAATGTAAAATTGTAATGAGTTATGGAATAAAGAGGCTTTATTATTATTATTATTATTATGTTATGTGGTTCACTTTAATTCTATAGTTTTCCTAACAAACAGTACATCTTGACGGTCACCGTAGCCTAGTTGGTAGTGCTCCTGCCTACGAAGCTGGTGGTCCTGGGTTCGAATCCCGATAAGTGCAAATATTTGTGTGATGAGCACGAATATTTGTTCCTGAGTCATGGATGTTTTCTATGTATATAAGTATTTATCTATCTATATAAGTATGTATATCGTCGCCTCGTACCCATAGTACAAGCTTTGCTTAGTTTGGGGCTAGGATGATCTGTGTGAAATTGTCCCGAGATATTATTTTTATTATTTAAATATATTCAGATGGAACAGTCAGTATATTTATTACTTTAAAACATAGTTCGCAAATCAAGTGTTACACCACTTAACAGCCTATTATGGCGGAGCCACTACAATTCATAAATTTTCAATTTAATTTCCAATGCGTCCCAAATGCTGGGGTTTGTCATGAGAATGTCTACAGATTTTAAGAAAGAAAATAGATTTAAAATTGTATATTGCATTAATGTGCGTAGCATATTGGAATGCCCCTGCCAAGTTTGGAACCTATTACCATATAACCCATATATTTCGCGATCCCTAAACTATAAAGCGTTGACTGCTCTCTTTTGTAATATGAAAATGCGACAGAAGTAGTATAACTAATATGCTGTGGAAGTACGCGAAATAAACGAATCTAGCAGTTAGTTCTTAATTAGGTCTTAGTTAGTTAATTAAGGTCTTCTCAGTTGGGGCGCATTGGATCCGGTGGTAGCATTTAAGCGCGACCGTCGTTATTAACACAAGATCCGTCATAATAATAATATCTTAATATAGACAGAACCATTGACAACATGTATTAAAAAACTTAAACTAAATAATTAAACATAATCTCTTGACAATAACTTGATACGAGCTAGCTAAATATCATTGCTATAATAAAATAAATTTTGGAAATGTTTTCATACAATGTGTACCTAAATATCTATGTTACTAGAAATAATAATGCATACAACTATATTACTACAAACACGTTCTGACTATTTACAAGCGCTTTTTTAAAGTCTACGTGAATAAAAACCTTTTTTATTTATTTTATTATTTATTTATTAATCGTCATTAATAACTGATTAATACATAATCATACTGTCAATTATGTTTTACTAAGGCCGATAAGGAAGCTCCAAAATGATTAAACCTGTCCTTTCTACTGTACTCCCTATTCTTACGCACCTGTTCAATTATTCCTTACTCTCTTCCCATTTTCCCACTACCTGGAAACAAGCACATATCATCCCGTTGCCTAAAGTCTCTGATCCATCAACACCATCCCAATACCGTCCCATCTCTATACTCCCTTTCCTTTCTAAAGTTTTGGAGCATATTGTCCATAGCCAGCTGTCTGCCTTTCTTTCTAGCAACCGTATCCTTAGCTCTTCTCAATCTGGTTTTCGGTCTGGCCACAGCACGGTAACTGCTCTTGTTAAAGTCACCGATGACATTCGTTGGGCCATGGAAAATAAATTCTTAACTGTCCTTATACTCCTTGACTTTAGTACTGCATTCAATTCTGTCGATTTTGACATCCTTCTCGGTATTCTCTCTTCACTCAACGTTTCTCCTTCCGCCTTAACCTGGTTTGACTCTTATCTTCGGGGTCGCACGCAATGTGTACGCCTTGATGAGTCCTTCTCTGATTGGTGTGAGCTCAGTGCGGGTGTGCCTCAGGGTGGCGTTCTTTCTCCTTTATTATTCTCCATTTTCATCAACTCTGTTACCAGAGGCATCTCCTCAAACTTCCATCTCTACGCAGACGATTTGCAACTATATCGGTCGTTTAATCGTGAGGATGCTGATGTTGCCATCGCTGTCATGAATCATGATCTGGGACTAATCAGTTGTTGGGCTAGGTCTCACGGACTTCTATTAAATCCTGCGAAGTCCCAGGCCATTATCATAGGCAGTAGGAATATGCGCAGCGGGATTAATCTTTCGTCTTTTCCAACAATTAATCTTGATGGTATTCCTATAATTTATTCAGACACAGTAAAAAACCTCGGACTTACTATGGCTAATGACCTGTCTTGGAAAGCTTATGTCGCTGATGTCAGCCAAAAAGTGCACTATACATTCCATTCGCTGAAATGCCTCCAAAACTTTTTACCTTTGAAAACTAAAATCTCACTTGCCCAAACCCTGATACAGCCCATCATAGACTACGCTGATACCTGCTACCCAGACGCTACCGAAGAGCTTCTAAATAAACTTGAGCGTCTACAAAATCTATGCATTCGGTTTATATATGGACTGAAAAAGTTCGACCATGTTTCCAAGTTCCGGAAAGACCTCAAGTGGCTTCCTATTCGATTTCGTAGGAACACTCGCATATTGTGCCTCCTTTTCAATATCCTTCACAATCCTCTGTCCCCGTCCTATCTGCGAGAGCGGTTTTCCTTTAAATATCCAAGTGATGCTCTGTGTAGATCTCATCTGAAATCCGTCCTAAAACTTCCCATCCATAAAACAGATTTTTATTCCTATTCCTTTACTGTTCATGCAGTCATCTTGTGGAACTCTCTTCCGCCAAATATACAAAACTGCAAAACTATTGACACATTTAAAAGACTAGTGAAAAATCACTATCTTTCTATTTCATCCTCATAGAATGTATTATTAGTATTTAGTTTATTGTTAAGTCTAAATTGGATATAATATTTATATGTATTTAAGTATGTATGCAATTATTAGTATGTATGTGTATTATAGACCTACACACATCATTATGGCTTTGTAAAATTTTTCCTGTCGCGGGTCTGCTGGAAGAAATTTCTTGGAAATAAGCAGCACCTTTGTACTAATCATTTCTTCGCACTTTTATCTATTTACTGTATGTTTTGTGTGTACAAGAATTAATAAATAAAAATAAATAAATAAAGATAATACACACCGGCAGATCAAATCTTTAGTTCCTTTGCTGACACTCTTACTTAGGATGTAGCGCGCCATTCATAGCCTTCGTATTTGAAATCTGCTCTTTGTAAAAGAAAATGCTTTATATTAACAAATTGAGCCAATGAGATAATTACCAGGCGTATAAATCTATTTTAATAAATAATAATTATTTATTTATTTACATCACGCGGAACACAGAGTTGCATGATTATCTGGAAGTCCCAACAGTAAAGGAAGAAATAAAAAGGTCTTGTGCAACCTATAAACTAAAATCAACTAGCTACAAAACTCATGAATATAAATGACTCTATAACTGGGCTGAAAAGGATGCGACTAGCTTCTATCTGAACACTGTAGTTTATAAAATAAGAGATGACACATTATAGGATGTGCACTCACAAGTTTTCATCTCGACAACAAATCTGATTAAAGCCAAGCTGATTGCAGAGAAACAAGAAAAAAAAAATTAACATCGAAACATTGTTTACAGGATGTTTAGGTTTGAAAATAGAAATGTACAGCGTGCAAATATTAATAAACAATCAATTAAGCAACGATATATATATTAACAATTTCACACTATTTTAATACACTCATCCAGTTTATATTATAAATCAACGTTATCCAACTTATAAATTGTATTTAATGTCATAAATTAATTGAGTAAATGTCAGAATGTAGGAAAATAATAATTAAGTAGGTACTTAATATAGAATTAATTTTTATTACATAATTAATAAACTGGATGTCACCCATACTAATAGAAAAAAAATACATTAATTGTTGTCTTAAAACCTATAATTATTAAAAATCATTTCATATAAGAACTATGGTGTAGGGCCGTATGATTTTTTGTTATTTGTTATACAAGAGTGCATAGTTGCTTTTTAACCGCGTACTCAAAATTGATAACCGAGCAAGCGAGGGATTCTAAAATTTTAATCCTGAGCGTTAGCGAGGAAATCAAAAGAGCACAAGGTGACAAATCTTTGCACTCGAGTGCAACACTTAACTTTTCATCACACCTCAGCGAGGAAACGACTAAATGCGAAAAAAATCTTATTATAACTAAATACTTTTATTTCAGTTTAGGTATCCCTTCAGATATCTCTTTCCGAGATGGGGTGATGAAAAAATTATTTCATCATTCCATCTCGGAAAGAGTATACAACGTGTAACAGAAAGAGTGAACGTAACTTAAGGGGCATATACAGTCTCCTTAAGCCTACCTATACACAAAATCTCATACCGAAATACCATCATTTTAATCTTGATCGTAAAATAATATACCATTCAATATATCGGCAAGTATTTTTATCGATATAACGAACATCCGTACTAACACAGCACAGCTGATTCTGATTTACGCTAGAAATTGTTTGACATACCTGTGTTTCTATGCACGCCTGGTAGTTTGATACCGATTGCACTCACTACACATTTTTTGTTTTATTTTCGAGTTATGTTTTTATTCATAGCACTGCTGAATAGCTATTGGATACTTTACATCGTATAAGTACGTGATACACAAACACATTACGAGAATCTTTTTATAGTTTAACTTCTAGTTGAAGTTGTTTTCAGTACTGATGAAAGAATTTCATTATTTCACGTTCACTAAAAACTGCACCGACACCGAAAGCTTAACTCTAAGACTTGCCAACTAACACGAGTCTCTCTCATGTACAACATATTCATAGAATCGTAAAGCTTTTATGTTTCTTAGTTATAAAGAGGCGTGGCCTCCATCGCGACACTGTACCCTTCACGACATAGGTTCCTCGTAATTAAACAGCCTTAAATTCTGTGACCTATGAATCCTCATCATCACAAAGTGCACGTCTGAAACTATTCTTTCATAGATGAATGCACGACATTTTCAAAATTATTACGATCACTAAACGACATAGTTAAGGATTTCGCGGAACACTTTACTCATTACTAAACGACATTTTAGACGATTTAGTAACTAAACACGACCTAAATAGACAGCAGTTTACGAACAACTGATGATTTTAATAATTTTATTAAATAAATGAAATTGCACAATAATTGATGAATTTGGCGGCTTTCTTCGAACGCGGCCCCTTTGGCGGCGTCTTTGAGTCCACTCAAAAGAGCCGCCTAGGTATCGACGACGCGCGCGGCTAGCTTAAATGAATATTAAAAGATATTTAACCGTTTATTATTTACCTACATCAACTCTTTGATTTTGCCGCCATATTAGTGTAACTTTGGATATAATCAGGACGGAATTTGAAATGTCCCCTACTGTTCATATGAGCCTAGTACATTATTCATATTTTTTTATTTGTATGTATTGTATGAATGATTAATATGTCGTTACACCTTTAAAATTTAGAATGTATCACTCTAAATTTTAAAGGTGGAATTGAAAGTGCCCCTGCACTTTCTATTCCATCACTCTCATGATCTGATGGGACTACTAGCGATACGACCGGAAAGAGGTCAGGCACAGGAACGACGGCTTTACGTGCTCTCCGAGGCATGGGGGTGTAATATGGTCAACTCCCAGACTTCGGGCTGATACTGAGAAATTTCTTTTTACGGAAAAATCCCATAATCACTTTTTGGCCCGACCCGGGAATTGAACCCAGGACTTCATTATTCCCATAATCACTTTTTGGCCCGACCCGGGATTTGAACCCAGGACTTTATTATCTGCGGTTGAACACGCTACCGCTAAACCAATGAGTTCGAACACATTTAAATGGCGCGGCGCGCGCGCGCGGGGCCCGCTTTGATGAATATTAAAAAATATTTAACCATTTATTATTTACCTACATCAATCCTTTGTATTCGCCGCCGTATTAGAGTTCCTTGCGACAAAATCAGGACGGAATTCGAAATGTCGCCTAATGTTCATATGAGCCTAGTACATTATTCATATTTTTTCGTAATTTATCAGTAGTCGTACCGCGTGTGTTTATCTGGTTAGTTTGTATAGTTTGCATTAAAAATTAAGTACCTATTCGTTTCCGGCCAGATTAAATTCACATACTGAAAGAAAAATTTAATATTCTTACTATTTAACACACAAAAAAATATCTGCAGTTACACAAGTCAATTAAATTATTTATTTCTCCTAGATCCAATATCTTGCAAAATATCAATTTAAATTAAATTAAGTGATTTTTCCTAGTTATCAAATTGGTATGAATGATTAAAATTTCGTTACAGGGAACCTTTAAAAACTAGAGCAAAAATTCAGTTAAACGTTTGATTGAATCTTAAAATAAACACGTGTATAAATTATGTGACTGTACAGAACCACACTTTTTATTTACAGTCTAAGTAGTAGGTACCCAAAGAGTTTGCGGTGATCATTACCCTTGCTGCTGAGTTTTTAGTGTTGTTCATAATGTCGGTAATCTTACTTGTTGATTTAGGTTGTCGATAGAAAAATAAATTACTAGTTGAATAAAAAATTATTATTTCTGTTTGAAGTTTCGTCCATAGGTAGCCGTCCTGATACCCTATAAACCCCTTAAGTTACGTTCACACTTTCTGTTACACGTTGTATATGCTCTTCGATATCTGAGTGGAAAAGTCGTTTTTATCCGCTAGAGGATACAGTAAATTTGAATTTAGAACATAGTGTGCACTAAATTTGTGAATGCAAAATATCATGAGACCTAATTCTACCGGGAACACCCAAGTACTCCGAAATATTTTTTCCGAATTTCGATGTTCCGATTTTCAAAAGTCCGAATATCATAATAGGTACCTAAGAATTGTAATATCTATTATTAAAAATCACGAAATTTATTTTACCGAAAGTCATAAATGCGATTTGTTAGTTTTCCGATTTTCATACGTTCGAAGAGTATTTGGCTCGAAGGGTTCTCAGTCCGAAAAACGACACTCCGATTTCAATACTTCAAATAAACTAAAAGTCAACTTGTTGTGCAACAAAATTTGGTGGCAGAAACGACTCGCTGCAAAACCGACTTCACGTAGTCTTGTCGGGCCTTCCCTAGAGTGTAATTTAAGCCCGCGTAGGCGCGGAGGGGTGGGGCGGCCCGCGAGCTGAGGAGCAGGTGGCTTGAAGGCCCGCCGTCGCAGCCTTAGCTGCCGAAAGCAAGCCGAAGCTGCGGTGGTGAGCGTTCAAACCATGGGCGACGATAAGCTCGCGTGGGGTCGCCTAAGCCCCGCAGCGCCGGAGCCGTGACAGAAACAATGCCTGCTGCATGTTGCATGCCTGCATGCTTGCTGCATGCCTATTTGCATGCTGCATGCCTGCTTGCATGCTTCATGCCTGCTTGCATGTTGCCTGCCTGCTTGCATGCTGCATGCCTGCTTGCATGCTTCATGCCTGCTTGCATGTTGCCTGCCTGCTTGCATGCTGCATGCAGTCGCCGAGTGTCAGATCCCCTCTATTGTTGGTGAATCATTTAGATTAGGTTAGGTTAAAATTGTGACCAGGGCATCAAAAATATTTTTATTCGTATTGTTGATATTTCGAATTATCACTAAGTCGGACTTTTTGTTATTCGATCTATTGAAGCTCGCTGTTTTGAGAAGAGAAATTATAAACGTAAGGAATATTGAAATTTAGGAATTATAAAAATAGGAGTAATGATAAATCGGAGTTGTATTCGGAATTATGGTAATCGGTGTTTTGAAATTGAAATTGAGACTGTCGGAATAAAGTTTTTCGTATTAATGTAGTGTACCCTAATTCTATGTCTCCGTTCAGCCCTCAAGAGATTTTGAAGTAAAACTTCTTAACACTTGTTTGATTTGAGGAGTATGTGTGGTGAGTTGCATGTTGAGAGCGACGAAACCTCAATCTGTGAACGAAACGTATGATCGGGCGAGGCGATTGGAAGTTGAGAGAGGGAGATATAGGTTAATGAAAGAGAGAGTTACGTTTCGTATATTGCTCTCACAACAATCATGTATGGGGGGCTCACTGCATCTTCCGGTCGCCCCTCGAGAACCTTTCTGTCCCTGCAGCGGCTGTCGGTTCTACGAGCTTTGTGACCTGCCCCTTCACCACTTCTGCCACTTCAGGTTGCAAATTCTTCGGTCTATATCTATCGGTTACTTTGGTTCGCCTGCGTGGATTTTGACATTTATGATTCTTAATTCCTGAAACTATTTTTAATCAATGTTGCCGATTCTGGTACAGAAAGCAAAATGTGTTTTTTACACATTCGCCTAGCTTTATTCAACCTGATTCACTCTACCTATCTTCATTCGGACTATCTTCATTCAACCTATCTTCAGTCTATCTATATTAATTCCGCCTATTATTCTGCCTATCTTCATTCTACCTAACTTAATTATACCTATTTTCATTCAGCCTATCTTCATTCAACCTTAACGGGTCGAAAAGTATGATTGGGATTTTACTAACAAGCGAACAAAGTGCTATTATTATTGAAAACTAATACATAATAATATGGTTATGTTAATACAATGCTGCCATTGACTATTGTATTTCTAAGTGATTTTATTGTTTTCTTTAAAATAAATTACGATAGAGGGAAGGCGGGAGCGTGCGCTTAGTAATTATTTGTTTTTAGGGTTTCGTACTTCAGAGAAAAAAACGGTACCCTTATAGGATCACTTTCATGTCGGTTTGCTCTCCGTCGTATACATAAGGAAATTCTATCAGCTGAAATACGTCCACTGCTGGACGAAGGCCTCCACAAAGATCTTTACAATGTACCTAGCTACAATTACTAATGTATGTATTTAATAAATTTGGTCTAGCAGTAGCGTGATCAAACGGAGATAATGAGGGCCTGGGTTCAAATCCCGATTTTTCTTTTAAGGAAATTTCTCAGTAGGTATCAGCCCGAAGTCTGGGAGTTGGCGGTATTACATCCCATAGCCTCGGAAAGCACGAAAAACCGTCCTATGTGGGAAATTTAAAAATGTTCGGTCCATGGTTCCTCTCAACTATAATAAGTCAGTTGGTGCTTTTCCTTTAATAAGTTTTAACTAAATGTAACCAATAAATTATTTTTGTTCCCAGAATAGGCTGGACTGGTCTAAGCCTCTAGTGAACCAATTAGAGGCCGTAGCACCACACTACAGCCTATGGGTGCACAGTGCCGTCTACAGAAGGTGCCGGCTGTTTGCTAGCCCACTGCTGGAGAGCCTCACGTATACCCCTTGGTACGTGGTGCCTCTCGTCTGGATACCTATCATATTGTATATGGCGTATACCCTGTATTTGGAGACCGTTTGGCGCGAAGGTAAGTGTGTGGAATCTACAATTGAAATTTAAACAGTTAGTTTTCGATAACTTCCCCTTACAGCCAGCATCATCCACGTAAAAAACCTCTTCAACAGATAGTAGCAACTTGGCATATTCTATGATCCGACAATATTAAGATTGTTTAATAATATTTCTTAAAGGAAAACACCATGAGTTCTCCAAAATGTTTTGATGACATAAGAAGTCTGCTAACTCGCACTAAGCCAGCGAGGTGGACTATGGCCTATGTCCTTTCATTGTGAGAGAAGCCCCTTGCTCTGCAATGGGAAAAAAATGGGCTGCATGATCAGTGAAATATTGTGGTGACCAGAAGTATCTGCTCGTGAGGCTATTTTTCAATGGTTATTTTAACAGACATGAGATATAAAACAATAGTTGTAATTTGACCACAAACGGTCCAAATACATTTCAGCCAGTTTAGTGTATTTGCATCGTTTAAGGAACTTTGCATTAGCAAAGTTAAAAATAAATTGGAATCTACAGGTGTTGCTGTTGCATTAGCAACAGCAACACCTGTAGATTCCGACGCAAAAGCAATATCGGTTGGCGAAAGAGTGTTGACGTACATAGGTTGCGTTGCACACCAGTGGCCTACCAACAGTATATTTTCTAGTCTCTTTTCGTCGTCATGTGTAAGACGACTTGGTTCTAACATAGCTGGGCTGGAGAGAGCCCTACAAAATGCTGTCGTGTCTTGGGAATCTACTGCACTCCTATAACATGTCAAGTCGGGATGTCTTAGAATTGCGATTTATTTTTAATGATTTAGGTACTTTACATAAAGTGGGATTAATTAAAGTATTTATTGTTGAATGAGTTTTTGTGCAATTCTAGAAGACCACATTTTGCTTGGTTTGCTTTGGCTTATCACCTATATAAGTAAGTTTAACGAGATGAGGTGGTTGTACGCGGTGGAATTATATATTTCCATATATAATTCCACCGCGTACAACCACCTCATCTCGTTAAACTTACTTATACATAAATCCGTCGCATTTGGTTATATCAGCTAAATACTAGCTCTGGAACGGTTAAGATGGTGTTATAGATAGAAAGAAGGCTTTCTTGCATTCAATATTGGGTAAGTATGGCCTGTTGGTCGCGGTTGTCACCAAATGATAAATTAAGATAACTAAGGTATAATTTTACCTTGGTTATAGCAAATATTTGAGAAGAAGTACAATTTATTTATTTTATATATTTATAAAATAAATAAAAACAAATTTATTGAGTACTAGCCGTCCCCGCGGTTTAACTAGCGTTAAACTTTATAAATTTATATATGTTCTATGTTGCCTATATGTTCATCCAGGGTGTCAGCTAACTCATACCAAATTTTATTAAAATGGCTCAAGCCGTTTAGTCGTGCAGAAGTAACGAACATACACACTCACACACTTCCAAACTTTCACCTTTATAATATTAGTATGATAACTAACAAGGAAAATAAAATATTATCCGAATCCGCTGTCTTATCGCTAAAAATTGCTCTAGGCAACCGAGTTGCATAGGACTGACACGAATTGGAAATATGGATAGCAGATTAGATGTCTGTCAGATGGTCAAATAAGGGTTGCTTTCGACTAAAATGTTATATAATCATCATATCAGCCGAAAAATACCCACTGCTGGTCAAAAGCCTCAAAGACCTCCACAATGCCAAAGGCTATATTATAATGGCGCAGTTTAATTCAAGCTGAGCCGAGCCATTCAATAAAATGGCTGATTTTAGTTGGCTATGGCAAGTCCACTATATTCTTTCTTTTGACAATATATACAGAGTGGCCGAGGAATTGACGTTCAAACGCAAAATTTAGATACTTTATGATGAGGAGTATCCGAATCACCCCCATGTACCTATGTTCTAGGATTTTGCGTTTTTTTGATACTTTGAAAATTTATGGGCCCTGAGCAAACATCCTAATTTTGAACTTTCGAATAAATTCTAAGTCAGTTTTGCTATGATTAAACTACCCATACTTTTTAGGGTGTTAGGTAAAACTATGCTAATTAGTTATCACAAAAAACAGAACCAGAAATGTTCAACAGATCAAGAAAAAAATCGAAAACTGATGTTAGGTGAAAATTACGAAAAAAATCATTTAAAAAAATTCTATCTCGAAAACTACGCATAATCTTAGAACATACATGAGGGTGATTCGGATAAAGTATCTAAATTTTACGTTTGAACATCAACTCCTTATTAAAATGTTATTCAATAAACCTTACCTAAAGAAATAAAATGTCTTTACCATTAATTTATTTCAGTTATTTATTATTATCGACTTACATCTTTGTTATTACTGTATTTTCCCAGATAGCTCTCATTTGGAGACTCTGACAACGCTGCAGTTTGTCTGGCACTTGATATTGGGGGTGTTGTTATGGTCTGCCGTGGAGTACAGTTTACATCGGTGGGTTTTCCACCTCGACCCAGGGAGTTCCAGTACCATGATCAAGCTACATTTTCTTATACATGGACTGCACCATAAGGTAAACATTTCTTATTGTTATTTTTGATTGCGTATGTAGAAATGTCTCCCAATTTGCTATATAATGATAGTAAACGAGGCAAAAGAAGTGTACAAAGATCGTGACAAACGGAAATCCGTTGTCTCATCTGCCTATCCCTCTGGGAAACAGGCATGAGTCTATGCATGTATGTAATACTACAAAGTTGAATCAAAATCCGTTCGGTAGTTTTAGCATGAAAGAGTAACAAACGTCCATACATCTATACTCACAAATTTTCGCATTTATAATATAGGTAGGTAAATCAAGCGAATCTAAACTACATGGACCATCCATGTAGTTAAGATTAGCTTCATAATATATTTATAGAAAAAATCTTTAAATTGTTTCTTGTTCAAAGAACAACTAACTAATTAATCTTAAGTATATTTTATTTAAAAAACGGATTATATATTTTATTTAAGGAAAGTTTTCTGGCAGTATTTCTCAGTAGCTGCCACGTCATGCACTGCACGGTAGGGTAAAAAAATGATTTCAAATAAATGTAAAATATTTACGGAATAAATGATTTTGATTTTGAAACAATTATTATTGTAATTTGTTCTGGTAGATGCCGTTCGACGAGCTCCGGCAAGTGTTCCCGCCGGTGCCAGCTGCCGTCATCACGCTGATGCTCTACGCGCCGCTCCACTTTATCCTTACGTGGCCGAAACTTAAGCTGGTAGGGGCTTTATGCGGTAAGACTATTACCATACCTACTTTTATTTTGGAAATTATAGGCATATTTGGTGTTTTCACGTTCCATACCAAATTATAAAAAACGGCTAAGTGCGAGTCGGACTCGCGCACCGAGGGTTCCGTACAAAACTGTAGAGATGCTTAACCCTTAAATAATGTGATGTAACAAAAAATTTACGGTTTTCGCAATTTTCCCTTTATCTGTGCTATATGACGGTGCTTCATACCAAATTTTAAAATGCTAAGTGCACGGGAAGTACTCTACTGTAGGTTTTCATTCCCTTGCGAGTGTCGAAAATTGCGGAAAAATGTGACATAAGCGGCTGTATCTTTTGATTGCGTAGGCTTAGAAGTTTGATTTTTCCAGCTCCAAGGGACAGTAGACTTGAGTATTTGGTATAAATTCTAGCTTGATACTTCCACGCTTTACTGAGAAAAAGAGTCTTGATTGGCCTCAGAGCATTTATCTCTGGTCTTGACAGACAGACGAACGGATATAAGAGTTTCGTTTTTTCCTTTTGAGGTACGGAACTGTAAAAATACCCTTAAATGTCGCATGTCTCTGTAGAACGTGTAAGTGTAACGTAGAAGTGAAAATGTGTGAACTTAAACCTTATGTAAATATCCTGTATGTACCACGTTTTTAAGCGAAATAAATACTTACTTACTTACTTAATAGGCTGACAAGAGCTAATTTTATAATATCTACTAAACCTGCCCGAATTGCCGTACAATAAGTAGTAAAAAACGAGTAGGTACACAAACAGGGAAGAATTAAGCAATATGCTTAATTCTTCCCTGTATTTAATTCATCAGTAATTAATATCATTCATTTCTGATGAATTAAATACATTTTCTGACATATATATCAAAGAACACAAAGAGTAGGGGTTAGGCCCGACGCGACAGTTTTACGTGCTCGGCTTAGTACGGGGGTGATACCGCCAACTACCAGACTTCGGGCTGATACTGATAAATTTTCTTAACCGAAAAATCCAAAAATCATTTCTTCTGTCGATGCGGGTTTGAACCCGGGACCGTTATCTGCGGTTTAAAACACTACCGCTAGGCCAACGAGGCGGCATATAATGAAATAATTGAATAATAAAAATCATTCAGCACTTGGGGTATTAACATACACTTGTACTTGTCAAGCTCTCAATGTATCCTGGGACATTATTTACATACACAAACTAAGCAGATCTTGTGATGTGGAAACCAGATAACTGATATACTACTTTTCTTTTGTAAATACATACTTATATAGATAATTACACCCAGACTCAGGACAAACAGACATGTTCATGCATACAAATATGTGTCCTGGATGGGAATCGAACCCACGACCTCCGGCGTAAAAAGCAAGCATTAGCCAACCACGCCAACAGGCCTATAATGAAATACAATATTAAAGTAACAAAAAAAAATTAACTAGTCCGTCCGGTGCGGTCTGTTTTTATCACAATTACCTACGAGTATCTGCTGATATATGATTTGTATATTTAGTGAATATAGTAAATAGATTAAACTAATAAGTATGATGATTGTTTGCGCCAAAGTTAGCGGGGGGTTCTGTCATAATCATAATACCAATATTGGAGGGGAATAGGAAGTCAAGATCAATTTGATGATATTAACATGGGACGGTACACAGCACGAGATCTCTTTTATAGCAGCTAATTGACCCAATGAACTTGAAATTGCTTTCGCGTGGAAAAGGTTCTCCAGTTAGAATGGGGTTGTACTGACTGCTCAGAGATCTTTATGATTAAATAAGGTGCGGGATCAAAAACAGTTAAAGTGATTCCCCGGGACATGCCTGAGCCTCACCGCTCAGTGACATTTGATTGTGTACCACTGTTGATCCTGGCTTTCAGGAGTTGCAGTAAGACACACCTGGTGTTGAGAGTGTTTATGGGTGGCGGTGATCATTTACCATCAGGTGGCCCACTTGCTCGTGGGCGGCAACCCTCTGGTATAAAAAAAAAAGATTAAGACGTCCCGATTAAAAACACTCACTCAGGTACGTCATTTGGGGAGGATCGTTTCGTGCATCATTACCAACGACGGGATACTTATTATCATGTCTGAAGTGCCCTAACAACTGCAAGCTCAAAGACCTAATGGAAGCTACTGGTAATGCGATATACGTAGCCAAGGTTTGAGCAGACACAATTTAGGCACATTTAATTATATCTGTAATCTGTATTCTGTGTATGTTGTGCCAGAACCAAATGCTTCATTGAATAAGTGTATGCAATGCATTGGTTAAGATTGACTAAAACTCGCATTTGCCGCTCAAATACGACTTATACAGACACCAGCACATCCAGCTACCCCAATCTGTCAAATTTCTATTATAGATTTTCAACTTTATCACAAAAGCATTTTTTTTTGGTTTTGATTGGGGTAGCTTGATGTGCTGGCGTCTGTACATGAATATCAGCAAAGCTTGCTTGGCACTTATCATCTTCTCTTTTCGCATTTAGCAGCTTAGTCTTATGCCTCCTACGCACTATGCGGCTAGCCGCAATGCGGCCAGCCGTGCGGCTGACCGTACTCAGATATTTGTACGAGAAAGTAGTTTTTATTCACACTGTGATGCGGCAGCCGATCAGCAATATTGATTGCTGACGACTGACCGCATTGCGGCTAGCCGCATAGTGCGTAAGAGGCCTTAAACTATATACATATATCTAGTCCAATTTAGGGAACTAAACAAAAAATTGTAAAAAGCCTTATGTGGCGACTGAGTCTAACTGTCCGTCTGTCAGAGCAGTGTACTTAGAATTCCAGAAGATAGCGAAAGCTTCTACGAAGCTGAAATAGGTTTAGATATTGTCTACCAGATCGGATTACTTCTGGTAAAATTAAGGAAATTGACAAAAATTCCAAGCACGGTGTTATTTTAATGGGCTTCATTTGGGCACAAAATCCGCAATGCTCGAATCCGAATTGCACTTTGCTGAATTATTTCTAAAATTGACAACCCTAAAATACAATGCATTACGCTAATCTTTTCATTGGAGAAGTGATAGTGTTTGAAATTTCTGATTAGAATAAATGCGTACATGCATAATTCACACACTCCAGTTCAAGTGGATTCTGTAAATCTATGTATCTATACTACATATTTATGTTTGTGTACATTTTATTAGTGTTATGCACAGTTGGATATATGCACAGTTTCTGAACGCCTCGGTCTAAATTTATTAAGCGACTTCAAAAGACCGACCGGTTTTCAAGTTAAATGTATGTAACGCGATTTGTTAACCGCAAAAACACATACAAAATAAAAAAACAAACATATAGAAATTTTGGAGTCGGTTATAAACTTTATGCATAACAATGTACAAAGGCGGACTTAATAACTAATTATGATTTTCAAAATAGTATTTTGTATTTTCATGCTCCATACAGACATCTTTGTTTTTAAAGATAACTCCCGCACTTGGGAATCTAATCCCTGTGTCGCGAGGTACTTTACAAACATATAATAGACGGACACAAATTACATCTAGGTTCAGAACAACTATTTATGGGTCACACAAATAGCTGTCCGGCGTGGGACTCGAACCCATGACCCGAAGCGGCGAGGCGACTGTCTAAGCCACTGCGCCACACGTGCAATTTATTCCAATCATACATATATGTAGATGTTATTAATAAACTGTAACCTTCCGTCATCTTAGAAAAATTATTCAGGAAATGGAGAATCAAGGAGAACCCCACGATAAGTGCTGGCAGTCTCTTTTCGCGGGCCAATCTCCTTGTAGTACGGCGAGCCTATCATTTGGTAGAGGAAAGCCAAATATTTGGGAGTGGACATCGGCTGAAATTTAATCTTCAGCGAGCACCTGCGTGTTATGCGTAATTGCGCCAAATTTGATCTTAGTCGTCTTCACTGCAACCCAAATGCGCGCAGTAAAATGTCCCTTCTCAACAAGAGAAGATGAGAATTTATACGACGACGTGCATTGGACCCATTATGACCCTCGCGAGACAGGTGTTGCCTCCCGCCAACACAAAGTTCTGGGCCTTTTCCAAACACTTCAAATACGGTTCATGCGGCTTCAAGCGGGCGCCCCGTGGTATGATCGCAATTAAAAATTTAACGCCGAACTAAAACTAAATGCATTCAAGCATTGGCCCAAGCAAGTTAAAGTGACGAGTGCTCCATTGTCTGACGTAAAGTTGTGTATATTATTGGGTATCCTGTATGGTCTAGCGGTAGCACACAAACACGGATAATTCAGGTTCTGGGTTAAAATAGAGGGTCGGACCAAAAATAAATTTTGATATTTTTCTTTTAAGAACTATTCTCACAATCAGTCCGATACTGGGGTTTGGCGGTATCACACCTTCGTTCCTCGGAGAGCACGTAAAGGCAGTCTTCCCATCAGGTCATGGGAGTGATGCAATAGCATGTGTCCTTGTGTTTGCCTACACACTTGTGCACTAGTCTCCGTAGAAACCGGCTGCCATAGCCGAATTGGACCAGGATGACATTATTATTCACCAAGACAAAGCACTCTCTGACACGTCTGTAAGAAAAATGAACGTGATTACAGTCAGCAATGTCCTGACATCTCAAATCGGGTCCTAAAATATATTTTTTAATTTTTCGCGGGAGACAGTAGAAAGGTAGAAGAATGAATCTAGACGATAGAGTTTATTATTATTTTTATTAATAGGCTAGAAAAGAGTATCCGAAAAAAAAATCACTTATACTTTCTTTCTGGAATCAGCTCACGTATTTTCTTAAAAGCTTCTGGAATAAATTTAGAAATATGTTCCCACCCCACAGGGTACCTTACATACGACATGATCCACTACTACGTGCACCACGGCTCCCCTACCGACGGGACCTACCTGTACGCCATGAAGAGATACCATTCCAACCACCACTTCGTCAACCATGATAAAGGTATGTATTCCGTAGCTTGAAGTCTGTATACGACGGCAGTACCTATGGTTTTTCGGGTGGGTGAAGTGTGTCAGTTTCCTTACGGCACTCTGAGCGACTAAATCGATTTTAACAAATTTCTTACTTACTTATTGTATGGACAGTGGTTACCCTAGTGTCAGAGTTGTTCAAGCCTTCTACATATAGTAGCAGTAAGTTTTCTATAGAGTGATGTGCCTCTGCCTGGTCTGGGTTGCCACCACCTGTATCCAAATCTATCCGAGAGTAGTGCTGTGTAACAAAGTTCTGGCTAGGAAACCTTTCAGTAGGAGCCCAGGTCAGGGGGCGGTAGTACATTCCAGTGCCTCAGCTATCACATCTAGTCGTCACTGCGACGGTCCTGGTCTTATCAATATATATAATGTCAGCTACAAAACGCCTCGAACTCTACTATAAGGACATTCGATGATGGGAGAGCAGCTCCGTTGACGAATAGCTCAATAAAAAAAAAGGTTTGTTACACATTTGCCCCACATTTTCGTCCTACATTCCAAAAAATTCTTCCTTTGCCCCATATTAAATTTGATTCCTGTTTCGCCCTACTTTTACCAACCAAAGTATGGTTAGCAAATTAAAACGTGTTATAATATTATTTTGAAAGGCCTGTTGGTGCTTTGATTAGATAATATACAAACTTAAAGCTAGGCCAAAATACGTGGTTTTGGTTTCCATTCAAGTCAAATCTTAAATGGGTAAGGCGGTATTTTGTTGTACGGGTGGAACAGATCTATTATATGCGGGAAGTTAGGAATGTATAAGTATCTTTGACAATTTTTTAATCATAATATTTATCATAATTTTCAACCTCTGTTTCTCCAATACCAAGTAGGCCACCACTAAGTCTACCATAGTATCCTACCTAGTTTATGATTGAATAATTATTGTCGGCATGCAAAGTTTTTAACTTTGTATGCCGTCTGTACTAAAATTCTATTAATTTGCACACAAAAAGTATTCGAGGATAAGGAAACGAAAATAGGACGAAACAGGAATAAAATATTAAATTTAAAATAAATATTACATTTGGGGCTAAAAAGGAACAAAATGTATGGTGAATGCGGATTTTTTTATGTGGGGCAAAACTTCGCGAGGCGAACGCGGAACAAACCAAAAAAAAAGATTAATTTAGCAAAAATAGATACGGTTCCGAATACTTAACAGTAATATATTATTGTATAACAACATTTCGGAAAAAATAATCCATTGCGTGTTAGTGAAATAACTTATCATCTGTTTTAAATAGGAAAATTAATAATAAAAAGATGTCATGCTCATCGGTAACAGACGGTGAAATTGCGAAGAGTGCCAAAAGCGAAACAGCCATGCGAAGCGAAGCAGCCCGGTGTCTGCAACTTAGGGGTATTATATCCCGTATCTCGTAGAGCACGTGAATCTGATTATGAATAAAGAGCAATTGAGACTCATAAGTCCCACACTGTTGGCTAGTTTCTGTAGAGATTCGCTACCACAGCAAAAATTTGGCCAATAGCACTATTATTTATTGAATTTAATAAATATTTTTTCTTTTTCAGCTTTTGGTATCAGCTCCAAACTATGGGACTACGTGTTCAGGACATTTGTGCAAGTGAAAAAATTAGGATTTAGTTTACGTTGGTAACGGAATAGTTACAGAAGTTGAGTGTAGCCAAAGTGTAATGTAATATATTAATTGTATGAGATGATATTAAATTACTGTAAACCCTTGAAAACCTTTTTATTTAAATCATTTCGCTTATTTAAACTACCACACCAAATAGTATGTCAGTTTTACAACTAAGTGGTCGGAATTATCTATATATTATTAAGACCCTGTTATAATCAAAATAATAATAATATCCTGGGGCATTTACACACAGCCATCTGATCCCAAACTAAGCAGAGCTTGTACTACGGAAACTAGATAACTGATATACTACTTTTCTTTTATAAACACACTAGCTGTACCCCGCGGTTTTACCCGCGTTAAACTTTATAAATTGTCACAGCTCCTCACCCGTAGGTGATAGCGTGATTAATATGTAGCCTATATGTTGACCCGACCTCTTCGTAATATTCATACAAAATTTGAAGTAAATCCATGCAGTACTTTTTGAGTTTAGCCCGGACATACATACAGACAAACAGATAAACAGACTAAAATTCTAAAAACTATATGTTTGGCTTCGATATCCATTGCAGATCACGCCCCAAGTATCTTTTAAAAAAAATATTCAATGTACAGTTTCGACTTTCCTACGATTTTATTATATGTATAGATACTTATATAGATAATTACACCCAGATGCAGGACAAACAGACGTGTTCATACACGCAAATAACGTCTTGGGTGGGAATCGAACCCACGAACTGCGGCGTGAAAGGCAAGTATCAACAAATCACCCCAACCGGCCTGTTATTGGTTTATGTGCCATCCATGCGGGTGGGTATTTCGGACTCGCACCGTCTAAACCATGGAGCTGTCCATGATCTAAACCTAACCTGCCATGACATCTCTTAGCGCCTGATGTGGGAACCCCGGGAACGAGGGTATGCTGCTCCGGTGCCTCCCTTGTGCCATGTCCCATATGGTCGGGACATGTACCCTGGAAGGGCTCCAGTTTACCCTCCCCTATTACCGACTCCTGCCAGTGCGGCACACACAAACAACAATAACAGATCGCTATCTTCCCGGAGCTGCCGGCACCATTAGAAGACACTTCTTATACTGCCACCGCAGCCCCGAGGGAAGTTGGGCTACCGGCTGCTGCTGTCCGTCCGTCTGGCCATCCATCACCTACAAAATTAATGATTATGTTTATGACATTTTGTACACCAAATATATTACAAAAGCAAAATAGAATAGTAAATAATAAGTTAGTAATAAGTTCGGTGTTATCGCTATCTGCGATTATTCGACAAGACAACCTTGGGACAGACAAGATACATACATCGGTTGTAGGACATTAAATAAATACACTTTCATAGACATCACTAAATCTGATAGATAACAATTAATAATGCCTTTATGTAACGTGGAGTGACCTAATTTCATCATCATCATAATGTCATGGATGTATAATAGACAAAAGAAAAAAAAGGTTTCTTTTTAGTTTTCTTTTTCTATGATAATGCCATATACAACGGTAATAAATGCCTCGTTGGTCTAGCGGTGGCTTGTTCACCTGTGGGTCAAATCCCTGATCGGGCCAAAAAGTGATTTTGGGACTATTCTGTGAAAAGAAAAAAAATCTCAGAATCAGCTCAAAGTCTGGGAGTTGGCGGTATTATACCCCCGTGCCTCGGAGAGCACGTAAAGCCGTCGCTCCTGTGATGAAATAGAAAGTGCTCCTGTGTTTGCGCACACACTTGGGCACTATAATATGCCCCGCGCAGATGGTTAATCTCTATTGAGACTGGCCACCGTGGCCGAAATTCGGCTAGGAGGACATTACTATTATTACAAATACACACGACACGAGATTATAAAGTAATCTCTGTGTCGGGGGGTACTTTACGTACATAATTGATGGACCCAAAGTACGTCCAAACTATTAATGGGTCGCACATTGATATACAAATATACCAATGGGGTCGCACAAATAGTTGTCATTGTATATTGTAGTGAGACACGAAGTAGTGAGACGATTGTTTTAACCGCTGCGACACACGTGGAGTTAATCTCCTGTATCTAAGCCAGGAGAAAAAGTGGCCAATAACGAAATGACATTGTATGTGTTGTCGTCCAAAAAAAATTGACCGTTGAGGCCCAGGCACGTCCCAGGGAGTCGCTTCAACATGTCATAGGCTTCAATACTTCACTTACAAGAAATAAACTTCCTTTACAGGAATTACAATCGAGCAACGAAGGTTCAGCAACACTTGTTTGCTGACTTTTAAAGGCCGGCAACGCACCCGCGACACCTCTGGTGGTGCGAGTGTCCATGGGTGGCGGTGATCACTTACCATCAGTTGACCCACTTCCTCCCTGATATAAAAAAAAGCAACCAGAAATATTTTTCGTATTTTACAAACTGATATTGTTTAATAGGCCGTAAGTATGCTCCTCTATTTATATTACACTTCATATATGTTTATTAAAAGCTCGTAGAATCGACAGCCGTTGGTGCAGAATGGACCTCAAAGTGGCGCCTACGAACTGAGGGGCTACCGCGGTACCGCCTAATTCGCCGATCAGCGCGATTGTGATCGGCGTTCAAATAGACGAAGATTAAAAATGACACATCATTCCTTCAATGGCCAAAACGGTGAACATCGATTCCGGATCATTTATGACGTCACATGTGCTCATGGATGCCGTATGAACGAGTGATTCAGTCAATTTTTATTTTCAACTAGCTGTGCCCCGGGTTTTACCCGCGTTAAACTTTATAAATTAACACAGCTTCTCGCCCGTAGGCGATAGCGTGATAATATGTAGCCTATATGTTGACCCAACCTCTTAGTGATATTCATGCAAAATTTGAAGTAAATCCATGCAGTACTTTTTGATTTTAGCCCGGACATACATACAGACAAAAATTCTAAAAACTAGATTTTTCGCTTCGATATCTATTGTAGATCACGCCCCAAGTATCCTTTAAAAAAATATTCAATGTACAGTTTTGACTTTCCTACGATTTTATTATATGTATATAGATTGTTTGAACGCCGATCACGATCGCGATGATCGTAGGTATGCTCCCTACAAGATGGGCCGATGATCTTGCGCGCGGCGGTCGCTGGAAGTCCCTGGGCGCATTTAGCGCAAGACCGGCAATTGTGGATATCTTTGGGGGAAGCCTATGCTTAGCAGTTGACGTCTTACGGCTGATATGATGAATATAAAGGTATTTTTTTAATACACTAACGTTGGTCAAATCACTTATTGGAGTGAATGTTTCTTTAGGTGCGTTGAGCACTTGTGAACTTATATCATGGAAAAGAGTTTCTCTTATTTAAAGTCCAGTAGTTATCAATTTCTGTATGAATATTAAGTTTCGGCTATTGAGTATCCAGAAAAAACGCTGATTTTGCGAATTTGCTAAATTTATAGATATTTTTATTTTTATTTTCTTATCAGCCGATAATGTACCCTAAAACGATAACCACTGTTAAATTATTTATTTGCGTACGTACGCATGTAAGTACGTATACTATCTTATCTTAGTTGGAGTGTATGTTTTGATATAGAATCTAATAAAATAAGCCATAGAATGCTTCAATCCTAAATTAATAGTGGACATACATAGCATGTTGGCCTTCTTCGTCTGGCTGGAAGCACTCTCCTGGTCGGCAGCTCCGCGTCTACAGTTTTGTTTCTGGCAAAACAGTTCTTCACCGCTGGTGATTCCCGTTCATTCTTTTATATCACATCCTGACACAAGCATAATATTTTGCTTAAAAGGAAATTCTCTAACATGTAAAATTTTACCTAATTCGATGCTCCGGTAAGGTGCCCCCTTTGCACAAATTTATAACTTTTTAAAACTCGTCGGGGTTTAAATATACATTTAGGCAAAAAAACACAAACCACCAAATTTTTCCCAGAGCCCTAGTCCCAATAACAGCAATAGATCAAATGCATGCTCCAATGACACCTATTCGCGACTTTCACTAGCTCAAATTTTAAGCAATCTTTAAAATTCTGTACCGCTAGTGAAAAGAATCCCTCGAGGAGCTAGGCAATTAGTTGCACAAACCCTAGCTCAGTGCATTCGCATTGTTCTTCGGGACAACAATGAACACAGCTGGAGGAATTTGCTCACCTTTGCCTATAGAGTTTTGCACGCAAAAAAATAAAAAAATGCTCAAAATAATTTGACAACTGAAATATGTACGCACTACGACACCGATCAACAAGCTAATTTTGATGTTGATAACTTTAGAATACGTTATAACAACTCCAAAACCTTATATAATTATGTTCAAACCAAATTAGGCGAAGGTGACATCGGGGGCGCCGCCAGGCTTCTTTTTAGCAGTGATGTAGTGGCGCCTTGCACGCCGGACACACTTGGAGCGCTGCAGTGCAAGCATCCGGTTCCAGCAGATGACCTCAACTTTCCAGCACCACCCGTTCGTGAAACAGCTTTATCTGTAACTGCCCGGGAAGTGTCAGTGGCCGTATCTTCCTTCCGGAGCGGTTCCGCGGGCGGTCTTGATGGTTTGACCCCTCAGCATCTCCAAGACCTCATTAATCCATCCATGGGGGTCGCTGGCGAATCACTTTTGCAGGAACTTACGGCCCTGATTAACTTAAGCTTAGCGGCAATGTTTGCGGATCCATTATTGATGTTTTGTACGGGGCGAACCTCTGTGCCCTTTACAAACGCGATGGTGGCATCCGCCCCATTGCTGTTGGATGCGTTTTCCGTCGTATGGCAGCCAAATTATGTTGCAAACACGTTCATGGAAAGCTTTCATCCGTTTTCCAGCCCCTGCAGCTCGGATTTGGCTCCAAGGGGGGCTCTGAGGCTGCCATACACGCACTTTCCACTTATTTATGTGGTGGTAAAGGTGAGGTCTAAGTTTGACCTGAAGAACGCCTTTAACTCTGTAAACAGGGATACCTTGTTGGCTGAGGTACAAAAAGAAACCCCCGAAATTTATCATTTTATTTGGCAATTTTACCGTTATCCCACAAAATTATTATACAAAGGACACACTTTAGATTCAGCCGTCGGATGCCAACAAGGTGACCCACTCGGACCGGTCATTTTTAGTCTTGCCATACACCCAATAATTCGGCAGCTAAATTCAAAATTTAACGCATGGTACTTAGATGACGGGACCCTAGGAGGTAATGCTGTAACTGTCCTGAATGATCTACTTTTCTTAAAAGAATGAGATTCTGAAAAATCTTAAATTCTGAAAAAGCACATGTGCCATCAAATATAATTTTAGCATAAAATTTACAGTGTAAGAAAGACAATAACTTAATTCTATGTTGAAATATTTTACATAATTTTTCTAGCAATTTGACCATTTTTCTATAAAATTATGTAAAACTAAAATATGTAACAAAATTATGTAAAACTAGCAGTGCCCGCGGACTTCGTTCCGCGTTATAATAATTTTGTCCCTGCCCGTTTGTCCCGCGTAATACTTCGGGTTAAAAGTTTGGGATAAATAAAAATTATGATGATGAATGAATCATAGCTTATGACACTCCACAATAACGTAGCGTAGGTAATGGTGAAAAAATTTTGAAAATCGGTTCAGCAGATCCAGAGATTACCCCTTACAACGTCACGAACTCACTAACGTTACCTCTTTATAATATTAGTATAGATGTTAGGTAAAGCTGATTTTATACTAGACAAATTTTAAATCGCTCTCCTCTAAAGTAACGATTATGCAGAATTACTTTATTCTACGGATAGGTAGATAGACTAAATTCTCCAGTGTGAAATTAAGAATGCCTTGAAATGGGTTCATTTCTAAATACGAGTCATGGTCTTCAAAATAACACTCCTCTCTTTCACCCAGGTTAAAATACTCCACCTAATGATTCGCGGTATCGTACTTCCGCCTAACGAAATGGTGATATGTTCTTGGAAACGATTGCCAAAGCAAACGTTGCAAACAATTCCTATGTAAAACAATATGTAAGAGTGACGGCATCAAAGGCTGGGCATTTGTCGTAGCTAATCATGACGACACCTGATACGCACGATTACAACATTGTAAAAGGGGCAGTGCAGAGAGCTCGGTGTTGGTAATAATAACCCCCAAAATAAGCCGTGCTTGTACTATGGAAACCAGATAACTGATATACTACTTTTCTTTCGTAAATACTTATATAGATAACATTTAATTTGTAAAAATAATAATAATTCGTACCTTAATATAGACAGAACCATTCAGACAATATGTAGTAAAAATAAAGCTAAAATTTTAAATTTAGGTAATTAAACCTACACATGATCCTTGACAATAACTTAATTTAAGTTAGCTAAATATCGTTACTGTTATAAAATAAATCTTATTGTAAATTATTTCCTACAATCCGTGTACCTAAATATCTATATGTACCTAGAAATAATTATAAATTAATTATATGTTACTACGAACATGTTCTGACTATTTACAAGCGCTTTTTTAAAGTCTACGTGAATAAAACCTTTTTTATTATTTATTTATTTTATTTAGTTAATAACACCCAGACTCAAGACCAACAGACATGTTCATGCACACAAATATCTGTCCTGTTAAATGGTTTCAAATTAGCCTTCTTATCATCATCATATCAGCAGAAAGACCACTAGCTGGAAAACATCATCATCATATCAGCATACTAGCTGGAAAACCATCTGTTTGAGTCGCAGTCGCTGTGTCGGACAGGCAGGTCTGCAATAGGGCAGGGCAACCCAGAGCCTTCCCAGGGTACGGGTCCCGATAATCTGGGACATGGCGCGAAAGGGCGGCATCCCATCAGGCGCCAAGAGAAGTTCACAACAAGTTGGTTTAGACGGTGCCAACACGGGTGGCATACCTACGTACCTAGGCATTCCCACTGCCTTATCAAAAATAAAAATCTATCAAATCATAATCAACACGCTTGGCCGGTGGGTTGGTGATCGTAGTATGGTGCTCACAGAGACGCTGCCTGTTCTCTACATGATATTACCTCGGGATGACTTCTGCGCTCGCCGCAGGATGGGATGGGTGGTAATGTTCGTTTACCTTTGCTTCCGAAACACGTTGCGCCTACTGTGGCCTTTTTCAACGGACACTTGCCCACGACTCAGAACATTTTATTTTGCAGGAGTTTGTGTGTTGATAGGTGCAAGATTTTGCAAGATTTTATACCCACAAAATCATCAATTATATCGTTGAATTAATGTTATGTAATTCGCGCCACCCTCCTAACATTATAGTACCTATACATGTTCATCCAGGTACTATAATAGAGCCTGGAAGTACTCCTATAAAATGGGTACCGAACGTGTATGTACGTAAAATTTACACAACTAATGATGCGCTGTCCTTCATATAAGGGCTGGGTTAGGAATGAAATTGGTACCTGCAACCGATGTGCAAGTAATTTACTAGTTAAATAGTTTTATGTATACCCTATCTTTTTCATATGAGCCTTATTAGAGCGGGATGTAAAGACGTTTAATTTAATCGCCAGCAAAGTCTACATTTTTACTTATTTACTTGCAACTTTGACTTTGACTACATAATATTTCTCAACCCATGTTGTAGATCATACGGGCCGATTGGCGTGGTCGGTAGATACTTGCCTTTCACGCCACAGATCGTGGGTTCGATTCCCACCCTGGACAGATATTTGAGTGCATAAACATGTCTGAGTGTAATTATCTATGTAAGTATGTATTTACAAATCATCAGTCATCTGGTTTCCATAGCGCTGCTTAATTTGGGATCAGACAGATGTGTGATATTTCCTCAGTGGATATATTTACATACATACACAGACTCACGCCTGTTTCCCAGAGGGGTAGGCAGAGACAACGGATTTCCATTTGTCACGATCTTTGCATACTTCTTTTGCCTCGATTACTGTCATTATATTCTTCATACATGCTCGCCGGTTTAGGGATAAGCCGGATGCAGGATACATTTGCATTCGAATATTACTCTTACAACCTATATAATAAGGCGGTCAAGGTCAAAGTGACATGTTGCCGACTGTACTACAGACAGATTAGGAATTCTGTAAACTGGTGACGACGCAACGTGACGATGTACAACAAACCCATCATGCGGCCCTCGTGTTCCTAAAAGCAAACATGTAATTATTTAATTTATTACATATTTTACGTTTTATACTACTTACCGTATTATGTTTGGTCCCAATAGTATATTATTGACAAGAATTATAGGATAAAATGCCCCTACGGACCGATGTAATTTTGTGTACAATCGACATCACCCCAGTAGATACATTTTGAGCATAACAGTGTCCTTATTATGACAATAGTATGGGCGGTTTTTGCAGTGCAAGTCTAAGCACAGACATGCCATTGTTTAATTAGTTTTTTTTAATTATTTCCGGTTCACCTTAAAGCATCCAAGGTGAAAGGGCTAGGCCTAAATTATTATTTTAAGGTGGTTACTACCTTAGTTATTTAACGAAATAGTTGGCAAGAGCAATTTACTTACACTATTGCGATTGTATAGACTAGACCGGAACCATTTCATGCTGTTTTTAAATGGACTGAGGCGGTTCCAAAACATTTAAATCATTATTAAAAAAAAAAAACTTGAAAGGTGTCAAGGGACACCCGGATGGAACGAAGTTATTTTTTATTATGTACAAAAAACCTGTATACACTCAACAAAAATAATCGTCGCGATACCACACTGTTCAATGCGGAATAGAAATGAAAATATCTGGCTTGCTTTCTATAAGATAGAGAGAGAGACAGAGACAGAGACAGACATACAGAGAAACATGCGCACGCCGCACAGCTGCAAAAAGTATCGTGAAAACTTTTCGTGACAATTTTTCCCGTCTAGCCCCCTTTCACAACGCGCGATAAGGAACTTCGTTGCAATAAACGGAAATCAACTATTTTTTAGAAGAGTGATTGGAACATTTTATATGTTGCCATTAAAAACCCTATCAATTGAAAAACGAATTAGGTATAAAAATCGGTTCCTGAACAAGGGTATAATCGTGTAACATAAACAAAAAAATCAATATACGCTCAGTATCTTCATCTATTTGGTACATTTGTCTCCCTCGTTGATCTAGATCAACGAGGGAGACAAATGTACCAAATAGATGATATACCAAATAGAGATACCAAAGATACCAAATAGATGATAGGTTGAACACACTGCCGCTAGCGGCAGTGTGTTCAACCGCATATATCGCGGCCCAGAGTTCAAATCCCGGTTCAAGCCAAAATGTAAATTTGGGATTTTTCTGAAAAAATTCTCAGTATCAGCTAGAAGTTTGGGATTTGGCGGTATTATTTCCCGTGCCTCGGTGAGCACGTAAAGCCGTTGGTCCTGTACCTGACCTCTTTCCGACCGTTCGCTAGCTGTGCAATCGGAACATAAGAGTAATAGAATAAAAAATGCCCCGGTGTTTGCGCACACACTTGTGCGCAGACCCGCGCAGATGGCTAATCTCCATTGAGACAGGCCGCCGTGGCCGAAATTCGGCCAGGAGGACATTATTATTATTATAAGCCTAAAAACCTCATTTGGGAGTAGAAATAATAAACTGTGTACATTAACAAAATTTAAAAACTAAAAAATTCAAAACCTACATTATTTAAATTACAAATATGCGCGTGTTTACTACACGCAGATATTTGTAATTATTGCGTAAATATTCTATTATCTATGTAGGTATATTAATAGATAAGGAGAAAGTTATATTGCTTAAGTGTATTAGTAATTAATCAAAAAGTTACAAATTTCTAATTGAATAGTGAACTCTACATAATTTCATAATTCAATTGTTATCTTTCAACTTACAAACAATATGGCGACTGTATGACTAAGAAACTGTTACATGCAAATTGATGCAATCAAAATAACTTAAACTACGTGACTTGATAACGTGTTTATTTTGGAAATGTTCTACAATAACTTAACTTTTAGTTTTTCACCACCTTTTGTATGCAAGTGACATATTTTTGTAAAAAATAAATTGGTATTTCTTTTTTCAAAAGGGCGTTCGGTTGCCAGTCTCAAAAAAACTATTACAATAATCTATTCATAACTCTTATTTTTTAATTTCGGAAGGTGATTAAAAAAAGTTTACATATGAACATTATTTAATCATTCTAATTTTAAAATACTTTTTTAATCTTTAATGTACCTGGCGTTGGCATTTGTTTTAATTAAGAAAAGTGCCAGTAATTATAATAATGATAAGAGTAGTGCGCGAGAATAGGTGTGTTCTTCATATGTGTGTGTTTTTGTGTTTATGGTTAAATGTGAGAGGTTGTTATTACTCGGGATGGGACTTTTTGACTGACGAGCTATTACCAGCAGTGTGTCCTCTCTTGTCGAATACCAAATTATTTATAACGGATTTATTGGAATTAGATGAGATGGGTAAGATTTAATTTAATAATTTATTTTTATTTAAATCGTCTGATTATCTTTTCTGATCACTTGATTTGAACCTTTTATTTTCTCTAAATTGAAAATAAAAGGTTCCAATATTGCTATAAATTCGCATGTCAAGCGCGGTGACTACGGGAAGCACCTCTAAATGGAAATTATAGAAACCTTCGTGGGAGGCCTACGTCCAGCTGTGGACGATATCAGGCTGACGATGACAGTTTGTCGGTAAATTCAAGAATAAGCATTGTGCGTCCTTCATTTCAATTCCTCTGATAAAACAAACATTTTGGTCTAGGTAAAGCAGTTCTATACTATATAAAAAAAACTTTAATGTTTGTAAGCAGTATCTATGGCGATAAAAACTTTGCGCCTTTAATGACGATGAAAACAACTGCATATTCACGAGTTGAAACGCTAATTAACAATTTCAAGGAAGTTTAAATCGATAGGAGCGCTCTTGAAATTCTCATAAATTAGATCGATTTATTTCCAACATAAATATGCTAACAGCGTGTAACATAAAAAGCGAGGCATATCTGTTTGCGATATATGTATGTAGCTCTACAAGTAAAATTCAATACTTCGGTACTACCTCGGCGCTTTCGTGTTTGGGATTCGAAGAACCCCAACTCCAGGGACAACCATAATAACGTATGACTCATATTTTGTTGTTCTGAGTTTGGTTGTGATTTGTATCTGTCATTATGTCTCCGCGACATATAGATTAAAATGAACAGCGCGAGGGTTGTCTTTTAAAAAAGAAATGCTATAATGATAATTGTGACGATGCGGCGCCGGCGGCGGGAAACATGATTAGATGTTGATTTCTAGGTGGCGGAGTTCGTGCGTATTGTTTTGCAGTTTTTTAAAGAACAGTGCCTCTAGCACGAGTTACTGCAGTTTACTTACTCGATCACACGTACAGTTTCGTCCCATACATTAAGCACCAGAGTTTTAGTTCTTAATAGTTTCCGCGAGAGGCGCTGGTGCTCAATGTATGGGAGAAACTGTACGTGTGATCGAGTAAGTAAACTGCAGGAACTCGTGCTAGAGGCACAGTATTCAATTTTAGATGTTCCATATCAAAGTTTTATACCTACGAGTTTCACAATTGTAAGAAGCGTTAATTGATAGTTATTAATAAGAATCCAGACTCTTTCTGTCATCAGAATCAGAACTATTTATGGGTCACACTAATAGTTGTCCGGCGCGGGAATCGAACGCGAGACACGAAGCGGTAACCACACGTGCAGTCAGAATTAAAAGTACGGGTTGGCTGTGGCTCCCTCTTCCTTTATATGTTTCAGAATTTTTCCATAAACAATTATGTATAATTTTACATTAATATAAAAAGGGTGTTTATGCATACCATCAATGATTGCATAATAGTAATATGCTGATCCTGCTGAGAATACCTATAAGTTTGTTTATATACGAGCTGAAGAGCCAGGGAGAGGTTAATCTCCTGCCTCACTCCACACTCCAACATATTCATATCTGACGGTGATTTCGAACGGCACGGTAGTTGTTTCATACCGAATCGAACGTTTTTGACAGGTCTAGATAACCGGCACATACCGATGTATTTCTGGCTGCCTAGCACTGTAAATCATAATCATCATTCAGCCAAAAAACCCGCTTTAAATCCAAATTGAGAATCATGAAGGTGTTTTCGAGCAGACTGTCTAGTACTTTAGCTATTACAGTAGCCAGCGAGATAAACCTGTAGTTTGCCAAGTCCAACACATCTTATGTTTTATAACTAAAGTATACCTACTTCAAATCGTGCTTTAGGTAAGAATGACATATAGATAAATAAATACTGCACGTGTGGCGCAGCGGCTAAGACAGTCGCCTCGCCGCCTCGTGTCGCGGGTTCGAGTCCCGCGCTGGACAACTATTTGTGTGACCCATAAATAGTTGTTCTGAGTCTGGATGTAATTTGTGTCCGTATATTATATGTTAGTATAGTACCCCGCGACATTTCCCTAATGCGGGCGTTGTCTTTAAAAAAAATACATAGCAAGTACTCTAGTCAGATGATATCCAGTATTGGCGATTTTACATAAATATGACGTCGAAACAGTTTTGATCACTGACTCAAGTTAGTGTCTTGTAATAATAATAATAAATTTAAATTGATTTTCGTTGTCCTCACAATATTATATTCCAAATTCAAAAAAAAATAGTGTCAAAAACACGCCTTTAGCATGCACTAAAATTTACAAAATCCGCCATCTTGGATGTCCGCCATGTTGGATTTAAGTCACGTGACTATCTTTTTCGTATTCCTGACAGCAAACCCTTTCATTTGATCCCCATATCATAAGGGTGGATTTCAAACATCGCCATATTGGATTTGTAATGACGTTTCTTAGCTTGTATTGTCATCAGAACTTTGAGTGTGTGCAAAATTTCGTCCTAATCGGGACCGGGAAGTGGGTCAAATTAAGATTCCAAGATTTTGTTACATACATAGTTACAACGTTACAAGTGAAGCTAATAAAAGCGTGTTTTAAAGCGTGTCCCATGTCTTGTTGTCTATCTACAATTGTCTTGGCTTCTAATAAAATAACCAATTTTGACAGGACTATCGTGGCATTTTCTATGCGCACTACTGACGTGTTTGTCACCTTAGCATATATACAAGTATTTTTCCTCGCCATAGAACCCGTATAGCTGAAGACTTCACCGAGTATGCACACAACATTACTATACATTTGTTTTAAGATGCGCCTGTGGTTTTTATCAGAGCAAAATTCCACGGGAAAAGAAATGTTTCTCATGTTTGAATGACAAAATTCTGAGAACATCTTAGTCTGCTTAATTTTTATGCCATGTTTGTGAATTGATTTTTAAACTCTTGTTTAAATTTATTTGTGTTCAAAAAATAATTCACACAAGGATTTTTAAAATCGGTTCTCAAATAAGGCATAAATATTAAGCCCACAGTTGAATTGATAACCTCCTCCTTTTGTAGTACTTAGATTAAATTGGGTCAAACTAGGTTATTGGGCTACAAATAAGCTTATACGCAGTCATAATAGTTGAAGGCAACATGTTCTTATGGATTAAACTTGGTTGTAAGATGAGTGAATTATCTAGTTTATTGATACCTTTTACTTAATCCAAACAGAAGAAGAAGAAGAAAGTCCTATAACTCCCGACCTAATATCGGAGTGTCTCCAAAAAGGACGCGAGCTCTCCAGAGCCGCGAGTCGCAGAGGAAACGAGCTAGTCCGCAATGGCATCAGCTTAGAAGCCGCGTCTCCCGCAATGCTGCACTTCTTCTCCGCTAAGCTGCCTTCTGAAGTGAGGAAAGCTTCAGACGCATCGCACGAGATTTTGACGGCCACAAAGCTTCTGCAAATGAAGCTTTCCTGGTATTTATATATGTGATTCATTAATTTGACAAAGGCTTTAAAAAGGGCATATTGGTGGGAAAGTTTAATTACTCCAATTCTAACAAAGCCACTCATTCTTCCCGATTCATTGAGGTGCTAAGATTCTGCTCAGGAGAGGCGTCTATGAGTTTGTAGCATCTCATGTGCGCTCTTTTAGCTCATAAAATTTTTTGGCCTATGATTCTCTCACATAAGCAATGAGGACTCTCGATGATTACTTATTCACTTAGGCACTTGCCTAATGATTTATCAACCCGACGCAAAAAGAGGGGTGTAATAAGTTTAATGTCGATGTCCTACTGAGTGTATGTGCGTGTGTCTATGGCATCGTAGCTCTCAAACGGATGTACAATTACTATGCGGTTTGTTATTCATTTGAAAGCCAGTTTCCTTGCGGTAGTTTTTAGCTATGCTTGTTTAATATCAATCCAGCAGTTTAAGAATATCAGCTCTTTTCAATAATTATGTATTTACAGTTGTAGTTGGGGTTTTCTAACGGTTAGGTTATCTTGTTTGCATTTTAAGTGTATTGTGATGATTTCCTGTCCGTATTTTTCAGTTCATATACAACTCCAAACACTTTCATGTCCTTCTTGGAAAACCAAGTTATCCGGCTCAAGGATGTTTCGTACTGCAAGCCGGTGTCATTGAGGTGTACAGACAGCAAGTACAGAACCATCGACGGCACTTGTAATAATGAGGAGCATCCTGAATGGGGAAGACGAGGCGCGCCGTTTACAAGAATCGCTGTTCCGCGGTACGCTGATGGTACGGTTGGTTTTCATTATCATCGTTATATTTGAGGTACGAAAATAGCCAACAGAGCTATGAATTAAGGAAAATTTCTTCTCTCTCTTGGAGACGGCAAAACAGGGCAAGTTGTACTGCAAGTCATTATTATTGTAACCGGTTATTCAACCATGCAACTTGCAGCAGATGATGATCACTTTATCGCTAACTGTTGTCACTAAGATTAGAAAGAATCATCTTTAAAACTTACCTTACAATCGCTATACTATACACTATACTTTCTTTGTAAAACATTTTCATCCAGGCATATACGCCATGCCGGTTGCCCGCAGTGGTCGACCTCTGCCAAACCCACGGGTTCTCTCAACGAGAATCTTCGCTGATCAAGGAGTCGGGAGTCGAGTGCTCAGCAATATGAACATGCAGTGGGGACAGTTCGTGACGCATGATCTGCTCTTCCAAGTTATGGAAGTAACTGGTGAATATTTATTGCTTTTTCTTACGAGTTTCAGTTTTTTAGCACTTTATCTTCGGTTTAATTTTTTCAAGAGACTTTATTTTTTCCAAAGTCTAAGGTAGCAAAATCGCGGTAATGATTTTTCTACCATACACTTGGCACAAAATAAAGTCTCGTGCAGAATCTAAAGCTTGAAAATAATATTTGGATATCTTTATCTTTTATTTCCTCAGACGAAGGAGGTATCCAATGCTGTCTCGGCAACGGTAACGATGTGCTGCCCTCAGAGTGGCAGAACGACAAGTGCATCCCTATATGTGTGCCAGAAGACGATCCTTTCTATCGGTACCATGGAATCAAGTGTTTGAATCTGGTCAGGAGTATTACTACGCCGAGGGACGACTGCAGTTTGGGACATGCTGAACAGGTTACTCCATATAAACAGTTAATTTTTGTATAAGTTCTTATGATGAATCAAGATGCGCCATGTTGTCCGTCAGCCTAATGCCTCAATTAATTAACCTATACATTTTATAGCTTAATTGTCGCAATTATGTATGTAAGTGCAATATTAGGAAATAAAACCTGAGACATCATACTACTTTCAACCTTTCTCATGACCTATGCAGAGTAACTTAAATATGTTATTATGATTAACCAGTTTTAAGGTAAGATTTAGGAATGCTCTACGGTTTGGAAAATACTACCCAAATAAAAATGGAAAGTGTTATCACTATGTCAGCCACATTTCTAAATAAAACAATAGGCGGTAGGTTCCTACAACACCTGAAGACTGTTATAATCTGAACTCAAAATTTGCCGGTACCTACGTATCGTATGAAACTTAACAACAGAATAAGTAGTACTAACTTAACTTAAGGTCTAACCAGGGTAGGCGTTAAGTGACGCTGAAATGCGTCAAATTCAAATCTAGAACATATAACTTTTTTATAGTTTTATCCTCAAATTAATGATATTTCTCTCAAGCATTGGCGTAATTTTGTCGTTTAGTTAAATTGGATAAACCCCATGTCACATACAGATGAACACAGTAACCAGCTACATCGACGGTTCCCCCATCTACGGGTCAGACAAGAAGCTAGCCTCTAAGCTGCGCAGTAAGAGCGGTGGAAGACTCCGTCAGGAGAGCAGGAAAGATTGCCTTAGGGGATTCCTGCCCTCGGTGGATGATAAGTCAGCTGTTTGCGATCTGAGGAATAAATCGGAGCCTTGCTATTTAGCTGGTAAGGACAAATTAAGGTTATTGTTTTACTTATCAAGTTTTACTTCAAGAAGATTACCAGCGACTGTATTATATGCATACTTTTTTCTAACTCAGGTTTCTTTCTCATTAAATTCTATTCTTTCTATTAATCTTCGAGATCAAAGACAATTGATGCGATTCCACGAGACATGCCTGAGCCTCACCGCTCAGTGTTATCTTTATCTTATCGTGTGCCACTGTTGATCCTGGTTTACATGAGTTGCAGTGGTGGGTGAGAGTAAGGGACTATTCCCATTTAATAATCTTATAGGTTTTGTAGCTGTACTAGCTGGTCTCTGACTGGACTTAATTACCTGCTGCAGTCTAAGCATGCTGCTTAGACTGCCTTCTGACTAGCAAATACATACGAATATCAATCTATTGAGATTTGTGTGCTAAGTGTAATATAAAAATATTAGTAAAGAATATATTATATATTCGTTCATATATAAAGTCTGTTGTGAAGGTCCAATTTTTGTGCAAATTATGTAGAGAATGATACGTTGAGGGCTATAAGATCCCTGCAGGGGGAGTCGTGTTGTGTATGCTGCTTAACAATATTATCAACACCAGATTTAAGCCTTTTGCGGTCAATCTCACTCAGAGTCGCGTCAGTAATGGTCAGTCAGTAATGGTTGACCACAGCTTGCTTCGATGGCGCGGGATGCTGTCGGTTCCGGTTGTACCTAGTATTAGACAGTAGTCGTCAAGTTATGTCATTGGCTTAAAGAACTCTGACACCTAGTGTCAGAGTTGTTGAAGCCAACCATTGCGCACTAGAGAAATAAGAATGAAAGAAGTGAGCCGTGAACAGACAACATACAGTTTAAAGATAATAAAATTAGTATAATATCTTTTTATGAATTCCCAGGTGACACGCGGATCAACCAGACTCCTACCCTCGCTATGCTCCATACCCTTCTACTGCGGGAACACAATCGCATAGCCGACGTCTTAGCGACCATGAACCCGTTATGGAGTGATGAGCGACTGTACCAGGAAACACGGAGGATCGTGATTGCTGAGATACAGCACATCACATACCAGGAATGGTTACCAGCGAACTTTGGTTAGGATATATACATTAAAGCGGTTACAACTTATATCAGACGGGCCAGTTTAGGTGATTGGTAAATGCTTGCCTTTCACGCTGCAGATAGTGGGATCGGTGTCGATTCCCACCCAGGACAGATATTTGTGGGCATGAATATGTCTGTTTGACCTGAGTCTGGGTGTAATTATCTATATAGTACCTATGTGTTTACAAAAGAAAGTACCTATTATATGTTGTAGTTCATCAGTTATCTTGTTTCCATAGTTCAAGCTATGCTTAGTTTGGGATCAGATGGCCGTGTTTGAATAATGTCACAGAATATTGTTATTGTTACTATACAAATGGGTAACCTGTTTCTTCTGAAGTAGGTTCAACAAATCACGAGTAGTGTGTGTGAATAACAATGTCCCAGGATATTATAAAAGTAAAAATAGGGCCAAGACTGCATACAAATTTGAGTAAATATACACATGAAGTTTTTCCTATAATACCAATAGGTAATATGATGTTTCCAGAAGCTGAAAATACTCTTAATTGAACTATAAGTCGGTCTAGTTACTATATATTTTGATTCCCAGGTGAATATTACCTCCAATACTACCGCATATCTCCCACGTCTCTGTACTCGCGCGACTACAATGAGGAGGTTAACGCCGGAGTTATCAACAGCTTCGGAGCCGCCGCCTTCAGGTTCCTTCACACCATTATTACTGACAACATCGTCACGTGTCCCGCTGCTTATAATGCAGCGTATGTCTACAGGTACGTAAATAAACACCTAATGCTGACTGTCTTGGATTCTATTTTTTTGTATTTGTTGTTATAGCGGCAACATCATATATCATCTGTGAAAAGTTCAACTGTCTATAATAACAATCGCAAATAAACTTCATAAATAGCAGCGTTTTAAATTATTGGCGGATAGAGGAGTTGATCTGTCCCTTTTTCTGAAAACGCTTGTATGGCTCCACTACGAGTAAGGTCACAAGATAACTATAGCTAGTTTTTAGTTTAACACGACATTTGGATAAATTGATATTCGTTAGTTTACATTTTTTACTAAAAGGTTTTATTTAAAGAAAGGTCCGTAATCGAAAACATAAACACCAAATCCACGTGTCAACATAATGTTTAATTCAAAGCATTTTAAAAAATCAATTGTAACTAGATGTTAAGATTCTCATGGCTTTTTTAAAAAGGATTCCTACTGAATTTTGGAGCCATTATCTTTCTTGGTAGTTTCGACGAAGGACGGTAAAAAATTATAACGGGTAATTCACGTAATTAATTTTATGTTGGATTAGTGCGAGACGGGAAGCGCGGTCGTGCACGGTGCACGTCGTATTCGCTCTGAAGATGATCTCCTGAAGAGATCGAAACTGTTGGCCGAATCCAACATAAATTCATTACGTACGCTTCTCAGGTCAGTTTTAATAATAATACTGCACAGTAGGGCAGAGAATGAGACCATAAAAAAATATAACTGAATAAATATACGAGGCAAACAATTTCTTATAAACTATAAAGAAATCCTAGAATTTGGGTTTTTCTTCGTTAACTTTACGTGCATATCTTTTAACTAACGTGGTAGATCACAGGCGGGCCATTAGAACTACCGCGAAGCGTGCCGAGTTCTGTTGACTTTGTCTGTGTATAATATTATAACGTGGTAGATCACAGGCGGGCCAATAGAAACTACCGCGAAGCGTGCCGAGTTCTGTTGACTTTGTCTGTGTATAATATTATAACGTGGTAGATCACAGGCGGGCCAATAGAAACTACCGCGAAGCGTGCCGAGTTCTGTTGACTTTGTCTGTGTATAATATTATAACGTGGTAGATCACAGGCGGGCCAATAGAAACTACCGCGAAGCGTGCCGAGTTCTGTTGACTTTGTCTGTGTATAATATTATAACGTGGTAGATCACAGGCGGGCCAATAGAAACTACCGCGAAGCGTGCCGAGTTCTGTTGACTTTGTCTGTGTATAATATTATAACGTGGTAGATCACAGGCGGGCCAATAGAAACTACCGCGAAGCGTGCCGAGTTCTGTCGACTTTGTCTGTGTATAATATTATAATATACAGGCTAGCCGAGGAGATGACGTTCAAACGCAAAATTTAGATACTTTATGATGAGGAGTATCCGTATCAGGCGCATGTATATTCTACGATTTTGCGCAGTTTACGAGATAGAATTTTTCGATTTTTTATCAGTTTTCGATTTTTTTCTCGTCCTGTTGAACATTTCTGGTTCAGTTTTATGCATTTATTGGAAAGTTCTAAATTAGGGTTTGAGCTCAGGACTTATAAATTTTCAAAGTATCAAAAAAACGCAAAATCGAAGAACATGCATGGGGGTGATTTGGATACTCCTCGTCATAAAGTGTCTAAATTTTGCGTTTGAACGTCAACTCCCCGGCCACCCTGTATAGTACAAATACACACCGCTTGCTTTCGTTATTTAAGTATAAAATGACTACCATCTTCCTTCCCTCTGGTTGAGCGATCACTTCTTCAATCCATACCTCCTAGAACAGACACCAGAATCCTTCGATGACGTAGTCCGAGGGATCATCGCACAGAACGAAGGAGAATCAGACCCTCACTGTTCAGGAGAGATTACCAACTTGCTGTTTAAGTCGCATAACAAGTGGGGCATGGATCTAATAGCTATGGACATACAAAGGGGCAGAGATCATGGTATAGCTTCATATAATGACTACAGGTATGTGTTGATATTAATGTTAACTCAGATTGGACGCAGAAAGGAAAACCTGTGCAGATGAAGATTTTACTATATAGCTCTCAGATCGTACCCGATGTATCAACCCATCTCTATTTATTAATTTTATTAATTTATGTATATGTAGTACAACCACATTATGCATATTACACATTTAAAAAAATACAAGGTGTTGCATCTGATATGCATAACAATAACCACCAATAAATAAGAAATTATTTTGACATAAGTACATGGAATCAAAACCGAAAAAAGCAAAAACGAAATCTAAAAACTTCAATTGCGTGGTCCATAACTCTAATAACTTTACTTCTTTTTCTCTTCTGGTGCGGCTTCTATCTTAAAGTTTTATAACTATTCTTTTCAGAGACTGCCGCTTGATGAGTCTGACTGTCGTCCCCCGGACGATAGGCTTGTTTCGTTTATGACCCATCCATCCATTGCTTAACTATTTTGTCTGTAAAATTTATCTACCGATTTAGTTTCAGATCCTTATTATTTTTTATTGAATTATCATAAATAATACTCTATGTTATTGAGTTTTATCAATTTTAGGGAAATATGTGGACTACAGAGAGCGAGAACATTCCAAGATTTAGCACGAGAAATATCTCAAGACGTAAGTAGTTTTCATTCAATAAAGTAAATGTATATATTCCCATCCAATGCTAAAGCTATTACATATCAGATACATGGCTTTTATTAGATACTCAACACATATTGAGGAGCTGATAAATCAATGAATAGGTACGAATAACAATTTAAGGCGTCAATTTACCACTAGAAGTATAAATAGGATATAATGTAAATAGTGCTCAAGATTCCAGTTTCACTATACTTATTTTCAGAGAACCGCCGCCGGAAGGATTAAAAATGTGCTCCGGTCATTAAATGAGATTAATTTTAATATGCAGAACAACTTACATTTTCCATTTTTGACAATGACAGTAAAAGGAAAAACAGTGTCCCTTTTATTTTGGTGATGACAAAAATGTTAGTGACAATATGTTCTGAATATTTTGAAATATCAAATCTCCCTCTCAAAATATAGTTAGCTATGTATACCTACCTTCGATTCGATTTCGGTAAGCCTAGCACCCTCATCACTTATTTTGCATAAGTCAAGTGCTAACGACATTCGTGCAATAACTTGCTCATCAATAATGATATGATATTAGTAAAAATTTACTGACGAAATCAAAAACGTACAAGGTACCTTTACATATCTTGTTCCCCTATTATAAATTCCAATTGCTTGAACACGTTTGCTAAGTTATACTAATCGGATTGACATCCAATTAGTTTAAGTTATAAGGTTGAGCTTCGTGATATTAAGGGCATTGGATAGGCCAAATGAGCGCAAAACAAGATTTAACTCAAATTTATCGTACCTTAAATTTCTAGCTACTGGAATCTCATAATAATATACAAAATACTACAATCAAGACCGTTTAAAATCAATATAAACAGTTAAAACTAGATAAATTATAATAATAATGAACCAAACTCATCAACCTTTTTTATTTTCACAAAATCTCAGCGCATAAATATTCTCACCCAACTCTACGAGTGCGTGGACGACATTGATTTGTTTGTTGGTGGGGCCATGGAGCGGGACGTCCAGGGTTCGATACTCGGCCACACCTTCCAGTGCATTGTAGCGGAGCAGTTCTACAGGACCAGAATAGGGGATAGGTATTTCTATGATAATGGGGAGATGGAGCATTCTTTTACACCTGGTAAGTTGGAATGTTCTGCTACAGTACAAATAGATTTAACTTCACTTGAGACCAATCTGTTGTCGGCCCCAAGTAACAATATTACCAATAAATTCAGTGTGATACAGTCAAAGTACTTACACTGTATGTCACCAAAATGAGTCTGATACAGTCAGAGTTCACAATATGGCACCAAAATTAGTGTGATTCAGTCAGAATACACTATAGGGCTACAAAATTAATATGTTCAATAATACAGTCGAATAATATTGTTTCATTAGTAAGTCATTTCTGACGGGGTTGTTTCAAACTAACAAACAAATTTAAAAACTCATTGAATTGTGTTTGCTTGAAATATGTTTTATTGAAATCAAGTTGAAAATCTATGAAATTTCAGTCTGTCAGTCATTTATAAAGCGATCTATAGGTAACGGCCGTTGTTTTTTATATGTTGAAAGCATTGAGAACTTTCACCGGTTCGTTAGCTATCGGCAAGGTTAGGTCACTAGGCTCGCAGTCAGTCCATAGATGGGTGACCACCAAATAGTTTTAATTTCTGAGCGCCCCGTCCTTCGGAGGGCACGTTAAGCTATCGGTCGGTGGTTGTAGTCATAAGACAACATTCGTTAAGGCATGTCAGAGGCCTGGGCGGCTTAAATAACCTGACAAGAACTCTGACACCAAGGTAACCACTGCCCATACGATGAGTAGGTATAAGTAGGATCGAGAACATTAACACTGTTCTTTATATTTTTAGAACAACTTCAAGAGATTAAGAAGACATCAATGGCCCGTCTAATCTGCGATAACACGGATGGGGTCCACTTCGTCCAGCGGAAAGCCTTCGAGATGGAGTCCCCGTACAACCCCAAGTACAAATGCGATGACTACAACTCCATACCGTACGTCGACCTCACGCCGTGGAAGAAACCTAAGTTTGATTTGTTTGACTGATGGTGGATAAAAGACTGAATGTGGTGTTGATAAAAACAGTATTAATAGCTTAAATTCAAGATGATTCACGATTAATTTACTTTTAAAATCCATATGCTTAAGTGTAAATAAACCATATACTTACTATTAAATTAGAAATATTTAAAAATTCGTTCCTGAAAATTGTAGCTCCACCTACAAAGTCCAATTGTAAAGCCGGCGGCCTCGTGTTTCATACGATTCCCGCACAGGACTACTATTTGGTGTAACCCATTTATGTTCATGTATTCCCTGTATCGCTTGGACCTTTACAAACATGTGTAAAGGTCCAAGCGATACAGGGATTTATTTCTATAGTGAGGACTTTGTTTTTAAACTAAAAAGGCAAACGGGGACCGGCTGCAAATTTTTTAACCAATTTTTGACATTTACTATCTGTCAACAGTATTGACGTAACCGGGAATGTGCAGCGCCGTGTGGCGAAAATTAATATCTGTTTAAGACGTTTTTTTTTTCTATTCTTTAAAAAAAGACAACGCCCGCATTAGGTCAATTAATCCGTAACTGGGGGAACTTTACAAACATATAATAGACGGACACAAATTACATCCAGACTCAGAACAACTATTTATGGGTCACACAAATAGTTGTCCGGCGCGGGACTCGAACCCGCGAGGCGACTATCTTAGCCGCTGCGCCACACGTGCAGTCACAAGATCAAGAGTTTATTGTGTATGATTTCATTTCTTTATACTCAAGATCATTTCAAGTGTTCTTTACTTCGCACTGGCAGTGATAACCCTGGCGTAATTAATTTAGCGACTGTTCTCTACCTTAATAACCGGGACAGACAGTTTACGTGCCCTCAGAAGCGAAGCTCATGAATTAAACCACTTTCATCGAGCACCTACCTTTAGACTGACTGAGTGCCTACATAGGTGCACTCCTATACAACATGTAACTTAATTAACGCACATCCTGAAAATAATTTGTTCAGAATCGTTTACTGAATCGATTAATATGATTTTTAATATAGGTAATTTATTATTCCAAAAAAGTTAATACTACGGAAATTATTGTCATATTAATCCTGTACAGTCAAAACAAATTGAAATGGACTGTAAGTCAAAGTAATAAGACATTTAAAATCGCAGTTTTATTTGTATTCATAAAAATTCCATCATTCAATACAAAATAAAGAAAAAGAAACTTTATTCCAAGAAACCAATTTAGTAAATACCAATGCATATACATGTTAAATTAAAAATTCAGTGTATGTATTATGATTACAACATAATATTCTAAATGGGGTGTTTGAGGGTGTGCGTTAATTACGTTACATGTTGTATTTCACATACGGAACGGTGTGTGCGCTCAATTTTAAGTTACAAATATTAATAATGTAAATAAAATCAAAATGTGTATAATAAAACATTTAATTAGTTACTCATGTATATATTTACATAATAAAATATTTAACAAGTCATGTTTATTTTAATAACCTACAAAATATTGTCCTAATAAATTATCACATTATTAAAATATATTTACCTCATTTATTGCACTCCTCAAATATATATTTATTCTAGTTCATATCTTTTTGTCACCTTTAAATTTAAGTATACTTACAGTTATTACAGAACTATTCCTACAGTGAAAAATACCTAATATACTTAACCTAGCTTAACTCATTAATATATAGGGTTATCTGTAAAACACCAACAACCTCTCAGGATTAAATGGCTATCATCATAAGCAACAATTTTTGTTTTACGAGTTCGGACATAACACAATACATGAAAAAAAAAATGTGAGCCGTCACGGGACGCCTGGCAGATGTGAAACATCGACATTATTTTATAAAAGTAATATGCAGAAAAGAGCATATTGTGATAGGAACTAAATATGTCATAATGATAAAATAAAATATTACTATTTTTCCAGATAACGATGACTATTTATTGAATAAACATTTATTTTCATTAAATACAAAAATTTACGAATTTATTTCAAATCGTGACTACTTAATTCGTTTAATCAGTGACTTCAGTCGATTGCGCATGCGCGTCGATTGCGCATGCGCGTCAGCGTTGCGAAGCGTCGCCACGCCAGAAATCGGTTTTACGTGCGGCTATAGATGTTTCACATCAAAAAAATGTTTTTAAATGCTTTTGTTGTACCGTCGTACCATTTGTAGGTCTATGTTGCATTCATACCCGTAAGGAAGACGCGCGAACGACGCCAAGCCCGCGCGCCTGCGATGCTCGTAGAGTTACAAACATCCAAGCGGGAAATTAAATTAATGCTTATTATTGTTAGAAAATTAAATGTTATCAAAAGTTGTAGAACAAAAGTTGTTGTGTATGGTGTTAACTATCTAGGACTCCGAGGTTGTTGGTGTTTTAGAAATACCTATATATAAAAGCAGAAACTGACAGACTGATCGATTAATGCACAGCTGTAACCTCTGGGTCTAGAAACATGAAATTTAGCACAAATATTCCTTAAAAGACGTAGGTACGTGTGTTAAAGAATATTATTTATTTCTATTTATAAAAATTCAATCTCTAAGGGGGTGAAAAGGGGTTAATATCGAACTCACAACAACTTTTCTTGGTCTGATCAACTACAAAGTTGGCATTTATATTCTATAAAGGATTTAATGAAACACGTCTCATAGATTTTTAATATTCAACCCCGAAAGTGTTAAAACAAACGTGGACATATCTGTCAGTGAATCAAACAGTCCGCCAGTCAGTTTCCTCTGTTAAAAATATGATCTTGATATAAATCAAGATGATATAAATCAAGATATAAATCAAAATCAAACATCGAAGAGGTTAGAACGATTAATCGTTCTAACCTCTTCGATGTCTGATTTTGATTAGCATGCGGGCAAAAGCTAATACGATAAAATCATTTTAAGGCACGACCCCTTACGCTAGAGGATGCAGGTTTGATTCTTGCTCGACGATAAAAGAAGCACGGTGAGCACGTAAAGCCGTCGCTCATGTACCTGACCTCTTTCCGGTCGTGTTGCGATGGGAAGCTATCGGATCATGAGAGTGATGGTATAGAAAGTACCCCTGTGTACCCACACACACTTGTGCACTATAATATGTCCGGCGCAATAAGGGTTACCATATTATTATGTAAATAGAGGGATTCCTGTCTGCCTAAAATGCCTGAATTTTCAGTAAAATGCCTGTCCAAAGCAAAACACTGTAGGTAATAAGGATATTTATTACTGATATTTGTCAGGACATTATTTTTTTAATAGTTCTTTCTTTTCTAATATATAAACGTAAAAATCTTCACGAGATACAGTTTTGCATCTATGCAAGCACGATGCGCGCGCGGGCGCGAAATATAAAAATGCTTGTCTCAGACCAATGCCGGCCGCACGCCTGTCTAAACCTTAAAATGCCTGTCAAATGCGGCTAACGCTTGTCATATGGTAACCGTAGGCGCAATGGCTAATCTCCATTGAGACAGGCCTTCTATCCCAAATTCAAATATTATGTTACTTACATAAACTTGTGATATCAGCAAGTCTACCACAAGTTCATGTAGTTTACTTGCTCGATGATGTCATCACCATCATCATATCAGCCGAAAGACGCCTATTGGTGGACAAATGGCTCCTCTAAAGATCTCCACGACTGCCTTGAGTTTGCTGACCATTGTAGAGATCCTTGAAGGCCTTTGTCCAGCAGTGGACGTCTGCCAGCTGATATGATGATGATGACATAGCCAATGTTTGTATGTATGGAATTTTTCTATCTCACAGGTTTGAGTTTTAGTTCTAGATCAACAGGTTCCGATCATTTTTGTCTTTACCCCAGAATGTAGTTAATTTGCTCTGCACATTGCTTACAGTAGTTACGAGTTGCGTTATACCTGGAAATAATAAAATAGGCTTTATGTTTTGTAACTTTACGAGCCCTATCACCAGTCAATGGTATACCATTCAGGGGCTCTACCGGCTAAGTCACCGAACATCGTTTTCGTGAATGGCGTTCAAATAAATAAAGGTTTAAAATGACTTAATCAATCGTTAAATCGGCTTCAACGTTGATAATCGATTCCGGACCATTTATGACGTCACATGTGCTCATGGAACCCCATTTAACGATTAATTACGTGATTTTTAACCTTTATGTATTTGAATGCCATTTAAGAAATCGATGTTCGGCGACTTAGCCACTAGAGCCCCAGGTATACCATTGACTGGTGATGGGGCTTTACAAATACAATTCACGGATACAAAGTATACCCGGGCTCAGAACAACAATATGGGTCACACAAATAGTTGTCCTCTGTTGGATTCGAACCCGAAAATCGAAGGCGCCGCACACAACACTTGCCATACGAAATAAAAAATATTAATAAATATATTTAAAGGTCCAAAGCTCATTAAAGCCACTCGGCACCCACCCAACACCACATCGTCACACGGCGTCCACTCGTTGTCGACAGGTGGTGACGCTTCGGAGTTGATATACAACATGTAACGTAATTAACGCACACCCTCAAACACCCCAATTAGAATATTATGTTGTAATCATAACATATACACTGATTTTTAATTTTAACATGTATATGCATTGTTATTTAATAAATCAGTTTCTTGGAATAAAGTTTATTTTTCTTTATTTTGTATTGAATCATTGAATTTGTATGAATACAAATAAAACTGCGATTTCAAAAGTCTTATTACTTTGACTTACGACTCATTTCATATTGTTTTGACTGTACAGGGTTAATATGACAATAATTTCCGTAGTTTTAATTATTTTAAGAATAAAAAATTACCTCTATTAAAAATGATATAAATCGATTCAGTAAACAATTCCCTAATGAGCTGTGACCTTAAATACTATAAAACGAGTGTGCTTAAGAAATAAGACCACACGACTGAAGTAAAACTTTTTTAGCTCCATCTACGAAACGTAACTGGCTATTAGAGAAAGAAAGAAAGAAAGCAAATGTGTGCTTGCACCTCCTTCCCTTACCTACGATATACGAAACATTATTTTTAAAAATCCCTGTATTTATATTATTATATATTAACATACCCGAGGGTTTAACAATTCTTTCGAAGAAGGGTCTCTTGTACAGGCGTTGCGATTCTAAGCGCTGGTCCTCTGTCACCTTGCGGTCGTCGAGATGGTGGAGGGAAGGGAACTGCGATATTACGAACAATCTGGAACAAAATATGTTTTAATAAATATCTTAGAACAACTAACACACTGCCATCTGATCCCAAATCCCAGAGCCTGTACTATGGCAAACAGACACTGATAAACATAAATATATATTTCTAAATACGTTCATATTTTAGATAAATTACAACGAACACAACTAATAATCGTGCTCCTCACATCCTGGGTAAAGATCGAACCCACGACCTCTAACCACTAGACCCGCTATAATCAACCTGCGGCCGCATGTGGCCCGATAGGCTTTTGTTATTGCCCATCTGAAGTTACAAATTAAGTAACTGCATCGTTAGCTTGAAATTACGTTTTAATTAGGACCTAAATAATTTTCGCTTGCGGCCCTTGACAACATGACTGTAACATGTTTGTTGCTCTTATAAAAAAAAAGGTTAAGTATGGCTACACTAAACCAACAGACCAGTTGAACTCAAAAAATATTACAAATCGGTTTAGAAACATACTTAGACTTTTATTAGGAAATGATAGTTTCATACGGCCTCTCACGGCAATACAATTTTAACGAACCTGTTCTTCTAATTATATTCTAGCTTGTATGATTTAATAATACATAAAGATAACAATTAAATAAATTAAAACTATAATGATTTTTAGTTTAGAAAATAAATAGGTATAAGCGTTTTTAGTTAAGGAATGAAAGAAGGTCTGTCGAGGAAGTCGTTTTGTGAGCTTCTATGAGTCCCCTACAAGTGACGTCATATGTTAGTATGATTTGTTTTTACTAACAGAACATTTAAATGTACATAACTTCTTTGGTTTCATTGCAATTTGAATGTTGTTTTCACTGTTAGGCTTTAGTCGGTACCACTACTTAAATGGTCCATTTTGTATGTAGTATATTCTGCCAAGAAATGGCAGACAGCGGCGAAACCTAGAGTTAAACTTATTTGGATTATAACCTACTTTTCTGGTGCCTAACGAGTACTTATCATGTAATTATGTTAATAAGGTACAAAATTAAAGAACTGCTATATTCTTACCTGTACTGTAAATACTCGTAAAAAGTGCCTCCGTTGAAGTAACTGGGCGCGGCGGGGTTGCCCATTAGTGAGAGGAACTGCAAGTTGGGACATGATTCTTTCAGCTTGCCCACCCACGGGTATAGCGATTCAATCTTACAGCGATTTAACCTGTAAATAAAATATATTATTTTTGTTATGTCGTACGCATTCTTTAGATATTCGTGCGATTAAGGCGATTGGCACACTGCCCCGCATGACGCAGCGTAGTGCGTGAGTGCGTGTTCTAACGTTGCATGTAAGTATCTCCGTTTGTATAGAACACACGCACAGTCCAACGCACAGAAACTGCATCCACGCGCGTTTCACCGCGTATCACCGCCGCCCATGGATACTCGCGATACCAGAGAAGTAGCGGGTGCGTTGCCGGCCTTTACAAACAAGTGTTGCTGACCCTTCCCCCCACCCCAATGAGCTCTGGCGACCTTTCTCACACACGGAAACACAACATTAAAATGATTAATGTTATTATTAAGGTATGTCTACTGTAAGGTGGAGGTAGTTCCCCAGACGGGCTGCTCTTTGAGCGAATGAAAGCTATGCCCTACTTCTCTATTATTCATTATCAATCGGTAAAATTTTGAAATAAAGAAAATAATACTTGCCATAATAATTCCAATTTGGGCAGTGGCGGCAGATGGCTGTTTTCTGTGATTGGATTGTCATCTGCTATTAGTGATGTTAGGTTTCGAAAGAATACGAGAGCGTCCAAGTTTCTGAAAACGTAGTAAATCAGGATATAGACTAATGGCTCCAGTTGTCCACTGCCACATGGCGGTGCATACCCCTCGTCATCGCGGGGACGGCGGAGGAAGGTACGGTAGGGGGGACCGCCTAATCAGATTCGATAAAGTATAAAAATTACTAATTTCTTTTTTTAATTGTTCAATATTTTTATGCACATACGAGTATTCTCGTCTATATATCAACATTATCAAGCAACAATTAGAATGTTTATTTCTTTAAAGCTTGTTCTAAGTGATATATAATACTAAGGTTACAACTAAGAGCTACATATATACATATAGCTCTTTATTCAATTTAAAAATGGTCTCTGTATCACCACTAAATTTGTAAATCAGCTATGCATTTTTGCTCATTAGCTTATTATTATTATTAGTTTTTTATCATTAGTAATAGATTATTAACATTGAACCAATAAACAACTTCTGCTGCTGTTGCTTCACAATATTTAGACGAGAATGTCGATCAACAAATTTAGAACAAGAATTAAAGCCAAATTCTATAGCAAGGCATATTACAAAGTGTATGATAAAACTGCTTGGGAATGCGTAGATTTAATTCAACGCATTTAGATGAGAAAATTGTAATTAAATGATAATTTGTCCTGATACTTTTTTTAAAAGGATACCTACTGAGTCTTTTTGGCAGTGTTTCTCAGTAGCTGCCACGTCAAGCACAACACGGTAGGGAAAATAATACGATTAAAAAAAATATTTCACTATGACTACCAGAGTAGCTGACCAAGAATAGCCGACGAGCTAGAACAGAGCTTAATTAAGCTATAGCTGTGCCCCGCGGTTTTACCCGCCTTAAACTTTATAAATTATCACAGCTCCTCCCCCGTAGTATATGTTGACCCGATCTCTTAGTAATGTTCATGCAAAATTTGAAGTAAATCCATGCAGTACTTTTTGAGTTTAGCCCGGACATACATACAGACAAACAGACTAAAATTCAAAAACTATATTTTTGGCTTCCATATCGATTGTAGATCACGCCCCAAGTATCCTTTTAGAAAAAATATTCAATTTACAGTTTTGACTTTCCTACGATTTTATTATATGTATAGATAGATATATTATACTAGCGGCCCGATACGGTCTTCGCTACGCTTTTAAGTATTAGTACAAATTGTTTGTATATGGGAGTATAGAAAGATGTTGACTTTACACTTTTTTAAGACGTTTTTTAAATTTTCTCTACGTACAAACCTTCCCTGGACTTCCACGAATAATTCAAGACCAAAATTAGCCAAATCGGTAAAGGCGTTGTTGAGTTATAATATTACAACGAAAAGTGGCATTGATTTTTATATATATAGATAGATGTCTGGGATAATAATACAGAATAATAATTAAGTATTAAACCAGACATTAGGAAATAACAAAACATCTCATGGGTGCCGTAAAGGCGACTTAAGGGATACACCAGGTAGTCAGGCAACAGCGCCACCTGTATATTAGCTACCACCTAACTGCAGTCGCCAACTTGCATAGGTACCAAGCGCGGTGACTACGGCAAAACCTCTAAACCTCTAAAAACCTTGGCGTGTCATGCTAATCCACTGCTATTAGGGTAATGACAGTGAAAGTATTTTACGTAATTAATTTAATCATAATTAACGCGCATATTAATTACTGTTTAAAAAACAGCGTTTAACTTTCGTTTATTAATCCTATGTTTGTTATTTGAATTGTTTGTTATGTAAAACCTAACTATTTCTATTCTAATAAATAAAAGATTTATCAACATCAGATTACAAGCCATGGGAAATCGATAACTTTCTCCTTTTTAGGGTTCCGAACTCAAATGCGCCAATGAAGCCCTGCTATTTAAGCACCGCTGTCCATCTAGTCAGTCTGTCAGCAGGCTATATCTTATGATCAGTTATAGGCAGATAGTTTAAGTTAAAGTCTAACCTAACCTAATTGAACGTTACAGACGCCAGCACATCCAGCTACCCAAATCTGTCAAATTTCTTTTATAGATTTTGAACTTTATCAGAGAAGCATAAGGTTCATTTTCAATTGGGGAAATTTGACAGATTGGGGTAGCTTGATGTGCTGGCGTCTGTACCTAACCATTTCTTATCTAATAAAAAAAAGAATTATCAACATTGGACTACAAATGATGGGAAATTTCCTTTTTGGACATTTTATCTTTACCCACAAAATATCCATGATGAATGTCTAACTATTATACAAGTTTTGTACAAATTAGTATTTCAAAAAAGAGTTAAAATAATAAAATAAACAGTGTAAGGATTTGTTGTTATGATAGGCATTCACAATAGGTGATTGCTAACAGTGATCTCTTCTAGACAACCTTCAGATTGACTAAATATAGTAAGGATTTAGGTGTAGGGGTAGTGTACGTAAACTTCTATTAGTCCAAGTATAGTACTCATTACCTTCAGTCAGGTACAGAGGACAGACCATAATATGTCCAGGACACCACACTCACCATGTCCTTTTTGCCACATATAGATGACTATGCTGAGGCTGTGCTGAGGTTAAAATGCTCATTTATCATTTTTTTTCCATCTACCAGTATCAAACCAGATATATTATTTGTGGACTCTACTAGGTATTCTAGAATAACAATTGGTGTGCCGTGTGGCTGATGGCAATGATTATCACTACCCCATCCCGTGGCAATAACTACCAAAGAACGGAGATTAAGACAGAGCATCTATCTGTGAACTATGGCCATCATATTGCAATTGCCTAGCTGTTTGCAAAATGTCGTAATTATGGCATATCCTCCCATTATTGGGGAAAGTCCTTGTCCAGCAGTGTACATAATTGGTAATGATTGAATAATATACTTACGTGATTTTATTGTGACTGATGTCCAGATACTTGATATGATCAGAGAACCTTTCTACTATTGTCTTAGGTATTTCATACAGCCTCTCATATGCTAGTGTTAACTTATCTGAATCTTCTTCATTCTCTACCGTCGGATCAACCGATCTGTAATGTGTATAAAATCTCAATTAAATTCTAACATTTCAGTAGAATAATCACTACCGTGATTCAAATCATTGTGATGTTTACTATTCAATATATTGAACTGAAAAGTATAAAATATTTGCATCCACTAATAATAATAATATCTAGGGACAATGTCACACATATCATTTTAGCCCCAAACTAAGCAAAGCTTGTACTATGATATGTAATGATATCATCCTGGGTGTGCATGGCAGGCAGTCTCAATGGAGATCAGCCAATTGTGCAGGACATATTAAGTGCACAAGTGTGTGCTTACACATTCTATTCCATCACTATCATGATCCAATGACCAGCGACACAACTGGAAAAAGGTCTAATAAAGTTAAAAATATAGATCTTTCCTATCTTACCGTAGCCTAGTTGGTAGTGCTCCTGCCTACGAAGCTGGTGGTCCTGGGTTCGAATCCCGGTAAGTGCAAATATTTGTGTGATGAGCACGAATATTTGTTTCTGAGTCATAGATGTTTTCTATGTATTTCAGTATTTATCTATCTATATAAGTATGTATATAGTCGCCTGGTACCCATAGTACAAGCTTTGCTTAGTTTGGGGCTAGGATGATCTGTGTGACATTGTCCCTAGATATTATTATATTAGAAAATATGTTAGGAGAACTTATGCCAACACTGGATTCCAATGTAAGTAAGTAATAAATAAGTAGACTGGTCTGTTAGCCTTGTGGTTTGTGACCCTAACTGCTAATCCAAAGGTTGTGAGTTCTTTCCCCACCCGGGACAAATATTTGTGTGATTAGCAAGATTATCTTGTGTCTGAGTGTATTTCAAACTATCGGTTGTCTGGTTGCCATAGTTCAAGCTCTGCCTACTTTGGGATCAGATGGCAGTGTTAAAGCAGTCCCAAGGTATTAATTTAATAAATACAATGCAGTACTAAAATAAACCATCATCCAGCAAAACCATTTTTTTTTAAATTGGCTTGGTAATTTTTCAATTGAAATCTGTGTCAAACTCAAATTACACTCAACTATTTGATTGTGAAAAAGTGAATAGTTATTTAATTATCCATCTCTATTTTATCTATAAATTTTATATATAAAATATTGACAGAAGTACCATCCAGAATATAAATTTTCTCTAGACAATAACAATATTATAATATGCAAGAGATAGTGGAAACTTACGCAATGATATCAGGTGGTATTGGAGTCACTGACATGTCTGTAATGGAGTCCACTAAAGCTTCTCTAGAGACATCAACTGATATCACACTGTTGTCTCCAGCTTTTGATGTGCTTGGATAGCTAAAAACAAAATTCACTTTTAAAAACTGGAATGCAACACTGATACTATACACAACACTGATATGATAGCAAATAGTGATATGATAGATATGGTTTAACAAAATGCAAGAAACAATTTCCTACTTCCTAGTAGGCGTGCCACTAAAGATTAAGATTCTAGTGTGTAAAAATTTGCACTGATTATGAATATCTATAGAGAATTTAGGAGAAACCTGGCATGAAATTCATGTACCGATGGATACAGTACCGACAAGTAATACGTTTTTAATTAACCCTGAGTTGTGACTCTGGTGGATATTAATTTATTTTTATGTAACTTAGTATAACTAGTCACATTCGAAATATGACCATGAGAAGTCAATTAAAATTTAGACGGATTAATTACAAATAACACATATCTAATATGAATCTTACCTGTATTACAGTTAAAATAAATCCCGATTTCTATTGTTTTGATTAGTTATTTGAATTGAATAGTTTTACCTCTACATGAATAAAATAAAAAGAAAAATTAAGTTTAACACTTTTGTAAACACAACACAAAAAGTGAATTGAAAAGAGGACTAAGTGTTTCCAACTTTTTATAAAATAACGAGGATATGAAAAAAGCTGAATAGTAGTACTTTTTTTGGGTAATTTATATATTAGTTTACGAGATAGATTAATTAATATTGTTATTTTTAACGTTAGGCAGCTGAATTAAAATCTAAACCCAGAGTAAAGTATTCAGCACATACATAGTATGTGTTGCATGTTGCATACTTTACTAAGGATTTAGGGAATAAACTATTAAAAATATACCGAAATCAAAATAAATTATGAATTTATAATCATCAATTCAACAGAATAAGCTTCAAGGGACTTTAAACTAAAAATCACTTAAATAATAATTGGTCGTATCGGAGTCCCATTTACAGCAAAAGATGCGAGTTTACGAGTTTGTCATTAGTGTAGATTGTCTTTACTTCAGTAGAGTGATGTGCCTCCTTTTTAGGAGATTAATTATGTAGCTATATATATCATATACTATCATCATATACTACTGACACCAAACTAATACGAATAATACAATATAATATACTAAATAAAAGCAATGCAATCACCTACCTGTTCAAATAAGATTGATCGTGATCCATCTCAAGGTTTTTCAATACTTATATTCTGCATCAGACACATAACAATTAATAAAAAAAGCTTGTAATAATAATTAACTTGACGAACACTGATTTTGTATTTAAGTGGTATATAGTGGTAAATACGATATCGCAGTTGTCCATGTGCACGTCTTATCTCTCAAGTCAGTCTCGAAACGGAGGGAACAGCGGAGGGAGAGATAAGCTAAATTGTTTATTTGTGTATATAGGTGGTTTGATAACGTTCTGGGGTATTTCGTCATTTCATTGATAAGCCTTTTAAATCAATACTAGCCATTACAGATTGATATTGAATAACAAATACTTTATATAAACAATAAATTGTTAAAAATAACTGCTAAATAATAAAATCTCTATAGAAATAAGCAGTACCTTAAAATTTGTACCTACCTACATGTTATTTTCCTCTTACTACTCTTGTTACTTTTTATCGAGTGTAGTTATATGAATTATTAAAAATAATAATGAATTTGTCATTAAAGTATCATACAAGAGTACGTAACTGTACGTATTTAAAAGATTAGCAAGACATCTCACACACTTAATACTGAAACAATTGTGATGAAACTGCAAGGAAATAGATTGGACCTTGAGAAAGGAAATATGCTAACTGCTGGTGACAGTTCTCTATACTCAATAAATTATGAATATCATGCAAGCTAATATCGATATAAAACATTAAAAATAATAAATGCGAAAGTAATTCCGTCTGTCTGTCTGCCTGTCGCGCTTTCAGGCTAAAACTACTGAACCGTTTTAAATCAGATTTGGTTCACTGATAGTCTAGAGTCTGGGATAGGACATAGGCTACTTTTTTAATACGAAAAAGTGGTTGAAAGGGAGTTTGAAAAGTGTTATAGCGCTAAAAGCTTGAAATTTAATTCTTAGGCTGTTGATCTTATGATGTTTATAAAAGTTTTACTCTCAAGGGTGTTAAATAACAATAGGGAATACGGGGTGGAAGTTTGAATAGAAATATGTGAGGTTTATGTGAATGTTAGAACGTTTATTCTGATGGAACATTTACGGAGTCGTTACAAAATGTGTCAATCCAAATAAAAGCTGTGTTGTGAAATTAATTATTTCATTATTCCTGTCTTCGTGAGCAAGGGCAATATAACAAAACTACGTTTAATCGTAAGTATTACACACAGGACATATAATGTCACTAATAAAATAACATTTGTACTAGCACAGACTTAATTATCTGTCAACTGTAATTTTCTCAGTTAATTTGCATCACTTGACTCGTACATTTGGACATTTCGAATCATAAGTTGAAAACAATGTGTCATATTCTCGGTTTCCGAGATATATTTCAAAATCTTCGTATTTTTTAGTTTTGACTAGGGTTCATGTTCATAAACTACTTGGTTTCAGGTTACGTTACATTTTTTTTTTATGAGTGTAACATGGAGATAAAACAATGGTCACTTAGTTAGGACATTTTATATGTAGGTATCAGATCAGGAACTATTTTACTTGCAGTTGCAACTATTGACATAATTAAATATTGGTATATCATATTATATGCATGGAACAACTTTTGTGTGCCCCATAGATGGTATTGTTGTTGTTATTGTTTTAATTTGGAATTTTGTCTGTATTCATGAATAACATGTTAGTAGTGCGGGCATTATTTAGTTTTAAAACTTATTGCTTTCCAGCAGTATTTAAAGTATTTCTTTAGAAGTTAAAGGATGACCTCTGTCTCAAATCTATATCTATTTTAATATTTGAGACATCAAATACCTACATTTTTAGCCTAGTTTTAGCTTAAGCTTAAATACATTTAAGCTCTTCTGCTGAAGTGATTATAATTGTAAAAATCACATAATTATACTCATGATGATCAAACAGAGGATTTCTTTGACTTCATATTTTTGATATAATTATTTCTGTTTAATATTTAGTCTAAATTCAAATCTTAACGGCAGTTTAGATTTCAATTAAGTTTAAAATGACACATTTTATTAAATTGGAAGAAAGCAAAACAATTTTATTATATTATTGATGTGTAACATCTATCATCTTCGCACGTTATTTGATTTGAACAATGAATGGGCGCGGGGGTGGAGAGACTGCTGTGAGACGGTCCTGTCGGCCAACATAGTGTATATTCGACATTATGAATATATTGGCTTCACATATATTTCATCTCAATTTTATTGTAACTTGTCAGATCTTACCATTATAATACTACTGTACTGTAAGGCTCGCTCATTTTTATACCATTTCGATTGTTGACCGAAGCAGGTTTTGTTAGGAATTCGTATGATGAAGACTGGCAACCTTATAAACTAAAACGTCATTCATTTGTTGTTGACACGTCATGACACCGTCCACAACAGCTGTTGCTGGCAAAATAATATCGATAACAAAATAGGAATTCAAAAACATTTATAACACAAGATCTGCGTAAAACATGGACGTAAGTATTGTACCGTATATTTTTGTTATAGTTTATTAAGTTTGGATGCAATAATTGTATACATAACCTTCTTTGCAGGAGAGTAACATTCCAATCGACATTAACATAGGAAAGTTCCAAGACTGGTTAATAAGTCGTCGTCATGTTAATAAAGAGTGGCAGAAGAGTATTGCAGCGGCGAGAGAGAAGATTAACAATGCGTTACAAGATATGCCTGCCCATGACGACATAGCCAGCCTGTTGGCAGGCAGTTATATCAACTACTTTCATGTTCTGAAGATTATAGACATTTTGAAGGAGACCGAGGCGGATACGAAGAATTTATTTGGCAGGTGCGGTGTTATATGCAATTGCTTTTTTTATTCAAACCTAAGTCAATAAGCATACAGGCTATGTGATGGTAAACACTAGTGATGCCTGGGTTAAGCCAAAGTTAACCCAGGAAGACTCAAGAACATAACATGAAGTTATCATTATTTCATATATTCTGTTAGGTCAGTGTCATGCCATAAAGACATTGTAACGGGAGCCCAATGTACAAATAGGAGCTTTTTTACTAGATTTTTAACTTAAAATTAACAAATATATTTTTTAAATTAAAATTAACAAATCCACCTATTCACATTAAGTAAGTTATTGAGACTATTTTCCCAGAATTCCCTATATATTATCTATTTAGATAAATGATATAACTACTCGTGAGGATTGGGTAGAATGCAATATCAGAATGCTGTTGCTGATATGCCCTAGTACTTCACCAATAACCATAAACCATACCAAATTTACATTATACGGAAGTAATAACTTACAAAGCCAAGAAAGTCGCTTTTTTATGTTCAATAGTATCTTTGAAAGCCAGTTGAAACAGGATTTACTGAGCTTGATCTGACACTGCCCATGCTCACTATAAAAAGTAGTATGGCTCTCATGTTTGCATCATATAATGAAAATTTTATGACATTGTTGCAGGTATGGGTCACAGAGAATGAAAGACTGGCAGGATATTGCCAGGTACTATGAGAAGGAGAACTTATATTTAGCAGAGGCAGCACAAATATTTGTAAGGAACATTAACTATGAGATACCAGGGCTTAAGAAGCAGATAGCTAAGGAGGAACAGTTACAAGTGGTATGTAAAGGCTATTTTACTGTGACTAAGATAGATGTACCTTTATTGTATGGTGTTGTAAGTCATAATAATAAGCATCAAAATAGAATAGAACTGTTTTGTATCACTATACTATCACACTCATTCACTAGTCAAATGAGGCACTAGGCAGTTGCATTTACTGGATAGTAAGTAATCAGCAATTTATAGAACTAAGACATGCTGTCAGTTTATAGATGGATGACAACAAGAGTTCTCAACTTCTGCATGCTTCAGAGAGCAGATTGAGAAGCATTGTCGGTCACAGTTGTTGTCATTAGACAACAGTGATTAAGCCTTATCTATGCCCATAGGGTGGCTTGAACAACTCTGTTACCATCTAGGAAAATTATTTTATTATTATCATTCTCACCCTTTTCAGGAATTGGAAAAAAAGCAGACAGATTTCCTGAAGAATGAATCATCAAGCAAGGCTGAGTTCCTGACCTTATGTAAGCAGCTCGGCATCCAGGGTGACAGGATTAAGAAGGAGCTGGTTGATAGATTACAAGAGTTGCCAGAAATATATGACAAGGTGAGAGCAACTTAATATTCAGTCTAATTTATCAATCTCAATGGTGATTTGCTTTAATAACTGTCATCATCATGTCAGATGAAAGACATTAAATGCTGGACAAAGGCCTCCCCAAGAATTATGGTGGTATGCTGTACTACCTACCCACAACCACAGTATGATGGTCATAATACACAGTGATACTATGCTGCCTCTTTAGTTTATGCTAGTTCGATCCAAAATCAACCACAAGGAGTGCAGTCTGTGGACTGCATTTATATACTTTTCCTGCCACCGAATTCCTGGAGAAAAATATCTGAATTTTTTCAATTAATGTTAAAATATTTTAGTTTCTTAATATATTCCAAGTTACGATTTCATGTCATTATTTTATATTATATTATGTACAAATTTTGAAAAAAATGGAATGGGCAATGATTGTTACAAAGGGAAAACCATTGTCATTGCACCCGTGGGAAATAGCTGTGAGTGTGAATGTAAGTATTTTGAAACGAATACTTATTTTTAATTCCAGATAGGAAAATCGCTCAAACCACTCCAACCGGGCATAGAACTGTACTCTGCATTCGCAAAATATATTCTCGGTGATAAAGCATCAGAGGTGTTGCCACTTCTGCAATATGTGGTGGAACATGGCAACACTACAGTGTATGAGTGGAGTTATGGAGAGCCGCCATTGAGTGTGGAGCCAGATCCCGTGCATATTGAGTTGGATAATGAGGACCTAGGAGCAGGAGATCAGGTAAGTGTACATTTTACTTAGCCTCTCACAGTGATAGATCAACATTTTCTGCACAGCATGTTGCACAAGCATTAGTCGTATAAGTTTTTGTAAATCGCTATCGAATTGGGTTTAACCTGTAATGCTAATATATAAATAAATAAAAAACATATGGGGCGGTCTTTGGGTACTGCCAATAGTAGTAAAAACTATTTTTTCATTTCTCATATTCTGAAAGTAGTGTTCATTTGATCCGAGGAGTGAGTGGAAGATGGTACTTCTCACCTTTTGGCTGTAAAGACTCGTAGTAACTGCTTTCCTCTCTATTGTGGGAATAAATTGAAAAATAGAACTAATAGATTTGTGTGAGGCGTCGACTGTAAAAAATCTATCATAATAGAGAAAAAAGTGCAAAACGCCAGAAAAAAGTTTTCACGATTTCACAAAGTGTATAAATGGCCAGTGTGAATAAAAAAAAAGAACTCCCATCTTACGAATATTCGATCAGGTCACGTGTTTAACATTTTTTACCCATCCCAAAAAAGTGCACAACGCTGCTAAAGAAGTTTTCAGTTTAAAATAAATAAATAAATATCGGTTGGTGTGATTCATAATCAGTGTAAAGCAAAGGGATAATTTTCTCCGTTTTTTTTTAGATAGATTTCGGTGATACGGGTGCTATAGACTTCGGTTCGCTCGATGCGCCCGTTGAGATAGACTTCGGTGAAGGCGACGCAGGCGCTGAAATCGATTGGGGCAACATCGATGTAGCTGCACCTGAGAATATTGTGAGTATACCAATTAAAAAGCAACTTTATCTTTGTACTAACAAAGTGTGTTTTTGAGTATGCTTCGGAATCAATTAAATTTATGTAACATTTTTTATTTTTTTACGTGGTGGAAATGCTCTAGTCGGTTACTCGAACGATTTCGCCAGTACCCCCGCTGTACACTGAGCGTCCGCGCGACTCACCCGGGGAGGGGAGGGGCCTGAATGCCTCCCCCCTATAGTGCCTAAAGCGTGTGTGCACACGTGTATATGTGTGTGTGTGTGAAAGAGAGATAGAGAGTGAGAGAGAGTGCGTGTGTGTATGAGAGATACAGTGCGAGAGAGAGTTCATGTGTGTAAGTTTGTGGTGTGAAAAATAGAGAATGCTCCTATGTTTGCGGCCCTCCGAAGCGTATTTCTTAAATAATGGAACCAAATCCATGTCCAGCAGTGAACGACTTCCGGCCACATGATAATATAGTATGTTGTCGTCTGTTCCTTAATAGACTTAATAGTAGTGTTGACACTTGACTTCAACGATGTTATCCCCAGGACCTGTCAGCAGAAATGGCGACAGTGTCGCTAGAAGAGTCAGGAATAGTGGTGGAGGAGCAGGGAGTGTGCGGAGGGGTGGCGCGGGGGAAGGATGCCCTTACGCTCTTGGACAACCCGTCGACCAGGAACCAGATCATCGATCAACTAGTTGAGGTACGTACGATATCTAATAATGTTAGTGTTACTACGTTAAAAAACCAACCAATTGCGAGGCGGACTTGCATACGAAAGGTTCTGTAACATCGAATAAGAAATAGCGATTGGTTTAATCAAGAACAGCGGTGGGTAGGTAGGTAATACATGGGGATAGTAGTAATACGTCTAAGCTAGGGTTCGTGGGTTCGAACCTCACCCAGGATAAGTTTTTTGGTGATGAGCATGATTATTTGTTCTGGGTGTAATTTATCTATAATATGTATGTATTTAGGGCTACTTCTAAAACACCAACAACCTCGCAGTATAAGATAGCTAACACCATAAGCAACAACTTTTCTTCTACAACATTTGATAATTCGTTAGATTTTATTTTCATACAAAATTAAGTATTAATTTAATTCCCCGCTTGAATGTTCATAACTCTACGAGCATTGGAAAGACGCGATACGCGCGCGAGCTGTGCATCGTTCGCGCGTCGTTCTTTTGTTTATGAATGAAACATAGACCTACAAATGTCACGACAGTACATTAATTTTATTTTAATAATTTCTTTTGTCATGTATTGCGTTATGTCCGAACTCGTAGAACAAAAGTAGTTGCTTATGATGTTAGCTATTTAATCGTGAGAGGTTGTTGGTGTTTTACAAATACTTAACCAATAATAATTTATCAGTTGTCTGGTTGTCATTCACAGGCTCTACCTAGTTGAGGATCAGCTGGCAGTGTGTTAGTTGTCCTAAGATATTATTTATTACTAGCTGTGCCCCGCGGTTTACTCGCGTTAAACTTTATAAATTATCACAGCTTACAAATTATCCCCGTAGGTGATAGCGTCATAATATGTACCCTATATGTTGACCCGACCTCGTAGTAATATTGATGCAAAATTTGAAGTAAATCCATGCAGTACTTTTTGAGTTTAGCGCGGACATACATACAAACAGACAAAAATTCTTAAAACTATATTTTTGGCTTCGGAATCGATTGTAGGTCACGCACCAAGTATCCTTTTAAAAAAAGATTCAATGTACAGTTTCCACTTTCCTACGATTTTGTTATATGTATAGATTTATTTATAATTACTCTTCAATCAATCAATCATTTATTGCTGAACATAGGTAATTACAAAATATAATACATTTCAAGATGTCAGATGAATGTAGGTATGGTTAATATGTTCTGCCTGATAGGGCATGCAAAATATTATATAACAAATTCACAAATATTAAATACAAAAAATAATGATATAAATTTCATTTCATGTCAATACAAATTTACACTTAAAAATAACACATAAATAAATAAAACAAATTGTATCACAAATGAAGTATTCGCCTAAATATCTAGCTTATCGGTAAAATACTCTTTTAAAGAATAGTACGCCTTACTTATTAAAAGTTCGAGAAGTTTCTTTTTGAATTTGACGATATTATCTTCTCGTAAAATATTTTTGGGTAGGTAGTTTATTAAAAATTTAGGGAGCCATGCTTAACAACTCTCTTGTTAACTTTTGCAGTTGGAATCTTTCCTGAAGATGCGTCTGTACGAAACCAACACGTCCGGCGACAGCCACAGCTTCAGCTTACTGCAGCAGCTGCCGACAGAGAGTACTGCAGCTTTAACTGCCATGTTGGACGCAGTACAAGTGGCTGCTGCCCGACTGACTGCCCCGGAAATCAACCACCTCCATAACGTGAAACATTCACCGAGGTAAATAATAACAACTTATTCATCATCATCATCAGCCTGATATCGTTCACTGCTGAACATAGGCCTCCTCCAAAGGCTTTTGTAACCTCCCCATTCACCGCAGAGTCGGGAATTGCTAGTACACCGGTGGCGCTGCTGTCCTCTGTACAACATGGTGTATCGCTTAGTTGTGTTTTACGACAAGCAAAGAAAGAAGCAAAGAAAACATGTCTAGATGGGGACTGTCGAGCAGCCCCAAAATGGACTGTATTTGCGGAACATCGGTCCAGTCTATAGCCCATCTAACAGCTTCGCCATTAAACGTAAAAGTTTGGCGAGTATATAGTGTTAATTGTAAAATTGTTATGTCTGTATATAAATAAATCTTAAAAAAAAAGCTTGCCCAGTCTGCCCTGCCACATGTTCATGGCAGGACCTTGGAAATGCCACAAGCAGGGCAATCAGTGTGGCCACGTTCTGGGCCACAAAAATTTAACGAGTTTGCCATCAAAACGCTAAGAAGAAGAAGAAGACGGCACCCACGGGAAGATATGGGGTGGAGATAAGATAACTTTGGGTACTCTCTATTGAGACTGTCCCCCCTGGCCGAAATTATTCCAGGAGTACATTATTAGGCTAATATGGGATTATTAGGCTTGACAGAGAGAGATACTGTGATAAAAATGGCCGTGGGCATACCAACAGACGACATTTCCAGGTATTGTTCACATAATCGATTGCACGTGTGGCGCAGCGGTCAAAACAGTCGCCTCGCCACTTCGTGTCCAGGGTTCGATTCCTGCACAGGACAACTATTTATGTGACCCATAAATTGAGTTCTGAGTCTGGACCTGTTTCTATTAAAATAAGCTATTAGTTGCAACTTCACCAATATTATAACGATTTATAAACAACCCTAATACCCAAGTTTTAATGATCAAATTTACGTGTCTGTATTATAAATGTTTTTGTTTAAAAAGCACCACAAGTCTGATAAATCCATACCAATTGAAAATAAACCTTAAAGTTACAAAGTGAGAGTTTAAATTCATTATTTCTTAACTATGGTCAGGTAATAGATATCACCGACTGTACTTCGTGTTCGTCAATTATATGTTTGAACAGTAAAATAAAATAAAAATATAAAGGTTTTTACTCACGTAGACTTTAAAAAAGCGCTTGTAAATAGTCAGAACATGTTTGTAGTAATATAGTTGTATATATTATTATTTCTAGTAACATAGATATTTAGGTACACATTGTATTGATTGTATGAAAACATTTATAAAATTTATTTTATTATAGCAATGATATTTAGCTAGCTCGTATCAAGTTATTGTCAAGAAATTATATTTAATTATCTAGTTTAAGTCTAATATTTTTACTACCATGTTGTCAATGGTTCTGTATATATTAAGGTATTATTATTATGACGGACCTTGTGTTAATAACGACGGTCGCGCTGTAATGCTACCACCGGATCCAATGCGCCCCAACTGAGAAGACCCAGCGAAACAAACTCAGTGGGTTCATCTACTACCGGTTTCAACACGACCCAGTTGAGACGGTCCGGCGAAACAGGGTCAAGCGGGCTTGAACACGGGATTTGGTCCAATTAGAGTAATTATTTAGTAGGAAGTACCCCGCGACACAGATTAATGTATATAGAGGCCGTTGTCATTAAAAAAATATTGTATTTTTACAGATACGTGGACGTCCTTACTGCCCAACTGAAGCAGAAACTCGCTCTTTGCGATAAACTGTCTCGGTTAGCTAGCCGGGCGGCTGAGCAGAGAGCTACCGCACACAACCGGGCAGTGGAACTCAGGCCCGTGCTCGCCAGGATTATACAAAGGACTAAGGAATTGCAGGCACAGGTAATATATAAATAAACTAGCGACCCGGTGCGTGCTTCGCTACATATAAGGCTAATTAATAAAAAAATAGATTATTAAGTTCATTTATTCAAACAAAAAATATTTTAAATTGCTAAAAGATGTTGATTTTACACTTTTTCAAGACTTTTTTTAATTTTTTTTATATATATAGATATCTTAGGACAACTAACAATGCCATCTGATTCCAAATTAGGCAGAGCCTATACTATAACAACCAAACAACTGATAAAAATATTTTTAAATACATATCTATATATATAATAAAATCGTAGGAAAGTCAAAACTGTACCTACATGGAATATTTTTTTTAAAAGGGGGCGTGATCTACTATCGATATATAAGCTAAAACTTTATTTTTTAGAATTTTTGTCTGTTTATCTGTATGTCTGTATGTATGTCCGGGCTAAACTCAAAATGTACTGCATGGATTTACTTAAAATTTTGCATGAATATTACTAAGAGGTCGGTTCAACATATAGGCTACATATTATCACGCTATCATCTACGGGGGAGGAGCTGTGATAATATTTATAAAGTTTAACGCGGGTAAAACCGCGGGGCACACCTAGTATATAAATAAATATCTTAGGACAACTAACAATGCCATCTGATTCCAAACTAGGCAGAGCCTGTACTGTGGCAACCAAACAACTGATAAAACTATGTTTAAATACATATTATAGATAAATTACACCCACATACAGAACAAATAAGTAATCATAATCATTTATTGACGGTCACCGTAGCCTAGTTGGTAGTGCTCCTGCCTATGAAGCTGGTGGTCCTGGGTTCGAATCCCGGTAAGTGCAAACATTTGTGTGATGAGCACGAATATTTGTTTCTGAGTCATGGTTGTTTTCTATGTATATAAGTATTTATCTATCTATATAAGTATGTATATCGTCGCCTAGCACCCATAGTACAAGCACTGCTTAGTTTGGGGCTAGGATGATCTGTGTGACATTGTCCCTAGATATTATTATTATCACATGTTTATTATCACTATTATTTACAATTTATTATATAAGGGTATTTTAATATGAATACATCTTATAAAATATATGGGCTACATGGAGAGAAATTTCCGCACAATCCTGGCATTCGCCAGCCAAATATATATTATATCACATGTTTATTACCAATATTATTTACAAGATATCATACAAGGGTATTTTAACACAAATACAACTTATACAATATTTGGGCTACATGGAGAGAAATTTCCGCACAATCCTGGCATTCGCCAGCAGAACCGCCTTCTGCATGTAACTCTCCAGCCAGATATCAAGCCCTAAACTTGCAAGGTTGATTTTCAGGGATTTAGAAATAACTCCATTTGTGGATATAACAATAGGTATGATCGCAGGTCGTTCGGTTCTCCAAATTTGCGCATATTCAAAACTCAGATCAAGGTATTTTGAATTTTTTTCTTTTTCTGCGTTAGATATGTTTTCATCATACGGTATTGTTATATCCACAAAGGATGTCTTTTTCGTTTGTTTGTCAATGACGACAATATCGGGTCGATTGGCACCTACCATTCGGTTATTATTATTATTATTGTAAAAACTGTCTCGCGGGGGTGCCAAAATGAGCCTCGCGGGGGCTGCAGTGAACGGCGAGGGTACTGGTGTGATCGTTCACGAGTACCCAGAGCCGCTACAAGCACTGTGAGGCTGGCTACCGTGGTGGTTTTAGTGGGTCGAGCCCTACATGACATGTGAAGAGCATTTCCACCAGGTAGAAAAAAAACCCGGCCAAGTGCGAGTCGCACTCGCCCATAAAAGGTTCCGTAGCAGCAAGTATTAAAGTTGATTAAATGAAAGATAAATTGCGGTTTACGATTTATTTAAAAAAAAACTACTTACTAGATCTCCTTCAAACCAATTTTCGTTGTTAGTTTACATGGTACTGTACATCATATATATTTTTTAGTTTTATCATTCTCTTATTTTAGAAGTTGCAGGGGGGGGGGGCACTCATTTTACCACTTTGGAAGTGTCTCTCGCGCAAACTATTCAGTTTAGAAAAAAATGATATTAGAAACCTCAATATCATTTTTGAAGACCTATCCATAGATACATCCGATACATGTATGGGTACGATGAAAAAAAAATGTTGCGTTTCAGTTCTATGTATGGGGAACCCCAAAATTATTGTTCTTTTTCTATTTTTGTGTGAAAATCTTAATGCGGTTCATAGAATACATCGTCTTACCAAGTTTCAACAGTACAGCTCTTATAGTTTCTGAAAAAAGTGGCTGTGACATACGGACGGACAGTCAGACAGACATGACGAATCTATAAGGGTTCCGTTTTTTGCCATTTGGCTACGGAACCCTAAAAAGGTGTCAGATTCTATTTGGCCCCTGACTACCTGTTACGATTGTCACAGAGGCCTTCATACAACCGAGATCTACAGCTTAACATGCTCTCCGAGACACCAGCCCCAGAAAAATCTTTCTTTTTAGAAAAGAAAAATAAAATATTATTTATGTTTGCTCAGAACATCGGCGCTTATAAATATTAAAACACAGCGTATTAAAACAAATTGTGATGAACTTATAAACTACTTCTTAAAACTGTACTAACAAATATAATATGACTATTCTTATAAACTACATGTCATCAATAATAAGCGCATCTTACATAGTGCGCCGCTGCGGAACAAAAATAGGGTGCGGTTCAGTTTGGGTACCGTGGCATTGCATAAAGCAGCACCAGCGGAAAACTGATTTTCAACCACAACCTGAGAGTGACAACTTTAGCGTCTCCTCGGTGGAAGACCTATTAAATCAGTAACAAAAAATAAATAATTTACTTCTAATAATAATAAGCCTAAATGGTAGAAAACATTACTCAAATATTTCTTACAATACTAAAACACGAACATAGAAAAGATTTTTACATAAAGATTGTTCTGTGGGAATGGAACCCATGAGCTTATGGGCCCTAAAGCTCGTCCGGACGGCTGACACCGCTTGGACACAAAGGTCGTCAAGCTTAATGGCACATTGACTAAATCATGTTTTTTTATTCCACAGATTGAAAGTGACATTTCAAAGAAGTACAAAGGGCGGCCGGTCAACATAATAGGCGGAGTGAAATTCTTATAGAATTTTGTACATAGTATATGTATATTTTTATGATGTAAATGTGAATTATATTAATATTTCATACAATATTTCAATAAATTTGTGTTTTTCTTTTGTATATCCGTCAATCATCATTATAACAGTTGTAAGATGTCTCCCCAAGATCATCTGGACGGGCCTGTTGGCGTGGGTTCGATTCCCACCCGGGACAAATATTTGTGTGCATGAACATGTCTGTTTGTCCTGAGTCTGGGTGTAAATTATCTATATAAGTATGTATTTACAAAAGAAAAGTAGTATATCAGTTATTTGGTTTCCATAGTACAAGCTCTGCTTAGTTTGGGATCAGATGACCGTGCGTGAATAATGTCCCAGGATATTATTATTATTATTATTTGCCATAATTGCCACGCTTGGCAGATGGGTTGGCGATCGCAGTATGATGATCATAGTAGATACAAAGAAGGTGCTGCCCCTCCGGGGTCGGCTTCTCCGCCCCCCACGGGATGAGATGGGGTGATGATATTCTGGTATTCACAGCCGTCACCAAACAGTAAATTTGGTCAATAGTTACCCTTTTTTTAATATGGTACTAGCTGTGCCCCGCGGTTTTACCCGCGTTAAATTTTATAAATTATCACAGTTCTTCCCCCGTAGGTGATAGCGTGATAATATGTAGCCTATATGTTGACCCGACCTCTTAGTAATATTCATGCAAAATTTGAAGTAAATCCATGCAGTACTTTTTGAGTTTATCCCGGACATACATACAGATAAACAGACAAAAATTCTAAAAACGATATTTTTGGCTTCGATGTCGATTGCAGATCACGCCCCAAGTATCCTCTTAAAAAATATTCAATGTACAGTTTTGACTTTCCTAGGTTTTTTTATATGTAGAGATAGATTCCATACTCAGGTTGCATGGAGGTAATCGTAGCAGCAAAAATGCTGCACATTATGATTATTTAATATCTGTGATATACCACACAGCGCCATCTAGCCCAAACTAATCAAAGCATAATGAATCTATGCTTTGATTAGTTTGGGATAGATTGCGATACTAGACAACGGATGGAAATACTTATTTTAGTCTTTGTTTTATAAATATACAAGCTGTGCCCCGCGATTTTACCCCCGTTAAATTTTATAAATTATCACAGCTCCTCCCTCGTAGGTGATAGCGTGATAATATGTAGCCTATATGTGGACCCGACCTTTTAGTAATATTCATGCAAAATTTGAAGTAAATCCATGCAGTACTTTTTGAGTTTAGCCCGGACATTCATACAGACACACAGACACACAGACAAAAATTCTAAAAACTACATTTTGGATTCGATATCGATTGTAGATCACGCCCCAAGTATCCTTTTAAAAAAATATTAAATGTTCAGTTTTGACTTTCCTACGATTTTATTATATGTATAGATACATACAAAACACAGAATACTCCAACTCTAATGCGTTTACACGTCAGAAACCTCCCCGAGCTGAGATTCGAACCCAAAAGCGGGTTAAGTTCGAAGTTTTATTTCTTAAATGGCAAGAGCCCTCGCTCACCTGCATTATCTAATAAAGTAGTGACAGCTATCTGTGATGATGATGATGTTCTGCCGGCCGAATTTCGACCACGGCGGCCATTCTCAATGGAGATTAGCCAATATTATAGAGCACAAGTATGTGCGCTATAATATTGCACAGGGGCACTTTCTATTCCATCACTCTCATGATCCGAAAGGACGACTAGCGATACCATCATTATCAAGCATGATAAGGAATGTTCAGATCTTGTAATGGAAAATAATGTGAACCCATCAAACATAAATGCCTACAATAAGAAAAACCAAAAAAATTGTATCAACCTGGTGCATCAAAATATTCAAGGTTTGATGGGGAAAGAGTTAGAATTGGAGTTGTTTTTGAATTGTAGCAATATTGATATTTTATGTTTAACTGAGCACTGGCTACAACGCCATCAATTCATTTCCAGCTTCAATAATCACCAGGTTGCAAGCTCGTTCATCAGAGAAAAGTATATTCATGGTGGCTCTCTAATATTAATAAATAATTTGTTGAAGTTTAAAGAAAGAAGTGACGTTGTGAGCCTCTCTGTTGAGCGAGTAGTAGAGATTTCATGTGTTGAGTTGGAGCGATTTATTGTTGTGAGTCTTTACAAACCCCCTTGTGCACCATTTGATACCTTTTCAGACATTATGGAGGATGCCTTAAATAAGTTAACTAATACCCATAAAACTGTTATCATTTGTGGAGATTTTAATGTAAATATTTTGGAGAAAAACTCAACAAGTTGTAATTTTTTAAATTTGTTTATGTCCTATAATTTACATCACAACTTTACAGAACCAACTAGAGTTACTGCCACAAGTGCTACATGCATTGACAATATATTTAGCTCGGCAAAACCTTTAAATAAATTAATAATGAATAAGATTCAGTCAGATCATTCTGGTCAGTTGGTCACTTTTTCAAATTCTCCAAAGGTTCAAAGTACACAAATAAGTTACATACCATATAGTGAAAGCCGTTTAGGAATATTTAAATATAATATAGCAAGAAAACTGGCACTGTTGCCCTATCATAGTGATCCGGATCACTTGTACAACTCTTTATTCAACTTGATTAATGGTGAGTTCTGCTCAATATTCACACCCAAACAGTTGTCTGTAAGTAACCGTCTGATGTTCTGTGATTGGGCAACTCCAGGAATTTATAAAAGTCGCAATCAATTATATAAATTGTATGAAGAAAGATCCTATAATCAAAATACGACTTTTCTAGAACATGTAAAACAATATGCCAAAACCTTTCGAAGAGCCTGTTCCATTGCTAAATCGATGTACTTAAAAAATATTATAAAAAATTCGACAAATATTATTAAAACCACCTGGAAGATTATTAATACTGAGACAGGTAGGAAAAAAATACGTAGTCGTGATTTTAATTTAAGAATAAATAATGTTGACATTAAAAGCGATTTAGAAGTGGCGACTGAGTTTGAAAAATATTTTTCTAATGTTCCAATCGATGTTACCAAATCTCTTGCGTCTTCTTCTGTATCTGCTGAGCTAATACTCCAGCAAAGCGTAGAGAAGTGTGACACAGATTTTGAATTCTCGGTGGTTAACCCTAAAGATATTTTGAATGCTTTCAAAAGTATTAATATGAAAACCACTAGGGATCTGTGGGGTTTATCTGTTAAGACTATTTCATCAATTATAACTATAATCGCCCCACATCTAGCTGCTGTGTTCAATTGCTGTGTCGCATCTGGCGTATTTCCTGACTTGATGAAGTATAGTAAAATTATTCCATTGTTTAAAGCTGGTGATACTTCAGATCCTTCAAATTTCCGACCTATTTCCGTATTGCCCACTCTAAGTAAAATATTTGAAAAGCTAATGCTTAGCCAGTTGCTCAGTCACTTTAATATACATAATTTACTTCATCGGAAACAGTTTGGATTCACGAAGGGTTGTTCAACTATAGATGCAGGAGTCAATCTGTTAAAAAGTATATTCGCGGCTTGGGAGGACTCGCAGGATGCATTAGGTATCTTTTGCGATTTGTCCAAAGCATTTGATTGTGTTCATCATGACACTCTTGTCAGGAAACTACACCACTACGGTATCAGGAACAAGGCTCTCGAACTTTTGACTTCTTACTTGGGCAATAGAATTCAGAAGGTCGATATAAATGGTAAAAAATCTGCGGGATCCCCAGTGGTAATGGGCGTTCCACAGGGATCGATTCTCGGCCCATTCTTATTTTTAATCTATATAAATGACTTACCCTACTATGTAAGGGATAAACATGAGATTGTTTTGTTTGCGGATGATACTTCATTGACGTTTAAAATAAATCGACAATTACGCAATTTTGACGAAGTAAATGACGCAATCTCTAAAGTTGTTCATTGGTTTAATGCTAATAATCTTTTGCTAAATGACAAGAAAACTAAAGTCATAAAATTCTCTACACCTAATGTGAAACAGGTGGCTACCAATGTACAGCTTAATGGAGCTGGATTGACCCCTGTTGAGTCAACTGTGTTTTTGGGTATCACAATTGATTCAAAACTACAATGGGGCCCACAAGTAGAAAAACTATCAGGCAAATTAAGTTCTGCTGCATATGCTGTTAAAACTATAAGACGGCTTACTGATGTGGATACGGCTAGAATGGTTTATTTCAGTTATTTTCATAGTATAATGTCCTATGGAATTCTTCTCTGGGGTAGCGCTGCGGACATTAACACCATATTTCTATTGCAAAAAAGAGCTGTAAGAGCAATATATAAACTTGGTCCGCGAGAATCTTTGAGAGAGAAGTTTAAAGAGATTAACATTCTGACTGTAGCATGTCAGTATATATATGAGAATCTAATTTATATGCATAAATATAAAGACTCCTTCTGTAAAAGGAGTGATACTCATAATATAAATACTCGATATAAGCATAACTTTGTGTTACATACCACCCGTCTCCACAAAGTAAGTAACTCTTTTATGGGGCAATGTATAAGATTCTATAACAAACTTCCCAGTGATATCCGAGAAATGTCTATGAATAAGTTTAAAAGAATTATAAAAGCCAAATTGTGTAGCAGGGCTTATTACAAAACTTCTGATTATTTAAGTGACAAAACAGCTTGGGATTGAGTCGCTCTAAATTAACACATTTAAATACAATGTAAATTTATTTAAGAAATATATATTTTAAAAAAGGATTCCTACTGAGTTTTCTGGCAGTGTTTCTCAGTAGCTGCCACGTCATGCACTGCACGGTAGGGTAAAAAAAATTGACGATTCCACACAAATGTAATATTTTAACGGAATAAACGACTTTTGAATTTTGAATTTTGAATTTTGAATACGACCGAAAAGAGCTCCGGCTTTACGTGCTCTCCGAGGCATGAGGATGAATTACCGCCAATTCCCAGACATCGGGCTGATACTGAGAAATTTCTTTTTACGGAATAATCCCAAATATCACTTATTGGCTCGACCCGGGATTTGAACCCAGAACCACTTTTCTGCGGTTGAACACGCTACCGCTAAACCAACTTCACTAACTGTAAACGTCATGTAAAAGTAAAAGTAAATTAAAATACTCTTTTCAGAAAACCATAAAAGGAATTGCAACTACATGTATAAACGGAGACTGACCTGACGCAGTTGGTTCTGTCCCGCATAAGACAATTTGTTTTCATGAACATGTCTATTTTGCTTGGTCTGGGCGTGTTCTGTGGAATTGAATGTATCACATTATATATTAATATTATAAAGGCGAAAGTTTGTGAGTGTGTAAATGGGTAGTGTTTGTTACTCTTTCACGCAAAAACTACCGGGCGGAATTTGATGAAACTTTGTAGTAATATAGCTTATATATCCGAATAACATATAGGCTATAATTTATAAAGCTTAACGCGGTTATAATCGCGGTACACAGCTAGTACATATTTATTAAAAAAGAAACTTAAAAAGTGTTTCTATCCGTTGCATAATGTCCATAGTACTAGCTTCACTTAGTTTGGACTAGATGGCGCTATGTGATGTCACAGGTATTACTTAATAGGTCTTTACCTATGAAATTGCCGTTTTGTATGAAAAAATTTAAACGAATTTTTTTCATGAATTTTTTTATTTGTATTAATCGAAGTAATCACCCATGCAATCAATGCATCTTTGCCATCGCAGTGGCAGTTTATTGATGCCCTTCTTAAAGAAATCAGCTGGACGGGAGGCAACAAATTCTTCAAAGGCATTTTGTACTGCCTCTCGGGTATTGAATTTTTTTCCCGCCAAGAAGTTATCCAAATTCTGGAAAAAGTAGTAGTCTGTAGGCGCAAGGTCTGGTGAGTAGGGCGGATGACGGAGAGCTTCCAACCCCAGTTCTTGCAACTTGGAGACCGTCTGCTGTGCAGTATGAGGTCGCGCGTTGTCGTGCAGGAGCAGCGGAGACGAGCGATTGACCAATGCTGGTTGGAGATGCGCCAGCTTCTCCATCATTGTGCTCAGTTCTTCACAGTACACATCTGCAGTAATGCTCACCCCGTTTGGTAAGAAGCTGTGATGAATCACACCGGCGCTAGACCACCAAACAGTGACCATCACTTTTCTAGGGGTAAGTTTTCGTTTAGGGCATTGTTTAGGTGCTGAACCAGGATCCAACCAACTTGCTGAGCGCTTGCGGTTATCAAACAGAATCCATTTTTCGTCGCAGGTAACAATGCGGTTCAAAATTCCTTCATTTGTGTGTCTGTTGAGCATTGCAAGGCACGTCTCGACGCGTACTTCGCGCTGGCGATCATTGAGTTCGTGGGGCACCCATTTGTCAAGCTTTTTTACCTTGCCAATTTGACGCAAATGGACCAATATTGTTTTGACGCTAACGTCGAAAGCTGCTGCTAATTCAGCCGTAGATTGTGTATCATCAGCTTCCACAACCGCCTTTAATTCGTCATTGTCGACCAAAGTCTTCGGACGACCGCGAGGTTCATTTTTCAGGTCGAAATTTCCAGAACGGAAGCGAGCAAACCAATAACAGGTGGTGCGTTGGTTTGTAGTGTTAGCTCCGTAAACGTCGTTGATGTTGCGTGCCGCTTGTGCCGCGTTGCTGCCACGACGGTACTCATATTCCATAATTACTCGAATTTTTAACGTATCCATGATGACGAAAAAGATTGAAATGCGATGAAAATGTAACACTAATCAATAAAGAAATGACTACTTTTGGAAAAAAGAATCCATGTTTTTAAAATAAAATTAATTTGAAATTAGAATTCTTAGCCAAACAAAAATTATTTTGATTTGAAATGGCCAGTACTGCAGAACGGCAATTTCATAGGTAAAGACCTAATATTATTATTTATAGATACACAAAACAAACTACCAGAAACAAACTACCAGAACTTGACGGAATTTAATGTCGGAGCCATGACTACTCTAGTCATGGCTCCGACATTAAATTCCGTCAAGAACAGATTGGACAAGGAAAACATCTCCAAGCTATTTGATACTCACGCATCAGCTAACTAGCTGCTAGTGTGTTACACAAAATAATAATAATAATAATAATTTTGTATCACATATCCCTACCATGTTTTATAGAAATCGTCTGCCTCGTTGGTCTAGCGGTAGGGAGGTTCAACCCTAGGTCCTGAGTTCCAATCCCGAGTCGCCCCAATGAAAAGAGCTATTGGGATTTTTCTACTAATAAAAATTCTCGGTATCATTTCGGATTTAGGTAGCAAGCGGGATAACACCCCAGTGCATCGGAATGCACGTAAAACTATTATCGGTTCAGGGGCTCTACCGGCTAAGTCGCCGAACATCATTTTCGTGAATGGCGTTCAAGTAAATGAAGGTTAAAAATGACTTAATCAATCGTTAAATCGGCTTCAACGTTGACAATCGATTCCGGACCATTTATGACGTCACATATGGTCATGGAAGCCGATTTAACGATTGATTTAGTCTATTTTAACCTTTATTTATTTGAAAGCCATTTAAGAAATCGATGTTCGGCGACTTAGCCGGTAGAGCCCCTGTGTCTGAACTCTTTCCGGTCGGTTCAGCTAGATGGCTGATGACTAGTCTCAATTGTCTCGACCACGAGGGCACTATTCAAATAAATATTTGTAATTTAAAAATTAAGTATTAAAATGTAAGTAATGCGATTAATATTATAATGGATTAAATAAAATTATATAATTTACGAAAAGAATTGATATTACAGGTAGGTACTTATATGAATTCTTTTCGTAATTGGTTTTATCTTCTCCATTCTTAATAAATTCGACCCTCAAAATTATGTTAAGTAGTTGTTATTGAGATGATTCTGTCAAGAAACAACTCAACAAAACCCTGTAGCCAGGAAGTGCCTCAGGTTGATATTTACAGAGATTTTATCGGTCCTTAATCGTCGCTTAAAAGAAAAGTTGAAATCATTAATAATGTTTAAACAGTAATTTATTAACAAAACTGGAACCTTTGTTATTCTGAATTATTTTATTATTAGGAAATTGCTGCCACTTTGTTCCCATGTAATTAGGATGAATATGTATTTAAAGTAAATTACTTAAACTTTAACCTTTACTTAAAACTACTTATTTAGCCATGTGAACGGATCTCAAGATTACTGTTCCACAGACCATTCTGCTTATAGACATCTCCATCCAATCAGGCTAACTCGGAAAACACGCACGTGTACATTGTACTATGAAGCACGAAGCGAATATTGATTGCTTATGACTATATAGTTTGATTTGATTTCATTACATAACGAAGCGAACCTATAGGTTTTTTTTCTTTTAATGTAAAAATTAATGATTTATATCCGGTAAGGCAGCGACAAGTCAATGAAAAAACTCAACGTGCTGGTTAGAACTATTTAAAGAGGTCAAATTCTCTTAACTCTACTTACCTTTAATCAAATTAACTAAATACAGCTTCATAACTAAACTATTTCCACTCTTAATTAATTATTAATAATACGAACATCTTAACATAATTAAGTATAATAACTCCATAATATGACTTTTTACAAATATTTTTTACAATGACACGTAAATAAAAACATTTACCTATTTCAAATGTATTCAATTCCAATTTTTTATGTAGGTATTCATTATTAGATGCTTTTTCATTTGATTTATTACAACAAAGTTACCTAATTATTGCTAGCTTTAAGTCCGTTTTTTGACAATTTGACGTAGGTACATATTTTTTACGTTATGCTGGTCAATTCTGACGCACAGTCATAGCGTACCTACAGTGTAGTATAGGTGCTTTACCATCATTTCACTCTCACCTCGTCCTCATACTCACGATCGCTAGAAAGGTTAAGTGTATTTTAATGTTAAAATGTATCTTGAAGCCTCACGTATTTGAAATACTAATTACAAAATACCTCGGTGTCAGGTATTTGAAATACGAATTACAAATTACATTATAAGGAAGTAATTGAAATAAAAATACCAAATACGTATTTGTATTAGGTATTCATTATTAGATGCTTTTTCGTTTGACTGATTACAACAAAGTAGTCTCAGTTACTTGGTCTGTGCTTAATGACACTTCAGATAAGGTCAAAATGAGACGCAAAGAAGTCAGTTTAGTAATGTGCGTAGTAAGCAATCAGTAAATATTAATATTTGCACACACTGGAGACAGAGGCCGGTGCCTTAATGCATGTAATTATTGTGACATACGGCCGCACTACTGAAGGTTTGTAAATAATAGACCTTCTTGTTTAGTTGGTACTTAATTGCCTAATTATTGCCAGCTTTAAGTCCGTTTTTTACGGTCCGTAAATGCACGCGGTCTGTCCACAGATCCGTGCTGCGGGCACGGCAAGTTGTCGTTCCCGATTGTTGACATTAGACATCAGTCGATAAGCCATGTCAGATGCCTTCGCAGCGGCTTTAACAACTGATATCAGGGTTTATTTTTTTAATCCTTGATTACCCAACCAAGATAAATTCTATCTATCTACAAGTGCGACTGGGGCGGGTCGACTTATTAATAAAGGGAATAAATAAATAAAATAAAGTAATAATATAAATATAGTAGTATTACTATAACCTCGAAATATACAATATACCAGCAAAACTACTACAAATAGGTATTTCGATATTATCCCTTAGTAAAATTTTTATTTCACCATATAAATAACTAGCAGTGCCCGCGGACTTTATTCCGCCTTATAAATATTTTTGTCCCTGCCCGATTGTCCCGCGTAATACATACTTCGGGTTAAAAGTTCGGTATATTTTTTTTTATGTGAAACATCAATAGCCGCACGTAAAACAGATTTCTGGCGTGGCGACGCATGCCGTGGCGACGCGTCGCCACGCTATACAATAGTAGTGTGTACGGTGTGGCGACGCGTCGCCATGCGCAATCGACTTTTTATTTTATCATTATGACATATTTAGTTCCATCACAATATGTTCTTTTCTGCATATTACTTTTACAAAATAATGTCGATGTTTCACATCTGCCAGGCGTCCCGTGGCGGCTGAATTTTTTTATAGCCTATGTTACTCCACAATAATGTAGCTTTCTATTGGTGAAATAATTTTGAAAATCGGTTCCGTAGAACCCGAGATTACCCCTTACAACGTCACAAACGTTACCTCTTTATAATATGAATAAAATCATAACATTTGGGATATACAAAGTGTGCAGAAAAATAGTGGATGCATCTTAAGAAGCTTATAATAATAATAACAATAACAAGATCGTAAGAGGCTTTCGCTAGATCACTGGGTCAAGGGTCGTATTAAAAAGGCGGCGATACGAACGGCACGCATTGTGACGAGGTTCCTTACTCTGTCCTCCTGACCACCGGCGGCCTAGGGCGTCAAACCCCGCCGCTGGAGGAACTCTATTTTTTCATATTTATTTATATACTAGCTGACCCGACAGACCTTGTCCTGTCTTAACGATGACTATTAACGCACGCTATCTGTCAATACTATGTCAAATAAAAAAAAAGTTACATTAAAAAAAGTTATATTGTCCAAAAAAGTTACATTAAAAAAGGTTATATTGTCCAAAAAAGTTACATTAAAAAAGGTTAGATTAGAAATAATATTTGGTTGTGAAGTATTCTTAAATTTTCTTATTTTCCGCGCAATTTTAAATTCTTTTTTTTTACATAAGAACCTTCTCCTGACAATAACAAACACAATAAAAAAAGAAATAGTGAAATCGGTCCAGCCGTTCACGCGTGATGTCGTGACAACGGAAAAGGGTTTCATTTTTATATATACACACATCAACACAATCTAGGGATATTGAACATTTCATTGATTATCTAGAAAACTATAAACATTTTGTTATGACTGTAAATGGAAGAATTAAAGATAATTTCATGGCCGATATTTAAACATTAACAACACGATGCGATTTTGTTTTTCTAATTAATAAAAGTCTTAAATTAATTAAGCCATAGAAAATTACTGAGTGAACAAAAACATTTTATTCTTATAAAATTATTCAATCGAATTAAATGAATAAAAATCTTACCAAATCTGATAATCAGTAATCGGTATTTCCTCCTCTAACATTAATCACACAGCGGCAACGATTTTCCATACTTAAAATTAAGGTGTCAATGTCTTGCTGGGGTATGCAGTCCCAAGTTCTTTTTAAATGTTCGAAAAGTTGTTCTTCTGTTGTCAAGTTGGGCGGAAAATCCCTCAATGCTCTTCGCTGTAACATGTCCCAGGCGTGTTCAATTGGGTTTAAGTCTGGCGACTGTGGAGGCCAATCTAATACCTGAACATCGTGTTCTCGAAGGGCGGCCCTCACCAGCCGCGCTGTATGGGAAGGTGCATTGTCATGCATGAGCTGAAATTCTTGCCCCGTTAGGGCCCTGAGCGGGACAATGACACGTTCTACTACCTCCTCACGGTATCTATGGGCAGTCATGCTGCCCTGAATCCAAATGAGTTGGGTTCGTCCGCCGATTCGTATTCCTGCCCACACCATAATTGTCCCGCCTTGGTAAGAGTGGACCTCCTGTGGATGTCGGAGACGGCTGACCCTGCCTGGAGTTCTCCAAACGCGTGTTCGTCTCGAATCTGGATGAAATCCATAGCGGGACTCATCAGTGAACAGCACCAATGACCATTGTTGATCACTCCATGTCAAATGTTCTTGAGCCCATAAAAGTCGCCTACCGCGATTGCCACGTCGCAGCGCTGGGACTCGTAGCGGTCTGCGAGCATGAAGACCAACTTCATGCAGCCTCCTTCGCACGGTTTGGTCGCTCACCAGCAGCTGCTGACCCTCCTGGAGCCTTTGCACTAGTTGCATCGCTGTGATATTGGGTAGTCTTCTGGCGGTCATTTGGAGAAATCGATCCTGTCTCTGAGTGGTAACACGATATCTACCTGTGTGCCGTTCTGCCACATCTCCAGTAGCGCGATAACGTGACCACAGCCTTGATACCACATTTTGGCTTGTGCCCAGAGACTCAGCAACGACGCGTTGAATAGCACCGTTTTGTAACATGCCAACTGCCCGTAACATTTCATCTCGACTCAAATGATGGCGTGGCATGACGCTAAAAAGCTTACACAACCAATTGAGAAAAGAAAATAAAACAATTTATCAGGTTTTCTTCAATTAACACGCAAAAAAAATTTTAATGCAACTTCTTGAAATTAGATACAACTCAAGATTGCGCTGTGCTTTGCGTGTTTTCATTTGTTTCTCATTTTAATTTTTAAATTTTGAATAAAGAATAGACAAGGTTTAAATCTGTAAATAAACTTTTTAAGGAAACTAAATAGGTTTTAAACAATAAAGCCATGTTTGATTTCAAAATAACGTATCCCTAGACTTTGTTGATGTGTGTATATAGATTATTGTTTTCTTTTTTATATACATTTTAAAAATATGAATGTAAGAAATACATAAATAATTTGGAATAATAATAACAATTTATTTCAAATAATATTCTTTACTATAACAACGTAAAATGCTTATGAAGCTGAACAACAGAGGAATAAACTTCCCATATAAGAATTATAGCTAACCGCAGACGTATTTTGTATGGGAAGACAAAAATGCCGCTTGTTAAGTGGCAAGATATTTTTTTTATTTTTCGCTCTTCTATACTTAATTTGTCCACTTTTAACGATAGATAGCGCTCTCTAAGTTAGGGCCATTAAGAAGGAAATTCAAGTAAATCTGCGAAATAAAATAATTAAGTTTATTCAGCACTTGGGTATTAACATACACTTGTACTTGTCAAGCTTTCTTATTCTTGAGATTAGAAGTTAGGTAATATTATTAGATTTTTTTAGATTAGATTTAAAAAATGAAGGATTGAGCTAATAATTCGCTATAAACAACCTAGGTACTTGAAAAGGAAAATAGTGTTGTGCACATATTCAACCTACTTAATATCTTATTTCTCATAGAAAATATGGCTGAAGTCTTCAAGCAATCACCCCGAATAATACTTCACGGGAAAAGTATAACTATAAAACGGATAAGGTACATGGTGGTAGTAATATGGGTAGTGGTTAAACGGCCAGTCACATTTAGATACGCTAAGTGGTGTTTCCTTTCCCGCCATGGTCACGCTGATGCAAAACGACAGCATAATGCATAATACTACCGGCGATCGCTGCTGGTGTGCCATGATCTGCAATAGCAACATTTAGTTCAAAGATGGCTCTAATGGTCGCATCACAAGTGAAGTTAAGAATGTTATTTTAAATTCAAAATTCATTGATTCCGTAAATATTTGTGTGGAATTGTCAAGCTTTTTTATCCTATGGTAGCTACCGAGAATCACTGCAAGGAAACTCAGTTATTTTTTGCTTTTACATATAATCCTTATAAATTATTATTACACACCCTTTTCTTTTTTCATGTATTTCTCTAATAGGTGTTTCTCATTAATATACTCATCCTCTCTAGTCCACCCTAAGGGTCAGCGCAGACAGAGTGGAGCGCAGCGGAGAGGATTTTATTAAGGCACTAGAAAATCAACTTTAAAATTATTTAAATAAAGTGCATGTATGCTTGAACATTCTAATGCGCGAGACTGCGCGAGCATTTTGTCAGGTTCAAGCATATATGCACTTTATTCCTATAGCTCTAAAGTTGATTTTCTAGTGACTTAATAAAATCCTCTCCGCTGCGCTTCTCTCTGTCTGCGCTGACCCTAAGGTTCCGGCACTGGGAGCTAATTCCAACTCGAGAGAGTATGCGGTGCCCGGCTGGCTTCTCCCCGGCTGGGCGCCGCCCCATCACTGATGTTTGGAGGAGGGGAACTCCACTCGTCTTGTGTAAGCGGTCCCGGGAAGACTTAACCTGCTGTAGCTCAGATTGCACGGTAGGGGTACTAGTGTGGTCCTTCAAGAGTACCCAGATCCCCCGCTACAAGCACTGCGAGGCTAGCTACACTGGTGGTTTTAGTGGGGAGCCCTACATACCCTGTCGCCTCCCCACGCGACGGACATGCGATTTGGGCATTTACACCACATTCAAAAAAATTCCTCCTTAAGATTGTCTGGAGGGGACCGCTGATTGCGATAAGACCACCTATGTACAAGTTTATATGGTATTTTTGTTCTCAATAACTTTGGTGTGTTATAAAGAGTATTTATTTTATAGTATTAGTACTTAGCTTACTGCCTCGTTGGTCTAGCGGTAGCGTGTTCAAACGCAGAAATTGGGTCCTGGGTTGAAATCCCGGGTCGGGCTAAAAGTGATATTGGGATTTTTCCGTAAAAAAGAAAATTCTCAGTATCAGCCCGAAGTCTGAAAGTTGGCGGTATTACAACCCCGTGCCTCGGAGAGCACGTAAAGCCGTCGGTCCTGTACCTGACCTCTTTCCGGTCGTGTCGCTAGTCGTCCCATCGGATGATGAGAGTGATGGAATAGAAAGTGCCCCTGTGTTTGCGCACACACTTGTGCACTATAATATGTCCTGCGCAATTGGCTAATCTCCATTGAGAATGGCCGCCGTGGCTGAAATTCGACCGGGAAGACATCACTTAGCTTAACCTGGCGGCCAAACGATGGGGCCACTTAGAAATTAAACAAGTTAAGTGGCCATCCATCTATATACTCAGGTGGTTTAATCAGAGCCCTACCAAGGTACGTGTCCCGACCACCTGGGCCATGGCGCAAAAGGGGCACCGAATCAGCTTCTGCCATTTAATTAAGAATTAGTTAAATTATGAATGAAATTAATTTAGAATACATTATAAAAATAATCATGTACCTATTTATCTTGAAATACGTATATTTACCGTGACAATAAAAACTCGGAGCAATTTTATTGTTCAAAAGTATTGGCAGAATCATCGCATTAGTGTTATTGTAGTAATAAGTATTATTATTCGTCTGAATGTAATATAGATAGATATATAGTTACACTTTATCTATATAAATAAAAAGAAAATTCTCAGTAACAGCCCGAAGTCTGAAAGTTGGCGGTGTTACACCCCCGTGCCTCGGAGAGCACGTAAAGCCGTCGGTCCTGTACCTGACCTCTTTCCGGTCGTGTCGCTAGTCGTCCCATCGGATGATGAGAGTGATGGAATAGAAAGTGCCCCTGTGTTTGCGCACACACTTGTGCACTATAATATGTCCTGCGCAATTGGCTAATCTCCATTGAGAATGGCCGCCGTGGCCGAAATTCGGCCGGGAAGACATCACTTAGCTTAACCTGGCGGCCAAACCATGGGGCCACTTAGAAATTAAACAAGTTAAGTGGCCATCCATCTATATACTCAGGTGGTTTAATCAGAGCCCTACCAAGGTACGTGTCCCGACCACCTGGGCCATGGCGCAAAAGGGGCACCGAACCAGCTTCTGCCATTTAATTAAGAATTAGTTAAATTATGAATGAAATTAATTTAGAATACATTATAAAAATAATCATGTACCTATTTATCTTGAAATACGTATATTTACCGTGACAATAAAAACTCGGAGCAATTTTATTGTTCAAAAGTATTGGCAGAATCATCGCATTAGTGTTATTGTAGTAATAAGTATTATTATTCGTCTGAATGTAATATAGATAGATATATAGTTACACTTTATCTATATAAATAAAAAGAGAAGTCCTGACTGATTGACTGACTCATCAACGCCCAACCCATACCCTTGGACCTAGAAAACTGAAATTTTGCATGAATATTTTCTTTATAATGTAGACGAGGAATAAGGAAGGATTTTTCGAAGTTCAACCCCTAAGGGGGTAAAACGACGGTGCAAAGTTAGTATGAAACTTGACCGTTTTTGAAGTTAAGGGCATGAAAATTGGTATTTGGCCTTTCAGTTAAAAATAAAAAAATCACGTGTTTCAGGATTTTTGGAAATCTCACCCCCAATGGAGAAAAATAGGGGATGTAAGTTTGTATGAAAAATGCGACATTTTTGAAGTTAAACCCATGAAAATTGGTACTTGGCCTTTCTGTTAAATAACATAAAACATTGATTTCAGGATTTTTGGAAATTTCACCCCCAAGGGCGCAAAATAGGGTTAAGTTTATACTGACTGACATCAATTATGAACGCACAGTCTAAACGGCTGGCGTTAGAGACTTGAAATTTTGACAGTAGGTACCTTTTATGACGTAGGCATCCACTAAAGAAAGGTTCTGAAAATACCACCCCTAAGGGAGTAAAATAAGGGATGAAATATTTTATGAAAATTCGTAATTTTTTACGTTATGGGCTTTGGTATTTGGCCTTGCAATTAAAAATTAAAATATATATTCTAGGATTTTTGAAAATTCCACCCCCAAGGGCGTAAAATTGGGGATGTAAGTTTGTATGAGAAAAGTGACAAGTTTTAAGTTAAACACATGAAAATTGCTATTTGGCATTTCAGTTAAAAATTAATTCCACCCCTAAGGACGACTAAAACAGGGGATATAAGTTTGTATGAAAATCTGTTGTTTTTTGGAGTTATACTCATGAAAATTGGTATTTGGTTTTTCAGTTAAAAATAAAGCAACACATGGTTTTAAGTCAAAATTCAGGGAATAATTTGTTGTTAAAAAAAGTAATCCAAAACTGATTCAATAGATCGTCACCATCAATATAATCTAACTCGAATTATACATAATATCGTTTTTTATGCCAAGTTGCTTAAAATATCGTAGTTGTCGTTGTCTAAGTAAAGATTTAGCGTTTTATAAGATTTGTAACTTCTTTTTTTTTATAATTTTTATAACAAATTAAAAAAATACATTTTAATCAAATTGGGATAAAAAACGATTTTATCTAAAATTCGAGTTAGCGCAGTATAAATTGTTGGTGTCGAGATGATCGCACCCAAAAAATATTCATTTTAATTTTACTGCTCTACAAGTTCACAATTTTGTAACTAGATGGCGTTAATATCGTTTCAGATCGCGGAACTTATTTGGCTTATCGGTTCAATAAATAAATGCTTGAAATAAAAGGTAGCCCAAAACTAAATCAATAGATGATCGCCTAAATCCCAAAAATATGCACACATCATAATTTTTCCGCTTTACAAGCTTATATTTTTGTTAGTAGATGGCGTAATCATTGTTTTAGATCGCGCTATGGCTTCGTTCACAAAATGTGATTTTAGACTAATCAATGCCGTGGTCGCAACCTAATCTAATGGGAGTTACCTTTGTGATTAATGCATCGTTGATTATTATTTTACTTTATTTGACTTACTGGCTATCTTTATGGACAACTGATATGTATTCTTTGATTTTTTTGGCTGATGATATCGGGTCCTTAGCAAAGTAGTCTTTAGTTTCTTTCTTAGTTGGGTTATTTTTAGGTTAGGTGTTCTTAAATTTTGGAAGTTATATTATTTAGATTAAGCTAGAAATAAGTAGCAACATCGGTCATCATTCAAAATTGACGCGGATGAAGTCGCGGGCACCAGCTAGTTACAGAATAAAAATGAAGATATATAAACATAGTTGCAATTTTTGTACGTCTATGCCAGCACATCCAGCTACCCCAATTTGTCAATCTATCTTTTATCGATTTTCAACTTATAACATTAGCATAAGGTTCACTTTCAATTGGGGAAATTTGACAGATTGGTGTAGCTTGATGTGCTGGCGTCTGTACAATTGGCGGTCTTATCGCATTAGAGCCATTTCTTCCAGGCAACCGTTGGATGGACTAGATTAGCAAATGAGATAGGCGGCTATTAATATTAATATTGGTTTATCATGATTGAAGAGTTTGTTTATGTAGTTATATGATGTATCTATAGATTTTATCTCTTTTACTTAGTACCTACTCATCATTTTTCTCTGCTTCATTTCCAAAGTTGACTGACAGAGAACACCTTCGGGATTAATTGCACCTCTGTATATTGTTGAGCATAAATTAAAAACAACTATAAAATATGAAGGCAGTTTAATAAAACACAAACCGACTTCAATTTTAATAGCTTAGGACATAATTCACACATGATCATCTGATCCCAAACTAAGCAGTGCTTGTAATATGGGAACCAGATAACTGATGACTCGGGACAAACAGACATGGTCATGCACACAAATATCTGTCCTGGGTGGGAAACGAACCCACGACCTGCGGCGTGCAAAGCAAGCATTTACCAACTACGCCACAGGCCCGTCAATTTTACTACTAGCATGCCGAAAGCTTACACTATCGATTAAAAATAATTCTCCAAATCGGTTTGCAAACACCGGAGAAATAGCGAAACATACATACCAAAAAGAAAGTCATACATTGACGGTCACCGTAGCCTAGTTGGTAGTGCTCCTGCCTACGAAGCTGGTGGTCCTGGGTTCGAATCCCGGCAAGTGCAAATATTTGTGTGATGAGCACGAATATTTGTTTCTGAGTCATGGATGTTTTCTATGTATTTAAGTATTTATCTATCTACACACATCAACACAATCTAGGGATATTGAACATTTCATTGATTATCTAGAAAACTATAAACATTTTGTTATGACTGTAAATGGAAGAATTAAAGATAATTTCATGGCCGATATTTAAACATTAACAACACGATGCGATTTTGTTTTTCTAATTAATAAAAGTCTTAAATTAATTAAGCCATAGAAAATTACTGAGTGAACAAAAACATTTTATTCTTATAAAATTATTCAATCGAATTAAATGAATAAAAATCTTACCAAATCTGATAATCAGTAATCGGTATTTCCTCCTCTAACATTAATCACACAGCGGCAACGATTTTCCATACTTAAAATTAAGGTGTCAATGTCTTGCTGGGGTATGCAGTCCCAAGTTCTTTTTAAATGTTCGAAAAGTTGTTCTTCTGTTGTCAAGTTGGGCGGAAAATCCCTCAATGCTCTTCGCTGTAACATGTCCCAGGCGTGTTCAATTGGGTTTAAGTCTGGCGACTGTGGAGGCCAATCTAATACCTGAACATCGTGTTCTCGAAGGGCGGCCCTCACCAGCCGCGCTGTATGGGAAGGTGTATTGTCATGCATGAGCTGAAATTCTTGCCCCGTTAGGGCCCTGAGCGGGACAATGACACGTTCTACTACCTCCTCACGGTATCTATGGGCAGTCATGCTGCCCTGAATCCAAATGAGTTGGGTTCGTCCGCCGATTCGTATTCCTGCCCACACCATAATTGTCCCGCCTTGGTAAGAGTGGACCTCCTGTGGATGTCGGAGACGGCTGACCCTGCCTGGAGTTCTCCAAACGCGTGTTCGTCTCGAATCTGGATGAAATCCATAGCGGGACTCATCAGTGAACAGCACCAATGACCATTGTTGATCACTCCATGTCAAATGTTCTTGAGCCCATAAAAGTCGCCTACCGCGATTGCCACGTCGCAGCGCTGGGACTCGTAGCGGTCTGCGAGCATGAAGACCAACTTCATGCAGCCTCCTTCGCACGGTTTGGTCGCTCACCAGCAGCTGCTGACCCTCCTGGAGCCTTTGCACTAGTTGCATCGCTGTGATATTGGGTAGTCTTCTGGCGGTCATTTGGAGAAATCGATCCTGTCTCTGAGTGGTAACACGATATCTACCTGTGTGCCGTTCTGCCACATCTCCAGTAGCGCGATAACGTGACCACAGCCTGGATACCACATTTTGGCTTGTGCCCAGAGACTCAGCAACGACGCGTTGAATAGCACCGTTTTGTAACATGCCAACTGCCCGTAACATTTCATCTCGACTCAAATGATGGCGTGGCATGACGCTAAAAAGCTTACACAACCAATTGAGAAAAGAAAATAAAACAATTTATCAGGTTTTTTTCAAATAACACGCAAAAAAAATTTTAATGCAACTTCTTGAAATTAGATACAACTCAAGATTGCGCTGTGCTTTGCGTGTTTTCATTTGTTTCTCATTTTAATTTTTAAATTTTGAATAAAGAATAGACAAGGTTTAAATCTGTAAATAAACTTTTTAAGGAAACTAAATAGGTTTTAAACAATAAAGCCATGTTTGATTTCAAAATAACGTATCCCTAGACTTTGTTGATGTGTGTATATAAGTATGTATATCGTCGCCTGGTACCCATAGTACAAGCTTTGCTTAGTTTGGGACTAGGATGATCTGTGTGACATTGTCCCTATAGGTATATATATATACAGTCGACTTTAAAACTTCCTCTTTTAAACTCATTTATAAATACAGAATGAGAAATTGAGACGCTCATAGCCAGATGATCTCACCGGTCCGTATGTGAATTAGCAAGGTTAAGCAACTAGGCTCGCGGTCAGTTCATAGATGGGTGATCGCCAATGTGGTTTAATTTCTTTTTTTTTTTTCTGAGCGTCTCCGTGCTTTGGAGGCCCGGAGGGCATGATAAGCTGTCGGTCCCGGTTGTAGCCATTTGGCAACAGCCGTTAAGCCATGTCATAGGCCTAATGGGCGGCTTGAACAACTCTGACACTAGGGTAACCACTGCCCATACGATAAATAAGTAATAGAAATTGAATCTTACTTCTTGTAGTCAACCGAAGACCCATTTATTGCGGAGACGGGTAAATTGTTTTTGATATGGCAGCTATTCAAATGCAATTGTGAGAGCGTCTAATTTGATTTAATATGACATGCTAAATTAATTGAGTCTTGATGTACCATGTCATTAGATTTTTCCATAATCTACTACAGTGCTTTTCAACCTTTTTCTTCACGCGACCCCCCTACCCATTTTTTATCCGCATTTTTTTCATGTTTCTTTTACTTTGTGACACATATCCAACGTTTTAATTTATTTTCAAAGGGTTCGGATAAACACATCATTAAAATTTGTGAAGAATTGGAATAGAAAGCACTCCACCAAAATTTACTATTATTCCGAGGTTAGGTGGTTGTCAAGAGACAAAGTACTAGCCAGAGTTTTGCAACTTCGCGCTTAACTGTTAATGTATTTGCAGCAGGCCTAATAATAATACTACAAATTCATTTGCCACCCTATGACTAGCTTTCCCAACTTTTTGCAACTTCCTTATAGAAGTTTCACGACCCCCCTATAGATGCTTCGCGACCCCCCAGGGGGTCGCGACCCACAGGTTGAAAAACACTGATCTACTATATAAAAATAAGTCGGGTTTTCCTTCCTGACGCTATAACTCCAGAACGCACGAACCGATTTCCACGGTTTTGCATTCGTTGGAAAGGTCTCGGGCTCCGTGAGGTTTTAGCAAAGAAAATTTATAAAATTTAACGCGGGTAACACCGCGGGGCACAGCTAGTCTACTATATAAAAATAAGTCGGGTTTTCCTTCCTGACGCTATAACTCCAGAACGCACGAACCGATTTCCACGGTTTTGTATTCGTTGGAAAGGTCTCGGGTCCGTGAGGTTTATAATGCACCATTAGGTATAAATTATTTTGAATGCCTTTTCGATCTTCTGTATTCGATCGATTTGTAAATATAGATTGTTTTTGTAAACTTAGATGGTATATATACCAAATAAGTAGATGTGATTTGTAAACCATTCTCATGGTAGAACATAGTGCACGTAACCTAATTTAAGACCAATCGTTGTATTCTTACGTATGCTTCACAAATAAATGATGATTATGATTATTATTATATTGCTGCAGTGTGTTTAACAGCAGATACGAGGTGCCGAGTTCAAATCCCGGGTCGGGTAAAAAAAAGCTTTCTATTTACGCAGACTTAAAAAGTGCTTGTAATTAGTCAGAACATGTTTGCAGATAATAGTAATGTATACATAATTATTTCTAGTTGACAGTTGGTCAAAAAGTGTTATTGGGATTTTCCTGTTAAAATTACAGGCACCGACAAGATTTTTGATTTGAACCCACGACCTTATTATCTGCAAACACGCTACCGCTAGACCATGGAGGCACAATAATGAGCTGCATTATCACAGGCAGTTTTTGTACATCCACAGTATAATAACTTATTCTGAAGGGCCTGTTGGCGGGGTTGGTAAATGCTTGCTTTTCACGGCAGAGGATCGTGGATTCGATTCCCACCCAAAGGCTCTACCGGCTAAGTCGCAGAACATCGTTTTGGTGAATGGCGTTCAAATAAATAAAGGTTAAAAATGACTTAATCAATCGATAAATCGGCTTCCATGACCACATGTGACGTCATAAATGGTCCAGAATCGATTGTCAACGCTGAAGCCGATTTAACGATTGATTAAGTAATTTTTAACCTTTATTTATTTGAACGCCATTCACCAAAACGATGTTCGGCGACTTAGCCGCTAGCCCCCCAGGTTAGATATTTGTGTGCAAGAACATGTCTGTTTGTCCTGAGTCTGGGTGTTATTTATCTATATAAGTATGTATTTACAAAAGAAAAGTTGTATATGTAGTATATTAGTTATCTAGTTTCCATAGTACAAGCTCTGCTTACTTTGGGATCAGAGGGATGTAAATAATGTCCCAAAATATTATAATTATTATTATTCTAAGTACTCGATACAAATTTTAATGACATATAAACTTATCCCCAGTACGGATAAGGGTAGTAATAATACATATAAGGTACATAGTAGTACGGGTAGTAGTAATAGAAACACGGGGCGGTGCAGTTGTTGCCCTCAGTGGAAACGTAGCCGATGATTGACAGCACTACCAACAATAGTATCGTTAAAGCCTGATGAAGTGCCATGATCTGTAAAAGGAAAAAACGAGTGTGCTTTATCTATACATATAATAAAATCGTAGGAAAGTCGAAACTGTACATTGAATATTTTTTTTAAAGGATACTTGGGGCGTGATATACAATCGACAACGTAGCCAAAATATAGATTTTAACATTTTTGTCTGTTTGTCTGTATGTATGTCCGGGCTAAACTCAAAAAGTACTGCATGCATTTACTTCAAATTTTGCATGAATATTACTAAGAGGTCGGGTCAACATATAGGCTACATATTATCACGCTATCACCTACGGGGGAGGAACTGTGATAATTTATAAAATTTAACGCGGGTAAAACCGCGGGGCACAGCTAGTTATTATTGAAACTGACGTGAGGAGCTAACATAATGAAAGATAGTAACGGGTAACTCACGTAATTAATTTTATGTTGGATTCGGCCAACGTTTCAACTTCTTCTGGAAGTCATCTTCAGGGCGAATGCGACCCGCACGACGTCATCGTCTAGGGTTACCATATGACAGGCGTTAGCCGCATTTGACAGGCATTTTCACCTTACTTAATCCTGAGACATAGCCTCTCTGTAATTAGTAGTTATATAAGTGTATTTCACCTTACTTAATCCTGTTACAACGCTGTTACATAACGACTTGTTCATTTTTCATTGTTTTAAAATGGCTTAACCGCGGGAGGGTCCTGGTGACCTGTAATACAGGTTTTGTTAAAAACCTAAATCAGGCACCAGTCCCTCACAAAGTTGAACTAATGAAGATCTATGTACATTAAGTTAAATATGATACCATTGTAACGTTCATCTTGTGAGGAGAGAATAAATGCTTTTATTATTATATTATTATTATTTTAAGGTTTAGACAGGCGTGCGGCCGGCATTGGTCTGAGACAGGCATTTTCGCAGGATCTCGAAAACGAAGTGGAGTAAAAAAAGAAATCGGCTGACAATTGAATCAGTAAAAGCTATATTGATTGCACAGGAAAATTACAAAACTGTTTCTCGTGAAGATTTTTACGTTTATACATTAGAAATGAAGAACTATTATAAAAAATAATGTCCTCTGACAAATATCAGTAATAAATATCCTTCTTCAATATAATCTCTCGGCTTTTACTAATTACCTACAGCGTTTTGCTTCAGACAGGCATTTTTCTGAAAATTCAGGCAATTTAGGTACCATAGACAGGCATACCTCTATTTACATATGGTAACCCTAGTCGCGTCCCGTCTCGCAGTTTTTTGGCGCCAACGCGGAAAAAGACGCATCGAGGCTATGTTTTATTTTCAAAAACTGGTTAAAATTCGAGTTTTTATGTGTAAATATGGTGGATTTTTAGACATAACATCTTCGATAACGGAGATATGGATACACAAGTGGAGGAAAGTGCGATATTGCCGTGAATTGTGATTTTCCGTGTTGTAACCAAAACTCTATAAAAGCCTCTAGTAAAGTCTCCACTGCTTTACTGGGGTTGGACAAGGACTATGTATGACTTGACTGTGACGGACTTTACTTGACAATGATGGAAATAAATGATATAAAAATATATTTACTGAAGGCTCATAAGGCCAAAGAAGCCAGAGCCGTAAAACGAATATAAAAATTTTAAAAAAAACCCGTCTCGCACTGCGTGCGAGGGAGCGCACGGCTCGTTGCGACAGGGCGGGTGGGTGCGTTCGGGTGGGAAAGTTTATGGGTATCTGCGTATCATCGCTGTCAGCGTCTTCTGGGGCTCTAGTCTGGCTAAGTCACCGAACATCGATTTCTTAAATGGCGTTGAAATAAATAAAGTTTAAAAATGTCTTAATCAATCGTTAAATCGGCTTCCATGAGCACGTGTGACGTCATAAATGGTCCGGAAACTATTGTCAACGTTGAAGCCGATTTAACGATTGTTTAAGTCATTTTTAACGTTTATTTATTTCAACGCCATTTAAGAAATCTATATTCGGCGACTTAGCCGGTAGAGCCCCTGGTTGGGGAACACGCAGAGCTGTGTGGTATTAGCTGATGGTGTTGGTGGGTGTCAGTCTCATCCTAAACACCGACACCAAGATGACTTCCAGGAGAAGTTGAAACGTTGGCCGAATCCAACATAAAATTAATTACGTGAGTTACCCGTTACTATCTTTCATTATGAGTGTGCTTTAGACCGCACGACTGAAGTAAAACTTTAAACGTAACTGGCTATGAGAGAAAGAGAGAAATAAAATGTATGCATCTCACTCTGTTGCCCCTACAGTTATATACGAAACGTAACTCTCACTCTTTCTATCTCCCTCTCAACTTCCGTTCACCTCGTCTACACTTTTTGTAACGCTTTCGTCGCGGATTCACCAGCTTACTCCCCAAATCCAGCGTGTGTAAAGAAGTTAGACTTCAAAACATATTTATTAAATAGACTTACTATTGCATTAATGATATTATTTGAACGGCAACGGCAAATAGGTACGTATATTTCTAGATTCTGATTCAACTTTGGCGATTCAACCGAAAAATTTTCAGTATCAGTCCGAAGACTTGAAGTTGGCGGTACTAAGCCTCAGCGCCTCGGAGAACACTTAAGCCGTCGCCGCGTCGGTCCTGTACCTGATTTAATTCCAGTCGTGTCACTAGTCTTCCCACCGGATCATGAGAGTGAGAGTAGAAAGTGTGGGACAAGTGTGTCCACAAACCCAGGGGGGCTTTTGAACACACTGGGACACTTGTCCTGCACAATTGGCTAGTTTCCATTGCAACTAGCTGCCGTGGCCAGAAGGCCATATTAACATAATCATCATATCAGCCGAAAGACGTCCACTGCTGGACAAAGGCCTCCCCCAAAGATCTCCACAATTGTCTTGCGCTATCCGCATCCAGCGGATTTTTTAGATTTTCAACATAATAAAGAAATGCTATTTTACCTGTTTATCATTAATTAATTTATTTTATTTATTTCACCAACTTACATCTACTTTTACAGGGTTAGGACCCCAATACAATAGTGTTAGTAGGTAGGTAGGTAGGCTTAATATTATATTAATTATATCCTGTTCAGGTGAACATTCGTTAAAACATACAGGTTGCCTGCCTATGCCCTTAAGCCTACGCGCTTTAAATGTCTCATTACAATGAAGCAAGGATTTCGTAAGGAACTTATGACGTGGGTACAGATCGTACATGATCTTTATCAGTGAAGACATATTGGAATACTGGTAATAACTGCGCACTGTGTACACACGGCTATACTTACATCAAGCTATGCATTTCCAGTATAAGCTGATCTTGCGTTGTATAGGATTTCGATACAAAGATAGATCAGCTTATACTGGAAATGTGTAGCTCGATATGTAGCCGTGTGTACCTGTTGGTTTGGTCATAAAAGGGCGTTTGTATACGACCCCACGACAGGACGGAAGGTTGTGTAAATAATAGAAATCAAGACAGTGGAAATACATGAAAAAAAAATGGGAACCTTACTGTAGCGATCAACCGAAGACCCAAGATGGGACGCGAAGAACGTCTAGACAGTCCCGTAACTATTGAGCATGTATTAATTTGTTTTCAATAATCAGTTAAAGTCTAATTTAATGAGGTATTTCATGCTATTTTAATAGAGTTTTGATCTGCCATGTTATTAACTTATGATTTCCTTATGCATGATAGCAATATGCTAGACAAGGAATAGGAATTGAAAAAATAATAAAGAAATAAAAAAATCCGCAAATATAAAATAAGTTAGTAAATAACTTTTTTTGTACTTATTATGGTACAAATGGCAGCCGTGACCAGGGTAATGAAATGCTAGTTCAGTATTTGATGGCATAGTTAGTAAATTAACAATTTTTATTTTAAACAAGTAGGTAAGTAACGATATTTAATATTGGTTACAAATTAAAACGTTAACAAATAACAATTACATACTTTTAAATTATATTACTCTGGGTAGTGTAGGATAACCACAATATATCGTGAGCAGAAGTTAAACTATACGACAGTTTCTAGACTTGTTTACAGTTCGGCTGTCGAGTGCTAAGTGAAGTGTGAGCCGACCCGCCCAGATGCAATGTCATAGACTCTGTCTAGTGCCAAGATGGTATTGGCGTTCCGTTTCTTCCAATCGCCGATAGATGGCGTCTACAAATATTATCATACAAGTACCAAGTTATGTAATAATTATACTACATCTTTATCTTCTATTCTAATTAGCCTATTCTATGTAGTTACAGCTGAGTAGGCCCCAGCCATTTCTCCAGTAGATACTCATTGTATGTGTTTCACAATGGCCCAAATATAGTTGGCATTTAAGCATTGTATTAGTATTTCAACTCCAATCCTAATCAGTTTCTATGTATCGTTATACTTATCTTCTCTTTTCACATCAGTAAATCTTAAACAATACATTGCTTTTCGAATAGAGTATCCAAAATAATCATCCATCTCATTCAACCCAGGTCCGAAAACAGAGATGGCTATATAGAAAAGTTTAAAGGTCTGTGCGATATGAATTTGAATGAGCGGGAAGCTGAAATGAGGGTCCGTTACCATTCTTAACCAATCATGTAGAAAAGGTAGGGTATTGTATCAAGATCAATGTTTTATTAATAATATGTGCTGTTGTTTAGATTACTATATTTGGAACACAATATAAAAAAAACATGAAGGATAGTCTGGTTAGATAGGTATATTCCTGTATTATTAAATATTAGTTATGCCCAGCGGTTTCACCCGCGTTAAAGTAGTTTTGGCGTAAAATAATAACAAACATACATCCATACATCTACACTCAAAAAATTTCGCATTTGTAACATTAGTAGGATGTGTACCTCTAGTGGTCTTGGCAGTGCACGCCGGAATAGCTCGCAGATGGTAGATTTTCTTCTACTTACTTGACACTTATCATCATATTTTGGACTATTCACGCAATATCTTTATAAATTGTAGCCTATGTGTTATTCTGATGTATAAGCTATATAATTGTGAAGTTTCATTAAAATCCATCAGTAGTTTTTACGTGAAAGAGTACCTACATTTTACCACTTTGGACGTGTCTCCCGCGCAAACTATTTAGTTTAGAAAAAACATACATTAGAAACCTAAATATGGTATGGGTTCCATTTTTTGCCATTTGGCTACGGAACCGCAGTAAGTGTCGTCTTTACCTGTTTCGTACATCGTGCAAATCTACGGGCCAGCATGTTGCAACGGACAACTAGCGCTTTGTGTTCCCGCTCTATCTCCATATTGTTTAATACAAGTTATTATTATAACTTAGCAAAGGTGCTAGTTACGACACACTTTAATGCTTGTTTTTATTAAGTGTAAGCCAAATGGTATGACTGTTTTTGTATAAGTGTTAAATATTTTATGCAAATAAACTATTATTGTCTTTGAGGTCTTCGGAAAGCCAGTGACCTAGATATATATACCTACAGATATACATTTATATAGACTCGTGGGTTTGTGTAATTTTATTGGTGGGATGCTCATAGCCGGTTTCACATACCGGTGTGTAAATAAAGTCATCTGACACGGCCATCTGATCCCAAACTAGCAAAGCTATGGCAACCAGATAACTGATAAACATATTTACATATATACCTAAGTACATATATATTATATACAAACTACACCCAGACACAAAACAAATAATCGTGTTCATCATACAAAGATTTATCCCGGGTGGGAATCGAACCCACAACCTGTGGGATGAAAGGTAAGTATCTACCACCACTAAAGTGGTTTAATTTTTATAAAGCCGCGCCGTGGCCTCTTTTAATGGCACCCTGTGCTCGACCACCGCGCCAATATGGAGGTATAAGATAGCGTCGTACATATGTGAGTCCTGGTCGCTGAGATCGGACGGGATCTTTCGCCACCAGCAGTCGTGTATACGATGTTGGCTGGCGACTCCACCAAATGGGATGCCGTAGTCTCCTTCTGTGAGGCAGTCATGCTCCAGAAGGAGGCCGCCGAGCAAGTTCGGCAGCGAGCCGATCCCGCTCGCAGACGGAGCGGTAGCCCAACCTCCCTCGGGGCTGCGGTGGCAGTATGAGAAGTGTCCTCTACTGCCACCACGTGAAAGCAGCTCCGGGAAGACAGCGATCTGTTTGTGGCGCAGCCGGACTGGCAGGAGTCGGCAATAGGGGAGGGCAATCCAGAGCCCTCCCAGGGTATGTGTCCCGAACATCTGGGATATTGCGCAAAAGGGGAGCACCGGAGCAGCATACCCGCGTTCCCGGGGCTCCCCCTATCAGGCGCCAAGAGAAGTCCACGGCAGGTTAGGTTTAGTCGGTGCGAGTCAGACATACCCACCCGGAGACACTTTTTGCGGGTGGCATGCGTAGGAATTCTTCCTGCCTTATCAGAAAAAAAAACTTCGTACGTATGTACGTAATAATGAGCGATATAATTTATGAGGGCCTGCCTATACTTGTACAGACGCCAGCACATCAAGCTACCCCAATCTGTCAAATTTCCCAAATTGAAAGTGAACCTTATGCTTTTGTGATAAAGTTGAAAATCTATAAAAGAAATTTGACAGATTGGGGTAGCTGGATGTGCTGGCGTCTGTACCTAGTTTCTTGTAGAAATGTAACTGTCACAAGTGGCTATTATTTTATAATCGCTACAAACCAATTGCGACAATTCACCGTGAGACTCATTGTATTGTACAATGGATAGTTACATTAATACAATCTGACAGATCTAGAGATATGTCGCTACTGGTGCGGTCATTGTAATGTTAAAACATATAAAATTTGTGCAATTTTTGGGAAAGTTTTGTGATTGTTATCGAATTCTATAAAATGTGTGGCATTGTAAGCGCGTGTAGATAGGTATATGTGTTACATAATGTCTATTGCGACGTTTTAATTTTGTTCAGCTGAAGTGACATTTTTGTAGCATGTTTTTAATATTTATAAAAAAATACCAACGGTTATCGTCGGGCCGTAGTTTTAGTGAGGTATATATGGCAACAAAAACATGTACCAAGCTATTCATATCTTCGCGGACTAGCCTTCCTCCCTATTTATTGTAATATCCACAAATGGAGTTATTCCTAAATCCCTAAAGTTAAATCTTGCAAGCTTACGACTTGATATCTGGCTGGAGAGTTACATGTAGAAGGCGGTTTTGCTGGCAAATGCCAGGATCGTGTGGAAATGTTTCTCTATGTAGTAATTTAATTGTATTTGTATTAAAATACCCTTGTAATATATATAAGGAACGTAATATTGGTATAAAACATGTGTTAATCATAATAACCTGGGACATTATTCACCCACGGCCATCTGATCCCAAACTAAGCAGAGCTGATCTACTACATATACTACTTTTCTTTACAACATATATAGATACATACATATATAGATAACTAGCAATGCCCCGCGGTTTCACACGCGTTAAATTAGTTTTGGCGTAAATGAGTACATACATCTGTACTCTCCAACTTTCGCATTTATAATATTAGTAGGATAAGTATGTGGTTTTGGCTGTGCACGCAGGAATAGTTTGCAGATGGTAGAGCTTTTCCTACTTACTTGACACTTATCGTCATATTAGGTCTTTACCTATGAAATTGCCGTTTTGTATGAAAAAATTTAAACGAATTTTTTTCATGAATTTTTTTATTTGTATTAATCGAAGTAATCACCCATGCAATCAATGCATCTTTGCCATCGCAGTGGCAGTTTATTGATGCCCTTCTTAAAGAAATCAGCTGGACGGGAGGCAACAAATTCTTCAAAGGCATTTTGTACTGCCTCTCGGGTATTGAATTTTTTTCCCGCCAAGAAGTTATCCAAATTCTGGAAAAAGTAGTAGTCTGTAGGCGCAAGGTCTGGTGAGTAGGGCGGATGACGGAGAGCTTCCAACCCCAGTTCTTGCAACTTGGAGACCGTCTGCTGTGCAGTATGAGGTCGCGCGTTGTCGTGCAGGAGCAGCGGAGACGAGCGATTGACCAATGCTGGTTGGAGATGCGCCAGCTTCTCCATCATTGTGCTCAGTTCTTCACAGTACACATCTGCAGTAATGCTCACCCCGTTTGGTAAGAAGCTGTGATGAATCACACCGGCGCTAGACCACCAAACAGTGACCATCACTTTTCTAGGGGTAAGTTTTCGTTTAGGGCATTGTTTAGGTGCTGAACCAGGATCCAACCAACTTGCTGAGCGCTTGCGGTTATCAAACAGAATCCATTTTTCATCGCAGGTAACAATGCGGTTCAAAATTCCTTCATTTGTGTGTCTGTTGAGCAGTGCAAGGCACGTCTCGACGCGTACTTCGCGCTGGCGATCATTGAGTTCGTGGGGCACCCATTTGTCAAGCTTTTTTACCTTGCCAATTTGACGCAAATGGACCAATATTGTTTTGACGCTAACGTCGAAAGCTGCTGCTAATTCAGCCGTAGATTGTGTATCATCAGCTTCCACAACCGCCTTTAATTCGTCATTTTCGACCAAAGTCTTCGGACGACCGCGAGGTTCATTTTTCAGGTCGAAATTTCCAGAACGGAAGCGAGCAAACCAATAACAGGTGGTGCGTTGGTTTGTAGTGTTAGCTCCGTAAACGTCGTTGATGTTGCGTGCCGCTTGTGCCGCGTTGCTGCCACGACGGTACTCATATTCCATAATTACTCGAATTTTTAACGTATCCATGATGACGAAAAAGATTGAAATGCGATGAAAATGTAACACTAATCAATAAAGAAATGACTACTTTTGGAAAAAAGAATCCATGTTTTTAAAATAAAATTAATTTGAAATTAGAATTCTTAGCCAAACAAAAATTATTTTGATTTGAAATGGCCAGTACTGCAGAACGGCAATTTCATAGGTAAAGACCTAATATTTTGGACAATTCACAAAATATCTTTATAAATTGTAGCCTAGTTATTCTGATGTATAAGCTATATTATTGTAAAGTTTCATAAAAATCCATTCAGTAGTTTTTACGTGAAAGAGTAACAAACATCCATCCATACTTACAAACTTTCGCGTTCATAATGTTAGTAGGATTACACCCAGATTCTAGACAAACGGACATGTACATGCTCACATATACCTACTACTATGAGAGTACTATACAAACATTTAATTGAGGGACACAAGCTACACCAGACTTAGACCAGCTACTTATGGGTCACATCAATATTTGTCCTGTGCGGGAATTGAACCCAGGACACGGCAAGTGGCGAGGCGAGTGGTTTAACCACTGTGCCACACGTGCAGTCAAATTATCATTATGCATGGAATTGAAGAAATAAAAGAAATATTTACAATTTTTAAAGTATTTAATTTATGGTATTTCTACTCTATTACTAAACATTCCATAGGAATCACTTAACATTATTTACAAATTGATTATAGGTAGGTACTAAGTAACGACGCCAGCACATCAAGCTACACCAATCTGTCAAATTTCCCCAATAGAAAGTGAACCTCATTATGTGATAAAGTTGAAAATCTATAAAAGAATTTTGACAGATTGGGGTAGCTGGATGTGCTGGCGTCTGTACCTACGAAATCAGCAGGTAACTCGGCAGTTTACACATAATTATTTCATTCCACTGCGTGCAACTAATAATATCATTAAATCACTCCATCATGAGATCGAATAGATACTTATTCGAGTTATTTCTTTTCTTCTTATATAATAGAAAGACTAACAAGCATTCAGTTCACCTGATGATACCTAACGCTCGCATCATCAGACGGCCACAAGTACAAAGAAATAGTCTCGCTTCTTAAAAATGGCCTTGTCATACTGGATCGGAAATACCTCCACTATTAATTGATTCCATAGAGTGGTCGTACGTGGTAAAAAGTTTCTTGTGAAAACCGGTAGATCCAGATGATATGGATGAAATTTCCAGGACGTGGCGGCAGATATAAGTTAGAACAATTCCTATGAAAACTCCCTGTGATAAATGCAGTAAAGGACTTTCAAATGCGATACGTAATAAATTACTGTCCCACTGCCGGACGCTCACGACACGCTCGTCTTCCGGTTCGTGGTTGTCACTCGAGAACCTATCAGCCCAGCGACCTTCGGCTCTTAGAGCTATGTGGCCTGCCCACTGCAACTTCAGTTTGCCAATTCTTCGGGCTATGTCGGTTACTTTGGTTCGCCTGCGGATCTCAATATTTCTGATTCGATCTCGCAGGGAAACTCCAAGTATAGCCCTTGACCTTGAGCCGCCTGATAAGGCCCAAAGTGAGCGACCACGTCTCTGTTCCGTAAGTCATGACTGGCAACACACACACATACTGGTAAAAAACACATATTAAGTGTTATATCTATGTTTCCATGCTGGTCTTGCGTAGCCAGCATGACGATAAAGACATATATCTCTATAGCATTACCCTTATAAAATCACAGAATAACACATGACTCTTGGTCTACGAGTATGGGGATCGGTCGAACGCTGTAGAGAGAGTCGTTTTCGCCTAGTCAGTTCGGCTGCTTAAAATACTCCCAACTATCATCATAATCATCAGCATATCAGCCGAAAGACTTCCACTGCTGGACAAAGGCCTCCCCAAAGGTCAAATTTCTAATCATCACACACGGGTTGACATATCTTAAAACTGATTGAGGGAGTTTAAAGTTTTCCTGTTTTCTTATAGTATTCGTCTCACTGTGTCATTTTACATAGTTTAGTGACTAACGAATTATATGGTAACTAGGATATAGACTACTTATATGGTAAATTGATACTACAATCTCAAAATGTCATCGGAACATCAGTAAGTTCTGCAGCAATCGTATTGGTGATGAGCGGCAGAGCGCTCTTCTTCTCGGACACCGGTATTTTCGGACACACATCGCAAATTGTCTGGAACAAGAACTGATTTGAGAATACTTCACTTATTATAACTACAGAACTGGATATGAGGAAAAATCAATATATAATAATAATATAATATAATATCTAGGGACAATGTCACACAGATCATCCTAGCCCCAAACTAAGCAAAGCTTGTACTATGGGTACCAGGTGATGATATACATACTTATATAGATATATAAATACTTAAATACATAGAAAACATCCATGACTCAGAAACAAATATTCCTGCTCATCACACAAATATTTGCAGTTACCGGGATTCGAACCCAGGACCACCAGCTTCGTAGGCAGGAGCACTACCAACTAGGCTACGGTGACCGTCAATTATTATTATATGTATATAAATCTATACATATAATAAAATCGTAGGAAAGTCAAAACTGTACATTGATAATTTTTTTAAAATACTTTCGGCGTGATCTACAATCGATAATATCGCCAAAAATATAGTATTCAGAATTTTTGTCTGTGTGTCTGTTTGTCTGTATGTATGTCCGGGCTAAACTCAAAAAGTACTGCATGGATTTACTTCAAATTTTGCATGAATATTACTAAAAGGTCGGTTTAACATATAGGCTACATATCATCACGCTATCACCTACGGGGGAGGAGCTGTGCTAATTTATAAAATTTAACGCAGGTAAAACCGCGGTGCACAGCTAGTATTAAATAAATATATAAAAATTTCAACAAATATATAAATATTTATTGAAAACACGAATTTAAAAGATACAATAAAATAATTATACTATGAAAAAATCCGGGTTGTTGAAGACTTATTAGCATGACTTTAGAGCCAGGAAGTGACAATAACCTGGTGGTCTTACCTATCGCACTCGCACAGTCTACCAGCACAGCCGTTGATAAACTGGTACTGTGTATCGAAGTTCTCGAGCGCGCACAGCGGCTGTCCATGGTAGCACTTCCAGAAGTAAGGCTGCAGGTACACCGTGTAGAACGGACAGTAAATGTTCTCATAACATTGGTCGTGGAGTTTGCAGCATCTGGAAATACAAATGATTAACCTGTTAAATATTATAATAAAACATGCAATTTACGGACACAAATGATTTTGAGACTTAGAACAATTATGTTTAATATCATATCAGCCGAAAGATGTTCACAAAGGCCTCCCCCAAAGATCTCCAGGCTAAGTGCGGAAACCAATCGCTCAACTAACTAACTAACTCCACAATTACCGGTCTTCCGCTACCCGCATCCAACAACTTCCAAAGACACTCACAGCATCATGATCATCGGTACATCTTGCCATCTTGACAAGGGCCCCAATCGTCTGTCCCAACCGTCGGTTCTATGAGTTATGTGCCCCGCCCACTGCCAATTCAGCTTTGGTTTTCCTGTGGACTTCAACATTACTGATTTGATCTCGCAGAGAAACTCTGAGCATAGCTCTCTCCATTTGGTCTTTGGGTAACCTTGAGCCTATTTATGAAGCCCATAGTGAGCGACTTCGTCTCTGTTCTGTAAGTCATTACTGTCAAAACACACTGGTCGAAGACTTTCAACTTGAGACACTGTTTTAATTAATGGGTTATAAAAATAGATGATTTGATCCGAAGAACTTAAACGCCGAGTTAGAAAGTTAGAAAGAAAATATATTTATTCCGTAAACAAGCACAGATAATAATAATAATATATAGGTACACATAAATAAGTTCTTAACGGCTATCTGGACGCGATTACTTGAATGTTATTATCCTATCATAAGTATATAATAGCTATCTATGTTATTTATATGGACTAGTTAAATACTTTAGATAAAAATAGGTATAGTGAACACTTATGAAGAAGGAATAAATAAATAATTGTATTACGCTTATGTATGTACACAGTATAAGTACTATTGGCAATATAAATTAAGTTTGTCAATAGGCCTCTCTTGACTACCATAACCAAGACAAACAGGAAGGTATTAGTACATATTTAAATACCACGTCTGATTTAAATAATGACAGATATACAAACAAAATTTTAACTATTTTAATTTTAAACTAGACATTCCAACTTTTAAGTATTTATTGGAAATTCTCTTTCGCTATTAAATTAATAACAGAAATTTATAGCATTTTTAAGTCAATGTAGTGGTCTTGGGTTGGATGGGAGGCGTTCATAACCAGTTGCACTCACAGGTCTATAAGTGATTGGCGTTGTAAGGCACTCAGGCATACGTCTGTGGGTGACTCAAGGTTTAGTTTCTGAGCATCTTCGTGGTTCCGTCTCCATGGTTAATCTGTTAGCCCCGGCAAAGAATATTACCACCTCATTTCATCCCGTGGGGGTCTAGAAGACGTTCGAAGGAATTTTTACTAGAGAACGGGCAACACCATCACTCTTTGTACTATGCGCAGTATGATGCGCTCGGCCAACCGTGAGCCAAGCGTTGCGATTATGATAAACAACTCCACTGTGGATATCTTTTGGGGAGGCCTTAGTCCAGCTGTCATTCGGCTGATGATGTTGTTGATGAAAGATTTATTTAATTTAATACACTTACCTGTCTATGCCATCCGTAGGTCGACCTTCTCCTAAAAAGCCACAATAGCAACCGTAGCCTTTGTAAGCTAAGGGATCGCAGCCGGTGGCGCAGTACATCATATTGTAGAGGTGGAACACACCGCGCTTGCCGCGGTACTCCGGCTTGCTCATGTAGACGTGAGGGTCTATGTTCCTGGCAATAAAAAAAAATCACTCTTGTAATCCGATAAGACGACTAGCGACACGACCAAAATGGGATCAGGTACCAGGACCGACGGCTTAACGCGCTTCCAAGGCACGGGGAAGTTGATACTGAGATATTTTTTTACTTGAAAATTCCCTAAATCACTTTTTAACCCGACACGGAATATTTGTCATAATATTATGGCGGTGAATTGTTTCTAAAGTACCTACGTGATTTTGATCGTCTCCTTGCGATTACACTTGGGGTGCGGAAAATATAATATTAATGGTTGTAATATGCTAAGACTCACCTCACTCCTTTTAGGTAATCTTCCTCCGGCACGGAATATCTGAAGGGATCTCTTGCGAACCCCACCAGTAATGGTCCACTACCATCTTTGTGCCCTTGAGTGTCCACTTCATTGATCTGACTGTCGTTGAACCTATACTTATTGCTGAGCTTAGTGTTACTGGAAGGTGTGACTGGGGTATATGGCTTAAGAACTTGCAGTTGTGCGTACTCCGAGTTGTTGTATATTTTGTCATAACTTAGGTGGCCTGGCCATTCTGGAACAAAGGAAAATAATTTTATTTTTATGGGCTGAAGAGGCCTCTGAGTTGGCTTTACGACTGTTATCTAATGAGTCCAGCTAAGACCGACAGCGGAAAGTATCGACAGCTGTGTATAAACTAACCACACACTCAGGCATTTAACAGCACCGGTCGATTATTGGCCTGCGAGAATAACTGGCTATGTTTGCCTTACATTGTGAGTAAGAGAAAATTTTGGTCGGAAAATATGCGGCATACTAAAATTTGGAACATAGATACACGTGCAAAATGAGTTAAATCTATATATAATAAGCAATCATAGAATATTGTTGTAATAAATGGATACATAATCTTCAAAATAATCGCTTAAAATAGGAAGGAGGCAAATCGATTTTAGCTTATCACGAGAAGTCCCCAGGATCCAACATAAAATGAATTACGTGAGGCAACTGTTACAGTGTTTTACTATATTACACAAGTTGAACAATAAATATTTTATACAAATCAAAATAACTTTTATATGTGCAATAAAGAGTATTTAGTTTTATCTTGTCTTATCTTTTAATAATACCATTAGGACTTCAGCAGATCAAAGACAAGGATAGATCTTATTATATATTTTTTTCTTTTGAAGTTATACTTCTTTTGGCGCGATGGAGAAAAATGATGAGAGTGAATTTTTACGATGCGCGCGCACACCGACACCAAAAAATTTAACAGCATGAAGTTAGTTCTTGGTGGTATGAGAGTGAATTTGATGCGCGCGCATCGTAAAAATAACAGCATGACGTTAGTTCTAGGTGGTATGAAAATTGATAACTATGTTCAAGTTGTATATTAAGAAGTATAACTTCTAACGCGTGTACATAAGTACACACAAGTTTTTTTTTAAAAGACAGCGCCCGCATTAGTGATTCTAACCCCTGTGTCGCGGGGTACTTTATAAACATATAATAGACGGACACAAATTACATCCAGACTCAGAACAACTATTTATGGGTCACACAAATAGTTGTCCGGCGGGGGACTCGATCCCGCGACACGAAGCGGCGAGGCGACTGTCTTAGTCACTGCGCCACACGTGCCGTCGATTATTCAACAAACAGTTTTAACACAGCTAGAAGCGCCAAGCTATTGAAGCTAATGTTTAGAAGATCTAATAAAACTAGGTAGAATTATGAAAATGTAAGATATTGGTCAGTTACGGCGCTAAGGGTAGATGCGCATTTAGTTAACATCTATATAACTGCATATAAAAGCTTGTTCTGTTTAGTAGCCATGCAGATCCCTGCTAAAAATGTTCACGCACTAATTGTAACAAACAATGTAAACAAATTGAATAGATGCGTATACAATGAGGGGAGCTGATAGCAGTTATAAAGATTAGTACTTTATGTTCTATCAACAGACTGTGAAAATAGGTGATGGATGTGTCTAACTAAGCAAACTATGGGACAGAAATGTTGTTTTTTTTGTTTTTTTTTTTTAAATCTTTATTATTTAATTGGGGTCTTTATCCCAATGGATACGCCAACCCCATCATGCCTTATGCTAACTACTACAAAAAATGCCTTAAAGTTAATTTAAAAGGATATGTATGTGTGTATGTTTGTTATTGCTGTGTGGAGACGGCATAGAATATCATCACCCTATCTTATCCCGTGGGGGGTGTAGAAATCGTCCGAGGGAATACCTACCAGAGAACGGGCAGCAGTGTTATTCTGTGAACTTTGACCATCAAACTATCCCCCATTCTTTTTAACGCACACCCTCAAACACCCCAATTAGAATATTATGTTATAATTATAATGCATACTTACACAAAATTTTTAATTTTACATGTAAATGCATTGTTATTTACCAAATAAGTTGCTTGGAATAAAGTTTATTTTGCTGTATTTTGTGTTGGATTAAGGAATTTGTATGAATACAAATGAAACTGCTATTTAAAAGTCTTATTACTTTGACTTACGGTCCATTTCAATTTGTTTTGACTGTACAGGGTTAATATAACGATAATTTCCGTAGTTTTAATTATTTTGGGGAAAAAAATACCTATATTAAAAATGATATGAATCGATTCAGTAAACGATTCTGAACAAACTATTTTCAGGATGTGCGTTAATTAAATTACATGTTGTATAGGTGTTTTTGTATAAAAAAGCTAGGTAAACAAGCAATCGTATCACTGATGGGAAGTGATCACCGTCTTCACACTCGTAACTGAGGAGTTGCCTACCTTTAAAAAAGCAATAAGTTCGCTTTTTAACGCGGTTTTATTAGCTTCGTACGTCGGATAAACAAAAATTGGCATTATTGTCAAGGACCGAAGACATTTAAATAATTTTAATAGACCCGTTATTCTTACTATGATAATTAGGATTAGCGATTTTTGATGTCTTAATAAACTGACCGCCGCGCGTCGTTTTGGCAAGCAAGTGTTTTGAGATAAATAAAATAATAGTTTAAAAAACTAAAATACTTTTTGATAAATCACTATTAATATCATATCATATCACATATAGATTATAAATAAAAAAAGGTGTAAATACTTTTTTTAAGTTAGTTCGTGTTTACAAAGTTGAAATCGATCATTGCATGAAAAAACGTTAAATTTCAATTACTTTTCTGTGCACTGTCGTCTTATAACGATTATAGGCTCCGGATTTAGAGGATGGATATAACAGTCAACCTTTGGATCGGGTCAAATACAGATATTTGTTTAATCCTAGTTATCTAAGATAACTTACAGCAACACTGCTATAAACAAAATGTTGCTATGGGTATTTGATTAAAAGTCAGTGTTAGTGAAGAAACAATTCTATAAGAACAGTATCACAACAAACAGCAAAGCGCATCTTTTGCTGGCACGGACCAGTAATGTGTGGCAAAAGTGCCGGAACAGATACAGAATCTATACCTAGGACTAAGAGCTTTTTTAAATAATAAGTACTGGAACCTGTGGCAAAACAGTGACAAGTCAAGGAACTTCGTTATAAAAGATCAGGAATCGTCGAAGTGGGTGTCATTAACGAAATCGAAATAACATAAATAATAGAATGTGTTGTCATGCGTGAAATCTACTTCAATTTTGAGGGTTCCATACCCAAAGGGTAAATCGGAACCCTTTTACTAAGACTTCGCTGTCTGTCCGTCTGTCACCCGGCTATATCTCACGAACTGACTTGACAATAACTTAATACAAGCTAGCTAAATATCACTACTATTATAAAATACAATTCATAAATATTTTAAGAATCCGTGTACCTAAATATCTATAATAAGTAACTAGAAATAATAACTGTATTACTACAAACATGTTTTGACTAAAAGCGCTTTTTTAAAGTCTACGTGAATAAAAACGTTTCTTATTTTATTTTATTTATTTGAGCCCCCCACCCCGATGAGCTTAGGCGACCTTTCTCACACGCAGAAACACAACATTAAGTTCTTAATGTTATTATTAAGGAATGTCTTCTGTAGGTGGTGGTGCTTCCCCAGTCGGGCTGCTCTTTGAGCGGATAAATGCTATGCCCTACTTCTCTGTCTCTGTCACCTGATTAGCGGTAATAAAGGAATTCGTCTAAGATTCAGATATATGTAATAAATATTACGTAACCCGCTATGTGTAGCGCTATATAGCGAAATAACGATTTAAAACGGCATTTTTATGATGCGCAATAAATTATTAAAACCCTACTTTACCCTAGACAGAAGGTTGTTAATTGCTAAATACAGATTGAAAATGTTAAATAAAAGACTAAACACGCACAAACTTTTAAATTAATTCAATTTTGTACTCTATCACAGTGATATAAAGTAGTTTTTGTTAATTTTGTAAAATAAATGAATAAGTGTCGTAATTATGGTGCTCTTATATCTGAATGTTCCGCACGATGGTGTTTTACAATGGTGTTTGATTTGAATATCCGTGGCATTAATTGCTAACTGTTCAGATTGCAGTTTGTATCGTTTATAATTATGTCAAAACTATGTAGGTCAACAAGTTACTAGCTATCAGTCGGCCATGTTTCTAGAAAAACAAAGCCGATGTATTAATACCTACATCCTCCGGAAGGGTGTGTTAGCAAGGGAATCCTAAATTTTATCTACCAGTGTGTATCGTTCGTAACATAACCCAGAACGCCTACTCCGGATTGGTAGGTGCTGGTTCGTGACCTGCCGGACGATTCAATTTATGATTTCCCATTTTTGAGATTATACGGATATAAAAGCGATACTATAATATTAAATAGAGTAGTCTTTGGTAGAGCCTTGCTCAAAGCGGCGTCTTTGACGTTTGCGGCAGCTATAAGTCAGGCTCTAATTCATAACTATATTCGTTATATGGTAGGTCTATGAACATACGAAAGTTGATAGTAATTTCACAAAAACAGCAGGTCCTAAATGCATTAAGAGCTCTTACACTACAGAATAACGAAATAAGTTAAAGCGTGTTCTAGGGCTAAATACCCCAGGCTAAATACCCCAAAACAATTTTTAATCTTGAGTGCTGCTTATCTGTGTGAAATGCTAGCATGATCCTCCGATCAAGAATTGGGAACATTCAGCAGGATTGTGTAAAATTACATAAAAATATATAAGTACCCAAATGACTCAATGAAAATAAAATTTCATGTCCTAAACCTTCAGATTTACAAAAACGATACAGCAAGGTGAATTAATTTTTAAATTCAATATGTAGCTAAAGATATATTCTAAGAAATTACCGGGGACATTTTTGGGTTTCATATCAAAATGGGCAAAAAGAAAAAGAAATGGGAAAACCTTTATGGTGCAAATCAATTCATTCATCCGACTGTTACAGGGGTATATCGCAACTTTTATAAATGCTAGATTCCTGCAATATATTTATAATTCATATAATTATATTTTAATTCGAATAGAAAAGTTAACCAAACATTTTTAATATTTATTCGGTTAACTTCAACCAAAATTAGCTTTAAATTCCTTAATTTATTCATATTACTACTTAATTAGCGAATAGCACAAGACCGGCAATTGTGGAGATCTTTGGGGGAGGCCTTTGTCCAGCAGTGGACGTCTTTCGGCTGATATGATGATGATGACTACTTAATTCTTCAATACAAATGTCATGTCATCATTAACTTTCGATCATGCTGAGCAGACATGGTTAGGATCATAGTTTAGTCTTTAATAATATTGTAAGACAATTGATTGATTCATGTGCCTTAATAAATAAATAAATATCTTTATAAGTGTTTCCGAAAAAAATATATTCAAGGAACTATACGATTATATTAATTTTATTTCCGATATTTATTTCCATATTACGAAACAAATGTAAGTTTATTTTTATGTAATCTTGTATTCTATATAAATAGAAACTACAATTATAACTAGAAATCCCACTTATATTATAAAGCTGAAAGTTTGTGACTTTGTGAGTGTGTTTGTTACTACTTCACGTCTAAACGGCTGGAGTGATTTGAATAAAATTTGGTATAGAGTTAGCTGACATCCTGGATTAACACATAGGCTATAATTTATGAAGCTTAACGCAGGTAAAACCGCAGGGCAAAGCTAGTGACAAATAAAAACCAATTCCTTCTGCGTAGAATACCTTCATTATTAACAACTGCCGCCTTTATCTTTATTTTTAATTAGGTTATTTTTGTTTTTACTTTAGTGGAAAATAAGACCGGTTGTTACATCTATCTTCTCAGTGTCCTCCTTCCGTCGTCTCTCCACTCCATACCTGGTTGAACGGAAGAGATTGCAGTAGCGATAAGACCGCCCATTGTACCTAATTTATTAACCTTCATTTTAATTGTAAGTTATGTTGTACAATAAAGATTTTTTTACTTTTAAATCCCAGTCCGTCATGCAAAACTGGAAGATATAAATATCTTTGGACAATTAGGTTAAGTTTGGGATCAGATGGCAATGTCATCTGATCTATGGCAACCAGACAACTGATAAACATATTTATATATTCCTAAATACATACTTATTATAGACCAATATAATAATAATAATGGTTTATTTCATCTCCACAAATTACATTCTTATTAGCAAATACAGTTGACAAAAGGTTAGACAAAGTTTGTAACTTGTGGGAGATCGGAAGTCTAAGCTAATCCTAGGCCAGTATTTTAGCTCTCCTTAGACACAGAATAAATAATCGTGTTCATCACACAAAGATTTGTTTCGGGTGGGAATCGAACCTACGACTATTATCGTGATATACGACTATTACCGAAAATTAAAACGTAATATTTAAGTGGCGCATAAATCCTGAATAAAAAAACTTGAGAGGTGTCAAGGGAGACCCGGATGGAACGAAATTATTTCTTATTATTTATTATGTACAAAAAACCTGTATAGGTACACTCAACAAAAATAATCGTCGCGACACCACACTGTTCAATGCGAAATAGAAATGAAAATATCTGGCTTGCTTTCTATAAGAGAGAGAGAGAGAGAGAGACAGACAGACAGACAAAGATGCATACGCCGCACAGCTGCAAAAAGTGTCGTGACAACTTTTCGTAAGATTTTTTTCCGTCTAGCCCCCTTTCGCAACGCGCGATAAGGAACTTCGTTCCAAAAAACTAAGCTATGCGACGCCACTTTTAGGGCCTATGCACACCACGTTTATTACGCGCGCCGCGCGCCGTTGACGCGTGTGTCTAATACGCGCGTCGACGGTACGTTTAAAAAACGTGGTGTGCATAGGCCCTTAGTGGTACATAAATGAAACTGCAATCAGTTGAGGATGGTACCGAGATCTCGGTGCACGAATCCACTCGAATTTTGGTCGGTCGGTTTTCCTCTGAAATATCATTATTATTCCTCTGAAATACTTTGTTAGTGGAACCTAATAACAGTTACACCCACAATTACTTATGTAATATGATGTAAGAAGGAATGCAGGTTATGTGGTATCAGTTATCAATAATCAACACTTATAAAATCGGCAATTATGCTGGTGTACCTGATAGAAAGTAACAATATAATGAACACTTTGTAGGTAACGGTTAATTTGATGTACAGATTGTAGGTAATGGGTTCATTAAAGTATCTACAGACCGTGGGGAGGACCGCGTGTCGGGATTTAATTATGAAACCAACCGCGGCGAATAAGCTGTATAAAATGAAGCAGATAAATAATGCTTAAGCCAAAGGTAAAAGGAAGTGGAACTATTTCTTTTATAACTCCTTCATGTTTTTTTCAGATGACATCTCATCTGAAAAAAACATGAAGGAGTTATAGTTGCGCGATTTAAGACAGTGGAAGCGATTCCCCGGAACATGACTAAGCCTCACCGATCAGTGTCATTTCATTGTGTGTCACTATTGATCCTGGCTTGCAGGAGTTGCAGTGGTGGTCGCTAAGCAAGGATCACGTTGGCCCCCTAACTCCTCATCTATGCCCCGTGCCTGTATTCCGTGCCATGGTCTAGCATCGAGGGCTTTGCTGTTATCCTAATGTTTACCCGTTTATTTTATTATATTCCACACTAATACGGGCGTATTAGTGTGAAACTTTAACTGAAAAAACTTACTAATATTATGTCTTAAGTTGAAAGATACGTGCAAACCTTCCACAACACCCCATTAATAAATTTTTGACTCCACGTGTAGCGCAGCGGCTAAGACAGTCGGCACGCCGCTTCGTGTCGCGTGTGCGAGTCCCGCGATTTGTGTTACCCATACATAGTTGTTCTGAGTCTGGATGTAATTTGTGTCCGTCTATTATATGAATGTTTGTAAAGTACCCCGCGACACAGGGATTAGATTCCTTAAAAAGGGCGTTTTAAAAAAAATCCTTTTAAATAATGATTTCATAACCAAGTAGGCAATTATTTTTGATACTTTTCAGTATTAGTATGGCTTAACAAACAATTTTGGAAAATATTTGGCACCTAATTAAAATGGGAGAGGAGCATGATGTAAATCAAAATGATATATTCTGCCACGCTTTAGGCGTTACAAAATTCCTACCCAATGGCACTCTTCTTAAAGTGTGAGTTTTTTTTTTAATAAAAACCTAATGTAACCGTGAAAGGGTGGAAAATAACGTAGGCGGTAATATCTATTGGTCTAAGAATACTAACGTAAGTGGCAATTAAAGTTATTTTTTGGGAATATTTACTGGCGTGGGATAGCCATTTAAATGTTTCGTTGATTTATTCTTAGAGTGCCTGTTCCAAATATAAGTTTCAAGAGGGATTTAAAAAAAATAGAGCTTTCTGTCATGAGTAAGACCTCATTTGCAGGAGAAATTCTATTAAATGTAGATACAACCCAGACAGTATATAGACATGATGATAAGTCACTTGGTGCTTCTCTTAGCCCAGGGGGTTATCACGATTTTGACACCAGTAATATAAAAGACCCAAAATAGATCCCTGAACCCCCCTCATTTTTAAAATAGAAAAAAAATATTTGTTCATCATCATCAAATAGATAATCACAAAAGTTTTTCGCATGGACTTCCAAAAAGTGCTTTTAAGTAGTCAGAATTATGCATATTTAATTCTAGGTACAAATTTTGGCATTAGCTAATTAATCAAGAAATGTTATAAAAATGCATAGTATCTACTTCATCTTTGCTACTGCTTTATTAATCTATATTTATTTAATAATAGTATTAATAAATATTTATTAACAATATTATTAATAAGTATTTATTTAGCTATTCATATTTACACTTAGGTCAACCTACAACTAGTGGAGGCACCACCGCGAATTGAAACGTTTTGTATAAGTAATTATGTCGTTGTATTAAATTGTTTTGTATATATATAAATATTGAAATAATAAAGAAATACACCATATATTAAAGAAAATTATTGATTCTAAAATACGATTCTATTGCAAGCGATGGTAAAATTATTGTTAGTTTTTAATTTAGTTAGTTATTTCTGAAAGTGCATAAAACTATAGATTCACGAAAAAATACCACGATTTTAATTGTTATTATAAGTGCTGAGCTGTTACTGTCTATGAAAAACTATATTGAATTTCAATTTCGCTCTGCTTTTTAATTTGTTTTTGTTGTTTATTTATTCTATTTTGGCTCGTTCTTTATTCTATGGGTGGTTTAACTCATATGCGGTTAAATTAGGAGTACTTATTCTAGAAGTGTATCTAGTTCATAACTCAGCGAAGGAAGTACATAAATGTCTTGGGAGAACTAACACAATGCCATCTGATCCCAAACTAGTCAGAGCCTGTACTATAGCAACCAGCACCTTATAAACATGCTTATATTAGGTCTTAATAATCTTTTTTGGACATTAAAATCTATTTCCAAATACATGCATATTATAGATAACTTAATAAAACTTAACTTAATTTTTTTGGTTCTCGAGTGGCGACCACGAACCTGAAGACGCAGCGTGGGCAGGTCCCCTACAACATGGACCGCAGATCTTATGGGGGTCGCTGGAAACCGCTGGATGCAAATAGTGCAATTGTGGAAATCTTTGGTGGAGGCCTTTGTCCAGCAGTGGACGTCTTTATATATGATGATGGTGATTACGATAGATAACTTACACCCAGACACAGAATAAGTAATCGTGTTCATCACACAAAGATTTCTCCTGTGCCCAACCTGCGACTCTAGTTTAGCAGTCTCACTCTTTCTCAGGTTTACTAACTGTTACGGACTTTTTAGACCTGAAATGACGTTGGCCGCCTCAAGAACAGACTTGACATGACAGATAAAAAGGTTTGTAAAAGATAGAAGATTGTGACAGTGGAAGGAAAAATATGGAATAAAAGACGACATGAATTTCTGTGGTTTCCTTTAACATGTGGCCCGCGAGCCGTAATTGATACCAATCTATGAAGATATACAGTCCACGAAAAATATGTCTACACGCTCGAAGAGCAAAAGTGCGCCGCGCTTGGGTGACGACTTCGGCGGTGACCAGACGGCACGGAAGCTCGACAAAGCACCTGCCACGGGCTCGTCGAGGAGTAAGGAGGTGAACGCGACTCGATCTTTCATCTCCGTACTATCAAGAGCTCATACGAATGACCAAAGAATTGAAAACACGGATTACATGTGCTCATCAGGTAAGAAATACTCATCAAAAGAGAAAATAGTCCGAGAGGCGGAGGACAAAATAGCCGCATTTTCGAAAAATATTCTCGATAAAGCCAGACGTGAACTTAGTGCTATGAGCTCTACGGCTAGTTCATTGAAATCTCTGCCATCTCTGCCTCGTTCTCGAGAGGAAAACTATTGCGAATTGACAACGGTTAACACACACGATAGGAAAAAAATCATGGCTAGACAGACGGGTAATTTCAAAGATCTGCCAACATTCTCTGGTAGCCCTGACGAATGGACCCTGTTCTACTCACAATTCAAAACGACATCTAAGCTTTGTGGCTATACGAAAGAGGAGAACATAGCACGACTAGCTAGGTGCCTTCGAGGGGAGGCACGTGACGCAGTGTTCCCGCTTTTGGTTACTGCCTCGAACCTAGACCGTATTATTGATACGCTGAAGTTACGGTTTGGTCGACCTGAGCTTATAATTGATACCATGTTGAACAGAATTCATGCCATTAAGGACATACGTCAAGATGACACAAATAGCCTCATAAAATACGCGACGGAAGTACAAAATGTCGTAGCGGTCATGAAATCCAACAATCAAACCTACCATCTACGGAACCCGACACGTATACGAGACGTTTTGACGAAACTACCGCATACGCTAAAATTCCAATGGGGTTTAGACAGAATACGTGGTAAACAATCCCACCCGACTTTGGAAGATGTCGCTGATTGGCTGATTGAAGTAGCTAAGTCAGTAGCAGAATTTGCAGTGCAACCATCTCGTTTAACTGAAAAAACTGACAAGAATCCAAATCGGCAACCAAAGACCGTAGTCATGACGACCATACCTGTAAAAACCTGCCACAACTGTAAGGCAAATCACCACCTTTCGGCTTGCCCAAGTTTTCTACATCTCTCTGTAGATGAAAAATGGAAATACGTCACGGAGGCAAAACTTTGTTTTGCTTGTCTGTCCGGCAACCATCAGCTCAAACAATGCAAGTTAAAAGGCAAATGCAACAAGCTTGGATGTTTTCGGATCCATCACCAAGTTCTACATGCTGAACCCAAGACTACGGCAATCATTCCAGCAAATATCACCCCTGAACGCAGTGACATTGTATTGATCAAAGACAATAAACCTGTTTACACTACTGCTGAAAGTCTAAATACAAGGCGAGTACTGCTTAAAGTTGTCTCAGTTATAGTCCGTGGCCAAAATGGCGAGTTCCAGACTTTGGCACTTCTAGATGAAGGGGCAGCAGTGAGCCTGATTGACGCTTCATTCGCTACGCGTGCTGGTCTCGACGGACCAAATCAGCCGCTTCATATCAGAGGAGCCCATGGAATGACGTCGGTAGACACGACATCGAAATTGGTGAGCTTCAAAGTACGTGGGACTTCGTGCAACGTTGCGTATGATATGTTTAATGTACATACTGTAAATAATTTAAACCTACCTGTAAACAATTATGACAATATTGTGAATAGACTTGACTTTCTAACGGAATATATTGACTTTGACATAGTGACGAAGGATCAAAAAGTCGACCTTTTGATCGGACAAGACCACATTGAGTTAATTATTACAAGACAGATTATACAAGCACCCAGAAAAGGACTTATACTATCGTTGACTAACTTAGGTTATACTCTACACGGTAATTTTTCAACTTCCGTTAAAAGGTTACCGCTTGAGACGTCTGTACTACACATTTGCTCTTGTGAGGAGCTTAATAACATTTATAAGACGACCTTTAGAACTGAAGATTTTGGAGTTAAGTTTACTTCTGACACACCTCGGTCTCGACAAGACATAAAAGCACTCGAAATCCTGAAATATACTTCCAAGTACATAGGTAAACGCTGGCAAACCGGACTTCTGTGGCGTGCCGACATTGGACCGATGCCTGACAGTTACGCCCAGGCCTACTCCCGATTACAAGGTATTAAACTTAAAATGACGAAGTTTCCAGAGTTTGGTCGTAAGTATCATGAGAAGATTAATGATTATCTCACCAAAGGTTACGCCCGCAAGTTGACACCGGACGAGGCCAAGAACAGGAACGACCGGACGTGGTATTTACCACATTTTACAGTTTTTAACCCCAACAAGCCAGATAAACTACGGTTTGTACTGGATGCAGCTGCAAAGTCTAACGGTAAGTCATTAAATGATTTTTTGTTAACTGGACCAGATTTAATGAACTCGCTACCCGGTATGCTGTTACAATTTAGATACCATAAATATGCTGTGATTGGTGACATTCGAGAGATGTTTCATCAAGTGGTTATAATGGAAAGAGATCGTTCAGCTCAACGTTTCTTATGGGAGAACGATGAGAATGAAATGAATGAATGATCTTCGGTGCTATCTGCTCTCCAGCGTCAGCACAGTATATTAAGAACATTAACGCCGAAAGATTTAGAGACTCTCATCCCGAAGCAGTTAAAGCAATTGTAGATCACCATTACATGGATGATTTGATCATTTCTGTGGATACGATTGAGCAGGGAAAGAACTTGGCTAATGACGTCATCAATATCCATGCACAGGGTGGTTTCACAATGGCTAGTTTTATGAGTAATTCTAGCGAGATTTTAAAAGTTTTACCTCACGATAAACTAGCGCCAAGTGGTATTAAAATCATGACAGACGATAAAGAAGATTGCTTAGAACGTATTCTGGGTCTACGATGGGACCCCATTTATGACAATTTTCTGTTTAATCTTAATTTTACCAAGGTAAGTGAAGAACTTAAAACAGGTTCTAAAAGACCAACTAAAAGGGATGTTTTGAGGCTTATTATGTCAATATTCGACCCTTTGGGACTTATTTTATATATCATTATAAGAGGACGTATCATAATGCAGGATATATGGAAAGCTCAACTAGGATGGGATGACGAGGTGAGTGGAGAACACCACGATCGATGGTGTTTATGGCTAGATCACCTTAGACAAGCAGTTTCAATCCAGATTCCTAGATGGCTTCTGACAGAAGACTGTGATGTATCAAGACCAGTTGAAATTCATATATTGTGTAATGCAAGTACTAGGGCTTTTGCGTCCGTTGCGTACTTACGCGTTGAACAGAGTGATAAACGTTTTCATGTTTCATTGCTTATGTCAAGAGGGCGAGTCGCTCCTTTAAAGGTCCTAAGTGTGCCGAGACTTGAGTTACAAGGTGCCGTTTTAGGAGCACGCATGCTCCAATCAATACGACGGTACATTGATCTCAAAATTTCTCGAGTCTTTTTGTGGTCAGACTCTAAGACTATTTTAAGTTGGATCAGATCGGAAGTAAGAAGATTTAAGCCTTTTGTAGCGCACCGAGTTAGTGAAATTTTAGAACTTACTGAGCCTCAATGCTGGAAGTGGGTACCAACACACTTGAATCCTGCTGATCTTGCGACTAGAGAGGCTTCACCAATATCTGAAGTAAGTTCAATGTGGTTAGAAGGTCCAGAATTTGTTGAATGTTGTGATAATTTGTGACGACCAACTAAAATGTGTGGCCGAAGGGGATCGTTACAGAATGTTACCCGGGCCGAGACGGACAAGTACGAGTTGTAGAAGTAAAGACTACAGCCGGAACCTACCGAAGACCTGTAACTAAAATTTGCAGACTAGACGTACGACCTTCTTCTGACTGACTCGCACAATATAAGGTACTTGACTAAACTTATAAATCGTCCTATTGACTGAAGAACCTGACTTCGTACTAACCAGACTAGTCTGACGTGACTATTATGGTCTGACATTGAGAACTGCCGATTTGACAAGACATCGAGCAGACTTCTTTATCAGTTGCTGTGACATGAGCAGTCTGATCTGACCGGACACAATATGCGAGCAGGTTCTTTCTGACTTAACCCAACCTGATTGACTTAGGGTGACTTGGTTTGACCTAGACTGCCTTGCCCTGACCTGATCTGACTGGGAGTATTGAGTCTCAATACTGGAGGTGGGGATGTTACGGACTTTTTAGACCTGAAATGACGGTGGCCGCCTCAAGAACAGACTTGACATGACAGATAAAAAGGTTTGTAAAAGATAGAAGATTGTGACAGTGGAAGGAAAAATATGGAATAAAAGACGACATGAATTTCTGTGGTTTTCTTTAACACTAACATTAGAACAACAGGCCAGTCTTACTCTTAGCTATTAGTGTTATCGTTTATCACTTTATTGAAATGGCTACTAAACATTACATTTCCAAAACCTTGTAATATACAACAATACTTTGTATAAACTAAAACATTCGCCAAAATTGTGACCAAGCAATTAAGTGAAATATTGCATACTTAATTATACCCGATTTACATAACAGAAAGATAAGTTTTGCTGAATAAAAATTCGCATGTAGAATAGGAATTTATTATATTATTCATGAGTTGTTTTTAGTCAACTTCAAAAGGAGAAGATTTTTGTTCTTCCACTGTGCGGTGAACTCTCACAGGCTAAATGCCAACTGTCGACACAGTATACCAAACTGCCTACACCCATTTTTCTACCATCAGAAAGTATCTCCCTGGATGGAAAGTGCCTGGAAGTCGTTGTATAGGCTTGGAACCCGGGAATGCATTAATGATAAGATAGATAAGATAATGTTTTTATTGACACCAATATACATACATTCTTACATTTCAGTACAATGTTTAGAGCTTTATAGGTACTTAATTATTGCCGAAAACTGATTCCCAAGCTAGGCTAATTTGCCTGTATTTTGGGAGGCAGTGTACAATCGTGTACTTATTTTTAATTACATTTGGAGGCAGTCGCTGCGCTGTATATGTAAAAATTAAATTATTTAAAAATTAAAATTACTTAAAGAGATAAAAAGAAACAAAAAACAAAATAGATTGCGTGTGTGTGTATGTCTGTGTGAGTAATGTGTGAGTGGTAGTATGAGACGATATTATTCGATATTGTTTATTTATGCGATATATGTAATTAGATTTTCTGTTTCCAGATAGTCGAGTTGACGAAGCCATGTAGTAACTTTATGTTTATGTTTATTTTAATGATCATAGCTTGGAATGGAAAAGTAATGAAATAATGAAAAGATATAATGAATTCAGCACTTGGGTATGTACATACACTTGTACTTGTCAAGCTTACGTGGTGCAGCCCCACAAATGATGGGCCACCCATTATCATGGTGTTACTCCCTCAGTAGGTACCCCGATCTTCGACGACCCCGTACCGGAGAACCCCGAATACGATAAAGATGATAGTAAATTTTTTTTTTAATTTTCTTTTGTTTTTTAACTTGTAGAGTCAACATAAAAAGTGTGTGTTTAAGACGAATGTATTGTTTTTTAAATCTCTTACAATATCGAATCATAGCTTGTTTTGATAGAGATATTTCGAATAAAATGTATTAAAAACATAAATCAAATATTACAATAATATCAAATCATACATAAAAAAATATATTTTCAAGTTGAAAAAAAGAGATAGAAGTATTATTGTGATAATAATTATAACCTGTGATTGCTCTAAGAGAGGCTAGAGTGTATTTGCTAATTATATCTTATCTTATATTTATCCTAACTAAGCCAGAGTATAATTTACCTGATCCTTAACGTTAAGTTGCTGACGGTATTTTTTTAGCTATACTACCTTTTATTTGAGTTTATTAAGATAAAAATGAATCGGGGTACTCCGGGACGGGGGCCTCAGGGATCGGGGTACTCAGGGGATAACCCTTATCATGTCGTGCGTTTCGTTACAACTGCTTAAAGATCTGATAGACGCTATTCATAATGCGATACTTGTAGCCTAGTTCTTGGCAGACAGTATTTAGATTGCCATCTACTCACTAAGAAGACTTGAAAAAAGCTGAAGTCGATTTTATGTTTTCCTAACAGTAAAAGATTTTATTACTTACCATGTTGGTTTAGTGAAAAGTAGCACCGCCACCTTCCTGTCTCCGGGCTGCTACTGAGAAATTTTTAGTTAGAATTGGGATTGGAACCCAAGATCTCATTATCTGGGATTGAATAGAATTCTGATTGGCGTGGTACTAATACAACTTCGTGACAGTTATGTGAGGTTACTAGGTCAATTAAAAACATTGATCCGTCTAGCGTGTTAGATTCTTAGGATTATATCAATTTTCCATTGTTTATAATTTATGTTTTCTGTAATTGATGTAATAAAATACATTGCATGAAGTCTTGATTTTAATTGTGTTCCTTTCCTGTAATTATTTATCTACGGATACATCTCGTCAATATCTATCGGTAATAAAAAGCCACTGGCACGATAGAGGGGCCTGTAAGTTTGAAGCCTTCTCTGTATATTTATGTATCTGTTAGTCGGTGGCTTCGTAGCTCCCAGAAGGATGGACCAATTTTCACGTGGTTAAAATATTTAAGGTTGTTTTAAAAACATAGCACCGACTTCATATTGAGAACCTATCAAGTCGATGCTATGCTTTTTTATATAAATTAGGATAGGACATTCACTGAAGTATATCGAGAATCTAACCCCCTAAGTTGTATACTGTTTGACTGGCCTCAGTCTAGTGGATAATGATCCTGACTGATAAGCCAGGGGTTCGATCCCCATCCAGGATAAATCTTTGTATGATGAGCACGATTATTTGTTCTGTGTCTGTGTGTAAAAGAAACTATTATTTTGATAGTATTTATATAAATTTAGTTTTTCAGTATGTCATTATATTTTCTCTAACTATGTCGTGTCTTTTTTGTTCTATTTATAGTGAGTAGAATCGGGAAGATAATATTAAAGTGGACCTTGCGACTTGCTTTGAATCTTCTACCATATCTTATGAGGCCTAACTGAGAAGAACTCTCAAACTCTTTGAGTTCTCTTCTACTACTAACGAGGCAGTTGAAGATAGAGGTACTTATAAGATTTATATTACGGGCCTTTTGGCGTGGTTGGCAAATGCTTGCTTTTCACGCCGAAGGTCGTGGGTTCGATTCCCACCCAGGACAGAGATTTGTGTGCATGAACATGTCTGTGTAATTATCTATATAAGTATGTATTTACAAAAGAAAAGTAGTATACGTAGTTTATAAGTTATCTGGTTTCCATAGTACAAGCTTTGCTTAGTTTGGGATCAGATGACCGTGTGTAAATAATGTCCTAGGATATTATTATATAATAATTACTATTAAACTGTAGTGACAAGAAATTAAAGCGTCATGATGGACATTAACCGTTGTACTTTCAATGTGAATCATGTCAAGGTGTGTGTATCATTAGGAAATGACAATATATATATATATATATATATATATATATATATATATGTATTTGCATATTTATTGCCAATATAAGGTGCGTGTGGGCAATGCGCTTAATAGATTTATACGTGTTATACATACGTTTGTCTGCTGCGTTTGGTATAGCGTTAGTATATGTACCTAGAATGAATTATGTATGATTACTATTTTAGTACAAACATGTTCTGACTTTAACAAGGGCAATTTAAAAAATCCGTGAATAAAAAGAAAAATATTTTCTAGGCACGCAAATTTTCCTCACACATTCTGCAACCAATTTCTTCTTATTTATTCCATGTAAAAATCCACATGTTCCTAATTTAAAATAGATCAAAACTAGAGAGCATTAACTTCCGAAGTTTTTATTATGTTTTATTTTTGTAGGTGAATCTGTCACAGCGATGATTTCTCTCATGTACTAAAGTCTCCACTTAAAATATTCCATGTCACAAATCAAAATTAATGACTCTTAACCCGATTGGTATAGACATTAAACTTTAAAGAGTATTGTCAAGGCCGTATTACCTTATACTACTTATCCGTTGGTAATGTATGGAGCCCAAAAACTGACCGGGCCAAATGTGGATCACAAACTCAACATAACGTTCGTACCGGTTTTCTCAGGTCAGTGAAGTTGCATAAGTAAGAAATTAAAACGTGTGCAATGTTGTTTTCCAACTCTTTTGTGTTCATTTGGACAACGTGGATTAACTTATTTCATACAATATAAGTAGGCGGTGGCCTCGATTCTAAATAAGATCAACTAAACAAATTGCGTTCTTACTTATGATTATGCTTATTATCTACAAACTGTGCCCCGCGATTTTACCCGCATTAAACTTTATAAATTACTAGCTGTGCCCCGCGGTTTTACCCGCGTTAAACTATATAAATTATAGCCTATGTGTTAATCCAGAGTGCCAGCTAAGTCCATACCCATTATTAAAATCCCTCCGGGCGTTTAGACGTGAAGAAGTAATAAACATACACACTCACAAACTTTCAGCTTTATAATAATAATAATAATATCTAGGGACAATGTTACACAGATCATCCTAGCCCCAAACTAAGCAAAGCTTGTACTATGGGTACCAGGCGACGATATACATACTTATATAGATAGATAAATACTTAAATACATAGAAAACATCCATGACTCAGAAACAGATATTCGTGCTCATCACACAAATATTTGCACTTACCGGGATTCGAACCCAGGACCACCAGCTTCGTAGGCAGGAGCACTACCAACTAGGCTACGGTGACCGTCATAATATTAGTGTGATGTGATTATTATTTCGACTGTATATGTATGTCGCTTTGCGGTGTGGTTTCCGGCCCAGATAGATAACAGGGCTACCTCATACTATCTCGTGGGTGTCATAAAAGGCGACTAAGTGCCAGCGGAGACAGAGAGGAGCGCAGCGGAGAGGATTTTATTAAGGCACTAGAAAATCAACATTAAAATTATGTAAATAAACTCCATGTATGCTTGAACATAATGCGCGAGACTGCGCGAGCATTTTGTCAGGTTCAAGCATATATGCACTTTATACCTATAGCTCTAAAGTTGATTTTCTAGTGCCTTAATAAAATCCTCTCCGCTGCGCTCCTCCCTGTCCGCGCTGACCCTATGGGATACAGCAGGAGTCGGGAAGCAGCGCCTCCTGTGTACTAACTGCGGTGATCAACTCGCATGCCAAGCGCGGTGTCTATGGCAAACCCCTCCAAATGCCAACGTTTAAGAACCCTTTGGGAGAAGCTTATGTACAGCAGTGGACGATATCAGACTGCAGATGAATATGTTTATGGCTTTAAGGCTTTTGTTCCCTTTTAGCCTTTTTCAACGGGCCTGTTGGCGTGGTTGGCAAATGCTTGCTTTTCACGCCGGAGGACGTGGGTTCGATTCCCACCCAGGACAGATATTTGTGTGCATGAACATGTCTGTTTGTCCTGAGTCTTGGTGTAATTATCTAAGTATGTATTTACAAAAGAAAAGTAGTATATGTATTATATCAGTTATCTGGTTTCCATAGTACAAGCTCTGCTTAGTTTGGGATCAGACGGCCGTGTGTTAATAGTGTCCCAGAATATTATTTAGCATCTAAAATAATAGTCCTTCGGTAGGATGTGAGATATCATGACTATATCTAACTGATGTGAGAGCTAACATACAGAAATATATTTCGTATTTTCTACCAGCCAACTTTTGGGTGGTGCATAAGTATCATGGCAGGTACACTAAGTTTATACTAAATGTTATGTTGTGGTTTTACTTATTATTATAACTTTCTTTTGCTGTCGGTTAAAAATGGTTCGAAAGAGGTTCATAGCAAGGAAAAGTTTTAGTAATTTAATTGTAATCGCTTAGTAATATGGAAATAAGGAACTTGAACCACTTATTTATGTTAATCAGCGGAATGACCACAAGTTAATGGCAACATTCCAATAATCTAGTTATGGAGAAGAGCCAATATCGTGATAAAAGTTTGTGGTATGAGAACTGGACGGATTCCAATGTCACTTATTGTCCTTAGGTTTTATTCTCCTGTAATAATTAGTAGGCAGCATGCTAATATGTTGCTATCAGATCATAAAGCCCACGTTACGTCTTCCGGTCCATTGTCCCCACTCGAGAACCTTTCTGTCTCAGCGGCCGCCGGTTCTATGAGATATATGCCCACTGCCACCTACTGCCACTTCAGCTAGGTAATTCTTCGGGCTATGTTGGTAACTTTGGTTCGCCTGCGGTTTTCGGTGTTTCTGATTCAATTTCGCAGGGAAACTTCATTCCTCTCTCCATTGCTCTTTGGTTGACCTTTGACTTCTTATGAAGACCATAATCTCTGTGCCGTAAGTTATCACTGGCAACACATACGGGTGGAAGACTTTCGACTTAAGAGACTGTAGTATTTGAAACGAGAAGATATTACGTAGGATCCCGAACGATAGCAGTTTAGAATTAAGATCTTCTCTGGCAATTGTGGGATCGTAACGATATAAAATATATTTATTTAAAATAAATGATTTTAGAAATATTTAAGAAAATTTATGAAAATTTATCAATCTCGGAAATTAATGAGCCTTAATTAAAAAAAATACATTAGAAAACAAGTTATTTACTTATTGGCTACTTCTTATAGGCTTCTTCTGTAAGATACCTGATCTTAAAATAACACAAAATCTCTCTTAAAAGTGCTCGTTGGTAGATATAGGTAATATTCATCTTACGGAACCTCTTCAACGACATTAAAACTCGTAACTCTTCGAATTTGATTTTTTAGTAGTAAGACCACCAAATATTTACAACAAGACTTTAGAAATCTTGTAAAACTAGCTCTTGACCCATTTGTAAGTGCCATTTATATTTGACAAGTCATCGAAAGATTGTGAAAAAATGTTGGTAGGGTAACCTGGTCTAGGAGTACGCACTTAAGGTACAAAATATTCTAAAAAATTAATAATGCTATTTCGGAGATCAATAAGGTATTTATTACGCTCACAATTTAAACATCTATTATAAAGAAAATAAAAAACAATGGAAATTACGTTTTATCTCTCAAAATAACAAAAATAATCATAAATAGGAATTGCGTACTCTTACAAGTACTATTGGGTAAGAGTACGCGCCTACGTCGATAAGAGTACGCGGGTCTTCAATAATTTTTAGTTATATTGCAGAGGCGGCAAATAAAAATTCCTTGACCTTCCAATGTCGTACAAGCCTCGTGCCACCATTTGGAGCATTTTGAGCATCCTATCCGGTCTTCTGCGGGTGTTCTATGTAGATTTCAGTACATGCTGGGCATCTCCAAACCTTTTCTTTTTGGGCGTTTTATTTGGCAATTTAAAAACACTTTTCGAGGCTAGTTTTTGGACATTCTTTGGTATATTCTTTAATACATTACTTCGTGCTTTCTATGAAGCTGAAGACCCCTCGAGAGCCAACTTGTATGGAGACCCACTCAAAATATCTGAATATAATCTTTTGCGGTGAGCTCTTGAAAAAATTTCCGCTCGTGGTAGGGGGTAGGGGGGTAATATCTTCAGGGGTACGGGGGGTGATTCGATGCTTTGAATGGGAAGGTAGGCAAGTGGTGTAGGTACGTGCTCTTTCTTTCTCAATCAACGGCTGTACAGATACATCCTTTGTTGAGCATGAAGGCTTCGGAGAAAATCTGGTAGCATTACTCTCGAAGTCAACATTTTGTACCAAATCATTGGTTGGTTGAGAATTCCATGGTTTATTAGAATCTCCCAAAAGTACAGACGCCAGTACATCAAGCTACTCCAATCTGTCAAATTTCCCCTATTGAAAGGGAAACTTATGCATTTGTGATAAATTTGAAAATCTATAAAAGAAATTTGACAAATTGGGGTAGTTGGATGTGCTGGCGTCTGTACATTTTCAACCAGGTGAACTGGGCAATCTGTTATTCAAAGAGACGATCTCTTCAGTCTCTTCCTTCACTGGCTTCATGCATCCCCAAAGATTTCTCAACTGCCCTCTTTGATTCACCTGCCTCGTCGCGTGTTTTAGCATTGAGCCACTTTTGTGGAGTACAAAGACTTATTTCGGTTTTTCTTTGACGTCTAGACATCCTGTGCACAGAATGAAATAATAATATTAAAATAATATGTACGAATAACAAAGAAATGCAGTAACAAAACAAACTTAATAATTAATTGCGTGTAAGACTACGCGCGTACTCTTAAACGATACATAACTGCGTACTCATACACACTCTAGCCAAATCATAAACGAACTGAATTCAACGCCGTCTCTAGGCGTTGACCGAAATCACGCTCGCGGCACAAGTTGGTTATCGTCTTTTCAAACTTAAATGTTTACTTCGTTTTTTAAAAACTATTGCATTCTTGTCTCAAAAATACTTTCAAAACGGTAAAAATATTTAAGATTTTGAGCAAATATCATTAAACTTACCTGAATCCTGTGTTTTCGTCCGGATTTGATTTCTTTTTCGCACAGCACTTCTCACCACGTTTGACATCAATATAAAACTGAAGTTAGCCGCGTATCGGAAACAAATTCACGGCTTTTGATGTTGCGTACTCTTATCGGATGCGTACTCTTAGACCAGGTTACCCTATTCAATTTGCTCTCAGGGTCACATATAATGCAATATATATCTAATGTGAATCATTAGATATATATGTTGCATTACATGTTTGTGACCCGTGCTCTTTGTGATATGAACCACCACCTTTGTGATATAAGAGGTCATGGTTACAATAACTCTAACTCATGTGTGATATCATTTTTAGCACGACAAATCTTGGTAAAGTTGTGAAAACAATTTTAAAGGCATTAGTACTACTTATGTTGATATACGTACACTTTAATTATATATGTTAAATGTATGCTATATGGTGACGGCGAAGAATATCATCACTCCATCTCATCCCGTGGTAGGCGTAGACATTGTCAGAGGTAATACCTACAAGAGAACGTGCGGCATCGGTTTTCTGTGAACTATAACCATCAAACTACGAACGGCAACCCGTCTGCCAAGCGTGGCGATTATGGCATGTCGCTCTCATTCTTTGGGCAGGGTCTTGTCCAGCAATGGACGTAATTTAGCTGACGCGATGATAATGATGATGATGACGAAATGTATGAAATGGACTATGTTAGATTAATTAAAAAAGTTAGTAATAATGTTTCTCTAAGGTCGATAACGTACGAATGATACCCTGGGTGTTCCAACGTCCAAAGGCTATAGGGAATACCCATAGTCTTTCTGTATGTATGTTTATATTCTGAATTAGTTGTAGGTATAAAGAAAAATATGTCTCCAAAAGCACAGTTATTTATACAATGATGGAAATCCTTGCAGCTATTTTTTATAATATGGCACAAGTGTATTCGTCTTATTACAATAGGAATCTAGACGACCAAAGAACTTGCGTATATGAGTTTTCCCATACCTAAGTCTTAATTAAGTCTTGTACAGACGCCAGGACATCAAGCTAGCCCAATCTGTCAAATTTCCCCAATTGAAAGTGAACCTTACGCCCAAGTGATAAAGTAGAAAATTTATAAAAGAAATTTGACAGATTAGGATAGCTGGATGTGCTGGCATCTGTACAAATGTGTAAGATATTTTTTACTCCTTCATGTAGTATTTTTTAATAGTTTTTTAATCGTGTTTCTTAATATAGAAAAAAAGAGTTCGTTTAAAAGTCTGGGGTCTGCAAAAAACTAAAACAAAATGAGAATGAAGCGGTCAATTGTGTTGTCGGATCTCGTACTTCTTTTTAGTTTGATGCAAATGGTATTAAATAATCAATAATTATTTACATACTGATCAAGGAAGGAGTGTAAGGATACACTTTATATAATATTTGGTAACATCTTTGTGGAACAAATATTTTATTATACTAACCTAACCGGTATGGCAATGTAGATCAGATAATAATTCTGAGTTATGTAAGTGAAAGCGTGGTGTTGACCGAAATCACAATTTTTAACATTTCGACGCCCCGCCTCTGCTCCGGCGCCGGAGCGGTTGACCGCTAACGAAAGTGGATTGGATGGCAAGTGTTGCGTGCACATGGTTTTTGGGTATCCCATTAACATTAATTATACTTACCGAATTTATTTGTTCTAATTAGTGAAAAGATCAAATGGCAAGTGGCCTTATGGTTATAATATAAGATGACGATGGTAATTTGACAGGCGTTCAAATAAATAAAGGTTAAAAATGACTTAATCTATCGTTAAATCGGCTTCGACGTTGACAATCAATTCCGGACCATTTATGACGTCACATGTGGTCATTGAAGCCAATTTAACGATTGATTAAGTCATTTTTACCTTTATTTATTTGAACGCCACTCACGGAAACGATGTTCGGCGACTTAGCCGGTAGAACCCCAATTAGCCTGGTTTTAGCTAGCTGGTGTCCTAGCCTATCACTGGTCTTGGGTTCGACACCCACCCAGGACAAATATTTATGTGCATGAACATGTCTGTTTGTCCTATGTCTGTGTGCAATTATCTATATAAATATGTATTTACAACAGTAGTATATTATGTAGTATATCACCTATATGATTACGATAGTACAAGCCCTGCTTAGTTTAGGGTCAGATGGCCGTATGTAAATAATGTCCCAGGATATTATATTATTTAAATATATATAAGTACTAGCTGTGCCCCGCGGTTTTACCCGCGTTAAACTTTATAAAATATGGCCTATGTGTTATCCTAACTATAAAAATTAGCCTATGTTCTTTCTCAGGGTCTAGACCATCTGTATACCAAATTTCATTCAAATCCGTTCAGTAGTTTTAGCGTGAAAGAGTAACAGGCAGACAGACAGACAGAGTTACTTTCGCATTTATAATATTAGTTAGGATATTTATCAGTTGTTTGGTGGCCTTAGTACAGGGTCTGCCTAGTTTGGGATCAGATGCCAGTGAGTTAGTTGTCCAATGGTATTAATTATTAATATTATTATTTACTTGATTCATCATAGTTGCCTATTTCCTATTGAGATTGATTACCACGATGTAGATAAAATTAGAATATCAAAGGAGCTTATGCACAAGGTGGGTTAGACCGGTTTTAAGCTTCATCGTCATTCCTATTACTTATAAGGTTAAATATGCAACGCGAAATCGAAAGAAAGAGTCTGTCGTTGCAAGGTGTCATGTTGACTTCTTTAGTCAACTGATAATTATGACATGATATGATGTTTCTTTTATGTATGATAGAAAGTCTTTGACGTTTGATGAGATGGCAATTTTTTGATAATCACAAGAAAATTGTAAAAGTAACACTTGTTACGTATGTAGAGACGGAGATTTAAGTATCTCAAATCAGTTTATGACATAATCTGAGGGGAATGGTAGTGCTTCCGCCAAGTTAAGCACAAACATATTGACCTTGTCTTGAAGCCAGTTACATCATCAGTCACTGCAAGACATAGGCTTCCCCCAAAGGTTTTGTAACGTTGCCATTTGGAGGGGCTTGCCGTAGTCACCGCGCTTGGCATGTGAGTTGGCTACCGCAGTTGAGTGGTACGGGACTAGTCTCTCCCTCTTACCCACCACTGCAACTCCTGTAAGCCAGGATCAACAGTGGCACACAATGAAATGACACTGAGCGGTGAGGCTCAGGTATGTTCCGGGGAATGGCTTTAACTGTCTTGGATCCCGCAACGAAATTAATCAGAAAGAAAAAAAAGGAGGAGTTAGAAATGAATAGTTCCACTTCCCTCCAGAGCAAAGCGGGAGACAGAATGATATAAAGAGGCTATAGCCTCATTAAACGAGAGAATTGCAACTAGAGAAGCCAGCTGCAAGAGCACCGAGGATTAATTTAAGGGTCCTAAGTAATCCTTAGTAAGGCAGTTGGGTGGTAGTTAGTATACAGGAGGCGCTGCTGTCCCAGCACCTGGTGTATCCCGTAGTCGCCTTTAACCTTTTACGGGATGGTATAGGGTGGCCCTGTTATGATTTCTATTATTCTTTCTACAGAATAAGTTTCACTATATTTGATGGGCCGTGGTTTTCGATTCCCACCCAGCACTGATAATTGTGTGCATGAATAAGTTTGTATTTACAAAAGAAAAGTAGTATATGTACTATATCAGTTATCTGGTTTCCATAGTACAAGCTCTGCTAAGTTTGGGATCAGATGCCCGTGTGTGAATAATGTCCCAATATATTGTAAATATTATGTATAAAATAATATTATATTATGTATATTTTATAACGTGTTCATAACGTCCACAAGGAGCGGTGACTCGAATGCTATTATTAAATAGATATAATTTCTGTAAATTCTTCACATTGAAAAAAAAAAATATAATCGTATGCTTCTCTGTTTTAATAAAACGTTAGCAATAAATGTATGTATCTTGATTTTCACGTTAGTAATACTCGACATTTTTAAATGCATGAAAGTAAAATAAAAATAAAGTAACATACTTAAGATCAAGGGCACTAAATATTGGAGTAAAAATCCACTAAAATATAGAATGTACGGAACTACACTTGTTTGTCTTTAGATTGTTGCTTATTAAGACGGAAAATAAACAAAAAAAAAAAAGAGAAAAAGTAGTTCTGTTGTGGGGTAAACAGGTTTATGCAAAATTTCCCAACGATATCAGAGAATTGTTACAATACTAGTTTCAAACAACTATTAAATATATAACAGGAGTAACATTATTGACATTAAAGACAAAAATAGGTACTTAATAATAATTGGTTATAAGACAAAGCAATTAGTGCCGAACACCAATTCGAAAGGAATGGGTGTTCAGTGACGTTTTTGTAGCCGGATGTCATCAACAGCACAACGTATCCTGGACGACGAGATCCATGATTAAGCACGACTTCTTAAACAACTTTGCTAACGGGATACGGTGGTTGGTGATCTTAGATTTTACAAATAGATCTGTGTGTTTTATTGTGTAATCGATAATAATAATAATAGTAGTTATATCCTGGGACATTATTCACACGCAGCCAACTGATCACAAACTATATAAACAGACCTTCTATGGAAACCAGATAAATGATATAGCCACTTTTCTTTTGTAAATACATACTTATATAGATAATAACACACAGACCCGGTCAAACAGACATGTTCAAACTCATGGCATGAAAGGCAAGCATTTACCAACCACGCCAACCAATATTCGATATCTTCTTTATGCAGAACAACCATAAGGATAGCATGTTGGTATAGTATAGTCTAGTGGTTAGTGAGCCTGACTGATAAGACAGAAATTGTGGGTTCGATCCCCACTCAGGACAAAACTTTGTGTAATGTGTGTTATTTGTTCTATGTTTGGGTGTTATTTATTTATTACTAGCTGTGCCCGCGACTTCGTCCGCGTGATAATTAGTTTATTTTGTTTTTTCAAAAATAAAATACTTTTCAAAAATAAAAGTAGCCTAAGTTACTCCTTATTACATCAGCTACCTGCCAATAAAAGTCCCGTCAAAATCGGTCCAGCCATTTCAGAGATTAGCCGGAACAAACAGACAGACAGACAGACAGACAAAAATTGTAAAAAATATTATTTTGGTGTATGTACCGTGTATATATTCATATTTATGTAATAAAAACCGGCTATTTCAATATTACAAACAGACACTCTAATTTTATTTATTTGTATAGATAGGATGATTATAGGTATGTATACATTTAGAAATATATAAGTATGTTTGATGGATGCGGATAGCGCAAGACCGGTAATTGTGGAGATCTTTGGGGGAGGCCTTTGTCCAGCAGTGGACGTCTTTCGGCTGATATGATGATGATGATGAAGTATGTTTATCAGTAGTCTGGTAGCCATTGTACAGGGTCTGCCTAGTTTGGGATCAGATGGCACGGTCTTAGTTGACACAAGATATTTATTTATATAATATTTATGTACAATAATTGATAAGAATTAATGTATTAAGTTCACATTTGTTTTCTTTAAAGGTTAAAAACTCAGTTTATTAGTAGTGTTGCTTTACAGCTTTCACGACATGCACTTAAAAATTAAAAGTTTTCAACTATTAATTTACTACAAAGAAAAAATGAAAGTATAGTACTTATTCAATCATTGCATGAACATAATTGTATACAGAGTAGCTAAGATTAGTTAATAAGGTTAATTAGATTATATTAGTTATTTACGGCACAATAATACATAGGGCAAGTGTCTTATAAATGGTTGCCTTGATTGATTTACATACCATATTAGCAGTCAAAAAGAAAAGGCTCCTACATATTTTAGCACAGACTGCAACAGTTTTCTCTATAACAATATATATATGAGCATCAGGTTACATGGTTAAGACTTAAGTAAACAGCCAGTAACCTCTATCATTAGACATAATAATTAACACATAGTGCGTTCATTATTTATTCAAATATTATTGTTTAGTCAAACAATTATTAACTCAGAAGTATATTTTGCACCCACTTGCAAATTGTTGTAGGTACAGTCATGCAACCTAAAACATAGCATTGACTGTCAAAATTTAATTTTATGGTGGCAACGTCTAACGGAGATTAACCAACTATGAATAGCATTATAGAGTACCATTTTAGGTGAAGGTACAGTGGAAATCCCCATCCTCTCCCTCTCATAATCTGAAAGGATAGCAAGTTTTTAAGAGCGATGGCTTTATATGCTGTCCGAGGAACGGGAGTGTAAATCATCTTCTAGACAGCACAACTGCAGTCTAGTTGGATGGCAACCACCAGGGTGACCACTGTTGGGACGTTGGTTTGCAACCGCGTAGAAGATGCTTTACAGTCTCTTTTGCTGCCACCAATTTATTATTTATGGTACAAAAATTACGTAATGACTCTTTTTGTTGCGACCCGTGTTTCCAATATCACTTATGAATAGTTAGATACTTATATTGAGCAAGCACCAATGTAATCTGTTTCTTTTTGACACAGGACGTCTGTAAAGACTATTTAATTATGCCTTAAAATAGAAATAGATGTCGAATCCAAAACACGTACAGTATCCCAATCTGTCAAATTTATTATATAGATTTTCAACTTTATCACATAAGCATATCACTTTCAATTGGGGAAATTTGACAGATTGGGGTAGCTTGATGTGCTGGCGTCTGTACCTACACACTTTCAGTTAGGTGACTGTACTAATTCGTAATACTAATTCAGAATGTTATGAGTGTTATGCCATAATGAATTCAGGTCAATGTCAGAAGATAATGGATATTTAAGTCTGGGGATGTCGTGGATGGCAGTCTAATGTTGAAGTTACCCAAAAGGTTGTCATCTTCGAAGAGAGTCAGATATGTTTTCTGAGACAGGAGCATGGAAATATCTGAGTATGGAGTGAAAGCTCTGTCTTTGCAGTCTCTCAAGTCAAGGACAGAAAAAGCTATAAAGGATATAATATGTATCTTGCAAAAGCAACAGCTATTTATTGTACATTTAATGCTACTATTTTAGGTCGTTTTGAAATCTATTTTGTGAACAATAAAAAGTATTGTATTTATGGTTCGAACACTTATAAGTAGTGGGGTCAATGTAGCCAAGGGTATTTGCCAAATATTTATTTATTTATTTAAACTTATTGTAATCGCAAAACTATACATAGTCTCTGCCAGTCAACCTTTGGGTGAAATAGAGATTATGTAGTTCGTGCACTATATACAATTTATAATAATAATAATATCCTTGGACATTATTTACACACGGCCATCTGATCCCAAAATAAGCAGAGCTTGTACTATGGAAACCAGATAACTGACATATACTACTTTGTTTTTGTAAATACATACTTATATAGATAATTACACACATACTCAGGACAAACAGGCATGTTCATGCTCACAAATATCTATCCTGGGTGGGAATCGAACCCACGACCTCCGGCGTGAAAAGCAAGTATTTGCCAACCACGCCAACAGGCCCGTCAAAGTTAGAGTAGTTTATAATACATAATACTAAAATACAAATAAATAATATAAAATACAATTTGTATAAATATAATACTTACATATCCAAACATATAGTAACCCTGTCCAGGAATCGACCCGAAGCAGATATTAGCGAGGTTATCCATACAGTAGTGCAGTATGCAGTCGTGCATAAATTCCTAAGATAGTAAAGCGTATCATTTTATATAATAAAATTGAATGCATCTAGTTATGAGAGTGATGATGACATAAGGAATGCAGGTCAGTGCCAGAACATAATGGATGTTTAAGGCTTTGTTCACTAGTACCTACTAGCAATGCATTTTGGTAGTGACCTTCGTCAGATGATGTGGTATGTTGCTACACTTCTTATGTAATCATAATAAACTATTCAGCGAACATACCTATGTAATAATGGAGTCTTAATTATAGTTAATGTGTTGCCTATAACCTAAGTGCCTATGAAGACGGACGATCGGGTAAACCAGACATCCGATAGAACTCACTGTCCCTAGCTTAAACACAGTTAAAGTTAGTCTAACGATAAACCTGGTTTTCTAAAAGTACATATTATGATAAACAACATTCATATTATAGTGCTGTGTGGTGTCGGCGGCGAATACCAGAATATCATAACCCCATCTCATCCCGTGGGGGGCGTAGTAGTCGACCCGAGGGAATATCAACCAGGGCCTCTACCGGCTAAGTCGCCGAACATCGATTTCTTAAATGGCGTTCAAATAAATAAAGGGTAGAAATGCCTTAATAAATCGTTAAATCGGCTTCCATGAGCACATGTGACGTCATAAATGGTCCGGAATTGATTGTCATCGTTGAAGAAGGTTTTAAGATTGGTTAAGTCATTTTTAACTTTTATTTATTTGAACGCCATTTAAGAAATCGATGTTCGGCGACTTAGCCGGTAAAGGCCCAGATAAAGGGCAGCAGCTTCTTTCTGAGTACTATGGCCATCAATCATACTGCGATTGTCAACCTATCTGCCAAGCGTGGCGATTATGGCATATCGCCCCGAGATGATTGTTGCGGGAGGCTTTTGTCCAGCTGTGGACTTCTTACAGCTGTTATGACAAATTATAGTTATTTTTTTAAACCACAACGCCCGTACTCTGAATATTAATCGCTATGTCGCGGGGCACTTAATAAACATATAATTCCCGGACAAAAGTAAATGCAGACTCACAACATCTATTTATGGGTCACACAAATAGTTGACACGATGTGGCGAGTTGACAGTCTTAACTGCTGCACCTGTCTTAACCCTGCCTGGGTGTAATTTATACTGCACATGTGGTGCAGTATAAATTACACCCAGGCTCAAATAATCGTGCTCATCGCACAAATATTTGTCCTGGGTGAGGCTTGGACCACACCTCTGGCTAAGCAGTCAGGGTTGACCACCCAACTAACAAGCTAGTTAATGATGAGACTAGCTAACACAACACAGCTTGTAGTGATTATAATGAAGCCATTTAGTATATTTTATAATGTGGCGCACTGGTAGGATGTCTTGACTGGACTATGGGAAATGTACGAAGATCCTGGGAATAGCATAATTAAAACCCGAAGAATTCCGACTCTTACAGCTCCAATTCAGCATAAAGCTTATTCAGAGTGTGTTCGAATGAGGATGTAAGGACGTAAAGGCGATTCAGTTCAAAATATTCTGAAGTGTCGAGTTTGACACGTCGAAATATTTTGAACGGACTTGCTCTTAGCTCTTGGGTACTAAAATAATCAATTAATAATTTAATTAAGTACATATACAATTCACTTCAACTATGATTACTTATGATATTTGTATGTTATTTTTTATAACTTCCTGGGGGGCTACCGGCCAAGTTGCCGAACATCGTGAAAGCGATAGGTGTTTAAATAAATAAATGTTAAAAATGACTTAATCAATCATTAAATCGGCATCGACGTTGAAAATTGATTCTGGACCATTTATGACGTCACATGTGCTCATGGAAGCCGATTTAACGATTGATTAATTAATTTTTAAACTTTATTTATTTGAACGCCGATCACTTTCACGATGTTCGGCGACTTAGCCAGTAGCCTCTGTTCGAATCAAGTTCATTTGAGTGGCCCCATGTAAATGTAAATGCCCAAGAGCGTTAAATAACGAATGATCAAAATCGTTTTACAGACAATGGGTAAGTCGGTTAAAATAATGATTACCTTTTTGTATAATCAATTGTTAAAACCCAACTTAGCGTGCTAAGCCGTAGAAAATGAGGTACTGGATTGAAATATGGGGTCGAAATAAAAAGTTTTATTAGGCTTTTTCGGCAAGAATAACATGCAATAGAAGCTGCTGTTTTGCCAGATAGCCGTCCCTTCGGATTATGGGAGTGAGTAGAGTTGAGAGTAGATCTGTGTATGCGCATACATAATGTCTCACGTAGTTGGCTAGTTTCTGTTGAGATTTGCTGACCCGGTAGCCGGAAATTGGCCAGGAATTATTATAATATACACTAGTTGGTACATCTCAAAACGTCTGGTCGATGCTTCACGTGATCAGAGGGCTGGCCAATACTTAGGTCAAAGAATTATCATTGCCATTCAACGTGGCAATTTTGCCAGCCTTCTGGGTAGCTACGTTTCCGGTTCAAAGCGATGTCGACGAATTTTTTGACGCATAAGCTTATTGGTTAGACTTTTTATTTATGTTTGTATTTATTTTAGTTTACTTGATAAGTTAGGTTATTTCAATAATAATTGATTCAAATAATTATAATCTTTATGTTTGTGTGTAAATAAACTAAATAGTGAAGCAATATACACTAGTCTTTATATGAAGGTTCACATACGAATTTGTTTTTATACTGGTAGATTTATCAAATATGTTATGACATAGATTCGCGCCTGTTTCCCAGGGGGATAGGCAGGGACAACGTACCATTTGTCACGATCTTTGCACACCTCTTTTGCCTCGTTCACTGTCATTATATTCTCGATACGTGGTCGCCGCTTTAGGATTCTGCTTACCTGACCTTTCTTGAGAACATCTCCAATTTTGTCAGATAATGTTCTACGAAGTCTTCTTATATCAAATATAAATCAAATTATGAATGTTGTCCATAAATTTACCGCTCAATGTACTTATACTGAGAATTAGATTAATTGTAGCAATTTGCATTGAAAGAAAAAAAAGGAAGAAAAAAGATGTTTATTTTCGAAAAATAATCATTCCATATGTACATAGCAAATATTTGCAATAAGTCTTTGGGAGTCAATTAGGCCTGGGAGTCAATTAGGCCCCTGTCGCAGCAATAGCTACGGCAAGACATATTGCTGGAGCGCTGATCTTCCGATAGAGCCTTATAAGCCATAATGCTATAGTAATATGAATGTAAAATAAATATGTAAAATTATTATAATAATAAAATTATTACTTCAAGATACTTCTTAAGGACATTAATTATTCAAAAATATAATTAAATTAACGAAATTGCAACTCAAATTAACTTATATAAGTAGGTGCTTATTCTGATAAAAATCATTTCATAAATACATAAGCAAATGAAACCATATAAAATTTTAATAATAGACAATACTAGCTGTGCCCCGCGGTTTTACCCGCGTAAATTTTATAAATTGTCACAATTCCTCCCCCGTAGGTGATAGCGTGATAATATGTAGCCTATATGTTGACCCGACCTCTTAGTAATATTCATGCAAAATTTTAAGTAAATCCATAATCCAAACAATCTAAAAACTATATTTTTGGCTTCGATATCTATTGTAGATCACGCCCTAAGTATCCTTTAAAAAAATATTCAATGTACAGTTTTGAATTTCCTACGATTTTATTATATGTATAGATAGCACACACTAACATTAATAATTAACTATATTATTCAAATACGATTACGAATGTGTTACATCACTAATGTAGCAATCACACACAAAATAAGAACTGAATCAAAATTCCGTGAAATTCTCAAAATTCGTCGTTGTGCGTCCGTTAATGTACAGACGCCAGCACATCCAGCTACCCGAATCTGTCAAATTTATTTTACAGATTTTCAACTTTATCACAAAAATATAAGGTTCACTTTCAATTGGGGAAATTTGACAGATTGGGGTAGCTTGATATGCTGGCGTTTGTACAGTTCTGTAAATAATGTATACTAATTCGAGTGTCCTGTTGGTGTAGTGGTAAATGACCCTGACTGCTAAAACCAAAGGTCATAGGTTCGACCCAGGACAAAGAGGGCTAGTTAACATAGAAATAGGCCGCCATTGCAGAAATTCGGATTGAGAAGGATATTTTATTTTTTGCTTGTATAAAAACGTACTTGAATGGGACAACCGGAAGGGGAAAAGGTCGTCGAACATTCTCTGAACAAATCGGAGACGTTCTCAAGAAAGGGCAGGTCAGAAGTACCCTAAACCGGCGTGTGTATGAAACACAAATATAATGACATTAATCGAGGCAAAATATAGCGAGCACGTATGAAGAATATAATGACAGTAATCGAGGCAAAAGAGGTGTGCAAAGATCGTGACAAATAGAAATCCGTTGTCTCTGCCTACCCCTCTGGGAAACAGGCGTGAGTCTATGTATGTATGTTTGTAAACGTACGTGGTACGTACCTGGTCTATTTGTATAAAATGACTTATGGCACCTTGTCCTTCATAGATCATTATAATTTCCTGCTCATATAGGAAGTGCAGAGAATGTCTCAGCCTCGTCAAGACTATCATTTTGCTGTCGTGCATCTAAATTGTCCAATTTGTGTTCTACTAGCGGCCTTAGAACAAAGACAATACTTAAAATATGTTTGTTCTTGATGATGTCCTCCCGACCGAATTTCGGCCACGGCGGCCAGTCTTAATGGTGACTAACCAATTGCGCAGGACATATTATAGTGCACAAGTGTGTGTGCAAACACAGGGGCACTTTCTATTCCATCACTCTCATGATCCGATGGGACGCCTAGCGACACGACCGGAAAGAGTTCAGGTACAGGACCGAAGGCTTTACGTGCTCTCCGAGGCACGGGGGTGTAATACCGCCAACTTCCAGACTTCGGGCTGATACTGAGAAATTTCTTTTTACGGAAATATCCCAAAATCACTTTTTGGCCCGACCCGGGATATGAACCTAGGACCTCATTATCTGCGGTTGAACACGCTACCGCTAGACCAAGGAGGCAGTCAAAAAAATTATGTTTAATAGTCCTCTTGTATTATCTTAGGCACTCATAGCCAGACGCTCTCACCGATCTGTAAGTGATTAGTAAGGTTAAGCTACTGGGCTCGCGGTGAGTACATAGATAGGTGACCGCCAAAGTGGATTAATTTCTAAGCGTCTCTGTGCTTCGGAAGGCACGTTAAGCTTTCAGTCCCGCTTGTAGTCATTAGGGAGCTGTTGTTAAGCCATATCAGAGGTCTACTGGGCGGCTTGAACAACTCTGACACTAGGGTAACCACTGCCCATACGATAAGTAAGTATTAGTAGACTGCCTTGTTGGTCTAGCGGTAGCGTGTTTAACCGCAGATAATGAGGACCTGGGTTCAAATCCCGGGTCTGGCCAAAAAGTGATTTTGGGATTTTTCCTTAAAAATAAGTTTCTCAGTGACAGCCCGAAGTCTGGAGGTGGGCGGTATTACACCCTGTGCCTCGGAGAGCACGTAAAGCCTTCGGTCCTGTACCTGACCTCTTTCCGGTCGTGTCGCTAGTCATCCCATCGGATCATGAGAGTGATGGAATAGAAAGTGCCCCTGTGTTTGCGCACACACTTGTGCACTATAATATGTCCTGCGCAATTGGCTAGTCTCCATTGAGACTGGCCGCCGTGGCCGAAATTCCGTCGGGAGGACATTATTATTATTTGGTGACGTTATACAAATAAAAATAATTTAAATAGATTGTCATGTCCTTCATTAAGAAGTATAAATCCATTCCCTCTTTGTGATCAACTTTCTGATCCTCGAAGGTTATTGGTAACATTTCTGTACTTTACACCACTTTAAATTTAATTACATCCCTTTCTATTTGATAACTTTTAAAAAGGGCAGGCCATTTATAAAGTTACTTTTCTAAAGGGCATAATAATGAGTAAGCCAAACACTTTTTCCGCGATTCATTCAATTGACACAGCAACAATTGATTGTAGTGCTCTTGTAGTATTTGATGACGTTATACAAATAAAAATATTTTAAATAGATAGTCATGTCCTTCATTTAGTAGTATATAATTCCATTACCTCTTTTGGAATCAACACATCGTTTTGATCCTCGAAGGTTATTGGAAACAATTCTGTTGTTTACACCATTTTCCATGTAATTACATCGCTTTCTATTTAAGAACTTTTAAAAAGGGCAGGGCATTTAAAATTTTCTAAAGGGCATAATGAGTAAGCCAAACGCTTTTTCTGCGATTAATTCAATTGACACAACATAGATTTACCTACTTGCTCTTTAAAACCATTTTATATTAAGTATAGGTTTGTTACGAAGGAATGCTTATAAAAATAAAATAAGTTTAGTTGTTACGCAGTGTGAGGATTTCGAATAAATTTTGTTCCTGTCCCTATTCACCCCATTTTACTATAACATTTGTTAGGCAGCCCTACTGGTAATTCTGATATCTGTACTAAGACAACCAAAAATTGTTATGTATATATTTCTGAATACATACATTTTATTTACAACCAGACACAGAAAAAATTATCGTGCTCATCACACAAACATTAATCAATACTCAATACTCAATACTCAATACTTTATTGCGTTCTACAAAGTTTTTATAATAGGTGGTAAGTTGTACATTGGTAAGTATCATTTGTAGACCCTGTCGGGCACAGCATAAGTGTAGGAGAGAGGAGGAAGGGCGCATTAATATTTAAATGGATAACTAAATGTTTTCATCTTTTATGCAGGAATACTTTGTGTTTCTTTAAATGCTAATGTTGAGTGTGTGTGTGTCTTTAATATTGTAAATGTGTTTTTAAATATATAAGTGAAATAGTTTAACTGATATAATAAAAGACATGTTAATATATATATATATATATATATATATATATATATATATATATATATATTATAATTCTCGTTTTGGATTAATTAATTTATTTTAATTTATCATTGAAAAATTCACTTAAATCGTAATATGTTTTATTTAATAAGAATTGTTTTAATTTGTAATTGAATCTCTTTATTTTGGTTTCGTTTCTTATATTTTCAGGTAACTTATTGTATACTTTTATGGACATAACTAGGGTACTCGAGGCATGCATTTCTAGTTGTGAATTAGGTAGGTTTAGCCTATTTTTGTGTCTAAATGAATATTTCTTTTGAATGTCATCTCTTTTGCTGTAAAAGTCTGGATGTGCACGTACAAATTTGCATAGTTCTAAGATGTAGATACTAGGTAATGTGAGGATTTGTTGATCTTGAAAGTGGGGTCTGCAGCTTTCTTGTTGGTCAATATTTGCTATTATTCTAATAAGTTTTTTTTGTAAGACAAATAATCCTGGGCGGGGATTGAACCCAAGACCTTTGGCTTAGCAATCAGGGTCACTAACCACTAGACCAATAAGCCAGTCATACTATCATATCATATCGTAATGTAAAAGGCTTTCATAATATCTTTTTTAATCTAGGTATATTGTTCTCGTGCTGAATTTGTTTTCGGTATTTATTAGATTTATCTTAAATAAGTAATTAAACAATAGGTAGTGCTACGAACATTTGCGTTGAGAACGTATTGTGCAATCAAGTTTAATCGAATCGATTATCGGAATCGTCGTTCCGTTGCGTTCGCGACACTGTTCTAGTTCTGACTACGGAAAGGTTTACTTCACTTATTGACATAATTTTTATATAATACCGTAGTGTGTAGACTTTATTCAAGGTTTTGTATGTTGGAAACCTTATTTTATAGAGCTTTCTTCGCATTTAGAGTACGTGGACCACTCGGCCCTCAGGCATAGTTATTGCCGGTAGTGGTTCGTACTTTGCTTAAATTTTATATTATACTTAATAATAATATCCGGAGATATTATTTACACACGGCCATCAAATCCCAAACTAAGCAGAACTTGTACTATGGAAACCAGATAACTGATATACTACATATACAACTTTTCTTTTGTAAATACAAACTCATATAGATAATTACACCCAGACATAGGACAAACAGACATGTTCATGCACACAAATATCTGTCCTGGGTGGGAATCAAACCCAAACCTCCGGCGTGAAAAGCAAGCATTTGCCAAGCACGCCAACAGGCCCGTTAATAATAATAATCGACATATTTTTTATATAATATGGTAGTGTGTAGACTTTACTCAAGGTTTTGTATGTTGGAAACCTTATTTTATAGAGCTTTCTTCGCATTTAGAGTAGGTGCACCACTAGATAACGGCACTCAGGCGTAGTGATTGGCGGTAGTAGTGCGGACTTAGCTTAAATTTTATATAATTATAATAATATCCTGAGACATTATTTATATGTCTCAGGATATTATTATAGAATATCGCCAGGCCACCCAATCTCATGTTTCCCAGAGAAATATCCCTTTCAGAGAACGGGCAACAGCGTCTCTCTGTGTACTATGACCATCATATTGTGATCGCCAACCCGTCTGCCAAGCGTGGCGATTATGGCATATCCCTCCAAATGATGGACACAATTCCATTGTGGAAATCTTTTGGGGAGGCCTTTGTCCAGCGGTAGACGTGATTCAGCTTACCGTTTAAGTGACTGTTTGTAATGATAAAATATTAGCTTTTTAATAAATACTTATGAACGTACATACATGTATACGTATGGAACTTATATAGAAATACTTTTTTATATTTTTTGTCGGTTCGTCTGTTTGTTTTTTCAGGCTCATCTCCGAAACGACTGGACCTACTTTTCACTAGCAGTCAGATTATGTTGTAAGGAGTAATACAGGGTACCTTACATAAAAAGCCCTTTCCCAAGGCATAGCTAAATAACTTTTAAACAGCTTTAATATATATAATCTAATTAAAATAACAGTAAAACACTTTACAGTTATTATTATTATTATTATATTATTATTATTATTATTATTACAGTTATGCTATGAAGTGAGACCGTGTGATAGATCTTACAACAGAAAACCAATTACGTTTTCAGTCATCCTCTTGTTCAACCTTAATTAATCCGAATACTGTTTTCAAAAAAGAAATAGGAATATGAAAGCCCTTAACGAATCTTTTTGAACGACACATTGAGGTTTTGATTGAATTTTTAATCTATGCATACCAGCAAGCCCCTAATCATAGAAAACGTGTACAAATAAACCATTTTTAATTAGACACATACGTTTTGTATCTGTATCTTGGTTTTTTAATTGGTTTAGCCCCTAGTTAACGTAAGTTCTTCAGAGGGCACGTTAAGATGGCATTCCCATCTGTAGTTATCAGATATACTGATATCTGATAACTACAGATGGGAATGCCATCTTAACGTGCCCTCTGAAGAATGAACTGGTAATTGATGGCTTAACTACTGAGTTAAGCCATCAATTACCAGTATAAGAAGAAGAAGAAGCTAACCACAATATTAATATGAAATACCTTGTTGAAGTGATTCGTAGAAATATTGTGGTCAATACTTAGGTACACAATTTTAAATTCTCTTCAACATTATTTTGTGAGCCTAAAGATGTCTACTGCTGGACGAGAGCTTTGGCCAAGGAGGTGGAACCACAAAAGCCAGTCTTGTGTTAACCGCATCAGGCAGCTTCCAGTGACCTTCAACAAGATCGTCAGTCCATCTTGTTGGGGCCTGCCCAAAAAGAAGAGAATCTTGCTATACCAGCAGCTGTCGCGGCCATGTATTATCACGACTTCACGGAGGCCCGCCAGTTTACTGAAGGCCTTCAGTTTACCCAGGACAATGATGCATCTGCCCGAGTACGTGCGAACCTACTCGTGGATGGGCGAGAATGTATTTCTTGTGTTTCACAGTTGTTTGGAGTGACGCCGCTCTTGTCCTTAAGGAGGTGTGCCTGGGAGAGGCGCTTTGAGGCAGCTGCTCACGCCCCGGGAGAAGCCTATTTTTAGACGCATGGGTGCAACGGTGGTGCAATCACTGAGCATCCAGGGCAACCTAGCCTAGGTTGCCCTGGATGCTCAGTGATTGCACCACCGTTGCACCCATATATAATAGGCTTCTCCCGGGGCGTGGTTTTAGTGGGTAACCCTGTGGCCTCCCCACATACCTCGTTGTATCCACAAACGGCGGGGACCTATATCATCATGCATCAGCCCGAGAACGCGCGAACTTACATCTGGATGGGTGAGTATGTATTTCTTGTGTTAATTAATTTTCGAGTTTATTTTTACTAAGACAAAGACTATAATCTTTAGGCAATGAAAATTTGTCAGCGATGCGCTTCGCTTATTTCTAATAGCGACGTTTGGAACAACGAAACGACAGCCTTCGCGTTATTGATTCAATGTAGGTTTTTAATAAAGAGCAACATTAAATGTGTGGTGACGGCATAGAATATCATCACCCCATCTCATCCCGCGGGGGGCGTCGAAATCGTCCGAGGGAATACCTTCCAGAGAACGGGCAGCAGCGTTTTCCTGTGAACTATGACCATCAAACTGCGATCGCCAACCCGTAAGTAATGTGTGGCGATTATGGCATATCCCCCGATTCTTTGGGGAGGCTTTTGTCCAGCAGTGGACGTACTTTGGATGACATTATGATGATGAATATTACTAGGCAGCTGCTGGTGTATATGGGTCTATTGGAGACAATGGTTTTAAATCATTGTCACAGATAAGGGTTGAGGTAGGTCTTGATATACTTTTCATTGTCTGCTAATAAGTAAGTTTTGTTCTTATTGTTTTAACTATTAAGGAGCGAGAATGCAGGCTGAGATTAGATCAATGAATGCTACATTATTTGGAAATTGCGATGACTCTGCAGTATTGTTCAAGCAAGGTTTTAATATGCTTGTGTAGCTAGAGTTAATTAATTTATTTTGAAATACCAAGAGCTACATATATAATAATATCTGAGGACAATGTCACACAGATCATCCTAGCCCCAAACTAAGCAAAGCTTGTACTATAGGTACCAGGCGACGATATACATACTTATATAGATAATTAAATACATATATACATATAAAACATCCATGACTCAGAAACAAATATTCGTGCTCATCACACAAATATTTGCACTTACCGGGATTCGAACCCAGGACCACCAGCTTCGTAGGCAGGAGCACTACCAACTAGGCTATGGTGACCGTCAATATAATAATGTCGTTTTGGTCGAAGCCACGGCGGCCCGTCTCAATGGAGATTAGCCATTAGCGCGGGGCATATTATAGTGTCTGGGGAAATACAGGGGCACTCTAAGTTACATCATCCTCATGATGGGATCACTAGCGACACGACCGGGAAGAGGTCAGGTAACTATAGGACTGACGGCTTTAAATGCTCTCCGAGGCACGTGGGGTGTGAATACCGCGAATTTCCAATTCCAGGCTGTTATTGATATATTTTTCTTTACAGATTAATCCCAAAATTATATTTTTTGGTCTGACGCGGGATTTGAACCCAGGACTTCATTATCTGTGGTTGATCACGCTACCGCTAGACCAACGAGGAATATAATATATAATATCTAGGGATAATGTCACACACATCATCCTAGCCCCAAACTAAGCAAAGCTTGTACTATGGGTACCAGGCGACGATATACATACTTATATAGATAGATAAATATTTATATACATAGAAAACATCCATGACTCAGAAACAAATATTCATGCTCATCACACAAATATTTGCACTTGCCGGGATTCGAACCCAGGACCAGAAAATACAGAAATGTCTATAATTCCCACGCAGATATCTAGTCTCCATTGCAAAATGCCGCCGTGGCTGAAAATTGACCAGGATATCATTAGGCTAGCAGTATAGCTTGCTATGTTTTGCTGTTTTCAGTTGTGTCCAAGAGAGAAGAGATAGTTTTAGTTGTACAATAGACTAAACGTGTGGAAGAGCAGTTAAGACATTCGGCACTTTGTGTCCCGGGTTCGATTCCCCCACACGCCAACTATTTGTGTGTAACCCATAAGTCGATGTTCGGAGGAGTCTGGATGTACAGACGCCAGCACATCAAGCAACCCCAATTGGTCAAATTTCCCCAATTGAAAGTGAATCGTATGCTTATGTGATAAAGTTGAAAATCTATAATAGAAATTTGACAGATTTGGCTAGCTGGATGTGCTGGCGTCTGTACTTTGTCTCCGTCAATTATATGTTTGTAAAGTACCCCGCGACACAGAGATTAATTAATTTAACCAGTGCAAGCGTTTTCTTTAAAATCTATACAAATAAATAAAATTGGAGTGTCTGTTTGTAATATTGAAATAACCGTTTTTTTCTACATAAATATGAATATATATACGGTACCTACACCAAAAAAATTTTTTTTTACAATTTTTGTCTGTCTGTTTGTTCCGGCTAATCTCTGAAATGGCTGGACCGATTTTGACGGGACTTTTATTGGCAGGTAGCTGATGTAATAAGGAGTAACTTAGGCTACTTTTATTTTAGAAAAAAATATTTACTTTAGATAAAATAACAAAATAAACTAATTAACACGCGAACGAAGTCACGGGCACAGCTAGTAATAAATAAAAAAGTAACAAAGACTACAATATACATTATATATCTATACATATAATTAAAGCGTAGGAAAGTCAAAACTGTACATTGAAGATTTTTTTGAAATGATAGTTGGGGCGTGATCTACAAAAGATATCGAAGCCAAAATATAGTTTTTAGAATTTTGGTCTGTATGTTTGTTTGTCTGTATGTATGTCCGGGCTAAACTCAAAAAGTACTGCATGGATTTACTTCAAATTTGCATGAATATTACTAAGAGGTCGGGTCAACATATAGGCTACATATTATCACGCTGTCATCTACAGGGGAGGATCTGTGATAATTTATAAAGTTTAACGCGGGTAAAACCGCGGGGCACAGCTAGTAGTATATAAGATTAAGTATATACAATATACCTAATAAGCGACAAAATGTCAATAACAGGTCTTCGTGAATACGTAATATATATTACCCTTCCTATGACCTACTGTGTCTGTTTTTACAATGAATGAATTTTATTTTATAAATGTGACTTTTTAATGCATTTATCTTTTTATCTTGCAAATACAAACTTTTTGGAGTTATAAATATGTTCGGTCGATTCAAGTTTTTTATTTATTTATTATGGATCTCCAACAGAGTATACCTCACAGAATATACACTGTCGTTCATTAAAAAGGTTTTTACCGTGAGCTCCTCCTATTATAGGAAGGCATAGATAAGATTTCATTAATGGTCGTACATACTTTTATCTAACTGACAGTCATAGACATTTAAACTCACCGGTCCGTAAGTAATCAGCGAGGTTAAGCACCTGGGTATGCGGTCGGTGTATAGATGGGTGACCGTGATTATATTTTTACTTCTGAGCGTTGTTGTCCTTAACAACCGTCTTTAAGACATATCATAGGCCTACTGCGTGGCTTTAACAACTCTGACACCAAGGTAAGCACTACCCATATATTTAGGTAAATCATAAAATATTGATCAAATAATAGATCTTGTATTTTCTGCTATTTATAATTTAGTAAAAAAGCTAAAAGCTAAAAGCTATTTATAATATAATTCTCTTATGGTAAAAAAAAATATTTTCGTATCTATGGTAGTACACGATAGCCTAGTGATTAGACCGCTGGACTGTGAAGTCAGTGGTCTCGAGTTCAAACCCAACGACCAACCACTGACTTTTTTAATTCATGTGCGTATCACAAATTAAATATCCCATACTTAACGAAGAAAAACATCGTGCAGAAGTCAGCATGCCTGAGAGTTTTGCAAAATGCTCGTGATGGCACTTGAATTTTATTTAACTCATAAAATTCTTCAGATTCAACGAGGGTCAACATGTAAAACTAGACGATAAAGAGAGAAGATTGTTTGCATGTTTTTTGTGTGCTAGGTTATGAATGAATTCGTAGTAATTGAATTCATTCATTAAATGAATTAATGATGATTAAAATCAATATCAGTCATTAAAAGATCGGCTGCATAAAATTTTCAAAAAGTTTTGAGGTCTCAACGAAGACTACCATAATGTAACCTATTAAAAATATAAATTTGTCTATGAATGTCATTATTTGGCATTAATTGTTATTATTATTTATTACATTTAAGGCCAACAAGGATTAGTGTATTTTTATAATTGCATAAAAATACACTAATACAAATACAATACAATACTTAAAATTAACATACAGAACAATTACATTACAATACATTTACAATACAATACAACAAAAAACAATTAAACAGTTAAGTAGGTACTAATGTATCTTCGTTTCTGTCTACCAGTATTATCAACTTATCTAACTCACCTGTTTCACTCAATACTGATGGCACAAAGAAAATAAGTAGACCCGCATAAACGGATTTAAATTTAGCTAGTTTTCGACATCCACTGATAAAAGTCGATGCCATATTAACACTTGATTTGCTTGTATTTAAACACTTTCCGTTATTACACTTCATTTTGGCATCAATATTATTTATTCAGGAACTAACGTCTCACTCACTTCCCGCATTAATATTTAAAATATGACTATAAAAGTAGAATTTGTTATATTTTTTAACGTACTTAATAATCACTCAGTATAATTCAATACATTTGAATATTTTTAATAACAAAACCACACTTAATTAGAGTTTTTTTTTATAACAGTAGTAAAATAAAAGCACCATAAACTTGTATACTCTGTTTAAACTTTTTCGTAATTTCAAAGTTCGCGCCAAAAAAGGCGCGGCAAAGACGCGCGCGGAGCATGCGCGGCTTGCGTACAATGATCTGTATTTTTCACGAGACAGTAAGCACAGACCCCCGCTAAACAGCCTCTATGAATCGGCACGCTCACCACAGGTTTAACCATCGACTCCAATAAATTGAACCTTGAATTATTTTGAAAAGAGTCGAAAGTAATTCAAGCTTCCTTTTGTTCAATATTTTGGGATAATTGCCAAAAACGTGATTACTCTTTATAAATTAAACTTTCATGTTTAAAAATGCTTTTTTTGGCAATGTCATTTAATGCTGGCCATTACTGTGCCACTGCAGGGCAAGGTCGTACTCTTACAATGAGAGAGGAGATGCGAAGAGTGTGGTCTAGTGTGGGTAGACTTCACATCCCATCAAGAACATTTTGGAGAACTCTTAGGCATGCAGGAGCGTTTTAGGTACCTACGTGATAATTAATTTCGCACATGAATTCGAAATTCAGTGCACCACTGACTTTTCGAATTCATGTGCGTGCTCTGGGTTTGAACTCGAGACCAGTGATTTTGTTGTCCAACGGTCGATCATACTTTTCTCTTACAACGTTGAAATAATTGTTTAATTATCAAGTATATTTATCCGTATCTTATTAATTCAGAAGGGACTGAGTCCGATTATTTATTTGAAGAGGTTATTTAAGTAGATTATAATAATATATCATATTATAAGCTGTGCCCTCGGTTTTTCCCGCGTTAAACTTTATAAATTATAGCGTATGTGTTATCCGGATATATAATCTATATTACTACAAAGTTTCACCAAAATCCATTCGGTAAATTATGCGTGAAAGAGTAACAAAATCCATACATTATGTATGAATGTTTACTACTCCCAAACTTTCCCATTTATAATATTAGTAGGATTTCGAACGACTAATAAAAACTACCAAAATATCAAATAAGTTTCAAGGCGTTTATCATAGAGTATATTTTTTTTTATATCAAATGACATCATCATTTCTAAACCATTTCAGTTCATGGTGTTACTACTGTATCGAGATCGTGATCAATTTTCTGGTCTACATAACCTGCATACGTTAATTTTGCGGAAGTAAGATGTCATTTTGATTTCTTTTCGAGATATAATAGTAGTTTTGTCTATTTAAGGTTGTACCAGCTGTATGGGTGGGTTGTTGTTGAAATTTAATTTTGGTCTAGGTTTCATCATTGCAGTAAATAAGATACTTATCTACAATTTTCCCATTAAGTAAGTAGGTTTATTGTATAAGACCCAACATCTTACACACTACTGCAATGATAATATAACATACCACCTAGGTAGCTAGAGAAAGCTGCAGGCTAGCTAGGGTAGGTTCCTCAGCGACGAGGATCGCTTTGGCCCATTAACACGTGATCGGTGATCGGTAAATGAGGGTGTGATAACATGCACGGGGCATGTGATCACACCCTCATTTAGAATTTCGTCTTTTTGCTTTAGTCTTCCATTCTTTAATTTTAATATAGTAGAACTACTTGTTATTTATTTAAGGATTTCAGAAAATATATGCGATAAAACAAACCGCACGGATTGACTAAATATTTTTTTTTGTAACTTTTATACTATCCACTATGTTTATGTACTGCATTGTGACCTTGACAAGTACAAGTGTATGTTAATACCCAAGTGCTGAATAAATTTCATTTCATAAAAAAATATGACATTATCGTCTATGTATATATTTGAATGTAGTAAATTGGTTAAGGAAAATCCTGAAATGTTCGGAAGAGCCCAGAAATTATTCCCTAGAAATAGTCGAAATCCTAACAGAATAGTTTTGCCTGTGATTCCTAGGACAACTTTATACAAGAAAAGTAGCTACGTGATGTGTGGACGTACATTTAATAAGTTGCCTGTTGATATCAAGGAACTACCACTTCGGAAATTTAAAAATAACTCAAAGTATGATTGTTAGAAAGAACATTTTACACGGTAGCAGACTTTTTAATAGGACCTAACATAGATATTAATTTAAGCATTTGCATGTCACTATGTATATGACTAAGTGTTGTGGATCTGTTTTTATATCTAAGACCTCAATTGTTTATACCAACATTTATGGCAAATAAATAAATATCTATCTATATCTAACTAGTATCAATAGTGATATATGTCGGCGATCCGCCAGGGTTTCCACGTTCAGACTCCATGACAATAAAAAATCTCGCACTAAGTAAGTAAAATTAGTTTAATTCCACGCAACTGTTGGCACCAAAGTGAACCCACTGACTTAATAATAATAATATCTCGGGACAATGTCACACAGATCATCCTAGCCCCAAACTAAGCAAAGCTTGTACTATGGGTACTAGGCGACGATATACATACTTATATAGATAGATAAATACTTAAATACATAGAAAACATCCATGACTCAGAAACAAATATTCGTGCTCATCACACACATATTTGCACTTACCGGGATTCGAACCCAGGACCACCAGCTTCGTAGGCAGGAGCACTACCAACTAGGCTACGGTGACCGGTCAACTGACTTAATAAAAATCAACCGGCTTTATATATATAAGAATAATATATTATTCTTAGAACACATAGTTGTAGTGACTACAAATTCTTTTATGACAAAGATATGATATTCCTTCAATATAATAATATGTATTGAAATATAGTCTAATATTCAAAATAAATATTTTAATGTACCTATGTATATAAAACACATTAAAAGTTGTTTTGAAGTAATTTAAATCATTTATTTTACTAAATTTCATTTTAATTGTTGTATTTTATTTATTTTTGATGTCGCTTTATTATTTTTATTGATTATTCTAATCTAATTGTGGAAATATTTGTAACCATTTATAAATAACATATAAATGGTTTCAAATCAAATAGACGGTCACCGTAGCCTAGTTGGTAGTGCTCCTGCCTACGAAGCTGGTGGACCTGGGTTCGAATCCCGGTAAGTGCAATTATTTGTGTGATGAGGACGAATATTTGTTTCTGAGTCATGGATGTTTTCTTTGTATTTAAGTATTAAGTAGTAATAGTAAGTCTATCTATATAAGTATGTATATCGTCGCCTGGTACCCATAGTACAAGCTTTGCTTAGTTTGGGGCTAGTATGATATGTAAAAAAAAATGGTGGTATCTCCGGTCACCTTAATTAATTATGATAAGATAGCAGCTATAAAAAACAAATTCCAGCTTTACAGCTGTAAACCTCCCAAATAAAATAAAATACTATAAAAATAATAACATATAATAAACGTTTATTAAAAAGAAAAAAAAATGTCAAAAAATACGTGTTTCTTGCTGTTTTTTGCTGTTTTGTGCTCGATGATGGACAATCTTGTACGATTATGCGGTGTAACCCTTTGTGACAATAAAGATGATTTGTATGCGAGTCCAGATAGCACTTAGTTGAAATATTACTATGACTTTGATCATCATTAGGTATAGGTACTGTACTTTTCACCTCTACGGGGTCAATACCTCCTTAATATAGACATTTGTATTCTTGGTTGATACTTATATTTATTTGTGTTGTAGATCCCAAATAACAACGCAGGTAGTTAGATATTAAGGAATTCATTAAATTAATTATATTGCTTTTTATCCATATATGGGTTCGATTAAGCATCGTCTTCACATTAAAGGATTGGGATTAGTTTTAGTCAAATAAGACTAAATAAACAAAAAAATCAGATGAGCATATTTATTATGATATACGTAGGTATTGATTTATATATAATCTGTATATTTTTAAAAAAGAAATTAAATGACCGCAAAGAAGGTGGTTATTGATAAGATTGTAAGTTTTATTTTGTATACCTATGCTTGTATTTTGAAAATAACCAATAAACTCGAGTATGAATTGAATTTAAAACTCATTTTAACACTTCGGAAGTGTCTCTCGCGCAAACTATTCCGTTAAAAAAAATTATATTAGAAACCTCAATATCATTTTTAAAGACCTATCCATAGATAACCCAATGTACGATAAAAATAATGAGTTTCAGTTCCATGTATGGGGAGCCCCCAAAATGATTGTTCTTTTACTATTTTTATGTGAAAATAATAATGCGGTTCACAGAATACATCTACTTACCAAGTTTCAACAGTACAGCCTTTATAGTTTCGGAAAAAGTGGCTGTGACATACGGACAGACAGACAGACATGACGAATCTATAAGGGTACCGTTTTTTGCCATTTGGCTATGCAACCGCAATGAAATGAGATGACAATATAATATAATAATTCAAATATAAGTATATATTTATAAGGTATCGTATCCGACATAGCCCGAAGAATTGCAAAACTGAAGTGGCAGTGGGCGGGGCACATAGCTCGTAGAACCGATGGCCGTTGGGGCAGAAAGGTTATTGAGTGGCGACCACGAACAGGAAGACGCAGCGTGGGCAGGCCCCCTACAAGATGGACCGATGATCTTGTGCGGTCGCTGGAAACTGCTGGATGCGAATAGCGCAAGACCGGCAATTGTGGAGATATTTGGGGGAGGCCTTTGTCCAGCAGTGGACGTCTTTCGGATGATCATGTGACGAATGACCAAGGGAGGATGTTGGAAGTATCAATGCGTTGGGTACATATTATCTCCTAATAACAGGTGAATTATTTAGCCTTAACAATAGGTTTGTTTTGAATTTCAGTATTTCATTTTCATAAATTGAATAATGTTATATTGTTTTAATCATTTAAAATAGATAAGTATACCATTTAAGACAGGACCATTATAGTCACCAATTGTACTGTCTATACCTTAGCTTTTTATATTTTTTTTAGTATGAAAGATATAATTTTGTACACATATTAAATTCTCAAAAATGGGAAATCATAAATTTAATCGTCCGGCGGGTCTCGAACCTGCACCATCTACCAATCCGGGGTAGGCGCTCTGCGTTAAGCTACGAACGATACACGCTGGCAGATCAAATTTAGGATTCCCTTGCTAACACCCTTCCGGAGAATGTAGGTGTTATCTATCGGTTTTGTTTTCTAGAAACATCTCCAACTGTTCACAGTTGCATGTGAAAGATCATATCATATTGATAATACCTTCCAAATTATTAAATTTTGATAAAATATATTAAAATGAAATTATTAAATTTAGGGTCTGTTTCACAATGTACGAATAAAGTGTCAGATAGCTAACTAACAAATAAATAAACTGACGTTCCGGATAAAACACATTGCGTTTCACCATCACCTTCACGTTAAGTTTATTTGCCAGATAGCTATTCTATCTATATAATTTGACGGTTTGGCAACCTCGCATTTTGTCGTTCCGTCATACGTAACATACAACCTATAAAAACATTTCTTATTATAAACACACCTAAAAATATCTTTATTGTACATTTTACACATAGTTTATGTTTAGCATTTTCAGGTTTGCATAAATATTTTCAAATTTATCTTTTAACTATTACTTTATCAAACAAAAATACATAAATTGAGTTATTTGCGTGAAACAATACGTACGAAAGTCAAATAAATAAACGTCAAATGTCAATATCAAAAAGTGCATTTTGTTTGTTGCGGTGTTTCGGTGGTGTTTTTCTTATTTTTGATTATAATTGACTGAGGATAATGGCTAATAGTATTATAAAAACTCTCAACCGACGTCTCCATATAGCAAGAGCGGTGTCGGATTTCTGCGCGGTTCATTTACATGATCAAAAAATTCATCAAATTCGTCTTCAATAATATCAAGTATTACCATTTTATTAAATTATTTGCAACAAAACTCAAGTCTAACAATGAACCGAATGAACCGAAACCGAAACTGAATCTTGATCGGGCCAATAGTTTACTTTGCAGTTTATCTGCCAGTTAGTCTGCAGACCCTTAGGATCTGTTTCTCAATGACAGACTCTTAGGGTCTGTTTCACAATGTCCAGGTAAAGACCCGAATAAGCTACTTGCAACTTATCTATCGAATAAAGACAACGTTTGCGTTTCATAATCCATAAATAGTACTAACTGGCAAATAAACTGCCAAGTAAACTGTTGGTCTGATCAAGCTTCAGGTAGCAAAGTTAACTGATGGATAAGTCATTTGACAGTCGTCATTCGATGCTTATTTCGGTGGTGTTTATTGTTACACTTGTGTTTTGTTGTGAATAATTTAATAACATGGTAATATTTGATGATTTTTTTATCGTGTAACTGAACCGGGCATAAATCCGACACCGCTTTTCAGATTTTAGAATACGATAAGCCATTATAGTCAGTTAATTATAATCAAAAGTAAGAAAAACACCAACGAAACACCGCAACACACAAAATGCATTTGTTGATCTTGTTTTTTTTTTTTTTTTTTTTTTTTTGCCCTCTTTGGGCAGGCTAAGGTCTGTGACCATACCGCCTCGTCTTCAGTTGTATTATTGCTAATTTTATATTTTAAAGTCAGTCAGTCATGTCCGTCACGTCCGTCACAGTCATGTCCGACACGTCCGTCACAGTCAAGTCATAGTCCCACCTCAGTAAAGCAGTGGAGACTTTACTAGAGGCTTCTATGGAGTTTTGGTTTCAACACGGAAAATCACAATTCACGGCAATATCGCACTTTCCTCCACTTGTGTACGTTGTCGAAGATGTTATGTCTAAAAATCCACCATATTTACACATAAAAACTCGAATTTACACCAGTTTTTGAAAATAAAACATAGCCTCGATGCGTCCTTTTCCGCGTTGGCGCCAAAACTCCTCGTTGATCTTGTTGATATTGACATTTGACGTTTATTTATTTGACTTTCGTACGTTTTGTTTCCCGCAAAAAAATCAATTTATGTATGTATTTTTGTTTGCTAAAATAATAGTTCGAATATAAATTTGAATATATACATGCAAACCTGAAAATGCTAACCATAAAAATGTGTAAAATGTACGATAAAGTTATTTTTAGGTGTGCTTATTATAAGAAATGTATTTATAGGTTGTATGTTACGTAAGACGGAACGACAAAATGCGAGGTTGCCTAACCTACCAATTAATAACTGCCGAGATGAGGGTTTTGGCGCCAACGCAGAAAAGGACGCATCGAGGCTATGTTTTATTTTCAAAAACTGGTTTAATTTCGAGTTTTTATGTGTAAATATGGTGGATTTTTAAACGGTTTTATTTAGCTTACCCCGTTTATTTTATTTTTTATTCTTGGGTCAAATTTAGTAACTGAAATTTGAACCCCTTCCTGTTGACCTATTGATCTGAAATTTGGTACACACTTCTAGTTCCGGTGACAATACAATTAAATAAATTCTGTTTCATTGTAAATCCAATATGGCCGCCGCTACAAAATGGCGGATAACCTAGGTTTTATCAATTCCAACAATATGGATATCAAATGAAAGGGCTCAACAAGTAGAATACAATTTACTATGCAAAATTGAAATTTATCATGGCCGCCGCTACCAAATGGCTGATAACCTATTTTTTTTATCAATCCCATCAATATGGGTATCAAATAAAAGGGCTTGACAAGTAGAATACAGTGCACTATACAACCACATAATTTTAAGATGGGTGCTGCAACAAAATGGTGTATTATAATAGGATTGTCAAATTTATAAATTGAAACTGAAATGTAGGTATCTGATTTATCCAGCGTGAATCCACCACCCAAGTCAAGATTTTGTATCGTGTTGAGGACTGTGTGGCGTTAGGGTGGCTAAAAATTATACGTCGTTAGCGGTACACCACCCAAGTTAAGGTCTAACGGGCAAGATACCTTGCAATAATGAGGCACTAAATGAATTAAACGGGAATGCGAAAAAAAATTGGTAAAAAAAACTTTTGAAGTTAAACGGTTTTATGTTAAACATACATTGTATTGTTTAAGATATGCACTAAAAGCTAAAAAATAATAAAATAGATACAGTCGTGGGCAGTCGTACACATTAAACATATGCATAGACTAGACTAAAATAAAACCGTGGGGCACGTCAATTGCCTACAATCTTTGAAAATGTTTGTTTTGTAGTGTCACGCGATAATAAGACAGTTGTTCAACCGACAACGATTGACGAGTGGCAAGTAGGGCTAGAATGTGGAAACAAGCTAGCGAGCTCGACTATAAGCGAGGTTTAGGGTTTCATAGTGTTGAGCGAGTGTTTACTTTAATCTTAAGTTTTGTCGATTAAAGACAAACTACGAGTAGTGAAGCGAATAAACAATTTGAATTTGAATTTGAGTCCTCGCCAGCCAGCAGTGTGAACGTTCAACGATAAACTATTTGAAACATCTCTTTTGTTTACATGGAATGTATAACTATCGGACTTTCAATGAGCAAGAAGATAGTAAGTAATTTTCTCACCGTCGGTGGGGCAACTGCCTAACGACGAATTAAACGATTCTTCTATCGAACATTTTAATCGATAATTGTAGACAGTTGACGTGCCCCACGGTTTTATTTTAGTCTAGTCTATGCATATGTTTATAATGCCCACGACTGTATCTATTTTATTATTTTTTGAAGTTATACTTCTTTTGGCGCGATGGAGAAAAATGATGAGAGTGAATTATTACGATGCGCGCGCACACCGACACCAAAAAATTTAACAGCATGAAGTTAGTTCTAGGTGGTATGAGAGTGAACTTTTACGATGCGCGCGCATCGTGCGCGTGCATCGTAAAAATAACAGCATGAGGTTAGTTCTAGGTGGTATGAAAATGTATGAGAGTGAATTTTTACGATGCGCGCGCATCGTGCGCGGTTTGATGAAAAAAGAAAAATTGAGTTTCAGTTCTAAGTATGGGAAACCCCTAAAATATATTGTTTTGTTTCTATTTTTCTGTGAAAATCTTAATGCGGTTCACAGAACCAAGTTACCAAGTTACTTACCAAGTTTCAACAGTATAGTACTCATAGTTTCAGAAAAAAAGTGGCTGTGACATACGGACGGACAGACAGACAGAAATGACGAATCCAGAAGGGTTCCGTTTTTTGGCATTTGGCTACGGAACCCTAAAAAGTATAAATTTCCACCTACATCAGAATCTTATCGGTTATTCGGTTCTTAAAAGGCCATTATAAGAAAATCTCATTACGTCGTCGATTTAATGGGCACTGGAACATAAAATTATAATTATAAGCCATAGTTTGATTGTTTATGTGGTAATTGTTTTTTAATTTAATCGGTAAAATATAGTGGAGAGGTATATTTAAAAGCCAATTACAAAAAGAAAAACAAAATCTAAAATTCATATGATAGAGAATATAATAGTGAGATGAAGAGTCCATAAGTTGAGGTATTTTGAAAGGATTAAGTTCTGTAAGTACTGTAATACTCGCCAGCTGTTACAATAAGGTTACAACCCTTATATACTTTACCCCTTATATACTTACTTATAGTGGTAGAATTAAAGTGCGACCGACGTTATAAAGTCAAGGTCCACCAAAATAATAGTATTTAATTCGTACCTTAATTAAGACAGAACTATTTAGACAATATGTAGTAAAATATAGCTATAACTATAAATTTCGATATTTACCCTAAAACTATACTATATATAATCTCTTCGAAAATAACATAATACAAAATATCATTAATATTATAAAATAAACTTTATAAATGTTTTCGTACAATCCGTGTACCTAAATATCTAAGTAACTAGAAATAATTATGTACACTTAACTTAAAATAAACTCTAAAATCACTACAAACATTTCCTGACTATTTACAAGCGCTTTTTTAAAGTCTACGTGAATAAAAACCTTTTTTATTTTATTTATATTATTTTTCATTGTAACTACATAATATGTAGTACTACATATATATAACTATATATATTAGATTATATTTTAATAAAAATAATATTAGTCTCTTAGAATAAAATTGAATAAGTATCCAAATTAATTGAACCTTGGTAATATACAATATTAGTTAGACCTGCGACTTCGTCCGCGTGATATTTACGCCCAATTTCATTCCATTCATCATGTCAGCCAAAATACATCCACTGCTGAACAAGAGCCTCCCCGAAGAATGGGGGATATGCCATAATCGTCACGCTTGACAGACGGGTTGGTTATTGCAGTTTGATGGTCACAGTTCACAGAAAAACGCTGCTGCCCGTTCTCTTTCGATTTTCGAGATGGGGTGATGATATTCTATGCCATCACCATTCCATGTGAGTGAGATTAATAACAAATAAAACTACAAAACGGTTCAGCGATTTAACATCTCCCATATAAGATTTTAACCAATTCCCATATGCGTAGATTTTGTCTAACAAAATCATCTCTGGAGAAAAAAATAGGAGAATAGCAAACCTCGACGTTTTGTTTGTTTTCCTCCCTTAAGGATTTCCGTAGAATACATGGGGTTGGTAAAAAAATGCACGCACTAGCGCCATCTAGTCTACTTATTACTCCCATGCAATGTTTTCCGTGTTATGTATTATTTTTATATTGATTGGCGAGGTTAAGCAACTAGGCTCGCGGCCAGTCTATACATTGATGACGGCCATAGTGGTTTAATTTCTGAGCGTCGGAGGACACTTTAAGCTGTCGGTCCCGGTCGTAGCAATTAGGCAAAAGTCGTTAAGCCATGTCAGAGGCCTATTGGGCGGATTGAACAACTCTGACACTAGGGTAACCACTGCCCATACGATGAGTAATTGACTTGGTTTTTTTTGTTTCAGAAATGTTAAAAATCACAGTTATTGGGATATTCTTTCTCCAAACAGCGTCATCTTGGCTAATACCAGCAGACCCTTGCAAGCCGGTAGACGTGTGCAAACCACCAAATACAATTTATACTTACCCTGTGTTTTATCCAGCTTATTATGTACCTATGTATTATTATCCAGCTTTTTATTTATTTGGATGATTAGGAGTGAAATTGTGTACTGCAGGCTTTTCTGTTCCGACCGATTAAAAAACGAATCATACTACCGTAAAACGGGATGAATAGAAACACTGGGGTTATACGGTGATTCGATTAACACTGGGAGTGAATAGAAATTGGAACAAAATTTTACATTCGTATGTAAACTGCCCCTATTGCTATTCACCCCGGGGTTTCTATTCACCCCATTTTACTTCATAAACGGCACATAAAAATAAAAATAATGGTTAGTAAGCGACCAAAATGGATCTCACATGGAATCCAATAATGTTGTAATATATGAAAAATTATTTTAGTTTTTTTAGAACTTTTATACAAAAAGTTCTAAATAAACTTTATATCTTATAAAAAAAATTTATAAGACAAAATATGGAAAAACAATTTTTATTTAATTATTGTTTCTAATATGGACAATCGAACTTCAGCTACCGCTAAATATCTTGACAAAGGTATCATGTACATACGGCTACATATCAAACTATACAATTCCAGAATAAGCTGATCTCGCGTTGTATAGGATTTCCATACAATGAGAGGTCAGCTTATATTGGGAAAGTATAGCTTGATATGTAGCCGTGTGTACATCACAATAAGTAAATTACAAAATTAGTGGTAAACTTTACATCTCGCTGTGCCCGTGACTTCATTCGCACATTTTGTAATGACTCCGTAAATGTTACTTCAGAATATCTCCTATATTTTGTCTCCTATCGCGTAATTATAAAACATAAACGGTACACATTTCCAGACAAACTTTCATCCCCTATTGTTATTTTACACCCCTGAAGGTAAACCTCTTACAAACTGAGCTGCAACTGCTGGCTATTGATTTGATGTAAAAAAATACGACAGCGGTATTTAGCTTATAAAAGAAGTTTCGAGCTTCAAGCTCGATATTTCTTAACCTGAGCTGAGGTTTTATTCGTATTATATCTATACTAATGAGTAGATAGAGTATAGTACAGGTATCTTTATTATATGGGAACAAACATTAAATTATTGTAGTAAAATACAAATTTCTGTTTTATTTTGCGGTATTAGTTACCTATTAAAATATGATACAAGTAATAATAATAACAATATCCTGGGACGTTATTTACACACGGCCATCTGATCCCAAACTAAGCAGAGCTCGTACACACGGCTACATATCAAGCTATACATTTCCAGTATAAGCTGATCTCGCGTTGTATAAGACAAGGTCTGTGTTCACTCGGGATGTAATTCAAGCTCAATATTTTGCGTATTCCACAAACTTTTTTCTTATATACTAGTTAAGATGCATGTGTCACCGATGATCTTGTGAGGGAATCGCTGGAAATATGGATAAGCGCAACACCGGCATTTGTGGAGATCTTTGGCGGAGACATTTATCCAGAGGTGGACGCAGTTTAATATAATAATAATAATATCCTGGGACATTATTTATACACGGCCATCTGATCCCAAACTAAGCAAAGCTTGTACTATGGAAACCAGATAACTGATATATTACATATACCTATTACTTTTCTTTTGGAAATACATCTAAATATATAAAAATCAATGCCACTTGTCGTTGTAATGTTATAACTCAACAACGCCTTTACCGATTTGGCTAATTTTGGTCTTGAATTATTTGTGGAGGTCCAGGGAAGGTTTGTACGTAGAGAAAATTTAAAAAAGTCTTGAAAAAGTGTAAAATCAACATCTTTCTATAGTCCCCTATACAAATAATTTGTACTAATACTTAAAAGCGTAGCGAAGCACGTACCGGGCCGCTAGTACTTATATAGATACCAGAACCCAGACTCAGGACAAACATGCACACAAATATTTGTCCTGGGTGGGAATCGAACCCACGACCTCCGGCGTGAAAAGCAAGCATTTGCCAACCACGACAACAGTTCAGCTGATAATAATACAATAATGGATATTAGATGATAATTGTCATGTAATATATAAACTTTATCCCAAAAACCGCAGTACCTTAAGTCGAACGTCTTCGACTAGTTTGTGTTGCCAGTGACATCTTATGGAACAGAGACGTGGTCGGTGACTGTGGGCACCATAAGTAGGCTCAAGGTCACCTAAAGAGCAATGGGCAGGGTTATGCTCCGAGATCACATAGGAAGTGTATCCGACATAGCCCCAAGAATTGACAAACAAAGCTTTTTCTCAGTAGCTGCCACGTCATGCACTGCACGGCAGGGTAAAAAAATATTGACGATTCCACACAAATGTAATATTTTTTATGGAATAAGTGGGCAGTGGGTGAATAGTTCGTTTACCCAATTCTAAATAGCGCCTCTTACGATTCTTTCAACCTACACTTTGTATAATACTCATTTCAAGCAGTTTTTTGAAATCAAAGATTGGCACATGTAGTGCAGTGGTTAAGGTATTGGCCTCGCTACCACCTCGGCGTCATCGTGTTACTAGTTGTTCCGATTCATTGGGATGGGCTTGGAATAAATGAATTACATATTTGTATTTTTTTCTAGAAAACAGAGCTTTATTTACCTAGTTAGTAAAACAGAAGTTAACCTACAATTTCTGAAATACTATTTTCAGTTTTACTTAACATGTGTGAATCTCAGTAGAAATAAAAAAAAACATGTCGTATTCTTGGTCCGAATTAACATTTGCTTTGTAATTTGTTTGGAAATAAATCTTTATTATTATTATAGTTAACTAAAACATAAATCGAACTAAAAATATCCTGTTCATAAAACATTTAAAAATGTTCACGATAAGAATCGAGGATTGAACAATAAACGTATAAATGTATGAAAGGAAAATAACAAGCAGTAATATTTTTATTGCGAAAAATAACATAAATTTTGTATGTAACCTTTTTATTAGATGTCGTTTGTTGCATAATACATGTAGAATTTCTATTACGGGTAAATATTTTTGATATAAATAATAATAAAAAAAAATTGAGCCCAAGACCAAACGACTGAAGTAAAAGTCAAACGTAACCGGCGACCTATCTCTCTTGCCCCTTCAGTAATATACTATACGTAACTCTGTCTCTTTCTTTCTTCACTATCACTTACCATCTCTCTTATCCCACTCAACGTCCGTTCGCCTCGCCCAATCACACTTTTCATAACGCTCTCACGCATTCACCAGCTTTTTTTAGCTGTTAGTGTTCATACTACATAATGAGTCAAGACCTCATATGAGTCAGGACCTCATTATGTAGGTGTTCAGTCGGACCCATAAAGTGATATTGGGTTGGGGGTGTTAGAGCCCCGAGTCTCGGAGAGCAAGTAAATATGGTACTCGTATTGATCACTTTTCGGTTGTGTCGGTTAGCTGTCCCTTCAGATCAGAATAGGGCAAGAAAAGGAAGCGCCCGCGCATATTATATACAGTATACAAATGTGTGTACAAACACAGGTACGCTTTCTCTATTTATTTTTTATTTTTTATTTTTAATTCTTAAGTTAATTTACAGTGAGAGTTTACAAATGCACAAGGACTAGTAACAGAAGGCCAATTATATAGAAGTTTTCAGATATTTGCAATGGCTTAGTGTTAGGATATTTGGTAGACCCGGTGAAAGAGATGATGGAGATGTGTTGGCAAACGTTATGCAGTAAAAATTCAAAATGATAGGAGATATCTAATTTTATTTTTGATATAGGCTTTTAATTTCCTGCACTGTTCTGATCAGGTGGAACGACTAAGCAACACCATTTATTATTATACGGCCAGTCTCGTGGCTCAATTTAAAATCTACCAAAAGAGACATGTGCTCGGCCACTGCAGGGCACAGGAAGGTTAATTTTTAGATCTGGTAGGGGGAATGTCTACACATACCTCCCGCAAAAAGTGTCTGCGGGTGGTATGCCGGACTCGCACCGAGTAAACCTAACCTGGCGTGGACTTCTACTAATGATTAATCTGGCGCCTGACGGGACGAGCCCTGGGAACGCGGTTATTCTGCCCTGGTGCCCCCCGTTTGTGCCATGTCCCAGATGTTATCCTGTGTACCATGGCAGAGCTCTGGGTTGCCATCCCCTATTGCCGAGTCCTGCCAGTCTGGCACAGCGAGTGCGCCACAAACAAATCGCTGTCTTCCCGGAGCTGCTTGCTCGTGGCGGCAAATGGAGGACACTTCTCATTCTGCCACCGCAGCCCCGAGGGGAGTGGGGCTACCGACAGGCAGATTTAATTTCCCTACAGCTGGCGTTGTCGTAAAAGATATTTATCCATATAATAGATGTTATATGTTAATATATTTAGATGCTCACACTATTGATCGTCATTCTCCAATCATCTCAAATCAGCTGCTACTACCGCGACTCTGGACCACTCTTCGGCATGTTTGCGCCTACGCACGTCCAATTTGCTAATGAATGTACAGAAACTTCTACTCAAAAGTGTCTCGTCATCCCAACCAAGAGGATTTGCCTTGAGAAGTTGTCTCAGGCTTTGGACTTCTGGAAACCTATGCCTTGGTGGTATTACTACTGCCAATGGGCAGCGACTTACATGCCTTCGACTGTGAGAACCACATCGAGCACTGTGCATCCGTATTACAGAAATAAATTGAATGAGTTGATTAAATTTCAAAACAGTTTAAAAACAAAAAATAAATATAATTTTGTATGAAATAATTGTTTTTCTAGTAATAAATAGTAAACCCTGTTTAAATATCCTACTGATTAACAATTTACCATGAAAAACGCCTTCGCTTCTTTTTTATCTATTCAGATTAGATATTAAAGAACTGTTTCTGTATCTCCCGATAACGTCTGGGTTATTCATCATTGGTTCAAACTAATTCGTATTCGATTAAAGCCCATCCTTCTATTTTTGAATATTTATTAAATCATACCCCGTGGTCGTGAGTTTGATGCCCATCCGAATCGAACCCACGACCACGGGGTATCCGGCCGCATGTGCGTTAACCGCTCTGCCACCGCACTGTGGTACTGACAATTCGAATTTATAATATACAATCCATTCGATATTTTTAACGCCATTTTACCAAAACCTACACGGCTAACAACGGCTGGAATGCCAATACTTAGATCGGACAATCCCAACAGATGGCGCTTCAAATTATTCACTTTTGAGTATTTATTAAATCATAGTTTTTTAAATATTAACTATGATTTATTTATTGATGTGAAACATCTATAGCCGCACGTAAAACAGATTTCTGGCGTGGCGACGCATGCCGTGACGCCGTGTCAATCGACTTTTTATTTTATCATTATGACATATTTAGTTCCTATCACAATATGTTCTTTTCTGCATATTACTTTTACAAAATAATGTCGATGTTTCACATCTGCCAGGCGTCCCGTGACGGCTCACATTTTTTTTATTTTTAGCATTTTAACCATGCTATACTGAAAACAATTTTTCAGCCATCTTTAAAATTAATTGTATAAATTTATGTGCGTGTGGGAATTAAATTAAATTTTGTAGATTATTTATATTAGATTGAAAAAAGTTTTCACTTCTATAGGCGGTCCCCAAAGACTGCCTCGCATAATGTTCATATTCATGGTTAAAAACTTTAAGTGACGTCCATTTATTATGATACACCGTGTATAGACCGAAATTGGGCTGTATATTCTGCTCTCCGCTCTACATTCTTATCGCGTCCAAATTAGCGAGCTTGCTGGCTTCTCCGTAGTCACAATTTTCCCTTATAATACTTTTAATAAATGTACCCTACTTTTGTTTCACTGTCGTCGTTGCTGTGAGTCGATGCGTACTCATCACAATAATGGCTTGTATTAATAAAAAGAGTTATAGACAATGGACAAATGTGCAGTACCTCGGTACTGCCTTTTGTATGGTAAGCCTTGTTGTTTTCTACAAGTTGTCTTTATGTAAGAGGTTAAGGTATTAACTGAAGGTAACTATTATACTATTTCTCCTTAATACAGGCTAATTAGTAGCCTATATAGGGGGGCAGCAGGACAACGATTTTGCGTAATGTGTTATGTACTAATTATTATGTAATAACTATGTGTATTTTAGTAAAATAAAGATTTATTATTATTATTTTATTATTATTATTATACTATAACTAAGGCATAAAATGGTATTATTGTATTCCATGGACACAAGGGGGCGAGCATGTGCTCAAACCGTCCAGCAAATAGAACTTATTACTAAATAACTTAATAGTAATAATATCCAGGGTCATTATTCGCACACGGCCATCTGATCCCAAACCAGGCAGAGCTTGTACTATGGAAACCAGATAACTGATATACTACTTTTCTTTTGTAAATACATACTTATACAGATTACAAACATACTTGAACAGACATGTTCATGCCCACAAATATCTGTCCTGGGTGGGAATCGAATCGACGACCTGCGGCGTGAAAGGCCAACCACGCCAACCGACCCGTCAACACCTTGCTCATGTAAATCAATGGGTACTATAATAATTATAATCTATGGGATCGGTACCCAAGATACAGGCACAATGCCTTGTTTGAGTCCAAAGTCATCGTTAACCTCGGTAACAGCTTTACTGAAATAAAGATATTCTTATTTTATATCATAAAGTATAGCTTTTAATATTTACATTAATAATATAAATGTTGAGTTTCCGAGTGTGAGTAAGGTCGCCTGAGCTCATTGGGGTGGGGGGAAGGGTCAACACTTTTTGCTGACTTTAAAGGCCGCACCCGCGACATCTGTGGTGTTGCGAGTGTCCATGGGCGGCGGTGATCTCTTACCATCAGGTGAACCACTTGCTCCTTTGGCGCCCTCTGATATAAAAAAAAATATAGCGCCTACAACTATGAGCATATCATAACGTAGTGTACCAAAATGTTGCTATTTACAAATACGTAGGCGTTTGTCAGCAATGGGTATGTAAGTTGATCGGCGCGAAAGTTAATTGGTTAAGTAATTAAGCAAAACACATTCATGGTATCCCTAAGGATCGTGTTCCGGATAAGAACACCTCCGTAATCATATTACTTAAGTGAAATAGTTTTTGTTAGTTAAATTGTCTAAGTAGTTATTTATTTAGACATTTATTCATAAACAAAACAATTTTCATCTGAATTTACACACATAAATAAATTACACAATTACAATTTTTTATTAAAATAATTTAAAATTAATGTCAAAAATTATCAATAAATTAATTCTTACACACGATCAAAACTTAAAATTTAAAAAAATTGCAGTAACAAAGTTAATTACAGTTAAATTAGCAAGAGTTGTCAAAGGAGTTATAAAATTATAAAATAATTATAAAATTTGTGGTCAGATCAATAAATAATAATTAATAAAATTAAAATAATTTAACATAATAATAGATCAGTACTTAGACAGTAGTTTTTATGCCTAGAGGTATTTATTATCTTTGAGAAACTACTATTATAATTTTTCGTATTTCTTTAGGTGTAAAATAAAGAGTTTATCTATCTAACTATCTATCTCTTCCATGCTGTAGTAACATTACCTCAACAACAAGTAATTCAATATCAAAAAAACAAAAACAAAATTTCACTTTATATTATTTCACAATTTTATTTTATTCAGTACTTACCTAGTCACTCAGTGGAATCAATTAACTGCGGAGGTATATACCTACATGAAATGGCAACCCTCAAGAGGCGGGCTTATTCCTTGGCCGGCAACTCAATTGCAGCCTCTTAAGTGTTGCGAGATTCCATTGGCGCTGGATATCACTAAGCATTACTATAATGTAACCCAAGGTAACAAAAATTTTCCTATAAAAGTATTTTTTGTTGCACCGATACCTGCGAACCCAGGGTGGGTCACTAGTGCTTAATAATCTTGATACGAGATAACGAATAGCCTAGATACTAGTAATAAGTTTAATATCTTTAAAAATCAACGTTTTAGTGTGATCAGAAATCAGTCCTCTTCTGCTTCGGTGGTAGATTCTTCCAATGGATTTTCAAGCACTTCATATAATATCACACGCCGCAATGGAATCTGATTTTCATCCAAATATATTTCATTTGTCAACCTCAAATCAACAATAAAGTAATATATATATAATCCATGTTAATTAATTTCTGTAAAGAGATTATATTGGCTCATCATTTGTCTATGTTATCTCGTTACCATAGTTACTTCGACTGTTATTGTACTTCACTTATTTTTCAGTAATACATTATTTTCTCGCATATAATAATTAATGTAAATACAAACTACAATAAAAATATTTCCATTTGTTTTTTATAGAAATAAAGAAAGAAAATATATTTATTCCGTAAACAAGCACAGATAATAATAATATATAGGTACACATAAAGAAGTTCTTAATTGCTATCTGTTTCTAATTATCTATGAATCAGACAAAACAGGTGATATTGAAAACAAGTAAAACTATTAAATCCAAAGATTTACTTACTTACTTACTGTATGGTCGTGCCGCAGTGGTTATCCTTGCCAAGAGTTATTCAAGACGTTCAGTAGGCCTCTGACATAGCTTGACGACTGTTGTCTAATGACTACAACCGGGTCCAACAGCGTAACGTGCCTTCCCAAAGAACGGAGTCGCTGAGAAATTACAGCACTTTGGGGGTCACTCATCTATGGACTGCCCGCGAGCCTACTTGCTTAACCTCTCTGATCACTTACGGGCTAGTGAGAGCATAGCTATCTGCGCCTTTCACCTGCAACAGCTAGTTATTTATATAAAAAAATATGAATACATTTTATAAAAAAGTCATCGCTCTCCATAGGGAAATGAATCCCAGTGTCACGGGGTCCTTTACAAACGAATAATTGACAGACTCAAAGTACATCCAGATTCAGAACAACTATTAATGCAACTATTGATGGACAATAGTTATCATGTGCGGGAATCGAACCCGGGATATGAGGTGACTGTCGTGTCTATTCCACCACACTGTTTGACGTCCCTCGATAACGCTGCTACATGCGCGTGGTGCAGTGAAATCGGGAGGAGATTTCAAAGATTTTCCATTAAGGCAACAGCTTTTTTTAAAGGGCAAAAAAGAAACAGTCATGCTGTATTAAGACACATTTCTTGTATTTCATTTGTATCAATAACTTCTCCCTTATTTGCTAATTGTTTGTATTAAAAGTACTAAATTAATTTGATTCGCCGTGACGTGTTTGCATTGTACTATCACGTAAACTAACAAAACTCCGAGATAGTCTGGGTTCAACTCCCGAGTGATTTGTACGTGACTGGAATTTACCCAGTTTCTACGCTGCACTGGTGATCTAGGGTCCGTCATCTTGTGTTAGGTCGTCCTAAGTCCAGGATGACGGACATGGAGAGGGAGAAAAGCGACAGCGATTTGGAGTAGCGAGTAATGGCCGCTACAGTACAGTATAAAAATATACCAGTACGTAAACTACCTACAAACAGTCGAAACGGCACACTCACACAAACATGCGCATCAACAAGACCCCTAAGCGGTTGTCGCGGTGCTATCAGTAGGGCGTGCTGCGTCAAACCGAGTGGTCGCGTATAAGTTTATCTCCGCAATCTCTTTAAAAACCCGCGTGCGTATTACGTAGGATACGGCTGTTTGAACTCGGCTTGATCAAAACAGGAGCTTTCGTATTTTGACCGTCCAGCTGATTTATAAAACAAATATGTTTCAATAAAAAACCAGCCAAGTGCGAGTCGGACTCGCGCGCACGAAGGGTTCCGCAACATTTTCTATAAAAACATGCAAAAAATTCACGTTTGTTGTATGGGAGCCCCCTTATATATTTATTTTATTTTTAGTTGTTATAGTGGCAACAGAAATAAATCATCTGTGAAAATTTCAACTGTCTTACTATCACGGTGCATGAGAAACAGCCTGGTGACAGACGGACAGACATATAGACAGACAGACAGACAATGAAGACTTAGTAATAGGGTCCCGTTTTACCATTTGGGTATCGAACCTTAAAATAATAATAGGTATCTAAAACATTAAAAGCTACAACCCTACAGCTCCAATAGAGCGTAGGTAATTATTTCATCAACTAGGCTTAGTTACCTTACTGTCGATATTTATACTGTGGTTACAGGGACATTGTACGCTGGACATAACACTGGACAACCAGCAATAGTTGCAACTAAGTTTTAATTTGTTAAATGTACTACATACCAACTCACTTAGGAATCCCTGAGGAGATACACAAAATTGAGGTGACCCTTAAAAGTTAATCCTATATTTTAATGTAGCGTATGACGGGTGCTGATAGCAGTCATTTGTTATATGTAGCAGTTAGGTGGGTAGATTACCATATAATACAGGGTGTTCACTTATTCATCTACAAACCTTAAACTGTATTATTTATTTTAAGAGTAATCAGGATTACTAAGTTCGGTAAAAATTAATTGTATACCTACTCTAATACCTATCACTAATAATAGAATAGACTATTGTGGCGAGCGGTGAGTCAGGGGATTTGAAAAGAAACTAGTATTTTCAAGGGAACTTTATTTGGCGTTGACAGTGACTTTTGGTTCACCACTAAGATCACGGAACACACGTACCCAGAGTTCCGGCGACTAGGTCCTTGTTAAAGTCCACACATTGCGCACTTCGAAATTCCCGAGACGAACACTGCCAAAGTTGAAGTCCCGACGTACACGGCACACTTCACACTGTGTAGGGAACACTTGTCACTGTTTACTGTCACTGATCACTTGCACCTGTTCAGCTTAGCTTACCCACTTAGATATCTTTCTCTTAATTCGCCTTCGATTTCACTTGAATTAAAACTAAAACTGTTCTGCGCTTTGCATTCCGCTTATATACCATTGACTTATATGTATAACTAGACACGCTGTTTCGAATAAAATCTCTGTCCCAGTCCAGCTGTGCGCCAGGTAAGGGGCGCGCGCGCGGCGGCCAAAATTGCTTACTGAGTGAGCAAATTCTCGATATGGGATTGCGCGTCTAGTAGAATACTTATAGGTCAATGTTATATACCCCTCAATTGTTCCACATTTTAAACGAGTCATATTTTTCTTTCTAGAAAATTCGCTTATATGACAGATTAGTCGTAATGCTTCTGTCCTTGCCTTCATCTATCTCTTTCTTTTCATTCATAAAACTCGCTCTATCTCTTTCTAATGATTCTGGAAACATCTAATGTCAATTTTACATTAAGAATTTTGGATGTCGTTTTCATCAGCTATCCTGTTTCTTTTGTTCTGGTATTATCTAGAACATTCTAGCATTGTTCCTGCTGAGTTTCTTGGCAGTGTTTCTCAGCAGCTGCCACGCTAAGCTTTGCACGGTAGGCACCAAATGTCACAATGAAAAAATATTGTATTTTATTGACTTAAATATACATATATAAGCATGAGTAGCTATCTTGTACGATTACAAGAGAGAAAATTTGAAAGGAATGCACATAGAATTATATTGTAAACTTTTTTATATGTATGGTCTTTTCATTAGGGAAAAATTATCTATCGCGGGAGACATTAAAATCATGTAATTTACAGACACAAAGAACATTTAGAATTAGGTCAACCATTCATGGGTCACACAATTCATGCAATTTATGCACTTGCGACCCCTCTGATGTTGCAAGTGTCTATAGGCGGCGGTGATCACTTACCTCGGGCGACCTGCCCCATTTGCCTTGCCACTCTATATTAAAAATATAGAAATTGTTGTTTAGTCGGGGGATTGAACCCTAAACACGTAGGCGAGTATACTACCTTAACCAATGCGCTTTACATTCTTAGTCGGTAAGCTATGAGACAAGAACTCAGAATAGCAATTTTTGATAAAAATATTTGGTTTTCTTACGGATTATACCTTATTACTCAGCAGGTAAGGTTGAAAACCAGAAAATATGTGGTACAGAATAAAAATTGGAATTTTTATACATTGTACCGTTTTAAAAAAGTAACACGTCGCTAGAAAATCGCATATAAGCGAGTGTTCTAATAAAGGTTGGTAGGCTGGTACAAAAATATGTTCTATCCGGAACTGCCATTATAACCATTATTTGCATCAACACACGTTCTTTTGTATAAAAGGTTTTGTAATAAAAATATGTGTTTCTTTTTTGTTTACTGAATGTGAGGGAAAAATGTGAGAGCATAAAGAAATTATCAAAATTTCGTAAAAGTTAATTTAATTATTTTTTCTTAATGTTGGTGTTTCTTATTCTATCTCCCAATGATGTTATAAGTAAAAAGGTGTAGATAGGTTTCGAACACAACATTCCATCTCCAAAAACGGCACACCAACGCACACATAAATAACTTAATATTGCAATATCACACTACATTACGATTAGACGGCAAAGTAAGATGGCATGATTAAATAATCGTGAGCGAAAACGAGGCAAATGTAATTTGCGATAGTGCGTTGTTGACACTAGCGACGCGATACTGACTGAAGTAAATTCTGGCTAATTAGCAACATTTCAACGTGCCGCTCCCGGAGCGCTTTTAACCTATCTACACCTTTTTCTTATAACATCATTGCTATCTCCCCTCTTTACTAAATCATGCTTCTCTCCATTGCATGTTGGTTGACAAATAGCAAGAGACTCAGATACAGGACGTAACACTAAAAATAAAAAGGCTAAAGGCAAACGGACTTACAGAAAGTGAAGAAGGTGCTTCTTCACTTTCTGTAAGTAAATACGCAAAAAAATTTAATTGTGTTAAAAATACTTATATAACAAGTAGTTCAAGTAAATTAATTGTATATCTGTTGTCCGAATAAAAGTCTTTATTATTATTATTATTATTTTATTAAATTATGATCTTATAGCATTGTGTATATTAAGTACAAGACTGTTGGATTGAGGAGTCAGTGTAAGTCTGACTCAGGACAAACAGACATGTTCATACACACATATATCTATCCTGGATTCAATAAGATTCCTAATAATTTAAAATCAATGACATTTTCTAAATTTAAAAAAGAGTTGACGCGGTGGCTTGCTGAAAAATGTTTTTATAGCATTCATGATTTCTTTGAATTTTTAAGTGACATTATATTGTTAGATTGTGCTTTTGAAAAACAGTAATGTATTTAGCTTCATAAAAATATTTGTACGCTCGAAGGGCACAACATAGTGGGCCATGTTTAATTTATAACACCTTAAATGAACCTGTGTTTGTTATCAAATCAACATTATTCTATTCTATTCTCTTCTCTTCTCTTCTCTTCTCGTCTCTTCTCTTCTCGTCTCTTCTCTTCTCTTCTCTTCTCTTCTCTTCTCTTCTCTTCTCTTCTCTTCTATTCTCTTCTATTCTCTTCTATTATCGTCTATTCTATTCTATTCTATTCTGTTCTGTTCTGTTCTGTTCTGTTCTGTTCTGTTCTGTTCTGTTCTGTTCTGTTCTGTTCTGTTCTGTTCTGTTCTGTTCTGTTCTGTTCTGTTCTGTTCTGTTCTGTTCTGTTCTGTTCTGTTCTGTTCTGTTCTGTTCTGTTCTGTTCTGTTCTGTTCTGTTCTATTCTATTCTATTCTATTCTATTCTATTCTATTCTATTCTATTCTATTCTATTCTATTCTATTCTATTCTATTCTATTCTATTCTATTCTATTCTATTCTATTCTATTCTATTCTATTCTATTCTATTCTATTCTATTCTATTCTATTCTATTCTATTCTATTCTATCTATTCTATTCTATTCTGGGTGGGAATCGAACCCACGACCTGCGCGTCAAAGGCAAGTATTTACCAACCGGCCCGTCTATATGATGTTTGACTACAATTCTTTACATTCTGTTCGTAAAATGTTTTTATTTATGCTCATAGTCGATAGAATCTCTTAAATTAAATACATTGCCAGCCAATTACAATATTATTAGAGTACTTACATCTTCTTAATGGGAAAGTACTAATTTATCATATAATTAAAATAATAAAATATTTTATTATTAAACAATAAAACAATGATAAGGTACGTAAGTAGGCAATTAAATACCAACTTATTTACCTTATCACAGTTTCGTTCATATTAGAGTTTAATTAGTATTGCATTTTAATATAGTTAAATACTTAAATAGAAATATTTAAACTGAATTCACGAAGCGATGGTAAAATTTTATAAAATTTCTTACTTTGTATTAGTTAATTTTATTTTAATCTATCATGGAAAATATCTTGATTTCCTTGTGCTACCCCAAAGCCGGATAAAAAAATACCCGAAGTAGCTCTTATAACCTATGTGTTAATCCAGGGTGTCAGCTAACTCCATACCAAATTTTACAAAAATCGCTCCAGCCATTTAGACGAGAAGAAGTAACAAACATTATAATATTAGGGTGATTTATCCACATTTTTCCAGTTACGACATTTACAACACTAGTTTTAGTTCCATACAAGTGCGAATATTATGTACTAATAAATTATATTCAGTAGTGATATAAATTTAATATTTTGATAAATATTATTCACTATTTGTAAATACTAAATTTATTTCACATACAAATTTGACTGCACATGAGACACAGAGGTTAAGGCAATTAACTCGCCATTTCGTATCCCGGGTACGATTTCCGCACAGGATAACTATAAAAGTAAAAATGTTTATTTGAACAGAATAATAGTTACCAACTAATGATTACAGAGTAGTGAATGCACAACTTTACAAAAAGTACTAGTACTGTCTCCCAAACTAGGCTATAGCCTGTATTTCGGGAAACAGTGCTCATTCTAATACGTTTATACAATAAGGCAGTGGTGAACGTGGTATTGTTGGTAATTTACATATGTGTAAGTTTTAAAAAAAATTAATTCTAGGTAGGTAAGCGGCATATATTTGTACTATGTTTGTGTGTGTGCGTGTGTGTGTGTGGCTGTGTGTGTGTGTGCGTGTGTGTGTTAGTGTGTGTCTCTATTTGTGTGACCCATAAGTAGTTGTTCTGAGTCTCAGTGTAATTTGCCTCCGTAAATAACATGTTTGTAAAGTGCCCCGCGATACAGGGATTCATTTTCCTAGTGCAGTTGTTATCTCTTGAAAAAAAAAATAAAAAGCAAATATACAATCAGCAGAGGTACCGAGCCGGTCTGCTGGTCTAGTGGTTAGTGACGATCCCTGCTAAGCTAAAGGTCGTTGGTTCGAAAGATGTCCACAGCTATCTATCTATTATCGTATGTGCAGTGGTTACCCTGATGTCAGAGTTGTTTAAGCCATCCATTAGGCCTCTGACATGGCTTAACGACTGTTGCCTAATGGCTACAACTGGGACCGACAGCTTAACATGCCCTCTGAAGCACGGAGACGCTCAGAAATTTAACCACTTCGACACGTCCACAGTTGGATAAAGATCATCCCAAGGATGTCCACAATTAAATTGCGTCCGTTATCCAAGGGACATGCGATAATCGCCGCCTTTGGCAGATGGGTTTGTAAACCCAGTCTGATGCACAAAATATACAGAAAGACGCTACTGCCCGTTTTCTGGCAGATATTCCCTCGGGACGAACTCTAAATCCCTCAAGTGATGATATGGTGTGGTCATATTCGCCTTCAACCAGACGGAACAGCGGGTTACTAGGGGAAAATAATGATTTGAAATTAGTAATCCCCATTTTGTAAGCTCCTTTAATAAGTCTTTTTGAAATTAATATTACTGCTCAAAATGGAGATTGACCGAATAAAGAAGTTCAGTATCATTCAGGACCGATAAGGATTCTATTTTTTACTGTTCAATGGTCTTAATGATAGGTCTTTATTCTCTTGTTACTGGTTATATAAGTCCATATTATTAATACAAAATATTCGAAGTAAAAAATTTACTTCGAATTCTGAACGTGGATTCTGAGATAGGTACAGACGCCAGCACATCAAGCTACCCCAATCTGTCAAATATCCCCAATTGAAAGTGAACTTTTGTAATAACGTTGAAAATCTATAAAAGAAATTTGACAGATTGGGGTAGCTGGATGTGCTGGCGTCTGTACATATCTCAGAGAGTTAGGTTAGGTTAGAGATTATTTTATACGATTTATCACGGGTTTATAAAAAGTTTCTTTCAGCTATTCTACCAAATAATCCTTCTCTACCTAACCACAATACACTGTCGCCTCCTACCAGTCACCAGACCTAAACTACCGGAAGTCCCACCCTCCCCCTATATCCCCAGTGACATTAAAGACCGAAATCAGTACTTCAGCGACTTGAGGGTGCCTAGTCAAGAATTCTGTGACAAAATGGCCAAGAAAACACTTGGATATCGGTTTTTGGTTCAACCTTGGTGGTACAGTTATTGCTTGCAACTTAGAGAAGCCGAAGAATTGAAGAGATATAGGTAAACTCTCCTTGATGTAACATAAATAGAGAACGTAACTCAACGTTCACCAATATACAGACACCAGCACATTAAACTACCCCAATCTGACAAATTTCCCTAATTGGAAGTGAACCTTATGATTTTGTGATAAAGTTGAAAATCCATAAAAGAAATTTGACAGATCGGGGTAGCTGGATGTACTGGCGTCTGTATCGCTTGTGCTCGTCTTACAATAAAATATGTAATGATGTTGATATTTTCAAAGTCTCCATACAATCCGTAAAAAGCCAATTTCTCAGCCCATAATTCACATAAATAGTTAAATAGTTAGTAAAATTCATATTAATAATTATTTTAATTTAAGTTTATCTATGTACTTTATTTTTCTTGGTATAATCTGTAATGTCTAACATATCTCATGCTGTATTTACTTCAAGAAGGCCGTACACTAACACTTTCTTCAAGAACTCTTTTTTTTATTTTGTACAGACGCCAGCAGATCAAGGTTCCCCAATCTGTCAAATTTCTCCAATTGAAAGTGAACTTATGCTTTTGTGATAAAGTTGAAAATCTATAAAATAAATTTGACTGATTGGGATTTCTGGATATGCTGGCGTCTGTACGTCCAGTTTAGTGAAACAAATAAAAAAAAAAAAGTTAAGGAGCTTAATCTAGCTATGTAACTGAACAACGTGTAACATGCAAAATACACAAATATTAATATTAACTCCCCATATAAGAATAACGATCAGTTGATACATCTTCTCGTCCCAAATACCGCAGTGTCTCAAGTCGAAAGTCTTCGACCAGTGTGTGTTGCCAGTGATGACATACGGAACAGAGACCTGGTCGCTCACTATAGGCCTTATCAGGCGGCTCAAGGTCACCTAAAGAGCAATGGAAAGGGCTATGCTTGGAGTTTTCCTGCGAGATCGAATCAGAAATGTTGAGATCCGCAGGCGAAACAAAGTAACCGACATAGCCGTAAGAATTGCCAAGCTGAAGTGGCAGTGGGCAGGGCACATAGCTCGTAGAGCCGACGGCCGCTGGGGCAGAAAGGTTCTCGAGTGGCGACCACGAACCGGAAGACGCAGCGTGGGCAGGCCCCCTATAAGATGGACCGATGATCTTGTGCGGATCGCTGGAAATCGCTGGATGTGGATAGCGCAAGACTGGCAATTGTGGAGATCTTTGGGGGAGGCCTTTGTCCAGCAGTGGACGTCTTTCGGTTGATATGATGATGATGATGATGATGATACATTATGTACGGGGAGGCAAAAATTGATTTTCGTATATATTTAGTACATAGTAGAAAACAAAGTATTTATTAACATGTATTTATTTCATGACAGGCCTGTTGGCGTGGTTGGTAAATGCTTGTTTTCCACGCCGCAGGTCGTGGGTTCGATTCCCACCCAGGGCAAATTTGTGTGCATGAACATGTATGTTTGTCCTGTGTCTGAGTGTAATTATCAATATAAGTATGTATTTACAAAAAAAGTAGTATATGGAATATATCAGTTATCTGGTTTCCATAGTAAAAGCTCTGCTAAGTTTGGGATCAGATGGATGGATGTGTGAATAATGTCCCAGGATATTATTATTATTATTTAACATTTATTATAAATAAATATCTGAATACCAAATATTGTAATTAATCCTCACAATTATTTTTGTAGGAACAATGAGAACTTCAAAAACGTATATTCGTATATCCTAGAGCAGCTGCAAAATCACAAAAAGATTCAGAAAATAAAAAATGCAAAGATGCAAGAACTACTAGCGGAGTTAAAAATAATGAAATAAGATACAAATATGTATAACTGGTGTATATCAATATTAACACTATTGAGTTTAATGTTCGTTTTATTAAGTAACTAGCTGTCCAGGCAAACATTGTACTGTTGTACCTTAATAAAAATACAAATAAAAAACCTGGTATCTCTTCGCAGCACCACCTACCGGTTGAAATTGTAAATCTATATCATTGAGGGCTCCACACAAATGCTCACAAAAATATCATATAAAATCGGATCGGTCGTTTAGACGGGTATACTGCCGCGCAATTTATAAACGCAGTAAAGAACACTGCCGCGCAACTTATAAACGCAGTAAAGAACACTGCCGCGCAATTTATAAACGCAGTAAAGAACACTGCCGCGTAATTTATAAACGCAGTAAAGAACGACATCTTCTTTACTCGTAGGTTTTTAGGCTTCCGTAGACAAATGGAAAAAAATGGAACCCTTATATATTCGTCATGTCTGTCTGTCTGTCTGTCCGTCCGTATGACACAGCCACTTTTTTCCGAAACTATAAGAGCTGTGCTGCTGAAACTTGGTAAGTAGGTGTATTCTGTAAACCGCATTAAGATTTTTACACAAAAATAGAAAAAGAACCATAATTTTGGGGGGTCGCCATACATAGAACTGAAACTTAAAAATTTTTTTTTGATCGTATCCTTACATGTGGGTTGTCCATGGATAGGTCTTCAAAAATCATATTGAGGTTTCTAATATCATTTTTGACTAAACTGAATAGCTTGCGCGAGAGACACTTCCGTAAAATGTGCCCCCCCTGTAACTTCTAAAATAAGAGAATGATAAAAACTAAAAAAAATATATGATGTACATTACCATAGAAACTAACAACGAATATTGGTTTGAACGAGATCTAGCAAGTAGTTTTATTTTTAATACCTACGTTATAAACCGCAATTTGCTTTCATTTAATCAACTGAAATACTTGCTGCTACGGAACCCTTCATGTGCGAGTCCGACTCGCACTTGGTCGGTTTTTTTTATAAATTGCGCTGTAGTGTTCTGTACTGCGTTTAGTATCAGACAGGTCATTGGGTTCTTTTTTGACTAATTCAGAACGGCTGTTTGAGGCTAGGGATGTCTTGCGTGTAGAGCGAAAACAGAAGTAGGGGAAAAACGGCGCCTGGAGGAACTCCTGCTCGACTCGGATGAAGAAAAGAATAGTCTTTCGAGGCTGTGTCTAAAGGTTCGTTCCTAAAGGAAGTCTCAAGTATACAAGACGGTCGGGCACTTCGAGTTCGAACATCTTATATAATGAGCCGTTGTGCGTGGTTGGCAAATGCTTTCTTTTCACGCCGTAAGTCGTGGGTTCGATTCCCACCAGGACAGATATTTGTGTGCATGAACATGTCTGTTTGTCCTGAGTCTGGGTATAATTATCTATGTAGGTATATATGTATTTACAAAAGAAAAGTAGTTTATCAGTTATCTGGTTTCCATAGTACAAGGTCTGCTTAGTTTGGGATCAGATGGCCGTGAGTAAATAATGTCCCTAGATATTACTATATTATATCGAACGCTTTAGCTAAATCGTAGAAGATTGCTTCGGTATAGCAACGTTGCCGGACTGCTTTGACGAGTATATGTTTGACGATGCGGTGCATTTTATGAACACAAGAGTTGTTTTTGTTTTTCAAAGTTCTTTATTTCCATTTATTACAATGTTTTGTAACCCAGTGTACATTTCAATCCTAGGCCAAACAATCATAAGATATAATATTATGTTCTTCAACCTTGTTGCTTGTTATACATACATAACATAACACAAGAGTGTCTGGCTAGAAAGCCGAACTGTTTCTTTGGGAGAAGTTTGTTGGCGTTGGTGGTGAACGTCAACAGGCGGGCGTAAATTATGAAAAGAAAGAAGTTTCTCCACTGTACTGAGGAGGTTTGTCAAGCGATATATAGCCGGGTTTTGACATTGTCGGGTTTCCGAATTCCAATTACGGTGGCCTGTTTCAACTGTTGTGAAATGATGTTGGATCAAAAAAGTGAATTTGTGATTTTTCTGCGAAGTAAATTTCTCAGTACCAGCGAGATTTCTGGGATTTGGCGGTATTACACCTTCTTGCCTCGGTCCTGTTCCTGACTCTTTTCGATTGCGTCGCTAGCCATCCCATCGGATCATGAGCGTGATGGAATGGAAATTGAACCTGTGCAAGACATACATACTTGTGCCTATATGTCCCGTACAGATGGCCAAGGAAGAAAGAAAGAAAGAAATAATTTTATTCTCATAACAAATACGGAAAATCGATTCATTTGTGGTATACATTTTAAATATTTTAAATTTTATCCGTACTGGTATGAGAAATGGCCCTATCTCAGCTAGTACTACATTTCTGTAGTGCTGATCTTCCGATAGGGCCAGTATGTAGGTACTGGAAGCGTAAATACGAATACATTACCATACTTACAAGCTAAGAAAAAAAAATCTCGGATTGATATAACATTATACTTAGGTACACATTAAAATTATTATTATGATGAAATGTAGAACATAAAAATTAACACAACAATACAGAAAGAAAAATTATTAATAACAAAAAATATAAATAAATTGGTGAAAGGCAGAAATTTATGTCTGTTCAAATGAGGAGTAATGAATACAGGTTATTTTCATCATGTCAGCCAAATTACGTTCACTGCTGGATAAAAGCTTCCCCAAATAATGGCGGTATCGTCATAGTCGCCACGCTTGGCAGACGAGTTCGCAATCGCAGTTTGATGGTCATAGTTCACAGAGAAACGCTACTGCCCGTTCTCTGGTAGGTATTCTCTCGGGACAAATTCTACGCCACCCACGCCACGGGATGAGACGGGGTGATGCTATTCTATGCCATCACCATACAGCAAAGAGATTATCTTATTTCAGGAAAATAAAAGTATCTTTGGTAAGATTCTAAATAAAACTGATGTAATTATTAATCAATAATCATACATGGCGCCCACGAACCGGAAGACGCAGCGTGGGCAGGCCCCCTACAAGATGGACCGATGATCTTGTGCATCGCTGGAAACTGCTGGATGCGAATAGCGCAAGACTGGCAATTGTGGAGATCTTTGGGGGAGGCCTTTGTCCAGCAGTGGACGTCTTTCGGCTGATATGATGATGATGATGAATCATACATACAAAAAAAGGGTTATCAAGCCTCTATAATAACTGCTTACATTTGGAGTGGTTGCCTAGTGAGTGGAGGGAGTTGTTATGAAGGTGATAAGCCGATTATCGTATATTTATCGTGTTCAATTGTGCTTTGATAAGTTTGATGTAAACAGTTAATAATGTTGTTTATTGAGTGGAAGCGGCGGGTAACTACTGCTTTCATAATAATCGCCGCAAGTCAATAACAGGCAAGACAATTAAAAATTACTCCTTCACTTTTACTTACTTTTTCTTTAATCCTGGCCCATTCAACGGTTGCCTCGAAGCGATTGCATTAACGATGGAACCGGCATTTGAACAATGTGGTAAAATAAATAAAACAAAATATCTTTTATTTCCGACAAATGGATATACAGACGCCAGCATATCCAGCTACCCCAAACTGTCAAATTCCTTTTATACATTTTCAACTTTATCACAAAATCATAAGGTTCACTTTCAATTGGGGAAATTTGATAGATTGGGGTAGCTTGATGTGCTGGCGTCTGTACCATAGTGTTTTAGTAAAATACAGATATAAACCTTACATCTATGTCAGTAACACTTGTCTATTGCGTCACCTAAAGACCCTAAGGCATCTACGAAAAATGTTCAGGAAAGGAGCCACGTAGTTCTCTGTTGTAGACTTCAAGATGGAGTTGGGGTTGGGCACTCTCCGGAGCAAAGAGGTCGAGTTATATTTTATGATCGCATGAAGACAACCAAAGTGTGCATTTGTGGTTATGCCTGTAGTACTGTAGAAACGAGGTAGCTCAAACATGTTTATGTTTAATTAATGTAATTTTACCGTCCAAAAATAAATTCTGTTACTTTTGATAGCCCTTGTATTTATTGTCTTGAATCGATTTATTTACTTAAACGCAATCATGTATGAACGAATTTGGGCGATAAAAATAATCATTTTGTTTAACTTTTTTCTGACAGTCTAAAGTTTAATCACACAGCTCGTAGAACTGACGGCCGATGGGGCAGAAAGATTCTCGAGTGGCGACCACGAACCGGAATCGGTTCGTGGACCTCCTACAAGGTGGACCGACGACCGGGTCGCGGGAAGCCGCTGGATGCGGGCAGCGCAGGACCGGCTATTGTGGAGATCCTTGGGGGAGGCCTTTGTCCAGCCGTGAACGTCTTTCAGCTGATATGATGATAATGAAAGTTAAATCTGAAAAAATAATCAAGGAATTGAGTGTGGATACCAACATGTGAATCTTGGATATCAGTAAATTGCGAGGAAGGGCATGGCATTATTTCGCTCTATGAGCACAAATGAGCTCGGCTCGTAAAGCACACAGAACAAACTCCTGCTAATTAATTAATTAATACTGCTGTGTGGCTGACGGCAAAGAATATGACCACTCCATCTCATCATGGGGTAGTAAGAATCGTCCTGAAGGAATATCTCCCAGAGAACAGGCAGCAGCGTCTCTCTGTGTACTATGACCGTCATTGTTTGCACAGCGTGGCGCCTCCAGATTATGGAAACTGTTGTTTCCATCATTTGGAGGGCAGCAGTGGATGTCATTAGCCTATCTTGATGATGAATTAAATAGAATACTCTTTATTGTACACCATAAGAATACATATTTCATGGGATGTTACATAAACAAGTTACAAAGGGCGGTCTTATTGCATAAAGCGATCTCTTACAGACAACCTTAGGATGGATAGGAGCTGAACAATAACTAATAGCAGTAGGTGTGCAACAAGACATACACCAAAAATTGTGGTATATCCATAAAAAAAAATATATGAATTTACAGTTAAAAAGAAGGAAATGTAAAAATAAACATAATTAAATAACTAAATAAGAAAAATACTTTATTTAACATAGGTACCATAAATTATACAGACAAATACTGTTCTTTGACTAGCTTTTTAAAAGCTGATATTGTCTGGGCACGTTTAATTTCGAAAGGCAAGGCATTCCATAGTCGAGCTGCCTGTACACTAAACGATTTACGTTAACGTCCTGGGATGTAAGTTATTGTCCTGGGATCTGGGTGTGAGTAAGCTCGTCAGAACACATTGGTAAGGGGGAGTAAGGTTGGTAACGCGTGTGTCAAGCCATATGTGTCCCAAGCGGCTTATGCTTCAATAAACGTTTTCCATCAATTAGGCCGCATGCTTGTTTACCGTTTTGCTAGTACAAAAAAAATGGCTGAGTCGTATTTTCAAAATATGCACCGTGCAGTTTAGTTTCATTTGGGCGCGATAAGACAAGTCATGTGAATTGTGCTGAAAATGGATTTTATCTGGTTCGCTAGTATGGTAAGGTGAATTTACTGTTGCAACCTTTCAGCCAACCTGTTGAGGTCTGGTAAATCTTACTCTTACCCAGGTTCATTGCTCCCGATTCCATTCAATACCATCTAAATTAATTTTTAATATTGTATTCATTCCCTTGCCTGTTAGTCTAGTGGCTTTTTATTTATTTAGAGTTTATGCACGTGTATAAGTACAAAGGCGGATGTGATTTGTGTCAATTTTTTTATCGGGTCTAGTCCCTCCCTCTTACCCACCACTGCAACTCCTGTAAGACAGGATCAACAGTGGCACACAATGAAATGACACTGACCGGTGAAGCTCAGGCATGTCCCGGAGAATCGGTTTAACTGTCTTGGATCCCGCAACGAGTTTAATCAGAAAGAGAAAAAGGAGGAGTTAGAAAATGAATAGTTCCACTTCCCTCCAGAGCAAAGCGGGAGCCAGAAAGATGTAAAGAGGCTATAACCTCATAAAATGAGAGATTTGCAACTAGAGAAGCCAGCTGCAAAAGCACCGCGGATCAATTTAAGGGTCCTAAGTGAGCTGTTATATTTGATTCCAATAGTAGGTATGGCAAATGTGATTTGTGTCAGTCTATTATATGTTTGTAAAGTACCCGGTAAAGTAAAGACACAGGGATTAGATTACCTAGACCGGGCGATGTCTTTAAAAAAAATTTTGTTAAAATTTGACTGCTAAGCCAGAGGCCGTGGGCTCGATCCTCACCCAAGACAAATTTTTGTGTGCAATATGCACTTAAAAAAATGTAATAAATAAATATCTTGGAACAACTAACACACTGCCACCTGGCCACCAATTAGTTAGGCGCCTGCACTATCGCAAGCAAACTGACAAACATACTGACAAATTTCTAAATAAATACATATTATAGAATGATAATACCCGTCTGCCAATGAATCCGTTGATCTGTCTGGCCGTGTGAGACCTGCCATTGTGATTGATGAATGTGATCGTGTAAAATAATAAATGAAAATGAAATGAAAAAATGTTTATTTTTGACAAAAAGTAATCTTACCATACATCGCTAAATTAATATAATAAATTTGGTTGTCAAAAAAGGCCCCTATCTCAGCATTAGCTACGGCAACACAGGTGTATTACTGCAGCGCTGATCTTCCAATAGAGGCTGATATAAGCCACAATGGCATAGTAAATTAAATAGAAAGTAATATTAAAATTTAACTTAATATTAATACATAAAAAAGCAAAAAATAATTTAAAACATATTTTAAAATTAAGGATACGGTTAATACGTAGTGTTACGGAGATGTATGGTGCTTCATCAATCGCCAAAAGTATTTTAATGGCGATTGACACGCGGCTGAGCCTACTAAATCATATTATGGAAATATTATTTAGTTAAACTCATGGTGACGTATAGGTACACACTACTTTTAAACGGGTGCCAAAAACATAAGAGAAATAGATGTAACAAACTGCATTTTGAAACCAGAGTTCTATTTTCAAATTTCGTATTTGTATTAAAATACTAGATGTGCCCCGCGCTTTTACCCGCGTTAAATTTTATAAATTATGTTAGCTCCTCCCCGTAAGTGATAGCGTGGCAGTATGTCGTCTGTATGTTGACCCGACCTCTTAGTAATATTCATGCAAAATTTGAAGTAAATCCATGCAGTACTTTTTGTGTTTAACCCGGACATACATACAGACAAACAGACTAAAGTCTAAAACCTATGTTTTTGGCTTCGACATCCATTGTAAACCACGCCACAAGTATCCTTTTTTTAAAAAAAAACATTGTACAGTTTTGACTTTCCTACGATTTTATTATACGTATACATGAAGAATTTAATTGGCAATGAAGGTGTCCGTTTCAATTTACTGTTGTGTACTTATTTATCTGTACCTTTGTATGCATTATCTATACTGATAATAAATTAAATATCTTTCAGTTAATACTAACGTTGCAATTCTCACAAGTTAACTCAAGATCAAAATCAAAGAAGCACAGGCTGTCTTCATCTGAAGAAGAAAGCATAGAAAACCTTTTGTACTACAAAGATTGTCAGCATGATGAAAAGAATGACACTACGACTACCACAGCAGAACCCACGGAACCTCCAGAGAAAGAAAATAAGATGCCATCACCATTGCGCCTTGCACCCCAACTACCAGATTGCCCCTTTCCAAAAATGTGCTGCGCGTTATCCTGTGGCAACGAATGCGGTGGCAGGTCTAATCCCTGGTTAGGCACGCAGTCGGAAGGAGGCAATCCTGCTCCTTACTTCCCAGAACAGTTAGGGCCGTCGAGGTCTTCACCTTACCAATCAAATGGCCCTTTGCCGCAAAATAACTTGAGATTTGGCGATATGGAGTTCCACTCACCGTTAATAGCCAAGAAGAAAAGGAGATCGAGGTGAGCGCATACTTTTTAGTCTCCTAATCTGCAATGAAAAGCTTTATATAAAGATTTTTGACGGTCACCGTAGCCTAGTTGGTAGTGCTCCTGCCTACGAAGCTGGTGGTCCTGGGTTCGAATCCCGGTAAGTGCAAATGTTTGTGTGATGAGCACGAATATTTGTTTCTGAGTCATGGATGTTTTCTATGAATATAAGTATTTATCTATCTATATAAGTATGTATATCGTCGCCTGGTACCCATAGTACAAGCTTTGCTTAGTTTGGGGCTAGGATGATCTGTGTGACATTGTCCCTAGATATAGATAGATAGATATTTTCATAGCCTTTTCATCTCAATCTATGAGCTCGTTATTTTTTTTTATTTTATCGTATCGGCAGTGGTTGCTCTAGTGTCAGAGTTGTGCAAGCTGCCCAATAAGCATATGACGTGGCTTATTGATGGTTGTCTGGCACTGCCTGTTGTCATTGGTTTTAAAAAAAAATCGAAAACAAAAAGCAAAAGAAGAGGAATAAAGCAAGCCCGGAGTTTCTTTGTGGCTTTCTTCTCCGGGTCGTCCACCTAGGTAGCTAGAGAAAGCAGGCTAGCTAGGGTAGGATCCTCAGCGGTGAGGATCGCGTTGTCCCCTTAACATGTGAACGTTAATCCTGTGCAATTGATCTGACCCCCATTTCAAATACATCTTTTTACTTCAGCAGCCGCCTAAGCTGTGGCCCGAACCTCATAACGGTGCCCTCAGGTATTAGTCGCTTAAATTAAGCTACTGGTTAAGAGCCTTTTGCGCTAGCCAACTGCTCGTTGTTTTCAATTCTTTGATTTTAATATACAATAGCTAGATGTAACAATAATAGCTAAGTATCTTGCTATTTATTATTTATTTAAGGATATTAAAAGTATATGTGACGAAACAGACCGCACGGACGGACTAATTCAAAATATTTTGTTGCTTTAATTACTGTTTTTAAACTGTGTTTATGTAATATGTACATTGTGAGCTTGACAAGTACAAGTGTATGTACTTAAATACCCAAGTGCTGAATAAATTTAATTATTTCATTATATACGAAGTTTAACACTAATAGTGGAGGATATTGCAATCTTTTGTTGTTTGTGGAATGGAAAAAGAATATGTTCGCCCCCATACTAAGTTGTGCATTGACATGGCTCATCGACTTTTGTCTAAAGACTATAAACAGGACCGACAGCTTAACGTGCCCTTCACATGGTGATGCTCAGAAATTAAATTTCTTTTGCGGTCACCCATCTACAGTCTGACTGCGTTCGTAGGTGCTTAACCTTACTAATCATTCGTCACGCCGATCCTGTGAGAACAATGTGCTGTGAGCTCTCACATTATTGTTCAGTCAGTAATTTATGAAAAAAAACGTTTAGTATTTTGTTTTCTATTTACCAATTGTTGTCGTCTCTCTGTTTATTTTTAGAATTAAACCGAATAAAATGTTGCCACCAATTGAAGTTGATCCTGATCTCGAGTTATCGGGCAGAAGAAATATGGGTCCTAAAGAGAAGATAAAAAGTTTAATATCCCAAGACAATGACATCAGGAAGATTCTGAAGGACCTGGTGAGGGTCACGATGCAGAAGGTTGATCTGCTTGACATGATGAACAATCATGTAATGACGACCACGGAAGAAACCTTAGCTCTTGATTATTTTGAAGAATAATAAAATATTTAATTGAATGCTGATTATATTTCTAACTAGCCGTGCCCGCGACTTCGTCCGCGTGTTAATTAGTTTCTTAGTAAAATAAAATACTTTTTCAAAAATAAAAGTAGCCAAAGTTACGCCTTATTACATCAGCTACCTGCCAATAAAAGTCCCGTCAAAATCGGTCCAGCCATTTCAGAGATTAGCCGGAACAAACAGACAGACAGACAGACAAAAATTATAAAAAATGTTATTTTGGTGTATGTACCGTATATATATTCATATTTGTGTACTAAAAACCGGTTATTTCAATATTACAAACAGACACTCCAATTTTATTTATTTTTATGTAGTATGTATGTATAGATTGTATAGATGTATAGATAACAAGCCGTGACCGTGAGGTAGCTATAAATAGTAATGTCCTCCAAGCCGAATTTTGGCCACGGCGGCCAGTCTTAATAGAGATCAGCCATCCGCGTGGGAAATATATGGGGGTCAGTCACATGTTTGTAAAGTACCCCCGGATTCAGTTGCCTAATGTGGGCCTAAGGTTTCCCTAATTTCTACGTTGGCATACAAATCGAAAATTCTGTAATATAATAATAAAATAGCTGTAGCAATATAACCTAGCAACCATAGGAGAAGCTATGCTTCGTTTGTGCTAGATGGCACCGTATGATATAACCCGGATGACATATTTTCAAAAAATATACTGAATCACACAAACGAAACACAGCCATATCCGTTTCGTCGTAACGTGGGCGAATCAATGAAATGAAAAATTTGTCTCTCCGGTATTCTCAGGTGGCGGCAAAAATCGTCGACAACAAAAGTTTCTCGAACAATTATCATGCATTATCCTGTGAAATTCTCGCTTTGGTAATGCTATGCAAATTAGTACCAAAATACTGAGGCAGCTAGAATTTACAAGAGTTAGTTGTTTAACTTTTTTATGAAAGGGAATTGTGAAAAATATTGAGCGACCAATTGAGAATTCGGATTCGATGGAATATATTTCTGGGTTTGATCCATGACCCAGGAGGACTTCTTTTATAACGATCTTGAAAGGAATCCGTACTGTCGAGACGGTTGAGATTCCGCGCCCATGCATGTGTATTGCGCCGACTAGTTGCCTGAGGCTGGCACGTACCTTTAGTTCACTGAGGCGGGTAGATGCTTAAATTAAATGCGCGCGTCGGAACGCAGCCGGTATTATACTTTAATATGGGGAATTATAAAACGATCGAATACAAAACTACTTAGCGACTGATGATGAGATACTGTTTTGATAACTTGAGCGGCATGAATTTGAGTGAGCGATAAATTAACTAAACTAACTACGAATATTGATTAATAATAAAATCCAGAACGAGCTTATAAAGTGGGTTAAAAGTAATCCATTTCAGATATCAAAATTCTAGCCGTGTGACTAAATTAATAATTGAGCCACTAGAAATACAGAGAGGGCAACTTCCATATTAGGATAGAGACGAGTTTTCCGGAAGTTATTTGGGTTAGGTTAGGTTAGAACTGTGACCATCTAGCTAGACACTATTGTTGGTGAAGATTGGTGGAAAGTTTTCAAGAATTCAATTTTTTTTTGGAGCTTGCTCGCACAAGCCTCTGATTGGTCAAAGCGAAGAAATATCATCATCATCATCATCTTGACCCACCAATATGCCAGTGGGTCTGGTTTCCGCACTTAGTCCCGATGTGGACCATTGTACGTAAGCCACGGTGGCCTTTACTCCATCCAGCCCACCTCCTTCCAGAAGCATATTAGATCTCCCAAACTTCTCAGGGCCTCCGGAAGAGTTCTTGGTGAGCCCAAGGTTTCTCTCCGGATTTTCACGATGCCTGTGCACTCGAGGAGCACATGCGCGACCGTTTCGTCAGCGTCCATGCACGCTCTACACAGAGGGCTGTCAGTTATGCCAATAGTGTGAAAGTGTTTGTTGAGTGAGCAGTGTCCGGTGATGGTCCCCACCACAACTCGTAGGTTTTTCCTGTTGAGCCGTAGTAGACGCCGCTTCAGCTTACCATCCAGGCATGGCATTGCTTCTTTGGATTGTCTACAGCCCGATGCTGAGGACCACCAGATCTCGGACTGTGTGTGTGTGTGTTTTTGTAGCCATCTACGTATTTGAGTGAAGGGTATGGGCACAGTTGGTTCCGGTCCAATGGCCGCTGTGTTTGAGCCTCTCCTGGCTAGCTCGTCAGCTGCATCATTGCCCAGTGACCCGCTGTGTCCTTTGATCCATTGTAGAGTTATTGTGTTGTTGTAGTGTCCCACAACATGTTCCAGTGCGTTATGGCATTCCAGTATTAATCCCGAGGCAAAGTGGTATCTTTCCAAGGATTGGAGTACTGATGCGCTATCAGATAGTATGCGTATGCAGGTGTTTGTGATTTTTCTAGCCTTAATTGCATGTGCTGCAAGGATGATGCCAACACACTCAGCCTGGTATACAGTGTTGAACGTACTTAGGGGCCTTGATATTTTGATGTTCAGGTCATTTGAGAAAACTCCCACTCCTGTTCCGGAGTCGGTTTTTGACCCATCAGTGTAGATTCTTATCTCCGTTGGGTTCGGATGGTCACATTCTTCTTCAGTGAGTTGTATATTGTAGTGCTTCTGGAAATGGTGTGTTTTTAAGATTTTATCACTAGGTGATGCCATCATGGGTTGCCGTTTGATCGCGTCTTCGTGAATACGAGTATGCTTTATTCTAGGGTCATTGTTTAGGGTGTCGTTCATGCTGAGTCTAAAGATTGCTATGGTTGCATCCTCCTGCACAGTAAGATGTAGGGGTGGCAGTCCCAGCATTGCTTGTAGGGCGGCGGTGGGTGTTGTTTTCATGCTGCCAGTGATTGCTACACATGCCAGTCGCTGCAGCTTTTGTAGTTCTTTTTGATTTGAGCTCAAGTTGGTCCTGGGCCACCAGACCAGCGAGCCGTATGTGACGAGTGGTCTGATAACAGAGGTGTATAGCCAGTAGGTGACCCTAGGGCTAATGCCCCAGTTTTTTCCCAGCAGTTGCTTACACTGCCACATTGATATGCTGGCTTTGGTGGTCAAGTATTCAGTGTGTTTTGCCCAATTCAGTTGTTTGTCCAAATATATGCCCAGATATCTGGTTTCAGTTGAAAGGGTCAGGGTTGTGCCGAAAAATTTTGGTAACTGAAGTGTTGCCAGCTTCCTTTTTTTTGTGAAGAGTATTAATTGTGTTTTTGTGGGGTTTACCGATAGTTGGTATTCCGTGCACCATTGCTCTACTATTTTTAGGGCTTGGCGCATGAGATTGCATAAGGTGTTTTCATGTTTTCCGTTTATAATTATGGTGATATCGTCAGCATAGCCAACGGTAAAGTAGTCTTTATTGTTTAGTCGTTCGATCAGTTCATTTGCAACAAGGTTCCACAGAAGTGGCGATAGAACACCACCTTGTGGACATCCCTTTGCCACAATGGCCCTTGTGGTGTCGTTCACTGTAACTTGTACAGCCCTCAAACTGAGCATGTTATTAATCCAGCCAGTTAGGGTTGAGTTGACGCCGTGTTTCTCTAGGCCATGCTGATGCTGTGGAAGATGGTTTTGTCAAAAGCGCCTTCAATGTCCAGGAAGGCAGCTAGAGAGGAACCTTTGTGGTCCACTGCGCATTCGATCTTAGCGACTACGCTGTGCAGTGCAGACTCTGTGGATTTGCCTGTAGAGTAAGCATGCTGTTGTTTGTGGAGTGGTTTTACTCGGAGAGCTCCGTCCCGAATGTATCTGTCACAGAGCCTCTCAAGGGTTTTCAGTAGGAAAGATGTCAGACTTATGGGTATGTATGCTCTCGGTTCTGTGTAGTCAGTTTTTCCGGGTTTTGGTATAAAGATAACTTTTACCTCGCGCCATGCCAGCGGCACATATCTGTGCGCTATGCAGGTTCGGTAGATCTCTACTAACCATGGTAGAAGGTGGTCCATCCCCCATTGCAGCAGGGCCGGGAATATGCCATCCAGGCCTGCTGACTTATATGGTTGGAAGGTTCTAATTGCCCATCTTATCCTTTCCTCTGTTACTATGCTCCGGGAGTTGTACCAGTCTTGGTCGGTTGGTGTCCATATTGTTTCATCCATCCATGATCTGTTCTCTGAGAATTTGCAGTCTGGAAAGTGTGTTTCTAAAAGTACCTTGCTGGTTTCGTAGTCTGTTGATGTGTATGTGTGGTCTGGCTTTTTTAACGTGCTAAGGTTACGATCTTTATCAGTTGATAGGATCTTCCTTACACGTGCTGCCTCATCATTTGATTCTATGTTGTCACAGAATTGGCGCCAGGCTGTTCTTCTGGCCCTTCTGATTTCCTTTTTGAAGGTGTGTTGTGTTGTTTTGTATGTCTCCCAGTCTTCTGGGAATCTTGAGTTTTTGGCTCTATTAAATTGTTTGCGCAGTGTTTTCCTAAGTTCGCTAAGTTCGGCATTCCACCAGGAGCTTCCCTTGCTCCTGTTGGATGGAACCCTTAGTTTGCAGCAAGCGTGGTATGCTTCAATTATGTAATTTGATAGTTTTGTTACAGTGTTTTCAAGATGTGTGGGATTTGTTATGTTTGTGGGTGTTTTATGCTTAGCTAATAGTGTAGCTAGAAGTTTTTTGTATCTGGCGACGTTTGTTCGTCGCGGATTTCGCTTTGGTTCGGGTTTTTTTGGAGTGGTTAAGAGTATAAAACGAATCCTTCTATGGTCGGAGCAAGAAGGTTCATCTGATACGTGCCAGTTAGATATGAGGTTCGTCGCGCCTAATGTGGCCAGCGTTAGGTCTATGATGCTTTGTCCACGGACTGTGACCCATGTGGGTTCCGAGCCGCGATTTATAATGTTAAGATTAGTGGAGAATAAGTATGTGCATAGTACCTCTCCTCTAGGGTTTGGCTTGTCGCAGCCCCAAAGTGGGTGGTGAGCATTTGAGTCTGTGCAGATGATTAGGTCCAGATTTGTGCCCTCACAGTGGTTTACCAGGTCAGCCATCTCTCTTGGTGGACAAACCTCGTCGTCGCCTGGCATGTATATTGAGGCCAGTACGATGTCCGGGGCCTCGCCTTGTGTCTGGAGCCTAATAGCTGTTAAATCTCTGGAACAGAATTGGGTGAGTGTTGTTGTGGGTATATCTTTAGGTATGTAGACACAGGTTCTTGGTGTTCCAGTGCCATGTGTGTCTAGGATCAGCTTACCTCCGATGTTACTGAGGCCGCATATTCTGTTGTTTCTGACCCACGGCTCCTGGATCAGTGCGACCGTATTTGGTTTTGTCTCCAGCGCCCTGCGCAGGCTAGCCGTGGCAGTCTGGCTATGCTGGAGATTTGTTTGTATTATTTCTAGGGGAGGGGGCGAGGGTGGCGGCGGCCGGGTGGAGTTAGGGCGAGACGGATCCATCGGGTATCCTGTCTCCCTCCCCCATCCTGTGATCGCCTACATCCAGTGAAGATGCGAGCAGTTGCTCGGTCCACCCAGGTGACTCGGGTGGTACACTGTCAGCCATCGCGGCCCTCGCCATCTCCTCCTCTAGTTGTGTCATGTCGTCAGTCGTGGGTAGGTCTGTCTGTGTCGGTGTCGGTGTCGGTGTTTGGTCTGTCGGGTTAGTGGTGTCAGTTCGGGTGTCTGAGGGTTGGGTCTTGGGGTAGAAGCGGACGTATATCGAACCTAAAAGGTACGCTACTCGTCGCTCCCGCGCCAAGACTTTTTCGGCCTCATCCGGTGGGATACCCAGGGTCAAATAAGTCCCGTAGTTATCGCCACCGACTGCTGTCGCCCTGTATAAGGTCCACCTACATATGTCGTACCAGGTGTTCTGACGTTTCAGAACGCTCTGTAGCCACGCTATATCTCCATTGTACCTGGGTACGAAGAGCGCGGCTTGGACACGGGTAGGTATGTCGGCCTGTTTCATCACGGTCAGTGTCAGATCAGTGTGCGGCATCGTAATCTTTGGAACATTCAGAGTCAACCAGGTCAAGGCATGTCTGTCCTCGCACCACATCTGCACGGTGCCATCCGCTATCCGAGGATATCCGCGGAAGGCCGGGAGTGGGCTAGTGGGGTCAGTGTCCATGACGAGGTTTTCCAAGGTCTTCTGTACGTGAGTCGCTTCTTCGGTGGTCATGTCTCTGGAAGGAGGAGAGAAGCAGATAGCTACGGCCAGCTCCGCCGGTATGTCCTTTGTAGCCAGCGCGTAGGTTCTCCCCCTTGAGCGGATTGGATCCTCACGCGTTTGGGGCCTCCCTGTAGACCACTCGGTGAAGCCGAGTCGTCCGGGCGCACTCTCTTTGCCGCACCCATGCCACTCGTGCTTGGTTGCGGGTCAGAGGTGCTTGACAGAATTTCTGTCAAGGCCGCATTGCGTGAGACTCCAGCCCGCTTCCCTCTCTTCCTGTTCCGGGGCCTGTCTTTTGGTCTTATCGTGTCGTCTCGGGTCTGATCAGCGGGTCCGCTGGGTTTAGTCACGGGCAGGGAGATCTCGCGCTGGGTTTCCCCTTCGCGTAGAAGTGCCTGTCCGCGCGCTTCCGCGTCCGGTTGCTTTTCGCGCTGGGTGTTCCCTTCGCGTACTAGCGACTGGTCGCGTACTGCTCTTTCAACTGCCGCTTGCGCGTCGCGCTGGCTGTCGCCTTCGCGTATTGCGCGCATACGGCTGTTGAGTTTCCCCTCCCTGGCCATGATTTTTCCGCGCTTGTGTGTCAGCAGGCGTACTTCATCGGCAGAGGAGGAGCCACTCGGTCCCGCATCAGATCCCGTCTCTTTCTCAATCAGTTCTGTCAGTCTGGTGTCGATCTTCTCGCGCTGGAGTGCCAGCGCACGGAGTTCGCCACCGAGACTTGAGAGTCGGGCGTCGTCTTTGTCGTTGTCCGGGTTATTCGTGACGCTGTTCCTGACGAGGCTCTGTTGCCAGGCACTCGTGGACGGCTCGTTCTGTGTCCGTATTTTTGGCGCGTGAGTCGCAGCCGTTCGGGTGTCAAGTGGCGCGTGTGTCGCTGCCGAGATCGTGTCGTGTGGCGCGTGAGTCGCAGCCAGTGTCAGGGGCGCTAAAGCAGCCGACCGCGCTGAAGGCGCGGCATTAAAATTTGGCAGTTGGGTGCTCCCCCCAGGATACGATGGGAGCTGACCGATGACTCGGTGTGGGACTCCCCGGCTCGGCCGGGACCCACCTGGGGAATTGTTTTTCCTACCTGCTTCATTTTTTTTCCGACGGTGGTGGGCTTTTTTGGAAACAAGGTTACCCCTCCTCTGGACCGACGTGGAAAAGGGATAAGGAGGGAGGGAGTTTGGAAAAGTTTGGGAGCATGGGAAGTCGGGTTTGGGTTTCCCTAGGCCTGGGATTTGACTTGCGGGAACTTCTCCTGTCCGGGACCCTTTGGAAATTTGGGCACCCTGGATACAGGACCGACTTCAGGTCGGTCCCGCAGTCAGGGCTAGGCTATCCGCAACCTGCCATCCCGCCCGGTCGCATGAGAAGAAATGCGTTGACGGTCCGTGCCACCCCAGGCAGTAAGCTTCGGGTGGCACGAACAGTCATCCGGGAAGCGAAGAAATATTAGGTCGCCCAAATATTATGAAGCTTCTCATTTTGTATTTTAAGTAACTCAAATTAATATTTGTTAGTTGCTGTTCTGTTGATTACTCGTCACTCCCAGTCAATCGCGCACTTAGTAATACTAACGTAAATTCATTATTTTTGTAACTTAAAACATTAATTTACAGTCACTCGTTTAAATACTACCCCTTTAATATTAAGTAACAAGAGGCTTATACGTCAGTCTTGGAGACTAAGAAAACTTGCAAGCATGCATGTTAATGACGAAAATGAAACATGTTGTGAAGAAACAAAAAACGTGAAGTATATAGATTTGGAAAGGTATTGTTAGAATTATCGTCAATAATTAGTTGCATAATGGCATCATCAATTAAACCGTTTAGCGTTAATGTCTGAAACTAATCAATTGCTAAGGGGAAATGTAACACATTATCCTGGGTTCATCTGTTGTAAGTATACTTCCTTCCCAATAAAACTTATCTATTTATCTGATTTAAGAGCCACGTTCTTGGAGGTGGAGTTTCCTCCAATTCTCTTTATTATCGGCAAGCGTTTTCACCTCTTGATACAACACTTCCACTTTCTCTTAACCCTTAACCAGGCTTTGCTATACGTTTTTTTCATTGTTTTTGGACCTTATTGCAAAGTGATAAGGTTGAAATTGATGGGGCCTCGTAGAGTCCATAGCCTGGTTAAATATAATAATAATATCTAGGGACAATGTCACACAGATCATCTTAGCCCCAAACTAAGCAAATATAATATGTCCTCGGTCAGTTCTAACTCTTCAAGTGTTCATTAGCTACTCTCTACGGTGTTTGGATAAGATTTCTTTTCATCTACGATTTACAAAATTCTATAATAAAAAAAAACTAAGAGGTATGTAGTAAATTTAAACAATGCTTTTAAGGATCCAAGATTTGATCATTCATTATGCTTCAGACTACATTACTCTTAAAGACTGCACCAAGCGGGATATGGCCGCTTTTAAAATTGACCACTGTAGCTGGGAAAAGCTCGCTGAAAATAGAGTTGAATGGCGCAAACGTGTAGTGGAGGGTCGTCAGATCTGTGATGAAGCCTGGTTCGGAGTACTTGCTGATAAGAGACAGAAGCGACATGAAAGCGGCTCGGCACCAACCACCGCAAACTTCTCTTCTCAGGCCTGCGGCAGGCTCGCACTCGCATCAGTTTAAAAAAAAATGTCTCTCAGACAAGGCGCCGTAAATCATCTGTAACAGACGCAAAGGCCATATATATATATATATGTCTTACTACTTCGTAAAAATATCTTATGGCAAAGTGAAATGAGTGTTCACTCTACAATTTTTAGACGGTAAGGTACAAACAAATCAAGGTGTAACACTATTAGTGAAGCAAACGTAAGGAGCGGAGAGGAGAAATTTCATTCGTTGATAACTAATGAAATTTCTTTAATTTGTCAATTTTCATCGGGTGATAGCAAACCCGTTTGTGAAATACGAAAAATATAGTGCTTCCTTTATTTGCGTCTTAAATTTTCAAATTCGCGGACTAAAAAATTGCCCAATTCCTCTATCTATCACTATAGATGTAAATCTATAAAATTTCAGTATTCGCGGATATAATCGATACATATGTACATACATATTAATAATAAGTAATAAAATAAAATAAAAAAGGTTTTTATTAAAGTCAAAGTCAAAGGTACTTTATTCCGTAAAAATTTTACATTTATGTGGAATCGTCATATTTTCTTTACCCTACCGTGCAGTGCATGACGTGGTAGCTACTGAGAAACACTACCAGAAAACTCAGTAGGAATCCTTTTTTAAAGTAAAATATACTTAAGATTAATTACAATCATGTGTGTTGACTCAGAACAACTCAATCCCAAGCACTTTTATCACTTAAATAATCAGAAATTTTGTAATATGCCCTGCTACACAATTTGGCTTTAATAATTCTTTTAAACTTATTCGTAGACAATTCTCTAATATCATTGGGAAGTTTGTTATAGAATCTTATACATTGCCCCATAAAAGAGTTACTTATTTTGTGGAGACGGTTAGTATGCAATATGAGATTATTTTTCTAGATATAAGAATAATTCTCGTAGACTTTAAAAAGCGCTTGTAAATAGTCAGAACATGTTTGTAGTAATACAGTTAATATTTCTAGTTACTTATTACAGATAATGTTAAGTGTTTTAATAATTGTAATGTAATATTATTCCTTAATGCATTTCCTGTATTCCTTAATAAATAACAAGATATAGTATCCTTACTCACGCAGTTGAACAATTGAAAGTTAAGATAAAGAAGAAGTGAAAGTTTCTTAGATTAAAAGTAAACGTCATGTTAAAATATCTAACTAACAACATCAGTAATTAAGCGGCGATATTATGTTAGTTACTAATTAAAGGTAAGTTTATCAAACTAAGCGAAATTGCAGTTGTACCGGAGGTGCGTGACCGGTAGCGTGGAATAACCTTCCTGCGGACGTGAGGAAGATTCACATCTGAAAAGTTTTACACTGCAAGTATGGGGCATTGGTTAACCCAGAGAGTTACGAGCATCCATTAGGGTGTAACCTCTCACAAGTCTGTTGTCCCTTTTAAAGTGCTATAGTAATAATCTCCTCCTAGCCAAATTTCGGTCATAGCGACTAGTCTCAAAGGAGACTAGCGATCTCCGCGGGACATATTATAGTGCACAAGTGTTTGCGCTGGGACACTTTCTATTCCATCACTCTCATTATCCGATGGGACGCGTAGCGACACGATAAAATAAAATAAAAAAGGTTTTTATTCACCTAGACTTTAAAAAAGCGCTTGTAAATAGTCAGAACATGTTTGTAGTAATATAGTTGTATACGTTATTATTTCTAGTAACATAGATATTTAGGTTTATCATTGTATGACAACATTTATAAAATTTATTTTATTATAGCATTGATATTTAGCTAGCTCGTATCAAGTTATTGTCAAGAGATTATGTTTAATTATCTAGTTTAAGTCTAATATTTTTATAACGTATTGTCAATGGTTCTGTCTATATTAAGGTATTATTATTATGGCGGTCCTTGTGTTAATAACGACGGTCGCGCTTTAATGCTACCACCGGATCCAATGCGCCCCAACTGAGAAGACCGGTCGGAAAGATGTCAGGTACGGGACCGACGACTTTACGTGCTCACCGAGGCACGGGGGTGTAATATCACCAAATTTCTCAAGTATCTATATAATATATCTAAAATTTCTCAAGAGAAATTTTCTAAAGAAGAAAGAAAAATCCCAAAACCACTTTTAGGTTGGACTCGGGATTTGAACCGAGGACCTCATTATCAACGCATGAACACTCGGTCTAGCAACAACGAGGCAGTCAAGTAAAAGTGTTACAATATCACGCGGGTAGCGGGGTGGCGGGCCTGTTGGCGTGGTTGGCTTGCTTTTCACGCCGGAGGTCGTGGGTTCGATTCCCACCCAGAACAGATATTTGTGCGCATGTCTGTATGTCCTGAGTCTGGGTGTAATTTTCATGTAAGTATGTAGTTACAAAAAAAATGTAGTTTATGTAATATATCAGTTATCTGGTTTCCATAGTACAAGCTTTGCTTAGTTTGGGATCAGATGGCCGTGTGTCAATAATGTCCCAGGATATTATTATTATTATCGTAAGACTCTACGGTGAGCGACCACCCATTCTCATATTAACCTCGTCCTCTCCTTCATAATTCAGATACAACGAGAGTATTAGCAGAAGAATAAGAAATAATATTTATTTTTGGAAAACCTAATATAAAATATGAAACATAAGTTAGTTGCCCAGACTTTTGTATATACATATATATTGTGTTACTCTAATGAAAATATAAGTAACACAATATATATGTATATACAAAAGTCAACAACAACAACAACACACACACACACACAAACACACACACTTACTCACATGTACTACAGCTTAATCGAGAGGTACAAAATTGAAATCTACCTATCCAGAGTGTGGAGAGACTGGCGATCTGTCATACAGGTCTCCTAGTACAGACACCAGTCTCTCACATAGATTAGTCCTAACTACACCTAGTAATGTACACCTAGATTAAGTATTTTTAATGTACAAATTTCTGTGTGAGAGAAAAATAAAGTTATATTATTATTATTAGTTAAAGTAAAAAAAGATATCTCATCATTAGCTACGGCAACAACTTGCTGAAGGGCTGGTCTTCCAATGGAGGCTTCCAGAATGGCATTATAAATTAATAACAAATAAAAACATATATATGCTTACTAAAAATATTATGTAGAAGTAAATAGGAAAAATAAAGATCTTTTATTGAACAAAATAAAACACTCAGCATTATATCAAAATTGTTTTCAGCAAATAACCTCTTATTAAATGCAGGGAAAACTAAATGTATCAAATTCTCATTCCCGAATGTGACACATGTTATACCAACAGTTGCGCTAAATGAGGAAATATTAGATTTAGTTCCGCCGTATTTCTGGGATTGACACTAGACTCCCAATTGCAATGGGCTCCTCAGATTGAAAAGTTAGCAACTAAATTAAGTTCCGCTTCCAATGTCGTTTGGAAAATAAGACAATTGTCAGATGAACAAACTGCTAAATTAGTATATTTCAGCGCTCAACAATAATAAGCTAGCTAATTACCTAAAGACCCTCTCGCCAAAAGTGGAAATTTCATCCTTATCACCTGGATCCTTATCATCTACCACCGTGCGTTTCACAAGAAACTTTTTGCCACGCACTACCTCTCTGTGGAATCAATTAGCTGCGGAGGTATTTCCGATCCGGTATGACATGGCAACCTTCAAGGAGCGAGCCTATTCTTTTCTTAAAGGCCGGCAACACACTTGAAGGTGTTGCGAATGTCCATGGGCGGCGGTGATCACTTACCATCAGGTGGCCCACTTGCTCGTTTGCCATTCTATTTGTTAAAAAAAAAAATTATTTTTTAAAGTCTACGTCAATAAAAGCCTGTTTTATTTAATTATCTAGCTTATTTCGGTTATTAAGAAAGAGATTATTTATACGTTTAAGTATCGAAAATTACTATCTGAATGGTCCAACTATGGTATATATAAAAATAACTATGGTATGGTAGGTAACTATCCGCAACAGGTAAAACTGGAAGCCTAATTCCACAGAAAAGGGAAAGAGGTAGATTATAATGATATTAATGTCAAATAAAGAAATTAAACACTGTACTTTCAAGCGAAGGTTATAGTGTTTGCCCGATCCTCAGGTGGGTTGCTAAAAATCGAAATAAGTCCTAAATGCAAATGGCGTCGGGTGAAAACACTTACTGGGTATTACTTATGTAAATATGTCCCGTTTTGGCGCCGCTTGAGCTGAAATGCGTACATTTGGTACATTTTGCCCGTTTCCCTTCGAGATATTTTGATATTGGCTCGCCTATTGTTCGCCCGGTATGAATTTTTTCCTGTTTATTTGTTTGGACGATGGACGAATTGTGAAATACTGTCGTTATACCTGTCTTGTTATGACATAACCTGTACAGAGATATAAGGGCACTGTATGAATAACACTTTGGCATAATTTGACGGGCCAGTAATTGGCGTGGTTGGTAGATGGCTGGAATAAAAAAGATACGACGCCCATACTAAGAAAACAGACACTATCTATACATATAATAAAATCGCAGAAAAGTCGAAACTGTACATTGAATATTTTTTAAAGGTTACTTTGAGCGTGATCTACAACAGATATCGAAGCCAAAAATATAGTTTTTAGAATTTTTGTCTGTTTGTCTGTATGTGTGTCCGGGCTAAACTCAAAAAGTAGATACTGCATTGATTTACTTCAAATTTTGCGTGAATATTACTCGGGTCGGGTCATCCGCGGGTAAAACCGCGGGGCACAGCTAGTTATTTATAAATATGCAATTAAAGGAAACTAAAAACTCACTTAAAGGTGACACAAATAGTTGTCTTGTGTAGGCATGGAACCCAACAACGAGAACACTGAGGTAGCGAGGCGAGAAACTTAACCACTGCACGAAACAATATGTATATGGTCATATTGTCATCTAAGGGGCGGCGATGATGTAGGAGTAAATTATTAGTTATTGCGGCGTCATTTGAGCTACAGCAAAAGAAATACGCACGCTAGAAAATATCTGCCTAGTTCTCATCAGATAAGATCTAATGTCTTTCATCTACTCGGACGAACATAGGTCCAACGAGTGACTCCTCCCGACTATCATCGACCGATATCACGTTACCGTCCGGCGCGTCACTCCAGTGTAACATACACTGCTATATTATTATGTTTTATTCATTTGTTTAATTAACAATTTTCTCATTGTGCTTGATCTTCAAATACTAAATTTAATATATATATATATATAACTCACGTAGAAACACCCACAATAATTAACATTATTATTATGTCGACAGATGATGCCGCTAGTACCGGAATAGAAAACACGCGTATTTATGATTTTTATGCCGAGGTATATATACATATATCATGACCGGTATACCTGACTAGATGCATCTACCAAATATCCACTTTTTACAGGGTTCTTAAAGGGTTCCGTTTTAGCATTCTGACAAATACACACTGGCGTCTCTATGTGTCCTCTACCGCATTTATCACGAGGAGTGTACAGATGAATTGTTCGAGCTTATACCTGCCGCCACATTCCGCCACCGACCCTCTCGCCATAAGTGGAAATTTCATCCTCATCACCTGGATGGTCATCCACCACTGTGCGTTTCACAAGAAACTTTTTGCCACGCACTACCGCTCTGTGGAATAAATTAGCTGCGGAGGTATTTCCGATCCGGTATGACATGGCAACCTTCAAGAATTAGCTAGCCTATTCTTTTCTTAAAGGCCGGCATCGCACTTGCAGCTCCTCAGTTGTTGCGAGTGTCCATGGGCGGCGGTGATCACTTACCATCAGGTGATCCACTTGCTTGTTTGCCATCCTATTATATAAACAGAAAAAAATACCTTAAAGTAAGTATAGTGTACTGTTTGTTAAAAATATTTTAGCTCGCGTAGAAATGCTAAATACAACTCTACCATATACTTTCATAATCTGAAGTTACTCTAAAACTAACAGGACATAAGCACCTCTGTGTTTACCAACTTTTATGTTCCTGAAATCTAGATATGTTACCTTGAACAATGCAAAAAAGTATTTTAATTTTTTTAACGTTCTTAGCGTGTATACGTCTCGTTTCGTTTGTCGTATGTAAAGCTTAGTTGCCTTGGTACTTGTTAATACATATTTTTTACTCTTAATATATTATATAAAACTAGCTGTGCCCCGCGGTTTTATCCGCGTTAAATTTTATAAATTGTCACAGCTCCTCCCCCGTAGGTGATAACGTGATAATATGTAGCCTATATGTTGACCCGACCTCTTAGAAATATTCATGCGAAATTTGAAGTAAATCCATGCAGTAATTTTTGAATTTAGCCCGGACATTCATACAGACAAACAGAAAAACACAAAAATTATAAAAATTATAATTTTGGCTTCGATGTCGATTGTAGATCACGCCCCAAGTATCCCTTAAAATAAATTTAATGTACAGTTCTGACTTTCCTACGATTTTATTATATGTATAGATTATTTATTTATTTCTCTCCTTATATGTATAGATGCTCTTTACTGTCAACATGGTAATTATATTTCATCATGTCAGCCAAATTAGGTCTACTACTGGACAGAAGCCTCCCCAAGGACTGAACTGAATGAATGAACAATGGGGGGCATGCCATAATCGCTACGCTTGACAGATGGGTAGGCGATTGCAGTTTGATGATCATAGTTCAAAGAAAAACGCTACTGCCCGTTCAGGTAGGTGCCCCTGTGTAGGTATTCCGTCGGACGATTGATTTCTACGCCCCCCCACGGGATGAGATGAGGAGATGACATTCTATGCCGTCACCACACAGCAATTTTAATAATACAACATGTAAAGTAATTAACGCACACCCTCAAACACCCCAATTAGAATATTATGTTGTAATCATAATACATACACTAAATTTTTTATTTAACATGTATAGGTATGCATTGTTATTTACTAAATTAGTTTCTTGGAAAAAAGTTTATTTTTCTTTATCTTGTGTTGAATGATGGAATTTGTATGAATACAAATAAAACTACGATTTAAAAGTCTTAGTTCTTTGACTTACGGTCCATTTCAATTTGTTTTGATTGTACAGCGTTAAAATAACGGTAATTTCCGTAGTTTTGATTATTTGGAATAAAAAATTACCTTTATTAAAAATGATATAAATCGATTCAGTAAACGATTCTGAACAAACTATTTTCAAGATGTGCGTTCATTAAGTTATATTTAAAATAACATAATATTACATTTTATGGTCGTGGGTAATGTTGAAGGTTCTCGATTGGCGACCATGACCTGGAATAGGCAGGTCAGGCAGGTTCCCTACACATGGACCGATGATCTCATGAGTTGCTGGTAACCACTGGATACTGGTAGCGCAGGACCGGCAACTGTAGATAGAGATCTGAGCTGAGCTAGATAGGGTCATTTTTCATAGCAGTACGGATAAAATTAATAAAGTTTAAATAAAATATAATTATAAAATAAATAAAAAGGTTTTTATTTACGTAAACTTTAAAAAAGCGCTTGTAAATACTAAATAGTCAGAACATGTTTGTAGTAATACAGTTATTATTTGTAGTTGCTTATTACAGATATTTAGGTACACGGAATGTTAAAACATTTATACAATTTATTTTATAATAGTAGTGATATTTAGCTAGCTTGTATTAAGTTATTGTCAAGGAGATTATGTTTAGGTTTAATTATTGAAATTTATATTTTACTACATATTGTCTGAATGGTAAAATGTATAGGTACCACAATTGAATGTATTTTCCGTATGTGTTATGAAAACAAAATTATTTCTTTCTTCCTAGATCAGTTGAACTTTTGGGGAGGACTTTGTCCTGCGGTGGACGCCTTTCGGCAGATATGATGAGTAATTTTTCTATATTTGATGGTGCGGTTTAAAATACCTTCTGAAAGGCATCTGTTTAATATTTATTATCAATAAAACTATTTCAGATTCTACACATCAGAAACATCTTAGTTAAGTGGGATCAATTTATGATATAAATAGTGGGGAATGTACATATTCACCGGAGCAGCATGTCCGCCCTCCTGGGGCTTACCATCAGGTAGGCCGTATGCTTGTTTGACGACTTAGGGTCAGCGCAGACAGAGAGGAGCGCAGCGGAGAGGATTTTATTAAAGCACTAGAAAATCAACTTTAGAGCTATAGGAATAAAGTGCATATATGCTTGAACTTGACAAAATCCTCGCGCAGTCTCACGCATTGTAATGTTCAAGCATACATGACTTTATTTAAATTTTAAAGTTGATTTTCTAGTGCCTTAATAAAATCCTCTCCGCTGCGCTCCTCTCTGTCTGCGCTGGCCCTTAGTAGCATGTTAAATAAAATTACTGCCGATGTTGGCAGTATCTATACACAACATGTACCGTAATTAACGCACACCCTCAATCACCCCAATTAGAATATTATGTTGTAATCATAATACATACACTATTTTTTTAATTTAACATGTATATGCATTGTTATTTACTAAATTAGTTTCTTGGTATAAATTTTATTTTTCTTTATTTTGTATTGAATGATGGAATTTGTATGAATACAATAAAACGATTTTAAAAGTCTTATTACTTTGACTTACGGTCCATATCAATTTGTTTTGACTGTACAGGGTTAATATGACAATAATTTCCGTAGTTTTACTTATTTTGAACAAAAAAATTACCTATATTAAAAATGATATAAATCGATTCAGTAACCGATTCTGAATAAACTATTTTCAGCATGTGCGTTAATTAAGTTACATGTTGTATATCCATAACAGTAGTAGTGGATACACATTGCCGGCATCTTTATTTTTTCATTTCATTTATTTATTGATAACAATCGTTACAAGTCAGAACCTCACAATTTACAATTAATAATTTCAATATTTTTTTTAATATATAGTAATAATTCGTTTACAAACAAATAATTTATGTTGTAATATTAGTCGTAGTAATTGTAGTCAGCACATCATAATTTACAATTAATAATTGCAATAATTTTCTAAATAAATAATAATAATATTTCTTAAGCAGTAGAGGCAGTATTCGTAGTGCAAGTTCATCCTCCACTTACAAATACGCGATCTCACATGTGGCAAAGTTTTCTCGGTATAAATATATAGATTGTCTAACAGGTTTCATAGAAAGTTATAATTTTGAAATTTTAACACGTGTATTTATGTGTATGAAAGTAATTTTTCGCGGTCGGAGTTTCGACTGGTGAAACTTTGATTCGATTTTCAACCACGGCGAGCAATTCCGACGGAGTCAAGAGATGTATGCAGGTACAGACGCCAGAACATCAAGCTACCCCAATCTGTCAAATTTCTTCAGTTGAAAGTGAACCTTATGCTTATGTGATAAAGTTGAAAATCTATAAAAGAAATTTGACAGATTGGGGTAGCCGGATGTGCTGGCGTCTGTACATAGAACATAATTGCATGGGTATACGTAAGAACATTATATAATCCGTTAACGTAATATAATAATAATATCCTGGGCATTAACTGTACTGCAGTTTGGCAGAATAAATAAATGTGTAAAAAAACTGTATTCTTGTAAAGTTAAATCTATTTATACATATAATAAAATCGTAAGAAAGTCAAAACTGTTCGTTAAATATTTTATAAACAGGACGCTTGGGGCGATCTACAATCGATATCGAAGCCAAAAATATAGTTTTTACAATTTTTGTCTGTGTGTCTGTTTGTCTGTATGTATGTCCGGGCTAAACTCAAAAAGTACTGCATGGATTTACTTCAAATTTGCATGAATATTACTAAGAGGTCAGGTCAACTTATAGGCTACATATTATCACGCTATCACCTACGGGGGAGGAGCTGTGATAATTTATATTCTATTAATATAAATAGACAGAAATATAATTATATAATTTGTATTTCTGTCATTCATTGTACAGATGCCAGCACATCAAGCTACCCCAATCTGTCAAATTTCCCCTATTGAAAGTGAACCTTATGCTTAAGTGATAAAGTTGAAAATCTATAAAAGAAATTTGTTAGATTGGGGTAGCTGGATGTGCTGGCGTCTGTACCTCTATATCTACCCTATAGGTTATGTTTCTGCTGACGCCATGCTTTTCACATAGCGCCTGCGAGATAAAACGTTTCTTTCATAAAATATGACAAATGGGGCGAAATTAAACGTTTGGGAGAACAGAAAATATGTGGGGAGACAATATTTAGGTTTTTTGATTGTACTGTTGGTCTAGAGGTTAGTGACCCTGACTAGTAAGCCAGAGGTCGTGGGTTCGATCCCCACCTAGGACAAATACTTGTATAATGAGCACGTTTATTTGTTATGAGTCTGGGTGTTATTTATTTGATACAATTTAGAAGTAATTCAATTCAAGTCTTCCAATGGTTTTGAATTTAGAAGTAAAATGATGACGGTATAAAATGATATGAATCGATGTATGAATAATTATAAAATGACGCATGACGTGAGGTCTGCGCTTGCACCGTGGTGTCGTCAAGATGGCGGCGCGCTCGCATCGGGGCGGCGCGACGACTGGTGGCGTAAACAGCCGACACCGCCCGAGGTCTCATGCGTTAACATTATGTTTTGATGACACTTACTAGTGGTTGGGGTCGCAACTAAACGCTACTAATTAACACTATTATATATTAACTAATTAACAGTATCACACACTCGTATTTGTTGTCTTTTAAGCGCTATCAGAAGATCAGTACAGTCATTATTTACTGAGCATTTGCTAAGGTAGACGTCTTTCCTAACTTGTACCTACTGATAATGTTGCATGCTTCCAAATGAAACTGAGTTAAGTTAAGGATTATCTGTGATTGTTGGGAATAAATCATTTTTTCTTTATGTTCATGTTTTCCTTACACTTTTTCTATAAAAAAAATTAAATTGCACACTGAATCGACACCAAATCGTAAAGTTAAACCATATATTAGTTAGTAAATAGTAAGTATATAATTTAATATTTCCATCCCCTGTGGTCAGAAGGTGAAAGTTCCTTCAGAGGTACGGAACCCTTATTAAAACGACTTTCCATTATTTTATATGAACCTTAACGTGACTTAAAACGATTACGACCAAAACATTTTTAGGCTTTATATTCTTTGAATAAAGGTTGAATTGTTGAATTCCTCGTTCGTATAGGATAATAGTCAGTTAAGTTCAATTTGAGCCATCCATGGTGCCATAATATTTACATGGCTAGTTGGTAGTGCTCCTGCCTACGAAGCTGGTGGTCCTGGGTTCGAACATTGTGACATTGTCCCTAGATATTATTATTATTATTATGGCTGATCTGCAAGACTAGTGGTTAGTGACCTTGACTGGTAAGGGATAGGTTGTGGGTTTGAGCCCAGGACAAACATACATAATAATAATAATATCCTGGGACATTATTCCCACACGGCCATCTGATCCCAAACTATAATAATAAATAATAATGTCCTCCTAGCCGAATTTCGGCCACGGCGGCCGGTCTCAATAGAGATTAGCCATCTGCGCGGGACATATTATAGTGCTCAAGTGTGTGCGCAAACACAGGAGCACTTTCTATTCCATCACTCTCATGATCCGATGGGACGCCTAGGCGACACGACCGGAAAGAGGTCAGGCACAGGACCGACGGCTTTACGTGCTCTCCGAGGCACGATAATACCGCCAACGCCCAGACTTCGGGCTGATGCTGAGAAATTGATCCCAAACTAAGCAGAGCTTGTACTATGGAAATCAGATAACTGATATATTACATATCAGTTATCTATATAGATAATTTACACCCAGACTCAGGACAAACAGACATGTTCATGCCCACAAATATTTGCCCCGGGTGGGAATCGAACACACGACCTGCGGCGCGAAAGGCAGCGTATCTACCAACCACGTCAACAGGCCCGTCAACTAACATGTTCATGCACACAAATGCCAGAACTCTTCAGGTGGGGGGGAAGGGTCAGCAACACTTGTTTGCTGACTCTTTTAAAGGTCGGCAACGCACCCGTGACTCCTCTGGTGTTGCGAGTGTACATGGGCGGCGGTGATCACTTACTATGAAATGACCCGCTTGCTCGTTTCTCGCCCTATAACATAAAAAAAACCTGCCAAGTGCAAGTCGGACTCGCGCATGAATGATTCCGTACCATTATATACAACATGTAACGTAATTAACGCGCACCCTCAAACACCCTAATTCGAATATTATGTTGTAATCATAATACATACACTGAATTTTTTATTTAACATGTATATGCATTGTTATTTACTAAATTAGTTTCTTGGAATAAAGTTTATTTTTCTTTATTTTGTATTAAATGATGGAATTTGTATGAATCCAAATAAAACTTCGACTATAAAAGTCTTCTATGACTTACGGTCCATTTTAATTTGTTTTGACTGTACAGGGTTAATATGACAATAATTTCCGTAGTTTTAATTATTTTGGAATAAAAAAATATCTATATTAAAAATGATATAAATCGATTCAGTAAACGATTCTGAACAAACTATTTTCAGGATGTGCGTTAATTAAGTTACATGTTGTATGTATATATATAGCAAAAAAAACGCGTGTGTTGTGTGGGAGCCCCCTTAAATATTTATTTTATTTAGATTTGTTATATTTCTTGTTATAGCGGCAACAGAAACTCGTACATCATCTGTGAAAATTTCAACTGTCTACGTCACGGTTAATGAGATACAGCCTGGTGACGGACGGACAGACAGACAGCGAAATCTTAGTAATACGGTCCCATTTTACCCTTTGGGTACGGAACTCTAAACATATCTGTACTGGGTGGGAATTGAACCCAAAACCTGCGGCGTGAATGACAAGTATTTACCGACCGCGCCAACCAGTCCGTCGTGTGTAGTGTGTACATGAGGGTCACAATGTTACCATTGCGCTATACCACGCCATACTACTGTAGCCATGTTGATTGCAACACAATTGGCATCATTCACATATTGCCAACCGTTCTCCTTACTAGGGTAAGGAGAACGGTTGGCAATATGTGCAGCTCTAGCGACCTTTTTTACTACTAGCTGTGCCCCGCGGTTTTACCCGCGTTAAATCTTGTAAATTATCATAGCTCCTTTCCCGTAGGTGATAGCGTGATAATATGTAGCCTATATGTTGACCCGACCTCTTTTTTTTAAATTTCAAATAATTTATTTTCCATTCACAAAATTAGCACTACAGCTAGTATTTGAAGTGACCTTTTAGGCAAAAATTGCCTGTGTCAAACTTCGCTTTTCCAAAACTTAAAATTAATCGATGAACCTACTAACCTCTTAGTAATATTCATGCAAAATTTCAATTAAATCGATGCAGTACTCTTTGAGTTTAGCCCGGACATACATACAGACAAACAGACACACAGACGAAAATTATAAAACCTATATTTATGGCTTCGATATCGATATTAGATCACGCCCCAATTATTCTTTTTAAAAAATATTCAAAGTACTGTTTCGACTTTCCTACGATTTTATTATATGTATAGAAGAGTTTTGCTAGTGACTCGCTCCAGCCTCGCACGAATAGATAGATGGCAGACGCCAGCACATCCAGCTACCCCAATCTGTCAAATCTCCTCAATTGAAAGTGAACCTTATGCAGTTGTGATAAAGTTGAAAATGTATAAAAGAAATTTGACAGATTGGGGTAGCTGGATGTGCTGGTGTCTGTACCTCGCATAAATAATAATAAAAAATAAAAACGGTTTTTATTTACATAGACTTTAAAAAGCGCATGTAAATAGTCTAAACACTAATTGTATTAGTAATTAACTGTATATATTTAATTCTAGGTACAAGTAGATTATTCGATCGTGAATTTTTCTTCGTCACTAGAATATAATTTAATTTAAGATAATAAAACTTTGGTTAAATAATTTACTTTTATACTTTTTCTTGAAATGATTGCCAAATTGGTTTTTCAAGGTTTATAAAAAACCAATTATCAATGCTTATAGTTTTAGATATATTTAACTGCATCTTGTATAAATGTTGAAAATATTCATAAAAGGAATAGATCCATGTTGATAATGCAGCTTTCTATGATAATGCAGCCGTGTCGTTCACGTACCGTCAAGAACATTTTTTGGAGAACTTGTTAGGAACTTGAGGTTCTAAGTACGATTATTTATAATATGCACATGAAGTCTAAAAGTTTATTAAAATCGCTCCAGCCATTTAGCCGTGAAAAAGTAACATACAGACTCACATACTCACAAACTTTCGCCTTTGTAATATTAGTGTGATATCCTATGTGTCAATCCAGGGTGTCAGCTAACTCCATACCAAATTTCTCTAAAATCGCTCCAGACATTTAGACGTGAAGGAGTAACAAACATACGCACTCACACACTCACAAACATTTCCCTTTAGTGTCCGTCTGTTATATGTTTGTTAAGTACCCCGCGGCGCGAGTCCCGCAACACAGGGATTAGATTCCCTAGTGTAGTAATTTTAATTAATAACTTAAATGTATGTTTCTGTGTGCAGAATCAGATTGTGGTGTGATAGTTGTCCCAAGATATTTATTTATTATATGATATTTTTATTAAATCTAGAGTATATGATATAGTATAGATGATAGTATAGATATTTTTTTAAAAGTTATTCCCACACACATGTAACTCTACTTGGAGCGTTATATCGCGATTTTCGTATAGAACACCGATAATATATGTAAATATATGTATATGTATCTATTGGTTTCTTTTTTTAATTAATTGTTCTCTCTTAATTTAATAATAATAATATCTGGGGACCATGTCACACAGATCATCCTAGCCCCAAACTAAGCACAGCTTGTACTATGGGTACCAGGCGAAGATATACATACTTATATAAATAGATAAATATTTAAATGAAAGAAGATAGATAAATATTTAAATGAAAGAAAACATCCATGACTCAGAAACAAATATTCGTGCTCATCACACAAATATTTGCACTTACCGGGATTCGAACCCAGGACCACCAGCTTCGTAGGCAGGAGCACTACCAACTAGGCTATGGTGACCGTTTCGTTTTGCAATATCTGTACCTAATGAACCAATAAAATAAAAATAAAAAAAGTTTCCATTAAAGTAGATTTTAAAAAGCGCTTGTAATAAAGTTTAGTATACATAATTATTTCTAGTTACATATAGATTAAGAAGAGGTTCTTGAGTCGAACCGGAAGACGCAGCGTGGGCAGGCTCCCTACAAGGTGGACCGACGATGTTACAAAGTCGCGGGAAGCCGCTGGATGCCGGCAGCGCAGGACCGGCTATTGTAGAGATCCTTAGGGAGGCCTTTGTCCAGCAGTGGACGTCTTGCGGCTGACATGATGATGATGATGACATGCAGATATTAAGGTAAACGGATTGTTAAAATATTTTGTAAATGTTTACCTATCTTGTTATCTATTGCTTAAGGTTGAACGGGAGAAAATGCCTTAGGCATTAAGTCCGCCTTTGTGCATAAAAGTAAAATAAATAAATAATTAACCCAGTGTAAGAGTTGTCAAGCCGCCCAGTCTGTAGGCCACTGAAATGCCTTATCTACCGTTTTTTAACGACAAAAACCAAGCTTAGCGTGCCTTTCGACGCCCGGAGACTTAGGAAACCCCTTTTGCGGTGATCATCTATAGACTGACGTAGAAGACTCCCTCTCAAACTCTCAAGAATACAATTTTTGATACAACTGTCTATATGATGATCCCCACTCAGAAATAACTCCACTGAGCACATTATACCGCGGTTTTTGTAACCCCAGAGTACTATCCACTTATGTGGTGTAAACACATCACATATGTAATTAAAACCCTGAGTGCTTCCTTCTAATAAAGTGGTAAAAACACCACAATCAACTGATTGCATGTTTTAATAACTTCGAGTTTGGGTGTGAGGGAGATAGCAGTACAAGAGTAGAGCGCTATCGCAGTCTTGCGTTTGAGGTGGAAATCTGTGTTGCGAATGGCCAATGAACGTTGGGCGGGAACGTAGAGCTATAAATTGTTTAGACGGGATTTGTTACTTTATGGATCCTTTTAAATTCATTTATAATTTACTGTAAAAAGTAGATTCCAAGAAATTTCTTATTTCAATAAACAGGAACAGAAATAAATTTAATAATAAATATTATTTAACTTTTTTCCGATACTATTAATTTTATTTTTTAGCCTCTTATTTTATTTTAATTCTATTAACTCTTATCTAATTAAGATGAAAGCTAACTAATGAGTACATTTATTTACTAAGGACTTGACTATATCTACTAGATGAAGCTGATGCGCGCTCAATTAGTTGAAAATACTGTTATATAATATTTATCAATGTACATGTACATACAGTACATGTTTAAAACGTAACTCAGTATGAAATAGTTATAATATGATATTCATGCTATGTGGCTTACGGCATTGAATATCGTCACCCCATCTCATCCCGTGGGGGCCGTAGAAGTCGTCCCGAGGGAATATCTACCAGAGAACGGGCAGCAGCGTCTCTCTGTATACTATGTACTTTACTACCATAATATGGCGATCGCCAACCCTTCTGCCAGCGTAAAAGTAGTGGCAAATAATGGACAAAACTCCTTTCTAGAAATCTTTTGGGTTGGCCTTTGTCCAGCAGTGGACGTCATTCGACTGACTTGATGGTGATGTTGAATTGTATTCAGTTCAGGTACTGATTTACTTATAGGTACTGATAACTGCAGCATAACCTCTTTTATATTAATCATTTTGAACGTTCCGGGTTGGCTTATGATCTTTTAGTACCTTCCATTAAATATTCTTATGATCGACTAGATTGAATTTGGCCATTGAACCATATCTCCCCACTGGCGCGTTCGCTATTTACTCAATCCCATAATGTGATGGGATGGGCTCGCTGATACTATTGGATTAAGAAAACGCGTATGGCAAAAGAGTTTACCTGCACTCAGAGGCCAGGTCAATATCGTCAACTTTATGAACCCAGCTTGTCGGTTTTGTTGCTGATAAAATGACAGTAGTACAATATGGCACGACCGATGGCTTAAACCCGTAACTTTGTAATTTTCAGTTGTTAATACTGTCAAGATCATTGATATCTGTTGATTGTCGTTGGTATGTATCTATGATAATAGATTGATTTAATTTATGTATAAAATAACTTACATAAAAAAATTCTATTTCGACATGATTCACGTCCATATACTATAACACACTTATTATTTACCTACAGGCCAGTTACGTCAAACAGCCCACGCAAGTTGGTATATTTGTTATTATATATTGTTCGTAGTTCTATTCTATGTCGTTCTTAACTCTGTGGTTTTCGTTTAAAAGCTCGCGCGTTTCCCGCCTAAGCGCATTCGTAAGCTGAACTTAAGGGCTACAGGCCATGTACTGACCTTATAATATACCATCATACCCCATACTACAGTGGTTCGGACGACTACGTTACTACAAAAAGGTAAGTGGTTTAAAACTTCTCAGAATCGTAGAAAAATATTTTTTCGTTTTTGGAAAAATATTTCTTTATTTCTGGATTGCGTTTTTAAAAAAGCTTTCTTAAAAAACTTTTGACACCATGAGATTTTAAACCAAATTAATATGTTTCCGTTAAATTATAAAGCATTTTATAAGACAACGGAAAGTTTTAAGAACTTTTTACATAACGATATTTATCGTCAAAATCCTTATATTTTATTTCCAACTAATGATTAAATAGATTTATAAAATAGATAGATTAAAAATAGATTTAATTTAAATAATAATAGCTTGGGGCTAATACCCAAACTAAGTTTGTACTATGAAAACCAGATAACTGATATACTATTTTTTTTGTAAATACGTACTTAAGTAATATCGATTAACTTTACTATTGCAGTAATTATAAAACAATGTCACACGGACAAAACCTAATGCTATATTTTAATATGCAATTTGCATTGAATAATTAAAAAACAATATGCGCATTTTGCTTCATATGTTAAATAAGTTTTATTGCAAGAACATTGTTGTACGTACCGTATTTGCAACATATTATTAAAAAAATATTATACTACAAGTTTTTAGACGATGAATTACTTCACTTAATATCGTTTAAAAAATCTTAATTTTAACTTTTGTAATTTCTAAAAACATAAGTTTTTTTAGTATGAGGACTACAAAAATACCTAATACTAGTATTAGGTACTTTTTCTTTTTTTTTATCTAGATCTTGTCACATTTTTTCCTGTCGCTAGTCTGCTAAAAGAAATATCTTAATGAATAAGCAATTCCTATGTACCAGTTTCTTTTTACTGTTTGTTAAAAAAAAGCGTGTACATGAATAAATAAAATACCAATGGTTGATGGTTGATGGAATGAGCTTTAAAAGTTTTATGTGAATATTTAGAGTATGCAATCCATTTGTCAAATATAGAGTACAAAGTTATTTTTGAACTTTATGAAGTAGGTTAGCAAGTTTGGTTTCTTTTATATGTGAAGTAAGTCAATTTCTATTACTTTCCAAAACAATAATAACCTTAAATAAAATAAATAAAAAAGTTTTTATTCACGTAGCCTTAAAAAAGCGCTTGTAAATAGTCACAACATGTTTGTGGTAATATAGAGATTACATTCGTATTCACAGGAAATTAATTTGCTTTAGTACAAAATTTTGATCAAATTATTATAATTACTAACTGTGCCCCGCGGTTTTACCCGCGTTTATTTTTATAAAATATCACAGCTCCTCCCCCGTAGGTGATAGCGTGATAATATGTAGCCTATACGTTGACCCGACCTCTTAGTAATATTCATGCAAAATTTGAAGTAGATCCGTGCAGTACTTTTTGAGTTTAGCCCGGACATACATACAGACAAACAGACACACAGACAAAAATACTAAAAACTATATTTGTGGCTTCGATATCGGTTGTAAATCACGCCCCAAGTATCCTTTTTAAAAAATATTCAATGTACAGTTTTGACTTTCCTACGATTTTATTATATGTATAGATTACACTACATAATTCTCGCAACGTTCACATGGATTTAATTAGGGTAAAAGTACTAATTAAGTATTGTGCGCCTTGTCTCATTGAAATCCGTTCACGTACACAAGATTACACATTATTAAACAGGCCATTTGGCGTGGTTGGTTGATACTTGTCTTTCACGCCGCAGGTCGCGGGTTCGATACCCACCCAGGACTGATATATCACCGTTGGTCCTGAGTCTGGATGTAATTATCTATATAAGTATGTATTTACAAAAGTAAAGCGGTATGTGTAGTATATCAGTTATCTGGTTTCCATAGTAAAAGCTCTGCTTAGTGTGGGATCAAATGGCCGTGTGTGAAAAATGTCCGAGGATATTATATTACTTTAACATATACATATGGATACAGTATATTAAGATCAAATCGGAATATAAAAAGTAAAAGTAAATATCAAGTTTTATGTATTTTTAAATTATATAGTAATAGCTAATGTATCTTTAGGAACTATTAATTTATATAATGTTATTTGTAAATTAGTTACATTAAAAATTATACTTACAATTGAAACGTTGCATTTACATAAATGTTGTAATGAAAGAATTAATGAAATTATATAAATATTTTATATAATATCAAGTACATTTATTATAGTAACTACCTTTGTAACTTTGAAAGTTGACGGAGTTAATATGAGCACCTGTCACATTTTAAATTCTGGCTAAACGCCTGCGAATTAAAATGTTTTATTATTTAATTAAATTTACAAAAGGAATTTTCTTAAATCATGACGCAATTTAATTTTGCCAGTTATTTTAGTTTGCTAGGTTGGCAAATGCTTGCATTTCACGCCGGAGGTCATGGGTCCGATTCCCACCAAGGACACATATTTGTGTGCATGAACATGTCTATTTGTCCTGAGTCTGGGTGTAATTATCTATATAAGTATGTATTTACGAAATAACAGTAGTATATCAGTTATCTGGTTTCCATAGTAAAAGCTCTGCTTAGTTTGGGATCAGTTGGCCGTATGTACGTAATGTCCCAGGACATTATTATAAGGTTAGCGGGGCAATTGGTGTAATTTTAACAAATGCCCAAAATTTATACTTATAGCTTGACCAATTATTGACCATTTTAAACGCGCTAGCCAAATAGCCTTTTAATATATATGTTAGAAGCAGACCTTCTCAAATTTATTTTATAAGTCATTTTAGAAACGGTTTTTGAAATACCTAAATTGTTGCTTTAAAATGAAGAGAAGGAAGAAATAAACATATGAAACAAATTAATATAAGAACCTGGTTGAAATTTGTAACTAATTTATTACTAACATTATATTTAATAATGAAAGCCCTAATGAAATAGTCCCTTTAGAAGCGTTGTTATGTTTTCTAAACAGCTAATACATTTTTTGTATCTTTATTTAAAATTGATTAAAACCATTTTTTTTAATTGTTTTTTTTTAATTCTGATTTTCGTACGTAAGATTTGAACAAACCATTAAAGGCATCAATAGGTTTATTTATATTCTCAATTCTTGCTCAATTCTTCAAAAGATATCGACTATTCCAAAAAAAATTAAACAGTATTCAAATTCAGTTCCGCAGACGCCAGAAAAATTGGGTGCAATTAGCTATATTAAGACAGTTATTAAAAAAAAGTCCGGTGAAGCAGTAAAAGACTATTAGGTTTACTGTAAACGCCATGTAAAAAAATTAAAGAACTTTATAACCACCCTCTACTTCTTCAGGCTTTATATTATTATACTAGTCGTGCCCTGCGCTTTTACACACGTTACACTTTATAAATTACAGCCTACTAGCTGTGCTCCGCGGTGTTAACCACGCTAAACTTTATAAATTATAGCCTATCTGTTAATCCAGAGTGTCAGCTAACTCCATAACAAATTTTATTAAAATCGCTCCAGCCGTTTAGACGTGAAGAAGTAACAAATATACATACTCACACAGTCACAAACTTTCGGCTTTATAATATTAGTAGGATGTGTTCTATTACTGCAAAGTTTCATCGAAATCCATTGGGTAGTTTTTGCGTGAAAGTGTAACTAACATCCATATACTTCATATAGTAAATGACAAAGAACTCGTTTAAGCCGCCATTTTGGCGTATTTCCGTAAGTTTTTAGCCATTCAGTACTTTCGCTGCATAGAAAACAAAAATGAAGTATCGTTGAATTAATATATTTGTAAGGACCGAGATATCTAGGAGTACCTAAATCAAACGTTTTCGAAGATAAGTGGATAATATTAATAATATTCACCCATTATCATTCCATGCTAGGCATGAGTACCCTTTCCTATCAGAACTGTAGAAAGTCAGGACATAATCTACTTACGCGAGTTGATGGATCACTACACTTCACATTAACTTAAAACATCAATAAGTATTTCGTTTCCCTTGGCCTCGTAATATTGATGAAAAACATGCGGAACAGTCTTCAGGGACTGCCTTTAGAAGTGAAAACTATTTTTTACACTTCTTATTAAATTATCTAGAATACAATACTACAACTACGGCACAACGTTTCTATTGCTTTCTGAGTAGCTTCGTGTACAATATGGCCAATAAAACGCTGGGTATATACCCTATGCGTACGGCCAAATGTAAATACACAGTTACAAAGTGGTTAAGTAACTTAAACTACGATGAAACAGAAAAATTGATTCAAACTCAAAAATAAAAATGATTAGAACACAAATACACACATTCATACACTCAACTCTCACACAATTTTTAATTTTTTGTTATATTTCCTATTTTGCCTTGAATGTGTAACACATTACAAATTCTAGTAATATTATTTTTCTCTCAAAACTTTAGCTTATAACTTTGTTTAATTTGGAATATGTAAATAAGCCTCTAAACTTTATGTCCTAGACGGGGGGAGCCTGGAGATCTGTTATACAGGTTTCGAGCCTAGTACAGACTCCAGCTCTCTCAAAGGCTTTTTAAATAAGTGCTTAAACAATGTTTTTAACATAACAACACGATGTATGCGCCTTAAGAGAGAAATAAACCATTATTTTATTATTATAAAATAGTAATACATATAGCCCATGTGAAGACGCGAATCCAAAAAGTACACGTATACAGGGTGGCCGAGGAGTTGACGTTCAAACGGAAAATTTAGATACTTTATGATGAGGAGTATCCGAATCACCCCCATGTTTGTTCTACGATTTGGCGTAGTTTTCGATATAGAATTTTCTAAATGTTTTTTTTTCGTAAATTTTACCTAACATCAGCTTTCGATTTTTTATCATCTGTTGAACATTTCTGGTTCAGTTAGCATAATTTAACTTAACACCCTAAAATGGTTTATCTTATCATTGCAGCACTGACTTAGAATTTATTCAAAAGTTCAAAATTACGGTTTGAGCTCCGGACTCATAAATTTTCAAAGTATCAAAAAACGCAAAATCGTAGAACATACATGGGGGTGATTCGGATACTACTCATCATAAAGTACCTATTAGATGTAAATTTTGCGCGATGACAATGACGCGAGTTCTATGATTTTGCGTTAAACCGAAAAGTGCTCAACGCGCCTAAAGATTATACTATTCATTTATATGTACATATATATATATATATATATATATATATACCTCCGTGCGTTTATATTTATTATTAAATCGTAACCTAATAGCTCGACGATACGATATAGACACTTGCAACACCAGAGAGGCCTTAAACTGCTTATACTTTAAAAGAGTTTTTAATAGTTATTCATTACGGAACCATTCAATTGATACGCTAAATGTCTAAAAGGTTCGGAACAAAGCAAAACAATTGAAATGTTTACTAACGCTTTTGAATTAATTTGAACGAAAGAGCCCGATCGTATTCCTTGAATATTCTTCAAATATTAAAATTTCATATTGATGTGTATAACAATAAAAGTACTTACCTAGGTAAAGACATCAGCACATCCAGCTACCCCAATCTGTCAAATTTCGTTTATAGATTTACAACTTTATCACAAAAGTGCAAGATTTACTTTCAACTTTATCACAAAAGTGTTACGGGGGGGGGGGGGGACACTCGTTTTTCCACTTTGGAAGTGTCTCTCGCGCAAACTATTTAGTTTAAATAAATGATATTAGAAACCTCAATATCATTTTTGAAGACCTATCTATAGATAACCCACATGTATGGATACGATTAAAAAAATTTTTTACTTTCAGTTCTATGTATCCCCATACATAGAACTGAAAGTAAAAAATTTTACCCCCTTTTAACCCCTAAAATTATTATTATTTGTCTATTTTTGTGTAAAAATCTTCATGCGGTTCACAGAATACATCTGCTTACCAAGTTTCAATAGTACAGCTCTTATAGTTTCGGAAAAAAATGGCTGTGACATACGGACGGACAGACAGACGTGACGAATCTATAAGGCTTCCGTTTTTTGCCATTTGGCTACGGAACCCTAAAAATAAACTTACTATAAAACAGATAAGGTTCTTATACATATTAATATAGTGATGACTTAAAAGATTTAAGTGTCGTTATCTTACAAGATAGTTTTCGCGACGTATCATCATGAACCTGAGTTTGAAACTTTGGAAATTATATACCAGACTAGCTGTGCCCCGCGGTGTTACTCGCGTTAAATTTTATAAATTTTCTTTGCTATAAACCTCACGGAGCCCAAGACCTTTCCAACGAATGCAAAACCTTTAGCTTTTAGCTTTAAGATATATTTAACTAGGTATATCTTGTCTAAATGGTACTGTCTATATTGAGGAAAGAATTGAATATTATTATTATGACCTTGTGTGAATAGCGACGGTCACACTTTAGTACTACCACTAGATCCAATTTATTTATTTATTTGGGATAACAACAGTCGTTATACATGAAATTACTGTATACAATTAAAAAATTACTATATAGGTACAGACGCCAGCACATCCATCTACCCCTATCTGTCAAATGTATTTTATAGAATTTCAACTTTATCACATAAGCCTATGGTTCACTTTCAATTGGGGAAATTTGACAGATTAAAAAAAAGACCAATTACAGCTATCCATTATGTAAATATATGAACAGTAAACATCTTAGAACGCGCGCCCCAACTGAGAAGAAGAATGAGTAAGTTGGTGAATATCTGACGAGAGCGTTACGTAAAAGTGTGATCGGGCGAGGCTAACGGAAATTGAGAGGGAGATATAAGATAATGAAGATAGAGAGAGTTACGTCTCGTATATTAGCCACTGTATGGGTAAGAGAGAGTGCGAGCACACATTTCCTTTCTCTATTTATCTCATAGCCAATTACGTTTCGTATATCTAAATTTTACTCCAGTCGTGTGGTCTAAAATACTCTTTTTTACGTATTTTGAATGTTCATAAGCTACACGTTATTTGGTTCCATAAGTAATTAAGCTCTTTAGGTAAAGTCTACGTTAAACTTTTTATTTAACATTTAATGGTTTTGAAAACACTTGCAACTACACGTAAGTACATACGCGTATACGCCAGCATACCAAGCTATCCCAAAACCGTCAAATTTCCCCAGTTGAAAGTAAATCTTGCACTTTTGTGATAAAGTTGTAAATCTATAAACGAAATTTGACAGATTGGGGTAGCTGGATGTGCTGATGTCTTTACCTAGGTAAGTACTTTTATTGTTATACACATCAATATGAAATTTTAATATTGAAGAATATTCAAGGAATACGATCGGGCTCTTTCGTTCAAATTAATTCAAAAGCGTTAGTAAACATTTCAATTGTTTTGCTTTGTTCCGAACCTTTTAGACATTTAGCGTATCAATTGAATGGTTCCGTAATGAATAACTATTAAAAACTCTTTTAAAGTATAAGCAGTTTAAGGCCTCTCTGGTGTTGCAAGTGTCTATATCGTATCGTCGAGCTATTAGGTTACGATTTAATAATAAATATAAACGCACGGAGGTATATATATATATATATATATATATATATATATTTAATAATAAATATAAACGCACGGAGGTATATATATATATATACCTCCGTGCGTTTATATTTATTATTAAATCGTATATATATATATATATATATATATATATATATATATATATATATATATATATATATATATATATATATATATATATATATATATATATATATATATATATACCTCCGTGCGTTTATATTTATTATTAAATCGTAACCTAATAGCTCGACGATACGATATAGACACTTGCAACACCAGAGAGGCCTTAAACTGCTTATACTTTAAAAGAGTTTTTAATAGTTATTCATTACGGAACCATTCAATTGATACGCTAAATGTCTAAAAGGTTCGGAACAAAGCAAAACAATTGAAATGTTTACTAACGCTTTTGAATTAATTTGAACGAAAGAGCCCGATCGTATTCCTTGAATATTCTTCAAATATTAAAATTTCATATTGATGTGTATAACAATAAAAGTACTTACCTAGGTAAAGACATCAGCACATCCAGCTACCCCAATCTGTCAAATTTCGTTTATAGATTTACAACTTTATCACAAAAGTGCAAGATTTACTTTCAACTGGGGAAATTTGACGGTTTTGGGATAGCTTGGTATGCTGGCGTATACGCGTATGTACTTACGTGTAGTTGCAAGTGTTTTCAAAACCATTAAATGTTAAATAAAAAGTTTAACGTAGACTTTACCTAAAGAGCTTAATTTACTTATGGAACCAAATAACGTGTAGCTTATGAACATTCAAAATACGTAAAAAAGAGTATTTTAGACCACACGACTGGAGTAAAATTTAGATATACGAAACGTAATTGGCTATGAGATAAATAGAGAAAGGAAATGTGTGCTCGCACTCTCTCTTACCCATACAGTGGCTAATATACGAGACGTAACTCTCTCTATCTTCATTATCTTATATCTCCCTCTCAATTTCCGTTAGCCTCGCCCGATCACACTTTTACGTAACGCTCTCGTCAGATATTCACCAACTTACTCATTCTTCTTCTCAGTTGGGGCGCGCGTTCTAAGATGTTTACTGTTCATATATTTACATAATGGATAGCTGTAATTGGTCTTTTTTTTAATCTGTCAAATTTCCCCAATTGAAAGTGAACCATAGGCTTATGTGATAAAGTTGAAATTCTATAAAATACATTTGACAGATAGGGGTAGATGGATGTGCTGGCGTCTGTACCTATATAGTAATTTTTTAATTGTATACAGTAATTTCATGTATAACGACTGTTGTTATCCCAAATAAATAAATAAATTGGATCTAGTGGTAGTACTAAAGTGTGACCGTCGCTATTCACACAAGGTCATAATAATAATATTCAATTCTTTCCTCAATATAGACAGTACCATTTAGACAAGATATACCTAGTTAAATATATCTTAAAGCTAAAAGCTAAAGGTTTTGCATTCGTTGGAAAGGTCTTGGGCTCCGTGAGGTTTATAGCAAAGAAAATTTATAAAATTTAACGCGAGTAACACCGCGGGGCACAGCTAGTCTGGTATATAATTTCCAAAGTTTCAAACTCAGGTTCATGATGATACGTCGCGAAAACTATCTTGTAAGATAACGACACTTAAATCTTTTAAGTCATCACTATATTAATATGTATAAGAACCTTATCTGTTTTATAGTAAGTTTATTTTTAGGGTTCCGTAGCCAAATGGCAAAAAACGGAAGCCTTATAGATTCGTCACGTCTGTCTGTCCGTCCGTATGTCACAGCCATTTTTTTCCGAAACTATAAGAGCTGTACTATTGAAACTTGGTAAGCAGATGTATTCTGTGAACCGCATGAAGATTTTTACACAAAAATAGACAAATAATAATAATTTTAGGGGTTCAAAGGGGGTAAAATTTTTTACTTTCAGTTCTATGTATGGGGATACATAGAACTGAAAGTAAAAAATTTTTTTAATCGTATCCATACATGTGGGTTATCTATAGATAGGTCTTCAAAAATGATATTGAGGTTTCTAATATCATTTATTTAAACTAAATAGTTTGCGCGAGAGACACTTCCAAAGTGGAAAAACGAGTGTCCCCCCCCCCCCCCCCGTAACTTCTAAAATAAGAGAATGATAAAACTAAAAAAAATATATGATGTACATGTAAACTAACAACGAAAATTGGTTTGAACGAGATCTAGTAAGTAGTTTTTTTTAATACATCATAAACCGTAAACCGCAATTTACCTTTCATTTAATCAACTAAAATTCTTGCTGCTATGGAATTCTCCATGGGCGAATCCGATTCGCACTTGCCCAGTTTTTTTATTTCAGTCATTACGCAAAACATAATGTGTAGCTATTATAATAATATTCACGCTCAAACCAAAAAGTTTTAAATAAGATTCACTGAAATGTAAAAACGAAAAAATAGCTGTCAGTTTTGACATATACCACATAAAATCTATAAACACTCTGACAATGGTTTAGAATATGACTTTTCTCTAAACACCAAGCAAATTGAACAAAGAGGTTCAGTTATCAATATCTATTTACAGACATTCTAATCAACACTTCGTTAATATCCGCCATTTTGATTTGACATTACCACATTTAAAGAGAGAAGTTTCGAAGAGAAGATGTCAGAACTTCAAAGTGATAAATAAGTAGAGATTAGAAATATAATTGTAATTATAAGCATTGGATAATATTAGCCTTCGCGTTGTGAACTTCGTTAATAAGTTTTAGTAAATAAATATTTGAATGGGATTTTCTCTACGAGTTACGTATTTAAATAAAAATGGCGCGGGAATCAAACCAACGATTTCTTAGGCACAACACTTGGACACAACACTTGGACACAAATGCCGTCAACCTTTTAAAAAACCGGCATTTGTGTCAAAGTGTTTGAATCCTGCACCAAACAATACTTGCGTAAAAGCGAATATTTGTTTCCCCTTCCATATAGTAACCTCCGTGCCCCGGTGAGCATCTTAAGCGGTGCGTTGTAGTTTTCGTAAGAACTATGCTCGCTTTTATATCAGATGACCTAAATATTAATCACACAGGACAAGGGCATTCTTTTTACATTTTGATCAGAAGTTTATATTTAAACTACTGATTAGATGTCAATATAATGCACACGGCATACCTACTTATGATAAAACACAATTAATACATGAAGCGCTATCATATAATGATTCGGCATGAGAGGTGAGAGGTTGAAATTTTGCCCATACTTTTACAGCCTTTTCAAATGAAAGTGAAAATATAATACAAAACTCTTTATTGTACACCGGAATAAAAAAATAATTTCAAAAACAGTTATTATAATTATGTAGAAAGGGCGGTCTTATGGCTAGTTGCAATTTCTACCAGACAACCTTGGATGGACAAAACTAGTATATAAAATAATATGTATATATTTAAACTTATAATTAGGTCGGTTTGTTTATAAAGTTTAACGCGAGTGAAACCGCGGGGTACAGCTAGGAATTAAATAAAAAGAGTAATGATATTAAATATGCCAAAGCGACACTTTAGGCTACCTAAATACTAAATGAATACCCAGCAGTACCGAAAAGGTTTTCAATTTCGTGAACGCAATTGCGATCAGTCCGTTCCATAGAAATAGTTTGACAAAAACTACATTAATACGACCCCCACTTTACTTGGAAAGGTTTAGATATAAATCTACTAATTAGATCTTGTGATTGGATCGGTCTAATTTTAGCTCATTCGTTATGGGCGCTGATTCATTTTCCTTCATCGTATGGGCAGTGATTACCTTATTTTCAGGCCTACTGGGTGGTTACAGAGTTGTGCAAACCACCCAGTAGGCCTCCGACATTGCTTAACCACTGTGGTCTAACTACAACAACCGGACCAATCGAGCTTACCGTGCTTTCCGAAGCACGGACTCACTCAAAAATTAACCCATTTAGACGGTTACCGATCTATAGGACTGACTGCGTAATAGACTCTTGCCTCACCGAAATGCAATGATTTAACAATTTTTGTCTACCTATGTATTATGACCTATTGTTAAATTCGGATGAATATAAATTACTTATCCTAATAAAACTAATAGTATCGGGGGCATAACGATATTATGTTAAATAAATGAGGCACGGAGATGTAGTACCGCTAGGCGCTAACTTTAGGACTTCGAACTGATACTGAAAAACGTCTTCGCAGTTTACATCAGATTTAAGTTAATAATAACCGGAACAAATAACTAAACGTTCCGTTTCATTGATTGTTCCGGTTTTTGTCGAGTCGATAAACTTTGATCTCTATCTCTAATACCGATTTTGATTAAGAAAACATGTAAATAATCATTTAATAGATATAGAATATTTGTCACTAATAATCATATATTATTAGTGACAAATATTTAAGCAATTATTATACTAGTGATGGGGAAAGTATTTAAAATAAACAAGACTTTATTTTACTTAGTCTTGCAATTTAAAAGTGTGTGAATCTGCGTTAGATTCCAACAACAACCTTTACTGTTGCACGCCAATACAGCCCGTAACACCTAACTAGTACGAGGTAAAACAGCTTAAACATAAATCTAACAAAACGAAAACTGGGTGAAAGTGAACTAAATCATTATTAGCGGGCAATATACAAGTTTTATAACAAATTTAAAACAACAATGTATTTTCTACAAGCCGACGTAGCATAAAAAGCGATCGATATTTATAACAATTGCTTTGTGGGATAAGAGTTACATACTACTTTTAGCCGAATGTAGTCCACTGCAGATCACAGGCCTCCTCCAAAGATCTCTAACCTCTCTTGAACGACTCTACCGCCCATGGGATAAGTACCTAAGTAGAGTGCACGACAGTCATCTAATATTGTGATTCTGGGTTTGAGTGAGGTCGCCAGAAATCATCGGGGTGCGAGGAATCGTCGCAAGCATCATGGGCTTAACCCACTCTATGTTAAGCCCATGATGCTTGCAATGGTGACTCCCTCCCCAGTTGCTGCACGTGTGGCGCAGCTTCGTGTCCCGGGTTCGGTTCCCGCGCTAGACAACTATTTGTGTGAACCATAAATAGTTGTTCTGAGTCAGGATGTAATTTGTGTCCGTCTATTATATGTTTGGGTTTGGGCCTTAAATTAGAACGAAGACGCCGCGTGATAGTGAAAAAAAATTGATTGCAAAAGTTCTTCCAAAGACTCAGCAATGTCATCATTACCTACATTATGAACGGCTACATGTATTTCAATAATAACTCGATAAAATCCAGATACATATTATTTTCATCTCGGCGTCATTATGGAAAAATAAGTGAATTCTATGTAAATTCATTCGCCGCCAATATCTGTAAGTGCTCGTGTGATGAATTTAACGATAACATAAAACAGTGTATCGTTATTTTTAAATGTTATTGTTTGTTATTTATTGTGAGAATATAATTTACGGGTAGGTTCTTGGTGGAAGATAAAAAATATTTTAGAGGCTTTTAGTTCATATTGATATGGACTAGTCTAGTGGGTAGCGACCCTGACTCCTAATCCAGAAATCTTTGCGTAATCCAGAAATCTTACAGAAGACATTCCTTAATAATAACATTATTAATTTTAATGTTGTGTTTCCGAGTGTGAGTAAGGTCGCCAGAACTCATTGGGGTGGGGGGGAGGGACAGCAACACTTGTTTCCTGACTCTAAAAGGCCGGCAACGCACTCGCGACTCCTCTGGTGTCGCGAGTGTCCATGGGCGGCGGTGATCACTTACCATCAGGTGATCCACATGCTCGTTTGTCGCCCTCTGATATAAAAAAAAAATACTTTGTGTGATGAGCATGATTATTGTTTCTGGGTGTAATTTAACTATAGTATGTATGTATTTAGGAATATATAAGTATCTTTGTTTTTTCTTTTTGATAGCAACGCCTCCACTAGATATAGTCGATGTCGCGTGGTAGCTGGCACAAGATATTGAACATATTATAGAACATACAGGAGCTATTGTACTTTCTTTATTTTGTTGATTATTTTATCGATATTTACTGCCTCGTTGGTCTAGCGGTAGCGAGTTCAACCGCAGATAACGAGGTCCTGGGTTCAAATCCCTGGGTCGGCCCGAAAGTGATTTTGGGATTTTTCTGTAAAACGAAATATTCTTAATATCAGCCCGAAGTCTGGGAGTTGGCGGTATTATACCCCCGTGCCTCGGAGAGCACGTAAAGCCGTCGGTCCTGAACCTGACCTCTTTCCGGTCGTGTCGCTAGTCGTCCCAACGGATCATGAGAGTGATGGAATAGAAAGTGCTCCTGTGTTTGCGCGCACACACTTAAGCACTATAATATGTCCCGCGCAGGCTAGTCTCCTTTAAGGCTGGCCGCCGTGGCCGGATCTCGGCTAGGAGGACATTATTTATTATTTTGTTTGTTTGTATTATGCTGATACCTTGTAATTACTAATTTCTTGTGTGTTCGTGTTGAATAAATGTATTTCTATATTTATTTATTAAGATCGGCTGAAAGTTCAATTCAAGTAGGTACTATAAACAATAAGTACTCCGGTGAAATAGTAAAGTTGATGGTTTATCAAAATTCAAGTTATTTATATAAATGGGCTAAAGTTAGATTAGTTGCCGCGAAATACGTCAAGGCGTAAATTGTTGCCTGTCGTACGCGGCAGTAGCGACTGCCTTTGATTGGCCAGTAAAAATCATGCGGTGGCGTAAAACTCTGACCCCAAGAACAAGATTATTTTATTATTATTTTTTATATTATATTATGTATTATTTTCTTTATGAATAAATGACTAAATGACTAAGAAAGAACATGGATTTTGTTTGGTTTGTATGAACCGAACTCTATCGTTAGCTTTCTAGCTAGTCTCCGATGGGATTGGCTGCCGTAGATGGAAATATAGTAATAGTATTTTAAAATGACAGTCACCGTAGCCTGGTTGGTAGTGCTCCTGCCTACGAAGCTGGTGGTCCTGGGTTCGAATCCCAGTAAGTGCAAATATTTGTGTGATGAGCACGAATATTTATTTCTGAGTCATGGATGTTTTTTATGTATATAAGTATTTATTTATCTATATAAGTATGTATATCTTCGCCTGGTACCCATAGTACAAGCTATGCTTAGTTTGGGGCTGAAGATGGAGTGTATGGTGTGGCAGATATATGCATATTCATCCCATCGGCGTACGAAACACCACTCTGACAAAAAGCCGGACAGGCCAAACACGTACATATTTGGCCGGACGCGACCGCAAAAAGCCAAACATGTCCGACTTAAGCCGGATACCTGGCAAGCCTAATTGTGAGGCGTTTGCCGTAGTCATTGCGCGTGGGATGCAAGTTGGCGACCGCAGTTATGTAGTAATAATAATAATGTCCTCCTAGCCGAATTTCGGCCACGGCGGCCAGTCTCAACAGAGATTAGCCATCTGCGCGGGAAATATTATAGTGCTCAAGTGTGTGCGCAAACACAGGAGCACTTTCTATTCCATCACTCTCATGATCCGATGGGACGCCTATGCGACACGACCGGAAAGAGGTCAGGTACAGGACCGACGGCTTTACGTGCTCTCCGAGGCACGGGGGTATAAATACCGCCAACTCCCAGACTTAGGGCTGATGCTGAGATTTTTTTCCTTTTTACAGAAAAGTCCCAAAAATCACTTATTGGCCCGACCCGGGATTTGAACCCAGGACCTCGTTCTCTGCGGGTGAACACGCTACCGCTAGACCAACGAGGCAGTAGCAGCTAGTACACAGGTGGCACTGTTGCCCGACTACCTGTTGTATCAATTAGTCGCTTTTACGTCACCTACGGGAAGGTATGGGGTACCCCTGTTATTCTTTTAAGCCACAGCCTTACAGAAAGAAAGAAAGAAAAGAAAATATCATTTATTCATTACCAGGATCCGTCCTGGTAATGAATAAATGATATTTTCTTTTCTTTCTTTCTTTCTGTAAGGTGGCGGTACTTCCCCAGTCGGGCTGCTCTTTGAGCGAATGAACGCTATGCCCTACCTCTCTTAAACTGACTGTGGGGTTTCCGATAACAATGAAATTATACAATAACAGAAAAACAAACAATGAAAATCTTATACTTAATATTAGTTAGTCCGTTCTGGGTGAAAAGGCATCTATCTCAGCATTGGCCGTCGCCGCGTCGCAATATTGCGACTGCGCTGATATTCTGATAGCGCCCGACTGTGGGGTCCACGGATAGTTGACCCCCATTACATACTATAATAAAATGAAATGAGATAACAGATATTTGATAAACGAAATTCATTAATAATACAATTAAAAATAATTTAATATAGTGAAGAAGAATGAAATATGTACCTAAGTATGTCGAAAAAAAAATTGCATTAAATCACAAGATAATAATATAAATGAGATTCATACAATTTCAATTAGATAAAATAATTGAAATACTAGATTAACATCAAATGCATTTCATACACTAACATATGTGATTCTGACTGCTTTAGCGGAGACGTGGGTAAAAAATTTATAAAACCCTTATTATGCAACGGCATATCTAGTTCCTGACTGTGGACTCTGGCAACATTACTAACTACAGAAGACATTCCTTAATAATAACATTAATCATTTTAATGTTGTGTTTTCGAGTGTGAGTAAGGTCGCCAGAGCTCATTCGGGTGGGGGGAAAAGTCAGCAACACTTGTTTGCTGACTTTTAAAGGCCGATAACGCACCCGCGTCACTTCTGGTGTTGCGAGTGTCTATGGGCGGCGGTGATCACTTATCATCAGGTGACCCACTTACTCGTTTGTCGCACTATGTTATAAAAAAAATTAAGAGCTATGCTCTTGTCGGTGGAGCTTCTTCCAATCGTCTCGGCTTTCCGCGAGCGCTTTGATTTCTTGATACGACATTACATATATCTCATCCTTTATCTGATCCAGTCTGTGTAAGGTTATTATACTAACTGCTACGATTATGCAAACATTATTCATTAAAAGAAAGTAACGTACAGAAATATGCGTTTCCACCCGACTTGAGTATTGCAAAAATGAAATGCATATTTATTTACTTTATTAAATATTAACAAATATTTATGTGTACTTCACGCTCATATTTATTAAAGTGGGTCCATAGTCCAAATGAATATATTAGACAGCTCAACGAAATGGTTTCAGAACCTGGAAATGTAAAATAATAAAATAAAATAAAAAAGGTTTTTATTCACGTAGACTTTAAAAAAGCGCTTGTAAATAGTCAGAACATGTTTGTAGTAATATAGTTGTATACATTAGATATTATTTCTAGTAACATAGGTATTTAGGTACATCTTGTATGAAAACATTTATAAAATTTATTTTATTACAGAAATGATATTTAGCTAGCTCGTATCAAGTTATTGTCAAGAGATTATGTTTAATTATCTAGTTTAAGTCTAATATTTTTACTACATATTGTCAATGGTTCTGTCTATATTAAAGGTATTATTATTATGACGGACCTTGTGTTAATAACGACGGTCGCGCTTTAATGCTACCACCGGATCCTATGAGCCCCAACTGAGAAGACCCAGCGAAACAAACTCAGTGGGTTCATCTACTACCGGTTCAACACGACCCAGTTGAGACGGTCCGGCGAAACATACTCAAGCGGGCATGAACACGGGATTTGGTCCAATTAGAGTAATTATTTAGTAGGCAAACACAATATATGCTCGATCGGTTGTCTGAATGCTTATTATTTTAGATTATATTTAGGTATACAAAAGAAAAACTTCGGAACAATAACATTATTCATTTTCAGACAACGTGTAAGGCCATTGGCTCCCTGGTTTTTCAGATTCGAAGAGGAACTATTTATGTGACTCGTAAACAAGATGAAATAGTGAAGGAAACTTTAGAAGCGCTACCTACTCGTGACACTAAACGTAGTTAAGTTTGTGAACTACGAAAAATATTTTTTTAAGTCCCGATATAAAACACACAGCAGAAACCAGCTGCTCGTTATTCGTTCAGTTTCAAAAAGAAAACAATGAAATTTAGTTTGACCAAGATTCCAACATATACCAATACGGGATGCATTGGTAAATATATATTACGGTCTATCAATTACGATCGACCAACAGATCGTATTTGTGTCCGTCTATTATGTTTGTAAAGTACCCCGCGACACAGAGATTAGATTCCCTAGTGCGGGCGGTGTCTATTAAAAAAAAAGTACTGCATGATGCATACTCACTCAGTCTCTGTAACGGGATGAATCCGTCACAGAATACTAAAAAAAAAAAAAATTGATCGATTGTCTGCTCAATTCGCAAGAAAAACTTATCTTTTTTTAAGTTTAAAGACATTTATTCTCATTAAGACATACGTCACTCACATGAGAACTTATACATAAACAAAATTATAATAATATATGTTCGTTGGCATAGGTACTTACATAGTAAAAAATTAAAATGAACATAAAATGAAAAGTAAAAACATAATGACAGTTAATGCTTCGTGGATCTAATCATAACAAACTTAAACAATGTTATACTTATCTAGTTGTAAAGCTAAAAGTTAAAATTAAATGACAGGTAATATTTAGCAATTTAAAATAAGACAGAAATTTGAGGAGAAAGAGTGTAGGTATCTAGATGCTGTATAAAGTTCATTTATCATTATAATCAGAGAGGTATTTTTGTTTTTATGTAATTTGCTAGCCTTTTCTTAAAGACGTTAATTTAGTTAGCATTTTTTAACCATGCAAACAAGCAAACAGGGCTACCCCATTACATCTCGTGGGAGTTTTAAAGGAAAACAGCTGGTTATCGGGCAGCAGCGTCACATTTTTACTAGCTACCACCTAATTGCGGCCGCCAACTCGCATGCCAAACGTGGTAGTTAGTTACGTAAATCGCTCCAAATGGGAACGTTATGGAACCTTTTAGAGGAGACCTATGTCCAGTAATGTATCATACATTACTGGACATAGGTCTCGTCATCATCGTCGTCATCGTCTCGTCATCATCATCATCATCATCATCAGGCTGATGATGATGATGGTGAAACAAGCTTAGCCATTATCGTACCCGCCTTAATTACATGGCATCAGTTACGCGTTGGTACTAATTATAACGCCGCCTGGACATAACTCATTCTGTTAGATGCAACAACAGTAATAAACATAACGTTAATATTATGGACGAAGGTGCAGAAATTTCTTAGTTGCTACTATATTCAATGGTTTACCTTCTGATTTAGAGAATAGCTGTGTAACAAAAAAATCATTTATAAAGAAACTGAGATATCACTTACTGGGTATTGTTCACAAGAACCTTTACGATAATTTAAGCAATGTATAAATTATGAATAGTAAGCAAATAATGTTAAATACACAATAAGTTAAAAAAAGGAGCTACATCTGCCAACAAACTGCTATGCAGTTTGGCAGAAGTCATTTATTAATTGTAAATCGATGTGTTTATGGAATAAATCATTTTTCATTTCATACTAAGCGTTGTAAACATTTCAATAAGATTAAAGCAAAGGACGTTTGAAGGGACACCATTATGTACAGACGCCAGCACATCAAGGTACCCCAATCTGTCAAATTTCCTCAGTTGAAAGTGAACCATATGCTTATGTGATAAAGTTGAAAATCTATAAAAGAAATATGACAGTTTGAAGTAGCTGGATGTGCTGGCGTCTGCACTTTGTCCAATTACCAATACTAAGTCGGCATTATATTAATTTTATCTATGTATAAAATAAGTGTATAAGCTAAATATGTATGTAGATGGTTCCAAGCATATGAAATGAAATTTATTCAGCACTCGGGTATTAACATACACATGCACATATCAAACTCACAATGCAGTACATACAAATATACCTATAGTAATAAGGAATAAAAAAGAAACGTATTTTTGAATATTCCGTCCTTTTGTCACATAAAATGTAGATAAATAATTAAAAAAATACTAAGCTACTATTTATTTCGATGTCGGTAGACATCTGCTTTGCTTTAAAGACTGCACCAAGCGGGATATGGCCGCTTTTAAAATTGACCACTGTACTATGCTAGCCAAATAAGAATAGTACTGTCAAGACGCCATTTTGTTCTGCATTACTCGCGAACTTCATTACCAAAGCGTACGGTGTGCAAAAAATTAAGAAACATTTGTACTCTGTTTATTTATTTTTTGTTCACGTTTTTAATATTTCTAATCAATTTTACGCCAAATTAATTATACATGAGTAGGATTTGAAAAAAAAGCATGTTATTAATTTTTTTTTATTGGTTCAGTTATAATCATGTTATAATTCTTCTATACCGCTTAACACAGCGTCATCCTCGTCGTAGTCAGAATCATCATTACTTTCGCTACGCTTCGAATTTAAGAAATATCATTTTATAAAAATGAATATAAAATAATCTATGAATAAAAAATAAAATTTTTATTTTCACAGTTTTTTTTAAAGTTATACTTCTATTGGCGCGATGGAGAAAAATGATGAGAGTGAATTTTTACGATGCGCGCGCACACCGACACCAAAAAGTTTAACGGCATGAAGTTAGTTCTAGGTGGTATGAAAGTGTATGAGAGTGAATTTTTACGATGCGCGCGCATCGTAAAAATAACAGCATGACGTTAGTTCTATGCGGTATGAAAATTGATAACTATGTTCAAGTTGTATATTAAGAAGTATAACTTCTAACGCGTGTACATAAGTACACACAAGTTTTTTCTTTGCTGGCAGTATTAATTTGACAGTTATCGTGTGAAGTAGGCAGCAAGCACGATCCTATTCTTAGTTGGCGATTATAGTAGCTGGGAAAAGCTCGCTGAAAATAGAGTTGAATTGCGCTAACGTGTAGTGGATGGTTGTAAGATCTGTGATGAAGCCTGGTTCGGAGTACTTGCTGATAACAGACAGAAGCGACACGAAGCGAAAGCGGGCACCAACCACTACAAACTTCCATTGTCAGGCCTGCGGCAGGCTATGTTGCTCGCGCATCGGTTTGTTTAGCCACCAAAAGAAATGTCTCTCAGACAATGAGCCGTAAATTGTCTACAACAGACGCAAAGGCCATATATATACTATTTAAAAAATTTGCACTATTAAATAAAAAATTTAAGAGACTGAGCAGTTGGTGAACACAGAAGACTCTCAAGTAGTAGTTTAATATTCGCGACAAATATCTGAAGGCACTCGTTAAAAACACGAAATTCCATAAAGACGGTGTGATCACTGCAACGGACACAGATCAGGGGTTAAAGGGCCAATACGATCCTCGCTGGCGATGACTCTACCAAAGCTAACCTTTTTTTTTTTTTTTTTTCGTGGTGGAAACCTTTTATAGGTCCCCGCCGTTTGGGGGAGACGACGGGGTATGTGGGAGTCCACAGGGTTACCCACTAAAAACCACCACGGCATCCTAGCCTCGAGATGCTTATAGTGATGGCTCCGGGAACTCGAAACGATTGCCATCCGGAACCACCACCTGCACCAAAGCTAACCTGCGGCTTTCTCTAGCTACTTAGATGTACGACCCAGAGAAGAAAGCCAGAAAGGAACTACGGACTTGTTATGTTAGTATTTGTAAATTATATGAAAATTGCTATTGGATTGTCAACAAGGAATAAAATTTATTATTATGTATTAATATTAACAAACAAACAACTATTTAATATACTAGAGCTTCCGATTGATATATGTATTTATAAACTACTTAAAGTATAAATAAATAATTAAAAATAAAATAAACCTATTTTAGATATTTTGTAACATTATTATAATTATGTTTCTTTCACATATATATTCTTTAATACTTAAACTAGATAATTTTTTAATGATAAAATACACAAAAGATCTCTTACCATTCCAATATTAACTTAGCCCTAAATTGCACTCGTATATTAAAATCTGTATAACATGGCCAATGAAATTGAAAATATATTCAATCTATCAGTGTTGCTAATATGGTGGTGACATCTTTGTATAATCTAACATATTTTTTTATTATATTTCAATACGTTGGTTAATCCTGAAATTGGCACTGGTTTTAGATTATCGCATCTATAATGAAACCCTAAATCATAAACTGGATACCAACCCCAAAATATTTCTAGGCATTAGAACTATTTCAACCGTGCTGAAACTATAATATACCTAACTAATAAAGAGTAGTACCTACATAGCGTACATATATTATTGTATCGGCGTCTAAGTTCAGATAGCTCATTAGCAAGTTGTGAGTCTCACTCAAAGATACATTTCGTAAATTGTATGGTTATACTTGTATATAATATTTCACGAAATTTTAGTTTAACAACTACACATTTTGGGCTTCCTTTATCTCTGTATAATTAAATAAGACTGTAGCCGGTTTAAATTAGGATCAGTAATTTGAATTTATTATCGAATATAGTAAGCGAAGTGTCAATATCGAATCTAAACCTATGCTTGTATTGAGCTTTTTCTATGTCTATAACCTAGATGTGATGGACAGCAAGACGTCTGGTTTCGTTTGTTGTCTCTGAAAGTACTCTATTAACAAGCAAGACGCGAGAGAGAGAGAGACAGAGAGAGAAAGAGAAATATATTTGACTAGAATTTTTGTATGTTGTACAATGATTACTCTGGAGTATACGTAACTTAACGTAAAAAATTTAATTGTGGTTGGAAGTTTTATTGAGTACACCCGTTAGGACTCGAGCAGAACTCTGACACTATGGTAACCACTGCCCAGAAGAGAAAGAAAGAAGTTGTTCCGTTTTGTTTTATAAAAGGGACGGGATAAGCCCCTTTTATAAAAACAAAAAAATTTCTAACTCAAGTACAGACGCCAGCACATCAAGCTACCCCAATCTGTTAAATTTCCCCAATTGAAATTGAACCTTATGCTTATGTGATAAAGTTGAAAATCTATAAAAGAAATTTTACAGATTGGGGTAGCTGGATGTGCTGGCGTCTGTCCATACAGGTAAAGAAACATTAACGCTTGCATAGTCCCGGGAAATAAAAATACGATTCCGTAACGAAATTAGTTAACATAAACAAATACACTTGTTAAATACAATGCGCTACACCTGTTCCAATCAAAAGATCGTAAGGCAACTGGTTGTGTATTGCCTGGACCCATAACCTAACAGTTCTGATCTTTGCATACATAAAGCCACCTCTACAACGTACTGAATACCCAATTAAATGTTTAAGGGATAACAGGGATAAATCTTATTACTGTTGAGTCGAAACGTGTCAAGAATTTGCTCGGTCAGTAAGTGACTGTTAAACGAATTACCAGCAACTTAGTAAGTGGTTAATGAATTATGTTACAAGGTGTTTACTCTTATAGGTACTGAGGACGTAAATGTTACGATAATCGTTTGTTACGAGTTGTGGTAAAGTTATAGGATGAGTAACTTTGTGACGCGCGTAAATTGCATTGGGAAGTTTAGTTAGATTGTTTGTTAGCAATTAATAGACTTGACAACGTGTAGGTTAAATAGTATAAAGTAAGTATTCGGTATATTATGACTAAACGTCGTTATACTATAAAGCCGACACAATATTAAAAAAGTCGTAAATTTACTATGTATATTAAGTTCTATGCTTTGAAATTGGTTAACCGATAGTTGATTTATTGATATTCTTTGAGAAAAAACATAAATATATTTATATTTGCTCAAATTACGTGTATAATCATGATACAATAAAAACTGAACATGGATGGAAACAATAACCTAACATGTAAGTATTTTCGAATCGGCTTACAAAAGAATACAGTTTGTTATAACCATATGGTAATTAAAATTATATGTCATGTGTTATTGTCAAATATAATTGAATGAGTCAGAAAAATGTATATTAACAAATAGTCAACAGTATAATTATAAAAATCTAAATCAATACATACATTTTATAGATAAATTAACAGATAAATTACCCAAACATATCTATATAAATAAAAAGACAAGTCCTGACTGACTGACTGACTCATCAACACCCAGCCCAAACCCTTTGACCTAGAAAGCTGAAATTTTGTACAAATGTTTGCTTTATAATGTAGACAAGGAATAAGGAAGGATTTTTCGAAATTCAACCCCTAAGGGGGTAAAACAGGGGCGCTAAGTTAGTATGAAACTTTGCCATTTTTGAAGTTTAAGGCATCAAAATTGGTATTTGGCCTTCCAGTTAAAAATAAAAAATCACGTATTTCAGGGTTTTTGGAAATTTCACCCTTAAGGGCGAAAAATAGGGGATGTAAGTTTCTATGGAAAATGTGACAATTTTTAAGTTAAACGCATGAAAATTGGTATTTGGCCTTTTAGTTAAAAATAAAAAATATATATTTCAGCATTTTTGGAAATTCCAGCCCCAAGAGCGTAAAATAGGGGGTGTAAGTTTGTATGAAAAATGTGACAATTTTTAAGTTAAACGCATGAAAATTGGTATTAAGCATTTCAGTTAAAAATTAAAAATATATATTTCAGGATTTTTGGGAATTCCACCCCTTAAGGCGTAAAATAGGGCATGTAAGTTTGTATGAAAAATGCGACTTTTTTGAAATTAAACCCATGAAAATTGGTATTTGGCCTTTCAGTTAAAAATAAAAATATGTAATCCAGGATTTTTGAAAAGTCCACCCCCAAGGGCGTAAAATTGGGGATGTAAGTTTGTATGAAAAATCTGAAACGTTTTAAGTTAAACGCATGAAAATTGTTATTTGGCATTTCAGTTAAAAATTTAAAATATATGTTTCAGAATATTTGAGAATTTACGTACGTACGTATTTTTACGTACCCTACTTTATGCAGTAAGGGGGGGCCCTTACTGCATAAAGTAGGGTACGTAAGTTTCTATGTAAACTGCGACTTGAAGCTTAAACGCATGAAAATTGGTACTTAGCATTTCTGTTAAAAATTAAAAATATATATTTCAGGATTTTTGGGAATTCCACCCCTTAGGGCGTTAAATAGGGGATGTAAGTTTGTATGAAAAATGCGACATTTTTGAAGTTAAACCCATGAAAATTGGTATTTGGTCTTTCAGTTAAAAATAAAGCAATCCAGGGATTAATTTGTTGTTAAAAAAACGTAATCCAAAACTGATTCAATAGATCGCCACCAACAATTTAAGCAAACTCAAACTTTTTAAAATTAGTTTCTTATGCCAAGTAGCTTAAAATGTCGTGGTCGTTGTCGTCTAAGTAAAGATTTAGCGTTTTATAAGATTTGTAACTTCTTTTTTTTGGTAAATTGTATAACAAATTAAAATAACGACATTTTAATCGAATTGGGATAAAAACGAATTTATCTAAAATTTGAGTTAGCGTAGTATAAATTGTTGGTGTCGAGATGATCGCACCCAAAAAACATTATCTTAATTTTACTGATCTACAAGTTCACAATTTTGTAACTAGATGACGTTAATGTCGTTTCAGATCGATAAATAAATGCTTGAAATAAAAGGTAGTCCAAAACTGAATCAATGGATGATCGCCTAAATCTCACCCAAAATATATACACACATCTTAATTTTACCGCTTTACAAGTTTATATTTTTGTTAGTAGATGGCGTAATCATCGTTTTAGTTCGCGCTATGGTTTCGTTCACAAAATGTCGCAACCTAATCTAATGGGAGTTACCTTTGTGATTAATACATCGTTGATTATTATTTTACTTTATTTAACTTACTGACTATACTTAAGGACAATTGATATGTATTCTTTGATTTTGGCTTGATGATATCGGGTCCTTTTTGTAAATAACAGTAGCAAAGTAGTCTTTCATTTATTTCTTAGTAAGGTTATTTATAGGTTAGGTTTTATTCAATTTATATTGCTTATTTGTTTTAATAGTTATATTTTTTAGATTAAGCTAGAAGAAAGTAGTTACATTGGGCATCATTCAAAATTGTCGCGTACAAAGTCGCGGGCACCAGCTAGTAACAAATAATCTTGCTCATCACACAAATGTAAATGTAAAATTTGTGGGTTCTTAACGCGGTGACGTTTTTGATACTCTGGGTGGGTGTGTGATGTCTGTATTTATTTAAAATATGGTTTTTATTGACATTTCAAGTTTCAAACTTCATTTACTTTCCTATTAATTTTATTCAGTCATTATTTGGTTTTTTGGTTAACCCTTTCCCGGGCAGTGGGAATATAGTTACCACCACATTTTGAACTCTATTAGCTTACAATAAGGCCCAAAACCAATAAATTAGAAATATACCTACTGCCTCGTAAAGGGTTAAAGAACTTTTGCTAACGGAATATATTTTATAATCCAAAACGTCATTTTAAACATGTTATAATTAAGTTCTGTTTTAAGTTAGCACACCTGGCAAACCTCTGTGGATTTTTGTGTGTTGACATTTTAAGTTATGTTATGTACCTATTTAAATAATTTAAAAATAAGTACCAACTTCAACAATATTCAATAACAATTATTCCCTATCAATTTTTTTTATAACCTATCTAACATCGGATAAATAGCCCAAAACACATAACATACAGCTATTTTATAACTGACTCAAAAAAGATTGTTCTTTTAAAAGTTTAAGTTAATAAACTTGAGTCGGGTCGTCTCGGACAAATTGTGTTGAAAATAACATAAAAGACTAGACTACATCCCCTTGTGTACACTTTTAGAACACCGACATTGTAGATATTGTATACCTGACGTTTATCAACTAAACTACTTCTGGGAATTACAACTGCATTGTGCATTGAAGAAAGAACTTTTATAAAACTCTTCTAGTTAGTGCTCATTTTATAATACTTTTGTAGCTTTATGTTTCTTCATATGATAAAAGTTTAAATGAACCTACTTACATGTCTTCTAAATATTACTGGGTAACTTTTTCAATGTATTCCTTCTGCTTCAATTATAGTGCCGGAGATATTTTATCTTTTCAGCGATCACTTTTTGATTTCAGCTTTTCAGCACTTTACTATTTCAGCTAGTGGTTTTCTGGTCCTATTTCAGATATTAATTATCTTATATAGTCACTTTTATTATCATGTTTTCAGCTATTACTTTTCAGTTGCCACTTTTTCATTGTTCACTTTTCCAATTTACAAATTTCATACTGATGATCGATTTTTTTTAATGCGATTGTTCGTTTTACGTATTTTCACTAATGACCAAAGATATAATTTATATCTATAATTGGTAGATTTTCTGATGTGGCCCCAAATTTATCAAATCATAAACAAACATTAGCTTCGCCTCTTAGGGGCACAGGCGTAAACCAAACGCTCAGTTAGAAACAATTGGACGAGTATCTATGTCAAGTTATTCAAATTTACCTGTCCTGATCTTAGAGTCGGGTCACTGGATGCAGGCAATTCCATGTCAAGACGTTTTGTAGAACATTCTGCTAATCAGAGAGCTGGCACATACCTCGGCCAACGAATTAGCTTTGCCATCCAAGGACAGATACAGAAATAAACCCATATAGGTTTAATATTTATAAGACCCTTTTTTGTGTTGGGAAATAAAACACCGATAAACGGATCATATCAACTTCTCAAATACTTTGTCCATATTTCAGCACCCCGCAGATAAAGTGATAAAATCAATTGAGCTGCTAAATACATCTCACTCGCAGATTCTAAAACCATTCGAACAGACGTAGTCACAAATCGGATTTTCACTATACGACCAAATATGACGACCTATCCAACGTGTAATTGTTATACAGCTGCTACAGGAACGTGTGGATATAAGGGTTCATGTTACACTGGTGCTGATAACTGTGCAGGGACGTCCGGTTATGTGTGACTAAGTTGTTTTCCCCGGGGAAACGTGCTGATTACATTTGCGGACCTGTTGGTTGACTGCTCATAATTCCTTACGGCCAAGAATTTCCGCAGTTTCTGAATATGGAATGCGAATGTCAAACAGTTATTTTTAAATTGGATTGAAGATAAAGTTCGAAGTGAGTTCATGCGGTTATTTAACAGAATATTCTAATGTCTTGGAAAATATGTACCTAAGTAGCTGTGCCCCATGGTTTTACCCTCGTAAAACTTTATTAATTATAGCCTATGCGTTATTTGGATATATTAGCTACATATATTACAACCAAGTTTTATCAAAATCCGGTCGGTAGTTTTTGTGTGAAGAAGTAACAAACTTGCACACTCACAAACTTTCGCCTTCATAATATTAGTGTGATGTATAGTGGTTTTAAAATAAAGTAGATATTTACTATACCTACTACTAGCTTATGCCCTCGACTTGGTCCACGTTGACTTAAGAATTGAGTCCAATATTTAGTTATTTGATTTTTCGTATGTGTTAATTCAGTTGATTAACTGTCTGATGTGTCAATTTTAAACATCCAAATATCATACTGACTGAGTGACCCATAACTGGTCGTCCTGACTATGGGTGTGCTTCGTGTTCGTTGATTGCATGTTTCAAGTCTCCTGCAATATAGCGATATATTTTCCTAGTGCGGAAGAGCTACCGCTAAGGTATTCCTGCTTTAGTACCCCGCATTGAACCTCTAAAGCATTTTTAAATAATTGTTTAAGAAAACTATATTGGATTAACTATTGCTGTTGTTAGTGTTTTATCGTTTATGTGTCAACTTACTTGACATTGTGACATTGACATTCAAGTAGCTTTTTACAGTTGAGCACGAATATAGATATTTACTGTAAGGAATGTATCTCAATTATATAACATTCAAGACGCGTAGATACTATTGCTGGCCATTAAATTTTGGGAAAGTTACGTAGATAACACTTCCGTTTGGTCTGACTGTCTAAATTAGTATTTAGTTTTGTATTATATTTAATTTATAAATATTATATTTCATATCTCCATTTTTACTTTTATTGAATCATTTTTATTTCTCTTTTATGTGGACTCAATAAGTCTATTCTTGCTAAATTTTTACTCTTGTTTAGGTAGCCATCTGAAAGTATCGATTTAATAAAAATACCCAACATTAAAAGAAAAACCCATAGAAATCACTTGTTGCGTATGCAAATTATTGGGATAGAATTGTTTTACGACGCACCACAATTAGGTCAACCACCAGTTTAACAAAAAAAAACAATAACAAAGGTAAATAATTTGCTTTGATTATAATTAGAAATATTTTGATTATTTGCGGAAGCCTTACGGCTCAAAGAAACTGAAAGTATTTTTGAAGAGTGGCGGCCATTTTGTGTGGGCGCCTACAAAATAAACAATGGCCGCGTAGGGTTTTCTAAATAATGGAATTGTTAAAGCGCGGCGTGGAGAATTGTGAGAAATGTTTTTTTATTCAAACTCAAAATATCTACAAACAAAAGTTATAGTCAGCAAAATAAATAGCTGCATAGGAATTAGAGTGCGCGGGATTTAAATAACGTCGTACAATCATCGGGAAAAGTAGATGACCAAAATTGCATATTCAATATCAAATCTATGTACATATATAATAAAATCGTAGGAAAGTCAAAACTGTACATTGAATATTTTTTAACCGACTTCCAAAGGAGGAGGTTCTCAAGTTCACCGGTATTTTTTTTATTTTTTTTGTATGTACACCGATTACTCGGAGATTTATGATCCGATTTACGTGATTATTTTTTAGTTTGATGCGGAATAGTTGCCATTTGGTCCCATAAAAATTTTATATAGATTGGCCCAGTAGTTTTCATTTTATGGACATTTTTGTATGAAATTTTTTGTTTAAGTGGACGATGTCGATGATGCACAGACGTTTGTAAATCTTAGCTAGTCAAACTAGACTCATCCTGTTCAAGTGTGTCTTGGCATGAACATAAACAACAATTTCAGACGACTAGCGTTTAATACGCACGTATAAGCTTTTTTTTTTGGAAGCGCATGTAGGCGCACCTTTTAGCACCAGCGTATTTTTTATGTACGTACACCGATTACGCTGAGATTTATGAACCGATTTACGTGATTCTTCTTTAGTTTGATGTGGAATAGCTGCCATTTTTAGGGTTCTGTAGCCAAATGTCTTTCACGAAGGCTCTTCTTGATTTGTCATGTCTGTATGTCTGCCCGTCCGTATGTAACAGCAACTTTTTCCCGAAACTATAAGAACTATACTGTCGAATCTTGGTCAGCAGATGTATTCCGTGAACCGCATTAAGATTTTCACACAAAAATAGAAAAACAAACAATAAAATTTGGGGGTTCCCTATACTTACTTAGAACTGAATTAAAAAAAAAATCATTAAACTATACATGTGGGGTATCTATGGATAGGACTTCGAAAATGATATTGAGGTTTATAATATAATTTTTTCTTAACTGTATAGTTTGCGCGAGAGACACCTCAAAGGCGTAAAATGCGGGGGGCATGTAACTTCCCCCCCCCCTGTAACTTCTAAAATAAGAGAATCATAAAACTAAAACAAATAGATGATGTACATTACCATGCAAACTTCCACCGAAAATTGGTTTGAAAGAGATCTAGTAAGTAGTTTTTTTTATGCGTCATAAATCGTAAACCGCAATTTACCTTTCATTCTATCAACTCAAATACTTGCTGCTACGGAAAGAAACATTCCGCCTTTCACGGGCGAGTCCGACTCATTATCTAATCAATGATAAATAAGACCTAGGCTATCAGCCCTCTGCTCAGTAGACTCGTTGGCTAATCGATCATTAATAAGACCTAGTCTTCATAGACTCATACCCTCTGTTCAGCAGACTAGATGGCTATTCGATCATAAGATCATTCGATTCATAATAAGATCTAGTGTATAGGTAAGCCCTCAGCACACAGACTCGTTAGCTAGATGGTCATATATACGGCCTAACCTATGCGCTTGCTGTTCAGACTTTCATAAATCTTAGCTAGTCTAGACTCGTACTGTGCAAATTTTCTTAGAGTGAACGTAATTTTATGTAGTTTTTATTACTTTACAAACGGTCTTTTAGATCATTCACTGTCCCACAAGAACGTGAAAAAGAGGTTCGAACAACATTTTTTCGGAAGATGTTTCTTTTTTCCGTTCTCGTTTGTTGGGATCTATAGTTTTGAGGCGCGCGGCACCTTTCGAAGTCCTAACCATAGCTAGACACTAAAAAGTAACAAATAAAAAAAACTTCGTTTAAAAAAACCGACTTCAAAAACTAAAAAGTATAAAAAAAATATCTTAATAAAGATTTAATTTAATACATCACTTATAATATAATATTAATTAAATAATATAATTTGTATGTGCTACCTATTGATAGGTTTGAAGTCGGTGCCAAGCCCTAAGCAAAATAAAAGTTAATATTACATACAGCTTTCATACTTTGTGATGAAACTCCTACACTAAAGATTAACCTTAGTAAATAAACTTAAAGAACAATATGAATTAATATGAAACAGATGAAACTGTATCATAAAAATATATGACGACCGTCAACGACGTCTGCACGCTTGGGTTGTTTGTGTAGAAATACGAAGCTATCCCGCTGAAAGTAAAGCGCGGCGAGTGTGGTATCTACTATTACATACATTTGGCTTGGCACCGACTTCAAACCTAGCAATAGGTAGCACATACAAATTATATTATTTAATTAATATTATATTATAAGTGATGTATTAAATTAAATCTTTATTAAGATATTTTTTTTATACTTTTTAGTTTTTGAAGTCGGTTTTTTTAAACGAAGTTTTTTTTATTTAAAGGATACTTGGGGCGTGATCTACAATCGATATCGAAGCCAAAAATATAGTTTTTAGAATTTTTGTCTGATTGTCTGTATGTATGTCCGGGCTAAACTCAAAAAGGATAGATGGCTGGATGGATGGACGCATGGATTTACTTCAAATTTTGCATGAATATTACTAAGATTCGGGTCAACATATAGGTTACATATTATCACGCTATCACCTAAGGGGGAGGAGCTGTGATAATTTATAAAGTAAGCGTAAAAATAGTCTGGCGGTGAAGTGTTCTAAAGTGCGTGAGTATTAAGTGTGAAACCTAAAGCATAATATATACACACATCAACAAAGTCTAGGGATACGTTATTTTGAAATCAAACATGGCTTTATTGTTTAAAACCTATTTAGTTTCCTTAAAAAGTTTATTTACAGATTTAAACCTTGTCTATTCTTTATTCAAAATTTAAAAATTAAAATGCGAAACAAATGAAAACACGCAAAGCACAGCGCAATCTTGAGTTGTATCTAATTTCAAGAAGTTGCATTAAAATTTTTTTTGCGTGTTAATTGAAGAAAACCTGATAAATTGTTTTATTTTCTTTTCTCAATTGGTTGTGTAAGCTTTTTAGCGTCATGCCACGCCATCATTTGAGTCGAGATGAAATGTTACGGGCAGTTGGCATGTTACAAAACGGTGCTATTCAACGCGTCGTTGCTGAGTCTCTGGGCACAAGCCAAAATGTGGTATCCAGGCTGTGGTCACGTTATCGCGCTACTGGAGATGTGGCAGAACGGCACACAGGTAGATATCGTGTTACCACTCAGAGACAGGATCGATTTCTCCAAATGACCGCCAGAAGACTACCCAATATCACAGCGATGCAACTAGTGCAAAGGCTCCAGGAGGGTCAGCAGCTGCTGGTGAGCGACCAAACCGTGCGAAGGAGGCTGCATGAAGTTGGTCTTCATGCTCGCAGACCGCTACGAGTCCCAGCGCTGCGACGTGGCAATCGCGGTAGGCGACTTTTATGGGCTCAAGAACATTTGACATGGAGTGATCAACAATGGTCATTGGTGCTGTTCACTGATGAGTCCCGCTATGGATTTCATCCAGATTCGAGACGAACACGCGTTTGGAGAACTCCAGGCAGGGTCAGCCGTCTCCGACATCCACAGGAGGTCCACTCTTACCAAGGCGGGACAATTATGGTGTGGGCAGGAATACGAATCGGCGGACGAACCCAACTCATTTGGATTCAGGGCAGCATGACTGCCCATAGATACCGTGAGGAGGTAGTAGAACGTGTCATTGTCCCGCTCAGGGCCCTAACGGGGCAAGAATTTCAGCTCATGCATGACAATGCACCTTCCCATACAGCGCGGCTGGTGAGGGCCGCCCTTCGAGAACACGATGTTCAGGTATTAGATTGGCCTCCACAGTCGCCAGACTTAAACCCAATTGAACACGCCTGGGACATGTTACAGCGAAGAGCATTGAGGGATTTTCCGCCCAACTTGACAACAGAAGAACAACTTTTCGAACATTTAAAAAGAACTTGGGACTGCATACCCCAGCAAGACATTGACACCTTAATTTTAAGTATGGAAAATCGTTGCCGCTGTGTGATTAATGTTAGAGGAGGAAATACCGATTACTGATTATCAGATTTGGTAAGATTTTTATTCATTTAATTCGATTGAATAATTTTATAAGAATAAAATGTTTTTGTTCACTCAGTAATTTTCTATGGCTTAATTAATTTAAGACTTTTATTAATTAGAAAAACAAAATCGCATCGTGTTGTTAATGTTTAAATATCGGCCATGAAATTATCTTTAATTCTTCCATTTACAGTCATAACAAAATGTTTATAGTTTTCTAGATAATCAATGAAATGTTCAATATCCCTAGATTGTGTTGATGTGTGTATTGTAATTACATAATGGATGACCTTGATTAATTATCATGTCAGTCGAATTATGTCCACTACTAGACAAAGGCCTCTCTAAAATATTTCCATATTGGATTTGTGTCCATCATTTGTACACATTTGAAAGGTAAATTTGTTACATATTTAAAAAATACTAATTACTAACACTAGTTTTATAAGAAAATTGTTACTAACTAATTGGACAATAATTTGGTCTGAAAATAAAGACTTATTATTATTATTTGTGGGGATCTATATAGATAGATAGATAGAATAAGAAATACATCGGATATAATAAAGAACATAAGGTACAATGGGCGGTCTTATCGCCTTAAGCGATCTCTTCCAGACTACCGAGATATTCAGGGGCGTAAGGTCCCTCGGGACCTTATGCCCCCCACGCTATGAAATGGGGTGGTGATATTCTTTGAAGTCAGCCACACAGCATCAGATCTTAATTAATAAATGAATATATGTTATAATAAATGCTGATATGTTGCGGATGATGACGATAGCAAATTCTGAAATAAAAATATAAACTTTTTTTTGTTTAACACCTCAATATATAAAATAAGAAGAAAACAAGTCATTTTTATGATACACAGAAGAGGCACCATAATTATAGTACCTATTCAATTTTTACCTTAATATAGACAAAACCATTGCGACAAGATGTAGTGAAATAGATCTAAAAGTACACATTTCGATAGGTAAACCTATAAATAACCTCTTTGACAATAACTTAAACTAACTAAACCATAACTATTATAAATTAAATGTTATATCTAAATGTTTTCATACAATCCGTATACTTAAATATCTATACGTACCTAGATATAATTAAATATATTAACTATATTACGACTACTACAAATATTTTCTCACCAAGGGCTTACAAGCGCTTTTGTCTTTAGTCTACGTGATTTTACGTATTTATTTAATTCTTTATACACCAACATAACATATTTATATTGTATTTATGCCTTGGTTTTCTTAAATAGCAATATTATTTCAGTTTTATGTTTATTTGTTTCAGAAACCAAAATGGCCCAAATGTACTTAGTCCTCACCATCATCGCGCTATTAACTGTCTCACAAGGCGTCAGCGCAAAACGTAAGTAATTAGATAGTAACTATTTGTGCCCCGCGGTTTTACCCGCGTTAAACTTTATAAATTATACCCTATGTGTTAATCCAGGGTGTCAGCTATCGCCATAACAAATTTTATCAACGTTTAGACGTGAAGAAGTAGCAAACATACACACTCACAAACTTTCGCCTTTATAATATTAGTGTGAAGACAAAGACAAAGATTTCTTTATTGCTTAATCTGTCTGTGTACATGATTGTAGATGGTATACAATTAGGAGTCTCAACAGTTACCCGTATCGGGTGTGCATCAGTAAGGTTTATGAATTAAACATAGTACATAACAATTCTTATTATTATAAAATACATAAATTTGTGGAAGTACTCATGACCTACATTCCACTACATTTATGAGAATGCTTACGAGAAGGTTGAGGATAGTGAGGATCTTACACTTTACATAATACTTTAGTTATTAAAAAGAAACTACAATTTTCAAAAATTATATACAACATGTAACGTAATTAACGCACACCCTCAAACATCCCAATTACAATATTATGTTGTAATCACATAATACATACACTGAATTTTTTATTTAACATTTATATGAATTGTTATTTACTAAATTAGTTTCTTGGAATAATGTTTATTTTTCTTTATTTTGTATTGAATGATGGAATTTGTATGAATACTATTAAACTGCGATTTTTAAAGTCATATTACTTTGACTTGCGGTCCATCACAATTTGTTTTGACTGTACAGGGTTAATATGACAATAATTTCCGTAGTTTTAATTATTTTGGGATAAAAAATTACCTATATTAAAAATGATATAAATCGATTCAGTAAACGATTCTGAACAAACTATTTTCAGGATGTGCGTTAATTAAGTTACATGTTGTATATAATCTGTATACCGACTCTACCTTCTTCTACTAACCAAGCAATGGCGGACTGTTTCTTTACCAGTGCACGTGTGGTGCAGCGGTTAAAACATATAAGCCCCGCACGTTGATATTGCGATTGGCGGCCATCTTGGTGACGTAGTCGAAGCGTCAGTACCGTTCGCAACGACAGCCAGCGCGTACGCGTATTGAGTTCCTCTGACTTCTTACTTACTTGTATTGTTATAGCTTTTTGTTTTCGTTATCCTGTTCTATTGTTGTTAAGTTTTGTTATTTTAATTATTTTGTGAAAATGAGTAAGAAAGTAATTAAAAGCCGTGCTCGTGAAATAATAATTAAATTGAAGATTTAGCCTCAGATTATTAAATTAATAACCATTGATTGTATTAATAAACATATATTATTTTAAATACCTACTTAGTTTTATTTATTAGTTGTCCATTAAAATTGGTTAAGAGATTTATAGATGTAAAAATATGAAATAGACAAGACTTATTTCACATATATTATATTACCTACTAGGTAAGTCAAGTTCATTCAATGCTAACACATAAATTAAACTATAAAATATTTTTGCTGTCTGTACTTTCTTGCGAAAGATGACGTCACGCAGCTGTTATTGTGACAAGGTTCCATCGCAATATCAACTTGCGGGGCTTATACACCTCGGCATTTTGTAGAACAATTATTTGCACGTCTGAGTCTGGATGAACGTTGTGCCCGTCAATCATATGTTTGTAAAGCACCCTGCGACACAGGGCTTAATTACCCTAGCCCGGTAATGTCTTAAAAAAGCATTGGTACATACATACATACATAGACTCACGCCTGTTTCCCAGAGGGGTAGGCAGAGACAACGGATTTCCATTTGTCACGATCTTTGCATACTTCTTTTGCCTCGATTACTGTCATTATATTCTTCATACATGCTCGCCGGTTTAGGGTACTTCTGACCTGCCCTTTCTTGAGAACATCTCCAATTTGGTCAGAGAATGTTCGACGTGGTCTTCCCCTTCCGGTTGTCCCATTCACCCAGGCCAGGTATACTTCTTTTGTCAAAAGCATTGGTATCTCGACATTATATTTTTTCCAGGCTACGTTGATTATTTTAAGCAATTTAATCTTAGTTGTTAGTTTTATTGGAATTCAATTTGTCGGTATACATATATATACAAGCCAAATGCCCGTTGAAGTAATATGTGAATTCCAATTCCTCTGAGATACGGAGAGTTATTTCTCTAGTAGTTATGTCTAATCATCATCATGTCAGTTGAATGACGTCCACTGCTGGACAAAAGTCTCGCACAAAAGATTTCTCCATCCAGACTCAGGACAAAAAGACATGCTCACAAATATCTGCCCTGGTTGGGAATTGAACCCACGACCTGTGGCGTGGAAGGAAAGTATCTAGCAACCACGCTAACCCCCCCGTTGTATCGCCAATTATTGTATTACTAGCTGTGCCTCGCAGTTTTACCCGTGTTAAACTTTATAAATTATAGCCTATGTATTGATCCAGGGTGTCAGCTAACTCCATACCAAACTTTATTAAAATCGCTCCGGCCGTTTAGAGGTGAAGAAGTAACAAACAAACACACTCACACACGCAAAAACTCTCAGCTTTATAATATTAGTATGATATAACGTATTATATAAAAGTATATTATAATATACCGTAGGTATCGTAAATACAAGTCTTATTATCTATATCTATACATATAATAAAATCGTAGGAAAGTCAAAACTGTACATTGAATATTTTTTAAAAGGATACTTAGGGTCTGATCTACAATCAATATCGAAGCCAAAAATATAGATTTTAGAATTTTTGTCTGTTTGTCTGTATGTATGTCCGGGCTAAACTCAAAAAGTACTGCATGGATTTACTTCAAATTTTGCGTAAATATTACTAAGAGGTCGGGTCAACATATAGGCTACATATTATCACGCTATCACCTACGGGGAAGGAGCTGTGATAATTTATAAAATTTAACGCGGGTAAAACCGCGGGGCACAGCTAGTAGATTCTATAAATAGACTTTTTATAAGTCTTATTCTAATCATTGGTTCACTCCACCCTTTGTATAATATTACTTTTTCAACGAGGAAACTTTTGTGTGAAGTTATAACAGATACATTGAACATTTCGGGTCAGATTGGTTTATACAAAAAAATGCTTTGGCATTTCAATTGCGGTGGTTGTTGCCTATAAAACCTAAGAGGGTTATATGTATGTACGTAGTGACGTATTTAAGCGAGATGGTACAGACACTACCACATCAAGCTACCCCAATCTGTCAAATTTCCCCAATTGAAGGTGAACCTTATGCTTATGTGATAAAGATGAAAATCTATAAAAGAAATTTGACAGATTGGGGTAACTGGATGTGCTGGCGTCTGTACCGTTTCCCAGTTTGTTCTTATCTCCTTTTGTCTATTGTACATTATGCTTGAGTAATACTGTTTCAGTGGCAGAGAACACCAATATTGACATAGGATTGACATGACACGTTGTGAACGCTAAAAATAGACGTTCGGGCGGCGCATCCCGATATGTTTATGGATATAGGGACTTTGGACTAAAAAGTTATGAGTCATTTAATAACTGTATATTACAACATCCAATTTAAAAAAAAATTGTACAGAAAATAAATTTAGTAGTTTTGTAAGTAACATTGAGTAATTTAAAAATAAAATACCTACTTTGGTAAGTCAAATTGAAATTTTAAATTTAGAATTCAAAATAATTAATGATTCTAAAAACAGTGAACAAACTAAAACTAGCTAACTATCAACTTATTTAGTCCATTTAAGTAATTATATAGATATAGTTATAGTATTTTTCAAAATTTGTATTTAGAATTTCGGCCTGCAGTCAGTATCGATAGATAATATCCATGCGCGAGACAGTGCGCACACACAAAAGCTCTTTTTATCACGCTTTTATTAGCTTCACTTGTGTAACTAACTTTGTAGGTAAGAAAATCTTGGGATCATAATTTGATCCACTTCCCGGTCTCCGATTAAGATGAAATTTTGCACACGCTATGAGTTCTGATGACAATACATGACTAGCTAAGAAACGTCGTTACAAATCCAATATGGCGGCAACCCCAAGATGGTGGACGGGCTGTCCACCCCCATGATATGGATATCAAATGAAAGGGTTTGCTGTCAGGAATACGAAAAAAATAGTGACGTGACTTAAATCCAATATGGCGGACGTCCAAGATGGAGGATAGGCTATTTATAATGTACCCATTTTGAAATTTTAGTGCGTGTTAAAATCGTGATTTTTAGTTTTTTAAACTATTATTATTATTCCTTCATTGAATTCAGGCATCTGATCGACGTGTTTACGTGTTCTATGAGGCACGGACGTAAGACTGTCAACTTCCAGACAAATAAATTCCAAAATTAGTGTTTGGCCTAATCCGGGATTTGAATCCATTATGTTAATATCGTTTAAACAAGCTACCCCTAGACTAACGAGTCAGTCGAACTTACTAGTATGGGACTAGCAAAACGATTTTTTTGTCATTCATGGGTTATAAATATATTTAAAAATATTGTTATCATCATCATCATATCAGCTGAAAGACATCCACTGCTAGACAAAGGCCTCCCCCAAAGATCTCCACAATTGCCGGTCTTGCGCTATTCGCATCCAGCAGTTTCCACCGACCCGCAGTTTTTGTTATAAATAAGTCTAACGTTAAACATTTTTCAACCTATAAAAATACTTTATCCTAAATTAACATAATATGTTTATTTATTTATTTATTTATTATAGACACACCAACAGTATACATACACAACATTTAAATCTTAGCTCACTACATAGTTCAGTTCTTATATGTACACCTATTAAAGGCATGCACAACACACACTAAACATAGACAACGTTGACATACAATACAAGTTATTTTAAATTAAAAACAAACAAAAATACTATAACTAACACAGATAAAAATGCATTAAACACAATTAAAAAAGTTCTTATTGGACTAAGAAAAAAAAATCCTTATGCTAACGCTTCCAATATTTTACGCTTGAATGCATAAAATGCATCGGAAAAAATATCTAATTGGTCTATTTTTTTATTAAAACCATTGTATTCATTACACGCTCGCACCAAAGGTGAATTAAGTGCGAGATTTGTTTTTGCGGGTGGGTGAGAAAAGGTTTTATTTATTGGGTAACGTGGTGGTAAACGAGGAACTGCTATTAGGAGACGGTTGAGTAGATTACTGCAATTTATATTGTTGTTCACAATTTTATGCAGAAAGAGCAAATCGTGCAATTTTCGGCGATCCGATAACGATTTTATTTTAAAATGCTTTAGCCGCTGGTTGTAACTGCACCTGTGTGTGATACCTGAAGACAGATAGGCCAAGTGTCGAGTAAACGCGCGTTGAACGCTTTCTATGCGTTGGGAATGTACAGCATAGAAAGGATTCCAAATCACACAAGCATATTCTAGATGAGTCCGTACCAGAGCATTATATAAGGTAATTCGTGTTTTTGGGTGTTTGAATCCTTTAGTGTTGCGCTTCAAAAATCCATACATCTGACATGCTTTATTTATAACACTGTTTATATGTTGACACTTTATCTCCACTGTAAATGGAAGAATATAATAATATAATATAATATCTAGGAACAATGTCACAGATCATCCTAGCCCCAAACTAAGCAAAGCTTGTACTATGGGTACCAGGCGACGATAAATACTTAAATACATAGAAAACATCCATGACTCAGAAACAAATATTCGTGCTCATCACAAAAATATTTGCACTTACCGGGATTCGAACCCAGGACCACTAGCTTCGCAGACAGGAGCACTACCAACTAGGCTACGGGAATACGAATATTTTTATATCATCATTATATCGCTCGAAAGGCGTTCACTGCTGGGTAAACAATCCCCAATGATCTCCGCATTTGCCGGACCTGTGTAACCCACAATTAGCAGCTTCTAGGGTTCCTCATAGGATTATCGGTCCACCTTGAGCGGGCTTGCTCTAACTGCGTCTTGCAGTTTATCGTCGCCACTCAAGAAACTTTCTGCCCCGCTGGAAAATTCTATAATTTTATAGTTTAGTGTGAATTTTACTTAGGTAACTGTATTTAGGTGTGGGCAAATTTTGAATATAAAATTTGCCATTCGTGATTCCCACAACTCCACTATGCCAAAATCTACGACTATTCACTTCCTCTTACCTACAACTGCAACTACTGTAAGCCACGATCAACAGTATCATACAATGAGCTCTGAGTCGTGAGGCCCAGGCACGTCCCGACAAAAGTTTATAAAAAAACTAAATAAATATTTTCCACTTCGCTCCAGAGTAAATCGCTATAAAAGAGATATTAAAAGCTTAATTGTATAAGAAAGAAATATTTTGGACCAACTAACACGCTGCCATCATCAGAGGCAGGGCCTATACTATGACAAACCAGCTATGCCCCGCGGTTTTACCCGCGTGAAACTGTATAAATTATAACCCATGTGTTAATCCAGGGTGTCATCTAACTCGATACCAAATTTTATTAAAATCGGTCCAGCCGTTTAGATATGAAGAGGTAACAAACATACACACTCGTATACTCACGAACTTTCGTCTTTATAATATTAGTGTGATATGCAACTGATAAACATACTTATATATTTCAAAATACATACATATTATAGATAAATTACCCCTAAACACGGAACAAATAATCTTGCTCGCCACACAAAAATTTAAACTTTGTAAATTTGAAAGAGTTTGAACCCATCACCTGTGGCTTACTAACCAGGGTCAATTGTTAAGTAAATTTAGAAAAATACATAAATCAATTTGCCGTTAATGTATGTTACGTTACGTAACGTCTTTCTAGATCGGACGGTCACCGTAGCCTAGTTGCTAGTGCTCCTGCCTACGAAGCTGGTGGTCCTGGGTTCGAATCCCGGTAAGTGCAAATATTTGTGTGATGAGCACGAATATTTGTTTCTGAGTCATGGATGTTTTCTATGTATATAAGTCCCTATTTATCTATCTATATAAGTATGTATATTGTCGCCTGGTACCCATAGTACAAGCTTTGCTTAGTTTGGGGCTAGGATGATATGTGTGACATTGTCCAAGATATTATTATTATATTATAGACATTATTTCAATTGTGACTTAGCCGCTTTTTAATTAAGGAAATAACAACATTTATGTTGTTTAACTACTCAGCAATGTTTTGTATCTAAACTATTAATTATAGGAAAAGGATTCTTAGACCAAAAGATAGAGCATCGTAAGTTGTATAAGACTACATTAAAAAGTCCAAAACGACCAACTGTGGGTTAACGACCTTTAGTTAGTGGACGGCAGATCTACCAGCGGTACGTGGGGGCAACTTTCTCAGCGTCTACTTCGCCTTGTGCCGACGGAGGCCACCTAGTGGGCTGAGTCTGGGATTTGGGTTTAAACCATCCTTGTGTCAAGGAAGTCTGTTGGAAGCAAGTTGACTTACATCGGGTTTGTGTACAGCTTTTGCTTCAAATTGGACCTTTACTAGAGTGTTTACTTTGGGACTTGCCGGGGCGTATATTCCCCAGTTGCCTTAGAGCATCCGAAATAGTTTGCTGACGCAATTAACGCAGCCGTTAGGATCATAATTGTCAATCGCTCTACTAAGCTCTGGCTAGGTGGTAAAACCATCCTTGCCATGACAGTCCCACAAGGAGTAATCATAACGTTGGCATTTATGGCATTTCCCCATTATTTACGCCACTCACCATCACCATTTGTAGCTACTTTGAGCAGTTAATTAATAAAAACTTACATTATAAGGAACTAGATTTAAGCGATGGCCTAGTCCGCCAGTCGACCTGTCTGATCTAATAAATGTGTAAACATTTAAAACAGCAAGGTTCTTAAATAACAGCATTTTACCACTACGTATTTTCACTATATTAAATACTAGGCATGCCTTTTAAGTTCTGTCGTTTCCATATTTCCCGGCAATTTTGAACTTGGAACTGTTCTATATTCTAATGTGTTTAAATTTTGAACCTCAAAACAATGAGGGCTACCGCGTATCAATTTGCCGCTAGAGGCGCTAGCATCGCGGCAGGTCTACGAAACGTCAAAATACACTGTTTTTGTTCGGGTTACGCTGTTTATTAATAAAAACTGCGATTATAACTAAACATTTTGGTTTAAAACTAAATAAATTACAAAATGAGTAACAGCTCGATGACTGTAATAAATATTTGAAAAAATATTTAAAATCCTGTTAAAGTGTTTCATAAATAGCATGCCGCAGTGTTGTGCGGGGACTGCACAACACTGCGGCATGCTATTTATGAAACACTTTAACAGGATTTTATATATTTTTCGTAAAAACATTCGTCGCGTCCACAATAACAATGATTTTGATCAGCTATAGTGGACCTTCCGCGACAGTGGCGCCGACTGGTGAGCACAAAAACGGTAGCCCTCATTGAAAGTGTTAGGATTAATGCTATTGTTTAGTCAAAGCGTCGATTGGAATCTGTCAGGTTACGTACGAAAATGAATCTTTCTAAGGAAAATGTTCGTGCAATGAATATGTACAACTTTGGAAGAGGCCTGACACGGCTTCAGTGTTTTGATGAGTTAAGGTTCAGTGATGAAGCCCCATCTCTGCGGACTGCTGTTATTTAGAATTCCAGTGTGGATATACTAGTGTTAGTCTCAAATCTCGCGAAGGACGCCCAAAATCAGCCTTCACTGAAGATAACATCATTGCTGTGAGACAACTAATTCTCGAAGATCGTCATTTAATCAATTACCAGTAGACTAACAGGCAAGTCAACATACAAACATAATTGAATAATGTCTTAGTGAGTATTCTTTTGTTTCTGTTATTCATTAATTAAAAAAAAAACTTCTCGCATTATCATGAAATATTGGACTTATGTATAGTTATAGCTCTTGAGTTCTAAAACTTCATCTTTAAGTAATACCGAAATGTTACTTACATACCTTTGTTATGTTACAATCAAGATTTTACACATTATCAACAAGTTAAGCCTAAGTTTACTTATACCAGGTACACCATGTTACCCTTACGTATGATTACTTAATTCCCACCTAACTTAGAAACTTTAAAATAAACAGGTCCATGTTTATTCAGACCCGATCACCACGCAACTTGTTTAACTTAAGTAACAAAACACAACTTGTTACAAAGTTGAGTTACTTAAAGCCTAAGAGCCTGAACAAATGTGAACGCTCGGAACATGTGGCTAACTTATATTTATCGTCATATTTGTACGTAAAGTCAAGGTATATTGTACATATTATGTACACATTATGAAAACTTATAAACAGTTTCTGTAATATAATGTACTGGCCTTCTCTTTGCGTCTTAAACATCATAACTACAAATTTCTTTACCTAATCTTTTCAAATTTTAAAACGGTGTAGGAAAATATGCATGCTCGAGAGATTTTTAAAATGTTCTAAGTCGTGTCTGGGAGTGTCTGGGAGATCAGTTTTAGGTTTCCCTTGCCACAACTCTTTCGGGGATGTCTGTGTTATCCATCAGGTTTGTTTTCTAGAAATATGAGCGACTGATATGTTGCACATGAAAGATCTTATCATGTTGTATACACCTACCAAACTATAAAAAAATTGTTAATAATAAATATATAGAAACATAATTTGTTACAATAAATGACAATTTCACATTTGTACTGCCTACATTTATTATTTTTTTGTAACTAGGTGTGACCTGCGTTTTTACCCGCATTAACCCATTAACCCGCACTTAAAAAAAATGTGAGCCGTCACGGGACGCCTGGCAGATGTGAAACATCGACATTATTTTGTAAAAGTAATATGCAGAAAAGAATATATTGTGATAGGTACTAAATATGTCATAATGATAAAATAAAAAGTCGATTGCGCATGGTGACGCGTCGCCACACCGTACACACTACTACCGTATAGCGGGGCGACGCGTCGCCACGGCATGCGTCGCCACGCCAGAAATCTGTTTTACGTGCGGCTATAGATGTTAGACATCAAAAAAGCCTATGTGTTATTCGGATATAAGCTATATTAACGTAAAAGCTCCTATTACCGCCAGTTTTAGCTGCCTTAGGATTCACTTTAAAAAAATAGATATAAGCTGTTATGTTAGAAAAGATGTTATAATTTTTATTTAATCTTAACAAAGTATTCTTTGCAATTCAGTACTTAAATTCAATATTCAATAACGCAATAATTACTAAATAATTATTTAATCCAAAAGAGTAGTTGATTCTATTACCGACCCATAGGATGCGGCAAGATTCTATTACCGATTTTTCTACTTCTTTTACCGACCGCTACGATGATCACTTCTTCTCTACTATTAAATAAAATAAAAAATATTTTTAAGGTATATATTATATAATAACAAAAGTTATGAGATAACCATTATTATAATATGAACATATTTATTTATTGCAAAGCTTAGAGAACTTACTTTTTGTTATTTTAATTAATTAAAAATGTAACCAATCTCAGAAAACAGTCTTCAAATAATTTAAAGCTTACTTTTTCATTACCTACATACTAATTATATATTATAAATCAATAACAAAAATATTTTTATCTGTAATACAATCACAAAATACCTTTATAATAGGTTAATTTTATAATAACACATTTATAATTCGCTCAATACAGAAGCCGACCCCAAGATGCTTGGAATTAATAAGGCTAGGAGAAGAGAGAGAGAGACATTAATCAACGATATAGAATTTAATTCTTTGAAAGAAGATTTAAAAAGTTACATGGCCCTGATTCCGTCTCGCCATTTTATTTGATTTGATAACATATGAAATATAGCCAATGCCATGAAGCCATGAATGAAACTGGATAGCAAATATTATTTTACATTAATAATATGGCCTGTGACAAAATCTCTCAAAACGTCACGTTAGCAAGAAATAAGCCAATTTGTTCAAAAATATAAATTTGTTTTTGTGTACTGTAATACTACCAAAAATATCGTCATAGCTGTGAGTCGGTAAAAGAATCACGTATGAAGGAATCAATATTCTATTAGCGACCAATAAAATTAATAATAAACAGATAAAATATCCGTTTTATGGAATACTGTTACATTCGATCTCATTACTATATTATATTTTTAGTCTCAGTTAGTCTTTAATTCAGATAATAATGGTTATTTACAGTATAATATCGTTATAATAATAGGGATATTGTCTAACGTTGAATCGAGTTTTACACAAAAACTTTAAGAAATAGCTGTGTCGTTAATAGAGCTAACGAAGTAAAATAATTTTAAGAATTGAACAAGATTAAAGTAAAATCGAATGAGGTAGTTTATAATAGATATTGTTTAAAAATACTAAATGTTCTCAAAATTTAACAACGCCATGGGTCGTTATTAGAATTAAGTTTTGTAATTCGTGTTCTATTACCGCCTTAAATTAAAACATAATTTTATAACACAAAAACCAATAAGAAGTATTATATCAAGAGTTAATTTAGAAAACAAATATATACGTAACAGTTGTAATGTGATAGCAAGAAGACCAATCCATTCTTAGTGTGTTATTTTCCTTAAGTAATATTTAGGTGTACTTACGTGGCCGGAAACGCGACACTATGAAACGTGCGTCAATTTCGGGTGCGTCCCACTCATTTTCAAATTATTTCTTTCACTGGCTATTTACACACATAAACTTTACTCTTTTTGTTGCCCAACTAAAATAAATAACTAATTTTTAAGGTATCACATTCTGGAACCCTATATTATGTCTAATATGAGTGATTTAAAAATTAGATCGTTAATAGAGTACCCTTTTTAGGGGGTCGTTAATAGGAGCTTTTACGTTACTACTAAGTTTCATCAACATCCTTTCGGTAGCTTTTCCATACATTTGATACTCACAAACTCTCGCATTTATAATATTAGTAGATTGTTTTTTGGCAGTAAGTAAAAAAAATATTTGACTTTTATGTCCAATTTTATTTATTATTCATTATTATGGTGATCATAAATTATTTGTCACACTGAAGAAGAAAAGTAAAAAGACGAAACAAACCAAAATAAGGTGCTTACTCAAAGATTATTATGAAAAAGTACTCAAGATATGATCTCTATACGTCAACGCCGAACCGCAATCTCGAGTTGAGTTTCCATAATGAGTCAAGTTTCGCTCTCATGGCACCCGAGAGACATAGACTAGACAATTTCTTTATGAAAAACAACCAATGATAAAAGTAATTTATTTGGATATTACTTTAATTAAAAAAAACTGTGTTATTTTGATTACCGAAAATTCTATATAATTTCTAAGCACTTCATCATGTCAATTGAATGACATTCATGGCTGGACAAGCGCTTTCATCAAGAATGGGTGGGGTAGGATATCCCATAATCGCCCCGGTTGGCGAAATATTGGCGATATACTAAAAATCTTTCAGTGTCTATTAATAAAACGTATCCACTCACATAGTATACTTAAAATATAGTAAAAGATCACTTTCTTACCCTAGTTATTCGGCGCTTAAACTGCTACACTTAAAGACTTTGGATGTGTTGTGTGCAAAACATATTTTTATTTTTCTACCATAATCGGAAACATTAGAAGAAAATCTAAACAATAGAAAAGTTGTGCATTACACCTGCATGACTTTTAATTAGTTTAGATTGACATTAGAATTCTATTAAATTTATATTTATTTAAAACTATTTCTTTCTCATGCCTGATATGAAGTACCAGGGTAACACGACCGACGAAGATGTACAGATGCCAGCACATCCAGCTATCCCAATCTGACGAATTTCTTTTATAGATTTTCAAATTTGTGCTGGCGTCTGTACTTAGAAACAAGGGTATTGGACCTCGAGATATATATATATATTGGAGATATATATAATACTACTCAGTTAGCCATTATTTTTGTTAAAATTTCGAAGTCTATATTTAAATTAATCCCTTTGGGTTTCCACATTTTCTTCTTCCATTAATTTTATCTTCGATAATGTTTGTTAGGAAATTCTCTTGCCAGTTCAAATTACCTATCATCTTATTTGCATAACAAGAGCGAAACATTAGTTTTGAACTAATATTCAATTGTATATTTTGTATAAAAGTAGCCGTCTGAACATTGAGTAAAGAGTAAGTCCAATTATATGTTGCAATATGTTTTACTTCTCGTCTTTGTTTATCTGCACACTATGCCTGCGATATGTAGTCAATTCCTTCTACCTTCATCACTACATCCCATTCGATGGTATAGTATATATCCAACTGCCTCTTTGGTCTAGTTGCAATGTGTTAAACCGCAGATCAAGAGCTCCTGGGTTTAAATCCCGGGTTGGGCCAACAAGTAATTTTGGGATTTTTTTGTTAAGACAATTTCTCAGTATCAGTTCAAAATCTGGAAGTTTGCCATATTACAACCCCACCTGCGAGAGCATGTTAAGCCGTCGCTCTATTCCTGACCTCTTTCCGATCGTGTTGCCAGTCGTCCCTTCGGATCACGAGAGTGATGGAATTGAAAGTGCCCCTGTGTTTGCACACACACTTGTGCACTATAATATGTCCAGCAAGGCACACTCCATTAATTCCTGGCCACCGTATCTGAAATTCGGCCATTTAAAAAAAAAATAGGTCATTATTGTTATATATTTAATAAATTCTCACTGAATAAATTTATGAGGCTTTGCTCTTAAATAACATTGCTACGTATGACCTTATTCAATGTCAATTTCCGGACGTGCTACGGCGTAGTACGTGGTAGTGCAAATTTCTACAATAAACTTTACCAATTTAACTATTTGGACACCCACAATGTCAGTACGATGCACAGTCCAATTATTATGTCTATTGAAGTAGGTAACTAGCTTTCCGTAACACGTTATTGCCAAATATTTTTCTTATTGACTGAGCAATAAGAATTTTATATTGTTTTCAACATTCTCAGTGTCTCAATATTCAATTCTTTATTGCGTTTCATGGTGCTACGCAAATGATTGAATATTATACCTATGTGTACCCAGCCGTAGCAGTAACCAGTTTTATAATAAAAGCTTATTATAAATGTAATTTTATGATTATTATATGGGTAAAGTAGGGTTATAGGAGCGCGGCAATATATTAGGTCTTTACCTATGAAATTGCCGTTCTGCAGTACTGGCCATTTCAAATCAAAATAATTTTTGTTTGGCTAAGAATTCTAATTTCAAATTAATTTTATTTTAAAAACATGGATTCTTTTTTCCTAAAGTAGTCATTTCTTTATTGATTAGTGTTACATTTTCATCGCATTTCAATCTTTTTCGTCATCATGGATACGTTAAAAATTCGAGTAATTATGGAATATGAGTACCGTCGTGGCAGCAACGCGGCACAAGCGGCACGCAACATCAACGACGTTTACGGAGCTAACACTACAAACCAACGCACCACCTGTTATTGGTTTGCTCGCTTCCGTTCTGGAAATTTCGACCTGAAAAATGAACCTCGCGGTCGTCCGAAGACTTTGGTCGACAATGACGAATTAAAGGCGGTTGTGGAAGCTGATGATACACAATCTACGGCTGAATTAGCAGCAGCTTTCGACGTTAGCGTCAAAACAATATTGGTCCATTTGCGTCAAATTGGCAAGGTAAAAAAGCTTGACAAATGGGTGCCCCACGAACTCAATGATCGCCAGCGCGAAGTACGCGTCGAGACGTGCCTTGCACTGCTCAACAGACACACAAATGAAGGAATTTTGAACCGCATTGTTACCTGCGATGAAAAATGGATTCTGTTTGATAACCGCAAGCGCTCAGCAAGTTGGTTGGATCCTGGTTCAGCACCTAAACAATGCCCTAAACGAAAACTTACCCCTAGAAAAGTGATGGTCACTGTTTGGTGGTCTAGCGCCGGTGTGATTCATCACAGCTTCTTACCAAACGGGGTGAGCATTACTGCAGATGTGTACTGTGAAGAACTGAGCACAATGATGGAGAAGCTGGCGCATCTCCAACCAGCATTGGTCAATCGCTCGTCTCCGCTGCTCCTGCACGACAACGCGCGACCTCATACTGCACAGCAGACGGTCTCCAAGTTGCAAGAACTGGGGTTGGAAGCTCTCCGTCATCCGCCCTACTCACCAGACCTTGCGCCTACAGACTACTACTTTTTCCAGAATTTGGATAACTTCTTGGCGGGAAAAAAATTCAATACCCGAGAGGCAGTACAAAATGCCTTTGAAGAATTTGTTGCCTCCCGTCCAGCTGATTTCTTTAAGAAGGGCATCAATAAACTGCCACTGCGATGGCAAAGATGCATTGATTGCATGGGTGATTACTTCGATTAATACAAATAAAAAAATTCATGAAAAAAATTCGTTTAAATTTTTTCATACAAAACGGCAATTTCATAGGTAAAGACCTATTATTAAATACAGATTATTTCTTATACCATTTATAAATCTAGGGACTATATTATATGCTTCCACTCAAGATAATTTTACTTTTCTTGTTGTTTCTATATGTCTCCATTATAGGTTTCATAGTTGAATGGTTTGGCTAACAGCTTAACATGCCTGTTAAATAGCAGAAACATTTAAAAGTTTAACCACGTGTAACAGTTAAATTTTAATAGACAAATTCCCCTTGCTTATATGATCATCAGTCGAATAAGGTGATTATCAGAAACTGACTTTCTCGTAAATATAAATATATCTCGTATAACCGTATCAACAGGGGGTATTGCAGAAAAAGTCTATTCTTACGCTAAAAATGGGTATTTTTTCTATAGTAAATGTAAGGTAACTGACGAGTGCGTTGTTGTAGTTAATTTAGACTCGTTACATTGGACTTAAAGCTTATACCACTGGACTGGCTTGTTGGCCTCAGGGTGTAGACTTGTGTGATGAATTATTTGTTCTGTGTCTGGGTATAATTTATCTATAAAATGTATGTATTTAGATACATATAAGTATGTTTACCATTTGTCTGGTTGCCATAGTACAGGTTCTGCCTAGTTTGGGATCAGATGGCAGGCCCAAAAAACATTAATTGCCTATTTTAATTTTAGGTAACAACTTAGGCTTTTCCACACAAACGTATTCGTTACTTATTACTGGATTTTAACACTAGAGCAAAGTACCTGTATTCAATTTGCATAGTCAGGCTTCGGTGTTAGTTTATGTCGATGTTATTTAAATCTTATAATGCGTCAAGTTGACACATTTTGTATATATATCACGGTTGGTTTTGGGAATCAAAAACAATTTTGTAGAAGTTTCATCACTTCTTTACTTAAAAAAAAAAATAATAATAATATCTGGGCACAATGTCACACAGATCACCCTAGCCCCAGACTAAGCAAAACGTGTACTATGGGTACCAGGCGACGATATACGTACTTATATAGATAGATAAATACTTATATACATAGAAAACATCCATGACTCAGAAACAAATGTTCGTGCTCATCACACAAATATTTGCACTTACCGGGATTTGAACCCAAGACCACCAGCTTCGTAGGCAGGAGCACTACCAACTAGGCTACGGTGACCGTCCAAATCTTTGCTAATGTCTATTTTAAAACTGCTGATTATAAATATCAGCTAACCAAATTCTGTCACACAAAAGAAAAATTTGTCGTCCATCCCTTTTATCGTCTTATTCGGCTACTAAAATATGAATGAAAGTCGGTTAAGCAAGCATTAATAATGCCTTCTTTTCTTAATAACTTATAATAATAATATCCTGGGACATTATTCGCACACGGCTGAAACCACATTACTGATATACCTATTACATATACTACTTTTCTTTTGCAAATATATACCTATATAGATAACTTTACTTTCCAATGACCAAGTTCGTTCGCCCAAACTATACGTACTCTTAATTATCGTTATATTTCCACCAAAAGACAAAATACCAAAAATTCATTATATCCAAACCTTCAAGCCGATCAAGATTATTATCTCAAACATACTTGATACTTGAAACTTTTTGGCGTGTACACAAAAAGTAAACATTGTGTCACACGCGTTATGTCAACGATGAAGATTGCTCACGTTTTATGCTGCGTAATAATGTCTCATAAGTGCTTGTTGATAATGTTGAGAGTTTGGGGTACTTTAAAGCTGCAAAAGTTACTCTTTTATGTTTATTTTTATCTATAGTTGAATGTATTATGTTATTTTCTTGATCTCCTCAAACGATATGGAGATTTTACGATAATTTAATTAACACATTTTTTTTAAAGTTAGTTATTTAAACTCCTCTGTATAAAATGCGCTTCACGCAATTTAAGATAAGATAAACTTATTTTAGTTTTTATAGCATTGTTCGCAATTAAAAGCGTAAATTTCAACTCAAAGAACAAGAATAAGAAGAAGTACACTTCATTGCAAAAATAATTAATACAAAACAATGGATACAAACAAGGAAATTAGCTTATTTGAATGCAATTGGCGGCCTTATCGCTAAAAGCGATCTCTTCCAGGCAACCGATTTGGGAAATCACGAATTTAATCCAAGTAAGTATCCAACCAGTTCTCTAATAATAATAATATCTATCTAGGGACAATGTCACACAGATCATCCTAGCCCCAAACTAAGCAAAGCTTGTACTATGGGTACCAGGCGACGATATACATACCTATATAGATAGATAAATACTTATATACATAGAAAACATCCATGACTCAGAAACAAATATTCGTGCTCATCACACAAATATTTGCACTTATCGGGATTCGAACCCAGGGCCACCAGCTTCGTAGGCAGGAGCACTACCAAACCGGGGTAAGAGCTCTGCCGTTAAAATAATTTCATCTTCATCAGCCTGATATGGTGTGCATAGTCAACGTTGGATATAAGCCTCCCCAAAAGGTTTCCACAACGTTGCTATTTGGAGGGGTTTGCCGTAGTCACCGCGCTTGGAACCGGAGTTGACCTTTTAGGTATTGTGTTAAATATTACCTAATTCGCCTTAGGGAATAAATATGAGAATATATATAATTACAATGGGAATCCAACCTTGTCGGATTACAGGTTAATAATAATAATAAGACTTTATTTTCAGACCAAATGAGTGTCCAATAAGTAAGTAACAACTTTCTTATAAAGTATCACTTTCTTATAAAATATAGTGTTAGTAATAAGTATTTTAAAATATATAACAAATTTACCATTCATTGCTGCGTCATTCCATGCGAAATGGCGCAGCAATGATTGACGTAAATACAGTCTTGCGATCAAGCGAAGGATGCTGTTGGTGCTGCCACGTATTCTGCGCACCAGAGATGCGCATACGAAGCGTAGAAACAATCTACGCGATGCTCAGCAAATATCCCTAATGCACTACAGAATCGCCGCAGCCCCATCAGCGTCCTGAACGCATTATTAAAAGCAATCATAAATTATTATGTTAGGTACTAAAACAAACTTCCTACTTACGGTACTGACTTGGCATCATTCAAGATTCAAGACACACGTTTAACGCGTACTTACTACTTGGGGTTATTATTATAATATTAAATCATTTTTCGAAGTAGGCGTGTGGATCTCGGTGCCTTCTTTCACTGTTATCTAAAAGCTATAAACATGTCAAACTTTAATGTAACCAATAATGTGTAAAGCACGACCAACGAACACCCTCCCGAACGACGTGTTTCCAGACTCATACAACATGGGTTTATTCAAGGCTAGAGTGAACAGGCTCTTAAGGGTACGCGCGGTCCATCTTCGACCACTTCTTCACTTACCATCAGGTGAGATTGTGGTCAAGCGCAACCCATTCAGCATAAAAAAAGCAATCCAATCCCAGACGATTAAAGGCAAAATAATAATTTTATTTTATGTATTGTTTGATAATAAGTAAGCTGAAGTTGAGTTTAATTTTATTTACATTTAGATTTCTACGAAGTTTTATCCATGATCGGCAACAGTCTGTGTAAATTTTAACTATCTAACTATCACGTTTCATGAGATACAGCCTGGTGACAGACGGACAGACAGACAGCGAAGTCTTAGTAATAGGGTCCCGTTTTACCCTGTGGGTACGGAACCCTAAAAAGACAATCATAATATTAATACATGAAGCAAAACCTTTGAACTAATCAGCTCAAGGAATATACTTCCCAAAGATATAATAAAGCAGCAAGATAAGGTGTGCAGAGTGTACTACCGACGGAATTAGACGGCGCGAGAGAAACTGTTCTGTGACGACCACTTTTTAGTATTTGTTGTTGCCGCTACAACAACAAATACTAAAAAACAAAATAAAACAAATATTTAAGGGGGCTCCAATACAACAAGCGTGAATTTTTTGCTCGTTTTTATAGATAATGGTACGGAACCCTTCGTGCGCGAGCCCGACTCGCACTTGGCCGTTTTTTTTATTATCTATTATAAATTAAGGGGATTTTAGTCACAACACGACCATGCCAGCCCCATCATAACCTAATACAATAAATAAAAGCTTTACACTATTTGGAATACAAACCTTATATACTATTTTATAAAGTAGTACCTATAGCTGCATTCGAGACAGGATCTGATAATATGCTGAAATGAAATGAAATTTATTCAGCACTTGGGTATTTACATACACTTGTACTTGTCAAGCTCACAATGTATTACATAAACACAGGTTAAAAACAGTAATTAAAGCAACAGTTTTTTTGAATTAGTCCGTCTGTGCGGTCTGTTTCGTCACATATATTTTTAATATCCTTAAATAAATAATAAATAGAAAGTTAACAAGCTATTATTGTTACATTTAGTAATAGTATATCAAATTAAAGTAAATAATTGAAAACTACGAGCTGTTGGCTAGCGCAAAAGGCTCTCAACCAGTAGTTTAATTTAAGCGACTAATACCTGAGGGCACCCTTATGGGGTTCGGACCACAGCTCAGGCGGCCGCTGAAGTAAAAAGATGGAATTCGAAATGGGGGTCAGATCACTTGCACGGGATTACCGATCAAGTTTTAAGGGGGCAACGTGATCCTCGCCACTGAGGATCCTACCCTAGCCTGCGGCTTTCTCTAGCTACCTAAGTGGACGACCCGGAGAAGAAAGCCACAAAGAAACTCCGGGCTTGCTTTTTTCGTCTTCGTTGCTTTGAACAAAACCAACATCTATCAAATTAATTTTGAAGGTATTCATCAGCGCCTCTTTAGCAGCTCGAGTCCTGGCGCACTCCACCAACACGTGATGGATATCCTCCATTGTATGACATTGTGTACAATTGGGGCTGTCAGTTTTCCCCATTAAGTGTCAAAACTTGTTGAGTGGAAATTGTGATTGTCACTTTGCTTTATATTTATTTGTTTTTCTCTATTTGTATTGTGTGTCATTTGAATTGAGTAATAAACCACAATACAATTAAAATATAGTTTTATTAACGTTAGTATCGACCATCATCATTATAAATGAAATCTTCTATAAACTGGTATAGTTAGAAGCAAAATATATAAAATGAATAAATATTGATAGAAACAAATAAAATGACCGCTTATTCAAAGCAAAAACAAATACCTACTTTAGACCGCAGAGTGAAAATAACTTTGAAAATTTTAGTTGTTGAAAAGTTATTTTGTTTTGCAATATTTTATTAAGTAGGTTTACTTAACGTGGAGCCCTTCAAACACAATTTAAAAAAATAAGAAGGGCATCCTGATAGCGAGCCCAAAAAATATTGACTCTTGAGTAATAATGTAAGATTTACATATCTTTCTAATTAATTGATAAATTACAGATTTAATTAATGGTACGCACGATTGTGATAGTATCTTCAACTTTAAGACTACATGCATTAATAAAAACTGGATGTTATGATAATGTGTGGAAAGTGAGCTGGCCCAGCTGAGAGGAGCGATGAGCAAAGTGTCTAATGCCTCGAATGCGAACATCGATATGGTACGCTTATAGCTTATCTGCGTTATGGCACGCCATTATCTGTTTCAACCAAACAAATATTTGACTGCGTGGCGCAGCGGCTAAGATAGTCGCCTCGCCGCTTCGTGTCCCGGGTTCGATTTCCACTATTTATGTGACCCATAGTTGTTTTCAGTCAGGTCGGATGTTTGTTGCTGACTTAGGCTGAGATCTATAGAGCGTACTTAGACTTATCTCAAACTTTACTTACGAAAAACTTTGCTAAGTGTATGCTAAGCTTATACTTTGATTTGGTATTTATAGACTTTTTGACGTTAAGATTATGCTTAGCATAAGCTAAGACAGGCAAAGTCAAAACAACAATTGTAATTTCGTTACATGCATTAACTCCTTAATTACTAATTAGAAAACATTTAAAAACAGTCATAATTATGAATAACACATGGTGCGCATCGTTACTCTGAGTATTATTACTATTATTGAACTATTTAGAAAATGACGAGTGAGACATAAAAATAGATTTATCAATGATCAACAATCGACATTAATTTTTATTATGAGAAACGGAACATTGTTGTATCAGCTGGGAACGGCAATGTCAACTACTTTTTTTTAATTGTTTTCGGCCCTGGCTTCTTCGGCCTTATGAGAATGACAAATACAGTATATCAGTGTTGTCAGATGATAGTTTAGATTTATCTTCAAGCCCTTTTTTTTTTTTTTGATAAGGCAGGGGGAATGTTAATGCAAGCCACCCGCAAGAAGTGTCTGCGGGTGGGTATGTCGGACTCGCACCGACTAAACCTAACCTGCCGTGGACTTCGTCTGGCGCCTGATGGGGGGAGCCCCGGGAACGCGGGTATGCTGCTCCGGTGCCCCCCTTTTGCGCCGTGTCCCAGATGGTCGGGACACGCACCCGGGGAGGACTGTGAGTTGCCCTCCCCATTTGTCGACTCCTGCCAGTACGGCACAGCGACTGTGCCACAAACAGTTCGCTGTCTTCCCGGGGCTGCTTGCACATGGCAGCAGTAGAGGACACTTCTCATACTGCCACCGCAACCCCGAGGGGAGTAGGGCTAACGGCTGCCGCCGCCGCCCCGACGCCTCCTCCGTCTACGAGCGGGGTCGGCTCGCTCCCGATCCCGCTCGGCGGCCTCCTTCTGGAGCATGACTGCTTCGCAGAAGGAGACCACGGCGTCCCATTTGGTGGAGTCGCCAGCCAGCATCGCATACATGACTGCTGGCGGCGAAAGATCCCGTCCGATCTCAGCGACCAGGACTCGTCTCTCGGCCTCCCAGGCCGGGCACTCCTCCAGCGTATGCTGGGCAGAGTCCAGGTCGCTCCCGCAATGGTGACAGTGTGTCGTCACTTCTCGGCCGATCCGGCACAGATACTCACCGAAACACCCGTGTCCGGTGAGTATCTGAGTCAGTCTGTAGGTGACGCAACCGCCCTTCCTTCCCACCCAGGCCTCGAGGTGAGGCAGGATAGCACCGACGGCACGTTGGCGCGCGTTCAGCCGCAACTCAAGCCTTGCGCGCCACTGTACAAGTACGCGCCGGTGTGCTTCCCGCCTGTAGGCAACGAACGTCTGCTCTGGCGCCTCACCGCTCTCCCGGCGGACGCGGATTTCGGTGAAAACCGTCGCGTCGACTGCCGCCAGGAGATCAAACGGTGGAAAGCGCGCCAGGAGTGTCGCCGCCTCAAAGGATATCGTTCGATATCCTCGTGCGATCCGTATGGCCACCACACGCTTATCTTCAAGCCCTATCTAAATTTCCCCGAAAATTTGGTTTAAACACATAAATCGATAATAAATACAATGATAATGCATTGATAATGTCTAATTATTTTTTCTTTTTGTATTTTAGAAATATTTATCAATATATCTGTAGTATTTCTTTGAATACAAATTCCGTGATTTCCAATTTCTCTGGAAATCCTATACAATGTGGCATCACTCTCTCGGATAATACGGAAAAATTAAAAAGTCATGTAAGTTACGATGGTAAAGTATAATTTTGACTACTTTATTTTTATTTGGCTTATAGTGTAAGTTTTTAGTAAGTCATCGATTTCGTGGACTTAGCATTTGCTAAGCATGCACTTAGAGGGATTCGAAGATTGCTTTATAAATACCGACTTTGACTTAAGTCGAAAGTAAAGTCTGAGCAAAGTCTAAGTTCGCTCTATAGATCTCAGCCTTAGTCTTATATTTAAAAAAAATTGCTAGAGTGACTGACCACAGATCATTAATGAAACTGTTATTAATTATTAACCTATTATTATAAATAGAACGTCTGTCCGTAAGTGATCGGCGAGTTTAAGCAACTACGCTCGCGGTCAATCCATAGATGGGTGGCCGCCAAAGTGGTTTAATTTCTGAGTGTCTCCATGCTTTGGAGGGCAAAGCTGTCGGTCCTGGTTGTAGTCATTATACAATGGTCGTTAAGCCATGTCAGGGATCTACTGGGCGGCTTGAACAACTCTGTCACTAGGATACCACTGCCCATACGATAAGTTTTTAAGTAATAGAACCATTTAATCTCGATCGAGTCATATCGTTACAAATAATGGTTGATTTCGCCACCCCATTACGTGCTTTTCAACTATCCGCCCTTGATTTAAAACTTTTGGCTCAACCATCTTGTCCCTTGTGTTGAACTTATTTGGACTAAGGGAGACTCCCCTTGTGTCCAACCAGACGTCACGTCCCTAACTATTAAAGTCAATGGCCTCATTTCCTCCTGAACCAGAAAAAGGCCTTTTAGTCTCCTTTTGTCCGAAAGCGGTAGCATCCCACTAATTAAGTAATTATATTATTCAAGATTATTTACCATAGACCTGCTCTATCACGTAACCTTACTTTTTTAAGTGTTTTATCCGCCCAACCTTTTCTGATTCTTGAATATATGGGCAGTTACCCCAGTGTCAGGGTTCTTCAAGCCGCCTTACTTCAAACGTATCGATAGCTTACGTGCCATCCGAATCATGGAAACACTCGGCAAATTATCTACTTTGGTGGTCACCCATCTATATATTGACCGTTTGACTAAGTGCTTAACCTCACCGGACCGGCTCTGGCTATGAGCACTGGCATCCATAATGGCGTACGATGAACTTCTTCGGAGTTATACGTTAGTTCTTGGTGGCGTAAAATGTAAGTATTAAAAGTTACTAAAATCCAACTAGTCTGTGAATCACTTTTAGTCAATTTTACACCAAAAACAACCCGACTTGATGATTACTACAACTCTCTTATTATAACTTAATGTCCCCGAGTGTAAATTGGATTTCTTGGAAATATACCCTACCAACCAAGTCACTATACATACGGTCACACTGAAGGTAAATAGTTACTGTAGCCTCACATAGGATATTCACATAATAATCCTACGGAAGAGTTTACATCAAAACTAATGAAAATTCAAAACCCCTTCGCATAGACATTTTGAATGATTTATGTAAACTCCGTGATAGAGCTAACTCTAAACCATGTAACAACTCGGAATGACTAATTTATCTAAAATGCAAAGGTATTTCTTATGCCGCTTTTTGTACGTACTTAATAGATTATATGTCTCATAGTAAATGTCTAAGTAGTAGTCGTAGTCACAAATATCTAAGCCAGACCACATACATATTATATAACATACCTAAGCTTATCCTACCAAAAAAACTACACAATATTCTAACTTATAAATATAACAACCACTTTCTCAATTACACTTTCACTATATATTCATATAAGCCAGTAACATATTATGTATTTACGCAATCACCACATAAGGAAATTAAAACTACATATGTCGATATTACCTACATAGTCAGAATGTGCTTGAAAGTATTTCATCACAATTACCTACAAAAAACTGATGTTACAAGTCCGATAAATAAAGGAATAATCAATAAAAGTGAATAATTTAATAGATATAAACAATGAATTAGATGAACTACAGGTCGCATCCTCTCAGTACTGCAATATTGATAAATTTTCATCAATCCCGCAATGCTATAACCATTTTAAAATTATTTGTCGAAATATCAGAAGTATAAACCGAAATATGGCCAATTTTTTTACATTATTGAAAAGATCCAACACAGATTGGGATCTCATTATTCTGACAGAATGCTGGCTTCCGTGTACAAGTTCGATCCCCCATTTGATAGATTACAAATACTATAATACAATAAATAACTATACACAAAATGAGGGAGTGGTCGTGTATCACAAAAAAACTGCCCTAATATTAATAACAGAACCTACTATACTAGATGCCAATTGCCTAATGCTTAAAATCAATAATAATACAATAGTACTAGCAATATACCGACCGGCTGGTTTTAAGAATGCAAATAGATTTATCGAATCTTTGGATCAATTTCTATCACAATGTTCAAGCTATAAGAATATTATTTTAGTTGGAGACATAAATATAGATATATCTATCAGTAATGTAGACACAAACTCCTCGCCTTACTTAAATCTGCTAGCATCACACGGCATGTTACCTGGCCATACAATACCTACGCATAACCGAACCTGTCTGGACCATATAATTCTCCAAACTAGACAACAGGCACATTGTTATGTATCAGACACTTCTATAACCGACCACGATAGTATAATATTGACTATGACCTAAACCACCGCCCCAATAATAATCGAGTAAGATATTTACACAAAATTAATTACAATAACATAGATAGCGATATATTTAACATAGACCTTAACCCAGTTTATAACAGCAGGAATGTGAACTCAGCTACAAACTACCTAATATCTACACTAAATCAAGTTATTGAAAATAATACCTATGTTATTACGACTTCTAACAGAAGAAAAATTAACAAACCTTGGATTACCAGAGGGCTTTTGAAATGTATGAGGAATCGTGACAAACTACACCAGAAACTACGCAAAAATCCCAACAGTGAAATTCTAAATGTAACATATAAAAGATACAGAAACTTTTGCAATAATTTGTTAAAAAAACTAAAGAGAGAATTTGAAAAAACCGAAATAAAAAGTGCAGCTTCAGTAGGTAATAAGAAACTCTGGGAAGCAATTAAAGTAGTAACCAACACGACAAAGTACAAAAATGCTCCAACCGAACTATTGTCGGGAAAGACACCCTCGGAAAGCCTAAATAGCATAAACAACTTTTTTATTAACGTGGCGAAAAGGCTTGCAGAAAACATTGCTCTCTGTAATTACCAGTTTCCGGAAATTCATCTACTAAAATCTTATGATAAATCGTTTGTTTTGCTTCCTACTGATAATCTTGAAGTCAATAATATTATACTTTGTCTTAAAAACGACTGTGCGGTTGGGCGGGACAAAATACCCGCAATTTTCTTAAAGCGATATAGAGACCTCTTGGTACCGGCACTAGTGCAAATTTGCAACTTAGCTTTTAGTACAGGTCTGTTCCCTAACACTCTGAAACTCGCAGAGATTCATCCAATATACAAAAGAGGAAGCAGAGACTGTATCGATAATTATAGGCCAATATCAATACTACCAACTATATCTAAAATATTGGAAAAACTAATAAACAAGCGACTAGTTAAATACCTCGAATCCAACAAACTAATCTCACCGTCACAATATGGTTTCCGAGCAGGGGTCTCAACCAACGACGCTGTTCATGAGCTAGTCAGTCATATATCAACTAATCTGGATAAGAAACAAAAAGTTTTAGTAATCTTTTTAGACCTCGCGAAAGCATTCGATACAGTCTCTATTCCACTACTTTTGAATAAGTTGGACAAGCTGGGTGTTAGGGGCGTACAACAGAAGTTGATTGCAGATTATCTCGATAACCGTTTCCAAAGAGTTAAGGTCGATAACGAGATTAGTGATGACCTTGCCATTACTCACGGTGTACCACAAGGGAGTATATGTGGCCCTACACTTTTTTTGGCCTACATTAATGACCTCTGCAACCTGGAACTCCGTTTCGGTAAGATCATCACTTTTGCCGATGACACTGCCTTACTTTTTCACGCAAATACTTGGGAAGAAGTATTCAAGTATGCTCAAAACGGTTTTAATATGGTTTCCGAATGGCTAAAAGCGAATAAACTTACTCTAAACGCGAACAAAACTGTATTCATTCCTTTCTCAATAAAAAATACCGACCTTGACTCATCACTTAATATAACATACCACAACTGTCCGGACCCTAATCAACATACATGCACGTGCCCTACTCTAACTAAAACGAAAATAACAAAATATTTAGGTGTACAAATTGATAATAAACTAAGCTTTCAACCCCACATTGACTCACTCACATCAAGAACTCGTAAAATGATTTATATCTTCAAAAATCTCAGACATGTTGCAGATATCAATGTTATTAATATGGTTTACTTTGCACTAGTACAATCTATTATAACATACTGTATTTTTTTGTTGGGGTGGTGCTCCAAAAACATATCTGATAAAATTAGAAAGAGCTCAGAGAGCCATCTTAAAAGTCAGTCGGCACCTCCCCTTTCGCTTCCCAACTATAGACTTATACCAACAGTGCAAAGTACTAACCGTACGACAACTCTTCATACAAAATACTATTATTCGTAAACATATGGAGCTATCCTATAACCCCAATAATATCGGAACCAAAAGACGCAACTATGCGGTCTGCCCACCTCATTTATTAAACACAAACTTTGCTCAAAGGTTTTATATGTTTCTAGGAGGCCATCTTTACAACAAAGCAAATAAAACGTTGGGTATTTATGCACTGACGACTTTCCAGTGCAAAAAGAAAGTCAATGGTTGGCTTAAAACTCTAGACTACGACGCCACAGAAGAACTCATACGAATCATCACCTAGCAAAATATTATTTCCTCTTACACTCATTCACACACACACTCACACATACGCACATACACACACACACATACACACACACACACACACATACACACACACGCATACACACTCTACATACACACACTGGCTGGTAAAAATACTTATGAACTAAATGTTTTTGTGTTACCTCACTGAATTGTTTATTTTATCTACAATAACGAGACTAGCACAATGTAAATTTAATCCAGGAAAATATCTCACCTGTCCGAGGTGGAGGCCTGGAGACTTGTAACACAGGGTTAACCTAGTACCGGCTCCAGTCTCCACAACATATCTGTACAACCTACTTCTAACCTGCAACCTTGTAATTTTTATTCTAAAATATTTGTGGAGAAAATAAACGATATTTATTATTATTTATTATTATAATACATTTATTTATTTTCTACCCACAATAAAAACTTTACAATGTATAATGATATAATATAGTGTATAGTGTAAGATGGAAGTGCTTGTTAATTGAGCTGAAATTTGGATGAGGCAGCAAAGAAGCTTTGCTGCCACATGTTCAGATTCGAGTCACACATTAAATTCCAACCTTTTAACTGAAGCTGTGAAAGGAAACGCATTCCATGAGACGAGCGTAAAGCTTGTTTCCTGCCATACCTAGTCGTATTAAACATCTAAAATATAGCCAAGTATTTACCTCACCAAATAATAAAATGATTTAGTTGTAAACTCCGATCCTGTAATATAAAATATATGTAGAAGGAAACTTTGAAATAGTTTTAAGTTTTAAAAGTTTGTAAGATCGAGTCGTAATAAGGAGCTGGAGCTTTGAGCAGTTGACAACAGCTTAAGTCAGAATGCCAGGGGTAATTTTCGAAGCGAAGTATGTGAACTAGTTTCTTTCATTAAATCAAGATGGTATATAAAGCAGTTTGAGTGAGACGACTTCAATAAGAGCATGGTCTTGAAATGCATGTTAATTAGCATCAACGAAATGCCTTCGCGTTTATAAGTAAAATTAATACCCACGGTAAAAAAAAATGTTTTCGGCCACACTATATTTGTTTTTATCAGTCCTTATAAATTTAACATGGTTTGGGACACGCCATCAAGTTCTTTGCATGAATACCACTAAAACGTACAATATTCAACTTTATTACTCTGATATTAGAGTTTTGTACGTGCAGGGAGCGTGAGTGGAGGTAGACGTCAGGTTTTTTTCTTTAAAGTATACTTCCGATAATCCATTGCCTTTATTTTAGATATTATATTTACCTCATCAATGAGTAACTGGCGTCTACTACCTTTGACTAGTATATAATATATTATGACATAAAATTTAGTAGGGACCGTTGGCGAGTTTGATAGATGCTTGCCTTTCACGTCGTAGGTCGTGGGTTCAATTCCCACCCAGGGGCTCTACCAGTTAAGTCGCCGAACATCATTTTCGTGAATGGCGTTCACTTAAATAAAGGTTAAAAATGACTTAATCAATCGCTAAACCAGTCCAGTCCAGATTAGTAAATCAATCGTTAACGATTGATTAAGTCATTTTTAGCCTTTTATTTGAACTCCATTCACGTAAACGATGTTCAGCGACTTAGCCGGTAGAGCCCCTGGACAGTTATTGGTGCATGAACATGTATGTTTGTTATGAGTCCGGGTGTAACTATCTATATAAGTATGTATTTACAAAACAAAAGCAGTATATGTTGGTTTCTATAGTACAAGCTCTTCTTGGTTTCGGATCAGATGGCCGTGTGTGAATAATATCCCAGGATATTATACCGGTTTATTATTTGAAAGACTACGTCTGCCTTGTCCCCTACGATACAAGCATTTATTTACTTTGTGTAAATAAATCCTAGTATGGTCGAGGATTTCCCAAATATGTAAACATGTAATACCCACGCAGTATCAGAAAAACTACTTGGACGCACGAATAGTTACGCCTGTGTTGGTGTCGCAGCCGTAACACGTGACTTCTACCTCGGAAGTATCGAGGCAATTTCCATTAGCACTGTGCCACTTGTATATGCTTTTCATGTTTCGTAATAATTTCATAATTTCATTTAAATATTTTGATTCGGACACGTACAAACGCCAGCGCCTCAAGCTACCCCAATCTGTCAAATTTCCCCTGAATGAAAGTGAACTTTGTGCTTATGTGATAATGTTGAAAATCGATAAAAGAAATTTGACAGATTGGGGAAGAACACCCAACAACATGTGACTACCCAAGCTGCGTACACATTTATTTGAATTCTTTTAATGCCATAAAATTTCCACAAAATACATAAATGCAATGTGGCTGACGGCAAAGAATATTTCATATATTAACACCCCATTTCATCCCGTGGGGGGCTACTGCACTAGTAGGGTCTCTCTGTGTACTATGTACATCTGTTATTACTGTGCCTGACCTCTTTCCGGTCGTGTCGTCCCATCGGAGCATGAGAGTGAAACTTTGCTTGTGCTCTATATTGTGTGCCGCGCAGATGAAACTCAACCTCAATCTCAAACGATATTCTTATTTCATTGCATATATTCAAAATTATATACAAGTTTTGCATTCATTCAATTTAATTGCATTATATGAAAATGTGGGTAACATTACAAACACAGATAGTATTCTTTAACAAGTATATTGAATGTGGCAAGAGTATGAGCACGTTTTATAGTAATTGGCAAAGCATTGCATAGTTCCTCCACCTTATATAATATAATAGGTAATAGCATTATTCTTTCTCATGTAACAGCATTATTATGTTGATGTTCTAGTCTGGGTGTAGGTAGTGAGAGTTCTTCGGGGATCTTTTAAAAGTCCCTGTCAAATCAACATAATCAGAAAGACACCGGCGGCAGTTTATTATAATAATAATAACTTTATTTACAAAATGTTGCAGTTGCAGTTTGGCTGATTGAAATTATTTCAGGATGCACTCCCTTAAAAAGGTTTATGATATCCTCTATCTTGAGGACTTTGCTAAAAGAAAAGTTAAAAGAAAATAAACTTTCTTACCGATGTTTCACAATATGTATACGAGAATTTGCATAAAATATTGATCAATTTAGAAAGAAAAGTGAAACTTATTACATAAATACTTAAAATAGACTTAATCTTGTTGCACATGCTAGTAGTCTCCACAAAATCAATAACTCTTTTATGGAGTAGTGTATAATACGCTTCTACTAAAAACTTCCCAATACATACATACATACATACATACATAGACTCACGCCTGTTTCCCAGAGGGGTAGGCAGAGACAACGGATTTCCATTTGTCACGATCTCTGCATACTTCTTTTGCCTCGATTACTGTCATTATATTCTTCATACATGCTCGCCGGTTTAGGGTACTTCTGACCTGCCCTTTCTTGAGAACATCTCCAATTTGATCAGAGAATGTTCGACGTGGTCTTCTCCTTCCGGTTGTCCCATTCACACAGGCCAGGTATACTTCTTTTGTCAATCTTCTTTCATTCATCCTTTCTAAATGGCCAAACCATCTCAGCATGCCTTTTTCAATCTTTGTGACTACATCCTCTTTCACACCACAACGCTCTCTTACATCAGTACTTCGAATTCTGTCTCTCAAAGTCACACCACACATACTTCTCAGAGCTCTCATTTCCACTGCATTTATTTTACTTTCATTCTTTTTCTGCCATACCCAACTTTCACTTCCATACATTAAAGTTGGCACTAACACTCCATCGTGCACGGCTAGTCGAGCCTTCTTTGATACTTGCCGGCTACTCATAAAGGCGTGTAGTGCCCCATGTACTCTGTTCCCCGCATTTACTCTTCTAACAATATCTTTTTCATATTTCCCATCTCTCGTAAACAAAGTTCCCAAATATACAAACTCATTCACCTGTTCGACTTTCTCTCCTCCAATCACAATATCACACGTTGTCGTGTATTCATCCCTCTCAAATACCATTACTTTCCTTACCTACATTCATTTTCATCCCTTTCCTTTCAAAAGATTCATGCATACTTGTTACCATCACCTGCAACTCGTCCGCCGATGACGCAAGTAAAACTTGATCATCAGCGTAAAGCAGACATTTGATGAGTAACTCATTCATCCTTACACCGCATTCACTTTCTTTCAAATCTTTTAAACAGCTATCCATGAATAGGTTAAACAACCACGGTGACGCTACACATCCCTGTCTAACACCCTTTTGGATGCTAAACCACTCGGTGTATGACCCGTTAATCCTCACGCAAGCTCTGGAATCCCTATAAAGAGATTTTAGAGCTTGAACAAGGTTGTCGTTCAACTTCCCAATAGCATCGGAAAATTGCCAATCAACAGATTAAGAAAGAAAATAAAATCAAATTGTGTGCAAGGCAAGTCTTATATGCTATACTAGCTGTGCCCGCGACTTCGTTCGCGTGGATGTCGGAACTTAACAATGTATTTTTTAGTGTAAAGCGCTGTGGGAGGATACCGATACAATTTTTTTTTAATTTAACTTAGTGCTTCTTTATTTTGCCTGTGGAACCATCTGAAGCGTACACAAAAACGTTATTGGGGTTGTTTACGCGTGAAAGAGCTACGTATAGTTGACCATGGGAAAAGCATCCAATACTTAGGTCCACCCCCGCAACGGATAATGTCTGTCCCTGAGCTTTATTAATCGTCATGGCATAACAGACACCCATTATCGTCCTATCTCTATTCTTCCTTTCCTCTCCAAGGTACTTGAGTCCTGTGTCCACAAACAACTCTCCCGTTATATTTAACAACCATCTCCTAAGCCCGTTTCAATCCGGATTTAGACCAGGCCACAGTACCATCGCCGCACTCCTTAAAGTGACTGGCGATATTAGGGCAGGTATGGAGGGTACCATGATTACCGTTATGGTTTTGATCGACTTTTCCAACGCCTTTAATACCGTCAGTCACGATATCCTATTATCTGTTCTCTCCCATCTCATGGTCTCTGATGAAGCACTGGAATGGTTTTCCTCCTATCTTCGGGGCGCCAGCAGTCGGTTAGCATCGGTGAGTCCTTATCGAGCTGGCGTGACCTAGTTGCTGGTGTTCCACAAGGCGGTATACTCTCTCCTCTTTTATTTTCTATCTTCATAAATCTCATAACTCATGATCTTCAGTGTACGTATCATCTTTATGCCGATGATCTTCAGCTTTACGTTCAAACGCCAATCGACATACTCCCTGAGGCTATTTGTAAGATTAATCGGGACTTAGATGCTATAAAAAATTGGTCTGATAAGTTTGGCTTAACCGTAAATCCGACAAAGTGCCAAGCCATAATAGTTGGGAGCTCGCGCTCAGTGTCAAAGGTGGATTTAAACGATCTTCCGCCAATAGTATACAATTTCACGAGCATTCCCATTAGCCAAAATGTCAGAAATCTTGGTTTATTCATAGACACGACACTAAGCTGGCAAAAACAAATAGTGAATGTCAGTCAAAGAGTCACAGTCGTATTGCGTTATCTCTATCGGCTTAAAAATTTCCTTCCAGGTAAAACTAAGGTAATGCTCGTGCAGGCCCTAATTTTCCCTATAGTCGACTATGGTGATTTATGGTGGTTTATATGGTGATACTACTTTGACCTGAATGCAGATCACCTCAATAAACTTGACAGACTTCTGAATAACTGCATTCGATTCGTTTTCAATCTTCGTAAGTATGACCACATATCTTCCCACCGTTCCCAACTTAAGTGGTTACCGATACGGCAACGACGCACATTACGAGCACTAACCACCCTTTATTCTATATTAGACTCTTCTTCTACTCCATCCTACTTATCTTCCCACTTTCAATATCTCTTTACCAACCACAGTAAAAATCTTCGCTCTTCTCACAATCGTCTCCTTCAATGTCCATCTCACCGCTCTGACTTCCTTCACTCTTCTTTCTTTGTAGAATCTATTCTACAGTGGAATGCATTACCTCTCGAAATCAGGATGGCCAAGAGTCGCTTCACATTTAAAAGGAAAGTTCGAGAGCATATCCTTCGGAAATTCTTAGCAGAAACGCGTTGAATATAAATGTATGATTACATGATCGGATTGAATAGTATAGTATTGTATATATATATATATATATAGTATAGTATAATATAGTATGTATTGCATTGTATAGTATTTTATAGTATTGTATAATCCTGTTTTTTTTCACCATTAATCGTTACTTTACGATCTGTGCACCTACCATGCTCTCTCTGCACCACCCTAAGGTTGACTGGCAGAAAATGCCTAGGGCATTAAGTCCGCCTTTGTACAATTTAATGTGCATTAAGTGATAAATAAATAAATAAATAAACAGAGACTGACTGGGAATTGCACTGGTTTGAAAGAAAAAGGAAAGTTTTTAGGAATTATAGGTATCATTGGAATAAAAACAATATCACCGGCGCCGCAACCTGTTAATATTTCAGCTTCGATAATGTTTTGCTGCAGATTTGTGACTTTGAGCCGAGTGCCGTTACAAAGTTTGGGAGGACATCAATTTCTGAGGAGAATTATTGGTACACCGATTTTTAAAACTATTTTGTGGGCTGGAAGTCCGGGTGTGCTGAGGGAATCCAAAAATTCTACCAGGTAGTGCGTGGCGTCATCTTTTTACATAACTGTATTTATTGAGCTATATTCTTTACTATTCCCGGACGCATGAGTCAATATTTTGAAATTAATTGCCGCAGCTTGGTCATTGCGGGGAGTCAAAATAGCTCGCTGACATAGCCAAGAACCAGCTTGATTTCCCATGTTTGTGGTATCTCCGTACACAGAAGAAATTGGCTCCTGCTGTGATGTAACGTAAGAGCAGAGATTACCAATCAAAAGAAATTCCATCTTGTACGGGGTATGTGCCATCGCCTATTTTTTACAATAAATTGGCAAACTCCTGTGAATTTTCCCAGCCTCTGACTGATCGGGCTCCCTCCTATACTTATAACTATCTCTTGAATAGCCAATAAGGACCTGTTGTGACAAATTTCACGTACCCCTGTCAGGGATTTCTCCATCAGTATTTAGTTGTACATGTCTCATAAAATCTTCAGCAAACTTGTCATGGTACTTTTGCCATAACTGGTTAGCACCCGATAACGCACAAAAGGTCAATAAAATGGACTATCGCTCACGCATGCTTACGTTAGAGCGTCATCTCAATGCTGACCTCCATCTAATAAATGGCGTGCTCGGCAAGCGGCCTGGTATGTGGGAGGTTCAATATCATCCACTTTACGGAGCTCAGCAAAAGACGTAGGTCCTCGCACTACATGGACCAGACTGTGGGATGAACTCACACGTGAGCACGCCACGTGAACCTGCCCGCCTTCCTTAAGTCAATTCCAGCTAACTTGAGAGTTGGACTCTGCGATTTGTTGATGGTTATCGCGACACACACTTTTATATAGGGAACCACAGTATTTTAAACTGAAAAGGGAGATCATTTGGCACTAACGGAATCCGTGACACGAACACTGTTTCTCCCTGGGCGGATCCAGGTATAATAGTAGCCTCTATAACACGATGCAAAGTTTTGACTTGAAGCCTAGTGCCGTTGCAAAGTTTAGGTGGCTTCAAATTCCTCAGAACCATTACAGGTATACCCACACGCAACATACATCCCCTATTATACGCCCTTAGGGGTCGAAACCCCTAAAATCCTAAAATACATATTTTATTTTTAACGGAAAGGCCAAATACCAATTTTCATGCTTTTCACTTAAAAAATTACACACTTTTCATACAAACTTACATCCCCTATTTTACGGTGGAATTTCCAAAAATTCTAAAATATTTCTATTTATTTTTAGCTGAATTACTAAATATAAGTTTCAATGCCTTTTCTTCAAAAATGACGGATTTACATACAATCTTTCATTCTCAATTTTACCCCCTTAGGGTTAGTATTTCCAAAAACCCTTCCTTAGTGAATGCATACGTCATAAAAAGTACCTACCGGCAAAATTTCAAGTCTCTAACCCCAGCCGTTTAGGCTGTGCGTTGATATGTCAGTCAGTCAGTTTTCTCTTTTACATAGGTAGGTATATAGATTTGTGCTGAGAAAATTATGAGAGACAGGGTTTATTTACTACATTCAAATACATTCAATTGGACAGGCTCAATAAAACTCGAATCGTCTGTACATTCGCGTTACAAACGAATCGACAGCACAAACTTTCGATCGACTGACATTATAATTTAAAATTAAATTATAACAAATCCAACCTTGTACATAATTCAATTTGCCCAAAGAAAACAGAACATTTTAATAACCAATTTTGTACAACGACATACTTCTAGCCAACCAAGACCTTATTTCGAAACAATTCGGAACATTCAAAGTCTTAATCTTAACACCGCGAGTCAAAAGCAATGCACAACGATATCTATCGAAATAAAATTCAACTATCAAGCACAACGACATCTGTCGAAATAAAAATCAACTATCAATAATTTAAAATTAAATTATAACAATTCCAACCTTCTACATAATTCAATTTGCCCCAAGAAAACCGTTTTTTTAATAACCAATTTTGGACAACGGCACACTTCTAGGCAACCAAGACCGTATTTCAAAACAATTCAGAACATTCAAAACCCTACGTAACTCGTGCAATCAGCAAACACGGGCAAATCTTAACACCGCGAGTCAAAAGAAATGCACAACGACATCTATCGAAATAAAAATCAACTATCAACCTAGTTCATTCAGAAAAGAGATGTCATAATATGCATAATGACATCTATCGGACAGTTAGGTAGTTCAACTATAAACATTAGTTCATCTTGAAGTAACGAAATGTGTGTTATTTTTCTTCATGATTACTTTAAAAACTTAATATCTTTTGATAGACTAAACCGATTGCAATAAAACAAAAACTAAATGTTACCTCAAGTTACGCTTAATCGTTGTGTATAAAAGTTATCTACATTGCTTTCGTATATTTGACGTGATACCCGAACATATAAACAGACACACAGACAGACAGACAAAAATTCTAAAAACGCTGGAAATGGGTTCTATTGGTTGTTCTTTAATACCCTGGCTATTCTTTTTGGATTTTCTTTTGATGTACAAAAATTATTTTTCTACAGATTTATTATATGTATTGATAAGCTATGTGGAGTATATAATGAGGCTATTATTTTTATATGTTAAATATAAATTTTTATTTTTACACAGATCATCCTAGCCCCAAACTAAGCAAAGCTTGTACTATGGGTACCAGGTGACGATATATATACTTATATAGATAGATAAATACTTATATACATAGAAAACATCCATGACTCAGAAACAAATATTCGTGTTCCAGGACCACCAGCTTCGTAGGCAGGATCACTACCAACTAGGCTACGGTGACCGTCAAATATATAAAATAAAATGAGGGCTGAATATATTTAATGAAATGCATTTAGATAATTAAAAAAAGGATTCCTACTGAGTTTTATGGTAGTGTTTCGTAGGACCATCTCGTCAAACACAGCATTAAAAATATGTAACGTTCTTTTACACAGATATATTTTTTACGAACAACAGATCATGACCTGACCTATTACGAGCCAGCTGTCTCTAATACAGTTTTACAGTAACTAGCAAGTTAAACTAGAAGGAGCGCGAACTCATTCTCTTATTACTCTCCAAATCTTTCTTAACCCAGATATTAAGAGCATTACCTACACATTACCCACACACCTCTCCTCAGCTTAACAAGCGCGATACTACAAGTACTTACAACATAATGCAGCACTATTTTCCAACCTGTGTCTGCGTAACAGAACATCATTTTTCATAGACTATACACTCAGAATGTGAACGTTTAGTGAGAGCAAACATAAATCTTTGCTGGCAGTTCAAATATCTATTTGTAGTACGAACATGTCCTAGATGATAACAATAGACCTCATTGTATTTATAGTTTCCTTTATATTACTTGTCAGAGGCGGTACCACGATATTTTTTTTATTAACGTCCTCTTAGTCAAATGCCATGGTGGTCAGTCTTAGTGCAGACTAGCCATCTGCGTGGGACATATTATAGTAGGGCATTTTCTATTCCATATTCTCCTAGCCGGATCTCTATGGAGACTAGCCATCTGCGTGGGACATATTATAGTAGGGCATTTTCTATTCCATATTCTCCTAGCCGGATCTCTATGGAGACTAGCCATCTGCGTGGGACATATTATAGTAGGGCATTTTCTATTCCATATTCTCCTAGCCGGATCTCTATGGAGACTAGCCATCTGCGTGGGACATATTATAGTAGGGCATTTTCTATTCCATATTCTCCTAGCCGGATCTCTAAATGGAGACTAGCCATCTGCGTGGGACATATTATAGTAGGGCATTTTCTATTCCATATTCTCCTAGCCGGATCTCTATGGAGACTAGCCATCTGCGTGGGACATATTATAGTAGGGCATTTTCTATTCCATATTCTCCTAGCCGGATCTCTATGGAGACTAGCCATCTGCGTGGGACATATTATAGTAGGGCATTTTCTATTCCATATTCTCCTAGCCGGATCTCTATGGAGACTAGCCATCTGCGTGGGACATATTATAGTAGGGCATTTTCTATTCCATATTCTCCTAGCCGGATCTCTATGGAGACTAGCCATCTGCGTGGGACATATTATAGTAGGGCATTTTCTATTCCATATTCTCCTAGCCGGATCTCTATGGAGACTAGCCATCTGCGTGGGACATATTATAGTAGGGCACTTTCTATTCCATATCCTCCTAGCCGGATCTCTATGGAGACTAGCCATCTGCGTGGGACATATTATAGTAGGGCACTTTCTATTCCATATTCTCCTAGCCGGATCTCTAAATGGAGACTAGCCATCTGCGTGGGACATATTATAGTAGGGCACTTTCTATTCCATATCCTCCTAGCCGGATCTCTATGGAGACTAGCCATCTGCGTGGGACATATTATAGTAGGGCATTTTCTATTCCATATTCTCCTAGCCGGATCTCTATGGAGACTAGCCATCTGCGTGGGACATATTATAGTAGGGCACTTTCTATTCCATATCCTCCTAGCCGGATCTCTATGGAGACTAGCCATCTGCGTGGGACATATTATAGTAGGGCATTTTCTATTCCATATTCTCCTAGCCGGATCTCTATGGAGACTAGCCATCTGCGTGGGACATATTATAGTAGGGCACTTTCTATTCCATATCCTCCTAGCCGGATCTCTATGGAGACTAGCCATCTGCGTGGGACATATTATAGTAGGGCACTTTCTATTCCATATTCTCCTAGCCGGATCTCTAAATGGAGACTAGCCATCTGCGTGGGACATATTATAGTAGGGCATTTTCTATTCCATATTCTCCTAGCCGGATCTCTAAATGGAGACTAGCCATCTGCGTGGGACATATTATAGTAGGGCACTTTCTATTCCATATTCTCCTAGCCGGATCTCTAAATGGAGACTAGCCATCTGCGTGGGACATATTATAGTAGGGCACTTTCTATTCCATATTCTCCTAGCCGGATCTCTAAATGGAGACTAGCCATCTGCGTGGGACATATTATAGTAGGGCACTTTCTATTCCATATTCTCCTAGCCGGATCTCTAAATGGAGACTAGCCATCTGCGTGGGACATATTATAGTAGGGCACTTTCTATTCCATATTCTCCTAGCCGGATCTCTAAATGGAGACTAGCCATCTGCGTGGGACATATTATAGTAGGGCACTTTCTATTCCATATCCTACTAGGCAGATTTCTAAATGGACTATCTATATGGTCTAATATATAATAATAATAATAATATAAATTTATTTTCATTCAGATAACAAAGATCCATTTTGTTAGTAAAACATAAATCTTAAAAATTATGTTACTACAATATAATTTAACATTCACAACTCTAACATTAATGGCTTCTTGCGTGAGTCAGTGTATCAAGCTGCACATGCAGACCGATCCAGTAACTGACGTAAGGGCAATCTAGCCTGTTTCCTATGACGGCCAAGACGGAGTTCCGGCTGGCCCGCACTCTGCTAATGGACGCAGACTAGCCATCTGCGCGGGACCATTACTCTTATGACCTGATGGGACGACTACTAGCGGTAGGACCAAGGAAAAAAGTTAGGTCCATGACGGACGGCTTTACGTACTCCCCGAGGCACAGGGGTATAGTGCAGACGCCAGCACATGAAGCTACCCCAATCTGTCAAATTTCCCCAATTGAAAGTTAAGTTATATGAATAAAATGAAAATTTTTAAAAGAAATTTGACAGATTGGTTTAGCTGGATGTGCTGGCGTCTGTACAAATCCCAGACTTCGGACTGATACTGAGAAATTTTCTTAACAGAAAAATCCCTAAATATTATGGTTCGTCCGACCCGGAATTTGAACCCAGGTCAACTTCATCAGCGGTTGAACACACTCGTTTACCCATTACTAAATTTCAACATACACAATATTACGCTGAAAAATAGTCAAATTTAGTTCAGAAAAATTTCGATTTGACGCCTCCAGCGACTTAAAGAACGAAATGACCTTTTACAACCTTATTTCGCTTATTATAGTTCAATTTCTAGACGTGAGACACTATAATGAAGCTTGCAGACTCACTCTTAGTCTAAATCCTTTAGCGCAACAGTTTCGTTACTGTCACAAGCGTGATTGTCCTAATTTAAGATTCATTGAAGTTGCACCGCCACTGTAATTGCGAATATACTACATACCTACACGTGTAGCAAAATTAGTTAGATGAGATGGAAGATGAGATATAAGTGATAAGATTAAGGAATAATATGGTATATTTCTTCTTTATGTCAATAATAATATAATATAATATCTGGGGACAATGTCACACAGATCATCCTAGCCCCAAACTAAGCAAAGTACTATGGGTACCAGGCGACGATATACATACTTATATAGATAGACAAATACATAGAAAACATCCATGACTCAGAAACAAATATTCGTGCTCATCACACAAATATTTGCACTTACCGGGATTCGAACCCAGGACCACCAGCTTCGTAGGCAGGAGCACTACCAACTAGGCTATGGTGACCGTCAATGTCTAAACTGATTAATAATAATAAAATAAATACCTGGGGACAACTAACATACCGCCGTCTGATGACCACTGCCAGCCTGTACTATGGCAGACAACTGATAAACATACTTATATATTTCTTAATACATACATATCTATACATATCTATACAAATAAATAAAATTGGAGTGTCTATTTGTAATATTGAAATAACCGGTTTTTACTACATTAATATGAATATATATACGGTACATACACCAAAATAACATTTTTTACAATTTTTGTCTGTCTGTCTGTTTGTTCCGGCTAATCTCTGAAATGGCTGGACCGATTTTGACGGGACTTTTATTGGCAGGTAGCTGATGTAATAAGGAGTAACTTAGGCTACTTTTAATTTAGAAAACGTCTTTTATTTTACAAAAGAAAACGAAATAAACTAATTAACACGCGGACGAAATCGCGGGCACAGCTATTATAAATAAATTACACCCAGACACATAACAAATAATCGTATTCGTCACACAAAGATTTGTCTCTGGTGGGAATCGAACCCACGGCCTGTCGGCCACGGCCACGGCCAGTCAAACATTATTAAAGGAATCCCCGTAGAAAATAAGATTCGCTCAAAGAAGCACCGTGACATCCTTCATGGCTGTCGTCCTGACTGCAACGACAAATTTAATGGGCTCATAAGTGGTCGAATTTATCACCGACTTCAAAAAGTGGCCTAGGAGTTGACGTTCAAACGCAAAATTTCAATACTTTATGATGAGGATTATCCGAATGTACCCCCATGTGTGTTCTACGTATGGAGCTATTTAGCTCCATGGTTCTACGATTTTGCGTAGTTTTCGAGATATAATTGTTTGATGATTTTTTCGTAAAATTCACCCAACATCAGTTTTAGATTTTTTTCTCGTTCTATTGAACATTTCTGGTTCAGTTTTTTTGTGATAAATAATTAGCATAGTTTAACATAACTCCCTAAAAACTATGGTTTATCTAATAATTGCAGAACTGACTTAGAATTAGTTCGAAAGTTCAAAATTAGGGTTTGAGCTCAGGACTCATAAATTTTCAAAGTATCAAATAAATATTAAGATGGGGAGATTATGTATCTTCATTTTGCGTTTGAACGTCAACTCCTCGGCCACTTTGTATAATATTATAAATGCAAAAGTTTATGAGTATAGATATCCATACTCACAAACTTAACAACCATTTGCTTGTTACTCTTTCCCGCAAAAACTGTAGTAATATAGCTTACTAGCTGGTGCCCGCGACTTCGTCCGCGACAATTTTGAATGATTACCAATGTAACTACTTACTTCTAGCATAATCTAAAAAAAAATACTTTTAAAAGAAATAAGCAATATAAATTTAAGAAAACCTAACCTATAAATAACCTAGTTAAGAAATAAACTAAAGACTACTTTGCTACTGTTATTTAAAAAAAGACCCGATATCATAAACCCAAAAATATCAAAGAATACATATCAATTGTCCTTAAGTAAAGTCAGTAAGTCAAATAAAGTAATATAATTATCAACGATGCATTAATCACCAAGGTAACTCCCATTAGCTTAGGTTGCGACCACGGCATTGATAGGTCTAATATCACATTTTGTGAACGAAACCATAGCGCGATCTAAAACGATGATTACACCATCTACTAACAAAAATATAACCTTGTAAAGCGGTAAAATTAAGATGTGGGCATATATTTTGGGTGAGATTTAGGCGATCATCTTTTGATTCAGTTTTGGACTACCTTTTACTTCAAGCATTTATTTATTTTAACCGATATGTCAAATGAGTTCTGCGATCTGAAACGATATAAAAGCCATCGAGTTACAAAATTGTGAACTTGTAGATCAGTAAAATTAAGATGATATTTTTTGGGTGCGATCATCTCGACACGAACAATTTATACTACGCTAACTCGAATTTTGGGTCAATGACATTTTTATCCCAATTTTATTAAATTGACGTTTTTAATATGTTATGAAAAATACCAAAAATAAGAAGTTACAAATCTTATAAAACGCTAAATCTTTACTTAGACGACAACAAACAACATTTTAAGCAATAAGAAATTTCTCTATAATTTAAGTTGGCGTACATTTTTGGTGTTGACCTATTGAATCAGTCATGGATTACCTTTTTTAACAACAAATTATTCCCTTGATTTTTTTATTTTTAACTGAAATACCAATTTACATGCTTTTAACTCCAACAAAAAAACAGTTTTTCATACAAACTTACATCCCTATTTTAGTCGTCTTTAGGGGTGAAATTTCCAAAAGTCCTGATGATATATTTATAATGTTTAAATGAAAGGCGAAATACTAATTTTCATGCGTTTACCTTAAAAAATGTCACATTTTTCATACAAACTTCCATCCCCTATTTGTCACCCTAAAGGGCTGGAATTCCCAAAAATCCTGAAATACATATTTTTAAATGAAAGGTCAAATACCAATTTTCATGAGTTTACCTTAGAAAAAATGTCACTTTTTTCATACAAACATCCCCTATTTGTCACCCTACGTGGTAGAATTCTCGGAAATCCTGAAACACATACTTTTAATTTTTAACTGTAATGCTAAATACCAATTTTCATGCGTTTAACTTAAAACTTGTTGGCACTTTTTTCATATAAACTTACATCCCCAATTTTACGCCCTTGGGGGTAGAATATTCAAAAATCCTGAAATATATATTTTAATTTTTAACTGCAAGTCTATATACTAAAGCCTTTAACATCAAAATTAAGCACTTTCATAAAATATTTCATCCCTTATTTTAGTCCCTTAGGGGTGGTATTTTCAAAAACCTTTTCTTCTTCAGTGGATGCTACGTCATAAAAGGTAACTACTGTCAAAATTCAAGTCCTAACTGCAGCCGTTTAGACTGTGCGTTGATATGTCAGTCAGGCAGTATAAAATTATATCCCCTATTTTCCGCCCTTGGGCGTGTAATTTCCAAAAATCCTGAAATAAATGCTATATATTTTTAACAAAAAGGCCAAATACTCATTTTCATGCGTTTAACTTCAAAAATATCGCATTTTTCATAGTCAAAGTCAAAGTAACTTTATTCCGTAAAAATTTTACATTTATGTGGAATCGTCATATTTTTTTTACCCTACCGTGCAGTGCATGACGTGGCAGCTACTGAGAAACACTGCCAGAAAACTCAGTAGGAATCCTTTTTTAAAATAAAATATACTTAAGATTAATTACAATCATGTGTGTTGACTCAGAACAACTCCATACCAAGCACTTTTATCACTTAAATAATCAGAAATTTTGTAATATGCCCTGCTACACAATTTGGCTTTAATAATTCTTTTAAACTTATTCGTAGACAATTGACAACATTTCATATTTTTAACTGGCATGTATTATTGCGTTATTTAAAAGTAAATCCAAAACTAGGACACCCATATTTTTTCTTTTTGCAAAATAATGAACTTTTCATTCATAATTTCAACTTTGAAATTCGATGTATTCTAAAAAGACGTAAGCGGCAAATGACGTCATAATAATGGTAGAATAACAATCGATCTTTGCTTTAAAGTGACCCGTCAAAAAAAAATCACTGTCTTGTCAAACTCATTGGCGCCTAAACTTGTTTACGTTTGTTTGATGTTTTCAATTTCAAATTAAATTAAAATCTTCAATATTAAATTCGTTTCCAGTGTTATTATCCTTATTATGTTTCATTAAATCACCATGAAAGTTACGAAATTTAAAACCGTGAGTGACAATTGACAATTTGACATGTCTTGTTTGACGTTAATGTTTTCGTTTAAAACATTGGAATGCTTAGGCAAAGGAAACTACCTCGTCCGCCACATCAGTGACGTCATCACACCTTTTTTAGTTTTTATTTTTTTCCTCAGAAATGAAGCAATAAAAAAATATAAAAAAAATATATTTGAACTCAGGATACAAAAATAAAGAAACGGTATTTTTGTTTTAAGGTGGTGTCAGTTTTGAAATGTTGTCAATTCTCTAATATCATTGGGAAGTTTGTTATAGAATCTTATACATTGCCCCATAAAAGAGTTACTTATTTTGTGGAGACGGGTAGTATGCAGTATGAGATTATTCTTATATCTAGTATTTACATTATGTGTATCGCTCCTTTTACAGAAGGAATCGATATTTTTATGCACATATAGTAAGTTTTCATATATATACTGAGATGGTACAGTTAGAATGTTGACCTCTTTGAATCTTTCTCTTAGAGACACTCTCGGGCCAAGATTATAGATAGCTCTTACAGCTCTTTTTTGCAATATAAATATGGTGTCAATGTCAGCAGAGCTACCCCAGAGAAGAATTCCATAGGACATCACACTATGAAAATAACTGAAATAAACCATTCTAGCTGTGTCAACATCAGTCAGCCGTCTAATAGTTTTCACTGCATATGCTGCAGAACTTAATTTGCCGGACAGTTTTTCTATTTGTGGGCTCCATTGTAGCTTTGAGTCAATAGTGATACCCAAGAACACAGTTGATTCAACAGGGTCCAACCTAGCTCCATTAAGTTGTACATTGGTTGTCGCCTGTTTCACATTCGGTGTAGTGAATTTAATGACTTTAGTTTTCTTATCATTAAGCACAAGATTATTGGCATTAAACCAATGAACAACTTTAGAGATTGCATCATTAACATCGTCAAAATTGCTTAATTGTCAGTTTATTTTGAACGTCAGGGAAGTATCATCTGCAAACAACACAATCTCATGCTTATCCCTTACGTAGTAAGGTAAGTCATTTATATAAATTAAAAACAAAAATGGGCCCAGAATTGACCCCTGTGGGACACCCATTACCACTGGAGATCCCGGAGATATTTTACCGTTTATTTCGACCTTCTGAATTCTATTGCCCAAGTAAGAAGTCAGAAGTTCGAGAGCCTTGTTCCTAATACCGTAGTGGTGTAATTTTCTGACCAGAGTATCATGATGAACGCAATCGAACGCTTTGGACAAATCGCAAAAGATACCTAATGCATCTTGCGAGTCTTCCCACGCCGCGAATATACTTTTTAATAAGTTGACCCCTGCATCTATGGTTGAACAACCCTTTGTGAATCCAAACTGTTTCCGGTGTAGTAAATTATGTATATTAAAGTGTCTGAGCAGCTGGCTAAGCATAAGCTTTTCAAATATTTTACTAAGAGTGGGCAGCACGGAAACAGGTCGAAAATTTGAAGGGTCTGAAGTATCACCAGCTTTAAACAAAGGAATGATTTTACTATACTTCATCAAGTCAGGAAATACACCTGATGCAACACAGCAATTGAACACAGTAGCTAAGTGTGGGGCGATTATAGTAATAATTGATGAAACAGTCTTAACAGATAGACCCCACAGATCCTTTGTGTTTTTCATATTAATACTCTTGAAAGCATTTAAAATATCTTTAGGGCTAACCACCGAAAATTCAAAAACTGTGTCACACGACCCTACGCTTTGCTTGAGTATCTGCTCAGCAGATGTAGAAGAACATGAAAGAGAGTTAGTAAGTATGACTGGAATATTCGAAAAATATTTTTCAAACTCAGTCGCAAACTTACATCCCCTATTTTATGACCTTCGGGGTGGAATTTTCAAAAATTCTGAAATATATATTTTTTATTTTTAACTAAAAAGCCAAATGCTAATTTTCATGCGTTTAACTTAAAAATTGGGACTTTTTTCGTACAAACTTACATCCCCTATTTTTTACTCTTGGGGGTGAAATTTCCAAAAATCCTGAAATATATATTTTTTATTTTTAACTGCAAGGCCAAATATCAACATTCATGCCTCTAACTTCAAAAACGGCAAAGTTTCATACTAACTTCGCACCCCCGTTTTACCCCCTTAGGGGTTGAATTTCGAAAAATCCTTCCTTATTCCTTGTCTACATTATAAAGAAAACATCTGTGCAAAATTTCAGCTTTCTAGGGCCAAGGGTTTGGGCTGGGCGTTGATGAGTCAGTCAGTCAGTCAGGACTTCTCTTTTTATTTATATAAGATATATCTGAATAGGCTATAATTTATAAAGTTTGACAAGGCTAAAACTGCGGGGCACAGCTAGTACGATAGTAGTTCGACTATAAAAACAACCGATTTGAACATAATTTATACATATAGGACTTTTTTTAAGTATTGCCTATCGAAAAAAATATCAAACAAATAACGGAAATATCGCATAACATGCATCCAAAAGGCTCCTCTATTTTTGAAGAAGTTTATAAAGTTGGAAATATAGTTATGTTCTGTTGCATGAAATCTGTCTGTCTATGGTACTGTAGCTTTAGAAAACAATGTAATGATGCACAATTAAATTTTCTAAATAAAAAAAAATATTAATTAAATTTCATCTTTACGCGGGCTTTTACACTATTAAGCAAACAACTAATACATACATGTCAATGGGTAGTTACTTTATATTAGCAGTGAACCCTTTGGCGGTTGTCAGAAGTATTAATCAAATAAATACCAACATGCTAATTGTTTTACGAGCTGATCGCGTGAGTACGCGTAATAGGATTATTAAAGTAGGAAATGTACAGATTCTTTGGGGATTATAGTTTTATAGCTACGCATGAAACTGGTGTACAATTAGTCATAATTTGCTTCTGGTACTCGTGTTTTGTTTGACTGACTTGTTGCTCTGGTGGTTGGTGACGCTGTCTGCTAAGGCAGAAGTCGTGGGTTCAGTACCTACCCACCCGGGCAAAATCTTTATATCTGGGGACAATGTCACACAGATCATCCTAGCTCCAAACTAAGCAAAGCTTGTACTATGGGTACCAGGCGACGATATACATACTTATATAGATAGATAAATACTTATATACATAGAAAACATCCATGACTCAGAAACAAATATTCGTGCTCATCACACAAATATTTGCACTTACCGGGATTCGAACCCAGAACCACCAGCTTCGTAGGCAGGAGCACTACCAACTAGGCTACGGTGACCGTCAATCTTTGTACGTAGAGCACGATTATTTGTTGTGTCCGGGTGTAATTCTTGTATAATATGCATGTATTTATAAATATACAAAGATATTGATCAATTTTATGTACTTTCGGATATCTGATCTGATCCCAAACATCGAAGGGCGTACAAAGGGCGGTCTTACCGCTACTGCGATTTCTTCCAGCAAAAAATATTTATTTCGTTGACCAATGGCTACATATTAAATTATAAAATGTGACACTAATTCCATAAATTATACCTATTTATATACTCCTATTTTAATTTCACTTAATGCTAAAAGCTGTGTCATATGATTTATTGAGTTGTGACAATTAATTATTATTATGAGCTATGTACTATGTTCGCATGCCTTGAAGAGGCTAAGTAGATTAAAATAAGATATATATATATATATATATATATATATATAATAAGACCTACCCTATAATAAGACCTACATACATTGTAAACTCTATTTACTGTGAACTGTGAATAAATGAAAATGAAATGAATACCAAAAACAACTCATATTGCCTAAATACAAAATGTCTTTACGGTCTAAATTAATTAAAATTTATCAGTCAACAAAAACAAGTGATATCGGTTAGTTTGAAATCGTGCTTCTATTTATTTATTACGATATGCAAAGTTGAGAACAGCAAAAACATCCTCGTGTTTGTAATTAGTGCAGCCAAATCCATATTTATGGCTGTAAAGTATCTTTGGGCAAGCTAAATTGTATTGGGTTCACAGGGTTTACTAATATTATAAATGCGAAAGTAACTCTGTCTGTCTGTCGCGTGTTGACACCAAAACTATTGAACCGATTTAAATGGAATTTGGTACACAGATATTCTAGAGTCTGAGAAAGGACATAGGCAGCACACTTTTTATTATTCTCAATATTTATAGTCATTTAATAGCTCCAAACTGAACAGAATCACAACAGTTCAGTGGAATAAGCCTACCGGTGAAACCACATTAAAAAAAACGCGCTAATACACTACCTATTGAGACATTTTTTTATAGATAACTAGCTGTGCCCCGCGGTGTTACCCGCGTTATATTTTATAAATTTTCTTTTTGCTATAAACCTCACGGAGCCCGAGACCTTTCCAACGAATGCAAAACCGTGGAAATCAGTTCGTGCGTTCTGGAGTTATAGCGTCAGGAAGGAAAACCCAATTTATTTTTATATAGTAGATTATCCAATCTACAATATTGTATCAGCTAATTTTATAACTTACCGTTTTGCTGAAAATCGCGAAAACCCCGTTTTTGTGACGTTTGACCCCGAGTATTTTTTTTTCACGTGCCGGTTCGATGAGGACTTTTTACATTTCCTTTATAATAGTATAATGAACGATCCTACCAATTTTCAGCCTAATGGGAATTATAGTAACCTTACCCCTATTTTTTTGTCTAATTTGACCGAACTAATATGTAAATATGACATTTAAAGTCTGTAAAAGTTTTTTAGTTTTTAAATAACAAAAGGGAATGGGGTATGAAAGTTTGTATGGAAAATGTAAGGTTTATGTGAATGTTTTATAAGTTTGCGATAAGTGACATAATATTAGAAACGGATTTTCGGAGTCATTACAAAATGTGCGGATGAAGTCACGGACACAGCTAGTAGTATCATAAATGCAAAAATATGTGTGTATGAGTTGAGATAATGATTCGCTTTCACACTGACACAGCGATGCTTGCTGATGTTCAGACATACTGCTGGGAGCTGTTAGTAAACAATGTAAATAAAAATATTCAAAGTAGAATTTATTTCGTTAGTAACCTTGGTTCCCAACCCACATAAAATAATACAAAACTCTTCTTACACAAATGTTATCAGCCGAAAGACGTCCACTGCTGGCAAAGGCCTCCCACAAAGATCTTCACAATTGCCGGTCTTGTGCTACCAGCATATATATTTCAAGTTAGATCCCCACTGAAGACTATTTCTCTGCCCTATAAATAGCTATTTAAAATAATAATTCGATGTTCATTTTTAAATGATCCCACGACACCTATAGACATTTAATGAAAGCGGGCGTAGTCTCAAAAAAATTACCTGTCTCTACTCACAAAGTTCAATGTCATTAAAAACATACATACTCGAGACTACCAAAAGTACTTGCATAGGCTTTTTATGCCGACATAAATTGGTTATTGTTTTAGGGAGATGACTCGAAGCCTAAAAAAATAAAATTTGTGGTTCCCTTAAACTTGCGCGAAAAGGTTTAGAGGACAATGTGAAGAATACATCTAATTTTAAGACTGATTTTATTATGTGATATTAACTAAGTTATGTTCTTTATAAATAAAATGAACGGTTACATATTCTCTCTTTTTTTAAAGTTGACGTTTGCAGTTAGCCTTCACCAGTAGCTTTCACTGCTTCGCCAGACAATGAAGCTATGGCTCAAGCCAGCCATAGTAAATAAAACTACAAACTAGGTAACCCGCGCCAAAGGGAAACCTCTTTAGGGTTCAGACCTCGACCTCGAGGAGTTACAGACATGAGGGTGAATGAGAGAGTGGATTTACGCACGGGCGTATATCACCGCTAACTTTCAGACTCCGTACTGCTAATAGGTATTTTCTTGGCAGAAAAATACCAACGACAGCTTTTTCCCGATCCGTGATTTATATCCTTTAGTATCTACGGCTAAACAAGCTACCGCTAGACCAACGGGGCAGTTACATTGTATAAATAATATATCACAACAAAAGGTGTAATGCTCACAGTGTCTATGATACCATATTTGCGGAGTAAGCTGGTGAATGCGTAACGATAGCGATACGAAAAGTGTGATCGGGGGAGGCGAACGGAAGTTGAGATTGCGATATAAGTTAGTAAAGAAGTGAAGAGAGTTACGTGTCGTATATTACTGTAGGGGCAAGAGAGAGAGAGAGCACACATTTTCTTTCTCTCTTTCTATCATAGCCAGTTACTTTGCGTATATCTAAGTTTTATATCAGCCAGTCTATACGTCCTTTACTCAAATCCTGTTTATTTATGTCAATCCACTTGGTATTATTATTTTTATCATCATCGTCATATTAATGCAAATAGGAGTTTGTTTGCCAACTTTGTTTTCTAGCCCATCTCTACTAGGTCGGTCTATAATAATATTTATAATTATAGGGCATGGTTCGCAGTCCGCTATTAGAGGTGCCGCGTTGCGCCACTGATCCTCTCCAGGAGTATATATTTTATCCATATCTCCCAGATGAATGGTTGTCTACCACCGTGCGTTTCTCAAGAAACTTTTTACCACACACAACGTCTCTGTGGAATCAACTAGGCGCGGAGAAAAGAAGAGAGCCTATTATCGGTCACCGTAGCCTAGTTGGCAGTGCTCCTGCTTACGAAGCTGGTGGTCCTGGGTTCGAATCCCGGTATGTGCAAATATTTGTGTGATGAGCACGAATATTTGTTTCTGAGTCAAGTTGAAACGCTTGCTCGTTTGCCTCGCTCTTCTATACATAAAAAAGTACAGACGCCAGCACATCCAGCTACCCCAATATGTCAAATTTCTTTTATAGATTATCATCTTTATTACAAAAGCATAAGTTTCACTTTCAATTGGGGATATTTGACAGATTGGGGTAACTTGATGTGCTGGCATCTGTGCATAACTCCATACCATTAATAGAGTACCATTTCCAACACATATTTCATTCATGATTTTTTAGACATGTAACTAATCCTTTGACTCAGTACACGGATTAGGAACAAGCTAACTGGTCCATCGTAACGCATAGTTGATCCGATTAATGCCAGTATCGAGTAGGGCCGAACGAAATGATGCAACGTCCAAATATCCAGAACTATCTGTTGCATAACTCGCTGTTTCGATGTTGTTCATTGAGAGTTGAGCTATGAACATTTCGGCCACGGCGGCCAGTCTTAATAGAGAGTAGCCATCTGCGCGTGACATCTTATAAGTTCACAGGTGTGTGCGCAAACACAGGGGCACTTTTTGTTCAATCACTCTCATGATTCGATGGGAGGACTAGCAAAACGATCGGAAAGAGGTCAGGTTCAGGACCGACGGCTTTAAGTGGTCTCCGAAGCACGGGGGTATAATACTCTCAGTCTTCGGGCTGATATTGAGATATTTTTTAATTTTACAGAAAATTCTAATCTTGGCCGGACCAAGGATTTGAATCCAGGGCCTCGTTATTTTCCTTTGAGGCAACTAGCTTTCCCAGTACACTACACAGACCAAATTAGTTTTAAGTGTCACTTTATAAGATAATTCTTGTGTTTATTCGTGTTTTTGGTAATTTTTAAATAAATAAATCAAATTCTCTTCAATGGAATATTTCTGTTATTGTGTTAACAAACCGTCTGAAGCACTTCCGCATGAAATTAGACAATCGCCGACGGCTTAATTAAGCAATGTTTGCATGCAAAGTCCAACGTAGCTCTAACAATATTTTACATAACGCCGTAGTGGCGTTGTGTAAAATGTTGCTATCATCAAAATAATTTCCAAATTCAAGGAAAATTGTATTTATACAATACCAGCTTTAGCCGAGTGCGCCAAAGTTCACCTAAATTTTCAACTCCGATAATTGGAAATCGGGAAATGTCCTTCCTAACATTTTTCATCCTAACAATTTCTGTCTCTGATGTTCATAATTCCGAAGTAGGTACTCAATTTCATAATGTCAGTAGCAATAAACATCAATTATACTTTTATTTGTTCTCCTATATTTTCTCAACATAACCATTTTTTACACTATTATTCAAAGTCATATCTTTTTTGTACTTTTATGAAATAATTTGGGTTAGGTTAGGTTAGAACAGAGACCATTTAGCGCTATCTCCTTCGAGGCGGCGAGTCTCCTTGCCGGATCACCACCGTGGGAACTCGAAGCGAGAGCCCTCGCATCACTATACAGGTGGCGTGAGGAGGCGCTTGAACGAGGCTTTCGACCCATACTGCGCGAAATCGAAATGCGGTCGGAGCTTCGCCGTGACACGGTGGTGCTGTGGAGTCAGCGACTTGCGCAACCAAGCGCGGGGCACGCCACAATAGTGGCGGTAAGACCCATCATGGAGGAATGGCTGGAGAGAAGGCACGGCGCCCTCACTTATCGGCTTACGCAGGTACTCTCGGATCATGGGTGCTTCGGGAGGTACCTGCATCGCATAGGCCGAGAAGAGACGCCTGGTTGACACCATTGTGGTGGCCCGGTTGACACGGCGCTTCACACATTGGCGGAATGCCCAGCTTGGGAGACACAGCGCCGTGTTCTCGGGGCTGCAATGGGTGCGGTTGACATCTCGCTTGCAACGGTGACCAAATTCATGGTTGCGAGCGAGAATGCCTGGAGTATCGTCGCCACCTTTTGCGAGGAGGTGATGGTAGCAAAAGAGGTGGCGGAGCGAGAACGGGAGGCATTGTCTTCCCGCCCAAGCCGCGCTAGGAGAACCGGGCGTCGGAGGGAGCATATCGCCAATCTCCGGCCTCCATGAGGAGAGGCCTGCGGATGGTGGACATGGGGCAGTCCACCATCCGACCAGAATAGGCCCGAGACGGTGGCGCGCCGTGTTCCGCGCGCGCCTCTCTTGAAGAGGGGGACATGGATGTCCCCAACAAAAGTGAGGCTCACTGAAAAGTGAGCCAGCACCTGTCCAGGCTGCGGTGAATGCGCGAGCGAATCCCGTGGTCTGGACTAAAGGTGGCTGAGGAACACCGTGGGGTTTTAGTCGGTAAACCCAGCCCTACCATCTGGCTGGGAGTCCGACATACCCCGTCGCTTCCCCAGCGGCGGGACGATCTATAAAGGATTTCCCCACGTAAAAAAAAAATTTAGCGCTAGATAGAGACAAAACCGACTACTTCACACCCGGAGTTGTAACACTATTTTGATCCGGGAATCATATCCGGTGCCCTAATAGCTACTGCAAAACCAATGAGGCAGTTTAAACAAGTAGTACTGAGGTTCGTAAACAATAAAAATAAGTTAGTTTGTACCCTTGTACAAACTACAGTTTGTACAAGTTATCAACTTAGATAACTTGTATAAACTGTCGTCTCTCTTATGAGAGACGGCAGTTCATACAAGTATTGTTCAAATATAAAATAAAATTGCCGGAATAGAAATAAAGTCTAACTAAAGATCACAAAAAGTCCATTGGCATAAAAACTTCGTCAATATACAATCGTTATCTTTGTTGCAATGGGTTCCAATAAAAATTAAATGTGCACCTTGATGGGAATTATAATAACAAAAAGCTATGTTTATGAGTTAAAAGTTTTCTAACCTTTGTGACTTTACACAAGTTTTAATGTTCAATTCAAAGAAGAAGGAGATTACTCAATGCCATGTCTTGTGTTTTAACTGGCCTGTTGGGCTACTACTTAGTAACCCTGCCTGCTACCCCAAAGGTCGTGGGTACGATCCCCACCCAAAACAAGTCTTTGTATGATGAGCACGATTATTTGTTCTGTTCCTGGGTGCAATTTATCTCTAATATGTATGTATTTAGAAATATATAAGTATGTTTTTCAGTTGTCGGGTTGCCATAGTACAGGCTCGGTCCAGATTGGGATCAGAAGGCTGTACTGTATGTTATTTGTCCATAGATTTTATATGTAATCGTAGTTTAAGTTTTTTTTATAGAAAAGTTATTTTTAGCCCAACAGAATACCGTGTTTCTCTGTCACGCAAAAACTACGGAACGGCTTTTGATGAATATTCATAGTAATTTAGCTTATACCTCCGAATTACACATAGCCTATCCTACTAATATTATAAGTGAGTTTGTGAGTAAGTATTGTATGGATGTATGGATGTTTGTTACTCTTTCACGTAAAAACTGCTTCAGAGTAATATCGCTTATAGTTCGGAATACCACATAGGCTATAATTTATAAAGTTTGAAGTGGATGAAACCCTACAAGCGGTTTCACCTTAAGTCAGTGGTATGTTTGTAAAACAGTGCTTGTAAATTAAAACTTCTTAATAGAACGTCTCGATGGGAGTAAATAAATAAATAAATATCCGTACACATATTAGGGATACTAGACTAACTGAGAGAAATACTTTAATACTTTATTTTTGTAAATACATTGTACATTGTACAAGTACCCCGCAACACAGAGTTTAGATGCACTAGTGCGGGAGATATCTTTAAAAATAATACATAAAACATACAGAACATATACAACATGTAACGTAATTACCGCACACCCTCAGACACCCCAATTAGAATATTAGGTTGTAATCATAATACATACACTGAATCTTTTATTTAACATGTATATGCATTGTTATTTACTAAATTAATTTCTGGGAATGATGGATTTATATGAGTACAAATAAAACTGCAATTTCCAAAGTCCTATTATTAGCCTTACGGTCCATTTCAATTTATTTTGACTGTATAGTGTTAATATGACAATAATTTCCGAAGTTGTAACTATTTTGGAAAAAAATAACCTATATTAAAAATGATATAAATTGATTCAGTAAACGATTCTGAACAAACTATTTTCAGGATGTGCGTTAATTAAGTAACATGTTGTAGACATGTTCTTGAATAAATATATATTTGTCATGTGCGATGGGCAGGTTCACTAGCGATTGAGTCGCGGCGGTCATCGCTAAATAAGTAAAATAAAACCAAACGGTAATGGGTCCTATGTGATTCCAGCGATACGGTCTGGACAACAATTGGTACGCATAGTGGGTACCTATAGCGTACGTGTTTCTTATTGTTATGTTACAAGATCTCATTAGTTATTTAATCCCAGATACATGAACTTCTATACATATATGCCCGGTTCCTTTATTTTACGATCCGTCATTGGACCAACGTTACCATCCGTAATTCAGCTACCGATACCGATGCAAAACTAGTGTTCCACAATGCCCTACCTGCGACGAACATCCGTAGTTTAAACCACCTACGACTCGTTCCGCGATGAACCTCTCGCTCCTCTTCACGATTAGTTATAACAAAACGTCGTACGTCAATTATGCGACTAAAATCATTTATTATTCTGTAATATTATGTGAGTAATAGTACAAATTACTGTACTTATAGCTACAGTAATAATTTAATTTGCGTTTTAGGTTTAAAATATTTATAAATCATTACTATTGAAAATTTGATGTTACGAGTGCATGGTGTGAACAAAACGCGTAACAGGAAAGCGCATGGCGCATGCGTCTGTCGTCTGACGTCTGTCCAAGAGTATTTCATGGTTTCTAAATAAGTTTTTAAATTGAGTATTTAATCTAAGGTTTGTGGTTATGAAATCTTAGAAGATAGAAAAATAATCAACCCTTTCTAACGGAAAACAAAGCCATGAATTCTCTATCAGTTTCAGAGCTAGACATCACGGAAATCTCCTCAAACACTATGTTAACTACCAAAATAAAATACAAACGACTGGTAAACCGACCGAATTCGACTAGTAATCAAAGCAGTAACGCCTCGTTATTTTGACAGTTCCGTGACAGTAGAAAATATTTATAGGAACACTTTCGAACGCATCTCCATACAATAAGCTTACTAACGTCCTCCCATCCGTTAGTAACCAGACGTCGGTTATTTGGATAACGACTAGTATTTTATAGGAACGGTTTTGCGTTACGCCTGGTAGAAATTCTAACTATTCGTAGTAGAAACGATTCGTTTTTGGAATATAGGAACCGGGCGATAATAAAATCGTAGGTAAGTCAAAACTGTACATTAAATATTTTTGGAACGAATTTCCTTATCGCGCGTTGTGAAAGGGGGCTAGAAGGAAAAAAAAATTATCACGATAAAAAAGTTGTCACGACACTTTTTGCAGTTGTGCAGCGTGCGCATGTTTCTCTGTCTGTCTCTCTCTCTCTCTCTCTTATAGAAAGCAAGCCAGATATTTCGCGACGATTATTTTTGTTGAGTGTACAGGTTTTTTGTACATAATAAATAATAAGAAATAACTTCGTTTCATCCGGGTGTCCCTTGACACCTCTCAAGTATTTTTAAAGATACTTCGGACGTGATTAACTATCGATATCGAAGGCAAAAATATAGTTTTTAGAATTTTTGTCTGTTTATCTGTATGTATGTCCGGGCTAAACTCAAAAAGTACAACATGGATTTCCTTAAAATTTTGCATGAATATTACTAAAAGGTCGGGTCAACACATAGGCTACATATTATGACGCTTATAGCTAGTTGCTCTCATCGGTCCGTAAGCGATCGGCGAGGTTAAGTAACTGGGCTCGCGGTCAATCCCTAGATGGGTGACCGCCAAAGTGGTTTAATTTCTGAGCGTCTGCGTGCTTCGGAGGACACATTAAGCTGTCGGTCCCGGTTGTAGTCATTAGACAACAGTCGTTTAAGCGATATCAGATGCCTACTGGGTGGCTTGAACAACTCTGACACTAGGGTAACCACTGCCCATACGATAAGTAACTAAGTATCACGCTATCACATTCGGGGGAGGAGCTGCGATAATTTATAAAATTTTACGCGGGTAAAACCGCGGGGCATGGCTAGTAAATAATAAAATAGAACACTTAAGAACCTGTGCACACCACGTTTTTTAAACGCGTCGTCAACGCGTTTTTATCCTACAGAGCTGCGTCACCTAGGTCTGACTTGTCTGCGTATCACGTCTGTATCGCTACAAACGCGCGTCAACATCGCGTTTAAAAATCGTGGTGTGCAGAGGCCCTAAGGTTCAAGTCCTTCTCACACTTGTCTAGATCTCTTAGGATATCAGATTTCATCATCATCATCATGTAACTACCCATCCTAAAATAAACCCCCCCTTAATGCTAACGACATAATAATCTAAAAGGAATACATAACTGAAGTAATAATAATTAACAATAACCTAAACGTCGATAACCAAGGCATAAATAAATGTATTAACTTGAACTATATTGGATTGGATTGCATTAGATTGTATCGGAGACTTAATCAATTGAAATCATATATTTGGACCCGTGATTCGTCTAGTGATCAGTACTACGTCATGGCCGATAATAACCTCAGTTCTATTAAAAGGAGAAAGGATTTCTGTTTATAAACTACACTAATCAATAGAACCTAATTAAAAATAATTATTTAATATATGACAATATCCTATAGTAAGATCTAAATAGGGCCTAATCATATAATTTTACAAACAAGTAAATAAATCACGAAATACTATGTTGTTGTGAATGCTCTTTATACTATTCTTATAGTCAAAACTGATGCAGTAAAACTGGCCTACTGTCAGCTTATGTAATAAACATATAGTAATTAATGTTACATGAGTAATATTTGCAAGTCGTGTCAATATATAATTATAACGTGAATCCATAGCTATAACAGCGTATATGTTTATGCTGTGGGAACGTAAACAGAAATGTTCGTTTGACATAAAAATTTGTAAGTTTATCATTTAAATTTTATGTATTCCGGCTCGAGCTACATGTGTTTACCGGCTCGAGAGTCGCAGCCCCGCCGTGTCGCTGAAACCAATTGGACTCATCCACCATACTTGGGCATCCATCTTCCGGACTGGACCGCTGATGGTCTTAATATGGGACTCATCAAAAATAAACTCAGCATCGATAAATATGCGACAAGAGGGCATTCTCTTTTTTCAACTCTAACCGTCAGTCATTATCAGTAGTCAATTGTCCTTCGACCTACGTGGCATAAACCTCCTACATGTCATCTAGCAATACTAAATACTGTACATCTACATTTCAATATAATTTTATGGTATAATGTCGTCAAGCATGTATGAGCAATTCCTTGAATATACTGTTAATTATCTCACATATTAGAAACTCTCCTTAAATTATTGTAGTCAGCGGTGGATATTCGAAACAGACATATTTTAAAATCGAAATATATTAGATACTGGACCAATAACTGGGCTACTCCATGTCAACAGCAACGACGTAACACCGTAGTGTAAGAACAAGCTTTCCACTTGTCTTAAATCTCGAACAAATCTCGAAGATATCTCGAACATATGTCGAACAATTCTCGAACAACAATTGCACATTCACACGGTCTCCGAAGATAAGATCCCACCTGGTTCACAGAGTGGTCACTTTATTTGCCATGCTCTAGGCGAGACACATGATGAAATATACAACTGCTTCTGCAGCCATATCAGGATATTAATTTGTAACTGGAACTTTGCTCCGCCATAGGTCACCCAGCCATCAGCTTATCAAACATAAGTAATGTTTAACAATTACTTGTCAATGAACTCCAACAAAGTTATTTTAAATCAAAATATTATCAGCTTCAAACACCACCACCAAAATAATAATTATTTGGTTACTCGTACCTCCAACAACGCGCCGTACAATTTCCACTAAAGGAACTCTCAAGTAAAAATCAACGATTGATTTTCAAATATCTACTACCTAATATTGTACCTAGATCTACCGAGCCCTATATTCCCTATTATTTAAAATATAATACTACATGAAAATCTATTAGTACGAACTATTAATTGCTCTAATACCTACCACAATTTCTTCAAACATTTATATAAATTCTCCTTAGTTTATTATAACCAACAACTCGCATTCGAAACTGACATACTTCGATCATATTACAAATTCTAAATATCACATTAAATACCGAACTAATAACCGGGGTATTCCACGCCAACAGCAACGACGAAACACCGTAGACATAATTTCCCGATAAATATCTCGAAGAAATCTCCAACAACCATTCGTACATTCACACGGTCTCCGAAGATAAGATTCCACCTGTTTCACAGAGTGGTCACTTTAGTTGCCATGCTCTAGGCGAGACACATGAAGAAGTGCACAACTGTTTCCGTAGCCATTATCAGGAAATTATTTTATAACTGGAACCTTGCTCCAACATGGATCACCCAGCCATCAGATCATTAAAAATAAGTAATATTCAATAATTACGTTCAAATTAACTCCAAAACTGATATAAATCAAAATATTGTCAGCATCAAACACATTACTGCGAAAACAATAATTATTTAGTGTCTGCTCCTACCTACAATAATGTGGCGCCACACAGTTTTAAACAAAGGAATTTCTAAATAAGAATTAACACGTTGATTTATATGTCACGTCTTAGTATGACGTGATTATTTCCCGATTATCCTACCTAATATTGTACCTGGTCCTACCTAGCCGTAGAAATCACAGTAATTAAAAAGGTTAATACGTGTATGTGACCTAACTTGCCCCTACATTCATAGAATGCTAAATAAACCGTTCAAACTATTTAACCGTCAAAAGGCGCATATTCTCACCATAATATTTGAATATAACACACGTTGGGCGTATTTTCAACAAATGTTGTATAATAATATTATAATATGTTGGTACAACGTCACACACACCCATATAGACAGACAAACACTCAAACACATAGAAAACATCCACGACTCAGAAACAAACACCCGCGCCCAACACACAAATACCCGCACCCACCGGGACTCGAACCCAGGACCACCAGCCTCGCAGGCAGGAGCACCACCAACCAGGCCACGGTGATCGTCCGACCACAAAGTATAAATCACACAAAACAACACGTGTTATGAATTTCACAGATGTCAAAAGTTCTTCAGTGCAGCATTAGACCATCAGGTGCCTTTTAAATAATATAATAAAAGTACTTACAGATTTCTTCTCATAAAATAAAGATTCACCACTCACACTCGACACGAGGCACTTTTACTTTAGAGGTTACTTTAAATTTACTCTAATACAAACTGGTGAATTCTTCTCAATACAAAATCGCCCATGCCGTCTCCTTATTTACAAAGAGAAAGCACGATCAACATCGCCTCGAAAAGAACAAACCAATTATCTTCATATGTTAATATTCCGTATTTTCTCGAAAGAACTCAAAGACTCGACCGACAGAAAGACTGCCTAACTATGAGAGCCCGTACTCTCTTCACTGTTAAATAAAACTTCTTCCACGTTCACTGATACTGGCTGGCCGAGAGCCTCCGCTCTTCGCGAGTAACCACAAGTAAAAACTCCTCGAAGCTTCTCATCGATCCTTTTTATAGGCTGCTAGACATTGCGCTAACCTTTTGTTTTATTGAACAGTGAAGGTAGTTTAACACACGTAACCGACCCTAAATTACAACGTATACACAAAAACGTCTAAAAATATAATTGGAAATGTTAAGGTGTAACAAAAATTCACGATTATAAATTTAATAATTTGATTTAAAATTTATGGTGAAAACTTAGTATTTAGACGTCAGTTAACTACCTTGTATCATTTAGACACTATTGGAGAAATTTTATTATTTAACTTTGCCAAGTGAATGCTATTGATCTTTAAAAGTACACTATTGTGTAATATAGCTATAATAAGAGCGTCTGTGGTCATTTTACAATTGATTTATCATCAGATTCTACATATTTTTGTAATAAAGTACCAAAACGATTGATTTAAGTTAATTTGTTTACGCCACACGTCTTCTGATATTACCTTCTTTATAGTTTTAATCATTTACTAAAAGATATCGGCTCGAGTTATATCGTCATAACACAAGGACTAACAATAACCTTAGTGTTAATTAGACGATAAGGAATCACTGGCCGTACTTCCTTATCTCCACCACCAAATAACAGGAAACATTAAATATAAGAATGGTCCTTTGTTTGTAAAGTAGATTAAGTCTTTATATAATATATCTAATAATAAAATCGTCAGTCTTGTTCAGCTCTCTAAGCTGGTAACACCTGCATTTGTCTTTTTAAAAACCCTATTGCTGCCGCCCACAACTTAACTGGCGCAGTCGGTATCTCGCGTTCTGACGTCTCGAAAATAGTAATTAAATTACACCACGAGTTCGCGGCGCGAGTAAAACAACCTACGAGGGGGAGAGCAGTAGAGAAAAGCAGCAGCCAGCGACGAAGAAGCAGCAGACTCACCAATTCTTCAAGCCTCAAATTTGGCAATGCTCGTGGGGTAAGCATTTGTATACTCTGATTACTCCCAAGATTTTCCTATACTATCCTTACCTGTGTGTGCAACTTTGTGTATTCCTAGGGTACAGGACAATTATAACATTATCATTTTTTGATAAATTATTTTCTTTTGTTTAAGCCACTTTTCATTTCTTAATCGTTTAGCATTCAAAATGGCTACCGATAAGATTGTTAGTGACGAAAAACCTTTGCAAACTCCAATCGACTACGGTACATTAACAAAGATGTTACCGAGTTTCGATGGAGACAAGAAATCCTTAACTTTCTTTATCGAAGGTGTGGACAATGCTTTAGATATACTAGTAAATAAAAACGAAGCAATTATAGCTTGTTTAATAAGAAATAAAATAACAGGCAAAGCCAAGCAAGCCATTGCACAAAGTAACAGTTCAAAGACGTGGGAGGAAATAAAAGAAACCCTCAAGACAAAATTCGGTGAATTTCGCACGGAAATTCAATTAGTCCATCAGTTAACCCACATAACCAGAGACAATAACTCGTTAGATGTATTTGGAGAAAAAATTAATGATTTGTTAAGCGCGCTAATAGAAGTAGAGCCCTTGAGACAATCTTACTACCAACAAATGGCGTTAACTACGTTTTTAAGAAACTTAAACCCAATAACAGCCCTTCAGGTCCAACAGAATAAAATCGAAAACCTAGAACAAGCCATCACCATAGCCAAACAAGAGGAGCTATACTTAAAAATAAGACGCGATCAAATAAACAAAAACAGCCCCCCAAAACCGTCAACGAGTAAACAACAAAAATTCGTGCCCTTTCAAAAGAAAGAGCAACTCACAAAAAAATCCAACGAAGGAAATGTAGAACCCTTTAAAAAAAAGATACACTATCAAAGTGAAATACAGGATGACGATGAAGAAGAATCATCATCAGATTCCGAAACCGATACCAACCTCTCAGGAGAAGCACAAGAGATAAATTTTCTAATGGACATATTAGATCAAACAATAATATAGTTTTCATGAATAATATCCAAAACTATAGTCGCTTACCATATATATATATAAGTGAACTGGGTGGCAGATTCCTATTGGACACAGGCGCATCCCAATCACTAATTAGCCCTAAAATATTTGAGATAAGAGACCAGATTAATTGCAAAATAAAAAACGAAACACACTTCATAAAAACGGCACACGGAACCTCAAAACACAAACAAGTAGCTTTTATAACCTTTCCAAAAAAACTCTTTAATAAGAATATTACACATAAATTCCTCATTTTTAACTTTGATTCAGACTTCTCAGGATTATTAGGACTAGACCTCCTAACTCCACTAAATTGTAAAATCGATATTAAAAATATGATGTTACGGACAGACGAAACTAACATACCTATAAGAGACGATATAAAGTCCTATAGCATATTAAAACCCAAAACAGAACAAGTAATTAACTTACTCTGCAACTATAGAGAAGGAGATTACTTTCAGGTAGAAAGAACCTCAAAAAAGGGACTGATATTTCCAGAAGCAATAGTTACAGTAAAAAACGGAAACATGCTCACAACCGTTATAAACACCTCAAATAAAACGATAAAATTGAAAAACTGCTGTGACCTACGTTTACAACATTTAAATTACAGTAAAAAAGAAAAACCAACAGATTTCCATAACTCAATATACACATGTAAAAATACCGATCAGCTATTAAAAAAGAATTTAGATAGACTCAGAACAGAGCATATGAACCCCGAAGAAAATCGTGAAATAAAGAAACTTTGTTACAACTACCGTGATATATTTCATTGTGAAGAAATACCACTTACTTTCACACATAAAATTAAACATCAACTAAGATTAACAGACGATAAACCCGTTTATGTGCGCAATTATAGACAGGCCCCAAAACAAAAAGAGGAAATAAAACAACAAATCAATAAACTTTTAAAACAAAAAATAATCCAAGAAAGTAGTTCCCCATGGTCGTGCCCAGTACATATTGTTCCAAAAAAATTGATAATACTGGAGAACGAACATATAGACTAGTGATAGACTATAGGAAACTAAATGATAAAACTATAGAAGATAAATACCCACTACCCAATATAGATGATATACTGGATAAACTAGGACGTGCGCAATATTTTACCACAATAGACTTAGCATCGGGATACCATCAAGTAGAAATGCATCCTGATGATATAGAGAAAACGGCGTTTACTATAGATAGAGGACATTACGAATTTCTCAGAATGCCCTTCGGTCTGAAGAATGCACCAAGTACATTCCAAAGACTAATGGACGCAGTTTTACGCGGAATAGATAACGTACTCACATACTTAGACGACGTCATAATATACTCAACCTCTCTTCAAGAACACCTAGAAAAATGTAAACAAGTATTTGAAAGATTCCGTACACACAATTTGAAAATACAATTAAATAAATCGGAATTCCTACAAAAACAAGTTAAATTTTTAGGTCACACTTTAACAGATAAAGGCCTTCAGCCTAACGAAGATAAAATAGCTGCAGTAAAAAAATTTCCCTTACCTAAAACCCAAAAAGAAATAAAATCATTCTTAGGTTTAATAGGATACTACAGAAAATTCATCCAAGATTTCGCCAAATTGACAAAACCTCTGACAAAATGCTTAAAGAAAGGTAGCAAAATTACAATGACACCAGAATACATACAGGCATTTGAAAAATGCAAAGATGTATTAATCATTTTGCAATACCCAGATTTTAACAAGAGATTTATCCTCACAACGGATGCATCCGATGTAGCCTTAGGCGCAGTTTTATCACAAGGTGACATAGGTTCAGATAAACCGATAGCTTACGCCTCACGTACACTATCAGACACGGAACAAAGATACTCTACTAAAGATACTCTAGAAAAAGAATTACTTGGTATAGTATGGGCAATAAAATACTTCCGGCCGTATCTTTATGGTAAAAAGTTCACAATTTATACAGACCACCGTCCCTTAACATGGATAATGTCCATCAAGGACCCTAACTCAAAACTCACCCGTTGGCGTTTGAGATTAGGAGAATACAACTATGACATTGAATATAAAAAAGGAAAAGCAAATACAAACGCAGACGCACTATCTAGAGTACAAATATTGCATCATTTTGAAACGAATCCACAACCTAGTACTTCAAACCAAGATTCTGGCCTAATAAACTTAGACCTAAACACAATAGAATTACCAAACATACCTCTAAGCAACACCGACCTTAGAGCGATCCTAGGTACACCTACAACACCCGACACCGTTAATCATACATTAGAAGATAATCCGATTACAGTAGACAGTCAACCGGAAAACCTAACACAAACACCTAGTATCTCGCAATCCCAATTGAATAGAATAACAGATAAAATACCTGAAATAGATGACGCAATAGATAGACAATTAAAACAATTTCACATTAGGAAATCACCAGGCGAAACTTACAGGATAGACGATAGGTCTAAAGGGAAAACGATTATAAAGGACGTTTGGATACCTATTAACGACACAAAACAAGCAATTATCCAATTTCTGAAAGAACACACTATCCCCGATAGAACATTCCATTGTTATTTTCATCACGAGGAATTCTATCCACTTTTCTGCGAAGTTTATAAAACCATATTTAACAATCGCGGTCCGAAATTAATCAAATGTAATACTAGAGTTACTCTAATCGATAATATTTCCGAACAAAACGACTTAATAAGGAAATATCATGAAGGAAAAACTATACATAGAGGAATTCAGGAAACATACAAACACTTGCATAGGAATTATCATTGGCCCAATATGCTTCCTAGTATTCAAAAGTTCATAAATAAATGCGACACATGCTTGAAAAGTAAATACGAGAGAAACCCATTAAAATTACCACTTTCAATAACAGAAACACCGCATAAACCAATGGAGCACATGTTCATGGATTTATACAGTAGCGGAGGAACAACCTTTTTGACATTAGTAGACAATTTTACAAAATACGCCCAAGCAATACCACTTACGGCGTCAACCAGCATTCACATCGCTGAAGCCCTGCTAAGTTTTATTTTCAGTCATAGGAGTACCAAACAAAATAACTACCGACTCAGATTCCAAATTTGATAACGAAGTAATCAATGAAATATGCACACTACATAATATTAAAATACATTTCACCACCCCTTATAACCCGAACTCTAACTCACCAATCGAAAGAGTACACTCAACGTTAGCTGAACTAATAAGAATTCAAAGGATCACAGATAAAGATGACCCGGTAAATTTAATGAAATACGCAATCATAGCTTACAATAACACTATTCATTCGTCAACAGGATTTACACCGTTCGAATTACTCTATGGACATACAAATAGTAGAAATCCACTAGAATTACATTTTCCGAAAGAATTCTACCAAGAATACGTACTAAAACACAAGCAAATAATGAATAACGTACACGATCTACTAAGTAAAAAACTATGCGATAACAAACAACAAGTTATAGAGAAAGCTAACAAAAATACGGAACCAGCACCTTTTAAAGTAGGGGACAAAGTTTACAAACAAGTTGCAAAAACAGCACGTAGTAACAAACTGGAACCAAGATATTTAGGTCCATACACTATCGTTCATATACACCCCGAACAAATAGCAGAAATAGTTGGAAAACATGTGAACGCCAAATCTATCCGAGTTCACTTCCGCTTACTAAGGCGCCCTGAAAATGTTTCAGGAACACCATCGCCCTCATCGCAATGCTCCGGTTCGCCGCAAGCACTGCAGTCTTACAGCCAATAGACAACCACAATGGGATATTAATCCTAACGGAAGCAAAAGCTCAGTACCAAATAAATACATACCATTTAGCAGTATTATATAACACCTCTAACTTTAGGGAAATATTTTTAGAAATATGTAGCAATTATTATACGTTTAAGTTAAAACATAACAATTCAATTAACACATTAACTGTTACTAAACAAATAGATTATATGATAGACACTATTGAAAGTAGACTACTCTACTTAGGATTAGAAACAGTAGGAGTTAAATCTAGTTATAGGAACAAACGAGGTTTAATTAACGGACTAGGCACAATCGTCAAGTCAATCACCGGTAATCTAGACCAAGACGACGCTATCAGAATAGATAATGAAATCAAAGAAATACAATCTTCATTTAATAATAACGCATTTAAACAAAAGCAAACATTAAGTGTCATGAAAACATTCATGCAAGATTATGAAAAAAGTTTACAAAGTCTAAAACGTAACCAAAAAGAAATCTATCGAGTTATTGACAGATACTCTCAACAGAAATCGACTCTGGAAACAAATGTTTTAACAACCAACATATTTAACGAAATAGAGAGATCCTTCCAACAACTATATGACAAGCTAGAAACGCTGGAAACTGCTATCACATTTTCACACCTCGGTAAAATGCATCCGAGTATAATTGACCCAAATTATCTAATAGAAGAACTAAACTACATCCAAAATACAGAAGACGGCATTTTCCCCCAACATAAAAAATATACACTTGTGGGAAAAAGCCATTACAGTAAAAGCATACAGTACAAACAATTCGCTAAATTTCATCCTAGAGGTACCACTAGTTGCAAACCAACCCTACAACCTCCTACACCTGTATTCCATCCCTAACGACAACAATGTCATCCTCATACCCAAAAATCCTACCCTAATCTTGGGAAATGACGAGTTCGCCTATCCTCGCGAGCCCTGCAATAAAGTCGTAGACAACGATGTAATCTGCAAACACCTTCAGTGGCAAAATCTAAGAAACTCCAACGACTGCATAGCACAGCTTTTACAACACCAAGAACCACACAACTGTACATATGTAACTGCAACATATGATAACAACATAATACAGCAAATAAAAGATAACAGCTGGATTATTGTCATGAAAAACGAAGAAGTCGTGAAAACGACATGCGGCAACGACGTCCAATATCAAAGAAGTAAAGGTGTCTTTTTGGTCACAATAGACAATAACTGCAAGGTCCAAATAATGGACAAAACACTAACAACACACCAAAAATACATTAATGTAAGGGAAACCATACCCCTTCCACGTGCTCACCAGACACCCAGGACATCCCCAACAAACATAAAACTAGAAAATGTTGAACTGGATAACTTAAAAGATACCCTAAAACAACTGGATAAACTTGAGTTTTCACAGATGGAAAAAGAAATAATTTCAACCACACCCAGCTGGTCATCAATACTATTGTATATCATCATCATCCTGACGGGATCCGGAGTAGCTTTTTACAAGTTCATATGGAAACCTCGATCGACCCAAGCCTCAGTGCTGCTCACGAAATCCAAAGAACAGCAGCCTGCGCAGCCATCGGCGGGCCTCTTTCTTAAGGGGGGAGGAGTTATATCGTCATAACACAAGGACTAACAATAACCTTAGTGTTAATTAGACGATAAGGAATCACTGGCCGTACTTCCTTATCTCCACCACCAAATAACAGGAAACATTAAATATAAGAATGGTCCTTTGTTTGTAAAGTAGATTAAGTCTTTATATAATATATCTAATAATAAAATCGTCAGTCTTGTTCAGCTCTCTAAGCTGGTAACACCTGCATTTGTCTTTTTAAAAACCCTATTGCTGCCGCCCACAACTTAACTCTCGTAGAAAATAATTTCACTTTCATACAAACTAAATATTAAAATATTCATTCGACATTGCGCTAACAGTGTGCTATATATACTACATATACCTATATATATATATATACAATATGTACCCATAAACAAATACCCACTTCTCTAAATTTATTAAAACCTAAACTGAAGTTCTACGAGGAACCATAATTCATTCGTGACTTTTACTAAACAAATATAAATAAATAAATAAATAAATAGAGTTTTTATTAAAATAAAATTATTTCTTTGCGTTATAAATCGGCAAACGTTTGTCGTCAGGACTAGCGACATCTATTGATTTTCTTCAAGACTATTTCATAAATTAAAATACTAACGACTATTAGTTCCTAATGATTACAGAGATGGAGTTATTTTAAACAAATGATTGGGAATTTTGCTCAGGGATGAAATGATAAATAAGATCAAAGCGAGCAATAAAGTGGAAATAAATAAAATGATTTTAATCCTACTATAAGTAACGTGACATGACCCATGTTTAGTTACAATCATCATATCAGCCGAAAGACGTCCACAGCTGGACAAAGGCCTCCCCCAAAGATCTCCACAATTGCCGGTCGTGCGCTATAGATACTTAATATCTTCTCGTCCCAAATACCGCAGTGTCTTAAGTCGAAAGTCTTCGACCAGTGTGTTGCCAGTGATGACTTACGGAACAGAGACGTGGTCGCTCACTATGGGCATTATCAGGCGGCTCAAGGTCACCCAAAGAGCAATGGAAAGGGCTATGCTTGGAGTTTTCCTGGGAGATCGAATCAGAAATGTTGAGATCCGCAGGCGAAACAAAGTAACCGACATATCAGATTTGTATCAATTTATATCTGAGCTATACCTACTTAACTTTACAATGAAGAAATTAATTGTTAAATCTAATTGCTTCATCAGTACAATTAAAGCGCAACCGTCACTATACACTCAAGGTACAGACGCCTGCACATCCAACTACCCCAATCTGTCAAATTTCTTTTATAGATTTTCAACTTTATCGCAAAAGCATAAGGTTCACTTTCAATTGGGGAAATTTGACAGTTTAGGGTAGCTCGATGTGCTGGCGTCAGTAGATTTTAATAATAACTTCCTGGATGTCCACCTCATTATAAATGGAACGAAATAGACGTATATGTCTTTCGGCGGATATGATGATTCCTGACGTTACTTTTAGCAAAATAACATTTTAATATCTGATTATTTATCTTGTTAAAATATTAGTTGCTAGGCTGATTACTGATTACCTACTTGAGAGTTCATGTTAAGAGTTGAGGTGTGAAATCAAATTAACCGATTTTAGAAACCTTTTTGATGACGAAGAAATTAATGTCTTCGCTTTAATCATAATTAAGTAGATATTTAACACGTCTTTAATGGGTCGGTGACAGCTCTCGTTTTTCATACATGTGTAATTATAAAAGAAATTCTCATTAAAAGGCTATTTATATACATTGAATTATGATTTGGAGCTACACAATGTATGTCTAAGCTCTAAAGTGTTTATTATGGTGCTCGCGGGGAATATACCTATGTATTTTACAATCATTTACGAACGCCTCCGCGTTACGCGCGTACTCTATAGCTAGATTCCATTAGGTCACCGTAGCCGTAGTTGGTAGTGATCCTGACTACGAAGCTAGTGGTCCTGGGTTCGAATCCCGGTAAGTGCAAATATTTGTGTGATGAGCAAGAATATTTGTTTCTGAGTCATGGATATTTTCTATGTATATAAGTATTTATCTATCTATATAAGTATGTATATCGTCGCCTGGTACCCATAGTACAAGCTTTGCTTAGTTTGGGGCTAGGATGATCTATGTGACATTGTCCCTAGATATTATTATATTATTATTATTAGATGGCCATAAAAATATACTTAAAAAAGAAAAGATAAAGCTTAAATAGTTTAGCTAAACATGTCCTAAAACATTTCTCCAGATTATTTAATAGAATTTCTTTGTATTCATTATTGATGAAGAAGGAAAGAATGCTGAGTGTGATTTTGTCTCTAAATGCAATATATTATATTAAGGTACAATGCGTGCCAACATTAGAATCCTAAGTGTAGGTAACCGAAGTTAATAAACACCAGCTAATGAGGAGATAAAAAATATAAACAAATTCCTTGTAAAACTTAACAATCCTATGAAGTCTGTATTGGCGCTTCTATAGTAGATGGAACAAATCACGGGTTCTTATGTGAATAAAACGAATGTAACGATTGGATGAAAAATTGTATAGCAAATCGTAACAATGACTTGAATGGAATCTCTATTTTTTATTTCGATACCCGACGAAGAAGAGAAGGTTAGAGAAGAAGGATTTTCCGAATCCAGACCCCATATTCGTTAGAACTAATAAGCCGAGTTGTCACTTGATTCAAGTTAATTTTTTCATATACATTATTACTTATTAAGATTTAGATGGCTATTTATTAAAATTTTAATATTGTGTATTTTGTTATTATTCTAATATTTTAGTTTATTTTGTTATATATTTGGTGTGCATTAAAGTGTATTGTATTCTAAAGTAATGTAGAATGAAATGAAGTCTAAACAGAAGGCAACCTCTATATTTCATTACGAACGGGAAAAACAAATGAACTTGTCCATGTTTGTATGGCAACGGTAGCCTAACTAAGGAATTTGGTTACTTGGAACGTGTATCAACAGTCTCTAGCCTTAGCATTGATTGAAGATAAACCAATTGTAGGTTCCTATTGTTGGCTTGCGTCTTGCATCGCTACAGGAAATGTTGAGAAGCTTTTTAAAATTGACTTCGTAATTGCAACAAGTATAAAAAAATTACAGTTGGAGGAAAAAGCAATAGAACTTAATGGAGCTAGGTTGGACCCTGTTGAATCAACTGTGTTCTTGGGTATCACTATTGACTCAAAGCTACAATGGAGCCCACAAATAGAAAAACTGTCCGGCAAATTAAGTTCTGCAGCATATGCAGTGAAAACTATTAGACGGCTGACTGATGTTGATACAGCTAGAATGGTTTATTTCAGTTATTTTCATAGTGTAATGTCCTATGGAATTCTTCTCTGGGGTAGCTCAGCTGACATTAACACCATATTTGTGTTGCAAAAAAGAGCTGTAAGAGCTATCTATAATCTTGGCCCGAGAGTGTCTCTAAGAGAAAAGTTCAAAGAGGTCAACATTCTAACTGTACCATCTCAGTATATATATGAAAACTTACTATATGTGCATAAAAATATCGATTCCTTCTGTAAAAGGAGCGATACACATAATGTAAATACTAGATATAAGAATAATCTCATATTACATACTACCCGTCTCCACAAAATAAGTAACTCTTTTATGGGGCAATGTATAAGATTCTATAACAAACTTCCCAATGATATTAGAGAATTGTCTACGAATAAGTTTAAAAGAATTATTAAAGCCAAATTGTGTAGCAGGGCATATTACAAAATTTCTGATTATTTAAGTGATAAAAGTGCTTGGGATTGAGTTGTTCTGAGTCAACACACATGATTATAATTAATCTTAAGTATATTTAAAAAAAAAAAGGATTCCTACTGAGTTTTCTGGCAGTGTTTCTCAGTAGCTGCCACGTCATGCACTGCACGGTAGGGTAAAAAAATATGACGATTCCACATAAATGTAAAATTTTTATGGAATAAATGAATTTGAATCTTTGAACCTAGCTAAGAGTATTATTTACTAGCTGTGACCCGCGGTTTTACCCGTGTTAAATTTTATAAATTACCACAGCTCCTCCCCATAGGCGATAGCATGATAATATGTAGCCTATACGTTGACCCGTCCTCTTAGTAATATTCATGCAAAATTTGAAGTTAATCCATGCAGTCCTTTTTGAGTTTAGCCTAGACATACATACAGACAAGCAGACCAAAATTCTAAAAACGATATTTTTGGATCCAAGTATCCTTTAAAAAAAATATTCAATGTACAGTTTTGACTTTCCTACGATTTTAATATATGTATAGATGATGTTTTATTTGGGATTGTGATAATTTTTAACTTGATTTTTTTTAGTTTGCTTTAGAAATTACAAATTATATGCTCCTCAATATGCCAATAAATATTTTGAAACAAGAGTGTTTTAAATTTTGGGCACAGCTGATTTATGTAAAGTTTAAGAGATCGGCCGTAAGTTGAATTCAAGAAGTATTATTATACTAGTTCCGGTACAAGAATAAATGAGTTTACTTTCTTTCAAATTGAGATGATCTAAACATATTAATGTAAGAACCTAGATTAGCATAGTTTTAGAATAAGTTTCATTTTCAGCTGTTTGTTACAGCAAACACACTAACTACAAATTGCTGTGTGTCGACGGCGCATGATATCATAACCCTATCTCATCCCGTGGTGGGCGTAGAAATTGACCGAGGGAATACCTACTAGAGAACGGGCAGCAGCGTTTTTCTGTGAACTATGACCATCGAACTGCGATCGCCCACCCGTTTACCAAGCGTGGCGATCATGGCATATCCCCCAATTCTTTGGGGAGCCTTTAGTCCAGCAGTGGACGTAATTTGGCTGACATGATGAATTATGTATTTATTTATATATAAGTATGTTCATCATTGTCTGTTTGCTATAGTACGGGCTATGCCTACTAGGATATTTATTTATGTATTGATATTTATTGATAGATGCCACATTCAAGTATGGTGATTCTGGTGACCGGAAACTACCCAAAGATACTTGTTATGAGTCTAGACACCTCACCTCTTGCCACCAAATGGGGAGCTTCGCCCGACGTTGTACGTGCTACCGGATTAGCGCTCTCATTCTCTGCAGCTGAATACGCATGCCCGGTGTGGAGTCGCTCAGTCCATGCAAAGCTAGTGGATATAGCTTTAAACGAAACGTGTCGAACCATCACTGGTTGTCTTAAACCGACACCAGTTCAATTGCTGTATCCACTGGCAGGCATAGCTCCTCTGGCGGTGCGTAGAGCGGTGGCAAGCTCCAGCGAGAGATTAAAAATGGACAGTGACGCTCGGCACCCATTGCATGATCACAGTCCTGTGTCACAAAGGCTTAAAAGTCGACACAGCTTCGTGAAGTGCGTCCTCCCGCTAATGGAGAACTCTCACAGGCTAGATGCCAGCTGTGGCGAGAGTGTACCAAACTGCCTACACCATTAGTTTCACCATCTGAAAGTCTCGCCACTGGATGGAAACTGCCTTGGCTAGCCTGGAAATCATTAAATAGGCTTCGAACCCAGGTTGGTCGCAGCAGGGACAACTTGCTCAGGTGGGGTTACATTAATGATCGCAGCCTTCAATGCAAATGTGGTGTAGTCCCACAGACAATGGGTCATCTGCTATCATGTAGCGCGTGCCCTTACAACTGCACGCTTAAAGAACTGATGGAGGCTACTCATAATGCGATTCTCGTGGCCAAGTTCTGGGCGGACACAGTTTAGATTGCCATCGACTCGCTAAGAAGAAGAAGTCTAGACATAATATATTAAATTTAATAAATATATATATATAAATATATAAATAATTCCAGTTGTATCGTTTACATAGTTACCCGCAACAGAGGCCTTTGTTACTAAAATAAAACCTATTTCAAACGGCCCTATTAAGCTAATACGGATTAGTATTTATTATTAGCCATCGCCAATAACTGGATACAATTACACTGCAGAAACCGCACATAATGCCTACGTGATAAAAACGTTAACAAGGTCAAGATGTATAAACCGATGTACCGTCGAACGTACGACCTAATTCTGTGAATAGAAATTACTAAACCTATTGCACCAAAAACATTAATGTAATATTGACATTTATTTTCAACAATAGTTCCCTGAACATCAGCTTTCTGTATAACCTTATTATTAAATTTACCTATTGATGAATTCCTTAGAATTTGGTCTGCGAATAGATTTGTTGAGGTGCTGCCAAAGGTGATGTCACTAAGCTTTATAGCTTGAACTATTTAGTTTAATTTTTAATTTATATTTATAACTATCAGATACCGGTTAAATGCTTTACAAAAGTAAAATACGCTTTATTAGGCGTCAATTAGAAGTCATTTAATAAGAATTGTTGGTAAATTGTGTATATTTGGAAGTTAACGGGTACCAGTAGCAACTAATTCTCTATACTGACGTATTTGTCTTCACTTTTATAGCAAATACTTGCATATGGTGAATGAGACCAAAATAAACAGACTAGATTCTCAATCAGAATAAAAGGGCATGAAATAGAAAAGATTATTCGGGAAGAATTTACTGCGACTTCTACGTATCCTGAATGTAACAAATATCAAGTTTCAATTTTATATCTTGACTAATGGACTTTTTATAAGTTATGTAACTGCTGAATTAATCACGTTTAGGTATAGGTTTTCAGATTCCGAAAAAGGCACTATGTACTGTGATTGCTTAAAGAACATTAAACCGTTATTATTTAAATTCAAATAATAAATCATGTCCGCTAACTTACCAAGATGAAAGATTCTATAATCAAATCCTATAGATTACGCGACAACGTGCTATGAATGTTCTACGGCGTAGCGTTTTAAAATATTGCCGATAGGACGCGCAAGAATGAAATACATATAATTTTTTAGTAATTATTTGCTTTATGTACCTACGAATATCGAGTTTATATATTAATGTTATCTATGAATATGAATCAAATATTTAAACGGATGATTATAATTCTAATTGCCGTGAGAATTTATAGGCTGGCGTAAGAGTACAAAACGCAATGTATGTAATATACTGCACTTTTAGGCCCGACCGGGGTTTTGCACCAAGAACCTCATTATCTGCGATTGAACACACTACCGCTAGACCGTTGGTCTAGCGGTAGCGGCAGGAAGTGTAAAAAGAATATAGTGAGACTAAAGGACCTTAAATAGGTGTGCAAGGGACGTGACAAATGGATATCCGTTGTCTCTGCCTCCCCCTCTTTAAAACAAGCGTGAGTCTCTATATGTTTAAATAATAATATCATGGGACATTATTTACACACGCCCATCTGATCCCAAGTAAGCAGAGCTTGTACTATGGAAACCAGATAACTGATGTACTACATTTACTACTTTTCTTTTGTAAATACATACTTATATAGATAATTACACCCAGACTCAGAACAAACAGACATGTTAATGCACATAAATATCTGTCCTGGGTGGGAATCTAACCCACGACCTCTGGTGTGAAAAGCAAGCGTTTGCCAACCACGCCAACAGTTTGTATGATATATGTACATACATATCATAAACTAATATTATGTAAAAAATTGTTTCGTATTTTGAAACGACTTTTCAGGTAGATTTTGGTGAAACACGTATTTATATGTGTGATCATGTAAATCAAATCAAATCAAATCATTTATTATTTCATTGCATTTGGGTATTACAAGTTCACAGATAATAAAATAAGTTTCACCAAAAGCTGTCTAAGAAGGCGTTTGAAACATACAATAGTAACTTAATATAATAAACTTCTATAGAATGTAAACAAAACAATATTATTTTTTATACTTGCTTAAGAATTACATTATATTACATTTATATGTCAATGTGTTTTTGTTTTCCAAATGTCAATAAAATATTTTGTAAAAGAGAAAAATGTCAAAAGTTGTAATTAAACTTCAATAAATAAATTAAAAAAATGGATAAAATTTTTGCTCCAATTAGATTTTAGATGTAATAAACAAAATGCAATGGATATTTAAATAATAACGAAAAAATATTCCATTTGTTTACGCACAGATATGTTTAGGTGTATGAACTTTTACCCGTGTTTCCTGCCTTACTACGGATACATTTTGTTACAATATCACTAATACCGTGTCTATGTTCTGCATTGTTTAAGGAAAATTATGATGTGCTCTAATCGACTTCACGGCAGTCACGTACACAGCGATACGTGTTGTTGCAAACTGATTACCTTTGTTTTCGTATTTTTTTTCATATTCAAAAGCTTATCATTTATTTACCCAAAGTTTAACCAATACAGCTTTAGTGATAAAATATTTGTTGACATTTAGTCGGTTTCTAAAAAAAAGAGTTATAATCATATATAAACATTGACAGAACGGGTATTACCTTAGGCATACCTTACCTGAGAATATTAATTGACACAACACTTAGCTGGCAAAATCAAATCGGAAGTGTAAGTCAGAGGGGTCACCTGAATCTTGCAATCTCTTGATCGTCTCAAACATTTATTGGCGTCGAAACCAAAAGTAACGCTCGTGCAAGCTTTATTTTTTCGTATAATCGGCTATAATGATGTGTGGTAATTTGAACTGAATGCAGATCAGGTCAATAAACTTGACTGAATTCTGCATAACTGCATTCGATTCGTCTTTATGTAAGTGGGGCCATGTATCCTTCTACCGTATGAAATTATAATGGTTGCCTATTTGCCATAGGTGTTATTTGAGGGCTTTAACTATTCTTTATTCTATACTGGACTCTCCATCTTCACCTTCTTACTAAACTACTTACTTTCAATTTCTGAGCAATAATCATAATAAAACTCTCCGTTCAAACTAATCAAATCGTATGAATACTACATCATCATCATCATATCAGCCGAAAGACGCCCATTGCTGGACAAAGGCCCCAAAATTCTCCACAAATGCCGGTCTTGCGCTATCTGGATACAGCGACTTCCAGAAAAATAACTATTTCTATCCGTTGTGTGGATACTACACAACTGATAAAAATAGTTATCTACTTCTTTTGTAGATATATTTATACCATACTCAGAAAAACAGCAAATACTAACGTTCGTGAACACAAATATTTGGATTAAAAGGCAGGTGCACTACAACTGTGCCACAGTAGTCCCAATCAATTGTACTCAATGGAATGTTTTGTTTTGTTGACAGGTGGATGCTCTGCTTTCGGCCACTCCTGCTTCGGTGGCCATGGGAAAAGGTCGAGTGATACGTCTGCCGTTGATGTAAGTTTTACGTTTTCAGTTCCTACTTCTACCTTCAAACCCAATATTTAAACCAATTCTGTACGTACTGATTAGAATCGGCAGAAAATATGTACTTATTCATAATAAAATATCTTTAATTTAATTCTTTTATTTATATCTATTTTCCTCATCGAGATTTCGTAGCAGAGTAAATTATCCAGCTCTTGACTTCATACTGAAATAACATAGCACTCAGTCACAATATATGTATGTGCATAGTGACAGTACCATGAAAAAACACTTCAGTATATCGGAATAATTTTTCTCTCTCAGTTCCAATGTCATGTGTCATTTAGACTATAAGATGTGCACCTTATTTTTACCTAGTTGTCCGCGAGCTGAAAACTTTATCATAGAAAAATAATTCATATTCTTTACGACATTGTTACCTGCCGTTGAGACTGATAATATTAAGTCCCATTTTGTAAAGACATCGCTCGTACTAGAGACATGTATCCCTGTGTATTCACATTGACAAACAAAAAGTACACCCGAGACTCAGAACAACTACGCACAAATATTAATCCTGTTCGGGAATCGAATCCAGGACCCAAAGCGACTGTGTTAACCCGTCAATGTCTCATTTTATAAAAGAAAATAATGTAAAACTGGTTTAAATTCGTGTAATGGCTTTATTGAGCATATTTCATAAAATGTATAAATAAAAAAATAAGTATTTTAAATCATAACTAGAAATAATTGTCGAATGAACGTATTCCTGTAATTAAGCACGATCCCGAAAAAAAGACTTTCCACACTTTCCCTTTTGCAAAATGTATTCTAAACTCTTCTAAACTACATTCCTATCAAATTTCAGTTTCATACATAGGCGAAGTAGTTTCCGGGATTTAGTGTTCTGTCAGTAAGAGACTAGTTGACTCGATTATACATGAGGATTGAGATATCGTTCACGAATTTATACCCTAAATAAATAACTCTAGTAGAGTTACCTATTCACAGTCCACGTTAATATTTTCTAATTACAAACTTATCTCGCTTTAAGTAACTTTCGCGATAGCAATGTCTGTCGAGGGGGTTTTAACTTATTATTCATTTGACTAAGTGTTATACAAAATCGTTTCTAACTAGAGAAATATTTAAAACCTGTAAATACTTTGTGATGGTACAATTAGGGAAATTGGATAACTACTAAGTAGAGAAAGTTTTTGAAGTTATACTTCTTTTGGCGCGATGGAGAAAAATGATGAGAGTGAATTTTTACGATGCGCGCGCACACCGACACCAAAAAATTTAACAGCATGAAGTTAGTTCTAGGTGGTATGAGAGTGAATTTTTACGATGCGCGCGCACGATGCGCGCGCATCGTAAAAATAACAGCATGACGTGATAACTATGTTCAAGTTGTATATTAAGAAGTATAACTTCTAACGCGTGTACATAAGTACACACAAGTTTTTTTTTTATTCTGTTACTTGTTGAGCAATATTATATTGTAGTAGCTGTGCCCCGCGGTTTTACCCGCGTTAAATTTCATAAATTATCACAGATCCTCCCCCGTAGGTTATAGCGTCTTATGATGTAGCCTATATGTTGACCCGACTTAGTAATATTCATGCAAAGTTTGAAGTAAATCCATGCAGTACTTTTTAAGTTTAGCCCGGATATACACACAGACAAATAGACCAAAATTCTAAAAACTATATTTTTGACTTCGTTATAGATAGTAGATCACGCCCCAAGTATCCTTTTAAAAAAATATTCAATGTACAGTTTTGACTTTCCTATGATTTTATTATATGTATAGATTGTTTAAAACACTAGAGACACGTCCCGGCTTCTCAACGGTAGATAGAAAGATATCATGACAACGGTTACCATAGCAACGGGAAAATTTGTAATGAATAGGGTAAGCCAATGACATTGGGGTTAACAGTAAATCCGTTCTTAATGAGCATCCTTTACTCGAATAGAGTAACTATGCCAAATTTCAAATCAATCGGAAGTGTAGTTTTAAAGATATCGTGATGAGTCAGTGGTATTTCACTAATATATGTATCTTCCCGTAATGTCTATTACAGAAGTACCGGATGTAACTTAAGAACCTTAATAAATCACTAATAAACTTGCATCAGATTGCAAAACACGATAAAAAAATATTGCATGGTCATACAAACTGCGTCAGTCGATCGGCATTCTTTTTTATGGAAAAATAGCTGTGCCCTGCGGTTTTACCCGCGTTAAACTTTATAAATTATACCTTGTGTTAATCCAGGGTGTCAGCTAACCCCATACCAAATTTTATTAAAATCGCTCCAGCGAACAAACTCACAAACTTTCGAGGGCCGTTAACTTTTTCGCGACTAAACGGCCCTCGAAAATTTAGTATGGGGTTAGCTGACACCCTGGATTAACACATAAGCTATAATTTATAAAGTATAACGCGGGTAAAACCGCGGGGCACTGCTAATCAATATTATAAAGGCGAAAGTTTGTGAGTATGTGTGGAACATCACCCCAATGTGTGATGATCTTTTTTAGCGTATTTCGTAAACCATTATTCTACAATTTGTTAAGTTACATAGGCAGACTAAGATCTTAAAGTTACGTCCACTACTACTGTATACATGACCCCAATATTAAATATCGGAAGAATTAAACATATATGAATTCACTGTTAAAAGGAGAAACTATGGTTTCTTTAAATGTGCAAAACTGTGAACTGACATTGACGTATCAAATTTTACAATAGCACAAGAATTTTAAATGTAAAGTGTTCCAAAAAAGGTTCGATTCATAACATACTATCCACATACATACCAGTAAAATTCTTATTAAAATAATCCTATGAGAGTATACTTGCATGTGATATGCGGGGAAAATGTTCCCGCGTATAACATTCAAGTGTTTGATAATTATATATGTGACACATATGTGACTAGTGCATATATGTGACACATTATGGCTGAAAGCTGAAAATCAATGTTAATACCGTAACGATATACCGAGCTTTAGGGCTTTAGAGACATTCCAAACTTTTATTTATAACTAGCTGTGCCCCGCGGTTTTACCCGCGTTAAACTTTATAAATTATCACAGCTCCTCCCCCGTAGGTGATAGCGTGATAATATGTAGCCTATATGTTGACCCGATCTCTAAGTAATATTCATGCAAAATTTGAAGTAAATCCATGCAGTACTTTTTGAGTTTAGCCCGGACATACATACAGACAAACAGACAAAAATTCTAAAAACTATATTTTTGGGTTCGATATCGATTGTAGATCACATCCCAAGTAGGATACTACTATAAAAAAATATTCTATGTAAGTACAGTTTTGACTTTCCTACGATTTTATTATATGTATAGATATCAAATATGTATAGGTTTCAAACAAATATAGACAGGAATAGTCTCTCCCTCTTACCCACCATTGAAACTCCTGTAAAGCAGGATCAACAGTGGCACACAATGAAATGACACTTAGCGGTGAGGCTCAGGCATGTCCCGGAGAATCGCTTTAACTGTCTAGGACTTGTAACACATATAGACAGATAGAATGTTGTATAGATACATTAGGCATTGGGGATTTATGACCAGCCCCCAAGTACTGATTTACTGTGTAGAAGATGACCATCCAGACATGCCTAATAAGTTTGTAGCGTTTTTTGTAGATATTGTATTCTAGCTTTTATGTACAGACGCCAGAACATCAAGCTACCCTGATCTGTCAAATTTCCCCAGATGAAAGTGGACCTTATGCTTTTGTGATAAAGTTTAAAATCTATAAAAGAAATTTAACAGATGTAGCTGGATGTGCTGGCGTCTGTACTAACCTATACTTGTCTTCGCTTTTATCGTTTATTTCTATTTTATAATAGTCACTATATATTATTGTTGATTTATTTGAATACTTAAAAACTTGTTAATTTTTATTTTGTGTCTAATAAAACTTTATTTTTCTTTCTTTCGTTTCATAACCTCATTTTTGCTTCCGGGTCGGGTATTAAAATAGGCAATAGTTAAACAATAGCGTCTGCCGTGAACTGACTGGCAACAGCTGGGCTTAACATGAAGGGAAGAACTTATTTTATTATAATATTATGTTGTAAGTTATTCTTTTAAGAAAACAAAGGGTAAAAGTTCGAAAAAATATATTTTTATTTTACCCTTTGTTTTCTTCAAAGAATAACTTACAACATAATATTATAATAAAATAAGTTCTCGATGATGGTTTATTTATAAAAACTTGAGAGGTGTCAAGGGGCACCCGGATGGAACGATGTTATTTCTTATTATTTATTATGTACAAAAAACCTGTATACACTCAACAAAAATAATCGTCGCGACACCATACTGTTCAATGCGAAATAGAAATGAAAATATCTGGCTTGCTTTTTATAAGAGATTCCGTCTAGCCCCCTTTCACAACGCGCGATAAGGAACTTCGTTCCAATATTATTGTATACAACTCATAAACTATTGAATAGATCACAACTTCATCATATTTTATTAGGGTTCCGTACCCAAAGGGTAAAACGGGACCCTATTTCTAAGACTTCGCTGTCTGTCCGTCTGCCCATTTGCCACCAGGCTGCATCTCATGAACCGTGATAGTTACACAGTTGAAATTTTCACAGATAATGTATTTTTGTTGCCGCTATTAGAAAGAAAGAAAGAACACGATTTATTCAGAAAACATTTCACAGACAACAAAAATATAAAATAACAATTAAAACCAAAGATAAAATAAAAAGAAAAACAAAGGCACTTGTTGTCCGTGCAAGTCTTAAATTCTATTATCTATTACAACAAATACTAAAAAACAAAATAAAATAAATATATATGAGGGGGCTCCCATACAACAAACGTGAATTTTTTTGCTCGCTTTAATAGATAATGGTACGGAACCCTTCGTGCGCGAGTCCGACTCGCACTTGACAGGTTTTTTATTTCACTTTATCTGCTACAATAGTGCAACAACCCGACTGAACGGTTTATTCGGAGTGGAGAATCGTGAAGAATAATTTAATTTTTATTTCTCCAGATATCTAGTCAAGACATGATGGCACGTCGGCAGCTTGGTCAAGAAGAGACGCCCCCTCACCCCGTCTACCCCCACTCGGGATACAACGTCCTCCCGGGAGAAGAGATCATACCAGTGAGGGATGGAGGTGAGAGTTGTAAATCTATATAAGATCTTTCATCTCTTTTACCTGAAGCCATAGTCATGGCTTGTTAATATGTTGTTTTTAATAAGTCAGGAAAAGATGCATCTCTAAACTTTACATCATCATGACAGTTGTAAGAAGCCCAGTGTTCTACAGAAGCCTCCCCCAAGAAGCATCGTGGGTCCCCCCACGTTACTTCTTGGAGCTTGTGCTTGGCTCGTGGCTTCTTCTTCTTCTGCCATAATCGCCACGAATTGCAGACAGGTAGGCGATCCCAGTATGATGTTCATAGTACTCAGAAAGAAGCTACTGCCCGTCCTCTGGTAGATATTCTCTCGGGTCGACTTCTACGCCCCGCACGGGATGACATGGGGTGATCATATTCTGATTTGCGCCGTCAGTACACAGCATAACTTTGCATACTGCCATAAAAATAATATGTTTTACCCTTTGGCAGAATTAAGGCGTATTAAACTTTTAAGGCGTTTTGTCTGCCAGTAGCAATATATACGATGTTTCTATGCACTATTGTCCCAAGAACGCGAAAGCGACCATCACCTTCCATAACCTATAGTTTGTATTCTCCTCGATCCTCAATTGTACGAGGGGCTTTATATCTTCACTTATTTACGTAAGCAAAAGTTACGGAAAACAACCCTAATATAAGACTCTCTCAATAAATCTCAGTAACTATGAGATACGGGGAGGGCAATCCAGAGTCCTCCCAGGGTACGTGTGCCGACTATCTGGGACATGGCGCAAAAGGGGGGCACCGGAGCAGCATACCCACGTTCCCGGGGCTACGCCATCAGGCGCCAAGAGAAGTCCACGGCAGGTTAGGTTTAGCCGGTACGAGTCAGGCATACCCACCAGCAGACACCTTTTGCGGGTGGAATGCATAGGCATGCCCGCTGCCTTAAAAAAAACTATGAGATGAGTTTTAATTACTTTGTAGATTTGTTTTGTTAGACAGCTTGAGTCCACCCTCGCGTCTATTGTCTGGTGAAGTAGTAAAAGCTTGCTACGCTCATTGTAAATGTTATCATTGAAAAAAATAATTGTGCCTTCAACAACTAGTGAATTCGTTTAATTGATTAGTTTTAGCTATCTTTCTAGTTGAAGGTGGGATTTTTACGGCTAAGTTGCTATCAAAACTAACTCGACGCCGCAAGCAACACCGGTTTGTTCTAACGACTGACGTTTAAAATATATTTTCAATATTTTATGAATGGAAATATAAAGTAATAGAAAGTGGAGAAAATGTTTTAATTCACGTGGATTCGAAATAGAAAAACCAGAATAAAATATGAAACAAAGATTTTCCGGGAATTCGTGGGCTTGGGGAACTTTTTTCCTGCACTATCGAACCATGAACTTCACTATGATTTTGTTAGTTTCCTCAAAAAGCTGTTAAGTTTTTTTATTTATATTAATAGAAAAGACGGAAAATTGTAGGTTTAGCTCATGCGTTAAGACAGTAGCTTCTCATCACCAACTCACCACTTCGCGTCCTGGGTTCGATTTCCACACATGACAACTATCTTTAAGACTCATAAGTAGTTGTTCTGAGTCTGGCTGTACTATCTGCCTCAATCTCTGCGTCGATCATATATTTGTAAAGTACCTACAGGGGATTTGTTCCTAGTGCGGGGGTAGCCTTAAAAAATGTTTTAAATTCTGTTTGCGTTAATGAAGATTTTATGGGCATTCTACCCTAAAGCAATTCCCAGCTATATAGAGAAGTTTAAATCACCTTTGCTATTTAATCTACCCCTTAGCACTATAAATTTATAAACTTATAAAAATTATATTGCTATCCATTGCCGCAGGTGTATACGATCGTGACGACAGCGCAGCCACTCGGGAGGTAATGAAGATGAAACTTCGGAACATCTTCAAGCATTGGGTGAGAATTACTCAGAACTATAACTTCATAGTAATCAAACCGGAATTCATTTATATTCCAATGAATGTCTGATTAGTTGCAAGTTCGGCTGCATTCCATAGTACCTATATAATACTATTGTTTGATTATACCTTATAACAACATTGCGAAACGTTAATACAATTTCATTTTGTATGGGTCCTTGGGCCTTATAGCAAGGACTTCTTCAAGGATTTGTTTAGAAGCCTTGCCTTTGAACTGACCAAAGGCCTGGCGCCTACCTTTTGTAATGTATATGCTTTGTCATCCAACTAGGTAACGTCGGTAGCTTTTTGTCAGTTTACCCGCAAACGAAAAGTAGTTTATTAATAGGGATTCGGACTAATATTTACTTGATTAAAGATAGCAAACAAAAAGAGAATAAATATTATAAGAGGAAGATAAATAATATAGACACGGGGATGCTCTGTCCCTTTCGCGAAATATTACTGTTAGTATAGTTTCTACTGTTCCACTACCAGTGACGTCATAAGTTAGTATAGCATGTTCTTTATCTCACGTGATTTTTAAATGCTTATGACTTTTGAGTTAATTTGTTTCTTTTATTTTTCTTGATAGGGTTTTTTATTTATATAATATTTTAATAGTATTTTTTTATATTTCTTCTTCTTCTTAGCGTTTCGATGGCAACCTAGTTAAATTTTTGTGGTCCAGAACGTGGCCACACTGATTGCCCGCGCTAAATTTTTATATTTTAATTGGATAGACACAAGTGCGTCTGTAATTTAAAATAATATAATATCAAATTTTATAAAATTTCTTTACTCTAGCCTATCATTTACCGCTTTTGACTTTATTCTAACCCCTAAAAGGTACATAGAATACTTTAAGTAAATATTTAAATCAACTGACACATAGCCATCTGATCCCAGACTAAGTAGAACTTGTACTATTAGATGGCAACTAAAAACAAAAAAAAACTGGAGAGGTGTCAAGGGACACCCGGATGGAACGAAGTTATTTCTTATTATTTATTATGTACAAAAACCTGTATACACTCAACAAAAATAATCGTCGCAACACCACACTGTTCAATGCGAAATAGAAATGAAAATATCTGGCTTGCTTACTATAAGAGAGAGAGAGAGAGAGAGAGAGAGAGACAGACAGACAGAGAAACATGCGCAAGCCGCACAGCTGCAAAAAGTGTCGTGACAACTTTTCACAACGCGCGATAAGGAACTTCGTTCCAAAAATCGCAGGATATTATTATTACAGGACATTATAGTAATTAATTGTATTTTAGGTTACGATGTGCCAGTCCACTACATAGTAAACATTGGGCATGTCTTCCCTTTCGGTGGAAGAAGTACAAATCCAAAACCTATTAAGTTGACAAAAACAGAACATGCTGTGGTTAATGTGCGTTTGGATATTGTCACCAAGGACGTATTCATGTCCATTACCCCACTAAATAATATAAAATATAATAATAAAAAGGCGGCTGTTGTAAAGATCACATTTTCTAACTCCTCCTTTTATTTCTTTCTGACTAAATTCGTTGCGGGATCCAAGACAGTTAAAGCGATTCCCCGGGGCATGGCTGAGCCTCATCGCTCAGTGTCATTTCATTGTGTGCCACTGTTGATCCTGGCTTACAGGAGTTGCAGTGGTGGGTAAGAGGGAGGGACTAGTCCCGTTTATGTTGTAAAGATCAAACGAGTGCGCCTTCTGCACTTACTATTCTGTGCGCTCGCGTGTTACCTCAGAGCATTTAGATATCTGTGCGTGTTACTAAGACAGAGAGTGCGTTGAGTTCTTTTGTTCTATAGTTGCCGTACACGAATAAGCAAGCCAACTATATTATTTGTACAATAAACTTCTTTATGACTATAATTAAGAGATTTAGAGAAATTGTAATGTGTAACTAGCTGAAGAAAATATGTTTTTTGTAATATATAACTGATGAAAAAAAATCAGATGGTTCACCTGAAGAGTAGCCATGGTAACTCTGTATTGAAATGACGCAATTTTTTTTTGTCTTTTTGTCCTAGTACATATTCTCCCTAGTTTATGAATAAAATGGCAGGGTGGTAGTTGTTCCAAGATATTTTTAATAAACTACAATAATATTTTAATAGTCTAAAGATTTATAATAAAAATAAAATATCCCAAACTAGGCAGAAGTCGTACTAGGAATAATAATAGTGATAAGAAAAAAATATATTTAATTATTTAAGAATTAACTGTATGTCGTATTATTGTTTTATTTATTTATAAAATAATAAATAAATGTTTAACACTATTTGGTTAAAAATTTACTTTTATTTATTACACTAATTTGTTAAACATTTATTTATTGTTTTCTTAAATATGTAAATAATAAATAGGATGCAAAAGTAGATAATTATTTCAATTATACTAATTTAATCATATTTTTCCCAGATGGATAACTACAGGCGGTCACAGCAAAACCCCGACGACGGTTACTACATTGAAAACTTGTAAATTATCTTTACCCTAATAAATTCGACATATTATTCAGTATCTAAATAATATTTCATGTTGTACCTACTCCAAAAACTCGATTCAAAATGTGAAAAGAAGATATTTGAATAAATAATTACACAGTAAAATAAGAGCGTAAATGTTTAAACCGTGGCTATTCCTCTTGTAAGTAATTGTTTCCTTAAAATGTGATACTTAATTGAAAACATTTCAGTTGTCGTTGTAAATGTTAAAGCTAAAATAAGAACAATCTTATATTGTTATTCAATTTACATATATGGTCTCCATTTTAGGTACATTCATAATTATTATTGTTAAATAAAAATGTCTTGTCAATTATAACATTTTTCTCGTGGAATATTAACGTGTTGATTATCTGAAAAACTATTTCTGTAAAAAGGCTGGCTATGTAAAATTGTTAAAATTATAAATCTATTATAAAGAAAAAATGTATTTTAATTTTATTATCTTATCTTAATTTTTTTACTAAAAATGGCGTAATTAGTATGAGATCTGACGGCACTATTCCTACATCTGTACAATTTACATTGTACTCCTAGTCTTTATTTCAAGTGCATTATTTTTGGAATATGATAATTACAGGATTATGTTAGTAGTGGGTTTCCAGTGACTGTAAGCGTTAAGTAAATTTTGATATTTCTGTTTTTCGACTCTAGAGAAACAAATAAATTACACTGAGTTGAACACAATTTAAATTAATAATAATAATATAATCATATTATTTTATTTTTTATTTTTTCTCACAATAGTTTATAAGTCCAAAAGTTTATAAGTCAATTAGAGTATCCCAAAATTTCACCTATGCGAGAAACTGGTGCCTGATGTAGGTTTCCAAACGAAAACCTGTGCTACAGGTCACCAGTGCCCCCACCTTCGGTTAAAAATAAATAGGTACAACTTTAATTATATCAGACATTGAGGCGAAAAAGGAAAAATTCAATAATAATTAACATAAAAAAGAGGGAAAGAAAAGATAAGAAGAAGAACAGAAAAATGAAGAAAAAAGAAAAGTACTGTACTTAATAATAAAGTCTAGATACATTACAGTTCTTTCAAATGATGATTTTGCTTTGAGCAAATAACCATTACGGGTTCTATTTGAAAATTATAATAGAATCATTTAAAACTAATTTTAAAACTTTAATGTGATTGGTATTATCACTTGGTATTATAAATAGATTTTGTGAGGTAATTTTGTAAAGGAACCCTGCATATACGTATTTCTTTCATAATAATAATCTAAAGATGCGTCTTAAATAAATTTAAATTAAAGGTAAATATAGTGTCGCCGTCTCTCGTACTACATGCCTTAGTATTGTTTTAAAGTTTCCCTTAGTACTTATCTATTTCGTAGTAATTATAATATTGTAATAAATTTTGGATTGCATAAGTTTACCATCAGTATGAATAAAAATATTAAATTAAATGAATTTCTATAGTAGAAAAGTGACTGTCTCTATGAAATAAGAAAATTTTGTGTACTTATTAAATGGTTCGATACAATTTGATGGCATTGCAGTTTTTTTTTCTTATGCTCCTTTAAACTTCCATCTTGCAACACAAATCACTCATCATCATCATCATATCAGCCCAAAGACGTCCACTGCTGGACAAAGGCCTTCCCTAAGGATCTCGGACGGACGGTCTTGTTCTGCCCACTTCCACAAATTGCTCAAACTTATCGATTTCATAAACATCGATAGTGCTGTAGATACTGACTTTTACACAACTAAATTAATTTAAAAATCATTATATCTATCTTATATTGTTCGTATGAAAAGAAAAGGGTATACATAGAAGTGCCAAAACTACTAAAACTGCGCACTTTTACGCGCTCCGGGCACGTAACCGGCAGGTCCTAACATGTCGCTTATTTTTACTAAGTAACTCGCGCTAAAAAAAGGTCACAACTAAAGATGCCCTGTCCTTTTGGTAAGAACTATGTAAGAAAAAAATACAATGATATTCTTTCTTTCTTCTTTCTTTCCTTATCCTATGGGCAGTGGTTATCCTGGTGTCAGATTTGTTCATGCCGCCCCGTAGGCCTCTGAGAAGGCTTATTAACTGTTGTCTAATAACAACAACCAGGACTGACAGCTTAACGTGCCCTCTGAAGCACAGAGATGCTCAGAAATTAAACAACTTTAACGGTCACCCATCTATGGACTGCCCGCGTGTCTAGATGCTTTACCTTGTCGATTATTTACAGACCGGTGAGTGGAACTAGCCATCAGATATAGATAGATATTAAAATTAATTTAGTAGGTATTGCATGGACATCGCGTGCAGTGTCACTTAAAATACAAGCTCTGCATAGTTTAAGTGACAGGTTCACCTATTCTACAAATATTCAACTGATGATTCGTAAATGTACTTTTAACATAAGACACATCATGAAATTAAAAAATCCGGGGCAGTGACCACAATTTCATAAAACTAAAGTTTTGTGGTGTAAAAGACAAGGTCGCCAGCTAACATACATTGCTGGAGATCTTGCCTCGCCCAAGTCATTAGGTGAACATAATTACAATCAACAGATATACAAAAGGGTGGCCTCAGGTATTAGTCTTTTTCAATTTAAGCTACTGGTTAAGACTCTTCTGCGCTAGCCAAATGCACATTGCCTTCAATTCCTTAATTTTAATATAAGTAGTACAACTAAATTTCAAAATAATAGTTTAGTGACTTGTTATTTAATTTAGGATTTAAGAAATATATCTACAAAACAGACCGCACGGACGGACTAATTAATTTTTTTTTGTAATTTTTATACTGTATTCGACTATGTTTATGTACTGCATTGTGAGCTTGACAAGTACAAGTGTATGTTAATACCCAAGTGCTGAATAAATTTCATTATTTCATTACATTGTCATTGATCAGCTTTGTAGTACTGAACATAAAACTGGCCGAGTTGCTGGTCCATAAACGATAGGCGAGTTTAAACACTTAACCCTACGGTTAGGCCTCAGTAGGATAAGGGTATCATACTAATTCTCAATATTTTCAGAATTTTTGAACTTTTATGATATATTTATTCGTATGGGCTGTGGTTACTCTGACGTCAGGTTTGTTCAAGCTGCTGTTATTTATCCCACTCATATGACCGCCAAAGCATGACGATGTTCAGATATGATACGACATTTTGCGTTCATTTGTCGTAATTAGTTTTGAACATTATTAATATTATTTGTCTGCACATGTGGCGCAGCGGCTACGACAGTCGCCTCGCTGCTTCGTGCCATAAATAGTTGTTCTGAGTCTGGATTTAATTTGTGTCCGTCTATTACATGTTTGTAAAGTACCCCGCGACACAGGAGTTAAATTCCGTAGTGTGAGCGTTGCCTTTAAAAAAAATATAAAAAAATATTTTGAACCTCTTTGCCTTAAAATTATTATTGTTTCATCTATTTCATAGTGACTTATTTTGTTTTTTTTGTGCACCTACCATATACTCTCTGCACTACACAAAGGTGGACTAGATCTACTATATACATCATCAGCCTGATATCGTCCACTGCTGGTCATAGGCCTCTTCCAGTTACCATATGGCTGTGTTTGCCGTAGTCACAGCGCTTAGCATACGAGTTGGCAACCCCAGTTAGGTGCTAGCTATTGTATACAGGAGGCCCTGATGCCCCACTACTGCTGTATCCCTTAGACGGTTTTTACGATACCCAAAGGATGGTATGGGGTGATCCTGTTACTCATTCTGGCCAGAAACCACATGGCTAACGCTTAAGTAAGTAGTAGAGTAAATATTTTTTTGTTTTTAAAATTGGTATTATATATTTCGGACAGTATACATCCATATAATTTTAGTAATTGTTAGTATTATAATAACTTAAAACTATGTTAGTGTGTTAGACATTAATTTAAAAAATTCCGTCTACCACCTGGTGCACCTGACACACAGCAGTGAATGCCATTGGTGCGAAGGATGCCATTGGTGCTCCCTCGTATGCGACTATCAAGGAGGCGGTTCTCTTGCGGATAATTGTATCAAAACTATCAGTTGTCGCCTCCGCATGCATACCTGACGCGCTGCAAAATCTTGGGAGCCTCAATAGCACCCTCAGCGCGTTATTATATTGTATACGGAGTGCGTTGTAATATGTAAGTACTGAATGGTGCCATGCTCACAGGCTCTATGAATAGTGTAACTACATCTCATAGAGAATCGCTCACTCAAATCCAGTATGGTCCACGTAGCCAGAGGTGTAAGGTTGAAGGGACTGATTGTCATTACTTGAATGAAAGCATGTGTGTCGCAAGTGCTACGTAGGTCCCTTACTCATAGCTCAGTCATACTGGTTAAATCCATGTTGACATAGAGAAGCAACATTTAAAAATGGTCTGAAAGTTTAAAGACAAGTGACAAATTGAAAAACCACACTACACTCTCAAATCAAAATTGTAATTAGTTTTTAAATATTATTAATTACTCTCGAAGTTGTATTATTCAGGTAATGCATACTATTCATTCGCTCTATCGGCAACACGACAGGTGAATTATCTCGCAAAGCACTATAAAGTTAATATTGTGTTTCATGGTGTGGGTTAGGTCACCAGAGCTTAGAGAGGTAGGGACTTTGGTTTACAATGTGTGAGTAATGACGTGTGTGTCATAACCATGATGCTACACCACGCTACGTAATCACTGACCACCATGTGGGCTACAAATAGGATCATCATTATCATATCAGCCGAAAGACATCCACTGCTGGGTAAAGGCCTCCCCCAAGGATCTCCACAATAGCCGGTCTTGTGTTGCCCGCATCCAGCGGCTTCCCGCCTACCTTGCAAGATCTTCGGTAAAAATTAAAAAAATAGGATAAATAATACGGTCACCGTAGCCTAGTTGGTAGTGCTCCTGCCTACGAAGCTGGTGGTCCTGGGTTCGAATCCCGGTAAGTGCAAATATTTGTGTGATGGGCACGAATATTTGTTTCTGAGTCATGGATGTTTTCTATGTATTTAAGTATTTATCTATCTATATAAGTATGTATATCGTCGCCTGGTACCCATAGTACAAGCTTTGCTTAGTTTGGGGCTGGGATGATCTGTGTGACATTGTTCCTCGATATATTATTATTATAATAAATAAATATTCGCGACAAATCACACAGCGCCATCTAGCCCACCCATACTAAGCAAAATTTGTACTATGGTTATACAACGGATAGGTAGACGCTAGCTAGAAGAGGCGCTCATAGCTAGATGCTCTCACCGGTCCGTAAATGATCGGCGAGGTTAAGCAACTAGGTTCGCAGTCAGTCCGTAGATGGGTGACCACCAAAGTGGTTTAATTTCTGAGCGTCTCCGTGCTTCGGAGGGCACGTTAAGCTGTCGGTCCCGGTTGTAGTCATTAGACAACAGTCGTTAAGCCATGCAAGGCTTACTGGGCGGCTCAAACAACTCTGACACTAGGGTAATCACTGCCCATACGATAAGCAAGCAACAACGGATAGCAATACTTATATACTTTTTTTTGGTAAATATATAAAAACAGTCAGAAGTACACTCCACTTAAATTAGTAGAGAAGTATCCAGAGCTATATACCTATTTATAAGATTCTATAACAATTCCGAATGATATTAGAGAATTGTCTACGAATAAGTTTAAAAGATTTATTAAAGCCAAATTGTGTAACAGGGCATATTCTGATTATTTAAGTGATAAAAGTGCTCGGGATTGAGTTTTTCTGAGTCAACAACACACAGGATTGTAATTAATCTTAAGTATATGTTATTTAAAAAAAGGATTCCTACTGAGTTTTCTGGCAGTGTTTCTTAGTAGCTGCCACGTCATGCACTGCACGGTAGGGTAAAAAAATATGACGATTTCACATAAATGTAAAATTTTTACGGAATAGTAATTTTTGACTTTGACAATAAAATCAGGTGCAGCCTCTCTTCAACATGATTTTGCATCACGGATTAAAACTTTTAATTTTTAGTTATTTTTCATAACTATAAACCAGATTCTTGTTTTTCCCGTCGTCATGGTAACGATATGATTGTAGGATTTAGTGCTAATGGAGCAGTGGTATAACTTAATCTTTATACAAAAAATACTCAAGAAAAATAGAAATAATAGTCGTAAATAAAATAAAGCTTTTCCTATTAAGGCTTTCATAGCCTTATGCTTGATCATTTACTACCATGGAAAGGTAAATGGATGAAATAAAGTATATGTAGACGAAACATTATTTCTTTTATACGAGACAAAAGTAACCCCAGCGCTTAGTGTAATGTAAACCTTTTTGTTAAACGACCCCCAACTGTACCTGCACACTGAGATTTTATATACATTATCTGAGTGCCCAGGTACTCGCATGCTTACGAGTGATTCCACTACAATAGATGCGAAATTCAAAAACCCTATTTTAAAAGACAAACTAGAGGATTCAAAATTAACTAAAAAGTGGGAAAATAATTAAGTTGAATTTTATTATCTGAGCGGTTTTAACAGTCTATCCAAGTTTAACGCCCGGGAAATCGGGGATTTGCTTCTAACACACACACACACACACACACACACAGAAAAATGTGTAAAAACAAATATTTGTTTTTGAGGCTGGTTATTTGAGGGGCTCAGAGAGCATGTTTATTCGTTGGTTCCAGTTTTCGTTGCAGGTAATATAAATAATGTCTTTCTGGTCTAATTATGATCACGGCGGCGGCAAGACTAGCCTACACGGGATATAATAAATTAATAGTGTACAAGTGCGCAAACAATGGGACACTTTGTATTTCATCACTCTCATGACCCAATAGGACGACTACCAACACGACCAGAGAGCTCAGGTACACACGACTACCCATCAAGCTATATTTTTCCAGAATAAGCTGATCCCGCGTTGTATAGGATTTCCATACAATGAGAGGTCAGCTTATAGTGGCAATGTTAGCTAGATATGTAGCCGTGTGTACACGACTAACGGCTTTACGTGCACTCTGAGGCACGGGGGTGCAAATACCGCCAACTTACTGACTCCGGGCTGATACAGAGTTTTTTTATATATATACCAATCCCTTTTTGGCCCGACCCGGGATTTGTACCGATCCCTGGTCGGGTCATGGGTGAACACGCTACCGCTACACCAACGAAGCATTTTAAAACAATCGTTACATGTTGTGTCATATTCTATTTGGTTTATGACTAGCCAAATAGAATCTGACACCTGTTTTAACCATCTTAGTTACTGCTTCTTTACGAGGTTTGAAGCCAGATGGCATTCCCTCGAATAATGTTGGTAGCTAGCCACAACAGGTTAGACTGGGACACAAGGGTTAGACCTTAATAAAAATGGGAAGAAGGCGAGGCAGAAGATTGAGCTACACTAAAGTATAACATTAGAATTAGGTGCCAACAGAAGTAAATAACTCATATCATTTAATGTCTACGTTCTCCGTAAGGGTGATAGCATAGAAACCTAACTGCCGCGGTGTATATTTTTTAAGGATAAATCCCAATGCAGTAGCGAAGAACCCAACTTGTTTATTTCCTATAACATATTACTTTATAATAACAATAATAATTTAATTCCATATGTGTTAGTTACAATGATTTATATACTAGTGTTAGTAAAACATTATTTCTTGCTGCGTGAGCATCGTGGCAGAGCCGGCTCTGGGAAATGTCTACTTGACTGCGTGCAGTCGTATCCACCTTCCCAATATCGGAGAGTCCCACCTACGTTTTAAGAATGATATTGGGGCTGGCGCGCATACGACGCAGCAGAGATGCGGACCTTTTGCGCATGATGGCCGAAAACCTATCAACGGCCGCGTCGGCAAGCATTCCGGACGCGCTACAAAAACGCGGCAGCCCCATCAACACCCGGAACGTGTTATTATATTGTATGCGCAAGCTACTGTATACCCTCCGCGTGAAGTTTACCCACAGACTGCACGTGTAAAAGGATTGGCAGTAGGCTTTGAAAAGCGTCACCTTAACCTGAGCCGTACAGCGTGCAAACCAGTGGGCCAACATCCCACAACGAACAGTGCCTCTAGCACGAGTTCCTGCAGTTTACTTACTCGATCACACGTACAGTTTCTTCCATACATTGAGCACCAGCGCCTCTCGCGGAAACTATTAAGAACTAAAACTCTGGTGCTCAATGTATGGGACGAAACTGTACGTGTGATCGAGTAAGTAAACTGCAGGAACTCGTGCTAGAGGCACAGCCAGCGACCTGCGCTCACGTTCTAGTCTACAGTAGTAAATTCACTCAGTATACAGTGGAACACATCAAATTCCGAAGCAATATCGTTCGTGTCAGTGGCGCCTCCTTCAGTAGGTTGTGCGCGCGCGTGGCAGGCTCAGCAGCGCTGGCCGCCGGCTCTGGTCCGGGACACAGCCACAACGCCCCTAACACTTCATCGTTAAATAAAATAAAACAAAAAAGGGTTTTTATTCACGTAGACTTTAAAAAAGCGCTTGTAAATAGTCAGAAGTAGTCGTTCGTTCATTCAAATAAAAACTTCTGTAAAAACCTCACCGGTTTTTACAGAAGTTTTTATTTGAATATTTAATTAAAAAGATAGTAAATAATATAGTTTAATAGTTATCTAAGTAGAGTGGAAAAGTGTCACTTAAAATATAAACTTATAAAATTGTTATAAAAAGGAGCTACGTCTGCCAACAAACTGCTTTGCAGTTTGGCAGAGGTAAAAATGAATTATAAAATATTTTGTCTTAGAATAAACGCTTTTACATTTTAGCATTTTCATTTTTTTTTCTAATCAACCCCTAAAAACCTTAAATACATAAGCCACTAGCGTGAGGTCCCTGCTATATGCATGTATGACTATGGATCTGGGTAGGTGAGGATTCTCGCTGATGACGTTCTTGGTAGGTTTGGTTGCTTTGTGGTTGAATGATTGGTTGGGTCCCGAGTTGCTTTCTGTGGGTATGCTGTTTGCTGTCGAAACTAAAAATCTCATGAGCCTACAACGTTATAGTTTTTTAATTTATTTGCTTTTCTTTATATTTCAATAATTTTGTAATTAGTTGAAATAATGATGAATAATGAAATTTATTCAGCACTTGGGTATTAACATACACTTGTACTTGTCAAGTTCATAATGCAGTACATAAACATAGTCGAATACAGTATAAAAATTCATCATATCAGCCGAAAGACGTCCACTGCTGGACAAAGGCCTCCCCCAAAGATCTCCACAATTGCCGGTCTTGCGCTATTCGCATCCAGCTGTTTCCAGCGACCCGCACAAGATCATCGGTCCATCTTGTAGGGGGCCTGCCCACGCTGCGTCTTCCAGTATAAAAATTACAAAAAAATAATTAGTCCGTCCGTGCGGTCTGTTTTATCAGATATATTTTCTTAAATCCTAAAATAAATAACAAGTTACTAATCTATTATTTTGAAATTTAGTTGTACAATATTAAAATTAAAGAATTGTAGGCAATGAGCATTTGGCTAGCGCAGAAGACTCTTAACCAGTAGCTTAAATTAAACGAATAATACCCGAGGCCACCCTTTTGGGGTTCGGGCCACAGCTCAGGGGGCCGCAGAAGCAAAAGGACAGAATTCTAAGAGAGGGTGTGATTAGTTGCACGGGATCACCGATGACGCGTTAAGGGGCCAAAGCGATCCTCGCCGCTGAGGAGCCTAGTTGTTTAAGAGATATAAAAACAGGAGCTACAACTGCCAACAAACTGTTTTGCAGTTTGGCAGATGTACCAAATTTGTTGTTAAAGATTTGAATGTACTGTGGTAACTTTTTTTTTATTTATTTATATCTTAGCTTAACAGCAGAGCACCTTTCCCTAATTGGTAAAGGGTGTAGGTTCGTTTTATAATTTCCTATTGCTTTTTATACAACTCACGCGATAGATGAATGAATCCCTAAGTCGCGGAGTACTTTACAAACATATAATTGACGGACACAAAGTGCATCGAGACTCAGATCAACAATTTATGGGTCCCACAAATATACTGTGCAGGAATCAAACCCGGGATGCCAAGCGGCGAAGCGACTGTCTTAGCCGCTGCGCGACACGAACTGTCATTATGATTAACCGACTTCAAAAAATGAAGGTTATCACATTAACTATTTTTATTTTTAATATATAAAGAGCTTCAGGGATTGTCACACACATATATAAATTCTGTGGCAATAAGTTGTATTGAAAATAGTTTATATCAGTTTTGCGGTTTTTTCAACAGTAATTATTTACGATCACCGTAGCCTAGTTGGTAGTGCTCCTGCCTACGAAGCTTGTGGTCCTGGGTTCGAATCCCGGTAAGTGCAAATATTTGTGTGATGAACACGAATATTTGTTTCTGAGTCATGGATGTTTTCTATGTATATAAGTATTTATCTATCTATATAAGTCGAGTTTCGACAGTAGAAGTTCAAACGCCGAAAATAAACCTTCGCGTAATGTTACAACCACCAGAGGCAGTAAAAAGCAACTCGCCAACTTGCAACCGCAGGCGCAGCTTCAATTGTCCTCCGAGGATATTCGTCAGTTAGTCTGTGATGTTATGAAAAATGAGCTAAAGGAACAATTATCTTTATTCAGTAAGGACTTAAATGTCACTCTTAATAGAGAACTGCTTCAGGTCAAAGAAAAAATGGAAGAAATGAATCAGTCTATGATCTATATGAACAGACAATATGAAGATCTATTAAAAGAGCATTTAGCTGGCGGGAAAGTTATAGCTGAATTGCAGAGAGAAAATTTAAATATGAATAACACCATCAACGATTTAAACACTCGGTTAAATCACTTGGAACAACAAACGCGATCAAGCAATCTTGAAATACAATGCCTGCCTGAAAAAAGACAGGAAAACCTAATGCAAGTGGTCAGTGAATTGTCTAAGGTAGTGGGCTGTACTATCCTCGATCGAGATATTATACATTGCACTAGGGTGGCCAAACTTAACCCTAACAACACACGTCCACGCTCTATTGTGGTGCAGCTTGCTTCTCCACGTGTTCGAGACCAATTACTCGCAGCCACAAGCAAATTTAACAAGTCTAACCCTGAAAATAAATTAAATACTACACACCTCAGCTATTCTGGACCTAAAACTCCCATCTATATCGCCGAGCACCTATCAGCTTTCAACAGGATGCTACATACTGCCGCAAGATTGAAGGCCAAGGAAATGGGGTACCAATTCGTCTGGATTAGAGGAGGCCGTATTTTCGTGCGTAAAACAGAAGAATCGGAATATATCCTTATAAAAAACATGGACACACTCAGTAAATTAACTTAATAATTTATATTTCTGGTTTACATTTTGAACGTTTTGGCATATTGTTAATATTTTCTTAAACTCCGCCAACTAAAAATTTACTACCAAAATACACGAGGTCTGCGCACTAAAACACATAACTTTATCCGTGCGTTATCTTGCGAGTCGTATGACATTGTTATGTTGACTGAAACATGGTTGAACGACTCTGTCCTGAGTACTGAATTATTTGATGATAGGTACGTGGTATATAGACGGGACAGAGATAGTAGAAAAAAAGACGGGGGAGGGGTACTGATAGCTATTTCAAAAAATCTCAAGTCAAAACGTATATTCCACTGGGAGAGTAATTGTGAGGATCTCTGGGTTACTGTAGACATACCTACTGCAAAACGTAACCGTTTAATAGCTTTGTGCGCCGTTTACTTACCACCTCCCGTGACGCGTTCAGTACTGGAGAACTTTTTAGGTTCTTGTAACCGTATATTTGAAAAACCTTTGCACACGTGCATAGTAGGTGATTTTAATTTAAGTTGTATTGATTGGAGCTTGGCAAGTGCCCCGAATAATGGATACTCGCCACCCGGCGTGAGTCAATTACTTACTGACTTTATTCATGCACACAGGTTCATACAACTAAACCATGTGACCAATAAGTCAGGACGTATATTGGATCTTGCACTGACAAATTTAACATCGTGCACAGCTGATGATGCTTTAAGTTACCTTAGCGTTGTCGACTCGTTACATCCACCTTTGGAGATAGTTATAAAATTGGATATTGACGCCAGGCTTCCTTACAAAAATGATAACCACAGATTAAACTTTCACAAGCTAGATTATGAAAGCATTCGTAAAATTCTTAGCGAACTCGACTGGGAAACATTATTCCATGACTTAACTGATGTCAACGAAATGGTTAGTTTATTTTACGATATTATTAATAAAACAATAAAAGATCAGCAATCACCCAAACGTGTCTCGAAACGCAAATTTCCTCCTTGGTTTGACAAAAATCTGATAAGAATGCTAAGAAAAAAGGAGAAGATAAGAACGCGATATAAAATATATAAAAATCCAAGGGATGCACTGGAAATTAAATTACTTAATAAGCGATGCTCATTTAAATCTACTAATTGCTATAATACTTATGTTTCTAAAGTTGAAAGCGAAATCTGTTTAAACCCAAAACATTTTTGGACCTATATTAAGGATAAACGGGGCGGTGCAAGTTGTTTCCCGCTGACAATGTCTGATAATACGACAACATCGTCTAGCGGAGATAAAATATGCGAAATGTTTGCTTCTCACTTTGCTTCCGTTTATACTAACTTAAGTACTACACGCAATTTACCGGTTCCAGATTACCTTTCAAACAAAGCGAATAGTAGTCTATTCCTAACAGCACCTACCTTTGAGCATGAAACCTTACTCACTAAGTTAAAGGCTTTGGATAGCAGAAAAGGTGCTGGCCCAGATGGCATCCCTCCTATCTTTATTGTAAAGTGCGCTGATCAATTAGTGTTTGTATTATTAATGATTTACAATAAATCTCTCCGTACTGGCATATTTCCTGACATATGGAAAAAAGCTAAGGTAGTCCCTGTTCATAAAGGGAATGAAAAGGATCTTATAGTCAATTACAGGCCTATATCCATTCTATCCACACTTGCTAAAGTTTTCGAATCTCTGGTATGTCCTCACTTACAATCACACCTCAAACTTCATTTAAGCGACTCTCAACATGGCTTCATGGGATCTAGGTCCACATGTACCAATCTTGCCGTTTTTACAGAAACCTTGTTTGAGGCTATTGACCGCGGCAAGGATGTGGACGTTATTTATACTGATTTTAGTAAGGCTTTCGATCGCGTTTCTCATCCAATCTTAGTGGACAAACTAAGAGCATATGGCATTACTGGTACTCTCCTTAATTGGTTAAACTCTTACCTACAAAATCGCTTTTTCTTTGTGGCAGCTAGTGGATACCAATCTAGTGTCTTCAAAATTACTTCCGGTGTTCCACAAGGCTCTCACATCGGTCCAATTTTATTTAATTTCTTTGTTAATGATATCCCGCTCAATTTAAATTTTTCTCAATATTATATGTATGCGGACGACCTTAAATTTTGTAGAACTATTGAATCCGAGGATGATGTACGACTTCTTCAAAAGGACATCGATATGCTGGTCAAATGGTGCGATGATAACAATATGAGCTTAAATGTCAAGAAATGTTACCATGTTAAATACTCCAGGAAAAGAAATTCAGTCCTATCTGCTTATCACATTCGTACTGATGTCATTAAAAAAGTGGATGAGATCATAGATTTGGGTGTTCTTTTCGACAGTAAGCTGACATTTGTACCCCAGGTAGAAATGGTAGTCAAAAAAGCTTCTCGTATTCTTGGTTTTGTCATTAGAAACATAAGAGGTTTCCGGAACAGTAGGACGAAAATAGTTCTATACAATTGCCTTGTCCGCAGTATTTTGGAGTACTGCAGTACCATCTGGAGGCCTCACTATTCCACTCATAAGTTAAGGTTGGAAAGAATACAGAAAAGGTTTCTCTGGCACTTATCATTTTCCTCCGGGATAGCCAAGAAGAAAAAGTCGTATGAGACAAGACTAACTCATTTCAAAATGGTATCCCTGGAGAAACGTCAAAATATAACCGATTGCCTTTTCTTATTCAAAGTACTGAGATCAAAGATCGACTGTCCACCTTTACTTGAAAAAATTAAATTTCAAGCTCCCGCTAGATGTCCGCGTACTCCAATAACACCCCTGCATCCTCCCCTTCGTAGAACCGTAATAGGTGCTAGTTCCGCCATTCCTCGAATCTGTAGATTGCTTAATAGCTACAGTGACCTGGTGGATATACATTTTGACTCGTTTTACAGTTTTAAGAAAGTTACACTAAATGCGCTATAATAACTAACTTTGTATCTTTACCAGTTTTAAATTGTTGTGTGCATTTTTTTTCTTTTGTGTTGTATCTGTTTGTTTAATTTAATTTAAATTCCTTTAAATTTTAATAACTGAATAATGTGGTTATGTCTGTTTTCTTTGTTTTTCTTTTTGTATCTTTTTTATAATGATGTATGTTTCATTTATACATGCGGTGCTTACCTGTCAGTGATTGTTACACTAGACTTGTTTATAAACATTGTATCCTGTAATCTGTAAGAAGTGTAAACAATTGTTGGTGAGCCAATAAATAAAAAAATAAAAAATAAATAAAAAAAAAAAAAAAAAAAAATAAGTATGTATATCGTCGCCTGGTACCCATAGTACAAGCTTTGCTTAGTTTGGGGCTAGGATGATCTGTGTGACATTGTCCCTAGATGTTATATAAATTTTGTTGCATACAGTTGTCTTGAAAAAAGTTATGTCAGTTTTGCGGTTTTTTCAACAGTAATTATTTAGTTTCGATTTACGTTTTTATTGCGAATAATACTAAAATTTAAACTTATATATCACGATATTTAGATTTTATTTAAACACGATATTTTTATTTTTCTTCATCATCATCATGTCAGATGAATGACGCACACGGCTTGACATAGCCCTCGCCAAAAGATTTTTACAATGAAGTTGTGCCCATCATTTGGAGACATATCCCCTAATCAACAGGCTTGAAAGTCTGGTTGCTGATCGCAGTATGATGTCCAAAGTACACAGAGAGACGCTGCTGACCATTAACACAATAAATAAATAAAAAAAAAATATTATAAAATTATATCTATTTACTTTAAAAATAATTAATACTAAGCTATAGACAATTTGTGCCTGTACTTGGTTAAACCTGTACCACAGGCGTTGTAACGGCTTAAACGGTATAGGTACTTATCCTTTATTAAAATTAAATTTTTTATTTAAATATAAAAATTTGTCTGAAAGATATTCCCTCGGGTCGAATTTTCAGCGCTCCACAGGATTGAGTGGGATGGGGATATTCTGATATTCGGCGCCGCAAAAGAGTTGTTTTGAAAAGCTTTTATTGTAAAAATTTAATTTAATAATCTTCCGAAACTCGATGCGGCTGATACTGCCGTAGAAAACAATCCATTTGTTTGTTTTTTCCGTAGATCAATTAACAACTTTTAATGAGAATGTAATTTATTCATATATAAATTCACAAACTTTGTCACCTGTGTTTAAAAAGTGAACGGATTGTGTATTCCCATCCAGTTAAGGGATTAAAATTGGGCCGAAACTTTTTCGACGAGGAAGTTAATTGTTTTAAAATATTGGAGACCTTTTCATAAATTTCTAGGTAGGTATAAAATTTTAGTTAATTTATTTTATATGATGGCGCGGTAAATTATTGCCACATCGATATTTAACGATTCTAATTTTAAAAAATATCTGTAAAATAAAAAAAGACGGATATTATTCACATAGCATTTTATAAAACTTGTTATTAAAACATTAACTGTAATAAATTAACTATTTAATATAATAATTCTTATTTTACCGTCACGGTCACCGTAGCCTAGTTGGTAGTGCTCCTGCCTACGAAGCTGGTGGTCCTGGGTTCGAATCCCGGTGTGCAAATATTTGTGTGATGAACACGAATATTTGTTTCTAAGTCATGGATGTTTTCTATGTATTTAAGTTTTTATCTATCTATATAAGTATGTATATCGTCGCCTGGTACCCATAGTACAAGCTTTGCTTAGTTTGGGGCTAGGATGATCTGTGTGACATTGTCCCTATATTATTACTTTAAATAAAACAGGCTGTTGGCGTGGTTGGCAAATGCTAGTTTTTCACGCCGGAGGTCGTGGGTTCAATTCCCACCCAGGATATTATATTTGTGTGCATGAACATGTCTATTTGTCAGTTTCGGTGTAATTATATAAATAAGTATGTATTTACGAAAGAAAAGTACTACGTGTAGTATGTCAGTTATCAGGTTTCCATAGTACAAGCTCTGCTTAGTTTGGGATCAGATGGCCGTGTGTAAATAATGTCTCGGGATATTATAATTATAATAAATTGATTACTAAATCTAGAATTATATTTAATTATATAGAATTTTATTTTTTTATGATACCAATAGTGTTCCGGACATCACACCAGGCAGCGCTGCGCTCGCGCCTCCGACCGGTCCGCTGACCTTCAACGTCCTCCCCCACCTCGCTAACCGGCCGTCGAGCTACAGCGGGGATTCGCTCTCAAGACTCAGCGCAAGCAACGCGGCTACTTACTATCTTTGAACTAGTTATAATACAGTTTTTATATATCGGAGATTAGTTTTATTTATTAGCCGAGACCCCCAGAAGCACAACTGGAGCTTGGCACTCAAACAAATAGTTTAGTTAAATAGCTAATTTCTTGATATGATAAAAATAAACTGAACTATGTTTATGGTATGTTCATTATGAACGCCCGATATTTTTACGATATTTAGGCAAATACTTCGTAGGTCCGATTTGTGATACAACTCGTTTTGATTTATTTATGTGTTATTTTTAAGTGTAATTTTGTATTGACATGAAATGAAATTTATATTATTAATTTTTTTATGTAATATTTGTGAATTTTTTATATAATATTATGCATGCCCTATCAGGCAGAACATATTGACCATACCTACATTTGCCTGACATCTTGAAATGTATTATATATTGTAATTACCTATGTTCAGCAATAAATGATTGATTGATACGATGTTTGGCTTGTTCATACTCTTTCAAGAGCTTCTAATGAGATTTTTACCTTTACTGTTATTTCTTGGCTAAGCACGTGTATAGTCCATAGATAGGCGACTGACAAAGTGGTTTACTTTTTGAACGCACCGATGTCACCGTCACGTAAAGCTGTCAGTTCCGGTTGTAGCCGTAAGACGATAGCTGTTAAGTCATGTCCAACGGCTACGGGGTGGCTTTAAGATATCTGACACTAGGGTAACCACTGTCAATGTAACGAGAATAAACATTTAAACTCTATTTAGCACCGCTAAAGGTGAACAGAACAGAAGTAAAGTAAAATACTCTTTATTGTACACCATACATTAAAATTAAAATGAGCATACATAAATTAAGTACAAAGGGCGGTCTAATCGCTACTGCGATTTCTTCCAGACAACCAATAATGAAGAAAGAAAGAAGTGAAATTATTCTATCGTAATAGGGTACCCTTGGCAACCTTTCAAAATATGAATAAATGGAACTTCTCTCAGGTAGCTATTTGTTCTAGATATACATTTCCCATCATAATTATGTCAGCCGAAAAACATCCACTGCTAAAAACGTCTCCCCCAAGGATGGTGGATATACCACAGTAATCACAGTAATATTATAAAGGTGAAAGTTTGTGGGTGCGTATGTTTGTTACTTCTTCACGTATAAATAGGTGGAGCGATTAAAAAACAATTGGTTTGGAAATAGCTGGCACCCTGGATTAACAATTTCGACGGTCACCGTAGCCTAGTTGGTAGTGCTCCTGCCTACGAAGCTGGTGGTCCTGGGTTCGAATCCCGGTAAGTGCAAATATTTGTGTGATGAGCACGAATATTTGTTTCTGAGTCATGGATGTTTTCTATGTGTATAAGTATTTATCTATCTATATAAGTATGTATATCGTCGCCTGGTACCCATAGTACCAGCTTTGCTTAGTTTGGGGCTAGGATGATCTGTGTGACATTGTCCCTAGATATTATTTTATTAACATATAGGCTATGTTTTTATAAAGTTTAACGCGGGTAAAGCCGCGGGGCACGCTAGTTTACTATAATCGCCACGCTGTGCTGGCGGGTTGGCGATCGCAGTATGGTGGTGGCAAATAGATACTGCTGTTCGTTATCTGGTAAATATTCCCTCAGGACGACTTCTACGTACCTTGTTGTATGAAGGGTGGTGGTATTGTCGTCACCGATAGCTACACAGCAATACCAGCTACATTTTCCTGAAATTATTGTGGTTACGTGTAACAGTGACCCATTAATAAACAAATCAAATTTGAGTGTAACTTTTAAGTGAGAAAGATTGAACACGTCATGAACCACTCATAATGCTATTGTTTACATGTATTACGAATGTGGATTTAGTTCTGCGAGTGTTGCTTGGATAACTGAAAGATGGAATAATACTGAGAGTTCTTGCGGGGTCGTGGTTCCAAGCTAACTTCGAGCCCTGTGTTTTGGGTTTCGATTCCCACATAAGAGAACCATTTGTGTGACCCATGAATTATTGTTGGGAGACCCAGAATCTAAATGCTTTCATTCAATTGCATTTTTGTGAAGTCCCGCGTATTAAATGTATATATTACCATGTCTTTTCCTTTTTGAAATAGTTAAAAAGTGTGTGTGTGTGCAATTCACACACGGCAGATGTGGAACTTACGAAAAGTCGCCTACTAAGGAATGAGATAAATATAGAATATCAGGAGACTTACTATAACTACTTTAAAGGTATTTTTATTTTCATAATATTTTTCCCAAGTAAATTTAATGTTTTGTATTAAATGTTAAAATTATTTTGATTTTGATATTTAACCCTTAATTAGGCAAAGATTAAAATGCCATTAAATTCAATTTTTTTTAACGAAAATGTGTTGTAGACATTTATGAGAGTTACAGAAAAAATATAAAAAAAAACAAAGAAACTTCAGTTTTCATGAAAAACTATGTATGCCACACCATACATTACCAAACGCACATAAAACATTCAGGAAAGGTGGTGTATGTCGTGACATACATTCCCAATTACAATACAAATAAAGAATATAAAGAAATCGCTACCTCCCCCTTCAGGAACCCTTGTGGGGTGGTGAACATAATATTATGATAATAAAAACACGTCTAATAACGCCTAGAAATTGCTAGCATAACTAATGAGGCATAATATGATAGTCTAGTTGACAATTCCTAAGACTTGCCAGTTACGAAGCACAGACGGACTAGGCATTTCATGCATATCAGAGTCGTTAGATTGGATATATACTAAATATATCCAATCTAACGACTCTGATGCATTATCTTGAGCTAAGCAATTATGTAATTTTTTTTTGTAATAAAGGTACAACTTAGTAATATCTGTCGGAATTACGACGGATTTGTTGATGTCGTTTTTGAGGCATCAAATTGGCTACGAGATGATATCTGTATCACAATCTCCAGCAATTTATATCAGATGGCATACTCACAAAACCCATGATAATATTTATCATGAAAAAAAAAATCACGCAGTTAATTTTCAGTCAATCCAAGAGACGTCTAGTCTGGAATATTGGATATGGGTACACTACATTAATACGAAAAACTTTATTCCGACAGTCACAAATACGAATTTCAAAATACCGACTTTCATAATTCCGAATGGTATAAAATTCCGAATATTACAACTCCGCCTTATCATTACTCCTAGTTTTATAATTCCTAAATTCCAATTTTCCTAACATTTATAATTACTATTCTCAAAATACCGAGCTTCAATAGATCGAATAACAAAAAGTCCGACTTAATGATAAAACGAAACATCAACAATACGAATAAAAATATTTTGTTTCCCCGGTCACAGTTCTAACCTAACCTAACCCAAATGATTCACCAACAATGGTGGGGATCTGGTACACGGCGGCTGCATGCAACATGCAGACAGGCATGCTGCATGCAAGCAGTCATGCAGCATGCAAGCAGGCAAGCAGCATGCAAGCAGGCATGCAGCATTCAAGCAGGCATGCAGCATGCAAGCAGGCATGCAGCATGCAAGCAGGCATGCAGCATGCAAGCAGGCATGCAGCGTGCAATCAGGCATGCAGCGTGCAATCAGGAATGCAGCAAGCAAGCAGGTATGCAGTAAGCAAGCAGGCATGCCACATGCAAGCAGGCATGCAACATTCAAGCAGGCATGCAACATGCAGCAAGCATTGTGTCTGTCACGGCTCCGGCGCTGCGGGGTTTAGGCGGCCCCACGGGAGCTTATCATCTGAGGAGCAGGTGGTTTTAACGCTCACCACCGCAGCTTCGGCTTGCTGGCCGGCTTCGCCGGCCAACCTCAGCCGCGGCGGCGGGCCTTCAAGCCACCTGCTCCTCAGTTCGCGGGCCGCCCCACCCCTCTGCGCCTACGCGGGCTTAAATTACACTCTAGGGTAGGGCAGACAAGACTACGTGAAGTCGGTTTTGCAGCGATTCGTTTCTGTCACAAAATTTTGTAGCCCAACATGTTGACTTTTAGTTTATTCGAAGTATTGAAATTCGGAATGTCGTTTTTCGGACCGAGAACCCTTAGAGAATTTGGCTCTTAGAATGTATGAAAATCGGAAAACTAACAAATCGCATTTACGACTTTCGGTAAGATAAATTTCGTGATATTTAATAATAGACATTACAATTCTTAGGTATTATGAAATTCGGACTTTTCAAAATCGGAACATCAACATTCGGAATAAAATATTTCGGAGTATTTGGGTGTTCCCATTGGATATGCGTTTGTTTGCTCTACGATATCTGGTAAATTGTGAGGGGAAAAGAACTTGTAGAAATAATCCCGTGAAGTATTCGTCGAGATTGTCCGTGTTAACTGAGTCTTGTTCTCTAGATGCAACGTGCCGATAAACCGTTTTTTCCATTGATAATTCAGAGTGAACGTTGTGTGGTCGTTGAGTTACAGAAACAATGGGAAGTTGCGATCTGGTTTTACGGGGAAGCGACGTGGAAGCAGCAGTAGCCCTTATGTGAGTGGCAGCTAATAGTAAATTAGCTACTTGCTGATGGTTCAGGTGGTGCAGCAGGTGCGGAGTTGCTGACGTTGCAAGAGTAGCTGGGAGTCGTCACTCCCAATATCCCTCAGTATCGGCACTTTAGTACAATTAGGTTCAAGAGAAGGGCTTGAATAGGCACTTTGAAACATTGCTATGAGTCGAAATTGTTTGCTGATGGGAAAATATTAAGTCTTTCAGTAGAACTATCAATAGAAGGTGCAGAAGAAGTAAACATAGAAAGCGGTATTTGCACACGTAATTCGTCTTGAAGGTCGGAATTTTCACTACCGTCAGAGGGTGCATTCTCTGCGGGCACAATCGCTAAAATTCTACCACCGTATTTGTAGCCTTTGCTGTTTGACAAGAAAAAAATAGCTTGCTATAAAACTAAGTTAGCCTAAAAAGCAACCGCATACTGGCAATGTACATATACCGTGACATACAAACAAAATGGAGGGTATTTCTTTACAAACTTGGCAGTGTATGTCACAGCATACATCATGTTAATTATCAAAATAGAACCATTTTATGTAAATAAAACCTCATAAATATCATCACATACATTCCATTACATAATAAACCTTACATTTTTATCATAATCGAGGCAAAAGAAGTATGCAAAGATCGTGACAAATGGAAATCCGTTGTCTCTGCCTACCCCTCTGGGAAACAGGCGTGAGTCTATGTATGTATGTATGTATGTATTTTTATCATTACACCTATTCAAAATTGTGTAATATTCAAAATAAAAGTATAAATACCTGGGGCAACAGAGTTGACGATCACCGGGTAGCCATATTTTTTAAGAAATCTCAAAATGGGTGTGTTTAAGAATGTGATTTATATTTTTCAGCAAAATTAATTAGTTTTGTGTTATGGAAAAAATAATTATTTACACGCAAATTGCTTTTTGTTTAACAAATTATTTTTTATAAAGTCATGTATGACAGTACATACCATGCCAAATTAAGGGTTAATGCAAAATAGTACATTTCATATACTTACATAATTATTATCAGTGCATACGGTTTAACTTTGACAGAGCCTTCATTACGTACACCAAAAAGGTGGGTCTCGTCGTACACACGGCTACATATCAAGCTACACATTTCCAATATAAGCTGACCTTTCATTGTACGGAAATCCTTACAACGCGAGATCAGCTTATACTGGAAATGTATAGCTTGATATGTAGCCGTGTGTACAATTGTCTCCACTAACGTTACGATGACTGTACTGATATGTGATAAGAGTTAACCTAATTTCCCCACCATGGGTATTTGTGAGTCTCTCTAAAAGTTGTAAAAGTATAAGAAGTTGACAAGTAGTTAGTAGGTTAGTTTAAGTATACTACCAAGTCGTGTTTAGCTGCAGATGGATCTTGTTTGATATCCTAGTTGCCAAGTTTAAATTAGATTTTTAATGTTATAGCTTGGAATGATTTTATTATAAGATGTGTATCGTAATTTTTGTGAATTACTTAAAAAACCTAATCTACCCTTAAAACTACATAAAAGGTACATGCAATATGAAGTATGAAAAATATATCTGCTCCAACAGGATCATGGTGATTAGTTGACAATTTTTTTACTAGCTAATTACTTTTCATTGCAAAGTTCCTAACAGGGTAAACGCTATTTTTTTCTAAATTGAAATTAACAGAATCGGTTGAATGCGGTTACGAAACTTATTTGAAAATAATTTTTATAACATATTTTATTCTATCTTTAATATTATGTTATTTTTTCATTTATTTCTATACTGTGGTTGTTCTTAAATGCAGGAAAATTTGTCAAGTAACCATGTATTCGCTAATATTATATGAATAAGTTAATGTTACTCTCATTGATGAGACAAATTCCTTACTACAGGTTAGTAATTAGTCTATTAAGGATAACAGAACTTCACCCACAAGATTGTATGAAAAATAGCTGTAAGAACTGCCACGTATAACTATTAGTTGTAACTAAAATCACTTTTATACAGATAAATATATTATTTATACAAAATTAATAAAATTTAAAAGTTATCTCTCCTTTAAAATGTAACTCTGGAGTTTCCGGATTACTGCATTCTAAGCTCACATTAGAGTAGGTGTTAGCAATTAAAACTTATCCGTTGCTTAATTCACCACAAAGGATTTGGCTTACTCGTTGTAAGGAAAATAAAAACAGAGTGGTTTGTTTTAAGGATTTCAAATTTTAGAACAATTTTCAGCATTAAGAGTTAAAAATTTAAATAATATCAGAAGAGGGATAAAATGGTTAACTCAATTCATACTGCTTTAGTTCCTTGTTGTTTAGGCAGACTTCCCACACAGTTTAACGACTGATGTACTATGGCTACAAACGAAGCGTAACATGGCTTATCGAGCACGGAGGCGCTCTAAAACTGAACTACATAGACATCAATCATCTATAATAATAATAATAAAAATATCCTGGGACTTTATTGACACACGGCCATCTGATCCCAAACTAATGATAGCTTGTACTATGGAAACCAGTTAACTGATATACTACTTTTCTTTTGTAAATACATACTTATATAGATAATAATTACACCCAGACTCAGGGCAACCAGACATGTTCATGCACACAAATATCTGTCCTGGGTGGGAATCGAACCCACGACCTCCGGCGTGCAAAAGCAAGCATTTGCCAACCACGGCAATAGGCCCGTCAAATCTATAGGCTGACCACGCACCTGAGTGCTTAACTTTACCGATCCGTTACAGATTGTTAAGGGCATCTCCTACCGCTCATCATTAAAGTTGGTATAGGAGATATATCAATATGAATTATGCGCTCCTGAAGAGAAGTCTACGGGTTTGAGAGAAAATAAAACCCTTACATTTTGTCAATTCCGTAGATTAGTCATTGGTGGCGTATAATTATTAGCCTATTTCTTCAGTAAGAACCTGAATCCTAAGCCTTTCATAAAAACTGGGTTAGATTGTTTTTTTTTAATGATGCCTGACATTAGAAAAGTAATCTATAGTATTAAGTGGGACCTATAAAAAGCACATCCAGACTACCCAATCTGGCCGAACAAAACTGTCTCTTAAGATACAGGAAAACCTGGTTTAATCTTTTATAATTAAATAATAATAAAAGTTACTTATTCAAGTAACCAATGACTCAAAATTATTAGTAATACATAAGACTTATTCTATGTAAGTAAAAATATACCTAAGATTTGTGTTTACTGGAATATATGACTCACTGATGTCCCATTCCGTGAGAAATAGTGCAGCATGATGCATGAATATGCATCGGCAGTCAAATATGTCTGCGATCAGAGATGCCAGAATGCTGTTAGAGAGCCCACGAATCCTGCTCACCAGGGATGCACACCGTTTGCTCATTGTGGCTTAGAATATAGACGAGACTTGAATAAGTCAGTAACTTATTTTAGCTTAATATAGACAGAACCATTCAGACAAAATGTAGTAAAATACAATAATTAAACCTAAACATAATCTTCTTGAAAATAGCTTAATAGCTAGCTAAATATTACTACTATTATAAAATAAATTTTATAAATGTTTTAACAATCCGTGTACCTAAATATCTATGATAAGTAACTAGAAATAATAACTGTATTATTACAAACATGTTCTAACTATTTACAAGCACTTTTTTAAAGTCTACGTGAATTAAAACCTTTTTATTTTATTTATTTAACTTTACAATTAAAATATTTCGCCAATTACTGTTCCTATCCAAACTTGTAACTGACTTCCTATTTTGAATAAGAAACGGTATTTATTTTAATTTTGAATATTTAATATTGCACTTTTATGACAGTCGCTGTCAAATATTGGCACATGGGAGCCAAGTAATAAAAGCATGCAATATCAATTTACGTCTACATAGACGTTACAAAATTACCGATATTAACGAAATTGAACCAATATTGAGCGAATGTTACCAGTGTAACATGCCTCGATATCTATTATAACTACCTACACTAATATTATAAATGCGAAAGTTTGTGAGTATTGATGTATGGATGTTTCTTACTCTTTCACGCAAAAACTGCCAACCAGATTTTGATTTAATTGTAATAGTTTCATCAAAATCCGGTCCGGCGTAATTTGTAATAATGTAGATTATATACCCAAATAACACATAGTCTATAATTTATAAAGTATAACGCGGGTAAAACCGCGAGGCACAGCTGGTTATTAATACATATTGTTAATACATCTTGCAAAAAAGATCCAATGCACTTAAAAAGCCCAACCACCGGTCCGGAAGAAACAAAAACTGTAATTTTTCTTTAACCTTTAAATCTTTAACTACACACGATTATTTATAAAAACATGAGTTTGATGAGATTTTATTCTTACACTTTTTATTCTAACACCTTCAACTTTCACATACCGGACTTATACTTGGTTTATTCTTTCCGGAAAAATCCAATAACTAGGTTGACCCGACTTGGCTTCTGAATCAATAGATAAAGCTTACTATGACATTGACGAATATTAAAAAAAGAAGTCTCTAATTTGCACTACATAAGTCAAAACATACTATTTTTATTTTTTTTGATTTATCTAATTTATTTTATCGACATTTTGTTTCCTGACGTTCCTTTTAATGTTTCTGATTATTTTTAATTTATTAATTGATTTGTGCAAGTCTATGATCCTAAACAAAATTTGTATGCCATGTAGCTATGGAAAACATGACTGTTATATCTTAAGTGTACCATGCATGCAAACTGTGTGTAGTTTTTTTTTTTGTTAAGGCAGAGGGAATGCCTATGCATACCACCCGCATAAAGTGTCTGCGGGTTGGTATATCGGACTCGCACCGTCTAAACCTAAACTGCCGTAGACTTCTCTTGCCGCCTGACGGGGGAGCCCCGGGAACGCGGGTTTTCTGCTCCGGGCCCCCCTTTTGCGCCATGTCCCAGCCCAGATAGTCGGGACACGTTCCCTTGGAGATTGCCCTCCCCTATTGCCGACTCAAACTGTCTGTATACTCATGTTTTGGACAAATAAATATCGAATCTTATCTTATCTACGGTTGAATACACTACCGCTCCATCAACGAGTCAATAAATGGATTTAAGTATAGTAATGAAGAACTCCGCTGTTCACTCCATTCATCCGTTCGATTAAATGTCATTTCAATCATGGGTAACATGTAAAAGTATGCAGGTTGGACGTCGGATCATTTTCCGGTATTTACGGCGCAGATCACGCCTCGATGAGGAAATGAGGTCGCTCACGATACGGGGCATTGCCGATGCTTACTTGAGAGTTAGGTATTTTATGGCATTTTAGTATAAGTTGACTACTTGACTAAGAGTTTTATACACATTCTTCAGTCATGTTTAAGCAATGATAGATTAAGACCACTGACAGGATTTTAACCTTCATTGTGACGAGAAGACCTGCCCAGTACACTCTCGCTGGGAGGCAGAGATTCGTATCCTGGCCGCAAATACCAGACGGAATCTTTTTCCGCCGGCAAACCTTGCGGTGTTGACAGGTGACACTACCAAATGGGACGCCGTGGTCTCCTTCTGTGAAACAGCAATGCTCCAAAAAAAAGAGTGAGCCAATTCTGCTAATGTCCACTACTTCAATCACTTGGTAGCAACTCGGGACGACAGCTGTTTATGGCGCAGTCGCTACACCGGTTGGCAGGAACTGGTAATCCAGATGGACACGTTATTGTCCTCACAAGGCACTTCTACTACACCACATGGAACATGTAGCAAAAAGGAACACCCGAGTAGCATTCCCACTATCACGGGCCACTCCCCTCAGACTCAACGAAATACACGGCAGATTAAGTTTAATCGGTGCGAGACACACCTTTTGCTAAAGGCATACGTAGGCATTCGCCTTGTCATATAAAAAACTGAACTACGATGTAACGGACAGTGTAGTGACTTGATGTCGCACATGTGCTAAAACACACACCCACACACACATCTTTCATACGTGTAAAGTGAGTACTTATTGAAAGAAAACTACCCTATTATTACTCCTAATCGAAGCCTATTCACAACTTGTACAAGGTTTCGTATAGCGGGTTCGTTTTATGGATCAATTAAGGATCCCTATTTAAGTGCAAGTAATCTGGGGACTCATGAAAAATTCAATTTATTCGACTAATTTTAACAGCGGAGTTATGTTGCTGAATAGAGATATAGGGTAAAGTGCGAAGACTTAGTTATTTTGTTTCAAGCTTCAACATATAACTTAAATATAATGGCATTTACTTCCTCCGTAAAGATGTTAGAAAGAGAACTTTAAATTGATCCCGGTGTGTTTTATTCATTGTTTAACGTTTAGACGTGGAAATCGTCAATTTAATGTCCAGCCGAGATCGAGCCAGCGCTTTTTCCAAGATAACATTGGAAAATGTTTGATTATTCTTCGCGCTATGTCGGATACCTACATTTCTGATGCGATCTAGTGGAGCATAACATAACCATTTCCATTGCTCTTTGGGTGACCCTGCGCCAACTTATGGTGTCCACAGTTAGCGACCACGTCTCTGTTCCGTGCGTCGTCACTGGCAACACAAACTGGTCGACGACGTTCGACTTCGATACTGCGGTATTTGGAATAAAGTTGATATTCTCAAGCCAATTATCATCTCATACTATTTTTTACAAAAGACTGGATCCAGGTCTTGGGTTTCAACAGGAAACACGTGGAGTTAGCCATATATATAAAAAATATAAAACAATGTTAGTCCACCAAAACCTAAAATCATAATTTCTCGAAGTCATTACAGCTACTATTGAATTATTTTCCAATGCTAACTTATATTCTGTATTCACACTTTTGTAAGAAAGAGTGTCGATATATAACAACCCACCCATTTATTTGCTCTCAGCTCAAAACAACAATGCCCAGACGCTCACGCAGCGACGAACTCCGTCGTAATAGCAACGCCATCAGTCCATCAATGTTGTTTTCAATATGTATGAAAACAACATTGATGGACTGATGGCGTTGCTATTACGACGGAGTTCGTCGTCTTTATTGTGCCGCATATGATTAAAAACCAAAATAAAATATTGTTCATATAGATTCATATTCCGCGTCCCTTTATTTCGCCCTCTTTGGGCAGGCAAGATCATAGACCATACCGCATCCCCTCAGTTATAATATTTTATGTTTTTTCGTCATTTAGTCAAAGTCCAGTCAAGTCCGCAAAGCAGTGGACTTTACAAGAGATTTTTATGGAGTTTTCGTTTCAACATCAGTGAACGCAAATAAACATGGAAGCATTACTTCAAGGAAACTAAGCGCAAATTTTGACCCAATATCCCAATCAAACTGACACAACGGAATACCGTCTCTGATTGGCCAAAATATTACCGCTCAGATACACCTTTTAAAAGTAGAATTTATGACGTCATGTTCGGGTCTAAATTACCATGTTCATGACATTCGCCGAGGGATGTTTTATGTTATAAAGTGCAACGAAAGTAATTCACCGTGACATTGATATTATTAAAATAATAAAGAATTATGATAAAATATACAGTATCTTGAACTTTACGGCAAGAGTTTTTCTAAGGTCTTTAAATAGAGCAGTATTTGGCGAGTAATGGGTTTATTTGCTATGATAATAGGTAAATAAAACAAATTTGTGACCAATTATTCACTAATTATTATTTACAATTTCCCTAGGTATACATAACACTTAAGTACTACTTTTTAGGGCCCCCTTCACTTCTTTATCCATCCGTCCGTCTGTCTGTCAATATCCTTATCTTTTCCCTTTATCTTGAACCATACCATACTAGGTATGTCGGTACGCTGGCTCCTGCCACACCCCTACTAGCTCAGTCTCGTGTTGGAGGGTCGCCCGTGACGTCGTAGCGTCGTTCCCTTTAGGCTCCCAGAATAAAGGGCATGACCCGAAGCTATAACAATGCAAAGCATTCGTTATTACCAACTTATTCATTGTGACCAGAGTTGTACAAATATATTGACACAATAAGTTAAACTTACCCCTTGCACAACGTAACTTAGGCACGTTTTCAATATCCCTACGAGTCGGCACACAAGTCTTCCAGGGTTCTTTTAAACTGCCCCGAAGCAAACACAACGGCACCATAAAATTAATGTCTATGTTCGACTAATATAAACTTTACTTATTTCCTTAATTATTATGACGGTAATCACACACTCACAGGACGGTGTTCTCTGAACGAATGCCCAATCCATTCGCATGCCATATACATTATCAAATTAATAATTAATAAATTTAAAAATGCACAAAAAGCAAATTAGAAGCACATGAGATTCGAACCGGCTTCGGGAAGATATGCCACCCAGCACTTCACCTCTTTTCTATCTGTTTCCTTAAAGTAGACCAGGGTAGAAGCCTTTAAAAATAATAAAAAGTGAAATATAATAATAATAGGATGAAACCCATTATAAAAGGAGGGGAATATTATAAAAATTAAAGGAAAAATAATTTACGGGCGATCTGAGGTCGGGAAGGGGATGGGGGTGAGTTTTTAAGGGTAAACAACGGTTTTCTCGATTTCCGGCAAAACTAAAAGACCAATCGAAAAAAGTCAAATGGCAAAGTTGTAGGTAATAAAAAGATCTAAAACTTTTGTGTTTACACATTTTTCACATAACGTCAAAATGTATGTGAATAATTCAAAAAACCAAGTTTTTGGTTTTTAATTTTTTTCTTTTACAATTTTTTTTATTTTTTAACGAATTTTGGTGAAAACTTACCTTTTTACGTCCCAAATACGCTGTAATTTATTTGATTAAAAATATTTATTTTCTCACCTTATTTTGAATTAATATCGAAAAAACCCCCTAATTTTCAATCGAAAACTCACCCGTCAAAATATCAGCTTTTTTCAAAAAATTGGTATGTTTTCTGTTCGTTGAAATCTCTACTTTCCGATGGTGAAAAAAAATACATATGTTACTTTAGTAAATCTTCTCAGAAAATGCAAACGTTTGGCCGATTTTCATATATATTTTATACATTTAAAATATATTTCAGATATATTCAAAATATATGAAATATACATGAAAATCAGCCAAAATCGTTTTGGCAAACCTCCCACCCACAGAAAGAGCAGCAGAACAACATTGTTACAGGGCATATTATCAGCTTGAAACTTGGTTGGGTAACGAACCTTTGTAGGAAACAATTAGCACACGGCGGGTCTTGTATATTTATAAGAAACTGTGTAAAATACGTAGAAAATGCAGACATTGTATCACTCTCAGAAGAACGATATTGCGAATTATCTGCCGTTGACTTAATAGACTATAACGTGACTATAATTTGCTTATATAGGACTAATTTAATCAGCCACTCTGACTTCTTTACATACCTAGAACGACTGTTCGATAAAATAAATGAAATCGAAAGGTTTTACGTAATCGTGGGGGACATTAACATTAATTGTCTGGACGGTGTGAAACCCGAATGCAAGCGCCTATCCGATTTACTGGCAATACACGGTATGTCGAATTGTGTAAACTATCCTACACGCATCACTTCGTGCACCGCGACTTGCCTTGATCACCTATACACTAATAACTATAGTTCTGTAACTACAGAGCCCGTAGTCTCAAACCTAAGTGACCACCTTGCAATCAAAGCAGACCTAAGGTGCACAAGAACAACGCGTAAACCGAATGCGTACTTTATTAGAAATATGTCGAAACTGAATCGAGATAATTTTGTCGCGTCTCTGGATAGTATTGACTGGCCGCTCATTTTTGAACGTAACAACACACCTTGTTTGTTATCGCAAGCTATTATAAACATAATGGTAAATAAATATGAGGCCTGCTTTCCACTTCAAAAAAAGATAGGTAAGAGGACTGAATCATCGTGGGTAACACCCGATATTGAGACATTAAAAAACATTATTTTTGATATTACAAAATTGAAGGCTATATTTCCAGATGACATTTATTTACAATTGAAATATGACGAGTTTAATACGAAATATAATTATTTAATCATGAACACTAAACGTAATTACTATAAAAGCATGTTGACAAGCTCTAATTGCACCTCAAAAACGATGTGGAGGATAGTAAACAAAGAAAGAGGAAAAACAAAAGGTCCTAACCTTAACTTTGCGGACGTCGTAAAAGATCCGAATGGTAATACATTTAAATGTTCCCAGCAAGCGGCAAATGTGATGAACGAACGGTTCGTAAGTGCCGCCACGACATGCGGAGCACCAAGCGCAGATGTGGAGAGGTTAAGTCATATGCTTAGCAAAGCCGGTGGGCCCACGGACCGATCCCTAAGACTGCAACCGTTCACGACCTCGGAGATATTCGAAATAGTAAGCAAACGCATAACCACAAAACTGACAAAAGACATCTACGGACTTTCGATGGAAATATTAAAAGTCGGTATCATGCCTCTAGCACCCATTCTTGCAGGCATATACAATATGTGTTTGAAAAACGGGGTTTATCCAGCACCATTGAAAAAAAGCAGGGTGTCGCCTATTTTTAAGGGAAAAGGTAAGCGAGACGACATCGATGGTTATAGACCTATCACAATAATTCCTGCGATAGCAAAAGTACTAGAAAACGGTCTCAGTATGTAACGACCCACCCTAATAAAATAAACCCCCTAATGCTAAAGCTATAAACATCTAAAAGGAATACATAACTAATTAATTAATAACCAAAACATCGATAACCAAAGCATAAATACATTTAGTATTGTATTAACTTGAACTATATTGGATTGGATTGCATTAGATTGTATCGGAGACTTAATCAACTGAAATCATATATTTGGACCCGTGATTCGTCTAGTGATCAGTAATACGTCATGGCCGATAATAACCCCAGTTCTATTAAAAGGAGAAAAGGATTCCTATTTATAAACTACACTAACTATTAGAACCTAATTCCAAATAATAGTTAATATTTGACGATATCCTATAGAAAATCTAAATAAGGTCTAATCATACAATTTTACAAACATGGAAATAAATAACGATATACGATGATGTTGTGAATGTCCTTTATATTATTCCTACAGTCAAAATTGATGCAGCAAACTAGCTTACTGTCAGTTTATGTAATAGACATATAATAATTAAAGTTATACGAGTACCAAGAGTACGACAAGTACCACGAGAGCAAGTCATGTCAGTATATAATTATAAAATAAATCCATAGATACAGTGAACAGCAGATAAGTACGGATGTGAGAATGTGAACAGAAATGTCTGTTCAACATAAGAGTTTGTAAGTTTATCTTTTAAGTTTGATGTATTCCGGCTCGAGCTACTTGTGTTTTCCGGCTCGAGAGTCGCAGCCCCGCCGTGTCGCTGAAACCAATTGGACTCATCCACCATACTTGGGCATCCATCTTCCGGACTGGACCGCTGATGGTCTTAATATGGGACTCATCAAAAATAAACTCAGCATCGATAAATATGGGACAAGAGGGCATTCTCTTTTTTCAACTCTAACAGTCAGTCATTATCAGTAGTCAATTGTCCTTCGACCTACGTGGCATAAACCTCCTACATGTCATCTAGCAATACTAAATACTGTACATCTACATTTCAATATAATTTTATGGTATAATGTCGTCAAGCATGTATGAGCAATTCCTTGAATATACTGTTAATTATCTCACATATTAGAAACTCTCCTTAAATTATTGTAGTCAGCGGTGGATATTCGAAACAGACATATTTTAAAATCGAAATATATTAGATACTGGACCAATAACTGGGCTACTCCATGTCAACAGCAACGACGTAACACCGTAGTGTAAGAACAAGCTTTCCACTTGTCTTAAATCTCGAACAAATCTCGAAGATATCTCGAATTGCACATTCACACGGTCTCCGAAGATAAGATCCCACCTGGTTCACAGAGTGGTCACTTTATTTGCCATGCTCTAGGCGAGACACATGATGAAATATACAACTGCTTCTGCAGCCATATCAGGATATTAATTTGTAACTGGAACTTTGCTCCGCCATAGGTCACCCAGCCATCAGCTTATCAAACATAAGTAATGTTTAACAATTACTTTTTAATGAACTCCAACAAAGTTATTTTAAATCAAAACATTATCAGCTTCAAACACCACCGCCAAAATGATAATTATTTGGTTACTCGTACCTCCAACAATGCGCCATACAATTCCGACTAAGGGAACTCTCAAGTAAAAATCAACGATTGATTTTCAAATAGCTACTACCTAATATTGTACCTAGATCTACCTAGCCCTATACTCCTTATTATTTAAAATATAATACTACATGAAAATCTATTAGTACGTACGATTAATTTCTCTAACACCTACCATAATTTCTTCAAACATTTATATAAACTCTCCTTAGTTTATTATAACCAACAGCTCGCATTCGAAACTGACACACTTCGATCATATTACAAATTCTAAATATGACATTAAATACTGAACTAATAACTGGGGTATTCCACGCCAACAGCAACGACGAAACACCGTAGACATAATCTCCTGATAAATATCTCGAAGAAATCTCCAACAACAATTCGTACATTCACACGGTCTCCGAAGATAAGATTCCACCTGTTTCACAGAGTGGTCACTTTAGTTGCCATGCTCTAGGCGAGACACATGAAGAAGTGCACAACTGCTTCCGTAGCCATTATCAGGAAATTATTTTATAACTGGAACCTTGCTCCAACATGGATCACCCAGCCATCAGATCATTAAAAATAAGTAATATTCAATAATTACGTTCAAATTAACTCCAAAACTGATATAAATCAAAATATTGTCAGCATCAAACACATTACTGCGAAAACGATAATTATTTAGTGTCTGCTCCTACCTACAATAACGCGGCGCCACACAGTTTCAAACAAAGGAATTTCTAAATAAGAATTAACACGTTGATTTTCAAATACCTACATGTCACGTCTTAGTATGAAGTGATTATTTCCCGATTATCCTACCTGATATTGTACCGGATCCTACCTAGCCGTAGAAATCACAGTAATTAAAAAGGTTAATACGTGTATGTCATTGTGACCTAACTTGCCCCTACATCCATAGAATGCTAAATAAACGTTCAAACTATTTAACCTTCAAAACGCGCATATTGTCACCATAATATTTGAATATAACACACGTTGGGCGTAATTTCAACAACCAATATGTTGTATAATAATATAATAATATGTTGGTACAACGTCACACAGACCATAGAAAACATCCACGACCCAGAAACAAACACTCGCGCTCAACACACAAATACCTGCACCCACCGGGACTCGAACCCAGGACCACCAGCCCCGCAGGCACGAGCACCACCAACCAGGCCACGGTGATCGCCCGACCACAAAGTATAAATCACACAAAACAACACGTTTTATGAATTTCACAGATGTCAAAAGTTCTTCAGTGCAGCATTAGACCATCAGGTGCCTTTTAAATAATATAATAAAAGTACTTACAGGTTTCTTCTCATAAAATAAAGATTCACCACTCACACTCGACACGAGGCACTTTTACTTTAGAGGTTACTTTAAATTTACTCTAATACAAACTGGTGAATTCTTCTCAATACAAAATCGCCCATGCCGTCTCCTTATTTACAAAGAGAAAGCACGATCAACATCGCCTCGAAAAGAACAAACCAATTATCTTCATATGTTAATATTCCGTATTTTCTCGAAAGAACTCAAAGAATTGACCGGCAGCAAGACAGCCTAACAATCAGAGCCCGTACTCTCTTCACTGTTAAATAAAAACTTCTTCCACGTTCACTGATACAGCAAAACTATTCTTCAACGATAAACACGAACTGCCACGAAGCTCCGACATGTATCCTTTATATAGGCTGCTCGACATTGCGCTAACCTTTTATTTTATTGAACAGTGAAGGTAGTTAACACACGTAACCGAGCCTAAATTACAACGTATACACAAAAACGTCTAAAAATAAAATTGAAAATGTTAAGGTGTAACAAAAATTCACGGTTATAAATTTCATAATTTGATTTAAAATTTATGGTGAAAACTTAGTAATTAGACGTCAGTTAACTACTTTGTATCATTTAGACACTATTGGAGAAATTTTATTATTTTACTTTGCCAAATGAATGCTATTGATCTTTAAAAGTACACTATTGTGTAATATAGCTATAATAAGAGCGTCTGTGGTCATTTTACAATTTATTTATTATCAAATTCTACATATTTTTATAATAAAGTACCAAAACGATTGATTTAAGTTAATTTGTTTACGCCACACGTCTTCTGATATTACCTTCTTTAAAGTTTTTATCATTTACTAAAAGATATCAGCACGTAGAAAATAATTTCACTTTCATAGAAACTAAATATTAAAATATTCATTCGACATTGCGCTAACAGTGTGCTATATATACTACATATACCTATATATATATACAATATGTACCCATAAACAAAATACCCACTTCTCTAAATTTATTAAAACCTAAACTGAAGTTCTACGAGGAACCATAATTCATTCGTGACTTTTACTAAACAAATATAAATTAATTAATTAATAGAGTTTTTATTAGAATAAAATTATTTCTTTGCTTTTTAAATCGGCAAACGTTTGTCGTCAGGACTAGCGACATCTATTGATTTTCTTCAAGACTATTTCATAAATTAAAATACTATCGACTATTAGTTCCTAATGATTACAGAGATGGAGTTACAAATGTTTGAGAGTTCCTACTCATGAATAAACGATAGATTATAAAATCAAAGCGAGTAATAAGGTGGAAATAAATAAAATGAATGAAACTTTATTATAACATAAACCGAAGTTCTACTAGTAACGACTCGGGCGCATTGTTTGGCGTTATGAAATTCTCTTATTAGTTCCTAATAATTCCAAAGATGGAGTTATTTTAAACAAATGTTTGGGAATTTTGCTCAGGGATGAAATGATAAATAAGATCAAAGCGAGCAATAAAGTGGAAATAAATAAAATGATTTTAATCCTACTATAAGTAACGTGACATGACCCATGTTTAGTTACAGTTGCCCCTTCAATTTTACGACAATAAAATCAAAACGAGGTTTTATTAGAGGAAAATTGACCATGTGATTTAAATTATTTTATTATTCTAGTTTGTGCGAGCTTGAATCTAGATGTGTTTTTTTTTCAGTGTCATGTGTGTAAAATTTAGACCAAACTATCGATCAGTCTCCCCAAAGTAGTAGCGGTTTCATCAATTCCGCTTATGCATATCCAAAAGCTTTTCTGCAAATTTGCTTGAGATTGCGCAAGGGGTATAACCTTGTGGGGGAAATACTACTCTAGCCGTACGAGATACACTACTCCGCTTCCCGAACATCAGTCGTTTCACGTGAGCATTGTAACTTGTCCCTCACAATCAAAATGTTTACAGAATATAAACTCAGAAATTCACATTGCAGCAAAAAAGACTTCCCCAGACTCCCAATTCGAGTTGATCTAATCCACAGATTTGGTGTAGGTAGAGTGTCTGTCGAATAAGTGATAGCTTCTTGTGGAGTATGACCTTTCATGAGTTCAGCTCTGCTGATATAACATTTTGTCTTCGGGATTATTTCTCCTCAGACTTATCTAACCTAACACCAATATACATCATAAAAGGCCAATTGATGTAGTGATATTTCCAAAATCAAGCCCTAACAAACCCTTCCCTTTATCTCCAGATTTGGCTCCATCTAAGGCCCTCTCATACATGCACATTTTGTGTTTTATTCTACGCTTTAGCTTACGCAACATACGCATGTACATTATTATAAATATTCTCATTTTACGCCTTGTGTAATCTTAACACAATATATGCATTTAACGCTTTGCATATTCATTCATCTCTCAATATTCTACTTTCCAAACTACCTTACACTTTGCCAATTCTTCTTAAGCAAGGGAAGACGAATAATATTGGAATTATAACAAACCCTCCCATTATTTTATATAGATATGTCACATCAACTCAACCCAAATTAAAATAAATTAAAAAAATAATCTCAAAATATTCAACCCTTTTATTGTTTTTATTTAAATAAATTGCTCGGCTCAATATATGGCCTATCTTAAATCTTATTTATCTTCTTAACAGTTTTAATTAATTCTAAAATACTGAAAGTGTTTATTTGTAATATTTATTTATTTAAAAATATATTTTAATTATTAGTTCCATATACCTATAAAAACGTTATACCGCATCGGAAATATCTAAAATGGATATTTCAAAAAAATACAAATAATGTGATATATCATATCCTAGTCCTGATTGTTCTACAGCTATAAAGTATTGTTATGAAATAATAACGAACTTTCTGACCTATCCTATTTAATACATATTATTTACTGTCGATGATATGAAAAAGTCGAGAAATCAAATGATTTACACTATAGTTTCTTTACTCCAAATTTTATTATAAAAATTAAAATTGAACATTGTTTGTATGAACCTGTTGATGATTTTTTTGACTGTACCAATAATATTAAACATTATCCTATTTTAATTTATTTCCTTTCTATTAAATTTGTTGTTACTACTCCCTATTTATTGTATATTATTTTATTCATTATTAAAACAATATTTTATCTACTAGATGACTATTCTTTATGATTATTGTGTAGTAGATATTTGTGTAGTAGATATTCTTGCACACCACAGATCATGATATCCATATTTACAATATTATGTTCCATCAGTATTTTTACTACTACTTAAGATGCGTGCCCCTAATACTACACAAATTCTTATATTTTTGCGATTTTACTAAATACCAATAACTAATACTATTTCTATTAAGTAAGAGGAAATTTAAATAAGTCTAAATAAACAATTATATAAAACCAATTAAAGCCTTTAATTGTTTTTATCAATATCCAAATTATTAAGAGATTTCTACAAAAAATAACTTGAAAGATATTTTACCTAATTTTCCTACTGTTATAAACACGTAACCACTATAAATAACTATATATTATAATAATAAAATATTATAGCTATTAAAGTAATCGAAATTTTTTTTTTTTAAATAGTGGCTCAATAATTAAACGTCTGTCTCGAAACAAACGTAATGTAAACATTACAAAGTTCTCGCAATGCAGTAAACTGAAGTCTACCGCTATTTATTATGCAAATAATAAATGTATCAAAAACATAAGTAAAACGATACTTTACTAGTGAAATAAAATACCTACTAATAAATATAATCTATTAGGAAGAAGAAGAGCTCCGACTACAAGAAGAACCTACGTTAGTATGAATTATTTATTAAAATATAATATTATTCATATTCTAGATTTTCTCCTTTTAACATCCGTTCTCACGGCAACAAATTTGGCAGCTAATGCAAGCTGCACCATTTTACATAAGAAATCAATCAACCAATCCCCAACACTCACTACAATCCAACCTATCAAAATAAAAAGTTTATAAATTAAATAAATAAATTAAGCTTTACCAAATAAAATTAATTAGTTAAGTTACTAAATAAAATAAATAAATTAAATTGCTAAATCCTGGTCAAAATAACAATATTTTTTTTCAAAATAAATGATTAAGATCTTACTAAATCAAATAAATTAAATTACTAAATAAAATAAATAAATTATGTTATTGAATACTGGTCACGGCAACACTAAATTTGTAACGACCCACCCTAATAAAATAAACCCCCTAATGCTAAAGCTATAAACATCTAAAAGGAATACATAACTAATTAATTAATAACCAAAACATCGATAACCAAAGCATAAATACATTTAGTATTGTATTAACTTGAACTATATTGGATTGGATTGCATTAGATTGTATCGGAGACTTAATCAACTGAAATCATATATTTGGACCCGTGATTCGTCTAGTGATCAGTAATACGTCATGGCCGATAATAACCCCAGTTCTATTAAAAGGAGAAAAGGATTCCTATTTATAAACTACACTAACTATTAGAACCTAATTCCAAATAATAGTTAATATTTGACGATATCCTATAGAAAATCTAAATAAGGTCTAATCATACAATTTTACAAACATGGAAATAAATAACGATATACGATGATGTTGTGAATGTCCTTTATATTATTCCTACAGTCAAAATTGATGCAGCAAACTAGCTTACTGTCAGTTTATGTAATAGACATATAATAATTAAAGTTATACGAGTACCAAGAGTACGACAAGTACCACGAGAGCAAGTCATGTCAGTATATAATTATAAAATAAATCCATAGATACAGTGAACAGCAGATAAGTACGGATGTGAGAATGTGAACAGAAATGTCTGTTCAACATAAGAGTTTGTAAGTTTATCTTTTAAGTTTGATGTATTCCGGCTCGAGCTACTTGTGTTTTCCGGCTCGAGAGTCGCAGCCCCGCCGTGTCGCTGAAACCAATTGGACTCATCCACCATACTTGGGCATCCATCTTCCGGACTGGACCGCTGATGGTCTTAATATGGGACTCATCAAAAATAAACTCAGCATCGATAAATATGGGACAAGAGGGCATTCTCTTTTTTCAACTCTAACAGTCAGTCATTATCAGTAGTCAATTGTCCTTCGACCTACGTGGCATAAACCTCCTACATGTCATCTAGCAATACTAAATACTGTACATCTACATTTCAATATAATTTTATGGTATAATGTCGTCAAGCATGTATGAGCAATTCCTTGAATATACTGTTAATTATCTCACATATTAGAAACTCTCCTTAAATTATTGTAGTCAGCGGTGGATATTCGAAACGGACATATTTTAAAATTGAAATATATTAGATACTGGACCAATAACTGGGCTACTCCATGTCAACAGCAACGACGAAACACCGTGGTGTAAGAACAAGCTTTCCAATTGTCTTAAATCTCGAACAAATCTCGAAGATATCTCGAACAAATCTCGAACATATGTCGAACAATTCTCGAACAACAATTGCACATTCACACGGTCTCCGAAGATAAGATCCCACCTGGTTCACAGAGTGGTCACTTTATTTGCCATGCTCTAGGCGAGACACATGATGAAATATACAACTGCTTCTGCAGCCATATCAGGATATTAATTTGTAACTGGAACTTTGCTCCGCCATAGGTCACCCAGCCATCAGCTTATCAAACATAAGTAATGTTTAACAATTACTTTTTAATGAACTCCAACAAAGTTATTTTAAATCAAAACATTATCAGCTTCAAACACCACCGCCAAAATGATAATTATTTGGTTACTCGTACCTCCAACAATGCGCCATACAATTCCGACTAAGGGAACTCTCAAGTAAAAATCAACGATTGATTTTCAAATAGCTACTACCTAATATTGTACCTAGATCTACCTAGCCCTATACTCCTTATTATTTAAAATATAATACTACATGAAAATCTATTAGTACGTACGATTAATTTCTCTAACACCTAAAATAATTTCTTCAAACATTTATATAAACTCTCCTTAGTTTATTATAACCAACAGCTCGCATTCGAAACTGACACACTTCGATCATATTACAAATTCTAAATATGACATTAAATACTGAACTAATAACTGGGGTATTCCACGCCAACAGCAACGACGAAACACCGTAGACATAATCTCCTGATAAATATCTCGAAGAAATCTCCAACAACAATTCGTACATTCACACGGTCTCCGAAGATAAGATTCCACCTGTTTCACAGAGTGGTCACTTTAGTTGCCATGCTCTAGGCGAGACACATGAAGAAGTGCACAACTGCTTCCGTAGCCATTATCAGGAAATTATTTTATAACTGGAACCTTGCTCCAACATGGATCACCCAGCCATCAGATCATTAAAAATAAGTAATATTCAATAATTACGTTCAAATTAACTCCAAAACTGATATAAATCAAAATATTGTCAGCATCAAACACATTACTGCGAAAACGATAATTATTTAGTGTCTGCTCCTACCTACAATAACGCGGCGCCACACAGTTTCAAACAAAGGAATTTCTAAATAAGAATTAACACGTTGATTTTCAAATACCTACATGTCACGTCTTAGTATGAAGTGATTATTTCCCGATTATCCTACCTGATATTGTACCGGATCCTACCTAGCCGTAGAAATCACAGTAATTAAAAAGGTTAATACGTGTATGTCATTGTGACCTAACTTGCCCCTACATCCATAGAATGCTAAATAAACGTTCAAACTATTTAACCTTCAAAACGCGCATATTGTCACCATAATATTTGAATATAACACACGTTGGGCGTAATTTCAACAACCAATATGTTGTATAATAATATAATAATATGTTGGTACAACGTCACACAGACCATAGAAAACATCCACGACCCAGAAACAAACACTCGCGCTCAACACACAAATACCTGCACCCACCGGGACTCGAACCCAGGACCACCAGCCCCGCAGGCACGAGCACCACCAACCAGGCCACGGTGATCGCCCGACCACAAAGTATAAATCACACAAAACAACATAATTCATAAATTAAAATACTATCGACTATTAGTTCCTAATGATTACAGAGATGGAGTTACAAATGTTTGAGAGTTCCTACTCATGAATAAACGATAGATTATAAAATCAAAGCGAGTAATAAGGTGGAAATAAATAAAATGAATGAAACTTTATTATAACATAAACCGAAGTTCTACTAGTAACGACTCGGGCGCATTGTTTGGCGTTATGAAATTCTCTTATTAGTTCCTAATAATTCCAAAGATGGAGTTATTTTAAACAAATGTTTGGGAATTTTGCTCAGGGATGAAATGATAAATAAGATCAAAGCGAGCAATAAAGTGGAAATAAATAAAATGATTTTAATCCTACTATAAGTAACGTGACATGACCCATGTTTAGTTACAAGTACCAGACTTACCGCCTTCCTAGAGTCAACTAATGCCCTGTCAGATCGCCAATACGCATATCGCAAAGGTAAGTCGACAACAGCTCTTACCCGGGAAGTAGTGCAACGTGTCATTGACGCCCGCGAGCGGAAAGAGCAGGTAGCACTGATATGCTGCGACCTATCTAAAGCATTCGACGTGGCCGACCATGCAGCAATAAAAAGAAAGCTACAATATTATGGCATAACAGGAAAAGCGTGTGATTTATTGACTGACATGTTGCGGAACAGATCACAAGTAGTAGTCGGAGGAGAAACGATGTCTGAACCCCTGATAACGACAATAGGCGTCGCCCAAGGATCATCTGTTTCAAACATAATATTCTCCCTACTTCTTAACGATCTACCTGAATTTGCTAACATGGCAGATATATATATGTACGCCGACGATGTTGCGGCCATGGTGACGGCTACATCTCTTGAAGGCTTAGAGCGAAACATAAATTACACAGCGTCCAAGCTTGCAGAGTGGTTCAACTTAAATGGTCTGACTCTCAACATTAAAAAAACCCATTACTTACACTTCTGTCTATCAGGACGATCACACCAACCACTATCTGTGTATATGGGTAATTGTATGCTAGACCAATCTATAGCTACATCATTTCTAGGTTTCGAAATAGACAGGTGCATGACATGGTCATACCACGTAGACAAACTATGCGGCAAGCTGGGTAGTGCTTGCTTTGCGCTAAAACGTGTATCCCGAGTCGTGCCGGCTGAGGCCGCTCGTTCGTGCTACTTCGCGACTGTTCACTCGCTATTGCAGTATGGGGCCGAATTATGGGGACGTTCGGCTGAAAGGGAACGCATATTTCGGTTCCAAAAACGCGCTGTACGTTCTCTAATCGGAATACCCCAAAACACATCTGTAAGACCTTACTTCAAGGAACTTGGTATCATCACACTCACAGGAATTGTAGTACTGCAAGTTGCAATTTACGTTCGCTCTAACGTAGAGCAGTATACGAAGCTCAGCGACGTTCACGCATACAGCACCCGTGGCGCTAACAGGCTTGCCGCTGTACCGCATCGTCTAGAAAAGTCTAGCAAACTGACTCACGTAATGGGCCCAACAGTCTATAATAACCTACCAGACAATGTCGTCGGGAGCTCGAATATGGATTGTTTTAAGGATACATTGAAAAAATGGCTTATCGAACAGTCGTTCTATTCCTTCGATGAATTTTTAAAACATAAAAAGGCTAATTAATATTTGAACTTGTTCACAACTGTAATATCTATTGATTTAATAATTTTTACTTACTTCATTTTTACTATTCACTTATATTAGACAAGATGACTTCCATATTTATACAAGATGATACCGAAAACATTATCAAATTGCTGCAATAACTTAAAAATCTTAAAACTACTATTTACATAATATTGTTTATCATAATCAATACTAATGTATGTATAATTAAATTCAATCCCATAATTAAACTAAAGATGTATCTACTCAATTTTCTATATACAAAAACACACACACGCGCATACACACACACACACACACACACACACACACACACACACACACTCACTCACACACACGCTTACACAGGTTTATTTACTACTTATATATAGCTAAATAAAAAAGTATCTTGCTGACAAATTTATATAATGTACTAGGTTTCGGGGGGGCCTGGAGTGCCAAAATACAGGCCTTGGCTTAGTTTGGACTCCAGATCTCCCACAAGTTGCAACTTCATACATTTTGTCAAGTTTATTTCTTTCATGTTAATATCATGTAATTTGTGGAGATGAAATAAATCATTTTTGTATTTGTATATTTATTGTTATACTGACATCCTATTCCATTTAAATGTTTTTTGTTGACTTATTATTGATGTGTTATATTATTATGTATTTATGAGTTATTTTATATTATAAGAATTTGTTACTAAGATTCTGACATGTAAACCTTTTTACGAATAAATAAACTATAAACTATAAACTATGAACTAACAGCAACAGATTGGGGCTGGAAGCAATTTCAACGTGGAATTATGCCCAAATTTACACAAAAAGAATTAATTCCGGAAATATTGCTCAAAACTATATGCTGCAGCTGTGAAACTGGATGTAACAGTTTAAAATGTGGTTGCCGAAAACATGGTTTAAAATGCACAAATATATGTTCAAACTGTCATGGTTCTGAAAATTGCTCCAATACTGAAGAAGAAACCTACGAGGAAGTTGAGGATTCAGAAGAAATTGTGGATGAAGAACCAACGCAGTCTGGAAATAATGTTGGAGAGGAAGAAGGTGATAGTCATGAAGATTTCGAAGATCTACTAGTATCGGAGATGTTAGACGAATCTAACGATGAAGAAATGCCAAAAAGACAAAAACTAATGGATAAGTGATTAGAATTGAAGATAAGGTAGGTATTTATGAATGATAAGATTAATGTCACCGTAGCTAGTTGGTAGTGCTCCTGCCTACGAAGCTGGAGGTCCTGGGTTCGAATCCCGGTAAGTGCAAATATTTGTGTGATGAGCACGAATATTTTTTTCTGAGTCGTGGATGTTTTCTACGTATTTAGGTATTTATCTATCTATATAAGTATGTATATCGTCGCCTGGTACCCATAGTACAAGCTTTGCTTAGTTTGGGGCTAGGAAGATCTGTGTGACATTGTCCCTAGATATTATTATTATTATGTGTTTAAAAATATTGTAATGAATAACGTAATCAGAATAAAGTATCTACATTTAATTGTACTATTAACATTTATATTTATATATAATGAGATTTTCTATGACATCAATGTAATTAGCATTAAGTAAATCAACTTGTTAATTGAAACAAATTGCAGCTATCACATTTTTTTGTGGAAATTATTTATAATAATTAAAAAAAAATTAAATTCGAGGTTTTTTCGATTTTTTGCATTTTCTGAGAAGATTTACTATAGTAACATATATATTTTTTTCACCATCGGAAAGTAGAGATTTCAACGAACAGAAAACATACCAACTTTTTGAAAAAAGCTGATATCTTGACGGGTGAGTTTTCGATTGAAAATTAGGGTGTTTTTTCGATATTAATTCAAAATAAGATGAAAAAATAAATATTTTATATCAAATAAATTACAGCGTATTTGGGACATAAAAAGGTAAGTTTTCTCCAAATTTCGTTAAAAAAGAAAAAAATAAATTTAAATATAAAATAAAAAACCAAAAATTTGGCTTTTTGAATTTTTCACATAAATTTTGAGGTTATGTGAAAAAGTGTAAATACAAAAGTTTTAGATCTTTTTATTTATTACCTACAACTTTGCCATTTGATGTTTTTCGATAGGACTTTAATTTTTTCCGGAAATCGAGAAAAACCGTTTTTTACCCTTAAAAACTCACCCCCATCCCCTTCCCGACCTCAGATCGCCCGTAAATTATTTTTCCTTTCATTTTTATAATATACCCCTCCTTTTATAATGGGTTTCATCCTACTATTATTTTTTTTTGGTTTTAAAAATTATTGACCCTGGTCTATAGCACTATATGCCAATTTAGTAACTGCTTGCGTTTATTGTTATGACGTCACACTGCTAGGTTCATTATAACCCTAATATCTTACTAAAAAATACATGGTATTTAAATTTGTTAATTTAGAGCGACGCAATCCTAAGCTGTTTTGTCACTTAATCAATCAGAAGTTTTGTAGTAAGCCCTGCTACACAATTTGGCTATTACAATCCTTTTAGACTTATTCGTAGACATTTCTCGGATATCACTGGGAAGTTTGTTATAGAATCTTATACATTTGTATTTATTGTTTAACAATTTCGTAGGAAATCAGTTTTTTACAATATCCTAATTATACCTATATAGATATATAGGTATTATTAGGATATTGTAGCGTTTTTTAGTGTGACTACACTAACCGGCATATTTTGGCCCTATCAGAAGACCAGCACTCCAGAAATGTAGTAGTACAAGCTGAGGTAAGCCATTTTTTATGCTCGCTTTTTATTGTATTAATTATCGTGTATGCTTTGAAATAAGACATTTCATTCTTTCTAATCATATGACATTATATTTGACAAAATATTCAACTAATAATATGCTAGAGGTTAGTCGCGTCAATACCCGTTTAAAAGTGAAAGAAAGTTTGAAAGTGTATTTATAATAACTAATCTGAGCAACGTGAGTGCTAATAAATCGAATTCAATTAAAAATCGTGAAACGTAAACGTGACGATTAACGATTTTTACGATATTTGTGGTCCGTTTTTTAGGGTTCCGTACACAAAGAGGAAAACGGGACCCTATTACTAAGACTTCGCTGTCTGTCTGTCTGCCCGTCACCAGGCTGTATATCATGAACTGTGATAGTTTAACAGTCACCAATTTTCACGGATGATGTATTTCTGTTGCCGTTATAACAACAAATACTAAAAAACAAAATAAAATAAATATTTAACGGTCACCGTAGCCTAGTTGGTAGTGATCCTGCCTACGAAGCTGGTGGTCCTGGGTTCGAATCCCGGTAAGTGCAAATATTTGTGTGATGAGCACGAATATTTGTTTCTGAGTCATGGATGTTTTCTATGTATTTAAGTATTTATCTATCTATATAAGTATGTATATCGTCGCCTGGTACCCATAGTACAAGCTTTGCTTAGTTTGGGGCTAGGATGATCTGTGTGACATTGTCCCCAGATATTATTATTATTATTATTTAAGGGCGCTGCCATACAACAAACGTGTTTTTTTCTTTTTTTAGTGTGCGAGTCCGACTCGCACTTGGCCGGTTTTTTATAATTCCTTCGTTTATAAAAGTCTATGCTTAATACAAAAAGAACAAACCATTGAAGTTATGCTTTATATTTTATTCAGTAATATATTTAAAACGTTTAATATGTATATAATTCTACAAATATAGTGGCGTCAAATATTTGATGGAGATATTACACAATTAATATTTTTAATTAACTCGTGTGATTGTTTTGCAAACTTTAATGAGATGAATTTAAAAGAATAACTGTTTTAAAATTGTAAATGCTATTTTAGTTTAATTTAAAACCTTATGAAAATAATTATTGCGAGTTAGGTTGTTGAACTAAAGAAGGAGAAGGTGATTGCAAGTTTAAATCCAAAGAAGGTTTATAATAAATTGTACCGTATGAAAGAGTTATATAGATACATGTTGATTTGGAACCCATGACTGGGAATTAATTGATTTGTTCGGCAGTCGAATTAATACCCTTTACCAATATTGGGTTAAGCGTTCTACCGTTATGTACGAACTTTTAACTGCCTCGTTGGTCTAGCGGTAGCGTGTTCACCCGCACAGTACGAAGTCCTGGGTTCAAATCCCGGGTCGGGTCAAAATTAATTTTGGGACTTTTCTGTAAAAAGAAAAAATTTCAGCATCAGCCCGAAGTCTGGGAGTTGGCGGCATTATACCCCCGTGTCTCGGTGAGCACGTAAAGCCGTCGGTCCTATACCTGACCTCTTTCCGGTCGTGTCGCTAGGCGTCCCATCGGATCATGAGAGTGATGGAATAGAAAGTGCTCCTGTGTTTGTGCACACACTTGTGCACTATAAAATGTCCCGCGCAAATGGCTAATCTCTATTGAGACTGGCCACCGTGGCCGAAATTAGGCTAGGAGGACATTATAAACACCGAGAGATCAAATTTATAATCCCTTTGCTAACACCATTGCGGGGGAAGTAGAACACCTACATCCTCCGTACTAGTGTTAGCTATCCATTTGTTTCTAGATACATGATCATGATATGTTCATAGTTGCATGTGAAAGATTATTCACAATGGAAAAAGTAATCTGCAGTGTTCTCTTAAAAAGGTAAAGTCCTCCGTGTTTTTCCATTTGATCTGCCAATGTGTAATCGTTTGCAGCTAAATAATTAGTTGTCTTTGCCCAGAAGGGTGGACGTACTGTTACATCCCTATTTCCGTTGTTTACTGCTGAGTTGCAATAATCGCCGATTGACGCAAATGTCAACCAGCAAATCAGCATTAAATACTGTATATAAACTCGCGTTTTTACTATTTCCATCAGTGTATTATTCTCTGGTGAAATTGCTGCCCAGCAACGGAATGGTCATCTGCCGGCTGGTTTTAGGTTTAGGTTTAAAGATTCTTTATTCTCAATAAAAACAAATAAGTCACTTACTTGAGAACAATCAATAATAACTTATAATAAATTACATAAGGTTGAGTTCGTAGTTTCCCTAAGTACATACATTATTCTTATGATAAGGTGTGGTACTCATCTAATGTACCCACTTTCCCGAGGTTAAGATATTGAGTAAGATTCTTGTACATATTGAAATAATCGGGTTTTGAATACATTAGATGAGTTTACATGTTTAATGTCTGGTGGTAGTTTGTTGAACATCTGTGCCCCTTGATAAGTCAGCATCTTCTTGCCATAATTTGTCCTAATCTTAGGTAAGACCAAAAAAGGTTTTCAGCAAGGAAACTGGAAGTAATATATTCCGGGTCGTCACTCTGCCCTTCACTAGGGCTATCGCGCAAGAAGTCCAAATAACAAAGTTATTATTAGTGTTTCCCATATTAAATACAGTGTAGTGTTAAAAATAAAATAAAAGTAATATTCACTTATGTAATTTTTTTTTCAACTACCGAATCGCACAAACTAACAGTACTGATATGAATTACATAAGCCCTCACGCAGAAATAAACAAGATCTTTCAAATCTGCAATTTTACTTGTACTGTGCCGATCTTAGGCTGCATTTCTAACAGACTTAAAAAATATTCAATTATATTAGACTGTACGTTTTTTATGTATATATATGTAACACGATTTTTTTTTCGTACTGGCAGTATTATTCTATATCTGCCACGTCATACACTGCACGGTAGGGTAAAATGACAATTATGTAACATGCCATAAATGTAACATTTTAACGGTAAAATTTGAATTTGTATTCAGTGAATGAAATTTTGAATTCCGTTAGCACTTAGGTACGAAAGACATTGAGTTGTTTACCAGCAATTAAATTCTACTCAGCACTCCACTGGCATTTACAATGGTTCTTATTTTTTCTTCTCTTATTTGCTTATACAAACAAAAACCAATAATTTACATGCAATCTCGGGAAAAGTGTTGAGTGTTTACCTGACTACCGTAAAAATGTTATAATGAACTTAAATACCTAATGAAATTTATACAGCACTTGGATATTGGCATAGTCCTGTACTTTTCAAGCTCACAATGTAGCAGTATTGTTTAATAAAATGATATAAAATAAACTAGATTATAGATCTTCTTCCTCCATGCGGTCTGTGGAATCAAATGATTATTTTGAGAACTCTTTAAAACAAACAAGTTATTTGCTAGTACATATTTTAACCGAGCAGTTGGCGAACGTAAAAGATTTTCAACCAGTAGTTTAATTTAAGCGACAATGGCTGCCTCGTTGGTCTAGCGGTAGCGTGTTCACCCGCAGAGAACGAGGTCCTGGGTTCAAATCCCGGGTCGGGCCAAAAAGTGATTTTGGGACTTTTCTGTAACAAGAAAAATTTCTCAGCATCAGCCCGAAGTCTGGGAGTTGGCGGTATTATACCCCCGTGCCTCTGCGAGCACGTAAAGCCGCCGGTCCTGTACCTGACCTCTTTCCGGTCGTGTCGCCTAGGCGTCCCATCGGATCATGAGAGTTATGGAATAGAAAGAGCTCCTGTGTTTGCGCGGACACTTGAGCACTATAATATGTCCCGCGCAGATGGCTAAGAGACTGGCCGCCGTGGCCGAAATTCGGCTAGGAGGACATTATTATTGTTATTATTAAGTGACAAATAGCTGAGGGTCGCGGCTCATGCAGGGGCCGCTGAAGTAAAAAACAGAATCCTCCAAACATGGTGTGATCATTAGCACTACAAGCTATGACAAATGATCGGGGTTGGGGGGGCTAACGCCAACCTTACCCGCGGAAACCCTTTGTTTTTTTTTTTTTTTTTTTGCCGGTGTGGAAAATCTTGCATGGATGTCCTCCGCCTTGGGGGAGGCGGAGGGGTCTGTCAGACTACTACTATCTAAAAACCACCCCGGTGTTGGTCCATCTCACACCTGCGCCAGGGGTCGCGGGAACAAACGATACTTCCGCTACCCCCGGCTACCCGCGGAAACCCTACCCTAGCTTACCTGCGGCGTTCTTGTCGACGACTGTAAACCGAAACGTAATTCACTCTCTTCCTTTCTTCACTGACTTATATCTCCACTTCCGACCGCCTCGTCCGATCACAGTTTTTCGTAACGCTCTCGTAACGCATTTAACAGCTTACTCCCCAAGTCAAGTGTGCGTAAAGAAGTATTACTTAAAAATAATATTGAAACCAGTGCATCCGTTTGAGACGCACACCCTTAAAAAACACCAACCTTTATAGCGGCTGTTGAAAAACTTCTTTATAAAGCTACCTACTACTTCAGAAAACTAACAACAAGGCTTTAAATAAACTACCGCACTGTCCATCACTGAATTACATGAAAAATCACCCTTCACAGCACACATTTTGTGTCCATTCAGCACACTGTCCGCTTGTATGACAGATAAATCGTGTTTTATCAAATCACAACGTGAACGCACGTAAACTAGGAAATAGGCAGATAATAATAATAATATCTAGGGACAATGGCACACAGATCATCCATCATGACTCAGAAACAAATGTTCGTGCTCATCACACAATTATTTGCACTTACCGGGATTCGAACCCGGGACCACCAGCTTCGTAGGCAGGAACTAGGCTACGGTGACCGTCAAAATAATAATATATAATATGATAATACAGATCATTTTGCATGAGCTTGAGCGTTTCCTGTTTATTAATATGTGTAATTATCGTATATGCCTCCAAAAAAAAAAAGTTATCATATACATACCAATCTATATTATACCGGAACTAATTTACCTTGCAAGGAAATCAAAGTACGTCTTTTTACTTTGGGAGTGACAATAGCCCGTTGCTAAAATGTAAAAGGGTCTGATACATAACAAATTTTCTTAACAGAAAAATCCTGAAATAACTTTTTAGACCGACCCGGGATTCGACCCTAGGACCTCATTATCTGCGGTTGAACACGTTACCGGTAGAGTAACGAGGCAATCAGTTTTCATATTAAGAGGCCTATTACAGTCCACTAGCATCGCCAATCGAAAAAATGTCATAACTCGTAAATAGAATCAAAAATACAAAATATGTTCTATTATTACTGTGGAAAAGGCAATAACGTAATTGTATAACACCTTATCAACACTTGAAATATATCTGTTTAGCTAAATCGTGCATTCAAAACATAAACGGCCGTTTTTGTTACAAATGCACGATTTAGCTAAACAGCTATATTTCAAGTGTTGACAATGTGTTATAAAATTACGTTATTGCCTTTTCTACAGTAATAATAGACCACATTTTGTATTTTTGATTCTATTTACGAGTTATGACATTTTTTCGATTGGCGGCGCTAGTGGACTGTAATAGTCCTCTTAACCATTCGGCGATAAAGTACGTTGAAGCAACACAATATCTCGAGTTGAGCAGCAACGTATCCAAACCAAAGAACTGACTTCCAATGTGCCGAATTAGTATTAAAAAAATGTGTTTATTCCCAGCATGCAGTGAAGAAACTTTATTCCACCCCGCCCTCAAAGAGGTGCAGGAATTAAACTGCTTTTGTCATTATGGGGGTTGAAAACCCAAGCTTCCTTTGGGAATAATTTAGGCGAAGTTCAAAGCGTCCGTAGTCATATTGCTGCGTCCATTTACGAGCAACAGTGGGACGTCATTGTAGTGTTAAAAAGACGTATCTACTATTTTATTTAACCTTTATTATTCTGTAATAATAACATAACATAACGAAAATGGAAATAATAATAATAAATTGTATAATTTCAAGAACAATGTTCCAATGGGGCGTGTCAATGAGGTCCAGCCGATACAAGAGGGGTCCAAAACAGAGGTTCAATAGTCATTAGGTACAATATAATATTTTAAGGTCTCTCGATTCGGGTTCAATAGGTAATTTTACAATTGGTTCTTATCCCGTTTAGGTACTTGTTTGGTGTCGAGAGTCAATAGGCTATGATAACCGTTTAAAATCAGGTGCTCTGTATCCTTGTTTGGTGTCGAGAGCGTCCATAGAATACGATGACCGTTTATCATCAAGAGTTATGTATACTTGTTTGGTGTCGAGAGCGTCTATAGACTACGGTGACCGCTTAACATCAAGTGGTCTGTTTCCTTGTTTGATGTTGAGAGCTCCCATAGACTAAGGTGATCGCTTAACATCAGGTAGTCCGTATACTTGTTTGGTGAATAGAGGGTCCCTAGGCTATTGGTAGCTAGGGCAAGGTGTTCTTAATACTTGTTTGATATCGAGAGCGTCCATAGACTACGGTGGCCGATTGTTACTAGGTGGTTCGTTGACTTGTTTTGGTGTCGAGAGCGTCCAAAGGCTGGCTATGAGAGAAAAAGAAAATGCGTGCTCGCACCTCTCTCTCTCTTGCCACTACAGTACTTAATGTACTTATAAGAAACGTAACTCTTTCTCTTTCTATCTTCACTAACTTACATCTCCCTCTTAACTTCCGTTTGGATTACACTTTTTCGTAACGCATTCACCAGCTGACCCCAAATCAAGCGTGTCTAAAGAAGTTTTACTTCAAAAAAACAATTGACAAATACATGAAAAAGACAGATTTTTAAGGTTCCGTATAAAAACGGAACCCTTCTAAATTCGTCATGTTTGTCCCATACTTAGAACTGAAACTCAATTTTTTTTCATCAAACCCATACATGTGAGATATCTATGGATAGGTCTTCAAAAATGATATTGAGGTTCCTAATATCCTTTTTTACTAAAGTGAATAGTTTGCGCAAGAGACACTTCCAAAGTGGTAAAATGTGTGTCCTCCCCCCTGTAACTTCTAAAATAAGAGAGGGATAAAACTAAAAAAAATATATGATGTTTGCAAACTTACACCGAAAATTGGTTTGAACGAGATCTAGTAGGTAGTTTTTTTTAATACGTCATAAATTATAATCCGCAATTTACCTTTCATTCAATCAATTACAACAAGAACTTTTATAATGTTTTATTTGCTACTTGCTGCTACGAAACCCTTCATGGGCAGCCCGACTCGCACTTGGCCACTTTTTTTTAAAGCTCAGGAGTTCCATCTTTAAATGATATATTTAGTTGATAATATTAAACATAACAACACACTGACATCCATTGATACCTATATTCATAAATAAGTATATTACATACATACGTCGTGTCTGTGCATTAAGAATTCGTTCCTATTTGACGTTTTTAAATTTGTATAAAACGATGGCCAAATTTAAATCTGAGTACGCAGATTGGTTCTTTGTCCATGCAGCAACAAACAACAACCAATAGGACTGACATAAACAGAATAACAAGGCGTCATAGATGAAAATTAAATTAATAGTTCGACTCGATTCGTCAGTTACCGGTAAGCCGCGAACTGTGATAATGGCAGCTGTGTTTACTTGTTGTTTTATAAAACTTTTTAAGTCAATACAGAGATAAATGTCTCAATTATAAACATATATTTGCTATTAAAGTTTAAAGACATGTATTCCCATTAAGACATACGTCACTCACATGAGAACTTAGATATACCGAAACAAAATTATAATAATATATGTTCGTTGGCATAGGTACATAGTAAAAAATAAAACTAAAAATAAAACATAAAACAAAAGTAAAAACATAATGACAATTTATGCTACGTGGTTCTAATCATAAGTATATTATAATACATAGTTCTGTAATATGTGGTTTTAGCGAGTGCTTGTGCCGTGTCAGTGAAAAAAAAACGTGTGAAAGATGAATCAACCAAATACGAAAAATACAGCTGTTTTTCATTATGGTGAATGTAGCGTAGTCACAAACTTACACGTAATGGCGGTTTACTGAGGATTCTAACGATGTATAAGATGTCTCAATAAACCTAATTAGTATCCCACAATATCATGTAGGTATTATCGACGGACGGCCATTAAGAAAATATTGTCTGCGACATCTGCGAACAGTCAATAGCTCACGGCATAAACCGCGGGAAAATACTATTACGCCGTATGACGGAGGTTACACACTCAGGTATCAGTTCGGTCCGTGGCCTTGATCACGTATAGACTGATGATTGAATGATGGACTGACGGGCGGTATCACACGGTAATTCAGACTGACTGACTTTTTAATAGAGGTAAGGCACAGCGTTCATTCGCTCATAGAGCAGCCCGACTGTGGAAGTACCTCCACCTTACAGAAGACATTCATTAATAATAATATTAATAATTTTAATGTTGTGTTGTGTGTGTGAGTGTGAGTAAGGTCGCCAGAGCTCATTGGGGGGAAGGGTCAGCAACATTTGTTTGCTGACTTTTGAAGGCCGGCAACGCACCCGCGATACCTCTGGTGTTGCGAGTGTCCATGGGCGGCGGTGATCGCTTACCATCAGGTGACCCACTTGCTCGTTCGTCGCCCTTTGATATAAAAACAAAACAAAAACTGACGATCAGTCCAGATTAAACCTTCTACACGATAACATGCATAAATTCGCATTAAGTATGGATTTTAAGATAAAAAAAAAGCTTGTGTTGATATATTATTAGCCATGTCTACAGGCTTAACACTAGTTTGCTAAAATTAAGATAGTAACTGAGAGCTTAAAGTATTTAAAATGACATTATATATTTTTTGATAATATACCATCATTATCTTAATATTGGTAAGCTTGTGATTTTTCCAGAACACGGTCCAATTAAGTAATTGCTTAATTGTGAGCTTAACAAGTACCATTCAATTTAAATACTCAAGTAATGAATCAATTTTATTATTCCGTCGGATTTTAATGCAGTTTTTTTATCTGTAATTATTACTGAGCTATATCTCATGATCCATCGAGTCGCCGAGTAATTTTTAACCGACTTCAAAGGAGGAGGTTCTCAAGTTGCCCGGTATTTCTTTTTATCTAATTCCGAATCTTTTGTTTATGGTTCGGTTATATCTCATAAATACAAAATGAAAACAAATGCAATTAGTTTGGGGGGAATCGAACCCACGAACCGCGGGTATCAGGGCTCATGTGAGTTAATCGCTCCGCCACCGCACCATGGTTCTCAGGCTGAGATCTATAGAGCGTACTTTGACTTTACTCAAACTTTACTTACGTAAAACTTTGCTTAGTGTATGTAACGAAATTACAATTGGTGTTTTGTCTTTGTCTTAGCTTATGCTAAGCATAATCTTAACGTCAAAAAGTCTATAAATACCAAATCAAAGTATAAGCTTAGCATACACTTAGCAAAGTTTTTCGTAAGTAAAGTTTGAGTAAAGTCAAAGTACGCTCTATAGATCTCAGCCTCAGACTCGAATTTATACAATCCATTCGATATTCTTCTTAAGGCACTTACGACGCTTTTAACGCCACTTTACCGACACCTAAGCGGCTAACAACAGTTGCCAATACTTAGATCGATTAAATATTTACATAAGCTATGTTAATGCCAGATAACATTTTTTTAGTTAAAAGATAACTATATTATTTTAGGGTCTGGTCTAAAAATTTCGAAGCGTTGAAATGCCCTCTCCGAACCTAAATCGTACGAGGCCTGCGTCATGTACTAACGTAGAGCGAAATTTGAACAAAACGAAACAACACTCTCATGCATCTCCCCGTCAGTAACAGCCCAGAGTAGGGTTCGAAGCCCAAAGGGGGCTTCTAACCCGAAGGGGGCTACTAAGTACCCATGCCAGAGGGCTGGCATGGGTACTTAGTTTGTAGTATTACTTGCTAGACGGCTTGAGCCCACGCTTGCCTCTATATTCCGGTGAAGCAGTGAAAGCTACCTAGGCTTACTGTAAACATCGTGTAAAAACAAAAAAGATTTAAAGTTATCGATAGTTATTTTGTTATAGGTTTTAAGATTAGATGGCAGTCTCTCAATTAATTGCGGTAGATTACTGTAGTAGCATATTATAATGACTCTGATCTGAAAAAAGGGAGAAGGTTCAGGTGTGGTGCTACATATTTTTAGGGTTCCTAGCCAAATGGCAAAAAACGGAACCCTTATAGATTCGTCATGTCTGTCTGTCTGTCCGTCCATACGTCACAGGCACTTTTTTCCGGAACTATAAGAGCTGTACTGTTGAAATTTGGTACGTAGATGTATTCTGTGATCCGCATTAAGATTTTCACTATGTTAAAACTAAAAAATATATATGATATACATTACCATATAAACTAACAACATAATAAACAACATATAAACTAACAAAATTGGTTTGAACGAGATCTAGTAAGTAGTTTTTTTAACACGTTATAAATCGTAAACCCAATTTAACTTTCATTTAATCAACTGAAATACTTGCTGCTACGGAACCCTTCATGGGCGAGTCCGACTCGCACTTGGCTGGTTTTTATTCTATATCTGTTGGTTTTTCCACTCTTCTATATCTTTAGGCACACAGCTCGTAGAACCGACGGCCGTTGGGGCAGAAAGGTTCTCGAGTGGCGACCACGAACCGGAAAACGCAGCGTGGGCAGGCCCCCTACAAGGTGGATCTATGATCTTGTGCGGGTCGCTGGAAACTGCTGGATGCGAATAGTGCAATACCGGCAATTGTAGAGACCTTTGCGGGAGGCCTTTCGGCTGATATGATGATGATGTAGGTTTTTAGTCAATAGAATAGAACTAAATCTTACTTCTCCCGTTGAACTGCTCATAAATCGAAACAAATTTCAAAATTACCTTTCCTAAATTAATTTTACAAAAACTAAACTGTTCATTTAGCATTAATATATTTAATCTACTCCGTGATCAGCAGTAATATGAATAGTTAAATGCTTTACTTATAACTTAATTCTACATAATTTTATTATAGGAATAATAATTTTATCAAATTTACCACAAAGAATGGCCTGTAATATATTCTCTATGTTAATGTCTGCTAGTAGGCACGATTATCATTATTAATATCCCAAAGGAGATTTCATCTACCATGCTTATAATGCAAACGCATCATAACTTTAAGAGCAACAGTATTTAGAGCTTACTAGAATTTTAGGCAATAAATAAGTCTTTACGCCGTTGAGATAAGGTACAAATTTGTAGTAACTTTGAGCTGGTTGATTAGGCATTTAGGTTCGGGAAGCCCCTTACTATCTATTTTAGTACGAAATGATCTAAAATTACATGCGATTTGTGTTAGGGCGTGGGTGACAAAGTTTTTACTGTAATTAAAGCACGGTGGAACTTCATAGTTTTGAGTGCAGTGTTTAACTCGTGAAATAGTCGTGAGATAGTACAGAGTAAAGCCCGGTTTCCACTGCGAAAGGGTAGTGTGCGGAAAATGGTTAGGCGGAACGGACTCCTTTTTAATGAAATAGGTTTGCGTTCCCACCAACGAAGAGTTGGTCATTTGGTTTCAACTGCAAAATGAAACTGAGATAGAGAGCTGAACGGAAAATGAGAAATGAAAAACGAATAGATAATTTCCACAGAGAACGAACTCAGTTGAAGTTTTGAGCTGGTTGCGTGTGGTCGTGTTGTTGCGATGTTATCGAGTGACACGGAATCGAGTGATGACAGTGATTATGTATACAGAAAAAAGAAACACGTATTGTTGTTCTTGTTTTGTTGTTTACGTTCTTGAACCTTCAAACAGCCAAAATCTTCGTTTAGCGCGTTTTTTTCTTTGCATAAGATACAACAATACATAGAGAACAATTTCAAGAACTTTTGTCATTTGTGAAGGTCGATTTGCGAAGCTCATTTCTACTCTTTCTACACGCTCGGCTCTTTCCGTCCGACTATTTGTTGGTGGAAATAGAAGTAGGTATGCAGTTTGCGTTTGCGAGTTTAACGAAGTCATTAATGGGTCCGTTCCGCTCGCGGTGGAAACCTTTAAGGCTTTAAGGATCGTCAGTGAGGATATTTGCAGCCCGATTTAATAAATAAAAGAAAAAAAAGGTTTTTATTCACGTAAACTTTAAAAATCGCTTGTAAATAGTCAGAATATGTTTGTAGTAATATAGTTGTATACATTATTATTTCTAGTAACAGAGATATTTAGGTACACATTGTATTGATTGTATGAAAACATTTATAAAAATTATTGTGTGATTTAGTGATATTTAGCTAGCTCGTATCAAGTTTTTGCCAAGAGATTATGTTTAATTATCTAGTTTAAGTCTAATATTTTTACTACATATTGTCAATGGTTCTGTCTATATTAAGGTATTATTATTATGACGGACCTTGTGTTAATAACAACGGTCGCGCTTTAATGCTATTTACAGGTACTGTATTAAAGTCTATCAGAGTCCGAACCTTAGGTAATAAGTAGAATATAAGCATTAGATTTATTTATATTGAATAATTATTTTCTGTAAACTTTGTAAACGAATTATTATTATTATATATGTATAGATAAAATTATTGAAATTATTAAGTACTTAATTGTAAATTGTGATGTTCCGACTTGTAACTATTGTTATCAATAAATAAATGAAACGAATAAACAAACTTTTATTATTATTATTATTTATATCAGCTGTCTGGTTGCTTAGTTTGGGATCCGACGCGGCGACGGCAGTGTTAGTTGTCCCAAGATATTTATTTATTTAACCATCTATATGTTAGTATAAAAATTATTTAATTAAATTAGAACAACGTATTAGCCTCGCTATTCAACAGTGCAGTCAAAATTTAGTATTTTGATTGGTATGGTTTTCTACAAAGCAACGCCTGATTACATTACTAATCTTTAGCCAAAAATATATACTGGTTTCTTTATAGTAATAATATCCTTGGACATTATTCACACACGGCCATTTGATCCAAAACGAAGCAGAGCTTGTACTATGGAAACCAGATAACTGATATACCTACTACTTTTCTTTAGTAAATGCATACTTATATAGATAATTACAACTCAGGACAAACATACATGTTCATGCACACATGAATCTGTCCTGGGTGGTATTCGAACCTACCACCTGCGGCGTGAAAGGCAAGTATCTAGTGACCACGTCAACCGGTATTTGAAAGATAGTTTTATTATATATATATATATATATATATATATATATATAGGGACAATGTCACACAGATCATCCTAGCCCCAAACTAAGCAAAGCTTGTACTATGGGTACCAGGCGACGATATACATACTTATATATATATATAGATAAATACTTAAATACATAGAAAACATCCATGACTCAGAAACAAATATTATCTTTTAGTGATATAGAAACTTTCACGGTTCAGGTAGTCATATTAAGGAATTCTCCCTTCTAATATTCGTAACTCAAAAACAATTTGTCTGTTAAGATAAAAATTACTAGTTATTTCTCCTCTTCCATCTTAGTTATGTAATAGTTCGTGTACTAGTACCTACTAGTGAGGAGTGTAGAAAGGTAATTCATATTTTTATATAATAGGCGTTAGAAGTTAATTATTTCAATAATAAGACATTACACACACTGTCAAACTGAGAAGAGATGATAAACTGAGTGTCAAAATGAGAACAGATTAATATTGTCTTTAATATCTTTAGTCTTTGACAATAGAACATTAACGGTCGAATTACAAACAAGTGAGAAAATTTAAAAGACAAATTTAAATACTATCCTGGAACTCACGGCCACCTGATCCCAAACTGAGCAGAACTTGTATTATGGAAACCACATGTACCTACTACTTTTTTTATAAATATGTACTTGTACAGATAAACCCAGACACAGGACAAACAGACATGTTCATGCACACAAACCTGTCCTGGGTGGGAATCGAATCAACGACCTGCGGCGTGAAAGGCAAGCATCTAGCAGCCACCATGCTGTATTTATGTACCCTTCTGTACATTATTATTAACATGAAGATAGGTTTAGTAATAATTTAATTTTAGCCATTATTATTCGACAAAACTTATTAATCTATTTTACTTGCAGTTTATGGGGCGTTTAAGTACCGATATATTTTTTATTAAATGCATAAATAAAACAAATAATCCAAGATGAATCTGCCTTATATTTTACAGTTCCATTTTATATAATAACACCAACAATTATGAACAAATGCGATCCTACTAAAATTAACAAATAAGTTGGTAAATATAATTATAATAAGCATTTTAAGTTTCGTATACAATTTATGGTTTTCTAAAAAAATAAATTAACAAATAAATATATGTACATACTTAGGTATATGCTACATATTTCACTGGATGATCATAATTTAATTGGATTACTGATAAAGTAAGTTATTTTGATTGTTTTCCTTTAGAAAGCGAATTAGACAACATCCTTATATAATAGAGACCAAGAAACTCCAAACAACAATAAACACATTAATTGCCTTCTCTTTACTGATTTATTTTACAAAACAGTAATACACTTAGGATACTACACATTTCACGGGTTAATCATACTACATTTAATTACTGTAGTAACATTTATTAATAACCACTTAGTAAGTTTATGCTTTATTTGTTAACCCTTAGTAAGTAAAGTGGATCAAATCACGCAAAGCGCCAGATGGAGAGCTCAAGGGACTTCATAAAAAATCTATCAGAACATATTAATTATCTCGTGGTGGCTGTATTTATTCACAGAAACGACACAGAAAAGTTCTTCTATTTTTCACGAAGCTATGTGGATTGGAATCCTCAAAATCTGTAAGCGTGTGCATCTTGCTTTTTCATAGAGCTCAGTTGCACGTCTTTTTGCTCCTTCTCTGCCCTAACCATTCGCAGAAGGTATGTACTCCAGCATTCAAAATTACACCCCCGTTTAATTAAAATTATGAATGAAACTAGCTTCCAACAAAGACCTTGGGACGTATCTTATAAATTATAATTTAACATCAGATAGAAGATAGCAACAGTGGTCTGTATTGAAATATTGTCCATTTTTGCCATAAAAATAGATGCGAAGTCTATAAAAAAATTAACAAGAAGTAACTAGTTACTTTTTGTTAAGTTTTACATCATTTCAGCTGAAAGACATTAATTGCCTATTCAAAGAACTCTGCAAAAGCCGGTCTAGCGCTACTCGCATCTAGTGGCTTCCCCGGATCCTCACAAGTTCATTGGTCTACCTTGTAGGGCCTGCCCATGCTGCGTCTTCCAGCTCTCCACTCGAGAACCTTCTGCCCCAGTGGCCAATGGTTCAACGGGCCATGTGCCCTACCAGCTGCCATTTCAGCTTGGCAATTCTTCAGGCTATGTGGGTTAGTTTGTTTCGCTTTCGGGTTTCGACATTTTCTTGACAGTTCTCTTCGCGACCTTTCGCCTTCTTATGAGACTTCACTTGCAATACCATGGTCGAAGATTTTCGACTTGAGACGGTACGGACGTGTTGATTTTGACTACATAGTTTCCTTTAAAATGATTACGTATGGGAGTGACAAATTGTATAGACTTATTGGAATATTCTAAAAATAAGTATTGTACATTGAGGCGAATTGGAGAAGTTGTATGCGAGCTTAAAACCAACGATTTCGTTCTGTTATCTCTAAATTATATCACACTTGCATAAACAATGGCCCACACTTTGCCCACACAGTACAAAGTATAAATCTCAAATAAATGATCTGATTAGAATATGGTCGTCGGTATTTGAATTGGTTGTATATGTTATTTTGATACATATTTATAACATTAAAATGTTTAAGTTATTCTTTTTTATATCATAGGGTGACAAACGAGCAAGTGGGTCACCTGATGGTAAGTGATCACCGCCGCCCATGGACACTCGCGACACCAGAAGAGTCGCGAGTGCGTTGTCGGCCTTTTCGAGTCAGCAAACAAGTGTTGCTGACCCTTCCCCCCACCCCAATGAGCTCTGGCGACCTTACTCACACTCGGAAACACAACATTAAAATTATTAATGTTATTATTAAGGAATGTCTTCTGTAAGGTGGAGGTACTTCCCCAGTCGAGCTGCTCTTTGAGCGAATGAACGCTATGCCCTACCTCTCTCTTCTTTAAATGTGATAGGAGGCCTTTACCCTGCAACAGGGCAGTAGTGAGCTGCATTTTCAAGTAATCCGATTCACCTTATCCCTTTTTAAGTTTGTTTCACACAACACAAAGCTTGGCAAGTGTTTTCCAAGTAACTTTCTGTTTCTATATAAATTAATAAAGAACTGCTATTTTAACATTATTAACCAGCACGGTTAATAATTTTAAAATAGCAGTTTATTATTCAATTAACATGAAAGTATATACGGTAGTTACAATTAAAAACCAAATCGTCTTGGAATACCAAACATTTAGATTGGCAGACATGGGCAGGCAATAGGCAAATAATAACGAATGTAACACTTAATTAAATCACAAATTTGTTTTATTGTATATCTACGTTATAAATATATTAATGGGATCGTTTGAACTTAGTTAATAGTTGACTATCTGACCAATTGCTGATGATAAGCAAAATATAGTGAAAAAACGAAGTAAGTATGTAACTAATTATGGACAAGGAGTTTTTATTAGACGGCATTACTAAATCTAAGTAGTAATTCCTCTGAAGAAATAAAAACTTACATTTTTATAAATGGCACATTTTATCTTATACACTATTTTTGAAACTAGTCAATCGCAACCCAGCCTTACAATTGACAATTTGGATGAAACAATTAAAATTAGAGTATTAAATTAACGTATAAGGGACGAACGTACTAATTATACATATAATATGAAAATAAATTTTGAAATTAATAACGTCAGTCAATCTTTAGTATTGTATACAAAGTAACTTTTCAATTCTGCTCAGATGATTCTCTCTGTAAAAGAAGAAACAATAATATTATTAGTGAAGTAATTTATAAATATTATTCTTTTGTTTTGTTAAAAGTGTAATTTTACTAATATAGAATAAGTTTTATGTAATTCTAAGGAAATGAGACTTGGTTACTTAAATGAATACCATTTTATTATTATTATATTTCACGTAATGATTACGTATACGTTATGTGTAAAATCGGAATATATGTAGTCTGTATTAGGTTATACAATCAATTAGTGCTATATCATAATATTGATAGGCGCTCATAGCTAGATGCTCTCACCGGTCTGTAAGCGATCGGTGAGGTTATGCAACTAAGCTCGCGGTCAGTCCATAGATGGGTGACCGCCAAAGTGGTTTAATTTCTGAGCGTCTCCGTGCTTCGGAGGGCACGTTAAGCTGTCGGTCCCGGTTGTAGTCATTAGACAACAGTCGTTAAGCCATGTCAGAGGCCTACTGGGCGGCTTGAGCAACTCTGACACTAGGGTTACCACTGCCCATACGATAAGCAAGCAAGCATAATATTGATAAAAGAAATGGATTATATCTACGTACAAAAACTATCATTATGAAGCCGTCTGGACAACTCCCTGACAAAGGACTGTGCTTCTCGGCCCTAGGGCAGGTGGTTAAAATTTAAATTAGTTTATATAAAAGCTAGTCCCATTGCCTCTTGAGTGTCTTGGACACGGCTCACATAGACAGACTCCACCTGCTTCTATGGCTACCAGCGGTGCGTTAACGATAGACTGTCATTAGCATGGACAAAAGATAAAACGTAGGCAAAGCAACACTAGAAACGTATCAGAGAGGTCTGAACCCAAGCATTTACAAAAGTGTACAATTTATATTTTGGGTCAAACTATTTTTAATGGTTTTGATTTATAGGTTATGTTTATTTTATTCGATACCTGCACAGGGCTATTATTTGTGTGACGTAAAATTGGTTGTTAGGGTTACTGAGGGTTTTGTTTTCGCCGTTAATTGAATGTTTGTAAAGGTATAGCTTACGATGCAAGTATTTATTATAGAGAACAAAAAACGTTTTAAAAAAAGGTACTTAATCATGTTTACACCTTTCGGTGTCGAAATGGTAAAGATATTGATATACGATAAATGTTAGTCTATCTATGTTATAGATTAGATTTTTTTGAATATGGTTACTCTTCTTTCTGTCTCTTGGTTATGAATAACATAAATAATTTTGTGTAATGAAATATGCTTAAGTCGCAAAGTTGAACATTGCACTAAAATTAGGCCATGCTCTGCCTAGTATGGCATCAGATTACAGTGTTTTAGTTGTTCCAAGTTATTTATTAGATATTTATATACCACTGACAAGACTACTATTATGCAGGAGACTGCGCAGATTTAGATCCTTTCTCTATTCCCTCACTCTCATAACACGTAGGGAAGATTAGCTTTCACAATACCTAATACTATTTTACCTGACCCGGGATTTCCCACGCCAGGTTCTCATTATCAGTTGAACACTCTACTAAGTTACTGTTTTATGTTATTTTATTTGGGAAGCTTACCTACAGCTATATACTCTACTCCTTGTTTCTTTCTGATTAAACTCGTTGCGGGATCCAAGACAGTTAAAGTGATTCCCCGGAACATGCCTGAGCCTCACCGCTCAGTGTCATTTCATTGTGTGCCACTGTTGATACTGACTTACAGAAGTGGCAGTGGAGGGTAAGAGGGTAACTAGTCCCTTCACAGCTACATACAAATGGTTACAATTTTTGGAACGAAATTCCTTATCCCTTCCGCGGCTAGACGGAAAAAAATCTTATGAAAAGTTGTCACGACACTTTTTGCAGCTGTGCGGCGTGCGCATGTTTCTCTGTCTGTCTCTCTGTCTCTCTCTCTCTCTTATAGAAAGCAAGCCAGATATTTTCATTTCTATTTTGCATTGAACAGTGTGGTGTCGCGATGATTATTTTTGTTGAGTGTTACATACTGGTACTTACTTACTTACTTATCGTATGGGCAGTGGTTACCCTGGTGTCAGAGTTGTTCAAGCCGCCTAGTGGGCCTCTGACATGGCTTAACGACTGTTGCCTAATGGCTACAACCGGGACCGACAACTTAACGTGCCCTCCGAAGCACGGAGACGCTCAGAAATTAAACCACTTTGGCGGTCACCCATCTATGGACTGACCGCGAGCCTAGTTGCTTAACCTCGCCAATCACTTACGGACCGGTGAGAGCATCTGGCTATGAGCGCCTCATACTGGTTTTTTGTACATAATAAATAATAAGAAATAACTTCGTTCCATCCGGGTGTCCCTTGACACCTCTCAAGTTTTTTTATAATAAATGCACGTACTAGTACTTTTATAACGGGTCTACTTCAGTACTTTGTAATTGGCACCATTGTGTTGAAACTATCACAAACTAAGCTAAGCGTAGTAGGCCATTGCCTACAGTGCTCGTATATGATAGTCGGCTTTATTACCCGTCATTTGCTGATTTATAACAAAGGATGTTTGAAGTTGCTGATAGTATCAAAATCATATTTTAGCATTTGCTTGGAATAGATATTTATCAGTTATGAATGAGGTACCTAACTATTTGGTAAACTAAACTAGGTCTGCCAGGAATTCTGCTTGCAAATATTGCAGATGATTGATGTGACTAAATTTAAGTAGACATTTTAACTAATATGTGTTTGTTTGTGTGTATTTGTGATTTGATTTGTATGAAATTTACAATAAATTACCCAAAAACATTATATTAGAAGATCTTATCACAAAATTCAGAAATAAACTTCTTGAATTGTTAATAAATAAGGCATACTACTCTATAAAAGAGTACTTGACTGATAATTTAGAAATTTAGGTGAATGCTTTGTAAGTCCGATTTAAGTTATGATGTTGGTGATTAATTCTATTGTAAACTAATATTAAGTGTAATACGTGACATAATGCTAATAATAAGATATTTAGATACTAAGATACTTTAATAGGATAGTTAGTGACATTAACTTTGATGTAATTATGTAATAATTTGCATGCCACATCAGGCAGAACATAGTGAACTAAGCGCCTTTATTTGTCATCTTATATTGTACCTACCTATGTTCAGCAATAAATGATTTGATGATTGATGAATTCAGATATATGTACTCACGAGTATGGTCACTACCACTGTGTACAGACGCCAGCACATCCAGCTACTCCAATGTGTCAAATTCATTTTATAGACTTTCAACTTTATTACAAAAGCTTAAGGCGCCACCAGTTCACGTAAAAATTTCATGCGAGGGGGTGAAGCACGCGCATAGCCCCCCGCTGCTGCGGGGCGGGAGGGATGCTACGGCACTCGTTGATGCCACGCGCGTGCAGATTCTTGTTATTATTTTCGTTTCGGTGTGCACACAGTGTAAAAATAGTAGTAGTGCAACTTAAATTTTATGGTAATTATTTTTTTTTGGGCATAGGAAGGGGTTGATGGGTAAGTTGAATAAATACAGTAATCACTTATGAAATGAAATGAAATTTATTCAACACTTGGGTATTAACATACACTTGTACTTGTCAAGCTCACAATGCAGTACATAAACATAGAGGATACGGTCCATTTTTTCTTACTTGTCTTATTTGGTACACAAACACTACTCGGCACGAAAATCACTAGTTTCGTCATCAATCACGCACTTTTAGTTAGGTATGAACATCTTGATTGTTGGAAGAAACACATACTATATAAATAACACCAAAAACTGCTTCAAATTAACCATCCAAACACATTAATTCTCTTAAAATCAAAATAATATCAGGATCCATTTTCACAGATTAATAATTATATTGGCAATTTGACATTTCAAAATGCTAGTTTGTCTTCGGAACTTAGAGAAGGGAAAAGCGAATGAATGATTCTGACCAGTGTGAACTGTATAATTTTAATGTAAAAAACTGAATAATAAAGCAGAATGTTTATATATATATCTCAAATTATATGTGTGTATGGTAATGTAAGGCATTATTTTTAAAAACTAAAGTTTTTGTTGTAACTGGTCGTAGACTAAAAGTATTATTTGACAAGTGATTTTTTTTGACTTGACGGGATACGTCCTGTCATTCGTCTCGTCGCCTCGCTTTATGTTGTACTTTACGGGTGCTCTCTGTGTGTGTTTGAAGTGTAACGATTTGGCTTTCTACTGGACTCTGTTGATTCTTTCTGTGATTTGGACGGTTTTATTCTTTAGACTGACGACCTTTGGCTATTCTTCAAGGACATCGATATTGCATACGACTGTTATTTTAGTGCAATTGTTTTGTTTAAACAAGGTAAGTAAATTAATCTTTTTTAATGTTATTTATTCATATTGGGAATTCTATAAACAATCCTGAATAACAATAATAATTGGAATTTATTTAATTATTTCTCACCGTAATCCAACATAAACCATAAATAAAAAAACATACTTATGCTACTTAAGCTATGCAAGCATTATGGTTTGTGGATAAATAATTAAAGAAAATCGTGTTATCGAACATTTATTAGCTCAAGATGAAAATAAAATAATGGAATTATCTGCATTACAGGTTTGAAAAAATTTTGAGTCAAGTGGTACCTGGCTCGGTTATAGTACTAGACAATGCACCGTACCACTCCAGACTAGCAGAACGAGTGCCAAACATGAGTTGGCGGAAGGCAGATATACAAGCGTGGCTACAGGAGGAACATATCAATTTTGAAGAGAATGAGATAAAAGCGCAACTTTTATCTAAATTTAACAGAAATCTATTTAATACAAAAGTTGTGGATCAAATGGCGGCCCGCAAAAATGTTATCGTTTACGCCTTCCGCCCTATCATTGCGAATTAAACCCAATTGAACTGATATGGGCGCAGTTAAAATCTTATGTTGGCAAAAATAATAAAACTTTTAAAATGGCTGAAGTCAAGGAGTTACTAAAAGAAGGCTTAAGCCAAATTGGTACGATGTCTTGGAATAATTGTATAAACCATATAAAAAAGAAGAGGATAAAATGATGCAGCTTGACGGACTTTTAGATGCTGCAACAGATGCACCTACCCAGGGTTTCATTATACACCTGTCAGAATCGGAAGACTCCAGAAGTGAAGATACACGTAGTGAATCAAATGAATAAATAAATTAAAAATAGTTTTGTTTTATTTTTTATATAGGCCAACGATATATTTCAGGAATTATTTCTGTGATTAAGATAATGTGTGATATTCTGGCAGCTTACTACAAAATTATCAACGCTAATTTATTCCCAGGGCCATAACTAAAATTTTATTTGTCAGGAAATCCTACATTACTAATATCATTCGGTTACAGCTGTATGAATTCGTTCAGTCCTTCATTCGATAATTTCCCAACTCTATCAATTGTCTTTGGTTACCAGTACGCCATATTTGTGTACTAAATAAGACAAGTAAGAAAAAATAGACCGTAGTATAAAAGTTACAAAAAAAATATTAATTAGTCCGTCCATGTGGTTTGTTGTATCACATATATATTCTGAAATTCTTAAATAAATAACAAGTTACTAATCTTTTATTTTGAAATTTAGTTCTACCATATTAAAATTAAAGAATGGAAGACTAAAGCAAAAAGACGAAATTCTAAATGAGGGGATTACCGATCATGTGTTAATGGGCCAAAGCAATCCTCGCCGCTGAGGAACCTACCCTAGCTAGCTTGCGGCTTTCTCTAGCTACCTAGGTGGACGACCCGAAGAAGAAAGCCACAAAGAAACTCCGGGCTTGCTTTTTTCGTCTTCTTTTGCTTTCAGTTTACGATTTTTTTAATGTCATTATTATTTTACTTACATTGTGATTGGTTGTTATGTAGGCTAATGCACGCACAGAACCGTTGTCATCCAGTGAATCATAATAAAATAAATAAGCAATACCATTCAATTTCACTCAAGTACTTAGAATATCCACTTGCTAGACGAAAAAACGGTGGGTGCATCCGCGAACATTTACAAAATTAACAAGTCACACGAAGTCTACCGGAGGCGAAAAAAATATGAGTACCCCAACAGCATTTCGATCAGTTACCGCAAGCAGCACCCGTTCACGAGTATGACGTGTGGGCCAGCCATCGCCTCCTTCGCCAAATTAGAGGGAAGGAAACGACCCGACCCACAACGTACACACCCACAATATATTTTATATCTATTAAATGGTATAACCTCTTTCAGGTTTTGCATACGCTTCATTTAATTTACAATGTTTGCAATTTTGTTACATTATACAACTGATCTAATATGTAATGTAAATTTAAGATTAACAATTACAAATAACCTAAGGGCTGCAACTTTCGAACGGCAAGACCAATTTTCATGAAATGTCCTTCCCAATTAAACTAACTATCAGATGAAATAAATGCATTTTAAACGTTAGATCCCTTTAGAAGCTGCGATGCCCCAGATAGGCACACAACATACACGTTAAACTTATGACACCTTGTTTTGTGTCAGGAGTTAAAAAATAGGTGGAAAATAAGTAAGTGATACAATCGTTTTACCGATCAATAATTTTTAAAACAGAAACTAATAGATAGGTGTGGTAAGTTTAACGTGTGTATCTGAGTGTATGTCTGTGGCGTCGTAGCTCCTTAACGGATTTTTTAAAAAGTTGGTATTATTAAAATATGTTTGAAATTCATAATTATTTAAAAATCTGCGAAATTAAGAACCGTTATCTCTTCTTCATCGTGTATTCTGATACCTGCACTGAAAGAGACATCCTTATGGCATGCTATATTATTTACGTCTTCCGTAATCCATAGTACATTATTAGACTGGTTGTTCTCCTTGTCTGTTTCATCGTCCCTAAATGGTTATTCCCTACTATAGCGTGAGTCAACCAGCTCAACAAGAATTTGATTTTTGTAAAAATAACCAGCTATTGCTCCATCTTATTTTTCCAAAACTGTTCGTCTTTATTTATTTTAATGACTTTTAATGGTGTTTTCTCACTTTCCCATATACCTAAACTACACTTTTCTCTGCCACTAATATTTAACTAAACTTGGGTTTGAAAATACCAATTACTGTTTAGATTTTTATTGTATTTATAAATTTATATTATTTGTTTTTATAGCTTCATCCTTGCCAACTTTGGAAGGAGCTACTGGACATTTTATTTCAACCAATGTGTCATCACCTACTATTCCATCTGGACTTGCCCCAAGGAATGGATATACTTTATGAATAAATAGGCCACAAGGCTCAATTTTTATCATTTCATTTTTAGCCAACTGTACTAGAGCAATTTTTCCATGTGATACAGAAGCCACGTTAGAAATATTCTTCATGAACAAAATATCTTTACTAAATTTCCAGGACATTTTTACTTTTACTATTTAATCCCCCTTCCAAAATCTGAAGCGGTGAGTAAATTTTTCCTCAGCTCTAACCTTTAAAACCGTCTCTCTGTAAAACTGTTTGTCTCTCCACCGTCTTTCTGTCTACTACAAGACCTTCTAAATTTTCTAAAAACTTTCAATTTATCCACGATGTATGGTTACCAAACAAGCTAGACGAACGATTCCGTCAGTTGTTCTACTGTTCAATCCTATACACTATGTACTGCCGGCCACCTACTAGCGCAGACTTCACTATTATGGACTTTATTACTAAAGAGTTAAAGTGCTATTAGAGAAAAATATTATCGGTCATTTCGTTGACGTGTTTGACGTTTCCTTGTCCCAATTTAAATAAGTAATCTATGACGTTTATTTACCATTTTCACAAAAACAATTACTTCTAAAAATGTAAGAAACAGTTCACAATAAATCTTAAAACCTACCTAATACTACAAAAAAATAATAACTACTTTGGATAAAGTAATTTCTGTCTTATATTTATTGAAATTTTTATTAAGTTGTTTGGCGATCAGAGCGACATAGAAACCACGTCCCGGGGCAGCGTCTGAACGCGAACTGAAAGTACAAGTCGTTCCGACATTTGTTCTTGTCACTCGGTTAATAAGGTCGAACTTTGCGTAACGAAGGGCGGTCGTCTGTAAATGCAGACGCTGAAGTCAATTTATATTTAAGGTTTTTATTTAATTTTGTAAAAAATAAAGAGCAAAATTATAAAATAAATGGTCTATTCTTTTAGAACCCATTTAAGGTACACACTTCTTAAAAAAAAATATGCTGTTGTCGCTTAAAATATGGAGAAATAGAAGCTGAAAATTTTTAATCTTAGGTTACTTCACATTTTTTTTTTGCTTTAGAGCTTTGTTGTTTTGGAAATCTACTCGGTTCATTATTTTATTCATATTCTTCGCTTCCTACTGTATTTTTCTTAGTTTGGTATCTATTTGGAGACGTGAGATTCGTAAGAAGAAAAAGGGGCTTCTTAGTGAGTTTTCAACTACGACGTCGCCTTAAGGTTCACTTTGAATTGGGGAAATTTGATAGATTGGGGTAACTTGATGTGCTGGCGTCTGTACAATTTGAAGAATATCGATTCTGCCGTTCAGGAGGAGTACTATCAGGAACTAACTACAAGAGTCGTCTAAGAAAGAGATTCGTTTACACTCAGCTCAAGTGCTCAAGTGCTCAGCATAAAAATGGCTACGCTTCGAATAAACCCGTTTGTCTATGATTACATAATATGTCATATGATGATAGTAAATGATTGTTTCACCAAATGTGTTAATAATTTAGATCGTCAAATTGCGATTCGATTTTTCTTTCACAAAGTTACATAAAGCTTTTATATCGATATACATTTAATAATTATTACATCCGAATGACGCCTACTGCTTTACAAAATCATTGGCAGCAGATGTGGTCATAGTTTGTAGAGAGACACTGCTATCGGGACAATGCCTCCCCTGTCCTGCCCAACTGCCCCGCACGAGACAAGATGGGTGATTTTGGTCCCTGTCACCACACGACTTATACATAGTGATGAATATAAATAAACAACAAATGATCTAATAACGATTAGGTCCAATTTCAAATATAATTATGATTAAAATTACACCATGTCTTTATATAGATAAAGACATAGTCTTAATAGTAATTTTATTGTATAATGGTATAGTATAATATAGTCTAGCCCGCACCCACAGAAAACGAGGTCCTGGGTTCAAATCCAGGGTCGGGCCAAAAAGTGATATTGCGACTTTTCTGTAGAAAGAAAAAATTCTCAGCATCAGCCCGAAGTCTGGGAGTTGGCGGTATTATACCCCCGTGCCTCGGAGGATTTCCGATCGTGTCGCTAGGCGTCCCATCGGATCATGAGAGTAATGGAATAGAAAGTGCTCCTGTGTTTGCGCAGACACTTGCGCACTATAATATGTCCCGCGCAGATGGTTAATCTCTATTGAGACTGGCCGCTGTGGCCAAAATTCGACTAGCAGGACATGATTATAATATCAATATTGAATCAAGAGTACTCCTTCAAGTTACTCGTATTTTAGAATGGAGAAAATACCTACCATTATTTGCCACATCTTCATCTTGGACAAAACATCGTCGTCCAACATCGGCTTGGCTTCAATATTCCTGCTGAGTGGCAGTTCTATTGGACCTTCATCGTTATCACTGAAACGGGAAAAATATTTTACATTAAATATATATTTTACTAACTGCCTGCGGTTTCACACCCGTTAAACTTTATAAATTATAGCCTATGTGTTAATCCAGGGTGCCAGTTAACTCCATACCAAATTTGAAGAAGAAACAAACATACACACTCCCACAGTCACATACTCACAAACTTTCGTCTTTATAATATTAGTGTGATAGCATACTAGCTGTGCCCCGTGGTTTTACCCCGCGTAAAACTTTATAAATTATAGCCTACATGTTAAACCAGGGTGTCGGCTAAGTCCATACCAAATTTTATTACAATAGCTCCAGCCGTTTAGACATGAAGAAGTAACAAATATACCCACTTACAAACTTTCAGATTTATAAAATTTGTGTGATGTGTTCGAACGAACGAATAATATGGTTATTTACTTTTAGTAGATATTTGAGAGAAAGTATCATTTGCTATTGGTTACAATTGATTTCACTAGCGTCTTTGTCCAATTGTTCAAAAGAAGACCAATTACGTGATTTTGTTTTTGACATGACAAAATTTTTACAACCGACTAATCGGCTAGTCGGCCATAGTCACAATCGGCACATCTCTGGTGTTAATATAACTCTGAAGATATAAGATACTAGATACGCTGCGAAGCGCTCTGTGCGCTTCGTTCATATCTCGCAACACAAAAAAAAGTAAAATTATAATCTTGTCGGCACGAATGGATGGAATTTGTTATTTGTGTTATTGGAACGAAGTTCCTTATCGCGCGTTGTGAAAGGGGGCTAGACGGAAAAAAATCTTACGAAAAGTTGTCACGACTCTTTTTGCAGCTGTGCGGCGTGCGCATGTTCCTCTGTCTGTTTCTCTCTCTCTCTTATAGAAAGCAAGCCAGATATTTTCATTTCTATTGTTGTCGCGACTATTATTTTTGTTGAGTGTATACAGGTTTTTTGTACATAATAAATAATAAGAAATAACTTCGTTCCATCCGGGTGTCCCTTGACACCTCTCAAATTTTTGTAAAATTGTTGACGTGTTCATTTGTATTGTATAGTTTAGTAGATTGGTAAGTAGCCACGCTTGGCGTCCTATATTAAGTATTTAATTTCTCTGCAAGTGAATGTATTCTTAAGAGAAATAAAGAATCTTCAACCGTAAGATAGTAACGAGCTACTTTTTTATTCGCAGTTCAACTACTTTTGAATTAATTCAATAACTTTGTTATTTATGATGTTAAGATATTTTCGGACATGGCCGTATTTACACTAGATAGCCGGAACAAGAATTTAATATTGTTCAGTGACTTTGGAAAGATATTTTCGGGAATTCTAATGAGCAGTAATTTTTGACAATGTGGTGTTCAGTGAACTTTGACAGTTGAATGTACGGTTAATTTGGAACTTTAATGAATTTAATTTTGGCGCTTCTCAAGTTGAGCGATTTAGATATATTGTTTATATATATGGATTTTGAAAATCTGAGTGTAGTCATCGACTTTTGATGGTGACTGTAATTTGGTGTTTGATTCTAATAGGTAGGTACATACGCCAGCACATCAAGCTACCCCAATCTGTCAAATTTCTCCAAATGAACGTGAAGGTAATGTGATAAAGTTGAAAAGCGATAACAGAAATTTGACAGATTGGGGTAGCTGGATGTGCTGGTGTCTGTACATATTAGTAATGCAGAAATTGGCTTGTTTAAAAATATAAAATATGCAAATTATTGCCATAAACAAGGAAAATTTTATATTAACTTTCCTAATGAGTAATATTTAAAAAGTAAACTATAGCTCGTAATCGTATCTAAGTAAAATTCGTTATGTGAAAAATAGATAGTAGCGCCATCTATACAAACGAGTAACTAGTATTGCAGAAATTGGCTTGTTTAAAAATGTACAAAATTAAAGTTATGGCTATAGCAAATTAATATTTATTTTACTGTTCATGAACAGTAATATTATCAACGGTAAAATTATACGTAATCGTATCTAAGTAAAAATTGTAATGTGCAAATTAGATGGTAGCGCCATCTATACAACAAATAACATATACTTACGTAAGTTTGTTAGACACCGACGAATCGTCTGGAACACTTAACTGGTAGATGGCGTCAATGTCGTCTTTGTTTGAGGCGAGTTGCTTTGCATGTGTCTGTAAATCAAGAATTACATTAAAGATGGCGTTGGTTAACTAATCTTAGAGATATAATTATTTTTGCGAATATTTATTAATTGTTTTACCAGTTTATCACTTAATTTTATTGGTAATAATAGTTATAACTAACTAATATTGTTTATACAAATTATATTTTATAGATAGAGTTCTAAGTGTTTGTGTACACAGAATTATTTTTCGTTTTACCTACTAGTTGAGTTTTTCAATAAGTATTAATAGCCCTACTTAATTTTTGTTTCGTACCTACCATTCGTAGCTGGAGCTTAATTTTCCGCATCTTTCTTTTATATAATAGGCTTTTTATAATTGCGGTTATTTCTATTGATATTATTATATATTTCGACAACCATTATACAATAGAATTTTGTAGGTAGGCAAGTAGGTAGGTATGAAATTTAATTTTTGTAATATAAATTCGTTAGGCAATGCTTATGTAAGGTATTTTACTACGGTTGTTTAAATGACGTAGTGATGGATGGACGAAGCTGAGTAGTTTAACGAATTTGCTGTCACCTATCGACTGCTCATGTGATGCAGTGGTGGTAACACAGAAGACTAGTGAGACGTGACGTCCTCATAATACTTGTATAATGTCTGGGTTGAGGTAGTCATCGTGCTACTACCTCGGTGCCGACGTGATTCAGGTTCAACCCCCGCCTCCTCCCCGGGCAATATTACATGCATACGTATCATCATAATATAATATCCTGGGACATTATTCACACACGGCCATCTGTTCCCAAACTAAGCAGAGCTGGTACTATGGAAACCAGATAACTTATACACATATACTATTTTTCTTTTGTACTAAATACATACTTATATACATAATTTACACCCAGACACAGAAGAAACAAACATGTTCATGGACACAAATATCTGTCCCGCGGGTGGGAATCGAACACAAGACCTGCGGCGTGAAAGGCAGCATATCTACAAATCACGCCAACAGGTCCGCCAAATCTGGACAAAAGCCTCCTCAAATAAATAAAAATAAAATTAAAAAGGTTTTTATTCACGTAGACTCTAAAAAAGAGCTTGTAAATAGTCAGAACATATTATATCATAATAAGATCTCCACAACTGCCGATCGCCTTGTAAAGTCATCTTTTCACCTTGTAGGAGGCCTGCTCACGCTGCGTCTTCCGATTCGTGATCGCCACTCGAGAACCTTTCTGCCCCAGCGGCCGTCGGTTCTACGGGCTATGTGCCTCGCCAACTGCCACTTCAGTATGGCAATTCTTAGGGCTACTAGTATGTCTTTAGTACTACTTTAGTTTTTACCATTCTGATTCGATTGCCCAAGAATATTCCGAGCATAGCCCTCTCCATTGCCCTTTTGGTGACCTTGAACCTACGTATGAGGCCCATAGTAAGCGACCATGTATAATTGCATGAGTGTTTGTAACGCTGTCGATTTATAAATAAAACATAAGTAGGTAGCAGTAAAACATAAGAAGGTTCTCGAGTGGCGACCACGAACCGGAAGACGCAGCGTGGGCAGGCCCCCTACAAGATGGACCGATGATCTTGTGCGGGTCGCTGGAAATCGCTGGATGCGGATAGCGCAAGACCGGCAATTGTGGAGATCTTTGGGGGAGGCCTTTGTCCAGCAGTGGACGTCTTTCGGCTGATATGATGATGATGAGGTAGCAGTAATATAGTAAATACTTACCAGTTCAGCGTTGACAGCCATACGATGTAGGAGCCGGCTGATATACCAGTCCGGAGCAGTTACTGGGGGTTGGCCGGATCTCTTTCCGTGCGCTGAAACATCAATTAAAACCTATTTAGGCCATAATCTATAAAATGGCTTAATTTTAGTCATCATGTCTCTAATTGTAAACATGATGCTGATAAATTGTGAAATAATGCCAGTAGAAATAAAATTGCAAGATGGAATACCGTGGGAATCATATTATTATAAAGATGAATTTAAAACTAAGAAAAGCACAGTGCTAGATCATGTACAAAGTACAAAATCTAGTACAGTCTATGGTTACTGATTATCACGGACTCGCCGATATATAATTACTATGTTATGTAACGAATGATAAAAAGAAGACGAGAAAATTAAATATAAATTAAAATTACAAAGTCATCATCATCATCATATCAGCCGAAAGACGTTCACTGCTGGACAAAGCCCTCCCCCAAAGATCTCCACAATTGCCGGTCTTGCGCTGTTCGCATCCAGCAGTTTCCAGCGACCCGCACGTGATCATCGGTCCATCTTGTAGGGGGCCTGCCCACGCTGCGTCTTCCGGTTCGTGGTCGCCACTCAAGAACCTTTCTGCCCCAACGGCCATCGGTTCTACGAGCTATGTGCCCCGCCCACTGCCACTTCAGTTTTGCAATTCTTTGGGCTATGTCGGTGACTTTGGTTCGCCTGCGGATCTCGGCATTTCTGATTCGATCCCGCAGGGAAACTCCGAGCATAGCCCTCTCCATTGCTCTTTGGGTGACCTTGAGCCTTCTAATAAGGCCCATAGTGAGCGACCACGTCTCTGTTCCGTAAGTCATCACTGGCAATACACACTGGTCGAAGAATTTCGACTTGAGACACTGCGGTATTTTGGACGAGAAGATGTTATGTAGCTTCCAGAACGCTGCCCAGCCGAGTTGGATTCTACGATTGACCTCCTTCTCGAAGTTGGACCTACCTAGTTGGATGGTCTGTCCTAGGTAAATATAGTTCTCTACAACTTCGAGTGCAGAGTCACCAACTTTCAATTGAGTGGGTACAACATGGACGTTTGACATGATTTTCGTCTTATCCATGTTCATTTTCAGACCCACTTGTTGAGAGACTCTGCTGAGGTCATCGAGCATTGTACCGAGGTCTTCCATGGTCTCAGCCATGACTACTATATCATCGGCAAATCGAAGGTGAGTGATGTACTCGCCATTGACATTGATGCCAAAGCCTTTCCAGTCCAGAAGCTTGAAGACATCTTCCAATGCAGCGGTGAACAGTTTCGGAGATATAACATCTCCCTGTCTCACGCAAATTACAAAGCAGTACCTATTAAAGAAATGTTGAGATTTATTAAATAAATAAAAAGTAATATTTAATTGTAGGTATTATAATAATGTAGTGTACCTATATTATATTGTAACATTTATTTTTAACACCTTTAATAAATAAAATAAAAAAACCGGCTAAGTGCGTGTCGGACTCGCCCATGAAGGGTTCCGTAGCAGCAAGTATTTCAGTTGAAAAAATGAAACGTAAATTGCGCTTTACGGTTTATGACGTATAAAAAAAAACTACTTACTAGATCTCGTTCAAACCAATTTTGGTTGCTAGTTTGCATGGTAATGTACAACATATATTTTTTTTAGTTTTATCATTCTCTTATTTTAGAAGTTACAGGACACTCATTTTACCACTTCGGAAGTGTCTCTCGCTCTATTAGAAATCTCAATATCATTTTTGAAGACCTATCCATAGATACCCCACGTGTATGATTGTACAATGAAAAAAATTTTTTGAGATTTAGTTCTATGTATGGGCAACCCCCAAACTTATTGTTCTTTTTCTATTTTTAATGACAATGTTAATGCGGTTCACAGAATACATCTACATACCAAGTTTCAACAGTACAGCTCTTATAGTTTCGGAAACAAGTGACTGTGACATACGGACGGAAAGACAGACATGACGAATCTATAAGGGTTCCGTTTTTGGCCATTTGGCTACGGAACCCTAAAAACATATCTCCAATTAAAAAGAAATGAAAAACCACACAATAAGAAAGTTTGTCCTGTTGGTCTAGTGGTTAGTGAACCTAACTGCTAAACTAGAGATCGTGGGTTCGATCCTCATCCAGCGCAAATCTTATTGCGATGAGCACGATCGATAGTTCTGTCTCTGGCTGTAATTTATCTATAGTATTAAGTTATGTATTTAGAAATATATAAGTATGTTTATGAGTTGCTGATATGGTCCGAAATTGGATTAAAAAATTTGGTGATATCCATTTTTAACTGACCCTAAAACAATAATATCTGGGGACAATGTCACACAGATCATCCTAGCCCCAAACTAAGCAACGCTTGTACTATGGGTACCAGGCGACGATATACATACTTATATAGATGGATAAATACTTATATACATAGAAAACATCCATGACTCAGAAACAAATATTCGTGCTCATCACACAAATATTTGCACTTACCGGGATTCGAACCCAGGACCACCAGCTTCGTAGGCAGGATCACTACCAACTAAGCTACGGTGACCGTCAACCCTAAAACAATGGAGAGGTAGTTATAAAAGTAGTAAGCAAAATAAGTCAACTGTATTTTTTATTGTTTGTTACTTCGTAACTCCGTCATTTATGAACCGATATGAAAATAACTATTTTTAATTGAAAGTGTATACATTCAAACTGGTCGCATTTTATTTTCTTTCCTTAACTGTCTTCAAAAGAAGCACGTTTACAATAATTTAACTGTATATTTATTCGATTATATTCGATACATTTTATCCGTTGTGTGCGAACTGATTTTAAAGATTATTTGCTTATTCGATATGGAATACTTTCGAGTTAGTCCCATATAAATTAGTTCTACGTTACTTTTTCTTGTTTTTTGTCTTTGTTTAATGTCAGTGCTTATTAACATAGTCGTAAGGTTTTATTTAAATTCTTGTTGAGTCTTGGTTACTCGAATAAAGAAAAAGTTTTTATTCTATTCTATGTTTTTTAAAAAGTTTATATATTTTTTATTATGTGATAGCAATGCAAACGAGTAAGTGGGTCACCTGATGGTAAGTGATCACCGCTGCCCATGGACTACACCAGAACGGCTGCAAGTGCGTTGCCGGCCTTTAAGAAAGGAATAAGCTCTCTCCTTGAAGGTTACCATGTCATACCGGTACCATAGAGATCCGATAAATAGAGATTTAAGATTTCAAGAATTTTTTATTAATTGAATAATATGTTTGCTCCATATCCACGTGGATAGATCCTTTAGATTCTCATTATCAACTAACCGTATCTTTATATAACCTACAAACATCTCACAAAGGCATATGGATCGCATATAATTTCTATCATATTTTGTTAAGAATGGACGCTCCTTTAAGTATGCCAGTCCGGACATGACCTGTTACTTTAATTCCTCCAATATCCGGACAATTGTGAAAGTTTCATACCCAAAGGCATTGCCTTCCATTCACTCCCTCTAGATCGGTAACTGAACGAATGAAATAGGACGTCAATTTCAATTTAAAGTTTGAACGTTCACTTGTTTCGTGAGTAAGTAATCATGTTTGATCTTATATACGTGCTTTGTTAGTTATGAATAGATATTTACATTTTAGTATCATTAATCTACTCAATCTTAAGTGCATAATATCTACGTTTCATAGCAATATATTTTTTTATTAACCTTAACGTGATGATCAGAAAGTGTTTCTAGGAAAAGTTTTTATTTTTGTTTCGAAATGTCTTGCCGGTCACTTGAAAGCTCATTTAATTTTCAAAATAAGATTGTATGGCTGATAAATATGTGTTCATATGTAATCTTCCTGTTAACTGGTTCTTAAGAATCATTAAAGGTTACAAGGTAAACAAGAAAAGAATATATGTTCGCAAAACCGAATAAAATAGGTTTGTAGTCCTCTAACATTTTCTGTAGACTCTATACATAATTAACTTATGTATAAAAAAGAACTTTTGCGAAAGGAAATAATAAGCAAATGAAAACCACTCCAATAAATAGCTATCCGATACAACTATGACTGGCCAGGTAAGCCAGAGGTCGTCAGTTCGATCCCCACCCAGGACAACACAGTTTCTTAGTTGTCCCAAAATATTTATTTTATGCACATCTTTACATAAATAATATAATAATATATAGGGACAGTAATATAGGGAAAATGTCACACAGATCATCCTAGCCCCAAACTAAGCAAAGCTTATACTATGGGTACCAGGCGACGATATACATACTTATATAGATAGATAAATACTTAAATACAAAGAAAACATCCATGACTCAGAAACAAATATTCGTGCTCATCACACAAATGTTTGCACTTACCGGGATTCGAACCCAGGACCACCAGCTTCGTACGCAGGAGCACTACCAACTAGGCTGCGGTGGCCGTCGAGTTTTAAATTCAGCGTGAGTAGGGATACCATATATAAATAGAGGGATGCCTGTCCATGATACCTAAAATGCCAGAATTTTCAGACAAATGACTGTCTGAAGCAAAACGCTGTAGGTAATAAGTAAAAGCCAACAGATAATAATGAAGAAAGGTATTTATTTTGTCAGAGGAAAATATTTTTTAATAGTTCTTTCTTTTCTAATATATAACGTAAAAATCTTCACAATATACAGTTTTGTAATTTTCCTGTGTAATCAATTTTGCTTTTACTGATTCAATTGTCAGCCGATTTCTGTCTTTACTCCACTGGGCGTTGGTGAGAGCCTGCGAAAATGCCTGTCTCAGACCAATGCCGGCCGCACGCCTGTCTAAACCTTAAAATGCCTGTAAAAGCTAACGCCTGTCATATAGTAACCCTAAACGTGAGGGAAACGCTCATAGCGCGAGTCCTCTATAATTAATATTTATGTCAAAGCTACTAAAAGGCCATCGAACCGAAATTTTAAATATTACATGACTCCCAAAACTAAACCACCTGCCATTTTAAATCTGCACTATGAATACCAAATGATTTTTATTGTTACCCAAAAATTAATATTCGGGGTTATACTGCCACGTTTTCCTACCAACCCTGTCTACCCTCTTGCTCATTACCGCATACTGATTACACTCGTTAGGGCGACGGTGGCTTAAATAGCTCAAAATGTCAGCAGGTGACTTGTATTTGCGTTTTAACATGGATTAGATGTTATTGTTGTGGTAATATGGAGTTATAAGCTTTATTAGTAGGTGGCAATATAGTTGCCACTGCATATGAGTTGTGCGTAATGTAGTCTGATAGTTAAAATGTGTTCATGTTATCTACTGCTATTAAGACGCTGAAACCACTCAAGTTTAAGTTACCTTAAGTTACCATCACACACTTGTGCACTATAATAGGTCTCCGTTTCGACTGGCCGAAATTCGACCACAAAGACATTATATAGTTACACATATAACCTCATGCATATTTTGTGGGTATTATAGACATGTAGTTAATTATTTTGTGTACTGTATAATGCCTTTCGTAGGAAAATGTTTAAGAAATTATTAACTTATTCGTATACACACTGGTAATCTAGCTGAAATATTTGTTATATAAATATAAATATTAAATAGATAGGTAAAATATTTTTGAAAATACGTTAAGTAGTTATTGAGTTTTTCTATTAAGTACAAACAAATTTAAAAGAAATCATGTATTTTCTTTATATTATATTTCTATTATTGATAATGAATTCATATTTATATAATATATTCTTATAAAAGGAGCTGAAGCCTTCACCTTAGAAACATGTTATTATTCTATCTGACTAATCTATACATATATTAAAATTATAGGAAAGTCAAAACTGTACATTGAATATTTTTTTAAAAGGATACTTGGGGCGTGATCTGCAATGGATTTCGAAGCCAAAAATATAGTTATTAGAATTTTTGTCTGTTTGTCTGTATGTATGTCTGGGCTAAACTCAAAAAGTACTGCATGGATTTACTTCAAATTTTGCATGAATATTACTAAGAGGTCGGGTCAACATTTAGGCTACATATTATCACGCGTTCACCTACGGGGGAGGAGCTGTGATAATTTATAAAGTTTAACGTAGGTAAAACCGCGGGGCACAGCTAGTTCAATTTAATTTCAATATTGTTATGCTTATATATTCCTTTTTATGTTAGTTTAATTAGGGATGCCTAGGGATTTACAGTAATTATCTACTATATGAAAATAAGTCGGGTTTTCCTTCCTGACGTTATAACTCCAGAACGTACGAACTGATTTCCACGGTTTTGCATTCGTTGGAAAGGTCCCGGGCTCCGTGAGGTTTATAGCAAAGAAAATTTATAAAATTTTACGCGGGTAACACCGCGGGGCACAGCTAGTTATTTATATAATTGTCATATTAAAACCCAGTTTAAATATTTAACTAGATAAAACAAAAAGAAAAAATAAATTAATAACATTTTACTGGTGTCGATTATACCTACCACATAAATCGACAACCCTAAATACAACATTTATAAATAGGTTGGCACATACCGTGATTACCCATCAAGGGACCAATGTTCCTTTGAACATTTAAATAACCTTAATTAAACAAAGTAGTTCCTATAAATCAAATGGTTAACCCATGAAATGAACCATGTGTCAATGTCCCTTAACCTCAGAGGATCGGACTGAATTACAAGGTTCTAGGTAACACACGGCGAACCTCTTACCACGTAAAATAGTAATGAATAAGATTAACGGTGACTAGTGCAAAACTTATTAAAATCTTTTTGCATCATAAATTCAACAATTTTTTTTACCAAAACACTGGAAACTTTTTAATAGACAAATCCAGAAGCCTACTATGACATCTCCGAATATTAAGAAGTCTCTAATTGCACCACATAAATCAAAATATATTATTTTTAATTTTGTATTTTAGTATAGTATAGTTAATTAGTATAGTTTTAATTTATTTATTAATATCTAGAAATATATATTAATAACTTACAGCTATATAATTACGATAACTACATCCATTAAAGAATAAATATTAATATAGATACTTCATAAATGTTAAGGCATGGTGATGTTAAAATCTTATATTTGATGAATAATTTTGTATTTTTGTAATTTATTTTATTGACATTTTGTATTCTGATGTTACTTTTAATATTTTCTTATATTTATTTAGTTTTTTCTTTATTATATTATTTATTCGTTATATTATATTAATGATAGTCTAGTAGATATAGCTATAGCAAACATGAGTGTTATATCTTAAGTGTACTACATGTATGTATGTATACTAATGTTTGACAATATAAATATCTTATCGTATCTTAATGACCAAACTTCAGCACTTTTTACCTTCGATACCTTTATAAGACTAGACTTTATAGAACTATTTGTGTGACCCATATTATAATACGTTCTGAGTTTAGGTGAACTTTGTGTCCCTGATTTGCATAATATTAAAATAAATTTTAAAGTGTTTCAGTGTCGCCGTTTTAAAAAAGCTGTAAGCGTTTTAAGAAATATTTAATGAACTTAGTCATATATTACTACAAACATGTTCTGACTATTTACAAGCGCTTTTTTAAAGTCTACGTGAATAAAAACCTTTTTTATTTTATTTTTTATTTTATTTATTTTATTAAAGAATTCCCGTCCTTTGCGAGTTTGACTTGCTCATAACACGGTAAAGTAAAGTAATTTACTTTTTTTGTTATTATTATTATAGCGTCAAAAGAAGTATACATTCTGTGTGATAGATAGATAGATGGACAGATGGATAAACAATGGGAGCTTAGTATTAATGCCGTTGGCACCCTTCAGGTATGGAAACCGTTTACTTCTACAAAGTTGATGTAAGGCCTCCGGGTCATTAATATTTTATTAATAAATTAGTCGATTTCTAAAATCTTGTCTTTATTAAAATTTGATATATTTTTATACCTAGATGAGTCAATGCCAATATACATATATATTTACTGCTAATAACACTTGTATTGGCCGCCTATTTGCGGAACAATTATAAATTGGTGGTTCTCAGCTTCCGAAGAGGTTTCTCCCGAATTACCTGTACCAAACCACTCGTGTGGTTTGGCAAAGTGAGGATCTAGCTACTTTCCAAAATGTTTAATCTTGACGGTTAGGTTAAGTGGTATCTTATTTCTAGCTAGACCTTTTAGCAACTAGATAATGTTACAATGTCTATACTATGATATTATTATGTTCGATGAAAATATTTATTAGAGAACAAAAAATGTTGTAAGTGATTAAATGGGATTGTAATAAATATCTATGATAATATAGACACAGTGTACTAATTCATTAATTGATTGTAAAATGGAGAATGTTATCAATTTCACTGTATGTTTTTTATGTATGTATGTTTCGTGATTTCTCCATTGCCTATGAACTGATTTGGACAATTTTTTTATCTTGATAGAATTTCATATCGTATAACAAAATAGAAAAGAAACAAACAACCGAAAACCTCCTTCTCATATCAAATTCAATTTCAAAATAAAATTCAAAAGTCGATTTCAAAAGTTGTGTCCAAACTTAACTGGAAAAATATGGTCACAAATAAATGTATTATTCGTTTTATGAATAATTCAGATGTAAATTTAATGGAATTATTTATTCTTCATAAGCGAACATCATAGCTGTTTATTTTGCCTTAAATATCCAATTCGTCAGATAATACTCAGTCGATTGCCGGATACCTACAGATAAAGTCTAATAAATATTATTGCGTATTAAGAGCGGTACTAAGGGCGAATTCAGTGATATCAAAAGCTAGAGATTAAAAAGAACCAATATTACTGATAAAACTGAGCCGTTGGGCTATAAAAATGTTTTTGTCGGTATTTGGGCTTTGTAATTCACAGGACAGTTTTGTTGTATAACAAAAATCCCCACAAACAAAACATTATTCATGTGGTGATCGTTTATAATACGACTTCAAAAAAAGAAGATTACTAATACGTCTGTATCTTTTTATTGCATGTATATTATGTGATATTTCAGCTCCTGGTTTACAAATCGAATGTCAAATAATCGAGTATCAATTGGTCGACCACTATAAATCGAATGTCTAAATACTCGAACGTTCATAATAGCGAAAGTTTAATAAATAGGATATAAAATACTAGAAAAATAGGTTAGGTTAGAACTGCGACCAGAAATTAATCAATCGTTTATCGCTAAAGGATACGTTCGATTGAATGTTCGTTTCTATGAATGTTCAAGTATTTAGACATTCAATGAATAAAGCATTGTTGGCCCGTGGTAGGACCTTAGATTTAATGTTAATTTCAAAAGACGTTATTTATATTATTTTCTCTGGGAAGACTTGCTTAATCGAAATGAAATAATTTTTAAATCTATCGAATCATTAAAAAAATATTCATGTACAGTCATCATAACATAGAGTAGCAACAGTTAAATCAGTAAAACTTTACGTATACTATCTTATAGGTGGCCTGACCACCTGTCAGGCCACCTATAAGATGGACCGACGATCTTGTGAGGGTCGATGGAAACCGCTGGATGCGGATAGCGCAAGACCGACAATTGAAGATTATTGGAAGAGGCCTTTGTCCAGCACCGGACACCTTTCGGCTGCAATGATGATGATGTTGTTGCTGACTACTAATGTAATAATTTGCGTTAAGTATAATAATATACGTAATTTCAACTTACCTCCCCAACAGGAATGGCCGTAACTTAAGCAGGAACCTGAAACATACAAATAAGGTGATTACGTCGAATTTTGTATGTTTGCCTAATAATTACTGCAAGGCCTTGCTTTACAGTATTTTTTTTCTTTCTTGTATAGAGGTTTTAGTTGCGCCTTAATTATTCACGGGTCTCAAATGACTAAACAAGCGGTAAGTCCGTGAGCGGTAGGCAGTTTTGATTTTTATATGAGATGACCACCAATTAACGTAATTCCATAATTATATGTTTATGATCTAATTAGTATAATTAGCCTGTAGCCGTACTAATTATTGGTATAAATAAATAAAAGTAAATAAAAATTATAATTTTCTCATCAAAGTTGTGGAATATAAGTTTCAAGGTTGGATGAATTTCTGTTCTAGGTCCGTTAAATATAAAAATATTTGAGACTTAAATCTCTTTTCTACAGATGACTAGTACGGTCGCACTAATACGGAAACTACGTAACATAAAAATGTATTAAATGTGTTTATTCGGCTGATTTTATAATGAAGTCTGCATAAGTATAGTTTAGTTTTTAGTGCTGTTGTGAGCTAAACCATCAATATTCATATTTAAATGAGCACCATGTAATGAAATCTATTAAAATGCTACATCGAGAATACGGTAGACAGTCTATTGCACTTTGATTGTTGAGACAAACCTCACAGTGAATTAGCGACAAAGGCCTGATAATTCAGGCCTAACTAAGTTGTCTACTGTCGGCTAAGTGATACTTAAGCTGAATAATTAGCTATAAATATCCATAAAATATTGTTCTAAGTTTAATAAAATTCACAATTATTCTTAGAATATGCTATATGTACCTATTGAAAGGTTAATCTTTTTCTGTAAATATCGTTAATAATCATGCACATGCCGAAATTGGGTTAGTTTATGTGATCTGAGTTATGCACAACCAGTGTAATAAATTTGAAATTTCACATTTTTAAGTGGTAAGTTTTTGTAGATATCTTTAGTACTTTTAATTTTATAGCGAACAAGTAGTAAATTTAAAAATCACCTCTCATATTAAATATGGATATATATCAGAATCGTATAAACGACTATCATATGACTATGCAACGCTATCGACTAATCACTCAACATAAAATATGATCAATTGATGCTTACTTCATGCTTAAAAAGTTACTAACAAACATACATGCACTGAGTTATAAATACATTAATTTAATGTATTTATTACTAATTGTTGACAGGAATCTAAATCCAACATGAGAGGTGACTATTGGTTACTATTTAGCTGTTGAGTTTACAGCGGAAGTATTCAAGACACAAATGGCAGCCACAGTAGATAAAAGAAACTGAGTCCATTAGTGTAAAAGAGTTCGTAATGCTACGACGTAGTACCGATGCTACGTCGTAGTACAAATGTAATTGCTCCGGTGATTTTGTTCAAAAAATATTAGTTGATTTTTATGATTCAGTAGTTAGTCCAGAAATACAGACTATCCATGTTCACCTGTCTGAATTGATATATTGACAACCATACTGACTATTAATACCGCTGGGTAAGTACCTAGAAGAACAGTTTCACTGAGGAAGTCTCAGTGAAACTATTCAAAACTAAGTTCGAGTTTGTATCTGATTCGGAAAGTGTGTATTTTTGTTAAGTGTACTTGTTCGCATCTCAACTACTCAACTGAATGGAGCCTGGAACTAAGAAAGTGATCTTATTGCGTGATAGAATCATGCTGATTTTTACCACCATATTATATTGACTGCACGTGGGGCGCAGCGGCTAAGACAGTCGCCTCGCCGCTTCGTGTCGCGGGTTCGAGTCCCGCGCTGGACAACTATTTGTGTGACCCATTAATAGTTATTCTGAGTCTGGATGGAATTTGTGTCCGTCTATTATATGTGTACAGGGACCAGATTCCCTAGTGTCTTTAAAAAAATATATATAACTCATAATTGATTTATCTTTAACCCGCTGAACACCAGAGTTAGAAATATCGGATTCATCAGTAATTAGATAGTAAAGATTTTTATTTAAGTGCACTGCTCACTATATTGTATTAAAAATTTGTACCTAAATCAATAATAGGGATTGTAAACATTCCGACCAGTTTGACTGGTCTGTTGGTCTAGCGGTTAGTGACCCTGACTGCTAAGTCAGAAGTCGCGGGTTCGATCCCCACCCAGGACAGTGTCTGGGTGTAATTTATGTATATATAAGTATTTTTATAAGTTGTATGGTTACCGCAGTACAGGCTCTGCCTACTTTAAATTTAGCTGGCAGAGTGTTAGTAGTTCCAAGATATTGATTTATTAATGTATTTAGTTATAATTCCAACTATTAATCTCAACATGCCAATTATTATCTGTGTATTCCAATTTTACCAATTATCTCGAATGTTTAAAATATTTATGAACTACTAGCGGCCCGGTACGGGCTTCGCTACGTTTAAGGCATAGTAATAAAAAAAATATTATTAAGTTTATTTATTCAAACAAAAAATTAGTTTAAATTGCCAAAAGATGTTGATTTTACACTTTTTCAAGACTTTTTAAAAATTTTCTCTACATACAAACCTTCCCTAGACTTCCACGAATAATTCAAGACCAAAATTAGCCAAATCGGTAAAGGCGTTGTTGAGTTATAACATTACAACGAAAAGTGGCATTGATTTTTATATATAGATATATATTAAATGAAATATATATGCTGTGTACAGTTATAATTGGACTACGCGTTTAAATTTTGCTTACACCATAAAATATGTAGAACTCCAAATAATCTGTGGTCTGTATCTGTACCAATAAAATAAAATAAAAAATGTATACTTCTGCAAAGAAAATAAAAACCCATAAGCACAAGTTCTGTTAATAATGTCAAGTAAGAAACATTTCAAACTATTATAAATTACTATTTATTAGTTGCTTATGAACAGAGTGGTCGTACAAAAAGTTATTTTAGTCCTTTTTGAGATCGCAACAATTAAAATGCTATCCTCTCTCTTAAAACGTCCATAAAAACCTATCAAATCCATCAAAAATAATTACAAAACACTCTCAAAATACACGTACCTTAACAATAAACGTCAACGTGTAATTGATTTTACACAATTGAGCACCTACGGATTGTTTGACAATATACTAATAAATCTGAACGCTTTGAATTTCCCTGAGGCCCTATACGATTGATAGGAGTTGCCTCTCTTCATTGAAAACAATTGTTCAATGGGTTTAGAGAGCTTTGAAGTATTGTGTCAGCCTTTTAGTGAAAGAATATTTCCGTGATATATTGCTTTAAAATGAATTGAATACAAAGTGACAAGAGGGATGATGGCCGCCTTTAAAGTACGTAATACAGCTAAGATTGATTGAAACGAAGTTAATTGTACAGCTTGATCCTGCAGAATGAGGTTTTGTCTCATTTTCTTTAACTTTTCATGATATATGACAGGTTACACATTTTTAAAGCAATCCAATACTTTAAATATACTAAACCTTGAAAAATTTGGCTGCACGTGTGGCGTAGTGGTTAAGACAGTCACCTCGCCACTTCGTGTCGTGGGTTCGAGTCCCGCGCCGGACAATTATTTGTGTTACCCATAAATAGTTGTTCTGAGTCTGGATGTAATTTGTGTGTCCGTCTATCATATGTTTGTAAAGTACCCCGCGATACAGGGATTAGATTCCCTAGTGCGGGCGACGTCGTTATAAAAAAATTAAATTACGTTATAATTTATGAAATGTTACTCAACTTTCAATTCACAGAAAAGGGTTGAAATTGGTAGAAAAGCGGGAGTATTTACCTACCTGGAAATTACTATTAATGGAAGAAATAAAAAATGCGACTCTGATATGACTGCACGTGCGGCACAGCTTTTAAGGGTTCGATTCCTACTAAACACTACAACTATTTTTGTGACTCATAAATGGTTGTTCTTAGTGTGGATGTAGGTACTTTTGTAAAGTACCCCGCGTCACAGGGACTCATTTTCCTAGTGCGGGACTTGTTTGAAAAAGATATTAATTAACTATTTTATTCTTTATACTATATACTATGCCCCGCGGTTTTACCCGCGTTAAATTTTATAAATAATCATAGCTCCTCACTCGTAGTTGATAGCGTGATAATATGTAGCCTAAATGTTGACCCAACCTCTTAGTAATATTCATGCAAAATTTGAAGCAAATCCATGTTTTACTTTTTCAGTTTAGCCCGGACATACATACAAACAAACAGACACACAGAAAAAAATTCTAAAAACTATATTTATGGCTTCGATATCAATTTGAGATCACGCCCCAAGTATCCTATTTAAAAAATATTCAATGTACAGTTTTGACTTTCCTACGATTTTATTATATGTTTAGATAATAAAAAATCCCACGTAAAAAATTCAAAGGTCACGTTTTCTCCCACCTGTCTTCAATCAGACTCCTTTAGTTAATATAATAGATGGATAGACAGTGGCGGAATTCGGATATTTTGTTTTTTTTCTACTGATAAGGTTTTTATTTTATGTTAATTTGTAAGTAACAGGTATCTGTTAAAAACAGTTCTTCAAGATGACCACATTATAAATTCCAATAATAAAATATGTGAGTTTCTAGAATTGTATGGTTGTATAAAACATATTCATAATTATATGTCGGTAACCTTTATATGTGTTTTATGATCTGGAGTAAAATCAAATTCTGGGGTTGTGAAATTTGTTTTTAAAATTTATATATTTTTACTTACGGTGAAAAACCATTTTCATAGTAAATTTAAGTGACACTGCAATTATAAAACTTGACTGTCACCTATCACTTAACAAATGAATGTTTATATTGCATGTGTTCAGAGTAATTATCCTATTGGTGAATATTTTTACAATATTAATACAGTAAATGGGGATCCGAGACTGGAAAGTCCCAAGTTAATTTATCTTGTTATTAATAATTACAACCTGTAACACAATTAGTAGGCATAGAACTAAAGTACTTATAATAGTTTGTAAATATTAACAAAAAACTATTCATACTAACAAGTTTATAACAAAAACTTTGGGAGAAACAAGTGAGATATTTCTAGATTTTGGAGTAAATTTGATTTTAGAGCAAGATAAATAGATTCACTTTATTGCACAAACTATAAAAAACATTTTACATAATACACATATTTAATACATATTTAAATAATGTACAATTGGCGGATCGCATAATAGCGAGTAAGTTTAAAAGTTAATACTCTACAATTTGAATGAATGAATGAATGAAAGATTTATTTGTCAGAATACGTGTACATAGAAGATGTTTATGTTTACGTAGGATCATCATATTCTACCGATCTTGTCGGTGTACAAATTCACATTATTACTACTTGAAAATATTTATCATTACAAAGATTACATTACATTACGTGATCAAAGTCAGATTTTCCGGAAGAACTTCAGATTTAAATAATTTAATATGTTGAAACGTTGCATTTATGTGAGATCGTATGCCCTATTGTGCAGTAAATGACGTGTTAACTAGATACGCTACTAAAATACTAGTAGCGTTCGTAGCTTAGACACAATGTGCCTATCCCGGAATGGTACAGGGTGCTGGTTCGATCCCATCAAACGATTAAATTTATGATTTGTCCAGTTCTGGGCCTATATTTTTCATGTTACATATAAAATACTAGCGGCCCGGTACGTGCTTCGCTACGTATAAGGCATAGTAATAAAAAAAATGATTATTAAGTTCATTTATTCAAACAAAAATATATTTTAAATTGCTAAAAGATGTATATTTTACACTTTTTCAAGACTTTTTTAAAATTTTCTCTACGTACAAACCTTCCCAGGACTTCCACGAATCATTCAAGACCAAAATTAGTCAAATCGGTAAAGGCGTTGTTGAGTTATAACATTACAACGAAAAGTGGCATTGATTTTTATATATATATATATATATATATATATATATATATATATAGATTTGTAACATAAAAAAAAATAATTACAGAAGTGGAAAAGTGATATATACTACTAGTTGTGCCCCGCGGTTTTACCCACGTTAAACTTGATAAATTATAGCCTATGTGTTAATCCAGGGTGACAGCTAACTCCATACCAAATTTTATTGAAATCGCTCCAGCCATTTAGACGTCAATAAGTAACAAACATACACACTCACACACTCACAATCTTTCACCTTTATAATATTAGTGTGATTTATTTTGACCTAATAACTAGTAGCACAGCACTGAATCATATTTTATGCTAAAGTACTATCAGCTAACGCGTCATTTAATATACGTATTTAAATACTAACACGATAATTACAAAACCAACCTTGGCGGAACATGGAAAACGAAACTACTGGGAAGCGACATTCAACATCGGTTACCACTTAAAAGTTCTGAGAAATAAAGTAAAAACAGCTTTCCATAGAAAAATTAATGGTGACGATCAGTATGCAAACGCATGCATGGCAACAGCCATGGCGTGTTTATTTGTTTAACGTATTTCATAATTTATTCATATTTAAAAAGGTTTACAAAGCGATAAGTGTTCTCACACATTAAGTTAAGTACTATAAATGCGATCATGAGAGTGGTCGGCCATGTTTCTAGAAAACAAAGCTGATAGGTACCACGTTCGTCCCCCGGAAGGGTGTTGATAAGAGAATTTGATCTGCCAATTTGTATCGTTCGCAGCTTAACGTAGAGCGCCTACCACGGATCGGTAGAGGATCTTGTTTCAAGACCTGCGGGACGATTAAAACTATGATATCCCATGTTTGAGATTGTACAACAATTATTTCGATAGTCGGTTTTAATTCTTCACATACTGCCTCCTTCCAATCGCTTTTACTGCAACTGAACTGTCAACTTTCTGTCCACTGTCTGTGGAATTTGAATTTTGTATTTTAACACAATATTTTGCGCATTATGATCTAACTCAACATTGCTGGTCAGGTGACCAGGAATGTTGAGTTAGATCATAATGCGTAAAAGAATTAGGTAATTCTTTTATGTATTAGGCGACCAGCAAAGTTAAGTTTACTGTAAGTAATATTGTATAATTTAAGCTTCATCTAATGATAATTGTAAACTTGTTTGTGGTTCAAATAAGTAAAAAAACGCGTACATCACACTGAGCGTGCTTTGCCGTCGAGCGTATAGAAGTATAGTGTTTTTTTAATCAATCGTTGAGCATTGTTTATAATTTATTCAAAAACTAGTTTCAGTCGGTGACTCCGTCTGTTCAAATTTTAAAAGATAAAGGATACCTAAAATCTCTGAATGATGTTACGACACATCTATACCAAATTTCAAATTTCGTTACATGATAATCCTATAGGCACCTAACATATTTCCAAAACAAAAAATTTAGTATGTATACAGGTAATAAATTTTCTGTGCGTCAAATGTCATACAAAAATGTTCATCCATTATTCTGTGAATTAATATCCAAACATCTAAACTATAATATTTTTATTATTAGTAAGATTGTCGTTTTGGTCCTGACTTTGCATGATAACTTGAGGATCCAATATAATTTTAAATTATATTTAAAAAGTCAATATTTTACTGTCTATTATTTATGTCCCTAAGACATATGCGCAATTTCACTTTAGGACGGTAAATATACTAATGCAACTGATTGTATAGTAATATACAAGTCGACTTTCTATGCGACTAGTCGCTCATGTGTATAAATGTCTGGTAATTAAACGACTGTGCATTTTGCGGTGACTCTTAATAAAATTGTAAAAGTGACAATCGAAGCGTGACGAAAAATAAGCTAGGTAAAAATATAGAGTAGAGAATCTGTAGAGGTAGCTCGTGAATTGTGTTTAAATGGCGAATAAAATAAATAATATATTGGCTCAATAATCTTTTTATCTTACTGTTACACGTATTTTTTGAGAGAGCTGTGAGTTTCTAAGCAAACCAGTTTTATTCATATAATGAGGTAACAGGAACCTAAACATTATCCAACATGTGAATATATACAAAACTCTTTGTATAGTTTTGAATAATTTAACCTATTTACATGACTGAGTTCAATAGTTACTGTGTTCTGGTTGGATGAAAAGGCCGTGAATATATTCTGAAGTCAAGATTAAAAAATAGTAGGGTACCAAAACGTTTTGTTTGTATTATATTCACTCATTTCCTTGCAGCTTGCGTCTACAACATATTTGTCCGGCATTCGTTTTACAACCTTATTGTCGTTATAACATTATGCCAGAGGCAGAATTACTCTGTGAATTATTATTAAATTACGTAACAATTATTCGAATTATTTTTGGTTAAACGACTCCGGCGTCACTAAATAGCCGTCATAGTATTTACAATTGGTTTTAGAACGAAACAGGTCATTGGTTGAAAATAACTTGCGTTTATGACATTTAGCTACCAACTTAAAAAGTTATAGATTGATCAATATGTGTGGGAAAAGTATTTATGCACATACATACATGCAATTTTAAAACACCAAGTCTACCTATTTGTTTATTTAAACATAAAATTGTGATCAGTCTATCAATCCAACATCAAACATCTAGAATATTCAGTACCAGAAGTAAGGAATAACGTAATTACCATTTCGGAAAATATGAATTATGAACTTAAGTCTTAACACTCATAGTTCATATTTTTTAAAACTGTAGTTACGTTCAGTATTACTTCCAGTATAAATATGTGTTATCGTCATGCGCTATTCCTAATAAAATATCCAATTGAAAAACACTGAATATAAACTAAACATTTGGTGCAACATCAACATTTTCTCAAATATTTTCCTGTGCTTCTAAATTCGCGTATGTACAGCGAAAGCGCATGCGTCGTTATGACATACCTCCGCGTTGACTGCGCCATCCGCCGATTTTTTCTAAAATGTTCGACGTTTTGCTACCTCTACTGATAATTCTCTGCTCTGTGGATCAAATGTATACAATTAGTTGGATTGGATACGTTGAACCTATATTATACAATCAAAGACTTTGGTGATATTAATTAAGTATTATTATTTGTCGTATAAATTTTACTTTATTAAGTATTTTCTAATCAAATCCTGTTGCACTTCTGCCTACAATTGGAGACCTTAGGCTTAAACTGATAATTCTCTGCTTTGCGAATCAAATGTATACAGTTATTTTAGTTGGATTGGATACCTCGAACCTATATCATACAATCCAAGACTGATGATATCAATGAAGTGTTCTTGTTTTTTATTAATTTTTAATTTTTTTACTACTTCCCGCCCAACTTTGCCTACAGTAGGACAGCTTATGAGGAGACCTAAGTTCTATCGATCAAATGTGTACAATCATTTGGAGTGGATACGTTTGACCTGTATAAAAAATCATATACTTCGGTGATATGAATGAAAGTATTATTGTTTGTCGTATAAATATTTTTACACAGTGCAGACATTTTTTTATAAAATAGTCATTAAGAGCTCCACCCGTTAGGTGGAAGTGATAGAAAACAGAAACTTGATTATGTTTTTTAAACTATGTGAAATTATTGCTTACTGATGTGTCATGATGTGTTCGTATATTTGTATTTTCAAGACCTCACCTTTCATTTTATACCTACGTATATCGAGATATTTATAAAATTTTAAAAACTGATTAGATTATTATTTGTTGACATAAATAGTGTACTGTTTTCATATAGGATCCACATCAATTGCTATATTGTTCTTTTAATATATAAATATCTCGATATACCCGTATAATAATGAAAAAACAAAAAGAAAACATTTCTCAGTAACTGATATGTGTGAATTAATTTAAAATATGATAACAACACGTTTTTATAAATAGCAGACATATAATAACATAAATCACCCCATGACATCAATACATCCATAGTAATACAATTTTAATCTTCTCGTAGACAACGGTTTAAACGCAATAACGCGGCGTGTGTCTGTTGTGAGATGGTCATTTCCGTCCAACGGCCCACAATAGTGTCATAAGTGTCACTCTACACTTATGTCATTTTGATGTTGATTAAAAACTCTTTCAAGTATTGTTGTAGAACTTGGACATCACTACTTTGTATTGGTGAATTTTACCATAATCACGTATAATGCCGAATGACAAAATTATATAACGAATACAGTGACAGGGTTGATATCCACCACGTCTCATTACGATCATTAGGATTATTTCGGAAAACTATCAATAGTTATTAGGGTTTTAGTTACACATAAAAAATAAAATTGTAAAAGTAGCTCATTAAATTTTGAATGTAGTGTTTACCTATAAGTAACTAGACATTTAGATAATGTTTAAGTTGTTGGCGAACCAAATAAATAAAATAAAAAATAATATAATTCGATTTTTTTAAGCTGTATTTTAATTTAACAGGACTTTGACTTAACTTAAAAGAATTATCACAGAGTAACATTATCAGTTCTTTCATATTCAGTATTTTACTTTTACTTTATTATATTTAGAAATAAAAGAAAAAACAAACGAAACCAAATTCAATCCGTTTACATCAATTTCAGCTCAGTGTCATTGGGCACGAAAATAACAACTAAAATCTAGATGGGCTTATTTGTAAAAAAAATGTCTTGTGAACTTTTTGGGTGAATAAAAATCATGGAACTCGGGTCATCGTCACTGTATACTGTGTATATTTGTATGTACAGACGCTGCACATCCAGCTACCCCAATCTGTCAAATTTCTTTTATAGATTTTCAACTTTATCACTTAAACCTAAGGTTTAATTTCAATTAGAGATAACGATCACGATGACCGGTGAATGAGGAAGTAGCCCCCCAGATGGCCGTGTGTAAATAATGTGTGGTGACGGCATAGAATATCATCACCCCATCTCATCCTGTGGGGGGGCGTTGAAATCGTCCAAGGGAATACCTACCAGAGAACGGGCAGTAGCGTTTTTCTGAGAACTATGACCATCAAACTCATTGACCTATATGTATTCTACTAGAAGCGCAATCCCATATTAAGAATTTGTTGCGCGGGCGCTGCAACTCAGTGAGCCAATTCTATTTTGGCCGGCGCGCCCGCGCCCCTCACCTCGCGCAAAGCCGGACTGGGACAGAGTTTTTATTCGAAACAGCTTGTCTAGTTATACATATAAGTCAATGATCAAACTGCGGTCGCCAACTCGTCTGCTAAGTGTGGCGATTATGGCATATCCCCCTATTCTTTGGGGAGGCTTTTGTCCTGTGGACGTAATTTGGCTGACATGATGATTTATCTGCGTGCTTATTGGTAAGTAATATATGGATGTACTACATCTTGCATAATTTTCTACATTATATTTTGGGATATTTTGGGATACAGTCACCGTAGCCTAGTTGGTTGTGCTCCTGCCTACGAAGCTGGTGGTCCTGGGTTCAAATCCCGGTAAGTGTAAATATTTGTGTGATGACCACGAATATTTGTTTCTGAGTCATGGATGTTTTCTATCTATATAAGTATTTATCTATCTATATAAGTAGGTATGTATATCGTCGCCTGGTACCCATAGTACAAGCTTTGCTTAGTTTGGGGCTAGGATGATATGTGTTACATTGTCCCGGGATATTATTATTATATATATATACATGTATACCTGATTGTTTAAGTTTAAAAATGATTTTATGGAGTTAGTAAGTATTGTCAATAAACAACAATTACTTTATTTTAATTACTCTGTGCATATCGTGCGGACCTACCCCAATGAGCACGTAATAAAATACACTACAACCCATAATTACTATGTACAAACGTTTTCCATAGAAGTCCCCGACCTTTGACATAAATTTTCCTCTAATAATAACTATGAAAACGGAATTATTTCAAGCTTTAAATGTGTGATTATAATAAAATATACTTTTTATAAGTTTGAGGTGTTACATTCTCATCTTAGTTAGAGATGAGTTGTAGGATGGGCTGTGTGTCAATAATGTTACAGGATATGACGGGCCTGTTGGCGTGGTTGGCAAATGCTTGCTTTTCACGCCGGAGGTCGTGGGTTCAATTCCCACCCAGGACAGATATTTGTGTGCATGAACATGTCTGTTTGTTAAGTCTGGGTGTATATGTAAAAGAAAAGTAGTATATGTAGTATATCAGTTATCTGGTTTCCATAGTACAAGCTCAGCTTAGTTTGGGATCAGATGGCCGTCCCAGGATATTATTATTATTATATTTTATTGCACGAGTTTGTGCGAAACCACAGAGCCACTTTCTATTCTAAAGCTATTTATAAAATAAAAATGTACAACATTAAAACTGTTCTAAAAGAACACATGTTAGACTTATTGTAACTTCGTTATGACATTTTCCTGGTACAAACAAAGCCTTGTGTCAGGATGGTAATTTTGTTTTTGTAATTTTTAGTTATATGTTTACTTAGTATTGTATAATAGGTCTTTACCTATGAAATTGCCGTTTTGTATGAAAAAATTTAAACGAATTTTTTTCATGATGTTTTTTATTTGTATTAATCGAAGTAATCACCCATGCAATCAATGCATCTTTGCCATCGCAGTGGCAGTTTATTGATGCCCTTCTTAAAGAAATCAGCTGGACGGGAGGCAACAAATTCTTCAAAGGCATTTTGTACTGCCTCTCGGGTATTGAATTTTTTTCCCGCCAAGAAGTTATCCAAATTCTGGAAAAAGTAGTAGTCTGTAGGCGCAAGGTCTGGTGAGTAGGGCGGATGACGGAGAGCTTCCAACCCCAGTTCTTGCAACTTGGAGACCGTCTGCTGTGCAGTATGAGGTCGCGCGTTGTCGTGCAGGAGCAGCGGAGACGAGCGATTGACCAATGCTGGTTGGAGATGCGCCAGCTTCTCCATCATTGTGCTCAGTTCTTCACAGTACACATCTGCAGTAATGCTCACCCCGTTTGGTAAGAAGCTGTGATGAATCACACCGGCGCTAGACCACCAAACAGTGACCATCACTTTTCTAGGGGTAAGTTTTCGTTTAGGGCATTGTTTAGGTGCTGAACCAGGATCCAACCAACTTGCTGAGCGCTTGCGGTTATCAAACAGAATCCATTTTTCATCGCAGGTAACAATGCGGTTCAAAATTCCTTCATTTGTGTGTCTGTTGAGCAGTGCAAGGCACGTCTCGACGCGTACTTCGCGCTGGCGATCATTGAGTTCGTGGGGCACCCATTTGTCAAGCTTTTTTACCTTGCCAATTTGACGCAAATGGACCAATATTGTTTTGACGCTAACGTCGAAAGCTGCTGCTAATTCAGCCGTAGATTGTGTATCATCAGCTTCCACAACCGCCTTTAATTCGTCATTGTCGACCAAAGTCTTCGGACGACCGCGAGGTTCATTTTTCAGGTCGAAATTTCCAGAACGGAAGCGAGCAAACCAATAACAGGTGGTGCGTTGGTTTGTAGTGTTAGCTCCGTAAACGTCGTTGATGTTGCGTGCCGCTTGTGCCGCGTTGCTGCCACGACGGTACTCATATTCCATAATTACTCGAATTTTTAACGTATCCATGATGACGAAAAAGATTGAAATGCGATGAAAATGTAACACTAATCAATAAAGAAATGACTACTTTTGGAAAAAAGAATCCATGTTTTTAAAATAAAATTAATTTGAAATTAGAATTCTTAGCCAAACAAAAATTATTTTGATTTGAAATGGCCAGTACTGCAGAACGGCAATTTCATAGGTAAAGACCTAATATTAAACCGACCAAATTGAGTCGAATCGAATTTGCTGTCACACACAAACCCCCGTGGTTTAAGTGGCAGTAAGAACTGTACTCAAACTTTGTAAATATTTGTTTAGGTAAGAAATAAAAAAATATATATATATTCTATATCATTATACTATGGAACGACTATGGACATGAGGTATAGGACCGGACGTGGTTTTACGTGTTATCCGAGGCCTCGGGGTATTATACTGCCTACTATTTGATGCTAAAAAACAATTCTAAACACCAAAATCACTATTTGGCCCGGGCCGGGATTAGACCATTTTTTAAGAGAACGCCAGCACTAGTGAATCTGTTCCCGGTGTCGCGGGGTACTTTACAAACATATAATAGACGGACAAAAATTACATACATACTCAGAACAACTATTTATGGGTCATACTAATAGATGTCCGGCGTGGGACTCGAACCCGCGACACGAAGAGGCGAGGCGACTGTCTTAGCCGCTGCACCACACGTGCAGTTATACCTGAATATATGCAGTTGAATACTCTACCACTACACGAGGTAGTCCCTTATAAAGTGCATAGTATATATCAGCAAGCGGGCAAAGTTCGATGGACCCGACTCTTTTCGACCTTGCATGGAGTAGGTACGGTTTTTATCTTTGGGGCGGCTAACGTGCAAGAAACTGTATAACCTGGATCAGCGGTGTCGAATTGCAAGTTAATCGGTCTTTTTAGATTATATCACAAAGAATATGAAAGAACCCCCATACTGTTATCCCGACATAAATAAAAATTAAATAAAAAAAATCCATATTATTACATCATGAGACCAGTGTACGGGGAAGACTCCCCCACTTTTTATCTGACATTTCATCTTGCCCTACCAAGCGTTTCACTTTTTTTATCATTTGTGTGACCAAGCTGTAGAAATCTGTCTTTTGAACTAAATGTTTTTAAAAACATAGAAGTCAAACATTAAAGGCCAGAAAGAATAGGCATCCTATAGCCATAGTACTTGACATACCTAGTCTATCTTAGACTATATCGCCGCTCACAATCGGCTGGTATTGTAGTCAAGCGCAAGGCTATATCCATAAAAAATGAATAGACGTATGAAATTTTAAGTACTAGTTGAAATCTCAAGCATTTTTTAAAACAACATCCGTAATATGTGAAATTATCCCTGTGTGAACTTTACAAACATATAATTGCCAGACACAAAGTACATCCCGACTCAGAGCAACTATTTACGAGTCTCACAAACTGTGTTCCTGCTCGGGAATTGCACCCCAACGAAGCGGACTGTGTTACATAACGTGGAACTCAAAACTACCAATATTAGTTAGCTAGTTTAAAAGTATTACTAGTTAGCTAGTTTATAAGTTATAACCGTCGACGCGTTGTAGCATCATCCAATGTGATCAAATGAAGCGGTCATAAATCAGAACTATGTTTGTAAAAGATATTAAATCCTTCATTAATGGCCTCATAACCTTCATGGATGATCTAATAAAATATTAGTATGGTCTGATGCGGGCAACATATCAAACATTACACATATGTAGTATGTATTGTGCATCTCTTGCCTCTCAATCAATTATCTGCTTGAATATTTGAACTACTGTTTTTTTTTGGAAGAAGCAAAGCAAATGAAGAAGTCATGAGCACTGCCGCCTAACACCTTTAGGGGTTCCAAGTGTGATACCCGCCTTTAAGGAACAAATAGACCCGTTTGTTTACGATTGCCATGTCATACCAGATCGGGATTCGAACGCTGTGCGGAAAATGATTAAGCAAATCTAGTATGTCGTTAAGAAACAGAACTGTTGTTACATATATTCTATATATATAAAAGAAAGTCGTGTTAGTTACACCACTTATAACTCAAGAACGGGTGGAGCTATTTAAATGATTTTTGTGTTTTTGGGTATATCTTGGTCAGGAATAGGATATAGGATAATAAGTAATACAATAAAGTAATATAATTATTAAAAACAACATTCAAATACATAGAAAGTAAATTTTATAAATGTTTTCATACAAGATGTACCTAAATATCTATGTTACTAGAAATAATATCTAATGTATACAACTATATTACTACAAACATGTTCTGACTATTTACAAGCGCTTTTTTAAAGTCTACGTGAATAAAAACCTTTTTTATTTTTATTTTTTATTTTTTCATTGAAATGAAATAAAAACTGTCAAGATTGACAATACACCTAATAGAATATTCCATTATCGCTTTCTGTCAGTATATAAGCAATACATCGTGAAATTGTCTCTGGTTTGTTTTTTTTTAATAGGTTACTGGTTAATTTTTAGTGTTTAGTGCGAATGTTGTGAAAATATTATTGACTGAGTATTATTGTTAAAAAAGCCGCGAACTAATATTTCCCAACGAAGCCGTAATGCAATTAAGCTAGCTAAGTTCATAAATAAGAGGATTCGATATTACATAATAATTGTTAGTATATAATATTGGTGATGATGGTAGGAGAAATAATACATAAAAATCTTCTAAAAAATCTGAAGATAATAATCGCAGATAGAATATGAGAGACTTAGACAATACTTACGTCACCATAGAAATATGAAAAAAAAAAATACAGAATGTAATCAAAAGATTGACGACAATTTTACAAGAAAAAAATTACACTCATTCAAAACATCGGAAGAATTTACGCCATTAAAGATTTACTGTGTGGTGATGGCGAAGAATACCATCACCCCATCTCGGGCGGGACTCGGGAATAATTTTATAGTAAATTTACAATAAACCCGCTTAGTTGCAGTGACCAGATTCCCAGTTATATTTATATTTGTGTGGCAGGACGACGTTTGCCGGGACAGCTAGTTATTAATATAACATACATTTTAATATAATATTGTCTCATATCACAGTTTCCAGTCATACAAAAATGAAATGCAATTGCTAGCTGGAAAGTGTAATCCTGAAAGCAATAGGACATTGGAACCGATTAACACCAGTAGTGCAGTAGTGGAGTCATACACACAGCTGGGATCAGAGTCACCAGTATCTCCACAAAATGACATTACTAAACATAGCTCCATACTGTATTCCGATGAAATGGGTAAGGGCCTTGGTACCTTGCTTTGTAATAAGCTGAGTTGTTCCTTTGTCAACTATTGTATGCCAGGATTTCATTATAAAGATATAATACATAAATTAATTCAGAATAAACACAGTGCCAAATTATGTATAACTCTAATGGTAGGAAATTGTAAAAACTTAAAGAAAAAAGACATTACAGATAGTTTCACTGAGATGTTAGAATTAGACTGTAATAAGATAATATTGTGTGCCTTCCCCTATGTGTCCAATGTGCCTGATAGTACAAATAATTATATCCACAAGCTAAATATGCACCTACAGTTTTTGGTTAGCCATTATAGTGATAAATTTATATTTTTGGACACAAATAGTTTTATAGATTCTTGTAGGGTAACCATGAGTACAGTTACTGTCTCAAGAAAATTTTTGAACATACTTGCAAGTTTAGTAGCGGCACATATTAACTCAGTCATAAGTAGTATGATGAAGTCACTTTTTATACCATCTTTTAGTAATGTTATTAAAATCAATTTAGTTAGTAGTTTAAACATGTAAGCATGACAATAGAGAAGTGTGATAACTTTCTAATTCTATAACATTAAAATATAAACCGCTTCTCTGGCAAAATTCTAGACATAGAACTTTTTAATGAAAAATATGAAATAGATATCCTTTGTTTTACAGAAACATGGCTGAAGGCACACAAGATGGCTTTTAGTGTCTGTGGCTATAGGGTCGCCAGCTTTTATAATAGGGTTTCGGCAGAGGGTGGTGGAGTACTGATACTACTTCGAGACCAAATTAAATTTAAAGAACGTAAAGATATATGCCAACTATCTATTGAGCGTGTGTGTGAGGTGGCATGTGTAGAGACGCAGTTTTATTGTGTAATATGTGTGTATAGACCACCAGCATCCGATTTAAAGCTTTTTACAGCAACAATAGAAGACATTCTTAGGAAAATTAAAAGTAAAAAAAAAATCCTTGTATGTGGTGATTTTAATATGAACATTTTAGCAGATTCACCTGAAATAAACATATTTCTATCTGTATTTCGGTCCTTTAACCTTAAATGCTTGTTCTCTGATGCCACGAGAGTCACACCCACATCTGCTACTTGCATTGATAACATAATTACCAACTTTGATGTCTCTGAGAAGTGTTTGGTGGCTGGTGTTCGCTCTGACCATAAATGCCAAATAGTAAAGATAAAAAATGAGATAAATATAAATAAACAAAAAATTAGTTTTAGACCTTTAACAAAATCTAATTTGGGAAAGTTCAGTAACAACCTGGAGAATAGTTTGTGCAATCTATTGCCAAACAAAAGTAACCCTAACGATATGTACACTACATTATTCCACTGTATTTGCAAAGAATTTAATAAAGCTTGTAAAATAAAAAACATAACGGTTGACAGTAATAAGATAAAATTTAGTTCTTGGGCAACTCAAGGCATTAGACTGAGTAGAGATTTTTTATATGAGTTGTATGACAGAAGGTCCTATAACCCTGATATCAATTTTATTAATTATGTTAGAAATTATTCAAAAATTTTTAAAAAGGTTTGCATTCAGGCTAAATCTTTATATATAAGAGATAAAATTAAAAAATCTGATAATAAAATAAAATCAGCTTGGCTAATAATTAATACTGAAACTGGTAAAAGTAGATCAAGAGATCAAACATTAGTATTGAATATTGGTGATGAACTGGTTTCAGACAAGCTTACTATTGCCAATTTTTTAGCTGCTTTTTTTGCAAATATACCCGTGGACATTACTAAGTGTCTCGCATCATCACCAGATGTGGCTGAACTCTTTTTAAATCAAAGCGTAAAACAAACTGTACCTAACTTTAGTTTTAAATCCGTAACAAGTGATGATATTATAAAAGCTTTTAAGAGTATTAAAAGGAAAGGCACAGAAGATTTGTGGGGACTGTCTGTTAAAGCAATTGAATCAATCATACTAAACATTGCTACAATCCTTGCAGCCATCTTCAATGGCTGTATAAGTGATGGTGACTTTCCCGATTTAATGAAAATAAGTAAGATAATACCCATTTTCAAGGCAGGTTGTTCAAAAAATGCCACGAATTATAGGCCTATCTCAATACTGCCAGCTTTAAGTAAAATATTTGAAAAGCTGATGCTCAGCCAAATGTTGTCGCACTTTAACGTGAATGAGATATTGCATAACAAGCAGTTCGGGTTTACAAGGGGCCGCTCTACTCAGGATGCAGGTTGCACATTAATTAGGTCAATATTGGAGGCTTGGGAGGGATCACAGGATGCGCTGGGAGTTTTCTGTGATCTCTCTAAGGCTTTCGATTGCGTTGATCATCGTACGCTCATTGTTAAACTGAAGTACTATGGAATATCTGGCACATCTCTTGATCTTGTGATGTCCTATTTATCGGGGCGACAACAGATGGTTTCGATAGGCGGTGTCACTTCGGCACGTCATCCTGTGAAAATGGGGGTGCCCCAGGGGTCTATATTGGGCCCATTTTTATTTCTAGTTTATATAAATGATCTCCCATATCTGGTAGAGAAAGTATCAGAGATAGTTTTGTTCGCTGATGATACGTCGCTCATATTTAAAGTAAATAGAAAGGATAAAGATCTTATTGAGCATAATAAAACACTCAGCTTTATATCAGAATGGTTTTCGGCAAATAATCTGTTGTTAAATGCAGGGAAAACTAAATGCATCAGGTTCTCATTGCCGAATGTGACTCAAATTGTACCAACAGTTGCACTTAATGCGAAAATATTAGATTTAGTCCCATCGACCGTATTTTTAGGATTGACACTTGATTCAAAATTGCAATGGGGTCCTCAGATTGAAAAGTTAGCAGGTAAATTAAGTTCGGCTTCCTATGCTGTCTGGAAAATAAGGCAATTGTCAGATGAACAAACTGCTAGATTAGTGTATTTCGCGTACTTTCATAGCATTATGTCGTATGGCATTCTGCTGTGGGGTTCGGCGGCTGACATAGGTACTATTTTTGTATTGCAGAAAAGAGCAGTCAGAGCCATTTATGGTTTAGGCAGTCGCGATTCTTTGCGAAATTGTTTAAAGAAATAAATATACTTACTGTACCATCGGAATATATATATCAGAATATAATGTTTGTTAGAAAAAATATTCATAATTATAAAAAGAAAAGTGAACTGCATAATATAAATACTAGGAATAAAAACAAACTAGCCATGCCAGGCTTTAGAGTAAGCAAAACTAATAAATCATTTTTAGGAAATTGTATTAGGTTTTATAACAAGCTTCCTACTCAAATTACTGATCTGCCTGACACAAGTTTTAAAACACATATTAAACGTGTACTTATGGCTAGGGGTTATTACACCACTAAAGAGTACATCGATGACAAAGACGTCTGGCTCTCACTTCCTACCTGCACATTGCTCGCTGGAGATCTTGTAGCCATATAGACATGACTGATCTGCTGTGTTACGTGAACTATCTGTAAATGATTGCTATCATATACTTAATTTAAAATTATTGACTCTGTCTCAAAATGAATAATGTTATTGTTTCGAAGTTTTTCTTTTGTATACCTAAATATAATCTAAAATAATAAGCATTCAGACAACCGATCGAGCATATATTGTGTTTGCCTACTAAATAATTACTCTAATTGGACCAAATCCCGTGTTCATGCCCGCTTGAGTATGTTTCGCCGGACCGTCTCAACTGGGTCGTGTTGAAACCGGTAGTAGATGAACCCACTGAGTTTGTTTCGCTGGGTCTTCTCAGTTGGGGCGCATTGGATCCGGTGGTAGCATTAAAGCGCGACCGTCGTTATTAACACAAGGTCCGTCATAATAATAATACCTTTAATATAGACAGAACCATTGACAATATGTAGTAAAAATATTAGACTTAAACTATTTAATAAAACATAATCTCTTGACAATAACTTGATACGAGCTAGCTAAATATCATTTCTGTAATAAAATAAATTTTATAAATGTTTTCATACAAGATGTACCTAAATATCTATGTTACTAGAAATAATATCTAATGTATACAACTATATTACTACAAACATGTTCTGACTATTTACAAGCGCTTTTTTAAAGTCTACGTGAATAAAAACCTTTTTTATTTTTATTTATTTGACGTGAGGGTCACAAGTTGAGCAACCAACAGTTTTGAACTCTTCTGGAGATCAGGGGTTTTCGAATCGATCTGAAGAAGATCTTTTGTCGAAATCGAAACGGTTAGCCCAGCCTAACCTGTATATTAATTATTTTATAGTTACAGTTTTACCCGTTACAGTTTTATTATGATTTAATATAACACGTCAGCTCATTTTTAACGATAAAAAATATCAATTTATTACAAACGGCGATAATTTTAATTCTTATTTTAGTATCATGTAAAATAGTTAAACATTTAATAACATGTAAGTACTAAGAACATTGGGTAATTATGTTGCGATGACTATATTATTATCGTTACATATGGCGGTGTTAATAGTAATAAAAAATATATTGATGCTGTGACTACAGTGGTAAATATAATGGTATAATACTATTTTTGAAGTAAAACTTCGTGTAAAAGTGTTACCGGGCGAGATGAACGTAAGTTAAGAGGTAGATATACTCGTAAGTGAGTGAAGATAGAGAGAGATCTAAGTTTCATCAATTACTGAAGGAGCAAGAGAGAGAGGTGCGAGGTGCACACATTTTCTTTCTCTTTCTATCATAGCACGTTTGAAGTTACATCAGTCGTGTGGTCTAAAGCACACTGGGTTTTTAACCACCGTTATTATATTTGCAAATGAGCTTACAAGTGGATGCCTACAATTAAGTTGGTCAAGCAAGCCTGTTGGTTCGATCTTTATCCAGGACAAAAGTTTGTATACTGCGCACGATTACGATAACTTAATACAAGCTAGCTAAAAATCACTTCTATTATAAAATAAATTTATACATGTTTTAACAATCCGTGTATCTAAATATGTATAATAAGTAACTAGAAATAATAACTGTATTACTACAAACATGTTCTGACTATTTAGAAGCGCTTTTTTAATGTCTACGTGAATAAAAAAACCTTTTGGAACGAAGTTCCTTATCGCGCGTTGTGAAAGGGGGCTAGACGGAAAAAAATCTTACGAAAAGCTGTCACGACACTAATTGCAGCTGTGCGGCGTGCGCATGTTTCTCTGTCTGTCTCTCTTTCTCTCTCTCTCTCTCTTATAGAAAGCAAGCCAGATATTTTCATTTGTATTTCGCATTGAACAGTGTGGTGTCGCGACGATTATTTTTGTTGAGTGTATACAGGTTTTTTGTACATAATAAATTAAAAGAAATAAATTCGTTCCATCCGGGTGTCTCTTGACACCTCTCAAGTTTTTTATTTTATATTTCCAAAATTATTTGTTCTGAGTCTAGGCGTAATTTATCTTTAATATAACTGATAGAAATACATAAGTATTGTTATCAGTTTTGTGGTTGCTCTACCAAGGATCAGACAGCAGTGTGTCCCAAGATATTTATTTATTTAGCTTAAGCTTAACCAAATACTTTTCCAAATTTTAATGAGATTTATGTAAAGTTATGTATCGTTTACCGATTCACTATGAATTTGTTCTTTTGGACAACGTCTGCAGTAGGACAGTTTGTTGTGGGGTACTTTACACCTACTACATCCAGAGTCGGAACAACTATTTATGAGTCACACAAATAGTTGTCCAGTCGAATTCTTAACCACTGCGCCACACCTGCAGTTAAATTATTTAATGCTAACCCACTATTCTTTGATTAGAATTCTGTTTATAGAATTGACGACTTTCGTGTTATTGCATTATGGACTTGAAGAGTTTAAAGAAAATCAAAAATAACAGCCAACCAGTTATAAAAAAATTACATTTTGAAAGCGTTAGTAAACTTCTCTTTATAGAAATTTAAACCGTTATTTAATATAGGTAATTTATCGACTGGTGTATTGAATTCATATAATATATTTCTATAAAAGCAATTACTCATTGAAACCTTGGTTATACTTAGGGCCAAACTTTAGCTGAAGTACAGTCGACACTTGATTGAATTTCCTTGAATTAATATATTGCTTTTGTACCAGTTTGATCATAGCAAAAATGTTGAACCATTTTGTGTATTTTAATCTAATGTACAAACTCTGAATGTTGTGGTGAAAAATAAATTTTATTATTATTATTATGTCGGCCATTGAGGCAATCTCAATGGACACTAACCATCTGTGCGGGACATATTATAGTGTACAAGTACAGTGTCTTTGGAGCTAACTGCGCAATCCCTCGGCTGTGCAAACTCTTAAACGGTTGCAGCGACGTTGTTGATGTGCACGCTGTTACACTCAATTCATTTCGTAAACATATACTTAACGCTCTAGCATGACATTTTAATTTTGTTCAATATTATTTTTGATTACTCTTAATTTTTAACTTTATAATTTATATAATTTACACTCAATTTAATTTAATAATTCTGACATTATTCATCATTGCCGCAAAATGTTTTAAATTATGTTTTCTTAATTTATTTTAGATTGTTATTTAGTTAATTATTTTAGTTTTAAGAATTGTACCCCACATTATTTATATTGAGCTTGTGGTGCTTGCCTATAAGAGGAAACTATACTGGAATTTGTTCTGTGTACCGATTCTGTCTTATGTTTAGTATAAGTTACTGTTGGGAAGCCAAAATAAATAAATAAATACAAGTGTTTGCGCAAATATAACAAAATCAAACTCAATAATTATTTATTCCGTAAAAATTTAACATATGTGAAATAGTCATTTTTTTTCACTTGGGACAATTACTAAAACGCTTTTGGTGAATAGTGCCACCAACGTTTGTTTCTTTTAAATGTTGCTGCGGTTAACTTCCATCGATAATATCTTCCGTTAATGAGTTCGTACATATAATAATACTATTTAATAATAATATCCCAGGACATTATTTACACACGGCCATCTGATCCCAAACTAAGCAGAGCTTGTACTATGGAAACCAGAGAACTGATATACTACATTTACTACTTTTCTTTTGTAAATACATACTTATTTACATAACTACACCCAGACTCAGGGCATGTTAATCCACACAAATATCTTCTGTCCTGGGTGGGATACGACCTCCGGCGTGAAAAGCAAGCATTTGCCAACCACGCCAACAGGCACCAAAGCGAAATCGTCTTTTAGTATTAAGTTTCTATAGTGCCTCATGGATGTTTACGGAAGCATGCACGCAGGAAGCTTTCACGCTATCAGCTTCATCTATAAGCTTGAAAAAAAAGTTCCAACAGCGTTATAAAACTTTGGCGGGAGAGCTTCCCCTTTCCTATTCTAGATAATATTATTGAGAGAGTGAGATTAATTGTTTATTTTTTAAATTTTTACTTTATATTTTTCATAAAGTATTCGTGACATTTTCCTTTCAAATTTGTAATATGGCTGTCTTAAATGGAGTATAATTCATTTTCTTTTATTAAAAGACAACGCCCGCACTAGGGAATCTAATCCCTGTGTCGCGGTGTACTTTACAAACATATAATAGACGGACTCAAATTACATCCAGACTTCGTACAACTATTTATGGGTCCCACAATTAGTCCCGCGACACGAAGTGGCGAGGAGACTATCTTAGTCACTGCGCTACACGTGCACTAATACGTGCGTATAGACTATTTATTTAAAGGATGCCACAAGGTTTGTGATAAATACTAAAATCTTAGAATGAGAATCGTAACAACTGCCTCATATTTTTTTATAAATATATAAATGCTTTAACTTTTCTTTATAATAACAACCGATGTGAACAAAAATTATACAATATATAGACAGTATTTTACATAAAAAAAAAATACTGAGAGTGTGCTCAAACATAGATGTACATATAACAGCACATTTAAGGGAGGTAGGGCATAGCGTTCATTTCCCTCAAAGAGCAGCTCGACTGGACCTCCACCTTACAGAAGACATTCCTTAATAATAACATTAATAATTTTAATGTTGTGTTTCCGAGTGTGAGTAAGGTCGCCAGAGCTCATTGGGGTGGGGGGAAGGGTCAGCAAAACCTGTTTGCTGACTTAAAGGCCGGCAACGCACATGCGACACCTCTGGCGTTGCGAGTGTCCATGGGCGGCGGTGTCACTTACCATCAGGTGACCCACTTGCTCGTTTATCGCCTTCTGATATAAAAAAAATGTACCTATGTCCTGCGTAGCTGAGAATGGAGACTAGTTGAAAATATAACCTTTACCTCATTTAATCTTATTTTATCATAGCTATAGCATAGGTCCCCATTGATATCGGTCCCCATATACGTAACTAAGGTAAAATAGAAGCAATGTTTCTTACCAAGTAGAAAATTGACACACCCAAGAGAATATCTTGACCAACGAGTCAACAAAAGATTGCCCAAACAAAATAAATTATATTATCGAAAACATGACAAAGTATTAAATCAATTCAAAGAGTTTTAAGACACCTATATATTGTGTTATAAAAAGTTTTCCGTCGTGTATAGAATATTAATAAAAAAATATATTCGAATTGAATATTCCGATCGAGAAAGACAAAAAAACCAAGTGCGAGTCGGACTCGCTCACGTAGGGTTTCGGTATAAAAACGAGCAATACTTCACGTTTGTTGTATAGGAGCCCCCCTTAAATATTTATTTTATTTTATTTTTGTAGTATTTGTTGTTATAGCGGCAACTGAAATACATTGTTGTCTGACTATCACGGTTCATGAGATACAGGTCTGGTGACAGACGGACAGACAGACAGACAGCGAAGTCTTAGTAATAGGGTCCCGTTTTATCCTTTGAGTACGGAATCCTAAAAACGTGGCTTCGACATTACAGTAAATGGATAAAATTGATTGACGAAATTCAACCTTAGTATTTACGTAATAAAAATGTCATGGTAAAGCATAGCGTTCTATCGCTCTTTATGTAGCTCTATTGAAGAAGCGCATTCTCAAGGTTTGCGCATTGTAATGTTAATGTTGTTTGTCAGTGATTAGTTAGGCTGAGTGCTAAGCAACAGGTCGTGGGATCGATCCCCACCTAGAAAAAATCATCTATAATATGTATGTATTCATAAATATATAAGTATGGTTTTAGTTGTCAGGTTGCAATAGTAGAAGCTCTGTAGTTTGGGTTCAAAAGGCAGTATGTTAGTCGCCCCTAAATATGTTAACATATTAATAATTTGTAAAGTTGCCCGTACTTACGCGTCTCTGGGCGTGAAGACCATATATACATGTATTATTTTTTAAATAACTTCTATGGTATTTAAGAGCTATACAGGGTGGCCGAGGAGTTGACGTTCAAACGCAAAATTTTTGATACTTTATTATGAGGAGTATCCGAATCACCCCCATGTATATTCTACCATTTTGCGATTTTTTGATACTTTGAAAATTTATGCGTCCTGAGCTCAAACTCTAATTATGAACTTTCGAATCATTCTAAGTCAGATCTGCAATGATTAGATAAACCATACTTTTTAAGGTGTTAGTTTAAACTATGCTAATTAGTTATCGCAAAAATAATGAACCAGAAATATTCCACAAAACGAGAAAAAGTTCTAAAACTGATGTTAGGTGAAATTTACGAAAAAAATTATTTAAAAATCTCGAAAACTACGCAAAATCGTAGAACATACGTGCATGGGGACATTCGGACACTCCTCATCATAAAGTATCAAAATTTTGCGTTTGAACGTCAACTCCTCGGCCTGCCTGAACATTATCACTAATTTGGTAGATTTTTGGTCTACTAGGAAGACGATGAAAATCCAGTACACGTGTTCAAAAGAAGTGTGCAAGGATGGTGACGTATGGAAATCCGTTGTCTCTGCCTACCCCTCTGGGGAACATGCGTGAGTCAATGAGACTTGTAGACCATAAATCAGCCAAACAAGTGTTAATAAAGAACAAGGATTTGCGGTAAGCTTTCTTATACAAAAGTCATGATAGCACCGAGACTTGAATAATTTTTAACGAAAGTCGCGAATGTACGCATTAAGTTTCATTCGTGTTTTCTAGGTCATTTTCTATAATGATGTATTAATTTCGGATACTGCAAATTCATCGTGTTGTAAGTCTTTATTATTTTCCTTAAGATATTCTAGATATATTCGCAATATTTCTGGGACAATTTGATAAAATACTCATAGCAATTTTCTCTCTCGAGATAATGTGAACATTAAAAATGTTTGGTCGATTAATCGAAGAACTCAAATATATAGATATTAGTAATTAAGAATCATTATAGTTATTAATCGGTGTATTTAAAAATAAATAAGTTAAAACTATATATAAATATTATAGTTAAAGTTACGTTTCTTGCATTTTCTTTTTATATCAGAGGGCGACAAACGAGCGAGTGGGTCACCTGATGGTAAGTGATCACCGCCGCAAATGGACACTCGCAACACCAGAGGTGTCCGGCGTTGCCGGCCTTTAAAAGTCAGCAAACAAGTGTTGCTGACCCTTCCCCCCACCTCAATGAGCTCTGGCGACCCTTTTTGAGAAACAGAAAGTACCTATTAATGTTTTTAAACTTTCGCGATTTGTACACATTTTTTATGTACTGTAGACACGGGTCTCATCGCGATAAATATTTAGGTAAATCATTACCTTGTTTACCCGAGGTTTCGGCATGGATTGCACCAGCATGTCGACCCGTGACCACGGCTGGTGCAATCCATGCAGAAACGTCGGGTAAACAAGGTAATGATTTACCTAAATATTTATCGCGATGAGACCCGTGTCTACAGTATATAAGAAAGTACCTACACCCCGAACTAAACATACTCTGTAACAGTTCTATGTTTTCGAAGTTAAACTTTTTGACGCATGCTTGACTTGGGGAATAAGCTGTTAAATGCGTGATGAGAGTGTAAATAAATATGTTATCGGGTAAGGCGAACTGAAGTTGAGAGGGAGGATATAAGTTAGTAACGATAGAAAGGGAAAGTTACATTTAGAACTCTCTACACTCAAAGGCGGCTATCAGGGGCTACATCAAAAAAATGTGGATATAATTACTTGAATTCAAACGTTACAAAACATTTGCAGAAACTAGGATCCTCACTGGACACTGCAATTTGAATAAGCACATGTACAATCTAAAGTTGGTCGAAAGCACACTTTCCAGATTCTGCCAAGAATCAGAGGAAACTCCAATGCACATTTTGTGCTCGTGCGGACAACTAATGCGTTATAGAAGTATTTACCTGGGACAGCATACCATACAACTGGAAGAGATACAAACACTCACTGAACAATCAACCTGGAAGTTTGTTATAGCTATAGGATTAAGCAGTGAACTCTAACAAATCAAGGAGCTCTGCTACAATAGATCAGAAATGGTCGAGGTAGCAAGATGCCAACAAGGCATCATGCCCTAAATATAATGCGTTTTGAATATTACTGAAGGAGCATGAGTGAGAGGTGCGAGCATGCATTTTCTTTCTGTCTTTCTCTCATAGCTAGTTACGTTTCATGTATTTAAGTTTTACTTCCGTCGTGTGGACGTTTTTAGGGTTCGGTACCCAAAGGGTAAAACGGGACCCTATTACTAAGACTTCGCTGTCTGTCCGTCTGTCACCAGGCTGTATCTCATGAACCGTGATAGTAAGACAGTTGAAATTTTCACAAATGATGTATTTCTGTTGCCGCTATAACAAAAATTACTAAAAAATCAAAATAAAAAAATATTGAAGGGGGCTCCCATACAACAAACGTGAATTTTTTGCTCGTTTTTATAGATAATGGTACGGAAACCTTCGTGCGCGAGACCGACTCGCACTTGGCCGGTTTTTTATGCAAAGATTGTTCGTTACCACCTTGCAGTTCGGCACAGAGGTTGTCGTACTCTTATAACAAAATACCTAGTTGTTCCTATACTAAAATAAAAAAATAAACATTTCTCGATAACCCAGTAAACACAAATGCAAAAGTATTGTTTATTCAGTACGATTACTGTTGTTTGTACTGCCTGAATAATTCCACCGTGTATTGTTCGAAAAAGAATGTGAGTTATTTTGTTTAGTAGGATTATATCTGCCTAAAATTGGTTCTAATTTTGAAAATGGATAATAGTTCTATTCTACATTGCTACCCTGCTACATCATATAGACAACATAGCGTAGTAAGTTCAGCAAAGGCAAAGACGAGTGATAACTTTATGTAATCACTTATAATGGAAGAGATTGCTATATTAGCGACAAGACCGTCGATTGTATCTCGTAATATAAGTTAACTTATGGTTTCAATGTAATGTTTCGATTCTGTGCAATTAAGTGTTATCTATCTATAAATACCAGAAGATATGTGTGTGGTGTATGCGGTAAAAATTTTAGGGCGTAATAAAAATATAGACACATAGAAGTCACTGGAACATAATAATAATGTCTGATCAGATACCAAACTTAACAGAGATTGTACTATGGAAACTGATATACTACATAAATATTTATCTAAATAAGTATGTATTTACAAAAGAAAAGTAGAAGTATCAGTGAGGTTCCATAGTATCATTTACACACGGCCATCTGATCCCAAACTAAACAGAGCTTCTGTTTAGTTTGGGATCAGATGGCCGTGTGTAAATAATATCCCAGGATATTTATATACTATTTTTTTGTAAATACATATATATGTATATGTATGTATGTGTGAATAATGTCCCACGATATTAATAATTACGTTCATTCGTTACCTGTTCTTTTTAGCGCTAACTTTAAATGTTCATAACCTCTAGACTAACAGGCCAGTCATTGTTGTACTTTTTGAGGAACAGAAATTACCTACTCCCTGAACTCACCATACTCTGAAAGATATCTACGTTTTTGAACTAAAATTTCTTTATGTTTTACTTGGTATTGAAGTTATTATTTTCTTGTAATTATTTTTTTTAAGTATAACTTAATAATAGTTTAATCAACATGTTTTCTTTTTTTTGTTGGCGTCGGATTTTTGAATTTTGCTATTCATAAATACACGTGCGTGGGTGAGTGGTTCGGTGACTACATAGGCGAGCTATAAATTTGTACACTGAATTTATAACAAAGGATCAGGATCTAAAAATTGCCAAACTGAAGTGGCAGTGGGCGGGACACATAGCTCATAGAACTGACGGCCGCAGAAAAGTTCTCGAGTGACGACTACGAACCGACGATCTTGCAAAGGTCGTGGGAAGCACAAGGCCGACCATTCTTGGGGGAGGAGTTTGCCAGCAGTTGTCTTTTGGCTCATTTGATGATAATGATGATGATTCGTAATTTATACGAAGTTTACTCTTAACCTAAAGAATTCCTGCTCGCTTAGGCTCAGCGCAAACGGGTCACCAGTGGCAGCCACTGGTGGCTAGCGACAAAGAGTTCACGAGATTTTTCATACAATAAGTATGGACACGCCGCACACGCGTAGCGAGTGGCTACCACTCGCGGCTGAGTGGCTGCGACACGCCACCAGTGGCAACTTATTGCTTAATCCTTCGTGAAACTACAGCAGGAGAGTTAGAAATTGTAGCAACCACCGAACACCTTCGTTTGCGCGGTACCAAAAGACGTGGCACGCGGCAGCCACTCGTGGCTCTGGTCGGTGGCCCGTTTGTGCGGAGCCTTACTCACCCGCCTTTGTGGCCGAGTTCACTTGTACAAAATACTCACCTAAAATTGTTATACAAAATAAATCATGACCATTTACGATCCTTTTCATGAAAATACACGCTGGAACAGTTTAAAACTACAGAAATCCTATTTAAATATTGCTTAGATTTCTTCTACGAAGTTCTAATGATTTATAGAATATACACAAAACGACTTCCTAATTTATTCAGAAATTATATTGGTCTTACAATAAGTAAAGTTTACTTAATCATTGAACCATTTTGTTCCTTTAAATTGAGTAGGAAGGCCCACCTGAGTAAATCCACCAGACGGGAGGTTAATCATAATAATTAGATTTATAATTAATCTCAACAAAATGCAAAGGTTGAGTGAAATGATTACATTTATAATAACTGCGGGCTTCCTCAGTCAGTTCAGTGATTCAAAAACGGTTTAGTTTGAAGTTCGTTCAACTTCAGATTATGATTCGTAATTTGATTATGATATATAAATGATACGAAATTGGGCGTACTTTGAGGCGACAGTAAGAAAACTAAATTGAATTTTATATCTCAAACTAGCTTTTGCCCGCCACTTCGTCCACGTGTTAGTCTAAATCAGAAATGTAAAGGTGAAAATCTATAAATAAGATAATTTTTATACCAGAGGAAACTGAATTTCTGACTGTTTATTCACTTACTGATAAATAAACGTTTGTTTTATGATTTTAGGGGTGGAATTTACAAAATCAATGAATTACGTGTTTAATTATTACTTTCAATGAATATAAATGACGTTGTCCGATAAAAACTTTACAACCCCTTTTCACCCCCTTAGCCACACTCGTTTTCAAAAATTCTTTCTTAGTGCACACTAACGTCATTTAAGGAATTATTGTGCAAAATTTTATGGAGGCTTGAATGATTGAGTCATTTTAAACCTTTACTTATTTGACCACAATCACAAGGTTCGGGACTTAGGCTGTCTATGTCACAAATCCTTGTGATCAAATAAATGACGGTTTAAAATAATAATAATAGATTTATTTCTTCTCTCACACAGAAAATTACAAAGAAAGTGTCTTATTAACTAATTTATGCATAACATTTAAAAAAGGTGAGATCTTTGTGAGAGATAGATGACCAGTCCCTAACTCTAGACATAGAGGTGTTATGGTAAGAGTAGTTTGTCGTTCAATAATCATGTTGTGGCATTATTTTGTTCTGTGAGATGAGGAAGTATATCAGCATTCGTGATGTGTGTGTATAGTCCGGTGAAGCAGTGAAAGCCTCCTAGGCTAAGTGTAGCGTCATACAAAAAAAAAAAAGAAAAAAGATGTGTGTGTGGGTGTGTTTGTGTGTGTGTGTGTGAGTGCATGTGTATGTATGTGTTTGTGTGTGTGCGTGTGTATGTATGTGTGTATGTGTGCCAATCATTCATGCAATCGGCTTCCATAAGTGCATATGCATGATCACGATGACAGGCGAATATGGCGGTAGCGCCCCATGGTGATTTTCAGAATTTGCCTTAACAGAAGATCCAGCTCGAAGGACCAATAGTAGGTTTGATAGCACGTGTAATGGATTATATATGGACTGTATATGCATGTGTTTTAATTGGCACACTACAGATTCTCGTTTCATGCACTTGTGGCGCAGTGGTTAAGATAGTCGCCTTGCCACTTCGATTTCCGCGCAGGACAACTATTTGTGTCACCCATAAATATCTGTTCTGAATGTGGATGTACTTTGTATCTCTGAATTCTATGTTTGTATAGTTCCCCGCGACACAGGGATTAAATTCCGTAGAGCAGCTTTTATAAGAATAAAATAACGGTACAAAGGAAATAAAATTGAATAAATAATTTATAATTGAATTGGTGGCCCCGCCTCCTGGCGATTAAGTATTATGTTGCGTAGCTGGTTGATGTTCTCAAAAATCCCCAATGACTTTTTGGCTCAGATTGGATTTGAACCGAGGACCTTATTGTCTGCGGTTGAACATATTATCGCTAAACCAACGAGGCAGCCAATTTATCCCGTAATATACGTTTAATATTTTCCAACTATAAAAATAAATTTCTTGGTTGACTATACACATGAGTACCACATTATGTTAACATGAGCAGTGCTAATAAGTATTAAACATTGTATTTTAAGAGAAATGGTAGTTTGCATAAATTGTGTTGTATTTTGTACTGTGAATACCTAGTTAGTGTCGCTCATAGTTATGAGTTTACAACAGAATATGTTTAACTTTTTGAGTAGGGGTCGCAGTTTAATTAGTTACAAACTAAATTAAATATCTAAATATACATGTTTTAGAAAAATTATACGAAGAGTATTTTTGCTCAACATTTATGAATAGCCGAAGAATAAAATATATTTTACGTCTGAAACCATGCCTTTGGGTCTAATTTTCTATTCTAATTTTTTGTCCATATTCTTGGCTCCCACATCCTTGTCACTGGCTTGTTTTGTGGACAATGACAGTTGCATAAAAAGTATTTATTATGTATGAAATGCTCATAAGGCGCCCATAGCTAGAGGCTTTCGCCGATTCGGAAGTGATTGGCGAGGTTAAGATTAGTACCTACTTTATGTTCTAGCAACAGACTGTGGAAAAAGGTGATAGATGTAGGTAAACTATGGGACAGAATTATTGTTGTTGTTTGTTGTATGAGTGATATAATTGAAATGTTTTACTTCGAACTATTTGTCAAAACAGTATGCTTTCGTTAAACATTCATACAAATGCAAAAAAAAAAGAAATAGTATACAAATTATAATTTGATTTTTATTAGAAATGAAGTTTTCTTAACATGTCTGTGGCAGATAACATGGCTTAAGGCTTTCACGATAAAATATATAAATTCTTGGTAAAATAAGGTTTAAAGCTGGATTTTTAAAAAGAACCTTACATGTGAAAACAAAAACATGCTAATTATGACTAACTGAGCCTTTTTGCCTTACTTTTAGTTGTAGTCCCTGTGTCACCTGGCAATGGATGCCACCGCACAAGTACATTGAAATCTCACTCCATATAGCTTTCGTAGGCTTACTTTAGGTAAATAAAAACAAAGGTATACAGCGTTCGCGTTAACTACATGAATATTACTCCATAGGAATTTTCTATACCAACTACTCACCTTTTCTGCGATGAAATGGAATTTAAAATAACTTTAACAGTACGCCTACATTTTAAAAAGCATACCGTACAATGTAATAGTACTGCTAACAAATTGTCCATTTGTACAATTCTGTAGAGCACTTCACCAAACACAATACGACATGATAGTGCATTAGAGCCCAACATGGAATAATGATGTCGTGTGTAGCTCTTCATATAATATTTTTATTGCTATAGAAAAGTAAACCTTATCCAGGTATTACACGAGTATAACCATTGGTTGGAAGTAGAATCAGGAATTTGACGTTTAACGTTTTTCTATAGTAGAGTAGAGTGTGGAGAATACTTTATTGGAACGATAATATTTTTACAATCACAAAATAGTGATCCCTTCCAGACAACTGTTGGCTGAGCAAGAAAACTATAATAGGAAAGATGGTACATGTTTGTGAAGTGGTACATTTATAGAAGTTACATTAACATGCATATAAACCTTTATAAATACTAATATTACTTTAGTAAATATTTGAAATTTATTAATATTAAATTTATAAATTATAACAATGTCCTCCTGGTACATTTTTAGTCATGGTGCCTAGTCTAATGGAGAGTCACTCCGCCTACTATTACCCTTAATCTCATGATTCAATGGGAAAGCAAAGGCTTTACGTTCTTTTCAAAACACGGGGTTGTAACACTGCTAACTTCCACGATGCGGGATGATACTGAGAATTTTTCTTTACAAAAAAGCTTTCCAGATTTGAATTGAAGGAATTTGAACCCGGCCTTGGTTTAAATTCCTTCCTGTAGGACTGCCAACTTCCTCAATGTCTGCAATTAAATGCGCTACCGATTGTATAATGAGACACTAATATGCAATACATGTATATTAAAACATCTATTTAATTCAAAAGGTACCTGTAGCGCACTCGACAAGGCATATGACGAGCAGCAGCGCGAACATCTTGGTGACGGAGCCCGAGGTGCACGATTTGCGATCCATTGCTGTTTATGTTGTGATTGATGTGAATGGTTCTGTAACAAAAAAATGCTTGGATAATGAATTTGTATTTAAGATCTAACATTACAAATGAGAAGTGCAAAGATACAGATCCAGAATTACAAGTATAGATTGTGGAGCGTGAATAGTGCCACAGACCCAAGTGTTTTTAGACCTGGTCGACCTTGTTGGTTACTTTACTACTCTTATATTTCATTATTTATTTATTTATTTATGTACACACAAAAAACATACAAAATCTAACATAACGGAAACGAAGAGTACATAGGATCTGCTTATTTCGTAAGAAATTTCTTCCAGCAGACCCGCGACAGGAAATAAATAATTAAAGATAGTCAATACTGTGTGTAGGTCAACAATATACTTACATACTAATAATTTACATAAATACTTAAATACGAATATATACCTCTATTATACTCAGAGTTAATTTAAAATACACTAAATACTAATACTAATGTACATTCTAACTGGATGAAATAGATAGATAGTGTTTTTTGATTTGTGTTTTGAAAGAATAAATAGAATTGCAGTTCCGAATATTTGGCGGAAGAGAGTTCCACAGCCTAACCGCATGAACAGTAAAGGAGTAGGAATAGAAATCGGTTTTATGGAGGGGAAATTTTAGAAGGGATTTCATGTGCGATCTGCAAAGAGCACCAGGTGCAGATTTAAAGGAAAAGCGCTCTCGTAGATAGGAAGGGGATTGAGGATTATGGAGGATATTAAAAAGGAGACACAATATGCGAGTGTTCCTACGAAAACGAATTGGGAGCCACTTGAGATCCTTACGAAGTTTAGAGACATGGTCGAACTTTTTCAGGCCGTATATAAACCGAATGCATAGATTTTGTAAACGCTCAAGTTTATTTAGAAGCTCCTCTGTAGCGTCTAGATAGCAACTGTCAACATAATCCAAGATGGGCATTATCAGAGTCTGGGCAAGAGAGATTTTAGTTTTCAAAGGTAAAAAGTTTTACCTTTGAAAACTTTTTACCTTTTTTTTTAGTTTTCATGTATGGTAGTTATAAATTATAGCCTGTAGGTTGAAAGTTACGCGACATAGATGTTAAATATTTTTTTTTATGTCGGAGGTCGACAAACGAGCATGTGGGTCACCTGATTGTAAGTGATCACCGCCGCCCATGGACACTCGTAACACCAGAGGAGTCGCGGGTGTGTTGCCGGCCTTTAAGAGTCAGCAAACAAGTGTTGCTGACCCTTCACCCCACCCCGTTGAGCTCTGGCGACCTTACTCACACTCAGAAACACAACATTAAATTATTAATGTTATTATTAAGGAATGTCTTCTGTAAGGTGGAGGTACTTCCCCAGTCGGGCTGCTATTCGAGCGAATGAACGCTGTGCCTTACCTCTCTTAAATAATCAATATTACATCTATGTCGCAGTAACTTTGAACCTACAGACTATAATAATAATATATATAATAATAATAATATCTAGGGACAATGTCACACAGATCATCCTAGCCCCAAACTAAACAAAGCTTGTACTATGGGTACCAGGCGACGATATACATACTTATATAGATAGATAAATACTTAAATACATCCATGACTCAGAAACAAATATTCATGCTGATCACACAAATATTTGCACTTACCGGGATTCGAACCCAGGCCACCAGCTTCGTAGGCAGGAGCACTACCAACTAGGCTACGGTGACTATAATTTATAACTACCATTTAAATTCAAAATTCATGTGTGAAAGTAATAAATATCTTGGGATCACTAACACACTGCCATCTGATCCCAAACTAGGCAGAGTCTGTACTATGCCAACCTGATAACTGATAACTTATATATTTCTAAATGATTATACAGAAATTACACCCAGACACAGAACAAATAATCATGTACAGACGCCAGCACATCCAGTTATCCCAATCTGTCAAATTTCCTTTATAGATTTTCAACTTTATCACATAAGCATAAGGTTCAGTTTCAATTGGGGAAATTTGACAGATTGGGATATCTTGATGTGCTGGACATCACACAAAGATTTGTCTCGAGTGGGAATAAAGTCACCACTAGACTAAAAGGCCAGTCACCACCAACCAAGCTCGAATATCAAATTAAACGAAGTATGTAGATTATTACAGAAATAAGTGTACGATCTATGTAAATAGTGCCATTAAGACAAGACCATTAAAATCAATCGAATTGAAGATTTAGTATTCCGATTACACTTGCTACTTGAACCTCAATGAAAACCATAAATTTTGTAAACTGCTATTTTAAATGTATGTTGACTTTTTTTACAGCAATGACTTTTTGTCTGTTAGTTATTGACTATTTCAAAAATGTTAATCAAATCAAATCAAATCAAATCAATTTATTAATTGCAAACACAGGTAGTTACATTAATACATTTTATGGTGTCATACAAATGTGAAGATCACTATGTCTAGCCGGTGAGGGCATGCAATTTTTAAAGATGTAATGACATAATTAATAGTAAATTAGAAAATAATATATAAAAAGAAATGTCATTACCATAATAAATACTACAAAATTAATGTCATAATTAAGAAATACAGTTAAACTCCGTAAAGGTTAAGACTTTGAATCTCATTAAAATGTACTTGCATTACAGCATCTGTAAGATGATGGTGATAACCTATTTAATTTGTGTGATGGAATTAACAATTAATTATACGACGTTAAATACTGTAACTGAGGTTAGGGATTTGAGTGTTTCGGTCGACTATGAGCTGCGACTTAATAATAAACACGTTGATATAAATTAATAAATATATTGATTAATCTTTAAAAATGCTGTCATTGCTGTTTCGATCTCTGTTTAAGGATCCCTCATTTGACATTAATGTGCAGCCATATTGAATACTAGGTACTCAATCATATGATATCCTACCTACCGATAATAATATTCAACGTCTAGAAAATGTATAAAAAAAAGATTTGTTAGAAGCCTCTCGGGAATAGCTATTCCCGAGAGCCTTCTAACAAATCTTTTTCTGATGTTTGGAGATTGATTAAACACTATGATGATGGATTGGGCCATTTCAAATTGTTTGCAGATTGTACAGATTTGGTGGATCCCCTGAACATGAATAATATCCTGGGACATTATTTACAGAGGACCATCTGATCCCAAACGAAGCAGAGTTTTTAGTATGCAAACCAGCTAACTGATACTACATATGATGACGATGATGATGATGTAGCCTTTTTGTTCCGAGCTAGTTCTTCTCTGTATAGTATTGTAGTTTATAAAATGTCTCTTAGCTCGGTGTGTTGCTTGACATAGGCCTCCTCCAAATGCTTCCATTGCTCTCTGTCTGCCGGGACTTTTGTCCAGTACGGTCCCAGAGCCAGGCGAAGATCATCTTCCCATCTTTTTAGTGGACGTTTCCGATGTCTTGCTCCCGTGGATACCATAACGTGACATGTTGGCTCCACTTGTTTGCTTTGCATCTTAACATGTGTCCCGTCTAGCCCCATTTTTTTTATAATATCTGGTGACAATGTCACACAGATCGTCCTAGCCCCAAACTAAGCAAAGCTTGTACTATGGTACCAGGCGACGATATTCATACTTATATAGATAGATAAATACATAAATACATCCATGACTCAGAAACAAATATTCGTGCTCATCACACAAATATTTGCTCTTACCGGGATTCGAACCCAGGACCACCAGCTTCGTAGGCAGGAGCACTACCAACTAGGCTATGGTGACCGTCTTTTAGATTAGATTAATATTTTAGACGGTCTATTCGGATGAGTATGTCAGGAAGTTTGGATTTCTCTCTAATCTCTACTGAGGTGATTTTGTCGCTGAGCTTTATTCCCATCGTACTCCTTTCCATTGAACGTTGGCATTTGGCAAGGTTTTCGCGTTGGCTTTGGGTGAGCGACCAAGTTTCGTATCCATATGTCAAACATGGGAGGATGCATGTGTTGAAACTTTCAACACATGTATCCGATACTACATATAACTACATACATATAAATTACACCCAAAACACTCAAGACAAACAGACATGATCATGCAAATAATATTTTTGACAAGCAAATTGACATTAAAAACAAAAAGCTAAATCAAAAAGTTATAACAACATCGAATATGTTATATGTAACGACTAGGAATTTAATAGGCAAAAGTATTTTTTAATTTAGTTTTAATATCACCAAATGAATTACTAATATGTCAACATTTGGTTCGCGACTTTCTCTCTCTATACTGATGCTACTTCTACTGATGTTACTGATGCGCTCCGCTATGTTCTGATAGATTATTGCGGCGTGAAAGCAAGTACTTGCCAACCAGCTTAATGGGCCCATGGCTAAGGTTACCCGCTAAAGCTCATAATTCCAAACTTTTTCAATAAAATGCAGTTTAAACAATTTCAGATACAATGCACCTTTTTCTTATCTTCTCAGAAGTTGCAATGAAATAATATATATCACATTTGTGACCTGGATGTTTTCTATGATAAGTTTTTTTTCTAATATTTTATGTCTTGAAAATGATTTGTCTAAGCTGAGATACTTTCGAATACCATTTGATTGTTTACAGTTTTACTGATGTACTTTCGTAATATTAATTAATAATGCCATGCATTCTTATAATTTAGATGCATGCGAGATTTAAAATTGTTTCAGAGTCTGTTGATTAATGTGGTGTATTTATTTAGTTAAAACTAAAAATAAATATATATAAACATTTTCCGAAACCTACCTACCATACTTACTACCCACCACTTACGGCAAAAAGATAGATGTTACGTTTTTCTTCTAACAATTCAATCACAATTCCCTTTACGGAAAACGATTCTTGAATACCAAACAAAAAAATATTTAATGTTTCTAACAGCCTCTGTTCGAGCAACATTTGATAAATGAGTCAACATACGGCTCAAATTTGGGTTTGGCAAAAAATTTTATTGAGATATATGACTTTATTGGAAGAGTAAATTGCAGTTAACTTAAGAATCCATTCTGTAATACGTTTAAAGAAGAAACCAATGCTTAAATCAATCAATACGAGGTTTCATATTTATTGTTCCAAAATTAAACCATGTTTTTAAGAGAACTTAATTTTTATTCGGTTTTTTACCATGGTTTGGGAACCGATAATCATAATTCCTTTTTAAATCAATTGTAAATACTTTTTATATGGCCTGCTATAAATTTTATTCTAAAAGGCTGTTATATTAAATGCTGCAGGTGGGTTTTATACTTTTTAATGAATAATTATATTAGTAATCGTACGATACGAAAAAACAAGACATGATAGGTTGTTGTATGTTTGCTAAAACTACATAAATTTACTCTTAAATCATAGAATTAGCGTCAGTGATACTAAAACACATACACAATTTGTTATTTCACATAAAGGAGAAGGAAACTCCTGGGCCCAGCTGTTAACTAGTTGAAATGGGAATTAAAAAAACCGTTATATTTTCTAAAGGTAATCACAAAATATGGTATCATGTTTCTATCTAGGAAGCGAGAAAACTTAAATTCAGTAATAAAACGAAATAATCAATAAAATAATGATGAATTGCTCGCAATCGATTAAGAATAAATCGGTAAAATCTCAGAATATGTTTGAAAATCGAGTGACAAGTGTTTTTCGTGGAATCGATTCATAGCGGATTGTATTCCTTTAATTTTTCTTTGGGCAACACTTCTCTGCCTGACAGCCTTTACTTACTCTTTGACTGTCACTCGTTCGTTGTCTTTCGGTTTAAGTGCGCACGTATTCTCCATGTTTTATTTGTGGTTTTCTTCGACTGTAGTGACTGCGCGGGGCGCGGGGGATCCAAAGGTGCCAGATCTTCGACATGTCACACTCTCCATGCATAAAATCATAACACAACCGAAGTCATTCAAAAATATTTTGTAAAAAACTACAATGTTATAATTTAACCTCACTTTTACTATACTTCATATAACTTGATTCCTGGATAGCCAAATTTCACCAAAATTTCAGTAAGGTCTTGTTATTATATCCTCTCACAAATAAGGCTAGTTTGATTCAGTTAACACCTGGGCCCAGGAATGTATGGAGTCATTTCCTTCTCCTTTTGATATTAAGATTATTTAGGTTTTAGATTATAATTATTTAAAATAATTGTAAAAAAAACATACTTATACTCTGGTCATCAAATTAACCATATTCGATACAATTATTATGCGTTGAGGGGAATTAATCGGTGGTGGATATGCAATACTGGCGGTAGAAGAGATGACAAGAGTGAGACAAGTTGGCCGGTGGATGGGGTAGATGGTGGCAAGATGGTTTATGGATTAAGAAGATTATACGAAATCGTTAGACTATAGTGGGTTTAGATTTTCGGCTTGAGCAACTAAGACACTACGGTAAACAATATCTAAAAAGTAAAAAGATAACGTTTGGAAGAGGTTGCCTATTGTACAGACGCCAGCACATCAAGCTACCCCAATCTGTCAAATTTCCCCAATTGAAAGTGAACCTTACGCTTATGTGATAAAGTTGAAACTCTAAAAAAGAAATTTGACAGATTGGGTTAGCTGGATGTGCTGGCGCCCGTACTTTTGTTTTATTTTAAAAAAGGACCTGCGCAAGGTAATAAATTTATGAAAAAACTATGGACTGTCCACCAAGACTCTTTTTTATCTTATTTGTCTTATTATTTTATATTTTTTCATTGAAAACTAGGAATATTTCCTGATATAAATGCGTGTGTTCTATGTAGCAATACAGCAATTTGATGCGGTTTCTACGATAAACGTTTATCATTTATTTTAGAATTATTTCCGATTTACCGGTGATGTGAAGGCATGAACGCTTGTATAAGTAACGTACTGTAAATATGAACCTGATTTTTTTTTGCGCGCACCCCGACACCAAAAAATTTAACAGCATGAAGTTAGTTCTAGGTGGTATGAAAATTGATAACTATGTTCAAGTTGTATATTAAGAAGTATAACTTCTAACGCGTGTACATAAGTACACACAAGTTTTTTTTCTTATGTAATCTTACTTTATTCAATTATTATGTGAAAATAAAGAAATACATATTACATAATTAACTTAACTTATTAGAAACAGAAAAATATCAGCAAAATTAACTATAATAACTAACTAAGTACTATCTAAGATAGTAGTTAGTTATTATAGTTAATTGAATAAAGTAAGATTACCTGAATAATTATATATAAATAATTATGTATTCAAATACCGCAGATTACAGAATAAAAATTCATTTAACCACAAGTTAACCGTGCAATGTAAGATAGGATACCAACTTTGACACTTCGTGGTCGCTTCAACTAATTAGTTCGCTACCTGAACTACTAGTTTGTAACACAGAACTATTTTAATTGTTTTGACATCATAAAACGCTAATTGCTTGGAAAACGAGATTGTAATGTAAGTTCTAGAATTACTTTTATATTCAAGAAATGCTCGTTTTTATAGATAATGGTACAGAATCCTTCCTGCGCGAGTCCGACTCGCACTTGGCACTTTTTTTTATAATTTAGGTGTGGATAACCAAAATTTACTTTAACAATACAATTAAATAACTATGTTTATATTTCCTGTTGTTAGGCGTGGATTTTCTAAAATAGAGCGAAGTTCCGTTAATTTAATTAGTTCAACCCCCAATACAAGCGTAGTTAAAATTCAAACACTCCTTTTATCTTTGACCTTAATGCTTACCATTAAGTAAAGGGTTCCTGTCGCTTATCTTACTTAAAATCTTGTTAGAATTAAATTAAAAAACTTGTAATTAACTTATAATAGAAGATAAACTTTCTAGGTAACATAAATCTTCATAATGTAAGCATTTTAATCGGAGATGCATCTTGCGGGAAAATGTTAGAGATGGTAATCGGGACGAGGTGTATGGTACAAACGAGACGGAAGAAAGCGATTTATTAAAAATTCTGAATTTTTGGTGGGTATCAGTAATCTCGAGCATACTTGTTACTCAAAGAATTAAAAAAAATGACGAGATGAATGATAACATACAAACATATCGCTTACTTGGACATGATGTGAAGTAATTTTTAATGTTTGTGCATGGAAATTTCTATTTTGACGACATCGTGCCATCATATTTTCACCATATCATTAAAATTGAAACATTATTGCAAACAACATAAAGCCAGCTTTTAGCTAAAATATAACTTAAAGAAAATCAAATTAAGTCAGAGTATTAACTATACTAAATTGAAATACAAAGATAAGATTTTAGGTTAAGAGGAATGATATTATTATGTCTGTACAATTTAGAATCACTTCGCGACCATATAATTCTATTGAAAAATGAGTCCCATTATGAAAGGTAATTTCCACAAGTTTTTCAATTTTTATAATATTAGATAACCATAAAAGGCTTACAATATTTCTCTACCGCTTATGATTTAAATCATCTATGTCAACAATGCATTTGCATCTCTTAGCAAGACAACGCATCGCAGTCTTGAATAGATATATTTTTCAATATATTTATGCGTAGGATTTTCTTAGAGACTTTGTTAACTTTAAAGCGGCTTACGTCATTGCCGTACTTGTGTTGTGTGTTTCTGTTTTTCTTGTGGAATCTAATTTATTTGTTATTTCTTGTAATCCTGGCAAGTATTTGCAGCTTGGAACCGATGTATGTGATTGATGATGAGTATTGTAGATTTTTTTTTATCTTATGCGGGTCGCTGGAAACTGCTGGATGCGAATAGCGCAAGACCGGCAATTGTGGAGATCTTTGGCTGATATGATGATGATTGTAGTATTTTACAAACTCCCAATATTTTCTAATATTTTAATTACGTACCGATAGATGGGGCCACTAATCCCCGTGGAATATGTTAGAGAGATAATAAAAAATATCGACTAATTAATAAGATTTACCATGACTTCATTGGAAAAGCATAGGGACTTTTTATGACTTAAGTGTGATGACCAGGAGGATGACGATTTACTTTTACAGCAGGTATTTAACTCTAGGTCATATTCATCTCTCTTTAGGTTGGGAAAAGATTTAAAATGACAGCCTTTAAATCATCATCATCATGTGAGCCAAGTGACGACAGTGGTGTCCATTATTAGGGGGTGTATGTCATAAATACCAGACTTGGTAGACGTTTCCTGGGCAAAATATATGCCAAAATTCCAGGGACCTGTCGCCGCAAAAAGGCGTACATCAATATCTTCAAAAAAAACATTAACACGTACAACGCCATGTCGGACATTGCTGGGCGACACTTAACTTACCATATAAGCCATACAAAATATTTTAAATTAACAAAATCTCAAATTTTTGTTTTATTGTTAGTGTTATTAAATATGAATTTCTAACTTACAAAACATTGACATAACTACAGAAATCTTTATAAATGTGAAGATAATTCATGTCGCCCAACATTGTCCGCCATGGCTTGCTGCGTATATTTATTTGAGTTTTCTTCCGTTGAAGCCGCGCGGGTCAAAGTTAAAAAACAGATTTTTAGGTTTGCGGGTCAAACCTAAAAAACTGTTTATGTTAATTTACCTAGTAAACATAATTGAAAATGTACGTTTTCCCATGATCTCAAATATTTTAAGTTTAAATGTGATAATATTATTCCAATTTCCTAAGTTTAAAACAATAAAACTGATTTTGATTTTTACTATCCTGATTTTTTAATTTATCTATAAACCGAACACTAAATTTTTCCATAAAATCGAAAAAACAAATCAAACTTGCATTACACAATTTTTTATGTATGTTAGTAAAATAATATTTTTAGAAAAACTGACGTAACTTTTTTTTTATATACGTTTTTAGAGTGCTGATGTGATTACACTAATCTAGGAGGCCGCGCGGGTCACGCTGCGTACAATATTGCCTTGTAGTGTTGACAGACAGTTTAGTAGAGACGTTTAAACATAGCTCTGACTGTCGGACAACATTGTCTGACACGGCCCGAACGGAACATATCGGTGTCACCCATCATTGTCCGACATGGCCTGAATGGAATTTATCATTTTATTTCGTGGCGTTATACGTGTTAAGCAATTCAAATTCAAATTTGACGGTCACCGTAGCCTAGTTGGTAGTGCACCTGCCTACGAAGCCGGTGGTCCTGGGTTCGAATCCCGGTAAGTGCAAATATTTGTGTGATGAGCACGAATATTTGTTTCTGAGTCATGGATGTTTTCTATGTATATAAGTATTTATCTATCTATATAAGTATGTATATCGTCGCCTGGTACCCATAGTACAAGCTTTGCTTAGTTTGGGGCTAGGATGATCTGTGTGACATTGTCCCTAGATATAAAAAAAATATGTTTCAGTTTGTGAAACATGGTCAAATAACAAGTTTCCTATTTGCCTGATATTAGGAAGTTACCACATACGCTTACTAACAAAATTGTAACGCACAACTTGCCAAACCATCTCATCCTTATAAAGAATTCTGGCAATCTCACTCACAACCAATTATATAACATTACGAGTATGTTTCGGCGTTATCGTACCGTTTGTTCCGGCTTTACCTTACATATAAACTGCTTGGTGCCAAACCTACCATACCACCAAGCGTTTTGAGTTATGCACACGAGCACACGTATTTTCCAGCTAGCGGTGAAGAATTAGTATTTTCTTCATTCGCACAAATTTTAGCAGTCATAAACTGAATGCGCGGAGTCGTACAAACGGTGTACTCGACATAGTTTCTTAAAATTTCGTATAATTATATACAGACGATTTAAACATTTCAAGTCAAATCCTTACCGTATAGATAAGATAAATACACTTTATTGTACACCATTTACACAACACAATTTATGATAAAGTTAATTATATTAAAAAAAGGTACAATTGGCGGTCTTGTCGCTTACAGCGATCTCTTCCAGACAAAGCGTATAGTGAATGCCTGCAGATACAATTTCTAGTTTTTTCTTTTTATAGAGACAACGCCCGCATTACAAGAATTAATCTCTGCTTGGGGACTTTACAAACATGCAATTCATGGACAAAGTACATCCATATTCAGAGCAACTATGTGTAAATGATGACCGGAGCGGGATCGAATCCGAAACTGGGGAATATAAGACAGGCGACCTATAGTTTTATGTACTCCCCAAAGAACTAGTGTCAAACACCGCTTTCCGGGCTGGTACTGTGTGTTCCTGTTGGCTTGTATTAATCAACGGTAATCATAATATAAGTACACTCATCATCATCATCATATCAGCGGAAAGACGTCCACTGCTGGACAAAGGCCTCCCCCAAGGATCTCCACGATCGCCGGTCCTGCGCATTGGTACACTGTATCTATGAAATTATCTTTTGAAAAATATAAATGATAATAATTCGTTGCCAGTGCTATGCGGTCGGTAGTGTAAAATTATTCTTAGGATCTACTTATTTACATTGTTAATTTACCGAATATTCATAGACACTGCTGGTATTCAACTACCTGTTTATTTAACAAAGGTGTTGATGTTAAGTTCTGAGTGATTGTTTTTACCTTAACTAAACAAAACTTTAACGTAACTGCTCAACCGTTTTGATAAATTTATAGGTGGGAGAGCGTTCACGACTTTCTAAGTTCGGTTAGTTTGATTCCTGTTAAGAATAATATTGTTATTTGATTGTGTATAATAATTTATTGACTACCGGATGGATGATTGAACCGGGATTGTGCTACCACCACGGATCTGCGGCGTTCAAATAAATAAAGGTTAAAAATGACTTAATCAATCGTTAAATCGGCTTCGACGTAAAAAATTGATTCTGGGGCAATTATGACGTCACATGTGTTCATGAAAGCCGATTTAACGATTGATTAAGTCATTTTTAACCTTTATTTATTTGAACGCTATCCCGATGTTCGGCGACTTAGCCGGTAACCCTCCTGGTAGAGACGAGGAGAGTATAGTTTATTGCACCGATTGAAATATAGCGTTGTAATTTAAGCTGGAAGACGCCAGATACAAGTAGAGCAAAACCAGCAATTGTAGAGATCTTTACGAGTGGCCTACTCGTATATTCAGAAGTGGCCTTTCGGTGTATGCGTTGATGATGATATGAGGCATAAACGTTGGTCTTATTGTTAATGTAGTAATCTCCGACCCTGCATGGAGTACTGCTCTCATCTTTGGGACGGCTCCGCAAAGTATCAGCTAGACTCTTTGGATTCGATAGACAGACGCGCTCGCAGTATAATCGACGATAGAGACCTAACAAGTAAAAAGCTGCAAAACTTGGATCATCGGCGTCAGGTTGCAAGCTTATCGATTTTCTACAGGCTGTTTTATGGAGAATGCGCTCATGAACTCCATGAACTTATCCCTCCATCTCCCTTTTTTCATCGGACTACAAGGCGTCAGGAGGCTCTCCACTGCTATGTCGTTGACATCCCATTATGCCGTACGAAGCGTTTTGCTTCCTCTTTCATCATACGCACAGCTAAGCTGTGGAACAACCTCCCAAATGACGTGTTTCCAGACTCATATAACATGGGTTTATTCAAGGTTGGAGTGAACAGGCATCTTATGGGTACGCGCGGTCCACCCTCGATCACATCTTCACTTACCATCAGGTGAGATTGTGGTCAAGCGCAAACCCATTTGGCATAAAAAAAAAATCTCCCCCTGAGAACTAATGAATGAAACAAAGCACTGCAGTATAAGGAACGGTGGTTGGTAGTGCATTTACGTAAATAAACCTCTGTAGTATAAAAGATTATAAGCGAGACTAAAATGTAACCGATCGGGGAACGGAACCCAATTGAAAGTGAACCTTATGCTTTTGTGATAAAGTTGAAAATCTATAAAAGAAATTTGACAAATTGGGGTAGTTGGATGTGTTGGCGTCTGTACATTTAAAAAAGTAAACCTAATATAATAGATTATAAGCGAAATTAAATAGTAACTGATTGGGCAACGGAACTGTTACTTCATAAAACATGCAACGTTGCAAGCAAGGGTTAAATTATAAAAAGCCGGCCAAGTGGGAGTCGGACTGACGCATGAAAAACGAGCAAAAATATCACATTTGTTGAATGGGATCCCCCTTAAATATTTATTTTATTTTGTTTTTTAGTATTTGTTGTTATAGCGTCAATAGAAATACAACATTTGTGAATATTTCAAATGTCTAACTTTCACGGTTCATGAAATACAGCCTCATGACAGACCGACAGCTAGACAGTCTTAGTAATATGGTCCCGTTTTACCCTTGCGTACGGAATCCTAATAAAAACAATCTCTCTGGACTGATATCTAAACCCAAAGATGTCAAAATCACGGGTAGCAGCAGATACGTAAGAATCCGTCCATTTGTACCTGCGATGATGAAGTCGCTTAAAATACCGGACTTAGAATACCAAAAACATTATATCTGGTTCACAATTTGGCATGAGCGCGCTGGCCATATTATGATCTCTTTGCTGTCAGACAAGTTAAGCTAAGGGTTCTGGTTGTTAATTATTTACTGTCGGTCTTCGTTGTAATTATCAGGTATTAAAAGTGCGGTAAAGGCCTTGTTATACCGCCTATGAAGGCCTTATTATTTGATCGTTGTAACGGAATAAAACCTAATTTAAAAACCATTTCATTCACTTTGAACTACAAATTTGGATGGACAAATAATTATGCTCGTGTAAGATTTGCGGAAAGATTCTGTTTTAAATTAAAAACGTTAATAATGGTTAGTTTATTAACATAGCAACTTTGAAATGAGATAAATAATAATACGGGTAAATTACTCTGCACCTATACAGAGTGGCCGAGGAGTTGACGTTTAAACGTAAAAAGTATCTAAAACTTTATGACTCTCCCCATTTTTAGGGTTCCGTAGCCAAATGGCAAAAAACGGAACCCTTATAGATTCGTCATGTCTGTCTGTCTGCCCGTCCGTATGTCACAGCCACTTTTTTCCGAAATTATAACAGCACTCTTGAAACTTGGTAAGTAGATGTATTCGGTAAACCACATTAATATTTTTACGCAAAAATAGAAAAAGAACAATAATTTTGGGGGGTCCCCATTCATAGAACTGAAACTCATTTTTTTTTTCATCGTTCCCACACATATTAGTACATGGTCGTACATGGTAGTCTATGGATAGGTCTTTAAAAATGATATTGAGGTTTCTAATATCATTTTTTTCTAAACCGAATAGTTTGCGCGAGAGACACTTTCAAAGTGGTAAAATTAGTGTCCCCCCCCCCCTGTAACTTTTAAAATAAGAGAACGATAAAACTAAAAAATATATATGACCATGCAAACTAACAATGAAAATTGGTTTGAACGAGATCCAGCAAGTAGTTTTTTTTAAAACGTCGTAAATTGTAAACCACAATTTGCTTTCATTTAATCAACTGAAATACTTGCTGCTACGGAACCCTTCATGGGCGAGTCCGACTCACACTTGGCCGGTTTTAGATTTTGATACTTTGAAAATTTATGAGTCCTCAGCTCAAACCCTAATTTTGAACTTTCGAATGAATCCTAAGTCAGTTCTGCAATGATTTGACAAACGATACTTTTTAGGGTGTTAGGTTAAACTATGCTAATTAGTTATCACAAAAAAACTGAACCAGATATGTTAGGTGAAATTTACGAAAATAATCATAAAAATATTCTATCTCGAAAACTACGCAAAAACACGAACCAAAGAACATACATGGGGGTGATTCGGATAGGTACTCCTCATTATAAAGTATCAAAATTATGCGTTTCAACGTCAACGCCTCGGCCAGCCTATATATTGCAAATGTAACTGATCCATATGGGATAAATAAACCAAATTCCTGGTTCCTGCTACATGTTTTTGATATTAGATCTTTGATTAAATTATCTACAAGCATCTTCGAGCTATTTCTACATATAACTTTGATATCAAAATGTTACTCACTAATAAATTAAGCTCAATATATACAAGCGGTACTAATATTACAAAACTACTTTAAGAATAAAGCATCAATGTTATGTAATTATTTCCAATTGACGAAAACACTAGTAGACGTTAGATCAAGGACACAGGCAAAAATTATGACCACTGGATGTTGACGAATATAATGACTGATTTATACTACTATTAACTAATGTCCTCCTAGCCGAATTTCGGCCACGGCGGGCAATCTCAACAGAGATTAGCCATCTGCGCGGGCCATATTATAGTGCTAAAGTGTGTGCGCACACATAGGAGCACTTTCTATTTCCATCACTCTCATGATCCGATGGGACGCCTAGCGACACGACCGGAAAGAGGTCAGGTACAGGACCGACGGCTTTACGTGCTCTCTGAGGCACGAGGGTATAATACCGCCAACTCCCAGACTTCGGGCTGATGCTGAGAAATTTTTCTTTTAAGTCCCAAAATCACTTTTGGCCCGACCCGGGATTTGAACCCAGGACCTCGTTCTCTGCGGGTGAACACGCTACCGCTAGACCAACGAGGCAGTATAAAATGTACTTGTCTTGTTCAAAATAAAAAATCGAATATACCACGATATAAATTACTTGCTCATGCTGTGATAAATGAAATATCTAATATATAAAATTTTCGTTTCACAATGTTAGTTACCTTACTCCTCCGAAACGGCTTTACTGATTTTTACCAAATTTTATATTTATATTCAGTAGGTCTGAGAATCGGCTACTATCTATTTTTCATATCCCTAAGTGATAAGGGTTGTTCACCCTTAACATTTTCTTTTTCATTTTTGGACAATTTTTTTGTTTTTTTTTTATATAATGTGGCATTCAAAAATAAATACAACCCTATATACCCTTATATCACCAACCCCTATACGAAGAAGTCGCGGGTAACAGCTAGTTATTTATAAAACAATTATTCAGTTGATTGATAGGATATTATTATTAGTGCTACTCGTAGCTGTGGGGAGAAATATTAATTGGATCCATTTGTTAAAATGAAATATCCATATCTTGAAGTATTTTTAAAAATAATAAAAATAAAAAAGGTTTTTATTTACGTAGACTTTAAAAAAGCGCTTGTAAATAGTCAGAACATGTTCGTAGTAATATATAATTAATTTATAATTATTTCTAGGTACATATAGATATTTAGGTACACGGATTGTAGGAAATAATTTACAATAAGATTTATTTTATAATAGTAACGATATTTAATTAACTTAAATTAAGTTATTGTCAAGGATCATGTGTAGGTTTAATTAACTAAATTTTAAATTTTCAGTTCCAACATGACATTTAAGCACAAGGGTCTCGCTCTGTGGTGTTATGGCGCTGCTGCTGGATAATAAAAGGGTGTCCAAATTAGGTTTTCAAGATCTCTCTATCGTCTATACTTTTTAGGGTCCCATACCCAAAAGGTTAAACGGGACCCTATTACTAAGTCTTAGCTGTCTGTCCGTCCGTCTGTCACCAGTCTATATCTCATGAACCGTGATAGTTAGACAGTTGAAATTTTCAGAGATGATGTATTTCTATTGCCGCTATAACAACACAAAAAAATAAAATAAAATAAATATTTAAGGGGGCTCCTATACAACAAACGTAATTTTTTATAGATAATGGTACGGAATCCTTCGTGCGCGAGTCCGACATCCGTTTTTATGCCATTTGGACACTTTAGTCCATCAATTATGTGTTTGTAAAGTACCCCACGACACAGGGGTTAATTTTCCTAGTTCGCGCGTTCCCTATAAAAAAAACTTGTGAATATTTCATAATAAAAAAAAATGGACATGGTTTCTGTAACAGCAATAGCTGTCCATCAACCACAATATACTTTTTTAATTTCCCGCAAGATAAAAAGAGCTGGGGTATTAAGTACATGATTGATCACCATCGGAGGGAAGCAAATGCCCCTTGCATTTGTCACTTTATTACAAAGACACCAACGTTAATTCTTTTATTGCTTCAGGATATCATACTGTAGTAATTGAAATTAGATAAATCATTTATTTTTTGTATGATAAATGTATGATTTTGAGGGCTTGACTTTCATTTCGACTGGCCTGACCCTAGTGGTCATCGACCCTGAATACTAAGCCAGAGGTGGAGAGTGGGTTGGATTCCCATCCGTCAAATCTGTGTTTGTCTTGAGATGAACACGATTATATACTCAATTCTTTATTGCATTCCACAATGTATGTCTAGGTGGTAGGTACAGGTGAAAAGTTCATCGTGGACCCTGTCAGGCACAGCAAAGTAGGAGAGAGGAGGATTTATTTAAGCCATTTAATATAAATTTGTATTAAATTTTGTAACTTTAATATATAATATAGTATAGTTATAATGCATTGATCAGTTATTTTATTAAGTATATAATTTATATATTTCATTTATTGTGTGTGTGTTTATCATATACTTCATTGAATTACGTGCAATTATTATTTACAATTTATCATATTCATATTTATAGATAAGCAGTAACATTTGCATATATTTCATGCTTCAGTTTAATTTAATTATATAGGTATAGTTATTTTTAGCATAAATATTATTATTATTAATTATATTTAAAAATATTAAGAAACAATTATTTTATTTAATACATATATTCATTATATGGTATTCATTATTTACCTATACATTATTATTATTATTTAGAACGTGTCACTTAAATATTATATGTATTACATATGTATTAAAATATAATATAGTATATTTATCAGTTCTGTTGTCTGGTTGTCTCATGCCAAGCACAGTGACTACGGCAAACCTCTCCAAATGGCCACGTTATAGAAACCCGGAGGAGGCCTATGTTCAGCAGTGGAATGAAAACCTTCAGAATTTCTATGTTTTTTAAGAGTTTTAGGGATAATACTAGTGGGTGGATGATATTACTATTCGTACTTTATAGACTGTCTAAAAACTAGACTGAGCTATTGTTATATTGGTATTTAGCATGTTTTTCTGAGATAGTTACCTGAATATTATGGGTGGTGGGCACTACTAGTATTTAGTTATTCGCTAGTATGTTCTTGTAATGTATTTTACATTGTTTATATAATAAACTAGAACACGCTTATGTGAATGCAATAATATATCTTTGCGTAAACATCAGGAACCTTTAGAGGCGTAATAATAAAATAATAATAAAAAGTATTTATTCTCTCCTCACAAGATGAACGTTATAATAATATATTTAACTTAATGTAGATCTTAATTAGTTCAACTTTGTGACGGACTGGTGCCTGATTTAGGTTTTTAACAAAACCTGTATTACAGGTCACCAGGAAATAATATATTATTGTAAGACAAATGCGTAAAATAACGATAAAAGTGCATACACTGACCCATAGGTCAGCGCAGACAGAGAGGAGCGCAGGGAGGAGGATTTTATTAATACACTAGAAAATCAATTTTGAAATGATTTAACTAAATACATATATGCTTGAACCCCACAAAAAAGCTCGCGCAGCCTCGGGCATATATGTTAAAGTATATACTTATGCACAATATTTAAAGTTTATTTTCTACTGCCTTAATAAAATTTCAACTGCGCTTCTCTTTGTCTGCGCCGACCCTTACAAATATTGTATTCGAAAAGTACAAGCGTATCACAAAAATATCTTCATCAAATAATAATTTATTGTGACTTCATGTTTTGTTTGAATAATATTAATAATATCTGGGAACAATGTCACACAGATCATCAATAGCCAATACTCAATACTCAATACTTTATTGCGTTCTACAAAGTTTTTATAATAGGTGGTAAGTTGTACATTGGTAAGTATCATTTGTAGACCCTGTCGGGCACAGCATAAGTGTAGGAGAGAGGAGGAAGGGCGCATTAATATTTAAATGGATAACTAAATGTTTTCATCTTTTTTGCAGGAATACTTTGTGTTTCTTTAAGTGCTAATGTTGAGTGTGTGTGTGTCTTTAATATTGTAAATGTGTTTTAATATATATAAGTGAAATAGTTTAACTGATAGAATAAAAAAAACATATTGGTATATATATTATTATTTGCATTTATCATTGAAAAATTCACTTAAATCGTAATATGTTTTATTTAATAAGAATTGTTTTAATTTGTAATTGAATCTCTTTATTTTGGTTTCGTTTCTTATATTTTCAGGTAACTTATTGTATACTTTTAAGGACATAACTAGGGTACTAGAGGCATGCATTTCTAGTTGTGAATTAGGTAGAGTTAGCCTATTTTTGTGTCTAAATGAATATTTCTTTTGAATGTCATCTCTTTTGCTGTAAAAGTCTGGATGTGCACGTACAAATTTGCATAGTTCTAAGATGTAGATACTGGGTAATGTGAGGATTTGTTGATCTTGAAATCCTAGCCCCAAACTAAGCAAAGCTTGTACTATGGGTACCAGGCGACGATATACACACTTATATAGATAGATAAATACTCAAATACATAGAAAACATCCATGACTCAGAAACAAATATTCGTGCTCATCACACAAATATTTGCACTTACCGGGATTCGAACCCAGGACCACCAGCTTTGTAGGCAGGAGCACTACCAACTAGGCTACGGTGACCGTCAATGAATGAAAGAATGAATAAGTTATTTTATATTAGTAATATGATCTCATCTATAGAGTACCTACATTATATAAATATTCACATTATACCACGGTACATAGGTTGGGAGAAGCACTAAAGCGCATATGTAAACAGGCTCGTAGAACAGGTGAAACCAATGTGGTAGACGTGACGATTTTCATCAACAAGTCAAGTACATGTTGTGCCACAAGAAACGATTTATTTACTTTAGCTAATGCTAAGACATTAATAATAGCTAGAGATCGCAATCGTTCGAAATACGACCATTAAGGACTATAGATATTGAAGACAAATAATATTAATATTTTCCCAGTTTTGACACTCAGTTTGTCATCTCTTCTCAGTTCATCAGTGAGTTAAAAGCGTGGTACTGTGGGTAATGTTTTATTTTTATTAAAATAAATTACTTCTAATACCTAATATTTAAAAATATTAACGCTAAATAAATAGAGAAAAATAGAGAAGGAAAAGGATAGGAGTGCCGAGCGAAAAAAAAAATTGCGGAGAACGAAATTTGGAACATTTAAAGTTCATATGGGGGAGGCCCCATATGAACTTTAAATGTTCCAAATTTCATTCTCCGCATTTTTCGTAAAAAGGGATACAAAAGTTTTTGCTTCACTTATTAATATTATGATAATTGTGTTCCTGAATTAGAGTCGGCTGCGACAGCGGCCAATCTCAAAAGAGAATAGCCAGCTGGTTAGTTTACTTCGTGATTGGCATACATTCATGCAATACATGTATGTATGTATGAGTATGTCCTGCGCAAGTCGCATTCTCTATCCTCATCTCATCCTCCAATCTAATTTTTCGGTAGCACTATTCATCACCATCGGGTGAGATCAAGAATGGAATCAATGACGGTAAGTGCTCTTTTGAAGTAAAACTTCTTTACGCAGCCTTGACTTGGAGAGTAAGCTGGTGAATGGGTTGCGAAAAGTGTGATTGGACGAGGCGAACGGAAGTTGGAAGTTAAGAGGGAGATGTAAGTTAGTGAAGATAGAGAGAGTGAGAGAGACGTTACGGCAATAAAGATAGGTAGGTAAAAGTTTCGTATATCTAAGTTTTATTACAGTAGTATGCTCTAAATCACACTCGTTTTTGTTCATGGTAGGATGGATATTATTTAACGATCAAAACATAATATAATCTATTGTATTTATTTCCCGTGCGTATTACGATTATAAAAAGATTTCCCTTTTTCATTCTGAACTACAGGCGTGTAATATCACTAAATTTGATTTTTTCGTGTTTTTGATTTGTGAAAAGCTGAGCTCGAAATAAAACGCGATGAGCTGAAAGCCGGACAACCCGCGACTATATCAAATTGGTTTTCGGCAAATAACCTTCTATTGAACGCAGTGAAGACCAAATGCTTATTGCCGAAGGTGTTCCAAATTAAACCAACGGTTGCACTCATATTGAAAAATTATCCGCCAAATTAAGTTCGGCTACTTATGCAATTTGGAAAATTAGACAATTATCCGACAAACCAAATGCTAGACTACCTACTATATTTTGCTTACTACCATAGCATTATGTCTTATGGCAGGCTACTGTGGGGCTCAGCTGCTGACATAAATATGCGAGTGCGAGTCGGACTCGCCCATGAAGGGTTCCGTAGCAGAAAGTATTTCAGTTGATTAAATGAAAGCAAATTGCGGTTTACGATTTATGAAGTATTAAAAAGAAACTTCTTGCTAGATCTCGTTCAAACCAATTTTCGTTGTTAGTTTGCATGGTAATGAACATCATATATTTTTTTTAGTTTTCATCATTCTCTTACTTTTGAATTTACAGGGGGGTGGGGGACACTCATTTTACCACTTTGGACGTGTCTCTTACGCAAACTATTCAGTTTAAAAAAACCGGCCAAGTGCAAGTTGGACTCGCACATGAAGGGTTCCGTAGCAGCAAGTATTTCAGTTGATTACATGAAAGCAAATTGCGGTTTAAAACGTATTAAGAAAATACTACTTGCTAGATCTCGTTTAAACCAATTTTCGTTGTTAGTTTCCATGGTAATGTACATTATATATTTTTTTAGTGTTATTATTCTCTTATTTTAGAAGTTACAGGGGTGGGGGGGACACTCATTTTACCACTTTCGAAGTGTCTCTCGCGCAAACTATTCAGTTTAGAAAAAAATTGATATTAGGAACCTCAATATAATTTTTGAAGACGTATCCATTGACACCACAGATGTATGGATACGGTGAAAAAAAAATTTTTGTGTTTCAGTTCTATGTATGGCGACCCCCCAAAATTATTGTTCTTTTTCTATTTTTATGTAAAAATGCAGTTTACATCTACTTACCAAGTTTCAGCAGTACAGCTCTTATAGTTTCGGAAAAAAGTGACTGTGACATACGGACGGACAGACAGACAGATAGACATGACCAATCTATAAGGATTCCGTTTTTTGCCATTTGGCTACGGAACCCTAAAAATGATATTAAAAACCTCAATATCATTTTTGAAGACCTATCCATAGACACCCCACATGTATGGATACGATGAATTTTTTTTTGATTTTCATTTCTTGGTATGAGGACCCCCCAAAATTATCGTTCTTTTCCTATTTTTGTGTAAAAATCTTAATGCGGTTCTCCGAATACATCTACTTACCAAATTTAAATATAGTTTCGGAAAAAAGTGGCTGTGGCTTACGGACGGACAGACAGACATGACGAATCTATAAGGGTTCCGTTTTTTGCCATTTGGCTAAAAGAGGAGTCAGGACTATTTAGGCAGTCGCGATTCTCTTCGAAGTTTCTTTAATATATGAGAATATAATGTTTTCAAATAGTCCGCTGGGGATTTTATAGCCATATAGACATGAGTAATCTATTACATTATTACAACTGTCTGTAATAAAACAAATATTTACATACTCTTTCAATTCAGAACTGTTGGTTCCGTCCCAAAATTATTAATGTTACTGTAATTTTGAAGTTTTTTGTTTCCCTTGCTAAGGCTTGTCAGGTATTGATTTTAGGTTTTATCAAACCTAAAATAAATACCTGATAAGACAACCAATTCTGTGTTTGCCTGAGAAATAATTTCAGCAAGAGGACCGACCAACTTTCTTGTAGGTATATGCCTCATTAGTCGGTGCAAGTCCGAAATACCCACCCGCAGACTCTTTTTGCGGGTGGCATGCGAAAACACTCCCCCTGCCTTATCAAAATAAAAAAAAAAAGTTATATGCCTCATGTTTCGCTCGAGAGATTCATCTGGGCCGTGTTGTTTTACAGCTGATGTGATGATGATGATGATGATAATATATCCTGTGAGGTGGGATAGTCTCTATTAATATTAAATGATGAAAAGATTTATCTACCTCTCTATACATATACCATCACGTCAGCCGATTATTCTCCGTTGTACAAAAGCTTCCCCAACGAAATTGGAATATGCCATGACTCTATTGACAGAGAGACCCTTTTTTATTTTTTTTTATTTTTTTGATAAGGCAGGGGGAATGCTAATGCATGCCACCCGCAAAAAGTGTCTGCGGGTGGGTATGTCGGACTCGCACCGACTAAACCTAACCTGCCATGGACTTCTTCTGGCGCCTGGTAGGGGGAGCCTCGGGAACGCGGGTATGCTGCTCCGGTGCCCCCTTTTGCGCCGTGTCCCAGATGGTCGAGACACGCACCCGGGGAGAGCTGTGGGTTGCCCTCCCCATTTGCCGACTCCTGCCAGTACGGCACAGCGACTGCGCCACAAACAGTTCGCTGTCTTCCCAGGGCTGCTTGCACGTGGCGGCAGTAGAGGACACTTCTCATACTGCCACCGCTTCCCGAGGGGAGTAGGGCTAACGGCTACCGCCGCCGCCCCGACGCTTCTACGACGCGTCTACGAGCGGGGTCGGCTCGTTCCCGATCCCGCTCGGCGGCCTCCTTCTACAGAGACCCTGCGCCTTTACTCTGGTAGATGGGTTTCATTCGGGGAGACTTCTACGCCTCCCACGTGATAATATAGATTGATGCTATTTGTAGCCATCAGAAGTTTGTAAAAGCGGCTAACACGTAAAAGCGTTCAAATTTCTCAGCAGGCAATTATGCGCTGGCGTAGCTGCGGGCTAGTATTGATTATTATATTAATTTTGTACATATGCGTGTTATCCTACAAAAATAATTCTTGATCACTGCGCAAATAAACGATACGATTATATCGCTCGTATTGTTTAACGTGACGCAATAACTACTCGGCGCTGATGGCGTATATCATAATGGAAATAAAATAATACACCGGAACTTAGCAGACACGTTCATACTTAATATTTTTGTTTAATTAAACGCAAAGTGCAATTAATAAAAAGTAAAAAAATAAATAATAAAAATAGTGAAAACGTGTGGCGCAGCGGTTAATACAGTCACCTCACCACTTCGTGTCCCGGGTTCTCAAGACACTTCCAAAGTGGTAAAATGTGTTTTTGTGTGTATACAATAATTGTATATCCTATAATATGCAGGAGCGCGCCTGATGCCAACTGAATTCCGGGCTTCAATCTATCATCTACCATGTTCAACGTCTGCTATAGAATAAAAAGGCTGAAATTACGAATTCGCACATTATGGAATAGGTAATACAATACAAGTATGGAAAATGCGAGCAAGCAATTTGGAACCTACATACAAACTGAAATTATTTATGTTATATTCATTTATTCACCTTTATTTATATATACCCATCAAAAGTGTCTAGCGATCATGCACATTTTAAACTATAAAAATATCCAATGAAATTTTACTAAATCTAGTCTTCTAGTCTTCAATGCATTCTTACTTTAGTTCTATCAAAATAAGACTTAAATATTGCTAAGTTTATTCAGTATACTTAATTTTTACTAAATACTTAAAATGTTAAATTAAAAGTATTCAAAATTTTCTCGTATTGGTAATGTTCCCAGAATATTTGGCAGCATTACCACGCTGTACGGCAATACTTGTTGGGCAAAATATTAGGTCTTTACCTATGAAATTGCCGTTCTGCAGTACTGGCCATTTCAAATCAAAATAATTTTTGTTTGGCTAAGAATTCTAATTTCAAATTAATTTTATTTTAAAAACATGGATTCTTTTTTCCAAAAGTAGTCATTTCTTTATTGATTAGTGTTACATTTTCATCGCATTTCAATCTTTTTCGTCATCATGGATACGTTAAAAATTCGAGTAATTATGGAATATGAGTACCGTCGTGGCAGCAACGCGGCACAAGCGGCACGCAACATCAACGACGTTTACGGAGCTAACACTACAAACCAACGCACCACCTGTTATTGGTTTGCTCGCTTCCGTTCTGGAAATTTCGACCTGAAAAATGAACCTCGCGGTCGTCCGAAGACTTTGGTCGACAATGACGAATTAAAGGCGGTTGTGGAAGCTGATGATACACAATCTACGGCTGAATTAGCAGCAGCTTTCGACGTTAGCGTCAAAACAATATTGGTCCATTTGCGTCAAATTGGCAAGGTAAAAAAGCTTGACAAATGGGTGCCCCACGAACTCAATGATCGCCAGCGCGAAGTACGCGTCGAGACGTGCCTTGCACTGCTCAACAGACACACAAATGAAGGAATTTTGAACCGCATTGTTACCTGCGATGAAAAATGGATTCTGTTTGATAACCGCAAGCGCTCAGCAAGTTGGTTGGATCCTGGTTCAGCACCTAAACAATGCCCTAAACGAAAACTTACCCCTAGAAAAGTGATGGTCACTGTTTGGTGGTCTAGCGCCGGTGTGATTCATCACAGCTTCTTACCAAACGGGGTGAGCATTACTGCAGATGTGTACTGTGAAGAACTGAGCACAATGATGGAGAAGCTGGCGCATCTCCAACCAGCATTGGTCAATCGCTCGTCTCCGCTGCTCCTGCACGACAACGCGCGACCTCATACTGCACAGCAGACGGTCTCCAAGTTGCAAGAACTGGGGTTGGAAGCTCTCCGTCATCCGCCCTACTCACCAGACCTTGCGCCTACAGACTACTACTTTTTCCAGAATTTGGATAACTTCTTGGCGGGAAAAAATTTCAATACCCGAGAGGCAGTACAAAATGCCTTTGAAGAATTTGTTGCCTCCCGTCCAGCTGATTTCTTTAAGAAGGGCATCAATAAACTGCCACTGCGATGGCAAAGATGCATTGATTGCATGGGTGATTACTTCGATTAATACAAATAAAAAAATTCATGAAAAAAATTCGTTTAAATTTTTTCATACAAAACGGCAATTTCATAGGTAAAGACCTATTATATGCCACCATTCGGGGAACCTTTCGCCTCAACAAGGCGACAATAAAGGCGTGCAGCTATATATTTATATACAATTTTGGCCGCTGGTCCCCATGGCCTTAATGTTACCACCCCAAAAAGCACAAATATGCATCCTTTAATTCCTATGTTAAAGTTAACAGCTTTTACTTATATATTATAAAAATTTGATATTTTCCTCTATGGTGGTGATGCGAGATCATCCTCCATGGAGCATGGCGCTCAGCTACGCTGCTGATGACACGATAGCGTGATCAGAGGCGGGTTATGAAGCTCTGTGTGTGTAGTGTCAAAGTGACACTCACAGAACGTCTGGAACCAGCTTGTAACATTCCAACGGTTCAATTCCGATAGAGAAATTGGTATGGTTATGAATAAAGTCATTAAACGCTGTTATAGGAATCCTGATTGAGGGTTAATTAAATAAATTTAATCAAAATTCTTTATTCAAATAGCGAAATTTACCAAAAAAACAGTAAGTAATCTTATTATAATGTATTGTACAATGTTATTGATCTCTGGACACTTTGATGTGTGTATAAGGCTTAAAATGAAAACGACTAGCTGGAAATCTAAGGGCGGGACCTTTATTCAAAATGCCAGTTTAATAAGTTAAAAATATAATTTTCTTGTACCTTATACAAAATATAGCTAACTCATCTCCTTTGAACTTTGAATCTGTTATCTGCTTCTAACTACATCCATCTTAAGTGCAGTTAGTAGGTTTGTATGTTGTTTGAGCTCAAAGGAATGAGTTGATTATGGCTGTTTAGTAGCCTCGGGGCTTTTATGCAGGCAAGAGAAGGGATGCATGATAAAAAGTATTGCTTTAATTATTTCTCCCTTTTATGAATATTTTGTACCTAGTCTTGCCTTATTTTCGGTCCAAACTTGTTAGATGATAGTACGTTTAATTGATTAACATAATTTAAGTCGATTCGGTTCTATTTATATTCATCATCATCATCATATCAGCCGAAAGACGTCCACTGCTGGACAAAGGCCTCCCCCAAAGATCTCCACAATATCCGGTCTTGCGCTATCCGCATCCAGCGATTATTTATATTAACTTCACATAATATAGCAGTAAAATATAGAAATAGATGAAAGGCGCCATTCACCTATTTATTTTTATCTTATTACTTTATTTATATCTCTTTAGAAAAAAGTCTAAAATTTATATTTTTAATTATTATGATAGTCCATCAAGTCGAATAATTGTAATTCTTTCAAAGTGGGCATTATTTTAAAATACCTCATCATATTTTGCTTGTTTGCTGGGCATGTTTATATGGGTAACAGATTCTGATTCATGTAATTTGTTATAATATTTATTTTCTCATAATAATTAATATTTTATGTCTTAGCAAAATATAGGACTATCTATATTTAATTACACAAACTACAAGTAAAAAAATGCACTCAGGTCACCGGCAGTGGGTAGGGTGCCTTAAAACTGGCAATTTTACCTCGTTTTATTGCCAAATAGCTGTGCCCCGCGGTTTTACCCGCATTAAATTTTATAAACTATTATAGCTCCTCCCCCGTAGGTGATAGCGTGATAATATGTAGCTTATATGTTGACCCGACTTCTCAGTAATATTCATGCAAAATTTTAAGTAAATCCATGCACGACTTATTGAGTTTAGCCCGGACATACTTACAGACAAACATACATACAGACAAAAATTCTAAAAGCTATAACTTTGGCTTTGATTTCGACTGTAGATCACGCCCCAAGTATCCTTTAAAAAAAATATTCTATTTACAGTTTTGAATTTTCTATGATTTTATCATATGTATAGATATAGATATGAATGGCCTAGGTCAACGCAAGTCCTCGAGTCACTCGAAGTTTAAATGAGAGGTCTGGACAAGTTGCTTACAAATGTACTCTAGTTTCCCAAAAAGAAGGAAAATATACCCATCACCTACGAATGCATTCACCGTTTGAGGGCCTCTGCTACGTAGATCTGTAACAACCGCCAACCGTGAAATATCTAGGACGTAGGGAGGTGTCAGTGTGTACCTATCTAAAGATGTGGACATAATGAACTTTTTTGAACAATCTATCACCACCTAATTATTACCGCACTTTATGCTTGTCGAGAGCAAACTAAAGCTCAATAAACACATGAAAGGTGCAGAGCATCCACTAATCTGATTCCACACGATTTATATTAAAAGTCGTAACTGTTAGTCCGAAGATGAGTCCCGAGCCGGACAAATACGCGCTGGACAAAACTATTGTGCCCACTTCTTGAGGGCCTCAAAACGGGACTGCCTTTAGCTACTTACATTAGCATCAATTTATTAGCGGCGACAAAATGTTCTATACCTAACCTATATCCATTACGTAAGGCCTGTCAATACATACATCATACTTTCTTGGGAAGTTCTTTTAATATTCCGACTACATCATTAGATCTCGAACTATGGTAAAATTTTATTATATAGGTAGATTTCACCTCAGTCAAATATACTTAAATGAGATTGAAAAATAAATAACAAATTTCAAACCGGAAGGACAGAGACTCGTAAACACAAATGAAGTCTATTAATTTAAATCCTGCAAATATATAAACGTACACTGTTTTAACAAAATAAATGTCGCAATATTTTATTTAACGAAGTATGATCGATCACTTATGATATCATCGTACATCACTCTTGATAACGCATAAAGAATAATGAACGTTATTCCGTTTGAATTTATAATTTTATAAAAAGTGTGTTCCTTCGTTTGGGAAATAACGGTTAGATTATGATAACCTTAAAAATAACAGAAATTAGAATAACTGCCGTGTTTGTTAAAACCAAAACACAACAATAAACCAGGTGTGTTCTTCTTTGGTATTACCCCTTAGTGTCCCGGATTCGATTCCCGTGCAGGACAAATATTTGAGTGACCCATAAATAGTGTACTGAGTCTGGATGTATAAAGTACCCACACAGGGATTCATTTCCCTAAAGCGGGGGTTGTCTTTAGTAACTAAAAAAAAGAATGTCTTCATTTTAATTTTTGTGACGCGGGAAGCCTCAGGATGCAAGCAGTGTAAGATCGGCCATTGTGATGATGGCATATGATGATGATGATGAAGATGATTATATTTTGATATTTCTTACATTATATAATCGAAAATAAATAAAATTAACATGATAAGGTTGCAGTTTCAATTGAGCGGACAATTTGAAAGCAAAACAAGAAGGTTGTTAACCAAAACTACATTGAATTGTTTATCAACAACAAGAATTTACTGCAAAGCAAGCTTAACATAATATTCATTTGTTGTTCTTATGCTATGGATAATACCAGAAAATACAAAGTGATACCCACGGATAAATTATTTGCTACAAATTGAGTATATAGATTTATTATGAAGAAATTCTTTAAATTTAAATAATCAATTGCCTAGCTGAAGTGGCAGTGGGCAGGGCACATAGTTCGTTAAACCGATGGTTGCTGGGGCAGACATTAAGTGACGACCACGAAACGGAAGATGCAGCCTGGCCAGGCATCTTGTAGGGGGCCTGCCCACGCTACGACTTCCGGTGCGTCGTCGCCACTCTAGAACCTTTCTGCACCAGCGGCCGTTGGAAGATTTACGTTGTCTATGTTTAGTGTATGTTGTGCATGCCTTTAATAGGTGTACATATAAAGATTGAATTATATAGTGAGCTAAGTATTTAAATGTTGTGTATATATACTGTTGGTGTGTCTATAATAAATAAATAAGATATTTATATAGGTATTTGGAATATTAAAAATACACATAAATGACGACTGAACGTAATCAATCACAACTATTGATTGATTACCCTTAGTTATTCTGGTGTTAATAGCCGTGTCGTAATTTACGTGAGTTTTATCTATATTTACTATTCATACGTGACAATGACACAATGACATGTCATCAATATGACGTATGAATAGTTAATATAGATAGATATGTTAATGACATACAATTAATTCTATCTATGAAATCATAACTATTTGTGAGACCCATAAATAGGTTTTCTGACTTGTCAATTTAATTTTTTTAAACTACCCCGAGACCTAGCTGACCCTAGTGCGGGCGTTGTGCTATTAAAAAAAGGAAATTATGTTTGTATTTGAGAACAATTATATTCAATTGTGTGCCACTATGTAATATAAATATGGAGTTACCACGATGTGAACCACATCACCATTAATGTATTAGTTATTATTTGACGAGCCGGTTGGCGTGGATGGTAAATGCATGCCTTCCACGCCGCAGGTCGTATGGGTTCATTTCCTACCTAGGACAGATATTTATAATGCACACAAACAATGTACGTTTGTCACGAGTCTGGGTGTAATCTATACATATAATAAAATCGTAGGAAAGTCAAAACTGTACATTGAATATTTTTTTAAAAGGATACTTGGGGCGTGATCTATAATCGATATCGAAGCCAAAAATATAGTTTTTAGAATTATTGTCTGTGTGTCTGTTTGTCTGTATGTATGCCCGGGCTAAACTCAAAAAGTACTGCATGGATTTACTTCATATTTTGAATGAATATTACTAAGAGGTCGGGTCAACATATAGGCTACATATTATCACGCTATCACCTACGGGGGAGCAGCTATGATAATTTATAAAATTTATCGCGGGTAAAACCGCGGGGCAAAGCTAGTTATCTATATTAGTATGTATTTACAAAAAGAAAAGTCGTATGTATAAGGCTCTGCTTAGTTTGGGATCAGATAGCCATGTGTGAATAATATCCCAGGAGATTTTTATTATTAGTACGAGTGACACGAGGAGCTAACATAGTGAAAACTATAACGGGTAACTCATCGGCCTCAGCCAACAGTTTCAATCTGTTCAGGGAAGCATCTTCAGGGCGAATGTGACCTGCACCACGTCTCGTCCCGTCTCGCAATCGCAACCGTTTCAATTTACTCACGTAAGTAATAAAGTGTGTGCTTAATTACGTGAATAAGTTGAAACTGTTGACCGAGTCCAAGATAAAATTAATTATGTTAGTTACCCGTTACAGCTTTATTCAATTAATTGATTAGTATAATAAACTACACATTAATAATAATATCTGGGGACAATGTCACACAGATCATCCTAGCCCCAAATTAGTTTGGGGCTAGGATGATCTGTGTGACCATAGTACAAGCTTTGCTTAGGCAAAGCTTGTACTATGGGTACAAGGCGACGATATACATGCTTATATAGATAGATAAATACTTATATACATAGAAAACATCCATGACTCAGAAACAAATATTCGTGCTTATCACACAAATATTTGCACTTACCGGGATTCGAACCCAGGACCACCAGCTTCGTAGGCAGGATCACTACCAACTAAGCTACGGTGACCGTACGATACGTCCTGGTACATTAATTCTAAGTTGTAATCACATTTAGTATTAGACATTGACTCTACTATTATGAAGGATAAAAATAAATACTTCATCTGTACTTAATAAGGTATATAAACAACACCACACAACACAGGGTCTAAAAATGTCAGTTCCTTTTTTTTGTTATTTGGGATCAGTACCTAAAATATAACTTAGTTGCTAAATTTATAGTTTGTTATTTTGTAGCTAAATTTAGTTAGTGATATTTCAAATACAGTTGTCAGCAAAAATGTATGAAATGTAGGTTCATAAATAGTTTCGAATTTTACGAGCTAGAGACCCGTGACATATAGTCGATGAGAGAAATAGTCAGCATAGAGCTATTATAGGTACATAGCATTGTAATCAAATCTTTAAAATTTCCTATAATTCTAAATGTCATTTTAAACCTGAAATTCAACACAATATTTTTATGCATGAACATGTCTGTTTGTCCTTAGTCTGGTTGTAATTATCTATATAGATAGTTAATAAGGCTCCGTGTTACGCATTGGGTACGCAACCTTAAAATCCCTTTTACTTTTTAGATATTAATGATATACATATAAAAATTAAATATTAATCAATATGTACCTTATAAAGGATAACGAATGATAAGTTTTCACATTTGTAATTGCTTAAAAGGTAGCCGTCCTTTTCATCGATGCTGTTTTTTCAATATGTTTTGAAACAATTGTGTGCTTCCATATCTAAATGTACGCCCGAAGCAGTTTCGATTTAAAGGGTGTTTTATAAAATAGTAGATGTATTTTACAATTAAAATACTCGTACTACCGGTTTTGCCGATTGATTGTACAGAAAAAGGACGGACACAAATTGGTTAATTTTACACTTTTGTTACCAATAAGTAAAATTTATATATATCTGTACATATAATAAAATCGTAGGAAAGTCAAAACTGTACATAGAATATTTTTTTAAAAGGATACTTGGGGCGTGATCATGAAAAATATTTGCCCAGTATTCTCCTGTTTTTACTTTAACCGTGAACTAATCGAATCTAAACAATCAGTTTTAATCGTGGACTCAATCTACCTACAACCCTGTATAATCTTTCATACCCCAATCAAAAGTAACAGCCCTTACATAGTCTTTTAGTTAATTTTGTATTCATGTTACACACATTGTGGTTCTAAAATAGACATCACAGTAGCAACCTTTTTTTGGAATGGAATTAGAAAAGAAAATAAATGTGATACATTCTGATTATTGGAAACTGTTAAGGAAATATTGGTGAGTTAGTCATTGACACAGAAAAGTAATCTATAAAATGGCGAATCATAAATTTCATTCTCCGGCGGAAATCGCATCTGCACCCTCAACCAATTCGGGGTAGGCGCTCAGTCTCTTTAGCTACGAACAATTCGTCGAGAGTGCCGGTTTGGACCCGCCGGATGATATAATTTATGATTTAAAATTTTAATTGTATAGCATTTATTCACAATGCACAGGGTCAAAATAGTGTACTTTAATATTAAATTTTAGTTAAATGCTATTAAAGGACAATCAAAATTTGCGAGTGTGTGACTGTGTGAGTGTGTATGTTTGTTACTTCATCACGTCTAAACGGCTGGACCAATTTTAATAAAATTTGGTATGGAATTAGCAGACACCCTAGATTAACACATAGGCTATAATTTTTAAAGTTTAACATGGGTAAAACCACGTGACACAGCTAGTATTTTTATAAAGAAATCGTGAATAATTTTACGGTATTTGACTAACTGCATCATCCTCCGTTACAATGGTTAGAAAAAGAACTGCTAATTTGATAGGACATCGTGGTCCGTCCATGGCTTAAGCAGAATACTTGCTGGATGAAATCTGGCTGGATAATTAAAATATAGTTGATATACTGGATAATTAATGGAAGGTATTTCCTATCATAAAAATATGATGATTTAACACAAAAGAGAATCTGCTTAATATACATACAAAAAAGAAGCATTTCTTCGAGTTGATTACCTTCTTTTCGAATTTGGTTAAAAATACAATTTATTTAGATTTTATTTCGTATTCATATACTCAAGTGTTTATTTTATCACGTTGTGAGTTTCGTAAAAAAGCTGGCTGTTGTTTCTTATTACGGTTGTGATCAATTTTACGATAATAATTTCAAGGTAATCAAGGTTTTTGATTAAAAACTGATCTGAATGGTACTGCTTCTTCATTCAAGTAAGTACTTATGTTTGCGAATATTTTGAATTGTAGCTCTCTATGCGTTAATTTGGGATGTTTTACTTGTAAACATCGTTTAAAATATTGTGATGGTACCGTAGCTTATAAATATGTTAAGTTTGTGTGGTAGCATTAAAGCGCGACCGTCGTTATTAACACAAGCTCCGTCATAATAATAATACCTTAATATAGACAGAACCATTGACAATATGTAGTAAAAATATTAGACTTAAACTAGATAATTAAACATAATCTCTTGACAATAACTTGATACGAGCTAGCTAAATATCATTTCTGTAATAAAATAAATTTTATAAATGTTTTCATACAAGATGTACCTAAATATCTATGTTACTAGAAATAATATCTAATGTATACAACTATATTACTACAAACATGTTCTGACTATTTAAAAGCGCTTTTTTAAAGTCTACGTGAATAAAAACCTTTTTTATTTTATTTATTTTAAGACCACTATTTTATTAATTAATGTATGAAAATTAAAAGGTTGTATAAAATAAATATTATTTCTAAATGTAGTACATGTTTTTCATAATTTATTGGTAGGTAAAGAAATAATCTCTCTTATTTAAAAGTGGATGCAATAAGACAAAAATATCTCTCTGAAAGCATCATACATATTAAAATATAATTTATTATTCTGACTTACCTACCCACCCATAATTATTAACTTATTAATCAAAATCTATTAATTAAATCTATTTACCTACTTATAAATTATAACAAATAATTTTCATAATTTATAAGTAGGTAAATAAATTGATTTATAAATTTTAAATTTAATGCAATGACACTACGTAATTAAATGATTTTTCAAACATTCTTTTGGTTATAAATTACATTTATTTTAGTCTCACTTCATCACACATGATAATTATTAACATCCAAATTATATGAAAATTGCTAGATAGAAATCTTGGACAATTAGTTTTAATTTTCTTTTGCCATGAAAATCGATACAAAAATAACATCTTTACACTTCGTCTAATAAGACTAAGTATATGGAAATTATTCATAAATTTTCTATAGTTCTGAGTGGATACAATATGTTTTAACATAAAAAAGTACTGTAAAGTTTGTAATAAAAACAGACAGTATAAATATAGGTATACTTTCTTCAGGCTGGGACATGGAAGTCGTTCATATGGTAAAATGATTTTTCTACATTTTTAGGTAGTATATTATCAATTCCTAATATTTCAGTAAATTTACAAACTAATCAAATTTTATTTAACTATTATAAAAAACTAAGTTCACTTATAGTTGCAAATAAACTTCCCATGAAATACTATTGCAACATTTTTCATTTACATTATATTTCTCTCACAATTCTGCACTTCATATTAAGTTGCACTAATATTGGTGAATATAATAAGTGAGGAATAAGGAATAAAAAACTTACGTAGGGTAGTTCTGGAGCCGTCCGTTTGAACCGAGGAAAACAGGTGTCTACTCGCGCAAACCACGCGATCCCCGCTTATATACCGCCAGCATAAAGCTCTAGATTAAAAAGTATTATGTGTTTGATACAACGTTATATTATGACGTTTTAAGAAACTTACTGTATTAAGAACGTAACATTATATGGGATTAATTAATAATTATCTGTGATCATTTATTGTTTATTATTATACCACTAGTTTATGATGCCTATCTTATATGAAAGCATCATACATATTAAAATATGATTTATTGTTCTGACTTTATCACCCATAATTATTAACTTATTAATCAAAATATATTAATTAAATCTGTTTACCTAATTATAAATTATAACAAATAGTTTTCATAATTTAAAAGTAGGTAAATAAATTGATATTTAAATTTTAAATTTAATTCATGATTTTTCAAAAAAAATTTTGGTTATAAATCACATTTATTTTGGTCTCACTTCCACGCGAACCACGCGATCCCCGCTTATATACCGCCAGCATAAACCTCTAGATTAAAAAGTATAATGTGTTTGATACAACGTCATATTATGACGTTTTAAGAAACTTACTGTATTAAGAACGTAACATTATATTGGATTAATTAATAACTACCCGTGATCATTTATTGTTTACTAGCTGCGCCCCGCGGTTTTTCCTCCTAGCCCGTAGGAGATAACGTGATAATATGTAGCCTATTTGTTGACCCGACCTCTCGGTTATATTCATGCAAAATTTGAAGTAAATCCATGCTCCGCTTTTTGAGTTTAGCCCGGACATACATACAGACAAACAGACAAAAATTCTAAAACCTATATTTTTGGCTTCGATTTCGAATGTAGATAACGCCCCAAGTATTCTTTTAAAAAAATATTCAAATTACAGTTTAGACTTTCCTACGATTTTATTATATGTATAGATTATTATACCACTAGTTTATGATGCCTATCTTAATTCGTTTTTTTGACGGGCCGTTTTACACGGTTGTGAGATACTTGCCTTTCACGCCGCAGGTCGTGGGTTCGATTCCCACCTAGGACAGATATTTGTGTGCATAAACTCTATTTTTGGTTAGTTTGTTCGTAGTCCGAAAGTAACTACTTAAATAATGTTTAAATATATCTATTATAGAGAATTTTATACGTAAAAATTACGTGGATTAATAACGTGTTTGGTGATAAACTAAAGGAGAAGGTTTAAACCAAAGTTTTATACAAAACAATACTAATACGACGGTCACCGTAGCCTAGTTGGTAGTGCTCCTGTCTACGAAGTTGGTGGTCCTGGGTTCGAATCCCGGTAAGTGCTAATATTTGTGTGATGAGCACGAATATTTGTTTCTGAGTCATGGATGTTTTCTATGTATATAAGTATTTATTTATCTATATAAGTATGTATATCGTCACCTGGTACCCATAGTGCAAGCTTTGCTTAGTTTTGGCCTAGTGTGATCTGTGTGACATTGTCCCTAGATATTATAATTATAATTATTATAATTATTATTATTACATTATTCACACACGGTCCTCTGATTCCAAACTAAGCAGAGCTTGTACTATGGAAACCAGATAACTGATATACTACATATACTATTTTTCTTTTTTAAATACATACTTATATAGATAATTTACACCCAGACTCAGGACAAACAAACATGTTCATGCACACAAATATTTGTCCCGGGTGGGAATCGAACCCACGACCTCCGGCGTGAAAGGCAGCGTATCTCCCAACCACGCCAACAGGCCCGATATTATTATTATTATTCAAAAAAATAAACGAAAACTACAGTAGTTTGGTTTTAGTGTTACAAGTAAATTACTAGTTAATATATATCTTTGGTGCCGTGTGGTTACCGGCCCAGAAATAATAACAGAGACACCACATGGTTATACTTAAAGGTGATTATGGGATACACCAGGTAGTCGAGCAGCAGCACCTCCTGTGTCCTTACTACCACCTAACTGTTGTCGCTAACTCGCATGCCAAGCGCGATGACTACGGCAGCCTGCGAATGGCTACGTTATGTAAAACTTTGGGGGAGGCCTATTTCCAGTAGTGGGAGATATCGGACAAGACAAGACAAGACAAGCTCTTTATCTATACATATAATAAAATCGTAGGAAAGTCAAAACTGTACATTGAATATTTTTTTAAAGGATACTTGGGGCGTGATCTGCATCGATATCGAAGCCAAAAGTATGTCCGGGCTAAACTCAAAAAGTACTGCATGTATTTACTTCAAATTTTGCATGAATATTACTAAGAGGTCGGGTCAACATATAGGCTACATATTATTACGCTATCACTTACGGGGGAGGAGCTATGATAATTTATAAAATTTAACGCGGACAAAACCGCGGGGCACAGCTAGTTTGCAATAAACATGGTATTAAGATGTTGGGTACAGTGTTCTATAATAATAAGTGTCCACATGTTCAGCGATACAATTATTTGTACAAATGCATGCAAAATATGTCAGTATTTCAAATACAACCAACAATAAAATAAATGTGAATTACAGTTATACATATAATTAATTTATAAATATTGTTTCTGGATGAATACTATTTTGATTAATAGTCATGTTTTAAAAATTCTCTTACGTCATAGAAGTTATGCCTGTTCAGCCATTTATGCAGGACTGATGATGATAATGATGATGGTTTTTTTGAGTTGAGCAAGTGGGTCACCTGATGGTAAGTGATCACCGCCGCCCATGGACACTCGCGACACCAGAGGAGTCGCGAGTGCGTTGCCGGCCTTTTAGAGTCAGCAAACAAGTGTTGCTGACCCTTCCCCCCACCCCAATGAGCTCTGGCGACCTTACTCACACTCGGAAACACAACATTAAAATTATTAATGTTATTATTAAGGAATGTCTTCTGTAAGGTCGAGGTACATCCCCAGTCGGGCTGCTCTTTGAGCGAATGAACGCTATGCCCTACCTCTCTTATTTATGTTGATGATACCTTTTTAAGGAAATTGGAAGACAAAACACAGATAAAAAATAAAGAAAATTTGTAGAGTTAATTACATAAGTAGATAGAGTAAATTACATAAAATCGTAATCACAAAAAAATTTGATTATGGTACTCGTATATGAATATCTGTATTAGAATTACTATTTTTTTTCAACTCACGGTTCGTTTTCCTACTTAAACAAAAATGTTGACATATTTTTCGTCAACAGGAAGAGTATACAAATTATCTTTAAGTAAAAAGTGTTACTTAAGCCCATTAAAATTTGTATACTTTTAATAAAGGTGAAGCGCTCATAGCCGGTTGCTCTCACCGGTTCCTACGTGACCAGCGATATTAAACACCTAGGCGTTCAATCAGTCTATGGATAGGTGACTGCAAAAATGATTTAATTTCGTCTCCGTGCTTCAAAGGATACATTTGTTGGTCCCGATTGTAGTAATTTTTTAGGGTTCCGTAGCCAAATGGCAAAAAACGGAACCCTTATAGATTCGTCATGTCTCTCTGTCTGTCCGTCCGTATGTCACAGCCAGCTTTTTTCAAAAACTATAAGTGCTGTACTGTTGAAACTTGGTAAGTAGATGTATTCGGTGAACCACATTAAGATTTTTACACAAAATTAGGAAAAGAACAATTATTTTTGGGGGTCCCCATACATAGAACTGAAACTCATAATTTTTTTTTTCATCGTACCCATACATGTGGGTTGTCTATGGATAGGTCTTTAAAAATGACGTTGAGGTTTCTAATATCATTTTAAAATAAAATATAATAAAAAGGTTTTTATTCACGTAAACTTTAAAAAAGCGGTTGTAAATAATCAGAACATCTTTGTAGTAATATAGTTGTATACATTATTATTTCTAGTAACATAGATATTTAAGGTACACATTTTTTTCTAAACTGAATAGTTTGCGCGAGAGACACTTCCAAAGTGGTAAAATGAGTGTGCCAACCCCCCTCCCCCCTGTAACTTTTAAAATAAGAGAATGATAAAACTAAAAAAAATATATGATGTACATTACCATGCAAACTAACAACGAAAATTGGTTTGAACGAGATCTAGCAAGTAGTTTATTTTTAATACGTCACAAATCGTAAACCGCAATTTGCTTTCATTTAATCAACTGAAATACTTGCTGCTACGGAACCCTTCATGGGCGAGTCCAACTCGCACTTGGGCGGTTTTTTTTATTTGCACTAGTCCCTACCTCTTACCCACCACTGCAACTCCTGTAAGCCACGATCAAGAGTGGAACAGTGGCACACAATGAAATGATACTGAGCGGTGAGGCTCAGGCATGTCCCGGGGAATTGCTTTAACTGTGTTGGATTTATATAATATATAATATATAGGGTCAATGTCACATAGATCATCCTAGCCCCAAACTAAGCAAAGCTTGTACTATGGGTACGAGGCGACGATATACATACTTATATAGATAGATAAATACTTAAATACATAGAAAACACCCATGACTCAGAAATAAATATTCGTGCTCAGCACACAAATATTTGCACTTACCGGGATTCGAACCCAGGACCACCAGCTTCGGAGGCAGGAGTACTACCAACTAGGCTACGGTGACCGTCATTTCGCAATGAGTTTAATTAGAAAGGAACAAGGAGGAGTTAGAATATGAATAATTCCACTTCCCTCACAAAGTGGGGCACAAAATGATATAACGAGGATAGAGCCTCTTAAAAGTAAAGAATTAGAAAGAAGAGAAACCAGCTGCAAAAGCGGTGAGGATAAAATTGAATGGTCCGGTTGTAGTTATTAGAGAATCGTCGAACAGTCAGTCAAAGATGTTCAAGCCGCAGTTACCATACGATAAAGAAAAATAGAGGTGGCCCACGATTTTAATATAGGTGTAAGGGATAATAAGAAAATTTGTACAGTTTTAGTGAGCTAGTTTGAAGCAGGGCTGAATTAAATTCTTAGTAATTTGTCTACTTATAATGTTAGGTATAAGCTAGCCAACTGCCAAATTTCATACACATCATACATCACATACATACATCCTCCGGAAGATTGACAGCAGACCTAAATGCTTAGCCTAACGCAGATCGCCTACCCCATATCGGTAGAGGATGCAGATGCGAGACAATTAAATTTGATTTACAATTTTTGAGATTAGATTAACGCTTTGAATCTGAGAGTTCTCCACGATGTTCTTGACGGCATATTAAGTATTATTATTGTGAGGGGAGGCTCTTACCCTGCAGTGGGAGAGCGGGCTGTATCAAAAAACATTCGTCGGTCCATCTTTTTGGAACGAAGTTCCTTATCGCGCGTAGACGGAAAAAATTCTCACGAAAAGTTGTCACGACACTTTTTGCAGCTGTGCGGCGTGCGCATGTTTCTCTCTCTCTCTCTCTCTGTCTCTCTCTCTCTCTCTCTCTCTCTGTCTCTCTCTCTCTCTCTCTCTTATAGAAAGCAAGCCAGATATTTTCATTTCTATTTCGCGTTGAACAGTGTGGTGTCGCGACGATTATTTTTGTTGAGTGTATACAGGTTTTTTGTACATAATAAATAATAAGAAATAACTTCATTCCATCCGGGTGTCCCTTGATAGCTCTCAAGTTTTTTTAATATTATATAATAGCAAAGCAAACGAGCAAGTGAGTCACCTGATGGCAAGTGATCACCACCGCCCATAGACACTCGCAACACCAGAGGAGCCGTAAGTGCGTTGCCAGCCGTAAAGAAAGGAATAGGCTCTCCTCTTGAAGGTTGCCATATCATACCGGATCGGAAATACCTCCACTGTTAATTGATTCCACAGGGTGGGAGTGAAGTTTCTTATGAAACGCACGATAGTAGATGACCATTCAATCAGGTGATATTGGATGAAATTCCATTCCATCTAAACGCATATGTACCAAATTACCATAGTAATAATAATATCCTGGGACAATCACACACGGCCATCTGCTCCCAAACTAAGCAGAGCTTATACTATGGAAACCAACTAACTGATATATTACAGATACTACTTTTCTTTTGTAAATACATACTTGAATAGATAATTGTACCCAGGTTGAGAAAAAAACAGACAGGACAGATATTTGTGTTCATGAACACAAATATCTGTCCTGGGTGGGAATCGAAACCACTATCTGCGGGGTGAAAGGCTAGATGATTGTAGATGACCATTCGTCCAGGGTATAAGCATGAAATTCCATTCCATCTAAACGCATATGTTACCAAATTACCATAATAATAATAATAATATCCTGGGACATTCACACACGGCCATCTGCTCCCAAACTAAGCAGAGCTATATACTATGGAAACCAAATAACCGATATATTACAGATACTACTTTTCTTTTGTAAATACATACTTTAAAAAACATATTTTAAAACACATATTAAACGTATACTTATGGCTAGGGGTTATTACACCACTAAAGAGTACCTCGATGACAAAGACGTCTGGCTCTCACTTCCTACCTGCACATTGCTCGCTGGAGATCTTGTAGCCATATAGACATGACTGATCTGCTGTGTTACGTGAACTATCTGTAAATGATTGCTATCATATACTTAATTTAAAATTATTGACTCTGTCTCAAAATGAATAATGTTATTGTTTCGAAGTTTTTCTTTTGTATACCTAAATATAATCTAAAATAATAAGCATTCAGACAACCGATCGAGCATATATTGTGTTTGCCTACTAAATAATTACTCTAATTGGACCAAATCCCGTGTTCATGCCCGCTTGAGTATGTTTCGCCGGACCGTCTCAACTGGGTCGTGTTGAAACCGGTAGTAGATGAACCCACTGAGTTTGTTTCGCTGGGTCTTCTCAGTTGGGGCGCATTGGATCCGGTGGTAGCATTAAAGCGCGACCGTCGTTATTAACACAAGGTCCGTCATAATAATAATACCTTTAATATAGACAGAACCATTGACAATATGTAGTAAAAAAATATTAGACTTAAACTAGATAATTAAACATAATCTCTTGACAATAACTTGATACGAGCTAGTTAAATATCATTTCTGTAATAAAAGAAATTTTATAAATGTTTTCATACAATATGTACCTAAATATCTATGTTACTAGAAATAATATCTAATGTATACAACTATATTACTACAAACATGTTCTGACTATTTACAAGCGCTTTTTTAAAGTCTACGTGAATAAAAACCTTTTTTATTTATTTATTATTTATAGATAATTGTACCCAGGTTCAGAAGAAAACAGACGTGTTCTTGCACACAAATATCTGTCCTGGGTGGGAATCGAAACCACTATCTGCGGGGAGAAAGGCAAGTATCTTACCAACCACGCCAACAGGCCCGTAGGTCAACCATAGATTGGCATATAATAATTGAATCAGGAACTATTACAACACCCACATTTTGCGCAATCTAGAATACCTGACAAACTTGTCCAATCGTCTAGTCAAAAGTAAAACTTAGGGGATTGACTTTCTTCTCCGGGTCGTCCACGTAGGTAGCTAGAGAAAGCCGCAGGCTAGCTAGCGTAGGTTCCTCAGCGGCGAGGATCGCTTTGGCCCATTAACGCGTGATCGGTGATCCCGTGCATGTGATCACACCCTCATTTAGAATTACGTCTCTTGCTTTAGTCTTCCATTCTTTAATTTTAATATAGTAGAACTAAATTTCAAAATAATACATTAGTAACTTGTTATTTATTTAAGGATTTCAGAAAATATATGCGAAACAAACCGCACGGACGGACTAATTATTTTTTTTTGTAACTTTTATACTATCCACTATATTTATGTACTGCATTGTGACCTTGACAAGTACAAGTGTATGTTAATACCCAAGTGCTGAATAAATTTCATTTCATTTCATTGAGCTGTGGTTGTGGCCAAGATGGCCAGTCCGTCTAGAAAGCGTTAGATTAAAAAAATATTACGGGTTTAACGACACAGCGTCCTATTGAAAGGTTTTGTTAAAATTGTTATTGGTTTCATATTGCTATAACGGACAAAGAAGCGGTTAACTCAGTGGGGTGGAACAGGAATAGTGTGCTTTAAGAATTATCACACTAATATTATAAAGGCGAAAGTTTGTGACTGTGTGAGTGTGTATGTTTGTTACGTCTTCACGTCTAAACGGCTAGATCGATTTTAATACAATTTGGTATGGAGTTAGCTGACACCCTGGATTAACAGATAGGCTATAATTTATTATTTAAACTTTATAAATTATAGGCTAATCGCCAATTGAAATCGCTCCCGCCGTTTAGACGTGAAGAAGTAACAAATATACACACTCACACACACACAAACTTTCCCTTTTATAATATTATAGTATAATGAAGTTAACGTGAGAAGCAGGAACCAACTAGGCTACGGTGACCGTCATATCAGAATATCATCACCCCATCTCATCCCGTGGGAGGCGTAGAAGTCGACCCGAGAGAATATCTACCGGAGGATGGGCAGCAGCTTCCTTCTGTGTACTTAACCATTTTACTGCAATCGCCAAACCGTCTGCCAAACGTGGCAATTAAAGCATTTCCCTCCAAGCTGATTCTTGAGGGAGGCTTTTGTCCAGCTGTGGACTTTTTATAGCTGTTAGATATAGTGTCAGCTGTCATAGTGAATAACGAGCAGGACACTGTGCCAATTTACGACGAGGCTGGTTGTCCTGGGTTCGAATCCCAGTAAGTGCAAATATTTGTGTGATGAGCACGAATATTTGTTTCTGAGTTATGGATGTTTTCTACGTATTTAAGTATTTATCTATCTATATAAGTATGTATCTCGTCGCCTGGTACCCAAAGTACAAGCTTTGCTTAGTTTGGGGCTAGCAGATCATCCTAGCCCCTAACTAAGCAAAGCTTAGATATTATTGACATTGTCCCTAGATATTATTATTATTTAGTATGATGGACGTGGAACCAACGTATTGTGTAAATTATTAGCATGTAAGTTTATTATTGACCATACACACATTCATGGTCTATTTTTAAAAATTTTTTCTTGTCGCGGGTCTACTGGAAGAAATTTCTTACGAAATAAGGAGATCTCAGGTTCGCTTTCTGTTTTTTTTGTTTAATTTTGTATGTTTTTATGTATACATGAATAAATAAATGGTATATTAATATATAACTGCCTGGTCTATTATATTAATCTGGTGATTCAAAGTCACAAATAAATATTTATTTTATTAAATCTTATTATCTCAGTTGTGACTTATAAATTTGTTATATAAAGATTGTTTTATGAGGTTATTGTATTTACCATTTGAAATTAGTTATTGCAGGCACAATACAAATTTATAATATAAATAAATAATTAAAATAAGCATACTTAATTAATTATTTATTTATGCATCCAAAAAAGTATTATTATGATGACTTTGCCAAGAAAAAACAACCAGAGCAGCTAAAAGTCTTAAACTTGGAAGTGACATAAACCCATGCCTCAAAGAACAATTATGGACCGATCAGTCTTAAGCCTAAACTCTTGCCCCTGTTATTTGTTAATGATGCGTTTGTTGGAGTATTACTAGTTACAAGACTCATCCCGAGATCGAATTCATTAAGTAGGTACATCCCGAGTGAATTAATCCCGAATATTTGTTTCTGAGTCATGGATGTTTTCTATGTATATAAGTATTTATCAATCTATATAAGTGTACCTATATATCGTCGCCTGGTACCCATAGTACAAGCTTTGCTTAGTTTGGGGCTAGGATGATCTGTGTGACGTTGTCCCTAGATATTATTAAGTTAAGAACGAACCAAAAGCGTTGAATGACGAATCCTTTCGCAATTAATAATATCCTGGGACATTATTCACACACGGCCATCTGATCCGAAACTAAGCAAACCTTGTACTATGGAAACCAGATAACTGATGTAGGTACTACATATACTACTTTTCTTTTGTAAATACATGCTTATATAAATAAATTACACCCAGACCATTGGTCTAATACTTCGACTTTGACAGGAAGCTTATTGCGTGTCAAATTTAAAAATCCAATAAAGCTTTTGACTATGGCTGTACTCACTTATTTATGTTGAATAAACAACAGTCACTATTAGCCTGAAATAGTCCACTGCTGGACATAGGCCTCCTCCGAAGGTTCTATTACGTTACCATTTCGAAGGGTTTGCCTTAAATAATAATAATATCTAGGGACAATGTCACACAAATCATCCAAGCCCCAAACTAAGCAAAGCTTGTACTATGGGCACCAGGCGACGATATGCATACTTATATAGATAGATAAATACTTATATACATAGAAAACATCCATGACTCAGAAACAAATATTCGTGCTCATCACACAAATATTTGCTCTTACCGGGATTCGAACCCAGGACCACCAGCTTCGTAGGCAGGAGCACTACCAACTAGGCTACGGTGACCGTAAAAAAATATATTTCAAATAACATGGAGGTCAAAATTAGTTTGATGTTAAATAATATCATCATGTAAATCATACGTCATTCGAAGTGCAAGCCTTAAATACTTACGTGGAAACGTACGGTCAGCAAAACAACCGGTACCGGTACAAGTATGTGGGTACGTTTCCGGAGTAAACCAATACTATAGTCAATATATATACATAAGTCATCATGACAGCCATATACAACATGTAACTTAATTAACGCACATCCTGAAAATAGTAAGTTCACAATCGTTTACTGAATCGATTTATATCATTTTGATATAGGTAATTTTTTATTCCTATAATAATTAAAACTACGGAAATGATTGTCATATTAACCATGTACAGTCAAAACAAATTGAAATGGACCGTAAGTCGAAGAAATAAGACTTTAAAACGATAAATATTTCTTCAACCAACTAGATACCACAGCAAATATTTATTCTTACATAAATATTGTTCAGTCTAACACATATCATCATTATGTTATAAACTAAGATAATTTGTCGCCAATATTTTCTGATATGAGAACCTCTTATTGGCTATGTTTATCAATATTAATTTCAAAACAGACTACGTACTTTTGTTGATGACCGTACTTAGTATAATAAGGATAAAGTGGGGTTATTTATCTTGTATTATTTTATTAGTGTTCGTATACATTGCCTCCCATTTGGGTAGGCACCATAGATTGTTATTTAAGATACAAATCTGCTACCATGGTTTGAAAGGCTAAGTTATTACCGGGATTTAGCCTTCTTTGTAACCCCCGATACAAAAGAGAAATATACCTAATTACGTTTTAAGGCTATAATTCAAAGTTAAGTTATGAAATTATAAAAAAATGTATACGTTCATGAGACTGCTAAAAACAAATCCCTGTATGGGGACGACTTTATAAACGCATTATTGACGGACACTAAGTTCATTCAGACTCAACCTCGGCCTGTGACGGAATCGAACCTGGAATACTAAGTGGCGAGGCGATTAACCGCTGCGCCACACGTCCAGTCAAAGTCAATTAGATTCTAATAATATTAGCTAATCCCTAATATTAACCTTCTAAAGTAATAAATAGGATTTCTTTTCATCTGACAATAATTGCAGTATTAATATTAACTATTCACTTACAAATAAAACTTAAACATAATCTCTTGACAATAACTTGATACGAGCTAGCTAAATAGCATTGCTATTATAAAATAATTTTTATAAATGTTTTCATACAATCAATACAATGTGCACCTAAATATGTATGTTACTAGAAATAATAATGTATACAACTAACCAAACATGCTCTGACTATTTACAAGCGCTTTTTTAAAGTCTACGTGAATAAAACACCTTTTTTATTTATTTATTTATTATTTAATATATCCTCCAATATTATTTAGGACAAAAATAATTGGACATATACTATATGGGCTAGTTTTTTTTGGTCTAGTTGTTAGTCACCCTGACTGTTAAACCGGAGATCGCGGGTTAGATTACCACCCATGACAAATCTCTGTAGGATAAGCAGGACAAATCTGTATGTAAATATGTCCAACATATAGATATATTTCTAAATATATTATCTTACTTTTTAAAAGTATAATAATGTCCTCCTAGCCGAATTTCGGCCACGGCGGCCTGTCTCAACAGAGATTACCCATCTGCGCGGGACATATTATAGTGCTCAAGTGTGTGCGCAAACAGAGGAGCACTTTCTATTCCATGACTCTCATGATCCTATGGGACGCCTAGCGACACGACCGGAAAGAGTTCAGGCACAGAACCGACGGCTTTACGTGCTCTCCGAGGCACGAGGGTATAATACCACCAACTTCCAGACTTCGGGCTGATATTGAGAAGTTTTGCTTTTTACAGAAAAGTCCCAAAATCACTTTGTGGCCCGACCCGGGATTTGAACCCAGGACCTCATTCTCTGTGGGTGAACACGCTACCGCTAGACCAACGACGCATATAAATATATAATTTAAAATTATATATTTATATCTTATATAGGTACATACAAACATAAATATTTTAATTATTTGAATCAATTATTATTGAAATAACCTAACTTATCAACTAAAGAAACATAAATAAAATAAATACAAACATAAATAAAAAGTCTCACCAATGAGCTTATGCGTCAAAAAATTCGTCAACATCGCTTTGAACCGGGAACGTAGGTACCCAGAAGGCTGGCAGCATTGCCAATTGAATGGCAATGCTAATTCTTTGACCTAAGTATTGGCCAGCCCTCTGATCACGTGAAGCATTGACCAGACGTTTTGAGATGTACGAAAAAGTGTTAAAGCGTTTGGACCCCACGGCCCGAGCGTTTCAACTCCAGACGGCTCAAACATACACCATGTAACTTAATTAACGCACTTCCTGAAAATAGTTTGTTCAGAATCGTTTACTGAATCGATTTATATCATTTTTAATACAGGTAATTTTTTATTCCAAAATAATTAATACTACGGAAATTACTGTCATATTAACCCTGTACAGTCAAAAATAAATGAAAAGTACCGTAAGTCAAAGTAATAAGAATTTAAAAATCGCAGTTTTATTTGTATGAATTGAAAGTCCATAATTCAATACAAAATAAAGAAAATAAACTTTATTCCAAGAAACTAATTTAGTAAATAACAATGCATATACATGTTCAATTGAAAATTCCGTGTACCTATGTATTATGATTACAACATAATATTCTAATTGGGGTGTTTGAGGGTGTGTGTTAATTACGTTACATGTTGTATATGTAGTTACCAATAAGGTTCACATATTTACGCCGTTTAGAGGTCTCCGAAGCAGCAGCAGCGCCGGCGCACTTATCTTATATTAAAACTATCGTTAAATATATATTCATATCGTAAGTAAATATTAAACTTACAACTAGCATTCAATTAATCAATCATGTCAGGTGGATGACGTCCACTGCTGGACAAAGGCCTCCTCAAAAGATTTCTACAATGGTTAGTTGTGTCCATCATTTGGACAGATATGTCATAGTCGCCACTCTTGGCAGATGAATTGGCGATCGCAGTATGATGGCCAGAATACACAGAGAGACGCTGCGGCCCGATATTTGGGATATATGCCCCCCTTTTACATCCCCCACGTGATGAAATGGGGTAGTGAAATTTGTTGCCGTCAGCCATGCAGCTGCGCAGGACATGGTCAAAAGATGGTGTGGTACATGATAATATAAAATATATCCTGGGACATTATTCACACACGGCCATCTGATCCCAAACTAAGCAGAGCTTGTACAGACGCCAGCACATCAAGCTACCCCAATCTGTCAAAATTTTCCCAGTCGGAAGTGAACCTTATACTTATGTGATAAAGTTGAAAATCTATAGAAGAAATTTGACGGATTGGGATAGCTGGATGTGCTGGCGCCTGTACTATGAAAACCAGATAACTGATATACTACATATACTATTTTTCTTTTGTAAATACATACGTATATAGATAATTTACACCCAGACTCAGGACAAACAGACATGGTCACGCACACAAATATTTGTCCCGGGTGGAAATCGAACCCACGACCTGCGGTGTAAAAGGCAGCGTATCTACCAACCACGCCAACAGGCCCGTCGAAATAATAAATAACGCTTTAAATGTATAAGTCTTCATAGTTTCAGATATACTTTTGATAATATAACAATAACATGACGAAATAATCACTGAAAAATAAAACAAACATGAAAAACACGCGCTGCATTTAAAACATGGCTTAAATACTTCGCTTAAGTCGCTATATACGTACTATACATATAAATAATTCTCATATCTATTTGTTTATATCCGAATGTATAAAAGGGTTGTGTTGTTTGCCTAACTATAACAAATCTAAATTTGTCCTTTTGACCGCAGCGGAAAATTTCCAAAACTTAATATTATAGAGTGGAAAGTTTGATTAATTTTGAATATAGCGATTTATAACCGTGTTCCTGAATATGTCATACATAGTTTTACAGCCACAAATCATTGGACATTTAGAAAGGATGAATGAAAGAAGATTGAGAAAAGAAGTATACCAGCCCTGTGTGAATGGTACAACCGGAAGGGGAAGAGCTCGTAGAACATTCTCTGACCAAATTGGAGATGTTCTCAAGAAAGGTCAGGTCAGACGTACCATAAACCGGCGAGCATGTATGGAATATAATGACAGTAAATGAGGCTAAAGAGGTGTGTATAGATCGTGACATAAGGGAATCCGTTGTCTCTGCTTACCTCTCTGGGAAACAGGCATCAATCTATGTATGTTACATCATCATCACCAAAATATCAACCGAAAGACCTCCACTGCTGGACAAAGGCCGCCCCTAAGGAACTCCACAATAGCCGGTCCTGCGCTTCCCGCATCCAGAGGCTTCCCGCGACCCGCACAAGAACGTCGGTCCACCGTGTTGGCGGCCTGCCCACGCTGCGTCTTCCGGTTCGTGGTCGCCACTCGAGAACTTTTCTGCCCCATCGGTCAGTTCTATGAGCTATGTGCCCTGCCCACTGCCACTTCAGTTCAATTCTATGTATGTTACATACATATATAGAATTATGCCTGTTTCCAATGTTTACCCAATTTTCATTATTTCGTTTATTTTTATCCAATTCCATCCAAATTTTTGTTTCCTGTATCAAAGCACTGATATAAGAGAATCATTGTTGCTATTTGGTTATTTTCTAGATGTTTCGAAGATTTAGTGCGCGGGATATTCAGCAGCTAGAAGTTAAAATAAGGATCTCTTAATTCATGTTTACCTGCATCGATATTCTGAAACAAACAAAGTGTAACTTTGGTACATAACTTATTTAATAATATTAAATGATGCATGATGGGAAGATTTTTGCTTGATGTTTTTGTTTTATTTGAAAATTATGACTTTTTTATTTCATCTTATGATTCACTTTTCTATGTAGACTGAATACTTGAGATAAGCAAATATAGACAAAAGCTAGTAAAAAGAGTTTTTTTTTCTCAATTATTATTTTATGTAGAAATGAATACGATTCAAAATTTACGCCACAAGTTCTGTGATTAAATATCGCGCACAATTTTTTATTTGCTACTTTAAGCGTTTTGCATTGCGCAGAGTGGTGGGGCGTATGGATGGAGCTAGGTAAAGGAAGTAATACTTTAATTCAAGATCTCAAGCAATTCTCAATATATCCTAAATTATTTATATTGTTTTTGATAATGATGATTTGTAAGCAGTCCCGCAAAGCTGTTAACTAGACCCTGGCAAGTCCAGAGTTTCCTCCGCAGCTTAATTAAATATCATAATTGAGCGAGCAGAAGTTGAATATCGACATCGCAAGAATAAGAATAGTAAGGTTGTAACTTTTTTTCGAGTATGGAACGTAGGTTATTGACGTAATTGTGCAAAAAATCAAACAAGTAGCAGTATATAGTAGTAGATAATAGTGTAGGGCAGCATCGTTAGGATACCCGCATGATCATAGTTGTATTTTAAATGGGTATTTTTCTGACGTATGTGCAGTTATCTGCGGGGCTTATTCCTTTATCGCGATTGTTTTACGTGGGAGAAAGCCTGGGAGAGAATACAATAATTCCTTTGCGTATATACTGGGAAAATGCGAATGGTATAAGTAAGTAAGTATGACGGATGCCGAAAAAAGTAACTTAATGTATTAAGTAAAAAAAAACGCTGGTGTACCAGCGTTTTTTTTTAATCTCAATACATTTAAATACTTGTTTCTTACTTTTTTGTTTCTTGCCATTATTAGCAGAAACTTCAAATTATCTGAGTATTGTGAAATCATTTTATGGATTTAGTTTGTTTTGAAGTCGACGTTTTGTTTTATTTAGTTGTTTTCAGTACCTATCCATTAGATCTCATAGATAATACAAAAATAATATGCTCCTCTCTTCTTGGAATATTTTTTTTAAAATATATTTTTAACATTTATTACCTTTAGTAGTACATGTAATAATAATGTAGTATGGTTAACTATTTTACAAAATGTGTATGTATATATTATGGCGTTTTAGGCATATAGTAAATAATTTTAAAGGTGGGGTTCTGTAAATTCACATGTCCTTCATTATCTATACACATGTATTAGCCGGTACATATGATAAAAATGTATATGCCTAAGTAGTTTACAGTTAACCCTCTCACTAACTCAAAAAACATATCTTGTCTCATTCTATGGTTTCAACGTAATATCATGACAAGTTTGAAGAGATAATTAGTATTTTTTTTAGATATATTGTACAAGAAAGACTACTTTTAACAGGTTGTTGTTATGAATTTTGAATTTATTTGAAATTTTATTGAAATATTTTTATATTTAAATTTGATAGGCCAACTACCGATTGATATGTAATTTAAATTTAAAATATGTACATACACAAAGACTTTAAACTTATAACACATGTCTTGAGGTCGAGGCTTAAAGCATAAACAGAACAAACGTAGTATGTAGCTTATACTACGTTTATTAAAACACAAATGAGAAAGGCCTCCTAATAGCCTACTTTTAGTTCAAATTATAATTGCTTTAAAAGCAACTCGCCAGTAGATGTATAAGGCAGATCTTGTTCAACGTAGATGTCTCTTGGTAGGGTCGGATACGATTTCATACACCAATGTTAGGGACCCTTTATAACACGAGAACTCAAGTTCCTAGTAAAGAATACAAATGAAACTAATTGTATTCATCTTAAAGTAGGCGGGGTGACGTATACTGCGTAGGCACTCGCCTACGTGTTTTCGTAGCCAATGCCGTAGCACTTTGTAATGCGTAGGCAGTTTAGGTAATCGTGCTTCGAATAAATACTAGAGTTATAAATTCACTTGCGATCAATAAATATGGATAGTTAACTCGTTTCAACTATTTGTTCAATAAATACAATTACTTGTACTAGCCTAACCATTTATACATAAAAAGTAATATTTTATTTTATAGAATATTTATTTATGGCAGTTCTACTCAGAGGTTTTTCTTACCGGTTCACCTGATGTTAATAAGTGATCACCGCCACCCATGGACCACTCGACCATGGATGCTGCAAGTGCGTTGCTGGCCATTAAGAAAGAAATAGGCTTTATTTTTTAAGGTAGGTCATTATATTTATTCTGTAGAATCAGCTAAATAAAAGAATAAATATCGTGGGATTAATTGTCCCACGATATTAAAGTAATAATTGGTATCCCCTATTATAAATAAATTCAATAATAAAGATATGTTATATTGAATATATTTTGAAATTAGTTCTAATTACGTTTGCCCTATACCTCTAGAGTTTTTCCATTTAAAAACTCTGTAATATTATAGTAAGCCTTGTCCACTACAAATTACTTTACTATTATTTTAAATGCATCATTGCTAAGCTCTTTCCAACTCTTTGGAATTTTATTATAAACTAGCTGTGCCCGCGACTTCATCCGCGTGTTAATTAGTTTATTTCGTTATTTTGTTTTTATAGTAAAATAAATTACTTTTTCTAAAATAGAAGTAGCCTTAGTTACTCCTTATTACATCAGCTACCTGCCAATAAAAGTCCCGTCAAAATCGGTCCAGCCGATTCAGAGATTAGCCGGAACAAACAGACAGACAGAAGAAATTGTAAAAAAAAATATTTTGGTGTATGTACCGTATATATATTCATATTTATGTAATAAAAACTGGTTATTTCAATATTACAAACAGACACTCCAATTTTATTTATTTGTATAGATGATAGGAGCCATGCAGACAACACTTTTGCGCATAAGTGAAGTTTTCGCCGGATGTAGTCATAAGCCACTGTTATCATGTCGGTTCCGTGAGAATCTCTCTTCCTTACGCAGGAATAGATTCGGATTGGACTTAACAAATGTCGACATTTCTAAAACATAAAGTGACGGTAGAGTCAATAGTTATTACACAATTATAAAGGATCTTTATTAAAACTTCATCATCATCATATCAACCGAAAGACGTCCACTGCTGGACAAAGGCCTCCCCCAAAGATCTGCACAATTGCCGGTCTTGCACTATTCGCATCCAGCAGTTTCCAGCGACCCGCACAAGATCATCGGTCCATCTTGTAGGGGGCCTGCCCACGCTGCGTCTTCCTGTTCGTGGTCGCCACTCAAGAACCTTTCTGCCCCAACGGCCATCGGTTCTACGAGCTATGTGCCCCGCCCACTGCGACTTCAGTTTTGCAATCTTCGGGCTATGTCGGTGACTGGTTCGCCTGTGGATCTCGACATTTCTGATTCGATCCCGCAGGGAAACTCCGAGCATAGCCCTCTCCATTGCTCTTTGGGTGACCTTGAGCCTTCTAATAAGGCCCATAGTGAGCGACCACGCCTCTATTAAAACTTAAATAGAAATAAATGATTATTGTGTTTAGATGCTTTAATTGAAGCGTTTCTTGTAGATGAACATGAATTAATTTTCAGGAATTTTACGTTATAAATTTTACTTCAATACGTATCGACGATATTATAAAATACCTGGTATTTTCTTTTATAGGCTCTATGTACAAAAAGGCCTCACTTTTTCACAAGCAAGTTGAAATTTCACGTTATTTACGAGCGAGTAATTAAAAAAATATATTTTAGTGTCATGAAAAGAAATACTTCGGCAAAATGTGGCTAAGTGCCTCAAGGAGCAGAAGAGGGATGAAGGGGTATTTCCCACGTACGATTTAAGCGGGATAATATAGTCACATAAAGTAAGTATATCCGCTTGCGTGCGAAGAGGGACTGTGGTCCCTTTTTGCAATTTTCCTTAGTATGCGAAAAGGTACTGCGGTCCCTCTTCATCCATCGCGATTCATACCTCAAGATTTTAGTTTTATTTCGCTCTAACAACCCCTTTATTCCTATTTGATCTCTTTCTATTCGAATCTATGAATATTTTTCTATGCTCAAAATGAAACAACACTTCAATAATGAAACGGAAACGTTCTAAAAAAATATATGAATATCAGTTGCGTTTACTCGTCGTCGTGCGCCAGCGCTCGGACTTTTGTAATAGATATTTTAAGGGTTATTAGTGGATTCTTGTTATTATTTTATTTTTATTTTGTAAATCTTTAAATAAATATTGTGTAAAAGTGTAGTTTGTGGCCTGGAGCAACGGAATTTTCAAATACTGGTAAGTTTTTCAAAGCATCTCTAGTCTTACTAGGCATATATCAAAATACTATCGTAATTTGTAGTAAAACTATGCAAATTCTGTACAAAACGTAATATTTATCTCGAAAACTATTGATTCAAAAACGTTTATCAATAAAAACATAAACAAAATATATTTAATTTAAGTCACGATTCGAACTTTTTGTTCATATGACGTAAATTTGTAAACAAAAAAATGGCCGCCAACTTAAAGTGAAGGTAAGGCGGAGTACACATATCATGGAACTTAAATATTTTATTAAGTATAACATAAAAAAAGATGAAAGTTTTAGTTATTGTATTTATACATTCATGATTACCTTTGGCTTCGAGTATTTCAAGTACTGAATTTAAAACTGTTTCTTGACTTTTTTATATTATTACGTTCTTGTTTTTGCCTTTGTTTTTACACTTTTGCTTTGCCGTTATTTTTATTAAACAACATAAAAAATATATATTTCGAAATGTAATTTTATATATTTATCTAAATAAATAAATAAGGTGATATTCTATTTATAATAATTGTTCAATAAAAACTTGTAAGTTTTTTCCAATTATTTGTCGTATATGTATGCGCGGCCTTATAGTACCGGTTTTTTCTGAGAATTCTCCCATTTGTAGATTAAATGTACTTGTAACTTTTTTTGAGAGTTACGGAATTAGAAATGAGGTATACCATTGGAAAGATAATTTCCTAAAGGTAATAACTGTGAATAAATTGTTTTGTTTACTTAATATTTACCTCATACAAAAGATTCCGAAACGCTGCGCGCGTTGTGCGTAAAAGGTAGTTTCTGCAATCAATCCTCTATAATTTCGTCACTATTACAGCTGTTGAGGTGAATTTTGCAATAAAGCTACCCTATTAATATACCTTTTAGGCAATAACAATATTTTTAGTGTACATGCCACGATGTTGGCTCAAAAAAATATTTTGTTAGTTAAAAAAAATAATTTCGTCGTCATAATTTTATGGAATTTAAAATGTCTGTAAATAAATATTTTTATATAACAGGGCATTTGTTTTTATTATTTTTATATAAAAGAGGGCTCTCTTTACTGTTTAAAATAATAAAATATATAGGGTATTGCTTTAATTTTCAAAATATAACCTTTTTAACTTGAAATATATCTATTTTTACCTATTGGTGAAGTTTAGAGTTACGTCAATAAACATAGAAACAAACGATATGAATAATTCTGACACCACAAAATAGCCCTATTCACAAACTATAATAAAAACATCACTTCAGATCTCAAATTGCATCCCAAACTAATAAATCTCAGTTTTTATTTGACTCGGCACCAGCACTTAGCGGACGACGTCATCTGTGCGCATACAACGGTTTTTTTGTCGCTCAGCGGATCACGCAAGCGGATATGAATGCATGTTGTAATCACACTAATATTATGAAGGCGAAAGTTTGTGAGTGTGTAGTATGTTTGTTACTTCTTCACGTCTAAACGGCTGGAGCAATTTTGATAAAATTGGGTATCGAGTTAGCGGAAACTCTGGATTAACGCATAAGCTATAATTTATAAAGTTTAAATTGGGTAAATTCTCGGGGCACAGCTAGTATGGCTATATGTCGTATGGATGCGCATATTGACGAAAAAAAGACTTGTTTTAGTATGTATATAAAATATTAATTTCGTTACAAATTAAAATTATTGCTCTTCCAGTCTTCTGGACACTTAATCTTTGAACTTAATTTCTACTAGTTATTAATTAAGTGAATATTTTTATTTTCTTTTATTATTACTTAGTCAGTTTTGTTAATTTTTTTTTTTATTATTAAATCATCATGTCAGACGAATGACGTAGGTACACTGAAAACATCCATGACTCAGAAACAAATATTCGTGCTCATCACACAAATATTTGCACTTACCGTGATTCGAACCCAGGACCACCAGCTTTGTAGGCAGGAGCACTACCAACTAGGCTACGGTGACCGTCAAATTATATGAGGATGAGGACGCTCAGTATAATTATGTCTGCTAAATACTGTCACTGATGGTATAAGCATCTCCCAAGATCTGGGATGGATATGCTACTATTGGGAGTCAGCGTTCGTAGTATAATGGTCAGAGAGACGCTGTTTATAATGGTTGTTTGTGGTGAACAAGCACAGATACAGTTATCCGTACAAACGAGGAAGGACCTCAGCTAAAGCATTTCCTGAGGTCCTTATATAAATATTTTTTGTGAGGCTGTTTTCCGACAGCACGACCCAGTAATGTGACGGATCTATATTAGTCAAAGTCAAAAATTATTTCATCATCATCATCATTACAGCTAAATAAGTCCACTGCTGGACAAGCCTCCCTCAAGAATCGTCTTGAGTGGATATGCCATAATCGCCACGCTTGGCAGGCAGGTTGGCGATCGCAGTCATAGTAATCAGAAGGAAGCTGCTGCCCTTCCTCAGGTAGATATTCCCTCGGGTCGACTTCTACGCCCCCCACGGGATGAGATGGGGTGATGATATTCTGATTCTGATATTTGTCGCCGTCACCACACAACAAATTATTTATGCCGTTAAAAATTTACATTTTCGTGGAATCGTCATATTTTTTTACCCTACCGTGCAGTTCATAATATGTCAGCTACTGAGAAACACTGCCAGAAAACTCAGTAGGAATATTTTTTTAAAATAAAATTACAATCATGTGTGTTGACTCCGAACAACTCAATCCCAAGCACTTTTATCACTTAAATAATCAGAAATTTTGTAATATGCCCTGCTACACAATTTGGCTTTAATCATTCTTTTAAGCTTATTCGTAGACAATTCTAGGCTAAAATCTTGTGGAAAAACATCGATATGGCTGATGTCAGTGCCTTAAGAGGAATTACTTTTGCCTATACTATGTTGCTCTGCACGTAAACCAATACTTAAATTCAGATACAAAGAAACCAATACTTAAATTCACCGAAAGGTATTTTTAAAATCAACCTATCTCAACATTTTACGATGCACTTGCAGTAAGTTCCACTTTTAACAGAAAATACCGTATCAACCACCAAACTTCTGCGCGCAACCACATAAACCCGAGGAAAGAAAAATATTAAGATCTTTCCAATGTTTACAGACTGTACTTTAACTATATCTATATTTTGCCTAGTCTTTCCGAGTATTAGTTTTAAAGCATAAACTTATTCTTTTTATATAGAACTAGCAGTGCCCGCGGACTTTTTTTTTTTAAATAGTATAAGTTTGTGACGTTGTAAGGGGTAATCTCTGGATCTACTGAATCGATTTTGAAAATTATTTCACTAATAGAAAGCTACGTTATTGTGGAGTGTTATAGGCTGTGAAAAAAACGGGCAGGGACAAAAATGTTTATAACGCGGAACGAAGTCCGCGGGCACTGCTAGTTCTATATAAAAAGAATAAGTTTATGCTTTAAAACTAATACTCGGAAAGACTAGGCAAAATATAGTCCTGGTGTTGGTAAGACCAACACCAGGAATATTACAGAATAATTGATTTGTGTTGTCATTGGAAAACTTGAGACTTGCCTGTTGGTTTAGTGGTTAGTGACCCTGACTGCTAAACCAGAGGTCGTGGGTTCGATTCCCACCCGGGACAAATCTTTAGATGAACACGATTATATTTTTTGTGACTGAGTGTGATTTATTGAAAACTAGCTGTGTCCCGCGGATTTCTCCGCGTTAAACTTTATAAATCATAGCCTATGTGTTATTCTAGGGTGTCAACTAGCTCCATACCAAATTTTATGGAAATCACTCAAGCCGTTTAGACGTGAAGAAGTAACAAACATAGACAGTCACACACTCAAAAACTTTCGCCTTTATAATATTAGTGTGATATGATATGTATCTATTTAGAAATATATATAAGTATGTTTATCAGTTGCCTGGCTACCATAGTACAGGCTTTGCCTAGTTTGGGATCAGATGGCAGTGTGTTAGCTGTCCCAAGTTATTTATTATTATCACCTCACTTCGAAATACCTGGTGCACCTAGAGTTGCGAACTGTGATGAGTGTTACAGTATCCATGCTGGAACGCACTCCATTTGGGGTTCAAACCTCCCAAGGCGGTTACTGTAGTGGATATGCATGAGGGACTGGCTCTTGTGCAATTGGAGACCGGATAGGGCATTTCATCGATATGCAAACTTACGCTTGGTATTGAGTTAAATACTGAAAAACATAGATAGCGGCTACGACATTAAGTTAACAACATTGTATCAAGAATGTTTTAACCGTTATATTATATATTATATTTAATTATATGATTTAAAAAGTATACATATGTACATAGACTCACGCCAAGGAGGGTTGGCAGAGATAACGGATTTCCATTTGTCACGATCTTTGCACGCCCTTTTTGCCTCGTTTACTGTCATCATATTCTTCATACATGCTCGCCGGTTTTGTGTACTTTATTTAGATGTAAGTAGTTTAGTAATTTAGATTTCCTTGTGTAAAAATATCAAAGCATATTTTAGCCGTCATTATACAGCCGCTCATAACACAATGCAATAATATTACTATCCTATAAGTCATTCATCCCACCAGCAATAGGAAAAACCCGAATAAAATATCGTAGTATTAAAAACCCCATGCCTACGCCAGAGATTAAACTGAGATATAAACAGCCGTCGATTGTTAACCCTCTCGTTGCAACTGCATAACCTAAAACAAATAAATAATCAACGCGGGGTCGTTTTTACCCGACGGCAATTTCGCGCGTTGTCGCACAATACAGATGAAACACTACATTTATACTTACATTGCTATTGTTTAACATCTTTTGTAAGTTAATAGCTTATATACAAGAGACTGTCGAATACATTGAAAGAATAGAATAGAAGAAGAATAGAAGAACTTTAGTAGCATAAAATGGATAACAGTACACCGGCTCAACTTATTTACTAAAGTTCTTAATAGCTAACAAGTCATTAGTTACATTATTTTTGGCCATATAAATTTGACAATAATGTGCTGAGAGAAGTACATATACAATACAAATTTGTTGTACATTTATAATTTCCAAATTGACGGTATACAAAAATAAAGCACATTACCAATTAGCTATAATTATATTATTATAATCTCCAATTGACGGTATACACAATGAAGTACATTACCTCCCGTGCTAGTCAACAAGACTGTGTTACGGCAAGGTAAGGTTAGCCAAGTTAAAGCTATCCAAAGAGTGGATTTCCGGGCGAGAAAGCTTAGAAAAATATATAGTTTTGAGCGATGATGATTACTTAATAATATTTCATAATGTATTATTTAAAATTTCTTTAAAATGTATTTTAGGAATTTTATTTATTTTTATTAGGATAATAGTAAGGTAAGATGGTTTTAATTAAGTCGCTATTGATGCAATTTTGTTAGAGAAAGGAAACAATACATTAATCATAACTGTATGTTTAAAACAGAAATCACTTATATAAGCGAAAATCTACAAAAACTCAAGGGGTATTTTGCTTACATGCTACTTCCATGAGAAGTAGGAGACCTAACATAGGTACGCACTAGAAACATTGAAACTATTTTCATAAAATTCTTTGTTTTATTAGAGATCATAATTATTAGTGGTTTGTAACTTCAATAAATAACATTAAAAAATCTAACAGTTTAATTTAGAACATACATACAAAATCACAAATTTATTTAATTCCTTTAAGGGCTGTTTTGATTTAGTTAGCTCCCCAAGGATTTTTATTTTTAAATAATTTATGGTTATGGATTTTGTGCTTTATTTCGTGCAAATCTGTTCAGAAGTTTAGGCGTGGTGGCATAATACACACATCAACTTTTGCACTTATTGCAAGCCAATAAATACAACAGTTGCACTACACAAAATCAATAATCAGAAATAATTCTATACATATAATAAAATCGTAGGAAAGTCAAAACGGTACATTGAATATTTTTAAAAAAGGGTACTTGGGGCGTGATCTACAATCGATATCGAAGCCAAAAATATAGTTTTAAGAATGTTTGTCTGTTTGTCTGTATGTCCGGGCTAAACTCAAAAAGTACAGCATGGATTTACTTAAAATTTTGTATGAATATTACTAAGAGGTCGGGTCAACACATAGGCTACATATTATCACGCTATCACCTATGGGGGAGGAGCTGGAATGATTTATAAAGTTTAACGCCGGTAAAACCGCGGGGCACAGCTAGTTTATTATAAAAAATCCCAAACTAAGCAACAACAATTATAACAACGGATAAATATATAGATATTAAGTATTGATAAATTACCTCCGGCCTCCGGTCACGGAACAAATTTCGTACGTATCGTATCGTACTCATCACACAAAGATTTGATCTATGGCCTCTGGTTTGGTAGTCAAGTCACTAACCAATAGGCCAGCCTTAAAAGAAACCATATTTAACAAAAATTAAAAATAAAATTGTTTATTATTTTTTTCTTAAAAAGACAACGCCCGCATCAGGGTAATAATCCCTGTGTCGCGGGGTACTTTACAAACATATAATAGATGGACACAAATTACATCCAGACTCTGAACAACTATTTATGGGTCTCACAAATAGTTGTCCGGCGCGGGACTCGAACCCGCGACACGAAACGGCGAGGCGACTATCTTAGCCGCTGCGCCACACCTGCAGTTGATTTATATAAGTTACATGTTATATAAGTATAAGAAATATTTATATAAGTTAGTAATTCGATGGTATATAAGTTACGTGGTTTGTAAAAAATGTAGGGACTACATACTTATATTTAAAAATAATAGAATACAAAAGAGTATATTAAGAGAATTGGCACATAACAAATAGTACCTACTTAAGTAACTCAAAAGTTAATCTGTCTTCAAATTATCTATATATTCTGAAGCATACACACATAGTTATCTATGGTAAAGCAAACATTAATCGGTACATGTTGATTTTCCCGCAAGCTTACCAATTCATGAATAAAGCTGAATTTCAACGACAGTTGACAACCCTTTGTGTTGACTTGTTCAAATTTGACTTCATAACTTCCTAGAATGTCAGTGGGAACACAATTGAAATAACAAACATACCATGAAGATTTTTAAGGCAAATAATATTATATTTATAAGAATATTAGTACAGTGTACAAGTATATTGATAAATACGATATTTAATCAAAAACTATTTATGAACGGATAATTATTATTGTATTTGAATTTTGCTTGCTAGATGTTAACACAGTTTATAAAGACTCATATAAATTGTGTTTACGTAGGACTATATATAATTATAAGATTCACGAAAAAAACATAAGTCAAAAATTATAAAAAAAAATATTAAATAATTTTAGTTAAATTCACTTTAGCACATTTGAAGTTGGTGCCAGCAAAAAATGGATAAAAATGTGACGACCGACTTCGAATGTTATATTATAATAATTGCAAAGTCTCAGTTAAAATTTTTTATATCAACTTTCGTTTTACTTTTTTACGATTATCTTTTACGTCTTGAATGAACTGATCGCGTTTGGTTTTTATAAGAATATAAACTTATAATATGGTTATCCGTCTGCTGGGAGTGTCGTAAAGTGACCTATATCAACATTTTCAATACTTGTCTCGATTGTTATGTTACACTTATTACTTTTATCCCACATACATTGGCTTTTTATACCACACCGCGGAAGGGTTAACAAAACAAATTAAGTGGACGTAGCCGCCTATATATGGCTTAAATAAAACCTTTTAACTGCCCGTTTACAACACACAGCTGTATATCCGCAACTAACTCTTATTGAAGTGTATTAGAGCATATATTACGGAAGAATAATGCAAGTCATATAGTGGAATCGCGGAATTATGACCACATTTTTCGTTTAAGTACCTATATAAGAAGTGCATTTTGGGGTACTTTTAGATTATATAATACTAACGAGTTTCTATATATAACACATATATGTGTATATAACTTTTTGGGTAAAAAAAAGTGAAACTCGCGCCATTGTCACCGCCGCTTCCCATGAGCTATATGTATACTATGTATATATGTACATAGATATAGTTTCGTGCGTTATTAGTATAAATCTATACAAATAAATAAAATTGGAGTGTCTGTTTGTAATATTGAAATAACCGGTTTTTACTACATAAATATGAATATATATACGGTACATACACCAAAATAACATTTTTTACAATTTTTGTCTGTCTGTCTGTCTGTTTGTTCCGGCTAATCTCTGAAATGGCTGGACCGATTTTGACGGGACTTTTATTGGCAGGTAGCTGATGTAATAAGGAGTAACTTAGGCTACTTTTATTTTAGAAAAAGTCTTTTTTTTACAAAAAAAAACGAAATAAACTAATTAACACGCGGACGAAGTCGCGGGCACAGCTAGTTATTTATAAATAAAGAGTAGGTATATCTCAATGTGAAGTTTCAACAAACTATTATATTGCAAATATTTAGAGTAGAAGTGGAAAAATTTGTCTTGACTGCTATCGGCAGTCCCCAAAGACTGCCGGAATTTTTTTTAGTATATATATATTTTATATTAAACAAAGCGTAAATCTAAATTTAAAACTGCCCTATATTTAATATTTCAGCGGTTTTAGCTAACGTATCTATTATTACTTAATACTTATTGGTATCGAATGATAATGGTCTAAGCCTTTCCGACTCCGTCAAATTTAAAGTAGCGACGAATGAAGTACTTAATATGAAGATCTTTCACTTAAACATAAATAGCAATTAAATATTGTCTATGAAAATGTATTTTCAATCAAGTTCCATTGTTATCATTATTGTTGCTCCTTGTTTTAGGGTTTTCTTTATATTGTAGACAATGAGTCAACATTGGAGGCCAATTTGAGGTTATAATTAATTCGAATAATAAGAATTTATTGAAATACAGGTGGTCTGAAGGGTGTTGATTGTTCGAACATTACACTGAACCTACATAATAGTTTAAGTATTTTATTTATCACTATCTCAATTATGAATATCAATTAAAATAAGTTTATTTATCATTACAAAATTCACAAGAATTCTATTATCTACTATATAAAAATAAGTCGGGTTTTCCTTCCTGACGCTATAACTCCAGAACGCAGGAACCGATTTCCACGGTTTTGCATTCGTTGGAAAGGTCTCGGGCTCCGTGAGGTTTATAGCAAAGAAAATTTATAAAATTTAACGCGAGTAACACCGCGGGGCACAGCTAGTTCTAAATAAAAATCACATCAACATTGAAACTAGAACTGTTTTTTTTTATAACCTAGCTAGATAATAAAAAACAATCAAGGCATTTAAAAATCTATGAATAATTACCAAGCAAACCTCGGGGTAGATATCGATCTCCAGAAATGTTTCATCACGAGATAGAAATTTACATTGCTTGTTATGTTTTTTAATAATAATAATAATAATATGTTGGGACAATGTCACACAGATCATCCTAGCCCCAAACTAAGCAAAGCTTGTACTATGGGTACCAGGCGACGATATACATACTTATATAGATATATAATGGGTTGGTGTATACGAGTATGTGTAACTGTCCAAATCAAAATTGACATTGCCACTAACATTTAATAATGAAAATTTGACCAGTATTGTCAAAATGGTATGTAATAAATATATAATACCTAGCTGTGCCCCGCGGTTTCACCCGCGTTAAAGTACTTTTGGCGTAAAAGAGTAATAAACATACATCCATACATCTATACTCACAAAATTTCGCATTTATAATATAACTAGGATAGTATAGACCTCTAGCGGTTTTGGCAGTGCACGACGGAATATCGCGCAGAGGGTAGATTTTTTCCTACTTACTTGACACTTAGAGTTATATTTTGGACAATTCACACAATATCTTTATAAATTGTAGCCAATGTGTTATTCTGATGTATAAGCTATATTATTGTAAAGCTTCATTGAAATCTATTCAGTAGTTTTTACGTGAATGAGTATCGAACATCCATCCATCCATACTTACAAACTTTCGCGTTTATAATATTAGTAGGATATATATAACCAAGTGCCAAGCAAGAAGCCAAGTGGCCCACTTAATAGGTTTACCGCTAAAGAAGTAGCAGATACCATTAAGGGTATGAAGCGGGGGAAATCACCGGGTCACGACGATCTTAGTATCGAGCACTTGCAGCACGCGGGAGTACATTTGCCAAGGGTGCTAAGTATGTTATTTAATCTGTGTGTAACTCATGAGTATTTACCTCGGGAGCTTATGAAAACTATGGTTATACCAATTGTGAAAGACAAGACAGGGGATGCTTCCGACAAGAACAATTATAGGCCGATTTCATTGGCCACAGTGGTGGCGAAGGTGCTGGACGGTTGGCTTGACAACCAACTAGACAAACACATAAAGCTTAATGAATCTCAGTTCGGTTTCAGACCTGGGCTCTCAACTGAAACAGCCATTTTGAGGCTCAAGCATACTGTCCACTACTATGTGACTAGAAGCACACCAATCTATGCATGTTTCTTGGACTTGTCGAAGGCATTCGACCTGGTTTCGTACGATGTACTATGGGATAAGCTCCTGATGGACACTAGTACTCCTGGTGAGCTTACCAATATACTGCGGTATTGGTATAATAACCAGTGTAATTATGTTAAGTGGGGGGTCTCTTGTTCACAAGAGTCTAGATTGGAGTGCGGAGTGAGGCAGGGTGGTCTGTCTTCTCCCCGTCTCTTCAATCTGTATATAAATAAACTGATAGGGGAGTTAATCAGCACTGACATCGGATGCTCTATTGATGGAAAAATTGTCAATAATATAGTATACGCGGGCGATTCAGTATAGGTTTCTCCATCACATAAGGCCCTGGAGCAGTTAATAGTGATTTGTGAGAGGTACGCAGAGGCTCACGGGCTTAGGTATAACCCGGTGAAAAGTCAGCTGTTGGTGTTTAAGTCTGGTAACAAAGTACTTAAATTTGTCCCTCCAGTGCGACTTAATGGGATCCCTTTAAGTCGGGTTACAAAAATTAAATACTTGGGCCACTGGATTACTGAGGACCTCTCAGATGACTTAGACATAGAGCGTGAACGAAGGGCCTTGGCAGTGAGGTGTAACATGCTGGCACGTAGGTTTGCACGGTGTACAAGAGAAGTGAAAATAGCACTTTTTAAATCTTACTGCCAAACTCTGTACACCTGCAGCTTATGGGTCAGTTATCGTCGCAGGTCACTCGAAACACTACGTGTACAATACAATAATGGTTTTAGGATGCTGATGGGGCTGTCCCGCTGGTGAAGCGCATCAGGTATGTTTGCAGAAGCAAGGACTGATTGCTTCAAGGCAATTTTAAGGAAAAGAACTGTTTCCCTGATGCGTCGTGTGCGAGACAGTACCAGCAGCCTCCTAAATACCATATTGCACAAAATTGATTGCCCAATAGTGAGCCACTGGAACAGTGTTCACATGGGTTCTAGGGCTCCCATTTTTAACGTAAGATAGATTTATTAGTGTAGTACTAACATATTTCTAAGCCATTACTAACAAACTACTATGGATTAATTACTATCTGAAATAAATATATTATTATTATTATTATAACATGTCAATGTTCAATTAATGAAGCTCTAATAATAGAACACTTGCAAAAAATGTGTGTCTTGTGTTTAGATATAAAATATTTCATTCATACAGATATTTGTTTGACGTAATATTATAATAACAGTACATTAAAATTATAATATTAATTCCGTTGTTAGTCCTCATCATCAACTAAGTGTTGTGCACTTGTCGGTATAGCAGTTTCCAGCCTTTGCTATTGTAAGCCTTCTCCTTGACTTCTTTGTACGTTGCCACGAGCAGGTTGACGTGATTGGTAGATACTTGCCTTTCACGCCGCTGGGCGTGGGTTCGCTTCCCAACCAGGACAGATATTTGTGTGCATGAACATGTCTGTTTGTCTTGAGTCAGGGTGTAATTATCTACATAAAGATGTATTTACAAAGTAGTGTATGTAGTATATCAGTTATCTGGTTTCTATAGTACAAGCTCTGCTTAGATTGGGATCAGATGGAACTGTGTGAGTCATCTCTCAGGATAATTTCACTACTTCCTTCACCTGGTCCATATAATTATAAGTCAGTCTGCCTCTCGTTCTCCTTTTAAGTAGGATACCATAATAACCTTAACCTCTCATGTGATACTTTTGTTGCTGGTCGTATCTATCTTGAAATCATCAGAACCTTAATAGCTCTACTTTAGCGGCTTAAAACAATACCAGTTTTTTCACTTACAGATTGGAGCCAAGTAATAACTTTTAATAATAACGTGCAACCAGATAAACATACACCAAGATTCGATATCGAAGACAAAAATATAGAGTTTAGAATTTTTGTCTGTTTGTCTGTATGTATGTCCGCGTTAAAATTAAAAAGTACTGCATATATTAACTTCAAATTTGGCATGAATATTACTAAGAGGTCAACATATAGGCTATATTATCACGCTATCATCTACGGGGGAGGAGCTGTAGTAATTTATAAAATTTAACGCGGGTAAAACCGCGGGGCACAGCTAGTATATGAATATAATGTATTATATATACTATATTAATAAAACATGAGTTTCTTAATAAATCTTGCTGTGTGACTAACGTCACAGAATATCGTCACCCTATCTCATCTCGTGGGGGACGTAGAAGTCGTTCCGGGGGAATATCTACCAGAGAACGGGCAGCAGCTTTCTGTCTACTATCAACATCATACTGTGATCACCAACCCATCTACCAAGCGTGGCGATTATGGCATATCCCTCCAAATGATGGACACAACTCCATTGTGGAATTTTTTTGGGGAGGCTTTTGTCCATCACGTCCAACCTTTGTCCATCACGTCCAACCTTTGGACGTCATTCAGCTGACATGATAATACGATAATTAAAACTAACAGCTGACGAGCTTTGTTGAATGATTATATTGTCTGAGCACGTATATTCGCTGTACACTCGTTTCCAACTCCACAAAGGTCGATTTATACACTGGGATATACATAAACTTTTTGTTTAAACAATCGAGATCATACTCATATCTGAGTTATAGAAATTAATCACTATAAAAAGTCGACCTGTTGGCGTGGTTAGCGAATGTTTGCTTTTCCCGCCGGAGGTCGTGGGTTTGATTTCCACCCAGGAGAGATAGTTGTGTGCATGAACATGTCTGTTTGTTCTGAGTCTGGGTGTTAATCTATACAAATAAATAAAATTGGAGTGTCTGTTTGTAATATTGAAATAACTGTTGTTTACTACATAAATATGAATATATATACGGTACATACACCAAAATAACATTTATACAATTTTTGTCTGTGTGTCTGTTTGTTCCGGATAATCTCTGGAATGACTGGACGGGTTTTGACGGGACTTTAATTGGCAGGTAGCTTGTTATCTATATATATATCTATGTATTTAAAGAAGGAATAGTAGTATATCAGTTATCTGGTTTCCACAGTACAAGCTCTGCTTAGTTTGGGATCAGATGGCCGTGTGTACATAATTTCCCAGGATATTATTATATTATAATTTTGGTGGATATATACTTGCCTTCTTAACTACGTGTTTAATTGAATACTATTTATCACTGAGGTACAAATGGAGTTTGCCAATAATTGTTCGACAAGATAAATAGGGAATTGTCTGAATAGACCATCCAAATATTAATGAAGGTGGGATTGGTTTCAAATAGATTCTTAGAATTATGGCGTTGATAAATATAAAATAAACTGATTTTCGAAGCAAAGTCCCGTAAATGGTCAAATATAATTCACGATCTAATAATTTTTTTGGACCTAGAAATAAATATATATAAATAAAGTTAGTATGTAATACCTTTCATGTTTTGTCTAAAAACGAACACTTTTTAAAGATTATGTGAATAAATATGATTTTATAAGGAATTTTGAGTTAACGTATAACAAAACGGAAATGAGCCTGAACTGACCTATGGACATGCTATGGACTTATCCTCATAGCAAGGATACCATGAAAAGTGATAAATTATAAAAATATGTTACTATTTTGATAAGACTATTTTAGTAAACCGTTTTCGAATCTCGTTATTATTTAAATATTATGACATTTTTCATGACAAAACTAATAAAAAAACAATGTTTGTAATTGTTCATTTTCGATTGTAGAAATGTTTGTTAATGTAAATTACATATTTATAACAAATAAAAAAAATATTAATCTGATCTGAGTGTTGACACTCAATTTTTCATTCCTTCTCAGTTTTTCAGTGTGTCAAAAGCTTGTTCTACTATATAAAAATATAATGTAATCTGTTTAAAAATATGTAATATATCAAAAGTATCTAAAAGTAAACTACACTAAAAATGGAGTTCAAAGAAATAGTTTTGTTTAATTTTAGTGATTAACATTTTAATGTGACGAAAATAATTCTCGCAATGGCTATTCTAGCAAATAAATCATTAATGGAATTCTAATTTATATTTGTTTGGTTTATATGTAATAGTAATGAAATAAAATAATAATAATATCTGGGGACAATGTCACACAGATCATCCTAGCCCCAAACTAAGCAAAGCTTGTACTATGGGTACCAGGCGACGATATACATACTTATATAGATAGATAAATACATATATACATAGAAAACATCCATGACTCAGAAACAAATATTCGTGCTCATCACACAAATATTTGCACTTACCGGGATTCGAACCCAGGACCACCAGCTTCGTAGGCAGGAGCACTACCAATTAGGCTATGGAGACCGTCAATAATAGTTAATTTGCAAGCATGTAGTATAAATTACGTGATACTTATTTTTGTCACTATTATTTAAATCCACTTAATCAAAACTAGATGACCTTTTCTGACATTTTAGACCACTGCCAATAAACGGTGAGATAAACTCGTAGATCAAACACTCTGGCGTAATCATGTGCCAGTTTATTGGCATATTACATTCAGTTTACGACCGTCTGTACCCGTCTGTAGTATGGGGTTGCTAGTGAATCATAAAAAATACCCTTAATAACATTTTCTATTATTTATGAAGTTCATTTTACGGGAGAACTGAAAAGCGTCCTCTTTTTAGTGTTTCATAGCTATTGCAAAAATGGAACCCTCATGAATTCATCATGTTTGTCTGTCTGTCCTTATCACTGCCACTTTTTTCCGAAACACTAAGAACTATACTGTTGAAACTTGCTAAGTAGATGTATTATGTAAACCGCATTTAGATTTTCCCACAATAACAGAAAAAAACAGTAAATTTTGGAGGTTCCCGATACTTATAACTGAAACTTTATTTTTCATCATACCCATACTTGTGGGGTATTTATGGATAGGTCTTCAAAAATTATACTAAGTTTGATAGTTTGGCGAGAGACACGTCCAAAGTGGTAAAATGTGTGCCCCCCCTCCCCCTATAAGTTCAAAACTAAGTGAATGGTAAAACAAAAAAAAATATGATACCCATTACCATGCAACCTTCTACCGAAAATTGGTTTGAACGAGATTTAGTAAGTAGTTTTTTTTAATACCTCATAAATCGTGAACCGTGTGGAACTCTTCATGGGCGAGTCTGACACGCAATTGGCCGCTTTTTTCGTTTCATGTGGTTGAAGAGCTGCTACATGTGGTTATCTTTCAACCTAACTTTAAATTTTGAAAGTACGTTAACCCAACCCGAATCATTTAATTTATTAAAACACGTATATATGGCGCAATAATTGAGGTATTCAAATTGCAAATACCTCGGTACCCTCGCGTTTCAGGTACGATCCCCACACAAGACAGCTATTTTTAAGACTCATATATCGTTGTTCTTAGTCTCAGTGTGTTATCTTGGTGAAAGTAATAAAGTCTTCCAACGAAGACTTAAGTGTATAATTTTTTTTTATTTTTTTATTTAAACTTTAGTACACAAACTGTACAAAGGCGGACTTAATGCCAAAGGCATTCTCTACCAGTCGACCTTTGGGTGATGCAGAGATAATATAGTAGGTGTACGAAAGAACGCTTAAGTAAATTGTAGATACCTACTTTTGTACTCTATATAAGCATAAATACATTACATACACTACTTACTATAAATATTATTTTATACATATTATATGTACATATATTATTATATAATTAATTAAATTATATATTATATATATATATATATATATATATATATATTATATTAAACAATATATATTATTATATATACATAAATAAATACATACAATATATACATAAATAAGATTACTGATGAGAGGTTTCTGACTTTATTTTATTCAAAATGTGCTCACGTGTTTTCTTTTTGAAAGAGAATCGACTCTTAGCCATTCTCATCTCTGGAGGTAGCGCATTCCACAGAAGTATAGACTGCACGAAAAAGGAATTATGAAGAAAATCAGTGCGATGTGAAGGGCATTGTAGAAGACGGTTGAAGGTTGAACGCAGATTTTTGCTGTGATTAGAGCATACATATTGAAAATAAGGAATAAGGTACGTAGGAGGAGAAGGAGAATTAAGAATAGAAAACAATGAAGTAAGAGCCCTCAGGTTTCTGCGGTGACGAATAGGCATCCAATGTAATTGGGATCTATAAGAGGACACATGGTCGTACTTACGGAGATCGAATATGAATCGAATGCAGTTATTCAGAAGACGGTCAAGTTTATTGAGGAGATCTGCATTCAGGTCAAAGTAGCATACATCACCATAGTCGATTATAGGTAGGATAAGCACCTGCATGAGCATCACTTTTGTCTCGGATGGTAAAAAGTTTTTTAATCTGTATAGCATCCTCAAGATCCCGGTAACTCTCTGACTGATGCTTGCAACTTGATTTTTCCAGCTAAGTGTTGAGTCAATAATCAGCCCAAGATTTTTTACATTTTGACTAACGGGAATTATAGTGCGGTTAAATATTATAGGAGGAAGAATATTATTCTCAACCCTACTCAGCATACGCGAACTGCCCACTATGATGGCTTGAGTTTTGACCGGATTGACAGTTAGTCCAAATCTATCTGACCAATTCTTAATACAGTCAAGATCTCTGTTAACTTTGTGGACTGCTTCAGATAGTCCATCAATACTTGCCTGCGCGTACAATTGTAGGTCATCGGCATACAGATGATACGAACACTGAAGATCATGAGTTACCAGATTTATAAATACAGAAAACAAGAGAGGTGAAAGAATACCGCCTTGAGGAACGCCAGTATTTATATTACACCAACCAGATGAAACCTCGTCGATGCGTACCGACTGCTGGCGCCCCCGACGATAAGAAGAAAACCATTCCAGCGATTCGTCAGAGACCACAAGATGGGAAAGGATGGATAACAGGATATCGTGACTGATGGTATTGAAAGCATTAGAGAAGTCCACTAAGACCAAAATTGTGACCTTAGTATCCTCCATACCTGCCCTAATAGCACCAGTCACTTTAAGGAGAGCAGTAGTAGTGCTATGACTGGGCCGAAATCCAGATTGCAAGGGACTTATCAGCTTGTTGGTCAGGATGAAATGGGAAAGCTGTGTATGGACAATAGACTCAAGGACTTTAGATAAGAAGGGGAGGATAGAGATGGGACGATAGTGGCAGAGGAGTGTTGGATTTGAGGCTTTGGGAAGTGGACGGACATATGCTTTACGCCATAATGTGGGAAAATATCCAGACTCAAACGTCAAATTAATGATATGGCATATGACAGGCAGGATGTGTTCCAGGATTGGGATTACCATACGTCGGCTGATGTTATCGCAGCCAACAGCATTGGATTTTATGGAAAGGATAATCTTCTTGATCTCTTTAGTACCAACTGGAGAAAAGTGAAAAGGATTAATATTAGAGCGCGTTAGACCATCTAGGAAGTTGATTGTACAGTTTTTGGTTTCATGATGTATAACTGAAGTGGTGGAAAAATGTTGATTTAGATCATCTAATCCAATTGAGCTAGGAAGGTCTAAATGTTGCGACTTGCTGATACCTAGAGTCCCGAGGAACTTCCAGATACCGGCAGGAGTAGGTGCTGATATATTGTTAAGAATATGTCGGCGTTAAGCATTACGTATCATCTGATTACACCGATTCCTAGCAACCCTGTAAAGGTCCCAGTGATCCTCAGATCGATCTCTTTTATATGTTCGAAATGCACGATCTCTACGTCGCATTGCCATTCGGATACCTTGAGACATCCAAGGCGCAGGTAGCCGCTTAAACTTGACTTTTCTGATAGGAGCATGTGTGTCTTACAAGTTGGTTACCAATTCGTTGAATATGCTGATTTTGCTGTCTACGTTATCAGTTTCTAACAAAGGCTTCCAATTGATTTGGGATGCATCAATTTCTAATTTGTTATAGTTGATCCGAGCAAAAGAACGCACGCACAGTACCTTAGGTTTTGGCTTAGGAGGCTTCAGGATATAGGATATGAAGATAAGATCGTGATGGGAAAAACCAGGAGCATCATGTTGGCCATAGGAGTAAACAAGGGACGGGTTGGAAGTAAGGATTACGTCAAGCCAAGTATCTTCACCTGACATATTATGGTGAGTAGCCTGAAGAGGTAACACATTCAGGCTGCTTGACTCAACGATATGAAGGAATTGGCGTGAACGGGCAGAATTTTGAGCAAGGAGGTTAGTGTTGAAATCTCCCATGATGATGTGATGAGTGTACTCCGAACCCAAAGATTCAAGAACCAATTCAAAATTGGTGAAGTAGTCAATGGTTGGAGGACAATAAACAACACCAATTAAAGCCTTAGATCCTCTAACATTGACCTCGAGAAATAAGAATTCAGCGGCACCAGATGAGTGCGATGCGACAATCTTGTAAGGAATTTCACTCCTGATGTAGATAGCTACACCGCCACCTCCCCTACCGATCCGATCATTCCGTACGAGAATAAAACCTGGTAGAGGGTAAGTATTAGATAGAACATGCGGCTTGAGCCAGCTCTCAGAGATCAAAATGGCATGGACGTTACACTCACTAAATGCTTCCAAGAGATCACTGTAGTGACTAGGTACACTCTGAGCGTTAATGTGGCATACGTTTAAATGACTCCGCTGGTCAACAAACTTGTGTCTTATAAAATCACCAAGTGTGTCACTCAATGAGCAGAAACTATTATTAGAAAGCACAGATTCATTTGCAGAGTAGAAAGTTTCGTCATCAGAATACGTTATAGACATAATATAAATAAATAAAAAATAAATATTAAATATAGTAATCTACCTTTATAAGTGCAGGAATTTAAGACCAAAAATCTTAAACTCTGCACCACCCGCCAGCGCACAAACACTAGTAAATTATATCAACAACAAATCACAATAAAACAATTTATCATTTCATACTTAATATTACATACAGCACGCACTCCAACTAATTTTTTTAGATATTTTATGCTATTATCAATCTAGGGAGAACACTAAAATAAAATAAACAGAAACAGAAATAAAAAAAAAATGTTGTGTCCGAAAGTACATTACAACTATTTAAAAAGATAATAAAATAATTTATAAAGATAATTTCTTATAGGTATAAGTATATACCTATAAGAAATTCATTAAATCATTAAAATTTCCCCTGTATTAAAGGTTATTTACCTTTAATACAGGGGAAATTTTAATGATTGAATTTTACAAGTAAAATCAAAATGCTGGTAACACAGTCCAGCATCGCTGTTAATTTACGACTATTTGTGAATGGAGTAGGTAGATTTGATACAGGGCCATTTGAAAATATTTGTTGTTCCTCTTTAATGTGATCATATATCTGGATGGATACAGATTGCACTAGGATGTTAGACCAACCTCACACTATCTCAGTACAACTAAATTCACTTTTTTTGGTGAAAAATGTTTAACATTAAGATTTAGAGTGACAACATCGTTTTGTTGAGATTCTCAATAGTTTTTTTATATAGAATACAATGTAAACTTCATTACAAATATATTTTAAAATGAACTGTATAATTGACATGTAGGTGATAATTACTCCAAATGCTCGTTTAAGTTTCTTTCATAATTGACTTATTTATCTTGCTGAAAGTATGTTCTTTTAGTCAGGTATGTTATGTTAAATCTATGTAGTCAGTAAAGCTATCGGAACCTCGCTTGTATTAGTAATGAATTTAAGTACCTGGGTCACTGAGAACATATTCTTATTGTCACGTTATGGACTTAGGTACCGACGGTGTGATGCAAAATGCTATGTCTCTTAGTCTCCTTCTACGACACCCAAGGGATATAATGTGGTAGCCCTGTCTTTCTTTCTGGGCTGGCAACTACACGGCTCAATACTACGAGCTTGGTAACTTCTACGGCGTAGCATACTGAATATTTCCAAGGTCGGATGGCGTCGCTTACAAATACAAAACGTTTCGTTGCACATACTGACACCAAAACGATGTGTACCTAAAATTATGTTAGAAACATGATTTGGTCATGAGTAAGCGTTCTTTGCCATCTAATTGTCCCCGACTTTTCAAGGATAAAACGAAATTAGTGTGAGTTGGAGTTGGTATTCTAAATAAATACAATGCAAAAAAGTTTCAACACTTAGATTTATAAGAATTTCTAATGTTTGAAGAGAGATTCACATTGGGTGCTTGAGAAAAATAAACATGATATCTTATACGCACTACCAACTAGGCTACGGTCACCGTAGCCTAGTTGGTAGTGCTCCTGCCTACGAAGCTGGTGGTCCTGGGTTCGAATCCCGGTAAGTGCAAATATTTGTGTGATGAGCACGAATATTTGTTTCTGAGTATTGGATGTTTTCTATGTATATAAGTATTTATCTATCTATATAAGTATGTATATCGTCGCCTGGTACCCATAGTACAAGCTTTGCTTAGTTTGGGGCTAGGATGATCTGTGTGACATTGTCCCGAGATATTATTATTATTATTTATCTTATAACTAAATAATTACATAATTAAAACCTAATTTGTTAATTGTTTTAGTCTAGTGGTTTTGTCGTGGCCAGAGATCATTGTAGAGAACAGAAGGGTCAGAAACACGGGAATATCGTAATGTGTTAAAGCCCCCATTCTTTTACTTCAGGTGGGTCGTATGCTTATTAGCAGACTTGTAGTATAAAAAATTCTTAATTGCTCCGGTAAGCTTATTAGGGATCAAGCAAGACCAGATTCTATGAACTTTTACACTACAAAACTTTTATAATACAACTCCATCTACATTCACTTCCACAAAATGCTACGAGCGTGGGAATCTATATGTACTACGGCGTAGTATAGAAGTACAAAAGCTAAAACAAGAACCTGTGGCGTAGAAGGAGTTTACGAAATAATAGGTGTATTTGCCCCGATACGTAGCTGGTCTGACTATAGCTCCATCTACGACAATTGGGAACTACTAATACACCCGTGCTACAAAAAAACCGTAGCTACTACTTATGCAACCTACAAGTACGACATCTATTGGTGGCAGTGCAAATTTTAATTTAGTGCTGTGTGTATAGCACTAAATTAAAATTTGCATTGCCACCAATAGATGTCGTACTTGATAGTTAGTTACTATAACTAATTTTGAATCGATATAGTGTACAGCTCCATCTACGACGGATAGGAACTTCTAATATATCTGTGCTACAAGAAACCGCGGCTTCGTATTACTTATACAACCTACAAGTACGACATCTATTGGTAGCAAGGCGAATTTTAAATTTAGTACCATAGATACTATAGTTAGTTACTATAACATTTTTTTAATCGATAGAGTATACTCCTCGAAACAGATATTATTTTAACCTGTCTCTTTGGTTTAGTGGTAGTGCAGATAATCAGGTCTTACATATAGAAAGCGGCCCAGGTACCTTGGTTTCTGAAATGTAGTGGTGTTTTATACAACGTATAACGTATGAGATACCTAATCTACGTGAAAACTTTACTACTTAAATATACACTTTCCATAGAAATATAGATATATGTATATCAGTTCACATGTTTTATATGGAGACACAAATTATGTAGACGGTTGGCGTGATTGGTAGTTCACCTTTCATGCCGCAGGTCGTGAATTCGATTCCTACCCAGAACATATATTCGTGTGTATGTCCTGTATCTCTGTTTGTCCTGTGTCTGTCGGTCCTTCTCTATATAAGTATGTATTTACAAAAGAAAAGTAGTAATGTATTATATCAGTTATCTGATTTCCATAGTACAAGCTCTGCTTAATTTGGGATAAGAGGGCCGTGTGTGAATAATGTCCCAAGATATGATTATGTTCTTGCGTGGTTTTCCTGGAGTTTAAAAGTTGGCCTATTTTATGATTAAAATTTGTAAGTCCTTATGATTCATGTATTGTTTCACTTTACCCTCATAATTGTTAAAATATATACGCAAGGCTCGTTAGACACCCTACCTAATGCCGTATTAATAAAGACCTAGAGCAAATATCTGAATGGAGTGAAAAGTATGGTCATATCCTACTAATCTAATCCTCTCACGAAATATATGCAGATTGCAAATTGAAGTAATTATTATCCTTCCGCAGTAACGTATGTCAACAATTTAGTGCTCTATATAACTAAGAAAAACTAAAATTCATTATTTTCTTTACCCTACCTACCCTACCCTACCTATTAAATTTGGAAGTTTATATTCTATTAATAAAAGTATAAGCTTTTATCGTGAATCCCTTTTACCATTTATTTTCAATAATGTCTCTGCTACAGAAATCCTGGCGACACAAATCAAAAATATCTTAAAAGCCGGTTTTACCACCTCATCGGAATAGAATATTTTCCCTTGTAAATGTTATGCAACAGTATAACATTTTACAAGGGAATATATTCTATTTGAAAAATAATACTGTGACATGTCAATTAACCGAGAGTAATAAAAGTTAAATTCAAAAATAATTTGTTCCGTAGAAATTTTACATTTATGTGGAATAGTATTTATTTTACCCTACCGTGCAGCGCATGACGTGGCAGCTACTGAGAAACACTGCCAGAAAACTCAGTAGGAATCCTTTTTCAAAATAAAATATACCTAAGATTAATTACAATTATGTATGTTGACTCAGAACATCTCAATCCCAATCACTTTTTAAGTAATAATCAGTTTTTTTTTGTAATATGCCCTGCTACTCAATTTGGCTTTAATAATTCTTTTAAACTTATTCGTAGACAATTCTCTAATATCATTGGGAGTATCCAGTTGGACTCCTGTAATTTTGAAACGGTATGTTGTGTGAGGTGTGTGGACGAATTTTGTTGAAGAAAGAGTGGACTACAGCAAGTGTTAGGTATCTGTCGTTTATTCCCATTTGCAATTCTTCTCAGTCACTTATGCAGCTTGCATGCTGTTTGGGACAGATTTAAAAAAGATGATGAAGATGAGAAACGTAGTATACCTGGTCTGTGTACAAATGGTACAACCGACAAAAGACCACGTAGTACATTCTCTGACCAAATCGGAGACGTTCTCAAGAAAGGCTAGGTCAGAAGTACCCTAATCCGGCGAGCATGTATGAAGAATATAATGACAGTAAATAAGGCAAAAGAGGTGCGTAAAGATCGTGACAAATGGAAGTCTGCCTACCCCTCTGGGAAACAAGCGTGAGTCTATGTGTGTATGTATGTATGTTAAAACGATTGTAATCAAACTCACTTTTAATTTATCAGTGTCGGCCCGAAGTCTAGGAGTTGGCGGTATTACACCCCCGTGCCTCGGAGAGCACGTGAAGCCGTCGGTCCTGTACCTGATCTCTTTCCGGTCGTGTCGCTTGTCGTCCCATCGGATCATGAGAGTGATGGAATAGAAAGTGCCCCTGTGTTTGCGCACACACTTGTGCACTATATATTATAATATAGCTTCGGTCGGGAGGACATTATTATTATTACTATTAATGAATGATGCTGGCATAGATCCACCATACAGTCATAAGCTTTATTTGACAAGGTTAGCTTTTTAATTATGATTTATCTGTTTGTTCTGTGTCCAACATATGTAACAGACGCTTACAATTGTCAAGCAGAATGTATATTTTTTTACTAAAAATGATAATCCGATTCACAAACCCTACATTGTTCTGCCTACATAAAAGTTAAGGCAAAATTCAATGTGATTTTGTTGTTGCTGTTCAGTGAGTTCACACGGTTCTTATTTTTCAACTATTTTAACTTTTTAATTTGTGCTAAAAATGAGTCTGTATTGTTTTGTCGCAAATGTTTTTGTTTATTTTTAGATAGGTCAAAGGCTGCTGCTAATTTCGACGTATCTTTTTATTCATCATTATTAACTTTCGACTTTGTCAGCCACGGCACTCATTATAGAGAGCAACATTTTCAGAAAGAAAACTGCTAAACAAAACACGTACGTTTTCCGTACACGTCGTGTATATTGCGTCTCGGTTGCGTTGATGCCATGGAGGTACACGTATTCTAAAATTACCTAAAATTTAGACTTTTCTAGTGTCATTAAAATTTTGAATAAAGAAAAAAAATTGTGACAGGAAAACAAATTAACTGAGATCGCTATGTTATAAAATTGATTTGAAATTGAAATTCAGAGTTGAATTAAAATATTGATTACCAGAGTCAGTATTAAAAAGAGGAACTATTCATTTTCTAACTCCAAGACAGTTAAGTGATTTCCCGGGACATGCCTGAGCCGCACCGCTCAATGTCATTTCATTGTGTGCCACTGTTGATCCTGGCTTACAGGAGTTTCAGTGTGGGTAAGAGGGAGGGACTAGTACCATTTAAAAAAGAAACAACCCACCTATAAAATCTATAAAAAGAATTCGTGTTTGTTGTATGGGAGCCCCTTAAATATTTATTTCATTATGTTTTTTAGTATTTGTTATATTGTTATTTGTTATAGCGGCAACAGAAATACACCATCTGTGATATTTCAACTGTCTAACTATCACGGTTCATGAAATACAGCCTGGTTATAGACGGACTGACAGACATACAGACAGCGAAGTCTTAGTAATAGGGTCCCGTTTTACCCTTTGGGTACGGAACCCTAAAAAAGCCAGTATTAACATCAGGTATATCATAGGTATATTTTGGCAAATCATTTCAATGTCAAACCATGCATAATGGGATGCCCTTGATGCGTGCATCGCAAGACCGGCAGACTCTTGTGGAGATCTTTTGTCCATAAGTAGACGTCTTTCGGCTGAAATGATGGTGAGATGTTTTTCAGCTGATATGGTGATGATGATAATGATCTAAGTATTCAAATAATCATATATTTGTTTTCCTAACATCAAGAACTTTTTACATTTAACATGTTCTTAAATTGTTTTTCTGAATACTTGTATCTACTTTTCTCATTTCCTATTATTATATTACGACAAAATTTCTTGCAAAATCTTGAATTTAATGTGATACATTTATTAAATAAAACGTATTACGGCTTATTCACTTATGCGTATAGGCACGTTGAGGCGAGCTCACACCGATGAAAGGGATTACCTCGAAACTTAGTCTGAAACCGTTCATGCGCAAGTTTGTTGGGTATGGGAATAAGCCGATAGGCACAGTTTGCCTTTTGAAATAAAATAATATAATGTATCCAGTGTTTGGGCATTATGTGCCAAGTTTCATATTTTACCCCTAGCCAATAGTCGTGAAATAGCTGACACGACATAGGTATTATTATCTGCTTCATATTATATCTGGTAACATTGTTTGTTCTGACTTACTGAACAGAATCTCATTGTATATTTCGACAATGCAATGCACTTCGATGTTTAGTAAATTTAAATGGATCGAGCGAGGCGAAGGGAAGACATAAAGCAGTGAAGATAGAAAGAGAGACCGTTAAGTTTCATATATTACTGAATGAATAGAATAGAATAGAATAGAATAGAATAGAATAGAATAGAATAGAATAGAATAGAATAGAATAGAATAGAATAGAATAGAATAGAATAGAATAGAATAGAATAGAATAGAATAGAATAGAATAGAATAGAATAGAATAGAATAGAATAGAATAGAATAGAATAGAATAGAATAGAGTAGAATAGAATAGAGTAGAATAGAATAGAATAGAATAGAATAGAATAGAATAGAATAGAATAGAATAGAATAGAATAGAATAGAATAGAATAGAATAGAATAGAATAGAATAGAATAGAATAGAATAGAATAGAATAGAATAGAATAGAATAGAATAGAATAGAATAGAATAGAATAAATAATTTCTAGGTACATATATAGATAATAAACATATAATAAATTATTTCTAGGTATAGGTAACATATAATATATTATTTCTACTCTGTCAAGAAAGTACCGGGAAAAGATCAATAATATACAAAATGTTTGTTATTCATCCAAATTTATTTTATCACATTCAAAGTATGCTCCTTCAGAAACGATACACTTACGCCAACGAATAATCCATTCATCAAAACATTTTTTAAACGCTGCTTTCGGAATTGAGTTCAGTTCTCACCGCGAATTCTCCTTTATGTCTTCTACCGATGAAAAATTACCACTTCGTGGTACCGGACCACGAAGTGGTAATTTGAGTTTAGGAAAAAGAAAGAAGTCAGCTGGAGCCATATCTGGTGAATATGGTGGTTGCTGGATGGTATTTGTTGAGTGTTTGGTCAAAAATTCGTTCACAATGACGGCCTTGTGCGAAGGCGCATTATCGTGGTGCAAAATCCAAGAATTTTCTTTCCACAAATCTGACCTTTTTCGTCGAATTTGCTCTCTTAAACGCCGCATAACGCTCAAATAATATTCTTTATTTACCGTTCGACCTTTCGGTAAGAATTCAGAGTGCACAACAACACTACGATAGTCAAAGAAAACAGTCAACATGACTTTGACTTCTGATCGACTTTGGCGTGGCTTTTTCGGTTTCGGTTCAGTTGGAAGGCGCCACTCCGAAGCTTGTTGACTAGTTTGCATGTCAAACTCGTAAACCCACGTCTCGTCACCAGTAACAATGCGTTTCATGAATTTTGGGTCGGAATTGACTCGTTCTACCATGTCCTCAGCGACTTTCATGCGATTGAGTTTTTGGAGAAAATTCAGATCTTTTGGGACTAGCCAAGCGGCAACATGTTTCATACCCAAATTGTCGTATACAGGTTTTAATACAATAGACATTTTATGAATAAAACAGTTGTCAACTGGACTTTGCTTATTATTACAACATGGTGACAGCGGTGGGATTCGAACCCACTGGCTGCAGCGCTTCTCGCAAAATTGAACCCGCGTCCCCGACGCGCATTTCCACTGCGCCACCGCCCTCTGTAAACAGCACCTCTCATACCGTCAGCATTTACTTGGCCAGACGCCTGGCTCGTGCTACTTGTATCAAACAGTCGGTAATTTTCTACAGTTATCAACCTCACATATTTTGACTGCCTTATCCAAATCCAAGTCTTCGGTTCTCAACTGGCGATCCCGAACGACTGTATTATTAATTCCGCAAATAATGCGGTCACGAATCAATTCTTCTTCTAAACTATTAAACTGACAATATCTACTCAGCAACTTTAATGCAGTCACATATTACTTTATTGTCTCACCTTTTTCTCCATTTCTTCTGAACAAATTATACCTTGACATTATTTTTTTCAACAAGACATCCACATCCGTCTTTTCACTGTCTCTCTCTTTAAACTTGCCTGTACTTCTTTATTTTCCTTACGTTCTCCTGAAGCTTTAGCAAATAGCTCAAATTGAGTCTTCCATCTCTTTCATTCGTCAGCCCGGCTGACGGAGTTGCCAATGAGACTTAACTCTGATGGTGGTCGGGCATGTTCCATTTTATAAAAATAGTTTTATACCTTATCATGGTTCTATAGCATACCAAATTTTCAAATAAATCTCTGCTAATTCAATTTATTTTCAAATTAATTTTCACCGCTGCCACCATGTTGTAATGATAAGCAAAGTCCCGTTGACAACTGTTTTATTCATAAAATGTCTATTGTATTAAAACCTATATACGACATCTTCCCCTTAAAAACAATAAGAATTAAATAAAAATTATTACATTTTCTTTTAAGAAAATTCATCACATAAATACCATTATGATATAAACTAGTGATAATAATTATGTAATTATTTTTTGTATATAATTCATAGAATTATTGCTGTTATTAATGTTATGTTTAGTTAAGATGTATTAGTTTTATTTAATTTAACACTATTGCATATTTGTTTGACAACTATTGCTAGAGAAAGTAGGTACTTATTTTTGTTTGTCACTCTAATAAAAAATTATATGTTTTATATAAAAATTTGATGAATTTTGTTAATAGAAAATGGAATATTATTTTTAATTCTTTTAAAAGGGAAGATGTAGCTAGATTATATAAAAATGGTATTTGTTTGATGAATTTTGTTAAAAGAAAATGTAATAATTTTTATTTAATTCTTATTATTTTTAAGGGGAAGATGTCGTATATAGTCAAGGTGAACTATTTTACGAAATACCTCTTGCGTTTATATGACAAACATGCTCCCTTACGCCCTGTAAAAGTGAAGCACCTTCCAGCACCATGGTTGACAGACGACCTTAAGTCAACAATGAATAAAAAAGCAGCGGCTAAGTCCAGGTATAAGGCCCGCCCTAATTCACAAAATTGGGAAAAATATGTTATTATTCGTAATCACTGTAATAAGGTGTGTAGGAAAGCGCAACACCAACATATCCATGCCTCTGTGGAAAACGGAGACCCAGCTAAGATATGGAAATTTCTTAGATCACTGGGAGTTGGAAAATCTCGTCAAGAAACTATTCCAAAAGACTTAAATTTTGATTGATTGAATCAGCATTTCTCATCGTCGTCTGATATGAATAAGTCAGTTAAATTAAATACTATAAGAAATCTATCTCTGCTTCCAACTCCTGATCATTCACCGTTTTTCTTTAGTCAGTTTACCGATTGTGATGTTAAGAAGAGTATTCAATCAATCACTTCTAACGCGGTTGGTAGTGATTGTGTTAGTCGTAATATGATCCTTCCCATTTTAGATGAAATCCTTCCTGTCATTACACACATTTTTAATTATTCCGTTTCCAGTGGCTCTTTTCCATCATAATGGAAAGACTCACAAATCACTCCGCTGCCAAAAAAATCCAATCCTCAATCCTTTTCTGAGTACCGTCCGATATCCATACTACCCTTCCTCTCAAAATCCCTTGAACGCCTTATCCATAACCAACTCAATTCTTTCCTTTGTAATAATTCTCTCCTGAATCCTTTCCAATCCGGTTTCCGTCCGGGTCATAGTACGACTTCAGCGCTAGTTCACATTACTGATGAAGTGAGATCTGGCATGGAAAATGGCAAACTCTCAGTCCTCTGTTTGTTAGATTTCAGTAATGCTTTTAACACCATCGACTACGATGTATTGCTAGCCATATTACGCTCTCTTAACATATCTCCAACGGTAATTGATTGGTTTCACAGTTACCTGTTTGGCCGACGTCAACGGATTCACATCGAAGACTCTTATTCTTCCTGGTGTAATACATCTGTAGGCGTGCCGCAGGGTGGCGTTTTATCTCCTCTTTTATTTGCAATATTTATTAATGCCATTTCCCAAAAAATAGTTTCATCCTACCACCTTTATGCTGATGATCTCCAGATCTACAGTCAAGCAACTCCCAATAACCTGCCTGAAGCTATTCGTCTCATAAACAGAGATCTTGTACATATTTCCTCCTGGAGTGATAGCTATGGGCTTACTGTTAACCCGGCCAAATCGCAAGCAATTGTTATCGGCAGTACTAGGATGCGAACTAAAGTAGATTGGTCACAAATTCCCGATATTACTTTGAATAACACTGTAATTCCATTGGCTAAAAATGTTAGAAATTTGGGAATCTTAATAGACATAGATCTCTCATGGGCTCCGCAAGTACAGGAAGTTAGCCGTAAAATCTTTGCTTCTGCTGGATCTTTGCGAAGGCTTCGTAATTTCCTGCCTATTACCACGAAAATTGCGCTTGCACAATCTCTCCTTCTTCCTATTCTCGATTACGCTGACGCCAGCTATCTTGATTTAACCCAGGAACAACTTGACAAACTTGAGCGTCTCCAAAATTTCTGTATTAGGTTCATATTTGGTCTTCGCAAATATGACCATGTTTCAGAATTTCGTACTAAACTCAAGTGGCTTCCTATTCGTCTTCGTCGGAATGCAGATATCTTATCTCTCCTGTACAATATTCTCTTTATTCCCTCTTCACCCTATAATCTCAAAGAACGTTTCAAGTTCCTCAATGACACGCATGTCAAGTCACTGAGATCATCAGAAAACCTGCAACTAACCTTACCAACGCATTCCACCAATTTCTACAGCAAATCATTTACTGTTGTAGCTGCTCGTCTCTGGAATGCATTACCAGTATCTATAAGACGCGCTCAATCTTTACCTACGTTTAAAAATCTTGTGACCAAACATTATCTGTCACAGTTGCAATAAGTGTTCCTTCTTTTCTTGTCCATCATATGACCCTGCTAGATATCGTTGATATTTCCATCATAACGGAATATATTTATTATATTTTTATCTATCTATCTATATAATATATCTATGTCTATTTATATATTATATATGTATATATATTTATATATTATATTATTATTAGTATTCTATGTATTGTATGCAAATAAGTAGGTATAAGTAATATATTATGTAAATAATTAGTGGTAGTACTACTATTAAGTAGAAACCACTATTAGTCTTAAGTAGATACTTAATCATATTCTATAGTTTTACACCTTACACTACCCCTACTCCTAATTCCATACAATATAGTCCAACTTAAGGTTGTCTGGAAGAGATCGCTTTAAGCGATAAGACCGCCCATTGTACCTTTTTTATAATTATTTCTGATCCTGTAACTTTAATGTATAATGGTGTACAATAAAGTGTATTTATCTTATCTTATCTTATCTTATATAGGTTTTAATACAATAGACATTTTATGAATAAAACAGTTGTCAACTAGACTTTGCTTATTATTACAACACAAATGATTAGTTAAAATGGTACGAATCGACTCGTCAGATACAGAAAGTTCGGCGGCTATCTCTCTCAGAGTTGAATGAGGATTTCCGGTCACTATTTCCTTCACTTTTGCGATGTTAACTTCAGTTGCAGACGTTGATGGCCTACCAGAGCGAGGCAAATCTTTCATCACATCTCGACCGCTATTGAACGCTTTGAACCACTCATAAGCACGAGTTTTTGATAAAGTCGATTCACCGTAAGCCTTCTGTAACATTTTCAGTGACTCCGAACACGAAATTCCATTAGCGATGCAAAATTTAAGACAAACTCTTTGTTCGATATTTTTGACCATTATGAAATTATTGCGAATTTCATAATGGTCACACACTATATATGATATTACTAAAACCAGCACTGTATTTAATATAAATGACAGATGCAACTCAAACTCCGCGCCAAAACGGAAAACAGTTGTCCAATCTAACAACAACAAAAAAAACAACAAAATTGAATTTGTCGAAATTTAAAATGTTTGCTAATTTTTACTACATATTGACTAAATGGTTCTATATGAATATATTATATTTTTTTTATTATTCTATATTAATATGGTCTATATTAAGGTATGTATTAAATATTATTATTATGGCAGGCCTTATGTTTATAACGACGGCCGCGCTTTAATGCCACCATCGGATCCAATGCGCCTCGACTGAGAAGACCCAGCGAAACAAACTCAGCGGGCGTCTCTACTACCGGTTTCAACACGGCCCAGTTGAGACGCTCCGGCGAAACATACTCAATTATACACGAGATGTGCTGGCGTCTGTACATATAATGCTTGAGAATTTAGCAGATAAATTTAATGAAATGTAAGGCTTAAATAATAAAAGAAACGTCTTAATGTAGTTCTTCCAGTTATAGGGTATTTCTACGTGTATATTTTATCAAATAAATAGTCTTCGAATATGAAACACGTCTTGATGCGATTACACCGCAACCCATGATGGCATCACCTAGTGATTAAATCTTAAAAACACACCATTTCCAGAAGCACTACAATATACAACTCACAGAAGAACTGCGTGGTCATCCGAACCCAACGGAGATAAGAATCTACACTGATGGGTCAAAAACCGACTCCGGAACAGGAGTGGGAGTTTTCTCCAATGACCTGAACATCACAATATCTAGATCCCTAGGGACGCTCAACACTGTATACCAGGCTGAGTGTGTAGGAATCATCCTTGCAGCACACGCAATAAAGGCCAGAAAAATCACAAACACATGCATACGTATACTCTCTGACAGCGCATCAGTACTCCAATCCTTGGAAAGATATCACTCTGTCCCAGGATTAATACTGGAATGCCGTAATGCACTGGAACATGTTGCGGAATACCACAACAACACAATAACACTACAATTGATCAAAGGACACAACGGGTCGCTGGGCAATGACGTTGCTGACGAGCTAGCCAGGAGGGGCTCGAATACGGCAGCCATTGGCCCTGAACCAACTGTGCCCATACCTTTCACTCAAATACGTAGATGGTTACAAAATCACACCCAAACACAATCCAAGAACTGGTGGTCCTCATCATCAGGTTGTAGACAATCCAAAGAAGCAATGCCATGCCTGGATGGTAAGCTGACGAGGCGACTACTACGGCTTAGCAGGAAAAGCCTGCGTGTTGTGGTGAGGACCATCACTGGACATTGCTCACTCAACAAACACTTTCACACTATTGGCATAACTGACAACTGCTCTGTGCAGAGTGTGCATGGACGCTGACGAAACGGTTGCGCATGTGCTCCTCGAGTACACAGGCATCGTGAAAATCCGGAGAGAAACCTTGGGTTCACCAAGAACTCTTACGGAGGCCCTGAGAAGTTTGGGAGATCTAATATGCTTCTGGAAGGAGGTGGGCCCGATGGAGTGAAGGCCGCCATGGCTCACGTACAATGGTCCACATCGGGACTAAGTGCGGAAACCATACCCACAAAATGATGATGATGATGATGAACACTCAGGATGAACGCTGTACAATCTTTTTAATGCCGCATCATTTTTTATACCAGGACCTCTCCTGCACTCCGGCCCCGGCGCTCCAGCGCGTTACGGCTTAATATCTTTCGAATGGAATATCCGATTTTAATAAACTAAAAAGTAATTTACAGGTATTTAAACAGCCTTCCTTGAGAAATCATTTATTTAGGTAAGGCTTAAGACAAAGGTATAAATAACTTGGCCTGATTTTGGTCGCAATTTCTATTCAATTTTAAAATATTAAAAAGTCGTTATAGTGACATAACTACAATAATAAGACACATGCTATTGCTACAGTTTTTGTAGATATTTATACTTTCTTTAATACTGTGGAACATTTTTTGGTTCTATCATCAATAGTTTTCGCAGCGCATGCGATGAAAGATATTTTATAGCCATTTCTTACCCCTCATGTAACATTATTGTAGTTTTAGTAGGGATCCTTATTTTTTTTGCAATTCAAATAGCCTATATTAATCAGTAATAATGTAGTATTCAAATGGTGAAAGTATTTTTAAAATCGGTCCAGTACTTTTTGATCCTATTCGTTACAAACATACATACAAACCTTTTGTCTTTATAATATTAGTATAGATATAAGCTATCCATTTTAGTAAACGCTAGAGTTAATAAATCGAATAGATAATTCGATTTATTTACTCCAGCGTTTCAACCTCACAAATTTTCGAAGTTGGTTATTCAACCAACTTCGAAAAGTTTCTATTTTATTTTTTTAGTATTCATGAATATTTTTAATTGGTATTATTATCATTTTATCCCCAATTAATTCCTTTGCAAGAGCACTGTTAGTTGATTCAATCACATCAATTACCCACAGATCTGGATTTTTTGTTATTAGAATATAATATATGATTCTACTTCTAAAAGCAGCAAAATTACAATAGTATTTTAGTCTATATTTAATTGTAATCGTGTGGCTGACGTCAACTAATATCAACATCCACCTCATGGCGGGGAAGACGAAGAAGTCAACGCCAACCCGTCTGCCAAGCGTAGCGATTATTGCATATCTGGATGGTGGTTCATTTAGGCGTCATTCGGCAGATAGATGATGATAGTGATGAGTTTGATATTGTGTAATTATTAAATAAATTTAAAGACTACGATTTACATTCAGTTTGTTTAATAAATTAAAATTATTTTTTTATGTGTAAGACATTTGCACGCCGAAAGGCTAATATGGAACGGTAATAATAATTAGAAATAAGAACATTGTAAGACCCATATTTCTGCAAATAAAATAATTTGAATTTGATATTTGTAATAATTATTATACTATATCATTATAGTGCGTCAGGGATGTTCGCGGATGCGCACACTGACGATTATTTCGCGATCATGCGCAAAAAAGTGGCATCAGTGATACGCAGATTTAGGGGAAGCAGCAATAGCATTCTGAAGGTGTTTGCAGAAAGGATTGAAGGGCCTACAATGGATAGATTTATCAAGCTTCAGGTCAGACATGGGACTTGGTAAATCTTCCTCTAATCTTGGCTGTTTATTATTTTATTGTGTATTTGTGTTGTTATTTTGTACCCATGTGTGTTTAAGTGTTACATACTAACATAGTTTTTTTAACAATGTTTCAGAAATCTTTTAAAATGAATTGTATAAATTTAAGTGCGGGTGGGAATCGAACCCACGACCACGGGGATCCGGCCCATGTGCGTTAACCGCTCCGCCACCGCACCAGGTACTGAACACTTCAAATTTATACAACCCATTCGTTCGATATTTCTTAACGCATTTAAGTCGCTTTAACGCCATCTTACCGAAACCTACACGGCTAACAACGGCTGGAATGCCAATACTTAGATCGGACAATTCCAACAGATGGCGCTTTTTAAATTATTCATTTTTGAATATTTTTATTAAATCATAGTTTTTATTATAAACTATGATTTCTTATTACTTTTAGCATTTTAAACATGCTATACTGAAAACAATGTTTCAGAAATCTTTTAAAATGAATTGTATAAATTTAAGTGCGGGTGGGAATCGAACCCACGACCACGGGGATCCGGCCCATGTGCGTTAACCGCTCCGCCACCGCACCAGGTACTGAACACTTCAAATTTATACAACCCATTCGTTCGATATTTCTTAACGCATTTAAGTCGCTTTAACGCCATCTTACCGAAACCTACACGGCTAACAACGGCTGGAATGCCAATACTTAGATCGGACAATTCCAACAGATGGCGCTTTTTAAATTATTCATTTTTGAATATTTTTATTAAATCATAGTTTTTATTATAAACTATGATTTCTTATTACTTTTAGCATTTTAAACATGCTATACTGAAAACAATGTTTCAGAAATCTTTTAAAATGAATTGTATAAATTTAAGTGCGGGTGGGAATCGAACCCACGACCACGGGGATCCGGCCCATGTGCGTTAACCGCTCCGCCACCGCACCAGGTACTGAACACTTCAAATTTATACAACCCATTCGTTCGATATTTCTTAACGCATTTAAGTCGCTTTAACGCCATCTTACCGAAACCTACACGGCTAACAACGGCTGGAATGCCAATACTTAGATCGGACAATTCCAACAGATGGCGCTTTTTAAATTATTCATTTTTGAATATTTTTATTAAATCATAGTTTTTATTATAAACTATGATTTCTTATTACTTTTAGCATTTTAAACATGCTATACTGAAAACAATGTTTCAGAAATCTTTTAAAATGAATTGTATAAATTTAAGTGCGGGTGGGAATCGAGAGTTTTTTTAAGTTTGTACTGATTACTAATATGCTATGGGCCGTCGATGCCTGAAAATAAACGATTATTTTTTATTTTTTTATTTATTATTATCTAACTTTATATTAGTAAAGTGTTTATAAAATAATAGCTACCACCAGCAACTCGTTTCATCTAGTAAGGTAGTTGACGCTGTACTAAAATAAACTCGTGTGTTAAAAAACGTCTACTTACATAGAAGTAAACGTGGATGTGTAATTAATAATACTAATAATATAATAATAATAGGCCCCCTACAAGATGAACCGATGATCTTGTGCGGGTTGCTGGAAATCGCTTGATGCGGATAGCGCAATACCGGCAATTGTGGAGGGAGATCTTTGAGGGAGGCCTTTGTCCAGCAGTGGGCGTCTTTTGGCTGATATGATGATGATGATGAATAATAATATCCTGAGACATTATTTGCACACGGGAATTTGATCCTAAACTAAACAGAGCTGGTACCATGAACACCAGATAACTGATATACTACATATACTACCTTTCTTTTGTAAATATATACTTGTATGGATAATTACACCCTGACTTAGAACAAACACAAATGTAATGAAAACAAATATCTGGTCTGGGTGGGAACCCACGACCTCCGGCGTGAAAAGCAATTTTGCCAATTATCAGATTTCACTTTTGTAAAGTGTTTACAAAATAATAGCTTCCATTAGCAACTCGGTTCAACTAGTAAGGTGGTTGAAGTTGTAATAGAATAAACTCGTACTATGGTCAAAATCGTTCACTCACATAGTAGTAAACGTGGATGTGTAATTCTCTAGGAAAATTAAATCACGATTTAAATTCTAACCTAAGTTTAACTTAAACGGACGCTTTGCTTTCCCAATGTAACGTACGTTTTTGGTATTATAAAGTCAAATGTGCTTAAATATTAATGTGTTTCTAATTTTCATATAAATACATGCAAAGTGTATTAAAAGAGCATAAAAATGGTCACCACTCACAAAGAACTTTGCATACACCTCGAATTTGCAAGTTAAAACATGCATTTTATGATTCAAGCTTCACAAGTTTAAATTGAGTTGTATGCACATAAGTTAGCGTAAAGGTTGTACTTTATGTATAGTGTTACACTCTTTATTTTCATTTAAAACTTTTTGCAGAGGTACTTTACAAAGATATAACTATCGGATACAAAGTACACCCAGACTCAGAACAACACTTATTGGTCATACAAATAGTTGTCCTGTGCGGGTAACAAACCACGAATTGAAGACGTTTTGCACTGAAATTTAAAAAGTATTCAGACCGCGAGCATGTATGAAGAATATAATGACAGTAATCGAGGCAAAAGAAGTATGCAAAGATCGTGACAAATGGAAATCCGTTCGGTGATTCGTACGGGTAGGCAGAGATTTGTCTCTGCCTACCCCTCTGGGAAAAAGGCGTGAGTCTATGTATGTATGTATGTATTCAGACCATTCAAAGCTTGCTAGAATGTCTGCTACAGAGTGTTAGACTCCGTTTCCACCAGAAATGAGCGGTGTCTTTTTGATTATAGAAAACTAAATCTACGTATCGCGAGGAATGCAAGCATCAATTTTATGGACAAAATACAATGAGATTCCAGTCAATAAACCCTTTGACCACCTCATTTTAAATTCTATTGCCTTGTAATAAACACTAAAGCCAATGAATTATGAATATACACTACGATCGATCAAGGATTAGCTGGGGAAGGAAGCACGACTTTTGGCTTGGCTGTCAGGAAAACTTAACACTTTAAAAACAGGCCAGCAAAATATAAAACCTATTTAATTTTGAAGTTAATCAAGGAATTAATATAAACTTAAGCCTTGCCATATTTTTTAGCATTGGGATAAGTGAAGTCTGGATTCGTAAGACAACTTTCTTTGTGTTATGTTCATGCAGTCGATTATGAGATACTCATAAGATCATTAAAAATTCTATTAACAACTAACAGCCTATTTACTTGTTGGCCTTTACAAATTGTTCATAGGCTTGTAAAATTACATTAGCTCTCTGTCTATGCACTGCAGAGAAATGGAATTCCAAACTCGTTATAGAAGTTATCTGATTACATTCACTACGGTTTCCAAGGCACTAAGATTGTAGACTAGTCTGAGTCTCAGAGTTGAAGCATTTTCTTTGAGCACTGCTGACTATCTAACCCGCTATTTAAATGGAAATCAGACATCTAATAGGCGTACAAGGTTACCTTAGGACCACATCGTAGCCTACCGTCAGGTAATTGGATGGATCGAAGAGACTAATCTGTCTTAACACAATACTTGAGAAGCAACCCCATAATTTTAGATAGATATTATACCTATTACAGTTATTGTTTTTTCTTAAATATAAATGTAAGGCAAAGGAGCAAGTGGGAAACTCGCCGTCCATGAACACTCGCAACATAATAATAATATCTAGGGACAATGTCACACAGATCATCCTAGCCCCAAACTAAGCAAAGCTTGTACTATGGGTACCAGGCAACGATATACATACTTATATAGATAGATAAATACTTAAATACATAGAAAACATCCATTACTCAGAAACAAATATTCGTGCTCATCACAAAAATATTTGCACTTACCGGGATTCGAACCCAGGACCACCAGCTTCGTAGGCAGGAGCACTAGCAACTAGGCTACGGTGACCGTCAACGGCAACATCATGGGCCAGCCTTTAAGATAGGAATAGGCTCGCCTCTTTTCTTACCGCTTCTCTTGAGTTCTGACTATAATCGCTGGCAGTTTTACATTACACTTAAGACTCTTTCTCAAGCTCTTTCAAAAATTAATACTATGGCGTTCATTAATTAATAGTCTAGGCTCTGATTAATTTTCCGCCAGTGAAATGTTAGATTTTCCGTCTGATGAAATGTTGCAGTTTCGAGTCTCGTACTAGACAAATATTTATGTTTATGAACATGATTATTTGTATTGGTCTGGATATTTTTTGTGTATTGTATGTTTATAGGTTTTTCCAAAAAAGTTATATTAGTATTTCTATTCGCAGTCTAGTGCCCATAGTACAGACGCCAGCACATCCAACTACCCCAATCTGACAAATTTCTTGTATAGATTTTCAACGTTATCACGTAAGCATAAGGTTCACTTTCAATTGGGGAAATTTGACAGATTGGGGTAGCTTGATGTGCTGGCGTCTGTACAAGCTACTGGGCTACTGGCGCTGTGTGATACGTCCCGGATATTTATGTATTATTATTATTATATCTTCTTTAAAGATAATAATAATACATATATTTGCACTTCACTTCAGAAGTGATCTTAGAAAATGAGACACCACAGACTCTCAAAAGTCAACTAAATATAATATGTAAAATTATTTGCTCTGTTATTCGCTCTGCTTACAAAACTCACAGGTCTTGTAAAGCGTATCTTTGCTCTTTATCTATCTAAGGAACCATTCTTCTTATTAAGGAAAGGCTTATTTATTTGATGGATTGGTAAATGACGGTGTGAAACTGTTAAATAAACTTAAGATGAATTTAGTACTCATCCCTGGTACAGGAGATCCATCACCGTGTGATATTAACTCGTTTATCTGGTGATTGATTACTCCATTAGTGCTCAATATTATTTGCGTTAGAATTTAATTACTTAGAAATTGATATAATGTGTATAAGTATACATCTTTAAATTACATGTATTTAATTTTAGAATTACATCTTTGTAATTAGATCTAGAGATATGATAATCTAATATAATTTTTGACGGTCCTGCGCTGCCCGCATCCAGCGGCTTCCCGCGACCTTGAAAGATCGTCGGTCCATCGTGCAGGAGGCCTTCCCACGCTGCGTCTTCCGGAGATCCTTGGGGGAGGCTTTTGTCCAGCAGTGGACGTTTTTCAGCTGATATGATGATGATGGTGAATACAATTTTTAGCATAAGGCACAATTATTGTAATATAAAAAATGCTTCTTTGATGACATTATTGTACAAAATAATTACTTGTCTAATCACAACGCCTCCTTTAAAACTAATTTTCTTATTTGCGCATTAAAAAAAAATCAGTAATGTTTTATTACACAGTCGGCTAAAATATTGTTTACAGCCATTTGATCCCAAACTAAGCAAAGCTAATATATGGAAACCCGATAACATATATACTAATTTTATTTCGTAGATACATACTTATATAAATAATTACACCCAGACTCAGGAAACAGACATTCTAATGTCCACAAATTGCTGTCCTGTGTGGGAATCGAACCCACGATCTGCGACGTCGAAGGCCAGTGTATGCTCACCACGCTTATTGTTTTTATCTAATTCACGTTCACAAACAAAATATATAATACTAGCTATACCCCGCGGTTTCACCCGCGTTAAAGTAGTTTTGGCGTAAAAGAGTAACAAACATACATCCATACGTCTATACTCACAAACTTTCGCATTAATAATATTAGTAGGATGTGTACCTCTAGCGGTTTTGGCAGTGCACGCTGGAATAGCTCGCAGATGGTAGATTTTTTCCTACTTACTTGAAACTTATAGTCATATTTTGGACAATTTACACAATATCTTTATAAATTATAGCCTATGTGTTATTCTGATGTATAACCTATATTATTGTAAAGTTTCATTAAAATCCATTCAGTAGGTTTTACGTGAGAGAGTAACAAACATCCATCCATACTTACAAACTTTCGCCTTTATAATATTAGTAGAATGATACAAAACTGCACAAGGACATTAAAAATGCATCAACGACGACACAGCGCCAAACCCGCACCGAGAACTAAAATATAATTGAATTTGCTTTTACCGAGATAGAACTCTTAGCTGCAGTGTTATTACAGCGAGAAAAGCAAATGAAATGAAAATTTGAACGTATTTGAAATAAGCAACGGTAAATTTAAATTTATAGAAGTGCCATTTATGGCTAATACGTAAACAAATATGTTTCGAATTTCGAGTGGGGCTTCATAAAAATTAAGATGAATAAATATAATATAATAGAAGATGTAAAATATACTGAATGATTATTTTAAATTTCAAATTAATCTAGAGCTATTTAATGTATGTGCATAACAATATATAATAAATTACCTGAAAATCTAATTAATTTACCAATGCTATTATTCAAAAAATATATATTTCGGCTACTATTAAATAAATGTTACTATAATATCAGAAACTTCTTTGACGATAAAATAGAACTGTTAACGTAGGAATGGGTAGTTGACATTTTTATATTACAAATGGACGTATTTTTATTATATTATTTTTATTATTATATTTTTTTTATTATTATTATTCTATTGACATATTTATATTTGACATTGTAAACAATTTATTTAATAAAAAATTATGAGTACAATGTATTTGCACGCCATAAGTTAATTTGTAATTTGATTGATTGATTTAACTGACTCAAAAAGTAGGTTAGTAATTCGATGGTATTTTGGTTTATTATTGGTATTTTTTTATTGTTTTTGTTTACAATTCTCCAGTGTTAACCAATTTTAATAATTCTCATGTTTTTCTAATCAGATTGTTTTATAAAGTTTTATAAAGAAATATGAAAATCTGTTGTATGTTTGGAAAATAGTCATTAGTAGCTGTACCCCGTGGTATAACCCCCGTTAAACTTTATAAATTAAAGCCTATGTACTATATATTACTACAAAGTTACTCTTTCATACAAAAACTACCGAACGAAGCCTATTGAGCGGCTGGAATCTGACACGAATGGTACCACTGCCATTTATAAAGAAATCGTACTAATATTATAAATGCGAAAGTTTGTGAGTATGGATATATGTACATCCATACTCACTAAGTTGTGGTTCCATTCGTACGCTTATGCTTCTGATATGTCTACATAACTATAATTACTTACATTAATTGGTTCAATGGAAAATAACCTTGAAACACTAACTTTGTTCGCTAGCTCTAAATATACAAATATCTTGGGTCAACTTACACACTGCCAACTGATCCAAACTGACAAGAGGCTGTACTATGACAACCAGACAACTGGTAAACATACTTTTATAAATATATGGCCTTTGCGTCTGTTACAGACGATTTACGGCGCATTGTCTGAGAGACATTTCTTTTGGTGGCTAAACAAACCGATGCGAGAGCGTCATAGCCTGCCGCAGGCCTGACAAAAGAAGTTTGCGGTGGTTCTTGTATAAATACATACCTATATATCAGCCAAAGTACGTCCACTGTTGGACAAAAGCCTCTCCAAAGAATGGGATATGCCATAATCGCTACCCTTGGCAGACGGGTTGGCGGTCGCAGTTTGATGGTTCATAGAAAAACGCTGCTGCCCTTTCTCTGGTAGGTATTCCCTCGGACGATTTCTACGCCCTTCGCGGGATAAGATGGGGTGATGATATTCTATGCCGTTACCACACAGCAAAATACACACATATTATAGATAAATTACTCCCAGACACAAGACAAATAATCGTGCTCATTCCACAAAGATTTGTCCTGAGTGGGGTTCAAACCCACAGTATCTACCTAAGCAGTCATGGTCACTAACCAATAGACTAACAGGCCTGTAAAAAAGCTATATGTAGGTAGGTATAGATGATTTTGACTAGAAAATCTGCAGAATGAACAAGCTGTTGACACATTTATCAAGAAAATTTTCCCTATTTACATTTTATTACATAGGCGTACCAGCTACGGTACGCCTATGTAATATATAAATGGCATACGCAGAAAGGTAGCTGGAACAACATGAGAAAGAAAAGCCGCGGATAGGGATATATGGAAAATTCTAAGAGAGGCCTATGCCAAAAGGCAAACTGATAATACTGTTACCGATGTCGAAGAATCGAACTATTAGATTAAAAATTTATTATTAAAACCAAAAGAGAAGAGTATGTTAGAATAGGTATGCATTATATTTCAGTATTATACTGTAAATATATAATAAGTTATAACGAAATTGATGTAATTATTATCAGTAATAAAGGCTATTTTGATTTTGATACATAGGCGTAAGGCACAAAATGAGTCTTCAAAATCTCATTACAATTTTACAAACTGATAAGAGACTACACTATTCAGCATCGTTCCAAAAAAAACAGAGCTTAAAATGTGCCATTTCAACAGTAATTCGACGGATTGTCAAAGGAATTTGGACCCAAATATTAATGTCAAACAGTAGCATATTACAATATTGGGACCTCGTTGTAAGTTCGGTCTTCGATGTAGTTCTGGCAAGGGACCAAACGAGACGTCGATTCGATTCCGTTGGAGATAAGTGCCGGCTCGTTGGCCAGTGTCGTTGGGTGATTTAAATTGGATCTAAGCTCTGTACACAATGAAGTGGGACAAAAGCCTTTGGACTTTATTGAAAAGCTGGGCTTATATATTTATCTTTTATCTGAACACGTAAGTTTAGGGCCATAGTAAGGGATAAAATACGACATCGGAAAAATATTATGTACGGTGAACGGTACGGTACCTTTACAAAGCTAAGCTATTAAATCCTTTTCCACGTGTCGTAATTCTTTTCTAGTTTTTACTAGTTCATTAAGTTATCTATCATCCAATTTCATTATTTACCTACTAGACAATTGAATTATTTCTATAAAAATAGAACAATTATGAAAGAAAAGGCGTAGAAATCGACCTAGGGAATACCTACTAGAGAACGGGCGGAGTTTTTCTGTGAACTATGACCATCTAACTGCGATTGCCAACCCGTCTATTATGCGTGGCGATTATGGTAGCTCTCCCCAGGCTTTTGTCCAGCAGTGGATGTAATTTTGCTGACATGATGAGTACAATTAGGAGCAGATAGTCTAAGTAAAAATCGACAATCTATACATATAATCAAATCGTAGTAAAGTCAAAACTGTACATTGAATATGTTTTTAAAAGGATAATTGGTCGATCTATAATCTGAATCTATAATCGATATCGAAGCCAAAAATATAGTTTTTAGAGCTTTTGTCCGTGTGTCTGTTTGTCTGTATGTATGTCCGGGCTAAACTCAAAAAGTACTACACGGATTTACTTAAAATTTTGCATGAAAGAGGTGGGGTCAACATATAGCTACATATTATCACGTTATCACCTACAGGGGAGGAGCCATGATAATTTATAAAATTTAACGCGGGTAAAACCGCGGGGCACAGCTAGTCGAATATAAATAACCTAGCCTAACCAGCTGAAGTGACCTAAGTGAAAGACGCCCTTATGTTATAACTTTCTTGAACTTTATATGGTTCCGGCTAGCAAGTTATAACAGAAGGGCGTCTTTCACTTAACTGACTTCAGCTGGTTAGACTGCCCACAAACCTTAACGATATTTATAAAAAATCTATAGCTTAGAAAGGAATCTGCGGTAATATAACCGTTAAATAATATCCGTAGTTATATTTTATTAAGGGAAAAAGCATATGGTATCCCATCCAAACAACGATACAGAATTCTTTTCTATTAAACTTATCTTCAATATTTTAGGAATCAAATTGTTCGCAGTCTCGGTAACAAAGTGCTCTCCTTAGAAAAATGTGTAGAGGTGGCACAAGTATATATATTTGGGACTTGTATCCAAGGTTCGCATTCTAGACTAACTTAGCATCAAAGGGCATTGCTATATAGCGATGCCCCTTAAAAAATAAGTTGACTCTTCTTAAAAAGCCAACGCGTGCGGGCGATAAGGCAAATAAATCCCAGTGTACTTTACCCCAGGGTACTTTACAAACATATAATTTTCGGACACAAAGTAAATACAGACTCTGAAAAACTATTTATCCCTTAAATAGTTGCCCTGCGCGGAAATCGTACCCGGGAAACGAAGTGGCGAGGCGACTTCCTTAGCTGTTGCGCCACTCGAGCTCTGAAAATAAATTTTGCATTAGGCAGAAAAAAAATTCAGCCATGGCAGCAAATTACAACTATTTGTTAAGGAATATATGATCTGTCCTTTATTTGCTTCGTGAAATGATCAGTCATGTTCATACTTTATGTCATATTTACATCATTTTAAGAGAGGTAGGGCATAGCGTTTATTCGCTCAAAGAGCAGCCCGACTGGGGAAGTACCCCCACCCCATTGAGCAACCCATTGAGCCCCCACCTTACAGAAGACATTCCTTAATAATAACATTAATAATTTTAATGTTGTGTTTCCGAGTGTGAGTAAGGTCACCAGAGCTCAATGGGGTGGGGGGAAGGGTCAGCAACACTTGTTTGCTGACTGTTAAAGGCCGGCAACGCACCCGCGACCACCAGAGGGGTTGCGAGTGTCTATGGGCGGCGGTGATAACTTACCATCAGGTTACCAACTTGCTCGTTTGTCGCCCACTGATATAAAAAAAATACTTTTAAAAATTAATAAAAATTAATCGTATAGACAATATTTCCAAGCGATTTAGTTTATTTAAATAGCTCGTCAGCAGCATCTTTAAATGTGTTCTTGATTCATAATAATAGTCCATACGTGAGGCATTTCCTACTATAACTAAAAGTGCTATAACTTGAATGTCTGACTGGATTAACTTGAAATTGAACTATTAGAAACCATCTTGATTAATAATTATTTCATAAAAATGGTATTGGATAATTTAACCTAACTAAAGTTACGGTCTCTTTTTGTGTCTAGAGTTAAAAAGTAAGTAACGCAGTACAGTTTGAGATAGAACTAAAGGAAGGAATACATCATTGGAACTTCTACTTGTTTTCAATTCTATGGCACTATCGAAGGAATTATTAATCAGCGATATCCTTGCTTCAGAGAGGGAATAGCATCTGAGACAGGAAAATGCTGTACTTAATTTCCAGAGAAGATCTTAATTGTATTGGCAAGACCGAAAACTATAATCATTTTCTGTCCAAAATGGCTTCCATGGAAGAAGTTAGTAGAAAGCAAAATCGCGTAACACATTAGCTTATTGCAGTTACTCGTAGTTAAAGACGTCCAAACATCTAAGATCGCATAAAGAATTAATCTCTCGTGTAATATCTATAGACAACCAAAATGGACAGATAATTCGGCTAAATCGACCCAAGACCTTATGGTCGATATTTATGTCGTATAGCCAACGCAACGTCGGAGTACAGCAGCACTGTGATAACAGCTCTTACTGCCAACGGAATAAGGTCGCTATCAAATTCTCAATGTGTCCACCTGTCGCCGTATGAACGTATACGGAAAATTAACTCGCCAATTACACCACGTCTATTACTAACGAGCAAGACAATCCAATTTAATTTCTTGTTGATACAGAACACGTAATTCTATAGTTGTACACAGTATAACGTTGAGGGCCTTCAATTACTTACAGAAGACATTCCTTAATAATAACATTAATATAGTGGTGTTTCTCAGTGTGAGTAAGGTCGCCAGAGCTCATCGGGGTGGGCGGAAGGGTCAGCAACACTTGTTTGCTGATTCTTTTAAAGGCCGCCATCGCACCCGCGATCCTTTGTTGTTGCGAGTGTACATGGGCGGCGATGATCACTTACCATCAGGTGACCCGCTTGCTCGTTTGTCGCCCTATGGCACTTAAAAATAATATGTTTCAGACCAGTAATCCATAAAATCCAGCGCTGGATTGGATTAAATGATATCAACTTCATTATTTCAGCCACCCTTATCACAACAAGCTGCTGAATTTCAATAAAAATAGGGGCAATACCGCATTGTTTCCGACGGTAGAATTACTGAAAGAACAATATTTACGATTTTCCTATATTAATTGCTGCAGCGTTGATAATTTAGTTGGCCAAAATGATTGACGGTATGTATATTATTTAAATACGTCGTCTACAATTTGCCTATTATGTTTCCAATGCTTCACCGGCTTATAAAGTTAAGCGATGACTCAAACTATCTACAAAAATTAAAGTACAAGTTAAGTAACCTGCGCTGGAGACCATCCCATTTCCACTTCTAAAATGAAAATGAAAAAATCATTTATTCCGTTAAAACATTACATTTGTGTGGAATCGTCAATTTTTTTACCCTACCGTGCAGTGCATGACGTGGCAGCTACTGAGAAACACTGCCAGAAAACTCAGTAGGAATCTTTTTTTTAAATATTTATTTCTTACATAAAATTTCATTGTATTTAAATGTGTTAATTTAGAGCGACTCAATCCCAAGCTGTTTTGTCACTTAAATAATCAGAAGTTTTGTAGAAAGCCCTGCTACACAATTTGGCTTTTATAATTCTTTTAAACTTATTCATAGACATTTCTCGGATATCATTGGGAAGTTTGTTAAAGAATCTTATACATTGCCCCATAAAAGAGTTACAAACTTACTTTGTGGAGACGGGTGGTATGTAACACAAAGTTATGCTTATATCTAGTATTTATATTATGAGTATCACTCCTTTTACAGAAGAAGTCTTTATATTTATGCATATAAATTAGATTGTCATATATATACTGACATGCCACAGTCAGAATGTTAATCTCTTTAAACTTCTCTCTCAAAGATTCTCGCGGACCAAGTTTATATATCGCTCTTACAGCTCTTTTTTGCAATACAAATATGGTGTTAATGTCCGCAGCGCTACCCCAGAGAAGAATTCCATAGGACATTATACTATGAAAATAACTGAAATAAACCATTCTAGCCGTATCCACATCAGTAAGCCGTCTTATAGTTTTAACAGCATATGCAGCAGAACTTAATTTGCCTGATAGTTTTTCTATTTGTGGGCCCCATTGTAGTTTTGAATCAATTGTGATACCCAAGAACACAGTTGACTCAACAGGGGTCAATCCAGCCCCATTAAGCTGTACATTGGTAGCCACCTGTTTCACATTAGGTGTAGAGAATTTGATGACTTTAGTTTTCTTGTCATTTAGCAAAAGATTATTAGCATTAAACCAATGAACAACTTTAGAGATTGCGTCATTTACTTCGTCAAAATTGCGTAATTGTCGATTTATTTTAAACGTCAATGAAGTATCATCCGCAAACAAAACAATCTCATGTTTATCCCTTACATAGTAGGGTAAGTCATTAATATAGATTAAAAATCAACCCTCAACTCGCGGTTAGTGACGGTTAGATGCATGAGAGGCTCGGTTTTTATAGACATTTTGTGAAACTGTTGCTCTACGTTCACGCCTGAAGGCACCGATATAGAAATAGATACGGCTGATAACTGACGGTCAATGGTGATGATTTTATTTTCATTTCGTTTCGTTTCGTTTCGTTTTGTTTCATTTCATTTCATTTTATTTATTTTATTATATATATATATTTTTTTTTTTATTTAAACTCAGAACAACTAATTTATGGGCCACACTAATAGTTGTCCGGCGCGGGAATCGAGGCGACTGCCTTAGCCACTATGCCACACGTGTAGGCAAATTCAAAAATATATTGTTTGCCATATACAGGCTCTGCCTAGTTTAAGAACAGATTTATTAATTTATTATAGCTATCTAGCTACTTAGATAAAATTGATAAAACACCAATTCCGCCCGTGGTTTTTTTTTACCGATACTTCAAACTTTGAATAAACTTCTATATTATATGACAGATACACTGATGGCGTAATAAGTACAATTCCGTCTACACCTAGGAATACCGCTTTCGGTAACTGCAAAACATTCTTTAGAAAATCTCCGCAGTGTATTGTGAGATTTTCAAAACATTCAATTATGTTTACTCACAGACATAGCAGTAATGAAACATAATCATGTTCTCAAAGTGAAGTTCCTTCCGAAGGAAGTATTTTAGTTAACCCGAGAAGTTTTAGCACCCATTCTATTCTCATCTTGAGTGTAAGTAGTATCATTAAGCTTTATACGCTGAAGGGTAAGTAGAAACGTAATTGAATATCGATCTAAAAGTTTGGATATTAATTTTGTTGTCTATACTATATATACTATTAACAACATTCTGTTTACAAACGGTTGTTATTAATTTAGACTAAAAAACCGTTTGTAAATAATCAGAGCATTAAAGAAAGGTAGGATGCAGCGTCGTTGTCATTCGTTCAATGAGCAGCCCGACTGGGGAAATACCTTACAGAAGACATTCCTTAATAATAGCATTAATAATTGTAATGTTGTGTTTCTGCGTGTGATTAAAGTTGCCAGAGCTCATTGGGGTGAGGGGAAGGATCAGCGACACTTGTTTGTTGACTCTTTTAAAGGCCGGCAACGCACTCGTGACACCTCTGGTGTGGCAAGTGTACATGGGCGGCGGTGATCACTTACCATCGGGTAACCCGCTTGCTCGTTTGTCGCCCTATAACATAAAAAATAAACATGAATAATAAATAATTGTAGTATTACAAATTATCTATATAGTAATTTTAGGTACAAATAGATTATAGGCCGATCCACACTCGCACGAAAACCACGGCGTGAATAGCAGCGCGAAGCGCGGCGCGAATCGCGGTTAATATTGCCAACAATCTACACTCGCAGGTTCGCGCCGGGCTTCACAGTATAGTTCGCGCTCTTGACGAGTATGCAGGTCAAATTTTGTAGTTTATTTGTAAGTAGTAGGTATGGACAGTGAAACCACTGCAGGTGCTTTAGTATTTTGTGCTCTAGCAATTTATAGTTACGCCTTAAAGAAAACACAATTCAAAAGCAGCACAGAAAACGGAGATGGTGGATTATCACCATTCACCGAAACTAAGCTACCCGCGAATGTGGAGTCTTGTCGTGTTCACGCGCGCTTCGCGCCTGCGAACCCTTTGTCGCGGGACAAAAAAACCGACAATTTTCGGGGAACGAGCCGCGAAGCCGCGAAGAATATGCGAATAGGATCCACACTCATGCTTCGCGGATGCTTCGCGCCTTCGCGCGTGGACCGCGCGTGAGTGCGGATGCGGCTTATTAGGTCGTGACTTATATTTGATCATACGGAATTACAATTTAATTTATGATAGTTATTGTTTAATTAGCTAAAAAACTATTCTTTAAGTTTGTACCAGTATTATAGTACCTATATATATTAGTACCAGATTCAACAAATACTAGCCATTTGCTTATCAATAACCGCGATTATTATTGACATCCTACATTATTTAATTTACTAAGGGTCTGTTTCACAATGTCCAGATAAAGTGTAGGATAGCTAACTACCAAATAAATAAACTGACAGATATTAATTCTGGATAAAACACATTGCGTTTCACCACCACCTTCCCGATAAATTTATTTGCCAGATAGCTATTCGGCAGTTACTAATAGGTAGGTTTGGCAACGTCGCATTTTGTCGTTCCGTCTTACGAAACCTATACATTTCTTATGATAAACACACCTAAAAATATCTTTACACTATTTTTTTATGTTTAGCATTTTCAGGTTTGCATAAATATTTTCAAATTTATCTTCTAACTGTTATTTTATCAAATAAAAATACATACATAAGTAGATTTTTTTGCGTGAAATTAAACGTACGAAAGTCAAATAAATAGACGTCAAATGTTAATGTCAACAAATGTTTGTTGCGGTGTTTCGGTGGTGTTTTTCTTAGCGGTGTCGGATTTATGCGCGGTTCACGATCAAATAATTCATCAATTTCGTCTTCAATAGTATCAAATTTTACCATTTTATTCTAACAATAAACACCACCGAAATAAGCATCGAATGCCAATAGATTACTTTGCAGTTTATTTGCCAGTTAGTACTATCTATGGATTATGAAACGCAAACGATGTCTTTATTCGATAGATAAGTTGCAAGTAGCTTATTCGGGACTTTATCTGGACATTGTGAAACAGGCCCTTAATATGTTTCAATGTTGTAAAAAAATATTTCTATATTCTTTTGCTATTAAATATGGCAGATAAAGTAGGAGGTACGAGGCGGATAATTGCTGATTAACAAAAAATAAATATAAGTAATTTGATTAAGTAGAAATTCAGAACTTACCCATCTGCCATAGGGTATATTGTTTAAATACCAAACTAAGATAAACTCATCATCATCATCATTCAATGACGGTCACCGTAGCCTAGTTGGTAGTGCTCCTGCCTACGAAGCTGGTGGTCCTGGGTTCGAATCCCGGTAAGTGCAAATATTTGTGTGATGAGCAGGAATATTTGTTTCTGAGTCATGGATGTTTTCTATGTATATAAGTATTTATCTATCTATATAAGTATGTACATCGTCGCCTGGTACCCATAGTACAAGCTTTGCTTATTTTGGGGCTAGGATGATCTGTGTGACATTGTCCCTAGATATTATTATTATTATTATCATCAGCCGGATATCGTCCACTGCTGGAAATAGGCTTCCCCCAAAAGTTTCCACTACATTACCATTTGGATAGTTGTGCTGTAGACACCGCTCTTGGCATTCCTGTTGGCGTCCGCAGTTAGGCGGAAGCTAGAACACAGACATGACGCTGGAGCCCGACTACCTGCACCTACCTACAACGCCCACGGAGGGGGGGGGGGATAATGGGGGTGGCCCTGTCATTCTTTCTGAGCCAGGAACCAGACGACTGAGTAAATAAACAACATAATCTAATATATAATAATAATATCTTGGGCAAGTCCCAAACATATTGATTGCATATTAGGCACGTATAGCCTGTACTATAGCAACCAGACAACTGATTAACATACTCGTACCTAACATCAGATACGTACCTAATAGGTAATCGTGACCTCACACAAAGGTTTGTTCTGGGTGGGTATCGAACCCACGACCTCTGACTTAGCAGTCAGGGTCACTTAACGCGAGACCAATTACAGAACTGCCTATATATTATAATATAATAGGAAAAGAAAATTAGGTAGGATAAATGAAACTCCTATTCTGAGTTATGTTCTGCACCGCTGAATACCATATACATTCTAAATAAATACATTACTTAGACCAAAATCCGCGCATATTTCGCGTATGTTTCACCGAACCGTATCGATTAGTTTGAGATAAGATTAGAGAACCTACTGAGTGTGTTCCACCGGATCTTCCCAGATGGACCGTATTGGATCGGTGCTGGAATTAAAGCGCTACCATCTTTACACAAAGAACATCCACTCTAACAATAACTTCTTAAATGACTATCCCAATTTAGATAGACATTACAGACACGATACAGTATTAAATCTTATTTATGAAACTAAACCTATAAACACTTAATAAAACTTACAATTAACCAAATTTTAGTTGTTCTCTAAAAAAATATAAATATAATTTTAGATACTACTTTGAAATAAATCTCATATAAGTAGTTTTAAAGGAACTAATAGTTTATACATTTACAAGCACTCTTAATTAATGAAGTTAACGATGCACTAAATCTTAGATTTTATCTCGTATTTTTTTTATACGATATATAATTTAATTTTTATTACGTAAGTTTTAAGACTACTAATAGTACTTACTAAATTTGACTATTTACAAGCACTCAGAGGTGTATTTGAATAAAAAACCTTAACATTTAACATATTTTACTACTTGGTTAAGTAGTTAATAATATTTTAATAATATCTAGGGACAATGTCACATAGATCATCCTAGCCCCAAACTAAGCTTGTACTATGGGTACCAGGCGACGATATACATACTTATATAGATAGATAAATACTTAAATACATAGAAAACATCCATGAATCAGAAACAAATATTCATGCTCATCTCACAAATATTTGCACTTACCGGGATTCGAACCCAGGACCACCAGCTTCGGAGGCAGGAGCACTACCAACTAAGCTACGGTGGTATTTTAATATGACCCAGATGTATTATTGCAAACATTTACAAGGAAATAGTTCAGCGAGCAGCCGTGCAAAGTTTTGAAACGTGTGGGATCGGGAGACGTTGACATGTAATTTAGTGGAATAAATTATGTATGACGCTCTCAGAGAGGCCCGTCAATAACTTTAAATAGAAAGTTCACTATTTACTGCAAAGATACGTACCAAAAGTATTTTTCAGAAGTTAATTTTAAAGTCTGTCCAAGGTAAAGTTAAAATCATTTGACGGTCACCGTAGCCTAGTTGGTAGTGCTCCTGCCTACGAAGCTGGTGGTCCTGGGTTCGAATCCAGGTAAGTGCAAATATTTGTGTGATGAGCCCGAATATTTGTTTCTGAGTCATGGATGTTTTCTATGTATTTAAGTATTTATCTATCTATATAAATATGTATATCGTCGCCTGTTACCCATAGTACAAGCTTTGATTAGTTTGGGGCTAGGATGATCTGTGTGACATTGTCCCTAGATATTATATTATATTATCATTAATTTATAACTGACTAGCTGTGCCACGCGGTTTTACCCGCGTGAAACTTATGTGTTAATCCAGGGTATCAGCTAACTCCATACCAAATTTTATTAAAATCACTCCAACCGTTTAGACGAGAAGAAGTAACAAACATACACACTCACAAACTATCGCCTTTATAATATTAGTATGATTAGGGATGAACCTACATTTTTGAGTTAAAGATGAAGAGTTGGAATATGCCCAAGATAGCAAATAGTTTTAAATTAAAATATATGTAAATTGTTGAATATTCACGTGTAACACTGGCGCTGGATCTTTTTTTTGATAAGGCAGGGGGAATGCCACCCACAAAAAGTGTCTGCGGATGGGTATGTTGGACTCGCACCGAGTAAACCTAACCTGCCGTGGACTTTTATTGGCACCTCTTGGCATCTTGGGGGGGAGCCCCAGGAACGCGGGTATGCTGCTCCGGTGGCCCTTTTGCGTCATGTTCCAGATGGTCGGTACACGTAACCTGAGACGCTCCTGGATTGCCCTCCCCATTTGCCGACACCTGCCAGTCCGGCACAGCGACTGCGCCACAAAAAATCGTTGTCTCCCCGGAGTAACTGGCGCAGGGCCTATATCTGCTTACCAATATGGAGCTAAAATTCTCGTAGAATGTGTTAGGAAGAGAATAATAAATTTTAATGATGGCGTCATTAGGGCAGCGACTTTGAATGCGATATGAATTATATAAATATATATTCATTAGATATGAATAAGCATGAATATACTACCCAAATTTATTTTTAGAAATCTCTATTCTTCAATTTTATGTTTGTCTTTGTTCACAAAAGAACGAACTATTAAGAAATCTTTTACTGAACAAACCTATTAGAACGTTCGTTAGTAAAGTTTTATTCCTTGTTTATGCTTAAATAAGTATATTCCTTTGTCCTTTCCAGAGCTTTGTCGAACCAAATTACAGGAACCTCTTCAAATACAATCCTTGGGTCGTTCCCGAAAGTATAAAGCTGTAAATCAACAGAGGTTAAAGTATTATACATATGCCACTTGAGTTAAAGACTTCACATTTATTAATAGAATTACACATCACATGTTGGGCTCTGCAGTCTTCAGGAGGATATTTTTATAAATATATAGGTAAAGGATATTTTTTTAACTTAGTTTGACTGGACGTGTGGCGCAGCGGCTGAGACAGTCGCCTCGCCGCTCCGTGTCGCGGGTTCGAGTCCCACGCCGGACAACCATTTGCGTGACCCATAAATGGTTGTTCTGAGTCTGGATGTAATTTGTGTCCGTCTATTATATGTTTCTTAGTACCCCGCGACACAGGGATAAAATACCCCAATGCGGGCATTGTCTTTAAAAAAATTTAGAAGTTGGTTGTCTATTACTCGTTAACTTGTGGAGCCCACTTAGCTGTAATGACTTCTTTTTAACTTCGTTATATATGATCTTACGACCAATGATAATATTTTATAAATATGCAAAAACTACGCATTACGTGGTAGAAAAATGCGATCCGTGTCCAATAGACGGTCACCGTAGCCTAGTTGGTAGTGCTTCTGCCTACGAAGCTGGTGGTCCTGGGTTCGAATCCCGGTAAGTGAAAATATTTGTGTGATGAGCACGAATATTTGTTTCTGAGTCATGAATGTTTTCTATGTATACAACATGTAACTTAATTAACGCACATCCTGAAAATAGTTTGTTCAGAATCGTTTACTGAATCGATTTATATAATTTTTAATATAGGCAATTTTTATCCAAAAAATAATGAATACTACGGCAATAATTGTCATATTAACCCTGTACAGTCAAAACAAATTGAAATGGACCTTAAGTCAAAGTATTAAGACTTTTAAAATCTCAGTTTGATTTGTATTCATACAAATTCCATCATTCAATACAAAATAAAGAAAAATAAACTTTATTCCAAGAAAGTAATTTAGTAAATAACGATTAATATACATATTAAATAAAAAATTCAGTGTATGTATTATGATAACAATATAATATTCTAATTGGGGTGTCTGAGGGTGTGCGTTAATTACGTTACATGTTGTATAAGTATTTATGTATTTATATAAGTATGTAAATCGTCGCCTGGTACCCATAGTACAAGCTTTGCTTAGTTTGGGGCTAGGATGATCAGTGTGACATTCTCCCGAGATATTATTATTATTATTAATAGCCCTGCTTTTTGGATCTGGTTCTTGACGCAACTACCTAACGTAAGCCACTTCAGGGATTTTCGACGCTCTTTGCTACTAAGCTATTGGCAGCAACGTCTATTGGCACAATGAACGAGTCAAGTTCCCACATGCTGACAACCTCCCGCGCAAGATTCAAATATTTAATTTGTCTTTTTCAGCTTTCAAAACAATAAGAATTTGTTGGCATCAACAGTTCTGTCTGTAATGATAGATTGATCCCTTTTTAACGTAATAGTACCATTATCCGGAGCTGGCTCAGGTGCATACCTCTAGTACTATATTAATTATTAAAAAAATCTTGTGGGTGTATAATAAAAACACAGGTTGTATTTTTGCGCAGATGACCTGATTCGAGCAGTAACTGCTGCTGGATCCGTAAAACCAGCAATCGGAACAATGAACTCTCCGAGCAGTCTAAGTGGGTTACGTATGGCATTTGGGCTGAAGATGACTGCAGATCCTGCTTGAAAGCGGTTCGAACGCCTAGTAACACCCACGACAAAGACTGTCCATTATGGAAGTTTATAATATTATTTTATAAGACAAGCAATTCATAAAATCCTCGTAGACCCCACGAAATGGTACGCCGTGGTCTCCTTCTATGAGGCAGTCATGCTCCAGAAGAAGGCCGCCGAGCGTGATCGGGAACGAGCCGATCCCGCTCGCAGATAGAGGGGGCGTCGTGGGGGCGGTGGCCGCAGCCGGTAGCCTAACTCCCGTCGGGGCTGCGGTGGCAGTAAGAGAAGTGTCCTCTACTGCCGCCACGTGCAAGCAGGTCCGGAAAGATAGCAATCTGTTTGTGGCGCAGTCACTGTACCGGACTTGCAAGAGTCGGCAAATGGGGAGGGCAAGCCAGAAGCGTCCCAGGGTACGTGTCCCGACCAGATGGAACATGATGCAAAAGGGGAGCACCGGAGCAGCATCCTGCGTTTCCGCACAGCAGGTTAGGTTCAGTCGATGCGACTCCGACATACCAATCCGCAGACACTTTTTACGGGTGGTGACATTCCTCCTACATTAACAAAAAAAAAAAAATGCTCTTAGATACATTGAAGAAAATTCGTGACTTTTATTTTTGTTACTGCATCGTCTATTTGCCCTGATCTGTGACCTCATAGTCGGAAGCAATCCCGGTCCTTACGTTGTTCTAACCTTTGCGTCTGATTGTTCGGATCCCGAATAAAAAAATAACGAGCCGCGCTCCCTGGGACTGTTTGCCCAGATTACATTTTTACCGGCAGTTAAAATGTAAATAATGACACCTCCTGTATTACTTTATTGTTTGGTGCAGTTTCGTTACGGCTTTTATAACAGGATGTATAATGTTCCTGACTGAATTTAATTAGAAATTTATAGAGGTAACTTAAACTACGCACAACAAGAAAGTGCGGAAACGTAGTTGCATAAACCAATCTGCTGAGTGATCAGGCGCAGGACTGACGACTTTACGTAATCACATTGCATTTTTTTTACTCGACCTGGGATATGAACCTCATTAACAACCTCGTTCAAAATGCTACCCCTAGGATAATTTGCCAATCATAATAGAAAGCATAATACATTTAGCACACTTTGTTAGCATAGACTCTATTTCACCTTCCCACTTTTTATTTGTTCTCATGTTGCAATATGACGACAGTTATTCTAGAAACTGCTTGAACCGCACATCGTAGTCTTTTTTATCAACAATCGCGGCTTACAGAAGTTAAAGCGGCGGGCATTTGTGAGAGTTGAAGTTAATCTCATCTAAGTTTATAGTCACAGTTTCATAGTACTTACTAGTTAATAGCACTTCCGATTGATAAATCTATAAATGTCATTGCGCACTGAGTGTAAAATATCACTCGCAGTGCATTAGGGACCTCTAGACAAGATTTCGTAAATATTAATTGAATAATTTTTGTTGTTAAAAATTGACTTGATACCTATCGCGCTGGACAACTATTTGTTTGGCCCGTAAGTAGTTGTCCTGAGTCTGAGTGTACTTTATGTCCGTCAATTATATGTTTGTAAAGATTTTCGCGATACAAGAAATCTATTCATAAAATGCGGGCGTGGACTTTAAAAAAAACAACAAAACAAAACATTGAATTAATCGACTAAAAGGAAGGGAGTGCTCATGGCACATCACTAATATGTGTTAAATATTTTAGTCTATGCCACGAGTGATTTAGTGGAATGCATTCCATTGTATTTTCGTGTGTCAAAAAGTTCAACATAAAAGACCGGCGTTTATATCAAACAGTTTTAAATAATTGAAACACAATAGAGGCAATGCTTTTATAGAACAAAGAACTGTGTACTCATTCACTCAAAGACTCATCCGTATGTCACATCTGTACAGTGAAATTGATTTGAAGTTCATATTAAAAGAATAATTTACCTCTCCTTAGGGTTGCCACAACCCAAGGTAAACTAATTTTCTGACTCGCTGTTGGCTAAGATCACCATCCCATCTCATCCCGTGGGGTGCGTAAAAGTCATCCGGAAGGAATAGTTCCAGAAAATGGACAGAAACGTCTTTTTGTGAACTATGACCATTACTATACTACTATTTTTTATAGATATCTATATGCGACTAGCTGTGCCCCGCGGTGTTACTCGCGTTAAATTTTATAAATTTTTATTGCTATAAACCTCACGGAGCCCGAGACCTTTCCAATGAATGCAAACCCGTGGAAATCGGTTCGTGCGTTCTGGAGTTATAGCGTCAGGAAGGAAAACCCGACTTATTTGCGGTGGTGAGCGTTAAAACCATCTGCGACGATATGCTCGCGTGGGGCCGCCCAAACCCCGCAGCGCCGGAGCCGTGACACAAACAATGCTTGCTGCATGTTGCATGCCTGCTTGCATGATGCATGCCTGCTTGCATGATGCATGCCTGCTTGCATGCTGCATGCTTGCTTGCATGCTGCATTCCTGCTTGCATGTTGCATGCCTGCTTGCATGTTGCATGCCTGCCTGCTTACTTGTTTCATGCAACCGCCGAGTGCCAGATCCCTCTATTGTTGGTGAATCATTTGGGTTAGGTTAGGTTAGAACTGTGACCGGGGAAACAAAATATTTTTATTCATATTGTTGATGTTTCGAATTATCATTAAGTCGGACTTTTTGTTCTTCGATCTATTGAAGCTCGGTATTTTGAGAATAGTAATTATATATGGAAATTTAGGAATTATAAAACTAGGAGTAATGATAAGTCGGAGTTGTAATATTCGGAATTTTCTACCATTCGGAATTATGAAAGTCGGTATTTTGAAATTCGTATTTGTAACTGTCGGAATAAAGTTTTTCGTATTAATGTAGTGTACCCCTTATTTTTATATAGTAGAAGACTAGCTGTGCCCCGCGGTGTTACCCGCGTTAAATTTTATATATTTTCTTTGCTATAAACCTCACGGAGCCCGAGACCTTTCCAACGAATGCAAAACCGTGGAAATCGGTTCGTGCGTTCTGGAGTTATAGCGTCAGGAAGGAAAACCCGACTTATTTTTATATAGTAGATAGGGTTCGCTACGACTTAGCTCTTAATTAAAAGAAACACGGAAAGCGGTTGTTCTAAGCTTAAGTGGTGCATTTAGTAAGCTGATGCTAGTCACCGCGCTTGGCTTGCGTCTTGGCGACCGCAGTTACCTGGTGTAAAGTAAAAGTAAAAATGTTTATTTGAACAGAATAATAGTTACCAACTAATGATTATAGAATAGTGAATGCACAACTTTACAAATAGTACTAGTTCTAACTCCCAAACTAGGCTATAGCCTGTATTTCGGGAAACAGTGCTCACTCTAATAGGTTTATACAATAAAACAGTGGTAGACGTGGTATTATTGGTAATTTACATATGTGTAAGTTTTAAAGAAAATTAATTATCCTGATTATAAATTAAATATCCTGTATTCACCTTTTTCGATATCCTCGGAATGGTATGAAATGGTCCTGTTATTCTTTCTGGGCCGGAAAATACAAGGCTAAGCTTCATGTAATATATCGGAATAGTAGAGTCCATACAATATGAATGAATGACACAGTTTCACTCATATATTGACTGTATTGACTGCACGTCTGGCGCAGCGGCTAAGACAGTCGCCTTGCCGCTTCGTGACGCGGGTTCGAGTCCCGCGCCAGCTATTTGTGTGACCCATAAATAGTTGTTCTGGGTCTGGATGTAATTCGTGTCCGTCTATTATATGTTTGTAAAGTGCCTCGCGACACAGGGATTAGACTCCCTAGTGCGGGCGTTGTTTTTTAAAAAAACATATATGTATTGTCTGTGTCACTCATAGTGTGGTTTGCGATGAGTGTAGTAAGCGAATAGATTTGGCATCTGCTTATTATCAGGTGGTCCGAATGTTTCTTTGCCTACTTGGTAGATAACAAAACAAAAAATCTAACGTCTGTATCACCAGAATCACGCGATGAAGAAACCACCACATATCCAATAAAGAAACATATCCAAGAAATACTTTATCGCCTTTCTTATTTATTTTCCTCCCTCTTAGTATTCCGCCCTTGTACCAACAAATAATTTCTTCGCTATCTATAGAGCTTGAGCAACTGTATGCAAACCTCGTACTACTTTTATGTTTAAGTCCTTGTTACTGAGCAATATCAGCATCTATGGAAGGGAATTATAAGTGTAATTAAGTGTAAGCCAATTCTGGTCGAATTTTGTTAATGGCGGCCAGATTCAATGGAGATTAAACATTAGCGCGGGACATTTTCACATTGTCGTATTCTCTTATCCTTTACTTTCATATTACGATATGAGATGGTGAGGCCGTACCTACCTCATATCGAAATATGAAAGTAGGTTAGTACGCCCTGCACATGACTTTTTCGTGTTGGTAAGCATGGACTTCTTCGTGCCCTTTGATGTATTCCCTGTACTTTGGCAACCAGATAACTGACAAACATATTAGGTCTTTACCTATGAAATTGCCGTTCTGCAGTACTGGCCATTTCAAATCAAAATAATTTTTGTTTGGCTAAGAATTCTAATTTCAAATTAATTTTATTTTAAAAACATGGATTCTTTTTTCCAAAAGTAGTCATTTCTTTATTGATTAGTGTTACATTTTCATCGCATTTCAATCTTTTTCGTCATCATGGATACGTTAAAAATTCGAGTAATTATGGAATATGAGTACCGTCGTGGCAGCAACGCGGCACAAGCGGCACGCAACATCAACGACGTTTACGGAGCTAACACTACAAACCAACGCACCACCTGTTATTGGTTTGCTCGCTTCCGTTCTGGAAATTTCGACCTGAAAAATGAACCTCGCGGTCGTCCGAAGACTTTGGTCGACAATGACGAATTAAAGGCGGTTGTGGAAGCTGATGATACACAATCTACGGCTGAATTAGCAGCAGCTTTCGACGTTAGCGTCAAAACAATATTGGTCCATTTGCGTCAAATTGGCAAGGTAAAAAAGCTTGACAAATGGGTGCCCCACGAACTCAATGATCGCCAGCGCGAAGTACGCGTCGAGACGTGCCTTGCACTGCTCAACAGACACACAAATGAAGGAATTTTGAACCGCATTGTTACCTGCGATGAAAAATGGATTCTGTTTGATAACCGCAAGCGCTCAGTAAGTTGGTTGGATCCTGGTTCAGCACCTAAACAATGCCCTAAACGAAAACTTACCCCTAGAAAAGTGATGGTCACTGTTTGGTGGTCTAGCGCCGGTGTGATTCATCACAGCTTCTTACCAAACGGGGTGAGCATTACTGCAGATGTGTACTGTGAAGAACTGAGCACAATGATGGAGAAGCTGGCGCATCTCCAACCAGCATTGGTCAATCGCTCGTCTCCGCTGCTCCTGCACGACAACGCGCGACCTCATACTGCACAGCAGACGGTCTCCAAGTTGCAAGAACTGGGGTTGGAAGCTCTCCGTCATCCGCCCTACTCACCAGACCTTGCGCCTACAGACTACTACTTTTTCCAGAATTTGGATAACTTCTTGGCGGGAAAAAAATTCAATACCCGAGAGGCAGTACAAAATGCCTTTGAAGAATTTGTTGCCTCCCGTCCAGCTGATTTCTTTAAGAAGGGCATCAATAAACTGCCACTGCGATGGCAAAGATGCATTGATTGCATGGGTGATTACTTCGATTAATACAAATAAAAAAATTCATGAAAAAAATTCGTTTAAATTTTTTCATACAAAACGGCAATTTCATAGGTAAAGACCTATTACTTATATATTTCTAAATAATAATATCTAGAGACAATGTCACACAGATCATCCTAGCCCCAAACTAAGCAAAGCTTGTACTATGGGTACCAGGCGACGATATACATTCTTATATAGATAGATAAATACTTATATACATAGAAAACATCCATGACTCATAAACAAATTGACATGCTCATCACACAAATATTTGCACTTACCGGGATTCGAACCTAGGACCACCAGCTTCGTAGGCAGGAGCACTACCAACAAAAAATTGGTACCTACTACCAAATACATACATATTAAAGATAAATAACACCCAGACATACATTAAATAATCGTGCTCATCACATAAAGATTTGTACTGGTTGGGAATCAAACCCACGACCTCTGGCTTAACAGTCAGGGTCACTAACCACTAGACCAATAGCCAGTTAAATAGTACATTCTAGTTAATATGTTTATGTTGTGGTTCTCGATTTGCGAATACGGTTGTCAGAAGTCTTCGAGGGTGGGGTAGTGCAATGCGTAAATGATGCCATATTAACGACATGGAAGTACCGTGTGAAAATGAAATAGTTATTCTAGAACGTTTTGATTCAATGTTTGTCATCATATTTATTTATATCTTTGGTGACGAGGTCTGCACCAAGTTAACGCCAACCCTAAAAAGCGTTGTATTAACAACTCCTTCGCTGTGTAAAAGCTTTGTACTGCAATACTCGACATAGGCCCTGAATAATGCATTGTTAATCGAATGGAATAAGATTTGGTGTAAGGGTATTGGAGTGGAAAATTTTGAATAATAATGAACTCTTTTGTTGCAAACGGAGAGATTCTGATAAAAACCGCTCAATTAGAGTTTGAGTATCGTCGCTGAGACTACAATAGTGGGCAATTGAACATGTTTGGTACGCAATTGTAATTCTTATTCTGAGGAGGAAATAAAGATTGTAATGTTGTAGCAAACATTGTCAATTGCGCTGGATGTATTCTACAAGCTTGTGAAATATCAAAAACCGTCTATTCTCACTAGTAATGAATAGATTAAAGATGCAGATTTCTTTGGAATTCAAGTGCACCATGCACTGGAATTCTAAAGAAGTTTGCGTATTTTGGAAGCAAAATGTAATGAAATGAAATGAAATTTATTCAGCACTTGGGTATTAACATACACTTGTACTTGTCAAGGTCACAAAGCAGTACATAAAAATAGTGGATAATAAAAATTTACAAAAAAAAAAAATTAGTCAGTCCGTCCGGTTTGTTTTATCGCATATATTTTCTGAAATCTTTAAATAAATAACAATTTACTAATCTATTATTTTGAAATTTAGTTCTACTATATTAAAATTAAAGAATGGAAGACTAAATCAAAAAGACGAAATTATGAAATCACCGATCACGCGTTAATGGGCTAAAGCAATCCTCGCCGCTGAGGAACCTACCCTAGCTAGCCTGCGGCTTTCTCTAGCTATCTAAGTGGACGACCCGGAGAAGAAAGCCACAAAGAAACTCCGGGTTGAATTCGAGTATTCTATAATTAAATAGGTCAAGTTAAGTATCTGATATAAAGCTAAGTACATTGGCAAACGGGTGGATTCACTCGAAAAACTTTGTTATCACTGAGTAATAATTATCGTACGGTCATTAATTCATTCTTTTGAATCAGAAAAAATATTGCAAGAATCGTGAAAATGAAATATCGTGAAAGTCCGTTGTTACCGTAATTGTCGTGCAATATTTTGTGAGTATGGATGTTTCTTACTCTTCACTCAAAAACTACGGAATGGATTATGATGAAACTTTGTAGTAATATAGCTTATACATATATCCGAGTGACACATAGGCTATAATTTATAAAGTTTAGCGCGGGTAAAACCGTGGGTTTACACAGCTAGTCTATACATATAATAAAATCGTAGGAAAGTCAAAACTGTAAACTGAATATTTTTTAAATAGGATTCTTGGGGCGTGGTCTATAAAACGATATCGAAGCCAAAAATATAGTTTTTAGAATTTTTGTCTATTTGTCTGTATGTATGTCCGGGCTAAACTCAAAAAGTACTGCATGGATTTACTTACAATTTTGCATGAATATTACTAAGAGGTCGGGTCAACGTATAGGCTACTTATTATCACGCTATCACCTATGGGGGAGGAGCTGTGATAATTTATAAAATTTAACGCGGGTAAAACCGCGCGCTAGTATAAAATAAGTTCGATTATTGTAGGAGACTTGGTTGTAAATCACTTTTTAAATCTTTAGCAGATATCACTTCTTTTACGACAAAACAATCTTAACTGAAACTTCAGAGTTTTTACAGGATGTTTTAGTGGGATTAAAATCTTTTCTGTTGATACTAATACTTTGGTAAATTGAAGTTTTTTCTATGGTTTTCCTTTTTTAAGGCTGTATTTTTTGCAGTTCTGTAAAGGTCGGTGTATCTAGAACAAATGTTATTGAATGCGTCAGTGCCTGCTTATTCGCTAAGCTTCATAGGGACACAGCGGTATCCATGCATTAAACACAAAAGTAAACAATTAAGGTATTTAAAGACGAAGTTTGTCTCGCAGAAATCGGTGCGTTAATAAAAAGCTTTTTCTTTTTTCATATCAAGTATACGCAAGTAACTTGTATCTGATTTACTCTCCATACGATATACTCATATTAGAGTGTATGTGCTATATTAGTGTGTGTGCGTGTGTGACTGAGTATCTATGAAGATTGGAGCAGTCGAGTATTGGTCGTGACGCGGAACGCCTGAAAATTTCATCTAAACTCATTTTTTATTCACCTTTATTTCAAACTAGCTATGACCTGCGGTTTTACCCGCGTTAAATTTATATATTATCACAGCTCCTCTCCCGTAGGTGATAATAATGTACCCTAATGTTGACCCTACCTCTTAGTAATATTCATGCAAAATTTGAAGTAAATCCATGTACTTTTTGAGTTTTAGTATACCGACATACATACAGACAAAAATTCTAAAAAATATATTTTTGGCTTCGATATCGATTGTAGATCACGCCCCAAGTATACTTTTTAAAAATATTCAATGTACAGTTTTGACTTTCTTACGATTTTATTATATGTATAGATCATAGTTACGTGAGTTACTTTTATGAAAATTTGTATCACCAGTATAATATTGCGGAAAACAATCCCACAAAACAACCATTTTCTAATAACGAACAAATTGGGAAAATATGAACGCGTCTATGAATGATGTGAACTGTCATTAGTGTGATACAGATAATATCTTGACAATACTGTCTCATTATTGCTATTATGTGTAGGGACTCCCTTCTTGATGAAAGTCACCCCACCGCACATGTTTTTCTATTATATAAATATGTAAGCAAATACTCACTGGAGTTGATGTACCAAAATCTATCAACTGTCTAGTAAGAAATTGTTTCCTGGTATGTCGCAATAAGACTTGTACTATGTCAAATAGAGATCAACAGTGGAATCTCTTTAATTTAAGCGTCGTGCACTTGTCGGTGTAGCAGTTTCCAGTCTTCTCTATGTAAGCCTTCTCCTTAACTTCTTTGTAAGCCTCCATTTTCACAACTTCCTTCACCTGTTCCATATATTTACTTCTCGGTCTGTCTCTCTTTCTTCTTGCCTCAATTTTTCCCTTCTAAGATGTTGGTGATGAACTGTCATGTCGAATTAAATGTCCAATAATTTTCATTTATATTAACAAATTTGTAGTATACAAGCTATGTGCAAACGTTGGCAATCTGCCGCCTTCTCTATAGAGCATCACTATACAATTGGCTTTTAAACAGAGGTCCCACATGTGCATGGGTCTGGCATCAATCGTAACTTAGTACAAAGCAATCTCACTCACTTCAGTGTGTCTCAATGCAGTGATTAATTTGAATTTATGATCATCATAATGCCATAAGCAGCTCAAAATATTAGATGATTTCAACATCATCTACTATTTGACACATCATAACTCTTTATAAGTTCGCTGATCGTGACATGGTCTTCACGTGCGGCATGAGTAGGCAGTCGCCTTGCTACTTTTTATCCATCAATTATATACCTGCCTGGACCTGGACTGCTCACATGATGAGATTAATAACAGGAAAGTGGGACAAAAAAGTTACAGAATCCAGGTATCCGCGGGAAGGAAAGAGACGTATAGGCAGACAGAAAAACAGGTTGGAGAATGACAGCAATGGACAGGCAAAGGTGGAGGGAACTTGAGGAGGCCTATGTCGCAAGACAGCCTGACCTGATAACTGATATTAAAAGTTAAGTAATACATATAGGAAAAATATAAATAAGTATAGTTTAGTTAAGTATAGTTAGTATAGTTTATATTCTACTTCATTACAAGATGAGAAAAGGTCAGAAGAAAATAAAGGCTTTTTTTTATTTATTATATACCTGCCTCGTTGGTCTAGCGGTATCGTGTTGAACCGCAGATAACGAGGTCCTGGGTTCAAATCCCGGACCGGAATAAATTTCGGGTAAGATAATTTCTCAATTTCAAATTGAAAGTTGAAAGTTGGCGGTATCACACCCCGTGCCTCGGAGAGCACGTAAATCCGTCGGTCGTGTACCTGGCTTCTTTCCGGTCGTGTCGCTAGTCCTTCCATCGGCTCATGAAAGTGATGGAATTGAAATTGCCCCTGTGTTGCCTGTTATGTTAAGATGATGATGATGTTGCATTGGCCTCCGTGGCCGAAATTGACCAGATGGACATTTATTTTTATTACGTGTTTGTAAAATACCCTGCGATACAGGGATTATACATCAGAAGCAGATGATAAAAAAAATTATCCCTCGTTAGATTGGATGGTTCTTGTCTTTTTTATCTCCATTTTATGTGTTTGTGTGTTAAATATGTGTAGAAGAAAACTCATGGTAGCACTGGGTTAAACCTTAGTAGTTTTACTTGCTACTCCTACGTGAATATAATAATTTAAAAAAAAACCCGTTTCATATTGCACATTACAAAGACTGGTGCAGCTTTTTATCTGCGAAACTTTGCAGGTCGTGATGTTTTTCATAAAAACATCTAAAAACTTAAAATTTATCCAGACACTTCAAAGAAACCTCGTTTTTGCCGCAAATGCGGGTTCGTTAACAAAACGGAAATGCTGTAAACCCTTAAATTGCGCATCATCAGACTGGCGTCTGTCGCAGCTGTATATCTTTGACTGCTTCGTTGGTCAAGTGGTAGCGTGTTCAACCGTAGATAATATGTTTTGGGCTCAAGACCCAAGCAAGGTCAAAACTGTTTATTAGAACTCTTTTGAAGGAGATCAGGAAAATGACACTGAAACAGCAAAGTCTGCAATTGGCGGTATTATAGTCCCCTGCTGTGGAGAACACGTAACGGTATCGATCCTACCTGATCTCTACTCAGTCCAGTCAAATAGGTTAATGACTGTGACTGAAAGACAGTATACTTGTGTTAGCGCACTCACTCCATCACAACAATACGCCCTGAGTAGATAGGTTCTCTCTATAGAGATTGGCCTCTCTATCTGAAATTAAGCCAGGAGGTCTTCTATAATTATATCAAAAGAATTTTATTTTATAAAAAATAAAGAAATGTTTATAATTTAAAATATAGTCGCCAATGTGTAAACCTTTTCCAAGTATCAAATTGCTGACAAGCTGAGTTATACATCTGTGTCATTTTTTTTACCGAAAACCTTGAAAACATCTACAAACGAACAGTCTTGTATTACGCGTCAGTCAAGGAAGGTAAAATTTTGCACCACGCGTTATCAGCCACTAAGGTCAAACCAACACGGTCGATAGCTAGCTATCAGACACGGAAAGCTCTTATTTTACTTTTATGGCCAAATAAAAATCGCAGAGACGGTTCTGGGGCAAACTGATTAGATTAGAAACGAGAGCGCTTTGGAGCATCGTGTTTTGTAATGTTAATCTTAGAACCTTTTATTTTATATATTGAGGACGTGTCTGGATATAAATATAACAATAGTACTATTAGAATGTTGAGATCCGCAGGCAAACCAAAGTAATATATCATATAAGACGCAAGACGTCCACTGCTGGCAATTGGCCTCCCCCAAGGATCTCCACAATAGCCGGTCCGCGACCCTTGCTAGATCCTCGGTCCACCTTGTAGGGGGCCTGCCCACGCTGCGTCTTCCGGTTCGTGGTCGCCACTCGAGAACCTTTCTACCCCATCGGCCGTCGGTTCTACGAGCTATGTGCCCTGCCAACTGTCACTTCAGTTGGGCAATTCTTTGGGCTATGTCGGCTACTTTGGTTCGCCTGCGGATTTCGACAACACAGTGATGTGACGCATATGTGAAAATATAAAAAAGAAGTTCAACTGACTGGAACTATTCTCACCTTACCAACCACTGCAACTCCTGTAAGTCAGTATTAACAGCGCTACACAAAACACAGACACTGAGCTGTGAGTCCTAGGCACGTCCTAGAGAAACGCTTTAATTTCTTGGATCCAACTCTTGTCAATAGCAACTTTATAGTATCCGAAGCCCGAAGAATTACCACGCTGAAGTGGCAGTGGGCACGGCGCATGGCTAGAGCGTAGGACCTATGGGCACTTGAGCAGAAAGGTTCTCTTGTGGCGACCACATACCGGAACACGCCGCGTGGACAGCCCCATTACTAGATTGACCGATGATCGTGTTATGCTCGGTCGGATATCTTGTCAAGCGTGTACGTATATAAAGCTTTTACACGCTTAATTCAGTCCTGTGAAGGAGGTTTGAGGAGAGCATGGGAGCAGTGCGCGACGTCGTTGTCAATTTGGGGGTCATGGACAGTCTGGGGTCGATAATAACCCTAGGTGTTTGGCCCTCTGGCCAATCCTAGCCCCAAACTAAGCAAAGCTTGTACTATGGGTACTAGGCGACGATATATATACTTATATAGATAGATAAATACATATATACATAGAAAACATCCATGAATCAGAAACAAATATTCGTGCTCATCACACAAATATTTGCACTTACCGGGATTCGAACCCAGGACCACCAGCTTCGTAGGCAGGAGCACTACCAACTAGGCTACGGTGATATGTGTGAATAAAAAGTAAAACTACAGAAAGTTAATTATATACATAGATAAATGATAACTTACTACAGATTGCGTCGTAGTATTCCTCCGAATCGAGGCCATGAGAGAATGTGCTCAGAAGACTGGCCCTATTACCATGTTGAATTGCAAAACTAATTCTTTGGCCAAAGAAAAAGCCAGCCCTTTGGTCACGGGAAGCGTCAATCAAACGCTTCAAATCTGGCGATAGTAGAGACTATGGGCACTCGGGCCCAATAGTTTGGTACACTTAGTTTTATTAATTATGTTTAATGGAGGATATGTTAAAGAATTTAATGCGATATAAATAAATTAAGATATTATATTATTTATACGATTGTAAAATATACATAAATTACATAAGTTTACAATACAAATATTAGTATATATAAATATTGGTATATAGAAATTTTTACAGAAATAATAAAGAGAATGCAGCAATTTTATCAACATACGAGTATATCATGTTTCGGCTAATATTACGTAATCAAAGTATAAAGAAAATTTATAGCATGTTTTCCTATCGTCAACACACATTATTTCCATACGTTCACGTGGATAAATATAGCTATTAGAGATAACGACGTCATAATGTGTTCTAAAATTGTCCAGAAAACAACCCTACTTTTGCTTTTCCGTAATTAGGTACAATTCACATTACATCAGTGGTTACACTTGAACAACAAAAATCTTCCTTACTGCTTACGTAATAAAGACGCAAACAAGGTATTTTCACCAACTTAGTATTGCCTATAGCTTTAACCTAGTCCTGCCATAATAAGTTCTCTTCCATTCCATTTTTGTGGACTTGGGTATGTAAAGACGTCACAGCAGATGGGCTAGAGAGAAAGGGTTGGCGTTTGTCATTGAGAAGAAAGTCAGAGGTAATATTTAAAATAAAATCAGTTTTATACTTATAATTATATGAAGAAGGTCGTATTTCGATAGTGGCCATCAGAAATGTTTGTACTGACGCCAGCACATCAAGCTACCCCAATCTGTCTAATTTCCCCAATCAATTGAAAGTGAACCTTATGTTTTGAGATAAAGTTGAAAATCTATAAAAAAAATGTGATAGATTGGGGTAGCTGGATGTGCTGGCGTCTGTACACAGATGGATATATAGATTGCTGTTGGTGTGTCTTCAAATGCTCATCTCCCAAAAAGCTACTGAGATAATTCCAAACGTGTTAAAAGGCCACCATCCAGAATCACTAATTAACGTCCCAAATGTCCTGTTGTGATTCGGATCGTAGCTACTTCCGCCGACATATTGACCGTTATCTGACAAAGAACTCGCACTATCATGACATCGCTCTTATCCTGATAATGGTTTGAGTTTTTGTCATAAATCAATCAAAAAAATAATCATTAATTTATTCAGAAAAAAGGTGCTTAGAGTGTGATAATTCGCCTTGGTTCGGCGCAGGGTGTATGATATTTTTTAATTACTAACTGTGTAATTAATTAATTACTGTGATTAGGCTATGAAAGACGTTACTTGTAGACTTGAACCTAAGCATCATTTGAAGATTGCTTCAAAGCCTTTTGTAAGGACTCTCCGAGTTGAAACAAACTTAAATACTTCCTAACCAGTTGATCGTGGACTACCTACTAGAAAATTGTTACCCATCAAACTAACCTGCGTTTCGAGGATATAAAATGAAACTAGAAATGAAACTAACGAGCAATATTTTAGAAAAGATAGTATGGCTAATTAGTTATAATGTGGTTGAAAATGAAAATTATTTACTTCAGCAAAACACAAGAAAAAAAAGGAATATCAATAAAAATATAAAAGCTCACACAGTGCTAAAAGACATATTCTAAACTAGCTGTGCCCTGCGGTTTTACCCGCGTTAAACTTTATAAAGTATCACAGCTCCTCCCCCGTATGTGATAGCGTGATAATATCAAAGCAAAATTTTAAGTAAATCCATGCAGTACTTTTTGAGTTTAGCCCGGACATACATACAGATAAACAGACAAAAATTCTAAAAACTATATTTTTGGCTTCGATATCGATTGAATATCACGCCCCAAGTATCCTTTTTTAAAAATATTCAATGTACAGCTTTGACTTTCCTACGATTTTATTATATGTATAGATACAGATATTTGTTTTTGTTTAAATGCACAATATCGTTCTTTGGATTTTGTGCCCAAAGGGTGTAACCTAGCATTAGTTTTCAGTGGGTAACCCCAAGATATTATATTCTAGATATTGCTAGTATATTCTAGATATTTCAACAAAACTCAGCACCAATGTGCATAAAGTGAAATCAGCGCTCGCGCTTCTCAACCGTGAATTTAGCGGATATCATCGCCTCTCGAAATTATCCTCAGCAATTCCTGATCTTAATACTGTTAATGGCTCGGATATTTACGGATGGATTGCGCTGAAATTTGGTACGTTCAAATATTTGCACGAACTAATGGTGCATGTTTGCCGCATTACGATTACGGTTGTACTGGCAGCACCACTCGGCGATGAGGTCGTCGTCACGTTTCGAAGCCTTTTTTAGTTTTATGATTGCATTTTTGCAGTCCATAAAGCTCTACCATTTGTTTACAGCTTCAAATGCAAAAAATACAAGAAGTAGTATAAGTAAAAAGTACTAACGTAAAAGCTCCTATTACCGCCAGTTTTAGCTGTCTTAGGATTCACTTTAAAAAAATAGATATAAGCTGTTATGTAAGAAAAGATGTTATAATTTTTATTTAATCTCAACAAAGTATTCTTTGCAATTCAGTACTTAAATTCAATATTCAATAACGCAATAATTACTAAATAATTATTTAATCCAAAAGAGTAGTTGATTCTATTACCGACCCATAGTATACGGAAAGATTCTATTACCGATTTTTCTACTTCTTTTACCGACCGCTACGAAGATGTCACTTCTTCTTTACTATTAAATAAAATAAAAAATGTTTTTTAAGGTATATATTATATTATAACAATAGTTATGAGATCACCATTATTACAATATGAACATATTTATTTTTTGCAAAGCTTAAAGAACTTACTTTTTGTTATTATAATTAATTAAAAATGTAACCAATCTCAGAAAACAGTCTTCAAATAATTAAAAGCTTACTTTTTCTTTACCTACATACTAATGATATATTATAAACCAATAACAAAAATATTTTTATCTGTAATACAATCACAAAATACCTTTATAATAGGTTAATTTTATAATAACACATTTATAATTCGCTCAATACAGACGCCGACCCCAAGATGCTTGGGATTAATAAGGCTAGGAGAAGAGAGAGAGACATTAATCAACGATATAGAATTTAATTCATCGAAAGCAGATTTAAAATCGGAAATTGGAATATATATATCAGAATATAATGTTTGTTAGAAAAAATATTCATAATTATAAAAAGAAAAGTGAACTGCATAATATAAATACTAGGAATAAAAACAAACTAGCCATGCCAGGCTTTAGAGTAAGCAAAACTAATAAATAATTTTTAGGAAATTGTATTAGGTTTTATAACAAGCTTCCTGCTCAAATTACTGATCTGCCTGACACAAGTTTTAAAACACATATTAAACGTATACTTATGGCTAGGGGTTATTACACCAATAAAGAGTACATCGATGACAAAGACGTCTGGCTCTCACTTTCTACCTGCACATTGCTCGCTGGAGATCTTGTAGCCATATAGACATGACTGATCTGCTGTGTTCCGTGAACTATCTGTAAATGATTGATTCTTAATTTAAAATTATTGACTCTGTCTCAAAATGAATAATGTTATTGTTTCGAAGTTTTTCTTTTGTATACCTAAATATAATCTAAAATAATAAGCATTCAGACAACCGATCGAGCATATATTGTGTTGGCCTACTAAATAATTACTCTCATTGGACCAAATCCCGTGTTCATGCCCGCTTGAGTATGTTTCGCCGGACCGTCTCAACTGGGTCGTGTTGAAACCGGTAGTAGATGAACCCACTGAGTTTGTTTCGCTGGGTCTTCTCAATTGGGGCGCATTGGATCCGGTGATAGCATTAAAGCGCGACCGTCGTTATTAACATAAGGTCCGTCATAATAATAATACCTTTAATATAGACAGAACCATTGACAATATGTAGTAAAAATATTAGACTTAAACTAGATAATTAAACATAATCTCTTGACAATAACTTGATACTAAATATCATTTTTGTAATAAAATAAATTTTATAAATGTTTTCATACAAGATGTACCTAAATATCGATGTTACTAGAAATAATATCTAATGTATACAACTATATTACTACAAGCATGTTCTGACTATTTACAAGCGCTTTTTTGAAGTCTACGTGAATAAAAACCTTTTTTATTTATTTATTATTTATTTTATTTATTTAAAAAAAAAGTTACATGACCCTCATTCCGTCCCGCCATTTTATTTGATTCGAAAACATATGAAATATAGCCAATGCCATGAAGCCATGAATGAAACTGGATAGCAAATATTATTTTACATTAATAATATGGCCTGTGACAAAATCTCTCAAAACGTCACGTTAGCAAGAAATAAGCAAATTTGTTCAAAAATATACATTTTGTTTTTGTGCACTGTAATACTACCAAAAATATCGTCATAGCTGTGAGTCGGTAATAGAATCACGTATGAAGGAATCAATATTGTATTAGCGACCAATAAAATTAATAATAAACAGATAAAATATCCGTTTTATGGAATACTGTTAAATTCGATCTCATTACTATATTATTTTTTTAGTCTCAGTTAGTCTTTAATTCAGATAATAATGGTTATTTACAGTATAATATCGTTATAATAATAGGGATATTGTCTAACGTTGAATCGAGTTTTACACAAAAACTTTAAGAAATAGCTGTGTCGTTAATAGAGCTAACGAAGTAAAATAATTTTAAGAATTGAACAAGAAAAAAGTAAAATCGAATGAGGTAGTTTATAATAGATATTATTTAAAAATACTAAATGTTCTCAAAATTTAACAACGCCATGGGTCGTTATTAGAATCAAGTTTTGAAATTCGGGTTCTATTACCGCCTTAAATTAAAACATGATTTTATAACACAAAAACCAATAAGAAGTATTATATCAAGAGTTAATTTAGAAAACAAATATATACGTTACAGTTGTAATGTGATAGCAAGAAGACCAATCCATTCTTAGTGTGTTATTTTTCTTAAGTAATATTTAGGTGTACTTACGTGGCCGGAGACGCGACACTATGAAACGTGCGTCAATTTCGGGTGCGTCCCACTCATTGTCAAATTATTTCTTTCACTGGCTATTTACACTCATAAATTTTACTCTTTTTGCTGCCCAACTAAAATAAATAACTAATTTTTAAGGTATCACATTCTGGAACCCTATATTATGTCTAATATAAGTGATTAATAAATTAGATCGTTAATAGAGTACACTTTTTAGGGGGTCGTTAATAGGAGCTTTTACGTTAGTATTTAAAAACAACGAACTACTTTACGAAAACTAAAGGTTAACTTAACCTGCTTGATACTAAAGTAATCAATGTATGGTTAGATACTATTCGTAATATCTACGTATTGTAACATAGAGTGAGTTTAATATAAGAATAGGTTGCCGCTCATTAAAACATTTTACTTAATTCGCTTGTAAATGAAATACTTATGTTGGCGGTAAGCTTTTCGTCGTAGGTGCATGAAGTACCTGGACCTCACCCTAAAGAGTCGATGGGGCTTTGAGGAGTACTTAAAGTGTCTGCCACTCCCCAGTGCGCCGGCTTTTGTCGAACCTCGAGGGTCCAACGGAACAAGTTTGCCTCCTCTACTGAGCAGTCGTGCGATCTATGGCTCTTTATGGGGCGCCCGTCTGATCTGAAAGACTTACGAGCACCTCCCGCTGAGCAGAGCTATTCTTAATAGCCAGCAGAGTGTAATGGCCATCCGGATCGCGTGAGGATATCGTTTGATATCCCATAAAGCGACGGCTCTCCTGGCTGGTTTCCCGCCGTTTGATCTCCTGGCGGCAGTTTCCCTGTTTTACTGGAGTTGATGTGATTGGTAAGAGGGTGGTGCAAATTCTAGAAACGCAACCCTAACATGTAAACATATGTGGGTACGTATTTAAATCGTTTCCGTTGCAGTCTATATGCAAACTATTAAGCTGTCGATACGAAATGCAATCGTAAACAGATAAATAGAGCTCCAAACATTTCAGTTTGGATGGCATACTCGTCCAATCTAAATACATTTTGATTGCATAAAACGTTTAAGACTAACTTTCTTGTATACTTAATGTGTTATATTTTCGCTCCGTTTTGAATAATAAATTATTTTATCAGTATTTCCTATTTTACATAAGTAATTTTTTCACTATGTAATGCCTGTATCAAGGTTGTCTTAAAAATACGTTTACCTGGTGGGACTAGCTCATGTTAGCTGAATAACGTTCCTTGCTGTAAGGCCTCCTCAAAGGATTCCCTCAATGGAGTTGGGTCCGTCATTTGGAGGGCTGTGCCATAATCTCTACGCTTGGCAGACGGGTTGTTGATAGCAGTATGAAAGCCATAGGGCACAGAGAGACGCTGCTGCCTTTTCTCAGGGTGAAATTCCTTTGAACTGACTCTTACGCCCTGCCCTCGTTGAATGACATGGGTTGGTGATATTATTTGTCGTCGACCACACAGCAATAAATAAAACTAATAACATTAGAATAACACATATACTGATGCTGATGCTGTGTGGTGACGGCGACAAATATCAGAATCAGAATATCATCACCCCATCTCATCCCGTGGGGGGCGTAGAAGTCGACCCGAGGGAATATCTACCAGAGGACGGGAAGCAGCTTCCTTCTGAGTACTACGACCATCATACTGCGATCGCCAACCCGCCTGCCAAGCGTGGCGATTATGGCATGTCCCCTCAAGATTATTCTTGAGGGAGGCTTGTCCAGCAGTGGACTTATTTAAGGTGTAATGATGATGATGATGACTGATGTTTATTTAGGACCATTTAATTATGAAATTATTACATAGGTACACAAATATTAAAACTTAAAAAAAATTATAAGTACTTTTTTGTAATTAATGTATTGTTTGTGAATGTAGTTCAGGTATGTATGTGTGATGTGTGGTTTTTCTTAATTATAATCGCAAGTAGAGATAAAAAGGGGGGGGGGGCAACAGAACAGGCGCTTACTGAGTATAGATAGGATGTACACCAGCATGAACTAGTACAGTGTTCGGGAACGAGCCAATCCGCAGCAGCGGGTAACCCAAATCCCCCTCGGGGCTGCGGTGGCAGTAAGAGAAGTATCCTCTACTGCCGTCACGTGCTGGAACCTCCGGGAAGATAGCGATCTGTTTGTTGGTGGCGCAGTCGCTGTGCTGGACTAGCAGGACCCGGCAATTCGGGATGGCAATCCAGAACCGCCTCAAGGTACAGTTCCCGAACATCTGGGATACCCCCTCAGGCGCAAGAGAAGTTCACGGCAGGTAAGGTTTAGTCGGTGTGAGTACGAAATACCTACCAGCAGACACTTGAAGAAAAGAACACAAAACGTATCTCTTGTAACATTTTATCATCCAAGTTTCAAAGAAATGCAATAAAAGTTTGTGTTCATTATGGTTTTCATAAAGTCATTTGCTTATAGCTCTGTGTATACTTTTCCCCTATTTCACCGTAATTGCTCTTTAACTTGAAGGCTAATGCGGCTTGAAGGGGTTGTACGCTATTATATCTGCAGTTACTTCGTAAGATATGATTTTAAATACTTTACTATACCGTATTAAATATGTTACGTGTTCTGGAGATTTTGATCTCCAGCACAACCAACATGTTGGTCCCCATCCAAATTGGCTCTTGTTAAAATAGATAGCAATGTCTCGGAATTAAATTACAGCGTGTTTTGCTCACTGGAGGCTGTTTTTACATCTCGATTTTCTTTTAAAACAGTTATTCGTTTAATTTGTGCTCGAAATTAAGTAATGCGATCATATTATTGGAATTTACGAATGTACAAACACACACCCATTAAACATTCACAAAGATGAAGAATTGCACTTCATTGTAAAAAAAGAAAAGCAGTTGATAGACACAAAAAAATAACTGATCATTTTTCGATAAAAGAAAACGAGAAAGAAATCAGTGTTGTGGCATTGTCTATATACCGTATTTATTTAGAGCTTAGCAGCTAAATAATATACATACATAACTTTGCTCATCAAATGTAAAGGAATCAAAAAGAAAACTTCAAATTCATGTCGTGAACAGATCGTCTCCGAATCAAGTTCTTTGTATGATATTGGCTACAGTAAGGTGCCGTCATCAGCACTGTTACGATATAGCCGAGCTTCGGGACAATCTCACGAGCCTCGAGCAATAAAAGGCGACAAGGTGACAATCCATTTCCGAGTTGAGAGTGCTGTGTGTCCTTAACCTAAATTCTGATAGACTACAAATAAACATGATACGAATCGATCTAAATTTACTTACGTTTATCATTGTCTTATTACTACTATAAATACCCTATCGGGAGAATAATAGATAAAATAAGGAGTTTATAGATACAATGTCATTTTTTGACAGGTGACATTGGACGGTCACCGTAGCCTAGTTGGTAGTGCTCCTGCCTACGAAGCTGGTGGTCCTGGGTTCGAATCCCGGTAAGTGCAAATATTTGTGTGATGAGCACGAATGTTTGTTTCTGAGTCATGAATGTTTTCTATGTATTTAAGTATTTATCTATCTATATAAGTATGTATATCGTCGCCTGGTACCCATGGTACAAGCTTTGCTTAATTTGGGGCTAGGATGATCTGTGTGACATTGTCCCAATATATTATATATTATTATTATTATTACTCCTGTTTAGCAAGTTAATTATGAAATTTATTAAAATCTTCCTACAAATTATTTGTGGTCAACAGGAACTGCAAAAATGTATGCATGGGTTCCAAAATTACCAATGATTTGATGACGTAGCCCTTTACTGACCAATTTTAGGACAAAAGTCTCCTCTCACATTGAGAGGAGATAGACCAACGCAAGCCTAGTGCGGATGTAATCAAGAATTTCTTTTTATTAACTCTCAGGTATGTAGGTTCTTTATTATTTATTTGGTATAATATTATACATGAAATTACTATAAACAATTAATTATTACTTAGAAAAAGACCAATTCCAGCCATACACTTTGTTAATATAATTATGAACAATAAGCGTGTTATACCTAAATTTTTCAGTGATATTAAGTATAAATTAATATTTTTAGTAACAAATAATAAACTACTAATACTAGGTACTTAAATATTTACATTTCACACCGTGCATCAAACACTTATGTTTTGTAAAACAAGACACGACGTATATCCTAATAATATTATAAATGTTTGTTACTCTTTCACGCAAAAACTACCAAACGAATTTTGATGAAAATTTGTAATGATATAGCTTATATATCCGAATAACACATAGGCTATAATTTATAAAGTTTCGCGCGGGTAAAACCGCGGGGTAGAGCTAGTATGTCATAAAATTAGTGAAGTTTATAAAAGATAAGCAATGTTCAATGAGCGGAGCCAACACCATGCAAACACTCATTCCAATCAGTCGCATAATTAATTATCTAATGTACAAACTCTGAATGTTGTGGTGAAAAAATAAATTTTACTATTATTATTATAATGGTAAGTAGCGGTCTGTTTTATTCATCGTTTAGTAGATAATTAATTTCTAATACACCCATGAATTTGAAAAGTCAATCCAAAGGTCAAACCACTTCGCTATCTCATCTAAACCAATGATTTATCGTAGGCCGTAGTTAAACTTTAATTATCTAATAGCGACAATCGAAAGTTAACATTTTCCTAGTGTTTGTGTCTTGCGAGAAGACTAGACTAAAGGATTTATTCGATGTAAACAACTCCGATGTTATTGGATTTCTTGTAGTTCTTAGAGATTTATGATATTATATTCTGAAAGTACTGGAACAATCAGAATCAGAGAATAGAATAGAATGTGATACTTTATTATTCTCTAAGTATACGGCAGTACGCAGAAATAGCAGAAACGGCCGACATTCATTCTGTTTTCAAATTGATTTTTAAAACTTATGCAATATGTTTATTATTGAATCACTATTGGTTTAAAAACTCAATATTAGGGCTTACATCGATACTGGTATCCTTGCCATAATATAGTATATACCGTATGTTCTGTTAAGTAAAAATAAAATTCTGTCAAGTTAAATTTTAATAATATCCTGTGACATTATTTACAGGCGGCCTTCTGATCCCAAATTAAGCAGAGCTTTTACTATGGAAATCAGATAACTGATATACTATTTTTTTTTGTGAATACTTTTAAATCATTTAAAATCTGCATTACTTATTAACAATTAAAAAGGTGTGTGTGATTGGGAGATCCGCTACAGAAATGTAGTTAAATCATAAATATTTTTCTACGAAATGGCCACGCGTTCAGTATTGAACTAGAACCGGCCTCGCAAAATACTTGTCTGCTCAAAACTCTATACGTACGCACACAAACTCTCGTAATAGAGAGAGGGAAAGTCACATGAAGGAGGCATACCCCATACGTGACGTATTTCTACCAGTCAACTTCCACCACAAGTTTAAAAACTTCATTTCTAAATATAATGTTATTCTAATTTGCTCCACGACTGGTATCGGAAGAACATACGCTGAACGAAGTTTTGTTTTAATTGTGATGATCACTGATATCTATAACTACCATATCTACGAAGGTACTATCGTTTATAATAATAATAATAATATCTCGGGACAATGTCACACAGATCATCCTAGACCCAAACTAAGCAAAGCTTGTACTATGGGTGCCAGGCGACGATACACATACTTATATAGACAGATAAATACTTATATACATAGAAAACATCCATGACTCAGAAACAAATATTCGTGCTCATCACACAAATATTTGCACTTATCGGGATTCGAACCCAGGACCACCAGCTTCGTAGGCAGGAGCACTACCAACTAGGCTACGGTGACCGTCAAAACGTTATTTAATTGAGTCTTATATACTTGAGTCATGTAATAGCTATAGTTCTCGGCATGCCCGCCAATAAACTAATTTAAGAATCACGAATCGTTCTTCAAGTGTTTCCTGTTGTACGATTCGTGATTCGAGAACGATTATTGAGCTTTTCCGCCCATAGCGGCATAGAACTCAAACTTTGTAAACGAACACTGTAGTTTGATTTTCTAATGTGACTAGCCGTTAATTGAGTGTGTGAAATTAGGCGTAGGTTATTTTTTTTAATTATAAAGATTTAGCAATTGTTTAAAAGCTAGATTGTGATTTTTGAATATAGTACTATTGGTTAAAAATATGAGGAAGCATAGCAATTTCGCTGATGTTAACACCCTAAGAAAAGTTCCAATGGAATTTGACTCAACTCATTCTAGCGTTAGCAGTTTTGTCTTAAACCACCTTTAGTTTATACATATATTCTAACCCAAATATCCTTAAAATACTGTCCAGAATATCAATAACCATTTGTCATGGACCAAGTTATGCGTGAATAATGTAGAATGCCATTACATACATTCTTATTTGAACACAGAATCTTGAATTGTCGCTTGCCATTTTTACTTTAGTATGCTAGAATTTTAAGTCTACCGTAAAAATGTTGACAGCTAATTCTTTACCCCCTACAGATTATAATTGGTGAAGGGTTTCAAAGTAATGTATAAATCTCCGTTGACATGGCTGCCATTTATTTAATAAGAATTCATTCATACTGTCCAGAATATGAATAATCATTTTTCATTCGCCAAGTCATGCGTTAATAATGTGGAATGCCATTACATACATTCTTATTTTGAACAAAGAATCTCGAATATTTTCTTGCCATTTTTACTTTTATAGGTTAGAGTTTTAAGTCTGCTGTAAAAATGTTGACCGTGTTAAGATTATAATCGGTAAAAGACATTTATTTAACTAAACAAGTATACGATTGTGTACACGCTCCTTATGTTGTGGCTACGGACACACCACTAAAAACTTTCCCATTTGAACAAAAGTAGCATGAAGTGACAGTTAAATGCCCGTAACAGCAAAATGCCAACAATTACCAGTCGCCGGTCTGGCACCGTGCCAGAACAACGTGCCAAAAACTGGTACATTCAATGTTATTCCTATAAAAGCCATTATTTTGTGAAGGTAAGGTATGTTAGACGTTGTTTCATCTGACTTAGATAAAGTATACATATTCGGAGTCACAAGTAATTTAATTTAATTAATACATATGCATGCATGCAGCGGCTACGAGCTACGACATTCGCCTCGCAGCTTCGTGTACCGGGTGGGATTCCCGTGCCGGACAACTATTTGTGTGATCAATAAATAGTTGTTCTGAATCTGGACCTAATTTGCGTCCGTCTATTATATATTTGTAAAGTACCCTGCAACACAAGGCTTAGATTCGCTAGTGCGGGCGTTGTCTTAAAAAATACAACATTCACACAACAACGGTTGTGTGAACAAGAAAACTTAAGATAACAAAGATAATGGTGGTATAAAAAGTGGCACGAGTCCTGAGCACAAACACGTTAGGTACAAACGCCAGCACATCAAACTACCCAATCTATCAAATTTCCCCAATTGAAAGTGAACCTAATGCCTATGTGATAAAGTTGAAAATCTATAAAAGAAATTTGACAGATGAGGGTAGCTGGAAGTGCTGGCGTCTGAACTTTAGGTGCAATGTTACTTGTAATTGGACTACCGGTTGATACCACTGTGAATTGAACTACCAGTCGATACACATCGTATATTGCACTCACTATCCAATATTGGACAACTATTTACTGACCAACCAATTCACACACACTTCACATTGAACTCAAATATCTCTCTAGTTTATGCTCACGACTCGTACTGCAACTGAACTGACTATATTATTTAGTTACCATAACTATACTGGATCGTCGCTTTAGCGGTAGCATGTCAAACGCCTCTGTGTTCAAATCTTGGGTTAGTCCTAAACGTGTTGTTTCGTAATCTCTGCAGAAAACCTATCAGTTGCCGTACGGAGTCGTCTGAAAGTTGAATGAATGAATGAATGAAATATTTATTTGCCAGAATATAGGTACAAAGTAGTTGACGACATTGTAGTATAGTTTCACTATATTCAACATACTTAATATGTTGTGCAAAATGTTTGGGTATTTATGTATGTATGGTTGGCGGTGTTGCACGCCAGAGAGTAGGTACGTTAAGCCGTCAGTCCACGCTTGATCAAGACGTGTTAACTATCCGACCGTGGCTTCAAGCACGTCCCATCGAGTCATGAGAGTGAGAAAATAAAGAGTGTACCTTTATTTATGCACACTTAATACAAGAAAAAGTGAAGAACGTTGTTGCAGACGACAAAAGAAAATAAAAGTGTTGACAGCACAAAACTACTCTCCTTTCCTACCCTTTTCCCATTTCAATTGGGGTCTGCTCCCAATCTAACCTATTGCAGATAGCAATCAAAATTAATCGAGCAACTGCCATCCCACCTCCAAACCCATAGTGATCTAGTAAACAATATGGTTAGACCTGGCGTCAGATTCTGACTACATGTAAAGTTTGCCATAGATTTTTTATTTAATATCTTGGGACTCCTGACACACTGTCGTCTGATCCCAAACTAGGCAGATACTATGACGAACAGACAACTGATAAACATACATATATATTTCTATATTATGCATTGTGTACCTAATATTAATATTTTTTAGTTATAATTAGTATTAATTTAAGTGTCTTCAATATAAGGATACTGACTAGCCTGTACCTTGTTTTTTTATCAGTGTTACTCACCAATGTCATTGTGCATGTTGTGGCACCTTTAGAAGCTGACATGGCAGCTACATTTAAATTATAATATTGTGTAGATTAAAATATTTTAGATTTAAGCAGATGTAACAGCTACTGGATGTCCTTAAATAAATATATAAATTTCTAAATACATAAATATGCCCACTGCCACTTCAGTTTGGCAATTCTTCGGCCAATTTCGGTTAATTTGGTTCTCCTGCGGAGATCAACATTCTGATAGTACTATTCTTATATAATAACTAGCTGTGCCCCCCTGTTTAGACGTGAAGAAATAACAAACATATAACCTCACACACTCACAAACTTTCGCCTTTAAAATATTAGTGTGATATCCTGGCAGTAGAGCTTGTACTATGGAAACCAGGTTATTGATAAACTACACATACTACTTTCCTTTTGTAAATACATACTTGTATAGATTTACAAAAGAATTACAAAAAGACATGTTCATGCATACAAATTTCTGTACTGAGAATGGAAACCACTATCTGCGGCTTGAAAGGCAAGTATCTACCAACCACGCCAACCGGCTCGTCGTTGGCCGGATGGCGTGGCGTTGGTACATAGAGTAATACTTATAGTGGGGTACTTAAGGTAGGTAGTTGGTAGATTGACATTGTTGGACAGTGCTTACCAAAGTGTCAGTGTCGTTACTCGTCACTCGTCTCGTTACCTTTGACGTGGTTTAGCATATGTGGCCTAATCACTAAAATCAGTTTGGAAGTGTCTCCCACGCAAACTATTCCGTTTAGAAAAAAATCATATTAGAAACCTCAATATAATTTTTAAAGACCGATCCATAAAAATCCAACATGTATGGGTGCGATGAAAAAAAAAATGTGTTTCAGTTCTATGTATGGGGAAAATTATTGTTCTTTTTCTATTTTTGTGTAAAAATCTTAATGCGGTTTACCGAATACATCTACTTACCAAGTTTCAACAGTACAGCTCTTATAGTTTCGGATGAAAGTAGCTGTGACATACGGACGGACAGACAGACAGACAGACATGACGAATCTATAATGGTTCCGTTTTTTGCCATTTGGCTACGGAACCCTAAAAAATCACTTTTCTAGGTATTTTAAACTTTCGCCATCTGTAAAATTATTATATATTATGGACACGGGTCACGATCTAGATTACACATTAAGGCAAAGCATTACCTTTTGGTATACCCGATGGCATGAATTGCACAAACCGTTTACCTGGTTTTCCAAGATAGTCGCTTTGATAAAAAAAATGCTGTGTTTAGTACACAATAAGAAGAAGAAGTACACAATTAACTAATCGATAGAGAGTTAGCTATCTAACTGTGGACCCCTGATACCCATGCTACGGGGTCCGTGGACTCTACTTTGAGAAACCCTGATCTGTAGACTGATATTGCTGATCACCTATGAACCGGTGAAGGCAAGTGGCCATGTTACATCCTCGTAGTCTAAAAACCTCGTGTCGTTTTTTCCATTGAGTTAGTCAGTGTTATAAATTAATGACCCATAAATTGTTGCCTAGTATTTTAGTCCGCATAAAACAACAATATCAGTTTGTATATGAAATAGAGCGTAACGTTTTACTAGTGTTCCCGATCAAACAAAGGTGCACTGTATCTTTCTAATTCTATCCACCGTGTAGTTTCATAATAATAGTCCTGTATTTTCTTTTTTGAGATCACGCCCGCACTTGTGAGATCAATCCCTGTGTCTCGCGGTAGTTTAGGTTTAAGATATTTATTTCTCAAAAAGAGTTACATTCACTTATATGAGAAAAAGAATTATATCTAATTAATTTTAAGAAGTTACGGTTAGTTACATAGTAATTAATTAAACTTATACATTATTATTGTTACGCTATCATGCTTAAACTTAACTTAAACAGTGTTACGAAAATACACATGGATGTAGTGGAAATAGTTTTAGAGGATTTTAATGTGTAACTTCCTCTAAGACGTGTTTTTTCAAGGCCTTTTTGAAAGTGTACATAGATTTCTGATCTTTGACACTATTTGGTAGCCACAAACAGTTTACAAACCTAAATTTGACGTACACAAAGTACAACCAGACTCAGAATCATTTAACTATTTATGCGTCACGGAAATAGTGGTCCTGCACAGGAATCAAACCCCGGCGAGGCTACTGTCTTACACGCTGCGTCACACTGCACATGCCAAGGCAATCCTTGCACCACTTAAGTAAATCAACAAAATCCAACGCTTTTTTGAGATTAAGAACATTGCAGTTACTTTTCTAATGAAAGTTTGAGTAATTGAGTTATTAGTGGTAAGGTTTTGCCAGATTTTTTTTTAAATGAAGTAGTCCTTACACAATCATGAATTACGTTTATATTTAGTAACAACGTATGATTTTTGAAGTATATCTTTTTTACGTACGCTTGACTTCGGGAGTAAGCGGATGAATGCGTGTCGAGAGTGTTACGAACACTGTGTTCAAGCAAGGCGAATGGAAGTTAAGAGGGAGATATAAATCCGACAGGCAGAGAGTAACGTATCGTATATTACTTTAGAGGCAAGAGAGAGAGGTGCAATCACACATTTCCTTTCTCTCTTTCTCCCATAGCCAGTTATGTTTCGTTTATCTAAGTTTTACTTCAATCTTGTGGTCTATAGCACACTCGTTTTGTTAAGTGTTATATAATTTATACACGTTTAAGCACGTTATATTATTTTAAAGAGTTAAATGTTATTTTAATGAGTTGACGGTCACCGTAGCCTAGTTTGTAGTGCTCCTGCCTACGAAGCTGGTGGTCCTGGGTTCAAATCCCGGTAAGTGCAAATATTTGTGTGATTAGCACGAATATTTGTTTCTGAGTCATGGATGTTTTCTATGTATTTAAGTATATATCTTTCTATATAAGTATGTATATCGTCGCCTGGTACCCATAGTACAAGCTTTGTTTAGTTTGGGGCTAGGATGATCTGTGGCAATGTCCCTAGATATTATATATTATTATACGACCCTTCCGGAGAAGACCTACAGAACAGACAATGTAATTGTTTTCAGTGGTACGTTCGAAAGTTTTTCTCAGGAAAGACCGCAGGATCTCTTTAATGTGGTAGAACTAGCTAACATTAGATAAACGAGTTAGTGTAAATAGTTTTTGTGTTAGATATAATAATAATATAATATAATATCAAGGGACAATGTCACACAGATCATCCTAGCCCCAAACTAAGCAAAGCTTGTACTATGGGTACCAGGCGACGATATATTTTCTACTATATAAAAATAAGTCGGGTTTTCCTTCCTGACGATATAACTCCAGAACGCACGAACCGATTTCCACGGTTTTGCATTCGTTGGAAAGCTCTCGGGCTCCGTGAGGTTTATAGCAAAGAAAATTTATAAAATTTAACGCGGTTAACATCGCGTGGCACAGCTAGTCTACTATATAAAAATAAGTCGGGATTTCCTTCCTGACGCTATAACTCCAGAACGCACGAACCGATTTCCACGGTTTTGCATTCGTTGGAAAGGGTTCGGGCTCCGTGAGGTTTATAGCAAAGAAAATGTATAAAATTTAACGCGGGTAACACCGCGGGGCACAGCTAGTATACTTATATAGATAGATAAATACTTAAATACATAGAAAACATCCATGACTCAGAAAAAAATATTTGTGCTCATCACACAAATATTCGCACTTACCGGGATTCGAACCCAGGACCACCAGCTTCGTAGATAATACAACTAACTTTCTCTCACTCTAGTATTATGGAGTACTAGCTGTGCTGTGTTAATCCCGGGTGTCAGCTAATTCCATACAAAAGTTGATTAAAATCGCTGCAGCGGTTTAGACGTGTAGAAATAACAAATATACCCACACACAAACTTTCGCCTTTATAATATTCGTGTGATACAATGGTTTGTTTGAAGTGAACGCTACATTAATAATTATGTGCTCCTGGTTGAATTTCGGCCGTCGCGGCCAGTCTCAATGGAGAATAACTAGGTGCCCTGGACATAATATTATAGTGTACAAGTATATGCGCCATAACAGGAACACTTACTATTCCATCAATATCATGATCCGAAGTGATGACTAGCGCCACGATTGGAAAGAGGTAAGGGACAGTACTGACAGCTTTACGTGCTCTCCGAGGCAGGAGGGTGTAACACCACCAATCCCCAGAATTCGGGCTGAAAGCTTTCATCAGAAAAGTAACTGCAATCTTCTTTATCTCAAAAAAGCGTTGGATTTTGTTTATTTACTTAAGTGGTGCAAGAATTGCCTTGGCATGTGCAGTGTGACGCAGCGTGTAAGACAGTAGCCTCGCCACTTCGTGTCCGGGGTTTGATTCCCGTGCAGGACAACAATTTGCGTGACGCATAAATAGTTAAATGATTCTGAGTCTGGATGTACTTTGTGTATGTCAAATTTAGGTTTGTAAACTACCGCGAGATTTTTTTGTTTCGATCCAGGATTTGAACCAAGGACTTGCAACTAGACTATTGCTACATTATGATGGTTACAAATATCACAATCTATTTTTCTTCTTTATTTATCAACTGATCTTGATACGTGTTTTCCCAGAAGGTCACTTCAGAATATTCCTCTGTTACTAGACTGAATTTGGTATTCAATACAATTCTCACTCGACACGGGAATCGACGACCGACAAATAAACTGATTGTTATATTTAAGAGCGAAGCCAGTCTTCTTGGCGACTTGATGAAAATCTAAATGTATTCAGCCCAGAATTCATCTCCAAGTTTTGCGTTACCAGTAGCATCCATTAGTTCTTGTAACGTGCAGGACATGTTAACTAGTGTGCCATAGTTCGAGGGATCAAACAACATTTATGCTCCAGGCTTTCAGGCTCCAGGCAGGAACCTTTCATAAATCTCCACCTGAGTGGGCTTTCCCTCGACCTTCCTGGGTTTGTATTCTGTTCAGAGACTTCCACGTTAGCCACAGCATCTTGTGTCCGTGCGGAAGATCTTCCGGCAAGACGGATGAATGGGACGGATATTTTAAATATCTCGGGACAATGTCACACAGATCATCCTAGCCCCAAACTAAGCAAAGCTTGTACTATGGGTGCCAGGCAACGATATACATACTAATAGATAGATAAATACTTATATACATAGAAAACATCCATGACTCAGAAACAAATATTCGTGCTCATCACACAAATATTTGCACTTACCGGGATTCAAACCCAGGACAACCAGCTTCGTAGGCAGGAGCACTACCAACTAGGCTACGGTGACCGTCAAAACATGTATTCCTTGTTACACCGATACCGATATACATGTATACCTTGTTGTCCTCCAAAGGTTGCATGTTATTTTTTTAAAAGCTTTTAGTTCAGAAGGCTTGAAATTGCTTCATCGGAATCTCAAGCTGTCTAAGATATATAAGACTACAAACTAACCAGAGAGACCCCCTTTGACACCTAAGTTTATGGTGGTTACTAACGTCTGAATTATATTTCTATAAATTTTTTATTACTTTTTGGGCCGAGCCGGGATTTGAACCCAAGACTTCATTATCTAATGACAATGAAGTGGTTTGGGCATTTAGAAAGGATGAAAGAAAGAAGATTGACAATAGAAGAAAGGGGAAGATCTCGTAGAACATTGTGCACATGTTCTCAAGAAAGGCTGGGTCAGAAGTACCCTAAACCAGCGAGCATGTATGAAGTAAATAATGAAAGTAAACGAGGCAACAACCATCTTTGTCTAATAAATAATCGTGAGAATATAAATAAAGACGCCATTGAGACAACCATAGCCATACTCAAATATATACATATACTCCATTATACGATATGGCATAGTGGTCTGGGAAAATTCTACAGACATCACTAAGGTCTTTATAGCACAGAAATGTGAAATGCATCCGAGCGCTTTATGGCATGAATTGGTGCGAATCTTGTAAGCCCATCTTTAAAACTAAAAATCTTTTAACGGTACCCTGTACTTATACATCTACGAAGTTGTAAAATTAGTTAAATACGACAGCTATCTCTTTACCCTCAATGACAACACAAATAAACGTAAAGTGAACCACCTACCCTTGAAAATGCCTGTTCCCAAGCTAGAAATGTTTAGAAAAAGCTGTGCCTATATGGCACCTCTGATTTATAACTCCTTGCCTAAAGGAATGACTGATATACCATATAAAAGATTTTGCTGTGCCTTGCGAAAATGGTTACTCCAAGAGAGACTTATACGATTAAAGATTTTTTTAATAAAATCACCTCTAGAGTTGGTGCACGCTGATGTTTTTCCTATACTGTCTATGATTATACTAGAATTATTAATTTTATTAATATTTAAATAATTTAGATTTGTAATTGTAATGGATCACTGTAATTTCATGTTTTAAAGATAACTCTGCATACCTTCATCGAGGGTGAAATATGTCATGTACCTGCCACGAAATTAAATGAAATGAAATTTATTCAGCACATGGGTATTAACATACACTTGTACTTCTCAAGCTCACAGTGCAGTACATAAACATAGTGGATAGTATAAAAGTTATAAAAAAAAATTATTAGTCTATCCGTGCGGTTTGTTTTATCGCATATATTTACTGAATCCTTAAATAAATAACAAGTTACTAATGCAAAATAAATTTATTAAAATTAAAGAATGGAAAACTAAAGCAAAAAGACGAAATTGTAAATGAGGGTGTGATCACATACACGGGATCACCAATCACGCGTTAAGGGACCAAAGCGATCCTCGCTGCTGAGGAACCTACCCTAGCTATCCTGCGGCTTTTTCTAGCTACCTAGATGGACGACCCGGAGAAGAAAGCCACAAAGAAAATCCGGGCTTGCTTTTTTCGTCTTCTTTTGCTTTCAGTTTAAGATATTTTTCATGTCTTGCATTTTACTTACATTGTGATTGGTTGTTATGTGGGCTAATGCACGCCCAGAACCGTTGTCATCCAGTGAATCATAATAAAATAAATAAACAATACCATTTAATTTCACTCAAGCAATTAGAATATCGTCTTGCTAGAAGAAAAAACGGTGGGTGCATCCGCGTACATTTACAAGATTAACAAGTCACACGAAGTCTACCAGAGGCGAAAAAAATATGAGTACCCCAACAGCAGCTCGACCAGTTACCGCAAGCAGCACCCGTATAACGTGTAGGCCAGCCATCGCCTCCTTCGCCATATTACTACTGTATAACACCTTATGCCTACCGTATTTCATGCAAATAAATGATATTATTATTATTATTATACACAGGTCCAGACAATCCTTTTATATCCACTGATATGGTATTGACTGTACATATGTGTCGTCAACACCTTTATAAGGTAAGTGTTCGCCCTAACTCTCACCACAGAAAGGTTTTGCTTACAAAACCCGTCTATTCTCTGGCTACCAAACATTTTTTGTTCCTACAGCGGTTTATGTAAATTTTATTCGAAAGCTCAAAGGAATTGGCTTCGTCTATTTTTTCTTTTTTTATAAAATGTTCTAACAGCCTTTGAGCCGTGTCTTGTTTGTTATTCGTAGTGATTTAGGTTGTTTTTGCTGTACTTACTTCTTTTGTGAATCGAGCTATGCTAGACTATTAATACCTGTCCTACTAATATTATAAAGGCGAAAGTTTGAGTATGGATGTAGATATACTCTTTCACGCAAAAACGAATGAACTGATTCAGAAGAACTTTGTAGTAATATCACTTATATATTCAAATAATTTGTATATGTGCGATGAGTTTATCTGGGTATCGGATTTAACCGAAGATAATAAGGCTCTGGGTTCAAATCTCAGGTCGTACCAAAAGCATCCATCGTTTTGGATCAAACCTTCCCATCGGATAATGAGAGTAAAGGAATAGACAATGCCCGTGTTTGCGCTCATAATATGTCCAATATATAAACAAGCCGTTGCGACAGCTAATATATATTTACTAGCAGTCCCTGAGAACGTCGTACCGCCATATTTTTTTGTCTGAAGTCTAATATTTTAATGAATTGTAATGTACAACATTTAACGTTTTTCCTTCCGTAGAAAAACAAATAGTGCTGAAGAAACAACGAACAAAGAAAAACGTCTCACAGTCTTCTACCTCATTCGCACACTCATTATTCGGATATTTTTAAATATTTTATTTAAAAGCTTTCTCACAATAACGAACACATAAAAAAAAGATTTATCCAATTTGGTTTTTATACTAAATGTATATAACTATTATCGTCAAAAACCTATGTAATGCCAGTTTCAATCGTATTATAATGCGTACAATTTCGTCTACCTATTGTATTGCCTGAACTAAAATAAAATGATAATGAACTCCCTCAACTTCACTTCAATGGCTCCAACAGTTAACGTAACTAATAGCTTTTGATATAACGAGACGGCATTCATCTCAAACCATTCAATCAGCTTGACTAGGAGTACAGACCCTCCGCACAGTACCTTCTGTAAACGTCCGGAAATATGAGTATAATAATAATATCTTGGACAATGTCACACAGATCATCCTAGCCCCAAACTAAGCAAAGCTTGTACTATGGGTACCAGGCGACGATATACATACTTATATAGATAGATAAATACTTATATACATAGAAAACATCCATGACTCAGAAACAAATATTCGTGCTCATCACACAAATATCTGCACTTACCGGGATTCGAACCCAGGACCACCAGCTTCGTAGGCAGGAGCACTACCAACTAGGCTACGGCGACCGTCAATAATGCTTCAACTTACAATGTACTTATTATTCGCATAGGGACCTAGTACATTTAACAGAGTTCTAGTGCAACAGTTTCACCCATTGAAATAATTTTATCATTGGTATTATGAATAACAAAGGGGAAATATTTGGCGGTTGAATACTTCGCGTCCATAGGCGTTGGTTTTAGATACGCTTTTCTTGGTCTAGGCAGAGGAATGCCTACGCCGTAGTGTCTGGGGGTAGGCAAAGCCACTGTGCCACAAACTGATCGCCGTCTTCCCGGAGCTGCTAGTAATTATGGCAGTAGAGGACATAAATATAAAATAAATAATAAATAAAAAAGGTTTTTATTCACGTAGACTTTAAAAAAGCGCTTGCACAATAGTTAGAACATGTTCGCAGTAATATATAATTAATTTATAATTATTTCTAGGTACATATAGATATTGAGGTACAAGGATTGTAGGAAATAATTTACAATAAGATTTATTTTATAACAGTAACGATATTTAGCTAACTAAAATTAAGTTATTGTCAAAGATCATGTGTAGGTTTAATTATCTTAATTTTAGCTATATTTTTACTACATATTGTCTGAATGGTTCTGTCTATATTAAGGTACGAATTAGATGTTATCATTATGGCCTTTTGTTACCTTGTGTTTATAACGACGGTCGCGCTTTTATTACACTTTTATTACTGCGTCCTAGAGGTGGTTCAAAATACCGTTGGGTAACGCAAATTCTTTTTAATCGATAGGTAATGCTTTCGGAATGTCCCCATATAGATTTTGTCCCAGTCTATTATCTAAAAAAACAGTTGAAGTCAGTTTGAAGGTTTCAGAATTTAAATAGTAATTTTTAAGGCTCATAATAAGTATAAGCATAAAGTTACATACTACCACCTATCGCCATAAAATAAGTAACTCTTTCATGGGGTATAATCAATCAATCAATCAATCAATATATTTATTTATTGCATGAATATGGTAATTTATAAATACAGATCTTAAAAATAATTTTGGAAACATCACATTCTGCCGATATCAGGCGTACAAATTAAAATAATACAAAAAAATCAAAATACTAATCAAAATACTAATCAAAAACTATCCAAATCAAAGAAGAGAGAAGAATCATCAATAACAACAACATCATAAATAGTGTGTCACAAAATTTAAGGTCCTGGGTACTATATTATTAACAGGTATTACATATTACTTAAAGAGTATCATTTAGATAATCAGTAGTTGAGTAGTAGCATTTTTGACATAGTAGGTCCCTTAGTTTACTCTTAAACAAATTAAAATTTAGAAGTATTAGTGAGGCTGGAAGCTTATTGTAAATTTTTGGTGCTAAGCAAAAAATACTTTTCCACATTAGCGCTGTTTTGGCTGTGGTCATACATAATTGATCCCTACGCCTATTACGAATAGCCACATCAGAGAGTTTTATAAACAAGTGAGGGTTACATTTAACAAACAACGCTGTTTCCAGAATATACAGAGACGGAAGTGTTAGAATTTTGTATTTATTAAAATATGGTTTACAGCTATCAGTTGCATCTAGGTTAAACATATCTCTGATGCATCTTTTCTGCGACTTAAATGCAATATCTTTATTTGTGGAATTGCCCCAGAAAATAATGCCATATCGTAATACTGATGAAACCATACCATGGTAGGCAGTAAGTAGTGCCTCCGTATTTACTACTGGTGCAAGTTTATATAAGGCATAAGCGGAGCTACTTATTCTATCACAAAGTACCTCTATGTGAGCCTTCCAATCAAGGCGTCTGTCAATAACTAGACCAAGAAATTTTGTAGCCTCGGTTTCTGAAATGACATTAGTTTTATATTTTATATCCATTATAGAATGAATGCCTGTTCGTTGATAAAAATGCATAATATGTGTTTTTTGAGGTTTATCCTTAGATTATTATTTTCTAGCCATGATATTATTGTAGTTACAGTGTCCTTAATATCCGTTTCATATAGCTCCTCTGCGTCATATGATATAGTAACTGTACTGTCATCTGCGAACAAAGTCATTGGATATTTTATTGCTTTAGGTAGATCATTAATATAAATAATAAATAACAGAAAGATTATAGATTATAACAGAAGATTAAATTATAACAAACTTCCCAATTATATTAGAATATATAATATAAGGTTAAATAAATTATTAAAGCCAAACTGTGTAGGTAGCAGGGAATATTACAAAATTCTGATTATGTAAGTGACAAAAGTGTTTGAGATCGAGTTGTTCTAAGGCAACACTCATAAAACAGATCTAATAAATCTTAATTAGTTTCCAGCCTTCTCTGTCGTAAGCGTTCTCCTGGATTTCTTTGTAAGCATCCATCTTCTTAACTTCCTTGACCTGGTCCATATATTTACGTCTCGGTCTGCATCTCTTTCTCCTTGCCTTTTATTTTACTGCTACACCGACAAGAGCACAACACTTAAATTAAAAAAAAAACGTTTTTAAACAGGCTCAGCCTAGTGCAGGGAGTTTCGCATTTTCATATTTATGTTGGCAATAAAAATTTGTATACTTTATTATAACAACTCTGTATAAACGTGTTAAATTCTTGGTTAATAAAGTTTATTCTATTCTACTGGCAGTGTTTCTCAGTAGCCGCAACGTTATGCCCGGTAGGGTAAAAAATTACGATTAAAAAAATGGACATCAATGTTGAATTTTGAGTAGAGAGAAGAAATAAATCGTCTTCTCGCATTAAAACTGTATAATCTCAAATATTACAAATTTTACAGGAGAGCATTTTAAAGTTTTAACATGTAATATTTTTAATAATACTGATCTTTTCATCATTTATTTTTCATTTTTTGCTAGTTACATTATCTGTCTTTCAAAGTAATATAAAATTAAATATTAATTTTGTTATATAGTCGCCGAAACATAGGTAAAAAAAAACTTCGGTTTGAGTTTGAATACTTTTCTAGATAAATTGTTGCTAAATTTTTTGATTCAACTTGAAAGTGAATATATAATTTATAAAATACGATTAAATTTAAGGAAAAAATGATATATTTCGCAGTAAAACAAAAATATTTTGTGAAATATTTATTTCTTTCAATACTAAATTATGAAATTATTATACTAAATGTGATCTAAAACTAATACAAGTAAAACAAAATCGCTCAACTAATAAAATAATTATAAAATAAAATTAAGTGGTTGATTAAATCCTGTTAATCACTAAGTAGGCCCCCTACACGGTGGAATGGAACATTTCTGCATGCATTTCTCTCCATAAAGAGGCTTCATAGATTTTTCGATTACTTACAACTTTATTTTTAGTAGAGTAGCTTTTACCTGCATGCGTCAATCATTTTAATTCATTTGTTTTCCATTTTGTTGGGTTAGCTAGACATTTACGTGCTTTCTTTTTCGGTGAAACTTACTCTGTCTGTGATTCAACCGTTTGGATTAATTGAACCGATGGATTTTCAGCTTGAGATGACTCAGAATCAGAAGTACTTTGTGATAAATTAAAATCATTCCTAATATTGAAATTGGGATCAGCTAAGCTGTCATCAGAAGAATAATCTTTTCCAGAGGATGACGAGCTGGGTGAAGAACTTGTAGAATCGAAATCACTGCTATCTGACGACTCTAAAATAAAATGTCTGACTTAAATACACTTAGTACTACCACAAAAACAAAAAAATATATTAATAGATATCTTATAAATTTTCTGAAGTTGCTGCTTATCTGAAGCGTTAATTTCTTGTACAAACTTTGTTGTTGTAAACCTGAATTTCCAGGGATTGTCGTTCAATTTTTGTAAACTCTCCAGGGGATTTTCGTGCGAATCCTATGAATTTTCGGTCGTGTCCTGTAAATTGTGTTGTAAACCTGTCAAAGAAAAATTATAAGTGTAATAAGTACCAAAATAAAATCTAATTAATAGTAAGTACCTGAAAATAAAAAATAAGTATACCTCAGTTTTGATTTTTTACATATTTTTTTTTATATCAGAGGATGACAAACGAGCAAGTGGGTCACCTGATGGTAAGTGATCACCGCCGCCCATGGACACTCGCAACAAAAGTGTACTTATTATTATTATAATTTCAAAGGCCTTAAATTAAATCTGAACAAATAAAGAAAACATATTAAAACATACAATTAGAGCCAACACCACAGTGGACAGAAGAACATGACGGCTAGCTGTCGTAGCTATCTCGTTTTGTATAGGCAGGAACGCGCGGCAAATCGCCCCCGATCATCCGTCGCAGTGCCATCTATTAAAACATAACACTTTATGTTTCAGAATCACGGTAAAATCATAAATACCAATTTAATAATATTAAAGAAAGTCAAAATAATGTTACATTTATTAATTAAAAAGGAAACATTTTCGGGATTAAACTATTTCTCACATCTGATTTATGATAAAAATTAGACAATTTTAAATTAAAACATAACTTTTCACAAAAAATATCTAAAACAGCATACAATTTAGGAAAAAATATAGTTTTAATGATAAAGATCAGGACAGTATTATTAATATTTTATCATAAAATCTGTACAATTACATAATTATACAATGTTAGAGGAAGAATTGATACAAACATTGCTAAACATTTGTAGCAATAAGTATTGTGGAACTGGAAAACTACAGGAGTGGAGACTTTTTATAAAAAGGCGATGCCTCGCCGGCATCACTCTCTTTGGGTCCCAACAGTTGTCGAGGCTGTTACTCTGTCCGATTGCGGATCGATTCGTAAAAGTCTTTGTTTCTAATTGTTAGCCAGTGTAGTGCGGGTGATTTTACTTCTTTTGTTCGTTTTCTTTGTTTGAATTAAAATTATTTGGTTGTTAAATATTTTTGTGATTATTGTTGTCGTAAGTTGTATTAAAATTTGTTTTAAAAAAGCTACTTCTGGTCTCATTCCTTAGATCAGAATTGGGATTCTTCTTTCGCCCACATAGTTATTTATGTGTTTCGCAATTATCGGTGAGGTCAAATATTTTTGTTGTTGTTGTGCAGTTTTATGTGGTTAATTGGTTGGCTTTTGTTGTTGTTTAGTGGTATTATTTTCGTTATGTCGAATCGTGAGCGTGATTATAGTGTGAATCGCCGGGATAGGTATAGTCCTGGGCACGGTAGTCGCCACAGTGAGCGTCGGGAGCGATCGCCAGACGAAAATTTTAGGTTATGGCTCGAAATGCAGGCAATGCTTACTCGTCTTAAGGCATTAGAAGATGCGTCTCGGACTTCACCTAGGCCGGGGCGTTCGGGTGTTTGTGATACGAGAGTGTCGGAGGGAAACCCAAGCCGTGTTGAGTCGCTATCTCGAGTTGAGCATGTTTCGCGTACAGCTAAGCGCAATATCCTGCGATCGCCGGTTCAAGCAGATTCGCGTGATGCGCGTCGCTCATGTATGAACACGGAGGTTAGTGTCTCGACGCTTAATATAGTGCCGCGACCGAGAGATCAGTTATTGTCGCCTACGACTTAATCACAGGCAACGTCCATGCACTCGGTCTCGATCACCGCCACGTGGTTCGGAACTCACTCGTAGCAGCGTCCCAGAGCATTTCACAGTCGTGTTTGCCTGAATGAACATTTTTACATTTCCAATTTTGACTCAATTTTACATATTTTCGATAATTGGTGTGCTGAGGTAGACCGTGCAGAATCTTTAAATAATTGGAGTGATTTTGAGTACCTCGTTTGTGTGTTTTACTTTTGTATAGTGTCGACAGTGTTCCTGTAAGCAAAATTTATTTGTATTTTGGTAACGGTTGCTTTTAAAAAGTAAGTACCACGTGCTTGTTGTTTTGTTTTTGTGTGCGCCCTAAAGTATAAAACCGTTAGTTAATATCTAAATTGTGATTAGTTCAGTTTCACTGGTGACTAAAGTAAATAGAACGTACACCACGCAATGATTCGCATAGTCGTCACGATGATAAGTGCAGAGATTATTGCCGTGATACACAAAGTAGATCTAGGCGTCGCGACAGACCGGATAGTTTTGAAAGTTCACGTAAACTTGTTTGTTTGCGGATAGTTTGCCAAAAACTGGACGATTTCCGTTTACGTTCCTTGAGTGTTAGCAGTATAAGATCACATAAGTGTGAACCTGAAGTGTCATCCAGGGCTCAAGAAAATCTACACCGTTGTACATTGCATATTATCATGATTAGTTTGGGAATTATCGAAAGTAATTTTAGATCTGTAAAATGAACTAAAAATGTGGGTAGTTCGGCTACTCGGGCAATTGTTGACGTGATCAGTCGATATTTCTAGTCGTTCGTTTTGTTTAGATTTGTTCTAATCACTATTGTGTGTTAACCGTTGCCGAGTGTATTAACTGTGAGCGCAGCCTACGAAGTGTACATAAATGTGTTTTGTTTTGGTAAAATCTTGTGTGGTGTGATTTACGTAAGTAGATACAATTTTATTGTTTTGTTTGTGAGATACCGCGATGTATTTCACGTGGCCGATCAAGACTTTTCTTGAAAGGTGAATCCCATATCAGGGTGTGAAACCATTTATTTAGTTTGTCGCACGGTAGTTTGCGATATTCCGGTGAAGCAGTGAAAGCCTCTTAGGCTAACCGATTCGTCATGTGAAAATAAAAGGTAGTTTGCGATGTGTGTTACGAATTACGAACTAAGCTTGATCAGTAGACGTCGTAGTGTTGATAGCTGTCGCCAGTGCCGCTCAGTATCGTGTGCATTGCATGATAGCGATGGTATATAGCTGTAGGTATTGACCACCGCTGAGGAATGTAACCTCAAACGGTTGACATCACGGTGTTGTATAAAATGTCATGCCGTTGTTTTGCGCCTAATGGTAGTGAGAGGATTGAGTGAAGAGCTGAAAAGCCTATGCTACAAGGTATTGACAAAGCTTACTGAGTAACACTTGATAGTCTTATCATTTTTTCAATTTAATACTCAATGTGTTATTTGCATTCTACAATGTAAATGAGTTGTTATTTAAAACCTAGTAGGTGTAATAACAGTGCCCGTTCTCAAGCTACTTCTTAGCAGCGGAGTTATCAACATAATTTTGAAGTCATCCTCTGAAGTTTGACTGCACGTGTGGCGCAGTGGTTAAGATCATCGCGTTGTCATTCAATGACCCGGGTTCGATTCCCGTAAATTGCGTAAACTATTTGTGTGAACTATGAGAAGATGTTCTGAGTGTGGATGTACTTTGTGTCGGACGATTATATGTTTCGTCATATGTAATGATGTTATGTAAAAGACTTGGTCATATTAAAGGACAAAGGTTACACCAAAGTGAGATCAGTCATGTTAGCAATCCCAAATCAAGTGAGTTATTGTCAGGTGTAGCCGAGTCCGAGAAAGGTGGTTTGGTACACATTTCTCCGCCACAAAAAGTCTGACGGAAATGACAAATATTTAGTCTCTGTCTCCATTATCTCATAGAAGTTATTTTGTATTGCTCTAAAATATACCGAGCGTTAATGTGATCTAATATGTGTGTTGCGCGTTAGTGCATTGTTTTCAGGATTTTGTTTTAGAAAGACGATAATGATGCCACATGCTGATGATTTTGATGTTGTACCAAACCTTGTAATTGGACACGAATAACCAGGAAGTAATTCAATCGCCTCAGAATGGTAGTTTGGATGCAATTAGCTACGTAAGACAATGATTTTTGTATTTCTTATACAATTCGGTAAGTTAAGAACCCAGGTAGTTCTGATGTTACATGAAGGGACCTCTGTTGAGTCTTTCAGGTTTTTACGTAGAAATACGTTTCGTATAATTGTCACGTATAATAACGTGCATGAGTATAAGTAAAAAAAAAAAAAAACTGTCACCTTTATTTTGAATAAGGCTAATTAAAAGAGTTCACGTTTGGTGATGTTCTCTTTGTAATTAAATTCTCTTAGTCCACAGGATATGCGTGGATCCTAGAAGGTGTTAAGCAAACTATGGGCGCAGACTGCGGCCAGTACATGGCTTGCGTGGCAAGGTTTGTCAAGCGAGTGGTGTTGGAGAGAAAAGGCGAGTGTGTCACTTGCTGTTTGGAGCGGGCTGTCGGCGTGACCCGGTGGCTACCTTCGGGGCTGGGGCCCTGAGGCGCCTGGTCTGGCGGGCGTGCGCCTGTGCGCGTGTCCGGCTGCTATGGGAGCTTAAACGCAGTTAAGTACATGATCCCGTGGCGTGGTGAGTGGACTCCCGATGTGTGTGGAGTCACTTTCCATGGTGCGTGACTTTAATTATTTAGGCACTTTGATATTTTGCTTCGAATTTTGTAAAGTTTATGGAAATATGCTTGTGTGCCGAGCATATTGTGTGTTGTTTTGAGAACTACAAATTGATTTAATGATTCTCTATTTGTGCAAAGTGTTTTTCGAAAAGGGCAAACACATTAAGGGAAGTTCTATCTTGCGGTTGGGATAGTCTCTGTCTTGGAGGTCCTCGTACTCAGATATGCCATCCTGGCTGACGGATACACTTCAAGTAAGGTAGGGTTTCATGTTATTGGATGCTGTCTTGGAGTGCGCTCGGGCATGCGATCCTAGTATATGGGACATGCCTGGTGTGGTTTTGTGTTCCTTCCTTTATGCTCGGACGTGTGGTCCTGGAGCTGTGTGTTACACGTAGGGTCATGCCACGGGTTGGCCGCTGACGAGACGTGGTGCTGTGTGTTACACGTAGGGTTATGCCACGGGTTGGCCGCTGACGAGACGTGGTGTGAGATATCTTTGTGTGTTAAATATTGACTGTGTTTTATTGATAATTTGGGTTGAAATACGCTTTTATCTGGAACTGATTAACACACGCAAAGTTATGTCTCACGTAAGTGCGCGTAGATCTCTAGCGAGTCGTGAAGTGGCACTCCCCCGACGGGAACTGCCACGAGTGAACGTACAGATATCAGTTTATTTTATACTCTTGTGGTTAGGATGAGTTAGGATACGCTTTTATCTGGAACTGATTAACACACGCAAAGTTATGTCTCACGTAAGTGCGCGTAGTTCTCTAGCGAGTCGTGAGGTGGCACTCCCCCGACGGGAACTGCCACGAGTGAACGTACAGATATCAGTTTATTTTATACTCTTGTGGTTAGGGTGAGTTAGGATACGCTTTTATCTGGAACTGATTAACACACGCAAAGTTATGTCTCACGTAAGTGCGCGTAGATCTCTAGCGAGTCGTGAGGGGGCACTCCCCCGACGGGAACTGCCCCGAGTGAACGTACAGATATCAGTTTATTTTATACTCTTGTGGTTAGGCTGAGTTAGGTGTGCTAAGCCTACATATGTGTCGAATTGTTGTTTGATTTTGGTGCGACACAAAGGTTGTGTTTGAAGCTATCTCTTATCATTTATGGACATGTTTTTGTGCTGTAGTTTTGTTTCATTACAGAGTCTGAGAATGAGACCGAGGGGTCTACCACTCAGAGTGTCACCCAGCCTTCAGGAGTCGAGATGTCCGATGAAATTGATGAGCCACAACCCAGCACGTCCGCATCACGTGTTGCTGAAAGTTCGAGGATGTCGTTGCCAAGCCTGAAGACTGATCGCCAGAGTTAAAAGATGGAGCCCGTGGCCGGCCTCCTGTCAGGAAGGGCCGTGTGGAACTGGAAAACTACAGGAGTGGGGACTTTTTATAAAAAGGCGATGCCTCGCCGGCATCACTCTCTTTGGGTCCCAACAGTTGTCGAGGCTGTTACTCTGTCCGATTGCGGATCGATTTGTAAAAGTCTTTGTTTCTAATTGTTAGCCAGTGTAGTGCGGGTGATTTTACTTCTTTTGTTCGTTTTCTTTGTTTGAATTAAAATTATTTGGTTGTTAAATATTTTTGTGATTATTGTTGTCGTAAGTTGTATTAAAGTTTGTTTTAAAAAAGCTACTTCTGGTCTCATTCCTTAGAGTATATAATTTTGTGATTGTATAATACTAATTAAATAGAATGCTTACCTTAGGGTCAAATTTTCTTTTTTGTATACTTTTGAAGAGACACAACTGCTTGGTCATTTGAACGTAACTAAAATTAAACAGTATTCGCGCGATACAAGTTCTCACTTCAGCTAATTTAAAACTAATCAATGCGCCATCTAGCGAGTATTTGTTGAACAATGCTCTTTGTCAGTTTTCAAGGGAAAAATACTGGTATTACCAAACGTTTCCGCATATTAACTTAATTTCGAATATTTTTGGAAATTGTACACTTTTAATGCGAAGAGGCGAAATGTTGAGTTTGAATTAAGCTCTACCATGATGTGACATACGGGACGTATTACCATTTTGTGAATGCATTAAGCCATGGATGGTTAAAAGCACATTTCCTGAGTGTTCCAGACTGTCACAAAGTTGTACGGGAGTCTACGTCCGTAATTAGAGAGGAAACTTCACACGTGTGCTTAAGAATTCTTGAGAAAATGATTGGTAAATAAGCTACTACAATTAAATGACTGGAATACTGCTATACTTTTATATAGCTGATATATTAATTTATTTTACTGCTTCGTTGGTCTAGCGGTAGCGTGTTCAACCGCAGATAATAAGGGCCTGTGTTCAAATCCCGGGTCGGGCCATAAAGTGATTTTGGGATTTTTCCGTAAAATGAAATTTCTCACTATCAGCCCGAAGTCTGGAAGTTGGCGGTATTACACCCCGTGCCTCGAAGAGCACGTAAAGCCGATGGTCCTGTACCTGAACTCTTTCCGGTCGTGTCGCTAGGCGTCCCATCGGATCATGAGAGTGATGGAATAGAACTTGTGCACTATTATATGTCCTGCGCAATTGGCTAGTCTCCATTAAGACTGGCCGCCGTGGCCGAAATTCGGTCGGGAGGACATCATCATCATCATATCAATTTATATTGCTTCCTATTATTTAGTCCACTTACTAATTACTGCTATTCTGACAAATTATTTCTTTTTATCAAACTAATAGTAACATCCTTATGTAACTTGTCACCCTTTATCACTGATACTTCTATAGGTAAATTAGAATATCGGCGTATAGCTGTATGAAATTTTATGGTGGGTAGGTCAGTTAATTTGCTATGTTTAATTAGGTTAGGTATTCTTTATTGAAACTAAGAAATAATTAATGTTCCTAAACCAGTTTGTTCATAAAAACTGAACTAATGTGTTCATAAATCACAATAAACACAAGCGCTCATAGCCCAATGTTCTCAAAAGTTCTTTGAAGGTTTAGCACCTAGGTAGTTCTAGGTGGTATGAAAATGTATGAGAGTGAATTTTTGAATGTGAATGCGCGCGCACGCGTAAAAATAACAGCATGACGTTAGTTCTAGGTGGTATGAAAATTGATAGGTAACTATGTTCAAGTTGTATATTAAGAAGTATAACTTCTAACGCGTGTACATAAAACGAAACGAAATGAAACGAAACGAAACGAAACGAAACGAAACGAAACGAAACGAAACGAAACGAACCGAAACGAAAAAAACCAAAACCAAAACGAAAACCAAAACGAAAACGAAAACGAAAACGAAAACGATTTCATTTCATTTCATTTCATTTCATTTCATTTCATTTCATTTCATTTCATTTCATTTTATTTTACTTTATTTTATTAAAATTACAGTGTCAGTTATCTAAAGTAGTCTAAAATAAGAATAACTGAGGACTGTTAAGTATAGAGGGTAATAATTGTAAACACAAATAACATAGTGGAGATATAATAGAATAAGTAACGCACCCATGTTATGAATATTAATGTTTAAAAAAAAACTGTCGCGGGATACTTTACAAACATATAATATAATAGATGGACACAAATTACATCCAGACTCAGAACAACTTATAGGTCACACAAATAGTTGTCCGGCGCGGGATTTGAACCCGCGACACGAAGTGGCGAGGCGGCTGTATTAGCCGCTGCGCTACACGTGTAGCCAAGCAAGGTTGAATATAGCTTTCAAAAACTTTAAAAGTGAACTGAGATACGAGAGCGCCTCGGCCATAGATTTGAATGAATATGGGTAGCGAAATGCACTGCCGTCCAAAGGTATGACACTTAAGCACGCACAATGAAAACGTCATGTGAATTGTCATAATTATATGTCAAAGAAATGTTGGGTAGTCTACAAAATTACTTAGAGTATATTATGATGTCGTTATCTCTAATAACCATATTTATACACGTAAACGTATGGACGTTATTTGTGTTTACGATGAGAAAACATGCGATTCAATTTCTTCACGTTTTCTTCACCTTTATATTTACTTATTTACTTTTAAACTTTATTTACATTACATAATAATCATAGGTGTACTATCACTACATTCAATAAATTTTGTATATTTTTTAGTAAGTTTAAATAAATAATAAATAAATAAAAATCGTTTATTTTCAGGCATCGACGGCCCATAGCATGTTAGTAATCAGTACAAACTTAAAAACTATGTTAGTATGTAACACTTAGACACACATAGGTACAAAAATAACAACACAGATACACAATAAAATAATAAACAGCCAAGATTAGAGGAAGATTTATCAAGTCCCATGTCTGACATGAAGCTTGATAAATCTATCCATTGTAGGCCCTTCAATCCTTTCAGCAAACACCTTCAGAATGCTATTGCTGCTTCCCCTCAATCTGCGTATCACTGATGCCACTTTTTTGCGCATGATCGCGAAATAATCGTCAGTGTGCGCATCCGCGAACATCCCTGACGCACTAAATTCCCACATAAATATATTTTAAATCATAAGTGTATGTTAATATAAAATCCAGAATAAATAATATCATTTAAGTATAATATTGCACGGAGACATCAACAACGTTAATTGATATTCACAGCACTTTTCCTCATTTATCTTCTTATCGAAATATATTAACAACTAGCTCACGCACAGAAGAAAATAAAACAAACTAATAAAATGCTTACAGACAGCTAAATTAAAATGTGTACGTGTGAGTGTTGCTAATGCCCGCCCAATATGGCGGCTTAGCTTGTGACTTGTGACGTCACAAGTTATGTGTACGCTTAGTACAACGTGTTACGAAGAAGCTATGATTCGGGATTACGGTGGTATTTAATTTTTGATAGATGGTAATAATTTCCTCCTAGCCGAATTTCGGCCACGGCGGCCAGTCTCAATAGAGATTAGTCATCTGCGCTGGACGTATAATAGTGCACAACACAGGAGCACTTTCATGGAACGATAGAACGCCTAGCGACATGACCGGAAAGAGGTCAGGTGGAGGATCGACGGCTTTATGTGCTCTCAGAGGCACGGGGTTATAATACCGCCGACTCCCAGACGTCGGGCTGAGATTTTTTTTCATTTTACTAAAATGTCCCAACATCACTTTTGGCCCGACTCGGGACTTGAACCCAGGATATCGTTCTTTGCGAGTGAACTCGCTACCGCTAGATCAACGAGACAGTATAATGAGGAATAAGGGTAATAAAGAAAATAAAGTTTGTAAATTCTTATGGTACGTGTTATAATTTGCAATCCTATGGTTATTATTATGTTAAAATTATATATGTTAGTAGTTCATTTACCACATAAACGCATATTTGACACATGAAGACTCTAATATAAAAATTTTAAGGATTTTTATTCTTAAAGACTTAAAAACCGCTTGTAAATAAACAGAACGAGAATGGTAGTATTACAGATTAACTAAATGTATTTAGGCCTGAATACGAATAGATTATGAGTTTAGTGTTATCAAGTACTCAATAGCCGCGCAACGGTTATGATGACGTAGCTGCTATGTTATAATAATATATTTACACTGTGATTATTAATTTGATTAGTGATTATCATTTTATTAATGACTATAATAATTTTACATCTTAAAACTATTAATAATCGATATTAGACTTTCAAATGGTTGTCACTGATATAAATATAAATAGGGTAGGAGAATTATTAAAGAGGCATTCTTTGTACGACGGTAGATGAGAACGTTACTCTGCTCGATTAAATATTGTGTGTGGAAAATATCTCGGACTTTTAATGTGCAGAACCTACGAGTGCGTAAAATTAGACTTCTATTTAATCTTAATTTCTAGAAGTTAGATTCGTAATTTTTAGAATTGGGGAATATATCATAACCGGCACGTTTGGAAAACGGGTTAATGATCGCAGTATGATGGTCACAGTACACAAAGAGACGCTTCCAATTATCTGGTAGATGTTCCCTCGGTAAGACTTCTACGCCCCCCATGGCATAAGAGACAGAACTACGTAGAACATTACTTGGCTCAAACTCACCTCTCTGCCGAATGACAAAATTATATAACGAATGCAGTGACAGGGTTGATATCCACCACGTCTCATTAGGATAATTTCGGAAAACTTTTAGTTACTAGGGTTTTAGTTGCACATAAAAAAAATTGTAAAAGTAGCTCTTTAAATTTTGAATGTAGTGTTTACCTATAAGTAACTAGACATTTAGATCTTAAGTATTGTGCTATTTTTAAAGATTCATGTTAACGTTTAAGTTGTTGGTGAACCAAATAAATAAAATAAAAAATAAAATAAGTTGGAGAGGTCATATTCGTCGTAGTCACGACACGAAAATATATTATAAAGTACTCCGTACTCCTTTTATGGAGGACCCAAAATGTAGTCCATTGGGGAAACCGTGGCACATGCTTATTCTGCTGCCTCAGCGTACGTGAAAAGGAAGTGTCATTAAAACTGTTACATACGAATGTATATGTATACAAAATTATAAATATGTCCAGTTATTTTACACAAAAACGTATAGAATATTAAAATTGACTATTTCTATGTAAATTTTCTTATTCACAGCTGTTACTAGCAAACGAGGTACTAACAAGCTTCATTCACACTGGAAATCTTAAATGTCTGCTCCTAGAAGTGAATTACATTTTAACGGGGGAAATAAAACGTTAATATACAAGAGGGTTACGTACTCTATGAAGCAAAAGAAACCAACGATAATAGATGGATTTCTTGTAGCTGATAAGAGGCACGTTTATACATTTTCATGTACAGACGCCAGCACATCAAGCTACCCCAATCTGTCAAATTTCTTTTATAGATTTTCAACTTTATCACATAAGCATAAGGTTCACTTTTAATTGGCAGATTGATAAATTTGACAGATTGGGGTAGCTTGATGTGCGGTCTGCCTATACATCGATGCCCGTTTTTACACTTAAATATAGTTTTTACATTTAATATATTTTGGCAGCTTTTAAGCCGAAAAGCTTCGTGTCGCGGGTTCGAGTCCCGCGCCGGACAACTATGTATTTGTGTGACCCATAAATAGTTGTTCTGAGCCTGGATGTAATTTGTGTCCCTCTATTATATGTTTGTAAAGTACCCCGCGATACAGGGATTAGATGCAAGTGCGGGCGTTGTCTTTTAAAAAAGAATATTTGTATATTTAATTGGTTTAGCCTGTTATATACCTTCTATTAATGATTCTGTACTCTACCATAGTATTATTATAAAAAGTGTAATACATATCAACTAATAATTATTTTAGTTTTTGAACGTTTTTCTGTTATAAGAATAAATAAAAGTATTAGTTGCTTAACATTCGGACCTAAAAATCATTAAGACAGAGTTATTACTCAAATAAACAAATCTTTTTAAACTGAGGTATGGAATTTATTATCATAAAATCCATCCAAACACCATTAATTACCTATATTTTAAATTTAAATGTCTCTAAGTTTTGTCTATGTTTATATGGATGATTAGTGTACAGCTTTCGGCTGATATGATATCAGAAATATGTCCACCACAGGACGAAGGTCTTCAAGGATCTCCTCAAAAGCCAGTCTTGCGCTGTGCACATCCAATGGCTTCCAGTGACCCTCGCAAGACCTTCAGTTTATCTTTTAGAAGGCCGACACACGCTGCGTATTCAGGTTCGCGATCAAGAACCGTACGTCCCAACGGCAATACATTCATAGTTGTGCATTGTTTCGTAGGCGCTTAACATGATGTGTACTATAGGCACGGATACTATTTTTCAAACTAATTTAAGCCTGTATTTTTGTAAAATGTACGGCACTATGATAGTGCCGTACATTGTATAATTTAACTGCACTGTATAATTTTACTTACCGACCAAACTAAATATCTTAACAGTCTTCTAGAGTTCTATTACATCACACATCTAATTCTTTTACTATATATGTAAAAAATAATAACTACATTAAACCCACATAGATATAAAATAAACTAAATCTAAACAGTGTCAAAAAAAATCCTCATCGTTGTCGGGGAACGTACCCGTATTCTTTTACTGAATTTTTATTGATAGATAGAGTAATAAATTAGGCTCGAATAAATATCAAAGCCTGAAAGGCAATAAAAGAAATGTCTAGTTTGCTCGAATAATTCACATCTAACCTGATATTCTAGGCCTAGATTACAAACCCAAATCGAGCCAAAGAACTGAATATTCCCAATTACATTATCGTTAATTCCGGTAACTTATTTTTACGTCTTTGTTTTGACCTAGTTGGTACCAAGACCAATTGGAGGCATGATTTATTACAAGATCGGTGATAAAACTAAATTTGACTACGAAATGAGACCAATATTAAACCAACTAATCGAGGATATATTCTGCTTGGTTACTTCGAATGTAATTTATAGAGACTAGTCCTGATTCAGAGGAATCATCAGCTGGTAGATTAAATTCAGTTTCATAACCTGTATGGAATAATAATAGTAATATCCTGGGATATAATTTACTCAGGCCATCTGATCCCAAACTAAGCTGAGCTTGTACTATGGAAACCAGATAACTGATACATTACTACTTTTCTTTTGTAAATACATACTTATACAGATCATTACACCCAGACTCAGGACAAACAGACAGAAAAACAGAAAACAGAAATAGTGTGGCGTTAAGTTTTACAGCCTCTAGATAAATCGCAACGTTTAAGACAGTCGCCTCGTCGCCTCGTGTCCCGGGTTCGATTCCCACGCAGGACAACCATTTGTGTGACTCATAAATAGTAATTGTTCTGAGTCTGGATGTACTTTGTGTCCGTCAATTATATTTTTGTAAAGTACCCCGCGATACAGGGATTAATTTCCCTAGTGCGGGCTTTGTCTTTAAAAAAATCGGTTGTCAATATTAATACTAGCTTCATTATATAACAAATCGGTCAGATTATTTATTGTTAAGCTGCCGAAATTTTTGGGAGCCTTGTTTAAAGAAATAAATATGTTTACTTTGTTGATTGAATCTTAGGCCATGAAAATTTACTAATACTGTAACATTTTTTTAGTTTAAAACGTGAGTTACGTGAGTATTTCATTGCTATATGTAATGAAATACTCACGTAACAACTAGTAACAAATAAACGGAGACAAATTGAATACACCCTCAGATATTTTTGATTCAAAATCACAAGGCAAAACTTTCTTAATCGAAATATATATTTAAGACCTACATAAGTACTGTATTTTCAGTACGCGTTCATAAGTGCATTTACAAGTTAAACATCATGTTTTTATGTAACAGTGTGAAATTCTGTTTGTGTCTGATAACGCACACAAACATCCATCTTGAATAAATATATTGATTAGTCAAATATTATAAATAATTGCAATCGATGGTAGTTACCAAAATGTCTTGGCATTAAAAATACGCAAGTGAAAAAAAAAACCAGAGAAACTCCCTAGTGTACTTATGAACGAGACTGTTTTAATCTTAGAAACAATAAGATTATCTACTTATAACACTCGAGTCAAGCCAAGAAACAATAACGGTATAATCTTCTCTAGAATAGTCCACAAGGACCATTGAGATGCTCTCTAAGTTTTCTGTTATTACACAATGACAAGAGATCTAGATTTTATATTATTTGTTTCAACAACGATGAAAAGGAGTGGTTTTGGATGGATTTTTAGTATCTATAGCGCCTTAAGTACAATAATTGATATTTACGGGGTGGAATAATGAAGTGTGTTTTAACGATTATTCGATAAATAAATAAAATATGAAAAATATCTTTCAGTGGCAATGTGGCTGATGGCAACGCATTTCACCACCGCATCTCATCATCATCATCATCATATCAGCCGAAAGACGTCCACAGCTGGACAAAGGCCTCCCCCAAAGATCTCCACAATTGCCGGTCTTGCGCTATCCGCATCCAGCGATTTCCAGCGACCCGCACAAGATCATCGGTCCATCTTGTAGGGGGCCTGCCCACGCTGCGTCTTCCGGTTCGTGGTCGCCACCTCATCTCATCCCGAAGAAATAAAACGCATTCTTTTATGTACTATGGCCATCATACTGCGATCGCCAACCCGTCTGCCACGCACACAATGGGAACTGTTTCTTTGTAGAGATATTTAGGGAGACTGTTGTCCAGCCGTGAACAGCATTTTGCTGACCTAATAATGATAATGATCCTAAAAATTAACAACTCCTTTTGTGTATGAACATACTGCGCTCTTTTCAATGTGTTTTTTTTAAATACTCCGTGTATATCTTTGTTTTGGTTCATCGATGGATTTTAAATGATTAAATAACGTACGTTTGATATCAATTAATATTTGGCAATTAATCATTGATATGCCCAATTTAAACAAAATTCAGTAGTACCTATCATTACTTTTGCATTTTATTTAAAACTAGGTGTGCCCGCGACTTCGTCCGCGTGTTAATTAGTCTATTTAGTTTTTTTTGTAACATAGAAGACTTTTTCTAATAAAAAAAAATAAAAGTAGCCTAAGTTACTCCTTATTACATCAGCTACCTATCAATAAAGTCCCGTCAAAATCGGTCCAGCCATTTCAGAGATTAGCCGGAACAAACAGACAGACAAAAATTGTAAAAAATGTTATTTTGGTGTAGGTACCGCATATATATTCATATTAATGTAGTAAAAACCGGTTATTTCAATATTACAAACAGACACTCCAATTTTATTTATTTGTATAGATGTCTATAATTATATCGTAGACATTCCAGTATATGCTGATCCCGCGTTGTATAGGATTTCCATACAATGAGAGGTGAGTTTCTATTGGAAATGTATAGCTTGATATGTAGCCTTGTGTATGTACATATTCTTATATATTAATGTTTATTAGTGTGTACACTTGTGGTTGTTTCAGCAGAAAATTTGCATCGGTCTGATTTTTTGTCCTTTGAGCAGTGTTTTTTTCTGGATGAAATGTATTTAAGGTGACATATATAATATTTGTAAAAATACACTTAATGATTACACCTTGTATACTTTTTAGGGTTCCGTAGCCAAATGGCAAAAAACGGAACCTTATAGATTCGTCATGTCTGTCTGTCTGTCCGTCCGTATGTCACAGCTACTTTTTTCCGAAACTATAAGAGCCGTACTGTTGAAACTTGATAAATAGATGTATTCTGTGAACCGCGTTAAGATTTTCATACAAACATAGAAAAATAATAATAATTTTGGGGGTTCCCCACACATAGAATTCTGTTCTATGTGTGGGGAACCCCCAAAATTATTATTATTTTCAAAAAAATTTTTTCATCGTATCTATGGATAGGTCTTCAAAAATGATATTGAGGTTCCTAATATTATATTTATTATATTATATTTATTATATTTATTTATTATATTATATTTTTTCTAAACTGAATAGTTTGCGCGAGAGACACTTCCAAAGTGGAAAAACGAGGTTCCCCCCCTCTCCCCTGTAACTTCTAAAATAAGAGAATGATAAAACTAAAAAAATATATGATGTACATTACCATGTAAACTAACAACGAAAATTGGTTTGAACGAGATCTAGCAAGTAGTTTTTTTTAATGCGTCATAAATCGTAAACCACAATTTACCTCTCATTTAATCAACTGAAATACTTGCTGCTGCGGAACCCTTCATGAGCGAGTCCGACTCGCACTGGGCCGGTTTTTTATTCTTAATCAGTCCCCAATGTACAACATAATGGTTGTACTAAAGGAACTCTATTTATCCATGACGCTAACATTATTACAAAAAATATATATTTGCATAAAATAAATCGCAATCACAAGTAGTTTGTTTGGGTAATTAGATAAATAAATAAAAAAGGTTTTTATTCACGTAGACTTTAAAAAAGCGCTTGTAAATAGTCAGAACATGTTTGTAGTAATACAGTTATTATTTCTAGTTACATATTACATATATTTAGGTACACGGAATGTTAAAACATTTATACAATTTATTTTATAATGGTAGTGACATTTAGCTAGCTTGTATTAAGTTATTGCCAAGGAGATTATGTTTAGTTGAAGTTTATAATATTATGTATTGAAATTTATATTTTACTACATATTGTCTGAGATTTTATACAACTCGTACTGCATATAAACTTCTTAGTTAGATGGACTACACTTTATTGTAGTTAAAAATATGTAGTTTATACACAGATTTTATTCATTCATGTCGTGATTTATGAACAATTGGGGATCTTATCGTATGCCAGCGATTTCTAATAGACAACCGTGGGATATTTATATTGTTGCCAAATAATGGTAAATTTATTAAGATTGATGTGTATGTATGTTGATACAGATAAATTTTGTTATAATGAAAGCATTATTTGAATACTGCCTTTTAATCTTTTCATATTCTTTCTAATAAAAAAACTAGATTTATTTAACCAACTGGCTTCACCTTTGTTTAAAAGTGCCCAATTCTTTATCAAATATTAGTTACATACTTTCCTGCACGTATGGCCTCGCCATTGACTCAGCATGCTCATGTTTTGTTTTCCATCCCCGTACAGGACAACTATTTGTGAGATCCTTATGCTGAGTAACAATAAAATTAATACCCACATGGTGGACATAGTGGCGCATCAGTTGAGAACGGCTTGACTAATTTGGTTGATTTATTTTTTTAATTATTACGACATTGTTTGAATGAAAATTTTCAAATACCTAATAAAAACTGATGTGTTGACGGCGGTGAGTATCATCATATCTCGCCCCGTGAAGTCGTAGAAAGCGACTCAAGGGAATATCTAACATAAGACGGGCAGCAGATTCTTTTCGAGTACTATGAACATCATACTGCGATCGCTAACCTGTCTACCAAGCGTGTCGATTACGGCATATTCCCCATGATAATTCTTAGGCGAGGCTTTTGTCTGGCAGTGGACTTGTTTCGGCTGTTATGATGATGATGAATAAAAAGCCCCAGCAAAACAGGGGCCGGTCACTTTTAATAATTTAAAATATATTTTATATTACTAATGAAATAACAGGTCATCAACTTGTACAGATGCAAAAGTATTTTTTAATATCATTTGTAAAGTTTGCTTTACAGAAATAGCCGCTTCCTTGAGAATGTTTGTATGTAAAATGTTCCATTTTTGGTACTCCAATAAAAATCGTCTGAAAAAACCGGGTCGGTTCACTTTCAATAACTTAAAATATATTTACTTTTGAAATAAAAGCTCAGCAACTCGTACAGTTGCAAAAGTATTTTTCAATATCAATTGTAAAGTTTGCTTTTCAGAAAAAGCCGCTTTTGAAGGCGCCCCTTAGTTGATTTACAAACTTTATGACAATAAGCTTAATATACGGTGTTTCCACCAAGCATAATCAACATTCAGAATGTCACTCGAATAAAGGTTACTCGGAAACTTTGTACAAAGCGCATTCCTGAAGTGTCTGAAGCCTGATTAAAGCGAAATAAATTGAATTTCATTGAGTTTACGAGAGCACCTTGTAAATTTGCTATCAACTGAAAGGACGGGAATTTGAACTGGCATGTGTTAAGTTTATTCTTGAGTCATGTTGACTTAACTTAAAAGATTTATAGACAAAATAATCAAATAAAAATATTTAATCGTTTTTACCTGCCACAAGGGTAGGTAAAAACGATTAAATTATTTTTATTTTTTAAAGATATCGCGCGCCTTAGGAAATAAAATCACTGTATTGCGAGGTCTTTAGAAACATGCAATTCACGGACACAAAGCACACCCAGACTCTGACAACAGTTTATGGGTCGTACGAGTAGTAGTCCTGTGCGGGACTTAAACCTTATACACGAGGGCGACGAGGTAGTAGTGAGGCAACCACCTTAACCACTGTGCCAAACGTGCAGCAAATTTACTGATTTAATTGAATACGATTGGGCAGTTGGGATAGATACGATACGATGTCAATTGCGATTTAATTCTAAATCGTAATTGTCATCGTAATCACAAGGTCCGCTCTAATAAAAACTTCCTAAAAGTCCACTTATCACAAATACAGCAGACATGCTAACAATCAAAACTGCCTTTAATTATACAAATGAGATCTGCCAATAGAGATTGAAGTACCGGAATATAAATAAATATAGTCAATATTATATTACAATCTGCATACAACAAAGCCTCACCCAAGAAGAAGACGAAAAAGTAGAAGTACACTTTATTGCATATAAAATATACACCATACAATATTTTGCAATTGGTGGTCTTATCACTAAAAATGATCTCTTCCAGGCAACCTATTTGCGTTGGATGGACCGCTTTATTAATATAAATAAATTAAGTCAATATCATATTATAATTTTGTATGTAGATGCTGTGTGACGGCATAGAATATTGCCAATCCATTCAATTCCGTGGAGGGGGTTAAAGTCGAGGGTATATCTTCCAGAGAACGCGCAGCAGCGTGTCACTTTGTACCATCATCAATATATACGTGTGCTTATAAGTTGTCTGGTTGCTATAGTATATGCTTTGCCTAGTTTGGAATCAGACGGCAGTGGGTTAGGTGTCATAAGATAAGTTACAGATTTAAAAAAAAAAAATTGTATAAATTTAAGTGCGCGTTAACCGCTCCGCCACCGCACCGTTTTTTTCAAGATTCGAATTTATACAATCCATTCTATATTTTCTTAACTCACTTAAGACGCTTTTATTTATTTATTCCCTTAGGTCGAATTGGGATGAGATGGGCTAGTTATATTTTTGCCGTCAGCCTCACATCAAACCACTGTTTGATTTTCGTTCTTCAATATAAAATTGGGGCTCTACCGGCTAAGTCGCCGAACATCGATTTCGTGAATGGCGTTAAAATAAATTAAGATTAAAAACTACTTAATCAATCGTTAAATTAGCTTCAACGTTAAAAATCGATTCCGGACCATTTATGATGTCACATGTGGTCATGGAAGCCGATTTAACGATTTAAGTCATTTTTAACCTTAATTTATTTGAACGACATTCACGAAATCGATGTTCGGCGACTTAGCCGGTAGAGCCCCTGGCTAGCTTGACCGTATCTGACATTGCGGGACAATAACGTAATTTGGCGCCATTGGTACGCAAATTAACATGAGTGACGTCCCGCACCACTAGAATACTGAACTGGTCACGTCTCCCTTAAATGCGGGTAGCTTGAGTTCGGTGCAGCAGTATAATTCGAAATAAGACTTGAGTTTTCATAATTATAATTGGAAATTAGTTTACAAATGGTGGCTATCGTTGCTCTTTACATCTCAAATAATGACTATATTATAAGTGAAAAAACCTTATAACTTGATGTAGTAGAAAAAGTAAAATTGGGAGTACACATTGATGCATATCTAAATTGGCAAGAAGAGGTTTTATGTATTACTAAGGCTGTTAGCTCTGCATGTTACGCTATAAGAAGTTTAAGAGAAGAACTCACTCTGCCTCAACTTAATATAATATATTATTCTCTGGTTGAGTCAAAGCTGAGGTAAAGCATTAAATTATGGGGCAATAGTTATAATTACAATATCCAATCAGTACTTGTTATCCAAAAAAGAGCTATAAGGACGATGCTTCGTATAAAACAGACTGAGTCATGCAGATACCATTTTATTAAATTAGATATTTTGACGGCACTATGTCTATATATTCTTGTATTATTGACTAGTGTTGTTAAAAATTTACACTAATACGAGACGGATGAGGAACGACAGCTGAGAGAGAGTACTCGTAGGAAGTACTTACCCTCTACAATTCAACCTAAATTGAATGTAGTTCAGCATAGTCCGAGAGTACAATCTGTCATCTTATATAACAAGCTGCCAATAGAATTTAAAATGATACACAGAGTTAACTTTTTAAAAAACAAATTGAAGACATTTTTATTGAAGAAACTGTATTAACTATAATACAGTTTCTTCAATAAAAATGTCATTAATACTAATTAATGAGTTCATAAATGACAAACGACAAATGTAACAACGTATTCTTGACCGTTATGTATGATAGTTTTTGTTCGTTTTATTTTGTATTTTAGACTTTAGATATGTATTGTACAACAAATGTTTCAACACAATGTAAATTGTTAAGAAATAAATGACTTATGAAAGTAGTAAAGTAAAAAGGGTGCCGAATAGGTAGCGCGATGTAAATATATATTACCAGATACCCGAGATTTGAACCCAGGACATCGCCATCTACGCTACCGCTGGACCAGCGACGTAGTAAAATGTATACCGCTAACTAGATACAATTAATAAAAAAAACAAAACAAAAATATATTTATTTACTACACGTAGGTTGTTAGAGTGTGTGTTTCTCTTCTTTTAAGTTATATGTAACTTGTATTAGAAAATACCCCTCTCTTATCTGTACGTCGATATTGCTGTAGTTACATTTGAAGTATAAGTTTAACTTATTAATTATAAATAACAAAAGTACATGCTTCATAACATACATTAATCTTCTATTTTAGTATCTATTTTGTTCTATTAGTACTTGTGTCTATATGTATATTCACATACACACACATAAATATATAAACATATGTATAACTGCATTCCTAGATTAAGTAGAGTAAGTTAGTTATTTCATTATATATTGATGCCGATTGAGCCAAGAATTGTTTTCGAGCAAATGTCGTGTGAGTAGCTTTAACGCGAACTACTATACTATACTATGCTGTTATACCTAGATACTAATAAAATTCAATTTTCCAGACCAGTCTATCGAGAAAAGTGAATTGATCAAATCGCAAAATTGAATAGCTCAACTTCGATGCCAGTTTCGCTACCTATTTTAATGTGATTGAATACAAAATCACCCTTCGCCAGATAGAAAAGGGATAACTTAGAGAAGGGTTGTGATTGCGATTGTGGCTGTGTTTATATAACTTAATAATTACATAGCTAAAATTATTTCCATTTTTTTAGTCGGGTTTGAAGTTACTCTACTAAGTATATAATAATAAATAGTATATATATATATATATAGCAATAGTATTCTATAACAAACTTCCCAGTGATATCCGAGAAATATCTATGAATAAGTTTAAAAGAATTATAAAAGCCAAATTGTGTAGCAGGGCTTATTACAAAACTTCTGATTATTTAAGTGACAAAACAGCTTGGGATTGAGTCGCTCTAAATTAACACATTTAAATACAATGTAAATTTATTTAAGAAATATATATTTTAAAAAAGGATTCCTACTGAGTTTTCTGGCAGTGTTTCTCAGTAGCTGCCACGTCATGCACTGCACGGTAGGGTAAAAAAAATTGACGATTCCACACAAATGTAATATTTTAACGGAATAAACGACTTTTGAATTTTGAATTTTGAATTTTTGAAAGTATATAATAATAATAATAAAATACCCACAAATGAAGTTTTTCATAAATTCCTGAAAATCAACCTTCCATGATATCTGGCAGAAGGCGGTTATGCTGGCGAATGCCAGGATTGTGAATTTCTCTCCATGTAGCCCATATATTTTATGATTTGTATTCGTATTAAAATACCCTTATATAATATATTGTAAATAATATTGGTAATAAACATGTGATATAAATCCTGGGACATAATTCACACACGGTAATCTGATCCCAAACTAAGCAGAGCTTGTATTATGGCAACGAGGTAACTGATATACTACATAATATGCTACTTTTTTTACATACATATAATGTATGAGTTGTTTTTGTATTAAAATACACTCGTATTTGGTATATATTGTAAATACTATTGTTAATAAACATGCTGACATATATCATGACTCCATGAATATCTTTAAAACCCAAATTTTGAAGACCCGCACACAAACGAATAATATATTAAATTAGTAAGAAAGAAATAATTTTATTTTCATTACAAATTCGTGAAATACATTTAATGTGGTACCTATACATTTTAATCATTATTAATTTTATCCGTACTGGTATGAAAAATGGCCCTATCTCAGCTAGTACTGCATTTCTGCAGTGCTGATCTTCCACACAGTGCTGATCACATAGTACTTTGTGTTAATTGATGTATTTTTATTTTTGTTTCTCTTTTTATATTTCCTTTATTTTAACTATAAGTATAATTTGATTTAATTACTAATTGGTAATCTGGTTTAGTTAACTTTACTTTATATTTTTGTTTATTTATTTTATTATCACTTTAATATTATTACACTTTGTTTTTAGCTTAGGTTATCATTTCTATTGGTGAGTGTTGGTTCACCTGTTATTGGCAACTGTATAAGACCACAACTTGGTAACAATCGTTATTTGATATGTTATACACAGAAGCTGTTGGTGCACCTTTAAATAAATAAACATGTAATATAATAATAATATCTAAGGACATTATTCACACACGGTCATCTAGTCCCAAACTAAGCAGAGCTTACACACCAAACAGGAAACCAGATAACTCATATACTTCATATACTACTTATCTTTTGTAAATACATACTTATATAGATAGTTACACCCAGACTATGCACAAACAGGCATGTTCATCCACACAAATATTTGTCCTGGGTGGTAATCGAACTCAAGACCATTTTATTTATATCAGAGGGCGACTAACGAGCAAGTGGGTCACCTGATGGTAAGTGATCACCGCTGCCCATGGACATTCACAATACCAGAGGACTCGCGGGTGCGTTGCCAACCTTTAACTGTCAGCAAACAAGTGACCCTTCCCCTCACCCACATGAGCTCTGGCGACGTTACTCACACGTAGAAACACAACATTAAAATTATTAACGCTATTATTAAGGAATGTCTTCTGTAAGGTGGAGATACTTCCCCAGTTGGGCTGCTCTTTGAGAGAATGAACGCTATGCCCTACCTCTTTTAAATATAACCAAGACCTCTGGCGTGAAAAGCAAGCGTTTGCCAATAAGGCAACAGGCCCGTCGAAACAACACAACAGTAGAGTACAACGAAGCAGCCAACTGAATTATAAAGTAATTAAAGCTCCTTAGCCATCATTTATTATCCCTAAAAAAAGTCATGACACTTTCTAAATTAAAAATAATCTAGGAGAGCGCGCGCGGACATATTGCAGGCTTCCGGGGTTCGTACAAAATCGATACCAAGGCGCTTCAACTTCGACGGGTCCTTTTGGTAAACTTTTTGCTGTAGAACGTTTAGATTGCAATGCAGTTGATTGGCCTTCTGTAAAGTAGGGTTGCGCTTCACAAAGTTCAATTGGTAACAGTAGGTTTAGCCGCCTTACAGTTTCTATTTCAATTTAACAGTGAAAACAGTTTCACAGAGAGTAAACTGTTACGGGGGACTCGTGGCATTAATTTAGGCAAATCTAGAACAAACTTTTAATTTAAACATTTTTGCGGTGTTATTCATATTTCGAATTCTGTTCTGAGAATATGAAATTTAGACAACCAACAAGATTTGAATGTCAATTATGCCACTGTGAATCCTGAGAGTTCACCACAGCTTATTATTTTCTTTATAAATCTTTCTACGGGCAATGTGTTTCACGCCAAATCCGCCCGCATAGCTTAACGATTGCGGGTCAAATTGGAGACAGTAGAAATTTGAAAAAAAAACCGGCCAAGTGCGAGTCGGACACACCCATGAAGGGTTCCGCAGCAGCAAGTATTTCAGTTGATTAAATGAGAAGTAAATTTTTTTTATGACGCATTAAATAAAACTACTTACTAGATCTCGTTCAAACCATTTTTTGTTGTTAGTTTACATGGTAATGTACATCATATATATTTTTTTGTTCTATCATTCTCTTATTTTAGAAGTTACAGAGGGGGCCCTAATTTTTCCACTTTGGAAGTGTATGTCGCGCAAACTATTCAGTTTAGAAAAAAAATATATTAGGAACCTCAATATCATTTTTGAAGACCTATCCATAGATATCCCACATGTAAAGGTACGATGAAAAGTTTTTTTTTGAGTTTGAGTTCTATGTATGGGGACTCCCCAAAACTATTGTTCTTTTTATATTTTTGTGTAAAAATCTTAATGCGGTTCACTGAATACATCTACTTACCAAATTTCAACAGCACAGCTCTTTAATTCCGGAAAAAAAGTGGCTATGACATACGGACGGACAGACAGACAGACAGACATGACGAATCTATAAGGGTTCCGTTTTTTGCCATTTGGCTACGGAACCCTAAGAACGAATTAAAGACTAGGTTAATTTGAACAAAACCATTGTTTATGTCGCACATCTCACACAATAAATACTTTCTTCTTATAAAATGGACATAAAATAATAAGTTAAATAGAATTGCAATTTCTCGACATTATTTTGTAACTGCTGTGTTATGCTTCCACGCTTTAACCGACCATAATGAGATTTTCACACTTTTAATGTAAAAAAAAGGTACATAATCTGTGGGATTTATTTTTATACGAAATATGCCAGTGAATGAATGACATATTGTGATAATTATTATGTGTATTGTATGAATATGTTTACAAAAAAGAAGTATATATTGTATTTCTTTCATTTGTCTAGTATCCATGGTAACTTTGCTTAGTTTGGGCTAGATGGTGTTGTGTGATACCTATATCTAAAAAACGAATATAATTATAATAGTAATTAATTGAACTTAACGGATTAATACTTCTATAGTAAATGTAACAGTATTTAGATGTAAATAGACGAAAATATTCTAGCCCTTCCATGGTTTTATATCCATGCTATGAAATATGTAAATGCGAAAATGCGAAATTAATATTACTTATAAATGCGAAAGCTTATAAGTATGGATGAATGCTTGTTACTCTACTGAAAGGATTTTAATGAAACCTTACAATAATATAGCTTATACATCAGAATAACACATAGGCTACAAAAATAGGTAAGTAGTCAAGTAAATAGGAGAAAATCCACCATCTGTGAGCTATTCCGGCGTGCACTGCCAAAACACTAGAGGTACACATCTTACTAATATTATAAATTCGAAAGATTGTGACTATAGATGTATGTGTGTTACTCTTTTACGCCAAAACTAATTTAACGCGGGCTAAACCGCGGGGCATAGCTAGTGTATAATTAACCAAAGATGTAGCAAGCCTGCGGACCAGCATATTTGCCTACATAATGCATCGTCCTTGATCGCAATGCTCTTGTGACAAACGTAATGAAAAGTGCACATCAGTTAAAGTCAAGGGAGAGTTCTAAACATCTTTGACGGCCACCGTAGCCTAGTTGGTAGTGCTCCTGCCTACGAAGCTGGTGGTCCTGGGTTCGAATCCCGGTAAGTGCAAATATTTGTGTGATGAGCACGAATATTTGTTTCTGAGTCATGGATGTTTTCTATGTATTTAAGTATTTATCTATCTATATAAGTATGTATATCGTCGCCTGGTACCTATAGTACAAGCTTTCCTTAGTTTGGGGCTAGGGTGATCTGTGTGACATTGTCCCTAGATATTATATTATATATTATTTTAGTAAACATTAGCCACGACTATTGTGGACTCGAAGCTAAGTTACCTACTACCAGTGAGAGAGAGAGATGCCACTTTAATACCCGTGAATGTCTCCCGTAAACTTTTATTGCCGTGGAATAAATTACGAACCGGCAAACGTGGCATTTAAAGTCGACAGAAATTTAAAGACACGACAGCATGAATAAACCGAGGCTAAGAACCAGATTCGTGCATCTAGGATTCGAAAAATTATTTAGTTTAATTCGTTTAATTATTTCTTTATAAGGGACTCGCCCGATTTTGCACGGGTAAATAGAAATAGCTTTTCTTGAGTTCAGATTAGAATATTTTTGTGTTTAAAAGCGTCCACTGCTGGACATAGGCTTCCCGAAGGATCTCCACAATGGAATTATGTCCATCGTTTGGAAGGATATAACATAATCACCACTCTTGGCAGATGGGTTGGTTGTATTAACAAAAGATAAGTAGTATATGTAGTATATCAGCTATCTGGTTTCCATAGTACAAGCTCTGCTTAGTTTGGGATCAGAGGGTCATAATATGTAAATAATGTCCCAGATATTATTATCATTATTATTGTCCTCTTAGCCGAATTTCGGCCACGGTCCTCGGCCATGTGCGCGGGGCAAGTGAGCAGTAGTGAATTTAATAAAAAAAAGAAGATATATGAATAAACAGAGAAATTGGTTCTATGTTTGGCAATACATTCCAAGATAATTCCTTGCAAATAATTGATAAAGTCATAGATTTAGTATATAATAATAAAATAAAACAATAATTAAAAAAGTAAGACAGAATAATTAGGTACTTAATATTCAACTTAAAATATTTCGAAGATCGATATAAATATTCTCTTAAATAAATTCGATTATTATTTAAAATCCAAAAGGTTTTGCCCTCACACGTCACTATTCTCGAACTGTGTAAAAAATAATAAACAATAAACCAACGGACAGTAGACACAAGTGTTATGAAGAGCAATGATGGTCTCGGTGCGTTCACAGTCGTACCCTTGGCCGGCGAGCACGATATATCTGATTGTATTGTGTGTGTCCGTTTCTTTATGCCATTGTGCTTTCAAATGAGTGCGTCGCACTAAAACTCCAATTAAAATCAAATTGACTGATTGTGATTGGTTCTTACTATCACGAATCCTACTTCCTACTAATATTTTAAATGCGAAAGTTTCTGAGTATGGATGCATGAATGTTTGTTACTCTTTTAATCTACCGAACAGATTTTTATAAAACGTTGTTTTTAGTAATTAATATCTTTAATTCGTACAACATTGATCCATTAATGGGTTAGGAACAAAGCTTATAAAAATCTAATGTTAGTAACAAAAATTAAATCTGAGGAGTCTAATACGTCATAGGAGACCGATATCTTTCAGATATTAATTTATCTTTCAGATAATCAGTCTCCTCATGAACTTCTCTAATATTGGAGAGATGCCACAGTTTTCACTATGCTGTTGGGACTGTTCTTCATTCGTCTAAGGATAGATGTTGCTTTTTTTACGGATTATAGCCTGAAAGCTATCCGTGCGTGCTTCTGCACACATCCACGAAGCGCTACAAAAATCGAGGCTGTCCCGACCGCATCCTGTAAATATTATTATATTGGACTCGTAGCGCATCCAGCAATTTTTGTGAATACTTAACCCACAGGGTTCCCGTGTAAAAACTCTGACACTATGCCTTAAATAGCGTGATAATTACTTGGTCCATACAACGAGCAAACCTGCAAGCGTAAGCGTCAACAGTTAGCTTATATATCCGTATAACACAAAGCCTAAACTTTATAAAGTTTGACGCGAGTATAACTGTGGGGCACAACTAGTTATGAAAATCCATTTAACCACTTATTAGTTTCAACACTCTCTCTAGTATGAAAGGGCTGTGTGACTGATAGCAATGAATATCACCACCCATCTCATCCCTTGGGGGACGTAGAAGTTGTCCCAAGGAAATAGAGAGAGAACTGGCAGATTCTCTCTGTCTACTAAGAACATCATACTGCGATCTCCAACCCGTCTATCAAGCTTGGCGATTATGGCATATCCCTCCAAATGATGGTCAAAACTCCATTGTGGATATCTTTTAGGGAGGCCTCCGTCCAGCAGTGGATCTTATTCGACTGAAATAATGACGTTAGGTTAACATTAAACACGCTTATTTGATCTTAATTACTTAGTACAATGAACAAACATGTTTTCTATAGCGATAATATAATTAGAACGAACTCAATTATATCCCAATTTAAAATGTTGTTATACGAAATTTGCTAAAGCGAATTTTGTAAGCATTTTCATGGCAAAGGTACAGTATATAGTACCTACATACGTTGGTGTAACTTAATTTATCTCACCCATATCTTTTGGCCACAGAACCATGAAATAAGTCAAGGTAAATAAGAACTGAAACCAAATATTTTTTTCTTACAGTTTTGATCATTATGTACAGACGACAGCGCATCAAGCTACCCCAATCTGTCAAATTTCCCCAATTGAAAGTGAACCTTATGCTTATGTGCTACAGTTGAAAATCTATAAAAGAAATTTGACAGATTGGGGTAGTGAAATGTGCTGGCGTCTGTATATTACATTGAGTGGAATGCATATTTGGAGTGGAGACGCTTGGGCCATAAGGTGTCAGAGCGCGGGTTTTTTCCCAGGAAATATCAAAACGCTTGCTCGACGCTACAATTGTGATAGGAGGGCTGGCCAATTTTAGGAACAGCGACTATGCATTACACTAACCAACGTGTCATTGCTGCCAGCATTTTGGGTACAATGGAAGGAATGCTTAACGGTTTTTTTTGGTTGCCTTTTATGCTATTGAATATATAAATAAAAAAGTAGGTAAATAATATTCTTGGGACTATTAAAACTGCCATCTGATCCCACACTAGGTAGAGCATATGCTATGGCAACCACACTACTGATATGTTATAACATATATATAATATATCGGTTCTAAATACATCATCGTCATTATCGATGAATTACAAGACACAGAACAAATTATTGTGCTCATCACACATACATATAATTTTCCTATGTGTGGGTCAAACCCACGCCTCTGGTTTAGCAGACAGGATCACTAACCTTTAGCTACACCGACAGGCATGTCAAATACTGTAAATTTTTGTTTTTTCTTTCTTTTTTTATGAATTATTTTAATTTTAATACAGTAAGTTACATAAATATATTAATATGTAATATTCTTAGTTATTTCTGAGGTTCGATATAATAAAAAAACTCATATGTTTCGCTGTTATATAATAATAATATCCTGGGACATTATTCACACACGGCCATCTGATCCCAAACTAAGCAGAGCTTGTACTATGGAAACCAGATAACTGATATATTACATATACTATTTTTCTTTTGTAAATACATACTTATATAGATAATTTACATCCAGACTCAGGACAAACAGACTTGTTCATGCACACAAATATTTGTCCCGGGTGGGAATCGAACCCACGACCTGCGGCGTGAAAGGCAGCGTATCTACTAACCACGCCAACAGGCCCGTCAATATTTTGTTGTATTGCCGCCACGATTGTTGCTACTTTGAAACATTTATCTTTTACATGTATTTGCCGTTTCTACGCATTCGTGAAGCTGTTTGCACACTTGAATGAATTAACCCGAGCTATAGAATGAATTGCGTTTTATAATCGTGGGGGAACAAAAGGTTATTCTGTTCATATTATAAAGGTACCGTAAGACGTGCAATTTGGAAAATAACGCTGTATGAGATAATTTACTTTTACTCGGCCTTACATGTTATAGCGCATAAGATAGATACACTTTATTGCACAAACATTAAAAAACATTTTACAAAAAAATCTTAATATTTAAATAATGTACAATTGGCGGTCTTATCGCATAATAGCGATTTCTTCCAGACAACCGTAGGATGGACTAGCATAATTGAAAATGACAGGCAACTGATAGTGTACCGTCGTCAGTTCTGAGTGTAGTGTCCTAACCTAATAATGAATATACTACATAGATTAATGTACTTACATACATTCATATTCATACATAAACAAATATAATAAACTAATAAATATAAAATAATTCCATAAATAAATAAATAAATTTATATTAAAAATAAAAACGGAAATTAAATAAATTGTCAAGTAGCAGGACTAATCTAAATATTAACGTAAGTAGTGGTTTTTCACCATATTTTTAAACGATGTTATATTTTGAGCACGTCGTATTGGCACTGGTAGTGCATTCCACAGTCGAGTTGCTTGTACAGTAAAAGACTTATCTAGGAAGTCTGTATAATGCACCGGCATTGTAAGCTTCAAATTTTCTGATGATCTCAAAGACCTCAAATGTGAATCACGTAGGAATTCAAATCGTTCCTTAAGGTAGTGGGGGCTAGCGGGATTGAACAAAATATTGTAAAGTATGGATAGAATGTGAATATTTCGGCGGAGTCTTATGGGAAGCCACTTGAGTTTTTTGCGAAATTCGGATACATGATCATATTTTCGAAGACCAAATATGAATCGTATGCAGAAGTTTTGAAGACGCTCAAGTTTGTCAAGCTTGTCCTCCGTAAGACTGAGATAGCTGGCATCTGCGTAGTCAAGGCCTGGGAGTAGGAGAGACTGAGCAAGCGCAATTTTGGTGGAGGTTGGAAAGAAATTCCGTAACCTACGGAGCGCACCCGCCGTCGCGTATAGTCTGCAACTAGTTTCCTGTAATTGTGCACTCCAGGAGAGAGTCCTATCAAAATATATCCCTAGATTCCGAACTGAGTCACTATATGGTATGACATTATGGTTAAATATTACCTTGGGGAGTTGCAACCAGTCAATGTTATTAATTTTGTGCTGACTACCAATAATTATGACCTGAGTCTTGGAAGGATTGACGGTAAGAGCATAGTTTTCACTCCATTCGGATATTTTCTCTAGATCTTTATTAATAATAGATATAGCATTTGGTAGGGAATCTAACGGGGCTTGCGTATATATTTGTAAGTCATCTGCATAAAGGTGGTAGGAGGAAACTAGATTAGAAGAAATAGAATTGATAAATATAGAAAAGAGTAATGGAGATAAAACGCCACCCTGAGGAACGCCAGCGCTAGTATTGCACCAAGAAGACATGGAGGCATCTATGCAAATACGTTGCCGACGGCCACACAGGTAACTGCGAAACCAATCAGTTGCCGTCGGAGATATGTTAAGTGAGTGTAGTATGCCCAGAAGAACGTCAAAATCAACCGCATTGAAAGCATTGCTAAAGTCTAGCAATGTCAATACGGTCAACTTTCCACATTCCATATTCAACCTGATATCCTCCGTAATATTGACTAAAGCGGTGACGGTGCTATGACCAGGACGAAATCCGTATTGGAACGGGTTAAGAAGGTTATTGGAGCAAAGGAATGAATTCAGTTGGTTATGAACCAATTGTTCTAGGACTTTGGATAGGAACGGAAGTATGGAGATGGGTCAATATTCAGAGAAGGATGACAGATTAGGTTTTTTTGGAAGAGGAGTTATTTGGGCGTCTTTCCATGCTGATGGAAAAATGCCGGTGGATATGGAATAGTTGAGAACCCTAGTTCTACCCTTTCTCTCTTAATTTACTGGGTTACTTGTAAAAAACCGACAACCTCTATATAGCCAACACCACAACTATTGTTCTAAGAGCTCGGAGATAACTCAATACATGAAAAAAAAATACACGGAAAACTAGCGACTAGAAAAATGGAAACTTTTCACTTTGCGCTAGCGCTGCAACCCTTCCCCGTGCCCACGCAAGGGTATTTTTTATTTTATTTTATATGGAACAACAAACAATTATACAATAAATGTTACAAAAATATCATCACTAATAAAGAATTGTGTTATCCACCACGTTATTCACAGGATACATATAATTTAGGTGATGCGCACTATACACTAAATGTAGTTAGTTGAAAGACTTAAATGGTCAATTACAAATTTTCAATTTCGATTACAAAGACATTAAGTGTGTATATTTACATAATCTTTGTGATGCGCGTAAAGTAAAAATTAAATTAATCATTATTTTTGTACAATGAAAACCTAATACATTATAAAAAGTTGCAGAACAATAGTTGTTGCTTAAGGTGTTAGCTATATAGTCCTCCGATGTTGTTAGTGTTTTACAAGTAACCCTACCTAACTATAGTTTGTTTTAAATACTTTACCATTTTCTCTAATGTGTTCTAATCACTCATACCTATGTGTTCGAGCGATTTATGCCGTCTGGTCGAGCCTTAACGCCCGGGAGGTTGTGGATTCGATTCCTACACCGAACATTCTTTTTGTAAAGTAATATTTAACTGCAACTGCTTATACTAGGAGCCGAATACACTACAAACCTGAAAATGTTATGGCAGAAGTTGTGTTCGCGTATCAATGATCTAAGTCCGTAGGCTTTTGTTCTAGTAGCCTAAAATTTTAGTAATGGTAACCCAGTACTACGTCATCAACTTGAAGTGCTGGTCATAGGTCTCCCCCAAAGGTTTCTATAACGTTGCCATTTGCATATTTCGTTGCAGTTGTCTACGGCAAACCCCTCCAGGTCGGTCGTAGACACCGCGCTTGGCATGCGACTTGGTGTCCGCAGCTAGATGGTAGTTATGGTACACAGGTGGCGCTGCTGCCTGACTACCTGCTATAGGTATCTGTTAGTCGCCTTTTACCACACCCACGCGATGGTATGAGATTGTCCTGTTATTCTTTCTAGGCCGTAAACCACACGGCTAAAGCCGGAAACCCACTACTGAATAATATAAATTAATAAATATCCAGAACATATTACACAGCACCATCTAGTCCAAATTTATATTTATTTTTTGTATACCACGGCTAATAGCCGGTCAATATGGTGACGGGCCCAACCCTTGTCGACACCTGTTTCGGGATTTTATTTGGAATTTTGGAGTAACTTAAATACTGTACTTTACAAACAAAATTATGTTATGTAATTACATGAATATTAGCACAACGAAGCAGCCAATGAACTTATAAAGTAATTACTACTAAGGACTACTAGGACTAGACCACAGTCAATATGTTGTATTGTTATTTTTTTGCAAATAAATGTTATTATTATTGAATAAAGCTTCTTAGCCAACCTTATTAGCCTAAAAAGACTCATGGAACTTCCTAAATTCAAAATAATCTAGGAGAGCGCGCGCGGCTATATTGCAGTCTTCCGGGGTTTGTACAAAATCGATACCAAGGCGCTTCAACTTCGACGGGTCATATATACAATAGACGGACAAAAATTACATCCCGACTCAGAACATCTATTTATGGGTTATTCAAATAATTGTCTGGCGCGGGACTCGGACCCGGGACACGAAGCGGCGAGGCGACTGTCTTAGCCGCTGCACGATTCGTGCATTTTAAATTCAGCATGGGGGAACGCTTATAACGCGAGTCTTCTCTGGTTAATATTATTATTATAGTTACTAGTAGGCTGACATGCATAGCTATAAAAAATAAAAAACCCCTAAAATAACACTCTAGTTTTAAAATGTGACTGGAGTTCTTACTCGAAGACTTAAGTAGGTACTTAAGCTAAAACTAACGACTACGCGCTTCATTGAACTAAGACATTTGTATCCGCCTCCGAAACGCACGGAACTAAAGCTATAAAAAGCAAACTTCCAAAATTAAATCCCCGAAGCACATTTTCTGACTTTAATAACATTAGGGTACGCCTGACATGGCGTCCCATACTGTCCCGGACCCCGGGACTTGTCCCATATCACGCAGATTTAATACCCTGTGGCGACTATATGGGACTGTTTGGATTAATTTGTTATGGAGGCAATTAATGCGTATATATTTAGGGTGAACCCGTCTTAAATATATATGTTACGCAATTATAGAATAGATAATAATAATGTCCTCCTGGTCGAATTTCGGCCAACTCCACGGGGCATATTATGGTACATAAGTGTGGGAAAGTTCCATCAGTCTCAGGACGAATAGCGATACGGCTGAAAAGAGCATGGGGGTGTGATACACCCAACTCTCATACATAGGCCTTAGGGCTTATACTGAGATTTTTTTTTCTAAAAATAATAGTAACTTTTTGTAACCCAGGTTCTCATAATCTGAGCTTGAACACGCTACAGTTACTGCTAGATCAACTGCTACGCTATACGTTTTAGACAAGATGTATCTAAAGACCAATAGATGGTGTAAACACCATCTATTGGTCTTAGACTACGTGTTATGTAAACATTGCTAAAATCAAAGAAATATACGAACATGTGTTATGTAAACCGCGACGCTATACGTTTTAGACAAGACGGAGTAAACACCATCTATTGGTCTTAGACTACGTGTTATGTAAACATTGCTAAAATCAAAGAAATATACGAACATGTGTTATGTAAACCGCTACGCTATACGTTTTAGACAAGACGGAGTAAACACCATCTATTGGTCTTAGACTACGTGTTATGTAAACATTGCTAAAATCAAAGAAATATACGAACATGTGTTATGTAAACCGCTACGCTATACGTTTTAGACAAGACGGAGTAAACACCATCTATTGGTCTTAGACTACGTGTTATGTAAACATTGCTAAAATCAAAGAAATATACGAACATGTGTTATGTAAACCGCTACGCTATACGTTTTAGACAAGACGGAGTAAACACCATCTATTGGTCTTAGACTACGTGTTATGTAAACATTGCTAAAATCAAAGAAATATACGAACATGTGTTATGTAAACCGCGACGCTATACGTTTTAGACAAGACGGAGTAAACACCATCTATTGGTCTTAGACTACGTGTTATGTAAACATTGCTAAAATCAAAGAAATATACGAACATGTGTTATGTAAACCGCGACGCTATACGTTTTAGACAAGACGGAGTAACCACCATCTATTGGTCTTAGACTACGTGTTATGTAAACATTGCTAAAATCAAAGAAATATACGAACATGTGTTATGTAAACCGCTACGCTATACGTTTTAGACAAGACGGAGTAAACACCATCTATTGGTCTTAGACTACGTGTTATGTAAACATTACTAAAATCGAAAAAAAAAATAGGTTTTCTATCCACCTATTTGCTCCTATATAATTGACAATTGGTTTAATTCAGTTTTTAGTAACCAAATAACAATAGTTAACTTTGCAGGATTTCTTGATATACTAGATAATCTTAATATCTATTCAACCAGAATGCACTGGAAATTCACAATCAACTTGCACAACAATTGATTTTCTTTCTTGTGTTATTGCAATTTCATATTATACATGGTTCTGTACGAATAGAACCCTGTTAAAACGAGACCAGGGGCTCTACCGCCTAAGTCACCGAACATCGATTTCTTAAATGGCGTTCAAATAAATAAAGGTTAAAAATGACTTATTCAATCGTTAAATCGGCTTTAACGTTGACAATCGATTCCGGACCATTTATGACTTCACATGTGCTTATTAGCTTGGAATCGATATAATAAGTATATAAACACTATATATATAACATGTTGCTAGATAACGTGATAGTAGATTTATAATTCAATACGGTATCAATAAAAAGGCGCTAGTCTAACATTTTGATGGCGACGGGCGGGTGTACGTCATACTTGTTTGTCGCATAAACACGTTTCAGACTTGTTTGTCGTCTATTATAAAACGTGTGTCCCGATTGGTTTGAGAATCATTCTTGTTGGAACCGTTGACCGGAGCGGAGCTCTCGGTGGTTGGAGGGACGATTCAGTTGGAACAAATTTAAATTAACAGTAATGCTATTTGTGTCGATTCTATTGGAACTACTGTACTGAACAGACAGAGTGATTTAAAGCTAAGTAAACTTTGTATTATGTTTATGTCTCAACGTGGTTTGTTTTATTAAATAATATGTTCAGCTTGTATCTCTTGTATTTAAATTATTATTCCCCTATTAAGTTAATAAATATACCTTATAATAGATTACCTGTTTTTCATTATACACATATAACACCTCCATCATACATAAAGTATGATGCTTTGTTGTTGGTTAACGATATTAAAGTAATCTTATTTATAACAATTTATATTTTAGAGCTTGGCATATCTGGCTATATCTATACTTCTCTAGACATCTATTAAGTATTACCTAACATGCTCATGGATGCCGATTTAACGATTGATTAAGTAATTTTTAACCTTTATTTATTTTTAACGCCATTTAAGAAATCGATGTTCGGTGACTTAGCCGGCAGAGGCCCTGGGGGGCTACCGGCTAAGTCGCCGAACGTCGGGATAACGATTGGTGTTCAAATAAATAAAGGTTAAAAATTATTTAATCAATCATTCTAGGCTTCAACGTTTAAAATCGATTCCGGACTATTTATGACGTCACATGCGCTCTTGAAAGCCATTTTTGAATCTTTATTTATTTGAACGCCGACCACTATCCCGGTGTTCGGTGACTTAGCCGGTAGCTCCCCCGAATAGCACTTGCCCGGTTATTCTGAAGATTTTTTTTTTTTTTTTTTTTTTTTTAATATAATAATAAGTTTATTTTACATTTAGAAATACATACAAATTCTCTTATTCTTAATAAAAATACAACAATGAAAATTTTATTTAAAATAGAGATTTCGTTGACGACTGTACTAGTATAAACTGTGTCACAGTCGGCAGCGTCTTACCTCTAAAATTGTCTTTACTCAATAACCAAGTCCCAAAAAACTAAGATTAAAAACTAAAAATAAACAAACTATTAGTTAAGATTTGTGCTAAGTACATAAAACAAATACTATTATAAGGTATACATTATCTCAAATACACTGTGTGTGTGTGTATGTGTGTGTGTACGTGTGTTTGTGTGTGTGTGTGTGTTTGTGTGTGTGTGTGTGTGTGTGTGTGTGTGTTTTCAAGCATTTACAATTTTTTTCTGTATCGATATAATTTAAGCGTAAGAGCCAGTCTCGTAAAACAATCTTGCATTTATAGGTCGAAAGTGTGTAGATGTTATTTATATCATTTGCGGCGTTGTACAATTTGTTACTAATTATATAGTATTGGTGTCGAGCGAGTGTAGTTCTATGAGGGACCATTGTGCAAATTCTCGTTTTGTTTCGTTTTATTATTTGTTTAATACCAATAGTTTTATGTTTATGGAGAACAGCGACAAGAATAAAAAGCTGTCTTACGGTCAGTATTGAACATTCCCTGTACAAGAGCTCAGTGCTGTATCTTCGCGGTCTTCCAAGAATTACTTTTAATATTGCTCTCTGTGCACGTTCTATTGGAAGTAGAGTAGTCTTATTGATTCCACCCCAAGCAATAATACAATATTGCAGCAAACTCTGAGCAAGGGCGTGGTAAACGCATAAAAGCGTTGGAAGATCAGCTGAATTTCTAAGTTTTCTAAATACAGGGATAAGTTTCCTTATACGGGATGTAAGTTGGCATATGTGAGCTGACCAGTTTAGGGAACTGTCTATTATGAGCCCAAGATATTTTATATTTTGCGTACGAGTTAGTATGGGGCAATTGCATTTATTTATAATAACACAGGTATGTGCACTAACTTTAAACTCTATTGACGGTTGTAAATCAGTACGATGAGCGAAAGTAATGTAGCAAGTTTTATCAACATTTAAAGTTAGCAGATTCACATTTAGCCACATCATAACATCTCTGAGCGCATTCTCAGTATAATATTGCGCCTCTTCCCATGTCTTACCATGTACAATGAGCGCTGTGTCATCAGCATAAGTGATTATATTGCAATTTGGCATTGATTTCATACACAAACTATTAATATAGAGGAGAAACAGAGTCGGGCCTATAACGCTACCTTGTGGAATGCCAAAAGAGAGTGATGCTTGAGCACTTGTATAGTTACCAACTTTAACAAACTGGGTCCGATTTGAAAGGTAGGATCGGAAAATATCAAGTGCAATACCACGTATACCAATTTTTTCCATTTTGGAAAGAAGCAGGGGAATGGATACAGTGTCAAAGGCTTTAGACAAATCTAGAAACACACCTATAACTTTCTCCTTGTTGTCAAGATTTTTAGCAATCGTCTCAGTCAATAATAGAGTAGCATCTTCTGTTGACTTGCCTTTTATAAATCCAAATTGGTTTTGTGCAATCAGGTTGTTTTGGTTAAGAAAATTGACAAGTCTGGAATTTAAGAGCTTTTCAAGGATTTTAGATATGACTGAGAGTACCGATATTGGTCTATAGTTTCCAACACTCTCTCTGTCCCCAGACTTATGGATGGGATGAACTAACGCCCTTTTCAGGACATTTGGAAAAACACCTGTAGTCAGACAGAGTTGATATATATGTGTCAGGGGAGAAATTAAGGTGCTTTTCGTCTTTTTTATTATTTGTGTCGATATATTATCGATACCAGCTGCAGAGTCATTTTTCAGGTTATCAATAATGGTTATAATCTCACAACGGTCCGTGTCAAATAGTGCCATGGAATCTTTTGGTGATTGAAATGTATTACACCCGCCATTTACATTTGGTTGATTAATACCCTGTTTGCATAAGATTGCATTTGCATACGTTTTACCAATATCTGCAAAGTAATGATTGACCAAGTCTAGGGACTTGCATGGATCTACATTAAGATTAAGCAGCTCCAGAGGAGGAAGTGAAGATGACATTAAATTTGTAATTTTGTTGATCGTGTTCCACGTTCCCTTTGGATTATTTTTGTTTTTAACAAATTCTGCTTTCTCGTAGGCTATCTTTAGCTTCTTTAGTAGATTGTTACAGAAGTTTCGGTATCTAGTGTAAGTGACCCTAAGTATAGCGTTATTTACATCAATTTTAGATCTGGTGTGTAATTTATCCCTATGTCTTATACATCGTACCAAACCAGGGGTTATCCATGGTTTGATAGTACGCTTTCGGTGAGGAATAGTGATTTGTTTAGAATTTATTGCGATGGCTTTGCAAATAATTTCACTAAGAGTTGAAGCTGCAACATTAGCATCATTCGTAGAATAGATTGAAGTAAAATCAGTTTTTGTGAGTTTCGATATTAATGATGGATAATTAATCTTCGTGAGTGTAGAATTATAGGTATATCTTTTAATGTTACAATCTAGGCAAAAAACAAGTGGAGAATGATCTGTTATAGGTGAATCCAGTACATATGTAACGGCATGCCTATCGGATCTTAACATGACATGATCAATGCAGTTTGTATTACGAGTAGGCAACTCGTGGGCAGCTAGCAAACCGTAGCAAGCCATCAGATCAAGATAATTGCTACAGTTCGGATCATTACCATTTGGGGAAATATTTATATTAATATCGCCAATTAAAATCACTGATTTAACCGACTTCAGTGAGTCAAGGCACTGGTTAAGACTGTCACAGAATGTATTTATATTGCGATATGATGGTGATCTGTACACGGCTACGACAGCATACTCGTTATCATTTTGAAGAATAAGACAATTGGCATCTAACTGAAGGTTTCAATATGAAATGTCTGATTTCAGTTTTAACGTATATAAGGACACCATCATTTTGATTGAGATAATCTGAGGAATACGATGTGTATCCAGAGAGTTTAGGTGCAACCGGGGATTTGCTCAGCCAGCATTCCGTGAGAATAAGAATATCACACTGTATGCAGGTTCGCTCTATAAGGATAATAAGTGCATCAAAATTGCATGCTACACTACGAATGTTAGTGTGCATTGATCATTGATTCTGAAACTTGAGATGAATCAATGTCGGACAATATTTTATCCAGAAACAGCATTTTTAACGTAACAGTTCTAAAACGCATATCTTTATGTGATGCAAATAATAATGTTTAAATTGCAAAAAAACTAGTAAATGTATAAATATCAGCTTTTTACACTCGTATGATAAAATTAAAGGATAGATTAGAGTTTTAACTGTTGTGCTTTTTGTGAGTATTTGTCGTGTAATGTTGAAAATTATGTGGTTAGAGTATTGAGACATAGGGTATGTGTGTGAGCGTACGTAGTAATGAATTATAAATTTAAAAATAAGATAGGTGAAAACATGACCAACTGTAGGAAAGACTGCAGTACTAAAAATAAAGTATAAAAGCCATACATGATTTACTAGTCACAGTTCTGGTCGACAATTCAGTTTTTCTAAATCACAATCGCTGTCAATCCGATGGGACGGAGCGCCTGACTTCTGGCGCAGGAAAATCCTTCCATGGGCGGTCTAACAGAATTCATAACGGTTTTTCTTGCTGAAATCACGAGCTAGGTGGAACAATCTTTTTGCGTTTTGGGTAAGTGATTCGGCAATGTATATTGGCTGAGGTGGTACGTCGAGTTTTAAGTGAGTCGTATTTAGTTTGTTGTCTTGATTAGTCCGGTTGTGAGATTTTATCGACGTTAAAACTTTTTCTTTCAATAAAACGGACGAGAAATCTACTATGATGGATCTGTTGGCCACTTTATCTGACTTCAAGCGGAATATATCTCTAATATGAGTTTCTTCAACACTAATTTTTGTGGCTGTCCCAATTTTTTTTACCAAATTGATTAGATCACTCTTAGATTCATTTTTTTGGGTGGGAACGTTTCTTATCTCTATGGTGGTTTGCTTTTGAGTTCTCTCTAGGTTTTCTACTTTTAATTCCAATGTTTGTATATATGCTAGGTGCGTACGTCGCTCAGTCTCCATAGCGATTAGTTTGTTCTTCATATCCTCGTACTGCTTTGACATAAAGTCCATAGATTTTACTATATCACTGTTTTGCCTCTGAATATTATTTATGCTTTCCTGTATCATATTTTGTTGAACTTTGAAGGAAGCTAGCGAGTGTTTTAGATCAGTTATACTTACAGCCATCCCATCAATATTATTAGAGCTCTCATTTTCAGGTTCGATGACGGGCGCAGAACACGTATCCGCTTTGGCATTTTCCTGACGTGATGATGTAGATGCTTTTTTCGGTGGCATTGTAAACTCAGTTTAAGTCGGGCAGGAACACGTTAACAGTTAACACAGCAGATAGTACTTCACGTGAAGTAGTTGTATATTACAGTAGTATACCACGGAATAATGTATCGTTATATATGTAACTATAATAAAATGATATTAACCTTAAAATCTTACTAAATCTAATTATTTAACCAAGCCCAAGATTGATAGAGTTTTCAACCAAACCTTTTATAATTCATTCCAAACAAAATTCAATCATAATCCTCTATTTATCCGTACAAAAACAAAAAACAAATATCACTTAGAGGGATCCATTCAGCACCGTATATTTCTAATCCAACATTTCAATTTATTGCAATCCCGCAACGTGGTAGACTGATTCAGTTTGAAAAGAAAGATAGAAAATGGACCTGTCATGTAAGTTGCACTTTACTATTTACCTTGGGAAACAAAACGACGGTTTTGAAAATGGAACAACAATGCATTAAAAAAGCAACATGATTGTGGCAGTGACGTAGATGGTATAAAATAGGTAATTAACTGTGGAGGTTGTGGTATAAACAGATATCTAGGAATATTTAAACACTTATCAGGCGGCTCAAGGCCACCCAAAGAGCAATGGAAAGGGCTATGCTTGGAGTTTCCCTGCGAGATCGAATCAGAAATGCTGAGATCCGCAGGCGAACCAAACTAGCCGGCATAGCCCAAAGAATTGCCAAACTGAAGTGGCAGTGGGCAGGGCACATAGTTCGTAGAACTGACGGCCGATGGGGCAGAAAGGTTCTTGAGTGGCGACCACGAACAGTAGACGCAGCGTGGGCAGGCTCCCTACACGGTGGACCGACGATCTCGTGCGGGTCGCGGGGAACCGCTGAATGCGGGCAGCGCAGGACCGACTATTGTGGAGATCCTTGGGGGAGGCCTTTGTCCAGCAGTGGACGTCTTTCGGCTGATATGATGATGATGATGATGTCAAATAAATATTTTGTCTTATAAGTTAAGTAGTAAAATTGAGTTATTTTAATAGCTATTGTACACCGGATCCATATAATAAATACTTTAAAGTTAGCTGCTTTTAGTTATTCTCTAAAACATTGTAATTTTTCTGCAGATTTTACTTCCTTTGTTCATGAAATAAGAGTAAAATTGTGAATATTAAAACACGACCTGCATGAATGCACCGTAACGGCTCATAGAATGAACATTCTGTTGTAAAACTACGCGGCTTCGTGATATGAAAGTTCAACGGGTTATATTGCATTTTTGTCTACAGTACTTATCGTCTGTGTTCATTATTTTGTACGAAAACCGTGAACAGTGTATATTAGGATTCTGAACAGGTAGTTGATACGAAGGCTTATTATATTAATAATAATAATTATAATATCCTGGGATATTATTTACACACACTTACAAACTAAGAAGAGCTTGTACTATGGAAACCAGATAACTGATATACTACATATACGTGTGAAGATTGTTGTAAAATACAATACAATACAAATACTCTTTAGTGTACACCAAGATTTACATGTAAATTAAACAGTTGTTTTAAATATAGTACAATGGGCGGTCTTATCGCTAACTGCGATCTCTTCCAGACATCCTTAGGATAGACAAAACCGGCAAGAAGAACAATTAAACAAGTGATAGGGGTGTAGCAACTTAAGAAAGAAATATTAAATATAGCTAGACTAGTCTAGTAGATTAAGAGAGAATAGTGCTTAAAGTAACCTTGAAGTAACGCCTACAGCTCGTAGGTATTACATATATATATATATATATATATATTTATAATCATAATATATATATTAATATGTAATTTCAACTTATTGATATATATTATATACAACATACATATATCTAATAAATACTTATATAAATACATACATTATATTAGTGATAGGAGATGACGGTAACACTGTTATTATGCAATAATAACTATTTTATGTTTAAAGTACAATTAAAAAGCGTGGAATGATAAAAATATAATATAATACATAATCTTTTCTCTAATTTGGCGAATTTGCCACTTGCAACTTGCCCACACGCCATACTTGTGAATGGGGTTAATTGGTTGAATTGCTGTCGGGGGGCTTACTTAGATATTCATTTTGTGTAGTCATCGCCTCTAGTACACTTTGTGTGCCAGTTGTTTCTAAATCTGCACGAATACACCCACCATTTGATAGTCTTGCACTAGATGAGAACGGTTCTGAGCGTGCCTAACAGGAAATCACAAGCAGATAAAAATATCTAAACAAAAATTTCACAAGCAAAAGGCTAAGGTAGCGAGTCCAGAGTAACTTTCTGGGTTTCTTCTCCATGTCAACTGCTATATAAGCTAGAAAAAGCCGTCGATTAGTTAGGGTAACATCCTTGATGGCGAGGATTGCATTGGCTTCCTAACTATCTATATGTGGCATCGTAAGTCCGAAACGAATAGGGCGACTTCAATGCCGATTTTTTCGGGCTATGCCAATTCGCAAATACACAATATTTTAATAAAGAACTGATGTATTCAGAGGAAAAAACAAATATTCTTCTATGAATAAAAATAGGTAAAAGTTATATTTCCAAACTAAGAGCCGTCTACAGACATGAATATAATTGTTACGCCCCACCGAGACACGTACGTTGTTGGTGAAACTGCTACTCATGTTGACATCGATCGGATTCGCAGCCCCAGGAATTAGATTAACTAGATGTCTCTCAAAATCATAACACGTCTGGTAAATCTAATTCTTGGGGAAATAGATTAACTGAATATCTCTCTTATTAATGAAAGGTTCATATGTAGCATCTGAAGCGTATTTCTACAACGCGTGCATATGCGACACTGGCTTTTTCCATCGCATTGTCGTTCTTACATGTCGTTCTCTTTTATGAAATAAATAGCTAAATATATAGCTCTTAATGTAACGATATGTGTTTAAACGTGACCGAATTTACAAACATAATGTACACCCCTAAAAAATAGTTTAATATCACATCTTCAAGCCAAAAAAAAAGTCTAATGCTGTGTACTAAGACTCCCAAATATGCATATCTATAATTGCCGTTCTTGCACTAGACGCATCAAGCAATTTCCAATGACACTCTCAAGATCTTCGGTCTACCTTGTGCCCATCCACCTGTCCACTGGGAAATCTTTATGACTAGTGAGTCTTAAGGTTTTCCAGTGGGCACAAACAACGTCGTCAACATCTGCATGTGAATCAAATTAATCGTAGACATACCCCACAGAATTCTCAAGCTGAAGAATCAGTGAGTAACACTCACTAGTATTACTCACTGATTCTTCAGCTTGTGAATTCTGTGGGGTATGTCTACGATTAATTTGATTCACATGCAGATGTTGACGACGTTGTTTCTGCCCACTAGAAATCAAATTAATCGAAGACATACCCCACAGAATTCTCAAGCTGAAGAATCAGTGAGTAACACTCACTAGTATTACTCACTGATTCTTCAGCTTGAGAATTCTGTGGGGTGTGTCTACGATTAATTTGATTCACATGCAGATGTTGACGACGTTGTTCCTGCCCACTGGAAATCAAATTAATCGAAGACATACCCCACAGAATTTTCAAGCTGAAGAATCAGTGAGTAACACTCACTAGTATTACTCACTGATTCTTTAGCTTGAGAATTCTGTGGGGTATGTCTAAGATTAATTTGATTCACATGCAGATGTTGACATAATATGGACCAGTGCGGATAATAACCCAACCCACGAGGGCCCCGAAATAGTAGCGAGACAACTACCTGAATATTACAGCACTCTTATAGCTAAACAATTTGAAACGGGTTCCTCGAAAAATAAACTACCAAAATTAAAAACAGAAGACACGACAATATTTAAGCTAGTTAGGCCATTGGAGTAGTTAGACAAGTTCGTTGACTACTCAAACCATTTCAGTTCCATTTAAAAGGCCAGAGGACTTAGAAAGAGGCCGAGTGCGTCCTGCAAAGACTTCGTTGTTTGGATAGTTCAGGAACTTAGCCCGTTAGCGGTACACGGTTTCACAATCCGCTAACTCAAGGGAGTTTAAACACTTGTATTGTTCAAAAGATATCGATATATACTGTGCAAGGCTACTTGAAATTGGCCGAGTTCTTTTTTCATATGTTGCTACAAACGCTAGACTCTAAGAATTCCTACGCAATATTCATTGCGTGGCAATTCTTAGAAAGTAGTCAAGATCTATCATGCCATACCAATATATGTATCTGAAAAACTTTATTTAGAAGAAACTAATTATTCCACAAATCAATTATTGTCAACGTACAAAAATTTATAATTACAATATTTGTTTTGACTAATCATAAAAATGTCATGGAAAATGTGTAGGTAACACATTTTCTATGACATTTTTATGATTTATGTCATGGAATATGACATAAAAATGTCATGGAAAATGTGTTACCTACACATTTTCCATGACATTTTTATGATTTAGATTGTGTGTTTCGCTTTGATGTTATGAATAATGACTAAATTATAGTAACTTTATAGTTTATTAATGGTCTGATAATTTGTATTCCTCATTAGAATGGCATCATTAGAAGGCTAAAAGTCACCCAAAAAACAATCGAAAGGGCTATGCTTGGAGTTTTCCTGTGCGATCGAACCAGTGAATGATCGAACCAACCTCAAATGAAATGAATGTCAAATGAAAACCGCAGGCGAACCAATGTCACGACGGGCTATGTCCGAAGAATTATAGAAAGCAGTAGTGGCAGTGCGCGAGGGCGAGGTACATAGCTTGTAGAACCATCAGCCGTTGGGGAAGTAAGGTACTTCAGCGGCGACCACGAACCAGAAGACGCAGCGTGGACAGGCTCCATACAATGTGGACCGGCGACCTAACAAAGGTCGCGGGATGCCGCTGGGTGCGGAAAGCGCAAGACGGCAATTGAGGATATCCATGAGGGAGGCCTTTGTTCAGCAGCCGTCTTTGAGTGATTAGCATCTTTAAATCTGATCTTGTGTACGTACAACAAGATGTTTTTATTATATTAAATCAAATAAAGATATCTTCATCATCATCATATCGGCTGAAAGACGTCTACTGCTCCAAGGCCTCCCCCAAAGTTGCCGGTCTTGCGCTATCCGCACCCAACGACTTCCAGCGACCCTCACAAGACCATCGGTCCATCTTGTGGGGGGCCTGCCCACGCGGCGTCTTCCGGTTCAATAAAGATATATTCATGTTGATTTTTTAGTTTTGTTTTCTTATATAAGTGAATTATGTACTTTGATAAATGAATGATCTTAAACCAAATACATTATCACCATACGGTTGTAAAATCAACTAATATGATGTCAGTTTATGACTGACATTGACTGTTGGACGAAAGGATCTTTGAGGGAATATGCCATGATCGCACACTTGGCAGGCGGGTTTTCGATCGCAGTAGGATGGTCATAGAATTCAGCTTTCACAGCTGCAGCTCAATTCCTAGTACATATTCCGTCGGAACGATTTCCAATCTTCTTCTTAGCGTGTCGATGGCAGTCTAAATTAAGTCAGACCAGAATTCAGCTACGAGTTGAGCGTTGTCAGTAGCGTCCATTAGTTCTTGTAACGTACAGGCATTAGGACACGCAGGACATGTTAATAAGTGTGCCATAGTTCAACAGAACCACACTTGCACTCTAGGTTGGAAATGTTTAAAAATCCCCACCTGAGCAGGTTTTCCTTGCTTTGACCAACTTGGGTCCGGAGAGGATTTCCAATTACAACCCTGAACGTCGTCGTACCGTAGCTTAGCATAGCGACAAACACTCATAAATGAAATATCTTGGGACAACTAACGCACTGGAATCTGATCCCAAACTGGGAACAGTTCCATAGTACGCAGAACCTGTGTCAAGTTGGGGACCGACGACCTCTGGCTTAGCCACATTTTGTGTTTTTAATCCTGAATGTTAACTTCGAATAAAATTAAGATAGGCAAGCTGTAATAAATGTTCTTGAATCATTAAACAAACTTACAACCAGTAGAACACTAAATTTTATACAATTAACACGGAGGTTGTATTTACAAACAAGTGTTTCGCGTGCTTTGTATTTAATTGGCGTTTTCCACACAGTAGTCATAAATAAATTTAATGAAGGTCTGTTACAATTTTCTGGGGAAATCTTTTAAAATCAGGCAATTGCTTTAATACGTGGGTAACTGAACATGGTATAGTTTTTAGAGCTGTATTTTTAAGGTCAAGGATTTTGTTTTGGTCAAAAATATCACTGGACACTTTGATTTTGGAATAGAGATAAAATTGTATGATTTAATATTATGGAGAAGCCAGCTTTAACTGAATTGTCTTGTAAGTCTTACGGTAGCGTTTGCGATTCTTTATTGGGATTACTTTAGTTGGATATCCGGGACTTAAAACAAGGATATAATTATCTGAGATTGAGATTTTTTTTTTTATTCGAGACTAGTCCCTCCCTCTTACCCACCACTGCAACTTCTGTATACCAGGATCAACAATGGCACACAATGAAATGACACTGAGCGGTGAAGCTCAGGCATGTTCCCGGGAAACGCTTTAACTGTCTTGGATCCCGCAACGAGTTTAATCAGAAAGAGAAAAAGGAGGAGCTACAAAATGAATAGTTCCACTTCCCTCCAGAGCAAAGCGGGAGACAGAATGATGTAAAGAGGCTATAGCCTCATAAAATGAGAGATTTGCAACTAGAGAAGCCAGCTGCAAAAGCACCGCGGATCAATTTAAGGGTCCTAAGTGAGCTGTTATATTTGATTCCAATAGTAGGTATGGCAAAAGCGCTTAAACGCACGGAAGTTGTTCCTTGTTGCCACAAGATCCGTATAATAAACTACTCCAGATATTGGTTGCAAGCTGTTTAACATAATATCTCGCTGATTTTGCCAGAGATCACACTGGGTGGTTGAGTATTTAGAACATAACCACAGATAAGAACATCCTTAATATCTTTTTTGCTCGTAGACGATTGCGGGGGCAGTGACGTTCTCATGTGGTTACCACCAACCGGATGATGCAGCGTTGGCAGTCAGGCCCCTACAAGGTGGACCGATGTTCGTGAGAGGATCACTGGAAGCCGCTAGATGAGGGTAGCGCAAGACCAGCAATTGTGGAGATATTTGGAGAAGGCCTTTGCCCAGCTTTGGACGTTTTTAGGCTGATATGATGATGAATAATATCATAGTCAGGAAGGTACACCACGGAGATCACTTAAAACTGGTCTACACCTGATTCTGCCCAGCCTTCCTATCGTACTATAAGATGAGACGTATAATGCATATACACACACACATATAATTTCTATGTATCTCCTAGTAGTTGGCTACTTTCGATTATGATTGGCCTACGTAGTTGGAATTTTGCCAAGAGCACTATTGTTTAGATACCTAATCAATGTAGTAGGTAAAGGAAAAGAACTAAGAGGTAATTAAAGATAACTTCTAAGTAAAATAAATAAATACTTCGACTTCCAACGATGCCATTCCTTATATGTCAACATATTTTCCATCTAACTTTAAAACAGAATACAAATGAGGGCCATTATTCTTACAGACGCATTCAGGTATGACAGAAATAACTGCAAATAATAATTTAGCGGTAAATGTACCAATTACCTTTACCAAAGACCGTATGTAATGGAAAAAGTTAATAGTTCAACTTTAACGGAAAAATTGGATGTTAATAAAATGTGAAATGATAAGACATGTTTGATATTAACCCAAGATCTACACGATCTAGACTACACATGAACCAAATCGTTTGACAGATTTTTCAACGCATTCCATTCATCATCGAATTCATTCTTTAACTAATAGTAGGTAAGTTATTTTTTTAGTTTTCATAATGATAAATCTTTAGTATGTATTATTATATTTAAAATACAGGTGCCATACAAATGAAAATGACCAAAGGAAAACTTCAAACGTAACTGGCTTTGAAAGAAAGAGAGAAAGAAAATGTGTGTTCACACCTCTCTCTCTCTGTGACCCCTACAGTAAAATACGAAACGTAACTCCCTCTCTTTCTATCTTCACTAACTTAACTTCCGTTCGCCTCGCCTAATTACACTTCCCTAACGGTCTCGTCACGCTTACTCCCTAAGACAAGTGCGTGTAAAGAAGAGTCTTCATTACTCCTCTTTCATGACAACGAATATATATCATCATCATCACATCAGCCGAAAGATGTCCACTGCTGGACAAAGGCCTCCCCCGAAGATCTCCACAATTGCCGGTCTTGCGCTATTCGCATCCACCAGAATATATATACCTACATATAAAATTTCAGGAATTATTTTTGTTACACAGCTTGTAATACAACATTCCATCCCCGTCACAAGTTGAATACGTACTAGACAAAGTTTGAAAGATGTTCTTATATGTAACTTGGTTTTCCTTGAGCGGAGTTAAGCATTGGTCTTAAAACTTAACAAATCAATATGTGACGTATGGGCTCGTAAAACATAACATGTAGGGATATATTGAAATATCGTCGTTAGATTTTTTTAATTAAAATAGTGATTATGGTTACGGGTTTTCGCAGTTGCCTGGAAGAGACGGCGCGTAAGGATGAGGCTGCCATTTGTAACACGGTTGTGAAAGGTTGTATTATTTTAATTGTGCCTCGTGGTTTCGCCCGCGTTAAACTATTTTATAGATTATAGCCTGTGTGTTATTCGTATAAATAAGCTATATAGACGGTCACCGTAGCCTAGTTGGTAGTGCTCCTGCCTACGAAGCTGGTGGTCCTGGGTTCGAATCCCGGTAAGTACAAATATTTGTGTGATGAGCACGAATATTTGTTTCTGAGTCATGGATGTTTTCTATGTATTTAAGTATGTATCTATCTATATAAGTATGTATATCATCGCCTGGTACCCATAGTACAAGCTTTGCTTAGTTTGGGGTTAGGATGATCTGTGTTACATTGTCCCTAGATATTATTATTATTTATTATATAACTACAAAGTTTCATCAAAATCCGTTCCCTAGATTTTGCGGGAAAGAGTAACAAACATCCATACATACGTACGCACAAACTTTCACATTTATAATTTTAGTAGGATTATATTTTAATAACGCTCATACTTGGTAAATAAGTTTCTATATCATAAGACACACAATTAGTTGTCCTGTGCGGGAATCGAACTCGAAACAGCGTTGGGGTAGTAGTCAAGAGACCAGTTTAACCGTAAGTTATAGTTACTTCCTTTAGGTCTTTATTCTACAAACCACTAATTCTAGTGCGTCTTAAGTAAAAATAGTGCTTTCCTAACCATTTTTTAAATGGAAAATATTAGAATTCTTTGCAAAAGGGGCTCAAGTAGGATATCATATGGAAGAACTTCATTAAAACATTACAAAACATCACGGTCACCGTAGCCTAGTTGGTAGTGCTTCTGCCTACGAAGCTGGTGATCCTGGGTTCGAATCCCGGTAAGTGCAAATATTTGTGTGATGAGCACGAATATTGTTTCTGAGTCATGGGTGTTTTCTAAGTATTTATCTATCTATATAAGTATGTATATCGTCGCCTGGTACCCATAGTACAAGCTTTGCTTAGTTTGGTGCTAGGATGATCTGTGTGATATTGTCCCGAGATATTATTATTTATTATACTTGTGATAAAAAATGAAAAATAAAAATACCTATATCTCTTCTCCTGAAAGTTTATATATTACTAAAAGCTGCACAACATAAATAAGTTAACTGTTAAGGATGACAAAACTGTAAACATATAATGCACAAAAAAGTAAGTGCATTAATGATAATTCTTATAAGACTTACCTACTGATCAGGTTATCTCTGCTTTTCTATATCAAAACGGTCAAATCATAATTTTCATCTTGCGGGAGATAAACCTGCATATACCAAATAATATGTCTTGAAATTTAGAAAATACTACAAAACTAATATTATATTTCAATTATATTTATTCATTTATATTCATCCTACACATTCACAAATTAATCTATACATATAATAAAATCATAGGAAAATCAAAACTGCACATTGAATATTTTAAAAAAAGGATAATTGGGGCGTGATCTTGAATCGGTATCGAAGACAAAAATATAGTTTTTAGAATTTTTGTCTGTTTGTCTGTATGATTGTCCGGGCTAAACTCAAAAAGTACTGCATGGATTTACTTCAAATCTATACATATAATAAAATCATAGGAAAATCAAAACTGTACATTGAATATTTTTTAAAAGGATAATTGGGGCGTGATCTTCAATCGATATCGAAGACAAAAATATAGTTTTTGGAATTTTTGTCTGTGTGTCTGTTTGTCTGTATGTATGTCCGGGCTAAACTCAAAAAGTACAGCATGGATTTACTTCAAATTTTGCATGAATATTACTAAGAGGTCGGGTCAACATATAGGCTACATCTTATCACGCTATCACATACGGAGGAGGAGCTGTGATAATTTATAAACTTTAACGCGGGTAAAACCGCGGGGCACAGCTAGTATCAAATAACCATCTGTTAAAATACTCCACATCTATCACAAGTTTCTAATCTTACCCAGCTGTTGTAAACTGTATCTTACTACATAAAAATGGAATGTAACATATAAAATGGAGATGATATAAAACATTTTTGTATAGTATTGATTTAATAGTGGTTCTTCCTGCAACTTTACATCTCTGTCCCCCGAATAAATATTACAAGAACGTGATATGCCTTCGTACAAGACGCAAGGGTTTCAATACACCCTATTTTCCCTTACGCGTCTTACGATAACGGCGCGCTATTACTTCAGACCACCTCATGGGGATTTTTTATGGGATGGATGAGTTAGCCAATGCTGGTCAAGGTTGCGGATATTAAAGTCGAGATATATGGGAATGGACTTGCACCCTGTACCAAGTCTTGTCATAAGTTTAACCCAATCTTATATGAGGGTACTATAAAATAAATAATTTGACGGTAGTACTATTATTTAACGTCCTTACACTAAGAGGCTGACAACACGTAATTTTATCGTATTGACCAACGTTTACTGTTCATAATAAATTGATCTATTAAAGCAAGTAATCAAAATAGAGTTCCCATACAACATTTTTGCTGGCAAAATATTGTAATTATGACCAACCTCTTTTTTAAGGCCCCTGCCTTCAAAAACCGGCCAAGTGCAAGTCGGACTCGCCCATGAAGGGTTCCGCAGCAGCAAGTATTTCAGTTGATTAAATGAAAGGTAAATTGCGGTTTACGATTTATGACGCATAAAAAAAAACTACTTACTAGATTTCGTTCAAACCAATTTTCGTTGTTAGTTTACATGGTAATGTACATCATATATTTTTTTTAGTTTTATCATTCTCTTATTTTAGAAGTTACAGGGGAGGACACTCATTTTTCCACTTTGGAAGTGTCTCTCGCGCAAACTATTCAGTTTAGAAAAAAATTATATTAAAAACCTCAATATCATTTTTGAAGACCTATCCATAGATACCCCACATGACATATGGGGTATCTACGGATAGGTTTAGCCTTTACATTGTATGGATTAGATGAAAAAAAAAAATGAGTTTCAGTTCTATGTATGGGGAACCCCCAAAATTATTATTATTTTTCGATGTTTGTGTTAAAATCTTAATGCGCTTCACAGAATACATTTACTTACCAAGTTTCAACAGGACAGCTCTTATAGTTTCGGAAAAAAATGGCTGTGACATACGGACGGACAGACAGACCGACATGACGAATCTATAAGGGTTCCGTTTTTTGCCATTGGCTACGGAACCCTAAAAAGAGGTTGGTCATAGTAATGGCTATGCAGGTCGTACTCGCACCGACTAAACCTTACCTACCGAGGACTTCTCTTCGCACCTAATTAGGGGAGCCCAGGGAACGCGGGTATGTTGCTCCGGTGCCCCTTTTGTGCGCCACGAGGGCTCTAGATTGCCATACCCTATTCCCGACCGCTGCCAGTCCGGTACAGCGACTGCGCCACACACAAATCGGTGCCTGCTTGAGGCTGCCCGAATTATGACCATCCTAAATCAAACATAGAAATATTCTTTGATAGAATAAGAGAGAATTGATTGGAATAAAGAGTTATCAAAATTTATTCACAAACAGGAATGAAACCACGTTGTTAAAATGTACTGTCGGGTTCCTTATCGTTTAATAATTTTAGTGTAAAATAAAATAATAATAATTTATAATTATTTCTAGGTACATATACATAGTTAGGTACACGGATTGGGGTACACTACATTAATACAAAAAAAAAATATTCCGACAGTCACAAATACGAATTTCGATAACAAAATACCGATTTCCATCATTCCGAATGGTTCAAAATTCCGAATATTACAACTCCGATTTTATCTTTACTCCTATTTTTATAATTCCTATATTTCAATATTCCTTACGATTATAATTACTCTTTTCAAAACACCGAGCTTCAATAGATCGAATAACAAAAATCCGACTTAATGATTATTCGAAATATTAACAATACGAATAAAAATATTTTGTTTCCCTGGTCACACTTTTAACCTAACCTAACCCAAATGATTAATCAACAATAGAGGGGATCTGAAACTCGGCTGCTGCATGCAGCATGCAAACGTCGCGGGCCACCCCACCCCTCCGTGCCTACGCGGGCTTAAATTACACTCTAGGGTAGAGCAGACAAGACTACGTGAAGTCGGTTGTGCAGCGATTCGTTTCTGTCACCAAATTTTGTAGCATAACATGTTGACTTTTAGTTTATTCGAAGTATTGAAAATCGGAATGTCCTTTTTCGGACTGAGAACCCTTCGAGCGTTTGACTCTTCGAACGTTTGAAAATCGGAAAACGAACAAATCGTATTTACGACTTTCGGTAAAATTGATTTCGTGATTTTTAATAATAGACATTACAATTCTTAGGTATTATGAAATTCGGACTTTTGAAAATCGGAACATCGAAATTCGGAATTCAATATTTCGGAGTATTTGGGTGTTCCCCACAGATTGTAGGACATAATTTACAATAAGATTTATTTTATAATAGTAACGATATTTAGCTAACTTAAATTAAGTTATTGTCAAGGGTCATGTGTAGGTTTAATTATTAATTTTAGCTATATTTTTACTACATATATTACTTAACCGTCTTACAATCGCTATAGACCCTAAGTTAATACCAGAGCAGGCCGGCTTTAGACCAGTTAAGTCTTGCGGCAACCAGTCCCTAAAACTTGTACAACACATCGAGGACGGTTTTGAGGACAGAAAAGTTACGGGTGCTGTATTTGTTGACTTATCAGCTGCCTATGACACAGTTAACCTAAAGCGGCTGATGTGGAAAGTGGAGACGATCACCAAGGACCACAACTTTGTGAAGGTACTGCGTGAACTGCTACATAATCGCAGTTTCCAAGTCCATCTCCTACTTGATAAAAGTCGTTGGAGAACACACAAAAACGGCCTTCCTCAGGGTAGTGTCTTGGCCCCTCTTTTATTTAACATATACACCAACTACCAACCGCTGAATACAAACACGTCCCATTTTTTTATATGCTGATGACCTCGCTCTCACCTCACAAGCCGCCACGTTTGAGAAAGTGGAGGTTGACCTCTCAAATGCTCTTGAAAACTTGGCTGAGTACTATGTCAAAAATTCACTAAAACCTAACCCGAGCAAAACCCAATCTTGCGTTTTTCATCTGCGCAATAGAGAGGCAAGCCGCACACTGAATATAGTATGGAACGGAACGCCCATTGCACACAGTAAGTTCCCTAAATACCTTGGGGTTTCTCTGGATAGGTCTCTAAACTTCAGAAAAAACTGCGAAAATATCAAGCAGAAGGTACACTCTCGTAACAATCTCCTACAACGTCTAGTTGCAACCAAATGGGGAGCCTCGCCCGACGTTGTACGTACTACCGGATTAGCGCTCTCATTCTCTGCAGCTGAATACGCATGCCCGGTGTGGAGTCGCTCAGCCCATGCAAAGCTAGTGGATATAGCTTTAAACGAAACGTGTCGAACCATCACTGGTTGTCTTAAACCAACACCAGTTCAATTGCTGTATCCACTGGCAGGCATAGCTCCTCCGGCGGTGCGTAGAGCGGCGGCAAGCTCCAGCGAGAGATTAAAAATGGACAGTGACGCACGGCACCCATTGCATGATCACAGTCCTGTGTCACAAAGGCTTAAAAGTCGACACAGCTTCGTGAAGTGCGTCCTTCCACTGAGCGGAGAACTCTCACAGGCTAGATGCCAGCTGTGGCGAGAGTGTACCAAACTGCCTGTACCATTTGTTCCACCATCTGAAAGTCTCGCCCCTGGATGGAAACTGCCTTGGCTAGCCTGGAAATCATTAAATAGGCTTCGAACCCAGGTTGGTCGCAGCAGGGACAACTTGCTCAGGTGGGGTTACATTAATGATCGCCTTCAATGCAAATGTGGTGTAGTCCCACAGACAATGGGACATCTACTATCATGTAGCGCGTGCCCTTACAACTGCACGCTTAAAGATCTGATGGAGGCTACTCATAATGCGATTCTCGTGGCCAAGTTCTGGGACACAGTTTAGATTGCCATCGACTCGCTAAGAAGAAGACTACATATAGTCTGAATGGTTCTGTCTATATTAATGTACGAATTACAAGTTATTATTATGGCGGACCTTGTGTTTATAACGACGGTAGCGCTTTAATGCTACCACCGGATCCAATGCGCCCCAACTGAGAAGACCCAGCAAAACAAACTCAGCGGGTGTCTCTACTACCGGTATATTTATTATACCGGTGTATTTATTTTTACTATCATTATTCATTACACATCACACTGTGTTAAATCTTTTTCACATTGGCGAATATTGCCGCGCGGCCTACATTTTGGCTGAGCAAACTATTGGAAACCGAACATAATTATGTTCTGTAACATAATGATGACTTTCCCTTAAGGCAATGTCATCATCATCATGTCAGCTTAAAGATACTGACTGTTGGATATAAGGCTCTCACCATCTATTGCCGGTCTTGCGCGACAAAGATCTTGCGAGTCTTGCTGGTTGCGGGTAGTGCTTGATAATTATAATAATAAATAAAATAAAAAAGGTTTTTATTCACGTAGACTTTAAAAAAGCGCTTGTAAATAGTCAGAACATGTTTGTAGTAATACAGTTATTCTTTCTAGTTGCATATTACAGATATTTAGGTACACGGAATGTTAAAACATTTATACAATTTATTTTATAATATGTAGTAGCGATAATTAGCTAGCTTGTATTAAGTTATTGTCAAGGAGATTATGTTTAGGTTTAATGATTGAAATTTATATTTTACTACATATTGTCTGAATAATTATAACGGACCTTGTGTTTAAAACGACGGTCGCGCTTTAATGCTACCACCACATAATAAAAATTCGGCCATTGAGGATCACACATCATTAAAATGTGAGTGTAACTCGGTGAAGTACTTTCGCATGAAAACTACGTGTTATATCTTGTTGTCATTGTTCGGTAGTTTTCAGTATCTGGAAAACAAAAAGTAGAATAAAAAGTTTAACAATAGTTTATGTTTTAATCATTCATCTTTGTATCCCACCTTTCTTACTCGTTGTAAACATAATTTACGATTTCATACTACCGCTTGCCATCGATTTCTTAAGTCTCAATCACACGGGCCCTTTATAAAAGGAGTGGATAAGTTTTCTAAATTATCTAACATGCGCGAGTGATGGGTTTTGCCAGCAGCCAGTTACCACCAGGTGGACTGTTTGATGACTATATAGAACTTAACTAAACAACTAGAAAAAACTAAATAGCAACACGTAATAAAATAAAATTTACGTAATATATTACAACACACATGTTCTAACTATTTACAAGCGCTTTTTTAAAGTTTACGTGAATAAAAATCATTTATGTTTTTATTCACGTAGACTTTAAAAAAGCGCTTGTAAATAGTCACAACATGTATGTTGTAATATAATTAAGTATACATAATTAATTCTAGTTACATAGATATTTAGGTACACGGATTGTATGAAAACATTTATAAAATTTATTTTATAATAGCAATAATATTTAGCTAGCGTGTTTAAGTTTAAGTATCGAAATTTATAGTTTAGTTATATTTTACTACATATTGTCTTAAATTTTTATACCTAATATGATCTGTGCCTTTAGCACGAGTTCCTGCAGTTTACTTACTCGATCACACGTACAGTTTCGTCCCATACATTGAGCAGGCGCTGGTGCTCAATGTATGGGAGGAAACTGTACGTGTGATCGAGTAAGTAAACTGCAGGAACTCGTGCTAGAGGCTCTGACTGCACGTGTGGCGCAGAGGCTAAGACAGTCGCCACGCCGCTTTGTGCCCCGGGTTCGATCTACGCGCTGGACAACCATTTGTGTGAGCCATAAATAATTGTTCTGAGTCTGGATATAATTTTTGTCCGTCTATTATATGTTTCTAAAGTATCCCACGACACAGGGAGTAGATTCCTTAGTGCGGGCGTTGTCTGTAAAAAAAAGTAATCTCTCATTTGAATTCGAATCACAACAATAAATGATCATTACTAATGTTACCTATGATGATATTATACTTTTTTATTTTATCGTTAGGGCACTGATTATGAGTGTCAAAGTTGTTGCAGTCAAAGATGTTGAGGATTTTTGATGTCAAACATCTATAGCCGCACGTAAAACAGATTTCTGGCGTGGCGACGCGTCGCCACGCTATAAGATAGTAGTGCCATGCGCAATCGACTTTTTATTTTGTCATTATGACATATTTAGTTCCTATCACAATATGTTCTTTTCTGCATATTACTTTTACAAAATAATGTCGATGTTTCACATCTGCCAGGCGTCCCGTGACGGCTCACATTTTTTTTGACGTCTAACTCACTGTTTAGGAAGTCTTCTCACACTAATATTATAAAAGCGAAAGTTTGTGAGTGTGTGACTGTGTATGTTTGTTACTTCTTCGCGTCTAAACGGCTAGAGCGATTTCAATAAAATTTGGTATGGAGTTAGCTGCCAACCTAGATTAACACATAGTTCTTTAGTTAATAAATTAGGTTAAATAAATTTGCTTTTATAGTAATTTTCAATCATTACGTATCGTATGTTTATTAACGAAATGGTAATATTAAGTAAATGTCAATATTAGATTGTAAATATTTCAATTCCTACGTTTTGGACGTTACATTACTACCCTTATCTTGAAGACATTCGCTAATTCTGCTTATTGTATATTCAAAAGTTGTCTTGAAGCGATAAGTCCGCCTGTTGTATAATTTACTGTCAAAATCTACTATCTTCCCTGTAATCGGTATGCAATAAAGAGTATTTATCTTATCTTAACTTAAAATATATTAACTTAGCCAATGATTACAGATTTTACTTTTATTAAAATGAGACGTCTTGTGTAATTACAAAAAGGATTGGACCACAAGAAATGGAGAATATTAACTAAAAGCGTCTACTTATTTAAAATTCAGTGAGACAATTTCAGCCCGTTATATTAGATGATATCATTTAAATGCGACATAAAGTCACCCTCCTTTTAGTAGATGGATAATTAGTCGCGAATAAAGTTTAACAACTCGGAAGAAAAAAGAAAATGTTTTTGTTTTTTTTTTTACTAATAGGTAAGTCTAAAAGCAATAGGTAAGTATTAGCTCTCGAAGACGTGCCAGATGGTGGGATATTCGGTTGCTTATTAAAATCCTTGACATTTAGGAAACCTATATCTGTTATTAAAAATAACATTTGAAGTTCTATAAATATTTTATGGGAATGGGACTGCCTTAAATACTTATTTTATTTTAATTTAATTATTTGTTTTTAAAGTGAATTATATTAAAAGCGTTAACCTATTGCTGTTATCGATATCGAGCAACAAAATCACGTTTGTTACATGGCTCCCATGCAACAGACGTGATTTTTTTGTATTAATATCATTCTGTTTTTTAGTATTTCTATATAGCGGCATAAGAAATAGATCATCTGTGAAAATTGCAACTGTCTCACTATCACTGTTCATGAGGTAAAGCCTGGTGACAGGCAGACAGGTAGCGGAGTTTTAGTCCATAGTTATTTTGACCCCCTGCTATTTGGTATCCAGAGAAGATTTTGTATATTATACGTTTGTTTAGTGGAACATTATAAAAAGTAGTTAAGTGTACTATTAAAAGCTACTAAGTATAGGTTTTTTTTTTCAGTTAAAGATACTAAATTATATGAACGTACAGCAAATTTTGTAAAGGTGCTCTGCAAACGTCTGATTAGAACCCAACTCTGGTCAACTTTTGACGGCATTTAAGCCTCCTAACCTAGACTGACTCAAAGCAAACTTTCTACACATGCCGTCTGAACACCGGCGAAACCCTAATTGAAATGACGTTATGGGCGAAAGACAAAAAGTAAAATGTTTTGTAATATATTTAACGAAGAGACGAGAGAAAAATAAGGTCAATAATCGATCTGGTTCAGTGAACGTTTCATATAGAAAAAAATTAACGAAAAAAATATTACATTGACGGCCGCTATGCCCCAGTTGGTATTGACCTTGCCTTCTGATCTAAAAGATGCGGATTCGATCTTCGCACATAGATACGTACCACCCGTCTCCACAAAATAAGTAACTCTTTTATAGGGCAATGTGCAAGATTCTATAGAAAACTTCCCAGTGATACCAGAGAACTATCTACGAATAAGTTTAAAAGAAATATAAAAGCCACATTGTGTAGCAGGGCTTACTACAAACCTTCTGCTTATTTAAGTGACAAAACGGTTCGGGATTGAGTCGCTATAAATTAACACATTTAAGTTCAATGTAATTTTATGTCAAGAAATAAATAGTAAAAAAAGGATTCCTACTGGGTTTTCCGGCAGTACTTCTGAGTAGCTGCCACGTCACGCACTGCATAATAGAATAAAAACAATTGACGATTCCACACAAATGTAATATTTTTATAACATTTATTTTACAATTCATGAATTGCCTTGATCTGGGTGTCTGCTGTGTATTATATGTATGTATTCTGTGGCTGACTTTAATAATTTAATACACTGATCATTTTATATTCTACTTTAACCCCATTAAAGCTCACATAATGAGGATAAAACCCCGTGTGGCCAAAAAGTGACAATGATATTTGTCTGGTAAGAAAACAACGAGTAATATAACAAAATAACGAGTCTGAAAGTTGGTGGTGTTATTGTCCGGTGAAGCAGTTAAATCCCCGTCGGTTCTGCACCTGCCATCTAGTCGTCCCAGCAGATCATTTAATCAGAGAATAAAAAGTACATCCGCGTGCACTGTAATATGTTGTACGTAGATGGCTAGCCTCCATTGAGACTGACCGGCCTGGAGCTACTTTGATCGATTTTTCTACAACCAAGTCAAATCAGTCCTATGTAGACTCCGTTATCGTGTGGATGGTGGTGGTGGTGGAAGGAAAATTACATTCAACTTTATTTGAGCTTACTGTAGACTACTGATACGCTCAGAAAATTAAACCACAGCTATACCACAATATTTTGGTAAATTATTTGTCTTAATCTAAATTACAAAGTAAATGTTGCGTCATTTATCAAAATTTCGTACCTAATTTCAGAAATACTTACCTGGTACTCAACCTAAATTAGATATTTGATTTATGTCTCAAAATTTTCTTCCTCCGTTTCTTTAGGTTACTATGTTCCTATCTTCCCAATATTTATGGTCGAGATAAATCTAAAAAAAGACTTTAATAACCAGCTGAATATCTATATCAGGAAAAGCACTTAGTTATTAATGCAAAAGCTTGGAGAAATATCCACTAATCAAATGTTCAATGGGTGCATTTTTTTGAAAATCTTGCTCTTTTATATTAATAGATATTATTCTATAGATAATGAATTCATCTCCTGTTAAAACCAAATAGGGCCTAAACTATATTAAAATACAAAATTGTATGCTTCAAGGCCTACCTGCTAGTATGCTGGTAGCGTTTGTATCTCACATAAAAAGTATTAAATACTAAGAATTATTCTATTATTATAAGCAGCCTGAGGTCAATAAGATAGGAGAGTGCGAGGCAGAAAGCAGAGTGCACACCCTGATTGGCAGGAAATGCCTTTTCAATTCACCATAGAACATTAAATATATGATTTTCCTGTTTCAATTCAGTAATAAATATTATTTATCAGATGGCAGTGGTTATTCTAGTGACAGAGTTGTTCAAGCCACTCACGAGCAACTATTAAATTAAATTAACATTTTCGAACAAACATACTTCTCTTGATACACACTTGGCATAGCTTTCGCATGGACGGAGTCATACCACAAAATCCTCCCTTTTAACTATTTCCATACAGAACTCTGAAAACGGTATGTTATTCTGACATCACTTTGTATCCCTGTATCACAAGGTTTTTATTAGCATGAAATTCATGGACACAAATCACACCCAGACTAAGAACAACTATGGATGGGTCTCCTGTATGGGAATATAATTAGAAACACGAGGACGCCAAAGTAGTGGCTAGGGACTATCTTAACCTCTACGCCATAATTATGTGTAGTCGATCTATACCCCATATGTCAGACACCTTTAAAATAATAATAATACTCGTATCTAGGGACAATGTCACACAGATCATCCTAGCCCCAAACTAAGCAAAGCTTGTACTATGGGTACCAGGCGACGATATACGTACTGATATAGATAGATAAATACTTATATACATAGAAAACATCCAAGACTCAGAAACAAATATTCGAGCTCATCACTAAAATATTTGCACTTACCGGGATTCCAACCCAGGACCACCAGCTTCGTAGGCAGGAGCACTACCAACTAGGCTACGGTGACCGTCAAAATGATTTGTTTAAATTGAAATGTGGGTGGGAATCGAACCTCTGCGTATCTGGCCCCATGTGTGTTAACCACCACCACGGCTGCGCCACCACACCCCTAGTGTTCGGATTTAAATTTATAAAATATATTATAATTAACTTAACGCGATCTTACCGAAACCTGCACGGCTAAGATGGCTGGTATGACAATACTTAGATTGGACTATTACCACAACTATTATAATGACAGATAGTGATTATGACTTATTAACTATCGCAGTTTTACAAGTAACTATGACTTCATTTTATTTTTTTCAATTTTAATTATAATTAGCAGAAACTAAATTTCAGACATATTAAAATGAGTTTTATAGATTTAAGTGCGGATGGGAATTAAACTTAAGAAAAAATAAAAACATTTATTTATATAATATTATTTAAAAATAATCGTATTGTTTATTCAGCATTTGTGTTTACCTTTCTTTTTTTTAAAGACAACCCGCATCAAATCTAATCCCTGTGTCGTGGGGTATTTTACAAACATATAATAGATGGACACAAATTACATCCAGACTCAGTACAACTATTTATAGGTCATACAAATAGTTGTCCGGCGCGGGACTCGACCCGCGACACGAAGCGGCTAGGCTATAAGTATCTGCTAACCAACTCCTTTTAATATTATAATGTAGACTTCCCATAGAACTAAAACACGAATGCAGCTACCTTAATAACATTAAATGACACAACTGGGTGTTGACGTCTGCTGTATTTCACGTCCACCGCGTCGCTACATCCGTTCGCCTTTTTATATGGATGTCACATTGTGGCATATAAAGTGTACAAAGATGGACGGCGAACGAATGTTATTACCTTATACAAATACTTGCTTATTTACAGTTTTTGGAGTCCGTACCGACGCTAAATGAATGAATAAAGTTAAGAAATTATAGATAATAAGAGCTAGTTTTTATAGCATATATATATATATGCCTACAAAGCTGGTGGTCCTGGGTTCGAATCCCGGTAAGTGCAAATATTTGTGTGATGAGCACGAATATTTGTTTCTGAGTCATGGATGTTTTTGCTATTTATATAAGTATTTATCTATCTATATAAGTATGTATATCGTCGCCTGGTACCCATAGTACAAGCTTTGCTTAGTTTGGGGCTAGGATGATCTGTGTGACATTGTCACGAGATGTCCCGATATACATATATATATTTCATTTTTTTAACAACTAAAACATAAAATAAAACTACAAATACAATTTTTTCTTAATTCGCTACAAACGTGACATGTGTGCCTGAACTAGGTAATCCTGTATTTAAGGCAAAGAAGTGCTAGTATTAATTAAATCTAAAAATAGTCACTTACTTAATATAATTATAATATACGTGATATGGTGATTCTAACAATGGTTGCAAAAAGGTAAAAGCGTGTACTTGGGTTACATACAATGTTATTGAACCCAAACAATTGATGCGTATGCTAATTTACAACAATTACATCATAATGACTTTGTTGGTTTCACATTCTTAAACATCATCAATTTCTTTACATAATCAATATATTAAAGCAGTACAAAACAACTTTAGTTCAAAACGACTAAAAGCACGCATATATATAAGCACTATAGAGAATAGAAGAGAGGGATGACGCACTTTTTAGCGATTATATTTCCTTAAAAAATAATATACGAGGTATAATAAACGGTTGTATAAAATAAATAGCTGTAAGAATGCCGATTTTTGTTTATATTAATCTATCTATGTCCCGCGGTTTCACCCGCGTTAAACGTTATCAATTAACCCATGTGTTATTCGGATATATATGCTATAGATATAACTACAAAGTTTCATCAAAATCCGTTCCGTAGTTTTTGCATAACAAACATCTATACGTCCAGTCATAAAAGTCCGCATTTATAATAGTTTAGTAGGAAAATCTCAAGTCGAAAGTCTTCGACCAGTGTGTGTTGTGTTGACCAGTGATGACTTACGGAACAGAGACGTGGTCGCTCACTATGGGCCTTATCAGGCGGCTCAAGGTTACCCAAAGAGCAATGGAAAGGGCTATGCTTGGAGTTTCCCTGCGAGATCGAAACAAAAATGTTGGGATCCGCAGGCGAACCAAAGTAACCGTCATAGCCGTAAGAATTGCCAAGCTAAAGTGGCAGTGGGCAGGGCACATAGCTCGTAGAACCGACCGCCGCTGGGGCAGAAAGGTTTTCGAGTGGCGACCACGAACCGGAAGACGCAGCGTGGGCAGGTCGCTGGAAATCGCTGGATGCGGATAGCGCAAGACCGGCAATTGTGGAGATCTTTGGGGGAGGCCTTTGTTAAGCAGTGGACGTCTTTCGACTGATATGATGATGATGAGTAGGATACATACATTTTACTACACTCTAGAAGAAGTTGGGGGAAAACAAAGGAGAACTTTCATGCTTCAAATTAGATCAGATCAACAATTAGCTGCACTTTACAGATTAGACTTGTTATTATCCTGATATTAACTACTGCGGGATGATTAACTACTGCTGGAGGAATTGAGGGAGACCTATCTCCCTCAAAGGGTTCCACAACGTTACCATTTACTTTTTTTTTTAAATCTACACCCGTATTATTCAGATTATTTATTTCGTGGTAACTGAGTAGTTTGTAATATAATGTAAATTATTAAATGATTCCTTGATATATCATCACAGAATACCTCTTAATTAATACGTGGAAAATGTTGTAGTTATTACATTGATTTTGTCTTATATACCTACTTTACTAATAAGTGTTATATTTAGTGTAATATCGTTTTTGTTTCCAAAAAAAATAAAAAAAAAATAAAATGCGCATTTTATTTTTTTATGGCAAACAGAAAAGTTATTGGAATAGCTTTTCTGTTTGCCATGGTCGCCGCGCTTGACATGCGTGTTGGCGACTGCAAATAGACGGTAGCTAGTTCACAGGTGATGCTGCTTAACTACCTGCTATCGTGCCATCTCCTTTAGTGACCTCTTACGACACCCACGAGATGTAATGGGGTGGCCCTGTTATGCTTACTGGGCCGGGAACCACACAGTATTGCTCTTGAATTGAATTGATTGATTGGAGAACTACAATTAGGCATAACGGAACTCTTCACGAACACGAACGATTCACCAGATCTGACGTCGTCTCGCGTCTCTGGCTAATCTACATTAATTAAGTCAGTTATGGATTCACAATAAAACTTGTCCTTGTTCATCTATACATATAATAAAATCGTAGGAAAGTCAAAACTGTACATTGAATATTTTTTTAAAAGGATATTTGTGGTGTAATCTACAATCGATATGTGTGTCTGTTTGTCTGTATGTATGTAAGTTCTGCATGGATTTACTTTAAATTTTGCATGAATATTATTAAGAGGTCGGGTCAACATATAGGCTACATATTATCACGCTATCACCTACGGGGGAGGAGCTGTGATAATTTATAAAATTAAACGCCGGTAAAACCGCGGGACACAGCTAGTATGAAATAAAACCAGCCTAGTGCGAGTCGGACTCGCGCACGAAGGGTTACGCACCATTATCTATAAAAACAAGCAAAAAATATATGTTAAACCGGCAATATATCATCTGTGAAAATTTCAACTGTCTAACTATCACGGTCCATGAGATAAACCAGGCTTTATCTCATAGACCGTGACAGAGGGACAGACAGACATCAAAGTCTTAGTAATAGGGTCCCGTTTTAACCTTTGGGTACTGAACCCTAAAAATCACCGTGTATAATACACGTAGCCGTGTGGTTTCCGACCCAGAAATAATAACAGGACCACCCCATACCATACTGTAGGTGCTGTAAATGGCGACTAAGGGATAGACTAGGTAGCCGGGCAACACCACCTGTGTATTAGCTACTTCCTTACTGCGGTCGCCAACTCTCATACCAAGCGCGGGGACTACGGCAAACTCCTCCAAATAACAACGCTAAAGAAATATCTGTTTGTCCATTCAATAAGTGGGAATGAGGTGGTATTATTCTTTCTATGCTACGTTTATCTGATGGGACGACTAGCTACAAAAGCTGAGGTAAAGGACCATCAGCTTTACGTGCTCTTCGAGGGACGAGGTTTTATACCGCCAACTTCCAGACTTACGGGCTGATACTGAAAATTTTCTTTACAATAATAATCGTAAATCACTTTATGGCATGACCCAGGATTTGAACCCAGAAGTTAGTCTAACAAGGCAGTCTAATCGTTACTCTATGGTTAGGTACGTATATAACAATAGCAGCTCCCATGATCCAAAGGTATTAAGCTATTTACTAAATAAATATCACACTAATATTATAAAGGTGAAAGTTTGTGAGTATGTATGTATGTTTGTTACTTCCTCACGTCTAAACGGCTCACTATGGGCCTTATCAGGCGGCTCAAAGTCACCCAAAGAGCAATGGAAAGGGCTATGCTTGGAGTTTCTCTGCGAGATCGAATCAGAAATGTTGAGATCCGCAGGCGAACCAAAGTAACCGACATAGCCGTAAGAATTGCCGAGCTGAAGTGGCAGTGGGCAGGGCACATAGCTCGTAGAGCCGACAGCCGTTGGGGCAGAAAGGTTCTCGAATGGCGACCACGAACCGGAAGACGCAGCGTGGGCAGGCCCCCTACAAGATGGACCGATGATCTTGTGCGGGTCGTTGTGGAGATCTTTGGGGGAGGCTTTTGTCCAGCAGTGGACAAAAGTCTTTCGGCTGATATGATGATGATGATGAAACGGCTGGAACAGTTTTAATAAAATTTGGTATGGATGGAGTTAGCTGACACCCTGGATTAACACATAGGCTATAATTTATAAAGTTTAACGCGGGTAAAATTGCGGGGCACAGCTAGTACTGTATATTTTGTAAATATGTATCATGCAGCAGTGGTTTACGTAAGTACAGTTTAAAAGTTTGTGGACGTGCTGAGAATGCTGTTGATGTTAGCCGTAATCCTGTGCTCTAGAGACTCACTCCGCAGTGCATATCCAGGTGTAGTTACTCGGTTTTATTAACTTCAACATTTCTCCATAGTTTTACCCGATTTTCTTTAATTTAAGCAAAACATGAGAATGTTCTTAATTTGACTGGGTTTCTGTAAATATTCTACTTAAAAAATATTATGTATATATTTATGAAACAAATTTGACCAATAATTTTTATTTAGAATAATACATTCATAGCCTGCTAATTTTATAAAGCTCTCAGTGTAACCTGGTTACCAGAATGATGCATTAAACTGCTATCTGACCTTGAAGTACTCGGGAGTCGGTAACTAAGACCAGTTACCTAATTATATTCTGCTTACGATAACCTGTAATGATGGGCATAGATGCTTATCATACTTGATATGGAACCTATAGGGAATCGGGGTCCCCAAAGCATGAAGATTATTAGGTACCTCAAACAAACAGACCCCGAAACTAGTCACCGGTTTTTTATATCCTTCTGGTCGAATGACAGCTGGCGACCAGTTTAAAGGGAGAATAGTCAATTGTGTGAGACATATTATATAGGTCACAAGTGTGTGCGCAGGCGCAGGTGCACTTTCTATTTCCTATGTCTAACTGACACAACCGGAAAGAGGTACGAGACTGACGGCTTTATTTGCTCTTCGAGGCACGGGGTTGCAACACCGCTAACTTTCGGTTCTAGAGCTGATACTGAGATTTCATTTTGTCTGGGATGGGAATCAAACACGCGACCTCCCGCCCACAAAGGCCTAAGCGGGTCACTTGTATATTCCGGGATTTATAGCTATTTAATTTATTACCCTAACCGAAATTAGCACCTAGTACCTCACGATTTGCAGTGGAATACGACTCTCTACTAGGTCATTAAAGTAGCGATCTATAGAATAATACTTTACGTTAATACTCCCGGAATAGAAACGGAATATAAAATCCCTTTGGTCCATTTTGTCATTATACTATAAGTGCAGATGTCCAGAAACGCTGGAACAAAGCTGGAGTAATCCTGTGTCGAGGACTTGCATTACAATGTTCATACAAATAGTGTTGTGCACAGGTCCTCAATGTCGATAAATGTCTAAGAATTCATTAAATTTGTCATGCCTCGCCTCTGAGTGTAAACAGATGTGGGTATGTTTTAAATTAGGCTTTACAATCTGTCTAGGAAAAACATATTAAAATAATAAAAGCTGTTCTTATATAATGTATATTAGAATAATCTTAAATTAAATGTACAATTTAATGTATGTCATATATTAAATTGTACATATTCCACAGATCCTTAGTGCGGGCGATGTTTAAAAAAAAATCTTAATTGAAAGAGTTTTTTGAAAAGTTCGCCCGCACTGAGGAATCTAATCCCTGTGTCGCGGGGTACTTTACAAACATATAATAGACGGACACAAATTACATCCAGACTCGGAACTACTATTTATGGGTCACACAAATAGTTGTCTGGCACAGGACTCGAACCCGCTACACAAAGAGGCGAGGCGACTGGCTTAGCTGCTGCGCCACACATGCATTATTTTAATATAGATAATAAAGGAACAGAAGAACAGAGCCTATATAGATATGCAACATCTTTAGACTATAGTTTTATAGTATTTTTGTGTGTATCCCGTTAAATTTTTAAGGTTTATCATCACAAAACCGTTTTATAAACGTTTTGTTTATGGTTTTGTGGAGTTGTCATTCTTTTCTCAAAACAAGTATGTGTTTTCCTGTACGCACCAATTTTTTTAATAATTAGTCTAGTCAGCGTGTTTTTCCACAGCAGTGGTATTAGATTTTCAAGTTTAAATTCAAGCTCGGCAATAAAAACAATAATTAGGATTTTCCTATTACGAAGAAATGTCAGTAGCAAATAATACGGAATTTCACATTATATTTAAAAACGTAGATTCTAGGTATACCTAAAGTAGGTTTAGTTCTATAACGGGGAACAAATTTACAAAACGTTCGATTGGTGTCGATAAAGATCGTCTACATTTATCAGCAGCAGCAGAACTTCACTAATATAAATACAGTTGGATTCAACTTAAACTATGGTTCTAAGGATACAAAGCCAACTGGTTTCAAAAGATAATTAAAACGAACATTGAGATTTTGTATTAAAAAGTAAATGCTTGCTTTTAAGGGGTCCGTACCCAAAAGGTAAAACGGGACCCTATTTCTAAGAGTTCGCTGTCTGTCTGTCCGTCTGTCACCAGGCTGTATCTCATGAACCGTGAGAGTTAGACAGTCGAAATTTTCACAGATGATGTATTTCTGTTGCCGCTATAACAACACATACTAAAAAACTATATAAAATAAATATTTAACGGGGCTCCCATACAACAAACGTGAATTTTTATAGATAATGGTACGGAACCCTTCGTGCGCGAGTCCAACTCGCACTTAGCCGGTTTTTTTATTTTATTTAAGCGTCAGACCATGGTTGTAGTATTCGAAATTAACTATACATAATCGATTCTAGGTGCAGATATAGACCCGAGACTGGTATAACAACATCAAGAATGACGTCCACTGCTGGACTAAGGCCTACCCAAAGATTTCCACGATGTAGTTGTGTCCATTATTTTGGGGGATACTGCCATAATCGCCACGCTTGGCAGACGGGTTGGCGATCGCAGTACGATGTTAATAGTACACAGAGCGAAGTTGCTGCCCGTTCTCTGGTAGATATTGTATTAATCTTTTTAAATTATTTAAGCAAAGTAATAATAGTTAAATAGCAATTATTTAGTTAAATAGTAAATTTTATTAATTATACATACCTACTCAAATATATAACACTCAAATTGCGCTTTTCTAGTTATAACTTTGTACAAACCGCGAAGGAATAATTTTCAATTCACAAGGGTTAGTTGGCAAACATTTATTAAAATTGTAGAGGTTTTATCAAAGAAGAATAATATAATTAGATATTTTTAAATGCTGGTTCGCTTTGTAATAATGTAACAATACATGATGAGATACAGTACTTATATGCAGCAAGAACCATATTTGCACAACCTCTATAATGAACTCAAGACATTATAAATGAAAGTATATACATTTAATTTTAATATGAATATAATCTGTTACTTCTCAATGATGACGTGGGCGTTCCTTTATAATTGTTACAGAATAGATTTTTGACGGATATTAGTACACATAGGGTTATTCACATAAACTAAACTTAATCTCACTGATATTATAAAGGCGAAAGTTTGCAAGTGTGTGACTGTGTCAACGTGTATGTTTGTTACTTCTTCACCTCTAAACGGCTGGAGACATTTTAAATAAAATTAGGTATAGAGTTAGCTGACACCCTGGATTAACACATAGGCTATAATTAATATAGTTTAACTCGGTGAAACCATAGGGCACATCTAGTCATTATAGTAATATTGGATGATAATGTTGAAATTTGTCGGGTATGTCATGCCGGGATCATTCCGGTTGTTCTAGGCAGGATAATCCAGCAACTTGCTATGCAATACAACCTTGTGACAGAGTCATTCCATACTTTTGGAAATTTGTTCCAGAGCGAGTTCTGGAGAACGGTCATGTCACATCCCTCATCACTGATAGGACTAATGTTGCCAATACGTTTTGGTGGATCGCCACTAGGGCCTAGAAGTGATCGTCGGCATTGCCGTCCCACATGATGAAAATCTTGTTAACTTACATTGATCTAGCACGCGAGAATGTTGACATGTGGGAAATCGATTCTGCGGTCATTGTACCGATTGTCCTTTCTGCATATGGTATGATTGTCAAGGGCCCCCACCGTTATCTTAGGATTGCGTTAGGCAGTGAGTCAGGTCAGGTTCAGTAGGAGGTACTTTTGCAGACGACGCTAATTGTGAGGAGGTTCCTCTCTATGGAGTATTGCTGATGAGGCTTTTTTATGTTGATAAATGTATGCTTTCTGTATTATTTTCGCAATATTTATTAATGTTTAAAATAAGAATAATATGAAACAAACAAGAAGAAGAATATCGAATTGTGAGTAACTGACTCACATAGACGGAACCATGTATACCCGGTGTAGTAAAATATATCCTTGTCTGTAAGTATTAAAAATTGGTATTTAATCATTGAAATAATCATTCCAAAAAGAAAACAAAAATAAGTGAGTTATTTATCGAAGCAATGGTTAAGTAAAATAACTAGTTTATTTAAGTTATTGTCAGTTTGATGATTTTAATTTTTAAAAAATTATAAAATAAAAAAATAGTAAAAATTATATAAACCTTGTACAATGGGCGGTATTAAGCGATTTTTTTCAGAGAACCGTTGGAAGCATAGGAGCTTTATTAAACTGTAAGTGTAATAACATTTGTGTCATAAATAAATACAGAAGGATTCGCGTAACATTCAGCCAGAACTTCGGTCTACAATCAGAAACTTAACGAATATTGCCGTTCACAACACGTTTTCTTCTTGGTGTTATAAAAGGGAAATATAATACTTTCTGGGAATCGTTTGATACTGTTTAAACGACTTGAAAATAGAAGTAGTTACTCAATTCAACTATATCCTGTTGTTTTTTTTGTATATTTTACTCATTTTTTCTGGCTTTTGTGAATCGATTATGATAATTATTTTTATTCAATTAGATATGGGTTGACGAAGGTACCATAGAATGACGGGCCAGTGACGTGGTTGGTAGATTCTTGCTTTGCACGCACGCTGCGCTGGTCGTGGGTACGATTCCCACCCAGGACAGATATTTGTGCGCATGAAGATGTCTCTTTGTCCTGAGTCTGGGTATAATTATTGTAAAAAGTAGGTGTTAAAAATGATGAAGTTGACCTCTCCCTAAAACTAACTTTGTGTAAATACGTAGTAAAACAAGAACCATGTTCTGACTATTTACACCCGCTTTTTGAAGTATATGTGAATAAAAACATCTTGTTACTTAATTTATTACGACGTTTGAGCAATGATCGACGCGATGTGATGTTAGATAACGTCAAACCGGCGCCGATTTGTATTCACAAACGTATTTAATATATGACTTACTACACTACGTCGAAATTAATAATAATGTTATTCGGATGTGTGGTTGAAATTTTTTTCGTATTGTGAAATCCGCCATGATAGGTACTGGTACGCCATGTGTCTACTCATGACTTAAAATTGTTTTAGACAATTGCATGTTTCTGAAATGCTCTGTGATACCGAGATATATCCATAGCTGGTGTAGTCTTTTTACACCTAAAAAAAACCTACAAAACATTTTTATTCTTTAATAAATATTTTTAACGCATTATTGGGTCAGAATGAGAGCTTATATGTAATGGGCTACAAACGGTGCACAAAAATTATATATTTAATAACATATTAAATGTCAGAAAGTTACCAAGAAAATGAAAAAAAATACATCAAGAATAGTGATTTTATATAAATTCTTCAACAAATTATAATTCCAACGATTAGCAGTAAGTAAACAATTTAATATTTCCTTATGTTTTTTGAAAAGATTCGTCGCTTCCTCCCGAATTCACTTAACGTAATCCTTGGTGTAGAACTTGAGACCCAAGTAATACCAACCAGTTTTTAAATTACACTCTATCTATTCCGTTGCACGAATTCCTCAGGGCATAGTTTAGACAAATTAGTACTATTAGCAATTATTAATTCATTTTAAATTAGTTTATTTTTGTGTCCATATATCATTACAAAATTGCAGTTTGCCCTAAATATAGAACATTCCAGCTCAGCCTTAGGTAACTTTTGTAAATAAATTATTGAAATCTTCAAAGCGTTGTCATACAATTTGATTATAATGTTACGAAAGTCGGGAAAGGATAGTGACCACCAACCGTGCTTTGGAATGGACGTTTAGCTGTAGACATTCAATCTATTGTTGTATAAAAAATAAAACAGACAATTTAATAAACAGGCAACACTGAGCCACTTGTTCCCGCTAATAGGATGTGCACCACCCGCCACTGAGCGTGTTCATAACCAGCTCGCTCGCGACCGTGCCTTCCCCACCACCATCGCATGAGCTTCCGCAGCACTTATCATCATAACAGCAATAAAAAACCGGCCAAGTGCGAGTCGGACTCGCCCATGAAGTGTTCCGTAGCAGCAAGTATTTCAGTTGATTAAATGAAAGCAATTTGTGGTTTACGATTTATGACGTATTAAAAAAAACTACTTGCTAGATCTCGTTCAAACTAATTTTCGTTGTTAGTTTGCATGGTAATGTACATCATATATCTTTTTTAGTTTTATCACTCTCTTATTTTAGAAGTTACAGGGGGGGGGGGACACTCATTTTACCAGTTTGAAAGTATCTCTCATGCAAACTATTCAGTTTATAAACACAATATATTAGAAACCTCAATATCATTTTTGAAGACCTATCCATAGTTACCCCTCATGTATGAGTACGATGAAAAAAAAAATTTCACTTTCAGGTCTATGTCCCCACACATAGACCTGAAAGTGAAATTTTTTTTTTCATGTGACCCCCCAAAATTATTGTTTTTTTTTATATTTTTGTGTAAAAATCTTAATGCGGTTCGCAGAATACATCTACTTACCAAGTTTTAACAGTACAGCTCTTATAGTTTCGGAAAAAGTGGCTGTGACATACGGACGGACAGACAGACAGACAGACATGACGAATCTATAAGGGTTGCGTTTTTTGCCATAAGCCTCCCCAAGAATCATCTTGGCGAATATGCCATAATCGCCGCGCTTGGCAGACGGGAAGGCGATCGCAGTAAGATAGTAATAGTACTCAGAGAGACTCTGCTGACCGTCCTCTGGGTCCACTTCTACGCTCCCAACGGGATGAGATGGGGTGATGACATTCTGTCTGATATTCGCGCGCCGTTACCACTCAGCACTTATCATCATCACCATCATCATCATATCAGCCGAAAGACGTCCACTGCTGGACAAAGGCCTCCCTCAAAGATCTCCACAATTGCCGGTCTTGCGATATCCGCATCCAGCGATTTCCAGCGACCCGCACAAGATCATCGGTCCATCTTGTAGGGGGCCTGCCCACGCTGCGTCTTCCAGTTCGTGGACTCGCACTCGAGGACCTTTCTGCTCCAGCGACCGTTGGCTCTACGAGCTATGTGCCCTGCCCACTGCCACTTCAGCTTGACAATTCTTATGGCTATGTCGGTTACTTTGCTTCGCTTGCGGATCTCAACAGTTCTGATTCGATCTCGCAGGGAAACTCCAAGAATAGCCCTTTCCATTGCTCTTTGGGTGACCTTGAGCCGCCTAATAACGGCCATAGTGAGCGACCACGTCTCTGTTCCGTAAGTCACCACTGGCAACACACACTGGTCGAAGACTTTCGACTTGAAAGACTGCGGTATTTGGGATACTTATCACCTCATTATAATTATTGCATAGCTGATTTTTTTAGGCTTTGTCTGTTATTGGCTATGATAGACTGGAAGGACGTGTTTACATGTATTGATGTCAACAAAGCACTGGATATTTTTGACGATAAGATACACGCATGTTTAAAGTTAAATGTCCCTCTAAAAATACATAAGTATGCATTTAAATAATAAAGCCCTGCCTAATATCCCCATTGCCAGTAAAGCAGGTGCTGACATTTTTTTTATGATAATGTTAAATAACAAATGCGCTTTTGTAAATTTGTATTTTCCTAATTCTCAATATCTACTATATAAAAATAAGTCGGGTTTTCCTTCCTGACGCTATAACTCCAGAACGCACGAACCGATTTCCACGGTTTTGCATTCGTTGGAAAGGTCTCGGGCTCCGTGAGGTTTATAGCAAAGAAAATTTATAAAATTTAACGCGGGTAACACCGCGGGGCACAGCTAGTCATGTATAAAAATCACTGCACGTGTGGCGCAGCGGCTAAGACAGTCTTCTCGCCGCTTCGTGTCACGGGTTCAAGTCCCGCGCCGGACAACTATTTGTGTGACTCATAAATAGTCCATCTATTATATGTTTGTAAAGTACCCAGGGCTACAGGGATAACATTCGCTAGTGCGGGCGTAGTTTTAAAAAAAAATAACAATTATGTTTGATGTACCTTTGTTTTGGTTCCAAAACTGTTAGTGTAATAACATTTGTTTCATAAATAAAAAGAGAAGGATTCGCATAGCATTCAGCCGGAACTTCGGTCTACAATCAGAAACTTAACCAATATTGCCGTTCACGTCACGTTTTCTTCTTGATGTTATAAAAGGAAAAATATACTACTTTCTGGAAACCGTTTGATCTGTTTAAACGACTTGAAAATTGCAATAGGTACCAACTGAAATCAACGGTATTGCTTTTTGTATATTTTATTCATTTTCTCCGGCTTTTGTGAACCGATTATGATAATTATATAGATAGGTTTAAAAAGGTCCCATAGAATGACGGGCCAGTGGTGTGGTTGGTAAAATTCTTGCTTTGCACACACGCAGGTTGTGGGTACGATTCCCACCCAGCACAGATATTTGTGTGCATGAACATGTCTGTTTGTCCTAAGTCTGGGTGTAATATTCAGACAATATGTAGTAAAAATATAGCTAAAATTTAAAATTTCCGTAATTAAACCTACACATGATCCTCGACAATAACTTAATTTAAGTTAGCTAAATATCGCTACCTACTATTATAAAATAAATCTTATTGTAAATTATTTCCTACAATCCGTGTACCTAAATATCTATATGTACCTAGAAATAAGTATATATTACTACAAACATGTTCTGACTATTTACAAGCGCTTTTTTAAAGTCTACGTGAATCAAAACATTTTTATTTTATTTATTTATTATTTTATTTTAATCTATATAAGTATGTATTAAAAAAAGAAAAGTAGTATATGTAGTATATCACTTCTGTATCTGGTTTTCATTGTACAAGCTCTGCTTAAATTGGGATAGGATGACCGTGTGTGAATAATGTCCCGGGATATTGTTTTAATCGGATAAAATTAGGATTTATAAAGAAAAATGGACACCCTTTGTATGTTTTTCAAGAACTTAGTACACTCGGTATCGGAGCAACTCTTCATCCGCCTTTTTCAGTAATCGTTTCCTGACTCTGCTACAGAAAAAAGGTTGTTAGTGAAGAAATATACAGCCTTAATTGTTGTTTGTCAACTAAATAGGAATATTTTTGGGCTTATTTTTTTCTACTGTGGTATAAAGATTAAAAATAATGTAAACGGACTTGGGTGAAGTTTAAGTTATTGACAATAACTTAAGCAACACAAGCCCTTCTGGCTTTTGTTTTAAGAAGGGATATAAAGCCCCGAAATTGATATTCATAGAGGATTTAAATATTTTACTTGGAGCTTTTTGATAATAATAAGCCTTTATTTACAGCCAAATTATTCGATCAGAATTAGATTGGAAAAATACTATTAATAAATAAAATTAAAACCATTTATTTCAGATTTGATTCCATATTTTGTGAGTAAAATGAAAAACACACTAGTGTTCGTAAGTTCACTTTTAAATACAAAGTCAAAGGTACTTTATTTCGTAAAAAATTTACATTTATGTGGAATCGTCATATTTTTTTTACCCTACCGTGCAGTGCATGACGTGGCAGCTACTGAGAAACACTGCCAGAAAACTCAGTAGGAATCCTTTTTTAAAATAAAATATACTTAAGATTAATTACAATCATGTGTGTTGACTCAGAACAACTCAATCCCAAGCACTTTTATCACTTAAATAATCAGAAATTTTGTAATATGCTCTGCTACACAATTTGGCTTTAATAATTCTTTTAAACTTATTTGTAGACAATTCTCTAATATCATTGGGAAGTTTGTTATAGAATCTTATACATTGCCCCATAAAAGAGTAACTTATTTTGTGGAGACGGGTAGTATGCAATATGAGATTATTCTTATATCTAGTATTTACATTATGTGTATCGCTCCTTTTACAGAAGGAATCGATATTTTTATGCACATATAGTAAGTTTTCATATATATACTGAGATAGTACAGTTAGAATGTTGACCTCTTTGAACTTTTCTCTTAGAGACACTCTCGGGCCAAGATTATAGATAGCTCTTACAGCTCTTTTTTGCAATATAAATATGGTGTTAATGTCAGCAGAGCCACCCCAGAGAAGAATTCCATAGGACATTACACTATGAAAATAACTGAAATAAACCATTCTAGCTGTGTCAACATCAGTCAGCCGTCTAATAGTTTTCACTGCATATGCTGCAGAACTTAATTTGCCGGACAGTTTTTCTATTTGTGGGCTCCATTGTAGCTTTGAGTCAATAGTGATACCCAAGAACACAGTTGATTCAACAGGGTCCAACCTAGCTCCATTAAGTTGTACATTGGTTGTCCCTGTTTCACATTCGGAGTAGTGAATTTAATGACTTTAGTTTTCTTATCATTAAGCACAAGATTATTGGCATTAAACCAATGAACAACTTTAGAGATTGCATCATTAACATCGTCATAATTGCTTAATTGTCGGTTTATTTAGAACGTCAGGGAAGTATCATCTGCAAACAACACAATCTCATGCTTATCCCTTACATAGTACCTAAGGTAAGTCATTTATATAAATTAAAACAAAAATGGGCCAAGAATTGACCCCTGTGGGACGCCCATTACCACTGGAGATCCCGGAGATATTTTACCGTTTATTTCGACCTTCTGAATTCTATTGCCCAAGTAAGAAGTCAGAAGTTCGAGAGCCTTGTTCCTAATACCGTAGTGGTGTAATTTTCTGACCAGAGTATCTTGATGAACGCAATCGAACGCTTTGGACAAATCGCAAAAGATACTTAATGCATCTTGCGAGTCTTCCCACGCCGCGAATATACTTTTTAATAAGTTGACCCCTGCATCTATGGTTGAACAACCCTTTGTGAATCCAAACTGTTTCCGGTGTAGTAAATTATGTATATTAAAGTGTCTGAGCAGCTGGCTAAGCATAAGCTTTTCAAATATTTTACTAAGAGTGGGCAGCACGGAAACAGGTCGAAAATTTGAAGGGTCTGAAGTATCACCAGCTTTAAACAAAGGAATGATTTTACTATACTTCATCAAGTCAGGGAACACCTGATGCAACACAGCAATTGAACACAGTAGCTCAGTGTGGAGCGATTATAGTAATAATTGATGAAACAGTCTTAACAGATAGACCCCACAGATCTTTCATATTAATACTCTTGAAAGCATTTAAAATATCTTTAGGGCTAACCACCGAAAATTCAAAAACTGTGTCACACGACCCTACGCTTTGCTTGAGTATCTGCTCAGCAGATGTAGAAGAACATGAAAGAGAGTTAGTAATTATTACTGGAATATTCGAAAAATATTTTTCCAACTCAGTCACAATCTCCAAATCGCCATTAATATCTATGTTGTTTATTACTAAGTTAAAATCACGACTACGTATTTTTGTAAATGTAAATAAAATGCAACTTTTAAATACAATCACACTAATACTATAAAGGCGAAAGTTTGTGAGTGTGTATGTTTGTTGCTTCTTCACGCCTAAACGGCTGGAGCAATTTTAATAAAATGTGGTATGGAGTAAGCAGACACTCTGGATTAACACATAGGCTATAATTTATTATATATTATAATTTATACAGTTTAACGCGGGTAAAATAGCGGGGCACAGCTAGTAACACATAACTACTATATATATTGGAGGGAAATATTTTGTAAATGTCGACGTGAATACAGCTTATCACATGGTCTATAAAACAGAGCTAGCATCTTGAATGTTTGGAGTTTCAAATACAATTCTCGGAACTCAAGTCAAAACATTCACCGTGACTCAGTTGGTAGTGAACCTGCTTTCTGATCCATAAGTTGCAGGTTCAATTCTCGCACATGGCAAATATTTATCTGTGTGTTTTTTGTGTATTAAAATATAAAGCTAGAACATCAGTGAGTAATATGAGCTTTATTTCATATTTATTTGGCGATGGCAGTTTGATAGTCATAGTATTCAGAAAGAAGCTGCTGCCCGTCCTCTGGTAGAATTCCCTCGGGTCGAGTTCTACGCCCCCCACGGGATGAGATGGGTTGATGATATTCTGATATTTGCCGCCATCACCACACAGCATACAAAATGACAGTATTGTAACCCAATGTGAAAAAAAACTGCGTATCAAAGTAATTTTTTGGGGCGTTGCGTTGCGAAATCTATTTATGATACATTAGATAATTTGCAATGTGGTTATCATGTCAATTAAATTACGTCCACTGCTGGACAAATGCCTCCCCAAAGAATGGGGGATTATAATAATAATAATAATAAACATTTATTTCAGACAAGGTCCATATTTTGTTAGTAACAATGTGCTTAAAAACTTATGTTAGTAATTGGTAACAAAAATTTAAATTTCTATGTGAAGCCGCACCCATCTTTGCAGCATGGGGGACTCCCGCCGATCCGTAAAAACACCCAGAATAGTGTTGGTACTGCTACGAACGCGAGTGAGTAGGGAGGCGCACCTTTTCCTAACTATTGCGGCAAAGAAACTATTATGCCATAATCGCCTCACTCGGCAGACGGGTTTGATCGCAACTTGATGGTCATAGTTCACAGAAAAACGCTGCTGCCCGATCTCTGGTAGGTATTCACTCAGGTCGATTTCTTCGCCCTCCATGGGATGAGATGGGGTGATGATATTTTCACCGTCACCACACAGTGTGTTAATAGTAAAAATAAATAAAATAAAAAAGGTTTTTATTCACGTAGACATTAAAAAAGCGCTTGTAAATAGTCAGAACATGTTTGTAGTAATACAGTTATTATTTCTAGTTACTTATTACAGATATTTAGGTACACGGAATGTTAAAACATTTATACAATTTATTTTATAATAGTAGTGATAATTAGCTAGCTTGTATTAAGTTATTGTCACGGAGATTATGTTTAGGTTTAATTATTGATAATTAATTATTGAAATTTATATTTTACTACATATTGTCTGAATGGTTCTGTCTATATTAAGGTATGAATTCAGTATTATTATTATAACGGACCTTGTGTTTAAAACGACGGTCGCGCTTTAATGCTACCACCGGATCCAATGCGCCCCAACTGAGAAGTTTTAGTAGGGATCTAATTGACAATCATATACATTCTTATGGACAACTGTGCCAACACGTTATTTTCCAAATGGTCAACTCATAAAATAAACTTCCCAAAACAGGCAACCTCCTAAAGCGACATCTTCCGATAGTGACAACTTCCCAAAATGACAAACCGTCAGTGGTTCTATTTAATAAAAGGTAGTAGTTAAATTAGGTACAACCTGCCACCCTACCTAATTTAACGTCGGTTATTGAATCTTTCGAGATAGGTTTGATTAGAAAAGTGAGAGTTAGAAGAGTGATTAATGTGTGATAGCGACTGATCGAAGTGAGCATGCTGCGGCAGCGGCCACCAAGCGCTAGATGCACTATTTTTAATTTTCTAACTAAATTATGAATTGAAGTATGTTTTCAGTAAGATTTTATTTATTTAAATATAACAGATTTTTTTGTGAATTAATCGCTATAGAAAGTAGACGTTATGTTATTTTTTGTTGATAAGCACCCTTTTTGGAAAAGTAATGACAAAAATTACTTAAACAGTTTGAAATAAACACGTGGGAAGCTTTGGTTAGTTAAAAAAAAACCTAACCGAAATAGGATGCTGAAGTACTACCGAGACGAGACTTTTAAACAATACTCCATACGTGCAATTAATTGACCACTCTCCATGACCCTTAGATTTGCATTTGTAAAGATGAAATGCCTACTCTGATCTACAATCGAGTGAATGTGCGTCTTCACGTATCATCGTAGAGCGACAGTGACATAAAACGTTCCTAAAAATCGACCATTTTATGCAAACCCACGTCAGTAACCGCCCTGAGTCTGGCTTCTAATCCTGAAGAGGACGCTTGTAGGCGCATGATAATCAACCTTCACTCGCCTTTATTGTTTGGTAAAGCAGTGCTCCTAGGCTAACTGTAAAAGTGAAACAAATGATTTTTAGCTCCTTAATTGACGCAAATAGACGGAATTAAACCTCCGCTCATCTCCATTTTCCTATTTAAAAATGAATCATTTAAGGAAAAATCTGTTGGAATTGTCCGATCTACCTAAGTATTGGCATTCCAGCCGTCGTCGTTAGCCGTGTAGGTTTCGGTAAAATGGCGTTAAAAGCGTCTTAAGTGCGTTAAGACTTATCGAATGGATTGTATAAATTCTAGTGTCAGAACCACGGTGCGGTGGCGGTTAACGCACATGGGGCCGGATACCCCGTGGTCCTGGGTTCAATTCCCACCCGCATTTCAATTTATAAAATTCGTTTTTAAGATGTCTGAAAAATTTTATTTTCCAGTAAAGCAGTGCATGCCTACTGGGCTAACTGTAAAGGACTTGTGACTTTGGGACTTAAAATAACGCAACTAGACGGCTTGAGCCTCCTTTTGTCTCTATTGTCCAGTATAGCAGTGCACGCTTTCTAAGCTAACTGTAAGTCATGTAACAACTGCTCACCACATCCTTTGGGAGTGTGATCTCTGGCAAAATCAGCGTGATATTATGTTAAACAGCTTGCAACCAAAAAACGGAGGAGTTTATTATATGGATCTTGTAGCAACAAGGAACAACGTGCGTTTAAGCGCTTTTGCCATTTGCGATTGGAATCAAATATAACAGCTCACTTAGGACCCTTAAATTTATCCGCGGTGCTTTTGCAGCTGGCTTCTCTAGTTGCAAATCTCTCATTTTATGAGGCTAGCCTCTTTACATCATTCTGTCTCCCGCTTTGCTGTGTAGGGAAGTGGAACTAATCATTTTCTAACTCCTCCTTTTTCTCTTTCTGATTAAACTCGTTGCGGGATCCAAGACAGTTAAAGCGATTCCCCGAGACATGTCTGAGCTTCACCGCTCAGTGTCATTTCATTGAGTGCCACTGTTGATCCTGGCTTACAGGAGTTGCAGTGGTGGGTAAAAGGGAGGGACTAGTCCCGATAAAAAAAAAAGTCATGTAAGAAAATATCTATAAATCACCACATTGGTGTCGTCAAATACTAATGTCGTCCATGCGAATCAATTTATTTTCAATTAAGAGTAAGGGCGCGCACGACATAATACTATCAGTACTTACGATCGTATTCTGTAGGAAAATATAGTCCAATTTTATATTACTAAAGTTTAAAATATTCCGGACGGATCCGAGAATTTTTTTATCAATAGCTTGAACTACAATGAGCGTCTGAAACGACGTCCAAAAACAGAAACAATTATTGATTTTATGCATCTCCTCTTCTAATAGACGTAAATGCCCCATGAAACTTACTCCGAACTTTTCATAATTTAGCTATCTAAATATTAATAATAATAATAATATCTAGGGACAATGTCACACAGATCATCCTAGCCCCAAACTAAGCAAAGCTTGTACTATGGGTACCAGGCGACGATAAACATACTTATATAGATAGATAAATACTTATATACATAGAAAACATCCATGACTCAGAAACAAATATACGTTTGTAGAAATTATATAATTTATATACGTTAATTTTCCCGAGCGTTCTTCACAGAAAGCGCGCGACATCTATACAGATTGGCAAATAATACTATTTTGTTTTATTCTATAGATCTTTCCTTTATTTATTTTAAACGGCCAATAATTCAATAATACCTGTACAAATATGATCTTCAGTGTGATTGAAATTTATGGCTATAAGTTAATTAAAAAAATAGGTCAACTAATTTATAAATAGCGCGGAAGAGGTATAGTGTTATTATTTGTCCATTATTCCACACTAACGCTTACTGATCAAACCTAATTAACACATTAACATACCTAGAACAAAAGAGGTGTTAATTTCATTCCGAAAATCATGCTATTAATACATTTGAATTTGGAACACGAATCGATTCGAACAAAGCGGGCGCACCTGATTGGTTTCACGGGTTAAACGCTGTGTCACGAATGTGATAATGAAACATCGTATATAAAAAAAAATCTATTACTATATAATTTACTAGCTGTGCCCCGCAGTTTTACCCGCGTTAACTTTTATAAATTATCATAGCTCCTCCCCCGTAGGTGATAGCGCCATAATATGTAGCCTATATGTTGACCCGACCTCTTAGTAATATTTGTGCAAAATTTGAAGTAAATCCATGCAGTACTTTTTGAGTTTAGCCCGGACATACATACAGACAAACAGACACACAGACAAAAATTCTTAAAACTATATTTTTGGCTTCGATATCGACTGCAGATCACGCCCCAATTATCATTTAAAAAAAATATTCAATGTACAGTTTTGACATTCCTACGATTTTATCTCTACTATATAAATAAGTCGGGTTTTCCTTCCTGACGCTATAACTCCAGAACGCACGAACCGATTTCCACGGTTTTGCATTCGTTGGAAAGGTCTCGGGCTCCGTGAGGTTTATAGCAAAGAATATTTATAAAATTTTACGCGGGTAACACCGCGGGGCACAGCTAGTTATATGTATAGATATAGATAGATACCTTTTCTATTTTTGTGTAACCTTAATCTAATCATACTTTCGTTCCAACTACTGCAGTTTCTCAAGTCAAAAGGCATCAACCAGTTTATATTGCCAGTGATGAACTAACTGAACGGAGACGTGGTCACTTACTATGGGACTCATAAGAAGGTTTAAGGTCACCCAAAGTCACTTAGGACCCTTAAATTTATCCGCGATGCTTTTGCAGCTGGCTTCTCTAGTTGCAAATCTCTCATTTTATGAGGCTAGCCTCTTTACATCATTCTGTCTCCCGCTTTGCTCTGTAGGGAAGTGGAACTAATCATTTTCTAACTCCTCCTTTTTCTCTTTCTGATTAAACTCGTTGCGGGATCCAAGACAGTTAAAGCGATTCCCCGAGACATGTCTGAGCTTCACCGCTCAGTGTCATTTCATTGAGTGCCACTGTTGATCCTGGCTTACAGGAGTTGCAGTGGTGGGTAAGAGGGAGGGACTAGTCCCGATAAAAAAAAAAGTCATGTAAGAAAAGAAAACCTATTAAGTAACAAATGAGCCTTGAGACTTGAAATTTTGAAACTAGTTTGCTTGAGCATCCGCTCACTTTTATTTTCCGGTAAAGCATTGCAAGCCCGCTGAGTTTGTTTCGCTGGGTCTTCTCAGTTGGGGCGCATTGGATCTGGTGGTAGCATTAAAGCGCGACCGTCGTTATTAACACAAGGTCCCCATAATAATAACATTTAATTCGTACCTTAATATAGACAGAACCATTCGACAATATGTAGTAAAAATATAGCTGAAATTCAAAATTTTTATAATTAAACCTACACATGATCCTTGACAATAACTTAATTTAAGTTAGTTAAAAATCGTTACTGTTATAAAATAAATCTTATTGTAAATTATTTCCTACAATCCGTGTACCTAAATTTCTATATGTACCTAGAAATAATTATAAATTAATTATATATTACTACGAATATGTTCTGACTATTTACAAGCGCTTTTAAAAAAGAAACCTCCTAGGGCAACTTCAAAGGTAAAAAAAATAATATTTGAAGAACAAACGAGCTGTGGGACTAAAATTGACATGAAAGATATTATTAAGCTTACATCTTTGATACAACTAAGACGATATTACTTAGGTGATATGTAGTTTAACATTAACATTATTATTATAACATTATTGTTTCTGTTTTTGGACGTCGTTTCAGACGCTCATTGTAGTTCAAGCTATTGATAAAAAAATTCTCGGATCCGTCCGGAATATTTTAAACTTTAGTTATATAAAATTGGACTATATTTTCCTACAGAATACGATCGTAAGTACTGATAGTATTACGTCGTGCGCGCCCTTACTCTTAATTGAAAATAAATTGATTCGCATGGACGACATTAGTATTTGACGACAGCAATGTGGTGATTTATAGAGATCATACATATAGTATACAGCATACTTAATCCACACTTGGTTGTAAGTGTTTACTTGGATATTGTGTGTAACAATGTTTATGATCTCTATAAATCACCACATTGGTGTCGTCAAATACTAATGTCGTCCATGCGAATCAATTTATTTTCGATTAAGAGTAAGGGCGCGCACGACATAATACTATCAGTACTTACGATCGTATTCTGTAGGAAAATATAGTCCAATTTTATATTACTAAAGTTTAAAATATTCCGGACGGATCCCAGAATTTTTTTATCAATAGCTTGAACTACAATGAGCGTCTGAAACGACGTCCAAAAACAGAAACAATTATTGATTTTATGCATCTCCTCTTCTAATAGACGTAAATGCCCCATGAAACTTACTCCGAACTTTTCATAATTTAGCTATCTAAATATTAATAATAATAATAATATCTAGGGACAATGTCACACAGATCATCCTAGCCCCAAACTAAGCAAAGCTTGTACTATGGGTACCAGGCGACGATATACATACTTATATAGATAGATACATACTTATATACATAGAAAACATCCATGACTCAGAAACAAATATACGTTTGTAGAAATTATATAATTTATATACGTTAATTTTCCCGAGCGTTCTTCACAGAAAGCGCGCGACATCTATACAGATTGGCAAATAATACTATTTTGTTTTATTCTATAGATCTTTCCTTTATTTATTTTAAACGGCCAATAATTCAATAATACCTGTACAAATATGATCTTCAGTGTGATTGAAATTTATGGCTATAAGTTAATTAAAAAAATAGGTCAACTAATTTATAAATAGCGCGGAAGAGGTATAGTGTTATTATTTGTCCATTATTCCACACTAACGCTTACTGATCAAACCTAATTAACACATTAACATACCTAGAACAAAAGAGGTGTTAATTTCATTCCGAAAATCATGCTATTAATACATTTGAATTTGGAACACGAATCGATTCGAACAAAGCGGGCGCACCTGATTGGTTTCACGGGTTAAACGCTGTGTCATGAATGTGATAATAAAACATCGTTTATAAAAAAATCTATTACTATATAATTTATACCTTTTCTATTTTTGTGTAACCTTAATCTAATCATACTTTCGTTCCAACTACTGCAGTTTCTCAAGTCCAAAGTCATCAACCAGTTTATATTGCCAGTGATGAATTAACAAAACGGAGACGTGGTCGCTTACTATGGGACTCGAAGGTTTAAGGTCATCCAAAGTGCAATGGAGAGGATTAGGATAGCTTTGATTTAGACATTTGTAAGAGCTAGCGTTTATACTGGGATCAAAACTTGTATAAGAGATCTCCAGGCAATAACTCTCTTAAATTACTGAACTCAATACGGTTGTTAGTAAAATTGAAAGAGAACAATCATTGTGTTTGTATTGAAAGGAAAACGGATAAAAGAAATTAGATTTAGTTATGATACGGATCTTAATATTAAGAAAACTAAGAAATATGTGTGTATACGCTATTTAAGTGAGTTCTTTAATAATATTGTCGGTCTTTGCGTAATTCTGCATAGTAACAAGTTCGATATTGTTTAATTTACATCTCGATTACACATAGGATATATATTTATAATGTTATTAGACTTATTGTAAAACTGCTAACAAAATAATAGGATGTTTTGGCAAAACCATATCTCGCAACAAAATACATATGCATTTATATAATATCTTCTGTAAAAACCTCACCGTAGGGAATATTTGAATATTTAATTATATAGATAGAAAATAATATTGTTTAATAGTTATCTAAGTAGAGTGGAAAAGTGTCACTTAAAATGTAAAATTAAAAAAAAATGTTAAAAAAAGGAGCTACGTCTGCCAACAAACTGCTTTGCAGTTTGGCAGAGGTAAACATGAATTGTAAAATATTATTTCTCAGAATAAACGCTTTTTCATTTCTTTTTCATTTCATTTCACACGGACTGAAGAACAAACTGTATTTTTACGGCGAAGGGAATTATATTATGAAGGTTTGGAGTGAATCTCGGAGAGAGCGGTTAAGAATGAACATGTTTTCTCCAGCTAAGTTTCAGAGCTCACTGGGCTTGTTCAAGCTTCAGCATGTAAATTTAGGTGACGTCACATCACGAAACTATACAATACGGGGTGACAGATTGAAATACGGCAAGGCATAACAGTTTTAAGATACTCGTATCGGCAATGTGGCGGAGGCTCTCAAAAATGTATATGAGCCTACGTAGTCTAGAGGAAAGTGTATCTTTATGTTTATACAACGTGTAAATTACCTGAAAATAGTTTGTTCAGAATCGTTTACTGAATCGATTTATGTCACTTTTAATATAGGTAATATTTTATTCCACAATGATTAAAACTACGGAAATTATTGTCATATTAATCCTGTACAGTCAAAACAAATAGAAATGGGCTGTTAGTCAAAGTAATAAGAATTTTAAATCGCAGTTTTATTTGTATTCATACAAATTCCATCAAACAATACAAAATTAAGAAAAATAAACTTTATTCCAAGAAACAAATTTAGTAAATAACAATGCATATAAAAGTTAAATAAAAAATTCAGTGTATGTATTATGATTACAACATAATATTCTGATTGGGATGTTTGAGGGTGTGCGTTAATTACGTTACATGTTGTAGAAATAGAAGCAGTTATCAATCTGAACACCCAGATATTTTTTTTATAAAGACAGCGCTCGCACTAGGGAAATCTAATCCCTGTGTCACGGGGTACTTTACTACAAACATATATAATAGACGGACACAAATTACATTCAGACTCAGAACCACTATTTATGTGTCACACAAATAGTTGTCCGGCGCGGGACTCGAACCCGCGACACGAAGCGGCGAGGCGACTGTCTTAGAAGCTGCGCCACATGAGCAGTCAATTTGTACGGTAAAGGTGTAAACAGTTAAATACATTACGAGACAAAGTACAGGAGTGGCAATTAACGAAAATGAATATATTAGTTAGTTAGTTGTTTTTATTCAATAACAATTTTTACATTGTGTCTGAATTTTCTATAACTAAATGTACATTATTATATAATTATTATGGGAGAAATACATTAAATTATCTATGGAGTACAATACAATAAATAATAATAAAAAAGAAAAATAAAATGGTCAATTATAAAGTCGATGTTTCTATGTTCAATACAAATTCGTCAACAGAGTAGAAACACTTTTTTAACAAGTACTGTTTGAGCTTTTTATGAAAACTACTTGTATAGACAAGGATTTTTATATGCAATGGCAGTTTATTAAATAGTTTAACTGCATTGTAGTAGGCATTATGCTTAGCAACGTTTAGATGAGGACGCATATGAGGCTGTGTCTGTAGATATTTTCTTCTTGTCCGCTCTCTAATATGCCTTTCTTCTTCAGACTCATATTCATAGATATTTTTGTGCAAGTGAGCAAGCAAGACCAAAATGTAAAAACAACCGTTAGTATATTGAAATCGATAAAGTGTGGTCTGCACCAGTCTTGCTGTTGTATCCTAACCATGGTTCTAACCGCCCTTTTTTGGAGTACAAACGCTTTTTGAACATTCTAGTTATAGCTTCTACGCTTTATGGTATGTTTCGAGCGTGGGATAGTGAGAAAGTGCAGTTACGGATCGTGCTTCGGTGAACTTCAATTCTATTAGTTTTATTATATAATTTTACTTTATGTCATGCGTCACTATTAGTTCCACTCAAATTGTCATGCTGTGTACACTTTTTTAGGAATACTGTCTAGTGCTAAACCTTAATGTATACTTTTCTGTCATGTAATGATAATATTCTGTATTGTGTGCCGATAAAAAAAAAAAAAAAAAAAAAAACCGTTTTCTAAATATTCAGAGTGAGCAAGTTAAAGGCCAACCAATCCGATACGAATTGGCATCCGACTTAGGCATGCTGGAATACTGACTCCCTAGAGTCACCATGGAAGACATAATCAAAATGAAATAAAATGAAATTTATTCAGCACTTGGGTATTAACATACACTTGTACTTGTCAAGCTGACAATACAGTATAAACATTATGGTTAGTATAAAAGTTACAAAAAAAAATATTAGTCCGTCCGTGCGGTTTGTTTTATAGCATATATTTTCTGAAAGCCTTAAATAAATAAGTTATAGCTATTATTTTGAAATTTATTTTGAAATAAGTATAGTCTTTCAATCACCGACTTGTGATATATGTGTACCAAATTTTAACTCAATTAGCCCAGTAATTTCGGATCAAATTGAGTGTGTCAGACGGGCGGACAGACAAACACGAAATTGATACTATAAGGATTCCATTCTTGCTTTGACGTAATACGCAGCCCTAATAGTCATGTTAATTAAACTGTGTGTCAGCTGAAAAATACATTGATGTCGGGCCACCCGTTTAGAGACTACTATGTTAATGACACAAAGATATACTAACAACCACGTGTATTAATGATAAAAGCGTTCATATACGCAATTTTATAAACCACACGGATAATACAAATATCAGTCCGTTTACACTCTTCAAAGAAAATCATACGAGCGACCATTAGCTATTTAATTAAATATTTGTAACGCAATAAATATTTTTATTATCTTTTGGTTTTAATCAAAGTATTTTAACCGCAGGCAAGTTACAGGCACTCTTTGATGTAAAAGAACCACTGATGCGAAAATAACGTTAATACCTTCGTACACCGCAAATACAAATTCGGATAGAGATTTATAACCGCGCCTTGAATGTTCGTAACCAATTAAATATCGTGTCCGACTGAAGTTTTTTTTTAAATATAATAATATCCTGTGACGTTATCTACACACGGCCATCTGATCCCAAACTAAGCAGAGCTTGTACTATGGAAACCCGATAACCGATGCTACACTTCTTTTGTAAATACATACTTATATAGATAAATAGCTGTGCCCCACGGTTTTACCCGCGTTAAACTTTATAAATTATCACAGCTCCTCCCCCGTAGGTGATATTCATGCAAAATTTGAAATAAATCCATGCAGTACTTTTTGAGTTTAGCCCGGACATACATACAGACAAACAGACACACAGACGAAAATTCTAAAAACTATATTTTCGGCTTCGATATCAATTGAGGACCTTGCAGCAAAAGAGGGGCAGATCCAAATTTTAACCGTTACCTTTTTTTTCACCTACAATTGAAAAAAAAAATTACCTATCGTTTGGTGCATTTAGTAACGTGTAAGTAAGTAAGTAAGTAGTGAGGCAAATCTAATGAAAAACAAGCGCGCTATAACACAATTTGGATCTGCTACCTTATTCTGTTTGGTGCAAGAAGGGAGCAGGTCCGGACCTGCCTCCTTCTTGCAACAAATGAAATTATTACATCATTTGTAAACAAGTCAGTGCAGTACAGCTTCTTACCGTGTGATCGGTGTTTCGGCGTAATAGAAAAGTTTAATAGAAGGAAAGATTACATAGTTACGACTTCTGAATATGCCGATTGTATTACACAAGCATCTAAAAATTCTAAAGTTGTAAATGCAAGTCAAAATATGATACTTAACTTCAGCCAACATTATGAGAGTCATTTCAAAAAAGTAATAACAAATACAGAGAAGATACGATTCAAAATATCTCAATATCGTATTTTTAAATACAGTAAAGATCACATTGAAACTATTACAGTCAGTGTTACAACGGGAACGCCTGTATTTGATTATTTTCCTATAATGAGAAATGCTCAAGCTCAACTATCAATTCTGCCTCAGAAACCGCTATATGATCATGCATTGCCGTTGAAAAAGGCTAAATACAACGATGTTATGCAGTTGGTAAAGAACTATGTTCCACAAAATAAACTATATTTCTACAGGGCCCTTAAAAGTGAAGCTGTCGGACCAACAGATGATATTTCAAGCGAAGACGACGATGATCAAGCTGAAGTTAACCTTTAAAAAATATTTTTTGCTAAGCACTCATTCGTTTTTGTATTTCTTTTAGTTGTTTAACTCTTTGTGCACTGATTAATAATTCTTGAAATAAAAAAATAACCGTGTTAACGCGTTTTATTATCCTTAATACAAAATAGGGTAGCATTTTTCTTTAATCTTGGTGCAAAACAGAGGCAGATCCAAACTTAAAAAAAGCGTAGTAATTCTATAACATCTTTAATTGCCTTTAAATCTTGAATAAAGTGTGTATATATGTTCATATTATATTATGCCATTTAACGATAAGACATAAATACATCAATTAATTTTTTTAAACTTTTTTTTTAATACCCAAAAGTTTTGAAATTTGGACTTGCCTCCCTTTAGCTGCAAGGTCCTCAATTATAGATCACGCTCCAAGTATCCTTTGTAAAATATATTCAATGTACAGTTTTGACTTTCCTACGAATCTATACTATACTATATTATATATATTAATTAATATTATAAAGCTGAAGAGTTTGTTTGTTTGTTTGTTTGAACGCGCTAATCTCCGGAACTACTGGGTCGAATTAAAAAATTATTTTTGTGTTGGATAGTCCATTTATCGAGGAAGGCTTTAAGCTATATATCATCACAGTGCGACCAATAGGGACGAAGAATAAGAGGAAAATGTGGAAAAAACGGGGAAAATTATTCAACTTTGGAGACTTCCGTTGCGTGCGCTGCGTAAACGGTTCAAGTTATCCAAAAAATATGTATGAAAGAATAAAATGACGTAGAAATGATATGAAAGAAAAAAATTGAAGGTCTAGACTGCCTGATGCAGAACCCTTCGCAGCCCAGCTAAACTTTGAGAAATATGAAAATACCGTCTTAGGAAAAGTTGCTCAGCATGATAAGCACTTTCTAATAACGTAATAAAATTGAAGGTCTAGATAACCTGATGCAGAACCCTTAACAGCCCAGCTAATTTTTGAGAGATATGAAAATACCGTCTTAGGAAAAGTTATTCAACATGATAAGCACTTTCTAATCTATACTATTGACTCATTATAACCTGTATATCAATATTTAATTGTGAAATAAATTGTACCTTGACATAACTTAATATGAAGAAACAAATTAGAAGTTACTACAATAATTTTAAATTTTAAAATAGCTCTGCAATAAAATTGACACTCGCGTATGATGTCCAAGACACTGTGACCGGCGAGCGGGGGCGGCGGCGGCGGGCGAGGGGGGAGGCGTCACCGCCCACGCCTGCGTCTACGAGGTACCATGCCGCGCGGCTCAGACGCGTGGTCGACTCCCTACGGAACGGTTGAATGCAGCGTACTAAATTTTCATTTCGTTTTCGCGATATATCGTTGTGTAATTAACACGTTTGTAATAAATATTTATTTTGTGGTAGTTTTCTATTGTTGTTTTGGCTATACCTATCTCGTAGTATAACCTAATACTTAAGTTTTAATTTTCTTTGTTCTTTCTTTAATCTTAACTTTCGTTATAAATTTTCATTTTATAGTATTTTTATTTTGTTGTTTCGGCTATACCTATCTCATAGTGTAGTATAACCTAATACTTAAGTTTTAATTTCCTTTGTTCTTTCTTTTATCTTTACTTTCGTTATAAATTGTCATTTTATAGTATTTTTATTTTGTTGTTTCGGCTATATCTCATCGTGTAATAAAACCTAATACTTTTAAAGAAACTTTACGAAACACGGTTTCAATTTCTTTGTTCTTTCTTTTATCTTTTTTGTAAACATAATGCCTAGAAAAAGAACTCAGCTTTCACGACAGACAGCTACGGCAAAACGGCTGCGACTTTTGCGCAGCAATGAAACAGCGGATGAAACTATGCATAGGTTGGCTACTCAAAGAGCGATCAATGAACAAAACCGTGCTAGAGAATCTAGCGTTCAGCGTTCGCAGCGGTTGGCCTCACAAAATTTCCGAACTTCGGCAAACCGACAACGGGAATCAAGTGCTGAACGTTCCCAACGTTTGGCTTCACAGAATACCCGAACTTTGGCAAACCGTGAACGGGAATCAAGTGCTGAACGTTCCCAACGTTTGGCTTCACAGAATTCACGAACTTTGGCAAACCGTGAACGGGAATCAAGTGCTGAACGTTCACAACGATTGGCCTCACAGAATGCCCGAATTATGGCAAACCGCGAACGGGAATCAAGTGCTGACCGTTCTCATCGATTAGCTCAGAAAAATGCACGATCAGCAAGGAATAGAACCCGCAGGCAACATAATTTATTGAATTTTGCATTTGCTTATCATTGTACTCTTGACTATGCTGAGCTAAATGATACTGATATTGGCAGAATGGATAAGATATGCAACTTATGCCAAGCAAAAAAATGGGTAGCTGAAGCTCCTGGACTATGTTGTAGTGGTGGCAAAGTAAATATACCTAAAATACCGGAACCAACATTAGTTTTTAAAGAATTGATATCAGGCTCACATCCATCAAAACATTTTTTAAATCACTCAAGACAATATAATACACTTTTTTAGATGACTTCATTTGGAGCCAAAGAAATTCGTGAGGGAAACTTTATGCCCACTTTTAAAGTCCAGGGTCAAGTTTATCATTTGATCGGTAATTTACTTCCAGCTGAAGGTGCACAACCAGAATTTTTACAAATATATTTTGTTTCTCATGCAGATCAGGTATCTTTGCGCTCAAATATAAACCCAACCTTGCAAACCGACCTTATCGACGCTCTACAAACGTATCTTCACGATCATAATACGTATATTCAAAGTTTTAAATATAATCTCGAAAATAGACCAACGGATGATTTGAAACTTATTATTCATGCTGATGTGAAACCTCATAACGAGCATCGAGGTCGGTATACTGCACCCATAGTAGATGAAGTAGCTGTTCTTTTGATAGATGAAGACAAAGGTCCCCGAGATATTGTGTTAAATGCGAGAGATGGTCGACTTCAACGAGTTTCTGAAATTCATAGATCTTATGACCCACTTCAATATCCTTTACTGTTTCCCTTTGGAAATGACGGATACTGTATAAATATTCCACAGCAGAATACTGCTGCTAGATCTAAAACTGTATCATGTATGCAGTTTTATTCCTTTAGACTCATGGTTAGAAGTAATGACTTTAACAGCATTCATTATTTCAAAGGGTTATTCAACCAATATTGTGTTGATATGGCAGCAAAAATGATTTCTGAGAGGCTTGACTTTATCAAAAGAAATAAAAAAAAATTGAGAGCAGAAGAGTACATTCATTTAAGAGATGCCGTGGTTAATGATGGCAATACAAACGCTTCTAACATTGGCCAGCAGGTTATACTGCCGTCGTCATTTACAGGATCCCCCAGATACATGAATGAGAAAAGTCAAGATGCCATGACATATGTCAGGAAGTTTCGAAGACCAGATCTCTTTATTACATTCACATGTAACCCCGAATGGCCAGAAATAAAAATTGAATTATTACGTGATCAAAATTCTTACGACAGACATGATTTGGTTTCTAGAGTATTTCATTTAAAACTCAAGAAAATGATAGACCTATTAACGAAGAAAAATATCTTTGGACCATCGAAAGCCTTCGTTTACAGCGTAGAATGGCAAAAAAGAGGTTTACCTCACGTCCACATTTTATTGTGGCTGGCGAACAAAGTACAACCAGATTCTATAGATGCAATAATATCGGCTGAAATACCTGATGAACAGCAAGATCCAATTCTTTATAATATTGTCATAAAAAATATGATACATGGTCCTTGCGGATTTCACAATCCTGCATCACCATGTATGAAAGAAAACATTTGTTCTAAAAAGTACCCAAGGCATTTTATTTCTGAAACACAAACCGGGGATGACGGTTACCCAACTTACAGGCGCAGGCCTCCAGATAATGGTGGAAACACCGCAATAATTCGTGTCAGAGGTACAGAAATGAGCGTGGATAATAGGTGGGTTGTGCCATATAATCCAGTGCTATCACGAAGTTTCAATGCACACATTAACGTAGAGTTTTGTCAATCGGTCAAAGCTATTAAGTACATCTGTAAGTATATTCATAAAGGCTCTGATCAAGCCACATTTTCTTTACAAAATAATAATGATGAAGTAGAAAAATATCTAAATGGTCGCTATATAAGTTCCTCAGAAGCGCTCTGGAGAATTTTCCAATTTCCTATTCATGAACGTTTTCCGGCAGTAGTTCATTTAGCAGTTAATTTGGAAAATGGACAAAGAGTTTATTTTTATGATAATGAAAATCTCCAAGATCGCGTCAATAATCCTTCATCAACGACACTAACAGCGTTCTTTGTAAAAGAGACGATTTTGCAAAAACACTTTTGTATCACGAAGTACCCCAGTATTACGTATGGGAAAGAAATTCATTTTCAAGAAGAAGACGTGGGCAAGATGTTGAAGGATATCCCGGTGTAAAAAAAGACACAACTTTAGGCCGTGTCTACAACATTCATCCAACACAAACTGAATGTTATTATTTAAGAATGTTACTGCAACATGTTCGCGGTCCAATGTCGTTTGAACATCTAAGGACCGTTAATGGTGTTATTTTCCAAACTTATCAAAGCGCTTGCAAGGAATTAGGTTTACTGGAGGGAGATGAACATTGGCAAAAGACCATGTCAGATGCTGTCATATCCGAGCCAGCCACAAAATTAAGAGAATTATTTACCATCATCCTCATATTTTGCCAGTTATCTGACCCCTTCGATTTATGGAACAAATTTCGCAATGATTTATGTGAAGATTTGTTAAACAGAATGCGTAATGAGAATCAGGATATGACATTAGCATATAGTGATGATATATACAATGTTGGACTTATCATAATTGAAGATAAGATTCATGAGATTTGTGATAAGTCATTAACTGATTTTGGACTTCCTGCATCAAAAAGGAACAATTCACATAATAATTTGGATCCGTTAGAAGTAGCATTGCGAAAGCCGTATGATGTAAATGAATTAAATAATTATATTACTGAAAATGAACCGAAATTAGTAAATGACCAGGTGACGGCGTACAACCATGTTATGAACAGTGTTCATTCTAATGAAGGAAAAATATTTTTTTTGGATGCTCCAGGTGGCACTGGCAAGACTTTCATTACTAATCTTATATTAGCAAAAGTTAGGTCTCAAGGAAAACTCGCTTTAGCTGTAGCGTCGTCAGGAATTGCCGCAACTTTATTAGCAGGTGGACGCACAGCTCATTCCACTTTTAAACTGCCTCTAACTGTTTCTTTACAGCAAGATAGCGTATGCTCTATTCGTAAAAATGGCCCTTTGGGAAAAGTTTTGCAAGACGTCAGTTTAATAATCTGGGATGAATGTACCATGATCCATAGAGCTCATGTAGAGGCTCTAGATAGGACTCTTAGAGATATTAGAAACTGTGACAAAATCATGGGTGGTATTACTGTTATGTTTGCTGGGGATTTTCGACAAACTCTACCGGTAATAGTAAGAGGAACTAGAGCAGACATTGTAAAGTCTTGCCTTAAAAGTTCCCCGTTGTGGAAGTTTGTTCATACCTTAAAACTATCTACGAATATGAGAGCACATTTGGTGGGAGGTAGTAGAAATTTTTCTTCAAAGTTACTTTTAATAGGAGACGGGAAAGTACCTCATTTTGAAAATAAAATTGAAATTGATCGCGATTTAGGAGAAAGAGTGACTAGCATTGAGGAACTTATATCGAAAGTTTATCCTAATACTGGCGAAATAGAAAATAAAGATTATCAATGGATGTGTCAAAGAGCAATATTGGCGGCGAGAAACAGTAGCGTTGACGAAATTAACAATCAAATTTTAACTAAACTTCCAGGAGATACAGTTACCTACACATCTATCGATAATGTAATGGATGAAGAAGATGCGATCCATTACCCACAAGAGTTTCTTAATTCTTTAAACCCGAGTGGCCTTCCCCCACATTCCCTCAAATTAAAAATAGGTGCCCCAATAATTTTACTCCGAAACCTTAAACCACCAAATTTATGTAACGGAACCCGACTTCAAGTCAAATTTCTGCGTGATAACGTGATCGTTGCAATCGTTTTAACTGGTCCAGCAGTCGGTGAAACAGTGCTTATACCTCGGATTCCGATGATTCCAAATGATTTACCTTTTAATTTTAAAAGAATTCAATTCCCTGTTAAGTTATCTTTTGCTGTAACAATTAATAAATCACAGGGGCAAACGTTTAAACACGTTGGAATTGACTTACGTCAAGACTGCTTTTCACACGGCCAATTATATAGCGCGTTGTCAAGATCGGGTTGCGGAGAAAATCAGTATGTTCTTCTGCCACAAGAAAATAAAACAAAAAATATAATTTACGCAGAAGTACTTTAAAATATTTTATTCTGTTTGTTGACACGGACGAAGTCGCGGGCAACAGCTAGTTTATTATATGTATAGATTACACCCAGACTCAGGACAAACAAGTTCATGCACACAAGTATTTGTCGTGGGTGGGAATCGAACCCACAATAAAATAAAGTAGCCATAAAAAGGAAATAGACGGTAGATATATTAATTTCCTCATAAGAAGTTTAAAGGTCAAGCAAAGTGCAATGGAGAGGATTAGGATAGCTTAGATTTAGATATTTGTGAGAGCTAGCTAGTTTATACTGGGTTCGAGACCTGTATGACAGATCTCCAGGCAATAACTCTCTTAAATCACTGAACTCAATACGGCTATTAGTAAAATTAAAATATAAGACGGTAGGTATATTAATTATAGCAAAATATATTTGAAATCAGTGGATATAGTTTTTTTTTAATATCTTCGTGGGGATAAAATGGTGATGCTATGTTCGTTCCTCTCAAAAAGACTATTAGTATGGTGCTTCTGTGATTTCACTACAAGTGACGTCATATGTTAGTATAGCGTGGTCTTTATCTAACCCTAGTGAACCAGCCCAGCTTTGCACATGTAAATAGATACAAAGATAAATTACTATTTTACCCCATAAAATATTATTATTCCGTAAGACATGCAACCTTGTTCTTTAATGCTGTGGAATATATAATATATACTTCAAGTAACTTTATTACACCAAAAATGTAATCATCATGTCCACTGTTAATTAAAGGCCTTCCTCAATGATCGCCAGAATTGCTGGTGTTGCGCGGCTTTCCCCGACCCTTGCAAGATCATTGGTCCACCTTATGGAAAGTGGTCGCCAACCGAGAACCGTTGTGCTCCAGCGGTCATCAGTTCTTAGTTATACCCAAAATGCTCAGAAAAAGAAAACTTACGTAATATCATATGAAGAGTATTCTAAGAGGTAGAAATACCTTCCGTTATAGGGTCAAAGAACTCTATTATATTTCACTGAAAAGTTGCTACCGGTACCACCCATATTGGCGCACATTATTTTGTGTTTGGAGCCGCTTTTGATATTTTTTAAAAACAAGATGTATTCTTTTTGTTGGCAAATTAATTAACAATATAGTTTATAAATTTTAGCTTTTAAACATGTAATTTTACCGAATAGCGGCGTGATTTTAAGTGCTCGAAATGGATGCTTATCTAGTTTATCTGTCACTTATTTTTCAACATACATAGATATATAGACTCACGCCTATTTCCCAGAGGGGTAGGCAGAGAAAACGGATTTCCTTTTGCCACGAGTTTATAACTAAATCACAAATGCAGTGAAATAATATTTTACACGTACATCGTACATCTAAACAGTTCACGATAACATGGCATGATTTGGCTTACACCGCGGATGCTGGGACTTGATTTAACTGCCATGGCCGGAGATTGAACTCGCATTACAAGGCGAGTAATCTCCTATTACAATTTCAAATCGATTGTCAAAGCTAATCTAAATTTAGATTGCTTTAAATATACGAGAACATAGCGAGTATATCAAATGTAATATATATGAGCAAAGTAAAATCAAACAAATTGAATCAAACAAGTTAAAAACGGGCAAACTGTAAGAATCATGTACAGACGCCAGCACATCAAGCTACCCCAATCTGTCAAATTTCCCCAATTGAAAGTGAACCTTATTCTTATGTGAAAAAGTTGAAAATCTATAAAATAAATTTGACAGATTGGGGTAGCTGGACATGCTGGCGTCTGTACATGACATCTGCACACGTAGAGCGTGCACCTAACTTTTTTTGTGGCCAATTGATTATTTGGTTATATTTGTTTTTGCTTTGTTGACATCATAGATACATTTTATTGTAAATATTTCTATTGAATCACCTGGTACTAATTTAATCATGTTATTATTAATAACTAGGTTTCACCCGCGTTAAACTTTATAAATTATCGCCAATGTGTTATTCGGATATATTTAAGCTATATTACTACAAAGTTTTATCAAAATTCGTTCAGTAATTTTAGCGTAAAATAACGTTGTTACTCAAATATATGTACATCATTTTTAAAACGCCAAAAATACTTGTAATTGAAAATAATTCCCTAACATCTGAATAAAAACCTACAAAATCCACTTTAACCGAAATAAAATAACTTTTGCGTTATTTTGCGGTCTATCGTAGCCTAGTTGGTAGTGCTCCTGCCTACGAAGCTGGTGGTCCTGGGTTCGAATCCCGGTAAGTGCAAATATTTGTGTGATGAGCACGAATATTTGTTTCTGAGTCATGGATGTTTTCTATGTATTTAAGTATTTATCTATCTATATAAGTATGTATATCGTCGCCTGGTACCCATAGTACAAGCTTTGCTTAGTTTGGGGCTAGGATGATCTGTGTGACATTGTCCCCAGATATTATTATTATTATTATCTAGGATATTTCGTTAATTCATTTGGACAGGATGTCGGATCGGCTATTATTCAAATATAGTAAGTATAAGTGACGAGACTTTAGTAAGTAGTGAGTAGGAAAATAAATAGTTTCGTAATAATAGAGTTCTAATATAAAGAGTTCTTGATACTAAGAACTCTATATATATAAATTTTAGGTTATTCAAGCCACCTCTGAGATGGGTTAGCGACAGTCGTTTGTAATGACTAAAATAATAATATAATATATCCTGGGAGATTATTCACACACGGCCATTTGATAACAAACTAAGCAGAGCATGTACTATAGAAACCAGATGACTGATATACTACATATTATTATACTACTTGTCTTTTGAAAATAGATAATGACATCCAGACACAGGACAAAAAGACAAGTTCATGCAAACAAATATCTTGCCTGGGTGGGAATCAAACCCACCACCTGCGGTGTGAAAGGCAAGCATATACCAAGGGGGGCACCGGAGCAGCATACCCGCGTTCCCGGGGTTCCCCGTATCAGGCGCCAGAAGAAGTCCACGGAAGGTTAGGTTTAGTCGGTGCGAGTCCGACATACCCACCCGCAGACACTTTTTGCGGGTGCCATGCATTAGCAACGCCCGAGCCTTATTATTAAAAAAAAAAAAAGCATATACCAACCACGCCAACTGCTTCACGCACAAGTTAACGGGTAACTATATGTGTAACCTATAAATAGTTGTTCTGAGTTTGTGTATGTTTTTTGTCCATGTTTGTAAAGTCCATCGTGATACCATAGGTCCACTTCTCATCTGCCGGAGATTTCCCTTCAAAGATTATACATAATAGTACAATTATTGTCATTATAGGCAAACAAAATTTCTACTTTCTAGGGGAGGATATCCTCTGAGGTACTTCCTGATGTACCCTAGACATTTTGATCAATAAGTAAGACATAACGTCACGTTCAAGGCGTGCCGATACATGTTTCACGTCAAAAATAGCAAAACGTGCCGAAGTTTACAAGTACCGCTGCTACTAATAATGGGTTCTCATACCAACCACTTACAAATTTTAAAACTCTCTCTTCTCATCCTACGATCACGATCACCGTAGCCTAGTTGGTAGTGCTCCTGCCTACGAAGCTGGTGGTCCTGGGTTCGAATCCCGGTAAGTGCAAATATTTGTGTGATGAGCACGAATATTCGTTTCAACGAGTCATGGATGTTTTCTATGTATTTAAGTATTTATCTATCTATATAAGTATGTATATCGTCGCCTGGTACCCATAGTACAAGCTTTGCTTAGTTTGGGGCTAGGATGATCTGTGTGACATTGTCCCTAGATATTATTATTATTATCCTCAAAGTTTATTCAGCATCATTAATTCTCATTAGACATTGGCAAATACGTACGTGGATAATGTAGATTGCCATTCAATAAATTAGAATTTAAATAAATAAATCACTACCATCTGATCCAAAACTAGGCGAGCCAGTACTTTGGTAAGGGAACTGATATTATAGATAAATCACATCCAGACAGGCAACAAATAACCGTGTTCATCACACAAATTATTGTCCCTGGTGGGTATCGAACCCACGACCTATCTCGGGACAATCTCACACAGATCATCCTAGCCCCAAACTAAGCAAAGCTTGTACTATGGGTACCAGGCGACGATATACATACTTATATAGATAGATTAATACTTATATACACAGAATTATGGATAAATCACACCCAGACACGCAACAAATAACCGTGTTCATCACACAAATATTTGTCCCTGGTGGGGATCGAACCCACGACCTATGCTTAAGCAGTCAGAGTCACTAACCACTAGATCCACATGCCAGACAAATGTTTATAAAAATACAGAATATAGATTTAGGATTTTGTTATACCTAAAGAATCTAATTAATAAATTGAGTGCGAACACAGGAGTCACTATTCCCATACACTCATAATCCGATGGGATTGGTTAACCGACACAACTAGAGAGAGGTCAGTAGCAGGTCTAACGACTTTTGTGCGTTCCTAGGCACAGGCAAATAACACCACGAACTTCCTATTACTAGGATGCTATCAAAACTTTCTTAAAATTACGTACAATACGTCAAGAATCTACGGTTGCCCATGCTACCAGTAGATCAATGAAGTCCATCCAATTAATCTTTATCGTAGTAAATGTTACCTTCTGATCACCCCATATAGAATTCTAGGCGTTGACTTCGTAACAAAACATACCGTCTAAATGAACTCACTAAATTACCTCAGTGAAATTAATCCCAATCTACAAGTCATTGCGCTAAACCGCGCGTAAACCTCGTTTAAACTTCACACGGAGTCAATTTCGAAGGTGCAGAGTACTAGGTAGCCGATCAATCTTTGACCCTCGGATTCTTTGCAACTGCAGCGCTGATACAAGTATAGGAGCTGACGCGAGACCCGCCGCACGGCACTCGACGTCCGGACACCATCGCAGCCACCCGCCTACCAGGTACCCACTTTACTTGTGCTTTCACGAACATCCAAAAGTGTTTACAAAATTAGAACGTAAAAGAAACAGTTATTTTGCATATAAAATTTAAAAAATCAAATACGGTATTCGAAAATTTAGAATCTATTTTTAAATTAACTTACACTTTTTTTTTAATTGAGTCTTTTATTTTTTGATTTGTTTATAAATAGGTTAGTGTTCTATTTCTGGTTTTGAAAATGTTGATAAAACGTTTTTGCTGTAAAAACTCTTTTTAAAGTTAAAAGGTAAATGTTAGCAAGAATAATCGCTTGTAACAAAGTTCTTGAGTAAGTACAGCAGGAAAAGCTTTTAAACTTTTCACTGAAGGTTTTATTGCGTTTGCGTCCGTCGTTGCTATATTACACTTCAGTAATATAGTAGTAAAAAAGTTTATTTCTTAGTCGTATCTTCAAAACTCACAAGTTACCAATATATAAATCTTAAATATGTTCATAGTATAATTAATTTTTACTATTATGATTTATTCTGAAGCACCGCGTTACGACAAATGCTTGCGAAGTACATTTTTAATATTATATTTATTGTAAAATGTACTTATTTACTGGATTTTATTATCATTTATTTATATAGTATTCATATCAATATTATTAAATTATTTATCCGAAAACCTAATAATTTCTAAGAAATTTAAATAAAAATATTTACTGCGTCAAATTAAATTACTTAGTGTGTGTGTACCGAATTTTACCTTAGTAATATTCGATAAAATAAAAGATAGGAAAGTGAAAAAAAAAAATCCGACATCAGTCTTCTTACGCGCTATGTGTGAAAATTTTTGTTTTCTCTAATATTATACTTATTTTAATACCTATCATTCTCGCGAAAGGTCCCGAATTAATTATATTTCAAGCACTTTACAAATTCTCCAAATTTTATACCACGGTACCTATTTAGTATTTTTCGTGAAGTTTATCTAATTTTCAATAACATCCTTATAAAACTGAAGCCTATTTTATTTATTAAATTACTAATTGCTTCCGCATTCAATTAAATATAGAATACACGCGATTAAAAAAAATACCATAGAGAAGTCTATAAACTACTACGTAAAAATCCAAAGAGGTTTTAAATCTATTTTTAATATCGCGTGAGGTTAACCTTTGTTCTGTACATAGAAACGCAAATATGACAGTCTTTAGGGATTTCTTTCTAGTTCACAATGCATTGTTATGTAGGGCGGGTTACGCAATACCGCGTGAGGCATTTTTATAGACAGGCTAGGAAGGATTTTAATGGTAGTCTTAGGAATGTTTAATTATTTTTTTCTTTCATTGTGTAGGTATGCATGTTGAATTATTATTCTACTTTTGAATTACTTTCGCTTCTACATTATTTTTTACATTTAGTGAACGTGATATTCAACATGTATTTTTAAATTTTACATTCTAATAGTGGTTTCAAATGTTAATCTCAAGTGATGAATTATACGGGATGATAATTAATTATATTCCAAGTAAAATATGAAATAAAGTTATTAAGTAAGGTGTATCAGAAAATTATGAAGATTTGTGCAAAATTGTACTGGTACATTATAATATTCAAATATAAATATTAAATTTAGGATTATTCTATATTTGTTTAACTTTGGGGTAGGATTGATTGTTTATTTTTGATTACATCATCCAACAACGCAGCATATATTATAGTGAAGGAGCGTAAATACATGTGCACTCTCTATTCCTTTACTCTCGGACGGATGTCAATAATAATCTAACCGTCAAGCAATAATTAATGATACCGTAAAAAATATTTATTTTTTACTACACCTGCACTAGGTAAATTAATCCCTGTTTCGCGGGGTACTTTAAAACATATCATTGAAGGACACCAAATACACCGACACTCCATACACTCAGTACAACAATTTATGAATCGAACCCGGGCCACGAAGCGGCTAGGCAACTGTCTTAACTACTGAGTGACATATGCAGTCAATAAATAGTATGAGACATACCTACAAGTCAATAATCAGTTTAGTTTATTGATTCTTAGTTTTCATCATCAATCATTCAAATAAGGAATATGTTTGTTACTTCTTCACGTTTTAACGGCTGGGATGATTTTGATAAAATTTGGTATGGAGTTAGCTGACACCCTGGATTAACACGTAGGCTATAATTTATAAAGGTTAACGCGGGTAAAATCGCTAGTAATTTATATATATTACACTCAAACGAAATTAAAAATAAATTATTTAATTAATTAAAATTGTTAACTGTCCCAATAAAACAAATTTTACATATGTTACAAAAAATAAAATATAAAGCAAAGAGCGAAAATTGAAGACTAAAACAATTAAAATGATTTTATAATATCAAAATTGTATCTTTTTGAAAGTTGAAAATTTTTCATGAAAAAATCTACTCTTCCACAGATAGCTTGGTTTAATTTTGGTAGCTTTGAAAGCAGATATAATCTGCTTCAGATCTGTTCTGGCAAGTAAATAGTTTCTTAACTCGAAAAATGTTCATCATATACATATCCAACTATGTTTGAAGCATCTTAACTAAGAAAAGTTTATGTATAAATCCACCAACTGTCATACAAACGGACTTGACGAAGTAACCTCCCTGAGTGGAGCTTCAAACCTCAAGCGGGTGAGCTCTGACGCGGGTTACTTACTTAGTTGTTTTATTCTGCAGACATTTTAAGCCTTTACCTGCCTATTTTGTGCGGTGCAGCAGTGTAAACCTCTTAGGTTGACTATAAACGTCATCTGGAAAAATCTTGATGAGGATTTCATGATACGTATACAGGAAATACCCTTAATGTTGCCGAAAGTTGGAAAATAACAAGGTCTAAATTAGGGCTACAATTTCTTTGTTTTAAACATGATGTTAACCGTTAGCCTAGGAGGCTTTCACTGCTTCACCAGACCATAGACGCGAGCGTGGGCTAAACCCGTCTAACAAATAAAATTACGGACTAAGTTCCGGCGCCGGAGGTCATCCTCTTTGGGGTTCGTACATCGACTCAAGTCTTTCTGACGGGGAGTTGCGTGGTCGTTTCGTTTTAGGGATGTTTTGTGCCTGTTGGCGTGGTTTCAAATGCTTGTTTTTCACGCCGGAGGTCATGGGCTCGATTCCCACCCAGGACAGATATTTGTGTGCATGAACATGTTTGTTTGTCCTGGGTCTGAAAGTAATTATCTATATGAGTACGTATTTACAAAATAAAAGTAGTATATGTAATGTATCAGTTATCTGGTTTCCATAGTACAAGCTCTGCTTAGTTTGGTATCAGATGTGTGAATAATCTCCCAGGATAATATTATTATAATTATAACTTTACGCGAGCGCGGGCTTCTCGTCCGATTTAAGTTCGAAGAGGGCATCAAAATTTCATTTCATCAAAATCAAAATTCAGTTAAAATAAAAGTCATGGAGAACCAGAGCCTCTACCGGCTAAGTCGCTGAACATCGATTTCTTAAATGGCGTTGGCGTTTTTTGGCATAGTTGCCGTTCGGCATAAATAAATAAAGGCTAAAAATGACTTAATCAATCGTTAAATCGGCTTCAACGTTGACAATCGATTCCGGAGCATTTATGACGTCACTTGTGCTCATGGAGGCCGATTTACCGATTGATTTAGTAATTTTTAACCTTTATTTATTTGAACGGCATTTAAGAAATCGATGTTCGGCGACTTAGCCGGTAGAGCCCCTGGTGGTGGCGCGTTCGCTACTACTCTCGTCCGGCGAGTACAACAAATCGATTTGGGCTATAAACGGGCTCTGGAAATAGTTAAAACTCTATTGTTCTAGTCGCTGCGTGAGTGGTTTTCCGTGAAACCCTTTGCGCGGCGCGCGCTCTTATTGTTGAAATCAGATAAAAATGGACGCATTGACGTAAAACATAGGAAAAGAGCGTTATTTTAGATGACTAAAGAGTTTACGAAACAGATTTGAATTGTGATGAAATTGCATTTACTTATAAGTAAATAAGAATAATAAGAAAAAGTAATAAAATTGTAGGAAAGTCAAAACTGTACATTGAATATTTTTTTAAAAGGATAATTGGGGCGTCATGTAATATCGAAATCGAAGCCAAAAATATAGTTTTTAGAATTTTTGTCTGTTTGTCTGTATTTATGTCCGGGCTATACTCAAAAAGTACTGCATGGATTTACTTAAAATTTTGAATGAATATTACTAAGAGGTCGGGTCAACATATAGGATACATATTACCACGCTATCACCTACGGGGGAGGAACTGTGATAATTTATAAAGTTTAACGAGGGTAAAACCGCGAGGCACAGCTAGTAATTAATAATATGAGAAAATTATATAAAGATAAAATATTTGTTTTTTTTGTATGTTTGTTTTATGGCTTATAATGAATAACACTAACACTATTTAACTTATTTTAATATTTCTTACACTTATAGAAAGTTACATTATTAACGAGCGGGTATTTTAACCCACTTCTGAAGTAGGAGGTTATCGATTTATCTGGATGTTTTATTTTGTGTAACTTATTTGTTTTTTTTTTATTTGTAAAAAATTGGGATATTTCTTTTTTTTATAAATTTTATTCCAATCGGTTCTTCATCATCAGCCCAAAATGTGTCCAATGCTGGACATAGGCCTCCACAATTACTTGTCTTGCGATACCCACACCCCCAAACAAAATCATCGGTCCATCTTGTAGGCGGCCTGCCCACGCTGTACCTCCGGTTCGTGGTCGCCACACGAGAATCGAATCGGTTGTGTAAAGGAAATGTTTTATTAGGTTTCTTATTAATTAAAAATAGAGATACCTTAGGAAAATTGCCCGCTTGAGTATGTTTCGCCGGACCGCCTCAACTGGGTCGTGTTGAAACCGGTAGTAGATGAACCCACTGAGTTTGTTTCGCTGGGTCTTCTCAGTTGGGGCGCATTGGATCCGGTGGTAGCATTAAAGCGCGACATAATAATTAAACATAATCTCTTGACAATAACTTGATACGAGCTAGCTAAATATCATTACTGTAATAAAATAATTTTTATAAATGTTTTCATACAATCAATACAATGTGTACCTAAATATCTATGTTACTAGAAATAATAATGTATACAACTATATTACTACAAACATGTTCTGACTATTTACAAGCGCTTTTTTAAAGTCTATGTGAATAAAAACCTTTTTTTATTTTATTTTAGAAAATTACTTAAGTAATCCAAGGTCGGCCTTAGACCCCTTATTTTGCGCAAAGTATTAATTATTACAGCGTACTTGTAGCCCCTCTGGTGTTGCAGGTGCCCATGAGCGGCGGTGATTACCTACTTACTATAAGGGTACCCGCTTCTTCATTGGCCTTGCTATTATACAACATGTAACTTAATTAACGCACACCCTGAATATAGTTTGTTCAGAATCGTTTACTGAATCGATTTATATCATTTTTAATATAGGTCATTGTTTATTCCAAAATAATTAAAACTACGGAAATTATCGTTATTTTAACCATGTACAGTCAAAATAATGGACCGTAAATCAAAGTAATAAGACTTTTAAAACGCAGTTTTATTTGTATTCATACAAATTCCACCATTCAACATAAAATAAATAAAAATAAACTTTATTCCAAGAAACTAATTTAGTAAATAACAAAGCATATACATGTTAAATTAAAAATTCAGTGTATGTATTATGATACATGCACTGAATTTTTAATTTAACATGTATATGCATTGTTATCATAATAACAACATAAAATTCTAATTGGAGTGTCTGAGGGTGTGCGTTAATTACGTTACAAGTTGTATATCAAATAAAATTGACAACATAAATTGCCCTGTCCTTTTGATAAGGACTAAGGTAGAAAGAAAAGCAATGGTGATGATTAAAATTAGTTTCCTTGATATTACATAGAATCGGGGGCAATAACAACTATTTAAGTATGTGTGGACGTATATGAGAAAAATGTTTGTGTGTGTGTAGTATATATATGTATATGAGACCGCTTCGTTGGTGTTCAGCTACAGATAAACTGGGTTCGGGATTAATATATGCCTCGGAGAGCATGTAAAGTCAATCATGTACTTTCTTTCTGGTCGTGTCCCTTGTTCGTCCATCGGGTCATGAGAGTGATAGAATAGAAAGTGTTCTCTGTGTTTATGCACACATTTGTGCGCTACAACATGTCCCGCGCTCATGGCTAATCTCTATTGAAACTGGCCGTTGTCGTGGCCCAAATTCGGCCAGGAGGACATTATTTATTAGTATATAAAACTGTTTCGTTGGTCTAGCGGTAGCGTGTTCAGCTGCAGATAAAGTGTTTTCGGAGTATTTTTATATTAAGAAAATGTCTCAGTATATCAGCCCAAAGTCTGATAGTTGGCGGTATCATACCCATGCATCGGAGAGCATGTACAGGCATCAGTCCTGTACATGACGTATTTCCCGCGGTGTCCCTTATCCTACTCATCGGATCATGAGAGTGATGGAATAGAAAATGCCCCTGTGTTTGTGTATACATTTGTGCACTATAATATGTCCTGCGCAGACATCAGACATCATCATCGTACATATAGAATAAAAAAATCGAATGTGCTTTAGACCACACGACTGAAGTAAATCTTAGATATTATACGAAACATAACTGGCTACGAGAGAAAAAGAGAAAATTAATGTGTACTCGCACCTCTCTCTCTTACTCCTACAGTAATATACGAAAATTAACTCTCTTCCTATCTTCATTTGTAGATATTAATATATCATTTAAAAGAGTATTTAATCTAGTTTTTTGTTATGTACGTTAATATGTTGTATTTGAAGTTTTTTTATGTAAAGTCGATGTTAATTTGTACGTATTTGTTCAACTCGGAAAAGTATTACATGTCGCATGTTTAATCCACAATTTCATAATTTAAAATGAAAATAGATTCATAATCAGGTAGATAAGTATATTTTTTGTACTTTAAGCTTTATAGCACATTTTTTTCTTTTTTGATTAGCACATGTAATAAATTAATACGAAGTGTTTTTATCCGTATAGTCAGGTAGCATTTGCAAGGTCGAAATCACGAGGACATAGTAACATCATGTGTCAAATGAACCGGGACTTTGAGTCGTTATATATCCCTCTTAACTTCTGTTCGCCTCGCCCGATCACACCTCGCAACGCCCTTGTCACACATTATATAAGAAGTTTTACTTCGAAAATAGAATCAACCCCATAATTTTTTTATGAAATTGCATCTTTACATATAAGGTTACTATCGCTCTAACTACATAACTTAGTTATGAGGAGAGAGAGCTAAAAAATATACGAATAGATTACAACGAACAAGGGCATACCCTTAATATTTGAAGGGTTAGTAATTTCAGTTCGTTCATCGCTTAGATAACAATCCGACTCTCAATCTGCTCGTAATAAACTTTATTACTAGCCCATTGCGCTTTTTATTCGTTTGGTGCCCTTTTTACCAGGTTCTACCTAATTTATTACTTGTAAATTGGAAAACACACTTATATTGGTACAGATAGCAGTTGCAGTTTTGTACAAGTATATTTGACCATTATATACTAAAGTATTAATTTTTATGGTACCTAATTATTTAATATGCATTAAATCAAATCAAATCAAATCGTTTATGCAAATAAACGATTTGATTTGATTTGATTTGATTTGGTTTATTGCATATTAATCAACAAATAGAATTCTAAAAAGAAAAACATCTTCGCTTCTATAGTTTTTACCTTCATGGACTTTTATTGTTATAAGTAAATATACACTAGACTAGTGTATATTTACTTATAATAATAAAAGTCATTAGTTATATCTGCAATAATAGTACAAATAAAATAACTTCATAACTTTAACTGTTAGCAAACTTTTGGTTTGTTTTTTAAAAGGAATATAAATAATAATATCCTGGGACATTATTCACACACGGCAATCTGATCTCAAACTAAACAGATCTTGCACTACGGAAACTAGATAACTGATACATTACATATACTACATTTCTTTTATAAATACATACTTATATAGATAATTACCCTCAGACTCAAGACAAACAGACATGTTTATGCACACTAATATCAGTCCGGAATAGGAACCGAACCCACGACCTGCGGCTTAAAAGTCAAGCATCAACCAACCACGCCCACCGGCATATCGCTTACTAGGTGTGCCCCGCGGTTTTACCCGCGTTAAATTTTATAAATTATTATAGCTCCTCCCCCGTAGGTGGTAGCGCGATAATATCCTCTTAGTAATATTCATGCAAAATTTGAAGTAAATCCATGCAGTACTTCATAAGTTTAGCCCGGACATACATACAGACACACAGACAAAAATACTTAAAACTATATTTTTGGCTTCGATATCGATTGGAGATCACGCCCCAATTATTCTTTAAAAAAAATATTCAATGTACAGTTTTGACTTTCTTATGATTTTATTATATGTATAGATACGTAATGATTTTATTTATTACCAATGTTATTCTGTATTTTATTATACTATATTTTAAAACAATTAAATGTCAACCACATAGAATACTGTTCTTTTTTTGCTAAATGGCTACCTATCTCTTGAGTTCATATACGAGTAGAACTTTGCAATACTCTTAACTTTTGTCAGCGGTTGGTGTTATCATTTGATTAAAACGAAATGAACAAATCGCTTCCATAAGACGTAAACCGCAATATTTTAACTTAATACCCCATGATAACAGTAAACGTACCCATTATTTAGTACGCTTAGAAGGCTTAGAAGTACAAAATAGGCTTGCATGCAACTGAATTTCGGATGAGCTGATATATACGTAGGATATGAGCATAGATAAGACACGGTATTTGCATGTAACGGAAGTAAAAAAGCAGTGGTGGTGGCTGATTAGTTAAGTAAGCCCGTATGTTAAGTTGAATATAAGAAAACGGTGTAACTTAAGGCGTGATTATAATTATATTATTATTTATTTATTTATTATTTATCTGCTTAGGTTCACCAAAAATTACTTACACTATAAAAATAACATCACTTTCATGCAATAATACAAGTAATAGTGTAGTAATTACTTAAAGGTAAACACCGCATTTAAAATAACAAGACAAATGTGTTGATGTTAGTAAGCTAAAATAATATGTTTCAATAATAAAATTAAGTACATAAAAGATGAAAAGTATAGTTTATATACAAACTAATAACTAATCTGACATTGAAACATTTACTTAATTAATTGATAGAAAAACTAAATCTACGAAAAAGTATATACATAAATAAATTAAAACTAACTACAGATGGCGTCGTAGCATTCCTCCGAATCGAGGCCATGAGAAAACGTGCCCAGAAGACTGGCTGCATTACCACGTTGTTTAGCTAAACTTATTCTTTGGCCAAAGAAAAAGCCAGCCCTCTGGTCACGGGAAGCGTCAACCAAACGCTTCGAAATCTGGCGATAGAGACCACGGGCACTCGGACCCCACGTTCCAAGCGTTTCGACCCCAAACGGCTCAAATATGTAATTTCCTAACAAATTACCATATTTAAAAAATATGGTAATTTGTTAGGAAATTACAAAAAGAAAATGTAATCATTGCAACATGAGTCCAATTTAAGTGCTTTAACTTATTATCACTAAGAATTGCACCAAATTTAGTTAAATTACTGATCCAGATCAGGTAACCCACTAATTGTTGATTTAATACCAATGTTTATGTAAATTATACAATAGACTTGTAATAGTTACTTAATCAATGACCTGTTTGTTTAGCGGTTAGTGATTCTGAACACTTAGCCTGAGGTCGTGGGTTCGATTTACACCCAGGACAAATATTATTGTAATGGAGCACGATTATATGTTCTGTGTCTGGGTGTAAATGAAATAATGAAATTTATTCAGCACTTGGGTATTTACATACACTTGTACTTGTCAAGCTCACAATGTATTACATAAACACGGTTTAAAAACAGTAATTAAAGCAACAAAATATTTTGAATTAGTCCGTCCGTGCGGTCTGTTTCGCCACATATATTTTTAATATCCTTAAATTAATAATAAATAGTAAGTTACTAAGCTATTATTGTTACATTTAGCAATTGTATATTAAAATGAAAGAATTGAAAACAACGAGCAGTTGGCTAGCGCAAAAGGCTCTCAACCAGTAGCTTAATTTAAGCGACTAATACCTGACACCCTGGCACCCTTATGGGGTTCGGGCCACAGCTCAGGCGGCAGCTGAAGTAAAAAGATGGAATTCGAAATGGGATATTTTTTTTTATATTTCTTAGGTCATTAGATTAGACAGTGACAATGTTATATCTCTAAATTGGATGAAGTCAGGTGACGATAAGAAAAAATATGCCAAAGAAAGATGGATGTAGGTATTGTGAACTAGATAGGGTAAAGAATGGACAAAACAATGAAATGAAGGTTGATAGAGATAAATGGAGGGATTGTGCCAAACCAAAATAAATTGGATAACGGAAAGAGATTAGGCTATTGAAATTACTTATGTTTTGCCGTCTAGTACTCACGGTTTTCGGCGAAATCTGTTTATGCATATATATATAGTTGTTCTGAGTCTATTATATGTTTGTAAAGTAACCCACAGTATAGGGATTAGTTTCCCTAGTAAGTTTGGCTTTACAAAAAGAATTTTGTATATATATAATATTGTTTGAAATAACAAAACCATTTCCTTTTTTCTAGGCTATATATATATATATATATTTTATATATGCATAAACAGATTTCGCCGAAAACCGTGAGTACTAGACGGCAAAACACAAGTAATTTCACACAGTAACCACACAAAAAGCATTTCCCATTCAATAAATTAATTATCATAGCTGATTCATCGAAATCAGATAAATTGCATACAAAAAGCATACAGCTGAATTAAAGGTTTGTTTGTGAAATCAATTAGAATAAAACCGGCCAAGTGCGAGTCGGACTCGCCCATGAAGGGTTCCGCAGCAGCAAGTATTTCAGTTGATTAAATGAAAGGTAAATTGCGGTTTACGATTTATGACGCAATAAAAAAACTACTAACTAGATCTCGTTCAAACCAATTTTCGTTGTTAGTTTACATAGTAATGTACATCATATTTTTTTTAGTTTTATCATTCTCTTATTTTATAAGTTACAGGAGGGGGACACCCATTTTTCCACTTTGGAAGTGTCTCTCGCGCAAACTATTCAGTTGAGAAAAAAAAAATTAGGAACCTCAATATCATTTTTGAAGACCTATCTATAGATACCACACATGTACCACACCGTATGATGAAAAAAAAATTAAGTTTCAGTTCTATATATGTAGAACCCCCAAAATTATTATTCTTTTTCTATTTATGTGTGAAAATCTTAATGCGATTCACAGAATACATCTACTTACCAAGTTTCAACAGTACAGCTCTTATAGTTTCGGAAAAAAGTGGCTGTGACATACGGACGAACAGACAGACAGACATGACGAATCTATAAGGGTTCCGTTTTTTTCCATTTTGCTACGGAACCCTAAAAAGGCTAATCATTTTTATCCACAACAAAAAAACTTAGATAAAGCGACTTTACTGAATAAAACAGCTTTGAAAAGAGTTCTCTACGCAATAGCTACTATGTATTTTTAATATCCTTCTTTTGGAACTTTTGTCACTAAATAAAGTCTAGTACAATTACGATAATTATTTAATGTATAAATGTAAAAAATATCAAACGTAATTACATCACAGGTACATACCAAAGTCTTATTTGTTTTAAACTGTGAGTAAATTTAGGCATAAGTACTTTTTATGAGAGGACGTTTTTATAATTAAGTCAATTAGAAGTTTATTAATATTACTATGACACGTAAAAATTACACGTTACGATATATATAATATTATTATTTATTTATTTGTAAAGTCAAACTCAATAAGTCTCAAATAGAAAGGTGGTATATGAGGCTACATTGTTACAATAATATCTAGGGACAATGTCACACAGATCATCCTAGCCCCAAACTAAGCAAAGCTTGTACTATGGGTACAAGCTACGATATACATACTTATATAGATAGATAAATACTTAAATTCATAGAAAACATCCATGAGTCTGAAACAAATATAGAGAGAGAAGTACACTTCTTTTCTGTAATTATTATTATTATTATTTATTCAATTAAAGGCCAACAAGGACCAATTATAAAAATACACTAATACAATACAATACTTAAAATAACATACAGAACAATTACATTACAATACAATACAACAAAACAATCAAAACAATATTTCGACATCATTCCATACATGTACCATGTCACAGTGATACATGTATTGCTATATGTAATGTTGGCATCATTTAGCGCTACCCGGTGATGGGTAAGGTTACTAGAGATTAAACTACCAACGGCCCCCACAATTTTAACCTTCAAAATAAACGAACTCCACTCAACTCAGTTACTAAGGAATAGTTGTACTTTTCTATCTTTGGAATATTTTTAAAATTGGCCTTGCAGTTTAGAAATAACCCACACAACACTCGTACCAATGAAGAAGCAATTTACTTTTTAATATTTACCTAACCCGCTGAAAAAATACACAATCTGCTGATTATACTTTTTACGGTGTAATTTTTTAAATCCCGTTCACAATTCCCTGGTGAATTAACACGTGCCAATTAGTCTTAATTGGGGCTTCGATACCGCTGAGAATAAGGTACAAGGGAAGCTTTTCAGATGTAAACAAGTTCATAATTTTCATTTTAAAGCTAGTAGATTTTTAGGGTTCCATTAACACTCACACAATAAAATCTTTATCTTCCTGCTTGATTACTTGTATTCATTATTTAAATGTCGGCTCGTAAACATATATTAGGTCTTTACCTATGAAATTGCCGTTCTGCAGTACTGGCCATTTCAAATCAAAATAATTTTTGTTTGGCTAAGAATTCTAATTTCAAATTAATTTTATTTTAAAAACATGGATTCTTTTTTCCAAAAGTAGTCATTTCTTTATTGATTAGTGTTACATTTTCATCGCATTTCAATCTTTTTCGTCATCATGGATACGTTAAAAATTCGAGTAATTATGGAATATGAGTACCGTCGTGGCAGCAACGCGGCACAAGCGGCACGCAACATCAACGACGTTTACGGAGCTAACACTACAAACCAACGCACCACCTGTTATTGGTTTGCTCGCTTCCGTTCTGGAAATTTCGACCTGAAAAATGAACCTCGCGGTCGTCCGAAGACTTTGGTCGACAATGACGAATTAAAGGCGGTTGTGGAAGCTGATGATACACAATCTACGGCTGAATTAGCAGCAGCTTTCGACGTTAGCGTCAAAACAATATTGGTCCATTTGCGTCAAATTGGCAAGGTAAAAAAGCTTGACAAATGGGTGCCCCACGAACTCAATGATCGCCAGCGCGAAGTACGCGTCGAGACGTGCCTTGCACTGCTCAACAGACACACAAATGAAGGAATTTTGAACCGCATTGTTACCTGCGATGAAAAATGGATTCTGTTTGATAACCGCAAGCGCTCAGCAAGTTGGTTGGATCCTGGTTCAGCACCTAAACAATGCCCTAAACGAAAACTTACCCCTAGAAAAGTGATGGTCACTGTTTGGTGGTCTAGCGCCGGTGTGATTCATCACAGCTTCTTACCAAACGGGGTGAGCATTACTGCAGATGTGTACTGTGAAGAACTGAGCACAATGATGGAGAAGCTGGCGCATCTCCAACCAGCATTGGTCAATCGCTCGTCTCCGCTGCTCCTGCACGACAACGCGCGACCTCATACTGCACAGCAGACGGTCTCCAAGTTGCAAGAACTGGGGTTGGAAGCTCTCCGTCATCCGCCCTACTCACCAGACCTTGCGCCTACAGACTACTACTTTTTCCAGAATTTGGATAACTTCTTGGCGGGAAAAAAATTCAATACCCGAGAGGCAGTACAAAATGCCTTTGAAGAATTTGTTGCCTCCCGTCCAGCTGATTTCTTTAAGAAGGGCATCAATAAACTGCCACTGCGATGGCAAAGATGCATTGATTGCATGGGTGATTACTTCGATTAATACAAATAAAAAAATTCATGAAAAAAATTCGTTTAAATTTTTTCATACAAAACGGCAATTTCATAGGTAAAGACCTATTATTTTGTTTAGCCATCTCTTTGGCTGTGCATCTCTTGAGTTCTTTTCTCAGAAACTAGTAAAATTATGAACTTAAAATTAATATAATTTAAAGAGCCCTTAGAGTGCACAAAAAATGTAGTCTATGTTTTGTTTTTGAAAACTCTAACAGAATTAATCCCGCAAAATTCTTGCTCAAGTACTCTTAACTCATATCCGTTGCTAGAGCTACATACTCACGGATTAATACCGTCATATCAAGCTTACCTATCTGTGTGCCACGGTACCCTCAGGAGAAAATGAGCTAAATTAAATAACAACATTTTCAGTTCTAAAAAACATATAATTGAATATTCTTTATATATTTATTCAGTTAGCACAGGATGGATAAGTTGCGTGAATCACCAGACCAATAGACTTGATAACCTACTTTTGAAGTGTTAAAAATCAGTTCACCGTCACCTTCGCCGTCATTGCGTCAGTCCGAGTAATTGCGTACCCTGATAAACAAACATGCAGTCGCATGAATGACCCCAAAGGCAATTAAAGACAAATGTTAGATACATATGAAGACATACATGGACAACTAACTAAAAAAAAAAAAAGAAAAGGATTTTATTCACGTAGACATTAAAAAAGCGCTTGTAAATAGTCAGAACATGTTTGAAGTAATATAGTTGTATACATAATTATTTCTAGTACATAGATATAATTTTAAAATTTTTTACATACTTATATGTACGTTTGTCAACACTTGAAATTTTATTAGAAATACATTGTACTGTATTACCACGGAGTTATAAGTCTACCGATAATTAATAATTACTGTTTTGAAAAGCATAAAAACAACTTTTACTTTCCTTTACGAATCGTTAGTTTAAACAGCTGGAGTGTTTTTAATAAAATTTGGTATGGAGTTAGCTGACACCCTGGTATAACACAGGCTATAATTTATAAATTTTAATGCGGGTGAAACCGCGGGGCACAACTAGTTTCAAATAATTTCGAACCTATTCCCTATCAAATAAAATCATTATAAGATAAGATAACACTTTGTTGTGCACCAAAAATAAATATTAAATACAGATTTACTAAAACAGTTTCCAAGCAACGGAATAATTGTATAAAGTATATACAAATGACAACTGTTTTAATAAAAAATAATGAGAACATACTTTAACTTTTCTTTAGAACCGAGTTGAACTAAATGTATATAAGCTTATTTCAGAAACGTTTCCTATCGGATAAGATTATATAAATCGGTTGCTTTGCAACGGAATAATTACTTAAAGTGTGTTTTAATAATAATTGTTTTATTTTATAAACGCACACTATTCTTTAACTTTTCTTTATAATAACCGAGTTGATCTCAATTCATATAGGATCATTCCCTATAGAATAACTATAATACATTAAAATACTTGCAAATAAAGAGGCTCATCTTTAAAAAACGATTCAAATTAAACATGAAATGTGTGTCCATACGCATTAAGCCGGTTTTACTCTTTTTATTATTAAAATGTGGTCTATATAATAATTTCCCCGCACTATACACATTGGTTAGATTATTAGACTGCCTATAGCACGTAATCCATTTAATTCACAAGTGTTTCGTTCAGACCGAAATAAATATTTTAGTACCGCGGCACGCCGATTATGAACACTCGAATTCCTACTATTTAGTAGTAAAATATTTAACGTGATTATAGTAAGTGCTCTCATAAGTTTGATTGGTGTTTATGGAGTACCGAAAGACTGACGGTTACTTTAATAATGTAAATAAATACGTTTCTTTGCTTCTAAGAAAATCGTTAAATTGTTATCAACAAACGATCTGATAAACATCTTAATGAAGTAATAATAGGTCTTTACCTATGAAATTGCCGTTTTGTATGAAAAAATTTAAACGAATTTTTTTCATGAATTTTTTTATTTGTATTAATCGAAGTAATCACCCATGCAATCAATGCATCTTTGCCATCGCAGTGGCAGTTTATTGATGCCCTTCTTAAAGAAATCAGCTGGACGGGAGGCAACAAATTCTTCAAAGGCATTTTGTACTGCCTCTCGGGTATTGAATTTTTTTCCCGCCAAGAAGTTATCCAAATTCTGGAAAAAGTAGTAGTCTGTAGGCGCAAGGTCTGGTGAGTAGGGCGGATGACGGAGAGCTTCCAACCCCAGTTCTTGCAACTTGGAGACCGTCTGCTGTGCAGTATGAGGTCGCGCGTTGTCGTGCAGGAGCAGCGGAGACGAGCGATTGACCAATGCTGGTTGGAGATGCGCCAGCTTCTCCATCATTGTGCTCAGTTCTTCACAGTACACATCTGCAGTAATGCTCACCCCGTTTGGTAAGAAGCTGTGATGAATCACACCGGCGCTAGACCACCAAACAGTGACCATCACTTTTCTAGGGGTAAGTTTTCGTTTAGGGCATTGTTTAGGTGCTGAACCAGGATCCAACCAACTTGCTGAGTGCTTGCGGTTATCAAACAGAATCCATTTTTCATCGCAGGTAACAATGCGGTTCAAAATTCCTTCATTTGTGTGTCTGTTGAGCAGTGCAAGGCACGTCTCGACGCGTACTTCGCGCTGGCGATCATTGAGTTCGTGGGGCACCCATTTGTCAAGCTTTTTTCCTTGCCAATTTGACGCAAATGGACCAATATTGTTTTGACGCTAACGTCGAAAGCTGCTGCTAATTCAGCCGTAGATTGTGTATCATCAGCTTCCACAACCGCCTTTAATTCGTCATTGTCGACCAAAGTCTTCGGACGACCGCGAGGTTCATTTTTCAGGTCGAAATTTCCAGAACGGAAGCGAGCAAACCAATAACAGGTGGTGCGTTGGTTTGTAGTGTTAGCTCCGTAAACGTCGTTGATGTTGCGTGCCGCTTGTGCCGCGTTGCTGCCACGACGGTACTCATATTCCATAATTACTCGAATTTTTAACGTATCCATGATGACGAAAAAGATTGAAATGCGATGAAAATGTAACACTAATCAATAAAGAAATGACTAGTTTGGAAAAAAGAATCCATGTTTTTAAAATAAAATTAATTTGAAATTAGAATTCTTAGCCAAACAAAAATTATTTTGATTTGAAATGGCCAGTACTGCAGAACGGCAATTTCATAGGTAAAGACCTAATATAAGCATTCACAAGCTATGACCAAATTACGTATACTGCAAACGGAGGCTCAAAAAAAACCAAAGATACTTTAATTACTTTTAATTTAAATATAAAGTTTCAATTTAACTGAGATGAAACCTATGCGATGCCAGAATATGGAATAATTGAAATTACAAAATTATGCTACTTACTTCCTTATCGTATGGGCAGTGGTTACCCTGATGTCAGAGTTGTCCAAGCCGCCTAGTAGGCCTCTGACATGGCTTAACAACTGTTGCCTGACGCTACAACCGGGACCTGCTTTGGACGCGTTAAGCTACGTGCGCTCCAAAGCACGGAGCGGCTCAGAAATTGAACCACTTTGGCGGTCACCCATCTATGTACTGACCGCGAGCTTAGTTGCTTAACGTCGCCAATCACTTATAGAGCAGTGAGAGCATTTGGCTATTATCGCCTTATGCTGATTACATACTATAACTAAATCGCTGCGTCTGCGACTTGTACTCTCTCCATGTGAGTTTAGAAATCGATGCATCGAGGATTGAATTAAATCGCTGCGTCGGCGACTCGTTTTCACTCCATATGATAGCAGAAATTTGAGTGACTCCATGTTATCCAGATTAAGGTTGTGTAAACTGAACGAAGCCTATATCAGCGATATGAATTAGAGTTCCGTACTTTACACCCATGTAAACATGAATTTCTTACAAATAACTATGAGGCCCTTCTGATATTAAGCGGTTACCATAGCCTGTGATGCGTGTGACATTGGCATCAGTTACGTGTACCCGAACCTTTTCTCATGAACTGTAATAACCGTATTTTCACCCAGGACTTAACACTGGACGTGGACTTATAACTGGACGTGGTTGTTTCTGTAAAGCAATGGTTTTATTTTAGTGCTTTCTATTATTTATTTTAGATCATATTTATTTTACTTCCCTAGTAGAGCTCATTGAATGAAATAAACTTATGATCTACCACCGGCTAAATTAATAAAAAAGGTTTTTATTCACGTAGACTTTAAAAAATTGCTTGTAAATATCAGAACATGTTTGTAGTAATATATAATTAATTAATCAATTTATAATTATTTTATAAATTTACAATATGATTTATTTTATAATAGTAATGATATTTAACTAGTTTATATTAAGTTATTGTCAAGTAGATCATGTGTAAGTTGTATTATCGAAATATAAAATTTTAGCCATTATTTTTACTTTTTAAGGTACGAATTAAATATTATTATTATGGTGGACCTTTTGTTTATAACAACGGTCGAGCTTTAATCTATGCGGCTTGGGTTATAAGTCGTATTTCTGATGTATTGACTAGAATTTTAACCACTGATAGATGCAAAGTTATTGAAGCATGTAGCGTTCTATGGTGAAACGTCAAGACTAAATATGTTCATGCCAAATTTGACAGCTATGGCTGTCACACGCTGTCAAAGTTCGCGCAATAATACAGACTATACGTGACCTATGACAGGTTGACAGGACAAAATGAAGTTAAATATGGTGAATTGCCAGTATTAACATTGGTTAAACTTGGACACACATTAACTGGCATTAAAAATTCTTACATTCCATTTAAGATATAGCATTGTTTGACTATAAACAGTTTGTTCCAAATAACTACGGCGAAACGGGAATATTTATCTCTGCAGCAACCTTGTAGTCTAGTATTTGAATCAGCACATTCACAGACACGCGCTCAAACACATGTTTATTAATAAAATTCTAATTTGTTTTGATTTTACAGATTTATAACATTATGTGCCCCATTATTATTAGTCTAATATACATCATTATACATTTGAACATGTAACAAATAAGTAATTATATTAAAAAAGAAACGATACAGTAATATTCTACTAATATTGTAAATGCAAAAGTATGTGAGTATAGATAGATGTATGGATGTTTGTTACTCTTTCACGCAAAAAGTACTGAAAACATATTGATGAAACTTTGTAGTAATATAGGTTTAATATTCAAATAACGCATAGACTATAATTTATAAAGCTTAACGCGAGTAAACAACACAAAAGCCTAAGTCTAGTGCACGTAGTTGTGCACGAATTTAAATGTATCGCATTGAAAGTTGTGTTTAATATACAAGTAACTAACCTTATTTTTAAACTCTATGCTATTCACTAATTTTAAATAATCAAATCATTAACAATCTTAAACCATCCACCAATTATACGTATCCACATAACGTAAAAAAAAAACTTTATTTTAAGCGCCCGCACTAGGGAATCTTATCCCTGTGTCATGGGATACTTAACAAACGTATAATTAACAGACACATCTTCCTCAATTTCATCCAGATTCAGCACAACTATTTATGGGCACATTAATTGTTGTCTGGCGCGGGAATCAAACCCTCTCGTCTCGTCTTAGCCGCTGCGCCACACGTACGCCAATTTAAAAGTATCGCAGTCAAAATTTGTATTAAACGTTAAATTAACTAACCGTGTGTTTTCAATTTTGCGTCTTGAGCTGAATTTTCGGCACTTTGTTATCTCAATGATATTTTTTAATCCATAAACAAGATACTAAGCAACAGCTGTTGCCATTGTTTCAACGGCCGATGCATCCATCCATCACCTTTACATTAAAAAGTGATGAATAACAGCGTTGTAAATACATAGTTTGTGAAATTATTCTAGACGTTATGGTCGTGAATAAATAAACCGGTCTGAAGTTTTGAAATTATATTTGAAGCTTAAATAAAAACGTAATATTTAGTGTTTAGTTTTTAGGATTGGCACCCGAAGTGTGTGGATAGTAAATTTGATCATCCAATTGTCAGTCCGCAGGCTGTGTTTTTGACCCGTAATAGGTAGATAATTTTGATATTTTCATAGAGGTAATAAAAAGGACTCCTCTTTCTCATACTTGGTGGGTTTTGTTTAGTTGTTATTTAGAATGTTGTGAAACCTATTTAGTATAATATTTAAAATATATAGCCTTAGAAAACGGTTATTGGAACATTGTGAGAATTAATTTGGCTAATACAAAACTAGTACCGAGTCATGGTAGAACATTGAGGTAATTTAATAAATTTACGGCTTAAACTATTGAATAAGTAAGATGAAAAACCAATTTCTAGCAACGGCTAAACCGAGTAGAATTTCAGAAAACGAGATTGCTTTAGACCACACGACGGAAGTCAAACTTCAAACGTAACTGGCTGCGAAGGAGAGAAAAAAAATTTGTACTCGCATGTCTCTCTCTTCACTAAATTATATCTCCCATTCATCTTCCATTGGCCTCGCCTGATCACACTTTTCACAACGCTCTCGTCACGCAATCAACAGCTTACTCCCAAGTCAAGCTTGGGAAAAGAAGTTTTACTACAAAAAAACAAACATTCGAATTGAAAATCTTTTTATTTTTGAAGCCGGTTAAAACAACGGAATAATTTTTAATTGAAGCATCGCATTTTCTACTCATTAATTTTGCATGTAGCGTAAAATTTAATAACATTATTTTCATCGAAATAAACATGAAAATATTTTGTAAAATTTACTTTATTGCTTTCAGCGTTCTATTGAGTTCCGGCGCATACCCTCGACTGGTAAAATGAATGGCTTTCATTCGTATTTCCAATTTATTTCGACTGTATCATTATTTACATAGCCGAATATTGAAAACAGCCATTCAAAAGCCAATGTTTTGAATCTTGGTGTCCCTCAGTTTACAAAGCTACTAATCAGAAACGCATAATTAAGAACATTTGTTATGATACCTTTATTAAACATTACGCCATGCTCGCAGGAGTCAGTACGCTATTTTAATATTGTGATACCGCTTAACTTTTTGCTAACAATTTTTATCATTAATTATAATGAAAAGGAAAACTTTCCCTATGTGAGAACGAGGTTTAACACAATATTCCTCCGTCTTCATTCTATATTTCAGAAGTCAATAAAACGTAGCATTTATCGTCGTTATATTCAATGATTAATAATAATATCTAGGGACAATGTCACACAGATCTTCCTAACCCCAAACAAAGCAAAGCTTGTACTATGGGTACGAGGCGACGATATACATATAGATAGATAAATACTTAAATACCTACATAGAATACATCCATGACTCAGAAACAAATATTCGTGGTCATCACACAAATATTTGCACTTACCGGCTTTCGAACCCAGGACCACCAGCTTCTAGGCAGGAGCACTACCAACTAGGCTACGGTGACCGTCAAATTCAGTCCGTCAGATTCACCTGACCTTATTGTACCTTACCTTACCTTACCTTTTGACCTAAGTCCACCCAAGCCTGATGTGACTGAAATAGTAGACATCGAAGCGCTCGACTGGGCCAGCTCTATCACTATTAAGAGGGAAAAAGAATCACAATGATCTAGAATAGCCAGAGCAAATAAATATTTAGGCGCATAGTTTAGGTAGTTAAAGTCAACTGTATATAGCGTTATTTATTTATTTCAAACTTTATGCACAAAGTTGTACAAAGGTGGACTTAATGCGAAAGGCATTTTCTCCCAGTCGAGGACAACGATAAATGTGGCCCATATGCAGTGCAATTCTTCGGATAATCTCAAACATTGTAATGTGTAATATTTGCATGCAAAATGCAAACTATAAGTAATTAGATCAAAATAGTACTAACACTTTAAGCAAATAAAGCAAAATTAAAATACATAGGAAGTTTAACACATTTTAAAGTAGATATCAAACGCTTTTGCGAGCAAAAGATTCCTTGATCATTAAACGTTTAAAATTACATTCATATTATAAATGTTATCAGCAAATCAAAATTCCATAACCCAAATATCGATGGTGCAAATGTTTCGCTTTGTGACAAATCTGTAGTGAGTAACACCGGTATTATTAAACCGACGATAATTATAGCTAATAGTCCATAATCAAGTCGTTATGTTTGTGATTAAAACGCGAAATAGAGTTTCAGCTTTCAATTGTATTTTGAATTGAACTAGGTCAGCAGGTACCATGTACAGTCAGCGAATTGATTTTAATCAAGAAATTTCTATATAAACACGGTGTCTCAACTTATAAAACTTTCCGTGTTTTAAGTTAGAACCATGTATTTATATGGGGAACGATTTTCGGTAAAATGAAATTCGAACAAAAAAATTGGTGATCGGTCTTTTTTACTATTTATTTGATATATTTCAAGATCATCGGAGTATCATGTGCCATAGGTATTATTTTACCGAACAATTTTCCGACCATTAAAAAATAACTTTTTGGCTGATCCTCTTTTGAACTTTTTTCATTTGCCAAATTTTGAAACAACATTTTACTGAAGAATAGCCGGTTACTTGGTAGGATTTTCAATATTAAATTAAAATAGTGTCATGAAAAGTCAATATGTTGTGCTATAAAATTACTATAGTACCATATGCTTGTTTTAAATTTAAGTTTATAATGCCTAGTTACCCTAGCCGTAGCGCTTAATTTTTGTGTGATGAGTACGATTATTTAGTCTGTCTAGGTATAATTTATCTATAATATCAATGTATCTGTTTAACAATACATATATAAGTATGTTGATCTGTTGACTACTTTCCGAAGAAAAGTTTAGTATCAGATGGCATTGTGTTAGTTGTGGTATTGTGTTATAGCGAATGTTAATAGGTGACCATAGCCTTCTATGCTTGTGACATTCATGGCATCACTGACTGGTTGCCTTCTCTTCCCTTATAAGTAATTCATTTTGTACTGTAAAAGTACTTACAGTGGGTTTACAGTGAAATTAAGGGTATGTGCAAGGGCTAAAAATGAATCACCTCTTATTTTACTTCCGCTTTCAAAATTTATGACTACAATAAAGGGAAAAGTGGGGTGAAATACGAGCTTCTCAACCCATATTTAACTAAAAGCAAAATGTTGTAAGTCTCTGATTTTCTGACCTAAGAAAAATATACCGGGCAAGAAAAAAATGCTTTGACGTCGCCTACTGGGTTCAAACGCGTATTGCAAAGTTAAGAATACTCTTTATTTATTTATCTCACAAGATAAAGTGTCCGTCGCCAATAATTTTTATTGTGTTGCATTGTGCGTATATAACAGCCAGTGCCTGTAAAGATACTTGATTGGTCTGTTGGTCAAGCCAGGGGCACTGACCACCGGCCCACGTCGACCACGTCGTGTGTTCGAACCCCACCCAGAACCGATCTTTGTGTGATGAACACGATTATTTGTTCTGTTTTATATATATCTCAATACATACATTAAACGCAACCAGCGTTTAATGTATGTATTTTGATATATATAAGTTTGTTATCATAGTAGAGGCTCTGCCTAGTTTGGGATCAGATGGCTGTGTGTTAGTTGTTCCAAGATATTTATTTATTACTAGCTGTGCCCCGCGGTTTTACCTGCGTTAAACTTTATAAATTATCACAGCTCCTCCTCCGTAAGAGATAGTGTGATAATATGTATGATCGACCTATATGTTGATCCGACCTCTCAGTAATATTTATGCAAAATTTGAAGTAAATCCATGCAGTACTTTTTGAGTTTAGCCCGGAGATACATACAGACAAACAGACAAAAATTCTAAAAACTATATTTTTGGCTTCGATATCGATAGTAGATCACGCTCCAAGTATCATTTAAAAAAAATATTTCAAAAATATGTATAGATAATAGTGTATAATTTATAAACCTACTCAACAAAGTCTATAGGACTTCCTATTAACTAGGATCAGGGACAATTCAAACCAACGATTGCAGTTAGAGCAAAAACCGCTAGATAGTCCCGTGTATCGGAAAACGATTTTCCGATTAAAACATTAAGTTTCTCCTACAATCAGACTCAATTTTTTGTACAATAAATGTTCGGTCATTTAGAAATTTCATCTGTTACTAAAGGTAAAGTTTTAGACAATTTGTGCTAATGCTAATGTAACTACATACAAACTTTTCAGTAATTTCGCTTTTACACACTATTTATATGGTTGGTAACTGTCACACACTTTGACAGTTACCAATTATATAAATGTTGGGTAACTGTCGAATATTGTGACAGTAACCAGTCATATAGATATTGTGTAAGCGAGGAGAAGTTTAGTGATATTAACAATCGTAAATTAAATAATTTAAATTACGTTGATACACAGATACGATTTTGTGAATCTTAATTTGGTGAAATTTATTAATAATCTGCATACATTTTCTCTAACGGTTATTCAATGTTAAAAGACCTAAAGATCAGAGATAATATGTAAATTCGACCGTCTGTTTATCTATTATTTTAGAAGAACGACTTAACTTAAAGAATCGCGTTAAACTTATCTTTTGAGCAACCAATTGGCACAAAATGTATATCAGATAATAAATCGCGTAACATACGCGGTTTATACGTTATTTGTGAATATGCTATATATATAATGCTAGTATATATATATTCGCTATCCGTGAAAACCTGTAATTGGCTTTATGTTTCCTATTATAGCAGTAATATATTTTGTGTACATCTGTTGGTTTTCCAAATAATAAATAAATAAATATATATAAGTAATGTTTCTACAATGATTTGACATATATTTTGTTCCAATTGGTTGTTCCAAAGAAAACTAAAAACCGTAATTATTATAGTAAATGCATAAAACACAATATATTTCTCCAGTTATGCTAACAATCTAGACTCTTCTTTTTCATAGTTAAATGATTATGATACTATTACTACTAACTTCAATTTAATTCCTCACAACTTTGATATTATCAGTGTCCAACAATTTCCTAGCAAAAACTCTGCACGCGAATTACCGATTGGTTGAAATAATCAGCCGAAGGAAATAACAGTTTTTCATAGCTTTCTATCGCAGGAAGTAATTATATTTTCTCTGGTTCTCAGAATGATTATGGTTCCGTACTAAAACTATATAAACGAAACCTTATGGTAAAACAGTTCGCCCATTCGTCACAGCGCTATATCTCAGAACTGCTCGACTGACTCTGACTGCCTCGTTGCCGCGTTGGTCTAGCCGTAGCGTGTTCACCCGTAGAAAATGAGGTCCTGGGTTTAAATCCCGGGTTGGGCCAAAAAGTGATTTTGGGATATTTCCGTAAAAAGAAATTTCTCAGTGTCAGCCCGAAGTCTGGAAGTTGGCGGTATTACACCCTCGTGCCTCGGAGAGCACGTAAAGCCGTCGGTCCTGCACCTGACCTCTTTCCGGTCGTGTAGTCGTCCCATCAGATAATGAGAGTGATGGAATAGAAAGTGCCCCTAAGTTTGCGCGCACACTTGTGCACTATAATATGTCCTGCGCAATTGGCTAATCTCCATTGAGACTCGCCGCAGTGGCCGAAACTCGGTCGGGTGGACATTATTATATCTCAGAATCTACATAATGATAGTGACATGAAATTTTCAATTGATTTAGATGTATATATCGTCATCTTCATCATATTAGCTGGAAGACGTCCACTACCAGATGAAAGATGACAGACAGACTGCTGCTGCAGGATTTAGATATCATCATCGTCATCATCATTAGAGCTAAAAGAATTCTACTGCTTGACAAGCCTAACCCAAGAATCATTTTAAGAAAGAAAGATAGTTTAAGAAGTTGTACTAAAATTAACTAATTATTACTGTATTGTGTCATTCATTTAATTGTGTGATAATTTTACTTTTTTATTTACTTTAATACTGTAACATGTAATAGTACCTAAGTCCCTTAATATTCGCACGCCCACTAAGGGTAGATGTCGGAACCTACAAAACAATGTACTTACCATCTTTGTGACCATATCTGAAGCGAATAAAGATATTATTATTATAAAGAAAATATCATTTATTCATTACCAGGACGGACATAACAATGAAATTATACAATAACAGAAAAACAAACAATGAAAATCTTATACTTAATATTCCGTAGTCCGTTCTAAGTGAAAAGGCTAATATCTATCTCAGCATTGGCCGTCGCAATATTGCGACAGCGCTGATATTCTGATAGCGCCCGACTGTGAGGTCCGCGGATAGTTGACCCCCATTACATATTATAATAAAATGAAATAACAGATATTTGATAAACGAAAAGATAGTTTATTTCGTAAATATGGGTACAGTACATAATATTGAATACAATGGGGAAAATAGGAAAATTTAAGAATACTTAACAACAAATAATTAAATTAAATAAAATGAAATTATAAGTTAAAAATTAGATAAACTACTATTGACCCTAAAAGGCGTCCAATAATAATAGTAATTTGATAAACTAAATACATTAATCATACAAATAAAAAGAATTTAATATAGTGAAGAAGATAGAAATATGTACCTAAGTATATCGAAAAAAAAATAACATTAAATCACATAATAATAATATAAATGAGATTCATACAATTTCAATTAGATAAAATAATTTAAATACTAGATTAACATCAAATACATTTCATACACTAACATATGTGATGCTGAATGCTATAGCGGATACGTGGGCAAAAAATCTTAAAGAGATATGCATAATCACCACGCTTAACAGATGAGTTGGCAATCGCAGTAAGATGGTCAAAGTACACAGAAAGAAGCTGCCGTCCACTGGTAGATCTTCCCTCTGGTTGACTTCTACGCCCCCCACGGGATGAGACGGGGTGGTGATATTCTGATATTCACCGTCGTCACCACACGTAAAATTTAGATGTAACTCAAATTTAATGCAATTTGAAAAAATAATTAGATTTATATTTGGGAAAGTAAGGATCGTAACGCACAACTTAACAATATTTTGACGGTCACCGTAGCCTAGTTGGTAGTGCTCCTGCCTACGAAACTGGTGGTCCTGGGTTCGAATCCCGGTAAGTGCAAATATTTGTGTGATGAGCACGAATATTTGTTTCTGAGACATGGATGTTTTCTATGTATTTAAGTATTTATCTATCTATATAAGTATGTATATCGTCGCCTGGTACCCATAGTACAAGCTTTGCTTAGTTTGGGGCTAGGATGATCTGTTTGACATTGTCCCTAGATATTATTATTTAGTTTTATTTATAATAGCTGTACCCCGTGGTTTTACACGCGTTAAAGTTTATTGTGTTAATCCAGGGTGTCAGCTAACTCCATACCAAATTTTATTGAAATCGCTCCAGCCGTTTAGACGTGAAGAAGTAACAAACATACACACTCACAAAATTTCGCCATTATAATTTTCGTGTGACTAGTAACCTAGCCCTGTTTTGCACAGGTCGATAAAAAGAAACATAAATTGGTTACTTAAATACCTCGTGTCAAATCATGACGTTTATGGGCAAAGTTTTGGTACCTTGGGTAACTTCATTGTTATTTTCCTGGAGATCTTTATTCTTTTTTAGGGTTCCGTAACCAAAGGATTAAACGGGACCCTATTACTAAGACGTCGCTGTATGTCTGTCCGTCTGTCGCCAGGCTGTATCTCATGAACCGTGACAATTAGACAGTTGAAATTTTCACAGATGATGTATTTCTATTGCTGCTACAACAACAAATACAAAATGAAATAAATATTTAAGGGGGCTCTCATACAACAAACGTGATTTTTATAGATAATGGTACGGAACCCTTCGTGCGCGAATCCAACTCGCACTTGGTCGGTTTCTAAAATAAATCATTTATAAAATTTATTTTATTATAGCAATGATATTTAGCTAGCTCGTATCAAGTTATTGTCAAGATATTATTATTTATAGTATAAGCTCTACCTAGTTTGGGATCAGATGTGACCTATTTATTTATTTATTGCACAGTTTACTGCACATTTATTTGTGTAAAAATCTAAAACCCAACGGTCTACTGATGTAGGTTAATATAATTTAATAAATTGAGACATTTAGGAAGTAGGCAAAGAATATTTTTCGTCGGCAGATTCAAGGTGAAACTTTGGCGGCGTCGCGTCGCTCTATCTTGTTAATTGGCATCAGGACTCTGGCTCACCTGGTTCCATTTGATTTATCACCTTGAGTTAGGAATAATATACGAGCTTCATTTTCGCTTGGCAATGTTGGAAATTAATAAAATTCTCTCATACTTGTAACTGGTACATTGGTCTAGTAATAGGTCACCGTAGCCTAGTTGGTAGTGCTCCTGCCTACGAAGCTGGTGGTCCTGGGTTCGAATCCCGGTAAGTGCAAATATTTGTGTGATGAGCACGAATATTTGTTTCTGAGTCATGGATGTTTTCTATGTGTATAAGTATTTATCTGTCTATATAAGTATGTATATCGTCGCCTGGTACCCATAGTACAAGCTTTGCTTAGTTTGGGGCTAGGATGATCTGTGTGACATTGTCGCTAGATAAAAAAAAATAAAAAAATTGTGATCCTAACAGCTAAGCCACGAACTTGAAAATGAACCCAGAAACGAATGTCGGCCTCATGCGACATTTTACGCGAATAAACTATATTAAAATATGTAGGACATTACTGGACAGAGTACGCAGATGAACCTTGAATGTCTATATAGTTTTACTATATAAAACACACGTTAGGCTGATTACAGATGACGCGCGTTGCACGCGCCGGAGGCCAGCGCGCCTCAACAGCCATTTTAAATGTACGCAACGGCGCGTGCGAGACGCGTCACTCTGAAACGCTAGCTGCCAGGAGAGGAGCTCGGACAGCACTTACACTTGACTTACACATTAGGTGCTATTGACTTTGACAAACATCAAAGTCAATAGCCTAATGTGGCATATTACTATTCAATCATAGAATGCTGCTAGTACGGCTTATGCGACCTCCAACAAAAAATTCATGATGCTGATATTTAAATTAAATAAATAAATAATAATATCCTAGGACATTATCCACACACGGCCAAAATTATTAATTATTTTACTGTTTTATTTATTTATTTGTGAAGAAAAACCACCAACTACTAAACATTAATTAAACAGTCAAAATTAGCATCAGTTCTAAATTACAAAATTAAGTTTCTCCAACAGTCAGACTCTTTGTTTGTTCATCAATATCAGATATATACAAAATAAATATTTTGTTTAAATTGGACCCAATTATAAACATTGAGGTTATACGTTTTTCGGACTGGTTACATAAAAAATGTATGTTCCTAGTATTTTCTAAATCTCTATATCAACCTAAAAATGGCGTCCATGAAATGTAAAAATTACCTAATCTCACCAAAACTATACCCAGTTATATGTTATAAAAGGGAAAATTATCTTCTTTCCCGAAAATACCGCAAACTCCTTAAGTGGTCCATTCATCCTCTCATCGTTCAATATTTCATGTCTCTACCATTAGCCATTAAAAATAAAGCCGATAATTTATCAAGAATGACTGAAACCAGCTAACGTGGAGATATTGGCATTTTGATAAATTTGAGGTCTGCGATCTAAATAATAATATTAAGTTTGCCTTTTGGGATGGTAAGGGATTGCAAAAGAGATTTATGATAATGACGTCGACAATATGGTCTTAAGTTTGAAGAAATATTACGGTATAGTAATTTAACAGCTTGCTGTGTAGCTGGCGGAATCCCATTTCTTCCCGTGGGGGGCCGAGGACCCGAGGGTATATCTCCCAGAGAACGGGCAGCACCATCTCTCTATATACTATGATCATGATACTACGATTGCGTTCTGGTACTCACAATGTCTTGGTTAAATTTCTTGAGTATTTAAGGGGAAGTAACTTCAAATTTGTATTGCAATCTAGGTATATGTTTGACAGGTTTTAACTGAAATAACTGAATCATTAGATCAAAAATATAGAAAACTTAATTAAAGAGAAAATATAAATATATACATATTTTATTGCCAATGGACATTATAATTAAATAATCAAAACGTACATAAATAGTTTACAAATACGATTTAAGGATATTATTAAATAGATTTTAATGATGATTGTTTATTTAAAATTATTATAATAACACGGTATCTATTAAATTAAATTACTTTTGTTTAATGTTTTACTTCAACTGAAAGCGCTCTTAATAAATCATTTGTTATATACCCTTTTTCATATAGACATTGAACTTTTTTATCGGTTCCAAAATAATGTTTATTTTTTTAATTTTCTTCAAGGTATTTATTATAAACCAGATCCAGTAAATGACCCCGGGACTTCTTTCTTAGGTTACTCCTTGCTGCTCGATGAACGAGGCCATCTATTATTGTCTACACACTTATTAAATCAATTACAACCGGAAACTACGCCATACCTCGTTTCGACTCTAATTACAAAAGAAACTGTCGTGTTATAGAAATAACACCATCAAGAGTAATATTTCAAACAATATTTCCTACCTCACGGTGTCGCTTCACGTTTCACTATACGACAAACTTATCCCATAAAACTAGCTCTATCGCTCAAAATATTCTTCTTCATACAGAAACAAAGCTATAAAGTAAATTTGCAATAAATTTACTGTATTGTTATGTTTTGTATTCAGAAACCATTGTGTTCTTTAAAATCAAAATTAAAAAGTCATTTATTCTGTTAAAATATTACATTTGTGTGGAATGGTCAATATTTTTTTACCCTACCGTGCAGTGCATGACGTGGCAGCTACTGAGAAACACTGCCAGAAAACTCAGTAGGAATCCATTTTTAAAATATTTATTTCTTACATAAAATTACATTGTATTTAAATGTGTTACTATAGAAATGTGTTACTTTAGAGCGACTCAATCCCAAGCTGTTTTGTCACTTAAATAATCAGAAGTTTTGTAGTAAGCCCTGCTACCCAATTTGGCTTTTATAATTTTTTTAAACTTATTCATAGACATCTCGGATATGTAGTTACTGTGACTGGGAAGTTTGTTATAGAATCTTATACATTGCCCCATAAAAGAGTTACTCACTTTGTGGAGACGGGTGGTATGTAGGGTTCCGTACCTAAATGGTAAAACGGGACCCTATTACTAAGACTTCTACTGTCTGTCTGTCTGGTTGTCCGTTTGTCACCAGGCTGTATCTCATGAACCGTGATAGTTAGACAGTAGAAATTTTCACAGATGATGTATTTCTGTTGCCGCTATAACAACAAATACTAAAAAACAAAACAAAATAAATACATATTTAAGGGGGCTCCCATACAGCAAACGTGAAATTTTTGCTGGTTTTTATAGATAATGGTACGGAACCCGACTCGCACTTGGCCGGTTTTTTTTATGAAATTACCTGGAAACAAAAATATAAATGTATAGAAAATACACTCAAGTGGCGAAGTTAGAAGTATTAGTATAAAGACTACGTCATAATCGGATTTTTTGTATTTTTATCTCATATTCTCATTATATTAAGGATCTATACTTTAAATCTTTTGCGTATTATTATTATACAATACTAACTGCGCCCTCCGGTTCCCCATTGTAACACCCGCCTTTGACTGTATAAATTATAGCCTACGTGTTATTCGGATATATACACATTACTATAAAGTTTCATTGAAATCCGTTTCGGAGGTTTTGCGTAAAAGTGTAACAAACATGCATACATCCATCCTCACAAACTTTCGCACAAGTAGCATTATACTTGGATTATGTTCGGGTATTAAACGCCACTAAACTTTATCACTAAACTCGTTTTATTTTTTTAAATATACCTTACTAGCTATGCTCCGCAGTTTCACACGAGTTAAACTGTATAAATTATCGCCTATGTGTTATTCGAGTATCTATTACTACACAGTTTTTTTAAATATGCGTTCCGTAGATTTTGCGTAAAAGTGTAACAAAAATGCATACCCATCCTCACAAACTTTCGCATTTATAATATTATTAGTTTACATAATATGTGCCATTTTGGACTATAACTAAATTTCATAATGAAGTTTGCCCCGATCCCGTTGCTGTAGTGTCAACTGTCAACAACAAAAGTATATAATTCACTCTGCACTGTAAATATATTATCCCATCTATGAGGGACATAAACGGCTTAATTACAATTCAAGGCCTTAGTAGCTTTTTGTATATTAATGACCGCACCGCGATGGTTTGTTCTAAGCGGGAATCGAAACTGGAACGGTGGTGAAGCGGTTGTCTGAACCGCTGCGCCACATGTGTATTCAATTATTTTTACAACGTTGTTCCATTTTCTCAAATTTTACTATTTTAATACTATCATCTATTATACCGACCAGATATATTATACAGTTCAACCAAATAGATTAGGTTAGAATAGATTTTTAATTACCAATACGAAAAAGCTTTCTCTTTTACTCATTAATTACGTAAAATTTTATTCTAAACAAAAATTATATATATTTTTTTTAAGTAAATCTTTTTTGTGTGTGTCGGGAGCGTTACGAAAAGTGCGACCAGGCGATGCGAACGGAAGTTGAGATGGGTTTATAAGTTACTGAAGATAGAAAGAATTACATTTTGTTTATTACTGTGCAAGGGAGATAGGTGCAAGCAGATATTTTCTTTTTCTCTTTCTCTCATAAACAATTACGTTTCTACACTAAGTTTTACTTCATGGTCATGCTTGATCTAAAGCACACTCGTTTTTTTATATATAATTAAGAATAAAACTAGTAGAACTGTTAAGTTTAGTTTTGCCACGAACCAACCAAGTTTAGTTTAAACTGTACTATAAAATAAACAATAATTAAGGAATATGTGTGGTTTCTATATCTATTGGGGCTCCCTTTATTACTTGTGGTACAAGACTACAAATAATCGAAGGGACCTCGAATAATTTATATGCAAATTTTCCAATACTGCCAATTGAATTGGACTGCAGCCCAATGCATGTCTTGGCAACATTCGAAGTACCCACACATAAAATCACACATAGGACGTATGTGTGATTTTATGTGTGGGTACTTCGAATGTTGCCAAGACATGCATTGGACTGCGTGTTATCAACACATAAGACCTTTATTTATTGAAATCATAAGAACTCGGCGTATTTTTATGGTTATTGTAGGACAAAATCTTCTTCACAGCTAGAACAGAAATTAAATAGATGCCCGACGTATTTCTCACAATTTTCGGATGTTCTAGAGTAGATTAAACGATGTTTTAACTTAGGGAACTTTTTTTTGGTAAGGCAGGGGGATATCTTCTTATGCATGCCACCCACAAAATTTGTTTGCGGGTGGATATGTCAGACTCGCACCGACTAAACCTAACCTGTCGTGGACTTCTCCTGGCGCCTAATGGTAGGACCCCCGGGAATCGGAATTGCCCTCCCCTATCACCAACTCCTAGAAATTTTTAATAATTAAACACATTGACTGTTTAAAAGAATACAATCTATACATCTATACATATAATAAAATCATAATAAAGCCAAAACTATACATTGAATATTTTTAAAAAGAATACGAGGGGCGTAATCTACAATCGATATCGAAGCCAAAAATATCGTTTTTGAATTTTTGTCTGTGTGTCTGTTTGTCTGTATGTATGTCCGGGCTAAACACAAAAAGTACTGCATGGATTTACTTCAAATTTTGCATGAATATTACTAAGAGGTCGGGCCAACATATAGGCTACATATTATCACGCTATCATCTACGGGGAAGGAGCTGTGGGGTAATTTATAAAATTTAATGCGGGTAAAACCGCGGGGAACAGCTAGTAATTAATATGCTTTCAGATATAATACCGTTAAAAATCGTTTTATTATTGATAACTATAATAGTCTTGCGTGTGGCATACGGTTTTATCACACTATTTTCAAGTACGTAAAAAATTGGTTTAGAAATAATATGAGTTGATAGTCATTTCGATTATGTTTGATATAATGAAAAGATGGAGGAGTCGTGTGAGAAAAGGCGTCAAAATAGGGCGGTAAAACATGTCTATATTGCGTCGACCTCAAATAGAATGCGACGAAGGCAAAGGACAAATAGAATACGAACTAGATCCATAAGAAAAACATCTACCCTTACTTATAAAAATATTGAGAGACTGAGACTGGCCCTTAAGCAATGATTTGGCTCACCTGCAGAAATGTAATATGACACTTGAATGACAGTGACAAAACATTTCTCCAGCTTGACAGATGTCTTGTTTTTGTTATATGTGTCTTAGGGCCTGTTTCACAATGTCCAGGTAAAGTCCCGAATAAGCTACTTGCAACTTATCTATCGATTAAAGACATCGTTTGCGTTTCACAATCCATGAGTAGTGCTAACTGGCAAATAAACTGCCAAGTAAACTATTGGCCAGATCAAGCTTCAGATAGCAAAGTTATCTGACGGATAGGATAAGATATCTGACAGATTTCATTCGATGCTTATTTCGGTGGTGTTTATTGCTAGACTTGTGTTTTGTTGTGAATAATTTAATAGAATGGTAATATTTGATACTATTGAAGACGAAATTGATGAATTATTTGATCGTGTAACGGAACTGCGGATAAATCCGCCACCGCTAAGAAAAACACCACCGAAACACAGCAACAAAAAAATGCATTAGTTGATATTAACATTTGTCGGTTATTTATTGGACTTTCGCACGTTTAATTTCACGCAATATAAATCAATTTATGTATGTATTTTTATAAAAATTAAAATAATAGTTAGAAGATAAAGGAAATATTTATGCAAACCTGAAAATGCTAACCATAAAAAATGAGTAAAAAGATATTTTTAGGTGTGTATATCATAAGAAATGTATTTATAGGTTGTCTGTTACGTAAGACAGAACGACAAAATGCGACGTTGCCAAACCTACTAATTAGTAACTGCCGAATAGTTATGTGGCAAATAAATTTACCGGGAAGGTGATGGTGAAACACAATGTGTTTTATCCAGAACTTATATCTGTCAGTTTATTTATTTGTTAGTTAGCTATCCGACACTTTATTCGTACATTGTGAAACAGACCCTTAATGTTTTTGTGAGTATGGAGCTATCTCTATATTAAAATATAAAGTTTTAGAGAATTTATTATAGAACTTACGGTTTTGTTTGCTCGCAGGTCTTGTTCTAAGAAGAAAAGTTCGAGAAAAACAAGTAAGTACCTTCATTATATATTTTGGGCTCAGACCAATTACTACAACTAAGGCATGTTAATGTTTCAGTGGAAATATTAATGAGGTTATTAAATAGCTTTGAAGCGTTAAATAATTGTTTGTTTAAAAATCATAATGAACAGTTATTTAATTAAAAATACATACTGGTTATTTCTAAGATTTATCTTTTCTTTTAAATAATATTTTGGAATAAATTAATTAGCCTAATATTGGAACATATTTTCCCATCATAAATAGTGAGAAAAAAACCCAGATGTTTCAGTACATTCAAAGTAACGTTAGAAAACAAAACCAATGCACACTTACATCATTCGAAAGAGTGCTAGGAAGTAAATACTAATTTTGATCTGTCAGTGTTCTGACTGAGGCTTAAAGGCAGAACGCCTACCCTGGATTAGTAGAATGCTAGTTCGAGACCCGCCGCGCGCCGGGCTATTAAATTTATGATTTCCAAGTTTTGAGTAAAATGAAATACTCTTTACATTGCGAATAAAGCTATGAAACTATAATTTTACAATTAAAGTTATATTTGCAACGTATAATTATTTGACAGGTCCTTACATAACGACATTTTACTTTAGTTCTATATGAGTAAATTAAATTGATATATCCAAAAAGATCTCGCCTTTTTTCGTATTTTGTTTGAAAGAGATTCGATGATATTAAAATTAATTTGGATAGTGGAAATATTATCAACTATTATTTTACCAAAAAAAAAAATACCTCATAGTGTTCATATTTTCATCTCTTATCCATCCGTAAGTGATAGGCAAGGTTAAGTGCATAGATGGGCAAAAAGTCTATAGGTCGCCAAAATGGCTTAATTTCTTCAATAGGTGTATCGGGCATTTCCCTGCTTTATATTTTAAAACTAGCTGGGCCCCGCGGTTTTACCCTCGTTAAACTTTATAAATTATAGCCTATGCGTTATTCGGATATATAAGCTATATTACTGCAATGTTTATTATACAAAAAGCAACAAGGAACAACTTCCGTGCGTATCGGCGCTTATCCCATACCTACTATGGAAATCAAATATATGTAACTAAGTACCTTTAAGATTTATCCTCGGTGCTATTCCAACTGGCTTCTCTAGTTGCAATTCTCTCGTTTTATGAGGCTCCAGCCTCGTTATACCATTCTGTCTTCCGCTCTGTTATGGAGGGAAGCGGAACTATTCATATTCTAACTTCTTCTTGTTTCTTTCTGATTAAACTCGTGACGAGATCCAAGACAGTTAAAGCGATTCCCCGGGACATGCCTGAGCCTCACCGCTCATTTCATTGTGTGCCACTGTTGATTCTGGCTTACAACAGTTGCAGTGGTGTGTAGAGGGAATAGTCCTAATTAAAAAAAAATATGGGTCCCGGTGAAGTCATTAGACAACTGTCCTAAAGCCATGTAGAGACTTTGGTAACTACAACTCTTCTGGCCCAAGGGTAGCAACTGCCCATACAAGAAAGAGAAAGACAGGTATATTATTGACTAGCTGTGCCCCGCGGTTTCACCCGCGTTCAATTTTATAAATTATCATAGCTCCTCCCCCGTAAGTGATAGCGTGATAATATGTAACCTATATGTTGACCCGACCTCTTAGTAATATTCATGCAAAATTTGAAGTAAATCCATGCAGTACTTTTTGAGTTTAGCCTGGACATATATACAGACAAACAGACAAAAATTCTAAAAACTATATTTTTGGCTTCAATATCGATAGTAAATCACGCCCCAAGTATCTTTAAAAAAAAATTCAATGTACCTACAGTTTTTATTATATATTACTTTAGAATTTTTAATAATCTTTTGAAGAGAAATTATTTAATGAGATATGATTAGACGGAACACTCAAAGTTGTGACTGGTCAATTTGAATATTTTCCGGCTCAATTACTTGGCTCACTTAATTCATGACAGAATTACCGTTCCATTTATATTCATCTTCAGTTAATGGATTATGAATAAATCGTGATGAAATGTAGATGAGTTCAACGTTCATGTTTACTTTTATTATGTAAAAAAGCTCAGGTAGAAACTTTTACATTAAAATAGAACAGCTTTAAATACTTCAATTTCAAATTCATTAAGGCCACATAAAATAAAGATAAGGATAGGAATAAACTTTTACATTTTTAGCCTATTTCGTTTTAGGTAGACATGTGAAATCGTCAAAATATCTATTAAATTAAAATACTTTCATTCAAAGGCTTCATTATGTTTAAATTAAATATGTCAAAAGTATATTAACATATACTCCTTTTACTAAGGTGGTAACTGACTCTGACTCTTAAAAACAACTTTTAAATATGACTTAGTTGTGTGATTGGTCTATAACTCTTCAATACGGTTTTGTCCTTTTGAAGAAGAGAACTACCACATTTCTGTGCCATGCTTGTATCGTTTGCGATATTAGTATGACGGAGTTAAATAACTTCTGAAGGGCTCATTTGATCGGTATACCTCACGCCTTCAGAAGCTCTGCTATAACATTCTGCTACATCATCACTTGGCGTCTCGTTGTTTTTCGATTGTTTGAGAGCTATTCTAATCTCGTAATGTCTGACGTCCAGAATGTCTTCGGTCTCGGTGCTCTGGGATCTGAGACAGGATTATTAACAGATGACTTTGTTGTTCTGTATAGCTGGCCGTAGAACTTCTTGTTTTCTGTCAGCAGCCCAGGTTTAGACGTAACGTTGCTACCATCCGGAGCATTCATCTCGTCGCGTGACTCTGCCAAACATACAGATCTTAAATTATTAAATTGGCGCTACTCATATAGGCGGCGAATATCTTTTGCAATGTCTAATACTCATGCATACTTATTTGTTCGTAATTCAATTAAGCTAATGTTAATAAAAGTACTATATAGTACTTTTCATCATTACAGCTAAATAAGTCCACTGCTGGACAAGCCTCCCTCAAGAATCGTCTTGGGGGGATATGCCATAATCGCTACGCTTGGCAGGCGGGTTGGCGATCGCAGTAAGATGGTCATAGTCATCAGAAGGAAGCTGCTGCCCATCCTCTGGTAGATATTCCCTCGGGTCGACTTCTACGCCCCCCACGGGATGAGATGGGGTGATGATATTCTGATTCTGATATTTGTCGCCGTCACCACACAGCAGATAGTACTTTTATTAGCTCTAAATTCAAAAATTCAAATTCAAAATTTATTTATTTTCTCTTCACAAAGAATAGGGTTATCTAGAAACTAGTGACAATTTCATAATGATATGACAATACTGCCAAGCTAGAACCCAAGCTCTAGCTTTTATATAGTACTATATAAAAGCTAGAGGAAATAACGTTCAAGAGATCGTGTAAAGCATAATATTAAAATCGGTATTGTTGATTGGTTATTTATTTATCCAATCCATTCATTCATTGCAATCGATGTGTATTGTGTTACAATATCATGAGTTCCAACATGACACCCAGTTAGGGCACGGCAACATTAAATAATTGTTATAGGCAGTGTATATTCCTTAGTGTTGGGGTTATATAGTATTGTAAATGATAATCCAGCCGTCTGAGGAATGTACTAACTTCACACGGCTAGATTTTCAAGTTGACGTACGCAACAAGTTGAGAGCTGAGCGCGGTGACGTTATGGGAGAAAAAACCTTACATTTCCGTCCGTTTAACTGTAGGTAATTCTGTCGTCATGCACAATGTTAAAAACCGGCCAAGTGCGAGTTGGACTAGCCCATGAAGGGTTTCAATTGATTAAATCAAGTATTTCAGTTGATTAAATGAAAGGTAAATTGCGGTTTACGATTTATGACGTATTAAAAAAAACTACTTATAAACTAACAGCGAAAATTGGTTTGAACAAGATCTGAATCTTGTTCAAACCACCAACTTGGAAGTGTCTCTCGCACAAACTATTCAGTTTAGAAAAAATAATATATTAGGAACCTCAATATCCCCACATGTATCGCTACGATGAAAAAAAAATTGAGTTTCAGTTTTATGTATTGTATATGTATTTATGACCGCACCGCAAATGGACCTGGGTGAGCCCGGATGGTAAAACTAAAAATGAGATAGACTTTATCTTGTCGACGAGACGACAGATGTTCAATGATGTCTCCGTGATCAATGCGGTTAAAACCGGGAGCGATCACAGACTGGTCAGAGGCTCATTGAACCTTAATGTCAAACTCCAGAGGTCCCGACTGATAAAGTCTACGCTCCGACCTTTACCTATCCACGTCCAAAACCCCGAACCATTTCAGCTCGAACTGCAAAACCGTTTCGAATGCCTAGCAGACTGCGAGAAAGTGGACTCATACTATGACAGGCTCGTAGAAGCTGTCCATACGGCTGGGTCTAAGGTCTTCAAGGCCCGCCGTACAAACAGAACTAAAAAGATCTCTGACTTTACCCTGCAACTTATGGAAGATAGACGGAAAATGGTTCTGACATCCTCAGATGATGCTACCAGATATCGGCAGCTCAACAGACAGATCTCAAAGTCTTTAACTCGCGACACGCGGCAATTTAATACAATTAGTATTAAAGAGGCCATTGAGCGGAACAAAGGCTCCAAAGTGTTCGCAACAGCTCTGTCTGTTGGACAGAGCCAACTGACGAAGCTGAAGACTGAGGATGGTAGAATCGTCACGTCCAAACCTGAGTTGCTGGGAGAGATCGAGAAGTTCTACGGACAGTTATATACGACAACATAGCCACCTGTCAAAAGTCATGCCTCAGATCCCAGAGCACGACTAACCCGACATTACACCGAAGACATCCCGGACGTCAGCCTGTACGAGATTAGAATGGCTCTCAAGCAACTCAAGAACAACAAGGCGCCTGGTGATGATGGAGTTACAGCAGAGCTTCTGAAGGCGGGTGGTACACCAATCCTACGGGCCCTTCAGAAGTTATTTAACTCCGTCATACTAGATGGTCAAACGCCACAAGCATGGCACAGAAGTGTGGTGGTGCTCTTCTTCAAAAAGGGCGACAAAACCCTATTGAAGAATTATAGACCCATCACACTGCTGAGCCATGTTTACAAGTTGTTTTCGAGGGTCGTTACGAACCGTCTCGCGCGCAGGTTTGACGACTTCCAGCCTCCCGAACAAGCCGGTTTCCGAAAAGGTTTTAGCACCATAGACCACATACATACGCTGCGGCAAGTTATACAGAAGACCGAAGAGTATAACAAGCCACTGTGCTTAGCGTTTGTGGACTATGAGAAAGCCTTTGATTCTATCGAAACATGGGCCGTGCTGAGGTCTCTCATAAGGTGCCAAATTGACTACCGGTATATCGAGGTGATAAAGTGTTTGTATGAAAACGCCACTATGTCAGTGCGACTCCAGGACCAGATCTCGAAACCTATCCAATTGCAGCGAGGCGTGAGACAGGGAGATGTTATATCTCCGAAACTGTTCACCGCTGCATTGGAAGACGTCTTCAAGCTTCTGGACTGGAAAGGCTTTGGCATCAATGTCAATGGCGAGTACATCACTCACCTTCGATTTGCCGATGATATCGTAGTCATGGCTGAGACCATGGAAGACCTCGGTACAATGCTCGATGACCTCAGCAGAGTCTCTCAACAAGTGGGTCTGAAAATGAACATGGATAAGACGAAAATCATGTCAAACGTCCATGTTGCACCCACTCAATTGAAAGTTGGTGACTCTGCACTCGAAGTTGTAGAGAACTATATTTACCTAGGACAGACCATCCAACTAGGTAGGTCCAACTTCGAGAAGGAGGTCAATCGTAGAATCCAACTCGGATGGGCAGCGTTCGGGAAGCTACGTAACATCTTCTCGTCCAAAATACCGCAGTGTCTCAAGTCGAAAGTCTTCGACCAGTGTGTGTTGCCAGTGATGACATACGGAACAGAGACGTGGTCGCTCACTATGGGCCTTATTCGAAAGCTCAAGGTCACCCAAAGAGCAATGGAGAGGGCTATGCTCGGAGTTTCCCTGCGGGATCGCATCAGAAATGACGAAATCCGCAGGCGAACCAAAGTCACCGACATAGCCCGAAGAATTGCCAAGCTGAAGTGGCAGTGGGCAGGGCACATAGCTCGTAGAGCCGACGGCCGTTGGGGCAGAAAGGTTCTCGAGTGGCGACCACGAACCGGAAGACGCAGCGTGGGCAGGCCCCCTACAAGATGGACCGATGATCTTGTGCGGGTCGCTGGAAATCGCTGGATGCGGATAGCGCAAGACCGGCAATTGTGGAGATCTTTGGGGGAGGCCTTTGTCCAGCAGTGGACGTCTTTCGGCTGATATGATGATGATGATGATGATGTATTTATGAGGGATCCCCCAAAATTATTGTTCTATTTCTATTTTAGTGTAAAAATCTTAATGCGGTTCACAGAATACATGTACGTACCAAGTTTCAACAGTACAGCTCTTATAGTTCCGGAAAAAAGTGGTTGTGACATACGGACGGACAGACAGGCAAACAGACATGACGAATCTATAAGGGTTCCGTTTTTTGCCATTTGTCTACGGAACCCTAAAAAAAGAACACGGCGCCTGAATGCGACGTGTAGAGCACCCCGGATTTCTCCTACAAGGTCACCGCGCTCAGGTCTCACCTTGTGGCACACGGATAGCATAGTTATGCCATTTCTAAGCAAGTTGGAAGAAATGTATTTACATTAGGCTGTAGTCGTATATGTTTACCAAAGTTTAAAATTAAGGAGTTGTTGATTTATAGCGTTAGATAATAGCTACATAATGGCTTCTCTGAATTATAATAGCATACAGCATCAATTACTAAGAAGTTTCGCGTTGTTTATAGCCTAGGGCATAATTACATTAGAATTCTCTTGTTTGTAATTGTTCCTATTATTTAGTTTGAAATTTAGTAGATACCGCAGCCCTTTTTGTCCCACTTTGTTTATGAGAATGATGAAAACCAAACCGTTTTAAAATAATTCTCGGATGGTCTTATTAAAAAACGGGACTGAAACAGAAAAGTTAGATACTTACGGAGAGAAATAGATACTTACGGCACAGAAACGTGGTCGCTCAATATGGGTATCATGGGAAGGCTTAAAGAGCAATGGATAGGGACTATGTTCGGAGTTTCACTGAGAAATCGAATCGGAAAAGTCGAAATTATTTCTGTACATTGAAAACTTTCGTACCTATAAATTTTAAGTTAGGTATGTTATACGTATTTCCTTCTTTTCAAAAAAATTATATCACAACATGATTTTTTTGATGATTTAAAGCCTAAGATTTATCTGTTGAACCACGACTGCTATACCAACCTTTAAGATTTTTGGACAAAATACGTTTTCGTCCCTATTCAATAGCAGGATGAAAGATATCGCCGCAGTTAATTAATTCCACAAAGTGGTAGTGCGTGGTAAAATATTTATTTAGTATACCTTATAAAATACTACTACTTACTACTTCCGACGGTCTTGTGCGGGTCGCGGGAAGCCGCTGGATGCGGGCAGCGCAGGACCGGCTATTGTGGAGATCCTTGGGGGAGGCCTTTGTCCAGCAGTGGACGTCTTTTGGGACTTACTACTACGACTGAGTACGTACTTAGCCTATATAAATAGAGTTTATGACATTTTGCATATTTTAGGAAAGCTATCACTTTTTCTTTAGGAAATAGTAAAAAAAACAAACTTGCAAAAAATATCTTCCTTAGATGCCTTTAATAATCGGTCATAAGATACTACGCACAATTTTTCCCGAACATGTTTTTACTCAATATTTGAAGCATAATCCTCGAGTTGCCTATAAGTAATCTGTGATAAATAAGCCTTTGTTTTAGAAAACTTCCGGAAGCACTTTGGTAATGGACCATCCAGGAAATAGCATTTTCCTTTATTTTATGTTGTATTATTAAGATTTACGCTAAAAGAGCAACATATACTATGAGATGGAAGTTGAGTGCACGTAGGCGAAGATATAAAATTCGATTTCGAATGAAAGTAATATACAAAATTGGAACACAATACGATATACGAGAATCTCGTATGAGGTAAAAATTGAAATAGACATAATATGGACAATTTAGCTAGTTGGATTAGTTAACTATATTACTAAATCGGGTTAGTTATAACTAGCTACAAACAGAAGTTTGACTGCACGTGTGGCGCGCGCCGGACTACTATTTGTGTGACCCATAAATAGTTGATCTGAGTCTGGAAGTAATTTACGTCCGTCAATTATATGTTTGTAAAGTACCCCGCGACACAGGGATTAGAAGAAGTGGTGCGGGAGTTGTCCTTAAAAAAAAAGTCTCCAAAAAAGAAAAAAGTTTTTATGTCTTAAAGTCTCCATCCTTCCAAAATTTAAGTGCTTGACACTTGTCTGTGTAGCATTCTCCATATATCCCGTTGTAGAGCCATGTCTTTTACTTCTTTATAACTGTCCACTTTTTCTATAAGTTGATCAGTAAACTTTCTTCTTCCGTGTATTTTTCCTTCTATTATATTTGTGATAAACTGGTCGTATCACACCCCTTCTGGTTCCTATGTGTTTTAAAATTTATCGTTCTTCATTTTAAACCACATAGAAACCAGAAGGGGTAAGATACGGCCAGTTTATCACAAATATTATAGAAGGACAAGAAGAAAGAGAGGAACACCGAGACCTTTTGAAGTCTACGTATATTATTTTATTAAATTTACTTTGTCATATGTAAGTTCGACCGTTCTTTTTTCCCATATCTATTGGGGTTAGTTCCATGTCTAACCTTTTACAGTTTTAGTGAGACTAATAAATTAGTAGAAGGAGTAGAAAAATCAGAAGCGAGTTAACATGTAAAATTATTTTATACCTATATCTTTTTTAAACGTCACTCACTATCATAGAGAAATTGTATAAAGTAGGTTTTATACTGTAGTTGTAGCCACTACACAGTTGGTTACAATAATTAATCAAAGGAATGCCATCATAAGCTTGAAAGCTAACCTAACTACTACTAAAAACTAACACACTGCCATCTATCCCCAAACTAGGCAGAGTATTATAGTGACCAGACAACTGATGAACAAAAATTTTATAGATAAATCACCGAGATTTGTCCTGGGTGAAGGTTAAACCCACGACCTTAGCTTAACAGGTCAGGGACACTAACCACTAAAGATAAGATAAAGATAAATACGCTTTATTACACACCAATTACAGATAAAAAATATAGGAAACATTGAAAGCAAATTGTACAATAATAATAATAATATCTAGGGACAATGTCACACAGATCATCCTAGCCCCAAACTAAAGCAAAGCTTGTACTACGGGTACCAGGCGACGATATACATACATATATAGATACATAGAAAACATCCATGACTCAGAAACAAATATTCGTGCTCATCACACAAATATTTGCACTTACCGGGATTCGAACCCAGGACCACCAGCTTCGTAGGCAGGAGCACAACCAACTAGGCTACGGTGACCGTCGACCGGCGGTCTTATCGCAGTCTGCGATCTCTTCCAGACTACTTCCACTAAACCAACATGCCAGTCAAAAGTTCCTTAACACGTTAGGTAAATTTAGTACTAGCTACCTATATATCTTGTACAACACTTGTACGAGCCGATATTTTTACGATACTCGTGGCAAATATTGGTTTTAGGCAAAAGTTCGTCTATTCTTGGAGCTATAGCTTTCTTCATGTTTTCATAAGGTAACGTGGAGAAGTTAGGTAACCAATATGAGTGCTACATGTTGTGGGATTATATTCTTATTACGTCTATCAGATATGGTAGGAAACATGCTTTTATAAGACTGTATCTTTTAGCTATCAGTAATATAATATAATAATATCCTGGAACATTATTTATACACGGCCATCTGATCCGCACTAAGCAGATCTTGTACAATGGAAACCAAATACTTGCGGTCTGTTAATGCCAATAAGCTATACAGACCGAAAACGAATCTCACGTGTACAGCTAACAACAGCTATATTATGTGTATTAAATTTTTTAATAAAGTGCCCAGTTTCATAAAAGCACTACCATTTTTCAAATTTAAACGTTACTTAACCAAATTTTTAACGGATAAATGTTTTTATAGTATACAAGAATACCTTGACTATAAGCTGTGAGCCTTGGGTGTTTATATTTAAAAAAAATAAACTATAGGTATGTATTATTATAAATAATGAATTAAGTATAAATTCTATGGTAATTTTTTGTATTAAAATGTATATTTGCATGCTGAAAAGTAGAGTAAGAGATACCTATTTGTATTATGTTAAGAACATTTGTCACCTTATTCACGCCAATAAATGACTTTTATCTTTATCTTTAATAACTGTAATACTACATATTATACTACTTTTCGTTTGTATTAACCTATACATACTTACATATATGACGGGCCTGTTGGCGTGGTTGGCAAATGCTTGCTTTTCACGCTGGATGTCGTGGGTTCGATTCCCACCCAGGACAAATATTTGTGTGCCTCAACATGTCTGTTTGTCCTGAGTCTGGGTGTATATATCTATATAAGTATGTATTTAGGCCAGGTCAGAAGTACCCTAAACCGGCGAGCATGTATGAAGAATATAATGACAGTAATCGAGGCAAAAGACGTGTGCAAAGATCGTGACAAATGGAAATCCGTTGTCTCTGCCTACCCCTCTGGGAAACAGGCGTGAGTCTATGTATGTATGTATGTATTTACAAAAGAAAAGTAGTATATGTAGTACATCAGTTATCTGGTTTCCATAGTAGGATCTCTGCTTAGTTTGGGATCAGATGGCCGTGTGTAAATAATGTCCCAGGATATTATTATTATATATAGATAATTACACCCAGACACAGGACAAACAGACATGTTCGTGCACATAATAAATTGTCATGGGTGGGAATCGAACCTCGTGGATTTGATTCCCTGCGGCGTGAAAGGTAGGCATCTACCAACCACGCCAACTTTTTATGTTATAACCTACCCGAAACCACACGGCTAACAACTACTTTGTTAGCCGTGTGGTTTCGGGCTCAAAATTAATAACAGGGCCATCCCATATTATCCCGTGGGTGTTGTAAAAGGCGACTTACGCTACGTCCTAGGTAGGCGATCCAAAGTGAACGCGATTATGAACCAGTGACACGCGAATTTAATGCGATGCGGTGCGACGCGGTGGTTATGTCCTACGTGCAAGCGAATCGTCTCGCGCAGCCGCCACCGACGCCGCAAAAACACGACGGCACCGCATCCTGTTCGCACGAACATATGAAGCCAACTGATCGCGTTCGCTTCATTTCGCACCCCACGCGCGTTTGGTCACGTAGGCCACTTCAATAGGTTTCGACTGTTTGCTAGATCGCTCACGCAGGACTAGTGTTGAAAATGACTAAAGTGACTGAATTAGACTGACTGTCATTTACGGTCAAATTGGTCAAAAATGGTCATTAACTGTCAATTTCATTTCAGTAATATTTTAAGTACCTTAAGTTTTTGTCTTTAATAAAAAGTCTACAACTTCTAAATTGAACAAAAAAGTGTTTTTTTATGACTTATAGTATTATTATAATATAGTGTTAATCATTTTACATTTCTAATCATGCGTGCATTCAAGACAAAATGGCAACGTTGCATCGGCCCGCGCATCGACTTTGAGGTCGTTTTATCCTCTCATGATATAATAGAAAATAAAACGTTGCTTCATTTAAACTTGCATATACATTGGGTACCTAAATAAATAAATAATTGGATGGTAGTCGAGAATAGACAATAATATTTGAGTCAAATTGACTGAATTTGACAGTAAATGACCGGTCATTTAAGGTTTATGACAATTGTGACTAGTCGTATTCAGTCATTTTACATCTCTACGCAGGACGTCGCGTTAGGGATACACCAGGTAGTCGGGCAGCGGCGCTACTTGTGTACTAGCTATACCACCTAACTCCGGTAGCCAACTCACAAGCCAAGCACAGTGACTACGGTAAACCCCTCCAAATGGATACATTACAGAAAACCTCTGGGGAAGGCCTATGTTCAGCAGCAGAGTATACGAGGCTTATGATGTGATGTGATACCTTGTATATCACTAATAATATATACATTAACGTAATAGTTATCCAACGTAAAATACACATGAAAAAAATCGCAAATCCGCATTTATCTAAATCGCTCCATCAAATAACTCCAAATACCCAACATTTTCCATGGAACTTCCATTTCGCGACCGAGTGGCGAAAATTGAATTTAGTGTCATTTCCTTTTTATAGTAAATGGATATATGTGAATCTGGTATGAGAGTTATATCTGGAAATCGATATATTCGTCACCAGACAATTCAGCTTACCAGGTGGGTTCTATATTCTTTACTGCACATGTAAAACAGTCACCTCGCCACTTCATGTCCCAGGTTCGAATCCCGCGCAAGACATGTATTTGTGTAACCCATAAATAGTTGTTCTGAGTCTGGATGTACTTTGTGTGCGTCAATTATATGTTTGTAAAGTACCCCACGATATAAGGATTACCATTTATGGTTTTCTTAAAAAAAAGCATTGTCTTTATGTCCGTCGTGATAAAAAATGAATGTTTTTAACAGATCTTTTGAAGTCAGAAATTCATAATTGATCATTGTAATAATTATTCGGATTACAACTATGAAGAATATAATGACAGTAATCGAGGCAAAAGAAGTATGCAAAGATCGTGACAAATGGAAATCCGTTGTCTCTGCCTACCCCTCTGGGAAACAGGCGTGAGTCTATGTATGTACAACTTTTGAAATGATCCTAAATGCAAAAATAATTGTTTAAAATAATATATCTATAGGTTATGTACACAAGTCTTCGCTCCGCTCAGGTCCTCGTTAAATCAGGAGTAAGGCGTATTCAAAATTTTAAATGTCTTTGTCTTTTTTTAAATATACTTACCAAATTTAAACTTACTACTACTAAGTTCTAACTAATTTAACCTCTTGTATGGGACTAATTTATCATCATCATCATATCAGCCGAAAGATCTGCTGGACAAAGGCCTCCCACAAGACATCTACAATTGCCGGTTTTGCGCTATTCGCATCCAGCAGTTTCCAGCGACCCGCACAAGATCATCGGTCCACCTTGTAGGGGACCTGACCACGCTGTGTCTTCCGGTTCATGAGCAGGTCCCCTAATTTATCAGTATAATATAATTCATAAATTTGTGCTAATTAAATCAGGGTTGTATGCAAATCGTCACAAGAAATAAGGTTAATACTTCTAAATTTGAATTTAAAATATTCTGAATGTAAATCATAAATCTAAATTCATTAACCTTAATACAAAGGCACACACACATAAGACTGTAAAGAACACAGAAAATGTTCCTCTGGCATAGCTATAGCATATGATTAATGTGATTGTGTGATTACTAACATAGTCGTAAGTTTATACTAACAATCTTGTTGAGTCATAGTTACTTGAATAAAGAAAGTTCTATTCTATTCTATTCTATAGCGTTTTCCTCCGGGCCGGAAAGAAAAAGTCGTATGAGCCAAGATTCGTTCATTTCAAAATGGTTTCATTAGAGAATCATTGAAGCATAACTGACGCCCTTTTCTTATTCAAACTTCTAAGATCTAAAATTGATTGCCCACCTTTAAGCATCTTCTACACGGTTGCAAACCAACGTACCAACAGAGATCACCCAGACTGCAGTTGTGCAGTCTAGATGGATGGTAACCACCATACCGCACAACTACAGTCTAGATCCAACCACCAGGGTGCTAAAACCTAAACTTAAATTGGAGTAAGACACGAAAGCATTAAGAGAACAGCTGTAAGAGTATCTATTATGATAATAAATACGAATTGCAGAAGGAGAGCAAGAAATGAAGGAATATTTGAATAAATATATCACAGAACAAAACAACATTAAGTACCTATACTGCCGACCAACAAAACTGACAAACCTAGACAATACGGAGTGGTAAACTATGGTTCTTGACCACGTCAAGAGAAACAAACGCTCCTCCTTAAAAGGAGGAAAAAAAAAAAAAAAACCACCGGTGTGACCCTTTGTTGGGACGATGGTTTGAAACCGTATAGAAGATGCTTGTGAAATAAAATTTTCGAGCTCAAACATCCGCCTCTTCCCAGGACTGTCCTCAGTACTAGTTCAGTTGTGTAATATGAATCTTGTAATATAAAAACTAACCAAAAGTTAACTCCTGACATAAAACTATATCGTACAACTAATAAAAGTCATGACCCTTAACTCTAACAAACAACTGTCCTCAAATCGTTGGAAATAAATAAAGTTTGAATAGCAGGATTAACTATCCGGAAATTTAAAAAATCGGGACAGTTGTCAACTGAGTTATCGTCCGCATAACAAAAGGCGGGACCGCCATTTTGAAATGAATAATCGTCACAACTCGATTGTCCTAACGACTTTTTACGATATGTTGTCGACGATTGAATGGAAATAGCATTGTTTTGTGAATCTACAGATAAAAAATATGGATGAATTTTGAGTGGGCATTCCGTTTGAGTGTACTTTTTTATTCATGCTTACTGGCGGAGGGGATGATAATACTGAAAATGGATTTGATTAATGATGCTATTGAAGTTGCGTTTATCCCCATGAATATTGTGAAAAAAAAGTTTTCGGTAAATTAAATAATACTGGAAGGTTAATATTTAGTCCAGCTACTAAACATAGAGTGGTTTAAAACCAAAATAATAAACATATTCAGGCATTCTAGTTCATCATCAACAACACGTCGGCCTAAAGACGCCCATGGACATAGGTCTCCCCCAAAGATCTTTTCTCTCATTGTCGAACCTCACTAGATCATCGGTCATCTTGTAGAGGGCCTGCCCACGTTGCGTTTTACGGTTCGTGGCGGCAACTTGAAAAAATCTGTCCCGGCGACTGTCGGTTCTGCGAGCTATGTCCACTGCCACTTCACTTCTTCTTTCTTAAACTTTGATACGTAGATTGATTGACGTTAATTGATACGTAAATTAACTAACTTATATAAATAGGTAAAACAAACAAATCTTTAAAATGAAACCTTTTCACAATATTAACTGCATAAAATTTATCAGAAAGAGAATACATTTTGATACCATATCAATCCTACTACAATTGAATACATGGTGGAATCTATTATTATTATAAATTTCAATGGACTCTTTTGGGTCAAGTTTACATGTTTTGTATATGCTTCTATTTGAGATCCTGTTTACATAGATACAAACTTCATAAATATAAAGTGAATGTAAGTACGAAACAAAGATAAATAAATGATGACCTCACTATTCCAACCACTTGCCTCCAAGGTCGCTGTAAACTTATAGGTTGACTTGATTCTGTAAAAAAATATGTTAGTTTAACTTGTAACTAAATCTATACTTTTGGCAACTGGGGCTTTTTATTCTATTAAATTATCGCAGCAGTTATGATGTTATTCCCGTTACAGCCTGTATATTAGTGTAGTGATAAATCGTTATAGCTTAATTAATAACTTAATTGCTTGGAGCTAACATTAAGATATTAATTGGGCAATGTCTTGGGCATATGGGTGAAGTTTTGCAATATGCTAGACGTAGTTCATAAATGATAATAAAAATTTCGAATATGCTATTGTAGTTGCGACATTGGGCAGTATTTTGGCAGATATTGCTGCCGGTTATTTTTTAATAAGATAGGTGAAAAAATTAGAAATCCTTTAGTTGTTAAGAACTTCTGATTACTCCACCTAACTTATTAAAAAACAACTTATGTCAAATCATGTATAAATGGAATATTAAATAAAAATCTTTATTATTATTACTTTCTACTTTAACATAACTAGTGTATATAATGGATAGACTAACTAAAACACCGAAAAATTATATATATAAATTAATGATAAATAAATAAGACCTCTGATCTAATCATATCGAGGAATGAGACGGTCACCGTAGCCTAGTTGGTAGTGCTCCTGCCTGCAAAGCTGGTGGTCCTGGGTTCGAATCCCGGTAAGTGCAAATGGTTGTGTGATGAGCACGAATATTTGTTTCTGAGTCATGGATGTTTTCTATGTATATAAGTATTTATTTATCTATATAAGTATGTATATCGTCGCCTGGTACCCATAGTACAAGCTTTGCTTAGTTTGGGCCTAGGATGATCTGTGTGACATTGTCCAAAAATATTATTATTATGAGAAAACGTGCCTAGAAGGTTGGACGCATTGCCACGTTGAATAGCTAAACTTATTCATTGGCCAAAGAAAAAGCCGGCTCTTAGCTCACGGGGGGTGTCAATTGAATAAACACAGAGATGTCAAAAGAAATGACAAAATAGACTGACGGTTAAGAAAGTTGCTTCGCCATTTCAATTCTCCCACAGGACAAGGGAAACGAGATAATATATTAAAGTTTTTAAACTTTCGCGATTTGTACACATTTTTATATACTGTGGACACGGGTCTCAATCGCGATAAAGATATAGGCAAATCATTACCTTGGTTACCCGACGTTTCCTGTAATAAAGAAGTGCCATCGTCGCGTAGCCAACGTAGTGCGCCCGGGCGCTGATGTCATTAGTGTCGTGTGTACCGACAGTTTCGTAAAAGAAAAACATCAAGACCATGCGAGGGTAGATACCGAAACCAGAGCTTCACGGAGACGACGCTGCTAGGCCACACCAGTCGACCCGTGACCACGGCTGGTGCAATCCATGCCGAAACGTCGGGTAACCAAGGTAATGATTTGCCTATATCTTTATCGCGATTGAGACCCGTGTCCATAGTATATAGAGATAATATATCTTTTTTTAAAAGATTAAATAATAAATAAATCAATTTCTTGGCAGAACTAACACACTACCTATACCTTATCTGAAACTAGCAATGCCTGTACTATGGCAACCAGACAACTGATGTACATACTCATATATTTCTAAATACATACATATTATACAGACAATTACACCCAGACACATAACAAATAATCTTGATCATCACACAAAGATTTGTCCCGGGTGGGAATCGAACTCACGACCTCTGGCTTAGCAGTGACTAACTACTCGACCAACAATAATAATAATAATGTATCCTGGGAAATTATTTACACATGGCCATGTGATCCCAAACTAAGCAGAGCTTGTACTATGGAATCCAGATATCTGATATACTACATATACTCCTTTTCTTGTCTAAATACATACTTATATAGATAAATTACACCCAGACTCAGGACAAACAGACACATGTTCATGCACACAAATATCTGTCCCGGGTAGGAATCGAATCCACGACCTCCGGCGTGAAAATCAAGCATTTGCCAACCATGCCATCAAGCCAGTCAATAAAATGTGTCAACAGTATGAAATAACTTTACAATAAAGTGGATACTTTATATTGTAATTGATACTAAACACTTAACTATTGTTACTTAGGTACCTACTTAAGATTATTAAGTTTTGTGGTACTTGAAGTAAAATTCCATATGAAGACTATAAGACTACTGATTACCTGCAATGAGTTCCATAGATGTTCTCACAGAAGATGCTCTCATAGAAGAATAAAAAGCAGGTAAACAAATCTAGACACGTAAAAAATGGTTTAACTTAGACAGGTAGACCTTTTCTCGATATTTGAAATACGACTATTTTTACATACGTACATATATGTGGAGAGCCAAGCCTCAAAGGAAGGGAAGTTTCTTATTTTTATAATAAAAAACCAACACCTTTTGTATACCTTCTACAATACCGAACATTTATCTCTTACACAAACGATTAAGTTTTTCATTACTTGGAAGTGCCACCTAACGCTACTGTCCCAAACTGAACGCGTCATTACTTTTGTTCCGAATTCTCGCCATTTTTAAGGTTCCGTAGCCAAATGGCAAAAAAACGGAACCCTTATAGATTCGTCATGTCTGTCTGTCTGTCCGTCCGTATGTCACAGCCACTTTTTTCCGAAACTATTAGAGCTGTACTGCTGAAACTTGGTAAATAGGTGTATTCTGTGAACCGTATTAAGATTTTTACACAAAAATATAAAAAGAACAATAATTTTGGGGGGTCGCTATATATAGAACTGAAAAACAAAAAAAAATTTTTCATCGTACCCATACATGTGGGCTGTCTATGGATAGGTCTTCAAAAATCATATTGAGGTTTTTAATATCATTTTTGTCTAAACTGAATAGTTTGCGCGAGAGACACTTCCAAAGTGGTAAAATGAGTGTCCCCCCCCCCCCCCCCCTGTAACTTCTAAAATAAGAGAATGATAAAACTTAAAAAAATATATGATGTACATTACCATAGAAACTAATAACGAAAATTGATTTGATCGAGATCTAGCAAGTAGTTTTTTTTTAATACGTTATTAACCGCAATTTGCTTTCATTTAATCAACTGAAATACTTGCTGCTACGGAACCCTTCATGTGCGAGTCCAACTCGCACTTGGCCGGTTTTATTATTTGCCTTGGTCATGTAGTTCGTATAACGGTGTTAATGTTAAATGAATGTCACATTTAACATTAACACCGTTATAAAAAGGCATAAGCTTACCCAATACACAGCGAAAGCATGCTGCCTACCTGATATCGTTACTATAGCCTATGACACACCAGCAACACACTTAGCTACATGCGCTTCCGTTAGGGTTGCTAATCATACTGTTTTTTTTACTAAATTATACTTTTTACAACAGTAAAAAGTATTTTGTATACTTTATTTTTATTCAACAGAACAAAAATAAAGTATAACTACAAAATACAGTTAACATTTATTTAGTAAGAGGGCGTTCACTGCTCAGTGCAGCGCAGCCACAAGCAAATCACACTGAGATTGTAAATTAGTAAGTTGTGCGAGAAGTTCTAAAAATATGTATTTAATAAAATAAATAAATAAAATACTGTTATTGGAACGAAGTTCCTTATCGCGCGTTGTGAACGGGCCTAGACGGAAAAAATTCTTACGAAAAGTTGTGACGACACTTTTTGCAGCTGTGCGGCGTGCGCATGTTTCTCTGCCTGTCTCTCTCTCTCTCTCTTATAGAAAGCAAGCCAGATATTTTCATTTCTATTTCGCATTGAACAGTGTGGTGTCGCGACGATTATTTTTGTTGAGTGTATACAGGTTTTTTGTACATAATAAATAATAAGAAATAACTTCGTTCCATCCGGGTGTACCTTGACACCTCTCAAGTTTTTTTTTCTAAAAATCTGTTTAATATTCTTCATGGACCTGAATATACTTAATTCTAGTAAATAAAGTTGGCAACCCTAGCTTTCGTCCCTTATCCGTACATGATCAGCACTGGCTACCTTACACACCCAGGATCACGGACCAAACACATTAAAACGCTATGCTCTACCTGTCTTGAATGTCTAAAATACCGAAAACTTTAACAAATTTTTAAGATGACACTCGCAGGTAAACTTTATCGCGGTGTACTTTATAAACATTTAATTGATGGACACGAAATACACTCAGACTCAGAACTACTATTTATGGGTCACACAGATATAAGAGTTGTAGAAGTGGAGAGGAGCCTTAATCGCTACGCTACACATGTAGTCAAATTTATAATTTTTGTACATTTTAACGAATACCCGCATTATTATATATTAAAGCTTTTTAAGAATATTAAGGAAATAAATGTCATATCACAGGGTGCCATCTAGCCCCAACTAAGTAAAGCTTGCGCTATAGATACGAGACAACGGTGTAAATATATACATACATCTTTCCTCATACAGGCACTATCTGCCTAAAAGGAGGATTCAATCACAAATATTGTTTTATACCTGTACTTGTTTTACCAATTAACTAACTTTATTAGTATGACTAACATAATACACATACACTGAAAACACCCAGACCAAGACAAAAAGACATGTTCATGAACACAATTATTTATAAAGACATGTTCACTCTCAACTGCTGTCGTCAAAAATTGATCCACTCGCAGAACTCTTTAAAGCCGTCTTTAAAAAGAATGTACCCTAACCTGTAATAAATACAAAAAAGTTATGTACAACAGCATAATAACACTCCCATTTCATTAGTCCTCACAAAACATTATGGCCCCCAAATGTCCAAAATTACACGTCACAAACAGCCATCCAAAACCATCATTAATGATAAGGAAATTTGGGGGTATTATACAATGCCCACAAAAAGTAATGACGCATAGAAATGATACAATAGGATTAGGTGTACTTCTAACTAATGAACCAACTTACCAGATGGACGGAAACAAAAATACGCAGCCTCAAAATTTCCTTCTTCCCTTATTTTTACGTTAATGTAGATGATTAATTCACCTCGGAGATGTAAGGAAAAAAACAAGAAATACCAGCGATATTATACATCTTAACTTCATGTTCATTTGTTCTATTTTATTATTATACTAATAACAATGTTCTCCTGGTTGAATTTTGGCCATGGCAGCCTGTCTCAATTGAGACTACCCATCTGCACGGTACATATTATCGAGGAAAAGTGTGTACAAACATACAGGGGCACTTTCTATTCCATCACTCTCATTACCCTATTGGATGACCAGCGACACGACCGGTAAGAGTTCATGAACAGGATCGACGGCTTTACGTGCTCTCCGAGGCACGGTGGTATAATATCACCAACTCCCAGACTTGCTGATGCTGAGTAATCAACAGAAAAATCACAAAATCACTCTTTGGCCAAAATAAATAATTTTTATACTACTTGATAGTATAAATAAATGTTATACTACGAAGTCGGCAAACAAACATAATAAAATAAATTTTGTTTCTGTGTCTGGGTGTGCTTTATGTCCGTGTATTAATAATAATTGCATGTTGATAAAGACTTCCGCGATACATGGATTTAATAATCAAGTAAGGCCTTCGTTTAAAAGAAGAAACAGACTGAGGAAGGCGCTAATTTGTATCTAAAAAACTTTGTTCAAAAATGTTACGTGTCCCAATGTGTAGCCCCCAATGTTAGGTGTCCTATGGTTACCAACTTCACTAAGTTTTATTTAACCGTTCCTGAACGTCCGGAAATAAAAAAAATACATTGACCTTAATTGGGCACATACTAGAATAAAAAGTAAAACGAAACATCCATTAATCATTCTTCTCATTAGTTTTGCCAGCGGTTTCACTCAAGGGATTGGAAATCTTTATACGGAAACTATATTTGCAATTGAAAAGAAGATATTAATTTATCGTCCAGACTCTTGCTTCGCTTTTAATTTAATGGTCTTGATATTACGCTTCATCGAACGAAATGCTTCTCAAAGATGAAAAGAGCTTTTAGCACTTATTAAGAAAGTTCCTCGGTGAAGTCTATACAATAGTTTGGTTCAAGCCGTAACCAACTATTAATTAATTTAATCATTTCATTGAAACCACGATACTTGAAGTGGCTATTTAGATGTATTTGAAAGTGGGCGTTGAGTTGATTTACATTGAACAAAGAAGACTATAAACCAGGGCAACATCTATTTTCACTACTATTTTCCATTAGGAGGGCCATACATGTAGCGCGGTAAAAAGTCAAGCAATTAATATACATTGGTGTAATTTATATATAGTATGTATTTTTATAACATAAGTATGTTTATCAGTTGCCTAGTGCCATAGCACAGGCTCTGCCTAGGTTGGTATTGGATAGCAATGTGTTAGCTGTTCAAATTATGTGTAAAATGTGTGTATACAAATAATGCCACTATTTTAATTTAAAATAGCACAACGGACATTTCTTATTGACAAATGCTACTATGCAATAAACGAGTTTTTAAAAGATACGGATTTTTAGGGCTTTCCTCGAAAGTTTTTTTAATTTTTTAATTTATTTAATAGGATCAACCAACAAAGATTACAAAAGGCTTAGCTTAGTTATAACAATAGGTACTCAGTTCCTATGCATCTTTAATTATAGGAGATCACAGCATGCACATTGTTATAAAACGCAATAAGTTAAGTTAATTAAATTAAATTAATACAAAAAAAATATTATAGTTATTAGAGTTGTGCTTGTAATTTTTGTCATTTTTATTTTTCTATGAATATTATAATGTATAAATTTAACAATTTAAATAGATATTCCCTCGGGTCGAATTCTACGCCCACCGATGAAATAGGGTGGCGATACTCTATCTCGTAAATTTATATTCATAATCACAGAAATGGCAGTATTAGGAATGATTTATAATCTTTCAAATCGTACTTACGCAGTCCAATAAATTGCCTACTGTTCATCAGCTGACCCTTATTAATATAAACCCACCCTTAAGCAAGAGATTTAACTAATTGTTAAATAAATGAACGGCTATCTGAATCCTGAATACAGTTAATACTGATACAGTCCTCAACTAATTTACATTCCAAATTGGGTCTTTGTTGAGATTTGACTGTATTTCGGCCCACTGGTTATGTTGGCGTTTATTTATTTACGGCTGGAGGATTTTGATGACTTTGGAGTAACTTATTTGTATAATTGTGAATTGTTTCGAACCAAGTAGCTGCTTTACGCCTGGATACCTAACACTCTATTAAAAACCGGCCAAGTGCGAGTCGGACTCGCACATGAAGGGTTCCGTAGTACAGCTCTTATAGTTTCGGAAAAAAGTGGCTGTGACATACGTACGGACAGACAGACAGACAGATATGACGAATCTCTAAGGGTTACGTTTTTTGCCATTTGGCTACGGAACCCTAAAAAGTGGAACCACAAAAAATTTCTTTCTTCCAATTTGCGCACCGCGCAGTTTTAGTGATGATGGTTTATTAAAACTAGCGTACCTTTTTTTAACATGCGTCTTATATAATCTGTAAGGAAGTATGTAAAGAAGACTTTTACATTGACGCGCCGCCGGTTGGCGTAATTAGTAATACTTACATTACTTACCCAGGCCAGAATTATGTGTGCATGAACATGTCTGTTTGTCCTGAGTCTGGGTGTAATTATCTATATAAGTATGTATTTACAAAAAGAAGTATATGTAGTATATCAGTTATCTGTTATCTGGTTTCAATCGTAGAAGTCCTGCTTAGTTTGGGATGAACTGACCGTGTGTAAATAATGTGCCAGGATATTATTATTATTAGTGTTTACGTTTTTGGAACGAAGTTCCTTATCGCGCGTTGTGAAAGGGGGCTAGACGGAAAAAATTCTTACGAAAATTTGTCACGACACTTTTTGCAGCTGTGCGGCGTGCGCATGTTTCTCTGTCTGTATGTCTCTCTGTCTCTCTCTTTTATAGAAAGCAAGCCAGATATTTTCATTTCTATTTCGCATTGAACAGTGTGGTGTCGCGACGATTATTTTTGTTGAGTGTATACAGGTTTTTTGTACATAATAAATAATAAGAAATAACTTCGTTCCATCCGGGTGTCCCTTGACACCTCTCAAGCTTTTTGTTTTTCTCAGACAAGGTCTGGTATTTCAAAATCACGCGGGTTTGATCAAGACTGATTTTGTTAAGAAGTATGGTACGGAGTTACTTACACCTGGTCATGAGATTCTAACTGTGAAAATTTATTATTATTATTTTTACGTGTCTTGTATAGTGATCCATTTAATTTTTTATTACAAATTGTTAAAGCGACATCAGAAATACAGATTCTATGACGAGCTATTACGGACCTGCGTTGTATTTCAATTGTTTACCTATTACGATTCATGATACTCAACCCGCTGACAATCGCGCTGCATAGCATTAGGGCTTCCTTTAGGTAAGGCAATTAGTTAACTAAGGAGTAAGATTCTATTAGCTTACTACGTTGCGATAGACGATTTGGACGGTGAACACGACTTACTTTTAAAACACGGCATTCCTATGCAAAACGGATTTTATCATTATGACATGGTCCAAGTCTTTTACTGGAGTAGAATTAAATAGCCTGTAATTTTCTTAAAAATTCAGCAGCAAAATACTAAAGTCAGCAACTAATTGTGCTAATAAGTGTCACCTACAATTGCCGGACCCTAATTACTCCAGAGCAGAACCATTGTGACTGTAATAATTACTTAATTGGATTTTCTAATGAAACAACGTTCTCGTACTGTACTTTCTTTCTTTTGAGATTGTAGTTTTATTTTATTGTAAAAGTTTGATTATAAATGGAAGTTTGTACTACAAACTTCGAGCTCGATACCATTCGTGCTGATGCTTTCTATCATCTCGTTTCCTGTGAATTGATTTACTTTTTTTATTTCTTTTTACAGAGAACTTTTATTCAGAGATTTGTATTCATTAAATGTGGTGTGGTATCCATCGCATATACAACGCCGCGGGCCGTCTTAATTTTGAATCTTGAATATAAAAAAAATAATTTATTTCCGGCAATTTCAATGTACATTAATTTAAAATAAAATAAATAAAATAAAATAATAAAGATTTTTATTCACGTAGACTTTAAAAAAGCGCTTGTAAATAGTCAGAACATGTTTGTAGTAATATAGTTGTATACATTATTATTTCTAGTAACATAGATATTTAGGTAAATATTGTATGAAAACATTTATAAAATTTATTTTATTATAGCAATGATATTTAGCTAGCTCCTATCAAGTTATTGTCAAGAAATTATGTTTAATTATCTAGTTTAAGTCTAATATTTTTACTACATATTGTCAATAAATTATTATTAAAGTCAAAGCCAAAAGTCAAAAATTATTTATTCTGTAAAAATTTGACATTCATGTGGACTCGCCATTTTTTTACCCTACCGTGCAGTGCATGACGTGGCAGCTACTGAGAAACACAAGCAGAAAACTCAGTAGGAATCCTTTTTTAAAATAACAATAAACAACAATTAAAAAATAAACATTTAATTAAATTATAATAAAATACCAAATACAAATAGCATTTATGAGAACTTATTATTGCAAGAATATCGATTGCCATATACGAGGAAGAGGTTAAGGTTGAATATGACACTTAATATTCCATCATGAGAAGGTAAATTCTGAAGAATTATATTATTAAGAACAAAGAAGGTATGTAGTTTTGGCGTAATATTTTAGAGAAATTCGCTGATAAACATATTTATATTAAGGCCCAATAAAGATTTATACGAGCTATGTTCAACGTTGAACAAACAGGTAGTATTTCTCAATTTAAAAAAAATATCCTTATAACGTTGCCTAGTATAGAATAAAATAGAATGTTACGATACATTCTATTTTATTCATATATTTTATCCATAAGAATACATATGACGTGAAATATTACATAGACAACATGTACAAAGGGCGGTCTTTTCGCATAAAGCGATGAATAGGAGTTGAACATTAACTAATAGCAGTAGATAAGTAACAAAAGATATACCAAAATTGTGATGTATCCATAAATAAAATTAATAATAAATATACTGTTAAAGGAAAAGAAAAGATAAACAAAATTAAAGAAATAAATAAGAATAAATACTTTAGAAATCATAAAGTGAACAGACTGTGTTCTCTGACTAGCCTTTTGAAAACTAATGTTGTTTGAGCACGTCTAACTACATTCCATAGTCGATCTGCCGTTTCAACTGGACGGAAAATATTTAATGTCCAAATTCAATGAATGAATCATGAAAGTAGTTTGAATTTAAATTAAAACTAGAGCCGCTCCATGCCTACTCGTACCAGGCCTTACAATTTTAGTTCCGAATACTTGAACGGTCTCTCAATTAACTGTCTTGCGGCAATTTACTGCGCATAGTTTTGATTGTATTTCTATCTGTAGATTAATCCAAGTATAATGAAACAAAGGAGGTTCTATACCAGGTTAGCTATAGTGTAGATTTTAGTCTCTGTACTACGTTTGGTTAATATAAACACAAAAAACTATCTTAGCTACTATAATTTATTCAAATCTTGACTATTTTAACTGCACGTGTGGAGTAGCGATTAAGACAGTTGCCTAACCTCAACGTGTCCCGGGTTCGATTCCGGCACAGGGCAGCTATTTGTCTGGTGCATAAGTAGTAATTCTGGTGTCTGGGTGTATTTGGATGCGTTAATTATATGTGTCTATGGTACCCTGCGACAAAGGGATAAATTTCCATAGTTTTGTTCCAAATTTGACAGACTCCTTGATCTGGAAACCTCAACCCCAGTTCATGAAGTTCTGGGTTTAAATCTGGGTCAGACCAAAATGTGCTATTAAGATTTTTCCCTTAAGAAAACTTCCCAGTATCAGACGGGAGACTAAAAATTGAGGTGTTACACCCTGTATTTTAGAAAAACACGTAAAGCCGTTAGTCCTGCACCACATCTCTTTCTGATAGTGTTGGCTACTCGTCCCATCGGATCAGATAGTGAAGAAAAGGAAAGAGCGCCTGTATTTGCGTATGTATGTGTGTGATCTTAAATATGACCAAAGGCCGAAATTATATTAAAAATACATTATTATAATACCAATTTTATAGGATATTATATATCCTGTAAAAGGAAGCTGGTATAGATTACTTATTTGCTGACTGACATTTTTAATTACAAGTAGGTGTGTGATCAAAGAAATTCACTGGAAGAGCAGATACTTGATCAAAGCATTTCATTGGAAAAAATCAAGTATTAGCCTCACAAAAAGGTAAAAGAGTACGTACTTAAGAATTTATTTTTAACTAAAAGCTCTCATTCTTTATTCCGCCGAAACCAGATTCAGCTGTCAGATTAGCTCACAAACATTGTTGGCAACGAGAATTGCCCTAATTTGTAAGCGTGGTAACCTTTTACGGGCTTTGTGCCATAACTCATTTCCTTGTGTCGTTATTCTTTTGATTTTATATCAGTAGAGGAATATTTCATACAATAACTGCCTCCACCTTTGTGAGAATTTTCTTTTATGGATCTCTCTGTGGAATGTTCTATGTGCTATGTTATGTTTTTGGTTTTTTGTTTCATTCTATCGAGTCGGCGTATAAGCATACGGTATGTTTAAATGATAATGAGCCACTAATAATTAGTGAGATTTAGTAACTAATATCCAAAGAGGTTTTTAACACGAAGAGAGAATGACGTATATTATTTTTATATCTACGTTCTTGTGTTTGTTTTTTACGTCTTTGTTCTCTTATATGTTTGAAGGATGGATAACTATTTATTTGTGAGATTCAGAAATTAATATTTAGAAAGGTTTTTAACACAAAGAGAATAAGACATAATACAGGATATACGACGATAATACAGGAAGTATTTTTGTACGGTAAATATTAGATTTGTAGTCTACCCCAACAGAAATGGTAGAAGGGATGAAGAAGTGTTAAGTACAGAAATATATTAATATATGATCTTCCTACCGTTAACTGTTATATTAAACCTTATTTTGAAACTTTTAAATACTCTGTTATCGTAGCCTGCTGCAACACTCATGCAGTAAACACTTTGTTAAACAGAAGAAAATTCGTAATGAACTAATGACCATGAAATAATTTATAAAAATAGTCTACTTGATATTAAGTTATGTGTTCTTTTTAAAATATGCTTCTTATATCAATGAACTTAAGGATGAAAATCGAGTAAAGTAAACCTTTTCTCCCCCGAATCTTCGCTAATGTTTAATCCATAAGCGTTACGTTCCATTATGTTAAAAATCCAAACTAATATTATAAATGCGAAAGTAACTCTGTCTGTCTGTCTTTCTGTCTGTCTGTCTGTCTTTGCTTCACGCCTAAACTACAGAACCGATTTGTGTAAAATTTGGTACAGACATAGTTTGGAACTTGAGAAAGGACATAGGATAGTTTTTATTACAAAAAATAAAATAAAAAATAAAATAGCGCCATCTATTGGTCAAGAATCGGCATCAATTCAGTACTGAAAATTCATCGGAAAAATGTAATTAAATAGTAAAAAGGTATGAAAATATAATATAATACAACTCTTAGTACAAAGAAAATGCTCTAACGGAGTATAGATAATCCTATTAGTACTATATGTCGAGTTGGTGATCGCGCAATGGTGTCGATCGTTACACGAGTTCGGTTCATGTTATTGTTTTAATTCATCGAAAAAAAGTAAATAAATAGTAAAAAGGTATGAAAAAAATAATATTAATATAATAAAACTTTTAGTACAAAGAAAATGCCCGAACGGAGTATAGATAAACTAGCTTTTGCCCGCGACTTCGTTCGCGTGGAATAGTGACTTCCGGCAGAGTTTTGGTTTTAGCCACATAGTTCCATATCTCGCGGGATCTCTTCAAAAATGAAATGTGGAAGATATTCAAGGGAACTCTTCAAAAATCAACATAATGAGCGTTTGAATTGAAGATATGTATACTCACTTAGGGCATTAAAGCCGCTATTGCCGGAAGTCACTATTCCACGCGGGCAAAAGCTAGTTCAAAATAAATTATCACTATTCGTTGACGATCACCGTAGCCTAGTTGGTAGTGCTTCTACCTACGAAGCTGGTGGTCCTGGGTTCGAATCCCGGTAAGTGCAAATATCTGTGTGATGAGCACGAATATTTGTTTCTGAGTCATGGATGTTTTCTATGTATTTAAGTATTTATCTATCTGTATAAGTATATATATCGTTGCCTGGTACCCATAGCACAAGCTTTGCTTAGTTTGGGGATAGGATGATCTGTGTGACATTGTCCCTATATATTATTATTATTATTAAACCTTATGATTTTCTGCATATCGCATCAAATAAAAAAGATTCGGTTCGCAAAACGCAAGAATCGCTCGACATACATTAAAAAGTATGCAGTCGAATTGACTAGACGGCTTGAGCCCACGCTCGCCGCCAATCCGCTGGAGCAGTAACAGTCTCGTAGGCTAACTGTAGGTAGACGTGTTGTTAAAAAAAATACAGGCGAAAAAATCACCTTCGTTTGAACTTAATTTAAAACAGCTGTAACCATAAATCACACTTTTATTATAAACGCGAAATTTTGTGAGTGTGTTTGTTACTCTTTCACGCAAAAACTACCGTATGTATTATGATGACACTTTGTAGTAATATAGCTTATATATCCGAATAACACATAGACTATAATTTATACAGCTAGGTATACGCGGGGTACAGCTAGTTCCCTATAAAATCTTATTTAAATTGCGCTGTATTGGTTTGGGACCTGTCTGTGACAGGTAAACCGTTCATGGGTTTTACTACCGCATCAAACAATGGTTGTGTCATAACGATGATTTGAATCGGGCTCTCGTAATTGCGGAACCAACTTCGTACCATGCTAAGCCGACGTTCTTAGTTGTGATTAGAATATTCGACAAACATTACAGATCGTGATAAGCGTAATAGAGTCTGACATCTGATCGAACACTCTTGATTCTCTTTATGTTTGAAGGGTGGATTTATTAATGGGATATACATAAGTATGTATTTACAAAAGAAAAGTACTATTTGTAATGTATCAGTTATCTGTTTGACACGAACAATACGGTTTCCACAAAAAAGAGTTTTAACTAACTTTTAGTGTTCTACTTTCTTAACTTTTGGTTACGGACCGGTTGACGTGGCCTTTCACGCCGCAGCTTAAAGGTTGGATTCTCACTTAGGACAGATATGTGTGTGCATGATCTTTTATATCTGTGAAAACTTTTAATTGGCCTTCATATTTTATTCTACGTGTCACTTGTATTCTAGCTGTAAGTTTTCTAAAGCAAAAATATAAATAAATGAACATGTCTGTTAGTCCTGAGCCTCGGTGTGATTATCTATAAAAGTATGTAAATACAGACGAAAAGTAGCATATGTAGTATATCATTTACCTCGTTGCCATAGTATAAGCCCTTCTTAGTTTGGGATCAGATTACCGTGTGTGAATTATGTCCTAAGATTTATATCACATGTTTATTACCAATATTATTTACAATATATTATATAAGTGTATTTTAATACGAATACAAATCATAAAATATATGGGCTACAAGGAGAGACATTTCCGCACAATCCTGGCATTCGCCAGTAAAACCGCCTTCTGCATGAACTCTTCAGCCAGATATCAAGCCCTAAACTTGCAAGGTTGATTTTCAGGGATTTAGGAATAACTCCATTTGTGGATATAACAATAGGTATGATCGTAGGTCTTTCGGTTCTGCATATTTGAATTATTATTATATTTAGTAACTTATATATTAAAAAAGGTTTTTAACATAAAGAATAAATGATGTCGGTTGATAATAGAGACCAAATAATTTCTTTCGATAAAGAGTATATTTGTAGTCTCCCCCAAAAGAAATGGGAGAAGGGATGAAGAAGTGTTAAGTACAGAAATAAATTAATATATGATCTCCCTCCCGTTAACTGTTATATTAAACCTTATTTTCAAACTTTTTATTATGATCGTTTTTTATCAACGCCCTTATAACCATTACCTTAATATAACTTTCCGTGAGTTAGAAGCCATTACAGAATACTTTTATGCAAAAATACGTACCTAATAGTCATATTTACAGAGTTTCATAAATTTCTGTCGTACTTTAATATTATTTTCTCCGTTAAAGTAACGTAGGTAATGATCTTACTGAATCACTTTCATAATTTTTTTTTAAGGTTCCGAACCAAATTACTCAAAAGGTTAACTTGGTGAAGAAGTCATATAACCACGTCAGTTTACTATCAGCTGAGCCGTATAATAAAATAAGAACATTATATTGATATAGTTAATTAAATAAATAAAGAAATAAAAATCACGCAGCATAATATAAATAATATCCGGGGACATTATTCAGACACTACCATCTGATCCCAAACTAAGAAGAACTTGTACTATGGAAATCAGATAACTGACAGATATACTACATATATACATTTTCTTTTGTAAGTACATATTTATATAGATAATTACACCCAGACTCAGGACAAGCAGACATGTTCATGCACATAAATATCTGTCCTGGGGCTCTACCGGCTAAGTCGCCGTCCATCGATTTCTTAAATGGCGTTCAAATAAATAAAGGTTAAAAATGACTTAATCAATCGTTAAATCAGCTTCCATGAGCAAATATGACGTCATAAATGGTCCGGAATCGATTGTCAACGTTGAAGCCGATTTAACGATTGATTAAGTCATTTTTAACCTTTATTTATTTGAACGCCATTTAAGACATCGATGTTCGGCGACTTAGCCGGTAGAGCCCCTGGGTGAGAATCAAACCCACAACCTGCGGTGTGAAAGGCAGTAAGTATCTATCAACCTCGCCAACCGGCCCATCAATATAAATTGACATATACGTGGCATAATAGTGAAGAATGGCGAGAAACCACAGTTTGTAACAATTTTTCACTGGTTTTGCTCTTGTTTGTCCATTTTGGGTGGCCGATTTGTTACAAGGGATGTTTGTCAACCTCTCGGGTTTGTATTTATGCATCCGTGGTTGGCCCACGTCTCTTTGGATTTACCGTTTTTACCCAACATATGTTACAGGGGTTAGAAACCACAGGCTAGTTTATTTCTGTATCTGTTTAAGAAACATATTCCAAAACAATGATCTCTTGTAAGAGTTGTAACCAATTTGGTTGTTGTGCCCGAGAAGCCAAGCTTTTAATTCCCGCAGTTGAATGAGTTACTGTTTATTGTACATCAATATTAAGACATCAGTCAAATACATATTACCATGTTTTACAAAAAATTACAAATCGATACGCGCGAGCTCTTCTAGGCAACCATGAATAGACCAGAATGAAAGAAAAGGTACTGAGGTATTTCTTGGCATATTTAGTGAAAGGACTATTTCGTCTTGGACCATATTGTGTACTTTTATATATACTTAGAAGTCATGAGTTAAAGAGTGACATAAAAGGTCTTGATCTTTAAAATATTAAGTGACTGAGAATGTCTCATTGTCTCTGGGAAAGCATTCCACAATAGAATAGCTTGAAAAAAGTTTTAGTCAATTAAAAAAATATCAGCTGTGCCTTGGAGAACACGTTAAACCATGACAAAAGTCTAATAGATTCTGACACTTGGTCTAATTAAGTTGGTTCTTATATTAACGTACATCCATGTTAATCGCTCCCTATGTATTTATTACAGTACTTACTTATCGTATAGGCAGTGGTTACTCTAGTGTCAGAGTTGTTCGAGCCGCCCAGTAGGATTGTTTTATATTTCCATTAGTAAAATCAAAGTAATATAAAAAATAAATATAATTATGAACAAAGGATGACAAGTTTTCAATTAGCTCTATTGTGTTTTGTCCCTTAGACAGTTTCAGACAATGGAACTGTTAATAAATGGGATAGGAGTGTCTTTACATAAATACTGTGGATTTATACTTTACAACAAAGCAGTGACACACTGTTTGTTAAATTATCTAAGTAACGTTTGATATAAATTTTTACATTTCATTTTTCTGCTGCGATAAAAAATGAGCCTATAAACTGAACGGCTTCTCGCTTAGCTATGATTTTTTTAATGAAACTAGTCCCAGTGAGGCTCAGACACATTTCGGGGAATTGTATTGAATCCGGGAATAAGTCTAATCAGAAATTCACACACACTTGTGCACTATAATATGTCCTGCACAATTGGCTAGTCTCCATTGAGACTGGCCGCCGTGGCCGAAATTCGGTCGGGAAGACATTATTTATTATTGTCTGGTTGCTACAGTACAAGTCTGCTTACTTTGGGATCAGATGGCAGTGAGATATATATTAAAGCGAAATAGGTACTATTTATGAAAGTGCGAAATACACTCGTATGTTATAACCCTAGAACACTTTGTTTATAAGGGTACTAATATTATCTAGTTTTACGAAAAGGGTACCCGAGAATAATCCTGTTATGGACTCTGACCCTTACACAAACTTAATTAAACTGGGCCGAACTGAGTCTAGCAAGTTTCTTAGTGCTTAGTATTCAACATATATCTAGCGTTTACGCGCTAAAGTAAACGTTAATATGATTTATTCAGTGCTCGTACAATTTCATCCTGTGACGATTTCAGTCGAGATGCAGAAAGTTTTTAAGTTTGCTATCTCCGGCTTTTACGAAATGTTGGCACGAGCTTTAAGACTGGGTAAACTTTTAGTAACAGAAAAGTTCGTTTTATTAAGATGACTTAGCAACTCATACCTAGTTATGGCAATGGAGCAGAAAGTAGCTGCTACTATAAAAAATAAACCAGCCAAGTGCGAGTCAAACGACAAAAAATCTCGATGGTTGTGTCGCATACCCCCCATTAAATATTGTTTTATTTTTAAGGCATAGTGTACAGCTAAACAATGGTAACAAAGTTAACAATATAATAAACGACAAGAAGCCAATAACAGGACTTCGCTAATAAGCAATATTTTAAGTTAGTTATGAACTAGTGTGAACATTCTTGCAAGAAAAGAAAAAATCAAATCAAAATTAATTTATACTTAATAACAACAAATATAAGCCCTAATTAGTTCAAATATTTTGAAAAATTTGCCAAGTGTTTTAAACCCAAAAGGCTGTTTTATTTGAATTTATTTTGAAAGTGAATATAAAACTACATGTACTTTAAATATTTTAAGCATGTTGCCGTTATCAATACAGAGCAAAAACGAGCAACAAATCACGTTGATTGTATAGGAGCCCTCTTAAATATTTATTTTATTGGTTTTTTAGTATTTGTTGTTATAGCCGCTACAGAAATACAACATCTGTGAAAATTTCAACTGTCTAACTATATACAGCCTGGTGACAGCTGGACAGACTGACAGACAGAGAGACAGCGGAATCTCTGTAATAGGATCTCGTTCTACCTATTAGGAACGGAACCTTTAGAAGAGTTCAGAGATTGGTTGTAATTTGTGTCCGTCTATTATAATATGTTTGTAAATAACCTCGCCACACAGGATTAGATTCCCAGAAAAACAAGAAATTAAGTATAAACATCAGGATCAAATTATGAACGTCATCTCTCACTATAGTGTTCTACGCACCCCACAGGATGAGGCAGGATGGTGATATTCATCGCCGTCAGCCACCCAGTCAACTACTCACAATTACTGAATCCTGCTAATATTATGAATGCGAAAGTTTGAGAGTATGGATGTTTAGATGTTTGTTATTCATTGACGCAGAAACTAGCGATATTTTGAAGAAACTTTTAGTAATATAACGCGTTTAACGCGGTTAAAACTGCGGGGCACAGCTAGTTTTTAATGAAATCTTAAATAAACAAAACCGTACATAATAGGTACAGACGCCAGCACTTCTATCAAATGTCTACGCTACCCCAATATGTGAAATTTCTTTTATAGGTTTTCAACTTTATCCTAAAAGCATAGGGTTCACTTTCAATTGGGGAAATTTGACAGATTGGGGTAGCTTGATGTGCTGGCGTATGTACATATAGGTAGTTAACTCCCAAGCAACGCGTTTCTAGCTACATATAACATGTATTTAGTCAAGACCAGACAGTAGACATCCTATTGGCACGCGTAGTCTATCTTGGACCAAATGCGTTTTGGCTTCCAAATAGTCTTAACTGATCGTTTAGGTGAGTTTACGTTGTAACCCGATCGCAATTCATATAAAAAGTAATGCTGCGTATAGTCCATAGATAATAACAATATCCTCGTGTTCGAATTTATGTCATGGCGCCAGTCTCATGGGACGATGGATAGTCTCAATGGAGACTATCCACCTACGCGAGACATATTATAGTGAACAAGTGTTCACTATAATATGTTGTTGGTAAAATAGGGGCACTTTCTAGACCATCACTCTCATATTCCAATGGGACAACTAGTGACATTTCCGGAAAAAAATCTGGTAGACAATCGGCGGCTTTACGTACTCTCCGAGGCACGGGGTCGTAAATACCTCCAACTTACAGAGCCTGGGCTTGTACTGAGCATTTTGAGACCTCTTTACAAAAAAATCTCTAAATCACTTTCAGGCCCGAACCTGGTTTTAACCCGGTTCGGGCTCGAAAGTAAGGGCTCCTTATCTGAGGTTGAAGACGCTAGGGCTTCGAGAACGACGGGAAAAATAACGAGAAAAATGGATGACCCCTTAAGTGGTTTAATTCTAATGTTCATATATCGTTAATCTTAAAAGCAACAAAGGTATTCCTGCCTGAAATACGTACATAACTACGTTGAGAGAATGCCAGTAGAATAATGTGACATTAAAAAGAAAATAATTACCTATCAACTGTCCCATCAAGGGGGTTACGAATTTACAATGTATTTCATCAGCTATGCTGCCGGTCCTGTGTACGGTCATCAGAAGAAACAAAAAAAGACATGTCAGAGGTGCTCACAGACAGTTACGCTCGCCGATCTGCAAGCGATCGGTGAGGTAAAGCACACAGCCAATCTATAGAGAGGGGACCATCATAGTGGTTTAATTTCTGAGTGTTTAAGTGCTTCGGAAGGCACATTAAGCTGTTGGTCCCGGTGGTTGTTGTCGTCATACAACAGTAATTAAGAGGCGCTTATAACTAGATGCCCTCACCGGGTGGTAAGCGATCGGCGACGTTAAGTAACTAGGCTCACAGTTTTAGCCTAAACTGTCGGTCCCGGTTGCAGTCATTAGATTAGATAGACCGTAAGCCATGTCTGGGGTCAGAGGCCTATTAGACGGCTTGACCAACTCTGACACTAGGGTAACCACTGCCCATTAGATAAGATAAGAAGAACAGTAATTAAGCCACATCATGGGCCTACTGGGCAGCTTGAACAACTCTGACACTAGAGTAACCACAGCTCATACGGTAAAGTAAAGTAAAGAGGTTTTCTGACATAAAGGTAACACTGCCCACTGCCACTAATAAATAGATTTTTAAAAAATGTAGAGAATATACATCGATCCTCTACCAGGAAACCACGAGAAAAATTACTGAACATTTTTCTTCGGCGGTTAATAATAAAATCATACACATTATTTTTGGTACTACGTAAAATAATCTAAATCCAATTCCATTTCATTCTAAATTTCCAATTCCAACATCACAAGCGGTTTCATTAAAGCTAACTCACGCCGGCAGGAATTTTCACTTTCGAAGGCATGTGTAATTTGTTATGTAAATATTTGATACGGTCTCACTTCGACTTTCGTTTTACACATGTGAAAAGTAAATTCTCCCGTTTATTTTCTTAAATATCTACAGACACGAGTTGGTTTCAAATCATTTATGTGTTTGGTATGTGCTCTATATGTGTGGCTCCTCGTTTGTCTAGCAGTAGCGTGTTCACCCGCTGATAACGAGGTCCTGGGTTCAAGTGCCGGGTCGGACCAAAAGTGATTTTGGGACTTTTCTGTAAAAAGCAAAATTTCTCAGCATCAGCCCGAAGTCTGGTAGATGGCGGTATTATACCCCCGTGCCTCGGAGAGCACGTAAAGCCGTCGGTCCTGTACCTGACCTCTTTCCGGTCGTGTCACTAGGCGTCCCATCGGATCATATCACTATAATATTTGCCGCGCAGATGGCTAATCTCTGTTGAGACTGACCGCTCTGGCCGAAATTCGGCTAGGAGGACTTTATATGCGTGGCGGAATGGTTTTGATTTACTTGTAGATTAAGGACTCAGGCTACTTTTTAATTGGTAGGTCGAGGCTAAATGGGGTTTAATTTTTTAACACTTGTGAATAGCATGTTATTTAGGTAAACAAGTAAGTACTTAACAATTAAATTCACTTTTTATGATGTATATAAAAGTCCGTAATTGCTATGAGAGCTTGTTAATTTGTAATATCATTTTATACGTTCCAAAAATATTATTAATGACTGGCGTGTTAGTCTGGTGGTTACTGACAGTGACTGCTGTGCCAGAGATTGTGGGTTCAATTCCCACCAAGAACAAATCTTAAGGTGATGATCACGATTATTTGTTCTGTGCCTGTGCGTAATTTATGTAAAACATACCTGTACTAAAATATATAAGTATGTTAACACTTATTGCCATAATACAGGCTCTGCCTAGTTTGAGATCAGATGGCAGTGTGTTAGTTTTCCTGTTTATTTATTTAAAAATATAAAGATAATATTATTTATCTAGGTTTTTAATCTCTACAAAATCATTACGTAGGTGATAGCGTGATAATATGTAGCCTATATGTTGAGCCGAGGTCTTAGTAATATTCACTCAAAATTTGAAGTAAATTCATGCAGTACTTTTTGAGTTTAGCCCGGACATACATACAGACAAACAGACAAAAATTCTAAAAACTATATTTTGGTTTCGATGTCGATTGTAGATCACGCCACAAGTATCCTTTTTAAAAAATATTCAATGTACAGTTTTGACTTTCCTACGATTTTATTATATGTATAGATAATTATTTACTTACAAAATAACCCATAGTAAAAAAAATCCATAATACAATCTCTGCTTGATTTGGGATCAGATGGCGGTGTGTGAATAATGTCTCAGGATATTATTATTACGGAACACCTCCTCCAGAATCAGAACAATCATTTATGGGTCACACAAACATTAATTGCGGGGATTGAACCCGCAACTCAAGGGCACCAAGGTAAAATCGAAGCATCTACCTTAACCACTGCGCCACACGTGCAATTGAAGATATTTTCTTTCTTTTCCCGTGATATATTTAAACGCTCGAACATTAGTTACAACAAATTTATTGATTATATTGGCATACAGAAAGTATGCCACAAATATTAGTTTCAACAAATTTATTGATTATATTGGTATACAGAACGTATGCCACAAATATTAGTTTCAACCAATTTATTGATTATATTGGCATACAAAACGTATGCCACAAATATTAGTTTCAACCAATTTATTGATTATATTGGCATCCAGAACAAAACTGAAACTGTCTTCTAGTTTAAATGCATGTATTAAGTATTAATTTGGACCAGGCGGTACTAACGTATTTTTAGTTTCTCCGACTCGTTTTAGACCTTGATACTGACCTCGTAGAAGTCTATTTCATTTGAGTCTAAGTGACTATTTTAGTGTAATCGATCCGGCTCACTTTTAGGAGCTTTAGTTAGTGTAGAATATTGATATGAGTCGGTCGCTGTCAAATTTAAATTAGCCCGTGGGAATACCTACCAGTGAACGGGCAGCAGCGTATTTCTGTAAACCAACATACAGCGATCGCTAAGTGGTCTGCCAAGCGTGGCGATTATGACCTATCCTAAAAAATAGATTATTTTAGGAGAGACGTTTGTCCAGCTGTGGAAGTTAATTGTATGACATTATGATGAGCCAGTCACATATTTTCATTACAATGTCATTGGTATCTAAAGAATATATTTAAGACAGCCGCCTCGCCACCAGCATATGACTCGCTTCGCGTTTAAAAAGAAAGTTCGTGAGTATATTTCTAAGAAACTACACACGGAAATGTCTCGTCAATAATTATATTTATTATTGTATAGTATGTTATAGTATTCATTAGATTAAAATCATATCGTATTTATTGTATAGTATCTATTATATATATTATATATAGTGTTCGTAATTATACAGTTTAATTATACGAATAATAAGTAAAAATAAAAAGTAGTAAATACACCTGCCACGATCTCTCTGCACTACCCTAAGGTTGACTGGTCGAAAATGCCTTTGGCATTGAGTCCGCCTATGTACATTCTCACTGTACTAAAGTATATAAATAAAGAAAAATAAATATGAGTATCAAGTTCTACCGGGAACCTTGGACAGGATATGTAGCATAATTAACGATTTCTAAAAATACTTGACACTAGACGTACCCCTTGTTAAACTTAATAAATTATATCCTATGTATTATTCGGTTAAATAAGCTTCATTAAAATCAAAATCCTTCATTAAAATTACCACAAAGTTTCATTAAAATCCTTTCCATAATTTTTGCGTGAAACTGACAAACATTCGCATTTATAATGTTAGCAGGAGGTAGGAATGTTATTGCAACGTAAAATGTATATTATATCCTCAGTCAAACTGAACTACTACGAACTAAATTATTTTAAAACAGTTTTTAATCATTTCAGTTCAGTTCAAAACCTCTATAATCTATCATAAAACCGACCAAAAGCCTAGGATTAGTCTTCCAAGTACATAACTTCCATTAAACTTGTGAATTATTATCATAACCCTACTTCACATCAAAAGCAACGCTAATAAGACCTTATCTTTATGTAGAACAGTGAATAATTCACAATTTCTAAATCCCAAGATGCGGTGATGTTGAATTTATAGCTCTCGTTATTTGAAACGAAGATTTAGGGCTGTTCGTAGTAAGTAAGGCTCTTGGCTCTTTATTTTTAAAAATATTATGGTGAATTGTCGAAGCAGTTGGCGGTAGTAAAAGTATCCGGCCAGATTCTTGAAACATTATTATTTTGATTTTATGATTTTTATCAATAATTAATGAATTAATTTGCACGATTAATTATTTCCAGTTTAGTTTTTATTAGAATAAATGTTTGCATGCTTCGACCAGTGTTAGGTACCTCCATGATGATATTAATATGTTGCCGCTATGTGTATATTGTATATTATTCTTCATATTGTTATTTTTAAGCCGTGGATTACGTAGTTGGATATATATGTAGGTATTTTATAAATTGTGCTTAATTATGTTATTAAATATTAATAATAGTCAATGTATACTTCCTTAAATAATTATAAAAAGGTGCTCATAGCCAGTTATTCTCGCTGGTCCGGGTTAAGCAAGTAGGCAAGCGGTCAGTCGATTGACAGGTGATCGCAGCATTGGTTTAGTTTCTGGTCGTCTCCGTGCTTTAGAGGGAAATATAACCTTTTGATGGCCAAATGACTCAATCGCGCCACAGTTATGACCAGTTGGTTGTACAGTGGCGTGCTGGGCGCATATCTGGTTCATCTAATCGAATTTCGGCTACGGTGACCTGTCTCAATGGAGACTAAAATAAATAAATAAAATTAAAAAAGGTTTTTATTCACGAAAGCTTTAAAAAGGCGCTTGTAAATAGTCAGAACATGTTTGTAGTAATATAATTATACATAATTATTTCTAGTTACATAGATATGACTAGAGACTAAAAATCAGCGTGGGACGTGCCCAAACACAGGGGCGCTTTCTATTCCATCACTCTTTAATCCGATGGGGTGAATAGTCACACGGCCGGAATTTTGCGTCGACGATGATCGCGACTAGTGTAGATTGCTTCTTGCGCAAGAGAGGCAAGTGCCTCTCTTGCCACTGGCCGAAGCTTATTGAGGTGCACCGACAACATACTGGTCGCGCTGACTGATAGGCTTCACTGCCCATTTATTAACCACTACCGCAAGTTACACATTGTAAAATAAATAAAAAAGGTATTTATTCACGTAGACTTTAAAAAAGCGCTTGTAAATAGTCAAAACATGTTTTTAGTAATAAAGTTGTATACATTATTATTTCTAGTTCATAGATATTTAGGTACACATTGTATTGATTGTATGAAAACATTTATAAAATTTATTTTATTATAGCAATGATATTTAGCTAGCTTGTTTTCATTTTATTCTATGGGGAGGCCTTTGTCCAGCAGTGGACGTCTTTCGGCTGATATGATGATGATGATTTAGCTAGCTCGTATCAAGTTATTGTCAAAAGATTATGTTTAATTATCTAGTTTAAGTCTAATATTTTTATTACATATTGTCAATGGCTCTGTCTATATTAAGGTATTATTATTATGACGGACCTTGTGTTAATTACGACGGTCGCGCTTTAATGCTACCACCGGATCCAATGCGCCCCAACTGAGAAGACCCAGCGTAACAAACTCAGTGGCTACTACCGGTTCAACACGACCCAGTTGAGACGGTCCGGTGAAACATACTTGTGCATATTGTGCACGGGGATATAGCCATTTTTCTTAACATGAAATAATTATGATTTTTAGTTAACTGTATTCTGATTTTTTATCTTTTTGTATTTTATTGTAATGAATCTTAGTTTCGTGAGAGTAAATTATTATTATAAGGCTATTATCAATACAATGAATGGTCAAATCTATTGTGAATAATTCACAACTGCTAAATTCCAAGGCTGCGGTGATGTTAAATTCGTAGCTGTTGTTATTTGGAAGGAAGATTTAAGATTGTTTATAGTGAATAAGTGGCTTTACTTCTTATTTCTTAAATGAAGGCAACGGCAGTATATTTAACAATAAAGTGAAATAAATACTTCTATTCGTTGTTTAGTATCTATAATCGCTTTTAGTAATAAGGAGGCCGCCAATCGTAAAATATTGTTCTAAGCATATTGTTTTGTTTATATTCCTGATGCAATGAAGAGTACTAAATCTTCTACTTCTTTCATGTTTCCAAATGTTCTTATTAACAATAATAATAATAATCCATGAAACAAGTAGGTGCCCCTATACTACGTGATTCAGGTACGATTACCGCGCAGGGCAACTATTTGTGTGGCCCATGTATATAGTTGTTTTGAGTATGGGTGTACCTTGTGTCTCTGAATTGTATGTTTGTAAAGTGCCCTTAGATATAGGAATTTAAAAAAAAAAAAAAAAGAAACGAACCGTTAAAAGTTGAAAAGTTTTAGGTGAAATGAAATTCGGTCAAATGTTATTCGAACAGTTTATGATAGGTAACCCACTGATATACTACGTTTCTTTTGTAAATATATACTTATATAGATAATTACATATGTTAACACAGACCCAGACTCAGAATAAAATTTTCATGCGCATAAATATCTGTCCTCGGTGGGAATCGAACCCACGACCTGCGGCGTGAAAGGCAAGTATTTTCCAACCACAACAAAGTGAACTTGTGAATAAGGCGCATTGTTTTTATGTATATTTGTAACAGAACCGATTGCGCTATATCGTGGCCTTATGGGATGAATCAAGCTCTATTTATCTTAGATATAATGAAACATTTTATCTTCTAAACGATAATAAGGATTAACATTTGTATAAAATAAGCAATCTAATCCAGAATGATAGCCAATTTGTTGGGATTCGTAAAAACGATTTAATCTCAATTTATGATGAAGCTATTAGTTAAACAAACACAGCCGAGGTTGTGATTTCAAAGCAGATTTATGAGATAAATACGTTACGCTTCATTCTCACTTTTGCTAAAAAGTATCAGTCAGAGTAAATCAGTCATGGAGTTTAAATTTTTACGTGATAAAGCTATCAATTGTTTATTTTGGGCGATTTAACTTTTTTTTTTTCTTATGTCAGAGGTCGGCAAACTAGCAAGTAGGTCACCTGATGGTAAGTGATCACCGCCGCCCATGGACACTCGCAACACCAGAGGAGTCGCGGGTGCGTTGCCGGCCTTTAAGAGTCAGCAAACAAGTGTTGCTGACCCTTCCCCCCACCCCAATGAGCTCTGGCGACCTTACTCACACTCAGAAACACAACATTAAATTATTAATGCTATTATTAAGGAATGTCTTCTGTAAGGTGGAGGTACTTCCCCAGTCGGGCTGCTCTTTGAGCGAATGAACGCTGTGCCCTACCTTTCTTAAAAAACTATTTTGAATGCCATTATGTCGTCTCAATCATTATGATAGGGTATGAGGATATGGCATTATGAGTCTCTAACTTCTGTCTCTATTTCATAATATAAACCACGTTAGAAAGAGAAATATTTATTTTAATCTAAAAGACGTTATTTAGTTTTGCATGCTAGGTACAATTCTTGGCAACTTTCTCTTATTTTGTTTAGCTTTTTGTTACATTTGGATCCAATTCGGATTATAATGCTTGAGTTTGGTAGAAGCAACATGGTGTTGAAGTTGAGTATATCTTCTCATGAAAATGCAAGTCTGCATACGAAATAGTATCAGTCTGTACAAGTATTAAAATTTTATCTTTATTATACCACGATATCACTTACGATAACTCTTTGCAAGTGACGCGAACAATAAGAATGATTTTACCAAATACTAAGGCGGTCATAAATCTTGACTATTCTTAAACTGAAAACAATAACTAAATCAGAGATATTTATAATCGATCTAACGCATCCTTTTAGTTTATGGTCTTGTTTTGATTGTTTGGGCAACAAACAACAAAAACTCCTTTATCGACTATGGTAAATAATGTTATTTGAAGAGCGTATGAGTAATCTTAAAAATTTGTATATATTTTATTCCCTATAATTACTTGAACATATATACCAAAAATATCAAGGTAGGTCTCCTCGTTACTATTTCATTGTCAGAATTTACATTTCTTTTTTGCAATTTTTTATAGTGCGGAAGGTTTTTAAGAAAATAATCATAAGTCACGTCATGTAAGATGCGCTATCAGCTTTTGTCGTAGTTAGATTAAAATTCAATGAAGTCTTATTTCTATTACTCACGCACAGTATGCAAATATATTCAAAGGTATATTTCGTTTAATGTACATATATTTCTACGGAATTTCAGCCCCCGTCGTAAAATGTAGGTAAGATTATGATATAAACTTCAGTTTTGTTAGTAAGTGGCTTATTTTTATTTTCTTCTAGACAATGAAAATAAAAAACTTCGGAGAAAATTTCGACGCCAGAACAATAAAAGTTTGCCGTCTTGCGAAACAATTTTCTAAAGCGTAAACATCTTTATTTTTGAAATAATAAGCTACTTACAAAGCATTTTCTCTGGAAAAGTACAGAGATCGTATCTGATTTTACTTATTTTTCTTTGAAGATGTAGTAAAATATAAACGTACTTATTCTTTATTATGAGAAATAATGAATTTAGACAACAAACAGTAGGTATTTTATGCCGCATATTAATTGACAAACCTGTCCACTATAACATATAAGGTTCATCAAAACTTCATTAAATTTCTCTCTTAGGTGACGGATTGGTGATCTCAGAATAATAATATCCTATAATAATATTAATATCCCGGCACATTATTCACACATCGCGATCTGATCCCAAACTAAGCAGATCTTCTTCAGATTTCCTTGCCGTCACATATACATTGTAGTAGTATCCCTATATCCGACGTTAAGTATGTCTTGTATAATTTCGAGTTATATATATTCTAGTTTGAAGCATGCGTAATGATTTGAACAGGTGCTTAATAGAAGACAAAGTATAATCAATTCTATATAATCATACTGCCTGACTATTGCTAAATCTAATACATACCAATATGATGTATATGGTAAATTTTAGACAAAGATTAAATTGTAGAAAAAATAAAAATAAAAAAATAGTATCTATAACATAATCTACATCTCACTTATGCATAGGACTCACAAGTTTAAACACAAAAATGACTTTCTTCTAAATACTTTTTGATATATTAAAAAAAAATAACAGCTTTTTATTTAACAGATTATCTTATTTATATTATGTTCTCATAGTTTTACTATATCTTGATATTAAACCATAACACATTACTAAAAGTAAATCAAATCTGAATCACAAGACTACAAAAGACACTATCGCAATTCAATCACATTCGGGTTCACCCTACTGGAAAATGTGTGTAATTGAAAATTTCGGTCCAAATCTCTACGACCAAGAGATTAGAAGACATATAGCGGTTGTATACCGAATAAAGTTTAGATACGAAATCGGCAACGACGAACGTTGGCATACAATTGTGTTGAAGTATGTTCTAAAGTTATGTAAGTACTACAATATGTTATAACCGTTGTAGAAAGACATAAAAGGTTCTAGATACTTTATTTAGTATCTTGGGGAAACAAAGATGCTTAGCACTGACTTTCGAACATACATACAAAGGAATAAAGAATCTGGTAACTTTAAGAACACCTTTCTGTGCGTTAGTAAGGTCGCCAATACCGTACTCGTAGCACAACTTATTATACCAGGTAGTAATGACTACGCAGCAATCTATTACGGCGTAGTCGTTGCCACAAATTGCTACGGTAAGGCCTCTGTAGCATTCTAATAATAGAGTCTTCGCATAGCTTTGAATTTGATCCTTCAAATCGTTATTGAAGGTTCTACATACCTTATTCTAATTCGCTGATATTTTTAAGTGTTTTGTTAATACTCGTATAATCTGTTCACTATAAAGATATTAAATCCAAAATACATTTTTTGTAATTTTTGTACTTTTTTTGTAATGTGTTTTATGGTTTAAAATATTGTTTTCTTTCGTTTCGGTTAAACATTCTTTATAAAATGTTTATGAAACAGTTTTTTTTTCAGTTTTTATTTAATAAATAAAATGTCGATGTTTAACGCGATACACGGGACCTCCTACTAACACTTCTTTACGTTAACAAATTAACCAAAAACATTTTCGCTGCTTAGGAATCTAATCTAATTACGCTGTTTTATAATATGGCAAAACTAAATAAAATATAGTGGTCAGGTCAGTAATATCATTTTCATTGCACAAGTTAGTAGGGGCTAACATTCTTATAATATATTTATGTGTTTTATTACTAATCTTAACGGTATTTTCTAGATATCATGATACCAGAAGAACATTATTCATTTAACATATTGTATAACGGTCTAACGGTTGGCGTGGTTTGTAAATGCTTGCCTTTTACGCCGCAGGTCGTGGTTTCGATTCCGAAATATTTTACAACTGACTAGTAGTAACATAATCAATTTGGAGACGATATTAGCTTTTCAACTCGTTTGAGAATCTAAGCTTCGAAAGTAATGTAAACTTAAGTTTTGAGATTGCCATGTAAGCCTATATAGCGATAGTCATATATATTTAAAGCACAATATAGACCAACATTATGTGACCTCAAATCTTAGAAGTAAATATCGTAGAATATTTTTAAAATCATCTCCTAAAGCTTTCCATTTCTAGGGAAGGATCTGGCACTTACAATAAAAAAACGATTTGTTCCACATTGGCCCCATTTTTTCGTCCTACATTCCAAAGAATTCCTCTTTTGCCTCATATTAAATTTGATTCCTGTTTCGCACTACTTCATAGTACCAAACAAAGTATAGTTAGCAAAAAATGTGTTTTAATATTATTATGAAAAGCCTGTTGGTGTATTGCATATTAAAATCGTTAAAACACCCTTATGTACTTTAAGAATTTTATAGATCACTTCTAAAAAATAGTTAATCTAGCTTCCTGATTTGTCGGCCATATTGTTGGCCTTGAAAAGGTTTGCAATTCGATCTTTTGTCTAATTTTTTACCTGCTCATACGTTTGAACAAATTAATACTAACTGTGACAAAAATATGATTGAACTAGCAGAGCCCGCGGACTTCGTTCCGCGTTATAAATATTTTTGTCCTTGCCCGTTTTTTCTATGACATTCCACAATAATGTAGCTTTCTATAATGTTGAAAATCGGTTCTGTGGATCCAGAGATTACCCCTAACAACCTCACATTCTACAAACATTACCTCTTTATAATATTAGTATAGATAATTTATGTCTTTAAAAACTTTGCAGACTGTCTGTACTAAAAATGTATTAAGTTTCACACAAAAAATATTCGAGACGACTAAGGAAAGGAAAATAGGACGAAACAAGAATAACATATTAAATTCAAAATAACGATTACATTTGGGGCTAAAAAGGAATAAAATACGCGGAACAAATAAAAAAAAACGTGGGTAGACCTGGTCATTTACAAAACCGTTCATTGTTCTCTTGCTAACATGATAAAATTTAATCGTAGTTTAAAATTAATAAACTGAAGGAATACTACCACGCATAACCTAGTAATATATAGTACTACACATAAAATGCATAGAAGCACGTACGCAAACCCAGTTGCACTCTCAATTGCATGTACTAATACGATGGAACGGTTAACCACAATATGTATGTCTTGGGAGCTTAACGTAGACTCCGAGGCTCTGCCGCATATCACCGCCAATACACATTCCTGCCCGCAAAATCCCAATAATATTATTTGGCCCTACCCGTGTTTTGAACTCATGCCTTATTAACTGCAGGTGAAGCCTCTCCCGCTAGACTAGCTAGTTTAGTAGCAAAACATACAATTTATATTGAATTTTTATATTTTCTGTACTTGAACATAATATGTATTTCTGAGCTCAATTTTTTTACAATATCGTTATATGGGCCTAAAGCAAAACTGTATGATAATATTATACGCGTCTACAGTATCGTATGCGCGTATAATATTTATTTACGTGTACACTTCAAGTACTTAACCAATCATCCTGGAAAATGGAACAAATGTAGATTTTAGTTTACATTAAGCGGCACACGTATAGACACAATAGTTAAACAATGGCTTCTGCATTACGTTGGCATCATTGCAGCTTAAATGTTATGTTAGGATTACTTTTCAGTAGAACTTTCCCCAAAGTTCCATACTTTCCAGTATGGCGGCAGCTAGTATGTATCACACTAATATTATAAAGGCGAAAGTTTGTGAGTGTGTCAGTGTGTATATTTTTTTACTTCTTCATGTCATACCAGATTTTAATACAATTTGGTATGGAGTTAGCAGACACCCTGAGTTAACATATGGGGTATAATTTATAAAGTTTAACGCGGGTAAAACCGCGGGGTACAGCTAGTAATTTCTATATCAAAGTGTTATCCTTCAATAACGTTTAAGTGTCGTAATTACAAAACTTATAAGTTACTATTAAGCAAAGAGCTATCGAAACTCTGACCTATTGTAGAGCCCGTACAAGGTAATAGAGGGACCCTATTAGGGCAATTTACGGGGTCTAACCCTGTCAAAGGACCCTTAGTAGTTATCTTACTTAATTAATGATCCTATATCCTTTGAATTATCTAGTTATTTTGAATGGCAGCTATATGATTTGTCATATTCAAACAGCTATTGTATAATTTATCTGATATTTGCTGAGTGAAATTATAATTCCTTTTTATGTTATATTTTGGATAGTTAACTAAAAGGTTATATATACTTTTATTTAAAGATATATATTATATTAAGTATAATATGTGTTCGTATTCAATTTGGCTACGAGGTCTAATTATAATCTAATTTGAGCATATTATTTTTCTTAAGGGCCAACCACGCAATTGCAGCAACGCATTTACCATCAGCTTGCTATCTGCAGCTTGCTATGCAAATAAATGCTTACTTACTTACTTGGCTCGCAAACGAACATCTAAAGAACATCCAACTTGGTAGAACAGTGTTAATGTAAATACGATTTCAATAATTATTACAATGCAATGGATCACTAATAAGCGCCGGACCCACACGGCTTTGCGCACTCTCCAGCGTGAACTTCATGTCTTGAATTGCCGGTGCCGGGGTGCAAGTCAAAATCGCTTTTGAATTTCATCCCGGATTTAAGCTTTTGATTTCAATTTTAAATTATTTATTGCAAATCATGTGTATACAATGCTATTACTTATGTTTCAACCGGACCCAGACAACTGATCGAACGACAATTAGTCGACAATCATTTGGTCGACAGTAAATTCATCGACATTGATATTTAGTCGATGCACGTTAGTGCGAAAAGTATTCCACATCGTTTGGGTTAGGTTAGGTTAGACCGGTGACCATTTGGCGCGCGAAGGCGAGCGAGCGTAGCGAGCGTGCCGCGGCAGCGGCCGCCGGGCGCTAGAAAAACATTAACCATGGATATCTCCATAATGGCATGCCTTGCCTTGCCTTCGCACTAACGTGAGTCGCGTTTCAGTACTTTAGGGCTACAGTTCATCGCTATTTTGAACTTCGAAATACAGTATTACAGTCCATAGGATCCATGAAGGTAGATAGTAGATCGTTACCTTGGATAGATTTGTCGTCCAATTGATTTGTCGACGAATTATGAATTTCGACCTAAATAAATGTCGACTAAACATTTGTCGACTAATTGCCATGTCGATCAAATATCTGTCGACCAATTGTCGTGGACCCGTTTCAACATGATACCCTGTAAGGGCACAGCAACATTAGGTACATATTACATTAAAACTTAATAAATATCATTTAATTTTTTTAAATGCTAAATATAATTTCATTTTATGGTTGAAAACGGTACAATTAAACGAACAAGGCTGTCATATTAAGACTTATATTATAGAGACAACCTCGTTGTTATTATATTCGTTGTCGAACTTTTTACTTCTGCGGCAGATTCGCTATGTCGGGGTGCAATAAAAAGAGGATTACGACAACATTAACGAATACGAGCTATATGACAACACGTCTTAGAAGTAGTTTTGAGTACCGCAACCGCTGCGGCATCGAGCTCTGTGTTGCAAAGTTTATTAAAAGCTTTTTGAAAGACGGCGCTAAACGCACTAGTTTGCGTGGACGTCCGTGACTATTTGGCTAGGAAACAAAGAAATACATGACGTGTAATTCGCGAGGATAAAGATAGAGAGATAGATATTAATTAATCGTATATGGATTTATCTGGCAATAATATCTCACTTATTTCCCTTAGTGCCACTGATAAGTTCTACGGTAGAATTAGGAAGATTTTTTTAAACGGAATGGTTGTAAATTATATTGGAACGAAGTTCCTTATCGCGCGTTGTGAAAGGGGGCTAGACGGAAAAAAATCTTACGAAAAGTTGTCACGACACTTTTTGCAGCTGTGCGGCGTGCGCATGTTTCTCTGTCTGTCTCTCTCTCTCTCTCTCTCTTATAGAAAGCAAGCCAGATATTTTCATTTCTATTTCGCATTGAACAGTGTGGTGTCGCGACGATTATTTTTGTTGAGTGTATACAGGTTTTTTGTACATAATAAATAAAAAGAAATAACTTCGTTCCATCCGGGTGTCCCTTGACACCTCTCAAGTTTTTTATTTCTGACACTCGCCGAGCATTACCACGGCACACTTAGATCGCTTGATCGACTCATGCGCGTTTCTTTTGGATTCTAGGATTAGTGTAAAAAAGGTCCCAATAGTTCTACTGTAGGACTGTTGGATAGAACTAGTGCAACAAACTTAGAATTATTGCCAAGATTAATAATGGTGCTATTGTATACCCAGTTCTCACAAGAGTAAAGTCGTCAGTCCTATGCTTTATCTCTTTCTACACGTATCGGATTACAATCCCATCTTAATAAAGAAAAGTACACGTGTGATACCTTACTACTAAATGTTTTACTTTATTAGCTAGATACTGTAGCACACTCGCAGCAGCAAGAGGTAATCTGTAATGGGATCTAGGGAGACCTTCTCAATGATAACACACGTATTAAACACCAATCACTTATTTTATTGAGATAAAATAATAAAACTAGATTCACAATGTATTCTTTAACACACTATTTTTATAACTACTGACAAAAATCAATCAAACGTAAAATCATACTTTTTTATATGATTCGAATTCGCACGCTCTTATTTAAAAAGCTATGTCCAGCTATTTTAATAAAATGACCACAGAGTTAGCTATCTCGATAAAAGAGGTTTTATTCTATAGGAGGGCAGGTAATATCATTACAATACTTACACAAGACCTATAGGAATAATTCAGCCAGAAGCACTTCTTAATTATGAGAAAAATAATAAAATATAATAATGTAAAACATTTGAGCCTCGAGTCTATGAAGTTTTCACTCATCATAAATAATACAATTTCACCACTCCACCCTAATTCCATCTCAGCTATTCATAAAACCACGTTATCACACTTTTATTACTCGGTAGCAAATACAACCTACCCCGTCAGTCATTCTGATACGGGTAGCTGCAGTAAATTCTACCCTCTTCGAGTTAATTCGGCTCACAGTAAAATTAATGTCGCAGGTGTTGTACAGGTGTATTTTCATACATATTGTTGAGAATAAATCTTTGGCCTTCAGTTTTTTTTGGAAGAGTATGTTCTACAGATGTACTATTAAAATGTTTCGGTGTATTTACTTTAAAAAAAGTTTAAAAGAAAATTGTGTAGCACAGCATAGTATTACATCATTACTCAAAAATTGAAGTGACAAAAGTGCTTGGAATTGATTTAGTAACACATAATCTTGTGTAGTGTTGAAAATGACTAAAGTGACTGAATTAGACCGACTGTCATTTACGGTCAAATTGATTTCAGTAATATTTTAGTACCTTTTAAGTTTTTGTCGTTGATAAAAGTCTACAACTTCTTAATTGAAACAAAAGTGGTTTTTATGACTTATAGTATTATTATATAGTGTTAATCATTTTAAATTTCTAATCATGCGTGCATTTAAGACAAAATGTCAACGTCGCATCGCCTCGCGCATCGACTTTGATGTCGTCTTATCCTCTCATGATTTAATACAAAATAAAACATTGCTTCATTTAAACTTGCATATTATAAATTGGGTGGCTAAATAAATAAATAATTGGATGGTCGTCGAGAATAGACATTAATATTTGAATCGAATTGACTGAATTTGACAGTCAATGATCGGTCGTTTAAGGTTTATGACAATTGTGACTAGTCATATTCGGTCATTTTACATCTCTAATCTTGTGATGTTAGCTGGAAACCGCTGGGTGCAAATAGCGCATGACCGACAATCGTAGAGATATTTTGGGTAGGCTTTTCAGCGGTGATGATAATGATGGAACTAACACACATCGAGAAATGCAATATCTATATACATATAATAAAATCGTAAGTAAGTCAAAACTGTACATTGAATATTTTTTAAAAAGGATACTTGGGGCGTGATCTAGAACCGATATCGAAGCCAAAAATATAGTTTTTAGAATTTTTGTCTGTTTATCTGTTTGTCTGTATGGATGTCCGGGCTAAACTCAAAAAGTACTGCATTGATTAACTAAAAATTATGCATGAATACTAACTAAGAGATCGGGTCAACATATAGGCTATATATTAATTTATTTAAGTTAATGTTACACGCTATAACCTACGGGGGAGGAGCTGTGATAATGTATAAAGTTTAAAGCGGGTAAAACCGCGGGGCATAGATAGATTTTTATAAAAAAATAATTAATTTGTAGTTTTTGTTAGTGATTATACGGTAACGAAAAAAAAATCGATAGATTATTTTCAATTAAAATATTATTTGATTGTTTAACATAAAGTTCCCGTTGCTTTATAGTAAGTTGACTTAAAGTATTAACTGAACGAAAACAGTCTTTAAAAAAGTGACGTATTCTAGGGACAATGTCACACAGATCATCCTAGCCCCAAACTAAGCAAAGCTTGTACTATGGGTACCTGGCGACGATATACATACTTATATAGATAGATAAATACTTATATACATAGAAAACATCCATGACTCAGAAACAAATATTCGTCCTCATCACACAAATATTTGCACTTACGGGGACTCGAACCCTGGACCACCAGCTTCGTAGGCAGGAGCACTACCAACTAGGTTATTTTGAAATACTAGTGTAATGGTTTGATGGCTCGATCCTTACTTAAATGAACACAACTCATTACTTACTTACTTACTTATCGTGTGGGCAGTGGTTACCCTAGTGTCAGAGTTGTTCAAGCCGCCCATTAGGCCTCTGACATGGCTTAACGAAAGTGGTTTAATTTCTGAGCGTCTCCGTGCTTTGGAGGGCACGTTAAGCTGTTGGTCCCGGTTGTAGCCTAATGGCTACAACAGCTTAACGTGCCCTCCAAAGCACGGAGACGCTCAGAAATTAAACCACTTTCGCGGTCACCCATCTATGGACTGACCGCGAGCTTAGTTGCTTGACCTCACCAATCACTTACGGACCGGTGAGAGCATCTAGCTATGAGCGCCTCATTTAAATTAAGTCAAGTGAACTTTGAGTAATATCAAAGTGCACTTGACTGCACGTGTGACGCAGTGGTTAACGCGGTCACCTCGCTACTGCAGCGATGTACAGTACCCTCGTGTTTTATGTAGCTGCACTGGGTGTAATGGTGGCTTTGATACAGAGATTAATTTCCCTAGCGTGGCCATTGTGATTCATAAAAAATATCGGAAACTTGCTGTAATAACGTTGAAACAGGTGAGCTAGGCGATGATGATAACTGAGATTTGGGTATTTAGAAAAAAATTGTTTACACTTTGTAGAAAAATCTGATGTAGCTAATTTGTTACGTGGGATGCCGTTAACAATATTATGGCTTTTTATAAAAAAATATGAAGAATTTTAGCCATACTGTTATTCATTATTCGAGAGATACTCTTTATCAGTACAAGTAACCAATAAAAGACATGAGCAATGAGTAATGCAAAGAGCAATTTAGAATATATCTTCATTCCAAATTTCAACAAATCTAAATTAGAAAACTTCTTGTTCTTCTTCTTACTGATATTCATGTTGATGGAAATCTTAATGGAAAAACGTCGGGTAACCTAAAGGTAATGATTTGCCTTAAATTGTTATCGCGATTAGACCCGTGTCCACAATATATAAATATCATAATGAAATCAGTCCAGAATTCGGTTTTAGAGCACTAAGTAATATAATTTAGTTCCTGTAACTTGTAGGAATTAGGGCACGTAGGATGTGTTCTCAAGTGAATATTGGTAACTTTAATCGGACGAATTAGGGTACGCAGTTTATGTTGATTTTTATTAATTTATTAGGATTTTCAACAAAAATACTATGATGACAATAGAAATACTTTATGCACTATGCGTAAGAACAGTCAATATGCTACGGTTAAACATTTAGTTCAAAGCATGCCAAATTATACAAACAAAAGAAAAAGTTAAAATAACATTGAATTCTAATTTACAAACTAAAATATTCTTTAGTGTAGACTGGTATCCTTAGTTAGAGATATAGCAATACACATATGCAAGCTGAAACCATCTACCTAGTTTATAACAAGTCATGCTTTACGTTAGCCAAGCTGGGTCCAGAATATGTAACTAGGTACCTAATATTGTAATTCAAATTGACGTAAAGAGTCAACATAGAGAAAACTGTAAAGGGTAACTCGCTTAAAAAGTAGTTAATTTAATATTGAACTCGGCCAACAGTTTCAATGTCTTCAGGACATCATCTTCAGGTCAATTGCGACCTGAATAACGTAGCGTTCCTTTTTGCTCTCTTGCGATAGAGAACACTAGGTATCTTATAAAAAGGTAATATTTTTGTAACGTCTCTTACAATATAAAATATTAGTTCGTATACAGTATAAATCGCTTTTATAACAATAACAAAGTAAAGATAATGCCGTAGCTTTACTGCCCGCCTATGCTAATACACATGAATTATAACGCCTCGGTAACATTGGGGGGGAGCGAACACCTATCTTTTGGTATAAAATTATTCAGGGATCCGAATCGTCGTTTCATTTCGTTACATCATAGCTATAGGTGCCTGTGCTTTGGGTCTTTTGATGCAAAATTGAGGTTTGATCAATACCTGTCTAGTCTTATTAACTACCGACACAAAAAGAAGGGTTATACAGGCTGACCGAAGAGTTGACGTTCAAACGCAAAATTTAAATACTTTATGATGAGGAGTATCCAAATCACCCTCCAGTATGTTCTACGATTTTACGTTTTACGACCAACGAGTCAAAAAATATCTATACATATGATAAAATCGTAGGAAAGTCAAAACTGTACGTTGAATATTTTTTTAAAAGGAAACTTGGGCCGTAATCTGCAATTGATATCGAAGCCAAAAATATAGTTTTCAGACTTTTTCTCTGTTTATCTGTTTGTCTGTATGTATGTCCGGGCTAAACTCAAAAAGTACTGCTTGGATTTATTTCAAATTGTGCATGAATATTACTAAGAGGCCGCGTCAACATATAGGCTACATATTATCACGCTATCACCTACGGGGGAGGAGCTGTGGTAATTTGTAAAATATAACGCGGGCACAGCTAGTATTAAATAAATTGTTAATTACCTAGAGTTGAACAAAATTCAAATAATAATCCTTATAATAATCTCCAGTAATCTTGTTCCTATTAGTTTTCTAAATAGAACTGAATTTCCGACTGCTGTTCTATTGGTTAGAAAATAGCTCTGTGGTTAATCTTTCTTTTTATTAAACAATCTCATCGCCGCGTCATGTCACGTGTTCGATTACCGCACACGACAAGTCTGTGTGAGCCATAAATAATTGTTCTGAATCTAGAATGTTCTCTGTGTCCATCAATTATATTTTTGTAAAGTATCTCACGACACAAAGATTAGAGTATATATTTCTATTTCATTTATATTCAAGATTTTAATATTCCATGATCAAAAAAATTTAATATTTAGACAATCTTATACTTTTTCCAATTAGTCTAAATACAATAGTTTCCTATTTCTCCAAGAAAATTCCTCTCATTAGACACAATAAACTTGTAAACTTCGTTAGCTTAATCCGTAATCTAAAAGGTAGACTGATTAGAACACAATTTGCGACTGCGGCTCGATTGGTTTGGATTAACGGCTCTGTGGTCAATTGAAACGCTACTGAACATTTTGCTTGGTTCATTTATCTACGAGATTGCTCTATTGAACCGTAAATAATGACTACCTGGATTCAAATCCTGGGTGGGGCCACAAAGTGATTATGGGCTATGTTTTTGTCCAAGAGAACTCCTAGTAGCAGACCAGAGCCTCGAGATTGGTGGTGTTAGACGCCCGTTACTAGGAGGGTTCGGTTGGTCGGATTGGTTGTAGGATGACTCATACATAAATTTTCTACACTTTCTTGTTACACAGGGATTTAATATTCTTAAAAAACAACTCAAATGTATGTTCTGAAGACTTGAACAGCTAAGAAACATACCAAAAGCGTGATTATGTATGTAAATCTACTATACTATCTATTCCTGCGTAAGGAAGAGAGAGTCTCACGGAACCGGCGTGATAATAGTGGCTTATGTCTACATCCGGCGAAAACTTCACTTATGCGCAAAAGTATTGTCTGCATGGCTCCTATCATTTATAATAAAATCCCAAAGAGTTGAAAAGAGCTTAGCAATGATGCATTTAAAATAAAAGTAAAGTCATTTTTAGTGGATAAAGCTTACTATAATATTACAGAGTTTTTAAATGAAAAACTCGGCGGTTAACAATCATTACTGTAATTTGTATTAATAATTTTTATTTGATGAAATGTATGTTCTTTGAATTGTTGTGTGTGTACCTATTGTTTTATATTCTAATCTGTATAATATTTGCATACCAGTACCTGGTTAGACATGTAGTAACTTATTATAATTATTTTTAAGACCTGTAATGACCATGTTTAATGCAAATAAAATTATCTTATCTTATCTGAAAAATAACAGTTCGTCTATACATATAATAAAATCGTAGGAAAGTCAAAACTGTACATTGAATTTGTTATTTAAAGGATACTTGGGGTGAGATCTACAATCGATATCGAAGCCAAAAATATAGTTTTTAGAATTTAGAATTTTTGTCTGTTTGTCTGTATGTATGTCCGGGCTGAACTCAAAAAGTGCTGCATGGATTAACTTCAAATTTTGCATGAATGTTACTAAGAGGTCGGGTCAACATATAAGCCACATATTATCACGCTATCACCAACGGGGGAGGAGCTGTGATAATTTATAAAGTTTAATGCGTTTAAAAACGCGGGGCACAGCTATTATTATATAAAATTGTGTACAAAAATAATTAGTAGTTCATCAATCTAATTTCTCTCCGTCAGACAGTGTAATAAAATTCCTAATTGTAAATTTCTTTGTTTCAGATAAAAAATGTCGATCTCGGAATTCAGGCGAAAGAAGCTCCTTTATGTTTTCAACGTATTTTTCGGTAAAGTAATAAAAGAGTTTTTCTTTGGAGTTTGTAAAAAGGCAATTTAATGATGACTAGGGTAAGGCTGAGCCGTTACCGATCTGTCACAGATTTTACGCTACAGAATTTCTACCTGTTAATTCAATTGTTTATACTACAAAATAATGTTAGGCCTACTAATTAGATCTTATGGGTTTCACCGAATTGGGTAAAAGATAATTTTATTAAGTAAAGTGTTATAATTAATATACACTTGTACATCTTACCGATAAAATGACAACTACTAAAATTTCAAGTATTATAGTGAGTTGACGAGGTGCACAGCATTATACACATCAGTTATACAGTCATAAAAAAATATCATGAATCCAATTCGATGTTATAACGATACTGTGTAGACGTGTAAATCTCAGGTGCTCATATAAAATGGTTATCTATAATGTAAAGTTGGCTTAACTATATTTCAGCTGAATTTTATTTTAATTTGTAGAGACTATGTTGGTTTAGCCTTTCCTGAGTCGTAACGTATTATGGACTTAAAAATGATCACCTTGTTGCATGTATCAACCTGAGGGGAACGATATAGAGAAATGAGTTTGAACTTGCTAAAGAGAGCTTTTCAATGTCTTTCCTCTCTATCTTTTCAATCTGATTCACATTTGCAACTAGGGTAAACGTTTAACAAGTTCTATAATACGTTGTCTCAGGATAGGCCGAGCCGACATAGTCAGTAAGTATTAAAATGCAATTTATTTATAATGAAATTAAAATTCAAATTAAAATGTATATTTATAGCACAATCAGAGTCACAGTAGGCTAGTATTTCATATGCTATGTCCTAATTTAAATAAATTAATGAATTTTTACACCAATCTGGTGATATAGCTATACTTTGTTGGTACATTAATACTAATACTACGTACATATAATGTCGAGTCGGCTATAAACTGTACTGTTACTAAATTTAACTTGAACTCCTCGGACAAAGTCGGTTCTACCTTACCCAAGTCATCATATGAGAGGACGTGTTAAAACTTTTCTCTTATTGCAGATGTCAATCAGAGTGGAACGATAGAGAGGAAAGACTTTGAGCTCGCTATAGAGGTACGTAGAGCTTTTTCAAACATTTTCTTGGATTAGATAGTTCGGGTTAATATGATTTAGCAATATGCTTTGAAATGATAATGATATGACAGGTGATTAATGATAGATTTTAGTGATTAGATTAGAGTTTAATGTTATTTATTAACTTCACATATACTGGCATGTTCGTCTAGTGGTTGGTGACCCTAACCTAGTGACTGCTAACCCAGAGGACATGGATTCGATCCCCATTCAGGTTAAATCTTGGTGTGATGAGCACAAATATTTCTTTTGTTAATCATAACCTAACTTACGTTTTACTCGCGTTAATCTTTATAAATTATAGCCTATGTGTTAATCCAGGGTGTCAGCTACCTCCATACCAAATATTATTAACATTGCTACAGCCGTTTAGACGTGAAGAAGTAACAAACATACACGCTAACAAACTTTCGTTTTTATAATATTAGTGTGATTTTCTTTTGTTTTACTGGTAGTCTAACAATCGATACGTAGCAGTAATACGCTTTGTTATAAAACCCATAAGTGAAAGTGAGCGCGCAATATGCTTCACTGTGTTCGCACTTTTATTAAATATTGTAAACGATATTGCTTATTCAATTGTCTATAAACAAAGCGTGTTTTTTTTAAATTATTTTATTAAATTGTTAAAACGCATCACATTGTTGTTTTGAACAAAATTTGCATACTGATTGGATGTCTTTATAATGTAAAGGAATATACATATATAAAACCGTGTCCGCAAAAGCTGATACGATCATTTTAATAGTGAGCATTTAGCATTGTGTATGATGCTTTGTTTATCACTACGTTTACAGTCAGCCTTGGAGACTTCAAATGGTTCAAAGGGGCCGTCTAAAAGATAGTTATTTTGGTTAGTCAAAAATAACTACAGTTAACTTTCCCTTTGCTAAATATTGCTATAATCTGCAGCGCCATATTTATTGCTAGTTCATTGTTTACCTATTTCCTTTAATTAGTACACCTTCAAGCCGATTAGAGTAACTATAATATAAGCTCATGCAGTCATCTCTGAAAACTTTAGAAACACTGATAATAACGACTTCCATTCGTCGGTGATTTGAATATTAATAATAATAATAATAATTTATTATCTCACTACAATAAACAGGTACAATTTTTACATAATGATTACATTTCATAGGTACATATTTCAGTAGACATACATATATATTGCAGGAGACTGGTGCCTAAGCTAGGCTCCAGTCTCTATTATGTATATCTAACTGTGCCCCGCGGTTTTACCCGCGTTAAACTTTATAAATTATAACCTATGTGTTAATCCAGAGTGTCAGCTAACTCCATACCAAATTTTATTAAAATCGCTTCAGCCGTTTAGACGTAAAGAAGTAACAAATATACACACTCACATACTCACAAACTTTTACCTTTATAATATGAGTAGGATAATTCATGATTCATGGAGGGCAAGCCGTGAAAAATCGCCTTATTTTGGCACTGTGCCACTGGTCCTTGTGGATCTATCTTAATTGATAATCATAAAACCTCAATGTCTCTTATGTAATTTACGTGAGACTTATTAGTGTCGTAACTTTATTAGTGAGCCGTAATAGTTTAATGTGCGTAGCTTAATATTCTTGATGTGGTAGGTGCTGCAACATCCGATTTAATTTACAATAAACGCCCTTACTACCTACATCGTAAATACGTTGTCAAAGTCAAAGTGTATCTACCAACATGACATTAGAGCTGCGTTGTAATTATAAACTAATTGTTTGCCATATAAACCACCCTATAAATTTTCACTATTGACATTGATAAAATTATTTGTATATTATGACTGCCTCGTTGGTAGCGGTAGCGTGTTCAACCGCAGACAATGAGGTCCTGGGTTCAAATCCCGGGTTGGGCCAAAAAGTGATATTGGGATTAATTCCGTAAAAAGAAAGGATAATGCTCATGGATATATGGGATCCCGTACCATCTTGCATCAAATTCAAAAGTTGTTTTTAAGAGACTATACTTATCATACTAACCCCTACAGAATTTTTTTTGTAAAGAAAACCCGGGTTTTGGAGTTATTTAAAAAAAACGTAAATAACCTAACCTAAAAAGTAGGTAAGTAGGTATATTTTTTCGATGAAACCAATGACGTGTAGGTATATAACGTAAGTAGGTATTACATAATATAAACACACATGAGCATTATTGCTCCAAAAATTCATTACAGCGTATTTCGCTTATATACGTAGTTACAGATACGAACAATCGTGATACAGGGTGCGCGAGTGAAACTCATGGATTTATTCGACAATTATATTACAATGTGAGCGGGTAACTTATCTTATTGTAATAAACAGTAATAAGGACATAATATCATTGGACGCTACTTTATAATACCACCAATACCAATAAAACATTACCATTAGTGAGGCTGAATAAAGCGCTCATTGAATCTAGAGAGCATCTTAAACTATAATAACCCTTTGGTAATCTTAAAATACTCTTTATGACAGATACTATTGCTCATGCTCATGCTCGTGTTGTCTTAGTGAAGCAACTTGGTAAGGAGATGAGGAGAGGTAAGGGATAAAATAAATAAACAAATAGTTCCATATTGTTTTTAATAGCGATTCAAAGTCAACAATAATTATTAACAACATCAAATCATTCATCAAATTCCTGAAAAAAAACATCTAAAACTGGTGCCGGTGCAGTCACACTATTATACCGTCCCCAGCTCAAATAACACACTACTGTCATCACATGAGCACAGCAGCCCACTGTTCGCTTACCGACGAGGCAGCTGCAGCAATAACCTACTTTGCTATCTAATGTGTTGGCCACAGCATCAGACGTTTGTTCTATTGAATGTGTATGTAGATTTCTGGCTATCAAAAATGAGCAATTGATACATCGATTTTGCCGAACTGTCGGCGTCAGTCTGTTTACGACCCGACATATTTGTACAATGATACACAGAAATAAGTTCACAAAATAACAAAAAGTTATTTTTCTCAAAACACAATACTATAAAAATCTCATATCAATTCAATTCTCAACTGTAAAAACACAGACAAATGTCAGAAATATGTTTGACGGGATTAGGGATGCGATCGATAAAACATAATCTTTAGTAAGAAAATCGATATTGTGTCAATTAGTAATACTAAATCGATTTGGTGTACTGGTTTAATTTGAATTGTTACGAAACGACGATTTGAAACGAAACGAAAGCAATGCTAATGCATAATAATATAATTCGTTTAATGTTTTTGAAGCAAACCTTATAGTTATTTATTACAAAAGAAACTATTTGAATAACTGGTTAGTCGATTCATCAAAAATAATTTATATTGCATTCACATCTCTATGACCGGTTGTGTGACGAGGAAGTAAAACAATTTTCATACTTTTAAACTTTAAAATTAAATTCCCTGTTCAAACATCAAATCCATGAAGCGAAATGTCCTAAAATAATATGAAAAGTTACTATACAATTATGATCTTGATGCATGAGACTTCTTGGTACCATTTTTGGTCATTCTCTTTTCTCAGTATCAACCCGAAGTCTGGGAGTTGGCGGTCTTATACCCCCGTGCCTCGGAGAGCACGTAACGCCGTCGGTCCAGTACCTGACCTCTTACCGGTCGTGTCGCTAGTCCCATCGGATCATGAGCGTGATGAAATAGGAAGGGCCCCTGTGTTTGCGCACACACTTGTGCACTATAATATGTCCTGAGTAATCGGCTAATCTCCATTGAGACTGGCCGCCGTGGTCGAAATTCAGCCGGGTGGACATCATATTATGGAAGACTTCAAATAGGAATGTTCTTAAGTCAACTGTATGTTTTAGGGTTCCGTGTCTGTCTGTCCGTCTGTCACTTGGCTGTATCTAACCGTAATAGACAGACAGTGAAAATTTCACAGATGATGTATTTCTCTTGCAGCTATATGTGACTAATTATAGGCCAATTTCTATCATCTCGCAATTTGCAAAGTTATTTGAAGGTCTCATTTACAACGTAACTTACTCACATATACGTCACTTAATAAATCCTCGACAACATGGCTTTGTTTCTAATCGCTCAACTACATCAAATTTAATTAAATATACGACATCTATTACTGAAGCTTTGGAAGCAAGAGGTCAAGTTGACGCAATTTATACTGACTTTGCTAAAGCCTTCGATCGCGTAGATCACTCCATTCTTTCTAAAAAATTAAGTCAAGCAGGAACACATGGACCTTTATTGCGATGGTTCGAAAGTTATTTGAGAAATCGCTGTCAGTTTATCGTGTTAGCAGGTTACGAATCTGTCCCATTTATACCAGGATCTGGTGTTCCTCAGGGATCTAAATTAGGCCCTTTACTATTTTTAATATTTATTGATAACTTACTCGACTCATTGCATTGTGATTGCTTGGCATATGCTGACGACTTGAAGATATTTTATGAAATAAAATCGTCAAGCGATTGTATAAAACTACAAAACGATTTAAATATTCTTCAAAAATGGTGTGTGGATAACAGAATGTCATTGAACATTAAGAAGTGCCAATACATTACATTTACCAATAAAGTAAAGTTTATAGATTTTAGATACCATATCGCCGGATTCCAGCTGGACAGAGTATCAGTTATTCGTGATCTAGTCTATTCGTATCTTTGCACAAGAAATGGATTACGGAGATCTATTCCTGAATACGAAGACAGATTGGCGCATTTTAAGATGATAAGCTTAAAGGAAAGACGTGATATATCAGACTTATTATATCTACACAAAAAAAATAAACGGTAACGTCGATGCTGAACTTATTAAATATTTTCATTTTAAACTTCCCCATTGCGTTATGAGACAACATCGTGTATTTGATATACCTGTTTCCACCTTAAATAAAACATTTAATAGTCCTCTCACACGTATTGCAAGGCTTTATAACGAACTGACTAAATCAACTAACAATAGGGTAGATATTTTCTCCATGACTTTTTTAACATACAGGCACTTTCTTTTGAATAATACTAGTTGTTTTTAATTTAATTTAATAGTTGTTTTTTCTTTATCGGTTTAGGTAACGTTGTAGGTTAACGTTGTGAACCTCAAATTTAAATGTTATCACAATCAATGCCATGCATACCTGTAAGTTGGGTAGTTACTACATAAGTGCTATATTATTAGTGTAATATGTATTGTTTCCATGTAATTATTCTGTTGGTGTGCTAAATAAATAAATAAATAAATAACAAAAAATACTAAAAACAATAAAATAAATATTAAGGCGACTCCCATACAACAATCGTATTCGTTTATATCGTAAATATTTACTTAAAATAAATAATTAATTAAAAATAAAACTAACATTTAAGGGGGGCTGCAACAAATGTGATATTTTTGCCGTTTTCATAGATAATGGTACAGAATCCCACAGTCCGGCTCGCACTAGGCCAATTTTTTATATAATTTATCTTAATATTATAATTTATATTAAATTATAATTTATATTTTTATATCATTTTTCCACTGATGCTAAAAATTGTTTTTAGAAGATACTTTCGGAAGTGTCCTATATCAATGTAATTTAAATTGGTTGTCGTAAAAAGTCGGCTCGCTAGAAATAAAAGGCACCTGATGCCATTTGTCCTAATGAGCTCTGAAGACCTCATTTATGGCGTTACTAAAAACGCTTCAAATACAAATAACAAAAAAAAATAATAATAGTATATCGTATTATCAATAAATTTATTTTTACAATTTTATTTATTTATTAATTTCTAAAGATGACTGCTCTATTAAATGAGTAAAACGCGGAAAATTTTACGAACATACGATTTAGGGACTCTACAATTAATTGGTCAGACAAAAGTTGTGGGTCGGGTCGTTTCCTTCCCTCTAATATGGCGAGGGAGGCGATGGCTGGCCCTCACGTCATATTCGTGAACGGCTGCTGCTTGCGGTAACTGGTCGAACTGCTGTTGGGGTACTCATAATATTTTATTTTTTCATACAGTCGTTGCCTCTGGTTGACTTCGTGTGACTTGTTAATTTTGTAAATAGTAATAGTACGCGGATGTACCCACCGTTTTCTCATCTAGCAAGAGGTTATTCTAATTGCTTGAGTGAAATTTAATGTTATTGTTTATTATCTCACAATTTTTTGATTCATTAGATGACAACGGTTCTGTGCGTGCATTAGCCTACATACCGCCCATCAAATGTAAGAAAATACATGATTAAAAAAAAGAACGAAAACAAAAAGCAAAAGAAGACGAAAAAAGCAAGCCCGGAGTTTCTTTGTGGCTTTCTTCTCCGGGTCGTCCACCTAGGTAGCTAGAGAAAGCCGCAGGTTAGCTAGGGTAGGCTCCTCAGCGGCGAGGATCGCTTTGGCCCCTTAACACGTCATCGGTGATCCCGTGCAACTGATCACACCCTCTCTTAGAATTCTGTCCTTTTGCTTCAGCGGCCCCCTGAGCTGTGGCCCGAACCCCAAAAGGGTGGCCTCGGGTATTAATCGCTTAATTTAAGCTACTGGTTAAGAGCCTTCTGCGCTAGCCAAATGGTCATTGCCTTCAATTCTTTAATTTTAATATTGTACAACTAAATTTCAAAATAATAGATTAATTTCTTTAGACTAATTTTATTTTTGTAATTTTTATACTGTATTCGACTATGTTTATGTACTGCATTGTGAACTTGACAAGTACAAGTGTATGTTAATACCCAAGTGCTGAATAAATTTCATTATTTCAATAGTTTTCCTGTGCGGGGACCGAACCTGAAATACAAACCGACAACTACGATGTACTTTACATACGCGACATTCTTTTAAAATTCTTCCTTTTTACAAATTTAATTAAACCTGAGATAGTATATATAGTATGGTAGAAATGCCGCCGTAGAGAAATGTACGAGTATATATAACGAATATAAAAACAATACGAAATCGAAAGACAATCTTTATAATATTTCAGTAGCAGGTCTATTTATTTAAGTCGACGCTGGCGCTGTTTCAGTCCCAACACCGGCTGAATCATATTATTTTTAAGATTAGATTAGTACGGTTTGTTCTGAACCTGGTTTTCTGAAAAACCTACGCACTGGACTTTAAGAAACATGTTAAGTCGTGGTTCCCAATTGCTAATAAATGTCTACTAAAATCGCTACAGACAAAACTTGGTGTCTTTTAATTATTTATCATACACATAATAATTAATTATGGGTATTAATATTTATGGTATGGATATTGAGCTTGAAAGGAAAATAATTATAATATATATATATTTATATTTTATCCTTCTACACATATACTATAACGAAATCCTCCTTTCAAAAACCCTAGAAGATTTTTATATTATAACTAGCCTGCTCTCCCGGCAAATGTTGTTCTGCCTTAAAAATAGTAATAAAACCTGAAAAAATGCAGTGTCAACCTTATACTTGAGGACTTCTATGCTTCACTACAGTCTCTTTGGTATTATTCCAGTTGCATACATAACTATGTGAACTACGTGTATAAACATTGCCCGCCATTGCTGTTTCAGTTGTCAGTATATCGGATATGGTAGATTGGATGTTGTGAGTATTTGTACCGCACTATCAAAACATTGGTTGTGTGGATTATGTCGTGTTGTCGATGCCAACACTGTTAACTTTTGTCTGTTATTATTGTTTTATCCCAATTCTTTACTTATATATCGAATACTATACTTGAAAATAACACTTTTTAATTATAGGTATTGGAATTATAGCTATTTATATAATAAAGACTAACTTGCAATGCCAGGCTTCAGCAAAACGAATATCATTTTTAGGAAATTGTATTAGGTTTTATATAACAAGCTTCCTACGCATATTACTGATCTGCCTGACGCAAGTTTCAAGACACATATTAAACGTCTATGGCTAGGGGTTATTACACCACTAAAGAGTACATCGATGATAAAGACGTCTGGCGCTCACCACCTACCTGCACATTGCTCGCTGGAGATGTTGTAGCCACATAGACATGACTAATTTGTTGAGTTACGTGAACTATCTGTAATATGATTGCTAACATATACTAAATTTAAATTTATTGACTCTGTCTCAAAATGAATAATGTTATTGTTTCGATGTTTTTCTTTTGTTTCCTAAATATAATCTAAATTAATATGCATTCAGACAACCGATCGAGCAGATGTTGTGTTTGCCTGCTAAATAATTACTTTAAGTGGACCAAATGCCGTATTCAGGCCCCCTTGAGTATTTTCGCTGGACCATCTGAACTGGGCCGTGTTGAAACCGGTAGTAGATGAACCCGCTGAGTTTGTTTCGCTGGGTCTTCTCAGTTGTGGCCATTGCATCCGGTGGTAGCATTAAAGGACGACCGTCGTTATAAACACAGTTCCTTCATAATAATAATATTGAATTCGTACTTTAATATAGACAGAACCATTCAGACAATATGTAGTAAAATATAAATTTCGATAATTAAACCTAAACATAATCTCCTTGACAATAACTTAATACAAGCTAGTTAAATATCATTACTATTATAAAATAAATTCTAGTAATGTTTTAACAATCCGTGTACTTAAATGTCTTTAATTAGAAATATTATGTATACTTAACTACATATATTACTACAAACATGTTCTGACTATTTACAAGCGCTTTTTAAAGTCTACGTGAATAAATACCTTTTTTATTTTATTTTTATTTTATACCGTCACCGTAGCCTAGTTGGTAGTGCTCCTACCTACGAAGCTGGTGGTCCTGGGTTCGAATCCCGGTAAGTGCAAATATTTGTGTGATGAGCACGAATATTTGTTTCTGAGTCATGGATGTTTTCTATGTATATAAGTATTTATCTATCTATATAAGTATGTCATCTGGTACCCATAGTACAAGCTTTGCTTAGTTTGGGGCTAGGATGATCTGTGTGACATTGTCCCCAGATATTATTATTATTATTATTATTATTAGTTAGATACTTTGTGTTTGTGCGTGAGATGTCGATGTATTAAGGCAGATACTGGGTGTGTCACTTGATAATACTTGTGACGATTTATTACTTTCAATAAAACCTTTCTTTTGGAAACTGTTAAATTGATTTTCCCTAAACATTATCAATTGTAAAAAAAAATATTGAGATTTAAAAACTCATAATAATAAAAGCTTTCAGCAACTAATTTAGCAAAATATGATTATAATAAATTAGTTAAGTAGTTTCCTTCGTTCCGGGCAAAACTAGAGGCGGAATGATATAACGAGGTTAATAAGGGCTCGGGAAATAAGAAAATTACAACTGGAAGAGTGCAAAAACACTATGGGTATTTGTTTAGGGTCCTATCAAGTGAGCTGTTATACTTGATCCAATAATAGATGTGGCTAAAGCGTCAGATTGACGATGGCAAAAAATACATTTATTAGATAATAATATATCTAGGGACAATGTCACACAGATCATCCTAGCCCCAAACAAAGCAAAGTTTGTACTATGGGTACCAGGCGACGATATACATACCTATATAGATAGATAAATACATATATACATAGAAAACATCCATGACTCAGAAACAAATATTTGTGCTCATCACACAAATATTTGCATTTACCGGGATTCGAACACAAGACCACCAGCTTCGTAGGCAGGAGTACTACCAACTAGGCTACGGTGACCGGATACCCGAAGTCCTAATATTGTTTCCCACGTAACAAACAAAATAGAATATATTTTTAACATTCACAGTTTAAGGCGACTCCTTTGAAGCTAATAATACTTGCGTTCCAAGTCTACGGTCTTCTAATAATAAAAAGAAATAAAATTTTGAATAAAATAACAAGTTTTAAAACATAAAGCATAAATAAGACAAAAATATCTCTGAGTGTGTGTGTGTGTGTGTATAAAGGCACGCGTGTATTTGTACGTATGTGTCCAAAAAGGGATTTTGGGATTTTTCCGTAAAAAGAAATTTCTCAGTATCAGCCCGAAGTCTGGGAGTTGGCTATATTATACCCCCTCGCCTCGGAGAGCACGTAAAGCCGTCGCTAGTGGTCCCATCGGATCATGAGATTGATGGAATAGAAAGTGCCCCTGTGTTTGCGCACACACTTGTGCACTATAATATATCCTGCGCAATTGGCTAATCTCCCTTGAGATTGCCGCCGTGGTCTAAATTCGGCCGGGAGGACTTGTCCGTGATTGTCTTGTGTGTTACTATGTTGTGTGTCCTAGTAGGGCCTCTGTCTACTCATATGTTAGTGTCTTTATCCAGGTAGCAACAATTTTCCTGCATACATCAGGTCTTTTGTGTATATATATATTGGATTTTATTTATTTTATTATATAATTGAGCTGCTCGTTTTTTGAAATTGTTTCATGCATTGTGTTGCATTGCAATCCAATTAATTATTCTAAAAGAAGAAAATATATGGTAGCTTTTCCTATTTTCCCGTTTTTGGGGAACACGTTGCTGTGTGTTACCATATCTTTTCTTCTTTTAGATTAAATAGTCGGATTGTAAAGTAACTTTAGTAAAACAATTTTGTGGTAAAAATCCCATCTCTTGGTCTCAATCGAAGCTATAAATAGATACAATGTTCCAAGGCAACTTATGTACGCATGCTAGCAATGCTTTTCGTTTGGGGATTGGTAACATGTGGCACGGAAAACGAAGTTTGTATCCAAATGTGGTTGTACATTTATTTGATTGTATCCACACGATTGCATTTCCTCGAAGGTATTCGCCCCATTGAGAATGAATGAGTTTGCAGTTTTGGTAGAAACTTTGAAATTATTGTGTAGGCTTAGCTTATTTATTGGCACCATCAATAAATGTATGGTCAACATAATTAATATTATGGAGAGCGCTGAATAATGAGTAACGAATAAATGAATATTTATTAGCATGCAAAAAAAATATATGACAATGTAGTAGTATTACGTGGTGACCTATTAATGGCTCTCTGTTACGTATAACATACTAAGCAAAAATGTCGCTGAAAGCTATTAGTATTCCTAAGAAAAACAGATAACAAATACTTACTTATTACTTACTTATCGTATGGGCAGTGGTTATCCTAGTGTCAGAATAGTTCAAGCCGCCCAGTAGGCCTCTGACATGGCTTAACGACTGTTGTCTAATGACTACAACCGGGACCGATAGCTTAACGTGCCCTCCGAAGCACGGAGACGCTCAGAAATTAAACCACTTTGGCGGTCACCCATCTATGGACTGACCGCGAGCCTGGTTGCTTAACCTCGCCGACCACTTACGGACCGATGAGAACATCTTGCTATGAGCGCCACACAGATAACAAATAAGTAACATGCATGAGCTGGTATGCAAAATTTTAAACAGAAGTAATTAGGGTCTACATATACTGTGTGGGTGAGGGCAAAGAATATGACTACCCCATTTCATCCCGTGAGCGGCGTAGAAGACGACCCGAGTAAATTTCCCAGAGAACAGACAGAAGCGTCTCTCTCTGTATTATAACCATCATACTGCGTCTGACTGTTAAAAGGTTAAGTCATTTAATAATTCTGGACCATCCATTTAATAATGGATGATCACTCATCATAGATACTGAGCTTAATCCGCTCGTTACTGCAGCACTTTATGATAAAGAACAGACTAGTGAGAGATGGCATCCTGATGCTCTTAATATCAGGATTAAGTAAGAGTAAGACCCCTTCATATATTCCGACTTTAGTGACTATAGCTTATTTTTTGTTATCAGAAAATCTGCCACCTTCGAGGATGGAAGCCGGGCGACCCAAAGAACACTGAAACACACGAAATTATGATCAAGATCTGGGATGGACTCCGGAAGAGGGCCGACTCCAATAAGGATGGACAGGTAAGCGTTATCCTGATACACTACATTATTTAGATAGTGCTGTCATAGTACACCTACCAGTAATGGCATACAGTTGTTAATCTTTCAACTATACGTGAATCCAACCGACGACGCATGAACGAAGTAGATAAATAAAGGAACGTCGCGTACCCTAGACGTTAAATAAATCTGTATACGCTGTTTGTTTACGTAGGTTTAATATACTAAAATACAATTTTAATGTTTTTATTCTTACTACAGATATCATTGTTTTAACTTCTACCACAATAAAAATTATTTCATTTCAGTTCATTTAATTATGAATATAAAGCAATAGGTGTATACAGGATTGCTCTATCCATCTCACTCATTCACTCATTCGCATACTAAATTATGTTATGTTTATCTAGTTCCATTCCAACTGGTTATTTCACCATTTGCCAATCAACTGATTATCAGAACAGACGTATAACTTTTTTGGTAAAGTATGTACCTACTGTATTTTTATTTATTATTTATCTGTATAAAATTATTCTGTGGTTGGTACCTGCCTGTCATACCGGACGTAACGCGAACATCTAAAATTAGGAGAAGGTCAATTTCAAATTGCCCAAAGTCCGCTTCATATATTATTTAGGAAGTAAGCTTTTATTATTTACAGGACTGGACTTTTCTATTTATCATTTGTGACAAGAAATATTTTGATAATATAATATAAAAGTGTTATTTAGTCCGAATAAAAATAAAAATTTCTATGAATATATACACTATATACTTATTTATTATGTCTGTGAAATGGTATGGTAAGTGATCGTAATAACTAACATTATGGAAGTGCTCGGAAGTAAAGCCTTCAACAGGATTGCTGTATAGGGAGGTTCAAAATTAAACAATAGATTTATGGAATACGAAGACTCATTTATTCATAAAGCCATCCGTTACAGCTTTATCCATGCATATACAAATAAGTGAATACACATACAACATACACACACCGACACTACAGCTGCTTTATATAAATTTAATTGGAAATTTGAAGTAATATCTTTGATGACTTAGTAATTTAAAAACTACAGTAACGAATTGCTTAACGACAAAGCGTCTGACGTCCGTCCGTTCAATATCCCCCGGATTATGAAATTTATTATTTTCTAGTTTCATTTTAGATTAAGGTTTTGTATTACAAATAATGCCATATTGTAAAATTAGATACAATTAATAGATGTTTTAAAGCCCACACTAGCTCTCAAGCTGATATCTAAAATTCCACTAAATCAAAAAGTCAATTTTGGACTTGTGGCAGTTTAACACCATATTTTTACGTCATACTAACATACTCTTGTAGCCATAGAATAACTGTACTAGATAAGTTGTATGGCGAGAAAGGGACAGCATCCCCACTTTATCCCCGCCAAGAACTTTAAACGCTTATATCTAAAAATATTATTAGCCGTTTTTAATGTGTTTTGCTTTATGAATTCTATTCTGTCTGGCCTATTGGTCTAGTGGTTAGTTACCCTGTCTGCGAAGCCAGAGGTCGTGGGTTCGATTCCAACCCAAGACAAATTTCTGTATGATGAACACAGCCTTTGCATAGTTTGGGATCAGTGTTAGTTGTCCTAAGATTTTTTTATTATTATATTATCCGGCCCACATTGCAAATGGGAACAAGCAATGCTTTTTCGAATTAGACTCCTAATTGTAATCAGAAATAAGATTCATACTTGTAGTTTTCTTGTAGTTGAGTAAAAGTACTTGTGACTTTCTAACTGTTATACTTACATTTGTATGTCAAAAAGCCGCTTTTAAAAATGATAATAAAATATAATATTGAAATAAATGCAAAACGAAAGATGAAAATGCAAATTTTATATTTCCGCTGAGATTGTATCTTTTTTGCCGACATTGAGTCTTCATACCTTCCTCCCTAAAGGCAACGTAGAGAATTTAGAAATAACAGTATATTTTATTTAATTTTCCTACCTCAGAGATCACTTTTAACCATTTTCATCAAAACATTGAAATTAAAAAACAAAACAAAAAAGGAAATCCTCTTGTACTGTGTCCTGGGGAAAGTTAACAAAATATTATCCACCGTTTTAACGAGGGATACATTTAATCTATTTAAAAGAGCACAATAACGGTTTATTAAGTATTAAATGAGATGCTATCTCCTTTATGAATTAACCCAATTGTTAGTAAACCACTTTATAAGATAAATCAGACTAATATAGTAGAAGTCATGGTGACCACAACGATTAGATTATGTCACATACAGCGAGCACCATATGAGTATCAACTTATCGCTCACTATAGACATATGACTTGACCCGCTTGTTAATTCAGCATTTAATAAGGGCAAACAGACGCAGACTAGCTATAGCGTCGGAAGTGACTATAGTCTTTTCGCCATAAGATGAGTTCCCTGACAGTTCTTGTCTGACAATTGTAGTGACGTGATCAAACGAAATATAATCGATTTTTTTATAATATCGATGCAGTTGGCAAAGAAAATGGAATGGATTAGTGTCAATCTATGAGTAGTGTCAATCTCTATTGGCCGACGCGCGACGTGCCGTTCAACGCATTAGACATTTTTAAGAATTATACTTTTTTATTTTATTTACTTAATTTATTAACAGTTAATTATAACTACAATAATTTACTTAGTCATTTACGAAAGGCAATATTTTTTTACCATTTCTTTTTTAATCTTTTTGCCTGTTTATTTTTTTTCGTCTAAAGTATTAAGCGTGTCACGGAAAAAAATTAACTGTCAGGGAACTCATCTTACGGCGAAAAGACTATAAAGACATATAACTTTGTCCGGGTGTTATTACAACACTTCATAAAATAAATCAGACTAGCTGTAGCACAGTTCCCATGAACTGTGCTACAGCTAGGTGTCGGACTAGATTATGACACAAAATGAGTAATGAGTTGTCGTTCACTATAGACATATAACTTTGACCACGTTTTGTTTCAACCCTTTATAAAATAAATCAGCCTAGCTGTAGCACAGTTCATGGTGGCCGTAACGACTAGGTTATAGCATAATATGAGTATAGGCTGTCGCTGAATGTAGACATATAACTTTGCCCGCGTGTTATAAAACCAACACTATAAAATAAATCAGTCTAGATACAGCACAGATGATGGTGTCCGTAATGACTAGGTTATAATAATAATAAATGACTTTTATTTCGGACAACAATACAGATCCATATTTTGTTAATAAAGTGACTTATGAACTAATTTATTTTATTATTTATTAAATTAAAGGCCAACAAGGACCAATTTATAAAAATACACTAATACAATAAAATAAATAAAATAAAATAAAAAAGGTTTTTATTCACGTAGACTTCAAAAAAGCGCTTGTAAATAGTCAGAACATGTTTGTAGTATTATAGTTGTATACATTATTATTTCTAGTAACATAGATATTAGGTACACATGTATTGATAGTATTAAAACATTAATAAAATTTATTTTATAACAGCAATGATATTTAGCTAGCTCGAATCAAGTTATTGTCAAGAGATTTTTATTTTTTTATTTTTACTTTATTGGGACATAAAACAGTTACACATTAGGTATAGTTAAATTATTTAAATATAAATTTTAAGAATAGGTAAACGTGTAACCCACACCAATGTCCGCGAATTAATGTTAAAAATAGGTAGTAATAAATGCGTGCATTAATTAAGCAGAGAAGTACCTATGTAGGTACTAGTGAGTAGGTATTAACTATAACTATTTTAGTAGTTCAGTAGCCATTTTTTTGAACTTAAAGTGCGATAGTGCAAAAATGTCCAAATCGTGGAAGTGTGTGTTATACGTTTCCACAATGCGTCGGAGAGGCACCCGTGCGCCAGCGTGAGTTCTGCACCGCGCGGTGTGGAACAGCCGGGGCACGCGTGCCTCTCGACGCATTACAGTTCTAGGTACAATATAACATAAGTTGTTAGTGATGTCAGTGCAATCAAACTTGTTATTACAAAGACCATGAAGCATCATGACCATCAGTAAACTACGTCTGGACTGTAAGCTCTGAAGTTTATAGCGTTCCAATAAATCTGTGTATGGTATTCTAGACTTAGTGCATCTATAGTGCATAGATCGTAGAAATTTTTTTTGAACAATTTCTAGTTTTTTTATGTAAACGTCAAAAATAGGGCTCCAAATCGGGACTGCGTATTCCAATTGAGAACGTACTAAGGTTTTATATAAAAGTAAAAATGTCGACGGTCTTTTAAAGTCAGATGACGATCTCATTATAAATCCAAACATACGATACGCTTTATTAATGACATTATCTATGTGACAGTCGAAGTGTAATTTTGAGTCGATTAAGACCCCAAGATCTCTAATACGGTCGAATCTTTGTAGACTGATATCACATAGATTATAATCGAATGTTATAATGTTTCTGTTTTTTGTGAAAGTAATTATATTGCATTTGGGTAAGCTGAGCTGAAGTTTATTTTGTAAACAGTATCGAGAAAGTCTATCTAGGTCTTCCTGTAAAAGTAGGCAATCTTGTATGGTTTTGCATGTCTTGTAAATTTTGATATCGTCGGCGTACATTAGAAATTGGGAATGGATGAAACATGTTTTAATGTCATTAACGAATAAAGTATACAATAGTGGCCCAATTATTGAGCCTTGGGGCACACCAGATGTGACGATAATTGGGTTAGATTGGAAGCCATTAATAACCACCTTTTGTGATCTATTAAATATGTAAGCCATGAACCAACGCAATAGGTTGCCACGGATACCATTATAAGCAATTTTATCTAGTAGCAATTTATGGTTTAAGTAGATTATGTTTAAGTTTAATTATCTAGTTTAAGTCTAATTATCTAGTTTAAGTCTAATATTTGTGATACATATTGGCAATGGTTCTGTCTATATTAAGGTGATATTATTATGACGGACCCTGTGTTAATAACGACGGTCGCGCTTTAATGCTACCACCGGATCCAATGCGCCCCAACTGAGAAGACCCAGCGAAACAAACTCAGCGGGTGTCTCTACTACCGGTTTCAACACGGCCCAGTTGAGACGCTCCGGCGAAACATACTCAATGGGGCATATACACGAGATTTGGTCCACTTACTGTAATTATTTAGCAGGCAAACACAATATATGCTCGATCGGTTGTCTGATTATTTATTTATTTTAGGTTTAATATATTAGAAATAGAAAATAAAAACGTCAAAATAAAAGTAACATTAATCATTTTGAGACACAACCAACAGTTCTGAAATTCGTAGAATATTTAAATAATAGATAGTTTTATTACAGATAGTTCATGTAACATAAAAGATTACTCATGTCTATATGGCTATAAGATCTCCAGCGGACTATGTGAAGGTAGATGCCGACCGCCAAATGTCTTTATCGTCAATGTAATCCTTAGTAGTGTAGTAACCCTTAGCCATAAGTTCATGTTTAATGTGTGACTTAAACTTATTATCAGGTAGTTTAGTTATATGAATAGGGAGCTTGTTATAAAACCTAGTACAATTTCCCATGAATGACTTTTTTGTTTTGCTAACTCTAAAGGCTGGTATAGCTAGTTTGTCCTTATTTCTTGTATTGACATTGTGCAAGTCACTCCGTTTTTTATATTTATCTAAATTTTTCCTCACAAACATTATATTCTGATATATGTATTCAGATGGAACAGTAAGTATATTTACCTCTTTAAAAACGCTTCGTAGAGACTCGCGACTGCCTAGATTATAAATAGCTCGGACTGCTCTTTTTTGTAATACGAAAATAGCACTTATGTCAGCTGCTGAGCCCCACAGCAGAATACCATAGGACATAATGCTATGGAAATAAGCAAAATATACTAGTCTAGCAGTTGGTTCGTCTGACAATTGTCTGATTTTCCAAACTGCATATGAAGCTGAACTTAATTTGGCAGATAATTTTTCAATATGAAGACCCCATTGTAATTTTGAGTCCAGTGTTATTCCCAAAAATACGGTCGAAGGAACTAAATCTAAAACTTCCTCGTTAAGTGCAACCGTTGGTTTAATATGAGTCACATTCGGCAATGAGAATTTGATGCATTTGGTCTTTCCTGCATTCAAAAGAAGATTATTTACCGAAAACCAATTTGATATGAGGCTGAGAGTTTTATTAGGTTCTATAAGATCCTTATCTTTCCTACTCACTTTAAATATGAGTGACGTATCATCAGCAAATAGAATTATGTCTGATACTTTCTCTACTAGATATGGGAGATCATTTATATAAACTAGAAATAAAAATGGACCCAAAATCGATCCTTGGGGCACCCCCATTTTGACAGAATGTCGTGTTGAATTTACCCCGTCTATTGAAACCAGTTGTTCTCGACCTGATAAATAGGACATTACAAGATCAAGAGATGTGCCAGAAATTCCATAGTATTTTAGTTTCACAATGAGCGAATGGTGGTCTACGCAATCGAAAGCCTTAGAGAGATCGCAGAAAACTCCCAGCGCATCCTGCGACCCCTCCCAAGCCTCCAATATAGACTTCATTAGTGTACACCCCGCATCCTGAGTAGAACGGCCCTTTGTAAACCCAAACTGCTTGTCATGCAATATCCCATTCATGTTAAAGTGCGACAACATCTGGCTGAGCATGAGCTTTTCAAATATTTTACTTAACGCTGGCAGTATAGAGATGGGTCGATAATTTGTGGCATTATTTGAACAACCTGATTTGAAAACAGGCACTACCTTACTGATTTTCATAAGGTCTGGAAAGACGCCATCACTTACACAGCTATTGAAGATGTTTGCAAGGATGGAAGCAATGTTTTGTATAACTGATTCAATTGCCATTACAGACAGTCCCCATAAATCCTCTGTGCCCTTCTTTTTAATGCTCTTAAAAGCTTTTAAAATATCAGCATTTGTAACAAATCGAAAACTGAATTTGGGCACAATTGTTTTAATACAATACTTAAAATAACATACAATAATACTAATGTTAGTAAGGAAAATTGGTGAGGAGGTATTATAAATTGAGGTGGGTACTCTGTCTGTCAGAACGCAATAAAGCACCAGCTTTTTTGCGTTCTGCACAGACAGAATTACCCTCTGCACAAACTCTCCAACAATAGGTGAGCTGTAATTTTCAGCAACTGTTCTCAAAATGCTGTTGTTACTGTCTCTTATTCTCCTTAGGGTGGATGCGTTTTTTTTTGCGGATGACAGCGTGGAAGCCGTCGCAAACATCTCTGAGGCACTACAAAACCGTGGCAGTTTCAAAAGCATTCTGAAAACATTGTTGTACTGTATACGCAGGACATCTAGCGATCTTTTGGTATGGTTGACCCATAGATTGCCAGTGTAGAAACTCTGACAGTACGATTTAAAGAGTAATTTTAACTTGTTTTGTACACTGTGCAAATTTACGAGCCAGCATGTTACCCCTGACCGCTAGTGCCCTACACTTTCTCTCGATGTCTACATCGTCCTTAAGGCTATCGACAAGAAAATGTCCCAGATTATGGCACAACATGAGTAATAAGTTGTCGCTCACTATAGACATGTCTATAGTGAGCAAGATTATATAACTTACTGCGGTAAAGTTATATAACCTTGTCGCATGTTATTACAGCACTATAATATAAATCAGACTAACTATAGCAAAGGTGATGGTGCTATAATTATAACGACTAGGTTATGGCACGATATGAGTAATAATTTGTTGCTCACTATAGACATATATAACTTTGCCCGTGTGTTACTAAAGCACTTTCTAAGATAAAGCAGACTAGCTATATAGCACAGCTCATGGTATCCGTAATGACTAGGTTATGAGCAAAATATGAGTAATAAGTTGTCGCTCACTTATTACTTATATTTTGCCTTTTTATTTTCATATGACGTTACCCGCTTGTTACCATACCACCTTATAAGGGAAAGCAGACCAGCAATACCATAAACAGTATTTTTCAGGAATGCGCTAGGATTGTATTACCAATCAGACAAGTAAGTCATACGCATAGAATAATTTTCATCAGTTAGTTATGTTTTCAGCGAGCAAGGGTTCAGCTCAAACTGAATGACGGTCAGTTAAAATATTTCAAGAATCATTGCATTAGACATAAAAACTAATCCATATTATATTTTACATAACTAAAATATAAAAAAATGATTAAACTTTTAAATACCACTCCTATTTTTACAAAATTAATGCTTTGGAATATTCATTATTAATAAGACAAAAATTGCAAAGTAAAAAATCTTCTGGTGTACTCTGCTAAATCGATAAACGATTGATTTGTTTTCTCCGTTGTATGGTCGTAGTAATAACCTAAACTTTTTAACTTTCCTTGGAGCATATTTTCAATTTATTAACCATTTGACATTATGAACGTCCAAGTATTGAGACATTCGATTTATACAGGTTGATCAATTGATATTTGATTTTAGTCAATCGATTTGGCAGAGTAAATTATTTTAGGAGGACTGATACCTGATCACGCCTCCAAACCCACTGCCACACTGTTACTGAACAAAACAGCAGCCATAACAAGGACTGAGAAAATAAATTAAAAATAAATTTCATTAAGTACCTGCCGTTTAATTTTGGTGACATCCTTAACTTTTTACTGCCAAAAATAACGGTAATATCAAAAAAGATAGCCCCGTGATCTAATAAAAAACAAACGAGCCGTAGTAGCTAGAATGAGGTCCGTTAGTACTCGCTTTTATTAAATTTTCCTCTCGAATATTTTTTTAATCAACAATCATACGCAAAGGTATCCAGCCTACCTAAACCACCCAAGTTGTTTGATCACGTAACATAATTCTATCAAAATGGCGTACAAAGAGAAAATTCCAGGCTGTTTAATTGTGCAAATATTTTGGCAATGTCATGTGAAATTACAAAGCTGTGGATGTTATTAGATTTCTGTTAATTTGGACGGCTCCCATGATTCAAAACGCAATGTTTTTTTTTGTTATTACTGCCAAACAAAATTAATAATTTATACCAATAAAAATTTATGACAAAATGTTGCAGCGTAGGCTCTGACTAAATTTACAATTGTAACATATTATGTAAATCTATCACAAACAGTAAATTAATTTTTATTCGTCTTTTTGAAGATTTTATTGATCCGGAGCGATCAATTAGTTCATTAGTTTATTTGTAAGGACGGAAGTTACCCCAGTTTAAAAACTTTTTAATTCGTATTTGTAAACATTTTATAGAACGGGAGCGAAAAACTAGTTCATTACTTTATTTGTAAGGACGGAAGTTACCCCAGCCTAAAACCTTTTTTATTCGTATTTGTAAAGATTTTATTGAACCCGAGCGATCAACTAGTTCATTAGTTTTTTTGTAAAGACGGAAGTTACCCCAGTTTAAAACCTTTTTTATTTGTAAACATTTTATTGAACCGGAGCGATCAACTAGTTCATTAAATTGTAAGGATGGTATTTACCTTGGCTTAAAACCTGTGTGGACCCGACCACATTCAGGACCGACAGTTATAAATAACTTACCATATTAGACAATCTACAGTAGCCATAGTTAAAGTAACCTAACTTTTATTTTTATTTTGCTTTTGGTGTCTATATATAGCTTCCAACAAAACATGAAAAGATTAGGTTTGACCAGTATTCGGTGGCAAAACGTGACGTGTTTCATAAACACGGTCGTTATCTGACAAATCTGTCTGCACGTGTGGCGTATTGGTTAAAATAGCTACCTCGTTACTACCTTGAAGCCAAGTTTCGGGTTGGATCCTCGTACATAAGAATTGTAGTTGCTCTTAGACTGGGTAAGCTCTGTATCAGTGAATGTTTAAGAGGCCTATTATAGTCCACTAGCGCCGCCAATCGAAAAAATGTCATAACTCGTAAATAGAATCAAAAATACAAAATATGTACTATTATTACTGTGGAAAAGGCAATAACGTAATTGTATAACACCTTATCAACACTTGAAATATAGCTGTTTAGCTAAATCGAGCATTCAAAACATAAACGGCCGTTTTTGTTACAAATGCACGATTTAGCTAAACAGCTATATTTCAAGTGTTGACAATGTGTTATAAAATTACGTTATTGCCTTTTCTACAGAAATAATAGACCACATTTTGTATTTTTGATTCTATTTACGAGTTATGACATTTTTTCGATTGGCGGCGCTAGTGGACTGTAATAGGCCTCTTAAATGTTTATGTTTCTTAAATCCCCAGCTATACAAGAATCTATTTGCCTATATTGTATTTTTTAAGATTGTTATCTTAAACAACAAAAAACATATAATATAGGCATTTTGTATAAGGATAATTTAAGATATACATAAGAATATTGTATTTTTAAACATATATCTATATTTATACGCTTTAAACGGGGGCTGGCGCATCTACCGGTAAACATAACTTTTTTGGAAGTATTAATATCTTTCATTTATAATTGGATGACGTCACACACAACAAAATAGTGAGTCCTCCATTTATTATGATCTTCAGTACCAAAGGAGACATCAAGATGATATGGAATAGACAGTAAAAGTATCAGAAATCTCTATAAAATTCAAACCCATGTCAAACTGAATTGACACAAATTCATTGGTATCCTTGCGTCCGGAACATTCCGTTCCAGTAGAATGGTTTGTGGGGCGATCCTAGCTCGATTAACCTATAGTAAAATAAATATGGCTTTTTTGTTGACCATACCTACAAATATAATATGTAAGTTAGCACAAAATACTGTTTGCCTCAAAGGTTTTTCCGCCATAAAATTGCATAATAGTTGGTGCATAAGTCAACAACTAACTTGTTTATAGAACGCTTTCTTTAGAACCTGGAGGAGAAGAAGACTACTTTTTTTTATTCCTAATATACAAATAATGTAGGAAGGAAATGTAGGCATAGCTCGTAGAACCGCTCGGTTCTACGAGCCGGCCGCTCGGTTAAAAAAGTTTTTGAGTGGCGATCACGTACCGGAAAACTTACCGTGGGCATGCCCTTTACAAAATGGACCGATGTGATGATAGTTGGAAGCCGCTAGATACGTAAGAATGACAATTGTGGAGATCTTTACAGGAGGCCTATGTCTAGTTGTTTTTATTTTCTTCATAATCCTATAAATCCATGGCTCTTTGCTTGCATTCGTAATATTGAAATACTCTTTTCTATCCTCAATCTGATAGCCAAGCTGAAGCGCTTTTGCCATACCTACTATTGGAATCAAATATAACAGCTCACTTAGGACCCCTAAATTGATCCTCGGTGCTTTTGCAGCTGGCTTCTCTAGTTGCAATTCTCTTTTTTATGAGGCTATAGCATCTTTACATCATTCTGTCTCCCGCTTTGCTCTGGAGGGAAGTGGAACAATTAATTTTCTAACTGTACCTACTTCTGTTTTTGTTATTTTTAGTTATATGTTTACTTAGTATTGTATATATTAAACCGACCAAATTGAGTCGAATCGAATTTGCTGTCACACACAAACCCCCGTGGTTTAAGTGGCAGAAAGAACTGTACTCAAACTTTATAAATATTTGTTTTGGTAATAATAAAAAAAAAAAATAATAATAAAAATATTTCTGATTAAATTCGCTACGTGATCCAAGACAGTTAAAGCGATTCCCCGAGACATGCCTGAGCCTCACCGCTCAGTGTCATTTCATTGTGTGCCACTGTTGATCCTGGCTTACAGGAGATGCAGTGGTAGGTAAGAGGGAGGGACTAGTCCCGATTTAAAAAAAAATATATCCTCAATCTGATGAGACTCCCACATATTTACGTTTTACCGTAGAGCAACAGTTGCACAAAACGTCCCGAAAAACCAACCCTCTCATACATCTCTACGTTAGTAACTGCGAGAGCCCAGGTTCGAACCTCGAAATCGTAATTAGTTTTTTTTTTTAATAAGATGTATGCTGTTAGCCGGCTTTCACTGCTTCACCGGAATATAGAGGTGAGCGTGGGCTCTAACCGTCTAGCAAATCAAAACTACAAACTAAGTACCCGCGCCGGAGGGCACCCTCTTTGGGGTTTGAAGCTCGACTCTGGGCAGTTACTGGCGGGGAGATGCAATAGGGCGTATCGTTTTAGGGATGTTTTGTGCAACTTTCACTCTACGTTTATAGTCACTCTTCGGGTTTAGGTCCGGAGAGGGCATTTCATCGAATCGAATGCAAACTAAGGGTCATGGAGGACGCTGGTGGTCGCGACGCGTTCGCGGTCGTACTCTTTTCCAGCGAGTACGAAGTATCGGTTGGTGTGCAGTGTTGCGAGAGTTTCTGATTGACTTGATCTGATTGAGGTAAACGGTGATCTCGTCGTCCGGGACGTCTAAGACGTGCCTGGGACGGCGGTGCTTAATTGAGAGTCGGAGAGGGGTGTAATTGACCACCTGGGTAATTAGTTTGTAGTTATATTTAACTAGGTGGCTCGAACCCACACTCGCCTCAATTGTCTGGTGAAGCAGGGAAACGACAAAAGCTACACCTACCATTTCATTGTGTTCGAATATAACTTGTTGAAAGCCTAAAGCTATGTAAATTTTCGCAAGAGTAATTCCATTTCTGAGCTCAAGGATTTAATCATACGACGCTCTCTGTTATTCAAATTATATGATGTGTGTACATATGTGGGTAGGCAGTTAAGACGTGTACTTAGCCTTGTAATAGTGTTGATCTTGGCTTCTACCGTCTAATACAATTCATGCTTTGGTTTGAAATAGCTTATGCATATACAATTTATGGATCATGTGTATATACAAAAAAGTTGACTTACTTCCGTGCTGAGACAAATTATGTTATTTGGAAAAATATTCTCGGTAGTAACACTGAATAAGGAAATAGACGGTGACATAATAATATGTACCCCAGCGCTACGAAGAGCACGTAAAAGTTCGCATCGGCTTATCCATCCTGTTTGTTTATGTATTATTACTATACTTAATACTGCACGTGTGGCGCAGCGGCTAAGACAGTAGCCTCGCCGCTTCTTGTCGGGGGTTCGAGTCCCGTGCTATATTTGTGACCCATAAATTGTTGCTCTGAGTCTGGATGTAATTTGTGTCCATCTATTATATGTTTGTAAGGTACCCCGCGACACAGGGACTAGATTCCCTAAAGCGAGCGTTGTCTTTTCATAAATAAATAAAAATAAATAATTATAAGCGTGTTATGATAATTTTTGGCTCAGTTAAAACATTCTAAGGCACATTACAGTAAATGACCCAACGAACAACAAATTGGTATCAGTTAAGAAAACTTACTATTCACATTCTCTACTACCAGATATCACGAATGTCCGCACAACATAACAACTTTAAACCCTTTAGAAACTTTGCTAAACTAATACCATCAATCGCTGCCAGCAAGGGTTTGGCCCTTTAAGATTGGGAATAGTTTGTACCATTCTCAAAAAGATAAGTTAAGTTAAACGTTAAAATATTGCTCTTGGTCGATACTCCTGGTCAATTATGCAGGACATTTTATTGTGCACGAGTGTGTTGCTCCCACTTGCACCCTCTATACGAATACGAATTCGGGATTCGCTTACGTCTTCTTTGAAGTACCGGGTTGTAACACAGCTATGTTTTAGACCCCGAGCAGGTTTACTAGATATATTAAAATTTCTACTCAAAAAATTCTTATTATTTTTTGGCTCAACCCAGCATTTAAACCATCTTCCTGAAGTTAAACGCGCTATGGCCAGACCAATGAGACAGTCATTAGTTATATTTAGTATCCAACAGTTCAGTAGGTATACCATTGATTTTTCTATCATCAGCTTGTCAGCTAACTCCATACCAAATTTTATTAAAATCGTTCCAGCCGTTTTGACGTGAAGAAGTAACAAACATACACACTCACACAGTCACACACTCACAAACTTTCGCCTTTATAATATTAGTGTGATTACTTTGCAATTACATAATTTGAATAATTGAATACCTATTAAATTCAAGAAACAAAACACTGACTTCAAAACCGACCTCTATAAAAAATTTTAGCTATACATCAAATTTGAAATTGGTACCAACAAAAATGGGCGGTGACTTTTAGGTACCAACTTCAAATGTTAGAATTTAATGTATAAATGTTATTAATATGTGCCACGTTTTGGTTGGTTATGGCCACGGTAAATAGGTATTTATGGGCTGACAGTTTAGGACAAATAATTATAAACTCTATTAATAATGTAAATGTTCCTTTGTCTACCAGGTCTCCGTCGAAGAATGGGTGTCCATGTGGAATGATTACGCCCAGAATCCATCCGCAGCACTGCAGTGGCAGCAGCTGTACGCCCAGTTCATGTTCCAGCTGGAAGATGCCAGTGCTGATGGTACCATCGACAGTGATGAGTTCACCACTGTCTGCTCAGCGTACGGCATTGACCCTCAAGAGTGTAAAGTGGCGTTCACTAAGATGGCCAAGGTTAGTACAACAAATTGTTTGTTATTCCCGACTTCGAGTTAACTTCTGTAATGTAAGAAGCCTGATGTTCAGCACCGTGTAAAGCATAAATCATTTTTATGATTGATTTATTGAAGGAGAAAATTATATTTTGGTACATATTTAAGGTAATTTATGACATCTCCCTCGTACCAGTAGATATTGTCATTTAAGGTTAGGTAAGGAGAGTATTTGCTTGAACTAATCCAAAAAAATAGATAGGTTATTAAATTAGGATATTTAAATTTTCTCAAATGTATATTTAATTTTTTTTAAATATACAGTCACGGTTATGTGAGCAGTCACGGGTCCCCTGGCAGATGTGAAACATCGACATTATTTTGTAAAAGTAATATGCAGAAAAGAAAATATTGTGATAGGAACTAAATATGTCATAATGATAAAATAAAAAGTCGATTGTGCATGGCGACGCGTCGCCACACCGTACACACTACTATCGTATAGCGTGGCGACGCGTCGCCACGGCATGCGTCGCCACGCCAGAAATCTGTTTTACGTGCAGCTATAGATGTTTCACATCAAAAAGAAATATTTTATCGATTGAGATTTTTTATTGGTCTGTAAGTAAATTAACTTTTGAGAGTAGCAGTCAAGGCCCGCATCATGGTCAAAACGTAACAGTTATATAAAAACACAAATCCTATACGCAAGAGCGTTGCACACCGGATCCATATACGTATTGTATAAGTCGGAAGATAAAATAAAAAAAATCTAAAACTAAAATTAACTAAACTATCTATTTAATAAGACAACAGTTATAAGAACTCAGGTTAATAGATTTAATTATTTTCTTCTTTTTGAAGTAGGGTCACCACATTATTTTAGGAAAACCTTGAATTCACCCGTTTCTATGGAATACCAACTAAACTAATTTTAATATGATTGCATCTCTTTCTAACATAGCACTAATGAACAGGACAGAGCATCTTCAATTGTGTATATTTAGTTATGATGCGAAAAACTGAGTAAAACAGGTGCGCTTATAAGTGCATAGTTTAGTAGTTTGAAAGTTAGACTATTCCTTTCAAACGAGCTATATTAAGAAAGAAAAAAGAAAGAAAATAAATTTATTCGTAACACTAACATTTAAACAACAAAGTAACAGAATGAGTGGGATAAAACTTAAATGCCATTGTTACAAATCGGCTCCAACTCAGCATTAATGCTGGTCCTACGACCAACGCTGATCTTCCGTTGGGACCTGTTTGGTGAATTGACGTCACAGATTACAAACAACATAAAAATACAAAAATAAACTTTAAAAACAACAACTCGCACATAACTATTTCGAGTTGAAATTCTATCACTTAAATAAACAAGTCCACGGACAAATTTCCATTAAGTACTAAACAAAAACTAAAAATTAATCCAGCTATTATACACATTTATCATTATATCGCACCTGTGTCATGACTTAGAGTTTCCTGACTTTTTTGGTGTGCACAAAGAAAATTTATCAATTTGGTTCTAAAAACATTAACACATGATATTAAAGAGAGATGTGATGAGATTTGATTAGTTTAGTGGGGGAAAAGACTATCTCCTGGTTCACGGGATATTCAATAACGCACCTAAGATTACTGCCAATAATGTCTATTTTACAATAAACAATTTTAACCTTTCTTTATATGTACCAGTCAATTTGAATAAATATCTATATGGGACCATTCCTAGACATTCCCTATCGAATAAAATAATGCAATATGTGGGACAATAAGGGTCTATGCACAACACGTTTTTTAAACGCGCCGTCGACAGGCGTTTTTGAAACGCGTGTCGACGGCGCGCTTTTATCCTACAAAGCAGTTTGTTTTTGTTTGTATCGATCCAATTTCTATTCAATTATATTTACTCAATACAGGTATTACAGAGGATGGTACACATTAAACTTATTTGAACGCTGTATTCTACCTAAAAACTAAGGCGTGCAAATTGTTTTACAAACGCGATGGTAACGCGCGTGTGTATCGCTACAAACGCGCGTCAACGGAGCGCTTAAAAACACGGTCTGCATAGGCCCCAACACAGCTATAAAAATACATTTTAATTTGAAACCACAGTCTACTGAATTCTCTAAATTACTTAATCGCCCGCACTATACACTTTTCATTGAGTACAAAGTTTTTCGCAGAGCTTTTAGCCTCACTTACCACAAGTCCAATTTGCTAGTAAAAAACTTGCATTTAATTGGACCGGACAATTTAATGCACAACTGTCTAGAATTAACAAATTTAACCAGAACATAGATAAAGTGAAAAGAAGTAAAGCTAATTATATGAGAAATAAAATAAAGAAGAAATGGTTAATTTTTAGACACCATTGGAATAGAAAACATCTTTGTAGCGGTCAAGCCAGTCAAGAAGGTCACGGGTTTAATTGCCGCACCAGAAACTCTTAGTGTAATAATTTCTGTTCTTAAGTGTAATACTTAAGCCCGGGTTCCAATCCGATCCGATCGATTGAAGGTTCTTACGTCGTGGATACCAGATATCATAAGGATAGTTGGAGCTAAGATAGTGTTCTCGGGATGGATGAATATTTGATTTTATGAGTCATAACTGCGCAGGGTGCGGGTCAGCCGGAACAGTATCCTGAGCGCCTTCGCCCAGCGATTCGACTGCCAATACATGTATCACTGTGACATGGTACATGTACGGGATGATGTCGAAATATTGTTTTGATTGTTTTGTTGTATTGTAATGTAATTGTTCTGTATGTTATTTTAAGTATTGTATTGTATTAGTGTATTTTTATAATTGGTCCTTGATGGCCTTTAATTGAATAAATAATAATAATAATAACTAAATAAATATTTTTAATACTTCAAAGTCAAAGTAATTTATTTGTTGAACATAGGTAATACAAAAACATGATATAAAAAATGTGTTGTATCACTAAGTTTTGCCTTGCAAGGCGTACAAAACTTGTTACTTAATTTCTGTAATGTTTAGAACCGACTTTAATTATTATTTTCTAATTCGGTTAGGATCTGATGTTTTCCAATTGTATGAGGGATAACACTTCGTGGATCGCAGCTATCATGGATCCATGATCGCTGCGATCGGACCAGACGAATATTTGATTTTAACAAACTCATCTGTTACATAAAAAATACATTATAGGTACCAAAATGTAACAAAAAAACTACTATACGAGGTGGAAATTTCATCCTTATCACCTGGATGAATGGTCATCCACCACTGTGCGTTTCACAAGAAAGTTTTTGCCGCGCACTACCGCGCTGTGTAATCAATTAGCTGCGGAGGTATTTCCGATCCGGTATGACATGGCAACCTTCAAGAAGCGAGCCTATTATTTTCTTAAAGGCCAGCAACGCACTTGCAGCTCCTCAGGTGTTGCGAGTGTCCATGGGCGGCGGTGATCACTTACCATCAGGTTACCCACTTGATCGTTTGCCATCCTTATTATATATTACAAAAAAAGACTATACGACATCGCTACAGGCATTTAGAAACACTTATCGGTTTAACTGTTCGATATTGTTGCATTAAAAAGGGCTCCACGTGGGAAATGTTGGCCCGCAATTTATATTTAATTCTACTTTACAAGCAAACATGCACATGGCCCTTGCTAGTGTTGAAAATGACTAAAGTGACTGAATTAGACTGACTCTCATTTACGGTCAAATTGGTCAAAAACGGTCATTTTCATTCAATTTGTTTTCAGTAATATTTTAGTACCTTTAAAGTTTTTGTCGTTGATAAAAGCCTACAACTTATAAATTGAAACAAAAAAATTGGTTTTTATGACTTATACTATTATTATATAGTGTTAATCATTAAATATTTCTAATCATGGGTGCATTTTAGACAAAATGGCAACGTCGCATCGCCTCGCGCATTGACTTTGATGTCGTCTTATCCTCTCATGACATAATAGAAAATAAAACGTTGCTTCATTTAAACTTGCATATAAATTTGGTACCTAAATAAATAAATGATTGGGTGGTAGTCGAGAATAGACAGTAATATTTGAGTCAAATTGATCGAATTTGACAGTAAATAACCGGTCATTTAAGGTTTATGACAATTGAGACTAGTCATATTCAGTCATTTTACATCTCTAGCACTCGCAACTGTTTGTACAACTGCCTCATTACGGTGGTATCGTGTTGAACCGCAGATGACAAGCTCCTGTGTTCAAATTCCAATAAACTATTAGTCAAAATGAATAAGTTGCGTTGCAAGTAAGCTGTTGTGAAGTTTTTTTTACATGACGTTTACAGTTTGACTTTTATGTGGCTTTCACTTATTTACTGGAAAATAGAATCAAATGCAAGCTCAAGCCGTTTAGAAAATAAGACTACAACCTAAGTCAGTCAGGATCAGTCAGTCATTCAGGACAATATGTATAAGTTATTATCACATGATTATTATCACTATTATTTACAATATATTATATAAGGGAATTTTAATATGAATACAACTTATAAAATATATGGGCTACATGGAGAGAAATTTCCGCACAATCCTGGCATTCGCCAGCAAAACCGCCTTCTGCATGTAACTCTCCAGCCAGATATCAAGCCCTAAACTTGCAAGGTTGATTTTCAGGGATTTAGGAATAACTGCATTTGTGGATATAACAATAGGTATGATCGCAGGTCTTACGGTTCTCCAAATTTGCGCATATTCAAAACTTAGATCAAGGTATTTTGATTTTTTTTCTTTTTCTGCGTTATTATTATTATAAGTACGCACCACGTCTATTTCAATACTCGTTCTTTGGAATATCATACGAAATAATACTATGGTATTGCTTGATAACGAGTAAAACAGTCCTTAGATCTGATTAAAATCTAGTGTACGAGATTACTGTGATTCCAATTAATATTCAAGAGAGTCCCAGACAACAGGTCTGGGATTTTATTAATTACATACCGTCTCCGAGGATAACATTTTTAGGTTAACACAAATAGATAACATTATTCGTTTGGACTACGGTTTTAATTATTATCTACAATTCTGGATGTTGTCTTTCGTCTTAAATTCTATCATATAAGCCTACTAATAATTTATATCCTGGGACATTATTACATTGATCTCTAACTAAGCAGAACTTGTACTATCTAATCCAGATAACTTACATATACTATTTTTCTTTTGTAAATTATTATAATAATATCTCGGGACAATGTCACACAGAGCATCCTAGCCCCAAACTAAGCAAAGCTTGTACTATGGCTACCAGGCGACGATATACATACTTATATAGATAGATAAATACCTATATAGATAGAAAACATCCATGACTCAGAAACAAATATTCGTGCTCATCACACAAATATTTGCACTTACCGGGATTCAAACCGTCCAGGGTTTGAATCCCGGTAAGTGCAAATATTTCCATTTACCAGCTTCGTAGGCAGGAGTACTACCAACTAGGCTATGGTGACCGTCATACTTACCTATATAGATAACTACACCTAACTCAGGACAAACAAATATGTTCATGCACACAAATATCTGTCCTGGGTGGGAATCGAACCCACGACCTGCGGCGTGAAAGGCAAGCATTTACCAACCACGCCAACTTGCCCATCTACTAATATTCTAAATGCGAGAGTTTGTGACGATGGATGTATGGATATTTGTTATTCTTTCACCCAAAAACAACGAATAGGATTTTGGTGAAACTTTATAAGAATACTAGCTGTGCCCCGCGGTGTTACCCGCGTTAAATTTTATTAATTTTCTTTGCTATAAACCTCACGGAGCCCGAGACCTTTCCAACGAATGCAAAACCGTGGAAATCGGTTCGTGCGTTCTGGGGTTATAGCGTCAGGAAGGAAAACCCGACTTATTTTTATATAGAAGATAGCTTATACATCCGAATAACTAATAGGCTATAATTTATAAAGGTAACGCGGATGAAACCGCGGGGTACAGCTAATCTTTAATACAGCAAGAGGAAGTACATTATAATTTCAAACCGATATAATTCAGTGAAGTTACTGTTAATTTAGGTAGGTATTATTTCATAACAAAATTATATAATTTGCTTGTTATGGTGGAGCGAGCAAATTACATAATTTTGTGAGATAATTATTATTCTAGCCTCGAGCGGTATTTCAATTTCAGTAGGTAGGTAATACTACTCCTGGCCAAACAGGGGGTACGGCGGCCAATCTCAAAGGAGACTAGCCAATAATCAGGATATATTATATCGTCACTCTCATAATCCGATGGGTCGTCTAGCCTTTACGACCGGCGAAGATCACGACCAAGATAGTATTTTTTTTAAACACAACGCCCGACCTGTTATACATAATCCCGGTGTCGCGGGGTTCTTTACAAACATATAACTGACGGACACAAAGTACATCCAGACTTATGGTTACACAAATAGTTGTCCTGCGTGGGAATCGAAGCCGGGACACGCACACTTTCATAACCGCTGCGCCACACGTGCAGTCAATATTGATAGCTTTACATGCTCTTCGATGCAGGGGCCTATTTGAGATTACGATCTTCCCTTGTAGTGTCAAATAGATACCGTCCTATCAGATACTCCGCCAACTTCCAGAGTCTCGGAAACGAAAAGTTTATATTCTTGCTATTAAAATACTATTAGTACTTTTTTGGTCCGTAACGTATTTGTTTTCAAAACCCCATTATGTATGGTTCAACATTTAATACAACTTAGAACACATAGCTAATTTACAGTTCATATATTATGTTTTTTGTGGTCAGGTACTTCACTTAGTTACTTTTAACTAAGATGTAATGCTTTTCAATGACTCAAATCAATTTATTACTAACTAGCTGTGCCCCGCAGTTTTACCCGCGTTAAACATTATAAATTATCAGAGCTCCTCCCCCGTAGGTGATAGCGTGATAATATGTACCCTATATGTTGAACCAACCTCTTAGTAATATTCATGCAAAATTTTAAGTAAATCCATGCAGTACTTTTTGAGTTTAGCCCGGACATACATACAGACAAACAGATAAACAGACAAAAATTCTAAAAACTATATTTTTGGCTTCAATATCTATTGTAGATCACGCCCCAAGTATCCTTGTTAAAAAATATTCAATGTACAGTTTTGACTTTCCTACGATTTTATTATATGTATAGATAACTCTGAAGATTTATTCAAACTTATACCTGGCGCCACGTTCCGGCTTGAGATCTTCTCGCCAGAAGGAAAGTTTTAATCATATCACCTGGATGAATGGACATCTACCACCGTGCGTTTCACACTGCGAACGATTTGATAGATGAATTCTAGATGACAAATGTACTGAAATTGACTATAGTTAGGAAACACTTTCCCACATTTTGAAATACCTAATTTCTATGCGCTACTGAGCTCGAATAAAATACAAACATTTTCAAATGGGCTCGAGAATTTTAACACAATTTAACAATAACAGTCACTTTATCGGATGTACTGAACTCTAAGAAGGTCGGAAGCTGAGAGTAATTAAAATGATTTATCTTAAACATAAAGAGCAATGTTTTGTTACTTCAACATAATAAACTACATGACTTAGCTCTCAAGGACTACTTATAAGTTAAAGGGGTATGTTAGCTGTTTGGCGGCAACAATTCACACCACCCATTTCGTCCCGTGGGGGCCGTAGAAATAGGCTCGAGGGAATATCCCAAAGAACAGGCAGCAACGTCTCTGTGTTCTGAGATAATCATACTGCGATCGCCAACCCGTCTATCAAGCGTTGTAATTAAGGCAAATTATAATTGAGAATAATTTGCCATGGTCAATCTGGTTGATAGACTACGTACCCAGGGGCTCTACCGGCTAATTCGACGAACATCGATTTCTTGAATGGTGTTCAAATAAATAAAGGTTAAAAATGACATAGTCAATCGCTAAATCGGCTTCCATGAGCACATGTGACGTCATAAATGGTCTGGAATCGATTGTCAACGTTGAAGCCGATTTAACGATTGATTAAGTCATTTTTAACCTTTATTTATTTGAACACCATTTAAGAAATCGATGTTCTTCGACTTAGCCGGTAGAGCTTCAGGTTCGCACATCACAAGACATCTGCGAGTGCGGCGTATCACCCAAAAGTATGGCCCATTTATCTGCTTGTCACTAATTAGACAAGAGGTCTAGTCTCATGAGGCTAGACACATAAATACATGTACCCTTCGGAAGTTGCATGAAGCTTCAGCCAAAGCGGTCAGCGTTGCCTAATTTAGAGCAGATAAAATATGCAAATATGCAGAGATATTTTTGGGAAGCCTTTGTGGACATAATTGCGCTGGCATGATGATGTTCCAAAGTACTATTTGAGTGGGAGAGTATATCAAACTACTCTCCAAAAAATGGAAACTGTACGAAATAAATTTGAATTGAGAAAAATAGTGAGCGGGCGTGCGTAATTAAAGAAAACAAGGTCATCGACTGTAATAATCACTAAAGTATGAAATTAAATGGGTTTTTTTGTGAATTTAGATGCCATCGGAACTAAAAATAAATACGGGAGCTCATCTGTCAAATTATCACAGTAGGAACGAAAGTATCTAAAGCGTAGTTTGTATAGTTTTATTTGACTGTTTGTTACTTTATTTAAAACATATTGGTTACGTAATTTATGTTAACTAAGCTTAGTCATTCCTTATTCTATACTTTTTTTGGGCATGCTTTCGTATGCCACCCGCAAAAGGTGTTTGCGGGTGTAGGTATACCGCGTGGGGACTCGCATCAACAATTTTTTTTTGGATGTGACTCTATAGTTAGCCTAGGACGCTTTTACTACTTCACCGGACTATAGAGACGAGCGGAGGGCTCAAGCCGTCTAGCAAACTACAAAACTAAGTAACCCGCGCCGGAGGGCACCCCTTGTGGGGTTCGAACCTCGACTCTGGGCGATTACTGGCGAAGAGAGGGCGAGAGATCATAGTTTTAAGGGAGTTTTTGACTAAACCTAACCTGCCGTGGACTTTTTGGCGTTCTGGGGGGTGCCCCGAGAACGCGAGAATACTGCTCCGGTGATCCCTTTTACGCCATCGTACGTAGTGTTGCACATGGTGGTGCCCTGATAGGAAAATTGCATGTCCTCGCGGACTACCGGCATCCGCCAACCGGCACAGCGACTGCGCCGTAAACAGGTCTCTGTCGTGACCGCTTAACATCAGGTGGTCCGTATACTTGATTGGTATCGAGAGCGTCCATAGGCTACGGTGACCGCTTATTCAATAAAGACAAAAATAAACTTTTCAATATTCACGTTCGAAATCTCGCTCTCGGGATCTCTTTATATCTTCATTAAATTCTATCTCCCTCTCAACTTACGTTCGTCTCGCCCGATCAATTTTTTTAACGCATTCTTGAGCTCACACCCCAAGTCAAGTCATACCTAAAGTAGTTTTACTTCAAAAATTTTACAAATATGCAAGTAAAATGTAGGTTATGTTCACACGCATGTTAATTTTGTCAATAATGACTGGGCTTGGCTCTCCACGCTTAGTTGATTTGTAGAAAAATAAATTTTGTTAAAAAATCTGTCGGCATCAGTACTTACGTCTAACTAAATGTAAAGGAACTTCTATACCGGCACGTTTGACGCGTTTAGTTAAATAATTTTCGAAACATTTCTCGATTAAAACGTACCTATTTTGTCGAATTTGCTTAAGATATATTTCAACTCAATTTAGTGTAAGCCGCTCTATATCTTTATTTTTTTTAAATTTAAGTTCATCATAACTCATTTAAATCTATTGCACAACTTTTCTATTGTTTACATTTTGAATTAGTGTTGCCGATTTTGGTTCAAAAAGAAAAATGTGTTTTGTACACATTTAGGCTAACTAGGCCTTTAATTTTTCATGTTCACCCCTTATTCACAAAAATGGAGCTTTGTAAAATGGAACACCATATCAATAATAACGTTTGATGGGTTTGTAAATTTGTAAAACAACACCCAAACACATTTAAACAAGCAAAAGACATTACTAGGAGAAATAACATCAGAAATCCAAATAGATTATTATACTGGACTTAATACCTAGAACAAGCCGGCTACAGAAATATAGACTTTCAATGTGCGTTAAAATTTTTAACAAAATACCAGAACCCTTCAAAACATTGCCGTTATATAAATTTAATCTAGTGTTGAAAACATGGCTGATAGAAAATGCGTTTTACTCAGTTCAAGAGTTTTTAAATCATATCTGTAGAAACATTTATCAGAAGTAATCCATACACAGAATACCGATTATAAACATTGTGATTTTAATTGTGAATTAGATGCTTTTACATTTCAACGTTTGTTAATATTTGCATGCTGTTTTATAGCTAAATGGGATGGTTCTCCCGAAATGTTTACACCACATTATGTATCACCAGAAGTACAGTTAGAAGTCCGCTTCAATTGTTGATGGGTTGTAATTAAAGTTCTCCTCCAAAATTAATGCCCTTGTCCAAAAATATGGTAAGGTTAACCTCTACGCACTTAGATGTGAAGCAAAATGCAGGATGGACTAGCTAGCTCATGCTGATAAGGTGCGTTATGGCAATAGCAAAGTCGACGATGAGGTCGAGGTTATGTATGAGGACATATCCAGAGCCATACATACCTCTAACTCCTATTTCACTGTGGTCATGGGGGACTTTAACGCGAAGCTGGGCAAACGATTCGGTAATGAGCTGAGAGTGGGGCAATTTGGAACTGGTGACCGGAACCCCCGGGGCCAAATGTTGGCCGACTTCATGGAGAAGGAGGGACTCTTTATGATGAATTCCTTCTTCAGGAAGCCGGATCACCGCAAATGGACCTGGGTGAGCCCGGATGGTAAAACTAAAAATGAGATAGACTTTATCTTGTCGACGAGACGACAGATGTTCAATGATGTCTCCGTGATCAATGCGGTTAAAACCGGGAGCGATCACAGACTGGTCAGAGGCTCATTGAACCTTAATGTCAAACTCCAGAGGTCCCGACTGATAAAGTCTACGCTCCGACCTTTACCTATCCACGTCCAAAACCCCGAACCATTTCAGCTCGAACTGCAAAACCGTTTCGAATGCCTAGCAGACTGCGAGGAAGTGGACTCATACTATGACAGGCTCGTAGAAGCTGTCCATACGGCTGGGTCTAAGGTCTTGAAGGCCCGTCGAACAAACAGAACTAAAAAGATCGCTGACTTTACCCTGCAACTTATGGAAGATAGACGGAAAATGGTTCTGACATCCTCAGATGATGCTACCAGATATCGGCAGCTCAACAGACAGATCTCAAAGTCTTTGACTCGCGACACGCGGCAATTTAATACAATTAGTATTAAAGAGGCCATCGAGCGAAACAAAGGCTCTAAAGTGTTCGCAAGAGCTCTGTCTGTTGGACAGAGCCAACTGACGAAGCTGAAGACTGAGGATGGTAGAATCGTCACGTCTAAACCTGAGTTGCTGGGAGAGATCGAGAAGTTCTACGGACAGTTATATACGACAACACAGCCACCTGTCGAAAGTCATGCCTCAGATCCCAGAGCACGACTAACCCGACATTACACCGAAGACATCCCGGACGTCAGCCTGTACGAGATTAGAATGGCTCTCAAACATCTCAAGAACAACAAGGCGCCTGGTGATGATGGAGTTACAGCAGAGCTTCTGAAGGCGGGTGGTACACCAATCCTACGGGCCCTTCAGAAGTTATTTAACTCCGTCATACTAGATGGTCAAACGCCACAAGCATGGCACAGAAGTGTGGTGGTGCTCTTCTTCAAAAAGGGCGACAAAACCCTATTGAAGAATTATAGACCCATCACACTGCTGAGCCATGTTTACAAGTTGTTTTCGAGGGTCGTTACGAACCGTCTCGCGCGCAGGTTTGACGACTTCCAGCCTCCCGAACAAGCCGGTTTCCGAAAAGGCTTTAGCACCATAGACCACATACATACGCTGCGGCAAGTTATACAGAAGACCGAAGAGTATAACAAGCCACTGTGCTTAGCGTTTGTGGACTATGAGAAAGCCTTTGATTCTATCGAAACATGGGCCGTGCTGAGGTCTCTCATAAGGTGCCAAATTGACTACCGGTATATCGAGGTGATAAAGTGTTTGTATGAAAACGCCACTATGTCAGTGCGACTCCAGGACCAGATCTCGAAACCTATCCACTTGCAGCGAGGCGTGAGACAGGGAGATGTTATATCTCCGAAACCGTTCACCGCTGCATTGGAAGACGTCTTCAAGCTTCTGGACTGGAAAGGCTTTGGCATCAATGTCAATGGCGAGTACATCACTCACCTTCGATTTGCCGATGATATCGTAGTCATGGCTGAGACCATGGAAGACCTCGGTACAATGCTCGATGACCTCAGCAGAGTCTCTCAACAAGTGGGTCTGAAAATGAACATGGATAAGACGAAAATCATGTCAAACGTCCATGTTACACCCACTCAATTGAAAGTTGGTGACTCTGCACTCGAAGTTGTAGAGAACTATATTTACCTAGGACAGACCATCCAACTAGGTAGGTCCAACTTCTAGAAGGAGGTCAATCGTAGAATCCAACTCGGATGGGCAGCGTTCGGGAAGCTACGTAACATCTTCTCGTCCAAAATACCGCAGTGTCTCAAGTCGAAAGTCTTCGACCAGTGTGTGTTGCCAGTGATGACATACGGAACAGAGACGTGGTCGCTCACTATGGGCCTTATTAGAAGGCTCAAGGTCACCCAAAGAGCAATGGAGAGGGCTATGCTCGGAGTTTCCCTGCGGGATCGCATCAGAAATGTCGAAATCCGCAGGCGAACCAAAGTCACCGACATAGCCCGAAGAATTGCCAAGCTGAAGTGGCAGTGGGCAGGGCACATAGCTCGTAGAGCCGACGGCCGTTGGGGCAGAAAGGTTCTCGAGTGGCGACCACGAACCGGAAGACGCAGCGTGGGCAGGCCCCCTACAAGATGGACCGATGATCTTGTGCGGGTCGCTGGAAATCGCTGGATGCGGATAGCGCAAGACCGGCAATTGTGGAGATCTTTGGGGGAGGCCTTTGTCCAGCAGTGGACGTCTTTCGGCTGATATGATGATGTATCACCATGTTTAAAGCAAATAAACAATTTGAATTTGAGTGTCTCCTTAGAACTTCAAAATTATCTTATTTGCTTCTTGACTTATTGTTTTGACCAATAAATTTTTCTTTAACAGATATTATTCTTTATTCATTTTTTTTGATAATAATAACAATATACTGGGACGTGATCCCTTTTACGCCATTACGCCACACGGCCACCTAATCCTAAAAAAAATCAGATAGCTGATTTACTACATATATACTGGGACGTGATACCTTTTACGCCATTACGCCACACGGTCACCTAATCCTATAAAAATCAGATAACTGATTTACTACATATACTACTTTTCTTTTGTAAATACTTATTTATATAGATAATTACATCCAGACACAGGACAAACAGACATGTTCTTGCACACAAATGTTTGTCCTGGGTGGGAATCGAACCCACGACCTGTGGCGTGAAAGGCAAGTCGGGAGTTATTATTTTACAGATACGTGCTTATTTTATAATCGTCCAGTTTTATTAAATTATTGTTTGTCTCTGATTAATTGGCAAGGATAACATTGCACTTTATAAATAACAAAGCTAAAAATACCATCAGTTACAGAAAAAGCCATGAACATACTAAATATTCGCATATTTATTGTTTACGCTGGGTACACAAAATGTTCATACAATCCAAAAATGGCTGACTTTCAATAAATTGGGTGAATCAATCGTATTGATTGTTGACTCATTCAATGGACCATTAACAATATTTTCATTGTAGGAAACGACCATACCTTACGCCAGTTATATTTTCTGTTTGTTATCGTGCAACATCACCACGTCAGTACTTCACTTTGAGTTATTTTAAGCTACCAGAGTTAGTATTTTCACTATAAGGGATAGATGAGGTTATGCCCCTAAGTTTTTGGTGAGCCTATAGATGGTTCACCGGTTTAGTTTTATAATTACTGAGACGGTGTCTTCGGCTGTGGTTCTCAGTTTTCATAATTAGAAATTAATCGCTCAGGCATGTCAGAGACGAGTTGGCGGCTTGAGCAACTCTGACCCAAAGGGACAAGGTTAACCTCCACTGCCTAACTGAGCAAAGAGATATGATGCAATTCCTATGTTCATACTATATCTTATAAAACAACGTTGCCTTTGTATAGATACAGATCAAAAAACAATTAGTGTGCTTTACTGGTGTAAACGACTAAAGTAATTTTTTGATTATTTTGTATTGTCTTTTTGTGTTTGACATTTTATTTGTTTTAAATTATTAGTTGACTTTGTATAAAATTCTTGTACGACATATCTATGTTAAATATAGTTGGATCAGTTTATAATGTACCTAACAACGGCAACAATCCTGTACCTTAATTTTGGCATATGTTTCATTTATTCATTCATAAGATATACGAAACGTAACTGGATATGAGAGAAAGAAAATGTGTTCTCGCACCTCTCTCTCTTGCCCCTACAGAAACGTAACTCTCTCTCTATCTCTTTATATCTTCACTATCTTATATCTTACAGTATCTATCTTACAGTATATATATCTTACAGTTCAGAGGGTGATTCAGTCAGTTATCTGTCCGATAGCTACTTAATGCTTAGAATCACTACGGGTACGCGACCCCGGACTACTCCAGCTACTGCTGTCACATTCCTGTCTCCTGTGGCAGTAGTATCCCTTCCTTCACCCTACCACTCCCCAAGAGCGGATACCTCCCGCTACGACCGACTGGCGACCCCGGCCAGCCACTAGATTCAGTGCACTGCGGTGCCTACAAATAAGGTTGGCATCAGAGGCTTAGGTGATGCCCACGTGCCTACCTCTCACCAATTGTAGCGGCCTCCCGTTCCATTGGATACATAGAGGTAGGGATAAGAGTGCACCTGTGTTGGCGCGGACACTGTCATGCTTATTGTTTCGTGCACTATAATATCTCCTGCGTAATTGACTTGGCTTTCTGATAACGGACTCTGATTTAGACGTAGTCCTACGGCGATGGGCAGAGGTAGATAGGTCTGGTAGTGATGCCTGCCGGGCTTTGTCTGATGCCTGCACGTAGGCGGCTCAGGGTAGATGGTCGTTCTGCACTGTATTGGGTTAACAGTGTGGTTCAGCAGCTCCTTGGGTGACGAAGCAGCTCTTTTTAGAGAGACCCTGCTTCCCCCAATCAGGGGAGGGGACTAGAAAAGGTGTCCTAAAAAAGGTTTAACCCGTCACATTCGGAGGTAGTAGCCACGGCTGTCTCTGCATCACCCTTAACGTGGTCGAATAAACGTTAACAAAAGAATAAAGATACCTAAACCCCGGAATATGACTTTTGCAACGTGGAATGTTCGCACCCTTCTTGATCGTGAAACCAACCTGGGCCCTCCTCGAAAAACTGCCCTCGTGTCCCGAGAACTCCGACGCTACGGTGTGGATATCGCTGCCCTCAGTGAGACACACCTGGCTGACGAGGGGGAGAGAGTTGAGCATCGGGGCGGTTATACTTTCTTCTGGAAAGGTACCCCGTCTTCAGAACCCAGGAGATCTGGGGTTGGTTTCGCCATCAAAAACCACATCGCATCCAAATTGGAGCAGTGTCCTGTGCACATCTCAGACCGCGTCACCACGTTGCGGCTACACTTGGACATTGACAACTACATTAACGTCATTAGCGTATATGCGCCCACGATGGACAAGGATGATGATATCAAGGCCAAGTTTTATGAAGAAGTCACACAGGCCCTCTCCAAAATACCTCCTAAGGAGCAGATTCTTTTAATGGGTGACTTTAATGCCAGAGTGGGGCGAGACTTTGAAGCTTGGCCTCGGGTCTTGGGAAGGCATGGTGTTGGAAATATGAACAGCAATGGACAACTCCTACTGTCTTTATGCGCTCAGTTCGAGCTGGCAATCGCCAGCACCATGTTCAGACTCCCGGCGAAGTATAAGACCACATGGATGCATCCGAGGTCAAAACACTGGCATCTGATTGACTATGTAATTGTCCGACAAAGAGATATTTCCCAAATGCATATCACCCGCGTTATGCGGGATGCTAATGCAGTCTGTTCGTCGAAAAAGCTTTCGACGGCGTGCCTCGCGAAGCCTTATGGGTGGTGCTAGTGAAACTGGGGTGCACGGGCAAGTTTATTAGAATGATCCGACTCCTGCATGATGACATGCGATGCTGTGTCAATGTGCAAGGTGAAGATTCTGAGTTCTTTACAGTGAGCTGCGGCGTTAAGCAAGGCTGCGTGCTCGCTCCAACTCTATTCACTCTGTACTTTGCAGTTGTAGTTAGGGAGGCCTTGCAAAGTCTGTCTGAAGGCATTCGTGTTCGTTTCCGTACCGATGGCGGTGGAGTCTTCAAACTATCGAGACTAAAATCTCGCACCAAGGTGTCTTACGCGACTATAACGGAGATGATGGATGCGGATGATTTATGTTTTGTGGCGGAAACGTCAGAGGGTCTACAAACGCTTATGTCGAGGCTAGATGAGTCGTGTTGCAGATTTGGCCTAAAAATCAACATCAAAAAAACCGAAGTGATGGCCCAAACGTTGAATAGTGTCCCAGTTGACATAAAACTCGGTAACGTTTCACTTAAGCAGGTAGACAAATTTAGGTACCTAGGTAGCACCATAACGTCAAGGTGCCTCCTTGACAATGAAGTAAACAGCAGAATTGGAGCAGCTGCTGCAGCCTTTGGTAGACTTCGTTCCAGGGTTTTCCGCTCACACGACATAAAGCTATCTACGAAAGTAGATGTGTACATGGCGATCGTTATGCCTAACCTCCTGTATGCGTCTGAAACGTGGTGCCTGTACCGCAAACATATCCGCACATTAGATAGATTCCACCTCAAATGCCTCTGCGACATTATGAACATACGTTGGTCGGATCATGTTAGAAACACGGAAATACTACGGCGGGCAAATGTTGGTGGAATTGAGATTTATTTGATGAGGCGGCAGCTGCAGTGGTGCGGCCATGTCTCCCGAATGTCTGAGAACAGAGTGGCAAAGTGCATCTTCTACTCTGAACTGCAGGATGGCAAGCGAAAACAAGGTGGCCAATTCCTGCGGTACAAAGATGTGCTCAAGCGACATATGAAAAGATGTGACATTGATCCGTCACATTGGGAAGCTATGGCGGCGGACCGAACACGATGGAGGCGCACTGTACACACTAAGGTGTTCGAGTTTGAGAAGAAGCGAAAAGAAGAGCTCGATGCTAAACGAGACGAACTCAAGGCCCGACCACCCGCGGCCATATATTATAATTATGTCGGAGGGGTGCTGACTTGTAGCGCATGTGGTCGAACGTGCGCTTCAAAGATAGGTTACGTCAGTCACCTGAGAGCACATAAACGAAGCTCTCAATAGTTAGCCAGTCGCTGTGGCCGAATACGGTCAGGAGAGATATATATCTTATATCTCCTACTCAACTTCCGCTCACCTCGCTCGATCACACTTTCGTAACGCTCAAGTGAAATTGGAGTAATACGCTAAGACCCTTTTCCAGACTTGGTATGATCGCAGTAGTTGTATCAAGTTACTTATAACAAGATATCAAAATCATGTTTGTATCTGTAACTCATTATATGGACAAGACCTTATCGATGATTTCATTGTATTTGTGAATCCGTAGATAAAGGTCGTATGTAACGCCTTTCCACAGTCCTACTCTATGTTATAAACCTCTCTACCACGGCACAAAATGGGACAGCAAATGAGTTCCATTAAAACTTTATTTACCGAGTTCTTCATTTGTTTGAATGCAATGCAGTATTACCAACGAATCACTTGTTTATTTATACTATGGATACAATTAAGCTAATGATGTTGATCCAATGTTAATTAACAAGAGGTTCACTACAATGTGTACTCACAAATTGTTATCTATCCTATTGTTTTAACAGGGTTATAACAACAGGTTTTATGTAAACACTAATGAAGTTTATTCATTTCAATTTAACTGACTCAACAAATTAACTGAAATGATGTGTTCTTTATGAGCAAAGCGCAGTGTGTTCCATGGTCCGCGTGGTCCACCTTCGACCACATCTTCACTTACCATCCGGTGAGCTCTTGCTCTAGCGCAAACCCATCCAGCATAAAAAAATATAGACAAAAAGGATTCATCATCATCTGCTAGACAAAGGTTTTCACCAAGGCTCTTTTCCATGGCCGGTCTTGTGAAACCCGCACTCAGCGGCTTCCCGCGACTTTTGCAATATCGTCGGTCCAACTTGTAGAGCCCGCCCACGCTGCGTCTTCTGTTTATAATAATTATGGTCGCCACTCGAAAACCTTGTGGTGACCACGAACCGGAAATTAAGTGTAGACAATATAAACTAACTTAAGCCAATAGACCTTGAAAGACTGACAGACATGTTCTTGCACAGAAGTATCTGTCCTGGGTGAGAATCAAAACCAACCAAATATTTTACCAACCACGCCAAGAGGCCCGTCAGATGCATGAAAGGATTGTATTTTAGGGACGTGTTGTACAACTATAACTACAAGTAGACGGCATTTCATTGCCAACCAAGGGTCGTGGAAGGCGGCAGTGGTCGCGAGGCATTCTCGGCCGTACTCTCAGCCGACCTGTATACTTATGTCATCATCATCATCATATCAGCTGAAAGACGTCCACTGTTGGACAAAGGCCTCCCCCAAAGATCTCCACAATTGCCGGTCTTGCGCTATTCGCATCCAGCAGTTTCCAGCGGCCCGCACAAGATCATCGGTCCATCTTGCAGGGGGCCTGCCCACGCTGCGTCTTCCGGTTCGTGGTCGCCACTCGAGAACCTTTCTGCCCCAACGGCCGTCGGTTCTACGAGCTATGTGCCTCGCCCACTGCCACTTCAGTTTTGCAATTCTTCGTGATATGTCGGTGACTTTGGTTCGCCTGCGGATTTCGACAATTCTGATTCGATCCCGCAGGGAAACTCCGAGCATAGCCCTCTCCATTGCTCTTAGAGTGACCTTGAGCCTTCTAATAAAGTCCATAGTGAGCGATATATGTACCTGTATATGTACCGAGTGTCAACTGTTAATAATTTTTTCATTGTCCACAGGGAAAGAGCAGCGTTTCATGGGACGAATTCCAAGAACTGTGGAAAGAGTACTTCTCTACCGAAGACACAAATGCTCCCGGCAATTTTATATTCGGAAGAACCAGCTTCTAAACTTAAATAACGCCTCGATACCACGAGACTTGTGGAGAGAAGATTTTCACAGACGACCGTCTAACATTCCATTGATAAAATAGATGTAATATCTACGAAGTGGCTTCTCGGGATCTCGGGCTTTAGTTATTGGAGTTCCTCTGAAGCCTGTACGTGACCGTTCTTGTGTCAATCTACCACCTTTGATCCATTTACGAGTATAGAAGTATTCAGTAACAAACTGTTCAGTAACAAATTTCCTCCCCACTATATTAGGCGCTTATAATTGTGACGTGAGAAAATGTAAAACCTATTTATCATATATTTATGTAAGTATATAAATATATATCTATGTATATGTATATTGTATATCCCTCTTTATATGTGTATGTATGAATCATTAGTATGTAGTTTATTGTATTTAAAGTAATTTGATTCTTATGAACTTGGTCTCTTCTCCATAGTTTTTGAATTTCGATCAACGTTAAGGCCGCAATTAGTTTTATATATTTCTGCTCCTTAAATTTACATATACATACATAATCAGTGCTTACATAAACACAAATAATAGTAAGTTAATACAAACATCTATCATAAAGACGACCTTATGGACAAAACCTGATCTTTCACATAGTATAGAAAAGATAAAGATATAGAATTAGAAAGAAAAAATTGTATACCTATCCTCTTTTTAATGCTAATGAGTAAAAAGAAAACAACGTTCTAACTTCGAATTATAATTATATATATTAGCTAATTCAATGATAAACAAGACTCATTAACAACACATACTGGGGGTGGAACATTGTAAAAGAATACTTCTATAAAAACGTTCATTCTGAGGTTTGTTAGACAAGATCAAATGATAACGACAAATAAGATAACCACAATCAGATGTACGAATATAACCAATTCACCGTAGATGATATCTCTCGAAGCTAATTGGATCAAAGCCTTTATGACACTCGCTTGTGGATCAGAGGTTAAATATAAAATAAAATCTTTCATTTACGTGTGTATGTGTTCATAATAGAATTAATTCAAGCATTCTCTTTAATAGTCGAACCATTTCAAATTCACATTTTAACTAAGGCTCAACTTTACTAGTACTTTTCAAATCTTTAGATACTCTACAACGAATGTTACTCACTAAACTTATCTATTATAATAGCATATCTTGTAGTCATATCTAATGTTCTTAGGGCCATATTTATAAACTGATTTGACAGTCTTCTAAAGAAAAGATTGGTCAGTTGATAAATTCGAACATTAAACTTTCTCTGCTGTATTTATCCGAATTAAAAGTGTTATGTGCCTGTTTAATATGATCTGTCGCTTTATTTAAAATATATATTGTATTGTTATTAATATGGGGTTATTAAACACTATATTTCGTTTATATAATAGCTGTTAGTAAATCAGTAACTCTTTGTTAATTTAATCTAGTCATTTTATGAATGTTACTAAAGCAATATATAATTTTGTTCCTAAATATAAATTTTAATATATATTTATTCTTAAAGTTTTGTGCTGTCAGAATCTATCCAGGTTTCATCTTGTTAAGTCGCTATATTATAGATTAGGCAATGATTAAATGTATGTAAATAAAACTGTGTCTTTTATTTAATTAATCCATTAACTGAATTTTAATAGGAACCCCTTATACCGAGTTTTGCTCTCCTCATATGCGTGGGCAAAGAGAACAGTACTAAAATCGATGTAACTGAGCCAATTTCAAGGTTTTGTAACATGAAATGAAAACAAGCAATGTGTGACCTTTTTACTATTTCTGTTTCTGGTCGACAGATTTGTTTACCAGACATGTATTGTCACCATTTTTGAAATGAAGTTACGTTGTTGAGGATATAACTATTTTCTGGTTTAGCCTAAGTTAACATTTTCTTCAAATGTAGGGAAGAAAACGATGAATACGTTTGTATGTGTACGGCAGCTAGAGTGGGGTCGTGGAGTATTAAGAAATTATCGCCATTACTTATTTACCTACTGAAAGTTTTGGGATTCCTGAAGGCGGCCATCATTTTATTGGTGCGAGAGTGACGCAATATATTCAGGCAACGAGTGACAGGTAGTAACAAACTAATGTACAGACGCCAGCACCTCAAGCTACCTCAATCTGACTAATTTATTTTATAGATTTTCATCTTTATCACAAAAGCATAAGATTCACTTTCAATTGGGGAATTTTGACAGAATGGGATAGCTTGATGTGCTAGCGTCTGTACAAGATTCTTTAGTTCGAACGTTTAAATACGTGATAAAGTTACTATATTATTACTTACTCTTTGAATTATATTGTATTGAGTAAGAAATCCTTACGTTTACTATATTATATTAAATATTATATAAACATTATAATTCCTGTCCATCTGTATTCTAGAATCATCTAAAGGTGATTTTTAACAGATTTAAATAATATTAGTCTTTTCTACTGGTTTTCAACTGGCAAGCTACCTAAATGGCAATAACAATATAACTTCCATAAGTTCTTCCTAAAAACATTAAAACAGATTAGTACATATTATAGAAGTCTATTTTAGTATGCAAGTCTAAAAATCTGAAAAGTATCCTTAGTTTTTTCTAACTTTAAGCAGTAAGAGATACTGCTTAAAGTAAGAAAAAAATAAGGATACTTTTCAGTTTTTTAGACTTGCGTACTAAAATAGACTTCAAATAGACTAGGTCCAGAATCATGTAACTATTGCGATATTGCCACAATCTGTCAGTTAAACAATTAAAGCAGTACATTTTTAAGAAATCTACGTATGATTTGTATTTTAAGTTTCTTCAAAACCGATACAAAGATACTTAGGTACCTACTTAGACTCACTCAAGACACCAGTCAAACAAGTCTAGGGAGCAAGTACATTTTGAACGATAAAAAATATTCAATTAATATTTACCAAATCAAGTCAACTAAACTGGCTTCTGACTTTAAATCCTATGTTTACAACGTGTTGTTAAAAACTTATCCCTATACCTAAAAGGTAAAAAAAATAGACAAAAATTCAATTTTTGCAAATTGTGGGAAATTACGCTATATAATAACGGTATATAATACCGGCCATATAGTGTAAATAAAAAACACAATATTAGTAAGAACATAACTAGGATCTTTTTCTCATATCTAACTAGGATTTGAACATCGGGTCGATACGTGAAGCCGAACTCAATGTTCAAGGAATGGACTATCTATTTTCCCTGCTATATTATATATATGCTTATACTTATGCTCTGCATAAAATTTAATGGCAGTGTAATAAAATATACGCTTTTAAAGCATTTTAAGACCACTATGTAATGTTGCTAACTCGATGTCCCACAATTTTTGATATTACAAATAACAACTTGGCCATATATTTTTAGCAATATATAAAATGCCGAACACGTTCCAGCCAAAACGTCGTCAGACAACCTAGATTTATGTTTCCTGAATACACAAATAGCCAAGAAACCTAATTCCACCTCAGATAACAAAAATTCTAGGTATTTACCTAGAATTTTTAACGTCTCTTCACATCACAACCGTAATCATTTCACAATTTGAAAGAAATAATACACCACACAGCCTAAATAATACACTAAGAAATAATATTCTTCTACCATGATTTTGTTGGACCTATTTATTCCATTGGTTTTTTTTTTTTATCAGTCGTTGCTCCTTATCTACACATAAAAATAAACTTTAACAGAAAATTACATCTTTATAGGGTCAAAAATTTGGGCTTTGTGACGATCTGTTGCGGATTTGCTAAGACTACCTACAAAGAATACGTAGAAATTCTTTGAAGCAAATACTATAGTAATTAATAAATTCCAAAATACTACATGAAACGTTACACACACAAATAACAGTCTGTAATTCATCGGCATGGTTAAGCATCCAGGCATGCATTCAACCTATAGATGGCTACCGCCTATTTGGCGATGTATTAAAAAATTACACACGTTAAACTATGGTAGCCACTACACATACGATATAGTTATTATTTATTCGCCCAGACATGTATGTACATCTGTCAAATTTCTGTTATACTCAAACTCAAACTCATTTATTCGTGTGATTTTTGGTAATACAGGGTCTTAAAATAAACATAGTTCCTCAAAAAATCTGCCAAAAAAGGCGTACACGTTTGCTTTGATATTATACAATCTATACAATAATTTGCTATACATTTTATTTTAAATTACATAAATTTGTACTCTGGAATTACATTATTATCAAATCTATCTATCATTCAATATATTAAAATATCATATTAAGTGGCACCAAGTTTAATGTCATATTATGGTCAAAAAAAAGTAATATGTCAAAGACTTAAATATTAAATTTGTCATGAAGAATTAAATATGTCAAAATGAAATTAAATTTGAAACCCGTACAGGTCGATTAGGTGTCATTAAATACAATGTCAAGAAAACAAAATACAACATGTCATTGAATACAAATAGCTATTAGTAAATACATCTTAAATGTCATCAACTAGGAATTCGGTAATGGTATAATAGCACTTTTCAATAAGTATTATTCTTAGTTTATGTTTGAAACTAGCAAGCGGTAAATCTTTTATTACATTAGGTACTTTATTGAAAATCTTAGGTGCCATACAAAATATGCTTTTGTGCATAAGTGCGGTTTTTGCAGGTCGGAAACATAGCTCATGTCTATGTATTTGTCTTGTAGGCTTTAACCTTTGCTCAGAAGTTTTTTTAAATAAGTGAATGTTGTTTTTCACGAACAAAGCCGTCTCAAAGATGTACAAGCAGGGTAGTGTTAAGATTTTCAGTGACGAAAAATATGGTTTGCAACTGACAGTCTGTTTCAATTTGCATATAGATCCAATGCATTTTTTTTTAGCTTTGAATATTAATTCATTTTCACTGGAGTTGCCCCAGAAGATTATGCCATAACGTATTATTGAGTCAACGTACCCATAATAAGCGCTGATAACCGCAGGCTGATCTACAATTTTTCCTATTTTATATAATGCAAATGCAAATTTATTAACTTTCATTACTAACACCGATATATGTTCTTTCCATGTTAGTTGGCTGTCGATAGTGAGGCCTAAAAATTTTGTATTTTTTACTTCTTCAATTGCTTTATTTCGAAATGTTATACTAAGGTCAGGCGTGGTCATTCTTTGATGAAAGTTCATGATTTTAGTTTTGTCAAGGTTAAGGACTAATTTATTGTGTTCCAACCAGTCAACTGATTGCTCTAATGCATTGCTTATGTCATTTTTTAACTCGTTGTAATTATTTTGCTTCACAATTAAAGTACTATCGTCTGCAAACAGTGTCAATGGATAAACTATATTTTGTGGAAAGTCATTAATATAAACAAGAAATAACAGCGGACCTAGTACGCTGCCCTGAGGTACTCCACTAGAAACATAAAGTTTTTTAGATAGGTATTTTGTTTCTATTTTAGACAACTTATTTATTCGAATAATTTCTGTATAGTGTGTCCTATTATGCAGGTAGGATTTAATTAAAGAAAGGACATTTCCTCTTACACCATATGCATTCAACTTATTCAATAGAATGTCATCGAATGCCTTCGTCATGTCCATATATATGGCCGCTATAGGGTTACGCTCATTCACATTTACAGTAATAATGTCAAGAAAATCGTATATTGCCATGTTAATAGAGTTATCTTTCCTAAAACCTTTCTGTTCTTTAGCAAACATTTTCATTTTTTCAAGATAGTCGTAAAGGGCTTTATATATAACTTTTTCCAATATTTTAGAAAATACCGATATTAGTGCGATTGGTCTATAATTTTTAATATCTATTGAATCATCTTTTTTTAATATGGGTTTTATAATTGTATTTTTTAGCCCATTAGGATATATCCCACTGCATATAGAGAGATTAATTATATAGCTGAAAAGGGGTGATATTTGTGCAGACGCAAACTTAAGAACTTTAGTTCTTATATCGTCATATCCAACACTGTTTGTATTCTTTAAGTCATTAATAATGTTATAGACTTCGTTAGGTGCAGTAACGGCTAGAAACATCGACTGTTTACAGTAAGGCAGTTTACTTTTATTTATACTCTTCTTTAATAAATTCGATGATTTGTGTGCTTGATTTATAAAGTAATTATTAAATGCATCAGCTATGTCATCCGGTTTAGTTAATCTAATTCCGTCATGATTTATTTCCTTTATGTAGTCTTTCAATACAGTAATTCTATTTTCATTAATTATTTGCCACGTTGTCTTGGACTTACTTTTATATGAAGTTATTCTGTGTTTATTTTTAGCTAATTGCGTCAACTTTATAATTTTCTTAAAACTGGTAGAATATATTTTTAATTTAGTTATGTTATTTCTAGTTGGATCATAGACTCATGATGCCATAATAACTGCCGCTTTTTATGACTACAGTTTTTTATGCCATGTGTTATCTAGTTCGGTTTCTTTATTGACTTAACTGTTTTTAGGATAACCGGAAAACATAAATTATAAAACAATCGGAACAAATCCAGATTTTCAACTTTATCACATAAGCATAAGGTTCACTTTCAATTGGGGAAATTTGACAGATTGGGGTTGCTTTATGTGCTGGCGTCTGTACAAGTGGCCAAAGTAGATATCTATAATTGATCAATATATTCTGTCAATATAAGGCGAACTAATTTTACGGAATAATAAAAACTAAAGTTTTATAAATATAAAAAATAAATAATTAATAATAAATATACACAACGTAAGATTTTAAATAGCTCGTAGAACCGACGTGACAGCCACTGGGTCAGATCAGTTCTCGAGTAGCGACTACGAATCAGAAGATGCAGCATGCACAGGCCCCCTTCAAGACTCAAGACGTACCGATTATCGGATAGCACAAGACCGGCAATTGTCTGTCCGGAGATCTTTGGGGAGGCCTATGCTATGTGTGAAGATTCAAAAATAATACTTAAAATATCCGAGAACGAGGATCTTGCAAGCAGCACGGGATCGGCCATTGTGGACATCCTTCTGAGAGGCCTATGTTCAGCCGTGGACGTCTTTCGGCTGACTACTATATGCGGAGGAAATTCGATAAAAAGTTTTACCTGCACGGTTTTGAAACAATCTAATAAGAATTCATTTTAAATTTTAATAAGTCTACAACATATCACACTAATATTATGAAGGCGAAAGTTTGTGAGTGTGTATGTTTGTTACTTCTTCAAATCTAAACGGCTGGAGTGATTTTAATAAAATTTGATATGGAGTTAACTGACATTCTAGGAGTTTAACGCGAGTAAAACCGCTGGGCACAGCTAGTATTTTAAAAAGGTAAGAAAATGTTTTGTGTAATATGTATTTCACACGCAAATATGTGGTAGAAGCCAGGGTAGGAATCTACTCCAAATGTACGTATGCAAATCGTGAAATCCTTTTCCCTTCCGGTGTTGTTGTATCCGAATCATAAAATGGCTTTTGTCATTGCACTGCAGGGACTGTGATTTATTAAGGTCGGTTATGGGAACATCATTTCCATAGAGCCTCTAGAGACCAATCGATTGAAAGGGAAATGGTTACGAGTAACGAGGGTGATATTTTATTTTATTTTCACTTTATTTTTAAAGGCACTTATAGGCTATATATAGAACAGGTTGAATTTTAGCTAGAAAACCGGCCAAGTGCGAGTCGGACTCGCGCACGAAAGGTTCGTACCATTATCTACGTGAAAAAAATTCATGTTTGTTGTATGGGAGCCCCCTTAAATATTTATTTTATTTTGTTTTTTAGTATTTTTTATTATAGCGGCAACATAAATACATCATATGTGAAAATTTCAACTGTCTAACTATCACGGTTCATGAGATAGACAGACGGACAGATAGACAGACAGACAGCGAAGTCTTAGTAATAGGCGGGACCCTATGTTTTACACATTGGGTATGGAACCTTAAAAAGCAGGATGAACTCACATAATTTTCACCTGAATATAAATATCTTGAACGCAAGACTTAATAATAATAAATGACTTTTATTATTTATTGTTAGTTTAAGTATTTGCTATTGATTTCTCTGCTTTAGGTTTATTATTTTTCATACCTAAGCAAGTTTTGTTTCTAATGACTATCAATAATAACATTGTATTGAAAAATAGTAGGTAGCTAAGATTTGTACGCCTATTGTTGACATTGGCACTAAGAGAGGTAGAGCACAGTGTTTATTCGCTCGAAGAGCAGCCCGACTGGGAAAGTACCTTCATCTTACAGAAGGCATTCCTTAATAATATAGTTGGTAGTGCTCCTGCCTACGAAGCTGGTTGTCCTGGGTTCGAATCCCGGTAAGTGCAAATATTTGTGTGATAAGCACGAATATTTGTTTCTGAGTCATGGATGTTTTCTATGTATATAAGAATTTATCTATCTATATAAGTATGTATATCGTCGCCTGGTACAAGCTTTGCTTAGTTTGAGGCCAGGATGATATGTGTGACATTGTCCCTAGATATTATTAACATTTAAAATTTTTATGTTGTGTTTCTACGTGTGAGTAAGTTCATCGGAGTGGGGGGAAGGGTCAGCAACGGGTCCATATTGGCTCAACTAAAGTTCTTTACCCGAAATTGTTCTTACTAACGATTTGTAATCCGATTTTCATCCTAAAGTTTTCATTCATACTATTTGTAGTGCTACTGGCAATGTTTATGACAGTCATGTTTCTGAAAATTGTAATTAATAATATCATTTATGTAAGTATATTTAAACTTCTATTATTTTTTATCATCACGCTTTTATCCATAAACATAATTACCATAATATTTACACTCATACTCAGAAAGTGTATATACATATAATAAAATCGTAAGAAAGTCAAACAGGCACTGAATAGTTTTAAAAAGGATACTTGGGGCGTGATCTACAATCGATATAGAAGCCAAAAATATAGTTTTTAGAATTTTTGTCTGTTTGTATGTTCGGGCTAAACTCAAAAAGGTCTGCATGGATTTACTTCAAATTTTGCATGAATATTACTAAGAGGTTGGGTCAACAAATATTATCACCTACGGGGGAGGAGCTGATATAATTTATAAAATTTAACGTGGGAAAAACCGCGGGGTACAGCTAGTAAAAAATATATGTGGGTGGAAGATGATAGTAACTAGCGCTCGGCGGCCGCTGCCGCGGCACGCTCGCTACGTTCGCTCGTTTTCGCGCACTAAATGGTCGCAGTTCTAACCTAACCGAACCCAAATTATTTCATAAAAGTACAAAGAAAGATATGATTTTGAATAATAGTGTAAAAGATGGTTATGTTGAGAAAATATAGGAAAACAGATTAAAGTATAATAGATGTTTATTGCTACTGACATAGTGAATTTGAATGCTTCGGAATTATGAACATTAGAGACGTTAGGAATTGTGATTGTTAGGATGAAAAATGTTAGGAAGAACATTTTCGAATTTCCAATTATGGGAGTTGAAAATTTAGGTGAACTTTGGCGCACCCGTCAGTAACATTTGTTTGCTGACTGTTAAAGGCCGGCAATTCACCCGCGACTTCTCTGGTGTTGCGAGTGTCCATGGGCGGCGGTGATCACTTACCATCAGATGACCTACTTACTCGTTTGTCGCTATCTAATATAAATATATAAAAAAAACATATGAAACTACTATTTCGTTTTCTTAGAAAACCTATTTTCTTGACCATGTATCGTTCACTGCTGGACATAGGCTTCCACCAAAGGTCGCCATCAAGTTGCCATTTGGAGGTTGCACCATAGTCACCGCGTTTGGCATGCGCCCTGGCGACTGCTGTTGGTACTGTTGGTGGAAGTAACTACCCAAATGGCGCCACAGCCCGACTGCCTGGTACTATCCTACTACCTTAGTCACCCGTAATGCTTCGACCCAAGTAACCCTAATAAAACCCTAAATAAAAATTATTAATTAATTATTATTTTATTGCATTTTTGTGACATTTTTTAATAATGATAATAATAATAACTACCGTGTAGGAGGCCTGCCCACGCTGCGTCTTCCGGATCGTGGTCGCCACTCGAGAACCTTTCTGCCCCATCGGCGGTCAGTTCTACGAGCTATGTGCCCTGCCCACTGCCGCTTTAGTTTGGCAATTCTTTGGGCGACGATCTTGTGCGGGTCGCGGGAAGCCCGGAGGATGCTATTTGTCCAGCAGTGGACGTCTTTCGGCTGATTTGATGATGAATAATAATAACTGTACATTCACATGTTCGACATGGTGAAAATATTGGTTTGAACTGGTCACTAACTTGAATACCGACTGTCGCAAGACATTAACATGAATTTTCACCTATGTTCTATCTAATTTGCACGCTTTTGTACTCAACATGATAAACGAATAAATGTATATCTATCTCTATATTTTACTTTATCAGCTGGAACAACAGCTTTACGTGCTTACCGAGGCACGGACAAGTAAAATATAAGGTTGGGGGTCAAATGCTACACCTGGAGCTCCGGCCGTAGCATTTGATCACGGTTCTATCGTAGTTACGATTTTTGGATTAAAGAATAAAATGTTGGTATCAACATTTATTTGGGGAAGTATGCCGTTCTTTCACTCTTTGAAGAGCTGAAGCAAGCTTAATCTTGTACTACCTGTCTCCACAAAATGAGTAGACAAGTCTTTATAAGGCAGTGTATAATTAGAATTTGCAATTCAGAGGTAGAATTGCAAATTCAAATTCTACCTCTATATTGAATTTCAAACACAAAAGTAAAAAATATACAGTAGATGTAAAAAAAATCTGTTGCTTTGGTTCGGACAGGATATAATATGTGAGCTTTATATTGATCAAAAGTGTGAAGATATCACTTTTACGGGGTAACGCATATTCACGTTATTTCCTCTTTCTTTGATTTACAACTTTCAAAATCTTTTCTGCATTACGTTATTCTAGCAAAGTCCCCCATAACTCAAATCTCAATTTACATACAAGTCAGTGATGTAGCACGCGTTCCTGATTCGGAATATCAGATATGCCGGGTGTGAGGAAGAGCCTTGCGCCAACATATCTGGATTGCCTTGATATCATCATTTTGTACTGAATAAACTAGCAGTCTACAATCTGAAGTAGCTTTACATGGAAGTCAGTACTATTATTGCTGTTTATTGTATACACATTACAATATAGGTACATTATTAGTTATTTTTATTACAAACTTCAATGCGCAACCGTCATATTTTTTTTATTCATTCTGCGTATATCGCATTCAAATAAATTTATATCCCAAAGACCTAAATACACGAGTGACATTAGTGCGCGCCTTAACTCTGAACAAAGAGACGGAGATTAAATAAGAATTTTCATTGTAAATAGTTAAGAAGTGGAATGCTCTGCCAACCTCTGAGAGCTACTATTTGGCTCCATTCAAAATAACTATCAATATATATCTATAGCACATCCATGTTTAATCCCACATCGATCCCATCAGGTGATATAGCTCAAACTGCATTACCAGACTTTTATAAGAAAAAAAATAGCACAATACATGGTGAATGATGCATTGAATTGAGTCATTACGGCTTTTTCATTCGGAAAAACTTACGAAATCTTTTATGATGAGTTTTTATTTCTAATTCCGTTTCAAAACGACATATTTATCAACTATATCTCATAAAGGTAGTAGTTGTAGTTAGGTAGGTACTCATCTCTTTAATTTTGTTGTTTTTAATTCCTTTCTTATCTGTTGACCTAATTATTGAAATGAAAACTTAGGCGCGTTGAGCACTTTTTCTTTGCACAAAAATGATAGAACTCGCGTCATCGCCACGTCACGCTTCCCATGAGCTATATGTATTACGATTATATTAGATTTTTAGATTATACTAGCTGACCCGACAGACCTTGTCCTGTCTTAACGATGACTATTAACGCACGCTATCTGTCAATACTATGTCAAATAAAAAAAAGTTACATTAAAAAAGGTTATATTGTCCAAAGCGCTAAGGTTAGATTAGTAGTACTAATAATATTTGGTTGTGAAGTATTCTTAAATTTTCTTATTTTCCGCGCAATTTTAAACTCTTTTTTTTACATAAGAACCTTCTCCTGACAATGACAAACACAATAAAAAAAGAGATAGTGAAATCGCTCCAGCCGTTCACGCGTGATGTCGTGACAACGGAAAACGGGTTTAATTTTTATATATATATAGATTATTTAGATTATAAGTGTAAAAAGTAGTTTCTACTTCTATTGGCAGGCCCCATACCTGCGCCGCATGTTTTTTATATCGGCAAATGATCTAACAATCTCCAAACTGTCTGACTGCATGTGTGGCGCAGCGGCTAAGACAGTCGCCTCGCCGCTTCGTGTCTCGGGTTCGAGTCCCGCGCCGGACAACTATTTGTGTGACTCATAAATAGTTGTTCTGAGTATGGATGTATTTTTTATACTATTATATGTTTGTAAAGTACCCCGCGACACAGGCATTAGATTACATAAAGCGGGCGTAGTGTTTAAAAAACTAAACTAGTAACGGCAATCTACTACACTTTATGTCAATCTGTTGTATCATACTTTGTCCAGTACACAGTATGATAAGAAAATCTGGGGTGGAGCAGCAGCTTTTCATTTGAAAGTCCTAAAGAGTGCCCAGAACAAAGCTTCACAAACCCATCAGACTTGCTACGGATTTGTTTTTCCAGGAATATCAGATATTAAGCATCAGAAGGATGTTTGTACAAAGTGCTATTCTTGAACACCACAAAGATATACCTAGTATATTAGACTTATCCCATATGGCAAAACAACAAATCATGAAAATTCACGTAGTGCCTGTGAAAACCGCCTTCGCACAACGTTTTACGTCGTTATGAAACCATACCTGTATAATAAATTCAAAAAACTATATAAAATAATATTTCTATCACATACTGAAGCAACAAAAATAAATAATTCTACTTTTCTGCACTAGTCGTATCAACACACGGAAGAAATAAATGTTAATTATCCAAACTAGCTGTACTTATTTACATATATTTACTTAGAGGCTAATTTTATTATCTTTAGCATGGTACCACACACTACACAATCTGAAATGTATTTAATTAAAGGAAAACTCCTCACAAAACAGGTTCCGCCTAGTGTGAGGTGTTTTTTGTAACGCTAAATGGTGTAATGTTTGTCTTCTTTAATATATTAATATTATTATTAAAAAATATTAAACACAACCCTAAAAGTATAGGAAAGGTACCTTAAAATATAAGATATTGTGCGCTCGGTTTCGTTTTATATCAATTTGCGTGGGGCTGACTCTTACACCCTGTATGATAATATCTTTGATAATATCCGGTTATCCGTGTTCACCCGGATATTGATTCGGTAACAACACTTTTGGTCACGTCATGTAAAATTTGGGTTACAGTGGGATTGCTGTAAATTGTCACAACGGAAAGAAGAGAAACAATTTCAGTCATATAATGAAACCTCAATGGCAATACAGCAATATAGTATATGGAATCATTGCGACGTGGCGGAAGGATATAACCGAATTTATTGTACTAGTAACGGTATGGAGTTTTATTGTAGGTAATTAGATTTGTTTTAACGAGAAGTCGTTTATTGTACTAAAAGTAGAGCGGCTTATACAGTGCGTATACAATTTCTTGGCTCTCGTCTGATCTTTGCTACTCTCGTAAATAACATTTCGCGTGACGTAGAATATCGTCACCCTATCTTATCCCGTGGGGGCGTAGAAATGGTCTCGAGGGAATATCTACCAGAGAACGGGTAGCAGCGTTTTTCTGTGAATTTTGATTACTGCGATCGCCAACCCGTCTGCCAAGCGTGGCGATTATGGCATATCCCCCGATTCTTTGGGGAGGCTTTTGTCCAGCAGTGGACATTATTTAGCTAATATAGTGGAACATATCACGCAATCATATTGAACAAACTTATAAATTATTATAAAGAAAATAAAAAAAATACAGACTAGGTAAATAGCCCATATTTGTACTTACGCGCTATGTTAGTAAATGATAGAATAATGCATAATACAAACAATGTTAAGCGCTTAAGTGCTTGGTCACTCTATAAATGATTAAACGCTAATTTGTTTTTTATAACCTGCCCAGGCCAAAAACTCGGCGAGCTGCAGTAAGGGTGGTTCCTAGAGTGTGTTCTGAGGTCACATCGAATATACTTGGCAGCATAGTGCGCAAACTTAAAGTGTGTCAAGCTAAAGTTGGCACACTATGTCTCAGTTACCTGCCGTTTGTGCCACCGCAGTTTGCTGGTTTATGGTGCACGTAGAGTTTTTATAGTCGGTCATAGTCGGAATACCTATTTCTGAAGAAAGTATTTTTTTTCTTTTCTGCCAGAAAGGTAATGTGGTTTAATCGGGATAGGTATTTGCTTGGTTGGCCTAGAAAATGGGCGCCCGACATATATATTTCTTATAATGTTAATAATATAGTGTGTTTCATTTTATGGAGAAAAGTCCTTCTTCGTGCAATGAAGTGACCATTTAGTATTACATATTCACGTCATTGTTTGACGGGCCCATTGGCGTGGTTGCCCTATCAACCACGCCAATGGGCTCGTCAAACAAATGTGTATAATGCATGCCTTTCACGCCGCAGTTTCGATTCCCACCCAAGACAGATATTAATTTGTGTGCATGAACATGTCTATTCGTCCTGAGCCTCGGTGTAATTATCTATATAAGTATGAATTTACAAAAGAAAAGCAGTATATGTAGTATATCAGTTATCTGGTATATCCATAGTACAAGCTCTGCTTAGTTTGGGATCAGATGGCCGTGTGTAAATAATGTCCCAGGAAATTATAATATTTAATATAATATTTACTTAGTACAGTCCACTTGCACCACTTCGGTGAATATATTTCGACCTACTCAACGTCTTAATTACGTAGGCAGTAAGTGCAATATTAGTACTGCATGTGTATCCACCAATGTGTCGTAGACTACATAACAATATCTGTAAAATAAATAAATAAAAAAGGTTTTTATTCACGTAGACTTTAAAAAAGCGTGTTTACTAGAAGTACACAATTTAGCTCGACTTATAAACATGCCGCGAAACGAACGAGTAAACGAGTGTAACGATTACTATATATTACCAATTATTTCTTTTTCTAGCTCTAGTTTGGTTGACTTTCATAAATATATACAGGGTTACAGATTCAATCGGATTTTTTTTTTAATTGTAGACTCATAGTCAGTCTCACCTCTCACCGATCCATAACTGTTCAGCGAGGTGAAGATGCTACACGGCAGTTCATGGAGGGGTCACCACCATAGTGGACAAATTTTTGAGCATCTCCTGGCTTCACACGGAACATTAACCCATGCCGGAGACCTACCATATACTACCAAATACTTAACCACTGTCCTTATGATGAAGAATATATATCTAATTATTAATTGTGTCATTATAATGGTTGCTAATGATGTATAATCAGAATAATCAGCAATTCATTGAACGCCAATAGTGACAACGTACATTTATATTCGTTTATGCCTTCATGGCACAGTGCCAATAACTGTACTAATGAACTAGTTCGCAAGCTGATAGTATCTACGTTCCATCTGACTTCATTAGCTGGTTCGACATCGGGAAATTTGAATTTTGTAGTTCGTGGGATGTCATTTTTAGGGTTCCGTAGCCAAATGGCAAAAAACGGAACCCTTATAGATTCGTCATGTCCGTCCGTATGTCACAGCCATTTTTTTCCGAAACTATAAGAGCTGTACTGTTGAAACTTGGTAAGTAGATGTATTCTGTGAACCGCATTAAGATTTTTACACAAAAATAGGAAAATAATAATAAATTTGGGGGTTCCCCATACATACAACTGAAACTCAAAAAAAAAATTTTCATCGTAGCCATACAATACATGTGAGGTATATGGATAGGTCTTCAAAAATGATATTGAGGTTCCTAAAATTATTGCGCGAGAGACACTTTCAAAGTGGAAAAATGAGTGTCTCCCCCCCCCCTGTAACTTCTAAAATAAGAGAATGATAAAACTAAAAAAAATATATGATGTACATTACTATGTAAACTAACAACGAAAATTGGTTTGAACGAAATCTAGTAAGTAGTTTTTTTTTAATCGCCGTAAATCGTAAACCGCAATTTACCTTTCATTTAATCAACCGAAATACTTGGTGCTGCGGAACCCTTCATGGGCGAGTCCGACTCGCACTTGGCCGGTTTTTAATTCTTATTAGGTTAGGGAAGTTCTTGTAGTTCAAGCTTCTTAGCTAAGTTTGGCCGCTTGGTCGCCGGCCCATAAAGAATATCAGGGACCCCACATAACATCCCGTGGGTGTCATAAAAGGCGACTAAGGGACAAACCAGGTACCTGTGTACTAGCTACCACCTTACTGTGGTCGCTAAGTCGCTTGCCAAGCGCGGTAACTACGGCAAACCTCTCGAAATGACAAAGTAATAAAGACATTTGGGAGAGGCCTTTGTCCAGCAGTGGACAATATCAAGCTGATGATATCAATTCGACTAAATAATAATATCTAGGGACAATGCCACACAGATCAACCTAGCCCCAAACTAAGCAAAGCTTGTACTATGGGTACCAGGCGACGATATACATACTTATATAGATAGATAAATACTTATATACATAGAAAACATCCATGACTCAGAAACAAATATTCGTGCTCATCACACAAATATTTGCACTTACCGTGATTCGAACCTAGGCCACCAGCTTCGTAGGCAGGAGCACTACCAACTAGGCTACGGTGACCGTCAAATATAATGTATTTTTTTGTATGTATTTTTATATGAACCAACTTAAAAAGAAGAAGTATATCAATTCGACTACATGTCTATTAGTCTTTTTTGTTTTGTATGTTCTCAATTTCGTGTGAAACTATTTTATAATTTACTTTTTATTCGGTAGGGAATGTTTGACGATCTTGCATGAATCTCGGGAAGCACAAGACCGGCCATTTTGGAGATACTTGAAGGAGTCGTTTGTCCAGCACTGGACGTCTTTCAGCTGAAATGATGATGATGATCGAATGGTTGGAATGGCCTCATATTAACATTGCTAAAATCGATCTTGACAAAGAAAAGTAAAAGTAGATTCTATGTTTTTAAAGCGTACTGTACCGTAAACGTACGGTCACCGTCACCGTAGCCTAGTTGGTAGTGCTCCTGCTTACGAAGCTGGTGGTCCTGGGTTCGAATCCCGGTAAGTGAATATATTTGTGTGATGAGCACGAATATTTGTTTCTGAGTCATGGATGTTTTCTATGTATTTAAGTAGTTATTTACCTATCTATATAAGTATGTATATCGTTTCCTGGTACCCATAGTACAAGCTTTGCTTAGTTTGGGGCTAGGATGATCTGTGTGACATTGTCCCTAGATATTATTATACATATTATAAAGCAGTCATTGTTAAGGCTTATGGTTTATACTGCCGTGTGGTTTCCGACCCAGAAAGAGTTAATAATAATAATAATAATAATAATAATAATCATTTATTATCAGGCATCTAATGGCCCATAGATATATACCTTACAGACTAACATATATAAAATATATACAAAAAGTGTTAGTATATAGGGCTTAAGACTATGTTAGTAACACTTCACTTTGCACTTATTGTCTTTGTGCTGTCCTGTGGCACTTGTCCGCGGAAGCGACGGAACACCACGTCCTGCGGCCAAAAGTCCTCATCCATGACGCGGGGCAGAAAGTTAAAGTTAAAGGAACCTTCCCATACTACTGGCATTGCCGTTGGCAAACACCAGGTAGTCAGGTAGCAGCGCCTTCTGTATTAGCTACCTCGTTGGTCTAGCGGTAGGGTGCTCACCCGCAGAGAACGAGGTCCTAGGTTCAATTCCCGGGTCGGCCTAAAAGTGATTTTAGGACTTTTCTGTAAAAAGAAAAATTGCTCAGTATCAGCACGAAGTCTGGGAGTAGGCGGAATTATACCCCCGTGCCTCGGAGAGCACGTAATGCCGTCGGGCCTGTACCTGACCTCTTTCCGGTCGTGTCGCTTGGCGTCCCATCGGATCATGAGAGTGATGGAATAGAAAGTGCTCCTGTGTTTGCGCACACACTTGTGCACTATAATATGTTCCGCGCAGATGACTAGTCTCTATTGAGACTGGCCACCGTGGCCGAAAGTCGGCTAGGAGGACATTATTATTACTAGCCACCACGGTCATCAACTCGCATGTCAAGCGTGTTTAGGTTTCGAGGGCGGACCAAAAATTGGTATTGGAATTCTTAGTAGCAGCCAGGAGTCAAGAAACGGATGGTGTTTAACCCTCGTCTTGGAAAACACGGAAATCTTCATTTTTCTAATCTCATCCCTGTGCCTCGGGGTAATTTTCAAATATATAATAGACGGATTTGCCATAGGATTTGGCAAGAGTAATAATGAGACAACAAGATGGTATTTTAGTCTGATTTATTTAAGATATAAAAAGGGTTTAAATACTAATGTTGTACGTGTAAAATACTGTCTTATTTTATCGCTAAGCTCAATCAATAAATGTGCCTTATCTGAATACGTGATATTATGTGCGATATCATCCAAAGTCAGAACAATTATATATGGGTTACACAAATAGTTGTCCGGCGCCGGAATTGAACCCGGGACATCAAGCGACGAAACGACTGTCTTAGCGGCTGCGCCACACGTGCAGTTAACCGCTCTTGAACCTAAATTATCTTCCGTCGTATCTGTAAGTTCATCCTATCAGAACATGAGGGGAGGAATAGAGTGTGCACATGTGCTGCGCACACATTTTTGCCACAAAATTTTAAATGACCACACAGATGCCTAGTCTTCATTGAGAGTGTCCTTGGCCAAAATTCAATCAATCAACCAGGAAGACATTATCTAAGTTTATTAGACACGGCTCAAGAATCTGCTTCCAACATAATGAAACGGTACGGCTAAAGTATTTTATACTCAAAGCCTATACATATAAAGTTGTTTATTCAGTAACATGAAAAAATACGACAGGATATCCGTCTAGAGGAAATAGATTCTCAGAAATCTTAAATCAGTTAGTGTGCACAATAACTAGTAAAAGACTATCGAGTTTGTCCACTTGAAGTGCGGAACTCAATAATAGGGGATCGGGTAGATTGTGAATTTATTAGAAAGAGACTTAGTAAATAAACAGACACAAATACAATTCGGAAACCAAGCAATTATTTAAAATTGGTTGATAAACTGGTCAGATATATGCTTAGCTTATACTAATAGATTATCGCTTAACGTGGTTGGCAACGTTGCCTTTCACGGCCCTGTCATGGGTTTTTGGCGATTCCCATCCAGGACCGATATTTGTGCGCATGAACATGTAGGTATGTTTGTCTTGAGTCTGGGTGTAATGTGTAAAGTATGAATTTATAAAAAAAACGCTGGTGTCGGCGACGCGCTGCAACGTACTCGGTTCGGAGCTGCACAATTTCGGCCGACCACCAATACTGCAAGCCTCGTCTGTCACCCGAACGGATCCGAGGCATCGATATGTCACAGACGCGAGACATGAAGCCCCGGAACCAGTCCGCATCTGAATTGGGATCGGACGGGATCCTCTCTTCACCCTCATCGATACTCCAGTCGATGGCGATGGCAGCAGCCGCCAGCATGTCGCGGTCGATGCGGCGCAGGAACCAGCACCGCGGCGGGACTAATCTACTGCGATCAGGGCCACCTCGGGGTAGACGGAAGGCCACGCTGAAAATGATATGCCGATGATCCGACAGCGTGGCCACTTCTTCCGCAACTCTCCACCCCGAGACCAAGTGCATGGCCGAGGGAGTCGCCCACGTCCCTCGTGGTTCAGTCAATACCTGTGCGCGGTGGCAGGGAGATTCGATCGTCGACTTGACGTGGGCGACTCCGCAATTCGGGGAGATGTAGCAGCCCACCACGACTGCTGTTCCCCACTCCACGACAACGAATCCGGGCCCCTTGGCCAGGAGTGTGCAATGGGGGTTGCGTTCCCCCCCTGCCCAATATATGGCGACGAGACCCTCATCCGCCCCAAACCAACGAGCGTGGTCGGGAAAGGAGTGAGGCACTGCCACTATCGCTAGGGCAACCGAATACTCAGCGATCGTCTGCGCAAGAAGAGCTTACGCAGCGATGCAGTGCAGCAAAATAAGTTGGGAGGGAAAGAATGTTCACACCTCCATTTACACCCCGACGGGGCCAGAGCCCAGTTCATTGGACCGCGACGAGAGCGTACGTGGCAGGACGTCCCGCTCCTCTCCATTTTGCCGGCGTACATCAACCGCTGCCTAGACGATGATTAGCGGGCCTACCAAGGTCGGCACACAATGCGGGCACGCGCTGTGCGTTCCTTCGCCTATTGGCTACAGACGAAGCACGACGTGCTCCGATCACACCCCGTGCACCGGATCTTGACGTGCCCCTTCTCCAGGCAGCAATTTACAAAGCCCTAGTAATAAAGTCTAACCCTGCAAACACATCATACGTTTATACCCACACACTAACTCTACCTAAAATAACTCGTAATATTTAGTGAGCAAACAGTTGACCGCACACGTCATTATTGTTAGCACGCTGTTTGCTGTCTAGAACATTTCCACTAACGGTGGTGGGTTTAAGTACAATAATGTACATGCGTAAATGAGTTTATGGAGTGATATGTGTATATTTCTCGTTAAAACAAAATTTTGTACAAATAGTTATGCTGATAAATCTGATTTGAGAAACTTTGATATATATCTTGTACAATAATGCCCCCCGCATTGGAAATTGCGGTCAGGGTTGGGTTCCATGACCGAAATTTTATTATATATATTATAGTGTATGTGCTCAATCATAGGTGCACTTTGAACTTTTCAATTCCCTCTCTCTTAGTATCTGATGTGACGACTAGCCGACACGACCGCAAAAAAGTCAGTAACGGGACCTTACAGGCTTTTACGGGCTCTCCGGGGCACGGGAGGGTAACACCAGTGACCTACATATTTCAGGCCGATGCTGAGATTTTTTCTTAACCGGCAAATGCCGACCGGGATTTGAACCCAAGACTTCATTGAACACGCGACCGCTAGAGTAACGAGTCTTCCAATGAATGATACTTAGTAACTAAAGGTATAATGTCCACCTGGTTGAATTTCGGCCACGGCGGCCTGTCTCAATTAGGCTAGCCAACTGCGCGGGACGGCTAGTCGACACGAACGAAAATAGGTCAAGTACAGGACCGACGGCTTTACGTGCTCTCAAAGGCACACACCCCTGTGCCTTGGAGAGCACGTAAAGCCGTCGGTCCTGTACTTGACCTATTTTCGTTCGTGTCGACTAACCGCCAACTCCCAGGCTTCGGGCAATTTTCTTAACAGAAAAATCCCTAAATCACGTATTAGCCCGAATCGGGATTTGAACCCAGGACCTCATTATCAGCGGTTCAACACGCTATCGCTACAATAACGAGGCTTTCAATAAATAAGAGTGAAGAATTTTAGAACCAGATACTATTGTTGATAGGTTGATTGTTGCCTATCGCATTAAGTCTACTTATATACAATATTTTTAGGATTAAACAATAAATTTACTAAAAAAAATAGACAAATTGGAAGAAGACAACGTTTTAATGAAGTTTATGAGTAATTACAAAACTTAAATAACACGCACTTGTTTATAATAATTAACGATAAATCAAATTAGCAATTACACACTCATTAATTAACACTTGCCCTTGAAAATAACGGTTACGTAACTTCCAAACGGACAGCGACGATTCTGGAACGCTTGCTTCTGCACACCGTGACCGCTGAGAGGCAAATGGACGAGCAGCTAGTCCGCCTGACTTATATAGTCAACGCCAGGTGAACGAATGACGTAATGAAGCTGTTCCTCACAATATTTTAACTTATTTACTATTATTTCGTACTGAAGTGTTAAATTACTAAAGTAAAAACAAAAGCAAACTGCCACTTTAAAAATTGGTGATACGGAATTTAGTTCATATTGACAAACTCGCTGAAATATCCGAATCCAACTTTTCGCGCAACGCTTTCAAATCCTGTCAAATCGCTTTTTGAAAGCTTGAAGTAGAGAGAAAATTTCAATGAATGGGAAGTGAAGCAATCACTCGCTTCGCTTCAATTCATACTATTTGAAATGTTCATCTGCGAACCGGACTTTGATTAGAAGCACAAAGTCGTCATAAGCCAACATCAAAGCAACCGCAATATGGCAGTACAGCAATACATAAGCCCTCAGAGCGTGATGCAGCTTCGATGTACAGACGCCAGCACATCAAGCTACCCCAGTCTGTCAAATTTGCCCAATTGAAAGTAAACCTTATTCCTTTGTGATAAAGTTGAAAATCTATAAAAGAAATTTGACAGCCTGGGGTAGCTGGATGTGCTGGCGTACTGTACACACAAAATAGTTATATGGACCTCTCTACGGTAATCTCACGAACGTTAGAACTTTTATCCGTAACTTTTTAAAGGGAACGAGGCGTATTTACAATAGACAAAAGTAAAAGATAATGCTTTAAAAAATATTTTATGAATCATCATCATCATATCAGCCGAAAGACGTCCACTGTTGGACAAAGGCCTCCCCCAAAAACCTCCACAATTGCCGGGCTTGCGCTGTTCGCATCCAGCAGTTTCCAGCGACCGGCACAAGATCATCGGTCCATCTTATGAATAAATTACATAAATGTTAAATACATATAAATCGGAAAGCTACGTAACATCTTCTCGTCCCAGATACCGCAGTGTCTCAAGTCGATCTTCGATAAGTGTGTTTCCAGTAATGACTTACGGAACAGAGACGTGGTCGCTCACTATGGGCCTTGTCAGACGGCTCAAGGTCACCCAAACAGCAATGGAAGGGCTATGCTTGAAGTTTCCCTGCGAAAGGGAGGAAAACATAATTATAAAGGAATAGAAGAGATTAATGAAATAAACCCAACTGAAAGCAAAACCTATGACAATGAAAAAGTTATCGAAGTCACTAAACTAGCCATACCCGATTGCATTGAGCCTATCATATTTTTTTTTCAAAACCATACAATTAGAAACAAGCTACTTATAAATGATTAAAATTGTAACATAAAGTAACAACCAACAGTAAAAAATGTTAACTCTTTTAAGTCTACCTACAGATCAATATTAACTGCACATGTGGCTTAAGACAGTCGCCTTGCCTCTTTGAATTCCGAGTTCGGTTCCCGCACATTACAACTTTTTGTGCGACCTATAAACAGTTGTTACGAGTCTAGATATATTTTATGTCCGTAAATCTATACATCTATACAAATAAATAAAATTGGAGTGTCTGTTTGTAATATTGAAATAACCGGTTTTTACTACATAAATATGAATATATATACGGTACATACACCAAAATAACATTTTTTACAATTTTTGTCTGTCTGTCTGTCTGTTTGTTCCGGCTAATCTCTGAAACGGCTGGACCGATTTGGACGGGACTTTTATTGGCAGGTAGCTGATGTAATAAGGAGTAACTTAAGCTACTTTTATTTTAGAAAAAGTCATTTATTTTACAAAAAAAAATAAAAAAACAAAATAAACTAATTAACACGCGGACGAAGTCGCGGGCACAGCTAGTTTAAAATATTTGTGCAGTATCCCGCGACACATGTCTTTAAAAAAAAGAAAAAAATACGGTGACTGAATAAACTTATTTACAGTCTTTAATTATCTAAAAGAATACAAGCGAATTCAAATAATGTTATCAGTTTACGTTACTCTGTCCCTTACTTCCTGCGTTTTACCAGTAAGTCGATTATAAAACATCACATTCACTAAAAAACGACCTAAATATGTCATAATAAAAACAAAAACAATCCATAACACGCATTGTTTATTAGATTCCGATCGTATCAAGGTACCAATCGTACCCACCATAAATTATTACCTACCATTTAGACCAATGATTTTCAAACTTTTCCACGGATCTCCCAGGGGTCAACACATTTCACTAATCACACAATATAATACGTAGGTATAGATAAGCGTTGAACTATTCTAATTGTGTTAGTGGCAAATGTAGTTGCATAATGAGAGCCAAATGACGTCTTGTGTTGTATGCTAATAAGGTTGGTATTAGTATAAATAGTTTATGAACACTCAACACACCACTCTCGGCGTATATCTTATCTGTACTGTTTCTATAGAGTTCTAATAGCTGCGCGCTGAACCCTCTCCTCTTGGGGCATAATTTCCACTGCTGGTAACCATATAACTACATTAAGAGTGATTAACAAAGTGCATTATATACCTACTTCAGCGTATGTGAATCAGGTGTTCAATACGTAGAAAGAAGTTTCTCTGTCTACGGTTCAATATGTGTAAATTTGTTTGCCGACAATTCCCTAGATGGCGTTACTGTCGAAATAGATGGCGGTATGGTTTCGTTCGCAATTTTGAATGACCTATCGATATATTAATTTTTGAAATATAGACCAGCTTCAGATCAATATACAGATTGTGTTTTATTATTATTACCGTCTTGTACATATATACACCCCGGCGAAGCTCGGTCGTTAACATTGGTCCATCTCACCGGATAAGACCTTTTTTGAGTTCAACCTGTGTCTTTACGGCACACGAGCGTTACTCGCAGTGGATCCCTGCATTAGAGAACGTAACGCCCGCTGCAACGGATGACATCATCGCCGAGCGAGTGCAGCAGCAAGAGTTTAACGAGTTGCCAGTTTCATCGTTGTTCCAGTACAAGGTGTCACCACAGAGGGCTTCACCAGCAAAGTGCAGTGAGTCTCAGGTGTGAGTGAAGTGCAACTGTGAGTACTTTTAATTTAGGTGTAAAAAAAAAATAATGAACAGCAATAATTATTCATTATTTTTTGAATAATTGTTAAACGTGATAAGTTATCTCTGATAACAATTATTTTTCGACCTTTCGATAAGTTTGCATCGTGGAAGGAAGAACAATTTTGAACGTTATTTACAAGGACATTTAAACTTAGATAATTTCGTAATTTTAGAACTTAGTTTATAAGGTGTGCATGTTAGTTATAAGGACTTAGAATATTTTATAAAAAACGGGGAATCCATACCCAATTTCCACCGATAATAAGTGTTATTCAAACACTTGTAATTTTTTTTACTAAAAGCAAAGGGACTTGTAAAATTCGTAGAGTTTTAGAACATTGTAGTTTTATCTACGAATTTTAAGTTTATTTTTTAATTTTCATAGATAGTAGGTTTATTGTGTAATTCAGATTTATTGTTGGTTTATTATTAAGTTTAAATATGAAGGGCTCAGTCAATCTCTTACATAATTTACAAAACGTTATAAATAAAGGTTTAATTAATTTCAAAAAAAGTCCAAAGGAAAGAATATCTGTAGAATACCTTGAAAGTAGATTAGAATTATTAGAGAAAGATTGGTGTTCTTTTAAGGAATGTAACACTAAACTTTATGCGAACTATGAACTAGATGCTATTGAAAAGGAAGTAGGAGATAGTTATGAGGTTACCGAAGATGCTTATATTACATATAAATGTTTATTAAAAACTAAACTGAATGAATTAAGAGTATCAGAAAAACCGAAACTTACTGGTGAACCATCCAGTAGCCGGTCTTCTGATCTTATTAAGCTACCTAGGATTTCTATCCCTACATTCTCGGGAAACTACGCAGAGTGGACGACATTCTATGATTTGTTCGTCTCAATGGTTCACAATAATGATACACTTGACGATGTCCACAAGTTACATTACTTAAAAACGCATCTTTCAGGTGAAGCCGAACAACTAATACGGCATACGCCTATAACTGCAGCTAGTTATAAAGAATGTTGGGCTCAGTTATCAAAAAGGTACAATAATAAAAAATATTAAAGTAATTGTATTTTACAAAGATTGTTTGGCCAAAATCGATTACATATAGAATCAGGTGAAGGTTTAAAAGATCTCATCGATACCACTAGCGACTGTCTAAACGCATTAAAAAATTTGTCGATCGATGTGAGTACATGGGATGTCATTATCATACATATTGTGACATTAAAATTAGATTGCGAAACACGTAAGCAATGGGAGTTAAGTCACAATAATATTAATGAGTTAGGTAAAGAGTTGCCATCCTTTGAAGAGTTCAAAACGTTAATTGAAAACCGTTTCAGAGCTTTAGAGTGTGTAGAACCCAAAAGAGTAGCTTCAGGTCACCACCTCAGTAGTAGTTCACAAATTCACAAGCCTAGAGCAATGTTAGCTACAAACACACCCAGTATGCAATGTGAGTACTGTTCAGAGACTCATAAGCTTTGTTTTTGTAAGCAATTTTCCAAGCAACCTATAGAAGTGAGACGTGAATTTGTTGCAAAAAACAAAATTTGCTTTAATTGTTTAGGGAGTAATCATGGTGTGTATAACTGCAAGAAACCAACTGCCTGCAGAGTTTGCCACAAAAGACACCATTCTCTATTACATCCAAATGGAGAGCCTGAGTTACAAAAAAAAGAAGGTATAGCAAATAGCTCTGCTGATAGCACTAGTTATGTAACCAGTGCTAATCACGCTACATCTTCGTTGACCACAGGTAAGATTCCTAAGCCAAGGCAGGTTTTATTAGCAACAGCTCTAATAAAAGCTAAGTCAAGGTCGGGAAACTATCAAACGATCAGAGCCTTACTAGATCAAGGGTCACAGGCTCGTTTTGTGACTGAGGCATTGGTACAATTTCTGAGCTTAAAAAAGATGCCTGTACAAGGACATATTTCTGGGCTGGGAGATCATAGCTCAACAGTAGCAAAGCACATGGTGCATTTGAGTATTCAATCTCGGGTAGACCCGGATTTCATTCTCGATATAAATGCATATGTTTTAAAAAAAAACACCTCGTACTTACCTGATCATAAAAGTAGCGCTGGTAGCGTGGATTAGTTAAGTGTAAATGTTCTGCATTTAGCGGATCCAGAGTTCCATACGCCCAATAAGATAGATATTCTATTGGGCGCGGATGCTTACAGCCGCATTATCAAAGAGGGTATCTTGAAAAGTCCTTCTGGAACGCTAATAGCGCAAAACACTACCTTGGGGTGGGTTTTATCAGGAGTTATAAGTACAGAAACTAAGGACAAATCAAACACTATTAACGCAATGCATGCACACATAAATGAAGACGATATACTTCGAAAATTTTGGGAAATAGAAGAACAGAGTAGTTCAAAGAAAATACTTACACCAGAAGAAAAGATGTGTGAAAATGTATATATTGAAACCACTAAAAGAGACAGTAGTGGTAGGTATATAGTCAGTTTACCTTTCCGAGATGAAGATCCTCCCTGTTTATCTGGAAACTCGCGTGCTATAGCTGCAAATAGATTTAAGGCATTAGAACACAACACAAATCTAAAAGATGAGTACAAAAAGGTCATAGATGAATATTTACTATTAGGACATATGCGATTGATAAGTAAATATGATAAGAACAAAGACAAAGCCGTTTAGTTATCTCATCATGCCGTAGTTCGGAATGACAAAACCACAACAAAGGTTCGTATAGTGTTTAACGCGTCCGAGAAAAACAGCAACGGTGTCTCTTTAAATGACACGTTAATGGTTGGACCTACATTACAAGCTGACTTAAGGCATACAGTTTTAAGATGGAGAGTTCATCCCATAGCCATGGTTGCCGATATAATTAAAATGTATCGTCAGATTAGGATTGCTGAAAAGGATACAATGTTTCAGCGCATACTGTGGTGAGATAGTCCTGAAAAGGAAATAAGAGATTACGTGCTATTAACAGTCACATTTGGCACAGCTTCAGCACCTTATCAAGCCGTCAGAACACTTCATCAGCTCGCCTATGATGAAGGTAAGAATTACCCATTAGTGGCTGATAAAGTACTTAATAATTTTTACATGGATGATTTTATGACCTCATGTGACAGCGTAGAAGAAGGTTTAGAAATCTATAAGCAAATAACAGAACTTCTGAGTAAAGGTGGTTTCTTGTTACAAAAATGGGATTGTAATAATAAGAGAATCTTGGATAGAATAAGTACAATAGAACAAAATATAAAGGTCAAAGAAGAAAATAGAACACTTAAAAACGAAAAGAAAGTAGAAATTAAACTAGATAGTACTATGAAGATTCTTGGACTAACCTGGGATCGCAAAGTTGACGCCTTCCAGTACACGGTGAAGTCGTTGAAGATCGAAGCTATAACAAAAATAATGGTAATTTCGGATATAGCTCAACTGTTTGATCCGCTTGGATGGTTGGCTCCTACAGTAGTGCTAGCCAAAATCTTTATTCAAAAATTATGGCTAGCAGGTCTTGGTTGGGACGAAGTTCTGACAAGCGAATTAATAAAGGAATGGAATACTTACCGCGAGGAGTTGTCTCTGCTCACAAACGTTCGTATCCCTCGTTGGCTTGGCACGAAGAAAGATGATGACCGGGAACTTCACGGCTTCTGTGATGCGTCGCAGGCAGCCTACGCCGCAACAGTTTATTTAAGGTCAACAGATATTACAGGTAAGGACACGGTGTCACTGTTAGTTGCTAAGACCAGAGTAGCACCTATCAAACAAGTAACTATACCACGGTTAGAGTTGTGCGGAGCAGTACTTTTGTCAAAATTGTTAGTAGAAACACTCACGACGGACTCCACTATAGTATTGGCTTGGTTGAATAGTCACCCAAGCAGATGGAAGACGTTTGTAGCCAACCGTACTTCTAAGATATTAACCCTGATGAATTCGTCACAATGATACCATGTATCAACTAAAGACAATCCCGCCGACTGTGCATCAAGAGGTGTAGCACCAAGTTTGTTCATACAAACAACGACTTGGTTTTACGGACCACAGTTTCTGAAAGAAAATAATGTATTATATTCAAGGCCAAAGGATTTAATCGTAACTTTAGAACAATCGATTAAGACACACATGGCTGTTGAAACAGATAGCCACGACATTTTTAAAAGATTTTCCTCTTTACCGAAGATGATAAGAGTGATAGCATATTGTAGAAGATTTTTAAGAAAGAGACTTGATAAGAAGGGCAACAAAAACTGGTTACAAAAGAAAGAATTAGAAGAAACCTTAGAAATTATTATTAAAAATATACAAAGGAATTATTTTAAGCCAGAATATTTACAGTTACAGGAAAAAGGGTACTTAGAATCAAAATCAAGTACTTTAAGGTCACTTTGTCCATATCTTGACAACAAAGGAATAATGAGAGTAAGAGGTCGTCTAGAAAGAGCACCTTTGGAAGAAAACACAAAGCATCCCATAATTCTACCTTACTCGGACCATTTGACGCACCTTATCGTAGCTGATGCTCATTTGAAGACGCTCCATGGAGGCCCACAGTCAATGATCAACTACTTACGTAGAGCTTATTGGATTGTAGGAATAAGAAATATGGTCAAGCACCAAATTCGTCGATGTGTTATATGTACCAGACAAAAAGCCAACACCAAAACTCCAATAATGGGGTCTCTTTCAACGGTACGCTGTACCCCAGCTAGGCCATTTTTACATAGCGGTGTCGATTATGCGGGACCTATAAATATTAGGACAAGTAAAGGTCGCGGACAACGATCTTATAAAGGCTATATATGTTTATTTATATATAGTCAACTCGCGCAATCCATTTGGAGGTAGTTAGCGATATGAGTACTCAGGAATTTATAGCTGCATTTAGGAGATTTGTTTCTAGGCGCGGTCATTGTGCCAAAATATGGAGCGATAACGGTACAACATTTGTTGGTGCATCCAAAGAGCTGAAACAAATAGCCGAAATTCAGACCTCTATTGCAGAACACCTTGAAATTAATGGTACAGAATGGCATTTTATCCCCCCTCATAGCCCTAATATGGGTGGCCTCTGGGAAGCAGGGATAAAATCCACTAAGTTTCACCTGAAACGGGTCATAGGAGACACTACGCTCACTTATGAGGAAATGACAACGCTTCTGAGTCAAGTAGAGGCTTGTTTGAATTCAAGGCCAATGAGCTTTCTCAATGTTACTGATCCTGGTGAACCTCTAGCTTTAACTCCAGGGCATTTCCTTATCGGAGAACCGATAGTACATGTTCCAACTGCAAATTATATAGGGTCAAACGTAAATATTTTAACGCGGTGGCAACACCTTCAAAGGATGTTGCAATCTTTCTGGAAACGGTGGTCGCAGGAATATTTGTCCAATCTTATGAGTAAGTACAAATGGACTTCGCGCACACCAGAACCCAATATCGGAGACATCGTTGGTTAATGGGTCGTGTTTTAGAAAAACATCCCGGAAATGATAATGTCACCCGTGTAGTCACACTTCGTACCAAAACGTCAACTATCAAAAGGCCAATGTCTAAATTATGCATATTACCTGTTGCTGAATAGTTGTTAACGTTGTTTTTATGTTTGATTTTTGTTAAAATTTAGTTGTAATGGATTCTATTATTTGCTGTTTTGTTTCGTGTTTAACCAAAATTTATGTTATTTTAATTTAAACTGTTATATTTAGACCAATTTATACTTAAGCTAGCTTTTGTAAGTACATTCCGTCAGTAATATCCTTGGTGGGCGGTATGTTCAATACGTAGACAGAAGTTTCTCTGTCTACGGTTCAATATGTGTAAATTTGTTTGCCGACAATTGCCTAGATGGCGTTACTGTCGAAATAGATGGCGGTATGGTTTCGTTCGCAATTTTGAATGACCTATCGATATATTATATGAGTCTCGTTTTGACAGTCGACGCGCACGGACACGTTCGTGCGCTCCTGGCTTTATCCGACTATTTCCGACCATACGTGCTCGTGTACGTTCGTCAGTCGAGATAAATCGATCGTTCGATTGGTTGAATCTCGGCAAACCTTCACACTATTAATTGGTGTAGTGGCGTCTTTTTCAAGACAGCGCTACCCCAATATAGTGTGTGTTTCTTAGTACTTTCGTGCCCCTTCAAGGAAAATCCACTTTTCTAGTGGTACTTGGTGGAAACGTAACCGTGCCAACTAAGCCAAGTTAGTGTAGACCCAAGCACTGGCCTTGCTCCTTCAGAGCAACGCCAGTTAATTGGAAGCGGTTTGGAATCATTGGCCTTGGGGGCTACCCTAGTCAACTCCAAATCGGAATCCCACCTCCTTAACCTACCTTCCCATTCTCTCTTGTTGTTTGGGTGCTGACGGCTTCGGCCCATATCACCCTCTGCATTAGAGCTGCTAGGAACCCTTTCGCACAATAAGACTGGCGAGAGGGATACAAGCTTAGGGCTCACCATAGGTACACATACCTCCTCGTCTAATCCGGCGAGGAGGGTGATACACACACCAACACACCCTCGGGCCCGTCCAACCCGAGGTGATAGTTGTTAGGGACATTCAACTGTTAGAGCGACTGCCGAGAAGTTTCTTGTTAGTTCTTCTTCTCGGAACGCTCCGGGAGCGAACTAACGTAAAATTTCGGTAGCTGTTAGGCACTTAAAACCATCACAAGATGGCCGCCCCCATACCCGCCTCCATGGTAGACATTACTAAAGATCCCCGCTTCGTTGAGGCGCTCTTCAAGCTCCTCAAGTCTGACCCAGTTGGCTGGGCAAACTTGATGGAGACCGTGAAGACTAGGATCATGTTAGATGAACCCCCTTGCTCCGGCGCAACTGCGCAGGAGAACCTCAGTCTCTCCGTCCCCTCCTCTTCTGCCCCGTTCACCCAAACGGACAGGCAGTCACCACTCCCCCTGAAACCGCATCCCCTCTCCATCTCAGCCTCTAGCCATAGAGGAAGAGATGGACGTCGTACAATTAGACAGCGACGACGATGCCCACAACGAGTGGACAACTGTCAAGCGCGGGAAAGCTGACAAGCGGACCCGCGCCGACAAATCATCGTCATCGTCTTCGTCTGGTAGCTCTTCGGGCTCTGATTCTGAGGCTTCAACTCGGGAGAAGAGCAAGAAGAGCGCCAAGACAAAGAAGTTGCGCACGGAGAGACCCTCCGTCGCAAACTCTGTCCCCTCTTCCCCCACTACTAGCGCCTCCGCCTCTCAGGCAAAGGCCAAACCCTCTGGCTTCACGGCCAAGACCACTAAGCCCCCTCCTATCATGATACTCAGCATCGATAAGTGGGAAGACCTGTCTACCGCACTTAAGTCAAAAGGAGTAGTTGCACTTAGCACTACATACATCCTCAAAGAGCAGATGTACAAAATACAGCTGCAGACCCCCACTGAGTACAGGACAACGACGGCCCTCTTTGATGCTCGTAAGGTAGACTACTACACTTACGGCACCGCTGAGGACAAAAAACTCCGCGTGGTTATCCGCCGAGTCTGCCGTCACCTTCCTATCGACTCCATCAAGGAGGACCTAATAAATGGTGTCCCCCAAACCCTCAACCAGCGCGTCCCCTCCCGCCCCAGTCCAATCGGGCTGGGCTTACAACCCGCTGACTAAGAAGTCACAGGTTCCAAAGGCCCCGGCCAAAGGAGCCCAGACTTCAAAGTCATCGGCCTCAGCGCCCAAAACCCGGGCACCCCAAGCGAACAGCAAAGGGCGCGCCTCAGGTTTTGCTGAGCGCATCAAGACTCAAGGTTGGGAGTTGCTCGACCAGTTTGAGGACCTCTCCCAGAGGGCCGAAGCTGATCCGACCAACATCCAACTGGCCATCGACGCGGCTCACGTCTACCGCCGCTTTATCAAATCCCTACAACCGTAATGGCTGTACACCCGCTAATGACTCCCCAATTCACTTGCAGGCTAAAACCCAGATCTCTAAAGATCGGGTTTTACAATGCAGACTGATTAGCGAGACAACGCGATGAAGTCGCAGAATTCCTCTGCGATCATCAAATTGATCTCTTCCTCGTTCAAGAGACATTCCTCAAACCGAGCAAACGGAGGAGTCCTACAGTTGCCGACTATCGTATAGTTCGCAACGATAGGACTCACTCCGTCAAAGGGGGCACGCTGATTTACTTTAAGAAATCACTGCATTGCGTACCTTTGGACCCTCCCGTGCTGAAGAACATTGAGGTCTCTGTCTGTCGAATAGGCATGACAGGCCATCACCCAATCACGATAGTCTCGGCCTACCTCCCCCCAGACAAGGAGATGCTACTTAGCGATCTCAAAGCACTGTATGACTTAGATGGCTCTGTCATAGTGGCAGGCGATCTAAACTCCAAGCATGAGCAATGGAGCTGCCGTACGAGCAACTTGAACGGCCGCGCACTTGCTAATCACTTGGCAATCATACTGTTCGACCCTATAGTCCCTCTCGAACCGACCCACTTCCCCAGAATTGACAGTCACCGATCCGACATACTCGATGTAGCGCTCCTTAAGAATATAAACCTACGTTTGGCTTCTGTAGAAGTGCTACACGAGTTAGACTCTGACCATAGACCGGTCATCCTTAGCCTTGCCTCCCGCACAAGTCACTCTGGCGCGGACAGCAACCTTCCACCCCGTTATGTAACCGACTGGCAGAAACTTGAGGGTAAACTCAAGACAGCCACGTCGGAGCACTTAGATTCGATTCCATCCCTCATAGAGACCCCCGAGCAAACGCATGCAGCCATCGGCTCTTTCACGACTCACATCCAAATCCAAATGAACGAATGTTCCCGGGAGGTCCCAGCGGCTGACGCGTTCAGACGGTGGAAGCTCCCGGAGGATTTGCGTGAGTTAGTGACTGAGAAGAACGCGGCCATCAGAGCCTTCGACTCCTATAACACCTTGGAAAACCGCACTCGAATGCGTGAACTACAGCGTACTGTACGGGAACGCATGACCGAGAGGCGGGAATCCGGGTGGGATAGGACGTTAGCCGAGATTCAACCCTCGCAGAAGGCCTTTTGGAATCTCTGCAAGCGACTCAAGACAGACACCGACTGGACCATCCCCCCGCTGACGCGTCCGAATCAACGCCCCGCGTTCGATGACGACGAAAAAGCCGAATGCATGGCCGACAATCTAGAGTCCCAATGTTCTCCCAGCACCCTACCAGTAGACCCGGAGCACCTCAACAAGGTCGACTCTGAGGTAGAACGTAGGCTCGCCATACCACTCCCTCCGACCCCAACTGCCCCCTCCCGGGAGGATGCAGACGTCGACGACGACGACGATCCCCTGAGGCCAGTGACCATCGAAGAGGTTAAAACTCTGATCAGGAACCTCCGCCCTCGCAAAGCCCCCGGGTATGACGGAATCACCAATCGCGTTTTCAAGCAACTCCCGTTGCTTCTACTTAGCCTGATGGTCGCGATTTTCAACGCGGCCTTTTCCAACAACATCTTTCCACACCAGTGGAAACAGGCAAACGTGATTGGTATCCCGAAACCCGGTAAATCCAAATCCGATCCGGCGAATTACCGCCCTATTAGCCTTCTCTGCGCCATGGGGAAACTCTACGAGCGCATCATCCACGCCTGTTTGTCGTCTTACATCCACGCAAACGATATCCTCCCTGACGAGCAGTTTGGCTTTCGAGCCAGACACTCCAGCGTTCACCAGGTGCATCGCATTGTCGAACACATCCTAGTGAAAGCTGCCCGTCAAAGAGCCCACACAGGAGCACTCTTCTTCGACGTGGCCAAATCGTTCGATAAGGTCTGGCACAACGGCTTATTATATAAGCTGTTCGAACTCAAAGTGCCCGACCGTCTCGTGCACATCTTACGAGACTTCCTTACGGACCGAACGTTTAGCTACCGCGTCGAGGGAAATTACTCCTCCCTCAGACCGATACGCGCAGGAGTTCCCCAAGGCTCAGTCCTTGCCCCGCTCCTGTTCTCGCTGTACACCAGTGACATCCCCAGACCCAATAAGGCTCATCTAGCCCTCTTCGCTGACGACACAGCTCTCTACTACTCCAGTAGGAGCACGTCAGTCATCCACCGAGAACTCCAATCCTCAGCCGACGCCCTCGGCGAATGGTTCAGGAAATGGAGGATCGAAGTCAATCCCACCAAGAGTGCAGCCGTGCTCTTCTCTAGGATAGACCCCGCCCCACCGCCGATCCTGTCCGAATGTTTGGTGAACCGATCCCCTGGGAGAAGAAAACCAAATATTTGGGAGTGATCCTCGATCGGAAGTTAAACTTCAAGGACCATCTGAGATACGCTCGTAACCGTGCCTCATTTGCCCTTTATCAATTACACGGCCTCCTGAATGCACGCAGTAAAATGTCCCTTGAAAACAAGGTGAGAATTTACAAGACGTGCATTCGACCCATGATGACCTACGCGAGCCCGGTCTTCGCGCACGCTAGGGATCAATTCATCCACCTCCTTCAGGTAGTCCAAAACAAGTTTATGCGACGAGCCGCGGGCGTACCGTGGTTCGTCCGTAACAAAAGCCTCCATGCCGATCTCCAATTGCCTACCCTCAGGCAATGGATGAAGCATGCGTCCAAAAGGTACTTTGACTCTGCCACTCACCATCCAAGTAAATTGGTGGTACAGGCGGTCAAATACACTCCTTCCCGACTCTCACGTAAACACCGTCGTCCGAAGAACGTCATAGACGAATCTGACGACGAGATCACCGTATACCTAAACCAAATCAATTCGATTAGAGACTCTCGCAACACTGCACAACCGATATTTCGTACTCGCCGGACGCGAGTACGACCGCGAACGCGTCGCGACCACCAGCGTCCTCCATGACCCTTAGTTTGCATTCGATCCGATGAATGCCCGCTCCGGACCTAAACCACTAGCGAGGCCCGCGTCGCGCATTAACGTAGAGCGACAGTTGCACAAAATCCCCTAAAACCACGACATCTTGCCCTCTCCACGTCAGTATCCGCCCAGAGCCGAGGTTCGAGCCCCACAGGGGGCGCCCTCCGGCGCGGGTACTTAGTTTGTAGTTTATATTTGCTAGGCCGGTTAGAGCCTACGCTCACCCCTACTGTCCGGTGAAGCAGTAAAAGCCAAAAGGCTAACTGCACGCGTCACGTTAAAAAAAAAAAAAAAAAATTTGAAATATAGACCAGCTTCAGATCAATATACAGATTGTGTTTTATTATTATTACCGTCTTGTATATACACCCCTGGCGAAGCTCGGTCGTTAACACAGGTGTCGGATTTTCTTCATTGCATAAATAAATCTCTTAACCCTACTTCATCGTGATTTGATGTGAGCCTTTACTATTTCTTTTCTAACTCCTCTTTATTTCTTTTAGTTAGTTTAAGCGATTCCACGGGACATGCAGTGGTGAGTAAGAGGGAGGGCGTACTCCCATGTTATTATAAAATATTATTCAAATCGAACTGAAGTGAAAGTTTTATAGATCTTTTTTTTATATATATTAGAGGGCGACAAACGAGCAAGTGGGTCACCTGATGGTAAGTGATCACCGCCGCCCATGGACACTCTCAACACCAGAGGAGTCGCGGGTGCGTTGCCGGCCTTTAAGAGTCAGTAAACAAGTGTTGCTGATCCTTCCCCCCACCCCAATGAGCTCTGGCGACCTTACTCACACTCGGAAACACAACATTAAATTATTAATGTTATTATTAAGGAATGTCTTCTGTAAGGTGGAGGTACTTTCCCAGTCGGGCTGCTCTTTGAGCGAATGAACGCTGTGCCCTACCTCTCTTAATCTTAGGATTTGTAAAGCAAACTTTCACAAGGTTCCAAAGCAGAGGTCCTAACATAGATCCCTGCGGAAGCAGGGATCTATGTTAGAACCTCCGCAGAGCAGAGGCTCATTTGGACCTCCGTCCCGTTCCGAAGGACGAACTTAATCATCCGTCATGCAAACATGACCCGACTATACCACGCAGATTGGAGGCACGTTATGATGTACTAGTGTCGCGCGAAACCACGATGTCTAAGCTCACCGCCAACGGCACTTATTTGAGAAAGACTTACACTTATACTATTAAGACAAGCGACATAATACTTATCCTCCAAACTTCGTACTTGCTTGAATAAATCATTAATGTACACACGAAAAAAGAATACAGAAAATAATTTGTAAAAGAAAATAACATGTACAAAGGTACTGCTTATTTCAATGAAAATTCTTCCGGCAGACCCGCGACAGGAGAAATTAAAAAGAAACAGAACATAGTGTGTAGTTTCGAGTATTACATATATACATACACTACATGCGTATATACATAAATACTTATAAAATACAACGTAAAATATCTATATACACATATATATACATACAACTAAGATGAGGAAGAGAGATTTTTAAATAAAGATAAAGTGTTACATTGGCGAATGTTAGGTGGAAGAGAATTCCTGGATGAAAACCTGACCACATGAACCGTATAAGAGTAGGAATAAAAATCAGTTTTATGTTGAGGGATTAGGAGAAGAGATCGACGGTGGGATCTGCAGGGAGAATCGGAGCAATGACGATAGGAAAAACGGTCCCCTAGATAGGTAGGTGATAAGGGATTGTGAAGGATATTGAAGAGGAGTACAATATACGAGTATTCCTGCGAAGCCAAATGGGCAGCCACTTGAGATCCTTGCGAGAATTGGAGACATGATCATATTCCTTAAGACCGACTATGATACGAATGCAGAGATTTTGCAAGCGCTCAAGTTTATTTAACAGCTCCTACAACAATAAACACTCCAACAATAATAAATTAAGAAATCTGTTTCCCTATCAAACTCTCTCAAATGGCGATATAGGTTGTATTCTATAAACCTTTTTTTTACTATAAATTATTTCGTTACAATCAACTTTGGTATTTCACATCTTCCGAGAGATCCGTGACCTTTTCTTTATTACTACGAAAAGGGACTCGTATAAGGTTGCATTGTTTGACAAACACTGCCTTAAAAACTCGATCCACTCCGTACATACAAGCCATAAAAATCATGAGGAAGTAAAAATAAAAAAGCGATCAAACTGCCTTCTGAATATTCTTTACATACAAGGCAGAAGTTTGTAAACAAATGTTTTCTTTGAACACGTTTTCTTTAGTAGATTATTGAAACTTCAAGAAATTTACATAATCATATGTAGATATAATATAAGTTTCCGGATTGTTATTGGAGTTTACAATGTTCAAGAAAAGAGCAAACTATGTGAATTATTACTACATACATACGTACATATACTCACGTATGTTTTCCAGAGAGGTAGGCAGAGGCCACCGATTTCCATTTGTCGCGATTGTTTACTGTCATATTCTTCAAACATCCTCGCTGGTTTAGGGTATCTCTGACTTGGCCTTTCTTACGAGGCCTCCCATTCATATACGCTATCAATTTGTTGAAAAAGCGTGTTATAAAAAGGTTTTCTCTGTTCCGAAATGAATTATTCTTACTATTAAAGAAATATGTATTAGGAAACTCCATTAAGTCACCGAACGTAATAAAATGGCAGAAAATTCAGGCGTGGTACAATCATAATGTGGTGACAAAGAAACTATTATTTAAAATGGAATCGATGAAATAGCAATATCTCCCTGTCCACAAATTCAGTTTCCGATTCCAAATAACATTTAGTTTAGCATTATTTGCAATGCAAAACGTAAACTAAGACTTAATGCTGTTATTTGAATCTGCATCCTCTACAATAGCGGCGATTGTATGAGAAATCCATCTTCTTAGTTTCTAGAATCATTGTCATTATGTCACATGCACATATGAACATATTAATCAGACATGTATCAAAAATGGCCATGTTTCTGGGTTATTAGAGGCCTTTGTGCAACTTTTTATATCAGAAGAATCAAACTACGGAATTAGCGAAATCGAACAGATGTAGGATTGGGAAGGCATTTATATATTTTAAGGTTCGAGGAGGATCAGCAAATTCGGAATGGCAAATGTAAAAACTTACGAGTCTCAATAGCCTAATTTTTAATGTGGTTAGGCCTTTATCTTGCAGGAACATTGGAAGGTGTTAAAAATATATTACCGTCCTATATGTATCATTGATTGCTATAGTCGAAGTAATTTACCCATTCATATACGGTATCAATTTGTTGAAAAAGCGTGTAATAAAAAGGTTTTCTCTGTTCCGAAACGAATGGACCTCATTTGTCTTCTGGAAGAAAGGTGGGTGCCTGTCACACCGAACTGTATGTCAGCATGATGAAGCTAATGATGTTCACACACTGATACTGTAAGGGATTATGTACACGTCACTTCTAGTTGTACTGTTAAACTCGAAAAAAAATACCGGTATGTCCTAACCAGTTGTAGTTTCGGTGACGGAGAGATGAAAATGGACGTGTTACATTTAAATACTGACCCACGTAAGAAGCCTAGCGGTGTATTCTCGAATGTATATCTTTAATATATAGGACTAGAGTTGAATGTTCTTTAACTTTTCAGAAACTTGTGATTTTAATATACTCAACATCCATGTAATGAATGTCATTACTTAATGTACTTTTCAAAGAAAACTACCAAACTACGGATTAATAATATTTATTTTCCTGCATGACATAAAAATAATAGTCGGCAAATGATTGTTTAAGTTTGCGCTAATATTCTGTTAAAAACCTCATAATCTGTTCCTATTTTTTCACAATTGAAATACAAAAAGCCTCACCTTCTTCACTGACTTAACGACATTGACACGATTACGCGCAAACCCCGTGGCTGCCCATTAATAAATAGATTCAAAATCTAAAAGTACATGTCACCAACATATACTTAGTACTTATTACTACCGGTTACATTAGATTATAGACCCTTACTTAATCAGAGACTACGTTTGCTACATAGCTGACCTTTAATTCTTTTTACTATAGTGCGATGCTGTATCTTATTGAAACTATTCATTTTCTAACTCCTCTTTGTTTATAACTGATGTAATTCGTCGCGGGAACCAAAACAGTTCCCGGGAGCCTCAATGCTCAATTACATTTCACTGTGTGCTGCTGTTGATCCTGGCCTACAGAAGTTGCAGTGGTGGGTAAGAGGAAAATTCAGTCCCAATTACAAATAAAAAAATTACACTTATTATAGAATTTTGACGAAACTCGTTATTCAGCACACTAGCGCCTGTATACTGTCGTCATGTGTAAACACCATTATTTAAGCGGGGAACAACATGACTTGCTTGCATTGTTTGGTGTAAATTAGATTGTATGGCTCAATTAATTTTAGCGGGTTGTATTGTTTAGGAATGTTATACGTCATTTATACCATACATTATACAAAAGTGTAACGTATATAGCGTGGGAAGTTCATCCCAAATATAACGATCATCAGGACGTTACCTCTGACTGATGTACCATCCTTTATTTGGTTCTAACTGTGCCCGCGACATCGCCCGCACCGCACATTTTATAATGACTCTGTTATTGTTACATCAGAATATCACACTAATATTTAAAATGCGAAAGTTTGTAAGTGTGAGTGTGTATGTTTGTAACTTCTTCACGTCTAAATGGCTGGAGTGATTTTAATAAAGGTTGGTATGGAGTTAGTTAAATTATAGCCTATGAGTTAATCCAGGGTGTCCATGGATTAACACATAAGCTATGATTTATAAAGTTTAACGCGGGTAAAACCGCGGCGCACAGCTAGTCTCTAATATTTGGTCTAGAGACGCAAACTCATAAAATATTCACATAAACCTTACATTTTTCTCTGCAAACTTTCATCCCCTATTTTCAATTGTTATTTACACTTGAGGTTAAGATTTTTACAAACTTTGAATGTCATATGTATTTTATATATCAAATCAACAGAGTAAAAACTAAGTTTCAAGCTTATAAGTCTCTAAAAATGACAATACTTCCATACAATAATACACCATGTGTTGCAATTAACCCAGAAGATACGTTTTCTATAAGGAATTTAAAAGCAGATAGGGTCGCAGGCCTCAGCTATATATTTAATTACTCTAAAACTTTCAAACTTTCTAATACAAACTAAATTGCTTATCTTCCAAGAGAAAAACTCGCACTTTGCCAAAAACGTAGATCGCAATCTGCTATTTAAAGTTACGGCATCCCATGGGTCCTGTCAACGATGGGGCAGGCAGAAAGGACCCCAACTAGTGAAATCATGTACCTAGTCAACGGCCTTTGTTTCATGAATAAAACTCGTTTTCTTATAAACAAGGTTTTGCGAGGTGATTTACTTTAGATTAGTTCCGGTATATTTGTATTGTAAACTGTTCTTTTTTATTTGTAAACAAATATATTAAGGAGTTACATATACCTATCCTATAATACCCATATATAATTGAATTGCACCACGTTTACACGTACCGCACTGTCAGCAGCCTACATAGCGATCGAGGATACACGCGCCGCAACGTTGCACCACGTTTACACATGCCGCACCGTCAGCAGCCTTCATAGCGGTCGAGCCAGAGGTTACACGCGCCGCATTGTCAGCACCCCCAACCCGGCGCCACCGTGGCGACACCGACTCAGCATTTTATAATATTAATGTTTTAATATCACTTCTGTTCTAGCATCGAACAAGAGCACACACTTTAATAGTAATATTTTAATTAAATTAGTTTAAATATAATTTCGTTTTTTTTTTAAGTCATAAGGCTGTAGTCTACGTAATTAAGGAAATTGTGTTGTTTAACTACTTTTTTTATAAAGTTGATGACAACAAAAAATAAAATAAAGACTTATTATGGCTTAAGTGTTTTGAATTCTTTGAATTCTTACTAGAAACATGTTATTATTATTTTGCATAACATGATAGAGATTATATTGAAATCAAAATCCTGTAATTAGCGATATAAAAATATGTATACGCCAATAATGGTAGATTATATGAATGAATATAAATTAATGTCTTGGGATCAAGTAATACACCGCCCTCTGATCACAAACTAGGCAGAGCCTGTACTATGGCAACCAAACAACTGATATGCACACTTTTATATTCTATAACCAGCTGTGCCCGCGACTTCGTCCGCGTGTTAATTAGTTTATTTCGTTTTTCTTGTAAAATAAAAGACTTTTTCTCAAATAAAAGTAGCCTAAGTTACTCCTTATTACATCAGCTACCTGCCAATAAAAGTCCCGTCAAAATCGGTCCAGCCATTTCAGAGATTAGCCGGAACAAACAGACAGACAGACAGACAAAAATTTTAAAAAATGTTATTTCGGTGTATGTACCGTATATATATATTCATATTAATGTAGAAAAAACCGGTTATTTCAATTTTACAAACAGACACTCCAATTTTATTTATTTGTATAGATGTATAGATATCACTCGGCCATGTTTCTAGAAAACAAAATCAATGGATAATACCTACATCCTCCGGAAGGGTGTAAGCAAGGGGATACTGAATATGATCTGCCGGTGTGTATCGTTCGTAGCTTAACGCAGAGCGCATACCCCTGGTAGATAGTGCTGGTTCGAGACTCGCCGGAGAATGAAATTTATGATTTCCCATTTTTGAGATTAGATTAACACTTGGCATTGCGAATAATACTATACAATTCAAATTGAATAAGACAGTGATTCTAATAAGCAAAATAAAGCTAAGGTAGCGGACAATAAGGATGTGTTATGTAATAACACAAGGTCCGCCATAATAATAACATTTAATTCGTACCTTAATATAATAATAATAATAATAATATCTGGGGACAATGTCACACAGATCATCCTAGCCCCAAACTAAGCGAAGCTTGTACTATGGGTACCAGGCGACGATATACATACTTATATAGATAGATAAATACTTAAATACATAGAAAACATCCATGACTCAGAAACAAATGTTCGTGCTCATCACACAAATATTTGCACTTACCGGGATTCGAACCCAGGACCACCAGCTTCGTAGGCAGGAGCACTACCAACTAGGCTATGGTGACCGAATATAGACAGAACCATTCAGACAATATGTAGTAAAAATATAGCTAATATTTAAATTTAAGAGAATTAAACCTACACAATGATCTTTGACAATAACTTAATTTAAGTTGGCTGAATATCGTTACTATTATAAAATAAATCTTATTGTAAATTATTTCCTACAATCCGTGTACCTAAATATCTATATGTACCTAGAAATAATTACAAATTAATTATGTATTACTACGAACATGTTCTGACTATTTGCAGGCGCTTTTTTAAAGTCTACGTGAGTAAAAACCTTTTTTATAATAATAATAATAATGTCTGGGGACAATGCCACACAGATCATCCTAGCCCCAAACTAAGCAAAGCTTTTAATATGGGTACCAGGCGACGATATACATACTTATATAGATAGATAAATACTTAAATACATAGAAAACATCCATGACTCAGAAACAAATGTTCGTGCTCATCACACAAATATTTGCACTTACCGGGATTCGAACCCAGGACCACCAGCTTCGTAGGCAGGAGCACTACCAACTAGGCTATGGTGACCGAATATAGACAGAACCATTCAGACAATATGTAGTAAAAATATAACTAATATTTAAATTTAAGAGAATTAAACCTACACAATGATCCTTGACAATAACTTAATTTAAGTTGGCTGAATATCGTAACTATTATAAAATAAATCTTATTGTAAATTATTTCCTATAATCCGTGTACCTAAATATCTATATGTAGAAATAATTATAAATTAATTATATATTACCACGAACATGTTCTGACTATTTGCAGGCACTTTTTTAAAGTCTACGTGAATAAATACCTTTTTTTTATAATAATAATAATGTCTGGGGACAATGCCACACAGATCATCCTAGCCCCAAACTAAGCAAAGCTACTATGGGTACCAGGCGACGATATACATACTTATTTAGATAGATAAATACTTAATTACATAGAAAACATCCATGACTCAGAAACAAATATTCGTGCTCATCACATAAATATTTGCACTTACCGGGATTCGCACCCAGGACCACCAGCTTCGTAGGCAGGAGCACTACCAACTAGGCTACGGTGGCCGTCGGTTTATATTTTATTTATTTTATCATTTCGTCATCATCATCAGCCTGATATCATCCACTGCTGGACATAGTCTTTCCCAAAGATTTCTAAGGTTGCCATTTGGAGGAGTTTGTTGTAGTCACCGCACTTGGCATGCGAGTTGGTGACCGCAATTAGGTGGTAGGTAGTACACTGGAGGTGCTGGTGCCCAACTACCTGGTCCCTTAGTCACCTTTAACGACACCCACGGGATGGTATAGGGTGGCCCTGTTATTCTTTCTGGGCCGGAAAGCACACGGGTCAAGGCATCATACAGTGTTAATAATATTTGTTTTGTTTTTTTTTTAAAGACAACGCCAGCACTACGGAATCTAATCCCTGTGTCGCGGGGAACTTTACAAACACATACTAGACGGACATAAATTACATCCAGACTCAGAACAACTATTTCATCAGGGGGAAGCCTGGTGACCTGTAATACAGGTTTTATCAAACCCATCTCAGGCACCAGTCTCTCACAATGTTACGTTCTTATGTCTCATCAAATAATTATGTTTTTGAATTAAGGTACCATTGTGAAAGAGAAAATAAAAAGAATTTATTATATTTCTTATATTATTATTTATTTCTGGGTCACACAAATAGTTGTCCGGCGTGGGACTCAAACCCACGACACGAAGTGGCGAGGCGAATGTCTTTGCCGCTGCGCCACACGTGCAGTAGATTATTTATATGTTACTAGCTGTGCCCCCTGGTTTTACCCGCGTTAAACTTTATAAATTATAGCCTATGTGTTGGTCCGAGGTGTCAGCTAACTCCATACCAAATTTCATTAAAATCGCTCCAGTCGTTTAGACTTAGATTATCTATATATATATATATATATATATATATATATATATATATATATATATATATATATATATGTCGGAGATTCTGACGGATTTAACTCCGAAACATCGTCGGTGTCCGCCATCATGCACGTGGTTAAAAGAATCAGTGCGCACACCCGGCGCAGTCGAGCTCTGGATGCCAATTGTGTCGTGTCGCTAACACACTAATGTCACTTAGACAACTGACAGACGTTAAACGTCACATGCGACAGTTCATAGACAACCTGGACTCGAACTACTGACTCAGTGAGTAGTGTTTTCCAAACGCTAATAGATGGCGTTACTAGTACGTAAACAGTCCTTTAACTTAATTTCTCCGACACGGCCATTCTGACAACCAACGCGCTCTCGCGTTGTTACTCGCTGACATAATCAACATGAATCACAAAGCGTTACAAGCGGCTTTCAATGTTACACAAAGCAAAGCCTAAAGGCTTTCAGCATTTACCACAAAGCGTTAAAGCTTTCATCATTAGTTAGAGGGCGTACCTCACACAATGCAAAGCGTTGAAACTTTCAGCATAAAATGCAACGCACAGCAAAGCGTTGAATCTTTCACCATAAACTGCCACACGCAGTAAAGCGTTGAAGCTTTCATCATAAACTTCAATACACAGCAAAGCGTTGAAGCTTTCAGCATAAATTGCATCACACAGCAAAGCGTTGCAGCTTTCAGCATAAACGGCAACACACAGCAAAGCGTTGAAGCTTTCAGCATAAACTGCAATACACAGCAAAGCGTTGAAGCTTTCAGCATAAACTGCAATACACAGCAAAGCGTTGAAGCTTTCAGCATAAACTGCAACCCACAGCAAAGCGTTACAGCTTTCAGCAAAAGTTCAATTACTCGGCAAAGCGTTACAGCTTTCAGCATTGCACAGAGGCAGCACTTAAAAAACGCTGCAAAACGTTGCAGCTTTCAGCATCAACCTTGGGTCACGACTAATGAGCCCAACCTTACTGCAAAGCTTGATGGCTTTCAGCAGGACATCAGGACAAAGCTATAAGGCTTGCAATCCACCCTTCAATAAAGCGTAGTAGCTTTCAGTTTAAATAAAACATTTTATTAATCAGCAATGAACATAAGTCTTTTATCAACACAGGTTTACGTTCAACAAAACAATGTAATTATCGTTCAACTCAAACAATGATCATGATTCAATACAGTAATTCCATCCAAATTACTAATTACACCAAATTAGGATACCAAATTAATCAATACAATTTGTTCCACAATTAAATAAAACTATTCAATTATGGGTTCTACAGGATCAAGATATTCTGACAATTCAGGAAAACTAGCTGGATATTTACGTAGTCGTTCATGGCACACATATTGGGCCCGTCCCCCAGATACTGGTTCCACAATATAACGCTCATTGGAACACACTTTAGCTACCCTGTAAGGGGCTTTTCTCTATACTCTTACTTACAGTACAATTCCAAACGAGTTTTACTTCGCCTAAGACGGACTTCCAGGATTCATTTTTATAATTTTCGGCCACTGTAAAACAATTTGTCAAGGTGGACATCATTCGCTCCACCTGACCAAGCTCGTGGAACTCAATGGCCTAACCTCGGCATAAATCCTGACAGTCTTGACCAGTAAAAGATGTACCTTGATCAGAAATAATTGGTTTCGGGGTTCTAAATATGTGGACAAAGCTACGTAGTGCCTCGCAAGCAGATCGTGATGTTAAATCTTTGACACACATTAATTGACAAATTTTCGTAAAAGCATGTACGATGACTATCACATACTCCTTAGAGGTCTTACTACAAGTTCGAAAATGTTTTTCTACACCCTGGAACATTATAGGTAAGTGCGCAATGCAGCGTCACGAACTCAAAGCACGAAGCTTGCGATAGTCAATTGTCACATAAATAGGAGACGTTGTTTTTGTTGGAAGGAACCCTAACGAATTGTGTTATTTACTTTGTCTTCTATGTAATTGTCCTGTTTGAGTGTGTACAAGTACCCTACTTCGAGTTCCTGAAACTTGAGCATTGAAAGCTCCGCGCTTTGTGCTTGAAATGGTTGAGCATTGAAAGCTCCGCGCTTTGTGCTTAAAACGGTTGAGCATTGAAAGCTCCGCGCTTCGTGATTGTGACAATTGACTATCGCAAGCTTCGTGCTTTGAGTTCGTGACGCTGCATTGCGCACTTACCTATAATGTTCCAGGGTATAGAAAAACATTTTCGAACTTGTAGTAAGACCTCTAAGGAGTATGTGATAGTCATCGTACATGCTTTTACGAAAATTTGTCAATTAATGTGTGTCAAAGATTTAACATCACGATCTGCTTGCGAGGCACTACGTAGCTTTGTCCACATATTTAGAACCCCGAAACCAATTATTTCTGATCAAGGTACATCTTTTACTGGTCAAGACTGTCAGGATTTATGCCGAGGTTAGGCCATTGAGTTCCACGAGCTTGGTCAGGTGGAGCGAATGATGTCCACCTTGACAAATTGTTTTACAGTGGCCGAAAATTATAAAAATGAATCCTGGAAGTCCGTCTTAGGCGAAGTAAAACTCGTTTGGAATTGTACTGTAAGTAAGAGTATAGAGAAAAGCCCCTTACAGGGTAGCTAAAGTGTGTTCCAATGAGCGTTATATTGTGGAACCAGTATCTGGGGGACGGGCCCAATATGTGTGCCATGAACGACTACGTAAATATCCAGCTAGTTTTCCTGAATTGTCAGAATATCTTGATCCTGTAGAACCCATAATTGAATAGTTTTATTTAATTGTGGAACAAATTGTATTGATTAATTTGGTATCCTAATTTGGTGTAATTAGTAATTTGGATGGAATTACTGTATTGAATCATGATCATTGTTTGAGTTGAACGATAATTACATTGTTTTGTTGAACGTAAACCTGTGTTGATAAAAGACTTATGTTCATTGCTGATTAATAAAATGTTTTATTTAAACTGAAAGCTACTACGCTTTATTGAAGGGTGGATTGCAAGCCTTATAGCTTTGTCCTGATGTCCTGCTGAAAGCCATCAAGCTTTGCAGTAAGGTTGGGCTCATTAGTCGTGACCCAAGGTTGATGCTGAAAGCTGCAACGTTTTGCAGCGTTTTTTAAGTGCTGCCTCTGTGCAATGCTGAAAGCTGTAACGCTTTGCCGAGTAATTGAACTTTTGCTGAAAGCTGTAACGCTTTGCTGTGGGTTGCAGTTTATGCTGAAAGCTTCAACGCTTTGCTGTGTATTGCAGTTTATGCTGAAAGCTTCAACGCTTTGCTGTGTATTGCAGTTTATGCTGAAAGCTTCAACGCTTTGCTGTGTGTTGCCGTTTATGCTGAAAGCTGCAACGCTTTGCTGTGTGATGCAATTTATGCTGAAAGCTTCAACGCTTTGCTGTGTATTGAAGTTTATGATGAAAGCTTCAACGCTTTACTGCGTGTGGCAGTTTATGGTGAAAGATTCAACGCTTTGCTGTGCGTTGCATTTTATGCTGAAAGTTTCAACGCTTTGCATTGTGTGAGGTACGCCCTCTAACTAATGATGAAAGCTTTAACGCTTTGTGGTAAATGCAGAAAGCCTTTAGGCTTGCTTTTAGGCATTTAGGCATTGGGGCAATTGAACCGGGAGGTCCTCCTGGAAGCCTTCATTGTACAGGCCTGGGTCTCAGCACCGGACAGGCCTGTCGATATCAATGTTGAAGCCGAGTGGTTCCGGGAAGCTGCAACACAGTTATGTGATGCGGCAATGCCCAAGGTTCGGCGAAGGCATATTAGGCGTCAGGTGTATTGGTGGTCGGAGGAAGTCGCACAACTGCGACGCGCTTGCGTGGCGGCCCGACGCCAGTATGCCAGGCATCGCCGCCGCCGACGCCGAACCCAAAACGCGGCAGCCAGAGAAGCGGAGCTGTATGAGGGTTACAGAGCGGCCAAAAAAGCCTTGCAGCTATCCATCTCGCGGGCGAAAACTCTAGCCCGCGAGGAGTTGTTGTCGACTCTGGACCGTGATCCATGGGGGCGACCCTACCGTATGGTAAGGGGTAAACTTCGCTCATGGTCGCCCCCACTGACCCAGAGTCTTCAGCCCCAACTGCTGAGAGAGGTGGGCGTTGCTCTGTTCCCTGATAGGGAAGGGCAATTTGCTCCAGCTTCTTTGGCAACCAGCGTGGAAAACGACGACGTGCCCGTAGTGACCCGGGAGGATTTAAGAGCGGCGGTGCATAGGCTTCAAGCCAAAAATACCGCCCCAGGGCCCGACGGCATTCCTGGTCGTGTTTGGGTCCTGGCCCTGAGGGCTCTCGGGCCCCGACTGAGAAGGCTCTTTAGCGCGTGCTTGGAGAGGGGCCAGTTTCCACAACAGTGGAAAACAGGAAAACTGGTCCTCATCCGCAAGGAGGGGCGCCCGGCAGACTCACCTTCCGCCTACCGGCCAATCGTTTTGCTGGACGAAGTGGGCAAACTCTTCGAGAGAGTTATTGCAGACCGCCTAGTCCAGCACTTAACAGCAATTGGTCCGGATCTGGCGGAGAACCAGTTTGGTTTCCGCCAAGGGCGCTCCACCGTGGATGCCATAATGCGCGTGAGGGCTCTGAGGGAGGAAGCAGTATCTCGGGGCGGAGTGGTCTTGGCGGTGTCTTTGGACATCGCCAACGCGTTTAACACTTTGCCCTGGAGCAGCATAAGGTCGGCGCTTGAGTATCATCAAGTGCCGATCTACCTCCGTCGAATCATTGGAGCTTACCTGGCCGAAAGGTCGGTGATCTACCCGGGTCGGAGTCATTGGAGTCGGCGAGAGATGTCGTGCGGTGTTCCACAGGGTTCGGTTCTGGGGCCGCTCCTGTGGAACATTGGGTATGACTGGGTGCTGCGCGGTGATCTCCCTCCCTGTGTCAGCGTAACTTGCTACGCTGACGATACGCTAGTAATGGCGTGGGGGAAGACTCATCGGGAAGCAGCTCTGTTGGGTACGGTGGGGGTTGCGCAAGTCGTCAGGAGGATCCGGCAGCTGGGACTCGAGGTGGCGCTCCACAAATCTGAGGCCTTATACTTTCATGGGCCTCGGAAGGCACCACCGGCGGGGTCCTACATTACGGTGGGAGGCGTCCGCATCGGCGTCGAGAAATCAATGAGATATTTGGGTCTCATTCTCGATGGCCGATGGGACTTCGGAGAACACTTCCGAAGGTTGGTCCCCAAATGCGTGGCTGCGGCAGCAGCTCTGTCACGATTGCTGCCCAATGTGGGGGGACCAAACGCCTCTTGCTGTAAGCTGTACTTGGGGATCGTACGGTCGATGGCCCTTTATGGGGCCCCTGTGTGGGGGGAAACCCTGGCTGCCCGTAACATCCGCGAGCTGCGAAAGCCGCAGCGGGTAATGGCAGTTAGGGTAATAAGGGGTTACCGTACGATCTCCTTCGAGGCGGCAACCTTGCTAGCCGGTTCCCCACCCTGGGACTTGGAGGCTAGGGTCCTTGCGCTGCTATACAAGTGGCGTAGGGACTCGTTCGAGCAGGGTCTCCGACCGGCGCTGCGAGAAATCGAGGCGCAGCGTTCGGAGCTCCACGTATCCATGGTGGATGAGTGGAGGGCGCGACTTGCGCAACCCAGTGCGGGGCACGCCACAATCGTGGCGGTAAGGCCGGTCCTAGAGGGGTGGCTTGAGAGACGCCGCGGTGCTCTCACGTTCCGACTGACGCAGGTGCTTTCGGGGCATGGATGCTTCGGAAAGTACTTGCGTCTAATAGGTCGGGAGCAGACGCCCGAGTGTCACCATTGCGGCGACGCAGAGGACACGGCACACCATACCCTGGCTCTTTGTCCAGCGTGGGTGGAACAACGCCGTGTCCTGGTCGCAACACTCGGCGTGGGGGGCCTCTCGCTGTCGGCCATGACACAATCCATGGTCGACAGCGAGACAGCCTGGAATGCCATTGTCTCCTTCTGCGAGGAGGTGATGGCTGCGAAGGAGGCAGCGGAACGGGAACGGGAGCTCACGAGTACCCTTCCTACCCGCGCCAGGAGACCTGGACGTCGGAGAGCGCGTGTGGCGGATCTCCGGCCACCCTAGGAGATGGCCTGCGGGCGGCAGACGGAGGGCAGTTTGCCACCTGACCAGAACAGGCCCGAGGCGGTGGCGCTCGTGTTTCGGCGCGCGCCTTCAGCGGAAGGAGGACTTGAAGTCCTTCTCGTGACGGGGCCTGCCTAGATAGAGGCGGGCCAGTGCCCGTTCAGGCTGCGGTGAATGCTCACGCGAATCCCGTGGCCTGGACTAAAGGTAGTTGTAGAAACACCGTGGGGTTTTAGTCGGTACACCGGTAATCTACTGGGAGCCCGACATACCCTGTCGCTTGCCCAGCGGCAGGGATCCGTAAAGGATTTCCCCACGTTAAAAAAAAAAAAAAAAAAAAAAAAAAAAAAAAAAAAAAGGGTAGGAGTAGGGTAGGGTAGGGGTAGGGTCGGGTAAGGTAGGGGTAGGGTACTGGTAGGGTAGGGGTAGGATTAGATATAATTGCGGGTTGAGCTGGGAAGTAGGTGCTTATAATCTTTAGAAATAAAGGAGATTCACTTCTATACGTATTATTTCTTTATATTTTATTAAATATACGAGAAACGTTTATCTATTAACATAAAATATTTATGTCTTTATTCATTGAATTCTCGTTTTTTTACATTTGTATACAATATAATATATAACCGTTTTTAATATATTTTATTAATAAGTATAATATCAAATCAATTAATGTATTTAGGTATGTAAAAAGTAATGTAAAAATAATTATATATATATATATATATATATATTATTATTATTATTTAGGAATGTATTTATTTTATAAAATGTGTAAATATATAAAACTAATGATTTAAAGTTTTGAAGATTACTCAAGAGAACCAACATGTTACTCACGTTTGATATAAACAGAACAACAATTTACATCTCTCGAGATTTTCAAAACTGTTTACAAAAAACCAATTTACTACAAAAGCTTGAAAACTTGTGGGGTCAAACCTATACTAATAACGAAGTGGGTAACCTTCACTTTCTATAACTTCTTCTAATCTTGATCTCATTCCATTTACCATATTGAAACAAATGTTACTTAATCGCATTAATTCCCAAGTTCTCATAACCTCTTCATCTAAATTTTGTCTAGTTTTGACTTTACTTGAGTCCCAATTAAGCACCATTTGACCCCACAAATTTTCAATCGGGTTTAAGTCAGGGCTTTTAGATGGCCAATCAATCAAGGTTATGTCGACTTATCCGTAGAACAGAGTCCGATGTGATCATAGAGCGAAAACGAGTAAAATAGATAAACGAGATTAGAAATACAAACTCTACAAACGTACGTTTTTAAAATTTTTGTATCTCATTTAGTTTCGGAAATATAGAATCGAATAACGTTCTATCTGACATTAGCTCCGCATATAAACGCCCGAAGTTATCAAGCGACGGCACGGGGAGAGCGGGTGCGGCGCGGGCACCCCGTCCGGTCAGCAGTACGGCCGCTGTTTGTTGGAGTGAGGTCAGTTTTGTGTCATGCGCTTAACTTTTATTCAGATTCACGAAAAAGATACGTTTTATAAGTGTTTTATATGAAAAGACATATTTTTAGAGAATTTACGATCACGGTAAATGTTAGATATGCTTAAAAAATATATTTAAAGGCCTTAGCTTGTTTCATTATTTTCAAATGTTTCTGTTATTTATATAAAGAAAAGTGTAAATGCCGGTAAATTGACGATTTGAGTTGTACTATTTGGTGATTACATACTATTAAGTTTAAATTTAAGAAAAATTGTCTCTATGTTGCTTTTTGGGTCAGTAAATAGTTGTGGGCGATCCATTTTTACATAGAACGTTTATTGATGGAGAGGCATATAAACGCAATTTTAGTATAATAATAAGATAGGCATAATGCATATTTACAGGTGAATAATTTATTATGTAATAATAAACAGTAAAAAGTTGAGGTCTTATAAAATATTAGGACGATTTTGTTCGAACACTTTTGAACTTCTAAGGATTTCATGTGAATATTAGACGTATTTCTACGAAATCTGTGATACGATTTGTTGGTTCGATATTAACATGAGACCTTGATGCTCGGTTAATGAAATCAGTTAGGACGTTGTTCATTTAAAAATATCGTTAGATATTTAATAAAAAAAAATTAATAGTTGCTAGATAATTGTTAAGAGTATTTTATGAATATTTATAATAAAAGTAACACATTTTTTTTACTTTAGTTGTTGTATTTGTGAATGTTGATGACGTTGACATGATACAACAAATCTTTGCCTTCTGGTTCAGAAGGAATCTGTCATTGATATGTGGGAAGAAGCTCAGCGCGAGAGTGGGGAAATCAAAAAAAAATATCTGCGACAGAATACCGATTATTATGTCTCATCCGTCTGCCATTGATGTTTACAGCTATCAACCAAATATATTTTTGTTGTAAATACCTTCTAGTTTCGTAATCAGACCGAGAAACTGTTAGAAGTTTCTCACCACAGATCTTTTTTATTATTATTATTGTATAGAACAACAAACACTTACACTGAGGGTATAATAAATAACTTAAATGCTAAAAGTAACGAACAGTGGAAACATCCGTTGCCCACAAATTATTTTTACAATTTTGTACCCATATAAATACATTTACAATAAAGTAGAATGATAGAAGTAAATATCATTATGCTATATTAAATAATACTGTGAATAAAAATATAATTCAAAATAAAATAAGATAATCTTCTCTTCATATGAAGCAAGTTCTTATGAATAGAATAATATTATTATTGTAAAGCTTGACGGTGAGTTTTCAAAGTATTCAAATTTCACTTTAAAAGATCTAGCCCGGTTAGTTTGTAACTATCAGTGCGAACTCCTATGCCGTGTCTTATTAATGTCCATTCGATCTGTTATCATTCTGTCAATTTTTTCATACTTAAAGATTTAAAAGGACGCTGAGGAGTCCAACGGAAACCTAGTCATCATAGTGAAATATACTGCTGTATCGGATTTTGAAAAAGTATTGCAGTGTCCTCGTTGCAATATAAACATATATTACTGTGAAGCCATCTTACATATATTACTAGAAAGCTCTTTAAACGTTACGGTTTTTGATGTGGCTAAAAGAAAGACCGTTTGTTATATATGGGATGAAACTGTGGCAAGACTTGACGCAATTTAGGTCAGCAGTTGCCTGTTAAAGAGTTTTGCTTTTGTTCAGACAATTGCTAGTCAAAATTGTAATCGTATTTTCATTGTAGATATATGCCCCTTTTTCAGAAGAGACATACATAAAATGAAGGGACAGTGTCCATTCTGTCATCGAGGGAGCTTCTCAAACCAAAACTATATATACCCCTTATGAATATCGTTTATTAGTGAATGATATGTTTGACTTTAAATATCTTTTAATAATAAGGTTAGGATGAAGATATTACGGGCAAAAAGTTTTACTGGAGTTCAATTTCAGAAGTTTATTCAGATGGTAGTAATCCCAACAAATTGTTTTATAAATATAACCTGACTTATTCTTATTATATATTTTGTGGTAACACGAGAAACTGAACGAAACCCTGCATATTCTGGACGTGTTATCGTTCCTCCTGCTAAAAAAGAGTTAAAGGATATGTGTCGCTCAGAAGTATTTCCTTTAGAGTATAATCAATATTCCTGTATTCTAGCTAATAATTTAACAACCAAGCAATGCTAATTCTGGTAAATACTCAAATTAATAAAAAAAAATTGTCTACGTACGTTTTCATTACTTTAAAATATATGCACACTGCTGCTATTTAAGTCCGTGTCGTAATCCTTTAGGTTACTTAGTGACCAAGCTGTGATACGATATGCCATTTAATTACTATTTTAAGTTTTGACTATTACAGGCTACCAAGACAATTCAGGTATACAGTTTAAAATTATTCCTTAGCATAGAACTTCATCTAGGTCACGATGCTTCTCATTGGTAAAATAATGAAAACTAAATGGTATTTCGAAAAAATATGTTATTGTTGAATTTATAACTAATACGAAGTTTAAATTGCTTCATGCGCGTCTCCCGCATTGTTCTAATAGGTACATAGATCTGTCAGTTGTAGAATGTGCTAATTTTACATGACCTTTACAATCAGCCTAGAAGGCTTTCACCACTTCACAGGACAATACTAATTTAAAGTACGTACCTAATAATTATATGATTGCTATTCAAAGTGATGCCATCCAATGCTTTTGTTAGCTATTTCAATTAATAAACGATATTAAACGACACTTTTAGTTTATTATTTAGTTGTATTCAAAGGTAGTCTTATGAATACCTTCGAATAAATATATATATCTACCATAATCTTTAAATATTTTGAGGTGGTTGTTTATAAAGGACTCTTGATAGATGAATAATTCCAATAAATAATGCCCCATATTGATATAGAACGTCATTTAATTCAAACGTCTCCATAAAACAACGTATAATGTTCACTACGGACCCACGCTCTTCCGCCATAAAATGTCCTATGTCGATATGGAACTCATTATCACGTGAAATAAAAGCATAAGAAATATAATCTATATACCATTTAACTAGGCTGGGGTGTTATAACAACATACCAAAAAATCTAAATGTCAAATCTCACCGTTCAAGAGATACACATGCCAACAACTTCTCTAGCCTCTACTGAAAACTATCACCCCAGCAGATCGGACTTTGTTCTACGGATGAGTCGATGTCTCTTTGTGTGGAAAACCACTCCATAACCGGTCTTGACCGATGCACCGAACTATTGTCTTGGATAAAATAAATATGTCCATCAGGGTATACGTTGCGCACTGTTGGAATCATCACGTCTCTTAAGATCTCCAAGTAACGTTCGCCATTCATTCGAGCGCCGACTTCGACAAGCTCTCCAGGACCCATTGAAGACATCCACCCCCAATATCCTGAAAAATATTTTAGAATTATATCCTATTAAGAATACAATGTTATTGTCTTGTCATGTCATCTAGGTTCTTTATCAGTTTCGATTTGCAGAGCCTAATATTAAATAATATATTGTATGCTTATAGTATCTAAGATTTTATGATTCATAATAACAATAGCAAATAAAAAGTATAAATTTATTATTTTAATCAAGTGAGTAGGTAAATGTTAATATTAAATTAAATTAACTACTGCTTACCTAGCGTTAACCTGCCACTAGTCCTCAAAGGTAAAACATTTTTAACATTGTAGCGTTCGCCAGGTCTTCTCCACAGTATTTTACGTCCATCTTTGTCGGATTTAAAAGTCTTTTCATCGGTAAAAATGACTATTTCATTTTCCCAATCAAAATTCAAATACTGGGTTGCAAATCTTATCCTGGCTTGACGATGAGCTTCAGTTAGTTCGATTTTTTTGGCAGGTTTATAATTATGGATCCCAGCTGCATGTAAATGTCTTCGGACAGTGGTAAGCGAAATACCATGTCTTATAGCACTTGAACGGGTGGTGGTGAAAGGTTCCGTGGTATGCCTACTAACAATATCACGATGGCGGTTGGATTGATTTGTGTAAGCAATCGGACGTGGCCCTTGGCGCTTACACTTCACTTCACCAGTTTCTTGATACCGTCGCACCCATAAACGAACTGTGTTTCTCTATAAGAAAGCAAATTAAAGAGTAAGATTCCTAATTGAAAAAATATATTTAACGGATTTTAATTTAGATTACACTTACATCGATATTTAATTCTCGAGCAATACTTTTTAAACTTTGATTTTGTTCCCAAAGGACAATGATTTTCGCTTTTAAAAAGTTATTTATTCGAGGCATGATTTTGTCGTAATTTAGAAGTAGTTATTCGAACAGCACAAGCAGACGAGTAATTATAATGATATGATGAGACGTCATTTTTTACTTAAGAAATTATAGCTTACCCTCATTCTTCATTACCTATCTATTTATAATATAAAAGAAATGGCTGACATGACTAATGTGATGGATGGTTCATAAACATATCGACAAATTTTACATTTGAGCTAAGTGACTCATTAGCGCAGTGGTGTAACAACATAGCTTATGAATTGCAAAGTCCAGGTTCGAATCTCGCCTTAATATTTATTTTTAGTTTTGAAATTTTATTGAGACTTTTTAGAAATATCTAAAGAAATGTAATGTTTTGTGGAGCTCGATTAGAACGTTTTTTTTTGTTTTTTTTTTTTTATTTATTTATTCAATATATTATTTCAATACACATCACATTTAACAGGCCGAACCACATAAACCTCTATGGGTTTATGTGGGTAGCGGCGAATCGTTCACATATTTACCATTATTTATGAACTTATTATATACATACATACATACATACATAGACTCACGCCTGTTTCCCAGAGGGGTAGGCAGAGACAACGGATTTCCATTTGTCATATAATATAATATATATTATATAATATTATTAAAATGGTAATATATAATATTATAAAAAAATAAATTGTATTGAAATTCTATCACTAAGATAGAATTTCAATACAATTTATTTTTTTAAGGTAGTAACCTTTTAGCTTGAACTTAAAACCTTTCGCCCCCTCTGTAAGTAAGTAAGTATTTTTGTAGTTTTTCGGGAATGTTATTTATAAACTTCGGAATTAAGTATTCTGCAACTCTCGTGCCGTACAAGTAAAAATATCAATAAAAAAATATCAGGATCCGATGGATATTACTTAACGGTCGCTTGTATGCGCGCCGCAGTCATTTTGTTAGTAGTTGGAATATCCTAGCAGTTTCGCTAATTTCACAGAGATGGCGCTCTTTTATAGGGTAAGGGGTGAGTTTTCTCTGCTCGCCTGTGTACAATTTAGCGAGATTTGGATTTCACCTGAAGCTGTCTTCCAGAACCTACGCTCGTGGTTCTCGGTTATAGTGAAGCAATTAATTAAAATAGTTCGGGAAGCTACGCAATATCTTCTCATCACAAATAACGCAGTGTTTCAACTCTAAAGTCTTTCACGTGGTCGCTCACTATTGGTCTCACAAGAAGGCTCAAGGTCACCCAAAGAGCAACGGAGAGTGCCACGCTCGGAGTATCCCTGCGCGATCGAATAAAAACGTCGTAATCCGCAGGCGAAACAAAGTAGCCGGCATAAAAATTGTGTCACAAATCAATAAGTTAGTATTTTAAGTTCAATATACCTAGTTTGTACCTAAGTACAACATTTGTATGCCATGTACAATATGGCAAATATGTGAAACATAAATGATGAAAACAATAACACCTGTATTCACCACATTTATACAAATAAAGATATTATGATTATGATTATAACCAAAGAATTGCCAAACCGAAACGGAAGCGGGCGGAGCACACAACAACACCGACGGCCGCTAGATCAGACAGGCTCCCGACCGGGGACCATGCACCGGAAGACGCAGCGCGGGCAGGCCCCCCACAAGGAGGGCCGACCACTGCGGAGATTCCCGGGGGAGGCCTCCGCACAGTGGACGTCTTTCGGCTAACATAATGATGATGAATTATTACTAGAACAGACAGGAATCTCTCCACTTGTCAGTAATTGAGAAACGTCTTTACAGTCGATCAAATCAGTATCGATAGCTTGTACAAGTGTCAAGATTCTGTAATAAACAAACTTCAGCATGGACCTCGCGAGTGATGCGGGTGACTTTGTTACTAATAGTCAAGCTCAATCCCGGTTAAAAACATCTACCTATCATAACATCATGAGCCAAAAATATGTGAATCTACAATTACAAAAGTCACTTCTCACACACGAGTACTTCGTTGACCTTGACAGGCAGACTAATACGGGTAAAAGAAAATGTAATGTCCGACCCAATACCTGTCAGGCGCGCGGATATAAAATCTCGAGTACCTGTATGGTTATCAACAAATCATTTACGAATTAGGGAACAATCTGTACCACTGTCCACAAGAGCGTGTATGTGACCTAACTTGCCCCTACATCCATAGACTTCGAAATAAACCGTTCAAACTATTTAACCTTCAAAACGCGCATATTGTCACCATAAAAATTAAATATAACAGACGTTGGGCGTATTTTCAACATCTAAAAAGTATAAACCACACAAAACAACACGTGTTATGAATTTCACAGATATCAAAAATTCTTCAGTGCAGCATTAGGTCATCAAGTGCCTTTTAAACAATATAATAAAAGTACTTACATGTTTCTTCTCATAAAATAAAGATTCACCACTCACACTCGACACGAGGCACTTTTACTTTAGAGGTTACTTTAAATTTACTCTAATACAAACTGGTGAATTCTCCCCAATGCAGAATCGCCCATGCCGTCGCCTTACTTGCGAAAAGACAGCACGATCAACTTTGCCTCGAAAAGAACAAACCAATTATTTTAACTCCAAGACTCGACCGACAGAAAGGCAGCCTAACTATCAGAGCCCGTACTCTCTTCACTGTTAAATAAAAACTTCTTTCACGTTCACTGATGCACCAAAAACTATTCTTCAACGATAAACACGAACTGGCCGAGAGACTCCGCTTATCGCGAGTAACCACATCGAAACACGAAATCAGTAGGCGTGTTTTAAACAAGTCTGAACATACCTGAGTATCCGAGATACCTGCGATAACAACTTCGATTTTGTTACCTTCGCTCCAAGCAGGCTTCAACCAGTTAATCAAGGCAAGCTTGTAAGTCGAGTACTCCACGTATGTAAGTTCTCGCACGGTCACTGCACCATATCTTGAAAAAGGTCATCAATCTCTCGGTCGCCGCAAACTGTCTTGATACACGCTCCTTTGCTTCGTCTAACGTTTTGCACAACGGGTACGACTTCGAAGTCCATTTGCGAGCTCGACATCGAAAATGTGTCAATGTAACGTATCGAGTTTCGTAATCGGTTCACGAGTTTGCGATACAGCCGTAAATTCACAATCAGCGGGGTTGTATTTTCATCGTAATTTTTCAAATTTCAAACACTATTTTCGCTACGTGGTGGAACCGAATCACGAAAATATTCTTGATTTTGAGTAGCAGGCATTGCGGTAGACACGTAGGATGATTTTGGAATCGATCCCACCGCTGCTGTCGGAGATTCTGACGGATTTAACTCCGAAACATCGTCGGTGTCCGCCATCATGCACGTGGTTAAAAGAATCAGTGCGCACACCCGGCGCAGTCGAGCTCTGGATGCCAATTGTGTCGTGTCGCTAACACACTAATGTCACTTAGACAACTGACAGACGTTAAACGTCACATGCGACAGTTCATAGACAACCTGGACTCGAACTACTGACTCAGTGAGTAGTGTTTTCCAAACGCTAATAGATGGCGTTACTAGTACGTAAACAGTCCTTTAACTTAATTTCTCCGACATATATATATATATATACATATAATAAAATCGTAGGAGAGTGATCTACAATCGATATCGAAGCCAAAAATATAGTTTTTAGATATTTTGTCTGTTTGTCTGTTATTCTGTATGTATGTCCGGGTTAAACTCAAAAAGTACTGCATGGATTTACTTCAAATTTTGTATGAATATTACTAAGAGGTCGGGTCAACATATAGGCTACATATCATCACGCTATCACCTACGCGGGTAATATTTGAAAGAGAAACATAATTGTAGCTAAAATACTAAAGCGTGTTAATAGTGTAGCCGAATATCGTTCTAAAGGCGTATTTCCATTTTTATTGTACCCACTAGCCTTTTTTTTAAATTATGTGACTGTCAACGAAATAAGGCCGAAGCAATTTCAAACAGTTTGATAAAAAAAAAGTTAGAATTTGTTATTTTCGACGCTAAATTGAATACTGTAGGTAGAGCCACAATAAATAAAGTAATTTATTTTATCGCATTTTCAATTTAACTTTAAACGAACTGCTGATTTATTTTCAACTTGCCGAGTACACAAATATGACTACCACGTAATCTTGTTTCAAAAAAATAGAATTATTTACTCAAATATTTCAACTTTTTTGTGACATTCAAAGAAATCCTTGGAAGACAACTTATCGAGGCAAATTTAAAAACTGCTTTGCAATATTCCAATTTCGGCAAATGGAATATCGATGTATGCACATTCGGTAACCGAATCAAATTTAAAGATATACGTGCACAAAATAGAATGACCATGACCCATTACTTACTTCTCGTATGGGCAGTGGTGACCCTAGTGTCAGAGTTGTTCAAGCCGCCAATTAAGCCTCTGACACGACTTAACGACTGTTGCCTAATGGCTACAACCGGGACCGACAGCTTCACGTGCCCTCCGAAACACGGAGACGCTCTGAAATTAAACCACTTTGGCGGTCACCCATCTATGGATTGACCGTGAGCCTAGTTGCTTAACCTCACCAATCACTTACGGACTGGTGGGAGCATCTGGCTCTGAGTACCTATTACCCCATACCCCATAAAAATACATCTTCTATTTGATAACTACTTCTCATTTTATTGGGATTAGCACCCAGTTTAACTTGTTGCGGCTAGGCACCAGAATTAATCAAGCAATCAAATTTCCATACCGATCTCATTGTTTGCTTACTTGCTTGCTTATCGTATGGGTAGTGGTAACCCTAGTGTCAGAGTTGCTCAAGCTGCCCAGTAGGCTTCCGACATACCTTAACGACTGTTGTCTAATGACTACTACCGGGACCGACAGCTTAACGTGCCCTCCGAAACACGGAGACGCTCACTCATCTATGGAGTGACGAAGACAATGAATGAAAATGACGACGCCATTAAAGTTTTGGTAATAACCAGAAATCGTTCTCGAAAAATCTTCTGAGGCTTTTGACGCGTATATTATTAAATTATTATGATTTTTACAGAATAATGGTTACTGTGTGTGAGTGTCGTTGCCGGAGGTTGTTTTGCGAATATCCATTAGTTTTTTTTTAAGACAACGCCCGCACTAGAATACTAATCCATGTGTCGTGGGGTACTTACAAACATATAAAAGACGGACACCAATTACACCCAGACTCACAACAACTATTTATGGGTCACACAAATAGTTGTTCGGCGTGGGACCCGAACCCGCGACACGAAGCGGCGACGCGACTCTCTTAGCCGCTGCGCCACACGGGCACTCTAAGTTATATTAGTGGTTATGTTATTCCGCTGCTAAGGCTATAGTCTTTTCGCCATAAGATGAGTTCCCTGACAGTTTTTTTTTCCGTGGCACGCATACTACTTTAGACGAATAAAAGATAAACTGGCAATAAAATTTAAAAAGAAATGATAATAAAAATATTGCCTTTCGTAAATTACTAAGTAATAAAATTATTGTATTATAATAATAATAAAGCCTTTATTTAACAATAAAATTTTATACAATCTCTTTGATATCGACACCAATTTCGCGAAGATTGTCTTGCTATTCAGCATAGGCCTCCCCTAACGCTTGCCATAAAATGCGGTCATGTGTCTTCCTTCTCCATGTGGCTCCTGCTATTCTTTTTATGTCGTCTTCCCATCTTCGACGTTGTCTCCCTTTCTTTCTTTTGTGTTGTCTTGGACACCATTCGGTCACATCCTTAGCCCACTTGTCCTTTTTGCTTCTCATCAAATGTCCTATCCATCTCCACTTTAGTTTTTTGATACAATATATCACATCTGTGACTGTAGTTTTCTGCCGGATAGTTTCTAGTTTTATTTTATTCCTTAGTTTAATATTGAGCATACTTCTTTCCATTCCATGTTGGCAGGTCTTTAATGCGTGCATATTTTGTTTAGTAAGGCTCCATGTTTGACATCCATACGTCATAACGGGCAGTATGCATGAGTCGAATACTTTTTTCTTGTATGTCAGTGGTATCTCTGGGTTTTTTACTATTTCTTTAAAGGACCAGTACCTTCTCCAGGATAGATTTATTCTGTTGTTAATTTCTTTGTTTGTCAGGTCTTTTGGAGATATAATTTGCCCAAGGTACGTGTATTCATTTACATATTCCATTTGTGTATCACAATTTTTTATAGAAACTTTTTCTGCATTTGTCATTAGTTTCATTTTTGAGGTGTTCATAGTCAAACCAACCTTTCTACTTTCGGATGTAAGTTATTCGAGCATTTTCTGTAGGCTTCCTGCGTCGCCCGTGATGAGTATCAGGTCGTCTGCGAATCTTAGATGGTTCAATTGTGTTCCGTTAATATTTAGTCCATAGTCGTCCCATACGAGCCGTCTAAATACGAATTCAAGAACTGCTGAGAAAAGTTTGGGTGACAGCGGGTCACCTTGTCTAACACCTCTTTGTATAGTAAAGGCTTCGCCTACGCTTTCCGTTCGTACTTTAGCCGTCATGTTCCGGTAGATATTGCTAATGAGCCGAATATATTTTTTGTCTACTCCCTGGGTTTCTAGCGCCTCCCATATTTTTGCGTGTTTAAGGGAATCGAACGCTTTGTTGTAATCTACGAAGGCTATGTAGTAGTCGATACCGTATTCGGTACTCTTTTGGATGACCTGTTTTATTGTGTGAATGTGATCAAGCGTTGAGAAGTCACTCCGAAATCCTGCCTGTTCTTTTGGTTGATTTTCATCCAGTATCTTTGTTACGCGGCTTAGTAGGATTTTGGAGAAAATTTTATACAAGTTGGACATGAGACTAATAGGTCTATAATTTGTTATGTCGTTTTTCTTTCCTTTCTTGTGTATAAGTATTATGGTTGACGATTTCCACTGACTGGGTATGTATTCAGTATTCAAAATTTCATTGAATAAGTCTGTGATGGTGTTTAGTGTTATGTCCAATGTTCCTATAAGGAGTTCGTTAGATATTGCATCTTCTCCTGATGCTTTCCCTCTTTTCTGTGATTTTGTTGCTTTGTTGACTTCTTCTCGCATTATCTCTGGGGTGTCTTCCTCCTTTTCGTCTTTTTGGATTGATGGTTGCTTTACTTCCGATGTCATTTCCTTGTCGCTATATAACTCTCGGTAATAGTCTGTTGCGATTTTCAATATTTCTTTTCTATTTGTGTTGTTTCTGTTGGTTCTTCGGTGGGTAACGTTTTCGATCCAATTTAAACTATCTCTAAGTTCTTGCCATGCTTTTTTCGCACCACCTGTTTTTTCTATGTAATAGTTAATTGTTTGTGTTCTTGTGTTCTGTCTATGTTTCCTTATTCCTAAGCTTATCTCTTTGCTTAACTTTGCTATTTCCTGTCTGTTTTTCTGCCTATCTCGAAATAATAATTTTCTTTGTCCGATTAAGGTTCTAGCCTTTGGTCCAATTTTATCCTTTGTTGATTTGTTTTGTATAACGTTGTTTTCTATTTGTTTTAGTTCTTACTCAAGGGCATCGTATTTTTCTTGAATTTTTTCAACGTTTTGTAGTTTTCCTAAATTGGCTTCTAGAGGATGTAAGAACTTATCGGGTATTGGCAGTATTATAGGTTTTGTGGTTTTATGAATATTTTTTCTTGATGGTTTAGGTATTTTTGTGTATATTTGACTTCTTAGCATTCTATGATCAGTATTAAAATTCAGTTGATTGACAATATCCACTTTGGAGAATAGCTTTGGTTTATTTGTAATAATGTAATCGATTTCGTTTTTTGTCTTCCCATCCGGTGATATCCATGTCCATTTTCTGCTATTCTTTCTTTTGTAGTAGGTATTCATAATGTGGAAATTATTTTCCATGACGAAGTTTACCAATTTTTGCCCATTATCGTTGCTTTTTCCAGTATTATAAGGTCCAATTATTTTATCTTCGTTTGTTTCCCTCATTCCGATTTGACTGTTAAAGTTTCCCATTACGATTACAGTGTTATTAAGATCCAAATATTTTATAGTGTTATTTAGTTGGTTGTAGAATTCGTTTCTTGTTTCTTCTTTGGTATCTTCGGTCGGAGCATATACCTGGACAATTGAAGTTGTTTGTTGGTGGCCGGGCAGCTTAATGATCATAATAGCAAGTCTGACACTCCTTTGAATTCTATTATATTATTTCTAAGATATTTCTTCACGATAAACCCTACACCATATAGTCCCGCAGTCTCATTTTTGTAGTAGAATATGTAGTTCTCGTGTTATTCAATCTTTTCATCTGCTCTCCGTATCTCACTTAAACCTATGATATCCCAGTTAATTGTTTCTAAGGCGTATTCTAGTTCTAATAGAGATTCTTTGGATTTTAATGTTCTAGTATTAAGCGTTGCTATATTTAGCTTGGATCTAGGTGTTTTCTTCACGTTGGCTTCTGTAAGCTCTTGGGGGCTGCGGTCTATCACCCCACGGTGACCAGCCGGGTTGGGGATCTCGTTGTTTTTGGTTGGTACGTTTCTTTCTTTATTTGTATTCTTCGCGTTTCCGGTGTGTTTTAATTCCTATGCCTTATTTTGTTGTATTTGTTTTTCTGGCAGTGAAAGAGATCGGGCCCTCATATATGCGAAAGCGTCAATTTTGTGTATTTTGGAAGGGGCACGATTAGTCGTTTTATATGTATCGTGTTGTGGAGTAAGAACATTATTGGGTGACATAGAAGATTCCCTTTTCCTTTTTTCTGTTTCTAATTTTCCTTTTATTATGAGCTTGTTATTCTTAATGAATGCTGTGTTTCCGCGTTCCTTTTCCAGTTTCAATTGGAGCTGTAGGTTTTTTCGCACTTGTATGGTTTCCTTTGAGAAATCTTCTGTTATGTAAATGCTCGGTGGCATTTTCTTCTTATTTTTCAAAATTTCGGCTCTTTTGTGTTGTGATGTGAAAGTGATCATTATAGGCCTAGTTTTACCGTCTTGTTTTTGGCCAAGTCTATGATATTTATTTATTTCGAATTTTTCAATGTTGATGTTGATATTCTCAAACAGAATATTCTTTATTTTCATATATAACTCCTCATAAGATTTTTCCGTTTCCTTGACACCGTGTAGCAGTAGGTTATTTTTCCTATTCATGTCTTCAAGGTGCGTTAATTTACTATTTAATGTTTCCACTTTCTCTTTTAGGTTTTTGTTTTCTTCCACGATTGGTTGAATTTTGTCGTCCAAAGAGCGCATTAAAGTGTCAGTTACGTTCTGAGTTATTATGATTGTTTGTTTCTCTAATTCCATTTTCATCATTTGGAATAGTTTTAGCATTTCTCCTGACATACCTGTGGTATCCATATTATTGTAACTATAAGTTCACAAATGCGTAAACGGAACGTTATTGGTAGTGGATTTTCGTTATGTTGGTAGCACTACAATAAAATAAATAAAAAAATAAAATAAAAAAGGTTTTTATTCACGTAGACTTTAAAAAAGCGCTTGTAAATAGTCAGAACATGTTTGTAGTAATATAGTTGTATACATTAGATATTATTTCTAGTAACATAGATATTTAGGTACATCTTGTATGAAAACATTTATAAAATTTATTTTATTACAGAAATGATATTTAGCTAGCTCGTATCAAGTTATTGTCAAGAGATTATGTTTAATTATCTAGTTTAAGTCTAATATTTTTACTACATATTGTCAATGGTTCTGTCTATATTAAAGGTATTATTATTATGACGGACATTGTGTTAATAACGACGGTCGCGCTTTAATGCTACCACCGGATCCAATGCGCCCCAACTGAGAAGACCCAGCGAAACAAACTCAGTGGGTTCATCTACTACCGGTTTCAACACGACCCAGTTGAGACGGTCCGGCGAAACATACTCAAGCGGGCATGAATACGGGATTTGGTCCAATTAGAGTAATTATTTAGTAGGCAAACACAATATATGCTCGATCGGTTGTCTGAATGCTTATTATTTTAGATTATATTTAGGTATACAAAAGAAAAACTTCGAAACAATAACATTATTCATTTTGAGACAGAGTCAATAATTTTAAATTAAGTATATGATAGCAATCATTTACAGATAGTTCACGTAACACAGCAGATCAGTCATGTCTATATGGCTACAAGATCTCCAGCGCGCAATGTGCAGGTAGGAAGTGAGAGCCAGACGTCTTTGTCATCGATGTACTCTTTAGTGGTGTAATAACCCCTAGCCATAAGTATACGTTTAATATGTGTTTTAAAACTTGTGTCAGGCAGATCAGTAATTTGAGTAGGAAGCTTGTTATAAAACCTAATACAATTTCCTAAAAATGATTTATTAGTTTTGCTTACTCTAAAGCCTGGCATGGCTAGTTTGTTTTTATTCCTAGTATTTATATTATGCAGTTCACTTTTCTTTTTATAATTATGAATATTTTTTCTAACAAACATTATATTCTGATATATATATTCCGATGGCACAGTAAGTATATTTATTTCTTTAAACAAATTTCGCAAAGAATCGCGACTGCCTAAAGCATAAATGGCTCTGACTGCTCTTTTCTGCAATACAAAAATAGTACCTATGTCAGCCGCCGAACCCCACAGCAGAATGCCATACGACATAATGCTATGAAAGTACGCGAAATACACTAATGTGTCAAGTCACTGACGTTATCTATACTCTATGGTCTGTATTTTGACAAACGTAAAATGCTAACTTCACACTTGTTTACGTGATTTGCAGTATTTTTTTTTCTAACCTTATACTGTTGTAATTGATGTCAGTATGTTTTTCTTGTGAAATCCGATCCAATCCAAGTTCTGTGTGTGTCCTGGCACTGATTCCAACAGGTTTGGTTGATATTTGCTCCGATTTTCGATTTAATTTCGGGAGCGCGTTTGACACACTGTTACTCGTTTGACAACCGGAAGCGGAAGAAATTGTATTATAATTGACGGTTAATAAATTAAGTGAATAAAATAAAAAAGTATAAATCTTAAAAATGTCTAATGCGTTGAACGGAACGTCGGCCAATAGAGATTGACACTACTCATAGATTGACACGAATCCGATTCTATTTTCTTCGCCAACTGAATCGATATTATAAAAAAATCGATCGTAATTCGTTAGGTCACGTCACTACAGTTGTCAGACAAGAACTGTCAGGGAACTCATCTTATGGCGAAAAGACTATTGTTATTTCATAATCGTATAACGTATAACCTATATTCTTCAGTATGTCAGTAATAGGGTATACTAACAGTGCAATCCATGATAAAATTAATAAACGAAACTTATCAGTAATGTTAGCGATGGAAAATATTTTACATAAAAAACCGGCCAAGTGCGACTCGGAATCGCCCATGAAGGGTTCCGCAACAGCAAGTATTTCAGTTGATTAAATGAAAGTTAAATTGTGGTTTAAGGTTTATCACGTATTAAATAAAACTACTTACTAGATCTCGTTCAAACCAATTTTCGGTGGAAGTGTGCATGGTAATGTACATCATGTATTTTTTTTAGTTTTATCATTCTCTCATTTTAGAAGTTACAGGGGGGGGGGGGCTCATTTTACCACTTTGAAAGTGTCTCTCGCGCAAACTATTCTGTTAAGAAAAAAATATATTAGAAACTAGGGTTGTAACGGATCTTCGCCTCCGCTTCCGTTACTGCGGAATATCCGCATGAAATCGTACCTTCGCATCCGCCTCCGCCTCCGCAATTTCTTTGCGGAGTTATAACGGAGTTTTAATTACGGCATAATCATATATATCTGCATCACCCAAAGGTCGACTGGCATAGAATGCCTTTGGCATCAATTCCGCCTTTGTCAACATCATCGTCATATCAGCCGAATGACGCCCACAGCTGGACAAAGGCCTCCCCCAAAGATATCCACAATTGCCGGTCTTGGGCTGTCGGCATCCAGCGACCCGCACAAGATCATCCGGTTCGTGGTAGCCAATCGAGAACCTTTCTGCGCCAGCGGCCGTCCGCTCTACGAGCTATGTGCCCTGCTCACTGCCACTTCAGCTTGTCAATTCTTCGGGTTAAGTCGGTTACTTTGGTTCGCCTGCGAACCTCAGCATTTCTCATTCGATCTCGCAGGGAAACTCCAAGCATAGCTCTTTCCATTGCTCTATGGGTGACCTTGAGCCGCCTGATAAGACCTATAGTGAGCGACGACGTCTTTGTTCCGTTAGTCATCACTGGCATCGCACACTGGTCGAAGACTTTCAAATTGAGACACTGCGGTATATGGTGAGAATATTATAATATAATAATATATATGGCGAGAAGTTATTGAGTAGCTTCCCGAATGCTGCCCAGCCAGCAGAAAACAACTTGTAAACATGGCTCAGCATTGTGATGGGTCTGTAATTTTTCAAGAGGGTATTGTCGCCCTTTTTGAAGAAAAGCACCACCACACCTCTGTGCCATACTTGTGGCGTTTGACCTTCTATTATGACGGTGTTAAATAACTTCTGAAGGGCCCGTCCATCATCACCAGGCGCCTTGTTGTTCTTAAGCTGTTTGAGAGTGATTCTTATCTCGCACATGCTGACGTCCGGGATGTCTTCGGTGAAGTGTCGGGTTAGTCGTGCTCTGGGATCTGAGGCACAACTATCGACAAGTGACTGGGTTCTCGTATACAGCTGTCCATGGAACCTCTCGATCTCTCCCAGCAACTCAGGTCGAGACGTGACGATTCTGCCATCCCCAGTCTTCAGCTTCGTCAGTTGGCTCTGTCCAACACACAGTTCTCTTGCTAACACTTTAAGAGCCTTTATTCCGCTCGATGGCTTCTTTAATACATTTTGTATTAATTGGGCGCGTGTCGCGAGTCAAAGACTTTGAGATCTGTCTGTTGAGCTGCCGGTATCTGGTAGCATCACCAAACGAGGTCAAAACCATTTTCCGTGTTTCTTCCTTTAGCTGCAGGGTATACTCAGAGATCTTTTTGGTTCCGTTTTTACGGCGGCCCTTGAAGACCTCAGACTCAGCCGTATGGATGGCATCTACGAGCCTGTCGTGGTATGACTCCACTTCCCCGCAATTCGAGCAGTTCAGTTTTGCAGTTCGAGCTGAAAGGGTTCGGGGTTTTCGACGTGGTAAAGGTCGGAGCGTAGACTTTATCAGTTGGGACCTCTGGAGCTTGACATTAAGGTTCAATGAATGCCCCGCCTGTGATCGCTTCCGCTTTTAACCGTATTGATCACAAAGACGTCATTGAACTTCTGTCTTATCGTCGACAAAATAAAGTCTATCTCATTTTTTGTTTTACCATCGGGGCTTACCCAGGTCCATTTGCGGTTATCCGGCTTCTTGAAAAAGGAGTTCATCATAAAGAGCCCCTCCTTCTCCATGAAGGCCAATTCAAATTGCCCCACTCTCAGCTCATTCCCGAAAAGTTTACCCAGCCTCGCGTTAAAGTCTCCCGTGACCACAGTGAAATAAGTGTTAGGAATGTATGGTTCTAGATATATCCTCATACATGACCTCAACCTCATCGTCAGAGTGCGTCAAAGTCGGTGCGTATACTTGTATGACGTTCAACGAATAAATTCCGAGTATAAGGTACGCAACCCTAGTCGACACTACACAACACCACCTTGAGACTGTTGGTCGCCCTACCGGAAATAAATCAAGTTCCCGGATTTCAGGATTATCGTGTCTCTTAGGACTTCAGATAATCCTATTATATTCCAATGTAACCTGCTCAATTCTTCCTCCAGTTTGATGATTTTCTTTGGTGATGATTGCCAGGGCCAGTGGTCGTCAGTTTTAGTAACGCGGAATCTGCCGGAAATTCGTAGCACCTTCTGCCCTGCCGAATCCACTGCTGTTACCACGGCTTGGAATAACATGGCTGCCGGGGACTGGGGGCAGCGGTTTAGTTGTGTCCTTCATTTGAGGGGATCTGCCATAATCGCCACGATTGGCAGACGGGTTGGCGATCGCAATAAGATAGACACGTCCCCCCACGGGATGAGAGTGGGTGGCGATATTCTTTATGGCCGTCAGCCACACAGCCAAAAATTTCCGCCTTTGTAGTTTTGTGGAATAAGTTTCAATAAAATAAAAATAAATCGAAGAATAATAATACTGCGCGAGCCGCGACGCCCGATGACGACTCAGTCGTACGGCCGAATTTTGCTTTGCAATGCAAAGTAATTGTTATTGTTTACTCAAGTCACACGAAGCCAAAAACAAGTGAAGTATGAAAGTGTTTTTATGGAAAGAGTTTAAAAAAATGGTTAATATTACTCATAAAATACTATTTTTTCACATCCACTTACACCTTCGCATTCGCATCCGTTAACCTCCGCATCCGCGGAGGTGTAATCCGTCATCTTCGCATCCGCCTCCGCCTCCGCTATGAGGCCTCCGTTACAACCCTATTAGAAACCTCAATATCATTTTTGAAGACCTATCCATAGATATCCCACATGTATGGGTACGATGACAAAAAAAGTTTTTGAGTTTCAGTTCCATGTATGGGTATACCCCAAAATTATTGTTCTATTTCTATTTTTGTGTGAAAATCTTAATGCGGTTCACAGAATACATCTACTTACCAAGTTTCAACAGTACAGCTCTTATAGTTTCGGATAAAAGAGGCTGTGACATACGGACGGACAGACAACAGACAGACATGACGAATCTATAAGGGTTCCGTTTTGTGCCATTTGGCTACGGAACTCTAAAAATACTGAATATTAAATTAATAATAGTGAGTCACGCTAGGTCACACATGTTGACCCTTTAAATTTGTTGTCCCTTTAGATTTCGGTAAACGTATATTGAAATATATATTGAAATATATTTTGACAAAATAGATTTACTCCTGTTAGCAAACAACGTTATATACGAACGACCAAACGTTATTTCATTTCAAACATAATTCAGAAAATTCAGACCGCCTATCAAGATGGCTCTATTGATTGTAAGTTATTTATATTTGAATATACAATCAAACTTGCTGTCCTATTGATCAATCAAATTGCTTGCCAACTGGCTAGATCCTCTGAATCGGCATTACATCATGGTACGACCAATATCATTCTCTGCTCGATAAACTGAATCGCTTGCCATTTGAATTGGTCAGAATTATTATTATATCACACATATTATAAGATTAATACCCCTGTCTGTTTGATCTATTGGATCGCCAGCCATTTGTTAGCCCTTCTGAACCGTTATTACATCAGTCAATACAGTTATCTTATCGATCTACAGAACAGCTGATCATTAGATACTTTTGAACGATCACTTTTTAAAATCCTGGGATTTACACACGGCCACCTGATCCCAAACTTTGAGCTTGTACTATGGAAATCAGGTAATCGATATACTGCATATTATACTACTTTTCTTTTGTAAATACATACTTATATAGATGATTACACCCAGACTCAGGACAAACAGATATGTTCATGCACACAAATATCCGTCCTGGAATTGAATCGAACCCGCGACCTCCGGCGTGAAAAGCAAGCATTTACCAACCACTCCAACAGCCCCGTCAATCTCTTAAATTAGACATTTGTATATTTTAAAAGGCAAAGTGTTAACCTTCTGAATAATTAACTTTGCAAGTTGACTCTAGCAATCTAAAGTTCTGTTTAATAAATTGTATGTACAAATCTTCTGTCTTGTTTTGCGAATTTGATATTTAAGTGACTAAGTTAGTTATAACTTGAGTGCTCGTATAAAATATCTGATAGATAGATATAGATAAGTTTTGTATTGTACACCAAAAGAAAAAATAAATTATAGGACTTCAAATGTTGAAAGTAATAATAATGTCCTCCTAGCCGAATTTCGCCCACGGCAGCCAGTTTCAATAGAGATTAGCCATCTGCGCGGGACATATTATAGTGCACAAGTGTGTGGGCAAATACAGGAGCACTTTCTATTCCATCGCTCTCATGATCCGATGGGATGCCTAGCGACACGACCGGAAAGAGGTTAGGTACAGGACCGACGGCTTTACGTGCTCTCCGAGGCACGGGGGTATAATACCGCCAACTTCCAGACTTCGGGGTGATTTGAAATTTATCTTTTTACAGAAAATTCCCAAAATCACTTTTTGGCCCGATCTGGGATTTGAAGCCACGACCTTGTTCTCCAACGAGGCAGTCATGTTGAAAGTATACAAGTGGCGGCCTTATCACAACATGTTATGTCTTCCAGACAACCAAAGTAGGTATAGATATAGGATGGGAGGTCGTTGTAGAAACATTTTAAATAGTAGGTATAGGTACAAAACATAAAATATATAAATATTAGGTCTTTACCTATGAAATTGCCGTTCTGCAGTACTGGCCATTTCAAATCAAAATAATTTTTGTTTGGCTAAGAATTCTAATTTCAAATTAATTTTATTTTAAAAACATGGATTCTTTTTTCCAAAAGTAGTCATTTCTTTATTGATTAGTGTTACATTTTCATCGCATTTCAATCTTTTTCGTCATCATGGATACGTAAAAAATTCGAGTAATTATGGAATATGAGTACCGTCGTGGCAGCAACGCGGCACAAGCGGCACGCAACATCAACGACGTTTACGGAGCTAACACTACAAACCAACGCACCACCTGTTATTGGTTTGCTCGCTTCCGTTCTGGAAATTTCGACCTGAAAAATGAACCTCGCGGTCGTCCGAAGACTTTGGTCGACAATGACGAATTAAAGGCGGTTGTGGAAGCTGATGATACACAATCTACGGCTGAATTAGCAGCAGCTTTCGACGTTAGCGTCAAAACAATATTGGTCCATTTGCGTCAAATTGGCAAGGTAAAAAAGCTTGACAAATGGGTGCCCCACGAACTCAATGATCGCCAGCGCGAAGTACGCGTCGAGACGTGCCTTGCACTGCTCAACAGACACACAAATGAAGGACTTTGAACCGCATTGTTACCTGCGATGAAAAATGGATTCTGTTTGATAACCGCAAGCGCTCAGCAAGTTGGTTGGATCCTGGTTCAGCACCTAAACAATGCCCTAAACGAAAACTTACCCCTAGAAAAGTGATGGTCACTGTTTGGTGGTCTAGCGCCGGTGTGATTCATCACAGCTTCTTACCAAACGGGGTGAGCATTACTGCAGATGTGTACTGTGAAGAACTGAGCACAATGATGGAGAAGCTGGCGCATCTCCAACCAGCATTGGTCAATCGCTCGTCTCCGCTGCTCCTGCACGACAACGCGCGACCTCATACTGCACAGCAGACGGTCTCCAAGTTGCAAGAACTGGGGTTGGAAGCTCTCCGTCATCCGCCCTACTCACCAGACCTTGCGCCTACAGACTACTACTTTTTCCAGAATTTGGATAACTTCTTGGCGGGAAAAAAATTCAATACCCGAGAGGCAGTACAAAATGCCTTTGAAGAATTTGTTGCCTCCCGTCCAGCTGATTTCTTTAAGAAGGGCATCAATAAACTGCCACTGCGATGGCAAAGATGCATTGATTGCATGGGTGATTACTTCGATTAATACAAATAAAAAAATTCATGAAAAAAATTCGTTTAAATTTTTTCATACAAAACGGCAATTTCATAGGTAAAGACCTATTAATATGAACAAACATTTAACACCATAATGTGTTCTTATTTGTGGTGTGAGACAAATAGTGATAGATAGTGGTTCGTGACAAAACTTTGAAATTCTTGAAGACTTTGTGTAAGTACGTCTTACTTTTCAGGCAGCGTATTCCATAATCGAACACTATGCACCGAAAAAGATTTGATGCAAAAATGCATGTGAAATACGCTGGTATTTTCTCTAGAGATTTTCCGACAATGTCAGCAAACTCGAATGTGACTGACGAACGAATGAAAACATGATCTTATGTACGGAGCTCAAATATGAATACTTATACAGACTTTCTGGAGACGCTCAAGCTTATCAAGCTGTTAATGTAGTGTTGAGAGAAGATGGCATTGTGTGACGCCAGTTTAAGTGGCTGTAGGTAAATCATTAGCGGACAGAACGTGCGAGCGGTGTTTGACCGGAGGAAAATCACCTATCTCTTCCAAATTTAGCCGACGTGCGGCACGACGCGTATAATGCAGGTTAGCTATTCATCTGTTTATTTTTTATCCATATAACATAGGTATATGAAGCATATTCGACATCGTTTGTGAACCGGTTGTGATTTTCTTTTAGTTGATAGGGAATACAGGGAAAAGCATTATGGAATAGGAATAGTCTCAATTCACTTGTAATAAAGAAAACTGTACGTAGCTTTACATGGCAGCTGGGAAAATATAGGCTTACTACAGTAAAACTATAAAAAATGCTATATCCCACTAACAAAACTAAATCAAACTCCGAATATTGTGCCAACAAAAGGATACGTACCCAAATATCACACACAACCCGCTTATTTCGGCTGACGGTAAATAATGACAGATGTCAACCGTAACCCTTGCTCATATTCATCCACCTTAGGAAAAGGCGGTATTATTAAAAACACAGTCCTCATTTGTCAACGTCTGCCTTTTCGACTAGTTCGCGATATAAATAGATCTAAGTAAAGGCATATGTGATGATAAAGGTTAAACTAGAATATTTAGGTAATATATAAATATGTTAAGTTTTTAGGTTTAAGGTTTACGTTCAAAAGGAAATTTACGAATTAAAGAGTCACTATTCTTATAATGTAACGTAGAACCGACGGCCGTTGGGGCAGAAAGGTTCTAGAGTGGCAAGACCGGCAATTATGGAGATCTTTGGAGAGGCCTTTGTCCAGCAGTGGACGTCTTTCAGCTTAAGAATCAACGTAATTTATGTAGATGATGATTCTAATAATAGAATTATAACACGTGCGTCGTTAAACTGATATTTTTTATTGTAAAGTAAAAACGTCAACGCTTGCTATAGAGAAATATATCAGGGATATATTGAGGGGACTTCACAAACATGAAAGTCACGGACACAAAACACATGCAGATTGTGGAGCGTAGGGTGCGGTAACTGAATCCAAAACTCGTAGGCGGGAGGTAGCAATCTTAACCACGCGCCACACGTACAGTCACAGGTATAAATTAAACCTGTTTATTTCTTATCGAGAAAGTATAGATTTCTCATCAATATCCAATCTTATTCTTCATCTTGGTTACTCACTTGAACTGACTGACTGCCTCGTTGGTCTAGCGGTAGCGTGTTCAAGCGCAGATAACGAGGTCCTGGGTCCAAATCCTCGATCGGGCCGAAAGTGATTTTGGGATTTTTCTGTAAAACGAAATACCCTTAATATCAGCACGAAGTCTGGGAATTGGCGGTATTATACCCCCGTGCCTCGGAGAGCACGTAAAGCCGTCGGCCCTGTACCTGACCTCTTTCCGGTCGTGTCGCTAGTCGTCCCATCGGATCATGAGAGTGATGGAATAGAAAGTGCTCCTGTGTTTGCGCACACACTTGAGCACTATAATATGTCCCGCGCAGATGGCTAGTCTCCTTTAAGACTGGCCGCCGTGGCCGGATCTCGGCTAGGAGGACATTATATTATTACTCACTTGGGGTTCCAACCCATATGTCAGTCGCGCGTATATTTCTGGTAGCTAGGAAGGAATTTCTAGAATTCTAATTTTATTCATTTCCCTTCATTGGTTTTATGCTTCATTCTATAAATAGGTATAAGACAATCTACAAAATTTTAATTCAATATTCATTTAAATGTAACCTAAAAGGTATTTATTCCATTTGGGGCGGGTCGATGTTGGTAGCTTTTGGCAGTTCTGTTGTTTTGGCATCGGCTGACTATTCTATTGTTTACGTTTCCTTAATTGTTGCCAAATCACCATAGCAATTTAAACTGATAAAAAATGAGTATTTATTATTACATTTTACGACAAGCAACTACGTTCCTCAAAATCAACTTTCTAATATTTGGAGGCTCAGCCATGAACATCGTAGGAGAACCTAAGGCAGTCAATTCTTCGCACAAAAACTCGGCCTTTCACGGGCTACACTTGGCAAATTTTACGTCGTAAGCTGGGCCGTCATCCGTATATCCATACTGAAGCTCAAAGTTAGGCAGAAAAATCACCTTTAGTTATGAGGCATATTTTCGGGTGAATATTAACAAGAAAATTGATAATGTATCCACAAAATGTTATGTAGTCGTCGGGCCAGCGGTGTGGACCACTAACAAACCTACTAATTAACTTAGGTGAGTTCTACAGAAAGATGATAAAAACAATATTTTGGTCCCAATTATTTTATTAATTTTATTTCATTTAATTTTACATTTTTTGGGACACTTACAGCTAGCAGGTACCTAAAACATAACTTATAGAAATCTGAAAGCTATTTACCAGTTTCCACCGATAGATAATACATTAATAAATTAGGTTAAAGTTTGGTTAGCAAATGCGAAATTACGTGAAATAAATTTGCGTTAATGTATGTTTAAGCTTGGAAACACTGGTATTGAAGAGGTCCAAATCATATTCACAAGAGAGCTTGTTAAAAAGTCTACTGGCACGTATAATAAATGAGTTTTGCCTGTATGTACTCTTAACGCTGGGAATGAAGATTATGCGAGCTTTCCGTAATGGTATGGTGCGCGCTATTAACCCTATCATTTCTAAAAGTTCGGGACAGTATATATATGTCTAAATATGACATGTGATTCCATCAAAATGACGCTACGTACCCTAAATTGGACGCCACAAAGGAAAAACAGCATCACGAACTTGAAATTGAAAATTGGACCACTCGGATCCGTGCCACTGTGTGAAGCTGCGGTAGACATTTGAACACTATCAAATTCATATCTGTTAAAATCATACATATCTGTTAAAAAAAATCTTTTACGCATTTTCCAATAAATGGAATAAAACAGCATGAGCTTGTTTCATTCCATTTATTGGAAAATTTATAAGCCACAAATACTAACACAGCCTACAGTTAATGTAAAATTCAAAATGCATCGAAAAAATTCAACTGACCCACCTTATCGTATAAAAACTGTAAAAGTGAAGCAATAAAGTTGACAAATGAAAATTTGGTAACAATTTTCTCCCAACGTCATCTAGATAAATCATGTCACCGACACTGAATAGATGAGTTATGGGTCTTGGCAAGAAGGTAAGAATCGGATTGTGGAGTATTCATTTGAATAAAAAGATGAATGCGATGCCAATTGCAATCGAGCTTGTGTGAAGTGGTTTTTGATGGAATATTTTAATAGACGACTTCTGATAAAAAGTTACCTCTGTGAGATCAATCGGATGTCTATCTGCCTGTCACAGCACCTTCTCGAACTCTACGGGATGGATAAAGATAAAATTTGGTAAATATTTACATAAAGCTAGGTTATAATAATATCAGATCATCCTAGCCCCAAACTAAGCAAAGCTTGTACTATGACACCAGGCGACGATATACATACTTATATAGATAGATAAATACTTATATACATAGAAAACATCCATGACTCAGAAAATAATATTCGTGCTCATCACACAAATATTTGCACTTACCGGGATTCGAACCCAGGACCACCAGCTTCGTACGCAGGAGCATGTATACCCGTGTCATAACCTATCATAATATAAATATTGTATGCCCAAAACGGGCTGATTGATGTGTCTACCATAAAACATGTAACAACTGTACATATAACTCAATCAGAACAATAAAGACTACTTTACTTTACTTTACTACAAACTAGGCTACGGTGACCGTCAGTTCACACAGTCAGACAGGATCGGAAATATTTCCGCAGTTAATTGGTTCCACAGAGTGATAGTGCGCGATGAAAAGATTTTTGTAAAACCACAGCGGTAGATGACCATGCATCCAGCAAATCAATTTAGCTATTGTGGATTAAAACCAATTCAGTTGTTGTCAGTCCCTAAACTGTTTGTTAATTTTTCCATCCAAAAATAAATCTACAAACAACGTGCCTGAGCTCCAGACATTTATTGTAAACAAGAAAGAAAACTACTGGCTAAGAACGGCTATCAATTTAGTCCACGTAACTGAAATAACTTTTCCATTTAAGCGAATTTAACTCAAATGAACTAAACGATGTTAATTAAATGATAGTGTAAACTATTTAAGCGACATTAATTTCTTAGATATATTCGTAAACTTCCTGATAGTTGTCAGTTGAAATGCGGAATGGCAAAATAATTAAACTAGTGTGCGTTTACTGAATTGAAACAAAGCGATGTGGTAATATTTCTGGAAACACAATTATTAGTAAGTATTTTATTCACACTACGCGGGATTAGTCTTTTAGTGCGTTTAGGAGGCTGATAGGGCTGCCCTAGACATGCTTCTTGGGGCGGGAGTTGACTGTATTTAATTCAACATCATTGTTTAAGAACAATGATGGTGGATTAAATACAATCTAAATAAAAATAATTAAAGAAATAAGTTTCGAGTAAGGGGTAGCTCCAACAGGATACTACCCATATAGCCAACAATATGGACTATCCATAGATGGCTCGATATTGTCGGTTACACACATCCCATTGTAATTATGTACCTTAATACTTACATAGGATATTACTGCTCTAATTCTCTGTACTAATAACAATTATTATAAATCAAAGTTGCTCAAAATTTAACAATATAATAATAACAATTAAACCGGAAGACGCAGCGTGGGCAGGCCCCCTACAATATGGACCGATGATCTTGTGGGGGTCGCTGGAAAATGCTGGATGTGAATAGCGCAAGACCGGCAATTGTAGAGATCTTTGGGGGAGGCCTTTGTCCAGCAGTGGGCGTCTTAAGGCTGATATGATGATGATGACAACAATAATAATAAATGCTTTATTATAGCTCCCACTTTATAAGTTTCTGTGTAGTTCTATGATCCGTGCACCTACCATGCTATCTCTACACCACCTTAAGGTGGACTGGCAGAAAATGCCTTGGGCATTAAGTCTGCCATTGTACAGTTTTATGTGCATCTACTAGGTACCGGCATGGGGGTGCATAAGGAACTACCAACTCACTGATTTAGAGCAGCAAGGTAATATGATTACCTAATGTTATCTTGTTTTGAGAAAGTACCTAAGCTTGCCAGTTTTCATTCGTTCCTGGATCCAAAACACCGCTCAGTGTCATTTGTGTGTCACTGTTGATCCTGGCTTACAGGAGTTGCAGTGCTGGGTAAGAGGGAGGGACTAGTCCCGATTACCAGTGTTCATCAAGGAAAGGGGATGCTGGGGTGCTGCCCCTGATAATAAAAGTATCTATACTTTTTTAAGCTACAGTAACCACTCACCATAAGGTAGACCATTATGCTTCTTTGCTAACTTGGTGATATCAATAAATACGTTTATCACAGCTTACACGTTAAATCCGGTGGCCCGGTGTAAATTATCTATATAATAGGTCTTTACCTATGAAATTGCCGTTTTGTATGAAAAAATTTAAACGAATTTTTTTCATGAATTTTTTTATTTGTATTAATCGAAGTAATCACCCATGCAATCAATGCATCTTTGCCATCGCAGTGGCAGTTTATTGATGCCCTTCTTAAAGAAATCAGCTGGACGGGAGGCAACAAATTCTTCAAAGGCATTTTGTACTGCCTCTCGGGTATTGATTTTTTTTCCCGCCAAGAAGTTATCCAAATTCTGGAAAAAGTAGTAGTCTGTAGGCGCAAGGTCTGGTGAGTAGGGCGGATGACGGAGAGCTTCCAACCCCAGTTCTTGCAACTTGGAGACCGTCTGCTGTGCAGTATGAGGTCGCGCGTTGTCGTGCAGGAGCAGCGGAGACGAGCGATTGACCAATGCTGGTTGGAGATGCGCCAGCTTCTCCATCATTGTGCTCAGTTCTTCACAGTACACATCTGCAGTAATGCTCACCCCGTTTGGTAAGAAGCTGTGATGAATCACACCGGCGCTAGACCACCAAACAGTGACCATCACTTTTCTAGGGGTAAGTTTTCGTTTAGGGCATTGTTTAGGTGCTGAACCAGGATCCAACCAACTTGCTGAGCGCTTGCGGTTATCAAACAGAATCCATTTTTCATCGCAGGTAACAATGCGGTTCAAAATTCCTTCATTTGTGTGTCTGTTGAGCAGTGCAAGGCACGTCTCGACGCGTACTTCGCGCTGGCGATCATTGAGTTCGTGGGGCACCCATTTGTCAAGCTTTTTTACCTTGCCAATTTGACGCAAATGGACCAATATTGTTTTGACGCTAACGTCGAAAGCTGCTGCTAATTCAGCCGTAGATTGTGTATCATCAGCTTCCACAACCGCCTTTAATTCGTCATTGTCGACCAAAGTCTTCGGACGACCGCGAGGTTCATTTTTCAGGTCGAAATTTCCAGAACGGAAGCGAGCAAACCAATAACAGGTGGTGCGTTGGTTTGTAGTGTTAGCTCCGTAAACGTCGTTGATGTTGCGTGCCGCTTGTGCCGCGTTGCTGCCACGACGGTACTCATATTCCATAATTACTCGAATTTTTAACGTATCCATGATGACGAAAAAGATTGAAATGCGATGAAAATGTAACACTAATCAATAAAGAAATGACTACTTTTGGAAAAAAGAATCCATGTTTTTAAAATAAAATTAATTTGAAATTAGAATTCTTAGCCAAACAAAAATTATTTTGATTTGAAATGGCCAGTACTGCAGAACGGCAATTTCATAGGTAAAGACCTAATATATAAAAATCAATGCAACTTTTCGTTGTAATGTTATGACTCAACAACGCCTTTACCGATATGGCTAATTTTGGTCTTGAATTATTCGTGGAAGTCCAGGGAAGGTTTGTACGTAGAGAAAATTTTAAAAAAGTCTTGAAAAATTATAAAATTAACATCTCTCTATACTCCCATATACAAACAATTTGTACTAATACTTAAAAGCGTAGCGAAGCACATACCGGGCCGCTAGTATATTATATAATAAAGCTGATCAAAATCACACTCATATTATAAAGGTGAAAGTTTGTGAGTGTGTATGTACGTTACTTCTTCACGTGTAAATGGCTGTAGTGATTTTAATTAAACTTGGTATGGAGTTAGCTGACATATTGGATTAACACATAGGTTATAATTTATAAAGTTGAACGCGGGTAAAACCGCAAGGCACAGCTAGTAATAAGATAACAATACAATAACATTGAAGACTCCACTAGGGACTTCGCAGAACAAAGCTATTAAGATCTGGGATTAAGTTATCCTTTATTATAGCTTTAAATTTAATTTAAAATTCCCTACGCTATTATCGCAGAAACTCCGCTAAGGACGAAATAACGCCCGTCAATGGAATCCCTTGGACGATCAAGTTTTTATTGCATTGTGCATAGTTTCAGATCATTCTTTTCGTTTTGGATCCAAATTGCTTTTCGAGAATGCAATTTATATAAGAATTTAGGAAGAAGAAGAAAAAAGAGGTTTATTCAGAAAATTGCACAGACAACTAAAATACAAGATAACCATAAGATAAAATCAAAGCCACTTATCCGTGCAAGATCGAAATGGCGCCATCTCAGCATTTGCTAGAACATTTTATTGTTCTAGCGCTAGTAATGCTGATGGTGCCGAGTGATTCTCACTGAACAAATAAAATATGCGTCACGGAGAAATTGAGATATCTTCATCATCATCATCATCATATCTACCGAAAAACATCCACTGTTGGACAATGGCCTCCCCCTAAGTGCCTAATTATGCATACCACGTTTTTTAAGCGCGCGTTTGTAGCGATACAGACGCGATGCTAACGCGCGGCACCGGCGCATCTGTATCGATATACACGCGATGCTAACGCGCGTTTTGGAAACGCGCGTCGACGGCGCGCTTAAAGAACGTGGTGTGCAGAGGCTCTAAGATTTCCACAATGGCCGGTCTTGTGCCGCCCACACGCAACCAGCGGCTTCCCGATTTAAATGTCTTAGTTGAGATGTCTTACAAATATATACATATAATAAAATCGTAGGAAAGTCAAAACTGTACATTGAATATTTTTTTAAAAGGATACTTGGTGATCTACAATCGAGATCGAAGCCAAAAATATAGTTTTTAGAATTTCTCTCTGTGTGTCTGTTTGTGTGTATGTATGTCCGGGCTAAACTCAAAAAGTACTGCATAGATTTACTTCAAATTTTGCATGGATATTAATAAGAGGTCGGGTCAATATATAGGCTACATATTGTTATGCTATCGCCTACGGGGGAGGGGCTGTGATAATTTATAAAATTTAACGCGGGTAAAACCGCGGGTAATCTTTCAAGTTTGTTTGCTTTATAAACGGGTAAAACAAATCGCGATAGCTATTAGAATTCTCTATATTTGGTTGTTTCTCAGTATCAGCCCTAAGTCTGGGAGTTGGCGGTATTACACCCCCGTGCCTCGGAGAGCACGTAAAGCCGTCGGTCCTGTACCTGACCTCTTTCCGGTCGCTAGGCGTCCTATCGGATCATGAGAGTGATGGAATAGAAAGTGCCCCTGTGTTTGAGCACACACCTCCATTGGGACTGGCCGCAATTCGGTTGGGAGGACATTATTATTATAATTACTACTATATTATATGAAATATATGGAGGGTTTTTAAATTGTTTATTTTTTTCATCTACCCAGAGACCTGCATTAATACTGCGAAGTCTATTACTTTTATTAAAAGAACCATATAGCTGGAAAGAAACAGAACGGCACAGCTGTAGACACAGGTGTTCCTCCCCGTGTATGCAACATGAATAATTTTTATACCATGCTGTTATGCCAGCAGTAGATAACATGGCTTATACATGAATAGGGAAAGATCCTATGTAATCCTCAAATTTATTACGGACTTTTTTGGGAGCCCAAACAAAAAAGGGTTGATGGGAGTTCTGTTATATTATGCAAAATAATTAAAGGAGTAAGGTACAGACGACAGCACATTAATCTCCCCAATCTGTCAAATTTCCCCAATTGAAAGTGAACCTTATGCTTAGGTAATAAAACTGAAAATCTATAAATGAAATTTGACAGATTGGGGTAGCTGGATGTGCGTCTGTACGATTTTAAATGACAATCCGTTGGCGTAGTCGACTCAGGAGTTTCAACCGTTATTAGGTGATATTTTTAATATCTATCCTAAAACTGTCTGATGTGTAGTTAATTTATTAACATGTTCATTGTCCAAAGAAGAATATATGGCAAATATTAATATTTCAAATAGAATACTTTAAGAAATTTTTTGAAGCATAGAACGATTTTTGTTGTGTAATATTATCCTGGGCCTCTATTCACTCACGGCCATCTAACGCAAAATCGCAAACTTAGCAGAACTTGTAGGTACTATATAATCCAGATAACTCAAATATCACATATAAAACTTTTCTTATATAGATAATAATAATACCCTGGGACATTATTCATACACCACCCGAACTAACCAGAACTATGGAAACCAGATAGCTGATATCTGGTTATCAGCCATCTGGCTGATAACCAGATATCCACTGATAACCATAACACTGATAACCAGCCATTTATAAAATTTGACCCGCGTCAAATTTTATAAATTATCACAGCTCCTCCCCCGTAGGTGATATCGTGATAATATGTAGCCTATATATTGACCCGACCTCTTAGTAATATTCATGCATAATTTTAACTAAATCCATCCAGAACTTTTTGAGTTTAGCCCGGACATACATACAGACAAACAGACAAAAATTCTAAAAACTATAGTTTTGGCTTCGATATCGATTGAAGATCACGCCCGAAGTATCCCTTTCAAAAAAATATTCGATGTACTGTTTTGACTTTCCTACGATTTTATTATATGTATAGATATATATTGCGGATAGCGCAAGACCGGCAATTGTGGAGATCTATGCGGGAGGCCTTTGTCCAGCAGTGGACGTCTTTCGGCTGATATGATGATGATGATAGATAGATAGATACTACTTTTATTTCGTAAATAGATACCTATAAGGATTATTACATCCAGACTCAGGACAAACAGATATATTCATGCAGACAAATAACTGTCCTCGGTGGGAATCGAATCCACAACCCGCGGCGTGAAATGCAAGTATCTACCAGCCACGCCAACCGGCCCTATTAAGGTCTATTAATTCACAAGTTACTTATCTTTTGTATCGATTCGGTGAACCTATACACATATATATGTCAAGTTCTTAACTACAGCAATCAAACGAATATATGTAGACATCAAAAGAACAACAAAATAACCTATTTCATAAAACTTTTTCGTAGAGAAAACCAAGGTAATAAGCGTGTGACAAAAAATAAGAAATCAGGAAGTCCAAGATTATAGGGCAGAACACACGCACATTTGCATGTGAAAGCAAATAAAGAAAAGGCGGCACCCAAACCAGCGCAGTGTGTCAAGGACCTTACTTTATTAATACTTAGCGAAGAGGAATTTTTGAATTAACCCAGGGGTTAAATACACGTTTTCAAGGCTACTAAAATAAATCTTAATCATATGATTAAGATTTGGGCAAGGCTTCTAAACAGCCGTGTTCTTTATGGAATTGCACCTTTTTAGAAGTAGTGTTTTCAAATATGATTACTTACATTAAAATAGAAATAATAATAATAATAATATCTGGGGACAATGTCACACAGATCATCCTATCCCCAAACTAAGCAAATCTTGTACTATGGGTACCAGGCGACGATATACATACTTATATAGATAGATATATACTTAAATACATAGAAAACATCCATAACTCAGAAACAAATATTCGTGCTCATCACACAAATATTTGCACTTACCGGGATTCGAACCCAGGACCACCAGCTTCGTAGGCAGGAGCACTACCAACTAGGCTATGGTGACCGTCGTAAATAAATATTAAGAGTCGAATGTTCTTTAACTGCATGTGTGACGCAGCGGTTAAGATAGCCGCACCGCCACTTCGTGTCCCAGGTTCGATTCCTGCGTAGGACAACTATTTGTGGGACAAATAGGTAGTTGGTCTCAGTCTGGACGTACTTTGTGTCAGTTAATTATATATTTATAAAGTACCCCGCGACACAAGCATTCATTTCCGTAGTGAAGAAAGTTATTAAAAAGAAAAGTTGTAGTAGAGAAGCTATAGTGTCTTTGAAAGTACCTAGTAATAATCCGGGTAATATTGAAATAAAATTTGACATTGATTATAATTCTATATCTTATCTGACATTGAAACATTTACTTAATTCATGAAGGAAAATTAACAATACATTGTTGAAATGAATTTATTTATTAATTGATTGATTATATTGTGATCATTTTATATATATATATATAACCTGAGTTTAATAATTGCACTCATCGAAATCAATGTAACTAATTCTATTTTAGTAAATTATTACAATATTTTACTTAATATTAATGTTACTCCATTGTCTATAAAATTTGTATATTAAACAATTTGCATGCCTTAGTTTTTAGATAGAATACAGCGTACAAATAAGTTTAATGTGTACCATCCTCTGTAATACCTGCATTGAGCAAATAAAATTGAATTGAATTGAATTTAAAAAAAAAAAGATCTGCACATATAAAAAACGAATAGGTATAAGAACATCCAGGGCCGCAATTATTAGTTCTTTTTATTCTGTGACAGCTGATCGACTTGTTGCTACTAGTTGGTTTAATACGTAATTCGAAGTTTAATAATGAAATTAACTCAGAACTTTGGTATTATGAAGCACTTATACTTTTACATTTAGTTTACAATTAAGCAATAAAGTCTGATACAATGCTTTCATTATACATAGGTAAGAAATTGCATGAAAGCGTCGCCAGTCCGCTCGATTTTATCTATTTAATAAATATGGGTAGGCACCTGGTGCAAGATGTAACATGTGTCAACACCCTCGCGCCCTCCCATCTTCCCCATATGTCGGGATCTGCGGGCGCTGCTGCTGCTTTAGCGGAAACCCTGAAACAGCGCAAATGAAAAACCAATTTGGCTCTAAATTATGTTTTTGAGCCGTTTGGAATAGAAACCTTAGGACCATGGGGCCCAAATGTATATTTAGTATTTCGCAAAATTGCTAAAAGGTTGATCTACTCTTCCCCTGACCATGCTGTCCAGCCATATTCTTGGGTCAGAGGATCAGCATTGCCATCCAGTGTGACAATGTGTTAAAATAGTTATTTGTATTGTACGTGCTTCCTCAATTCATATTTTATTGTTTCCTTATTATTCTTTTGTTTTGTCCATCCCAAGGTTGTCTGGAAGAAATTGCTACTAGCGATAAGACCGCCCGGTGATAATAACTCTTTTTATAATTAATATTTATTTCTGGTGTACAATAAAGAGTATTGTATTGTATTGTACATTTCCCATTTGCGATGCGGAGGGATTCTTCGACGCCTATTAGTGTAAACTAGTTTCCATAGTTTTATCTACTTATAATTACTTATTGTTATCTTATGTTTTATGATTATATCCCAGTTATTAAACTCCTTAATAATAAATAAATAAATATTTTAAATATTCATAAATAAAGAAATAATAATAAATATAAAGTTAAGAAAGGGACGGTTCCCCCTAAAAGGTATACCGTCGATCTTGCAGTAGTCGCGGGAAGCCGCTGAATGCACCCGCATTGCACAAGCACAAGACCGGCTATTGTGGACTTTAGCCACGAGATCACAGGTCAGAGGTAAGGCTCCCATGTGGTACTTGTTAAATATCCCACACTATCCATGTAACACCTTATAAGTCTACTCTCCTACGGCATAAAGATACACGTTATTCACAGTACATTAATCCAACGTCTTCTAATTCCTTAAAAGCCTGAAGGCTTTCTCACGATGAGGCGCTTACCATAATTACTTACCGTCTAAGCTTTTTATTTCAAAGGGGTCTTGATTAATGGTTTCTACTGAATGAATATGTAAAGGAAATGACGAACTAGTGACGTGTAATAAAATAACTGCAAATTTTACTATATATTTTTTTTATTCTACGAATATCATACTTGCGCAAGTTTGTGAGCATTGATGAATGGATGTTTGTTACTCTTTCACGCAGAAACTACCGAACGGATGTGGAGGAAACTTTGTAGTAATATAGATTATAAAGGGTCTTTCACCGAGGACGGGCCGATGTTGAAATTGAATAAAACAAGCTATGTGTGAGATATAAACATATTTTTTTTTATCTAAAGGCCTATTAATGCCATTATTTATGAAATATGACATCGTTTAAATGTCAGCCGCGGCTTCGAACAGTGGCACGGATCCGAGAGGTCCAATTTTCTATGGCTCTGGCTGAATCTGAGCGATGGCATCAGCCTATTGTGGTTTATTAGCAAAGACTTGTGACTTCAGGAAACCCCACAATTAAAAGTCTAACGGGGTCAAATCGCACGATCTTGGTGGCCAATTCATGTCACCTCTGCGAAAGATAACCCTTCCCTCAAACTGTTCATGCAGAATTTCCATCGTGTCGTTCGCTGTGTGGCACGTAGCGCCGTCTTGGAACCACATGTCGCCTACATCTATATCGTTTAATTCAGGACAAAAAAAAAAATTATCATTGGCCTGTAGCGCTCACCGTTGACGGTGATGGCTTCGCCATGGTTGTTTTCAAAGAAATACGGACCGATAATGCCACCGGACCAAAATCCGCACCACACAATAACCTTTTTGGATGCATAGCATCCGGGTGAACCTCATGTGGGTTTTGGTAGACCCATATTCGGCTTGTTGACATAGCCATTCAACCCAAAATGCACCTCGTCGCTAAAGATGATTTTTCGGCCGAATTCAAGGTTCTCTTCCAAACGTTCTGAAACCCAGTTTGCGATCAAACAGCGTTGTCTATGGTCATTCACTTTGAGCTCCTGGGTTAGTTGGATCTTGTACGGGTACAGTCTTGACGCACAATTCGCCAAGTTGAAGTCTGCGAAAGGCCGACTTCTTGTGCACGAGAAATCGACTGCCTCGGAGTTTCCTTCACACTCTCCCGGACAGCGGCGATGTTTTCAGCCGATATGGCGTTTCTTTGAAGTGAGGGTGTTAGTTGGTTGTTAACTGAACCGGTCGTCTCAAATTTGGCCACCAAACGTTGGAGAGTCGACTTTGACGGGCCACCGCGTCTGTCGTAAAATGGACGCAATGCGCGCAACGTTTGCACTAATGAACACTCATTTTGATAATAAAGTTTTATCATTTGGATGTGCTGCTCAATCGTGTAACTTGCCATTGTGATTTGGCATCAATGACTGAACAAAAAACAATAGATTTGACAGATGTCACAAAAACTATATGGCCGCCACAAACTGTTAACATCGGCCGTCCTTGTTGAAAGACCCTTTATATCCGAATAACTAAACAATTTATAAACGTTAAACGCGGGCAAACCCGCAGGTCACAGCTAGCAATAAATATTAATAAGCTATAGAATTACATCAAAAAGATATTTAACCAAGTTTCCATAAGTATTGCAATTTCATAATTTTCTAGAGATAGAGAATTTACGACATTAATTAAGAGTTTTGGTTCGTAAGCCTCCAGTATTTCGGTAATCTATTTTGATTGCAGTGGCAAATACATAATAAACAATTTTTGAATATTTAAATCCCAGTCAAAATTCATTGTATACTGCTGTAAATAGTTAATGTCACAATGTAACGCTCTGCAATTGACGGTATATAGTCAGTAGAAGGTAAAATGTAATGAGCATAATAAATGTTCAGTGTAATTTGGCCATATAGAAGTATACTAGCTTGTAAATACTCCCTGTATTTACAAGCTAGTGTATTAGAGACACAAGATAGTGTTACAGTGAATTAATGAATATTTAACAACGTATTAGCAAGATTGGCCCAGCACCTGTATTACAAGTTACTCTAAAATAACTTAGAGCTTTAGTCACCACACCTGTAAGGCTTTAACAAAAAATTTGGTCCAGTGTGATTTTATCTAATATAGAAAATCTTATTAAATCGAATGTAAAATTTTTTATGTGGTGTGGTGAAAGTATTTAAACTATATGTATTGGCGGGACCATTCCTGTCGCATTCCTTTCCTATTAAGTATATTTATAATGCTTTTATTAGATTCGTATGTCGAATCTAATGAAAGCATAATACATTATATGCACCGTGACTGCAGAATGACAAATGTCTTTCAAATATAATTTATTGCATAAACTCTCACTTTCTGATTAATCAAGTGTAATCAAGCTAACAAAATTTTGTTAGGTGTATGTGAGGAAATTAATTAATAATATTAAAATACATTTTAATATTATTATTTAATTTCTTCACAGAGTGATGCAAAGAGATTTTTCGTTTTCGATGCAAAATCACTTAATCACTTTTGGTACGACCCGGGATTTGAACCCAGGACACGCTACCTTTAGACCAACTAGGTACTTATAATACCTACTACTTACTTATCGGATGGGCCTACTGAGCGGATGACACAAGGGTCAGAGTTGTTCAAGCCGCTCGGTAGGCCCCTAACATACGGATTAACGACTGTTGTCTAGTGACCACAACAAGAACCGACTGCTTCACGTACCCCCAAAGTACGGAGATGCCCAATATGAAACTAATTCTATCACCCATCTATGGCATGACCGCGAGCCTATGACACCCCCTTCCTCTGGTCTATCTCGGCTCCACTTCTCTGAACTTACAAAGCCGAACGGCTTATACATAATGATCAAAAGGGTAGTTGTTAGTGTTTTAGCGTCCATATATTTTATGACTATATTCTTAATCGGTTTGAAGCCTTTCAACCTTTGCCCTTTTGAAGATTTGTATTATCACTTGGGCCGTGCTGAGGTCTCAATATAAATGGCGAGTACATTACTCGTCTTCGATTCGACGATGGTTAATTAGTTAAAACGGAAGACTTCGATACAGTGCTCGACGACCTCTGGAGAGTCTCTGAACAAACGTTCATATTCACCCACTCAAGATAAGGTTGGAAACTCTGCACTCGAAAATAGTAGAGAACTATATGAATCTAGAACAGATCAACCAAATAGGTAGGTCCAACTTCGAAAATAAGGTCAACGAAAAGTCTTCGACCAGTGTGTGCTGTTATGAATTACGGAACAGATACGTGGTCGCTTACTATGGGACTCATAAGAAGGCTCAAGTTCACCCAAAGACCAATGGAGAGGGCTATGCCCGGAGCATCCCCGAATGCCAAAATCTGTAAGAAAACCTAAGTAACAGACATGCCCGAAGAATTGCCAAACTGAAGAGGCAGTAGGCGAGGCATATATGTAGCTCGTAGAGGCGACGGTCACTGGAGCAAAAAGGTTCTCGAGTAAAAGGGTGGCACAAGACCGGCAGTTGTGAAGATCTTTTTTAGGTTCTATGCTTTAAAGCATAGAACCTAAAAGAGATCTCTACAACAATTGTAATTATAAATTATAGACGACATTACAATTGTAATGTCCTCTTTAATTTATAATTACGACGTAGAGATAGAACCTAAAAGAGATCTCTACAACAATTGTAATTATAAATTATAGACGACATTACAATTGTAATGTCGTCTATAATTTATAAATACAATTGTTATCGACCGAAGTATATTTGCAATGGGTTACGGTATATTGACAGCGAATCGGAGCAGTATGATATTATTTTATTTTACATACATACATACATAGACTCACGCCTGTTTCCCAGAGGGGTAGGCAGAGACAACGGATTTCCATTTGTCACGATCTTTGCATACTTCTTTTGCCTCGATTACTGTCATTATATTCTTCATACATGCTCGCCGGTTTAGGGTACTTCTGACCTGCCCTTTCTTGAGAACATCTCCAATTTGGTCAGAGAATGTTCGACGTGGTCTTCCCCTTCCGGTTGTCCCATTCACACAGGCCAGGTATACTTCTTTTGTCAATCTTCTTTCCTTCATCCTTTCTAAATGGCCAAACCATCTCAGCATGCCTTTTTCAATCTTTGTGACTACATCCTCTTTCACACCACAACGCTCTCTTACATCAGTATTTCGAATTCTGTCTCTCAAAGTCACACCACACATACTTCTCAGAGCTCTCATTTCCACTGCATTTATTTTACTTTCATTCTTTTTCTGCCATACCCAACTTTCACTTCCATACATTAAAGTTGGCACTAACACTCCATCGTGCACGGCTAGTCGAGCCTTCTTTGATACTTGCCGGCTACTCATAAAGGCGTGTAGTGCCCCATTCACTCTGTTCCCCGCATTTACTCTTCTAACAATATCTTTTTCATATTTCCCATCTCTCGTAAACAAAGTTCCCAAATATACAAACTCATTAACCTGTCCGACTTTCTCTCCTCCAATCACAATATCACACGTTGTCGTGTATTCATCCCTCTCAAATACCATTACTTTCGTCTTACCTACATTCATTTTCATCCCTTTCCTTTCAAAAGCTTCATGCATATTTGTTACCATCACCTGCAACTCGTCCGCAGATGATGCAAGTAGAACTTGATCATCAGCGTACAGCAGACATTTGATGAGTAACTCATTCATCCTTACACCGCATTCACTTTCTTTCAAATCTTTTAAACAGCTATCCATGAATAGGTTAAACAACCACGGTGACGCTACACATCCCTGTCTAACACCCTTTTGGATGCTAAACCACTCGGTGTATGACCCGTTAATCCTCACGCAAGCTCTGGAATCCCTATAAAGAGATTTTAGTGCTTGAACAAGGTTGTCGTTCAACCCATACATGGACAGTACCGACCATAGTTCACTCCTCAACACTCTATCGTAGGCCTTTTCTAAGTCTACGAAGGCACAGTAAACCTTTTGGTTTTTGCCCAAAAACTTCTCTACTATGCTTCGCAGAGAAAAGACCTGATCCGTGCATCCCATTCCTTTCCGAAAACCTGCCTGTGCATCCCATATTTTCGCATCGGTTTCTTTCACAACTCTTTCAACCAATACTTTTGCATACAACTTACCAACGACGCTGAGTAGACTAATGCCCCTATAGTTTTTACAGTCTTGCCGTGAGCCTTTCCCTTTGTAAAGAGGTACGATGACAGCCTTGCACCAATCACTTGGCACTTTGCCGGTGGTATAGCATAAATTGAATAGGCTGCACAGCTGACTCGCTATGACGCCATGTCCAGCCTTCAGCATCTCGGAAGTTATCCTGTCATACCCTGGTGACTTACCTGATTTCATACCCTTAATAGCTTTCACAATCTCATCCATACCAATGTCATCTTTACATTTTTTCTTGTCTATACTTAGTGAACTACGTTCACTCTCTGTTACACCTCTTTCATACAAACTTTCAAAATACTCCTTCCAACGTTTTAACACGCATTCTTCCCCTTTCACTATATTTCCATCTTGGTCTCGTATGGATTTCAGTTCTGAGGTTTGAGTTATGCCTCTTACTGATCTAACGGATTTCCAGAAAAACTTAATGTTCGTCTGAAAATCCTTAGACAACCTTCTATCAAAATTATCCTTTTGTTCATTTTTCTTTTCATTCACCACATCCTTTACAATTCCTTTCATTTTCCTATAATCATTCCAGGCCCTTTCTATATCCTCATTCGTCGCCTTATGCATTCGTTCGTTTGCTCTGGTGGCTAGCCAGTCTAACCACGCTTTCTTCTTTTCACATACAACTTTTTGTACACTTTTATCCCACCAAATATTCTTCATATTTCTTCCTCTTCGTCTCTTTATTACACCACATACTTCACCAGCTACACTCACCACACCTTCTTTGACTACCTTCCATAGCTCTTCTACTTCTCTTATGTCTTCAGATCCCTCAAACTTCTCAACCAACTTACTTTTGTACTCATCTGCCACTTCTTCCTCTTGCAGTTCCTCTACTTTTATTCTCTCTAGTACACTTTTAGTCTCAGGGATTCGGTGGCGCCATCCTTTGAATAGACCACTTATTCGGCTCATTACCAGAAAGTGGTCTGTATGGATTGCGGTCCCACGATAGACTCTTGTGTCTAGAACATTTTTTCTCAGTCTTTCGTCTACAATCACGAAGTCAATCATACTCTTTCTCACATTTTTCCTCTCTCGTGTAAACGTATGGATTCTTTTATGTTCAAACATAGTATTTGTAACACAAAGACCCCATTCCAAACATATCTCAAGCAGACTGTACCCATTCTCATTCTCACTCTCGTCACCGAATTGACCTAGTACTCTTTCAAAACCATCACGTTTTACCCCAACCCATCCATTAAAATCACCTAACATTATTACTCTTTCATTATACTGACTTAACCGCAACACATCTCTCAGGGTCTCCCAGAATGCCTTTCTTTCCTCTTGTTCTCGCTGTATTACAACTGCACCCATATCTACAGGAGCGTACACTCCTACTAGGAAGATACGGGTCATACCAATTTTCATTCTCAACCACATTACTCTTGCATTCACGCATTCGAACTCAGTCACACACTCAGACATACTTGTGGAAAGAATGAGACCCACACCTTGGCAACCTCTGGTGGTGTTCGGTACTCCAGAACAATACGCCGTGTACTGTCCGTGTGTTGTAGTATCACACCCTTTCCGCTTCGTCTCATTCACACACAACACATCGATCCGCTTTTCACTCATCAGCTGACATACTTCGTCCATCTTACCTTCTATTCCTCCTCCCACATTCAACGTAGGAAAACGGCTCTCCGTTGGCCACTTTTCGCCTCTCTGGGAAACGAGACGTGGCGGGTGGCGGACCACGTCGCCGCCATTTGAAGGATTAAAATGAATTATTTCCATTGCGTTCCCACGAGTAATAGGGACTAAACGGTCCACCCTCGCAGAGCCCTATACGGGGGTAAGACGGATCCATGCTGTGTCCTATGACCGCCAACATAGACACCCTCCGTTATCGACCAGAATACCCTCTGGCCAAGGATCCCTCAGCACGGGTCGGATAACACCTTGGATCGGGGTTTTGTTTCAGGTATGCTCCCTCGGACTAAATAGCTCACTTGTGCTCGTCCCCTGCGTCTCGGTGAGCGTACAGTAAGCCAGCTAACTCGGCCTGTGAGCGCCGCCGTTGGTATGCATAATTATGCCTACTCTTCCGCCGCCGCTCTAAGTTACTATCCTGTACTGATAGTAACTATGCTATCGTAGGCCTCTGATGAATCCTAAGATTCTAGAGCCCCCGATAGAGGCAGTTTAAGGTCATACCCGGGACCTTATTATTTTATTTTGCTTTTATTTTAATTATCTTTTATTTAGATTTTTTGTTTATTTCTTTTAAACCGTATTCTTTTTTTTGTTCTATATATAATTTTTAAGAAACGTATTGTCTTATGTATGTAATTTGTGTAGCACATTTGTGACTCACTGTGGCAGGTAGCTGAAAATCAGCGTTACAGCCATATTGTGGTTGTAACATCATGCTGAGCTGCTAGCCATTTGAGCGCACTAAATCTGTTTTAGTAACAATTATAGAGTATTTTGTACGGTATTAATATTTTATGTCGTCATTGTTACTCTGATTGTGTCTTTTTGTATCTTTATTATGTGTGCTCAATAAATATATTTATTTTCTTCTTCTTTCTTTGTTCTTAGAAGTTTAAGTAAAATAAATGTGACCTTGCTAGTCCTATATTAGCTGATTTTTTTTCGTAAACGTGGACGTCTTTCAGCTGTTATGATGATGGTGATGATCACAAGGGGAAATGTGAAATATGGTTAGATAGATAGATAGAATAGGTATAATACTCTCTATTGTACACACTCAGGCGGAAAGAAAATACATGGGATATATTATAAAGAACATAAGGTACAATGGCCGGTCGTATCGCCTTCAGCGATCTCTTCCAGACAACCCTTGGATGGATAGGAACTGAAAGTAAAGTAAACAGCAGCAGGAGTGCAACAAATTAATTATACTAAGGAACTGTGATAAATATATTGCATAAATATATAAATATTATATTCAAGTGTAAGAAATTATGAACATAGGTAGTGATCCTTAACAAGCTTGAAAGTAGGGTTAGGTGCTGAGCAAACTAATATGATAAATATGTAAAGTCTTGCGAACTAACTATTCGCGTCATTGTGACGCGTAAAGTAGTTCGTGTATTAAATCCAAGCGCCAGCCGAATAGAGGGTGAGCGTGTTGATGGAATGAGTAGTTGTTTATTCTCTAGTGTTAATGTATTTTAGCCCCATACCGTTAGCGTTGCCGTCCTGGTCGTTCCTAAGGTCACTATATCTCATCGAGGAGGAATTAAGGGTCGGAAACACATGAGTAATACCATGTGTGTCACAAAAATCACGGTAATAGTCTGCCATAGCCGTTTATCAAACTGATGACAATAAAGTAACTATAATATAATATGTGCGGGTCGCTGGAAACAGCTGGATGCGAATAGCGCAAGACCGGCAATTGTGGAGATCTTTGGGGGAGGCCTTTGTCCAACAGTGGACGTCTTTCGGCTGATATGATGATGATGATGATGATGAATATAAAATGTCATCCTAGCCGAATTTCGACCACGGCGGCCATTCTCAACAGAGATTAGCCATCTGCGCGGGACATATTATAGTGCTCAAGTGTGTGCGCAAACACAGGAGCACTTTCTATTCCATCACTCTCATGATCCGATGGGACGCCTAGCGACACGACCGGAAAGAGGTCAGGTACAGGACCGACAGCTTTACGTGCTCTCCGAGGCACGGGGGTATAATACCGCCAACTCCCAAACTTCGGGCTGATGCTGAGAAATTTTTCTTTTTACAGAAAAGTCCCAAAATCACTTTTGGCCCGACCCGGGATTTGAACCCAGGACCTCGTTATCTGCGGGTGAACACGCTACCGCTAGACCAACGAGGCAGCAAACTGATGATAAACAGCTAAGGAAGGCTGTATAAGTGGGGCGTATAATTGTTTGGTAACTTAGTAGTACAGACGTCAGCACATCAAGCTACCCCAATCTGTCAAATTTCCCCAATTAAAAGTGAACCTTATGCTTTTATGGTCAAGTTGAAAATCTATAAAAGGAATTTGACAGATTAGGGGAGCTGGATATGATGGCGTCTGTACATAAAGAAAAGGCAATTTCGTAGATGACACTACCATGCTTTCATTAGATTCGTATGTCGAATCTAATGAAAGCATTATACATTATATGCACCGTGACTGCAGCATGACAAATGTCTTTCAAATATATTTTATTGCAAAAACTCTCACTTTCTGATTAAGTAATTAAAATACATTTTAATATTATTATTTAATTTCCTCACATACACCTAACAGAATTTTGTTTTTTTAAGGAAATTAAATAATAATATTAAAATACATTTTAATACTATTATTTAATTTCCTCACATACATTTATTGCAAAAACTCTCACTTTCTGATTAATCAAGTGTAATCAAGCTAACAAAATTTTGTTAGGTGTATGTGAGGAAATTAAATAATAATATTAAAATACATTTTAATATTATTATTTAATTTCCTCACAGAGTGATGCAAAGAGATTTTTCTTTTTACATGCAAAATCACTTAATCACTTTTGGTACGACCCGGGATTTGAACTAGGTACTTATAATACTACTTACTTATCGGATGGGCCTACTGAGCGCATGACACAAGGGTCAGAGTTGTTCAAGCCGCTCGGTAGGCATCTAACATACGGATTAACGACTGTTGTCTAGTGACCACAACAAGAACCGATTGCTTCACGTATCCCCAAAGTACGGAGATGCCCAATATGAAACTAATTTGGCTATCACCCATCTATGGCGTGACCGCGAGCCTATGACACCCCCTTCCTCTGGTCTATCTCGGCTCCACTTCTCTGAACTTACAAAGCCGAACGGCTTATACATAATGATGAAAAGGGTAGTTGTAAGTGTTTTAGCGTCCATATATTTTATTACTATATTCTTAATCAGTTTGAAGGTAAAGCCTTTCAACCTTTGCCCTTTTGAAGATTTGTATTATCACTTGGGCCGTGCTGAGGTCTCAATATAAATGGCGAGTACATTACTCGTCTTCGATTCGACGATGGTTAATTAGTTAAAACGGAAGACTTCGATACAGTGCTCGACGACCTCTGCAGAGTCTCTGAACAAACGTTCATATTGCACCCACTCAAGATAAGGTTGGAAACTCTGCACTCGAAAATAGTAGAGAACTATATGAATCTAGAACAGATCAACCAAATAGGTAGGTCCAACTTCGAAAATAAGGTCAACGAAAAGTCTTCGACCAGTGTGTGCTGTTATGAATTACGGAACAGATACGTGGTCGCTTACTATGGGACTCATAAGAAGGCTCAAGTTCACCCAAGGCCAACGGAGAGGGCTATGCTCGGAGCATCCCCGAATGCCAAAATCTGTAAGCAAACCTAAGTAACAGACATGCCCGAAGAATTGCCAAACTGAAGAGGCAGTAGGCGAGGCATATATGTAGCTCGTAGAGGCGACGGTCACTGGAGCAAAAAGGTTCTCGAGTAAAAGGGTGGCACAAGACCGGCAGTTGTAGAGATCTCTTTTAGGTTCTATGCTTTAAAGCATAGAACCTAAAAGAGATCTCTACAACAATTGTAATTATAAATTATAGACGACATTACAATTGTAATGTCGTCTATAATTTATAATTACAATCTGTCAAATTTCCCCAATTAAAAGTGAACCTTATGCTTTTGTGGTCAAGTTGAAAATCTATAAAAGGAATTTGACAGATTAGGGTAGCTGGATATGATGGCGTCTGTACATAAAGAAAAGGCAATTTCGTAGATGACACTACCATGTAAAGAACTTATTTATATTTAAGGCTATTTATGTTATATCCAGCCAGATCGTGCAAACCCTCTTTTTTATAAATTCGAAGTGGCTGTAAACCGGATGAGTAATAAAATCTAAATATATTGATAGCCCTTTCGGGGAGTTTAGTATCGGAGTAAGAAGTTTTCTCATTTAATGTTTTTATGGAGCTGTGGAGTGCCGAGTGCTAGTTTATGGCTGTGTAAAACACTCATTATGAGATTATTTCTAGCTTCTGATATAGTTTTGATCACTGTTATAAAAAATACAGTCGATTAAAATTAATCCTTTTTTATTCGAGCGATTTAAACTATATGTATGTGTGGGACCATTCCTGTCGCATTCTTTTTCTAATAAGTATATTTATAATGCTTTTATTAGATTCGTATGTCGAATCTAATGAAAGCATTATACATTATATGCACCGTGACTGCAGCATGACAAATGTCTTTCAAATATATTTTATTGCAAAAACTCTCACTTTCTGATTAAGTAATTAAAATACATTTTAATATTATTATTTAATTTCCTCACATACACCTAACAGAATTTTGTTTTTTTAAGGAAATTAAATAATAATATTAAAATACATTTTAATACTATTATTTAATTTCCTCACATACATTTATTGCAAAAACTCTCACTTTCTGATTAATCAAGTGTAATCAAGCTAACAAAATTTTGTTAGGTGTATGTGAGGAAATTAAATAATAATATTAAAATACATTTTAATATTATTATTTAATTTCCTCACAGAGTGATGCAAAGAGATTTTTCTTTTTACATGCAAAATCACTTAATCACTTTTGGTACGACCCGGGATTTGAACTAGGTACTTATAATACTACTTACTTATCGGATGGGCCTACTGAGCGCATGACACAAGGGTCAGAGTTGTTCAAGCCGCTCGGTAGGCCTCTAACATACGGATTAACGACTGTTGTCTAGTGACCACAACAAGAACCGATTGCTTCACGTATCCCCAAAGTACGGAGATGCCCAATATGAAACTAATTTGGCTATCACCCATCTATGGCATGACCGCGAGCCTATGACACCCCCTTCCTCTGGTCTATCTCGGCTCCACTTCTCTGAACTTACAAAGCCGAACGGCTTATACATAATGATGAAAAGGGTAGTTGTAAGTGTTTTAGCGTCCATATATTTTATTACTATATTCTTAATCAGTTTGAAGGTAAAGCCTTTCAACCTTTGCCCTTTTGAAGATTTGTATTATCACTTGGGCCGTGCTGAGGTCTCAATATAAATGGCGAGTACATTACTCGTCTTCGATTCGACAATGGTTAATTAGTTAAAACGGAAGACTTCGATACAGTGCTCGACGACCTCTGCAGAGTCTCTGAACAAACGTTCATATTGCACCCACTCAAGATAAGGTTGGAAACTCTGCACTCGAAAATAGTAGAGAACTATATGAATCTAGAACAGATCAACCAAATAGGTAGGTCCAACTTCGAAAATAAGGTCAACGAAAAGTCTTCGACCAGTGTGTGCTGTTATGAATTACGGAACAGATACGTGGTCGCTTACTATGGGACTCATAAGAAGGCTCAAGTTCACCCAAGGCCAACGGAGAGGGCTATGCTCGGAGCATCCCCGAATGCCAAAATCTGTAAGCAAACCTAAGTAACAGACATGCCCGAAGAATTGCCAAACTGAAGAGGCAGTAGGCGAGGCATATATGTAGCTCGTAGAGGCGACGGTCACTGGAGCAAAAAGGTTCTCGAGTAAAAGGGTGGCACAAGACCGGCAGTTGTAGAGATCTCTTTTAGGTTCTATGCTTTAAAGCATAGAACCTAAAACTCTTTTAGGTTCTATGCTTTAAAGCATAGAACCTAAAAGAGATCTCTACAACAATTGTAATTATAAATTATAGACGACATTACAATTGTAATGACGTCTATAATTTATAATTACGACGTAGAGATAGAACCTAAAAGAGATCTCTACAACAATTGTAATTATAAATTATAGACGACATAACAATTGTAATTTTGTCTATAATTTATAAATACAATTGTTATCGACCGAAGTATATTTGCAATGGGTTACGGTATATTGACAGCGAATCGGAGCAGTATGATATTATTTTATTTTGCTTTTATTTTAATTATCTTTTATTTAGATTTTTTGTTTATTTCTTTTAAACCGTATTCTTTTTTTTTGTTCTATAAATAATTTTTAAGAAACGTATTGTCTTATGTCTTATGTATGTAATTTGTGCAGCACATTTTATCACTCACTGTGGCAGGTAGCTGAACATCAGCGTTACAACCATATTGTGGTAACATCATGCTGAGCTGCTAGCCATTTGAGCGGACTAAATCTGTTTTAGTAACAATAATAGAGTATTTTGTACGGTATTAATATTTTATGTCGTCATTGTTACTCTGATTGTGTCTTTTTGTATCTTTATTTAGAACGGGAACGTAGGGCGTTGTCTGTTCGAGCGAACATGATAGCTCGCAGGTTTGCACGATGCTCGAAAGAAGTAAAAAACACTCTTTTTAGTGCGTATTGCACTTGTTTCTACTCGAGCGCCCTGTGGGCTGACTATACTCAAAAACAGTACAGCGCCCTACGAGTCCAATTCAACAATGCCTACAGAATGTTGTTGGGACTGCCACGGTTCTGCAGTGCGTCAGGGATGTTCGCTGAGGCGCGCATTGACTGCTTTTATGCGACGATGCGAAAACGGTGCACATCTCTGGTACGTAGGGTCCGCGCCAGCTCCAACACCATCCTGAGGATGATGGCTGAGAGGTTTGACTGTCACTACATTAACCATTGTTGCATGCTTAATGTAGTGACAATGAAAAGGTAAATGAATTAGGGACAACACATAACCGTTTTACTATCGGTCCGTATTTTCTTAATTATATTTTAATTTTAATATTTAAATTTTCGTGACATGTGATTAATTTTAATTCATTGACTTTGCCAATTTACTTTTTAAGTTCTAATGTAATTTTGTGTTGTGTTTTGTCTTATTTCTGTAATTTTAATTTTTTGTACTTATTATGATCTACTTGTTGGTCGAAATAAACGAATAATAATAATTATTATGTGTGCTCAATAAATATATTTATTTTCTTCTTCTTTCTTTGTTCTTAGAAGTTTAAGTAAAATAAATGTGACCTTGCTAGTCCTATATCAGCTGTTTTTTTTTCGTAAACAGCAGTGGACGTCTTTCAGCTGTTATGATGATGGTGATGATCACAAGGGGAAATGTGAAATATGGTTAGATAGATAGATAGAATAGGTATAATACTCTCTATTGTACACACTCAGGCGGAAAGAAAATACATGGGATATAATAGGTCTTTACCTATGAAATTGCCGTTTTGTATGAAAAAATTTAAACGAATTTTTTTCATGAATTTTTTTATTTGTATTAATCGAAGTAATCACCCATGCAATCAATGCATCTTTGCCATCGCAGTGGCAGTTTATTGATGCCCTTCTTAAAGAAATCAGCTGGACGGGAGGCAACAAATTCTTCAAAGGCATTTTGTACTGCCTCTCGGGTATTGAATTTTTTTCCCGCCAAGAAGTTATCCAAATTCTGGAAAAAATAGTAGTCTGTAGGCGCAAGGTCTGGTGAGTAGGGCGGATGACGGAGAGCTTCCAACCCCAGTTCTTGCAACTTGGAGACCGTCTGCTGTGCAGTATGAGGTCGCGCGTTGTCGTGCAGGAGCAGCGGAGACGAGCGATTGACCAATGCTGGTTGGAGATGCGCCAGCTTCTCCATCATTGTGCTCAGTTCTTCACAGTACACATCTGCAGTAATGCTCACCCCGTTTGGTAAGAAGCTGTGATGAATCACACCGGCGCTAGACCACCAAACAGTGACCATCACTTTTCTAGGGGTAAGTTTTCGTTTAGGGCATTGTTTAGGTGCTGAACCAGGATCCAACCAACTTGCTGAGCGCTTGCGGTTATCAAACAGAATCCATTTTTCATCGCAGGTAACAATGCGGTTCCAAATTCCTTCATTTGTGTGTCTGTTGAGCAGTGCAAGGCACGTCTCGACGCGTACTTCGCGCTGGCGATCATTGAGTTCGTGGGGCACCCATTTGTCAAGCTTTTTTACCTTGCCAATTTGACGCAAATGGACCAATATTGTTTTGACGCTAACGTCGAAAGCTGCTGCTAATTCAGCCGTAGATTGTGTATCATCAGCTTCCACAACCGCCTTTAATTCGTCATTGTCGACCAAAGTCTTCGGACGACCGCGAGGTTCATTTTTCAGGTCGAAATTTCCAGAACGGAAGCGAGCAAACCAATAACAGGTGGTGCGTTGGTTTGTAGTGTTAGCTCCGTAAACGTCGTTGATGTTGCGTGCCGCTTGTGCCGCGTTGCTGCCACGACGGTACTCATATTCCATAATTACTCGAATTTTTAACGTATCCATGATGACGAAAAAGATTGAAATGCGATGAAAATGTAACACTAATCAATAAAGAAATGACTACTTTTGGAAAAAAGAATCCATGTTTTTAAAATAAAATTAATTTGAAATTAGAATTCTTAGCCAAACAAAAATTATTTTGATTTGAAATGGCCAGTACTGCAGAACGGCAATTTCATAGGTAAAGACCTAATATTATAAAGAATATAAGGTACAATGGCCGGTCTTATCGCCTTAAGCGATCTCTTCCAGGCAACCCTTGGATGGATAGGAACTGAAAGTAAAGTAAACAGCAGCAGGAGTGCAACAAATTAATTATACTAAGGAACTGTGATAAATATATTGCATAAATATATAAATATTATATTCAAGTGTAAGAAATTATGAACGTAGGTAGTGATCCTTAACAAGCTTGAAAGTAGAGTTAGGTGCTGAGCAAACTAATATGATAAATATGTAAAGTAGTGCGAACTACTATACGCGTCTATGTGACGTAAATTAGTTCGTGTATTAAATCCAAGCGCCAGCCGAATAGAGGGTGAGCGTGTTGATGGAAAGAGTAGTTGTTTATTCTCTAGTATTAATGTATTTTAGCCCCATACTATTAGCGTTGCCGTCCTGGGTCTCTACCGGCTAAGTCGCCGAACATCGATTTCTTAAAAGGCGTTCAAATAAATAAAGGTTAAAAACGACTTAATCAATCGTTAAATCGTCTTCAACGTTGACAATCGATTCCGGACCATTTATGAAGTCACATGTGGTCATGGAAGCCGGTTTAACGATTGATGAAGTCATTTTTAACCTTTACTTATTTGAACGCCATTCACGAAAACGATGTTCGGCGATTTAGCCGGTAGAGCCCCAGGTCGTTACTAAGGTCACTATATTTCATCGAGGAGGAATGAAGGGTCGGAAACACATGAGTAATACCATGTGTGTCACAAAAATCACGGTAATAGTCTGCCATAGCCGTTTATCAAACTGATGACAATAATGTAACTATAATATATTTATAATGCTTTTATTAGATTCGTATGTCGAATCTAATGAAAGCATTATACATTATATGCACCGTGACTGCAGCATGACAAATGTCTTTCAAATATATTTTATTGCAAAAACTCTCACTTTCTGATTAATCAAGTGTAATCAAGGTAACAAAATTCTGTTAGGTGTATGTGAGGAAATTAAATAATAATATTAAAATACATTTTGCTGCAATGCTGCTGTCACATGTGTGCATATAATGTATAATGCTTTCATAAGATTTGACATACGAATCCAATAAAAGCATTATAAATATACTTATTAGAAAAGGAATGCGACAGGAATGGTCCCACAAATACATATAGTTTAAATCGCTCGAATAAAAAAGGATTAATTTTAATCGACTGTATTTTTTATAACAGTGATCAAAACTATATCAGAAGCTTGAAATAATCTCATAATGAGTGTTTTACACAGCCATAAACTAGCACTCGGCACTCCACAGCTCCATAAAAACATTAAATGAGAAAACTTCTTACTCCGATACTAAACTCCCCGAAAGGGCTATCAATATATTAGATTTTATTACTCATCCGGTTTACAGCCACTTCGAATTTATAAAAAAGAGGGTTTGCACGATCTGGCTGGATATAACATAAATAGCCTAAATATAAATAAGTTCTTTACATGGTAGTGTCATCTACGAAATTGCCTTTTCTTTATGTACAGACGCCATCATATCCAGCTACCCTAATCTGTCAAATTCCTTTTATGGATTTTCAACTTTATCACAAAAGCATAAGGTTCACTTTTAATTGGGGAAATTTGACAGATTGGGGTAGCTTGATGTGTAGGCGTCTGTACTACTAAGTCGTCAAACAATTATACGCCCCACTTATACAGCCTTCCTTAGCTGTTTATCATCAGTTTGCTGCCTCGTTGGTCTAGCGGTAGCGTGTTCACCCGCAGATAACGAGGTTCTGGGTTCAAATCCCGGTTCGGGCCAAAAGTGATTTTGGGACTTTTCTGTAAAAAGAAAAATTTCTCAGCATCAGCCTGAAGTCTGGGAGTTGGCGGTATTATACCCCCGTGCCTCGGAGAGCACGTAAAGCTGTCGGTCCTGTACCTGACCTCTTTCCGGTCGTGTCGCTAGGCGTCCCATCGGATCATGAGAGTGATGGAATAGAAAGTTCTCCTGTGTTTGCGCACACACTTGAGCACTATAATATGTCCAGCGCAGATGGCTAATCTCTGTTGAGAATGGCGGCCGTGGTCGAAATTCGGCTAGGAGGACATTTTATATTATATTTACATTATTGTCATCAGTTTGATAAACGGCTATGGCAGACTATTACCGTGATTTTTGTGACACACATGGTATTACTCATGTGTTTCCGACCCTTAATTCCTCCTCGATGAGATATAGTGACCTTAGTAACGACCAGGACGGCAACGCTAACAGTATGGGACTAAAATACATTAACACTAGAGAATAAACAACTACTCATTCCATCAACACGCTCACCCTCTATTCGGCTGGCGCTTGGATTTAATACACGAACTACTTTACGTCACATAGACGCGTATAGTAGTTCGCACTACTTTACATTTTTATCATATTAGTTTGCTCAGCACCTAACCCTACTTTCAATAAGCTTGTTAAGGATCACTACCTATGTTCATAATTTTTTACACTTGAATATAATATTTATTATTGTCATATATATGTATGTATATATGACAATATAATATATATATATATATATATATATATTATACGTGTATATATATAATTAGTATATGATATGTTTATTAAGATACGTTAATTGTGAAGTCATACTAAGTTTTTGGTATGCAATATATTTATCACAGTTCCTTAGTATAATTAATTTGTTGCACTCCTGCTACTGTTTACTTTACTTTCAGTTCCTATCCATCCAAAGGTTGTCTGGAAGAGATCGCTTAGGGCTATAAGACCGCCCATTGTACCTTATGTTCTTTAAAATATATCCCATGTATTTTCTTTCCGCCTGAGTGTGTACAATAAAGAGTATTCTATCTATCTATCTTGCGACCGTCATCATTATCATCATAACAGCTAAAAGACGTCCAATGCTGTATACGAAAAGAAATCAGCTGATATAGTACCAGCAAGGTCACATTTATTTTATTTAACCTTCCCAGAACAAAGAAATAAGAAGAAGAAGAAAATATTTAATGAGCACACATAATAAAGATACAAAAAGACACAATGAGAGTAACAATGACGACATACAATATAAATACCGTAAAAAATACTCTATTATTGTTACTAAAACAGATTTAGTGCGCTCAAATGGCTAGCAGCTCAGCATGATGTTACAACCACAATATGGCTGTAACGCTGATTTTCAGCTACCTGCCACAGTGAGTCACAAATTTAATGTGCTACACAAATTACATACATAAAACGATACGTTTCTTAAAAATTATAAATTATAGACAACAATACAAAGCATAGAACCTAAAAGAGATCTCTACAACTGCCGGTCTTGTGTCACCCTTTTCGAGAACCTTTTTGCTCCAGTGGCCGTCGCCTCTACGAGGTACATATATGCCCGGCCCACTGCCCCTTCAGTTTGACAATTCTTCGGGCTATGTCTGTTACTTAGGTTTGCTTACAGATTTTGGCATTCGGGGATGCCCCGGGCATAGCCCTCTCCATTGGTCTTTGGGTGAACTTGAGCCTTCTTATGAGTCCCATAGTAAGCGACCACGTATCTATTCCGTAATCCATCACAACACAGACTGGTCGAAGACTTTTCGTTGACCTTATTTTCGAAGTTGGACCTACCTATTTGGGTGATCTGTTCTAGATTCATATAGTTCTCTTCTATCTTCGAGTGCAGAGTTTCCAACCTTAACTTGAGTAGGTGCAATATGAACGTTTGTTCAGAGACTCTGCTGAGGTCGTCGAGCACTGTATCGAAGTCTTCCATTATATGCACGCTTGAGTATGTTTCGCCGGACCGTCTCAACTGGGTCGTGTTGAAACCGGTAGTAGATGAACCCACTGAGTTTGTTTCGCTGGGCCTTCTCAGTTGGGGCGCATTGGATCCGGTGTAGGCATTGAAGCGCGACCGTCCTTATTAACACAAGGTCCGTCATAATAATAATATCTTCATATAGACAGAACCATTGACAATATGTAGTAAAAATATTAGACTTAATCTAGATAATTAAACATAATCTCTTGACAATAACTTGATACGAGCTAGCTTATAATAAAATAAATTTTATAAATGTTTTCATACAATCAATACAATGTATACCTAAATATCTATCTTACTAGAAATAATAATGTATACAACTTTATTACTACAAACATGTTCTTACTATTTACAAGCGCTTTTTAAAGTCTACGTGAACAAAATCCTTTTTTATTTATTTATTTATAACTAATTAACCATCGTCGAATCGAAGGCGAGTAATGTACTCGCCTTTTATATTGAGACCTCAGCACGGCCCAAGCGATAATACAGATCTTCAAAAGGTCAACAGGCTTTACGTGCTCTCCGAGGCACGGGGGTGTAATACCGCCAACTTCCAGACTTCGGGCTGATACTGAGAAATTTCTGATTACGGAAAAATGCCAAAAATCACTTTTTGGCCCGACCCGGGATTTGAACCCAGGACCTCATTATCTGCGGTTGAACACGCTACCGCTAGACCAACGAGGCAGCCATCACTAACAACTACCCTTTTCATCATTATGTATAAGCCGTTCAGCTTTGTAAGTTCAGAGAACTGGAGCCGAGATAGACCAGGGGAAGGGGGTGTCATAGGCTCGCGGTCACACCATAGATGGGTGATAGCCAAAATAGTTTAATAGCTTTCTGCCTAGAATATTCAATGAATTTAACAAGTTAAATGGTGACAGTCGTTTTGATTTTATTGATCTGTTTACTACTAGCAAAAATTCTACCAGATCCAAATTAACTAGATATTTCAATGATAATGTATAAATCTTTGTATAGTACTATTGGCTCAATCTTTTAAAACCATTTGTAGAATTGTCATTACTGTAATTAATTATGTAGACTGCAGATGCATCCATTTAGTTAACTAGTTGTGGAAGCTTGTTATTGGCATTTACTTACCAAAATTTGTAACCAATTGTATGTAGCTGTTAGCTTCCCTAATAAAATAAAATAAAAATAAAATATTGGGCATCTCCGCACTTTGGTGGTGCGTGAAGCAATCGGTTCTTGTTGTGGTCACTAGACAACAGTCGTTATTCCGTATGTTAGAGGCCTACTGAGCGGCTTGAACAACTCTGACCCTGGTCTCATCCGCCCAGTAATCCGATAAGTAAGTAGTATTATAAGTACCTAGTAGGTCTAACGGTAGCGTGTTCACCGGCAGATAACGAGGTCCTGGGTTCAAATCCCGGGTCGGACCAAAACTGATTATGCAACTTTACCGTAAAAAGAAAAATTTCTTTGAAGCACTCCGAAGTCTAGGAGTCGGTGCTATTATACCCCCGTCCCTCGGAGCGCACGTAAAGCCGTCGGTCCTGTATTTGACCTCTTTCCGGTCGTGTTGCTAGAATAGCAAGAACTCGTGTATGCGCACACACTTGTGTACTGCGCAATATGTCCTGCGCAGATGGCTAATCTCTATTGACTCTATCTCGCCGGCGTGGCGAAATTCGGCTACCAGAACATTATTATAAGTATTATTATGGCGATCTATATGAAAGCAAAAATATATTTGAAAATAAACGGCACCATTGAATACATCGTACATAATCTTAATATTCATTAATTAATAACATTATGAATACGAAGGTTACAGCAAACAAAATTACTAATTTTGATTTACACTTGGCATTGTCCCCTTAAAGATAACGTTTTAATTAAAACTTGTATGAATGAAACCCTTCTAAATTGCCCGTTAACCTTAAGGTGACCATATCACCAGTTAAGAAGCTTCGGACAGTATTTATAATTTCGAAAAAATCTACTAAACACCATCTCAGTAACGTTACTTTGGTGATTCATATTAAATAACACCCTGTTAAATAGGCAGGTCAATAATGCAGATCTTATCTGCAATATATATGTAATACCTAGGGGACAATGTCACACAGATCATTCTAGGCCAAACTAAGCAAAGCTTGTACTATGAGTACCAGGCGACGATATACATACTTATATAGATAGATAAATAATAAATACATAGAAAACATCCATGACTCCGCAACAAATATTCGTGCTCATCACACAAATATTTGCACTTACCGGGATTCGAACCCAGCACCACCAGCTTCGTAGGCAGGAGAACTACCAACTAGGCTATGGTGACCGTCATTTATTTAATGACAGGGACACGACTATACCTTTATTTATTTCTTCCCGACGTATACCAATACTTTTAAAGGCAATTCCATTATAGTAAAAATTTACTAACCCTTAACCAGACGATATAATTTTTTCATAGTTTTTGTAACATAATGTTGAAAATGACTCTGTCTTGTGTAGTCCACAGCCTGTTTGATTAAGGTTTAACTTTCTATTTGGAGTCTAACTGCCTATTCCTTCAAATGGTATCAAATTGTCTTTGTATAGATATCCTGGAGAGATTCCAGATCAAAGCTCTGAGAACAATGTTTGGCATCCCTCATTGTATAAGTAATAAATACATATATCACGACCTCGGCCTTAAAACAGTTCGGCAGGAAATACCTCAAAACAGTCCGAAAATCCAGGAGAAACTGACCGTCCATGAAACAAACTGGCGCACGCTCTGAGTGTAGAAGGCGCTCTTCAGCATACCCGGCTAAAAAGAAGTGACATACCGAGCCTACATAAAAGATTTACCACTTGACATCAAGAGAGTCGTGTGAAATGAATTTTCATTGAAGTATGGCTTTCGAGGAAAACATAAACTGAGATATCAACCAAAAAAGTGGCTTATTTGAAAAACAGATTGCCATGAAGCAGCAAGATAAAAAAAAAGAAAGCAAATTGTCATTGTTAGAACTCCGCAACTCAAAAATAACAAGATTTATGGAAACCCTAGTTCAAACATAATAATGGGCGTTATCAAAGCCTATTAATAAAGACCCTTGGGACGATCTCGTTAACGATGAATCGATATTAAAAGTAAAATAAGTAATATCTATACATATAATAAAATCGTAGGAAAGTCAAAACTGTACATAAAATATTGTTTTAAAAGGATACTTGTGGTGTGATCTACAATCGATATCGAAGCCAAAAATACAGTTTTTAGAATTTTTGTCTGTGTGTCTGTTTGTCTGTATGTATGTCCGGGCTAAACTCAAAAAGTACTGCATGGATTTACTTCAAATTTTGCATGAATATTATGAAGAGGTCGGGTCAACATATAGGCTACATATTATCACGCTATCACCTACGGGGGAGGGGCTGTGATGATTTATAAAGTTTAACGCGGGTAATACCGCGGGGCACAGCTAGTTAGAATATTTGTGTGATTTCGTAATGAGAATAAGGCGAAGTTCCATGAAGAAAAACCGGAAAACGCAGCGTGGGCAGTCCTCCTACAAGGTGGACCGACGATCTTGCAAGGGTCGCGGGAAGCCGCTGTCTGCAAGCAGCACAAGACCGGCCATTGTCGAGATCCTTGGGGGAGGCTTTTGTCCAGCAGGGGACGTCTTGATGATGAGGATGAATCATATTGGAATTGGAATCCTGCAAACACTTCAGCTTTGGGTGCCGGATGGTTACTTGGGGCGGCGGCGACGACCGCCGTTGCTGACGGTACCCACTGCTCGCATTAACTTATTGCAACTGGCGCCAATGATTGGCGGTCTGCGCACGCTCAACCAGGTCGCTGAAATAGTAGACTTATTCGCTTGCCCACTGAACGACTTCAAAAGGGCGGCTTATTTGATTGTATGTTATTAGTTGTTTAGAAATGTACATAATATGCAATTGAATTGTATTTGTAACTGTTTTATCGCATTAGGTTTCCTGTAATGGTAGAATTAAGTTGAGTCCAATAAATAAATAAATAAATATTTCCTGCCACTAAATGATTTCAATTTAAGTTAAAGCACACATGGCGTGCACATGTTTACAAAATTCCAAGAGCCAATGGTTATTCGCTGCCTTATTATATATCTAACTGAAGTTATACGTGACCATCGACATACCATGTATTATAATAGCATAGCTTAATAATTACTGTTTTATAAATAACAATAATATCTAGGGACAATGTCACACAGATCAACCTAGCCCCAAACTAAGCTAAGCTTGTACTATGGGTACCAGGCGACGATATACATACTTATATAGATAGATAAATACTTATATACATACAAAACATCCATGACTCAGAAACAAATATTCGTGCTCATCACACAAATATTTGCACTTACCGGGATTCGAACCCAAGACCGCCAGCTTCGTAGGCAGGAGCACTACCAACTAGGCTACGGTGACCGTCAATCATACATTTTTAATAACTTCAACTGTCTTTAACAATCTAGTAAAATTTTATTTATATGGGATAAGTCCGCAAGCATTCCTTATAAACGACGATAAACAAACAAACATACAGTATAATAAATTGATTACTAACCGCTTTTGAAGTACGTCCATTGCTGGACAAAAGCGCCCACAAAGAATGGGGGGATATGCCATAATCGCTACGCTTGGCAGACAGGTTGACGAACGCAGTTTGATGGTCATAGTTCACAGAAAAACGCTGCTGTCCGTTCTCCGTGTTCCCTCAGACGTATTCTACGCCTCCCACGGGATTAGATGGGGTGATGATATTGTATGCCGTCACCACACAGTACACGCTCTCTTACTGCATAATAAATCTATAGTAGAAAACAGCTTTCCAAATAGCAATTTGTTTGTGTTTCAACGCCAAAAAGCCACAGTATTTATATTTGTATCACCCAAGAGATTTGCCTGTTCACTTCGTTAGGACCTTTTCAGTAAGAAAATTCTCAAAGGCATAAGCTACTTGTCGCTTTCCTTTATTTTATTATATGTATTTTTATGAATTAAAAGGATTTATCAATAAAATAAGGTTTATTCACACTTCAGAATAAATCATTTAGAAATCAACAACAATTTTCTTATGACAAATCACTTATAACGACAAACAGTAATCACACTACACTTGGGTTTGAAATAAATCGTTACGCAATCCGGCAGCGTTTCCGCTCGCGACCAAGTCTGGCCCCAAAAAGAAAGAGACGCACCTTTTTTTTTTTTTTATTTGTCGTGACGCTACAGTTAGCCTAGGAGGCTTTCCCTGCTTCACCGGACTATAGAGCGAGCAGAGGGCTCAAGCCGTCTAGCAATTAAGTAACCCGCGCCGGAGGGCACCCCCTGTGGGGTTCGAACCTCGACTCTGGGCGATTACTGGCGGGGAGAGGGCAGAGATCATCATTTTAGGGAGTTTTGTGCAATTTCGCTCTACGTTAATGACATGACGCGGCCCTTGAGCGGGCGGCGTTGAGGGGGCTTTTTATCGATACGATATGCAAACTAAGGGTCATGGAGGGCGTTGGTGGTCGCAGAGACGCACCGGTTGACTGGGCCTTATATAGGCAAAGTCCGACGTCACTCATCACCCATCTTGAAAATTCCTCACAGCATAGATTTAATAAAATATCGATATTATGATAATTATGGTTAAGTTCACCATGATGAATAATATGGTGTTGGTGTTCGTGACGGTGGTAATGCAGTGGACATCTTTTGGCTGACGTAATAAACTTCTTTTTTTGAGACAACGCCCGCACTAGGGAATCTTATATCTGTGTCGCGGGATACTTTACAAACATATAATAGACGAACACAAATTACATTCAGACTTAGAACAACTAATTATGGGTCACACATATAGTTATTGCGACTGCCTTAGCCGCTGCGCCACACGTGCAGTCAAACTTGATCCTAAATTAAAATTCTGGCTGCGAATGAATTCAACAGGAAATGATTTTTGAACCCACGGCGAGTTCATACTACCTGTCGTCACCAAACAAAAGGCAATATACTGTTTTCTGTACAATGAATTGTGTTAGGAAGACTTTTTTGATTTCATACGATCAAGTTCACAATTCCACGACATGAGGGGCCGGTTGGCGTTGTTGGTAAATGCTTGCCTTTCATGCTGCAATGTCGTGGGTTCGATTCCCACTCAGGACAGGTATTTGTGTGCATGAACATATCTGTTCGCCCAAAGTCTGGACGCAATTATGTATATAAGTATGTATTTACAAAAGAAAAGTAGTATATGTAATACATCAGTTATCTGGTTTCCATTTACAAACTCAGCTTATAAGTTTGGGAACATGATCATGATAGCCGTGTGAGAATATTGTCCTGGGATATTAATATTATTATCATTAAAATTGTCCGCACGGAAACCCACTATGCGACCTAAAAAAATAGACGCATGTAGTTTACGAGTCATTCCTAAATGCCATTCCCAAGTTTTACTTAATTTCAGTAGATTGCAACTATACTTTAAAATAAAGTAAATACTTTAACAAACATAACTTAATTTCAAATTATATATACTACTAATTTATCATTCCAATAAAAACTATTCTAGTTATTAAAATAATTAACGCTAAATTAAAATCTAAACTCTAAAAATATCAAAATCGAAATTCGTGCCAGTGGGTAACGTTCCTAGAATGCTGGCAGCACAGAGTACAGTACCTAATAGAGGCATCAGCTTGTATTCCTGTTCAGCGCCATCTATTGCACGAAGTCGCAGTTACAAGAACCCATATATATATATATATATATATACAACGTGTAACAGAAAGAGTGAACGTAACTTAAGGGGCATATACGGTCTCCTTAAGCCTACCTATACACAAAATCTCATACCGAAATACCATCATTTTAATCTTGATCGTAAAATAATATACCATTCAATATATCGACAAGTATTTTTATCGATATAACGAACATCCGTACTAACACAGCACAGCTGATTCTGATTTACGCTAGAAATTGTTTGACATACCTCTGTGTTTCTATGCACGCCTGGTATTTTGATTCCGATTGCATTTACTACACATATTTTGTTTTATTTTCGAGTTATGATTTTATTTATAGCACTGCTGAATAGCTATTGGATACTTTACATCGTATAAGTACGTGATACACAAACACATTACGAGATCCTTTTTATAGTTAAACTTCTAGTTGAAGTTGTTATCAGTACTGATGGAAGAATTTCATTATTTCACGTTCACTAAAATCTGCACCGACACCGAAAGCTTAACTCTAAGACTTGCCAACTAACACGAGTCTCTCTCATGTACAACATATTCATAGAATCGTAAAGCTTTCATGTTTCTTAGTTATAAAGAGGCGTGGCCTCCATCGCGACACTGTACCCTTCACGACATAGGTTCCTCGTAATTAAACAGCCTTAAATTCTGTGACCTATGAATCCTCATCATCACAAAGTGCACGTCTGAGGCTATTCTTTCATAGATGAATGCACGAAATTTCAAAATTTCGAAATTTTTCAAAATTATTACGATCACTAAACGACATAGTTAAGGATTTCGCGGAACACTTTACTCATTACTAAACGACATTTTAGACGATTTAGTAACTAAACACGACCTAAATAGACAGCAGTTTACGAACAACTGATGATTTTAATATTTTTATTAAATAAATGAAATTGCACAATATTTGATGAATTTGGCGGCTTTCTTCGAACGCGGCCCCTTTGGCGACCCCTTTGAGTCCACTCAAAAGAGCCGCCTAGGTATCGACGACGCGCGCGGCTCGCTTCATGAATATTAAAAGATATTTAACCGTTTATTATTTACCTACATCAACTCTTTGATTTTGCCGCCATATTAGTGTAACGTTGGATATAATCAGGACGGAATTTGAAATGTCCCCTAAATTTTAAAGGTGGAATTGAAAGTGCCCCTGCACTTTCTATTCCATCACTCTCATGATCCGATGGGACGACTAGCGATACGACCGGAAAGAGGTCAGGCACAGTAACGACGGCTTTACGTGCTCTCCGAGGCATGGGGGTGTAATATCGTCAACTCCAAGACTTCGGGCTGATACTGAGAAATTTCTTTCTACGGAAAAATCCCATAATCACTTTTTGGCCCGACCCGGGAATTGAACCCAGGACTTCATTATTCCCATAATCACTTTTTGGCCCGACCCGGGATTTGAACCCAGGACTTTGTTATCTGCAGTTGAACACGCTACCGCTAGACCAATGAGTTATACACGAACACATTCAAATGGCGCGGCGCGCGGTGGCGGCGTCTTTGAGTCTCTCAAAGATGCCGCCACGTCATTACGAAAAAATATGATTCATCAAAGCGGGATTGATGAATATTAAATAACATTTAACCATTTATTATTTACCTACATCAATCCTTTGTATTCGCCGCCGTATTAGAGTTCCTTGCGACAAAATCAGGACGGAATTCGAAATGTCCCCTAATGTTCATATGAGCCTAGTACATTATTCATATTTTTTCGTAATTTATCAGTAGTCGTACCGCGTGTGTTTATCTGGTTAGTTTGTATAGTTTGTATAAAAAATTAAGTACCTATTCGTTTCCGGCCAGATTAAATTCACATACTGAAAGAAAAATTTAATATTATTATTATTTAACACACAAAAAAATATCTGCAGTTACATAAGTCAATTAAATTATTTATTTCTCCTAGATCCAACATCTTGCGGAATATCAATTTAAATTAAATTAAGTGGTTTTTCCTAGTTATCAAATTTGTATGAATGATTAAAATGTTGTTACAGGGAACCTTTAAAAATTAGAGCAAAAATTCAGTTAAACATTTGATTGAATCTTAAAATAAACACGTGTAATAAATTATGTGACGGTACAGAACCACACTTTTTATTTACAGTCTAAGTAGTAGGTACCCAAAGAGTTCGCGGTAAGGTTCATTACCCTTGCGGCTGAGTTTTTAGTGTTGTTCATAATGTCGGTAATCTTACTTGTTGATTTAGGTAGTCGATAGAAAAATAAATTACTAGTTGAATAAAAAATGATTATTTCTGTTTGAAGTTTCGTCCATAGGTAGCCGTCCTGATACCCTATAACCCCCTTAAGTTACGTTCACACTTTCTGTTACACGTTGTATATATATATATATATATATATATATATATATATATATACACACATCAACAAAGTCTAGGGATACGTTATTTTGAAATCAAACATGGCTTTATTGTTTAAAACCTATTTAGTTTCCTTAAAAAGTTTATTTACAGATTTAAACCTTGTCTATTCTTTATTCAAAATTTAAAAATTAAAATGAGAAACAAATGAAAACACGCAAAGCACAGCGCAATCTTGAGTTGTATCTAATTTCAAGAAGTTGCATTAAAATTTTTTTTGCGTGTTAATTGAAGAAAACCTGATAAATTGTTTTATTTTCTTTTCTCAATTGGTTGTGTAAGCTTTTTAGCGTCATGCCACGCCATCATTTGAGTCGAGATGAAATGTTACGGGCAGTTGGCATGTTACAAAACGGTGCTATTCAACGCGTCGTTGCTGAGTCTCTGGGCACAAGCCAAAATGTGGTATCCAGGCTGTGGTCACGTTATCGCGCTACTGGAGATGTGGCAGAACGGCACACAGGTAGATATCGTGTTACCACTCAGAGACAGGATCGATTTCTCCAAATGACCGCCAGAAGACTACCCAATATCACAGCGATGCAACTAGTGCAAAGGCTCCAGGAGGGTCAGCAGCTGCTGGTGAGCGACCAAACCGTGCGAAGGAGGCTGCATGAAGTTGGTCTTCATGCTCGCAGACCGCTACGAGTCCCAGCGCTGCGACGTGGCAATCGCGGTAGGCGACTTTTATGGGCTCAAGAACATTTGACATGGAGTGATCAACAATGGTCATTGGTGCTGTTCACTGATGAGTCCCGCTATGGATTTCATCCAGATTCGAGACGAACACGCGTTTGGAGAACTCCAGGCAGGGTCAGCCGTCTCCGACATCCACAGGAGGTCCACTCTTACCAAGGCGGGACAATTATGGTGTGGGCAGGAATACGAATCGGCGGACGAACCCAACTCATTTGGATTCAGGGCAGCATGACTGCCCATAGATACCGTGAGGAGGTAGTAGAACGTGTCATTGTCCCGCTCAGGGCCCTAACGGGGCAAGAATTTCAGCTCATGCATGACAATGCACCTTCCCATACAGCGCGGCTGGTGAGGGCCGCCCTTCGAGAACACGATGTTCAGGTATTAGATTGGCCTCCACAGTCGCCAGACTTAAACCCAATTGAACACGCCTGGGACATGTTACAGCGAAGAGCATTGAGGGATTTTCCGCCCAACTTGACAACAGAAGAACAACTTTTCGAACATTTAAAAAGAACTTGGGACTGCATACCCCAGCAAGACATTGACACCTTAATTTTAAGTATGGAAAATCGTTGCCGCTGTGTGATTAATGTTAGAGGAGGAAATACCGATTACTGATTATCAGATTTGGTAAGATTTTTATTCATTTAATTCGATTGAATAATTTTATAAGAATAAAATGTTTTTGTTCACTCAGTAATTTTCTATGGCTTAATTAATTTAAGACTTTTATTAATTAGAAAAACAAAATCGCATCGTGTTGTTAATGTTTAAATATCGGCCATGAAATTATCTTTAATTCTTCCATTTACAGTCATAACAAAATGTTTATAGTTTTCTAGATAATCAATGAAATGTTCAATATCCCTAGATTGTGTTGATGTGTGTATATATATATATATATGTATAGGTACCTAACATTGCATTGACGTATAGTACAATAAATACTCTTTAAATTATTTTATATTGTTTTGGTACAGGCAGACTTCAATTAAACACACAAATGGAATACGAATAATTTTTTATTTCTTTTTTGTTTAATTACAGTAAATAAAAGCTTCTTTCTGGATAGTTTCGTGTGTCCATAGTACGTAGCCGCGATCAAATAAAAATATTGGTACGAGTCCAAAACAAAGCACAGCTCAATATCATTTGATAAAATCACCAAAATCCATAAAATAAAGCCAATTCATGGCGTGAATTAATAAAATACCAGCATATCACTTAAAAAACTGCGATATTCACATGTTTTTCTTCTAATTAATAGCAGATTCACATAGAAAAACAAAACAACAAAACAAAACTGGTAAAAATGACTTTACATTGAATTTGACAATTCAAATTACAGTGTTGCCAATTGCCATGTCAAAAATTAGAACGATGGTGATTTCATTTACAGAAAACGGTAGACTCTATGATGTTAAAGTGGTTCCACCTGAGAAAAAATACGGCGTTAAAAATACTAATTTCTATTTTAACCGCACAAATTACTTTTTATTGGGAAAATTACAATTTTAATTTTGATATATTAAAGTGAATACTTCATGAGATTTTGAAGACAATACCAAAACAATGACTCCAAGAACACAAGTTCATATTTTAATGCAATGTAACTAATCAATCAATCAATCTTTTATTTACTAAGAATGTAGGTAAGTACATAGACATTAAGGTCTTTACAATTATTCTAATACATTCTGTCAAAGAAGCATGCAAAAAGGTAATTTTAATTAATAATAACTAAAATTAACAATTGCAATAATTAATGTCGAGATACTTTAAATTAAATACCTAGTACATAAAAATAGTCGATGAATGGAATAATTAAAATGTCATATATACAATGACAAATAGTGTTACATAGGAATAAACATTAATATTAACGTTGGTATGCATAGTTTACATTTTGGTTAATTTACTATTTCAAATATAATTAAATAATAAATATAGTAAATAATAAATTATGATTCAAAAAATCTGTAATTGAGTAGTAACATTTTACAATTAGAAATTGTATGACTTTGTTCTTGAATTTTGTCATCGGTTCGTCTTTAAAACTATCCGATAATCTATTATATATGGCGGGAGCTAAATGCAAATAATTTTTTTTTAACTATGCAGTGTGGAACCAGTGCATAATACATTTTTGTATTGCGAACGCAAATGACGGCGTAAAGTAATTCTTAGAAAATAACTTTTATTAAAAACGTTTAATATGCATACTCAAAATTTAAACACAAACTGTGTCTGAAAAAGTGTCCGTCTAAATGCGTTAAATTAGGGAGGCGTTACAACGGAGGACTCTAGAGGTTATCACTGTCATATCAAGATATAATCCAATAACCATCCGATAATCTCTCAACAACTGCTACATTCATATCATACCCTGTATCTACACGAGCACCAGTCACAAGGGTTTTTGAACTACATATTATATACAGCAGGACAATTTTTTAACTTGTCCTCTTAAGTAACGGTAAATACCCGGGCATCAAAAAATAAAATTTATGATTGTTTCTTTCATAATAGTTAAATACTTTTAACATATAAAGGTAGCAATGTCACAATGTTGCCAATATTTTTTTTTTTATTAACTATTTGGATTGTGGTTTCTAATACGACAACTTGTTAAAAGTTACGTACATTATACATATTATCCTGTCGATAGAATAGTCATTTAAAATAAGTACACAATCGTTGTAAAAAACTGAAGGAGCCGTCTTTCACAGTATTTTTTTTTCTACGAAAATTCGTACCTATGCAATTTACGGTAGATTTTTCATGTTTCAACCTTAGGTTTTCAACCTTAGGTATTAGATTGGCCTCCACAGTCGCCAGACTTAAACCCAATTGAACACGCCTGGGACATGTTACAGCGAAGAGCATTGAGGGATTTTCCGCCCAACTTGACAACAGAAGAACAACTTTTCGAACATTTAAAAAGAACTTGGGACTGCATACCCCAGCAAGACATTGACACCTTAATTTTAAGTATGGAAAATCGTTGCCGCTGTGTGATTAATGTTAGAGGAGGAAATACCGATTACTGATTATCAGATTTGGTAAGATTTTTATTCATTTAATTCGATTGAATAATTTTATAAGAATAAAATGTTTTTGTTCACTCAGTAATTTTCTATGGCTTAATTAATTTAAGACTTTTATTAATTAGAAAAACAAAATCGCATCGTGTTGTTAATGTTTAAATATCGGCCATGAAATTATCTTTAATTCTTCCATTTACAGTCATAACAAAATGTTTATAGTTTTCTAGATAATCAATGAAATGTTCAATATCCCTAGATTGTGTTGATGTGTGTATATATATATATATATATGTATAGGTACCTAACATTGCATTGACGTATAGTACAATAAATACTCTTTAAATTATTTTATATTGTTTTGGTACAGGCAGACTTCAATTAAACACACAAATGGAATACGAATAATTTTTTATTTCTTTTTTGTTTAATTACAGTAAATAAAAGCTTCTTTCTGGATAGTTTCGTGTGTCCATAGTACGTAGCCGCGATCAAATAAAAATATTGGTACGAGTCCAAAACAAAGCACAGCTCAATATCATTTGATAAAATCACCAAAATCCATAAAATAAAGCCAATTCATGGCGTGAATTAATAAAATACCAGCATATCACTTAAAAAACTGCGATATTCACATGTTTTTCTTCTAATTAATAGCAGATTCACATAGAAAAACAAAACAACAAAACAAAACTGGTAAAAATGACTTTACATTGAATTTGACAATTCAAATTACAGTGTTGCCAATTGCCATGTCAAAAATTAGAACGATGGTGATTTCATTTACAGAAAACGGTAGACTCTATGATGTTAAAGTGGTTCCACCTGAGAAAAAATACGGCGTTAAAAATACTAATTTCTATTTTAACCGCACAAATTACTTTTTATTGGGAAAATTACAATTTTAATTTTGATATATTAAAGTGAATACTTCATGAGATTTTGAAGACAATACCAAAACAATGACTCCAAGAACACAAGTTCATATTTTAATGCAATGTAACTAATCAATCAATCAATCTTTTATTTACTAAGAATGTAGGTAAGTACATAGACATTAAGGTCTTTACAATTATTCTAATACATTCTGTCAAAGAAGCATGCAAAAAGGTAATTTTAATTAATAATAACTAAAATTAACAATTGCAATAATTAATGTCGAGATACTTTAAATTAAATACCTAGTACATAAAAATAGTCGATGAATGGAATAATTAAAATGTCATATATACAATGACAAATAGTGTTACATAGGAATAAACATTAATATTAACGTTGGTATGCATAGTTTACATTTTGGTTAATTTACTATTTCAAATATAATTAAATAATAAATATAGTAAATAATAAATTATGATTCAAAAAATCTGTAATTGAGTAGTAACATTTTACAATTAGAAATTGTATGACTTTGTTCTTGAATTTTGTCATCGGTTCGTCTTTAAAACTATCCGATAATCTATTATATATGGCGGGAGCTAAATGCAAATAATTTTTTTTTAACTATGCAGTGTGGAACCAGTGCATAATACATTTTTGTATTGCGAACGCAAATGACGGCGTAAAGTAATTCTTAGAAAATAACTTTTATTAAAAACGTTTAATATGCATACTCAAAATTTAAACACAAACTGTGTCTGAAAAAGTGTCCGTCTAAATGCGTTAAATTAGGGAGGCGTTACAACGGAGGACTCTAGAGGTTATCACTGTCATATCAAGATATAATCCAATAACCATCCGATAATCTCTCAACAACTGCTACATTCATATCATACCCTGTATCTACACGAGCACCAGTCACAAGGGTTTTTGAACTACATATTATATACAGCAGGACAATTTTTTAACTTGTCCTCTTAAGTAACGGTAAATACCCGGGCATCAAAAAATAAAATTTATGATTGTTTCTTTCATAATAGTTAAATACTTTTAACATATAAAGGTAGCAATGTCACAATGTTGCCAATATTTTTTTTTTTATTAACTATTTGGATTGTGGTTTCTAATACGACAACTTGTTAAAAGTTACGTACATTATACATATTATCCTGTCGATAGAATAGTCATTTAAAATAAGTACACAATCGTTGTAAAAAACTGAAGGAGCCGTCTTTCACAGTATTTTTTTTTCTACGAAAATTCGTACCTATGCAATTTACGGTAGATTTTTCATGTTTCAACCTTAGGTTTTCAACCTTAGGTATTAGATTGGCCTCCACAGTCGCCAGACTTAAACCCAATTGAACACGCCTGGGACATGTTACAGCGAAGAGCATTGAGGGATTTTCCGCCCAACTTGACAACAGAAGAACAACTTTTCGAACATTTAAAAAGAACTTGGGACTGCATACCCCAGCAAGACATTGACACCTTAATTTTAAGTATGGAAAATCGTTGCCGCTGTGTGATTAATGTTAGAGGAGGAAATACCGATTACTGATTATCAGATTTGGTAAGATTTTTATTCATTTAATTCGATTGAATAATTTTATAAGAATAAAATGTTTTTGTTCACTCAGTAATTTTCTATGGCTTAATTAATTTAAGACTTTTATTAATTAGAAAAACAAAATCGCATCGTGTTGTTAATGTTTAAATATCGGCCATGAAATTATCTTTAATTCTTCCATTTACAGTCATAACAAAATGTTTATAGTTTTCTAGATAATCAATGAAATGTTCAATATCCCTAGATTGTGTTGATGTGTGTATATATATATATATATGTATAGGTACCTAACATTGCATTGACGTATAGTACAATAAATACTCTTTAAATTATTTTATATTGTTTTGGTACAGGCAGACTTCAATTAAACACACAAATGGAATACGAATAATTTTTTATTTCTTTTTTGTTTAATTACAGTAAATAAAAGCTTCTTTCTGGATAGTTTCGTGTGTCCATAGTACGTAGCCGCGATCAAATAAAAATATTGGTACGAGTCCAAAACAAAGCACAGCTCAATATCATTTGATAAAATCACCAAAATCCATAAAATAAAGCCAATTCATGGCGTGAATTAATAAAATACCAGCATATCACTTAAAAAACTGCGATATTCACATGTTTTTCTTCTAATTAATAGCAGATTCACATAGAAAAACAAAACAACAAAACAAAACTGGTAAAAATGACTTTACATTGAATTTGACAATTCAAATTACAGTGTTGCCAATTGCCATGTCAAAAATTAGAACGATGGTGATTTCATTTACAGAAAACGGTAGACTCTATGATGTTAAAGTGGTTCCACCTGAGAAAAAATACGGCGTTAAAAATACTAATTTCTATTTTAACCGCACAAATTACTTTTTATTGGGAAAATTACAATTTTAATTTTGATATATTAAAGTGAATACTTCATGAGATTTTGAAGACAATACCAAAACAATGACTCCAAGAACACAAGTTCATATTTTAATGCAATGTAACTAATCAATCAATCAATCTTTTATTTACTAAGAATGTAGGTAAGTACATAGACATTAAGGTCTTTACAATTATTCTAATACATTCTGTCAAAGAAGCATGCAAAAAGGTAATTTTAATTAATAATAACTAAAATTAACAATTGCAATAATTAATGTCGAGATACTTTAAATTAAATACCTAGTACATAAAAATAGTCGATGAATGGAATAATTAAAATGTCATATATACAATGACAAATAGTGTTACATAGGAATAAACATTAATATTAACGTTGGTATGCATAGTTTACATTTTGGTTAATTTACTATTTCAAATATAATTAAATAATAAATATAGTAAATAATAAATTATGATTCAAAAAATCTGTAATTGAGTAGTAACATTTTACAATTAGAAATTGTATGACTTTGTTCTTGAATTTTGTCATCGGTTCGTCTTTAAAACTATCCGATAATCTATTATATATGGCGGGAGCTAAATGCAAATATTTTTTTTTTAACTATGCAGTGTGGAACCAGTGCATAATACATTTTTGTATTGCGAACGCAAATGACGGCGTAAAGTAATTCTTAGAAAATAACTTTTATTAAAAACGTTTAATATGCATACTCAAAATTTAAACACAAACTGTGTCTGAAAAAGTGTCCGTCTAAATGCGTTACCGTTGTCATGTTTCAACCTTAGGTGGTAAATTAGTGCTGATTACGAAACATCTACCGTAATTAAGGTGCACATGGCAACACTGTATTGAAATGTATTTTTGAAGCTTGAAGTTCCGTTCCGATACCTAGCATATATACACATTTATAGACAATCCATAATACTAGTTATATACTAAAACTGCGTATTATTATTACGCAGTTAGAAACAATTTTCATTGAGATAGATTAAAATACGGTATACCGTGATACCGATAATCACTAAACCGAGAGTAAAATGAAACGTTGTTAGTAAAACTAAAATAGCGCCATCTGCTGTACAACGTCTTAACTATATTTGCGTGTGTGATTTTGTACTAAAACGATTTTGTATGAGCTGAAAGCACCCTGGCTGGCAGCATTGCCACGTTGTATAGCAATGCTCAGTTGTTGAGCTAAAAATAGGCCAGCATTTCGGGAACGTGTCGTTTCTCCTAGTCGAGCTGCCGTTTCTCTATAGATTTCTTTGGCCCCCGGTCCCCACGGCCCCAAAGTTTCAACCCCAAAAGGCGTAAATATATAACTGCTATTAAGCGTGCTATTTATTTCAGTAAAGTTTTATTTTTAACGCATAGGAGTGGAAAACGAAACAGTCTCGGTACGAATACATCGTAATAAAAAAAACATAATTTTAAACTGCTTTTCGCACAATTTTTAACCTGTTTGTCGAAACAGTCCCTTATTTCTAGAAACATGTGTTTAATGTCATGTCATAATACAAAAAATATAAAAGTTGGAAGCTTAAAACAACTCAAGATATTAAAACTCCTCTGAAACTTTTGCACAAAATATTATCTTGTTAGTTTTTCCGGGTTCTAAACGTCAGTCTAGTTTGTTGGTGAAATGCTTTTAACGCCTTTTACGACGTTTGCGAAATTTATTTTAAACTTGCCGTGCCTCGCGGACTTTCTCGCGTTGAACTTTATAAACTATAGCTTATGTGTTTTTCGCATATATAAGCTATATTACTACAAATTTTCAACAAAATCCGTTCAGTAGTTGTTGTGTGTAAGAGTACCTACTTTTTCAAAACTCCTCAATTGAATAGATGTATAATATTTTGTATGTATAGTATATTATTATAGTATATATTTTTATTTAAAATATAAGTATGTTATGTAAATTGTATATAAGTACATAACGTTGAATATTTGACTGTACACTTATAGCTACTGCCTTTTCTAACTTATTGTTTTCCTTGTGCACCCAACGGTTGTCTGGAAGAGATTGCTACAAAGCAATAAGACCGCCGATTGTACCTGTATTTGCTTATTTGTAAGACATGTATTGTTTCATTTGGTGCAATAAAGTGTACTCTATCTCTATCTATCTACCTAACAATCATCCATACGTCCATACTCATTACTTCCTCATTTATAATATAAGAGGATAAGCTAATATTACTACAAAGTACTATCAAAATCCGTACGGTAGTTTTTGCGCGAAAGTCTACCATCCATATGTGTGTATATGTACACTCACTCTTTATTATATAAGTAGGACGAAATTTTTTAATTTTGAATGAGACTTAAGTTATTTTTACTATCAAACGTACAATGTTTTTGTCTATACAACATATAACTTAATTAACGCACATCCTGAAAATAGTTTGTTCAGAATCGTTTACTGAATTGATTTATATCATTATTAATATAGGTAATTTTTTATTCCAAAAATAATTAAAACTACGGAAATAATTGTTATATTAACCCTGTACGGTCAAAACAAGTTGAAATGGACCGTAAGTCAAAGTAATAAGACTTTTAAAATCGTAGTTTTATATGTATTCATACAAATTGCAATGTTTTATTCCAAGAAACTAATTTAATAAACAACAATGCATATACATGTTATATAAAAAATTCAGCGTATTATGATTACAACATAATATTCTAATTGGGGTGTTTGAGGGTGTGCGTTAATTATGTTACATGTTGTATACAAAGCATTACGTTAGGAGATACTTAAACAGCTCAATCTGCCTTTGGTACTTTAAATTTGCTAAATAGATTCAAAACAACTCTTTAGACTAAATATCTACCTGTGACTAGAATTAATGATGTATGGCAAACTACATAACTACAAACCTGTTATAAATATATACAAGCGCTTTTTAAACATCTATGTGAATAAAATCAGTTGGGGCGCATTGGATCTGGTATTAGCATTAAAGCGCGACCGTCGTTATAAACACAAGGTCCACCATAATAATAACATTTAATTCGTACCTTAATATAGACAGAACCATTCTACAATATGCAGTAAAAATATAGCTAATTAAACCTACACATGATCTTTGACAATAACTTAATTCAAATTAGCTAAATATCGCTATCGTTACTATTATAAAATAAATCTTATTGTAAATTATTTCCTACAATCCGTGTACCTAAATATATATATGTACCTAGAAATAATTATAAATTAATTATATATTACTACGAACATGTTCTGACTCGAGGACAAACATACATGTTCATGCACACAAATATATCTCCTGGGAGGAAATCGACCTGAACCGTGAAACGCAAGAATCTACAAGCCACGCCACCCGCTTGTCTTATTTAACGGTTAAGTTATGGTGGATAGCAGGTGTAATTACTATATTGTTTACTAGCTATGCCCCGCGCGTTGACGCGCGTTTTAGTAGTTTTGGCGTAAAAGAGTAACAAGCATACATACAGCTTAACATCTATACTCACAAACTTTCACATTTATAATATTATTAGGATGTGTAGGTAACTCTTGCGGTTTTGGGAATAGCTAGCAGATGGTAGATTTTTTTCTACTTACTTCACACTTATCGTCATATTTTGGACAATTCACACAATATCTTTATAAATTGTAGCCTATGTGCTATTCTAATGTATAAGCTATATTATTGTAAAATTTCATTAAAATCCATTCAGTAGTTTTTACGTGAAAGAGTAACAAACATCCATCCATCCATCCTTACTTACAAACTTTCGCGTTTATTAGTAGGATATTTCAAAATAACTTAATCTATACAAATAAATAAAATTGGAGTGTCTGTTTGTAATATTGAAGTAACCGGATTTTACTACATTAATATGAATATATATACGGTACATACACCAAAATGACATTTTTTACAATTTTTGTCTGTCTGTTTGTTCCGGCTAATCTCTGAAATGGCTGGACCGATTTTGACGGGACTTTTATTGGCAGGTAGCTGATGTAATAAGGAGTAACATAGGCTACTTTTATTTTATAAAAAAACATTTATTTTAGAAAATACAAAAAAAATCAAAATAAACTAATTAACACGCGAATGAAGTCGCGGGCACAGCTAGTAATAAATAAAAGCCTAAGATGGGACCTAAGCCTCCTTCAGTAACACTTGTGATTAATTGTACTAGATCTCGTTAGTCGACTAATCGCCTTTAGAAAGGATTTTTCTTATATCCTGTGTAATAAACAAATATGTGTATACTAGTCTGTTACATAAAATGATTGATACGCTAGATTACGCACACAGCAGACTAAAAGTAATTCTTTTGTACCATGTAAAAGTTGTATTTTTTCTGCCTGATTCATCATCATAACAGCTATAAGAAGTCTACTGCAGGACAAAAGCCTCTCCCAAGAATCATCTTGAGCTGATATGCCATAATCGCCACGCTTGGCAGACGGGTTGGCGATCGCAGTAAGATGGTCATAGTACTCAGAAATTAACTGCTGCCCATCCTCTGCAGATATTCCTTCCGATAAGGCGATGATATTCTGGTATTGGCCGCCGTCACCACATTGCATGTTCTGTCTGAATAATACCTTATAATATTTCTTATTACATCAAGTAACTGCCAGTGTTATGGCCTGTTGAAATCGACACAACCCACAAACTATTTGCTCCTACACCTAGCAGAACCAACACTGGCGAACGAGCGCCTTTAAGGCGGATAATTAAAGGTTACAACGATAATTTCACTGATATTGATATATTTGCTTTGTCTATATATCAGTTTAAAAAACAGTTATTGAATAAGTTTGTCTAATTTAAATATTATTACCGTATAAATACCTAATATTAACACTGTATAATACCTAACTCACACCTACTGTATGCTACCTAGACTAAGTTAATGTTGTTGATTACCTATAGTTTGCCATAGTCGCTTGTTACTAGTTTTACCGTTTCATATGATCTGTTGTAGATAACGATGCTGGTAGTGTGATTAACTAAGTCTTTTCTAAGAAATACTGTATTAGTATTAAGCAAATTACGCAATTCTTTGTTGTCTCAAATAAAATAACATAAAAATAAAACCCAATAATACAAGCCTTTGGCTTTAGTAATTTTACGCAATCTCTTGTCAATTGTATTTTGTTACACAAAGAACTGTAATCAGCAGGTACCGTGCGAAGTGCTTTGCTTCTGCTTTCAGCATACACACGGCTAAGCTGTCCTCCCTAACGACGTGTTTCAAGAGACATAGAACATGGTTTTATTCAAGGCTAGAGTGAACAGACATCTTATGGGTACGCGCGACCTCAGACCACATCTTAACTTACGATGAAGCGAGATTATGGCCAATCACAAATCATCGCGCATAAAATAAAGATAAAATCCTATTAATATTATAAATGCGAAAGTTTGTGAGTAGGTATGTATGGATGTACAGATCCCTACGGCCTCCTACGCACAATGCCGCTAGCCGCAATGCGGCCAGCCGTGCGGCTGACCGTACTCAGATAGTAGATTTTATTCGCACTGTGATGCGGCAGCCGGTCAGCAATATTGTTTGCTGACGGCTGACCGCATTCCAGCTAACCGCTTAGTGCGTAGGAGGCCTACCATTTGGGACATGTCGCAAAAAGGAAGCACCATACCCGCGTTCCCGGGGCTCCACCACCAGGCGCCATGAAAAGGCAGCTAGGTTTAGTCGGTTCAAGTCCGACATACCGACCCATAGACGCTTTTTACGGTTGGCACGCGTAGGCATTTTCCCTGCCATATAAAAAGGTATGTATGGATGTTTGTTACTCTTTCGCGCAAAAAGTACCAAACGTATTTTGATGAAACTTTCTAGTAATATAACGTATGGCATCCGAATAACCGCTATCTTATAATAAAATCGTAGGAAAGTCAAAACTGTACATTGAATATTTTTAAAAAAGGATACTTGGGACGTGATCAACAATCGATATCGAAGCGAAAAATATAGTTTTTAGAATTTTTGTCTGTGTGTCTGTTTGTCTGTATGTATATCCGGGCAAAACTCAAAAAGTACTGCATGGATTTACTTAAAATTTTGCATATTACTAAGAGGTCGGGTCAACATATACATATTATCTCGCTATCACCTACGGGGAAGGAGCTGTGATAATTTATAAAATTTAACGCGGGAAGAACTGCGGGGCACAGCTAGTAATTAATAAAGTTTAACGCCTGTTAAACCATGGGACGACATGAGGCAGTTAAATACAGTGTACCTAATAGTACATATCACTAAAGCTGAAAACCAACTGTTAAACTTATTTGACATTCAATCTCTAACGAAGCCTAAATTAGTTCTCTGTTGAAACTAGCAGGTGGACGATTACAGGGGATGGAAGCCTCACTAACAACTTTGTAGCGCAACTGAAACGTTTTAGTTCAACGTAATAGTACCGTTGTTGGCTTTGTAGGTCTTGCCGGATCATGTTCAACTACAGATTTGACTGCACATGTGGCGCAGCGGTTTAGACAGTCGCTTCACCACTTCATGTCCCGGGTTCCTGCGCAGGATGACTATTTGTGTGGCCCATAAATAATCTGAATCTGGATGTACTTTGAGTCCGTCAATTATATTATGTTTGTAAAGTACCACGTCCCACAGGGATTAATATCCGTAGTCTGAGTATAGTCTTGAAAAAAAAACACAGATGAAAAATTAAAAAAAGTTTTAGGACTGGATTCAGGAACCTTGCTGTGATTTGTTGGCCGAACAATGGAACTGTGCCTGATATTTCTTCGGTATATATTAATAATAGTAATGAAATTAGTTCATAATAAAAGAAAGAACGGAACGGAGCTGAGCTGAACTGAGCTGAGCTGAGCTGAGTTGAGTTGAGTTGAGTTGAAATGAAATGAAATGAATTGAAATGAAATGAAATAAAATTTTATTCACGTAGACATTGTCGGACCAACTTGGAAGGCCAGGTCAGAAATACCCTAAACCGGTGTGCATGTATGAAGAATATACCAGGGCCTAATGACATCCTCCGCTGGACATAGGCCTCCCTAAAGATCCCCACTCCAATAAGGAACTATATCGCATTATGAAAGTCGTAGTACACATAGACGCTGCCGCCACTCGTGACAACTTCTACGCCCTCCACCGGATTAAATGGGGTGGCAATTTTCATCACCGTTAGCCACGCGGTTAAAAAGATAGGTTGACATTATGTACAGACGCCAGCACATCAAGCTACCCCAATCTGTCAAATTTCCCCAATTGAAAGTGAACCTTATGCTTTTGTGATAAATTTGAAAATCTATAAAAGAAATTTAACAGATTGGGGTAGCTGGATGTGCTGGCGTCTTTACCTGGAAGAATTAAAACATGTTTCAATTTATTTTCCCAAAAATAAACCAATTACACTAAACGAAATTCGTGAATTTAAATGCAAAAAGCTCATTACAGTAGTGCCTGTAGGCTGACGATGTAATCATTCTTCAGGTAATGCGAATTTTGGATTCAGGTGAAATGGAATATTTTTGAACACATTTATTTTTAAATAAGTATTCATATTATTCATTAAGTATTCAGGTTAAGAAAGAGGAGAAGGGGGAGGGTGACCACAATAGTTGTTTTATATTAAGATATAAAACAACGTTTGTGGTTACCCTTACCCTTTCTTGCCTTTCTTGTCTTCGTACTTTGGAAGATGCGTTAAGCTTTCGCCCCGGTTGTAACCATTAGACAACAGTCGTCAAGTTATATTAGAAGTCTACTGTACGACTCAGACATTAACCACTATACTAATAAATAAATGTTAATTATGTTTAAATGGTCACTAATATTTTCCTGACTCCTAGATAACAATATGTTATATATATATATAAAGACTGACAAAAGAAGTATACCTGGCCTGTGTGAATGGTACAACCGGAAGGGACCTCGTAGAACATTTTCTGATCAAATTGGAGACGTACTCCGGAAAGGTCAGGTCAGAAGTACCCTAAACCGGCGAGCATGTATGAAGAATATAATGTCAGTAAACGAAGCGAAAGAGATGTGCAAGGATCGTGACAAATGGAAGTCCGTTGTCTCTGCCTACCCCTCTGGGAAACAGGCGTGAGTCTATGTATGTATGTATGTATATAACAGATTCTTATATTATGTGAAACAGTCTAGAATTACATAGGCTTAAACATGACGAGGCAGAAACTTCTGGTCTTTCAACAAAAACAATTCACATAATCTTTCCCTATTTAGGCCAAAACTAATAAACTAACTTTTTCTTTTATCCTGGGCGATGGAGGCCGAATTCCTCTTGGTTTAGTCGACCACTAGTGTTAAGGTTACTAAGTTTTTCTTTAGTCGCCATATCACGTAATCATGCTACAAAATATCATATTCGGAAGGATAACGTATAGTAGGGCCAATTTAATAGATCACATTTGACATCTGTCAGCACTAGTAAAGTGAATTGTAATAAAAATAGTTAAGAAAACTAAAAAATACGCTTTTAGCACGCACTAAAAATTAAAAACCTACCCGCCATCTTGGACGTCCGCCATATTGGGTTTAACTCACGTGACTATTTTTTTTGTATTCCTGACAGAAAACCCTTGGATTTCAAACAGCCAGTCCGCTATCTTGGGGAGGCCGCCATATGGGATTTGTTATGACGTTTCTTAGCTAGTCATGTATTGTCATCAGAACTCAGAGTGTGTGCCAAATTTCATCCTAATCGGAGGCCGGGAAGTGGGTCAAATTAAGATTCCAATATTTTCTTACATACATAGTTACAAGAAGCTAATAAAAGCTTGTTATAATTATCTTATTTGGTAATAATTATTACAATAAAAATAAATCGTAATTGAAAAAAAATTAAGCAAATGTGCAATTCTAATTACGAAAAACTGAATAATATTCTATGCCCGCCGGTTAAGGTTACGTTGTTGAAGTTTGATGAAAAGTGTCAAATGTGATCTATCAAATTGGCCTTACTATAGCTACCAGCCAACGGCTATCTTTAGGGTAGGTATTTATTTTGTGACATTTTTGTTAACCGCCTCGTTTATCGACCAGTATCCTGTTCCATCGTAGACAATGAGGTCCGCGGTTCCTCATCATACCAGCCGAATGACGTCCACTGCTGGACAAATGCCTTTCCAAAAAATTTCCACAATGGAGATGTGTTCGTCATTTGGAGGGATATGCCACAATCGCCACGCTTGGCAGACGGGTTGACGATCGCAGTATGATGGACATAGTACATAGAGAGACGCTGTGAAACTTCTACGCCCTTCCACGGGATGAGATGGGGTGGCGATATTCTATGCCATTAGCCACACAGTCACAGTTCATATTCCTGGCAAAACGTAATATTGGGACTTTTCAGGCAAGGAAGTTTTGCTGTACAGGATTTCAGGAAATTGGCTGTGTTACTCTTTCGTGCCTTAGATAGCGGGTAATACCATCAGTACTGGTGTTGATCTCTCTCTGATTGGGTCGGCTAAACCGTCCTTTGGGGTTATGAGAGTAGCTAAATTGAGAGGGCACTAGTATTTGTGCACAGAATTGTTTCTGTTGTGTAGTAAGTCCCGCATAGATGCCTTGTCTCGTTTTTGTACATTTCCTGTTGTTTTGATGATTTCTATCAACCTTACACAGCACAGAGTTAGGCAATTGGTTGTGTAGCATGAATTCATACGCGCGAGCTGCAGCAGATGCAAGTTTCAACGATGCTTTCGTAACACTCATAGCACTTGGCGCGTACATTTACTTCCTAGTAAGTAAGAAGTAACACCATAAATAGGAAGAACAAATTGAAACAGTTATTTTTAGTTTATGTTTCAAATTTATTTTATTTAATTTATTTGGTTCACCAACATATTAAACATAAACAACATTTTAACATGTTAAACTATTAACATCTAAATTTCTAGTTAAACACTGCTTTCTAAATTTAATTAGCTACTTTATTCTAATTCTAAGTTACACATTAAAAAAATAGTATAATATAATACGTATGTACATATTATATTATATTTTTAATGTGTAACTAAACAAAAACCTTAACAACTATTGATAATTTTCCGAAACAATCCTAATGAAACGTGGCGGATATCAACTTTGTCACTGCATTCATCATACAATTTTGTCATTCGGCAAAGAGGTGAGTTTAAGCTAAGTCATGTTCTACGTAGTGGAGGAGCTAAGGGAAATAGATAACTTTCTTATTTTCTATACGTTTCGTGTCAGATTTGCATTTAAATTTGAATTTTCCCAGCTGAAAGATGCTCCGTAATACTCTAATTGTGGGACGACCCACGAAGACTTCCCAGGCAATAGGCCTCTGGGGACCCAGTCTGTTACTGCTTGCGATGTAGAACCGATAACGTATTTGAAATTTAACTGTTTGGAATAGATAACTGTACTAACTGAGGTAATTATTAAGTTTGTTATAAATTAACTATGCGCAGAAGTTTCGTAACTGAAATTGGGAATGTCTCTCTAGAGAGTAGATAAGTATCCAGCTAGAACTATTTATATTTTTTTGTTACGTTATTGATATAATAATTTGAGTTTGGTTTCAAGTTTAAGGTAATGAACGGGACAATTGATGTCCATTGATAAGACCACGTGTCGTAATGTCAAATAAGTTTGTCAGAATATCGCCATCACGTCATCATCGTCTTATCCCGTAGGACGTATATATTTATATATATATATATATTAGACACAAGGTACATCAGTATAAATTAAGTAATAGGGGTACAACACACAGAAGAATACATAAAAAAAATTTGATACTTATAAATAACAATAAATACATTTTTCTATAATCCATAATTTTACGCACCTATTCGATGTGGTACCCAAACTAAGCACCTTTATGACTAAAAGGCCACAGTTCAGCATTCTGCCACAGATGACTGTAGCGCTGATAGATGATAGGAGGTAGAAGTTAACCCGAGGGAATATCTATCACAGGATGGGCAGCTTCGTTCTTTCTGTTTACCCTCATACTGCGGTCGCCATCCCGTGTGCCAGGCGTAGTGATTATGGCATATGTTCCCAAGAAACTGCTACTAACTGCTGGACTAAGCCTCCCGAAGAATCATCTTGGGGGAGGCTTTTGTCTAGCAATGGACTTCTTGCAGCTGTTTTGATGATGATGATGACATAGTGACGTTTTCTGGGTGGATGGATCGTATGAATGTTGTTTCGCTGCTATGTTGGGCGGGAACACAAAGCCTTAACAATTAAACATTATACTACTCATGTTTTGTCCAACACAAGGTTGTGTGGAAGAAATTGCAGCTTCCGATAAGTCCAAATTGCTGGGTGTACACAGTGAGGTCCCACTGGGCCGCTACCCCTGCCAAGTTTGGCGGAAATCCAAAGCGATATTTTACTACTATTGTCGAACATAAGATTATCAGGAAAATAACTAGCTAACTGAAGCCAGCGATTGCACCACCCTTTGTACATTATTACGATAGGTGTTATTTCATTAAATTACCCAACAAATAAAAAAGGGAGCCTTATTATATCATTGGGTATACTAAAATTAAGATGAATTGTATATGAAGCCAATTTATTCATAACTAGCTGTGCCCCGCGGTTTTACCCGCGTTAAACCATATACACTATCACAGCTCCTCCCCCATAGGTGATAGCGTGATAATATGTAGCCTATATGTTGACCCGACCTCTTTGTAATATTCATGCAAAATTTGAAGTAAATCCATGCAGTAATTTTTGAGTTTAGCCCGGAGATACATACAGACAAACAGACAAAAATTGTAAAAACTATATTTTTGGCTTCGATGTGGAATGTAGATCACGCCCCAATTATCATTTTTTAAAAATATTCAATGTACAGTTTTGACTTTCCTACGATTTTATTATATGTATACATGTGATTGGTGACACTATGTTGGGCAACAGTACGTCGTGGTACCAACCTTACGCAAAATTAAACACATTTCCGTCCCTTTTCCAAAATCGCTCCCAAAATCTCGGTTTCTGGATTAAAATATCGAGAAACCGAGATTTTATTCATTTTTTAACACAATCCTTCTCCTTACAATATCGAACACATATAAGAAACATTTATCCAAATTGGTGCAGTCGTTTGGAAGCTATGAGCATACAAACATATTGGTGATTCATTTTATTTATAAACAAGGTTGGACGTACACACGGCTACATATAAAGCTATACATTTCCAGCGTTGTATAGGATCTCCACACAATGACAAGTCAGCTTATATTGGGTTGTATAGCTTGATATGTAGCCGTGCGTACAAGCATCAAGTACCAACCACGTAGACATGATATTGGAAACACCAAAATAAATCAAGGATATTAATTATAGGCACTGCTTAGCTAAGTGATAACTCTAGCGTACTTATCTTACTAATTGATCCTCCGTTTTGTGAGGCTAAAAGCCTTTCACGCAGCCGTTTTAAGACATTTTCCTTATTAGAGTTGCCCTAAATTAATCTGTTTTTCCCACAATATCTACTTCCTCGGAATAGAAATTGTTAAATTGCTCTTGAACTTTTGGCACCAAGTCCAAATGAACCAATCCCTAAAGACCCTGAAAATAAGGGATATATAAAAAGTTTATTCACCGTTACGGGCCGGTTGGCGTGGTTGGTAAATACTTGCCCTTCAAGCCGCAGGTCGTGGATTCGATTCCCACCCAGGACTAGGATATTTATGTGCATGAACATGTCTGTTTGTCACGAGTCTGGGTTTAATTATATCAATTATCTGGTTTCTATAGTACAAGCTCTACTTAGTTTGGGATCAGATAGCCGTGTGTGAATTATGAACCAGGATATTATTAATCTATTAACATTTGCTTTGATTGATCTCAAAGAAGGTTAACTTGAACACCTTTGAGTGGTCTTGTGACGCAGTGGTTATAGTCCAAAAACACAAAAATAGCACTTTCGGGTTTAGGCTTTGGGTATCCCGATAGATTGAACCTTTGCCTCGTTGGTCTAGCGGTAGCGTGTTTACCCGCAGAGAACGAGGTCTTGGGTTCAAATAGGGGGTAGGGCCAAAAAGTGATTTTGGGACTTTTCTGTAAAAAGAAAATTTTCTCAGCATTAGCCCGAAGTCTGGGAGTTGGTGGTATTATACCCCCGTGCCTCGGAGAGCTTGTAAAGTCATCGGTCCTGTACCTGACCTCTTTCCGGTCGTGTCGCTAGGCGTCCAATCGGATCATAAGAGTGATGGAATAGAAAGTGCTCCTGTGTTTGCGCACACACTTGAGCACTATAATATGTCCTGCGCACTCGGCTAGTCTCCATTGAGAATGGCCGCCGTGGTCGCAATTCGGCCTGGATACATACATATTCCAAAAACACAAAGATAGCACCTTCGGGTTTAGGCTTTGGGTATCCATCGATTGAACCTTACAAAAAAAACTGGGAGAACTAGCACACTCTGATCCCCATTTTGTCGGCGCCTGTACTCTGGCAAATTATATTTCTAAATACATAAATATGATACATAGATTGGTCCCAGATGCAGAACAAATAATTGTGCTCATCACACAAATATTTGTCCTGGGAAATCGAACCCACTTCTAGGTTAGCAAGCAGGATCACTAACCACCAGCCAGTTAAGGTATAGTAGTTCTGAGTCCGGTTAGTAAGTGTACCCGTGAATTGCAAGTTTGTATATTAGCCAAGATATTTACCGCAAATATGACATTTAAAATTTAAAAAATATATCATTTGGTCGTAAAATTATCGACCACTTACTTACAGCTATCTAACCAACTGGGAATTAGTACTGTAATAAATAATTTTGTTTGTTATGACCTCAACTAAATTCAGTGCTTAAATTCTTTGTAATGTGTATAGTTTAGTTAATAGTGATACCAACCAACCAATATGGACAGTCAACATTACCTAAAACAGCGCATACTCTGGTTTATTCATCATTCATTTATTCAACAGTATTTTGCTAGCACCAGAACTAACCCAGAGCAACATAAATATGTTGCTCTGCATCTAAATAGATGTCAATGCACGACTTTCGGACAACAAGTGGTTTGGTTAAGTGATACAATTAGTATTCTAGTTTTATCTCGGAATACAGAATTAGTTCAGACTAAAACTGGAACGATTTACGGATAATTTTGCTCAGTTAGTTTAAATTTTCTGTTGAGTTTCTGCAGCTGTTTGGTAGCTGTCTCAAACATGTTGTTTGAGTTTGTCAGTTGCAGTTCATGAACTTGGATTTGCATCTTACAGTGGCCACTTTGCTAGCCAAATGGCATGTGATCCGGTTCATGGAACAGAGAAATGCCATAAGATAACTCGAAAATCAATCCCATACTATGACATGAAGTTTTGTCAAACCATTTTTAAAAGAAGAGTTTCATGCAGTAAAGTCCTTACAACGTGACCACGGTTCTCGTAATAATCCCGCCAAGGTTCAGAGTTATATTTGACGGTCACCGTAGCCTAGTTTGTAGTGCTCCTGCCTACGAAGCTGGTGGTCCTGGGTTCGAATCCCGGTAAGTGCAAATATTTGTGTGATAAGCACGAATTTTTTTTAATATATTTATTTTCTCTTCACAAAGAATAGGAAAATAAATATATTTTGAAAAAAAAAAAATATATATATATATATTCGTGCTCATCACACAAATATTTGCAATATTTGTTTCTGAGTCATGGATGTTTTATATGAATTTAAGTATTTATCTATCAATATAAGTATGTATATCGTCGCCTTGTACCCATAGTACAAGCTTTGCTTAGTTTGGGGCTAGGATGATCTATGTGACATTGTCCATAGATATTATATTGTATTATTATATTATATTCCCAGTACCAGTAAAGTTTTTCGTGGTTTGTAACATTTTAGATTATCATATTTAATACTCGAACAAAAGAAAAATTATGGGTGATGACATTAAATGATTTTAGAAAGAAAAGAAAGCCATGGTTCGAATTCTAAACTGAAAAGAAACAGGTGAAGAAAAAGACGGCATTGTTTATTAACATACACTGAATTTTTAATTATAACAATAATTACATTAAATTCAATTATTACTAAAAAGAAGAAATTTATTGAATAAGAAATTTTAACTATAATGCTATAAACTAAACTAAAATAAACTAACTAAAGGCAATCCATTAAGCGCTCCGCATCGGCATCAAAGGGTATCGTGCCCAGAAGGCTGGCAGCATTGCCACGTTGTATGGCAATACTTATTCTCTGTGCAAAAAATAGACCAGCCCTCTGGTCACGTGTGGCGTCGATCAATTTTTTAGAGATGCTCTTGAAGAGTGAACGAGCACCTGGACCCCATGGTCCTAGTGTTTCAACCCCAAATGGCTCAAAAACGTAACTGCAGATTAGGCGGGAGTACTTACGCCGCTTGAGGTTCTCTGCAGATGTAGCAGCAGCGCCCGCAGAATTCGAGGTTTGAGGAAGGTGGGATGGTGCCAGGGTATCCACGCATGTTGCGTCCCACACCAGATGCCTTCCCATCTTCCATGGCAGCAATGACATACCGTCTGGTCGCTTTCCATCGTCACGTGCTAAGCCATTTGGTTCCAGTATGGCAGGTACGCCGGCGATGGAAAGGGCTCTACAAACAATGTTATTAATACTAGCGTGCCGCCAAATTCTACCAGCGCTCCTACTACACGAAAGACCATGGTATCCGAGACGATCGACGGCTTCGCCACAACGACACTGATGCGGAGCCACAAAACGCACACCTAAACGAAGGCAAGTTGCGACCCTAAACGTGCAGTCGTCCAATAAAGTACCTAAGTTGGGTGAAGGTAATGCCTGCAACCAGAGCCCCGATTCCCACTCACCCAGAGCCAATAAGCGAGCGCGCTCTGCTGAATTTGTGAATGTATTGAGGAGACCATTGCGTTCAAGGTTGCAGAGCGGCTGGTCCCATTGTCTCTGAGAAGCAGGGTTGGTGGGTAGATCTGAACTCGGACAGGAAATTAAATTAGAATTTCGGTCATAAAAAGTTCCAGAAATAAAAAAGTATTTCAAAATGTTTACTACTACAATTATTACAAATGTAATAATTGTAGGGTTATGAATTCAAGTGTAATCTAAGGCGACTCAAGAATAAGAAGTAAAAGTGAAAAAGTGTACATTGCCAAGTGATCTGTGCATGTGAGAAGTATGTTGTACGTGGGGACTCTCTCACAGTACTCGTCGCGGCGACTCTGTAAGTGCCACGTGTGAACTCTCACGTAGTGTTTTTCGCTGGGACTAGAAAGTTTGTTACGATAATTATTCGATGTTTGATAAATTATTCTTTTATTCGACTTTCGGAATGATCTTGTTTAAATTGGGAATTGTATGTCTTTCAGTAATTATGAACTTATTCGGGTTGATAATATATATAAAAGATTTTAATTCTATTTCAATTTATTTATTGCTGGTCTTGTTCCGAGAAGTATTTTATACTTACCTTCAAAAAGAATTTAAAAGTAAAGAAAATTAACAAACAGTGCTCTTCAGAGATTTGTGTTAGTTCGGGCGTTTTCTGAGCTCTACTAGGTATTATTAAAATTAAATGCCTGAGAAAATCATTTCTCTTCTCTTTAACTGGATTGTAATAAATTAATTCTTTCTGGAGCGTTTTTATCCCAATTCGTTTCTAGAATTTTATTTGAGAGTAGGTATTCAAATTCAATTTAATTTTAGATTCTTAATGAATTCTTGAGTACCACTGGTAGGTAACTATTTACTAATGGCATAATGAATTTATTTACGAAAAATTACAAATAAAACTAAGTACTTTTCTCTTTGAACTTGAAGATTACAGTTAGATGTCTAGACTTAAATAAAATTGCTTTTCATTCCTATGAATAAATTTAAGTGGACATTGAAGAAAGGAAAAGGTTCTTTCTTTATTGTTTTAAAAAACGCCCTCACAAGGGAATTCTCTAAATCACGGAAAGCTTTACAAACATACAATGTACGGAGACAAACCACATCCAGACTCATAACAAACATTTATGGGTCACACAAACATTTGTCCTGTGCGGGCATCGAACCCGAAACAAGAGGACGCCGCATTGGAGATCTTTTGTCCAGTAGCGAGCGTCTTTCAAATGTTCGAAATTATAACAAAATTTATATGGGACCAGGCATTTCGAAATAATTCCTTATCGATTAAAAATTAAATAATCAAAATCGGTTCACAAATAACAGAGACAATATACATACAATTAAAAAATCATGTTTGACATTTAACAAAACTAATACTATAATCGAAATGTATGCCACCAATTTATTAATTTTTTCACACTAATAATAGGTCTTTACCTATGAAATTGCCGTTTTGTATGAAAAAATTAAAACGAATTTTTTTCATGAATTTTTTTATTTGTATTAATCGAAGTAATCACCCATGCAATCAATGCATCTTTGCCATCGCAGTGGCAGTTTATTGATGCCCTTCTTAAAGAAATCAGCTGGACGGGAGGCAACAAATTCTTCAAAGGCATTTTGTACTGCCTCTCGGGTATTGAATTTTTTTCCCGCCAAGAAGTTATCCAAATTCTGGAAAAAGTAGTAGTCTGTAGGCGCAAGGTCTGGTGAGTAGGGCGGATGACGGAGAGCTTCCAACCCCAGTTCTTGCAACTTGGAGACCGTCTGCTGTGCAGTATGAGGTCGCGCGTTGTCGTGCAGGAGCAGCGGAGACGAGCGATTGACCAATGCTGGTTGGAGATGCGCCAGCTTCTCCATCATTGTGCTCAGTTCTTCACAGTACACATCTGCAGTAATGCTCACCCCGTTTGGTAAGAAGCTGTGATGAATCACACTGGCGCTAGACCACCAAACAGTGACCATCACTTTTCTAGGGGTAAGTTTTCGTTTAGGGCATTGTTTAGGTGCTGAACCAGGATCCAACCAACTTGCTGAGCGCTTGCGGTTATCAAACAGAATCCATTTTTCATCGCAGGTAACAATGCGGTTCAAAATTCCTTCATTTGTGTGTCTGTTGAGCAGTGCAAGGCACGTCTCGACGCGTACTTCGCGCTGGCGATCATTGAGTTCGTGGGGCACCCATTTGTCAAGCTTTTTTACCTTGCCAATTTGACGCAAATGGACCAATATTGTTTTGACGCTAACGTCGAAAGCTGCTGCTAATTCAGCCGTAGATTGTGTATCATCAGCTTCCACAACCGCCTTTAATTCGTCATTGTCGACCAAAGTCTTCGGACGACCGCGAGGTTCATTTTTCAGGTCGAAATTTCCAGAACGGAAGCGAGCAAACCAATAACAGGTGGTGCGTTGGTTTGTAGTGTTAGCTCCGTAAACGTCGTTGATGTTGCGTGCCGCTTGTGCCGCGTTGCTGCCACGACGGTACTCATATTCCATAATTACTCGAATTTTTAACGTATCCATGATGACGAAAAAGATTGAAATGCGATGAAAATGTAACACTAATCAATAAAGAAATGACTATTTTTGGAAAAAAGAATCCATGTTTTTAAAATAAAATTAATTTGAAATTAGAATTCTTAGCCAAACAAAAATTATTTTGATTTGAAATGGCCAGTACTGCAGAACGGCAATTTCATAGGTAAAGACCTAATATTATAAAGGTGAAAGTTTGTGAGTGTGTATGTTTGTTACTCCTTCAAGTCTAAACGGCTGGAGCGCTTTGAATAAAGTTTGGTGAGGAGTTAACTGACATACTGGATTAACACATAGGCTATAATTTATAAATTATTATAAATTTAACGCGGGTAAAACCACGGGGCACTGCTAGTATTGCATAAACAAAATCAACTAAAAAAAAGGGTAGTTTACCGGTAGCATACCGGTTGAAACCGGTAGTAGATGAACCTGCTGAGTTTTTTCGCTGGGTCTTCTCAGTTGGGGCGCATTGGATCCGGTGGTAGCATTAAAGCGCGATCGTCGTTTTAAACACAAGGTCCGTTATAATAATAATACTGAATTCATTACTTAATATAGACAGAAACGTTCAGACAATATGTAGTAAAATATAAATTTCAATCATTAAACCTAAACATAATCTCCTTGACAATAACTTAATACAAGCTAGCTAATTATCACTACTATTATAAAATAAATTGTATAAATGTTTTAACATTCCGTGTACCTAAATATCTGTAATATGCAACTAGAAATAATAACTGTATTACTACAAAAATGTTCTGACTATTTACAAGCGCTTTTTTAAAGTCTTCGTGAATAACAACCTTTTTTATTTTATTTATTTATTTAAGCATAGCAAAGCATAGTAAGCAGCAATAATAAAAAGAAGAATTTTCGGAATCGGTTCACAAACAACGAAGATATCGCGTTACAAATATCCTTTTAGACTGATTTATTATGTACTTATTTTAACCAACTTTTAAAGTTGATTTAAAATACTGCATATGCAACTTCCACAAAATCTAACATCTAACCTTTTTCATCGTTCAATAAACACAATAAATCTGTCTACGTAAAATCCTTCGATATTTGTTTAGCGAAACCTTTGTATACACACAAGGAATCTTATTTTCAATGGCAGAAAAGCACAAGACAAAAAATATATATTTACTTAAGTAATACAACGTGAAGTACAGCATTTATGTACATGTGATTTGTAAATTGAATTGTCTGGTATTTTAAAAAGCAGGCCTTCCTAAACTCTACACGAGCCTTAACCTATCCTAACTAGATAATAATAACGTCACCCAAAACGAAGCTAAGTTTAAGCTTATGTAAATTTTGTGTAATAATCGGTGGCTTTTGTTTCTGCCGTCTCTTTTTAAATACTGCACTTGAAATGACTTTACTCTACTGGCTAATAATAAGTCAGAGTAGCTATTAAATAAGACAGAGTGGCTATTAAAAGCATTAAGATTATAATTTTATTATTGATATTATTATTATTATAAAATAACGTTCTGGCCGCAATACGCAGTGGCACATCAAAAAGAAATATATTTCAATTCATTCTATAACTTGAAATGTTTGCTTGTTGGTAAGTGTGTTCTCAAAACATGTTCTTAAGACAACATCCTTTTGTCATTATTTTGGCTTTTTACGCAAAACATATTTTTATATAGTGTAAATGTGTTCCATGAAGTGTAGAACTAGCACCAAGTTTTTATTTAATACGTACGTATTAGATAAAAACTTTAACCTTACCATATTGTATGGACAGTCGTTACCCTAACGTCAAAGTTGTTCAAACCACCCAATAGGTCCCTGAAATAAATTAACGACTGTTATCTAACGACTACAACCGGAACTTGTAAAAAAACACATCATCTCAATATCATCCCATAACTGAAACGTCAGAAACAATAAGTTTAGGCATACAAATAGATAGAAGTGGCAATTATAAGGTATGTATCTAAAGTGAGTAATAAATCAAACAGATTTGTGTACATTCTATACAAACGCAAAAAAAAAACTGCAGAAAGTAGGATTCTTCTATGAATATCTAGATTCAGTTCTTAAATATGGGCTGCTAGTTGGAGATTTTTTTTCGGACTTAATTACTTTATAGCAATAGAAGTGTATACGCGCAATTAGAGGAATACCGACTTACGAATCTTGCACGTCTGTATTTAAAAAACTAGGCATTCTGACTTTTCCTTGTATGTATATTTTAGATATAGGAAATTTTCTAAAACAAAATAAGATTTTTATACTAGAAATCCGGAAATTTGGATTGGTATTAGATCAAGCACAAAAACCACCTAGTTGACAAAAAACTGTTATGATATGTGTATTCATGTGTACAATCCTATCACTAATGATTAAAAAATCCCACTCAACGCATTACATTTCAAAGGTACATTAAAAATGTGGCTACTCAGTAAAAAAAATTACTCGCTATCGGATATGTATTGAATATTAATGACTAGAAATTGTAATCATTTAAATAGTCTCAATGTAGTTAAAATATAACTAAAAAGATAATGTATGCCTGTTTGGCGTGGTTGGCAAATGCTTGCTATTCACGCCGGAGGACGTGGGTTTTCCCACCCAGGAAAGATATTTGTGTGCATGAACATGTCTGTTTGTCCTGAGTCTGGGTGTAATTTAAATATATAAGTATGTATTTACAAAAGAATGTTTAAGGTACTGGAGCATGTATTTTATACTATCTGTGATCAACACACTTTTGGAGAAATAAAGTATATTTATTTCTATTCCATTGATTATATTATGTGATTTACCTCGCGATGTATTTCGGTAAGAATACTAACTAAGAGCGCCTTGTAATTATGATCACATAAAGATAATTAAAAAAACATAAAGCTATACCAAATTCTGAAAGATTAAAGACATGTCAATTTTTTTACTTCTGATTTAATAATTGGTACGTTCTCACAATGCATTCTTAAGCCCACTCCCTTTGGTCACTATTTTAACTTATGCTCTTTTGTAGTGAGGGCGCAATACATAAAAGTGTAGAAACTGCGTCGTGATTCAATCTAAGCGGAGACTAGAATAAGCAAGACAGACTGATAGATACTTATTATAATGTACGGTTTAGATACGAAAGGCTTGACTTGCCGTGCGTGACCTTCAGAGGTAAAATTAGAAATAGTGTACCGAGATAATGGTGTGATGTGAAATAGGTTGTTTGGGTAAGGTATAAAAAGAAGTGTTAAGGTGTAGCGAGGATGATAGAAAGATGGTTAACGAGACAAGTGTACATGTTAAGTACGCCCTCGTGTCCCGGTTTCGATTCCCGCGTAGGACAACTATTTGTATGGGCAATTAATTGTTGCCTTGTTTGTAAATTCCCCCGCGATAGATGGTTTTAATTGCCAAATGCCGGTGATAGTACTCTTAACCAATGGGAGCGGTAGCATTAGATGAGTATACTTTTCTATTAAGATTTAAAGAATACTAGATGGCCCGGCAGACTCAATTGGACCCAATGTTGCATGTTCTTTTTTTTATGGCAGATCTACCATAAAAAAAAGAACATGCAACATCGGGTCCAATTGAAAATCTTACTCAAATGTACACAAAACTGACTGCAGATGTAGGGTAACGGTTAAGTTAGCCGCTTCGCCACTTTGTGTGCCGGGTTCGACTCCCGGGCAGGATAATTATTTGTGTGGCCCATAAATAATTGTTGCACAATTGATGTATGAATTTCCCCAGAGCCGGTCGAACCGATTTTGATAACAAGTTTTCTGCGTGTTTCGAGTGGTTTTTTCAATGGCTTATATTCCAAATTGGACCAGGACGATAAAGCTATAATCTATCTAATTAATAATATAACGCCTGCGTTGCCTAAAAAATATTTAAAATTGATTTGCCCATTAAAAAGAAGCACTTTTGTCACGTATCTATGATGGCGTTCTATACAGATTTATTATTGATGTGAATTTCTTACTTTTCCAATGCGCGAATATATTTTCGAGACCGAGTCGAACAAATAAAATCTATATCAGTCAATCCGGTCACCAGATATCAACATAAAGCTGTTTCATACCAAATGTATGAAATAAGAATTTACTTCATAATATTCTTTTCATAGAAATAGGATCATAAAAATCTCGTTTGAGATATAAATGGTAACTGGCACTTTGTTTAAAATATGAATAACAACGGTAAAAAAGTAGTTTTAGTTTCAAAGATAATATAAATAATAAATGAAGAAGTGAAAGAGAAACGCATTTTTTGCAAATTTAAAGACTTGAAGCGTGCACAAAACATAACAAACAATTTCTCTGAAACATCTTCTTAGGCAGTAACGTCAAAATAAGAGCAGCCAGCAAAAATGTGTATAATAACGTTACTTGTAAAAATCCCAACGCAGATGGTTCTTATGCGTCTAGTAGATACCTACGGAGTTGTTATCAGAATATGTCCTGCACAGAACGGGAGACACTCACATGGCAGTTTGTTGTCCCAATATATTGATTTATTCTTACTATCCACACATATTAGTCCAGCAACCTAGTTGTGTTACTGTATATGCAAACTAGTAGCCAATGAAATCGAAGAGTATATGCATACATGCGGCCACTACTTAGGTATACGTAGTGGCCGCATGCATGTTAATTACATGCTAGCTGTGGTTTCACCCGCGTTAATCTTAATAAATTACACCCTATGTATTATTTAGATGTGTATGCTATATTACAACAAAGTTTCATCAAAATTCGGTCGGTAGGATTTGCTTGAAAGAATAACAAACATCCATACTTACATACTGCGAAAGTTTTCTATAATATTTGTAGGAAGTAAAATGTGTTTCTCAGTGTTTTTGTTTAACATGTATTCTAATCTATTTCGCTCACATACTCCTCAAAGTAAGTAGATTTTATTTTCGTTTGTGCCTTGTTACCTCCGTAGGTATCTACAGTATGGGTATACTTTTAAGGACTGTCAAAAGAAATAGAGAGCCAAAGTAAACATCACGGAGGTTTCTCTCAAAACAAACGTGATAGAACAAACGAATACGTGGGTTGCTTTTTCCTCAGAATAAGTTTTTGTGTCTTTGGTTGAAGAGGAGATAATTTTGTAAGCAGTTTTTAGCTTGATTTATTTGACTACGTCTAGTACGGGTATATTATATAAATATAAATAATATACTTTGTGAATGTGTATTTTAGTTTACGTATTCATTACGAAATTTTGTAGGTTAGCTAATTTCCTTTCTATTCTGTACACACTATCTTACACCCCTTTTAATATCCATATAAATTTTGGTTCATCCAACTCAATGGTTGCTGGAAGAGATCGCTTTTAGTGATAAGGCCGCCTATTGCATGAACATTACTGTTATTTATTTTACTGAACTGTATAATATGAAGCAATAAATTGTACTTATTATTATTATTCTAAAAAAATTATTCGTTTCTTAAATGATCAATTCCTAAAACATTCCCATCTTTCGATTTTCCCAGTGTTATTGTAGCTATAATAGTAAAAAGATTTCATGTGGGAACTATAGACACACAATGTAGTTTATCCTACTAATATAAATACTAATATAAATGCGAAAGTGTGTGAGTATAAATGTATGGATCTAGACTAGTTATTGTGTAACGATGCTGTGACGGTAGGCGAATGTCTTTCACTATTAGCAACTCTAGATAAATACCACCCTCCACTTTTAATAGAAATCAACTTCGCTCAATGTTCATATTTAATTCCCGCACCGTACATGCGGTATTTTTACGTTGGGGGTGATTTTGATGCCATTAATAATGCCATATCTGCCATGGACTGGAATAGTATATTTGCGGATCGGTCCCTTGATGAATGTCTATGTTATTTTTATGGCACCATGGCTAGACTTCGTGATAAACATATTCCATCTAAACATATATGTTATAACTCATACCCGGTGTGGTACTACTCGGCACTTAAGCGTCTTATTAAAGAGAAGTTCAAGTTTTTACGTAAATTTATATCTTCTTCTTCTTCATTACAGCTAAATAAGTCCACTGCTGGACAAGCCTCCCTCAAGAATCGTCTTGAGGGGATATGCCATAATCGCCACGCTTGGCAGGCGGGTTGGCGATCGCAGTAAGATAGTCATAGTAATCAGAAGGAAGCTGCTGCCCTTCCTCAGGTAGATATTCCCTTGGGTCGACTTCTACGCCCCCCACGGGATAAGATGGGGTGATGATATTCTGATTCTGATATTTATCGCCGTCACCACACAGCAATTTATATCTATATCTATACATATAATAAAATAGTAGGAAAATCAAAACTTTACATTGAATATTTTTTAAAAAGGATACTTGGCGCGTGATCCACAATCGATATCGAAGCCAAAAATATAGTTTTATGAATTTTTGTCTGTATGTATGTCTGAACAAAACTCAAAAAGTACTGCATGGATTTACTTAAAATTTTGCATGAATATTACTAAGAGGTCGGGTCAACATATAGGCTACCTATTATCACGCTATCACCTACGGGGGAAGAGCTGTGATATTTTATAAAATTTAACGAGGGTAAAACCGCGGGGCACAGCTTGTTTAAGATATATGGCAGACTCTCAGATAATGCAACCTTTAAGCTTTTACGTGATAGGGTGGAAAGACTCAAAGGATGAATGCTACACTAACTATTAAGCGTCGACTGAAGCATCTATTGAAAAGAACCCAAAGTGTTATTGGGGCTTTGTCCAACAACGTTCTAAGTCTAATTCTATACCTAGCTATCTTAAATATGGAGATACGACGGTGTCCTCACCCGGGGAAATCTGCGAGGTATTCTCTTCAAACTTTTATTCTACCTTTCTCAATACAGCCATGAATTTAAATTCAAACCACGATGTGAGTCCTGTGCTATTAAAATCAAACTCTCTTCCACTATTAACTCAATCGAAATCGACTTAGAATATATAATCAAATTACTTAGCATTCTAGACCCATATAAATCTGCTGGTCCAGACTACCTTTTATCAGAGCATGTGCTAAAAAGATTGCGGACCGTCTCAACTGGGCCGTGTTGAAACCGGTAGTAGATGAACCTGCTGAGTTTGTTTCGCTGGGTCTTCTCAGTTGGGGCGCATTGGATCCGGTGGTAGCATTAAAGCGCGACCGTCGTTTTAAACACAAGGTCCGTTATAATAATAATACTGAATTCATACCTTAATGTAGACAGAACCATTCAGACAATATATAGTAAAATATAAATTTCAATAATTAAACCTAAACATAATCTCCTTGAAAATACCTTAATACAAGCTAGCCAAATATCACTGTTTCAACATTCCGTGTACCTAAATATCTGTAATAAGTAACTAGAAATAATGACTGTATTACTACAAACATGTTCTGACTATTTACAAGCTACTTTTTTAAAGTCTACGTGAATAAAAACCTTTTTTATTTTATTTATTTAGTTTTATAACGATTAGCTTGTTATTTCAAAAGTCTCTCTCCACTTTTACCGTCCCACGGCTATGGAAATCTGCGTTTGTTACTCCCGGGCCTAAAAAAGGTTCTAAGCATGAGATTGTTAACTACAAGCCTATCTCAAAGCTGTGTATAATTGCTAACGTATTTGAGAGAGTAGTCCATGATCAAATTTATGCAGCGCTTAACAGCTCTTTTAGTACGTCACAGCATGGTTTCCTCAAGGAAAATGGATGGCGGGGCACAAGTTGATGTAGTTTACACTGACTTTAGTAAATGCTTCGATAGGATTGATCATTACACGGAGGACCAACTTGATAAACTTGAGCGACTTCAAAACTTCTGTATACGATTCATATTTGGTTTGCGTAAATATGATCACGTCTCTGAATTTTGCACTAAACTCAAGTGGCTGCCCATAAGACTTCGTCGGAATACTCACATTGTCACGCTTCTATACAGTATTCTGTTCAATCCCGCTACTCCTCTCTATCTCAAGGAACGTTTCAAGTTTCTTCACTCAACTCATTCGAGACTCTTGCGGTCTTCAGAAAACTTACGACTCAAAATGCCAGCGCATTCCACTAATTTCACCGACAAATCCTTCAGTGTACAAGCTGTGCGCTTATGGAATGCGCTGCCAATACAGATCAGGTGCGCTCAATCACAGCATGTATTTAAAAATATGGTGAAACAGCACTATTTGACGACATCTACTAGGCAATAAATATACTACTTTCCTATTGTGCAATGATATCCTTACACTTATATTTGTAAAAATATATATATATACATATGTATATATCTATCTATTTATATGTATGTATCTATTTATGTATATGTATAGTCGTATGACTAGTTACGTATTCGTACGTAATATTAGATTAATTTAGATTAATAACTTCTAATTGCAATTAGTACATCTTCTGCTACCTTCATCAGGTTACTTTCAGTTCTGGTCCATTCAACGCACAATGGTTGCCTGGAAGAGATCGCTTTTAGCGATAAGGCCGCCAATTGCATAATAAGTTTATGTCCTTGTTTGTAACCATTGTTATGTATTACTTATTTTTGCAATAAAGTGTACTTCTTCTTCTTCTTCTTCTTCTACACACTAATAAAGAAATTTTCAATCAACGGTATAAGTGGTGACCTACTACGATGGTTCATATCTTATCTGGAGAACAGGACTCAGACATGGTTATCAGAAACTAAATATCTAGTTGGGTGTCCATTCCTAGCTGTGTGCCCCAAGGTTCTTTACTAGGCCTGCTTTTATTAATTATATATGTAAAGGACATCGATTCGTGCTTCCTCAATTCTAATCTTCTTTGTTTTGCTGATGACATGAATATTTACTCCACAATATCGTCTTCAAAGGATGAAGAGAATGTTCAATCTGATCTTTCGCATCTGGACGAGTACTGTCAGTTAAATAAACTAGATCGTAACCCTATGAAATGTTCAGTAGTGACTTTCTGTAGGAAACGCTATCCGATTGCGACATCATATGAATTAAAGGGTTTAACATTACCAAGAAGGGATGGAATGCGTGATCTAGGTGTATACACGATTCAAAATTTCGATTCGGTATTCATATCGAACAAATTATCGCTAGAGCGTCTAGAGATATATTTGTTATGAGCACCTGGACATTCCAGGTGCTTTAATAAAGCGAAAACTTTAAAAATTCTCTACTGCACATTTGTAGGAAGCCATCTTGAATATGCCTCTCAAATTTGGAGCCCGTGTTATTATAAATACATCGACCGCATCGAAAATATTCAGAAAAGTTTTATAAAATTCTTATGTTATCGCCTAAAATTGCCGTTTAATTCCGATAAATGGGAACACCCAAATACTCCGAAATATTTTATTCCGAATGTTGATGTTCCGATTTTCAAAAGTCCGAATTTCATAATACCTAAGAATTGTAATGTCTATTATTAAATATCACGAAATTTATCTTACCGAAAGCCTAAAATGCGATTTGTTAGTTTTCCGATTTTCATACGTTCTAAGAGCTAAATGGTCGAAGGGTTCTCGGTCCGAAAAACGACATTCCGAATTTCAATACGTCGAATAAACTAAAAGTCAACATGTTGTGCTACAAAATTTTGTGACAGAAACGAATCACTGCAAAACCAACTTCACGTAGTCTGCCATTTTTGTCTGCCATACCCTGGAGTGTAATTTAAGCCCGCGCAGGCGCGGAGGGGTGGGGCGGCCCGCGAGCTGAGGAGCAGGTGGTTTGAAGGGCCGCCGCCGCGGCTGAGGCTGGCCGGCGTAGCCGGCCAGTAAGCCGAAGCTGCGGAGGTGAGCGTTAAAACCATCTGCGACGATAAGCTCGCGTGGGGCCGCCCAAACCCCGCAGCGCCGGAGCCGTGACAGAAACAATGCTCGCTGCATGTTACATGCCTGCTTGCATGTTGCATGCCTGCTTGCATGTTACATGCCTGCTTGCTTGCTGCATTCTTGCGTGGATGCTGCATGCCCGCTTACATGTTGCATGCCTGCTGCATGCCTGCTTGCATGCTACATGCTGCTTACATGTTGCATGCTGCATGCTGCTTACATGTTGCATGCCTGCTTGCATGTTGCAAGTTTGCCTGCTTGCATGTTAGGAGAAACAATTATATTTTTTCGTATTGATGATGTTTCGAATTATCATTAAGTCGGATTTTTTGTTATTCGATCTATTGACGCTCGGTATTTTGAGAATAGTAATTATAAACAATAGGAATATTGAAATTTAGGAATTATAAAACTAGGAGTAATGATAAGACGGAGTTGTAATATTCGGAATTTTCTACCATTCGGAATTATGAAAGTCGGTGTTTTGAAAGTCGTATTTGTGACTGTTGGAATAAAGTTTTTCGTATTAATGTAGTGTACCCCCGATAAATAATACCTCAAATTGTGTAAAAAAATTCACATTCAGCCCGTAGAAAAGAGACGCCGATTGGCCGATTGTTCATTCCTACTCAAATTATTATCCAATGAAATTGATTGTCCCAATATCTTGCAAAGGCTACATTTTAACGTTCCTCGAAGCTCAGCGAGGTATAATCCACCTATCTCTATTCCCTTGTCTTCGACAAATTATAGGCAGAATTCATACTTTCTGCGAGCACGCAGGGAATTTAATGCACTATGTAAAGAGTTCGCTTTTGATCCGTTCAACACTAAAAGCCGGGTGGCGCGTAGGCAGTTAAACCTAAATTTCAATTAAAAATCTTTTCGTATTATTTTTTTCATCATATCAAATTGTAATCGATTGTACTGGGTTTTTGTAAGTGTGTTTCACTGCTGCTATCCGTGAAAACCTGTAATTGGCTTTCTGCTTTTAAATTAATAAACGTTTCTTACTCTTTTACGTAAAAAGTACTGAACAGATTTTGATGAAACTTCGTAGCAATATATTTAGCTTATATATCCAAATAACACATAGGCTATAATTTATAAAGTTAAACGCGGGTGAAACTGCGGGGCACAGCTTGTTATTTATATGTGTCATGAATAGTTTTCGCAGAGCACATCCAACAACTGCATTAAATGCAGGTCATGCTTCTTGCTTTCTAAAAGTGAAAGAATTTTTTAAATCAGCTAAGTAGTTTTTTCATATATCCTTTCCAAATATACTGAAAATCATGTTAATAGTTTTATTATATTATTAGTTTAATTACTTGTATGATCTGTGGATATAAACATTATATTATATTTGACTAGGACATTTAAAAAAAATATGGGTTTTGAAAGCATTTAACACTTACTAGATCCTAAAGACTTTCCAAGTTTCCAATGAACACTACTTAATGCTTCTTAATAGAGTGCAAATACTTGTCTAGGAACACTACTTAACGCTTCTTAGTGGATCCCAAAGATTTATCAAGGAACACTACTTAACGCTTCTTGATGGATCCCAATAAAAAATTACAATCTAGGGGTTTTTAGCTAAGCTGATTAATGGTAAAACGTATTTATTTTAGTATCCAATATTATGCCAGATTTGAGGAATGGGACGCCGCCGCTGACCTTTATGGAGATCTTTGGTTGCCAGCAGCGGACGTATTTCCGCTGATATGATGATTATATTGATAATATTGTAATGGACATACATGTCATAAGAAAATAATTAAAATGTATATTAATAAGTATGTAGTACCTTGTAGGGAATTTGTTTGTAACTCGGCCACTAACCCAATATCTAAAATTTTCAATTAATTACTTAGGTTTCCTGAAAGAGAATTTCTTCTTTTGATTAGGCCAACATGCCAACTGTACTGTTATTATTTGTATATTTTTTCTTTTTATTTTGACACGGCATGGGGTGGGGGTATGTCGGACTCGCACCGACTAAACATAAACGGCGGAGGCTTCTCTTGGCGCCTGATGGGGAGAGCCGCGGGAGCGCGGGTATGCTGCTCCGGTGCCACCTATTGCGCCAGATGGCCGGGTCACGTAACCTGAGAGGGCTCTAGTTTGCCCTTTCCTATTGCCGACTAATGCCAGTCCAGCACAGCGACTGTGCCACAAACAGATCGCTGTCTTCCCGGAGCAGCTTGCACGTGGCGGCAGTAGAGGGCACTTCTCATACTGCCACTTGTATATTTTCTCATTGTTTCCTGAAGTGTACAATAAACAGTTTATTTATCTAAACATGCCTTAAAAGTAACAGATTAATAAATGCAACTTCTCGTCTCACCCTTGCTTGCACGTGATATACGAAAATCACCTGATATTTGTGTGACATATAACCTGTACGTAAGTGATCGCCATGAACATTGTACACTCGTAACACCAAAGGCGTCGCAGTTGCGTTGTCAGCCTTTAAATAGTCAGCAAATAAGTGTTGCTGACCCTTCCCCACACCCCGATAAGCTCTGGCTACCTTACTCACTCGCAGAATCACAACATTAAGTTATTAATGTTATTATTAAGGAATGTCGTCTGTAAGGTGGAGGTACTTCCCCAGTTGGTCTGCTCTTTCAGGGAATTAACGCTGTGCCCTAGCTCTCTTAAATACTCCTACGTTATAAAGACGGTCAACTGGTGTGGCGTTGAATGTACTCAATCCCAATTTAAAAGTTCACTAATTATCTAAGAGTTTAAATGTAGAGATAGTTAAAAAGTGGTTTAACTTAGACTCGCCACTATAATTGCTTTGTACTATTAAGGTAGGTATTGGCAACGAAATTAAACCTTCATTCGGACAATGGTTTATTAACTAGTTACCACCCCATTTTAAACTCAATTTTGTTGTAATACGCTTTAAAACCAATGAATTATAAACATACACTTTGCACAATGAAGGGTTAATTTTGTATAACTTACAAGTCCTAATATTTTTAAACTTTAATAACTCTACATTTGAATATTTCATTTTATTGTTAGAAATATGTTAAGTGCTTATCTGATCTAGATTAATTGGATTGAAAGTATAAATATTTTTTGTAAAATAATCTCTCCCTCATGTGTAGGAAAAGATCAGAGAATGATTACCACGATCCATGAACTATGTATGTAAGTTTTAAATAATTTGTTATACAGAATGCACACTACACAGAATGTCCCATAATACAAGCAACTCGAGCTTTTCACCGCTCTAAAGCTCGAGTTGCAACCGAATATTGTTTTAAAGACGTATGTATTTCTGGCTCGCATATATATGGCTTCATACATACAACATTAAAAGAACCTGGGTAAAAAAAATATTAGCCACTTTTGGTTACACATTGCGAACTGTATGAACAATGGCTGGCTCAACGACAATCTCCTTACTTTGAATGTTGAAAAGTCCAAGTACATAGCATTCACGTTAAAGAATAACAGTAATCCTAATGCACCTATACCTATATCTGCACATTTCTGTTTGAACCACCAAAATAAAACAAATAGTTGCACCTGTAAGGAACTGCAATCAGTAGACACTGTTAAATATCTGGGTGTTATAATTGACAAAAACTTAAATTTTAAAGCTCACGTAACTTTATTAGCAGCCAGAACTAGAAAAATGATATACATTTTTAAGAACCTACGTCACGTCGCGGACACACAAATCCTAAAAGTAACCTACCTTGCATTATGCCAAGCTATTTTGACGTATTGTATTACATCCTGGGGCGGTACTGCTAAATCAACCCTGATAACGTTAGAAAGAGCTCAAAGAGCAGTTCTAAAAGTGGCAATGTTCTTGCCTATTTTACACCCCACGGCTGAACTATACCAGAAGTTCAATGTCCTAACAGTACGACTGCTTTTTATTTCTGGTATGGTTCTTAAGTGTCACTCTCAAACTTATAACGATCCGCTAATGAACGCAACGAAACGCCGCAAGCACATAATTTGCCAGGCTGATACAATATACAGAACGACTCTTTCACACAGATTCTATTGCTTTTTGGGCCCATATCTATACAACAAAATTAACTCTATTCTTCCATTTACTTCTTGAATAAATTCAAATTAAAAATAAAATTAACAGCGTGGTTGCAGAATTTATCATACAATGATACTGAAAACCTGCTAACTATATCGATCTAATTAAATATAGCACATAATAAGTAAGCAAAACGGTCAAACAAACACACACTCACAAATTCTCACTTGCACACACTCACAAACACACACACACCCTCACATTACACAAACATTGTAATTAGTAAGTTTCATTTTTATTTTATTCATTATTTCATAAAGTTGCGTATATATATAGTATATTTAGATTAAGTACATAGTATTTTCAATAATTTGTAATTATCACCAAGATGTGACCCAGAGGTGGGAGCCTGGTGAACAGGTCAGGTCTTACCTACTATAGACGCCAGTCTCTCACAAAGGTATGATAGTTTCTGTATTTCTAGCTCTGTATTTCTTTACATAATACTTGTATGTACACCAAACCTTTGTGAAAGAGATAAATAAATACATTATTATTATTAATTATTAATTCTACTTATTGCAGTTATTCTTCCGGCAGAGCCACGACATTATAAACAGAATATAATGTGTGTAGTTTAAAATATTACTAACACAAATGTTTAGTTATTGTTCAAATAGAATATAACTTTGCATAATAGTTCTACTGCGATTATGCAACGAAAGGCTATAATTAACTATTGTGGGTGTAATGTGTCCCATTTAACATGTAATTTTACAAAGGAAAACATCTTCTTTATTAGTTTTGTGACAGAGCCTCTCTCCTCAGCTCAGCTACTTTACATAAAATGTATTTTTTAGAGATATATAGTTTAATGAGAGGGCTCTTTAAATTTTAAGAACCTACTTATTAAGATTAACTTTTCTCTCAATTACAATTAAACTATTCATCCAATAACTCTATCTATTTACGAGTCATAGACCCGTGACATACGAACGGACAGATTAACAGGGTGACAGGTAAAATATAGCAGGCTAAATATGACACTAGTTAGCATTATTTAAGTACACAGCCAAGATGCGCAGTAATCATAACTTATGATATGTAGAGAAGTAGACTATTAACCTTATAGTTGGCTGCATAAATAAAATATCTAAGTAAACGTATCTCTAAAGTCCACTAAATCATTTAAATCACATAAAAACACTCGTTTCCAACGAATAATGGTCTTGCCTCACCTTAGGGTGAAATACATAAACCTTGAACTGCAGATGCTAAAGGGCCATTTATATCTGTAATGTATTCCCCCTCCATAGCCCTTTATATACAGGGTGGCCGAAGAGTTGACGTTCAAACGCAAAATTTAGGTACTTTATGATGAGCAGTATCCGAATCACCCCCATGTATGTTCTACGACTTAGCGTCTTTTTGATACTTTGAAAATATATGAGTTTTGACAATTTTAACTTTTGACATTTTAAATTTCGATTGTGACAAATAATTTTATATTGACTTTGAAATAGATCTGATGTCCTATATTTTTGATTTTTATTTATCGTAATTTAACTCATATTAGAAATTATTATTATTATATTGTTGACTTTACTTTATTTAATAATGCTTGTGATGTATTTTAACAAAATTATGTGATTTATTAAACTTTAAATGATTGTTATTACCAAACTGCCTCGTTGGTCTAGCGGTAGCGTGTTCACCCGCAGAGAACGAGGTCCTGGGTTCAAATCCCGGGTCGGGCCAAAAAGTGATTTTGGGACTTTTCTTTAAAAAGAAAATATTCTCAGCATCAGCCCGAAGTCTGGGAGTTGGCGGTATGTGTCGGTCCTGTGCCTGACCTCTTTCCGGTCGTGTCGCCTAGGGGTCCCATTGGATCATGAGAGTGATGGAATAGAAAGTGCTCCTGTGTTTGCGCACACACTTGAGCACTATAATATGTCCCGCGCAGATGGCTAATCTCTGTTGAGACTCGCCGCCGTGGCCGAAATTCGGCTAGGAGGACATTATTATAAAATTGCATGTCAATCTTATGACTAAGTGTTCGGAGTTATAATATTTTACCAAGACCTGTCATGTACCAACACTTTAAGCAATAAATGATTATGAGCTCAAACCCTAATTTCTAAATTTTGCGTTTGAACGTCAACTCCTCGGCCAGCCCGTACATTTGGAGATCTAGAGTTATTCTGGAAATGAATTTAAAAATGTATACTTTAGTAATTCTAATTACGTATTTTTTTAAGTAAAATCTTTACGCATGGTTTACTTGAGGAGTATGCTGGTGAATGCGGGACGAAAGCAGTAACGAACAGTGTGATCGGGCAAGGTGAACGGTGGTTAAGAGGAAGATATAAGTCAGTGAACGTTTCAAATAGTCCAGTCAATTAAGCTTAAAATTAGGTAAGAATCGAACGAAAATCGGAATTCGAGATACCCAGCTGTAAGTCTGCCAATACTTGTATATTGACACCCTAAAAATTGTCTCAAAACCTACATATGGTAGGGTGTACGCAACTATTAAATTTCAAGGTCATAAGTCACGGAAATCGGAATTTTGCGCTTTTTTGTAAATATCTCATTTCCTATGGGTTTTTTGCCATCAGTATTTATTGTCAATAGAAAACAAAATACTCTACAGATATTGTTTAAAAAAAGTATTTATACGGTGAACCGTTTTCGAGATAGAGGGCGGAGAGCGCGCGGTCACAGCATCACTTCAGGTCCACCGGAGCCTCCGGTCGAAAACGCGAGGTGAACTTACAATAATGACTGGACTAATATTACTGTGCCGGCACAAATTTTCTTTCCCTCTTTCCAGTATAGCTAGTTTAAAGTTTTACTTCAGTCGTGGGGTACTCACTCGTTTTTTTTTGTTCTAGAGTGGCTACCACGAACCGGAAGATGCAGCGTGGACAGGCCCTCTACATGGAGGGTCGACGAACAAGGTGCGCGGGAAGCCACTGGATGTGGGCAGCATGAGACCGGCCATTGTGGAGATCCTTGGGGGAGGCCTTTGTTATGTTGATGTTTTCCTAAGAGGACGCCCGCACTAGCGAACTATTTATTGCAATGAGCTACATCCTTTACTTTGGGAGTTTACATACTAGGAATTCTCGGACACAACGCACACTCAGGCTCAGAAAAAGTTATGGGTCACACAATTAGTTATCCTGAGTAGGACTCAAACTCAAAAATAGTTGTGGCGACGCGACAGTCTTAACTAGCCACTGCAGTCAAATATAATACAAATTCAAATATAATACAGCTGGCGTGGTTGGTAAATACTTGCGTTTCTCGCCGCAGGTCATGGGTTCGATTCAGGACAGATATTTGTTTGCATGAACATGTATATTTGTTCGCAGCTGAGTGTAATTATTTACATAAGTATGTATGTATTTACAAAAGAAAAGTAGTAGGTATATGTAGTATATCAGCTATCTGGTTTCCATAGCACAAGCTCTGCTTAGTTTGGGATCAGATAGTCATGTATGAATTATTATTAAAAAAACTATTCATCAATTAATATCTTTAAACCCTATGAACTAGTGTCGTGATTAGTGATTAGTGTATTTAGTGATTAGTGTTAGCAATAATGTAATTATAAAGAACACATGAACAAAGTGTCTTCCCCTTAACAAATATAAGGAAAGTCGGTGGACTGATTCTTAGAATTAATTATGTTTATGTAGAAGTTTAGGTTAATATAAAATTACTTATTAGTCTCTAGACTAGATTGTAATATATATAAAGTACTACACTTGGTACTTTATTAATTAAAAAAAATAAAGAAATATATCTTAAGAAGAACAGCCAAACCAAACTTCCTCCACCAGACCCGCGAAAGGAGATTATAACAGGAAATAGAAGTTAGTGTATGTCACTATTTGCTAAGAATACATCCACGTGTGTAAAAATAATATATTTTTATAAAAATATGTTGATATGTATTTTATCCAGACGCGTGACGAATAATATGGTGATCAAAGAGCTGGCACGTACCTCGGCTAACGCATAAGCCGTGTCATTCAAAGAGGTAACGTTGAGGCAGGTGGTGATTTGAAAGCCATATTTCTATTATTATATACTATATTTGTAGTTTGATTTGTGACAAGTGAACAATTATTATATATTTGACGGCGGGAACGATGGCTGAGCAAGAGTAATGTCTCCATCTTGAGTAAGTTGTGTAAGATTCAGGTCTTAATCTCAAAATGAAACGATGATTGATGTGATATGGATGGATTTTATTGTGTCACGTCCGAAATTTTCTATCGCTCCAATATAATCCAATTCGACTATGTAAGTATGTATTTACAAAAGAAAAGTAGTATATCAGTTATCTGGTTTCCATAGAACAAGCTCTACTTAGTTTGGGATCAGATGGCCGTGTGTGAATAATGTCTCAGGATATTATGATTTAAAAAAATGTGTCATCTTTGTGTTATTTTCCGTACGTCAAATACAATGTTGCCAGCGCAAAATCCGTAATTCGGTAAAAATATAAATTAAAGATATACCATAATAATTAATAAAAAAAATAGCTTTGGTAATTATCTTTTATAGCTAGGTTGTCATTATAACCTTAAAATGATTATGCAACGTACAAAATAATACTCAGTTAGGATGTATACCTTACAGATGGTACAGAGAAATTTGCGTAGGTGGCGAGTAATAATAATATTTAGTAACATCTAGATGTTACTAGATATTATTATTCCCTGTCACACAGATCATCCTAGCCCCAAACTAAGCAAAGCTTCTACTTTGGGTACCAGACGACGATATACATACTTGTATAGATAGATAAATACTTATATACATAATAAACATCCATGACTCAGAAACAAATATTCGTGCTCATCACACAAATGTTAGCACTTACCGGGATTCGAACCCAGGACCACCAGCTTCGTAAGCAGGAGCACTTATAAATGTACACTTCATTTACCTCACTTTATTCCTTTTCTAACACAATTTAAATTTCAATAATGTAAACCAACAGTTTCGTTTTGGAGAAGTAAGTTAGTCAGTGATACAAACTGTAATGTACTATTTCAATTCCCCACCTTCCAACACGACTCAGTCCACGTCCACAGTAACAAATGACGTCACGGTGTTTACACCTTCCTGACACTACGGCCATCAAATGAGCTGCTTAATATTAAACGGGACAAAAAAATTACATAATGTCTCGTTTTTGGGTTCCGTACCCAAAGGGTAAAACGGGACCCTATTACTAAGACTTCGCTGCCTGTCTGTCTCTCTGTCCGTCTTTCACCAGGCTGTATCTTATAAACCGTGATAGTCAGACAGTTGAAATTTTCACAGATGATGTATTTCTGTTGCCGCTATAACAACAAATACTAAAACATAAAATAAAATAAATATTTAAGGGGGCTCCCATACAACAAACGTGATTTTTTTATATAGAAAATGGTACGGAACCTTTCGTGCGAATTCCGACTCGGTAAGGGCGGCCATTCATAATGAAGACTAGCCAATACATCAGATACAAGACCAGTTGAGCAGCTTTCTACTCAGTACTCTCCGAGGCACAAGACACACGAACTCTTAAGATTAGGCGCCAGAAAACGCAGAAAATCTTTTTTTACCCGCCCCGGCACCTCATTATCGCACCAGTTCAACGAGGTAGTGAAACGAAAATCATCGGCTTTTGTTAGAAGCGTTACTTTCCCTCTGGAATATTCACGCATAAAATATAAACCATATTTACTCCTTAAAATGTAACAAATAGCCGGAGATAATGCTATCATCGGTCCTCATATCTCTATTTCGCTCCCGGGACTCCGAAAAACCTTTTAGACCTAACAAGGTTATAAATAACGCCTTAGATTCAGAAAATGTATTATTCTTTATTTTATTTTAGGCTAGATGTAATAACAAAAAACTTTCTTACACTAACTATGCTAATAAATATTCAACGCAAGCCAGGAATATATGATACGTTAAGATAAGATAGATGTATTGCTTAAATGTGTACAAGTAAGGTCTTCATATTAATACATAGATAGCTAAAAGTTTAACTAAATTGAACATGCAGAGTTAGCTCCTAGCGGTAAACTGACTAATGTGCAATCTTGTAAAATGTGTTATTTTTTCATTGCCATGAGTAGTTACTTAATAAATAAAAATAGGTCACATTTCATGAAGAAATAGATTGAACACTTTGTAACAATAACAATATAAGGACAGTAATCGAGGCAAAAGATGTGTGCAAAGATCGTGACAAATGGAAATCCGTTGTCTCTGCCTTCCCCTCTGGGAAACAGGCGTGAGTCTATGTATGTATATATGTAAACCAGTCCTTAATTGTCCATACAACTGCTTATCATTCGTTTGGTACCTTACATATTCCTTTCTAGTATGTATTGCTCTGTGCAATGAGGGTGGCTGGCAGAGGAGGCCTCGGCCAAGTCTGAATATTGAATCTGAAGATTTTCGGTTTGAATGGTTTGAATACATATTTTAAAATACATCATTCCCAATTTTATTGAAAATTTAAAAATAAAGGACATTATTTATTCTTTCGCAAAAGTGAGCAAAGTGTTTGGCGCACAGGTATTAATATTGAATGGGTTGTTGTACAAAAGAGCCCCATTTATTCTTGTTTCTGACGTAATGTCTTATTTTTGGATGACAGAAAATGGGAGATATCATACGTCCCCTATTCTCCGAAGTTTAGTTAGGAAAATCTATTTAATTAATTACAAGAAAAAGATAATTATATATTTTACTAGAACACTTTATTATATAAAAGGAGCACTCTATATAGTCCGGTCAATTTAGACATCAAAGGTTACAATAATTCCCATTAGGCTGAAAATTGGTAGGATCGTTCATTACACTATTATAAAGGAAATGTGAAAAGTCCTCATCGATCCGACACGTGCAAAAAAAATACACGGGGTCAAACGTCACAAGAACGAGTTTTTCAGCAAAACGGTAAGTTTTATCACTAAATTAGCTGAGACAAAATTGTAGATTAGATAATTATCTATAAAAAATGTCTCATTATTTTTTCCTAAGAGCCACCGTTTTTTAGATATAACGATTCAAAAAGTCGAAAGAGTTGTAATCGTCATAATATGCACACGTTTCCACTCCACCTTTGAGGTAGTGAATTAGCGCGTTTTTTTTTTAATGTCTTTTCCCCGGTAGGCTTATTCCACTGATCAGTTGTGATTCTGTTTAATTTGAGGCTATTTACTGACTATTGATATTGGCAATGGTTGAAAATGATAAAAGGGGTGTAAATTACATATGTACATATCTATGTCGTTACATATCAAAAACTGCACCAAAGTTTGTCATATTTTGATGAACCAGCTTGCTGTATTTCTTTTAAATATTGTTATTAAACTTTATTATTATTTATGTTTGATTGGTTTATAATTCGTAAATTATTTGAATCTTCAGTCTATCAATCAGTCAGAAGATCTGAGTCTGTCAGGATTCAATGAGAATATTTTTGATTTATTACTTTCAGTACTAATAAGCAAGCTATTTAGGCAAATTAGTGGCTGGTATAAAATAAAATAACATAGCAGGAAATTTATTTTTCTTGCATAATAATTAGAACGTTAGCAATACTTTTCTTTTGTCAGATAATATGATTTCTTAGCATAAGCTTTAGTGTTTATCACATGTAATTTATGTTTCACATACGTTGATATAGTTATGTAATATGAAATAATACCTAATTATAGTAGAATGCAACTTTAGATTTAAACCTTTCTAGTTTATCATTCTTGAGAAAAACAATAATAAAAGATGGTCAATGTCAACAGAAACTAAGATTATTTAATGATCAGCCAATCAAAATAAAAAAACCGGCCATGTGCGAGTCGGACTCGCACATGAAGGGTTCCGTAGCAGCAAGTATTTCAGTTGGTTAAATGAAAGCAAATTGCGGTTTATGACGTATTAAAAAAAACTTTTTGCTAGATCTCGTTCAAACTAATTTGTAACTAATTGTAACTAATTACAACTATTGTAACTAATTACAGGCCAATTTCGTTACTACCTTCCTTTTCCAAAATTCTAGAAAAAATAATAAACAATAGACTTGTCTTATATCTAGAAAAGAACTCTTTGCTTTCAAACATGCAATTTGGTTTTAGAGCTAATTTATCCACATCAGACGCGGTTGAACATTTAACTGATTTTGTCACAGAGGAACTGGGAAAAGGGAACCTATTAACTGGTATTTTCCTTGATCTAGCGAAGGCATTCGACACCGTGTCTATTCCTAACCTTCTATCCAAGTTAGAGGCATTAGGAATTAGGGGCACCCAGTTGAAACTCTTCGCAAGCTATTTAAATGACCGTACTCAATGTGTTAAAATTGACCAATTCATCAGTACGGACATAAAAATTCCTGCTTTTGGAATCCCCCAGGGGAGTATATTGGGCCCTACCCTATTCCTGATTTACATAAATAATCTGTGTTCCTTAAATTTAGACCATGGAAAAGTAATTTCCTATGCTGATGACACAGCTTTAATTTTTTCGGCTCCAAACACTACTGCGGTTCATTATTACGCACAACATGGGTTTAATGTGATAAATAAATGGCTTAGAAATAATCTACTAACATTAAATGCTGAAAAGACAATGTTTATAAATTTTTGCATGCGTAGAAACCACAGACTTCCTAAACAAGATAACATATATGCACACTATTGTCCCAGTCCCTTGGTTCCTTGCGACTGTCCAGTTATTGCTAACACAAATAGTATGAAGTACCTTGGTGTTATTATTGATGAAACTCTATCATTTAAACAACATATCCTTGCCTTGTCAAATCGTGTACGGAAACTCATATTCGTATTTAAAAAGCTACGGCATATTGCTGATATGAAATTGATTAGACTAGTCTATCAGGCATTATGTCAATCTATTATTCAATACTGCATTACTTCCTGGGGTGGTGCTCCAAAAACATTAATGTTAATCATTGAACGTGCCCAACGAGCAATACTAAAAGTTGCAACTTTTCGACCTTTCCTTTTTCCTACGTGCCTCCTGTATGAAAAATGCAACGTTTTAACTGTCCGCCAACTATTTATTAAACGTGCAATTTTAAAACAACACACAACACTCACTTACAATGCTAACCTTACTAACACCAAGAGACGGAAAGATATTATCTGCACTAGTGCATCAGAGTCAAAGTTTATTTATGCAAACAGATTTTATCCTTTTCTCGGACCATATCTTTACAATAAAATAAATAAGTCACTATCTATATATAACCTTAACTATACAAATTGTAAAAAAACAGTCAGCATTTTTTTACAAAAATTGAGCTATGATGAGACTGAGGGATTATTTAGTATTCTAAAATAAGTTAATTTTTTAAACATTATATCTTAGGTTTTTGAATTTGTATGTATAATTAAATATTATTTAAATTTTTAACAAAGAATAAGTATACCTTTTAAGCCGTTAGAACGCCTGTGGTACAGGTTTAACCTAGTACAGGCACAAATTGTCAATAGCTTAGTATTAATTATTTTTAAATTAAGTAAATATAATTTTGTACACATTATTTCTTGAATAAAAATTTATTATTAAAAAAAAAAAAAAAACAATTTTCGTTGTTAGTTTCCATGGTAATGTACATCATATATTTTTTTAGTTTTATAATTCTTTTATTTTAGAAGTTACAGGCGCAAACTATTCTGTTTATCATTTTTGAAGACCTATTCATAGACTTCCATCAATCATAGACATATACATGTATGGGTACGAAGAATTTTTTTTTTTTAATGTTTAGTTCGATGTATAGCGACACCCCAAAATTATTGTTCTTTTTCTATTTTTGTGTAAAAATCTTAATGCGGTTCACAGAATACATCTACTTACCAAGTTTCAGCAGTACAGCTCTTATAGTTTCGGAAAAAACGTGGCTGTGACATACGGACGGACAGACAGACAGACAGACATGACGAATCTATAAGGGTTCCGTTTTTTGCCATTTGGCTATGGAACCCTAAAAATGTTATATTTTGATGAGAAATTTAGGTGTGCATAATATTATACTGAACCCGTGTTGTCAGTTTTTGCTAAGCTGTGCGGTTGTACCCAATAAATAAGTAAAAGCACCGCAATCCTACAGAAACGTATTTCAGTTTAGTTATGATTCTAAAACCAGGAGACCCCTAAGGACTCAAACCCGGAATTAATCATCAGGCCCGCTTGGGACCACTGCTCAATTAGAGAGTTTTTGATAGAATTAATTAAATCAGTGACAGAGGGAAGGAGTTATAGGCGTCCGAAGCTTTTTAATTAATGCTCGAGGGAATTGTAAGGAATTATTCGCCATTTTGTATTTCTTACGCCACTGTCTTACCAATTACGGAAGGATTTAAAATGCAAACATTAAGCTTTGAGTGTCAAATCATTATTAAATATACTTTTTTAAAAGATTTAAAGGGTAGACACAGGGAAGGAATGCATCATACAAAGAAAACATGCACGTTCAGGCTGTGACTCACACATACATTACGATCGTATATTAACCTGACCTCGCTCGTCGTGTCGCTAGGTGTTATATCAGATCATGAGAGTGATGGGAGAGAAAATGCTCCTGTGTTCGCGCACACACTTATGCACTATAATATGTCCCGCGCAGATGGCTAATCTCTATTGAGACTGGCCGCCGTGGCCAAAATTCGGTTAGGCGGACATCATTATTATATTAACGTAGAGTGACAGTTGCACAAAAATCCCAATAAACTAAACCCCTCTTGAATATTCACGTCAATAAGCACCGTGAGCAGGCGCTCCAACCCAAAAGTGGACTTAGTTTGTAATCTCATTTGCTAGACGGCATCTTAAACGCATTATGTGATAAATGGGATAGTCCGATGCTGGAGCACTGGATACGACTGCACTCGACGTAGACGGTGCCCTAGTACCGCTATATTATATTTATATATTGTAAAATTACTAACATTATGTTAAGATTTTTTGTAACTAACATCTTATTGACTGAAAAATGGTCTGAAATAAATGATTAATAATAATAACTCAAAATAGAAGCTACATGCCCGTAATAAGCTGCTAAGTTTTCATTGCAGATAGATACTTTTGTGAGCTCATGTAATACATAAACCAATTTATTCATTCTACTACAAACTTTGTCAATATGTTCTTTCCCGTTACAGTGTCAAGAATTATCCCGAGAAATATGGTTTATTTACTTCTTTAAATGTTTTACCTCTATTTCTTCACTTCGTCAACGCAGCGCTAACTATAACTCCATTACGTGTAGTCAGGTGATACTTAAACTACCACAATTTCCACAACACTTCTAATCGTAACTTATGAATGCTATTAATAGAAGTGTCTGGGTGGACCTCAGTTTCATGAAATCCATGTAAGGGGTGGAATCCATATATGAATTTCATGAAACCCAAATATAAAAAGCATTCGGAGAAAATGCTTCGAATACAAACATTTCAGATGTATTTTTACAACAACTGAAATAGATATTCTATGCACTTCTCTTAAACGTATCTTACCAACTTTGTTACTCGTTTCATTCTCAATAAAATATGATTGCATCTTAGTTCGAATGAGATTCTCAAATTGAATATACTCGTAGTTTCGTACAGCACTATCAAATAACGAATGTTTATTCTTGCATTTTAATAAACTTGACGTTTACTGTTAGTCTAGGAGGGCTTCATTTCCCTGGGATCGCTGGCGTTTGGAGGAAGGGCACTCCACTCATCTTATATAAGCGGTCCCGGGAAGAGGTAACCTGCGGTAGCTCAGGTTGCCTAAACGCGCTCGTGCGTGATGGGGAGGGGGGAGGCATTCGGGCCCCTCCCGTCCCTGGGTTAGAGTCTCAGACGCTCAGTGTACAGCGGGGGTACTGGTGAGATCGTTTACGAGTACCCAGAGCCCCCGCTACAGGCACTGTGAGGCTGGCTACCGTGGTGGTTTTAGTGGGTCGGCCCTACACAACGTGCGAATGGCATTTCCACCACGTAATAAAAAAAAGGAGGGCTGCATTTGTTTATGTATGCATGTACCTATATATATTTATACCAAAAAAATATAATAATAATGATAACCGTCATCTTAAGAGGCTTGCGTTAGGTAGTTGGGTCATTAGTCAGGTTCAGAAGGCAGTTCTTTGGAGACTGCACGTATTTTAAGGAATTTCCTCGCTCTGGAGCATTGACCATCGGTAGTATGGACCCTGATCTCGTTGCCGATGGAAGGCATTTTTTATATACTTCATAAAAGTATCATCATCATCATCATATGTGCCGAAAGACGTCCACTGCTGGACAAAGGCCTCCCCCAAAGATCTCGACTATAGCCGGTCTTGCGCTATTCGCATCCAGCAGTTTCCAGCGACCCGCACAAGATCATCTGTCCATCGTATAAAAGTATATTTTTATTAATTCACTATAGGTATATATATATATATATAAATAAAAAAAATAATATAAAAATTTAAATGTATTAAGAAGATAATAATAATATCCTGGTACATTATTTACGCATGGCCATCTTGTAGTACTCTGGAAACCAGATAACTGATATACTATAATATAATATAAACTACTTTTCTTTTGTAAATACATGCTTAGGTTGACAATTACACCCAGACTCAGGACAAAAAGACATGTTCATGCACCCAAATATCAGTCCTGGGTAGGAATCGAACCCACGACCTCCGGCGTGAAAAGCAAGCATTTGCCAACGCCCGTTTTAGTACAGGCACGTTTAGGGTGAAATGTGTTAGTTGTCCCAAGATATTTATTTGACGGCGCAACCGTGGCGCTACCAACAAAACTGCATAGACAAGAGTGAAAGGTCGGTGGAACGTGGAACAGGCGGCCATCTTGACGTCACCGTTTGCTTGGAGACGTTATAGTGGTCGCATATCATCGACGGATCGCCGTAATTGAAATTAAAATCTAACTTAATTAGTGATTTGGTGACGCATTAAGCATATTTGATTGATTTTGCTGAATAATTAATTGCTAAGGAAGTGAAGTCCACCTATATTTTTAAATTAACTGCCTGCATAACCTCACCAAATAATAAATGATAAATAAGGAAAATAGTGTTCCAGGCATGCCTCCGGGTACCCCAGACGCGTCGTTATATTTATTATTGTATTATTATAGTCAAATAGTATTTTATTGGTAATATGTTTAACATGTCACAGTTTTCAATATTAATAGTATGCAATATCAAAAAAAAAATACTAATTACTTACATTTTAAAAATTCGTCATGCGAGTAAATAGCGGGTATTCTAGCTTGGAAGTGACTACTTTCTAGATTTCCCACAACTATTATTATAAGCTACCTTAACTATTCAGGAACCCGAAAACGCTATAAACATCCCACTTACGGGAAACAATGTAACAAAATGTATTTCACTACACAAAACAAGGCTCGTAAACTACAGAACCTGGACATGAGCAGTAATGTGTCTCGCTCAAGTTACTCTAACATTGTTAGGAACTCGTGGATGTAGCTGACGTAGTTTTGTACGCGAGTTTTACATACTTACATACTGATCTGCCTCGTTGGTCTAGCCTACCGCTAGACCAACCGCAGAAAATTAGGTCCTGGGTTCATCCCGGGTCGGGCCAAAAAAAGTGATTTTGGGATTTTTCCGTAAAAAGAAATTTCTCAGTATCAGCCTAAAGTCTGGAAGTTGGCGGTACCACAACCCCGTGCCTCGAAGATCACGTAAAGGTTTCCGGTCGTGTCGCTAGTCGTCCCATCGGATCATGTGAGTGATGGAAAATATAGTACCCCTGTGTTTGTGCACCCACTTATTCACTATAATATGTCCTGCTAATCTCCTAATCTGCTAATCTCCATTGAGAATGGCCGCCGTGCCCGAAATTCGGCCGGGAAGACATCATCATCATTATGATGAGCACGAATATTTGTTTCAGAGTCATGGATGTTTTATATGTATTTAAGTATTTATCTATCTATATAAGTATGTGTATCGTCGCCTAGTACCCATAGTACAAGCTTTGCTTAGTTTGGGGCTAGGATGATCTGTGTGACATTGTCCCTAGATATTATTATTATTATCACTGGTCTGTTTGTAAACATATTGCTGCGGAACAAAAGTTGTTTTTTTTTTATTGCTTTAGCAAGCAGACGAGCTAGCGGCCCACCTGATGGTAAGTGGTAACCGCTGCTCATGGACATTTGCTGTGCCAGAGGCACAGCAAACCGCTGCCTACCGTGATATTAATACTCTTTTTAAACCTCCTTTGAAGAAAGAGGCGGCGGCTTGTCCTAACGGAGAGTAACCAACTACGCAAGACTTATTATAGTTCCTCTACCACGATTCCATATAGTTTACTTACTCGATGAACAAGGCTGGCAAGTCTATAAGTCTCAGTCTCTGGTGTTGCAAGTGTCCATGGGCGGCGGTGGTCACTTATCATCAGGTGACCCACTTGCACGTTTGTCACCTATAAAAAAAATCCGTATTTAGAGTTCCGAACCCAAAGGGTAAAACGGGACCCTATTACTAAGACTTCGCAGTCTGTCTGTCTGTCTGTCCGTCTGTCACCAGGCTGTGTCTCATGAACCGTGATAGGTAGTTAGTTGAAATTTTCATAGATGATGTATTTCTGTTGCCGCTACAACAACAAATACTAAAAAACAAAATAAAATAAATATTTAAGGGGGCTCCCATACAACAAACTTGAATTGTTGATCGTTTTTATATATAATGGTACGGAACCCTTCGTGCGCGAGTCCGACTCGCACTTGGCCGGTTTTTTAGTATAGACATTTTAAGTTCATTGAGGTTTCCGCTAGGAGCGGTGCTAGTTAATGTACAGGAAAAATCTACAAGTATCATCTAGGAAGTAAACTACATGAACTTGTGGTAGCCAGACAGGAGCGTGTGCGCAACACACATCCGGTGGGCCGGCTACCCATCATGTCCAGCTTTAGATCCAACAGGTTTAAGAGAGGTAGGGCACAGCGTTCATTCGCTCAAAGAGCAGCCCGACTGGGGTAGTACCTCCACCTTACAGAAGACATTCTTTTATAATAATATTAACAATTTTAATGTTGTGTTTCCGAGTGTGAGTAAGGTCGCCAGAGCTCATTGGGGTGGGGGGAAGGGTCAGCAACACTTGTTTGTCGACTTTTAAACGCCGGCAACGAACCCGCGTCTCCTCTGGTGCCGCGAGTGCCAATGGGCGGCGGCGATCACTTACCATCAGGTGACCCAATTCCACGTGAGTCGCCCTCTGATATAAAAAACAAAAAAAAAGTGCTCTCCAAGGCATGTATAACACTCTCTATAACATTGCCAGCTTCCAGCGTCCGGGCAGCTACTGAGTGTAAATCCCAGTGTCCCTTTTAGCCCGTCCCGAGATGAGAACTCACGACCTCTTTATTTGCGGTTGAATACGCTACCGCTAGACCAACGAGGTAGTTTAACTGACAAGAAGCAAACTAATACTAAGAAGAGATGAATACCTATTCTTGGCCATTCCTCGGTCGTCTTGAAGTACAATTGTACTTATCTGGAAAATACCAATAATAAAATTGTATGGAGCAGATACTGCCTAACATTTGTATGCCAATTGCTGGCAAAACATGTGAAACATAATTTTTACCCGTAAGGGCACGTTTTTAAACGCGCCGGCGTCGACGCACTTTTTGGAAACACGCGTCGACGGTTTGTCGTTGTTTGTATCGATACAAACGCGATGCTAACGCGCGTCTGTATCGCTACAAACGCGCGTCAACGGCACGCTTGAAAAACGTGGTGTGCACAGGCCCTAAGACCTATTTTCTATTCACCATGTTTCATACAAATGAAAATATTTTATTCCATAGAGAATTAATATATCTAATTAGTAGTTGCCATATTAAATGAGAGACTCCAATATTGTGTACCTACCTACATATTATTCAGTTTTATCTCTGTAACTCCTTTCTCCTTTCTTACCTAGGTTGCCTGGAAGAGATCACACTTTGTGATAAGGCCGCCAATTGTACTATAATAATTTGTATGTTGTCGCTTTGTATTATTTCTTAAGGTGTACAATAAAGAGTTTATCTATCTATCTATTTTCTCCATATTATCAATAAACCATAGTTCCTAATAATAATATTCTCTGCACAAACGAATTGATAGTTTTGTCGTCTAGTATTGCGGATATTGCATTGTTTCTATATCTTCTGCGCTCCCGTTTAACTTCCGAGCTTTGATGTGATTCTCTATAACTTATATTGCCTTTGTGACCGACTGATTTATTTCTTGGACTTTACTTTATCGCGTAATATCAACACATCACATCACCCTGTTGCTTTTAATTTTATTACTAGCTGCGGCCCGCGGTTTTACCTGCGTCAAACTTTATAAATTATAGCCTGTGTTAATCCAGGGTGTCAGCTAACTCCATACCTACCAAATTTTATTAAAAAATCTCCAGTCGTTTAGACGTCAAGAAGTAACAAACATTCGCCTTTATAACATTAGTCATTTTAAACCGACCTAAAAATTATTCTCTTATCATCATCATCATATCAGCTGAAAGACGTCCACTGCTGGAAAAAGGCCTCCCCCAAAGATCTCTACTATAGCCGGTCCTGCGTTACCGCCATCCAGCGGCTTCCTGCGACCCGCACAAGATCGTCGGTCCACCTTGTAGGGTGCCTGCTCTCGCTGCGTCTTGCAGTTCGTGGTCGCCACTCGAGAATATACAGAGAATAAATTATACAGTCTAATTTATAGCCTCCTCTTTATCAAGGCTTCTTCTTTAGTTAGCAAAACCGATCTGAACCATATATCGGGCAATTCTAAAATCATTTTTTTAAGTGTTATTTATTGATTTATTATTATCTTATCACAAAACATTGCTTACTATAAACATCATTACATACCGATCGATATCGATTATCAATATCAGTTCACAATCAATAGAAAAATGTCGTAACATACATAAAAAATATATTATCGAATAGATAGTCTACTCCTTTTGAAGTCGCTTAAAAATATCTATAACAAGGTATTTTACACATTTCCACACAACCATGTTTCATCGAAAACCATAAAGTTAGTATAACTAACTTTATGTTAAAAACCAAACTAAAGTTTATAGTAAAGACGCCAGCACATCAAGCTACCCCAATCTGTCAAATTTCCCCAATTGAAAGTGAACCTTATACTTAAATGATAAAGTTGAAAATCTATAAAAGAAATCTGACAGACTGGGATAGTTGGATGTGCTGGCGTCTGTACAATTCCTCTTTCAAAATACACGTTATTTAATTCCTGTCCACTTAGGATTAACTTGTATGGGCAGGTTGCCAGTTTCCTTTCGCCTACAGACTAGGGTAAACGCTCCAACAACGAAAATCTTAAGAAATCTGTAGTTTTCACCCGGTAACTCTGCCAGCAAGGGATGCCGATCTGTTTTTAAAATCTTATATGTTTCGATTCCTCCAAAAGTTCTAGAATATTGTGAATTCAATTTTATATACTACTTGGAGTGATCCCAAATTTAATTAATTAAAGGCTATGTGTTATTCGGATATATAAGCTAAATTACTACAAAGTTTCATTAAAATTCGTTCCGTAGTTTTTGCGTGAAACAGTAACATACATCATACACCCATACTACACTATTATACCTCTAGCGGGATTGACTACATAACTAATGGAAAACTGATTTATAATTAATTTCTACAATGAAAAAAAGTCGTTAAAATATTTTTCATTGATATTCAAATGTATTCTAAAAAAAAATTCAGATTTATGAAATTTATTGCAATGTAATAGAAGCAATTGAATGTAACTAAGTACCTATATAAACTAATTACTATTTGGCACTAGGTGCAGATTCATTCCAAAATCCATGGCCCGTTCTCTATTTTACTCTTATAACGCTAAAAATCCGTGAAGTGATTGCGGCCAACAGCACGAGTTCACAATCGCTTCATGAATTGTAGTGAGTGATATTTTGTCGAGCACCGACAGTTTATCTTTGTGGTGACAAAGTGACGAATATACTATTGTTTATTCGTCAGTGTTAAACTCTGAACCGTCAAACTAGAAGTAGGTATATTTCGAACTGATGGGTTATTATTACTGCGTTTATAGCCAGATGATCAACCGGTCCATCTGAATTATCTGATTTAGTCGACCAGTTCCGTCTAGTTGTCAACCACTTGTTCGATGCAATTAATCTAGATATTAGATAACCGGCAAATAAGTGGGCGCTCATAGCCAGAGGCTCTTACCTGTCTATAAGTGACTGGCGATGTATCGCAACTAAATTTACGGTCAGTCCATAGATCGGTGACTGCCGAAATGGTTTAATTTCTGAAATTTTCCGTGTTCGGCGGGCACGTTAAGCTGTCGGTCCCGGTTGTAGTCTTTAGACAACAGTCGTTAAGCCATGTCACAGCCGGACTCACTTGCGAATTACGGAGTAAAATATGTTTATAATCTGTTTTCTACTTGGAATTTCATTAATCAGGCGTATATATACGTTACAGCTAGACCGACGAGACAGTCAACTCTCGTCGGTCTAGCTGTAACGTATACAACTGCAGATAACGAGGTCCTGGATTAAAACCTCGAGTCGGGCCAAAGAGTGTTATTGAATCTGTGTCAGAACGGAGTCTAGAAGTAGGCGGTATTACACCTTCGTGCCTCGTAAAGCCCGTGTAGCACCCACGCAACGCATCGAATATCAGCATTCTTGTTGGCTTGCCTACGCACCATCACGTCCGCCTTCGCTGACGGCCAAACACAGACTGAGTCAACACTCAGCTCGCCATTGTGTCGTGTGAGCTCGAGACAAATAATAAGTATACCCCCATACTCTAACGACACAGCATGTAAACATGTAAACACCTTACATCTTTCCGGTCGTGTTGGCTAGCTAGTGAGAGGATAAGGACTGCACCTGTGTTTGTGCACTTGTGCACTATAATAAGTCTAGCGCAGATGGTTAGTCTCCATTGTGCCAAACTGGGGCAGCCAAAATTCAACCAGTAGGATTTTACAGTGACAATTTCATACTTATTTTTATAAAACATACTTACTTACTTATCGTATGGGCAGTGGTTACCCTAGTGTCAGAGAGAGTCGAGATGACTACAACCGGGGCCGGCAGCTTAACGTGCCCTCCGAAGCACGGTGACGCCCAGATATTAAACCACTTGGGCGGTCACCCATCTATTCACAGAGCGCGAGCCTAGTTGCTTCAATTTCAAAAGTAAATTGTTTAGTTTCAAATTCGTATCTTCACCAATCTGTCTGTGCTCAACTTCCTGTAACGAATATGAACAAACTGCTCACCACATACTTTGGGAGTGTGATCTCTGGCAAAATCAGCGTGATATTATGTTAAATAGCTTGCAACCAATATTTGGAGTAGTTTATGAAACGGATCTTGTACCAACAAGGAACAACTTCCGTGCGTTTGAGCGCTTTTGCCATATCTACTATTGGAATCACTTACTACTTACTATCCGCGGGATATTGCGGGATCCAAGACAGTTAAAGCGATTCCCCGGGACATGACTTAGCCTCACCGCTCAGTTTCATTTCATGGTGTGCCACTGATGATCCTGGCTTAGAGGAGTTGCAGTGGTGGGTAAGAGGGAGGAACTAGTCCCGATAAAAAAGCCTAGTTGCTTATGGACCGGAGAGAGCATCTAGCTATGAGCGCCGAGAGTATATAAAACATAGTAAATCTATAATCTTGGCCCGAGAGTGTCTCTAAGAGAAAAATTCAAAGAGGTCAACATTCTAACTGTACCATCTCAGTATATATATGAAAACTTACTATATGTGCATAAAAATATCGATTCCTTCTGTAAAAGGAGCGATACACATAATGTAAATACTAGATATAAGAATAATCTCATACTGCATACTACCCGTCTCCACAAAATAAGTAACTCTTTTATGGGGCAATGTATAAGATTCTATAACAAACTTCCCAATGATATTAGAGAATTGTCTACGAATAAGTTTAAAAGAATTATTAAAGCCAAATTGTGTAGCAGGGCATATTACAAAATTTCTGATTATTTAAGTGATAAAAGTGCTTGGGATGGAGTTGTTCTGAGTCAACACACATGATTGTAATTAATCTTAAGTATATTTTATTTTAAAAAAGGATTCCTACTGAGTTTTCTGGCAGTGTTTCTCAGTAGCTGCCACGTCATGCACTGCACGGTAGGGTAAAAAAAATATGACGATTCCACATAAATGTAAAATTTTTACGGAATAAAGTTACTTTGACTTGACTTTGACTTTGAAACCGCACTCAAGTTAACTTACGTACAAAACAATATAGGTAAGTACAATATACAGAAATAATAGACACAGTTCAATCATAAAACTCCCGTTTTCCTCAACAAGACCGTCGCCGCTGTTGACCGCATCAGTCTAATGAAACCTTTATTGCTAGACATTGTATGTAATTCTCTTTTTATTAAAATCTCCCTTTCACCCACATTGGAAAACGAGCTCAATACCTTATGCTTTAAGTTCCAATTTTCCCTGTTTGGGAAGTCAACAAAGTTAGCCGAAATTATGTGTACCGCAATAATAAGATATAATACATAGCACGTTAAATAGACTTCTAGATTTGTTAAGTTTATGATATGTATGTGTTTGGCGAAAATATGGGGGTAGAAATAATACAATATCTGTACGTTGTTGTGATATTAATAATAATTGGTTACTTACCTTCCAAATTGGCCGCACAGAAACATTGTTATAGAAAATAGACATTAAAAAAACATGTTTTTCTTCAGATATTCGCCGACCGCAAATCGGCTAACACAGGAAACTAGATATCTGACTTTTTTTTTTAAATGTTTATCGTGATTTAGTATGGCTTCAGTATAACTAATTTGGAGGGTGGTCTCTCATTAAAAGATTAAGAAGTTATGTAACTTTGACGGACATCCATCTACAATAGGCCAACACGACTTGGCGCTTTTTATAAATAAATAATTAATTTAATCTTGGTTAACAGAAAAGCCAACGGGTTAAGGTTGTTAAGGGTCGTATTTATGTTTTAGTAGTTATGTTTGTTCTTTTTTTTCTGTTGCCATACCTGAAATTTGGTATACTTATGTATAAACCTTATAATTTTCTATCAATACATTTTCCTGTTTATAACTCTATTTTATCATCATGTCAAATAATGGGGATATGCCATAATCGCTACGCTTGGCAGACGGGTTGGCGATCGTAGTTTGTTGGTCATAGTTCACAGAAAAACGCTACTGCCCCTTCTCTGGTAGGTATTCCCTCACTGATTCCTACGCCCCCCACAGGATAACATGGGGTGATGATATTCTATATGGTCACCACACAGCAACACTATTTTATAATAAGTCTACTTTTACGGGCCGTACTCTTTTGTTCCGCTTAAATATTTTGCTGGAAACTGACAAAATTAAGTTTAAGTAATGGAATCAGGCGTTACTTTGCGGAAATCCATAACAATCAAAATACAAAATCAATATTTAGTGTTAATTCCGCTAATTGTCAGTTTAATCATGCTGGGATGCAATTTGCACCGCCCTCCCGCCCGCAAAAATGTGCACATGCAAAGAAGGACAATATAAAAAGCAAATTACATGCGCCAGTACGATACCCAACACGTGTTTCGGTCCTCCACGGACCATTCTCAAGGGCTGCTAACTCGTCGAGTGCTCGAAGGAGACTCAATCATCAGTCTCCTGTACTGGCGCATGTAATTTGCTTTTTATATTGTCCTTCTTTGCATGTGCACATTTTTGCGGGCGGGAGGGCGGTGCAAATTGCATCCCAGCATGATCAAACTGACAATTAGCGGAATTAACACTAAATATTGATTTTGTATTTTGAAAATTAAGTTTCTTGCGCGAGTCGGTCCACTTTTGTTTGCCGTCGGCGATGACCGTAAAATATGAGGTCCGGTGTTTATTTGCTTTCTGCAACTTACTTCATTTATTTTCAGTTGAAATTGGCTCTTGAACTTTTGTATTCTAAAGTAAATTGTGTAAATTGTAGATACGGCATATACTTTATTGAGCCCTTGCAATGTTTGTAGAAGTATTGATAATTGTACATACATATTTTAGGTACAACTAGATCTGCAATTTGTATCGAATCGTTAAGAATTTACATTAAATTTTAGATAGTAATTGTTAAGTTACTTAGCTAGCTTAATAAATCATTATAAGTCTGATACACTGATACGTATGATAACATTTGAACGAGAGAGACAAAATAAATTCCAGCCCGATCAAGTGTTTAAATATTTTATTGGCGAAGAGTTAAATCAGGCGGGCGAAGGTACCTGTATGTACAATTATCAATACTTCTACAAACATTGCAAGGGCTCAATAAAGTATATGCCGTATCTACAGGAAGTTCTTGTGATTAGATTAGACCCAAGCCATGATCCTACCATCGTTTGATCAAAGGCCCGCAATATTCGTTTAGCTTACTCCAAAAATGGCTATAATATAAATATTCATATGGTCTTGAAAATTTACATACAAAGGAATAACATATGATCTTAACATGCACAATAATAATTTTTTTGATCATTGGTACCAATGTGCATTTTGGATTACAGTTACCATACGCCTTGGCCCAAATCTTATGAATCTTATGCCAGCGCGTGCGTCTGGGCAGCTACTGAGTGTAAATCCTAGAGTCCCGGTTGAATACGCTACCGCTAGACCAACGAGGTAGTTTAACTGACAAGAAGCGAACTAATACTAAGAAGAGACTAATCCGCATTCTTGTCCATTCCTCGGTTGTCTTGAAGTACAATTGTACTTATCTGGAAAATACCAATAATAAAATTATATTGAGCAGATAGTGCCTAACATTTGTATGCCAATTGCTGGCAAAACATGTGAAGTAAGGGCACGTTTTTAAACGCGCCGTCGACGCACTTTTCGGAAACGCCCGTCGACGGCGCGCTTTTATCCTACAGAGCAGTTTGTCATTGTTTGTATCGATACAAACGCGATTCTAACGCGCGTGTGTATCGCTATAAACGCGCGTCAACGGTGCGCTTAAAAAACGTGGTGTGCATAGGCCCTAAGACCTATTTTCTATTCACCATGTTTCCTACAAATAAAAATATTTTATTCCATAGAGAATTATCTAATCAGTCTATCTATCTAATCAGTAGTTGCCATATTAAATGAGAGACTCCAACATTGTGTACCTACCTACATATTATTCAGTTTTATCATCGTATTTTTTCCATATTATCAATAAACCATAGTTCCTAATAATAATATTCTCTGCACAAACGAATTGATATTTACGTCGTCTAGTACTGCGGATATTGCATTGTTTCTATATCTTCTGCGCTCCCGTTTAACTTCCGAGCTTTGATTCCCTAAAAATTATGTTGCCTTTGTGACCGACTGATTTATTTCTTGGACTTTACTTTATACCGTAATATCCACACATCACATGTGGTGACGGCATAGAATATCATCACCCCATCTCTTCCCGTGGGGGGCGTAGAAATGTTCCGAGGGTATACCTACCAGAGATCAGGCAGCAGCGTTTTTTCTGTGAACTATTATCATCAAACTGCGATCGCCAACCCGTCTGCCAAGCGTGGCGTGGAGGCTTTTGTCCAACAGTGGACGTACTTTGGCTGACATGATGGTGACATCACTCTAGCACATGCTTTGAACCCCTAGTTTCCCGTCTGATATTACTGTTATAATAATATAAACAGCAACAAATGAATACTTGCAATTTTTTAAACGAACATCCGTCACGTTGGTTTTGGTAAGTGTTGGCTGGTAGAAATCGTCACGTAACGAACATCGTTATGAATATTTACCTGACTTGCCAGAGTTGAGCCGAGTAGACCTCAGTGGATTAACGACTGGTGCCAAATGGCTACAACCGGGACCGACAACTTCAGGAGCCCTCCGAAGCACGGAGACGCTCAGAAATTAAACCACTTTGGCGATTACCCATCTACGCACTGACCGCGAGCCTAGTTGCTTCTACTCGCCAGTCACTTAAGAACCGGTGAGACATCTGACTATATGCATAATTTTTTTAAGGAAACGCAAGTTATTAAAAAAATATAAACAAAATTAGCAATTTTAAACCGACTTAAAAAAAATATCTTATCATCATCATCATATCAGCCGAAAGACGTACACTGCTGGACAAAGGCCTCCCCCAAGGATATCCGTAATAGTCGGTCCTGCGCTGCCCGCTTCCAGCGGCTTCCCGCAACCCTTGCAAGATCGTCGGTCCACCGTGTAGGAGGCCTGCCCACGCTGCGTCTTCCGGTTCGTGGTCGCCACTCGAGAATCTTTCCCTACATTAAATCCCTACAGGAAAATTGCGTACCATACATAAAAAGTATAGTATCGAATAGATAGTCTTCTCCTTTTGAAGTCGCTTAAAAATATGCAAAGATATACTACACATTTACACACAACCATGTTTCATGAAAAAACAAACTTAAGTTTGAAGAAAAAAGAAGATAATAATATCCCGGTACATTATTTACGCACGGCCATCTGATCCCAAAGTAAGCAGAGCTTTTATTATTATTGTATTATTCCTCTTGCTCTTTCAAAATACACGTTATTTAATTCCTGTCCACTTAGGATTAACTTGTATGGGCAGTTTGCCAGTTTCCTTTCGCCTACAGACTAGGGTTGACGCACGAACAACGAAAATCTTAAGAAATCTGTAGCTTGCACCGGGTAACTCTGGCAGAGTTACCCGGTGAAAACTACAAGGGGTGCCGATCTGTTTTTAAAATCTTATGTTTCGATTCTTCCAAAAGTTCTAGAATGTTGTGAATTCAATTTTATATACTACTTGCTGTAGCCAGCTATTTTGACCCCCGTAAAATTTTAGATTTTATAAATTATCGCCGAATAACACTCGGATATACATATAAGCTATATTACAACAAAGTTTCATCAAAATTAGTTGCGTAGTTTTTGCGTGAATGAATAACAAACATCACACATCCATACTATAATATTATAGTAGGATTGTCTACAAAACACTGGAATACTGATTGATAATGAATTTCTGCAATGAAAAAAGTCGTTAAAATATTTATCACCCTTCTTCTATTTATATTATTACAATAATAAATAAAATATTTTTAATTACTTCATGAATAAGAGAATGTTTAATGCCGGAGAAGAACACAGAGACTTCTCGGCTACAATGGTACAAACCGCCTGGCCACAGTGGTCGTCAAATAGATATGAATATTTATGCAAATCACATCATCAGCCTGAAAGCGTTCACTGCTGACTAGAGATGGAAAATGACTGAATATGACTAGTCACAATTGTCATAAACCTTAAATGACCGGTCATTTACTGCCAAATTCAGTCAATTTGGCTTAAATATTATTGTCTACACTCGACTACCACCCAATTATTTATTTATTTAGGTACCCAATGTATATGCAAGTTTAAATAAAACAACGTATTATTTTGTATTATATCATGAGAGGATAAGACGACATCAAAGTCGATGTGCGAGGCGTTGCCATTTTGTCGAAATGTAAAATGATTAACACTATACTATAATAATACTATAAATCATAAAAACCACTTTTTTGTTTCAATTTAGAAGTTTGAGACTTTTATCAACGACAAACCTTAAAAGGTACTAAAATAACACTGAAATCAAATTCACTGAAAATTATCATTTTTGACAGTTAATGACCATTTTTGACCAATTTGACCGTAAATGATAGTCAGCCTAATTCAGTCCCTTTAGTCATTTTCAACACTACTGCTGACCATAGGCCTCCCCCAAAGGTTTCTATAACGTTGCCATTTGGAGGGGTTTACCGTAGTCACTGCGCTAGCCATGCGAGTTAGGTGGTAGCTATAGCACACAGGTGGCGCTGCTGCCCTGCTGTAAAAATAAAATAAGTATTTATAACTAGCTGTGCTCCGCGGTTTTACCCGCGTTAATCTTTATAAATTATAGCATTACTTTTGTGTTAATCCAGGGTGTCAGCTAACTCCATACCGAATTTTATTAAAATCCTCCCAGCCGTTTAGACGTGAAGAAGTAACAAACATACACACTCACAAACTTTCGCCTTTATAATATTAGTGTGATTAATATCCAAATTTATTCTTAATAATATTCAGATTTATGAAATTAATTGTAATACAAGCAATTGAACGGAACTAATGTCCAGCTATTTGGCACTGGGTGCAGATTCGTTCCAAAATTCATGGCACGTTCTCTATTTTACTCGTATAACGCTACAAATCAGTGAAGTGATTGCGGTCAACAACACGAGTTCACAATCGCTTCATGAATTGTAGTGAGTGATATTTTGTCGAGCACTGACAGTTTACTTGAGTGAGGACAGAGTGACGCAGATGGAAGGTGTTAATATAGTCGTGTTAAACTCTCCAACTACAAGTAGGTACGTTTCTAACCGATCGCGATGGGTTATTATTTATGTTGAAAATGAAATATAAACTGAATATATTTTTAGTATGATAAGTACCTATACAAAATTATAAAATAGGTCGCATGATAATATAATCATTTTTTATTTAGTTCCGGTTTCACTCACTTGCGAGTTATGGAGCAAATTATGTTTATAATTGTACAGACGCCAGCACATCCAGCTATCCCAATCTATCAAATTTCTTTTATAGATTTTCAACATTATTACTGAAGTTTAAGGTTCACTTTCAATTGGTGAAATTTGACAGATTGGGGTAGCTTGATGTGCTGGCGTCTGTACTTTGACTTCCGTTAATCAGGCGTTCGCAATCGTAGATAATATTGTCCTTGATTCAAACCTCGAGTCGTACCAAAGTTTGCTATTAGATCCGTGTCAGAGCGGAGTCTAGTAGTAGGCGGCACTACTCCTCCGTGCCTCGTAAAGCACGTGTGGCATCCACGCAAAGTATCGAATAACAGCACCGTACTCGGCTCGCCTACGTTCCCTCAATGACGGCCATACACAGACTGAGCCCGGCCCACACTCAGCCCGCCATTGTGACGCATGCGCTCGAGACAAACAATAAGTATACACACATACTCAACAGAACTATAGCCCGTAAAACCGCGGTCGGTCCTCTACCTCTCCTATTCTCGGTGATGTCAGCTGGCCCGTCGCATCGGGTCATGAGAGTGACGGTATAAAGACTGCACCTGTGTTTGCGCATACACATGTGTACTGTATTAGGTCTGCCGCAGATGGTTGGTCTCCATTGAGACAAACCGGGACAGCTGAAATTCGATCAGTACGATAGTAGGGATTATAATTCATCATCATCATCATCATATCAGCCGAAAGACGACCACTGCTGGACAAAGGCCTCCCCCAAAGATCTCCACAATTGCCGGTCTTGCGCTATCCGTATCTAGCGACTTCCAGCGACCCGCACAAGATCATCGGTCCATCTTGTAGGGGGGATTATAATTACATACTTATTTTAGTAAAACTTTTTAAACGATCCGAAGACACTGCAGGAAGCACTCAAACCAAGCATTCGAAGCCTCCTGGACATCTGGATGACAAAAAATGCTCCAATCAGGAGGCTAAGTTTGGAAAAGTTTTTTTTTGTTTTCGGCGTGGAAAATCCTGTATGGATGTCCTCCGCCCTTGGGGGAGGCGGAGGGGTCTGTCAGACTACTACTGACTAAAAACCACCCCGGTGTTCTATCTCACACCTGCGCACAACTAACTAACCTTTTTTTTTTTTTTTTTTTTTTTTGCGGGGTGGAAAATCCTGCATGGATGTCCTCCGCCTTGGGGGAGGCGGAGGGGTCTGTCAGACTCCTACTGACTAAAAACCACCCCGGTGTTCCATCTCACACCTGCGCCGGGGGTCGCGAGAACGAATGATACTTCCGCAACCCCAGCTGGTGCTGGCCCATGCCTGCGGGCCTCCTCGCATTAGCGGGGGGAGTGAGGTGTTAAACTCCCCCCGCAACGTCTAAGAGGGGCGCGCGTGGAACACGTCGCGCCGCCGCCTCGGGTCCAGATGTGTAGTGGGCGACGGACGCCCCCGAGTCCGTCGCCCCTGGACCCATTTAGGGGGGCTGGAAGAGGGCATTGTCCGCCCTCCGCCGACGCCCGGTGCGTCTGCTGCGGGCCGGATGAGAGGATGTAATCTCCCTCTCCCGCTCCGCAGCTTCCTTCCGCGAGATGACTGTCTCGCAGAAGGAAACCACCGCGTCCCAGGACTCCTCGCTGCCAACCATCGAGTTCACGACGGCCGGCAGCGACAAGTCACTGCCTACTCCAAAAATGAGGGCACGGCGCTGCTCCTCCCAAGCGGCACACTCTGCCAGCGTATGCAGCGCCGTGTCCTCCCGACAGTCGACGCAGTGGTGACACCGGGCGTCCGGCTCCCTGCTTATGCGACACAGGTACTTCCCGAAGCAGCCATGCCCCGAGAGTACCTGCGTCACCCGAAACGTCAGGGAGCCGTGCCTCCTCCCGAGCCAACGCTCGAGTACCGGCCGGACCGCCTCGATAGTGACGAGGCCGGCGGTTGGGCGCGATAGCCTGTCCCGCCATTCCGCCACCAGGGCCTCGCGAAGCTGGGACCGACGCAGCCCCATGTGTTGCTGCATCGGCCCCTCGCCTTGCGCCAGCATCTCCTCGCGCCACCGGTACAGTGACGCGAGTACTTTCGCCTCGAGGTCCCAGGGCGGGGATCCGGCCAGTACACAAGCCGCCTCGTAGGAGACCGTGCGATACCCCCTGATAACTCTGACGGCCATAGCTCTCTGCGGTCTCCGCAAAACAGCGATGCTACCGGCCGTCAGGTCAGCCGCCCAGATCGGGGCCCCGTACAGGGCCATCGATCGCACGATCCCCACGTAGAGCCGCCTACAGGCTGCGCTCGGGCCCCCCAGATTGGGAAGCAGCGTTGACAGCGCCCCAGCCGCGCCCATCAGCTTGGGCACCAGCCGCCGGAAGTGGGGTCCGAAGTCCCACCGGCTGTCGAGCACCAATCCCAGGTACTTCATGGTAGGCTCGACAGCGATCCGGACCCCCCCGACCACAATGTGTGATCCGGGCGGCGGCGCCCGCCGGGGACCATGGAACATCATGGCCTCCGACTTGCTGAGGGCCACCTCCAGGCCGAGGCGCCGGATGCGGCCCACCACCTGTGAGACCGCCGCCGTCGCCAGCAACGCTGCCTCCCTGTGCGAACTCCCACGGGCCGTGACCAGCGTGTCGTCCGCATAACACGTCAGGTCCACGCCCGGCTGGAGTTCGCCCCTCAGCACCCAGTCGTACCCGATGTTCCACAGGAGCGGGCCCAATACCGAACCCTGTGGAACACCGCACGACATTGAGTGCCGGTGTCCGCCATCACGTCCCACATAGGTGACACACCTCTCCGCCAGGTAATCCCCAACAATGTGGCGGAGGTAGGAAGGCACCCGATGATATCGCAGTGCCTCCCGAATGCAACTCCAGGGCAGGGTGTTGAAAGCGTTGGAGATGTCCAAGGACACCGCCAACATCACCCCACCCCGGGACACCGCTTCCTCCGCCAGGACTCTCACCCTCGACACAGCGTGAATGGTAGAGCGCCCATGCCGAAAGCCGAACTGGCTCTCGTCCAGGTCCGGCCCCTCTCCGCACAAGTGGCCGACGAGGCGGACTGCGATTATCCGCTCGAGCAGCTTGCCCACCTCGTCCAGCAGCACTATGGGCCGGTACCCGGACGGCGAGTCTGCAGGGCGCCCCGCCTTTCTGAGCAGGACCAGACGACCAGATTTCCACAAGGTGGGAAACTGGCCCCGCTCAAGGCACGCTGTGTAGAGACCTCTCAGTTGGGGACCCAGCTCCTTCAGAGCGAGGGCTACCACGCAGCCGTGAATCCCGTCGGGCCCCGGAGCCACGTTTTTGGCCCGGAGCCGCATCACGGCCGCCCTCAACTCTTCTTGTGTCACCTCTGGGACGCTGATGACGTTCTCGTCTGTAGGCTCTGCGGCTGTGGGCAAAGCCATTGGCGGTGGCGTATGCTCCGCTCTTGCCGGGAAGAGGGCTGCCACTACTTCCTCCAGCAGCTCGGGTTGGAGACTCTCCGTGATTGGAGGCGCCGCGGCTCGAAGTTTCCCTCGAACCGCACGATAAGGGCGCCCCCACGGATCTCTGTCCAGAGTCTCCAACATCTCCTCCCTGGCTCGCGTCTTGGCCTCGCCAATGGCCAACCACAGAGCCTCCTTCGCCGCGCGGTACACCTCATACCGCGCGGCCTCTTCGTCAGGGACCCGACGACGTCTCCTCCGGTATCGGGTGTACTGGCGCCTGACCGCCACGCACGCGACGCGCAACTGTGCGATCTCGGCGGTCCACCAGTACACCTGGCGCCTTCCTGTCTGTGTGTGGACCCGGGGCATAGACGCGTCGCAGATTTGCGTCATCGCTCCGCGGAACCACAGCGCCTCCTCTTCGACGTCGACGGGTCCATTCGTCGCCGACTCCCGGTACCAGGCCTGGACAATGGCGGCCTCCTCGAGAAGTTCCTTGTCGATGCGCTTACGCGCCCAGCGCGGACCGTCCGCTCGCGGGGCCGGTGGACTGCGGCCGCCAGTGGTCTGGGTGGAGACGTCGAAACGGATATACCGATGATCCGACAACGTCTCCACCTCCACGGCGACACGCCAGTCGCGGACACGGCTCGCGACAGCAGGGCTAGCGAACGAGACGTCCACTATTGAACCACCCCGCTGCCGCACGCACGTGTGGACCGACCCCCGATTTAGGACGGTCAAGCCAGTCGTGACCGCCCACTCCTCCAGCACCTCACCCCGGGCATCCGTCACCGGAGATCCCCACGCCGCAGACTTGGCGTTGAGATCCCCGAGCAACAGCACGGGGCGAGGGTGGAGCCGGCCTACGATGGCACCCAACTCGACAAGGAAGTTCTCGAAGTCGGCGAGACTCTTGTTGGGCGAAAAATACGCCCCAACCGTACCAATGCCGTCCACGAGGGCTGCTACCCAGCCGTGACCTCGGGACGGGTGGACAAGAGCCCCGCCAATGATGGCCACCAAGCCGTCCAAGTCCCCCAACCAGTTATCCCTGGGGGGGACAAAGTACGGCTCGGCGACCACCGCCACGCGAATCGACCACTCCGCCATGCTCTGGAGCAAGAGATCCTGAGCTCTGGCACAGTGGTTGATATTGCCCTGGAGGAAATGTAACAGCGCCATTAGGCTGTGTCCATTCCCTCCGCACCCCTCTCAGACCGGGAGTCGGCCGTAGGGCAGCCAGGCTGTCGGGGGGGTAAAGAGCCCCCGGCAGCCTTGGCTCCCTTTTTCTTGCTCTTGGTGGGTGCGCCACAGGCCTTCCCGCCCGCTCTGTGCCCCGCGGGCCTCCCTGCAGCTGTACAGAGGCTGCAGTTTGGCGCCGCAGAGCACTGGGCCGCCTTGTGGCCGGGCTGGCCGCAGCGATAACACTCCTCGCTGCGGTCCGTTTCAGCGGTGCACCGCGCCCGGACATGCCCAATGTTCAGGCATCGGTAGCACCGCATAGCCCTGGGCTGCATCAGCTTGACCCTGGCTGCAACCCACCCCACCAACAGTCACCCAGCACTGGCGACGATATTCGCCGCCGCCACCGGACACCGCACCCAGATAAATCCGAGTCCGGAGGCGTCGGCGCGAATGTCGCCCGTCCGCACATCCTCGGGTCGACATCCACCGACCCGGGCAACGGCTGCCAAAACCTCAGCCGGAGTCGTCGAGTCATCCAGGCCGTCGACACGCAGCTCCGCGGTCTTCACCGGCCTGGACACCCGGACGTCATCCGGGTTTAGGACCTCCTTCAACTTGGCGGCCAGGATGTCCGCCTTCGCCCCGCTGGAGTCACCCGACACCTCAAGCAGCCGCGCCCCCGTAACCGCCGACTTCATCCTGAAGCCGGACGGTGTGCCAAGGTCGGGGAACGCGACTTTGGCTTTTGCCTCGGTCAGGACCGCCTTATACGTAATGCCCCTTTCGGCGGCTCCGGGCTGCAGTGTTATCACTACAGCCGCGGAGCGTGGGGCTCTGACCTTAGGCGGTCCCTGTGCCTTCTTGGGTACCGGTGCTCCAGCGGGTGCTGGTGCTGGCGGGGCCGCCTTCTTCTTTTTGCGGCCCCTCTTGACGACTGTCGTCCAGGCCTCAGTACTAGGCCCAGACGCAGCCGCTGGAGGCGCCGCTGGAGGCGCCGCTGGAGGCGCCGCTGGAGGCGCCGCTGGAGGCGCCGCTGGAGGCGCCGCTGGAGGTCCCGCTGTCCGGGAGGTCGGCATCTGGGACACGGGCTTTGAGGTCACTGTCCTTCCTGGTCGGCTCGGTTTAGCTGCCGCGGCCACTGCGGCCGCCGGGCCCCCGCGTTCGTGGACAACCTCCCTCCTCCGCCCGTCCCCGGCGAGTGGAGGGCGGACGGACTCCGCCGGGAGGAGCCTCGCCTCTATGGCCTCGAGGCGGGCACCAACCATCTTACCGCACTGCATCATGCAGACGCGGACGATCTTTTCGACCTCCGCATCCACAAGTGCAGGGGTCGAGAAAGAGGCCGGCGATGGAGCCGACGATGGGGCCGCCACAGGAGAGGACCCGGTGACTGCGGGAGCCGTCCCTTGGGCGGCAACCTGCCGCTTGAGGTCCTCCAGCTCCGATCGGAGACGGCCGTTCTCCTCCCACAACTTCGCCGTCTCCTCGGTGCTGGTGCGATTGGCGAGGACCTCAACCGCCTCCCGGATGCCGTCAGCTGCCTCCTTCAGAGCTCGAGTGAACGTGCCCTTCAGGTTGCCCGATTTGGTGGCAACCCTCAGAACCACGTCCACTCCGTCTAAAACCTGGCGACTGAGCGCCACCGCTGATGGGCTCCCTCCAGCCATCCGAGCGGAGCGCTGCTCCCTGGCTTTACGGGCCAGCTCACTGACCTCGTCAGCCGCGGCTTCCTTCCGCTGTGCCCGCCTAGCAGCAGCGGCCTCCGCACGGTTGCTGCCCAGCAGGGAAGCAGTGGAGCCCCCGCTCGAGTCAGCCATGGCGAGCCCGGGGTCGCTCTCCGCGCCCTCCCCGTGCTCCACTGGAGCTGCCGCAACAAAGCGACCCTGCCCGTCACGCTCCGGCATCCGAGCAATGGCTCCACTCGGAACCGCGCGAACTTTGCCTCTCCGGGCCGTGGAGACCTTTGCGACCACCAAGTTCTCCCTACTTAAGGACCCGCTGCGCTTCCTCCCATGTCCGGATCTGGATCCAGATCCAGACCTGGAACGGCACCCGCCTGTTTCTTCGCCGGACATTTGGTCCGCGGGAATAGGAGTGGCCGGACGGGACCTCGACCTCGTGGTCCGCCTGCTCCTCCTTGCACCGTCTGCAAACTCGCCCGACACAACTACTTCCTCCTCCACATTCGGACGCACAAAACTGGGCGTGTGCGCCCTATCCGCAACCTCTACGGTTAACTGTCTAATGGTGTCCCCCCCAGATACGGTGGGACTGCCGGGCCCTGATGGACCCGGGAGGGATTCTCCGGCATAGCCGGTACCCTCCTGGGGTATTGTTTTCCTACCAGACATTATTACCTTATTACCCTGCGGGCCGGTTTACCCCCCGGTAGCCCCTGCGCCGGGTAATGCTCAGGGGTTAAGGGGTTAAACCTCTGAATACTCCCCTTCTAGTGAATAGAAGGGGGAAAAAAGGCGAGAGATGTCGGAATATTCGCCACGGACGGTGGCTTATCCCCATGCAAGCACAGGAAAAAGCCAGCGCCCATGCCCAGGGCACACCAATCCGAAAAACTTCCGTTCCCACCGAATATAAATATTCGAATGGGACCGATAGTCTTGGACCACGAGGAGGTTTTCCGACCACGTGCCCCACAACTAACTAACCTAAGTTAACTTACGTACAAAACATTATAGGTAAGTACAATATACAGAAATAATAGACACAGTTCAATCATAAAACTCCCGTTTTCCTCAACAAGACCGTCGCCGCTGTTGACCGCATCAGTCTAATGAAACCTTTATTGCTAGACATTGTATGTAATTTTCTTTTTATTAAAATCTCCCTTTCACCCACATAGGAAAATGAACTCAATACCTTATGCTTTAAGTTCCAATTTTCCCTGTTTGGGAAGTCTACAAAGTTTGCCGAAATTATGTGTACCGCAATAATAAGATATAATACATAGCACGTTAAATAGACTTCTAGATTTGTTAAGTTTATGATATGTGTGTGTTTGGCGGAAATATGGGAGTAGAAATAATACAATATCTGTACGTTGCGTTGTTGTGATATTAATAATAATTGGTTACCTTCCAAATTGGCCGCACAGAAACATTGTTATAGAAAATAGACATTGAAAAAGATGTTTTTCCCCGATATTCGGTGACCGCAATTCATCTAACGCAGGAAACTGGAATTTCTGACGTCTTTTTAGAGTTCCATAGCCAAATAGTAAAAAAGGGAACCCTTATGGATTCATCTTGGTAAGTAGATGTATTCCGTTTTCACACAAAAATGAAAAAAGCAATAGTAAATTTTGGGGGTTCCCCATACTTAAATACACGTGGGGTATCAATGGAGAGGTCTTCAAAAATTATATTGAGGTGTCTAATATTAATATTTTCAAAACTGAATAGATTGTACGAGAGACGCTTCCAAAGTGGTAAAATATGTGTGTGTGTGTCCTGTAACTTCTAAAATAAAAGAATGCTCTAGTAAGTAGTTTTTTTAATACTTCATAAATCGTAAACCGCAATTTACCTTTCATTCAAAAAACTAAAATACTTGCTGCGACGGAACCCTCCATGGGCGGGTCTGACTCGCACTTGGCCGCTATTTTTTAATGTTTATCGTGATTTAGTATGGATTCGGTACAACAAATATAGAGGGTGGACTCTAATTAAGAGATTAAGAAGTTATAGTATGTATGTATAAGTATTTATGTTTTAGTTTTTATGTTTGTTCTTTTTTTTTTGGTTGCCCACACCTGAAGTTGATGTATGTATGAATAAAACCTTATAATTTTCCTTCAATCCATTTTACTATTTATAACTCTATTTTATCATCATGTCAGCCAAATTACGTCCTGGACAAAAGCCTCCCCAAATAATGAGGATATACCATAATTGCCACGCTTGGCAGACGGGTTAACGATCGCAGTTTGATGGTCATAGTTCACAGAAAAACGCTGCTGCCCGTTCTCTGGTAGGTATTCTCTCGGACGTTTTCTACGCCCCCCACTGGATGAGATGGGGTGATGATATTCTATACCGTCACCACACAGCAACACTATTTTATAATAAGTCTACTTTTACGGGCCGTACTCTTTTGTTCCGCTTAAATATTTCGCTGGAAACTGACAAAATTAAGTTTCTTGCGCGAGTCGGTCCGCTTTTGTTTGCCGTCGGCGATGACCGTAAAATATGAGGTCCGGTGTTTATTTGCTTTCTGCAACTTACTTCATTTATTTTCAGGTAAAATTGGCTCTTGAACTTTTGTATTCTAAAGTAAATTGTGTATTTATAGCTTCGCCCGCCTGATTTAACTCCTCGCCAATAAAATATTTAAACACTTGATCGGGCTGGAATTTATTTTGTCTCTCTCGTTCAAATCAGATCATCTCTCTCGGTCTCGATCAGTGTATCAGACTTATAATGATTTATTAAGTTAGCCAAGTAACTTAATGAGTACTATCTAAAATGTTAATCCTTAACGATTCGATGCAAACCGCAGATCTACTTGTACCTAAAAATATCTATGTACTAATAATCAATATTTCTACAAACAATGGAAGGGCTCAATAAAGTATATGCCGTATCTACAAGAAGTTCCTGTGATTAAGTTAGACCCAAGCCATGATCCTACCATCGTTTGATCTAAGGCCCGCAATATTCGTTTAGCTTACCCCAAAAATGGCTGAATATAAATATTCATATGGTGTTGAAAATTTACATACAAAGGAATAACATATGATCTTAACATGCACAATAATAATTTTGTTGATCATTAGTACCAATGTGCATTTTGGATTACAGTTACCATACGCCTTGGCCCAAATCTTATGAAGTTTATTTATTTATTTAGCCCGTTAAGCTGGGTGAGAGATTTAATTTTTATGTCTCTAGCTTGGTTCGTTTAGCTATAGGATGTCTCTCAACACAGTGTGCCATTTGGCAAAGGCTTCCTCCAGTAGTTTCCACTCTCCTCCATTTGGGTCCCGCAATAAGTTTCGCTCATCTTCCCAGCGCATTAGTGGTAGTCCTCGCCGTCTTTTGCCATCTCTTGGTTACCAATTATAATTTGGCTCCACTTTTCTTTTCTTGATCTCAACATATGGCCGGTCCTCCTCCATTTTTGGAGGTCTATTTTTTCTAGGATATCGGTTAATCTGGTTTTTGCTCTTAGTAGCACATTATTAATTTTATCTTGCCTTTTTGTTCCCGTCATGCTTCATTCCATACCTCTCTGGCACTTTCCTAGTTTGTCTCTATGGTATTTTGTAAGGGACCATGTTTCGCAGCCGTGGGTGATGCATGGAAGAATACAAGCGTTGAATACTTTTCCTTTCGTGGTCATATTTTGTTCCTTAGATTTAACAATTTCCTTGAGATACCAGCATCTTTTCCACCCATTTGCAATCCTCTTATTTATTTCCTTGGTTGTTTGGTCTTTGGGGGAGATTATCTGGCCCAAATAGCAATACTCATCGACATAATCGATTTGTTGTCCTTGGATTTCAATGGGTTCTATTTTTGAGTTGGTCATCAGTTTCGTTTTTGTAATGTTCATTTTTAAACCCACTTTAGAGCTTTCAGTATTTAGACTTTGGATCATCTTCTTTAGTTCCTTTGGACCTTCTTCTAGTATAACCAGATCGTCCGCAAATCTTAAGTAGTTTAGTTTTCGTCCGTCTATGTTGAGGCCTAGATTTTCCCAGTCAAGGTCGCGAAAGACGTTCTCTAAAACTGCTGAAAACAACTTTGGGGACATTGGATCTCCTTGCCTAACTCCTCGCTTGATCCGGAATTCTTTGCCCAAAGCTTCTAATTGGATTTTTGCTTTACTATTTGTATATATCATTTCAATAATGTTAATATATGTTACAGGTATACCTTGCCTTTCTAAGCTCTCCCATATTGCCGTGTGACTAATGCAATCGAATGCTATTCTATTATGCATAATCTATAAAAGCTACATATAGTGTTTTGTGGAATTCGTTATACTTCTCAATGATCTGTTTGAGTGTGTGGATATGATCTATGGTTGAAAAGTTCCGACTGAAACCGGCTTGTTCTATTGGTTGGCTTTCGTCTAATTTTGAGCTTACCCTGCCCAAAATGATCTTTGCAAATGTTTTGTACACATTCGTCAGTAAGTTTATTGGCCGATAGTTCCCGATGGCGTCCTTTGAGCCTTTCTTGTGTAGTAGGATTATATATGAAATTTCCCATTGAGTTGGAATGTATCCACTTTTCAAAATTTGGTTGAACATCTTAGTAAGTATTGGTACTAATTCATCCATAGTCCCCCTCAACAGCTCGTTCGTAATTTTGTCCGGTTCAGGTGACTTCTCCATTTTTTGACTTTTTATTGCCTTTTCTACTTCACTCTTCAAAATATCAGGTTCCTCATCTGACAGGCTGACTGCTGTTTTACTTTTTAATGGTTGTGTAAGAGGGTGTATAACTCAATCGTATGAAGTTACCTAAAATTATATTAAACTAAGTATGTTTGATCACATACGTGATGTAATTGGTTGAATATCTAAGAGGCTTAAATGTCGTAAACTTATGGACTGCTCTTTATAGTTGCCCCAAGGAACAACCGGTTACAAACGATTTATTGAAGTCATTACTAGTTTCCTTAGTCCTTAAATGATTTAGTCTTAACTATGTTTAGTAATTTAATATTTAATGGATTAATGAACTCTATATGTATATGTCGCAATCGAGTCATCCTTGGAATGTCATGTCATCTGTCAGCGCTCTACAAGTCATGCTCGGAACGCCAGAGCCTGTTGGTACTCGACGGACTCAAAGATTCACCGGCTGAGCGGAACAGCTCGACACTTTTGGACCAGCAACCGGCCAGTGTGCTCGAATATTGAAACCGACGCGCGTTCCTAGCAATAGCATGCACTTAATTCGTGATTTAAAAAAATTATATACTGTCTTAAGTATCGTTATTTTTTATTTATTGCGTCAAAGTGTATGACCTAAATAGAATTGCAAATTGGACTAAGACTTTAATTTTAATCGCACAAAGTATAGACGCCCACTAAATTGTCGAACAGTGAAGATTCATGCGACAACCGACTATTCTATGACATTTTGGCATAGAGCGTGCTCATTTTGGCACTGAATGTTTTAGATTACCAACGTATAATAATAACACTTTTCTGGATAACCGTGTAATTGCACCCAGAATTTAAGTATACGTATTTGAACGGTACCATTAGACCAACAAGGCAGTCCCTAATATAAAGTATTTTGATACAAAAACTCATCGCGAACAGTGAACGGAGGCTCATATTTTGTATTGACAGCCTTTGCCAACCTGGATTTTGTCTGACAACTTGACTTAAGTAATCGTCTAATGTGTTCTATGTATACCAGAAATTCCCAATTTTACCCGCAGCCCCGGGCGATACAAGACCCAGTCTTGAACAATAAGAGTACAGTCGCTTACAACTTGCAAAGTCAACTGCGGTATGTAATATTTTACTAATTTTACATGCATCCAGGTTTTATCGATAAGGGCTTACAAACCTTAAACAAACACTCCTTGCCTATTTTCATATTTTATTGGAGCCGTCTAATTGCTACCAGAATACTAACTAACGGATTACATCTGAACCCGAAATCCGCGAAGAAATACAAATACAAATTTAGAATCGGTTTGAGAGAAGGTTCATGTTTGCATATTTGAAAATTTTTCGTGCAGATTTACCTAGAATAAAAAAAAAACTTGTGTGTATGTACACGCGTTAGAAGTTATACTTCTTAATACACAACTTGAACATAGTTATTAATTTTCATACCACCTAGAACTAACGTCATGCTGTTATTTTTACGATGCGCGCGCACGATGCTCGCGCATCGTAAAAATTCACTCTCATACCACCTAGAACTAACTTCATGCTGTTAAATTTTTTGGTGTCGGTGTGCGCGCGCATCGTAAAAAATCACTCTCCTCATTTTTCTCCATCGCGCCTAAAGAAGTATAACTTCAAAAATATCTCTCTTTAAATATAAATCATAACACCTTTGTATTTATGTGTTTTTATTGATTGTATGTATCTAATATTGACCACTACACTAACATGTATATGTATGTATAGTGACAATTGATTAGATTTTCTTCACGTATAGAAAGTTATATTATCAGAGAGTAGTCCTATATTTTACTAGCAAAGATATGAGAGATTACGAAAATTACAATAATGTCCCACGGTATCAAAATGTTGCCTCTAAAGGCAATGGCCTTTAGAGGCAACATTTGGCACACGCTGCTAAATGTATGTATACAACGTGTAACAGAAAGAGTGAACGTAACTTAAGGGGCATATACGGTCTCCTTAAGCCTACCTATACACAAAATCTCAAACCGAAATACCATCATTTTAATCTTGACCGTAAAATAATATACAGTTCAATATATCGACAAGTATTTTTATCGATATAACGAACATCCGTACTAACACAGCACGGCTGATTCTGATTTACGCTAGAAATTGTTTGACATACCTCTGTGTTTCTATGCACGCCTGGTAGTTTGATTCCGATTGCACTCACTACACATATTTTGTTTTATTTTAGAGTTATGTTTTTATTTATAGCACTGCTGAATAGCTATTGGATACTTTACATCGTATAAGTACGTGATACACAAACACATTACGAGATCCTTTTTATAGTTTAACTTCTAGTTGAAGTTGTTTTCAGTACTGATGGAAGAATTTCATTATTTCACGTTCACTAAAATCTGCACCGACACCGAAAGCTTAACTCTAAGACTTGCCAACTAACACGAGTCTCTCTCATGTACAACATATTCATAGAATCGTAAAGCTTTCATGTTTCTTAGTTACAAAGAGGCGTGGCCTCCATCGCGACACTGTACCCTTCACGACATAGGTTCCTCGTAATTAAACAGCCTTAAATTCTGTGACCTATGAATCCTCATCATCACAAAGTGCACGTCTGAGGCTATTTTACGATCACTAAACGACATAGTTAAGGATTTCGCGGAACACTTTACTCATTACTAAACGACATTTTAGACGATTTAGTAACTAAACACGACCTAAATAGACAGCAGTTTACGAACAACTGATGATTTTAATATTTTTATTAAATAAATGAAATTGCACAATATTTGATGAATTTGGCGGCTTTCTTCGAACGCGGCCCCTTTGGCGGCGTCTTTGAGTCCACTCAAAAGAGCCGCCTAGGTATCGACGACGCGCGCGGCTCGCTTACATGAATATTAAAAGATATTTAACCGTTTATTATTTACCTACATCAACTCTTTGATTTTGCCGCCATATTAGTGTAACTTTGGATATAATCAGGACGGAATTTGAAATATCCCCTACTGTTCATATGAGCCTAGTACATTATTCATATTTTTTTATTTGTATGTTGAATACATACAAATAAAAAAATATGAATATTTCTTTCTATTCCATCACTCTCATGATCCGATGGGACGACTAGAGATACGACCGGAAAGAGGTCAGGCACAGGAACGACGGCTTTACGTGCTCTCCGAGGCATGGGGGTGTAATATCGTCAACTCCCAGACTTTGGGCTGATACTGAGAAATTTCTTTTTACGGAAAAATCCCATAATCACTTTTTGGCCCGACCCGGGAATTGAACCCAGGACTTCATTATTCCCATAATCACTTTTAGGCCCGACCCGGGATTTGATCCCAGGACTTTATTATCTGCAGTTGAACACGCTACCGCTAGACCAATGAGTTATACACGAACACATTCAAATGGCGCGGCGCGCGGGGCCCGAATATTAAAAAATATTTAACCATTTATTATTTACCTACATCAATCCTTTGTATTCGCCGCCGTATTAGAGTTCCTTGCGACAAAATCAGGACGGAATTCGAAATGTCCCCTAATGTTCATATGAGCCTAGTACATTATTCATATTTTTTCGTAATTTATCAGTAGTCGTACCGCGTGGGTTTATCTGGTTAGTTTGTATTAAAAATTAAGTACCTATTCGTTTCCGGCCAGATTAAATTCACATACTGAAAGAAAAATTTAATATTCTTACTATTTAACACACAAAAAAATATCTGCAGTTACATAAGTCAATTAAATTATTTATTTCTCCTAGATCCAACATCTTGCGGAATATCAATTTAAATTAAATTAAGTGATTTTTCCTAGTTATCAAAGTATGAATGATTAAAATGTCGTTAAAAATTAGAGCAAAAATTCAGTTAAACATTTGATTGAATTTTAAAATAAACACGTGTAATAAATTATGTGACTGTACAGAACCACACTTTTTATTTACAGTCTAAGTAGTAGGTACCCAAAGAGTTCGCGGTAAGGTTCATTCATTACCCTTGCGGCTGAGTTTTTAGTGTTGTTCATAATGTCGGTAATCTTTGTTGTTGATTTAGGTGGTCGATAGAAAAATAAATTACTAGTTGAATAAAAAATGATTATTTCTTTTTGAAGTTTCGTCCATAGGTAGCCGTCCTGATACCCTATAACCCCCTTAAGTTACGTTCACACTTTCGGTTACACGTTGTATAATATATAATGTACAACATAATGTACTACTCATTATTGTCCACTAAAATATCGTGTATTTGTGTTTATCCGTATTTGTATTATATAAGTTAAACGCAATGACCGTTTTTTATGCGATATATTAATTTATATTTCTACTACCTGTAATTTTTATTTTTCTATTTCGTATATTTAATTTAGACCGTGCTGAAACGAGGGACTAGTACATTATGACAGTATACGACGAGGCATTTTCTAAACTGTATGTAACGGTCAACACAAATTCATATAACGCGCGCAGAATCCATACTGCAGATATGGAAACTTCTAGCTAAAATAATAACTGAAGCCAAGTTTGAGAACTTTTGCGCTCGTCTGTACGTCAGTTCAGGGTACGGAACTCATAACTCATGAAAGATAAATATCCAGTTACGTACGTCTTGGTGCTGCATCGCTTTGAGATTGAATATGAATCCGAGTAAGCATTATTGTTTTATTTCAAAAATGGCATAATAGCCAACTTGTGTTTACTAATTAGCTACCTTACCCTTTACGACAGACGACACAAATTACATATTTTTTTAGAAATACTAACATAGGGTTACTAACAAAATGAGTCCTGTTAATATACCAAATTAATTATTCATTCATTTACTTTTGAAAACATTAAGACACTGATTACACATGATCCTGACTGCAAAGCCGGAGGTCGTGGTTGCGGTTCCCACCTATGACAAATATTTGTATGACCAGCACAAATCTGTCTAATAAGTATATAATATGTATGTATTTATTATTGTGGCGAATAATATCATCACCCCATTTCATCCTGTGGGGGGCACAGAAATCGTCCCAAGGAAATGTTTACCACAGAACCGGCACCAGCCTTTTACTGTGTACTGTCCAACTGCGAGCGCCAACCCGTCTGCCAAGCGTGGTACCCTCATTCTTTGGGGAGGCTTTTGTCCAGCTGTGGACGTAATTTGGCTGACATGATGATGTATTTAAAAATATATATGTATGTTTATCAGTTGTCTGGTTGCCATAGTACATCTTAAAACTTTTGTTCCGGTGTCGAATCCGGCAAAGATAAAAGTTGACAAATACGTCAGCATGATTGTCTCAAGCGTAGTGGCTACAGTAACCTCTTATCATCCGATGGCGGTGGTTGACTTGGCTTTACGTAGATATATGGGACATTATTTACACACGGCCATCTGATTCCAACCTAAGCAGAGCTTCTACTATGGAAACCAGATTCTGATATACTACATATACTACTTACCTTTTGTTAATACATACTTATCTAGATAATTACACCCAGCGTCAGTACAAACAGACATGTTATCTGTCCTGGGTGAGAATCAAACCCACGATCTCCGGCGTGAAAAGCAAGCATTTGCCATCCACGCCAAATATAATTTATCAAAGAATACGTACAGAATGATATTTTTCATTAAGGGAAACATGGTGGTTTGCTAATAAGCTAGAAACATGCTAAAATATTCTTATCACCTCTCATTGTGTATTAAATTGTAAAAGTAAATTCCCTCATGAATTTTAATGTTGAAACTTAAAACTGTTACACTTCGTCAACTATTCATATAGTACGATACGACTAAATGAATTATTTAATACGTTTTCCTTTTCTTTATTATTGTATGGGCAGGGGTTACCTTAGGCGGCTTAAGCGATTAACACACCGCCACGCACCAGGCTGTATGTTGTATGTCAACGCATCTACGCGCGTAATTGCGGGAGTGCAGATCTGCATCATCGTGGGGGTATTTTACGGACTCAGGCGCGATGTTGCATTTTTTAGATTCTTTTGATTTTCATTTAATTCAATGCTGTTGGCTGTGGTGACAAATACACGTCAAGCCCTTCCAAAATCACGCACGACACTGCGGGGTTTGGTGTGCCATACCTTGCGTCTCGCTCCGCACCCACGCGCGGGTTTGCATGTTTCTCCGCATGTAGGCGCGTGATCTACAACACTGCGCGTGAATGCGTTTCCTGTGTGTTGCACTACGCGTGTTTTCTATACAAATACAGATACTTGCAAAAGAACAAGCACTCCCGCGCTACGTACGCTGCATGAAGCGGTGCAATGTGCAAATCGCCCTAGTATCAGAGCTAAATACGCCGCCCAGTAGGCCACTAACATGGCTGAACAACTGTTGTCCAACGATTGCTACTGGGACCAAAACTTAACGTGCCCTCCGAAGCACGGAGACGCTTTGAAATTAAACCATTTTGGCGGTCACCCATCTTTAGACTGATAGGCTAGGCAACCTCGCTGACCACTTACAAAATATAGTTTCAGTTAAAAGCTTACTTGTTACCTAATTTTATAATAAATTAATAATTTACATTATTGTAAATAATTCTAGTTAAAAAGGAAAGGACATATTAATAATATTCTATAGCACAAAATAATACGATAAATTGTAGCGTCTAAAAAGTCTTCTGTGAGATGACAGATAATACAAAATTCAACTAAGCTGCTTTGAAAATGGACAACACTAATATTGAAATGGAGTTCTTATTCCAGTGGCGTAGAATACATTTTATAAGTCAGACAAGGTACCGTGATGGCCTTTATCAAACTGTAAACTAAATTATATTCAACAAACTGTGCCACGTGGTTTTACTCGAGTTAAACTTAATAAATTGGCTGACTCCATACCAAATTTTATTAAAATTACTCCAGCCGTTTAGACGTGAAAAAGTAACAAACATACACAATCACACACTCACAAACTTTCGCCTTTATAATATTAGTGTGATGTTTACTTAACAGAAGTTAAAGTAATAACGCGTTCTAGGTAGATTGGGGTTCGAATGCGGAGATGGGACAAATGCTCACAGACCGGCCACTGTGATGATCTTTGTGAAGGCATTTATCCGGGACTCTCAGGAGATCTCTTTCGACTAATATGATGTTCATGGAGACACAAATTAGCAAGTAATTCGTGGTTGATCGTAGAGCAGGAGTGCAAGCAGCATGGTACAGACGCCAGCACATCCAGCTTCCCCAATCTGTCAAATTTCTTTTATAGATTTTCAACTTTATCACTATATAAGAATAAGGTTCACTTTCAATTGGGCAAATTTGACAGATTGGGTTAGCTTGATGTGCTGGCGTCTGTACGTTATTCAACATCACCGCATTATGTACAGGCCTCTTGTCGCCGCCGGCATCCCAGCTATGTACGAACCAAATGGCCTTGCACGTGACACACGTGGCGGTAAGACAAGGTATGATGTTGCTACCTTGGTCTAAGCTTATAGCCTTTGCTAGCAATGGACGTCTTTAGACTTATATGATGATGATGAAGCTAATTTTGCCGCACCAGTACTTTCTGAAGGAGTAATAAATGGAGTGCCTTATAAAGTAAGTAGTGTATACTATATTTACGGTGAGAAATACAAAAGAAGTACAATTCCTTTATGTACGTGCTAAGCACAATTTAATCAGAAGTTTCTAACCTATCGACTGCTATCATAAATCATTATGTAATAATAATATACTAGGACATTATACACGCACGGCCATCTGATTCCAACCTAAGCAGGGCTAACTAACTACTATGGAAAACAGATAACTGATATACTACAGCGTGGTACACGTGTGGTGCAACGGCTAAGACAGTCGCCTCGCCGCTTCGTGTCCCGGGTTCGAATTCCGCGCAAAACAACTATTTGTGTGACCCATAAATAGTTGTTCTGAGTCTGGATGTACTTTGTGTCTGTCAATTATATGTTTGTAAAAGTACCCCGCGACACAGGGATTAAATTCCCCTTTTCCTGCGGGCGGTGTCACTTTTTTAAAAAGCTATACTACTTTCCTTTTGTTAATACATAAGTATCTAGATAATTACATCCAGTATCAGGACAAACAGACTTATTCATGCACACAAATATCTGTCCTGGATGGAAATCGAACCCACGACCAGCCGCGTGAATGGCAAGTATTTACCAACCACGCCAACCAACCTTCAATTATTATACATATATTATGCCTTACTATCGCATGGGCAATGGTTACCCTAGTGTCAGAGTTGTTCATGCCGCCCAGTAGGCCTCTGACATGGCTTAACGACTGTTGTCCAAAGATTACAACCGGGTCCGACAGACCAACCTGCCCTCCGAAGCACGGAGACGCTCAGAAATTAAACCACTTTGGTAGTCACCCATCTATATATGGACTGACCACGAGCCTAGCTGCTTAACCTCGCCGATCACTTACGGACCGATGAGAGCATTTAGTTATGAATGCATCTAATGCTTATGAATGTTGTCTAAGAAAATTGCAAAATACTTTTAACATAACTACTTGGCTAAATAAGAAGCTTCTATGAGCCACGCTTGTCTCGTACAAAATAGTAAGAAGGAGGTCATATTTTCGTAACAAACCTACTTAAAAAGGTCTGCAGCTATTCACCATTTTATTATATTGTAAAGTTAAACTGCAAGAATAACAATGTGCACACCGAGCGAAATAAAAACTTTAGTACAACTACAAAATAAGATAACTTGAGCGACGCGGAAACGAGGGATTTTTGTGAAATGGACTTACAATGTGGCGGACTGAAAAGAGGACGCTCCTAAAATGAGTAACTACTTCGTCTATTCTGCTACTTAAATAGCTATCTCAGTTTATTTAGTAACAGAGATGAGGTATTCCTCGAAGCGCTACCATTTTGAGGCGCTACTAATGAGGCGCTCCTGTTTTATTCCTCGGAGCGCTACTTTTAGCAGCGCTCCCGATAGCAATTAAAAATATTAACTTTTAATTCCTCGAAGCGCCACTATGATTAACTTTCGAATAGAGATAGGATACTAACTGAAACTATCGATAAAAGTAAAACACGTTATTTTATTCAATTTGCAAAAACTCCTTGACCATAGATTGGTTTAAAAAAATTGAGCTTGCTTGTTATTGTGTATTCAAAGAGTAAATGTTATTCAAAGAGGATGCTATCCGAGGAATAAAACAGGAGCGCCTCATTAGTAGCGCCTCAAAATGGTAGCGCTTCGAGGAATACCTCACAGAGATATTGTTATAATAATAATAATATCCTGGAACGTTATTCACACACGGCGATCTCACCCCAAACTAAGCAGAGCTTGTACTATGGAAATCATATAACAGATATATTACATATACTACTTTTCTTTTATAAATACATATGTATATAGATAATTACACCCAGACTCAGGATAAACAGACATGTTCATGCACACAAATTTCTGTCCTGGATGGGAATCGAACCCACGACCTCCGGCGTGAAAAGCAATCATTTATCAACCACGCCAACAGGCCCGTCATATAATATAGATATTGTTATATAATATCGTTTTTTTTTTTAAGTTAAACTACTTTACGTACTTACGCTTGACTTTGGGAGTAAGCTGGTGAATGCGTTAAGAGATCACTATCGCAGTTTACTAGATAATATTAAATAATATAATATAGCTAGCATTAAATTAAAACTTATTTACGCACACTTGACTTAGGAAGTAAGTTGGTGAATGCGTGACGAGAGCGTTACGAAAAGTGTGATCGGGTAAGGCGACCGGAAGTTGAGAGGGAGTTATAAAAAGTCAAGATAGAAAGAGAGCGAGTTACGTTTCGTATATCTAAGTTTGACTTCAATCGTGTGGTCTAAAACAGATTCCCAGGGTAAAAAAAAAACCATGTCTGATGGTCTGTGAACACCGCCGCCCATGGACACTCGGAACACCAGAGAGATCGCAAGTGCATTGCCAGCCTTTAAAGAAGTCGCTTCTTGAAGGAATTGTTTTTATTGGCTTTGACTGCACGTGTGTCGCAGCGGCTAAGACAGTCGCTTCGCCGCATCGTGTCGCGGGTTCGAGTCCCGCGCCGGACAACTATTTGTGTGACCCATAAAGTCTGGATGTAATTTGTGTCCATCAATTATGTATTATATACTTAACATTCTAAATTAAAAGAAAAGAAACATATTTTTATCAAAGAACATTTATGTAGTTACTTAGTATACTTGTTTTAATTACTTATTTTTGAATTTGTATATTCTATTATGTTAGCATCCATGTTATGCCTATTTATAAATAGTCCTGTGAGTTCATATAATCAACTACCAAGCTTAAGATCGCCGGAAAAACCAATAGGTTTGAATAAACGATGCTGTGATGATCAGAATAATATTGCGGCATTCACACATTTTATTTCTCATTTGAAGTCCGAAATATATCTTAGGAATTTATGAAAAGTTTTGAGATAGGTACTGTTAATAATTCTAATGATTAAAATATTTATTTGAAATATATTTTTAAATTATGTCCTTCTGCTGGCAGGTCTTAATAGAGATAGACCGGTGTGTTTACCGCGGGACCTATTTTAAACCCTTATTTATTTTATTATTACTATTCCCTAATTTTCTTGACCCTATGGGGCAGGGCTAGCCCAACATGACCGAAACTAGGTAAGGTATAGGATTAAGAAAACTCCTATTCAGGCTAGAAATTTTCTTTACCCAATAGAAATACCCAATTTACTACTGCTATGAAACTAAGAACTCTTTACCAGCAGTTGAACACGCACCAACGAAGCAAATATTCAAAATTATACAAAATTTCTGATTATTTAAGTGATAAAAGTGCTTGGGATTGAGTTGTTCTGAGTCAACACACATGATTGTAATTAATCTTAAGTATATTTTATTTTAAAAAAGGATTCCTACTGAGTTTTCTGGCAGTGTTTCTCAGTAGCTGCCACGTCATGCACTGCACGGTAGGGTAAAAAATATGACGATTCCACAAAAATGTAAAATTATTACGGAATAAATGATTTTGCCTTTAATGTTCATCTACTACTTTATATACCACAAAATCGGCAAGCTTGCATACAGCCCATCTGATTACCGTCAGGTCTACCATAGCTTATAACAACTTCAAACGTCTTTCGATGAAAGAAAAGCGGAGGAAGGACAGGATATTGAAATAAAGTATTCCATAACACATCAAATATGGCCTCAGTGCAAGTTGAAAGGTCGCATGATACAAGGACATTATTAGATCAGTACACCTCTCATCAGCCAAACGAAGTTCACTACTGGACAAAGGCCTCCCCAGGATACACATTAGAACTTTGTCCATTATTCAAGAAGTAACAGAGATATACATAAGACAAATAGTTATCATTGTCCTCATCATGTCAGCCAAAATATGCCACAAAAGGCCTCACCCTGGCATAATTTTGGGGAAATATGGCATAACTGTCACGCTTGGTTGACGATCGCAGTATAATGGTGAAAGTACACAGAGAAACGCTGCTGTCTGTTCTTTGAGACATAGTATCTACCTCGGTACGACTCCTACGCTCCACATGACATGGGTTTCTGATGTTCTTTGCTATGAGTCACACAGTATTCGTCAATACTTATATCACTAACAATTTTGAATTGATGAGATTGAGTGTAACATAAAACATCATTATGTACGGCAATATTGTTGCAGTTCCACTTCGTTACCGACACGTTACGGCAAGGTAATAAACAACAATGTTTTGGCCCATTACACAACATATTTCCATCCCTGTTTAAAATTAGAAACCGTGCTGAAAAACTTCCCACCTTTTAGGGTGCCATTGTAAAATAGGTTAATCTATGCTTTCATCCTCCTTTAACTTGTGCCTAATGGAGTAGCCACTTACACCAGCTAATTCTAATAGCTAGCAAACTGCGCAGGTCTCAAGGACTTGAGTGTGGGTGCAAAACAGAGTTGTACTTTATATTTCCTTCCTTTACTCTCTTAACCTGATGAGCAGTAAGCTGATACAACTGAGGAGAAATCATGTGAGTAGGACCAACAGCTTCACGTGCACTCTCAGGCATACGAGGCTGTGGTGCCTCATTGGCCTAGAGGTACAGACGCCAGCACATCAAGCTACCCCAATCTGTCAAATTTCCCCAATTGAAAGTGAACCTTATGCCTTTGTGATAAAGTTGAAAATCTATAAAAGAAATTTGACAGATTGGCGTAGCGGGATGTGCTGGCATCTATACATTGTTTAACCTCAGATAATGAGGTAAGTAGGTACTAGGTTCAAAAACTGGGTCCGGCCAAAAGAGTTATTGAGATTCTTCTGGAAAAGACAAGCGCCCAAAAGCAGTCTGGACTCTGGAACTTGGCGGCAAAACGGTGTGTATTACAGCTATTTTCCGGATTCCCCTCCAGAACCACTAAATCCCCTCATTCAGTCTATTAAAATCTAACAACGTTAATGTATGTTTCGACATTTTCTCATTTAGATAGGTAACTCTTAAAAGCAAGTGTTTCCATAATAAATAAAAACCTAAAGGACCAAATTCCAATATAAATTACGCCACTATTTTATAAAGCGTCGCTTTCACGTGGCGGTGCTATCATAAAAATTTACAACTCCATACACGTGTCATACATAGGTAACGTAGAATGTTTTTATTACGCGGTCACTGAACAACATTGTACATTTTACAAAATGTATTCTGGAGTAAAGGTGTGACGTAAACTTGTGTGATAAAATACTTTTTACGTAAAACTATTGTATTGTTGATCTGCCTTGTTGATGATATTTTTTATTTTTTTTAAATGTAATACTGTTTTACATATTATAAGCCCGTATTAATAATAATTATTTGCTATATTTCTTTCAAATTTAATTTTAAATCCTGGGACATTGTTTACACACGGCCATCTGATCCCAAACTCAAGAGAGCTTGTACTATGGAAACCTGGTAACTAATCTGAATACTACTTTTTTTGTAAATAAATACTTATATAGATAATGACATTCAGATTTAGGATAAACAGACATGTTCATGCACACAAGTATCTGTCCTGGGTGGGAATCGAACCTACGACTTCCGGCGTGAAAAGCAAGCATTTGCCAACCACGCCAACAGGCCCGTCGATATAATACTAGTCTAATAACATAAAAACATAAATGTACCTTCTACTTCCTATTTTGAGTTTGTAAGTATGATTTTTTGTATATTCCAATACGCAAAATCATACTTCAAACTCAAAACAGCAGTACTGTATGTACCTCATAAATAATAATAATCCCATAGCTTTTAATTCCAATTTAATCCAAATTTCCAATGAAGCTGACTTTCCTTATTTCTCAATGTTATCTATACATATGAAAAAATCGTAGAAAAGTCTAAACTCTACATTGAATATTTTTTTAAAAGGATACTTGGGGCGTGATCTACAATCGATATCGAAGCCAAAAATATAGTTTTTAGAATTATTGAAATGAAATGAAATGAAATTTATTCAGCACTTGGGTATTAACGTACACTTGTACTTGTCAAGGTCACAATGCAGTACATAAACATAGTGGATAGTATAAAATTTACAAAAAAAAATTAATTAGTCCGTCCATATTGTCTGTTTATCTGTTTGTCTGTATGTAGGTCCGGGCTAAACTCAGAAAGTACTGCATGGATTTACTTCAAATTTTGGATGAATATTACTAAGAGGTCGGGTCAACATATAGGGTACAAATTATCACGCTATCACCTACGGGGGATGAACTGTGAAAATTTAAAACCGCGGGGCACAGCTAGTAACTTCTATATTAAGGACTCCTCCCCCGTAGGTGATAGCGTACGACTAACGGCTTTCCGTACTCTTCAGGGCATGAAGTGTGAACTCCCAGACTTCAGGCCTCTTTACAGAAAAAATCCAATTAAACCAGGATATGTACTCACACTGGAACACGCTACTCATACCAACGAGACAATAACAATTAAGTATCTACTATTTTTACACTATTATATATCTGCAAGCTGGCATACGACCCATCTGATTACTGTCAGGGCTACCATCTATATACATATAATAAAATCGTAGGAAAGTCAAAACTGTACATTGAATATTTTTTTAAAAGGATACTTGGGGCGTGATCTACAATCGATATCGAAGACAAAAATATAGTTTTTAGATTTTTGCCTGTGTGTCTGTTTGTCTGTAAGTATGTCCGGGCTAAACTCAAAATGTACTGCATGGATTGACTTAAAATTTTGCATGAATATTACTAAGAGGCCAACATATAGGCTACATATTATCACGCTATCACTTACGGGGGAGGAGCTATGATAATTTATAAAATTTAACGCGGGTAAAACCGCGGGGCACAACGAGAAGTTTAGAACACTTCAAACAGGGTACACCACATTAATACGAAAAACTTTATTCCGACAGTCACAAATACGAATTTCAAAATACCGATTATCATTATTCCTAGTTTTATAATTCCTAAATTTCAGTAATCCTAACGTTTATAATTACTATTCTCAAAATACCGAGCTTCAATAGATCGAATAACAAAAAATCCGACTTAATGATAAATCGAAACATCAACAATACGAATAAAAATATTTTGTTTTCTCGGTCACAATTTTAACCTAACCTAACCCAAATGATTCACCAACAATAGAGGAATCTGGAACTCGGCGGCGGCATGAAACATGCAAGCAGGCAGGCATGCAACATGCAAGCAGGCAGGCATGCAACATGCAAGCAGGCATGCAACATGCAAGCAGGCATGCAGCATGCAAGCAGGCATGTACATGAAAGCAGGCATGCAACATGCAGCAAGCATTGTTTCTGTCACGGCTCCGGCGCTTGGGGGTTTGGGCGGCCCCACGCGAGCTTATCATCGCAGATGGTTGAAACGCTCACCACTGCAGCTTCGGCTTGCTTTTTTGTCTTTCCGGTCACAGTTCTAACTTACCTAACCCAAATGATTAACCAACAATAGAGGGGATCTAGCACTCGGCGGCTGCATGCAACATGCAAGCAGGCAGGTATGCAGCATGCAAGCAGGCATGCAGCATGCAGCATGCAAGCAGACATGCAGCATGCAAGCAAGCATGAAGCATGCAAGCAAGCATGCAGCATGCAAGCAGGCATGCAGTATGCAAGCAGGCATGCAGCATGCAAGCAGGAATGCAGTAAGCAAGAAGGCATGCAACATGCAAGCAGACATGCAACATGCAGCAAGCATTGTTTCTGTCACGGCTCCGGCACTGCGGGGTTTGGGCGGCCCCACGCGAGCTTATCGTCGCAGATGGTTTTAACGCCCACCACCGCAGCTTCGGCTTGCTGGCCCAGCTTCGGAGGTGGGCGTTCAAAACCACCTGCTCCTCAGCTCGCGGGCTGCCCCACCCCCACGCGCCTACGTGGGCTTAAATTACACTCTAGGGTAGGGCAGACAAGACTACGTGAAGTCGGTTTTGCAGCGATTCGTTTCTGTCACAAAATATTGTAGCACAACGTGTTGATTTTTAGTTTATTCGAAGTATTGAAATTCGGAATGTCGTTTTTCGGACCGACCACCCTTCAATCATTTGGCTCTTAGAACGTATAAAAATCGGAATACTAACAAATCGCATTTACGACTTTCGGGAAGATAAATTTCGTGATATTTAATAATAGACTTACAATTCTTAGGTATTAACAAATTCGGACTTTTGAAAATCGGAACATCAAAATTCGGAATAAAATATTTCGGAGTATTTGGGTATTCCCCTTCAAACACACATGGCAGCAAACACGAGTCACAAATCCAAATTGGAATGCCAACAATAAAGCGGTGGAGAGATTTCCTATGCCTGGTGGTCCGATGAAAGAAATACGGAGGAAGGACAGGAAGTTTTTATTTATTTATTTACCATAAAACTTATCCTATCATTACAGGCGAGCCTAATGCGACAGAGTAGTTAAACTTATATTCTTATATCTATATAATACCTACGTACCTAATCTTACATTATTTTCCGTACAAACTAACATAACTTAAACTAAACTAGCTACTGCAAATGCAATAGGCAGCCGTTGTGAATACGTTCAGTGGACACGAGAACAAATCTATCTGAGTAGATAGTGTGTTGAGCACATGCAGCGCCCGCACGAGCGGTGAGCGCTGCAGCAGGTTGGTGCGCGCGCGAGGAACATCCAGCAGCGGCGGCCGAGGTACTCGTTGGGAACGCACAGCTGCATCGTCTCTAATACACCCGGGTTGTGAATCTTGCCACGTATGACATTAAATATGTACGTGGCAAGAGTTACCTCCCTTCTTACTTCGAGTCTGTAATATCCCACCATTCCCAAAACGAATAAAGTAGGATACAGCAGTGGGTACCCGGGAAAGACGCCATACTGCTTCTTATATACAAACCTAAGAAATTTGTTTTGGATTCGTTCTAGCATTTGTTTGTATTTTTCTTCGTGTGGAGACCAAATGACCGCATTGCACTCCAAGCGGCTCTTTACGAGTGCTTCGTATAGTGCCTTCAAGGCTGTAATGTTGGTAAAATTGTTAGCCTGGCGCAAGACCACCCCCAAATTTCGGTACGCTTTCTTGCACACGTCTGTGATGTGCTGCCGAAAGTGTAGGTCACGTTCAAAACACACTCCCAGGTCTCTTACCTCTGTGACGCGCTTTAACGGCACCCCATTCATGACGTATTGGCTCGGGTCTCGCGCTCGGCCAAACGATAGTACGGAGCACTTAGCCACATTGAAGTACAGCTTATTGTCTTGGCTCCACGCGAAGATCCTATTGATATCCTGTTGTAGTATGCTATGGTCTGTGCTGTGTTTTATTTTCATTACTAGTTTTAGGTCATCTGCAAATAATAAAGGTATGGAGGTGCCTACTAACCTGGGGAGGTCATTGACCGTCAGAATGAACAGCAGGAGACCTAAATTGCTGCCCTGACTCACACCAGACCTCGTAGGGTAGGGATCCGAAAGGTATCCCCCACAATCGACATACTGACACCTGTCGCGCAGATAAGATGCAAAGAATGAGAGCGTGTGCGGGGTGCACCCCACACCGGCCAGCTTCGACAAAAGTACGTCTTTGTCGACTGTGTCGAACGCCTTTCGGAAATCGAAGTATGCGACATCAACTTGTAGCCCTGCGTCCACTGCTGGCACCAGGTGCGTCATCAGATCCAGCCGGTTACCCGTTGCGTTGTCCCCTGCCCAGGACAGAATCCGTGCTGCGCGTCGGACAACTGAGCAGTAATCTGAGGATAAAGAAAGCTATGTATGGCCGTCTCAAACACTTTGGCCGGAGTACATAGAACCGCTACAGGTCTATAGTCAGTCGGTGTGGGTCCACCACCTCCCTTCGGCACCGGTACCACCCGGGTGAGCTTCCACCTGTCAGGATACGTTGCAGTTTTAATACATGCGTTAAATAAATGCTGTAAAGGGTCCACCAATACTGCTCCACAATCCCTAAAAATGTATGGCGGGATGCCGTCCGGCCCCACTGAGCGCTTCGCCGGCAAGCGCGCGAGCGCACGGCGTACGTCGCGCGGCGCCAGGGGCGTTAACACCACGCGCTCGCCGCCGCAACGCTCAGCGTAGCCGGTGCCGGGTTATATACGGACTCGAAGTAACGGGCAAATTCTCCCGCGCTCTCATACTCGGATAAGACCCTACCTTCTTTTATGATCTTACGGCTAGACGCATTTCTTGTCTTAGCCCTAATAAAATTCCAGAACGCTCGCGGTTCATTCGCTAAGTGGTATTGGACGCGGTCTCGGTACTCATCATGAACTCGCGCCGTGACGGCCTTAACTCGCTCTACACTGTGAGAATGCAACATAGTCCTCGCTAGACTTACTAAAAGTTGGAATAAAGTACTCCATAACACACCAAATATGGCGTCGACGCAAATTGAAGGGTAGCATGATATAAAGTACGTTACAAGGACATTATTAGATCATTACACCTCTCATTAGCCAAATGACATCCACTACTGGACAAAGGCCTCCACAAGATATTAAGTCCAATAAAAAAGAATTAACAAAATCGACTGACAAAATAAAAAAAATTGCGTATCATACATTGTCATCGTCATGTCAGCCAAAATACGCCCCAAAAGGCCTCACCCTGTCATAATTTGGGGAAATATGGCATAACCGTCACGCTTGGTTGACGATCACAGTATAATGGTGAAAATACACAGAGACACGCTGCTGTCTGTTCTTTGAGACATAGTATCTACCTCGGCACGACTCCTACGCTCCACATGACATGGGTTTCTGATGTTCTTTGCTATGAGTCACACAGTATTCATCAATACTTATATCACTAACAATTTTGAATTGATGAGATTGAGAGTAACATTAAACATCATTATGTACGGCAATATTGTTGCGGTTCCACTTCGTTACCGACACGTTACGGCGAGGTAATAGACAACAATGTTTTGGCACATTACACAACATATTTTCATCCCTGTTTAAAATCAGAAACCGTGCTGAAAAACTCCCCACCTTCTAGGTTGACATTGTAAAATAGGTTAATCTATGCTTTCATCCTCGTTAACTAGTGCCTAATGGAGTAGCCACTTACACCAGCTAATTCTAATACCTAGCAAACTGCGCAGGTCTAAAGGACTTGAGTGTAGGCGCAAACAGAGTTGTACTTTATATTTCCTTCCTTTACTCCTATAACCTGATGAGCAGTAAGCTGATACGACTGCGGAAAAATCATGTGTCCTACACATGATTCTTCCCCAGTCGGTCAACAGCTTCACTTGCACTCTCAGGCATGCAAGGCTGTGGTGCCTCATTGGCCTAGAGGTACAGACGCCAGCACATCAAGCTACCCCAATCTGTAAAATTTCCCCAATTGAAAGTGAACCTTATTTACCTATGCCTTTGTGATAAAGTTGAAAATCTATAAAAGAAATTTGACAGATTGGCGTAGCTGGATGTGCTGGCAAGCACATCCAGCTACATTGTTTAACCTCAGATAATGAGGAAAGTAAGTACAAGGTTTAAAAACTGGGTCCGGCCAAAAGAGTTATTGAGATTCTTCTGGAATAGACAAGCACCCAAAAGCAGTCTGGACTCTGGAACTTGGCGGTAAAACGGTGTTTATTGCCTCCAACTTCCAGATTCCACTCCAGAACCACTAAATCCCCCATTTAGTTTATTAAAAACTAACAATGTTAGTTTCATTTAGATAGGTAAATCTAAAAAGCAAGTGTTTCCATAGTAAATATAAACCTAAAGGACCAAATTCCAATATAAATTACGCCACTATTTTATAAAGCGTCGCTTTCACGTGGCGGTGCTATCATAAAAATTTACTACTCCATACACGTGTCATACATAGCTAAGGTAGAATGTTTTTATTACGCGGTCACTGAACAACATTGTACATTTTACAAAATGTATTCTGGAATAAAGGTGTGACGTAAACTTGTGAGATAAAATACTTTTTACGTAAATCTATTGTATCGTTGATCTGCCTTGTTGATGATATTTTTTTATTTTTGTTATAATGTAATACTGTTTTATATATTATAAGCCCGTATTAATAATAATTATTTGCTATATTTCATTCAAATTTAATTTTAAATCCTGGGACATTGTTTACACACGGCCATCTGATCCCAAACTCAACAGAGCTTGTACTATGGAAACCTGATAACTAATCTGAATACTACTTTTTTTGTAAATAAATCCTTATATAGATAATTACATTCAGACTTAGATAAACAGACATGTTCATGCACACAAATATCTGTCCTGGGTGGGAATCGAACCCACGACTTCCGGCGTGAAAAGTAAGCATTTGCCAACCACGCCAACAGGCCCGTCGATATAATACTAGTCTAATAACATAAAAACATAAATGTACCTTCTACTTCCTATTTTGAGTTTGTAAGTATGATTTTTTGTATATTTCAATACGCAAAATCATACTTCAAACTCAAAATAGCAGTACTGTTCCTCATAATTTATCAAATCATTTAAAATCGAGGAACTTTATCTGTGTTACCTCATCAAACATTCCACAAAAAAGTTCCTACAAAGCTTACTTTTCTTATTTCTAAATGTTATTTTTAACATAAAGGTTACGTCTCAGGACTATTGAGTAAGTTTGTTTTTTTTATTTCATCCGATTCCATCTGTTTTTCGCCATATCAAAATAGTTCCAACGAAGCTGACTTTCCTTATTTCTCAATGTTATCTATACATATAATAAAATCGTAGAAAAGTCAAAACTCTACATTGAATATTTTTTTAAAGGATACTTGGGGCGTGATCTATAATCGATATCGAAGCCAAAAATATAGTTTTTAGAATTATTATCTGTCCGGGCTAAACTCAGTAAGTACTGCATGGATTTACTCCAAATTTTGCATCTCCTACCTATCACCTACGGGGGATGAAATGTGATAATTTATAAAGTTTACATACATACATAGACTCACGCCTGTCTCCCAGAGGGGTAGGCAGAGACAACGGACTTCCATTTGTCACGATCCTTGCATACCTCTTTCGCTTCGTTTACTGACATTATATTCTTCATACATGCTATCACCTACGGGGGAGGAGCAGTGACAATTTACAAAGTTTAACGTGGGTAAAACCGCGGGGCACAGCAACTTCTATATTAAGGACTAGCTGTACTCCGCGGTTTTACCCGCGTAAAACTTTGTAAATTATCACAGCTCCTCCCCCGTAGGTGAAAGCGTGATAATTTGTACCCTATATGTTGACTCGACCTCTAAGTAATATTCATGCAAAATTTGAAGTAAATCCATGCAGTACTTTTTGAGTTTAGCCCGGACATACAAACAGACATACAGACTAAAATTCTAAAAACTATATTTTTGGCTTCGATATCGATTGTAGACCACGCCCCAAGTATCCTTTAAAAAAATATTCAATGTAAAGTTTTGACTTTCCTACGATTTTATTATATGTATAGATATAGATATTCCAGGACTATTGGGTACGTCAGTTTTATCTCTTCTGTCCGTATATGTTTCCTTGCTAAACACTCCTCAAGAGTAATTTCCTACGAAGCTTAATTTCATGTGTGTAATGTCTTATTGTAATCCCATCTAGTCAGTATTTAGATAATAATAATAGCCTGGGACATTATTTACACACGGCCATCTGATCCCAAACTAAGCTGCGCTTGTTCTATGGAAACCAGATAACTGATATACTACATATACTACTATAGATAATTACACCCAGACTAAGGACAAACAGACATATCCATGCACACAAATATCTTCCCTAGGTGGGAATCAAAACCACGACCTCCTCGTGAAAAGCAAGCATTTGCCAACTATGCCAACAGGCCCGTCGAAAGATGGGTGAACAATAGTTAAATACGCCAAAGAACAGTTTGGCAGTAGTACTATTTTTGTAACCGACTTGTATATTCTGAATAAAGGTTTTTCATCCCATTTATGTATTTCTTAATTTTACCCGGATATAGGATAAAACTGAGGTACAGAATATATGTACCTCAGTTTTACTGTGTAACTGTAAGTCAGTTTTATCCTTATAAAAGTACCCACACAACTTTATTGCAGTAGCTGAACTAAAATTGCATTTTCCTAGTTTAGTAAATCTCATTTGGTACTGTATGTACAGACGCCAGCACATCAAGCTGCCCCAAACTGTCAAATTCCCCCAATTGAAAGTGAACCTTATGATTTTGCGATAAAGTTGAAAATCTATAAAAGACATTTGACTGGTTGGTATAGCTGGATGTGCTGGCGTGAGTACCTCACCGTGAAGTTGTAACAAAATTGCTACGAAATAAATATAACAAAGTGCTTTACTTGTATGTAGGTTATATTGTAACGGATACTACAGCATTGGTTCCCGCAACGATCTTCCAGCATTTCTATAGAAAAAATCTTAACTGCAGCAAACTGAACGTAGTTTCAGAAAGTTCAGTGAACAATAGTTACATCATTACATCCAGGGTTGCCAATAGAAAACCAGCACTAGGTGTAACACACCAAGCTAGTGCTGAGGTGGTGACCCTTTCGGCAGAACATCCAAGAATCATAACTTTGTGCGTTTTCACAAATCTGTGTTCGTAATGTCTTGTCATTTCTTTTCCATTTCATTTCATACCTTCCTCTGCTAGACAAAGGTTCCTTTAACGTTGCCATTTGGAAGGGTTTGCCATTCGAGTTGAGGACCGCAGTTAGGTGGTAGCTAGTACATAGGTGGTACTGCTGCCAAACTACCAGGGGTATCTCTTAGTCGCTCTAGGCACCCAGGGGATAGTATGGCGTGGGCCTGTTATAGGGTCACCGTAGCCTAGTTGGTAGTGCTCCTGCCTACGAAGCTGGTGGTCCTGGGTTCGAATCCCGGTAAGTGCAAATATTTGTGTGATGAGCACGAATATTTGTTTCTGAGTCGTGGATGTTTTCTATGTATTTAAGTATTTATGTATCTATGTAAGTATGTGTATCGTCGACTGGTACCCAAACTAAGCAAAGCTTGTACTATGACAAGCTTTGCTTAGTTTGGGGCCTAGGATGATCTGTGTGACATTGTCCCTAGATATTATTATTATTATATATTATTATTATTCTTTCTAGGCCGGAAACCAAACGGCGGTTGTTCGCACAGAATTCAAATTACAAAGCAAACTAGATCACTATTGAGGACACATTGTGTTTGTTTACATTTTGCGTCCATTTCCTCACAATCATAATAACACTCTCACTCGACGTCTTCTACCGAGCTAGCCACTATGAGGTAAGGCCCAATTTTCAATAGTGAAAATTGGGCCTTACCTCATAGTGGCTAGCTCGGTAGAAGACGTCGAGTGAGAGTGTTATTATGATGTAATTTATAAAATTTAACGCGGGTAAAACCGCGGGGCATAGCTAGTTCACTATATATAGATAGTGAACTAGCTATGCCCCGCGGTTTTACCCGCGTTAAATTTTATAAATTATCATAGCTCCTCCCCCATAGGTGATAGCGTGATAATATGTAGCCTATATGTTGACCCGACCTCTTAGTAATATTCATGCAAAATTTGAAGGTAATCCATGCAATACTTTTTGAGTTTAGCCCGGACATACATACAGACACACTGACAAAAATTCTAAAAACTATATTTTTGGCTTCGATATTGATTTTAGATCACGCCCCAATTATCCTTTTAAAAAAATATTCAATGTACAGTTTTGACTTTCCTACGATTTTATTATAATTGTATCTATACATATAATAAAATCGTAGGAATACGTAAAAATGGGAAATACAAGAAATAGTTGCGATATTCAGAGTGAACTGGAATCTGGAACAGTAAGCTGTAATACAACGAGATATTCAAACCGAGATCGGATTTCCACTTGAAATTCTTAAGATAAGGGTGAAACTAAACGTGCTTGCTATTACGATCATTGTTGGAGAAATACTCTATTTTCATGAAAATTACTTGAGGAGATTGCGCCCGCATGTTATTCGACTTTCAAGGCTGGTTTCGCAGTTTCCATTAGTAAAAATTGTCCAAGTGCGAGTTCAATTTCGGCACTGACGGTTTCGAGCCGCCCCTCGTCGTATAAATGGTAAACGACTAAAGATTGTGGAAGACTTTTAATCGATTTGTTAAAAAACTATGCTATGCATACATTCATAATTATCATCATCATATAGGACCCCCTGTTGGACAAAAGCCTCCCATGAAGATTCCACAATTGCCGATCTTGCGCTACCCGCATCCAGCGGTTAGCGCAAGATCCTCACTCTACCAGTTCCTGGTCGCCTCTCAAGAAGGCAGGTCATCCTAGCCCCAAGCTAAGAACAGCTTGTACTATGGGTACCAGGCGACGATATACATAGGTACATATATAGATAGATAAATATTTAAATACATAGAAAACATCCATGACTCAGAAACAAATATTCGTGCTCATCACACAAATATTTGCACTTACCGGGATTCGAACCCAGGACCACCAGCTTCGTAGGCAGGAGCACTAAAAACTATGCTACGGTGACCGTCAGATGTTTTTTTAAACCATTTTGTTTTCACTGGCGATCAATTTGGATATGCATAATTCAATATGATTATATGTATTAAATCATTATCATAAGAGGTTCTTGAGATACGCTGTAACAGGACGCGTCCGTCCGTGACTTGATATCCCAAAGATTTTTTTTTTTCAAATTCAAATTTATTTATTCTGTGAACAAAGGTATTACAGGTTGTTACATATATATCAATAGTTCATTCCGTGTTCCACCAGTAGGCATACAATTTTTTTCAAATATCATTAAGAATACAATGTCTATAAAAATGAAAAAAAATAATGTTAAAGAACAAATGTCACAATATGTTTTAGAAATAAATATAAATACCAAAAATGTCAACAAATTAGAATATTATAAAAAAATGAAGTAAATTTCATATCGTGATAAACTACCAAACTTAAAACTACCAAAATAGTGCAATTGTATAATATAATGTCATTAAAATTATGTCAGTAAAATTTATCATAGATGCATGCGAAAAAGGTGCGCTTCCTTGATGGCACGTATCCGTGGCAGCACCAACACTATCCTAAGCGTGTTTGTAGATAGGTGGGAGTCCCCTATGATGAGGAGGTGGATGCAGCTACATGTTGCTGTTTAATGTGAGCTAGCTATTTATATTTACTAACAATATTTTTTAAGGAAATTGTTTACTAACACACTATGGACTTTGTCTGAATTAAATATATTATTATTATTCCAAATTATTTATTTAAAGTTCTTATTTTTTACATATTTATATCTATAAAATTGAAATAAAAAAGAAAACAATAATATATAAATAAATATGAAAAAAATAGAGGTCCTCCAGCGGCGAGGTTTGACGCCCTAGGCCGCCGGTGGTCAGGGCGACAGCGTAAGGAACCTTCTCACAATGCGTGCAGTTCCCATTATTGCCGCCTTTTGTATCCGACCCTTGACCCAGTGATCTAGCTAAAGCCTCTTAGGATGTTGGTCGAGGCTCTTCGCTATGAGACCGTTTACGGAGACGACTATCGGGACAATTATTGTTGAGTCCACATCTCACATGGCGGTAACCTCGTGAACCAAATCTAAGTATTTTGACAACTTGTCAGTCTCGGCTCTTACGAGGTTATCGTCAAATGGGACAGTGATATCAACAATAAATGCCCGGCGCTCCAACCGGTCTACCAAAACGATATCAGGCTTATTGGCAACAATAGTCCTGTCTGTAATGATAGACCGGTCCCAGTAGAGTTTGGCACAACCGCTTTCGGGAACTGGTTCCGGTACGTACTTGTAATACGGCACTTCGGAGTCTACAAGACCATACCGAAGAGCAAGCTGCTGGTGGATAATCCCTGCAACTTGGTTATGCCTGTGCAAGTACTCGCCGTTGCCAAGATAGGAACAACCGGAAACAATGTGTCTGATGGACTCTCCGGGACGGTGACACGCCCGACAAATGTCGATGGTACCGTCCTTGAAGATGTGCTTCCAATAGTTCCTCGTCTTGACAACTTCATCAGCAATTGCACAAGCAAAACCTTCAGTTTCACCAAATAAGTCACCAAAACGTAGCCAGGCCACAGATGCTTGTAAGTCCACATGAGCACTATGTAGGGCCTGGTGGAACCTACCATGAAGCACCTTGCTCTTCCATACGTCAATTCGATCCCGAGTGCTAAGTACGACGGGCTTTCTCCAGTCTTCTTTAGCCAAGGAGAGCGGCGTGAGTCCGTTGTCATCGGCGGCGACGTCTCGATGCATCCCACACTCAACACCAAGGAAATATTCCCTGAGATTGCACACCTCACGGTTGTGTAGGTTCTTGGCATTGAGGAAGCCTCGACCCCCACACTTCCGTGGGATATACAATCTCATTAGTGAAGAGTGTGGATGGTGCATACGGTACGTCGTTAGGCGTTTCCGGACTTTTCGATCCAGGGCATCTAACTCAGTTTGAGTCCACCTTAGTATGCCGAAGGTGTAAACCAGTAGAGGCATTACTCAGCCGTTGAAAGCACGCACTTTATTACCACCTGACAATAGACTTTTCAGTACTTTTGTCAAGCGGTTAAAGAAGCGTTCCTTCACCAACTGCTTAATGTCCCCATCTGGGATATTTAGACTCTCAGACATACCAAGGTATTTGTAGGTTTCGGTTTCAGAGAGGGATCTGCGAGACATACTCTCGGTGAGTTGTAAATTATCAGAATTTACAACTCTGCTCCTCTGTACATGTATGACCGCACATTTATCTACACCGAACTCCATTCCAATATCACTGCTAAATCTTTCTGTGAGGTTTAGTAGGGATATCAGGTTTGGTTTATTCGGAGCATATAACTTGAGGTCATCCATATACAGAAGATGAGAAATGGTATCACCCCCTCTCCGCAACCGATAGCCTAACCCGGAATCCCTCAGCACAGCGCTCAGAGGATTCAAGGCCAGGCAAAACCACAAGGGGCTCAAACTGTCACCCTGGAATATGCCTCGCTCAATCCTTATAGGTTCGGATATCGAAGGAGTCACTCCGGTTCCTGAAAGACGAAGAACCGTGGTCCACTGTCCCATACACGAGGTAAGAAAGGCGCATAGAGTTGCATCAACTTTATACAACTCTAGTACCCGTCTTAACCATGTATGGGGCACCGAATCATATGCCTTCTTATAGTCAATCCAGGCAGCGGAGAGACTCCTTCGACCTTTGCAAACCTGTTGGCTAACGGCCATGTCTATGAGAAGGAGCTCTTTAGTACCACGGGACCCAACCCTACATCCATTCTGAGCAGGATCTAAAACGTGATTGGCATACAAATGCTCATTTAATTTTGACACCAGAATGGATGTAAGGAGCTAATATATAGTGGGTAAGCACGTGATGGGTCGATAATTCTTTGGATCCGTGGTACTACCAGTTTTATGGAGCAGAAAAGTGATACCGTTTGTCATAAAAGGCGGGAGGGAGCCAGAATCGATAGCTTCTTGGAATTGAATAGCCAAGCACGCATGCGAGCTTTGCAACCACTTTAGCCAGAAATTATGCAGTCCTTCCGGCCCAGGACTTTTCCAGTTATGAGTCGGACGAACCGCATTCCCCACATCAGAGGGGCTAATTTTAATAGATTGCATAGGTTGCAAGTGTTGGCATGAGCGCTTAACTACATCAATCCATTGTCCATCGATGTGACGTATGGGCGCTGACCAAATATTTTTCCAAAATAAGGACATTTCATCCATATTTGGTAAACAACCATCAGTCACACTACTAGAAGTACCCTCCCACCTTCGATACACTTTTCTTTGGTCACTGTGGAAAGATCAATTTTGGTGAAACCTATCCGCCCGTTCTTTGTAACGCCGTATACGGTTAGCCCACGCAGAAACTTTCTGCTTCAGGTAGTCTATGCGTTCCGTGACACAGGCAGTATAATCACGCGGTATTGTACCTGTACCGGCGAATGCCTGTGTCACATAACGCATAACTCTCGGGCGATTGTTTCCCGACCTGAAGCAGATTAGCTTGCCGATGGTCACCCTAGCTGCTGAGATACGTCGCTCGATTCTTTCTTGCCATGCTGGTTTGCCGGCGGTGGGTCGCGTGGACTTGTTGGGTCCTGGAAACCCAACTTGGGCCACCCGGCACGCTGCGACTGCTGCACAGTAAAGAATCGAGTGCGTATCCGCAAGATTTTGGCTAGATCCAAAATATGATTCTAGCATGCAATCTAGAGCGACCACTAGCGCCATATTACGTTTGTGCATGGGATAACGTGGTCCCGGATCCGCCTACGCCGATAGCAAATTAGGCGGCGGAGCGGATACATTATTCCGATCGGTGGTAGACGTGGGGATGACAGCCTCTGCTCGCAGCCGATCACGTGTAGATCCATCCAGCATATGGTTCCGCTGGATGACCCGCACCTGATCGGATAAGCGTTGCTCCGAAACGGTCAGATTAGGTTCAAGGGCCTGAAACAATAGCAACATACGGGAACGGTAAGCGGTGAAATTGGTTCCCCCTAGTACGCTCGCATGACATTCTCATTATTAAATGTTGTCCATCGCATGCGGCGCACCATTATTATTATTATTATTACAATTGCAATGTTTGATTATAATTTGTCTTCCAGGTATTCCCTAACGCCATAACTTCTATTTTACAATTTTAGTAATATCAGTCGCTACATTTTTAGTACTCTACTATTTAGTAAAGGCACAGAAATAGCATAAGTAGAGTGCATATTGCGTGAGTACATGATAACTTTTTATAAATTCTGAGATACCAGTACGGGGCGGTGTTAACGTTCGTGTAGTTATCTCTTCCAAGCAACGGTTGAAGGAATCAAAGCACCGCAGTAAGATATTGCTGTCATTGGAAATCCATCTACTATTTGAAAATTACATGAATATGCCTTTGTTCATATTATATAACTTTACTCATATTTAATCAAGGTCACCCAACGAGCAATGGAAAGGGCTATGCTTGGAGTTTCCCTGTGAGACCGAATCAGAAATGCTGAGATCCGCAGGCGAACCAAAGTAGCCGATATAGCCCAAAGAATTGCCAAATTGAAGTGGCAGTGGGCAGGGCACATAGCTCGTAGAACTGTCGGCCGATGGGGCAGAAAGGTTCTCGAGTGGCGAGTGGCGACCACGAACCGGAAGACGCATGGTGGCCAGGCCTCTTACACGGTGGACCGACGATCTTGTGCGGGTCGCGGGAAGCCGCTGGATGCGGGCAGCGCAGGACCGGCTATTGTGGAGAACCTTGGGGGAGGCCTTTGTCCAGCAGTGGACGTCTTTCGGCTGATATGACGATGATGATAATGATGATGACTCATATTTTATATAATGGATGATATTAAGTTATCTACGTGTTTATTTCTACTGATTATTATTAATCAAAATACAAAATTAATATTGCCACGTTCGGGATTCGAACCCTAGTACCAGTTAGGGATTTTGGTGGCTTTTGAAACAGCGCTAGAATGTTCTAGATAAATCCAGAACAAAAGACAAAGGATAAGTGGTGAACCTACTGTCACTGTCGACACCAATAAAAGTTCTTTTGCAAACACTAGTTTCTTTTCCAATCCCAACCCATCGCTGGCCATAATAATTATAATAAGTTTAATGAAGCCAACACCGCTGCTCCACTCGCAAAAATAGAATAGAATAGAATAGAATAGAATACTCTTTATTGTACACCATAAAAATAAATACAACATGAGATATTACATAGACAAGTTGTACAAAGGGCGGTCTTATCGCATATAGCGATCTCTTCCAGACAACCTTAGGATGGATAGGAGCTGAACAATAACTTATAGCTAGCAGTAGGTGTGCAACAAGAGATATACCAAAATTATGGTATATCCATAAATAAAACTATTTTTAGTGAATTTACTGTTAAAATATGAAAAAGACAAAATTAAATAAGCAAATAAGAAGAGAATAGATACACTTATAAGAAAATATAAATAAATTACAAACACCAGTATGATAACCAACACGTGTTTTAGCCCTCCATAGACCATTCTCAAGGGATGCTAACTGCTATGAATGTGCAAAGTAACTTTGTTATTAGTATGTTGTTTTCTCTTACAACATTTTATACGTCAGCTTTTCTGGGTTCTGTATCAAACAACGTAAATATCCTACTAATATTATATTTATGCAGTTTGTGACTATGGATGTATAGATGTTTGTTACTCTTTCACGCAAAAACTAGCGATTGGATTTTGATAAAACTTTGTAGTAATATAGCTTATATATACGAATAACACATAGGCTATAATTTATAAAAAAAAATTACGTGGGTAGTAGGCCATAGCGTTAATTCGCTCAAAAAGCAGCCCGACTGGGGAAGTACCTCCACCTTACAGAAGACATTCCTTAATAATAACATTAATAATTTTAAGGTTGTGTTTCCGAGTGTGAGTAAGGTCGCCAGAGCTCGTTGGGGTGGGGGAAGGGTCGGCAACACTTGTTTGCTGACTCTTAAAGGGCGGAAACGCACCCGCGACTCCTCTGGTGTCGCGAGTGTCGCTGGGCGGCGGTGATCACTTACCATCAGGTGACCCACTTACTCGTTTGTGGCCCGCAAAAAATCCGCGTTACACCGCTATTCCTACTAATATTATAAAGGCGAAAGTGTGTGAGTGTGTATGTTTGTTACTTCTTCACGTCTAAACGGCTTGAGCGATTTTAATAAAATTTGGTATGGAGTTAGCTGACACACTGGATCAACACATAGACTATAATTAATAAAGTCTAATTCGGGTAAAACCGCGTGGCACAGACGCGGTTTTACCCGCGTTTAACTATAGCTAACTCCGTACCAAATTTTATTAAATCGCTTCAGCCGTTTAGACTTGAAGAAGTAACAAACATACACACTCACAAACTTTCGCCTTTATAATATTAACTAGGTGTGCTCCGCGGTTTTACCCTCGTTTAACTTTATAAATTATAGCCTATGTGTTAATCCAGGGTACTAATATATAAAACAATACAATACAATTCTCTTTATTGTACACAAAATAAATAACAAAATAGAACATGAATAGTAGCATAATAATGTACAATGGGCGGTCTTATCGCTAGCTGCGATTTCTTACAGACAACCTTAGGATGGACAGGAGTTGTATGAAATGAAAACGGGTAAGAGGTGTAACAAGTTCAGTAAAAGGACAAAGATCAAAAGAAACAGAAAAAGTAGGTATCAAGTATTAAGTAGGAGTACACCTACACTTTGTAGGTAAATATATAATTATCTAAAATACTATGTATACATTATTTATATGTAAGGCATGCAATATATATCTTCTAAATAAAATAAATAGATACAATAAATAATATTATATTTATGTATATATAAATACATATATCAATCATATACATATATTTTATTAATGAGAGGATTTGTAGTATGTTCCGCTGCTAATTAAACAACACCATTAAGTTTAAATCTCCCACATTTATCCACTTCAACTCTTTAACAAGACAACAAATATCGACCCACATGAAAGTTTGTAGGAGAACTACATCAACTAAGTTTAGCGAAGCAGTTTTGAAGTTGCGGCATCATTAGTGAGCTTAAATTAGCCAGATGTTCGTGTTATGTAAGTCGGTACCCTCATATATTGCACAGCGCTTCGTTCGAAGTATATTCAGTTGCAATTATGATAAAAGCGTTTGAATTATTTTATTTATTGAAGTTATACTTCTTGTGGCGCGATGGAGAAAAATTATGAGAGTGAATTTTTACGATGCGCGCGCACACCGACACCAAAAAATTTAACAGCATGAAGTTAGTTCTAGGTGGTATGAAAATTGATAACTATGTTCAAGTTGTATATTAAGAAGTATAACTTCTAACGCGTGTACATAATTACACCCAAGTTTTTTTAATAATAATAATACAGAAGTACACAGATTTAAAAGAAGTAGTAAGAATATGGAAAATGGAGTAAATATTCATTGTGCCATTGGTGCTCTCTAGTACTGGTATCATTCCAAAATACTTACATCACTCACTCCGTTTGTTAGATTTACCCGAAAATACATACATAAACATGCAAAAATCAGCAATTTTAACACTTGCCGAATTGTGCGAAAGTTTTTACAGGATGACACCTACATTAATGAATCCATGCAAGAATATGATGCTGACTTGGCGTAAGCCCGTAGGCATCATTACTAACCGAAAAATATATTTCGAGAAAATAAAGAAAAGTAAAAAATTATAATAATATCCTGGGACATTATACACACGCGGCCATCTGATCCCAAACTAAGCAGAGCTTGTACTATGGAAACCAGATAACTGATATACTACATATACTATTTTTCTTTTGTAAATATATACTTATATACATAATTTACACCCAGACTGAACAGACATGTTCATGCACACAAATATCTGTCCCGGCTGGGAATCGAACCCACGACCTGCGGCGTGAAAGGCAGCGTATCTACCAACCACGCCAACAGGCCCGTCATTTATTTATTTATTTTACAAATAATTTTTCCAAAGTTTATGCAATGTCCCACAAAACCGATGATCTGACAAGAACCGGTGTATTCAACGTGGTATGAAAGTTGACACTTTTCTTCACATTTTTTCGTATCTTCATTCGTTTCGGGTATTTATTTTAGAGTCATCACCATCATGTCAGTGGGAAGTCCACAGCTGAACAAACGCACAGGGGATTTTGGATGGATAAGCAATTGCAGTAGAACGGTCGTAATATTCAAAAATATCTGGCTGCTCTCTGAGGCTATAGCCTCTTTACATCTTTCTGTCTCGCGCTTTGCTCTGGAGGGAAGTGGAACTATTCATTTTCTAACTCCTCCTTTTTTCTCTTTCTGATTAAATTCGTTGCGGGATCTAAGACAGTTAAAGCGATTCCCCGGGACATGCCTGAGCCTCACCGCTTAGTGTCATTTCATTATGTGCCAATCTATAAATATATATATTAAAAATGAGAACCAGAGGTTTCCAGAATACGAGATAAACTCAGTTTGGAAGCCAGTGCGCAATTTGTTTAATTTGTTACTGTACAACTTTATTTATTTATTAAAACCACAGTAATTTATATTTGTTAATTAATTTATATTTGTTGTGTTGCACTCTTATTATATTGCATAAATTTCACTATATACCTAGTATTAGTATTAATTTTGTATTGAATATTGTATTCATATGTTGTACTTGGTTTTAAGAAATAAACAAATTATTATAAAAAAAAGTGTAACCACCTCATTATAAACTCAATTGTATTATAATAAAAGCTAAAATCAACGAATTATTAATTTATGCCAAGACCGATTAATGGTTCACCTATTTTATCATCAAATTATTCATTTTATTAAATTCACTATTACATAAAAAAAATTTAAAAAAAAACTGTTGATCCTGGCTAACAGGAGTTGCAGTGGTGGGTAAGAGGGTGGGACTAGTCCCGATAGCTGCTCTTAGGAGAGCTTTATTAGTAGGAAGAGCAGGATAGGTCCTGCTCTTCCTACTAATAAAGCGAAAGTTTATGAGTATATATATATATGGATGAATGGAAGTTTGTTACCCTTTCACGTAAAAACTGCGGAACGGATTTTGACGAAAATTCTCGTAGCAATATGCTATAATATAGTCCAATATAGCTATATTGGACTATTAAATAGTCTATAATATATAAACTATAACGCATATAAAACCGCGGGGCATAGCTAGTAAATAAATAAAATCGTATTTCGTAGTTAAGTTAACAATATATATGCCTATGTGTTAATCTAGGGTGCCAGCTAACTCCATACCAAATTTTATTTAAATCGCTTCAGCCGTTTATACGTGAAGCAGTAACAAACATACACACTCAAACATTCACAGCCTTTCGCCTTTATAATATTAGTGTGATATATCAGTTATCTGTTTCCATAGTACAAGCTCTGCTTGGGATCAGATGGCTGTGTGTGAATAATGTCTCAGGATTATATTATTATTTTTATTTGTTCTTGTCTTGGTCTGGGTGTTTTCCGTGTATTGTATGTATATGTTTACAAAACAAAGGAAATAAGTATTTTTATCCATTATCAGTACAAGGTTTGTTTAATTTAGATGGAGCTGTTCTCAAATATTTATTTACTAGCTGTGCCCCGCGGTTTTACCCGCGTAATATTTTATAACTTATCATAGCTCCTCCCCCGTATGTGATAGCGTGATAATATGTAGCCTATATTATTATGTTGACCCGACCTCTCAGTAATATTCATGCAAAATTTGAAGTAAATCCATGCAGTTCTTTTTGAGTTTAGCCCGGAGTTTACAGACAAACAGACACACAGACAAAAATTCTAAAATCTATATTTTTGGCTTCGATAGCGATTGTAGATCACGCCCCAAGTATCCTTTAAAAAAAATATTCAATGTACAGTTTTGACTTTTCTACGATTTTATTATATGTATATATAGATTATTTATCTACGCGCCACATGTGGTGGTCATAATCTTTGCCGTCACCGCAGTACATTTAACAATACAGTTGCTCAAATGTATGCGTTTTTATTAAACTGGTAGCACATACATTTCGTACACTTCTTTCATATTCTTCAAACTTGGTCTCGGCAGGAAATGTAACAGACGTCCCAGCAATTTATCTTTGGACTCACATACCCGGTACCACATCCAATGGTACCGAGGCATATGTATTTTGACGTCTGTATTTTGCAACTCGATATTTCGATGAAGCTCTCGATATTTTAAGCAGGCTTTTTTCATTAAAATACTCCGTCAGCAAGTATCCAAAATATTAAAATCAAAAATTATTTATTCCGTAAAAATTTTACACTTATGTGGAATCGTCATTTTTTTTTACCCTACCGTGCAGTGCATGACGTGGCAGCTACTGAGAAACACTGCCAGAAAACTCAGTAGGAATCCTTTTTTAAAATAAAATATACTTAAGATTAATTACAATCATGTGTGTTGACTCAGAACAACTCAATCCCAAGCACTTTTATCACTTAAATAATCAGAAATTTTGTAATATGCCCTGCGACACAATTTGACTTTAATAATTCTTTTAAACTTATTCGTAGACAATTCTCTAATATCATTGGAAAGTTTGTTATAAAATCTTATACATTGCCCCATAAAAGAGTTACTTATTTTGTGGAGACGGGTAGTGTGCAATATGAGATTATTCTTATATCTAGTATTTACATTATGTGTATCGCTCCTTTTACAGAAGGAATCGATATTTTTATGCACATATAGTAGGTTTTCATATATATACTGAGATGGTACAGTTAGAATGTTAACCTCTTTGAACTTTTCTCTCAGAGACACTCTCGGGCCAAGATTATAGATAGCTCTTACAGCCCTTTTTTGAAATATAAATATAGTGTTAATGTCAGCAGAGCTACCCCAGAGAAGAATTCCATAGGACATTACACTATGAAAATAACTGAAATCAACCATTCTAGCAGTTTCAACATCAGTCAGCCGTCTAATAGTTTTCACTGCATATGCAGAACTTAATTTGCCGGACAGTTTAGTTATTTGTGGGCTAAGATTAAAACTTGCAGTGGGACAGACTTCATAGGCGATAAAATCCATTAAATTCACGTATAGGCAGCGCTGTTTTCATTTCAGTTTGTGCGCTGGTTTTAAATCAGTTTAATATCCAGTTTTTACCATCAAACACAGTACCACCAAGCGGCTTAGCGCTATGTTCTCTAAATGCTAGTGATTTTATGTCTTGTTCACAAAAATAGAGCTTTGCCTATTATGCACGTTGACTTAAAAGACTGACGCAGCGTCTGGAATAGTTTGGTGGGGCCACTCCAACACAGATCTTGTATGGTAACCGATGGAGTTTTAGAGCTACAGTTATCTTCCTGAGTTCACGTGCGTTTAAACGACTTCTTATCATTATTAACCCATTTTTTCACCCTTGAATTGAAATTTCTGGTGGCCCCTATCTATTTACGTGTTGCAACAACTTTTTGGTTCTCCTAGGTTGTTTGTAATGAAGGGCAACAGATGATTTTAAACTTACCTTCAATAAGACCAACAAAGGAGATCTTATACCAGGCTAACAACAATGGTCGCACTCTATTTAACTCAGAATGAGAGTATAACATAAGTGGAAAATGGTTTACGGTGTTCTAAATCAATTTTATTAGCTTTACTTTTTTCTGGAACAACGCAAAGCAGAGCCTTACCAAGGGAAAGTAGAAGCGCTCACAGATTTTCCCGTGGCATAGACCTTACACTATGGTTATGTTTTCATGATGTTTGGTTATCGTTATCACGCAGCAAACCAAGTATGTTGATAGTAAGTGAAAACTAGACAATAGCAAGATAGTCATAATACCATTTCACCGAATATGAAACAATGGGTGATCGTAATAGTGCCAATAACAAAAAAGATGTTTACAAAAATAGATCTGAGTATTTACTATTTCAATATCCAAATTATAAATACCACGTATAGAAATGTTCACTTAAAATATCTATCTTAGAAGAACTATCGCGTAAAAAAGGAAAATAGCGATTTGTCTTCATCAGATCATATGTTAAAAAGAAATGCAATTAAGTTATAATTAGTTTAGGTGGCATTGCAAAGAATCGGGGACAATATTAGGTTTCAGTAACCAGTTTGTTTGTCAAATTCTTCCACCCGTTCTACTGCCCTAGTTTCTATCGCGAGTTAATCTTCTCCACCCCTTTGCTAAATCATATTTCCATCTCTTTTCTCGTTTCTGAGGTAAGATTGTATCATGTTTCGTGGTATTTGGTCTATTTTTCCGTGGTTGCCTTATTATATGATCGGTCAATTTCTACTTCAATTTCTATTTATTTTTGGAAACATACATTGTTCGCATAAACTTAGATAGTCACTAATAAAAAGCGCATGTTATTATGTGAGGTTAGTATCTGTAGAATATAATCAGTAACAGACACAGGCTTACTATAGCATCAGCAAAAGATAAAACATTCGTAGACAGTAAGTTCCAAATTGATAAAAAGCAATAATATTTATGCTATTATGAACCTTTTTCTAAAAGTGACCATATCGACCCCATTATTTACAGTCTCAATGACACAGAAAATTTCAATTATATTGATTTGATCTATGCATTGCTTTAGTATTAACAAATTTCACAATTTGGTGACAACGTCAACGATAGTAGACTTCAAGAATGAACACGTCTATTAGATAATTATTATCATAACAACCAAATCTCATATTTAAAATTCGTTAATAGTATTCCAGGCTCAATCGTTTAGAACAATTAGGTAGTTTAGAAGCCCTTTGAATCAATACGTCCTCTAATTAAAAATATATATATAAAATCAAATTTCTATAGTCAGAAGTGAAAAATATCATCTGGACTGTTGAACACTATGTGGAAATATTTTATAGCAAATATCTATATTTCTATACTATTGAAATATCATTATTGCTGTCTATGCTATGAAAAAGGTGATAGAGGTGTTGACCCGACCAGCAGTACCGACAGTGCTATTTTAAAAGACAAAAGAGCACTTAGTGTAGATATCTTAACCGAAAATACTACTGAACATAATACCATCACTAGTACGTCAATTGATATGGATACATCTACAGTGCCTACAGTGTTTAATGATAAAACTCCAACTGAATCAATCCCTGAACTGCAAACTATAACGGAGACAACAACTGAAGAAGCAGTGGAGACTGTTACCACAACGATATACCTAAGTCCCACTGTTACAATTGAAACGAATACAACGGAGATTGACACTGATATATGCCCATCTTTTACAAACATAAGTGTTGATGGTTTTGATTTACAAAAGATAGCAGATGTGTGGCAAATTTTATACTATCAAATGCCTGAGAAGTTAAATTGTTTCAAGATACACATAAAAATACTAACAGTGGAGGTAAACATTTTAAATACAGACTAGATTTAAGTTAGATAGAGGTTAAGAAATTGTAAAATTAAAAAGTATCTTAGTAAAAAGTGATCTAAGTGAAAAACTTAAAACTTCTTTATCTCTTTTTGACTTTAGAATTGAACCTTTACATAAAATGGGAAAACATTTTATTATTTTGTATCAGAAGGAGATCCATATAGTGTTAGTGTAATATTTCTTAATATAACTATATAAGTAATAAATATACTTAATTATAATAATAATAATAACATAATAATAATATTTAGGGACAATGTTACACAGATCATTCTAGCCCCAAATTAAGCAAAGCTTGTACTATGGGTACCAGGCGACGATATACATACTTATATAGATAGATAAATACTTATATACATAGAAAACATCCATGACTCAGAAACAAATATTCGTGCTCATCACACAAATATTTGCACTTACCGGGATTCGAACCCAGGACCACCAGCTTCGTAGGCAGGAGCTCTACCAACTAGGCTACGACCGTCAAACTCAAATTATTAATAATAATAAATCATGTCTTAACATGGCGACTAATCATGTGCGTCAGTATTGGGATATCCGTCCTGTTTGCAATGATGTTCAGAACACTGTTAACGCTGCCACCCAAGCTATGCATCATTAACACGATGGACGTTAGGTATTATTGAGCACCATAAAGTCTTGCTGCCTGAAGTATTGGATACTTATGTACAAAATGGCCATTTAATATATATTTTTTTTATTAATGTTCAATATACTAGTGCAAGAAAGGTTCCGTACCATAGTCGCAAGCAGCCATCGAGCAAAATCCATGGAAATATCACGTAACTTTTACTTTTTTTATTTTTGCTTGTTGCTATAGCGGCTAAAAACACCGCTCCATAACGTAGTTTCGAGAGTCATATGTTCGATGAACGGAAAGTTGACTGAACGATTGTTTGAATGGAATTTATTGCGAAACAATCTTTTCTCGCCAAACGCTGATTCTTCGAAGATTTATTAATCGATGGACTGCTCTTACGAATGTTAAATTAAAATTTGGGTTAGGTTAGAACTGTGACCATCTAGCTAGATATGCTATTGTTGGTGAAGATTGGTGGAAAGTTTCTTAATTTCTATAACACTATTTGCATATTCTCAATATAGCATTCGAAAGAGAAGTCCATCGATTAATACATTTTCGAAGAATCGTTCAGACGAAGCAGCGTTTGGCGAGAAAATATTGTTCCTCAATAAATTCCCTTCGGACAATCGTTCAGTCGACTTTCGGTTCATCGAACATATGACTCTCGATACTGCGTTACGGACCCAAAAACACACACATTGTCAAAATTTCAACCGGCTGACATTTACAGTTCATGAAATACATACAGCTCGCTGACAGAGATGACCGGACAGCGGTAGCTTATTACTAGAGTTCCGTTGGTGACCTTCAATTGAAGAACTCTAAAAAGTTTGCTTTTTAATTATTGAATGTAAACTTTTTAAGTATTGGCCGTTATTGTCGAAGATATAAATTCAATAGCTGATGTTCATTAATATGTCCTATGGAAATTATGGGGAACAGAATAAATTAAATATTTAAAGTTGGTTTTCGCCGCCATATCTGATTAAATATGTATATAATAATAGTAATGGAAACCATTGATCTCCCACTGTAGGGCAAGACCTCCTCTCTATTGTGTGGTGTAATGTATCTATAATATATATGTATTACGAAAAATATAAGTAGGTATGTTTATCAGCTGTCTGGTTGCCATAGTATGTTTCAGAAACACTTGTTTTCTGACTCCTAAAGGCCGGCAACGCACCCGCGACTCCTCTGGTGTTGCGAGTGTCCATGGGCGGCGGTGATCACTTACCATCAGGTGACCCACTTGCTCGTTTGTAGACCTCTGCCATAAAAAAAAAATATTTTAGTGTGATAATATGTATGTTTTTAGAAAAATATAAGCATGTTTATCCGATGCCTGTTTCCCATGATAAATAATAATAAAATAAAAATGATTTATTCCCCACAAGCACAGATAATCCTTAACTTAGTATACATCTAAGACGAAATAAGTAATTACGTTTAGTTTACATAACAGTTCCTTAATGCATGCAACACTATCAGTACAAGCTAGGAAAGGCTCAGCAAATAATAATTACTGTAACTCTAGATTGGGACCAGATGGCAGTATGTTAGTTGTCCTAAGATATTTATTATTATTATGATTTATATAATAATAGTAAGGTAATATTTTATTTCAGCAACGACAAAATTTGGCAAATACATACGGAAACTTCAACAATAGCGTGAACTGGGATCAATGCGTTCTAGAACTAAAATCCACTGAGACGACCGATGGCTTAACGAGGCACTTCCTGCAGACGACTTCAATATATGGAGTTATGGAGAACATAATTATTGAAGAAGATCATTCCCGTAAATTGCTATTACTTACTTATTCACCGTATGGGCAGTGGTAACCCTAGTGTCAGAGTTGTTCAAGCCGCCCAGTAGGCGTTTAACATGGCTTAACGACGTTGCCTAATGGCTACAACCGGGACCGACCGCTTAACATGCGCTCCGAAATTTAACAACTCTGGCGTTCACCCATCTAACGACTTACTTATCGTATGGGCAGTGGTTACCATAGTGTCAGATTTGTTCAAGCCGCCCAGTAGCCGTTTGACATGGCTTAACGACGTTGCCTAATGGTTATAACCGGGACCGACAGCTTAACGTCCCTCCGAAGCACGGAGACGCTCAGAAATTTAACCACTTTGGCGGTCACCCATCTATGGAGTGACCGCGAGCCTAGTTGCTTAACCTCGCCAATCACTTAAGGACCTGTGCGAGCATCTGGCTATTGATTACATCCTTGCTTATGTTATCACTGGCTAATGATGTTCAGCCATACTTGTGACTTATTCACAAGTATGGCTGAACATTAAAAGACTATTATATTCTCAAAGGTTTTAAGTAACACATATCTGGCAGAATCGTAAAACCCACCGTGCGTTTTACTTAGGGGGGAGTCATGTGGCAACTCGCATTGCACACATACGTTACATACCAACCGACGGAGGACTCATATTGAACATATTCCATCAATGAATGTTGTAAGCCCTCGATAAATCCACATTTCACAGAATCTAAGACTTGAGCAGTAACAATCGGTGTTCTACTAATACTACTATTCATGAACCACTATTCTTAAAGAGAGGTAGGGCACAGCGTTCTTTCGCTCGAAGAGCAGCCCGACTGGGGAAGTACCTCCACCTTACAGAAGACATTCCTTAATAATAACATTAATAATTTAATGTTGTGTTTTTGAGTGTGAGTAAGGTCGCCAGAGCTCATCGGGGTGGGGGGGAAGTTTCAGCAACACAACAAGTGTTGCTGAAACCTCCCCCTCCTTCCCTTATTAATGTTATTATTAAGGAATGTCTTCTGACTGACTCTTAAAGGCCGGCAACGCACCCGCGACTCCTCTGGTGTTGCGAGTGTCCATGGGCGGCGGTGATCACTTATCATCAGGTGACCCACTTGCTCGTTTGTCGACCTATGACAAAAAAAAAAAGGGCAGACGAACAGGTTCACACTGTATGTTTTTGATACCATAAACCCTTCTCTAACGACCGGTTATTAAAATATTCATTCCAATAATCATAACATATGTTTTTAATATTGGACACACACATTGGAGCACAACCTGCTACCCCGATCTGTCAAATTTCTTTTATAGATTTTCAACTTTATCACAAACGCATAAGATTCACTTTCGATTCTGGAAATTTGACAGATTGGGGTAGCTTGATGTGCTGGCGTCTGTACATAAACTCCACGGCCCTTATTAAAACTAAACAATCGAAATTATTTCAGAAAATACAACTACATTCATACTTCACCTCGAGGCTCCAGATCAATGGGTGGTGATCAACAACCTTCTGCTGATGAAGGACTGCGACCAGGGCTACGTGGCTATCTTCAGCAGAGTGCCCAGCGAGCCACTACGGCAAGATGTTTTAGACATTCTGACAGTATTCGGGGATGAGGGAACGAATGGCACTTTAGCTTGTGATGAGACGGTACACAACAACTGGTTAAAGGGTTGAAGAATGGAGCCAGCAGGTGTTAAATATTTATTATGTTAAGTTAATTTTCAATAAAATATACTTATAAACAATGTCTGTTCTATTTATAGACGTTGCAATACTGAATATGTTGCAATATTTGCAGTTTTGCTTGAAACAACATTGAACATATTAAGCTAATTGTAAGAAACCTTTATATTTATAGTAACATGCGAAGCTATGCTACTTTAAAGAAAATCCAAATATTAAAAAACTGTTGATCCGATCGATGATCGAACGGATCCCAGAACCGAAAAGAACATCAGACAAATTATACCCACAAAGCATTCTGTATCGATTAAACATATAATTATCAAAATCGGTTAACAAACAGGAGAGAAATTGTGTAAAAAAAAAATAACCTTTACCTTTCATTTAATAGAAGGAGGTTATTAATTTGCCTTGTCTTCTCGGTTAAATATAATCAGGAATGAAATAGAAAAGCAAAGTCGAATGGATAACCTCCCTCTTTTAAAGTTGGTTAAACATAAGCAAGCATAAAATAGAAAACCAAAGTCGAATGGATAACCTCCCTCTTTTAAAGTCGGTTAAACATAAGTAGAGATGAAGTTCCGCCTTTTGCCATAACTGCCCATACATGTAGTTTTATATCTAACTCAACATGTAAGTGTCATAGCATTGCACGTACAAACAGTATGAAATATCTGGGGGTAACTATAGACAGCACTATGTCTTGGCACGATCACATTGACCTGCTGATCCCGCGTGTTAGGAAATTAATCTTTATTTTCAAAAATCTAAGATCGTCCGCAGATTTCCCCACACTAAAACTGATCTACTTTGCCTTGGCACACTCGCTACTAAGTTACTGTATAACCGCCTGGGGCTGTGCTGGGAAATGTTTAATGCTGCGTCTAGAGAGGGCACAGAGAGCAATTCTGAAGGTGATGTTGCACAAGCCTATGCGCTTTCCCACACGGGAGTTGTACGAACTATGCAGGGTTCCAACAGTGAGACATATTTATATTTACAATACCATATTACGAAAGCACTCAGAACTCGTATATGATCCTGATTTTAAAGTGAACAAGCGCAGATGGGATAGGGTTTGTGAAACGGAGTCGGCTAGTAATTTAATGACTAGTCGACAATACCACTTCATGAGCCCTAACCTTTATAATAAAATAAACAAGGCAGTAGATATATATCCTATGACCCTACGAAATTGTAAAAAATGTGTACACGATTGGCTGAGCAATCTTAGTTATGAAGAGCTGGAGAGTCTCGTAGAGTCTTAACATCCAATACACCCATTAATTTCCTTCTAAATTTCCTATTACTGAAATTAACATAAACGCTTTCTATAAACTTTAAACTCTATAAACACACACAATCCCCCAACCAAAACACACACACACACACACACACCTACTCACACGCACATACACACACTCAAAGTAATCTGATAGTTCATAAGATTTTCCTTTTACATTTTTATTACTTCTCACTTTTTAATAAATGTTTAACTAATTATTATCCTAACTATGGAACACTGTTGTCTACCTCGGAGGTGGGCGCTAACAGCTACGACACAGTTTTCCTGACTAATGTAGCTGCTAACGTACACACAATATTGTATATTATCTGTTTTTGGTTCCAATAAATATTTGTATATTTGTAAATAGAAAAGCAAAGTCGAATTGATAACCTCTGGTGGAAATATATCCCATACACTAAAATATACCAAAGTACACTTGCACTATGTGGAGCTGGTTCTATGATCTTTTCCTATAGTTTTGAAACGGAGTGAATCTGCATCTATAAGCCGGTAGATAGTTCTTAAAATTTAAAGATGGAAACGACTCCAGCAATCAGCCAAGAACTTTTCTGATGGTCTGGAACGTAGCAAGCGACTCTGACGGTAATGACGGCTTTTCCACCTAATTCTATCACAAATATCCCCGGTTCCACTACACTTACTTAGCTCCGGAGCTATGAGCTGGAGCATTTATAGCCTTATCAGTATATTAAATGAGCGGGCACAAAATTCGATGCGCTGCAGTCCACGGTTAACAGAGAACTCGATAACTAGTGCTGTAGTTGCGGTAGATAAAAAAAACCGGCCAAGTGCGAGTTGGACTCGCATATGAAGGGTTCCGTAGCAGCAAGTATTTCAGTTGATTAAATGAAAGCAAATTGCGGTTTATAACTTATTAAAAAAAACTACTTGCTAGATCTCGTTCAAACCAATTTTCGTTGTTAGTTGCTATGGTAATGTACATCATATATTTTTTTTTAGTTTTATCATTCTCTTATTTTAGAAGTTACAGGGGGGGACACTCATTTTACCGCTTTGGAAGTGTCTCTGTCTGTCTGTCAAACTATTCAGTTTAGACAAAAATTATATTAGGAACCTCTAATTAAATAAAATTTTTGAAGACCTATCCACAGACATCCCACATGTCAGGGTACGATGAAAAAATTTTTTTGAGTTTCAGTTCTATGTATGGCGACCCCCCAAAATTATTGTTCTTTTTCTATTTTTGTAAAAATCTTAATGCGGTTCACAGAATACACCTACTTACCAAGTTTCAGCAGTACAGCTCTTATAGTTTCGGAAAAAGTGGCTGTGACATACGGACGGACAGACAGACAGACATGACGAATCTATAAGGTTCCGTTTTTGCCATTTGGCTACGGAACCCTAAAAATAATAGCGGGTAGTAAAAAAAAACAGTTCGCTAATAAGATGCGACTTCTCGCGGTGACAATGAGTAGCGTAATACATTGATATATTTTAAATCAATTCCTATCCAAATAAAAGAACCAACCTTCCTTCTAACGGGCCGGTTTACTTGCATTACACGCCGCAGGTCCTGGTTTCGATTTCCACCCAGGACAGAATTCTGTGTGCATGAACATGTATGTTTGTCCGGAATTTTGATTATCTATATAAGTATGTATTTACAAAAGAAAAGTAGTATAAGTAGTGTATCAGTATCTATCTGGTTTCCATGGTACAAGCTCTGCTTAGTTTGGGATCAGATGGCCGTGTGGGAATAATGTCCCAAGATATTATTATTATTTTGAAATCGGTTCTACATAAAAGTTATACGCAAGTATTATTCTTCCTGTGATCTGAGTTACCCTGAGTCAAAATTGTTCAAGCCGCCCAATTGTGAGTTTGTGACTGTGTGAGTGTGTATCTTTGTTACTTCTTCACGTCCAAATGGCTAGAGCGATTTTAATAAATTTTGGTATGGAGTTAGCTGACACCCTGGATTAACACATAGGCTATAATTTATAAAGTTTAACGCGGCTATAACCGCGGGGCACAGCTTATTGTCTAATAACCACAAGCCGGGCAACCACCTCAACGCGCCTTAGAAGACGCACACTTTCATTCAATCGATTGGCAATAAAAAAAAGAAACATCGGTTTTATGTTTTGTTAATCAGTCGTTTCCAGTTTTCTTTTCCTGTTATCCTTTTCCTGATACGGTTAGTTAACTATTGAATCCATACCAAATGTTTTCCGGTTGAGTATCTATCTATTCAACCTATATTTTTGCTTATCCTCCAAATGTGGTAAAAATTGTTTCGATCCAAAAAATTATATACTTACTACATTTTGAACATAGCTGTCAGTTGTCAGTGACGCGTCATAGTAATGCACGTGTTATTACCACGCTTATCAATAAAAAAAATATGTCATCCTACTAATCACACTAATATTAAAAAGGCGAAAGTTTGCGAGGATCTCCACAATAGCCGTTCTTGCGCTACCCGCATCAAGCGACTTCCAGCGACCCTCACAAGATCATCGGTCCAGCTTATAGGGGGCCTGCCCACGCTAAGTGTTCCGGTCGGTGTTCGCCACTCGAGACGAGCCTTTCTGCCCCAGCGGCTGACGGCTCCACGAGCTATGTGCCCTGCCCACTGCCACATCAGCTAAATGAGGCAAAAGAAGTGTGCAACGATCGTGACAAATGAAAATCCGTTGCTTCTGCCTACCCGTCTGGGAAACTGGTTTGAGTCTTTGTATGTAGGTTAGTACATTTTTGGCGCCCCGTATAAAATACATCGGCTCATCGTTTTCTTGTATGGGGAGTTAATATCCTATATGTGTATTTGCATGTTAATTTATTACACGTTCTACAGATAAATCGAGAAAGTAAGCTCGTTAATGACGCCTGCTATTTATTTTTCACCTTGTATAGTATATCCTCCTGATATAGATCTTGAAACAGCACACGGTTCCTGCACTGTTAGTGTGACAAGAACCTCACTTACAGAACCAAACATGTTAGGTGCTTAGAGGTAAGATAAAATTGCTGAGTTAAGGTCGTAGGAAACAAACTTCTCATGAAATTGGCATTTTATTTATGGCAACATTTTAGAAAACTACAATAAGGTATTGTATAAAATGTTGCCATGGTAAAAGTAAATTATTGGCTACTTTCATAGCAAATAAAATTAGACTAGCAGTTCACATAACTACATTATGTAAAGTGGTGCTACTTCCTCAGTCTCTAACCGTATTCTGCATGTGTATGTAATATCAGATACAAACACAATTAGGTTAGTCTAATCCGGATCAGATGTGCATCAGGCGTGATATTTTACGCATAACTATGTGCATACATGAGCCAATTTCGAATAAGAATAATATACAAATCGGTACATACGTATATATATGGCCTTTGCGTCTGTTACAGACGATTTACGGCGCATTGTCTGAGAGACATTTCTTTTGGTGGCTAAACAAACCGATGTGAGAGCGACATAGCCTGCCGCAGGCCTGACAAGCGAAGTTTGCGGTGGTTGGTGCCGATCCGCTTTCATGTCGCTTCTGTCTCTTATCAGCAAGTACTCCGAACCAGGCAGTACCCATCACAGATCTTACGACCCTCCACTACACGTTTGCGCTATCAACTCTATTTTCAGCGAGCTTTTCCCAGGTACAGTGGTCATTTTTAAAAGCGGCCATATCCCGCTTGGTGCAGTCTTTAAAGCGAAGCAGAGGTCTACCGACATCGCGCTTCGCATTAGCTACCGCACCCAACAGAACACATCGTGGTATTCGAGTGGGTTCCATTCTGTGCACATGCCCCAACCAACGTAAAAGCTTCTGTTTAAGAAAAAAAATAACACTTAGTCGAAGACAAACTCCTCCTTAAAAATGAAATTATTTCTAATGATTATTTCTGATTAAATACGTTGCGAGGTATACCTAGCTTGGGACTATTCAACCCGTTCAAGCAATTTTTTTCTTAAACCTGCCAAATATACAATTCATCATTTTATATGGAATTAATTCTTCCTTCACTCTAATATTTTAAAAATTTCAGTTACTAAATTTGACCCAAGAATAAAAAATAAAACAAACTGGGTAAGCTAAATAAAACCGTTTAATATCTTCCTGGTCGAATTTATGCCGCGGCGGCCAATGAAGATTAGTCATCTGCGCATGTCATTTTATAGTGCACAAGTGTTTGCACAAACACAGGGGCACTTTCTATTCCGCCGCTCTCATGATCCGATGAGAAGACTAGCGACACGGCCGGAATGAGGTCAGGTCTCTCTGAGGCACGGGGGTGTGACACTGGAAATTCACCAAAATTCGGGCAGATACTGAGAATTTTTCCTAACAGAAAAATCCCAAAATCACTTTTTGGCCTGACCCGGGATTTGAACTCACAACCTGATTATTTGCGGTACCGCTAGACCACTAAAACTCCATTATTAACCGTACAATTAAGCTTACACCCCCCGTATATGCTGATTGGTACGAGGGGGGTATTGACTTAAAGATCTTCATTTATCCTTTCAAATACTATTTTACGCGCTTTTTAGCCAAAGAGAGTTTCAAGAGTAAGCAAAAAAAGTTTAAACACCCTCGCTTGATAAAGCGATAAACAAGTACAGTATCTTTCAAGGACCATCATAAATTCCACAGAAAAATTAATTCCGTCCAGTTTTTCGATAAAACTGTTGATAAGAACAATCTTTTTCCGCCTACCCTTCTGTTGCCCAAACTCCGTATCAAGGATCGCCAATTGGAGACCCTTTTCACGGCGCACTAAAACTTCTATGAAGGTAATTCGCGTCAATCTTCTTAAAAGGCGAAATAAAGGCTAACAGATTTCTTTTTAAAGTAGATTATTTGATTTTTATGGGATCTTAGGTCATTCGCAGGTCATATTATAGTGCACAAGTGTGTGCGCAAACACAGGGTCACTTTCTATTCCATCACTCTTATGCTCCGATAGGACGACTAGCGACACGACCGGAAAGAGGTGAGGTACAGGACCAACGGCTTAACATGCTCTCCGTACGGGCGTGTAATACCGCCAACTCCCAGACTTCGGGCTGGCACTGAAAAGTGATTTTTTACCAATAAATCCCAAAATATTTTTTGGCCTGACCCGGGATTTGAATCCAGGACCTCCTACCTACCTCCAGGACCTATCTACGGTTGAACATGCTACCGCTAGAATAACGAGGCAGTCGCTTTTATATTAATAACTTATAGATCTAAATTCTCCTGTTAAGGAGTACACCGCAAATTACCTAGTAGCTCCTCAAAGATATAATGATATTTTTACTCTCTTCGGCGCTTGAGAGAACCGATGCAAACTCATAATGACGAGGTCTTTTGAGAGCCAAGATTTCTATTGAATTAAATTTCTGCAGAATAGAGTATTAAGCGATGAATAGGAGTCTAGATTGCGAGAAAAATGACGGTAATAAGTTCTTTTTTAGAAGGCCTCTCAAAGGTTTTAGATATATGTATGTTCTCAGGGTGTAAACATATATGTACGACCAGTGGCGAAGAGTTCATATTATAATATGATATAATAATCTCGAGGGACATTATTCAGACACGGCCATCTGATCGCAAACTAATCAGAGCTTGTACTATGGAAACCAGATAACTGTAATATTTTTTTTATTTTTTTTTTTATATCAGAGGACGACAAACGAGCAAGTGGGTCACCTGATGGTAAGTGATCACCGCCGCCCATGGATACTCGCGACACCAGAGGAGTCGCGAGTGCGTTGCCGGCCTTTTAGAGTCAGCAAACAAGGGTTGCTGACCCTTCCCCCCACCCCAATGAGCTCTGGCGACCTTACTCACACTCGGAAACACAACATTAAAATTATTAATGTTATTATTAAGGAATATCTTCTGTAAGGTGGAGGTACTTCCCCAGTCGGGCTGCTCTTTGAGCGAATGAACGCTATGCCCATATATACTACTTTTCTTTTGTAAATACATACCTATATAGATAATTACACCTAGACTCAAGACAAACCGACATGTTCATGCATCGAAAAGCAATTACCAACCTTTTTTTTACGTGGGCAAATCCTTTATTGATCGTCCCGCCGCTGGGGTAGCGACGGGGTATGTCGGACTACCAGCCAGATGGTAGTGCTGAGTTTACCGACTAAAACCCCACGGTGTTCCTCAGCCACCAACAGACCTGACCACGGGATTCGACCACGCCAACCGGCTTTCGACAAACATGTCATTTGTAGTGCTTGTATATTAATTAATGCTATCCAAGAACGTCCTATATTATGGAATGCAAGGAATAAAAAATATTATCATCAATCGGTTATTATCGTACCGCGAATGGGAGGATTAGGCCAAATTAAATGGGACTACCGAGACCTGAGTATTTGATATTTAAGAAATTAATTTTCTAATAATATTCGTTTCCGTCCGTCCATGACAAATGCACACTGCCCACTAAACGGCGGCTTCGGTGGCGGCTCCGCGAGACAATTCGCGTGCACGAGGGACACAGCCGCCGCGTCGAACCGCATCGCATTGAATTCGCGTGTCATCGCTTGATAATCGCGTTCGCTTTTAACCGCCTACGTAGGACATAGCGTAAGGGCGGCTTCGGGCGCCTGAGAGCTGCTTCGGGCGATTTCAGGCTGCCTCGGCAACCGTAAGCACCCAAAATATTCTTCTTTACCTTAAGGATCCAAGTTTCTCTTCTTCTTCAGCAAGATGAACAATGAGAACTAAGTCCCAATTCACCGTTAGAAATACACACGCACTACTATTTTCACGTAACGTTACGACTGCTTCGTGATGTTTGATTTTCCGCCCGAACTATTCTGTGGCAACCCAAAATCAGCTACGGCGTCCTTAGGCGTGCTTACGACTGCCGAGGCAGCTCTCAGGCGCCCGAAGCCGCCGTAAGGCTCTCGAGGTCTACCGAGCCGCACCGATGCCGAGCGATAGTGGACGCCTGGCCTAAAGATCTAAGACGATTTTAAGGGCGTTTTGTGTAACAATAGCTCTGCGTTAGTCAAAAAGTCGCGAGCTTCTCGTCCGATTGAGGATAATCGATAGGAATGAAAAACTTTCTTATCGTATGGGCAGTGGTCACCCTAGTGTCAGACTTGTTCAAGCCGCCCATTAGGCCTCTGACATGGCTTAGCAACTGCTGTCCAGGGACCGTCCGGATACTCGTTGAACGGGTTTTTGAACGGGTATTTTTAAGCGCTTAAAAAATAAACCCTATGATACGAGTTACACCTTCGAACGGGTGTAATGAACCGCTTCCGAAAGGGTTACCCTTTCATACCCTGTAACACTGTAACAGGGTAAGCCATTCCAGCCAAGACATTGTAATATGCACTCTTTCGCATCGAAATTGGTTTGGTAATTGCATAAACACCACCGCGCGTGACATCTAGTCGCAATAATTTGGAATGTATTATTTTAAAGTTCAATTTTGCTTGTCGCTAAACATTGTAATATTAAATTTTTCGTGTCTGTTCTTGTTTATTGTCATAATTTCTTTTAATTTGGAACTCGGTAGGTAGGTACTACAGAATTAAGTAAAAGCAATTTAGCAGTTCTTTTTTTAAAGTATGTGTTACGCTTCGTTGGTCTACTGGTAGCGTCTTTAAACGTAGATAACGAGGTCCTGGGTTCAAATCCTGGGTTGGGCCAAAAGTGTCTATGGGATTCTTGCGTAAAAAGAAAAAATTCTTAGTGTCAGCCCAAAGTCTGGGAGTTGGCGGTATTATAGCCTCATGCCTCGGAGAGCACGTAAAGCCGTCGATCCTGTACCTGACCTTCCGGTCGTTCTGCTAGTCATCCCATCAGATAATGAGAGTGATGGAATAGATAGTGCCCCTGTGTTTGCACACACACTTGTGGTATGTCCCACTCACATGGCCAGTCTCCATTGAGAGTGGCCGCTGGGGCCGAAATTCGGCTAGGAGGACATAATTATATTATAACAAAGAATTTGATTTTCATTATGTTAAAGTTAAACCGTGGAGGCGTGGTGGCGTACACCGTTATTGAATAGATGCATCATCATCATAACCATCACCATTATCATCATATCAGCCGAAGGTTCTGCTGGGCAAAGTCCATTGCTTCCCAAAGATACTCCACAACTGCAGATCCTGCCTTGCCCGCATCCAGCGGCTGTCATCGACCCTCGCAAGATCATCGGTCCATCTTGTTGGGGGCCCCACGGTGCGTTTTCCGGTTCATGGTCGCCACTTGAGAAACTTTCTGCCCCAGCGGCCGTAGATTCTGCAAGCCACCCTGCCCACCGCCACGTTTGCTTGGCAGTTATTCAAGCTATGTCGGTTTTTATGATTTGCCTCTCTTGGTTGGATCTTGAGATTTGTGATTTGATCTCGGAGGGAAACTCCGAACATGGCGTACTCCATTGCTCTTTGGGTGACCATGTGCCGTTTTATTAGCCCCGTAGTGAGCGGCTACGTCTTGGTTCCCTAATTCATCAGAGGCAACACATACTAATCGAAGACTTTTGATTGGTATTTGGGACCAGAAGCTTAGCTTTCCGAACGCTGCCCAGGCAAGTTAGATTCTACAATTGATCTCCTACTCGAAGTGGACCTCTTACCTTTTTTTTGATAAGGCACGTCGAATGCCTACGCATGCCACCCGCAAAAATGTTTACGGATGGATGCGTCAGACTCGCACCGACTAAATCTACCTGCCGTGGGCTTCTCTTGGCGCCTGATGGGGGAGCCGTGGGAACGCGGGTATGTTGTTCCGGTGCACCCCTTATGCGAAAAGTTCCAGATGGTATGATGGTCCCACACGTACCCTGAGAGGGCTCTGGATTGTCCTCGCTATTTGCCGACTTCTGCCAGTCCAGCAGAGCGACTGCGCCACAAACAGATCGCTGTCTTCTTTTAGCTGGTAACATTGATTTCTATTACTGCCGCCGCGGCTCCGAGGGGGAGTTGGGCTACCGGTTGTAGCCGCCACCCCGACGCCTCCTCCGTCTGCGATCTCTCCCGTTCGCGCTCGGCGGCCTACTTTTGGAACATGACTGCCTCATAAAAGGAGACCACGGCGTGCCATTTAGAAGAGTGACCCACCAGCATTGCCCCTACGATTGCCGGCAGGGACAGATCCCGTCCGATTGAGATCTTGAGTCGCCTTTTGGCCACCCGGGCCGGGCACTCAGCGAGAGTGTGTTGGGCAGACTCCTTTCCACCCAGGCCTTGAGGTGAGGTAGGGTGGAACCGACGGCACGCTGGCGCGCGTTTAGGCGTAACTCTAGCCGTGCGCGCCAGTGCACTAATTCGTGTCGGTAGTCATCCCGTCGGTACTCAATGAACGTTTCTTCTGGCGCCCTCCCGTTCTCTTTGCGCACGCGCAAAGAGAACGGGATGCAGAGTCGCGAGTGCAGAGTCCCTTACCTTAACTGGAATGGGTGCAACCTGAATGTTCAACATGATATTCGTCTTATCCATGTTCATTTTGAGAACCACTAGTAGAGAGACCCTTCTGAAGTCTTCGAGCATTGTACCGAGGTATTTCAATGTTTCAGCCATGATTACGAAGGTGAGGGATGTATTCGCCATTGAGATTGATGCCAAAGCCTTTCAGTCCAGGAGCTTAAAGACATCTTCCAATGCAGCGATGAATAGTTCTGGAGATGGAGATGTTATATCCCCCTGTCTCACGCCTCGCTGCAATCGTATAGGTTGCGAGTTCTCATACAAACACTTTAACACCTCGTCATACCGGTAGTTAATTTGGAATTTTGGAAAGATCACAGTACATCCAGGTTTCGATTCAATCAAACGCTAAGCATAATGGCTGGATATATCCACGGTCTTCTGAATAACTTGCCGCTGCGTATGTATGTGGTATATGGTACTAAAGCATTTTCGGCGACCGGCTTGTTCAGGAGGGTGGTTGACGTCAAACCTGTGCGTGAGACGATTCGTAATGACTCTCGAAAACAACTTGTAAACGTGGCTCAGTAACGTGATGGGTCTGTTATTTTTTCAAAGGGTTTTTATCGCCCTTATTGAAGAAAGCACTACCACACCAATATGTGCCATCCTTGTGACGTTTGACCTTTTAGTATGACGAAGTTAAATAACTTCTGAAAAGATCGTAGGATTGGTATACCATCCGCCTTAAAAGCTCTATTGTAACTCTGTTATCACCAGGAGCCTTATTGTTCTTAAATTGTTTAAGCACCACGCTAATCTAATCTTAAAAGGTCTTTAGGCATTAAGTTACAATATTTCAGACAAGGCCAAGTTAGTCAGTTAGAAATTTAGCTGTTTGGAAAATTTTAAAACAACAATCAGGCATTTCCTAAAAGATTAAGTTTGAGAGGTGTTGAATTATTTTTCAATCACTAGTAACAACGGCAGTTATTATAAAAAAATTACAAGTTTGTTGGCAGATCATTGCTCTAGAATAATAGAAGATATTGATTGAATTGGTATGATCTAAGACTAAAATGTTGGTGACTGAGAGATATGTAAATACTATAACTATTAATACAAACGTCCATATCTTTATTAATGTAATCAGAAATGAACACGCTGTTAAAGCTAATAACTTGCAATTTACTTGCAAGAGCGGCGGTAACCTTCTTTTTATCGAAAAACGTTATAACATCTCAATATTTAGAAAAACAGGTCAAGTGCGAGTCGGACTCGCCCATGAAGGATTCCATAGCAGTAAGTATTTCAGTTGATTAAATGAAAGGTAAATTGCGGTTTACGATATAGGACGTCTTAAAAAAATCTACTTACTAGATTTCGATCAAACCAATTTTCAGTGGAAGTTTGCATGGTAATGTACATCATATATTTTTTTCAGTTTTATCATTCTCCTATTTTAGAAGTTACAGGGGGGACACATTTTACTACTTTGGAAGTGTCTCTTGCTCAAACTATTCAGTTAAGAAAAATATGATATTAGAAACCTCAATATCATTTTTGAAGACCTATCCATAGATCCCCAACAATTACGGGTACGATGAAAAAACCATTAGCATCAGTTCTATGTATGTTATTTTGGGGAACCCCCAAAATTATTGTTCTTTTTCTATTTTTGTGCGAAAATCTTAATGCGGTTCACAGAATACATCTACCAAGTTTCAACAGTACAGCTCTTATATTTTTGGAAAAAAGTTAGTATAGGCTGTGACATACGGACGGACAGACAGACAGACATGACAAATCTATAAGGGTTCCGTTTTTTGCCATTTGGCTACGGAAGCCGTATAATTGATTGTCCTACTAGATTGTCATCCATTTGTCAAATTCTAAGGCCATTGGTTTCTGTAAAAGATATATGAGATAGCCAGTTTGTCATATTTTCATACGACTTCTTGGCACAAAAAAACAGGCAGTTGCCTTAAGCCAATTAATGAGGCCACAGAAGCCGTATTATTATTTCAACTATATTTGCAAATAAATTAGTAACTAATATGAAATTACGGTAAAGAACTTTATTGAATACAGAATTAGTCTTCGAAAACTTGTACCTAGGTGGTCGCCTAAATGTATTTTTATCAGACCAAGATTGCTGTCTATATATGAAATATATAGACAGTTACATAACCTAAGATTGCTTGACTCTGAAAATTCTTAAAGTGATAATATTCTTATGATAATGAACATTTTAGTCACGTCAATGATGTTTTAGAATACCCATAATATATCAGTTCATTTTATACAATAATTTAAATAATAATAATATCCAGGGACATTATTTAAACACGGCCATCTGATCCCAAACTAAGCAGAGATTGTACTATGATAACCAGATTACATATACTACTATTCTTTTGTGAATACATACCTACTTATATAGATAATTACACCCAGACTCAGGACAAACAGACATGTTCATGCACACCAATATCTGTCCTAAATAGAATCGAACCCACGAGCTCCGGCGTGAAAAGCAAGCATTTGCCAACCATGCCAACACGCCCGTCAATTATTTCATCGTCCTCATGTCAGCCAAAGTACGTCCACTGCTGGACAAAAGCCTCCCCAAAGAATGGGAGCTTGGCAGACCCCCAGAGCCCCATAGCTTGGCAGACGGGTTGGCGATAGAAAGTTTGATGGTCATAGTTCATAGATAAACTCTGCTGCCGGTTCTCTGGTAGGTATGCCCTCGGTCGATTTCTGCGCCCCCTACGTGATAAAATGGGGTGATGATATCCTATGCCATCACCACACAGAAAAATATTATAATAATTATTAACAAAATATAATCACATCATACAGATTGTCACAAAATTAAGATTAAAGTAAGTAAGTTCTTTAAATAACACGTTAATTATTAGCTCGACTATTTGTCGTCACTAAACTTTCAAATTTAAAATATAAAAAGTCGTTCGTTCGTCAAATTTGTTGTACCTACCTAAAAGTAGTTAGGCAATGAGGCACCGCACGGGTGCGAGTATACCTACTCCCATCTACACGCTGCTAAGTTGATTGGGTAATTCAGGTTAACTCGAATAAAACCATTTCAAGAAGGTAAGCTATTCAAGGGCTTAAGTCATTGAAGGGGTTAACCCCTTCCCGGGGTTACCATAAAAAATGTGTTAACCCTTTCACTGGGTTTCGAGGCTGTAAGTCAATCAAAGGGTAACACTGCGATACGAGTTACCCAATGAACGGGTTACCCTATCAAACGGCTTAACTCAGAAGCGGGGTTGTCCGGTCCCTGCTGCTGTCTAATGATGGACTTCGTTGCTTGCTTTGTTAAGTTGTCGGTCCCGGTGGTAGCACCGGGACCGACAACTTAACGAAGCACGGAGTCGCTCAGAAATTAAACCACTGGCGGTTACCCATCTATGGCCAGACCGCGAGCCTATTTGCTTAACCTCGCCAATCACTTACAGACCAAGGGCTCTACCGGCTAAGTCGACGAACATCGATATCTTAAATGGCGTTCAAATAAATAAAGGTTAAAATGACTTAATCAATCGTTAAAACGGCTTCCATGAGCATATGTGACGTCATAAATGGTCCGGAATCGATTTTCAACGTTGAAGCTGATTTAACGATTGATTAAGTCATTTTTAACCGTTATTTATTTGAACGCCATTTAAGAAATCGATATTCGGCTACTTAGCCGGTAAAGCCCCAGTGAGATCTTCAAATATAGCCTTATAGTAGTATATTTATTGTAACTTTTATTATTTACTGTAAATATCTATCGGAACAGACTCACGTCTGTGTTATTAAGGACGAATATTGAGCAAAATATTGATGTTATAATAATAGTTACTAGTCGTAATAATAACGCTAATGTCGACGACATCTCAAGGTTATTGCTGATTATTGAAATGTGTACATCTTCACTTTTACTTTTACTATAGTTGTACGGATTTTTACTTATGTTTAACAAGCATCGGTGGTTCAGTGGTAGAATGCTCGCCTGCCACGCGGGCGGCCCGGGTTCGATTCCCGGGCGATGCAGTTCTTTTTTACTTTTGTTGTTGTTTTGCTTGTGTTGAACAAATCTTTCTGACGTACACTTCTGACAAACCTTTTCCGATCAATGTTTCAGTATTTATCATCATCATATCAGCCGAAAGACGCCCAGAACTAGACAAAAGCCTCCCCCAACGATCTCCACAATTACCGGTGTTGCGCTATCCGCCTCTAGCGACTTCCAGAGACCCTCACAAGATCATCAGTCCATCATGTGGTCGCCACTCGAGAACCTTTCTGCCCCAACGGCCGTCGGCTCTACGAGCTATGTGCCCTGCCCACTGCCACTTCAGCTTGGAAATTGTACGGTCTATGTCGGTTACTTTCGCCTGCGGACAATATATGAAGATAAAAATATATATATACTGATTCTCCGCTTTCTGGTATAGAAACAATCCAACTTCCTGTTGAAAATGTTTCTTGACCATTTTCCGTAAATATGTTGCATGAACCATACGGAAGAAGACCACGTAGGTACTCGTAGAACATTCTCTGACCAAATCACAGATGTTCTCAAGAACGGCTAGGTAAGAAGTATCCTAAGCCGGCGAGCATGTTTGAAGTATATAATGACCGTAAACGGGGTAAAAGAGGTGTGCTAAGAACGTGACAAATGGAAATCCGTTGTCTCTGCCTACCTCTATGGGAAACTGGCGTGTGTCTATGTATGTATGTAACCGTACAAATGTTGAATGAATGAAATTGATTCCCAGTGATATATTTTTTGTAGTCAATATACTGCAGTTACCACTGCTCGCATCGCAAAAATATTAATGGCAAAGTGTCAACAAACATTTCCAATATGAAGAATTCACGAAGAAATGGATTGAAATTGATTTCTTTTGTATTGTATTCAGATTTTCAAATGAAGTCAAGCCTGAAGTTTTGTGGAGTTTTTCCATTTACTTTTTTACGGAATGAGAAATAAAAATATTACGTATCCATACATCAAAGGAAAAATGCACATTAATTTTGTTTGGATTTATTTTCAAACAGATTTTTTACTAGAAGAAGTTACCACAAGTTTCTGCAGATGACGTTATACGAATTGTTTAAGCTTCATCTGAAAGAAGTTATTAAAAAGAATGCCATTCTTCTCATAATTACGTAGTCGTCGTAGTTCAATGTCGATATGGGGAAAACCCGTGTTCTAAAAGACTTTGGTTTATAAGTCAACTCCCGTGAATTTTGGAGATGGCTCTTATGACTCGATCGTCTCCTAACAAAGCAGACTTTTAGCGGAAACTGCAGTCTCTTGAATCAAGATAAAGCCTTTTGCAATCAAATAACTCTAAAAGAAACGTGAGATAAATGTGAATTATCTTTGAACAGATCCAGTTAAGAATGCTACCATTCATACCATTGCTTTAATACAAAAAATGCAAAGCGTGGGTAGTTTTATATTTCTAATTACAATCTGCATTATTTGCGTGTAGCAACCACACAAACGCAACAATTACCGATGGTAAGGTAGACAATTTGTTTATAGATTATTTCAAAAAATTGTTGTATGTTTTCGAGCTGCCATCTCCCTTTATAAGGCCTCCAAGCACTATGCAGTTAGCCGGAATGCGGCCAGCCGTCAGCAATCTATATTGCTGAGCGTCTGCCGCATCACAATGCGAATAAAAACTACTTTCGCGTACAAATATCTGAGTACGGTCAGCCGCACGGCCGGCCGCATTGCGGCTAGCCGTATAGTGCGTAGGAGGCCTTAAGGCATTCCTGAATTCGGCGCAGGATATCAAAAAGCCCCAAAAGAATATTAACCCGTAATCGGCCAACGTCCCTCTGTCAACTGCGGACGCCAACTTGTCGACCGACCTTTTTCAATTATTCAAATTTCAAACAAATTGATTGTGTGGTGTACTGGTCGTTACATACATAGCAATGTATAGACCATCGCATGTTCGACCTGAAAATATTTCAAGGTCAATTTTTACACTATGTCAATTTTTAATAATAATAAAATAATACATATAATAAAAACGTAGGAAAGTCAAAACTGTACATTGAATATTTTTGGGGCATGATCTACAATCGAAATCGAAGCCAAAAATATAGTTTTTAAAATTTGTGTCTGTTGGCATTAATATTACTAAATATCGGGTCAACATATCGGCTACATATTATCACGCTATTACCTAAATTTAACGCGGGTTTAACCGCGGGGCACATCTAGTTTTTAGTAATATTTAGGTTATTAGTATAGTATATGTAGGGTAGATTTCCTCCCAGGGTACGTGTCCCGACCATCTGGGACATGGCGCAAAAGGGGGGTACCGGAGCAACAAACCCGCGTTCCCGGGACTCCCCAATCAGGCGCCAAGAGAAGTCCACGGCAGTTAGGTTTAGTCGGTGCAAGTCCGACATGGGTATGTCGGATCTGCGGGTGGGTACCCGCAGACACTTTTTGCGGGTGTCATGCGAAGGCATTCCCCCTGCCTTAACAAAAAAAAAAGTTAGATTTATTGCTTTTATAAAAGTAATTAAAAATAAAATTATATGATGTAAATTAATAAAAATATACTACCGGAAAATAAAGATAACGCAATGTTTTATTAAAGTATCAAGGTATTGCCTAACAATGTAAGACGCTTGGCAACTAATAAATTTATGAAGTTTGAATTCAACTTGAAATTTTATCTAAATAAACTCTAAAGCCTACGTAACCAGACGCTGTCAAAGAAATGTCAACCGTCCCCCGAAATAACACCTCCTTGCGCCTTTACAGACAAAAACAATTTCATCGTCATCATTAATTCAAAGGTTCACATTTAATGGCTCAACAATAGAAATCATTCAAAGGCTGCTTGGTATTTACACTGACAGGAATATAAACTGGAAATCTCATGTCAAACACTTAGAACCGAGAAATTATCTAATTTACCTTTCGAGAAAAATAAAATAACAACCGAACTTTAAACAGCGCTAGTCACATACTATGCCTACACTTACGCGTGGCTTAGCTACGTCATTATACTGTGGGGAAATAGCACATACGCACCAACAATCATAGAGAATACAGACAGTTGTAAACCCCACGTCCAGAAACACTATAAACAGCGCTAGTTACATACTATGCCTACACTTACGCGTGGCTTAGCTACGTCATTATACTGTGGGGAAATAGCACATACGCACCAACAATCATAGAGAATACAGATAGTTGTAAACCCCACTTCCAGAAACACTATAATCAGCGCTAGTTACATACTATGCCTACACTTACGCGTGGCTTAGCTACGGCATTATACTGTGGGGAAATAGCACAGACGCACCAACAATCATAGAGAATACAGACAGTTGTAAACCCCACGTCCAGAAACACTATAAACAGCGCTAGTTACATACTATGCCTACACTTACGTGTGGCTTAGTTACGGCATTATACTGTGGAGAAATAGCACATACGCACCAACAATCATAGAGAATACAGATAGTTGTAAACCCCACTTCCAGAAACACTATAATCAGCGCTAGTTACATACTATGCCTACACTTACGCGTGGCTTAGCTACGGCATTATACTGTGGGGTAATAGCACAGACGCACCAACAATCATAGAGAATACAGACAGTTGTAAACCCCACGTCCAGAAATACTATAAACAGCGCTAGTTACATACTATGCCTACACTTACGCGTGGCTTAGTTACGGCATTATACTGTGGGGAAAAAGCACAGACGCACCAACAGTCATAGAGAATACTCTTAACCCTTCCTTGCATATATATTTATGATATTTGCATTTCTTTACGAAAGTATCAACATATTTTCACAAAAGGAGAAAATAGACACATTGCGCAATAACAATTTAATAATACCATATTAAATAATAATTTGAAATACCTCCGACATTTAATAGTATTCTACTAGTCAAGGTCCTTTCATTTAATATCCACATTGAGGGAGTTACAAAAGAAATACACAATTCGCCATATTCTGATAGCGGCCATCTTGGACCGTTTGAGAGCGACGGTGCCACAGACAGACAGCCACATACAGACAGACAGATATCGACGTCAAACTTATAAAATCCCACTTTTTGCATCAGTTACCAATGCAAACAAACAACAAACTTACCAATTTCTAAAGTAAATATTCATGCAACAAGTAAGTACTTTAGTAATTTCTATAAAAATATAACAAGTTACCCGAAATAATTAAAAGTGAATCTATTTTTATTATTATTTATAAATAAATCTATTTATTAATAATATTTTTTGGCGTTCGCAGTTTGATAACGCTGCTGCCCGTTCTCTGGTAGGTATTCCCTCGATTTCTACGCCCCCCACGGGATGAGATGGGGTGATGATAATCTGTGCCGTCACCAAACAGGAAAGCCATATTTATCACATATAATAAAACCAAATATATCTAGCACATATTTCTTCGGAAAAATGATATTCATCGCCGTCAACACAGTCAGGGATTAAAATGAGTAAATTTGTTTGTATGGGAAAATGGTTGGTTGAGAATGGCTCTTAAACAGTTTAATTTTGTTACACAAACGATTTTATACTCGTTGTGTACGTACAAAATGTTATTTCGTATAAAAATAACATTATCCAAGTAAACCTCTCTCTCAAAACCTCTTAATTCCAAACCAATTCCGCTGGAATTTGGCAAAAATCTTGCGCTCAAAGACCTTTCATTACGTGATTGGGACTAAAACGGGGGACTTAAATAAATAAACGTTTCTAAAGTGAAATCATTAAACAAAATGTTTATTTATTCGTGTCAAAGCCTTAAGCCACTTGATTTACCAACGACCAAGCGGAGACCTGGATAGATGTATCGTATTTTTTAATTTTTTTTTTTTGATTTCCTAACATTGTGGACTAGATGATTGAGTCTATTTGTAGGTATGGAACTTGGTAAAGGTTTTTTTTTTATTTCAAAATGGTATTATTGTATTTAATTGTTTTAACAGTAACAATCACAGACATTTTAAGAGTTAAGAGAATACTTAAAGAAAGATAATAACTATATAATAGTACTATTTGGTCCTTCTAGAAGTTTATAGACTTAATAAAATACATATATGATGCAATCCATAATATATGTGTTATTCGGATATATAAAAAAAACTTCATTATAATTTATAAAGTTTAACGCGGGTAAGGCACAGCTAGTTTATTGTAATATAAAGGAATATAACAAAAGAAGATATTAGTCTGGACCGGATCTAGTAGCACATTTTAGCTTGCTAAAAAAACATAGTATAATTTCAATTAAATATTGCACATTTTCTAATTATTTGGCTCATTGATTTTAATAAATTGCTGATTTGACTAAAACGTGTTAATTATTACGGAAGTTTGTGTAAAATAAAATATTAATTATCTTTCAATTTACCATAAAACATGTTGATTTTGACTTGTAATTTTAGAGTATGTTTATATTTTTATTGTTATATTTATTAAAATTCTTAGTAGCTCTATTTTGTCTTCCGTAAGTTGTAGCAAAAGTAATTTAGTTCGTCATTGATTTGATTACCTGTTTTTTTCATTTAATGTTGTAAACAAAGTCTATATAAATGGCAACACAAGTGCCGACGAGCAGTCATCACTGAGCTACGAAGGACGTTGGTTGTCAGAGTGATAAATTGTGTTTACGTAATAAAGTTATTATTGAAGAACAGTTTTGTGTTTTAACTTCGGGAAAATTTTAACACACACTAATTCATGTATAATAATAATAATATCCTGGGACATTATTCACACACGGTCATCTGATCCCAAACTAAGCAGAGCTTGTACTATGGAAACCAGTTAACTGATATAGTACATATACTACTTTTCTTTTGTAAATACATACTATATAAGTATGTATTTACAAAAGAAAAGTAGTATATGTAGTATATTATAGATAGTTTAGTTATATAGATAACTTACACCCAGACTCAGGACAAACAGACATGTTCATGCACATAAATATCTGTCCCGGGTGGGAATCGAACCCACGATCTCCGGCGTGAAAGGCAGGGTATCTACCAACCACGCCAACAGGCCCGTTGTTGTTGTTGTTGTTGGATACGAGGCCATAATTACAATACTCACTTACCGTAAACTCTAGAGGGTGCATGTGATGGCAATGTTGGGTTATTTCCATTACATGCAGCACCAACTTGTAGTATATACACCAAACTTCCAGTTTAGAACAGGATTTTTCATTTTATTTTATCAACTTAATAATAAAATGACCCAACACGGTCAGTTCCAGAACTGATCATATGATTAGTTCCAATCTAAATAGTAGTTCACCTCTACTTTTAACGTTATTGATTATATTAACAACAAGTAACTTATTGCTTGATTTTAGAAGGCCTTAATTCTAATATCAAACAATAAGTTACTAATAAGTAAGTATAAGTATAGTACCATCCGTTAGACCGTGTCAGGACACGGTCTAACGGATGGTACTATACTTATACTGTCAATCGCGTTTATTGGTTAAGACTTTGGGTTTCAGACGTAGCCCATAAACGCGATTGACAGAATAAGTGCAGTGTCATGCATTAAACGGTATCTGAACCTTAATTCTAAACCCAAACAAAAAGTAACTTCTAGTTAATTACTGACTTTAAAAATAAAAGGAATAGACAATGCATCTTGGCTTTAAGCCAAATTAGGTAACTAAATATATGTACTACGCCAGCAATAACAGAAAAGTAAATTTATTGTATTGCCTGTTGCATACAATAAAATTGAAACAATAAATAGCAACTTAAAAGTTCTTTTATTACTTGCGACTTGTTGCTCAGTAATTCTTTGCACATTTTCATGAGATGAGATCGTATAAAATGTAAAAGTAAATATTGTATCGCTTTTACAGTACAAAATAGTTAAGAGACGTTATATCTAGTTGAAACTTTTGCATTACTTTTCCATAACTGGCTATAACTAGTTTATTATATCGTTATGGAAAATAAAAATAGTCAAATATAACTACAAAAAAGAACGAAAATATTCGCATGTCTCTGTACACAAACAACTTAAACCTTATGTAAGCATCCTGTATGTACAGACGCCAGCACATCCAGCTACCCAAATCTGTCAAATTTCTTTAATAGATTTTCAACTTTATCACAAAAGCATAAGGTTCACTTACAATTGGGAAAATTTGACTGATTGGGTTAGCTTGATGTGCTGGCGTCTGTACCACGTTTTTAAGCGAAAGAAATATTTACTTAATTACAAACATGACCCACGCTGGAGGCAACCGTCTTTTTTTCGAACCTAGACTGAAGCAGATGTAGCCTCTTAATGGAAACGACATGTGAAAGAAGAGAGATTCTTAAAGGTTGGCTGCCATATTCGTAGGTGCCATTATTAGTTTTATTAATCTATCGACTCAATTTCCTGGGTCACCCAGAGGATGTTTCTATACTTAATTATTACCGGCCGGTTGACGTGGTTGTCAGATACTTGCCTTTCACGACACAGGTCGTGGGTTCGACTCCCACCCAGGACAGATATTTGTGTGCATGAACATGTGACCCAAAGTCTATTTATCATCTAAAGTATGTATATATGGCCTTTGCGTCTGTTACAGACGATTTACGGAATTACCAACGAAATGTAGTATATGTAGTATATTAGTTATCTGGTTTCCATAGTGCAGGCTCTGCCTAGTTAGGGATCAGATGGCTGTGTGTGAATAATGTCGCAAGATATTATTATTATTATAAATAGTAGCCTTTACCACTTTGACTAAATTACCAGCTTGTATTCGAGGGCTGGTACTTTAGTCCCCAAAGGCAAGAACTAGAGTCGAATCTCTGTATTCTATTTTGACTTGTAAACGCTCAAACTGACAAACTGCAGCTGCAAAGTTTTATAGAACTTTTTTCGAGAACAAGCAATACTTAGGAGTTGAAGAGAAACAGAGAAATATCAAAAACATACATAAATGCTGCCACACACATCACAACATAGCCGAGGAAAGGGTCAGCCATTACTCCACCGCTGCCAAAGTGACGTCATTATAATTTATTACGGTACACGATCACATACTTTGATGTGGACAAACATTATAAATGGGCTGGACATTATAAATATTGGCCGTCTGATGTGACCAAAGTGGGTAGTAAAAGTTTGTTCATTAGTGGTACAGTTATTTTGCTGGAAATTGCACAACATATTTTCTTTTATTACAGAGCTAGTGAGACGATTAAAGAGAACAAAACCCTATGAACTAGTGTTGTGATTAGTGAATTTAGTGATTAGTGATAGTAATAATGTAATTATAAAGAACACATGAACAAAGGGTCTTCCCCTTTTTTTTTTGATAAGGCAGGGGGAATGCCTTCGCATGCCACCCGCAAAAAGTGTCGGCGGGTGGGTATGTCGGACTTGCACCGACTAAACCTACCTGCCGTGGACTTCTCTTGGCGCCTGATGGGGGAGTCCCGGGAACGCTGGTATGCTGCTCCGGTAGCCCCCTTTTGCGCCATGTCCCAGATGGTTGGGACACGTACCCTGGGAGGGCTCCTTTGGATTGCCCTCCCCTATTGCCGACTCCTGCCAGTATGGCACAGCGACTGCGCCACAAACAGATCGCTGTCATCCCGGAGCCGCTTGTACGTGGCGACAGTAGAGGACACTTCTCACACTGCCGCCGCGGCCCCGAAGGGAGTGGGGCTAACGGCTGCCGCCGCCACCCCGACGCCTCCTCCGCCTACGAGCGGGATCGGCTCGTTCCCGATCCCGTTCAGCGGCCTCCTTCTGCAGCAAAACTGCCTGACAGACCACGGCGTCTCATTTGGTGGAGTCGCCAGCCAGCATCGCATACACGACTGCTGGCGGCGAAAGATCCCGTCCGATCTCAGCAACCAGGACTCGTCTCTCGGCCTCCCAGCCCGGGCACTCCTCCAGCGTATGCTGGGCCGAGTCCAGGTCGCTCCCGCAATGGTGACAGTGTGTCGTCACTTCTCGGCCGATCCGGCACAGATACTCACCGAAACACCCGTGTCTGGTGAGTATCTGAGTCAGTCTGTAGGTGACGTAACCGCCCATCCTTCCCACCCAGGCCTCGAGGTGAGGCAGGATAGCACCGACGGCACGTTGGCGCGCGTTCAGGCGCAACTCAAGCCGTGCGCGCCACTGTGTTAGTACGCGCCGGTGTGCATCCCGCCTATAGGCAACGAGCGTCTGCTCTGGCGCCTCACCGCTCTCCCGGCGGACGCAGATCTCGGTGTAAACCGTCGCATCGACTGCCGCCAGGAGATCAAACGGTGGAAGGCGCGCCAGGAGTGTCACCGCCTCAAAGGATACCGTTCGGTATCCTCGTGTGATCCGTATGGCTACCACACGCTGCAGGCTGTTCAAGATAGCTCTGCAGCGGGAGGCGCCCGTCAGGCGTTCAGACCCGACGGGCGCCCCATAAAGGACCATGGATTGCACGACACCTCCGTAGAGGCGGCGAACTTCTTCTCTGGGACCCCGAGGTTCGGCAAAAGCCGGTGCAACTCTCCGGTTACCCGGCGCACTCGGGAGGCCAGACGCTCGAAGTGCTCCTCGAAGCCCCATCGGCTGTCTAGGGTGAGACCCAGGTACTTCATGTACCGCCCCACCCTGACCTCTGCGTCACCTACACGCATCGACATACTGGGTGGTTGCTCCCTACGGCGTAAACCGTGGAACCATAGCGCCTCGGTCTTGTGAGGCGCTACCCGAAGCCCCAGTCTCATTATTGCCGCGACGACACATGCGACACCGAGTTTGGCGAGCCGTACCGCCCGCTGGAAGCTTACCTCCCGGGCTATGACGAGCGTGTCGTCCGCATAGCAGACGACGCTCACCCCGGGAGGGAGGCTTATCCGCAGGACCGCATCGTACGCGAGGCTCCATAGCAGAGGTCCTAACACGGACCCCTGAGGAACCCCGCAGGAGAGCTCCCTCTGGAACTCAGTCCCGTTCCGACCGACGAATTTAATCGTCCTGTCGCGCAAATATGCCCCGACTATACCACGGAGATAGGGAGGCACGTTATGATGGACCATGATGGCCTCCCGTATCGCCCGCCAGGGGATGGAGTTGAAGGCGTTGACGATATCTAAGCTCACCGCCAACGCCATCCCCCCGCCCGAACGGCGAGCTCCGACAGGGCGCGGACGCGGTTGATCGCGTCCAGCGTCGAACGTCCCTGCCGGAAACCGAACTGGCTGTCCAATAAGTCGGGGCCAACGCGCGACAGATGCTCGCTGAGACGGGGGGCTATGACGCGCTCGAAGAGCTTGCCCGCCTCGTCCAGCAAGCAGATTGGTCGGAACGCCGAGGGAGAATCGGCGGTCCTGCCCGGCTTCTGCAGAAGCACTAGCCTTGCCTCTTTCCAGCAGGTGGAGAACACGGCACTACGGAGGCAGCTGGTGAACAGTTGCCTCAACCGGTCCCCCAGGACTGCCAGGGCGCAAATCCACGCCCTGCCCGGTATCCCATCCGGACCAGGGGCGGTGTTTCGGGCCGCAAGTCGCCGTACTGCTCGGTCCAACTCCCCCTCCGTCACCTCCAACTGGTCGTCCCAATCGTGGTACGACGGTGACGGAGGATCCGAGAGACTGTCCTGGACCCTAGAGAAGAGGGTGTCCACGACCCTCTTCAGGAAATCCGGGTCCAGGGTACTCGTCAACGGAGAGACCCACGGTCTGAGCTTGCCCAGTACCATTAAAGTGTCTTCCCCTTAACAAATATGCCTAAGAAAAGTCGGTGAACTGATTCTTAGAATTAATTATGTTTATGTAGAGGTGAACGTTAATATAAAATTACTTATTAGTCTCTAGACTAGATTGTAATACATATAAAGTACTATACTTGGTACTTTCTTAAATAAAAAAACTTGTGTGTACTTATGTACACGCGTTAGAAGTTATACTTCTTAATATACAACTTGAACATAGTTATCAATTTTCATACCACCTAGAACTAACTTCATGCTGTTATTGATGCGCGCGCATCGTAAAAATCACTGTCATACCACCTAGAACTAACTTCATGCTGTTAAATTTTTTGGTATCGGTGTACGCGCGCATCGTAAAAATTCACTCTCATCATTTTTCTCCATCGCGCCAATAGAAGTATAACTTCAATAAAAAATAAATACTTTCTTAATGATGCTTGAAACACGAAGAACGAAGCAGTAGTAGGTATCTGAAAGGCAGGTTAGTTATGTAGAAACTTAATGACTCAGTAATTGCTCCATATTTAATCGGAACTTATTTAAACCGTGATGATGTAATGTTATATATAAATAATAAGAGAAATCTTAACTTACAGTAAACGAGGCAAAATAGGTGTGCAAAGATCGTGACAAATGGAAATCCGTTGTCTCTGCCTACCCCTCTGGGAAACAGGCGTGAGTCTATGTATGTATGTAAGAGAAAACTTCCCAACTACAAGAACTATAAATCCAAATTGTGGAGCAATTTTTTTTGTTATTATTATTTATACCAGTTATTTTTATAAATACTTATCCATACATAAAAACTATATTTACATAAATGTCTTCGTTGTTTTAGCGATAGTGTCCTGATTTAGGGATAATGAAAACCTGGGTTACATTACATTCTCGAGAAAACCAAACAGTAGTATTGGGATTTTTCTGCCAAGAATACATTTCCACGCACTTGATTGCAGCAATCTAGCGGTATGACATCCCAATGCCTCAGTGAGCACGTAAATTTGTCGGTATCTCCCCGGTCGTGTTCTGCTTGTTTACAAAAAACGCACCTACAAATATACCTAGACATAAAAGTCATAACTCTCCGTTCCCTATTCAGTTAAAATACCAATGAAGAAATCTAGTCTCTTATATTGTTACATTTATCTATACTAATAATATAAAGAGGTAACATTTGTGAGTTTGTGACTCTGTGTGGTAATCTCTGGATCTGCGGATTAGCTGCGGAGGTATTTCTGATCCGGTATGACATGGCAACCTTCAAGAAGCGAGCCTATTCTTTTCTTAAAGGCCGGCAACGCACTTGCAGCTCCTCAGGTGTTGCGAGTGTCCATGGGCGGCGGTGATCACTTACCATCAGGTGAACCACTTGCTCGTTTGCTATCCTATTAAAAAAAAATCTACTGAACCGATTATTGTGGAGTGTGTGGATAAATAAAAATTATGATTCATCATCATAATTTTTATTTATCCCGACGCGGGACAAACGGGCAGGGACAAAATAATTTATCGCGCGGAACGAAGTCCGCGGGCACTGCTAATATATACATATATTTATATATGTACCACGTGAATTTCTAGGAGAAACCTTATTTGTAAGCATTAGTATTCTAGTATTAGTAGTAGTATTCTAGTATTAGTAGTAGTATGGTTAGTGCTCATAACCGGATTATGGCTATGGCGACCAATCTTACTAGTGACTAGCCAACTAAGTGGCTTCAATTATCATGCAGGAGTGTGTAGGTAAACAACGCAGCTCTCCCCTTTTGTCTCTGATTTCCCTCAGTCATAATCTAACGGGACTATTCGACGCGGCTGACGGAGTTCACCATATCATTTTTTTTTGGAACGAAGTTCCTTATCGCGCGTTGTGAAAGGGGGCTAGACGGAAAAAAATCTTATGAAAAGTTGTCACGACACTTTTTGCAGCTATGCGGCGTGCGCATGTTTCTCTCTCTTATAGAAAGCAAGCCAGATATTTTCATTTCTACTTCGCATTGAACAGTGTGGTGTCGCGACGATTATTTTTGTTGAGTGTATACAGGTTTTTTGTACATAATAAATAATAAGATATAACTTCGTTCCATCCGGGTGTCCCTTGAGACCTCTCAAGTTTTTTTTGTTTTCGGGGTGGAAAATCCTGCATGGATGTCCTCCGCCTTGGGTGAGGCGGAGGGGTCTGTTAGACTCCTACTGACTAAAAACCACCCCGGTGTTCCATCTCACAGCTGCGCCGGGGGTCGCGGGAACGTACGATACTTCCGCAACCCCCGGCTGGTGCTAACCGATGACTGCGGGCCTCCTCGCATTAGCGGGGAGAGTATATCATTACATCCTAATCTAACATTTGTGTTAAATAAATATGAATATTTCCATCGTGGTTAAACTTAGGCGGCCATTGGCGACCTTATTATAGTCCAAAAGTGTGTGCAAATTACACCGGTGCACTCTTCCAATTTATCGGTACCATAAAACTAGTCAATAAAACTAGAAAAAGCTGAAGTGCAGGACGCAGAAACCACGGAGGTGTAACGCTGTTCTTTCAGACTCAAGGTTGATTAATAAAAATTATCTTAACAGATAGTCATAGTCAAAGTCAAAAATTATTTATTCCGTAAGCATTTTATATTTATGTGGAATCGTCATGTTTTTTTACCCTACCGTGTTATGCATGACGTTGCAGCTACTGAGAAACACTGCCAGAAAACTCAGTAGGAATCCTTTTTTAAAATAAAATATACTTAAGATTAATTACAATCATGTGTGTTGACTCAGAACAACTCAATCCCAAGCAGTTTTATCACTTAAATAATCAAAAAATTTGTAATATGCCCTGCTACACAATGTGGCTTTAATAATTTTTTAAAACTTATTCGTAGACAATTCTGTAGTATCATTGGGAAGTTTGTTATAGAATCTTATGCATTGCCCCATAAAAGAGCTACTTATTTTGTGGAGACGGGTAGTATACAATATAAGATTATTCTTAAATCAGTATTTACATTATGTGTATCGCTCCTTTTACAGAAGGAATCGATATTTTTATGCACATATAGTAAGTTTTCTTATATATACTGAGATAGTACGGTTAGAATGTTAGCCTCTTTGAACTTTTATCTTAGAGACACTAATAATATAAATTCCAGTATCACTTTTTGACTCTACCCATATTTAGCGCTCATAGCAAGATGCTCTTATCGGTCCGTAAGTGATCGGCAAGGTTAAGCAACTAGGCTCTCGATGACATAATGTGTATATGATGATAGATAAGTGGTATAATTTCTGAGCGTCTCTGTGCTTCGGAGGGCACGTATTGAACCCGGTTGTAGTCATTAGACAACAGTCGTTAAGTCATGTCTGAGGCCTACTGAGGTATACTGTTCAAGCTGCCCGGCTTGAACCACTCTGAGACGATAAGTAAGTAAGTACTCTGCCCAAACTAGAACCCAAGACCTGACTATCTGCGGCTGAACACGCTACCAAAACACTTACGACACAGACCTGGTACATTAATTAAAACAGATGAAATTTGGAACACCAAACGTACCACAGTACTGGCATACTAACATACCTATCCTTATAAGAAAGTTGAAATCTATTTTATATCGCATGCAAAACTTCCCGTTTATCGTTATCTTTTATGCACTTCTAACTTTGCCATGGAAGTGATACATAATCTTAGCGTAGTAATGAAATGAATGTTAAATTATTAGAAGGAATATTCAGAATTAGAATATGCTAATTTTATGTTAAACATCTTCCATTATGAAAAGAAACGTAACTATGTTAACAATTTTTTGAAAGGCCACGGCTCTCCGCGTTATTAAATTACATCTCCAGGGACCAGAACAACTGTATGTGGGACACACAAATAGCTGTTCTGCGCGGGGATCGAAACCAAAACACAGGGGAGTCGAGCGCATAACCACCGTTTAACACCAGCAGTCAACATAGTTAAACTTACTGATATACATATATAAGTATTCTTATTACACACTAAACAACAATTTTGTTGCGCATTTAAAACACCGTGTGTATAATTAATATTTTGCACATTTCTAATTTTGCCATACATGTCCATGGAAATGACGAATATTTTTTAGCGCAGTAATAAAATTGATGACGGATCATGTCTAGCAGACGCCGCGACGATTTAGGGCCAGCGCAGACCGAGAGGAGCGCAGCGGAGAAGATTTTATTAAGTCACTAGAAAATCAACTTTAGAATTATAGGAATAAAGTGCACATTTATGCTTGAACCTGACATAAAATGCTCGCGCGGTCTCTTGCATATAATGTTTAAGCATACATGCACTTTATTTAAATAATTTTAAAGTTGATTTTCTAGTGCCTTAATAAAATTCTCTCCGCTGCGCTGGCCCTAAGTAGTCGCTTCGGCATTTTGTGTTTCAGGTTCGATTGTCGCACAGGACAACTATTTGTGTGACCCATAAGTAGTTGTATCGAATTTGCATGTACTTTGTGTCCGTCAGTTATATTTTTGTAAAGTATCCCGCGACAGGGATTAATGTCCCTAAAGCGGGCGTCGTCTTCCTAAAATAATAATAATTTTGTTTTTTTAATTAATTAACATGTACCACAATATTGATTAACTAACATATTCATATTACACCCCATGTAAAACGTAAATTCCATGGCAAAGTAACAAGTGTCCAAAAGACGCATCATCATCATATCAGCCGAAAGACGTCCACTACTGGAAGAAGCCCTCCCCAAGTATCTCCACAATGGCCGGTCTTTTGCTGCCTTCATCCAGCGGCTTCCCGCGACCCTTGCAAGATCGTCGGTCCACTTTGAAGGGGGCCTGCCCACGCTGCGTCTTCCAAAAAAAGTGCTCAAAAGATGCACAAATGTAACTAATTCCGTGGCTAAGTTACAAGCGGAACTTTGCCATGGCAGTGACGAATATATCATAGCGTAGAAATAAAATGAGTTCGAAGTTCCCGATTTTTCAACTTACTTTTCCTCTTTATGTCCTCGGCAACCGTTATAAAAAATTCTCCAACAATTTTACCGTAATGTTTCACCCCCGATCGGAATCATCAGTAATTAGGGGTAAAATCAAAAGTAGCCTGATAAATTAGACTCATTAAAAACGTGACTGATCGGTGGAATTGCCTAATTAACCTGATATTGTTCGAGGGCGGATTAGGAGTGGCTTGGCGAATCGATGGGAAGGTATTTTGATCGGAAATAGTAATTAAGTGTTGCGGTGCTTGATACTTAAATAGCATCGTTGTCTTTTACTGCTAACATAATATTTATATGTATAGGTATGAAAGAAAGAAAGAAAGAAAAGAAAAGAAAAGAAAAGAAAAGAAAAGAAAAGAAAAGAAAAGAAAAGAAAAGAAAAGAAAAGAAAAGAAAAGAAAAGAAAAGAAAAGAAAAGAAAAGAAAAGAAAAGAAAAGAAAAGAAAATTTATTGCTAACATTGAAAGACACACTTTACACACAAATACATATACGTCTTGTCAATATAAAAAAAAAATAGTTAATATTCAAGTGGGTGCATGTGTCTGTCAATTGCAGCAAGTAGGTATCCAGTTCAGCATTAGCCAACACAGGGGCGTGGCTCTGATTTTCAACTGGACCCTCTTATGTCTAAAAAATAAAAAAGAATAATTGTATTATATCGTTATATATTGATAAATATGATACATTCACAAATACATACATAAAAAGGGAATAATACGAAAACTAATAATATTGAAATATCTAAGACTGTATTGTGTGTACTTTGTTTGTAAAATAAAATAATAATATCCGAAGCTATAAATCACATACATATATATTTTGATTGAAACAATAGGTTGCATTGGCAGCATTGAGGTATGGCGTGTTGAGCTTGCACTCATATAAATGACATATCCACGTTCACGTTGTTCAGTTCTTGCTGCGAGTTGAGAAGGTGTTGCCTTAATCGTCGTCTGAACGTGGATAAAGTCTCGATTAGTCTGATAGGTGGCGGGATGTTGTTCCACACCTTCGAAGCCGCGTAGCGAAAGCAACCGCTAAACGCTGCAGACCTGTGAGAATGAGTAGACAGCATTTAAGAATTTATGTAATTACTATCTGAGCCCGCGACTTCGTCCATATTTTGTAATAATAATGTCCTCCGAGCCGAAGTCGGCCACGGCGGGCAGTCTCAATAGAGATTAGGCAAACACAGGAGCACTTTCATTCCATCATTGTCATGATCCGATGGGACGCTTAGCGTCACGACCGGAAAGAGGTCAGGTACAGGTTTTGTAATGACTCCGTGAATGTAACATCAGAATATCTCTAATATTTTGCATTTACATAAAACTTACATATTTCATACAATCTTTCCTATCCCCTATTCCTTATTGTTATTTTACAACCTTCAGTGTAAAACTTTCACAAACTTTTAACGTTATAATTATTTATACCGCATCAAACAGCATAAAAAAGGTGTCAAGCATCTAGCTCTAAAAATGACGATACAACTTTTTATACCCCCTTGCAACCCCCTTACAACCCTTTTTTGCAATAAAAAGCAGCCTATGTCCTTTCTCGGGTTCTGACTATCTGTGTAGTGTGTACTACTAAGACTACTTCATTTGAATCGGTTCAGTATTTTTGGCGTGAAAGCGCGACAGACAGACGGACAGTGTTACTTTCGCATTTATAATATTCGTATGTAAGTGAATTATAGAGCTGTATTATCGCTCTTTAAAATTTCTAGACTAAAGTCCGCTTAAAGAAATTTCTTGCGAAATAAGCAGTACCTTTGTACTAATCATTTCTTTGTACTTGTCTCTATCGATTGTACAGAGGCCAGCACATCCAGCTACCCCAATCTGCCAAATTGCTTTTATAGATTTTAAATATTATCACAAAAGCATAAGGTTCACTTTCAATTGGAGTGCTGGCATCTGTACGTTTTGAGGGTATAAGAATAAATATATAATTAAAGTTTCTATATTCCCTTCGGCTTCTTTTTCTCCGTTGCTTGTAAAGCAATGTTGATAATTCTTTCTCGACCTCCCCTTAGTGGGTATGCCCCGTATGAGTAGTTTTTACCCTGGTGTCAGAGTTGTTCAAGCCGCTCAATAGGGCTCTGACATGGCTTAACGACTTTTGTCTAATGACAACAACTGAGACCGACAGCATAACGTGCCCTGCGAAACACGAAAACGTTCAGAAACTAAACAACTTTAACGGTGATCCATCTATGGACCGACCCCGCGCCTAGGTGCTTATCCTCGCCGATCACTTACACGGGTGAGTGCAACTGGCCACGAGTTGTTATTGAAGCTTCTAAATTGTATTTCGGACAGGTTTACTTTCGCCTTTATAATATGAGTAAGGCTTTGTATGTAAGTGTATTATAGAGCTACACACATACAATATTATGGTTCTTTAAAATTTCTAGACTAAAGTCAGCTGGAAGAAATTTCTTGCGAAATAAAGGGGACTTCACACAAACATATAATAATAATAATCCGGGACATTATTATTATTATTATTTAATCTGAAAGTAAGCAGAGCTTGCATTATGGAAACCAGATGACTCATATACTATCTACATATACTACTTTTCTTTTCTAAAGTCATACTTATATAGACAATTACACCATGACTCAGGTGGAACATGGGCCTGTTGGCGTGGTGGGCAAATGCTTGCTTTTCACGCCGGAGGTCGTTGGTTCGATTCCCACCCAGGACAGATATTTGTGGGCATGTATTTACAAAAAAAATAGTATATGCAGTAGGTATATCAGTTATCTGGTTTCCATAGTACAAGCTCCGCTTAGTTTGGGATCAGATGGCCGTATGTAAATAATGTCCCCGGATATTATTATTATTATAATTGGGAAGATTCTTATGAAATCTTATACATTGTCCCATAAAATAGTTACTTATTTCTGGAGACGGGTAATTGTAACACAATGTTATATAACAACTATTTTTGACGGCACGTGTGGCGCAGTGGCTAAGACAGTCACCTCGCCGCTTTGTGCCCGGGTTCGATTCCCGCACCGTACAACTATTTGTGTCACCCATAAACAGTTGTTCTGAGTCTGAGGATGTAATTTATGTCCGTCTATTCTATTTTTGTAAAGTATCCCGCTACAGGGACTAGTCTCCCTAAACTCAAGCCAAGCTTTCGAGGCGTCTTGGACTTCTGGATGGAACTGAAATGGTTCGAGTAGCCAAATAAATTCACGCACAATGACCCAAGTAGCCCGCAACACAGGGATTAGATTACCTAGTGCGGTCATTGTCTTGAAAAAAGCAATAAAAGAAAAACTATATATATGAGAAATATCCTACACTAAAATTCAGTAACAATAATAGCTTAGTAACTTGCTATTTATTATTTATTTAAGAATATTAAAAATACATGTGACGAAACAGACCGCACGGACGGACTAATTTAAAATATTTTGTTACTTTAATTACTGTGTTTATGTAATACATTGTGAGCTTGACAAGTACAAGTGTATGTAAATACCCAAGTGCTGAATAAATTTCATTATTTCAGCATAATTTTTCTTACGTAGAGTAGCCTGTTTCTGTATTTTAGCAAACAATTGCCTACTAGAGCAAACTAGTTGCTGGGAAGTCAGGTCGTTTGATTAGTTCGCATTCCGAGATTCGTTCCTAAAGTCTAGAATACAATTGTCTTGCGGTCGAAAAACGTTCTCATTTACGTTTCTACGTGAACCATTCGACAATATGTGGTAAAAATATAGCTAAAATTTAAAATTTTGATAATTAAACCTACACATGATCCTTGACAATAACTTAATTTAAGTTAGTTAAATACCGTTACTGTTATAAAATAAATCTTATTGTAAATTATTTACTACAATCCGTGTACCTAAATATCTATATGTACCTAGAAATAATTATAAATTAATTATATATTACTACGAATATGTTCTGACTATTTACAAGCGCTTTTTTAAAGTCTACGTGAATAAAAACCTTTTTTATTTATTTATTTTAATCTATTTGTGAGATTTTGCATAACTTTAGACTAAAGTAGCACTTTAATAGGCCAAAAAAGGAAATACATTATCATAATAAAAACAGACATCTGATCCCAAACTAAGCAGAGCTTTACTATGGTGACCAGATAACTGATCTACTAAATATACCTACTACTTACTTTTGATGTGAAACATCTATAGCCGCACGTAAAACAGATTTCTGGCGTGGCGACGCATGCCGTGGTTTTTTTTTTTTTTTTTAGTTCCTATCACAATATGTTCTTTTCGACTTCGACTTCTACTTGGACTTCGACTTTGACTGCGACTTATACTTCGACTTCGACTTCGACATGACTTCGACTTTGACTTCGACTGCGACTTATACTTCGACTTCGACATCGACTTTGACTGCGACTTATAATTCGACTTCGACTGCGACTTATACTTCGACTTCGACTGCATATTACTTTTACAAAATAATGTCGATGTTTCACATCTGCCAGGCGTCCCATGACGGCTCACATTTTTTCTTTTTTTGAGGCGCTCATAGCCAGATGCTCTCACCGGTTTGTGAGTGATTGGCGAGGTCAAGCAACTATGCTCGCGGTTAGTCCATAGATGGGTGACCGCCAAATTGGTTTAATTTCTGAGCGCCTCCGTGCTTCGGAGGGCACGTTAAGCTGTCGGTCCCGGTTGTAGCCATTAGGCAACAGTCGTTGAGCCATGTCAGAGGCCTACTGGGCGGCTTTAACAACTCTGACACTAGGGTAACCACTAACCACTGCCCACACTATAAGTAAGTATTTCTTTTGTAAATACATACTTATATAGATAAAATAGCTGTCCCGGCGAACTTCGTACCGCCATATTTTTAGGGTTCCGTAGCCAAATGGTAATAAACGTAACCCTTATAGATTCGTCATGTCTGTCTGTCGGCGTCCGTCCGTGTGTCACAGTCATTTTTTTCCGAAACTATAAGAGCTGTACTGTTGAAACTTGGTAAGTAGATATATTCGATGAACCGCATTAAGATTTTTACACAAAAATAGAAAAAGAACAATAATTTTGGGGGGTCCCCATACATAGACTTCAAATTTTTTTTTTTTCGTCGTACCCATACATGACCCATCTATGGATAGGTCTTCAAAATGATACTGAGGTTTCTAATATCATTTTTTTCTAAACTGAATAGTTTGCGCGAGAGACACTGCCAAAGTGGTAAAATGAGTGTCCCCCCCTGTAACTTCTAAAATAAATGATGTACATAACCATGAAAACTAACAACGAAAATTGGTTTGAACGAGATCTAGCAAGTAGTTTTTTTTAATACGTGTGGTCGTTTGGAAGTTATGAGCGTATAAACATTTGAGAAATTCATTTTTTTTTTAGATTAGTACATAATTTTTACAACAATATTATATTTAATATTGTATGATTATCTTTTTTAATTACGACAAAAACAAACAGGGCTACTATTCTGTAGTTAATAAATCTCATTTACCCCTCTTTTTTTGTCGGGGGTTGATAAAAAGCCAATACAGGCCATCATTTACATACCTCTATGTATTAAAAGGCAAGTAATAATTACTTCACTAGTAAGTAATTTAAAAACTGGAATAATATTAATTACGGTGAATGTAAAAAAAAATATTTAAATTCAAAAAGAATTGCATCGGCCGGGAATCGAACCCGGGCCGCCCGCGTGGCAGGCGAGCATTCTACCACTGAACCACCGATGCTTATTAATTAGAAGCAAAAGTACGTATAACTCAAGTAAAAGTGAAGATGAACACGTTTTCATAATCAGCAATAACCTTGAGATGTCGTCGACATTAATACGACTAGCAACTGTTATTACAATATCAATTTATTTACTCAATATTCGGTCTTAGTAACACAGATATGAGTCTATTCCGATATATGTTAACAGTAAATAATAAAAGTTAGCCATGACGCTAAGTTTGAGGCGCTCATAGTTAGATGCTCTCACTGATCAGTAAGTGATCGGCGAGGTTAAGCAACTATGCTTGCGGTAAGTCCATAGATAGGTGACCACCAAAGTAGTTTTAGTAGCATAGCGTCCGGGATGCTTGCCGACGCGGCCGTTTTTAGTCTTTCGGCCATCATGCGCAAAAGGTCCGAATTGCTGCTACGTCGCATGCGCGCCAGCCCCAATATCATTCTTAAAACGTTGGTCGATAGGTGGGACTCTCCGATCTTGGGAAGGTGGCTACGACTGCACGCAGTCAAGTAGACATTTCCCAGAGTCGGCGGGCTCTGCTACGATGCTCACGCAGCAAGAAATGGTTTTTACTAACACTTGTTTATAAGTTGTGATTGTAACTAACATATATGGAATTTATTCGGAATAAATAATATTTTTTATTATTATGACAGCCAAATGGCGAGAGGTAAACACGGCTAAGGAAATAGAAACTGTAGAAGAAATAAACCCATCGATTTTGCGCGCGAAAGACTTGGTTATTATGAACAACTTTTTCAAAAATAATACCAAACAAAAGTGATAAATATTTACATGCAATAAACAGACAACGCCGCAGGTCGTGAGTTCGACTGTTTAATTGCATGAACAAGTCTGTCTCGAGTCGGGGTGTAAGTAATATTTCCAAAAGAAAACCAGTCACCACGTTTCCGTAATCACAAACAATAAAGATGACTGACAATTGTAGCTTTATAATGACAGGGAAATACGGCTACGGAAATAGAAACTGTAGAGGAAACACTCATCGCTTTTGCGCGCGAAAACAACTTGGCTGTTATGAACACCTTTCTGTAAAAAAAGCAAACAGAGGTGGACTTGGACATCGCCTAAAGGTAAAATAAAGAACTAATTAGACTACACTAAGAACTTAATTTCAAGTTTCGCCGCTCTAATTCTTGTAAACTTTATAAAGAACTAATTAGACTGAACAAAGAATATAATTTTAAGTTTTACCTCTATAATTCGTGTAAACTTTGTATGGCTTTCTAATGTTCTAGTATATAGCGAAACGACTTCAAAAGAAAGAAGTTGTCATGTTTTTATTTTATATGTATGTCCCTGATTGGAATAAAATTTACCATTTTACCTCTATAATTCGTGTAAGCTTTGTATGGCTTTCTAAAGTTTTCTCTATAATTCGTGTAAGCTTTCTATGGCTTTCTAATGTTCTAGTATATAGCGAAACGACTTCAAAAGAAAGAAGTTGTCATGTTTTTATTTTATATGTATGACCCTGATTGGAATAAAATTTACCATTTTACCTCTATAATTCGTGTAAGCTTTGTATGGCTTTCTAAAGTTTTACCTCTATAATTCGTGTAAACTTTGTATGGCTTTCTAAAGTTCTAGTATATAGCGAAACGACTTCAAAAAAAAGAAGTTGTCAAGTCTATTATATGTTTTTATTTTGTATGTATGTCTCTGATTGGAATAAAATTTACCATTCCTAGTAGCCATCCCTATCGAATTAAAAAAGAAATATCAACGGAAGCTAAGCATATATACAAAATAAAATAAACTTACAGTCTCGTTAATACTAAATTACATTAATATAATGTAAAGCACGTAAGCATTCTATCTTCGCTCCTCGGTTGGCATAATGACGGGTTCACAAGCAGAAATAGCAAAGACGCAAAAAAACGCCATAAATTTTTTTGTAACGTTGCCATTGCTGCCAATTCACAACAAAAAGTGGCTAACTATTTGATATCTCTATTGCAAATATAAATTCTCAGTATTTTGACATCATTGTAATTTTTTTTTTTTTTTTTTTTTTTTTTTTTTTTACAATGTCACACATATCATCCTAGCCCCAAACTAAGCAAAGCTTGTACTATGGGTACCAGGCGACGATATACATACTTATATAGATAGATAAATACTTAAATACATAGAAAACATCCATGACTCAGAAACAAATATTCATGCTCATCACACAAATATTTGCACTTACCGGGATTCGAACCCAGGATCACCAGCTTCGTAGGCAGGAGCACTACCAACTAGGCTACGGTGACCGTCATTAGAGTGTTCAGCATTTTTCTATAAGTAATGGTCGGTAAAGCACCTAGGCTCGCGGTCAGTCTATAGAAGAGTTAAAGGATAAAAGTGGTTTAAATTCTGAGTGTCTCCGTCCTTCGGAGGGCAGGTTAAGTGGCCGGTCCCGGTTGTAATCAGAACAGTCGATAAGCCACGTCCGAAGACTATACGATAAAGTAAGTAACTGCCAATAGAAGTTCCTGCAAGTGTATAAGGACAAAGATAATTAAATAAAATGGTAAGAAGAATATGTCTTTATTCAGCTGCTGGAAAATATACAGCAATAGAGGTAACATTTTCAACCTCATTATAAAAATGTTTTCTTTTAACCGACTACAAAAGAAGGAGGTTATCAAGTGATTTTTTCTTGGCGGTGCGGGAATCGGAGAAATTGACGCGAGCGCCGTGTCCCGGTCTAAGGGATCATGGATCACTCGCGGGACGTGTTAGAAGTACCACTCGCGTCATGCCGACACATGTATATTACATATCTCATCGCTGCTCGCTTTAACGGCGTAATTGTTTTCTACTTTATGACAACTATGAATATTGACGAATAAAATTTCAACTAAATTAGTTGTGTAATAATGACAAACTCAATTACCTGTTGGTCTAGCTCGTGGTTAGTGACGCTGACTGCTAAGCCAGAGATCATGGATTCAATCCGTACCTAGGATTAATCTTTGTGTGATGAACAATATTTGTAGTTGTGTGTTTGAGTGTAATTTATCAATTACTAGCTGTGCCCCGCGGTTTTACCCGCATTAAACTTTAGAAATTGTAGCCTATGTGTTAATCCATGGTATCAGCTAACTCCATACCAAGTTTTATTAAAATCGCTACAGCCGTTTAAACGTGAAGAAGTAACAAACATACACACTCACACTGTCACACACTTTCGCCTTTATAATATTAGTATGATTGTATTTATACCTTTGTTTATCACTTGTCTTGTTGGCATAGTACAGGCTCTACCTAGTTTTGGTTAAGATAGCAGTTTATTAGTTGTCCCAAGATAGTTTAATAGGGGGCGCGCAAGAGCGACTTTTAAAAAATACAAACTATTAATTGTAGAGACGAGTTTATTGTTCGACGATCGAACATTAAGTGCCAGTACACAATATGGCAAACCTTATTCTAAGACAGAGTGGGTGGTGGAACAGACCACCGGGATGAGCAACGTATGCATAAAAGTTGTTTTGACAGATGCAGACTGTGTCCCGACAGACTGCTGACTCTATGAAAGGATGTTTAGTCTACCAGGTTGCATGGAACCTTCTGGAATATATGCACGCGTAACTAAATATCTATTTATTTATGTTCGTGTGGTTCCTACCAATGTTTAAACGTCTTCTTTGAACCCACACTTATCGTGCGGATACAGGGATGTTCGCCTTTGAAATACGTTTTGAAAATGGGTCGTCTTTCGTTTGAAGCCTTTTGTACATTTTTCCTTTTGTTTTCCCACTCGTAGCTAAATGTTTCATATTTTTAAGAAAATGTTTTGTTCCGGAGTGACGTTTCTAAGAGTGCTTGTGACAGTTTTCACCCTTTTCAGTAACACTGTGATTTTAATAAGAATAAGTGACCTCGTTTTTTACGTGAATAAACTTGAAATAAGCTCAAGGCTGGTATAAGACTGACAGTCTTATTTAAGAATAAACGCTCTGCGACCAATGTCAACCTTCATGGCGTATAATTTGCATTCGTAATGATGAAATGTCCCCAAGAGAGGCCAAGCCAGAAGTTATCATCATCATCATATCAGCCGAAAGACGTCCACTGCTGGACAAAGGCCTCCCCCAAAGATCTCCACAATTGCCGGTCTTGCGCTATTCGCATCCAGCAGTTTCCAGCGACCCGCACAAGATCATCGGTCCATCTTGTAGAGGGCCTGCCCACGCTGCGTCTTCCAGTTCATGGTCGCCACTCAAGAACCTTTCTGCCCCAACGGCCATCGGTTCTACGAGCTATGTGCCCCGCCCACAGCCACTCCAGTTTTGCAATTCAAGCCAGAAGTACCCTAAATAATAATAAAGTCCTCCTAGCTGAATTTCGCCACGGCGGCAGACATGAGCCATCTCAACAGAGATTTGCCATCTACGCGGGACATTTTATAGTGCTCAATGTATTGCCAAACACATTGAGCACTATAAAATGTCAGCACTTTCTATTCCATCACTCTCATGATCCGATGTGACGCCTAGGCGACACGACCGGAAAGAGGTCAGGTACAGGACCGACGGCTTTACGTGCTCTCCGAGGCAAGGGGGCATAATACCACCAACTCCCAAGCTTCGGGCTGATGCTGAGAAATTTTTCTTTTTACAGGTAAGTACAATATCACTTTTTGGCCCGACCCGGGATTTGAACCCAGGACCTCATTCACTGCAGGTGAACACGCTACCGCTAGACCAACGAGGCACCCTAAATAGGAGAGTAACGTATGATGTAAGTATACATATAATGAGAGTAAACGAGGAAAAGAGGGTTGCAAGGATCGTGACAAATGGAAATCCGGTGTATCTGCCAACACTCTGGGAAGCATACGTGAGTCTTGTGTGTATGTAAATGCACACGATCCGTAATCGGACGAGCTGCCCGCATTTGCACGCATAAACGTAAAGCGACAGTTGCAAAAATCCTAAAAATCAACCCTCTCATTCATCTCTACGAGTACGTCAGTCACCACCCTGAGTCAAGATACAAATCAACCAAAATGGAACAACTATTTATGGATCACTCAAATAGTTGTTCGCAAGAAGATCGAAGCCGCAAGAGGCTAAATGGACCACTTTTTGAATTCCAGCTTAGTACTGACCTAACAATATGCATGTTCTAGAACATTCGTGAATTATTTTTAAGCTTACCCACAAGTACCACAAGTTAAAAAAAACAACGCCCACACTAGGGAAATGAATCTCCATGGCGCTGGGTACTTTAAAAATATTTGAGAGACCTAAACCACACCCAGACTCAGAACAAATAAGTCAAATAAACGCCATTTGTATGTTTAGTTACGTTGTATTAAAGTTATTTACGTTTAGTTTATATAAACGTTATCCTCAGATTATATATAATATTGATTTTCAAAACAGGAGAACTAACTAATGAAGGTCCAAGCGCGCCAAGAGATTTGTGGTTAAACCTCTCAACTAAATTGGAATGCCTACTCACCGAACCAACCAGACCGATACTTTCGCAGAACTATTAGCTTAAGTACCTACTAGAGGACGTTTGGTGAGGATATTCTAAAATTGTATAATAATATTAATATTCTAAAATTTTAAAATTAGAAAAGCGATCTAATTTTATAATTATAGAATATCTCTTTTAGGGTTCCGTAGCCAAATGGCAAAATACGGAACCCTTATAGATTCGTCATGTCTGTCCGTCCGTATGTCACAGCCACTTTTTTCCGAAACTATAAGAGCTGTACTGTTGAAACTTGGTAAGTGGGTGTATTCTGTGAACCGCATTAAGATTTTCACACAAAAATAGAAAAAGAATAATAATTTTGGGGGTTCCCCATACATAAAACTGAAACTCAAAAATTTTTTTTTCATCGTACCCATACATGTGGTGTATCTATGGATAGGTCTTCAAAAATGATATTGAGGTTTCTAATATCATTTTTTTCTAAACTGAATAGTTTGCGCGAGAGACACTTAGTGAGTGGAAAAATGAGTCTCCCCCCCTGTAACTTCTAAAATAAGAGTATGATAAAACTAAAAAAAATATATAATATATGATGTGTACCATGTAAACTAACAACGAAAATTGGTTTGAACGAGATCAAGTGAGTAGTTTTTTTTTAATGCGTCATAAATCGTAAACGGCAATTTACCTTTCATTTAATCAACTGCAATACTTGCTGCTGCGGAACCCTTCATGGGCGAGTCAGACTCGCACTTGGCCGGTTTCTATCTATACATATAATAAAATCGTAGGAAAGTCAAAACTGTACATTGAATATTTTTGTTAAAGGATTCTTTGGGCGTGATCTACAATCCATATCGAAGCCAAAAATATAGTTTTTAGAATTTTTGTCTGTTTATCTGTTTGTCTGTATGTATGTCCGGGCTAAACTCAAAAAGTACTGCAAGGATTTACTTCAAAGTTGGCATGGATATTACTAAGAGGTCGGGTCAACATATATGCTACATATTATCACGCTATCACCTACGGGGGAGGAGCTGAGATAATTTATAAAGTTTAACGCAGGTAAAACCGCGGGGCACAGCTAGTTTTAGGATATATTCTTAATTCTTATAATTAGGCATTATAATTGACGGGCCGGTTGGCGTGGTTAATAGATACTTGCCTTTGACGCTGCTGGTCGTGGGTTCCATTCCCACCTAGGACATATATTCATGTTCATGCACATGAATATATGTCCTGGATGGGAATGGAACCCACGACCTGCGGCGTGAAAGGCAAGTCCGTTTGTCCTAAATCTGGCTCTAATACTTATATAGATGTATGTATTTTCAAAAAAAAACTTTATTTAGTTTGGGATCAGATGGTGGGTGAATAATATCCCAGGAAAAAAATGGCTGGGAAGTCTTACAAAAATATGGCTAAATAATATTCTTTTTTATTTATGCGAATACATCATCGTTTTCTATATCCGTTTCTCTAGCTAACAATCTTTATGAATAATGCATATCGCATTGCCATGTATTTTTGACATTGTGACGAGTGTTATTATGTAGGTGGATAAAATGGGCTTCATTATGTCTGGAGCCATAAGTTTGGTACACAAGTTTACACACATATTATAATATTAGGGCAAGCAAGCGCGGGCGGTTTAATCCAGAGATTTATCTGATTTGTTTGTTTTTAATTAACTCCTTTCTAATATAACTTCGTGATTCGAAGCATAGTCATTATCATACACTTATGTAATACTAGCTGTGCCCCGCGGTTTTACCCGCGTTAAATTTTATAAATGCTCACAGCTCCACCCCCGCAGAATGTAAAAAAAATGTCATTTTCAGTCAATTTGGTTTCAATGTTCAAACAAAAAAGTGGTTTTTATGACTTATAGTATTATTATATAGTGTTAATCAGTTTACATTTCTAATCATGCGTGCATTTAAGACAAAATGGCAACGCCGCATCGCCTCGCCCATAGACTTTGATGTCGTCTTATCCTGTCATGAAAGCTTGCTTGCTCGTTGCTTCATTTAAACTTGCATGTAAATTGGGTACCTAAATAAATAAATAATTGGGTGGTAGTCGAGAATAGACAATAATATTTGAGTCAAATTGACTGAATTTGATTTTAGTAGATGACCGGTCATTTAAGGTTTATGGCAATTGTGACTAGTCATATTCAGTCATTTTACATCTCTAGCTTTGACATGACTTAACGACTGTTTTCGGAAGGCCACAGCTGCGACCGATAGCTTAAAGGACCTACCGAAGCACGAAAACGCTCAGAGATTATACCATTGATGCAGTCATCCGACTATATATTGACCGCGGACCTAGGTGCTTAATCACGCCGATCGTTTACGGACCTTGTGTGCCTTTCGCTATGGCAATTGAGGGCGCACGCAATGCAATGCAATTAAAGGTTTTATTATTAAAAGTTGTTAATATTTTTATGACTCTTTCATTCGGAGTATATTTCACGTTATATGAGCTTCTTCAGTCATTAAAAAGTAATTTAATTGTAATAAGTATATAAACAACTAGCTGTGCGCCGCGGTATTACCCGCGTTAAACTATATAAATTATCACAGCTCCTCCCCCGTAGGTGATAGCGTGACAATATGTAGCCTATATGTTGACCTTAGTAATATTCTTAGTAATATTCATGCAAAATTTGAAATAAAATCGTGCAGAACTTTTTGAGTTTAGCCCGGACATACATACAGACAAACAGATAAACAGACAAAAATTCTAAAAACTATATTTTTGGCTTCGATATCTATTGCAGATCACGCCCCATGTATCCTTTTAAAAAAAATTCAATGTTTGATTTTCCTACGATTTTATTATATGTATAGATATTTATAATAATAAATTTCTTTATTTCAGGCTATACACTAAAGTTTTGTTATAAAGTGATGTTCCTTTTTTTACACAAATGGAGTCCGTTCATCATGTCAGCCAAAGTACGTCCACTGCTGGACAAAAGCCTCCCCAAAGAATGGGGGGATATGCCCCAATCGCCACGCTTGGCAGACGGGTTGGCGATCGCAGTTTGATGGTCATAGATCACAGAAAAACGCTGCTGCCCAGTCTCTGGTAGGTATTCCCTCGGTCGATTTCTACGCCCCCCACGGGATGAGATGGGGTGATGATATTCTATACCGTCACCACACAGCTTGGAGTCCTTTAATAACACCTAATTCCTTAGAAAAAATTTAAGAATATGAGATGTCTTCAATCCATTTGCAACATTATATCGGGGAGACTATTCACACGAGGTACGCTATCATAAAATCTTATTAAAATTCCATTTCCCCGTTCTTATGTGTTATACCCGTTGCCTAATCCCCGCCTTTCCACCTTTTATGGAGCATCTCAATCTTTGTGAATATCTTTTAAAAATTCAGGAGCATTGTTGGAGTGTGATCTCTGCCACCTGTTTCAATTAATTTGTAAGTAGACATAGAAGTTGCGTAGGTTGAAATATTTTAAAAGTAAATCTGAGTCTATAGAGTCTATTTCACTAATGAAATATTCCCCACGGTATTTACTTAGTAATGTAAAGATTTATTACTGCCATAGTACTCTATGGCAGTATATACATAAGGGTGCCCTCAGGTAATAGTCGCTTAAATTAAGTTACTGGTTGAGAGCCTTTTATGCTAGCCTCCTGATCGTGGTCTTCAATTCTATAATTTTAATATACTATTGCTAAATGTAACAATAATAGCTTAGTAACTTGCTATTTATTACTTATTTAAGGATTAAATAAAAATATGTGTGACAAAACAGACCGAATGGACGGACTAATTCAAAATATTTATGTTACTTCAATACTGTATTCAACTATGTTTATGTATTGCATTGTGGGCTTGACAAGTACAATTGTATGTAAACATCTAAGTGCTGAATAATTTTCGTTATGCAGGAATATTTTTGTAGTAGGTTTAAAAAAATAGATCAGATCTATTACTGCCATAGGAGTGTTTAAATTCCTATCTTCTGTATCCGGTTGAGAGAGACATAGTGAAAATGTGACGAAATTGATTTACTTAGATTTTTGTATAGGGCCATACAAGAAATTCGTTTCGAAGGTTTTTCAAGCTACCTCAATCTGTCAAATTTCCCCTATTGAAAATTAACCTTATGCTTTTGTGATAAAGTTGAAAATCTATAAAAGAAATTTAACAGGCTGGATGTGCTGGTGTCTGTACACAATTTTAAATCTTGTACGGAATCTTTAACATAACTTTAACTATTTTTCAATTCCAACTCACACCTGGCGCTTTCTTGTGTCATTTCGAAACTAACAGTGTTACTGCTAGTATTGTTTCACTAATATGCGGCCGCTGTAAGAACATAAGACCCGTCAATCATGTGTTACGTTTGAACATATCACGTCAAATTTGAGCAAATTTCTGAAAGTAACATGTTCTGAACTGACAGGTGTTTAGAAAGCATTATTACAGCTGCCGCACATTACACAACATTAAGCTCTGAACTTGGCAAAGAACAAAAGCTTTAAACAAAAACAATTTATGCAGTGTTATGAAAAATATTCCTATTTAATGGTACGGCCCATTATAATGTACAGACGCCAGCACATCAAGCTACCCCAATCTATCAAATTTCCACAATTGAAAGAGAACTTTATGCTTTTGTGATAAAGTTGAAAATCTATAAAAGTTAAAGTGCCTTTTAAGTGTACATAATTCGCCCCCACTCCTGAAGCTACTCTCTTAATATCCCCTACCTAATTCAACGTAAGGACAGTGATTAATATCCATGTGGCTTCCGGCCTAGAAAGAATAACAGGGCCACCCCATAACATACCGTGGGTGTCGTGAAAGGGGACTAAGGGATACACGAGGCAGCGCTACCTGTGTTCTGTATCACCTAACTGCGGTCACCAACTCGCATGCAAAGATAGATAGATACACTTTATTGCACAACACAGAAAAAAAAGTTTACAGGAAAAATCTTAGTAATTAAAATAGTGTACAATTGGCGGTCTTATCGCATAATAGCGATTTCATCCAGACAACCGAAGTATGGACTGGTAAAAATTGGAAATGACAGGCAGCTGGTATTGTACCATCGTCAGTTCTACAGAGTGTAGTGTTCTAACCTAGTAATATATATACTACATAGATTAATGTACTTACATATATTCATCTATATATATAAAAATCCATGCCACTTTTCGTTGTAATGTTATAACTCAACAACGCCTTTACCGATTTGGCTAATTTTGGTCTTGAATTATTCGTGGAAGTCCAGGGAAGGTTTGTACGTAGAGAAAATTTAAAAAAAGTCTTGAATAAGCGTAAAATCGACATCTTTTACCAATTTAAAATATTTTTTGTTTGAATAAATGAACTTAATAATAATTTTTTTTATTACTATGCCTTATACGTAGCGAAGCACGTGCCGGGCCGCTAGTATTCATATATAAACAAGTGTAATAAACTAATAAATATTTCATAATAAATTTTATATACATAAACAAATAAATAAAATTATATTAAAGTAGAAATGGATATTAAATAAATTGTCAATTGGATATGTCTAATTATTTTCTAAGCGCGGAGACTACGGCAAAATCCCTCCAAATGGTAACGTTATGGAAACCTTTGGAGGAGGCCTATGTGGACGACGATATCAGGCTAATAATGTATGTGGTTACCCTTGTATTAGAAGTTTTCTAGCCACCCAGCAAGCTTTTGACATGGCTTAATGCCAGTTATTTAATTACTACAACTGGGACCACGATGACGCTCAGAAATGAAACCACATTTAGTTATAGTTATAGGCTGACCGCGTGCCTAGTTGATTAATCTCACTGATCACTTACGGATCTGTGAGAGCAACTTGATACGAGCGTCTCTGTCAGCAGTTTTGTAGAGAGAACATAGGGTATAAGTTCAGATAGGCTAATTGACTTAATTAATTAGCCTATCTGAACTTATACATGAGATGCTTCTATCTGCAAAAACGCTCTGGTTCACTCGAATGCACAACACCTTAATCTAGTAATCTCAAATGTCACATGTTTGACACAAGCGGAGTGAGATGAGATGAGCGGAGTGAGAATGAGAGAGTGAGGCACAGGATTGATTAAATTCTCGTCTCCGGGCTGCTCCTCAAATGAATAGGTACCCATAAAAAAAATAGTAACTCTTAAGCCGGGACCCAAGTATCTGCAGTTGAACACAAAATATCCAAAGTATTTCAAACACTATATATGTATACATATAGCATTTAGCTTTATAATTTTTGGGTGAACCGTTAAAGCTGTTTTTTAAAGTGTGTTATATTAAAACCCTGAATTCAACGTAGCTACAGTGCTCGCGCACTTTTATTTTAAAAAATATATAAAATTAAATAAACGAAAATCGGTCCAAATTTTTGGGAATGTAAGCAACATACCAAAAAAATCCGGACTCATTTTCGTTTATCTACTATATAAAAATAAGTCGGGTTTTCCTTCCTGACGCTATAACTCCAGAACGCACGAACCGATTCCCACGGTTTTGCATTCGTTGGAAAGGTCTCGGGCTCCGTGAGGTTTATAGCAAAGAAAATTTATAAAATTTAACGCGGGTAACACCGCGGGCACAGCTAGTTTAATATATAATTTCTAAAATATATTGGAAAAACTGGTATTACTTTCTGTAGTATTAACGAAAAAAAAAATCGCTACTTGTTCTTGATAATTTGGAATAATAACATCACATGATGATCAAAGCATAATTCGATTTGAACAACTAATTTTATAAAGTAATCACTAATTCTCAAAATTGGGATATCATCTAACAATCCGGTTGAGGAGTACACCAAGGGACCTTAACGGCAGAGTACCTAACCGTAATTGGTAATGGGCACTGGTTCAATTCCTTAGTTTTATAATTCCTTGACTTAGATTTACGCTTTGCATTACAAATACAAAACTTAGAAACAATCATTAGTATAAGTGACTATTTTTAGATTAGTTTAATACCAGCACTTCTTTGCCTGAAATCCTGTATTTATTTATTGCAGGTGTACCGAGTTCAGGTACACCTGTAATGTTTGTAGCGAATTAAGATTATTGTATTTGTAGTTTGCACGTGTGGCGCAGCGGCTAAGATAGTCGTCTCGCCGCTTCGTGTCGCGGGTTCGTGTCCCGCGCCGGACAACTATTTGTGTGAATCATAAATAATTGTTCTGAGTCTGGATGTAATTTGTGTCCGTCTATTATATGTTTGTAAATACACAGAGATTAGATTGCCTAGTGCGGGCTTTAAAAAGAACAGATTTTATGTTTTTGTTGTTGAGAATTTTATCTGATTTAAATTATTATTATTTATTATAAATTAAAACCTCTGTGTACCCTATTACGTATCACTATGAAACGAAGACTAAAATATCTTATTCTTATGCACAACATTGTTATTCCACTTTTGCATCGAGCGAAGCAAATTGGAAACGGTGGCATAAGAAATTCAGTATCATTCGATAATTGCGAGATATTCATAATATTTTATTATACGCCTGTGGAGTACGGGCCTCCTAATGAGGTTAGGCTTGCATATTTAAACATATCTTCCTATCTATGTTTGTTACTGGAAATAAATGCTATAAGTCTTGTGTTTTTACACTAGATCAAGCACATAAAGTGTTATGTAATAGTTTGTACAGACGCCAGCACATCAAGCCACCCCGATCTGTCAAATTTCTTTTATAGATTTTCAACTTTATCACATAAGCTTAAGGTTCACTTTCAATTGAGGAAATTTGACAGATTGGGGTAGCTTGATGTGCTGGCGTCTGTACCATTATTCTGTTAATTTTGTTATTTTACCTGTGACAGCAAGTACTATTTATCTCTTTTAAATATTTCATGTAAACTCTAACTGAGTACAAAAATGTTTGAGACCACTGTCAGTAGGTAAAGAGGACGTTGTACGGATTTCTTACTGCTCCGCGACCGCTCATTACTAGTTTTTTCGTCAGGCAATAAGCCAATAGTCATAAAAAGCTGGAATCTATTTATATTAAACATAGTTATATTATATTAATTAACAAATATACGAGTATATAGAAAAATATCAGAGTTTAGTCGGGAAAAATCAATAATCTAGGCCTAATCTTGCATCCTTCTTAAATTTCCGCTTGTTTTGAAGTTGACATAAAAGAGTACTGTCCAATCTACTAGTCTAAAATTAAAAGGCATCCAATTCTAAAATCCGACAGCAATGGGATCGTGTCCCAGAACAAGGTTATAAACATTATATTATCATAAAATCAGTATCTTTTTCTGCTATTGCAAGTACCCAAATATCTAACCGGGTATTCGAAATACGACCTACCAGGAAAATTGTTGTCGGTCGTTTAAAATGCTAATAAGTAATCATCCTCGCCAAAAAAAGTATTATATATGATTGGATTAGTCTATGATCCGGATTGGGCCCAATATTGGCTTATATTGGCACTAGAGGCTAATTCAAACAGCTGTTGCTCCAAAGTTGTACGTTTTTCCAATGGTTTCCCGTTGGGAATCCGGAGCAACCTATAAGTTGTTAGTTTTTATGGCAATCACTGTTGCTTGTTACAGTCGTTGCCAACGTGTTCGGGCTTATAGTTTGGATTTTGGGGTGTATTTTACCCAACCATACCTTTTGGTATCCCCTTTATACATACTACTACATACATATGTAGTAGTAGTGCCCTGAACCGAATTGGCTGCGGCGGCTATTATACATGATGATTACTCAAATTCGTAAGATATTTTAGAGTACACAATTATTTCCTCAAACATAGAATGTCCGGGATTGGAGAGTGCACCTCTCCAATCCCGGACATTCTTAATCCGATGCGATCCTAAAATGGCACGACAGGGAAGAGAACTGGCGCAATATCGACCGTGTCTCGGAGAAACCTTTACATTACCCTAAGTTTCTACAGAGTGTCTTTCTTGCCAGTAAAACCTCATTCATTACTGACCAATACTAGTAGTTATTGTTACTCATTCCAGACATTTTGAGTGCTCCCAACGATTATGGAAAAATAAGCGACACGTGAACTTGTCAACTAATGCAGGGCATTGCATAGATTGAAGGTGTACAAATTACATTTTTATTTTCGTACCAATATATAGATACATAGACTCACGCCTGTCTCCCAGAGGGGTAGGCAGTGACAACGGACTTCCATTTGTCACGATCCTTGCACACCTCTTTCGCTTCGTTTACTGACATTATATTCTTCATACATGCTCGCCGTTTTTTGTACCAATATCGGCAACATTAATTTAAAATTATATAATATTTAATATTATATAATAAGTAAACAATAGAAAAATCGAGAAACGATTTTTAACAAATTAATAAGGCTACATTTTGCTTACAAGTAGCCGGTTTTGAGAGATATGACCTTTTTGGCAGATCATGTTAGAAACAACTGAGCTTTTCTGTATAATGTATTGTAGGTTTTGTTTTTTTGCCTATTCGTTTTCTTATATTGACACCAGCACATCAAGCTACCCCAATCTGTCAAATGTCCCCAATTGAAAGTGAACCTTATGTTCATGTGATAAAGTTGCAAATGTATAAAAGAAATTTGACAGATGGGGTAGCTGGATGTGCTGGCGTACGTTGTGCTGAAATGAATTTTCATTCTTCTAATGATATTTGATTTAGTGGTGTAAAAAATAGGAAACGCGAGCATGACGTCATTAATAAAATATATACATTTTTTAGATTATTAACGGTTAGTTTATAAATAGCATAATATTATCGGGCTTCCTTTCCAGTCTGCGGAAGACAAAGTAGGAAATCTAGTTACTAGATAAAGTTTTTGTGAGCATCGGTCAGAAACTTGAGTTAACGTGCCACGTCAGGAAATACGGTAGAGCAAAAACGAACATTTGTCCTTACTGAGGTTCACTCACAAAAAGTTCCTCCAAATTCCTATAAATACACTAGCTTATCTAACCAAATTAATGAAAAACATTATGGTTTTAAATATTTTGTGATATTATGTGCAGGTTATTTCAATTTGTAATATAAACTACAGTCAGGGTTAAATTCATATTTTAAGTAGGTACTTAGTTTTTCTTTATACAGGATATAACAAAATTATAACAGGACAATATATCGATATTTAATATTATATAATAAGTAAACAATAGAAAAATCGAGAAACGATTTTTAACAAATTAATAAGGCTACATTTTGCTTACAAGTAGCCGGTTTTGAGAGATATGACCTTTTTGGCAGATCATGTAAGAAACAACTGAGCTTTTCTGTATAATGTATTGTAGGTTTTGTTTTTTTGCCTATTCGTTTTCTTATATTGACGCCAGCACATCAAGCTACCCCAATCTGTCAAATTTCCCGAATTGAAAGTGAACCTTATGCTTATATGATAAAGTTGAAAATCTATAAAAGAAATTTGACAGATGGGGTAGCTGGATGTGCTGGCTTCTATACGTTGTGCTGAAATGAATTTTCATTCTTCTAATGATATTTGATTTAGTGGTGTAAAAAACAGAAACGCGAGCATGACGTCGTTAATAACATATATACATTTTTTAGCTTATTAACAGTTAGTTTATAAATAGCATAATATTATCGGGTTTCCTTTCCAGTCTGCGGAAGACAAAGCAGGAAATCTAGTTACTAGATAAAGTTTTTGTGAGCATCGGTCAGAAACTTGAGTTAACGTGCCACGTCAGGAAATACGGTAGAGCAAAAACGAAGATTTGTCCTTACTGAGGTTCACTCACAAAAAGTTCCTCCAAATTCCTATAAATACACTAGCTTATCTAACCAAATTAATGAAAAACATTATGGTTTTAAATATTTTGTGATTGTGCGCAACGCACCTCCTTGTATATAAAAACTCCTTGTATATACATACTTTTTTATATTTTTTCTAATATTGACGTATTGTAAGAGTCGTCTTTTGTTATGTCAGTTGGCTAAGGGAAGAAAAAATATTATATCTGAACCAGCTCTTTTTATAATTACCAGTCCCAGTCGCTACAGTGATATTATGTGCAGGTTATTTCAATCCTGAACATATTTGTAACTAGCTGCGCCCGCGACTTCGTTCGCGTGGATGTCGGAACATAACAATGTATTTTTTAGTGTAAAGCGCTGTGGGAGGATACCGATACAATTTTTTTAAATTTAATTTAGTTCTTCTTTATTTTGCCTGTGGAACCATCTGGATCGAACACAAAAACGTTATTGGGGTTGTTTACGCGTGAAAGAGCTACGTATAGTTGACCATGGGAAAAGCATCCAATACTTAGGTCCACCCCCGCAACGGATAATGTCTGTCCCTGAGCTTTATTAATCGTCATGGCATAACAGAGACTGACTGGGAATTACACTGGTTTGAAAGAAAAAGGAAAGTTTTTAGGAATTATAGGTATCATTGGAATAAAAACAATATCACCGGCGCCGCAACCTGTTAATATTTCAGCTTCGATAATGTTTTGCTGCAGATTTGTGACTTTGAGCCGGGTGCCGTTACAAAGTTTGGGAGGACATAAATTTCTGAGGAGAATTATTGGTACACCGATTTTTAAAACTATTTTGTGGGCTGGAAGTCCGGGTGTGCTGAGGGAATCCAAAAATTCTACCAGGTAGTGCGTGGCGTCATCTTTTTACATAACTGTATTTATTGAGCTATATTCTTTACTATTCCCGGACGCATGAGTCAATATTTTGAAATTAATTGCCGCAGCTTGGCCAATGCGGGGAGTCAAAATAGCTTGCTGACATAGCCAAGAACCAGTTTGATTTCCCATGTTTGTGGTATGTCCGTACACAGAAGAGATTAGCTCCTGCTGTGATGTAACGTAAGAGCAGAGATTACCAATCAAAATAACTTCCGTCTTCTTGTACGGGGTATGTGCCATCGCCTATTTGTTACAATAAATTGGCAAACTCCTGTGCATTTTCGCAGCCTCTGACTGATCGGGCTCCCTCCTATACTTATAACTATCTCTTGAATAGCCAATAAGGACCTGTTGTGACAAATTTCACGTACCTTGTCAGGAATTTCTCCATCAGTATTTAGTTGTACATGTCTCATAAAATCTTGCATGCTTGCAAACTTGTCATGGTACTTTTGCCATAACTGGTTAGCACCCGATAACGCACAAAAGGTCAATAAGATGGCAAACAAATGTCGCAAGCGATGTGGACTATCGCTCACGCATGCTTCCGCTAGAGCGTCATCCCAATGCTGACCTCCATCTAATAAATGGCTTGCTCGGCAAGCGGCCTGGTATGTAAGATGTTCAATATCATCAACTTTACGGAGCTCAGCAAAAGACGTAGATCCTCGCACTACATGAACCAGACTGTGGGATGAACTCACACGTGAGCACGCCACGTGAACCTGCCCGCCTTCCTTAAGTCAATTCCAGCTAACTTGAGAGTTGTTGGACTTTGCGATTTGTTGATGGTTATTGCGACACACACTTTTATAGGGCACAACAGTATTTTAAACTGAAAAGGGAGATCATTTGGCACTAACGGAATACGTGACACGAATACTGTTTCTTGTAGCTTCTATAAAACGATGCAAAGTTTTGACTTGAAGCCTAGTGCCGTTGCAAAGTTTCGGTGGCTTCAAATTCCTCAGAACCATTATAGGTATACCCACACGCAACATACACCCCCTATTATATGCCCTTAGGGATGGAAATTCCTAAAATCCTGAAATACATATTTTTATTTTTAACGGAAAGGCCAAATACCAATTTTCATGCTTTTCACTTAAAAAATTACAGACTTTTCACACAAACTTACATCCCCTATTTTACGCCCTTGGGGTGGAATTTCCAAAAATATTTATTTTTTATTTTTAGCTGAACCACTAAATATAAGTTTCAATGCCTTTAACTTCAAAAATGACGGATTTTCACACAATCTTTCATTCTCTATTTTACCCCCTTAGGGTTAGTATTTCCAAAAACCCTTCCTTAGTGAATGCATTTGTCATAAAAAGTACCTACCGGCAAAATTTCAAGTCTCTAACCCCAGCCGTTCAGGCTGTGCGTTGATATGTCAGTCAGTCAGTTTCCTCTTTTACATAGATAGGTATATAGATTTGTGCTGAGAAAATTATGAGAGACAGGGTTTATTTACTACATTCAAATACATTCAATCGGACAGGCTCAATAAAATTCGAATCGTCTGTATATTCGCGCTACAAACGAATCGACAGCACAAACTTTCGATCGACTGACATTATAATCTAAAATTAAATTATAACAAATCCAACCTTGTACCTACATAATTCAATTTGCCCAAATAAAACAGAATATTTTAATAACCAATTTTGGACAACGACATACTTCTAGCCAACCAAGACCTTATTTCGAAACAATTCGGAACATTCAAAGCCCTATGTAACTCATGCAATCAGCAAACACGGGCAAATCCGCGTGTCAAAATAAATGCACAACGACATCTAAAAAAATAAAATAAATAAAAATAAAAAAAGGTTTTTATTCACGTAGACTTTAAAAAAGCGCTTGTAAATAGTCAGAACATGTTTGTAGTAATATAGTTGTATACATTAGATATTATTTCTAGTAACATAGATATTTAGGTACATCTTGTATGAAAACATTTATAAAATTTATTTTATTACAGAAATGTTATTTAGCTAGCTCGTATCAAGTTATTGTCAAGAGATTATGTTTAATTATCTAGTTTAAGTCTAATATTTTTACTACATATTGTCAATGGTTGTGTCTATATTAAAGGTATTATTATTATGACGGACCTTGTGTTAATAACGACGGTCGCGCTTTAATGCTACTACCGGATCCAATGCGCCCCAACTGAGAAGACCCAGCGAAACAAACTCAGTGGGTTCATCTACTACCGGTTTCAACACGACCCAGTTGAGACGGTCCGGCGAAACATACTCAAGCGGGCTATCGAAATAAAAATCAACTATCAACCTAGTTCATTCTGAAAAGAGATGTCATAATATGCACAGTGACATCTATCGGACAGTTAGGTAGTTCAACTATAAACATTAGTTCATCTTGAAGTAACGAAATGTGTGTTATTTTTCTTCATGATTACTTTAAAATCTAATATCTTTTGATAGACTTAACCGATTGCAATAAAACAAAAACTAAATGTTACCTCAAGTTACGCTCAATTGTTGTGTATAAAAGTTATCTACATTGCTTTCGTATATTTTACGTGATACCCGAACATATAAACAGACAAACAGACACACAGACAAACAGACAAAAATTCTAAAAATGTTGGAAATGGGTTCTATTGGTTGTTCTTTAATACCCTGGCTATTCTTTTTGGATTTTCTTTTGATGTACAAAAATAATTTTTCTACAGATTTATTATATGTATAGATATAATAAACTACAGTCCGTGTTAAATTCATATTATTTTAAGTAGGTACTTAGTTTTTATTTATACAGGATGTAACAAAATTATAACAGGACAATATATCGATGAAATTAAACGAATTGCAAAAAATGGGATGTCGAACGAATTTTTTTTATAACGGGCGCTGGGTAGTGTTGAAAATGACTAAAGTGACTGAATTAGACTGACTGTCATTTACGGTCAAATTGGTCAAAAATGGTCATTAGCTGTCAAAAATAGTCAATTTCAGTCAATTTGATTTTAGTAATATTTTAGTACCTTTTAAGTTTTTGTCGTTGATAACAGTCTACAACTTCTAAATTGAAACAAAAAGTGGTTTTTATGACTTATAGTATTATTATATAGTGGTAATCATTTTACATTTCTAATCATGCGTGCATTTAAGACAAAATGGCAACGTCGCATCGCCTCGCGCATCCACTTTGATGCCGACTTATCCTCTCATGATATAATACTAAATAAAAGGTTGTTTCATTTAAATGTGCATATAAATTGGGTACCTAAATAAATAAATAATTGGGTGGTAGTCGAGAATAGACAATAATATTTGAGTCAAATTGACTGATTTTGACAGTAAATTACCGGTAATTTAAGGTTTGTAACTAGTCATATTCAGTCATTTTACATCTCTGCCGCTGGGGAAAAAACCTAAGCAATGCAATGCAGCGTGGATAGGCCGCTCATGAGGTAGTCAGATGAAAACCACTGGATGTGGGTAGGGCAAGACCGCTTATTGTAGAGACCTCTAGGGGACGCTTTTGACCAGCAGTGGACGTATTTACGTCCACTGCTGGTTAAAAGCGGCTGTCATGATAATGAGTACCGTAGTCCAAGTATGTATGATAAATAAATCTGTATACAAAAAAAGTTCTTGTCATTAAAGTAAATCGACAGATTATTACCTAAAAGCCCACAAAGTATGTGTACCAACCAACCAACCAATATCTTTTATATTAAAATTCGTTATTTCGTGCAATAAACTTCGAGATTAATTTTCAAAGTTATTAATTGGTACTGGCTGTGCCTATTAACTTTGAATGGCATATTTCAAAACCTAAAATTGTATTACAAACTATTTCGACGTTCACAAGTTATAATTGAAATTAGTTAGCTTAATTAAATGATTACTACAATGATATTATAATTGAATAGATAGCAGACACAATTATACAGAGTTTAACATAATTAGTTGAGAACGTATAAGAATTGCCATAAAACCTTGAAACAATCACACTAACATTATAAAGGCGAAAGTTTGTGTGTGTGTGTGTGAGTGTGTATGTTTGTTATTTCCACACGTCTAAACGGCTGGAGCGATTTCAATAAAATTTGGTATGGAGTTAAAATTGTATTAGGAACTATTTCGACGTTCACAAGTTATAATTGAAATTAGCTAGCTTAATTAAATGATTACTACAATGATATCATAATTGGATAGATAGCAGACACAATTATACAGAGTTTAACATAATTAGTTGAGAACGCATAAAAATTGCCATAAAACCTTGAAACAATCACACTAACATTATAAATGTGAAAGTTTGTGTGTGTGTGAGTGTGTATGTTTGTTATTTCCACACGTCTAAACGGCTGGAGCGATTTCAATAAAATTTGGTATGGAGTTAACTAATAGCCTGGATTAACCATAGGCTATAATTTATGACGCCGTTAAACCGCGGAGCACAGCTAGTCTTACTAATAAATGCGTATTTTTGGAACGGATTATGATGAAACTTTGTAGTAATATAATAATATCTATAGTAATAATATCTCGGGACAATGTCACACAGATCATCCTAGCCCCAAACTAAGCAAAGCTTGTACTATGGGTACTAGGCGACGATAAACATACTTATATATATAGATAAATACTTACATACATAGAAAACATCCATGACTCAGAAACAAATATTCGTGCTCATCACACAAATATTTGCACTTACCGGGATTCGAACCCAGGACCACCAGCTTCGTAGGCAGGATCACTACCAACTAGGCTACGGTGACCGTAGCTTATATATCCGTATAACACATAGGCTATAATTAATAGTACAACGCGAGTGAAACTGCAGGGCACAGCTAGTAACATATATATAGTGATGTACGTACCATAGGAGACTTAACCAAATGTAGTACTTAATCATTTTATTAATTAAAAGAGCAAAGAAAAGTATTCAAAAGCAATCAATTCTTGTGGTGTTCCCTTGTCCAACAAAGTCCCAACTTGGAATTAATTAAACTTGTTTAGACAATGTTGCTTTTATAAGTGTGGTTTTTTGAGAAAGTGCACGATAAACGACGAGGATTCATTAGTCATCTTGTCAGCTGTAAGACACAGCTGGACAAATTCCTCCGAGGATATGCCCTATAGACAGGCCTGCTGGCGTGGTTGATAGATACACTGCCTTTCACGCCGCAGCGCTGGTCGTGGGTTCGATTCCCATCCGGGACAGATATTTGTGTGCATGAACATGTCTGTTTGTCCTGAGTCTGGGTGTAAAGTATCTATATAAGTATATGTTTACAAAAAAATGTATATTTAGTATGTCAGTTATCTGGTTACCATAGTACAACCTCTGCTTAGTTTGATATCAGATGGCCGTGTGTGAATAATGTCCCAGGATATTATTATTATAGACACGCTTGGCAGACGCACGTTCAAGGGTTAATTTACATACATTCACACTTATAGAATTTAGTACATTACTGTAAAAGGTTAACTTCAATCCAGGGGATAACTAAGACACAACATTTCCTTCCATATAATCTTCTTCGTCCGTAACCATCTTTCTTCCATCTTTCCATCTTTTTCTTTCTCACTTCTCATTTCAAACTTGACATCGTTTCTACCGCCAGTGTTGCCCATCTGTCCAAAATTGATTCCCTTTTATGCATATTTATTATATAGAATATTGTAAAGCACACTCGCAGCTGCAAGAGGTATTTCTGTACGGGATCTAGGGAGATCTTCTCAATGATAACACATGTATTCACAAACAATCACTGATTTTATTGAAAAAAATAATTATATTAGATTCACAATGTTTACTTTAGCACACCATTTTTATAACTCTTGACAAACATCAATCAAACGTAACACCATACTTTTTATTTGATTCGAATTCGATTCTCATTTTAAAAGCTATGTTTAGTTATTTTAATAAAATGACCAGAGCTACTAGCTATCTTGATAAAAGAGGTTTTATTCTATAGGAGGGCAGGTAATATCATTACAATATGTAGTTGAAATCCATAACAAGAGTGTAAGTCTGTTTTCTAAAGTAATTCTTATAAACAATTAATGATTGATGATCTAGTGAAGGTCGCTGGAAGTAGATCGGATAGCTCAAGATCGGCAGTTGTGGAGATCTTTGGGGGCGGCCTTTGCCCAGCAGTGGACGTCCTTCGGCTTATATGGTAATGATGATGATGAAACAATTAATACCAAAGCATTACATCAATAATCTTAATGTCAAAGTTTATGTAACCTTACTTTACTGAGAAGATGTCTAAACGAAATAATTTTATATAAACCAACCCGGGATACTAAGCCAAATCGATTACCAAATAATCGAACATCAATTGATCGATTACTATAAATCGAATGTTCATAATATCGAAAGGTTAACTATCGGAAAAGTAGGTTATTAAATTCCAGAAACCAATCAACCCGTTATCGCTAAGGAATACATTCGGTTGAATATTTGATTTATTAACATTCGATATTATGAACGTTTGACTATTTAGACATTCAGTTACAAGCATGACCGACATTTCCACACTTTTTTGGCTCGACTGAGTTTGAACCCAGGACTACCTTATCTCTAGACGAACGAGGCAGGTAAAATGTATTTTATTATGATACATAATTGTCTCCTTGTACAAAACTGATTGAGTTTTGCTCGATTATTTTTTATTTGGAAAGTGTATTTTTTTAATAGTTATATAGAACGTATTTTGCGATAACAACCATTACAGTGTGACCAGCTACCGTGAAATAGTTGAAATCCATAACAAGAGTGTAAGTCTGTTTTCTAAAGTAATTCTTATAAACAATTAATGATTGATGATCTAGTGAAGGTCGCTGGAAGTAGATCGGATAGCTCAAGATCGGCAGTTGTGGAGATCTTTGGGGGCGGCCTTTGCCCAGCAGTGGACGTCCTTCGGCTTATATGGTAATGATGATGATGAAACAATTAATACCAAAGCATTACATCAATAATCTTAATGTCAAAGTTTATGTAACCTTACTTTACTGAGAAGATGTCTAAACGAAATAATTTTATATAAACCAACCCGGGATACTAAGCCAAATCGATTACCAAATAATCGAACATCAATTGATCGATTACTATAAATCGAATGTTCATAATATCGAAAGGTTAACTATCGGAAAAGTAGGTTATTAAATTCCAGAAACCAATCAACCCGTTATCGCTAAGGAATACATTCGGTTGAATATTTGATTTATTAACATTCGATATTATGAACGTTTGACTATTTAGACATTCAGTTACAAGCATGACCGACATTTCCACACTTTTTTGGCTCGACTGAGTTTGAACCCAGGACTACCTTATCTCTAGACGAACGAGGCAGGTAAAATGTATTTTATTATGATACATAATTGTCTCCTTGTACAAAACTGATTGAGTTTTGCTCGATTATTTTTTATTTGGAAAGTGTATTTTTTTAATAGTTATATAGAACGTATTTTGCGATAACAACCATTACAGTGTGACCAGCTACCGTGAAATATGTTGCTGTATGGGATAAAGTTTTTTGGGCCAGCAGAGGTAAATATATCTTAAGAAGCTGCGCTCCGTGTTTATGGCCTAGTTGGTAGTGATCCTGCCTACGAAGCTGGTGGTCCTGGGTTCGAATAACTTTAAGTGCAAATACTTGTGTGATGAGCACGAATATTTGTTTCTGAGTCATGGATGTTTTCTATGTATATAAGTATTTATCTATCTATATAAGTATGTATATCGTCGCCTGGTACCCATAGTACAAGCTTTGCTTAGTTTGGGGCTAGGATGATCTGTGTGACATTGTCCCTATATTATTATATATTTGTATATTTAATACCCTTTATATAAATAGAGTCCAACTTTTCCTAAATTCTTGACTATGGATCTATGACCTGAAAAAAAATAGTAAAGGGCTAGGATGATCTGTGTGACATTGTCCCTAGATATTATTACTATAGATATTATTATATTACTACAAAGTTTCATCATAATCCGTTCCAAAAATACGCATTTATTAGTAAGACTAGCTGTGCTCCGCGGTTTTAACGGCGTCATAAATTATAATCTATGTGTTAATCCAGGGCGTCAGTTAACTCCATACCAAATTTTATTGAAATCGCTCCAGCCGTTTAGACGTGTGGAAATAACAAACATACACACTCACACACACACACAAACATTCGCCTTTATAATATTAGTGTGATTGTTTCAGGGTTTACTGGTTATATTTTAACAATTATATAAATTGTGTGATAAATCCCTGTCCCGCATATGAATATCACTATTCACCCAAGTACTCACACACTAACCCACTCCTTATCACCGTAAACAGGTACAATTTGATTCTTACACATACAGGCACACACACATAGGCACACACACGCACCTTACTTAGCAACTACACGACATACTTAATACGAAAACGAAGGTGGGTATTCTGATGATGAGTAGCTGGCCAGTTTTTAGTTCTGCCTACAACATTAATTAGTTTGTAATCAATAATTGTTAAGTTTTTGTGTGGTTTAGTTAGTTATATTTATGTTTACATTTATTTTATGTATGCTTTATCACAAGACGACAAGCATTTGTAATTCTTTGCAATTCTCATGTAAGTGAACTGTAATTGTTCTTTTGAGATTAAATGTTCTTTAAACCTATATGGCAATTCTTAAGTAATTCAACTAATTATGTTAAACCCGGTACAATTGTGTCTGCTATCTATTAAGTAAATTATGCTATCATTGTAGTAATTATTCTGATAATTTCAATTATAACTTGTGAACGTCGAAATAGTTTGTAATACAATTTTAGGTTTTGAAATATGCCATTCAAAGTTAATAGGCACAGCCAGTACCAATTAATAACTTTGAAAATTAATTTCGAAGTTTATTGCACGAAATAACGAATTTAAATATAAAATTGTTGGTTGTTTGGTTGGTACACATACTTTGTGGGCTTTTAGGTAATGATCTGCCGTTTTACTTAATGACAAGAACTTTTTTTTCTTTGATATGAATGTACAGACGACAGCGCATTAAGCTACCCTAATTTGTCAAATTTCCCCAATTGAAAGTGCTCAAGTGATAAAGTTGAAAACGTTTTTTTTTTTGATAAGGCGGGTGGAATGCCTTCGCATGCCATCCGCAAAAAGTATCCGCGGGTGGGTATGTCGGACATGCACCGACTAAACTTTTTTTTTGCTGTGGGTAGTTGTGGCAAGCAGTAGGAAAAAATTGTGCTCTGTATTTTATTGTAATTTAAATTATTTATTTCATTAATTTTAATGTGCAAATGCTAAAATATTAATATCAAAGTGACCCACCTGCCAGTTAAATAAGAAGTTTAACTTAATTTCCACTACAACACAAGATAAATTGTGACTTAGAAATGGCAGTCACAGTACAAGATTCTGTGTCCAGTTTATGAGAGGAGTTTTATAAAAAGTGTGCCAGTGTTGAAGAACAGCTGCAAAAGGCATCATCAAGTAAGGATACAGCTACTGTTGGTACAATAGCAGCTGACTTTGGGGCTTTCAAACAGCATTTCCTGAGAACACTTGAAATCTTGCAGAAACAGGTAGATATACTGGCTCGCAATATTGACAATCTTGAGATGAAAGGGCGACTAAAGATTCTTTTGCTACATGGAATCACCGAAAACAAGGATGAGGACGTAGTGAAGACAGTTGCGGAAGTCGTTTCTACTCAGCTTGACATTTCCGATTTCACGGCCAAGGACATTAGACGGTGCCATCGCATGGGTCGTCATAGTGGATCCTCAAGACCTCGGCCAATTTTGTGTAAATTTGAAACCATGGCACTCCGAGATAAGGCCTGGTTCTCTAAAACGAAATTGAAGGGTACGCGAGTAACCATTTCGGAGTTTCTTACAAAAACTCGGCACTCAGCGTTTGTTTTGGGCCGTGAGACATTCGGCTTGTCGAACTGCTTTTCTAAAGGTGGCCAGGTCTTCATAGTTGATCAGGATAATGCACGCCACCGTGTCACTACGGTACAGGATGTGTATAACATCGCAAAAGCTTCCAAGTTATCGAGCATGGACGTCTCAAAACAACCAGACGTCGGTAAACCTATAACGCAAAGGCCAAAAAGAAATGCGGTCGCAAAAAAGTGAAATCTTCCTGGTAAACATTCTTCTCAGTTCTTTATTGCATTCCACAATGTATGTATAAATGTTGGTAGACATAATAATGTTTGTATCAATTGTGGACCCTGCAGGGTACAGCACAGATTTAGGAGAGAGGAGGGAGAGTGCATTATTACTAATTGGATATTTAAGGAACATAATGAGTTTTATTAAATTAATGTATTATTATAGTTAGTCCTGAATTTATTTATTATACTTAATTATTTAGTTATTTTAATTTAATAAATTTTACTATTTTATAAGTCAGCTATATTTTATATCATTTATTTTTTATATTGCACTAATTTCGTTAATATTATAGTCATATGCTTTTTGTTGCTAATTATATTTTATCATTAAAATATTCGTCTATACTATAGTAGGTTTTAGTAAGTAGGAAGTATTTTAGTTTTTTTATAAAGCTATTGTATTTGTCTGTATCTTAAATTGATGCTGGAAGCTTATTATAAATTTTTACGGACATTACTAGGGTACTGGCAGAGTGCATGTTTAGACGTGAGTCGGGTAAGTTGAGTCTATTTTTATGTCTTAGTATATATCTCGTTTGTTTATCACCTCTTTTTTCGAAAAACTCTGGGTAACTGCGGACAAATTTACATATCTCAAATATATAAATACAGGGAAAGGTTAAAATTTTTAGCTCTTGAAAATGTAGCTTGCAGCTATCGGTTTGTTGGATATTTACTAGGATTCTTATTAATTTCTTCTGTGACGTAAATAAGGTGGATGCATTAGTACTATTACCCCATAATATTACTCCATATTTCAACCATGCGTAACCATACGCGTAATACATGGTTAGCGCGGTTTTTGGATCCGTTGTTTGTTTAATAATCCGTAGGGCGTAGGAAAATTTCGATAATTTCATTTTAATTTTTTGGACGTGTGACTTCCAATTAATGTGGGTGTCTATGTCTAGGCCTAATAGGGTGAAAGTGTTAACTTCTTCTAACTTAGAACCCATGAAGCTTAAATTTATATTTATAGGTGTTTTTTGCCAAGGGTGAAAAGTTATTATTTTAGTTTTATTAAAGTTAATTTCTAGGTTGTGTTTGGTCATCCAGTTAGTGGTCTCGTTAAGTATTGAAGTTAATTTTTCATTTACAATTGCATTTGTTTCACAAGAGGTTAGTATTGATATATCATCAGCGAACATGACACAGTGTTCATTGATATTTTTAGGGAGATCATTAATGTACACCAGGAAAAGCAAGCATCCTATTACGCTTCCTTGTGGGATTGAAGCACTGATATCTTTTTTGTCAGATCGGATGAGCTCTATTTCGTTTGTTTCATTGTTGTAGTGTTCTATCTCGACTAGTTGTTTTCGATGTTTTTTTTTTCTAATTCTTTTTACGCATCCTCATGAAAACTAAATATTAATTATTTGTACTTTGTTGTCATTTCACGTACACGTAAATTGTCAGTGACTATATAATGTTATGTCATTTCATCTATTCTTTTGTTGCATTTTCTTTATTGTCTATGAACGCATGCAATGGGGTGAATAGAAACAGTAATTATTTATTTTTTGCTGATGGTTGATTACTGCGTAATATTCTACGTAATGTGGTCATACTTTTATTGGCAACGTAATAAAATACATAAAAAACGATATAAGTCTCTCTTGGCATTGAATAATATTGTTAAAATTCTTGTTATTTGCTCTTTTCTTTGCTTTTTGGTTGTTAGTTTTAGTAAAATTGGGTTAATAGTTTCTATTTACCCTGTTGATTAGTATTTATTATTTTTAATATTTATAATTTGCCTGTTAATTTATTTATTGTTATTCTTTGACACTGGCAGGTGGATATTTTATTTTGATATTTTTTTTTTTTTGAGAAAATATTGATAAATTTATAGTTTTACTGTTAAAACTTTTAAAATTAAATATAAATATATGCTGGAGTCTGATTACGAAAGCGATACTGATAGTTTTTTTTCAGCAGATAGTGATGCTAGCTTCGTTTCAATTCCATCTCTTGGTGAGACTCTTGTCTCTCATTTTTGTGATGTTCCTAAGAATTTCAATGTTGTCCACATAAATGCCCAAAGTATTCCGGCACACTTTCCCGATTTGCTGGCAAACTTTGACTGTAAGAATATCCATGCTATTTTAATATCGGAATCGTGGTTAAAACCATGCCTTCTCTCTGTGGCGTATACTTTACCAGGCTATAGTCTTATACGCAATGACCGTGTGGCTGGGGCTGGTGGTGGCGTAGCAATATATCTACGCAATTTCATAAATTTTAAAATAGTTGATTAGTCACCGCAACCGCCTCTGCCAAACGCCGGTGAACACCTTTTTATTGAGGTTGAACTGCACCACACGAAGTTATTACTTGGTGTTTACTATTGCCCATCTCTCCGCATCAATTACTTCTCTTCCCTTGAAACACTTCTTATTAATCTTACTCCGTCTTACAGTCATACTATTTTAATGGGTGATTTTAATACCTGCCTTCTCAAAAAGGACTCCCGTGCTTCTACTCTTTTGTCAGTTTTTGAATCTATTAATCTTTGCTGTCTCCCACTAAGTGCAACTCACCATTTTCCTAACTCTGTTCCATCATTACTTGATCTCATTTTCATTTCATCTCGTGATCATGTCGTTAAGCATGGCCAATGCTCAGCTGATGCGTTTTCATACCATGATTTAATTTTTACTTCGTATCAAGTTCGCCCTCCCAAAGCTAAGTCGAAATATCTTCTACAGCGCAATTTTAGTGGTATGAATGTTGAAAATCTTTTAGAATAGGTTCGTAGTATTGATTGGAGTTCAGTGTTTGAAACTAACATCATTGATGATAAGGTGACAATTTTCAATAACAAGTTTATTCAACTCTACGACATACATGCCCCTATACGAACAATAAAAATAAAACATCTTCCAGCGCCGTGGTTGACCGACAACATCAGAAAGATCATGGCTCGAAAGGTTGTGGCAAAGCAGAGATTTAAGTGCAAACCATCGGCAATTAATCGGGAAAAATATATGGAGATTCGGAATATCTGCAACAAGATGTGTAGGAGCGCCCAACGCCAAAATATCCACAAATCGGTTGAGAACGGCGAACCAGCTAAAATCTGGAAATTTCTAAGATCATTAGGGGTTGGAAAGTGCCAAGATACACTTCCTACAACTTTGGATATTCACGCGCTTAATGCACATTTTTCCTCTTCAGCTGTATGTAACAGAACAGCTAAAGCAAACACTTTGACACATGTTTCATCACTTCCAACTCCTGATCATTCACCTTTTCTTTTTAATCAATTCACTACTTGTGATGTTAAGAAAAGCATTCTGTCTATAGCATCTAATGCTGTGGGTAGTGATAATGTCAGCCGTAATATGATCATTCCTATCCTTGATGAAATCCTTCACGTCATATGTCACATTCTTAACCATTCTTTGTCCAGTGGATGCTTTCCTTCCTCATGGAAGGAAGCCCAAATTACTCCTATACCCAAATCCAAAAATCCTACCTCTTTTGCTGATTACCGTCCTATATCCATCCTCCCATTCCTCTCCAATGTCCTTGAACGCCTGGTCCATGAACAGCTTCATTCCTTTGTTTGCAAAAATAGTCTCCTAAATCCAATGCAATCCGGTTTTCGTCCTAGTCATAGTACCGTCACAGCCCTGGTCACTATTACGGAAGACATTAGGAGTGCTATGGAGAATGGAAATCTTACAGTTCTTCTCCTATTAGATTTCAGTAATGCATTTAATACTGTGGATTTCGACATTCTTCTTGGCATTCTGAGCACTCTGAACATATCTCCAATAGTGATTGATTGGTTTCGCACCTACCTGTTTGGTCACCGGCAACGAGTCCGTATTGATGACTCTTTCTCTTCGTGGTGCAACACACTAGCCGGTGTACCGCAGGGTGGCGTTTTATCTCCATTGCTTTTTGCTATTTTTATTAATTCAATTTCAAATAACCTTTCTTCCTCCTATCATCTTTATGCAGACGATCTCCAAATATATTACCACTCTCCACCTGCAAACCTGCCAGATGCCATCAGAATAATCAACTCTGATTTATCTCGCACTGGGGAATGGAGTCATAACTTTGGTCTGAATATTAACCCGTCAAAGACGCAAGCTGTTATCATCGGCAGCTCTCGAATGGTGACTAGGATAGACATGTCCCAACTTCCCCAAATGACATTTGAAGGTATTGTTATCCCGTATAAAGATAATGTTAAGAATTTGGGGATAGTAATAGATAATACTTTATCCTGGGGCCCACAACTGAAGACGGTTAGCCGAAGGTTATTTGCGTCAGCAGGCTCACTTAGGCGTCTACGCAACTTTCTCCCTATTACCACTAAAATTGCGCTTGCTCAATCGCTTCTCCTACCAATCCTCGACTACGCTGACGTCAGCTATCTTAATCTTACTGAAGAGCAACTCGATAAGCTTGAGCGACTTCAAAACTTTTGAATAAGATTCATATTTGGTCTTCGCAAATATGATCATGTATCCTCCTTTCGTACTAAGCTCAAGTGGTTGCCAATTTGCCTTCGCCGGAATGCTCATATTCTTTCTTTGCTTTATAACATTCTCTTTAACCCTGCCACTCCTACATATCTTAAAGAACGCTTCAAGTTCCTTTGTGACACACATTTGCGATCCTTAAGATCATCAGAAAATTTAAAACTACATATCCCAGAGCACAAATCCATTTTTATGGGAAAATCGTTTAGTGTGCAGGCAGTTCGACTATGGAATGCCTTGCCTATTGAAATTAAACGTGCCCAGACAATATCAGCTTTTAAAAAGCTGGTCAAAGAACATTATTTGTCTGTATAATTTATGGTACCTACGTTAAATAAAGTATTTTTCTTATTTAGTTATTTAATTATGTTTATTTTACATTTCCATCTTTTTAACAGTAAATTTATTAAATATCTTTTATTTTTGTGGATATACCACAATTTTGGTGTATGTCTTGTGGCACACCTACTGCTATTAGTTATTGTTCAGCTCCTATCCATCCTTTCAAGGTTTTCTGGAAGAGATCGCTTTATGCGATAAGACCGCCCTTTGTACAACTTGTTTATGTAATATCCTATAAAATATGTATTCTTATGGTGTACAATAAAGAGTATTCTATTCTAAACCACAGATATCTAAAATGCTCTGAGGACTAAACCTACCTGCCGTGGACTTCTTTTGGCGCCTGATGGGGGAGTCCCGGGAACGCGGGTATGCTGCTCCGGTACCCCCCTTTTGAGCCATGTCCCAGATGGTCGGGACACGTAAAGTTAAAAACCTATAAAATAAATTTGTCAGATTGGGGTAACTGGATGTGGTGGCGTCTGTACTTGATTTGTGTATTTACCAGTGTTATATGAATCACTAAGTCGAATTCAAGTAAAGCCCGTCATAGTTAAGTCAAAGTCCTACCCCAATAAAGTAGTGGCGACTTTACTACAGGTTTCTATGGAATTTTGGAATCACCACGAAAAATCACAATACGCGACTTTTCTACACTTGTGTACGTTATCTAAGGCGTTATATTTAAAAATCCACTATATTTACACTGCACCATGTCAGCCGAAGCACGTCCACAGCTGGACAAAATCCTCCCCAAAGAATGGGGGGATATGCCATAATCGTCACGCTTGGCAGACGGGTTAGCGATCGCAGTTGGACGGTCATAGTTCACAGAAAAACGCTGCTGCCCGTTCTCTGGCATGTATTTCCTCGGACGATGACATAGGTGATGATTCTATGCCGTCAAAACACAGCATATTTACACATAAAACCTCGAATTTACACCAGTTTTAGTATATGATACAATGCCTCGATGTATCTTTTTTTTATAAAATAGGATGGCAAACGAGTAAGCGTGTCACCTGATGGTAAGTGATCACCGCCGCCCATGACACTCGCAACACCAGAGGAACAACACAACAATATAGCAAAGTTGAAGTCGAGTTTATGTTTCTGTAAAATAGTATTTTTCTAGAATCTTCCATCCTTAACCCGCCACCATAGATGTAACATTTAGAACTTTCGAGCATCGATGCTCGAAGTTTAGAACAAGGAATGCACCCAGATCGGTTATTCTTCACAAACATTCGATACCAAAATCTCCTGTAAACCATGTTTCGACGTAAATAAATAAATTATTATTATTATTATCCCACGAATCTGAGCAATGTAATTTTTGAAGACTTTGACAAACAACGTCATTTCATGAAACGTATAAATAGTATGTATGTGATATATTAATACTTTGATCCTTGACTCACATGAAGTCGCTAGAGTGTATCATGATGTCGCCAGATGTCATCATGGTAGTAAAAAAAACAACCAAGATCTCCGTTCCCGTTTCTATTGAGTCAAAACATCACCATTGCTCTACAGCGTGGTAATACCGCTAGCTAGTTTTTCGTTAATATAGTGTTCCTATTATTGTTAATATAGTGTTCCTATTATGTTTTAATATTTCATCATCACCATCATCGTATACCCTAAACCGCCATGGACCTCTCTTAGCGCCCCGAGAGGGGAGCCCTGGGAACGCGGATTTGCTGCTCCGGTGCCCTTTTCCGCCATGCCGCACGTTATTTGGACACGTATCCTGAGAGGATTTTCATTTATCCTCCCGAATTGCCGACTCATGGTCATAGTACCTACTGTGGCGATCTCCGTGGTCGTAGACCTTCTTTCGTTTTAATAAGAAAACATTTTTAAAAAGTTGTTGAAAAAGAAATGATTTGAAAATAATTCAATCGTGAAAACCGGATTGGACTTACCCGTCATGCAATGACAGAACCCTAGTAGCTATCAAACGTGTAACATCAATCGTGAAAGTATAGTGCCACAAACTTATCTGGCCCGGTGGCCAAAAGTAGAACTAACGACGCCAGTTTGAAATGTCAATCGGCTGTTATTCCCTGACATTCCTGCCATTGATTGTTTGTTGCGCGTATTTATTTTTCTTTTTGTGGTTTTTAATTGTGAAAAATGCCGAAAGCTTTAAAAAGTGATGCGAGGAACATTAAATTACAAGTATTGAATTATATGAAGGAAGAAAAACGCCTTCAGGAACGAATTATACCCTTCAATAAGTTGTATGAACGCGTAGCTGCTGCTACAGATTAGTGTTGTAAGCTTCTGAAAAATACGAAACTCCCCCTCGCACTTTAAATTTAAATACATATTTTAAAATATTCATGATTTATTAAATTTTTGCTATTTCCATTGTAGGTATCGGGGAGTGATTTGTAAGAAAACTTGAGAGAGAAAAAGAGCAAGCAGATGCAAATATTTATAGCAGATCAGAATATTGGTAGATCGAATTCTGAAATGCCTACATTGATTGCAGAAGCTTTTGATAAAATAACAGTCAATGAATGGCAAAAGCATTGCAATCATGTAAAAAATATTGAAAATGAGTATCGAAAAGGGATGGATACTTAGACGAGCCTTTCATCAATCAATTAGGTAGTGATAGTGAAAGTGAAAGCAGTGATTATGATGATGATGAAATGACTTCTGCATTAAACAATTCCGGTGACATAATAATACCTGGAGTATCCCCGTTAGAGGACACTCAGCATACATTTTATGTAAATGATCATAATTATTGTATAAAAATATAAAGATTTGTAATGACAGTATCAGTTTGCTTTTTAGTGAAGTAATATATACGTTACAATGTGCATATTATTTTTACCCACTTTATTGAAAAAAATAGTTACTAGCAACACTAAAAGCGATAACAGCGACGCTGCCAGCGGGCCAGATAAGTTTGCGGGACTGTAAATAAAATATAATTACAAGAAATCCGATAAAAGTATTTCATTCCTACATATCCACAAGATCCCGAAACGGATCTGGACCAGCAGATCGCCATATGGTGGAGGCGCCAGGTACCAACAAATCAATAAGGATATCACGAGGAGTATTGTTTTATCAATAATTTCAGATGGAGCAGTTCGACGGAGAAATGAAATGAAATAATGAAATTTATTTAGCACTTGGGTATTAACATACACTTGTACTTGTCAATTTCACAATGCAGTACATAAACATAGTCGAATACAGTATAAAAATTTCAAAAATATATTAGTCCGTGCGGTCTGTTTTATCAGATATATTTTCTTAAATCCTAAAATAAATAACAAGTTACCAATCTATAGCGCAGAAGGCTCTTAACCAGTAGCTTAAATTAAACGACTAATACCCGAGGCCACCCTTTTGGGTTCGGGCCACAGCTCAGGGGGCCGCTGAAGCAAAAGGACAGAATTCTAAGAGAGGGTGTGATCAGTTGCACGACATCACCGATGACGCGTTAAGGGGCCAAAGCGATCCTCGCCGCTGAGGAGCCTACCCTAGCTAACCTGCGGCTTTCTCTAGCTACCTAGGTGGACGACCCGGAGAGGAAAGCCACAAAGAAACTCCGGGCTGGCTTTGTTCGTCTTCTTTTGCTTTTTGTTCTCTTTTTTTTTTTAATCATGTATTTGAGAGACGGGCGATGTAGTCTTTTATACATAAGATGAGTATGCAAAGAAACTAATTTTAGAGGACCGTTTTGTCATTCTACAAAACTATTTTGTTGATCTCCAAAAAAAGATTACCGAGAAATTCGATGGGCAAACTAATCCACTCGCCTACTTTTTCGAAAGAAGGCAAGGCTATAATGAAGACCCAATAAGTTACTTTTATACTTTAGATGAACTGGCGACAAAAGCAGGAGCAGTAATTACGGAAGTTATATTTCGTTTATTAAGAACTAGCTGTGCTCCGCGGTTTAACCCGCATTAAACTTCATAAATTAATAATTAATGTGTTAATCCAGGGTGTCAGCTGATTCCATACCAAATTTTACGAAAATCGCTCCAGCCGTTTAGACGTGTAGAAGTAACATACTTACACACTCAAACAGTCACACAAAAACTTTCGCATTTATAATATTAGTAGGATAAGATAGGAATGCAAGTGTAAAACAGTATAAAGGACCTAAATATCCCCAAACAGGCTATAAACGATACCTATATTCCACTGATAAAGCTTATTCACCCCAAAAACCGCGGCTGCTTATTCCACTTGAAATATCGTGGTCCCATGCCATAACGAGGTTCTCAAAGTTTTAGTGCCCGTCCGAATTCACTACCAAACTCGTAACTTATCCGTTTTTACGATAATCGCCGGCCTCAGTCTAGTTTTGCAAACAATTGATTTGAATTGTTATTTCATTTCGGTGGCTTGTCATGGAAATGGTATAGTACAACGTGTAACATGGAACATGTTCGATATTTAAGAAGCACGATATATCTAGCTGAACAACTTCAAAATAATAATAATATCCTGGGACATTATTTACGCAAGGTTATCTGATCCCAAACTAAGCAGAGCTTGTACTATGGAAACCAGATAACTGATATACTACATATATACTACTTCTTTTTTCATTAAATTCGTACTTATATAGATAACTAGCTATGCCCCGCGGTTTGACCCGCGTTAAACTTTATAAATTATAGACTATGTGTTAATCCAGGGTCTCAGCTCAATCCATACCAAATTTTATTAAAATCGCTACAGCCAGACGTGAAGAATTAACAAACATACACACTCACACAGTCACACACTCACACAGCCACACACTCACAAACTTTCGCCTTTATAATATTAGTGTGATTATAAAATATTATTTTTAAGTAGTTTAGGATTCTACAACATAAACTCGATTAGTGTGGATCAAATAATAATAATATATAGGGACATAATCACACACAGACATCTGATCCCAAACTTAGCAGAGATTGTACTATGGGAAAATCAGATAACTGATATACTACATATACTGCTTTCTTTTGTAATACATACTTAAATAGATAATTACACCCAGACTCAGGACAAAAAGACATGTTGAAGCACGCAAATATCTGTCCTGGGTGGTAACCCACGACCTCTGGCGTGAAAAGCATGCATTCGCTAACCACGCCAACAGGCCCGTCAATGCATAAGAATTGTCGATATTGTATGAAATTGTGTATGTTTGGCTGTTTGTTACTGAATCATGCTTCTTACCTGAAACTTCACTTATAGTTTACTAGCTCTGTCCCGCGGTTTTACCCGCGTTAAATTTTATAAATTTTCACAGTTCCTCCCCCGTAGATGATAGCGTGAAAATATGTAGCCTATATATTGACCCGACCTCTTAGAAATATTCATGCAAAATTTGAAGTAAATCCATGCAGTACTTTTTGAGTTTAGCCCGGACATACCTACATACAGAAAAACAGACATACAGCCAAAAATTCTAAAAACTATATTTTTGGCTTCGATATCAACTGTAGATCAAGCCTCAAGTATCCTTTTTCAAATATAATCAATGTACAGTTTTGACTTTCCTACGATTTTATTATATGTATAGATTACTTGAAATTATACCTACATAGATACATATATACACGATCAAAGAGTGTTCAGGTGCAAGACCCTCGCCTTTACATGATTTCCAACGACGACGTTTCGCCACGCCACCCATTTTCTGACAGCTGCAACCGGCAAACCAGAGCCCTACCAGTGCACATGTCCTGCCCACCTAGGCATGGCTCAAAAGGGGGGCACCGGAGCAGCATACCCGCGTTCCCGGGGCTGCCCACATCAGGCTGGAATGTTAGGTTTAGTCGGTGTGAGTCCGACATACCCACACGCAGACACTTTCGGCGTGTGGCATACTTAGGCATTACTCCTGTCTTATCCAAAAACAAAAAAGGCACATTTGCACTTTTATTTTTGAACAGAAACTTGCTAACCCGCGATTTGAAACGAGAATCTTATTATTTCCGGTTGAAGACTCCACCTCTAGACCCAGGACGGTGTCCAGTCAATGCAGAGTATTTAATGTTACACGTGGTAAACCCATATTGCAGAGGCCTGGCCCACGACGGTCGATACACTGGCACTTAGAAGACGGAACGAAAATTACTGCCTACGTTATAAAGACTCTGTTGGTATATAATTGTACTCCATCGATGTGGAATTAAATGTAAAGTAAAGAAAAATACTCTTTATTGCACGCCATAACTTGAAATCTCTTGCGTATGATGGTATGAAATACGTCTATTCTTGCTCCAACAAACATACCAGAGTCACAAGATCGAGGTAGTCCCAACATTGTAATTCATATTTATTTTACCGAACATACCTAGTGTTTTGAAAGGAGATCGGCAACCGGCCCATATAAACATGGCCTGGAATGGACAATAAATAAAACAATATGCATTTTGATTGGGTACTAATATTCTATCGCCCTATATATTTATTTTTTATGTAAAACATGGGCTTTATGTATTATAAGGCGTATAAGGTCAACAAGATTTCAATATTGTATTAGATCATGGAACGATTTTTTGTAATAACTATACTACTTTCTATATATAAGCAAGTAAAACAGGTTTAGATATGTTTATGACAACCGTGGTGAACATACCACCTATTCAAAAAAAATTACCGCGGCCATAGTTGCTTAGGACAAAATATATGATCCGAGGTGCGAATAGCAGAGGTAAATCATGATGCGTAGATCCAAAGTCAAAGAAAGCCGGGGTCAGTCGGGAAGTCGAAAACAGAATCCAGAAACAAAGCCAAAGGTCGGTCGTTGTAAATATACAAGCCACAAGAAAACATTCACGATGCAAGTCAAGCAAGCCTAAACACTAATGTAAATTAAAATACAATCAGTTCAATATGGCAGATAAAAAAGTGTTGCCATTACTATGAAGAATTGATTCCTTCCAACATACCATACGTACTATTTATTTATATTATGACTATTAAGGATAATATTATGTATGCAAATAATACATATTTCAATGCAGTGAAATTATAACGCCTCTGATAATGACAATATAATAATAACTACATGACTGGAAAAATAAATATTTACAGTTTGTAGACAGTTTAAGAAACATTAATGCCGGAATAAAATTATTTACTTTTCAGAATTGAAATCATTTTCCCATGTTGTACAAGGAAATAAAAGGCATGGAGGGATTTTAAATATTATACTTTATTTTTTAAATAGTAATGAACTTTTGTCCATCACAGGCCGGGATTTGCCGAAGACCTTTGTTAACTTTATTATTTTATGGATATCTATAGTTTAAATTTTATTTATATTTCATTGCAATTACAACAGCAACGCAAAAATCTCTAAAATATATTATAGAAACCATATAACTTAGAGATTTTTGCATTGCTGCTGTTAGATACTAATTAATAAAAATCTAGAACCCCTATTACATATTATGTGAGTCCGTACTTTGGTCCGGTCGCAGCATTATTAAAATTTTATACATATAGGAAATGCTAGTCCAAATGCGTCATATTTTATGAAGTCCAAAAGGGAGGTACGAGTGCAATGCATAACATTTAGGAGAAGCTTAGAAAATATATGTGATATCATAATAATATAATAAATAGGACGCATAGGCATAAAAGCTAAAATGATACTCAACTTTTAGTCGTTTTGGAATAAAGTTGTTTTGTACTGTTTTATAATATTGATTATGTAAAGAAATTGATGATGTTTAAGAATGTGAAACCAACAAAGTCATTATGATGTAATTGTTATAAATTAGCATACGCATCAATTGTTTGGGTTCAATAACATTGTATGTAACCCAAGTACGCAGTATTTACCTTTTTGCAACCATTGTTAGAATCATCATATCACGTATATTATAACATATTAAGTAAGTGACTATTTTTAGATTATATTAATACTAGCACTCCTTTGCCTGAAATACAGGATTACCTAGTTCAGGCACACCTGTAACGTTTGAAGCCAATTAAGAAAACTTGTATTTGTAGTTTTATTTAATGTTTTAGTTGTTAAGAATTTTATCTGAAATTATTATTAAAATAATAAATTATTATTATTTATTTTAACTTAAAAAATATAACTTGATTAGCTCATATCAGGAATCGAAACATTTGAAAACTTAATAAATCAAATAATACTTTGATTCCTCATACCAGCTAGGTACTTATTTTAGTGTGTTATCAGTGTAATATAGAGTAGGAACATTTTGTAAAGTGAAAATGCTAACAAAAGAACATTATGATTTATCCCATTCAAATGTTTCTACCATTCAGCTAAAACCCAAGGGTCTCGTAAATACCTATAGCCTATGGACACAGTATGTCCGATGATGGTACCGTGTCTGTAAGTTATAGGTATTTACGAGACCCCCGGGTCTGAGTAACGTAACCAGATCACATTTGGGGTGGGAGGATGGGATGGCAAAGTTTTTGTGAAGCGATTTGTATCGCAATCGTCGTATGCAACGGTAGCCATTAGATGGGCTGTATACTTTTATAATTATACAAGTATACAGCCCATCTAATGGTAACCGGCTGGGCTAAATCATAATGTTCTTTTGTAAGCAGTTTCACTTTACAAAATGTACCTGCTCTAACTGGATCTCTCTGGACTCTATCTGGATGCAAACGCGAAGCGGCGCGGCGCGAAAACAACAAACAGTCGAAACCTATTGAAAGTGTCCTACGTGACAAAACGCGCGTGCGGTGCGGTGCGAAGCGGCGCGAAATAAAGCGAACGCGATTAGTTGGCGAACAGGATGCGGTGCCGTCGTGTTTTTGCGGCGTCGCGCGCCGGTGGCAGCTTCGCGAGATGATTCGCGTGGACGTAGGACATATTACTCTATTGTACAATTGAGGCGAGTGAGGACTAAAGTTTTCCAGCAGAATAAAACTACAAACTAAGTAAAGCCGTTTGGGGTTCGTGTTTCGGTTCAGGGTGTTAGCTGACATGACGACGCATGATAGCCTCTAGTAAATACGCGAAGACGCGGGAAGTTCTTCCCATTGTGGAATGATAAATAAAATAAAAAAGGTTTTTATTCACGTAGACTTTAAAAAAGCGCTTGTAGATAGTTAGAACATGTTTGTAGTAATATAATTAAGTATATAACTATAATTATTTCTAGTTACATAGATATTTAGGTACACGGATTGTATTAAAACATTTATAAAATTTATTTTATAATAGCAATGATATTTTGCTGGCTTGTATTAAGTTATTGTCAAAGAGATTATGTTTAAGTTTAATTATCAAAATTTATAATTTTAGCTATATTTCTACTCCATATTATCTGAATGGTTCTGTCTATATTAAGGTATTATTATTACGGTGGACCTTGTGTTTAACGACGGTTGTGCTTTAATGCTACCACCGGATACAATTGCACAACAGTGTTTAAGAGTGTCGGACCTATTTCGTCATAGCAAATGTAGGTATACATTTCAGCCTCCGGGAAGACAGCGATCTGTTTGTGGCGCAGTCGCTGTGCCGGACTGGCAGGAGTCGGCAATTGGGAAGGGCAAACCAGAGCCCTCCCAGGGTACGTGTCCCGAACACCTGGGACATGGCGCAAAAGGGGGGCACCGGAGCAGCAATTCCGCGTTCCCGGGGCTCCCCATTAGTCGGTGCGAGTCCGAAATACCCACCCGTAGACTTGCCTGAATTATCAAAAATCGATGTAGCAGGGCTTCTGAAAGGTATACATTTTAGAAGCCCTGCGATATCGAAATTAGGTGCGTCGCGATACACAATAAGAATTTGTTAACAAAATAAATAATAAACGTAACAATTTATCTATCTCCTTTGGAGTTCAAAACTTGCCTCAAGGAAGGTAGTGACTGGGAAATGCATAACAGCAAGTATCCTAGTACGGAACAGTGATTTCGCAAATATGGCCTCAATCTTTCACATTCCTTATGGAATCTGAATGATTGAGTCCTGATTCCACGGCTAATTAATGAATTACCAACCTCCGTTATCGACAATATTAATATGAACAATGTAAAAGTTAAATTAAAACACAATTTTAAGTCACTGTAGGTATTAAAATGTATAAGTACCTAATCTGTGTGTAGCTTATTATGTGTATTTTCTTTATTAGTTTAGTAACTTGTAAAGCATAGTGTTCTCGTATAACGGTATTTGTTTAGGTATACTTATCTTATATAAATAAAAAGACAAGTCCTGACTGACTGACTGACTCATCAACGCCCAGCCCAAACCCTTGGACCTAGAAAGCTGAAATTTTGCACAAATGTTTGTTTTATAATGTAGACAAGGAATAAGGAAGGTTTTTTTGAAATTCAACCCCTAAAGGGGTAAAACAGGGGCGATAAGTTAGTATGAAACTTTGCCGTTTTTGAAGTTTAAGGCATACAAATTGGTATTTGGCCTTCCAGTTAAAAATAAAAAGTCACGTATTTCAGGGTTTTTGGAAATTCCAGCCCCAAGAGCGTAAAATAGGGGGTGTAAGTTTGTATGAAAAATGTGACAATTTTTAAGTTAAACGCATGAAAATTGGTATTAGGCATTTCAGTTAAAAATTAAAAATATATATTTCGGGATTTTTGGAAATTCCACCCCTTAGGGCGTAAAATAGGGCATGTAAGTTTTTATGTAAACTGGGACTTGAAGTTAAACGCATGAAAATTGGTATTTGGCATTTCAGTTAAAAGTTAAAAATATGTATTTCAGGATTTTTGGGAATTCCAGCCCTTATATTATTATTTCAGTTAAAAATAAAGCTATCCCGGGAATAATTTGTTGTTAAATAAAATAAATAAAATAAAATAAAAAAGGTTTTTATTCACGTAGACTTTAAAAAAGCGCTTGTTATATATATTGATATTAGATTGACTCATATTGGGAAGTGTCACGCTCAAACCCAAGAGGTTTAAGTGACACAATAGGTATTTAAATATTCTGAATTGTAATATGTTTTTGATAACTAATAAAAATATATAAAATACCAACAAATTAATAAATGAAAATATAACAACAAACGTAGTAATATAATGTAATAAAAATAAATGTAGAGACTAGAGCAAACATACAAAAACATCTAGCAACGAATTCAGCCTAAATTGATGGCCAATAAGTAGAACTAAGTTAAGATCTTATTTCCTAACCCAGTGTTCTAACAAAACTTTGACCCTAGTAATATATTGGCAGCCTAAAGCTAAGTTTTTATGGCTATTAGGTTTACGCAGCCTGTCTTATATTAGATTGAGAAATAGAACCCCTTTTTTGTCTGTCTCTATTAGGTCTCTGCAAATAGAAATAAATATATTATTCTCTACTTATTGAGGAATAGCTGTGCCCCGCGGTTTTACCCGCGTTAAACTCTACAAATTATCACAGCTCCTCCCCCGTAGGTGATAGCGTGATAATATGTAGCCTATATGTTGACCCGACCTCTTAGTAATGTTCATGCAAAATTTGAAGTAAATCCATGCTGTACTTTTTGAGTTTAGCCCGGACAAACATACAGACAAACAGACAAAAATTCTAAAAACCTTTTTTTTTTTTTTTCTATTCAATTTACAGTTTTGACTTTCCTACGATTTTATTATATGTATAGAAGATATATTCTGGGACATTATTCACAAACGGCCACCTTATTCCAAATTAAGCAAAGCTAAACTATAACTGATATACTACATATACTATTTTTATTCTGTAAATACATCATGATGTCAGCCAAATTACGTCCACTGCTGGACAAAAGCCTCCCCAAATATGGGGGTATATGCCATAATCACCACGCTTGGCAGACAGGTTGGCGCTCGCAGTTGGATGGTCATAGTTCACAGAAAAACGCTGCTACCCGTTCTCTGGTAAGTATTCCCTCGGGACAATATCTACGCCCCCTACAGGATGAGATGGGGTGATAATATTCTTCTACTTATATAATAGAGAACTTTATTGATGATTTAAGGGCCGTTTTCGTAGTTCGATGGTAACGTCCCGTTGGTGTACTTACCTTATAGTCCCTTTAATAAATAATAATAATAAAATCTCTTTATTTCTCTACACAAAAGGGTTCAGTAGCTACAGTTTGGTAGACTTATGCTAAGTAACAATTTCACTTATGCTATGATTAAACCCGAATTTGTGAGAGACTGGTAAAATAGGTATGTAGTAAAAATATTAGACTTAAACTAGATAATTAAACATAATCTCTTGACAATAACTTGATACGAGCTAGCTAAATATCATTGCTATAATAAAATAAATTTTATAAATGTTTTCGTACAATCAATACAATGTGTACCTAAATATCTATGTTACTAGAAATAATAATGTATACAACTATATTACTACAAACATGTTCTGACTAGATACAAGCGCTTTTTTAAAGTCTACGTGAATAAAAACTTTTTTTATTTTATTTATTTATTTAATAATTACACCCAGACAGGGCAAACAGACATGTTCATGCACACAAATATCTGTCCTGGGTGGGAATTGAACCAACGACCTGCGGCGTGAAAGGCAAACCACGCCAACTGGCCCACATCAGACATCCTTATCTAAATATATTTCTTTTCTGACGAATAATTTAATATTTTCTTTTCAGATCTAAACATTGGAATAAAACTAGACCCAGTCTAATAAATAAAGATCTTGGCTATATATATGCACTCGTAATTTAACCAACTTTGCTACTTTCATATAAATACCTATAGGTAACGCCCATAACTCGTGAGGGATTTGACTGAGACAAACGTACTCGTATCTTCAACTTTTAATGTGTTTGTATGTGGAACAATAGAATGGCTCTCCGGGGAGTTTAAGATTTCGTTGTCTAACAAAATGGTTCTAGATAGTATGATCCGCTCAAACCGGAAATTAAAATACTTGGTTTCCGTTTATATTTTAAAATTGTTGGATTTGTGGTAATGTAAAGCTCTTATAGTTTTGGAAAAAAGTGGCTGTGACATACGGACGGACAGACTGACAGACAGACATGACGAATCTATAAGGGTTCCGGTTTTTGTCATTTGGTTACGGAACCCTAAAAAACGCCCTAATACACTACCTCAAAGGTAGCTTGGAAACGTGTACATTTATGACGATTACAACTCTTTGAACTTTTTGAATCGTTATAACTAAAAAACGGTGGCTCTGAGGAAAAAAATATTGATACATTTTTTATAGATAATCATCTAATCTACAATTTTGTCTCAGCAAATTTTATGATTAAACTTACCGTTTTGCTGAAAATCGTGAAAAACCCGCTTTTGTGACGTTTGACCCCGAGTATTTGTTTTTTGCACTAGCCGGATCGATGAGGACTTTCCACATTTCCTTTATAATAGTGTAATGAACGATCCTACCAATTTTCCGCCTAATGTGAATTATTGTAACCTTTGATGTCTAAATTGACCGGACTATAGGTAGTATTTCCTATTTGTATAAAACTTTAACTATGTAAGCACAATGAACCCTGGAATTGCTGAGAAAAGACCGACATTGGAACCGACTTAGCACTTTGGAACCGCCGCGCCAATTTTAAAATGAGCAGTTTAGTTAAAATATAGTATATATTTCGTCTATACAAAATACAATCATAAATTAATAGATGGCGCTTTATTAGATATGTATATAATTATTGCTACAGTTCACCGTCACTCTTAAATTTGATATAAAGTTTGGCATAGGGTTTAGGTTACATTCTATTACCTGAAAAGTCCTGAAAAAATTCAGTATTAAAATTAACATTTTAGTAGCGATGTTTCATTTAATGAATTATATTGCTACTCACATAAACATTGAGTTATTGAAACGCCATCTATTATTATTCGTCCGAACTATCTAACTACAGAGTCTTCAGCTCTATCTTACAAATACAGTCATGTATCAATAGATGGCGCGTATTAACAATTAGGCACACGAATCTATACGTAATATTCGTATTGCCATTTTTATCGACTCCTACCCAATTATGCCCAACTGGCGACAAAAAGTAACTGATTTAAAACTAAATCTAAACTAACGTTAAGGATTTATTAACAATTGCTGAGTAGCTTATGATACCAGTCTTGAAATTTATTTTGTACTTAATCTTTTCTTCTGTTGATCAATTAAACCGTATTTTTCATTGATATTTTGTAAAACTCAATGGTATTTTTTCTCAATTTTTGCTTTAGTCTCATAAGGTTTTGGTATCTACGTTTAAATCCGAATCGAATGTTTCTCCCAAGAGCTCTGAAAAATACTACAACCTTCCTATAACGCAGTACACACAATATCACTTTTACCCGGGTTGCAATCCTGAAACTGCGTATAATATTAGGTCTTTACCTATGAAATTGCCGTTCTGCAGTACTGGCCATTTCAAATCAAAATAATTTTTGTTTGGCTAAGAATTCTAATTTCAAATTAATTTTATTTTAAAAACATGGATTCTTTTTTCCAAAAGTAGTCATTTCTTTATTGATTAGTGTTACATTTTCATCGCATTTCAATCTTTTTCGTCATCATGGATACGTTAAAAATTCGAGTAATTATGGAATATGAGTACCGTCGTGGCAGCAACGCGGCACAAGCGGCACGCAACATCAACGACGTTTACGGAGCTAACACTACAAACCAACGCACCACCTGTTATTGGTTTGCTCGCTTCCGTTCTGGAAATTTCGACCTGAAAAATTAACCTCGCGGTCGTCCGAAGACTTTGGTCGACAATGACGAATTAAAGGCGGTTGTGGAAGCTGATGATACACAATCTACGGCTGAATTAGCAGCAGCTTTCGACGTTAGCGTCAAAACAATATTGGTCCATTTGCGTCAAATTGGCAAGGTAAAAAAGCTTGACAAATGGGTGCCCCACGAACTCAATGATCGCCAGCGCGAAGTACGCGTCGAGACGTGCCTTGCACTGCTCAACAGACACACAAATGAAGGAATTTTGAACCGCATTGTTACCTGCGATGAAAAATGGATTCTGTTTGATAACCGCAAGCGCTCAGCAAGTTGGTTGGATCCTGGTTCAGCACCTAAACAATGCCCTAAACGAAAACTTACCCCTAGAAAAGTGATGGTCACTGTTTGGTGGTCTAGCGCCGGTGTGATTCATCACAGCTTCTTACCAAACGGGGTGAGCATTACTGCAGATGTGTACTGTGAAGAACTGAGCACAATGATGGAGAAGCTGGCGCATCTCCAACCAGCATTGGTCAATCGCTCGTCTCCGCTGCTCCTGCACGACAACGCGCGACCTCATACTGCACAGCAGACGGTCTCCAAGTTGCAAGAACTGGGGTTGGAAGCTCTCCGTCATCCGCCCTACTCACCAGACCTTGCGCCTACAGACTACTACTTTTTCCAGAATTTGGATAACTTCTTGGCGGGAAAAAAATTCAATACCCGAGAGGCAGTACAAAATGCCTTTGAAGAATTTGTTGCCTCCCGTCCAGCTGATTTCTTTAAGAAGGGCATCAATAAACTGCCACTGCGATGGCAAAGATGCATTGATTGCATGGGTGATTACTTCGATTAATACAAATAAAAAAATTCATGAAAAAAATTCGTTTAAATTTTTTCATACAAAACGGCAATTTCATAGGTAAAGACCTATTATTATAATAATATTATCTTAATTTTTTTTTTAAACTTAAGAAAACTTGGAATATAACTTCCTGTGACACGGGGTACTTTACAAACATTTAAGGCCACTGAGTACACCCAGACTCAGAACAACTACTTATGCGTCGGAATCCGGATACCTACTAAGTGACGAGGCGACTAAATTCGACTAAATTCTAATTTGTGAGTAAAAACTACGGAACGGATTTTGATCAAACTATGTAGTAATATAGCTTATATATCATAATAACACATAGGCTATCATTTATAAAGCTTAGGTAATGCGGGTGAAACCGCTGAGCCGCTGGGCACAGTTGTGTTGAGATACTTATAAAGCACTAGCTATATTAATAATAGCTATACAAAATACAATAACAAAATAAAATTTAAATATCGGTTTTAATGTCAAAATCATAGGTTTTGTTTTGTATACTTACATATGAAAATTTTTCGGAAAGGTGTTTCCACTGATTTCCGAAACGGCCGAAGACCGATTTAGATCATTTCCATCCACAATTCACCTTCACCCATGTAAAATATTCGTTGACACTTTTACAGTACTTTTTCTGGTGCGAACTGAAGAAACATTTATTGTTAAATTCCACGCTGATGAAGTCACGGGTAACAGCTATTCATTTATAAAGCATAAACCCCCAGAAGGAATTTATTACGAAGAGGAAAGAGGATAAATAATTAAGAAGAGGAATTTTAAAAGTTTGACGATGCCCATACCTAACTTTATTTTGCCCTCAACATAACAGCTATAAAAAGTCCACTGCTAAACAAAAGCCTGTCCCAAGAATCATTTTGGAGGGACATGCCATAATCGCCACGCTTGGCAGACAGGTTGGCGATCGCAGTATGATGGTCATAGTACTCAGAAAGAAGCTGCTGCCCTTCCTCAGGGAGATATTCCCTCGAGTAGACTTATAAGCGGTGAGGATATTCTCATATTCGCCGCCGTCACCACACAGCTATTGTACAGTAACTATATTTATACAAGGTGGACGTTATAGCCGTAAGCGGGACGGGAGGATCAATAATTTACCTCAGACCTGCAGGTGACACACGGACATCTATTTATAACCGCATTGCTCTAAATTGCAGTATCTATGTGCTTCTTTTGTTTTAGGGATATAAAAACAACGAAGATCAAAATGGCAGTAACATAATTAAATAATAAACAATTTTACAATTTCCGAGATTTTGTTTAATTTCAGATTTTTATTAATAAATGGTCAAATATTCTCTTACTCTGCCATAAGGACCAAAAGGTAGTTGTTATAAAATTTATTAAAAAAAGAACCTCTCTATATAAATGCGCAAAGGGTAGTTTTGGTACGCTTTAAGCTAGGGACTAGCCCTGGACAAAATCCTGGACGTAGAGCTAATGTATGTATATACATACATTAGTGGTTTTTGTCCAGGGCTATCCCTAGCTTAAAGCGTACCACAACCACCTTTCGCGAGTTAGCGAAACGCAATAAAATTATCGGAATATGTAGGTACTTCCACTTCATAGCCTGGCTAGCTTGGGCGCCAGGCACAAAACTACCAAATTGTAAATAGCGGCTTAATAAATTGTAAAAACTAGCCTACCTGTCTGTTTCCGTTCCGTACCACACTAATGGCGGTGCTGGAAAATATGCTTGAGATAATAGACCCGTAGTATAATGTCGTAGAACCAAAAGAAAATTAATACTGAACTCCATAGGCTGAAAAAAGTTATATTATAGAGGTTACCGAAGACATCTTAACATCGAACTATCAATGGTTTCATGCAAGGCCTGATTTACCCGAAGGCTAATAAGGCTTGAGTGTAGGGCACAAGAACCGTGCGGGGGCGCTGAGTATTATGTTGCTTTATAATATATTTTTTCTAAATAATACCCCCGCGATACCTACTAACCACTTACCACAATATCAAAACTACTTTGGAATCAAAGCAGCTTTAAATATTGCTTAAAATAAAATAATAATAAAAAATAAAAAAGGTTTCTATTCACGTAGACTTTAAAAAAGCGCTTGTAAATAGTCAGAACATGTTTGTAGTATTATAGTTGTATACATTATTATTTCTTGTAACATAGATATTTAGGTAAGAATAAGAATATCTTTATTACAGTAAAGCTTCACAGAGTGTTAAAAATAACTTTGGTCCCAAACTAGGCATTGTGCCTGTATCTTGGGTACCGATCACACGGGTTCTACTTATTATAATACAGGTTTACATGGACAAGATTCATAATCAACTAAATAAAGAAGATTTACAACACAGTTCAATATATATTAACATAGTGAGATCAAAATCACTAATCTTAATAATAAGCTTATGAACTAACTAGCTGCGCCCGCGACTTCGTTCGCGTGGATGTCGGAACATAACAATGTATTTTTTAGTGTAAAGCGCTGTGGGAGGATACCGATACAATTTTTTTAAATTTAATTTAGTTCTTCTTTATTTTGCCTGTGGAACCATCTGGATCGAACACAAAAACGTTATTGGGGTTGATTACGCGTGAAAGAGCTACGTATAGTTGACCATGGGAAAAGCATCCAATACTTAGGTCCACCCCCGCAACGGATAATGTCTGGCCCTGAGCTTTATTAATCGTCATGGCATAACAGAGACTGACTGGGAATTGCACTGGTTTGAAAGAGAAAGGAAAGTTTTTAGGAATTATAGGTATCCTTGGAATAAAAACAATATCACCGGCGCCGCAACCTGTTAATATTTCAGCTTCGATAATGTTTTGCTGCAGATTTGGTACTTTGAGCCGAGTGCCGTTACAAAGTTTGGGAGGACATAAATTTCTGAGGAGGATTATTGGTACACCGATTCTTAAAACTATTTTGTGGGCTGGAAGTCCGGGTGTGCTGAGGGAGTCCAAAAATTCTACCAGGTAGTGCGTGGCGTCATCTTCGTCCATAACTGTATTTATTGAGCTATATTCTTTACTATTCCCGGACGCATGAGTCAATATTTTGAAATTAATTGCCGCAGCTTGGCCATTGCGGGGAGTCAAAATAGCTTGCTGACATAGCCAAGAACCAGTTTGATTTCCCATGTTTGTGGTATGTCCGTACACAGAAGAGATTAGCTCCTGCTGTGATGTAACGTAAGAGCAGAGATTACCAATCAAAATAACTTCCGTCTTCTTGTACGGGGTATGTGCCATCGCCTATTTGTTACAATAAATTGGCAAACTCCTGTGCATTTTCGCAGCCTCTGACTGATCGGGCTCCCTCCTATACTTATAACTATCTCTTGAATAGCCAATAAGGACCTGTTGTGACAAATTTCACGTACCTTGTCAGGAATTTCTCCATCAGTATTTAGTTGTACATGTCTCATAAAATCTTGCATGCTTGCAAACTTGTCATGGTACTTTTGCCATAACTGGTTAGCACCCGATAACGCACAAAAGGTCAATAAGATGGCAAACAAATGTCGCAAGCGATGTGGACTATCGCTCACGCATGCTTCCGCTAGAGCGTCATCCCAATGCTGACCTCCATCTAATAAATGGCTTGCTCGGCAAGCGGCCTGGTATGTAAGATGTTCAATATCATCAACTTTACGGAGCTCAGCAAAAGACGTAGATCCTCGCACTACATGAACCAGACTGTGGGATGAACACACACGTGAGCACGCCACGTGAACCTGCCCGCCTTCCTTAAGTCAATTCCAGCTAACTTGAGAGTTGTTGGACTTTGCGATTTGTTGATGGTTATTGCGACACACACTTTTATAGGGCACAACAGTATTTTAAACTGAAAAGGGAGATCATTTGGCACTAACGGAATACGTGACACGAATACTGTTTCTTGTAGCTTCTATAAAACGATGCAAAGTTTTGACTTGAAGCCTAGTGCCGTTGCAAAGTTTCGGTGGCTTCAAATTCCTCAGAACCATTATAGGTATACCCACACGCAACATACACCCCCTATTATACGCCCTTAGGGATGGAAATTCCTAAAATCCTGAAATACATATTTTTATTTTTAACGGAAAGGCCAAATACCAATTTTCATGCTTTTCACTTAAAAAATTACACACTTTTCACACAAACTTACATCCCCTATTTTACGCCCTTGGGGTGGAATTTCCAAAAATATTTATTTTTTATTTTTAGCTGAACCACTAAATATAAGTTTCAATGCCTTTAACTTCAAAAATGACGGATTTTCACACAATCTTTCATTCTCTATTTTACCCCCTTAGGGTTAGTATTTCCAAAAACCCTTCCTTAGTGAATGCATTTGTCATAAAAATTACCTACCGGCAAAATTTCAAGTCTCTAACCCCAGCCGTTCAGGCTGTGCGTTGATATGTCAGTCAGTCAGTTTCCTCTTTTACATAGATAGGTATATAGATTTGTGCTGAGAAAATTATGAGAGACAGGGTTTATTTACTACATTCAAATACATTCAATCGGACAGGCTCAATAAAATTCGAATCGTCTGTATATTCGCGCTACAAACGAATCGACAGCACAAACTTTCGATCGACTGACATTATAATCTAAAATTAAATTATAACAAATCCAACCTTGTACCTACATAATTCAATTTGCCCAAATAAAACAGAATATTTTAATAACCAATTTTGGACAACGACATACTTCTAGCCAACCAAGACCTTATTTCGAAACAATTCGGAACATTCAAAGCCCTATGTAACTCATGCAATCAGCAAACACGGGCAAATCCGCGTGTCAAAATAAATGCACAACGACATCTATAAAAAATAAAATAAATAAAAATAAAAAAGGTTTTTATTCACGTAGACTTTAAAAAAGCGCTTGTAAATAGTCAGAACATGTTTGTAGTAATATAGTTGTATACATTAGATATTATTTCTAGTAACATAGATATTTAGGTACATCTTGTATGAAAACATTTATAAAATTTATTTTATTACAGAAATGTTATTTAGCTAGCTCGTATCAAGTTATTGTCAAGAGATTATGTTTAATTATCTAGTTTAAGTCTAATATTTTTACTACATATTGTCAATGGTTGTGTCTATATTAAAGGTATTATTATTATGACGGACCTTGTGTTAATAACGACGGTCGCGCTTTAATGCTACTACCGGATCCAATGCGCCCCATCTGAGAAGACCCAGCGAAACAAACTCAGTGGGTTCATCTACTACCGGTTTCAACACGACCCAGTTGAGACGGTCCGGCGAAACATACTCAAGCGGGCTATCGAAATAAAAATCAACTATCAACCTAGTTCATTCTGAAAAGAGATGTCATAATATGCACAGTGAAATCTATCGGACAGTTAGGTAGTTCAACTATAAACATTAGTTCATCTTGAAGTAACGAAATGTGTGTTATTTTTCTTCATGATTACTTTAAAATCTAATATCTTTTGATAGACTTAACCGATTGCAATAAAACAAAAACTAAATGTTACCTCAAGTTACGCTCAATCGTTGTGTATAAAAGTTATCTACATTGCTTTCGTATATTTTACGTGATACCCGAACATATAAACAGACAAACAGACACACAGACAAACAGACAAAAATTCTAAAAATGTTGGAAATGGGTTCTATTGGTTGTTCTTTAATACCCTGGCTATTCTTTTTGGATTTTCTTTTGATGTACAAAAATAATTTTTCTACAGATTTATTATATGTATAGAAAAGTTATCTACATTGCTTTCGTATATTTTACGTGATACCCGAACATATAAACAGACAAACAGACACACAGACAAACAGACAAAAATTCTAAAAATGTTGGAAATGGGTTCTATTGGTTGTTCTTTAATACCCTGGCTATTCTTTTTGGATTTTCTTTTGATGTACAAAAATAATTTTTCTACAGATTTATTATATGTATAGATGAGGGTTGTATGTGTGTAAGTGTAGAAAGAAGAGAGAAAGTAAGAGAGATAGAGAGAGAAAGAGAGAGAAGTGAGAACGTGCTTCGTAAGAGTAGTTGTAGAGTTCAGACAAGATTTTCAGTTTCGGTATAATTTAACGAGAGAAGCCATTTTTTTAAGGTGATATGTAGTTTACCATAAGTTTGATTTTTGATGTTTAGAATAGCGGATACTTTGTTGTACGAGTGAGGATGTGAGAAAACTGGACAGCGTCGGGCGAGGAGGGAGTTAAAGGGTGGAAGTGGTATTGTGAAAACCCGTTTTGATATAATTTCGTCATAATTAGGCCTATTGTGGAGATTTTTATGAGCGCTGGTGATCGCTCGTAGAATAAAAAGTTGTCTAACGCGAAGTACTTTAATAATCTCATATAGAGTGTCTGTGGGAAAGCGGAAAGGTTTTTTTAATGTTACTTTTAGTAATGCCCGTTGAGCTCTTTCAAGAAGAACTAAATAGCTTTTCCCAGCGCTTCCCCAAACTGATATACAGTATTGAATAATGGGTTGGCATAAAACTAGATATACTCTGCGTAGTAAGTCAATAGGGAGGCAGTCTCGAAGATTTTTCATAATATATATGAGTTTACGAACTCTGCCCGAGATTGTAAAGATGTGTGATTTAAAAGAGAGTGTTGAGTCTATTATGATTCCTAAATATTTAATGGAGGAGGTACGCTGAATTGGTTTGCAAGAACAAACCGGTAAAGTAAAGTGAGAATTAGAAGGACAGGAGTGTATGGTCAGGGTAAAGTTTAAGGGCGGGTTGGATATCGATGATTTAGAAAAAGCTAAGAGTTTAGTTTTTTGGATATTCAGAGTTAGTAAGTTACCGTTGAGAGCGTTAACAACCTCGGACATGCCTACGTTAGCGCTCTGAAACACCTGTTCCCATGATTTATCATGGAATAATATGACTGTGTCATCTGCATATGTGACAATGTCTGAGTTGTTTATGTGCAAGCGTACAATGTCGTTTATATACAATATAAATAGTGTGGGCCCTAGTATACTGCCTTGTGGGACACCAAAACCAATTTCTAGCTGGTCGCTAGTTTGGTTACCTATTTTTATGTATTGCTTACGGTTGCTTAAGTAGCTCTTAAACCAGTTGTAAGGAATTCCTCTAATTCCAGAAGCCTCTAGCTTTTTTAAAAGTAAATCTATTGAAACTGTGTCAAAGGCCTTGGCTAGATCAAGAAACACTGCAAGACAATTCTCTTTGTTTTCTATGTAAGTGGCTATTTTATTAAGTAGTGTTGTTGCAGCATTTTCAGTAGATTTACCCCTCCGGAATCCAAGGTACACATTATATTTATAGTATTAAAACATTAATAAAATTTATTTTATAACAGCAATGATATTTAGCTAGCTCGTATCAAGTTATTGTCAAGAGATTATGTTTAAGTTTAATTATCTAGTTTAAGTCTAATTATCTAGTTTAAGTCTAATATTTGTAATACATATTGGCAATGGTTCTGTCTATATTAAGGTGGTATTATTATGACGGACCTTATGTTAATAACGACGGTCGCGCTTTAATGCTACCACCGGATCCAATGCGCCCCAACTGAGAAGACCCAGCGAAACAAACTCAGCGGGTGTCTCTACTACCGGTTTCAATACGGCCCAGTTGAGACGCTCCGGCGAAACATACTTAATGGGGCATATACACGAGATTTGGTCCACTTACTGTAATTATTTAGCAGGCAAACACAATATATGCTCGATCGGTTGTCTGATTAATTATTTATTTTAGGTTTAATATATTAGAAAGAGAAAATAAAAACGTCAAAATAAAAGTAACATTAATCATTTTGAGACACAACCAACAGTTCTGAAATTCGTAGAATATTTAAATAATAGATAGTTATATTACAGATAGTTCATGTAACATAAAAGATTACTCATGTCTATATGGCTATAAGATCTCCAGCGGACTATGTGCAGGTAGATGCCGACCGCCAAATGTCTTTATCGTCAATGTAATCCTTAGTAGTGTAGTAACCCTTAGCCATAAGTTCACGTTTAATGTGTGACTTAAACTTATTATCAGGTAGTTTAGTTATATGAATAGAGAGCTTGTTATAAAACCTAATACAATTTCCCATGAATGACTTTTTAGTTTTGCTAACTCTAAAGGCTGGTATAGCTAGTTTGTCCTTATTTCTTGTATTGACATTGTGCAAGTCACTCCGTTTTTTATATTTATCTAAATTTTTCCGCACAAACCTTATATTCTGATATATGTATTCAGATGGAACAGTAAGTATATTTACCTCTTTAAAAACGCTTCGTAGAGACCCGCGACTGCCTAGATTATAAATAGCTCGGACTGCTCTTTTTTGTAATACGAAAATAGCAGTTATGTCAGCTGCTGAGCCCCACAGCAGAATACCATAGGACTTAATGCTATGGAAATAAGCAAAATATACTAGTCTAGCAGTTGGTTCGTCTGACAATTGTCTGATTTTCCAAACTGCATATGAAGCTGAATTTAATTTGGCAGATAATTTTTCAATATGAGGACCACCCCTTACCCCTTTGAGGATTGGTTTAATATGAGTCACATTCGGCAATGAGAATTTGATGCATCTTTTGATTATTTGCCGAAAACCAATTTGATATGAGGCTGAGAGTTTTATTAGGTTCTATAAGATCCTTATCTTTCCTACTCACTTTAAATATGAGTGACGTATCATCAGCAAATGGAATTATGTCTGATACTTTCTCTACTAGATATGGGAGATCATTGATATAAACTAGAAATAAAAATGGACCCAAAATCGATCCTTGGGGCACCCCCATTTTGACAGAATGTCGTGTTGAATTTACCCCGTCTATTGAAACCAGTTGTTCTCGACCTGATAAATAGGACATTACAAGATCAAGAGATGTGCCAGAAATTCCATAGTATTTTAGTTTCACAATGAGCGTATGGTGGTCTACGCAATCGAAAGCCTTAGAGAGATCGCAGAAAACTCCCAGCGCATCCTGCGACCCCTCCCAAGCCTCCAATATAGACTTCATTAGTGTACACCCCGCATCCTGAGTAGAACGGCCCCTTGTAAACCCAAACTGCTTGTCATGCAATATCCCATTCATGTTAAAGTGCGACAACATCTGGCTGAGCATGAGCTTTTCAAATATTTTACTTAACGCTGGCAGTATAGAGATGGATCGATAATTTGTGGCATTATTTGAACAACCTGATTTGAAAACAGGTACTACCTTACTGATTTTCATAAGGTCTGGAAATACGCCATCACTTACACAGCTATTGAAGATGTTTGCAAGGATGGAAGCAATGTTTTGTATAACTGATTCAATTGCCATTACAGACAGTCCCCATAAATCCTCTGTGCCCTTTTTTTTAATGCTCTTAAAAGCTTTTAAAATATCAGCATTTGTAACAAATCGAAAACTGAATTTGGGCACAATTGGTTTAATAGATTGTTTTAAAAAGATTTCAGCCACATCCGGTGACGACGGGAGGCACTTAGTAGTAACTAGAGGCATATTTGTAAAAAAATTTGCCGAGTTAAAAATGTTGGCAACGGTAAGTTTGTCTGAAACAAGTTCGTCATTAATATTTAGTTCCACTGTTTGGTCTCTCAATCTTCTTTTACCCGTTTCAGTATTTATTATTTGCCAAGCTGATTTTATCTTATTATCGGAGTTTTTTATTTTTCCGCTTATATACAAACATTTAGCTCGGATGCAAACTTTTTTGAAAATTTTTGAATAGTTACAAACATAATTTTTAAAATTGACATCAGTCTTATAGGATCTTCTGTCATACAACTCATATAGGACATCTCTACTCCGTCTAATGCCTTGAGTTGCCCAATTAGTAAATTTTATATTTTTAGTGTCTACTTTAATGTTTTTTATTTTACAAACTTTATTAAATTCGTTACAAATGAATTAAATAATATACTGTACATGTCGTTAGGGTTATTTGAGTTAGATGAAAGATGGCACAAACTAGTCTCTAGGTTGGAACTAAACTTCCCTAAGTTAGATTTTGTGAGTGGCCTACAAGTGATTATTTGCTTTTCTACAGTTATCACATTACTTAGTCTGATCATCTGGCATTTATGATCAGAACGAACACCGCTTACTAAACACTTCTCAGCGACTTCAAAATTTGTAATAATGTTATCGATGCAGGTAGCAGATGTTGGTGTGACTCTTGTGGGCTCAGAGAATACACATTGAAGATTAAAAGACCGAAATAGAGACAAAAACATATTCAATTCAGGTGAAACTGTTAAAATATTTATATTGAAATCACCGCATACAACAATTTTTTTACTACTTTTGAATTTCTTAACAATATCCTCAATTGTGGATGCAAAGAGCTTTAAGTCAGATGATGGTGGTCGATAAACACATAATATGTAATAGAATTGTGTTTCAACACAAGCTACCTCACACACACGCTCAATAGACATTTAAGAGATATCTTTCCGTTCTTTAAATTGAATTTGGTTCCGTAGAAGTATCAGTACACCCCCACCATCTGCAGAAGTCCGATTATAAAAACTGGCAACCCTATAGCCACTAACATTAAAAGCCATTTTGTGTGCCCTCAACCAAGTTTCGGTAAAACACAGAATATCTATGAAATTTTTGACTAAAAAGTTCTACATCTAGTATTTTGCCAGAGAAGCGGTTAATATTTTGATGAGATAAAATTAAAAATTGATCACACTTCTCTGTTGTCTTACTTAATTGTTTAAATTACTAACTAAACTAATCTTAGTAACATTACTAAGCGATGATAAAAATAGTGACTTCGTCATACTACTTATGACTGAGTTAATAATTGAAGATACTAATGTAGAAAATAAATGTAAAAACTTTCTTGAGACATGTAATGTACTCATGGTCAACCTACTACTATCTATAAATTTATTTGTGTCAAAAAACATAAATTTGTCATTGTAATGACTGACTAGAAACTGTAGATGCATATTTAGTTTATGAATATAATTATTTATTCTGTCAGGCATGTTGGCCAAATATGCTATAAGTGGCAGAATATGCGAAATCTTATAATGTAAAATCTTTTGTACCATATTCTGGCAAATAAATAATTTGATTGATTGATTGGGAAGGCACACAATATTATTTTTTTACAATAATAATTTAACTCCAACATCTTATTAAAACTATCTGTAATATCTTTTTTTTTCAAGTTCTTACAATTTCCTACCAACAAAGTAATACATGAATTTTCACTGTGTTTATTCTTAGTTAATTTGTCTACAATATCTGAGAAATGTACTCCTGGCAAGCAGTAGTTAATAAAGGGACTACTTATCTTTCTCTGAATATGACTACATTCTACCAACTAAACAAAAACTCACTAGAGGTAGTCCTTGGAGAATAGGATAGAACATTCAGATAAAAAGGTGATAAAATAATGATTAAAATGTATAATGTATATCAGTCATCAGAAATTCATCGTGTCAGTCACATGACAATTGACGTCTACTGTTTAACATAAGCTTCTACCGAGAATGGGGGATATTCCATAATCACTACGCTTGGTAGACGGGATTGCGATCGTACAACAACAACCGCTAGAAAGTGTGACCCCAGCGACTTAAACCTTTAGATACTTATATCACCATCAATATTGTAATTGAGTACTTGTCATTTACATTTGAATTCATTTACAATATTGGATTTTGTCCGATGGTACAAGACAGTTAAAATGTTGCATTCCGTGATAGAAAAAATGTATCTTACCTTAAATGGCAGAATGCACTACAGTTTCTTTGTCACTAACTTATTTAAAAAAAAGATCCGGTTTGCTACCCTATTCTAATCCTCAGTAAACTCGTCTTTTACAATAGATATTTTGTCTCTTTTTCGCAACGTATTCTTCTAATGCGTGAGAAAAAGATAAGCTCTAAGTAACTTCATTCGATTCGTTGGCCATTGTGACACGGAATAAGAGGGAAACTGTGACGGTGACGGTATTTCATAAATAAATGTCAAAATAACTCTCTCGATGCCAAGTAACTATTGTTGTTTTTATAAAGTTATTCCTAAAATTTCTTCTCAATGCGTCGAGATCGAGTTATCCGCGACGCGTTTTATAATAATTCAACACGTGTAATATAGCACAAAGTGCTTTTTGTCCGCGTATTTACAGTTAATCCTTGCACTTGAAAATGTCAAATTGTTTTTTAGTGTTTTGTGTGTGTTTTTGTTTAAAAAATTGTGTTAAAGTATATCAAATCGCTGCTCATTAGTGCTGTGTTGATTTTTTATATGATATTAAGTTAATTATAGTGTCATAATGAAGATATTTTGTTATGTGATTGGTGTAAGTGAGGTTAGGTTATGTTCCCGCTATTATTGAAGTTCCTGGTCTGAATCCTGGCTGCGGTTCGGTGAGTAATAGCGAGTAAGTGTCTTTCGGAAGGATTTCTAAATTTGCCACGCTTTCCAGAAAAAACGTCGTATGATTTTATATTCAAAACAAAGTGGTGTATATTAATTGAACATTTAAGAGGACAGATTTCTATTGAAGTATTTTAAGTCTTCAGTGTGTGGGAATGGTTCTTTACCGTAACTTAATTATTTTGCAGCTCATTACCTTAATTTTTATGTATTATTTATTGGTAAATTTATTGATGAATAGATATGTTAGGATAGTAGTTTATTTTGCAACATGTTTTGACTTGAGATTTCTATTATTCTATCCAGATACTTGGTTTCTTTTAAATAAAAAGATAATAAGTTAATATCAGGTAAGTAAAGTAAGGTGCTCTAATTTTGAAAGCAAGTTGAGTGATGATGGAACTTATATACAACATATAGTATGGTATGTTTTGTGTGTATTTGTGATCATCAAATTTATTCAAACATTAAGTCAACTCAAAGTCAGTTTTATGCTGGATATGGCAAAGGTATGTATGCATCAAAGCATTAGTGTACTTATAATATATTACAGTTCCTTTGAATTATAAGGTTCGAGTCCTATAATTCAATTATATGCTAATATTTAAAATCAATGGCTTCAAACCCCATTGGGTATGATAAACTATTTGGTGGGTTCAATTCCCATTTAGAAAATATCTTATTTTAAATTATATCAAAATGCTATAAGTATGGATTGTGCATGGTGGGTCCGTCACATGGTAGAAAGAGAAGACTAGATAATTCTGCTGGAATTGCTAAATGTAGATCTATAGCACCTATAGCCATAAAGTTTATCATTCAAACTATTGGTTCAATTCCAATATTTATCTTATTATTAGTTCTTAAATGAGAGCCCGTATCGCTGGATGCGGATAGCGCAAGACCGGCAATTGTGGAGATCTTTGGGGGAGGCCTTTGTCCAGCTGTGGACGTCTTACGGCTGATATGATGATGATGATGATGAAATGACAGTGTTCAAAACCATGCCATTGGATACTACATCCAAAGCTTAAGGTTTGAATACCAAAACATTTTTGTATTCAAACTGTTTTAATTATCAGTATGTATGTATGTTTGAAGTCAATGTACATTTTCATTCGCCCAAATTGTGGTTTTTTTCTAATAGATATATGTAGTGATATTGCAAATATTGACTCGGATTACTGAGCCTATATTGCTAAATGGAGGGTTCGACTCCCTTACTAAATAACAGGGTAAAGGAAAAATAAGCCTTTTAACCCAAATATTAATGGGGCATCATCACCTCTTTGACCAGCTAAAGCTGCTCAAGTAACATCGAGCATGTAGTAATATAAGTGTAACTGTTTCATGTACACAGTGTAACCCAGATATTTCTGGAGTAGCACCAGCACTTCCTTCGCTAACATGGGTTAAATTGAGGCTAGACTTAACAGACATTGTATGACTAAAGATGGTCTACCTAAGACAGGGTAGATTAAGATAAAGCTCAAAAGCTTGAAATAAAAAAAGCCAGCTCTATAACAGCAATCATTATGTTTCCCAATTGCCTGGAGAGATGTGGAACTACGACCTTCTCCTTATTTATGATACAACTTATTGTGGGGTCCAAGACAGTTAAAGTGATCTCTCGGATATACCTGAGCCTCACCGCTCAGCATCATTTCATTGTATGCCACTGTTTATCCTCGCTTATATGAGTTGCAGTGGTGAGTAAAGGGAAAGGACTAGTCCCATAGAAATAAGCCTGCTTGGGCCATTAAGAGCAATGCTAGCCATATGTCAGTTGTAATCTGATAACTTACAGAAGTTATGTGTTGTAAGTTATAGCTGTGTGTTGTTATATTAACCAGAACAAGGTAATTTCTATGGAAGATTAAATGATGTTAAATCTGGGTTCAATTCCCTAAAGATACTATTTAAATGTTTCATGATATGTTTATCAATACTTAATATATTCATTGTATTTCACAATGGATTATGAGATGGTAAGTTACTATTTGTAAAGTTTTAATTTTTAAAAATCCATTTGCGGGTTTAATTCCTAGCAATGCCTGTTTGTTTGAAGGATTTTCAGGTTCAAATCCTGACAATGATTTTTTTATATGTAAGTAACTATTTTATTACTTACAAATAATGTCAGCTGTTCCATCAATGGGTTTGATTCCCAGAAAATAATATTGGCAATATTATTTTAAGCATAATATCAAAATTGTAAAAAGAGCATATTGTTACCGTCAAGGAATATACAGGTTCAATTCCTGGTGCTGTGTGTTGAATATTTACTAGAAACTATTCTGTTTAGAGTATTATGATAAAGTTATTTCACACAAAAGTGAAACCATTTTCACACACTATTTTATAGATCTCTGTCTTCATAATATGGTTTAGATTTCCTTCATCTTATTTAGGACAATATTAATTTAATAACCATGTTGCCATTACGTTGAAAATTGTTTAAGTTGATTTTATTAATTATATTTATCTATTTATTATTTTTTACTCACTATATTATATCAATGTAAAAATTATGAAATAAATAAAGATGAAAGAAAAATATATTAAAATAAAAAGAATACAAAAAAAAAATGGTAAAGAAATAAATATTATGAATGGGCTTGTCTATTATTTCCCTAATCCTAATCCTTTTCCTCCCTGCATTATTTCATTTTGGTGTGCACATTTTCTTAATACAACATGCAAAATAAATCATGTAAAATATTAAGAAAATTGGCACAGAAATATTAAGTATAACCAAGGTATATTCATTATTGCTTGTTTTCTTAATTATATGAGTAGGTATTTACCTACTCATATAATTAAGAAAACATGCAATATATAGAAATAAAGTGTTAGTATATAAATATTGTGTTTTATTATTCCAAGGTATATTTAATATTCTGGTTTTGCTCACAGTGCCAGCACAATTTATTCCGGGACGAACAGGAGCAGGGCTATTAATTTTAAATGGATTTACGTTTTACATGAAGAATCACCAAGCACATGGGAAAAAGCAATGGTACTGTTCATCAAGAGATGTCCATGGCTGCCGTGCTGATGTCATCACATACAAAGGAGTTGATGGAAGAGATTATATATCTATATTCCGTGGTAGGCATATACATGATCCTCCCCGTTTGCGACAATGTCATGATGGTAGATTTATAAGAGAAAAATATTTTTTCAATAGACAATCACTGAAGTGACAACTTTCTTGTTCATTATTATTTGTAATGTATTTTTTTAATTGATTATTATATACATATTTTATTTTAGGAAATTGTGATGTACTTATTTCGATGAAGTGTTCTTCAACGCATGTTTCTGAAGTAGGGACCTGCTAGTTAGTAGATAAAACAGTAATAATACGTGACTATTTTAGGAAATACAATATTCTGGTACATAATTGGTTATTTTATTCCCTACTTTTTATTCATGATCTCTTTTCACCTAATGTAACTTAACTATCTGTTCAAATAATACAATAGGTATGTGTGAGTTGAAGGAGGCATTCAGCAATGCCTTGCTTAAACTCTGCCAGCAATTTTTCCTGTAAAGTTAGGTATTTCTCTAAGTATGGAGAAATGTTCCTTTTATTAAAAAAATAAATACAAGTTTTGTCTCTTTAACTAAGTATAACAAACAAATGAAATTATTAATTGTCACAGGTAATCAGTATACAGCTTTTTTGCAGGTATATACTATCTTCCATCGCACAGGACTGGAAGCATGGTCCTAATATACAATGACAATAAATACTGGATCAACAACCGGTACCAGAATACGATAAATTGGACTTGCAGGGATCGGAAGCGACTTGGATGCAATAGTTGTGTTCAGACAACAATTGAGGGGCGATACATCAAACACAAGGGCTTCCATAACCATGATGATAATTATACTAAATATAATTTTAATGATTGATGTCAATACTCATTTTGGCCAGTCCTTACATCTATTGAGAGTTGTTTATCTTTCATATAGAGTTAGGTAAGTACCTGCTTTAGATAAATAGTTATATTATCGATGGACTCCATTATACAGAATTTAAAGTTGAATTATATTATAAAAATATCCATATTTAAGTTGGTTTTAGATGTATTCCTATACTGAAATAAACTGTTAAAAGTATTAACTAACCATAATAAGGACCATAGCATTTGTAAAATAAAAGTAATAACATTTTAAACTACTATAAAATACAATAAAATACTTCATTTTAAAACATAAGTTATTACACCATGTTCATATAAGCAAATGTTGCATTTAATTAGATTAAGATGGAAATATTTATTGTAATATTTTGTGGTTTTTAATTTTTATAAATTTACTTGTGTGACATATATAATTAATACAGTAACGTAATTGTAAACATAGTGGATATTACTTGAACATTTTGCACATCATTCTTTATGGCTATATGCATAGACTTAAAACCAAACAACTTTAAGATTTTAATCCACCCATACAAATACAATCACAAAATATAATCCTGTTTCGCAAAATGTTAGGCAGGAATAACAGATTGATACTTGCTAAGCTTCTTGCACACTTCTACTTCCTTCACTCTCATTACAATTTCATACTACGAAATATGCAGTATTTCTTTTTTAATATCCTTGATAGAGATACTTAATTTAATTGAACGTATTATTTTATGACCACCACAGTCCTGTAAATGTATTAAAAACATAACAAAATGAGCACCAAACACCACATTACAACTACATAGTCGTAACTGTGGAGTTCTGGGCACTTTTTTATTTTTATTTGGAGGTACATTAATAAATAGTATATGGTATTGCATTTATTTATAGGCAAAAGTGTATTGTAAAACGTATTATAATAATAAAGTTGTAACATCTAAATTTTGCAACTAAGACTCGTATTGCTGATCAAATTGCTGTATAAAGTCCTAACTAAGATCAGAGCCGTTCTTGAGTACCTACTCAAGAACGGTTCTGATTTATGTTTCGTCTATAAATACGAGAATTAAAAATAAAAAAATATAGATATATAAATAATAATGCACTTAATAGCCAATATAAAGTTTTAGTATGCAATATAGGTATAAACTTATTATAATGTTTGTAGATGTTTGAAATGAAATGGCGTTTGTGGATGTAGGTACTAAGTATAATATTTATTTAACTAATTATGCATAGTTTTGTGACATGTACAAGTCGTGCCTACAAATGCAATGATATCTTAGCAGTGTTATATACGTATCATATTCTTGTACTATACCTAGTTAATTTAAATAATAATTTAGCGCTGTGAAAGTGATACATTTCAGATATTGGGTTATTTTTAAGTTTGTATATAACGCCACCTAGTGGCTAGGTGATGTAGCGCGTAGTATGTAGTATTTACCTAGATAGTTTATATATTGCGCCGAGCGATGGCGGTAGTAATATTGAAAAAGTTTGACTCTTGGATTATTAAGTATGATGGCCTGTTGGTCTAGTGGTGAGTGACCCTAACTGCTAAGTTAAAGGTCGTGATTCGATTCCCACCTAGGGCAAATATTTGGGTGATGACCACGATTATTTGTTCTGCGATTGGGTGTAATTTATCCATACTGTGTATGTATATAACAATATATAAGTATATATATCAGTTGTCTAGTTGCCATAGTACAGGCTCTGCCTAGTTTGGGATTGGATGACAGTGTGTTGGTTGTCCCAAGATATTAATTATTATTATTTTATTAATTACTATCTAGAGTGAATGAGCTTCGTTAAATATTGTATGTAACGATACTCTGACTCTTAAACTATTTTCAGGTATTTAGGTAGGTCATAAGGATATAATTTTTGAAAACTATGCTCTGTGGGTATGTTGCAGTTAATAGTCCAAGTAATGTACAGACGCCAGCACATCCAGCTATCCCAATCTGTCAAATTTCTTTTATAGATTTTCAACTTTATCAGAAATGCATAAGGTTCACTTTCAATTGGGGAAATTTGACAGATTGGGGTAGCTTGATGTGCTGGCTTCATACATAGCGAGTGAATAAAAATAGCGCGGTGAATACAGATGGGGCGAAAATCAATACATAAGTAAAAATTTGTTCTTGTTTCTATTCACACCTGGATTTATATTCACCTCGTTTTAAGGTACGTGAATTTGATGTGTACTCTGTATTATGGATGGGTACAATCAACAAAAGAAGGAGTTGTTAAAGAGAGAAGTTAAACAAACAGTTGTTCATAGCTTATATATCATCATCATATTAGCCGAAAGACTCAGACGAAGGCCTCCCACCAAGGATGTCCATAATTGCCGGTCTTGCGCTTCACTCATCCATCGGCTTCCAGCGTTCTCACAAGATCATCGGTCCATCTTATAGGGGGCCTGCCTGCCTAGCTTATATATATGTAGGTAGGTATTTAACACAAATTATCTGTGCGCTTAACTTCACTCTTGTATAGATAAATCAAATAACGGCACAGTCTATGGATTTGATAAAAATCACTTTGCTATCACAACTAAATATATTTTGGAGCATGATGACTATTTTCTTTTTTTTAATGAATGATGTTAATTTCATTATAAAGAGATATTCACACTTAAGTATAATAGGCCATAATGTATGTACAGATGCCAGCACATCAAGCTACCCCCATCTGTCAAATTTCATCAACTGAAAGTGAACCTTATGCTAATGTGATAAAGTTGAAAATCTATAAAATAAATTTGGCAGATTGGGTTAGCTGGATGTGCTGGCGTCAGTACATTCAATGATAGGTAAACACAGCTTTCAGTCTATGGGCATCTCCATCTTTTTGACCTATTATTAACCTTTATTTTTGTTAAGGCGGGGGGAATTGCCTACGCATGCCACCCGCAAAAAGTGTCTGCGGGTGGGTATGTCGGACTTGCACCGACTAAACCTACCTGCCGTGGACTTCTCTTGGCGCCTGATGGGGGAGTCCCGGGAATAAGGGTATGCTGCTCCGGTGCCCTCCTTGCGCCATATCCCAGATGGTCGGGACACGTACCCTGGGAGGGCTCCTCTAAACCTATTTAATAAGTAAATAAAAATAATACGGTCATAGTTGATGCTCCTAAAAATATGTTATAATGAAGTAGCAAAGGCACATGTTACTTACATATTTCTTATAGAAATGGCAATGTCGTTAGGTGATTACTGAATTTACTGCATCAGTTCAAATGGGAGTTAAAAAATAAAAAAAAGCTTTATTGCAGACAAAAAACAAGTCATGGTCATGTTCACAAGTATAAAAAAAAACTTGACAGGTGTCAAGGGACACCCGGATGGAACGAAGTTATTTCTTATTATTTATTATGTACAAAAAACCTGTATACACTCAACAAAAATAATCGTCGCGACACCACACTGTTCAATGCGAGATAGAAATGAAAATATCTGGCTTGCTTTCTATAAGAGAGAGCGAGAGAGACAAACAGAGAAATATGCGCACGCCGCACAGCTGCAAAAAGTGACGTGACAACTTTTCGTATAATTTTTTCCGTCTAGCCCCCTTTCACAACGCGCGATAAGGAATTTCGTTCCATAAAATACTTTTAGGAATGATTAGTAAAGATTTTTGACAAATCTGGTACGTTACGTAATTGTAGGTCTGGCCTAATGAGCGATTTCCTTCTACGTTTCGCTAATGATAGGTATAAACGAACCCTTCTTTTTGTTGATGTATAGTCAGCTGCACCAATATACCTATATACCGTTTCGATATTTTGATTGCCTTCAATTAGGCTTCTTATCTTATCTTATCTTGTTTTGGGGTGTACTTGTGTACAGCACTTCGACCCTTCAGGATCTTTTGTACTATCCCCCACTGGTTTTATTCTATCCCTAGAGCCTTGAATGAGGTATGCACATAATCCAGTACGCTTCTTAGAGGTAGATCCTTGTAGTCACCTGGTTCCGGATATGCCAGCCCCAGGATTGCCATTCTGTGTCTCGCCAATGCATCGCATTTGCATATTATATGCAGCATTGTTTTATTTTCTTCCCCACAGGTCCTGCAGATCGGGCTGTTCGACAGTCCCAGTTTGTGTAGGTGGTAGTTGGTGCCGTAGTGGCCCGTGAATACTGCTACTATTAGTCGTAGCTGGTTTCTGCTGTATTGCCAAAGCTTTTTGGACCAGCTCTTATCTACTCCTTTCATGATTTGTTTGGATTATTAGGCTTAGTAAGAATCTATTGAAGACGAAATTAAAGATATCTATATTTCGAGCTCACGATAGGAACGAAGCATTGTAATTGGCAAAACTTATCACGTCATCGTGACATGGGCCAATTGGCGTGGTTGGTAAATGCTTGCCTTTCACACCGCAGATCGTGTCTTCGAGCCAGATTCCACCCAGGATAGATATTTGCAGGAACGTGTCTGTTTGTCTGGGTGTTATTAACTATATAAGTAGGTATGTATTTACAAAAGAAAATCAGTTATCTAGTTTCCATAGTACAATCTCTGCTTAGTTTGGGATCAGAGGCCGTGTGTGAATAATGTCTCAGGATATTATTATAATATAATGTTCCATACCCGTCGAGAGCTCGACCTTTTACGTACGTTCCGTATTTTTCCAATTTATACTAAAACCTTGGATTTAAAGAAGTTCGTCCAGAGCATGGTACAACATAGGTTTATTCAAGGCTAGAGTGAACAGGCATCTTATGGGTACGCGCGTCCGTCTTCGACCACATCTTCACTTACCATCAGGTGAGATCGTGGTCAAGCGCAAACCCATTCAGAATAATAAAAAAAGCTTCTTCACGTTTTGCTAGTGGCGTATAGAATATTTTTAAACTTGTATATATATCACTGCAGCTGACTGTACCTACTCAACTTTTGCACACGGTATCGTATTAAAATGGCAATAATATTCAGAATAAAAAAAAGCTTCTTCACGTTTTGCTAGTGGCGTATAGAATATTTTTAAACTTGTATATATATTACTGCAGCTGACTGTACCTACTCACCTTTTGCACACGGTATCGTATTAAAATGGCAATAATAATGTCAAAATTGAATGTAATCTTCCTAGTCATTACATGTTCTCCTTTCAATAACAATAATTATTACTATAGTAATAATATGTGCCAAATTGTTGTTGGGAATTATTTAGGTGAGTCGTAATTATTTATTGGTATGGGCAGTATTTATAAACGAATCTTAATTGTAAGAGCCTCATTGAGTTCTAAGTTAACACTTAAAGAATTGCTATTTAAAAAAAAACCGGCCAAGTGCGAGTCGGACTCGCACATGAAGGGTTCCGTAGCAGCAAGTATTTCAGTTGATTAAATGAAAGCAAATTGCGGTTTATAACGTATTAAGATAATGATAAAACTAAAAAAAACTACTTGCTAGATCTCGTTCAAACCAATTTTCGTTGTTAGTTTCTATGGTAATGTACATCATATGTTTTTTTTTGTTTTATCATTCTCTTATTTTAGAAGTTACAGGGGGGGACACTCATTTTACCACTTGGAAGTGTCTCTCGCGCAAACAATTCAGTTTAGACAAAAATGAGATTAGGAACCTCAATATGATTTTTGAAGACCTATCCATAGACATGTATGAGTACATTCAAAAAAAAAATTTAGAGTTTCAGTTATATGTATGGCGACCTCCCAAAATTATTGATCTTTTTCTATTTTTGTGTAAAAATCTTAATGCGGTTCCCAGAATACACCTATTTACCAAGTTTCAGCAACACAGCTCCTATAGTTTCGGAAAAAAGTGGCTGTGACATACGGACGGACAGACAGGCAGACATGACGAATCTATAAGGGTTCCGTTTTTTGCCATTTGGCTACGGAACCCTAAAAAGGTGCTAACTTGTCCAACGGACATTGTGGACGAAGACTCAAGTCTATCAGCACCTTAAGATTAATTGACCCCATAGCGAGTCCTTAAGTGTTAAGAAACTATTCGTGAAACTGCTCGGTTAATCCAGTTTTAATTTAGGTAAGGCTGATAATAAGATTCGTTCCTATACATACTGGCAAACATATGGATAAAATTGTGAATTTTATTTACATTTTCTTTCTAATATTTAACTCTAGACATGTTGCTTTCGTGATATACTTAGGTGTAGTTGATTAAAATATTTATTTTTTATTTAAGTTTCTTGCATTTAATAAGCTGTGTGAGATTTATATTCGAGGGTATCCGTAGATACATTTTTGTTAAGGTGAATGTGTTTCCACCATCGTGCCGTTGACAGTATCAGTTCGGGAATATATGTTACTGCAATATAAATATTCGTACAATAATTTTAAGCCCATTAACCTGGTAAGGCCTGACTAATATGTTTTCTTATTACAACATGTGTGTCGTTAAAATAATATAATGCAATAGACATTCTTATAATTATTTAAAAAGGGCTGTCTTATCGATAACTGCAATATCTTCCAACATACTTGGGATGCACAAACCTAGTTATAAGGTGTAACAAGTAGATAATAAAAGAGTAATAAAGAATGAAACAGTATTAATAACTCTGTGGATCCCGGTAGTGTAAAATATAATGTGGATTAGAAGTACCCAGTATTATTTTGGCTCCATCCATTTTCCAATGAGAAATGTTATAAGTCAGGACATTTAGTTACAGCATCTTTCACTAATTCATTCATTCATTTCTTGTTGTAATATATGTAGATGGAGCTAAAATACTACATCCACACTATTATTTTAATTCCATACATGTTGCAATAAGAAACGTTATAAGTGAGAACAACGTGAGTGTCGAAGGGTTATTACTTTTAATAATTATATAAAATAGCAGTGTGTATGCATCTTTTAATAATGTAAAGTTGGTCTCAATCGCAATACGCACTTATAATAAGTAGATACATAAATATCTGTACTGCGTTCTGAAATATAAACAATTTGGCTTAGCCTCGGAAGTACCCTTTGCCACTGCTGGGCTCACTACTTGTTGCATTGTGATCTACAAACCACCAAGAATGCAAATAACGGTCATGAGTACATAACAAACCAGTTAGCTACGCCGCTGGTTTGATTTTAAGGATTCATTATTGATACTCCACGATTGATAATCAGCGACGTAGCCAGCTTTTATTGGGCATTTTTTACTGCAGTGAACTTTGGTCCGCTTAATGCAACTGTACGGCATTCGCCGCCATAGACGCCCGAATTTTACTTCTTACTAGGTAATAGGTATAGGTCTCGCAAATTTCTAGACCAGACTCACTGTGCTTTGGTTAAACTCTCAAACAACTGCCAATATACTAATAAAAACATTGAAACACCGACTGGGTTGACATTTCATCTTGTTCACTGTAGAACATCAAAGACTTAACGTCTTTTGGGCAATCGGTGACACAATGTTTTAATAAGTTTCAACCCTGTTATAAAATCAGTTGAGACATTTCATGAAATTTTGCGGGCTCTATTAGAGAGGCTGATTATGAATTTGAGCGTTATGTATTGGGACTTCGCAAAATGTCAAATAAATGAAATATAGATCGATAAAAACAATAAAGTCTTTCAAGATGTCGTAAAAAGATACGTTAAATTCAAACTGTTTTTTTTTATTTATGTAATTGCATTCCATTGAGAGAATTGATTCTTTTGTTTCTGCACAATATTATTGAAATAAATTTGGGTAAAATATATTTAAAGCATGGAAGAGTTACTCGTGGATAGCTATCCACGGCAGAATAGCCATTGAAGGCGAAATCTAGACCAATTATCAAAATAATATGTGGTATTTAATAATTTATGAGTGATGTTTTAGTATTCTCTAGTTACTTAGATAGTTAATGTACTAAACCTTAGTATTTTTTAGCTGTAGTAAAATACTAAAAGGTAGTAAACTAATCTCATAACGGGCATTCCAAGGCGATGTAGCTATAATTTAAATATAAATATTGTAAAATTGTATTGTAGATTTTGATACCTGTTTATATGGTATTTGTTTTCTCATTACATATGTACTTAAACAATAAAATGAATTGTACCAGCGGTTGAGACATTTTTCTTTGTACGATAAAGAGCTTGAGATAGTTAATACTTACGTTCCAGAGTCATTGTACAGAACAATTTTCAAAGTAGTTTGACAGAAACACCAGGTCCAAGGGCGTTGTTTTAAGCAGCGTAAAAGCAACCTTCTATATGTTGCTATAAGTATAGTTCTATATGTTTGTGAATTTACAAAAATTCACGGTAGTTGCAAAATATCACACTTAGTGGGGTAGACCCAGCTGGCGTAAGAAACTTGCAATTCAATAATATATGATATTATGTTCACCGTGTTCTTATAATTATTCTGAACAATAAATTAAGAAGTTAAGTCACTAATAATTATCTAAAACCTTGTACATCTCCTCGTATACGCTGTATATTTCGGTTCGAGATATATTTGATATAAATAATGCGGGCACCGGCATATTCTCAGAGCAAGCTTGTTTTGACTAAATTTAATCAAGGCAAGGCTAATCCTTATATTGTTGAATAGGCTCACAAATAGCGGATTCTTTAGACATGGAAAACGCCTGTCGCATTGGTTAGGCCACACGAGAGATAGCTAAATCTGGTCTCAAACGCAAATTGAGTCAAATAAGCCGCTTGTGAGGTTATGATGGTTAAAAATGGTAAAGGGGTATTCAATCCAATACTGACTGAAGGTTTTAAATGCTCTATCAAATACTCTAAAAAGGGCATGTAGAAAAATCATTGCTATAATTTCGGTAATGAAGAAGAAATATAGATATATATCATGGTGCTCCGGAGTAACACAGAAGACTGTGAGAGTGGGGTTATGAAGTTTTAAGTGGCTTCGAGCAGATTTACTGACATGTCCGAATTTCGGCCAGGCGAATATTATCATCAGATTGAAATGTAACCATAATATACTGTGTTGCTTTTTCCAGAGGATTATTTGGAGTATATGCGTATGGCGACAGGTAAAATAATGTTGAGATATAAGGAATATGTCTACTGCAAACATAGGAAAATATCATCAGCATGCACGGAGCGTTGGCAATGTCCACGGCGTAATTCTAAGAATTGTTATGCGTTCCTTGTAATTAAAGATGGAGAAATAATAAGAAGTAATCAAGAGCATACTCACGATCCCGTGCATTATTACTGTAGTAAAAATGGTGAATATATTAGAATAAATTAAAATTGTATTTTTTATTTTTTACTGTGCAATATACATATGTCATTTTATATTGAGGGTTCACATGTTTTGTTTGTGCCTTTACCCACACACCCAGATTCAGAATAATGACATATGGATCACACAAATAGTTATTCTGGCCACAACAACAATAGCATCCTGAAAACTGTGCTGGAGGTTTCCTTGCATTTAATAAGCTGTGTGAGATTTATATTCGAGGGTATCCTTAGATACATTTTTGAAAGTGTTTCCACAATCGTGCCGGTGACAGTATCAGTTCGTGAATAAATGTTACTGTAATATAAATATTCGTACAATAATGTTAAGCCCATTAACGTGGTAAGGCCTGAATAATATGTTGTAAAAGTTCTTATTACAACATGTGTGTAGTTAGAATAATTACAATAGAAATTCTTATAATTAAACAAAAATCGGTCTTTTCAATAACTGCAATTTCTTCCATACAAACATGGGATGGACAAAACTACGTAAAATCGTAGAACATACATGGGGGTGATTCTGATAATCCTCATCACAAAGTATCTAAATTTTGCGTTTGAACGTCAACTCCTCGGCCAGCGGTATAATGGCATTCCACTGAGAGAATTGATTCTTTTATTTTGCACAATATTTTTGAAATAAATTTGGATAAAATATATTTAAAGCATGGAAAAATTACTCGTGGATAACTATCCACGGCAGCAGAATAGCCATTGAAGGCGAAATTCAGAACAATTATCAAAATAGTATGTGGTATTTAATAATTTATGAGTATTCTCTAGTTACTTAGATAGTTAAAGTACTAAACCTTAGTATTTTGTAGCTGTAGTAAAATCCTAAAAAGTAGTAAACAAATCTCATAACGGGCATCCCAAGGCGATGTAGCTATCATTTAAATATAAATATTGTAAAATTGTATTGTAGATTTTGATACCTGTTTATATGGTATTTGTTTTCTCATTACATATGTACTTAAACACTAATACATATGTATCTATTGTACCAGCGGTTGAGACATTTTTTTGTACGATAAAGAGCTTTAGATATTAAGTACTTACGTTCCAGATTCATTGTACAGAACAATTGTCATAGTACTTTTGTTCGAGATATATTTGGTATAAATAATGCGGGTGCCGGCATATTCTCAGAACAAGCTTGCTTTGACTCAATTTAATCAAGGCAAGGGTATGCCTTATATTGTTGAATAGGCTCACAAATAGCGGATTCTTTAGACATGGAAAACATCTGTCGCATTGGTGAGGCCACATGAGAGATAGCTAAATCGGGTCTCAAACGGAAATTGAGTCAAATAAGCCGCTTGTGAGGTTATGATGGTTAAAAATGGTACCCCTTGTATGCAAGCAAATGCTGACTGAAGGTTTAATATGCTCTATCAAATACACTAAAAAGAAAAAAAAGAAAGAAAGAAAAATCATTGCTGTAATTTCGGTAATTAAGAAGAAATATATAATCGTGCTCCGGAGTAACACAGAAGACTGTGACAGTGGAGTTTTGAAGTTTTAAGTGGCTTCGTTGTCCGAATTTCGGCCGGGCGAATATTATCATCAGATTGAAATCCATAATATACTGTTGCTTTTTCCAGAGGATTATTTGGAGTATATGCGTATGGCGACAGGTAAAATAATGTTGAGATATAAGGAATATGTCTACTGCAGACATAGAATATCATCAGCATGCACGGAGCGTTGGCAATGTCCACGACGTAATTCTAAGAACTGTTATGCGTTCCTTGTAATTAAAGATGGAGGAATAATCAGAAGTAATCAAGAACATACTCATGATCCCGTTCATTATTACTGTGGTAAAAATGGTGAATATATTCTAATAAAATAACATTGTGTTTATTGTTATTTATTTTTTACTGTGCAATATACATATGGCATTTTACATTAACGTTCATTTGGTTTTTTTTTTAATTTTTACGCCCATACCCAGATTCTGTATACGTTAAAAAGGGCATATAGAAAAATCATTGCTGTAATTTCGGTAATTAAGAAGAAATATATCATCGTGCTCTGGAGTGACACAGAAGACTGAGAGTGGAATTATAAAGTTCTAAGTGGCTTCGAGCAGTCGAATTACGGTCGGTTGAATATTATCATCTGATTGAAATGTAACCATAATATACTGTGTTGCTTTTTCCAGAGGATTATTTGGAGTATATGCGTATGGCGACAGGTAAAATAATGTTGAGATATAAGGAATATGTCTACTGCAAACATAGGAAAATATCATCTGCATGCACGGAGCGTTGGCAATGTCCACGACGTACTTCTAAGAATTGTTATGCGTTCCTTGTAATTAAAGATGGAGAAATAATAAGAAGTAATCAAGAGCATACTCATGATCCAGTGCATTATTACTGTGGTAAAAACGGCGAATATATTAGAATAAAATAAAATTGTATTTTTTATTATTTATTTTTTACAGTGCAATATACAGACGCCAGCACATCCAGCTACCCCGATCCGTCAAATTTCTTTTGTCGATTTTCAACGTTATCACAAAAGCATAAGATTCACTTTCAATTGGAGAAATTTGACAGATTGGGGTAGCTTGATGTGCTGGCGTCTGTACATTATGGCATTTTATATTAAGGTTCATTTGGTTATTTTTTTAATTTTTGCCTTTACTCACACACCCAGATTCTGAATAACTACATATGGATCACACAAATAGTTATTCTGCACTTCACATACGGCCAATGTACAACTGATATTCCATTCTTGTTGCTGATTGTAAGTACATCTAACAGGAACTTCTATTAGTGGAATTCAATCTTTTGATTGAAAAGAAGGAATACGTATATATAAAGTTCAAATTGTACCATACAACTTTAAGTCATCTTGTATTGAATAACTCCAAATTAAATGCGATGCAAGAGTCTACAGTCACAGTACACTCTTGCATCGCGATGCAAGAGTGTACTGTGACTGTAGACTCTGCACGATGCATCGCTGCGCTCCTTTGCATGTTGCAAAGGAGCGCAGCGACACGTATGAGGTGCGTTCGGAGGACCTAATGAACCCCACGCTCGCCAAGTCGCAAAGATCCTGGTGTCCCTTTCGCGCACTGCTAGACAAGAGGCGATGTCGCATCGTGCAGGTCGCATTCGCCGTGAAGATGAACCCCAAAGGGATCGAACTCTTTAGGCTACATTTAACTTAAATAAATAACGTAATACCCGTAAGAATTACAACGATATGTGTTCCTCACGCCTTTTTTAATGACGATAAAACGAAAGCTGCAAAAGGTAAAAAAAGTTATTTAAAAATAGACAACCGTTGAGAACTGAATACTTGATTATTAAGAGTGAGATTTAAGAGAAAAACTATCGCAAAAAGAGCGTCAATAGTATTATATATCCAGTTCCTCACTAGAACGTATTTTTTTTCAAATAAGTGACAAAGTGAACGCTATTGGATAAACGATAGTTCATATTTTTTTTCATGTTAAAGGATTAAGATTGGTGATAAACTTACTGTACTATCTTCTTAAAAAGGAACGTTACTACTTTTCCTGTGTATAAACTTAATGTAATAATTAATTACTGTTACTCACTTACTTACTTAATGTATGTTGATTAAGAGCTGCAATTTTAAGATTATCAAGAATATTACGTTAATACTACCTTCATATCTAGATTGTGTATATATCTCGAAGGAGTGTCTTTATAATGAGCAGTGGATATATTTATATTATCTCTATAAATAACGTATCTATATATATAAAAATCAATGCCACTTTTCGTTGTAATTTTATAACTCAACAACGCCTTTACCGATTTGGCTTATTTTGGTCTTGAATTATTCGTGGAAGTCCAGGGAAGGTTTGTACGTAGAGAAAATTTAAAAAAAGTCTTGAAAAAGTGTAAAATCAACATCTTTCTATACTCCCATATACAAACAATATGTACTAATACTTAAAAGCGTAGCGAAGCACGTACCGGGCCGCTAGTTTTGTATATAACTTTGGATAGTTATATACAAAATACGTTGGAAATACTTGACAAAGATTAGCAAAAAAATATTGGTAATATTTTTTGCAAAATCAATCATTTATGTCCGATTTCTGACGAATGGACGTATTACCTAAGATTCATGATGAAGCATTAGAATATCTGAGTAGAACTGCAGTAGGTACTCGATTCTAGCTTTGCGTCCTGTGTTGAGGCTCCATTGAAGCTGATGAAACTCCGAAGAAGCGAGAAATATCAGCAATTATCTATGCGATCCGAAATCGATGCAGGAGGCACTTACCCAGATGTCCTGAACTTCTGGATGCTGCTTGCAGTAGCACAAAGATCAGTGAAGACGCTAAGTGCGGAAAACCGACTAACTGACTAGTAACTATGCGGCAATCACCCGCTCAATATTAAGCAATCAAACTATATTGCACTAATGATTGGTCAATTCGAGCGAGTAGTTGTTCCTCTAATTTTCCAACTGCGCAGAATTTTCATTCTAGATTTTTTAGGGCTTGAATTTAAACCGATATCATCATCATCATATTAGCTGAAAGACGTCCACTGCTGGACAAAAGCCTCCCCCAAAGATCTCCACAATTGCCGGTCTTGCGCTATTCGTTTCCAGAAGTTTCCAGCGACCCGCACAATATCATCCATCTTGTAGGGGGCCCTGCCCACGCTGCGTCTTCCGGTTCGTGGTCGCCACTCGAGAACCTTTCTGCCCCAACGGCCATTGGTCGACCGATAGCACCGATATGAATAATCTAAATTAGACCAGGACATTTATGAGACGTGTCAGATTACATTTTTCATTGAAGTCTTTATTTAACTGTTCCTAAATGAGACATTTTAAGTAGAAATTTAAATTGCGTTGATGTTTTCAGGGCCATTTGTCGAATATATACGCGTGAAGACTGGTAAGATAATGCTCAGGTTTAAAGGATATGTGTACTGCAAAAATTCACAGAGGCCTTTCGTTGATCGCTGGCAATGTCCATGTCGAAGCAATAAGAAATGTTATGCCTACTTAATAATGAAAGCAGGAAGAATAATAAGAGGCAATGATACTCATAACCACGCTCCAGCGCAGTATATTTGTATGAATGGCATTTATGTAAAGTTAGGTTATGCTGATGACATATATAATGGTACAAATAAATATACTTATAATAAAGCTCTTGGGACTGACACGTATACTGAAAATAACTATGTTTATGAGCATACTTGAAACTAGCGTTCTCTTCAGTCATACACTTTCGCAAGAGAAAACCATTCACCTAAGTCAGCTAGCTTCAACAGCTTAACAATTAGCCACATATATTTTTGAAGTTCAGTTCGCCTTATAATCAATAGCTTAATAAGGCCATACAAAATATAGCGAAAATCTAAGCACTATGAGTACCCTATCTTACAACGCAACGTTAATAGTGTAAGTTTGTACCATGCCTAACTTTGGTAAATAATGAAAGAACGGTATCGGTCCCTGGCAAAAGAAGAAAAGAAACTTTGGGGATATTCTAAAATTTGTTGATTATTGAGCATACTAAAATTTTTCAAAACCTCAGAATTAGCTGCTCAAAATTAGCTGTCATGCGTACACACATGCCACTAATGACCATGTGTTAGTTGATTGCGATTACGTAGAACTTCTATTGTTTTAATATGTATTTAACCATTGTATAAGCAACATATGTATGTAAACATAAGAAATAATCTTATCCATTATGAATAAATCATACAAAAAAATACACTCATCTTTTATCTTGTGTATGTACGCAGAGCGGAAAATGGGTGATGTTAAATTATGACTAAGCTTGAAATATATAAGCTAAAGTTGTGTTGTGTATAAAATATCTTTCATGAAGTAGATTTGATTTAGTTTTTGTTGGAGAATTACGAGAAGGTGCTTAATTCGACTGAAACTATTTTTTTATTAACTAATAAACAGAGCAGCTTTTTTAATTCGATAGGGTTTGATTTTTATTCGATTTTGAGTTCGACATCGTTCTATAGTTAATAATTCAATAGCAAATTTATTAATAAAACATGCAAATTAGTATGTTTTTTAAAACATAAATTATATAGTTTAGGTGGTAGGCCGGTTGTTAAGTCTTCGTAATATGGATAAACATTATAGAATAAAATTGATAAATATGGTATCATTTGAATTTTATACGTTTTGATAAAATTCAAAATTATGGTTCATGATATTGTTCACATTCCTACACGTATTGAATTGTTTAAGTATATTGTTGGAATGTTGTATCGATTACAATTGTTTATTTCATTGTTACTCTATTTTAAGAAACTAACAAAAGGATCACACAATATTAATTTATAGTGCCTTTTGTTTTGCGAAGACTGATGCTAGTAAAAGACTTGCAGTACAATGTTTTGTGATTTGGCGTTGACTATTTATATTAAGGATTTATTTTAAAGTAAAATAATCCAAGAAGATAAAAATCCGGTTCCACACAATTTACTAGAACGCTACCGGCGGATGAGAAGTTTGGGTTTTTAACACAGGTTAATTATGGAAAGTAGGAGCAAAGAAGCAATAATTTTGTATTGTTACTTACTAACAATAGAATTATTTATGAGAGACCTAGAATATCTCAAACGGCTAAACATTAGGAAACCCTTACCCGTAGCAATACTAAGTTCAGATCAAATGTATAAACTTTATGTATTTAATTGTATCCTTTAATGTTTATTAACGAATCTACCGCTAGTATGGAAAGCTTTTGCGTTACCGAAAGAAATACAAAAAAAAACATGCATCTTTGAAACTAGTTACACTTGCTACTTTGAAAAAAATTGCCCTTTAAATAAGCGTTGTGAATGATATGCCCACCGCTGTATATGTAAATAGCTTTCACAATGGCTTTCCAGTTACATATATAAGCAACTTGCGTGAATGTACAGACGCCAGCACATCAAGCTACCCCAATCTGTCAAACTTCTCCAATTGAAAATGAACCTTATGCTTATGTGATAAAGTTGAATATCTATAAAAGAAATTTGACTGATTTAGATTGTAGCTGGATGTGCTGGCGTCTGTAGGCATTTTCACAAAAATGTATATCCCTTGATTTTCTACCGTCCCTCGAAATCAATTATAATTATTTGCGAAATAGTTGTGTCAATTATTTATTTTTGATTAAAACTAAATAAACATATATTATATTTGATGTTTTATTCAAAGAAATAAGAAAAAGCACAATATTTGTTAATAAAATTGTAAAAAAACAATTGAAAAATAGCTAAGTTTTTGCTGACCCCCACTGGATCTCAAACAAAAAATAACTTTTTTTCAAGAAGCATATATTCATTTACGGTTTCTATTAGTACATTATTTCTCGTGTTATCTGAAGATATAATATTTAAAATGAAATAGATTGTAAAACAAAAAGTAATCTCACCAAATATTGATCTTACCGGAACATTCCATTTTGTGACTGGATAAGAATATTTTTTTTCGTTACAAGCAATACCTTAGTTAACGCTTCTCAACGAACTAATACCAACGCCAACCATCAGTGACATTCAATTGCTCGAAAAGAACACTAAGTTTCTTGCAGGCCTGTGTGTGACCGATTTTTAATTCAGGTATGTGACCATAAATTGTCTTATTTTGAACTTAAAACTTTTTTAACTTCAAAATACAAAATCAATATGTAGTGTTAATTCCGCTAATTGTCAGTTTAATCATGCCGGGATGCAATTTGCACCGCCCTCCCGCCCGCAAAAATGTGCACATGCAAGAAGGACAATATAAAAAAGCAAATTACATGCGCCAGTACGATACCCAACACGTGTTTCAGTCCTCCACGGACAATTCTCAAGGGCTGCTAACTCGTCGAGTGCTCGAAGGAGACTGAAAATCAACGAAGCGAGCGCGCTGTTGTATACTACCAACCGCATGGACAATTATTTCTAACTACCCCCAAATATTCGTAATACAGGAAATGAAACTAAATTTGTTTGGTCATTCAACAATGCAAAACTATTATTGCTATATTTTAATATTTCTAATTGTTCCAACACACATAACCGGAAACTTTTATCACAACTATGTAAAATATTATATGTATTATTGTCGCCCAAGGTATGGCCAGTTTCAATTAAATGTTTGGCGTAATGAGATTTATCAGGATGGCCATTCCTATAAGCAGCTACATGCTCTTTATACCGTATTTCAAAAGTTCGGCCTGTCTGACTTATATGTACCGCATCACAATCATTGCAGACCAACCTATACACGCCGGATTTCTTGCAATTTTTCCAAATTATCCAATCCATTACAAAGACGTCGTATAGTTTGGTCCGTCCGAAAAGCAACGTGAATATTATTTTTACGGAGTAAATTGGCAATTCTATCTAAACTACTACTACATATTGATTTTGTATTTTGATTGTTATGGATTTCCGCAAAGTCACGCCTGATTCCATTATATTTTAACTTGTTGATTTTGATAGATTACTGCGCCTGATTCTATTTTAACTTGTTGATTTTGATAGATTACTTTGATTGTGTTATTGTATAGTTAATCAAAGATTTTTATGAATAAGTATTACGGTTCTTTTTTGAGCGATTTTATATGTCAGAAGACATTCAAATGTGACTACCGTTGTGTGACTATTTGAGCAGTCACATATAAGCTGAACAAAAAGTAACAACATGTTTGAATCCATAAAGCACAGTTTACATACAGAATTTCTTAAACATTTTGTCACACTTCTTTGGCGAATAAATTTGTGTTGTACATAACATAGAGAATTAAAATTACGATAGGAAGATTAGAGGATAGAATTAGCATAAAAAATATCTTGGCGTTCTGTCTGCTTTATGAGATACAAAATTTGTTTTAGTTATATTTATCAAAATGCCGCTTACTGGGGCCGAAAAGTCTAGACGATATAGAGAAAAATTAAAAAAAGAACGTCCAGAAGAATATAAAGCTCAGTGTAAAAGAAATTTAGAACGGATAAAATACAAGAAGAAAAAAATATCTGAAATGACACCAGAAGAAGTTAAAAAACAACGACAAAAGTGGAGGAAAGAGAAACAAAGAAGCATTAAGCACAAGAAGAATAATGCTAAACAATGATAAAAACGAATTAAAATTCAGAAAAAAATAAGTTTGTATATATCTATCAGAAATCACGTATTCACTATATTATATAGATAAATTTCTTTTCCCGGTCTATTCATGCCCCATATAAATACATCTTTACCATTTTCAGCTATTCAGTTTTGTGACAAATTACGTACACAAAATTTATTTGTTTTTCAACATATCTAGCAAAAATAATAATAAAGATTATCATACAAAGTGCCCAGAGTTACACAACTGAACAGTTAATTGTATTTTTAATGTAATAAAAATACAATTAACTGTTCAGTTGTGTGACTGGGTACTCTGTCTATCATGATAATCTATATAGTAATACAAATATCGAAACAAATCGCAGTTATTTTATGTGAAATGGCAACTTATAAGTGCTTATACAATATCATAATAATATTATAGTTTTTAACGTTTTTTCAGCCCCAGAATATAGTCACACAACTGATATTATTTTGCGAGGTTTTTAGTAATCTGACACTTTTTACTTTCTAAATTCATAATATTCTAGTTTATCGAAAAATATATTGATTTTCCATCATAAAGAGACCAGACTCAACCTAAAAAATAATATGTAATTTATTGGCCGGGGAACATTTTTATGAAAATGCCCCTGTACCAATAAAATAAACAATACTGTTTAGTTACCCAGCTATGCCTTTAAATATGGACTTCATTCACCGATGCAGATACTCTTAAACAGTATTAGTATTGATTTTTGAAACGACGCAGCTACTAATAAATATTTTTATTTTCTTCTAACAAGCGTATGGTACAGGTGAGAGTATAGGTAGGTTATATTCGCGTGCCGTGTGAGTGATGCCATGTGTTAACATGCGTTATAGGCACAGATTATCCTTATCAAACACACACATGATAGGGTTAATGTGTGTCTACGGTACCGGCTTACCACTGGGCGGCTCGTAATCTTGTTTACCAACAAGCTTGTATAAAAAAGTACTTACTTTTAGAGGTCTCCTTATAAAGCGTTATAAATAGATGGGGAAAAGTCCACAAATACATAGTGTAGTGATAGTGTGATATGATTTGATAATGAAGACTACGTCCAAAGGTTGTGTACTCAACATAATTTAACATATTTACTAATTAAATGAATGAGAAGCCATTGTTCTTATTCTAGCCTCTCATTCATTTGATTAGTAAATATGTAAAATTATAAGTTTACTTTCTATTTATGATCCCTTTAATAATGCAGTATAACTTAAAAAATATTAGTTACTTTTTTTGATAAGGCAGGAGGAATGCATGCTACCCGCGAAAAGTGTCTGCGGGTGGGTATGTCGGACTCGCACCGACTAAACCTAACCTCCCGTGGACTTCTCTTGGCGTCTGATGGGAGGCGCCCCGGGAACGCGGGTATGCTGCTCCGGTGCCCCCCTTTTACGCCATATCCGTTATGGCCAGGACATGTACCCTGGGAGGGCTCTGGATTGCCCTCCTATATTGCCGACTCTTGCCAGACCGGCACAACGACAGCGCCACAAACAGATCGCTGTCTTCCCGGAGCTGCTTTCACGTGGTGGCAGTAGAGGACACTTCTCATATTACCGCCGCAGCCCCGAGGGGAGTTGGGCTACCGGTTACTGCCGCCACCCCGAGGCCTCTTCCGACGGATCGGGCGAGCCCGATCCCGCTAATCTTCTGGAGAGTTAGGTACTTATATCTTGTATGTATAAAGCCGTAGCTGGTAATTATTCAACACAAATAAAAAATCAAAACCTTGAAAGAACTAAATTATTTCCATCAGTACAATTCGTGTCGACGGAAAGCGGAAATGTCCTGGCGTTGTACTCCGATTATACTTACGGCAGACATCGAGCCCTGAAGTCGATTGGCGGCGATCGTTGGGTCTGCACCAAACGGAACTCCTCCAAATGCTACTCCAACTTAACACTAGATGGCAAGGGTGCCATATTGAGGATGCCGTCCAGCCATAACCACAAGCCTTCGCATTATTATATTACTAGTGATGGTAAATATTATTGCTTCAGGAAAAGTTAACTTGCTCTACCTTCCGTAACTATGTAATTTGTGTCCGTCTATTATATGTTTGTAAAGTACCCCGCGACATAGGGATTAGATTCCCTAATGCGGGAGTTGTCATTTCAAAAAAAAATTGTGTCAAAATAAAGATGTTGCGTGATAATTAGTTGTCTTTACCTTTTGTCATTGTATCAAATGGGGTCTCTGACTCACGCTTGTACCCTAATTATTATAATTGTGAAAATTAGGTTCCCGTAGCTACATGACACATGAGTTTGGTATAATATCTAATAATAATGCATTAATTTCGGGTTACTCCATAATGTGTTAGTTTATAAAAGTCTTAGTATAAATTTTCAATAAGGGTTCATCAATCAATAAAATTTAAATTCGATTTAAAACAAATAAACAAGTACGAGTATTATTCAATCATAAAATTAAAATCAAACATTAAAATTGTCATAAGGGAGTGTCAGGTCAATGTCAAATCACACTAATATTATTAAGGCAAAAGTTTGTGTGAGTGTGTACGAGTATGTTTGTTACTCTTTCATGCAAAAACTAACGAAGGGATTTTAATGAAACTTTGTAGTAATATAGCTTACATTTCCGATTAACACTTAGGCTATAATTTATGATGTTTAACGCGGGTGAAACCGCAGGGTACAGCTAGTAATAAATAAAACAATTTAGGTACAATTAAGCAGAATATCAAAAAAATTTAGTGTCGCTGTCCAGTCCAGTTATTTTTTCATCTATTTACATTGGATAGGACAATCTCGACGCGATGTTATCATCCTCAGGATGCTATTGCTGCTATCCCTGACCCGTGCAAAATGAAAGGCTATTTTTTTCCCATAGGTAGGGGAAGAGAAGGCAGAACGGACCACTTAAGGAAAAACGCATTTAGAAAAAAAAATGTTATATTTATGTAAACTTTTTATCAGTACAACTAATCAACACTTTAATCTTTATCTTACTTATTAATCAGACTTTAATCAAATCACAATTTGTGAAGATATTAGATGATTTCTAATAACTCACTTTGGTCCGTTTTACCTTCATGCAGAAGGTAAAATGGACCACCCTTAAGGGCAAAACGGACTATCACTAATCAGAGCATCTTTCACACACAAATATGACTTCATCATCGTTGTCGTCTACTCCAGCGCAACCGCAATGTGCCCATGATTGGCAATCTTGACATTGCACCCACCCATCTGTTGATTCCGAATACATGTGGCCACAGTAAAGGCATTCCGCATCGTCATCTTCGGAGGAACTGTCAATCAATTTTGAGGTTATGTCGCATGTAATGGCCCTCATAATTAAATATTAGGTAAATAATAAAACATTCTAACCATGGAATCCAATGGGACACGTTATCATAAACTAAACGAAACTGGAGGCCAGTCAAAAAACCAAAATTTTACATCAAAATCTAAAAAAACAAACTTACCTCGCTGTAATTGTGTGCATGCGGGCGATGTCATTGGGCACACTGACCGAGAGAAATGACATGACTGCCTATTAAATGGCACAACTCATTCATAGATGGAGAAGAAGAAGAAGAAGAAGAAGTACACTTTATTGCAAAAATAAGTAATACAAAATAATGGATACAACAAGAAAATTAGCTTATATTAATGCAATTGGTCAATTGGTCAATTGGAGCTACTGGTTCCGAAATTATTAAGATGTTCCATTTTGCCCACAGGGTCCGTTTTGCCTTCTGTTCCTTAAGCGAGGCTTATAAAATATCATACAGTGATATTCAGCTCATAGTAAAGTCAATTGCGTCTGCTTTGTGACTGACGGCAAAGAACCACCACCCTATCTCTATCCTTGGCCCCATATAAGTCGTCCGAGGGAATAAATACCAGAGAATGGCCAGCAGCGTTTCTGTGAGTATTATGACCGGCATACTGCGATTGTGAACCCGTCAGCTAAGCGTGGCGATTATGGCCTAAATGAGAGATCCGTTTTGCGCTAATAAACATGGGTCAGCAGTGTGATGGGTCTCTAATCTTCAAGAGAGTTTTATCACCCTTTATTAAAAAGAGTCCCACCATACTTCTGTGCCATGCATACAAGCAAGTCTGAACTTCTAGTATGACGGATTTAAATAACTTCTGAAGGGCTCGTAGGATTGGTGTACCACCCGCCTTCAGAAGCTTTGCTTTAACTCCATCATCACCAGGCGCCTTGTTGTTCTTGAGTTATTTGACAGCCATTCTAATCTCGTACATGCTGATGGGTGGATGGCTTCAGTGTAGTGACGGGTCAATCATACTCCGAGCCACCACAACTATTAACGGGTGACTGCGTTTTCTTGCACAGCTGCTGTCAGAACTTTACATGATCTGGTATTTTTTTAGAGAGTTTCTTTAGGCGTGTTGAGTACTTTTGGATGAAGAAAAATCATCTAACTCGCGCCATCGTAAATGAACGCCTTCAATGAGCTCTGCCGTCCGTACAGTATAAAGATTCGCGCTCTTCTACACCCGCATCTGTCGCGCATGCGACATTCCTCTTTCCTATCTTCTATCGGCAGTCTTTGAGGACTGCCGATAGAAGATAGGATCTGTAATCGCACCAGATTGATGGAATAATAACATTATGTTGGTATTGTATTAAGTATATTCTTTAATTAAAACATCTGGCTGATACGCATTCGTAATTCATAAATGTTGTTTTGTACATTTTCATTACAATTATATATTTTTTTTATTACGCCTCATATTCCACGCGATTTTTCGCTCATCCGTTATTTCATTATTTTTTTTCTTCTTCAGCTCAATTCTTCTTTTCACCAACTGGTAGTAGGCTGGCGCTCTATAACAATTACACGTACAGTATTCATTACAAGTTGAAGCATGGTCATCGATGGCAATGTGCTAAACGGACGTCAAACGCATGCGATGCGTATTTGGTGTTAAATGGTATCGGTAAACCCATCAAAGCCACTAACGTAGAGCACACTCATGAACCTGCCCAGCTCTATATCAGTAATTTGTCGTAAATTTATTATTTTTCTTTATAAAAGGCGTTTATTTAGTCTATAAAGCCTATCTTAGAAACTTTACTATGTTTGTTATGTATGCTTTATTTATAACTACAGACGCCAGCACATCCAGCTATCCCAAGCTGTCAAATATCTTTTATAGATTTTCAATTTTATCACTTAAGCATAAGTTTCACTTTCAATTGGGGAAATTTGACAGATTGGGGTAACTTGATGTGCTGGCGTCTGTACTTAACTGAAGCACATGCATTACATTAACGTGCAAATTACATTTAATAAAAATATTAATGTCCCATACAAGAATAACGAGAAGCTGTTGCATTTTTTATGGGGACTGATTTTTTTTTTTCGTTATTCTCAAACTAGTTTTGTTGAAATGTTTCAGTTTCATGGGGAGTAGAGGTACACACGGCTACATATCAAGCTATAAATTTCCAATATAAGCTGTATCGAAATTCTATACAACGCGAGATCAGCTTATACTGGAAATGTATAACTTGATATGTAGCCGTGTGTACCTCTACTGTTTATGTGTACTTAACTAAACTTCGAGGCGATCAAATGTTATATACGATCTTATGATCGCCACGCAGATAGAACGTAACAAAATTAAAACCCCATTACGAAAAATATTAAAAGAAGCGGAAAGAAAACTGTCGCGCAATTTATAAACGCAGTAAAGAACATGTTGTTCACATGTTCTTTACTGCGATTATTAATTAACATTATAATTTAATGATTATTAAATATAGCCATTTTTAGTGGACGGCTACCTTAAGAAACTACAAATACGTATTTGTTTTGTTGGATTTTAGTTCGTAACCTGCATAATTACGCTAAAAGACCGCTTGATACATCTAAACCCTAAATAGATTTTTTTTATTTGTTCTTTCATTATGTCTGATTCCAAATTAAGATTAATTAAGAATATCCAACAGATTGTAACTCGCATATGTCATTTTGGATCAGTTGACACGGTCCCATACTAGATTATATTGAAATAAGGAGCGAGAGTGCTAGAATGTTAAATGTCGGTAATAGATAACATTAATAAATAATTCTTATCGAGTCCATGCTAAATTCCTACGAATAACATTATATCCAATAAAAATAAAAGCATTCAACTCTGATTTTGGCAGCTGTCAGTCGCCGTAAAATAAAAAATATATTTAGTTTTTATTTTTATTTTTCATGTAATAATATATCATTGATAATTTTAAACACTGAAGTTTTGATCATTAATTTAAATCCGCCCACACTAATCTAATGTGTGTGAGGAGGTTTTAGTGCGGTTAAGTTTATTATTTAGTACTTACATAGAAATTTTTTTTTTTCATTAAGTCTCCATTACGGATTAATTACTCTTTGCTATTATATTTTTGTGCTCATTCACATTGCTTGCCAATCACCTTAAATCGTTCTATCAAGTCATATAACGTGCATACTTCAAATATTTGACTGCCATCTGTAATGGTACAGACGCCAGCACATCGAGCTACCCCAATCTGTCCAATTTTCCCAATTGAAAGTGAACCTTATTATTTTGTGATAAAGTTGAAAATCTATAAAAGAAATTTGTCAGATTGGGGTAGCTGGATGTGCTGGCCTCTGTACATGTATTAAGTGCATTAAGATAATATCGAATGGACGGATGGATTGTAAAATTCGAGTCTGAGAAGCACAGTGCGGTGGCGGAGCGGTTAACGCTCAAGAAGTCGGTTACCCGTGGTTCGTGGGTTCGATTCCCACCGCACTTAATTAAATTAATATAATTAATTTTAAAGTTGTCTGGAACTTGGTACCTGGTAACTTTCACAAGTAAGTGGATATGTATTTAACCTGATATGTGAATATGTATTTATATAGAATTGTATGTGTCCAGCTCAATTCGTAGCGACGTTTACTAGTAGTAGTTAACTGGCTATGTTTAGTATATTCACCTATACATACAAACAGTGCAAGTCGAAAAATATATTATTTTTGTAGTTTTCTATAACCCATATCGAATTTCATTTCTCTGTCACGCTTATCTATTATTTCATTGCATTCATTGTCATATCTTTTGTCATTTATTTATAGTTGATTATTGTTGAGCCTAATATGTATAATTGTCTTTTTTCTGCAGCTAGATTCGTCTTTACGCCAACTGGTAGTAAGCTGGCGCTCTATAACAATTATACTTACTGTACTCATTATCAGTTGAAACATGGATATCGGTGGCAATGTACCAAAAGGACCTCAAAGAAATGCTACGCGTATTTGGTATTAAATGATATGGGTATACCTATCAAAGCTACCAACATACAGCATACTCATGAACCTTCTCAACACTATATTAGCAATGCGGGGTACTATATCTTAAGGCGGTAATATGTCCCTGAATGTGTTTTTAATTAACGCCAACATGTGCAAATGCCATCCATAGGAGACATATATTAACAGTTGAGCAACTCTTGTATTATTAGTATATTATTTATATTTTAATCATTATTATTTTAATACATGTAATCAGGAATTCAAGTCTTTGTTTATTTAGACTATAAGGCATAGTTATATGATTTAGTGAATTATTATATTACCTTATTTCATATTGGCATTAACTTAACGGCCCGTAACGTAGTTTCGAGAGTCATCGTTCGATGAACGGAAAGTCGACTGAACGATTGTTCGAATAGAATTTATTGAGTTATATACTCGTACATAAACGGTTATTGGTAATTAATGTTCACCGTCCATTTTTGTTGCTCAGATTCGTTGTTAGCTCACATTAAGCATAAAAATAATAATAAATATTGGAAAAAAAATGTAGGTTTGTAAAATCGACGATCCTTTATCCTACTATCTAGAGCAATCTTTTTTTTTGTTGACCTTGTTTTGGTTTTTATATCTATAATGACTTAAAATTATTATAAACCGCATAGTTAGGTGATCGGCTTCCGCACTTAGTATCTTGATTAGACCATTGTACGTTTAACGAACCTCATATATAAACGGTACACACTAATTACATAAAACTCCACCAAGATTCTGTTGGAGACAAAAATCAAGCAATCATAATCATCTCGTACTATGTAACGGCATAATTATGATTGCTTGGTGTAGTATATTAGTATTATCTGATTTCCATATTACAAGCTCTGCTTAATTCGAGATCAGATGGCCATGTCTGAATAACGTCTCTGGATATTATTATTATTGCTTCTACCTCACATTTCAGTTCAATTTATAAGGACAGATAGAGAACAAGTATTTGTAATGTTCAAGAATTTTACTTATGGTAGACACCGTACCTTGAAGTGCGGCATGAGATGGCAATGTTTGCAGCATTCCACCCATAGTTGTACGTCGTATGTGATACTTGATGACAACAATGGCCTCGTTAGAGCCAAGGAGAAACATAGCCATCATCCACCGAGGTATCATCAAGCTGAAAATGGATTGTATTATAAAATATAACATAAATCCGCCGTATCGATACATATACGATTACATGAAAATACAAATACTTAACACAACAATATTTTAGATTTTGTTCTTGCGCGCAATGTAATAAAAAATGTTTTCAATTATGTTATTTTCTAACCTGGAGAAGATACCGAAGGTCCCTGAATAGCTTTTTTTGCATATAGAGATAGACCGGACAAGCTTTACTTATTAATCTAGTATAAAACTCAAAACCTTGTAAAGAGAACTAGTTGTTCCAGTGTTTTAACTGGTAATAGAAAAGTACACGATACAATATTGATAATATACAAGTTGTATATGAAGATAATATAGAAGAAGCTTAATTTGCTTATTTAACTCAAGAAAGTATAGCACATGAACAGGCAATAATAAAAAAAAATGTCTTCATACAAGAATAATGATGGCATGGTTGGCAAATGCTTGCTTTTCACACCGGAGGTCGTTTTATATTCATTTTATAAAATGAAATCGTATTGCGAGATACGTTAAAGGAATCGGCCATTTGATAAACAATTATTACGCAAATTTGGCAAATACAAGTGCAAGAACGCCGGTGTGCATTTGTATCAATAAATGCGAATCGATCCTCAAACGAACAAGCGCGTTACTCGTATTGACGTAGAGCGCACAAACAGTAAAAATGACTCTATTTATTATGTATTTCTGACAGTAACGTCCATAAGCCGTGGTATGGACCCCAAATGAAGGATCTTTTTTTCCTCCGTTGCTTAATTGTCCGGTGAGCACCGTAAGCTAAATGTAAACATCATGTTTAAAAACCCAACCCAACGACTTAGGATGACATAAGAATTATTTATGCCAAATATTCCTAAGATATATGCCCTGTAGAACAGGTACCTAGGTATCTAGGCAGAATTCACACATTATTTTTTTTGTGGCAAATAAACCAATTTCTAAAGTTATTTATTTATTGTGTCGACTACAACCTTGGCGCCCTCGCGTTTCTGGTTCGAACCCCGTTCCAGATAACTATTTGTAGAACCCGTATATATGTATATATATTTGTTCTGAGTCTGCGTGTGCTTTGTGTCCGTGATTTGCATGTTAGTTAAAGACACCGGGATACAATTTGCAAGGTACGTAATTACAAAGCATTTATGATTAAAAACAATTACCTATATTCGATAAAAATCTTGTACTGATATTATGTCCCGCATCACTCGAACGCGAACGGGACCACGGCCCGAATGAAACTTTCTGCAAGTTTTAGTAAATATTTAATTCCTAAAAATTCAAGCTCTTCAGTTGTATTTGCGTTTAGAGTTGTTAGCATATTTAAGTAACAACATATTTAATTTAGTGAGACATTGTATTAGACATAAGGTACCTAAAAACAAAATAACTAAAATAGTAGGTATTTATTTATTTTCTTTTTTAGGTACCTTATGACTAATTCAATGTTTCACTAAATTAGATATGTAATAAAAACAGTTTGACTGTGACATCACTAACTGCAACTAACTTTGATATAATTTACCTAGTACCTATTTTACTTTACAAGAAATGTTCGTAAAGTAAAATAGGTCTATCAACTAAGTAAATTACATCAAAGTTAGTTGCAGTTAGTGAGGTAAAACAGCTAAAAATACGTCATCAGAGACTTCCTCTGCTGGACAAAAGCCTTAAGCTAAAACTTTACTGTTAAAGACATAGATTAAATTAAGCGACACAACTAATTATGTACAGACGCCAGCACATCAACCTACCCCAATCAAATTTCTTTTACTGATTTTAACTTTATCACATAAACATAAGGTTCATTTTCAATTAGGGAAATATAACAAATTGGGGTAGCTTGATGTGCTGGCGTCTGTACCTTGGGCGCGTATAAGTTTTAGTTGTTTAGAAATCCTATGTGTACCCTGTTCTTATCATATGAGCTATTTAGAGCTATACTAGTCGTCCCATCGGACGACTGTGTGATGGAATAGAAAGTACCCTTGTGTTTGCGCACTCACTTGTACACTATGAATTCGGCTAGGAGGACAGTTTTATTATTATTAGGGAGAAATTTAGTGATTTTTAAATTAGAGTGGTGTAAAAGACTGAATCGCCAATAATATTTTTTTACGCCAATTAAACTTGCCTATAAACTTTTTTTAGATAAATACTTGACTTATGTGGTTATACCCTCCCATGTCTAGTTAGGGTTAGCCGACCGTTATATATTTCTCGATGTATAGTTGTATGCATGTTCTGATTTATTATTTCAGTCAATTTTATTCGAACAGCGAGAGATCAAGTCTTGATCATGTTCAACAAGTTTACGTATTGTAAACACCGCAGTTTGAAAAACGGGTCGAGGTGGCAATGTTTGCAACACTCCAGAACTAATTGTACTTCGTATGTCGTCATAGATGAAAACAACTTCCTAGTTAAAGCCAAGGAGAACCATGGTCATGAACCGGTGACGTATTTTAGAACTCCAAATAATGTATATATTAGGAATAGATAACAATGGTCAAATCGAATCAAAATCAATAAAGTTGTCGCAAAAATTAGGAGTGTAATTTATTGTGTGGGATACTAACCAAAACCTCAATCTACTCAGCAAACTATTTGTACAACAGCTAGCGAAATAGGCGAAACATATTAGGAAACAACGTGCGTCATTATTTTTGCATGAGGTGACGTTAACTGGTTGCTTAGGAGGCGAGTGGGGGTCATCTAATAAGTAATACACAGACTAAATAGCTTGCGGCGGAGGAAACTCCTTTGAGTTGAACTTGAACCTTGGTTTAGGGCGGTTACTGTCGAGGAGATGTATGAGAATGTATATTTTGACAAGCAACGATCAGAACATCAGCGGCATGCTTGTATTAAGATGGGTATACACTAGTTTTCCTGACAACAGAACATCGAAGCCGCTTTAATAAAGTAAGTAGGATTTATAGAGACGTATAAGAAAGGCTCGATGTTCTGTCACCAGTATAGGATCCAGTGTATACTTGCATTAACGTTATGTGGCACACACTCTAAGCACAACAGTAACAGTATATGAAGTCAACGATACATATGCTGGAATCGTGGACGTTAAAACACGTCAAAGCGCTTGCCAAAGATAAGGAGGAACAGGAGAACGTTCTCACACTAGAACATAGGTCTTAAATTAGAGCAGTATTTTGGAAATTAATGTTCTACAAGTTATTTTGTTTCTTAGGTAGATTCAATTCCTTGAAATCCCGTAGTGCTTGGTTTTTAACGATAGTTTTACTTCGACGGACAAGAGATGCGGCTAATGGCGTCCAGCCATACATATTTCTATATTCAGAAATGTTTCGTATTGTGCAAAATAATGCGTTCCATATATTTAGTTATGTATTTTACGAAAGAACGTCTTCGAAATCCTTAGATAACGCCGCCAATCACCAGAAGAAAAATCACAGACGCTATAATAATGTTCACGTCTTAATTACGGACGCTAGGAATCATGGGACTAATTAGTGGCGTTGCCCTTACGTACACGCAATGCAAGCCCGACATGACAATATGAGTCTTTCCAAGTATCATTTTTAAATTAATCAATTATTGCTAAGAAAGGCCATATTCTAGTATCGGGCTTCCCTTGCCAGGCACGCTATTGCGCCAAATCTGAAAGCCTGAACTAATATTTTAGTACCAATATTGACAGTCCGTGAAGATACTCAGATTTCAGTCTAATGATAATTTTCATATCTTTTCATTCTCTTTCTATATATCATTTTCATTCTATTTTTAATATCTAATATGGGATGAAGGACTCTTCTATCAGTATAACGACTCTACAATGCAACATCCAAATTATATAAATACAGGTTTCGACGTCAGGAACCGTAAATAACTAATAACCGTAAATCTTTTTCGTTCAATCCATTCTTCTTTGGAACTCTCTTCCGGTTGAGATCAGGATGGCAAAGAGTAGCTTTTCTTTTAAAAAGAAGGTCCGTGAACATATTATGAAAAATATGGCAGTATCAGCCCAATAGCTCTTTTCTATCATAAATTTTTCTCTATGTATGTATATTTATGTATGTGTATGTATTTTATGTATTTATGTTTATTATTTTATAAATATATATTATTATATTCTAGTTTTATTTTATGTAGTTTTTGTTACTATTTTTAGTGTATTTTTTAAGTATAAGATTTATCACCTCCACACACGACGTGTTAAGTGCACCTACCTTATTTTTCTCTGCATCACCCTAAGGTAGACTGGTAGAGAATGCCGCCGGCATTAAGTCCGCCTCCGTACATCCATGTGCAAAAGTTTTAAATAAAATAATAAATAAAAATAACGATAAGAAATTGGGAAATCATTAAAAAATGTAAGAGATTCCCATTCGCATATCATGCTTGCCTTGTAAGTACGTTACAGAATGCCAATACTGGTCGACTTCAGAAATAATATTGTGTACAGCAGTTAATACAGCGTATGTTTTCAGTGCTTCTTGTAAAGGGCCGCAATGGAAAAGATCTCTTAATGCTGAATGGATATACATACTACCAGCATAAGATACTCAGGGATGGCTTCCGATGGAGCTGTACTCAGATGGGTTCCAGGTCTTGCAGAGGATTCCTACATGTCACCAACGAGATGATGGTGGTCAGAGCGTTTACGGAGCATAGTCATCCACCGTCGACTTATTTCTTGAAGGGTTTGAAGAAACATTTCGCCAGTGACGTGAACTTGTGCAATGTAAGTTTTTCTTTGATATATATAATACTGTAAAATGGATTTAAAATTGAAAGTTAAGTAAGACTAAAAGTAAAAACCGGCCAAGTGCGAGTCGGACTCGCGCACGAAGGGTTCCGTACCTCTATAAAAAAATCACGTTTGTTGTATGGGAGGATAATCCCTTAGATATTTATTTTATTTGCTGTTATAGCGGCAACAGTAATACATCATCTGTGAAAATTTCAACTGTCTATCACGGTTCATGAGATACAGCCTGGTAACAGACGGACAGACAGAGAGACAGACAGACAGCGAAGTCTTAGTAATAGGGTCACGTTTTACGCTTCGGCTACGGAACCCTAAAAATTTACCTCATGACAGGAGAATTAAAGACATCGGTGGATAACGGTATACCTATAATTTCACTTTAAGAAGTAAAACTTCTTTACCCACGCTTGACGCTTGTAAGCTGATGTAAACGTGATGATTATTTACTCATGTCTTTAAAATTACTTTTTCTTATATTTATTATGTTGTTATTTATTGGTGAATTCCTAATTACTTTCACGTTAAATGTCACTATATGTTGTCACGTTTCGTTGTTTCAGATCAAAAGACCATTGGATAAAGAAGCTCTCGTCAAAAATCCTTTGGCGATTAGATTCACCAACGTCCAAGGACGCGCTAATTTCTAAATGCCTTAAACCTTTTTGTAAATATAAATTAATTTTATAGAAGTAATATGACCTCGTTTAAAGACGATATTGATATTAAACCCTAATATTAGTCAACGTTTAGTAGTTTAAGCATCTAACAGCGCTTCTTAGACATTCGGGCAGTATCTTTACTGAATTATATCGAATGTGTACACACTGCTAAATGTCAAGATATGAAATTCTGATATAAGCTGACCTCTCATAGTATGTAAATCCTATATAACGCGGGATCAGCTTATACTGGAAATTTATAGCATGATATGTAGCCGTGTGTACAATTCTCTAACAATAGTGGCTTTGGCTGGAATAAGGCCCTTTTAGAAATAAATATACCGACTTCGCTAATATTTAAATTTAATTCAAATCTCTATAGAACAGTATGAATTATGACAGTTGGCTAAGATCTTTATAGAATAGTGCATATTGTTCTATAGCGTAATTATGAAGCTGCTTAGCTGAATTGAGGTACAAAACACGAATAAAATGTTTATTATTATATACTCAAATCGCATCACAGTTGCTCATCTTGCAATTTTCAATCAAGTGGATAACATAAAAATGTATAATTAATACTCTGTTCCACAGCAAGCGCCAACTCACTAATACAATGAAACATATAATTTATTATATTAACTTAAGTAGGTTATTTGTTTTTGCAAGCAAGGTTTACTCACTAATTTTACTATGATTTATTTATATTGAGTTGAATAGAACAGTGAGAGTAATTCTGCAGATCGCCTCTTAACATAAAACATTGAAAGAATTCCTTTTTGTATTATATTTGTGTTCTATTATTTACCTTGCGAAGTGCCTCACATATTTTATTTATGTTAGGTACAGAAATTTCGCTTATACGTAGACAGAAATAAATATATAATTAAAATAAAATCGAACTAATATCATATTGCGTAAAAATCATACCCGAACAGTACGATATTCTATCATAGTATAAATGTCACCGGATTCTATATTTGAAATCATATATAACAACGTTGAATTAGTTAGTCATAAATATAGTAATATAATACCTTAATTAGGTATACGTCTTTAGATATTATTTTAAAGCTTCCTGCCTGCAGTACATACGTAATATTGAACAAATTAAGCAATTGGTTAATGCTTATATTGCTAAATCACAGGCAATGTATGGAAACCGACAAAGAGTTAGATTGCGTGATTATGTTTCTCTCTTAAATACATAAAATTATACCTATAATTTGTATTGGAAGTCTGTTTGTGTACTGTTTTAAGCATTTACTATGGAAAGTATAGATCTCTGTTTCCTGAATAATCTAAAATAGGATGTGTAGTTTATAAGTTTTCTGTAATTTAGGTAAAATGTATAGCTATAATTTTATTTAATGATGTTTAAAATTGCAATAACTTGCCAAGTAGGCGTGCTATTAACTATACTGTAACTGAAATGTATAAGTAAATAATAACTTAATCTAGATTTCGTATAATTATATTAGATTTCGGAAAAAGAGAAAGAAATCTGTGGGTTTATTTGGTATTTGAAAATTATTAAGTCTTTAAGTAAATTTATGATAGTAAATTTTGATTACAGGTAGGTAACTTTATAAATTGTTTGGAATTATCATGTGATTGCAATATCTTCAATTTAGGATTAGGATAGTTGGATGGCGCTGAATGTTAATAATCTTAGACGATAACACATTATTTTTAACACTGCCTATAATTATTTATATAGGCGTAACTTCTTGTGGTGGATGTAAAATCGTATAACATTTTTTTAAACCCGTAACTAGTAACGTCAGGTACAGCTTTAAGTTTTTCTGATGTTGCTTAACCCTTAATTGCTATATTTATTTCTATTGTTATTTGATTTTATCTCAAAGTACTAAGATTGAAATTGATGTGGTTTTGTATAGTCTTCAGCCTGTTTGAGGATTAAGGCATTTTCCTAGATGCGGTTGATTATTAACTAGTACATCGCAGAAGATTGATTTCAATAGAATCTTCTATTGAGTACAATCTTCTATATAATTATAATGTCTAATAATGTTAGCACTGTAAAAAATATTAACACCTAACACTCGCCTTTGTTTATATAAATAGTGTCTAGTTTCACAATTTGCTGTTATATTTCATGATGAACGACGTCATCGGATTTATGATATTTAGAGTAAAATCATAGGAATGACTTAGTACTAGTAGTAGTATATTGGATTAAAATAAACAGTAAGAATCGTTATGCTGAAGGACATACAATTTAACTACCAAATGTCCTACAATGTCCCCTTAACACGTGATCGGTAATCCCGTGTAATCGTTTTGCTTCAGCGGCCGCCTGAGCTGTAGCCCAAACCTCTTGTTTGACTACTAGTGTATGATATGTGACGAAACAGAACGCACGGACGGACGAAACCAAACTATTTTGTTGCTTTAATTACTGTATTAAACTATTTGAATTTGTTTTAAACTATGTTTATATAAGTTTGTATGTTTCATTTCATTACGACACCTAGCTCTCCGGTATGACATTTGGTAGTTGAATAACGTTCTGACTATATTAAAAAAGTAGTGTCTATGTGCAATGCATTCTTTTTTTTACTTGGTCACTTCTATTAGACGGCAGCTCATACGCCACTTGAGGAACTATGTCACTAAACAATAATAATGCCTTTGTGTGATTATACTAATGTTTTAGAAATTAGAGTCGTATTGTTTATTTAATTATATGGAAATCGCTTAATAAATACTTTCTATTTAATGAGTAATCAGTTGCAAAATAAAATTTGTAAGTGTTGTTTTTTGTGTATACCTTAATCCTCTTTGTTTTAATTTAAGGATATTATCGGCACTAATTCATGGAATTTATATTGCCTTGAAATCATTTCTGGAAATGGAACTATTTTATTCCATTGTAAAAAGCTGAGAAATTGAATCCAACTTGTCTTTTTCCTAAGGCCTATTTTTATTGTTACTATGATTCTACTAATTTTCTATGTAGGTAAATCATGGACAAATTACTAACAAGTTTGTTATTCCGCAGTTGAATTCTACCTTCGGCCGAATGGGAGGATCAATCTTCGTCTTAACAATTTTACTTTTTACAAACACCTCAAAGCCAGAACCAACGCCTTCCGCTGGAGCTGCACTGCATACGGCTCCAAATGGAAATGCAAGGCGCACTTGATCATCACAGACAAGCTTGAAGTCCTCAAAGCCAACATCCTGCACAGCCATCCTCCAAGTATTAAAAAAGAAGTTGTTCTACCATTACCAAGGTCCGAGGCAAAACGAGAAATAAACCAGGATACCCCAAAAGCGTTGCATAAAAGAAATCATGATATGAATGAATACTATCGCACGCTGACACCTTTCCAAAACTATTTGGCAGCTCATAGTGTTTTTGGTAGTTATTAGATTCTTGTAGTTGACTTTCGTCATATTACCAATGGCACTCTTACTGTAGGTATGTATTTTTAAGAAAGCATTATTTTACCAGAAACGAAGAATCCTGTAATTCATTACATGAGAAATGTATACTACTACTCTTACATCTATAGTAATAGCTGCATCATTAATATCTTAGCCATAGTGTATTTTTATACCATTGTTTACGTTCAGCTTTTGAATTTCCTGGTTTATGGAAATCAGTGTAATGTGAATGATTGATCTCTATTTTTAAATGATTTGGTTAGGCGTTTTTTTTTCATATTTAAACAAGCGGTGTTTTGTAAATTAGTAGTATGAAATGTAGCTGAATGTTCCCTAGTGTTTTATTTTGTAATCAGTATAATATCATGCTTATCCAAGTAATAGTTTAGCTGTTATCATTTAGCAGATCGAAGTGGGATGTTACAATCAATATCTTAGAAAAGTGCCTTTCTCTAAAACGTGTCTTTATGAAAATTATAGATGTAATACCATTATTAGGTTTATTTTTAGAAACTTGTGTGATATTTCCTTTGCATTTCAATAACGTGTCCAGTATTATTATTATTGTGATCGATAATTTTAGTTTAAAATTAGTTTTACTACGTATGACATAAATAGGATTGGATACATTATAAAGAGCAGAATCCACCCATCTAAAAATTGGACAACTTGGCACGCCCCAGTATGGTGAGAAAGTTTCAAATACGCATGGCCATGTGTGTATGCGAAGTGAAAAAACATTTCGCGCACTTCACGAATAGTTGTTCAATATATTGGGTGGATTGCGCTCCTAAATATTGAATAATAGTAATAATTAGTAGGTAAGTATTTTCGTGTTGGTACTTGATAACTAATTATATTTAGCATTACGCTATATTTTTCATACATATCGGTAGCTGTCTAAAATTTTAACTAAACGTCATTAAATTTAATTTATTTTGGTGACTTTAAACGCTTGATATCGAATATTAATCCGGATATATCTCGCGTTTGTATAAATTCCGCAATAATTATAAAAAATAAGGAGTTTTTAAAATTGGTACCTGTATAATAATGCGGAAGGTACTTAATCTGACGAAATTGCTCGTCAGGTTTATCGCCAGCTATTATTGTTTGCACAATTTTTAAAGTTCTGTCATTATTAATTATGAAAATAACGCTAATTGTTAGCGTACCAGCAATAACCCGTCGAAATTACTGATATATATTTCAGAGCATTACGTAGGCCCATTTCATGGAGTGTGTCAATTTCTCGATTTGTGTATTTGGACACATTTGCGAGTTCACCCTTTTTACCTCGACACAAGGCTGCGGAGCGGAGCGGAGCACAGCGGAGACGAGCTGTGTCGCGTTCTCCAATCACATGGCTTGAAATCTACATCTCTTTTCCACTGATGTGGATTCAAAGCCATGTGATTGGTGAACGCGGCGCAGCTCGTCTCCGCTCTGCTCTGCTCCGTCTCAGCGGAACCGCAGCCTAATCGAGACTGTTAAATTAACAGTTAGTTATGACAGTGATCCCTATTAATTATGTTTTACAGAATAATTTAATGTAGGTACCTAAATATTTTCATGCAAGTATAGATAACAGCATATTCTATATTCTTATAAGCAAAAAGTAATTTGTATACGTATAGCATATTATAGGCATTAGATATAGTTGAATATAATCATAATATTAAGACTGCATACTATTTTGTCATTTGTGTGATTGATTTAATTTTGGATCTCATTTTATTGATCAAATATACAGAATTGTGAATTGAAGACTATAACCTTACTTGCTAAGGGTTTTTATTGTATACGATAATATCAGCTAAAATAATTACTATTTCATATTATTATTTAAATTTGATTCAACAGTAGTTGAACGTAAAAGGCTAATAGATTTTATGCGACCAGCATATCATATAAACTACCAAATTAACGTATTAGTTGATATATGGTATTGCTTGAGAACATTTGTGAAAAAAAAAAGTTTTAAATCTCGGTTACATTAATTATGATATGTTTTTGAGACATACAAAAATACAATTATAATATTTTCAAAAATGTTCTAAAAGCTAATTGTTTAGACCTTTGCTTAAAAAACAATTTTAAATTTTAACAATTTTATTTATGAAATTGTTTGAATCCAGAATCTTTTTACTTGGCAGTTTTTTAATAAAATGCCGTGTCGCATAAACGCCCCTAAATATGTTTAGGTTTTCTAACATAAATAGAATGGTATTAGCGACCAAATTTGTAGTCTAAGTAATAATTTTTTTGACTACTCGTGTATCATTATTTTCTTTTATAATTATTTTAAACCTAGCTACAGTAATCTTTTGATTTTATTCCTTTTTTCTTTATGTGTGTATACAACGACGAAATTGATTGTATTAAATGTTGTAGGTATTTTCTATCTTTCATTAAATTTAGTGAAATAATATTTTTGTGTGGTATCTTATTTTTTTCGTTTACTATGTAATTATTATCTGATGGCGTGATACAACGGTATAAATGATTTACTGTTGCATCACGCGATCAGATACAATCTATGTTATTTTTATAAAGTAAGAAATTCTTTAACGAAATTATTATAAACTTCATGACCATTATCTAAGAAGACCAGCCAACTGGTATCAATACACTGTTGCTCCAAACTTACAGGAGTTGCTCTGGAGGGTGTTACTAGAGCCACTTTAAAAAAATCTCTAGATTGCTACTAAAAGGGGCCTTCTTTGTAGATTTTTTAATAGATCTTTTTGTTTTGCCTGAACATAAAATCGATCCCGGGTCCTTATCATCAAATGTTCAGTCAAAACTACTAGTTAACATAGTATTGAGAATGATCGACAAATGTTTAACATCCAAATTGTCTAATAACCGTGCCCCAATATCCTATGTAAGTAGACTTTTTTTATGATACATTAATATTATATACTAATTTGCAGACTAGTTTCCTCATATATCTTGAATTTCAGGGTATCGTTTCCTAATGTACATGAATGAGGCTCGAGAAGAAATGCTACACAAGAAACGTTTAGCAGAACGAAAGCGCTATCAAAATCTGAAAAAAAATCCAGTGAAACATCAAGCAATGAAAGAAAGGAAGAGACGAGAGGCTTTGAAAAGAGCCGCGATGTTAAAATCAAGAAAACAGAGAATGGGATTTTATAATCTAGACTACAGCGTGGGAAACCAACATTTATTTTAAGTAGTAACTCATTACTGGAAACTCGTAAAATATGCTTTTGCGAAATTACAAATACCTAATTCTTAGGTTATTCGCCCCCGACATGAAAAATACGGTTATCACGGGTTAGAACCCTATATGTGTGTGTTTCAGTGACTAAGCTCGTAATAGATAAACAGATTTCAATACATTTTGGTTTTAGCCATTTTTTATGACAATTGTTTCAGCTGTTAAACATATATGGCTACTTTTCTATTTAGTCTGCAATATTTGTGAAAAATATGAAAAAAAAAATTATCGTTTTTGAAAAACTTGTTGTATATATAATTATTAAAAAAATAACAAACGACCGACTTCAAGTCTTCTTAGCAATAGCCGATTTATATAAAATTTAAAAATTTATATAAATATTAATTGTAAATAATAAAAAAAATGCTTAACATTCAGACAAAAATAAAACTTTCAGTTCCGTTGTGGGGGCAGTGGATTTTGAAGTTTCATCTGTTACCTTACTTTTGTTATACAGTAGAACCTCGATAAGTTAAAGTCCAAGGGAAACACAAAATATTTTAAGTTATAGAGGTTTTAAGTTATCAAGGGTCTCTGTTAGGGATAGGTTAATATAGAGGTAGGTATGTACATACCTTACTACTTCTTAACCGCCGTAAAGCTTTAAAGAATTTCGAAGAAGCAAGCAATAGGTGACATATGTATTGTTTACGTTGAAAATTTAACTAGTGAACACGTGCAAGAAATAAGCACCGAAAACTGTTGTTTTGTACACTCTTTCAAATTGACTCATTGACAAACAATTTTATGTTATAGAGGTTGTGGAAACATTTCTTTAAGTTACTGAGGGCCAATACAGAGATTACTTATTTAAGTTATAGAGGTTGCGTATTTTAAGTTATAGAGGTTTTGGTCTCTGATGGGAAGGGAACATATTATTTTTTGAAGTTATAGAGGTTTTTAAGTTACTGAGGTTAGAGTTATCGAGGTTCTACAGTATTATACACGACCTAACTCCAAGACTTATATTTTTGTAAAAATATATACATACATATGTGCCAGTTATAATCGAGTTACTGCTTGCTGTACTTATGTGTGATAGTAGATTTGACATTTTAGATGTTGAAGAAACAAACGGACGAAAGGGTAACTTTGGATGTTTTTTCTGAATATCTAACTTGTATTGTTTAAATATAATATTCTATATATAATAATATAATGCTAAATATAATATTCTAGTCAAGGATCTCAAATATGGAAGTGGGAAATAGTTGTCCCTTAGAGAAAAATAGTCGTTTATATATACCAAATTGTAAGACTTTAACTTATAAGTAATTATGTACTCATATAATAATGTAGTAATAGAAGTATATATGGTATTTATACGGATGTCTTATGTTACAGGTTTAACCTATTCTAGTTTGTAGTTTGTATTATATGTAATTAGTGTAAAAGAAAATATTTAAAAATAATAAAATTATATATAGGTATCAAATAATCTGAGTACCATTATTATCTTGGTGCTTTCGCCATTATAGGTTATTATATGTAGGTAGTTAAATGATTGATTCCATTTCTGAAAACAAAAACGTGTGTGTGCATTTGACAAATGCCAGAAAAAATCCTACTGGAGAATGATATAAATACAGAGTATCAACAGGAGTATTAGGATAATTAAAAGTTTATTTATGTTTCAAATATTTTACCAAAGCTTTTTTACACAATATACATATAAATATTATTACTGTGTGTAAGATCAATACAAATAATTAACTAATTTAATTCTAGATACTTTATATACTTAAAAATTCATGGTCAAATTAAAACAGATGTTTAAAAATAAATAACTGACATAAATTAGTTAAGCAACGAATTTGAACACGATAATGCAAAACAATTAAATACCATATGAATGAATGATGTACCACGTTGTTTATGATGTGAAATTTTGTCAGAAGGCTTCGTTGTACGCACGCGCAAAGACACGTGATAGCATTGTAAGCTAATAATTCTGTCGCTATAATAAATCCTCTTTATGAAAATGTTCGTCTAATTTTACTGTCGTTTTTTACTGAAGTTTGTATTAAAAAACTGAGAGCGCAACAAGAAAAACTGAAAACTGCCAGATATAGGAAAATTCTATAATAGGCCATAAATTAGCCCCATCTTTCTGGATCGTAAGAAAAAAAGACATTAGTCTGTTAATTGTGCCTTGTGTTTTCGTATGTTTTATTTAATTTAACAGCAAACGCAGGTGCAACATTTAACTATCGCGGATGCTATCCGTTTTATTTAAGTGAATATAAACATCAATAGGTATAATAATCTTATGTAGGACCAAATAAGAGATCAAATAGTTTGAATTACTATCAGTACCATCTCGCCCTCTCCATCACTTTTGTTAATTATTTGCCAAGAATCATCATCAGAAATTGTACTGTAATGTCTCCATCTTTATTCATATCGCTCTGACACCCCCACATTGTGAAATAGAGTTTTGTATTTTGACGAATCTGAGGAGCAATTGTACACGCGCATACGACCCTTCGCGTGTATCTTTCGGTAAGATAGCGGCCTAGACAGTACGTTTGGTATGTTTCAGTATAAGTTTCTGTAAAAACTTCCAAGGCTTCTGGAAAGTTAAGAATCTCAATCTCATTAAATGTTTTCTTCTTGAGTCGTGATTTCGTTCCCGTATTGGACTTCATAGATCTTTCATGCCAGGCGTTTGACGGTTATCTTGGTAAGTAATAAAATTGTTAACCACCAAATATTCGAAAATATCCAAGAAAATTTAATATTGAATTAATTACAAGATTATGACTTTAAAAGTTATAGGTTTTTGGTATGTCAGCATAGCAGAAAACCTACTATTTGCCAGGGAACAGCGATTTAATAAAGATTTGCGAAAACAACTTCCATTTTACAGGCTCCAGTCAACTTCAACTGATCGAACTGATCAATGGAAAGACTTTGCTCTTAGTGGATGGGTATCCATTCTACAAAAAGCAGGCCTCCAAAAAAGGAAACCGGTGGTGTTGCAACAAGTCTTATTGTAAAGCATTTTTACATGTTGGGCACGACCTACAAATCTTGTATGGAAAGCCTAATCATGACCATCCACCTACAAAGTTCTGTAAATCTTTACAGACGGGGAAATATATAAGAGTTTAGTTTATACTTTAGCGTAGTCAGTATGGCGACGAAGACTCATGTTTAGCGTTCAACAAATCCCCATGTGATTTAATTGGTCGAATTCTGTAAGGCCTTAATCCACATGCTAACTACCTTTTGCTGGTATAACGCCACAAACAGTTTGGCGGCAACTAATGCAAACGCTTTACTTACTGAGGCTCAGAAAAGATTCTTGACAAGTCTTAGAACCACTTACGAATTTAATCATTGGAATATAACTAAACAAAACTGAAGATGCAACGTGGGCAGGAATGCCCTACAAGATGGACCGATGATCTTGTGAGGGTCGCTGGATGCGGGTAACGACAGAACGGCAATTGTGAAAGTCTTTGGGGAAGACTTTTGTACGCAGTCGACGTCTTTCGGCTGACATAATGATAATATAAGAAATAATAGTATAATTATTTGGGGAAATTAGTGCACGGTTATAAAAATTTAGGAGCTAGGACCGAACTAAAAATGTGTCTCCATTTGTAGAAAGCAAAGACAAAGTGATTTCTTAAGCTATATTTATCATTATTAAAGCATTTTTAACAATATTGGAAAATTTTAGTTTTACTGGTCAGTGTAGATAAGTTTTTATTTGTGGAAAACAAAGACAAAGAGCTCGTATAGATTAGCGAGCTAGGTGAGTACTAAGTAAGATACACTTACTTAATGGGTTAAACGGACGCTAATATCAATAACACGCATAGTAGTTACCAAAATATAGTACAAACGAATTGTTTTAAGAAACTCATGTGTTGGATTTGTTTCTCCTTAGCCGGAGTCTAGATATACTTCGAATTTAATGATTTCAGCCTGATTTCATTAATTCATTATCAATATTTTGATTTCAGGACAGTTACTGATATCATCCAAAGGCAAGGAGTTCTCAATACTTGTGCTACATGGCTACACGTATTACAGAAGGTTCCCTTTGCACAATAACATCGTCCACTGGTCCTGCACCAAGTCCACCAAATGCCCTGCCTATTACCATTTGGATGACAGCATGAATGTTGTTTACAAATCCGCGAGCGGTCATAACCATGCCCCTCCAATGTCTATTGATAAACAGCCGGTAAAAGAAGAGCGGAAGACGTAGATTTGTCTCTGGAAAATGTTAAACTTACACAAGAAAACTATACTTACTCATACTCGATTTTTATATCGTGTAATTTAATAGTTTAGGAGCTTAATCGATCCATTAAACTAGATAACCCCAGGCATCAATAGCCAGTATCTCCTCACCAATATATGTGGTGAAGCACCTATGCGAACGTTTAGACTATACATGAGGACCTTAGAGTTTCCTTGAGTGAACAATAGTGGTTTGATTTCGGAGCATCTCTGTGTTTGAGCACATTAAGCTGTTGGTTCCGGGTGTAGTTATTAAACATCAGTCGAACAATTCTAACACAATACGGGCAAGCACTGCCCATACGAATTAATAAATCAACTAAACTACTTGAATCGTGAGTCTGCAATAAAAATCACGAAAGTATTCATCTTTGTACGAACAGTGATTATTTATTTTTGAAATTTCGTTACGTCGTTTTAAGAGGGTGCTCAGTTTAATGAATAGATTAAGATACTTATTTTCGTAAAAGTCTAGAAATTAAAATTATTTATTGTAGACATTAAAGTCATCTGTAACCTTGACTTATTATAACTACTTAGTGGCACTGAAAAAATATCGTAAGTATTTACATAGTATTCTTAAAGTATTAAATACGTTTACTCCTTAATGTGTAGTACATTCTCAGTGTAATAAAACAGTTCCTTGATATTTTTTACCACAATATTATAGTATTTATTTTTTAGTGACTTGAAAGTTTATCGTTAGGGTTTTTTTTATAAAAAGTTCCTGTAATTTAGTTTACCTTACATAATCTCTTCCAGATGGAATATCTCGGCTAGTCTCATTTTTCATATAATAAGTAATTATAATACCTACTAATCATATTATGTACGTATTACCAATAAGTATTGATTAATAGTTTTACTAAGATTTTAGGTAATATATATTATTAAGTAAATAAAAACAATGTAATTAGGCGTCATAAATATTTATTAATTTTAGTTATATTCAACGTGGTGGAAATGTTAATGAAATCGGGCACTTAATAAAATTAAATTTCTGAAGAAAATAAATCAGACGACTTATTTTAAAAAGAAAGTGATTAATAGTACAGAATATAAATTATTTTTCAATAGCTTTATAGCCCTATGAATTGGTTATTATATATCTATGAGTGAAAATTTTTGTAACTATACGAATTCATGATATTTCTTAGAGTCTAAGCACACCACGTTTTTTAAGCGCGCCAATGACGCGCGTTTAAGCGATACACACGCGCGTTTGTATCGATTCATAGAAACATCAAACTGCTCTGTATGATGTGATGTGCATAGGCCCTTAATAAAGTTAGTCTATACAACAATGCAATTTACGTACACTAAGTGTTTACGTTACAGTACATAGAATTATAGGTATATGGGTTACATAATGGTCCCGTATGGAGATCAAAGCTGAAACATGTGCAATAATAATGATATGAAGATAACACTTCTCATCTCGCTCTAAACCAGAAACGAAGCGATTACTATACAATATAAATTACAAATCGCCCATCTGTCATAAAGACGCCAGCTAATGATTTTAGTCACATATATTTTGCCTGTTAATTCTATACTTAAATATCGCTTTACTTTTAACGCGTATTCGTATCAATATTTCCAGTTTAATTTTAAGATTGTCAGGATATTTATTATTTATACCCCTTAACCTACATATACTTTATGTATGAGCTTTTTTTAATTCCTAGTTGCCCTGAAAATTATTTAATTTTAACTTTTGTTTCATTTGTACCATTAAGTGTTCTATATAATGAACATATTTGCTTAATACTAATGTAATAAAAAATTAAATATATAATATTATAAATAATACTTATTTACTCTAAAGCCTTTAGCATAGTGTAGTAGATCCTTCAGTATGTGAATTATCTCCTATTTGGTGGTATTAATAAGTGTTTTTAAGTCGAACCGTGCTAGCCGAATTTTAATTAAGTTCCCTTACCAAAACATAATGCAAATATATAAAAATCACTAGGTTCCCGGAGTGAAACAATATATGGGTAGTTCAGATCAATGAGCAAAACAACAAAACGTTTAATAGGTTTCCCCCGAAACAACATAAGCATAATTACATTTCTGGAACAAAATAACAAATATACTTTACTTAGGCTCCTTGAGCAAAACTACGTAAGTGTAATTCAAGCCTGGCTCTTTTTTTACTTAAGTTTAGTAAGTGGAGAGTACATAAAAAATGGGTTAAAAACAATGATCCTCTTGGTATATCGTCAACGGATAAATCTAAAAGAAGGCGATGTAAGTGTAATTCAGGTTTCTCCAGTCTCTCACAAAATTGGGTTCTAGCTTGGCAGTTTCGTCATATCATTATTAAATTGTCAGTAGGTTTTAGATTACCCTATTCTTTCTGAAGAGAAAATAAATATATTTTGAGTTTAGTAAAAATTATGATTGTAATAGCACTAAGTGCCTGTTGTGACACTTTTTTTTGTGAAAATCATCCATTTTCTTTATGCAAATTGTCCCACAATGTTATTAAAATAGAAAATACTTGAATTAAGTGTACCGTGGTAAAAATTCATAATAGAATAAAAAGACTTAAGTTATATATAGCTATAAGCTTGTAAGTTTGGATTGGAAAATTGTTTTGCATAAACAATGCAAAACAATTTTGGTAAAGCGATATTCATGGAAAACTTTTGAGAAATATTTGATTAACCCTAGATTACTAACCTTCGTCAAAACGACGACGCGGACTCAAAAAAGTTGTCGTACACATTCCAAATGCCGGCTAATCTCAGTCGACCCGCAGCTCGCGCGACGCACCGGTGTGTTTTTTGTGTAGGGGCCCTGTGTGCGCCGTTCCAGCCACCATGAGTCGTCGAATCGACAAAAGTTAGTATTAACGTTATTTTTGGTGTTATAATTATTTCGGTGTTTTTTAAACTTTGTACTTATTTTGCCTAAATTGAAATAAATACCTACATTATGTTTATGTGAAAATATTTTTATTTTAGATACGGCCCGTCAGCTGTTATTACATGATAATAGTGACGAAGAATACTGCTCTGAAAGTGAGAAAGAAGACCACCTTGACGCTGATCCGGCTTATGAAACAGATGGTGAGGAAGATATTTTTTCTGTGACAGAACAACCACTTTCAACTGAAGATATCCAGGCAAGTACATTTACATCAATTGAAAACCCGTTACCTAGTTCTTCAAGTCAGCTACACGAATTAATTATTACACCAGCAAGTTATATTCTTCGCGGAAAAGATAAACACAAATGGTCATCAGTGAAACCGAGTTCACCAAGCCGAACAGCCTCACGAAATATTGTTCATATTAAACCTGGGCCCACGCGTAATTGTAAAAACGAATTAGATCCACTTTCTTGCTTTTTATTTTTTGTAACTGATAGTATGATTGATTTAATTGTAACCCACACTAATGCCGAGATAGCAATAAAATGCCTTAAATACAAGAATGTAAAAGCCACCCAAAGACAGACAGATCCCAATGAAATAAGAGCTCTGATCGGGATCCTTATGTTATCCGCAGCAATGAAGGATAATCATTTACCATCAAGGGAGCTTTTTGACGTAACCTTTTGTGGCAATCGATACCGAAGTACTATGTCTAATGAGAGATTTGATTTTCTTATAAACGGCCTCAGATTTGACGATAAATCTACACGCAAACAGCGAAGATTGACTGATGTATATGCCCCTTTTAGAGATATGTGGGAGCTTTTTATAACTGCATGTCAAGAGAACTATAAACCTAGTTGCAACCTAACTATAGATGAGCAGTTATTGGGTTTCAGAGGCAGATGCCCTTTTAAAATATATATTCCTAATAAACCAAATAAATATGGCGTGAAAATTGTAATGTTGGTAGATAATTCTACAAAGTATATGGTCAATGCCGAGCCATATCTAGGTTCTTTTACTAAAACTGATGGATTGCCACTTGGCGAATATTTTGTCAAAAAATTGACACAAACTGTGCACGGCACAAATAGAAATATAACCATGGACAACTGGTTCACTTCAGTAACACTAGCCGAAAGTTTAGTAAAAGAACCGTATAAGTTGACTTTGGTAGGGACTCTACGTGCTAACAAAAGGGAGATACCGTTAGAGTTACAGCACGAGCGTACCCGGAAGACAGGAACAGCTATTTTCTGTTATGACAACGAACTGACATTGCTTTCATACAAGCCAAAGCCCCAAAAAACAATATTCCTGTTGTCGTCTTGTGACGAGGAAGGGACAATTGATGAGATGACCAAAAAGCCAACGATGGTCGAGTTTTACAATCAAACTAAAGGTGGAGTAGAGTCCTTGGACCAAATGTGTTCTGTCGCTTCTTGTAGCCGAAAAACTCGACGTTGGCCCTTATGTATTTTTTACGGAATGCTAAACATTGCACTTATAAATAGTTATGTTATATATGTAACCAACACTTTGGAGGCTAATAAAAAACCTTTATCGAGGCGTGAGTACCTGAAAATTCTGCATCAAAAACTAGTTGAGCCACACATGCAGAAAAGGTTACAAATTCCGACAGTTCAAAGAGGGCTGCGGGACTCAATAACAGCCATTTTGAATATGCCAGGAACTAGTAGTTCTACTTCTACAGGGACTGATCAAAGAGAAGATGCAGTTAGTCTTCCTATCACCAAAAAAAGAAAAATTTGTGCAATTTGCCCCTCCGCAAAGCGAAGAATGACGAAGAGTTGTTGCACAAAGTGCAACAAATCCTTGTGTGGCGAACACAAAATTGATATTTGTCACAAATGTTTAAATTAATAGTATTTTTCTAAAACTTAATTTTAATATTTTTTAAGTCTTTGTTTTTTTAGTTAGAAAGATTTAAGCATTTAAAAAACCTAATCTTAGATAAAAGACTGCCAAATTAATTAAAATGTGTTAATAAATTATTATTGTAATAAATAAGTAAAACACATATAAATATTTTATTCAATAAACCCTTAGAAGCCTCCCTTTTACACGGTGTAGCCGAAACGACGAAGGTTAGTTAGGGTTAATCGTTGTTAGAAAACATCTATTCCAAATTGTACATTTCAATGCTATGTTTACATTTGCCCACAACAAGTTGACAATCAATCAGCAAAAATTTGACAGCAGTTCAGAAACAAGTTAACAGCAACTCAGCAACACGTCGATTTCGTCTACGTTCTTTCATCTATACAGGGCTTATTTATATATACAGAGTTTAAAACGATGTGAGTAAATTATCAATTTCATTTCCGCTTTACACCTAGATTAGTTGAATAAAACACTGCCTTTTTATGTGCACCTTTGCAAATAAAATGAGGTCTATGGAACAATAGCTAATGTTATAACATTTCAGTTAACATATTCATGACGTCACGTGGGAAGGAGCGACTGGTGTACAACAGTTATACTTATTATAAACAAAGTAGGACCAAGAGTGGCTTCCGATGGGGCTGCACGAAGAATCGATGGCATAAATGCAAGGCTTACCTACATTTGGCCGATGATATGACTATTGCTAGGAGTAATATGAATCATACACATAGTCCCTTCAACACTCCTCAAGGAAAGTTGCAGTTTTGAGAATAAGCAGTAGCCCAACTTTGTACAGTGATATACAACCAGAGCTAAAATAGCATTTTTTTATAACTTCACAGTGCCTGCACGGTTTCGATTTCTGATATACAATGTGTACAACACCAATAGATATATTTAAGACTTCACATTATTAATTTATTAGTGTTACGCGGTGTTCAGTGGTTGTGCATAAAGATTTTCAATTTTGATTTTGTATTTCCTGTTTTGCAAACACTGTATGCATTATCATACATTATATGGAAAGCAGTAGGATTATATTTTCAAAATTAAAAGTTCCTATGCTGTGCTACTCTTGCTCAGTGGTGGAATGCAAACTACGTACGTTGTGTTCAATAAGACCTGAAATTTTGAGGTATAATTGAATCCTCTATTTAGAATTAAATTAATACTTGCAATAGGCTTTCTTCACAACTTTTAAGGCAATATATTACAAGGTACAGTCGATGTTACACTCTTGATGATACTCTTTCACTAGCATCCTTATTATGTGTGTGACAAGGGCTGTTTTCGTAGAACAAGTATATCTACTGGTATGGCTGGGTGTACATAGGTGAACCAAAATGGCTGTGCGGCCCTAAGTTGCCAATTGGGAGGTAAATGAGTGGTAAGGTACCTAAACATGTGTCTTTGTTCAAGCTATAAGCACTTGTTAGCTGGTTTTGATGTTTCTCTTAGAGGCACTGTTGAATGAATTTAGCGAAAATGTACAAAGTTGGACTACTCTAATTTTTAATGATATTACCTCATTAGAATATCCTCTGTCTATGGTCCAGTTTCCTTTATATTTAGCTTAGTTTTCTACGTAGAGTATGCATAATGTGTGATAATTAATATTCTTCACGATATACGTAATAGAGCTTACATTCACAAATAGTGAATAATAATTTTGGGCCCGTTGCGTAGACAGGTTCTGGTACGTTTCTTTATATGATTGGCTGAACTTCATGTGATTTTTTTAAAATTGCTGACATGGGTGCCTTTCGCCTAATTCGCTGGTTGTCGTGATCGGTGTTCAAATAGATGTAGGTTTAACCTACATCTATTTGAACACCGTTGATTGTCATGAGCACATGTGTTGTCATAAATGGTCCGGAATCGATTTTCAACGATAAAGCCGATTGTACGAATGATTTAGTCATTTTTACCCATCATTTATTTGAACGCCGGTCACGATAACCGGCGACTTAGAGCCGATTTCACCGTTAAAATTAAACGCGATCAATGGACGCTAAACTCAGCTACAGGAAGCTGAACTGAGTTTAGGGTAAATTGAACGCGTTTAATTTTGACGGTGAAATCGGCTCTTAGACGGTTCCCCCCTGGCTGACTGGACTTCAAAACTGGTTTTATAACAGTCACAATGTTCGGCAATAAGCTTATATCCAGCAAAATTGTATTGTATTTCTGTGTGTAATTATAATTTCGATCATAGGTTTGATTGAAATACCTATATTTAACGATCCGGATGGACATTTAGACCTTGGCTGTTTGTAAAATATTAAATTAGGGACGTTAATATTGATCTCAGATCTGCAGTCACAACTTATGTAAGTAATGTAATATACCCATAAGCCTTCCAAGCAACAAAAGCTTCACTGCTTATTGCACGGATTTTTGTGTGATTCCAAAAAACGTTGACATTAATATATTTAAAATAACATCAAGTGTTTTATAAAATGATCTCAAAGTTGTGCACAGGGTCAGTTTAAGTACATTGAGTCGCGCAAATATGGTGCTGAATTTCTAACGGTACAAAATTGATTTGAATCTTGATTAGTTTTATTAAAAGCCACACATGTATCTGTACTGGTCTCGTCTCATAAACGCGACCAGTACAGATTATTAAGGGCCGCGGATTGGTTAGTACCTAGTGTGTAAAATACATTTGTCTTCTTCACAAAATCGACAAAATCAATTAAACATGTAATCAAGCTCATCGTAGCCTAGTTGGTAGTGCTCCTGCCTACGAAGCTGGTGGTCCTGGGTTCGAATCCCGGTAAGTGCAAGTATTTGTGTGATGAGCAAGAATATTTGTTTCTGAGTCATGGATGTTTTCTATGTATTTAAGTATTTATCTATCTATATAAGTATGTATATCGTCGCCTGGTACCCATAGTACAAGCTTTGCTTAGTTTGGGGCTAGGAAGATCTGTGTGACATTGTCCCTAGATATTATTGTCCCCCTAGATATTATTAATCAACAGAAATGTTGCGCCATAGATATGCACGGCATTTGATAAGTTTCGGCATCGGGTTCGATTCCCGCGCAGGACAACTATTTGTGCACGCCGGAATAGCTCGCAAATGGTAGATTTTTTCCTATTTACTTGACACTTATCGTCATATTTTAGACAATTCACAAAATATCTTTATAAATTGTAATCTATGTGTTATTCTGATGTATAAGCTATATGAATGTAAAGTTTAATTAAAATCTATTCCGTAGTTTTTACGTGAAAGTGAAACAAACATCCATCCATACTTAGAAACTTTCAGGTTTATAATATTAGTAGGATTAATAGTGCCAATTATGGTAGAAAAATAAAAATGTGAGTTGCACACCTATTCGACCTGCCCACCGCCCTTTAACATGGTTTGAATATGAAATTAATTTAAAACGTGATTCTTAAGCTGATCCAACTATAGCAACTGTATTAAAAAGTGTAGTCTATACTATAATAATAGATATGTTGTTCAGTATTATTTTACTAAGTAGAAAATGTCTTTATTTTGTCACTAAGTTCCCAAGAGTGGTTTTCTAATCTCATGTGAATTTCAAATTATTATTTTATGTACTTTTTATATTTTTTACCGGCAATTTATAAAATTAAACAACTCTTTTGTTTTTTTTTTCTATTTACAAGCGAAGTTTAAAATCTTAAAACTTAGTAGTGACCTTTGTGACAGAGTTGTTTAAGCCACTCTGTTGGGGTGTGACACGGCTTAGCAAGTATTGTCTACTACAGCAGACGTTTAGACACTAAATCACTTATGCGCTCACCCATCTATAGGTTGATGGGATGACTAGGTGCTTAACGTAACCGAACGCTTACGGACCGGTAAAAACACCTGGATATAAGAAATTTATAAAGAAATATAATGCTATATTTTATATTAGGTATATAAAATACCGAATTTTATAAATTGCCGATGACTTGTTCGATGTTAGCTCATTGAGAGCCATGTAATTTTATATTTATTGAGTCTTAAGCTATAGAAATATCTTGTGATGATATTAATATGTTTTGATTTCGTATCTAAGAGCAATGTTCAGTATGATCTCATTTTTAATTCTTTTGAATAAAGTAATATGCCTAATAAATATTTTTAATGTTTAATTCAAATTTGGACCACATATTTCAAAATGATAATCGCCCGTGTAAGTAGTAGAAGAAATCAGCTATTATGCATACAAGACATATATATGTACATAGTGAATGAAACGTAGTATCAAAGGCAATTTAAAACACTAAATGCCTATGATACTAAATAATATATCCAGCATTGATTGGAATAATATACAACAAAAAGGATTAACCTCCAATATAACTGACGCCCTTTGAAATAGAAACTAAAAATAGATTATCGTGTTTCACAAACTGGTTTTTTATAATTGAAAAAAAATATTATGTAACAAGCGGACAATGTCCGCGTGCCGCGTGATGAAAATTATTGTTTGATAATCGAATTGTTCTAATTGACGATACGATTGCTGACAGCCATTTAAGCTGAAGTGGCCGTCAGCAAGTCGGCAGACTTGCCGACGGCTGACGACAGAGCTAACAGAGTTTCTAATGTCAGGTGGTAACTTTTTTAAATCTTGCTGGCCATTTGATTTCGGAAAAAGAATGAGCTGATGCTCACTCATTAAAACGACGCGTTATCTTAAGCCAAGTACAAACTGCTCTATAATTACAAACATTGAAAGGATACAAAAGGTTATGATGCTGAAATTGTCATCAAGTAACAGACCAAAACACGTGTCCAATATAAAAAAATTCAAAAAGATCGATGACTTCGATTCGCTTCTGAACTTCAACGACAAATTAAATAATGAAGAATTTGTGTCATCGTGTAAAGAAAAACTGATTATGATTTGTGGATTGGGAAAAGATAAAGGAGGGAACAGTTATTGTTATACACTCATAGATGTTATGTTCAGTCGACAATTCCTCACAAAGTGCTCATGGACTTAGCTTAGCTAGCTTTAAGACCTTCGGTAACATAATTTTTTTTATTTAGTTTTATGGACCTCCAACAGAGTTTACACACATACAATGTCTTCGCAAAACAAAAAAAAACATACAGGTTCTTTCCAGTGTGCTCCTCCAATTACAGGAAGCCACATTAACTTATTTTTCGAGGTTGTTCATGAAGCTGAGGAAAATTCTACGATGTTCGATTGTGAGACTTTCTTTAAGACTATTTTGAGGCATGCCTTTCAACGAAGTGCTTCTAAAATGCTGAGGAAATCAGCACCCAAGAATAGGCCAAAGGGCAAACAAACAAAAATTTTACATATCCCTGCCGATCATTCCACTGTTGACAAAATAATGAAATAACGAAATTAATTCAGCACTTGGGTATTAACATACTTAAACATAGTCAAATACCGATCTGTGTATTTTCATCATCCCATATAAATTCTTATTTTTATCCTTAACTAAATACTAATAACAAGTTACTAAGATATTATTTTAAAATTTTGTACAAGACACTTACACTTAGTACAAAATTGAAGACAATGAGCAGATGCTTAGCGCAGAAGGCTCTCCACCAGCAGCTTAATTTAAGCGACAAATACTTAGGGCTTCCTTATGGTCTTTGGGCCACAGCCCAGGAGGTCGCTGTAGTAAAATGATGTAACTGTAAATGAGGGTGTGATCACCGATCACGTGTTCAGGGACTAACGCTATCCTCGCCGCAGAGGAACCTACCCTAGCTAACCTGCGGCTTTCTCTGATGGCGGCTGCAGATATTGACAATCAAACTTTTTCGGATAAAATGACAGCTCAGAGTCCGAATTCAACTAGTATGTTTCTACATGGTAGGTACATGGGTTGCTACTGACGTAAAAATCTGAACTTACAGTTATGTATGGCCACACGTTACTACTTGATATTAACTAAAAATTGTCTCATAACTTTGATATATGATTTTAGAGGGGAAGGGCACAGCGTTCACTCGCTCAAAGAGCAGCCCGACTGGGGAAGTACCTCCACCTTACAGAAGACATTCTTTAATAATAACTTTAATGTGTTTCTGCGTATGAGTAAGGTCGCCAGAGCTCATTGGGGTGGGGGGAAGGGTCAGCAACACTTGTTTGCTGACTATTAAAGGCCGGCAACGCACCCGTGACACCTCTGGTGTTGCGAGTGTACATGGGCGGCGGTGATCACTTACCATCATGTGACCCGCTTTAATAAAATATATAGTTCAATACCAATGGAAAAAATAAAGGCCACATACCAGGTTAAGATGTTGTAAAATATATGAACTAATACATCGCCACTGAGTAAATACAGTGTTGGCTTTTTTGAGTTCCATTTTTCTTCTAAATCGAAATTGCAGTCTATTTAACAATACATATGATTTCAAAGTGACAAGGTAAGAAAGTAAAACTCTTATTTGCAGGTTTTTGTTGTACTTCGTAAGTATACCAACCTTACAATACAATAAAAATACAAATACAATACCAACATTATTTATTGTAAACCAAGATTTACATCTGCTCTCACATGTAAATCTTGGTATACAATAAATACAATAACATTAAATAACGTATGGTCTTATATTAATTTCAGTATGATATAATTATTAATTCTTTTGAATAAAGTAATGTGCCTATTAAAATATTTTTAATCCTTAATTCAAATTTCTTTAACAAATTCCAAATTGACAATCGCCCGGGTAAGAAGTAGAAGTAATCTGGCATTATATAAGATGTTTTATACATAGTGAATTAAACGAAAAGAGTTTAATTTGCCTATGAAATTAAATAATTTGTACATCAATAATTGGCATACACAAAAAGGATTAACCTCTAATAAAACTGATTCACTTTGTACGAGGACCCAAAAATAGATTGTCGTGTTTCACGACCTGGTTTTCTAAAATTGGCATATTGCGATCCTTAATATATATAATTTAATACCTTGTATAAACAATATGATGTATAAAACAATATTATATAACAAGCGGACAATGTCCGCGTCTAACAAACAAAAGTAACGAATTGTTCTGATTGACGATGCGATAACTGACGGCCACTTCGGCTTACTACGTCAGCAAGTCGTAAGCTGAAGTAGCCGTCAGCAAGTCAGCAGTTGCTTACAGAGCTTTTACTGTAAGGTGGTAACTTCTTAATCGTGCTGGCCATTGGAATTCGAAAAATATTTTTGATTGGGGAATTCTTGTGCTCACACGACGACTTACGAGCTTTGATATGCAAAGTCAAAGAGATTAATACCTTGAGATGATGCTCACTCATAAAGACGACGCGTCATCTTAAGCCAAGTATACACTGCTCTATAATATAGTTGTTTCTTTTTAGAAAAAACAAAATCTTTGGCCAGTACTAATACCTTGGAACTTATAGAACTTGAACTAGAAAAAGAAATACCACATTTAGAGGCATTGGACCAAGTTGATTTAACGTCGGAAGATCCGCTTCGTATAAAGGAAATAAGAACATCACAAGCACTCCGTCAGATTCAATCAAATTCCGATCAAAAGGTTATGCTGCTGAAATTGTCATCAAGTAACATACCAAAACACGTGTCCAACATAAAAAAATTCAAAAAGATCGATGACTTCGTATCGCTTCTGGACTTCAACGATAAATTAAATAATGAAGAATTTGTGTCATCGTGTAAGGAAAAATTGATTATGATTTGTGGATTGGGAAAAGATAAAAGAGGAAACAGTTATTGTTATACACTCATAGATGTTATGTTCAGTCGACAATTCCTCACAAAGTGCTCATGGACTGGTGGGTCGCGAGACGATTCTCAAAAAGTTAGGTTTAAGACCTTCGGTAACGTTATTAACTTCTTTTTCGAGGTTGTTCATGAAGCAGATGAAACTTTTACGCTGTTAGATTGTGAGACTTTCTTTAAGATTATTTTGAGGAATGCAACTCAACGAAGCACTTCTAAAATGGTGAAGAAATCGGCACCCAAAAATAGGCCGAAAGGCAAACAAACTAAAATTCTACCCATCCCTACGGACCATCCCACTGATGATATAGACAACCAATCTTTTTCGGATAATTTGACAGCTCAGGGTTTAGTATCCGACTCGGAATGCAACTAGTATGATTCTACATGGTAGGTACCTGGGTTACTACTGACGTAAAAATCTTAAGTTACAGTTATGTATGACACACATTACGATTTGATATTAACTTAAAATTGATATGGTCTCATAACTTTGATAAACGGAATACTAGTAATGGCACACGTTATACTAGTTCCTATTTTATTTTCAAAAACATTGAAAGAACACCATCATTCCATTTAATCATAGATATAAGTATTTATGTATGTTAATTCTGAATATTTATGGTCTTTATGATTGTCTTTATTTATTTATTTACTGTATTAATATCTTTTTTTCTGTTTGTATCTACACTTGCGGTTATACTGGAAGAGATTCGGTGGTACTAATGCGCCGTTTGACTTATTTATAGTATATTTTTTATGTTTAACTGTGTATATAAAATGGAATGGTAGTCTCTGCGGCTGGAGTATTCTCTGAGACTGGGCATGGAACAGATTTTTGGAAACTCAAATTTTACTTTATAAATAGAAACTTTGTAATGAAAATTTCAGACATCTTTAAATAGTGTATTATATACTTGAGTGCGAGTGGGGGTTGAACACATCTTATATATAATGATAAAAATATAATAATATTATTATAATAATATAATATTTTAGGACAGCAGGGCTTGTGCTATGGAAAACAGATAACTGATATACTACATATACTACTTTTCTTTTGTAAATACATACTTATATAGATAATTACACTCAGACTCAGGACAAACAGATATTTTCATGCGCACAAATATCAGTCTGGGTGGAAATCGAACCCACGACATTTTCCAACCACGCCACTGGCCACTTCACCACTCCGCCATCGCGCCTTTGTGTTTGGACTCAAATTTATTCAATCCATTCGATGCTCCATTAACTCATTAAAGACGCATAACTAAGAAAGAAACTAAGACGCCTAGTATACAAATACTTATATTGGAGCAATACCAACAGATGGCGCTTTTAAGTGTAAAGTTTATAAATATAATAATTTTAATTTCGCAATAAATTATGAAAAATCCAACGCGTTAATAATGGGTTTTTATTGTATTCAATTGAAAACGTAAAAATGTGCTTTGCATAAAGATTATCTAGCTAGGACACCAACTGTTTTTATGAACATTGCTTAAAATCATCGATCAAACCAATTCTCTGGTGAAATATGTAATTCGATTAAACAGTTGCAATGCTACAGACTGAATACTAATATACACAGATGCAGTGTTATCGCTATTAGCTTCAAATTAATTTCCATGTTTGTTGAGGATAGAAAATAAATTACATTTTGTACTGTATTAGAGCTATAAACTGACATGCCTTGTCTCTCTCTAAGGCTAAGCTTTTAGTAAGTTTAAGTTAATTAAGTAACTTGTTTTTTTTAGTTGCTCTATATTATTGCATCATTTGAAACGATTCTGGCCAGTGACTTATTACATCGAGGAGAAAGTCTACTTTGTATAAAATGAAGTTGTGAACTGTTTGTACGGTTTGTACCTGGCTGGTTGGTTCCATTAAAGTATGTGACATATAAAGGCTTTTAAATACTGTTTCTCGCACTTTTGTTCATTTTCCGTTTAAGAATTTTAGGAAAACGAACGAAAGTTTTAATATGCAAAAATATTTCATTCGAGAGCGTTTGCGTTATGCAGTGAATGCAGTTGTAATTGTTGAAAAATAATTAAGTGTCGCAGATCTCAGTAGTGGTGGAAATTGACAATTTAGCCGGTTGTCAGTGTGTTGCTTGGCAAATATTTATAGTTATGTGGTACGAATATCTTTTAAATAATTGTGATTTATAAACCCGGGAATGAACTTAACTGTTTCTTAGTTTCAAATATGAATAACATACTTTATAGAAGTAACCGAAAACATGCGTCTAACATGGACGCCATAAAATTAAAGTGCGCGTCAATTGTCAATTTTCGTCAACGTTCCCAGATAGGTTGATTGTTCACGAAAAGACGAAGATTTTCAAGAAATTATGAATTGGTATCAGAAATGGTTTGCCCTACAATTTTTTACCAACTTTAAGTGTTGTGTGTGAACCAATAAGTTAACAAATATATTGTTTGTTTTTACTAGCCCTAGGAAGACTCTCCGTGCACAAAAAACGAACTAAAAATAAACTTATAACAGATAGTGCGGCTTATTTGCTCCAAAGGAAAAAGGCTAATGTTCGAAAAAGAAGATTTTTGGAGAAGATGACGGATAAGCAAAGAGAAATTAAAAAGGCTAAGGACAAGGAATATTATAGACGGAAAAAAGCAGAAAAATTGAAGAAACTGAAATAATCTGAAACTGAAAAGTCTAGAAATCGATTTCGTCAATGTGAAGTAAAATAGAAATAAATATTCTGGTAATTTCTTACCAAATTTTTTATTTTTATATATTTTGAAATATATAATAAATAGAACATTATAGTAAAAGCTTACCGGAAAACAATTTAAAAGCAGGAAGAAACTGTATGTGAAATGCTTTGTCAAAATAATTATTTCTAGCTGTCTTCCAAAAAATGTGTCTTCGTTCACACAACTAAGGCCCACTTGCTCCACCCCAGGTTAAATGAATTAACTCAGAGTTAGTGGCTAATATGGGGTTAAATTACAATTACGTCTTACACCACCAAGAGTTAGGGACTAAACTTGGGTTATTTCATTAAAATTTTAACCCACCTATTTTGGTGGGTTAAAATCACTAACTCCGGATTAGTAATGACAAATTCGTTTCGTTTGAGAGGTTATTTTGGGTTGCAGAAGTGAAAGTCATAGATTTTAAAAGATTGATTTTTATTGTCTGATGATCATGAAGAAATCGTCGAATATATTAGCTTGGACTTTTATAATAGAAGAGTTGCAGAAAGGTCCGATCATGTCAACTTTGACATGACAATTATATTTGAACGACTCGAAATTGACAGATTGGTTTCAAACACAAACTATCAAATTGAAATGTCTTTGAAAAACTTAACACATGAGACAGTCATACACAAAGTCTTCTAGTGACAGAAAGAGGTGTATAAATATTTGACTCATTGTTCACTCATTCATATTTGGTCGGATTACATTAAAGAATAAAAACATAAAATAGATTGGTTGAAACACTGAGTTAGTTGACTCGGTGTTATTTTTCACTGGTGCAACAGAATGTGGAGTTAAAATTTTAACGAATTAACCCGAAGTTACTTAACTCGAGTTCCTTTATTTTAGCCTAGCTTTTGGTGCAAGTGGGCCTAAATGGGCTATTTTCATTTCGTTTTCCGTTTCGTTGTATTATCTATTGTTAAAATTTAATAAAGTTTCAATAGGTTTTCACGCCGAAGGTCGTGGGCTCGATTCCCAACTAAGACAGTTATTTATGTGCATGAACATATATGTTTGTCCTGAGTCTGGGTGTAATTATCTATATAAGTATGTATTTACAAAAGAAAAGTAGTATATGTAGTATATCAGTTATCTGGTTTCCATAGTACCTACAAGCTTTGCTTAGTTTGGGATCAAATTATTATTAATTGGTTATGTAGTTATAAATTTATTTGATTCATATTAGTTTTTTTTTGTTATCACTCCCTTAATTCGTTATATATTTTAATAATGAATTACTTTATTTTATTGTTTTTATCTAGATTACTATGCCATTGAGGCATATGCAACATTACATGTGTTGAAGCAAATTCTAAGCGAGGCCTTTTTTGACTCAGAACCAATCATTCGTTTTCATTAGGCAAATATCAAGTCAATAGCTACACATTGCTTTTGTTTTAAGAGTTGCACTTGACTCTGATGTTCCATTTAAGTAATGCATTTATAGACCTGAATGATTAAATAGCAGACTAAAACAAAGAAAAGTATTTGTTTTTATTATAAACTTTTGTAAACCACTTTTATTGAGAAAAGTGACAGATACTACAACTGTAAGAATTAAATGTTTAAATACTAATAAATAAGCGATCCTGAAGGAAGCAGCACATTACCGAAATATAAACATCGTATACATAAAAATGGAATAGTTTAATCTATTCCGTTTTCTTGAAAAGACGTCGCCCGCATCTGTGTAATAAATTTCTGTATCGTGGTAAACTTAACAATCAAGCAAGTCAATCACAAGTCAAAGTTGTATTGTACAGGGATTAAAATCAGATAGAGGAAGTAGTAGCGAAGCGACTACCTAAACTCGTAACTGCCTACGACATGTATACGCGTCTTCATACATTTTACGTATAACGACTTTCAGTACCTGACGACGTTTCTGAGAGTCTAATATTCTTGTTTTTATTATAGCTTCTTATATAGTAGAAGTGTCTGAGCGCACAGGTGAGTCGACGGGCACACGGTTCAAGTACTTAGCGGTGTTATTGAGTTATGGACACACCGTACTGTAGAAAACCCGACGCATATACGCGTTTGAGGCTTAAGTGATACTGTGACGTTTAAAGGACCCAGGTACGCCAGGTGGGCAGCGCGAATGTGTCGCGCGTGCAGTCAGGTCATACATCCAGACATTCATTTAAATAGTGGGCAATGATAAAGCTATTTCTTAATTTATATGGATATTTTATTTTATTTGGAAAACAAACAATTGTACAATATATCTTACAGCTAAAATATGATAAGGGTGACATTGGTTAATTGTACAATCCACGACGTTTCCACGTGTTACTAATATGGTATCTACACAGTGGTGTTAGTGTGTTAGGCTATTATATTTATTAAGAGACCTTTTAAGCTTTTATCTAGTTCTTTTTTGTATTTGGTGTGGCTTGTAGCGAAGATATCTATCATGGTAAAGTTTTTGTTGTAAGGCTTTACTAATCTATGGAGGGGTGCTCATTCATCTGCATTTGTACGGCTGGGAGTCGTAGCAAAGAGCGGGTAAACCCATGCCTCTCGTCTGAGATCCGTTCGAGGTACTCGTACTATGTAAAATAAGTTATTGGCTAAGTCGGGGCAATCGAATCTGTTGTCTAACCCATGAAGCATTATTGATTGGAGTAATAGGCGTCTAGAGTGTAATGTAAGTAGGTGGAATTTACTGAGTCTGTTCGTACGAGAGTAGTAATATTGTTTATTTAAATTATATGTGATTCATCTGGTGAATTGATTTTCAGACAAAGCTAACTATATAACTTCGGATAGAGGACACAAATTACTTCTGATCGACGGCTACACATTCTCAAAAAGTGGTCCCATTGGTTGTGGGGGCTCCCGGTTTTCTTGCTCCACTAAGACTTGTAAGGCCTTTGCTCATGTTAGTTTACGAGACATTGTCTTGAGGACATTCACAGAGCATAGCCATAAACCTAGCAAATATATTAAGTTGAGTAATGGTAGATATCTCAAGATTAAATAAAGTGACTAAGGTTAGATTAGATAAGGTTTGTTTTGCTGCCACGCTTTATTAACGAATATTGTATTATATAAGTTTATCATTATATTATAGAATTATTTCATAGTTCGTTCTTTGTAATCTAATCCTAACCTTATCCACAATTGCATCCATTTTTTTATACTACTGCTACTAACGCTACGTCCTGGGTAGGCGGTTCAAAGCGAACGCGATTATGAAGCGGTGACACGCGAATTCAATGCAATGCGGTGCGACGTCAAAGTCAAAGTCAAAATCATTTATTCCGTAAAAATTATAGATTTATGTGGATTGGTTTTTTTTACCCTACCGTGCAGTGCAGTGCATGACATGGCAGCTACTGAGTGTCGCAGTGACGCAGTGGCTATGTCCTACGCGCACGTGAATCGTCTCGGAAAATATCAAGACAACTGATCGCGTTCACTTCATTTCGCGCCGCTCCACAAAGCACCCCACGCGCGTTTGGTCACGTAACTAGGACACTTCAATAGGTTTCGACTGTTTGTTGTTTTCGCGCCGCACCGCGCCGCGTCGCGCTCGCGTCTCGTAACGTACCGTAAATTAACGAAATCTTCAAAACTCACTCACGTAATGGGTCAACAATTTACAGCAAACTTCCAGCTTAAGGTATTGGACACGGCGAGCGTTAATCGAGCCGTCGTTTTATTCCTTGTACGAGTTTCTTAAACTAAAGATTTCATTTAGGTAATTCGAATCTGCGGCGGCAGTGTGTGAAGTGTCCTCTACTGCCGCCACGTCTAAGCAACTACGGGAAGACAGTGATCTGTTTAAGGCACAGTCGCTGTGCCGAACCTGCAGGAATCTGCAATAGGGGAGGGCAATCCCGTATCCTCTCAGGGTACGTGTCCCGACCATCGGGGACATTTTGTTGACTGGTAGTGTCAGCCTTTAGGTGATGCAGAGATAATATGATAGCTGCACTTTAGACAGCGACATATAATAAATATACTTATATGTATAATAAAAAATTACTACAATACAATTACGAACATAATTTTATCCACAAAAAAAATGCAGATCCGTTCAGCAGATTTCGCGTGATTGCGGCACAGAAATATATATTTTACGATTTAATTATACGTATATAATGTATTAGTTTCTAATTGAATAAATAAACTTTTATAACACACTAGCTGTGCCCCGCGGTGTTACTCGCGTTAAATTTTATAAATTTTCTTTGCTATAAACCTCACGGAGCCCGAGACCTTTCCAACGAATGCAAAACCGTGGAAATCGGTTCGTGCGTTCTGGAGTTATAGCATCAGGAAAGAAAACCCGACTTATTTTTATATAGTAGATATCCTAGCAAAGGATGCGCCGGCACAGAGCGGCGGCGACACAGCCGTGGAACAAAATTACAGATAAAATTGCGAAGCTCTTATTGGCCCATTCTAAAAGCTCCCATTCTAATAGGTATCTCCCTTTACAACAACAGGAGCTAGATGTGAACTTGACAATGGTAAATAGTGATGTGTGACGGTAAGTGTAAAACTTCCTCGTTGGTCTAGCGGTAGCGTGTTCACCCGGAGAGAACGAGGTCCTGGGTTCAAATCGCGGGTCGAGCCACAAGTGATTTTAGAATTTTTCTGTAAAAAGAAAAAATTATCAGCATCAGCCCGAAGTCTGGGAGTTCGCGGTATCATAGCACGTCGGAGAGCACGTAAAGCCGTCGGTCCTGTACCTGACCTCTTTCTGGTCGTGTCGCTAGGCGTTCCATCGGATCATGAGAGTCATGGAATAGAAAGTACTCCTATGTTTGTGCACACACTTGAGTACTATAATATGTCTTACGCAGATGGCTTATCTTTATTGAGACTGGCCGCCGTGGCCGAAATTCGGCTAGGAAGACATTATTATTATAAGTGTAAAAGAAGAACTCGTGTAAGTAAAACAGTTAATATTTTTAGTGACATATAGGAGAAAATTATGCAAAATTTATGAAGCCTATATGTATAAAAACATTCCATTTTTAGCAGATATTAGCCTATCACAAGGGTCTCAGCCTGGCCCATCCGGAGATAGAATTGAATGGAAATTTATAAATAGAAAGGGAGGCACACTATTATTACATGCTGGATATCAATTTACGAAAAAAACCACTTATAAAAGTGGAGCTACAGTATGGGAATGTCACTTACGAAAGAAAACTAAATGTACTGGTACAATAAAGATTCAAGTAAGTTTTTGAATAATTAACATTACATATCAATATACAACATGTAACGTAATTAACGCACACCCTCAAACACCAATTAGAATATTATGTTGTAATCATAATACATACACTGATTTTTTTATTCAACATGTATAATATGCATTGTTATTTATTAAATTAGTTTCTTGGAATAAAGTTTATTTTTCTTTATTTTGTATTGAATGATGGAATTTGAATGAATACATATAAAACTGTGATTTTAAAAGTGTTATTACTTTGACTTACGGTCCATTTCAATTTGTTTTGACTGTACAGGGTTAATATAAGCATAATTTCCATAGTTTAAATTATTTTTGGGATAAAAATTACCGATATTAAAAATGATATGAATCGATTCTAAAAAAAACTATTTTCAGGGTGTGCGTTAATTAAGTTACATGTTGTATAAGTACACAGAATAGTAAAGTATAGTAGTACTAAAATTTAATTTCATGGCATTATTCGCAATGCAAATCATAAATCTAATCTCAAAAATGAGAAATCATAAATTGTGGCTGACGGGCAATAAGAATATCGCCCCCCCATCTCTTCCTTGGGGGCGTAGAAGTCGGCCTGAGGGACTATATACCAGAGAATGGGCAGCAGCGTTTCTCGGAGTACTCATCATCATACTGCGATCGCCAACCCGTCTGCCAAGCGTGGCGATTATTTTTTATTTTTTTATTTATTTGTTTAGGCAAAAACAGTCTTACATAAATATTGTTACAAATAGACAAATACAAACAGAACTAATAAGACCTATATAATTAATTATCTACGCAAACTAGAATGACGAACAACAGACAAGATAAAATAAAGTATAGCTTTTAACAATGATCCTATATAGAAAAATATGACTGTTTTTTTTTTGCATTATGGCAAAACCCGCCAAAATGTTGAAATTTAATCGTACGGTGGGTCTCGAACCAGCAACCTCTAAGGATTTGGGGTATGCTGGCTACGAACGATATTCACTGGCAGATCAAATTAAGGATTCCTTTCGCCAAACCCTTTTGAAGTACATGTAGTTATAACATTAACCTTTTGACCGCAATAGACAAACCAAAATGTGACCATCACGTTTCCCTCCGTGGTGTGTGCCGTGCGTTAATGTTGGTACCGACCTTAAATATTCTTATTACTGATGAACAACGGAATAAAAGCAAACAAATCTGAGGAAGGTTCTCTTAAAGAGTCAATAAACAGTACCTTGCCGTGACTGATGTAGGTGTTGATGGAATAATTATCAGTTTCGGGTCAGTATATTTGTGGTACCCGCTTTGTTACTGTTTATAAGAAACTTCTTCTGGCTTGAAGGAATAAGCATTAGAAAAAGAAAGTTGCAGTTGAAAGCGAATTGGCTCAACCGCTCTCTAGTTTTGCTTTTAAAAACTCATTTGAGTATTAATTTTTATTTAATATTGATTTTATTAATTTATAGGAAAGTCACATTTTAAAGGAGACTTCCCACACGTGTACACCGGATTTTAATAAAAATCTGCTCGACAGTTACATAGAAGAGTGCAAGAAAAAAATTATCAGTTGTGCATCCACTATCATTACGTGATAATTAGGTGCTGCTACCGAGAACGTCACTTAAAAAAAAATTCAATACACAGTTTGGCCTTACCTCGGATTTTAACTTACCTCACTTCGTTTTTTGAACTCAGATTCCCCGATGAGTCCGTTTCGAAGAGAACACAAATTCTGCCTGAATTAGATTTCTTCTACCTGGAACACTGATTTTCGTTTATTAATAGATAAAAGTTAATATGTTAAAGATATTGAACTTAAGACTGAACCCAGAAAAGGAAAACTATAATTTGTCGTTATTCAAACGTATTCTTATACCACCGCTTAACACATTAGACTTTGGAAATTCAAGCAGGCCTCCTGACACGGTAACAAAGAATCCAAAAAAAGAATGATATATACTACTGAGCGTGATTCCCCATATATGGGTAGTTCTAAAAACTAAGGAAGGAAGTTTTGGCGGCTCAGCCATAATATGATAAAAAACTGTTAATAACATTTTTTTTAGATAATATACTATTAACTACATTTTTTCCCAGATGGTCACTAAAATAATTAAGATTCACAATTATTTTCTGAACAAAATTACTGTCAAAAGTGCCTCGTACAAAATTTAGTTCAAAGTGCGTCGTGATACATTTACTTCTACATTAGCGTCTTCAAAAATTCCAAAATAATAAGTTTACTACTTTTCCTGGCTAGGTAGAACAATTACTATCGTATTTTTTTTTTAAATATTGAATAAATTTGTCCCCACGATTTTATATCAGTATCCTGTTCGCTGTTGAATTAGCAAATATTCAATAAACTACTTGCCGTGCGTCTTTACTGTTCTGCTGAACCGATAATACCTCTAGCTTCAATCTAAGTATTCTCACCTAGCACGTTGTTTAGTGAGCCCAGTGCCTTCGGCGAGTGTAGTGGTGTCGTAATCAGTGGAGTTCACAGAATCCTGGTAAGGTTTTTATTTACGCAATAAATAATGAATTGAAGTTAACATGTCCTGGGTGCCCTAATGCTTGCACGTTACAAGAACTAATGGACGCTATTAACAACGCTCAACTCGTAGCTGAATTCTGGGCTGATTTAATTTAGATTGCCATCGACACGCGAAGAAGAAGATGTATGTAACAATTATATATGTTTATAACACTTATATAATTGATTAAAATAATATTAACTTAGCGATACCTTATTTCGACACATATAACTCGTAGCGCGTTACAGCACAAAGTAATCATCCGTTCGGTTCGTCTACCTATAAAATGTTGCCACACAAATAAATATTATAAAATTAACGGATTTTGTTGTTTAGTCGTTTTTATATAAATAAATATTATCCATCCTAACAATATAAATAACATCCGTTCTGCTTCGAGACGCCATTGTTTAAAATAGTGTCAGAAATGTGTGACTTATTATTATTATTATTACAGAAACAACAGCAAATTACATATATAATCACAAAGGACGTAAATTGCTTTCAATTAACGGGTATACTTTTTCGAAGAGCGGTAACATAGCGCACGGAGGGAGCCGGTTTTCATGTTCCTGTACCCTGACTAAAGGCTGCAAAGCTCATGTGCATGTGACGGCAGATGACGTTATACTGAAAGCTTTTACTGAACATAACCATGACCCTCTCAAATATATGAGGCTCAAAAATGGACAGTACCTTAGGTTAACTCCTTAGATAACGGCCTACGCCTGGTTAAATAGGAACGATGAATTGAATTATCAATGGAACTGTGTTAATTAAGGCGACGCACTGTTGAACAAAAATACCCGAAATGAGGGGCAGTATGCGGCGCTAGACTGCATATACGAGTACATATGTACATATTTCATTGAGTTATACATTGAGTTGAACGGTTGTTGGCACAGTGAAACAGTTTTACTATCACAAAGTTAAATATTTTATAAAATGCTATATGCAGACTTATAATCATTCAGAATTATCTATATCGGTTGGCGTTGACTTGGTTGGTAGATATTAGCCTTTCACGCCGCAGATCGTGGGTTTGATTCTCACCCAGGACACATATTTATATGGGTGTAATTATCTATATAACTATGTGTATACAAACGAAACGTAGTATATAAATCAGTTACCAGGATTTCATAGAACAAGCTCTGCTTAGTTTGGGATCTGATGGACATGTGTGAATAATGTCCCAGAATATTATATTTATATTGTTCCGAAAATCAGTAGACCTATTTCGTTACCTTTTTAAAATAAAGATAAATGGTGTATTAATATTTATTTTTATTTCTTACCAAAACAAATGTTTACAAAGTTTGAGTACAGTTCTTACTGCCACTTAAACCACGGGGGTTTGTGTGTGTCAGCAAATTCGATTCGACTCAATTTGGTCGGTTTAATACACAATACTAAGTAAACATATATCTAAAAATAACAAAAAACAAAATTAGGTACACATTGGCTTAGTTTTGACACCATCCTGACACAATGCTTTGTTTGTATCAAGAAAATGTCGTAACGAAGTTACAATAGGTCTTACATGTGTTCTTTTAGAATTATTTTATATAATTAACAGTTTTTGATATCATTTTCGCTGATACAATCCATAATTCTAAGCTATATATAACAAAAGTATGGCAAAGACGCTCTAAAACATTTTGCCTCTGTTTCTGTTCGTACATATTACGAACAGTGAAATTTTCTCGCTAGTCAATAGCAACAATAATTCACAGAAAAATGTCATTGTGGCCCTATTGCTTACATTTGTAAGGTTCAAATAGTTGAAAATAGTATCGACAAGACAAGAAAGAGTTGAAAACTTTATGTAGTAGGGGCGCCTTGGAATCAAATCATTCTCAGAATGCCTCGCTCTCCAAAAGCCATGGAATATTAACCAGTACCAACCGGTTTTTAAGGACTGACAACAGATGAATAGGACCTTTATTTACCTCAAGGTTTTTGCCAGTAGAGTATGCAAAAAAAATCCAATCCACTGTCAATTTTGACTATACTTTGTCCCAAAAGACGTTTCAACTGCTTTATTCAATAAAAAATATCATGTCATATAATTTGTTTTTTTTATTTAAATTCATCTCGTTAATATGTAATTGGCTTAATGTTTATATTGAATACGGAACCATAATTGATTTAATTTTATTCATTGGGCGAACTATTAGTAATTTTATTGTCACCCTCTCAATAGCGGTTATTTTTAGGCGGTTCCAAACCGGAGTGGCGATGGGAATAGGCTGTAAGAGCAATATATAAACTTGGTCCGCGAGAATCTTTGAGAGAGAAGTTTAAAGAGATTAACATTCTGACTGTAGCATGTCAGTATATATATGAGAATCTAATTTATATGCATAAATATAAAGACTCCTTCTGTAAAAGGAGTGATACTCATAATATAAATACTCGATATAAGCATAACTTTGTGTTACATACCACCCGTCTCCACAAAGTAAGTAACTCTTTTATGGGGCAATGTATAAGATTCTATAACAAACTTCCCAGTGATATCCGAGAAATGTCTATGAATAAGTTTAAAAGAATTATAAAAGCCAAATTGTGTAGCAGGGCTTATTACAAAACTTCTGATTATTTAAGTGACAAAACAGCTTGGGATTGAGTCGCTCTAAATTAACACATTTAAATACAATGTAAATTTATTTAAGAAATATATATTTTAAAAAAGGATTCCTACTGAGTTTTCTGGCAGTGTTTCTCAGTAGCTGCCACGTCATGCACTGCACGGTAGGGTAAAAAAAATTGACGATTCCACACAAATGTAATATTTTAACGGAATAAACGACTTTTGAATTTTGAATTTTTTGAATTTTGAATAGTCAAAGTCCTGTATATTCAATATCAAGCTACGTTTGCATACACTGTGCCAGTATTGTATATTACATGTGTGATCTAATAATATGTATGTAGATACTAGAATATTTTAGAATAAAATGTGTTGAGAATAGTTTTCCGCAAAGACCAAAAATGTGATGAAGGCTGATTAATCTTTATTATTTGTCTGGAAACAGTCATGGGAGACGTTTGCACGGTTGGCCGCATGGTCATTCATGTGAAAAGACGTACTGTTTGTATCTATATGGTCAATTAAATAATGAATCCGATCAGTCGACTTATTTATAAATTTCATTCCAAATTAAAGCAGAAGAAAAATGTGTTCGGAGAAAATTTACATTATTTTACATTGCGCTGTTTCGTAATAATCCTTGTAAAACAAGATAACGAAATGTATGAGAGCTTAATGTTCAAAGGTAGTTTATAATTTACCACTGAAAGAAAAATCAGCATACAGCTCAACTATGGCAATCCATAGTCATCCATGCTTGGTCAACACCCAAGTTTTGAAGTAAAACTTCTCTACGCACGTTGGACTTGGGGAGCAAACGGAAGTTGAAAGGGAGGTATAAGTTAGTGAAGATAGAAATAGAGAATTACGTTTTGTATGTTACTGTAGCGGCAAAAGAGAGGGAGAGGTGTGAACACACATTTTTTTTCTCATAGCTATACGTTTGAGTTTACTTCAGTCGTGTGGTCTAAAGTATACTCGTTTTTTGAAGAGTTCTTGGGACTACCGCGTCAGGGAACTCATTCCACAAGGTTCTATTGTTTAAGAAATAATCCTATATACCTATGTTTCAGATAAAGGTCATTTCGTAAAAACCTTGAAAGGAGCGCTGCTTTACCTACTAGGGGGTTATACTTATAGTAAGAATACATCCTTAAGGCAAGGTGGTTCAAGGTTTACCTGTTCCAGCACTATATCTAAGAATTGTAAAGCGTATTTACACTTGACTAAGGATTACGAAATCGTCAGAGCTGAAACCATACATAACCACGAACCCCCAGAGTTTTATATTACGAAAAATGGGGTTTACGTCAAAAAATAATGCACTCGCTATGGATGCTACTTAAGAAATCTAATTATCCCAGTAGCAGCCAACTAAAACAATGACGTGTTGACTTAGACATGAACAAAAATAACCTTAGGTAGGCTAGGATGAAACCTCTAATGGGGGCCAAACTATAAGACTTATACATTAAATTTGGTGGATAATGAAAATAAAGGATGTACTTAAATACTAAGAAACACAACATACACACATCAACACAATCTAGGGATATTGAACATTTCATTGATTATCTAGAAAACTATAAACATTTTGTTATGACTGTAAATGGAAGAATTAAAGATAATTTCATGGCCGATATTTAAACATTAACAACACGATGCGATTTTGTTTTTCTAATTAATAAAAGTCTTAAATTAATTAAGCCATAGAAAATTACTGAGTGAACAAAAACATTTTATTCTTATAAAATTATTCAATCGAATTAAATGAATAAAAATCTTACCAAATCTGATAATCAGTAATCGGTATTTCCTCCTCTAACATTAATCACACAGCGGCAACGATTTTCCATACTTAAAATTAAGGTGTCAATGTCTTGCTGGGGTATGCAGTCCCAAGTTCTTTTTAAATGTTCGAAAAGTTGTTCTTCTGTTGTCAAGTTGGGCGGAAAATCCCTCAATGCTCTTCGCTGTAACATGTCCCAGGCGTGTTCAATTGGGTTTAAGTCTGGCGACTGTGGAGGCCAATCTAATACCTGAACATCGTGTTCTCGAAGGGCGGCCCTCACCAGCCGCGCTGTATGGGAAGGTGCATTGTCATGCATGAGCTGAAATTCTTGCCCCGTTAGGGCCCTGAGCGGGACAATGACACGTTCTACTACCTCCTCACGGTATCTATGGGCAGTCATGCTGCCCTGAATCCAAATGAGTTGGGTTCGTCCGCCGATTCGTATTCCTGCCCACACCATAATTGTCCCGCCTTGGTAAGAGTGGACCTCCTGTGGATGTCGGAGACGGCTGACCCTGCCTGGAGTTCTCCAAACGCGTGTTCGTCTCGAATCTGGATGAAATCCATAGCGGGACTCATCAGTGAACAGCACCAATGACCATTGTTGATCACTCCATGTCAAATGTTCTTGAGCCCATAAAAGTCGCCTACCGCGATTGCCACGTCGCAGCGCTGGGACTCGTAGCGGTCTGCGAGCATGAAGACCAACTTCATGCAGCCTCCTTCGCACGGTTTGGTCGCTCACCAGCAGCTGCTGACCCTCCTGGAGCCTTTGCACTAGTTGCATCGCTGTGATATTGGGTAGTCTTCTGGCGGTCATTTGGAGAAATCGATCCTGTCTCTGAGTGGTAACACGATATCTACCTGTGTGCCGTTCTGCCACATCTCCAGTAGCGCGATAACGTGACCACAGCCTGGATACCACATTTTGGCTTGTGCCCAGAGACTCAGCAACGACGCGTTGAATAGCACCGTTTTGTAACATGCCAACTGCCCGTAACATTTCATCTCGACTCAAATGATGGCGTGGCATGACGCTAAAAAGCTTACACAACCAATTGAGAAAAGAAAATAAAACAATTTATCAGGTTTTCTTCAATTAACACGCAAAAAAAATTTTAATGCAACTTCTTGAAATTAGATACAACTCAAGATTGCGCTGTGCTTTGCGTGTTTTCATTTGTTTCTCATTTTAATTTTTAAATTTTGAATAAAGAATAGACAAGGTTTAAATCTGTAAATAAACTTTTTAAGGAAACTAAATAGGTTTTAAACAATAAAGCCATGTTTGATTTCAAAATAACGTATCCCTAGACTTTGTTGATGTGTGTATATACCCTTCAGAATGCACCGCACTATCGTCAATAAAGCTATAAATAAGACAACTTCTTTGATCTACAATGCTCATTATGAAAATTATAGCGGCAAAGTTTGGCAGGATTGAATTTGATATTGGAATGGTGATGATGAAAATAAAGGATGTACTTAAGTACTAAGAACCACACCAGATATCCCCTTCAGAACGCTTTTAAAATAATACTTGTATTTTGACAAAACGAAATAACCCAGCCAAAGAACTTCTTCATATAACATATATACTATGTTACTACTATATTAGGGACTATATTATATATATACATATATAATATAGTCCCTAAATGGTATCAATAAGCACTTTTCTAATGTTGGTAAAAATTTGGCTTCCGAACTTTCTGATCAACAGCCTAACAACTTGTTCACATCACGTAACCGACTTAGCATCTGTAATTCTCTGGTACTCTATAATACAGATGAATTTGAAATAAATATCGATAGTGAATAACTTAAGAAGTTATAGTGCTGCTGGTTGGGTTAATATTCCTTCCAAAACTCTTAAAGCATGTTGTTTTTAAATTAGTTCCTATAATTACATACTTATGTAATCTAGCACTAACAAGAGGCGAGTTTCCTAAATGTTTTAAAAAGGCCATTATTCATTCTGTTCACAAGGGAGGTGACCGAAGCAGTGTCAATAATTATAGACCAATTTCAGGACTGCCATCCCTATCATAATAATTAGACAAAGTTCTCAACAATAGCTTAATATCGTTTCTGGATAGGTTTAATATTATTAGTGACAATCCGTTTGGTATTAGCAAAGGTATTTCGACAGGAGATGCCGTGCTTAACTTCCAAAATAACTAACCACTTAGATGCAAAACAAATGTATAGGTATTCTTCTTGATCTATCGAAGGCTTTTGACTCTGTTTCTATTCCCATACTTGTAAATAAGCTTAAACAAATTGTAGTTCGTGGTGATCAACTCAAAATATTTAAGGATTATTAAAACGGCAGGTCAAAGTATCAAATTAGGCTGTCATACGAGTGATTGCATAGGATTAAATTATGGTGTGCCTGAAGGAACAATCCTTAGCCCAATGTTATTCTTAATTTATATTAATGAACTTTGTAAGTTAAATATTCCAAATTGCAACATTTATACGTATGCCGATGACACTGCGCTCATAGTAAGTGCAAACATTTTTACGGAGTTGCATTGAAATGCAGTAAACGCTCTCAAACTTGTTACGGCATGGCTATCCAATAACAAGCTTATACTTAATGCAGCCACGACCCAGTTTGTTGTGTAAAAATTTTTACGGGTTTGCAGTCAAATGTAGAAAATGCTCTCAGACTTGTTATGTCACGGATATCCAATAATAAGCTTGAACTCAATGTAGCCAAGACCCATTTTGTTCCATTCTCTATGTTAAATACCTGGGAATACACATAGATGAGGTACAGTTGAATGTGTTATGTTATGAATGAGTTAAAGTAAACACTTTAAAAATAGTATATTTATCTTTTTGCCATTCATTAATTTATTTGTGCCTGGGGCGCCTGTGCTCTAATCTTACTTTTAAAACTGGCAAGCGCTCAAAGAGCGGTATTGAAGGTTATGACTTCAAACCACGTCGATACGCAACTCTACCACTTTACTCCGAATGTAAGGTCTTGGGGGTTAGGATACTTTATATTTGGCGATCGCTATTACGTCTCCATCATTCCCAACTTCCCACTTTAAACCGTCTTATTGGCAAACGCAGCTCGAGAAACATATTTCGCGGACAGAAATGCAATACAACTTTCAGTAAAAGGCAATCTGATGCAGTTAGTATAAAATTGTAAAACTATTTCCACCAAAAATTACAAATTGATGATCTAGATCAATTTAATCGTATTCCTTGCAGACATGCGCGCGCATACAAACACTTACATTGCAAACGCGCGCTCTGCACACACACTCACTTACTCACACATAAACACGTTAGTAATGGTATCGTCTTTTTACTACTATTTCAAAAAGTATTTTTACCTTATGATTGTAATTATTTGATATTTCTTTTATTTAGTTTGTATTAAGTTTTACCTACTTTAATTAATTTAGAACGTTAAGGAAAGTGCCCCGATTCCCAAGACACAAGTTTACTTAGTTTGGAAATCAGGAACTTCATCTTTTTAAGTGACTTGTGGGAAAATAAACAATTTTGATAATAAACAACCTTTTATTTTTTAACTTCTTCTATCCATTTCAATTTAATATTGGAATTTTATAAATACTGAAACCAGCAAATAATTTACTTGACGTCTGTGCAAAACTTGTTACAAACACGATTCCCACTCAGGACAGATATCTGTGTGCATGAACATGTCTGTTTGTCCTGAGTCTGGGTGTAAATATCTATGTAAGTTTGTATTTATGTAAGAAACGTAGTATATCCCTTATATGGTTTTTTTAGTACAGGCTCTTCTTAGTTCGGGATCAGATGGTCGTGTGTGAATAGGGTCCCAGGATTTTATATTATTATTATTCCGAAAATTAAGATACTTCTTGGTATTATTTTCGCTGATATATTGCCATACCTTTATTATAGCTTGGAATGATGGATTATCATTCTAAGTTATAATAAAAGTATGGCAAAGACTCGATAAATGGTTTTGAGACATTGAAACGTAGAATACGTTTCAATGTTCACTACGCATTTACCACATTTTCTCTCTCGGTTCAACAAGGTTGGCGTGAAGTGACGTTAATTGCACATTAGAAAGAGAGAGTTCTCTCTTTCTAACGTCTCTTACTTATATTTCAAGCGTACGTAAAGAAGTTTTGTATATTTCTGTATCGGCAAGAGAGTGAGGTGTGAGCACACATTTTATTTCTCTCATAGCCGGATACGTTTGAAATTTACTTCAGTCGTGTGGTCTAAAGTACACTCGTTTTTTGATGAGTTCTTGGATTACCGCGACAGGGAACTCAATCCACAGTCTCATTGTTTAAGAAATAACCCTAAATAAGTTGTCAATTCAATTCAAATTTCAGATAAAGGCCATTTCGTAAGAACCTTGAAAGGAGCGCTTCTTTACCTACTAGGGGGTTATACTTATAGTAAGAATACGTCCTTAAGACAAGGTGGTTTAAGGTTCGCCTGTTCCAAAACTATGTCGAAGAATTGTAAAGCGTATTTACACTTATCTAAGTGTAACGCAATCCTCAAAGCTGAAACCGTACATAACCATGAACCCCCAGAGTTTTATATTACGCAAAATGGGTTTTACGTCAAAAAATAATAAACTCGCAATGGATGCCACTTCAGAAATCTAATTATCCCAGTTGCAGCCAACGAAAACAATGAAGTGATGAACAAAAATAACCTGAAGTAGGCTATGATGAAAACCTCTAATGGGGGCCAAACTACAAGACTTAGACATTAAATTTGTTAATGGTGAAAATAATGGATGTATTTAAATACTTAGAACTACAACAAATAACCCCCTCAGAACGCAACGCACTATCGTCAAGAAAGATATAAATAAGACAACTTCTTTGATCTACAATGCTCATTATGAAAATTATAGCGGCAAAGTTGGGCAGGATTAAAGTCGGTGTTGGAATGGTGATGATGAAAATAAAGGATGTACTTAAGTACTTAGAACTACAACAGATATCGTCTTCAGAACGCAACGCACTATCGTCAATAATTAAGATATAAAAAAAGAAAACTTCTTCGATCTACAACGCTCATTATGAATATTATAACAGCAAAGTTTGGCAGGATTCAATTTGATGTTAGAATGATGATGATGAAATTAAAGGATGTACTTAAATACTTAGAATCACACCTGATATCATTCCCTTCAGAACGCCACGCACTATCGTCAACACGGTGCTCAATACGAAAAATATTGCGAATTTAGTGGAACCAGCAAAATTACGTCATTGATGTCTGTGCAACACTTCTTACAGACATAAATCGACAACTGCAAGTAAAGCGACTACACATAGGCAAAATATAATAAATGCCCATAATGATACGTATGCCTTTGCAATGAACTGCACTTTTGTTCCGTGTTGAAAGTGCACTGTGTCCGGTATGTGGAATATGAAAGATCTGATAGTGGGTATAAAGACGGAAGAAGCCGGTAATTGTGATAATAAAAATAGAGCAAAAATTCCATAAACAGAAGGAACAGGTTTATGAATCAGAAAATGTGGAACATTTAAAATAAGATTGGGGTTAGAATTTGTTGCAGCAATATTACAATTACAAACAAATATTCAAATAACAATAACGGCATGCCGCATATGGCGTTGGGGGAAGCCTTTGTCCACCAGTGGGCGTCTTTCGGCTTATATGATAATGATGATGGTTATTAGGGTTAAAAAATCGCATTGTAACCAATATAGAGGGAATAGAAAGTTGCAAACCTGACTTAACAAAACTTTGCATACTGACCCTTACGTCTCCATATATTCAAGAACTTAGTCTATTTGTTAAAAAAAACATTTATTCCTCACATATAAAGACCACTACACATTCACCTACCTACACCTACCAAATAGGGATAAATGGGCCCTACCTAGTATTCCTGGGCAAAAAATCCTACCGTATGGCAATAAAAATCTACAACATGGACAAGTCGAGGACATAATCTAATACTAATAAAATACATACTAAAATAACAAATTGACGTAACATAAAATTTACTTCATAATTAAAATTTTCTCAAAGAATGTTAACAATATATTTATTAATACCATTATTTTAAAAATAAGAAAAAAAAATGTAATATATAGACTAAGACTTTCCAAATGTATAATTTTTTGCTAGACCAGAATTCATGACTGATACCAAATTTTTATGAACCAACACCTTGGTGAATGGTAAGTCGTGAATGGAATAAAGAACTTACGTACAATTTCAGTATTTTTGCTTAAGTAAATAAATAAAAATTGTAATGATACTTGGCTTTTTAATAGTAATTCCGTAGATCTAAGGGTTTAGATACTTATAAATACAGCATGCCATAGTGGTCGTTATTAAAATAACGTCGTTATATTATGAACAGCGATATAATCATAGTTATTTCTTCCAATAAGTACGGTTATACGGAATCAATTATAAGAAACTCACCCACTGATTAATAAAGAGGTTACGCCGCCGCAGTATTCTAAGATTTCCCCACTGTGCCCTAATTTTCTCTACAAGATGCCTGCTGTTGTCTTCAATCTTCCTTGATACCAATATTCTGTAATATATTAAGTACTGTATTCTTATTTTTATTCTCCTGGTTCCATTTCCAGTTTGCGGAAGTCCTGGTGACAAGCGTGTCCAGCGCTAAACTACTGTACTCGCCGCTCCAACTAAACTTGAAAATAAAATTGTTGAATATTATTCACAGGAGTGACATTAACATCATCCTGGGGCATTTCGTACACCACGAAATGTGCCAGGAGGATGGTATTTCAATGCATTACGTAGTACTCCACAATGGCAGTGAAAGGGTCATGGTGTTTCTTCTGCATCGTTGCAGAACCTACAGGCTCGTGTCAGTGTCCAGATACTTTTTTGAGACAGCAATGTCCCAGCTGTAAGGTTTGTAGTTTTTAGATGGTTAACTGTATGAATAGCGGTTGGAATCGAAATATATTTTAGGATTTAGTCTTCTGTAGACAAAGAAGAATTAATCGAACGTACTCATGATTATGCGAACTGACATCCTTAAGTGAAAAGAACGTTGGTAATGCGACTACCATCCTTATAATATTTATATTCTGCCTTTAAAGTACAACACGCAACCTCAATTTGCTGATTTGGCTCATGTCTCATAACACAGTATTTTGATAGTTTAAATTTTATTCTACATTTATTTCAGCTAGCTTCGTGAAAACTCGCAAGGGGGCCACTCTGCTACTTAGGAACGGCTACGTTTTTAGCAGAAACGGTGGTGTTAGAAAGGGTGGCCACAGATATGCCTGTGCTAGTAGAATATCTAAGAAATGTCCAGCGTATATCCACATGTCTAAGGATCACGAAGTGATGAAGTGTGGGGATGACCATTGTCATCCTCCACCTGTATACAATTTCACACCAGATGGATATTTCATTAGGACATGGTTCCGGGACTAATAGTGGTAACGAATTTTGTAAGACATAAAAAGTGCCTCATTTTTACATGCCTTTTGTGGCAAAACGGAGTATTATTGCTGGTACTAAGCTGTAAATCTGTCCATCCGTTGTATTGTATATTCTAATCGAGCAAAAAAATATTTAATTATTTTACCGCCAATTCTCATACATAAGAAGGAGTCTTAAATAGATTTTTCCTTATATTTTATTTACTCATTCTCACTGAGTTGAGAAGAATATACAGGATGGAACATATAGAACGACTACTGCGTGGAACTCAAAAACAATAAGCAATATAAAATATGTTGTATGTAGGACACGTGTCGTCGATATCGGGTTAAAAATATTTATTTCTCAAACAGAATATCATATATAAAGAATTCATAAAATTTAAAAAACTAGGAATGTTATTTTGAAAATAAGTGAATATATTTCGATATTTCTGTTCAAATTTTAATAAATGGTGGACGAAACTTGGTTGAATTAGTTTATTTTATTGTGTCTCCAAAAGTAACTGCATTCTTTTATCATCTTATCTGGAAGCTATCTATATAAATAAAAAGAGAAGTCCTGACTGACTGACTGACTCATCAACGCCCAGCCCAAACCCTTGGCCCTAGAAAGCTGAAATTTTGCACAGATGTTTTCTTTATAATGTAGACAAGGAATAAGGAAGGATTTTTCGAAATTCAACCCCTAAGGGGGTAAAACGGGGGTGCGAAGTTAGTATGAAACTTTGCCGTTTTTGAAGTTAGAAGCGTGAAAGTTGGTATTTGGCCTTGCAGTTAAAAATAAAAAATATATGTTTCAGGATTTTTGGAAATTTCACCCCCAAGGGCAAAAAATAGGGGATGTAAGTTTGTACGAAAAAAGTCCCAATTTTTAAGTTAAACGCATGAAAATTAGCATTTGGCTTTTTAGTTAAAAATAAAAAATATATATTTCAGGATTTTTGAAAATTCCACCCCGATGGTCATAAAATAGCGGATGTAAGTTTGTAAGAAAAATGCGATATTTTTGAAGTTAAACGCATGAAAATGAGTATTTGGCCTTTCTGTTAAAAATATATAGCATTTACTTCAGGATTTTTGGAAATTACACCCCAAGGGCGGAAAATAGGGGATATAATTTTATACTGCCTGACTGACATATCAACGCACAGTCTAAACGGCTGCAGTTAGGACTTGAATTTTGACAGTAGTTACCTTTTATGACGTAGGCATCCACTGAAGAAGGCTTTTTGAAAATACCACCCCTAAGGGACTGAAATATTTTATGAAAGTGCTTAATTTTGATGTTAAAGGCTTTAGTATATAGACTTGCAATTAAAAATTTATATATATATATTTCAGGATTTTTGAATATTCCACCCCCAAGGGCGTAAAATTGGGGATGTAAGTTTATATGAAAAAAGTGCCAACCAGTTTTAAGTTACACGCATGAAAATTGGTATTTAGCATTACAGTTAAAAATTAAAAGTATGTGTTTCAGGGTTTCCGAGAATTCTACCACGTAGGGTGACAAATAGGGATGTTTGTATGAAAAATGTGAAATTTTTTCAGGTAAACTCATGAAAATTGGTATTTGACCTTTCATTAAAAAATATGTATTTCAGGATTTTTGGGAATTCCAGCCCTTTAGGGTGACAAATAGGGGATGGAAGTTTGTATGAAAAATGTGACCTTTTTTAAGGTTAACGCATGAAAATTAGTATTTCGCCTTTCATTTAAACATTATAAATATATCATAAGGACTTTTGGAAATTGCACCCCTAAAGACGACTAAAATAGGGGATGTAAGTTTGTATGATAACTGTTTTTTTTTGGAGTTAAAAGCATGTAAATTGGTATTTCAGTTAAAAATAAAGCAATCAAGGGAATAATTTGTTGTTAAAAAGGGTGATCCATAACTGATTCAATAGGTCAACACCAAAAATGTACGCCAACTTAAATTATAGAGAAATTCGTTTCTTATTGCTTAAAATGTTGTGTTTGTTGTCGTCTAAGTAAAGATTTAGCGTTTTATAAGATTTGTAACTTCTTTTTTTTTGGTATTTTTCATAACATATTAAAAAACGTCAATTTAATAAAATTGGGATAAAAAAGTCATTGACCCAAAATTCGAGTTAGCGTAGTATAAATTGTTCGTGTCGAGATGATCGCACCCAAAAAATATCATCATAATTTTACTGATCTACAAGTTCACAATTTTGTAACTCGATGGCTTTTATATCGTTTCAGATCGCAGAACTCATTTCACATATCGGTTAAAATAAATAAATGCTTGAAGTAAAAGGTAGTCCAAAACTGAATCAAAAGATGATCGCCTAAATCTCACCCAAAATATATGCCCACATCTTAATTTCACCGCTTTACAAGGTTATATTTTTGTTAGTAGATGGTGTAATCATCGTTTTAGATCGCGCTATGGTTTCGTTCACAAAATGTGATATTAGACCTATCAATGCCGTGGTCGCAACCTAAGCTAATGGGAGTTACCTTGGTGATTATATTATATTACTTTATTTGACTTACTGACTTTACTTAAGGACAATTGATATGTATTCTTTGATATTTTTGGGTTTATGATATTGGGTCATTTTTTTAAATAACAGTAGCAAAATAGTCTTTAGTTTATTTTTTAACTAGGTTATTTATAGGTTAGGTTTTCTTAAATTGATATTGCTTATTTCTTTTAAAAGTAGCTTTTTTTTAGATTAAGCTAGAAGTAAGTAGTTACATTGGTAATCATTCAAAATTGTCGCGGACGAAGTCGCGGGCACCAGCTAGTAAGTTATATGAATAAGTAATTGAACTGTAAATGTTACATAATTATATACTTAGCATCTGTAATAGAGATCTTACATAACCATTAACAGACAATATACTCGTTTATTTTTAAATGGAATTCTTACTGTATGCCATAATTTTATTCACAGAAAACAGCATTTCAAAATTAGTTTTAATGTATGTATTTTTATACTTATAATATTATTTAGTATACAAAATTGTTACATGACATTGAAGATAATTTATCATAATTGAATTTTATGTTTTATATTAAATATTATAAATATGTGCTGTTTTTTTTTCTTATTTACTTAAACGCACTTTACCGTTGGTGCAATGGATTAAGATTTATTAATATTAGTCTTAATTGCTCGCCAGGAACCACAAAATTGATAAGAACTTCTATAGTTATAATAGCTCTTACCACGTTTCCGGTTAGTCTCGGAAATTCTGCGACTTGCTAATAGAATTACCAATTAACTGATAGACCTTTCTGTGCAAGTGTCTTATTATATGATGCTTCTAATTACCTGTAACGATTGTCAATGGTGAATGCTTTACATTGAATGGGACCAATGGTTTTAACTCTGTACTTCATCTTGAAATAAGTTGAATCGTTGGAGGCAGTATGCCGAGCTTTCTAACAGTATCTGTGCCCATGATTATTTCGGCGAATAGTGCGATATCAGGTAGACTTTGTATTTGCCTCTCGACTGAGTATTTACATGTTTAGTACTGGCTGTCACATTTACCCGTATGAACACTGTAAGTGCTTTGAATCTGTTCCGAAGCATCTCACGCAAGCTAGTAACACGACTAGTCACCGTAGCCTAGTTGGTAGTGCTCCTGCTTACGAAGCTGGTGGTCCTGGGTTCGAATCCCGGTAAGTGCAAATATTTGTGTGATGAGCACGAATATTTGTTTCTGAGTCATGGATGTTTTCTATGTATTTAATATTTATCTATCTATATAAGTATGTATATCGTCGTCTGGTACCCATCGTACAAGCTTTGCTTAGTTTGGGGCTAGGATGATCTGTGTGACATTGTCCCTAGATATTATTATTATTTGCGTGAAAGCTCACGCATCTACGGACCATATATGGGAATCTTATATAAATTTTAATACAATTACGTTTAGTACTAATGTGTGTGTATTCTAAGATATTAGTACCAATCACGAAAAATCACGAGATCCTTACTGCTGTCCTTTTCATAAACGACTTATTCGTGTTTATAGAATTTTGTTTATTTTATTGTGGCTCCTAGAGTAACAGAAACCTTAGATTTGGGTAGCATTTATAAATGTAAAATTTTATGGTATCAATATTTAATTTAAAACGACGAATATACGTTTCTCGTTTTTGCCTCGGCTTACGTTGTTTATGATGGGTCTATTAGTAACCTAAGATTTTTTAAAATGGTAAATGTCTATACATTTAATGCAATTAGCAGTGCATAATCACAGTAATTTGTTACAGATTGCAAATTTATCATAACAAGGAGCGGTAGACGACATCTGAAGATTGGCAGATACACATATCTCCGTAATGGTTTAGCTATATACAGCGGCGGATTCCTCTGGAGATGTTCTTTGAGAAAACATTATAGGTGTAAAGCTTTTGTTGTGATCACTGTGTCTGAAAGTAACATTATAAGGATGTCGGGCTATCATAACCACGATCCGCCCAGATTCACACCATTGCAGAACGGCAGATTTCTTAAACTGTAATGCATTTACAAAATCAAAGCAATTTGTGTGGTGGTCTTAATATGGACTGGTGGAAAGGTTCATTAATTCTTCTGTGCGTTGCTTAAAATTATAAATATCTAAGATAAATGTACAAGGTGTAATATAAATAGTGAAGGAAACTTAAGTCGTGCTAAATTAAACAAAAGCGGTGATATAGGAAAATTTTTTAGCCTCTCATTCATCTGGGGTGATACCCGTGGTCGCGTTGATAGGAATGTACTCATGATATAAATGTTGAAAACAATAGAGCTTACGACCACGGGTATAACCCCACACAAAGGAACTAAAAATAATAGTTTTTTAAACGGTAACTGCTTGTTTTCAAGTTTTTCACTATAAGTTTTCCGTATTAGGTTTTGGATGTTCTAATTTTTATTTTATGGTGACTTGAAAGTGAGAAAGTACTCTGAATGTTTTGATATTTTATACCCATAAAATGACTATTTTTTATCATATAAAGAATATAAGTTTGCGGGTGACGTACACGCTCGTTGGATTGTGGACTTTAACCATTTGATCCGCCACTATCAACAAACCAAAATGTGCCCAGCACGCCACGGTACTACTCAATAGTAGGGTCACAGTATAAAAAATATAGACAGTATGGAAACTACCTACAAACGTTCGAAACGGCACACTCGCACAACCATGCCTGCCTGTTGTCGCGGTGCTGTCAGTAGTGTGTGTCGACGAGAGACGAGTAGAGACGTAAAATGACTGAATATGACTAGTCACGATTGTCATAAACCTTAAATGACCGGTCAATGACTGTCAAATTCAGTCAATTTGACTCAAATATTATTGTCTATTCTCGACTACCACCCAATTATTTATTTATTGAGGTACCCAATTTATATGCAAGTTTAAACAAAGCATAGTTTTATTTTCTATTATATCGTGGGAATATAAGACGACATCAAAGTCGATGCTCGAAGCGATGCGACGTTGCCATTTTGTCTTAAATGCACGCATGATTAGAAATGTAAAATGATCAACACTATAAATAATACTATAAGTCATAAAAACCACTTTTTTGTTTAAATTTAGAAGTTATAGACTTTTATCAACGACAAAAACTTAAAATATTACTGAAATCAAGTGACTGAAAATTACCAGTTTTGGCAGTTGATGACCATTTTTGACCAATTTGACTGTAAATGACAGTCAGTCTAATTCAGTCACTTTAGTTATTTTCGACACTAGAGACGAGAGAGACAGGAGAGTGTTCAAGTATCAGTTTATTTTCGCGATCTTTTTAAAAATACTAAGATCGTATTGCGTAGTATACGGCTGTTTGAACTCGGCTTCATCAAAACCGGAGTCATCGTATTTTAAACATTTTTTTAAAATAAAAAATACGTAGTAAAACTAAACCAATATTAAAAAGATTAAAAGTAACAACCCTAGTAGTAGGTAATTATTAATTATTGTGCATATTTTGATTTGTCATCTATACATGACTGTGGCGGTCAATATGGTTAAACGTCTAGATCTTCATATAATATTTTTTATTGAAAAATAGGACGTATTAAGGCGCTATGTGAGAAATGTGGATAGTGAAATTTATAGGGAAAGAGACTGAGAAGAAAGTGACTTCCTGGCAAAACGATTATAAATCTCGCCAGGATAAAATGTGAAAGGGAAAGTGTGCAATAGATTATAGTGAAAATTACCATAGTATGAATTTCGTAATTTGATATTGTAGGTATTCGATGCGTTATAAATAGATATCTAGACAATTTATAAAATTAATAATTATATTCAAATTATACTTAATAAAACATAGGTTTTACTTTTATTTAATTACGTTTGGTTTTATATGACGGTGACATAATTGTACATGCTACGAAATCTTATTTACGACGAAGCCTCAGGCGCAGTCCATTATTATTTACCGATTATTTCAAAAGGAGGATATGCTTTTTGTATCATTTTACGCGATCTTTCAATTATTTGTGAACAGTTTTTTGATATTTAATTGTAATCAACAGATAATGCTTTCGGCTTAGTCCCATATAGGTACGTTATGTTCCCATCGGTTGTAAAAAAACAAGTGAAGTCAGTTTATTGTTTTTTAAAAATTAATTATTTCGTACAAGGAAATATATCTAAATGCCAGTTTTTTATCTCAGTGAGTATTATGGATTTTAAAAGATTTGCATTTACAGGTCAACGTTTTGAAAGAAAATTAGAATATTGTAGTATATTTTTCTCACAGCGACATTTCTAATAGCATCTTCTGGGTTGCCATTTAGGTAGAGTATGAAATAGTCGATTAAATTTTTCATATGAATTCATTCACACGTAGCATTGGGAATGCTAAAGATTTTAGTACCATTATTAACAATTAGCTTTTAGAAGATAAGTAAATCTATAGCAAACTGTAAAACTAGGTAGTTAATTTCTTATCAATAATATAGAATTCTTAATTATGGAAAATATTCTATTTAAAACCTTTATAATAGTTTTGTGACTTCATACTGCGGTTAAGGGTTTATGCACACCACGTTTTTTAAGCGCGCCATTGACGCGCGTTTGTAGCGATACAGACGCGCGTTAGCATCGCGTTTGTATCGATACAACAACAACAAACTGCACTATAAGATAAAAGCGCGCCGTCGACGCACATAGGAGTATTAGAGGCAGAAATCCGGTCAAAAGTCAGGTTCACAAACAAAATGTAATGACACTTAAAATGCACTTTTCATGTAGCCTAGTAACCGGTTTATTGAGGGGCAGGCCCCACCTGTCCTCGCGCCCTGGATATTTGACTACCTGACCAGTCGGAACTTAGTCGTTGTCGGAATCGCATTGCTTTGTTGTTGGCGCTCTATTTTGTGACACTAAATTCTGTGTGTAAAATGGCTGCGTGTAGTGGACTACGAGAAAAACAACCATCGGGTATAGAAATAGAAGGTATGTACTATATTATAAAATAAATTTTATGTAGTTCTTTCCCGATTTCCTCACTTACTGAGTCGATATTGGTAACACCTTTTTATAATCCATTTTTTTTACTAAATTTGAGATATCATAGTGGATTTGACCAAGTGTCGCGCCTTGTCGCCTTTCAATTATTATGTTAGCATATATTTAAGACCTTTGTCTACATGTATATGCAATAAAATCGTTCACAAACGTTCACCTTTATTTTTTGTAGAATTTTGAAATTTTAGGTAAAAATATTCAAAATATGAAAATCTACTACTTTTGCTTACTTTTGTTACAGATCCCTCAGAGATGGTAAAGAAACTTAGTAGATTGGAATTATATAACATAATGAAAGAGTTTAAAGGAAAAAAACTTGAAGAAAAGTTCATTTTGTTGGAAGAAAACTTCGTACGGCTCACATCATGCCCAGTCGAAGAAAGGAGTGTTTTAAGTCGTTCTTTGAGGCTTTTTAAAACCAGTTTCGATCCTCCATGCCGGAATCCGATTTTTCGAGCAATTGTTGCATTTGGCGTATAAACCACCTCTCAAAAAGTGGCAAGCCCGATCTAAGGACGAAAAAGAAATTGTAAAGGAAACCAAAGTGCAGATACAAAAATGTTTCAGGGACGAAATGGGGTTGCTTGTCGACATTCCAAAAGTAGGCTTTGCATACAGTAAATTAGTAAAGTAAATTACACAGTAAATTGTATGGGTGGCATCCCATGTCACCAACAGTTCACAAAATTTTAATGCATGGGGCCGAAGTCATTCTACAAGCCATTCTGCCAATTGGACAACTATCGGAGGAGGCATCAGAGGCTAGGAATAAACATTTGCGAAAGTATCGCATAGATTTTGCTCGGAAATTTAGTAGGATAGATTGCAATAGAGATGTATTAAATAGACTTTTGTTAACATCTGATCCCCTAATAAGTTGTAGCAGGAATAAACGTGCAAAAAAATCCAAGTCCTTCTCAAAGGAGGCAATGGAAATTTTGATTTCAAGTACGTATGATAGCTCCGATGAAGAAAATGATGAAGTAAATGAAAATTATGATTCCGATAGTATGTAATTTTAACCAGTTTCTTTTTCTTTTTTTTTAAATTTGCCTTATTTATTATTGTTTTTTTTTTGTTTTGTATAATATATAAAAAAAATCATTGTATTTAATATAAACATACTTGGAAATGGTTTCTTATCGTGTTTCATTTCATAACAATGAAGAAAAAAATATCAAATAATTTTGACCGGATTTTTTGGTCTAATACTCCTATGTGCGACGCCCGTTTCTAAAACGCGCAAGCGACGGCGAGTTTAAAACACGTGGTGTGCAAAGGCCCTTTTGTTTTATAAAACTGTAAGTTAAAGCCAAAATATAAATAATTATCAAAGCAATTAATCTATAACTTCAGCAGAAGTGTTTTTATTAATAGCTTATAATTAAATTAAGAAGAGCAATAGTTATTTTGTTCTTTCTGTGATATTTTGTCTTTTTCTTACTACGACTTGTGTAAGATATTTCGCAGAAATAAATAAAATTTTACTCTATATATTTCTTGTTTTGATTACAATGTGTAAATATTGACAGATACAGAATTAAAAGAGGCCTTCACTCACGTTATACGTACAATCAAGTCTTATTTTCTATTATTCATTCTAGAAATAGAAATGCAGTATATAACGCTATTTTCCGGGAAAATTCTGCTAATGATCGATGGATATACATTCCACAAAACTTCTGGGTGTCGAGATAATCGTTGGAGATGTTCTGCACATATGAGGAGGTGCAAGGCCTGCGTTATACTCAGTGAAGATGGATCGACAATAGTAAGAACCCGAAATTACCATACTGATCACGATAAACCTATTTATACACTCGTCAAGGATGGAAAATATATCAAAACTGGATCTAGTTCATACATGCCCGAGCTACAATCGGGATTCAATCATTTGTATAGTTAAGAGTCTCAATTTGCCCTGCATATGAAAAGCTGTATAATTACGTGCAAAAAATGGTTAATTTAAGACTTGCGAAAAATATATAATTTGTTAAATAAAATATCGATTTATTGTAGTTGGTTACTGAGTTTCTTCTTATTTAGGAACTAAGAACTCAATAGAAGGCTTACCGAGTTCATATCGTAACATTTCTCAAGCGCATCTGTATTCTATATCTGTATTTTTTTTAAATAGAAAATTGTCATTGACACTTTACAGAATTCCGGTTCATATCCCTTGTAACCGGCAATGTACTTTTGCTGTTTAACGGGTATACTTATCACAATGCATCGAACAAAACACAAAAACGATGGAGATGTTCAAAGAAGAGTTGCAGCGCTTTCGTGGTCCTTAGTGATGATGAGACTAATATAGTGAAAATGAGAGACAATCATTTACACCAACCACCTAGTTATCACGAGGCGGGGAATGGCCAATACATCAGAGTGTAAGCAATGTGGCATTATAAAAACTGTTAAGTTATTCAAGGAATATAATAATAATATATAAATTTTATTTTTATACAACATAATTGGCAAACAAGCATAAGGCTCACCTGATGGTAAGTGGTCACCGTAGCCTATGAACGCTTGCAACACCAGGGGCATCATTAGCGCGTTGCTGACCCTTTAGAAACCTTACAACTCTTTGAAGGGCCCCATGCTGTAGTCTCTTGGGAAAACCGTAACAGGGAGTTCATTCAACAACCCCAACGTACGTGGGAGGAAGTTTCGCTGAAAGCGAACCGTACGTGATCAAAAAGGTTCGAGGATGTGAGGATGAACTCCCTTTCTGTGGCGAAAGGTGCGTTGGTAGAAGGTCGCCGTCTCCTGATTACACCCAGACTCAGGACAAACAGACATGTTCATGCACACAAATATGTGTCCTGGGTGGCAAACGAACCCACGAGCTGCGGCGTAAGTAACTAACCACGCCAACTGACACGTATAACGAAGTTTTAATGAAATTGGAGATAAAAGCCTTTAAAATTAAGAACTACCAGTTTTTTAACCAACTATGCTTCAAATAAGGTTAAGGTAAGGTTCTCAATTCGATGCATATATTTATTTCACGTGTATATTCTTCGATTACTCCGATATTTATGAACCTATTCGAATTATTCTTTTTTATTTTAATGGGCAAGATTGACGATGTGTTCTTATTTTGTTTAGATCAGATGATTATTGAAACTTTCAAATTGTCCTTTAAATACCTACTACGCTTTTGTATTCTTTTTTCTCGTGACATAGTAATACAAAATCACTAGAACGGATCAGAAACCTGAAACAAAATACCGACTTCAAAGTCGACTAAAAAGTTTAAAATAATCTAACCTATTAACTAATTTAGTACATTTGGAGTTAATGTCAATAATTAGGATCAAGCTTTCCCTATAATATTGTTGGCACAAACTTCAAATAATTTAATTTAGGTAATACTTAGCTGAAATTATTTTTAGTGGGTTGGAAGTTGGTATTTTTTTATACATACATTCTTGGCCGTTTTGTCTTCTACCAGTGTTACGAAGTTTGAGTTAAAAATTGTCATTCGAGGTTGAAAATGGGAGGGTTAAGGTCAGTATATAATATAATATAATATAATATGTAGGGACAATGTCACACAGATCATCCTAGACCCAAAATAAGCAAAGCTTGTACTATGGGTATCAGGCGACGATATACATACTTATATAGATAGATAAATACTTAAATATCTGATCTCTGCTCATCTGATCATCTACATCCAAACTAAGCAGCGATTGCACTATGAAAACCAGATAGCTGATATACTACAAACACTACTTTTCTTTTATAAATATATATACTTATATAGATAATTACACCCAGACTCAGGACAAGCAGCCATGTTCATGCATATCTACGACGAGTATGTAACTAATATTAACAAATGCTATATAGAATAACCCTTCTCTAAACATAAAAATTAAGCCGGCATATTAAACCATATCTAGTGAAATAGGGGAAACAATAAGAATGAATACGAAAATAACATGGAATGTGTGATATTCCACGTAGAAAATTCTCTGACAAAATCGGAGACGTTCATAAAAAAGGCTAGGTCAGTAGTAACCTAAACAGACGAGCATGAAGGTTTTAAGAATATACTAGGCAAAAGAGTGTGAGAGTGTGCGATCGTGACAAAAGGAAATCCTCCCCGCCTACTCCTCTGGGAAACAGGCGTGAGTCTTTGTATGTTTATATGGGCAGTATTATTTCGTTAGATTTTTAAATTGACTAATATAATTTTACAGCACATTTCATCAACATGCCCAACGGTACCCGTCGGTTGATTTTCGACGGGTATTCCTTCCACAAGTCGGACCAAGGTAAAGTGGGAAGTCTTCTTAAAAGGTGGAGGTGCTCCGCTAGAGCTCGTGGATGTAAAGTATTCGCCATGCTGGCTGACAATGAAACCACTCTAGTAAGGGTCACCGGCTACCATAACCATGTTCCGCCGAAGTACAAGGATGTTTGCCACAATACTTACGCCAGAGTACAACATTATGGCGCTAACAACAGCTAAATTAGATTTTTCCGGAAGTATAAAGCCAACATCATCTTTTAAATAAAAAAATACTAACTTTATTAAAAAAAAAAAACCAGATATAACTACGTCTGAATAATGCTCATAAGATAACAATAATCAAGAAAAATTACAACACAATTTAAATTATTATTTTAATTAGTGCAATCTAAGCATAGGAAAATCTTTTTTGTTTTAGATTTGTAACTAAGTATAAAATAATTTATACCTATAGTTTAGTTCAATTTTACCCACAATTTTTTTTTTACGTGTTTTGATAGTTTTTGTTTCACTCTTTTCTGACCTTTACTTGTTTGATTATACGGGTGAGATTAGCATAATACGATAAAATTGGATGCCCTCTCATTTATATTTGGCTCGCCTTTCGCCCGCATGGAACACACATTAAGGACAGCACATGCTGTACTCCAGCTAGTGTGATGTCTATTATTAAGTGTACTAGAGTACTTAATAAAAGGCGGATTACATTTGATTCGCTTTTCGACCGCATGGAACACACATTAAGGACAGCACATGCTGTACTCCAGCTAGTGTGATGTCTATTATTAAGTTTACTAGATCACTTAATAAAAGGCGGATTACATTTGATTCGCTTTTCGCCCGCATGGAACACACATTAAGGACAGCACATGCTGTACTCCAGCTAGTGTGATGTCTTTTATTAAGTTTACTAGATCACTTAATAAAAGGTGGGTTACATTTGATTCGCTTTTCGCCCGCATGGAACACAATGTTAAGGACAGCACATGCTGTACTCCAGCTAGTGTGATGTCTATTATTAAGTGTACTAGAGTACTTAATAAAAGGCGGGTTACATTTGATTCGCTTTTCGCCCGCATGGAACACAATGTTAAGGACAGCAGATTAAATGATCTAGTAAAAGGCGGGTTAAGCTGAGTTTCTAGCGAGCGATAATCTATTGCCGTAGTTAAATAACACGGTTGCTTAATTCAGATATTAGGAACAGCACGAGCTGTACTCTAGCTATCTGTTGTATTTTAAAAAGTGATCTAGTCATAAGCAGTTTGTATTGTGGGTGCTGCGCCCAACAGGATCGAATCGATGTCGTTTACCGATGTATTACTGAAAATATTGGTGTTAACACTGGACTCAGTCGTAATTAATTCGATGAACATATAGGAACTAATAAAAATTCTAATAATTCGTCATATAATAATTTTGTACTTACCATGAATAACTTGAATCTGTTGAAGAAAATGTGAAATAAAAAATTTGCACACTACATTTTATGGAGCGGCTTTTTTCTAGGACATGTAGATTTCATTAATATATTTAACGACATAAATTATTTTTTAATTATTTAAGTTCAACTTATTAATGAAATGTATGTAGTATATCCTTTTTACGATTTAGAATAAAATCGTGAGTAATATAACACTGTTTTTCCTTAAACATTCCCTATTTCACAAAAAATCGAATAGCAGGCATCAATGTGTCGAACAATAAGATCCGAGTTACTTAGCAGGTTATGTTCTGTGGGTTATTTATTCACACACAATTTGATAATAACCAATAACCACAAATTGCGATTAATCAGTTTTTATTGATTGCAAACCGATTTTAATAACTTCTGTTTATCTAATAGATAAAAAATCAGTTATCGTCGGTGGCATATTCGAAGTACCTACAGGGAAAAAAGTGTTAGTCCTCAAAAACTTTGTTTATAATGAAGAGAAAATGGAGAATGATAACGAAGTCAAATGGATTTGCACCAACACCGCTTCTAATTGTTCTGCATATATCAAGATGAACAACTTCAACCAAGTCGTGGAAAAATATACTGTACACAACCATGGACCTACTGTATCGAAGGTTGGAAAGAAATTGAAGTTTAAAATCACAATTTAAAGGTTCATATTCTGTAACTCTATTCAATTCTGAGAAACAATGCATAATATAAGATTATTTATTTATTTAATTTGTAAGGTAGTACTTAATCTAAATTTGTTTCTAATATATATATATGTGTAACTTGAATCTGTTGAAGATAATGTGAAATAAAATTTTTACAACTTTTCATGGCGCGGCTACTTTTTAGGACTAGTAAATTACATTGATATATGTATTTTACGACGTAAATTATTTTTAAATTATTTAAGTTCAACCTATTAATGAAATGTATGCGGTGTTGAATATCCATTTTACGATTTAAAATAAAATCGTGACTAATATAACACTGTTTTAGATAAAACATTCCCTATTATATGTATTACATGATAATTCGAATAGCAGGTATCAATGTTTCGAACAATAACATCCGTGTTCATTAGCAGGTCATGTCCTGTAGGTTAATAACGATAAACACAAATCGCGATTAATCAGTTTTTATTTATTTTATTGCAAACTGTTTTTAATAAGCTCTGTTTATCTGATAGATAAAAAATCAGTTATCGTCGGCGGCATATTCCAAGTACCTACAGGGAAAAAAGTGTTAGTTCTCAAAAACTTTGTTTATAATGAAGAGAAAATGGAGAATAATAACGAAGTTACATGGAAATGCACCAACACCGCTTCTAATTGTTCTGCGTATATCAAGATGAAGAACTTCAACCAAGTCGTGGAAAAATATACTGTACACAACCATGGACCTACTGTATCCAGGGTTGGAAAGAAATTTAAGTTTAAAATCACAATTTAAAGGTTCATATTCTGTAGATGAATAGATTCAGTTCTTAAGCCCAATGAATAATGTTATATTATTTATTTTGCAAGGTACTACTTGATCTATTTTTTTGCAATGTCGCGGTGTAAGTTTTCGTGTAAACAGCTAGACTTATTGTAAATCAGAAATATACAACATGTAACTTAATTAACGCACATCCTGAAAATAGTTTGTTCGGAATCGTTTCCTGAATCGATTTAAATCATTTTTAATATAGGTAATTTTTTAATCCAAAATAATTAAAACTACGGAAAAAATTGTCATATTAACCCTGTACAGTCAAAACAAATTGAAATGGACCGTAAGTAAAAGTAATAAGACTTTTAAATCGCAGTTTTATTTTTAATCATACAAGCTCCTTCATTCGATACAAAATAAAGAAAGATAGAATTTATTCCAAGAAACTAATTCAGTAAATAACAATGCATGCATATACATGTTAAATTAAAATTCAGTGTATGTATTATGATTACAACATAATATTCTAATTGGGGTGTTTGAGGGTATGTGTTAATTACGTTACATGTTGTATTAAATCTGTGTCTCCTAGTTTATCAATATATTAAATAACGCCTTTAAGTCTATCTTCTGAGCAGACACTACAATCGTACAGTGTAATGGTAATTTGCCAGATAGATATATTACAGATCTAAAAGGCATAAGTTATATGTGTTACAAGTAAACCTCGGACCTATGAAAGGCAGTCGAGATATGCCTTAGATTTAATAGAGGAATTAGAGACGAGCTTCCGATTTAATAAGGCAGATCTTACATCTATTGAAGAGAGGCATGAATCTCTGTCGGGGTTCAACATGTAAATAAAAAAGGTGCCCCTTTTTTATTTACATGTTGAACCCCGACACTTTCACTCTTTCTATCTTCTATGTGTATATCACCAATTCGATACTTAAAATAACTATTACAAGTATCGAACTTACTTTTGCATATTTGCTCAAGTAAAACAACTGCTTTAATTGGCAAATATTCAAAAGTAAATAAAGATGTTTTGTATATATTATCTACTGTTATTTAAGCTTTTGGTCGTGTTTGTTGTCTGTTTAAAATGTTGATACATCTATTATCTTATAATTAGTTAACTGCCATTTAGACTTGCAGGCAATTTGAATTCGCGTGTTATTTGTTACTTTTTTCTTTTGTCGTTTTTTTATGTCATAGGGTGACAAACGAGCAAGCGGGTCACCTGACGGTAAGTGATCACCGCCGCCCATGTACACTCGCAACACCAGAGGAGTCACGAGTGCGTTGCCGGCCTTTAAGAATCAGCAAACAAGTGTTGCTGATTCTTCTCCCCACCCTGATGAGGTCTGGCGACCTTACTCACACCCAGAAACACAACATTAAGTTATTAATGATATTATTAAGGAATGTCTTCTGTAAGGTGGAGGTACTTCCCCAGTCGGGCTGCTCTTTGAGAGAATGACCGTTGTGCCCTACCTCTCTTAAAAGTTAGTTTGATTGCTTTCCGCAAAGTTACGCATGATTCCTGTATTTATCTTGACTCAAAATGTTTTTAATTTCTAAGAGATATTTGTAAACGGTCAGTATGGGCACAGCGGGTTATAAATATTACAAATTTTAATAGTATAAATGAAATTGTTCAGTAATTTTAGTTGTTGTAAGCAAAATATAAAGAAAGTGGTATATTTTCCGTCTTTCTATAATTTTTATTGCATAATGTACTATAAATACAATTTTTTAGTATGTACTTAAAATAGTTAAGTTAATTTTAATACTTAAACGGGCTGTCGACAGAAATTTACCTATATAGTTATCTGTAAATTTTACGGGACGTTCATCAACTAATTAATCAATTCTATCGTTGAATTTATAATGCCAGAAAAATAATGAACTTATCGGAAATAATCATTTTTACGTACGAGCAAAATTACTTTACTGTGTATAAATCCTTTTTAGTTATAAATTATAAGTATTTTTAATGACCAGTGTTAATACTGATATATACAAGGTGTATCATAATTAGTGGACGTCAATTAAGGAGCTTAATTTGTCTATGAAACTGAACTACGTTGAGAACATCATCATATCAGCCGAAAGACGTCCACTGCTCGACAAAGGCCTCCCCCAAGGATCTCCACAATAGCCGGTCCTGCGCTGCCCGCATCCAGCGGCGACCCGCACAAGATCGTCGGTCCACCGTGTAGGAGGTCTGCCCACGCTGCGTCTTCCGGTTCGTGGTCGCCACTCGACAACCTTTCTGCCCAATCGGCCGTCAGTTCTACGAGCTATGTGCCCTGCCCACTGCCACTTCAGTTTGGCAATTCTTTCGGCTATGTCGGCTACTTTAGTGCGCCTGCGGATCTCAGCATTTCTGATTCGATCTCGCAGGGAAACTCCAAGTATAGCCCTTTCCATTGCTCTTTGAGTGACCTTGAGCCGCCTGATAAGGCCCATAGTGAGCGACCACGTCTCTGTTCCGTAAGTCATCACTGGCAACACTCACTGGTCGAAGAGTTTCGACTTGAGACACTGCGGTATTTGGGGCGAGAAGATATTACATAGCTTCCCGAACGCTGCCCAGCCGAGTTGGATTCTACGACTGACCTCCTTTTCGAAGTTGGACCTACCTAGTTGCATGGTCTGTCCAAGGTAAATATAGTTCTCTACAACTTCGAGTGCAGAGTCTCCAACCTGAACTAGAGTGGGTGTAACATGGATGTTCGACATGATTTTCGTCTTATCCATGTTCATTTTCAGACCCACTTGTCGACTCTACTGAGGCAATCGAGCATTGTATCGAGATCGTCAAGGGTCTCTGCCATGACTACTATATCGTCTGCAAATCTAAGGTGGGTGATGTAGGTACTCGCCATTGACATTGATGCCAAAGCCTTCCCAGTCCAGAAGTTTGAAGACATCTTCCAATGCAGCGATGAACAGTTTCCGAGATATGACGTCTCCCTGACTCACGCCTCGCTGCAATTGAATAGGTTTCAGTTTTAGAGTTCTGGTCCTGAAGTCGGACTGACATGGTGGCGTTTTCGTACAAACACTTTGACACCTGGACATACCGATAGTCAATTTGGCACATTTGAAGAGACCTCAGCACGACCCATGTTTCGATAGAATCAAAGGCTTTCTCATAGTCCACAAACGCTAAGCATAATGGCTGGTTATACTCCTCGGTCTTCTGTATTACTTGCCGCAGCGTATGTATGTGGTCTATGGTATTGTAGCCTTTTCGAAAACCGGCTTGTTCGGGAGGCTGGAAGAGCACATAAACATGCAAAATTCATAGGAAAAGTTTAAACTCTCCATACTTAGGACAGACCATGCATTCTGTACGGGTGGCAAAAAAAATCCTTATCCACTAACTGGCGGGCTATCGCCTAATTCGCCGGTCACCGTAATCGGCGTTCAAATAGATGTAGGTTAAAAATTAATAAAGCATTTGTTCAATCGGCTTCAACGTTGAAAATTGATTCCGGACCATTTAAGACGTCACATGTGTTCATTGAAGGCGATTGAACGAATGATTTAATGAATAGATGAAGGTTAAAAATTACTAAAGCATTCGTTCAATCGGCTTCAACGTTGAAAATTGATTCCGGACCATTTATGACGTCACATGTGTTCATGGAAAGCGATTGATCGAATGATTAGGTCATTTTAACCTTCATCTATTTGAACGCGACGTTTAATTAGTTCAGTTTCATGGGTACATATAAGTTACGTTTACCATTTAGACTACACCACCTAGTTAAATTATTTTTGTTAGAAATAAATGTGAAGTTAAACTTTTATTTACATATTTTACAGGTATTTTTATGTTTTAATGTTATCTTTCAAACATTGTTCGTTGTTAAAATATAGGGTAGCAGTCCTTAAAGTTATATGTACCTAGAACAAATTTATAGCTGCGATTAATAACTCTTGTTACGAATCCAAGTTGAAAATAAATCTAAGATCCTTTATTATTATATAAAATAATAATAAAATTAATATTATTATCACCTCATATCAGCCTGATATCGTCCACTGCGGGACATAGGCCTCCCTCAAAGGTAACGTTGCCATTTCGAGGGGTATCCCATGCCGAGCGTGGTAACTACGGCAACGTAGTCACCGCGCTCGGCATAGGAGTTGGCCAAATATTATTATAGCTGCAATTCATAGAAAGCTTTCAATAAATATTCAATACCCTTACTCTTGTCATGTATTTAAGTTAGAAATAAATCAAAGTTATTTCATTTGTTCTAATGCCAGAGAGTAACTTTGTAAAATAGTTGACGTAATATTTTTTTTAATTACTAGACAAACTCATTCCGCCATTTGTGTGCCTACATTTTCAGATATGGGAGGGTTTAATAGGCTTAGTAAAGTTTTGAAAATAATTCGCCTACCTACGAACGAATATTTGCTCTCAAACAGAACGAAACGTCGTCGCCGCGTCATAATGGGCGAGATGTATGACGTCATCATGTAATTAAACCGTTCGTATGTTAAGATTTTTCTGCACATCTTTTTTTTAACAACGCCCGCATTAGGGAATCTAATCCCTGTGTCGCGGAGTACTTAGAAACATATAATAGACTGACACAAATTAAGTCCAGACTCAGAATAACTATTTATGGGTCATACAAATAGTTGTCCGGCGCGGGACTCGAACCCGCGACACGAAGCGGCGAGGCGACTGTCTTAGCCGTTGCGCCACACGTGCAGTCCCTTAAAAATACTCAAGTCATTCAGTCAATTTTATAGGTCGCATAAATATTTCTTCTCTTCCGTCTTAATAATAAAACTATAACTATTGTATAGGGTGTCTACTGTCTACTAGGGTATAGAGTTTCTATGCGTAAATATACTGGTATAAAACACTTAAATATTAACATAACTATGGATAAATAATTTCACGTAACTATGGCATATAACATATGGCTTCTTTTACTCTTATGTATTCTTGACATAGCTGGGTTGGCCATTCGCTTATGAAACCTAATAAATATACAAAAAAAATAAGTAATTTTATATGCTGTCTAGTCAAACAGTAGTAGTAGTAGAATATATCTAAATGCAATATTTCTTTATTGCTAACAATGTTACTAGAATTAAGTTAGTTTGTAAATTAAATGCGTAGTATTTGTTACATTATACTTGTGCTGTTTCACTCATAGTTTTTAATCATGATCAATGTTGATATCCCGAATATTATAAGTAAAGTATTTTTTTTACGATAGACGTAATCTCTTTATTGTGCACCAATAGGCGTAACAATTAATCCAACATCTATACTCACAAACTTTCGCATTTAAAATATGACAAAGAAAGAAAGAACAGTTTAGTTATTATTAATTCATTAAAACTATTGTTTTTTTAAATGATATTATTAAATAATGAAGTTAACGATGCTACCTGCATTTTGAATACCAAAGTGGCGGTACGATTTGGCTGCTGTTCAGAGAATGAAACAATTATTTACTCCAATTCTCTTGAACTAGACTCCAATGAAATAAAATTAATTTTTCAGGGACTTTAATAGAATTAATGAGTGGTGCCCAACTGTTTTTATATGGAAATTATACATACAGTTTCCACTGCATCTCGAAACATGGCAGTCGTTACAGATGTTCATCTCGTTTAACTCGCAGCTGCCTCGCTAAAGTATTGATAGATAAGAACTTGAAAATAATCGACGGTATATTTGAGCACTCTCATAATCCACCTATGTATATTATAAATAGTTACGAACGGTATACGAGAGTATATTTTAAAAATAGGTAGGTAAAACTAGATTAACAATTTTTTGGATTGCTTTATTTATGGGTAATATTGTTTGACAGATTATTATTATAGCGACACTTTGACAGATTATAGACAGATTCACACATAGTTGAGTTATACCGATTGGATAGGAAAGAATATACCGATAGAAACCGGATAGATGTCTACTATCCGATTTCTATTGTCAGTCTCAACATTTCTAAATTCTCGCATAAGTGTACAACACATGAGACAGCTAATCTCTCGCGTTTCTGCATGTTCTAGAAGTTTACAGTTACCTATAATTACCAAACATTCTTGTTATATTCGAAATACATATGTATGTTCCGTCTGTCTGTCCACGAGCTATATCTTATAAACCGTAATTTGTATATAGTTGATTTTTTTACAGAATTTGTAGATATATGTTTATTTTGCCGCTAAAAGCAAACGTCATTTTTTAAATGTTTTTTGTTTTTAGTAAATTTGGCATTTGAGGAATTGAGAAAATACACTATGACAACCAATAATAAAAATACAGTTAAAAATAAAAGAGATCCCATATAAAATAGTGTTTTGAATCATTACAATACAAGGAAATCTCAAATCTATAGTGCATAATTGTAAATTATATCGCTATACGAAACTATTTACAAAGTATTCGCACTTGGATTGGCAATTTTTCCAATTCAAGTGCGATTCGATATACTTTGTACTATATTCTTTGGTTTTATTCTCACGTCGTGCTTGTCTTGTAAGTACAGTCGACAAAGGATATATATACCTACACATTTATAGAAATAGTGTAGTGTGCATGTGGTTCACATACACACATAGTTACCGCTGCAACTCGAAAAGTGGCACGCAATATCTTACGCTTATCTCGTTAAGCAGTAAGACTAATATTAATTCCAAGCGAATTACTGAGAAATCATAGTTATGTACCTAGTATAGGTACCACCCTTATTATTGGTTAAATACTTTAATTGTATTTATACTTACAGGTACGATGATAGAATTAGTTAGTGGCGCCCAAGTGTTCATGTATAATAACTACACATACAGTTACCACTGCAACTCGAAACGCGGCAAAAGGTATCGATGTTCATCTCGCTTAAACAATTGCATCGCTAAAGTGTGTGTTGATGATAATTTGAATATAATTGACGGTATATTAATCCACTCACATAAGCCACCCATGTACGTGCAAATCAGCGAAGGTAAATACTTGAAAGTTTAAAACAATATTAGTTATCAGTCTATAATATTGTATGTACATATTTTATAAATTTGATATTAATTAATAAACTTATTAAAAACTTTTTTAGTACTGTAGTTACCCTCCTGTGTTTCCTTATCTTCTGGTACGCCTGCTCTGCGCGATGCTTATGTAAATAAAAATCATTCATTCATATGTAAGTAGAGATGTTGTGAGAACAAGACTTGTATACGATTTGTCTCTTGCTCAAACAACATCTCTGTATTTTCATGGCAGACCTGTTAATATTTAACTAAAGTATAAGTTTTGACTGGACGTGTTGCGCATCGGCTAAGACAGCCTCGCCGCTACGTGTCGCGGGTTCGAGTCCCGCGCCGGACAACTATTTGTGTGACCCATAAATAGTTGTACAGAATCTGGATGTAATATCCGTCTATTATATGTTTGTAAAGTACCCCGCGACACATTAGATTCCTTAGTGCGGGCGTTGTCTTTAAAAAAAATGTAATCTGTACTCATACTGTCTTCTTTTATCTTCAAAATATATTTAATTGCGGGTATTTTCTTTTTTCAATTGGCTAAATAAAAGAATGTTTCAGAAATCTTTAAAATGAATTGTATAAATTTAAAAATAAAAGAGTTCTGTACTTTCAGGTATGATAATAGAGATAGTCAGTGGTGCTCGACTGTTCATGCATAAGCAGTACACGTACAGTTACCACTGTCAGTCAAAACGCGGTTACCGGTACAAGTGTTCGTCCCATAAGAAACATAACTGCCGTGCTAATGTTTTTGTTGATAACCAATTGATTATAATACAGGGTAATTTGTTTCACACACATGAACCACCGCGTTATATTTTACAACATAATATAGGAAAGTATGTGAAAATATAAGAATATTAATAAACTACTTCGTCACCCGGGTTCGAATCCCGCGCCGGACAACTATTTGTGTGACCCGTGAATAGTTGTCTTGAGTCTGGATGTACAGACGCCAGCACATCCAGCTAGCCCAATCTGTCAAATTTCTTTTATAGATTTTCCACTTCTCACAAAAGCATAAGGTTCTCTTTCAATTGGGTCATTTGACAGATTGGGATAGCTTGATGTGCTGACGTCTGTACTTTGTGTCCATCAATTATAAGAATGTGATAAATGTTTCTAAGTACCCCGTGGCACAGGGATTGATATCCCTAGGCCGGGCTTATAAAAACCATAAATTGTAAGAGACCGTCGTAGTGTCGGATCATATGAAAGCCTATTTAGCCAAATGTAAAAGATGGTTTGGTTGAGAGACGTGCACTCCATACGAAGACGTAAACCAAAAAAAAACGTGATAGTAAAAACAATTTCGCCGATAAATTTTCCCGGTCTATTGTTATATTATACTATATGTGTTACTCAGTACCAAGATCTATTTCTGCTTCAAAGGCAACGTGCCGCGTTGTGCATTGGTAGAGATATTTGTAAAGTTACGAGTTCCCGCACAGTATAACTAAGTTACTGTGCGACTCATATATGGTATTTGGTTTTGTGTGCGAGAAAAACAAGGTAATAAAAGAAATAAAAAAAAATAATCTAACCTGAAACAGAGAGTATTACACTAGTGTATTTGGTCTTTATCAATTCTAAATGCTTTCAATTTAGGATATCTAGCGCAGCACTATATAACCCATTGTACCCGGTTCCTGGTACACACGGCTATATATCAAGCTATATTTCCAGTATAAGCTGATCTCGAATTGTATAGGATTTCCATGCAAAGAGAGGTCATTATATTGGAAATGTATAGCTTGATATGTAGCCGTGTGTAACAGGGTTGAATAGTGCTGCGCTGCTAGCACAAACATAGGGGTGGATAGGGAAGGGACAATTTATTCTTATTACAATTTTGTTCCCGTTCCTATTTACCCGTTGTTCACTTAACACCTAGTTATTTATTATTAGATATATGTATGTAAATCTTGTAATTTTTTGTATGAATAAATGAAGTTGGAATAACGCGTTTCACTACGAGTTGATCTTCATTGTACTCAAGTTTCTATCTACCAATTCGATAGTATATAGGTGAAATCAATATATAATATAATTACATAAGTTGTGGATATAATCAGCACATAGTTTCAGTTTTCCAAGACATTAAAATAAATAAAATCACAAAATGTAATTTACATTATGAATATAATTATAATGCTATTACTAATTACCATTTTTACTTTTTTTATCATTTGAAAAAAAAAAAGTTTATTAGTAACAGCATTATAATTATATTTATAATGTAATATACATTTTGTGATTTTGTTCATAACTTTTGAACAAAATCACAAAATGTATATTACATTATAAATATAATGCTATTACTAATTAACATTTTTATCATTTGTCTGGTTAAAAACCCATTCGACAAATTAGTTTTATTTTGTTTATTTCATGTCGAAAGACAATTAAATTGGCAAGTTTTAAATTGGTTACATCATCAACCTGATATCGTCCACTGCTGGACATAGGCCTCCTCCAAAGGTTATCATTTGGAGGGTATTGCCACAGTCACCGTTGGCATGCGAGTTGGCGCCCGCAGTTAGTTGAGAACTAGTACACAGGTGGCATTGCTGCCCGTCTACCTGCTGTATCCCTTAGTCACCTTTTACGACACACACCATATGGCCCTGTTATTCTTTCTATGCCGGAAACCACACGGCTAAGGCTGGAAAGTTCAGTTGGTTAGTTTTAAGATAAACGCGTTTAATGCAGGAGGCGTGTCACAATGGCATGCCCACTGCTGCGTCACCATGGATTTTTTATGGCATCTAGCCTATATAACGAATCCGTATTAACAATGTTTGTATGCATATCTGGCTCCGTATTTGGTTTTACAAACTCGTGAATTATCAATATACGCTTTTTATTAAACTAACTTTTTTTTACAGGTGAAGTTATACAATTATCCAGTGGTGTTCAACTGTTGAGGTACCACGGGTACACGTACAGCTTCCACACCCAGAATAAACGTGGCCACACCCGGTACAAATGTTCTTCTCGTATTAAACACGACTGTCGAGCGAATCTTGTCGTTGACGAGAATATGAGGATCCTCAACGGGAAGTTGGAGCATTATCATGAAGTTCCGTATTACGTTCAACTACCTACTGGATTTTATACTAGAGTACCAACAAATTAAATACAAAATATCAATAGAATAATAATTAGGTCATTAATATGTAATCAATAGTATGATAACAGATGATTTACACATTTTATCCCGCCCTGGTACAGACAGCACATCCAGCTACCACAATCTGTCAAATTTCTTTTATAAATTTTTAAGTTTATCACATAAGCAAATACAAGAAATTTGGCAGATTGGGGTAGCTTGATGTCCTGGCGTCTGTACAAATTATAAATACACTACTTTATGTAAGTGTTAATGATATATTATAATATTATAAATTTGAACTAGAAATATAGTTACATAATTTTTTTTTATATTCTTTCACTATAAAAGGAAGAAATTGTAGACATATTTAATATCTTAGCACTTCCCATCAATTATGTGAAATCTACACTTATTTCTTGTAATATTGTTATGTGAAAATTAAATTATAATATATAACATAAGTGTTTCTTTAACTACTCGTAAAAAAAAACTTGTGTGTACTTATGCACACGCGTTAGAAGTTATACTTCTTAATATACAACTTGAACATAGTTATCAATTTTCATACCACCTAGAACTAACGTCATGCTGTTATTTTTAAGATGCGCGCGCGGAGGCGCGCGCATCGTAAAAATTCACTGTCATACCACCTAGAACTAACTTCATGCTGTTAAATTTTTTGGTGTCGGTGTGCCCGCGCATCTTAAAAATTCACTCTCATCATTTTTCTCCATCGCGCCAAAAGAAGTATAACTTCAAAAACGATTCATATTTCATTTTCATTATATATTCAAACATGACAGTACGGTAAAAGGCAGTTACAGGGCCTATAAAGTCCGTATACATTTTAATAATCTTACAACCAAAAATCTTACAACAAAAAACATATGACTATTTAAAAACCACGGGGGTATGTCCAGATTGCCCATTAAAACATTCTGCACGTAATTAATTATTCTTGAATCGGAGTCTACTTACGCATTATTTTTTAATATCATAAAAAAACCTACATTATTACGATATCAGTCACTCTACAAGAAGAGTTACATGTACATAAATCCCATTTCTTTGGGTCTAAAAGTTCTCGAACTGGTCAGAAACCGACCGGACGGGCTAAGTACTTAGACTTAGGTGTCAGGCCATTCATTTCGGAGCGTGTCCATGCTATGAGACGCCGTTCAGGTTCCAGCTGTCGACATAAGATAAAATAGATGCCAGATAGGCTTGCCAGAGCGGCATGGCTAATTTGACAACAACCACCAGTCTAAACGATAAGATGGAGAAATGAAAATAGGTCTATGGAAGAAAATCTAAACTTTGAGGATGCCTGGAAGAGATCACATTTAGTGATAAGGCCGCTTATTATACAACTGTGTGACGCATCCTTGTTTCTTGCATTTTATTTTACTTAAAATAAAGAGTTATCTTATATATTGGACAAAGACGTACAAATATTGGTATATTTTCTCAATATCAGTAGTTTATCAGAAATTGAAGGTGTTCTTTGGTACCAGAAATAAGTGGATTTGGGAGATTGTGAGGGAAGATCTGTGATTATTTGACTATTTATTAGATTAATTATATTTTCATAACATAACAATTAATGCATACTGCATTGGTTAAAAAAATATAATACACTCCATATAAGTACTAGTACTATAATTTAAATTTACTGACTATTTAAGCTTAGAAAATAATATGCCATCTTTTCTTAATATAAAATGGTCTATGAATTTAATAAATATTGTTATTTCAAACATTATTAATTTTTAAGTTTTATTTTATTTTACAGTCAAGTTCATTACAATGCAAGGATCGGGCAAAAAGTTTTTAATGTTAAATAATTATACGTATAATAAACAGGGAAAAGAGCGCAAATCTGGCACTAGATGGAGTTGTACGCGTACGTCGAAATGTCACGCGCACCTGATAGTTGCTAATGGCTGTATCATCCACGCTAATGAAGACCATAGTCATAATCCTTTAAGATACCATATATCCGCGGATGGCACATATATTAGGATTTAGTTGTGATTTTCAATGATGTCTAGGTTTTTAGGTACATTTTTTTAAGCATATTACTTTCCGTAAATCCATCTGCACAAAAAGGAGTATTTATTATGTTTGTGTATATGTTTCTTTATTACGGTATTACTTCTAAACCCTTATGCCAATTGAGATGCCTGCGCCTATTTTTAGGAATATATTTACTATCAACTGTTATTTGCACAACAACAGTACATATAGGGCTTACGCATGAACAGTAAATCTTGGTTATCATGTTCTTTCTGTCACCTTGATCTTTATAACCGCGCCATCTAACGGACCTCTAGGAACATAATTAGTATCCCGGAGTACCCAAAGGCTAGAATTAGTTGAGGAAGACCATTAACATTCGTTGTAATGTTCCTTTTTTTATTTATTTTATGTACACACACATAAAGTAGGAAACTAATACAAAATTAAATGGTAGTACATAAGTAGCTATTTTGTTTACTTGACTTTCACATCTGCGCCATCTATTGGATCTTAACATGCATGTGTATTAAATTTGAATTTTTAATGCATTATTCGCAATGCAAAGAGTTAATCTAATTTCAAAAATGAGAAATCAAAAATTTAATCGTCCGGCGGGTCTCGACCCCGGATAGGTAGATGGTGCAGGCTCGAGACCCGCCAGATGATTAAATTTTTGATTTCTCATTTTTGAGATGCATGTGTATATAATAAATACGATTGAATAAACTGTAACTGTAAATAAATGGCTTTTATATTATTTTTTATTACAGTGAAATTCATCACAATGAATGATAGTGGAAAACAATTTTTAATGAAAAATGAGTATACGTATTACAAACAGATGAGGCTCAAAAGTGGCACTAGGTGGTACTGTAACCGAGTTACGGGGAGCGGGAAGTGTGCAGCATATCTTATCATTTCTGACTATGGCGAAATTATTAAGGCCTCCGAAATCCATAATCATGAACCTTATAAATATCATATAACACACAATGGTACATACATTATAATATAATTACCTGTATTAAAACTTTGATTTTTCTGCCATTGTATCGTCAACTTTGATAAGTGTATCTAATAAAAGATTGAAATTTAATTAAGCACCACATTATAAAAGATATAATGTGTAACACTATTGTACAGGGATAGTTTCGCCATACCTCAATCCTCTAAAAAACCCCATATATTATAATACTAGCTATGCCCGCGACTCCGTCTGCATATTTTGTAACGACTCCGTAAATATTAAATATCTCTAATATTTCGTCTCTTGTCCTAAACTCATTCACACACACATTCACTAAACCTTTCATATTTCCATACAAACTGTCATCTTCTATTCCCTATTGATAACGGGAACTCCATTTTAATTTATTATCAATACTTGTATGTTGATGATAAACTGAAATGGATTTTGTAAAAACTTTGACATTAATGGGCGGAAAACAGCCAAATAATTATTTTTCAGGACGTTTTTGATCAATACTATATGGTTTATCTTTTATTGTAAAAATATATTTCAAATAATGTCGAAAATCGCACCTAAAATGTTTAAAACAATAAATTTAGAAATATCACTCAGTTTAAATGTTGTGCATATGTTAAGAAAATTCTTTTGTTGTGTACATTTTTCATAAAATTTACATTTTGCCCGCAAATAATGACTTATTACTAATTATTATAATTTCGCCCAATATTAAACCCGTTTTGGTAGTTTTCTGTTCACTCTTGACCAGTAATTATTTATTATTATCTTATACGAGGGAAATTACCGTGTGCTACGGTAAAATTGGGCGTTGTTACCCTCACAAGTATTATTTGATCACCGGATTTTAAGCTTACAATTAAGATGATTTCTGTAAAAATATTCAAATATTACTTTATTTTATTAATGAGTCTTTATTTTTAATTACAGTTAAGTTCATAAGAATGAGATTTAATCAAAAGCAGTATTTAATGAGAAATAACCATGTTTATTTTAAACATATGCAGACTAAAAAAGGGACTAGGTGGTACTGTACAAGAGGTGCGGGAAGTAATAAATGCAAAGCACACCTTATATTATCGGACTATGGATACATTGTGAAATCATCAGAAAACCATAATCATGAGCCGTATACATATCGTATAACATCGAACGGCGATTACATTAAAATTTAATTGTGAAGTAACCATTTTGTTTTTATTTATTTTTTTGAAATCCTATAATAGGGTTAACGGTAGAAGTTGACATAAAGTCATTGAAAAGGCCATATGCGTCCTCCTTGCGACTTCCTCTCTTAGTATATCTTTTTATAGTGTGTCGAGGGTGTGTGCGTGTGAGTATGGAAATTGGAGCAGACAAGCATTGTGCGCGCAGTCGTTTGTATAAACTTAATACTAAATGGGTGTTCCCCCATTATTACCGATTTCAAAACAAAAGAGTCTTTGAGTTATCAATTTGTCTGTATGTTACCTTTTTATTTTGTTAGTTCTTCTTTTGAAAAAAAATTAATCATTCTTACTTTTAGTCTTTTTATTACAAAGAATGATTTAGAGGGTTCCATATATTTAATCAAATCAGTTCTTATAAAGAAAAGTTTTAGTAAGATTTTATTGCCGCTATTATTGTTGTAAACCACCCATAATTTAAGTTATTTAATCCCGTGTATGATAGAGCTTCATTTATTCTAACAAATATCATAGAATATACTAAATGTTGGTAGAAATGAAATAGAAAGTACCTAAATTAATGAATTAAAAGTTGCAATCTTATAATTTGATTAAGAATAACAGCACGTACTTCAAAGTTTGGCAACAAGAACTTTGATAATTATTTTTTTAAATATATTTATGGAATAATAATTGTATATAATATATTATATTATGAGTTCTTTGGTAAGTTAATATTTATTCCTGAACAATTTACAATTGTATTTAAATGTATTAAATAAAAAAAATAGTAATAACTGTTTAAAGAAATAGAAACAAACACAATTTACATATTGCTTTTTATTCTATCCTCTGTCTCTTAGGGTCTTTATTAAGTTGTCATAAAGTTCAGGCCTATGAAAAGACGTAATCTAATTTTTTTAGTTTTTTCTGAAGAATCCATTTTCTCATTTCATTTTACACATATTTAGGTATTATCTGGAAACAGTAACTTAGATAGTTTACTAACTTAATTAAGACTTAAATAATGCACATTCATCCAACTGCCTATGGAGGTTTTCTGTAGGTTAACCCGGGTTTCGCTTCCCGCGCTAAGTGTTCATCCGGTGTAATAATTTGATTCGAGGGCCTGCTTTTTTGAGGAACTTCAGAAAGTAAAGACCTCGATACCGGTTGTCATGATGAAATCTATGGCAATCGTAACGGGTAGTCAGAAGCCTAATAGAAATTGACAACTGGACTCACCTGGTCTAGCCATCTTGGTTACTTGTTCTCTCTAGAATTCGCCACACCAATAGAAATGGGATAAGGTTAAGGCAGCATCCTCAGAATGAAATGTAACTACAATTAAATTCATTACGTGTTAGCTTAATTTTATGTGTATTTTTTTTTTGCTTACAGTGAGACTTATAAAGATGATGCCAAGTGGGAAATCATATTTATTGAGAAATAACCATACTTACGCCAAACACTACGACCTTAAGGATAAAACGAGATGGCGTTGTAATCGTTTTGGTTTTGGTAATGCGAAATGTACGGCGTATCTAATAGTATCGGATAGAGGAGAACTCTTAAAAGGCTCAGAAAATCATAATCATAGTGCTCATAGGTATCAAGTTTCTTTGGATGGTACATGTATTAAAATTAGCTAATGACGTCATAGTAGTATAAGAAGTTTATTTGCGGTAAAACCGCGGTATCTCACCAATATTTGCAACTACGAAGATGCAAAAATATCTTTATTCGCGCCATTGCTAAGTGAACTGCCAATGTTATAGCAAATTAAAAACAAATGTGATGGCCGCGATAGAAAATAGGGTAGTACTAATATTCGAACTGGAACTATGTCATCATATCACGATGGATTATCATACGCTAAATAATAAAGGCGGAAGGAATTCGCAGGGTAGAACAGGTGACTGCAGGGTAAACGTATTATTATTTCAACTAGATATACGTCATGCAAGAATATGTTGGTTTAAACCACTACCAAAATTACCTGTTATACGCCAATTAATAAAAATGGGATGCGGATGGAAGAACAGGTGACTCCAGGGTAAAATTACTAAAATTTCAACTAGAAATACGTAAAGCAAGAATATGTTTTATTCACACCATTACCCTAATTAACTGTAATACGCCAAGATATAAAAACGGCTGGGTTGGAGAAGGTAGAACAGGTGACTCCAGGGTAAAAATACTAATATTTCAACAGGAATTATGTAAAGCAATAATATGTTTATTCACACTAGTACCAAAATTAACTGTAATATGTACACGAAGATATAAAAATTACTGGGATGCGGATGGTAGAACAGGTGGTTCCAGGGTAAAAATACTTATATTTCTACTGGAAATACCTAAAGCAAGAATATGTTTCTTCACACCATCACTAATTTATCAACACATTTTTATACGTTCTATAATAACAAAAAAGACAACCGCACTCATGAACGCACCACCCTCCGGTACGCGGATCAGCGTTTTATTGTCAACCAAACTTATCTCAAGCCGGCTCATTCGCGCGTGAAAGAGAACTTTATTATACAGTGCGCACGCAACCCTTAACCGCACAACGGAGCGCTATGCGTTCTCCGCCTAAAATCTGTAGTCATTAGCAGTTGAATGTATTCATAACTATATAGTATTAAAAAATAATACAACAATAAAATATTGGTGTTACATGTGTACTAACTAGTTTTCGTAATACCTTAGTAATATTTTTAAACCAATGTGTCATTTTCTTAACACCATTTCTAAATTTCACCTCATTCAATCCTTTTCGGTGCTATTTTCTTAGCTTGTAGTATTTTTTTCCCTTTCGTGACGTTATGTGAACAGTACCGATCAGTATTTATATATTTTTTTCAGTGAAATCTATAAACAAGCCATCAAAAGTGAACAAAATCTCATCGAAGGACCACAATTACTGCATGGCGAGAGTCGTCAACATGGCTGTAAAACGCCCTCCCACTAAAAATAAGATTCGCTGTGCTTATTTGTCGGCGACAGAGAATTGTGAGGTCTTAAAGGCTATAGATATCCACACTCATGCACCGATCAAATCATCTTTTTGTAGTCCTATTTTTACTCCATCGGAGGATCTGAGCATTAAAAATAGCCCTTAAACTTGTTATATTTAGTGAAACGTTTATAAATGAAGAGCTCGATTTACCCATGACAATATTTTTGCCAACTTAGAGATGGTAAAACTGGATTCCAGACAAACGTATAGAGGCAAAAACCTTGCACAAAATATTATCCTATATCCTGTCAACATTATGAGGTACAACGTAATTAGGTTGGGTTGGAGATCTTCTTCAGAACGAATATTACGGAGCGCACAATAGAAATGTTGTTCAGCCTGTGTAGATCGAGCTCTTTACCCTTAGCCAAGCAATGGACTATGTGAAACACCGTCAATTTATATTCTTATCACTTTGATATAAGGTTCGAAATCAATGAAAAAGACATGTGACCCGGGCCTGGCTAAGGGATGAACATAATGTATCACTATAGTTCTTTTGTGGAGTTTTATATGTCGAACTGTTTTTATGTCGAACTAGTTCGTGGTGATTATTGTGATTGATAAAATTATTACGAGGCTGACAACACTCAATTTTATCGTTTAAGGTCAATCCCGCCCGTAAACGCAATTTGAAAAAACACCGGTACAAAAACTTAGATGCGTGCCGAAAAAAATAGTTTACACATTAATGGCAGCAAAGATTATATTAGTATAAAAGGAATATTTATATTGAGTGCAAATGTTTCGAGATTCTTTTGTTTGAAGCATTGAAGCCTTACTATTAACTTATTATAGAACCTAGCGGAGGTTCTCTAGGAGGGATGTTTTACAATAAGTACGAGTAGTTGAGTGATGTGTGTAATATCAATGATGTTATTTAAAATTGAGTATTTACACAACGTTATTGATAAAAAAATATTGAAATCACCCAAAACAAAGCAAAATATAATATAGTTATTTTTTTGGCTATATAGTTTCGCTGTTGTCAGCCCCTTAATAGTCGGATGCAAAAATGGCGAACCACCAAATACAATTTAATTACTAAATTGGGTATTAATTATCCTTTCGATTATCCATTCGAGAATCACAATGTTGATAAGAACATACACCTAATAATATCTGCCGTACAATCACTAGATTGCCATAACAGAACAATGAGATATTAAGGTAAATGTCACTTTAATACCATATCTTAGAGTAGCATTTACTATGACAAAATTTCATTTATAACGGCTCTTTTCTTCGGCGGTAAGTATATTCACGGCAGATATTTCTGGTGTATAACTATATATCGAATAGAAGTATAATCCTGGCCAAAACGTTTTTATTAGTCGTAACTTCATGGCAAGTCGTAAATTATTTTTTAAAGAATAAAAGCTATCCAAATTATTGCGATTTAATTCGTAGCTTTCCTACTAATATCAATTTTTAGAATTACACATTTAATAATTAATATTTTTATATATGATACAAGTTACTCATATTTTAATTTGTTTCAAGTTTTATATGGTGGTTTTGTTTTGGCCTGTTTTTTTCGTTTTGAAGAGTATTCTAGTATGTTTAAGTCTCTTTTTTGCACTTTTTTTTCTTTTGATATCGGGAAGTTTTAAAGTTTTATTTTGTGTCTTATTACTAGTGAACAGATATAAAAGTAATTGCATAATAATAGATGTTGAAAATATATCTGTGTGATTACTGAACTTATTGCTTTTATTAATTATGCCTTCCCAATGAATTGTATATCTATGTAATTTTGTAATAATTTTACGTATGAATATTGGGTGTACGGTATGGGTGATATTAGGTTTGTTTCTTTATGTGTATTTTTCTTCAACTGTTAGTGGCAATATATTGCGACTATATACTAAACTCTATTGGTTTCTAATAAAATTATAAAACCAATAAATTAGAAATATCTTGGGATATCGTAGGACATTATTCATACACGGCCATCTGATCCCAAACTAACAGAGCTTACTGTGGAAACCAGATAACTGTTATACTACATATACTACTATTCTTTTGTAAATACATACAGATAATTACACCAAGACTCAGGACAATATCTGTCCTGGGTGGGGTTCGTGGGTTCGATACCCACGAAAAGCAAGCATTTGCCGGCGTGAAAAGCAAGCATTTGCCAACCACGCCAACAGGTCCGTCAAATATACCTAAGTCAAAGTCAAAAATCATTTATTCCGTAAAAAAATTACATTTATGTGGAATCGTCATATTTTTTTACCCTACCGTGCAGTGCATGACGTGGCAGCTACTGAGAAACACTGCCAGAAAACTCAGTAGGAATCCTTTTTAAAAATAAAATAAAATAAAAGCCTAAACCAAGCATATGTGACAAAATATTTATTTTGTGGTTAAAAAGTTAATATTTTTTCCAACAGGGATAGGTTTTTAATTGTTCGGATTATTGAGGAAAAGGCAGAGCTCCTAAAACATTGCTATTGGGTATTTTGAGTACCCCATACTGAGGCACCATATGAAAAATAGCATCTTATAATTAAAGTTGTTACTAATGCAGATCTGTTTTGTTTTATTTTGTATGTTATATAATTGTGAGTTTGTCCGCTGTCTGTAAATAAATTAATATAAATAATTAATAAACATCGGCAAAACACATTGAAAAGTTATATTTTTGAATATTTATTAAATCATAGTTTTTATTATTAACTATGATTTCATTTATTATTTTTACCATTTTAAATTTTTAACGCCTTAAATGCGTTAAGAAATATCGCATGGATTGTATAAATTCGAAGTATCAGTACCACGGTGCGGTGGCGGAGTGGTTAACGCACATGGGGCCGGATGCCCGTGGTCGTGGGTTCGATTACCACCCGCACTTCAATTTATACAATTCATTTAAAATATATCTGAAAAATGCTTTATTTTCCAAGAATTTGAAATGTACGGTTCTAGAATAGATGTCGTTGATTTTAATTATGTTACATTGCTAATATTTTCAATTTTAGTAAAACTGGTGAAAATGCCTAATAAGAAGCAGTATTTAATCAAAAACAATTACAAATACTTCAAACATTTGGAACTTAAATCTGGCAATAGATGGGCGTGTACGCGAAATGGTGTGTCTGCGAGATGTAAAGCGTATTTAATCGTTTCGCACGATGGTTATATAGTGAAAGCTTCGGAAAACCACACTCATGATCCGTATAATTTCCATGTAACAATGGAAGGCGAATATATTAGAATATAACGAGATAAATAATTACAACTACTGTAGTCAATAGAAGTTACATTATGGTACCACATTTATGGCAATAGATGGGCTTTTACACGAAATGGTGTGTCTGCGAGATGTAAGGCGTATTTAATCGTTTCGCATGATGGTTATATAGTGAAAGCTTTGGAACAACACACTCATGATCCGTATAATTTCCATGTAACAATGGAAGGCGAATATATTAGAATATAACAAGATAAAGAATTACAACTTTATCGTTTCGGACGTCGGACGATTGTGTTTTGAGAGTTCCGGAAACACACGACATGTACAGACACCAGCTCATCCAGATACCCCAATCTGGACAAATTTCTTTTATAGATTTCCTACTTTATCACATAAGCGTAAGGTTGACTTTCAATTGGGGAAATTTGACAGATTGGGGTAGCTTGACGTGCTGGCTTCTGTACAATTATGTAACAATGCGAATAGAAGAAAATAAAGTATTACTTCAAACAATTTAAACTTTATTTGTTTACACGAAATGTAATATCTGCGACATGTAAGGCATAGGCCCTCTACAAAGTGGATCGACGATCTAGCAAGGATCGCGGGATTTCGCTGGCACAAGACCGGCCATTGTGAAGATCCTTGGGGGGATGCCTTCGTCCAGCAGTGGACGTCTTTCGGCTGATATGATGATGTTGAAGGCATATGTGATAGTTTTGGATTATGGTTATACTTAGTTTCAAAAAAACACACTCGTGTTACTTTAATGAAGTAGAAAGTAAGCATTTTTACGTTTATAGTAACGTAATTAATAACTAAGATTTTTAACAATTAATTTGGAGTGTGGGTACTAATTAATTATTAGTCATCAAAAGGATTGATTTCCAAGATATTATGAAAGTTACACATAATAATTTTTGTTTCATACATCTGTGAATGTAACAAGTATCAACTTAAAAGATATATTATATTTGTTAATTTTTGCTATTAATTGTCATAATTTGTATTATTAACTGTCATTATTTAGCTGCGGTTTTCTTTTGTATATATTTCTGATTCAGCTGTACTTTTTTAATATTAATCCCCCATTCCACTGACTAAGTAGTATGACTATAGTGAAATGCGTATCTAGTAGGTATTATAGGTTGTTACGAGAATCAGAAAGTTATTTTAGAAATGCGTATAATTTTAGACCCATTTGGCTTAATTATATCAGTAACAAAATAGGTCCCAATCACAAACCACTTCAAGAGAAAAGTAATAATTTGATTTTGTCGATTCAGCACGTAGAAAGTTCTCGCCAGCCAGCTGAGAGTTAATGTCATCTTTTGTTTTTAGTGAAACTTGTAAAAATGTTTAATAATGGAAAGCAGTATTTAATGAAAAATAACTACACTTACTATAAACACTACAAACTTAAGACGGGTACTAGATGGTATTGTACACGCCATGGAAAAACGAAATGTAACGCATTTGTAATAATATCTGAAGACGGATACATCGTGAAGGCTGCGGAAAACCATACTCATGAGCCGTCTAAGTATCATATAACATCGGACGGGACATATATAAGAATATAAATTCAGAAGTGAGAACACCCGGCTACATATCAAGCTATACATTTCTAATATAAGCTGCCCTCTCATTGTATGGCAATCCTATACAACGCGAGATCAGCGTATACTGGAAATGTATAGCTTGACATGTAGCCGTGTGTACCATTAAAAACATATTTTATAACGGTTTCTCATTTAAATGTGTTGACGAAAAGCTACTTATTCCCATGTAATTTAAAGCCAAAACTTATTAACTAAAAGTGTTACGTAAGATAATTTATCTCATGGATTTCGTCTTCTTTATATATACAAAGCATTTGTAATTTACTTAAAAAGCTTATATAAAAAGTTTGCATTATATGCAATTCATTAATATTGGTGTTTCTTTTACAGTTCTTATAATATTTGTTATGTCAACGTTAATTTTATAATATAAAATGTAATTTATTTAATTTATTTGATAGTGAAGTGATTTTATAGGCGTAGATAATTATCTACGCCGATGATTATAATCATCATCTGTTATGTAGGTCCGATATTTCGATAAGTTACTAATTTAACTATCTGTAACACTATAATTCGCAGTGATTTCTGTTTCGTATTTATTAATAAGTATGCATTTATTCTTCAATTCCGAGTCATAATTTGAGTAAAATTTTTGAATAAAATGGTACCTACTGATGTCACAAGCGGCCTAGACTTTCATTAATAATTATTTTTTAGCTAAAGTTTAGTTAAACTTGAAGGAGAGGTTGCTCCCTCGGTCCACATATACATACAATTAAAATAACTATAGGTTGTGTTCCTGTGCATGTGCAATATTGACATAGCTCATCGGAGAGGTGGTTGGATCACGAAAGTGAGTGATGCAATAGTTTGCATCTATGGGCTAAGGTGACCGCTTCATCAGGTGGGCAGTGGATGTGCTTGTTTGCTGACTTGGTTGTATAATAAAACCTAAACAGTGATGTACTTTTTTTGATGTTTATATGTACGGTCGATTTTTTTTTGTGAGATTCGCGACTATATAAGGGAGTCGACGACAATATTTAATTATAGATGCCCCCACTTACAAATATCCTAGCCATAAATCAGGTACTCGATGGATATACAGGTTGGCCGAGGAGTTGACGTTCAAACGCAAAATTTAGATACTTTATGATGAGAAGTATCTTAATCACCCCCATGTATGTATGTTCTGCGATTTTGCGTAGTTTTCGAGATATTATCATATATTTTATCGTAAATTTTACCTTACGTTTTTTTGTGATAACTAATTAGCATAGTTTAACCTAACACCCTTAAAAGTATGGTTTAGCTAATCATTGCAGAACTGACTTGGAATTTATTCTAAAGTTCAAAATCAGGTTTTGAGCTCAGGACTCATAAATTTTCAAAATATCAAATAACGCTTAATTGTAGAACATACATGGGGGTGATTCGGATACTCCTCATCATAAAGTATCAAAATTGTACGTTTGAACGTCAACTCCTCGGCCACCCTGTATAAGTAACTGTATAAGTCGTACAAAATGACAGGCGTTAGTAGACCCAGACAATGGGCACATTAAAAACGATACATAAAACACAATCATCCAGATACTTTCGCCGGTCCGTAAGTGATCGGCGAGGTCCAGTAGGGTCGCAGTCAGTTATACATAGATGGTTGACCTGACCGCTAAAGTGTATAATTTCGAGCATCTACGTGCTTCGGATGGCACGTTAAGCTGTCGGTCCCGGTTGTAGCCATTAGGCAACAGTCGTTAAGCCATGTCAGAGGCCTACTGGGTGGCTTGAACAACTCTGACACTAGGGTAACCACTACCCTTACGATAAGTAAGTAAAGCATTAGTTTAGTTGGTATTGCATAGAATCTGAGGCATTTATCGATAATTATTCTCCTATTTCAGATAGTGATGTTAAAGTGATAATGATGAAAGCGAAAGGAACACGGATACCAAAAGAATATTTAATGAAAAACAATTACACATACTTCAGACAAACAAGACTTAAGACCGGTACTAGATGGTGTTGTACTCGAAATACGCATTGTAACGCGTATTTAATTGTATCGAACGACGGTGATGTTCTGAAAGCTATTGATAACCACACACATGAACCCTTTCAATATCATATCACCTCCAATGGCTTGTATGTTAGAATTTAAACAGATTTTTACTTATGCTACTAATACTGCTTCAACTGCCTCAGCGCCCCCGCCTTGTGGGTCCATCCCCACATAGGACACTTATTTGTACATACATAGACTCACGCCTGTTACCCAGAGGGGTAGGCAGAGACAATGGATTTCCATTTGTCATGATATTTGCTCACCTCTTATGCCTCGATTACTGTCATTATATTCTCCATACATGCTCGCCGGTTTAGGGTACTTCTGACCTGTTCACACTTATTTGTGTGAAAGATAAATTGCCAGTAACCGCCCACAGATTCGAACCCCACAGGGGGTGCCCTCTGGCGCGGGTACATAGTTTGTAGCTTAGTTAGACGTCAGGAGCCCTCGCTCACTACTCTAGTCCGGTGAAGCAGTGTAAGTCTCATAGGCTAACTGTATTAGTCATGTTAAAAAAAAAGAAAGATAGGTTTTTTTAACATAATGAATCGAATTTGATTTGTGTTCGTTAATTGCAAGTTTGTAAAAGTCTCCCCGTCGTAGATATTTATTTCCCTAGTACGGATGATGCCCTTCCTTATATAACGACTTAGTTATTATATAATGCTTTGGGTTTTTTTAATGGATTGGCAACGAAGCCTATTTATTTTTAGTTTGAATCCCCATTAGCTTTTGCTTTATGAATGCTATCAAATGAGTTTGTTTGTTACACTAATTTATTAAATGTGTACTTATAGAGGTTATATGTACTGATAAATGAAAGTTTAAATTACATTTTATATAATATACAGTCTTTTATTGTTAATATAACCACCACTCACAACCTGTTGTCTTCACCGTTTCGTCAATGACGAAAAATATCACTACGAGAAGGACACACATTCCTATTGGATTAAATTTATTTAAACTGTTTGGTTCGTTTTGAACAATAAATATATAAGCTTGTTTGCAAAATATTTTACATTGCTTTACTTTTTAATTGAATACCTTACCGATGATTTTTCAAATCACGTACGAAAAATGTATAACAATTTTAGTAAATATTTTTATAGATTTTTAAACAGAATCTGTACTGACAGGAAAAATGCCCCTATCTCAGCTAGTACTTCATTTCTGCAGTGCTGATCTTCCGATAGGGCCAGTATGTACTGTTTCGTGTAATAAGTAACAGAAACACTACTGCTGTTTTACTATGTATGTTAGTTGTGTTATGTATATCCGACGTGACGTCATTGGACGCACTTGCACGGAGAAAATTGCTCTTACTGTCTATGCAATAAAGACGATGTCAAGCTGAATGTGTATCCACTCACATGGCGTTGAATGCGAAACTATAAGAATATGATAAATAGAGTAGCAAAACAAATTATATGATTGAAAGTGTAGCGCAGTGTTTAAGGTAGTCGTCTCGCTATTACCCCGGTGTCCTCGTGTTCCGGGTTCTATCTCCGCACAGAGCAAATATTCATGTGATCCATAGGTAGATGTTCTGAGTCTGAGTATGCTTTGTGTCAGTGAATTAGATGTTTGAAAAGATTCCCGCGATACAGGGATTTACTAAACTAGTGCCGTCGATATCTTAAAAAAAGCGCTTATTTTATATTCATTTATTTCGTACTGGTATCTGATTTGATAATCACTAAAGATAAATAAAATTAAATTAAATAGAGTTGAAATAAAATTTAAATGTCTGGTCCAACACTCTGATGCGCCTTTCTGGTACCATGTTGCGGTGGAAAACTTACTGGATTTCATAAAATACTCAATTAATTGAATAACGCTTACATAATCGCGGAAACAGATACTACGTAAATACAAATACTCTAATCTTTGTCCTACAAAACAAAATTTTGCGTTTAATAGGCTAAATTCATTGAATAATAAAATAAAAAAGTCTATGGTTTTCTGTCTCCCAAAGTAAGTGAAAAACCTGTGACTAGGGAGACAATACTCATTCCAATACAATTTTAAATATGCAGAAGTAAATTGTATGATTTATATTTTTTGTACTGTTTCAGATAATAGTTATAAAGTAATAACAATGAAAACAAATGGAATACCAAAACAGTATATAATGAAAAATGAATACACATACTTCAGTCGATTGGTACTAAAATCGGGGATGAGATGGCAGTGTACTCGACACGGTCCGCGTACTAAATGTAATGCGTATTTAATTGTTGATAGCGATGGGAATATCATAAAAGCTTGCGAGAACCATACTCATGCTCCTTTGCGTTATCACGTCACATCAGAGGGCTTATATATTAAAATATAAAATAGTAATCATAGTAATTTTATTGATTTATTTCAAATACACCGTTACTAACTTTTTGCATACAAATCCCAAATCTTGTTGACTTTTGTCACATTGCACATTAATAAATAAAACACAGGGTTTTTACTTTCGGTACCACTAAGTACTAAAATATTGAAATGAAATTTATTCAGTTCCATAGATATTTAAGTACGTTTAAATACAAAATTAACATTTTATTCCAGATAACACGAACAGCTTTAAATTAATAAAAATGATGTCTAATGGAATGCGAAAACAATATTTATTACGAAATAACTATACATATTTAAGACAAATTGAGCTGAATTCGGGTGTAAGATGGAAGTGTACTCGTCAGGGCGGACTCACTAGGTGTAGAGCGTATTTAATTGTTTCTAGCGATGGTAATATCGTAAAAGGTAGAGAGAATCACAATCATGTCCCGTTTACGTATCACGTTACATCAGATGGCACATATATTAAAATATAAATTGATAATAAATGGTTCTAAATCCATTATGAATTTTATTTTGCTTTTAAAATTAAATAATAGAAAAAATTTAAAATTCGTAATGGTACGGTATGAAATGTTTTTATTATTATTTATTTTACTACCACTATCGTCTAAGATTTTTTAAGGCTACGTCGGCTTTAAACTAAGGCAACACGGAGCGCTGATACGTTAGATGTCAGTGAAAGGCGGCGGCCATTACTTTGCTATCGGTTGCATGTCACACGTGTGCCACGTGTGCAGCGAAGTGCCTTAGTTTATTTGTTAAAGGTCTACCTAAAATGCTAAGGTTCCCACGTTCAAATTGGGCGGGTTGATATAATTACTTTATGACCACATAAAGTCATCTCACAAAAGCCTTTATAAAGTATATTTATAAAGAGACCATTTTTCCCCTTTTACCCACCAGTGCAACTCCTGAAAGCCAGGATCAACAGGCGCACACAATGACACTGACCTGTAAGGTTCAGGCATGTCCCGGGGAATCGCTTTGATCCCGCAAACTAATTAACTAATTGGTAACAATATTGTGATCTCAAAGAAAAAAGGGAAAATTACAGCCTCGTTAACATTTTGTTTCTGTCTAGTAGATTCCAAGTGGCTGTGTTTTTCTCTGGATATACAAGAGTAGCATACAGTCAAGGTTTACTGGCAAATCTAGGTCTTACCAATAAATAAAATATGACGAATGGAAAACACAAATATTTTTTTGATGTGTCCCCTTATGTTTTTCGGATAGTAGTTGGATCTACGTGAATTGCAAAATAATAGTAAAATTATTACGAAGTCACTACTCAAACCAGTCTTGACCCCTACTTGTCCATTATATGCCTCTCGGAACCATGTCCCATAACCATGAATAATCTCCGCCATTATTATTCGTAATTATTGTGTTTATATTTCAGATTACAATAACAGTTTCAAAGTGATCACAATGAGATATCATGGAGTACCAAAACACTATTTAATGAGAAATAATTACACTTACTTTAAACAAACAATGCTGAAATCGGGCACTAGATGGCAGTGTAGTCGTCACACAAAAACTAAATGTAATGCGTATTTAGTAGTTTCACATGACGGTTTTATTATAAAAACTTCTGAATACCACACGCATGAACCATTCACGTTTCATGTAACGTCAGACGGAACATACGTTCGAATTTGATTGATGCCCGGCCGTATGACAAGCAGTTACGATTTCCGCTGTAATTACGTTCGAATCTGATTGATGCCGAGCCTTATGACAAGCAGTTACCATTGCCGCTATAATTATATTTTCGGTTGTTATAAGTCAGGTTTTAAGTTGGTGTGTATATTTTCCAGGTTCTATGTTCAATAATGTTAAATATTTTTTTAATTATATAATTTTGATTCGATTTTACAATAAAAATTTGACAATGATTTATGTATTTTTTAAGCCCTTTATATACAGGTATTGTTGTTGAGAAATTTCTTACCTCAAATAAATATGGATATGATAATATTTTTTTATTAATAAGAAAATAATATCTTATGCTGTCATTGAATTGTTATATGATTCTATATTCTTACTTTAAAACTTAACCAGAGGTCGTGAGTTTGTTTAACACCCAGGACATTTTTGTGTGATGACTTATTTGTTGTGTGTCCGGGGGTAATGTAGGTATCTATAATATGTATTTATTTAGAAATTTATAAGTACCTTTATCTTCTTTTTATCATGGTTGCCAAAGTACAGGTTTGGCCTGGTTTGGGATCAGATGGCCGTGTGTTAGTTGCGCCAAGATATTTATTGAAGGAATAATTCTTAAAATACATCAAGGTGGCAGGAGAACTATGAAAAAACTAGAGCTTACTTATTTATTATGCTGCAGTTAATATTTCAGTGGTCATATAGCCATAAAACATAAACCTAAAATGAAGTTACCCATATATAAATATAATGAAGAGTTAAATCATTACAGCAAACAAACCCGATTTTGATTACAGCTAACTATATAACAATGGTAAATGGGAAGAAATATTTAATGAAAGACAACAACACGTATTCCAAAACATCGAGTTCAAAGAACGGTACCAGATGGCGCTGTACTCGAGCATTGAGAAATGTGAATAATTCTAGGTGTAGTGCACATGTTGTGGTATCAAAAAAGGGTTACATCCTCAAATCGACTGACAGTCACGATCATGATGAATCTTCTTTTATTTTAACATCCAAAGGCAAATACGTTAGAGTCTGAAATGTCTTTATTATATAAATCTATATTCTTCTATTTTTAGTATGTATAATATAATAGGTAAACGATTTCTTTACACACAATCAATGGTGACTTTTCTTTAGTCTGAAATGTTCCTAATTGTTTTGGTAATATTAATTGCATTTTAATTTAAGATGATCACAGAGCATGTTTACTGTGTTGGCCCTTACTTGAAATTTTCATATGGCCATACCCATTTAGGGTATTAGTACAGTTTTGTTAATAACTTTTTTCTTTAGGTGGTTTCTTTAGAGGCTCATAGTTAGACTATAAGTTACTTTACTTACGGTGGCGGTTTCTTTAGAGGCTCATAATTAGACTATAAGTTAATTTAATTGCAGCGGTTACTTTCAGGAACATATAGTTAGACTAATAAGTTACTTATGGCTATTACTTTCAGGAACTTACGGTTTCTAGATACTCTGTGATTCAAATTAGTAAGTAATTCTAATAGTAGGTATTTTATAGTTATCATTTTAAATTCAAATATAACGCATAGTTTGCTGGTGGTGGTGTCACCACCAAAAAAAAAAAAAAAAAAAAAAAAAAAAAAAAAAAAAAAAAAAAATCCATTAATATTAATTAAATTAAGTAATAACTGTGCAAGATTTTTGTTGCCCGGAGTGGATTATATAGTGATTAATAAGGACAATTGTTATATAAAGATATAGTGCAATATAAACGAAATTATACAACTTTAACATAACTTGCATCTTAAACTACCTCACAGTGAACTAAAAGTGAAAGTGATATTTATATAAGTGCTATAAACTGTCAGTTTAGTGCCTGGATTCGGCCTAATTATATAAATTACATGCAATAACCCGCCTTGTTGTATTAATCACATCAAAATACAATATTTTAATATAAGACAGACATTATTGATCGCGTAGCGCCATCTAGTACCTAACAGAAGTACTAACGCCATCTGTTTACCAGCATCTTATAATGACCAACTGTGCGCATTGCGGTAAATTCTTGTCAGTACGTGGAGGCGCCACCTGCAGTAACTGCAGGAAAAAGTACCATCTTGACTGTGTTCAGCTGTCTGCTGTACCGAAAGCGGGTACCTGGAAGTGTGGCGGATGTCGCGTAAACTCCAATTCCAAGGCAAAAACCCTGAACAAAGAGACGGACGCAAACAGCTGCAGTTCTATGTCGCAAAATAGCCCCAACACCGCATTTGAAGACGCTGGAGAGCTGACTGACTTGGAGCATGAAGAGGACCCGAATGAAGCGCCAATATCGCAGGTGGAATTGCTCAGACAAATTAAGTCTGAAATTCAGCAGATGAGGGCTGAAGTTAGGCGAGATATAAGGAAGCTGACGGATCAGGTATCAGCACTAGGAACGCGGGTGTCTAAGTGTGAGCAACGGGTCAATGACTTGGAATCAAAGATTACAGTCATTGAAAAAAGACCACCCGCCACCGCAACAGATGACTCCGTTAAGCAGCTGGAAAATACAGTGACGCAGCTGAAATCACAGATTAATGATCGAGATCAGGATCTGTTAAGCTCGGATTTGGAAATCACTAACCTCCCTGAGGATAGGGGTGAGAACATCATGCACACCATTGAACTAGTTGCCAAGAAGCTCGGGGTCACCCTCGAAGCGCGAGATATAGTGTTTGCCGAACGGGTGGGGCTGGGCCCCGGGCGAGCGGCAGAGGCTTGCTCGCCTGGCGCCGTGAGCGGGCCGGCGCCGCGCGCGCGCCGCGTCGTGCTGCGCCTCGCGCGCCGCCAGCTGCGCGACGAGCTGCTGCGCGCGGCGCGCGTCCGCCGAGCTGTCGACACTGAGGGCCTCGGCCTCGCTGCGCCGCCCCAGAGGTTCTATGTCAACGAGAGGCTAACATACGTCAACAGGCATCTATTCTACCTCGTTCGACAGGCTGCCCAGCGCGTTAATTGGCGTTTCACTTGGACTAAGAATGGCAAAATATTGGCAAAAGAAACTGATGGAAAGCGCACTTTTGCCATACGAACAGAGGCTGACATCCGACGTGTTTTTGGCGAGCAAGCGTTCGACAAAGAAGTATAATGTAGTGAAGAGGAATAATGTAAAAAGTGATACTATTATTCCTCTTACTAATGTGATTATCCATAGTGCTGTCTATATATCATATTTAAAGTTTAGGCGCTGCATATACACCATACTTTACATATTGAATCTGGTATATTTACAGAATTTAGTTAAAAGTGGCTTATATAAATATTTACAATTACATTATATTATTCATTTAGACATTATTTTCTTATCTGCTTTTTGTCAATTTTCTAAATTTATAAACATAGGTTTTAACTTCTATAAATATTTACAATTCCATTATATTATTTATATGGATATTTTCTTATTTGCATTATGTAAATTGTCTAAATATATACACACAGGTTATAGCTTATTCAACATACAGTACACATTGGTCATCACTCAATACACCTCTTATCAGTACACACACTACTTATTATATACAAATGGTTAAACAAAAACAATTAAAAGTTGGACTTTTCAATGCGGGATCACTCGGAACACGGCATGAGGAGTTCATAGTAGCCATGGAGAATATAGATGTCGACTTAATGGCGATAAATGAAACCTGGATCAAAGCAGGAGAGGAAGGTAGGGCACCACTTGTTCCTAACTTTAGTTTAAAACATATGCCACGTACAGCTATCTCGGGAAGATCGCGAGGCGGCGGCGTTGGGTTTTACGTGCGTCGGGGGTTGCGTGTCCGCGCGTTGCCACACCCGTCTGTACCAACTGTAGAGCAGATGTGGCTTCGGCTGAGCGTAAACACACAATCGGTGGTCGTCGGCACGGCGTACAGGCCGCCCTGGCTCGATGTCAGCGTATTTCTTGACGCCATTACTGATTCTATTACTTCTTTCCGGAATGTTGACAAAATATTATTACTCGGAGATTTTAATATTAATTTACTTGATACCTCCGATAACAAAGTGAAGCTACTCAACTGTTTTCTACACAGCACCAATCTCATTAATATAATTACGGAACCAACTCATTTTACTGATCACAGCGCGACCTTGATTGACTTGATTTGTACAGATGCCTCTGTCCGTGGAGTATCAGTAAACCACATACCTGACCTTGGACATCATGCTATAGTCACAGCTGAACTTAACTTTAAGGTTTGTAAGCCTGCCCCCTTCTGGGTAAGATATCGACCATTAACTGACATACTGCAAGACCCATTCCAGTATGATTTAGGATGTATAGACTGGGACTCCATAGGCAAGCTAGGAGATGTCAATTGCATGGTTGAGACTCTAAATAACTACATTACATCTTTATTTGACCTACATGCTCCAGTTAAAAGAATTTTGGTTAAAGAAGCATCTTATCCATGGATCACCACCACTATTAAAGATATGATGCAATTAAGGGACAAACAGCACACTAAGTCTAAGCGGACCAAATCTGACATTCATATAGAATTCTATAAAAGACTTAAATATGAAGTAAGGGAAGCCATTGACAGAGAAAAAACTGCCTACTTTAAGACTCATATTAACAACAAAATAAAACAGCCTAAAATGTTGTGGAAGTCCATTAAAAAAAATTTAACAAAGCACCAAACCCAAAGCCAAGAGTTACCACAGCACTGCAATAATCCTGATCTTTTAAACAATCACTTTTTAAACATACCTGGCAGTGATGAAGTAACTATATCCCATCTTACCCAGTTCGAATTTGACAGGTTTGGCTGTGGTAGTTTTCAAATTCAGTTTGTCAATGAGGAGCAGGTATCAAAGATTATCCATAACCTCAGGTCTAATGCCATGGGAATAGATGACATATCACTAGACATGTTGACACTAACACTGCCACAAACACTGACAACTCTCACGAGAATCATAAACAGGTCAGTGTCAACAGCAACTTTCCCCGACATATGGAAGACTGCTATTGTAAGACCTATACCTAAAAAAGATAGTCCCAATGATATTAAAGATCTTCGCCCAATTAGCTTATTACCATGTATATCCAAAATTCTGGAGAGGGTGGTATGTGACCAATTAAGCAAATATGTAGAACAATTTGGTATTTTACCTTCTAGACAATCAGGCTTCCGTAAAGGCCATAGCACAACTACAGCTTTAATTGATGTAGTAGATAATATACTCCAGGCCAGGGACCAGGGCATGGGAACAATATTAACATTACTAGACTTCTCTCGTGCATTTGACTGTATAAATATTTCACTGCTACTGTCCAAACTGACATACTATGGGTGCAATGTGGAGACAGTTAAGTGGTTTCATAGTTACCTTACAAAAAGATACCAATTAGTACGGATTGGTGGTAACAAAAATAGTCATGAAGCTTCATCCTCGCTTCGTCAAGTAAACAGGGGCGTGCCACAAGGCTCAATACTCGGGCCTCTGCTGTTCCTGATATACAGTGCAGACATTGTCCATTCTATAACATATTGCAAATTCCATCAATATGCAGATGATCTGCAACTGTATTTTTCATGCCATCCCACAGACTGTCTTGACTCTGTAACAAAAATAAATTATGATTTAAATAGAATATCTAAATGGGCATGTGAAAATTCACTTGTCTTAAACCCATCAAAATCAAAGTTTATGGTTATGGGGTCAAAAAACATCATAAGTCGAATGGAGCAGTATCACCCTACTATTAAAATTGATGGAAACACTATAGGTCAGGTATATGAGGCTCGCAACCTAGGTGTTATTTTTGATCCACAATTACAGTTTGAAAAGCATGTGGCAAGTGCAGTTCAAAATTGCTTTTATCGCCTAAAACTGCTGTATCGAATAAGACCTTATATAAACACCGACATACGCATATTACTATGTGAGTCACTCATTCTCTCTCGACTAAATTATGCTGACACAGTATATGGAGCCTGTCTACTGGCAAGAACACAAAGGCTAGTCCAGCGGATACAAAATGCCTGTGCTCGTTTCTGTTTTAATGTACCTCCACGAACACATGTAACAACGCACATAAATAGTGGAAACATGTTAAAAATGTCAGCCCGTAGACTACTTCACTTGGCAACTCTAGTATTTGGTGTGATTGCCAACAAAAGACCTGAGTATCTGTACAGGAAATTAACTTGGTCAACAGACGTCAATAGTTATAGAACCAGGTCTTCAGCTCACCTGATCCTAATTCCGAGATATGTCTCGGAATTAGGATCAGGTGAGCTGAAGACCTGGTATGAAGTCCTATGGGACTGCAGCATTTCGTGGATCCTTTAAATACGCCGCCGCAAAGGTCTGGTGCAATATACCTCCTCCGTTGAAGTGCCTACGAACAATATATACGTTTAATGCCAATTACAAAAAAGAATTGTTGATGCGACAAAAATTGAACTCATAATCTCTCAAACTCAGTTCAAATACTATTTAATTTAATATTTTATCAAGGCTGAACTTACCCGTCTCTGTTTCACACTTTTGTAGGAAGGAGTATCGCAAGATAACCACACACTATTAACGGCTTGTTTAAGCTGAACACAACAATGCCCTGACGCTCACGCAGCGATGAACTCCGACATAATAGCAACGCCATTACTCCATCAAAGTAGTTTTCATACTTAATTCACCCTTTATATCGAAAATTACCAATTACCACTATTACCTACTCATCAAACATATTTAAGCTATAAACTTAGTACTTTGTATTTAGGAATCACAATGAGTTACTGTTCATAAAGATTTTTCAATTGATTTAAATTCCGCGTCCCTTTTTCTTTCATCTGACCCAAAGAGTAATTAAACCTAATCTGACAGAGAGCATATAATTGACAGAATCAGCTTATAACATGGATTAAATATGTAATGTATACTGGTTGTGACATAGTCGATATTATTATTTTTTGGTGTATCTATTGTTATAAACAAGGTATGACAATCATGTCGAGAGTATAACAATCATTTTATTTTAGATACTGTGTGTGATTGATATGCATTTAGAAATTAGTGTTAATTTATTAATGTTTTATTGTATAAGTTCGTTTTTCCATACATTTATTATTTTAATTAGTTATTAGTTATTATAATATTAGTGTCCAGGTACTTTGAAGATGTAACTGCGAGCTGTACTAACACATCATTGTCTGTGAGATATTTTACATGGTTCCATCATAAAACCAGCGCTGCAACAGTTAATGTTGCAGCTAGTGCTGAGGTGGGACCAATTCGGACTCGCACAGATAACCAATAAGGACTTCTGTATGTGTACCTATTTATATATATTATAATGATTGTCTGTGCTCGTTTACTGAATAAATGTATTTTCTTTCTTTCTTTCTTCTTTCTTTCTTGAGGGGTGCAGAATTTAGTTGAATAAAATTTTAATTCCAGGAGTGTGTGTAATTAAAGGTATCTATTTAATGTATATATATGTAATAATTGACCTTTCAGAGTATCATGATACTGATTTTTCTCAAATATTAGATTATAACATAAAAATCGAGCGAGTACCTTACAGTAGTCGCAACATTCCGTATGATAAAATTAAAAGTAATTGTAGGCTATTTATTTAAAATGTAATTTGTCGAATACACTGTATATTATCGCAAACACTATGTTGGCCAACAGTACCTCGTGGTACAGACGGGACAGCACAACATCCAGCTACCCCAATCTGTCAAATTTCTTTTGTAGATTTTCAACTTTATTACAAAAGCAAGGTTCACTTTCAATTAGGGAAATTTGACAGATTGGGGTAGCTTGATGTGCTGGTGTTTGTACCAGCCATACGCAAAATGATTTGGCACCATGTCATAGGCATTTCTCCGCCACCGCGCGTTCTTTGGTAAAAAGTAATGGCACCAGGCGTTACTTTACGGAAATACATAACAAATCAAAATACAAAGTTTAATATGCAGTGTTAATTCCACTAATTGTCAGTTTAGTCAAACCGGGGTGCAATGTTCACTGCCCTCCCGCCCGCACATATTAATCTTTGTATTCTGATCCCTTTGGTTAAATCAAATAGCACGGCTACCTATAACACATTCCCTTTTCCAAAGTTACTCCCAGCAACCGAGAGGAAAGATGTTACACATCAACATGAGATTTTCGTTTATTCCAATTTTATCATTTAAACGTGAGTATCCAACAAATGGAAGAGAACAACTCAAGAGAGAGTAGACTGGAAAGCGCTGGAGAAGGCCTTCGTGTCGCAAAGACACGCCAACGCCCAATAACTAATATATACTCGTATGTAATAATATTTTAAGAAAACATAATATAGGTAGTCTGTATGATTATTTATCCTTGTTGGCAATAAAGGCTTAATAAATCCAACAAATCGCGAGAGATATCTTGACACTCCGCGAGTCAAGAATATTAATTATGATTATAATTGGATTCATAATATGGACGAAAATTTGAAGAGGTTATCTTACAGCAGCCAAGGTCCGTCGTCTGTACCATATCTATACTTAATAAAATATTTAATCATACGTTTTAATTAAACTAATTGCACTTTTTGTTTATTAGGTTTCGCACAATTTATAACAATGACCAATGGAAAAACATATTTGATGAAAAATTTCTACACATATCTCAAGGACATACGAACTAAGAAGGGCATAAGATGGCGCTGCACTCGCAAATGTTCTTCGAAGACATTAAGATGCAATGCGTACCTCATAGTATCAGACGAAGGTTATATCATTAAAGCCGTGGAGAAACATATCCATGATCCGATCAAATGTGTTATGACAGCAGATGGCAGATATCTTAAACTCAATGTATGTCATTTATTTTGTATTATAACTACGAAATAACGCAAAGTGCTCGACCACAAAATATAAAGCACGAATCGGTCTTCAATTGTTCTCTGAAAAAGTGATTGAATGTATGACGCAGTAATTACGGTAGTGGTTTTGAGTGCGACCCCGCACAGAGTAACATGGACTACATTAATTTCAACCTTATCTATTTGGAATAAGGTCCAAAAACAATGAAAAATAATATGGGAATGTCTGGTTAAGGGTTAAACAGTCTTTCAAAAATTAAAAATCAACCTCGCCAACACGCACGGTTTTGTTGTCGAGTACTATTATGTCGTGAGACGGCTATACTGCGCAATATTAAATACTAATGTTATATATTTTTATTACAGTAATGATATTAAAAAAGTCGAAGATGATGAATGTGTGATGTCTAGTAAAAAAACATATTTATACCAAAAAAACATACGCGTAAGGACGTATATGTCGTTATTGAACAAGATTTATCATTTGACCTTGTAAACCATCTAAAAAAGAAAGAAATTGAGCAAAGGTTTGTATGTTGTGTTGTGTAAATAATTATGTTGTGTTAAATAAATATTTTTGCCATATTAAGTATGTTCATTAGTGTTTTATTCCACCTACATTATTCCTTAAAAAGCACTTGCAAATAGCCAGAATATGTTTGTAGTAATATTTTAGTTAACTATATATAATTCTCTCTAGGTACACACGGCTACATATCAAGCTATACGTTTCCAGTATAAGCTGATTGGAAATGTATAGCTTGATATGTAGCCGTGCGTACATGTAGATATTTACATATATCTGCAGTTTGTCATTTTAAAATCATTTAAAATGACATTTAAACTATAATACTAATGATTTAGTTACTGAACTAGTTTATTTCAAGTATTATCAATGTGGTTATTTATAGGTATAAATATGGTATGTAATTAAAATATGGTATGTGGTGGCGTAGCAATTTACGAACAGTAAAAAATAATGCAATCGATATCGTATTTAATGGTCGAATACATTGCTGGATTCTCTAAGTTTGGCAAGACAAAAGATTTGTCACATAAAGCTAGTTAATATAGTGATTAGAGAGTGCGACCTATAAATGGATAACATGATCAACACAATCGACAAAACAAACACATTTTGTTAGATTTCACAGACTGGTAATAGACATTAAAGTCAAAATCTCAGGTCTTTCTTGAATAATCGGCGCATGGAGTGTTGGGGTTACCTATAAATATTTAGGTATTCAGTCGCTATAAGTTTATACCAACAATATTATTCTTAAGCAACAGACTTTCGAACTAAGTTTTCTAGTAGTTGTCTCAGTAGTTGCCAAGTCCTTCACTGAGAAATCTGCTACAAAATTAAATACTGCTTGAATTTTGAATTTGAACAACATTTGTGAGAACGTATTTATGTATTTTATAGGATCTTAAATTATTGTAGTTACTTACTAAACATGTACCGTGGTCCTGTTATTATAGAGCCGAATACGACACAGCTGTATAAAAATGCAGTACAACTGTATTTAAAATTTTGGCCGGTAGGTACACCCGGCTATACATTTCCGAAATAAACTGGCCTGTCATTGTATGAAAATTCTATACAACGCGAGATCAGCTTATACTGGAAATGTATAGCTTGATATGTAGCCGTGTGTACATAACGTAAAAAAGTAAAACCTCATTCAAAATTTTATGTTATGTTGGTACTGAAGAATGACCAAAGCACATTTTTGAACGGGTATACAACATTTTTACGGGAGATACTGTAGGTATATTTTTTTATTTTGTTTGCAAATCTATCAGATTTTTTTGTTAAACTTAAGTTTTGGGTGATCCAAGAAGATGGTCAATTTAGACGTCCATTGAATTATTCCAATTTCTTGGAGGTAGTGTTTTTAGATGAATTATTTTTTATTTCAGTTAAGTTTATAACAACAGCCAACGGAAAACAATATTTGATGAGTAACAACCACACGTATACGGTGCAAATGCGATTGAAGTCGGGCCTCATGAGATGGCGTTGTACTCGCAACATTGGAACTACGAACCGTAGAAGATGTTCTGCATATATAATTATATCGGACAACGGTGACGTCATTAAAAATCAGGAGACGCATAGTCATGATGCCTATTCGTTTTTTGTCTCAACTGATGGTACATACCACATAGTAAAATATTAACAATGTATGGAGGAATTTGATTAAATGCCGTAAAACATCCCAATAGATATGGGAACAAAATTGTAGGTATGAATGAAAAAGTACTTCATTTGCCTTGGAATATATATATTCTCTCTGTTTCACCTTTATTCTAAACGCGTTTTTAATTGTTTAGGAGCTTTGTTGAATATTTTCCACAATTGAGACGGCTTTAGAGTGAGTTGTCTTTTATAACTTTAAATCCGCGTAGAACTCTCTTAAATAAATCCCATAGATGGCGCAACGGGTAATTTAAAAATCTTTTTAATCTTTGCACGGTATTATATTACCATTGTATTACCTTTGTACATAATCAGCCTGATATCGTCCACTGGACATAAGCCCCCTCAAAGGTTTCTATAATGTTGCCATTTGGAGCGGTTTGTTTTTTTTTTTTTTTTACATTGTGGAAATGCGTTACGCATACCCGCCGCTTGGGGAGGCGACGGGTTATGTGGGACTCGCCGGGATACGCACTAAAACCACCATGGTAGCCAGCCTCACAATGCCTGTTGCGGGGGCTCTGGGTACTCGTGAACGATCTCGCCAGTACCCCCGCTGTACACTGAGCGTCTGAGACACTCCTCCGGGGACGGGAGGGGTCCAAATGCCTCCTCCCCTCCCCATCACGCACAAGCGCGTTTAGGCAACCTGAGCTACAGCAGGTTACCTCTTCCCGGGACCGCAGTTAGGTGCTAGCTAGTACGCAGGAGTAGCTGCTGCCCGACTACCTGGTGTATGCCTTAGTGGCCTTCTACGCACCCACGGGATGGTATGGGGTGGCCCTGATATTCTTTTAAGATCGGAAACCACACGTCTTACACGTCGTACAGACTCCAGCACATCAAGCTACCCCAATCTGTCACATTTCCCCAATTGAAAGTGAACCTTATGCTTACGTGATAAAGTTGAAAATCCATAAAAGAAATATGACAGATTGGGGTAATTGGATGTGCTGGCGTCTGTACGTTAGTATTATATTGCTTCAAGTTATAAGGCCTCCGGTTGCATTATATTCTTCCTATGCATGTTGTACCTACTGTTTGCGTTCCTTGTGCAATGGAGTCTACTTCTTCTTTTACTGCCTAATGAGAATAGTACTAATAGTTTTGCATGTATTTTTTCAGTTTGCTATGTAACGGTAGACCATTCTAAAAAGAAGTTGTTGATGAAAAATAATTACACGTACTACGAACATGTAAAGTTAAGGGCTGGCGTTAGATGGAGCTGTTCGCGAACATCCAAGTGCCATGCATATGTGGTGGTTTCCCACGATGGGAGCATTGTGAAGTCCTCGGAAATCCACAATCATGAGGCGTCTCGATACCATGTCACAGCAAATGGCACTTATATTAGGATTTGAATCGATAAACGATACTTCCGGTTGGCGTGGTTGGGTTCGATTCCCACGCAAGACAGTTATTTGTGTGCATGAACGTGTCTGCTTGTCCTGGGTGTAATTATCTATATAAGTATGTATTTACAAAAAAAAGTACTATGTGTAGTACATCAGTTTTCTGGTTTGCATAGTACACACGGCTACACATCAACCTATACATTTCCAGTATAGGCTGAACCCGCATTGTATAGGGTTTCCTTACAATGAGAGGGCAGCTTATATTGGAATTGTATAGTTTGATGTGTAGCCGTGTGTACAAGCTCTGCTTAGTTTGGGATCAGATGCCATGTGTGAAAAATGTCCCGGGATATTATTATGATAGTTTTATATAACTGACTATTTTTTTTTTACTTTTAGCATTTTAAACATGCTAACTGAAAACAAGTTTGAGACATCTTATAAAATAAATTGTGTACCTAAGTTTAATTGCGGGTGAGAATTGAATTGCATATAATTAAAGTTATTTTATATAATGGAAATATTGATTGTGGTCATTCATTGTTTTCATCAATTATTACGCAACGTAAATTGTACAGACGTCAGCACATCAAGCTACCCCAATCTGTCAAATTTGCCCAATTGAAAGTGAACCTTATGCATTGGAGATAAAGTTGAAAATCTATAAAAGAAATTTGACAGATTGGGATAGTGGATGTGCTGGCGTCTGTACATAGCGTAGGAGATACTGTCTTAATTAAATTAAACATTCGTTATTAAACCACGATAACAATATTCTTTTGTGTGTGTGTCAATTGCGTTTCTTACAAACACTAATATCCCCCGCTCGAGACTAGAGAGCCATTGTTATTAAGAGTCTCTCAATAATTTGTGGATAGAGAACATTTTACTTAAAGATGAAAGGAGATCTTCTCTAGTTTGCGGGTTTGGTTAAGTTTGTTTTATGTCACCGCTTAATTAAATTACTAAGATATATATTTAGATAGAGCAGTGAAAGAGTACAAAAAAAAATATACCCTGTTTGACTCGCCGGTTGGTGTAGTGGTTATTTGTTCTATGTCTGGTTGTAAATTGTCTATAATATGTATGTATATACAAATATAGCATGTTTATCAGTTGTCTGGTTACCATAATAGCTCTGCCTAGTTTGGGATCAAAAGGTAGTCTTAGTTGTTCCAAGATATTTATTATATATACTTAAAATCACATAGAGCGGGAATTCCTTTGTTACCTAAAAATAATTGCTCAATCAAATTTATTTCTACTTTTTGCTGCAGTAAAATTTATCACCATGAGTTCAACTGGCAAACGATATTTAATGAAAAATAATTATACATTCTGCGTGCACGTACTACGCAAGACGAGCACTAGGTGGCGTTGTACCAGAAACGGACAATGTAAGGCGTATCTGGTTATATCGGACGTCAGCGGTGATATTATTAAAAGCTCAGAGAATCATAATCATGGGCCGGTTTCATTACTTATGACGAAAGATGGTACATACGTAAGAATAAAATAAATTACATAAAGATTTACTGTATCTATAAATATATATAATAAATATTCTTATAATCACGGTGATCATAATCAAAGTTAAACTACAATTAATAAATGGCATCAGTTTTTACTATTTTTATTAAATATAAAACAACAAAATACCCTTTCTAAGGAAAAATTCTCTTGAGGTCTTCCTCAATACTATTTGAAAATATGAGTTAAATATACATATATGTTACCGGCGGCAATCTATAATCCGTTATTCTATTAAATACCTAAACAATGTATAGAATACCTAAAACGTCAAGGTAATGTATGAAATAAGATTTATTTTATACTTTGCCTAGGTATTCTATAGAATACCGAATGTGCAGCCGGTAATGTGGGTAAAAGACGAGAGGATGGATAGAAATTCTTGTGTTTAGTGTACATTTTATTGTTTTTTTAATAGTTGCTGTATGGTAATTAATTATATTATTATTGTTCATCATATTTTATGAAATTTATCAAAAACAATGTAAATTGTTACTGATCACTAAATAAATAAATTAAAGGAGGTGATGTGTGGGCAGGCAGAAAATAAAAGTGTTTCGACTTATTTATTTCGTTAGTGAATTTATTTCATTAAAAATGGTGCCTGATAAACGAATATAACTAATCTAACCTAACTTAACATATTTTACACATTTGCCGGCGGACCCCAGGATGCCCCAGATATTCTATACATTGTCTAGGTATTGTATTCAGGTATAGAATACCTGAATTGTACAGATGGTTACATCACTAAATAAATTAATTAAAGGAGGTGATGTGTGGGCAGGCAGAAAATAAAAGTGTTTCGACTTATTTATTTCGTTAGTGAATTTATTTCATTAAAAATGGCGGCTGATAAACGAATATAACTAATCTGACCTAACTTAACATATTTTACTCATTTGCCGGCGGACCAGCTGGTATTCTATACAATCCCTCGGAATTGTATACTTTACCTGGATGCCCCAGATATCCTATACATTGTCTAGGTATTGTATAGAATACCTGAATTATACAGATGGTAACATATTAAATTACTAGCCGTGCCCCGCGGTTTTATCCGCGTTAAAGTTTATCAATTTTAGCCTATGTGGTTTCGATAAAACTTGTTAGTCGAAACCCGTTCGGTAGTTTTTGCGTGCAAGAGATAAACATCCATACGTCCATACTCACAAACTTTCGCATTTATAATATGAATTGGATATAAAATTATTATAAACTAAACAAAATGTTTTCCAAGTAGTTAATCTACTTGGAAAACATTTTAACGAGATAAGTTATAGTGTATTAACACTACACATGCCGCTAGGCATGTTTTATTCATTTCCTTTCATGTATTAGGTACAGAAAGAGACAAAACGAACCCGCAAGTTAATTTAAAATACTATCTACTACGTAAAATCTCCGAAGTAGGTAGATTTCATAGAAGCTTCGGTAGGTTTGGTACACTCTACAGTGTAGTAGAGTGTACCAAACCTACCGAAGCTACTATGTAAAAAAAAATTCTTGATAATATATATTTTATGCTAGCTGTGCCCCGCGGTTTAACCCGCTTAAACTTTATAAATTATAGTCAATGGTTCATTTGGAAATACAACCTATATTACTACAAAGTATCATCAAAACAAACATCCACACATCCATACTAACAAACTTTCGCATTTATTAGTAGGATTATATTCATATTTTTAAGTTGCATACTTTTATTTTACATACTTTGTAATGTTATGATAATTATATACCGATAAAATATAAATTTCTTGCAGTTAAAGTCATAAAAATTGGAAGCAGTCGAAAGGAATTTTTAATGAAAAATAATCATACATTCTGCATACACTTACAACGCGCAACGTACACTAGGTGGCGTTGCTCGTTAAGTAATACATGTAAAGCTTATTTGATGATATCTAACAACGGTGATCTTATAAAGGCTTCTGACAATCACAGCCATGCACCACGCACCTATCATGTTGCAGAAGATGGTACATATATTAGAATTTAAATATTATATTGACGAGCATACAGGGTGAATAGTGTTTCAGGGGTGAATAGAAAAAGGGACAGTTTCCATACATTCGTTAAATTTTATTGCCGTTTCTATACACGCCTGCATTTCTATTCACTCGCATCTTACAGTACCTACTGTTGATTTTGTAGAAATGATACGTTGTAAAATAAATGAGCTTCCTACAAGTTTTACTATTTTATTATATAATTGTTTCGGTTCTTGGAGCCTGGATTTTTTATCAATTAGTATTATGTAACTATGTAATATATTGGTTACTGCTTTATATACTGCTTATAGGTAACACATAGAACAAATACAAAATGACATTTACTCCATGGTTGAGACAACATGAACCAAATCAGAAAATATACAATAACAAGTGTTAAGCACTTCTCGAGAGTTTCTCTCTCTCGAGAATAATAACCTTGGTGGTTGCCATTCATTTAGACTGCAGATGTAATCCAAGTTTTGATTTATCCTTCAACATCCTTGGTTTGCGGGTGCGTGTGCCCATCCGCAGTTGGAGGTTTAGCTGGCGGATTACATCCATCTAAACACAGGCAGCGGTTGCGCACGTATGCGAGTGCAAAATGCCGTCCGCAAACCAAAGCCGCGAATGTGAAATTAATAATGATTTATTCGCTCTTTGCCATCCCATGCCTGTTTGACATTAAGTCTGAAACATCACGCTCCTCAAAAGAAAACGGCTTGGGAGATAGATAGATCCAAAAGTGCAAAGAGTCGGACCAAAATGCTAACGAATCAATTGCTGAAACTACTAAAGCAAGGCCCATTATTTTTTGTTTGGACTTTTGTGACCCATTACTGCAAGATACGGTCCGTTCACGAACGAGTACGTGATTTCACGCTAGAAGACGACTCGCGAGTGACTCGGTAACGTGTTGGCGCGTAGTTGACATCCGTTAAGCCGAAACACAATCTGCAGATGGAAACTAAGTTCCCACCAAGGGCGCCTCTGTTGGGACGCTGGACTAAAACCTTCTAGTACACGCTTAACTTAACCAGTGCCCCACACGTGCAGTCCACGTGCCTTTGCCCTTTATAAAGCAGTATTTTATGGTATGGACAAGGTCATAGAGTTCAGAATATGGTGGCAACTATATCCCCTCAAAAGCTTTCCGCTTGCAAAAGGTGATTTTATATAATTCTGATGATTATACTGATTTTATATGTATAATTTAGGATTAGTAGTTTGAAAAGAAGACAAATTAGATAACTGTGGGTGGCAGATAACATTATAGATTAATTATGACACTATCGATCTTGAAAGCAAGATAGTTATATCCGAATATTAAACAAAGTGCAACAGATAGTGGATTTGACTTAAGGAGTTTACTTGCCTATGAAACTGAACAAGGTTCAGCACATAGCATGCACAATAGACAAAAAAAGATTAATTTTCCATTCAAGAATAATGAGCAGTTGATGCATTTTGTATTGTGATCAAGAAAATGAATTTATTTAATGGGTTTTAGTTTAATGTTTCACCTTGTATAATCTGCATGAACTGTGTGTTTGCATCAGGATTGGCAATGGGCGCGGATGCCATAATTTTTACTGACACTAGCATGTAGCTCATCTCATCTCGCGGCCTAAATTCATATATCTATGATGTTTAGGATGGTAAATGCATTGAGAAATAGATTTTCCTTCAATCAACATCTTAACCACCTACACTTTATCCCTGAATTTGTTCATACTACTATAAATACTTTGATTGCAGTCAAGATAATAACGATGAAATCAACCGGAAAGCAATATTTACTGAAAAATAATTATACATTCTGCGTACACGTACAACGTAAATCGGGCACTAGATGGCGCTGTTCGAGAAATAGTATATGTAAAGCTTATCTCATAATATCGAACAGAGGTGAGGTGATCAGGAGCTCCGAAAATCATAGCCATGAACCATTTTATTATCATGTTGCAGAAGATGGTACATATGTTAAACTTTAGAAATAGATTAAACTGGATAATAATTGTAGAAATATTCTCTGTTTTATTTGTTATTGCTTTTTTCTACATTAATCTTTTTTGTGATTTACTTTAACTGATAACTGCCAAATAGTTGGAAAAGGCTGTTTTCATTGTTCAATTAAATATTGGAAGTAGCCTATCTTTATTATTTATTACTGAACTTTATTTATTCTGCACTGTTTGTGTTGTGATATTTTCCACTTTAGTCAATGTCCTCTATTCATACGATATATAATATTATTATTTCAGTTAAATTAATCACAGTGGGAGCAACTGGAAAAAGCTATTTAATGAAAAACAATCATACATTTTGCATGCATGTAGAACGCAAAACGGGCACTAGATGGCGTTGTTCCAGAAATAATATATGTAAGGCGTATTTGCTAATATCAAAGAGCGGCCATGTTATTAAAGCTTCAGAAAATCATAACCATGAACCAGTTGCATACCATGTTACAAAAGATGGTACATATATAAAAATTTAGATATACTAAAATAGATTTATCCGTTGTATGAATATATACGAACATCCATACAGCAGATATATCTATTTTATATCCCAATTAATGCATTTCGATTGGCGTATCGCTTCTAGATGTAACTAAAAGCGATGCACCTGAAAAGAACCACGTCTTATTAATGTAGAAATTATATGTGATTAATATTATAAATTATTACCTCTGGTTTGTCGTTTCGTTTTGATTTATTTCATTATTTTAGTTTATAGTGAAAAAAATCAAACTTCCCGCAAGGCTAAATTACCATCGTGTAACATTTTTGGAATGTGTATGTTCACAATTTTTTATTATTCGTGGCGTGCATTTGATGCCGTGGGTGGTAATCTATGAATGAGATAACTCAGATAAATGGACAGTTTTTTAAACCGACAAAAACAGGTAATAACAAGGTGATGCACTAAATTCTTTCGATTCCGCAACCGCAATTTAGTACAAAAATAAAAATGACTATTTTAAATAGAATATATAAAAATATAATTGAACCGACTTCAATGCTGGCTTTATGACAATCAATTTTAACAAATTTATATGAGACCATAGAGAATAATTTCGCATTAAATTATCAACATTGGTTTTCAAACGATGGAGAAACGCATAACATACTTATATTCATATAAAACTACAGTCATATTTCCTTCTTTTCGGTTAATTATACTTCTTATTTTATCCCTCTTCATCACATATCTTCTTCACATGTGCATATGTTTCTACTACTTAGTTATTTTATGCGGCATAGGTGCTAAGATAAACCACAAAAGAAGTCCTGTGCTGTAAAACTGAAGTTAAACTACAAAAAATTATATGAAAGTATTATTTGCGGTTGATTAGTTGATTAATATATGATTTAATTAACAGAAAATTTAAATTAGGATATATAAAGCGTTCTACAGCCACTTAAATGTTTAAAAAAACCATCGAAAGCCAGTCCGCGCTCGTTTTGATTAAGTGAACTTATGCGCACATGCGTCAGACGCTTTCAAGAGGTTTGAATGTTATATTCAAAGGTTTTGTTCACGTTTAATATTAATTGATAGAGAAAGTCAGTGAAATACCTTATTTTTATTTTCAGCAACTTTCATAACATTATCAGGAGGAAAGTCCCAACTTTACCGCGACGGGTACACCTTCTTCTTCCGCTACAAATGTGCTGCAGGGAACCGGTGGTGCTGCACTTCGTTCCCCAAGTGCAAATCTAGCATCCTTCTCGACGACAACATGAAGATAATTGATACTATAGAAACACATAACCATCGTATGAGCGAGTTTTATCGCTGTCCAGATGGTACTTATATTAAAGGGAGATCAGCAAAAAATTCAAAATTATTTGTGGCAACGTAATAAATGTTAAGTCAGAATGGTTCCATCTGGATCCATTTTGAGGCCGAAGTGTTTATTTAGTGTGTATAACACAAACTGTGACCATTTGAATTGCCGAAGGATTTATTATTAACTCTTACTTTGTGTCTGTCTATTCTGATTTCATATTTATTCTTTAATAGTTAGTTTAATGTTGACTTTTAGTAAGATAGCGTTAAAAGCGTCTTGAGTGCGTTAAGAAAATATCGGATGGATTGTATAAATTCGAATCTGAGAAACATTGTGCGGTGGCGGAGTGGTTAAAGCACATGGGATTATGCACACCCTGTGGATTATGCGTTCGATTCCCACCCGCACATAAATTTATACAATTCATAAAAAAAAGATGTCTGAAACTTCTTTTAAGTTTAGCATGTTTAAAATGCTAAAAGTAATAAATGAAATCATAAAAACTATGATTTAAGAAGTATTCAAAATATTTATATAGTATTAAAAAAAGTGGAATCGCCTATATTACGTGTTATATTTACAATCATCGCCACTACGGTAATCGATACTACGGGCACCACGAGCTCTGTTTTAGCTCGTGCGGTGTCACTGGTAACAGTGCCTCTAGCACGAGTTCCTGCAGTTTACTTACTCGATCACACGTACAGTTTCGTCCCATACATTGAGCACCAGAGTTTTAGTTCTTAATAGTTTCCGCGAGAGGCGCTGGTGCTCAATGTATGGGACGAAACTGTACGTGTGATCGAGTAAGTAAACTGCAGGAACTCGTGCTAGAGGCACAGACGGGCTAACGTCGATCGACGAGTTGTACAGGACGTCCCTAAAAACCGACCCTTTCATGCATATCTACGTCAGTAATCTAATTACCCTGAGTCACCTCTTGCGTGGGTTACTTAGGTTGAAGTCTTATTTGCTATACGATTTGTGCCTTTTTTGTACTTAGTACCTGCCTTCATGCAATGGACTTGATGCGTGACATCTCACTATATATAGAATTTAAATAAGTTTACATCTGTGCTTCGTTTAGTACACATTGTGCTGCTACAGTTAGTTTTACATACGACTTAGGACTTCCCCACTTGATATGGCAAACACCTTATCAATAATCTCTTGATGAAAGAAACCGCCAGTGTTAATCCTAAGGACCTACGTTAACAATGGGTTGTCTCAAGGATATTCTATCACACAGGAGATCTTAGGTTTAGTGCCAATTATTTATCAACTAAACAGGAATATACATTAGAATGTATCTATATGTATCTTTATCAACATTATTCAGCCTATTAGTTAATGATAAAAAAAATTGGTCGGTTTATATACATATATATATATATATATATATATATATATATATATATATATATATATATATATATATGTATATTTCTTAAGATGTGTGTGCCTGATCCGCCCAAGTAACAACTGTTGTTTCTAAATGTAATAAGACTAAAATGAAAAAATGTTTTATTTTAATAAAAAAAGATGCATTAAATTGTTGGGACGTATTTATTTAGTACATCGTTATAAAGATTAGTCTTTATAACGATGTACTATACTGGCTTCGGTTGCCTGGAAGAGATCGCTTTTAGCGATAAGGCCGCCAATTGCATTAAAATAAGCTAATTTTCTTGTTGTATCCATTATTTTGTATTACTTATTTTTGCAATAAAGTGTACTTCTTCTTCTTCTTCTATTGAGGTAGAAGCCACTGCCTTTATAACAGATCTTTGGGTAAAAGTAGAACTGTATAACAATCATTACTAGTACCATTGAGGTAGAAGCCACGGCCTTTGGCTTGAACTCTAGTAAGTATACACTGGACCGCTGGGTAGTGTTAAACTTAAATTAAGTACAGCATTGTTCGCGACCACTTTCTTCACCACGGCACCTTCACTCGTCTTCCACACGACCTAGGAAATGGGCAATGGTCTTTATTGTGTGTAATACTCAACCAACTATTTGTAATATACCAATTTAATACTGTCCACTGCTTTTATTGAGTATACCCGTTAGGACCTAAACATAGGTTAAAGCATCTTCTACACGGTTGGAAACCTACGTCCCAACAGAGGTCACCCTGGTCGTTGCCATCCGTCTAGACTGCAGTTGTCTAGAGTGCAGTTGTGCAGTCTAGATGGATGGCAACCACCAGGGTGACCGTGTCGAAGATGCTTATTATGCAACTTGTCTGAGGAAGAATAAGTCAATAAATAGCTGTTAGAAGGAACAGAGATATAGGTTCAGCTGTGACAGATGGACTGGTGAGTGTCTCATAAGGGTTCCTCTTTACCATTTCGGTACCGAACCTTTTTAAGAGTTTCAAGCGTGTATATTATAATTTTGTAATCAAACTTTTAATTTTATTATTCCAGCTCAGCTGATAACAATGACAAATGGTAAAGTGTGGCTACTTTACGACGGCTACACTTTCTTTTATCGGTACAAAATGAAAATAGGCCACAAATGGGTCTGCACCAACTTTCCTAGATGCAAAGCGTTCCTGTGCGTCGACGATGACAACGTTATAGTAAAGTGTTTTATTACACATAGTCATGAGATGAAAACGTTACATTTATGTCCTAATGGGAAATATGTTAAATAGGAAGCTACAGGCTAAATGCAAATTCAGACCAAATTTCAAAACAAAAGATTTAAAGAATACCTATAAAAATATGTATATTGTCAACGTTGGCAGCGTGAATTTCACGTTTGGAACAGGATATATAGTAGTCACGACTTCATCATCATCAGCATCATATCAGCCGAAAGACGTACACTGCTGGAGAAAGGCCTCCCCCAAAGATCTCCACACTCTTGTGCTATCCGCATCCAGTGATTTCCAGCGACCCTCACAAGATTATCGGTCCATCTTGTAAGGAGCCTGCCACCACGATGCGTCTTCCGGTTCGTGGTTGCCACTCGAGAATCTTAGCCAGGTCAAGTAACGACTTACCCTGGTCAAATTTTTTTAACTTTAGTAAATTTGGAGCTGTTTCATGTATACCAAATATACAAAAAGGTATATTTTTGTTAAATGACTTTTTTAAAATAAATAGCCTAATATTTGGGTTCAGTCACATGCCAGGCACTCTAGGCTCGGTCAAAAATACGAAGTACAGACGCCAACACATCTAGCTACCCCAATCTGTCAAATTTCTTTTATAGATTTTCAACTTTATCACAAAAGCGTAATAAGGTTCACTTTTAATTGAGGAAATTTGACAGATTGGGGTAGCTTGATGTGCTGGCGTTTGAACTTTGTGTTAGGGTTTGCATAGTTTATGTTGATGTTCGGTGATAGTCAGTTTGTCTATATAAAAAATACAAACCGGCGGCGTGGTTCCCTAAAATTGGGATTTTTTTGTGGACAACCTATTGATTGCTATTGATCAATGCATAAGTACATTGATCAATTGATAGGTTAGGTCTAGGAACTGGAGGTCTATCGCCTAATTCTCTGGTCATCGTGATTGTGATCGGCATCGGCATAGATGAAGGTTAAAAATTACTAAATCAACGTTGAAATACGTATCCAGACCATTTATGACGTCATAGAAGCCGAATGAACGAATGATTTAGTCATTTTTAAGCTTCATCTATTTGAACGCCGATCACGATTACGATGTCGGGTGAACTAGCGGTAGCCCCCCTGCTTAATATTTAACGGTGAAACGTGCCTGCCCCGCACCGCCTGTAAGAGTGCACGCTATTACCATATTTTCTATATTCTTCTGCCACCCAAGAACTAAGTTAAATGATACAACTGTTATGGGAAACTTTAATATTTATACCAATTTCCTTCTCTATTAATTTATAAGACTGTTTTTAGATTATTATTGTAATAAAAAATCTATTTACTAAAAATTTGTTTTTTTTTTCATGCTTGCTTGCTTATCGTATGGGTAGTGGTAACCCTAGTGTCAGAGTTGCTCAAGCCGCCCAGTAGGCCTCTGACATGGCTTAACGACTGTTGTCTAATGACTACAACCGGGACCGACAGCTTAACGTGCCCTCCGAAGCACGGAGACGCTCAGAAATTAAACCACTTTGGCGGTCACCCATCTATGGACTGACCGCGAGCGTAGTTGCTTAACCTCGCCGATCGCTTACAGACCGGTGAGAGTATCTAGCTATGAGCGCCTTTTTTTTCATTATTAGGCTGTATCCTCGTTCTTTTATCATTATTACTACACGGCCATCTGATCCTAAACTAAGCAGAGCTTGTACTTTTGAAACCAGATAACTGATATACTACGTATACCTACTACTTTTCTTTTGTAAATACATACTTATATAAATAATTTTACCCAGACTCAGGACAAACAGACATGTTCATGCATACAAATATCTGTCCTGGGTGGGAATCGAACCTGCGGCGTGCAAAGCAAGCATTTTCCAACCACGTCACGGCCCGTCAATAATTGTTCGTATTGGTGAAACAGTCATGAGATATTAAATTCTTATTCATTATCTAAGTTTAATTATTTAAGTAAATAAATATTTTCGTTTATATTTATAACTTCAACGCATTAAATTTCAATGTAATTTGACTACATTGACATTTACAGCGTTTACCTCCTTTTAAGCTGATAATACTTCTGTTATATAGGAGACAAAATAAACCCAAGACTGCCCTGTCCTTTTCACCAGAACTAGGTTAGAAAGAAATGCAAATAAAGTTTATTTCATCTTAAAAAAACGTTACAGTATTTCACTATATCTACTGACAGCTTCTCACATCAGTTATTAGTTAGAGTTGCATTAAATCGGGGGCATTATCTTAAAACATTGTAAAATTTTAATGTAAAATTTTAATGCTGTGGTCGTCTTTAAGTGTTGCAGCACTATTATTTTTAAGTATGTATGTACGTGTCCTATAACTGCATGAGTGTATGTAACGTTGACGATCCTTAAATAAATAAATAAATAAAACAACTAAAAGACGTTAATTTATAAATGATTGCATGATTTCATTTAATTTCCAGTAATAATACGTAAAAGTGAAATCAAAATTATTACTATGATCCATGGAATACAACTCGCGTTGCGTGACGGTTACACGTACTCCAAACAAGATGAGACGAGGAATGGTTTCGACATATGGAGATGTACTGCCAACTGCGACGCTAACTTACTTTTAGATGATGATCTGGAGTTACAATCCACTAGAGGAATACATAAACATCCTGCGAAAAGTTTGATAAAAACACCGAATGGGACGTACGCTTATATGTCTTCGTACGTTCGTCCTTAGGAGATTAAAATCATTGTTGCAAAGATATGCTTTCATGACTCCTGGCAGTTTAGAACATATTGATTTACATTGCAATTTAGATCCATTTTGCTCAAATTTCGGAACATTGTACGTCCAATCTGCTCAAATATCAGAACATTAAAGGTTAAATATGCCCAAATTCGACTTAGCTGAATGTTCTCAACCGACAGGTGCCATGAAAGCATACGCTTATATGTCTGATCGACTTTAGGAGTTTAAAAGGATTGTTACATCAACTTAATGTGCAGCCGCTGTAAGAATGCTTTCATGATACCTGGCAATTTAGAAAATATTACATGAAATTTGCCCAAATTACAGAACTTTCTGCGTCAAATTTGCTCAAATATCAGAACATTATACGTCAAATTTGCCCAAATTTGACGTAGGTGAATGTTCTGAACTGACAGGTGCTATGAAAAATTATTACCTTTGTTTGTCTTAAGAGACCGACAACAGCCAAATTGGTTTATTGCAGCACGTTTTTAACCAGTTCAGATATTCTTTGATCAGTTCAGATTTTTTTCGTTTTCAACATTTTTGCTGAAAATTACTGTTTTATAAAGTAATTTTCAGCAAAAATGTTGCATACAACCAAGTTATTTTCTCCACTACAACTGATTTGAAAATATGTATATGGAACCATTCAGAAACCATTAGTATTGTCAGATCGCGTACTATTAAAACTTTATTGCCTACTTATTTTGACGTCGCCGCGTCGGTTAAAAATTGTCATCAGTTCTTTCGCAATGCATGTGTGAAGGGAGTGGTTAAGGTGGTCGGCTTGCTACTGCCTCGCCGACCACGTTTTGTGGGTTCGAGTCCCGCAAAGAACAACTATTTGTGTGACCCATAAATTGTTGTTCTGAGTCTAGGTGTGCCTTGTGTCCGTAAATTGCATGTTCGTAAGTGAAAAGGGGGATTTAATTCCCAAGTGTAACCCCCAAAAATATAAAATAACACGTGGACTTCAATATTATAAATATTATTTTTAATTTTTAGTTAAATTAATAACCATGGTCAATGGTAAGACAGTTATCTTCTTCGACGGATACACGTTTTATAAGAGATATAAGAAGAAGGGTTACGACAAATGTGACTGTACGAATTTCCCAAGATGCAGATCTTATCTGCTTCTGGACGATGATTTGAGGATAATTGAAGCTAAAATAGATCACGTACATTTAAGAAGGAATATTATTAAGACAAATGATGGAAGATATATTCGTGCTTAGCTATTTTTTTAACTCACCGGCCCGTAAGTGATCGGTGAAGTTAAGTACCTAGGAACACGGTCAGTCAATATATTACTCTTAGATTTAGACCGGCAAAATGGTTTTATTTTTGAACATTTTCGTGCTGTTTCCGTTTCTGTTTAACTGTAGGTATCGGGTCTGTTCATTACACAACAGTCGTTAAAATTTGCTGGGGTCTCTAAAATAATTAAATTGATCGACATAAAGTCCATCCAGACTCCGAACCGCTATGTATAGCTCGCAGTAATAGTTGTCTTATGCGGGGATCGAACCCGAAACAAGTTAGCGAGTCGTTAGTGAGGCGACTACTACTTGAACCATTGCGCCGCATATGTAATAAAGATCTTACATATCACATTTTTAGTAGTCATTTTTTTATTTTGTCTCATTTACACATTGGTTGACCTTGTATAACTAAATAAGGAGTGATCAAGCAGCAAGTAAGCGTCTGACATGGCTTAACGACTATTGTCCAATGACTACAACCGGAATCGAAGCACGGGGACTTTTAGAAATTAAGCCACTTAGGCGGTCACCCATCTACAGATTGATTATGTTCCCGGATAACTACGCTGATCGCTAACAGACTGAACGTCCACCTATGCAATGAGTCGCACAAGACAGTCTTTATGTCGGCATATTATGACCTTTGCCGGCATACTACTTGCCAGTACTTGCATTTGGCTGGTTTCCTTTTAAATATTGCCTTCTTTTATGTACAGACGCCAGCACATCCAGGTACCCCAATCTGTCAAATTTCTTTTATCGATTTTCAACTTTATCACATAAGCATATAGTTCATTTTCAATTGGGGAAATTTGACAGATTGGGGTAGCTTGATGTGCTGTTAATTATGTTTAATGTTGACTTGCAAAATCAATTGATTCAACTCAAAATATTTTTGTGAAAAATAAAGTTACAAAGGAATAATAAAAATGTTTAATTTTGTATTCAGAGAACGAGAATAAACTAATCGCTTACATTCCCTGTTTATTAATTTTTCGATGACCCTCACACGTAAAAATTTATATATTTTCCATTTCTTTCTTATGTAGGGATTTCCCATACACATAATTATATCGATTTTGGTATCATATTATATGTATTTAGAAAACTGACAGTTCTGTAACAATTGACAATTACAAAAAAATATTGACATTATTAGTCCGGTCAAATTAGACATAAAAATAGGGGTAAGGCTAAATTCCCATTCGATTGAAAATTGGTAGGATCCTTCATTACACTATTATAAAGGAAATGAGAAAAGTCCTCATCTTTCCGGCACGTGCAAAAAAAAATACTCGAGGTCAAACGTCACAAAAATTTCACGATTTTATTCGCGATTTACAGCAAAACGGTAAGTTTTATCATGAAATTAGCTGTAACAAAATTGTAGATTAGATAATTATCTATAAAAAATGTTACAGTACTTTTTTCCTAAGAGCCACCGGTTTTTAGATATAACGATTCAAAAAGTTGTGAGAGTTGTAATCGTCATAATATGCACACGTTTCCACGCCACCTTTGAGGTAGTGTATTAGCGCGTTTTTTTTATGTGGATTCCCCGATAGGCTTATTCCACTGATCTGTTGTGATTCTGTTTAATTTGGAGCTATTGAATGACTATAAATATTGGCAAGGGTGGAAAATGGATCGCAGGACAACTTTTTGTGTGACCCATAAATAGTTGTTCTGAGTCTGGATGTACTTTGTGTCCGTCAATTATATGTTTGTTAAGTACTCCGCGACATTAAATTAAACATTAAATTCCCTATTGCGAGCGTTGACGTTAAAGAAAACTTATATAGATAATTACGCCCAGACTCAGGACAAACGCATGTTCATACACTCAAATATCTGTCCAGGTGCTCTACCGGCTAAGTCGCCGAACATCGATTTCTTAAATTGCGTTCAAATAAATAATGGTTTAAATAACTATATCAATCCGCTTCCATGAGCACATGTGACGTCATAAATGGTCCGGAATCCATTGTGAACGTTGAAGCAGATTTAACGATTGGTTAAGTAATTTTTAACCTTTATTTATTTGAACGCAGATCACGAAAACGATGTTCGGGGACTTAGTCGGTAGCCCCCATGCGTGGGAATCGAAATCGCCCTGCGGCTTGAAAGGCAAGTATTTACCAATGACGCCAACTGGCCCGTCAAATTAAGTATGTTTGTTTTTTTTGCAGCTGAATTAATCACTATGATCAACGGTAAACAGCTTATTTTATATAAAGGCTACACGTTTTACAAGATGTACAAAAAGCGAGGGTATGATAAATGCCAGTGTACAAACTTCCCGGCCTGCAAGTCGTTTCTCCTGGTCGATGATCGAGTTAATATTATTGATCGTCATATTGAACATCATCATAAGATGAAGAAATTGATACAGACAACTAATGGATATGTACGAGTGTGATGTATTAGTTCACGAGTAATATGTTAAAGTTGTATGTTTATTGTAAAATGGTTTGTATAAATTTAAATGTGCTAAAATAATTTCTCGTAATTATGACCAGCTAGTGGTTAGGGACCTTCCTCAACTGCTAAGCAAGAGCTCGCGTGTTCGATGCCCACCCAGGGCAAATAGTTGTGCGATTGGCGCGATCATTTGTTCTGTTTCAGAATAAAATATATCTACCCCTATAATATGTTTTTATTTAGAAATATACAAGCAACAGATTTCAGATTTCAATAGTTAACAATTTTGGTTTTAAATGTTGAATTTTCCATTTTAAACTCCAATTTTGTCGAAGTAACATTTTCGGTTTAACATTAACGGTTTCACAGTATATATTATTTTTATTATTTCTTAAACGTACAGACGCCAGCACATCCAGCTAGCCCGATCGGTCATATTTCTTTTATAGATTTTCTACTTTATTACATAAACGTAAGGTTCACTTTCAATTGGAGAAATATGACAGATTGTGCTGGCGTCTGTATAAAAATTATAAGTCAGACAGCGCCTTCTACTGAAAATGGCTTCAAATTGCTTGGATTACTTGGAGGGCACGTAAACACCGTCGTCCGAAGAACGTCATAGACGAATCGGACGACGAGATCACCGTATACCTAAACCAAATCAATTCGATTAGAGACTCTCGCAACACTGCACAACCGATATTTCGTACTCGCCGGACGCGAGTACGACCGCGAACGCGTCGCGACCACCAGCGGCCTCCATGACCCTTAGTTTGCATTCGATCCGATGAATGCCCGCTCCGGACCTAAACCAGTAGCGAGGCCCGCGTCGCGCATTAACGTAGAGCGACAGTTGCACAAAATCCCCTAAAACCACGACATCTTGCCCTCTCCACGTCAGTATCCGCCCAGAGCCGAGGTTCGAGCCCCACAGGGGGCGCCCTCCGGCGGGGGTACTTAGTTTGTAGTTTATATTTGCTAGGCCGGTTAGAGCCCACGCTCACCCCTACTGTCCGGTGAAGCAGTAAAAGCCAAAAGGCTAACTGCACGCGTCACGTTAAAAAAAAAAAAAAAAAAAAAAAGGAGGGCACGTAAAGGGGTCAGTCCTACACGTGAACATTTCACTACATTGAGTCCATTAAGGCTGGCTCCCTAGCCGACATATGACCAGTAGGACTTTAAAATTAGGACTGCTTTGAGAAAAATCTTATTAAAGAATCATTAGAGTATATTATAGTGTAATAATTCATTTCAGCTAAATTAATTGATATGTCAAACGGAAAAACACTATCACTATACGGCTTTTTTTACCATCCAAAAGGTTAATCATTCAGTTTTCAAATAATAAACTATTCAAAAAATTGCAGTTCTGCAAAAGTTAAATACAACTATACATAAAAGGACACATTAATGATTTACATACACAAAAATATTTGAAACGGTTTTCAAAACTACATCAAAACAAAAATTTTATGTAGTAATGAGGTGAATATGTTCCGAAACTGCCCTGCCCGCAATACGTCAAATGTACGACTGCCTCCTTGCGGTCGTATAAGTTACCCCGTTTTGTCGGAGATTAAGCGTGGGGTAAAATAGAGAACATGTATATTTGCGCACGCCCATGTGCACCATAATATGTCCATATTAGACCAGCGAAACTAATCTATTGACAAATACTTCATCACTCTCTATGGCGTTCCACCAATGAAATCACAGAAACATACACGAGTCTATGGCGGAGAGCAGTGGGGATTGGTCGATAGGTTGTGATGAGACATGAGTCCTCGTTGCCTTCCCAGCTGCGTTGGAGAGCATTATAATTAAGAAAAGTGTAATAAATAAACTGTATAATGTACTGTTATAATTTTTTTCAGCTAAATTGATAGATATGCTAAACGGAAAAACGCTTACATTATACGACGGATATACTTTCTACAAGAAGTATAACGTTAAAGGCGGGCTTTCCAAGTGGCTTTGTACGAGTTTTCCTGGCTGCAAGTCTTTTCTATTCATGAACGAACAGCTGAAGATTCATGACCGTAGAATCGAACATGCTCATGCAAGAAAACACTTGTTTAAGTCTCGTAATGGAAAGTATGTTCGTATGTAGTTTTTCCAGTTGAATGAGCCGAACTAGAGAAGGCTCCTTAACTATTTTTTTTTTACTATTCTGAAATGAGCACTTATAATAATAATATCCTGGGACATTATTCACACACGGCTATCTGACCCCAAACTAAGCAGAGCTTGTACTATAGAAACCAGATAACTGATATACTAATTTTCTTTTGTAAATACTTACTTATATAGAAAAATTACACCCAGACATGTTCATGCACACAAATATCTGTCCTGGGTGGGAATCAAACCCACGACCTCCGGCGTGAAAAGCGAGCATTTGCCAACCACGCCAACTGCCCGTCAAAATAAAATACCTATAATAAATGTATGTCTTTTATACATACATTTATGATGCACTCTATAAAGTCACTCTTTTTTTCTTCTTTTTATGGTTTCTAGAGTTATATTTATCACATATTCTTTGAATATTTCTATTTTGATGGCTCCATTATAAAGGATAATATGTATAGTTAAACTTTCTTGAACCCTTCATCAAATTACAGATTTGAACCGCCTTAGACTTTATTTTCAACCATCCGTTAAATGGCATGTTCGCTTATCCATTTACTTATTACCCAATAATTATGTTTTGTAGCTACCCTCTTTTAACTCTTGTGCTCGAATATCATTTTTAAATAAGTGTATAAAATAGAATATTAAAATAATTAGAATAGTGTCAAAGTTAAAGTAAGTTTTACCAGCTTAATAATTTAGCTTAATAAATTAAATAATTTATGAAATCTTGTTTATTTCCTTTAAGTTCCGTAGTTGTACAACTTTTCGTATTAAAGATATTTTTATTTATTATTAATGCTATGTTAGTTAAGGTAGTATCTTAAGAAGGTTTTTATTAGCAAAATAAATATGATTCCAATTAATCAAAGGCTTTTTCTTCCAATTGTAATAATGGGAACAAAAAATTGTTTTGTTTTCAAAAAGTGCATTTTTCACAGTACTCTTATTTTATTTTATAAATAACATTTTAGAGGGATTATTGGTTTATTTAATAATACTTTTATCATCATCATCATGTCAGCCAAAGTACGTCCACTGCTGGACAGAAGCCTCCCCAAAGAATGGGGGACATGCCATAATCGCCACGCTTGGCAGACGGGTTGGTGATCGCAGTTTGATGGTTACAATTCACAGAAAAACGCTGCTTTTATATGATAAAATATCTATTATAGCGTTTTGGTATCCACCTATGTATAGGACATGACACACATTAGGGCTTGTATGCAACCGGTTTAGCTCGAAGTCTCGTTAAAGTTTCTTGTGAAAACTCGCAAACTATAATTTAACGTTCAACTCAGTAGTTTCAACGCACCGAAAAGAAATTACTTTGCAAGGATTGGATCAGAGATAGAGTAACAAGGCGACTACTACTTTAACCACTGAGCCACACTTGCATTTTCCACACATGCAGTCAATGACTTCATGCCCATTGCTACAATCATCTGGTCTAATTAGGCACAAGATGCACTCTTTTGAATAATAATTCCGATGACAGCTCCTCATTTTTTGCTACACCTGTCGCAGGTGAATCGTAAATGCAAACGAAATTATTTGGTGGGCCTTTTTGCTTCTCTAAGAAACTTTGGAAGTGATATAGTAACATCGATGGAGAAATCAGAAATAATGTTGTTAAAAAAGAGAAATCATGTATTAACGCAAATAGAAATCAGAAACTATATAGTAGCATTGATAGAAGTAGTGTAGTAACATAGTTATAAATAAGAAATAATAAAAACCAGAAACAATATAGTAACATTCATAAAATTCAGAAGTAATGTAGTATGTAACTTAGTTGAAAAATGTATGTTGGAAATAATCAGAAAATTATTAGAATAGAATGAAGTCATAATTTTTTTTTGTAATGCTTTTAACATATTTATTAAAAGGAGTAAAGCCTGTTAAATTCAATTCTTATCATTTCAGCGGAACTAATCACAATGACTAACGGAAAAACTCTGGTGTTATACGAAGGGTACACTTTCTATAGACAATACGCTGCCAAACAGAAATGCAGATGGTATTGCACCAACTTGCCTAAATGTAAGGCATATCTTTTAGTCGATGAACATCTAAATTTGTATGAAAAGAATACGGAACACAACCACAAGAAGAGAAGTCTTTTTAAAACTGTTGATGGGACCTATACTCGGCTGTAATATGAAACATAAATAGTGGACGTGATATCAAAGAGCGTAATTTGACTATGAAACTAAAAAACATAAAGAAGTGGAAGTCGAACTATTAACTAACTCCTCCTTGTTTCTTATGATAAAATTCGTTGCGGGATCCAAGACAGTTAAAGCGATTCCCTGGGACTAGCCTGAACCTTAACGCTCAGTGTCATATCATTGTGTGCCACTATTGATCCTGGCTTACAGGAGTTGCAGCGGTGGGTAACACGAAGGGACTAGTCCCGATAAATTGTAAAACTAAATAACGTATAGCATATCAACTTAACTATCAACAAAAAGAGTAACTTCCCATATAAAAATAGTGATCAGTAGATGAGGGAGCTATATTGAGAAAACATCGTAATCAAATCTGCAGGCCTGAGAGTTCTTCAATATATTCTTTCTTGATGGCATATGAAATCTGCCAACACGTACTTGGCCGGCACGGTGGACTATGGCCTATTCCCTCTCATTGAGAGAGGAGGCCCTTGCTTTGCAGTGGGACATTAATCTTCAGATGCATTCTGTATGGGGAACAAAACACAATTTCTAGTATTTACGAAACGGATTTTCTTTATTTCGTTCAGTTTCATGTGTAAAACCGCTACTTCAATTTCCTCCACTATTTATTTTTAAACAATTAAAAATAATATATTTTTCTAATATATCTTTCAAGTGGGTACTCAAGGTTATAAGTATACATTATCGGGTACGGACCATAGATACGGTTAGTAATTAGCTTCTCGGAGACATAACTATGTACTATCGGTTCTTATTAATAATATTTTCTTCTTTGCATTTTTACTCTTTTTATGGCTAATTTTTTTAATTCAGCTGTTTTTGATACTCATAGAGAATTTGTAACCAATGTTGGTCCAGTCCCGAGTTCCGGAAGCGTGGGAGTATATGTCCATGTCTCTCAACTTCGTTCAAACAATGGACTTACGGAATGTAATGCATCCCAAGATCCAAATTTTCTGTGATTTCAATGGCCAAACGTAGTAGAGATTAATTTAATGTAGATTATCTGAAGGCCCAGACGTCAGAGCGCAGCTACTCGCATATTTAGGTGTTCTAGATGCTATAAAATAATTGTAAAAACTTTTTAAACATGTACTTTGGCCATCTTGTGCGATCAATATTCCAAAATATTCAAAGAATTTTGTTATTTTTTCAATGACCACTAAATATGGAAATAAACGTTATTCCTATGTCTTGTGGTGGATAGAATACTAGCTCTTAATATTTTGGAATATTAATCTCACAGAATGACCGATAGATTTATTTTAAATATCATGCGCGAGGGAGGCTGCGCACTGAATTTTGGGTCTTATAACCTGTCAGAGTCCCTGTTTCAATCTCCACAACATATTTTACAACTTACTTGTAACTTTTACCTTTGTATCTTAAATGTTTCTGGAGAAAATAAACGATATTTGAATCATATTGAATTATTAGCTGCTGGGGCAGAAAGGTTCTCGAGTAGTGACCACGAACTAGAAGACGTAGCGTGGGCAGGCCCCTTAAGATGGACCATTCATTGTGAGGGTGGCTGGAAGCCGCTGAATGCGGGTAGAGCTAGGAATAAAATAATACTAACGGAAATTGTGTAGATCTTTAAGGAAGGCCTGTATCCAGCAGGAGTCGTCTTTCGGCTGCCATGTTGATGATGATGATGATGTTATAGATAAGTTCATGGCAATATTGCTTATCGTGTTCTCCGAAGCACGGGTGGGAAACCCTCAGATGGATGGGTTAATAGTACAGACGCCAGCACATCCAGCTACCCCAATCTGTCAAATTTATTTTATAGATTTTCAACTTTATCACATAAGCATAAGGTTCACTTTCAATTGGGGTTTGGAAGATCGGGGTAGCTTGATGTGCTGGCGTCCGTACAATAAAAGGCACATAATACAGCTGCACAAAAGAAATTGCTGGCAGTACTCACATTGTACGTAACAGTTAGTAACAAGTAATAATAGGTGGATTTATTATTGTGAACTTAATTTAGGGAATGAAAGGAAATAAATTTTATTTTGTAATAAATAATACAAGACTATGAATGGCTAAAGTTATTCAATAATCCCTTATATAGATGTTGAGACACTGAACGGCTTTTTTTAATAGTTTTGAGAGGCGTTTTGACTTTGTCAGCTCGAATTAGTTCATAAGCTTCGTTTTCCGCAGACTTCTACTACAAATGATAAATATGGTGGACAGGAATCCAGTAAAAGTGTATCCGGCCTACTGTATCATTTTTTTGTTTTACTGGAACTCATCGTATTTGCTTTTAACTTTATCATTAAAAATGAAATTTTACATTCCAGCGAATAAAAAAATACCGACTCAGAAAATTAATAATTTAGATGAAATAAGGAACGACAGATGATTTTTTCTTCTCTTTGTGGAGTCGGTTTAACTCACCTCTGTCGAGTGATCAGTGTCTCAATATTTTTTTATAAAAGTCAGGAGTAAAAGTTTTCATCTGAGCTAATATGAAATGATAACTTAGATAGATTATTTAACCCGCTTGCGACTACTGCACATTACAAAGGGCAACAGACCACTGACAGGTTACATCCTGTTGATCTGTGTTTCTGGGTTATGTAGGACAGACAAAAGTCAATATGAGAATGAGTCATCGCTCATCATATACACGTTAGTTTATCCGCTTACACTGAACGTTACAAAGGACAACTGTTAAGTGAGAGATTAAATCCTGATGATCCTAGTGTCTAGGTTATGTAGGAGAGACAGAAGTCAATATGATAATGCCGCATCGCTCACCATAGTCACCATATACACTTAGCTGCATCCGCTAGCTACTACTGCACATTACAAAGGGCAGCAAATCAGTGAGAGATTACATCCTAGTCTGTGTTATGTAGGAGAGACAGAAGTCAATATGAGAATGAGTCATCCCTCATCATATACACGTAAATTTATCCGCTTACTACTACTGCACGTTACAAAAGGCAGCAGAGCAGTGAAAGCATATAGAAATCTATTAGTGAGAGGTTAGATCCGCATAACATAGTATCTGGGGTATGTATGTAAAGGTACTTCACCCGCTAGCTACTGTACGATAACAAGGATGGCGTGGTAAGTTTAGCCAATCAAAATGGTACGTTCCCATCGGGAGCTCTAATTTTTTACTACCCCTCGTTTTCCATAGACTCGTACTGCAGATGATAAGTATGACGGATAGGTATCGGGATCATTCCAGCGTTCTATAGATCTTTCTTAATTAATAATTTTGTATTGTTTTTTTTTTCAGTGAAACTTATCACCATGACCAGCGGCAAAACATTGGTGCTATACGAGGGATACACATTTTATAGGCAACGCCCTTCTAAATCTAATTTTGACAGATGGTATTGTACGAATGTACCAATGTGCAAGGCATTTCTTCTAGCAGACAAAGACCTGATCATACACCAGAAGAACACAGTACATAATCATAAAAATAAGCTGCTTTATAAAACTGGCAATGGGACTTATTCGCGTGTATCAGTCTATTAATTGAACGCAATTAATAGACTGATGACACCAGATTTTACCGTTACGCGCCAAACCTAAAAGATAACATGTATGGGCTAAAATAGCGTAACACGAAACAAACTAGTTAAAACAGGGTGGAATTGAAATAATCAATAATCGTAGTCAAAATATAAATTTACGATCAAGTCCGGCCAAGTCCAACTCGCACTTTGCCGGTTTTTTGAGATCAATAAGGTGCATTGAAAGACAGTATAGTACAAAATTTGGCATATATTTTATTTACCATGATAAAATGCGTACAATCTTGCAAATACACCAATTCGCCTGTTGCCAGCCACTTAACAAAATCTAAAAACAAATGTGGTAATATAGCTATTGTCAACATATTCTAAAGTGCTTTTACAATAGTTTAATTGATTAAATTCCACAGTGAAAAAATTCTTGAGTATTTTCAAGAAGTTTTCGATCGATTCTAATAATTTTGATCACAACTAAATCAACAGCGAACCATTTAGAAATTTTTCATTCACTAACGGAACTCTATTATTAAGCGTCCATTGTCCTTCCGTCTATCTGTCTGTCAGCGGGTTGTATCCGATGAACCATAAGTAGATATGCTCACAGAGTGTATGTTTCTATTACAACTATAACAATAAAAAGTTAGTTCTATGACAAAAATATCGTCTTTCGTCGGCACAAAACCCTTCCAGTCCGATATGTTTAAATCTTTATACAGATATAATAATTAGTCGTAGCAACTAATTTAAACGGTAAGACTAATTATCTTGTATGTCTTAATTAATTATTTGTATAAATAAGTGTAAGGTGATTAGTTATATATTATTTAAACTGTAGGTATACAGTGAGTAAGAAAGAATTTGAGTTTGTAATTAATAATAGTAAAAATAAAAACATTTATACCTCACTTCAAGTATTATTATTTAACTTATATTCGGCTGCTTAGCTACAGAACCGTTTGGCATGGCATTTGAAAGTATTTAGGAAACTTGCATGAAATTTATTTTATGACTGCACTTGTGGCGCAGTGTTAAGTTTTGGAGATCCCTGCTGAGGGCAACTTAATTAATAATATAACTAATTCGCCGGTTATCGTGATCGGCGCTCAAATAGATATAGATTACAAATGACTTATTCATTCGTTCAATCGGCTTCAACGTTGAATATTGATTCCGGACCATTTATGATGTCATATGTGCTCATAAAAGCCGTTTGACCGAATAATTTAGTAATTTTTAGTCTTCATCTATTTGAACGCCGATCACGATAACCGGCGAATAAGGCGGTAGCCCCCCTGTTCCGTATTTAGATATGTAGATATTTATTTATTTGCTATACATGCTGGTACAGACGCCAGCACATCAAGCTACCTCAACCTGTAAAATTTCCCCAATTGAAAGTGAACCTTATGCTTTTGTGATAAAGTTGAAAATCTATAAAAGAAATTAAAAGGTTGAGGTAGCTCGATGTGGTAGCGTCTGTACAAATAATTGTGGTCTTAGATATAAAAACAGATCCACAACACTTAGTCATATACATAGTGACATGTAAATGGTTAAATTAATTTCTATGTTATCTAACAAGCATATTACTTACGTTAATTTTTTTCATTTTATTTATTAAATTAAAGGCCAACAAGGACCAATTATAAAAATACCCTAATACAATACAATACTTAAAAATAACATACAGAACAATTACATAACAATACAATACAACAAAACAATATTTCGACATTATCCCGTACATGTACCATCTCACAGTGATACATGTACTGGCAGTCGAATCGCTGGGCGAAGGCGCTCAGGATACTGAACGGGCTGACCCGCACCCGCTATTTGTGACATATTGGACGTTTATATTATTCAATAAACTATGTTTGTCTCAATGTGTTTCAGCTAAATTAATAATGATGGTGAACGGAAAACAATTGGCTCTGTACGACGGTTACACCTTCTACTTGAAGAATGGCAACAGACCGGGAATCAAACGGTGGTCCTGCACGAGCCACCCTATATGTAAAGCTTTTATGAGGATGGATGATACACTTTTTATAGTGGACAGCTATGTCCACCATAATCATCCTAGGAAGCCGATCTTTCAAACGGCTGACGGGAAGTACGTGAAAGGAAGTGCTAGGAAATTGAACGGCAAGAATGTTATTCCAAAACTTTACCGTTGACTTGGCAGTTACAACAACACGTGAAAGCAACTTCACGTGTAACTTTCCATTTAAAATTTATATGCATAAAATTAGACTTTGAAAAAACTCATTAAGAAGTTAACTGCGGAGGCATTTCCGATCAGATGTGACATGTCAACCTTCAAAATGCGAGCCTATTCTTACCTAAAGGCCGGCATCGCTCTTGTGGGCCACAACTCTGGTGTTGAAAGTGTCCATTTGCGGCCACGGTGATAATTTACCACCAGGTGACCCCCTTGCACGTTAGCGTTACTATTCTATAAAAAAATATGATGTTAATAACACTACTAGACTTAGCTTAAGTCTTTGTGTGTACTCTGTTTTAACTTTGTGTCTGTATAATGAGTAATTTTCATTCAAATTCAATTAAATTCTATTTTTTTTCTGTGATATGCAAGTAACGAACATGGGCGGTCATCACTTACCGTCAGGTGACCCGCTTTAGACTTAGCTTAAGTCTTTGTGTGTACTCTGCTTTAACTTTGTGTCTGTGTAATGAGTCATTTTCATTCAAATTCAACTAAATTCTATTTTTTTTCTGTGGTTTGCAAGTACCGTACATGGGCGACGGTGATCACTTACCGTCAGGTGACCCGCTTTACACTTAGCTTAAGTCTTTGTGTGTACTCTGCTTTATTTTTGTGTCTGTGTAATGAATCATTTCCATTCAAATTCAACTAAATTCTATTTTTTTCTGTGGTATGCAAGTAACGTACATGGGCGGCGGTGATCACTTACCGTCAGGTGACCCGCTTTAGACTTAGCTTAAGTCTTTGTGTGTACTCTGCTTTAACTTTGTGTCTGTGTAAAGATTTATTTTCATTCAAATGCAACTAAATTCTATTTTTTTCTGTGGTATGCAAGTAACGTACATGGGCGGCGGTGATCACTTACCATCAGGTGACCCGCTTTAGACTTAGCTTAAGTCTTTGTGTGTACTCTGCTTTAACTTTGTGTCTGTGTAAGGAGTCATTTTCATTCAAATTCAACTAAATTCTATTTTTTTTCTGTGGTATGCAAGTACCGTACATGGGCGACGGTGATCACTTACCGTCAGGTGACCCGCTTTAGGCTTAGCTTAAGTCTTTGTGTGTACTCTGCTTTAATTTTGTGTCTGTGTAATGAGTCATTTTCATTCAAATTCAACTTAATTCTATTTTTTTTCTGTGGTATGCAAGTTACGTACATGGGCGGCGGTGATCACTTACCGTCAGGTGATGCGCTTTAGACTTAGCTTAAGTCTTTGTGTGTACTCTGCTTTAACTTTGTGTCTGTGTAATGAGTCATTTTCATTCAAATTCAACGAAATTCTGTTTTTTTCTTTGGTATGCAAGTAACGAACTTGGGCGGCGGTGATCACTTACCGTCAGGTGACCCGCTTTAGGCTTAGCTTAAGTCATTGTGTCTACTCTGCTATAACTTTGTGTCTGTGTAATGAGTCATTTTCATTCAAATTCAACTAAATTCTATTTTTTTCTCTGGTATGCAAGTAACGTACATACATAGGCGGCGGTGATCACTTATCGTCAGGTGACCTCCTTGCCTGTTTGCCTTGATATTATATAAAAAAATCTACTGCCTAAACTTCGTCGAGAGACCCTGTAAAGAATTTGCCATTATGAAAATAAAAAAATAATGTAACATACATGTAACATTTTTATGTTGTAGTTATCTAAATATTGAACTAGTTTGACAAATCATCAGCATCAGACAGTTACTGCTGGACATAACCCTCCCCCAAAGATCGCCACTATAGACGGGGTTGCGATACCCGTATTTTGTTCTAAATGTAAATTGTTGTCTATATTCTTAATAAATTCCTAATGCGAGCGATGTTTGTATCAATTTCAATATGTAAAACATCAAGTTGTCCTTTTCACATGAGCTATAATAGAAAGAGATGAAATTACAGTTAAGAGTCTTAAAAATATGGAAATCGGTATTTTTATAGATGTAAGGCCATTTAATCTAATTTAGTTTAGTTATAACTATTTCTTGTCACGGCAAAACTGTTTAAAATGCAATTTTATCTCTTTTTCTTAAGCAGTAAATAGAGAATTCACATCGTTTTCAAACAATAAAAATGCTTGTCTGAAACACAGAATTAGTCATCAAGTCCTTACGTGACACTTATTTTTGAAAAGAACTACGGTATAGTTAAATTAGTTGATGATATACAAAATCGGGACAGATCAATAATAACGTTCAATCTTGGTTAAGTCTCGGAGCTAATCCCTCCTTCTCACCCACCATGATCCTGGCATGAAGTAGTTGCACACTTGATGCCAGGATTAACAGTGGCACTCAATGAAACTGAGCGCTGAGGCTCCCTCGGGCATGTCCCGGGGAATCGCTTCAACTGTTTTGCATCCCGCAAAGAATTCAATCAGTAAGACAAAAGGAAGAGTTAGAAACTTAAACAAGTATTAAAAATATAATTTAATCATATGCATATTCTTACCAATATACTTGCTTATAAGCGCAACTTTCACGTTGGTTCTTCCCGCATTCCATTCTTTAACTTGACGTTTGATTACAGAAAACCTTTTTAGGACATAATATCTTTATTATTTTGAGTCGCTGACAACACCCAAACTGTTGTTTTCGCAAGTTTTTAGCGAATACTACAAGGTTCATCTGGTTAAAAATGTTATTTTGATGAATATCCTGTTATATTTATAATTGATCCCAAAACACGATTCAACTACATTCGCTCGATAAAAAAGTCACTAGGTCACCTTCAACAATGGTTAAAACAAAATAATCTCGAAAAATTAAAACTCAATTTAAATTATTATTATAATATCTAGTGCACTTTGTTAACAAAACCCTTATCGTGTTAGATCTGTCATTGAGATTATATTTTTTTCGTAATTTATGATGTTGATATATTTTACCCTGTTTTTTTTTACGCTTATGATAGTTTTATTTTCATTCTATTCCGACCCGTACTGAGTAGTTATAACGGGCAGGAGTAATGTATTATGGTAAAGGTGTTGTCAGCCTCTTAACACTCCTAGTAATATATACCTATGTCTCCCGAAACACAGTAGGTATATAGAGTAGATTTTGGTTGATATTCTTTCAGTTAATCGTAAATTAATTAAAGTACGTGGTACGATGTATTAGCGTCATAATACTGTGTTATTTTACATTCTATATTATTCTTTTTGTACATTTATTATTATAAAAATAAATTTAGTAATAATAATTTCCTTGTTTCTATTTATTTATTTTTGTATATCGTGGAGGTCAGGATACTAAATAATTAAATAAAAGGGTAGGTTCCTTCGTTAAGTAACTTAACTTGAATAGTAAGTCACCATCTTGCTATTTAACACATTAATAATAATAATAATAATAATAATGTTTATTGTTCAAAAAACTTAAGCCTAAGTTACAAAATATTTTAACAGGCTAATTTAGGTCAGATTAAATGGTATAGTCATATGTAGCCGAACTAGGCAGAGCCTGTATTTCGGCTATCAGCGCCCAACCCCTCGAGTATTGTACATTTATTTAAGCCACATTTAAGACAGTACATTATATGTACTTTCGAAAAATGTATGAAGTTATTAGAAAATGTATAAAGAAGTTCTTATTGTATGAAGCCCGGATCGTTGTTCCTTCGGTCTCCATAAAAAAATCTTAAATTGGAGGATTTTGCAAAGTGCAGCCTAGCTTAATGCTATTGATACTTAGAGTGAACGGTGCTGGATTTTCTTGGATTACCGCAAAGTATCGCCTCGTTCAAGTAGTCAACCATCTTCAATTTTCATTGCATTTTTTTTTTCAGCCGAATATATAGAAACTTACGATGGGAGGCAGCTCTTAAGTTATAAGGGCTTCTGCTACAGCAAAGCACCAAGATCCAAAAGCGGATGGCGTTGCATCCATACCAGCTATTGTTATTGTTCCTTAAGGGCGGACTCCTACTTAAAAGTGACAAAGGAACCTAAAGAACACACGCATCCGTCTAATGTTGAACGTATCTTAAAACAAGTGGTGCCTGAATTAAATTTTGTTACATATATAAATTAAATAAATAAAACGAAATAATCTGAGCCTTTTCTAAGCTTAACTAGTTTCCAGAATTATAATTAACGATGTTCTATCGGTCTGAGTTTACCGTTCTTTCGCTCTTTGGAGCGCTTTACGGGGGTAGTGCCATAATGTTTTGTTCCTGGGGAAAATTGGTCAACGTGTGAGTGATGCTATGTGTGTCACAAGCAGCATAGGCTTCCGTAAGCGCTTACCATGAGGTGGGTAGATCGTATAGTAGTATTCCAAAAGCGCTCAAACGCACGGATGTTGTTCCTTGTTGCTACAAGATCTGTACAATTAACTGCTCCAGATATTGGTTGCAAGATATACTATTGCTTCTGTTAAATCCTTTCTACGAACAGGACACTTTGCGACCGCTCGATATTTTGCAAATTGGACATCTGCGCCTAAACGTTATTTTTGTTATTTTGCTTATATATTAACGGAGAAAAGATTACGTCAAATTCTTGGACGGATTTTGACAAGTACAAATAATGAGCATTTCATAGTGAATTTGATTTAGAGCCTCTTCTTAGCGTGTCGATGGCAATCTAAATGAAATCAGACCAGGATTCAGCTACGAGTTGAGCGTTGTCAGTAGTGTCCATTAGCTCTTGTAACGCGCAGGCATTAGGGCACGCAGGACATGCCATGAAACGTTTAAAAATCCCCTGAGCACCTGAGCAGGTTTTCCTTACTTCAACCAACTTGGGTCCGGAGTCTGTTCAGAGACTTCCAGGGAGACCACGGCAACTTGTGTCCAGCCGGAAGGTTTTCGGCGGGAGGGACGAATGTGTTGGTTAGGCAAGCACTGTCTCGCCACAGTTTGAGCTGTGTCTTAGGCCGTCCGCCAGAAAGTGGAAGCACACACTTTTTCGTTTCCTGAAGTGTGCGTTTAGAGCTAATGCGATTTTAGATTTTTAGAATTAACGAGATTTTTTATTTTATTCGTCCCATTTTTTGCCCATTAATGATTATAGTTTGAAACAATGAACTTTATGCAGTACCTGGGTACTAACCCACCTTATACTTGTTAATCTCGCAATTAAGTAGTAAAGTCTCATACAATTTAAGCCGATGGGCGAATCCAACAACTATCTTTTTATGTTTGGGGTCCCTATGTTCAAAATTATCAGTAAAGGCTTAGATTTTTGACAAAAAACATAAACTTCAATAATTTTTACAGAAAAGCTAACAATTTATTCGTTAACAATATAATAAAATTGCAGGTGAAATTCTAGAAACAATCGAAGGAAAAACGTTTTTTAAATACAAAGGATATTGTTATACGAAACATCCACACACCAAGCACAATTGGCGATGTATCCACACAAGCTACTGTTATACTACTTTGAGAGTTAACGACCATTTCGAAGTGACAAGGGAACCGAGACAACACTCGCACCCTCCCAAGGACTATAAACGGACCGAAGCTGGAACATACGTTAGTGTAGGCAAATTTAGCTGGGAAACAATAAAACTTAATAATATACAATAGAATTTTATAACAAAAAAGCAAAGTTGGATTTTAATACTGAGCTGTCAAAGGATTCTATAATAGAATCATGAGCATAGTGAGTGATTGGGAGTTAGAATCCTGACCGTCGCCAAGTACAAGAGAAAGGTCTCGAGTGACACATTCACAATCTAGTTCAATCAGTTTTTGTGCAACAAGAGCTCATAGTACGTTTTGTTTTGAGCGCTACGTTTGAATCCCGTGCAAAAGATAGCCTGTATGTTTTAATTACAAGCGTAAGGCAATGTTTAGACCTAAAATATTGCGCGTATTGAAGGTTGCATCGACATAAAACGGAGAAAACATGAAATGTATCATGAAATACTAATACTTTTCTATAAAACAAGATATAAAATATTGCTGGATTAAGTACGAGTATACGATGTTTATGATCGATTATTGACGGAAATCGTATCGTAGCAATTAAAATTCAAAATACTTCTGTCTGTTCATAGCGTTGATTGGATTGGGACTATTCCCTTGGTTCAGCACTTTAACAATTATATTAATTATATATATTATCCACAATTATTGTAGTTCGACTTGTTATGTTTAGTAAGTCTTTGTTGCTTAAAACCAATGGTCAAACTTCAATTTTGCTTAACAAAACTAATTACTTACCACCCCCCAAATAACTTAACGCCTATGAAAAGAACGTGAAGAAATGTATGTCAGTGTAGGAAGTATCTGGGAGGCAATGAAACTAGTGACTAGTCACACGAGTTTTTCTTTAGATTAGTTTCTCTTCTACTTTTTAGAGTTTTTATAAAAGACTACGCTCGTAATAGAAAAAATGCCGGTGCATCGCTGGGGTCTTCGCAGGCACGAAGATGTGCTTTGTGTCTGCAGACACGTCTTGTCAGACTCAGAAGGCAAGTTACAATATCGATGGGATATTATCATATCTTTTATAATAAATATTATTATATTTCTTTCCATGGCCATTGATATGATGTTCGAAACCTGTCGGACAATTAAATTTTTTGATTTTTGAATCTTACGAGTTACGCTTTGCAATACTTTGCATTGCGAATAATAATTAAAAAAAAATAGTAGAAAATATATTTAAAAATAAATTGTGTCGTTTTTATTTGATGAATTATTTATTATACTTTGTTATTAAAATAAACATTGTTTTTTTTTTTCAACAGAATATTCCGTTATTTTTTTTTGTAACTAACTCTTTCTTCTTCTTTAACTTATTAAATAACGAAAACGGATATACAATATCTCAATTTTATATTCCAAATACTAAAACCCCACTTCATTTCAGTGCAACTAATTACAACGGTGCACGACAAATTTCTTCTGAAGTATAAAGGACACTATTACTCAAAAACTCCATATTTGAAAAAGAGATGGCGCTGTATCAACACTAACAGCTGTTTCGTTGGACTCATTGCGAACAAGGATTTCTCTATCAGCAAGGAACCAGGTGAACATGGTCATCCACCTAAAGTTTTCGTGGAAATGGAAGACGGTAGATATAAACTTGTCAAAGACAAAGAACATACAAATTTGGACTATATCATGTATGAGTATTAGGTTTAAAATTTTAGATTAATCTTCGGTGGTTTGTGTTTATTCTCCTTGGTGTGAAATTTTGTAAGGATATCAGTATTTTATTCAGTTGCCTATGTAGCTTTTATACTAGAGTTCTTGTATATAGGTTTTTGTGTCTTATTATTACACTGGAAAATTAAATCAAAATGCGTTTGAAAAGACTTCGCGTATGTACTGACACACAAATTTTCTCAAAACTTCCCATACATCCTATACATTTCCATGACAAGAACCGCCCGAAATCGAGGTTCTAACCTCAAAGGAGGCGCCCTAATGCGCGGGTTTCCTAATTAGTAGTTTTATTTGCTAGATGGTAGAAACCCAGCTCGCCTCGACTGTCTGGTGAAAAAGAAGTCTCTTTTTACTTGTCTAACGCGATTTTTCAGAAGTCTCATCGATTTTAATCTAATTATGATTCTAAACAATTTATTAAAACAATATCTAATTCGCTAAAATCCTGTATTTACTTTTATTTAAATCATTTAATTGAACTTTATATTAATGTTCTTGAAAAACCTATGTAATTTACATAATCTTGTGTCTCTCAATATATATACTGAATATATCATTACCAAATTAAGTACCTAAGAGAGAACTCCACTTGTTAGTTTTAATTTTAAAAATAGATTAAAAATATGAATATTTTGATTATAATAATGAAAAAGTAAGATTTTATCGATTCCAACCATCTTATTAGTGCAAATATTCATATTTTAAATTAGCCGTTATTTCCATTTTGATTGCTTTTTATTGCTTATATACAAGGTGTAACATTAAAAGTGAACGTAACTTAAGGTGCGCCATCTACCCATTAGAAATTGAACTAATTAAACTAAATCAGTTTGTGAAGAAGTAAAATATTTTTTTGGCGCCCCATATAAAATGTATTAGCTGATTTTTATTCTTGTATGTTAATAATATTTAATTCTAGCTGTGCCCCGCGGTTTTACCTACGTTAAACTTTATAAATTATAGCCTATGTGTTATTCGGATATATAAGCTATATTATAACAAAATTCCATAACAATCCGTTAGTAGTTTTTGTGTGAAGAAGTAAGAAACATACACACTTTCACACCCACACAGTCACAAAATTTAGCCTTCATAATATTAGTGTGAATTTTTGTGACGTTCAGTTTCATAGACAAATAACTCTGTATCCTTAACTAACGTCCGCTACTTACATATATTACACCTTGTATAAGTAGATAATAGAATAGAATAGATATAGATTGTAACAATTTCAATCATGTGTTAGTAAATGTGTCCAACTTCTGAATATATTTATTCTAAATGAAATTTCCGTACGATAGAAGGTTGTTGTCGGTGTTGCCAAGTTTTGGGAACGAAAAAAAAAATCTAACGATAAGAACTTTACCATGTTATACAAGTGTGTTTCAAATTAATTGCTTATTATAAATTTCTGTTTAAACTGTAACAATTTTCAAACATATCATTTTCATTGTATTTACCGTACTTTATTTTGTATTACGTTAGAGGACATAGTTTATCATCATTGCTAATTATTATTATATATATCATGATTTAAGGTAACAGTACACTATAGAAAGTAAAACGCTTTATGAGATAGGCAATATATATATACAACATGTAACTTAATTAACGCACACCCTGAAAATAGTTTGTTCAGAATCGATTACTGAATCGATTTATATCAATTTTAATAAAGGTATTTTTTATGTTAACCCTGTACAGTCAAAACAAATTGAAATGTATCGTAAGTTAAAGTAATAAGACTTTTAAATCGCAGTTTTATTTGTATTCATACAAATTCCATCATTCAATACAAAGCAAAGAAAAATGAACTTTATTCCAAGAAACTAATTAAGTAAATAACAATGCATATACATGTCAAATTAAAAATTCAGTGTATGTGTTATGATTACAACATAATATTCTAATTGGGGTGTTTGAGGGTGTGCGTTAATTACGTTACATGTTGTATAATGTGAAAGTAAGTATTATGTATTGTGAATCCTTTCATATTTGGTTGAATAGGTTGCCCAAAACAACACCTATGATTTATGCTATGCCTTCTCATTATTGATTTTATTCTTCGAATTACAATTATTATTTTGGAAAATTAACTGGACGTCTTGATAATTAACTTTAAACTTAACTATTAAATATTACTTGGACAAAAGATAAGAACTGATGATGATGTGTATGTGATTTGGAGGCATCTTTTTATAAATACTCTCATTTATCAATGCATCTGAGAACCTTCATGTTTGTACATTTTAGTTTCAAAATAAAGTCTTGAGTAATTGATTAGTGTTTTATTACGACCTGTTGTACCATATTTGTTGTACATTACGGGCTAGTTTAACAGCCGTTAATTAGTAAAATACGGATGATTGCGTAATCAACTGCTCAGTCGGTTATTTAATCTAAGTGTAGAAATTACTTTAAAAATTACCACATAAAAAATACCACGCTTAGTGTTCCGGTGAGTGGCGACCACGCACCGGAAGACGCAGCGTGGGCAGGCCCCCAATAAGGTGGACCGACGATCTTGCAAGGGTCGTGGGAAACCTCGGGATGCGAGCAGCGCAAAACAGGACATTGTGGAGATCCTTGGGGGAGGCCTTTGTCCAGCAGTGGACGTCTTTCGACTGATATGATGATGATGATGATTACCGCATACAACGTGGCCCGCCGAAATATTTTCATCGAAAAGAATAAAATTTTATTTATAATAGTTTGGAAAGTGTTCTGAATATGCTATGATCTCTCACTTGCAACTATGAACATATCAGTCGGCCATGTTAATAGAAAACAAAGCCGATGGATAACATCTACATCCAGAAAGGGTGTTAACAAGGGAATACTTAATTTTATCTGCCAGTGTGTATTCGTAGCTTAACGCAGAGCGGGTTTTAAACCAGCACTCTCTTCCGATCCGGGATAGGGGATTGTTAGAGGGTGCTGGTTCGAAACCTACCAGACGATAAAATTTATTAATTCCCATTTTTGGAATTATAAACGAAATATAATTCTGACCGCGAAAAAATTGATTCCAAGACAATTCTTAGCCCAGATTCTAAGTACTAGCAACTAAACCCAAGGAACGAATAATAATGTGCTTTTACTTAATACACCAACGAATATCCTTCCTTCAATCAATCCTGGTCTATTCAAATAGAAGAGATTGCACCTAGCGGGTGGCATTTGTACATTCTAGTTAAATGTTTAAGTTAAGTTTTTTAATTGTTGCTATTTTGGTGTAAAATAAAGAGGTAGATAGATAGATCGAGACACTTTATTGCAAAAAATATAAAAACAGTTTACAGAAAAATACTTAATATTTAAAATAATGTACAATTCGCGGTCTTATACCATAATAGCGATCTCTTCCAGACAACCGAATTACTTACTTACTTAGACTATTGTTAATAGTATTTGAAGGCAATTGTGGAGATATTTGGGGTATGCCTATGTCCAGCAGTGGATGTTTTTTTGCAGAGATAATGATGATGATGTAGCAAATCACTCAGAACATTATTTCATCTACAATTCGATGAACTATTACCAAAATCGATTGCGGTGTGTATGCCACTCGTGAGTCAATAATATAAATCAAATTATTGTGTATTTATTTGAAATCTGTAATCAACGGCTTCCATTATCACTAGTTCCTTTTATTCACCGCTTTATAGTTTTGAAATAAATTTCTACTGTGTGGGCGTTGTTTAAAAAAAGCAAAACGTGTATATATTTTTTATGTACAAGAGAACAACCTCCATACATCTACTTAAACTTTGTGTATTTAAGTTTAGGAGCCTTAATTACCAAGAATTGAAGTTGCGTTGGTGGGTCATTTTCAAAGGCTGGAGTTTAAGTATGGCTGTTATGTAGGATCTATATTGACTAACGGAAACCAAGTCGCAACACAATAATTACGACAAACACGTTGCCACGTGCATTGCAGACACCTCTAATTATTGTGTAATAAGACGTAGTTAGCCTTGCGGAACATAAGAACCTGCCACCAACCTCTAATTATCTTTAAAATAATATCCTGAGACATTCACACACGGCTATCTGACTCCAAACTGTGGCGGCAGGTATAAGCTCGACCAATTCCTCTAAATCCGGTGAAGGACACATAGAGACGCCACGTCTCTCCGCAGGGCAAGAGGATCAAGCCAAAAAGTTGGAGCCTTGTCGTCAACGACCATTTGAGCTGCACGACGACGTTGAATACGATCAAAGGTAAGAAATTGATACTGTGGTGCCCCGGTCCAGAGGTGGCAGGAATATTCCATATGCGGCCGTATTTGCGCCCTAAATAATTGGAAACCAGATAACTGATAAACTACTTTTCGTTTGTAAATACGTACTTATATAGATATCTAGCTGTGCCCTGCGGTTTTACCCGCGTTAAACTTTATAAATTATAGCCTATGTGTTAATCCAGGGTGTCAGCTAACTCCATACCAAATTTTATTAAAATCGCTCCAGCCGTTTAGACGTGAAGAAATAACAAAAATACACACTCACAAACTTTCGCCCATCGAACCCATGACCTGCGGCGTGAAAGGCAAGCATTTACCAACCACGCCAACCGCCCCATCATGTGTAATAATAATAATAATAATAATAATATCTGGGGACAATGTCACACAGATCATCCTAGCCCCAATCTAAGCAAAGCTTGTACTATGGGTGCCAGGTGACGATATACATACTTATATAGATAGATAAATACTTAAATACATAGAAAACATCCATGACTCAGAAACAAATGTTCGTGCTCATCACACAAATATTTGCACTTACTGGGATTCGAACCCAGGACCACCAGCTTCGTAGGCAGGAGCACTACCAACTAGGCTACGGTGATGTATGTGTTCTTATGAGACTATCAATTTTAATCCATTTTTTGCACACTTCCAGGCACTTATGGTCATGGGGAATTAACACAGATCCAACTGGTAACTGGAAAGAGATTTTATATGTATAACAACTATACGTATACAACCGCAACGTTTGCCGCCAAAAGCAAAACATTGCCAACCAGGTGGAGATGTACAAGTACTTCAGAGTGCAATGCTTATATTAAAGTGTCTCCATACGGGGAATTTATTAATGCTTTTGGTAGCCACACCCATAGCCCGCCAGTGTACCACATTCGATCAGACGGAATCGCTATTAAAATTAAAAACAGAAATTCTGAGTAATCACTTCAATATCAAGCGTGAAAGTTTTTTTTACTTTTCTAAGACGACTTCTCTATGAAAATTTTGAATTGTACTTTAAAACGTTAATGTTTCTGAGTTTTATCGAGTTTGTGTGTGTTTGAAATGTGCACTTGTAAGCTCCATCCCCAGGGCTGTAAATTGTGCGTCTGTGCACTGGCTGAGTTCCACTTAGGTGGCGATTTGTTTGCCGTTATAGTGGGGCGTGGTTCTTTATTTAAAAAGACAACTGCGGCTTTAAGGACATTAATAGGGATTAATGTCCCTAAAGCCGGAGAATAGAGATTGTTTGACACAAAGTACATCCAGACTCAGAGCAACTGTTTATTGGTCACACAGTTGTCCTGCACGGGAATCGAACCCGGTTCACGAAGTGGCGAGGCGATTGTCTTAACCGCTGACCACACGTGCAGTCAAATAAAGATTAGAAAGGGGATATGTTTCTCGTATTCAAATCTTTCGCCTCCAAGGCAAGTCTTTCCTCATAGCGTGTTATGCAGGTTTACTCAATATGTATAATAAAGAAACAATTTCTTTCGTCTAAGCCGGTATTTTAAGAGTCTACTCTTAAAATACCGGCTCGTCGAAGTTAAAATACAATGCAAATACAAAACAATTATTTTAACTTCGACATCGGCTCGTCTTTAATGTTATTCATGTACATGAGGAGTTGACGTTCAAACGCAAAATTTACTTTGTGATGAGGAGTATCCGAATCATAAACCATAAGCTCCCCATTTACATTTTTTTTGATACTTTGAAAATTTATGAGTCCTGAGCTCAATCCCTAATTTTGAACTTTCGAATAAATTCTAAGTCAGTTCTGCAATGATTTGATAAACCATACTTTTTAGGGTGTTAGGTTAAACTATGCTTATTAGTTATCACAAAAACTGAACCACAAATGTTCAAGAGAACGAGAAAAAAATCGAAAACTGATGTTACGTGAAATTTACGCAAAAAAACATTTAAAAAATTCTATATCAAAAACCACGCAAAATCGTAGAACATACATGGGGGTGATTGGGATACTCCTCATCATAAAGTATCTAAATTTTGCGTTTGAACGTCAACTCCTAGGCCACCCTATAAAAAAGTTATCTTATCATTATGATATTAAAATTGGTATAATTAAAAAAATGTGATTTAAGCGTTTTACGCAGTACCTAGATATTTTTTAATAAATACTTTATGCTAATATATTTTCTTAATTTTATTACCTGTGCTCATACAGATGAACGTGCGTCATATTTTTTGTTCTATATTCTGTATTTGTTATTTTTTAATTGCAGTCATTACACTAGTCAACGGGAAGAAATACTGCATGTATGAAAACTATACTTATTGCATTGGGATTAGGACCAAATTAGGTTACCGTTGGAGATGCACAAGTACGAAAACTTGCTTTGCTTACATCATAGTGTCAGACATGGGACACGTGTTGAAGGTTGGAGGGGCTCATAAACACATTCCACCCCGTTACCACATGACTAAAGAAGGTTTATATGTTAAGTTATAAATGTTTAATTATATAATTGTATTCCATTCAAATTTAAAATTTATTTATTCCGTTATAATGTTACATTTGTTTGGAATCGAAAACTTCTATAGCGGCGTTGTGCACGTTTTTGAGATGGGTAAAAATGTTAAACTCGCGTCAGGAGACGTGATCTGATCGAATATTCATAAGGCGGAGTGGCTTTTTTTTAATTCACACTGGCCGTTAATACACTCACATGACCGCCGCATTTTTTTCTTATGTTAGATTTTTTTACAGCCGACTGTGGAACTAAAATTAGTTCTATTTTTGAAATTTATTCCCAGCATAGGGAGGGAAGCAATTCCTATCAGTCTATACCGCCCAAAAGTGGGAAGTAGCATCTTCCACTCGCTACTCGGATCAAATAAACACCACTCTCCGAGTATGAGAAATAAAAAATAATTTTCACTTCTATTGGCAATCCCCAAAGACTGTCCCGCATGTATTTTACCCGACCGTGCAGTGCATGACGTGGCAGCTACTGAGAATCACTGCTGAAAAATGAGTACGATTTTTTTAATATTCATATCTTAGTATAAAATTACATTGTACTTAAATATGTTAATTTAGAGCGACTCAGTTAAAATCCGTTTTGACCCTTAAATAATCATAAGTTTTGTAGTAAGCCCTGATACACGATTTGACTTTTATAGTTCTTTTAAACCTATTCGTAGATATTTCCCGGATAGCACCGGGAAGTTTGTTATAGAATCTTATACGTACATTGCTCCATAAAAGAGTTACTGTAATGATGTGAATGAAAGATACCGAATGGATCATTAGAATCGGATATTCTGCTGGCCTTACGTATGTACAGACGCCAGCACCTCAAGCTACCCCAATCTGTCAAATTTCCTTTATAGATTTTCAACTTTATCATGTAAGCATAAGGTTCATTTTCAATTGGGGAGATTTGACAGATTGAAGAAGCTTGATGTGCTGGCGTCTGTACATAATGTAGGTATCCTTATCTTGCAGCTTGAATGATGATCATACTTATAGAAAAGTTCATACCTACTCTAACTTAAGAAATAAAAGATGATATGAACAAACTATTTTCATTCTCATAATATACATTACTTATCTTTTGCCTACTGCATCCAGTATCTCACAATTCTTTTAATTCTATATATTAACAGATATAGCTTCCTGTGTTTTTTAGAGTTGAGTGTTGAAACCAGGACATTGACGTCCTCGTAAAACACTGGAATATTTCTGGTAAAAAAGGAGTATGCAATTTTAGACTAGCGCTGTATCGCTTGAATGTTTCGTGTTGCTTATCTTGAACTAGACGTCTTCAAGTGTATACAGTGCCACCGATGTATTGAATACATGCGTTATCGACAACATCGTACTCGACAACATCGTACTCGACAACAACAAGACAGGTCCTCTACATTAACTTACCTCTTACCACACGATAAAAATCGTGTGATATTTCTATTAACTACAATTTTTATTTCCATTTGCAGTGATCACACTTGTTAACGGGAAGAAATTACTCATCTATAACAACTACTTTTACAGTATTGGAATAAAAACCAAATTTGGACATAGATGGAGATGCACGAATACTAATACCTGCTTCGCGTACATAATTGTGTCTGACGTTGGCCAGGTACTGAAGGCAGGTGGGGCACATAAACATGTCCCGCCCCGCTACCATAAAACTAAATCAGGTTTATATCATAAACAACGTACTATTCAAAACACTCAATTTGAAGGATTTGCGATTGCTAAAAAATAATGTAGTGATATTATAAAACGGGTAGCGCAAGACCAGCAATTTTAGAGATCTTGGGGGGCGGTCTTTGTCCAGCTGTTGACGTATTTCGGCTGATATGATGAAGATGATGCTTATAAAAAATGATCGATTAGTTGATTAGAATTGGAGATGTGATTTACTATTCGATACCATCGCGCAGCTTGCAATAAAGTAATGGGAATTAATAGAAGTAATACTGTATTGTATTTAACTATAAGAAAAAATATATGTCAAAATTCTTTTCATATTTTTCATTGTCTTTACTTAACGATTTATTAGAGTCCTTTATTTGTGTGGGCACAAGTAATTCTAAAGGAAAATCTTTAGTAGAAGAGATCCTGAAGGGCCGAAGTTTTGTACGCAAGTACACCCCAACCAAGACAAAGGAGCTTCAAAATTTGTGATGAAGATGATGTGATTGGATACCGACGGTTATCGGAAACCGTTCAGATGTCGGTTTTTAAGAACACATCAAAAGTTGGTTAGTCCACTACACTTTGTGGATGGCGTTTTTATGATATTTACGAATTCTTGACCTATTTATGATTACAACTGTGTATTAAGTGCTGAATAGAATTCATTAGTTTATTGTTAGGAAGGCCTTACTTACCTTACTTAAACGACTTTTTTAGAGGGGCATAATTTTGGATGCACCCCCTTATCTTAAACTAAACTTGGCTCTGCGTTCACGCAGGTAAATCTTGTGTAGGTATCAAATTGGTCTTTAGTTATTAGCGACCGATGACGTTCGGAGAATATTACCGTAGACACGGGGCCTACGGTAATATACCCCGACCGTCATCACCATCGTGCTAGAATTACAGTGCCTGATACCTGACAACCTCCCTTATACAAGCAGTATAAGCAAGATGGCGGGTTTGATTCCCGGACATGACAAGTGGTTGTATTATTGCGTATGTTTAAGGAGAAAATTTCTTGTGATTTTAAACATGTGGTTTAGGATGGTGGGCTCAAGTACTGTAAAAAAATAAACTACAAGCTAAATACTTACCCGAGTCAGAGGAAACTTTGGGGTTCGAAACCTCGGCTCGGAAAGGTTACTGACGTGAAGGTGCAAGAAATTGTGGTTTTCTAGGGATGTTTTGTGCAACTGTCGCTCTACGTTAATACACCATGCTAACTCTGCTGTGAAGTTAATATTCTATAGAAAGACACTTCCCAAGTCGAGGAACAAAATCATCGTTTCTTCAAATATTACGAGTCGACAGGTCTTACTTAAAATAAATAATATTTTTTTTATTTATTTCAGTGCTGAACTTAGCAAACGGACGGTCTTATATCAATTATAATAATTACACGTACACGTTTAGATGTAATACTAAGAAAGGTGCTAAGTGGAGATGCACCAGCACTTCGGCGTGTAGTGTTTTTATCATTGTATCCACCCACGGGGTCATAATCAAGCAGAGCGGAATTCATGAGCATAAGCCAAAGAAATATATTTTAAACAAGGATGGTTATCATGAAAAGATCTTATAACCCGACGGCCATCTTGCCGGACGTCAGACGGACGAACAGGCCGGTCATTTATGCTGAAATACGAGTACATTACCTACTTTGTACAGACGCCAGCACATCAAGCTACCGCAATCTGTCAAATTTCTCTAATTGAATGTGAACCTTATACCTATGTGATAAAGTTGCAAATCTATAAAAGAAAGTTGACGGATTGTGGTCGCTGGATGTGCTGGCGTCTGTACAAATGGCATTATACACCAATACTAAGCCAAAGGAATCCATCTTGAACGACCGACGAATATATAGACTGCAAAAGATACGAAGAGACTGTTGCAAGTTGCAAACCATGGTGAATTTGTGCAAACAAACTACTCAGTATGACTCAAATATGAACCTTTGTAATTTGTTTTTCAGAGTTTATAATAATTTATGCAATTTGATTGTTACATATTGATAGTATAGACGCCAGCACATCAAGCTACTAAAATCTGTCAAATTTCCCCAATTGAAAGTTAACCTTATACTTATGTAATTAAGTTGAAAATCTATAAAAGAAATTTGACAGATTGGGGTAGCTGGATGTGCTGGCTTCTGTACTTCGCTTTTTTAACCCCGCCGCAAAAACTACGGGGTGTTATTGACTTGTCTGTGTAAATTGGTCGGGAGTGTTCTTAGCTAGGTTTGATGAAAATTGGTACAGACAAGATGGCCGCTGCCACAAAATGGCGGTTAATATATTTTTACACTAATTCCTCAATATGGGTATCAAATAAAAAACTTGACTAGAAGTATACGATGCTATGGGAGATGATGGGGGTTTTTACATTTTAAATTTAATATTTTATTGATTATCATAATTTCATTTATTCGTTTGAAATTACGGTAGTAAAATATTGTCGGATTTAAATAATATAATATATTCATATTTGCATTTGCATTCCATAATGTCAATAATACAGATCTTAGAATAATAATGCTTATAGCTGTTAATAGGGCACATCACTTAAGCAGAGCGCGAAAAGTGAACATGGCAAGAAATATGATTCAAAGAACAATATTTATCACAAAAACGAATGAAACAGTAAATTGACTTCTAACATTTTAAATTCGATTCCTAACCTAACAGTACCTAATTAGAATTATTTCAAACGAATTCTTTCATTTACTGGGAAGAATTATAGGTTTGGAATCGTTAGATTATAGATAAGTTTTCAATCTTACCTCAATATTTTGTCCAATAAGTAATATCTAAAAATATAAATATGGACAATGACATATAATCGTTTTGATAATTACTTAAATAAGTTAACTATTTAGCTAAACCAACAATGGTTTTATCATAAATCTAAAGGATTAAATATAAATCACAGTACTAATGACATAAACTACTAGACTAAATGTTTTATGCGACATGTTTGGTCCTGAATAACCTATTTGGATCAAGAAACTCATGGACTAAAACTGCACTTTAAATTTGAATTAGGTACCTACTTAATGAATAAAACTTTTTTAGAGCCATCAAAAGAAAAAAAATACTCCTTATCTATGGTATACTCAGTCCGTCCGCTTGTATAGCTTGTGGTATAGTATAGCAATCCTTATCCAAATGGAAATGATCAGGGAATATTTTTATTATCTTTGTAAAAGAAATTTGTGAGTATCATAAAAATAGGCTTTATTTGCACATTCCAAAAGTGTTGATTATTTTTGCATTTATTTTAAGTTATGTTAAAAATTTAAAAACAAGCTATAGGTAGATATAAATATAGTTTAATTTATAAAATAATTTATTATAATAATAGTCTTATCGCATAAGAGCGATTTCTTCCAGACAACCGTAACTTTCTACATTTTACATACATACATACATAGACTCACGCCTGTTTCCCAGAGGGGTAGGCAGAGACAACGGATTTCCATTTGTCACGATCTTTGCACACGTCTTTTACAAGATGGCCGATTCTACATTTTAACCGACTTCAAAAAGAACTTTTTATGTATGTGTGTATGTAACGCGATTCCTACATTGCTTGTGAACCGTATTTGATCATTATTCTTTATTCAATAGAAAATGCTTTTGAGACGGTCCCATAAAATTTTGTTCGAAGCGGTTGTTATAAAGAAAAGTTGAAATCGGTTCTATTATGTGTACCGGGAGTGGGGTCTCCTGTTTCATGGATAAGAGAGCGTTGGTGCTTTTCCCATGACCTTCTCTTCTTGGTATTTTTCTCTTGTTAATTCTTAATATAGTTTAGGTTTTGTTGTTTCAGAGTTCTAGAGTTTACTTAGTTTGATGTAATTACACAAGCGTCTTTTATGTCGTTGATTTGATTTGTAACTAAATTTGCACGGTGAACGATGGTCACCAACATACAAATTTAACTTTTAATGTACCCTTATTAATAAGTGTATCGTGCATTTTGGGTCCAGAAATAAAAGTTGTTAAATTATTTCATGTGTTTTTGCGCTGACCCAGTATGATATAATTTATGTTTTTATCTTTAATTTGTTCAATTCTAATATCGAAGATAAATCAATAATTTATTTTTAGCCTTCTGTAGAGTAATCACGTTGGTAAATGGAAAGAAATATATTATGTTTGAGAAATATACATATTCCTATCGCTTGAAGACAAAGGCTGGGCTGAAGTACAAATGTACAACAAGTGCAGACTGCAACGCGTTTATCATAATATCAGAAGAAGGCCTGCTGATATCGTCGAGAGGTAACCATGTACATAAGCCACCAAACTATCACGTCAATAAGGACGGCACTTATATTAGAATTTAAGGTTTATTTAAAGATAAAATCCTATCTTAGGACATTATTTACACACGGTCATTTGATCCCAAACTAAGCAGAGCTTTTACTATGGAAAACAGATAACTGATATACTACATTTCTTTAGTAAATACATACTTATATAAATAATTACACCCAGACTCAGGACAAACAGACATGCTCATGCACATAAATATCTGTCCTGGGTGGGAATCGAACTCACGACCTGCTGCGTAAAAGCAAGCATTTACCAACCACGCCACAGACCCGTCTTTTAATATTGTATCACAGAGAAAATAAAGAATTTTGGGCCGTGTTATATGTTTTTCATTTATTATATTTACCCTACATTTTTCAATCACTTATCTAGATTAGGAACTAATTTATGCCCAAATCTTCGCCCGTGTTGACTTCATAATTGTGTCCTAAGAGGAATGAAAAATGAAAATGCAACAAAAGTAAAAGTACCTAAAAAGAAATAGTTTAATCTGCTTTTTAATAATCCAACAGAAACCTATATTTTTTGTGGATAGGCATCAGGATAATTATGGGTCAATCGAGGTATTAATATGTGGCTCAAATTGTATCCGCTCAAACACTATCCGTTATAGATAGAGTACACTTTATTGCACCAAAAGAAACAATATATAACTTACAAATAAGCAAATACAGGTACCATCGGCGGTCTTATCGCTTTGTAGCAATCTCTTCCAGACAACCGTTGGGTGGACAAGGAAAAAGTAAGACAGAAAAGGCGATAGTTGTAGTGTACAGTCAAATATTCAAAGTTATGTACTTATATACAATTTACATAAACATACTTATATTCTAAATACTAATAATACTATACTATATTATGCCATTATATTAAGCTCCTAATCAAGTGGCTTCCTATTCGCCTTTGCCGGAACACTCACATTTTAGCCCTTCTTTATAATATACTGTTTAATCCTTCATCACCATCTTATCTTAAAGAACGTTTCGAGTTCCTACATGACACACATTCAAGATGCTTGAGGTCATCAGAGAACCTTAAACTGCAAATGCCAAGTCATTCCACCGATTATTACGCAAATCATTTACAGTGCAGGCTGTGCGCCTGTGGAACGCACTGCCCTTAACAATAAGAAAAGCGCAATCGTTAAATATTTTAAAAAAATAATGTTAAAAAACATTATCTATCTGCCTAGACTACTGTATAGCATATTTATTTACCGCTGTCGCCTTTGGTTTTTTTTTTCTCGCGCATTCCTGCTTTTATAGACTTTTTTTTTAATTATTCTATGAATTTCTTTTTTTACTTTTTGTTATTAATTTGTATAAGTTTATGTTTACATTAAGTTGACCTATTGTTACACCTACCTACCCTGTTTTCCCTTTCCTTAGTCTATCCACTCCATAATTGGTTGTCTGGAAGAAATCGCAGTAGCGATAAGACCCCCCTTTGTACTTAATTTATGTATGCTCTTTGTGAATGTATTTGTTTTATGAATGTATTTTCAGCGACTTACAAAGAGATCACGTTAGTTAACGGAAAGAAATATCTAATGTATGAGAAGTATACTTTTTCTTATCGCTCGACGACGAAGCTTGGGATTAGGTATAGATGCACCAGAAATCAAGACTGCAAGGCTTTTATTATACTCTCTGGTGAAGGAGAGGTTACGGTGGCAGGAGGTATCCATCATCATAAACCTCCGAATTATCACGTAAATAAGGGCGGCTTGTATGTCAGAATTTCTTAATATATATATATATATGACACGTGTGGCGAAGCGGATAAGATAATCGTCTCGCGGGTCCCGGGTTCGATACCCGCACAGGATAACTACTTGTGTGACCCATAAGTAGTTGATCTGAGTTTGGGTTTGTTTTGTGTCCTTTAATTATATTTTTGTAAAGTAACCCGCGACACACGCTCCATTACGGAGATTTAAACATGTGGTCACAGTGGAAGAGAAATGTAAAGAAGTCGATTTCCTTTCCCTTACCCCGACTTGTGGATCATCTGTTTGTGAGGTAGAGTTCAAAATTCATAGCTAACTGTAACGTCTAATGATGAGTTAAGAATGTGTAGTGTTCAATTAAAATCAAATGGTGGGTTTTCAGTGGAATGGAATTGTGTGTGTATCCCAAGTTTCAACTGCCTAAACTATATCTAATTTTACATAATACTAGAGAGTACAGTAGATGATCTTATAACTTCGCGAGTACATGGGTGGGCCATTTTATGGAAACAAACTGATGGAAGCCACTTCCGTAAGGCAACTCGTAAATTGATCAGCCTGCCAGGATTGGTAGTGGGTTCGATCCCACTGGTTGATAAAATGTATGTTTTCGCAATTGTATTTCTATAGGCCGTCATAATCGCTTATTGACAGAACCGTTTATCGCATGAGAAAACCCAGTTTTATTTAGACTCTTATGAGTCCAAAGATTAAGTAATTTAACTTACATACATACATAGACTCACGCCTGTTTCCCAGAGGGGTAGGCAGTAACAACGGATTTTCATTTGTCACGATCGTTGCACACGTCTTTTACCTCAATTACTGTCTGTATGATGTTTGACCAATGTTTTTGTAGCAAATTATTATTAAACTGTTTTCTAAAGAACAAAACCCGTGTTATATGATATTTAAGTAAATTACAGATGAAATAAGTTAACGTCGGTGTGACACACCTGTTTTCATCTGTCAATTACATTATATTTCCTAAGATTATTATTTGACTTGGGCAACATAAATCCATTATACCGAAAGCACAAAAAACTATGAATATGTAGGTACAGACGCCAACACATCCAGCTAACCCAATCTGTCAAATTTCTTTTATAGATTTTCAACTTTATCCCAAAATCATAAGGTTTACTTTCGATTGGGAAAATTTGACAGATTGGGGTAGCTTGATGTGTTGGCGTCTGTACAAAATAAGTTACAATAAAATCGTTCTTAATAAAAAAAGGACTGATCAAATAGAATGTTTCGAATCGAACGTTTGGTTAAATTTTTAACACCGATCTCCCAAAGTTTAATCTTGACATGATTTGTTTTAGATTTAAATGCTAAACATTTAAAATTTTAATACTTTTAGGGACATACGAAGAGATAACGCTAGTAAACGGAAAAAAATACATCTTATACCACAATTACACGTATACTTTCCGCGCGATGACCAAGTTTGGGGCTAGATATAGATGTACAAGATCCACAGACTGTAACGCTAATATCATACTGTCAAAAGAGGGAATTCTAATTTCTACGAGAGGCTCCCATGCACATAAGGCACCTAACTACCACGTGAATAAAGATGGCACATACATTAAAATTTGATTATATTCTATTTTATTCACACAAAAGATCCACAGACCGTAATGCCAGGAAATCTCATTTCCAAAAGAGGCTTCCATGCACATAAGACTCCTAACTAACAGGTGAATAAGGATGGTATGTAAATTTAAATATTCTACTAAAGATGGAACCAAAGATTCCTGCATGATTGCCAAGTTTGGGGCTAGATATAGATGCACAAGATCTACAGAGTGTAACGTTAATATCATACTGCCAAAAGAAGAAATTTTTATTTGCACAAGAAGCTTCCCTGCACATAAGACTAACTACCACGTGAATAAGGATGGCACTTACATTTAAATATATTCTATTGAAGATGGAACATAAGATTTCCGCGTGATGACAAAGTTTGGGGCTAGATATAGATGCACAAGATCTACAGAGTGTAACGTTAATATCATACTGCCAAAAGAAGGAAATTTTATTTGCACAAGAGGCTTCCTTGCACATAGAACTAACTACCACGTGAATAATTTAAAAATAATTATATTCTTTTGAAGATGGAACATAAGATTTCCGCGTGATGACAAAGTTTGGGGCTAAATATAGAAGCAAAAGATCCACAGACTGTAATGCTAGGAAATCTTATTTCCACAAGAGGCTTCCCTGCACACAAGACGCCTAACTAGCACGTGCAAAAGATGGCACGTCCATTTAAATATGTTTTTATTATATTCAAGATGGAACCTAAGCTTTCGGCTAGTTATAGAAGCACTAGATCCACGGACTGTTAACGTTAATATCATACTGCCAAAAAAGGAATACTTATTATTACAAGAGGCTTCCATGCACATAAGGCCCCTAACTACCACCTAAATAAGGACAGCTATTACGTTTAAATTTGATACATAATTAAAAGTGAAGTTAAGATCTTTGGTTCAAAATAAAGAGCCGAGGGAATGTATTTGAGTTTGATGTTAAATTACCAATTATTTACTATTCTTAGCAACATACGATAATATTAATTTTGTAAATTTAAATGAATATTCTTGTACTTTTGGGTAATATAAATACAGAGCTTTTAGTATGAGTTTCATACTCTCTGTAGAACCATGGCAAATCGAAACTCAGGAGCGACTGCTTGGTCTCGATGGCAAAACAGGTTTTCATTGGTTATTTATTGTATGTGATGGTGTAATTAGTTTTGCCATAGTGCTTCGTTACCATCGAGAGCATTAATTCGTTTATACCTGTCGTTTAATGTAGACCTTTCACTAACTATGCCAATAAATATCGAACTATATTTTCTTTCATCATGTTGCTTGGACGAGTCATGTGCCTTTTGGCCGCCGTTCGGACAATGTGGTAAAATTTTATTGAGAGTGTGTTAATACTATTAGTGTTCAATAAAGATTTAGTTACAAGACAATCAGAATACGATGTCTTTATCTTGTTGACAATTATGGGAATACTTATCTGTACAGGGGGTTGCCATGCGCTTAAATTAAGTAACTACAAGGTAAATAAATACGTATAGTACTTTCATTATCTTTTAATCAAAAAGGAAATTGGACTTTTCAAGCTGAATTCCTTTTATACCATAAATCCAATGCTTTTTAACTAGCACACTATGTATTAATTAAAGTTTGATGTCCAATTACCATAATTTGAATTATTTTAGGTACATATGAAGAGATCACGATGGTTAACGGCAAAAAATATCTTAAGTACGAAAATTATACTTATACCTTTGGGTTTAATACTAAAGTGGGGTGTAGGTATAGGTGTACACGATCTTCAGATTGTAAGGCGTACATAGTGCTGTCAAAGGAAGGAATACTTATGGCCTCAGGGGGCAGCCATGCGCATAAAGCACCTAGCTTTCATAAGAACAAGGATGGCACTTACACAAAATTTTTCATCTAAGTATTTATGTATGCCAGCACATCAAGCTACCCCAACCTGTCAAATTTCCCCGATTGAAAGTGAACCTTATGCTTTTGTGATAAAGTTGAAAATTCTTAAAAGAAATTTTACAGATTGGAGTAGCTGGATGTGCTGGCGTCTGTACATTACAAAATAAATTAAATAAGGTTATTAGTACGTAACATATCTAGTAAAATAATAATTGTAAGGCTCATAAATCGTTGGTTTTAATTTATTACTGATTTAACAGATTACAATTTCAAATACTGTATTTCAATGTTTCATGAAATTAATTTTAAATTTTCATCGTAACTTGTGATAAAGATAATGAATAAACTTATAATTCTGCCTTGCAATCACTGAATTGCCGTAACAGAAAAGCACTTATCCAAGGTAAAGGTCACTTTATTACGGTTGCGTAGACTAGCATTTACCGTGACACATTTCACTGTGTTAAATTTATCACGGTTCTCTTTAAAGCATCTTCTACACTGTTGCAAACCGACGTCCCGACAGAGGTCATCCATCTAGACTGTACAACTGCAGTCTAGATGGATGGCAACCATCAGGGTGACCTCTGATGGGACGTTGGTTTGCAACCGTGTAGAAGATGCTTTACACATGCAAGGTAGAATTATTTGATTGAAGATGTTGTTCAGTATTCCATACTGTACTTATTTGTAAAAAAATTATACCCCTAATGGCAAATGCATTATGTAGGTATAGCAATTTTTAAGGTATCTCTAGCGAGAGTTACAGAGACATCATTGGCAAACAATTAAATGCTATAATAAATAAGTATGTTATATTCATTGATAGGGTTAACATGATTATAAGAAATTATTTCATTCTTCTGCTTTATTCTAGCCCAACACATCATCTTCTTCCGATTAACAACTGTATTCTTTTAAACTGTGACTAAAGTACTATAGATTTCAGGAAAAGATTAATAGGTTTCTAAAGGTTGGTTTCTAAAAGATCCGCAACGCGTAAGTGACCTTTGTTGTAAGCGTCTATACACTTTAAGCTACGATGACAGCTTCCCACCATTTGGGCCATAAGAAAGATTGCTGCCTAAGTTGTATAAAAAATCACAAACCATACAAAAAGGTTCCATAGAAGACACCATCATGATAATACTTCATCATCATCATATCAGCTGAAAGACGTCCACTGATGGACAAAGGCCTTCACAAGGATCTCCACAACAACCGGTCCTGCGCTGCCCGCATCCAGCGACTTCCCGCGACCCTTGCAAGGACGGTCCACCTTATAGGTGGCCTATAAGGTGTACCCACGCTACGTCTTCTGATTCGTGGTCGCCACTCGAGAACCTTTCTGCCCCATCGGCCGTCGCGTCGGTTCTACGACCTAAGTGCCCCGCCCACTGCCACTTCAGTTTGGCAATTCTTTGGGCTATGTCGGCTACTTTGGTTCGCCTGTGGATTTCAACGTTTTTGATTCGATCACGCTAGGATACTGCAAGCATAGCCCTCTCCATTGCGTTATAATACTTAGTAAGCATAAAATCTAAACATTTTCTTATTTTCAGATTTTAAGGAGATTATTCTACTCAATGGCAAAAAGTTCTACATGTATAAAAACTACACGTACTGTTTCTACTTTAAAACACATGGGCAGCAGAGATGGCGCTGCTCTCAAGGATGCAAAGCAGGCATCACTGTGTCCTCAGAAGGAGAACTCTTGAATGTCAGAGGCTCTCATAATCATATGCCGCCTAAATATTACCAGACTACGGAAGGGAGATATGTAAAAGTCTAAAATGTAATTATAGTATAGACATCTTTGTACATATTTTTCGAACCACAGTTTAGGTATGACATTTTGGTGGTCCTTGTATATAGTACGATTTACGTAAATATAAAATTGTAGTCCATTGGGAAAAACGCATGGTTGTAGAAGTTTACAAAACTTGTCAAATTATGGTTGCACCTTTACACAAGTATTAAGACGATTTTAAAGGGGCACTATCTGTAGGATACAAAATTCAAATTAATCAGGACCAATTTAATTCAACCTGTATTCATATATTAAATTTTAGCCGGTACGGTTGTATTCCTTAATATCATTGCCATAGATGCTAATTTTATTTTGCTACTATTCATAATTAATTTATGATATGTGTATAAAAATAATAAATATATATCCGGGATACACAGCGCAAGCTAGCTGTGGATCTATATAACTATACTTTTTTGTAAACATACATGTACATACGATACACAAAAAAAAACACCCACAGTAAAACAAATAGACATGTTCATGAATACAAATATTTGTTTCATGCGATGATCGAACTCCTTTGGATGAATGCACTAGAGAAGAGAATATGTGTGTGTGATTAAATTTAAGCTTTAAGGATTTAAATATATAAGTAGCGTTTTAACTATACATACCTATATGATAATATATTAAGGTTATTGAAATATCCTTAAACGATTAATAAAAAAATCGACTCGGAATTAATTTGCATTTTATTTACATGACATTAAATTGGTTTGATTGACTGAAAGGTTGCATGATTACCACAAAAACAAAATGAATAAATATAAGAAATATATTTTGGTTATAGATTTCAATAAAATCTTAAAAGGGCTCGTTGAATCGGATGGAAAAGTCAAGCCTTTAGCTGTTGCAGCTTTACCAAAGCAGGTAAAGGTCCACGAACTCAAAACTAAAGACGGACTCTATCATATATCGCGTAGGAGGTGTGCTGGATGCTACAAAATCAATTCCAAAATAATGGGGCACAAAATTGCCAAAAATAAAACGAAAAAAGTCTCAACTTACTGTCCCGCTTGCCCGAATCAGTCGCATTATTGCTTAGAATGTTATATTCAAATTCACACTGTTTCAACTTACTCCAGTAACCAGAGCGTCGAGGAAGACAGTGATCAAAGTTATTTAAAAAGCGAGAACAAACTAAGTCTTTGCGACCTAAAGATGGAGTTTGAAACACCTGAAAAATTTCAACTAGAGGACGGTGATCGGATTGATGATCCAGAGAACAATCACGAGTTAGAAAGCGATCCCCTTAATTCGGAACACGAGGTAACAGAATGCCTAAAAAGCAGTGATCAGAGCACTGTAACAGACCGCAGTGATCAGAACAGTATTACACACCACGGTGTTCAGAACAATGTTACAAGCCACGGTGATCAGAATAAATATTCGAAGGACAATTATGACTTAAACTGCCATCATTTAAAATAATCATTAAACTACCGCCGTTTCTACTAAAATTACACACTTTTTATTTATATTTAATTGATTGATTGAACGGATTTCCTGCTTTTTCCAACATAATTGTATTCATGTAAATTTGTACTTATAATAAGTTATTGTACCTTCGGTATTCAATTATTAGTGTAAAAAACAGAAAACAAGCATTTTAATGAAACACCTGAAAAATTTCAACTAGAGGACTGTGACCGGATTGATGACCCAGAGAACAATCACGAGTTAAAAAGCGATCCCCTTAATTCGGAACACGAGGTTACGGAATGTCTAAAGAGCAGTGATCAGAGCACTGTAACAGACCACGGTGATCAGAATAGTGTTACACACCACGGTGTTCAGAACAATTTTACAGGCCACGGTGATCAGAATAAATATTCGAAAGACAATTATGACTTAAGCTGCCATCATTTAAAATAATCATTAAATTATCGCCGTTTCTACAAAAATTTCACACTTTTTATTTTTATTGAATTGATTGGTTGAATGGTTTTCCTGATACCTATTTCCAACAAAATTGTATTCATGTAAATTTGTACTTATAATAAATTATTGTATCCTTCGGTATTAAATTATTAATGTAAAACAGAAAACAAGCATTTTAATAATAATTGACACGTAACAGCGTACCACAACTTGTGATAAAAATAGACATGTCGTAAATGACAGATATTTTTCTAGTGTAAGTTGTTTCGATTCGGGTCATGTTACCGACATTATGGTATTTTTAACCGACTTCAAAAGGAGAAGGGTCTAAAGATGACCGGTATATATTTTTTAAGGGTAATATATAATTTTTGTAGAAATATAATGCACGAACGCCAGCACATAAAGCTACCCCAATTATTCAAATTTCCCCAATTGAAAGTGAACCTTATGCTTATGTGATAAAGTTGAAAATCTATAAAGAATTTTACAGATTAGGGATCTGGGTGTGCTGGCGTCTGTACATATCGAAAAAGACTCTCGTAACTTGAAATTTGGTTCTCATATCAAGAACAACAAATATACAGTACCTACAGAAAATATTCTTCTTACTCTAGACTTCAAAGTGATAACCCTGAGGAATGGAAAAAAGCTCTGCATGTACCAGAAGTATACGTACGGATTCTACTATCAGACATCTATGGGGAAGAGATGGCGCTGTTCGCAGGGGTGCAAAGCTAGTATATTGGTGAATGACGACGAAACCCTGATAGTTGCCAAAGGGAACCATCCCCACGTATCACCTAAATATATAATCACAGATAACGGGAGATATGAGAAAATATAGATCTGATATAGTGTTTATTCAACTGTAGTGTTTTTAATATTATTTTTAAATAGTAGTAAAAGTAAATAAGAGGATTTATTAGATTTATTTGAAACCATATTATTATTAAAAATGACGTGAGGTGCTAACATAATGAAAGATAGTAATGCTCACGTAATTAATTTTATGTTGGATTCGGCCAACATCTTCAGGGCGAATGCGACCCGCACGACGTCGCGTCCCGTCTAGCACGGACGGACGCGCGGATGTTATGCGGACGTTACTATCTTTGATTATATTTGATACCAATTATTAGAATTAGTTTCAAATATATCTAATAAATCGCCTTATTTATTTTTACATACAATAACCAGAGGGCTGGCCTGTTCTTGGGTCAGAGGATCAGCATTGCCATCCAGCGTGGCAACGCGGCCAGCCTTTTAGAATCCTAACTGCGATGCGGAGGGATTATTCGACGCCTATTAGTGTAAATAGGTTTTCTGTAGTTTTATATAACTATTGTTAGCTTATATATTATGATTAGATCCTTTAATTATTTACTTTTAAAGTCGAACAAAAACCCTACCACTAAGATATATTAAATTACAATAGGAAGACCAAATTATAGATACCTATGTAGAATAAGTTTAATATTTTTTTATTATAGTTAAATCTGTAACGCTAATTTGATGAAGGTTTAAAAACTTAAAGAATACTGTGAAATAAACCATAAGGTATATTGATATCATTCAATCCGTTTCATCGTGCAATAAAAAAAACATTCTAAAGAAATGGTAACCATTATGTGTAGCTAATTATTTCACCACTTTGAGGAAATTTAAAACTGGATTTCATTCAACAAATAAAATGCACATTATAAATTTCAGTTTCATTTGCCCTATCTCAAAGAGGGGGCCAGCTTCTAATCTTCAAAGGTTACTCCTACAGCCTGCTGAACTCGAAGAACGGAATAAATCATTGGAAGTGTTCCATGGCCATTCCAGGAACATCGAACAGATGCAAAGCGAAGCTATTTACAAACCCACAACATGAAGTCATCGTTGAAGGTACTAATAACCATACACATAGGAAACCAATATTTGCCAAAAACAATGATATTTTGGTTAGAATTGGTTGAATAATTTAATATCTATAGCAAGCTAATATACAGTTAATGGAAGACATCACTAATCTGACTGAAAAACTACATATCTAAGGTAAAACACAGATACATGGTGTTGTTTCAAAAGTACTGTCAATTAATATCTCGGATAGTATTGCAGTATTAATGTTTGATTATTCAAAGATGGTCCATTTTACGAAATACTCAGATCCTATTACAAGGATTGTAAGAAGTGCCTTAAAGATCAAGCAGTGCTTGTTTTTGTTTTGAACGTAAAATTTGAGTGATTGAACTAAGTACCTAAACTAGACTGTGATTGCTTATCCATGTGCTCTGTACAATGGACTCATGTAAAATTGTAACCCCTCCAAAATTCATTCCCTCCATTATTTTAGACAACCATAAGCCTATTCTAATTTAGTGTAATTTAATGATAACTTAACCTTTTATTGCGGAAAGGCAAACGATACTGTTTTACTAGTTGGACCCGAAAGAGTGCCGCGAATTAAGAAAATATATCAATTTGAAAATCCTCTTTTTATAATATTTCGTAATCGTATGTCGCTTTGTTTGCTAAAGTTTTTGTAATAAAATATCTATATGTACATTTTTTATCGAACTAGATATGTAATATAGCTGTCACTGTCACCGTCAAAGACGACTGTCATGATAAATATTTTATTTCAGATTATATTATTATTATTTATGTTATACCAGGTTTTTTATGTTATACCATATTATTAAACAGCATTTGGCCCTTAATAAGGTATGTCTATCTCAGGTGCATGATATATTACATACGCAAATAAATACTAAGGTCTTCATGTTGTTTAAGAATAGTACCATTAAATTTGTTACAATAAAATGTTGACGTTTTTATAGCACTGATTATCAAAAGATATATTATATTAAAATATTGATTTAAAATATTTTTGTCTATATTGTTTTATTACTGGTCAACTTAAGAAATAGTTTTAAAAGTTGGTCGATGTTTCTAATTTGTACAAATACAAGGGTAAGATATTAAATGTTGATTTTGTAGCAAAAAATATTGTAGGAAAAGTCTTGATGAAAAACATACTGACAAAGATCCCTTTCAACAGGCACATTCCTTTGGACTAAACGGGGTGGTAAACACCCTCTTCTTCTCCTCTCAGGATACACTTACAGTTATCAGAAACAAAATGCGGATGGAAGAATATCTTGGTACTGTTCCCGAAGGTTGAAGGGTTGCAGAGCTTCTGCCATCAGTTTTGGAACACGAGTATTCGCCCAGAAACCTCACGATCACCCACCACCTAAACTGCCTGATAACACTTGTGAGAAGCCTGCCAATTCCTTGCATATATCCAATTTAGATTATAATTCCACATAATGTAAGTATTTAGAATATAAATGTAGAATTGTCGAGATTATTAATTGATAACCGAAAAGACAAAAATGCTTCCATGGTCACAAAATATTATGTATCAGAGCAAAAGCTGCTTTTAGATGATGACGCATATTGTATCAAATAGAATTAATGAAAATATAAAAATATATCCATACGAGAATCTCCTGTGCATAAAAATAATTTGTCAATTTATAGTAAAAGTGACTCCTGACAACATAAATACTCGTAATAAGTATAAGTTTGAGATTTTTTTTTAACTTGCTTATAGCACAAGACTAACGTCAATTAATATTTTAAAACAATAATTAAAGCCAGATAGCGTAGCATTATAACATGTTGGACCACACAAACGACAAAACTACTTGGTAATGAGTTGATATTCGTAAACCAAATTAAATGAAAAATTGTAATTCGTAAGAGTATTAGGATTTTATTGGCTTTTTAAAACAATGACTTGAATTTTTGGCAGTGTTTCTCAGTAGCTGCCAAGTCATGCACTGCACGGTAGGGTAAAAACTTTTGACGATTTAGTAAAAAATAAAGTCACTGATAGAAATTAACATGAATTTAACTGACATTTTAATATGTTATTGTGGCGCAATAATTAGCTTAAAGAAATGGAAGTATGGTAGAATAGCGCTTTTAAATTTAGAAAAACATCTAATATTAGTAGCGTATGATACATTATCTTGCTAACCTTACATTAATAACTGACATTTGTAATTATGTCTATGCTACATGTTTTGACTAGGTAATAATAAAATTAATGGAACTGCTTTGGATCTTAAACAATAATCACAACTAATATATAAACAAAATAATTTCGTACCAAAATAACAACATTCTGTATGTAACTTGGAACGGTATACAAAGATTACTATTCAGAATGTTGATTTTCGCAATAAAAATTAATAGTTAATGGTATACAATATAGACAATACTAGTAGAAAAATGAATAAAGCCGTGCTAAATATTTCCGAAAAAGAATTAATAAAAAATTCCGAAAAAATAATAATTCGATTATTTTTAGACATATTTCAATATTTAACATTAATATTGTTATGGGATAAATAGATAGTATGGGAAGTAAGCTTTTTCTTTAAATTATTAAAATAATATTAAATATTGTGTTAATATTATTTTCCAATAAAGCAGTAAAAAGCCTTCTAGGCTAACTTAAAACGTCATGTGAAAAAAAGCTTTGTAAGCATCAGACATTATTTACCATTTAGTGTCGCCCAAGGAACCATCCTCGGTTCCTTGCTAGTAGCCTTGGATAGTTTTAATACAAATGCTCATTGCATTTTTAAATGAAATGCTATTGATGAATGTAGAATTCCTCAACTTGTTCGTAATTATGTTTTAATACTTTTTATCCAAATTAATTAAATAAAAATACTACAAAGTAAATGCAGGTATCACAAATATGTAATCATGTAATCCATTGTGATAAAGCATATGCTTTTATTATATTTGTTATATTCGTAATTTTGTATACATTTATCTGCGCTGTCAATTGTACTTCAGCAGTAATGCTCCAAAATTATTGAAGAGAAGCAGATTTTATTTCGATAAGAATAAATAAATTTCCTATTACATCCACTAATTCATAGGATAGGTATATTTATGTAACGTACCGTAATCAAAACAAATTGTAGCAATAATTTATTATAGTTTTAAATTTAAGGATAGTATTATAGTTTATATTATTAGGTCTTTACCTATGAAATTGCCGTTCTGCAGTACTGGCCATTTCAAATCAAAATAATTTTTGTTTGGCTAAGAATTCTAATTTCAAATTAATTTTATTTTAAAAACATGGATTCTTTTTTCCAAAAGTAGTCATTTCTTTATTGATTAGTGTTACATTTTCATCGCATTTCAATCTTTTTCGTCATCATGGATACGTTAAAAATTCGAGTAATTATGGAATATGAGTACCGTCGTGGCAGCAACGCGGCACAAGCGGCACGCAACATCAACGACGTTTACGGAGCTAACACTACAAACCAACGCACCACCTGTTATTGGTTTGCTCGCTTCCGTTCTGGAAATTTCGACCTGAAAAATGAACCTCGCGGTCGTCCGAAGACTTTGGTCGACAATGACGAATTAAAGGCGGTTGTGGAAGCTGATGATACACAATCTACGGCTGAATTAGCAGCAGCTTTCGACGTTAGCGTCAAAACAATATTGGTCCATTTGCGTCAAATTGGCAAGGTAAAAAAGCTTGACAAATGGGTGCCCCACGAACTCAATGATCGCCAGCGCGAAGTACGCGTCGAGACGTGCCTTCCACTGCTCAACAGACACACAAATGAAGGAATTTTGAACCGCATTGTTACCTGCGATGAAAAATGGATTCTGTTTGATAACCGCAAGCGCTCAGCAAGTTGGTTGGATCCTGGTTCAGCACCTAAACAATGCCCTAAACGAAAACTTACCCCTAGAAAAGTGATGGTCACTGTTTGGTGGTCTAGCGCCGGTGTGATTCATCACAGCTTCTTACCAAACGGGGTGAGCATTACTGCAGATGTGTACTGTGAAGAACTGAGCACAATGATGGAGAAGCTGGCGCATCTCCAACCAGCATTGGTCAATCGCTCGTCTCCGCTGCTCCTGCACGACAACGCGCGACCTCATACTGCACAGCAGACGGTCTCCAAGTTGCAAGAACTGGGGTTGGAAGCTCTCCGTCATCCGCCCTACTCACCAGACCTTGCGCCTACAGACTACTACTTTTTCCAGAATTTGGATAACTTCTTGGCGGGAAAAAAATTCAATACCCGAGAGGCAGTACAAAATGCCTTTGAAGAATTTGTTGCCTCCCGTCCAGCTGATTTCTTTAAGAAGGGCATCAATAAACTGCCACTGCGATGGCAAAGATGCATTGATTGCATGGGTGATTACTTCGATTAATACAAATAAAAAAATTCATGAAAAAAATTCGTTTAAATTTTTTCATACAAAACGGCAATTTCATAGGTAAAGACCTATTATTTGACTGCTTTGATGGACTAGAAGCAGTGTGTTCAACCGCGAAATAAGATCCTGGGTTGAAAGATCGGCTCAAACAAACCAATTGGTATTTATCTCTTCAGAAAAAATCTCAATATCAGCCCGGAATCTGTAAGCTGGCGGCTTTACTGACCTGTGCCTTGGAGAGCACGTTAGAGCCGTCGGTCCTGCATCTGACCATTTTTCGGTCATGTCTGCTGGCCCGTCCCATCGGTGCATAGAATGAGGGTATTGACAGTGGACCTGTGTTTGCACACATCTTTCTGCCCTATTTAGTATTTCCCGCACAGAGGCTAGTGTCCATTGATATTAGCCGCTATGGACGAAATTTTACCAGGAGGAAATTATCATATTCTCTATCACTTATATCATCATTTTAACTGGTGTAGCTAATGCAATTATTGATTCATTTATCTTCGTGATATTTATCATCATTGGAACAAGAATAAATTGATTTGATAGTTTTAAGGTACCTATTTGGATCCTTATAAATAAACCGTGTAAAGCTTTAAATTAATATTTATTTGTAATCGTGGATTTGTCAAATTAGTAAGTAATGTTTCTACGTAATACTCCCTTTTTGCACTTGCGTGACATATTTAATATGGGATACATAAAAAGCTCAAGAAACCCACGCAACCTGAATAACTTATAGAATATTGAAATTAAAAAAAAGCACTGCTATTTCCAACTTGCCTATGAGCTAGAACAAAAAGAATTCCTACTTGATGTGCTGCGCCCCAAGGATATGTGTAAAATACTATTACTCCACTTTCCTCCAGATTCTTCTCATTGAAATCTATTTACGATTTCAATACAGAAGAATTTCAAGTTTATTTCGGGCATTTTAAAATAGGTTTTTGAAAAGTTATCACCTCTACAAAAATATATAGCCCAAAAAAAATATCTTTATGATGACAACAAACTATTCTCTAATCTGATAGTCTAGAGAGGAAAATGAAAAATGGTTCATAATAGAGATTAATTGTCTTGTGAGATATTTATACCAGGGCCTCGATGTATGGCGCTCTGGTACTAGCCGCGAAATACTTGCAAGATTAATAGTATTTGCTAGTCGGGTTTTTTTGGTTAGTACATACATACATACATAGACTCACGACGCCTGTTTCCCAGAGGGGTAGGCAGAGACAACGGATTTCCATTTGTCACGATCTTTGCATACTTCTTTTGCCTCGATTACTGTCATTATATTCTTCATTCATTTGGTTAGTAATCGAACTTTATTTCATGTTAAAATAAACCATTTCAATAACTACTGCATAACGTGTGTACCTTACTTGCAACATACTTGGCGGTAAGGTGATATGATATGATATTATATTTACATCGTGCTGCCAAATACTTTCAAGTATTTTAATACTGGGTTTATGAACCTGGTATTTTTTACACTCGTACTTTATGCCCTGGTATTGAATTTTGAAGACGTTAGTGAGCCAAATATTATTTTGAAGTATATCGCTTACCCTTTTTTTGGATTAAGGCATTTAATTTCTCAAAAGATTACAAAAATTACTTGCAGAGAAAATGAAATAGAACTTTAAAGTACATGCTTTTTCATATTGGCACAGCGTATATAATTTGATAACTTAGACGATTACAAAATATAAAAACAGAGTAATTAGAGAAAATACATTCAACAAAATAGTCCCTTATTCAGTTACTGCTATGGACTTGAGCTTCTTATCTATTTCACACTAGTTACCTAACTTAGCATTTATCAGCTTCGATATTTTGCCTTACTATAAATTTGTTCCTAGTACATACATAATATCATAGTTTGTATCTAAAATAATTTTGTACATCTATTTATGTTCTTAGACATTAATTATTATGGCGTATGTAACATCGTAATAAATGAATTAAAATAATATACCAACGATATATATGTACATGATGACTTTAATTTTTGATTCCCTTCGCCAGCACAGTGGTAGGTATTATAAATTTAATGGTCCTGACTCTGAGGTTAAATGACTTAGTATAGAATACATATATTAGTGGTATTAATAAATATATTGCTTTGCAATGGTACTAAATATCGTTATTAGATAAAAATAACAAAACCTGCCGTAATAAAAATAAAAGTTTATTATTTTAACTTATAACGTAGACGTCGATGTGAGCGCCCTTTGTATGTACGAGTAGGTATAAAGGGCGGTCACATCATCGTCTACGATCGTTTGTGTCAATTACAGTCCGAAGTTAGTAGGGTGGTGCTTAGAACCCATGCCACGTAATGCCGTTCGTCCTGCATCTGGCCGTTCTCCGGTGGTGCCGTTGTCCGTCCAGTTGAGACTTTATTCTCTGCGTGGGGTAATGCCTCCATTCCGAAATTGAACCAGGAGAACGTTATTAGGCTGCTAATTTATTGTCCATCTTTAATTAATAATGTGCGCAAGAATTATTTCTTATATTCTACATTTTCACTCATAGGCCGAAAAAATAGTTTAATGCTTTTCTGCCGTATTAATTGTTGTTTTGTAGTCCGCGTTTATTAGATCTAGTATATTTACTACCTAAGATATCAACAAAAACACCGTCCGAAATGTCAAATGTCCTTGACACTGACACTGTGTGTAGATAGCGTGGAATGCCGATAAAAAAATATAATTATTTTAAAGCACTTTTATAAAATCTATTATGGATATCTAATATAACTGTTAGTAAGTATGAGAAATTTAAAATACGTTCGTCTAATTTTTATAATTTTAACATGTAGGCAATGGCTACCTTGGTGTCAGAGTCGTTCAATTCGCCCTGTAACTCAATGGCATGGCTTAATGTGCCCTCAGCACGGAGGCGTTCAGACATTAAACATTAGCGGTCAGTGCGGTCACGCATGAGCGCGTGGTACCGGGGTCTTACCCTCACTGATCGTTTTCGAACCAGTGAACAGTAGAGCCTCGCTCATCGTTTGAAAAATATGGGCCGTGTCAAAGTCTTGGGACGACGTTAATAAAGATAACGTGCCACAACGGCTGCTGTCATAAGAAATGTCAACAAGCATTAACACTAAACTGCGATTGATTTTCCAGCAATTCTAATCCCATCAGGTAAAGGAAAACATCCATTGTTACTCTTCAAGAAGTTTACATATACTTTCAAGGTGTTGTCAGCTAGTGGAGTTCTTTGGCATTGCTCGAGAAGGACAAGGACTGGATGCAAAGCCTTTGTCAAAACTCTTCCGGATAGGATGAATGTGATTGTTGCGGTGTACGATGAACATTGCCATCAGCCGAGGTTGGCCTCTCCGAATAGCTCAGGCTCTAGAGGTGGACTTTGAAATAAGATTTTAAATCTTATTAAAAAAACTGTTAAAAAGCTAAAAAAACTTATCCTCAAAGAAAGTTAAATAGGTCCAGCAGCTTTCTATAACTATATACTTTTTTTCAAGAATACACACAAACAAGTTACATTAAAGCCACATAAAAGGTTTAGGGGGAGTGTGTTGTATTACTAATCCATACTTGAATACCGGTCGAATTATTACAACCGATTTTTTTTTCTCAAGGTTGATTAAGTTTATAATAACTCACATATACAATTCTGAAACTTAAACACTTACAGTTTATCAAGGTAAACCTTCAAAATCAACCGTAACCTTTAATATATTTGTCAAGACAGAACATAAAATAAACCAGATATTGTCAAGCTTTACAATTTTCTGAAATTTAAAGTTGACGTCATTGACTAAATGGCAATAATATAAGTGTTAAAGCACCTTTACACCGATGGCCTGTGCATGTTTTGTACATTATTTGGAATTTATATTATATAGAACAATTTATTTATAGTATATTCTAGACTTGGCAAGTTAGGCAAAGAGATTAATTCACACTCTCAGAGACATAAGACCCTCTGTAACCATCTATCTCTCACCTTAGTAACGACATACCCCCAAAGCTTGAATTGGATTATAGCAGAAAGAGGCGACAGTGTTTTCAACAAAAATGCAGAAACACATGTAGAGACGTACATCCAACTACCCCAATCTGTCAAATTTCTTTTATAGATTTTCAACTTAATCACGAAAGCATAAGGTTCACTTTCAATTGGCGAAATTTGACACAATTTGGGGTAACTTGATGTGCTGGTGTCTGTACAAAAACTATGTCAACAATGTCCTCAAAATTGAGTAGTTTCTTTTTATATTACTTTACTGAATAATAAATTCATTAATACGAAATTGGACCGCTCTTGGTACTTCTAGGTAGTTCAAAATGCGGATACGATTAGGTATTGTAAAGATTACCTAGTTATTTGATTTACCTTATGTAACTCATAAGTTGTAAGATGTATAAATCATAAGTCTTCCTATATCAGCCTCCACGCATGTACTAGTTTGTCTCTGCATCAGCCTAAGGTTGACTGGTAGAGAATGCCTTCGGCAGTAAGTCCGCCTCTGTAATTACATTACGTTACGTTATTCTGTAATTACGTTACGTTACTGTGTAATTTTTAAAATTAATATAAATTAAGGTTGGTCTTTGTTAAATATTATCATATTATACCAACCCTTTATAAGTCCGTTATTTCTATTAGAAATCGTCTTAATATCGATTTGTCCATGTACATGTCATATTAATAAGATACAAAGTTATTCCTTTAGTAAGTTTTATAAATTCATCAGACGATGGATAATTGACGGGTTATAAAAAATCTCAGAATTACATATCCTACATTATTTCCTAGAATTTGTTCTAAATGTTATAACAATCTAACTAATGTTGTTTGTAAATATTAAGAAAAGGCTGATAATATAATTATTAGTTAAATAGTTTTCTAATTCTTAAGAAAATTAACATAATCATTTATGGCTCTAGATACTATGATTAGTTTTATTTGCTAGTAACCTTCTCAGTTACAAGCGATTTTACAAAACTTCATATATATGCTGCAATTAATATAGTTTCAATATTTTAAAATTAATTATATTAAAATATGTTTATTTCTTCTTATCAATCATAAATACATTGTATTGTATATGGCAACATTGTGTTTAATTTATGCGTTTATGATGCGATTTGTGCAAGAGTTCAGGAAGTAATTAAACTTTTTTATTTTGTATAATAATTCTTAAATTTATGGATGAGAAATCCGTTGCTGTTGTACATTGAAAAGTTTTGGCAATTTAGGACAGAATTGGGAAGAATGCACCACATTTTGCATAAGCCCAAGAAAACTGCCTACAGTTTGGGCCTATAATGGCGCATATATAATATGGATTATTCTGTAAATACAATCTTAATTTAATAATATTATGTGTAAATAGGAAATTGACATGAATTTTAGTTACATGTAACTTAATTCTCAATGTGTGTTTTTATACTAATCTAATGTATGTAATATGAAATAATTGTAAAGCTATATTGCGACGCCCTTACAGGTTTCATGTTGAAACTTTTTGTGAGTGAAACATCTTAAACTCTTACACATGAATAAAATAAAGAAACTCGATACTACGTACGAGTATTGTTGGTAGGTATAAGTGTTCATCGTCAAATCGTTCAGGGGGCATGTTAAAGTTTCTTCATATAATCGTAGATCGCAATTACAATATAACCACAGCATTTTTTTTGAAGTTATACTTCTTTTGGCGCGATGGAGAAAAATGATGAGAGTGAATTTTTACGATGCGCGCGCACACCGACACCAAAAAATTTAACAGCATGAAGTTAGTTATAGGTGGTATGAGAGTGAATTTTTACGATGCGCGCGCATCGTAAAAATAACAGCATGAAGTTATTTCTAGGTGGTATGAAAATGTATGAGAGTGAATTTATACGATGCGCGCGCATCGTAAAAATAACAGCATGACGTTAGTTCTAGGTGGTATGAAAATTGATAACTATGTTCAAGTTGTATATTAAGAAGTATAACTTCTAACGCGTGTACATAAGTACACACAAGTTTTTTTTTTCATTTATAAGGATATAATGAATTGAAGATCCAAAACTGAAAATATTTACTTATCACATATCTCCTGCTTTCTTTTTTCGGAGATAAGGTAAGGTACTTAGAAAGCTGACGAAGTTAATGGCCAGACTAATTTATCGATCGTGATACGCCGCTAGCCCCATGGATACGGTTGCCAAACGTCCCGTATATACGGGTCTGTCACCGTATTTAAATATCACGTCCCATATTGTTAATATAATATAAACGGCCACTGAATAAGTCCCGTATCAGTTCAACAATAATGGCAACCCTATCTAAGAGTATCTTATCTTCTTATCTTATCTTGTTTTGGGGTGTACCTATGTACAGCACTTCGACCCTTCAGGATCTTTTGTACTATCCCCCACTGGTTTTATTCTATCCCTAGAGCCCTGAATGAGGTATGCACAGCGTATCTAAGAGTAACTCGATAGGGTTATTATGTAAAAACGTTGTTACATCTTGACAGCTAAATCCGCGGTGAGATATTTATATCGTATTTTCTAATGCCCGTCGTGCAACAAACCTTCAGTGTAAGCGGCTGAGGTATCGAAAGACCTACAGGATAGCCGACCTGTTGATTTGATGATACATTTCGTCAACTCCCTTATCAAATATTGCTAGATATTGTTCACAAGAAATGGAATAGCTGAGCTGATATTTTGAAATATTCTTTTTTTTTCAAGCTACTCTGGTACCTTCGGGCAAAGGAAAGCATCCGCTCCTGATGTTCAGACACAACACGTATACTTATAGGTTTCTGTCAACGTCCCATGTACTCTGGCACTGTTCGAAGAGAAGAACTACAGGATGCAAGGCCTTCATCAAGACTGAGGCCAACCAAATGGATCTGATCATTCAATTTTGCGATCTACATTGTCATTCGCCTATTGTGAATGATTATACTAAGGCCAAGTTCGATTTAGATCAATAATAAACCCACCAGTGAAAATAATCTGCCTACCTATTGTAACAAAAAAATACAAAACTAAAAATCTCTAAATAAATCATTTAAGTTATTTATTGTATAAGCATCATAATAATAAGTCTTTACTTCCGTTGTTCAATAAATGTAATACATTTTAAATAAATAATTGAATGAGACATCTTTTTAAAATGAAAATTTAAGTGGGGTGAGATTCGAACCCATGATCCATGGGGTATCCGGCCCCATCTGCGTTAAAGATAAATATCTTTAAGTATAGTAAGTTATAAAGTTTTATAACCCATATATAAAGTTTTATAACCCATATTTAAGCAAATAAAATATTTGAGTTTGAGTTTGAAAAAGATAATCATCTGCGTTAAACGCTCCGCCACCGCACCGTGGTTCTCAGACTTGAATTTATACAATCGATCGTTGTTTGTTTCGATTCCAACCTTCTTCTATTCTTCTCAGACATCTCTCTTAACTTCTTTTTGTAACCTCTTCCTTGTGAATGGAAGTTATAAAGATGTTTGACACTTCTCTTCTTCTTTCGTAACTATTTCCCAAACTGGTTTTCTTTAAATCCTGCCTGTAGTATTCGCTGACACGTCCTCTGGTATTAAAGGCGAGTTCTGTAGTCGCTACATTATAATGTAGTTGTAAATTTAATGTGAGGTAATATTATACATACTGCTTGATACTTCCCTCAGTCAGTACGTTTAATATATATGTAAGTGTAAATTAAATATATTATATACACGAAGTGCCGCTGATTAATATATATTTGCCGTGTAATTACTAAATAGCCGTAACATAATAGTGAGCTATTAAGGTAATTGTCACTTTAATACGGTAACATAGAGTAGAATTTACCATTATATTTTTTTATTTACAATGGCTCTTTAGCATATGCAAGGCAGATGTATAGCTTGGCATGTAGGAAATCAATGTAACCAAAAATATAACGACTTGTGAATTCTAGTCATTATCGTTAAAAAACAAACATTCCAATATTAATATTTTTGTAGAACTAATTCATGTTATTTCGTTTATTGTAGTTATGTACACACGGCTACATATCAAGCTATAGTTTCCAATATTAGCTGGCCTCTCATTGTATGGAAATCCTATATAACGCTGGATCAGCATATACTGGAAATGTTTAGCTTGATATGTAGCCGTGTGTAACGGCTACATATCAAGCTGATACCTATGTATTTTATGTTCTTTTTATAGAGATTCTGAACAACAGATGTAGAGCGTGGACGCTATTTACCTAAAACCGTGTATACCACTATTACTGACTAAGATTATGGTGAACATATTGAAAATTTCTTATGCTAATGTGTGATTTGTTTAATAAACATGTGATTATTTTGCGGTTAAAAATGAATTTAGTCAATCAGTATTAATGTCTATGTTAAATGTTACATAATCGATGTATTAGTAAAAATCAATAATAATTAGCTATAGAATTATTATTCCAAAGTTAACCTACGCAGGTTTTATTCTGAATGTGATATTTTATGTCATTCCATTTATTAAATGAGTCATAAATAAAACGACATTCTTTTTATTAATTCTCTTGTTTGCTATTAAATTACATTCTTTAGTTTTCTAAAACTATAGAAACGTGGGTTCCCAAGAGAGCTATGAATGGAAATTCACGTTTTCCACGCAAAATTTTGCCAGTATCAAATTAGAATTGATATTTTGGAAGGTATGTCTATAAGTACTTGGGATAGTAAATATAGATAAAATACATTGGATCACGTCACGGCTATTAACAGCATAATAGAATAGTGTATTCTACTTTGCTATCAATTCATCCAAAATTCTGAAAATAAAATAAATACAAGTAAGATAAGTTTATATTAATAGAAAATATAAACTTTGGATGCGTTTCATTTTTAAATGTATACTAAAATGTATTTTGAGCACTAAGCTTTCGGTCATGTACACACGGCTACATATCAAGCTATACATTTCCAATATAAATTGACCTGTTATCTACGATCTGAATACATATATAACTATAGATATTGAATCACTAGATGCGATACGTTGTTGACTAGCGAGTTGAGTATTAAATAAGTGAATCATTTAACTGTGTATTGATATATTTTTAAATCCAAAAATAGGTAAATGTTGGAATGAGTATATAATTTTTATAATGGATAGAATTAAAAAAATAGTTATACATGTAGCAAAATGGATGCATGTCCATGCATTTTTTGATATTGTAATTTTTTGCATATTTATTTATATGTATATTTTTTTAATTAACTTATCCTTTTTGTTTCTTTAATACGGCTTGGTAAATTATTATATAACTGAGCAATCGCTTAAGTTATATTGTGCTTGCCATACAAAGTCCCAGGAGGGCGTAGTACTAATTCTACTAATTATATTCTAGGAATCAAATACCGGCCTTTGGGCAGAAAGTACCCGGTGCTAGTATTAAATAAATACGCGTACAAACGAGTTAAAGAGAATCGTTCTGGAAAAGTATTTTGGCGATGTACAATGGCACATAAAGGTTGTAAAGCCTCTTGCCTTGTAGATAATGATATTGTAGAACGTAAGGATAACCACAATCATGTACCACCTATATTAAGAACGACGACTGGGAGATGGGTTATACTAAGAAAAAAGAAAGCCGTAGAATAGAATAGGACAGAAAATCGGTATCATATTGAGGTGGTTACGATGGTCTAAAGTCAGGTACTCCAAACTGTGTAATTATTACCTACCTAAGTTTGTGAGCTTAATATCCCAAAATATATAAAGCTTTTTTTCACTTTGAATTTGTATCACATCAGAAGAAATTTAATCATTTTTCCATATTTCGTTATAATTACAAACATACCAAAATGAAGACTTGTTCTGAATATTTTAGAATATTAATGAAATATTAATGATGATTAATGAAGAAGATATTAAAGAAAAAATATGACCGAAGCACATTTACAAGAAATGCTAAGTTAGTTTATAGCCAGTTAATGTAAATGTCGGAACGAAATAGGTGAACGCCAAAGTCAGGGCCTTGGAGATCTGGCGCTCAGCGGCCGCTGCCACAGTACACTCGTTTCGTTATAACCTAACTTAATCCAAATTCATTCCTTCGGCGAAGCTTTCGTAGTAGAAAAGTCTCTCTGCGTTTGGCGGAGATATGTTTCCAGCCAAAGTAATTGAACCTAGATTTTTAACTAAAACAAGACATCATTAAATCAAAAACAGCACAAAATAATATTTAATTTTGAAGTTTTTGATTGAAATATCTCGCGTGACTCGCATAACTCATAGTTGAAAACACTGCATTAAATTCTTGACTATGCCGAATAAATGTGCCAAATAAATCAAGTATAATTTTTATATACTAATATATTATTTTTCACAACGAAATTTCTTTTCATTAACACTTTACTAATTTTATATTTATCTCAAACCAAGCCGCTTCACAATATGGAATCGAAAAAATAAAACGAGAATAATGATAATAGGGGAAAAAAAGAGTGTATTCCTATCTTGGGTTTTTGTTAACTTAGCGTTTACAGTTGTTACGGTGGCTTGCACTGCTTCACCGGACAATACCTCTTGGGTGTATGTTAGTGATTGTGTATATAATACCTGCATTTTTATCGGTACTACAATTAACAACAATGTCAACTCCGAACTACAATTTGCTGATGTGCGTGTGCGGCGCATTTGCAGTCGATGCAAGTTTTATTGTTATAGCGAAGACACGGCATACTATGGTTATGGTAATGTGATCTACCATTATTCATTATTATCTAACTGTACGTGATATGGTACAGACACCAGCACATCCAGCTTCCCCAATCTGTCAAATTTCTTTTATAGATTTTCAACTTTATCACAAAAGCATAAGGTTCACTTTCAATTGGGGAAATTGGACAGATTGGGGTAGCTTGATGTGCTGGCGTCTGTACAAAGGCTGTAACCTGCGAAGGCGCGCGCTTTTTATTAAGATACCCTGGGACATCAAAAATATAAAATCCCTTAATGTATTTAAAAAGCAGCTAGCCAAACATATAACGAGAAAAATACACATTTGTTAACATTTAGCGACATGCTAAATAAACTTCTGTAATAAACTATTTGATGTGATTTGATTTTCGATTAGGTATTCTCATGTTATAGTCGTAGCACCATTTTTAGTCCGACTCTGTAACTACTTAGTTGACATAATAAATTATTTTGGTGTGTTATTTTCTATCAACTAGTTCGTTTTACTGGTCTTACTTAGTCATTTCATTTTTGTATTTTATGTCAAGGATCATGTTTATTTTTTATATTTAAGTTCTCATGTAAGTGACGTGTCTTAATGGGAATAAATATTTTTAATTCTAAACCTAATTATTTTCGTCCTACGTACCTACTGAGTGCGAGAGTGAGTTGTATGCTTATACCCATAAGCATACAACTCACTCTCGCACTCAGTAGGTACAGGCACCAGCACAGCAAGCTATCCCAATCTGTCAAGTTTCCCCAATTGAAAGTGAACCTGATGCTTTTGTGATAAAGATGAAAATCTATAAAAGAAATTTGACAGATTGGGGTAGCTGGATGTGCTGGCGTCTGTACATCTGTGGGTGGCAGACACAGTAAGTGTGAAGATGTTCTGGAGGCGAAATTACAATCATGTATTATAATTTCTTACCATATAACAATGTGCAAGACACCTATTCTTAAATCGTCAATTAATATATAGTCGAATATTGTCCAGGTGATGATTTCATGATAGTTACAGATAATGTTTATGATGACGAATATTGTCCTGTCAATATTTTTTCTAACATTTTCTCCAATGAATGACAAAAGGAATTTCAAGGACCTCCACAATGGCCGGTTTTGTACTGGCAGCAGCCTAAAGATATAAATCCCGTTGATTATCAAATTAATCAAGCTAAATGTAATCTGCACTGTGCGTCTTTTCCACGTTATCTTTAACTATACAAACACATTAGTGCAAACAATGATTTATCTTTTTTGTACCAAAAAAATATAAACATATACATTTATTTACAGTATTTTATGCTACTTCAGCAAGGGGGGCCCGTCATCTTATCGTTGACGGATACTCCTTCGTCTGCAGGTCATATTGTTTACACCATATCAAGAAGACGTGGAAATGTTCGACTCACGCCGGCTGCACGGCTAAAGTCCACACTGTAGAAGATAAGATATTAAATTTAAACAATGCACATAACCATCCTGTTAAATGTAATATTCTTAAACTACATTCTTATTTCGACTTTGTTGATTGATATATTGATTTGATGATTGATTTGATGAATAAATTATTGATGTTTCCACCGTCGTTTGTTTTTGAAGATCTTTTGGACTCAATCAGTGGCGACGGTAAGGGTACAAGGCAAGTCATGGACGGCCATGTCTCAACAGATAGATTAAGTTACTCAACTGTCTACTATCTGCCTCTTTAGTTTGACTGCATTACTTTCGTTCGGGTTTGGTTTTTCGAAGTAGAGCCGGTTGGCTTGATTGGTAGATGCATGCCGCATGCCGGTTCGAACCCCACCCAGAACAGATATTTGTGTGCATGAACATGTCTGTTTGTTCTGAGTCTAGGTCTAATTATCTATATAAGTATGTATTTACAAAAGAAAAGTAATAATGTAGTGTATCAGCTATCTGCTTTTCATAGTACATACAAGCTCTGCTTAGTTTGGGATCAGATGGCCGTGTGGGAATAATGTCCCAGGATATTATATTTGAAAATTTTGAACGAAGCCGAAAAATAATGATTTTGAGCAACTTAGTGCCAGGAAGTTTACGGTGTTACACACTCATGCCTAAATGAGCACGTAAACTCGTTGAGTTTTACGCGTGTTTCACTCGTATTTCAAAAAAACTAGGTATTGAGCTCCTGTGGATGTCAAGATATGTGACATCTTTGAGTTTGACAGATTCCAAAAATCATTGACAATGAAAAAGGTCAACAAAAACATCGGTAATAGTGTTCGCTTTATGAGCACATCCACTGAAAAATTAGCTTTACTTTACATAAATCTCCCTAGGTAATTACATTATTGTGTTTATAAAAGTAAAAGTAAAGTCGCCAGAGCCCATCGGCGAGGAAACGGGTCAACGAATTTGAGAGGAAGGGCACAGCGTTCATTCGCTAAAAGAGCAGCTCTACTGGGAAAGTACCTCCACCTCACAGAACACATTCCTTAATTATAACATTAATAATTTAATGTTGTGTTTCTGTGAGTAAAGTCGCCATAGCTCATTAGGGTGGGGGGAAGGGTCAGCAACACTTGTTTGCTGACTCTTAATGGCCGCAACGCACCCGCGACTCCTCTGGTGTTGCGAGTGTACATGGGCGGCGGTGATTACTTACCATCAGGTGACCCACTTGCTCGTTTGTCGTCCTCTGATATATAAAAAAAACGACGTGGTAATGATCCAATGTGTTTTGCAATTGTCATGGGTAACCACTTACAACCAGGTAGGCCGTATGCTAAACCGTTGTAGTACCAAAATAATTTATTTATCCTTCGTTAAATGTACCCGACTTAATTTTTAGTTTCGGACGCCGCTCTTCGAAAACGACGGGAAAGACAAAGAATTAATCAGGATCCTGAACTGAGGAAACAAATGCTAGAAAAAGATAGAATACGGAAACGAATCAGGAGAAGGCAAATAAAAGAACATCGCTTATTGTATGAAGGATTCTGGTATTAAATATGTTAACTTAAAATACATACATACCTTACAAAATATACGTAATTGCTATGCAATCTGTTAGCTAAATTATAATGCATTACTTACTAGACCTTTTTATTCCACTTTAAGATTTAGAACAGAAAGTTATATTTATTTATTAGCCGACTTTAAAAAAAGGAAGTTTCAAGTCAACTGTTTCGTTTTGTATGTATGATTCCTGATTTCTCCTGTGATGTGAACGAATTTTGATAATCGTTAATCGACAGGGAAAGCTTTTGCCATGGTCTTATATAAGTTTTGATGTGTGTTTGTGTATGTTTTGTGTCTCTTTTCTTTCTACCCTAGCGGCCATCTACGACCTAAATGCCTTGCCCATAGCCACTTTAGTTTTTCTATTCCTTGGCCCATGTCGGTAACTTAGGATCGCCTGCGAAATACGACATTTCTAATCCGACATCGCAGGACTAGTCCCTTCTAATGGTCTTTGGGTGACCTTGAGCCTTCTTCTGAAGCGACCACGTCTGTTTCGTAAGTCGTCACTTGTAACACACCCTGGTCTAAGACCTTCGCATTACCAAAATAAGACAAAGAAGAAGTTTTGACAAAATTTTGTTGTTTTCCAAATATGATTTTTTTAAAAGGCGTTTACTAACATAAGAAGTGTGATTGTTGCATCGAAGTTTGTTGCCTTTAAAAAACTCAGCTACTACTAATAATATCAGTCGTAGAAATGGAACCCAAATACCAGGATCATGCGATGTTTATTCAAAAAATGGGCTTTTGAAAGTTCTTTTTTTACATTATTTTAATGAAACACTTTCCCAATCCACTCAGTAAATAAGAAAAAAGAACAAAATTACTCAGATTCAGAAAGGATATCTTTGGTATTTAAAATACTCGTTAATTGTACCTAACGATATTTGCAATTTCAGCCTCAGTAGTTCAATACTCGGTCTCTCAACGAGGCGGAACTTTAATGCATATAGGAAAATATAGCTACCATAAGAAGAGTTCGGCAGGACATAGAATCACCTGGTATTGCACTTCTTACTACAACATCCCTCCTTGCAAAGTTAAGGTTCAAACATTGGGAGATAAAATCTTATCGGTGTTGGGTTGGCACACCCATTGATGGTGTTTATTTTTAATGTTTTATGACTAGATTTTGGATATTTACAATCGCATTGTATATTGTAATGTTTTTGTCTACCTAAATACTTAACAATTTTTTTAAAACTGGATACATAAGAGCAAAGCTTTTCGTGAAAAAGAAGATGTATTGCATATTCACATATACGAGCGAATCGCTTGATTGATTAGTTACAATTTGGATATGTGGTAAAAGCATACATAGCATGATTTTACATGCATATTTTTATCTATCTGATCGTTTATTTTGGCATGTTTATTGTGCACATAAACCGATTTATATTTAGTAGTATGGTGTATTTAACTTAATTCTTACGATGTGATGGAACTAAGTTCAAAGAAAAAATATGTTTTATTAATATATTCTTATTTACATTTGGTTAATCTAAAAGATTTATTGTTAAATAAAATTTAATACATATATTATGTATGTGTTTTGTTTGTATTATTATTATTATTTTACTCAACATCTATTAAATTTTTATAATCTCTCAATCAATCCCATCATAGTATGTTTTTTGTTGTATAGTGCTTGAAAATTGACATGGTGCAAATTTAGTAGGATTTCTTTATTAGGATGATATGATATGATTTTCTTTAGTAGTAGATATGATATTTTATGATCACAAGCTTTGTCAAAAATTTTATTCACGATTGCGATGCTGAGTATTTTAGGAGAGGTTAGTGTCAGGAGCTTCAGTCTTTTCTGCGGCTTACTCCACGGATTGCTCTGACCAGAAAAGCTTAATTACCATATGGGGGAACCCATAGCAGTAGTGGATTCCTAAGTACTGAGCTTATATAATCGTGATATGCAGTAAGTGCTGCTTGTCTCCTGCCTAATTTTTTAGTTTTTTCAAAACGTTAAGGTATTTATATACGAGTAGACATTTTCTACATGTATTTTTCCAGTTGTTTCTACATGTCTTTTAAATCCTGGTACATTAGGATGGTTTTTGTGTTAAATTTAGTGTCTGGTACTTCGTTAATGTGTATGCCACTATCGTTAATATTAAGGTTTCCCCGTAAGTTGTTATAGTTATGACATTGGATAAGTTTAGTCTTATTAATGATTCCATTGTGATTGTTGCCATCTAACTAGTTTAACACAGTCTCAACTTTGATATTGGTGGTATCAGTATACAGCTCTTCGTTACTATCAGGTAATCATCTGCAAAAATTGTACATTATGTTCGATTACATTTGGAATGTCACCGTCAAATCGGGCCTAAGATGGTGACTTGTGGTACCCTATAATTGTTGGCTTTATATGTAGGTCTATATTATGCTTTTAATACTAGAGTTTCATCTACCTGTTCAATTTCTACTCATTGTTTACAATTGCTAATATACTTAGCTTTGAAATCAGTCTATAACTTATCTTCCAATTCCGTACCTGTTACATTTGTTGATAAAAATGTCATGTTTTACGATATCAAAGGCCTTATTCATGCCAAAAAATAAAACAAACACTCTTCGTTTCCTTCAATATTTATAGTTATCTACAGTTCGTACCAGTGAGAAAGCAGCTAGGGTGGTGGATTTAGCATTTTGGAATCATTTTCAACTACGCAACGGCGCTCATAGCTGGTTGCTTTTACCAGCCCGTACGTGCTCGGCGAGGTTAAGCGGGGCACGCGGTTAGTCTATAGATGGGTGGTTTAAATCTTTGCGTCTCCCTGTTTCGATGGGCAAGTTTAGCTGCCGGTTCCGGTTGTACTCGTTCAGCCATCCCAGGATGTTTTGAACGGATTTGACCACTGCAAATAAAAATATATGTATGCAATGTGTAACATAAATAATGAACGTAACTTAAGAGCTTACATTGTCTCTGAAACTGAAAAAATGTAGCACATTAAATTACACAAAGACTAATGTCCCATACAAGTCCAACGCGCGGCTGAAGTATAGCTATATATGGGGACCCAATAAAATGTTTCGTATGTCACAAACACACACAAACCGGTTTGTTAATAATTCGTTCAATTTAATGGTTAGATAACGTCTTTAAGTTTCCTCCACTATTTATATTACCTACACCTTGTACACACGGCTACACATCAAGATATACATTTCCAGTGTAAGCTGATCTCGCGTTGCATAGGATTTCATACAAGGAGAGGTCAGCTTATATTGGAAATATATAGCTTTATATGTAGCCGTGTGTACATATAGATCAAGAGCAATAATGATTTCATTATAATTATGAAAGATTAAAGGATACATTACTGTTTCAGATATAGGCAGTACTATGGGCCGTATATACACTACGTGGAAAGGTGGACAAGTGCTAATCCTCCATGGATACAGATTTCACCGAGAGTACGGAAACGATACGAGAAGTTACTGGAGATGTTCTAAGAGATCGGCCTACAAGTGCAAGTGTCAAGTGAGAATGATAAACGGACGGATACTTATTGCTAATGAACATAATCATACATGAATCAAAATCACACAAGATAAAAATTATAAACACTGCACTTGCGGCTCCTCTGGTGTTGCGAGTGTCCATAGGCGGCGGGCATCACTTACCATCAGGTGACAAACTTGCTCGTTTGCCATCCTATTATATAAAAAAAAATTTCACTGCGGCTCGCGCTGGTACCCGTGATTGTACAATTTATTGCAGCCTATGCATTACTTCAGGGTATAACATATCTCCATCCCAAGTTGCAACCAAATCCGTTCAGCCGATATAACGTTATTGAGTAACAAACTTTCCCATTACAAATATAAAAGCAAGCTTAATTTATAAAAAAAAAAGAGTTATTCTCTGACTGACATCAGGTCCTAGAAAGTTGCACAGAAGTTCCTATTATGATGTAGGCAAAGAATAAGATCAATATTTTTCTTTAAATTCTACGGTATGAGGTAAAAGAGATTTCGATAGGCCGATGGGATAGGGTAAAATGTCTTCGACAATCGCACAGGATAAGGTAAATGAGAGTCTTTGAAATTTTCTTTTATGGGGTAAAAAAGAGATATCGATATGCTCGCGGAATAGGGTAAAATGATTATCTTTGACAATCTCCGAGGGATTAAATAATGTATGATAAGGTAAAAAGAGAGTTTTTGAAATCACTATATGGGGTAAAATCAGTTTTCGACATGTCCACAGTAGGTATAGAGTAAAAAAGAGTCATTTACATGACCGCGGGATTAGGGAAATAGAGAGACTGAAATTCCTACGGTATGCAATATAAAAAGATATTTCGATTTACCCGCGGAATAGAGTAAAAATCGGAATCACTTTACTTACATCTTTTATTTTTCTATATATTGTAGTCTATGTAATAGACTATTAAGCACGCAATTTAAACGTAAGTTTTGTTCATATTTTTTGACAATTTTATGTGAATTAGCATATATATATGGGTATATTTATATATATATACCACATTTGTAATCGGGTATTAATAAAACGATAATTCAGGTTGCTTCCCAAATGCAACTATTTATAATTAAGTAAAAGACATTAAATATTTTAATCAAATAATATAATTATTAAAATAAAATATTGCGTCATTGTAGGTACTGGTCTGGCATTAATTATTTTATAAGGATATAATTTTTAAATATATTATATTAAGTTGTTTAGAATATTTGATTTATTTACAAAAACAAAATGGTTACTGTTATTAAGATATTTTAAGGATTTTTGACCATACATATTTTATTTTTAATTTATATGTTTTATTTAAAAAGCGATTACCCAAAATCTTAAATATTTTTAGAACGTATAGTTAAGATAACCGCTGCACGGTGATTTTAGATTAGTTACTGTATTTTCTTATAGTATAGCGATATTAACGTTCGATTTTCTACAGGTTCCGTCAACGCGTTGAAAAACCTGCGAATTACTGATGTCACCACAGAAATACCTCCAGCTTCAGTTAGTGCACTTGAAAATCTACGCATCACTGATGTTGTTGGTACTGATGTTGTTGCTACTGATGTTGTTGGTACTAATGTTGTTGGCAATGATATTGTTGCTACTGATATTATTGTAACTGACGTTGGTACTACGGATATTCCTGATAACTTATCTGATGATGATGTTATTGAAGTAGTACGGGATGAAGCTCCTATAGAAATTCTATCAGACGGCGAAGAATTAGAATTAGAGAAATCCAGACAGGCTCAGAGCTATAATACGATCCAAAACTTCCATTTCCCTTCTTTGCCATCTGAACCTGAACCTAATTACTCAACACTGATTACGACGTCCAAGCCTCATTTTACATCTATGACTTGTACACCTGATACTCATTATACATCACTAGGTTCTACATCTGAACCTCATTACAGATCTGTGCTTTCTGAACCTGAATCACATTTTACATCATTGCCTTCAATTTCTGAACCTCATATTGAAGTAAATGATCGTGTTGACGATCCATTGAGCGTTAATAATGATTCCTATAATTCTAAATTTGACCCATTACTGCCACCTTTTGAAAATGTCAATATAGAGGCAGTGCATTCTACGTCAGATCCTCTCAATGATTCATTATCAAACAAGGCTTATGATCCAAATGAAGATAATGATGAAAATCAATATGTCAATGTAACTGATGATGTGCCTATGAATGAGCCTTCACAGTCCGATGATAATGTATCTAAAGAGAATGAAACTGTAATGCCAGAAGAGGAAAACAGTAAACTAGTTATTCCTCCAAATGTTCCTGAAAATGAGGATAAAACTAGTGAGAACGTTCCTATAGAACAAACTAATAATGAGAATGATTAAAAAGTGCTGTATTATTTATTAATCCATGTATTTAGCTGATAATTTGTGGTAGAAATGACGCATTTTTTTATTGTATTTGGAATGAGTAGAAATATTCTTACTTACATAGACGCAGACTTACATAGTCCTATCAATGTTAGGTGCGCACCAAAGTATGTATTCTTTTTTGATGCGTTCAACCGGATCAACACATAATGTTTAGTATTAAAATATAATCTTAAATAAAAATTCGAGTTGCAGCACATTTTTATACGACATCCAAGAGTATCCAACTTATTTTTATTTTTAAGGTAATACGGTAAAATATAAACATATTTATATAAAAGTTAATTTAAATATGTTTTTAATAATAAGGTACTGAAAGGTGAAAATATAATTGGCTACAGTTGTGTGCTCTCTGATGAAAATATAAAATGTAAGCATTTATGTTTATTATAATATAATGTCCTTAATTACTTAAGCAGTTTTATTTACGAATAAACCTTTCCGAAAATTAAACAGGTGATATTAATAAGATGGATTTATTGTTGTCCAGTAATCTTAGGCAAAGAGGCATATGTGGTATAAATCGAAATCCGTTTTCTCCGCCTAACACTCGTCAGTCTATGCATATTTTACGCGATCTCCCTGGTCTGGATTCTTTTAGAATAGTATGCGTTCAAGATAGTCTCATATACATTTTGGTGAAATTGGTTAACTAATTTAGGATTTATATATTTGAAGATTAATAATAATAATAATATCCTGGGACAAAATTTACGCACGGCCATCTGATCCCAAACTAAGCAGAGCTTGTACTATGGAAACCTGACAACCTATACTACATATACTACTTTTCTTTTGTAAAACATACTTATGTAATTACATTACATTCAGACTCAGGAGAAACAGACATGTTCGTGCACACAAATATCTGTCATGGGTGGGAATCTAAAGCACGCCAACAGGCCCGTCGATATAGTTTTTATTTGGTTTACTTGACGGCATGCTGCGTTATTCACGCACAATTTTCTCAATTAATATTAAGAAGGTATCTTTTAAGATTTTTAGGATTATCATTTCGGAAAACCGAATATAATAATATTCATGGCAGGATCATCACATTACCCTAAAGACGTTCATTGATGGACTAAGGTCACTTCAATGATATTCTACAATTGCCGGTCTTGCGGTATCCTCAAAAGATCAGATCAGAAAGATGTGCATTTATCACCATTGATTTGTTGCAGACTTTATTTTAACAAAGACTAGAAGAGGAGCGGTATTATTAGTATATGACGGCTACAAATTTCGTCAAGATTATACTCATGGAAATAGAATATCTTGGAGGTGTATCAGGAGACACTACGGATGTAAAGCGTCAGCTGTAACGAAAGGTACGGAGTTGGTCAAGTGGAGTAATCACACGCACGATGAAGAAGATGAAAATGATGACACATCTTTTAGAAAAAGAAAGACCAAGAGACGTACATAGAGATTAATAATGAATACCAAATATAGTCATAAACCTGCCTTTATTACTTACCTCGCCGAAGCCACCTGGGGCAATAACTGCTTTTTATTAGCTATTACTATTTTTATTTCTTTGTATTTGTAAAAACTAACGATGTACCAATGTAACGTTAGACGAATTCTAACGTTACATTGGTACATCGTTAGTTTTTACAAATACAAAGAAATGTGTCTATCACTTTTGAATCAGAATGACCACTCTAGACTGTTATAATGTTACTATTGTTTTGTTATTGGATATGGTTCCAATTTTGGGATAATATTTTTTATATTAAAATAAGCTAAGTACTGATAATTTGTATTGGATATTAGGTTTGTTCACTACAACTCTACCACCACAGTTCTCTACCATAGATTGGCTAGACATTTTCTAATTATAACTCTAATTTTAAAACTAATTAATCATAAAGAGATGTGAAAGGTTTTACTACGAACGATCACTTACAACTGAACCAAGTCATAGAAAAAATTACTGAATATAATATACCACTTTAATTAGAATTTGTATATTATTCCAAAGCCTTCGGCAGTATCTAACATTCCACAAAATATTCCACTCACTGACGTAAAATTAATCACGTAAATCTACAAGTAGCACGGCAGACGCTCCAATCTTCTGGCCAGTCCTTGAAAATAGAAAAGGGAGTCAAACAGAGAGATCCGCTATCTCCCAAGCTATGTAATTGTGTACTGGAGGATTTTTTTAAATTCAATAGACTGGGAAATGAGAGTTATATGCATTTAGGGTACAACCTTTACAATCTGCGCTTTGCTGACGATGTGGTGATCTTTACCACTTAAGCCGCAAAACTCGAGAATATGCTCCAGGGTCTGAGTTCTGCAAGTCTTCAGGTTGGATTTCAGATGAACTGAACAAAGACTAAGCTGGATTTGTAGTATACTGGTGGATAAGTACGTTAAACAATATGTTAACGAGTACATATACTTGGGGCAGATAGTTTCCTTTAAAAACCGACGGAATAAAGAAGTCAAAAGGCAACGCATGGATTAGCTTCTGGTCCATGAAAGAGCTAATGAAAACAACCAATAGCAGTCTTCACGTGTCACTTAAGCGGAAACTTTTTGGCATGTGGATATTGCCCATCCTAACCTACGGGGCTCAAACGTGATCCCTGACTAAGAATTACCCTAAAAATAAAATGATCATAATAAGTACAGTAGTGTTATGGCGGAAAAGGATATATTTCAAGGCAGAGACAGAACACGCACACTTTTTAATCTCGGAGCAGACACATGTATTACAATTGGTACAACTATTATGAATCTTAATCGAATTGAATTTTCTTCACATCTCTGAAATAGTTTTGCTTTCAGGAAATACAATAGGCCTAAATTCAGGGCTCGTAAAGGCGACTTTCAAGGACCACAATGGACGGAACAGTCTCATGATCGGAACTAATCGCTTCATGAGACATTACATAAGCAGGACTGGAAGAGTTCGCTGGAGATGTTGTAAAGCCTTCAACAAATGCAGAGCTATCGCTATCACTTCGGGCAATCACATCATTAAGCTAACCGATCTGCATAATCATTTGTAGTAATTTTTAAAGAATTCCCTTCATTTAGAAATCTTTGTGAAGTTTTGAAGAATTCTTCGTAAATTTTCTTTTACATATTAGGTGAAACTTCTAATAGAGACGAGGGAAAAGGTGACACCCTAAAAGTCAAATTACTTATATTCGAATAAAATTTACGACTATTAATTGACTATTAAACAACCTTTGGAAGTGCTCATAATATTAAATGATGAATGTCCATCATCAACTACTTTATTTAACAGAATTTGGATTAGTCACTAAGTTGGATTGTGTACTTACCGAGATTTATTGTTATGCGTTATTTATTGAGAGTTAATTTAAGGATTTATTAAGTTTGTATTGCGTGCAATGTATTTTATTTAGAATTAATTATTAATCTCAATTTTATATTTATAATATGCTTTCCGGCCTTATGCATTAGCTTCTGACCAATTCGAGGACATAATTCGTGAATTGATTCGCCTTATGTGATATTACTGTTATTTGTGAATCTACTTCTCTATTTCCGTTGTATTTGTAAAATTACGATTTAAAATCAAAAACCTAATTTTAAGCACATAATACTTGTGTTAAGAGACCAGTCTTCTAAATACTGCTCAGCGTCCAATAAATACTTCATAATGTACTTATCATTAGATTATTTATGTGTCGTTTATGTGATAATTCATTGTAAATACCAGATAGGTATTATGCATAAAATGTTATAGAACACTATCATGTTGTCCTGGTTATTATTGTGTTATTAGTTATTATTGTGTTTCAAGTCACGGATTCAATAACGAAAGTTGCATCACAATTACTCCTAGATGGCGCTTTTCGGTATACCATTTATGACGCGTGCCATGTAACTTATTTTTTTAAGATTGTATTTCACGATACCTCTTCCAGTGCATATTACTAAATGTTATGCGATTATTTTAAACAATCTTGTTAACCTTTGTTTACTATGACTAGTTATGAATATAAATTACTAAACAGGTTACTAACTATTTTGTAAGCATCTGTCAAATGAATAAAGACCTGTAAGAAAAAAAAATTACAGCCTCGTTTGAAAACAAGCACTTTAAATCGGTCATCTATACATTGAGTAGAGACCATTGTCAAGTGGGTACATAACTGTTGATATTTCTATTGACAAGGTATAATTTAGCAATAGAATCATCCCTAGGTATCTGTTATGCCGTAAATTAAGGTGGTACGTTAGCTCTTTAGTTATTTAACCAACTTGATACTTTCATCAGACATACTTCTGGCCTTAAAGTCTGTGTGATGAAACTTAAGCGATCTAAATATGAGGATAGGTTGTCACTCACTCAAGAAACTTATGTTAGATTTATTATTATATTTTTTAAAGACAATGCTATATTAAAGGAATCCCTGGGGCTCTACCGGCTAAGTCGCTGAATATCGATTTCTTAAATGGCGTTCAAATAAATATAGGTCAAAAAATGACTTAATCAATCGTTAAATCGGCTTCCATGAGCACATGTGACGGCATAAATGGTCCGGAATCGATTGTCAACGTTGAAGCCAATTTAACGATTGATTAAGTAATTATTAACCTATTTATTAAAACGCCATTTAAGAAATCAATGTTCGGCGACTTAGCCGGTAGAGCCCCTGTGTCCCAGACTCAGAACAACTACTTATCTATGACACATTTAGTTAGTTAGTTGGGCGATAGGTTTCCGCACTTAGCCTCCCAATTGGGCCATTGTGCGTGATACTTGTTTGGCTACTCGAACCATTTTAGTTCCATCCAGAAGTCCAGGAGACCACGAAAGCCTGACTCGAGGGCCTCCTGCAGTGTCTTCGGATCATTCAGGAACTTTACCCGTTGGTAAGCGACGCTCTTGCAGTGTAGCAGTACGTGTGCTGGTGTTTCTTCATTTTCAATGCACCCTCTGCACAGGGTTCATTTTCAATGCACTCTATGACACATATAGGTGTCCTGCGATAAGAAGTAGCAAGGCGACTGTCTGAATCGCTGCGCCACACGTGCAGTCCAGATTAGGTAACGCAAACGCAACACTATGTTGCAATTGTCTGGGTTAACGGAGTGTTTGACCGAAAAAGGATGTTCCTTAACAATTAAATTATTACATTAGTGATTTTGAGGGTAGAGGAGGCTGGATTGGTCATGTCTAGTTCCGAATCCCAGTAGATACTCCATGAATGTCAAGACAGTAGGTAGCCTACATGCAGCCAACATTTTATCTATTACAATTCGACCATCCACAAAAACAAAAATGGAACTAACCCGCACCCGCATCATCGATAATATTATTATTTATTTATTATAATTATAAAGTTATTCAACATCAATTTACGCCCCAAAAACTCGGTTAAATCTCAAAAGTCGTAACGTCCACCTTAAATTACTGTATCAAACACATACCTACTTACCGTATAGCAACAAAAATGATTTCTACTTAATGTATGTTAAAAGACATTATTGTTGAGTTACCTACATCGATGTTAGATACTTCATTTGTGATTTTGTTTTGAATTGAAGAATGTGAAATAAAATGATATAATACTTGAGGCTTTTTTAAATATACGAGGTTTTTCCCTAGTCGAGTTAAGTTATTAAATTACGATGATAATATTTATTAGACTAACAAAGGCCGTTTTTATTGAATGAAGTTCTAAAAATAATATAATATAGAAGTTATTAAACAAATCGTCACGAAAGGAAAAATGAAGTTAGGTTTGGCACCGACTTCAAACCTATCAATAGGTAGCACATACAAATTATAGTATTTCATTATTATTAGGTTTGCATAAGAGATGTATTAAATTAAATCTTTAATAAAATATTTTTTTATACTTTTTAGTTTTTGAAGTTGGTTTTTAAACTAAGTTTTTTTTATTCAAAATAATTACTGTTATGAAAAGCATGGAATCGACTTCAATTTTTTTTTATGAACACCGACTTAAATAACATATATAACACGATTCAGAAAGCGCACAATTCAATTAACATGGATACAAAACTCCAAAATTGTGAATTATTATTTTTTATTTCGGTGATAATAAGAAGAGATTTGCTGTTTAATTTTCCTTAAAAAAATCCATATAATAATATAGGTGGTATTGATTTTAACACTCAATACAAATAAATGAAAATGCAATAAAGAAATTCCAGATCATTCCCAAGAAACGCAAAATCATATATGGAAAAACGTTAATTAACGAAAATAATTTGGACTAAACATAAACTATACCATAATAATTATTTTATGTTTAATTAATATGTCTGGCGTTTATTTTAATTTCTTCGACATTTCGATAATTTTTTTTAATATAATCATTATAATTGGACAAATCGTTAATTCCTTCAATTCAACCAATTGCTATCCAAACACAACACTTCACAAGGGCTTAATAAATCAATCGTTCGTGTGCAATATATTTTTAATAGAATTTATAAGCAGCTATATCGAAAGCATATCCTTTAGAATTAAAAAAATAGGCAGCAATATATAAATTAATTCACAAACAACGCGGAATACAACGTAAATTCGAATTGATAACCTTTATTTGAAGTCGGTCTTAGAAAATCAATAAAATAGTATTTATTTTCTCGGTTTTTATTACTTTTCTACATAGGTGCTAGATTTGCAAATGAAACGAAGATGCTACGTCAGTTACCGCCCTGAGATGAGGTGTGAAAGGGGTGTCCTCTTGCGCGGGTTACTTAATTTGTAGTATTATTAGCTAGGCGGCTTTATCCCACGCATCAGTGATATCCTCCTAAGTTACATGTAATGTTAAAAATAACAAGATGGGTGATACGTGCGGTGCCTAAGTGCCCATATGTCGTATAATAGTATGATTAAACTTTTAATTTAGAAATAAATTACCGGTAACCCGATTATTTATACAGTTTTCTGTAATATAGCGTACGATTAGCAAAATCTCACAGTAATTCTTGTCATTCGTGTTTAGGGCGCTGACAACAGCCAAATTGGGACAACTCAAGTCAACCAATATTATTCGGTATATTAAAAAAAAAATTATAAGGATGTTTTTTTTAACCGAATATAGTTTAAAAATAATTAGTTATTAATTATGGTCATGTCTAATGATGCTTAACTCAATTTATGATGTTATTCTTATTTATTGTAACTAATAATGTATAGATCACTGCGAGATGATGATATCTGGCACTCCAAGATAGTGATGGAGAAGATAATATCATACAGCATTTAGGAGATACGGATTTTTTCCTGCAGGTGTGATTTTGTTAGTATCATCCTCACCTGCATCATCCTCGTCTACAACATCTGCACCTGCCTCCAGCAGAAGAAGTTCAAATACAGAGGTCCCTAAACTGATAAAATTCGAAAGGCAACTGAACGGCAAAATCTATAGAAAAAGGTGCGCTGGTTGCTACAAAAAACTGAAAGATGAAGGTCGTTCAGTTGCTGATGCACGTACAAAAACAAAAAAGACTGACACACAATGCCACTTCTGCAAAAAACCTGTGTGTCTTGCATGTTTTAATGAATCTCATTATAACAACATTAGTCATAATTGATTATTTTTATGTTCAATTTTCAAAGTTATGTAAATCCTAAATAAATATAAAAAATCGATGGCTTATTGGTTTTTATTTTACCTATACAATCGCTCATACGTCCAAGTACAATACTAGAAAGTTTCTGTAACGTCCAGGAAGTTAGAGCCCATAATGTTTGAAGGGAGCAGTGACCAACATGTATGGTATGGACGTCTCGTTCAAACCCAAAATGTCCCACATGTGGGTCGTGGACAGTGAACGTGGAGTTAGTTTTAGTTTCGTGTTTACTGTACTTTGGAACAGAACTTGTTCGCTTATACGAATGAAATTGGCGTAAAATTTAAAAACATTGGAAATCTCAAATTAATTATTATCTTTCGTGTTGAAGATGCCGATAACAGCCATATTGGGATCAAGTCAGCCAATATAATTCAATTTACCTAACTCAAATGTATATTTTAAGGAATTTTTATAATTGATGAAAATCTGGCCATGACTAAAAATTTATGATGTTATTCTTCTTAATTGCAATGATATTATATATAAAAAGAGGCAGATATGTTGGTAGCGCGCGCTTCGTGAAGACTCAAAAACGTCCCAATTGGGACTATAAGACAAAACGTCTTAGCCTGGATTAAACATTAGAAGCGCAATTGTTTAAATGATAGCTATCGCTTTTATTTACATGTTTATCCTATCTTTTGTACTATTCATTAGTGCAACTTGTCAACATGTATGCACTATAGGTATGTATATACCAGTAGGGTCCATATTTTAAATGTCGCTTACTATGAACGTGACGTATCTTGAAGAAAAATCATTGCTTAATTGTCTTAGATTTGCCATATAGTTTATATTTTACCTGTTAGTATTCATCAAGTCCATTTCATTGTAATAGATCTTGTTCGTTTATACGGATGGAATTGGCGTAAAACTGTAATATTGGGATGTAACCGTCTTAATAAACGATCGCTTTTGTTTTTTTTTATTTGCTATCTTTTTCAGTTGCCCAAATAATGACATCGCTTGACGGCAAAGCAATGGTTATTGGAAGTTATTGTTTTGCCAAACATCTGGTCAACAACAGGGGTATGATCCGGTGGCGGTGTCAGAAGAATAGGCGGCTAAAATGCAAGGCTGCTGTATGGACTATAGGAGAGGATAATTATATCCTCAAGTGTAAATTAAAACATAACCACTAACTCGATACGAGATAACTACAAAATGTTACTACTAAATGTGAATACCTTAAATATATCTTTATAAAAGTTTCTATTCATTTCTAGTTTAATAAATAAAATAAGTTTGTTATGATTTTTGAAAGGAGTTTACTTATCTTACATATCTTCGATTGAATAACTTCATTGAGTCTTTTGAAATGCTTCCTTCTGGTCACGACTTACCGTGGCCACCTTAGAAAACGCTGAACAGTTCAAGCAGAGACATTAGCCCTCGCATGAATGAACGTTACCCAATTGGTATCACTATCTCCTTATTGTCCCGACAGCGGTATTCTAAAATTTGATTGGAGGATCTGTTGATGTCATTATGAAATCAAACTCAATTGGTGACAAAAAGTTTTGACAGGCCTGTTGGTGAGGTTGGCAAATGCTTGCTTTTCATGCCGCAAGTCGTAGGTTCCATTCCCACCCAGGACAGATGCTTGTGCGCATGAACATGTCTGTTTGTCCTGAGTCTGGGTGTAATTGTCTATATAAGTATGTATTAACAAAAATAAAAGTAGTACGAGTATATGTTGTATATTAGTTATCTGGTTTCCATAGTATAAAATTTGCTTAGTTTAATAATTAATTAAATAATTATGTCCTTATAATCGTGACACCTGTACTCTAGAATTTGTTGGCAAGACCTCTAAATTATATATAAACATTGTTAACAGGTATTAATTTTATTATATATAATTATGATACGCGAAAGTTTAAATCTCTAAATCTCTAAAAGTCATAATGAAATTATACGCAATTTGTGACGATGGAGTGCAGTGTAACAGTGTAACTAAGGTAAGAGATCCAAATAAAGCCTTTAACCTAAGAAGGCCTAAGTTTAAAATTTTTCTCGCTTTAACAATTGCTATTATCTCGAAAGCTTGTAGTAGTGTGCGTAACGCCGAAGGCCGTGAGCGTGTCGGATTGTACAGTCGAAAACAGCCTGGGGGCAGGAGTGCACGCTTGTTTTATAAAAAAAATTACGGGTTCGATTATAAGTATTTTGATATATTTTTTCGATATGACGAGATTTCTTTTGTTTGTTGTTTAGCCGTTTTGTAACCCTTATTATACGATTGGCTGACGTTGGAATGCCTTTGACGCCAAAGATGATACGTTTACAGGCTTTCAAATTCTGTAAAATTAATAACATACTGAACACTTTTAACACTAGAACACACGCTGCTGGAAAAAAGTGGTTGGAGTTATTTCTCCAACGTCATCCAGAACTTGTACGCCGCAAATCACAAATAAATGGGGAATCCAGTTCGAGCTCAGGAATTGAAGAAAGATAATGATAATAATGATTTATTAATATTAAAAACAGAAGTTTAATTATTGTTTTTGTTTCATTTAGTACTATTTTTTACCCAAAAGGTAAAACGGGACCCTATTACTAAGACTTCGCTGTCTGTCTGTCTGTCATCCGGCTGTATCTCTATCGTATAATTAGACAGTTGAAATTTTCACAGACGATGTATTTCTGTTGCCGCTATAACAAATACTAAAAAAACAAAATAAAATAAATATTTAAGGCGGCTCCCATACAACGTGAATTTTTGGCTCATTTTTATAGAAAATGATACGGAACCCTCCGTGCGCGAGTCCGACTCGAACTTGGCCGGTTTTTACATTTGATTTAAATAAATACGTCTTTCGTGGTTTAATCGTTTCAAATGTATTTATTTTAAATACATAAAGGCATAAAATAAATAAAGGACAAAACTGTCAAAGATGAGTGTATTATTCGTAAAACCTTTTGTATTATCCCCCATTGGTTTATTCTATCCCTAGAGCCCTGAATGAAGTCTGCACATAATTCAGTAAGCTTATTAGGGGTAGATCCTTGTAGTCTCCAGGTTCTGGATATGCCAGCCCCAGGATGGCCATTCTGTGTCTCACCAACGCATCGCATTTACATAGAAACCATTTCTTAAAACCTACTAATTTCGTCAAGATAAATTTAAGGCAGGCCTTATTTGGGTTACGGGATCTGTAGACGTCATCATAAAATTGTACCGAATCTGTGACAACGGAGTGCAATATTCTTTGTGTTTAGTTGGTAGATTATGAGGCTCATTATAGTACAGGTTTAAACCTTAGTGGTTTTTGGATGCTGTTACCATAGAAATTATATGTATATTCTTTGTAAATAATAAATATAACAAAATAACACTATGCCCTTATTATCATGACACCTGTACTCTAGGATTTGATGGCAGGGACTCTAAAGGTCATAATGAAATTAAACGCAATTTGTGACAACGAAGTGCAATGCTGCTATTTCCTTATTGTCTTGACACCACTATTCTAGAATTTGTTTGCATGATCTGTTGCGGTCATAATTAAATGATACCCAATCTTTGACGACGGAATGAAAGTCCACTATGTCCTTGTTCTAAACCTGCAAACTAGACAATTAGATAGCAGGATATCCAGTATTCATTGGTGTGCCTACTTACAGGTCCAAACGGCATTCAATCTATTGCTATTTATAAATTGAACAGTGAAAGAATAAAAATAATAAGAAAATACCATAGAATGATGTAGAATAGTCACTGGCTGCATAATACTTTTTTATGTTTTAGTATGTCACATCATCCGCGGCCTGTCTGGACATCCGAAACTCTTCTACCAAGGCTACTACTACCGACCACACAACGCTTACCGTCAAAACAAGATACAGCTCTGGTACTGCCGGTACAGAAACGGCAGAAAGTGCAGGGCTATGATAAGAACTGTGGAGGGCAGAATAGTACACACTCATGAGTATTTCATTCAACATACATGTCGAAATCTGCAGTATTTAATGTAGCTTGTTTTGTCTTTGTTCCGTTGTTTGTATCTTACCAGGTCCTAGGCGGTAGCCCTCCGCCTAATTCGCCGGTTATCGTGTTCGTGATCGGTGTTCAAATAGATGAAGGTTAAAAACGACTAAATCGTTCGTTCAATCGGCATCGATGTGATGTCATAAATAGTCCGGAATCGATTTTCAACGATGTAGTCGATTCAACGAATAATTTAGTCATTTTTAACCTTCATTAATTTGAACACCGATCACGATAACGATGCCCGGTGAATTAGGCGGTGCGGTAGCCCCCCTGAAGGGTGTTACCTAAATTAAGCCATGTTCTACGATGCTAGTCGCTTTGGTTGCGGGTTGATCTTAGAACTTGGCGTGGTAATTATTGCTCAAAGGCATTCCAATGTCTTAATTTTAATAACATTATATAGTGCCATTGTTTATAATATCGGCAGTATAGGGAAATGTGTAGGAAACTGAATATAACAGTAGTACAAATAAACAGAATAGGCACGTAGTCGATGTCTAAAATTGTGTCATAAATTATGTCCTAGTCAATATTGTGATAGTTTATGGCTTCTTGATTAAGGTTTAATTATTGTAGAAATAGTATGCGTTCAAAATAATTACGTGCATGCAAATGCCCTTTCTTACATTTAACTGGATTGAAAATTGATTTACAGTCGTGAATTTCAATTGACAACATTACAATTATTATTAATAATATTTATTCTATTTCGAAGTTTAAAGTTGCGTTTTAAATTAAATAAAAAAATGAGATAGAAAGAATTATTTTTTATAGACATTTTGGTAAAACAATGACCGAGTGCTACATGTTGCATCAAACATAAGTTAAATGATTTTACTCATGAATTTTAATAGTAGTATCTGTATTCCCATTCGATATGACCCCATATAAATTTTGTTTATGTTTTTTAATCAAATAAATCAGTAGATAATTCATGTATATAATGTTTATATCGAAGTTCGTTTTACTATTAACAGACTAGTACTAAAAGACATCGGAAAATGCAATTTTAATTAATAACTTTATTCATTAAAACTGCAACATTTAAATGTTTTCAATCTAAGTTCGCCAAAATATGAATGGCATAAAATAATGTCCATAATAATATACACTATTCAGGTTCGTACATATAAGCAATATAAATCTTAAATAAATAATTATATATCGCCACCTCATCTCATCCTGCGTGGGAGTGAGGGGGGGGGGGGCGGGGCGTATTAGTCGTCCCAAAAGAATATCTACCAGTGAAAGTGAGTGTCACTCTGTCTACCATGACAATACTGAGATCGTCAGCCCGTCTGTCAAGCATGGTGATTATGGCGTATCCCTCTAAAATGATGTATAATAATAATAATATTAAGGTACAATGTCACAAAGATCATCCTAGCCCCAAACTAAGCAAAGCTTTTACTATGGGTACCAGGCGACGATATACATACTTATATAGATAGAAAACATCCATGACTCAGAAACAAATATTCGTGCTCATCACACAAATATTTGCACTTACCGGGATTCGAACCCAGGACCACCAGCTTCGTAGGCAGGAACACTACCAACTAGGCTACGGTGACCGTCAAATGTATGTATCCATTATCGAAATTTATCAATTAATAAATAAATCCATTTGGTAGACCTTTGTCCAGCTGTGGACGACATTTGGCTGACATGAAGATAAAATATATTTATCGCAATTCAATATTTTTATAATAATATGAGAATGTCATACTTACTAACACCATCATTTTTGTGATTAATAATTTGTAGGAATGTTGTATATTTCTTAAGCCTCGATAATGTCTAATAGTTCCTTCCTTATATCCTAATAGTTATGGGATATTTTTATTTATTTTGTCATAATAAACTGTTGATAATGTAAAGTATTTTATTTTATTCTTGTTATTCTCTAGGAGGCGAATAAAATGAAACATGATCCTATAATAGTAATATATTTATTAAGAAGTGTAATTGTTATAAAAAATAATGATTTACAAGTTTTATTACTAGCTAAAGTGACATTATTAACCTACAGTTACACAATACTTAAAGCTTATTTTATATGATACGCATTGAATGCTTCAAGGCACATAATATTACAAGTAGATAAGGCTTAGAAGGCACATCATTTATAAAAAAAAATGTATTTATTCTTATCAGGAATACCTTTAACACAGTTCATTATAACTTTATACCAATATAGGAATGATTGGAAATTAAAACTATAGATACATAATAATAGTCTTACACTAGATAAAAAAAATCGCTTACGACATCAGCTAACTACCCATCCATTTAATAAAAAAAATAACACGTAATTGACAGGAACCACGTTCTTATCTATGGAAATTTTGATGTCATGACGTCTCTTTTTATTATCACTCGTATGAAAGAAACAGGGCATAATTAGGACAGTAGTAGGTATTAAAACTGCACCTTCGTATCGGAGTGCATAAATGGTCAATAAGTTCTATCGTTTATTTACCTCAGTATTAGCTAAAACTAAAAATGCCCTGTCTTTTTCATAAGTACTACGTAAGAAAGAAATATGATTATATTAATATTTTATTAGTTGCTATTCTTCTTATTAAAGAAAAGTGTAATGATTAGTCCATTTACAACAAATTAGATAAACAATTTTGTGGCAACATACTGAGTATTACTTAACCGTAAAAAAGGAATGTTAATCGGTTTCTGCCATTTATGGAATTGATTTTATTGAATTTTCATAGTTTTCCCAGTTCCCAATACAATTGCAGAGTACCAGTTTAGAGGTGAACGTGCGGAGGAAGAGGACGGGAGCCAAGGGTTTGTATTAACTGAAAACAGTTAATACAAACCCTTGGCGAATTAGTAAGAATTATGTCGTTTACATTTGAACCAACAAGACAACAATTGGTTCTTTCATACATTCACATAAGGCTCTCTTAACACTAGCGTTTGTCCAGCGTTCGATAAACGTAGATATGCGCAGGCGTCGCGTTGTTTCGGCGTTTCCTCTGGAGTCGATTGACCGCTGCGCTAACGCGGCGCAGACGTCACACAATTGCGTTGTAATCCGTAATTACGTGCATGCGTCATGCACCTGTGGCGCTAACGCAGCGTATTTATTTACCCTTGCACTGACGCCGCGGCCACGCAGCGCCAGCGCATCGTAGTCGCGGCGTCTGCGCTGCGCATCCGTTTATCGAACGCCTACGCCGGCGGACAAACGCAAGTATGAAGGCGCTCTAACGTGTAGGTTCTCCACTTAAAGCTGAATCGTCAATTTACACCTCACGCTCGCTATTCATGGTTATGTTCTAAAAACGACCTTACAATCATGGAGTTGAATGTCGTTATGCTGGCACGGCACCCCATCTGAATTCTTTTGCAGCATGTCCATCTTATTTTCTTCCTGTAACACTCGTGCTTGATAAACTTGTGGGCGCCAACGTGGACGACGAGGTGACCGCGGTTTGATAAACCGAAGCGAACTGTAAAAAAAAAGGAAACATTAGTATTTCTTTAGTTAAAATGTTCCACAGTAAAGCTTTTGGAAGAAATCGCAGAATCGCCTTGCGTGATACATATCATATAATACATTTACTTGTAATTAAAACCATAATTAAAACTATGACTAGTATTGTCTTCATACCTTTAGACATAACATTACAGAAGTTACAATCGGTCAGCCAACCACACACGGTACGTTGACGTCTTGTACCTTTCAGCGATTCAAAGTACGCCCAACTTTGTATCGAATATCTGATAAACTATAATTTGACAAGTGACGGTAAGCCCATAACCATAACACATAACTAAGGCGTAACGTAGACATTATTTTAAATAAACTATTATTACCAGATTTTAACACTCTCTTTCTTTGCAGTTGGTTTAATTGGTACCGGGATAGACTGTTTCGCATCCTACTGCCTCAGCAAGCAGGGGAAGATGGGAATCAACGTGGGAGGGTATAGGTTCCGATTCAATGGCTGTGCTCGGAATGGTAAGATTCGGTGGAGGTGCTCGCGAGGGCCTTGGTGCAAGGCTGCCCTCCACACATTTCGAGGAAGAATTGTTTATATTCAGAGCACACATAATTGCGGGCCTAAGCCTCCAGCTTAAAAAAAGTAAATGTGAAGCAAACAAGAAACAATACCGCAGCAAAATGCAAACTTAAAACAATATCTGTCCAATGGTTGAACTGTGCACTCCCCATACAAATTAAAATTTTTATTAATTATTATTTATTGCTTATAAAGAAATCTAACATTTAAGTTAAATCTTAATAGAAAGTCTGTATTTTAAAATTCTCTTTTTAAAAAAGGAAAGGTATTTAAAACTGGCAAAGCAACAAAGTAAAGCGCTCAACTGAATTAAAAATGATCTAAAACTAAAAATGAGCAGGACACTACTACTACTATAAGAAGATTCAATTATTTTAAAATTTATTTGGGTACTGCTCGTTAAGATCGCGGGGAAGTATTCAGTTCTTCCATCTATAATTTAAAGAGCTAGAGCTCTTTAAGTACCGTATGGGGTATTTCAGGAGTTCAATTTTCTTGTAGAACGGATTCTTCTAGAACATTGATTTATAAAAATAAAAAAAACAAATGCGCCTACTAATCGACATGTACGTATGGGAAGCTTGTTTCCCAGAGGGGTAGGCAGAGACGAAGGATTTCCTTTTGTCACGATCTTGGCACACCTCTTAATGTTATCGGTGGTGGAATCTGATAACGGTATTTGATCTATTGTTTTACTATAATAGAAATATTCTTGTGATATTTAAGGTTTGGTTTTACGTAATTAAAATGTGGCAGGTTTATTTTATAAAATATGTTTAAACGAATATTTGTTTTAATGTCAGCCATCTTTGGCTTGACCTACACCAACCTACTTTCACTCCTGATATTATTATATTTTATATTTAAGTACCTTCTATTCGTACGAGTGTTTATAAAAGTGATTACATTACAAACACTAAAAATGGATGAACATTTGAATACAAATCAGAATATTATGTAATAATATTTATAAAAATAAGTAATTTATAAATCTAGGTCATTTAACTGAAATATAATAGTTTGATGATATAACTACAGTAAACATATTTTCTTATATAAGAAACAAAAAACATAGTACAAAATTTAGCCTGTATTGACGATTTTATATCATTGTCCATAGGGGCGTTTAGTTAAAAATTGTAAAATAATTTATTTAATACGGTGTAATGTTAGAATTGTTAGTAAAAATGTGAAAATTACAAAAAAAGACTCAAACCTGGAAAGAATTCAAAATAACCTTAATACTTTTAATAAAAGCATATTAAGTAATTGATAGTTACCGTCCTTTGAAAATGGGTTATGTTAAAATTAACACTTTTAGTATTAACTTTAAGTAAGAAAACTTACCTCATAGCTTATCGATGTAAATATATAGAGTAGGGTTAATGAGCAAGTTTATATGCCTGTCTCAAGAGACTAATTAAGCCAGGATCAACTTTCAAATGGAAATTTATTTCAATTGTTACGAAAAGCCTTAAGTATTTTATTGTAATCATAATTCAAGAATTTCAATCAGTATTGCAAAGACAACGCATAGACTTTTTGCTGAGCTCTCATGTCCTTAATATTTTTGGGTCTTTGTTCAATAATATCATTGCATCTTGCAAGGTGTGAACTTAGTGGCATATTTAGCTTAAGACATCGGATTTACTAATAACGTAGAGGATTCCTTCATAGAAATATAGGCTTTTTGTAATATATAATTTACCGTCTGCCAAACATTTAAATAAAAATATATATATATCTAAAATTACAAAATCCTTTGTATAGTTCTTATATGCCAGTAGATAACCATAGTATTAAATTAACAAACAATAAATGTCATAGTAAGCGAAGCAATACATTAATTATGATACTGATATTAAACATTTACAACAAATATATATAAGTACTTAACCTGCCAAATAGTAAGTAGATATTTATTATTATAAGACAATTGTAAAGTTTTTGAACTCAAAAAACCATATTATAGAAAGCTGAACATCCAACATTATGCTATTAACTTATAAGAACTAAATATTTATAAAGTAAGAACCACATACTTATATGAAATACATTTTCAAAATTATTTTCAATACTCATATGAGAAGGTATTTTTTAATAATTTGTTTGTACACACGGCTACATATGAAGCTATACATTTCCAGTATAAGCTGATCCCGCGTTGTATAGGATTTCCGTACAATGAGAGTGCAGCTTATATTGGAAGTGTGTAGCTTGATATGTAGCCCTGTGTACTCAAAGTTCTTATTGCCAAACAAATGAGACTTCCGTTCATTCGACTTTAATGACATATAAATGTATTTAGAAGTTACGATTATACATATACGAGTATTGTTTTAAAACATAATAATTTAAAAAAGAAAGTTTTGTGACAAATCTATTTCATCCACGTACATACTATAATTGTGTAAAACAATTAAATTTAAATTAACGAGTTGTTTTAGTATTATTTTAGTTGAGTGAGTTGTGACTGAATTCAGAAAAAAGTTGTAAATTACTGCTTTGATACAAATATCAATTAAGGAGTTGTACAATGTATTATATTTTATTCTTTAGCTGAACGATGTAGTATTATGTGGGTATTATCGAATTTGGACTTGTTCTTCATATAAGCATTGTATATTTTATTTGTAATTATTATATAACTATTGACAACTTCATGTTTTGCTTTTAAATTATTAACAAATATTAATTATATACTCAAGTATTTCCATATTAGTAGAAATTAAGTACGCACGATTGATTTGAATGTCCAGCCGTTATTATGAACTAAAGACAGGGTACAAGGTAATTAGAGTCTACGGTCGAAATTAGTTGACAAAACCCCGAATATTTGTTTCAGTTTGTTCTTAAAACTCTCGAATTACATGCTAATGCAAAGAGCTAATGTTTTTAAAGAACCTTTTTAGAAAACTATATTGAAACGTGGAAACTAATTACCTAAATCGCTGTGAAAAACAAATGTCTTATGGCTGTTTTTTTAGTTTAAATTGTACCCAGCGTAGCTAGCATATATACTAAGACTCGTGTTATGTACTGCGCAGCGTTTGGCGGCAACCGTACTTTATACATATTTTTACGGTTTCATTGGTCGAATAGTACCTACGTACAGACGCCAGCACATCAAGCTACTCCAATCTGACAAATTTCCCCAATTGAAAGGGAACCTTATGCTTATGTGATAAAGTTGAAAATCTATAAAATAGTGATACATACATGAGTGAGTATTCGTTGCCATGTTAGCTACGCAGGATAGCTTATTTTACTATTTGTTTCTGAAATATTTAGTTCGATTTTGTATCAAAATGTGTACAATACGAAATCATTAGTTATAGAGCATGTTACTCTTAGGATCATATACAGGGTTAAATACATTAAGCAATCAACGATTCACATAATAATGTAAATAACGATAACTTTGTGGTTTTTATATCGTTTTTAACTTGACTAGGAGATATATTTTTGTGCAGCTGTTTGTATATTAGAAGATTTTGAAAAACACACGCAAAGGAAATAAATAAAAATAAGATGAAATATTGTTTGAATAAATTGTGCTTGTGGAAGCCTTCTTATAAATAATGAGTAAGTTTACAATAATCACTTGCAATAATATTTAATATCGGCGTATCTTACAGGATCTGTAGAGTATTCATTGTACGCTAGAAGTAATTGTTTAGTAGAGTTATTGAAAATAATAATTATTAATAATAAAATTTGTTAACAATTTTGATTAAACTACATGCAATAACTCGAATACAAAGTAATAAATAACATTTTTATTTAGTGGAATCCTTCTTAAGACTCCATGGTAAAAATATGGCGTTAAAATATCAAGGTTCGATTTTTAGTTTAACAATTCTGAATAACTCCTATTTTATCGGGATCAAATAAAAAGAAATGCGTTCGCATTATTTAAATAAAATTTCAAATTTTCTTCAGTATTATTTTACGTTGGAATAGGGTTTTTGTGATTATCCTAGTTACTATGATTTATGTAAGATACATATAAAGAATTTATAGCTATCTATGGGGAAGAAATAATTATTTAAGAAATTGATGCTGAAGGAAGACGCACTAAAAGTTGGACCTATAACCCTTAAAAAAGGTGTGACTTTAGTAGTGTGGGATGTTTAAGAAGCTCTATAATACAAAAATAAGCTTTTTCCGCTCCATTAAGTTACTGATTATTTTTTGCTGGTTCCAAGACCTGTCCAAGCCTCATGGCTTGGAGTTTTTACATTCTGGGCCACGGTTGTTATTGGTTCACAGGAGTTAACAGGGCTTGTTCGAGTCTTAATAACGCCAAAAATGTTATTTCTTAAAGTAAACACTTTGTTTTGAATCGACTTCAAAAATTGGGGGTTATCAATAAGTAAGCTTTGTTTAATGTATGTTATTCGATTGTTCCGTTGTTTGTGAACTTATAGTGATAATTTTTCTTATTATTATTCTATCTTTTTAAAATTTTATTTATATCGGTTGTGGTAAAAAAAAATAAATTCGGTTCTGTTTATAAATGTAAATGTCGCGTATTTTGCTGACAGATGTTCTAAAAGTTATTCGGATTCAAAGATATATAGAGCTGCTTAAGTATCACACCATTAACGTCATAGGTTATACAAGCGTAATAAGTGACTCGTCGTAATATAAGAATTATAAATAATGATCGCCTATATAATTGGCTACCTCTTAATATAAAATAACTTCTATGAGTGGTTGTGTGTTTATCAAAGGTAGTGCCAAATTGTAATATAACTTGATGTAATTCGATGTTTGTATAAGGAAATAAAACTAGTCATAACTGTTTTAAACTTTGCTTTTGTTTAAACCTCTTTAATTAAGACTGGTAGGCCTCTGACATGGCTTAACGACTGTTGCCTAATGGCTACAACCGGGACCGACAGCTTAACGTGCCCTCCGAAGCAGGGAGACGCTCAGAAATTAAACCACCTTGGCGGTCACCCATCTATAGACTGACCGCGAGCCTAGTTGCTTAACCTCACGATTCACTTACGGACCGTTGTGAGCATCTGACTATGCCAATATGCTATGGCTAATAAAAAGAAAAGCTGGGAATGTTTTTGGCGGAAGGCGAACGTACTATTTCTTCCGGTTCCGAATAAGCCTTTAAGGCTCAGAATGAAAGGCAAAGTTAAAGCTTTGCCATGTAGATAAAGTTATTGTGGGCACTTTTGATAAAATGTTCTCGGTCACCTATGAGAAAAATACTCCGTAAAGAATTGCAAAAGACCTCTTTTATATTTATTTACCGATAAAAAAAGAAAAGTTTTTAATTTTTTTCTTTTGTGACAGAATGTATCATAATAGCTTGTTCTGGACATATGCTGAAGCACATCTTTGAAAGTAAATAGTAAAGATTTTTTTTTTAATTTTTACCCGTGCCTAGCCGGGACGAGTCCCTAGTATATAGCATAAAACCTTTCCACTATGTACCTAATGTCCTACTTTAGATAAGGAAGTACTCGTATAAGAAGGTGCAATACGACTATGTTCTTTGTAAGCGTAGTTAACAAACAAAAAGATATAAGTCCTAACCCAAAGTATACCTTTCCCTACTGCTACATAGAAATTATCACACGGTTTCACTAAGATGTTGATTCCTTCCACATAGTGTAAGTATTCCCCTTCTTAAAGGAGTAAGGTGCTCAACTTGATTAAAGTTCAACATCCATATATTTCCACCTCCTTTCACACTGCGACGCAATAAAACCAGGGACATAACATAGACTTTACCGGTCAGTAAGTGATCTGCGCATCTAGTTGCGGTTAGACATCTACACAAGCTGTTTAGGTTTTCATGATCTCTGTGCTTTTGAGGGCATGTTATCTTGGGACTAGTGTCACCCTCTTAGCCAGGATCAACAGTGTCACACAATGAAATGACACTGAGTGGTGAGGCTCAGGTATGTTCCGGGGAATCGCTTCAACTGTCTTGAATCCCACAACGACTTTAATAATAATAATAACCTGGGACATTTTTTACACACGGCTATCTGATCCCGAACTAAGCAGAGCTTGTACTATGGCAACCAGATAACTGATATACTACATATACTATTTTTCTTTTGTAAATACATACTTGTATAGGTAATTACACCCAGACTCAGGACAAACAGACATGTTCATGCACACAAATGGTGGAAATCGAACACACGACCTGCGGCGTGAAAGGTATTTACCAAAGACACCAACCACCCCAATTATCAGAAAGAAACAAGGAGTTCGAAAAAAAAGTTCTTCAACCTCACTCCAGAACAACGATACAACGAGACTGGAGCCGCAGAACAAGAGGGTTACAACTACAGAAGCCAGCTGCAAAAGCACCAAGGGTATATTTGTACTATCAAGTATGGCAAAAGCGCTTAAGGACGCATTAGCTGTCGGTCCTTGTTGGAGTCACTAAACGAGCCGTGTCAGAGGCCTATTGTTCGAATTAAACCACTTTGACATTAGGACTACCACTGACCGTACGAAGTATCGTATAGTTATCATCACGAAAGTTGGGTTTTCTAGTCACTTTTCAATGCCGATTGATTTAACCTGCCACCATCATGAATACCACCATATGTGTTTTTTTTTTTCTTAAACTATATACATATGTACTACGTAACACGTAGTAAACTTAACGAGTAAGAAAGTGAACTATTTCTTTTTACACACAAAGAAACTACCATTTTATTAGCCGATAGATTTACTTTATCCGGGCTGCGGGATATAGTTGCCACAGTATTTTGAATTCTATTGGCTTGTAATAAAGTTCAAAACCAATAGATTCGAAAGATATCTAATAAATAAATAAAAAAGGTTTTTATTCACGTAGACTTGAAAAAAGAAGAGTCTGCTTTATAAAAGGTTAAAATTGAACAGTTTTTCACACTCAGGTCAGTGAAAAACCTGTTTAATTCCAGGGTAATCTATTAACACAGATAAATGAAGTTGTGACATAGTTGCCATAAAAAAAATGCTGGCAACTATGTCACAACTTCAGTTTTTTTTTTATATTTTCACTCTATTGGACCAATAGATCAGAAAGATATAGAAGATACTGCTTTATAAAAGGTTAAAACGGAATAGTATATTTTTATTCAGGTCAGTGGAAAAACCTGTTTTTTTTTCAGGTTTCAATCTATTAACTCAGATAAATGAGGTTGTGATAATGAGTAAAACTAATCAAAATACAAAATCAATATGTAGTGTTAATTCCGCTAATTGTCAATAAAACTAAGTAAAGGCTACTTACAGTTCTCTCCAAATGGCGGCAAGTTCGGGGTCCGCAAAGCGCCAACGATGCCCCGGGTGTTGTGATCGTCCACTGATTACGGTAACAGCTTACCACTAGGTCTTTGCTCCCTTAGCTTTAATGGCGCTGCATAAATAGGTCAAAGCCAACATATGTCAACGAAAATTTTTATATGTGTGTTGCAAAGCTTTTCAATTGATATTTTCCGCGGCAAAATACCCGATTTCATTTCCAACATTTAGAAATATAATAGGGGAAATTGTCCCAAATTGCTGCTCTAAATATCGGGAAAATCTATGTTTTGAATAATTTTGCAACCCCTTTTGCTATTACCAAAACGTGAGGCAACGATACTTGACAAAACTGCCAGCACTTGGTTCCAACATCTAACATTAAACCTTTGAAGCACTGATTCTGGCGGACTCCAGTTAAACATAGTCACACTAAACACATAACCAACAAAATATTTACCAAACTTAAAAACAAAAGACATAAGTATCATGCCAACTTAATATCAGAAAAAATAATGTAAAATAATTACAAAAAAAATACACAAACATCTTAACACTAAACCTTATCTTTTAATTCGGAAATAAAATCAATGTACATATATTCATACACCCAAGTTTATTTCGTTTTTCAAATATTTACAAGTGTATACATTAAACTATTAAAATAATGATGTCCAATTTCCTTTTCACCACCACGCCATTAAATAATTTATTTAACGTTCCAACATCATTAAAGGATCTCACAATACCGATATTGTCAGCTAATATGATTACAAACAATAGCATTACACAAAAATACCTTTGAGTACCATGAGACGTTAAAATGCTGTACTAAATTAATTAGCACACTATACCTATTTAAATTAACAAAGTGTTTAGGTGAAACAAATATTATGAATATTACAAAACATAAAGGTGATCACTTAAAATTATACTTAAAATTTATTACAGCTCAAACATTTTAAAATTATCTTAATATTTGTACACTCAATATTTACACTCTTTTTAGCTAAAATATATATCTTAGTCATTAAAAAATGTATACTAACATTTTATTGACATAACATATTCCGAAGAGCAAATGAATTTACTCATTATTCTAGCTGATATAGTTATTTTAAATATTTTTATAAGGAGGTAAAAATAAACTACAGCATATGCGGGTACATAGGGATCGCTATGCACCCATTTGGGATCATTTCCATACATATTCACCCATATATGCTAAAAATGCTGTATTCAACCCGAATATGCTATATTCACTCCATTTGACAGTTTATCACAAAACCCCCCTAAAACTTTCTGACAAAATAATATGTTATGGTCACCAAATAGATCAAATACAGGATTGTAGGCGTGTTGAGTATAACCAGCAAATGAATTAACCCATTATTCTAGCTGATAGTTATTTTAAATATTTTTATAACGAAGTAAAACAAACTACAGCATATCCGGGTAGATAAGGATCGCTATGCATCCATTTAGGATGAAATGGTATTATTTCTATACATATTCACCCCCTGAATATGCTGTATTCACCCCGAATATGCTATATTCACCCCATTTGACAGTTTATGACAAAACGCCCCCTAAAACTGACAAAATAATATTGCAATCAGAATAGATAACGGTGTAGATAGATGTATTGCAAAGATGTGGTTATGGTCACCAAACAGATCAAATACAGGATTGTAGGCGTGTTGAGTATAACCAGCAAATGAATTAACCCATTATTCTAGCTGATAGTTATTTTAAATATTTTTATAACGAAGTAAAACAAACTACAGCATATCCGGGTAGATAAGGATCGCTATGCATCCATTTAGGATGAAATGGTATTATTTCTATACATATTCACCCCCTGAATATGCTGTATTCACCCCGAATATGCTATATTCACCCCATTTGACAGTTTATGACAAAACGCCCCCTAAAACTGACAAAATAATATTGCAATCAGAATAGATAACGGTGTAGATAGATGTATTGCAAAGATGTGGTTATGGTCACCAAACAGATCAAATACAGGATTTTAGGCGTGTTGAGTATAACCAGCAAATGAATTAACCCATTATTCTAGCTGATAGTTATTTTAAATATTTTTATAACGAGGTAAAACAAACTAGCATATTGGGGTAGTTAAGGATCGCTATGCACCCATTTGGGGTGAAATAGTATTATTTCTATACATATTCACCCTCTGAATATGCTGTATTCACCCCGAATATGCTATATTCACCCCATTTGACAGTTTTTGACGCATTTTGTCATAAACTAAAACCTAAAACTTTCTGACAAAATAATATTGCAATCAGTATAGATAACGGTGTAGATAGATGTATTGCAAATATGTCGTTATGGTCACCAAACAGATACAGGATTGTAGGCGTGTTGAGTATAACCAGGTGACACGTGTAACTGTTAGCATGACCCAAACAAATTATTATTTTAATAATATTTTTCATGCCACCGCATTTAGCTCCCTTCATAGGGAGAATGGGAAAATCATAAGGCAAATCATTAATTGAGCAAAATAATTTTGATTATTCAAACAAAGTGTGTCAGCAAATCTTGTTTATTTGCCTTATGTCGATGTCAGCGGAATGGCATTTACAGCTGGACAGGAGTCTCCCCCAAGAATCGGGGATATGCTTTTATGGCCACGCTTAGCAGAGGGCGGAGTTCACAGGGAGACGTTGCTGCCCGTTTTCGATTAGATAGTGCACATATAAAATTAGTGGCGGAAATTACTAACTCAGACTAATATATAGTAAACAGCTGTCAAAATCCGAAAGCGAAAAAACGAAATATGGTAATAATTTCAAAAATGGGAAATCTAAAATTTAATCGTCCGGAGGGTCTCGAACCTGCACCATCTACTACATCTCCCCCGGATTGGTAGATAGTGCAGGTTCGAGACCCGCCGGACGATTAAATTTATGATTTCCCATTTTTGAGATTAGATAAACACTTTGCATTGCGAATAATGCTATAAAATTCAGTTTAATAATTATTTAATTATTATTAATATGATATGATCTTTCACATGCAACTGTGAACATATCAGTCGGCCATGTTTCTAGAAAACAATGCCGATAGATAATACCTACATCCTCCGGAAGGGTGTTAGCAAGGGAATTCTAAATTTGATCTGCCAGCGTGTATCATTCGTAGCTAAACGCAGAGCGCCTACCACGGATTGGTAGATGGTGCAGGTTCGAGACCCGCCGGACGATTAAATTTATGATTTCCCATTTTTGAGATTAAATAAACGCTTTGCATTGCGAATAATGCTATAAATTTCAAATTTAACGGTAATAATTATTTAACTCTCCATACAAAATGCATCAGTTTACCAAACATTTTTGACGGGGCAACCGGCCGGCTATTATTATAACAGTGGGGGAATAACGAGTGCACTTGTACACTGTGTACACACTTGTACAATAGCTATAGCACTAGCAAAATAACTACAATGGCTAGTCTCCGTTAAAATTGGCCGCCTAGACATAAAAATCATCCGCAAGACAACAATCATACTAAAATAATATTTACTAAAATTTAATCAAACGATGTCATTACATCTTCAAACATATTTCCAAAGAACTATTTACATAATTACAATTGGTTACACATTTGTATCATCAAAATGAGTTTTATTACCTACTAGCTGTGCCCCGCAGTTTTACCCGCGTTAAACCTTTCTAATATAGCCTATGTGTTAATCCAGGGTGTCAGCTAACTTCATACCAAATTTTATTAAAATCGCTCCAGCCGTTTTGACGTGGTGAAGTAACAAACTTTCGCCTTTATAATATAGGTGTGATAAATTACTTCTTAACAGATGAATTCAGGACTAGAGCACGTATTTATAATATGAACGCTTCATGCGCTGAATGCTTTAAACGCATTTACTACTATGTTTTACTTGGTTAAAGTTTAACTTTGACTAAATATAAATGATTATTGATCTTCTTAGTGTCGATGGCGAAATAATTATATTTTTGTGGCCCAGAATGTGGCCACACTGATTGCCCTGCTTGTGGGTGGAAGATCCTGACATGAATGTGACAGTGCAGGCTGGGCATGAGTTTAAGTGAGCCATGAATTGGACTGATGCTCCACAAACACAGTCCATTTTTGGGTTGTTGGACAGTCCCGATCTAGGCAAGTTTTCTTTGCATCGGCTCACCTGAGATCAGAGTCTATTTAGGGACTTCCAGATCGGCAACGGCATTTATTAATTTTCAGGCGGTAGGAATTATTTAAAAACTTAAAGTCCTATATATTGGTTATGGTCGAATCTATGTATTGGCATACAAGCCGTCTTAGCCGTGTAGATTTTGGTAAGATAGCGTAAGGTGTCTGGTCTAAATGAGTTTAAACAGTTGTCTGGGGGGCTACCGGCTAAGTCTCCGAACATCGGGATAGTGATCGGCGTTCACATAAATAAAGGTTAAAAATGACTTAATCAATCGTTAAATCGGCTTTGACGTTGAAAATCGATTCGAACCATTTATGACGTCACATGTGCTCATGGATTTAACGATGGATTAAGTCATGTTTAACCTTTATTTATGTGAACGCCGCTCGATGTTCGGCGAGTTAGCCGGTAGCCCCCTGGACATCGACATGAAAGATGAAGATGACATTAAGTTAAGGGAACATTGAATGGATTGTATAAATTCGTGACCACTACGATGCAGTGGCGGGCCGGTGAACCCACATGGTTTCCGCTACCCTGTGCTACGTGGGTTCGATTCCCAACCCAGCTACTTAAATTTTAAATGTCTAAAACTCACTATCTTGATGTTCATCATCCCCGCAATATAAAGATACAGCGATGAGACAGACTCTGACCACGTATTTATGGTTGAAATAGTTGTCTTGGGGTGAAATAGAACCCAGGCGAATTCCACGTTCATGCTGTGGGTTGTATTTCCACCATAAATAGGTGTTCAGAGTCTGTTAAGTAGTCTACACTATGCCACGCACAAAATATAATTTATGGACCGATTTAAAAGCGAAAATTCTGCTAGTTCTGATTATAAATACGGGCCTCGATCCCTTCACATGTATGTTTCATATAAGCCCTAAAGTCTTACAAAGGGTTAGGCGATTGGCACACTGCCCCGCATTATGCAGCCTAGGGCATAAGTGCGTGTTCTAACGTTGCTTGTAAGTGTCTCCGTTTGTATAGAAAACACGCACAGTCCAACACACAGAACATGCATCTGCATGAACGCACGAAGAATACACAGAACATCTGCATGAACGCACGTGGAATACACAGAACATGCATCTGCATGAACGCACGTGGAATATACAGAACATGCATCTGCATGAACGCACGTGGAATACACAGAACATCTGCATGAACGCACGTGGAATACACAGAACACGCATCTGCATGAACACACGTGGAATACACAGAACATGCATCTGCATGAACGCACGTGGAATACACAGAACATCTGCATGAACGCACGTGGAATACACAGAACACGCATCTGCATGAACACACGTGGAATACACAGAACATGCATCTGCATCAACGCACGTGGAATACACAGAACATCTGCATGAACGCACGTGGAATACACAGAACATACATATGCATGAACGCACGTGGAATACACAGAACATCTGCATGAACGCACGTGGAATACACAGAACATCTGCATGAACGCACGTGGAATACACAGAACATGCATCTACTTGGACGCACGTGGATGCATGTTCTGTGTGTTGGACCGTGCGTGTTTTCTATACAAACTGAGATACTTACAAGCAACGTTAGAACACGGACTCACGCACTACGCTGCATCAGGCGGGGCAGTGTGCCAATCGCCTAAGACAAACATCTCTCAGATTTATATGAAATTATTGGTAACAACATAATTTAAATCTAGTAATAAAACCAACAGTGTAAGATTGCAATTATTGCTCAAATATCGCTATTGCTACTCTTCTGCAAAAACAAAATTAACCCTTCCCGTTACACACAAATTGTTAACAGTTTCAGTGCTTTTGAAGCTGTCACTAAACTTGTGAGTTCTCGTCACCGTCAATGTCAGTGCCGGTAATGATTTGGTCACCAGACACCACGCCGTGTTCACATTTCAGGTGACTAAGTATACTCATCATGCTTTTCTCCATGTCCTCGTATTTCATGCACTTAAACTGGCATATCTTGCAGTTGTAGAAGTCGTCATCGGCGATGTTGTCGAAGACTTTCCATACCCATGTTTGGTCCACTGGAAATAAAGATAAAGTTCTGTTTAAATAAACATACGCAAACCTTTTTATTTTCTTTTTGAACGCCTTTGTTCACAAAATATGCTCCACACGCCTAAATAATAATAATAATATCCTTTGACACACGGCCATCTAATCCCAAACTAAGCAGAGCTTGTACAACAGAAACCAGATACCAGTTTTCTTTTGTAAATACATACTCAATAGATAATTACAGACTCAGGACAAACAGACTTGTTCATGCACACAAATAACTGTCCTGGATGGGAATCGAAACCACGACCTAAGGCGTGAAAAGCAACCATGCCAACAGGCCTTTAAGAAGTTTTATCTTCGAAATATGAAGAGAGATCAGGTAGTAACATTGTTCAGACTATCTTCCGGACATATTCTGCTTGCATAATTGTGATGAAATGTGTGCAAGGCGAAGTTTTAAGAGAACAGTTACTAACAAGTTAATGAAGTTGGTGCATCGTTGTAATATATTGTTGTCTACACCGGGATCCAGACTATACTATTGCTTATATAAGATTTATGTCTCTTCCTTTTATCGGTACCTTGAGTAGTGATTCATACTCGTATGTCACCTGGATGCGGAGCATTTTTTAAAGACCACGTCCACACTATGGATATGACTCACTGAATCGTGGGGGACTTTACATACAATTAAATATGTTAAATAAATATCTTGGGACAACTAACAGGCTGCTATCTGATCCCAAACTAGGCAGAGCCTGTACTGTAGCAACTAGACAACTGCTAAACATACTTATACATTTATAGCAGAATCTATCTTCTTCTTGGCGTGTCGATGGCATATATTAAGTTAACCCATAATTCAGCTACGCGTTGAGCGTTGTCAGTAGCGTCCATTAGTTCTTGTAACGTGCAGGCATTAGGACACGCAGGACATGTTAACAAGTGCGCCATAGTTTGAGGAACAGAACCACACTTGCACTCTAGGTTGGAAATGTTTAAAAATCCCCACCTGAACAGGGCAGAATCTATAATATTATAGATTAAACCTATAAATCGAACAAATAATCTTGCTCATTGCAGATAGATTTGTATAGATGGGGAGCGGACCCACGATCTCGGGCTTAGTTTAGCGTAGTCAGGATGACTTGGCCATTGTAGAGATTCTTGCTTTCGGCTGACATGATGATGATTATCTATCAGGACGTAGAGCGGTAACAAAAGTCATGATAACCAACTGTCGAGTTTAAACCCCGAGGAAAACTACGGGCGGCCCGGCTGAAGACTGGACCGCAGGAGTGAGCGAGCACATGAGCTAGCGAAGAGTAGCGCCCTACATTTCAAAAATGAAGAGAAAACACCATAAAAATTAACGCTTTAAAGGCATGTGAGATTAGGAGTCATACCTACTCCTTGTCAATAGACATTTCGGCCATGGAGGCCAGTCTCAAAGGAGACTGGCTACATAATATAGTGCACAAGTGTATGCGCACACATAGGTGCACTATATACTCTCGCTCTCATGATCCATAATGTTAGGTCATCTGACACAACCAGGAATAGGTCAGGTACGGGATCGAGCGAGACTCGAAACCAACTCTCTAGGGGCATGGGGGGTGTAGCAACGCCAACTTCTAGACTGATAATTTTTCTGAACAGAATAGAGCCTCATAGCTAGATGCTCTCACTGTTCCGTAAGTGATCGGCTAGGTTAAGCAACTAGGATCGCGGTCAGTCCATGGTGACCGCCAAACTGGTTTGATTTCTGAGTGTCTTCATGCACGTTAAGCTGTCGGTCCCGGTTGAAGCCATTAGGCAACAATCGATAAGGCATGTTGGAGGCATACTGAGCGGCTTGAACAACTCTGACAACAGTAGTAGTTAAAATAATATTAAAAGAATAATGCCTAAGTCACTTATTGGCTAAACTTGAGATTTCGATTGAATCCGCTAGATACGAGGCAAATGATAGCTAGGAATTGTCCAAAAGTAATGTGACTTACAAGTTAAAGCAGTCTTATGGTGTATCATCTTGAGATGTCGGTTCATATTGCCGGTCGCGTTCCCGCCGTGACAGATATGGCGCTTACATAACTTGCACTGCGCCTGCGTGGCGCTCACGCGGTCGAAGTACGACCAGATCCAACTGCGGCGGAGCTTTTGGCTAGAATTGTCTGAAACATTTGAGAAGGAACACAGTTATTTATTGATACATATGTTGAGGATTTTACCTAATCTTGCCTGCTGAGGTAGCATGGGGATGAGGGCTCAAGTTTTCATATTCAATTTGATATTGCAAAGCAATCTTCAAAGTCGCAGGGGACAATGTCACACAGACCATCCTAGCCCCAAACTAAGCAAAGCTTGTACTATGGGTACCAGGCGACGATATACATACTTATATAGATAGATAAATACTTATATACATAGAAAACATCCATGAATCAGAAACAAATATTCGTGCTCATCACACAAATATTTGCACTTACCGGGATGGTCCAACTACATATGTAGATACACGAGTATTCGTCACCATGGCAACGCCACATATACATTATATGGTCACAAATGACCAAGTTCTTGCTCCCTCTCCTATGTCTTTTTAGCATACAGCCAGTTTGTTTCTTCATTTTAGAATAGGAAAAGTCCTTATTATTTTTTTGTTTTACAATGTCACACAGATCATCCTAGCCCCAAACTAAGTAAAGCTTGTACTATGGGTACCAGGGGACGATATACATACTTATATAAATACTTATATACATATTCATGCTCATCACACAAATATTTTCACTTACCGGGATTCAAACCCAGGACCACCAGCTTCGTAGGCAGGAGCACTACCAACTAGGCTATGGTGACCTTAAATGCTAGTATTATTAAGTTGTGTAATTATTCAATTAAACCTAGCTTGTGATCACCTCTAGGATCGTGAATATCCAGTTTGATAGCTAAGTCTATAGACAGACATCCTTACAGTGCTTTTCTTGAAATGACGCGACACTAACAAGCATCCTATGAGCCCATGGCTGCCTTACCGGCGCCTGGCCATCTGTTCAAGCTAACTTGTGGAAGCTAAACTAAGTAACCTGTGCTGTCAGGGGCTCTACCGGCTAAGTCACCGAACATCGATTTCTTAAATGGCGTTCAAATAAATAAAGGTTAAAAATGACTTAATCAATCGGGAAATTGGCTTCCATGAGCACATGTGACGTCTTAATGGTCCAGAATCCATTGTCAATGTTGAAACCGATTTAAAGATTGATTAAGTCATTTTTGACCTTTATTTATTTGAACGCCATTTAAGAAATCGATGTTCGGCGACTTAGCTGGTAGAGCCCCAGGTCGGTTAATAACCAGTAGCTGCATAAAAATAACTTATGAAAGGTTGCCTTATCATCTTAAATTTTAATTAAAAGATATACAAACCTAGCTTATTATCGGAACTGTCGTGTATGTCCAGTTCACTGGCGTATATCTCCTCCGTCTTGATAGCATACGGCGCGTTTGTGTCTTCACTCGCCAGCATGGAATGGACACTGTCTTTGTTCTCTCTCTTCGCAGCCTGGAAGGTTTTAAAAAAGAAAATTAAAACACTTGGTACTAGCCAATTTCTATCAATTTATCCATAGGATCTCTATATTTCTGTCATCATCACACCTAGCGATTTAACTAGGCAGAAGTAAGGAGAAGAGTTCAGGGAGAATTAAGGCCCAGTGGTAACATTAAAGTGCAACCATCATCATTCAAACCGAGTCCGCCATTATGATAATAATATCGATTCTATAGTCCAACGTGGACAGAACCATTCAGACATGGTACAGTAAAATATAATTATTAGAATTATTTTCTCTCTGTCTCCGCCAGTTCATAAGGGATTCTTTTTTACGAAATACTCAATTGCTAGTTTAGCTTCTCAGTTGGGGCACATTGGATCCGGGGGTAGCATTAAAGCGCGACCGTCGTTATAAACAAGGTCCGCCATAATAATAACATTTAATTTGTACCTTAATATAAACAGAACCATCCAGACAATATGTAGTAAAATATAGCTAAAATTCGATAATTAAACCTACACATGATCCTTGACAATAACTTAATTTAAGTTAGCTAAATATCGTTACTATTATACAATAAATCTTATCGTAAATGATTTCCTACAATCCGTGTAGCTAAATATCTATGCACCTAGAAAAATTATAAATTCATTATATATTACTACAAACATGTCCTGACTATTTACAAGCGCTTTTTAAAAGTCTACGTGAATAAAAACCTTTTTTATTTATTAACTATTATAGTGTCCTCCCGGTCATAATTTTGAGCCATGGCCCTGCTTCATGGCGAAAGCCAGTCTCAATGAAGACTGGTAATCTCGTGGGGCATATTACACAAGTATGCGCGCATAAGTGCACTTACACTCTCATGATCCGATGAGACAATTAGCTGAAGAGTCAGAGTTCAGTTGCAAAAGCATTAAGAGAGGTTAGGGCATAGCGTATATTCGCTCAAAGAGCAGCCCGACTGGGGAAGTACTTCCACTTCACAGAAGACATTCCTTAATAATAACATTAATAATTTTAATGTTGTATTTCCGAGTGTGAGTAAGGTCGCCAGAGCTCATTGGGGTGGGGAGAAAGGTCATCAACACTTGTTTGCTGATTTTTAAAGGCCGGCAACGCACCCGCGACACTTCTAGTGTTGTGAGTGTCCATGGGCGGCGGTGATCACTTAACATCAGGTGACCCACTTGCTCGTTTGTCGCCCTCATATATATAAAAAAAAGCAATGGCTTTTGGTGTTCTCCGAGGCAAGGGATGATCTTGGTAAATTTCTGAATAATTTAATTGCCAATATCACTTTTTATTGGCGTGACCTGGCATTTAAGCCTGGCAACCAGTCCCAATGAAGACAGGCTATCTACGTGGGCCATATAGTGCACCTATGCGCGCATACTTACATAGCCACCGTAGCCTAGTTGGTAGTGCTCCTGCCTACGAAGCTGGTGGCCCTGGGTTCGAATACCGGTAAGTGCAAATATTTGTGTGATGAGCACGAATATTTGTTTCTGAGTCATGGATGTTTTCTATGTATATAAGTATTTATCTATCTATATAAGTATGTATATCGTCGCCTGGTACCCATAGTACAAGCTTTGCTTAGTTTGGGGCTAGGATGATCTGTGTGACATTGTCCCCAGATATTATTATTATTATTATAAGTATGCGCGCATAGGTGCACTTAAACTATTATATTCCTCACTCTCATGATCTGATGAGACAATAAGTTGACAAGTCAAATAGTTGAGTTACAGAACCAATGGTTTTACATATTCACGTGAGCACGGGAGTATACACCACCAAGTACCAGACTCTGGGCAAATATAGAGAATTTTCTAAACAGAATATTCCTAATATCACTTTTTATTGGCATGACCTGGGATTTAAGCTACGGTATGCATTATCTGTGGTGGGTGTGCGACCACAGATAATGCATACCATGGGTAGCTAACATTAGACGAATGATGAAGATGATGAAACAGTCAAACAGATAGACCTCCAATGTGATAAGGAGTTTATAGGACTTTACAACATGATTTTTCACTTTTCTGCTCATAAATTGCATGTTAAATTCATGCTCACAACATAGGCTTGGATAAAATCCTGGGTTTGCTGGCGTTTGGAGGAGGGGAACTCCACTCGTCTTGTATAAGCGGTCCCGGGAAGAGGTAACCTACTTTAGCTCAGGTTGCCTAAACACGCTTGTCCGTGGTGTGGAGAGGGGGAGGCATTCACGCCCTCTCCCCTCCCCAGGTAAGAGTCTAGCAGAGGCTGCAGTACTGGTGTATTCGCTCACGAGTACCCAGAGCCCCTGCTACAAGCACTGTGAGGCTGGCTACCGTGGTGCTTTTAAAAGGCTTGGATCACCACACAACGGTTGTTATCTGTGTCGATTATGGCTTGGACTATAACTAATCCCAAATACTGCTATTCTGTATTCAGTAATTAATTTTATTTGTTGGCAAAAGTAAGAGTTTTTACTCTTACTTTTGCCAACAAATGGGGATGAAGAATTATATACTATCATATCTATAAGGTTTATTCTTACCTCGTTTTTATAGACCATGGGATGTCTGGATCTGACATGTCTATTCATGTTGTTGGAATTGAAGCCCTTGATGGAGAGCACCACATTACACAGTTTACAACGATAAATAATGTTGCTGAGTTTGTCGAAGTACTTCCATACCCAGCTGCGTTTCCGTGGCGCTGAAAATTTTAATTTTGAAGGTAGAAATCATTCCTAGGGTATATATACCGAAGAATGGGTAGCAGTTCAGTAGAAACAACTTTTTTTTATTAGTTAGTTATAGAGCGACTAACAAGCAAGCGGGTCGCCTGATGGTAAGTGATCACCGCCGCCCATGTACACTGGCAACACCAGAGGTGTCATGGCTGCGTTGCCGGCCTTTAAGAGTTAGCAAACAAGTGTTACTGACCCTGCCCCCCACCCCAATGAGCTCTGGCGACCTTACTCACACGCAGAAACACAACATTAAAGTTATTATTAAAGAATGTCTTCTGTAAGGTGGAGGTACTTCCCCAGTCGGGCTGCTCTTTGAGGGAATGAATGCTGTGCCCTACCTCTCTTTTCTCGTAAGTATTCCATTACCATCATACTGCAAATAGGTCTGCTAAGGGTGGAAATAATAATATATGTCCCCATACTAAGGGGACACTCATGTCCATCATTGGATATCATTCTACTATCATGATACACCAACTCTTATAGTAGTTAGTAAGTAGATGGTTAGAATGAGATAAATACAACTGCATGATTATTGCTCAACTGAATGCAACACTGATGTAAGCAATCTTGATTTATAAAGAGAAGTTGTAATTTTAGAGTTAATTTGTACATTGGCAATAAATTCAGTATAAGCCCATGTTGAAAAACTTTACTATTATTTGATCTAGGTGATTAGCACTTTAATTATATATCAGCAAAAATAAAAAGGTTATTCAAATTGATTTAATGGCAGTCCATATTCTCTATATATAGACATATACAGAGAATATAGAATTGAAATATGCACATTCTCTTCATGTTCAGCTACATGTTCCTAATGGAAATGTATTTTTTAGTTTAGATTTATGGACATGTTTGATTGAATTACCTTACATAGTTAGTTAGTTGGGCGATTGGTTTCAGCACTTAGCCTCCTAATTGGGCCATTGTACGTGAACTTATTTGGCTACTCAAACCATTTTAGTTCCATCCAGAAGTCCAAGAGTTTACCTTACATGTGATTCAATCATAATATGTAAGGTAATTCAGTCATCTAACAGCCAAAATGATCACTTTTAGCCAAAATAAAAAAGTTTATTCAAATTGATTTACTGGTATTCTATATTCTCGATATTTGCCTAAAAATTAGACATGTTTGTTTGTTATTTAATCATATGTAAGGTAATTCAGTAGAACTAACTATAGTAAGACCTTAATCGGGCAATTGGTTTAAAATAAGGTGGGATCTATTATCCCATAGTCGGATAAAAGGGTAGTAAAATAATAATGGACTAACCTGAAGGATCACGCCTTGTTCTCTTTTTCTCCCCAAGAAGAACATAATGCAGGTTGGGAGCAACTTCCTTCACTTTATAATCGTCATCCTTCTGTGCAATACACAGAGGTTCCGAGGTAGTCTCACAAACTTCTCCTAATATTACAGGCTGTGTCTTTGGATCCAGATTCAAAAATTCAATACGAAAACCGACTGTAGCTTCTGGATTATCCTTGTGAAGATCATAAACTGCTTTGTGTTCAGTTTCCAAATGCTTGAGGAGATCAGGTGAGTTTTCATCCACTTTTAAAAGAACATCACAAAGGTTGCACTTCATATCTTCATTAGCAAGTTTTACAAAATATATTGAAGTCCATTCTGGTAGTTGTTCTATGGCATGAACAGTGAATTCTTCTTCTGAAAAAGTTATTTGATTATTATCTTTTATAAAATAAAATGTATTTATAGTTTTAGACTATCAGATGTCATAATTATAAAACATTTATTATTGAGTATTCACACAACAAAGTATAACTTTGGTTAATTTCCGTCATATAACTAATATTGATGCCGGGTGGGTGGGGTGGCGTGTAAAATGAAAATATGAAGGTAAGGTTTTGTTAATACTTGGGTAATAATATGTTCACAACATTTAGCTCTGTAAAATATTTGATAATGAATCGGGTAAAACAAAGCCAAATTAGAGTTTAAAAATGTTTATTAAACTGGAAAGACCACATAATCAATAACCAAACAGATGTTATTATTAATATAAGACTTAAGTTCTTTCAAAAGAATTAATATCATTGATTTATTAAATCTAATAAGAACTTTTAGCCATACAAGTTTCTTTTTTTTATCTTAATTTTGTGATATGTAGTCATGACAAACAACAGAACTAAACATAATAATATTATAAATAAATTGTTTATAATACTTTTGAATGAGTAAGAATTATCTGGCCAATTTTGAAATTGGCACATTATACTAAAATAAAAGTCACAAGCAATAGCATAATATATTTCATTGTTCGAGGTAGACATTTGATTTAAAATAACAGTAATCAAAATAATTAACTAGTCACAAAACATAGGTTTCTTGTGATTATGAAAATCCCTGACGACTTCAACGCCGTATGTTTGCATATTTATGACAGAGATGCAACCTGTTTTCTGCCGGAACGAACATATCCATTGCTCGGCGCCGCACTGCAACCTACTTTTAAAAACATAGGTGTAACCCTTGAACAATATTTGATGACCCTTTTTTGTAGGCACACACTGTACTACGTCGTCTCCTGAAATATTTTAGCATAATTAATCAAATTATTCCATGGTAATACGCTTTGTTTACCACGGGCGATTTGTGAATCAAAACAACTGGAGAAACTTGTTCATTGCTCAATTTTCACTAGTTATGAGGTACAAAGAACTACTTTATATAATTCCAGTTGTTGTAACAATACACAATTATAAGATGCAATACAAAATTAATGCCAATATTTCTAGTTTAATGTATAAAAATAAACGTGGGAAAACAGTAAAAATAAATGTAAAATAGTGAGTGACGCAACAAGACTGTCAAATCTTTGACATTTGTCTGACATTTACGCTACACGTTTCTTTTTACGCACTATTTCGAAATAATAGGTCGGATACACTGAGAAGCATCACGTTTGGTGTTTGGATATTTTCTGTATGACCTATATAAAGGTGAGAATTACTTCGGAGTGGCGCTTTGTAAAATTTAGGGGCTGATTTGTATATAAAATCGGTTAATACCATGGTGTGGTATTTAGCATCTTACAGCAATCTTGGCTTACTATATTTTGCAATTATTGGCGTTAAGAGTCAAACATCAAAATAAAAATTGTCTCAAATTTATTTTATTAACCTCACCACGTCTATTTTAATACTAAATACAAGGCATACAAGGCATATCATTAGCTTGAAAATGACGATGAACTTTATTATATCCATTAAACGAAACGAAAAATTACATTTCCCCTACTAAGTGCACGTGCGTAAACATAACGTCTTTCCTTCGCCGATTGACTTATTTAATATCCCTTATTATTATTCTGTTATTTTTGCACTTTATATTAAATTGAGGATTAATTTTAGTGTCACATTTTACCCCGACTATGACTAGTTGGATTAAATTTGTGATACTTTCCTTGTTGATCAGGGACCAACATCGGCTTAGAGTGGTTATGTTCATTCCGTACATTAATGACATGGGTGTTAGAACAAATGAGAATCACACGACAATTCCCTTGTCTTTTTGAAGAGCAGTACCAATTCACGTTAGAATTGTGGCAGATTTTTTTTCGGCAGTCCTTCCAGAACGTGTAGCCCTCGTAGTACATTAATGTCGATCCGGATGACATCTCTATTAGGGTCCCTAAAATTTTATAAGACAGGATTAGTAACTTTAAAACGACGAAAATTTATTTATTTTGGTTCCGAAATGAGGAGAACCTGTGAAACTAAAATCTAATTAGTTAATCAGTTCGTCAGGTATAAAGTAAAGTACGAATTTGTGTTTCATTAACAAATATGGGTCTGGTAAATTGAAATCTTCTATTTACTTTGTGAATTTATGTTTTAATATTTTACTTTTACTTCAAGACTCAAATTCCTTGAATAAAAAAATCATCATTATATTATTGAGTCATCAAAAATTATAGCCTGATTACAGTTTCTCAAATTGCAACAAGTGCAAAATTAACAATTTTGAGATACTGATTTAAACAGCTCATATGTGTATATGCGATGATGAAACGATAATGTTTTGTCGTGTAGACTTTACTTACACATTGAAGTTATATTATTTGTTTTTTTTTTGGAATCCAACCAGGAACCAGTATATTAATATTTGTAATGGGTGACTCGTGTACCTAATTAATTACACCCTGAAATCCAACCATACATTAATAAAAGTAGTAAAAAAACACAATAAGGACCACTGAAGTGATGTAGTTTTTATTTATCACTAATGACTCTATTATACCAAAGTTATGATTACTAATAGGCATTAGTGCCTCATAGTATTATTATTAATACTGAAAAATATTAAACAAGATTGATTTAGCTTAATGTAAAATATTACAGGCGTTCCTATAGTTTTAAGTTCTTTTGTTGTTGTTAGTTTACTGCTACTCAACAATAGATGGCGTAAGTAGTCCTAAAATATCTTCATGTTGATAATGCCCTTTTGTTGTTTAAAATTCAACCTATTTAATAATATTTAATTTTGACCTTTTATTATTATCATAATGAAAAATAAACTTGAAGGACAAATGATACAACCAACGTATTACGCAATAATTCGTCTAATTATAATATTATAGAGGTATAATACCTATATCCTAGGTGTAATTTTTTATTTTAAAAGCGATTTGGAAATATGATGGGATGTAAATGTTAAATTGAATAAAGCGCTTTATTTACAAAAAGGTTCTACCTGGAGTTGAAATACTCGAATTTATATTTACGGTATATTACTTGAATTTATTAATATAAAAGGTATTTGTGTACCACAATCACCACAATACTATCTGCTAATTTTTTAGAACTGAATTATGTCCGTCTCTTTAATTTATAAACCTTGCCGTACACATCATGCATAATTACAGGCCTAGTATGATTGTGTTCTGAGCTTAGGTAAATTTCAAGTAATTTATTTTGATATGAATCATATTTTACTGATGACCTGCATCCCTGAGATGGTTTTGAGGAGCAGTACCAAACGCCGATGTCGTAACTTTTATTTGCCCGCCAATATGTATAGCCGTCCACTTCTAAAAGTTTTACTCCTCTCGTGGTTTCGATGATTCGAACTGTAAAATAAATAGTTCAGTGTCAATTTCTGAAAATGTAAAGAATATTGTTTCCAAACTATCGTAATTGGAAACACTTATTTACCAGGAAATCATAAATATAATCACCAGGAAATAACGAATAAAAAATAATTTGTAAAAATATTGTTAATGTTATCTAACATTTAAATTCGAATTTTTGAGTGGCTTACGGTGCCGAATATCACCACCCACCAAATGTTCTACACAGTTCTACTCTGGAGATCTATAAGAAGGTCATTTGTGGACGTCATTCTGCTGATAATGACGGAATATGTCCACCAGAGGAAATTGCCATTATTACGAAACACTAGGGAGCAGCTCTCACTATGGAAACGATTAAAAATGATTCTTTTTAACCCCGCGTTATAAGAAATAAAGCTACATTTAAGCAAAGCATACTGAAGGTTCTGAGTAATTTACTAACCTTTCGCATGAATTATATTTTTTAATATTATCAACAGATGGCGCTACTAGTCTCTCCGTGTTACTTTTAGCGCAGAATATTACCGGAGTTGTGTATGTTGCAACCGTGAAACTGGTATTATTTTTTCGATTTCTACAGCATTATCTTGATTGGTATATCGTATATCTATATAAATCTTTAATCGGACTGTCGTCATAATAAATAGCAAAGAAAACCCAGTTTTACGTTTTGTTCTAGTTCGTAAATTTATACCATATAATAATTTCGGTTAATTTATTAAATTGAGTGCTTAAATAATATCGTCAACTTTTGGGCATAATTGCACAAAATTAATTATGTAACTAATATACCTAATATATTTGTGAAACTATTAAATTAGCCATTAAACTTATTTATCAGAGTTTAATCAAATTAACTTTTGTAAGTATATAATTATTTTATTCACTTTTAATAATTTCATATAATCAATCTATGAAATAATGAAATTTATTCAGCACTTGGGTATTAACATACACTTTTACTTGTCAAGTTCACAATGCAGTACATAAACATAGTCGAATACAGTATAAAAATTACAAAAAAATAATTAGTCCGTCCGTGCGGTCTGTTTTATCAGATATATTTTCTTAAATCCTAAAATAAATAACAAGTTACTAATCTATTATTTTGAAATTTAGTTGTACAATATTAAAATTAAAGAATTGAAGGCAATAAGCATTTGGCTTGCGCAGACGGCTCTTAACCAGTAGCTTAAATTAAACGACTAATACGCGAGGCCACCCTTTTGGGTTTCGGGCCACAGCTCAGGGGGCCGCTGAAGCAAAAGGACAGAATTCTAAGAGAGGGTGTGATCAGTTGCACGGGATCACCGATGACGCGTTAAGGGGCCAAAGCGATCCTCGCCGCTGAGGAGCCTACCCTAGCTAACCTGCGGCTTTCTCTAGCTACCTAGGTGGACGACCCGGAGAAGAAAGCCACAAAGAAACTCCGGGCTTGCTTTTTTCGTCTTCTTTTGCTTTTTGTTTTCGTTTTTTTTATATCATGTATTTTCTTACATTGTGATGGGCGTTATGTAGGCTAATGCACGCACAGAACCGTTGTCATCTAATGAATCAAAAAATTGTGAGATAATAAACAATAACATTAAATTTCACTCAAGCAATTAGAATAACCTCTTGCTAGATGAGAAAACGGTGGGTACATCCGCGTACATTTACAAAATTGACAAGTCACACGAAGTCTACCAGAGGCGACGACTGTATGCAAAAATGAAATATTATGAGTACCCCAATAGCAGTCTAATTCATTTAAAGTCTCATATACGATATGGCTATATATCTTCTTAAACAGTAACCCTTCCCCAGCCGATTATGGACATGTGGAAATAAATGATAACTTTCGCCTATGGAAGGTCAGAAATTTCAAAAATATAGTAGTCATGGTCGTTTTTGCCACTACAGCAACAGGCCAAAGAAGTTACTGCTGAACTTCTTTGGCCTGTTGCTGTAGTGGTAAAAACGACCATGACTACTATTTTTTTGAAATATTTTTTTTCATCTACTGATTTATTCGTATGAATTGCTACGTGTTTTTTTAACTTTTGCTAAGCCTAAGTCGTGGGTTCGATCACCCAAGAGAAATCATTGTGCGATGAGTACGATTATTTGTTCTGGGTCTGAATGTATATTATTTACAATATGTGAACACAATTATACAAGCATGTTGATCAATTGTCTGCCATAGTACAGGCTCTGCCTTTGGGATCAGCTGGCAGTGTGTTAGTTGTCCTAGGATATTTATTTATATCCTCGTCATTATTTACACACGGCCATCTAATCCCAAACTAAGCAGAACTTGTACTATAGAAACCAGATAACTGATATACTACATATTTTGTTTTTTTTTATCGGGCCTAGTCCCTCCCTCTTACCCACCAGTGCAACTCCTGTAAGCCAGGATCAACAGTGGCACACAATGAAATGACACTGAGCCGCGAAGCTCAGGCATGTCCCGGGGAATCGCTTTAACAGTCTTGGATCCCGCAACGAGTTTAATCAGAAAGAGAAAATGGAGGAGTTAGAAAATGAATAGTTCCACTTCCCTCCAGAGCAAAGCGGGAGACAGAATGATGTAAAGAGGCTATCGCCTCATAAAATAAGAGATTTGCAACTAGAGAAGCCAGCTGCAAAAGCACCGCGGATCAATTTAAGTGAGCTGTTATATTTGATTCCAATAGTAGGTATGGCAAAAGCGCTTAAACGTAGGGAAGTTGTTCCTTGTTGCTACAAGATCCGTATAATACTACTCCAGATATTGGTTGCAATCTGTTTAACATAATATCAGGCTGATTTTGCCAGACATCACACTCCCAAAGGATGTGGTGAGCAGTTTGTTCATATTTGTTACTGGAAGTTGAGCACAGACAGATTGGTGAAGATACTAATTTGAAAATAAACAATTTACTTTTAAAATGATGATATACTACATATAGGTACTACTTTTCATTCGTAAATACATACTTATATAGAGAATGGGAATTTAACTCACGACCTGCGGATGGAAAGGCAAGCATTTACCAACCACGCCAACTGGCCCGTCATTTATATTCATTAATTTATTAATATGATATGAACTTTTACATGCAAATGTGAACATCACTCGGCCATGTTTCAAGGAAAAATGACGATAGATTGCAGTTACATCCTCCGTAATGGTTTTGGTAAGGGATAAATAAATAATAGTTTTTTATTAGATTAATGATTTGACGGCATAGAATATCATCACCCCATCTCATCCCGTGGGGGGCGTAGAAATCGTCCGACGGAATACCTACCAGGGACTCTACCAGCTAAGTCGCCGAACATCGATTTCTTAAATGGCGTTCAAATAAATAAAGGTTAAAAATGACTTAATCAATTTATTAATCGTTAAATAAGCTTCCATGAGCAAATGTGACACCATAAATGGTCCGGAATCGATTGTCAACGTTGAAGTCGATTTAACGATTGATTAAGTAATTTTTTACCTATATTTATTTGAACGCCATTTAAGAAATCGATGTTCGGCGACTTAGCCGGTAGAGCCCCTGAGCACGGGCAGCAGCGTTTCTCTGTGAACTATGACCATCAAACTGCGATCGCCAATCCATGTGCCAAGCGCGGCGATTATAACATAACCCCCATTCTTTGTGGAGGCTTTCGTCCAGCAGGTGACGTACTTTGGCTGACATGATGATGATGATTAGTCAGGCAGCTCTTAGTCATAGGTCTTATTCAGTGATTGGACCCATTAGTTGAAGTTTACTGCTTCATTTCATGACGGTCACCGTAGCCTATTTGGTAGTGATCCTGCCTACGAAGCTGGTGGTCCTGGGTTCGAATCCCGGTAAGTGCAAATATTTGTGTGATGCACACGAATATTTGTTTCTGAGTCATGGATGTTTTCTATGTATATAAGTATTTACCTATCTATATAAGTACGTATATCGTGGCCTGGTACCTATAGTACAAGCTTTGCTTAGTTTGGGGCTAGGATGATATGTGTGACATTGTCCCCAGATATATATATTATATTTACTTACTATGTTACTATATTCGTTCTATTTTTATTCGCGTTCAAACGACTCGATATTGTAGGTTGATATCACTGTATGAAATTAGTCGTAAATCTTAGTGACTGTACCACACGTTCCGCAGGCAATCAAATAAGCACGTGCATTGTTGACGTATATTGTCTTATCAGGATAATGCGAAACAACCCGAATTCATTTAGCACTACATTGTTTCTGTAGAAAAGTAAAACTAACTAAAGTAAAACTAAAAGTAAAACTAATGGCCAGGGACGATATCATCGGAAACCTGCAAGATAACTCAGTAGGAATCTATTTTTTTAATATTTTTTTTCTTTTATAAATCTTTTTTAATCATTATATAGAGCGACACAATTCCAAGCCGTTTTGTCCCATCTTAATCAGAAATTATGTAGTAAGCCCTGCTACAAAATTTGGCTTTTAAACTTATTGATAGACATTTATCTGATATCACTCGGAAGTTTGTTGTAGAATCTTATACATACATTACGTAGTTAACTTTATTATTTACAAGCGCTTTTAAATAAAAATGCGTTTTATTTTATTAACTATTTCAGCATAATGTGTGATCGTATTCCTTCAATAACAAGCATCTTAGTTATTATTTTATTTCAGTTCACAACACGTAACAGAAAACCAAGGACAATATCGTATGATGCTTACCCGAGTGAGTAACACGTTTCGGTATTTTTAGATGCTTCTCGTAAATATATCAAGGCCATTTAGAAAACGGATTGCAATTCTATTTCTTCTAAACTATTTGTAAATATCCTGCTGTTCGTTGTTGTTGCTTTCTAGTTTGTTGAGAAAGCGCGGCCCTTTTTAGAGTTCCGTACCCAAAGGGTAAAACAGGACCCTATTACTACGACTTCGTTGTCTGTCTGTCTGTGCGTCTGTCACCAGGCTGTACCTCATGAACCATGATAGTTAGACAGTTGAAATTTTCACAAATGTGGTATATTGCTGTTGCCACTATAACCACAAATATTAAAAAACAAAACAAAATAAAATAAATATTTAAGGGGGCTCCCATACCAACAAACTTGAATTTTTGGCACGTTTTTATAGATAATGGTACGGAACCCTTCGTGCGCGAGCCGACTCACACTTGGCCGGCTTTTTTAAATAATGGTACGGAACCCTTCGTGCGCGAGTCCGACTCGCACTTTGCCGGTTTTGTTCTATACCATCGAGTCGGCAAAAACACATACATATGATGTTAAGCGGTTACCTTAACAATAACGCTTGCGTCACTAATGATTTGCTGATCATTCCAACCTCCCCTTTTGTCTGGCGACTTTAGTCTGGATGACATTCTGAAAGGTGCAAGTACTAACGCTATTTTTTATGTCTTTAGCAAACAAGCTTGGTGGGGAGCCGCTTGTCATACCGGGGAATTTACTCGCACAATGTCGAATTTGAGCTTATTTACTTAAGCGTTAGGCCTCATTTACGGAGACGCGGGGCGTCGCGCGTTGCGTTGAGCAGCGCGGCCCGCACTGAATTCAAATATATGGCGTTGTATGAGTGCGTTTACGGAGAAGCGATTTTAGACGCGTTTGTTTGAATTAGGGCGTTTTTTGCGGCCGAGCCCGCGGATGGCACCGACGCGTCCCACGCGGCGTTTATCGCGGCGGCGCACGCAGCGGCAATTCTCGATGAAGCTATGTCAGCCGCGTGCTTCGCTACACGCTAGAGGATTCGCCGCGGGCGCCGCGGCGGGCACCGCCACGCTTCCCGTCTCGCTTCTCTATGAACATGGTCGTATATTGCTATAAGTTTGTGTTTACGCGTGCGATGATGCGTGCCGCTTCACGCGCCGCCCCACCGTAAACAGAAAAAACGTCCGACGCGCCGCGAGACGCCACGCCACACGCGACGCGAGACGCCCCGCGTCTCCGTAAATGAGGCCTACCATGTTCATAGAGAAGCGAGACGGGAAGCGTGGCGGTGCCCGCCGCGGCGCCCGCGGCGAATCCTCTAGCGTGTAGCGAAGCACGCGGCGGACATAGCTTCATCGAGAATTGCCGCTGCGTGCGCCGCCGCGATAAACGCCGCGTGGGACGCATCGGTGCCATCCGCGGGCTCGGCCGCAAAAAACGCCCTAATTCAAACAAACGCGTATAAAATCGCTTCTCCGTAAACGCACTCATACAACGCCATATATTTGAATTCAGTGCGGGCCGCGCCGCTCAACGCAACGCACGACGCCCCGCGTCTCCGTAAATGAGGCCTAAGAGTGACCTCGTTCAGTAACCCTGATCGGGTTTTGGAGTTTACTTATATAATGTATAGTCTTCTGAGGGTCGCTAGAAGCTGCTAGATGCGGGTAACGCAAGCGCGCATTTAATTTTTAAATTATATTTTTAATGCTAGATATAATTCATGTAATGACAAACAAATTACTCAGGCACAGGCGTATGATTAATATTTTTCAATTTGTTTATGATTTCTATTTAACTTTATATTTTAACTAGGTGTGCCCCGTGGTTTTACCCGCGGAAAATATTAAAAATTATCACAGCTCCTCCTCTGTAAGGGATAGCGTGATAATATGTAGCCTATATGTTGACCCGACCTCTTAGTTATGTAAAATATGAAGTAAATTCATGCAAAATATGAAGTAAATCCATGCAGTACTTTTTGAGTTTAGCCCGAACATATGTACATACAAACAGACAAAATTCTAAAAACTATATTTTTGGCTTTGCAGAATACGCCCCAAGTATCCTTTAAAAAAAAATTAAATGTACAGTTTTGACTTTTCTACGATTTTATTATACGTATATACATAAGTAGATTGTATTTCTATTATTTAATATTTTTATGTATATTTATAGTGTTTCAAATTTCAGTCTAATCCTTGGGTTCGATCCCTACCCATTACAATCTTAATGTAATGAGCACGATTATTTGTTCTGTGTCTGTGTCTACTTGATCTATGATATTTATGTATTTAGAAATATATATTAGTATGTTTGTTATGGACCGATGATCTTCTGAGGGTTGCTGGAAGCGGCTGGATGCAGGCAGCGCAAGACCGGCAATTGAGGAGGTGTTATAATAATAATAATATCTAGGGACAATGTCACACAGATGATCCAACCCCACACTAAGCAAAGCTTGTTCTGTGGTACCAGGTTTATTTATTTATTCAGTAACAATTTACATTGTGTATGAATTTTACAATACAATTCCTTAAATAAAAGCATAATTTAAAAATCAAACCATAACAACCAAACCATGACGATATATATACTTATATAGATAGATAAATACTTAAATACACAGAAAACATCCATGACTCATAAACAAGTATTCGTGCTCATCACACTAATATTTGCACTTACCGGAATTCGAACCCAGGACCACCAGCTTCTTAGGCAGGAGCACTATCAACTAGGCTACGGTGTCGGAGTTATGGGGCGGCCTTTATCCACCTGTGGGTGTCGTTCGGCTGATATGTTAATGATGATGATGATAAGTATGTTTATCAGTGGTCTTCTGGGAGTTTGGGATTAGATGGCAATTTATTAGTTGTCCCAAGATATTTATGTACAGATGTAAATATTTTATATTTTATGTTATTTTTAAAGACAACGGCCTCACTAGGGAATTTAATCCCTGTGTCGCGGGGTACTTTACAAACATATTATAGACGGACACAAATTACACCCAGACTCAGAACAACTATTTATGGGTCATACAAATAGTGGTCCAGCGCGGGACTCGAACCCAGGACACGAAGCGGCGAAGCGACTGTCTTAGCCGCTGCGCCACACAATTTCTTTTTATTTATATTTTTTAATTATATATCATATTTCTTGTAATTGATATTTCAAATATACAATGAATTCTTGGATTTAATTTCGGCCGTGATTCATTAAGAACGCAACGAGTCAGAAATGCATTCTGATTCGATGAAAAAGTATGAGGTCATACATCGTTACAAGATCTTTCTTGCTAGGGATCTCATTTCATTGACAATGTAGTTTAATTTAATATCCTGGGACATCATTCACACACGGCCATCTGATCCCAAACAAAGCGGAGCTTGTACTATGGAAACCAGATTACTGATATATTACATATGTATCTTATCTTTGTTGGGGTGTACTTGTGTACAGCACTTCGACCCTTCAGGATCTTTTGTACTAAATTATTTTATTATTATATAAAATACTAGCTGTGCCCCGCGGTTTTACCCGCGTTAAACTTTATAAATTATCACAGCGCCTCCCCCGTAGGTGATACCCTGATAATATGTAGCCTATATGTTGACCCGACCTTTTAGTAATATTCATGCAAAATTTGAAGTAAATCCATGCAGTACTTTTTGAGTTTAGCGCGGACATTCATACAGACAAACAGATAAACAGAGAAAAATTCTAAAAACTATATTTTTGGCTTCGATATCCATTATAGAACACGCCCCAAGTATCCTTTTAAAAAAATATTTAATGTACAGTTTTGACTTTCCTACGATTTTATTATATGTATAGATAAGATATTAAAAGAAGAAAAGAAAATTACGTGCAAATTAAAATTAAGAAGAATTATTAAACAAATGTTGGGTAACACTAAAAATAAAACAAAAAATAGTATTTAATTTACAGTATAGTCATAAAGGTAGCATATACGTAGACGACGTAGACGTATAAGTGTATGAGCGTATCGCCTACAAACTGCATTGCAGTTTGGCGTGTAAAATAATTGTATAAATTTATTAAATGCCTTAAATAATCACAAAAATACACTACTTTTCTTTTGTAAATACATACTTATATAGATAATTACACCCAGAGTCAGGACAAACAGATATCTTCATGCACACAAATATCTGTCCTGGGTGGGAATCGAACCCACGACTTGCGGCGTCAAAGGCAAGCACTTACCAACCACGCCAACTGACCCGTCCTTATATGTAGTTTGTGTGTTAATTATTAGATTTTGTAGTGCCGCGGCTGTTCAGTAATGATCTCATTTTGAATCAACTAGACTCCTGATTCATTTTAGAGCAGATATTTTGTTTGTTTAACAATTTAAAGCATTGCGGTTCTTGTGCTGTTGGGTAATGAGTGTTTGTGTTTCATTTAATCCTCAATGATTTAAATTACTTATACCTACGAAACGTAGACAGCTGTCTTACAGAGAATAAAATAGCAAACATGATTGACACGAAAAGTGTATCTGAAATTAAATTATTTTTATCTTAGCTATAAAACACTCGTTATTTAATAGTGGCTCGGTTCTTGGAAAAGAAATGGTGGTGGAAGTATTAAATAAGTTGTTGTTAAACCTCTTGATTAATAGGTGTCATTTATTCAAACTGAAACTGAACTGAAACATTAATTTAGGCAATTTACCTACATGTTATACTTAGGTAATTAAAAAGCGGCCACCGTTTCCGACGTATATAAAAGGTGGGTAAGCGACAGGGTGTCAGAAATTACGTTTGATCTGCACGTGTGGCGCAATGAATAAGATAGTCGCATCACCACTACTTGTCCCGGGTTTGATTCCCGCACATCACAATTATTGGGTGTACTTTGCGTCCATCAATTATGTTTCTAAAAACCTCGTGTCAGATTGATTCAATTCCCTACCTTCTTTTGTTTTTAAAGACAAAGTGACTTGTCTTAAAAAAAAGAAAATAACAATAATATAATAATAACATGTTTTTTCTAGGTTTCCGTGAATTGAAACAATATAATTATATTTGATATTCAGGAAGCTTCTAAACACGAATTTAATTTAATTGATTTTAAATGGGAAGGAGGAATAATACCAGCAGGATAAAGTGTTACCTAAATATTATAAGTAAAATGTAGAATCAGGTCAATATATACAATATATGTAGGTTCAAAGTTCAGATATACAAATTCATCGAGCTATTGTTAGACTTATAACCTAAGTATAAGTATTTCCTGCTCGAATTTTGCATGTGATCGCCAGTCTTACTGCAGACTAGCCATCTTGGCTTGTCATATTATAGTGCGCAAGGTGCGGGCGCAAACGCAGCTGCATTTTCTATGCCATTTAGTTGGTACAGAACCGGTGGTAATCCTACTAATATTATAAATGCGCAAGTTTATGATTGTGGATGTTTGTTACTCTTCCACGCAAAAACTACCGAACGGATTTTGACGAAACTTTGTAGTAATATAGATAACGCAAAGTTTAACGCGGGTGAAACCGCAGGACACGGCTAGTATGCTATAAAATAATAATAATAAAAAAGGTTTTTATTCACGTAGACTTTAAAAAAGCGCTTGTAAATAGTCAGAACATGTTTGTAGTATTATAGTTGTATACATTATTATTTCTAGTAACATAGATATTTAGGTACACATTGTATTGATAGTATTAAAACATTAATAAAATTTATTTTATAACAGCAATGATATTTAGCTAGCTCGTATCAAGTTATTGTCAAGAGATTATGTTTCAGTTTAATTATCTAGTTTAAGTCTAATATTTGTAATACATATTGGCAATGGTTCTGTCTATATTAAGGTGATATTATTATGACGGACCTTATGTTAATAACGACGGTCGCGCTTTAATGCTACCACCGGATCCAATGCGCCCCCACTGAGAAGAACCAGCGAAACAAACTCAGCGGGGTGTCTCTACTACCGGTTTCAACACGGTCCAGTTGAGACGCTCCGGCGAAACATACTCAATGGGGCATATACACGACATTTTATATGCTATAAAGTGGATATACTTACCCAGCCGAGCTGGTCGAAGAGTGAAAAAACTGCTATGCGCGGTAGCTAATGTCATTCGCTACCTTAGCAATTTCTTTAAAGACCTCCTGCTTATCTGACATGAGTCTTTTCGACACCATGGCTAACTGATTGCAAGAGCGATTATTGTTTTCAGGTTTATGTCCGCTAGATTTTGCCATGCTTTACAAATTTGATGACGTTATATTAATTGCAATGAGTGACATAGGATATAATCAAAACCGTTCACCGACAAAGGATTTTATTGATGTGTCCATTTAGGGGACATATGCCATAATAGCCACGCTTGGCATACGGGATGGTGATCGAACGTGCTAATACACAGAAGGACGCAACTGCCTTTTCTCTGGCCAATATTCCCTCAGGACGAGTTCTACGACCCCCATAGTATCAGTTGGGACACTGCTATTTGCCACGCGCCATCAAAGTATATGAAATGTTCGAAAACCTGCCTGCAAATGCCTTCTGTCACTTGTACTTTCTCCTACAATTGGAATCGTTTACTGATATTAAAGTAATCAAGGGCTGCATAAAAGATAGCCTTGCTATTGTCCTTTAGCAGGTGGGTTTTTCGAGACAAAGGCCACTCATTTGTACAGGGACAACAATGGCAAAAGAAACCCTCTGGGGCAACAAGGTATGAAAGATGCATAGTGCTGCAGCAAAACACTACATACTTGTCCACTATAATATGTCCTGCCGTCCTGATGGCTCTCCATTGAAACTGGCCGCCATGGCCTAAATTCAGTCCGGAGGGCAATATTAAGACCTTGCAAGAGGTCTTAATATTGTCCCCCGGACTAAATTTTGTGTGTTGTGCTTCAGCACTATGCATCTTTCATACCCTATTGCCCCAGAGGGTGTGTTTTATATTAAATTTATTGTGCTTTTCAGAACCAATAAAGATTTACGTCTTATACAAAAACGCTTACATACAATGTTGATATTCAAAAATAATTAGAAACTGTGTAAACATTCAATAGTTAAATTGGAAGGTTGCTGGTACTTTTATCAATTTTTTTTAATTTTTGAAGTACCAGCCGTTAAAACAACGAGAGCCCACAAGTAAAAAAAAATATCGCCTAATCTTCTTCTTAGCGTGTCGATGCCAATCTAGATTGAGTCTTCCCAGAACTCAGCTACGAGTTTAGAGTTGTCAGTAGCGTCCATTAGTTCCTGTAACGTGCAGGTGTTAGGGCACGCAGGACATGCGATCAAGTGTCCCATGGTTTGGGGGGTAGCACCGCACCTGCATCCTAGGCTATCCCCGTCAATAAATCTCCACCTGTACAGGTTTTCCTTACTTCGACCAACCTGAGTCCGGAGCCTGTTCAGGGACTTCCAGGTTGGCCACGGAATATTGTGTCCAGGTGGAAGATTTTCAGCCGGAGGAACAAATGGGATGGGTAAGGAAGCACTTTCTCGCCATATCTTTAGCCTCTCACGACTCCGTTCGCCAATAAGTGGGTGGACACACCTTAAAAAACTTTTGCGGCTTTTCAGCCTATGAGGCACAAGGTTACTGCCATGCATAGGGTGACGTGTGTCGTTGTCCATTGTGGCTCTTTCATTGCAGCTTGCCACCGTTCTACGAACTTCTGGTGGCGCTATTCCTGCCAGTGGATACAACATTTGCACCGGGGTCGGTTTGAGGCAACCAGTGATTATCCGGCATGTTTCATTCAAAGCTGTATCCACCAGCTTTGCATGTGCTGAGCGACTCCATACTGGGCACGCAAATTCGCCACAGGAAAAACATAGCGCCAGCCCAGAAGTTCGCACAACGTCAGGCGAAGCACCCCACTTAGAGGATACAAGTCGCCGTAAGAGACTGTTGCGAGAGTGCACCTTCTGCTTGGTATTCTTGCAGTTTTGGCTAAATGTGAGTGATCTGTCCAGAGTAACTCCAAGATATTTTGGGAAACAGCTGTGCTCGATAGACACCCCGTCCCAAACTATGTCAAGTTTGCGACCCGCCTCTCTATTACGCAGGTGAAATAAGCAAGAATGGGTTTTGCTCGGATTGGGTTTAAGAGAGTTAGCGCGGTAGTAAGTGGCTAAGTCCTTAAGAGCGTCCGTCAAATAAACCTCAATCTTCTCAAATGTGGTGGCTTGGGTGGTGAGTGCCAAGTCATCCGCGTATAGGAAACGAGACGTGTTTGGGCTGGATGGTTGGTCGTTGGTGTATATGTTAAAGAGTAGCGGTGCTAGGACGCTCCCCTGGGGAAGGCCATTTTTTTGCGCTCTCCAACGACTTTTTTCTGTGATAAGATGAACCCGAAATCGGCGGTTGTGAAGAAGTTCCCGGAGTATCCCCACAAATTTATGATCATTGGTCATGGACTCCACTTTCCACAACAGCCGCTTGAGATTCACCGTATCATAGGCGGCTGATAAGTCCACGAACACAGCGCCTGTGACCATTCCCGCTTCGATCCCGCTTCGAACCCATCCTCAATGTGTTGTACGAGTTTGAGGGTCTGGTTGCAACAAGGCTTGACAGGTCTGAAACCAGCTTGTTCTTGGATGAGCTTTGGATCAATAACGCATGTAAGCCGGTTCAGCAGCAATCTCTCAAAAAGCTTGTACGTGTGACAAAGCAGAGATATTGGACGAAAGTTTTTGGGATCGTCTGCTGCTTTGCCCGGCTTAGGTATGGCTATTACCTTTGATTTCCTCCAAAGACGGAGGACTGAGGCCGATTCCAGACAGTTATTGTATAATTGGAGCAACCATGACACAGCAACTGGACCGAGTTGTTTAATTTGCTCAACCGAGATGTCATCCACCCCAGAGGCTTTGCCGCATTTAAGTGCCTTGATGGCTGCGACGATATCAGCTAATTATCGCCTAATTGTATGTAGGTACATTGTACCTGCTATATAATCAATATTTACTTGTGTGTTATTCAGATTGACATAAAGATTAATTATTAATAATTATTATAATTTAATATATACATAACTAGCCGCCCGGTACGTGCTTCGCTACGTATAAGGCATAGTAATAAAAAAAAATATTATTAAATTCATTTATTCAAACAAAAAATATTTTAAATTGCTAGCTAGTAAAAACTACGATTTTACACTTTTTCAAGACTTTTTTAAAATTTTCTCTACGTACAAACCTTCCCTGGACTTCCACGAATAATTCAAGACCAAAATTAGCCAAATCGGTAAAGGCGTTGTTGAGTTATAACGTTACAACGAAAAGTGGCATTGATTTTTATATATATAGATTATTAATGAGGTGGGTATATTAATTACATTATTGGGCTAAATTAAGTTAACTATATCATGTCCTGTCCATGTGTTTTGTTTGTTCTAATTATATTTAGGTGGACATTCAGGAAGCTATTAGTCATCACGTCATTCACGCGTTGCTGACCTTGTCCATGATGAGCTCGCTCGATCTTACACAGGACCTTACCGTGAACAGAATAAGAGTGGTTTTCCACCAGAGATGTGCTTTGCTAAGTTGCTGCGTCTGATATACCCCCAATTATATCCATTGGTTCATATAGCTTAGCATTGGTGGAAACGGTTTCAACTAAGCAATGTTAATCTGTCTGCAACGCAGATGGCTGGTCTCCATTGAGACTGGTCGCCGTGGCCGTAATTCGGCTAGGAGGACATTATTATTAATGTAAAATGAATAGTAAAATTAATAGTAATGACAGTCACCGTAGCCTAGTTGGTAGTGCTCCTGCCTACGAAGCTGGTGGTCCTGGGTTCGAATACCTCTAAGTGCAAATATTTGTGTGATGAGCACGAATATTTAAGAATAAGAATATCTTTATTACAGTAAAGCTTCACAGAGTGTTATAAATAACTTTGGTCCCAAACTAGGCATTGTGCCTGTATCTTGGGTACCGATCACACGGGTTGTACTTATTATATACAGGTTTACATGGACAAGATTCATAATCAACTAAATAAAGAAGATTTACAACACAGTTCAATACATATTAACATAGTGAGATCAAAATCACAAATCTTAATAAGCAAGGGAGCTACTTATTTGTTTCAGAGTCATGGATGTTTTCTATGTATTTAAGTATTTACCTATCTATATAAGCATGTATATCGTCGCCTGGTACCCATAGTACAAGCTTTGCTTAGTTTGGGGCTAGGATGTTCTGTGTGACATTGTCCCTAGATATTATATTATAGTTACGTTCTTACGCTGCGATAATATTAAACAATGACGACGTACAGTTACTATAGTTTGGACTTTGCCCTTCCTATCGTTATCTGTGACGCAGTTGTGCGAGATTGTTGTAGGAAAGTGTAAATAGCCCGCGCGGTTATTTGTGATGTATGCTGATAGTCCTTCATTATTATTAACATTTTTGTAGTAAAGCTTCTTTACGCTGCAGCGCGCTGGCCTGACTTTATGAGTAGGTTTATATGTTAGAGAAGATAGAAAGAGATAGAGTTACGTTTCGAATATTACTGTAGGGGCAAGAGAGAGGATTGTGAGCACACATTTTCTTTATATCTTATCAGTTATGTTTCGCATATCAAGTTTCACTTCAGTCGTGTTGTCTACACCTCTAATTTTTTTTTTGAAGACTGCTCCTGCAATTAGCCAACGAAATAAAAATATCCTACTAATATTATAAACGCGAAAGTTTGTAAGTATGGATGGATGTTTGTTACTCTATGTAACTAGAAATAATAATGTATACAACTATATTACTACACACATGTTCTGACTATTTACAAGCGCTTTTTTAAAGTCTACGTGAATAAAAACCTTTTTTATTATTTATCTTTCACGTAAAAACTACTGAATGGATTTTAATAAAAACTTTACAATAATATAGCTTATACATCAGAATAATACATAGGCTACAATTTATAAAGATATTGTGTCAATTGTCCAAAATATGACGGTAAGTGTCAAGAAAGTAGGAAAAAATCTACCATCTGCGAGCTATTCCGGCGTGCACTGCCAAAACCACTAGAGGTACACATCCTACTCATATTATAAATGCAAAAGTTTGTGAGTATAGATGTATGGATGTATGTTTGTTACTCTTTTACGCCCAAATTACTTGAACGCGGGTGAAACCGCGGGGCATAGCTAGTACTTACTACATATAATATACCTACAGAAAACACCCAGACGAAGACAAATAAACATGTTCATTACACAATTATATATATTGTATGAGGATCAAATCGGAAAACTTTGGACTATATGAACCCAGGCAGATTCACTACTGAGTCACGGCAGTCGTCTACGTATTTAAATTGAATGAAAAGAAGGTGTGTTTGTGTCAAGTTATAAGTTCAACTGCAGATAACAACATCATACGATTTATATACATAACTACTCACAGTTAGGTATAAACACTACAAACGTAAGAATATACTGATAAAGTTAAAAATGTATTTTTACTACAAAGTGCGACTCTATTCTGTTGATGTTTCATATAAAATCTTGGACGCATACGAACCGGACATTCAGTTTTAAATCGAAGTTCAAAAATCAGAAAGGTTCTAATTTCGATTAATTCTATAGATTTTGTAGCTTAGGTTTTCAAGTTTATTTTGAGGAAATGTTCTGAACTCCTAAAAAGTATTGCTTTATTTAGCTATACTTACATTAATGTATTAATGTGTTGCCGCTGTTAGAAACCTTTTATGACCTTTTTTTTTCAGTACACATCATATCATATTTAAACAATATTTTTTAAGTTCAGATGTATGCGAAGATTTTGTAACATTTGAAGTTAGTGCCAGTAATTACATACGTTGGAACAGACGCCAGCATATCCAACTACCCCAATCTGTCAATATTTTATAGATTTTCAACTTTATCACAAAAGTATAAGATTCACGAAATTTAACAGCGTGGGGTAGCTTGATGTGCTGGCGTCTGTACATTAGTTTCTTATTGTTATTCAAATTATCTGCAAATGTAATTATTTATTGTATAGCTAAACTTAGGTTAGCTTGCTAATTGTGGATATTACTGGCTTTTATTTATTTTAGTAACCATTTGTATGTAGCTGTAAGTTTTCCAAATAATAAAAATTAAATAAAAGTAATGCCACAGTGGGATCTACCGGATTGATGGGGGACCGCCAGAGTGGGTAAATTTCAGCGTCTCCGTGCTTCGGAGGGCACATTAAGCTGTAGTCTCGGATGTAGGAACTTGTTAGACAGCAGTCAATACGTCCTTGGCCTGATTAGCAACTTGAACCTTGAGGGTAAGTGTTTAAGATTTTTGATATGATACAAAATAACAGATAATCATACCACAAAGATATAGGTACTAAAAGGTAATTTTCAATTGAAAAAACATTTGCGAATTCCTGTAGCGACAATACAAACTAAAGTTGTTTATCTAGATTAAAGCTTACAATGATAAATATATTTTTTATAAATAAATTTTTCAATCATGGTCTTGTATGCCTAGTTATCGTGATTTTATCAGATAGCGGCGGACTTTGGTCAAGGTTGATTATTATGATAATGCGGTTACCTACGAACAAGTACCGCAGTCGGTATTTTACGAAAACTACAACTGAAACCGGTTTAAATTCAAAAATATTAGAGCATTCATCATTACTCAGAATTCTTAGTACAAACCTAATTCGCTGTGTGGTGACGGCGTAGAATATCATAACTCCATCTCATCTCGTGTGGGGCGTCGAAATCGTCCTGAGGGAATACCTACCAGAGAACGGGCAGCAGCGTTTTTCTGTGAACTATGACCATCGAACTGTGCCACGTGTGGCGATTATGGCATATCCCCCCTTCTTTGGGGAGGCTTTTGTCTAGCAGTGGAATAAATTAAATTGGCTGACATGGTGGTGAAACCTAATTTGAATGGAAACAATGATCAAGAATATTTAACTGTTGAGTGTTGAGCCGTGTGGTTTCCGCAGGGACAGGGCCGCCTCATACCATCCCGTGGGTGTCGTAAAAAGCGACTAAGGGATACACCAGGTAGTCGAGCAGCAGCGCCAACTGTGTACTATTGGGTACCACCTTACTGTGATCACCAGCTCGTATGCCAAGCGCGGTGACTAAGGTAAACCCCTCCAAATAGTAACGTAAACATAAGTAGAAACCTTTGGGGGAAGCATATATCCAGCAGTAGTTATCAGGCTGGTGATGATGATATTAAATAATAGTTAATGTATTAATATCAAAGGCTATATTAGGTCTTTACCTATGAAATTGCCGTTCTGCAGTACTGGCCATTTCAAATCAAAATAATTTTTGTTTGGCTAAGAATTCTAATTTCAAATTAATTTTATTTTAAAAACATGGATTCTTTTTTCCAAAAGTAGTCATTTCTTTATTGATTAGTGTTACATTTTCATCGCATTTCAATCTTTTTCGTCATCATGGATACGTTAAAAATTCGAGTAATTATGGAATATGAGTACCGTCGTGGCAGCAACGCGGCACAAGCGGCACGCAACATCAACGACGTTTACGGAGCTAACACTACAAACCAACGCACCACCTGTTATTGGTTTGCTCGCTTCCGTTCTGGAAATTTCGACCTGAAAAATGAACCTCGCGGTCGTCCGAAGACTTTGGTCGACAATGACGAATTAAAGGCGGTTGTGGAAGCTGATGATACACAATCTACGGCTGAATTAGCAGCAGCTTTCGACGTTAGCGTCAAAACAATATTGGTCCATTTGCGTCAAATTGGCAAGGTAAAAAAGCTTGACAAATGGGTGCCCCACGAACTCAATGATCGCCAGCGCGAAGTACGCGTCGAGACGTGCCTTGCACTGCTCAACAGACACACAAATGAAGGAATTTTGAACCGCATTGTTACCTGCGATGAAAAATGGATTCTGTTTGATAACCGCAAGCGCTCAGCAAGTTGGTTGGATCCTGGTTCAGCACCTAAACAATGCCCTAAACGAAAACTTACCCCTAGAAAAGTGATGGTCACTGTTTGGTGGTCTAGCGCCGGTGTGATTCATCACAGCTTCTTACCAAACGGGGTGAGCATTACTGCAGATGTGTACTGTGAAGAACTGAGCACAATGATGGAGAAGCTGGCGCATCTCCAACCAGCATTGGTCAATCGCTCGTCTCCGCTGCTCCTGCACGACAACGCGCGACCTCATACTGCACAGCAGACGGTCTCCAAGTTGCAAGAACTGGGGTTGGAAGCTCTCCGTCATCCGCCCTACTCACCAGACCTTGCGCCTACAGACTACTACTTTTTCCAGAATTTGGATAACTTCTTGGCGGGAAAAAAATTCAATACCCGAGAGGCAGTACAAAATGCCTTTGAAGAATTTGTTGCCTCCCGTCCAGCTGATTTCTTTAAGAAGGGCATCAATAAACTGCCACTGCGATGGCAAAGATGCATTGATTGCATGGGTGATTACTTCGATTAATACAAATAAAAAAATTCATGAAAAAAATTCGTTTAAATTTTTTCATACAAAACGGCAATTTCATAGGTAAAGACCTATTATTTACGAGAAATGTTTATTTAAGTGTACCTAAAAAATATTATTTGTAATCATATCAGTTCAATCTTACAATATCCAAGATATTTAAGATTTAAATTACATTTTAATTTTGCAGGTCGTATTAAATCTACAAAATTAAAATGTATACTTTAATCATAACATAAGAGAAACTTATCTTACATAATCATACAAATGAGATCAAAGTAATAGTTTTAGTAAAAAGATTAAGAATAAAATCATTTTATTTCAGAACAAAATAACAATCAACATTACCACCCAATCAAAGATAAAAAGTAATTAAATATTATCCACAGAAAATACTTATGACTGTGTGGTCATTAAAAAGAAATATTTTCTACGTCGGTTTTGGGCCTCATTGTACAAGTTCACCGTTTTTTCAACACTGGTACGCACAGCTACATAGCAAGCTATACATTTCCAATATAAGCTGACCTGTCATTGTATGGAAATCCTATACAACGCGCGATCAGCTTATACTGGAAATGTATAGCTTGATGTGTAGCCGTGTGTACCTATGTATATCTTTAGATTATTTAGAGTCAGAGTCAGAAAAGGATAAGAAATATTTGTTAATCCTTTGTCATATTTTTTTAATGCCTGCGATAAATCCTGGTGAATTTGGTTGAGTTGGTGCTTCGGGAGTTGCAGGAGGTTCTGAAGTACTAGGCAAAGATATATTGTCGGACGTCAAATCTGTTGATTCAGGGCCTTTGGGTGAATTTTAAACGACGCAAGAAGGAATTAAAAGACTTTATTTGGCCATATAAGATTCAATTTAAAAAAAAATCTTAGCTTTTTTTCTTTTTTGCTATTACTAATGTTGGTCCAAGAGCTGAGAAGAAGTGCTAGTTTAAGGTATATTGCTGTTACAAATTACAATCCATTTTTATTTTCTTTTTCACGTTTCTTCCGTGCCTTTTCTTTCCATAACTTTCTTAACTTTCTTTGTTCTCTTGGTGTGTAATCTTTGATTGTCTTGATTTTACCTTGTTTTTTATTTATTTGATATCTTTCTCTATCCTTTTTTCTTCTTTCTTCTATAGCCGATTGATCCATCTTTGCTCGAGCTCGACGTATACTAAGCTTTTTTTGTTCGCGTCTGCGCTTTTTTTTCTCTTCTTGAGAGAGGCTTGTTACGGATCTAATTACTCGTGGCATCTTGACTGAAAAATAACACCTACATCATAATATGATAAAAACACGCAAATACTCAAAGTATTATTTTGTTAAGGCTAACTATGCCTTGATATGTTGCAGTACCATATAAATCTCTGGCTTATACCTTCCGCAAACACGATTTTTTTGTAGACACGTTTCAATTAACTTGTCACTTTTGTAGAAACTATCTGTTCAGAACACTGTATCTACAGTAAAGATGTCTGCATGAAAGATATTTCTCGAGGAATCTAAAATAGCATGCATAATTGTACGGTTAGTATTTTACCACTGAGATCTGTCTGTTTATCTTTAACAATTATATATGATATGCATATTTTTCAATACCGTACCCCGCAAATTCAAATACATTCTTAAAGGAGAGATTCATTGTACTCAACTAAACATGTTTGTGAATTAAATGTGCATATTCCATATATGTATAATGCGTCCGCTAATCGACATTTGTTGTATGGGTAAAAATTTGTATTCTGTATATTGCTCTCTTTGACAGTAACTTAAATAAGCTAGCTAAGAAACTGAATCATTACAGTCATAAATTAAACGTTATTTCTAAATGTTTTCATACAAGCCCCAATCCAAATATCTATATGTACCTACAAATATTTATGTATACTGAACTATATTACTACAAACATATTCTGACTATTTACAAGCGCTTTTTTAAGTCTACGTGAATAAAACCTTTGAAGCCTACCGTCCACTATCTATGTTATAACATACCGTCATCATCGTCATCGAAAGACATGCGCTATTCATAGGCTTCCCCCAAAGACCTCCATAATTACCGGTCTTATGATCCAGCGGCTTCCAACAACCCTCACAAGATCATCGGTCCATCTTGTACAGAATCTGCCCACGCTGAGTACCCAATTCATTTTAATATTTTATTTATTATCTGGAGACAATGTCACACAGATCATCCTAGCCCCAAACTAAGCGAAGCTTGTACTATGGGTACCAGGCGACAATATACATACTTATATGTATAGATAGATAAATACTTATATACATAGAAAACATCCATGACGCAGAAACAAATATTCGTGCTCATCACACAAATATTTGCACTTACCGGGATTCGAACCCAGGACCACCAGCTTCGTAGGCAGGAGCACTACCAACTAGGCTACGGTGACCGTCTTTTAAAGCTATACAATATAATTTAAAGCTATACAATAGATACATTGCATAGATATTTTTATAGGTAGATTTAGATAAACAAAAAATGTTTCGTATAGATAACACACACAAAGGAAACGTCGCAAAACTAAAAATCGGTAGATTTCAACATGACGTTTTGCGAACAAGTAGGTAGGTAAATAATAATACTAAAGATAAGTCTGATAAATCATTTAAATCAAGGTTTTGATTTAAAAATGAATAGTCCATATCTGTGATGTAGTCAATGTTCAAACATTCTTTGCAAGCATTGTCGTTATATATGGCTACAGCATTACATTTTGAACTCTATATCTAAAATATAAGAGCTAAATTGTATTTCTTTAAAGTATCTATATCCAATTGCTCCTATATTTGCGCCAGCGTGTCAATTCGATATCAATTGCTGTTGATCTCCTTTTATTAATCAATCGTATGTTCCGTCTAGTCGCATTGATAGTTGTTCCTATCGTTAATAGATACAAGTTCAATGTATTTCAGCGATATATTTGTAAAGGTCTATTGTTTATTTGAGACTGGTCATTTTGAGTTTACTACTGAACGAAGGCCTCCCCTACAGATTTCCACAATTGAATTGTGTCAATCGTTTGGATAGGGAATATGCCACAATCGCCCTCGTGTTTTTATAAATTAATATATAAAATAATTTAATAGTCTGTCTTTATAATGTCTTCCTGGTGGTCAATCTACTTATAAAACCACATGAAGGACCAAAAATCATTTGTGATAAGTCCAGTTCCCCAAATTGTGTAGTGTTAGATGTTACATTATTCAGTGGAAGATTATGCTCGATTAGAATATGTAATCTGTAAATTATCGTGATATCTTGAAGTAAGTTGTAGGTTTGTTCCAACATTTTGGGTTTTGCCTTGGTGTGTATAATATTGGTTGCTCTTAGGAATGCCCACTTGCCTCCAGGGGGGTATAAAACGTAGAGAGCAATTGTAGGAGTTATTCTGCTCGACTAAGAAAATACCTCAACCTTACAACAATGCAGCCCGTTACAGGGACAAAGGGTTGATAGGCTATAGTTTATAACAACACGTTCCTGGTGTTGATGGGGCTGCCGCGTTTTTGTAGCGCGTCCGGAATGCTTGCCGACGCGGCCGTTGATAGTTTTTCTGCCATCATGCGCAAGAGGTCCGCATCTCTGCTACGTCGTAGATATGCACGCCAGCCCCAACATCATTCTTAAAACGTTGGTCGATAGGGGGGACTCTCCGATTTTGGTAAGGTCGACTGCACACAGTCAAGTAGATATTTCCCAGAGTGGGCGGGCTCTGCCACGATGCTCACGCAGCATGAAATAATTTTTACTAACACATATGGAATTTATTCTGAATTAAATTATTATTATTATAGACTTTAAATGCTAGAACATTTTGGAGAACTATCAGACATGCAGGTTACCTCACGATATTTTCCTTTACAGTTTAAAGGACGACCTAATTAATTTCTAATAAGCACGTAAGTTCTAAAAGTATGTATATGGTGCGCGAGACCAATGCATCCACAGTCAAATGAATATTATTAAAAAGAGTATTAATATCACGGTAGGCAGCGGTTAGCTGTGCCCCCTGGCACTGCGAATGTCCATTAGCAGCGGTTACCACTTACCATCAGATGGGTCACTAGCGCGTCTGCTTCCTAAAGCAATAAAAAAAAAAAAAAAAAAAAAATTGACTCAGCACTAGGCTAATTCATGTTCTGTTGTTACTGTGTCTAAGACTGTCAGAGCTCATAGAGGAGAAGGTTACCCGCGCGATGGATCGCTTACAATTAATCCAGGTCGCATGTATTTTTTAACTTGTAAAGAAATGTACATCTTGAATAGCCGTCTCGTAGTAATAGCGATTAAAACAGTCGCCTCGCCACTTCTTGTCCCAAGTTAGTTTTCCGCAGAGGACAACTACTTGTGTCCGTAATTAAACCTATGTTTGTAAAGTATCCCGCGACACAGGGAATAAAAATAAATAAAATAAAAAGACTTTAAAAAAAGTGCTTGTAAAGTATCAGAACATGTTTGTAGTAGGTAATATTTTAAGTATACATAATTATTTATAGTTACATACAGTTATTTAGGTACACGGATTGTTAAAACATTTATAAAATTTATTATATCTATAATAGAAATTATATTTAGCTAGCTTTTATTCTTTTATTGTCAAGCAGATTATGTTTAGGTTAAGTTATCGAAATTTATAGTTTACGATATATTTTACTACTTAATTGTCTGAATGGTTATTAAGGTACGATTCATTATCCTAGTGCGGTCATGGTCATTATAAAAGGCTTCAGATGACCAAGCTCCTCGGTGGTGGTAAGATCTCACAGAGGAACAACCTGAATAGAGTATTTAAGAACTTTTTGCCTGAATGCAAGAACTTTTCAAGTCAAGTCAGCGATGAAGCATAGGTACGGGCTCACCTGAGGAGAAGCAGATATCATAGGTCTATGATACAACCCTGGGATCGCTTGTGATTGGAGAAGGGGATCCCCACTCGTATAAGCGGTCCCAGGAAGAAGTAACTTGATGTTGTTCAGGTTGCCTAAACACGCTTATGCGTGCTTGGGAGGTGGGAGGGTACCGTGGTAGTTTTAGTGGGTATTTCGGGATTAACCCGGAGAGTCGAGTCCTACAAACCCCGTCGGCGCCCCAAGTAACGGGCATGCATATATAACATTTTCACCACGTAATAAATTTTAATAGTTTAAAAAAACACGCTTTTAGCACGCACTAAGGCCGCCATGTTGGATTTAGGTTACGTGATTATTTTTTTTCGTATCCCATTCAGTAAACCCTTTCATTTAATACCCATGCCATGGGGGTGCAATTCAAATAGCCTGTCCGCCATCTTGGGGAGGCCGCCATATTGGATTTGTTATGTCGTTTCTTAGCCCGTCATGTATTGTCATCAGAACTCAGAGCGTGTGCAAAATTTCATCCTAATCGGAGACCCGGTTCCCGGTCAAATTAAGATCCCAAGATTTTCTTACATACATAGTTACAAGTGCAGGTAATAAAAGCGTGTTAAGCGTGTCTCCTCAATTCCCTGATGAACTCTGGCGGCCGTAACTACAACCAGAATCACATCATTGACATAACGATGCTATTTTCCTTAGCGTTTTCTGTAAAGATCTAACCCAATCCAGTTCCTGCTACAGGGAAAAAAGACTTATGCTCAGACATGAACGCGGTAACGTACGATCCAATTTCTTTGATTGATAATTAAAAATAAATAATCAATAAAATCACAGTTTATTTCATATGTTTGTACATTGCTTCAAATCCTATATTAAAAATACTCATTAATATAGCCTCTGAAAAACTTCATGTAAACTAATATTACTGTTAATTATTAAGATAGATGTAGTCGATATATACCTAAAAAGAAATCTTGACACATAGATTTCTTTTTGACTGTACTGAACTGATTTTATTCTACATACATATATCGTACTCTTGTTGCAAACTGCATGAAAGTTTCTTGGCATTGAATGGGTTTGTGTAAGTACTGAATAAAAAAAGGGTACCTATTTTGTAACCTGATGTTATACACATAAGGAATAATATAAGATAAGGTTAGTTAGAGTTCAATTTGCTCCAACTATAACGTGTCCTTCGCCGAACCATACGAAGTGGTTAGTATAGCAACTTCGTATGGTACAGCAAAAATTTTTATATTAATACTTGTGATAGTCTCTGAAACAACCAAGGCACAAGCTTGGATAATCCGAACAATCTGGACATCCAAACGAAACATCTATTCTCCTGTTGTCAATTCTAAAGCAACGTATGCACTTCCTCCTTAAGGTTCTGCCATTTTTCTTCGGTAAATATGCCGGCAAGTGGATCGCACCTGGTACTAAAAGCGTGGTAGGTGGTTCTTCTGGTTTATCTATAATTTAGAGTCAATATCTAAATATTAGTCTCTACAATCGGATTAGTCTTTAAAATTTTGCTTGCTCAAAACATTTTATAAATAGATCTACTTGTGGAGTCTCTTGCGTCGTTGGTTTAGCTGTAATGTGTTAAAACTGTCACCCCAAAGTATAGCCCATTTATCTGAATGTCCCTCTTGTCCAGTTATTTGTTCCCTTCAGGACTTGTATGACGCTTCAGCCAAAGCGATCATCGTTGCCCAATTTCGGGATTATAAAATCTAATTCTTACCATCGACACGATAAGAAGAAGAAGAAGACCGCCGGTAATGAGGTCTCGTGTTCTGGAAAGAAAAGTACCTAACAGAACTGTCTGCAACACTGCCTGTGGCTCAGAAAGCACGTAAAGCTGTCAATTCTGCTGACCCCTCACGGTCGCAGAATAGCAGTCCCATCGGATTAAGTGTGTAATCAATTGAAGAGAGATTGAGAGACTTATTTGCGCACACTCTCCAGAACTTTAATATGTCTTACGTTGGCTAAGCAGTGTCTAAATTATGATTGGCAATGGTAGCCAAAATTTGTCCAAGAGAACTATTTATTTCTTTTTACCCTATGGTCACCGCCGCTGATCGAACCAAAAGAGCATAATATAAGCAACCATGCCAGCCCTGCTGGAAACTTTCGTTCATTTATGAATGAAACTATATAAATTATGAAGTCTTCTGATGTTGACGCGGTCATAGGTCTCTATAGATTAAAAGAATTGGTTCGATTTGCGCCCTCATTACTATTCTAAGGACACCTCATTTACAAAAATGCATTAAGCCGTTTAAACTAGAGAACATCACAAAGACGAAATATGTTGATGTATTATAAAGCAAGAATGTTCTCCAGGCCAAATTTCGACCACGGCGGCCAGTCTCAATTGAGACTAGCCATTTAAGCCAACTGCTCAACATAGGGGCACTTTCTATTCCATGACTCTCATGATCTGTTGGTGCTCTCCGAGGCACAGGGGTGTAATACCGCAAACTCTCAGACTTTAGGTTAATACTGAGAAATTTCTTTTACGGATAAATCCTAATATACCTTTTTGGCCCCACCCGGATTTGAACCCAGGACCTCATTATCTACGGTTGAACACGCTACCACTAGACTAACGAGGTATGTGTCTATTTTCATGTAGTACAAAATGCGGTTAAATACCTCGCGCTCAAATCACACCACCTGCAAAATTATAAATTGCGACTTGCTAATTTTCCAATATCGATACTTGACTACGTTACATGGTACAGATATCAGACACACAGTGGCCAAACTGTTCTCGTGGTGTAGTATTCATTTCGGGTTCGATTCCGGCACACAATTATTTGTGTGACCCATAAATAGTTATTCTGAGTCTGGATGTACTTTGTGTCCATGAATTAAGAACATGAAACATTATTTATACTACAATCCTTTAAAAAAAATTAAATGATAAATGGAAAGTTGCCAGTTTGAAAATAAGGGAATATTCTGCTTGGCTCACAATCAAGCTTCAACGCAACGGTCTAGATTACGTAGATAGATACGTATAGATTATAGAACATAGATAAGGTTCAAGATGGCCGCCGTCAAACAATTAAATTGACATGTAGTGATTTCTCAGTTACTCGAAAAATGTAAACTATGGTTGTACAGACGCCAGCACATCAAGCTACCCCAAACTGTCAAATTTCCCCAATTGAAAGTGAACCTTCTGCTTTTGTGATATTGTTGAAAATCTATAAAAGAAATTTGACAAATTGGGGTAGCTGGATGTAATGGCTTCTGTACCAATATCTTTCATGGCATTTTTAAACCACTGTATTATGTAGTAAAACGTAGACCAAGCAGTTTGTTAAAGAAGTAGATATATTTACATACAGAACTATAAACGTCATGTAAAAAGTCATAAGAGAAATAAATGGTATGTACAATAAGCATAGAAAAATATGATGTTACTTTACTACTGACAGCCATTTTTTCCAGGCCAACCTTAAATTACTTACCGTTAAATTTATCAACGTACTTATTTATACCATTTAATTTAATAAATATGTCTTCAATGTTCACTTCAGTCAGGTATCTGCATTCCGGGGTGCTGGGCCAGAAAACCTCCTCGTGTGCCCGCAGCTACTGTTCCTGTATTCGGATATATATCCGTTGGGAATGGTAGTTTTGCGGGACGGTGCACCCTGGGCGCGGGCAGTAATTGTTTTTTGTAGTGGGATACGTCCCCCAAAAGGGGGTTACTGCTCGTGGCTGATATTCTGGCAATAAGGGAGGGGTTGGGATCGCCTTTCTACGTTTTTTTCTGTTTGGCAGAAATTACAGTAGAAAGGCAACGGAGGAAGACAACCTCTTTAAAAAAAAATACCCAAAGCCCAAGTTGATGCCACCCGGCGAAGGGCTAAATGGTTGGGACGAACATGATCCCGAGGGTGGCACAATTGTAAACAAGCACGAATGTCGGCCTTGAGTAACACAATACCCCAGGAGGGTACCGGTGGAACCGGAGAATCCCTCCCGGATCCTAGTGGATCCGGCAGCCCTACCGTATCTGGGGGGGGCACTCAATGTCATAGTGATGAAAGAATATGCACGCCCAGTTTTGCATTTTCTATAGAAGATAACTCTGCCTTGTCGGTGGAGGGCAGAAAGAGGAAGAATACCTCTGTAAAAAATTACAAAAACAAAATGAGGTCGGCTTTGATAAACGAACTACCCCAGGAGGGTACCGGCTCAGCCGGAGAATCCCTCCCGGATCCTAACGGATCCGGCAGCCCCACCGTATCTGGGGGGGGAAATCACAGCCATCTTACCACGAAGTTCGTGGATGGAGCGCACACGTCCAGTATTGTGCGCTCCGCAGAGGATTTAACGAAGAAGGTGCTATCCCATGTCAAGTCACAGGGGACTGTTCCTAGGGATGCAGGTTCATCATCCCCGGGGCCAAATCGTCGGACGCGCAGCGCCACTAGATTAGTACCAGTGCCAAGGGTAGTTATTACACGGTCATGCTTCTCGCGGCCGGCTACACCAGGTGTAGAGGGGATGGTGAGTGACAGTTGCGAGTCTGACTTCTCCCAGATGTCACTCACCTCACAACAATCAGTTGCGTCGCGTACGCGAAAGCGAACTAAAGGGAGAAGTAACGCTGAACAGGCCGTTCCGCCGAAGAAATCGGTCCACAGTGTGAGTGCAGCAGAGGAGGAGGATGACGAAGACCCAGAGCTTGCAGGGAGTCCGTCCAACACTCGGGCTAAGCTTTCTCTTCCAAAACCGGAGGACCTGGAGAAGGATATGCAGGTACGCTCAACAGCTGATCTCGGTGCCTGCATCAAACACCATCTCCTTACAGTGGAAAAAGTGGCGGATAGGTCTGGTCACCTTAAGGGGTCCTTTGTCCGTAGTTTAAGGATAGCGGCACGAACGGTACAGGCTGCGGCGGATGAAGTCACCCAACGCATAGCGGTTGAGGTGAACGTTGAGAGGCTGGAGGGTGAAAACGTGATCTTGCGGTCCCAACTTTCAAGCCTTTCAGCGCAGGTGGCGAAGCTGACGGAGGAACTTAACCTTCTCCGTCGGCAAGATGACTGTGCCCGAGCGGAGCCCAGTGCAGGTCCCGATTTATCGGCTGCACCGCAGGTTCCTGCAGCTTCCCAGTCGGATGAGCTCACTCGTTCCATCATGCTCGCTGTTGGGGGCATGATGGACGCCAAGCTTGCGGCGTTGGAGGGCAGACTCCTCCCGGAGCAGCGTTTGCGCCCGCCACTTGCTGCAGATGCCAAGAAGACTGCGATAGCGTCTCAGGCGCATCCTAGACCTACCCTTCATGAGAAATTGAAGGGGAACGGGAAGCAGACTAAGAAAAAGGGGAAGAGTAAAAGTGGTGGGAACGAGCAGGCTCCGGTTCCGGAACTACCGGCTGTGCCTGCATATAACTCTGAGAACAGGAATCCTGCGGTCCCTCAGTCATGGGCAGTAGTAGCTGGAAAGAAGGCTCCCCAGGCTCCCCAGGCCAAGCCTGCACGGACATCCGCACCAGAGAAGGATAAGGCAAGGAAAAAAGGTACTCTACCAAAGGTTCCCACGTCCGCAGCGGTTGCCGTGACGGTGCTGGAGGGCTCATCTGCCACTTATGAGGCGGTGATGACTGCTGCTAGGCAACGCATCCGGCTCTCCGAGATTGGCGTAGCAAACGTGGGCGTTAAAAGGTCCGCCACTGGTGGGTTATTGCTAGAGATCACTGGCCCTGATAGTAACTCCAAGGCTGACCTTCTTGCGGGCCGAATGCGGGACGTCCTCACCGATTTCGACGTACGAATATCACGTCCGTCGAAAAACGGTGAGGTTCGAATACGTGACCTGGATGATTCTATCACGCATGCAGATGTAATATCTGCAATTGCTGAAGTAGGTGGATGTCCCCCGGGAGACGTGAAAGTTGGTGATGTACGTCGCTCATCCGGTTCCCTGGGGACTGTCTGGGTCCGTTGTCCACTGGTGGCGGCAAAAAAGTTGGCCTCCACTAAACGTATTTGTGTAGGGTGGGGGTCATGTAGAGTGGAGGTGTTGGCGGCACGGCCGATGCGGTGCTACCGATGTTTCGAGGGTGGGCACGTGCGTCGCCAGTGCTCAAGTAAAGTGGACAGAAGTGACCGGTGCTACGCTTGCGGTGAGTCGGGTCACAGGGCGAGCGCTTGTCTTGCACAGACTCTCCGTTGTCCTCTGTGTTCGGACCTCGGACGGCCGGCGGACCATAGACTAGGGACCAAAAAGTGTGCTCCCCACAACACTGGCCGCAGGCGCAACCAGCCACCAACTCATGTGTCTACTAGAGATACTGCGCGAGGGGCAGGCAACGGCCTACCAGAGAGGATGGAAACATCGCATTCCCAGCCTTAAAGGTTCTGCAGGGCAACCTGAATCACTGCCGAAACGCGCAGAATCTTCTTCTGCAAACCGTTGCGGAGTGTTCGGTTGCTTTGGCGGTGGTGGCGGAACCGTACAACGTTCCACATCATCCTCGTTGGTTCGGTTGCACTGGGGGTTCTGTCGCCATCCACTGGGCTGGAGGGGATAGTGGGCCTTCTTGTTCCCTTCTAGACAGAGGGCAGGGGTTTGTTGCGGTGGAGTGGGGTCCCCTGGCGATTGTGGGCTGCTACATTTCTCCCAATGTGTCCCTCGCCGACTACGAGGCATACCTGGATGGAGTGTCCAGTTGCATACGATGCAAATGTCTACCTCGTCAGGTGCTTGTTTTAGGTGGCTTCAATGCCCACTCCAGGGTATGGGGGAATAACCGGGATGGGCCAAAGGGAGAGGCATTGCAGGATTGGGCGGCTGCACTTGATCTCCGACTCCTAAATCAGGGGTCAGTCAGCACTTGTGTTCGGTGGCAGGGAGAGTCGGTCGTTGACTTAACATGGGCGACTCCTTCTGTCTTCGACATGGTCTCAGAGTGGAGAGTGGCGGAAGAAATGGTCACATTATCTGACCATCGCCACATTATTTTCAGTGTGGCTTTCCGCCCTCCTATTCGCTCCAGCCGTTCAGATATTGGCCCACAATCGCGGCGATGGGCGCTTAAACATATCAACCGAGACCTGTTTATGGCAGCTGCAATTGCCGCGGCATGGTCCGGGAATTCGGAAACCTCGCCTGCTCCAGAATTAGAGGCGGCCTGGTTCCGGGACACTATGACCTCAATATGTGACGTCGCTATGCCTCGGGCCAGGTTTATCAGGCATCGTTCGGTGTACTGGTGGTCGGCGGACATTGCCCACTTGCGTGAGATATGTTTGCAGTCCAGACGCCGGTATACGCGAACTCGACGTAGACGCCGAGCTACAGTAGAAGAGACGACTGGAGCATACGTAGCCTATCGAGCGGCTACTAAAGCACTCCAAAATGCTATTACGAATGCGAAGTCTAAGTCCTGGAGTGAACTCCTAGTGGGGCTGGACAGAGATCCATGGGGGCGACCTTACAAGGTTGTAATGAGGAAACTTCGTCCGTGGGTCCCCCCACTGACGGAAACCCTGGACCCGGACTTCATGGGAAGAGTTGTCGATACACTTTTCCCAGCGGTCCGGGACAGTCACTCGGGGCCTTCAACTCTGCCGGATTGGTCCGATGAGTTGGAGGTGACGGAGGGGGAGTTAGATCGAGCCATTGGCCGCCTGAAGGCAAGAAATTCCGCTCCAGGACCAGATGGTATTCCCGGTCGGGCGTGGGTGTGGGCTCTGCCCGTACTAGGGGACCGCCTCAGGCGGCTGTTTAACAGCTGCCTGCGTTTTGGGTTATTCCCCACTGACTGGAAAGAGGCTGGATTGGTCCTCATAAAGAAGGAAGGCAGGACTGCAGATTCTCCCTCGGCATACCGTCCTATTTGCTTGCTCGACGAGGCTTCTAAGTTATTCGAAAGAATACTTGCAGAACGCCTAAACGTGCACCTGTCGCATGTTGGTCCAAACCTCGCTGAAGTGCAGTTTGGCTTCCGTCAGCGGCGATCAACGGTCGATGCGATTCTTCGCGTTCGCTTGCTGTCGGAGCAGGTAATATCTCAGGGTGGGGTGGCATTGGCGATAAGTCTTGATATCGTCAATGCTTTTAACTCCCTACCCTGGACTGCAATAAGAGAGGCACTCGTATATCACGATGTGCCTCCTTACCTGCGGGGTATCATTGCGGCGTACTTATGTGACAGGCGCATCCGATTCGTGGGCAGAGATGGTAATGTCCACTACAGGGAGATAGAATGTGGGGTTCCACAGGGATCGGTTCTTGGCCCACTCCTGTGGAACCTTGCATATGATGTTGTTTTGCGTGTCGTACTTCCCGCTGGTGTCAACGTTATCTGCTATGCAGACGACACATTAGTGTTGACCACGGGGGACACCTTCGAGAGTACCATCCGGCTTGCTGAGCTCGGGTTGGCAAAAGTTGTGGCGGGAATCTCTGCCATTGGTCTGCAGATAGCACCCCACAAGACCGAGGCCATATGGCTTCATAAATTACCACGAACTAGAGAACCACCAAGCTGGTCTGTTCGGGTTGGTGACGTGCAGGTCCAGGTGGGTCGGAGTATGAAATACCTCGGCCTCACCCTAGACAGTCGCTGGAACTTTGGGGACCATTTCGACTGCCTCACTCCCCGAATTGAGAGGGCCGTAGGTGCTTTGCACGGATTGCTTCCAAATCTTGGGGGACCCCGGGAGGAGGTTCGCCGCCTCTATGCTGGTGTTGTTCGGTCGATGGCGCTTTATGGGGCGCCTGTTTGGTCACACAGGTTATCGGGCGTCCGTCGCTGCAGGGCTAAGTTTAATAGTCTGCAGCGCAAAGTGGCCATCAGAATAGCTAGAGGATACCGCACTATTTCGTTTGAGGCGGCAACTATCCTGGCGCGATTTCCGCCCTTGGACATTCTGGCGGATATGGACGCGAAGGTCTATGACCAAATTCGCGTACTTCGTCAGAGTGGTGAAAACGCGCCTTCAGGGGTGTTGGAATTCGTCCGCCGACGGGAACGGCAACGGGCCCTTGAACGATGGCGCGAGCGGCTGCAGGAGCCACACCATGCACGCAAACGGGTAGTTGAAGCCATATTGCCGTATTTTGATACCTGGCTGGCCAGAAGTGAGCGCATCACCTACCGACTTACACAGGTATTCACCGGGCACGGCTGCTTCGGTGAATATCTGTGTAGGATCGGGCGAGAGGCTACAGCGAGTTGCTACCACTGCGGGGGGGATCGAGACACCGCACAACATACGCTTGAAGAGTGCCCTGCCTGGAACTCCGAGCGGCGGGTCTTAATTAGCCAGATCGGAGTAGATCTATCTCTGCCGGCAGTGGTGTCGGCCATGTTGGCGGAGACGTCGGCTTGGAGGGCTGTTGCCTCCTTCTGCGAGACTGTGTTGGTCCAGAAGGAGGCAGCAGAGCGAGATCGAGAGAGGGCCGATCCCGCTCGGAGACGCAGGCGCCGAAGAGATATTCGCCTCGGCGCCCAGTCCGGCACATAGCTGGGCTTCGTGCCTTGCCCCCCTCTCTGTAATCCTACAGAAAAACAGGGGGGCCCCCGGGGTCGTGGGTGTATGAAGTGGGGACTTTATGCATCCATCAAACGACCCCCGGGAAGGCGACAGTGCGTGGTGGCCACGCACTGTCGGATACAGTGAGGGCTTTGGAGGAAGCAAGTTTCCTCTCGAGACGAGCTTCAGCAACGCACGGAGGGATCCCGGTGCGTTCCACTGGAGATCCCGGGTTCCCTCCATTATGTGCTGAGGGCGGCCACCGTGGGGTTTTAGCCGGTGTGAGTCCGGCATGCCCCTCCGCTCTCCCCAGGGTGGAGGAAGTCCATAAGGATGTCCCCACGAAAAAAAAAAAAAAAAAAAAAAAAAGGTATCTGCATTCCCAACAGGTCCTACAATACATGGTTGTAATGGCACTAAGCCAAAAAAATACAAAACAAACAAAAAGTTACAATAATATGTTATATTTTCACATTTATTTAACACATAAAACTCATATTAATTAAACATCTAATACCTACATACAAAATGGAACTTTCTTTTATTAGAAATTATCACTTATCATTATGTTTTACATTTATAAATATACTAGCGGCCCGGTACGTGCTTCGCTACGTATAATGCATAGTAATAAAAAAATGATTACTAAGTGCATTTATTCAAACAAAAAATATTTCAAATTGCTAAAAAATGTCGATTTTACACTATTTAAAAACTTTTTTTAAATTTTCTCTACGTACAAACCTTCCCTGGACTTCCACGAATAATTCAAGACCAAAATTAGCCAAATCGGTAAAGGCGTTGTTGAGTTATAACATTATAACGAAAGTGGCATTGATTTTTATATATATAGATAAATATATTCAAAGCTTCGATATCAAATGATTCGGTATTTTTATTATCTAGGCAACCGTAGATACTGGAAGATATAATTTGCACGGAAATTATCACCGGACTACCAAACAGGGCGATATATTTGGCTGTACACATAAGTACGAGGCTCTGGTCCTGTCTGGTCTGGTCTAGCACCTTAATATTACAAGCATCCAAATATTAAGATGCTAAAATGCCAACCGTCTTAATGTTCAGAGGGTTCTAAGGTACGCTATTACAGAACACTAAATTTTCAGATTGATAGGTTGGTTGGCGTGGTTGGTAGAATCTTGCCTTTCACGACGCAGGTCGTGGTTTCGATTCCCACCTAGGACAGATATTTGTGCGCATGAACATGTCTGTTTTTCCTGAGTCTGGGTGTTATTATCTATATAAATATGTATTTATAAAAAAGTAGTAGATATATTTAATTATATCAGGGATCAGATGGCCGTGTGTAAGAAATGTCCCAGGATATTATTATTACCAATTTAATTATGACGGGCCAGTTGGCGGATGTTTGCCTTTAACGCCGCAGGTCGTGGGTTCGATTCCCACCCAGGACCAATATTTGTGCATGTGCATTACCATGTCTGTTCGTCAGGTGTCTGGGTGTAATTTTCAATATAAGTAGATACGTACAAATGTATTTGCAACGAAAAGAAATATTTCTATATTTATATTTATTATTAATGAAAGAATGATTTCTATAATAGGTACAAGCTCGACTTAATTTGGGGTCAGGTAGCAGATTTTATAAATAAAACTCTGAACATGAAAACGACTTTTCTACTCACTTTTGTTCGAGTTTTATAGTTCACATAGTTTTCTCTAGATTCGATTTATGTGTAGTCTTCGAACGCAAATAACTGAATGTCTCACTCGTCCTTAAATTTTAAAATAGATAATTATATATATATATATATGTATTAGTATACAAAAGAATCTAGTAGACATATGAAATATGATCGATGAAACAACCTGACGAAATTTCTACCGAAACAAAGGTTCCTCTTTTAAACACTACTTGTTCATGAAAGTAATCGGATTTTGCTTACGATGAAATAATTCGAGCATTGTTGTGATTGACTTATCTAAGCTATCGCGTATCTACAAACATTGACATTCCAAGATTTCCATTAGGTAGATAATTATAATCATATTTGCGACACTGCAGGAACACTTTAGTCATTTGTTATCAAACGCAATAAATCGACAGGAGAACCAATTGTAGGTACAGACGCCAGCACATCAAGCTACCCCAATCTGTCAAATTTCCCCAATTGAAAGTGAACCTTATGCTTTAGTGATAAAGTTGAAAATCTATAGAAGAAATTAGACAGATAGGGGTAGCTTGATGTGCTGGCGTCTGTACATTAAATACCTACTATATTAACTATTAATATAGACGGGCCTGTGGCGTGGTTCGTAAATGCTTTCTTCGCACGCCGCAGGTCGTGGGTTCCATTCCCACCTGGGACAGATATATTTGTGTGCATAAACATGTCTGTTTGTCCTGAGTCTGGGTGTAATGATCTATATAAGTATGTATTTACAAAAGAAAAGTAATATATCAGTGGTCTGGTTTCAGATAACCGTGTGTGAATGATGTCATAAGATATTTATTATATCTATGAAGATTATAGGTAGAAGATAATAAGCTAATAATATTGTGCCTATGTTTATAAGGTACACCTAATAGGGAAGGATTGATTACAGACTACATGTTTCGCAGCCGTGGTAACTTCACGCTTGAGGAGCTGTCTCCTAATCTCCCCCCTGAATACGTAGGAAAACGCCTACTTTTGTATTCCTTGATATAGCTGGCGAGTCTTTTACACACATGAGCGCATAATCAGTCGACAAGTTTTAACGTGTCGCTTATCTTTCCTCAGTAATTTGCGCTACAAGTTGCACAACTTAGATGCCCGTCCCTTTCATAAGAACTATATTAGAAAGAAATGCAATGATATCAAAATAAGTTTACTTAGTTGGCACTTGGCAATATATAATGGGGGGCAATACCCACTTAGTAACTTTAGTTAAGTATAAACCAAGCCTATCAAACCGTAACTAGAAAATCCATCCATGCTTGGCTAATCAACTCTTCGAGATCTAAGTTCGACACGGTGCCTGAGTGAATAGGACCTTGATATATTTGTTTAACTCAATGGAAGGAATAGGATACAATACAATACAAAAAGGAGCGTTAAGCAGTGCTTTAAATTTTACCTTTCGTAGTCTCTTACAGGTTTTTATTAAGCCTACCACGGGCACCAGCTCTCATAAAGTATATTTGACTTAATTAAATCCTTTACGTACTGTTATTGCTAACCTACTTGTGTAAACTTTATGAGAGAAATAAATGATCTTATTATTATTTTTTTATCTTCTCCAACCATCCAGAAAGCACAGTCAAGTTCTCAATTCGCTGTAAAGGATTCAATATAATGGCAGGTAATTATAGGAGCTATAATTACCTCCTATTATTTTCAATCACAAATTATAATGTCATTTTTGTCGGACCTGTCCAGATAAGAGAAAACGCCACTGCAGCACATATATATGTACATCCAAACCAACTTTTATACCTAATCTTACTTAATGGCGTGGTTAAGAAAATTCTAAACTGAATTTTCGACAAGCCGGCAAAATAGTCATAGTTGAAAAAATGCACAAATATAGATACAAATGGCGTTCAAAGGCATATCGAGCATTCACATATAGTTTAATAGGGTAGTAAAGTATGTCATCATTGTCATTGATAAGCGATATTTCCTCGACGATATTGCCACATGGCATATTATTGCATATGTGTAACTAATATGTACTTCCCTACCTACCGTACACATAGCAAATAAACCCATACAACTTCCGCATGTGGAGGTACAATACACCTGTGGTGTACAATATTCTACAAATTAATGCGACATGCAATAGAGGCTTGCCAGTCTAGAGAAGAAAGCTTTTTGTAGGTATTTGTATTAAGATGTAGCTATCAAGTTCCGGCTTGGCTTGTTTAAATGTAATAGGTCGTTAGACATAACCAATGTATTCGTAATTTTATTGCAGAATACAGAAATAGTTATACATTTTTTAACTTTCGCGTAGCAGGATTATACAACATTGTTTAGGTATTATAACGCGACTACCTACAGGTTCTTCTAAACCTATATCAGGCACCAGGTCATAAAACAGGTTGCATACTTTCATAATTCTATGTACAAACGCCAGCACATTAAGCTACCCCAATATGTCTAATTTCTCCAATAGAAAGTGAACCTTATATTTATGTGATAAGTTGAAAATCTATAAAAGAAATTGGACAGATTGGGGTAGTTGGATGTTGTTGTGTTAATGTATCCAACTTATTTGTTATGAAAAAATAAATACTTTTTATTACAATTTTTATTAACCTATTAATTATAATCTATTATGATTATTAATTATTATTGTTATTTTCCCGACATTTCGAACAAGACGCATTGAACGTGGTCACGGGGTGGCCCCTGGTTAGTCAGTTATAATTCCTGTAAACAATGTTGTTTAATAGAAATAATTAGTTCAATTTCATCAAATTAGGTTAATAAATTTTATTGATTCTGTAAATAGGATATATTGCCACAAATTTAGTATTGCGACCAAATTCGGCTTACTTAATAAATGCAATTAAAAAGGCGCTCATCATAACTATAACAATAAAATATTTTAAAAGACTGTAAGATAAAAATAACATGTTAATTATACTATAAACTCTAACAGAGAACATACATTGCATTTAATGTCATTACTTTGTTCGTACATAGCTTAAAACGTTGGTATACATCATAATACTTAAACTAAGTTTAAAACTAAGCATCTGAAATAAACTTAACATTCCATAAAATACAATTACAATCTCAAATTGTTTAAAACAGAGGCAGCTTGTTCAATTTACAAAATATAAAGGCAGTGGAACATATTTGTTTCCTAATACTTTAAATTTTTTATACGTTGTTGGGGGTATGTGGAGTACTGGGGGTATTTGGAGTAGTGGGGGTATTTGGAGTACAGGGGCTTTGGGTCGTATGGGATGCATTTCTATCTGGTAGCGGTGGGAGATTATATGATTTTCCATCTGGAGTCATCCAACATGTTGGTGGATCATGATTATGTCGACCAATGATTTCTGTGACTTTTCCAGCATTATTTATCCGTAGTTTTGCAGGGCAACATCTACTGAAAAAATACCAGCAGTACCATAGTTGACTCCCATATGCCTTCTTATACATGAACCGGAATGTGTGGTTCTGGTATATAAACAATTTTGAGTTCCCCCTTGTGTTGATAAATATACCTGAAAACAAAATAGTGTTTGTAACTCATACATAAATTAGGTAGTTATGGCTTACACTGAGAGGAAGGAAAATAAAACAATATTACGTATATTATTATTTTATTAAGTTAATCACTAAATAATTGTATTTTTAAACTCAAAGTGCAGACTAGGAAATGAAAAACATAAGATGACTCTTGTGATTTGTAGTAGGATTAGTAATCTTTAATAAATGAAATATTTATTAAAGATTAAAGACAAATTAAAGATCAAAGACAATATGTATTAAAAATATTAGACTTAAACTAGATAATTAAACTTAAACATAATCTCTTGACAATAACTTGATAGGAGCTAGCTAAATATCATTGCTGTTATAAAATAAATTTTATAAATGTTTTAATACAATCAATACAATGTGTACCTAAATATCTATGTTACTAGAAATACTAATGTGTACAACTATGGTACCACAAACATGTTCTGACTATTTACAAGTGCTTTTTTAAAGTCTTCGTGAATAAAACCTTTTATTATTTTATTTATTTAGGTATCAACACACAATGAAAAAAATGCTTGGAGACTTATTGATTTCAGAGACCTGTACCTTAGTGCCAATAGTCAGCCAGCTAACACTTTATAACATGTTGATAGCTATGACTAGCCAAGCAAAACAATTGGTGACAAAAGGCAGTGCCTACAGGCAGCATGTCTTCTGAACTAATTGTTACCAGACCTCACACCTAACCCTTATATACCACATAGCACAGTAATTTATTCACATATGATAAATTACCCATTACCTACTTACCAATTACTACATATTCACTGGTGGCATATATGTACAACATTACAGTCTTTTATCTACAGTTTTATTATCATGAGAATATGCAAATAATTAATGAATGGACATCTATTAAAATTATCTAGTGGTCATGGTCAATGGTTTGCTGTCACAAACCTAATGGAAAAACAGCAAATAGGTACTAAACTTTAGCTATTGTAGTAACAAAACTACACTGAATTGCAATTATTTCACATAAAGTTTTAAGTAAAATGATGTCAAGCCATTAATTAGATCCACAAATTGACACATTTTTTCTTTGACACTTTTATAAGTATCTGGTGTTTCATTGCCTTTAAAGCTAGCATTGTCTTTTCATAATATTAATTACAAATATTGATTGAATTGACTACACATGTAGCGCAGTGGCTAAGACAGTGGCCTCACCACTTAGTGTTGCAAGTTCGAGTCCCGTGCTGGTAAACTATTTATGTGACCCATAAATAGTTGTTCTGAGTCTGCATATAATTTGTGTCCATCTATTATATGTTTGTGAAGGACCCCGCAGGGATAGGACACAGGGATAAGTGGTACAATCTAGAGGCAGTTGTCTTTTAAAAAAAATCATATTAGTCTAATTCTAATTTATTTAATGGCATCAGACATTTCCAACACAATTTTACCAAAGTAAAGTACACTCTTTTTAAAGCGGTTACATTTGCTATTTGAAGTAATATTCACCAATTTTAATTAAATGTCATCACACATTACCCACACACAATTTAACCAATGAAAATAAATATACTGGGTGGCATTTTAACAGATATTTGGGATAGTAAATATGTATAAAAAATGTGAATTAAGACACAAATATTTGTGACAGCAAATGCTACACATTAGCTGACAACAGTTTCAGTACATTCTTTAAGAATTTAAGGTAACTTAAAATATAGAATGTTTACTTTCACCAGTTAAATACCTATTGTATCATTTAGTCTTGCAATTAATTTAATATAATGGCAACATCAAAAAAAAATTGTATAGTAATAATACTTTGAACATCTTACTGTTCCGTAACTTAATTCACCAAATGATTGTCATGAAGATTACATTAAGCATAATATGTCTGCATGTACCCTATTTTAAATGATTATTTTTTATTATTGTATTTGTTAAACCCCACACTTGTAAATTATTATTGCAGAGGACTCTACAAACATGCAATTCATGAATACAAAGAGTAACTAATTACAGAACAACTATATATCAATCACACAAAAAGTTATCCTGGGGCTCTACCAGCTAAGTCGCTTAACATCAATCTCTTAAATGGCGATCAAATAAATAAAGGTTAAAAATGATCTAATCAATCGTTACATCGGCTTCCATGAGCACATGTGATGTCATAAATGGTCCGGAATCGATTGTCAACGTTGAAGCAGATGTAAGATTGATTAAGTCATTTTGAACCTATATTTATTTGAACGCCATTTAAGAAATCGATGTTCGATGTCTTAGCTGGTAGAGGCCCTGTGCGGTTAACAAATCTGAATCACAAGGGTGGTCAAGTAGTAGCAGATGCCTCAACTTACTTATGACAAAGTAAATTATTAACAATGTAGTGCGAGTTTATTTTTAATCAAATAGACTAAAAGTAATGTCGGTTGTTACAGAAAATGGTTGTCTGGAAGTGATTACTACAAAGCGATAAGACCGCCAATTGTACCTGTATTTGCTTTTTTGTAAGTCATATATTGTTTCTTTTGGTGCAATAAAGTGGACTCTATCTATCTATCTAGTTCCATTAAATAAAATCATTATGCAAATAGTATTTACAGCCAATTTTAGTTCCTTCTATAAAATATTGTATTCATAACTTACCTACTTATTTCCCCTAGGAGGTGATACTTACAACAACTTTCTTAAAGTCTAATATACAGAGGTATTGGCAATGACAGTAGTTATCATAATTAAGATTATAATTGTGTGAAAATCCACGTGTATTTTAGATACCAAATATCTTTAAAAATACCATCCAGAATATGCCCACTTGATATTGGCAAAATTATGCATAAATTTAGAATGCCATTAAATAAATTTGAATTAAAATAAAAAAATTAATTCAGTATACAGTTCTTGATCATTTATTTCAATATAATTCAACTAATTGCAATATAACATGATATTTATGACCATTAATTTTCTACAGAATATTTACATTGACATTTTCTGTATTGACATTTATACAGAATGTTAATTTGATCGCCCAATTGCATGATTTTATGGAAAGTTAAGGCTAATATTACATTTGTGTGTATATACTTAAAAATACTCAACCTTGGGACAATCTTGAGACACACAAGAAATGATAATATGTTAAGTATTTGCTTTTTTGTAAGTCATATATTGTTTCTTTTGGTGCAATAAAGTGGACTATTTATCTAGTTCCATGGAATAAAATCATTATGCAAATAGTATTTACAGCCAATTTTAGGTCTACGAAATATTGTATTCATAACTTCCCTACTTATTTGCCCTAGGAGGTGATCATAATACTTACAACAACTTTCTTCAAGTCTAATACACAGAGGTATTGGCAATGATAGTAGTTTTCATAATTAAGATTATAATTATGTGAAACACCATGTGTATTTTAAATACTATACCAAATATCTTTAAAAATACCATCCAGAATATGCCCACTCGATATTAGCAAAATTAAATAATAGATTTAGAATGCCATTAAATAAATTTGAATTAAAATAAAAAATTAATTCAGTATACAGTTCTTGATAATTTATTTCAATATAATTCAACTAATTGCAATATAACAGGATATTCATGACCATTAAATTTCTACAGAATATTTACATTGACATTTTCTGTATTGACATTTGACAGATAATGTTAATTTGATAGCCCAATTGCATTATTTTATGGAAAGTTAAGGTTAATATTACATTAGTGTGTATATACTTAAAAATACTCAACCTTGGGACAATCTTGAGACAAGAAATGATAATATGTTAAGAGGCACATTCCAGACACAAAAATTAAAAAATGGAGTCAGCTATATGTTGGTAGTTTCAGCTGATGGGTAATAGATCCTTAATAATTATTGATCATTGAAATGTTGGTGTGCAAGTATTGTGACAACTGGAAGTTTCTGTCTACCCCTTTGGGAAACAGGCGTGAATTTACGTATGTATGAAATCTTATTAAGGACTTAAGTCTCAGATATACTGACTCATGTTTAATCACTAATGACTTCGTAGAAATCTGAGACAAACAACATTAAAATTAACAAAGGTCCTCCCCAAGGATCATCTTAGGGGGATTACAGTAATTGTAAAATTACCTTCATAGTGCTCAAAGAAAAGTGCCAGTTCTCTCGTAGATGTACTATGTAATACTACTATTCATCTGTGTGTTTTCATTGTTTAACTGTTGTGTCCAGAATGTAGCTCCTATTATAGCAGAAAGGCAATGGTCCCAATTGCAACCCAGCCTATTTAAGTGATACTACGTAAAATCTGATATTATAAACACTACAAATTTTATTAATGTCAGTTTTGACTGAAACAAATGACAAAACAAATTATTACAAAAAATTTAATTCTTACGATGTTGAATGTCAGGTTGATAATATTATTTAGTAATATCGCTTAGTCGCTAAGCAAAAAATATTTAGGTAGTCAGAGGTTCAAATGTATCTATTATTGTGTTCAAGAAGGATAACATAATTTAATTCCTAGGTAATTTTGCCAACTCTCTTAGTACGTACACCTTAAATGTAGTGATAACTTAGAATGCATGAAGATTCCCACCTATTAATTACCAAGGTAAATAAACAACACAAAATTAAAACGAGTCTTGTAGAAAATTCTCAAAAGTTTACTTTTACGAACTACTGCATCACTTTGAAACTTTTTGGACCGCTAGAACTTTTATTCAACTAATCACAAACCACTTAGAACACATTTCACTGATTTCACACACATTTTGATCGTTGCATTAATATAATAATACCTACAATACAATCCGTTAAACATATCAGAAAACGAAATTAATTTGCTCGCTGTTTTCTTTATGAAACACGTTTGTCAAATTGTCATGTTTGACACTGACAATTAACACTAACAGGCAACGATTCGTTCTGAATAATGATTTTATCACAAGTACACGAAAGTCGCTTTAGGGACACCATCGGACAAGTAACCCTACAGCACATATACGGTATAATTTAACCGACATACAGTATTAAAATATGTGAAATTATTCGTTCATCTTGCAATTTATCTTCCTTGATAGAAATGACGATGATATTCCATAGTCTTAAAGATTTGTTGATAAGTAACGGGGGGCTTAGTTAATGAATAAAAGCTAACATGCTCTCCCAAATTTCGCAAAAACATGTTGAGGTCCATGAGTCAATGTATAATAGACATGTCACTAAGCTTAATTTATCAACCTTTTAATTCAAGCTTACATACTCGGTCCTCACTAGTATTGCACATTATTTGAAATAACACAAATAACATACATTTCTTTAAAATATACATAATATTTAAATAAAATAAAATAAAGAAGGTTTTTATTCACGTAGACGTAAATAGTCAGAACATGTTCGTAGTAATATATAATTAATTTATAATTGTTTCTAGGTACATATAGTACCTAGAAATAATTGTAGGAAATAATTATATAATTAAGTATTGTAAAACGACCTAACAAATCTCAATAACACTGTTACACCACGAAAATAAAATGACAATCTGAAATGGAACGTTGCAATAATAGGGTTGCCTGCCAAAAATAGTGACCAAGCTCATAGATTTTTATTCTGTACACATTACAACAAAAAAATGACAGACGCCAGAAGACGGCATTGATGGCGTGTTTTGTGGCATTTGTTGTGATAAATTGTTTATTTTGTTTAATACTTGTTTATTTAGTCGTTGTTTAAGTGAAATAAGCTATTTAATTAGTTCTGAGTGAACACAAGTGGACGATTCAGTTCATTATTTCGTGAAATAAGTGATGTTGACAAGCGCGCGAACACAGTAGTTACAAATTTTATGAACTTTTTAACTGAGTATTTCATTCTTGTTCAGTGATTTTATATTTTGGTAGAGATAAGCACTGATTGATTGTTTCGGTTTTTATAACGGAATCACTAACAGTTTCCGTTTAATAACAATATGTGTCTCTGAAATTTCGTTAAATTGATTTGATTTCATGTCCTTTAATGTTATGTAGTGTCCAAGCCATGGCATGGGAAATGTCTAACAATGTGTATTTGTTAAAATAAATATTGCCAAATATATTTTGTTTTATTTCTGGATCCCCTCTTAAGTATAAACTTAATTTATGAATAACCTCTTTTGAACACATTTACTAATGAAACATGTATATTTCAGTGGCCAACTTTATACCAACGCGTAAAGGAAGCTTGCTGTTAGTTCATGAAGGCTATGCATTTCGCTTGAAGAACAAACTTGCTTATGGAAAGAAACAATGGTACTGTACATCTCGTACTAAGACAGGATGCACCGTGGATGTTACCACAATAGTACACCGGATGGGAAGTGCTATTAAACGGGTACGTAACAAGCATAATCATCCTGCTCATGGTTTTTATCGCCGAAATGATGGATCTTTTAAAGTAGTGTAATGAATATCCTTGCTTTCTCTATAGAAAGCACATTGTAATTAATATGTTGAGTCTTAATGTGCAGTACAATTAATTATGACCATATCTGGTCCATACCATGAATCTAAACTTATGAATAAATATCATAGACTTTGGCAATCACTGCTGAAGCAAACTATTTTATTACTCAATGATGTGGTAGGTGTGTAATAAATGTATATTGTTAATGTGAAACTATGTACATCAAGTGTTCTAAAATGTATAGATAAAAATGTTTTTAAAAAGCATACACAAAATGTAACATAGTAGTGGAAGAATTAAACAATATATGGAAATATTAATTGTGTAATAAGTAAATAATATTATTGACTCTTCATTCAAAATGCATCAGGTGATTGTTTTTTTGTATGGAAAGTTAATATTTTTTTGTGTATTTTGCATGTTTTATCCACTATTTATGTTATATTATAAATTGTGTATGCTAAATCTCTTAATAACAAGTTCTTTGCTCATTATGTAGTATTTATATTGGACTGATTGTGTTGTAATGACTCGAACTGACTACACAGTATTCTGTGTAACATTATTATATAAGCAATAGACTGATTTTACACTGGGATCAAGTTTTAAACATAGTAATATTATCATTTTTTGTTTATTTTCGAATTTAATGAAACTTACGTAAAGACTGATTATGAATTTTCTACCTCATGCTAAGTATACACATAAATCAATGTATTATTTTAAGTTTATATATTCTAGATTTTAAATTCTATAAAGTAGGTAATTTTTTACCCTGACTGATTTTTATTAATTATTATATTTTATTTTAATAAGTTTTGTGAACAATTTACTGAAGTACCTAATTGCATAAGTATGCTATCTTAGTAAAAGAGCTGCCAGTAATATAACAAAATTGCACAAACAAACTGCAGGGCTATAACTTTTACAAAAACATAGCAAAGCAACAAAACAGACTATTAAAAACCCAATAGCTTTTCTTTCTAATATGCAAACCCTCCGACTTATATTAACTGATTGATTGTGCACATTCCCCTTTTGTTGTCTTTGTCTATGGAAATAAAGTAATTATAGGTGCTTAATATCATCATCAGCCTGATGTTGTCCATGCAGGACATAGCCTGCTCCAAAAGTTTCTATAACATTACCATTTGGAGAGGGTTTCCATAGTCAACTGCAGTTAGGTAGGCCTGACTACCTGGTGTATTCCTTAGTCGCCTTTTACGACACTCTGGGTGGCTCTGTTATTCATTCTAATCTGGAAACACATACTGACTTCAAGCAGAGGCTTATTAACCCAACAAAATGGCTGCTGTTTACTTAGCTTTAGCCCTTTGCAGTTTTCGCCAAGACTGTACCATGATAATTTTATCTATATTTAATAGTTTTAATATGCAATGTGTCAACAAATTGTGTGGGTAAAATTTTACCATCCTATGTGGGAAGTAAATTGTGTAGGACAAATTTTACTATAAAATGTAGAGAATGAATTATGTGGGTAGAATTTTACCATACAATGTGGGAAATAAATAGTGTGGAATAAATTTTGCTATATGTGAAAAATAAATTGTGAATTATTTTTTTATATGTGTAAAATACAGTGTACATGGTCAATAAGCTAAACAACTTGTACATCCATCATGTTTTAGAAATATGGAATACAATTAGTATTTCTTGATCCCAAGTTTATCAATTTCATCAACATGTTGACCTGGGAAGCGTACAATGGACTTATGGCATACCTAAATAATTAGGAAAGTGATCTATTTACAGGTATCCATCACTATTTATGTCACATGTAAAAATGTAATAAGTATCTTTAAGTTTTCGTACTAAGTTTTATGATTTACCTGAAAAGAAATAGAACTACCTCACTGAATTAGTCTTAAAAGCCATTTTTTATTAATTTTTATTATTTTTTTACCATCTAAGAGAATTTTAGTAACTACATATATTCTTAGTTAATAAGTTTATGAATAAGGAACTTTTTACAATAAGCATTAAGACTGAATGAAATACTCATTTACCCACTCAATTTTTGTATCAAACGTTTTTTTTATATGAATAAATGTAACTGAATGTACTTATACATAATTATGTGTCATTGGTTTATTATTTTATTAATTCCCCAATTGAATTGGACCCAATCCTATTTAGACATACGAGGACTGTTTTTTTCTTTGTGGAACCTTTTGTAGGTCCCGCAAATAGGCAGGCGCCGAGGTATTTGGGAGTCCCACAGTTTACCCACTAAAATTACCACGCTGTCCCTACATTCGCCGCAGTCCAGACAGGTACCTGCCCACATCCAACGGGTCCCCCTAATGTCCCTTTCCCACGAGAGGCGTGTGTTGAACACAATTCACCGTCACCTCGGGCCTATTCTGATCGGGGTAGCAGCAAGCCATCCGACGACACCTCTACGAGGACTACCTGTGTAAAAGAATGATGGACTAAAAATGTGACAGTCGAATCAGGTATCAGACAAAAATGCGCAGGACCTGTGAACGTAACTTTGGAGTAAGGCTGGGTGATGACGAACATAAATGAATATATTAGGCTGGGGAAAAAGTCTTTTCGCATTATTTTATGTATGAACTTGTCAAATATAAAATCTCTTTGTCTATACTATTTGTATCGGGCTGGTTTTGGTATCATTGACAGTTGAAATTTTAACGAACATAATTCCAAATTTAGTTTAGGAAAATTTGCGATTTTAATTTGTTTTTCGTACTGTCAAGATGAGTGAATCTACTTAAAAAATGCGATATATTTAATTTTACTACAAAAAAGTTAAAAATGCAACGCAAGCCACGAAAAAAATTTGCGATGTTTATCGACCTAGTGAGAGTAGCACAAACTTGGTTTAAGTGTTTTAAATCCGGAAATTATGATGTCAAAGATGCACGTCGCGCTGGTCGCCCTATGATGGATAAAATGGATGCCATTTGTGGAAAAGTGGGGCATGATCGGCATATCAGTAGGTACGACGTATCTGAAGAACTGGGAATTGACCACAAAACAGTTTTGGCGCATGAAAAAACTGGGATCACCAAAATGCTCGATATTTGGGCACCTCATGGTCTCACTGAAAGAAACCTAATGAACTGTGTAGTTATTTGTGATTCCTTATTACGACGTAATGAAATAACTGGTGATGAAATGACAATCACGTACGACAGGACCGTGCGAAAAACGTCAGTATCATCTTAACACATTGACCTATATGTATCCTACCAAACGCGCAATCCCATAGGTATTGAGAATTTGCTCACTGAGTTGCAGCACCCGCGCTGCAACTCAGTCAATTTTGGCCGGCGCGCCCGCGCGCGTTCTTCACCTCGCGCACAGCCGGACTGGGACAGAGTTTTTATTCGAAACAGCGTGTCTAGTTATACATATAAGTCAATGTCTTAAAATTAAAATTTTTGTTTAAGTATATGTTTTAATCGTCCATATGTATAAATCTATATTATTATGCATTTATATTATATTATGTAGTTAGTAAGTATCGTATTGATATCATTGTATTTTCTATTATGTACCCCGTTTCTATTATGTACATCTTCAATGGCTGTATAAATGATGGTGTCTTTCCCGATTTAATGAAAATAAGTAAGATAATACCCATTTTCAAGGCAGGTTGTTCAAAAATAGGCCTATCTCAATACTGCCAGCTTTAAGTAAAATATTTGAAAAGCTGATGCTCAGCCAAATGTTGTCGCACTTTAACGTGAATGAGATATTGCATAACAAGCAGTTCGGGTTTACAAGGGGCCGCTCTACTCAGGATGCAGGTTGCACATTAATTAGGTCAATATTGGAGGCTTGGGAGGGATCACAGGATGCGCTGGGAATTTTCTGTGATCTCTCTAGGGCTTTCGATTGCGTTGATCATCGTACGCTCGTTGTTAAACTGAAGTACTATGGAATATCTGGCACATCTCTTGATCTTGTGATGTCCTATTTATCGGGGCGACAACAGATGGTTTCGATAGGCGGTGTCACTTCGGCACGTCATCCTGTGAAAATGGGGGTGCCCCAAGGATCTATATTGGGCCCATTTTTATTTCTAGTTTATAGAAATGATCTCCCTTGTCTGGTAGAGAAAGTATCAGACATAGCTTTGTTCGCTGATGATACGTCGCTCATATTTAAAGTAAATAGAAAGGATAAAGATCTTATTGAGCATAATAAAACACTCAGCTTTATATCAGAATGGTTTTCGGCAAATAATCTCTTGTTAAATGCAGGGAAAACTAAATGCATCAGGTTCTCATTGCCGAATGTGACTCAAATTGTACCAACAGTTGCACTTAATGCGAAAATATTAGATTTAGTCCCATCGACCGTATTTCTGGGATTGACACTTGATTCAAAATTGCAATGGGGTCCTCAGATTGAAAAGTTAGCAGGTAAATTAAGTTCGGCTTCCTATGCTGTCTGGAAAATAAGGCAATTGTCAGATGAACAAACTGCTAGATTAGTGTATTTCGCGTACTTTCATAGCATTATGTCGTATGGCATTCTGCTGTGGGGTTCGGCGGCTGACATAGGTACTATTTTTGTATTGCAGAAAAGAGCAGTCAGAGCCATTTATGGTTTAGGCAGTCGCGATTCTTTGCGAAATTTGTTTAAAGAAATAAATATACTTACTGTGCCATCGGAATATATATATCAGAATATAATGTTTGTTAGAAAAAATATTCATAATTATCAAAAGAAAAGTGAACTGCATAATATAAATACTAGGAATAAAAAAAAACTAGCCATGCCAGGCTTTAGAGTAAGCAAAACGAATAAATCATTTTTAGGAAATTGTATTAGGTTTTATAACAAGCTTCCTACTCAAATTACTGATCTGCCTGACACAAGTTTTAAAACACATATTAAACGTATACTTATGGCTAGGGGTTATTACACCACTAAAGAGTACATCGATGACAAAGACGTCTGGCTCTCACTTCCTACCTGCACATTGCTCGCTGAAGATCTTGTATCCATATAGACATGACTGATCTGCTGTGTTACGTGAACTATCTGTAAATGATTGCTATCATATACTTAATTTAAAATTATTGACTCTGTCTCAAAATGAATAATGTTATTGTTTCGAAGTTTTTCTTTTGTATAACTAAATATAATCTAAAATAATAAGCATTCAGACAACCGATCGAGCATATATTGTGTTTGCCTACTAAATAATTACTCTAATTGGACCAAATCCCGTGTTCATGCCCGCTTGAGTATGTTTCGCCGGACCGTCTCAACTGGGTCGTGTTGAAACCGGTAGTAGATGAACCCACTGAGTTTGTTTCGCTGGGTCTTCTCAGTTGGGGCGCATTGGATCCGGTGGTAGCATTAAAGCGCGACCGTCGTTATTAACACAAGGTCCGTCATAATAATAATACCTTTAATATAGACAGAACCATTGACAATATGTAGTAAAAATATTAGACTTAAACTAGATAATTAAACATAATCTCTTGACAATAACTTGATACGAGTTAGCTAAATATCATTTCTGTAATAAAATAAATTTTATAAATTTTTTCATACAAGATGTACTTACATAAATATCTATGTTACTAGAAATAATATCTAATGTATACAACTATATTACTACAAACATGTTCTGACTATTTACAAGCGCTTTTTTAAAGTCTACGTGAATAAAAACCTTTTTTATTTTATTTATTTATTTATTTTATAAATTTAGTATAGGTATATCTATCTATAGTGTAAGTATTCTTTAGTAAAAAAAGTGCATTTATAGGGAGGTCCTGTTGGCATCTAGTGAAACGACGACCGAACCAATTAATGGCATACTATCAATGTATAGTAGATATACCTACAACATAAAACCTTAAAATTAAAAAGTTACTATTCATGTAATTATAAAACTATATAAATAAATGCCTATCAATGATTTAAAATATCATCAAGGTCTCATTTCAATTACAGAATAAAATTATTACTTCCAGCCAAAACCGTAATCGTTGCCCAACCCATAGTAAGACATGACATTCATTTGCCTCAAATGTTACCATCTGGGGCATCTGGACGTACCAAAAGGAAGAAATGTAAATTGTGTTGTAAGATGAATAATAAAAGGGTAGACACAATCTATTGTTGTCCAGATTGCCCAAGGAAACCGGGTCTATGCCTTACATGTTTTCGCAGATATCATAAATATTGATTTATGTATGCCTGTACCTGCTATGTGCGACCTCTAGCTTACAGGTCCCTACCGAGGCTTAACTCAAATTTGTTAAAATTGTAAATTATGAGTCGCATTTAGATTTGTGATATTTGTGCACAAATCGGGAGTTAATTGCGATTTTTTTGCCACGTTTTGTACCGACGTTTCGGATGCGATGTAAAGTCCGTGGGCGCGGTTGACTGCATCTTCGCAGTTAAATCCCGATTAGATTTTTTAATTTATTGGTCTGCTACTTTTGCTTGATGATAGTATTGATTGATTTATGATGTTTTATTAAAGTTGTTAAACACTGATGAGTTAATTTATTGTTAAATAAGATTATTATGACCTTTTTTATTTCGTATACACCCATTAAGGAACACACACCAACTACTTACTCCTACGTTCACCATTCAGGGGCTCTACCGACTTAGTCGCCGAACACTTGCTATTATAAAATAAATCTTATTACAAATTATATCCTACGATCCGTGTACCTAAATATCTATATGTACCTAGAAATAATTATATATTACTACGAACATGTTCTGACTACTTACAAGCCCTTTTTAAAGTCTACGGGAATAAAAACCTTTTCTATTTATTTATTTATATTTATAACATCGATTTCATAAATGGCGTTCAAATAAATAAAGGTTAAAAATGACTTAATCAATCGTTAAATCGGCTGCAACGTTGACAATCGATTCCGGACCATGTATGACGTCACATGTGCTCATGGAACCAGATTTAACGATTCATTAAGTCATTTTTAACCTTTATTTGAACGTCATTTAAGAAATCTATGTTCGGCGACTTAGCCGGTAGAGCCCCTGCGACAGTCATGGACTACAAATAACAATTAATAATTATATTAACGCATTATAATTACTGTTTTATAATTCCATATTAAAATTTAAATAAAAAAGAAACATCAAAATCAATGTTGATGAACTCTGGAAGACATCGTTCAGCGTTCATTTACGGAAACTGTGACTATAATGCTGTTGTACCTATGTATGTAAAACTTACATTTAAGAAGTGTATCCCATATAAATAGAATTTCAAAAATGTAATTTACGCCAATCGCCGTTATCTGCCTATGGAATCTGAAACGAAAGAATTAAGTACACGTCGTTCCTCTTTAGAAATGCTAATTCAACTTAAGCTGCAAGTTACTTCAAACTGAAGGTATTTTTTTAAATTTGATTGATTAGTCTGCTACTAAAGCGCGATGTTCAGAGATAAGTTTGATTTCTAAACTCAGACCTTAATTTACCTCAGTAGACTAATAGCTAAATGAAATTTCAACTAAGTACCGCGCCAGCGGGACTCAAGGCAGTTGCTCACATGAAAGGGAGGTTCAGGTTTTGAAGCCGTTATTGTTCAACTGTCGCTTAATATTAAGACGCCGGGATCGAGGTCGAGCGCAAACAGGACACTTCAATCAGAAAACCTAGATATTGACCTCACACTACTCTAGAGATATCTTCCTAAAGAAGACATTCCTTGTACAGTCAACAGCAAAAGTAGATGATCAAAGTCGGATATTCAATACTAATTATCATAAATTGTGACAAATTAGTGTGGTGGTGAAGAGTATCTAGTTGAAGGTGTGCGTGAGTTTTAAGTGTAAAAAATATTAACTAGTGAAAACTGCCGCCCAAACTAAAAACTCAGGTCCGATTTTGATCATCTACTTATGCTGTTGACTGTACCATTTCCTTTGGATTATATCATTTTTTCCCATGATTGTGGCAGTACTTACTTATCGTATGGGCAGTGGTTACCCTAGTGTGACAGTTGTTCAAGCCGCCCAGTAGGCCTCTGACATGGCTTCGACTGTTGCCTAACGGCTACAACCGGGACCGACAGCTTAACGTGCCCTCCGCAGATGTGCGTGTCCCCAGCTTCCTCATTGTTATAATCGAAATTCTAAGTATGCCATATTTTAAAGCATAATTTGAGCAATTTAAAGTTTCAGGTGAGAGACTTTTCTTTATTGGTGTATGTGATGTCTTTAATAGCACACTGTCTTTTAATATTTTTTACCAACGTGTTGCAGTAGTTTCGGTATCTTTTGAATGTGACTCTGAGGACTTCATTGTTCGGTGACTTTTTTAGGGTTTTGTACATACGATCTCTATTTCTTATACACCGTAATAAGCCAGTAGTGATCCAGGGCTTAAGGATTCTATGACGGTGTGGAACTGTATATGTGTAGGAGCTCAGACTAATAGCTGTAGAGAGAGAAGTCATAAAGTGTGTATAAGCATCGTTTCCATCCGAATATTGGTATATACCTGAGTAATCTATAGATTTAATATGTTTTTCTAGAAGGGCGTAGTCAATCTTTGTTTTTGTAGTTTTAATAACATTATGCTTAAACGTTTTACTTAGACATAGCATAACTGCGTTCTGATCAGTAACAGTAGATTTAAGTACTAATACTACTTTTGCAGTTGGTTTTTAATATGACGTGATCAAGACAAGTTTTGCTATGTGTTATGTATGTGTGAGCTGGAGGCAAACCATGGGTGGCTGTTAGATTTAAATATTCCGGGGCTTTATGATCTTTACTATCATCAACAATATCTATATTCATGTCTCCGATAAGTATAATATTAGTATACTTAGAGTAGGTTGTTAAAATACGATCGAGAGACTCCAGAAAGTTAGTAAGATCTTTAAAAGCTGGGGACCTATAAATTGCTACTATGCAAGTATCTCTAACAATTGTCATTACAATGCAGTTGGCATCCACAATATCCGGTTCTACAGTTGTGACGTTTGGTATGTCATCTCTTACATATATTACTATGCCATCATTCTGATTTATCTTCCTGGTACTGTGACAATAAGTGTATCCATCTAGTAATGAAATGTTAGGATTCTTAGATAGCCAGCATTCAGTGAGCACTATAATATCCTGGTGAATTTTAACCCTAGTTAATAAGATGAGTAGGCCTGATATATTAGCTGAAATACTTCGGATATTTTGCGTAATCACTTCTTCTTGGTTATCAAGAAGAGTACAACAGCCCTCAGGTATGCAGGTGAAAGAATGGGCCACCCGTAGTCTGTCAATAGAGTTTAGAGTATCATGAAGTGGCTTGAATGTATAGATGAGTTATTGTTATTCTTTTTATTAGTCTAAGTTTAATTTTAGTATAAGTACATATGAGATGGGAATTAATGAGTGTGTACTTTAGGAACAGGTTTTTTAATTTTGAAAAGAATGTTGAAAGTTGTGTGTTTTTGATTACGGTAATGCGTTGAATGATGTGGTTTTGTGTGTAGTTTATGTTTTTGTGTGTGCGAATTCAAGTTTGTGTAGAGCTTATGATGGTTTTTTGCATAAAGTGAAATGAATGTAATGTAAATTCAGCAAGCGTACAATTATTATAAAACATACTAAACTGTGAGTTGTAATAAGATAAATAATCTAAAATAATAATGTAAAACATGCAATAAAGGTAGAAAATATACTTAAAATCTAGTCAGGTCTTCATTTTGAGTTTTGTTAAATCTGCATCACAATTCACACGTATCGGAGGCTGTCCAACATCTTTGCGAAGGTATATATTTCCCCTAGTCGTCCAACAAAAGGAATACCCATTATCTCTAGCAAATTCTCGCGACATGTAAAAGAGCTTTTGTGTCTTTACAGTCAGCGTTTCAGAAACAAAGACAGGTCTCGTTGGGCCTGGAATATGCAAGTGGGAAGTGTTTAATTTTGCATCTTTGGGCTTTTCCTTATTGAAATCCTTGACTGCTCTTAGGATTTCGTCCTTTGTCAAATTGCTGCAGAATTCGACAAAAAGTGGTTTGATAGTCTCTTTGCTCGAATTTGCTCTATATATGTCCTTGATGTGGGTTTCTAGAAGGGGAACATCAATCGATTTTGCCAAGGATTTTACTACTTCACACATTTCCTGTTTACTTTCTGGTTTTTTATCGTTCTTTGATATTTTGGGAACATTACGAAATTCTAATCCTGTAGATCTGCTTTTACGTTCTAGGATGTCTAACTTTTCTTCTAACATATGTATCTTTTTTCTATCTTCTGCCTTTTCCTCCTCCAGTTGTTGTATTTTTTTTAGTATATCATCGTATTTGTCCGACATATGCTGAAGACTTGCCTATAGTTCGGTGTTTTGCTGTTTAATTGATTGAAATTGTTGTTCCACGGAAGTTGATAATTTTGAGCAGAGGTCACGCATTTCAATTTTCAGCTCCTTGATGTCCTCATCTGTCTCCTGCTTTTTTACGCGTACACTAACGTTGGTGCTAGGTGTTGGTGGTTAGGGTTTATATAAAAGTAACTACTTAGATATATCTTTTGGAAAAAAGTAGTACTGTATTTTTAATATACTTTTATCATTGTTTTCAGAATACTTAATATGCATGTAAATTGTATAGAAAAAATCCTGAGCAACTCACTATTTTTAATAAAACATTTTCTCCCAGATGTGTATACACTGTAATGTTGGATACTCAGAATGGTTAACGTACGATGATTTGGAAGTAAGTATCGAGAAACAAAATGGTAAAACTATGGTATTACCACATTAAATTAAATTTAAAATTTGTTAGGGTTATTTATTAAATATAAAATAAAAGATGTCAAAAGAGTATTAAGAACTGATGATCAATCGTAATATGTATGTAATTAAAAGTTGATAGATGTGAAAATTGTAATTGAACAATTTAATTCCTTTTATGAAATATACCGTTATAAATGTTGTTTTAATAAGTAATACCTTAAATATTTGTCTCTGAATTATAAGTCTGTTTATAATAAGTCGAAACTGATTGAGGCAAAAAGCTCTGGTGCACAAGCAGGATTATTAGGTATATTATACCGTCTACTGACCTGTGATTGTGTACGTAAATACCCATAAAATATTAATAATAAAACTATGATAATTGAACGGTTTTCGTTACGAATCCATGTTGTTAAATAAAGCTATTCCAATTAAAATGTCTTTATATTATTACATAGCAAAGTAAAAATGAATGATAATTTAGACCGAGACACAGAACAAATAATCGTGTTCATGATATAACGACTTGTCCTGAGTGTGAATCGAATCCACGACCTCTGGCTTAGCCGTCATGGTCACTAACGACTAGACCAATAGACAAGTCACTGTGGTTACTTGCTTAAACTGAGTCGCATACTTGGAGTGGCACCATCACTCTACATAAGTCCGCAGCCAGAAACAACACTATCTCGGCAGTGATATGTTACCGATGGTAATCAATGATTGCCAGAGCTCATTAGGGGGAAACAGAAATAGCTATGCTAGCGACAGAGAAGACTTTGTTTTGGTAGCTAGCATAGTTGGTAGCATGCGACAGAGCTTTGTCCTCTGTATTGTACACAATGTCAAAGACATGAACTTGACTATGGGTGGCGTGGTGGTTATTATTTTTCATCAGGTGAGCCACAACCTCGTCTGGCACCTTTGGAAATATAAAAACAATAACGAATAAGTAGTCCTACTTTCCAGTCGTTTGTAATAAACAAAACTGTAAAATATAATACTAGTGGACTGTGTGTACGACTAATTTATGCATTATGCCGACGAGAGCCGATTGTACTCGAACAAAAAATCAAACATTTTGTTAGCGCACTAAGAAATTGCTGTTATAGCCGTGCGCGCGCGCTCTATAAGAAGTTCAACCCAACAAGTATTTTATTTACTTCGGCACGCTATAAAATTTTAGGGTAGATAATTTATTTTTGAGTTGTTAATTTATGGTGGAACTATACTTTGTATAGGTACACATAGTTACAATAAATACATATAGTTAATTGATAAGTGTACATACAAGTCAAAATCAAAATGTTTCTCATACATGTAAATGTTAAGAGACAGCAGCTCCTAGTCTAAGAATATTTTCCTTACGTCAGTACAAAAGCTTAAATTATCGAGACCGAATTAAAATAACTCTTATAATGTTAGAGCTAAAGTTCAGACTCGATAGCAATTGTATAATGCACGGAACGGCAACGTCGTGGTTGACCGCTCCCGACCGAATATTTTAAAAATGGTGGCGGGAAAAGCGTATTTGGCTTATAATTTTGAAAGTAAAAGGCCTAGAGATTTGAAATTATGCCTCGTGTGTGCTCCAATTATAACATGTTATTTGATCTTTAAAAGAAAACTGCAACTTATATAGTTATCGTAATTCACCATGTGTAAGCCCGTGTGACGTGTCCCCAGCTTACACATACTTATTGCTTCGTAGCTCAAAAACTATTCGAGCTAAGGTTTTGAAAAATTTGGAGCCTAATACTGCAGTTTTGCTCAGAATTTTGAGGTATAATACATAATCGTAGCTTAAATAATTGCGAAGATACACATGTGTAAGCCAGGGACACGTGTCTCCAGCTCGCACATGGTTTTATTTTATTTATTTATTTTATTTAAAACTTTTGCACATGAAAGTACACAGGCGGACTTAATGCCGTAGGCATTCTCTACCAGTCAACCTTGGGGTGATGCAGAGAAAAACAAGGTAGGTGCACTTTAAAAACGTCTTGTATGGATTATCATTGTAAATATATAATTATGAATAATTACATACAATACTTAAATAAAAACTATAATAGACTAATATATATTTATAAATAAATATACCTAGAGAACAATTAACGATAGAAGAGAGTGCTATTGAGCTGATTCTGCCAACATTTTTTTGGAAATGTGTTCGCGCATTTTCTTTTTAAAAGAAAAACGACTCGTTGCCATCCTGATTTCGGAAGGAAGAGAGTTCCAGAGAAGAATGGATTGAACAAAAAAGGAAGAATGTAGAAAGTCAGTACGATGAGGTGGACATTGAAGTAGACGGTTGTGAGAAGAGCGTAGATTTTTGCTATGAAGATATTGAAATTGAGAAGTCAAATAAGAAGGAGAAGAAGGCGAGTCTAATAGTGAAAATAGGGTAGTTAAGGCTCTCAAGGTTCTGCGCTGCCGAATAGGGAACCACTTTAGTTGAGCTCGGTAGCTACTCACATGGTCATATTTACGAAGATTGAATATGAATCGAATGCAGTTGTTCAGAAGTCGGTCTAGTTTATTGAGGTGATCTGCATTCAGGTCAAAGTAGCACACATCACCATAGTCAATTATGGGAAAGATTAAGGCCTGCACGAGCAATATCTTTGTTTTTTCAGGTAAGAAGTTTTTGAGACGATAAAGACTCCGCAAAACATTTGTCACCCTCAGGCAGACACTATATTTTATGATCGTAGTTTAAATAATATTTGAGTGTGATGGCTAGATTTATTGGCTCTCATTGCTCCAATTATGAGCTAAATTTTTGACTATATTTTAAAACCCTTACATCACAGGTTTTGCCTCAACGGCATGTGTCAGCTGGAGACACGTTTGTCCAGCTTACACACATTTAACAAATCATAGAAACGAAGTTGTGATTGCTCTAATAATATGACTGAAACTTTAAATTGCGCAAATTATGCTTTAAAATATGGCATACTTAGAATTTCGATTATAACAATGAGGAAGCTGGGGACACGCACATCCTCCGCAGCACGGAGACGGTCAAAAATTGAACCACTTTAGTGGTCAACCATCTATGGACTGACCGCGAACCTAGTTGCTTAACCTCGCCGATCACTTGCGGACCGGTGAGAGCATCTAGCTATGAGCGCCTTCTGTGGTAGTATATCCTGTAGACCGGTGTGTTTCATGTAGTTTCCACATCGAAAATAGAATGGACGCTATTTATAAAAAAAAAACTTGTGTGTACTTATGTACACGCGTTAGAAATTATACTTCTTAATATACAACTTGAACATAGTTATCAATTTTCATACCACCTAGAACTAACGTCATGCTGTTATTTTTACGATGCGCGCGCGTCGTAAAACTTCATGCTGTTAATTTTTTTGGTGTCCGTGTGCGCGCGCATCGTAAAAATTCACTCTCATCATTTTTCTCCATCGCGCCAAAAGAAGTATAACTTCAATAACTAAGTATAAAAGTGGATACACCCTAACATTTCCTTAATGTGTAAAACAAGATGGTACACTGTCGTGAAATTCAACCACGTCAGTGGGTAAAGTGTCATTTTTAGTTTCGTAACGTCTACAATTAGACTTTGAGGCTTTCACTGTTTTACCAGACAATAGAGGTGAACGTGGGCTCCAGTCGTCTAGCAATATAAAATTATAAGCTAGATAAGTATCTACTCGCGCCGGAGAGCACCCTGGGTTGTTATTTACGTGAAGATGCACGAGGATAAAACCCACCCTGGTTTTGTTTTTGTTTCACCGGACTTTTGAAATTCGGAATAAAGTATTTGGGTGTTCCCGGCGGCTTAGTAATGATTGATTGGAGTTATCTATTATCCTTGTACCTACTAGTTATCTTTCTATAGGTATAGAGTCAGTTTCTAGTTTAACCAGTTACCTTTTTATCCTAATATTGGTCGGTGCAGCCTAATATAAGTTGCGTGTCCGCCCTACCTAGAAGGCTTGCACCAATCGGACCAAATCAGTAGTTAGACCACGTTTTACATAATCTGACTTTATGTGTTTACCCAAATATTGGTCGGTGCAGAAATAGAATCGGCGACCTATTGGGCGTCCGGCCTACCTAGGCGGCTTACACCGATCGGACCAAATTTGTAGTTAGACCGCGTTTTACGTCATCTGGAATGCGGGTGCCGAATGAGAAGTTTGTCGTAATAACTACAACCACAAACAACAATAATATTTTGCCAAAGAGATACACTAATGAAGCAATTACATACAATTCCCGACCCGGTAAGTTATGGCAACCTTGAAGAAGCGAGCCTTTTTTAAAGGCCGGCAACGCACTTGCAGATCCTCTGGTGTTGCGAGTGTCCATGGGCAGTGGTCACTTACCATCAGGTGACCCAATTGCCGTTTGCCTAGCTATTATTAAAAAAAAAACTTGAGAGGTGTCAAGGGACACCCGGATGGAACGAAGTTATTTCTTATTATTTATTATGTACAAAAAACCTGTATACACTCAACAAAAATAATCGTCGCGACACCAATTCAATGCGAAATAGAAATGAAAATATCTGGCTTGCTTTCTATAAGAGAGAGAGAGAGACAGACAGAGAAACATGCGCACGCCGCACTGCTGCAAAAAGTGTCGTGACAACTTTTCGTAAGAATTTATTCCGTCTAGCCCCCTTTCACAACGCGCGATAAGGAACTTCGTTCCAATTTTAGCCAAACCAAAGACCGTGGCCCTATTACACTAAAGTTTTTAATTATGTTACCAGCAGTGTAACCAAATGTCATTAATTTAAATCAAAGAAATGTTATAATAAATGTTTTCGTTTTTGAATGACGGTGTAAAAAAAATGAATATAAGAAATATATCAAGCATATTCAATTACTTTATTAAAATAATATGAATGTTATAATATATTACTATCTTATTAACTAAGAGTTAACTCTCATAAAGGCACCTTAATATTTATCGGGAAGTACTAATAACATAACTAAACAACGTTTAACATTAATAGTGTGAGTTTTATTAAAAAAAACGCAGCAATTTCTTTTCTCTCCACATTCCTAGGTACTTAATAATATGACGTAAGCGTTAGCTAAATTAGTATAAATAAACATTTAAACATTCGAAAAATATTGGTCAATAATTTGTTCAGCTCTTTGGAGCCAATTTCACAGTTAAAATTAAACGCGATCACTTGACGCTAAACTCGGTTCCGCTTCCTGTAACTGAGTTTAGCGTCCAATGATCACGTTATATATTAACGGTGAAATCGGCTCTTAGATAGATTGAGCATAAAGTAGTTGTCTCACACTATGGCGTCTATAACAGCTATATTGTGTGTGCTACACATTGCTGGTAACGTCAATATCATAACGTGCGCTCTAAGGCACGGAGTAAATAATTATTACAAATTTTAAATATTTGACTACAGTGATTTAACTTTAATCGGTCATTAATATTGACGTAACCGGTAATGTGTAGCGCCGCGTAACGAAATACTACAGCAGTGTCAGAAGGCATTTAACTTTGTATACAATTTACCTACATCTTACAGTATAAAAACAAGAAAAAACAAAACAACTACTTCCGTTTATTTTAAGAATTAAATAATATAGGTATTTTTTAAGTTATTCTTACATATAAACATTTTAGTTTCAAACCATTTTAACTTTAAATATCTGATTTGTAAAAAACATAGGAGTATACATACAAGTACATGGTCTTAAACTAAATTAGTTAAGTTAAACTTTACATAAATGCTAAGTATCCTTAACAAAAAAATTGAAAAAAAAGTTGTCGCTCATAGCCTAAACTAATTCGGAAACGATTTATAAGGTTAAGCAATTAGCCGCGGAACCATTCTATAAATGAGTGAACCTCAAAGTGGTTTAATTTCTGAGCGACGCGACGCCGTGCTTTAGAGTGCACGTTAAGCTGTCGGTCCCGGTTGTAGTCATTAAATGTTGGCCTACTGGCATCCGTCATCTATCGTGTAACAATATTTAATATAATTTTTGTCATTACATACAAAAATTATATTAAATATTGTTAGTAGGGTAGCTAATATTGATGGATAAAACGAGTTAGGTTATAAATTCGACTGTACCTATTTTGTTGTTTTTATATTACTCGAATACGAGACTCCGTTGTTTGTTAATCGATTTGAACATAATTTTATTGATAAATGGTTCCGTAATCTTCTTACTTATCGTATGTGCAGTTGTTACCATGGTTTCATTATTATCTTTGCCGCTCTACTGTACCTGATGCTCGGTCGGACGATAATATATAAAAGTTACGTATTTTTGTTTAAATTTTATTACAGTTGCTCTATTTACATAACTTAACTGCCCACCGCTTTTCTTCAAGCGATTGGACTGGGCGTACAATAGAAATAATCCTTTTCGTAGGAAATCCAATGGAAGCCAACAGATTCACTTCATCAGTCAGGTCAGGTCTCATTTTACGGCAAAATCAAAAATGATTTTGTCTAAAATTTTATACCCACTGCTACTTAAAGATTCCATGATAACTATTAGCAAATTTCAGAAAGTCCAAAAGTAATAATTATTCCGGGATTCATATAAACATACAAAAAAACCATGTAATATTTCAAGATGACGGTTATTTCAAATGGAAATCGCACTTAACAGGGATTCTAACTGAATAATCTTCAGCAGGCAAATGGTTGTGATGTCCCAAAGCCGTTATTATAGCATTCTCGTATGTAGTTAGTATATATGCCCTGCAGTTCTTCACTTTGGAGCAGTACCAGCGCCAACCATTCCTTAGGGGGTACGGGAACCGAGAGTAAGTGTAGTTCTTGTAGAGAATCAATGGTCGACCACGTTTCGACCTTATTTCCAATGCTGAAAGTTACATAATTATAAATAAACTGTGTGACAACATACTTATCATTAAAGTGCAATCTCGAGTAAGGAGTAACTAGTCAACCCTCAATCGTTTGGGATCGTAGGTAACTGAACATTTGTTTATAAATAAAAAATCGCATAAGTACCTACTTCGAGGAACGTAAAATAATTCGCGAAAACAAATACGACGCAGTAGACAGCACTCAGGCTCTCTTGTGGCTACGAGTATAATACGTACAGTAAATCGTATTCGTTTTTATTACTATTTGAAATCGGTGTGCAACCGAAATAGAAGTGTGGCATTTGCTTGTCTTTGCTTTTTCGGCAGGATATTAACATTGGTCCAAATAAAACTACACTTACACAAGCCCGCGCCATTCCGGTCGTAGTGCTAACACTAAAGACCGGAATGGCGCGGGCTTGTGAATAGGTGTTTTTTTATGTGCAGCGAAAAGCTGAGCTTAATACAAAACGCGATGAGCTGAAAGCCCGACAACCCGCGATTATTTAGTACAATTATGTTAATGGGAAACTCACAGTTTACTACAAAGATTGGCTATAGCAGATTGAAGTGGTCGCCATGACCAATATGGACGACAAACATAATTTCTGGAAATTGAATCAAGCCGTTTTGGGAATGGCTTTAATTGGTTACATGTTATTAGTTAGGACTAAGATTTTTGTAGACATTAAAGTCCGCTTTACTGTAAAAAAAATGGGTGAATCTTCTTTATTTTATAAGTGGTCCACTTACAAAGGTGACCTTATAGATATGTAACGATAGTAGACGAAGAGCGTAGGTGCCCAAAAATATATTGATTTGCTTGGACGAGTACATAACTCCTACAAAAAGAATTATTTAACGCTTAGTGTTAACGCTAGTAGTAGCCATTATCTAACACAACTTGAGCTCGGCTCCACTAATTTAATTTTCATGAAAATAATTTCCATTGGGTTCTATGGTTGCAATTCAATTTCTAATACACGGAATAAAAAAAACATAAAAATGTCTAATACTAGGAATAATAAAACATAAAAATCTGCCAAATAACAAATGTATTAAAACTAAATGTTAATAATTCAGATAATAGTTATAAAAATAAATTAAGATACTACAGTTGTTCATTCTTATTACGCTAATAATGTCACAAAACATGATCAAGTTGCAAAACAAAGATGGTATGATGCCAGTTAGCGAATTCGAATTTAAATCATTATCCAATTTTATCCAATAGAAATTCTTACCATTTGCGTATTTTTTATCACTAGACTTGATATCATATCACGGTTGGCAGCAATCGTCTGTTAAACGAATGGAAATATTTCAATCAGCGTTTTAATAATTTCATCATATTTTGCTAGGTACTCGTATGCATATTAATCAGTTTCTATAATTAGAGGTTCCCTCAAAGCTCCGATCACATGATCGGGTTTACGATAGTACTTCGGAGGATCATGACAATGATCTTCAAAGGCAGATATGATAAAATTGTTGGTATCAGTAAAGACGCAACCCCGGCAGTTCTTGAGAGTGGAGCATATCCAGCGAGATCTGTTCCCTTTATCGTACTGCTTGCGATAGGTGTACTGCCTAAAGAGAAGCATCTCTTTGCCTTTGCGGGATGTTATTACCACCGCTGTGTCTGTAACAAAGAAATAGTAAACCTTTTTAGAGCGCCATATCTAAAGGCGAAATTGAACCGTATCGCTCTATTCGACCTTCGTTAAATTTCAAATCTAAAAATTGGATATTATGGGGAATGTTAATTCAAAACAGACTATTTTTATTTATTTTCTCCAACATAAAATAAGGCATAACGCATAACGGGTAAAGGATAACACAGATTTCTTAAAAAAATATATATTCTAGGGGGCCGACTAAGTTCTCATACATATTAGGTCATTTGCATTACGGAGTCTATTTCGAAATTTTGAGTATCTGTATAACCCGTATATGAACCAGCACACCCAGACACAAAACAGCTATAAATGGGTGACATAAATAGTTGTCTTGTGTCCGGGGATCGAACCCAAAACCACATCGTCGAGGTATATGCGAGGTGACGTTAACACTGCGCCTGACGTGCAGTCATCTTTTACTAATCAATCACTCAAGAATGAGTTAACGATGAGATAAAGGCTGTTAGAATTTAATGGAAATACAGGGTAGTATTTGAACAAAATATGATTGAAACTTACCATCACCTTCAATATTCTCATGTCTGGATGGAGGCGGGTGGTCATGGTATTCATGCGACATCAGAATCTCATCATTTTCACTTAAGAACAGAAAAGCAGAACAATTCTTGTCCACGGAACAGTTCCATCGAATCCCTTTCTTCGATTCGTAAGCTTTTCTGTATCTATGGTTATTGTATTGTAGAATGGTCTTTCCTCTACGCGATTCCACAAATAATCCCACATCTGGCTGTTCAACTGTTTCTTCTTCGAACACCACATTCACGTTAATATATTTATTGCCTTCTCCGTACAGGACTAATGGTTGTATCACGTCGATGGCGGTTTCTGTCAAAGAATAAGTATAATCTATTTAATCTTCCAGAATTATTAATAAACAAATGATTAATAACCTAAATTAAAAAGAATAAAGGTTCCGAATGGACACACTAGGTTTTCAAGGGATGTCTAAATCCAATAAATAAAACAACTACACGTGTTATGATTATAATTATTATAATATTTATTTTATAATATTCGGACACACAGAAGATTTAAACTCTATTTCTATTGCAGACTTAAAAAAATAACAATCATCATCGCATGAGATCTTGATTTAAATAAAAAATAAATCAATAAAATGAACAACCATTAACAATTAAGTAATTCTATCTTGGAAAACGCGACATAACATCGGTTCATGCGTATGGGCATTAGCTATTAAGGAAACTTCATATCTATCATTAACGATGACATAGACTTCACATTTTTTCTGGCTTGGCTCATTACAGTCCCATCTAGTGCCTCCTTTCACACTACAATCTTTTTCAAAAGTATATCCGTTAACAATGAGTAATGTCCTGCCAGTAGGCAATGTAAATACTGGAATAAAAAAATGGCGTATCGAAAACAAATCTTTCATTTGAAATTAACATATGTGGAATAATAACGGAGAAGCCTCTACTCATGGAACTGAGGAAGTTATAAAACATTAGTTTGCAAAATACAGTAAAAAGCCTTGCTCACTATTCATACATTTGTTTTGCGATCGCGACTTCTTTTTCAGTGGAAAAATGTAGAACTTAAAACTGCGATGTACTATATTTTTAATACGTATAATTATATAGTTTGTCTCTTCAAAGTTTTATACAATGTTATGCTATAGTTAGGAAGAATTACTCGTCTTTGTCCGTACCAAGCTTGAGACCTATATGACCTATATGACAAATCTCCAGGCTCCACCCTTCTTTTCGATGTAGTTTTTGTATCCTATACAAATAGTAGTATAAAAATTAGACAATGTTGCAAACGAAAAACGTTGAAAGTTTAAACAAGATAAGATAAAAAATTGAAGGGTGTACGTCTAGGATGGTGTTTGGTCCCGGGTATGTGTGTGTGTGTGTGTGTGTGTGTGTGTGTGTACGCGCGTGTGTGTGTGTGCGTGTGAGTGTGTGAGAAGGCATGGAATGATTATATCTGTGAGTTTTTTGAGTGAGTTTATTTCAGAGTGAGGATTAAGTACTCCGTATCATCGTAATTTTAATCGATTTAAGATTTCTCAGCTTTGAGATCAACTTTTTTTGATTTCACAAATTGGTGTTTTACAACTTGACATGTTGCATGACTAGCTTTAACTCCTTATAAATCCCACATTGTTTATGTTCCATTGTTACATATTCTATATATCTAACCTACATTACCCACTGCAACGTAATTAATAAGCCATGCTAAACTCTACTTAATAATGTGATACAAATAATTTGCAACTAAATAAGCGTACTAACTACAGTACCTACTTACTACAGTCAAAACAAAAATCTATTAGGTTCGGCTCAGAGTACAAACATCTTAAGACCCTCCAAATGCGGTTAAAGTGTTTGAATCTTGTATGCAATAGTTTTGAGTCCCCCGGTCCCGGCCAAACTCAGCGGCGTATCAGATACGGCAATTATTATCGTTTATATTTATTAGATGTAAATGCAACCACCTTGATGGTGAGCGCCGAACATAATGAAATAATGAAGTACATACTTATTGCGCACGCGACGCTTTTCTTGGGAATAAGATGATGATCCTGGTACGATTTACCCGCAACCAGGAAAATACATGTTCTTACGCGGATGTTTTAAATGAGGGGCCCGAATAATCATACACAAGCACTGGTGTACAACATTTCTATTTGGTACATCATTTTAGAACAGCTTGTAGTTTATATTACCTTCTACCAGCATCATAACTTAATAATTAATAAAAAATATGTTTTACCATTTTACATTTATTTAAGCAATTATACTTAATTCTTTATAATACTAGTTACAGTTAAATTTATTTTAAAGTTGACAAGTGAAATATATTATAAGGGTGGGATTCACTAGAATTCAATGTCAGTGTAGCTAAGTGAAGCTGAGACAAAGCTATTTCTTTCTAGGCCTGCTGTCTGTGCAAGTTTTAAAGCAGGCCTCAAGTCCCATCACGATATTCATGATTTTCCAGGATAAATACCAGGATTTATCTAAAAATATCAGCATTTTTAATGCCTTGTCAGAGCTTTAATTCCCCAGGATTTTTCTCCCCAAATTTACATTTGGTATCTCTCTCTCTCTCTCTCCGTTTCTCTTGAGTCGTCTCCGCTAGGCTCTCATTACTTTAGTCGAGCAAGATAATTGTGGCATTAATTGAGGCCTCAAGTCCCATAACGAAATACATGATTATCAAGAGGCACATTTATCTGATTGTCCCTCTTATCCAGTGTCTTGTTCCCTTCAGGACTTGTATGACGCTTCAGCCAAAGCGATCAGCGTTGCCCAAATTTGGGAAGATCTAATTCGACACGATAAGAAGAAGAAGGGTAAACCTCAGGATTTGTCCTAATATATCAGGACATTGAATGCCTTGTCAGATAACCTTAAAGGATTTTTATCCACAAATTTTCATTTGGTAATTGGCCTCTGTTTCTCTGACTTATCTCTAATGCCTGGCTCTAAATACTCCAGTAGAACAAAATAATTGAGGTCGGCATTGTGAGCGTCACAGCTTTGTCTACATTTTTATTTCAAAATACAGCCAAGGTTAAAATATTCATGACTAAATTTTATGATAACTTCCGTCATTATTAACAAAATACCGAGGCGGGCTATGATTGTGCTCTCTTACATAACTGTACACATTAAGGTCATTATCAAATTGAACTTTTGCTTTACACCCTCTTGTGGTCCTTTTCGAACAGTTCCAATATCTGATATCTTTCTTTACTTGACTGAACGTATGATTTTCAAGCATAAGTAGAGAATTCTTCCCGCGGCCAGAAGGGATGAACCTGTACTGCACACCTGAAAATATATTTATCTTAAATATTGTTTACTAATGATATATTAATTTAATCTGAAATTAAATTGTGCAGACTTGTGCATTCAATAGGAAAGCTATACGTTTTTTTGGGCTCTTTCTTATAAAAGTATCAATAACACGTAACAAGACATAATTCAATAATGACTGCCGCTTCTTTTCGACAAGTCACCAGTCTCAATTTGTTTGATATCAAATTAAAATTGATGTTCGAGAAGAAATTTTTCTTGATGTTTTAAATCGTAAATATTGATAAAATGGATCATTGCACAACTATTCATCATAGAACTGCCGTCCGTAACTGTCCGTAACTGCCAGGCAGTCAATTGTACTTGACATATTTATTAAACACAGCCCAGTTCAACACGAGATAAAATTGAACAAAATAGCGAGTTCACACACACACACGAACAAACACACACACACACAGGAACAAACACACACACAGGAACAAACACACACACACACACATAATTTAAGCAAATTCGTTATTAGAACTGTTATTGGATCACAGTAAAACCTGAAAAACCGAATAGTGAAATAGGACCGTGAGAAGGCGGGGAAACACCGCATCTTTATAATTAAAATTTACTCTACTTACTTAAAATAAATGATTTACTTCGATATACAGATGCGAGCGTTTTGCTTGATATATAATGTTTATACATTGACATAGGTATAAAACTCACACCACATTTACCAAGTTTGTTTTAGCTCCTATGAAATAAAACCATATGAGCTTGGCGTTTTTGTTTACGATGTATTCAAGAAGTAAACAGTTTTAAACTGTCAATTTAACTCAGCAGCCTGCTTTATATGTTTATATGTGTCGGTTTTTTCCAAGTACTTCCACTTCCACTTATGATATAGACAGTGGCTAGTATAGTGTCAAGAGTAATTCAAGCGGCCCATTAAGCCTCTAACTTGACTTAACGACTGTCTAATGACTACAACCGGGACCGACTGCTTAACATGCCCTCCAAACCATGGAGAGGCTCCGAAGTTAAACCACGTTGACGGTCGATTGTCTATGGAAGACTGTGTCCCTGCTTACTTACGGAGCGGTGAAAGCAATTGGCTATGAGCGCGTCACTCCAAATTGCTTTATCAAATACTATGTTCAACCTCATTATTAATTATTCCTTCACCGAAGGCGATACTACAACTTTCAGCTAAGGAAATACGTTTTAATTTTATAAATATAATAAGAATTCTATTTGCTGTGTGGTGACGGCATAGAATATCATCACCCCATCTCATCCCGTGGGGGGCGTAGAAATCGACCGAGGGAATACTTACCTACCAGAGAACGGGCAGCAGCGTTTTTCTGTGAACTATGACCATCAAACTGCGATCGCAAACCTGTCTGCCAAGCGCGGCGATTATGGCATATCCCCCTATTCTTTAGGGAGTCTTCTGTCCAGCAGTGGACGTTATTTGACTGACATGATGATGAATAAGAAATCTATAATATTTTTACACTGTTTTCTTTGTTGATGGTTTTACTCGTGGTATAGTGTGTGAACATGAAAATATATGCGAAATAAATTAAGTAGGTTTTTAAGTGTTAATTTACACTTCATTCACCGCATTTCATCCCTAACAGGCAAAAATGTTGTTGAAATGTTTATTAAATAATTAAAAAATCGAATGATCATCGACATTCGGCTTTATTCTTATAAAATATGTGTTTAATTACTAATTTATATTAATACTGATAGAATATTACTGCTATTTAATAAATAGGTTTATTATACAAGACACTTAGTACAATCATATGTTTATTTAAAATTAAACATTTTCGCAATGTCAGGCGTATTCTAGATTTAATTTTGAGAATAATTTAGACCTCCGGCAGCATATGATCATGCATTTTTTGGTTAAAGCTTATAACACATTGTCAATTCGGCCACTGTGAATTCTTTCTAAATCATTCTACAGGGGAAATGCGCGTTCTAATCCTGTCGGTAGTCTCAATTTATAATTCTCAATATTAAATCTCATATACGTTTTTCATACTTCTTAGTCGCAGGAAAGCAAACGGCCGTTACCTTGGCCTACGACGCTTGCTACACATTGGCATCACTTGCGTGTTGCCATCCCTTCCCCCTCCCTGCTGAGCGCTGTCGACCTTACACACACAGAACCACAGCATTAACAGTATGATTTTATATAATGGCGCGTATTATGTAAGGTGCTTTCCCTGAAGAGAGATTAATCATATAGACCGACGCTATACCCATCGGTCAAATGAGAAATAAATTGTTTTTTGTATGTATGGTGGATACCAGGCACATAATAATAATAATATCCTGGCACATATCCCACACGGCCATCTGATCTCAAAATAAGCAGAGCTTGTACCATGGAAACCAGATAACTGATATATTACATATACTACTTTACTTTTGTAAATACATAAGGTAATTACACCTAGACTCAGGACAAACAGACATGTTCATGCACACAAATATCTGTCCTGGGTGGGAAGCAAACCCACGGCGTGAAAGGCTAACATTTACCAAAGAAGCTAACCGGCTCATCTAAAATATATTACATTCAATGTGACAGATCAAAGCAACATAATTAATAATTAACACATAATTTTATAATTATTAGGTACACATAGATCACGAAATAAAGCTTTAATTTGACATATTATAGTTATATTAAACTATCAGTTTAAACAAAAAGAACCTATAATATGTACGATTACTACAAGTTGTTTTTACATTTAACATCAAGTACAAATATAATTATATAACAAACGTACTTTCCTTACAATACTACTAAAAGTAATGTTCACGTTTATTCCCTAAAATATTTACAAAATTAATTGGATGACTCTGATTAGAAATAACGTAAAAAAATAATTTTGTGTCATCAATAAAATGGCTACCTTAATATCGAATACCCTGGACTTTCGTAGGCTCATAAAATTTATACAACTAAAAACTATTTCTTTGTTTTTATGAACTAATTACGAATTTGATTATGGAGGACCCTATTTTCCCGAAGTCAATACCTAAATAAATATCAACGAATTCTATCAAATAATAAAGTTTTTTTTGTCAAATAGTTATAAAAGTTAGCCTCCCTCAAACGGCGTGCATCCAAAAATGCACAATTCAAGATAAGAAAATTTAACTACAATTTTCGACTCCACTTATCGCATTTCTATTGGGTCGATTCTTAGTGTAACCTCTTTCTGCCTCGAAACTCGGGTAACCAGCTTAGAACGGTTGTCATATTCTTTGGCATATATGTTTCCATGACAACCGAACCGAAGGAAAAGAAAGAAAGAAGATGAAAGTCACCCTTAGCTTCTGGTTGGATCTGCGATACAACACAAAGATTGTTCAATTCGAGAATTCAGTCCCGGGCACAGAGGCCTTGTTGGCTTAGCATGCTCTCAGTAGACGATAGTTCCTTAATAATGAAGATAAAAGTCCCCCTAGGTTCTAGTTGCATTCCCGAAACCACACAGATTATTCGATTCGAGAATTCGCTACCGGGCACTGAAGCCTGACTGAACGGCTTACACCGCTTGCACACAGTGGTAAGTAACACAGGTCGTCGGAGACTAAACCACAATAATTACCTTTTACTTAAAACTATATTGTAAGGTCACCTCGGGACCTATTTGTGAAGAATGTCCTTGTTTGTACACACATCTATGATACAGCTTCCATGTACAGTCCGTCTGAAGTTTTCTCATAAACCGGAGGCTTGTGCGTGTGCTCATGTGACACACAGACGAGCTCATAATCATCGTTGACATGAAGGCATACACTGCAGTTCCACCTGATGCGTCCAGAACAGTACCACCGTTCACCCCCAGTCATAGGCGAGGGATTACTGAATGAATACCCGTTTAGCATCAGCAAAGTAGCCCCGTCGACTGCAGTAACAACTGTCACTGGAATTTGAGAAGATTTTGTATAATACTGAATATTTTGTATGATACTAAAATTTTTGTATGTTACTGTATATATTGTATGAAATTAAATCGACCCATCCGTAGAATAAAGTTACTTCTGCATAATCGTTACTTTGGAGGAGAGCGATTTGAAATTTGTCTAGTACAAAATCAGCTATAACATTTTACATATTTTTTCTAGCAATTTGATTATTGTTATATAAATAATGAAATTCCTAGGAAAATTATGTAAAATATAACGATTATGCAGAAGAAACTTTATTCTACGGATATCTCGGAATATTGTGCTCCCAGTCTAACTAGTCGATCGGTGAGAGATAAGTCATAATAAAATAATAAATTTGAATTAAAAGCAAAGATTCATGTTGTTACTTTCTAGATCCAACATCATTTAATTAGACAAAACAAAAAACACAACAAGCATGTTCTAGTACCCAGAACACTTAATTTATTTGTAAAAATAAGTTAATATAAAACTAAATTATGCACAAAGTAGTTGTAAACAATCGCATCTCCAATATTAATACCTTTGTTGGTGCCAAAGTTCAAAACAAGTGTAGCAAAAACCTTTTTTACACGATTTACATTCTTGGTATACCCTCGTTGCTTTCCTCCGAGCGACATCGGTAGTGTTCCCCTCTGCTACCAAGTTCTGATAGCATCCTGTGCATCGTTTCCGTTGAGCTCGTTTCCCATTCATCTTGGCAAGATTCGTTAAAAAGTGTTGTGAAGGACGCAATACATGCACAGCTGTTAAAAATAGTAATGACAAAGATAATTAAAGCAGCAAATAAACACCTATAGGATACAAAGACTAAAACGTAAGAAAAAGGGTTGTTTTCAGTTATTTTAAACCGTCTAAAACATCAAAGATTTTTCAGTTTAGACTCAATTACTAATTATAATTATTAATGAAAAGAATTAATAACAAAAAATACTATGCTAAGTATAAGTAATTTAAGATTTCAGTAGTAAATTTTGAACGTTCCATATTTACTAAATCAAAATAATAAAAAAACTATTAATATATTTCAAATTGCATACCTAAAAGCCAGCGTTTGACTTGAAGCAAGATGACATGACGCATCGCGTTACAGAACGATAATGGAAGATTGGACATAATACAATTAGAAGAGAAATAAAATGATGTATGTTCATTAAAATTAAATATTTATTGCAACACAAAAATGTACGCTACATTAGATTAACAATCCGCGCTAAACCATATTCTCAATCACTTACAGCAGTTAACTACGCTATTAAATATCTCAAGATATAGAGGTGACCACACTACCTAACTTTGTAATATAACTTATTTTTTATTTTGTTTGTGAGAGAGTTATTTAATAGGTATACTTTAAACATGGTTTTACAATTATTGCTGTTTCACTTCTTACATTTAATAAATGTAGAAAATCGTAGAAATAAATGGTATATATATTTTCATAAGTTTACATATGAAAATTTGCTGAGGTAGTAGTATTATTACCTACACGAAATTATACAGAAACAATACACTAACCAACAAATATAACAGAATGTGGATTAGAATAAGTAATTTCACCAACATATAATTCTTAAAGTTATTAGATTAATATATAATTTTATATCTAGTCGAAATATAATTATTTGGACCGTTTGAACGCTCCCTTATTGTGAAAATTTGTATATTACTAATATAATAATATAAAATAGTATTAGTGTTTGGACCACGCGTTACGCAACGCAACATTGTATCTACCTTCAGGCCGGTCGCCTGTAGATTCTCTCATCATTATTTTCAAACGTGTCTTTTTCTTAAAATTTGCATGCAAGTCAACCAATATTGACTTAATAATAAACTGATTTAATGTTTAAGTAATCAATAAATCTAAATTTTGTTACAAGTGACTGTTACTTAATAAATGTGAGAAGTAAATTAGTTTAACGCAATATTATATTGATCTAACTGCGTAATTAATTACACAACATTTACATCGCAATAACAAATAAATATATAAAATTGTCGTAATGCAATACGATTTTAACTTATACAAGTACCATACAGTGATTCGTATTTCTAAATGTCATTTCGTAGCCGTGCCTGACTTCTATAGTGAGTATGTCAAGTACGAATTCGAGGTAAGTTTGTCCAATGAATAAGAATCTAATAGTCATTACGGGGGAAAGAGATAGAAAGTTGCCACTCAATATCTGTCAAATTTTGAACGCTTATATTATCTGAGTATTATTTACTCAATATTACATAATATTAATCTACTTCTTACAGCTATTTATATAATCTAAACTAAAACTACCTTACCTAGGCATTTTAATAAAACAAATAAAATATAGCAAAAATTATAAAGATGCTTTAAGTAGGTGTACTTACTAATAAAATGCACGCTTATTTCCATACCTACACTTGTTGTCTAATTTTTTCCAATGTAAAATGCAAATGGATATACTCAAGTACTTAATAATTCAAAAATGTAGTCAAAAGACTTAAAATCTATTTATAAATGTTAATTAAAAACACATTAAAGTAACAAGTCACACATATAAACATAACTTCCAATAGTTCTATTGAAGCGAAGTTACAGTAGACAATTAGTAGCAAAATAAACCAATATCTCCTAAAATTGCTTAAAATTAATATACCTAGTTAAACTATTACTATAACATAAAATCATGTTTTTAATATGTTATATATAACCCAATTTTTATACTTTTCGATAAGCTTGTCAAATAATCGACCATAAAACAAATCCCAACGATATTGACATGCTAATGCGTGTCGCATGCATCAATTTATTTGTGAGTGGGAATTGCCTATATAATTATGAACCTATGTTTTATATATGTATATGTCAACATAAAACGATGTAAATGTATGTATAGTTAACAACAGTTTAAAACTAATACATATTTGCATCTGAAAATTTAAATGATTATGTTAGCTTTGCAAATGATCATGTCGCCATCAGGTTACAACACAGATCGGCATATTCTTACATTCATGATTACAAAGTTCTATAATTTCAATTTTGACAGAGAAGCCAATGTACCTTTTATAAAACGAAACATTAAGATAATGGATTAAATGAGACATAGATTTTCTTAAGAATAACATAGAACTAAACAAAAATTAAAACAGTATTTTTCCATTCCTTTAAAACTTATAAACTTTGTGACACCTAGATACTCCGGCCGCCGAAAGAATACAAATATGAGCTCTCCACGTGTATCAAAGGAAACAAAATTAACTACTTAAATACACGACATCAATGATTCTCCTATTCCTCCTATAAAATAGTTATTTTTTTATGTTATGTGGAGACGTTCTTCATTTTCCTCTCAGGATTTTTAAGATTACATTGTTTGATTAGAATTACTGTTGTATTTTACATTATACTTATTACATGGAGTCTAAAACAATTGGTATATTCTTAATGTCCAGGCAGCTACTAATACGGGACTAGACTCTCCCTGGAACCCAACACTGCAACTCCTGTAAACCAGTGTCAACAGTGGCAGTCAATGAAATGACTGAGTGGTGAGGCTCAAAGATGTCCCGGGGAATCTCTTTAACTGGCTTGGATCCCGCAACGAATTTAATCAGAAAGGAACAAGGAGGAGTTGAAAATGAATAGTTCTCCTTCCACAAGCTGCTGCTTATGTCTCTTAAACCATTAATAATGCCATTATAACGTAAATTAATAAAATTATTGATTTTGCAAAATATTAGAAGACCATACTCTCTTGACATACCTGAACCATCTGTTGGAAATCTCGAATGCACATTTAGATGTGTTCTAAATGCTTTAAAATTATTGTATGCACCTTAAAAAATGTGCTTCGGTCATTTTGTTACATTAAATTCCAAAATATCCAGAACAAGTTATCATTTGTTGACCACTTAATATAGAAAATCAGTTTTTGTTATGGTTTATATTGAGTAAAAAAACATATACTTAAGTAAAAAGTTATTCAGAATAATTTTGAATATTAATCGCACGAAATCACCACACATATTACGAAAGTACTGACAGTAATTTTACATCCTATATTTATAAAAGCGAGAGGGAGATAGATGCGTGCTGAATTTTGCACCAGTCGTAACGTGCCACGTGTGTAAGTATATGTGTTTTTTCTGATCATATAGGTATATACATAAAAAAAAAAGTTTTTGACTTTGAGGAGCATCTCTAGACGTGACGAACTGAAAGCCCGACCACCTGCGGCGATCAGTTATAATTTTAATAATGGTGTGCTCACATGCCCGCAATGTGCGCGGACCTTCTCAAATAAGATTGGCTACTGTAGTCATATGCGAGCACACCAACGACAACTATCTGTACGGAGTTGAGGAAGTCGCCGTGACCGAAACCGGTCTGGAGTCATCATCATCATATACATAAGGTATATTTTCAAGCACATTTATAGTAGAACTACTGAACTAATAGATGCCAGAAACGGAATCTCTCAGCGGCTGAAGTTTACCTACTTATCTTAAATACATTAAATCTGTCAAGTGCTAAAATAAACATGATTCGGTTTAGTAGTCTGTTCAGGGGGTTTGTGGGTATGCGCACTTTTCGTAGTGGCAACCACATTCAAATTATCATCAGTAGTCATTCTTGCTTTGCACTCCTCCGCTTTACTTAGTGTACATTTCCATACAGTTCCTTTTTTCGATTTAGCACTTCTTGAATAAGTATACGATTTATAAAGAAGCACGTACTGTCCTTTTTTCTTCGCTTTTATCAACACGGGCCCTGAAAATACAAGAATAATGTTAAATTCTAGAAATTTTATATTGTAGACTACATTTACGCAATCACTGTATATATAACACTGTGGATAAAAATTTACACATTTTGCGTAAAGTTCCGAATATTTTATTTATTTATTTTTCAATTTCCGTGAACGAATTAGTTAAACATTAGAAACTTTACTTAAAACGCTGATTCGAATCCTGATGTGTCGGTGTTCTAAATGAATATTAATTGAGGTTATTTTCGTGTCAGTGATATACAATACGCGTTCTAAAGTCCATTAGCAGGTGAAAGATCGTGCGTGCTATAAACTGTATCTGTTTATGTGTGGGACTTCAACTTATACTCTATATAACCGTAATAAAGTGACTCACACCTTGATATAAGCTTTAGTGATTGCACGACATTATTGGACTTGTGAAAGCGACTGTACCCATAGTTAGAGTCACCAACGTGCTTGTTTTAAACAATTTAAGAATATAGACGAAATATATTCACTTAAAAAATAAAACCATAATATTAATAACAAGGTTAATTTATTTTTTATACAGAGATAGATATTATTAATACCTATCGATTTTGAGTAATGTCGGTGATAAAATTCTATTTAATATTAAACTATTCATAATAATTGAGTGTATTTACCAACCGATACCTTATAATTTACTTAATATATTTTACAATAAATATAGACGAGATTTCTTTATATAATATTATACAAATTGTACAGTGTCACTATCACAAACAAACTAAATAAATAGATTTTGTGTAATGTATCGTTTACTTCTTGTAAAGTGCAAGTACAAGTGCAATGTGATTAGTTTAGATGTTATGATATATGTTAGGGAAAAAGTGGAGTGTTAGTTCTTGCAATCTTGATGGATGCGGCGACGTGACGACGACGCTGCAATTGTACGGAAAACGCGGATGAATCTACTTTACATAAAATAAATGGTGCTTAAATATACATTAAACATCATTCAGACATACACTTAATACAACAATTCCAATCCTCACTTAAAGTTTAACAACAACAACTTTATAATATATTATGTTAATAATAATATAAAAGGTCCGCGAATTTATACACAAAACAAATAAATATCATAATGGCAAGAAAAACCACTATAGTCCAGCTACGGGCGCTTACAAATTACGGGATTTATGTTCACACGGCTACATATCACGCTGTATGTTTCCAGTGTAAAAGCTGATCTCGCGTTGTATAGGATTTCCGTATAATGAGAGCTCAGCTTATATTGGAAATAGCTTGATATATAGCCATGTGAACCTACATTGATATCAATGGCAAGTGTCAAATACTGGAAAAAATATAAAAGAGAAGGCCCCATTATTACTATCTATTTTACGATAAAAGTAAGCACAAGTTTGGATCTTGTTTTTACGTATTAGAATTGTGCGTAATAATAAAATTGCCACCTGTCAATATTGAAGTAAGTTTCAATGTGAGGATACAAATGTAATGGATAAAAGAAACAATGGAGGTTTTCCCTGCCATTCATTCGAAATCCTCTTATTCGTAAGACTCGATATAAACAATAAATTTTATAATGATGAGATCCGATTATTGAAATATAAATCACATATTAAATTAAAATTATACATGAATATATTTACATAGTAATATTAATTTCTACAGTAAATTATCAACAGTGAATTAAAATTTCCAAAGCAAGGCAACGGGGATTATAATGTTCAGTATATTAAAAGTGATTTAAAAAATGTGTGTTTGTTTCCTGTTCGTGGCAAAACGAATAAACGTTATAGGTTTATTCGTTCTGTAAAAGGAGTGATACTCATAATATAAATACTAGATATAAGCATAACTTTGTGTTACATACCACCCGTCTCCACAAAGTAAGTAACTCTTTTATGGGGCAATGTATAAGATTCTATAACAAACTTCCCAATGATATCCAAGAAATGTCTATGAATAAGTTTAAAAGAATTATAAAAGCCAAATTGTGTAGCAGGGCTTTCTACAAAACTTCTGATTATTTAAGTGACAAAACAGCTTGGGATTGAGTCGCTCTAAATTAACACATTTAAATACAATGTAATTTTTATGTAAGAAATAAATATTTTAAAAAAGGATTCCTACTGAGTTTTCTGGCAGTGTTTCTCAGTAGCTGCCACGTCATGCACTGCACGGTAGGGTAAAAAAAAATGATAATTCCACACAAATGTAATGTTTTAACGGAATAAATGACTTTTTCATTTCATTTTCATTTTCGTTATGATAAAATATCACAAGGAGACCGATTTTAAATCGGCATTATTTTACTATGTTATCCTTTGAGATGTGTAAATGTTAGTCTGATACAGAGGTGTTTAGTGCACATAAATATTTTGAAAATACTGTATGTTTACCCCAAATAATTATTTATATTGTACATCGACATCTTCGGTATGTATATGTTATTCATAGTTACATGATAATTTATACAAATTGTATGTCCATACAATCTTAAATAAACTTCAGAATAAATATGATTTTCCAAAATTCAATACAATTTCCCTAATATTATATTAAGAATACAAGATCTTACGTCAAAAAGATTCGAGACATTATTAGTTAATTGTAAAAAATCTGCCATTTCTTTTTTATTAATCAACTGATAAATAACAACAAAATAATACGTACGTAACAAAATAAATATTAAGTAATAGGGATTTTGATTTATTTTGTATATTCTTAATTAATCAGATATAGATTTCTCACCCCAGAAAATATTCCAGTAACTATAAACCCTAAATATTTCTACACAAGAAGCTTAAAGCTAAAGAGTTCTTCACTAATATATAAACTAACATTGATCCTAAGTACTACCTAATTAAATGGTCTGTGTTTAGTACTATAATTAAACTTTTTTATTTTTTTCCTTCCCTTTGATTAATTAAAAAATGAAGCAAAATATAATTAAATTGGCAATACACATGGCACACCACAACCCCATTTAAAATAAGTAAATATACATATAAAAAGTTTTGTTTATAACATTTTGTCTTATTATGATATATACAAATGATAACATATGGTTACGACATTTCCTTAACTTACAGGACCGTGAATAGAACCTCTTTCTTTAAAACCGCTCTGTCTTTGAACACACGATTTTTATTCAGTGGGGTACGAATGGAGTTATGGAGAATCCTTCTGAATTACTGACACCAATATATTGCTTCGGAAACTTTTGTTTTATTGCATGAGTATGTTCACCATTGGCCTTAACAACAACGCTTGCAGTATCTGTTATAACACTCGCTTTGCATTTCCTAGAATTTCTGGAAGCGCAATACCATCTTATATATGAGAAATCTTTTTTTATATAACCTTTGTTATAGGTATATCCTTGGTAATGCAATTTTGGCTCACCCCGAGCTGTTTTCGACAGAGTTCCTGCAAACCAAAATGCATGTCAAAAAATTATTATACATATAGGTCGAATGTTAGTGTTTGGCAATAAAAAGCATTATTTTATTATACCTTTAGTAACGACGGCAGACTCAAATATTACGGTGTATTAATTGTCTCCAGGATAATAAAATAAATATTAATCTTACCAACAGACAAACAAAATGCTTTATTTTAGATATGAAATAAAACGAATGTTTAGTACACACGGCTACATATCAAGCTATACATTTCCAGTATAAGCTAATCACGCGTTGTATAGGATTTCCATACAATGAGAGGTCAGCTTATATTGGAAATATATAGCTTAGTATGTAGCCATGTGTACATATACTAGAATAAATGTATCCGTGAAACTTGACATAAATGCTGGGTATCGGTTATAAATAACATGAAATAAAAAAATATACTATTTTCCAAGACCCTCAAATTGCGCACATACAGCAGGATGCAACATATATTTAATGATTTATTAATATAATTTAACCCAGAAAATACAATTCATTATTATTATCGTTAATTTTTTTTATATTCCTTGGTCATTATATATGATAGTATGAAGGTAAAAATGGAATAAATTCAAACAACATTAATTTTTATAGTTAGTATAATCAGTACAAAAACTTACAAGCATAACTTGAATATTGCACATTTGGATATAATTAAAGAGTCTAAGGCATATTTCTTTATATTGTTTTGAAAGGAGGTTTACTATATGCTTCTAAGCTTTCTCGATGGTTTCAATAAAATCTTCGTTGCCATCATCATCGTAAGTAAACTCCATACAACTTAATTGTTTTTTAGTAATCCTCATATATTCACCCTTCTCGTTAACATAGAACACGGGTGGCGGGTGTGTGTGGTCACCATTTCTCACTCCAAATTCGCCATTACGACTCAGTGTCACTTGAGCATTACATTTCTTCGAACAACGAGAAGAACAAGCCCAAGTGGTCCTATTCTTACTCTTACAATTTTGAGCGAATGTATATTTTTCGTATACCAGTAACTTGTTGCCTTTTTTCGAAGTTATATAATGTATTTCTGTAACAATTTAGTTTGGATTTCATCGTCCAGTAAAGGTCAGATGGTAATACCTAATGTTCCAGTACAGTTCAGATGGTAATACCTAATGTTCCAATACAGTTCAGATGGTAATACCTAATATTCCAGTACAGTTCAGATGGAACTACCTAATGGTCCAGTACAGTTCAGATGGTATTACCTAATGATCCTGTACAGTTCAGATGGTAATACCTAATGGTCCAGAATAGTTAGATGGTATTACCTAATGTTCCAGTACAGTTCAGATGGTAATACCTAATGGTCCAGTGTACTTCAGATGGTAATACCTTATTTTTCAGTGTAGTTCAGATGGTAATACCTAATGGTCCAGTACAGTTCAGATGGTAATACCTAATGGCCCAGTACAGTTCAAATGGTATTACCTAATGGTCCAGTACAGTTCAGATGGTAATACCTAATGGCCCAGTACAGTTCAAATGGTATTACCTAATGGTCCAGTACAGTTGTGACAGTTGTAAAAAAACCGAAGTTGATAATGTATCAGAACTGATTGCGGTACCTACTACACTTTACTACTCTGACACCTGACTTTGATATGATCAATAAGAGCTGGTGTCACATGGGTAGGTACTGTCCTGGACTACCGCTGGGTTATGTAACGCTCTATAGCCAAAAAGGCGTGATGGATGTTAATAACTTTGTAAGAGCACTATAATAAATTATTATAATTTACGTTGTTGTGATTTTGACAAATAGTTTGTAGAAATTTCGGACGATTAGATAAAACTCAGATTAGATGAACATTATTGTAATGTATATTTTTATTACACTTAATAAATAAACGTTAAATTACACGAATATTACACATGATTCCTATAGAATGGTTATTTTACTAAAACTAAATATACTCGATGTGGTCCGGTAGCTGTATTTCAGGTGCGGGATGATTATGGTCCGCATAAAACTTGGTTATAGTGAAGGGTGATACAACTTCGTTGGTAGTAACGTTCGCCTTGCAGCCCTTCTTGTGATGACTCGAACATGTCCAGTAGTTTCCGTGTTTTTTGTAATTCCTCCAAGAATAGGTGTATCCTTGGAAGAACAGCATACCATGCCCTCTCTTGTTTCTAGACGGTATTATGAGTGCTTCCTCTGCAATACAAGATTATTGTTATGATGTTTGCTTCTCAAAATATTTTCAGTGTTATATAAAGAATGAAATATATTACTAATATATATCTAGCTATTCCTTAATCACAAATCATGGTAAGTATGTAAAATACAATACAATAGGTACACACGGCTACATATCAAGCTATACATATCCAATATAAACCGACCTCTCTTTGTATCGAAATCTTATACAACGCGAGATCTGCTTATAGTTGAAATGTATATCTTGATATGTAGCCGAGTGTACCTGCGCAAGAAAATGTGACATAACAATAATAAAACATAGTAAAAAAATCTAATTTATTGACACAATTTAGGAAATATATCTATCACGATTACATTATTTACGATTAGATTATTGTAATTACACACATATCTAAGTGTTACTTCACCAGATTTTCTCAATGACTAACCCTTGTCATCTCTTACATTGACAACGTCGAGAACCGATCCTATACACCACACCAAGAAGACCGGTAAACATTATTACTAGAGATTAGTACAGACGCCAGCACATCCAGCTACCCCAATCTGTCAATTTTTTATAGACTTTCAACTTTATCACACAAGCATAAGGTTCACTTTCAATTGGGGAAATTGGACAGATTGGTTAATTGATGTGCTGTCGCCTGAAACTATTGCTTCAAAGTCAAGAAAAATAAATTACGGGTATTCCCGAGATTTATTTTTTAATATGATGTTAATGGCGCAACTACACTCGGTCGTTAACTTTTATTCGATTGGAATGCAATTCGGACAAAGTACATACGAAGTGTAATAGAACGGAGTCTACTTCGCCCGTATTCGAACAGCTTTCGTTTTGGTTACCCGAAGCCGTTTTCCTTTCAATTTTCAAGTCAGTCGTCACAATGAGAAGTGTATGTGGGTTTTCTTCATTTCCCATATTCCAGTTACCGAAAGTCGGGTGCCCGAATTCGAGTTACGTCTTTCGTGCACCCGAAAACGGGATAACGACCAAGTGTAATTGCGCCTTTACAGTCAACCTAGCGGCTTTCAGTAGTGCAGTGAGTGTGAGTTTGGACACGAGACGGATCGACGTTTCGGGAGCATACCGACTACTTCGAAATATGGTCAACACTCAAGTGTAACTAAACTTTTATCTTCTAATTACTGCACCAAAAGGGTACTTAATATAAGCGTTGCATATAGTTAGTGAAAATAATACTTATTATTACTACGTTGGCCATAATTCCAAGGAACACCAACATAACTATTAATTTTTATATTTTTGCAATTTATTTTAATATTTAAACTCGTATGAATAGGACCGAATACTTTAAGATATATCAATTTAAAAGTATTGCCCTTGTTATTTTTAGAGAGACGATATACATTTGTTTACATTTAATTACTTAACATTTTTTTGTATGAAAGTATGGGGAATTTTAACCAACAACTCATTTTAGACCTTGTGCATTAAGTATGAACTCCGCCAACAATTTTTTTTTGTCATTAATTAAAATGCCCTGTACCTTCCAAACAAGATATGCAAAGGCTTGTTATCAAGATGTTTACAGTTAGCATAAGAACCTCACTGCTTCACCGGACATTCCACATGAAATACCGCTAACTATTTTTAGGTCCTATTATTTTATTATTAAAAATACCATTGATCTATAATCTATTACATAAACATTTTTTTATAAAAGTTGAATCACAGAAATATAAAATACAACAAACACATAAATGTACAACGTGTACCATTACTAATGTGGGATACTTAAGGAGTTATATCTTCATATGAAACATACTATTAATATTATTATTAAAACTGACGTGAGGTACTGACATAATGAAAGATAGTAACGGGTAACTCACTTAATTTTATGTTGGATTCCCGTCGAGAAGAGAGACTCCGCGTCCCGTCTCCCACCAGTCCAGTCCAATGCGAGACGGGACGCGACGTCGTGCTGGTCGCATTCGCCCTGAAGATAACTTCCAGAAGAAGTTGAAACGTTGGCCGAATCCAACAAAAAATTAATTACGTGAGTTACCCGTTACTATCTTTCATTATACTATTAATATTAGTTCTTAAGTTTCATTGGTAGATTTAGCTCTCAAAGTTTCTCATATTATTTAAAAGAGACCTCACCATGCATTCAATGGAGTCATCTCAAAGCAGAAAAAGGGAAAACTTAATTGCATCTAGAAACTTGCAACACCAGACGAAAACGTAGGTTTATAGGCCAGTACATAATTCATATCAAGCAGTGTTCCCCCTCTCCATAACAACATTTTGTACACAGTGATTAGGTAATACTTAAAGTTTTTAAAACAGAGAAGTGTCTACATATTTTATGTAGAATAAAATATACATTTTTCCTTACAATATAAGGTATTCATAAGCTTTTTCTTAAAATGAGATCAAAATTTTTAAAAATTTGCCAAAAAAATATTTAATCACAGAGCAATAAAGACTAGATCTTGCGACAGCGCGGCTTACGTTTTTTTCTTCTAGAATGCTTATGTATAATACCATAAGGAGTGTGCAGAATTTCTGGTGCAGCATGGTTATGTTCGCCCCGATGTAATAAGACGCGGTCGTAAATATCTGTGGTGAGCGTGCATTGGCATTGGTACGTTTGGTACATGACGCAGTACCATAGAATATAACCTTCCTTCGTAGGTTTACTCTGCTGACGGTACAGAAGCCCGTTGTGGAGTATCAGTCGAGCCCCTCGTGTAGTCGTTACTATATTAGCTACAGCTAATGAATTCATAGGTTGTGAAGTTCTTATCAAATTAGCTATAGGTGCTGTAGTCAGATATTTTCTCTCTAGGAATTCTGAAATTGTCACATATTTTAGTTTTGGTAACTTCGCAATGGTAGGTACAGTCAGAAAGAGTCATCTTAAATATGACTATAACCGTCCTCTGAAATTTAAGATTAATAATATAATATTTAGCGTTCGTAGCTTAACGCAGAGCGCCTACCCCGGATTGGTAGATGGTGCTGGTTACACGCCGGACGATTAAATATTTTTCATTTCTAAACAGTACCGACTAAATTAATTTGAATATCATTGCATTTCTCTCTAAATTAACTTCTATGAAAAGAACAGGCCATCTTTAGTTTTACCGCGTAATTCTCCGGTGAAGCAGTTATATCAGTTTGATAGGCTTAAGTATGCCTTGTCTTATTCATACGAGCGATAATAGAAAGGGATGTAACAAATTTTAAATTAGTTTAGTCGTTTAGAATAGTTTCGCCAGCATTGGTGAATTGTTGTATGAAATAATGCATTCAGGAACATAGCCCTCAAAATTAGGGTTGCCATCGCTAAAACTTGGCAACCAGAACAAGACGCGGGAAAACCCCGGATTTAAGAGCCCAAAACTTGGAGATGTCAACAGTCATAACCGTCGTCTGGCAGTGAGGCCACTGCCAGTGCCAGTGTCGGTTCGACGATTTTCCACACCGCGGAGTCGCAATTTCACACGCTAATTTGGATCATACACGAAGGCACTTTTGAACCAAACTCCAGTCAACAGTTTTCAGCATAGTTGCCAGTAGGTCAAGGTCAAATACTGACTTCTGAATAGGACTAAGCTAATTGTAGACTAAAGGAGGTCTTTAATTTTACTTACAGTTAGTTGACAAAGACTATTCATAATGGCCCAAGGACTAATACAAGAATACTTGAACTTTGATTCAAGCACGCTACTGGACCTTTGCTAGTAACGTCATTTAGAATTAAAAATCAGCAGTTTCAAGCCAAGCTCTACTTTGATCACTTATAAGAGTAGATAAGTAATCGATTATTTTGGGCCTCCCTTTCATCCAACAAAATCTACATTAGCCCAAGTATTCTCCCTCTTGACCGTCCATAATAGACATGACGCTTGCAATATTTTACGATTAACAATACTTATTTATAACTTTTATAAGTATATACAAAATCATATAAATATATAAAAACCATCCTTATGTTTGTGACTTCAAAAAATGGCCCCTTAATCCTGACGTACATACTTAACTCCTAATCGGCTGGACGTATAATAATATTTTTTTAGCGCTTTTGTGGGTCCCTTTAAGCTTGGATATACCAATTAAAAATCCTAGAAGCTGAACAAAATATAGTCACAGTTTTAAACATGGAACCAACTTCAACTTTTATGGCAACTAATATGGAATACTCTCGAAAGCGTACACAATCGTATAAAAATTATTATTCAAATCAGTTTCTAAACAAAACCACATTTTGTAGAAACAAAACCTACAACTACACAGACGAATTTAAACCTTCTTATTTTTAAGGCCCAGCTCTCAAGCATTAAGAGGATAATATCAAAGTATTATCAGAACTTTCGAAAAATGTGCTTCGGTCAACTTATCAGATTAATATTACAAAATATTCAGAACAAGTGTTCATTGTGAAATATTTCTTACCCACCAAAAGAAATAGGAAAATCTGTTTTACCCATTTTCTGTGGTTATTACAATATCGAAACAAGTTTTTATGTTTTGAATATTTTGCAATATTATCCATCACAAGATTATCACAAGATAACCAAACCGCCTTTTAAAAAAGTGCATACAAATAGCTACTTATGAAATATGACAGCAGTCCATTTTTGCCCAAAAAGCAGAGAATTTTTTGAATCATGGTTCAGGTAAAGTTCCTTCCTGTACCCAATTTCCAAATTCTGAATTCTTATGTAAAATCGCCCGATTGGTCTGGTTACTAACATTAATGGATTGTGTTAGTTATTGAGTACTCCTTCATAGCTATGTACAGACGCCAGCACATCAAGCTACTCCAATCTGTCAAATTTCCCCAATTGAAAGTGAACCTTATGTTTTGGTGATAAAGTTGAAAATATTTGAAAGAAATTTGACAGATTGGAGTAGCTGGATGTGCTGGCGTCTGTACCTTGTCTGAACCCGGATTTATCGAGTCATAAATTCGAAATGTGTTGAAAAATTTCAGTTAATGCCCAGACATTAGCGCGCAGCCATATCGCTCATTTAGACATTATGTATATGATATGCATAACAATAACGGTGTACAGATGCCAGCACATTCAGCTACCCTAATCTGTCAAATTTCCCCAATTGAAAGTGAACCTTATACTTTTGTGAAAAGTTGAAAATCTATAAAAGAAATTTGACAGATTGGGGTAGCTGGATGTGCTTATAGAAGTATTTTTGACAAGCATGAAGTTAAAAACTATAACTATGTGTAACATTTATTAAACTAATAGGAATTTAATATGAGACCAACGTGCCATAAACTAATTGCATGCCCTTTTTAAAATGTGCTCGGTCATATTACGAGTTTAATATTCACTACAGGTTTATGTTTGATATTTTTTTATTAACGAGATATATATCTTTTTTTATTTAAGTATTGTGTCTGTGAGAGATTTCAGGTGAAACACAGTATTCTAAGAGGGAATCTTATTATTTGAACAAAAATCTATACATTATTCAATCATTCCTGAAACATAACAGAGATAATTTAATTAATAACTGTAATATTAACTTGTCTAAAATACAATACATATACAGTTCGCTCGAAAATGTTCATGGAGTTTTATACTGTGATCCGTTTTACACAACGTAGAAGGAATGGTGCTAACCAATGGTATTCAAGCCATAATGTAAAAAAATAACTGACTAATAACTTTACCAAAAAAAAAATGAGGGATTAGAGCTGTATTACTATTTTTAAGTATGTATTTGTGCGTTATATATGAAATACTTAGTGTAGAATTCCATATCAGGGATAGATTAATTTTGAGATCAAAGAAATTTTTATGTACTTTTGATTTAAGATATTAATTCTGGACATAGACAAATGAATTCATAATTATCATATCGGAACAATAAACGTTATTAGTACATAAAAGCTGTAGAAAATTAATCATACTAAATCATTTAACAGCACTTAAGCAAACAATCGATTTGCTTGGTGCACTTATTGATATGGTCCATATTTGTTACAATTAGAAAGTTTCAGGATGAATGTAAAACTAGATAAAATAATAAATTCAACTATATTGAAGCATTTGAAGCTTACATAACCTTATTGAACCTGTACTGCATTGTCACCTGATGTGGCAGAAACCTGATGTTGCCAAATTTAGTTCCAGAAAAATATAGATATATTTAGAAAAATAAGTGACATGCAAGATATAAATATTAGAAATAAGCACAAACAAACCAAACTAATTAATCATTAGTGGGAAATAATAATTGTATTAGGTTTTACAACAAGCTCCATATTCATATAACTAAGTTCAAGACACATTAAATGTTTAGCCATAAGTGTGGCTACAATGCTACCAAAGATTAAATTGATGATAAAAATATCTGGGGATCTTATAGACATATTTAGACATGACTAATTTATTAGTTGCATAAACTATCTGTAACTACATATCTATAATAAAACTAATAATTATTGTTTCATAATATAATACTTCAGTAGGTGGACCAAATCAAGTGTATATGCCCCTTGACTATGTTTTGCTGGACCGTCTCTACTCGGCCGTGTTGAAACTGGTAGTAGAGACACCCGCTGAGTTTTTTTCGCTGGGTCTTTTCAGTTGGGCGCATTTTAACCAGTTTTATCATTCTAGCATATTATAAACACAAGGTTTTCCAGAATAGTAATATTGGATTCTTACCTTAATATTAGGAGATTATTATTATAATTTCAATTTATTAGCAAAATATTCAAAATAGGTTTTTGTTTCATATTTTTATACCTACTTTATGAGATTCATACCTTTTTTTACTATGTCTTCTGTGAGATATTTAAGTGAGCTCTGGCTTAGCAGGCAGGTTCACTAACCACTGAACCAACTGGCCAGTCTATTAATAAATTAAAGTGATGGTTATCAAATAATTATTGCTTTTGAGGTATTTATTTGACTTAAATTCATTTCTTGTATCAACATTTATTACATGGCTCCAATTCCCATGTCTACTTCTTGTCACTGACAACTTGAAAAATCTAGAAATGTGACAAACCTATGTGGTAAATATCATCTATTTAGAATTTAGGCACCCTCACTTGATTTTCATTCATCTAGAAATAGCCCAGGAACATATATACAATGCCATTAAATACATCACAATCATTACATACAATTTTAACACTAATAATAAATAAAAAAAGCAAATTTAAAACTTGTGCTTGTCAAAATACAAAATCAATATGTAGTGTTGATTCTGCTTATTGTCAGTTTAATCATTTGTACCACCCTCCTGCCTCCAAAAATATGCATATGCAAGAAGGACAATATAAAAAAGCTAATTACAAGCACCAGTAAAATACGCAACACGTGTTTCTCTCCTCCACGGACATCCTTTGAGAAGGTCCATGGGAATTGTTATGGATTTCCACAACGTAACACCCGATTCTGTTTCTAAACTTGTGCTTGCCTTGAGAAACATACATTGAATGATGAAACATACAAAAAAAGATAAACTACACAATCAAATAAACCTAAATTCCATTCTTGCAATTTCATACAAATGAATATTACTCACCCCTTTGCTCTGCCTGCAAGTTATGTTGTTTAGACCTCACATACCTGAAAATATAAAAAATATATATAACTAGCTGTGCCGCGCGGTTTCACCAGCATTAAAGTAGTTTTGGCGTAAAAGAGTAACAAACATACATCCATACATATAGACTCACAAACTTTCGCATTTATAATATTTCTAGGATGTGTACGTCTACCGTTTTAGTCAGTGCCCGCCGGAATAGCTCCCATATGGCAGTTTTTCCCTACTTACTTGACACTTATCGTCATATTTTGGACGCTTCACACAACATCTTTATAAATTGTAGCCTATGTGTTATTCTGATGTATAAGCTATATTATTGCAAAGTTTCATTAAAATGCATTCAGTAGTTTTTACGTGAAAGAGTAACAAACATCCATCCATACTTACAAACTTTCGCGTTTATAATATAAGTAGGATTTAAATGACAGTAATGAATAGTTCTGCCAAGGAGAAACCCATATTAGGTTGCTAGATATGATCTTTTCTAGTTTTTGTATTGGAATTTATAGATCTACTGTTCAACTGCCTATGTTGCACAGTGGTTAAGCCGATCAACTCACTACAACCCAAGTAGCCTTGTTTTCCTGGTTCTATTTTCCCACAGGACACCTATTTGTAGGGCCTACATATATTTGTTCTGCCTCTAGGTGTGTTTTATGCCCATGCATTGTATGGTTGGTAAATCTCCTGAGATAACCAGGTTTATTTCCGTAGAGCAAGAGTTGTCTTTTAAAAAAAATAAATCATCAGCATTATACTATATACGATTTAGCGGGTGCAGCAGTTTTTGTATTGGAATTTATAGATCTACTGTTCAACTGCCTATGTTGGGCAGTGGTTAAGCCGCTCAACTCACTACAACCCAAGTAGCCTTGTTTTCCTGGTTCTATTTTCCCACAGGACACATTTTTGTAGGGCCTATATATATTTGTTCTGACTCTAGGTGTGTTTTATGCCCATGCATTGTATGGTTGGTAAATCTCCTGAGATACCCAGGTTTATTTCCGTAGTGCAAGTTGTCTTTTAAAAAAAATCTCATTCATCAATCATCAGCATTATACTATATAGGATTTAGCGGGTGGATAATACTTCAAAAAGATTAATTCCCACCACCTCATTTTAAACTCTATTACATTGAAATAAGATATAAACCAATTAATTATGAACATATGCTATGACAGATTAAGGGTTAAGTAAAATATGCAGAGACTAATGTTTTTGGAATGAGAATAGATACAGGACATAGGCATTTAACACAAGTGATTAGTTGGTTATTGGTCTAGTGGTAGCATGTTCAACCACTGATTACGAGGTCCTGGGTCTAAATCCCCAGTCATATTAAAACTGTTATTGTTGCCTGGGTCCAAAGACCATATCGAGTTATCACTTCTCTGCCTGACCCTCATGTCAGGTAGCCATCCCACTTATAAGAGTGCACCAGTTTTTACACTCACGCTCCTGCATGATACATCCTGGATAGTTCTAATGTCAATTGCGATTGGTGTTATTGCTATTAATTAACGAAATAAGATTTTGTTTCACCATGATATTTACAATTCACTACCTGAAGCGCAAGCTTCAGGTGTGTAGAGATCCATTCATCTAGCTTATAAAACTATGGACTTAGTAATCTGCACTAGAAATTACCCGTATATGAGGCTCGAACCTCAGCTTAGGGTGGGTCCTGTGTTAAGATTTTGTTGTTCTTATATTGATTAGGTGGTAAACAAATGTTTTATTACAATTAAAGGCTTTGGTGAGCTATATGACTTTGCATTACCTCACTCTAAATTAAATTAAATTGGTATCACTACGGCTAATAATGTAGTTACAATATTAAAACTTGCACACCTGTTATCTAAGTCCTTCGAGCATTTCTGATTTATATTTATCACTTTAAACACATAACACGCAATTAAACCACATTGTACTAACGTGAGCTATTGATTGACACTAATAAATTACTAAAATTTTATATATCTTAAGAAAAATACACAGAAAATCAGCAATTCTTATTCATTAGCAACATTGGAATTGAGAAATTAAAATCAGAAACAAACAGCGCACAATTCATTTCTAACGCGATAAGACAATAATAATTATTGAAACTGAAGTTAAATCTAAGTTTTAACACTTTCAAAGGATACAAAACATACCAGAAAACATAAAAAAATCAAAATAAACAAGTAACTTTAGAGGTTATCTCATAGCGTCCAAAAAACGTCATTTGCAAATGTCAAACAACTTTTACGCAGTTTAGAAACGTTGATTATTATGAAATCATGTTTTGTTTCAAAACAGGTCAAGTTGTGAAATCCTTCGGGTTATGAGTTGGGACGAAATTAATGAATGTTTATGAATATACTTTTAGGTTTTATAAAATACATTTCTTAGATAGTGTCACGTAAAGTCACGCTAGACGGTAAATTAACTTTGTACGGTACAAAGTTAATGTTTGTTTCTTTATGAACAACTATAAAAGCTGAAAGCTGAACATAAGTGTGCTTTGTCCCATATAACTAATGATTGACAGATTATCGAACATTGCTAATTACATTCGCAATGATCCCGATTATTCCCGATATGATAAGAAGGGCTACAGAATAAATTCCCTTGGCGCTTCAGAGTGTTTGCAGCAGCGAGGTGAACCGTGAACATCATGAACACATACGCTAGTTTTTTCTTTAAATTCAATAAAAACATTTTAAATTAGTAATTTAATTACAAATCATTCCTAAGTAATTCGATTATTACTCATTGAAAAATAATCTAAGAATAGGTAATCACAATGACATTATATCTACACACGGACAAATCACGCCATACTAAACGAATGGCAGCCTAAGTACACAATATGAAGCTGCAACTGTTACTTATATAGATACATCGCCGCTTGCACTACAATAATTTAAAATACTACAATTATTCAGTATAAGCTAAATATTATATTGATTTTAGAACTGACTTGAACAGAGGCACCTGAGGAGTAGTATGGCTAGGGATTTTATTTTTGAGAGAACTTTTTAATAATAGGTCTTTACCTATGAAATTGCCGTTTTGTATGAAAAAATTTAAACGAATTTTTTTCATGAATTTTTTTATTTGTATTAATCGAAGTAATCACCCATGCAATCAATGCATCTTTGCCATCGCAGTGGCAGTTTATTGATGCCCTTCTTAAAGAAATCAGCTGGACGGGAGGCAAAAAATTCTTCAAAGGCATTTTGTACTGCCTCTCGGGTATTGAATTTTTTTCCCGCCAAGAAGTTATCCAAATTCTGGAAAAAGTAGTAGTCTGTAGGCGCAAGGTCTGGTGAGTAGGGCGGATGACGGAGAGCTTCCAACCCCAGTTCTTGCAACTTGGAGACCGTCTGCTGTGCAGTATGAGGTCGCGCGTTGTCGTGCAGGAGCAGCGGAGACGAGCGATTGACCAATGCTGGTTGGAGATGCGCCAGCTTCTCCATCATTGTGCTCAGTTCTTCACAGAACACATCTGCAGTAATGCTCACCCCGTTTGGTAAGAAGCTGTGATGAATCACACCGGCGCTAGACCACCAAACAGTGACCATCACTTTTCTAGGGGTAAGTTTTCGTTTAGGGCATTGTTTAGGTGCTGAACCAGGATCCAACCAACTTGCTGAGCGCTTGCGGTTATCAAACAGAATCCATTTTTCATCGCAGGTAACAATGCGGTTCAAAATTCCTTCATTTGTGTGTCTGTTGAGCAGTGCAAGGCACGTCTCGACGCGTACTTCGCGCTGGCGATCATTGAGTTCGTGGGGCACCCATTTGTCAAGCTTTTTTACCTTGCCAATTTGACGCAAATGGACCAATATTGTTTTGACGCTAACGTCGAAAGCTGCTGCTAATTCAGCCGTAGATTGTGTATCATCAGCTTCCACAACCGCCTTTAATTCGTCATTGTCGACCAAAGTCTTCGGACGACCGCGAGGTTCATTTTTCAGGTCGAAATTTCCAGAACGGAAGCGAGCAAACCAATAACAGGTGGTGCGTTGGTTTGTAGTGTTAGCTCCGTAAACGTCGTTGATGTTGCGTGCCGCTTGTGCCGCGTTGCTGCCACGACGGTACTCATATTCCATAATTACTCGAATTTTTAACGTATCCATGATGACGAAAAAGATTGAAATGCGATGAAAATGTAACACTAATCAATAAAGAAATGACTACTTTTGGAAAAAAGAATCCATGTTTTTAAAATAAAATTAATTTGAAATTAGAATTCTTAGCCAAACAAAAATTATTTTGATTTGAAATGGCCAGTACTGCAGAACGGCAATTTCATAGGTAAAGACCTAATATTATGTAATTGATAATAGTATCTAATTATGTACAGACGCCAGCACATCCAGCTACTCCAATCTGTCAAATTTCTTTTATAGATTTTCGACTTTATTACATAGGCATAAGGTTCAGTTTCAATTGGGGAAATTTGACAGATAGGGGTAACTTTATGTGCTGGCGTTTGTACATTTTATGCTATTTCTAGCATTAATAACAGAGTTCAAATGTTTGGTTCCCAATTCGATATACACAATATATTAGGTAGGTACTGACGTAATATTATTACAAACGCTCGATATTTACATAATATTATGTTGGTCTATTTATGAACGTTAAATTAAACTTACTTTTGTAAGTGTATATTATTCATGTGTTTGTTAACAGATTTCGTGAATAGTTAGCGAGTGTGTCAATGCGAGGCATGCGAGCTCGTTATAGGTAGGTGTTTATAGTTAAAATGAATTATCTCCTTCATTTAAATAGATAATACGCGCAAATCCGTATGAAATGGAATCCATAGATAAAGCGACGAGATCTAATAAAATACGACCGCGTAGTAAATGAAACCGATTATTTACAAATATAATATTTTATAAACAATCATTAAGATGCCCATTGCTCTAATTTAATAATAATACTAATATCCTAGGACATCATTTACACACGGCCATCTGATCCCAAACTAAGCAGAGCTTGTACTATGGATATATAGGTACTACTTTTTCTTTTGTAAATACATAGGTACTTATACCTATAGATAGTTACATCCAGACTCATCTCTGCCCTCTCCCCGCCAGTAATCGCCCAGAGTCGAGGTTCGAACCCCACAGGGGGTGCCCTCCGGCGCGGGTTACTTAATTTCTAGACGGCTCGAGCCCTCTGCTCGCCTCTATAGTCCGGTGAAGCAGTGAAAGCCTCCTAGGCTAACTGTAGCGTCAGGTTAAAAAAAAAAAAAAACTCAGGACAAACAGACATGTTCATGCACACAAATATTTGTCCTGGAATCGAACCCACGACCTCCGGCGTGAAAAGCAAGCTTTTGACAACCACGGCAACACGCCATTCTAGATAGATATATAGTGTAAATGGACATCGCCATATCTTTGTATGACTACTTTGGTCAAGTCTTATATGTGACTAAACCAAAGATATTATAATATAATATCTTTATTTATATATTATAATATCTTTGGACTAAACTGATTGTTGTTTGCAGACGAAAGTGTAGTTTCCGACAAAACCTCGCAGTCACTTTTATATACTTAAACTTTTTGTAGCATCTTCGTTGAGTCGTTCCTTCATGAAGTTGGCGTAGTGGTTAAGATGGTCGCGGTCGCTAATACCTCTGTGCCCTTGTGTTTCGGGTTCGAATCCCGCAAAGGACAAGAATTCGTGTGCTTGTGCTGTATCCGTTAATTTGATGTATATAATGTCATTGTGTAAACATATCGTTTGTGAAATGGAACGCACCTCAGTACAGTTGTAAACATTTCGCTTATGTCAAATGTCAAAACAAATTTTGTCCAAAATCTCTATAAAATACGTGTTTTTCTTTAAAAATTTTGTATAATGAGTTATTTGTTAATTTCCGGGGACTATTATTTAATGTGCTTTCGACCCAGTGCTATTTACGTGGATGCATAAGTGTTTATAACCTACAAAATTGCCAATGTTTTAGATTTGTTTTTTGTATAATATGAGTGAATTATGTGCAATAAAGTGAATTCCTGTGGTTCTAAAGTGGTTTCAGTGTAGATACAATGTACTGCTGTCGTACGAACATCGTCGAGTGGGTGAGTACCTAGGAAAATAAGATATGAAAGTTGTGTATTTGTTTATGTGAAATTTGCCTCCAAAAAGTCTTCTGAAAGGTAGTTTGTTGATTTTATTGAATTTCTTAGGTGAATTTGACTTCAATTTACCGTAATTATTTAGTAAATATTTGTCTTTATACTTAAAAAAGCTTTAAAATCTATTGAATTGTTCTTGAGTGGAGTAAGTATTTGATAATTGTATTATAAATTTTAAGTAAGCTGTTTAGTAGGTAGCAATTACAGTCCTAAGTGTAATATTTTGTTATTCTGTGAATTTTATAAAAACAATGTTCTTTATTGTGGCTCAAGTGTCCATTTATTTTCATGATCTATATTTATCAAATTACCCGATGATATCTTCAAGATGATATTGAGATGTACCTTATTATATGTTACTTTTAGGTTTATAATTAGTTTTAAAGGAAAATTTTCTATTAACTGCTAAACTAACTTTTTATGTTATTTCAATGAAAATTCCCACAGGTTATAGAAACGCTAATATGATACAAGACAGATGATGAAATAAAAAATATTTAGAGAATATGTGTTTTTTTGTAATGGAATATAAATATGAATTATAGGTACCATTTCCTGGCTTTCTTGAAGGCCTATCTGTGTTTTTACAAAATACATGTTCATAATTGTATTATGGTATAGCATGGTGATGCAGTTAATGTTTTTTGGAATAGAGAGGAGAAATCTGTGGATAACAAACAAATTCCTTAAGACTAAACGGCTGTACATCATTATTTTCTATGATTTCACAAAATGGAAGAAGTGCAAAAGAAATTTCCTCAAATTTTACAGAAATTTGAGCCTATGTTTTATAATTTTAAGATGTTATGTGGCTAAGTGATTTCAGGTGTCTTTGGTGGTGGTACAGGTTCTACACCTGTTTGAATAATTATAGTGTTTCCAAATATTCATTTGCACTGATCCTACTCATTACAGTTGATTTACCATTATACCAGTTTCAGGCACAAAAATACATTTAATGGTTAACCCTATCAATGCATGTTGAGATAATGAATAATAAAATAATGAATAAAGTCTGTGGTGTTTGTGAATTAAAGATAAAAAAATCTGTGGATAATCAAAGAAATGCATTTTAAAAACAAAATTTGTTTTGTATTTAAGTAATACAATCTTTTAAAAATAATCTGGTCCAAATCTGTGAAAATCCAGATTAGAGAAACTTAGACCATATTTATATATATATATATATATAGAGAAGATATATACAACTACTTTCAACAATGTTTTCACAGATTCAGATTGGACGTAGTGCACAACCACTCTAACCTTATCTCGAAGATAAATATAAAATTAAGTATATACTCAAACACATAGATATATTTAGATTCTTGTAAATAAATATTTGATATCAGTGTGCCTTTTTATTGCAGCATATTTGTCATCCAACTTGGAGTTTATTCCAACAAAAAAAGGATATCTACTGCTTTTGGATGGGCATACCTATTGGAAGGATGCAAGATGTAAATCTGCCATTTACTGGTATTGTTCTAAACGATACCAAGGCTGCAAGGCATATGTGAGGATGGACCATGCACTATCTTGTGTACTAGCAGCATCAACGAGTCATAATCATGCACCAAAAAATACTAAATACATGAATTGTAGTACAAATGATACAAGATTGCAAATGACTGCAATTGAATAAATCAGTTATCAACCTGTTAGTTATTTATTATTAAGTTATTATATTTGGCATATCTGTGTACATAACTATCATTTATAATTCTCTACCCAAACGGGAATAAAATAACCCCATTGTTAATATAGTAAATTGCTGCTATTACCACAATAAGACATAGTCTCTTGAGCGAACAGAGTGAAGGGTTCTGTTCTCTGCTGTGCGAGTCCCACACAAACTTGGCTGTTTTTTATGATTTTATTTTATAAGACTGACAACTGATAGCTGTATTGTTTGTCTAGGTTGCATTAATTCCTTGAATGTAGTAATTAATGACTTTTGAAACTATTTGGTTCATATTTATTGAAAATAGTCCAAATTTGTTGACAGATGGGAAGTTATAACACTTCAGCTGATTCTTATTCTACTATCGTGTCTTCCGCATCAATGGAGGTTTCTCCGCTGCCGGCTGTATTTAGATAAGAGTTCCTCAAAGCTCGGTCATTTACCCGCTTCTATTTTTGTCATTCACTTAAACCGCAGCCCTAAGAAAGCCCACCTCATTCTCTTCAGAGCGCGCATTAAAATGTTCCTTACCAACAAGGTGAGAATTTACAGGACGTAGAATCAGCCTATAGTGCTATACGCGAATCTTGTGTTCACCTACACCTCTGCCAGGTTTCAATATCTACTCCATAAGCTTAAATTGGTTCATGCGTCGTTCTGTGGGCGTTACATCTGCTCTAAAAGGATTGGATGAAGCAATCGCCTAAATACTTTTGGACTCAGCTATGCATTTTATACAAGTCCCTTGGTGGTTGCGGCAGTCAAATACACCCTGATCTTCGTCTCCCGGTCGCCAACGACGAGATCACTCTCGTGGCGTTGTATCCAATCCAATTTATCGTTCTCGTCGACCGAAAGTATGGTCACGAACGCGCCGTGACCAACATGGCCCTTAATGATCTTTATTCTGCATTCCTATTGATAAAATTCCCCTTGCAGTCCTGAATCGGACGAACAGCCAACGTCTTGCCGTAGGCGGACGTATCGTACAGCGATGGTTGCAAATATTTTCCTTAAGCGCGGACTACTTAGTTTAATCTTATTTAGTAGGCGGGTAAGGTCCTGCCCGTCACCATTATCCGTCGAAGTTTTGAGAGCACCTCAGGATATCTGTAACAGTCATATTAAATAAAAAAACGAGTGTGCTTAACACCACACGGCTGAAGTAAAACTTAGATATACGAAACGTAACTATAATGGAAAGAGAGAAAGAATATCTGTGCTGTAGAATATGTGTGTCACTTATTTACTTAATAGTAAATAAGTGACAGAAATTTCCATTATTGGATTAGCTAGAGAAGATATGCATAAATTTTAAAATGTTGTCAAACAAAAAATATAAGATTTGATTTTGTAATGATTCTGTTGTTGTTTTATTCAAGTTTTATCAACTTATTATATCAATTATTTCCGAGTAAAAATACAGTGGCATTGGGTTTTGCGAATTCATTATTAGTTTTATTTAATTAATAACCCTAATAGTTAGGAGGAGTATTTAACCCACCTTAAGGCCAGATCCAAATGGTTGGATTTCAAATAATTATAATCCATAAACTCTTGGCAACTTGTTATACTGACATGACGTATAATTAGTAGCGAATTTTGTATATGCGATCCATTATATATATATTCCCATACTTCATCAATGCAATTTGTACCTAAACACTTATTCTAAATTAGAGTATCGCTGCAAAAGGTCAAAGTAGCGAATTACTATGTCATCACTTCCATATAACGTTGAAAACCAATAAAAAATGGGAAGCCAAGCTTGACTTAGGTTTCACAATCATAATGGCAGAAAATCAGGTGCTTAAAACTTGATTTCGAAAATACCGGTTACTAGGGCTGTAATCTAAACCACCGCAAACTTCTCTTGTCAGGCCTGCGGCAGGCTATGTTGCTCGCGCATCGGTTTTTTAGCCACCAAAAGAAATGTCTCTCCGACAATGCGCCGTAAATCGTCTGACGCAAAGGCCATATATAATCTAGCAGGTGTATATAAATGTCATCGTAATGTGATCGGTTAAAACTTGTTACTGTCGAGGTTTATGAAGCGTTCACGATTTTGCTCCCTTCAAAATTTACGGAACGGCCTTGTTTTTTATTTCTTAACACGTAATATCTCTCCTAAATTATCAAGTTTATTAAAACTGATCAAATCATACTCATTCGTCCATAGTCTATGTTCACTAAAATCTTGATTGTTTCCAGTTGCTTTGAAGTTTATTCCAACTCAAAAGGGCAAAAAGCTACTGATGCTTCACAACTATACGTATTCGCAAGATCACTACAGCACGAGTTTTTACTGTTCCAAAAAGAGTAGTGGTTGCAAAGCCTACGTCAAGTTCGACAAGTTTGGGAACATAAGAGCTTCAAACTGTGAACATACGCATGTGCCGCCACGTTATGTGACATTATCATCGGGAGAATATGTGAAACTATTTTAATATTTTTTTTACTTGAACCAACCATGCATCCATATTCCGCCGCATTTTTTTGCTGAGGCAGAATTAGTAACAGACGACCTACTCACGATTTAAAAAATTAACCAACATGATATAACATTTCCCGAACGCTCTATACTAGCTATCCTTTTAATCTAACTATTCATTCATTGAGGTGGTTTAAGCGAACCAAGTGTTTTCTGTATCACCATATTATGTAGCATACTCTTTTCTATATCTGTCGTCTACGTTTGGTGGCGTCTATGTATCCAATTTAAGAGTTATGCGCTTGGACTTATTTATACGTCCCTCCTTTCCATTTTTAAATCTATACATATTTTCCTTGGTCTGTCCCGACTTCTCCTTCCTGTGAAGGTGATGATTTCATGTGTCCCAACATCTTTCCTCTCTAGACCAATCCTGCCGAAATTAGTTATTTTCCTTAACCTAAGTCTGTATCAATTTAATACAACCAAAGTGTAAGAACAAATTTGTCGTGAGTCGCGTCGTCTTTTTCTGTTATTGTAGACTAATAGATCCAATTAATGACAAGATCTGTTGATCACATTAGATATAGGCCAAGCTTTAAACAGAATGACATTATATCAATAATTAAGTATATGAAATGTTCCAAATGATCTCTTTTACTAATAACTAATTTTGAAGGCCTTATCTTTGTCAGTTTCATAGCAATTTTGATGTGTTGTGTTATGTACTGATAGATTTTTTATTATGGTTTTCTGTATGCTTGTAAATTCAGATATTTTTTTATGATAAGAATTCGAAGCAATAATTTGTGATCAGTGATGGCCAGGTAGGTAATGTCAATAATATAATAAATGTGGTTTATTTTAATTTGTGAACATTAAGTTCTTGAGGTGATTATTATTAGATATTTTTTGTGTCATAATTATTTAAATTAACTTAAAGTAATTTTTTGACACATCTGTATTTGTGATTAAGTATATGTATATATTGAAATATAATAGGTAGCTACGCCGGCCTTTTCATTCTGATACTTTCTATAACCTCGATCTTTTAATTTTTATGTGATGTACCTTCTTTTACTATTTAAATAAAACAACTAATTTTGTTTATTTACCTTGATTTTATATTAAGCTAATTACTTTAACTGTACCTATTGTAAGTATTACTACTTGTATATTCATAAGACTAATATATTTTTTAAAACTACCTACAGTCTTGTCCTTTTTGTGTTTTCTTTAACTATTATTTCTTTTTATTGTATATGTAGTAATATGTACAGAGAATATAGGAGATGTCTATGCCAGTTCATCATCTATGATTGCTTCCACTTTTTGGGATATCAATATACTCTCGGTGAAAAGTGAAGCTAATAGAGGGAATTGATTTGTACCTATACCACGGTTGACTGATGCAATACTGTAAAATATGATGCAAATAGAACTGTTCAGCTAACAGTTGTGTTGCATTCCTTCCTTCCATAACTTAACTTCCTCTCAGAGTCATTTAAACTGTTTTTATTTCAGGTGTACAATACAAGTTCATAACAACTGGTAATGGTAAAATGCTATTAATGGTCAACGGTTATACGTATTCGAAAAATAATCGTGCTAAAGTGTACTATTGCTCGAAAAAAGCTAACGAATGCAAAAGCAGCGTCAAAGTCGACGATTATGGATATATAATAAGTCTTAAAGAAGAGCATAACCATCCACCACCTCACTATAAGATTTTTAATGGGACTTATATTAGAATAAAATAGAAACGATTGTAAAAGAATACTATTATGATTATGGCGTGATTAAATTAATTGTTGTCTTATCAAATGAAGACACATAACAAATGTCTGATTTTTATTGCTGTATAGCTGTAAAAATGAACATAAAGAGTGTAGTTACCACCAGTGGTATGAGAGGAAGCTGTGCGGTTTTTCCACTAGATATGTTAGGAAGTATCTGACGCGAGGATGTGTAGCGAAAATATGAATCGGCCTTTTCATTATGTGCATTTTATAAAAAATATCTTTCTTTATATTGTGGTGTTCATATTCGTATTCTAAGAAAATGGAATCTCTGCTTACTGCTGTGCTGTTATATTATATCTTTTCATTTTAATGTAATTGTTTTTTAAGCTTTAGTTTGTAATGCCAGCATTCGCTTAGTTACAGTTACTTATTTCAGTGTTCTGTTGCTCTTCGTATAAGTAGTTGTATTACATGTGTAAATATAATGTTAGTTATTTAATTTTTAATATAACATAGATATTCTATTGTGTTTATTTTATTGGTTGGGCGTATTAATTGGGAGGATATGGTGGAAAATGAAAAGGGGACCTTCTGGACCTTTTATTACATTAGTGTCCAGTTTTCCCCCCTGAAGCAATTCTCTCAAGGGGGAAAACTGGACTATGTCGAAAGGACAAGGGGACTTTCTGGACACTTTTAACATTGGTGTCCAGTTTTCCCCCTGAAGCAATTCTCTCAAGGGGGAAAACTGGACTATGTCGAAATGACAAGGGGGCTTTCTGGACACTTTTTACATTAGTGTCCAGTTTTCCCCCTGAGGGGGATTCTTTCAAGGGGGAAACCGGAATAAGCCATGTTTTCCGGCATAGAAAGAATAACAGTGTCACCCCATACCATCACGTGGGTGTCGTAAAGGGATACACCAGATACAGGGGCAACAGCTCTACCTGTGCTACGGCAAACTCCTCTAAATGGTAACGTTATAGAAACCTTTGGGGGAGGCTTATGTCTAACAGTGAACGATATCAGGCTGATGTATTTTATTAAATTATTATTTAATGTTAAGTTTGTTAATTTAGGGTGACCGTTTGTTACACCGGCTCTACCAAATATGTTGATGTATTCTTACCTACATTAATTGAAAGCAATTGAATCACAGTACAATACGACTGCCTATTGTACCTAGCTTAATAATAAGCTAGGTATTAGGTCGTTTTAAAAGCCGTAATCAGGTTCAGCGTTACATACAGCAGATACGTTTAGTTCAGTCAAATCTTGTCCAGGAAACAGCTTATTTAACTATCCTTATAATTAAGGATAGCTGCAGGTGGCTGGGATTTGATGTCTTCCCTTTTAATTTCTTCTTTAACTTAATCTTAGGTCATGTATTAACGTTTTTAATCCTTAGGTTAAATATGGTTAACTGATTTTAGTCTTCTCTAAAGAGATCATTTTCGCGGGTACTAGTTTTTTTTTCATTTCAGGCGAATAATATAAGTTTTTAACGAGAACTCTTTTGATTATTAGTCACGCCAATGTGGCTACTTACTATTCGTAATGTTTAACCCGTAATAAATTCATTGGTTTAAGTCCTTATTAAAACATAATAGAGTTTAAAATAAGGTGGTAACTGTAATACCATAGTCCAATTAAGAGTTAAACGTGATCTATGTAATATCTTATTCAGGTTTTAGTAGACATGCTGTGGGAATCAGTAATGGAAAGGCCTTTCAGCGGCAACCTTAGTATAGCAGTAGTTTTTTATTTAAAACTATATTTATTATCTAGAACCACAATGTTGTACATTGTATCATATAAATAAACTTATTGCGTGTCATAGTGTGTGATATATCGATATTTTTATCTGCGCTATATTATTAGTTACCATTATCTGTGCAATGATGTCATTATATGAAAATATATATACAGGTATAATCTACTACTGACATAAAATAGCACTTCGTAGACATTCATCATTTTGTTTATACTAGAGGTACCAACCTTATGCAGAATGGGGTGGCACCATCTGACATGTGTCATAACCATACCCATCTCTCCGCCAACGCGCACTCTCATTGGAGAAATAACATAGAGCGTGGTCGCGCGCTTCACTGGTTTCCTGTAACACGTTTCCGTCGCTTTTCCAAAATCACTACCAAATAAAATATCTAGTAACCGAGAGAAAAGATGTTATACATCACTTAAAAATTCTACAAAGGTTATTGTGTGTCAAATATAATAAGGCGTTCAGTCTGTCGGGGCTCCCGTGACGTTGGAGTGCGTCCGGTATATTTGAGGAGGTGAAAAAAGAGGAACACAACAATGGTAGGCTAACTGCGCACCGCCACTAAAAGTCGCCTGAGCGTGTTCTGAGATCGGTAGAATTACCCTCTGCTACATTACTGGGTGAGGATCCATACCGGTTTATACTAACACTATGGACTCATGTCCGAAATAACATGAGACAACACATTTTCCTTATTTCCCTTATTGCATGTTCATATTTTATGCGGGCTAATGAGGGCGGAAGTTAGGTGGAAATTACATCCCGGCTTGATCAAATTGGCAATATTCAACACTACATATACATTCATTTTATATGTTGATTATTATTTGAACGGTATTAGTGGTAATGATTCTCGGATATGTCTCTTCTTAGGCCATGGTCGAGTTTTTTATCCTTAAGTTATAATTACTACGTTTATTGGTTGCAGGCAACCCACAGCATCAGTTTATACAAATTATAAACGGTAAAACATTGTTGATGGTCAATGGATATACGTTCTGGAAGAGCAATAAATCGAGGCATTACTACTGCTCACAGATTCAGAAGGACTGTAAGAGTAGCGTCAAACTTGACCAAGATGGAACTGTTGTTTGTTTGAAGGAGATGCATAATCATACACCACCAGTGTACCATAAATTGCCTAATGGGTTATACGTTAAAATCTCACATTAAGAGAAGGTTCCCTAAATTCTGTTCAAGCACATGTACAATCGAAGATATTAGCATAAGAATGATTAGATATGTTTCTTACCTGTACCGTTTAGACTACGTTTTCCTTCGTTGTACTTTTTTGTGCTGCGTTGAATGCGAGCAGCGCAATTTCGATGGAGGGGGTTATTGTACAGCCGTGGACGTCTTTCGGCTGATATAATGATGATGAGGATGTACTTATTTATTTTCAAAGAAAGAAAAAAATGTAAATAATGCGTGCTAAAATGAATCTCTTTTCTCAATCATGAAATGTCAATTCTCAATCATGATTTCTTTATTTAGAAATAGAAATTACGGTAGGAAAATATAGATTTTATGCCGCCAGAAGATAAATTTTTTGTATAATTTACAATTTAAGTAGTGTACTTATAGACGAAGTACGGTTTAGGACATATACAGAAGATATATACAGAGGTCTCATAATTCAACTTCATTACCTTAATCGTAGCGTTTTGAAGGCAGGGAACATCATAGGTGTTTGTTTGTTGTCATGACATGTTAGGGTTACAATGGTTATAAAAATATTTAACCCAAAATTGGTCATAGCATATGTACAGACGCCAGCACATCATGCTACCCCAATCTGTCAAATTTCTTTTATAGAGTTTCAACTTTATTACAAAAGCATAAGGTTCACTTTCAATTGGAGAAATTTGACAGATTGCGGTAGCTTGATGTGCTGGCGTCTGTACATAACTCTTTAGGTTTAGCTCTTATTACAACAAAATAGAATTTAAAATGATGTGGTTACTATTTTACTATTGTTCGAGTAAGGGTTTAGTATCTCCTATACCTCTGCATAAATGTAGGTATGCCAACAACGACGGAAATGAATCTAAAATCTAATTACCATCAATAAAACTGTTCTTTTTTACAGTAATTTTTGAGTTGTGCAAGTGTTTTATAATAATGCCGTAATTTATACATACATAATGTATTGACATTAGGTACAGACGCCAGCACATCAACCTACCCCAGTCTGTCAAATTTCCCCAATTGAAAGTGAACCTTATACTTATGTGATAAAGTTGAAAATCTATAAAAGATATTTGACAGATTGGGGGAACTGGATGTGCTGGCGTCAATACGTTGTTGCAGGGATTTATTCCAGACAATAGTAAAGGTAAAAATCAAGGGTTAACTAGCCTAGCGGGAACCAAAAAATGTGTAATTTAAAATACCTAGTTATTGAAATTTTATGAAATACACGTATTATGAGGATTATTGTAGCATTTTAACTTACTGATTACTCACTCAATAATCTTATCACTAGTAATAAAATAAAATAAAAAAACGTAAATAACATCTCACGAACTTCTTCACTTGTCGCAAGCGCCTAGAACGAATTCTGCCTTTCACTGTGGCCGCATCTTTATAGTAAGCAAATATAATTATTAAATTACTTAGAATATACATGAAACATTAAAGGATTTTGGTATTATTGACTCAAAACATTACGTTTTCAGCGGTTCCACTGACCCAGTACATTACAACGACGAACGGCAAAAGACTGCTGATGGTCAACGGATACACGTATTGGAAAAGCACTGGTTGTTACTACTTCGCTTGTTCACAAACTAAGATTAACAAATGTAAGAGTACTGTCAAACTTAATGATGATGGCGTCATTGTTAGGTTGAAGGAGATACATAATCATCCACCTCCAATGTACAGGAAGATATCAAATGGGACTTACCAGAGAATAAAGGAAATTGCTCGCATTGCGGGTCCGTACTCAAAAGTGATATATTGAACTAGAAAATAGGATGAGGGATGAGTATAGCAACCAACTGCAGTTTCTGAACGAAGTTCATTAATTCAGCTTGCGGTAGGAGTAGGATGGTAGAAATCATAACTTTAGTAGAAAGCGTTATATATACCATGCGATTTTCGCTCTCTGCCTCTTTGTATTCAGTACGCGTGTGTGTGCATGTAAGTATCGAGGTTCGAGCAGACGAGCATTCTGCGCGGCCGGTTGTCATTTGTTTTTTTAATCAAGTGAGCTATATTGTCTTATTGATGCACTTTCGCAAGGATTTCTTATAGACAGCTTTACTGACGGGGCCCCCTGAGGGCCCGCGTCTCTCTATTGGATATAATTCTGAAGTATGTCATGGGAGTTGTATTCCCCATCTTCTCCTACTTCGCAACTGTCTCTAAAATAATATAGAACATATTAACAACTTACTATGCACGTACTACGGAGTTCACAACTGTATCGTTTTATCTATGTAAGAACACCGTTTGGTCACAGAATAACAGATAGATAGATCAACTCTTCACTGAGTACAGGAGCATATAATTACAATGTATACAATTGGCGGTTTATCACTAACATGTGATCTCTTCCAGACAACCTGGAGATGGACAAGAATAGAGATTATTTCAATAAAGTTATTTAAATATTTGAATAATGTACTTAATCAGTTATTTTTTCAGACCAAAGCGTCTTATATTTGTATTTTACATTCATTATATGACTTCTTAGAGAGGGGTTTAATCAGCTTATCCGTTGGATTGGCATTAATGTCCTTTTTTAATACACGTTAAGTTTTAAATATCATTTAGTGGAACTAACGTGAAAACTTGTTGTTTTAATTAGCAATCCGTTAGAGGCAACTTTTGCGTTATCCAATGAATTATTATTGTATACAATACTACCTTAAGTTTTTAATCGATTACGAGTTGGCACGTGTAGCTAAATCTATTCTACCAACTTTTTGGTAAACTTTATAAACGATTATGATGCCTATCTCTATGTTATTAAATAGTATCTATATTACATTGTAGTAATAAAAAAGTACATTTATTATTATTTTATTTATTATTTTGTTGTATATGACTATAAAATATTATATGACATTAAACAATGAATTTGTAAATAGTGTTTAGTGCTTAGTGTACTTAACTGTGTAACATTACAATATAGTAATTATAATAAACATCTTAAGAGGCTCTCCCTGGATCACTGGCACGCATTGTGAGGAGGTCCTGTCGCCCTGACCATTGGCGGCCTAGGGCGTCAAACTCCGACGCAGGAGGAACTGTATTTTTTGCATATTTATTTATATTTTATTGTTTTTTATATCATCTTATAATAATAAATATATAAAAAATGAGAATTCAAATAAATGATTTGAAATAATTGTAATTTATTTCCAAAAATTTTATTATAGTTTACAAAATACTTGTGTTTTGCTAAATATTTTTAACATATAAATTAAGCACCGCCTGTATCTCGGTAAAAATATGAATGTTAATTATTATTTATTTGTACTTTCCATTCGGAAACCCTTGTGACATTAGAGCGAGGGCGAGCGTATGCACTGCTAAAGCTCAAACATTGTATGAGCCACCATTCCTTATTCCTCCTTGATTCGTTTTTACTCTTTGATAAACAATAAAAATTGAATAGTTTGAAACTGATAATAAAAAAGTTCTAATATTCATGCGGTGTATTGATTATCAAGAAATTTATTTACTTTTTTTTAACTTAACTTATATAAATAAATGCAAAATGTTTTGTCTGGTGAGCAACGTTATCAACCCGCCTTTTTATTTTTATTTGACATGGATGGTTTTAATTTGCTTTCAGAGTATCCAATAGCTCAGTTCATTACAACAACGAATGGAAGCCAGCTGTTGATGGTTCAAGGCTATACTTTCTGGAAAAGCTCTGGCTCTAATAACTACACGTGCTCTCAAAATAGGCATAAAGCCATTAAGTGTAAGTGCACTGTCAAACTTAACGATGCAGGACGCATCGTCAGAGTGAAAGACATACATAATCATCCCCATCCAGTTTACAAGCAATCTGCAACGGGATATTATATAAAAATAAGCTAAAGATTCTTCATATTCAGTAGTGGTACCGTTAAATTGTCGAATACTTCGATAAAATGTTCTGTAATTTTAATAAATTGTAAAAATAATACTTTTTTTTTCATTTTCTAAAGCGTGTATACATTTTCGTATTGTTGATTATTTGGTTCTTGACTTTCCGTCTGTTCATATAATCTAACATCACTTGGATCTAGGAGTTGCAGTGGCTGGACCATTCCAGCCACTGCAACTTCTAGATCCAAGTGATGTAAGATAATGTAAGATAATGATGTAAGATAATGTCGCGCTCAAGAGTTATCATATTTCTAGAATTTCAGCTCTGAAATGTTCCGGATCAGTCATGATGTGATTTCATGTATGAAATATATCTGATGTACTGTGACCGACCTTTGTATGGCCGTCCAATAGGGCCATTCTGTGCCCTGGAGATGGTGGGTTTGGTTTGTCTCAGTCAGCACTATACTCCTTTGGGTTTGAATTTCAAGTGAGCGACTAACATTGACATACATATAATCTTATTTTTATTTTACTTTAGCTTGTTTTAGATTTTAGGTGGACTTATTATTTGAATTTGAATTTTGTTTTATTTTATTTTATTGTATTTTGTGATCATCATATATAATAATTATTGACATGTAAACTGGCTTTACGAAATAAATGAATATGCATATGAATACGACGGTCACCGTAGCTTAGTTGGTAGTGATCCTGCCTACGAAGCTGGTGGTCCTGGGTTCGAATCCCAGTAAGTGCAAATATTTGTGTGATGAGCACGAATATTTGTTTCTGAGTCATGGATGTTTTCTATGTATACCTATAAGTATTTATCTATGTATATAAGTATGTATATCGTCGCCTGGTACCCATAGTACAAGCTTTGCTTAGTTTGGGGCTAGGATGATCTCTGTGACATTGTCCCCAGATATTATTATTAATAATTGAGGCAGCTAACTCCAATCCAGTGCCCCAAGGCGCGTATACGCGTTTTCATAAATTTTTCGTATACTGACTTTCAGTGCCCGATGACGCGTCTGTGATTTTACTGCTGGAGATGGTCGATGGGCAGTCGGTTCAAGTCTCAGTGTAATCACTGTAATACTTATTATTTCTTATGTATCAAGAAATATTAAATAAAAGAGCAATAGGAATCCGTTAGAGTGTTATGGACACACCGTACCATAGAAAAATTTACTTGTTTGGGGCATGGAGATATTGTGGCGTTTATAGGCACCCAGGTATGTTAGGTGGGCAGCGAATGTTTTAAGAACATCCGTCCATTCTTTGACTTAACACTGTCTCTCAAAAGGCAAGCTTTAAAAGTTTGGAAAACAGTTCCAGTTTCTTGGATCATGATGTTCCTCCGTCCATATTTTTATAACTGCTTATTACCCGTATACAATGACTGCATGCAGATGATGAATGTAACTTTTCGTAATTCATCAACTATTGCACAGTACCTACTGAACGCGTGCTATCTGTTGCTATGTTTACAATTGGCTATGGCTCATTACATTGCTGTCAATAAACTAATTTACTGGATTACGCCTGATAATAAACGCGCCGTATATATATGGCATTGACATATGTAAGTTTCTTTATTGCTTGTAACCAATGAAATCGCACAAAAACAATGCTTTAAATGTCCAGAATACGTGAATTAGTCGAATTAAGTAGAAAGACACTGCGTACACTATCATGCCATGCTGGCCATACTGATATTATGGCTTGAATGGCATTAGGTACGAATATATTACGTATTTCTAATCTAACTTAAATTTTGTTTTAATGAGTCCTGTTTATTAATAAGCAGATAGTTATGGATTCATTAATATTTTTAACGTCACGTTTGTAACAAATCTCTTCTAGAGTTCCCGCTAGCTCACTTTATAAGAACTTCAAAAGGCTGTTCGCTACTGATGATCAACGGCCATACGTTCTGGAACAACAGGTCTTCTTCTTACTTCGTTTGTTCACAAAATAGGAACAGACATTGCAAGAGTACTGCAAAAGTAAATGAAGAAGGAGTAATCGTTAGATTGAAGGAGGTTCATAATCATCCTCCTCCAGTTTACAAGAAGTCTTCGACTGGTATTTATATAAGAATTGATTGAAGAATGTAGTCATCTGGCGGGTATGGCCACGAGAGATTCATACTGATGGTGAAGTGTTAAAATTACTATAAATTAATTAATATATTAATACTATTTCCGAGTAGAATGACAACTTAAAAACGACCTTCATAAAAAAGCAGTTCCCCTTTAAGGGATTCCTAATGAAAAAGGTAGAGAGGAACTTAATGTGTTGTATATTAAATTATAATATATCCCTACAAGAATAAGTATTTATTAAATCTAGTGTTTGGTTTTTGATGAATCAATTATTATACATCTAAAGAAGGTACGTGAATCTTAAAGATACTCTCGGTATGTGAAAATAATAATATAAATATATAAAATAATTTAATATAAATCTAAGTTAATATGAAACAAATAATATGGTTATGTTGAGAAAAGTTTCAACTTTACTTCTAACCCGTCTCAAAGATTTTTTTTTGACTGGCTCGTTGGCTGCGGCTTATGTCGCTGGTTCGATTCCCACCCGGGACAAATCTTTGTGTTATGAACACAATTATTTGTTCTGTGTCTGGTTGTAATGTATGTATAATATGAAGCAATAGCAAGAATTTTGTACTATATAAGTAAGTTTATCAGTTGCCTGGTTACCATAATACAGGCTCTGCCTAGTTTGTACTATATAAGTAAGTTTATCAGTTGCCTGGTTACCATAATACAGGCTCTGCCTAGTTTGTACTATATAAGTAAGTTTATCAGTTGCCTGGTTACCATAATACAGGCTCTGCCTAGTTTGGAGTTAAATGGCAGGGTGTTAGTTGTCCCAAGAAGCAGAACAAGAAGAAGTTTTCAATATTATTTTGTATGGAAATGATGACATTTGGTAATAGCCAATACCAAATGTCTAGTATTTACTTTTTACCGATGTTTATTAGTATATCATTAAGGATCAATCAGCTGGTCTATAGTATTGTAACTGCGCGCTGCGGCCAGCTCCAACATTACCGTTAAAGTCTGTGAGCAGTTCTAGTACAAGACGGACAGTTCCATAATTTGTGTTTCCTATTTTTTTGCAGCTTGCATTTAATTTATTAGTATTTTTTAAAAGAAATTCAAACCTTTGCTTCAAACCCAAAAAGATTTTATCAGGAACTTAAATACATAATTTATATGACGTTTGCCTATTAACGTAGACCATTCTGTCAAAAGATACTAACTCTCTGGGCGCAGCGGATGGAAAACAGAAATTTTATTATGCGTAATATCCATTGCTTCTCAAGCACATGCGTGTCACATTCAAGCTGTTGCTGTTATCGGAAACTGGATTAAGAAGTCATTTATTGTGTATATTGAATCTTTTTTTGAAATTGACTGCCTCGTTGGTCTAGCGGTAGCGTGTTCACACGCAGAGAACGAGGTCCTGGGTTCAAATCCCGGGTCGGGCAAGTGATTTTGGGACTTTTCTGTAAAAAGAAAAAACTTCTCAGCATCAGCCCGAAGTCTGTTGCCCGAAGTTGGCGGTATAATACCCCCGTGCCTCGGAGAAAGCCATCGGTCCTGTCCTGACCTCTTTCCGGCCATGTCGCCTAGGCGTCCCATTGGATCATGAGAGTGATGGAATAGAAATGCTCCTGTGTTTGCGCACACACTTGAGCACTATAATATGTCCCGCGCAGATGGCTAATCTCTGTTGAGACTCGCCGCCGTGGCCGAAATTCGGCTAGGAGGACATTATTATGTGGAATAAGGCATGCTATTGTGATCCAGATTTCCTGATGTACTGCCGTGAAATGTGGGAGACAATTACTCCCTGATTTTATATTACATGTTGTATAGTTGAATATTCTATCTATTTCAGAGCAATGGAATACTCAGCCACGGTTCATTACAACGAATAAAGGTGTCCAATTATTGATGGTCAATGGTTACACTTTTTGGAAAACTCCAAATTATAACTTATACTATTGCTCTCAACAATCATTGCGCAAATGTAAGAGTACTGTCAAACTAAATGAAGAAGGTGTCATCGTTAAACTGAAGGAGATACATAATCACCCCCCTCCAATTTACAAGAGAAGTGAGACGGGGGTTTATATTAAAATAAGTTAAAGCAATTGTTGCAAATACGACTCTATTCGTTAAGTATGTGATTTTAATTTTAGTTTTAAATTGATTGTGATTATTGTTTTAGTTAGATTACTATTCATCTTGTTTTTCTTCTCATTTTGTCGATGACAATATTATGCCGATGTGTTGCCGGTTATGATGTCTTCCCCGCCTATTTTTGTGTTTTAAGTAATCTCATAATTGGGAATTAAGCAAACAAAAACTAATAAATCTTGTTTTTACTTTGTATATAAAAATATATGGTTATTTTATTTCTAATAGGTAATATCCTTTACGATTAGTACTAGGCCTCAGAATAATGCGGGCACGAGAGCAAGAGGGCACTTGTGTGGGTGAATCGCCATGCGATCTGTCACCCTCATATTGCCATATTGCCATTGGTGACATATGGATTAGGATTATTTGGATGGTTGATTTTGGTCTTTGGTGCATGTCATTCAAAGTATTCTAAGACTTCTTTTGGTAACAAAATTTTACCACTATTTGTTATAGTTTTTGTTTGTCAATTGTGAAATAAAAATAATACAATAGCATAATTCAAAAGGTAAGTATTATAAAAAATACACCTTAGAATCAAACCATAATAAACATGGCTGGCCGAAAATCTACGTTTTACGATCGATCTTTCACTTAAGATAAAGTGAGTAAAAGATTATATCAACACTATTTTTGTGAGATTACGTTAAATTAATAATAATATATAAAATAAAGTTGATAGCACTGAACTTTTTTTTTTTTTTTTTTATTCACGTACCTAGACTTTAAAAAAGCGCTTGTAAATAGTCAGAACATGTTTGTAGTAATATAGTTGTATACATTAGATATTATTTCTAGTAACATAGATATTTAGGTACATCTTGTATGAAAACATTTATAAAATTTATTTTATTACAGAAATGATATTTAGCTAGCTCGTATCAGGTTATTGTCAAGAGATTATGTTTAATTATCTAGTTTAAGTCTAATATTTTTACTACATATTGTCAATGGTTCTGGCTATATTAAAGGTATTATTATTATGACGGACCTTGTGTTAATAACGACGGTCGCGCTTTAATGCTACCACCGGATCCAATGCGCCCCAACTGAGAAGACCCAGCGAAACAAACTCAGTGGGTTCATCTACTACCGGTTTCAACACGACCCAGTTGAGACGGTCCGGCGAAACATACTCAATCGGGCATGAACACGGGATTTGGTCCAATTAGAGTAATTATTTAGTAGGCAAACACAATATATGCTCGATCGGTTGTCTGAATGCTTATTATTTTAGATTATATTTAGGTATACAAAAGAAAAACTTCGAAACAATAACATTATTCATTTTGAGACAGAGTCAATAATTTTAAATTAAGTATATGATAGCAATCATTTACAGATAGTTCACGTAACACAGCAGATCAGTCATGTCTATATGGCTACAAGATCTCCAGCGAGCAATGTGCAGGTAGGAAGTGAGAGCCAGACGTCTTTGTCATCGATGTACTCTTTAGTGGTGTAATAACCCCTAGCCATAAGTATACGTTTAATATGTGTTTTAAAACTTGTGTCAGGCAGATCAGTAATTTGAGTAGGAAGCTTGTTATAAAACCTAATACAATTTCCTAAAAATGATTTATTAGTTTTGCTTACTCTAAAGCCTGGAATGGCTAGTTTGTTTTTATTCCTAGTATTTATATTATGCAGTTCACTTTTCTTTTTATAATTATGAATATTTTTTCTAACAAACATTATATTCTGATATATATATTCCGATGGCACAGTAAGTATATTTATTTCTTTAAACAAATTTCGCAAAGAATCGCGACTGCCTAAACCATAAATGGCTCTGACTGCTCTTTTCTGCAATACAAAAATAGTACCTATGTCAGCCGCCGAACCCCACAGCAGAATGCCATACGACATAATGCTATAAAAGTACGCGAAATACACTAATCTAGCAGTTTGTTCATCTGACAATTGCCTTATTTTCCAGACAGCATAGGAAGCCGAACTTAATTTACCTGCCAACTTTTCAATCTGAGGACCCCATTGCAATTTTGAATCAAGTCTCTATCCCAAAAATACGGTCGATGGGACTAAATCTAATATTTTCGCATTAAGTGCAACTGTTGGTACAATTTGAGTCACATTCGGCAATGAGAACCTGATGCATTTAGTTTTCCCTGCATTTAACAAGAGATTATTTGCCGAAAACCATTCTGATAAAAAGCTGAGTGTTTTATTATGCTCAATAAGATCTTTATCCTTTCTATTTACTTTAAATATGAGCGACGTATCATCAGCGAACAAAACTATGTCTGATACTTTCTCTAAACTAAACTATGACTATCTGCAGCGGTGGGCAAGTCTTGCCCTTCCGACGCTAGGAGTGAATCTGTGATACGCGTAGGTCGGGGATAGACTCCACCAGACTTGCAACTGATGTAGTTATGAGCGTACTTAACACCCTTTTTTGACGCTGGCGTTATACACACCAAAAACTATAAATAATTATAAAATAAAATAAAAAGGTATTTATCACGTAGACTTTAAAAAAACGCTTGTAAATGTCAGAATAAGTTTGTAGTTATATAGTTAACTACTAATACTACTGGAACTGTAAGAATAGGAAAGGGCTTACAGGGCCAAACCCATATAGCACCATCCTGAATCTAGAATGTGGCATTGAAAAGGTAAGCTGAAAGAAATTGTGCTAAATGGATCCTTCGACACTGATATGTCTAAATAATAGTTCCTATTTATTGCCTACCATCAAAATCTAGTCTAACCAAAGCAGTCTGAAAGAAATGGCTCTTAGAGGTAAGGCTGCAAATAACTTTATTTGTACTATTTTTTTTTGCTAGTTAAGCAAACAGCGATTCCTGCGTAGTCCGAATTTGAGCTACCGCGGCGGCAAATCTCAACAACATCGGGATTTGATCCCAGGACCTCGAGGAGCCCTCGATTCTTGCCATTATTAAATAAAAATATATTTTTAATACATCTCTATCTAATGACTTTCAGAAATCCCTCAAGCTCAGTTCATAACAACCACGAATGGTGCGAAGTTGTTGATGATCAACGGTTACACGTTCTGGAAAATGCACAAATATAATCTATTCTACTGCTCTCAAAAAACCAAGAACAGATGTAAGAGTACTGTTAAACTCGACGACGATGGAGTCATAGTTAGGCTGAAGGAGCTACATAATCACCCCCCACCAATATACAAGCAAATTGGTACAGGAGCGTATATTAAAATAAAATAACCTAAAGAAACACATAGAATCACAAATATTGGCATCAATAATTTCATCGTCCTTTTAGTTTACAAATAAATTGGTCTAGGAGCTTATTTTAAAATAGTAGGTATAACGAAAGATAAGGATATCCTGTTAACATGTAAATTGGTTAAGGAGTAATGAAATATCAAAATTATACAAATGATATAGACATCAATAATCTATTCGTCCCCCTCTAACATAGAAGTAAAAAGATTCAACAGTTTATATGGAAATCGTTTTACCAAACGTAGAGATCTATGATCTAGTCATTGTCCCCCCAGTTTTCTACTAAATTAGTCGACTGTAACACGAAAGACTGTAATTATTGAACAGTTAAATAGATTGTTATAAAAAATAACCAAGACCAAGATAAAATAAGCTGTTTTAACCCTTTACAAGGCAGTAGGTATATTTCTAATTTATTGGTTTTGGGCCTTATTGTGAGCTAATAGAGTTCAAAATGTGGTGGTAACTATAATCCCACTGCCCGGGAAAGGGTTAAATCGCCACACATACATACTGTACTAATTATTTATTTGTATTATCTAAACTTTCGTTAGACCGACCGGTTGGCATTGTTGGTACCTAAATGCTTCTTTTTCACGCCGCAGGTCGTGGGTTCGATTTCCACCCAGGACAGATATTTGTGTGCATGAACATGTGTTGTTTGTCTTGAGTGTTGGTGTTTATATAAGTATGTATTTACAAAAGGAACTTAGAAGGTATATCAATTATCTGGTTTCCATAGAACTCCTCTTAGTTTGGGATCTGATGGCCTTATGTGAATTACCCAGGATATTATACCTATTATATATAATAACTAGCTATGCCCCGCGGTTTCACTCGCGTTAAAAAAGATTTGCCCGCTTTTCTGTTGAAATTTTTCCTGAATTTTCTTTGCTATAAACCTCACGGAGCCCAAGACCTTTCCAACGAATGCAAAACAGTGGAAATCGGTTCGTGCGTTCTGGAGTTATAGCGTCAGGAAGGAAAACCCGACTTATTTTTATATAGTAGATAGTATGTAATATGTTCATGTTTAAGCCCAAATGCTAGATAAAGTGGTTGATGTTCTTTATAGTGATTACCTAAGTGTTAGTGGAATATTACGAATTAAGTTATAAATTAATAAAATAGTTATGTTATTACTATACAACTTTTAGAAATAAATATATAATTTTACATTTATGGATTTTCTTTCACAATTGTGTATGTTCCACCTAATCTTGCAATGAACGCAGAATTGTAGTTGGTTTTGGATATCTTCGCAGAAACACTATTAGAAATACAAATACTTCTAAAAATAGACTGATCATAACCATCTACTTTTCATTAAAAAGGTAAGTATTTAAATATGGATCAATGTTGTTTCACTAATTAACATTTTTAATTTTAAATAACCACATTATAAATCGCCAATCATGCAATTGACAAGACTTTGCAGATAAAATCCATTCCCTATCGAATAAAGATTAATAATAACTATTAATAAAAACTTGAGAGGTGTCAAGGGACACCCGGATGGAACGAAGTTCCTTTCGATTAATTAGTGAAGGAATTGTAATATTTTTTTTAAAGTTATAATAATGTTATTTTTATTATTAACAAATATAATGTAATATAAACTTAATCAGTAGGCTCAATTTTAGTAAAAAAAAAGTGTCGTTACAACTTTTCGTCTTAATTTTTTCCGTCTAGCCCCCTTTCGCAACGCGCTATAACGAACTTCGTTCCAATAAATATTAATTACCTAATACCAAAATATGTACACAAACCGAAATCGTGTACAAACATAATACATAAGAAAAAATAAACAGTTGATAACCTGCCATTTTTATTTCCGAAGTCGGTAAGGAAAAATAATTGTTGATTTGCTTCCAGAGATCCACCAAGCTGAGTTCATTACAACGGTGAAGGGAAACAAACTCTTGATGGTGAACGGATTCACATATTGGGCTAATCACCACACCAACCTGTACTATTGCTCCCAAAACAAAAAGAAGTGCAAGAGTATTGTGAAACTCGATGCTACAGGTTATGTTGTTAGACTAGAAGAGATCCATAACCACCCTCCCCCAGTATACAAGAGACTTGTGTCAGGATATTTTGTTAAAATAAGTTGAAAGATGTATAACTGTGTTATCCTTTAAATTGTCGTTACACTGTGTTTTTTGCCTTTTATGGCAGAGAGCAGACCCTGAAGGTAATGGGAAGAGGCATGGAGAATGAAATTAACTGTTAGTGCGAATCTGACTCGCGCCGAGGGTTCTGTGAATTGCTTAGACATATAAAAAGATGTATGCATGCATCTAAAAATGTATCCGAATAACTACGGATTGTGCACGATGATGATTCCAAATAACTTCTAGTTAGAAAAATCGTTATATTTTGACGGTAATTTTCCTGCAAACGTATCTCGTGCATGTCAGATATTTTGCGTCAAGTAACAATAACGGTGGTAAATTAGGGAATGGCAAAATAATCAAAGAAATATAAACGAAGTCACTCATAAAGAAATATAAACGAAGTCACTCATAAAGAAATATAAACGAAGTCACTCAGTCGTCATCATACAATACCCCACTTAAACTAGTATACCTACTGTATTTCAAATAGCTAGATCTAGAATGAGGAGAATTGATAAGCTATACCGTTGTGACAGACAGATGGTTAGGCAATTGTTTTGCTATGTGGGTACGGAATCCTAAATAATCATACTCGCCGTCGCGTCACCGTCGGCACGGTTGGTAGGTCTTCAATCACAGAGCGGTGGTTGGGTGTATAACTGCCAACATCCTGCTCATGGGCTGCTTTCTTACTAAAATATTTAGGATTATCAGCGGCTGACTACATTACCTTCCCTACTTTCACCCACAGGAAATTCCACAAGAGCAGTGGAATTTCCTACTGAACAATTATAAAATTTTACGTTCATTGTTGCAATGATGATATTTATTTCTATCAGATCGTTTCTGCAGTTGAACCGTGAAGAGGTATTAAATGTTCACTAGATATAATCTATGAATGCTTGCTTACTTAAGTTAAGGGTGCAGTAATTTAATTGGTAAAATATGTTATTTACTGTATAAAATTGAAAAATATTACGCACTGTTGTATTTTTCTACGTAATTGGCTACTAGACATTAACTTGATATGATAGTGCCTGATTATTTATATCTTCAGGTGTGAGTAATAAACCCGATGGCATATTCTCGTGATGCGGTGTTTTGGATTTTTGTAGTATTTTTTATTTTATACCTTTTATTGTGTTATAATTTTTGTAAATAAACCTTGTATAGTATGTGATCTTAACATAAATGTATGGGTTCACCTCTCAAGCATGTTTGTCGGAACATAAACAAAATAATTCATTAACGCCAGCGTAATCGGTGTAAATACAAAAATAAATGGTACTCAAACAGACTTACTGTTAGAGAATAACCAAGTTCGCGTAACTGGTATGTTTTAGTTCCCGGACCGACAGACACTTGAAATGAAAATATCCACAAATCTCGTAAATTTTTCAGATGCTGTGTCACTTCTAAATACAATACTGCATGTTTATTGTTATGCTATAGATTTAATACGATTTACAGTACTAAAATTAACCCCGCTCCAAATTGGTTGTTCGATACAGCTCGAGTAATAGTAGATCACGATTAACACATAACAAAATATTTAAGTGAGTCGCAATTCCAAGTACATCACGCACGATATACACATAACACAATATGGAACATATGAACTTGTTTCCCAATTGTTAGTAGATTGTGATAAACATATAACAACAAAATATGAAAGTGAAGCGCGATTGTTATTAAATAACAAAATATGGAAAATATGAAATTCAGTCACAATTGTAAGTACATCACGATAAACACATAAAATATGAAAGAGACTTAAATATTGCGTTAAAATCATAGAACTGAATTGAAGTTATATGTATGACAACCGATTTGAACAACTTCACAGGGGACTTTGCAGAAAGCATTTCCCTTCGAATAACAGAGCAGAAGCGTAAAATATAAAGACGGATTTAATAACCTTCTTCTATTGGAGTCCGTTGAAAATAACGAAGATTTAACATTGAAACAATGTAGATGTCTTATCGCATTAAGCAATGGTTCCAAACAACTTTGTATAGAAAAGAGCTTAATCTAATAATACCGGTAAAAGTGCATTAAAGTTCAATATACAAAAAATTAATAATCCTGGAGAACTAATTTGCATGGTGAACACTAATTACCTAAAACCTCGTATTTATCTTCATAAAACTTGGTTACAGATTATCCACATACCCAATTTATAACAACAATGAAAGGTAAAACATTATTGATGGTAAACGGATACACTTTCTGGAAACCTCGAAGATGTGCTAACTTTTATTATTGCTCTCAACTAGGAGGAAGGACTAATTGTAAAAGTTCTATCAGACTCGATGGAAGAGGGGTAATCTTAAGATTGAAGGAGGTGCATAATCATCCTCCTCCAGTTTACACCAAAATGCGAACAGGAAACTATCTTAAAATCGGTTGAATTCATCAATAATAAATAATAAACAGTATTTTTTAAATAAATCACGCTTTTATTTCACCAACCAGTTTATTAATATATTGGTTAAGCTACTTCATCAAACAGAACAAACTGAAAAGTTAGTAGTGAATAGTTTAGTCTTAAGTCCCCGTGTGTATATTTTATTTATATATACCGTCTAGATTCACATTTTGCCTAGATTTTCGTGGATTGCAATTTAGAATATATTTAGAATATAATATCAATAGAAATAAAAATCATAGTTATTTTAATAATAACAAGATATCTCGCTTTGGAAACAATGAATTAAAAGCATACTTCCACCACCAATAAATATAAGACTTTTTTTAGACATTATAAATTATCATGAAATATTTTTTATATACATATAATATTAATAATGTTTTCTTCCACTAACCGGTTCATTAAAATATTGGCTAAACTACCCACCAATCAGAACAAATCGATTACAAAACTTAGTTTGGATTACGCTCATCAATTCTGCCGTTATCTTTTTGTACTTATATTATATTTTGACATTCGCAAAATCATGCATATTCTCATGGATTGCAATTTAGAGTATGTTATATACAAGGTGTATCAAATAGTAGACGTAAGTTAAGGTGCTTAATTTTGCCTATGGAACTAAGTAAAGAACTTGTTTCATACACAGCACATAAATCCCATACAGGGGTTCTACCAGCTAAGTCACAGAACATCGATTTCTTAAATGGCGTTCAATTAAATAAAGGTTAAAAATGACTTAACCAATCGTTAAATCGGCTTCCATGAGCACATGTGACGTCATAAATGGTCCGGAATCGATTGTCAACGTTGGGCGACTTAGCCGGTAGAGGCCCAGGAGTAATGACCACCTGAAGTATATTAATACTAAACTGGTTTCATCTGAAGTATATTAATACTAAACTGGGTTTTATATTTTATTAAGCTTCAAGGGTAAAAGTTATTATCTTACAACTGTAATAATAAAAAATCATTGTGATTTTATTAATTACAATACCCTTACCCCCCCCCCCCCCTTTGATGCCGATGCGGAGCGCTTAATGGATTGCCTTTAGTTCATTTATTTTAGTTTAGTTTATAGCATTATAGTCAAAATATATTATTTTATTTCATTTTAGATCTACTTTTCCATAAGATTCTATAATCTCGTTTTTTATTCCGTATTTATCATGTTATACAAATAAAATTGTTACTTCAATAAATTATTAATTACTAGATCACTCACCGCTCAGTGTCATTTCATTGTGTGCCACTGTTGATCCTGGCTGACAGGAGTTGCAGTGGTGGGTATGAGGGAGGGACTAGTCCCGATTAAGTACTAGATGTCTCGCATCACTAAATGGAAAAAAAGTATTGCATCTAACGCGAAACATGTAGTAATTAAGCATATCTATGTTTTTAATTTATTGCATTCGATTGGGTGGCATTATTTTAATACAGAGAGAGAGAGAGAGTTCCCTCCAGGGAAGCAGTGAATGAAACGAGTAAACGACATATGAAAAAAAACCGAGGGCACCTAAAATCTCTATCGTGCCAAAATAACATAGGATGAAAATAAAACAGAACAATAAATGGATATTCAAATTAAAATTGAGTTGTATTATTGAATTACAATCACACTTCAGGCGACAGTAGCTAATCAGCCAAACATCTTTAAAACTAGGTTCTAGTTATTCAAATTTCTATTTAATCACTAGTCTTAGGTACTCCTACTTTAGAATCTTTACAAATGCGGTTTTAAGCAGCTGCAAACGGAAACGTTATTGAAGTTGTTTGGCTATAATCTTTATCAACGGATTCAGAGTCAGCTGAAGATAGCTGAGGACGTAATCATTTAATTAATTTCACCTCTAGTATTTAAACCTCCACTTAGCTACTATATAATATAAAAATATCTTTCTGGTATGGTCGAATTTCAGCCATGTCGGCTATCTGCGCGGGACATTTTAAAGTACACAAGTGTTTTCGCAAACGATCAGGGGCTCTACCGGCTAAGTCGCCGAACATCGATTTCTTAAATAGCATTCAAATAAATAAAGGTTAAAAATGACTTAATCAATCGTTAAATCGGCTTCCACGAGCACATGTGAGGTCATAAATGGTCCGAAATCGATTGTCAACGTTGAAGCCGATTTAACGATTGATTAAGTCATTTGTAGCCTTTATTTATTTGAATGCTATCTAAGAAATCGATGTTCGGCACCTTAGCCGGTAGAGCCCCTGTTCTCTTTTCAATCGTTTCGGCTAGCTGTCCTATCGGATCATGAGAGGGAGGGAAAAGAAGGCGCACTTTTCTATTCTCTCCGTCGGTTGATTAAATTTATGTTTAGCCAATTATTATTTCCAAGCCCGCTGAAAGAATATTGACTAGACTTTTTGCATCATCATCATCAACTTTCACTTTCAGAATATACAAAAACCGAATTTATAAAAACTGCGAATGGCAAAACACTGTTGATGATCAACGGGTACACTTTTTGGGAAGTTAAACAAAGACCTAACAATTACTATTGTTCTAAACAAGGAGGAAGAATAAATTGTAAGAGTACCGTCAGAATTAATGACAAAGGAGTTATTTTAAATTTGAAGGAGGTACATAATCATCCACCTCCAATTTACCGGAAAGTGCACTCCGGAATATATGTTAAACTCGATTGATTTGTAGCTTTTAATGGGATATTGAAAAAATTTGAAAGCAATGTTCTAATACTGTCTTCAAACTCAAAATGGGATCAAAAGCGAATTAAACTATAATAATACTAGAGAAACCTGTGAAGGGTAACTTACGTAGTTAATTGATTCTGGCAACCGTTTCAATGTGCGATCCGTATGAATTACGTCGTGCATCCGACCTGAAGATGATCTTCTGAAGAGATTGAAACGTTTGGCCGAGTATAACATAAAATGAATTGTGTAGTTTTGACTATGTTAACTCCGCACGTCAGTTTTAATAGTAATATATTATCACTTTTATATAAAGCGCTATAACGGTTGCCTTGGACAGTTAGCGGGGAGGGTTGCGATATATCCCCTTAAATGCAGTATAAATGTTAATGTTGCCCGTAAATCTGTCCTGAGCAGATCAATGCTTACTGGTAATTGTTTTGTAGACAATATTTTTTTGGATTTAGGTTATTATGATAATTTCCTTCTGGATTTTAGCTATGTTATTGTCCATAATTCTGTGCGCAGCTATTTCACTCCCACATTTTAATGTATTTGGGATATAAGATGTGTTAATTCTTTTAAAAATGTACTTCAGTCATCCTATGCTATTAATATTCCGAATAATTCAGAACAAGTTTTCTACTTGATATTGTTTATATAGACAATAAAAAAATATGTTTCCGATTTATTTCGGTCAGTACAAAAATATTATAATGAAAATTAAATACTGGGCCTTAAGAAATAAATTATAGCGGTACCGCTATAATTTATTTCTTAGGGCCCAGAACCTCTTACCTAATCTAACCCTATTCATATTGTTTGTTGTATTTTAATAAGAGTTTTGACGGATACTTAGACTTTAGAATATAATATTGTGCGTACATATTACATGTTATAATAATAATTAAAAAACATGTACATGATAATAATAATAAGATCTTCTCTTCTGCAGCACAATTCGAGCACAATTGTTATATCTAGTAATAAACAAGGTGTGATTATAATTTTACTCATTTTTGTAATAATATCCAATAAATATATAGTTTGTGTAATATTTTTATTTACTTACAATCACAATTATTATGGCAGTAGCGATTCTGATCATCAAAAAGGTAAATGTTCAAGAAGGTAAAAATCCGCTCCTCACATAAGCCTGGTAATAATTAAAAAATAGAAAGAGAATAGAAAATTTACTCTCACCTATTAGTTTCAGTTCAAAGTACTGTAAGACTTGCCGGCTATAGCTATTTGTGATATGAATATAATAATTTTAGGCCCTCTACAAACCAAGTTCATCACAACTACGAAAGGAAAAAGGCTGCTGATGGTCAACGGGTACACATTTTGGAAAAGCTCCAGCCCAAACCTGTACTGTTGCTCGCAGCAAGGAAGACAATGGAGATGCAAGAGTACTGTCAAACTCAATGGTGGAGTTATTGTAAGATATAAACAGATACATAATCATCCACCTCCATGTTATAAAAAACTCGCGGCAGGAGCATATGTTAAGACAAGTCAAAATGTGCATACTTACCTGTGCTAGAATTGTGGGAAAAATATTTGCTAAGCCTTCTAGGAACAATAGTATTGCTGTATACGTATAAAGTATCTGTTTTATATGTGTATCTATTTTTTGTGTATGTCGATGTATGATAAGCTTTACGTATTTCATGTTTTCTCGTGATATTAAATGCAGAAAATAAAAGAAACTGTAATTTGTTTTACTAATTAATTTATGTTTAAAATAAGTGTAATGACCGGTAAGTGAGGGCAAATAATAAGCATAGACCTCTTTGTAAAAAAACGAGCGTAGTTTCTATATAGTTGGTAGTCATTTAGTTCTAAAGAGGTTTTAATAGCCAAACAGTAACTGGCACTTAGTAAAGAGTCTGGGTAAGAAAAAATGTTTATTCCAAATTCTAAACTTTCTATTTTAAAAATAATAATCATTCTTCAGTTTGCGGCTTTTTACTAACTTTTTGCGGCGTTGCGGTTTAGTAAAGGTCTCTGTGTCGCAGTTAATGTATACACTTGTACTCAAAATCTGCCATTACCGTCTACGTAGAAAAGATCCTAGCATTAACCATTATTGATTTTTCTGTACATATTAAGCCATCTTACCCTATTCCAATGTGTCGTCCACTGCTGAACATAAGCTTAAAAGATTCCACGTTTTACTCATTTGGAGGGGTTTCTCATAGTCACCGCACTTGGCATGTGAGTTGGCGACCGCAGTAAGCTGGTAACTAATACACATGTAGCGTTGCTCCTCGGTTATCTGGTGTATCCTGGAGTCGTCCTTTACGACACCAGAATTTGTCCCGTAGTTCTTTATGGGCCGAATACCACACGTCTAATGTAGAAGAGGAAGACTTAATTCTTAACATTCCATGGATTCACCTTGCGGAAACCGGGTCCACAACGTGGTAGAGGAGGGAACACTCGACAGAGTCGCCGACTTGCCACTCAGATGCAGGATTAAGGTGGCCCCCTGTGACCCCTCTTCCTAGCCAAATTTGGTAAGATCCTAACAATGCCGCTTTGGATACTCGTTCTAATATAGAACTTACGGAAGTTCTTGATAATCCTAAGTCTTCTAATAGGTTAAAGAGGGATATTGCTAGAATACCCCTCGCACCCACTTCCGCGGCATATGAATTAACCACAAATTACTCAAAACTAAAATCTTAAGATTATGAAACTGAATGACATTTACACCGACATGACTTAGTAAATTTAATATAATAATTTTAGGCCCTCTACAAACCAAGTTCATCACAACTGTGAAAGGAAAGACGCTGCTGATGGTCAACGGGTACACATTTTGGAAAAGCTCCAGCCGTAACCTGTACTGTTGCTCGCAGCAAGGCAGACACTGGAGATGTAAGAGTACAGTCAAAGTCAATGGTGGAGCTATTGTTCAATACAAAGATATACATAATCATCCACCTCCATGCTATCGAAAACTCCCGACAGGAGCATATATTAAGACCAATGGATTGGCGTATACTCATCTGTGGTAGGTGTCGGTAAAATAATAATATCCTGGGGACATGATTTACACACGGCCATCTGATCCCAAACTGAACTGAACAAGATGACTGATATATTTCATATACATACTACTTTTCTTTTGTAAATAAATACTTATATAGATTATTACACCCAGACTCAGGACAAACAGATATGTTCCTGCTGACAAACATCTGTCCTGGGCGGGAATTGAACCCACGACCTTCGGCGTTAAAAGCAAGCATTTGCCAACCACGCCAACAGGCCCGTCAATGTAATCTTGTTCATATATTTAAACCAATTTGCTATCTATATCGGGACTAGTCCCTCCCTCTTACCCACCACTGCTACTCCTGTAAGCCAGGATCGATAGTGGCACACAATGAAATGACACTGAGCGGTGAGGCTCAGGCGTGTCCCGGGGAATCGCTTAACTGTATTGGATCCCACACCGAATTTAATCAGAAAGAAACTAGGAGTTAAAAAGATTAATTGTTCCATTATTAGTTGCTATCTATATACAATGTGATAGGGGTGGGACTTCTAACCCGTTAAGGCTGAGTACTACATCTAATTTTATCGACAAAAAAAATAATATGGGGGGGTTGAACCCCCTCCCCCTAAAAATTATGGCTATTTTAATTTTTTCAATATACTACGGCGCGCTTGATACTTTATGTGATATCAAAGGTTGTATGCGTCGTAGAAACAAAAAAAAAACGACAAACGGTAGCTAATAACCTTGGCTAACTAATTCATTACTTTATTCATATGTTTGATAATGTTTTGGTGAGAAAAAAAAATAATTTCTGAATTCTTTTGACCGAAAACATCGCTATTTTTCAATATTTTCACGAATTACTCAAAACTATGTCCTATAAAATTATTAATAATTTGCGCTCATTTAAAAGTATTTGAGTTATTCTTTCTAACGATACCAAAAACATCACCATAACATTACAAATTCAAGTATTAAGAACCATTAACCATATCATAACAAAAGCAGGTAACAAAACGAGGTATGCGAGCGGGTAAGAAAACTTACAACGTTCTTAATACTTGAATTTTCATAATTCCCTTCAATATTTTATGCTATATCCAATGTTAAATCCTTTTTATGTATACGACGTTTCAATATTATTTTGTTTACGCAAAATTATATTCAAACGTAGTCCTTAAAAGGCGTTCGAAGCCAGTTCTTCTTACCGATGCGTAAGTTATAAGCAACAATAACATTAATACAGCTTCATTTAACTAAGTAAGTATATATATAATAGAAAAGTAGTATATCAGTTATCTGTTTTCCATAGTACAAGCAATGCTTAGTTTGGGATCAGATGGCCGTGTCTGAATAATGTCCCAGGATATTATTATATTTTAGTAGTTTTAGTGATTATGTTTATTGTTTGATATAAGCAGTACTAAAATAATCCACCTGCGGCAGGATAGCACGTTCAGATATAATATATTAGGTCTTTACCTATGAAATTGCCGTTCTGCAGTACTGGCCATTTCAAATCAAAATAATTTTTGTTTGGCTAAGAATTCTAATTTCAAATTAATTTTATTTTAAAAACATGGATTCTTTTTTCCAAAAGTAGTCATTTCTTTATTGATTAGTGTTACATTTTCATCGCATTTCAATCTTTTTCGTCATCATGGATACGTTAAAAATTCGAGTAATTATGGAATATGAGTACCGTCGTGGCAGCAACGCGGCACAAGCGGTACGCAACATCAACGACGTTTACGGAGCTAACACTACAAACCAACGCACCACCTGTTATTGGTTTGCTCGCTTCCGTTCTGGAAATTTCGACCTGAAAAATGAACCTCGCGGTCGTCCGAAGACTTTGGTCGACAATGACGAATTAAAGGCGGTTGTGGAAGCTGATGATACACAATCTACGGCTGAATTAGCAGCAGCTTTCGACGTTAGCGTCAAAACAATATTGGTCCATTTGCGTCAAATTGGCAAGGTAAAAAAGCTTGACAAATGGGTGCCCCACGAACTCAATGATCGCCAGCGCGAAGTACGCGTCGAGACGTGCCTTGCACTGCTCAACAGACACACAAATGAAGGAATTTTGAACCGCATTGTTACCTGCGATGAAAAATGGATTCTGTTTGATAACCGCAAGCGCTCAGCAAGTTGGTTGGATCCTGGTTCAGCACCTAAACAATGCCCTAAACGAAAACTTACCCCTAGAAAAGTGATGGTCACTGTTTGGTGGTCTAGCGCCGGTGTGATTCATCACAGCTTCTTACCAAACGGGGTGAGCATTACTGCAGATGTGTACTGTGAAGAACTGAGCACAATGATGGAGAAGCTGGCGCATCTCCAACCAGCATTGGTCAATCGCTCGTCTCCGCTGCTCCTGCACGACAACGCGCGACCTCATACTGCACAGCAGACGGTCTCCAAGTTGCAAGAACTGGGGTTGGAAGCTCTCCGTCATCCGCCCTACTCACCAGACCTTGCGCCTACAGACTACTACTTTTTCCAGAATTTGGATAACTTCTTGGCGGGAAAAAAATTCAATACCCGAGAGGCAGTACAAAATGCCTTTGAAGAATTTGTTGCCTCCCGTCCAGCTGATTTCTTTAAGAAGGGCATCAATAAACTGCCACTGCGATGGCAAAGACGCATTGATTGCATGGGTGATTACTTCGATTAATACAAATAAAAAAATTCATGAAAAAAATTCGTTTAAATTTTTTCATACAAAACGGCAATTTCATAGGTAAAGACCAATTATAACAGTTCTTACATGTCTGGGGTCGGGCTCGAAAACATGTTCGCGATTTTGAAGATGCCTGGAACTGGAAATACAGGTGTTGGATAAAAAGCACCAATAATATAAAATATACATTTAGTAATATAGTGAATTCTAGAATAAGAATTTCTTTAGTCTTCTAGGAACATTACTTCTGCTGTTTATTGTTTATATATATATAAAGTGTTTGAATTGTATGTGTATATATTTGTGTGTATGTCTCAATGTATGATTAAGATGAACATGTTTCATTGAATCTTATCATAAATGCAAAAGTAAAGGACATCTTAATTTGTTTTATTTATTACATTCCACATTAAAAATAAGTGTAATAGTAATGACCGACCAATGAGAGCAATGAAGAGAAACTCTTGTTCTTTAGATAGACTTTCATACTTAACACGTATAACTTTATATTGGAATATGATTCGAAATTAGAATTTGACCCGCGAAACAAAGTAATTTTTAATATCGGGACTAGTCTCTCCCACTTACCCATCACTGCAACTCTTGTAAGCCAGGATCAACAGTGGCACTCAATGAAATGACAGTGAGCGGTGAGGCTCTAGCATGTCCCGGGGAATCGCTTTAACTGCCTTGGATCCCGCACCGAATTTAATCAGAAAGAATAAGAGGAGAAGTTAGAAAATGAATAGTTCGACAGAAAGTTAAGCTTGCATCGGATCGCCAATGACTGCTGATAATCGATTGTAAATCCTAAATTAATAGTATTTAATATTTGAACAAATTATACCTACACTTGATGGCCCGTCATTGTATATACTTGCACTCAAAATCCGCCACTGTCTACGCGGTAAAAATCCTGTCTTGTTCAAAGAGTATTTTTTATTTAATATGACAGAGATGAGGTACTTAACCTGTTAGGAAGTGATGAGGAGGACACAGAAAACCATGAAAGTGACCCTCCCTTGGTTGAAAATGACATGTTAGACAACCAGGTTGTAGACAATGGTGACCCTACAGCATTATTAGATAAACAAAAATTGATCTGAACATAAAAAGAACATAGAATTTATTGAGCCCAAAATTATATTGAAAAGATCCTGTCAAATGCAATAAGTTTTTTAACCGACTTCAAAAGGAGGAGGTTCTCAAGTTCACCAGTTTTTTAGTTTTTTTTTTTATGTATGTACACCGATTACTCAGAGATTTATGATCCGATTTACGTGATTCTTTTTTAGTTTGATGCGAAATAGTTGCCATTTGGTCCCATAAAATTTTTGTATAGTTTGGCCCAGTAGCTTTAATTTTATGGACATTTTTGTATGAAAATTTTTGTTTATGTGGACGATGTAACTGTCTTTGTCACTTTGTTTTAAATCTTAGCCAGCCTAGCTAGACTCATGCTGTTCAAATGTGTCCTGGCATGAATATAAAGAACAATTTCAGACGACTAGCATTTAATACGCGCGTACAAGTTCATTTTTGGAAGCGCACGTAGGCGCACCTTTTAGCACAAGCGCACTTTTTTTACCCATTACGCTGAGATTTATGAACCGATTTACGTGATTCTTCTTTAGTTTGATGCGGAATATCTACCATTTTGAGATTTGTTTAGCCAAATGCCAAAAAACGGAAACCTTATGGATTTGTCATGTCTGTCTGTCCGTCCGTATGTCACAGCCACTTTTTTCCGAAACTATAAGAACTATACTGTCGAAACTTGGTAAGCAGATGTATTCCGTGAACCGCATTAAGATTTACACATTTACACACATAAATAGAAAAACAAATAATAAAATTTGGGGGTACCCCATACTTAGAACTGAATTTAAAAAAAAACATCAAACCATACATGTGGGGTATCTATGGATAGGTGTTCGAAAATGATATTGAGGTTTATAATATCATTTTTTTCTTAACTGTATAGTTTGCGCGAGAGACACTTCCAAAGGCGTAAAATGTGCCCCCCTGAGAATGATAAAACTAAAACAAATAGAAGATGTACATTACCATGCAAACTTCCAGCGAAAATTGTTAAACGAGATCTAGTAAGTAGTTTTTTTTTATGCGTCATAAATCGAAAACCGCAATTTACCTTCCATTCTATCAACTCAAATACTTGCTGCTACGGAAAAAATCATTCCGCCTTTCACGGGCGAGTCCGACTCGAACTCTCTCGACTCGTTGTCTTGATCATCAATACGACCTAGTTTATGAGCCTTCTGCTCAGTACACTAGATGGCTAATCGATCATGAATAAGCCTAGTCTTACAGCCCTCTGCTCAGCAGACTCATTAGCTAATCAATCATAGATAAGACCTAACCTATGAGCCCTTTGCTCAGTAGACTCGTTGGCTCATCGATCATTAATAAGACCTAGTCTTCATAGACTCATGCCCTCTGCTCAGCAGAGTTGATGGCTATTCGATCATTAATAAGACCTAATCTATAAGCCCTCAGCACACAGACTCGTTAGCTAGATGGTCATAAATACGGCCTAACCTATGCGCTTGCTGTTCAGACTTTCATGAATCTTAGCGAGTCTAGACTCGTACTGTGCAAGTTTTCTTAGAGTGAACGTAATTTTATGTAGTTATTCTTACTTTACAAATGGTCTTTTCGATCTTTCACTGTCTCACAAGAACGTAAAAAAGAGTTTCGAACAACATTTTTTCGGAGGATATTTCTTTTTCCGTTCTCGTTTGTTGGGAACTATAGTTTTGAGGCGCGCGGCACCTTTCGTAGTCCTTCCCATAGCTAGACACTAAAAAGTAACAAATAAAAAAACTTCGTTTGAAAAAATCGACTTCAAAAACTAAAAAGTATTAAAAAAATATCTTAATAAAGATTTAATTTAATAGATCTCTGCAAACGCAATACCTTTAATATTAATGAAATACTATAATTTGTATGTGCTACCTATTAATAGGTTTGAAGTCGGTGCCAAGCCCTAAGCAAAATAAAAGTTAATATTACATACAGCTTTCATACTTTGTGACGAAATTCCTACACTAAAGATTAACCTACGTAAATAGACTTAAAGAACAATATGAATTAATATGAAATAGATGAATCCGTATCATAAAAATATATTTAATATTAATACCTGACTGAGTTACTATAGTTATAATTAATCTATATTATGCGTTTATATGAATATATTTGTGGCCCTGAAAAATAAACAGATAAATTATTAATTAGGAGACAACGCATCAAAATTTTACTATATTTCGAGACGACCGTCAACGACGTGTGTCCGCTTGGGTTGTTTGTGTAGAAATACGCAGCTATCCCGCTGAAAGTAACGCGCGACGAGTGTGGTACCTACTATTACATTTGGCTTGGCACCGACATCAAACCTATTAATAGGTAGCACATACAAATTATAGTATTTCATTAATATTAAAGGTATTGCGTTTGCAGAGATCTATTAAATTAAATCTTTATTAAGATTTTTTTTAATACTTTTTCGTTTTTGAAGTCGGTTTTTTTAAACGAAGTTTTTTTTTCATTTAGTATGTATACAAATACTTCCTTATAACTTAATATTCGCAGTATAGCATTAACTTTAATTGTTTTTACTGTACATTTAAATCTATCATCGTATCTTATTCCAATATACGCACAAACACGAAATAATTTTATACTATTTCTAATTTTCTTTTAATACTAGCTTCTTATTTTAACTGTATGTTTTAATACTTACTTAAATCGTTTCTGAAATATATAATCTGTAAGTCATACTAATACCTACTAATTTTAATTTTATATTAGTATTAATCCTAGTTTTTACTATAGTAATATCTTTAATAATTTACATTAATATTGAAATAAGTAATTTGTAATTCATACAATTTTTTTGCACTACTGCAGCTATTATCGTTCCACCTGCTTTTGTATCATCTGTGTCATGATATTATGAATAAATGAAAAACGAATGAATGTGTGTAGTAGTAGATAATTATTCATCAGTCTGATGTCGTCCACTGCTGAACATAAGCTTAAAAGCTTCCATGTTTTTCCCATTTGGAGGGGTCTGTCGTAGTCACCGCACTTGGCATGCGAGTTGGCGACCGCAGTAAGCTGGTAACTAATACACATGTGGCGTTGCTGCAAGACTACCTGATGTATCCTTTCGTCGTCTTTTACGACACCCGCAGGATAGTATTGGTCCTGTTATTTTTCTGGGCAGAAAATTAGTTGTCTAAAGTATGTAAGCAAAAACACTAATTGACGTGTTCAGCGACATGGCCTATTACGGACGCGACTAATCAATATAACCATTTCAGGCCATTTTAAAACAGAGTTTATCAGAACTACGAAAGGAAAAACGCTCCTGATGGTCAACGGGTACACATTTTGGAAAAGCTCCAGCCGTGACCTGTACTGTTGCTCGCAGCAAGGAAAACAGTGGCGATGTAAGAGTACAGTTAAACTCAATGGTGGAGTTGTAGTTCAATATAAACAGATACATAATCATCCACCTCCAACTTATCAGAAACTCCCGACAGGAGAGTATATTAAGACAAATGAGAATACGCCTACTTATCTGTGGTTAGGTGTCGATAAAATTGAACCATGTAATTAAACACATTTGTTTACGAACATTTTGAAAAAATAGCTAATATCTCACATGGCTGTTACAACTTTAAGACCTTACCATTAAGATTATTTATGTCAAACTCACTTTGTTACGTAATTCCATTCAACATTTTTAGCTCTTTCCAATGTTAAAACCCTTTTGTGTATACGACGCTTCCATCTTATTATTATATTTCCTTTAGAAAGATGTTATTTCAATAATGGAGTGTTAGTACCAACTTTATTGTAATGTAATGTTAAATATGACAGATAAACAATACAAGTAGAATAAATGCAGTGGATTTGAGAGCTCTGAGAAGTATGTGTGGTGTGACTTTGAGCGACAGAATACGAAATACTGATGTAAGAGAGTGTTGTGGTGTGAAAGAGAATGTAGTCACAAAGATAGAAAAAAGTATGCTAAGATGGTTTGGGCATCAAGAAAGAATGAATGAAAGAAGATTAACAAAAGAAGTATGCCTGGCCTGTGTGAATGGGACAACCAGAAGGGGAAGACCTCGTCGAACATTCTCTGACCAATCAGAGACGTTCTCAAGAAAGGCCAGGTCAGAAGTACCCTAAACCGGCGAGCATGTATGAAGAATATAATGACAGTAAACGGGGCAAAAGAAGTGTTCAAAGATCGTGACAAATGGAAATCTATTGTCTTTGCCTACCCCTATGGGAAACAGGTGTGAGTCTATGTATGTATTTATTAATACTGTAAGTAGTAAATTCCAGAATGAGTATTTGCTTAGTCTTTTAGGTATAATACTTCTGTTGTTTACATATTGTGTTTGAATTGTGTGTGTGTATGTATTTGTGTGTATGTCTCAATGTATGATTAAGCGTAACGTTGTATTGTTTCTTATCACATTAAATCAGAAGTTATCATCATTATTTGTTTTATTTATCATATTGCACATTTAAAATAAGTATAATGGTCGGCCAATGAGAGCAATGAAGAGAGATTCTTGTTCTTATTTGGGAGATAGACTTTCATAACAACACATATAACTTTATATTGGAATATGATTCGAAATTAGAATTTGTTACGACATCGATACAAAGTTGAGCTTGCATTGGATCGCCGCTGACTGCTGATACTCGATTATAAGTCCCAAATTAATAGGAAGCTTTAATATTTGAACCGTATGGCTCGTCATTATATACAACATGTAACGTAATTCACACACACCCTCAAACACCCCAATTAGAATATTATGTTTTAATCATAATATATACACTGAATTTTTAATTTAACATGTATATGCATTGTTATTTACTAAATTAGATTCTGGGAATAAAGTTTATTTTTCTTTATTTTGTATTGAATGTTGCAATTTGTATGAATACAAATAAAACTGCGATTTTAAAAGTCTTATTACTTTGACTTACGGTCCATTTCAATTTATATTGTCTCTACAGGGTTAATATGACGGTAATTTCCGTAGATTTAATTATTTTGGAATAATAAATTACCTATATTAAAAATTATATATATCGATTCAGTAAATGATTCTGAACAAACTATTTTCAGGAAGTGCGTTATAATTAAGTTACCTGTTGTATACATCATCATCATCATCATCATCATATCAGCCGAAAGACGTCCACTGCTGGACAAAGGCCTCCCCCAAAGATCTCCACAATTGCCGGTCTTGCGCTATCCGCATCCAGCGATTTCCAGCGACCCGCACAAGATCATCGGTCCATCTTGTAGGGGGCCTGCCCACGCTGCGTCTTCCGGTTCGTGGTCGCCACTCGAGAACCTTTCTGCCCCAACGGCCGTCGGCTCTACGAGCTATGTGCCCTGCCCACTGCCACTTCAGCTTGGCAATTCTTCGGGCTATGTCGGTGACTTTGGTTCGCCTGCGGCCTGCGGACATTTCTGATGCGATCCCGCAGGGAAACTCCGAGCATAGCCCTCTCCATTGCTCTTTGGGTGACCTTGAGCCTTCTAATAAGGCCCATAGTGAGCGACCACGTCTCTGTTCCGTATGTCATCACTGGCAACACACACTGGTCGAAGACTTTCGACTTGAGACACTGCGGTATTTTGGACGAGAAGATGTTACGTAGCTTCCCGAACGCTGCCCATCCGAGTTGGATTCTACGATTGACCTCCTTCTCGAAGTTGGACCTACCTAGTTGGATGGTCTGTCCTAGGTAAATATAGTTCTCTACAACTTCGAGTGCAGAGTCACCAACTTTCAATTGAGTGGGTGTAACATGGACGTTTGACATGATTTTCGTCTTATCCATGTTCATTTTCAGACCCACTTGTTGAGAGACTCTGCTGAGGTCATCGAGCATTGTACCGAGGTCTTCCATGGTCTCAGCCATGACTACGATATCATCGGCAAATCGAAGGTGAGTGATGTACTCGCCATTGACATTGATGCCAAAGCCTTTCCAGTCCAGAAGCTTGAATACGTCTTCCAATGCAGCGGTGAACAGTTTCGGAGATATAACATCTCCCTGTCTCACGCCTCGCTGCAAGTGGATAGGTTTCGAGATCTGGTCCTGGAGTCGCACTGACATAGTGGCGTTTTCATACAAACACTTTATCACCTCGATATACCGGTAGTCAATTTGGCACCTTATGAGAGACCTCAGCACGGCCCATGTTTCGATAGAATCAAAGGCTTTCTCATAGTCCACAAACGCTAAGCACAGTGGCTTGTTATACTCTTCGGTCTTCTGTATAACTTGCCGCAGCGTATGTATGTGGTCTATGGTACTAAAGCCTTTTCGGAAACCGGCTTGTTCGGGAGGCTGGAAGTCGTCAAACCTGCGCGCGAGACGGTTCGTAACGACCCTCGAAAACAACTTGTAAACATGGCTCAGCAGTGTGATGGGTCTATAATTCTTCAATAGGGTTTTGTCGCCCTTTTTGAAGAAGAGCACCACCCCACTTCTGTGCCATGCTTGTGGCGTTTGACCATCTAGTATGACGGAGTTAAATAACTTCTGAAGGGCCCGTAGGATTGGTGTACCACCCGCCTTCAGAAGCTCTGCTGTAACTCCATCATCACCAGGCGCCTTGTTGTTCTTGAGTTGTTTGAGAGCCATTCTAATCTCGTACAGGCTGACGTCCGGGATGTCTTCGGTGTAATGTCGGGTTAGTCGTGCTCTGGGATCTGAGGCATGACTTTTGACAGGTGGCTGTGTTGTCGTATATAACTGTCCGTAGAACTTCTCGATCTCTCCCAGCAACTCAGGTTTAGACGTGACGATTCTACCATCCTCAGTCTTCAGCTTCGTCAGTTGGCTCTGTCCAACAGACAGAGCTCTTGCGAACACTTTAGAGCCTTTGTTTCGCTCGATGGCCTCTTTAATACTAATTGTATTAAATTGCCGCGTGTCGCGAGTCAAAGACTTTGAGATCTGTCTGTTGAGCTGCCGATATCTGGTAGCATCATCTGAGGATGTCAGAACCATTTTCCGTCTATCTTCCATAAGTTGCAGGGTAAAGTCAGAGATCTTTTTAGTTCTGTTTGTACGGCGGGCCTTGAAGACCTTAGACCCAGCCGTATGGACAGCTTCTACGAGCCTGTCATAGTATGAGTCCACTTCCTCGCAGTCTGCTAGGCATTCGAAACGGTTTTGCAGTTCGAGCTGAAATGGTTCGGGGTTTTGGACGTGGATAGGTAAAGGTCGGAGCGTAGACTTTATCAGTCGGGACCTCTGGAGTTTGACATTAAGGTTCAATGAGCCTCTGACCAGTCTGTGATCGCTCCCGGTTTTAACCGCATTGATCACGGAGACATCATTGAACATCTGTCGTCTCGTCGACAAGATAAAGTCTATCTCATTTTTAGTTTTACCATCCGGGCTCACCCAGGTCCATTTGCGGTGATCCGGCTTTCTGAAGAAGGAATTCATCATAAAGAGTCCCTCCTTCTCCATAAAGTCGGCCAACATTTGGCCCCGGGGGTTCCGGTCACCAGTTCCAAATTGCCCCACTCTCAGCTCATTACCGAATCGTTTGCCCAGCTTCGCGTTAAAGTCCCCCATGACCACAGTGAAATAGGAGTTAGAGGTATGTATGGCTCTGGATATGTCCTCATACATAACCTCGACCTCATCGTCGGAGTGTGTCGAAGTGGGTGCGTATACCTGTATAACCTTCAACGAATACCGCTTGGTGATTCTGAGTATAAGGTACGCAACCCTCGCCGATACACTCTCGTTTTTCACTATGTTGTTCACGAGGGACTTGTGGACTATGAACCCGACACCACCTTGGGATATTTGGTCACCCTCCCGGTAATAGAGCAGGTTTCCGGATTTAAGTATTATCGAGTCCTCCCCCTCTCTTCGGACTTCAGATAATCCTACAATATCCCAATGTAACCTGCTCAATTCTTCCTCCAGTTCGGTTATCTTCTCGTCGGACCGCAGTGTACGTGTGTTATATGTTGCCAGGGCCAGAGGTCGTCGGTGTTGGTAACGCGGAATCTGCCGGGGATTCTTAGCACCCCCTGCCCTGCCGTAACCACGCCTGTTACCACGGCTGGGAATAGCAGGGCTGCCGGGGACTGGGGGCCGCGGTTTGGTTGTGTCCATCATTTGAGGGGATTTGCCATAATCGCCACGCTTGGCAGACGGGTTGGCGATCGCAGTAAGGTGGACATGGTGCTCAGGAGAACGCTGCTGCCCGTTCTCTGGTATATATTCCCTCGGGACGACTTTTACGTCCCCCCACGGGATGAGAGGGGGTGGTGATATTCTTAGGCCGTCACCACACAGCAAACGAGCTGTTGTATACACTTGCACTCAACTCAAATCCGCCATTACTACGCGGTAAAGGTAATAAATGAAACTGGTTAATTTGTTTCGTATTTTTTTATGGTAATGTCCTTTTTACTTACGTACATCATATATTGTTCGTCGTATGTTTCTATAATATACTTCCGATTACGATGGAACTGGTGGACTAATTTGAGCCACAAACGCATGACACAAACAGTTCTCTTAAAAAATCGTTTAGTTAAAGTAAGCGAGTGAGTTTGTAACTTTTCTTTTCTTTATATTAAGCTCAGGAAACGAGTGGCTAATCTTATCACATTATCGTCGCCCATCGACACTCGCATGTAATTTTATAAAATAAGTTTTTAGCGCCGAAGCGGAACTAAGATCTGACAATTACGACATCTGATTATCAACTCAACCAAATTAGTTGATATAAAAAACTTTATGACTGTTATCTGAATATCTGGATAAAAAGTAGTCATCTAAACTCATGGCTCTCCGTACTAATTCATATGAATGCATATTTTAAAATTTAAATCCTATAAAATAGAAGCTTTGAGAACTGTTTTAACAGCTAAATTCATTAGTTAACTGTTATTTTCTGGGTAACTAATACCACTTTTAACTGCATGACCTTCGTACTAAGTAGTAAGTGTAGTAGTAGTAAAAATCTTCACTATGACAAAATATCGCTTAATTTCACAATGTCACAACAAGAAATTAGTGTACTGCTCCATAGCAGTACACCAATTTCTTGAAATAACATAGTGATGTTGAGGTATTGAATTCTAATGAAATGTTGATAGCTTTCATTTTATAATTTAACTGCTTGAAGCTGGGTTATGTTATGTTTTACTACAACTAATATGGTGTTGGCAGTATCTATATAAGTGCCAAATACAAAGAAAACGCGTAAATCGTTTGAATTTGCATGCCCTACGTACTATGTCATGGCGTCGGTCAAACTTATTCTTCTTAATTATTGATTTTTGACTTAATCTTTTCACAACTCGTTACAGATCTTGACCATCACGAAGCTCGGTTTATAACAACTCTAAATGGTAAGGAACTGTTGATGGTGAACGGGTTCACTTTCCGGAAAATCAATGATAAGTATAACCTATACGGGTGTTCTCAACAGGGAGGACGGAAGAAGCTTAATTGTAAGAGTACTGTCAAGCTCAGTAGCGAAGGTTTCATCGTTAGGTTTAATGATGTACACGATCACCCGCCACCGGAGTACATGAGAACTTCGACTGGATTATATATTAAAATATAGGTACGAGTTTCTGAAATATTTTTAGGATATGCTAACCTACGGTACTTAAACGTGTTCTTTTGCGAAGTGTGCAGTGGATATTTATTGTGATCGCTAGCAGTGTCGAAATATTATATGTAGGTCTCTTCAAGCAATTCATTCAGAATTGCTTATCATTTACATTTCTAAACTAATCTGAATGTGTTTACATGTCTTACATTGCAACTCGTATAAAAAGAACAGGGTAAACTTAGAACTGTTATAATCATCATATCATCATAATATTAATATGTGAAGCAAAGACTTTGTGGGGTACAAAGTCTTTTTACTAAAATTGCGCGGACGTAACATTTAAATTTTATATGGAGAAGAAGTGCACAAAGCTAGTATTTTTATATAATAGGCATTAGAAGTAAATTATTTTAATAAAACCACATTACACACACTACCATTCTTTTGACTCACTGACTACCTGAGATGGGATGACCAACTGAGCGTTAAAACTGAGAACAGATTGATATAATTTTTCTTTAATGTGTATACATGTCTTTGACAATAGAACCTTAATGGTAGAATTTTAACAAGTGCGATCTTAAGTAATAATAAAACTACTTGGAGCGTTGAAAAGGTCAACAGGTTCCTAATCTTACTCAGCAGGAATTTAGTTAGGTTACAATTCCCCCGATTTCGCATTTATTTTTAACATAGTTCTTACGAAATGGACAGGGCGTCTTTAGAAGTGACATCTTATTTTTGGCGTGAACTCATCATCATCATGTCAGCTAAATGGCGTCCACGGCCGTACCAAGGATTCACTAAAAGATTTCCACTATGGAGCTATGTCCATCATTTGGAGCGATATGTCATAATCGCCACGTTTGGTAGACGGGTTGGCGATCGCTGTATGACGGACATAGTACACAGAGACTCGTATTCCCGCGGGACGATTTCTACGGCCTCCACGGGTTGAGATGGGTCGTGATAGTCGGGAGCCACACACCATAAGCATGGCGCGAAATACTGAGAAGAATAAGCGACACGTTAGAACCTATTGACTAATTATGTGCCCGGTGCGCGTATAAGTGTGCAGTTTTAGTTGCAATTCTATGTATACCCTGATCTTTTATACGAGGCATATTGGAGAGAGATGTAATGACATTTAAGTTGGTTTAATGCTATGAAGGGCGGAGTCGCCATCAGTATCTTAAATATGTGCTCGGATACACTGAAGGATAGTTTCAAAATTTGTATACCTATTCTCCACTATGGCTGAACACTTACAGTAGTTGTAAGGTTTTATCGCATGAAGTATGTAACTGGTATTTTCTGGTACCTTCTTAAGTGTTCTTGTTTGTAGAGCACATCTGAATAAAACATTGACAATGTAAATAACCTTTCTTTTCAACCGACTTCAAGAAGAAATTATAAATTAAATTCGATTTGTAGTTTTTTTGTGTATGTACACTGATAATTCCAACGTTTGAGAAATGGTTTTGATATTTCTGTTTTATACTAATACTTGCAAGGGATTCGCATAATCATTTTGTGTAAATTAGACAACGATTGTCTTCGGATTTTGGAAAGAACGAATTGAACAAGTCTGGTGCCGTTCTATATTGAGAGTTTCATATAATTAGCGGCTAAACTTCGCGAGCGCGAGCTCTTCCACCCTTCCTTCTTTACTGTAGACATTCCGACATAGCCCACTGAGAGAGTCACTGTTTGTGTCTTCGTGCAATCCTTTCTTGAAATTGCGTTTTTAGTAAATTATCATGAGCTTTTACTAACGACCAGGACTACAACATTAATAAAGTAACATAGTTGGTCTACCCAATTTGATTGCTGCTACCATTATGGTAGGCGTAGTAAAAGCGGGGAGCTTTTGCTGTGTTACGGCAAAAGCGGAGATCTTCGCGGAGGCACGCGTAGATTGCTTCGTTACAATCATGCGTAAGCAAGGCAATTCTTTAGTACGGCGCTTAAGAAAGCTCCAATAGCACGCTGGTCGCGCTGGCTGATGGGCTCGACTGCCCATATACTCACTGCTACAACTGCAAGGGTATGAGTTAACTGAAGCTAATTTTTGTAATGTGTAACATGCTTGTCAATTAATTGTATCTTGATTTTCTTCATTTGTATTTTAACGTTAATAATGTGACTGTGATTGTATTTAATTATTGTATTGGAGTAAGTCTTATTTGCTCGAGAATAATTGATTTATTATTATTTTTATTACCTTTATTAAGATATTTTTTTCATATTTAACACATAAAAAATAACATTTGTCTACATCTAAAAATATAAAAAATAGGACTTGCAACCGGTAGCACGAACAGGGTTCATGCCACTGGTGGTTACGGCTCTAGAGACAGGATCTCCTGACAATGCGAGTGGTCTCCAAAAGCACTGTTTTTATTATTAGTCGTAACCCAGGGGTCCTGGTGGGATGAATAGTGCGGAAGGCCTATAGTGGTGGCGAGCGACCCCAATTTCTTGTTAAATGAAATATTTAAAACTTTGATTTATTCAAGACCAGTTTAAAAACGATCCATCGCAATGAAGCTGAATTTGAGGATGCATTTCGTAAAAAAATAATGTATACATTATTTTTTTTCAGGTCCCATTAAATTCGAGTTTATTACTACCGTAAATGGTAAAAAACTACTGATGGTTAACGGATACACTTTTCGGAAAATGAGCAATACTCTTTACGGTTGCTCTGAACGGGGAGGAAGGAAGAAATTGAATTGTAAAAGTACCGTCAAACTTAATACTGATGGCGTAGTAGTTCGGTTCAAAGAGGAACACGATCACCCCCCTCCACTGTACAAGAAAACTAAGTTGGGAGTATATGTTAAATTATAGGTATATAATTTTATAGGTCTGTTTTAACTACCTCAATGATCTTAAAAAAATACTACACTTGAATTCAACCTTTCTTATCGAATATAAAACGTTTGGAAATTATATTTATGTATTTCATTTTTAGTTCTCTGACAAACTTTTGGTTATTGCTTTACGTTACGCGATTTTTATATGTCTTGTTAACTTGCTTTATCCTCTTTATAAATTTATAGTGCACCTACCTACTATAGTTTTATATGCATCACCCAACTCAACGGTTGACTGGTAGATAATGCCGTTGGCATTAAGTCCGCCTCCATTTTAAATAAAAAACTAATAAAAATGGAATTTTCTCCTTTGTTGGATTTGAATTTTGTTTATTCGTTAGATGAAGCTTTCGAAATGGACACATATAAATTTTATTCAATTCGGTTTTCATACAGCAAAGTTGAAGTAAGTTCTATGTTTTTTATGAAGTGTGTATAAGTTTACTCTTGTCCTGACATATATGCGTTGAAAATGGTAACTTACACTTATTGTAGTAAGTATAACATTTTTATTTCAAACATATATCTTAGCCAAATTAAGGAACGTAACCTTTTATAAGTAACGGGTCAAATTTATAGATATGGACTTGTTCAAAGAAATGGGGCAGACTTATAAGTGAATGACGTCTGTATGTTTGTAATGTCAACCGTCTCTCTGCTTCTATTATCTGGACACACTATAAAAACTACTACTGCTCAGATTCTTAATGTTTTTGTGTTGTATGTTCTCAGGTTTTTGGTAAACCATGGTGAAAACTGTAAAGGGTAACTCACCTAATTAGTTTTATGTTACACTTCTATACTCGGAGTTTCCCTGCGGGATCGAATCAGAAATGTCGAAATACGCAGGCGAACCAAAGTCACCGACATAGCCCGAAGAATTTCAAAACTGAAGTGGCAGTGGGCGTGGCACATAGCTCGTAGAACCGATGGCCGTTGGGGCAGAAAGGTTCTTGAGTGGCGACCACGAACCGGAAGACGCAGCGTGGGCAGGCCCCCTACAAGATGGACCGATGATCTTGTGCGGGTCGCTGGAAACTGCTGGATGCGAATAGCGCAAGACCGGCAATTGTGGAGGCCTTTGTCCAGCAGTGGACGTCTTTCGGCTGATATGATGATGATGATGATGATACACATGGAATGCGGGGTGCGTATTCAACTTGAAGAGTGACTGAAAGATGATGTCCTGAATAGATTGAAACGGTCGACCAAGTCCATCATAAATTGAATTATGTGAGTTACCAGTTACAGTTTTCACTTTGTTGTTAATAACACTAGTACGCCACTTTTATCTATAGATGGTTAATCTATAAATGTGATATAATGGCAAATGTCAGAATATCATCACCCCATCTCATCCCGTGGGGGGCGTAGAAGTCGACCCGAGAGTATATCTACCAGAGGATCTTACTGCGATCGCCAACCCGTCTGCCAAGCGTGACGGTCATGGTATATTCCCCCAAAGATAATTCTTGGGGGTGGCTTTTGTCCAGCCGTGGATTTCTTACAGCTGTTATGGTATAATAATATACAGTATATACACAGTCGTATTTACACTTTTTGGACAATCTTTCAGGATCCTCACATATGGAGTTCATTACAACTTCAAATGGTAGAATACTCCTGATGGTCAACGGCTATACCTTTCGGAAGAATAGACCTAACTTATACTTTTGTTCTCAACAAGGGAGGAAGGTTAGCTGCAAGAGTAATGTCAAATTTAATAAAGAAGGAATAGTGGTTCGATTGAAGGAGGTACATAATCACCCACCTCCCGTTTACACAATCAATGCCTCGGGGGCCTACGTTAAGATTAAATCATAGACTTAGCATTAGGAACAAGTATAGATCGGCTATGCATTTGTGTTTGCGAGAAACGGCATGTGTCGCGGCAGGATAATATGAGTAACCCGTCCTATAACAACATTAAGTATAAACTATGTTTCAACAAATAAATTTTTTTTTTTTTGTCAAATCGACCGCTAGCTGTGCCCCGCGGTTTTACCCGCGTTAACTTTATGAATTATAGCCTATATGTTAATACAGGGTATCAGCTAACTCCATACCAAATTTTATTAAAATCGCTTCAGCCGTTTAGCCGTGAAGAAGTAACAAACATACACACTCACAAACTTTCGCCTTTACAATATTAGTGTGATTACTAATAATGAGATCTACAATATTGCAAAACGCATTTAATAAGTGTTTAGTCTTTACTGACTTGGAACTGTAAGCCGATCTATGTATTTTATCTATGGAATAAGTAGACTACGTAATTCTTCTGCGTATATGCTTTCTTCTTCTTCTTCTATATTTATTCGCTTTAAAATGTTAATTATGTCTAATATGTTATTTCTAATATTTATTCTAAATATTTTTTTAGCTTTTAAAATAGATTCTCTAAAAAACCTGTAAAGGAAATTGACCCATTTATTTTGTGGAATAGGTCGAATCTCTAGTAATTTTATGTACAGACGCCAGCTCATCCAGCTACCCCAATCTGTCAAATTTCTTTTTCACTTTCAATTGGGGAAATTTGACAGATTGGGGTAGCGTGATGTGCTGGCGTCTGTGCAACTTAATAACAAGAATAAGGAAACATGCTTTGTTCGTTTTAATGTAACTCCTTTAATCAGAATATAATCGAATACCATAAAAAATGCGCTTCATAGTATACCTACTTTGTTACGCTCATTTTCATGATATGGTGTGGCGGGTGATATGGTCGGAGTTAAGTACAGACGCCAGCACATCCAGCTACCCCAATCTGTCAAATTTCTTTTATAAATTTTCAACTTTATCACAAAAGCATAAGGTTCACTTTCAATTGGGGATATTTGACTGATTGGTTTAGCTTGATGTGCTGGCGTCTGTACAATTTTTTTCTTTCACGATTCACAATTTTTTTATGATAAGCTAATTTCACATTACAGTACAAATAGATGTATCGCGAGGACATTACATACATTTGATTTACGGACATTAAGCATACCCACATTTACATGACACAGATCAAATCCGAAACACGTGGGCGCCAGGTGGCAGCAATGCGACTTCCTTCACCCACGTTCAGTCGATAATAAATAAAAATAAAATAAAAAAGGTTTTTATTCACGTAGACTTTAAAAAAGCGCTTGTAAATAGTCAGAACATGTTTGTAGTAATACAGTTATTATTTCTAGTTACTTATTACAGATATTTAGGTACACGGAATGTTAAAATATATATACCATTTATTTTATAATAGTAGTGATATTTAGTTAGCTTGTATTAAGTTATTGTCAAGGAGATTATGTTTAGGTTTAATTATTGAAATTTATATTTTACTACATATTGTCTGAATGATTCTGTCTATATTAAGGCATGAATTTAGTATTATTATTATAATGGACCTTGTGTTAAAACGACGGTCGCGCTTTAATGCAACCACCGGATCCAATGCACCCCAACTGAGAAGACCCAGCGAAACAAACTCAGCAGGTTACTATTTTCTTCCTTTTTATTTCCGATACGTAGTATTTTTTAGTCTTTTCGGCTGTTGGGGCAGAAAGGTTCTTGAGTGGCGACCACGAACCGGAAGACGCAGCGTGGGCAGACCCCCCACAAGATAGACCGATGTTCTTGCGCGGATCGCTGCAAGCCGCTGGATGCGAATAGCGCAAGACCGGCAATTGAGATCTTTGGGGGAGGCCTTTGTCCAGCAGTGGACGTATTTCGGCTGATTTGATAATGATGACGTAGTATTTTTTATTCTTTTTACTCTTTCAGAAGCCTTTGATAATATTCAGTGTATTAAATCATAAAGGAGTTGTAATTAGTTTATTTTATCATGCTACTTTTTATCCTTTTAAGTTGGAGGATGTTTAATATCATTTATGCAGTTATGTTGTAGAATTCTGTCGCTTTTTCATACGAAATGTGCCATAGACTTTCGACGCGTTATCGACACGGGTGACAGGTGTATATCAATCTCAGGATTACGCAAAAGCTAATTCATGATCCCTTTCACTAAACCTATAATCTATCTCAAAAAAGTGTTAATCATTTTATTTTAAACCAAAATACGAATAAAAAAATGATTGAACTAACAACGTCTAGCCGTCAACCAGCGGTCGGCGAGCCGTAAGCGCGGCGTCGCACTGTGATTCGCGTAGAACAAACTAGCTGGACAAAAACAACTCTTCAATTCCTAATAGTTAATTATTAAGATGAACTCATTAGCCCTATACATTAAGGAATACATCTATTAATTTTCGTAATTACCCTCATTAGGCCCGTCATTAAGGTAAGTATATAAAGTGTTGATAATTCAAAGTGCATTCATTTGCATTTTTACACCATATTGTTAACATTATTTTAAGTCACTAAAAGAAATTTGTGATAGTGTTTTTGTGATGGATTGTGTACATAAGGGTAAGTAGTTTTGTTTTAGTTAATTTTTATCACAGAATCTTCATTATTTAATTTTATTAAATTAAATGTTTCGATAAAAGTGGACTTTTTCACCCATATTTTTGAATTCAATAGTCAAAATATTACATGTCCACTCATGTCCACTCTGTAAAATCTATTTTATATGATTCTCACAAGTATCTAGTAGTAATTAGTAGAAAAAAATATTGCGAATTATTTGCACAACTAATTTTTTTCTTTTTTTTTCTTTAAACAGTTTTCACCGTCTCAAAAATGGACTTTTTTGAAGAATGGCTAAAACACCCGAAGGAAACGCGAAACGTGGAGCTCTTTCGGTTTATATCTTTGAGACATGACTTTGATGGTGTTACGGAGCAGTCCCTGAGAGACGTCAAGGTCATCATCTCAAAATATTCTTCAAAATTGGCTGAAAAGTGGAGCAGCTGTGCAAGAAATAGCAGCTGTGCAAAGAATAGCTACGAATAGAGATTTACTTAATATGTTATTGATAACATCTGACCCTGTAATAAATGGTTTAAGAGAAATTCCCCGGAAGAAAATAGGTTCATTCCCTATCGAAGTCCTAGATTTATTAGTTCAACCTAGCTTTAAGGAACAAAATGTTAATATAGTTTCTAGTTTTCATAGTTCTGCCACTCATGATCATGACTATTCAATGGATGATTCATCTGATGATAGTGATGATGAGTGATCGATTTAGTTTTTAAGTAGGTATTTTATGTATCTGATATTAGATTTTATAGTTACATTTATAGTTAAATTTATTTATAAAATTGTTTAAAAAAATATTGTGTTTTTATTTCACTATACCTGCTCAAACGACCAATGGACCTCAAATAGTATTATGACCCTTATATCTTTGCTTAATAACCTCATTTATAAATAAAAATCGAAACAAATAATATTGTCCAGCTAGCTTGTTCTACACGAACCACTGTGCGTCGCCTAGCTGTAGCCGAGTCGACGGGATGGACTGATCCGCTTACGTTACGTGGCTACGTAAAGTGGACAACAGTTTGACGCCGAGGGGAAAGGCGAGGCGGTGACGATCCCTTTCCGTTTTGATATGTGTGCTACTTGATTTGTGATGTTTTTACAAACTTGAATCGCATTCTTTGACTACGCATTTACCCATTTTTCTCTTGGTTGAACACGGTTGGCGTCTCACTATGCACTGAACTGACATTTGCTGCACATATGGCTGTGGCCTTATGTGGAGTGGCTACGCATTGGCGCGGTAATTACTAATCTATCAACAAGGCGTTGTATGAATAATTTATTACAACTACAAGTAATTGATCTCTTGATGGCGAACGGTAAACCTTAAGGAAATAGAGCTAATTTATTTTTTTAATTTATATTTTAGCTACGACAAGTAGAAGCCCGGATTTTCCTTCAGGCTTCTATCTCCGGGTCGTCCACCTAGGTGTCTAGAGAAAGCCGCAGGTTAGTTAGGGAAGGGTCCTCGCTGGCGAGGATCACATTGGCCGCCTATGTTAATCCTGTCTTACAGTGGTTGGAGTAGTGGTCAAAACGGTAGGATTTGTGCATTACATTTCTCATACACACGTGGCAACCAGTTGCCTCACTTTATATAAAGAACCAGCGTTTTTGCTTATTTCTCGAAATTGAATCGTTTAACAAGTTGTTCTGTTTCCTAGAAATATTACGTAGAAAGTTCCTGCACTAATTTCATGTTAATTTGCATCAATTTTTTTTTTAAACATGTCATCAAAACCCATTACTAGACTATCCTGCTTCCTTGTAAAAGGCAGATAAGAAAGTGATTAGCTGGATTATTTTTTATTTGAAAATATATTTTTAAGGATAAACAAATTACCTCAAGATTGTTTAACTTTTATTTGTAAAGTAAACTTCCAGGTAAAGACCAACCAAACCAAAAAGAATTTTATTTATCTGGGCATAAGATTTTCTTCTGTAGATCAATTGATACTTATTAACCATTCATATCAATTGATACTTATAAACCAAATACTGTTTAAAACATGCATCAAATTCTGCTCTTAAATACCATAAAAAATGGCGGAAATGTTTCTACTTTTTATGCAAATCTAAGAGTTTTGCATGTAATAGTGTGGCATGTAGCCTGAACGGAGCTATAGCTTCAGAGTGCCTGTTCCTATATGCATAACGTAATCTAATATATTGTATTCTTCTCGGTCTCTTTCAGAAGCATTGGGTAATATTCAGTTCATTACAACTGTACACGGAACATCATTGTTATTGGTTAATGGGTACACGTTTAAGAAAACTTGTAGAAGTAACTTGTACTATTGCTCCCAACAGGGTACGAGGATAAATTGTAAGAGCAGTGTTAAATTCAATCATGAAGGAGTTGTAATTAGATTTAAAGATGTGCATGATCATCCTCCTCCAATTTACAAGAAATTGGCGTCGGGTGCTTTCATTAAACTAGATTGAACTGTCTGTAGTAGACAGCTTAGACTTTAATTATCTTAACCAGTACTTTTACTCTTCATCTTCGAGTCATGCTCTAACTCAAATTTTAAGCTAATTTTTATCACTTTCAACTGCCGATAACCTTTTGTTTTCAATAATTTCTCTCATTATGTTAAAAAATCGGACGATTTTCAAATTTATTCCCGCTTTGCTTGCAAATTTACCCTGAGTCATCACGGCACTAAATGATGATTTAGCTCGCATATGGGTGTGGAGTAACAACTTTGGTCTTAACATCAATCCGTTTAAGACCCCGGCTTTACTCGTAGTAGTTGGCAGCTTTCGAATTATTTCTAAAGTGGACTGATCCCACTTCCCTCAAATCATCTTTGATAGCGCCACCATCCCTCTCAGTGATAACCGTCAAGAATTTGGGTATTATTATTGATTGTACGTTCTTCTCACTTTTTGCGTCAGCTGGTTCCCTCAGGCGCCTACACAACTTCCTCTCTATTACTAATAAAACTGCAATTGCGCATTCTATTCTTGACTACACCGATGCCAGATATGTATATGTCACAGAAATACAACCGGATAAACTTCAGTGTCTCCTTGTGTAAGATTCATATTTGGCCTTCGAAAATACGATCATGTTTCGTCATTATTAAACTCTTGGAACGTTTAATAAAGGCGTTAATATATACCTTCGTATTTATTATTTATTTGACACGTTCCATGTATTTGGTACTCTTTTCACTACTTCTTCATTTGTTGCTACTAATAAAACTACTTACAGCTCCTATCTATTCAAAGGTTGTCAGGAAGAAATCGCTTAATGTGATAAGACCACCCATTGTACTAGATTGTGTTATTTGTATCCAATGTATTTATCCTGTTTGAGTGTTTACAATAAAGAGTATTCTATTCTTTTATTTTACTAGACATGATTATACTAAAAATTGACTCTGGGGAAGAGCCCTGGCTTATATTTTATGTATTGCTGTCAAACTTGCGGTATACCTTTCCACAATACTACTCCACGACAAGCAGTGACTTGTTTGTTACCTATATGTCAGTCAGGATCTCATTATTAAATTTACTTTATATTATTATACCTAGTCCGAGTTATTGAGGTACGTAATTCTTCTGCGTATATGCTTTCTTCTTCTTCTTCTATATTTATTCGCTTTAAAATGTTAATTATGTCTAATATGTTATTTCTAATATTTATTCTAAATATTTTTTTAGCTTTTAAAATAGATTCTCTAAAAAACCTGTAAAGGAAATTGACCCATTTATTTTGTGGAATAGGTCGAATCTCTAGTAATTTTATGTACAGACGCCAGCTCATCCAGCTACCCCAATCTGTCAAATTTCTTTTTCACTTTCAATTGGGGAAATTTGACAGATTGGGGTAGCGTGATGTGCTGGCGTCTGTGCAACTTAATAACAAGAATAAGGAAACATGCTTTGTTCGTTTTAATGTAACTCCTTTAATCAGAATATAATCGAATACCATAAAAAATGCGCTTCATAGTATACCTACTTTGTTACGCTCATTTTCATGATATGGTGTGGCGGGTGATATGGTCGGAGTTAAGTACAGACGCCAGCACATCCAGCTACCCCAATCTGTCAAATTTCTTTTATAGATTTTCATCTTTATCACATCAGCATAAGGTTCACTTTCAATAGTACAAGCTTTGCTTAGTTTGGGGCTAGGATGATCTGTGTGACATTGTCTCAAGATATTATTGTTATTATTAATTGGGGAAATTTGTCAGATTGGGGTAGCTTGATGTGCTGGCGTCTGTACATAACCATCTCCCTCCTGTGTTAAGAGTAAGGAATTACGTTTATTTTATTAAATAAATAAATAGTTATCATACTCGAACACTTTCCGTTTTAGAAATAAAGTGGTATCAGTTTGATTGTATGTTATTTTTTTTACTATTTTCTAGACGCGATTTGTCCGTTTATTTTTCTGTATGGTCATGTATAAATTATATTAAAATAGTGTTCCGAGGAAACGCTATAGTCTGCGGTGCTGTATGTTTTTTAAAACAGTTATTACTAAAAAAAAGAGTACTTACCAGGTAAATGATGTAAGAATTTGCATATGAAAATTAATAGATAATTAATATTTTGTTATAATATGTTGTTTTACCTAGTTACAGAATCCCCACGAGATATTAAGTTTATTAACACTGTAAAAGGGAAGGTACTGTTAATGGTCAATGGATACACATTTAAGAGAAGCCGGGGCCCTAACTTATACTATTGCTCACAACAAGGAACAAGGATTAACTGTAAGAGTTCTGTGAAATTCGACCATCAAGGAGTTGTAATACGATTTCAAGAGGTACATAATCATTCTCCTCCGATTTACAAACAAATGCCGTCGGGGGAATATATTCAACTGGGCTAAATTACCGATTACAAAATGCAATCGCTCCAAAGCTCTGAAAGGTATCTAGCGTACAATTGTTTCTTCTTTTCTCATTTAACACTCTCATAGTCAGTTGCTCACGCCGGTCCCTAAATGATCGGTGATATTAAGCATCTAGGTTTCCGGTCTCTTCATAGATTGGTGACCAACAATGGTGTAGTTTCTAAGCGAGCTCGTTAAGGTAAAGGTTGCGGTTGTAATCACTAGACAACAGTCATTAAGGCATGTCAGAGGCCAACTAGGTGCGGCTTGAACAGCTCTAACACTAGGGTAACCACTGCCCATACGATCAGTATGTAAGTTTTCTTTCCTCTTGATTAATCTAGTTTCAGAATTTTGTAAGCCGCTTAATAGGCCGTCTATTGGCTACAAAATTAACCGAGAGTTTAAAGCCCTTCGAAGAAGCTCAGAAATTAAGACACTTACCGGTCAACCCTCGCTGTCTGCATATACCGTTAAGGGCACATGGTTAAAAGTTTACACTGCCTAAATGAGTTCCTCGGAATCGTTAATAGATCACACAAAATAAAAAGCTTGGATATGTATTTTCTATGAATGGTTGGGAAAGTGTAAGCGAAGTTTTCCCCACCATACATAAAAAATTACCAGAATAAACTAAATAAAAATTGACAATCGTACATTTTTTCTTATCAGCGGTTTGACCAAACACCCATCTCCGGCTCCATTATGAAATATATTCCCTTCTTTTCCACCTTTTCGCCACTAATGTACAGTTCACATACCTAACTTTGTAAGAGGACAATTATGTAGATAGTATTATAGTTTGTGTGTATATATAAAAGAGTTAAGTGCTAATCATTATAATCCAAGTGTAAATTAAAATAGGCAGCTTATTTAACATGCTATGTGATTTTTTTATGGAACTTTAATCTATACATCTATACAAATAAATAAAATTGGAGTGTCTGTTTGTATTATTGAAATAATTGGTTTTTACAACATAAATCTATACAAATAAATAAAATTGGAGTGTCTGTTTGTATTATTGAAATAACCGGTTTTTACAACATAAATATGAATATATATACGGTACATACACCAAAATATATTTTTTTTACAATTTTTGTCTGTCTGTAATCTCTGAAATGGCTGGATCGATTTTGACGGGACTTTTAATGTGCAGGTAGCTGATGTTATTTTAGAAAATGTATTTTATTTTACTAACGACAAAAAAAAAACGAAATAAACTAATTAACACGCGGACGAAGTCGCGGGCACAGCTAGTAAATAATAAACTCTGACCGTACAAGAATGCCTATCTTCCCATGTAGCAAGACAGGCAATCTTGGTTGACAAGACTTGAATGATTATTATTTTTCTCGAAATAATTTGATTATTAATCGAATAGATTATAGGAAAAGTACTACAAGTAAATATTTGGAATAATTAAAGTGAAACCAAATTAATATGATATGTGAAAGTACGTATGTACTATCTAGTGGTATAACTTTTCCTACTCGAACAGTTTTTAAATATATCCTAATATAACAACTTTATAACCTTTTATAACGAGAAAACTGCCTTGAAATCCAAAATACTGCTAAGTATTTGTCACTATCGCGTAAGAAACGTTTTACTATTAGATATAATTGCACCCCATTATTCACTCATTGTCAAAGTACTGCCAAATATATTGTTCTTTTTCTTTTTACAACAAGTTTTAATGGCACCTTGGCAGTAGATAGACAGAGCAAACCGAGAAAACAGTTCTGAGCAGTTGATTTATGGTACAAATATTTTTTCATTTATTTTCAGAAATTTTACAACCACAATTTATCACAACTTTGAAAGGAAAAAGTCTTTTGATGGTCAACGGGTACACGTTCAACAAAAGCAGCGGAACCAATTTATATTACTGCTCACAACAAGCCACAAGAATAAATTGTAAAAGTGCAGTAAAACTAGATGATAATGGCGTCATCCTTAGATTTAAAGAGGTACATAATCATCCACCTCCAGTTTACAAAAAGATGGCTTCGGGTGCCTATATTAAATTGTAAGAATACTGTTTAGAGTTGATCATAAAGTTGTCTTGATTATATTAAAAATACAGTATTTTGCATCGGATGCTTTTAATATTAGACTAAATGGGTGGCAACTGTATGACAAAAACTATTAGATTTAAAGAGGTACGTAATTATACTCCTCCAGTTAATGTTTTTTATTTGATGAGTGACGGTTATTTATAAGTTTGGTTTGTCTTTCTTTAAATTGGAGTTACTTCTTAATATCTATAGACTTGGACTTGTTAGTTCGTATGGATGAATGTGTGTTTATGTGATTGATTCTCGTTAAGGTTAGTTGTGATGGAGATAATATTGTCCGAAAATCATTACTTGGGTGGCGTAAAATCGCCGAAATCAATGTGGTAAGCCTAAGTGGCAGGCTTCTACGTCTAGCCATGAGTGCTGCAAGAGTTGAAGTACGTGGTCTGTGAACAAGAGTGCTTTTAGTAATGGTCTTTCTCGCACTGTAGCATTACTCTCGTGCTACCACACAAATTTTGAAGATCTAGGGCATTTTCCTAACTCTGTGGAACTAATTAGGATTAAAAATGAATAGACTGTCACTTTCTTAGTAATAAAGATTAGTTATTTTTAAGTTTGTGTTAAGCGATATTTTTAGTTTGGAATATTTTCACAATAAAACTTTTATACATTCTACGATATTTTTTTTTTAATCGGGACTAGTCCCTCATATCCACCACTGCAACTCCTGTAAGCCAGGATCAACAGTGGCACACAATGAAATGACACTGAGCGGTGAGGCTCAGGCATGTCCCGGGGAATCTATTTAACTGTCTTGGATCCCGCAACGAATTTAACATACGATACGATTGCATTATTTTGTTTTCCGAAGGTACACACGGCTACATATCAAGTTATAATTTCCAATATAAGCTGACCTCTCATCTCATATTGAAATCCTATACAACGCGAGATCAGCTTATACTGGAAATGTATAGCTGGACATGTAGCCGTGTGTACCTGTAGATATTACATACTTTTTAACTTTCGTTTTTCGTAATTATATAACGTACGTTCGGGTATTTACGCGACTAATCATTATTTTAGTTTGAAGTTTAGATTCCTATGTTACATTGATCGTGGACACGAGCTGACTGACTCCGCCATTGAAGTCACTGTGTCTTTTACATTGAGTTAAATATATCAATGGTCTTTTATCCCATTCGGGTAGGGTTGGTTACACACTGTACTTATTGTGTCCATATTTCCGATTTCCCAAAATTGCGACGTACTACATAGTTATACCGCCAAGTCAATCCACAATTCACGCAACTTGATCGAAATTCAAATATTACGGTTAGCCCCGTTAATACCAGAACGTAATGTAACTTTTTTTGTTATTCTACATTTGAATAATTCCGTTTTTTAACGTAGGTCTGTATGTATTAATTTGGTTTCAGAATGTTCGCAGCCCCAATTTATTACGACTTCTAAAGGTAAAACGCTACTGATGGTCAACGGGTACACTTTTAGGAAAAGCAATTCACCACACCTGTACATTTGCTCGCAACAGGGCTCAAGAATAAATTGTAAGAGTACGGTTAAACTTGACGCTGTAGGAGTGATCCTAAGAATAAAGGAGATACATAATCACCCCCCTCCAGTTTATAAACAAATAGGGACGGGTGTTTTTGTTAAAATAAGCTAAGATGACCTATTGATTAACATAAAATAAGTGATCTCAAAAATGGGAAATCATAAATTTAATCGTCCGGCGGGTCTCGAACCTGCACCATCTACCAAATCCGGGGTAGGCGCACTGCGTTAAGCTACGAACGATACACGCTGGCAGATCAAATTAAGAATTCCCTTGCTAACACCCTTCCGGAGGATGTAGGTATTATCTATCGGTTTTGTTTTTTAGAAACATGGCCAACTGATATGTTGGTTGACGGACGGTTGCATGTGAGAGATCATATCATACTGATGATACCTTCCAAATTATTAAATTTTAATTTTATAGCATTATTCGCAATGCAAAGCGTTTATCTAAACTCAAAAATGGGAAATCATAAATACACGCTTTGCATTGCGAATAATGCTATAAAAATTAAAATTTAACAGAATAATAAGTGAAGGAAGGGGCAATGAACAGCGCTAGACTGGATACAGATCAACACGCGATCTAGCTTGGTAGGCTTGTCTGCGTCACAATACTTTTTCTGTTATTAAGTAAAAACCTTCCACAATTTTGATAAAATTCAATCAGCAGATTATATTATTATCAACAGGTAAATTATCTTTTACCTTAGCACTTATCGTGACGAGATTGTGTTGTGTGATATGTTTCGGATATTTATATCTAATAAATAAATAAATATTTTTATATTCATATTTTTTATTTTATAGTAAAAGCATTTATGTAGAGCTATATGTAATCAAAGGTATGTTAAATACCTTAAAAAGTAACCACATGAAACATATGTTCTGAAGGTTTTATGTCCTCTTGCAGGGACAAAAGAATAGGGCATCCCCTTTGGGTTACGAACTTTGACTTAGGGCGGTTACTGACGTGGAGATGCATGAGAAGGTCGATCTTTATGGACGTTTTCTGCAACTGGTGGTCTGGTTTATACGCAAAGAAACTATCCTTTGTTTACTTTTGTATCGATGAAATAGCCCATGGAGGGGCAAAGGCCTTCCCCATAAGTTTTTATAACATTGCCATTTGGAGGGGTACGCCGTAGTCACCGCGATTGGCATACGAGTTGGTCACCGCAGTTAGATGGTAGCTAGTACACAGGTGGCGCTGCTGCCCGACTACTCGATGTATCCCTTATTCGCCTTTTACGACACCCACGGGATAGTATAGGGTGGCTGTTATTCTTTCTGGGCCGGAAACCACACATACGTATATTCAGTATATGTATAGAAACAGTGTCACGAGAGTTTCTTATGGCCTTAATTTGTTCTAAGTGAGTCGAACAAATAGTAGCAATAATTGATCAAATGCACACCAAAGGTATATTAATAATTATGTCACGTTTGTTTACGCATTCGATTTAAATGTAATTTGTGTCCGTCTATTATGTTTGTAAAATACTTCGCGCGCGACATAGAGATTAGAATCAATAGTGCGGGCGTTGTTTTAAAAAGAAACTATGCTTGTTTGCAATGCATGTGGTGCCGAACACTAAGTAGTTGTAACACTAGGCTACTAATTGTATCTCATAATATATAAAGATTTTTAAGTTGTTTATTTGGAACGTCCTTATTTAGTACCGTTTGTATTACACATTCTTTTTTGCATTTTGGCCCTCTGATTCAATAAATAAGGTACCACTGTTCTACATCGTTAGGAATAAAATAAGATATTGCAAACAGAGTTATTGGTGTATTCGTTTTACCTGCCGAAATTTGATTGTAAATTACATTATTATTTAAAAAAGAAAATCTACATTTAAAACGTATCAACCCGTTATAAACTCAAACTATTAATTTTAGCATGCCACTTATTGTCTGTGTTCTCTAATTTTACCAATTATCTCGAATATTAAAAATATATATGAAGCTATAATATAAGTGCCGTATACAGTTATAATTGGACTACAGGTTAAAATTGTGCTTATAACATAAAATATGTAGAACTCCATAGAATCTGTAATCTGTTTCTGTACCAATAAAAAAAAAATTAAATGAATACAGGAGAAAAGATAGACTACATCATCTGCAGCTGACCGTTCGAGAATGAATGCCTTTAGAATGAAGTTCTCCTCTATAGTGTGTTACCGGCTTCCAGAAATAGTAGCACTATTATCCAAATTTTCTAAATTGCCAGCTCTATTACAATGATAGTTTATACGTACTAACGAAATCGTAATGGTCTATTTGATCATACGATGAAATTATTCCGTGACTTCGTTTGTTGAACGCATTGATCGACTCGATTCCAGTATCTTCCATCTAGACTAGGTACCTTCTTACCCCTTCTCTCCGTGAACAAGTAATAAGAACGGGAGTGTTTATTAAAGATTATCTTCCAATAGCATTTTAGATTAGGAAAACTTCGAAGAACAAAAAAGGATACTAAACCTGTGTACCTATATATTTATGTTACTAGAAATAATAATGTATACAACTATATTACTACAAACATGTTCTGACTATTAAAAGCGCTTTTTTAAAGTCTACGTGAATAAAAACCTTTTTTATTTATTTTATTTTATTTATTATTATTTAAACTTATTTGTTTCTGAAATTCCTTTAAAAATGTGTAACCCAACCTGGGTTATAAAAAAAATGGTATAAAAAATATGAATGCCCAACATAGGTATAAAAAAATGAATGGTTCGAAATTGTTGATGATCAACAGGTATACTTTCTGGAAAAGCAACAGTTTGAACTTATACTCTTGGTCTTCACAACGGATAAAATTAAAATGAAGACGCACTGCCATACAACAGAGACGGTAAAGTTCCTTCCTTCCTCTTATTTAAATTCATAGGAGAATAGAGAATGAAGATTATCTATCATATAGGTAGATAATCTTCCCGTAGCATTTCGAAACTTCTGAGTACATAGATGATACTAAACATATATATTATAAATAATTAAATATTCTTCGAATTCCTTTCAGAATATCAAACCCAATTCATACAAACTGTAAATGGTTCGAAGTTGTTGATGGTCAACGGCTACACTTTCTGGAAAAGCAACTGCATGAACTTGTACTGTTGCTCTCAACAAGGGAAAAAGATAAATTGTAAGAGCACCGTTAAACTAAACGATGAGGGATACATAATTAGATTAAAAGATATACACAACCATCCTCCTCCAATTTACAAGCAAATTAAGCCAGGACTCTATATGAAGGACAGGGTTCCTGTGGGATATTTGAACGCAAACAGCTGAACGAAGCATTATAGTACGGAAGAATATCTATGATTTCAGCTAATCGTGTTTCAGTTAAAGTGTATTCTAATAAATACGTATGGAAGAATTAACTGTTTCAATGTAAATCATGGCTATGGACAGGCCCTAAAGAAGTGTTCATCTTTTACAATAAATGCGAGAATAAAGGAATTTATTCTTTGGCGGCTTTATTGTAGGCCCTGTCGCAAAATCCGTTCCATTAAAACCTTTAAACTTTATCTTCATAGGGATGAGTCAATGTATCAAAATTTCACTTGTAGGTATTCAGATATGTGTATGTACTATAGAAGATATATTGAAGAAATTTGAAGGTTTCAGCATGTTTTCAAATCACCAATTATTGGCGTTTATGTCTTTCGGCCGGTACAGTGAAAATATTGGACTAATTTTAAGAAACGTTTCGTGTTTGGAAGCTCTTGTTTACGTTTTTTAAATAATATAATAATAATATCCTGGGACATTATTTACTTAATTTTTATTTTTTATATGTTTTCACTTTATCTTGAGACAACTAACACATGATCCCACACTAAACAGAGCTTGTACTATGGTAACCAGATAACTGATATACTATATACATATACTACTTTTTTGTAAATACATACTACATACATACGAATCGAACCCACGACCTCCGGCGTGAAAAGTCAGCATTTGCCAACCACGCCAACATTTTATCTTGCTACAATGGCGGTAGCCGGCGAAATACTAAACACTGGTTCTGTTATCGCCACTTCGGTTTATACACAGTGTCTTAATTACATAGGCAGTATGGGTGGTATTCCTGTGCAAGTTTTACTTTGGCGTTAGCTGTACAAATGACGGGAGTCTCCTACATACGAAATACAATCGTTGGCTTTACGTCAGCCGAAAGACGCCCATTGGTGGAACAAGGCCTTTGTCTGTTTGGTACCTACCCGTACCTTCAAGCTTTCTGCGATCCTGATAAGATCCGTGGGTCCACCATATTTTGCCAGAACACTAACGTTGTCACAAATGAAGACCACACAAACAACACTAAGGAATATCCAAAAGTAAATAATTTTAATATCCTTTCAGATCGCCCAGAGACCCTGTTTATAACAACTACGAATGGCACAGCACTATTGATGATCAACGGGTACACTTTTAGAAAAAGCAATAGACCTAACTTATACTATTGCTCACAGCAAGGAACTAGAACGAATTGTAAGAGTACTGTCAAACTTGATACTGAAGGAGTCATCGTTCGGTTAAGGGAGACGCATAACCACCTTCCTCCAATTTACAGAAGAATTGGCACAGGAGCTTACATCAAAATAAGTTAAGCTAATATTAACAGGTGTGCTGTTGTATTTATAACTATGAGAATAGGAATCTGTAAGTTATTTTCAAATGAATTAAAATATGCTTTAATAAAAGGGTTATTTTAGTTTCTTTACAAATGGCTCCTTGCAATCTTCATGGCACGATATTGGCACTTATTAGTGCGTAATTTGCGATTCGTACCATTTTAACTAATCATTTGGGTATGAAACATGTTGCCGCTCGGCTAGTCCCAAAAGATCTGAATGTTCTCCAAAAACTCAATCGCATGAAAGTCGCTGAGGACATGGTACAACGAGCAATTCCGACCCAACATTCATGAAACGCATTGTTACTGGTGACGAGACGTGGGTTTACGAGTTTGACATGCAAACTAGTCAACAAGCTTCGGAGTGGCGCCTTCCAACTGAACCGAAACCGAAAAAACCACGCCAAAGTCTATCAAAAGTCAAAGTCATGTTGACTGTTTTCTTTGACTATCGCAGTGTTGTGCACTCTGAATTCTTACCGGAAGGTCGAACGGTAAATAAAGAATATTATTTGAGCGTTATGGCGTTTAAGAGAGCAAATTCGACGAAATAGGCCAGATTTGTGGAAAGAAAATTCTTGGATTTTGCACCACGATAATGCGCCTTCGCACAAGGCCATCATTGTGAACGAATTTTTGACCAAACACTCAACAAATACCATCCAGCAACCACCATATTCACCAGATATGGCTCCAGCTGACTTCTTTCTTTTTCCTAAACTCAAATTACCACTTCGTGGTACCCGTTTGCAATCGGTAGAAGACATAAAGGAGAATTCGCGGCGAGAACTGAACTTAATTCCGAAAGCAGCGTTTAAAAAATGTTTTGATGAATGGATTATTCGTTGGCGTAAGTGTATAGTTTCTGAAGGAGCATAGTTTGAAGGTGATAAAATAAATTTGGATGAATAACAAACATTTTGTATATTATTAATCTTTTCCCGGTACTTTCTTGACAGAGTAGTATTTACATATTATAGATAAATTACACCCATTTTTGTAAATAAAAACTAGGTGTACTTAATTTGTTTTACTGTCTTTGCTATTTGTGATTTCTTCTGTTTGCAAAAACTTCTCACACAATTTACGAAATATCAAGGTGATATGGAGCTCTCAGTTTCGGTTTTTCGGTCCAGAATAATGTAGAAATTTAAAACGTTACCACACTAATCAAAATTTATGGAATCTTTGGTTTTGATAGACTATGGTACCTACTATAATTACATCGTTTATTTTGCTAGTTAACTTTTAATACAACTTTAAAAGAGTATTTGAATAAAACCGTATTTATTTATTTATAACATAAACCCTGAAAATATAATATTAACTTTATCTGTGACTTTATGTTTATGGTCTAAGAATACATAAATGAAGAAAATTAAAACATGGAGTGTAAAATAAATAAAACTTGTTTTCAGAACCACTACAAACTCAGTTTATAACGACAGCTCGTGATAGAGTACTATTGATGGTCAACGGGTACACTTTCTGGAAAGATGGTGGGTCAAAGCACTACTGTTGTTCTCAAAAAAGTGGACTAAGATGTAGGAGCACAGTCACATTAGATGATGATGGAGTCATTCGTAAATTGAAGGAGGTACATAATCATCCCCCTCCAATTTACAACGAAATTAGGCCTGGAATTTATAAACATATACGTATGAACATGCATGCTATTTAAATTTAAAACGTGATGCGTTGATGATATACGGGAACTTATTATATGTTATATAATAAAAAGTAAAATATTTTATTGCAGACTACATGGCCCATATTTGTTAGTATCAATTTGCACTTAAGCGCTATGTTAGTAAATGATAGAATAATACAATCAGCAATATAATAGGTCTTTACCTATGAAATTGCCGTTTTGTATGAAAAAATTTAAACGAATTTTTTTCATGAATTTTTTTATTTGTATTAATCGAAGTAATCACCCATGCAATCAATGCATCTTTGCCATCGCAGTGGCAGTTTATTGATGCCCTTCTTAAAGAAATCAGCTGGACGGGAGGCAACAAATTCTTCAAAGGCATTTTGTACTGCCTCTCGGGTATTGAATTTTTTTCCCGCCAAGAAGTTATCCAAATTCTGGAAAAAGTAGTAGTCTGTAGGCGCAAGGTCTGGTGAGTAGGGCGGATGACGGAGAGCTTCCAACCCCAGTTCTTGCAACTTGGAGACCGTCTGCTGTGCAGTATGAGGTCGCGCGTTGTCGTGCAGGAGCAGCGGAGACGAGCGATTGACCAATGCTGGTTGGAGATGCGCCAGCTTCTCCATCATTGTGCTCAGTTCTTCACAGTACACATCTGCAGTAATGCTCACCCCGTTTGGTAAGAAGCTGTGATGAATCACACCGGCGCTAGACCACCAAACAGTGACCATCACTTTTCTAGGGGTAAGTTTTCGTTTAGGGCATTGTTTAGGTGCTGAACCAGGATCCAACCAACTTGCTGAGCGCTTGCGGTTATCAAACAGAATCCATTTTTCATCGCAGGTAACAATGCGGTTCAAAATTCCTTCATTTGTGTGTCTGTTGAGCAGTGCAAGGCACGTCTCGACGCGTACTTCGCGCTGGCGATCATTGAGTTCGTGGGGCACCCATTTGTCAAGCTTTTTTACCTTGCCAATTTGACGCAAATGGACCAATATTGTTTTGACGCTAACGTCGAAAGCTGCTGCTAATTCAGCCGTAGATTGTGTATCATCAGCTTCCACAACCGCCTTTAATTCGTCATTGTCGACCAAAGTCTTCGGACGACCGCGAGGTTCATTTTTCAGGTCGAAATTTCCAGAACGGAAGCGAGCAAACCAATAACAGGTGGTGCGTTGGTTTGTAGTGTTAGCTCCGTAAACGTCGTTGATGTTGCGTGCCGCTTGTGCCGCGTTGCTGCCACGACGGTACTCATATTCCATAATTACTCGAATTTTTAACGTATCCATGATGACGAAAAAGATTGAAATGCGATGAAAATGTAACACTAATCAATAAAGAAATGACTACTTTTGGAAAAAAGAATCCATGTTTTTAAAATAAAATTAATTTGAAATTAGAATTCTTAGCCAAACAAAAATTATTTTGATTTGAAATGGCCAGTACTGCAGAACGGCAATTTCATAGGTAAAGACCTAATATTATACAATGTTAACTACAAATAAATAAAAGATTATATTATTTATAAGGACGGATACCCCCACGCAGTAAGTTTACTGGACTCCTCGCGGCGTGGAGTTCTGTAAACCTACTGACATGTTCGGTATCCGTTCTGTCCCCCAACATTTTCAGTGGCTCTAGCACGAGTTCCTGCAGTTTACTTACTCGATCACACGTACAGTTTCTCCCATACATTGAGCACCAGCGCCTCTCACGGAAGGAGGCACAGTATCTTGTTCGGGCTCCTTCGTATTCGTTATGGATGACATTTTCTTATAAGCACATGCTATATGTTATCTAAGCCCCACGGTACGGTAGAGTAATTTTGTGTAAGCTGTCACAAAAATGCAACCTGCACACATTACCGTTTTCTGTATCTTTGGTTCATTCTAAAATTAGACCGATCGAACGACGGTTGAAAATAGCTTTTGCTTTAAATAAGTTTCCGGGCGTCGTATTTACACGTTAACTTATAGTTTTGTACGGAAAAGCCTTTAAAATGACTTGATATAAATTATGAATGTCCGTTTGTATTTTTATTTCATATTTATATTAAACTCATTTACAGTACCTGCCCAAATATTATTATATATATTCCCTAACCAGTGTATGTACGATCAAAAACTTTACCCTTTTAACTTATAATTTTAACACTAACACAAATAATTGTAAGCCCGATCCGAATCCGAGAAAACGGGATCCCATGTAAACGCAGTTTTGTAATTCATCTATAACAGTTTCGTTGATGCATGGCGCCTGTTAGATACTTATCCGAGAAAAAACTACAGCATGCGCTGACAGAGTTATCTATATACTAATCCGCATCCAATACTGTCCGATTTAAAAATTCGAACCGAATGGTCTGAATTCTTCAATCGATCGGGTAAAGCACTTCCATTTGTATTTTGTTGTAGTAAGATGATATTCGACCTGACATTCGAATGAGTCCCGAGTTTTTCAGATCCGTATTTTACGGATTCAAATCGTAAACAGTGTGTATTGCTGTTTAAAAAATACTTCATATTTGTTTGTTGCAGATTTTCTACGCTACGAATTTATAAAAACATTTAGTGGTAAAACGTTGATGATGCTTAACGGATTTACATTTTATAAGCATTGTAAAACAAACAACTTTTACTGTTCTAAGCAGCGCAAAGGCTGTAAAAGTAGCGTAAGGCTAGATAACCAGGGATTAATAGTCAGCTTAAAAGAGTTACATGATCATCCTCCTCCAATATACAAAAAACTTGCAAATGGGCTTTACCTTAACATAAGCTTTTAAAAAAACCTACTTTAAGATCCCATTTCATCACATTTTTTCAAATAACAGCAATTGTTATAGGTATCCAATAAACCAAAGAAATAGAGTTTATTACTTGTTCATAATATATTTTTTTTTTTCCTTTAAATACATTTTTGGATTTTGCATAGAACTCATTTAGATCTCCATTCTCTTTGCGGCAAAGCCCACAGTAAAGCATAATTTTTGTATTGAACTTGGCTCTCCTTTTTTACATTTATGTTTTTGGTGGGATATACACAATTGAAATATACACGATCATTGTCTACATTAAAACTCCTGCGAATAATATGATTATGTTAATTTATTGTCTACATAATTTAGAATTATTGCTCTTAATAATTTTGTTTAAAATTGGAATCCGAATTATTGTAAACAGCGAAAGCGGGACAGAATGATTTTGCGATGGTCTGGTGGCACGCGCATCGCTCCGTATGTCTGTCTATCTGTCGCGCTTTTACGCCAAAACTACTAAACTGATTTGAATGAATTTTCGTACACAGATAGTTTAAAGCCAGAGAAAAGACATAGTCTACTTTTTAATGCGAAAAAGCTTTGAAAAGGGGGGATGAAAAGTTGTATGGAAGTCTCGTCATTTTTAAAGCTTGAATCTAGAAACTTATTTTTACACTGTTAATTGGATATGTATAAATTATAAAAATGTATACTTACTATAATAATAATTAAGAACACAATTTAAATGCACATTTCATTATATACATACAAATGTCTAGTACCTAATATTGTATATTTTAAGAAAATTGGTACAAGTTACTTACTTTGATATCTTCGGTTAGTGTTAATGACACTTTCTTAAAATATAGTGATTAATTAAAGGTACAAAAACATGCGTTGTTTTTATTTCATAAATGGTTCGTTGAGTGTCCATAGTACATAAACATTTTTGGTAAAAGACTACACTCGTAGTCTAATGCTTGTATCGTAAAACCCACCCATAAAACTACTGAAGAATGATGAAGAAGAACTTTCGTATTGATAAAATGGCGCCTCTGCTCTTCTACATTACGACCCGCGTTTTAGTGTACGAACGTATGGACAGCAGTTGGATAAATCATTCCTAACCATCACATTCTTACAGCCTCCTGTCAGTAACGGTAACAGTAAATGTCAGTGACTGCACGTGTGGCGCAGCGGTAAATAGTCGCCTCGCCGCTTCGAGTCCCTGGTTCGAATCCCGCGCTGGACAACTTTTTGTGTGGCCCATAAATAGTTGATCTGAGTCTGGATGTACTTTCTGTCCGTCAATTATATGTTTGTAAAGTACCCATTCATCAGCCAGCCAATTTTCTTAATAGAAAAATCTGCGCCTGCTCTAGGGAAAATAATTCCTGTGTGGCGAGGTACTTTAAAAACACATAATTGACGGACACAAAGTCCATCCAGACACAGAACAACAACCAGACCACGAAGTGGCGCAAGGCGAGGCGACTGTCTTAACCGCTAAGCCACATGTGCAGTCGTATGTTGGCCATGGCCAAACTGGAGGACTCTTAATAGACTACGTACCTAGGTTGGTAGATCCCAAGAAAACATGTGCAAATGGGGTTACATTCCCATATCACAAAACATGTTTAACAGCGATTTCAGTGTGTCACCCCAAAGTATGACACATTTATCCGATTGTCCCTCCTGTCCAGTCTCTTGTTCCCTTCAGGACTTGTATGACGCTTCAGTCAAAGCGGTCAGCGTTGCCCAATTTCGGGAAGATAAAATATAATTCTTACCATCGACATGATAAGAAGAAGTCGTATGTTACTTTTGACCCGACCCAGGACATCATCGGTTGAAAACGTTAACGCTATACCAACGCGCCACACGAAGAGATTACATTAAAACACAGACACAAAATTAATACGGAAGTAGTTTTTTTTTTCAGAATCTTTATCAGAACCCGTTTTAAAAAATGGAATTGACGAAAAAGTTTTCATTGTATATGTCTGCTACATTACAGTTTTATCCTACTAATATTATAAACGTGAAGCGTTGTAAGTATGGATGGATATTTGTTACTCTTTCACGTAAAAACTACTGAATGGATTTTAATGAAACTTTACTATAATATAGCTTATTTATACATCAGAATAACACATAGGCTATAATTTATAAAGTTTAACGCGGTTAAAACCGTGGGGCACTCCTAGTTGGTTATACATTAGACAGTATATATATATATATATATATCCCCTCTTCTATTTATGTATTATTAGTATGTAGTGTATAAATACACTTAGTAGTGTATAGTTGATAATAGTTGGCATGGTCTTTTTCCAATTAGTTTCTCCTCTCGCGGGTCTGCTGGATAGATATTTCTATTAAGATATTTCTATTGAAATAAGCAGTACCTTTGTGCTATTTTTTCCTATTTTTGTAATTTATTGTTATTTTTGTTTCTGTGTGTACATAAATTATTAAATAAATAAAAATAAAATACTGTCTAATGTATAACCAACTAGGAGTGCCCCGCCATTTAAGAAATCGATGTTCAGCGACTTAGCCGGTAGAACCCCTGATCCCAAATTAAGCACCAAGCTTGTACTATGGAAATCAGATAACTGAAATACTATCAGGGGCTCTACCGGCTAAGTCGCCGAACAACGTTTTCGTGAATGGCGTTCAAATAAATAAAGGTTAAAAATGACTTCATCAATCGTTAAATCGGCTTCCATGACAACATGTGACGTCTTAATGGTCTGGAATCGATTGTCAACGTTGAAGACGATTTTACGATTGATTAAGTCGTTTTTAATCTTTATTTATTTGAACGCCATTCACGAAAACGATGTTCGGTGACTTAGCCGGTAGAGCCCCAGTTATCCGATTTCCATAGTACTACTTTTTCTTTTGTAAATACACACACTAAAATTTGTGACAGCAGGAAATTTTTGAATTCGGAACTGTTCTATATTCGAATGTATTTTAATTTGAATCTCATAACAGTTGAAAGTATTAGGATTAATGCTATTTTTTAGTCACAGCGTTGATTGGAATCTGTCAGGTTACGCACGAAAATGAATCTTTCTAAGGAAAATAATCGTGCAATAATTTTCTACAACTGCGTCAGTGTTTTTAAGAGCTAACATCTGTGTTCAGAGATGAAGCTGGTATTTAGAATTACAACGTGGACATACTAGTGTTAGTGACAAATCTCGCGAAGTACGTCCAAAATCCGCCTTCATTGAAGATAACATCATTGCTGTGAGACAACTAATTCTCGAAGATTATCATGTGACGTATCGAGCGATAGAGGCTCTATTAGGCATCTCAGGGCAAACCATTCAGATGATCTTGCATCTTCATCATAGCTTTCTCACACCAAGTGAGAAAGCTAGTTTGTCGTTGGATACCGCATCTGCTTTGCGACGATCACAAGGCGGCCCGCGTCAAATGGTGTAAGAACACTCTGCAAAGGTTCTACTGAGGAGAGTCAAATTACGTCTATGACATTATCAGTGGTAACGAATCTTGGATCTATGCCTACGATCCTGATTCCAAACAACAATCTACAATCTGAGTCTTTCAAGACGAGCCAAAGCCGACTAAAGATGTTCGTTCTCGAAGCACTTCAAAGAAGATGGTGGCTGCGTTCGTTGGAAAAACTAGCCATGTTGCGACTATTACACTTAAAGATCGTAGAACGGTTTACGCAAAGTGGTATAACACAGTTTGTTTACCACAAGTCATCGCCGAACTTCGAAAATCTAACTCAAAGCGACGCATCATCCTCACCACGACATCGCAAGTTCATACAGCGCTCGTCAAACGATTGAGTATTTGAAGCAGGAAAAAGTAGAAATTCTTGACCATCCTCCATACAGTCCTGACCTAAACCCTAACGATTCCTTTACATTTACTAAAATTAAGAAAAGTCTTTGTGGTCATAGGTTCCATTCCGGTAAAGAAACAGTCGACGCTTTCAAGTTAGCCATTTTGAACACCCCCACTTTAGAGTGGAATTAATGTTATAATAATTAGTTTGAGCGAATACAAAAGTGTATAAAGCTACGTGGTGAATACTTTAAAAAGCAATAAAAATTACTATAGGGTTCTAGTAGTTTTTTTCTTTAAAGGACAAAACTTAAAAGGCATGCCCCGTATATGGATAAATATTATGAAATAAATTTTAAAAATATTTTAACAACCCGTGTACCTCAATATCTACATATATGTAACTAGAAATAATTATGTATACTTAACTATATTACTACAAACATGTTCTGACTATTTACAAGAGCTTTTTTAATGTTTACGTGAATAAAAACCTTTTTTATTTTATTTATTTATGAATCGCAAAATGTAATAATAATTACCGAACGTCTACATTTTCTTATTTGGGTAATCCGTTTTTTTGTGTTAATTGTAATTGTCTGAACAAGGTTTCTGTAGAAGAAAATGTTTGAAAGACAAAAATTTGGGTTGAAGAAAGTGTAGAAAATCATTCCGGTAGAAGTAAACTTGGTGTCAGAATTGTTGATGCTGCGCAGTAGATCTATAACGTGGCTTATCGACTACGAACGTAACGACTGCTTTTCTCCCGACCCAGGACCTCATAATACACGGTTGAAAACGATAACTCTATACCACGCGCCACTCCAAGAGATTACATTAAAACACAGACACAAAATTAATACGGAAGTCCCTCAAGTTGTTTCTTTTTTCAGGTTCGTTATCAGAACCCGTTTAACAAAAATCTGCTACATATCAGCTTTATTGGTTATATATGAGACAATATTTTAATTATATTTAAGTACAGACGCCAGCACACCAAGATACACCAATCTGTCAAATTTTCCCAATTGAAAGTGAACCTTTTGCTTTTGTGATAAAGTTGAAAATCTATAAAAGAAATTTGACAGATTGGTGTAGCTGGATGTGCTAGCGTCTGTAAAAATATTCCCCATTTGTTTTAATTCCAGGTTATCTTCAATACGAGTTAATAAAAACTGTACAAGGGAAAACGTTAATGATGGTGAACGGATTTACGTACCATAAACGTTTTTCGAGCAAAACGGACTTCTATGAATGTTCTAAATATCACAAGGGGTGTAAAAGCCGTGTTAAGGTTAACTTTGAAGGAGTGGTCGTACATCTAAAGGAAGTTCATAATCACCCCCCTCCAATTTACAAAAAGCTGCCGAACGGGTCTTATTTGTGTATTAGCACCTAGAGTACCTACGTCCGGCATATTAATGTAAGTAAATTTCTTTTTTGTAATACGATTAAAATCTGTAATCATATATAATATTTTAATGAATTAAATTTAGATTATTATTTATAATTATTATTTTACTTATAATTACTATAACCCTCAAACAATATACTAAGACATAAAATAAGACAACAGCATTGGGAAAACTGTGGCGGAGAGTTTCACCTCTCCTATATTAGCGAAGTTCATATGGAAATAAGATAACTTTCAGATTTCTTTTGTAAATACATACATATACAGAAAAATATCAATCGCCAAATGTAATAATAATTACCTTATGGCTACATCTTCTTATTTGGGTAATCCTTTTAAGCTATTGCATAGCTTCTATCGCGGGCCTTGAGCGTGGGGACCGAATCCAGAAATTCCGTAACCAAAAAAACCTAACACCCCCCACTCCGACCGCCATCTATCGATAAATACCAGAACTTAGTTCAGCAACCCGCCTTTAGGTGGCATTGGTTGTATTGGAAAACTACCGTAATCAGCTTTTTGTGAGAAAGTATATAGGTGTATAGGTATTTATCATCTACGTACAACAGTGAATATCTGTACTCGTATAATTTGTGTACAAAGTGTTTTAAATATGAATCAACTAAGTGTATTTATTAATGAAGAAAGACACGAAAAAATAGTGAAAGTAAATGAGTTACTACTCTATATACATTCATTTTATTATTATTATCACAAATGCAGTATTATAAAATAAATAAATAATTATAATTGCATAAGTTGATAAAAAATGCTACGCAATAGCTTTACCGCGGCAGTCTCCGAGTGCCACACGTCTTTTTTTTTTTGTGTTAATCGTAATTGTCAGGTTACAAGGTTTCTATGGGAGAAAATGTTTGAAAGGCAAAACAATTGGTTTGAAAAAAGTGTAGAAAATTATTTCGGTAGAAGTAAGCTTAATGTCAGAATTGTTCAAGCCGTGCAGTAGATCTCTAACGTGGCTTATCGACAAGAAGCGTAACGACCGCTTAATTTATATTAGAAATGATGTGCTATACAAATTATTTTATCTTTTCAGATATCCAGAATTATGAATTCATAACAACTATCAAGGGTACAAAGTTGATGAGACTCAATGGATATACATTTCGCAAGCATTGCAGAACAAATAACTATTACTGTTCTAAGAAAGACAACGGCTGCAAGAGCAGTGTGAATGTCGATCATAAAGGCATCGTAATTAGATTAAAAGATGTACACAATCATCCTCCTCCAGTTTACAAACGAGTTTCTAATGGAACTTACATTAATGTTGGCTATCGTAGCTGAAAACTGTTCAGTATTACCGTCGTAGCCCAGGAAAGGAAGCTCGAAGGACCTCATAGGAAATCCTCAGAGGACGCAACTTCTCAATATGATAAAGTATAATTAATCACACCAAAAATATAAATGTAAAAAAAGAGAGCCAAGTTCAATACAAAAATTATGCTTGGCTGTTCACCGCAAAAAGAATGGAGATCTAAACGAGTGCCAAGTTCTATACCAAATCCAAATATGTATTTATTGGACAAAAATTACATTATGAACAGTATTAAACTCTATTTCTTTGCTTTATTGGATACCTATAACAATTGCTGTTACTTAAAAAAATTGAGATCTTAAAGTAGGTTAGATTTGACTTGGCCAGTGTTTTTCAGAATTGAAATATTCAACATATATTTTATAACTTTGTTAAATGACTGATTTATATATATATTAAAAACTGTACAAGGGAAAATAGACGTGAAAATGGAAAGGAAGGAGTAGAAATAGACGTACGATAGACGTTTTTCGATCAAATCGGACTTCTAAGAATGTTCTAATTATCACAAGGGGTGTAAAAACCTTGTTAAGGTTAACTTTGAAGGAGTGGTCGTACATCTAAAGGAGGTTCATAATCACCCCCCTCCAATTTACAAAAATCTGCCGAACGGATCTTATTTGTGTCTTAACACCTAGAGTACCTACGTCCGGCATATTAATGTAAGTAAACTTCTTTTATTTGTAATGCAATTAAAATCTGTAATCATATATACCTCTATTTAATGTAATATTTTAATGAATTAAAGCTAATTAAATAAATAAAAAAACAGCAACGAACACTATTGAACTTGTTCTTAGACCCTCTAAAGTTGTTAACACTATATTAATAAAAATAATAATAATATCAAGGGACTTATTCACACACGGCCATCTGATCCCAAATTAAGCACCAATCTTGTACTATGGAATTCAGATAACTGATATACTACATAAATACTACTTTTCCTTTTATAAATAATTAATAATTACAGAACGGCTACATTTACTCATTAAAGTAATACTTTTTTGTATTAATTGTGGACAAGGTTTGTAAGGACAAAATGTTTGGAAGGGAAACATTTGGGTTAAAAATCTATTCTTTCTTTTCGGTAGTGGTCACCTTGGTGTCAGAGTTGTTCAAGCCGCGCAGTAGATCTCTGACATGGCTTATCAACAACAACCGTAACGACAGCTTAACGTGCCCGCCGAAGCATGTGTCTCCGTGCTTCGGCGGGCAAGTTAAGCCTCATACCATCACTTTGTGTCACTTCTCACGGTGGTAGACTCAGATGAGTGCTACCAGCGCCTAATTAAAGGCATAATTTTTACAGTTGTGCGTAGAGTTTGTTACCGTAATAAGTGTCTCTCTATTGAGTTGGTCTATCATCACTATCAGGTTAAGGCAAGATATAACATTTGATAGGATTCCAGTAGTAGATAATACAATAGATGTACTGTCTGTGTTTTCTACTCCGTTTTTATTTTTATGGTAGTTTTTATCTTCACGAAAACAGACGTTTAAGTGTTGAATTAAAATGTCATATACCTACATATATTGGTGCAAAATAATAAGTGACAATTAGCTAAAACTACGTCATTTTGCACGTGTTCTGAACGGCGTACAAGTGACTCACCACGTTCACGCCACTATATTTCCTATGGAAACGGCGGACGACCGGAGCAATGATTCATTCCTTTCTTTTCGAGCCGCCTTACTGTGCACATTGCCTTGTGTTACGACTTGGTCCCTATCTTTAAGTTTTACCATCACTATGGACCAACAACGACTTAAGAAACTAATTATAAAGAATGTCACTCTCCTTAAAACACGAATCTTCTTATTCTTTTCTTTTATCTTTTCAGATAGCCAGCATTATGATTTCATTACAACTATCAACGGTACCAAGTTGATGAGACTCAATGGATATACATTTCACAAGCATTGTAGAACAAATAACTATTACTGTTCTAAGAAAGACAACGGCTGCAAGAGCTGTGTGAATGTCGATGAAAAAGGCATCGTAATTAGATTAAAAGCTGCACACAATCATCGTCCTCCAGTTTACAAACGAGTTTCTAATGGAATTTTCATTAATGTTGGGTTTCGTAGCTGAAAACTGATCAGTATTACCATAGTAGCCTAGGAAAAGAAGCTGTAGGACCTCGTAGTAAATTCTTAGAGGACGCAACTTCTCAATATGATAAAGTATAATTACTTTGAATACTGGAATCAGGCGTCACTTTGCGGAAATCCATAACAATCAAAATACAAAATCAATATGTGGTGTTAATTCCGCTAATTGTCAGGCTAATCATGCCGGGATGCAAATTGCACCGCCCTGCCGCTCACAAAAATATGCACGTGCAAGAAGGACAGTATGAAAAGCAAATTACATGCGCCAGTACGATACCCAATACGTGTTTCAGTCCTCCACGGACCATTCTCAAGGGCTGCTAACTCGTCGAATGCTCGAATGAGACTAAAAGTTAACATTTTTTTTAACATGACGCGTGCAGTTAGCCTTTCGGCTTTTACTGCTTCACCGGACAGTAGGTTAGAGCGTGGGCTCTAACCGCCTAGCAAAATAAAAAACTACAAACTAAGTACCCGCGCCGGAGGGCACCCCCTGTTAGGTTCGAACCTCGGCTAAAAGTTAACAAAGCGAGCGCTCCTTTATATACTACCAACCGAATTGACAATTATTTTTAACTACCCCCCATATACTCGATCAGATGGCAAAGTATTAAAAACACTCTACTTTTCTCTCAATTTAGTAATAGATTTATTTGAATAAAGTTTTAGATATAATTTGTGTAGATTTTGGCCCATACAATATACAATACAAGCCAGCAAGGTTTACGTATCCGTTCGACGTGTTCCGTCAAGTGACGAAGCAGGGACGGACATTTTTATACTAAAAACAGCTTCGTTTCCTAGGCTATTGGGTGACTTGATTTGAGCTGATCAGTTGAAGATGGCCGATGCCGTCACCGGGCCTCTAATGTCTTACGAGGTACACACTTAGCAGACTTCTGAAGCAAGAGATTAAATTAGGATTCAAAATAGGTTAGGATATTAATGATTCGAATTTATTAAGGGTTTACAAGCGCTTAGTTTAAATGCAAAAGAGTAACAGGTGCACTTTTATACGTAGAAATAAATGATTAAATACTAAAAGGACAAATAACTTTACTCTTTAGATAAATAAATTTTAAAAATTCAACTTTTCCTCTATTTAAAAAAGGCCCAAAATAAAAATGCTTAAAACCCAAGAATTAGAAAATTACCACCCAATTTAAATTGTTATTCTATACAAATTCGTGATACAGAGAAATTTGTCAAAAATTTGTCATCTTTTTTTGCCTGGAGATAACGATTTTATTCTGCTTTTACCTCGTTTTGATAGTTTTTGGTTTTGTTTATTTTGTCTCATACATATGTGGAAAAATTGGGTGTTGTCAGCCTCTAAAGTATGAGACCTACTAAGCTACTAAAAACATTGTGATACAAGGGAAACCGCCACAAAAAATTAAATATGTATTCTGGAATTATTATTTTTATTTATTATCTCCTCATGACGTTGTAGTTTTAACTGCTCCGACTGGGGCTCTACCGGCTAAATGACCGAACGTCGATTTCTTAAATGGCATTCAAATAAATAAAGGTTAAAAATTACTTAGTGAATCGTTAAATCGGCTTCATCTTTGGCAATCGATTCCGGACCATTTATGACGTCACATGTGCTCATGGAAGCCGATTATGTTACCGATTATGTTGCCGATTATGTATGCCAAAAAAATAATAAATCTTTAAATTGATTATTTTTTTGAACGTCATTTAAGAAATCGATGTTCGGCGACTTAGCCGGAAGAGCCCTTGATTTTGGTCATGGCGATCACTTCAACTCCAAGTCGGTACAGAGAGGGTACAGTAATTAAAAGTCGCGGAGACGGGCTTTCAGCTCATCCTGTGTCCTTATTATTAAAAACAAAGTTGACTTCAAATAAAGCTGATTTTAAGAATATTTTGAATATTAATTTAACAGATTTTCTGATATGCAATTATAAATGAAGTTAGAAACATAATGAAAAGAAAGAATGTGATGTTTGTTTTCTTAACCTAATTATATTTATAGCGTAAAAGTTACATATTACACCTTAATATCAATTATTAAGTTGATAGCAGTTTCGTTTTTAGGGTTCCGTACCCAAAGGGTAAAACGGGCCCTATTACTAAGACTTCGCTGTCTGTATGTCCGTCTGTCACCAGGCTGTATCTCATGAACCGTCATAGTTAGACAGTTGAAATTTTCACAGATGATGTATTTCTGTTGCCTCTATAACAAAACTAAAAAACAAAGTAAAATAAATATTTAGGGGGCTCCCATACAACAAACGTGAATTTTTTGCTCGTTTTTATATCATGCCTGTTTGTCCTGAGTCTGGGTGGAATTATCTGTATCTGTATGTATTCACAAAAGAAAGTAGTATATCAGTTGTCTGGTTTCCGCAGCACAAGCTCTGCTTAGTTTGGGATCAGATGGCCGTGTGTAAATAATGTCCCAGGATATTTTTTTTTATATTTATTTATGTCATATATCATTCCATGTTTAAATATTTCCACAACAAATTAGCAGTTTCTGATGTTTAAAGAATTCATGAATAAAGTATATATTTATATATAATATCTTTATCAATTCTGAAATTCTGCTAAATTATGGCACATGAGGCAGAAAATACTAACTACAGAAAGTTCACTTATTCAAGTCAATCAAATAAATAGCGACTCTCGTCGTGATGTAATAAAGTTCATTGAAGCTGTGGCAGCTGTACGCTTTTGTTAATGGATTAGTGCTAAGATTGTATATATTTAATAATAATAATAAAAATAACTTTATAAATCATCACAGCTCCTCCCCCGTAGGTGATAGCGTGATACGAGTAATATGTACCTACCCTGTATGTTAAACCGACCTCTTAGTAATATTCATGCAAAATTTTAAATAAATCCATGCAGTACTTTTTATGTTTAACCCGGACATACATACAGAAAAACAGATAAACATTCTAAAAACTATATTTTTGGCTTCGATATCGATTGTAGATCACGCTTTAAGTATCCTTTTAAAAAAATATTCAATGTACAGTTTTGACTTTCCTACGATTTTATTATATGTATAGATTAAGCACGTAAGTTTGCTCATGCAATGGTTAACGATGCATGCAAAGGCTACAGCCTTGGTCTGTCAGTCTTGCGCTTAGTAAGTAACCGAAACGACAACGCCTTGGTGCGTAGGCGTTTGCGCCGCGGCACTTGTAACTGCGCACAGAAACTGCGGTGTGCAGCAGAGAATTAAGTATTAGATTGATGCAATGCATTCATTTCCTTTTCAGATGTTGTGGAGTACAAGTTAATTACAACTACAAGCGGTACGACGTTGTTGATGCTCAATGGTTATACATTTTCTAAACATTGTAAAACAAATAACTATTACTGTTCTAAGCAACATAAAGGGTGTAAGAGTCGCATAAGACTTGATCATGCGGGATTCGTAATTTGTTTAAAGGAGGTCCATTGTCACCCTCCTCCTGAATATAAGAGACTTGCCGACGGAACATACATTAACATACGTTCTTAACTTCCGGGTGAATTATTCATTTACCTAAATACAATCGCTATATAAAAAAAATAACTCTTAAAAATATTAACGGCTCCTGCAACACTACCTATCGGAACAAACATTGACCGTTTTACGTTAAATTTACATTATTATTAAATAAAAATAAAAGGACGCTGCTCAATATATATGATTTTGTTATTTGGGCCCATAGTCAACGGGACCAAGGTACATGGGCTTTGTTTGACCAGAACTTAAGATTAACTTAACAAAATTAAGATTCATATTAAGTTGTCATGTATTTTAAGGGATCTGTATCGGGAGGGTACCAACGAAACCCAATAGGCTTTATTTAGACGAATGGACAGCACAAGCTTATTAATAACTAAGTCGCTACTGTCCGCCCGTTTGTGTATGTGTTGAACCATAATACATCATACATACATACATAGACTCACGCCTGTTTCCCAGAGGGGTAGGCAGAGACAACGGATTTCCATTTGTCACGATCTTTGCATACTTCTTTTGCCTCGATTACTGTCATTATATTCTACATACATGCTCGCCGGTTTAGGGTACTTCTGACCTGCCCTTTCTTGAGAACATCTCCAATTTGGTCAGAGAATGTTCGACGTGGTCTTCCCCTTCCGGTTGTCCCATCCACACAGGCCAGGTATACTTCTTTTGTCAATCTTCTTTCATTCATCCTTTCTAAATGGCCAAACCATCTCAGCATGCCTTTTTCAATCTTTGTGACTACATCCTCTTCCTCTTTGAACCATAATAGGTAACAGTTAAATTTCTACAGAGTGTATCTATTGTCGCTATTTCAACAAATCATAACAATAAAATGAAGTTAAAAATACTGAATTACTATCGTGTTTTGATGGTACGGAATCCTTCGTGTGCATGACACTCTCGCAATTGGCTTATTTATACTTAATAGTTGTAAGAAATTAACTAAATATATAGGGTATTTTGATAATTTACTAGCTTTTGCCAAGAGCCCGATATCCTCAGTGTAGCTAGAGCTATTATTTTTTAAACTTCATTTTTTCTATTGTACATAATTATAAGTCTAAAGCTTAAGTAAATTAAAAAATACCTTTGTAGAACTGTGTGCAACGCACCCTGTATTTAAAATATATAAGATTTCGTTAATGTAAGTAAGTACAGACGCCAGCACATCCAGCTACCCCAATCTGTCAAATTTATTTTATAGATTTTCAACTTTATCACATAAGTATAATGTTCACTTTAAATTGGGGAAATTTGACAGAATGGAGTAGCTTGATGTGCTGGCGTCTGTACATGTTATTTTGCTACATTACCACAATTTAAGTTTGAATGTGATTAAAGTTTACGTCCAACATGTTTCGATGTTTCTTGCTATCTCTTTAACTGGCTGCCGGTATGTATCTTATTGATTGGTTTTGAATTATACATATTACCAACCAAAAGAGTTCAAAATATATTCCCAATGTTAAAATAAACGTATGAGGTAGAAGCTAGCTAGCTAGGCAGATCACTAGATCCTACTGCCAAGCGTCAGAATGCTAGGATTTGGTGATCTGTGGCGAATTATTGTATTCTATCGGGGACTAATCATTATTGTGTGCTATCCTGTCATTACATTGATCCCCAAACATTTTAATATTGAATAGTACAGACGCCAGCACGTCAAGCTACCCCAATCTGTCAAATTTCCCCAATGAAAAGTGAACCTTATGCGTTTCTGATAAAGTTGAAAATCGTACGCGTCGGTATCGCTGGCGTCGGTACTTATATGGGGCTAATTACATCGTACATCGAATTGCAAGTAAACCAAAAATAATAATACTTGCCATTCAAGAACGTCGATCAGCGTATGCATTATCCATAATACTTTTTCTTTCTATTTACTTAAGTGGTTTTCATCCGTTCAGTATCATGGGTACATAATTCACTGCAACCGCGCTGTTTCATTGCTGGGAACAATTTGAATGTTGCTGCATAGTTAATAGAGTTTAAATTCTCTATGAACGAATGCTAGTGCGCCGCAAACGCACGGCCTCACCGCTCTCATCTAACTGCAGCTTAAATTTCCTCCAATATAAATGTTACAATAAAATTACTTCATATTTTATTTGCTATACATCGATGGTTATTTTTGGTTGTCAATTGCTTATAAGGTAGATTAATGCACAATGGTAGTAATTAATACAAATAACGTTATTTTTAGATCGTCTTCAATATGAGCTTATAACAACAACCAAAGGTACAAAGTTGTTGATGTTAAATGGATTCACATTTTACAAGAATAGTAGAACTAATAATTACTATTGTTCACAACACACCATTGGCTGTAAGAGCAGCGTCAGACTCGATCAAAATGGATATATTATCAACGTCAGGGATACTCATTTTCATGCCCCACCGATGTACAAAAAACTTGCCAGTGGGACGTATATAAAATTGTGAGGTGGTTTGTATATCTTACCTTATCCTTTATAAGTTTTAAACGCTGTCAAATGTTTCATTATACATTAATAATAGTACATATATATAGTACATATATATAGTAGATGCTTTCATTTAAAACTCTTAAGTAAAAGGCTAATAAGTTTTATTGATTTGATTTCGTGAGCCCACTGTTAATCTGAAAAAACAGTTGATTTTGTATATGTTTTTTTATATTAATTATGTTCACTCTGATATAATATATGTACATACTGAAAAATTATTAGGAGGATGACCACTTATTATATAATTAAAACCTTCATACGAATCTTTTTGAGTTTTTGTGTTTCTACTTTCTGTGTTACCAAATATGAGTATAGTATTATCAATAATAATATACAACACCAACAATTATACATATGAGTATATATATACAAGCTGTTCCCGACATGCGTTGTATGCCACGTAAAGGAAAATATCCAATAAAAAACCAACTGTTTATACAATAGCTACCTAACTTAGTTAAAATTAAATAAAAAAGGTGTTCATTCACGTAGACTTTAAAAAAGCGCTTGTAAATAGTCAGAACATGTTTGTAGTAATATAGTTGTATACATTATTATTTCTAGTTACATAGATATTTAGGTACACGGATTGTATGCAAACATTTATAAACTTTATTTTATAATAGCAATTATATTTAGCTAGCTTGTATTTAGCTAGTAGTAAGTTATTGTCAAAGAGATAATGTTTAAGTTTAATTATCAAAACTTTGCAGGATCACAAAAGATCAAAATCACTTCAGCCAATGTAACAATATATGTATTGTATATGTATATAAATAAACTGTCAATGAATTCAAATTTCTCCATATTGGCTAATTTAATATCCTTATTTTTTTTTTTCGGGACTAGTCCCTACCTCTTACCCACCACTGCAATTCCTGTAAGCCAGGATCAACAGAATTTCCTTATATATTGATTTATTGTGTCAACAAATAATATCGTAGTACATGACGTAAAAATCATCGACTGCACATGTGGCGAGGCTATAGTCGCTTCGCTTTTCGTGTCGGGGGTTCGAGTCCCGCGCCGGACATCTATTTGTGTGAGCCATAAATAGTTGTTCGGAGTTTGGATGTAATTTGTGTCCGTCTATTATATGTTTGTAAAGTAATTCGCGACACAGGGATTAGATTTCCTAATGCGGGCATTGTGTTTTAATAAAAAAAAACTTAACGAAAAAAAAATTCTGTGATACGAATTAGTTTAATTTTTTATTGAACAAAACCAGTTTTCAGGTGAATTTTTAATTAAATTCGCGCGCATAAAATCGCAGAAATTATAAGTGTGGATAATAGAAAACCTTTAAAGAAACCCAAAAATGATTTTCTGTTATCTACTTACGCAAAATGTTACCTAGTATTCTTGCAAAGTTTCGACTGCCCAGATAGATTTATTAAAAACTAGCTGTGCCCCGCGGTTTTACCCGCGTCAAATTTTATAAATTATCACAGCTCCTCCTCCGTAGGTGTAGGCGTGATAACATGTAGCCTATATGTTGACCCGACCTCTTAGTAATAATCATGCAAAATTTGAAGTAAATCCATGCAGTACTTTTTGAGTTTAGCCCGGACAAACAGACATACAGACAAAAATTCTAAAAACTTTATTTTTGTCTTCGACATCGACTGTAGGTATATCACGCCCCAAGTATCCTTTAAAAAAAATATTCAATGTACAGTTTTGAATTTTTTACGATTTTATTATATGTATAGATAGGTTTAGGTTCCCTGTAATGGTAGAATTAAGTTGAGTGCAATAAATAAATAAATAAATAATATTGTTATAATATATTTTTAGATTATCTTCAATACGAGGTGATAACGACAACCAGTGGTACGAAGTTGATGATGGTAAACGGATTCACATTTTATAAGAGAAATATAACGAATAATTTCTTTTGCACTTCATTTAATTCAGGATGTAAGAGCCGCGGTAGCGTTGATAGCAATGGATTTATAGTTCACTTCAAGGACATACATTGCCATTCTCCTCCAATGTATAAAAAACTTAGAAATGGTACATTCATTAAAGTAAAGGGTTGTTAATAACCTAATATTTAATAAGTAACGGAATTAGGCATTGTGTTGTGGCAATCCACGACACTAAAAATACAAAATTAATATGCAGTGTTAATTCCGCTAACAATACGCCTACAATTATGCAATTAACACTACATATTAATGTTGTATATTGACTGATATTTCATAGTTAATTTCAGAATACTGAATTAAATTAAGACATACCCAAAGTTTGAAGGTGTGTTAGTTTTTGATAAATCATCATCATCATATCAGCCGAAAGACGTCCACTGGTCTACAAAGGCCTTCCCCAAAGATCTCCACAATTGCCGGTCTTGCGCTATTCGCATCCAGCAGATAAATAGATTACATAAAAAACTACATCGCTGTCGGGTACCGTGTTCAGTCGTAAACGATGAGTTCATGAGTTCAAATCCCGGGTATGCCGAAAAAGTGTGATTCTGGCGAGAAAAAGATCCCGGAGTCTGGAAGTGGCATTGCACCTGTGCGCACGTCAGGCTTTTAGTCCAACAGCAGATCTTTCCGCGGCAGTGGCGATTCACCATCCCGAATAGACCTGATATGCCGAATAGCACCTGTGTGTTTGCTCACGTGCACTATAATATGTCGTGCTTAGTTGGCTAGTGTCCTTTAATCATGTGGTTTTATTAAATTAGAGTAATAGAGAAATCCCTGTGTCGTCTTAAAAGCACACCCAGATTAAAAAACAACTGAACATCGGTCACACAATTTTCAAAAATAGAAGCTCTCATTGACCTATATTATGTATTCTACTAGACGCGCAATCCCATATTGAGAATTTGCTCACCGAGTTGCAGCGCGGGCGCTGCAGCTCAGTAAGCAAAATTGGCCGCCGCGCGCGCGCCCCTCACCTCGCGCACAGCCGGACTGGGACAGAGATTTTATTCGAAACAGCGTGTCTAGTTATACATATAAGTCAATGCTTTACACACATGCACACAACGCGTGGTCTGTGGTTTCGCTAATAAAATGTTTTTATTTTTCATAGTAACATTATCATATTTTCAATAAAAGTATTATATATGGAAAAGTTTACATTACACATTATATTAATACAGACCGTTCCACCGCTATTAAAATATCGGCGCTGTCGCAATATTACGAGGGCCAATGCTAAAATAGATGCCATTTCACCTAGAAAGGACTATTTAAGTTATAAGATTTTCAACGTGTACTTTTCTTTTATTGTATCATCATTATGTCCGTCCTGCTAATGACTAAATGATTTTTTCTTTCTTTCTTTTTTTCTAAAATATGTATTTTTATTATTGCAGGGGGGCCACAATGCATGTTTATAACGACACAGAGTGGTAAACAATTACTTATGGTAAATGGATACACGTATTATAAACATTCTTCGAACCGGGCTACTAATTTGTATTACTGCTCCCAAAGCAACAAAGAATGTAAAAGTTCCGTTAAAGTTAATAAAGACAGGAGTACCATTGTTAAAATAAGAGAAGAGCATCATCATCCACCGCCAATGTACAGGAAAACTCAGAATGGGCTTTATATAAAAATATCTTAAACACACCAATAGAATCATTATCCCATCTCCGTGGATGGGAAAACCTACCAGAGAACGGCCAGCAGCGTTTTACTGTGAACTATGACCATCAAACTGCGATCGCCGATCGCCGCGATAAATTTCCGTTAAAGTTAATAAAGACAGGGGCTCTACCGGCTAAGTCACCGAACATCGATTTCTTAAATGGCGTTCAAATAAATAAAGGTAAAAATTACTTAATCAATCGTTAAATCGGCTTCCATGAGCAGATGTGACGTCATAAATGGTCCGGAATTAATTGTCAACGTTAAAGCCGATTTAACGATTGATTTAGTCATTTTTAACCTTTATTTATTTGAACGCCATTTAAGAAATCGATGTTCGGCGACTTAGCCGGTAGATTCCAGGAGTACCATTGTTAAAAAAAGAGAAGAGCATCATGATCCACCGCCAGTGTACAGGAAAACTCAAAATGGGCTTTATATAAAAATATCTTAAACACACCAATAGAATCATTATCCCATCTCCGTGGATGGGAAAACCTACCAGAGAACGGCCAGCAGCGTTTTACTGTGAACTATGACCATCAAACTGCGATCGCCGATCGCCGCGATAAATTTCCGTTAAAGTTAATAAAGACAGGGGCTCTACCGGCTAAGTCACCGAACATCGATTTCTTAAATGGCGTTCAAATAAATAAAGGTAAAAATTACTTAATCAATCGTTAAATCGGCTTCCATGAGCAGATGTGACGTCATAAATGGTCCGGAATTAATTGTCAACGTTAAAGCCGATTTAACGATTGATTTAGTCATTTTTAACCTTTATTTATTTGAACGCCATTTAAGAAATCGATGTTCGGCGACTTAGCCGGTAGATTCCAGGAGTACCATTGTTAAAAAAAGAGAAGAGCATCATGATCCACCGCCAGTGTACAGGAAAACTCAAAATGGGCTTTATATAAAAATATCTTAAATCTTTGGAAGGGAAAACCTACCAGAGAACGGCCAGCAGCGTTTTACTGTGTACTATGACCATCAAACTTCGATCGCCGATCGCCGCGATAAAAGTGCCGTTAAAGTTAATAAAGACAGGAGTACCATTGTTAAAAAAAGAGAAGAGCATCGTCATCCACCGCCAGTGTACAGGAAAACTCAGAATGGGCTTTATATAAAAATATCTTAAATCTTTGGAAGGGAAAACCTACCAGAAAACGGGCAGCAGCGTTTTACTGTGAACTATGACCATCAAACTGCGATCGCCAACCCGTCTGCCAAGCGTGGCGATTATGGCACATCCCCCCCATTCTTTGGGGAGACTTCTGTTCAGCAGTGGAGTCATAATTTACTGTAAAACTTGTAAGCATTATATTGAATTTCGTGTCCGGTGATCAAACACCGGCGAAACAAAATTAACCTTAATTTTTGTATTATAGGTACTATTAACAGTTAATAAATCTGATCTTACACTTTGACTTGTATTTTCTGTGCGTCATATTGTATGACAAATTATGAATTGTTTTTTTTTGTTAATTAAGTTTTATGGTGAGTTTGTTCGTATTAAGTTAATTTCTGTGACCAGACACTGGTGTAATAAAATTTACCCTATTTTTTTTATACAGTCTATAGTTAATCATACACATTTTTATGTGTTCTGTGCTTGAGATACATGAAAAGAAGATATATATGAATTGTTTTGTTTTAAATAAGTTTGAAGTTGGAGTATTTGATACAAAAACTATTCACGAGTGGTATTATAGGGAAGGCTAATATCACCGGAACCTTATTTTTTTTATTTTGTTTGTGAAGTGACTGACTAACAACTCTAACACATACGTGTTAGAGTTGTTAGTGACTAATCTGCCTGGTGTAATGCTGAGATAATTGTGTAATGTTGTGTATTATCTCAGTCACAGCGATGCATCTGCGGTCCGTTTTGTCTAGGTGTCTGCATATGTGTGGGTGTGTATTTTGTGTATAAAATAAAGCTTTGATATTGCAATGAGAATATTTCTAGATATTTATAGTACAATCTATACAGAATTACTTCGTTATATGGCATGAAATCATGAATTCTGGTCCGCGTCCGATTTTAATTCATTAAACGATAGATGTCCGTATTCAATCGTCTCATCGTCACTTAAAGCATAGGTATTACGTAAAATTAAGCCTTTTTGTGTCGGACGAGTCGACGACGACTTGGGAATTTAGTACCAAAACACCAGTTCATAAGTCAAAGTCAACATTTATTCCGTAAAATTTTACATTTATGTGGAACCGTCATTTTTTTACCCTACCGTGCAGTGCATAACGTGGCAGCTACTGAGAAACACTGCCAGAAGAATCCTTTTTTAAAATAAAATATACTTAAGTTTAATTACAATCATGTGTGTTGACTCAGACCAACTCAATCCCAAGCACTTTTGCCACTTAAATAATCAGATATTTTGTATTTGGCTTTAATAATTCTTTTAAACTTATTCGTAGACATTTCTCTAATATCATTGGGAAGTTTGTTATAGAATCTTAGGAACATTAGGGTAAGTTCGGAGTTTCATAACTGGGTGCAACGCGGTGACCTTCTGTGAAGCAGTTATGCTCAAGAAGGAGGTATAGTGATCGTTCTCGAGTTCCCGGAGCCTCTGTTACACGAACTGTGAGGATGGCTATGCGCAGTGAATTTGCACCACGTAAAATAAAGTGTCATGATTATTTCCGTACCAACGCGTAAGCTGCGGAGTTAGTAACAAATTGTGTGCAAAATTAACTGGAAAATATGTAATTTCCCAATCAGGCATAAAATAAGGTTATTATGACCTCTAAGAATCACCATCCCAATAAAGTTGTATAGTACAGACGCCAGCACATCCAGCTACCCCATTGTGTCACATTTCTTTTATAGATTTTCAACTTTATCACGCAAGCATAAGGTTCACTTTCAATTAGGGAAATTTTACAGATTGGGATAGCTTGATGTGCTGGCGTCTGTACTTTAAAAGTAACATTAATTGGGGCCCCAATTAAATAGTTGTCAAATAATCTAAATGAACCTTAACGGCCTATGCACGCCACGTTTTTTAAACGCGCCGTCGCGCTTTTATCCTACAGAGCAGTTTTGTGTTTGCTTGAATCGATACAAACGCGATGCTAACGTGCGTGTCTATCGCTACAAACGCGCGTCAACGGCGCGCTTAAAAACGTGGTGTGCATAGGCTCTAAGTATCGCAATTATTTGCGTACCAAAACTACGTTTTGTTAAGCTCAGCACTTTGACGGTGACTAATAATAAGACTTAATTACGATTTAACCCATCGTTTTGATGATTAAGGGCCTATGCACACCACGTTTTAGAAACGCGCGTAGACGGCGCGCTTTTAGCCTACAGAGCAGTTTGTTTTTGTTTGTATCGGTACAAACGCGATGCTAACGCGCGTGTGTATCACTACAAACGCGCGTCAACGGCGCGCTTAAAAACGTGGTATGCATTGACTCTAATTGGGGAGGTTTGTACCGACAATAAATCTTAGTAAGCATGAATGCCATGTATTAATAGGTATCGCACTTTTATTTTCTAGACGGACCTCATCATCAATTCATAACAACAATAAGCGGTAAAAGGTTGTTGATGGTGAATGGATACACGTATTACAAACAAGGTTCTAAAAATTTTAATAATAGTTACTACTACTGCTCTCAGAATAGCAATGGGTGTAAAAGTAGCGTTAAAATGGATATTAACACAACTTCTATCGTAAGTTTAAAAGAAAAACATAATCACCCTCCTCCTGCGTATAGAAAAACAACCGATGGACAATATTTCAAACCATAATTTAAGGTATAGCTCATATCTGGAATGTCATTCCGCAAAGAAAAACACCGTCTACTTGAGCTTTTGGTTTCGTTTATATTTTATATCTAAGCTTTGCGTTGTGAAATTTCTTATAAGTTTTAACAACTATAATGTAACTACTAAGATACTACTACAATCCTATGACCTATTTTTGTGTAGTAAATGTCTTGAAAACGTAATTGAATGTATTCCTTACCCTGTTTCGGCGCCTCAAGGTTCCGAAGCAGATGCACATTCCATATGACTCTAGGTATTTGAAATCCAAATATTCAAGAAATATATTTTAAATAATGAGTGGCAATCACCAAACTGGTCAGATAGGTTATTAATTTAAGATAAAAAAAGATAACGTTTCATGGTAAAATCATTGTTCACAACTTTGCTAATATTATTTTGTTTTGACAAAGAGAAATGAAGTCTACTTTTCCTGGTAAAGAAGCCGTTCATTCTAATCGGTTTTATTTCTATAGTCTCACCGGATCCCCAGTTTATAAAGACCTTCGCTGGTAAAACTTTGCTAATGGTGAATGGATACACATACTACAGACGTCACAAGAACCAATCTACTGAGAATTACTACTGTTCCCAAAATCGAAAAGATTGCAAAAGCAGCGTCAAGCTTGATAAACAGTCTAACATAGTTGAATTAAAGGAAGAACATAATCATCCTGCGCCAGTATATAAGGTGGCGTCAGATGGCACCTATGTAAAAGTATGGAAATACTAAGTGGTTGAAATAAGAATATTTTTATTGAAATTAATTGCGTAAAATTCGCATTTTTAATACCTATAGAATAGCCATTAATTCTATTTATAGAAGAAGAAAACAGATTGGCGATGACTGGGGCACCAATACAGGACTTTTCTCTTGTCTCATTAATTAACATAAATTGTAATATTTTTTTAAAATATTTTTTAAATGAAGCTGTGGCGAAAAAGAATAAATAGTTTTGTTTTTTTATTATACCAAGTTGACAAACAAGTAAAGAGTCTACCTGATAGTAAGCACTCATTGTAGCCGCTTACGAGACTCATTGCGTCACTCACCCGTTTTCAACTTCTACCCTACCGAACCAAGAGTAAGTGTAAGCTGGAGTTTTCTCAGTCAAGCTGCTACTGCTCATATAGATAAAAATCGTTTTGCTCTACCTTACTTAGATATATAGAGATTAGCGTTCTTTTACTCTGTTTTCATAATATAATAAAACTTGAGAGGTGTCAAGGGACACCCGGATGGAACGAAGTTATTTCTTATTATTTATTATGTACAAAAAACCTGTATACACTCAACAAAAATAATAGAAATGAAAATATCTGGCTTGCTTTCTATAAGAGAGAGAGAGAGAGAGACAGACTGAGAAACATGCGCACGCCGCACAGCTGAAAAAAGTGTAGTGACAACTTTTCGTAAGAATTTTTTCCGTCTAGCCCCCTTTCACAACGCGCGATAAGGAACTTCGTTCCAATATAATATTGGAATATTAACATTTTAACCTTCAACCTTTGCCTGGTGGCATGGTTGGTAAATGCTTGTCTTTCACGCCGCAGGTAGTGGGTTTGATTCCCATCCAATACAGACACTTGTTTGCATGAACATCTACAAGCTCTGCTTAGTTTGGGATCAGATGCACGTGTGTGAATAATGGCCCAGGATATATTTCTCACAGATAATATTATACAAGAGATAGTTTAATCTAATTTCTACAATATGCTCTCACTCATTCATTCATCACTTTATCATTGCTATAATAAAATAAGTTTTATAAATGTTTTCATACAATGTGTACCTACCTAAATATCTTTGTTACTAGAAATAATAATGTATACAACTATATTACTACAAACATGTTCTGACTATTTACAAGCGCTTTTTTAAAGTCTACGTGAATAAAAACCTTTTTTTATTTATTTATATGCGGTCAGTATTTTTTGTAAGGTGTTTATTAATTGAAGATGGACAAGGTTTGCTACGATCACTTTATTCTACTCATCGTACTGCTACGCTTCGCAACTAATTTTACTTTTATTTCAGCTAAAATTATCAATACGCCCACAGGATCATTACTGATGGTCAATGGATACACGTATTGGCAAAACAATCGAGCGAAAAACAGTTTTTATTGTTCCAGTCGAACTAGAACTAAGTGCAGAAGTAGCGTAAAAATCAACCATTCTGGAGAAATAGTCAGTCTGAAAGAAGAACATTTACATCCGCCGCCCGTTTACAAAATTCTTCATGGGTGTTATGTGAAAATTAAATAAATTCTTTATATATACTCTACGTGGAGTAGTATATTCTGTAATATATCTGAAGACCAATTCGAAAGCGTTTTTTCTATCACTGCAGGTGTAATACAGATCTGCGCGACTGGTAGTGAAGAATCCTGGAAGTATTGAAGGGTTAAAGCAGTTTTCACGAATAAATAGCTTGAATTCCTGGAAAGCTCTAAGCCCCCTTTATAACTCAACAATATTCCAATAATGTCAATAAATTAGAAAAAATATATAAATGAGAAGGATAAAAATATAGTAAGTAAAGTAAAGTATTAAAGGCCAAAAAGGCAAAAAAAATATTACTTATTTATTTTAAAGGGTGCGCTCACGGTTTAAGTTGCCAACGCGATCCTATTGTCAGTTGAAGCAGTACAATTAAAAAACCGGCGAAGTGCGCGTCGGATTCGCGCACGAAGGGTTCCATACCATTATCTATAAAACGAGCAAAAAATTCACGTTTGTTGTATGGGAGCCCCCTTAAATATTTATTTTATTTTTTGTATTTGTTGTTATAGCGGCAACAGAAATACATCATCTGTGTTTTTTTGGGTATGGAACCCTAAAAATCACATTGATAATGTAATTTGTTTTGATAATGTAATGTAAATTGTCTAGGTTGCCATGCAATAATTCACGGAGACAGTTTGTCTTTTTGTGACTTATTGTATGTAGACATAGACGTAACAGAAGAACAGCTATGAAGGTAAATCACACTTTAAGGCGGTTTTAGAGAGTAGCAATTACCATGACACATTTTATTTTATAACGGCACTTTAGTATATAGACGGCAGACTTAATAACCAACCAACCAATTTTAAAACCTAATAGATTTCTTAATTGTAAACCTTAATTATAATTATTTATATATTAAATTTAGTTACCTATATATTGCAAATAAATTATACACTATATAAAAGTAATTGTTTAAAAATTGTAGAATAAATTGTGGGTTGCAAAAACATTTATGAACTAGACTTTTAAGAATTATAATTAAATGAATAATAACCTGGTTAGTATAACGGTAGCACTGTTAAGTTGCTGATAATGAGGTCCTAGGTTTAAATCCTAGGTCGGGCTAAAAGTGTTTTGAGTTTTACTGGCAAGGAAGATACCCACTGCAGGGCCAGAGATTAGAAGTTGGTGGCACTATACAAGCTCTGGTATTTGGGATCAGATGACTGTGAATAATTGTCCCAAGATATTATATTATTATACCCCAAGGCCGCCAACCCGTCTGCCAAGCGTGGCGATTATGGCATATCCCCTTATTATTTGGTGAGGCTTTTGTCCAGCTGTGGACGTACCTTGGCTGACAAGATGAAGGCGTCAGAGGGAACGTAAAGCTATCAGTCATGTGTTTGAACTCTTCTTGGTCGTGTAAGATAACTGTCCATACGGATTACGATAGTAAAATAGAGAGAGTAATATGTAATCCAGAGTACACATGTATTTGCGCACACGCTCGCTTATGTCCTACGTAGTTCCTGGTCTCCGTGGAGAATGGCCGCCGTAGCCGAAATTAACCTGGTACTACTATACCTACTATAAAAATTATATAATAATTGTTATTATCTAGAATCTTCTGACAACTGCTACAGACAGTTGCCACTTGTCTCTGAAATACAATTTGAATGTTAATTATGATGAAAGACGTCCACTGCTGGACAAAGGCTTCCCCCAAGGATCTCCAAAATGGCCGGCCTTGTGCAGCCCGCATCCAGGCGTCGCTTGCAAGATCTTCTTGATGTTAATGACATAAATATAAAAATATTTTATTAAATACCCATTGCTAATCAAGTTTTCATCAGTTTCAGGCCACCAAAACCAATATGAGTTAATTAAAACGTCAAAAGGAACATTGTTGATGGTAAACGGTTTCACATATAAACTGAATAAACGTACCAAATCTCATATCATATACTACTGTACCAGTACTTATAACGTAGAAACTAAGTGTAGAAGCAGTATTTGGATTGATTATGATGGAAATATTGTTGACATGAAGGAACATCATGTCCATAGACCGCCGGTTTACAAGAATTTTAATGGAGTTTATCATAGAATATATGAATTTTAACATGAGGTGCAGTGTTTTTTATGCTTTCAGTATACTTGGTAATCTCCCTGTTCTTGAATTTAGCGAGTAAACTAGATTTGACACATGGACATATAAAAATAATTCAGAGCTTTTTATAATCATGATATAACGAACTATGCCTCGCGTTTTTACCCGTTTTAATCTCAATAAATTATAGCCTATGCTTTACTCGGACATATAAAATATACAAAGTACAATATAATAAATATACAATATAATACTACAAAGTGTCATCAAAACCCGTTGGGTAGTTTTTGCGTGAATATACTTCCATACATCCGTACTCACAAACATTCGTATTTATAATACAAGTAGGATATATACTTGTGTATGTATATACCTACTAAGTATTGTCATATCATACTTTTAGTACATATCTATGTATGTGCAAAAATATCTTTCAATTTCCAGACGTCTGATATTTACCAAAAGCCAACTCGAACAATTATAGTCAACATGTTAATATATATACCGATATTGATATATCCATATGAAATTATATTGTTAATAAATAAAACATTTGTAAAATCGCCATTTTACATGAACATAAAACAAAAGCAATGGTAGCATCTATTGCGCAACTGTGACCGATATCAACCTCGTTTTGTCCAACTGTGGACGTCTTTTCGCTCATGTGGTAACTTGACAAAGTCAACATAACCACGAAACTATTAAATGTAAATTTGTAATGAGAGGTCAATAGTCGTTATTATTAAGTGTTAGAAATTAGCAAATTATATAAAATTAGTTGAAAATTCTAATTATTACAAATAAAATCATACAAATAAGTCTCATTACACACCTATTACATACATTTTTCAAATAGCTTAATAACTTTATCATTCAGTTTAATAAGCATTATAGAACGCATATTATATTCTGGATAAATAAACAGGAGTGTTTTAGCCAGTATTCTAATGCACTTTTTAGCTAGCATTCTAGCGAAAGGACAGTAAAAATTTCGAGCTTTTTGCCAAGCCAACTCGGCTTGAATGATTGAAAATTGAATAACTTGGGGGGCTATCGCCTAATTCGCCTAACTTTGTGATCGTGATCGGCGTTCAAATAGATAAAGATTAAAAAAAAACTAAATCATTTTTGTTCAATGGCCAAAATGTTGAATATCGATTCAGGACAATTTTTTTGACGTCACATGACGTCATTATGACGTCAATCAATGATTCAGTCATTTTTGATCTTCATCGGTCGATCGGCGAATTTAGCGGGTACCTATCTACCTATTGGTAACCCTTATTCTAAATGAAATAAATAAGAAATTAAACCTTTCTGTGTTTTCTTCTCGTGGGTCGATTGAATTGATTCTATAATAAAATGCTGCAGAATTAAACTAATTTTAATTATCTTTTATCTTCATCTTTCAGAAGACTTGCAGTGTACGTTTGTCAATACAAAGAATGGTAAAACGCTGTTAATGGTCAACGGGTACACATTTTCAAAGAACAATAATGCTAAACGAATGTATTACTGTTCCCAATACTTATCAAAATGTTGCAAAAGTAGCGTAAAAATTAGTGATGATGGCGAAATTATACATTTGAAAGGTCAACACAACCATCCTCCACCGGAGTTTAAGATAATTAATGGGATTTATATTAAAATATAATTAAAGACTGACCAACTGAAGCTTTAATAAAAACGGGTAGAAAAAAAGATGATATTGTCGCAGAGGGACAATAATAACTTACCTGTTAATGTGGAATACAAGGGCACTGGCCTTTTTTAATAATTTTAAATATTATATGATTTCTTCTGGCCGAACTTCGACTACGGCGGCGGCCACAATATAATGCTTCTTGCAAAGGCCAAAAATGGCAAATGCCTTACTTCAGAGATTTTTCATTTTTTATTTATTTCATATACTTTGGTAAATGAAAAACACAGCTCAGGGGGACGCTGAAGAAAAATGACGGAATTCTAAAAGAGGCTGTGATCACTGCCATGGACTTAAGACACGGGAGCACCCATCAGGTTTTAAGGGTTCAACACGATCCGTTGAAGCAGTATAATTAAGTATTTATCTATATATATTATATATATCTATCTATATAAGTATGTATATCGTCGCCTGGTACCCATAGTACAAGCTTTGCTTAGTTTGGGGCTAGGAGGATACGTGTGACATTGTAAAAAAAAATTGATAATGTCCTTTTTTTGGTCTTGGTTCCCATGCAATAATTCACGGAGACAGTTTGTCTCTTTGTGAATTATTGCTAAACACAGCAGATGCATTCTCCCCCAATAATCCGAATTAGATTCTTAAGGTTGATTTAGATGAATACTGATTGATTTTATGTGTAATTAATAACTGCGCCATATTTTATTGATGTTGTCAAAAATCTAACCATTGAGAACGGTAACAAATAGTTGTCTTCTAATTACAAGGTTATATTATTGTTTGTTTATTAAACTAAATTATATTTTTGTAGATTTTAATTTTATTTCTCTAAATTCACCTACCTGTTACGGCTCGCAATGACAGGTAGGTACAGGACCAGGGATTTCAAGGAGAGATTTCCAATAATAACACGAAGTAATTATGCTGTATCTAATATATTTTATTCATTAGACTTGGATTTTAACATCGTTATAGAAAACTAGCAGTGCCCGCGAACTTCGTTCCGCGTTATAAATATTTTAGTCCCTGCCCGTTTGTCCTGCGTAATACTTCGGGTTAAAAGTTCGGGATAAGTAAAAAATATGATGATGAATCGTGCCTATGACACTCCACAATAACGTAGCTTTCTATTGGTGAAATAATTATGAAAATCGGGTCAGTAGATCCAAAGATTACTCCTTACAACGTCGCAAACTCACAAACGTTACCTCTTTATAATATTAGTATAGATTAAAACTCTGTAACTGTATCAATCATTACTGTCACATTTATAAATGATCCTAGCCTAGTGTTTTCTCGGATTATCTACTCTAAGGGTAGTTGTAATTTATTTTATGGTATTTCATATTACCCATGTTCTTGGTATATCTCTTGACCTACTATTTCATACACATGAAATATCTAAGTAAATATACACTTTTTAAACTTTCGCGTATCATAATTATATATGAGCATTGTTAACAGGTATTAACGCGACTAACCTTATTGTTATTTTCCCGACGTTTCGACCAAGTTGCATTGATCGTGGTCACGGGATGACTGGCGCAGCGGTGTTTCTCCGCTACTGAGGGCATGGTGTATTTAACTACCCTCACTGATCTTTTGTCACAATGTTAAGGCCGGTTACACACTGCACTAACGGAGTAAATACTTCTAAGTAAATACTTAAAATTGATTAAGTTTTTATTAAACACAACGTCCGTATTATGTAGTGAAACATAATTGACGGACACAAAGTAAATCGAGAATCAGGACAACAATTTGGGTCACGCAAATAGTTGTCCTGCGCAGGAATCGAACCCGGGACACGAAGTGGCAAAGTGACTTGTCTTAACCGCTGCACCACACATACAGTCTTGTATGTCTCTGGGTTTCATAGGTTGGCGTTAGATTTTCTTAGAGAAGAAAGAATAAATAAATATATAAATTCCACGGAGTAAATCCGGTGGTTTTATATTCCTTGAACTTTAAGTCTGTCAGTTTTATATTTTCATGCAATTTTCAGGTTATGTGGAGACGAAGTTTATACGTACGTCCAATAATTCAATTTTACTAATGGTGAACAACTACACATTTTCTAAGAACAACAACGCGAAGTATATGTACTATTGTTCTAAATTCAAATATGGTTGTAAGAGCAGTGTCAAAGTGGATGAACACGGCAATATTATGTCTTTGAAACAACATCACAACCATCCGCCTCCAGTTTATAAAGAACACGATGGGATTTATACCAGAATTCGTAGCATCGACAGAAGTGTAATGAATAAAATCTGTTCTGTTAACATGAAGAGTGCGAAAATATGATAGAAATTGCAGGTTCGATTTACGGCTAGGCTATAATGTTAATTTGATTTTTTGAAGATGTAAAGTTATTGTGATACACTCTATACTATGATACATCCTGTTCGCTCACGTACAATACCTCGAGCATATTCCGCTACTTGCATTAACCGTCAAAAGGACATAGAAACAGATAATAAATTAATAAAAAATCCTTATATCCAGTAAGAGTGTTTAAATACTATTATTAAAACTGACGTGAGGAGATAACATAATGAAAGATAGTAACGGGTAACTCACGTAATTAATTTGAGTGCGAGACGGGACGCGACGTCGTGCGGGTCGCATTCGCCCTGAAGATGACTTCTCGAAGAAGTTGAAACTGTTGACCGAATCCAACATAATATTAATTACGTGAGTACCCGTTACTATCTTTCATAGAGTTTAAATAAATGGTAAAAAAATATTGTTGTCTTAAATTGACTTATACAGCTAAAATATAAACTTGAGATAAGATTAGATTATCTCCCATTTAGTTCATCCAACAATGAACTAATTTTGAACTAAGTTTAACTAGTAAATATATTATTTATAACAATTTTTATGTAAATTTAGATTCGTATAACGATCTTGATCTTGTCTCTTTTGTTCTCTGTTTTGTTTGTTGAGGAAAATAATAGAAACTAAAAGTAGGTAATAAGAATAATTAATTTGTGGTTGGTATTTGATACTAAAATGTAATGAACGTTCTTTTCAGGCCCAGGACCACAGCAAGAATTGACATCCGAATTCATTACATGTAGCAACGGCAAAGAATTTCTACTGGTAAACGGATACACATTTACTCCATACAACCAAGCTAAAACTGTGTTTTACTGCAATAAGAGAACTGCGAAACCTTACTTCTGTAAAAGTAAAGTAAAACTGAATGAATTTGGGTTAATAAAAAATTTAACAGAAGAACATAATCATCCACCTACATTGTACAAAAAGCTTGGCAATGGAATGCATGTCAAAGTTTAACATCATTTATAAGGTCGACAAATATGTTTCTCTTTAAGTAATAATAAAGAAAATAATAATATATACAGAGTGAGCCTATTTCTTTCTGTGTGTTATGTGGCTGGCGCAAAGAATATAGCGACCCCATCTCTTCCCGTGGGGGGCGTAGAAGTCGACCCGAGGGAATATCTACCAGAATGCGGACCACAGCGTCTTTCCGTCTACTCTGATCAGTGACCATCATACTGCGATCGCCAACCCGTCTGCCAAGCGTGGTGATTATGGCATATCCCTCCAAAGACTTTTTTTGGAAAGAGAATGACTGTTTTATCTAAAGATAATTTATTAATTTATCTTTGGACTAAATAACACGCATTTCCATACTTGTCTCTATCCTTCAATCCTATTGGTATGTTCCGGCTTGCCTGGTGACAGTGTGGCGACGGTAATTACTTTGTAATTGATTTTATATGGATGGTATTAACTTTGAGCAGTATTATTACGTTAAAAGAACAATTATTTTATTTCACACCCAAGCAAATTTAAATTGCTGGTCCGTAATATAAAATTGTAATACGTACGCAGTGTATACGGTTATAACAAGCTAATGCGTTTGAGTTGGTGATAATTATCAGGTAACCAACCTTCTTTTATAGTAAGTGATAATACTTTAAAATGTACTTAGTTATTGCATCGAAATGAATACCTGTTTAAGAGCATGCCAATTATGAAGCACTCCAGCCTTCCAATACAGGCCTTGCATGCTTCAAGGTAGATTCCTATCACCAACATTCACAAATGAAATATTATTTTGGTCAATGAACCTTTTATATCTGTACTCTTTTTCAGACTCTCGATCACCATCAAGATTAATGTACAAATTCATTAAATGTACGAATGGGCAAGTATTTCTGATGCTAAATGGATATTCGTATTCGCAACATGGCCAAACCAAAGCTTTATACTACTGCACTAGAAGAACAACAAGGAATTACTTGTGCAAGGGTAAACTTAAGCTTGGTAAACATGGAGCTATAGTTAGATTGAAAGAAGAACATAACCATTTACCTACGGTGTACAAAAAACTTGATAATGGACTTTATGTCAGGGTTTGAGATTCAGAATTACGAATTTACGGACTCTGAAATAGGAGCTATGCGTGGCTAAGGTCCACCATCTCCACGAGTTATCCTTAACTGTCTTTACAATCATCTGTGCAAACAATAGGCTTGGCGTTTGGCACGACTACCGAAAAGACTGTTGAAGAAAGAATGTTGTCGGTTCTCTCATACATGTTATATGGCGCAGAAGGATATTTTAAATCGTGCTATCCTAGCCTAATCGTATCGTGGCCTATAATGGCCTAAAATCATAATTACTATGTAAATATTATTTATTATCGTAGAACAAATTGGAACTCCTCTAAACGTCTAAGTAATTGATGTATTCTTCTACTTAAAGTGCTAATTTAGAATACTAATTTATCTTCTTGTCCACATAAAGTGCTAATTTAGAATACAAATATATCGTTCTATCTAACAACCCGTGCGCTAGTGAAACAAGCTGAACATTAAACTGAAAATTGTCAAATCAAGTTTATTTAATATATCAAGTAAACTGTAAAACTTACTATGTAAATGTATTGAGCTATGGATACGCAAGAATATTAGCCACATCTTGAATAACAATATATTTGTTGTACCTTCGTACTTAAGTGTTTCATTTTGGTTCACATCTGATTTGAAATGACAGCAGATATATATAAGTATGTGTGTATTAATCTAGGTATATATGTATGTGTGTCTTTCACTGTAGTAAGCGTCGTTTATGTACAAAGTTAGATTTTTTTTTATTTGGGGCATAATTGTGCAAAGTATTTTTCGAAAATGTCTTATTCAATATATTGCTAAGTTTGATGGTTTTTAAGTGAAAATTTTGACCGTTGTTTTTAATTTTTTTATTGAACTCTATTCTCTTCTATTTTCGTACTCAAATAATTATATTCCAATACCCGGTGAGGCTGCACAGCTTACTTGCATTATAAGCCATCACAATACCAATATTAACGTTTACTATATTTTGCAGTATACAACTACAGGTTCATCCAAACCATTGGTGGGAAAACGTTCTTGATGCTCAATAGATACACTTATACGCAGAACAATAGAGCTAAAAGCATCTACTATTGCTCCAGTAAGTATAAGGGTTGCAGATCGAGGGTGCGGTTCAACCAGGCTGGCAGCATACAACATGTGAAGTTTGAACATAATCATTTACCTCCGAACTACAGGCCTACTAATGGTGGTCTTTATGTTAAGTTCAGAGGTACTCCCATTGCTTTCCGCTAATGGGTTTATGGTAGATTTAGAGAAGCGTTGGCTAAAAATACGAGTAATACTGTAAATCATGTAGTAACGTCCCGTAATGTAATTTTGGTTGATTTCGGCTACTTTAAATTGAGACCAGCCTACTGTGCGGGATTTTATATAGTGCTCAAATGCATGACAAAATTTAGGGGCACACTAATCTCCATTTTCGGGCTAAAATTGATACTCATTAAAATAAAATTTTCCTTGACATAAAGATCTCCGTTTACGTCCGTTTACATAGGTGCCCTGAGTCAGGAAAACGGTGGAGGCAAAGGCCAGTTCTCCATTCGTGTGTGTTAAAATGTCCTAGCGGTTTATAAAGTGCGGGAATAGAGAATGCATTTTTGTTCCATCCCGCGCGATGACAATTTTTTTTTTAAATTGGCTAGGGTTTCAGTATAATTCTAAGTAGTATGTAAAATTATATTGTAGTATGTTGTAATGTTGTATGTTGTCTGTTATATGACTGATAGCTAGTATAGGTTTGTTAAGTTTCACTCACACTTACTTGTGTGTTTGTAGTTAAATTAAAATTTAGCTTCTTCTGGAACCTCAAATAAGTGTAATAAACTTTGTAAATTGTTTATTTACAATAAATATGCAAATACCCCTTAGTAAATAGATTTTTCTCTAAATATTATGGATTTTCAGATACGACTAAATAATTGTATTAAAGATATAAATATTGAATTGTATTCTGATGAAATAACCGGCCTTGACTTTTTGAATAAAACGAGTAAAAATTATGAACTTCTTCAAATATGTTACGGCGTTTTCAGCGATTTTAGATAAATCGCTTATTATCAGATATTAGCATCCTTAAGAAATGTATAGACAGAATATGAAGGGGTTACATTTTTTAATAGAATCGACTGCCTACTTTAAAATCTCATATAGATTATTCGTCGAATGTAAAATAGGGTAATTTATTTGTAGACAACAATGAGGAAAATGTAAAATTGTTTATAAATGTCATAGTTTACTGATAACTTCACCTTTTTCACGGTTCAATATTTATAATACCGCAACATAAAGGCAGCTAAATTGTGTTAATAAACATAGATTAAATATTTTAAATACTTTTTGTGCATTTAATCATGTTAATTTCAATTTCATTATTCTATATAGGCTTTAAGTTTAGTAATAGTGTTCAGTTGAAGTATCTTATAGATCGGCTATGCGTTTGTATTTCTTATACGATTTACTTGCAGCGGCAGGACAGTTTTGGAATACGATAGCGGACTTTACAAGACTGTCTAAAAATGTTAAAAGATGTATTTAAGTAGTTATTTGGATCTCATAAATGCGAAATTAAAACTTTATCATCCGGCGGGATTTGAACTACTACCCCTAACAACTTGTGTACGTGGTCTGCCGTTAAACTACGAACGATACACGCCGGCAGATCAAATTAAGGATTCCCTTAGTGACACCCGTACAAATCATGCATTTAGAGTTAAAGTTTCAAGTTGAAATATTCTTTACTATTTATATATTTATACTGGTATAATTCATAAATTTTTTCGAGGTTTTATAATTGTGCTAGTTACAGTTAGATCACAATTCTAAGACAATGTTTATTTAAAACATCCCGAAAACTATAGAGCAACTAATTTGAAATGTGTTTAAAGTGGTATCTTGATTTGCCATTTTTTTTGTAACTCGATTTGGTCACATCTGATTTCATCCATTTTTTTTGTAACCCGATCTACATATTATTTACGAATTATATATCTATGAATTTTGGCAATAATTAAGAAGTCCTAGACAATCATTGTATTAGTGTAATATTATTATGTTAATTTCTAATAAGAGAATATACTTTAGTTAATAATTAAATAAAACTATGTACTTTTAACAGTTATTGTATTTAAAACATTTTTATTTCAAAATCATATAAAATAGGTAAAATAGTTTAGGCGACCTGTGGACCATACCTTGTAATTAAGTTAAGTGATGGCAAATTCTTATTTATTTAATATTTTTTATTTATCTACATCCCTCTGCTGACTAAATGCCAGAACGCTTAATAATGCCTAAAAAGAAACACGACTTACATCTGGTCTTTAGTCCTGTTTCTATCTGGTAGTTTCATTTTATTGCTCATCTTAAATACCTTTTGTTTATTGAAAACCTTAATAAATTGTCATTATTCCAATAAGAATATACTGCAAAAGAAATATCTCTGGAACAATGTGTAGATTTCTATTAGAATCAAAAATGTCAAAATACGGTTCCTAAACTAGTCTTCAACAAATACGGTAATAAAATATATATAGGTTACAAAGACTAGTCTTATATTACGGCTTTGATCAAATACTCATTATTTTGAAATATGTAGATATCATCATCTCCTAAAGAAAGTAAAATCAATCTTCTTAGATTAGCATTCAATCAAGCTAGCTGTAAATTAGCAGGTTTTGGTATAATTAGATCGAACTGACAACCGCGCAATGTACTTGCAGTAGGCGTGGCGTGTACTTCTATTATACGTGCAGACGTGTAATGTACAGACGCCAGAACATCCAGCTACGCCAATCTGTCAATTTTCTTTTATAGAAGTTCAACTTTTTCACTTAAGCATAAGGTTCACTTTCAATTGGGGAAATTTGACAGGTTGGGGTAGCTTGATGTGCTGGAGACTCTACCTAAACGGAATAAAGAGATCCTATCTTGTTTTTTTATTTATTTTTCAGAATACTCTATGATCCCAACATACCGTGGCAAACAATTGTTGATGCTGAACGGCTACACGTATTCTCAACGGAATTTAACAAGGAACTACTATTGCTCCAAAAAAGACGCGGGGTGTAAAGCTAGAGTTAAATTAGATAAGCATGGAATAATAAGGCAGTCAGACACTGTACATTGTCACCAGCCGCCGACATACGTGCTGTCACCAACTGGGGTGTATATCAAAGTTGCTTATTGATTAGGAGAAATAAATCTACATACAAGACTGCGGGGGGACTCAGCGGAACAAGTGTGAGGTCACCATTATCATCATTTATGCTGCTCAAAGGCTACTTCAACGATCTCTTTATTTGGCAGCCTTTACTTACTAACCCCAACATTACGTTATAAGGGACAAAGGATGGCATCATGTCCTTTTCTGTCGCTTATAACGTTCTTTAGTAACAAGCGGATTAAGCTGTGGTTCTATAGAGATCGACCAACTATTATCCTATGAGCATGCTGCATAAATGACTTATTAGAAACAGCAGCAGCTGTACTTTAGTTAGTCTGCTGTTCATTATAAAGAACTCAAGATAAAGATGACGTAAGTTTCTGCTCGACTTTGTCACGTCCTTCTTCCTCTATACGGCCTTTTAAAGTAGTCTTTAACACCACGGCTCGGGTTCTAGATTAAAATTTCACTACAACTTTTTCTCGCTACGTTTTCAATGCATTGTCACTTTTAACTTTGTCAACATGTGAGAAGCTTTAATAATGTATTGGATATGATATAATTTTAATCAAGTATGTAGCCATGTGTGCGTATGGACAGCTAGGCTAGCATTTAATAAGGATCTGAAGCTCTTATGTGAGAGTCAAGTATCAGGATAATCTGCACTTTGAAGGTTTTGAGCAAAATCCTGTTAGCCATTCAAAATCATATTGACTCTTTTTGATCAGGGGTAGGTCACTCCATGTAAGAACATTCGACATTGTGGCTGGTTTTCTTCGGACATAACATGTTCAGATACATGCTGCGTATTATATAGTAGTGGGAGTTAAACGGTAGAGAATGTATTTGGTAATAATTGCCCCAGAATTTTTAAATTTGAATAGGTAGCTGGAACAATCTGGTAGTCGGGTGAGGCAGAGTACCTCGAAATACTTTAAAACGGGTCAAAATGTTCTGTGCGTAATTAAATAAATATTAAATTATAAAGTAGGTAGTACATATTTTGATCAATTATTTACTTCGACTGAGCATAAACTGGTTACTCTATATTCCATTATATAGGGAGAACATTGTAGCTTTAATGTTAGAAAAGAAATGTGTTCACTGTACTTGATCATACTTTAGATAAACTTTGTTTTACATCTTGTGTTTCTATTCCATTCATATAAAATATTCAAAAAATGTTTTCCCCCAGTTAGTATTTTTCTTATCTTATTTTATTTATCTACAGAAATCGTAAGTCTAAAGGATTCTGATGTATCCGTTCAAAATTTCCTTTGTTTGGAAGGTAAATATAATAAGGCGTGCGAAAAAATCAAGTCTTGCCTTTGTCGCTAAATATTTCATATCGCTACCGCTTTATGATATTTCTCATAACTGTTTAGCGTCAAAATGATGACCAAGTTATAAGTTTTAGCAACAAACAATATATAGTAGCAACGAACAGTTCAACTAGTAGATATAAATTTTATCCGCATTTTCTTTTATATATATTTTTTTTTACATATTTAATTATTATGCAATGGATGGCTCATTATTACGCATTTTTTGCGTAATATTTAACTTAAATATCACGTTGAAGTACTTATTAGAACTGCCTAACTAGTACTTGGTCAACACCAATGACTAGTTAGGCAGTTATAATAATACCCAGTCCTTTTTAAACAAACTATGATGGAAGGACATGTAATTATTTTTAAATAAGTATGATTTAATGTGTAGCGATAAGTATAAACTACGTCTATCTGCTAGTGAACCAAATTTGGATGAAAGCTTTTTCTATTCCACGAGGATAAAGCAACGAACCCTTGTTTTATTGTACATGAATGTAGTAAAAAAATATTATAAAAAAAGTGGCTGTGACATACGGACGGACAGACATACAGACAGACATGACGAATCTATAAGGGTTCCGTTTTTTGCCATTTGGCTACGGAACCCTAAAATAAACCAGTCATCAATGTTAATCCTTATACCTATAACAAAAACTTTACCAATCATTCAAGTTTCATGATTTTATTTTCCAGGAGTATTCGGATACAAAATGATACCCACGAATCGAGGCAAGTTCCTGCTGATGTTTCAAGGGTATACATTCTCCCAGCAACATAGGACGAGGAACTACTATTGTTCGAAGAAAGACTCTGGTTGCAAAGCTCGCATCAAGCTGGATAATTTCGGAAAGATCATGCCAGCTTCTCATCCAGTGCATTTCCACCAGCCTCCGAAGTACATCAAAATGCCTCATGGAGAATATGTAAAACTGTCATAGGAGATAAGGAAATTGATGCATCCACCCTTGAGCCAACAATCTATTTCTTTTTATACGGTTCTTTGTATAATTATTAATGCAATAGTAAGTTCGTCTATTTGTTAACTATTAACGGTTAATATGGTACAGCATTATTAAATAATAAGGCTGTACCATATTAGCCGTTAATAGTACAAGAACATGTGGATTCAGGGGAACCAAGTTTAGAATTAGCATTCGCTTCATGTATAGGTAATTGAAGGGGATTTGTGTGTTTGTTTGCCAACGAAAACCGACATTGTAACGTATCTACCATGCCACTAACTGAGCTGAGTTGAGTTCGAACTCCAAAGTACCATAGAAAAGGAAGCTGTTAGACCTTGCAGTAAATCCTGAGATGATGGACTTCTACAATATGATAAAGTATCATAAACTGAAGCTATTTTACAAAAATCTGAAATTATTTTATATATGTAGGTATTCTATAGAATCTTAAAAATAAGAACTGTTTTATAATGAATGTTGATATTGATGAATGGATGAGCATATTATTGACGCTGTTATTTATAACTTAACTACAGAATAAAACGTACTAACGTAACTTAACCCTTGATTTAGTTATGTCTGAATAAAGTTTTATTACTTATAACAGAAACTAGCTTTGTAAATTTGGGTCTAAAATATAGAACATATATTTGAGCAGCTCTTATCTGCATTTATCAGCTGGATAATGCAGCGTTCTTATTACGCAGACAGTAAGGACTGTTATCGTAATGACGTACTTGTAAATTTTTTTAGTTTTACAATATGTTTTTAGTGAGTTATCTTTAAAAATCTACAAATCATAAGGTTCTTACAGATATTACATCCGTCATACTTTTTTACGTGGTTATTATGATTATGATCTCTATTATTGATACTTTTATACATTTTTGTATTAGAATAAAAGACGTTAGGCCGCTACGTAAGTAAACTACATTGTTTTCGTCCCGAATGAGATAGGTCGCTACGTAAGGTTTAATTTCAATGTCATATTCTTCACTTAATTCTCGATTTTTTATTTTTTTCGGTGAAAAAGCTTACTGAGTAATTGATGTTAAGCGGTTGTCGTACCTATACTATCGCTTGGTACATAGAGGTCATGTAGCCGATCGCTCCCTGCTCCCCGTTGATGTTTGGTCTATACTCACACCCAGGTTATAAATATTAAATTAATAATGTGACCCGTGTGTTTTCAGACTAATAGTAGAGCAAAGTCACACTTTAAAGTTACTATTTTAGCGCTACAGGGTAGTGTACAATAAATCAAATTATTCAGTGCACGAGAGGCTGGGTAATTAAGGTAGTCGTTTCGGTGTTACCTCGGCGTTCTTGTGTCAGTTTCCATCCCCGCACAGATCAACAATTTTTATGGCCCATACGTGGATGTTCTGAGTCTAAGTGTGGTTTGTATCCGTTAATTGTATGTTTGTAAAGACCCCATTATACTTGTTTTTTGGAAAGGCAGGGGGAATACCTACCTATGCCACCCGCAAAAGCTTCCGCGGGTGGGTATGTCGGACTCTCACCGACTAAACCTAACCAAGCCGACTAACCTTCTCTTGTTGCCTGATATGCTGCTCCGGTGCCCCCCTCTTGCACTATTTTCCAGATGGTCGAAAACGTACCTTGGGGGGCTCTGGATTGCCCTCCCCTATTGCGGACTCCTGCCAGTCCGGGACAGCGACTGCACCACAAACATATCACTGTCTTCCCGGAGCTGCTTGCACGTGGCGACGGTAGAGGACATTTCGCATACTGCCGCTGGGTGTACATACCCTAGTGCGGGAATTTTCCAAAAAAATATATATTATAGATTATAACTATTAGGCGTTGCATGTATATCTCCCTTATTACAAAAAAAAGATTTTATACCGTATGATCCATCGAACCATAGATCAAGCGAGTTATGTAGGCCTCCTTTTTTGTATATGTAGAAAGTATTTAGAAAAATATATTTAGCTATTACACATTCATATCAGAATCAAATGTACGGAAATGTTAGTTATAATTGTATTTTAATTTTATGTCATATTAGTTTTTAGTAAACTTTAGTATTATGTTTTTGTAGTGAAGTTCAATTAAACAATGAGTATATTTTTTTAAAGTCAACTATTATATTTTATTTACGATACCTATGAGAAGCCATGGCTAGAATAACGGCTTCTTGTGATCACTAATCAATTGTCAATAATAATACTTAGATTTTTATGATGTTGTTAATTAAATAAATTTACAGGATATAAATTAATCCCACAGCAAGATGGAAAAAATCTGGTGCTGCTCAAAGGCTATTTATACGTCCATAGTTATGAAACTGTATACTCGTACTGCTCTAATTTGAGACTTGGGTGCAAGGCGCGCTTGAAGTGCGATAAAAATGGAGTCCCAAAGATCATCGAAGGTCCTCATAAACACGGGGCACCTAAGTGTGTCTATAAGATGGAAAATGGACGTTACATCAAAATGAAACTGGACACAATAAAGTAGAAAATTTAATTACGTTGTCATTATTTAAACCTATTAAAACATACTGGTTCTTACGTCTCAGTTCTGATCTGCAGCTTGCGTTTCTATCGGTCCTGCCGTTACGATTCACGCTGTGTGTTCGCCAAATTAACGGCAGCGGCATGAGAAGTGCCTTATTTAATAACGCTGCCCACTTCCTTGCCTCCTGTAATTTGACGTGAGGCGATTGGCATTTCTTATATTGACTGAAAGTGTGTGTCAACCTAATAAGATCTGGATGGAGAAGTTGGGGACAATAATAAGCAACGAAATGAACTCAATCATCCCCCCATAAGACCCACTACTCACTGCTAAAGCCTGATCGAGTTATGAATTTTCAAATGAGTCATATCAATGATAACAGTAAAAATACTACGCGTGTTGGAATATATACCATGAACGGGGTATGGCTCAATTTTATCATTTGATGTAAGTCTGGTCTGTTAGGTATAAATGTTTGGGTCACTACAGTAAGTACAGAAAAATTACAAAAAGCAGAATAAATTGAAGAAAATAATTAATGGCGAAGTAAATTAAAACAAAGCTATACCTATTTAGAACATTCATTACGTACATAATAACCAATTAAATTTAGTGGTATTTTGTTGAGACATTTTTGTTTTAAGCAAAGCAAATAGGGAATTTTCGAGATGTTTTTGTTTTGACAAGAGAAAAAGGAAATGCAAAGAGAATTTTGTCTTTTATAGAGAGTTGACTTTGCCAATTATTTTCATTTGTAAAGTTAGTTCACTCGTGTATAATGAAAATTATCGCTAATTGTGTTATTTCAATTACAGGAACGACTTACGAGAGAGTGCTGTCACAAAGAGGAAATGAACTGATATTAGTCAATGGGTACACGTATTCACAGAAGGGATTCATCAAGGGAGGGTTCTCCTGGACTTGTTCGTCGAGGTCGATGCTGAATAGATGCAGAGCATACGCGAAGATAGATAACAATGGAGTAATATTTGCTTTAAATGAGAACCATACTCACCCTCCGAAGAGAAATTTTCAGATTCCGCAAAAGGACGTGAATATATATTGTTAACTCTAAAATGGCTACAATTTTTATTACGGGACATAAACACGACTGATCAGCTTGAGATGTGATTTGCCTTTATCTTTCAAATAACACCATACGTATCAGTGAATAAGACAAATCATCAGATTAATCTCTGAATTGGTTAGCTTTTATTCGCTGCGATAATGATCGTGTATTAATGACGACATAATTAATGTATATGTTTTTGCGGACAAACCAATTCTCTGTTACACTTTGGCGACCACCTCTACCTATTATTGCGTTCAATAGATTTTATGTGCAGATACACTGAACTGTCCCATGTCACCGAGATCATGTAGAATATCTAAAAACTAGAATAAGAATATCCATTTTAAGCTAATTATTATAAATAAGGTATTTTTACGTGACCTCTATTCCCAATAAAAATAATTACGAAAATATATAAAATTATGTATGTAAAGATTATATGAGTTAATAATTTAAGAGTATAAAACACCCAGGTTTTCGCAATGAGTATGAATAAGTGCTGTTGCGCACTTAAGCGCAGTATCAAGTTCATGAAGTAATGAATTGACATTCAGGTATATACATAGATATGTGTGAACATATCCTTTTAATATTAAGCATTCTATAATATAGACATATATATATATAGACATATATATATCCGCAAGTATACTCAGTTAAATTAAATTATTGAGCGAATCTGCTTATTAGATATATTTTGAATGGCGGCTGTCTAGTGCGGTAAATATAAACAAAATATATTTTACAATGTTAAATCACATCATTTCAAAAGCATTCCTGTAAAGTTTGTTTCGCATAATAATATTGGTTAACTCAGTATTTAGGAGTATTTTCGGTACTGCTTATTTGTCAAATGCATATCTGCGTACCTCGCGGCTCACGGAAAGCGCAATGTTTTACACGTATTTGACACCTGCTATTGCACTTTATGACGCGACGCTTGCAAATATAACGTCCGGACTTAATTTTAGTTTGTTCATAACTTTTTAGGTATTAAAGTAGATTTAAGATCTCATATCTTGTAGAAATAAAGTTATTCTATGTAATTAAATTAGGTTTAATATGAAATATGTACTTAAGTTATATAGTTTAAGTATACAAAATAAGTACATATTATATTTTAAGTAAACATAGTTAAGTACAACTATGTTTACTTAAAATATAATAATATACTTACTTTTGTATCGGTTGACTGGCAGAAAATGCCTTCGGCATTAAATACGCTTCGGTACATTGTTTTGCCTTAGGTTTAGACATAAATAGATAAGTAAATTAACTAAATACGTCCATGATATATTATTTATATAATAAGATTGATATATTGACTTACTTATTGTTTAATTCTCAATAACTAAAAAATTTCATATCAACTATAGTTTTATTATGACTCTCTAATATCAAAATTTCAATATTTTTTCTCTTAAGGATTAGTTAAAGATCTGTTTATAACTTCACACTCGAAGCACTAATTAACAAATCCTCAAGTATAAACTTAGGCACGGTTCGCACTCATAGGTGAGTGAGATTACGTGCGAACGAGCGGCCGAGATAAAAGCTCAAATTTGTAAAGGAACAAATGAAGATCAATTCGTATTTCATATTTTTTGGTGATTTAGCTGTGTGAACGCCAGTCCGTTCCCTTCCCCGCACTTCACTGTGCATTAACTATAAATTATAAAAATACTACTATTTCATTTAAATATATTCTTATATAAAACTTACCACAAAATCTGTCAGCAGGACACTACAAATATGAATTCATACAATCTCAAATGGGGAAGCAGTTGATACTCATCGGTGGCTACACCTTCTCAAAAGTCAGCCAGGGTTGTGGTTGGGTTTGTTCGACAAAGAATCCCAACTGCAAAGCAAAGCTAAAGCTAAAGCAAGGGAAAATCAACAACCTTTTTAATGAACATTGTCATCCACCGAGAAAATTTTATATGGTTAATGGAAAATATGTTCGCGTATGAGTTTTAGAATATAATTTTTAATACATTTATTGGTGGTGGCTTGTTTTAATTAAGTTTTTTTTTTGTATCTTTGTGTGTAATGATTTATTCTTATTGTGTTATAAAGCTGTGATCATCCTGTACGGTACAGAAGTTAGACCTCTAATATGGGATGTATTTGAGTTATGTATTTGAGTGAAAGCTCCCTAGGCTACATATAAACGTAATGTAAAAAAGACAAACAATGCGATAGGGTAATAGAGATTTTATACTTCCTCGAGGTGTATTAAAGTTATTTACCGAACTGTACGATGATTTAAAATCGTGACGTGAAGTCACGATTTAAAATCATATTCTTATATGTAAGTTTATGACTAATTTCCAATAAAAATATGATTCACATAATTTACGGAACAGATTATGGATTTACAATATAGGATGTATTTGAGTTCGAACCTTATTCAGCGATTTTGAACCTTTTAGTTGATTTCAAAAAGAGGTTATTAATTTGAATGTATATATATAATATTCTTATGATATTTTCTTTTTGTATGTACCTACATATAATACGTAATTTGTTGTTTGAAAAACGATGATCTGCCAGAGTATTTTTTTAATGAAATGCGAAATACGTTATGTATAATAAGGAAAAAGAGACACGTGTTTATTCTTAATTAAATATGTTGAACAGGCGTAATAAGTGGGAACCGATCACTATTCCGATTTGTTTTGTTCGAATTTCATTTTACTGTAAACTATTGACCGACGTCTTTTTAGTACATACATATTTTTAGTACATAGTATTATGTGTCATAGGTTTTATTTAATCAAACATTTTTTCGCTTATTTAAAAAATATTTTTTTGCTATTATAATATATAACAATTTATTTCATAATATGGTTATAGAGACACAAAATTACATGAATTATTTATAATTAATTAAACTAACATATTAAATAAAATTATTTTTATAATATAATATTAGTAACTAATAAAATAAATGAACATAATACACATAAAAACTGTTGGTTTTTTAAAAATAATATTACAATAAAATAAAAAAAATATTTTTAACCAATTTTGATTGATATTCCTTTATGTTGCGTGAGTATTTTATATTCGGAGCGGAAGCCTCTTATGAACTTTTTTTATTTGCTTAATGATTTATTTGTCATATTATTACCACATTAAAAAAAAATCACGAAATATTATTTTATCACAAATAAATAGCGTCAGTTAATTGTATCATTTTTATTCATTTATTTATGGACCTCTAACGGAGGATACACACAATAAAATATCGTTCATTAAAAGGGTACAGGATTTTTCCAGTGTGTTCCTCAAATTATAGGAAGCCACAGCATGCACTATTTATTATCTACGTGAACAGTTTTGAATATAGTAAAATTGAGTATATATATAAATGTGATATTTCATTATTTTATCTGGATATAACATTAAATTTTCAATTGTCATTAAAAGTCAATATTATGTTGTGCTACAAAATTTTGTGAGAAAAACGAATCGCAGCAAAACCTATGTCACGCAGTTTTATCTGCCTCACCCCTGGCTCCCCTGCGTAACATAGGCTGCGTAACTCCGCGCCTACGCGGGCGTAGTTTAAGCCCGCGTAGGCGCGGAGTGGTGGCGCGGCCCGTGTCCAGATCAGCAGGTGGTTTGAAGACTCGCCGCTCGGGGTTAATGATGGAAGGTGTAACATGGTCATGGTCGAATTCATGATCAAAAGCGTAACATGAATAGTGGAAGAATCAAAAGGAAATAATTTTACCTATGAAAGATATTGCAAAATATTCTTTATATATATTACTAGCTGTGCCCCGCGGTGTTACCCGCGTTAAATTTTATAATTTTCTTTGCTATAAACCTCACGAAGCCCGAGACCTTTTCAACGAATGCAAAACCGTGGAAATCGGTTCGTGCGTTCTGGAGTTATAGCGTCAGGAAGGAAAACCCGACTTATTTTTATATAGTAGACTAGCTGTGACCCGCGGTGTTACCCGCGTTAAATTTTATAAATTTTCTTTGTTATAAACCTCACGGAGCCCGAGACCTTTCCAACGAATGGAAAACCCTGGAAATCGGTTCGTGCGTTCTGGAGTTATAGCGTCAGGAAGGAAAACCCGACTTATTTTTATATAGTAGACTAGCTGTGCCCCGCGGTGTTACCCGCGTTAAATTTTATAAATTTTCTTTGCTATAAACCTCACGGAGCCCGAGACCTTTCCAACGAATGCAAAACCGTGGAAATCGGTTCGTGCGTTCTGGAGTTATAGCGTCAGGAAGGAAAACCCGACTTATTTTTATATAGTAGATTTAAATCTATTGGTATAAAAATTATGGTACTAAATACAAAATTTGCTTACAGAATATCCTGAATACACTTTCGTACAGTCTCAAATGGGCAAGCAATTGATATTTATAGGTGGATACACCTTCTCGAAAACTGGCTATGGTACCTGGGTCTGTTCCACTAAAAACCCGAACTGCAAAGCAAAACTGAAATTAAACAAAGAAGGAAAAATCGTCAATCTAATGAACGAGCATTGTCATCCCCCGAGAAAATATTATAATGTTAATGGAAATTTTATTCGCGTGTGAAATTTGAGGTACAATTTTAGGTTTTTTTTTTACTGGCATGTTGGTCTAGTGACTAGTGGTCAGGGGGAGTTTTGGCGCCAACGCGGAAAAAGACGCATCGAGGATTTGTTTTATTTTCAAAAACTGGTGTAAATTGGAGTGTTTATGTGTAAATATGGTGGATTTTTAGACATAACATCTTCGACAACGTACACAAGTGGAACAAAGTGCGATATTGCCGTGAATTGTGATTTTCCGTGTTGTAACCAAAACTCCATAAAAGCCTCTAGTAAAGTCTCCACTGCTTTACTGGGGCTGGACAAGGACTATGTATGACTTGACTGTGACGGACTTTACTTGACAATGACTGAAATAAATGATATTAAAATATATTTACTGAAGGCTCATAAGCCATAGCCGTAAAACGGAATAAAAAAAAAATAAAAAAAAAAAACCAGTGGTCAGTGTCCTTGACTGCTAAGCCAGAGGTCGTGGGTACGATTCCTATATTGTCAACCTCCGTAATAAACATTGTCATTCGCCGAGAAGATATTATATTATCAATGGAAATTTTACTCGTATTCGTGTAGGATATTGAGATATAAGTTTAAGTTTAGTTATTTGTAATTTTCCGTTGTTCTTTTCTTATGTTGTATAATTTTGTGAAATACATATAATTATTATTAAAATATCATTATTCTTATTATTGTAAATACATTTTTATTGTCTTATGAATGTATTATTTACTCTTTTGTCGCTTAACTTGATTTACAATTCCTTCTATGAAAACCAATTTTCTTTATCAGGATAAATGATTTTCCCTTATTCAACCAACTTAATCTTAAAAAATGCTTCATTAAATGAACTATACTGACTATCCACCCAAAATATTTAACATTAAGATTGTCTTGTAGTTACAAAATTTTGTAACATTAACTAATGTTACAAAATTTTGTAACATTAACTAATTTAATTAAACGTCTCCGGAGTTCTCTATTGCCAATTTTTTAACTTAATTTGAATTTGTATATTCCTAGGCCGTCAAATAAATTCATGACCAAAACTATTCCTAGGATAGTAAAAACAAATAGGGCTCTATTGATGGCATAGAGCAGCAAAAACTATGAGATAAAAAATGCCATCAGAAACCCTTTTACGTGGCCTGACATATGATTGTATTATCTGGATAATTATACAGTTGCTGAGAGAAAATAAATACTAAAAAGCAATAATATTTCTAAAATATGTTTTTACGTAAAAGTGTATCGAACTTTTCCGTACAACAGCTGTTTTCGCTCTGTGTATGGCGGCAGAGTTCTGTTTCTGCTGAAGGTATACGGATCGCATCCACCGTCCCGGGCGCTTTGATGTATCTACGAATACTGGTCGCGTTAAAAGCGCCGGGTATCACAGGCTTAATACAAACCAATATTTCTACAAATGTGAGTTGAATTACGTACTCATATGTATTCTAACAATCCTAACCATAACACCTGCCCACAGAATACCCTGAGTATCAGTTCGTACAGTCTCAAATGGGTAAGCAATTGATCTTCATTGGTGGTTTCACCTTCTCGAAAGCCAGCCAAGGTTCCTGGGTCTGTTCCACAAGAAACCCGAACTGCAAAGCGAAACTGAAACTAAACAAAGAAGGAAAAATCGTCAATCTATTTAACGAACATTGTCATCCGCCGAGAAAATATTATATTGTTAATGGAAATTATATTCGCGTATGAAATTTGAGGTACAATTTGAGTTTTATGTATTTATTTTAGGGTTTTTTTGACTGGCTCGTTGGTCTACTGGTTAGTGTCCTTGACTGGTAAGCCAGAGGTCGTGGGTTATATTCATACCCGGAGCAAATCTTCGTGGGATGAACACGATAATTGAGTCATTCTTCTTTTTAACGTACAAAAAGGTGTCAGTAAAAAAAGACAATGAAATTAACGTTATTGTTTTCGTAATTATATTTCATCGTGCACTGTGTACACATAATGGCATTGCACGATTATATAATATATGTATTGAATAATTTCATTGTAAAAAGTACGTAACAGAGTTGTAAATGCGTATGACAGAAGTGTATTTAATACAAATCAAAGTGTCTCCCGCTACCTACTTGCGTATAATCCATAAATTACGAAAAACTTATATTATGACACCTTTATGTAATAGCAATTATTTTATATCAATCTCAAATACCTATTTGACAATGTTGAAGTCTGATAAACATTTAACTAACAAAATAAATGATTCTAGAAAAATAAACCTGTTTTATTTCAAAACTCAGCTTGTAGAACAACAACTCCGTCACATCTTGTAGAACAACAACTCCGTCACATAAGTTACTGCTCTGTCACGATGCCGTCTCCTGGTAGATAAATCGTTTTGGGCGTTTAAGTTTTTTTATACCTAGTGCAACACTGGAAAGTTTATATTTATAATAGTTGACAACATGGCCGTCTGTGATATTGCTATTTGTTTTTAAAGTACAGTAATAATTTATTTAAAGCCAAAACATACTTCATTGTAGGAGAAATGTGTCAGTGTGGTATAAGATCATGAATAATACATATTTTATAAATACAAATGTAATTATTGTACTATATTGTGTAATAGTTCCTTTAGATAATTAGTGTATTCTTTCTTTTCTTTTTTGTAAAGACTACGCCCGCATTAGGGAATTTGAATCCTGTGTCGCGGGGTACTTTACAAACATATAATAGACGGACACAAATTACATCCAGACTCAGAAAAACTATTTTTGGGTCACATAAATAGTTGTTCCGCGCGGGACTCGAACCCGCGACACGAAACGGCGACGCGACTGTCTTAGCTGCTGCAAAATAACAAGTTATTTGACAAAGAGTGTTCACAATAAAAAGTAAAAGATTTTTTGACGGGGGTGTACATTTTTTTGTCGATTGGATTGAAAGATGAAAATAGTACAATATTCAGTAAACTTCTCTGCCAACAACTTTTTATAAATAATGTTATAAAGTTAAGAACTGCCAAATACCTGTCTTATTTTTATTTATTTTCAAATTTGCAAGAGTAAAATGTATTTATATAATATTAATATATGGATAATATACTCTACTCGAATATTTGAAAACAAATCTTTTTAATTATTTCAGTTTTATTTCTCTACAATGACACTGCCAAATGCTACGTTGATGCTACGGCGTAGTATTACAAATATCAATTTTGATCAATGCTTATAGGTGTGGTTGGTAACTATTAATTTCAACTTTATAGTAAATTAAATAACAATTATAAAGAATACAATATTTCGGTAGTTCCGTTGTGTTTATTTGTATTAATGAATTCTACTTATGTTTCTAGGCTACCAAATTGTAACTTCGCAACGTGGCAAAAGCTTGATACTTATAAACGGTTACACATTCTCACGGGTGACGTCATCAAGATGGGTGTGCACACATTACCCCAACTGTAGGTCCAAGCTCATGTTGGACCCGTTAGGGAAAATACGTTACGGCAACTTCGAACACCATCATTTACCCAGGTATAAGATATCGGCGAATGGAGTCTACGTTCGGATTTAAGACGCGATGAACCACATATATGAATGTGAAAGGTACAGTTGGCATTGGAAGACTTCGTCGAGCGTCGAGTCGAAGATATTCATGAAAACGAGCAAATTAAGGTGAAGGGAATTTATTATTATCATATCAGTGGAAGGCGTCTACTGCTACAGCTTCCTCAAGGTTTTCCATATTGGCCGGCCATTTTTTGAGGGAGTTTCCACAATCGCCGCGCTTAGTAGACGGGTTGGCGATCGCAGTATGAGAGAGATGCTTCCTCCCGTTTAATGGTAGATATTCATTCGAGGCGATTTTACATGCTGGAGGTCATGTAAAATCGTCTCGTAGGGGATGAGAAAAGGTGGTGATATTCATCGCTGTCACCACACGGCAAAGTAGTATGTATCTGTACATACTGTACGTACGAACTAACCACAATAATGTTTCTTTACGAATTGGGTGCATGAATGTAAAATTACGACCTGCCATTTGTTGACAGCATTATTAAATATGGTTTAAAATTCATCAGTCATATCTTCTGTAGAACATTTTGACAATTTGGTTATTAGTTTTTGGTTGAAGGTAGGTTAATAATGAGTTCTGTCAACGATATTTGCCGGGTATTGTTTAATTTAGAATGACGTTTTAATCCGTTACATTTATTTAAATTCAGGTTGACTAGCCACATTTGAGTCTCTGGGGAGAGCAGATTTTGTCCCTCCATTTCTTATTTTAATAGGTCTCTGTATTATAATGTAAACCGATAATCTATGAGAATCCAACACTACCATGCATCAACCACGCAAGACGAATTAAGGTTGCGCAAGATTTTATTAGAGCATAGTATTTTAAAGTGTATCTTTCACCGTCACCCGATCAGGTCGGAATGACGCTTGTGATTTAGAGGGGTAACAACTACTTTTTGAAGTCAAACTGTGTGTACTGTGATAGTACTCACAATCTACAAGATAATTAATTAATACTTACGAAGCTGTTCTCTAAAACTCAAGCCGGAGGCGAAAAGTAAACAGCGTGCAGTCCACTTTACTTATTTCTTTTCCATACATTAATGAACTGATTGCTATAGAGATTATTTTAAAGTAAACAGATAAATTAGTCCGGCAATCGTCTTAAAAGGCTCTGGTAACCCAACGCGTTAACCGCTAGCAATATTTAATTGAGCATAGTGTTCTTCTCTCCACCTCCATCTTACAGAATACTCTCTAGGTAATATAATAACATTTAATACATAACATAAATATAATAGCTTTATAATGTTAATGTTATGTCCCTGGATGTCATAAACGTCTCTGGGTTCATTACTGAGTGGAGAAGGATTTCCAACGCGTGAGTGTCACCTTGCTACGGTAACAGGCTTAACAAAAGGTAAGCCATATGCCTATATACCCACTTGGGAGTATAAAAATAAAACTTTGTCCCTATTATATGAAATCTCTATCGATTGGGTCTCAGAAATATAATTTTTGGCTAAGTAGTCACTCTAAGAATACAAAAATTCGCTTTGATTTTATTGTTAAAACGACGATAGTGCGGCTATAGGTTTAAATGAATTAAGGTCTGAGCTAGTTAGGTGAAAGTAAATTAAGTTAAATACATTCTGTAAGTTGAGGATCTTATCTTCTTCTTCGATAATATCTAGTAATTGTCTGAAAAACGAGACACCTCTATTCCAAATAATACATGTTTGTCGGTCGATTATAAAAATAAGCTAATATTTTTTCTTGTTATTAATGAATTTTAAATCTTAATTCTATCTGTTTGTCTTATTGGTGCCAGAATAAAGGTATTATTGGTTTTATTGGTATTATTGAATTTTTTGTTTCAATAAGAAATATTTGAAAACAAAATAAAGCTAACGCCCGTGTTAGGGAAATAAATCCCCGAAGCGCGAGAGTACTTAATAAATATGCAATTCACGGACACAATGCACACTCAGCCTCAGGACATAAATATGGGTACCCAAATAATTGTGCTATGCGGGTATCGAACCCACAACATGAGGGCTCCAGCCTTTACCAATTCCCTACACGTGCAATCCAATACGACTTACTTATATGTACCTTTATTGCTCACCTAAGAATTTACACATATAGGTACTTATATAGTTCAAAGTTACAACAATAACGTGTGTTGAATTTTAAACTAATGTAGTTGAATGTATTAATTTCACTCCTTTTGTTGCGGTACGAAACTTAAAAAAATGAACACAGGTTTTAAACGATAAGAACCTACTTGTGTTATATTTTATTATTATTTTAAAACTTACGCTATTTAATCTGTAAGAAATTACCAACATGTGGAAGAGTGGGGCTTTCTGACACAGGCAATGTTATGCCTAAAAGGTTTGCCCCAACAATATTGTAATCAGGTAAAGTTGAGTTAATGAAAATAAAAAACTATTTAAATTTAAAACTTAAACTAATCTGCCTGATGTTGCATAGCGGTTGCTGCTCGGGCTGAGGCAGGCTTCAGGGATCCCAGGTTTGCCTAGAACTTCGAATAGTTACCATCTTCAGCGCAAATAAGTTTGGCGAGCCGGCTCAATATATATATATATATTTTTAATTTTAATGTTGCCAGACGTAAAGTTAAAATTTGTCTTACCAACGTGTTTTGTATTGTGGTAGGATTGGGTTAAAAATTGTAATAGTTCTCCTAACTAACTTTATAGGTAACATATCACATGGGAGATTAGCCTACTACGCAAGTCATAATTCTTTGATGAGACTGTAATATCACGTAACTAAAAATGTTTGCTACGCCATTATAATTCTTATAGGCGAACTATCTATTTCTGAGGCATGGCCTTCTGGCACCGTCAACGTATCTGAAAAATGCCAACAAAACCAAAGTAGTCTAAATAATGGAACTTGAAAGTGAAAATAATATAACTCTATTATAGGCGCGGATTGTATAACAAAATAAGTAAGTACCCCGACAGGCAGGCATAATGAAGACCAGTCACCGCAAGCAGCACCCATTCATGAGTGTGACGTGTGGGCCAGCCATCATCGTCGTATCAGATTAGATCAATCAATTATAGATTTTTGTAAGGTCATATAAGCTAGATTTTTGTAAGGTATTATAGTGGCAGACAGCTAAATTCTTTGGAGAAAATTGGTCTATTCTTAAAACATAGGGGTGAAAAGAGGAATACGCTGGTAATGGCTCATAAAAATGTCCATTACACTCACCCGTCTTCAACGAAAAATAGGTATGTTCGGAAATTATTTAAGGAAGTTTTTGATTTTACAAGTATTATGAATGTTCTAATTTCCAGAGTACCAAATCATTACGTCACAGCGTGGTAAAAGCCTGATACTTCTGAATGGTTTCACTTACTCCAGGAGGACTCCTTTAAGATGGCTGTGTTCTTCACACTACCCACACTGCAGAGCAAAGCTGACGTTGGACACAGAAGGAAATGTAGTGCATGTGTACGAAGATCATACACATTCAGCAAGGAAATATATGAAGACAACTGAAGGACAATATGTTCGCTTATAAAATTATATTTAACATTTTTGACCGCCACTGTCATGTATAGATGACAAAACAAAATGTGCCCAGTACGCCATGTTAGATGGTGGCAGTTGAATGGCTAATTATTGAGCTACACTGCACAGGAAGTAACTTTCCTTTTCAGGTTCGTTCGCTAATTCCTCCATAGAATACCTATATAAAAAAAATATATAGACACTCAAAACCAGTTGCCCACTGATCCATAAGTGAGCAGTGTTGTTAATCACTTAAGCTCGCGGTCAATTTATCGATGGCTGACCGCCAAAGTGGTCTGATTTCGGATTGTCTTCGTGCTTCAAAGATCACGTTAATCTGTCGGTCACTGTTGTATACAGCCATGTCAGAAGCCATGCACTACTGCGGCCTATCACTAGGGTATCCATATCCTATTTATCATATGTCTAAAAACTATTTTTTACTGTGTTCGTGTGATGTAAAATAAAAATGTTTAATTTTTACGATTTCTCAACTTATCTTACATCGATACTAACCAGTTGTGCGACTTTTGTTCACTTATTTAATTTTATCGAGTAAAAATAATATACACAATATACTGCACTACTTAACAGTCTCAGCGCCATGTGGTCCGCCGGCCGCCCACATAAATTATTTTATTGCAAGCCAATATGATTTTTTATAACTTATCTCCGCCGGCGACTTGTGCGGCAGGCGTTCCACAATTTTCGCATCTAATTTGTTGTTATTATTTGACAGTTAAAAATCTAGGGAATTTAATTGCACGTCACCCGGCGGTACCAAGTTCAGTTGGCCGTACGCCACCCACGTAGCCTGCTGTGTATGCATTTTCGCGCGCTTTTATCCCCGCTATCCACGCGTACTCAACATGTCGAGAAACGATGAAACAAGTGTTATATAGATTTATCCCATCAAATGGCTAGTTATGCCAACCCTGGCAGGCGAAGTATTTGATGGTTCTAGAAAGTAGCCGTGGAGCTTTTATTATCTACAGCTATCGTAAATGCTTATATAATTTTTAGGAAAAAAAGCAATTGACAAGTAAGATTTATATGATTTGGAAGTTTAAAGAATATCTTTGTCTCCGAATGTTGTAATCATTTTCAAAAGCAAGCCCATCAGTTAGTTTGTGAAATTTTTCAGAACACCAATTCAGTAAAACACTGTGTGATCACAGAAATAGACAGGTTCGCAGACGATGTGTTCATTGTTACAAAAGACTTCGAGCTACAGGGTTGTCTGCCGTAGAAGCTAAAAATAAATCAAAGAAGGTCAACACTGTATGCCTGAAATGCCCGACAAAACCGAGTATTTGCGGGGTATGTTACGGACAAATCCACGTTCATATAAAAAATTATTAGTATATAATTTTTTTTAGTTTTTTTAGTTGCTTTTTCTTGTTGTTTCTTCATTCTTTTAGTACTTTTGTAAACTTTATTAAATAAACAAATGAAACCTTAAAACTGTGCTATCAGTCGTTTTTTACTCAATTTATTTTATGCCAGATTGTTAAGTCAATAATGTCCGATTTTGGGTATGGTCCGTTCAGGCCCGGCCACAATGCCAAAGAATGGCATGGTTATGGCAGTAGACTGTATGGATATGTACCTATTGGTACAAGAAAGAGGAATAATAATACATTATTTTCAGTGGCCGGGCTACCAGCGTTTTCGTCGTATTTGTGTGACCCATAAATAGTTGTTCTGAGTCTAGATGTCATTTGTGTGCGTCTATTTTATGTCTGTAAAGTACCCTGCGACACAGGGATTGGATTCCCTAGCGCGAGCGTTGTCTTCTTGAAAGAAAGAAAAAAAATTATGGTGTGGCTAGGTGCATAAAATATATGTGACCCGCGCGCCGCTCAAATGGCCTACTTCTCTAGAAAATGCTTATATATACATGGCGCTGAGAGGGTTAAGTTTTAAAAATGGTGATTTCTGGCCAGATTATGTCTTTGTGTGGACTTCCTTAACATACACACAGATATGGAATTGGAAACTTAAATGTCCGGTCCTTTACTCGAGAAATTACATCAAAAGTGTCCAGGGATGAAGTACATTTTTAACTATAAAATATCCAATTAATATTTACCAAATCAAGTCATACAGACTGGTTTCTGACTTTAATTCCTATGTTTGAGTTAACAACGTATATATAACTTAAAATAAGCAAAATGGAAAATTTTAGTTAATGTCGTCAATTGAAATGTAAAAATGAAAAAAATTATAAAAATAAATTAATAATACGTGAAGCAAGACCACTTTATACGAACATTGAGTAGACGTAAGAGTATGAAATTTGGAACAATTAAAGTTTATATGGAGAAGGACTGCAGAAAGCTTATATTTTTATATAATATGCTTGAGGGGTAAATAATAATGCTAATAAAAAAAAAACCTTACACACTACCATGCTTTTGACAGACTGAGAAGAGATGACTAACTGACTGCCGAAAGTAAGAACAGAGTAATAATATTTGTCGAATTTAATGTACGAATATTAATGGTCGAACTAGTACTATTATTCACTAAAAATGGGTATCTACCATTAACATGAAACCCTCAAACCCAGCAATTTGGCCAGCTTACAATCAGTTCATCAAAATCTTTTTAGAAATAAATAAAGACGGTAAGATGTGCCTCTCCAAAAAAATATATTATTGAATGAAATATGTTTGACTATGATTACGCCTCCCTAGATGATATTAACTCAATAACTTTTTGGATGAGATAGAAGAAGATTATATTCAATTTTGATGTTTGTAAACCTTCATAATTGACTGAAGAGCCACATTTCCTCTTTAGTATTTGTGGTAGGTATACCTATATTATATATACATTGGCTGTGATAGAGTGACAACGAGAAACAAAAGCCCCCTTTTAAAGAGTGTCTTAGTCCATCTAAGAGACTCTTTAAAAGGGGGCTTACTTTTGTAGATGCTATCTAGCTCTATAAAAATTGAGGCACGAGGAGCTGGAGAGTCATCAGACTTTAATACATATAAGATTTCCTTCTTTTACCATTCTTTCATTGGGTAAGAATTGTGTACGCAATTTTTGAGTAAATATTAATTTTATTTAATATTTAATGTACATTTTGTTTTTGTTATACCCTGTGTTATATCCTTATTATAAGTATTGATAAGTTTGCTTAATTTATACGTCTCACAAATATTTTAAGTAAAATTCTTATGTTCAGTCTTTAAAGAATATTTTAAATTACAGGATTTTCATACGAAGTGGTAAGATCCCAAAGAGGAAAGGATCTTATCTTGTTGGATGGCTTCACTTTTGCTCGCAAGGCGCCTTTCCGATGGGTGTGCTCTACAAATTCACCTAAATGCAAGGCCAGGATAAGATTAGATGGCCACGGAAGAGTGATTGAGAGGATAAATAATCATTATCATCCTCCTAGGAAGTTGGCGACTAATGTAGTGGGAGAATATGTATGTCTAAGAGTTGATAAGAGAGTGAAAGAAGAAGATTTCTTTTACTAAATTTTAATGAAGTTCAAGGTCGCTATCAAAGTCCTATTAGGCTCCCATTTATAAATTGACCCTAAAATTTTAAGACGCTCATATTCTATTAGACAAGATACTTAAAGGACACTTAAATGACGGACACACGGTTGTCGGTAGGCGCCTCGCATATATTGTTATAATTTTTGAGAAAATATTAAATTTATAATTAAATACCTACAATATATTTATGACCGATTATTAATGACGGACGGACAGACAGACAGACTGAGTATGGCTTTGTTTATTCCTTTTAGTAGGGGACTTTAAAATATGAGTCGTATATTTAATTTTTATGATGTTCACAGATCATATAAATAATTTAAAATTCTGGCAAAGACGCTTTCAAAATTCATTTGGACTTAAAAGCGAACTGCATTTGTGACTATTTTTTTTTCTATACCAACCCTTTAAACTATATTATTAAGGACTTGTTAGGCAACCTGTATAATCAATTGTAAAACTAAATATAAATCTTTTATTAAATATTTTGCCTTTTTAGATAATAAGAATTATTTTATAAAATATTGTTATGATTTAAACTAGAAATTGTAAATTAGTACAGTGAAATAAAATTTATTGTTGAGGCTGGCATAGCAAATAAGATATTTCTGCAAGTTTATTGTAATTATGACAATTTTTTATACATATCAACGATATTGATTGAATTTAAAACCCGGTTGTCAATTTTTTAAATATTGTTCCAATAATCCAACAATCATTAATCATTTTAAATAGTTATTTTATATTAATGATTTTATATTTTAAATATATATACCACTTCACGCATGGTGCAGTGGTTATGGTACACACGGCTACATATCAAGCTATACATTTCCGATATAAGCTGACCTCTCATTCTATTAAAATCCTATACAACGCGAGGTCAGCTTACACTGGAAATGTATAGCTTGATATGAAGCCGTGTGTACGACGGCAGCGACGCCGAACAGGACAAATCTTTATGTGATGCATGAATTACGGTTCTGTGTCTCGGTATAAGGATATAAAACTACAATGCCAGCATAGTTTTGAAATCTAAGTTTTCGATCATTTTTATTCTGCTATAGGATACGTTTTGAGATTTCACTGCATTTTGATTTAGGTTTTTGGTGGTCAGCCAGTTGACACTGTACATAGTTTTATAATTTTTATTCTTAATTACAATAATCATTTATTCCTTTAATTTAAAATTTTCTATTTTCTATTTCCTATGACTATAAATTGAATAAACATTAAACACAAAAGCCTGGTTATTATTTTGGGAAATTTATCGCTGAGGATTACATGGAATTTATGTTTTTATATGGAATGAAGATAAACTTATATAATATTATATATAATATACAATTATAAAAATGGAGTTTACCTTTGATAAGGCAGTAGCCGGTATGATCTTAATTTGTAGGTTTTTAACTTTATTGCAAGCATATAAAGTTCAAATTATGGTGGTAGCTATAGTTCCACTACCCAATAAAAAGTTAACACTGTGTGTATATGTGTGTTGCTTATAGATAGGTATTAGTTTATATACTATTATCGGCCCGCAAGTGATCGGCGTGGTTAAGCACTAATGGAAATTTTTCAATGATTTCATTTAAATTAAAGTTTTTGATGTTGGTACATAAAGAGAAATGTAGAGGTATTTGTTACACATTCAACCTATCCAATGACCTTAATATCTGAACGAGTCGGGCGTCACAAGGCACGTTAAGCTTTTGCTCTCAGTTGTTGTCATTAGACAACAGTTGTTAAGCCACGTTAAGGACCTACCTGGCGGCTACCTATTCACGGCTGCCGATATGACATAAAATGTATTGAATTTAAGTAGTACATTTACTCTATTAGTTTTGCCCACTTGGTGGATTTTAGGACATGGCGATCAGCCTCAATGGATACCAGTCATTTGCGTAGGACATATAGTGCACAAGTATGCGCTAACACACGCTCTCGGGGGTCTAACACCGACACTTTTCTGACTACAGGCTGATAATAAAAATGTTTCTTAACAGAAAAAAAATAATATTATTTTTGTCCACGGTCGCGGTCGTTATCATCGAACCGGTCGGTCGACTTCGTTATTTGCTGTTGAACACGCTACCCCTTCACTCATATAGACCCCTATATCATAATAATATTTTGCTAGAGTTGTCCCAAAGTACCAGGCTATCATATCTTCACACTGTACATTAAATTATGCACTAGTATTCTTTGCTCGTCATATATCGCAGCGTTACTGTGTCGTGATGAGAAATACTGTTAGTAGTTATACAGTTTGTTAGGAGTGAAGCCGCTGTCTGACAACAAACAACTTGCTAATGACTGGCCATCTAACAAGAACATAGATACTAATGCTTTTACCTGTAGTGTATTCTGTAGGTGTATGTTTATACCTAGACAAGCGACCACAGGGCAAGAACTTTGTGGTCTACCTCATTTAAAATAACTTTCAAGCTTTAAAGGATTTGTTAAAAAAATATTTTTTATAATCAATTGATTAGCCTGTTAGTCTAGAGGTTAGTGACCCTGACTCCTAACCCAGGTCGTGGCTACCACCCAGGACAAATCTTTGTACGAGGGGTACGATTATCTGTTCTGTCTGGATGTAGTTTATCTATAATATATATTTTTTTATTTATTTAATAGATTTTGTACACACAGAAATAACATAAGTAAATTGAATGAAGAAGAGACAGGACAGAGACAGTAAATGGGTTTGCAAAAGAAATTTCTTCCAGCAGACCCGCCAGAGGAGATATTAAAGTACAATAGGCATGTGCGTAGGTTTACTAACTTTTTTTTTCTTTTTTTTTTGTGATTTATTGTTTATTGGTTCTAGAAAAAGAAAATACAATTATACTTATACTTAAATTACAGTCTAGTTTTTACTTTAAATCAGCTTGTATAAAAGAAAATGTTTTAAAAATGGCATGGTAAATATGAAGATTTTCTCCATATACATAGTGAGTGATTGAGACAGAGGACAGTATCTCGAAATCTTCATAACTAGGATGAAAATGAGAGACAGTCTTTTACTTGCTTCTTAAACAGAGATAATGTTTTTGAATTACGAATGTTATGACGGAGATAATTCCACAATCTGACTGTCAGAACCGTGAAATAGTATAGTAAAAATGTATACTCGTATAAGTATATTTATCGGTACACTCTACAGGCTCCGCCTTTGGGGTCAAATGGTAGTGGGTGGAGATGGGACAACTATCCCAAAATATTTATTATTTATATATAATAAATAAATAAATATCTTGGGAATATTCTAAACTACGCATTATTATTATTATTATAACTTTATTTGTATTTATTTTTAATTCATTGATTTTGTATGTTTATTTGTTCCAGGAATACCATATCAGGTAGTAAAATCCCAAAGAGGTAGAGACCTTATACTGGTGGATGGTTTCACGTTTGCACGTACGACCCCGCTCCGTTGGGTCTGCTCCACCGACGCTAAATGTAAAGCTAAATTAAGACTAAATCGTGATGGAATAATTATTCAAAAAATTAGTAACCATTTTCATCCTCAACGAAAGCTTGCTATAACTACTGAAGGACGTTATATTAAACTTTGAATCAATAGCGTTACAAAAATCAGTTGATGCAAAGTGTTTGAAATTTTAATTTAAGATATGGTTTAAGAATACAATAATAAGTTAAAAGAAATATGTTTGCGTTTACCTGGATAAACAAAAGTTACGTTTTAAGTATTTAATAATATAAAATGTTAATTTAAGACTGTATAAACCGAGGCGCTTTGTCGTATAATGGTTTTTATTATATTGTATATTAGGTGTATTACGTGTGGTACAGTGGTTAAGGTAGTCGCCACGCTACTGCCCCGGTGCCCGTTACGTCTCCACTCGGACAAGTATTTGTGTGACCCATTTGTAGTTGTTCTGAGTCTGGGTCGGCTTTGTGTCCGTGGACTCCATGTTTGATAAGTCTCCTGAGATACAGGGTTACACACAAAAACTACTTTTAAAGTTAAGATATTTAAAATACAAAATACTTGGTGCGGAATAAAAATAAACTCGTTTATTTTTATTCCTCATCAAGTATTTTGTATTTTAAATTAAATTATCAACTCTCAGAATTATGTATCGCAGAATTATATGATTTAACAAAATAATTTATAATTAAATTGTAGTTTTCAATACGACTATGTTACTTAAAATGAGTATGGTGGAACTGTCCACACATAAAGGTAATGGCAAAATATTGATAGTTATTGAAATGATTATTTATCGAAGTTTCTTGTTCTTATGAAATTGTGGTATATGTACATGCAGGTAGCCAATGATGAAAATGTTGTCTGTAAGAGATATTTAAAGGCGATAAGACCGCCCGTTGTACCCTATGTTCTTTATATCCAATGTTTTTTTTATACATTTTCTGTTGGAGTTTGTGCAATCTATCCAAAAACTAATAAAAGTTAGTCTCACTTTCAATCTGATTCTACAAATAATAAATAATAATATATTATTATTATTATAGCTATTGTGTCAAGAGATCAAGAAGTGTTGAAGTCATAATAAAGAGAGTTCCTAAAATTGTTTATGAAATTGCTATATGTTTTTTTATTCCAAATATATTTAAACATGTTTCCCACTAGTTTTGAAATGTTATGCGGCCCTTCATGACGTTTGCTTGCGATGGCGCGGCGTGGACACATACAGTAAATACCGTCGCGAGCTCTCCTCGAAAAAGGTGTACTATGATAGGGCATATTATTCTCCTAAAGGAGTGTAACTTAGAATCTTTGCTCAACTGGACCTACTCCAAATGGACACGCGGGATCACTCAACATAATAATTTTGAATAGATAGGCTGGGCCCACTGCCCAATTTAATATTAATTAGTACAGTCACTGAGTGAAGCCGAATCTTGTCTTTTTATTTTTTTGAGTTCCATTATATCAATATCATTTAATTAGGTCACAATTCTTTTACTCTAATAATACCTTGATTAAGTGCACGAGCACCGCTAATTTCAAGGTCAAGCAAATGGGTCTTTTAACGGATTACCTGCTTCGGTAAGCCAATTATAGGACTGTTTCCTTCGAGTCTGGGGAAGCGCTTCTGTGCGTATGCTTCTGCCGAATAGAAGCACTCGCGCATAAACATACAATTACAAATAAGTAGCTTGTTTTTCTATTTTTAATGTTAAAGTGAGTATATCATGCAGTACTTCATTACGTGTATTCTTAGTGAGTCGACTAATTTTATTACAGGCATGAGTCTATGTATGAATGTATGTACTCTCTAGAATCAATATGAATTAGTACCCTTAGTAATACAAACTAGTGTAAATATAACTTCATAACATATATTTTATCTGCTTTCAGTGGAAATATTGATTGAGAATCTGCCATCTACTTCACAAGGATTTCCATCAATATATGTTGGTTCAACGCAACGGGGTGGCAAAAAGCTATTTAAAGATGGCCATGAATACAACTTAAAAACAAAAAATAAAGGTGGGACCCTCTTGTGGCGTTGTATCCAAAAGGATGTTTGCTATGCAAGCCTAAAGACCGATCCTTATTTGCGGATATTACACGAAAGTGAACATACCCATGAAAGGTCATTACATGAGAATGAAATAAAAATTCAAATGGATAAGTGCTCTCAAGCCGTTCAAGAAGATTTGTCTGTTCCAGTTACTCAGATATTTGAAAAAAGCATGGATACCCTCAGAGAGAAGGGTACTGATCTGGTAACGAATCTACCTGAATTTAAGAACGTACAGAAAAAGCTATATAGAAAAAGGAATAAATCTATTGGTGCCAAAAAGTTAAAATACCCGATGATACCTGACGACTATATGTTTTGAATTTGATATCTCTCAAGTTAGATTCTGCTAAACAAGCTTTATGCAAATGGTGTACGATGCAATTTATACTGTCTTATATAATCCTATCTAGATACTAGACAACAGATCACGAATATAAAGTGTGAGTGAAAGCTTTTAATTGGCCGTCTGTTACTATTCCTTGTTCTATAAGTTTACTTGAGAATAAAAATAAAATAAATAAAAAGACTCGACCCTGTAACAAAACAGAAAAAACATATGTCTCGGAGACTAGAACTGTCAAGTATTTTGTACCACAGGGGAGCGTCTTAGGTCCTCTCTTAATCTATATTAATGATAGGACACTATTTGCTGAAGATTGTACCCTTTTATTTGCTAATGACACACTATTTAATTTAGAAACTGACATTAATAAATCATTTGAACTAATAATAGGATGGCTAAAAGACAATAAACTAATAATCAATTTCCATAAAACTAAATTCATGCTATTCAAACAAAGACCTAACAAAATAAAACCACTTAAAATAAGATATCATATCTAGGAAATAACATTGAAGGAAGGACGGATACAAAATTTTTAGGATTATATATCGATAGCAAAATAAACTGGAAAGTACACATAGACCAAATCTGCAAAAAAACTTAGCCAATTTTCATATGCACTCTATAGACTTACAAAAATTTCAAATCAATCGGCTTTATTAACAGCATATCATGGTTATGCCAATTCAACACTAAGAAAAACTTAAACTACTTGGGGCTCGACCGATAAAAATCGCACATTTATAGCCCAGAAACGTTGTATTAGGTCACCGTAGCCTAGTTGGTAGTGCTCCTGCCTACGAAGCTGGTGGTCCTGGGTTCGAATCCCGGTAAGTGCAAATATTTGTGTGATGATCACGAATATTTGTGTCTGAGTCATGGATGTTTTCTATGTATTTAAGTATTTATCTATCTATATAAGTATGTATATCGTCGCCTGGTACCCATAGTACAAGCTATGCTTAGTTTGGGGCTAGGATGATCTGTGTGACATTGTCCTTATAAAAAAAAATATAAAAAAAATGTGTAACTTAAAACAAACGGACTCCTGCCAAACGCCCTTCATAAATTTAAAAATAATAACACTTACCTGCTTGTATATTTACGAATGTGCAATATTTGTTAATCAAATATTGAGATGTTTGTCCATTGTGAACGAGCACGTCATAAGGATAAATTACACGTAGCGCCCAGTAAGACATGAAAGTTCATGAAAGTGTTTTTGCTTTGCCTTACGCTTATACAACAATATTCAAGGTCAATCAGGTGAATTTCAGATAACCAGTCTTATAAAAAGAAACTTCATGATTTTCTGGTTTACTAATTGTATTATACATTGAATGATTTCCTCGTAGATAAATTGAATCACGTTTAAGAATGACTCTGCTAAGTAAAATATGTATTACAACTAAAATAAGAATGAATGTACTTGATTTTAAAATGAGAAATAATTATTGGTAATTAAATGACATGTATTAAATTGTATTAAAATAATTGTAATAAAGTAATTGTATAAAAAATTGTAATTAACTAAATATTGTACGCCTCATTGGCTGGACATAGTTGAACATGATATATATTTGTGACAGTAACAACTTTAGACCTATGGACTAAAATAAAAAGATTTGTATTAGTTATTATACATTTTATGATTTCCTAATGTATTGAAACGCCTAATTATATTGAAAAGGAGCAAATCGTAAAAATTGTACTATGAGTCTGCTGACACACACACACATACACAGACCCACACACCCCCACACTCACTCTCGCACACACATACGCTCACACACACACAACTCATACACAGATGCACACACAACCCACACATATCTTTATTTTATTCTATTTTTATATCTAAAAATGTAAATGTACAAATAATTTTAATAAATAAAATACCTTAACACAAACTAGATCCGGCTCTGCACATTTGTTTACATGTCAAACTTACTTGCTGCCTATTATCCGTTCACGCAAAAAATGTCATCATTAGTGAACTACCTACGTAGTCAAAATATAAATGTGCAAGTTTAGTTATGGTAAATGCTTTCAATATGTAATAGATTTTAGAATAAGTATCTAAATCTGAGTATGAGCAGGATTATCGTACTAAAGTTAACTTAGAAATTAGAATAATACAACATTGTATACTTTTTTAAGGGAAGACACCAGTCTCCACGACACAGGGAATCCTAGTGTGGAGTCTAGTGGACTGCCAAAGTTTAATTACATGTATTGCTATAAGTACTCGTAGATATGTAAAACTGGAATGTACTAATTTAGTATGATTCAATAAATAACTATTTATATAATTATAATAAAAAAATATTCAAAAATTTGAATCACGTTTAAGAATGACTATACTAAGTAAAATATGTATGTATTACAACTAAGATTATTAATGAATGTATTTGACTTTAAACTTAGAAATAATTATTGGTAATTAAATAATTAAATAAATTAAAATGTATTAAAATAATTGTAATATAGTAATTGTAATTAACTAAATATTGTACGCCTCATTGTCTGGACATTATTGAACATGATATATATTTGTGACTGTAACAACTTTTGACCTATGGACCACAATAAAAAGATTTGTATTAGTATTAGTTTCAACAAATTAATTTTATTGTTATTGTAATCTGTGGTACTGTTCTATTTCATTAAATTGTGATGTGATATTTGGTTTACGTGTCCTTTGCCGTAAATCCCACAGTACCAGGACGGTAGTTTCTACAACCAGATATATATTAGAACATGAATCAGGAACTATATGAATACCATGAATCTCTGAAGCAGTATAATTTTAACATTTGTACTGATTCAAACTTAATCAATATTAAATTAAAATTGGCCTAAGGTCACTTATTATAACAAACCAGTGACCAGATACTCTCTGGCCTCTCTTTGTTCTCAAGAAAGGCCAGGTCAGAGGTATCCTGAACCGGCGAGCATGTATGAAGCATAAAAACAAAAGAGGTGTGCAAAGATCGCACAGTGGTTCGTGTAGAACAAGCTAGCTGGACAATATTATTTGTTTCGATTTTTATTTATAAATGAGGTTATTAAGCAAAGATATAAGGGTCATAATACTATTTGAGGTCCATTGGTCGTTTGAGCAGGTATAGTGAAATAAAAACACAATATTTTTTTAAACAATTTTATAAATAAATTTAACTATAAATGTAACTATAAAATCTAATATCAGATACATAAAATACCTACTTAAAAACTAAATCGATCACTCATCATCACTATCATCAGATGAATCATCCATTGAATAGTCATGATCATGAGTGGCAGAACTATGAAAACTAGAAACTATATTAACATTTTGTTCCTTAAAGCTAGGTTGAACTAATAAATCTAGGACTTCGATAGGGAATGAACCTATTTTCTTCCGGGGAATTTCTCTTAAACCATTTATTACAGGGTCAGATGTTATCAATAACATATTAAGTAAATCTCTATTCGTAGCTATTCTTTGCACAGCTGCTATTTCTTGCACAGCTGCTCCACTTTTCAGCCAATTTTGAAGAATATTTTGAGATGATGACCTTGACGTCTCTCAGGGACTGCTCCGTAACACCATCAAAGTCATGTCTCAAAGATATAAACCGAAAGAGCTCCACGTTTCGCGTTTCCTTCGGGTGTTTTAGCCATTCTTCAAAAAAGTCCATTTTTGAGACGGTGAAAACTGTTTAAAGAAAAAAAAAGAAAAAAATTAGTTGTGCAAATAATTCGCAATATTTTTTTCTACTAATTACTACTAGATACTTGTGAGAATCATATAAAATAGATTTTACAGAGTGGACATGAGTGGACATGTAATATTTTGACTATTGAATTCAAAAATATGGGTGAAAAAGTCCACTTTTATCGAAACATTTAATTTAATAAAATTAAATAATGAAGATCCTGTGATAAAAATTAACTAAAACAAAACTACTTACCCTTATGTACACAATCCATCACAAAAACACTATCACAAATTTCTTTTAGTGACTTAAAATAATGTTAACAATATGGTGTAAAAATGCAAATGAATGCACTTTGAATTATCAACACTTTATATACTTACCTTAATGACGGGCCTAATGAGGGTAATTACGAAAATTAATAGATGTATTCCTTAATGTATAGGGCTAATGAGTTCATCTTAATAATTAACTATTAGGAATTGAAGAGTTGTTTTTGTCCAGCTAGTTTGTTCTACGCGAATCACAGTGGATCGTGGCAAATGGAAATCCGTTGTCTCTGCCTACCCCTCTGGGAAACAGGCGTGAGTCTATATATGAATGTTTGTTCTCTCTAGAACCAAAATGAATTTAGTAATACAAACTAGTGCAAATATAACTTCATAACATATATTTTATCTGCTTTCAGTGGAAATATTGATTGAGAATCTGCCATCTACTTCACAAGGATTTCCATCAATATATGTTGGTTCAACGCAACGGGGTGGCAAAAAGCTATTTAAAGATGGCCATGAATACAACTTAAAAACAAAAAATAAAGGTGGGACCCTCTTGTGGCGTTGTATCCAAAAGGATGTTTGCTATGCAAGTCTAAAGACCGATCCTTGGTTGCGGATATTACACGAAAGTGAACATACCCATGAAAGCTCATTACATGAGAATGAAATAAAAATACAAATGGATAAGTGCTCTGAAGCCGTTCAAAGAGATTTGTCTGTTCCAGTTACTCAGATATTTGAAAAAAGCATGGATACCCTCAGAGAGAAGGGTACTGATCTGGTAACGAATCTACCTGAATTTAAGAACGTACAGAAAAAGCTATATAGAAAAAGGAATAAATCTATTGGTGCCAAAAATTTAAAATACCCGATGATACCTGACGACTATATGTTTTGAATTTGATATCTCTCAAGTTAGTTTCTGCTAAACAAGCTTTATGCAAATGGTGTACGATGCAATGTATACTGTCTTATATAATCCTATCTTATATAATCCTATCTAGATAATAGACAACAGATCACGAAGATAAAGTGTGAGTTTAAACATTTGATTGGCCGTCTGTTACTATTCCTTGTTCTATTTGTAAATTAGGCATAAGTTTTCTTGAGAAATAAAATAAAACGAATAAAAAGATTCGACCCTGTAACAAAAACAGAAAACACATATGTCCTGGAGACCAGAACTGTCAAGTATGGTGTACCACAGGGGACCGTCTGAGATCCTATTTTCTTCGTAATCTATATAAATGATCTTGGCAATTTTCGTATGCACTGTATAGACTTACAAAAATTTCAAATCAGTCGGCTTTATTAACAGCATAGCATGGTTATGTCAAATCAACTCTAAATATCGCATAATATTTGGGGCTCGACCGATAAAAATCGCGCATTTATAGCCCAGAAACGTTATATTAGGTCAATGTGTAACTTAAAACAAACAATCTACTGCCAAACGTCCTTCATACATTTAAAAATACTTAGACTTCCCTGCTTGTATATTTACGAATGAGCAATATTTGTTAAATTGAATATTGAGATGTTTGTCCATCGTGACCGAGCACGTCATAAGGATAAATTACACGTAGTGCCCAGTAAGACATGAAAGTTCATGAAAGTGTTTTTGCTTTGCCTTACGCTTATACAACAACATTAAAGGTCAATCAGGTGAATTTCAGATAACCAGTCTTACAAAAAGAAACTTCATGATTTTCTGGTTTACAAATCGTATTATACATTGAATGATTTCCTCGTAGATATATTAAATCACGTTTAAGAATGACTCTGCTTAGTAAAATTTGTATTACAACTAAGATAAGAATGAATGTACTTGACTTTCAAATGAGAAATAATTATTGGTAATTAAATGACATGTATTAAATTGTATTAAAATAATTGTAATAAAGTAATTGTATAAAAAATTGTAATTAACTAAATATTTTACGCCTCATTGGCTGGACATAGATGAACATGATATATATTTGTGACCGTAACAACTTTTGACCTATGGACTACAATAAAAAGATTTGTATTAGTTATTATACATTGAATGATTTCCTAATGTATTGAAACGCCTAATTATATTGAAACTGAGCAAATCATACAAATTATACTATGAGTCTGCTGACACACGCACACATACACAGACACACACACCCCCACACTCACTCTAACACACATACGTTCACACACATACGCACACACACACAACTCAGACACAGACGCACACACAACCCACATATATCTTTATTTTATTTTATTTTTATATCTATAAATGTAAATGTACTTTACAAATAATTATAATAAATAAAATACCTTAACACAAACTAGATCCGGCCCTGCACATTTGTTTACATGTCCAACTTACTTGCTGCCTATTATCGGTTCACGCAAAAAATGTCATCATTAGTGAACTACCTACGTAGTCAGAATATAAATGTGCAAGTTTAGTTATGGTAAATGCTTTGAATATGTAATAGATTTTAGAATAAGTATCTAAATCTTCAAATATGTGATGTATAAAGGGCAATGTATGAGCAGGATAATCGTACTAAAGTTAACTTAGAAATTAGAATAATACAACATTGTATACTTTTTTAATGGAAGACACTAGTCTCCACGACACAGGGAATCCTAGTGTGGAGTCTAGTGGACTGCCAAAGTTCAATTATCTGTATTGTTATTGTTATAAGTACTCGTAGATATGTAAAACTGGAATGTACTAACTTATTTTGATTCAATAAATAACTATTTACATGTTTACAATAAAAATATATTTAAAAAATTTTATCACGTTTAAGAATGACTATACTAAGTAAAATATGTATGAATTACAACTAAGATAAGAATGAATGTATTTGACTTTAAACTTAGAAATAATTATTGGTAATTAAATAAATTAAATTGTATTAAAATAATTGTAATAAAGTAATTGTAATTAACTAAATATTGTACGCCTAATTGGCTGGACATAGTTGAACATGATATATATTTGTGACTGTAACAACTTTTGACCTATGGACCACAATAAAAAGATTTGTTTTTGTATTAGTTTCAACAAATTAATTTTATTGTTATTGTAATCTGTGGAACTGTTCTATTTCATTAAATTGTAATGTGATATTTGGTTTACTTGTCCTTTGCGGTAACTCTCACACCACCGGGACGGTGGTTTCTACAGCCAGATATATATTAGAACATTGATTCAGGAACTATATGAATACCATGAATCTCTGAAGCAGTATAATTTTTACATTTGTACTGATTCAAACTTAATCAATATTAAATTAAAATTGGCCTAAGGTCACTTATTATAACAAACCAGTGACCAGATACTCTCTGGCCTCTCTTTGTTCTCAAGAAAGGCCAGGTCAGAGGTATCCTAAACCGGCGAGCATGTATGAAGCATAAAAACAAAAGAGGTGTGCAAAGATCGTGGCAAATGGAAATCCGTTGTCTCTGCCTACCCCTCTGGGAAACAGGCGTGAGTCTATATAAGAATATTTGTTATCTCTAGAACCAAAATGAATTAGTACCCTTAGTAATACAAACTAGTGCAAATATAACTTCATAACATATATTTTATCTGCTTTCAGTGGAAATATTGATTGAGAATCTGCCATCTACTTCACAAGGATTTCCATCAATATATGTTGGTTCAACGCAACGGGGTGGCAAAAAGCTATTTAAAGATGGCCATGAATACAACTTAAAAACAAAAAATAAAGGTGGGACCCTCTTGTGGCGTTGTATCCAAAAGGATGTTTGCTATGCAAGCCTAAAGACCGATCCTTATTTGCGGATATTACACGAAAGTGAACATACTCATGAAAGCTCATTACATGAGAATGAAATAAAAATACAAATGGATAAGTGCTCTGAAGCCGTTCAAAGAGATTTGTCTGTTCCAGTTACTCAGATATTTGAAAAAAGCATGGATACCCTCAGAGAGAAGGGTACTGATCTGGTAACGAATCTACCTGAATTTAAGAACGTACAGAAAAAGCTATATAGAAAAAGGAATAAATCTATTGGTGCTAAAAAGTTCCAATACCCGATGATACCTGACAAATACAACATGTAACTTAATTAACGCACATCCTGAAAATAGTTTGTTCAGAATCGTTTACTGAATAGATTTATATCATTTTTAATCTAGGTAATTTTTTATTCCAAAAACAATTAATACTACGGAAATTATTGTCATATTAACCCTGTACAGTCAGAACAAATTGAAATCGACCGTGAGTCAAAGTAATAAGACTTTTAAAATCGCAGTTTTATTAGTATTCATACAAATTTCATCATTCAATAAAAAATAAAGAAAAATAAACTTTATTCCAAGAAACTAATTTAATAAATGACAATGCATATACATGTTAAATAAAAAATTCAGTGTATGTATTATGATTACAACATAATATTCTAATTGGGGTGTTTGAGGGTGTGCGTTAATTACGTTACATGTTGTATATGTTTTGAATTTGATATCTCTCAGGTTAGTTTCTGCTAAACAAGCTTTATGCAAATGGTGTACGATGCAATGTATACTGTCTTATAAAATTCTATCTAGATAATAGACAACAGAGCCTCTAGCACGAGTTCCTGCAGTTTACCTACTCGATCACACGTACAGTTTCTCCCATACATTGAGCACCAGCGCCTCTCGCGGAAACTATTAAGAACTAAAACTCTGGTGCTCAATGTATGGGACGAAACTGTACGTGTGATCGAGTAAGTAAACTGCAGGAACTCGTGCTAGAGGCACAGATCACAAAGATAAAGTGTGAGTGAAAACTTTTAATCGGCCGTCTGTTACTATTCCTTGTTCTATTTGTAAATTAGCTATAAGTTTTCTTTTTACAGATTACAATAACAATAAAATTAATTTCATTGTTATTGTAATCTGTGGTACTGTTCTATTTCATTAAATTGTAATGTGATATTTGGTTTACTTGTCCTTTGCCGTAACTCCCACACCACCGGGACGGTAGTTTCTACAACCAGATATATATTAGAACATAGATTCAGGAACTATGGTTCGATAAATTAGCTTCTGCATTTGATTTCTAATTAATATAACGGAGGTCAAGAACTATTTCATATTCAAAATAAAAAATCAATATGTAGTGTTAATTCCGCTAATTGTCACCAGTACGATACCCAACACGTGTTTCAGTCCTCCACGGACCATTCTCAAGGGCTGCTAACTCGTCGAGTGCTCGTATCCTTCGAGCACTCGACGAGTTAGCAGCCCTTGTCTTTGATTGTTATGGATTTCCGCAAAGTAACGCCTTATTCCATTACTTATTTCATATTCATTTATTTGCATAGCATAATGTGAGTTATATGTGTTAGAATAGGCTTAAAGCTTAGGTATAGTTATGGACCCTGTAAGGGCACAACAACGTAAGTTTCAGAGTGTTAATAATTATAATTACATTAAATTAAACATTGAATTTAAATAGTGGCATCTAAAACATAACTCATACCCATTTAATATTTTAGATTATAATTCAAATATACACAATCTTAATGTCTGGAGTCACTTCATATAATATAATTAAGTTATAATGGAGATAACAAATACTATTGTTTATTTAAAATGTGTGAATGTCAAAGTGAAGGTAAAAGTAATTTTAATGAAATATAATTAATTAAATATTTTAATAATATCATGTTTGTACATACGATTATTTAACGTTCGTATTTAAACTAGTTGCAGCGCCCAGGCTAGAGCTAGATTCACAAACTCTGGGTTCGATTTTTAAGCTTCAATAAACCATAAGTCAAATTTGTTATGTTAACTAATATCATAATCTTACAACCAAACTATTATATACATACCTTAGATTATAAACCATAGGTCAAACTTGTTATGCTAACTAATATCATAATCTTACAACCAAACTATTATATACATACCTTAGATTATAAATCATACGTCAAAATTGTTATGCAAACTAACATCATAATCTTACAACCAAACTATTATATATATACCTTAGATTATAAATCATACGTCAAACTTGTTATGCTAACTAATATCATAATCTTACAACCAAACTATTATATACATACCTTAGATTATAACCATAGGTCAAATTTGTTATGCTATTTAATATCATAATCTTACAACCAAACTATTATATACATACCTTAGATTATAAACCATAGGTCAAACTTGTTATGCTAACTAATATCATAATCTTTAACCAAACTATTATATACCTTAGATCATAGAGTAGTAATAGAGAGTAGAGGGTGCTGGTTCGAGAATCGCCAGACGGTTAAATTATGTACGATTTCCCATTTTTGTGAATAATCTATTATAAGTGTGTACCCAGGTTTGTCGCAAGTTTGATTTGAATTTTTTCTTTTCCTCTTAAATAAATGTTTGAAACTTTCCCATTGTTTTTGTTTGTCTTTGGATTAAAGCTTTTTTTTCTTTTGACTCCTTATTTTACAATGACATGGTATTTTAGGTTGTGAATATGAAATAGTAAGATCTCGGAAAGGAAGGTCATTAATCTTCATTGGAGGTTATACATTCTCTAAGAAGTACAAAGAGCACTGGGCCTGCAGTTCGAGGAAACCTGATTGTAAAGCAAGATTAAAGCTGGATTTTCAAGGGAATATCGCTTATATTTATAACGAGCATTCTCATCCAGAAGTCTCTTTTGTTATGTAATTAGTTAGTTAAATAATACCAAGACAAAAAAGTTTTGCTTGTTTTTACTCATAGATAGCGAAAACTAGTGTTTTCTTAGACATGTATAAGAGATTACATAGAGCTTTAAAAACCATTAACTTTTATTTAAATCTAAACTTCGGCATTAAATGTTTTTTAAATTTACAGACATAATATAAATATAACAGCGGCCCATCAAATTTAAGACCCTCGTAGCTTAACGGCCAGAGTGCCTACCGTATATTCGTCGAACGTGTAAGTTCGCTCCCTGCCAGACGATTAAATGTATGGTTCTGCACTTTTGAGTTTATATTGCGCTTCCAATTGTAAAAAATTAGTGATTGAATTATTTTGTTAAAAACCCTGATAAACGCATCCTAACTAATTAAATATGTTTTAATTATGATTAATTTTCTTATGAATGTTGGACTACACCACCGGCTTCGAAACTTGATAAAAAGTTAGGATTGTAATTAGAAATGCATTTAAGATAAAAAAGGCTACTACGGCTTGTACAGCCGACGTCAATTCAGTGAATACAGTTGGACTTCGAAAGTCTTATTCCTTACTGCCTACGTGTAGACACTATCAAGGTTGTTGTGGATTTATTGACACCGTATCAGTATTATAATCCATTGAGACTACTTTAAAAGAAAAAAACAGACTAGCCAAAGCAAATTTCATACTATCCATAATATCGGGTACGCTGTGATCATCAACTAAGACATACGCAATTAAATATATACATACAATTCACAGAAATCACCCAGATACAAATAGACATCTTTATGATCGCAAATATTTGTGTGCGAAAATCGAACCTGGATCGATATCCATCGATCGAAATTAGATTAGAAGGCGGGTTTACTTACTAACAAGTGAACCACGGCGGCGTGCTGACCGTCCGTAATTGCATAACTATTGTATTTGTTAAGTTAACGCAATATGGTACATATATGTTTATATTTTCAGGAATACATTACGAAATTGTCAAATCACAACGAGGAAAAGATCTTCTTTTGATTGGCGGCTACACTTTTGCCAAAATTAATAACAACCACTGGGGCTGCTCAACGAGGAAACCCAATTGCAAGGCTAAATTAAGAATGAATGAAGATAGAATAATTACCGAACTATATAATGAACATAGTCATCCACCGAAAACCTATTTTAGAACAGGAAGTGGACAGTTCATTGTTGTCTAACATTGCTCAATCTTAAATGGTTAACCATTTTAGTTTTAAGATAAGACTTTGGATTCCATTTTGATACAATTGCGTTTCTTATAATTATTCGTCATTCAGCATCATAACATGTTTAAATATATTTAAAAGTAGGCTATCGCCACGCACAACGTACATATTATATATATCCCGTTTCACAAAAATCTTCTAATCTGTGAAAGGGGAAATACGTCTCGCGATGCCTCGCGAATACAGATGTTTGAATGAACGTAGGTATCACCCGTTTCCCAAATCCTTTTTGTGAAACGGGATATACGTTTTGCGTCGTGAATGCCTATGTTTAAATATTATTTTAATATAGGTATCCCCCGTTTAGGTATCTCCAGTTTGACAAATCCTATTTGTGAAACTGGAGATACCTATGTTAAAAACGGGATATCGTGAGTAGCAAATGCCTTGCTTGATGTCTTAGCATAAACAAACGAAGGACTTAATAATCATTCGCGTAAAATAAGTGATTCATGGTAAACCTGGATGTAATAAGGGATTCCAAGCGACAAAAAGAGCAATGCAGTTTTCTTTTGTGACATTGACAATTAACGCGAGAAGTATTATCACGGGCGAGAAGTTACAAGATTTCAGAAATAGGAACAACTGCAGGCTTGTAAATACCAATGAAACCATAAAATAATAGAAGGTTAAACAAACTTACCTCTAAAGGTTGACCATAACTGTACGATTCGCTGCATGCGAAAAGAGTTTCATATTAACCAGGTTGCCCACTCTTTAATGTACTGGGTAACGAACACTTTGCAACGTAACCAAGTCAAACCTATCAGGTGGTAGGGTGAGCTCTCGCTGTGTCACGCCGCCAGTACGTATCCTCATTCTTTTAAGATTACCTCAGTATCTACTTAAATTTTCAATAAAGGTAAAGCATTATAACTAATTGCAAAGTATTCAGCAAGAATACTTTAAGGGCGGGAGGGATCGAATATCTCTTCGGATGCAGCGACTCACATAATTACAGTCGAACTTCACTTAAGGTAAGTTTGTTTAGCCCTCAATTATACTTCGGCGCTGCATTTCTAGAATTTCATACTAACCAGGTTTATGTTTAGAGCTTTAGAGAAATCGATAGTAAGTGTATTGAAGCAATACCTAAAAACTAATTGATACATCATTTGCCTTATTTCTTATTGACTTTGATTATATTATATTGTGCATTTAATTTAATTTATTTTATTACGGTTCATTCAATGGGCCATAAATCGTAAATGTTAAGTTTTACAAATAAGTTTACGGGAAATAAAAGCCACGAAATTTTATTCTCTACAATAATGGTTTCAATAACGTTTGCCCTAAAGTGCATAGTTCCCGAGATATCGGGTGAAAACTTTTTCAAGGTGGCTTTTGAAGTTCTACCTGGATGTGCCACCATTTTGTGATTTTATGCTCAGTAGTTCTCACACTTTGTTTCTGGCGGAGAAATTTTCTGCGAGTTTGACCAAATTATACGGCTTTGTTTGTGTAACTTTACTGCGCTAAGTGTAATGATGATGCGAATTCAATGATATAATAGTTCACCCAAAAAAGCAGAAAGTGCCTAAACGAGTTTTCACTTCAAAAAATTTGTACCTGCTGATTATTATAAAACAAATATTGCAAGGTTTAGAACACTAAGTTTTTTTTAGTCCTTTAAAAGTTTCAAGCATTTCTTGTATTGTTTTATTAATGAAACGAAAATTACGTTATTTTATAGATAAAGCTGCCAGTCACCCAAAATACTGGATCGTAAAGTCTCAAAGGGGTAGAGATCTGGTTTTAATTGATAACTATACCTTTACCAAGACTCCGAAAGAAGGCATATGGGTTTGCTCTAGCAAAATGAATGTGTGCAAAGCAAGATTTCGAATGGACGACGCGGGTACAATATTCTCATTAAAAAATAAACACAGCCATCCACCAAGACATCGGTATAGAATGTTAAGAAACGGCGAGTTCGTTAGGATAAGTACCAGTCGGTCTAAGTACGTTCGGAAGAACGATCCCCTGTCTTTGAGTACAATATGATTGTTCAATGGCGAACCTTCTCAGCTTCTGGAATGAGAATGAAGATGGCTAACACCCTAAAACCCTACAGACTGTATTGCAGGACGTTCAATACGGTAAAATTGGTCCGATGTATAGAACGTGTGAATGATGAAAGATTTGGTACCGCTCTTTCTATGGAAGCGTTTCTTCAGAACTAGTCACGGCCTTATGACCAAGGCTCTGTTTATTATTTATGCGCGGTTCCCTACCCACTCTACATATTGCAGGTGACAAGATCCTGTTAATGAAGTACCTCCCTGTAGCATAAACACTGGCTTTAAGACAGGCTCAATCCATCTTATTAAGTTCACAAATGAAGACAGCCTTAAGAGCTTTGGTGTTACGCATACGTTACACGTATGTACAGACGCTTGTACATACAGCTACCCCAATCTGTCAAATTTCTTTTATAGGTTTTCAACTTTATCACATCAGCATAAGGTTTCTTTTCAATTGGGGAAATTTAACAGATTGGGGTAGGTTGATGTGCTGGCGTCTGTACAAGGTGTCCCCAACATTTACGTAGGCGTTTTATTGGCATTGATTAATTTTGGCTCTTAATACTTCGGACTTTAGAACTCTGTGTTGCCACATCACGCGCAGAATAAAGTGCAAGTTCATTCATGTGGGAGTTATAGAGGCATTTGATGTCAAGATTTTTATACAATATACCTACTATGTACAGACTCCAGCACATCCAGCTACCCCAATCTGCCGAAATTCTTTTATAGATTTTCAACATTATCACAAATGCATAAGGTTCACTTTCAATTGAGGAAATTTACATATTGGGGTAGTAGATGTGCTGGCGTCTGTACTGTAGGCACCCAGTCAGTCTATAATTTATCTTCTGAGCGTCTCCGTGCTTCGGAAGACTCGTTAAGTTGTCGGTCTTGGTTTTGTCGTCAGACCACAGTCCTTATGCCAAATGAGAGGCCTACTGGGTGGCTTGAACAACTCTGACACCAGGGTAACCACTGCCCATACGATAAGTAAGTAAGTATTAAATGATAAGGTGCAAATGTCGGCGTAATTGCTAATGTTAATTGCATAAATGATTATACCGCCAATTGTAAACTGCCTTCCAGAGAAATGTTAAAATTATCTTGACTATGACACTAGGGTAATGCTCATACGGAAAGACGAAGAAGCTTAAAGATCCATCTGTTAAAATATATTATCATTATCATGAGAGTTAGTTAATTATTAAATTAGTTTAGCATATTTAAAATATTTTATTGTTAAAATTCAAAGTTTTTTTACGAATGAAGGTAATTATTATAATATAATATTGAATCTATAATGTGGCTGTTTTTTCTATCTATATTAATGCACTAGAGCGGGACGTATGGGTCCATACACACGAAGTCCTTACATCAAGGATGGTATTAAATTTTCCCGATAGTTGGAGAACTAGGGTGTGAAGTAGACGCCGGCATTCAGTTGGACACCTACGCTGGTCGCTTATCAACTCTGTTGAAAGCTAGCAATAAAAAACGGACCCCATTCCGCCGGTTTATGTACACAATTCTACCATCGTGTTTAAATTTGTGTTTAGAATTTATTTAATTCTACTATATCTCTATTTCAACAATGTAGACTGTTAAATCGTATCCTTTTTTTCGTAGTCGGTTAAAAATCTTATAGTCGTAACCGACTGTCCTACTAATGTATGTATGTTTGTTGCTCTTCCATGCAATAACGATATATATATGTAGGTATAATATGTAGGTTCGAATAACATGTAGGCTATGATTTATGAAATTTAACGCGGGTGAAGCCGCTTGGCACACCTAGTATCTATATTTAGATACTAGGTGTGCCAAGCGGTTTAAGTGCTTTAAGTATTCTGGTATTTATATCTTCTCGAATACTAGTACTATCAAGACTTTTTAAATTAAAAAAAAACTAATATAGGTAGGCCTTGGTTCGGTAGGTACTGTATACGGCACACAATACTAAGGATCGTAAATTGGTAAAATAGTGTGGCGGAGAAGTGTTTCTAAAAAAATATTGCGTACATTTAAAACTCACGTACGTGAGTTTTAAGTGTACCCAATATTATGCATTACAAAAATGATACAATTTCGAGTATTCGTAATTTTAAGGTCTACACTAAAAACTGCTTACCTATAGTTGTTGTGCAATTCGAGGACTACAGACTACTTACTACCGGTTCGCAGTTTCGATGCAGTTTGATAACTGCACGATAGCCTAAAATGATAAAATTCGACCTAATATCTCGGTAGTATCAATTTACATGTTCTTTTTTTGATTTGCAGGCGAAATCAAATTCATCGCTCTATCAGAGAAAAAAAGGCTATTAATGGCAGAGAATTACACTTTCGCTCAAGTCACTCCAAAACATTGGTATTGCTCCAAAAAAGCTAAAGGTTGCAGGGCGAGGATCTATTTGAACCAAAACGAATCTCAAGTGGTATTCATGCAAAATGTACACAACCATGATCCACCTGTTTATCAGCAGATCAAGTCAGGGTTCTATGTTAAAATTAGAGGTTAGAAATGTATCGTTAGTTGTTCAGCTGTAACAAAAATATTGAATTGTACCTACTTTCAGGAAGTTTCAGGAGTATAATTTACCTATAATAATAATAATATCCTGGGAAATTATTTACACAAGACCATCTGATCCCAAACTACCAGATAACTGATATACTACATATACTACTTTTCTTTTGTAAATATATACTAATATATATCATTACACCCAGACTCAGGACAGACATGTTCATTCACACAAATATTTGTCCTGGGTGGGAATCGAAACCACGACCTCCGGAGTGAAAATCAAGCATTTGCCAGCCACGCCAACAGATCCGTCAACGTTCAACAAACTGAACGTCTTGTAAAAGATCGACATGCAAAATACAAGGAAGAAAATTCATTAATGTATTAAGCTCGCCTATGTACATAACTTTTTATTGTAGAATTTTACTTAAATGTATGTTTCTGTGTATAATAAAGAATAAAGAAGAAAAATTTACTTTACATACCAACTTGTAGATCAGATGACGTATTTTGTATGGGAGACAATTATTTTTATATTTAACACTAGAAAGACGGGAGCAGCCATTTGACTGCAATTTGAATTTAAATGTTGAATAATTGACAAACTATTTATTTGTCTTAACGTATTGAAATTTTGTGACTTTTATTGATGTAGTTAAATAAAACTATGCATGAAAATAACTCATACTGCTTTTGTTTAATATTTAATATCTTGTTATACCGACAAAGATAACTGATCCGATAAGTGCTTATGATTGTAATGTGAGAGTGTAGAACATAAATTAGTCACGTTTATCAGTTGTTTGTAGTTTGTTAGTCAAAGAAGTCAGTATTGTTTCGAAAAATCTCTCGAAGGGTTCAGGATGGAGGACAGAACTTTTAATGCAACCTTGCAAAATATTCGTGAAGATGAATAGAATTGTGGCTCTGAAAGCGCAGAACGCGATAGTGACGATGATTGTGCGGTATCGCATTTCAGTTCGAGTTCCTCTACGGAGGGAAGTGACCTGGAAGATCAGGTACCTCTTGCAACTTTACAAAACGTTCACAGTTCTAGTTCTCGTGGCCATGGTCGTAGCTCCGCTCATAGTAGAGGCCGAGGCAGGAGTCGTAGTTCAGATGATTCTGAGCTTCAAAATCTTATCACCTCTACTGACGGTACGTCGTGGTCACTTCAAGTGGAGTCAACTCAAAGTGGTCGCCAAGCACGGCACAATATCATAACTGAGCAAGCAGAGCCTACCTAATATGCTAGAAGAAGTTTCACGGGAAGTATATCAGGTTATGAGGCTTGTGATTGTTGAATCTATATTGAGACATATTCAGAAATACCTATACTCAAGAAGAAGCTAATATGCAAGTAGGCCACAACAATTGGATACTAACTTTGGAATAGCTGGAAAGTTTTATCGCTATTTGCTATGCTCGAGGTGCCTGTGCGGAAAATATTCCAGTAAATGAGCTATGGGTATGAGTAAAACTTGGGGAGTAATTTTTTTTTAAAGTTAGGTCTTGACAGATACAAGGAAATTATGAAGTTTTTGCGATTTGATCACAGATCTGCAAGAAATTCACTTTAACGAGACAATTTTGCACTAATATCAGACGTTTAGAAGAAATTTATTGAGAACTGCTTATCTTACGACAAGCCAGGAGATAATATTACAGTAGACGAACAACTCTTTTCTACTAAGGTTGGATGCAGGTTTCTTCAATAAATTGCTAACAGGACATAAGTTTGTAATAATATTTTGGTTTTGTGTCGATGTGGATTCAAAGTTTGCGCTCAAAGGCTTTCCTGATTTAGGAAGGGATAAAAGCAGGCCACAAAACCAAAGCCTTGGTGAATCCGTTGTTATGCGTCTCGTGGAACCTTTTGCAAATACTGGCCGAAATATAACTACTGACAACTTCTTTACATCGGTAAGCTTGGCAAATAACTTGCTCGCAAAACGCACTACGATTGTAGGAACTATGAACAGGGCACGACGAGAGATTCCACCTTACGTTAAATCACTTCATATAGCTTTGTGTGAAACAAACATCCTGAAATCTGATAGATGTACACTCAAAATTTATCAAGGAAAACGAAAGCAGAACGTGTTATTGCTTGGCACGTTACATAACAATGTTGAAATATACTCCAATCACCCTAAGAAAAAGCTATAAACTGTGACTTTTTACAGTACGGCGTCGATGTGGCTGACCAGATGGCAAAAAAATATAGTGTCTAAGTGGCATCTCGAAGGTAGGGATAAATTCTAACATTTTGTATAAAAAATTTCAGGTACCAACTTTGGGGAACTTTGGGGCAAAGTAGAAATCGATGCCGGACTTTATGGAACCCAACGATTGCCTGAAGAGTCTACATCTACTTCTCGATCTTCTACTCAAAATCCGGAAACTCAGAAAAGGCGAGTATGTTATGTACATAAGTGCAAAAACAAAACTAATAAAGTCTGCGACACTTGTAAAAAGCCACTTTGTGGCTCTTGTAATGTAAACAAAATATTAAAATGTAAAGTATGTGTATAAATATTATAATTAATCATGCATTAAACCCTGTTTTATTACTATAGTTACCATTTTTGACAGTTAAAATAATAAAAAAAAATGTGAGCTGACACGGGACGCCTGGCAGATGTGAAACATCGACATTATTTTGTAAAAGTAATATGCAGAAAAGAACATATTGTGATAGGAACTAAATATGTCATAATGATAAAATAAAAAGTCGATTGCGCCACGGCATGCGTCGCCACGCCAGAAATCTATTTTACGCGCGGCTATAGATGTTTCACATCAAAAGATTTAATAAATTGGAGGAGTCATTTGACCGGTCGACGTCTTTGCAGGTAGATAGATTTTCCCGACCTTCTTGTAACATTGTCATCTGATCCCAAAGTCGGCAGAGCCTGTACTATGGCATCCAGCAACTATTAAATATACTTATGTATGTCTAAATACATACATATTAGACTCGACGACACTCGACACTCACCTTGCCACTTCGTGCATCGGGTTCAATTCCCGCGACGTACAATTATTTGTGTGACCCATAAATAGTTGTTTTGACTCTGGATGTTCTTTGTGTCCGTTAATTATATGTTTGTAAAGTACAATGTGATGTGCGATACACAGATTTATTTTCATAGTAATCTATAAAAAAATAGGGATTAAATATAATGACCACCATAAAATGCTTTGATACCCTCCGTTTTTTAACCAAAAATAGAAACTTAACACCAGAAAAATAAAGTCTAAAAATACAATAGTACTTGCAATTTAAGTCACGACTGCACTTCAAAGTGTATTCGAACACCAAATGTAGTAAATGATCACCAAATCTTAGCGAGCAAATTAATGTGTTATTTCTGCCTAAATAAACCTCTGTGATTGCCACAAAATGTAGGCTTATTACCAAAAAAGTATTATGATGCCGTATTGAGTCATGTGTCCGGTTTGCAATACCCTCCCTTTGTTATTAATTAGAAGAGGACTTACTTTTTAATGTTTGTTTGAATAATTTAAAAAAAGATGATTAAAAATTTTTTGTGACTTTTTTCTTTAATTTTGTGACAGAAACGAATCGCTGCAAAACCGACTTCACGTAGTCGTGTTTGCCCTACCCCTAGAGTGTAATGTAAGCCCGCGTAGGCGCGGAGGGGTGGGGCGGCCCGCGAGCTGCAGGAGTAGGTGGTGAGCGTTAAAACCATCTGCGACGATAAGCTCGCGTGGGGCCGCCCAAACCCCGCAGCGCCGGAGCCGTGACAGAAACAATGCTTGCTGCATAATAATTATCTTTATATTTAAGTTCTAATTTGATTTAGTTAGTGTGCATAATTAGTGTGCAAGTCAGTATTTTTGATATAACTTTGAAATATTTTGTTAGAAAAAAGGGAATATACAGATATAGATTTAAATACATGCCTTATTATTTACATAAATCGGATAACGAGATATTTTTTTTTGCGTGTCATTTTAAATTGAAATGTGTTTAATAATTTGGTGTTCATTAACAATTTTTGGGTTAACCATGATTTTTTTGGAGTCAGTTTGCTTAAACAGAATAGCAAGATGTAAATATGTACTTTGGTTATAATTTTACATTAAAATGCTGGTTTAATTTTGGTGATCATTTATTACTTATGGGTTAACAATGATTAATTTGGAGTCATTTTGCTTAAATAGGATAGCAAAATGGTGAAACTTTGGTTATAATTTTACATTAAAATGCGGGTTTCATTTTGGTGATCAATTACTATTTTTGTCTGTTATATGTTACTATATTTGGTGGTAAGTTAAACATAAGCCAAAAAAATAATCAAGATAAAGACACCCAGACACAGAACCAATGACCGTGCTCATTGCACTAATGTCCTGAATGGGCATAAAACCCGCGACCGGCCGCTTAGCAGTTAGGGACACTAATCGCTAGACCAACAGGCTATGTCAATAACTGGTTCTTTTTAATCTCTTCAGTTTCATGAGTAGATTGCGCTTCTCCCATTACAATCACTATTTCTGGTAGACTTTCTGTACACCTACTTTAATATTCCATTGGTATAGTCTTCGATATATGCCTCGTTGGTCTAGCGGTAGGGTGTTCACCCGCAGAGAACGAGCTCCTGGGTTCAAATCCTGGGTCGTACCAAAAGTAATTTTGAGACTTTTCTGTAAAAAGAAAAATTTCTCAGCATCAGCCCGAAGTCTGAGAGTTGGCGGTATTATACCCCCGTGCCTCGGAGAGCACGTAAAACCGTCGGTCCTGTACTTACCTCTTTCCGGTTGTGTCGCTAGGCGTCCCATCGGATCATGAGAGTGATGGAATAGAAAGTGCTCCTGTGTTTGCGCCCACACTTGATATATATATGTCCCGCGCAGATGGCTAATCTCTGTTGAGATTGGCCACCGATTGGACATCATCATGGTAGACTTTCTGTATACCTAATTCAATACTCCATTGTAATAGTTTTCTATATAAGGAGATATGTTCGGAACTTTCTAGTAATAAAACAAAACAGTATTCCATTGTTTTTTACCAAATTGAACTTAGGCTATCTGTAGACGCCATCAGGAAAAATAAAAAAAAAAATGTTTGTAGTTCTCACATAAATCACTCTATAAGTAGTTAGATATATGTAAATAGTTAGATATATAGCAGGTCTAGCAAAATTTATTAATAATTAATTTAAGATATTATCAATAGTTTGTAAGGCATTTTGGGCTCGCTTTTTGAAAATTATAATTAATTGATTATAATTTACTCACAGTATTATTATGTACTTTTAAAAGGTAACTATTTGTGTGACTTACATATTGGCCTTCTGATAAAAGGGTAGCGGGTTCGGTTCTCCCACAAAAGAAATATTCATGAATATGTCTATTTGTCTTAGTCTGTGTGTTATCTGTGTATTGTATAATACTATTTCTCAGTAGCTGCTACGTCATGCACTGCACGGTAGGGTAAAAAAAATGACTATTCCACACAAATGTAATATTTTAACGGAATAAATGACTTTTCATTTTCATTCATTTTCACTAATATAATAGGACATTATTCACACACGGCCATCTAATCCCAAACTAAGCAGAACTTGTGCTATGGAGCCCAGATATACTACTTTTATTTTGTAAATACACACTTTTATAATTATACCCAGACTCAGGACAAACAGACATATTCATGCACACAAATGTCTGTCCTAGGTGGGCATCGAACCCACGACCTGTGGCGCGAAAAGCAAGTATCTACGAACCACGCCAACCGGCCCGACAAATATTTAAATATATTAACAAAAAAGTAAATAAGTACATATATCCATTGTCTAGTATTCATAGAAATAGAATTATATTAAGGTATTAAATTAATGAAAATTGTATATTTATAACTTGTGCGATATGAATTTGTAAATTTATTTATAAGTTTGGAATGATGTATTAAAATTGTATGCAATGTAATAGAATCGCGACTCATGGGGAAAAAATAATATTAGTAAAAAATTAGGAATAATAATATAAAGTAAACAAAAATAAAGTAATAAAAGAGGAAGGTTTAAAATAAAACAAAAATATTGGAAAAAGAATAAAAACTAAACCTAGAATCTAAACCCTTAGAATCAATGTTGCTGCAATAAAATAGCAGCAGTGAGTAGTCGGAGGCTAATTTGCGCAGCAATGAAAAAAAAAAAGTACACACGGCTACATATCAAGCTATACATTTAATATAAGCTGATCTCGCGTTGTATAGGATTTCGTTACAATGAGAGATCAGCTATATTAGAAATGTATAGCTTGATATGTAGCCGTGTGTACGATGAATGTTCTTTAATATTGACTGAAACTTACCGATGTTACTAGAAGAAAAGACTCAGCTAAGCTCTATTAATGGTATCTGAAAAGAAATTGCGGGCATTTTCACAGTCCAGTATATATTTCAAACGGAATCACTCTAATCGATTCAGATAATACAAATTTAATCCTACATGAAACACGAATAAAATAATAATAAATGACACACGCACTTAGAATTTCATTTATTAATAACGGTTATATATAAGAAAACAGCTTATATTAGAAATGTATAGCTTGATATGTAGCCGTGTGTACTAGAAGGATCCATAGTATTCATTATAAATATAGGGCACACAATATGAGGTCGTCAAGGTAGTAAGCAAGACCTGAACCATCGCGCCATATGTGCGTGTTTTTCTGTTTGTAATTTTTAAGGATTTAATAAATGAATTTATTAAACGCTTAATGAATGTGTTAAACGCTTTAACACTTTTTCGTGATATTTCAAAACGTCTGGTCGATGATTCACGTGATCAGAGGGCTGGCCAATACTTAGGCCAAAGAATTAGCATTGCCATTCAACGTGGCAATGCTGCCAGCCTTCTGGGTACGTTCCCGGTTCAAAGCGATGTCGACGAATTTTTCTCACTGAATTTTGCTCACTGGTAAGACTTTTTAATTATGTGTGTATTTATTTTATTTAAGTTTCTTTAGTCGATAAGTTAGGTTATTTCAATAATAATTGATTCAAATGATTATTATATTTATGTTTGTATGTAAATAAACCATTAGTTATAAATGATTTTCTATTTATTATTTGTCCTTCTTACAAGGCAGCCCAATAAATGTTTAAAAGCATATTTTGTATATATGTTGTAATAATATATGGTACTGCATTAACTAATGAATATTATGTTACCAGGTCATATGAAATTCATAATAACGTCGGGCAATAAGCGTCTGCTGATGGCGGATAGCTATACATTCGCTCAGGCGTCACCGCGACACTGGTATTGCTCGAAGAGGAACAAGGGCTGCAAGGCGAGGATCTTCCTGGACCGGCAAGACAATGTGGTGTTCATGAAGAATGAGCATGAGCATTCTCCTCCGGTATACAAAATGACTGCTGACGGATTATGGATTAAATGCCAATCTTAGAAACGAACACCTAACCTATACGCATGTCATACTAGCTATAGGTAAACTAAGGTTTGCTAGAGAGAGAATTAATTGAAACATGGTGTACAAATGAAGGATCTCCCCTGGGGCTCTACCGGCTAAGTCGCGGAACATCGTTTTCGTGAATGGCGTTCGAATAACTAAACGTTAAAAATTACTTAATCAATGTTAAATCGGCTTCCATGAGCACATGTGACGTCATAAATGGTCCGGAATCGGTGTCAACGTTGCAGCCGATTTAACGATTGATTAAGTCATTTTTAACCTTTATTTATTTGAACGCCATTCACGAAAACGATGTTCCACGACTTAGCCGATAGAGCCCCTGTTCATGAAAAATGGCCATAAGAATTCTCGTTCGGTGTACAGAATGACTGCCGATGTTGATTAAGTACCTATACATTTTAGAATGTATTAATTTGCTTATTATATCTATCCCACTCGTATATCATACTTATTAAATCGGACTGGACTAAATTGAGGCTGCATTGAAAGAGATTGAATCGATCTTTCAATCCAGCCTCATATAGTTTTAAGGGGCACATTAAAAGAAAATGTGGGGAAACTGTGATGGATATGGGTGAAGGGATGATTTGTTAATAACAAAACAGGTTTTTTGGATTCTTTTTGTGATAGAAGTTTGTTACAGTCTGTTTAAATGTGTTGTATAATATCACTGAGTATTAATATAGTGATACATTTAAAAGCATTGATGGATGGGTGATTGATGCGATAAAAAGCATAGCAAAAAACCGTCGCCTAGTGAAAGAGAAGTATTGTTTGTGACGATAATGGGTTCACCTAAAAAATCGTTTTTATCAAAGGTTTACTATAAGTTAATTCCAGAGGAAACCGAAATAATTTATTAACTGCTTATCGAACATGTCAATAAATATTTTTGTTTTATTTAAGGCCTGAATATTTTAAACGACTCTAAAGTTTAGACAAGTTTTTGTAGTTTTCTTATAATGTGATATACACTATAAGAAAACACACTGCTTAAGTCTTTTCTTTTCTTTATTATTTAGGCGTGTCACCAATTCTGTCCGTCATATATGTGTGTAACATATAGATTATTACATATGTTAAACCATTATGAATCACCACTCTATCACAAACTTCATTTCTGGCCGCAGTGAGATGAAATCTTTTAGCAATCCCCTTCCTCCAGTTGTTAGTGGCTTAGTCACCTCCAAATCCACATCATTAACATAGTTAAGTCTTTATTATTAAATATACGTTTATAGTTAAGCAAGGAGGCTTTCACTCCGTTACCGGACAATAAGAGGCTAGCCGAGGCTCAAGCCATCAAGCAAATAAGACTGAATTAGGTAGCGCTCACCAGAGAGCCTTTGGCGTTCTAACTTCGTCCCATGCATGAGAGGGTCGGTTTAAGGCATGCATTGCGTTTATGGGCGAAGACACAGGCCGCTCTACCGATTGGAGATCGGAGGGGCATTTTATTTATTTTAACTAACTAAGAGTCATGAGGGGCGATAGTGTATGTACTCTCGACCGCCGAGTACCTATGATATATTTACAAAAGAAAAGTATAATATATCAGTTATCTGGTTTCCATAGTACACACGGCTACATATCAAGCTATACATTTCCAATATAAGATGACCTGTCGTTGTATGGTAATCCTATACAACGTGAAATCAGCTTATACTGGAAATGTATAGCTTGATGTGTAGCCGTGTGTACAAGCTCTGCTTAATTTGGGATCTGATGGCCGTGTGTGAATAATGTCCCAGGATATTGATTAAATATGGGATTGTTCAAACTATTCTGTAATTACAGTCGAGCTGCTCCTAGCGCGAATAAATCGTGGTATCCTTACTCATACTTGTGAATTTAATTTTTACAGTACACTTCAAAATGATCCAGCTAGTAGGCAAACAGAAACTCCTGATGGCAGACGGCTATACCTTTGCTTATACCACGCAAAGACATTGGTACTGCTCAAAAAGAAAGAAGGGATGCTTAGCGCGAATCTACTTAAATCATTCAGGGAATCTAGTCGTGGCATACCATAGTACTCATAACCATGAACGCCCACTTTACCAACAAAATAGAAATGGATTGTACGTTAGGATCTCATAAGTAACCTCAATTCTCACTAATTATAATCACGAACGCCCACTTCATCTTCAGGACAGAAATATACATATATTAAATGTTACAATTTCTTAAGTAGCCCGTCCTCAATAGTGTCAATGTTTAGGAGCCTGTCATTGCTCATGGTGAAACCATATTTACTTGAATCCTAGTGGCGAAGAGTGACATATTACATAAAATAAACAGATGACACTAATTGCCTTTATCAGTTATATTTCTTTTGTAACTGACAGAAGGACTGAATATAAAAACACAATATATGCGTAATGGAATCAGGCGTTACTTTGCGGAAATCCATAACAATCAAAATACAAAATAAATATGTAGTGTTAATTCCGCTACTTGTCAGTTTAATCATGCCGGGATGCAAAAAGGGCTGCTTACTCGTCGAGTGCTCAGTGCCTCTAGCACGAGTTCCTGCAGTTTACTTACTCGATCACACGTATAGTTTCCTCCCACACATTGAGCACCAGCGCCTCGCGTGGAAACTATTAAGAACTAAAACTCTGGTGCTCAATGTATGGGACGAAACTGTACGTGTGATCGAGTAAGTAAACTGCATGAACTCGTGCTAGCGGCACAGTTCAGTCTCATTCGAGCACTCGACGAGTTAGCAGCCCTTGAGAATGGTCCGTGGAGGACTGGAACACGTGTTGGGTATCGTACTGGCGCATTTAATTTGCTTTTTTTATTGTCCTTCTTGCATGTGCGCATTTTTGCGGGCGGGAGGGCGGTGCAAATTGCATCCCGGCATGATTAAACTGACAATTAGCGGAATTAACACTACATATTGATTTTTATTTTGAAAATATAAAGATACGCATTATTAAAAAGTAAATTATAGATAGTTTACATAAACTCTCTGCAACACTACATTCTACATTAGCTCTTACAAAATCAACACTTAGACGTTAAACCACAGTTCATATCCTACATTACAACCTGAATAAAAAATAAAAGTTTCTTAAAAAAAACAGTTTCAGTCAAAAAATTTTCGAACCACATTTTGTATCATTCAATTGTTTAAGAATTTATTTGGGTGTAGTATAAAAAATATTTTAAATATTTGTGATGTTTTATTACCAATTACATTTAAATAGTTAGCGCAAATATGTGCCATAGAATACGTTAGATACTGTATAATTTTTACAATTTGACAAGATTCACATTGCATTGTGGACTTATGAATAGAATGCGGGTTCAAATCTTGTCGGTGGTCTAAATTTATTATTACCAATTAATTTTTTTTATTATTTTATAGCTGACATACAGTTCATAATGTCTGGCAATAAGCGTCTTTTGATGGCTAACAGCTACACTTTTTCTCAAGCATCGCCACGCCACTGGTATTGCTCGAAGCGAAACAAGGGTTGCAAGGCGAGGATCTTCTTGGACCATGACGACACAACAGTGGTTTTCATGATGAATGAGCATGAGCATCCTCCACCGGCGTACAAATTATCTGAAGATGGAGTATGGATTAAATACCAAGCTTACGGTGAAAGGAGGTTTATTTCTTAAAAAAAAATACAATATTCGCTTACTTGAGAACTTATATCTGTAAAAGTTAACAATATTTTGAAGAATGTACAGACGCCAGTACATCAAGTTACCCCAATCTGTCATATTTCCCCAATTGAAAGTGAACCTTATGGCTTTGTAATATATAAATAATAATAATAATATCTGGGGACAATGTCACACAGATCATCCTAGCCCAAAACTAAGCAAAGCTTGTACTATGGGTACCAGGCGACGATATACATACTTATATAGATAGATAAATACATAGAAAACATCTATGACTCAGAAACAAATATTAGTGCTCATCACACAAATATTTGCACTTACCGGGATTCGAACCCACCGGCTTCGTAGGCAGGAGCACTACCAACTAAGCTACGGTGACCGTTTGTGTTAAAGTTGAAAATCTATAAAAGAAATTGGACAGATTGGGGTAACTCTTTTTTAAGTTAACTGAAATTCCTTAATGGGCAGTTTTCAACAATATTAGGAATGTTTTGTACTTTAAACGTATTTATAGAGCTGTCGTTATAAGCGGCCGTTTTATTATATCATACTGCATTTGAAGTTCTGATGTATATGTACTTATACATATTAAGAATAAAATCTGAAGTCTCCTAATATTATTTCGCTGGATCTAAATTATTTTTCTTGCATAGCATACCATTTTATTTTTCCTCTGGGGTTTTTATAAATATTAAGCATAGGTTAATGTAGTTTTGAAGCAATTTACGTAAGTCGTGCACAATGTAATAAAGCTTATTTTATTTGCCCTTGAATGTCTCCCTATATAATAATAAATTTTAATATTGTAAACATTGCTGATCTTTCTGTGTTTTACACCACTTAACTAATGTAAATGTCATTCTTCTTCTCTCGCTTCGATGTTCAGACACAAATTTAAAGCCATTAAGACCAGATTCTTAATGTCATTACATCTCTCTCTAACATAGCGCGTATGAAAAGAACAGGGCATATATAGAACTGTCAGACTGCTATAAGGGCCTATGCATACCACGTTTTATAAGCGCGCCGTTGACGCGCGTTTGTAGCGATATACACGCGCGTTAGCATCGCGTTCGTATCGATACTAATAAAAACAAACTGCTCTGTAAGATAAAAGCGCTTGTATGTGTATAATTAGCGGACAGGGTCTTAGAGCCTATGCACACCACGTTATTTAAACGCGCCGTTGAATCGCGTTTATACCGATACAGACGCGATACGCAGTATGTACACCTTACAAACGGCAACAACAGCTCTCTAGGATAAAAGCGCACACCACGTTTTTTAAACGTCGACGCGCGTATAACCGCGGGGCACAGCTAGTTGTTTTATAAACCGTATTCATTAGTGTTAATAAAACACACTAATATTATAAACGCGAAAGTTTGTGAGTTACTTCTTCACGTCCAAACGGCTGGAGCGATTTTCATAAAATTTGGTATAGAGTTAGCTGATACCCTGGATTAAAACATAGGCTATAATCTATAAAGTTTAACGCGTGTTAAACCGCGGGGAACAGCTAGTTGTTTTATAAACCGTATTTCGTTCTAAATACGCGCGTTGACGGCGCGTTTAGAAAACGTGGTGTGCACAGTGAACACATAACTAAATGATTTCAACTAAATGCATTAGAGTATTTTCTGCATGGCCCAGAATATATTTAATAAACTGCCTAAAAATCTCAGAGAGACAGAACTGACCAAATTTAAGTTAAGATTAAGAAATCTATTAATAGAAAAATGTTATAATAGCGTCACGGACACTTCCTGGCTGAAATATTTTGAAAATTAATACTATATACTTATCAATTTGACATTTGATATAACAATTGACTTTTTTCGAACCGATTTATTATATTACTTAGTATGATTTTTATTGACATTAAATACATTTTAGATTGACATTTTAAATTATTAATTTATATTTGATATTTTGTTTTATAGATTTCTATTTCTTAATATGGATTACTTTTTGTAGATATTTAACAACTTTAAAGAAATTTATATTTTTAACGAGCTGAGCCTCACGAAAACGAAATATGACAACGAAATATAATATCATTACAGTGCATAAATGTCATATTTCGTTTTCGTGAGGCTCAGCTCGTTAAAAATATAAATTTGATAATTTTTTTTTGATTATTTAATTTAATATTGTATTTATTTTTTATTTGTTTACTTACTTTAATAATATGACGATGATAATGATAATCCTTGTGATGGGTCTGGGCTTGTTATTATATAAAACTTAATTATAATGAGGTTTTTAATAAAGTTACTACATTTTGCATACCTCATTGAGGTTATAAATCAGCGCACTTCATATTATTATGTACTACCAACTATATGTAACCTGTTTTATATGCAAATAAGTAAATCTGAAATCTAAAGATGTCCTGTCCTTTTCATAAGAACTATGTTTTAAAGGAATACACTGATATTAAAATTAGTTTAGTTGGTGGTAATAGAATTGGATGTAATAGATCTTAGTCATATAGAATAAGATACCCATATTAAGTGGCTCAACCATGGTTACTTAGCCAAATGAAACCACTATTTGTATTACATGCTGACCAATAAATATGAAGTAAACAATATTTTATAGTCAAATTGATTGGATCTAAATTGGATATTTAAAGGTTTAAACCTATGGGTCGCCATCGCACTTAGCATTTGCGTCCCACCGACCCAGAAATACTTTTCAGGTTACCTTATAGAATACCTATTTTATAAGGTAACCTGAAAATGTATAGGTAAAACTAAAGAACGATGGTTGAGCACATGTTTGTGCGTAGATTAATAGTTTCTTGGACCGGACAATAAATTTTAATGATTATTATTTTTACAGCTTTAATTTCCACTAAACATTTACAAATAAAAATTTATACATAATTATGTTTTCCCATCTGTGTTATGTGGCCCCTCTATGGGTAAAAGCCTCCTCCTTTCTATTCCACCTTTTCCTATATTTTGCTGTATGGATCTTTTCCTGGTATGTGTGTTATGTCATCCACCCATATTTTTTTTTGTCTTCCTATATTTCTTTTACCTTTTGCGCCCTGCCATTTACTTTAGTAGGTCCATCTCTTATCATTGCATCTTGACAACCTGGAATATATCTTCATATGAAAATAAGTAATTTTTAAGTTGGTAACCAGGTTCCTAACCTTAGAACGTGAGTCCTCTGTATGATTTAGTTCACTAATTTAATATCCCATTCTCATACTAATCAAAAATACTAAGGTCAACTTAATCTTTACAGCGCAATTTAAAATGATCCAGTTAGTGCCCAAACAAAAGCTCCTGATGGCAGACGGTTATACATTTGCTCAAACCACTCCAAGACATTGGTATTGCTCAAGAAGGAAGAAAGGATGCCAAGCGAAGATTTACTTGAATCATGATTGTACATCTGTTGTTATGTACCATAGTACACATGACCATGAACGACCAAATTATCAACAACATAGCAGTGGATTTTACGTTAAGATTCATTAGAAGTCATATTACATACACATGACCATGAACGACCAAATTATCTACAACATTGCAGTTGATTTTTCGTTAAGATTCATTAGAAGTCATGTTACATACACATGACCATGAACGACCAAATTATCAACAACATTGCAGTAGATTTTACGTTAGGATTCATTAGAAGTCATGTTACATACACATGACCATGAACGACCAAATTATCAACAACATTGCAGTGGATTTTTCGTTAAGATTCATTAGAAGTCATGTTACATACACATGACCATGAACGACCAAATTATCAACAACATTGCAGTAGATTTTACGTTAGGATTCATTAGAAGTCATGTTACGTACACATGACCATGAACGACCAAATTATCTACAACATTTCAGTTGATTTTTCGTTAAGATTCATTAGAAGTCATGTTACATACACATGACCATGAACGACCAAATTATCAACAACATTGCAGTAGATTTTACGTTAGGATTCATTAGAAGTCATGTTACATACACATGACCATGAACGACCAAATTATCAACAACATTGCAGTGGATTTTTCGTTAAGATTCATTAGACGTCATATTACATACACATGACCATGAACGACTAAATTATCAACAACATTGCAGAGGATTTTACGTTAGGATTCATAAGAAGTCATGTTACATACAAATGACCATAAACGACGTCATATTAGCGGATTTTACGTAAGGATTTAATAGAAGCCATGTTAAATTAAAAGTTAAATAAAAGAAAGAAGCGCTCAGCCAAATTATTTTATTCAAGTTGCAGTGTACCGTGATACATATGAACGTGAACAGGTACTTTACAAATGGCATATTCCAGACATGAATATATTCATTACATTCAGAGACTTTTGTGTAACATGTTGGTGTTTCAAGCGAAATCCTACTTGAATGATTCGTAATTATCTATATAAGTATGTTGGAGATCTTTGGGGGAGGCCTTTGTCCAGCAGTGGACGTCTTTCGGCTGATATGATGATGATGATATAAATAAGTATGTATTTACAACAGAAAAAAAAGTATGTGTAGTATATCAGTTATCTGGTTGCCATGGTACAAGCTCTACTTCGTTTGGGATCAGATGATCGTGTGTAAGTAATGTCCCAGGATATAATTATTATTATTTAATATAAGGATTTATTATTAGATGAAGGGAAAAAAGCGACTATCAACTTGAATCATTCGGGGATGTGAAGTTATTGAATATGATTATGAAGAAATGAAATATAACGATAATTTAAAGAACGTAGTAGGATTAAGATTAGATAAGTACTTTCGTTACATATTTAACAAAAATATTAGTAATGCTAAATCAAACAGCAGTAATAAGCGTTATACCTACATACATAGACTCACGCCTGTCCTCCTAGAAGGGTAGGCGGAGACAACGGATTCCCATTTGTCACAATCTTTGCACACCTCTTTTACTTCGTTTAGTGTCATTATATTCTTAATACCGTAACCTGACTTTTCTTGAGGATGTCTCGGATATAGTCAAAGAATGTTTTACGAAGTCTTCTCCTTCCTTCTGAAGTTGTGTTCAATATTTATAACATATCATTATGAACGGCTAGTTTATACTTAACATAGTTATAGGCCTAAGTTAAGATAGGCTTTGTTAGTATTCAGAAAGATTGTGGCATCCTCGGTTTTAGTTTATTTTTTAAATACTACATATAGGTATATCTAATTTATATAGGTATATGTACGTTCCACAATCATGTTAACGTCTATTGTTGCACATCCAAAATTCAGCTCCTATCTATTCTAAGATTGTCTGGAATAGATCGCAATAGAAAGTTTTGTCAGCATTCCGTATGATATAAAATAGTAAAATATAGAGAAGAGTACAGACAGCGCAGTCTAAATTATCAAAAACAAAAGTTTTAGTAACATAAACTTAATCAGCAGGCTAATAAAAAAAGTCAAAAAGTGTCGTTACAACTTTTCGTCTTAATTTTTTCGTGATAACGAACTTCGTTCCATTTTGTAACGAAGTTCCTTTTCGCTCTTGTTTATATAAATTATGTAGATGATAGTTAAAGAAATAGCTTATTTATAAACTATTTTCTGAATTCGATAATTAGTATAGTATAATATAGTATCTTTGCGTTAAATGTTTCCGTAATCATATGCTTTTTGATATAGATTTAGTTTTGGTATATTTTATTTTGTTATTACTGGGGTTATAATTTAATAGCTCCTATCTAGCGAACATCGTCGGAAAGAAATTGTTTAAAACGTCCTCTGCCCATGAAGCGTCTGTGTATTTTTTGCTATTCGTGCCGAATGCCTAAGACGCGGCGACGCGTATGCCCATTTCATACTTTTTTCGTCGTAGTAGTCTATTGTTTTTATACATGGTCTATTGTTTTTATACATGGTATATTCATAAAGTAGAACTGGGTTAAACTCACGAGTGAGCCGGGTCGACGACGACAGCGCACGGGCATAGTACTTGGGGCGCGTTATTCAGCTATGGGCATACCGTAATTTACCGTACCGCAAAACCGACACGTATACGTTTTTTGGGCATGGATGTTGTTACGTTTATGGGCACACAGATATGCCTGATGCGCAGCAAATGTGTAAATGGTGCTCATCGTACACAAACTATTGTTATAAAGTTAAATATCCGTTTTTTGGTATATAATTTTCGTTTTTAATTTTATGAATAAAATACCTTTAATATATTTTTTTAATTTTATGTAAAGATAATGATAATGTTAATTAATTAGATATTATACATAGTAATAATAGCGTTTTATTGTTTATTTTATTTATTTTATTTTATTTATTCATTCATGTACACACAAAAATCATAGAATAATATACAAAAAGAAACAAAGAGTACACAGGATCTGCTTATTTCGTAAGAAATTTCTTCCAGCAGACCCGCGAAAGGAAAAGAATAATTGAAGATAGTCAAAAATGTGTGTAGGTCAATAATAAACTTACATACTAATAATTTACATAAATACTTAAATACGAATATATACCACTATTATACTCAATGTTAAATTTAAAATACACTAAATACTAATACTAACGTACATTCTAAGTGGATGAAATGGATAGATAATGATTTTTTACTTGTCTTTTAAACGAATAAATCGAATTGCAGTTCCGAACATTTGGCGGAAGAGAGTTCCACAGCCTGACCGCATGAACAGTAAAGGAATAGGAATAGAAATCGGTTTTATGGAGGGGAAATTTAAGAAGGGATTTCATGTGCGATCTGCAAAGAGCACCAGGAGCAGATTTATAGGAGAAGCGCTCTCGCAGATAGGAAGGGGATTGGGGATTATGAAGGATGTTAAAAAGGAGACACAATATGCGAGTGTTCCTGCGAAAACGAATTGGGAGCCACTTGAGATCTTTACGAAATTTAGAGACATGGTCGAATTTTTTCAGGCCGAATATAAACCGAATGCAGAGATTTTGTAAACGCTCAAGCTTATTTAGAAGCTCCTCTGTAGCGTCTAGGTAGCAACTGTCAGCGTAATCCAAGATGGGTTGTATCAGAGTCTGGGCAAGAGAGATTTTAGTTTTCAAGGGTAAAAAGTTTTGAAGGCATTTCAGCGAGTGGAATGTGAAGTGCACTTTTTTGCTAACTTCAGCGATTTGGGCTTTCCACGAGAGATTGCAATCTAAAGTAAGTCCAAGATTTTTTGCCGTGTCGGAATAAATAATTGGGACACCATCGAGGTAGACTGGTGGAAAAGAATTTGAATTTACTTCACTGCGCATATGCCTACTGCCTATGACCATGGCCTGGGATTTCGCAGGATTTAAAAGTAAACCATGAGACTGAGCCCAAAGACTAATTAACCCCAGGTCGTGGTTCATTGCAGCAATGGCTGCATCAGCGTCATCAAGGGTGAACGACCGATATAGTTGCAAATCGTCTGCATAGAGATGGAAATTCGAAGAGGTATTTTTTGTAACAGAGTTAATGAAAATAGAGAATAATAAGGGAGATAGAACGCCACCCTGAGGCACACCCGCACTGAGCTCGCACCAATCGGAGAATGTCTCGTCAAGGCGTACACACTGCGAGCGACCCCGAAGATAAGAGTCAAACCAAGATAAGGTAGAAGGTGAGAAGTTGAGTGAAGAGAGAATACCGAGAAGGATGTCAAAATCGACAGAATTGAATGCTGTACTAAAGTCTAAAAGTATGAGAACGGTAAGAGATTTGTTATCCATAGCCCAGCGAATGTCGTCGGTGACTTTGACAAGGGCAGTAACCGTGCTATGGCCAGATCGGAAACCAGACTGAAAAGGATTAAGGATACGGTTACAAGAGAGGAAATCAGACAACTGTTTATGAACAATATGCTCCAAAACTTTTGAAAGGAACGGGAGGATAGAAATGGGACGAAACTGGGACGGTGCGGATGGTTCGGAGACTTTAGGCAAAGGAATGACATGTGCTTGTTTCCAAGCAGTAGGAAACCGGGAAGAAAATAAAGAATAGTTGAACAAATCGGTAAGAATAGGAAGGACAATAGGAAGGATAGGATTAATCATTTTGGAGCATAAATTATCATGTCCAGCAGAAGTTGAAGAGATAGAAAGGACAGATTTTTTGACATCCTCCTCAGTAACAGAGGTAAAGCTGAAAGAAGAATCATATGTGATTGGAGAATGTGAAAGATCAAGTAGTGTCTTGTTTTTGATATGTGTATCAAGAGTAACAGGTGGAGCAGAAAAGTGAGTATTAAGGGCATTTAAATCAAAGTTTTTACATGACAAAGAAGGAGATTTGCCAATACCATTAGACTTAAGGAATTTCCAAACTGAAGAAGGATTGCGGTTATCAAGAGATTTATAGAAGTGGCGCTTCTTGGCATCACGACACAGACGATTGCATACATTACGTAAAGATTTATACCTACTTAAGTTTACCTCAGTAGGATTCCGCTTGTATCTTCTCTTAGCTTTATCCCTACAAGCCATTGATTGTTTAATAGAGTCATTGATCCACGGGGCTGGGTTATGCTTTATCCTAACACGTCGTTTGGGAGCATGACGGTCGTATAAGTTCAGGATAATGGAGTTAAAAGCATCCACCTTACCATCAAGGTTGAGAGCATTATATACACCCGACCAATCAATACAATAGGCATCTCGCTGCAATGCCTCCAAATCAATACCCTTGAAATTTCGAAGAGAAAGAAAAAGAGATTTACGCTTAGGGGAACGAATTCTGAAAGATAAATAAATCAAATCATGATAGGAAAAAGAAGCAGATAGTTGACCATGAGTAGCGACTTGATCGGGAGAGGAGACAATCATGAGGTCCAAGAGAGAAGGAGTATTATTAGGGGCATAGTGAGTTTCCATAAGTGGAAGAATATGGAGATTAATAGAAGAAAGAAGGGATAGAAGCTTACGAGAACGAAAATCATTTTTTACTAAGCATGTATTAAAGTCACCCATCAGGATTACATGGTCATAAATAGGGCACAGGTTATTTAAAAGGGTGTCGAGAGAATCGAAGTAATCGACTCGTAGGTTGGGGCTGTAATATACTCCAAGGAGCACCTTGCTGTGGTGGAAAATTATTTCTAAAAATAAATGTTCGGCAGACCCACTATATTGCGAAGGTGACGTGCTGATAATCTTATACGGAATGTCTGCTCGGAGATATATCCCAACGCCACCGCAACCTTTATTAATTCTATCGTTACGAATTAGGACGTACCCTGGGAGTGCCACAAAAGCGGATTGGACAGATGGTTTCAGAAAAGTTTCGGAAATTAATAGAGCATCGATGGGAGAATTGCTAATAGACGCTAGAAGTTCGGAGTAATGACCGGGAACACTCTGCGCATTGATATGAGCAACGTTAAAATTTTTACTGTAATCGGATAGGATAGAGGACAACTGATCATGCAATGTCAATACTGAAGAGTGATCACTCTCTGCACTGATAAAACTGTCTGAAGATGAGTTACATGAGAAAAAACTATCGTCTAGGTTCATAATATTATCCTTAATGTACTTATAAACAAATATATAAAGTAAAAAAAAAAAAAAAGAATATATATATAACGCTAAAATTTCAATAAAATACTTAAATATATTAAAACAACGATATATGAAGGTTACTAAACTCTCCTACTCGCTGGTAAGATAGAAGAAATTGCTTTTTACTAGTTTAACTTATATATACAGACAATTCACTTAACATTCTATATACACAAACAATCACATCCACATTTTACATCAAACAGTTGGTAGGTATGTAATACTAGTAATAACTACTATTAATAACGTCTAGTTATTAAACGTGACCAACGAATCAAAGAAATAACAACAAAAATATATTAAACGTAAAATAATGTTTTCTCATGGTACACCACATCATTATTATTAAAAAAAAAAAAAAAAAAAAAAAAAAAAAAGTGGCACTGCCAATAACAAAACGTACTTGTCAGAACGAAAACTGTCAATCTAAATGTCACTATATAGAAATGTAAACAATGAGTGCCTTCATGAATGGTTAATTAAAACGAGATTATCAAATATAAAGAAAGAAAAAGGGTAATTAGAAAGATGAAATAATATTACATACCCACAGTGAAGTGAAGAATACTTTAAAAGTAATATGCGGCTGAATGCAGGAGGACAGAGATTACAATAGATGTTGATATAAACTTAAGATAAGACAATAATCAATTACGTCGTGTTCTACGTGCTTTTGATCCTTTGGGGGCCTCGGCATTTGCCGATGTAGCAGGTTGATCGGCGGCTGGCGGAGGAGAAGCACTCTCTGGAAACTGAGAAATCAACGCTTCAAGTTCTCTCATCGTTTCAATCTTCCGACGAGTATTTCCTGGTGTCAGAATGATTATATTACCAGAAAATGACCAAACGTTCTTCATCTGGAAATGTTTGCGTGCAGCTGTGAAAACACGGTGTCTACTCTGCGTTAAGAACTCCGAGATAGTGAAGCCACTGCCCTTTAGGGTTGTTTTGTTGTCCCAGACCAGATGTCGATGCTCCATACTACGAAAACGGATGAGTATAGGACGAGGTTTCTTTGAGCCGGTGCCCAGACGGTGGCAGGCCTCAATATCTTTGCCCTCAATGTCAGTCAACTGCATATGGCCGGTTAATACATTGGTAATGGTGCATGGTAACTTCTCATCAGGCTTCTCAGGCACGCCATGGAGCAAAAGAATCTTTCTTCTCATAACAGTTTCATGACGATCCAACCCAAGAGAAAGAAGGTGCAGTTGTTCCCTGAAATGCTTGATTGTGTTAAGAAAGAACATCTTGAAATCCATAAACTCTGATGACAGGGTGGCTAGGTCTGATGACTGCAATGACCCTGAGCCTGTCATGGCTTGCTGGAGCTTGTCTTCATGGGACTTCATTCTTGAATTCATCAGTTTCTCGAATGTCTCAAAACTTTTCTCAAACTGGCCTTCCATAATTCAGTGAGTGTTAAAAAAAAAGAAAGTTACAAAATAAACTAAGTCAAAGTTTTAAAATAGCAAGTAAGGGTAAGTTTAGCAATTGATTAATACATAGATTATAATAATACAATCAGAAATACTATTTTTAATTGTAAAATATAATAGGAGCACTATCAAGTATGTATCAATTGTTCTAAAGGCACCAACGGTTGTTCATTCGCCAGCACATCCAGCTATCCCAATCTGTCAAATTTCTTTTATAGATTGTCAACTTTATCATATAAGCATAAGGTTCACTTTCAATTGGTGAGATTTGACAGATGGGGTAGCATAATATGCTGGCGTCTGTATAGTCAGTAAAGTACGGTGCTGTCATTCGTACCCTGTAGAAACAATGCGATAGCAAAGTGAGCGTAATAATTGTTCTTTAATGTGAAAGTTGTAGCACGTACCTACTCGTAACATATGTAGAGACGCCAGCATTTCCAGCTATGGGGTAGCTGGAAATGCTGAAATAATCTGTCAAATTTCTTTTATAGAATTTCATCTTTATCACAAAAGCATAAGGTTCACTTTCTATTGGGGAAATTTTGACACATTGGTGTAGCATGATGTGCAGCTGCTGGCGTCTGTACATAATACAAATCAAATTCCTAATTGGAGATCAATTTATTGCACATATTACCTTTTGCTTAGCTTCTTTACGAAACTTTATAACCCCTTATAACATTTCGGTAAGGGCACATTATCAAATAAATATTGAGTATATTTCAGTGAAAATTTGCCCATGCATTTTTAAATTATTTAACGTATTATTTTTAATTAACAATGGTAATGTCATTCTTACAGGTCAAGTAAAGTTTATAGCGTTATCTGCCGGCAAGAGGTTGCTGATGGCCGATAATTTTACCTTCGCACAAACTACTCCACGCCACTGGTACTGTTCCAAGAAGGGGAAGGGATGTAAAGCAAGGATCTTCTTAAATAAAAATGAAACGGAAGTTTTGCTCTTCAAGAACGAGCATGATCATGAACCCCCAGTTTATAAACAAATTCATAATGGATACTATGTTAAGATAAAGTAGGTATGTAGGTAAGTTGTTACATGGCAACCTTCAAGAAGCGAGCCTATTCTTTTCGTAAAGGCCGGCCACGCACTTGTGATTTAAATTTAATAATAAATTTAAACATATTTATGGTTTACCTAGCCCTCGCACCTACCTGGTTTACTTAGCGTTATTTATGATATAAATAACGCTAGGTAAACCAGGGGGTTAACTGTCTAATTCGATTTTAAACGTTGAAAGGCGATCAGTTGAAAGATAACGAGCAAATTAAGGTGGTAGCCCCCCAGGCCGAAACTTTTTTTTATTATATCCTATTTTATAAAAAAAAGTTTAAAGCAAACGAGCTTGTGGATCACTTGATGGTAAGTGATCACCGCCGCCCAGGGACACTCGCAACACCAGAGCTCCGGTGTTGCGAGTGTCCCTGGGCGGCCTGGGGGGCTACCATCTAATATGCTGGTCATCTTGTACGGTTTCCAACGTTTAAAATCGATTATGGACCATTTATGACGTCATATGTGCTTATGGAAGCCGATTGACCGAATGATTTAGTCATTTTGAACCTTCATCTATTTGAACGTTGATCACGATGAGCGGTGAATTAGGCGGTAAACCACCTGGTTTACCTAGCGTTATTTATATCATACATTTACAGACGCCAGCACATCAAGCTACCCCAATCTGTCAAACTTCCCCACTTGAAAGTGAACTTTATGCTTAAGTGATAAAGTTGAAAATCTATAAAAGATATTTGACAGATTGGGGTAGCTGGATGTGCTGGCGTCTGTATCTTATGTTTCCTAAGCCTTAAACCATATTTCAACTATAAATACAGTGTAGTGTAAATCGGTAATTTCGAAATTTAAAATAAATCTGATCATTCTATGCCCCATTTTTATTTGACGATTAGCATGATGTGATGTGTTACTTGTTATACCACCACCATGTTATATTACCAATAATTTTGATAGATTATACCATAATGGAAAGATATTTTTTTTACAGTTGTATATATCATGCGAGACAATCCTACATCAATAAAAAAATAACATGGTTTTAGGCTTTGACATGACAGAGTAGAGTCCCAGCTTATTAGCGAATTTGAGAATCTTTAGTAGAAGTCATATAGTGCAAAAAACCCTTTAAAATAAGTAACTATTTGTTTTTTTTTAGTATTTATATCTCCGTCCATCATTGTTTTTTAAGAACTACTTATAATGGTATATGTGTTTTTTGGCATTGCCAGTTATTTTTAACCCCCGCCCCGTCGCAAAAACGGCGGGGTGTTATAAGTTTGAGATGACTGTGTGTGAGACAGAGACTAACACACAGTCACACACAGTATTGTATAACGGATGAACCGACTTTGATACTGTTTCTATTTTTTTTGTGTGAAGGTGAATAAGTCGGCATAATGGCGGATAACATATTTTTACACATAAACCTCAAAATGGGTATCAAATTGACTAGTAGAATTATATTTCGCGACTATGAATGTTAACTTACTACTACTACGACTAAGACTAACTTGATCCGTGTAACAATTTAGTCTTATGAGATTATCATGCTTATTGAGAATAACTATTAATTCTGATTACTACAAAAACATTTTCTAAAAATTAATACTTTTCTTAGTTATCCGTCTGTCAGTTTCTTTTAATTGTAAAGAACCGTACAAAATATAGGTATTGTTTTTGAGTTAAATTGTTCTTTTTTTGTATACGATGGTAAAGATTGATCTTTATTCCCCTTTTTAAGTATATTATCTTGCATAAGTATCAGTGATTTCGCCAATGTCAAGTTAAGGCGACGCATTGATAAACATAAATAAACGGACTGAGAGGCAGAGATCGGTGGTAGACTGTCGAAGGACCGTTCACACTAAAATCTTAAACACTTAAAATGTTTAAGTCTTAAACATAATTTTATAAAGTTGTATGAATAAAATATTTTCATAGGACTTTTTCTTTTGAGTGGCTGTGTGGTTTTTTCATAGGACTTTTTCTTTTGAGTATTCATTAATAACTATCCATTCCGATAATTTGAAGCCTTAATTCGCGTTCGTTACGTTGAAAATAAAAAAGTGCAATTGTTTATTATTTTTCTCTGTGTGTACGGATATCACTAAAAGTATATAAAAAACCTGAAAAATAAAATACACAAATGTTATTTCCGAATACTTGCGGAGAATATATAAATTCTAACTACGGCCAATATTGTCAATGCATCGCCTTATTTTTTTTAATGTTTTGAGGTTTTGAGATTAATATAACGGTATTTTTATTTTTTCTAGGCATCCATGCGCATACGCATGATTTGTGAATATCATGTAATCAACTTGCCAGTATTACAACATTATAGCTTGTCAATACAAATATTGTAAAAACAAGTTGTGTCGTTGTGCTAATACCTAATTCAAACATATTCTTAACTGCCTTTTCAAATCGATCCTCATTATATTGTTATAAGATTTATTTGTATGTATTTTGTTTATCTTATTGCAAAATTTATGTCATATCCTGCGTTGTTTGGATTGAAATAGGTTTGCATAGTGCCTGGCTTAGCGGCTTGCCTGTAGAAGTAGTTTTCCTTTACAGAACAGAATGTGTCAAATATTGGGTATTGTATGTTCTTGTTGCATTATTTTAACACTTTTCTGATAGTACATTGTGATTGCATTAATTTTATGAGGAAGAAATACTCTCTATAACCGATTTCAAAAAAGATTATTAATTCGATTATAAGATGTTTTCTATGTATTTTGTGCATGTTAAGTGATTTCTCTCTTGTTGATCGTGTTCAATAATTCTCATCTTATATGTATATACATATATCGAATATGAAATGCTTTCGAAATTGCCAAAATAAAATAATGTACAAATCGTTGATTATAACGAAAAATAAAAGTGCGTATTATAAAAAAATATATCGTAAAACGGGGTGATAAAAAAATTACGTATGTATGAATATTAAAATTATATTTTTTCCATCTCACCCCGGGATTTCTATTCACCCGTTTTACCTCAATTATGGTTTTACGACTTCTTTTATTTATTATTACTAATATTTTGCATTTAAATTATTTTTCTTAGGATGGTCAATGGTCATTACAAGGAAAGTCGTTGTAAATATCAGTTTTATCTTGTATTTTTAGTATTTGTATTATTTTTTAATAGAATTAGTATGTATTTTTACAGTTTTCTAAAAATATGTTTTGTGTTAAGATAATATGTTATGAGTAAGCCAGTTTAGGGTTGCATTACTGTCGATATCTGTTTGTATAACTGTTATTAATAAATTAAAATATAATTGCATGTGTCAATTATTATTATTTTATTCATGTTTCATGTAGGATTAAATTTGTATTATCTGAATTGTGACCGATTGTGTCGATTGGAGTGATTCCGTTTATATACTGGACTGTGAAAATGCCCGCAATTTCTTTCCAGATATCAATAGAGCTTAGCTTAGCGTTTTCTTCTAGTAACATCGGTAAGTTTCAGTCAATAAAAAAAAACATTTAACGTACTATCAAAATAAACATTATTTTTAAGTGGATAAGGGGCCTTATCCATTTGTTTCCCACAGTCATTAACAATGTGACGTTGAACTTACCACCGATGACATATACGACAAACCATCCCTCATGTCCTTAGGGTGTTCCCTAGCTACAACGGCTTGATGAATATATTTATTAAAATCTATACGTTTTGGCTATTGAGCGTCGCAAAGAACCTTCATCCTGAAAACTTACTTCAATAAACTTTATGGACTTTTTTAGAAATCGTTTTCGTGCCTTCCGGACGTGGCAAGAAGAATAAATTACTAATGGTTGGCGGATACACCTTCGCGCAAATGAACTCAAAAAGGAACTGGTACTGTTCTAAGAAGCAGAAGGGCTGCAAAGCCAGGGTGAAGCTGGACGTGGACAGCAATACTATTGTGTATGGAGAATTCGAGCATAACCATGAGCGCCCTACTTATCATGTTACAAATACAGGCGAATATGTTAGGTTAAGTGATTAAGTGCGCCGAAATTAAGCAAACTCAGCCGATGCTTTAGACACCCCTCTCCCCCTGCAACTTCGCATCATTGCAACATAATAATGTATCTTTATTATAACTTCTCTACGTCTTTTTGTTCGGTGGGCACGTGTAGTGGTCTCGGTTTTTAGTCATTAGACAACAGTTAACTTATGCATTCAGCGTACGGGGCTACTCTAAGAGGATGATATCCTCTTAGAGTAGCCCATAGCAATATCATTAGCAGCGAGAAAAAATTAATCATTTTCAAAAATACATTTACAATTATTTTGCTAATCATGAAGTTCACTAATTATTATATTATACTTATTTAAAACAATATCAAGTATAATATATATAACATTATACTTGATATTGTTTTAACACGCAAAATTTTTCAGCGCCTTAACACCCCTGATCCTAGGGTAACCTTTGCCCCGTCAAATAAGTAATTTACCTACTTATTTAAAATTATTAGCAATCTGAATAGGTGTTTTCACGCAGCAGCGATTTATGTATGCTATGTCATTTAAATATCTTTTTTTTTAATAAGAAATTAAACTCATTCCAGAGTCGCGATTCTTATTACTTCTTAAATTTTAATCTGGTCCCGGAATAGAAAGTAAAGCACAGTTAAGTTGTGCTTATAATAATACATCACCAGCCTATTACATTTAACCCATTTACCATGAAACAGTGAACCTGTCACAGTAAAGCTATCTATGGCTGTTCGTATAAACCGGGTTTTAAAGCAGTTGGCCAACCCAATTTTATTTAGCAACCAGTTTATTTTCAGATTATACTTTTATACCAACCGGTCTCAAGAACAAACTCCTCATGCTGGAGAAATATACGTACTCTCAAATGAACTCCAAACGTTTTTGGTACTGCTCCCAAAAGTGGGCTGGGTGTAAGTCAAAACTGAAATTAGATGAACGTGGGAAGATTATGTATGCTTACAAAGTACATAGCCATGATCCTCCCCACTACCACATTACAGCTGATGGACAATATTTACTGATGAGAGCCAAGAAATAAGTAGGGTGGTAGTTTAAAATTAATTAATTAAAGCTGGTACTTCCATTGCCAGGATATAACCAATTAAAACGTGGCATGGTTGGTAAATACTTGCTTTGCCCGCCGCAGGTCGTGGGCGATTACCACCCAGGACATATATTTGTGTGCATGAACATGTCAGTTTGTCCTGAGTCTGGGTGTACTTATCTATGTAAGTATGTATTTAAAAAAATATTAGTATACGTAGTATATCAGTTATCTGGTTCTCAAAGTACAAGCTCTGTTTAGTTTGCGACCAGATGACCGAATGTCCTAAAATATTATTATTATAAAAAAATAGGGTTCGTTAAGCTGTTGTTCCACGGTAATCGTTTTCAAATAGTCGTTAAGCTATGTCAGAAACCTACTGGAATCCACTGGTCATACGATAAAGAGGAAGAGTGTTGCCTTATTTCACCTACGGCAGACTTTCGTACTTGATATTTATCATATGTACGGAATATAAATAAAATAAAAAAAATAAAAATGGTTTTTATTCACGTAGACTTTAAAAAAGCGCTTGTACATAGTCAGAACATGTTTGTAGTAATATAATTGTATACATTATTATTTCTAGTAACATAGATATTTATTTACACAGTGTATGAAAACATTTATAAAATTTATTTTATTATAGCAATGATATTTAGCTAGCTCGAATCGAGTTATTGTCAAGAGATTATGTTTAATTATCTAGTTTAAGTCTAATATTTTTACTACATTTTGAATATATTACACAAGTGTATGCGCATGTATATATAATATAAGTACATAATAGTAAGGTTATTTAGGTGGCACCTGTGTCACTATATAACTTTACTATTATAATTCGGTGACAAACCGTCAGGAGAAGAACTTTCAGTTTTGTGTTAAATAAAATGGCTGCATTTGGCATATCAGCAGCGGATAACCATTAGTAAGGGTGCTAATCGTGTGTCGTGATTTTACGAATAAAATTATTAAATATCAGTTTGATGTAATTTTTATACCGATAATTGAACATGTTGATCAATTTAAGAGCCTTCAATTACTATAACTAATAGCTTATTTTCCTTTAGTGCGCTAAAGTTATTGTTCAGAAGAACAGACGCCAGCACATCAAACTACCCCAATCTGTCAAATTTCTCCAATTGAAAGTAAACCTTATGCTTAAGAGATAAAGTTGAAAATCTTTAAAATATATATAGATAGCTGGATGTGCTGGCGTCTATACATTGTTTTATTGTCACTGTTTAGCCAAAAGTGATCAAACTAAGGACAAACAGGATACCAATTCCATACTAAGTGGTCAATAGGACATTCTCACTTAGAATCAAGTTTGTATGTAAACTTCGAAAATAAATGGTAATTTTTATTGAATCCTAATTAATAATATAAATTCTTAAAATTTTTTTTTTTCGCTTTCACACCTATCACCCATCATAAAACGTTGCACCTAAGTTTTCGGGGATACAGAAAAGGACATAAGGGTCTTTTCATGCAGAAAAAAGTGCTGTTCCGAACTATAAGCTCTACAATCTTATCAGCTCCGCTTCGATGGAAACCAGGCAGGTAAGGCTGCTCTAGAATGGCAAAAGATTTGAGTTCGAAAAACGAGTGTGCTTTTGACCACACGTCTGAACTAAGATTTTTAATGCAACTGTCTATGAGAGAAAGAGATAAAGAAAATGTCTGCTCACGCACCACTTTCTCTTGCCCCTACAGTAATATAGTTAACGTAACTCTTTCTATATTCACTATCTCCAGGCAGGTAAGGCTGCTCTAGAATGGCAAAAGATTTGAGTTCGAAAAACGAGTGTGCTTTTGACCACACGTCTGAACTAAGATTTTTAATGCAACTGTCTATGAGAGAAAGAGATAAAGAAAATGTCTGCTCACGCACCACTTTCTCTTGCCCCTTCAGTAATATAGTTAACGTAACTCTTTCTATATTCACTATCTCCAGGCAGGTAAGGCTGCTCTAGAATGGCAAAAGATTTGAGTTCGAAAAACGAGTGTGCTTTTGACCACACGTCTGCACTAAGATTTTTAATGCAACTGTCTATGAGAGAAAGAGATAAAGAAAATGTCTGCTCTCGCACCACTTTCTCTTGCCCCTTCAGTAATATAGTTAACGTAACTATTTCTATATTCACTATCTCCAGGCAGGTAAGGCTGCTCTAGAATGGCAAAAGATTTGAGTTACAAAAACGAGTGTGCTTTTGACCACACGTCTGAACTAAGATTTTTAATGCAACTGTCTATGGGAGAAAGAGATAAAGAAAATGTCTGTTCACGGATCACTTTCTCTTGCCCCTTCAGTAATATAGTTAACGTAACTCTTTCTATATTCACTATCTCCAGGCAGGTAAGGCTGCCGTAGAATGGCAAAAGATTTGAGTTCAAAAAACGAGTGTGCTTTTGACCACACGTCTGAACTAAGATTTTTAATGCAACTGTCTATGAGAGAAAGAGATAAAGAAAATGTCTGCTCACACACCACTTTCTCTTGCCCCTTCAGTAATATAGTTAACGTAACTCTTTCTATCTTCACTAACTTATATCTCCGTCGCAGTTTCCGTTCGCCTCGCGCGATCTCACTGTTCGTAACGCTCTCGTCACGCATTCAGCAGTTTACTCCCCCAGTCGTAGAAAAAGAAGTTTTTCTTCAAAACTCGCTCTAGGTTAATGTTCATTATTTACCATAGCTGGGGTTAAAAAAAGAAATTTGTTCGCAAAATTATATTTATGGTGTAACTTTAATAAAGATTTTTGTTTCTAGATCTAAAAGTCATCCAATTAGCCGGTGGAAGAACGGCGATCTTGTACCAGAAGCATACATTTTCATACTCTGACAAAACGAAGAGGTATCTGAGATGTTCCAAGAGGCTTCAAGCCCAGTGCAAAGCGAATATCAAATTAAACAAGACGGGCCGTATGGTGTCAGCGGATATTATTCATAATCACCCTCCGCCGAATTATATTCAGTCACCCGAGGGGGTTTATTTAAAACTCTGTTGAGTTTCTGCTAGGATATGGTCTGAGACGATTAGAACGGTTGGGCGCGTCGACTGTTTTATGTGAACGTGTGTAATTTCTACGATAACTATTATACCATTGTTCGATTACGGGCTAGCAACATAAAATTACCAACTAAGTAATCTGTGTGTGTAAAGGTTCGAACTACCAAGAGGATTCCCTTTTGGTAGTTCGAACCTTTACCGAGGAAGGTTACTATCGCTGTAGTCAATCAGGTATCAGGGAATTTCAGCAATAGGAATAAAAACTAAGGGTCATGGAGAGCGATAACGGATTGGCATACTGTCGGCCGGTGAATATAATATGTCGTGCACAGTGACACGAGAGTTTCTAATAGCCTTGACTTCAAGCTCATTACCGGTGCATTTGTTACCTACAACAAGTTTGCAAAGAGCATGAACGAATTTGAACTACCGGTTAAAACGATTCGATTTGTGCCGTGTCCAGTTCGATATTTCTCGTACCTCAGTTTCGTGTTTAGTGAACTTAATTATAATTAATCCGTTTTTTTTGCGAGTGAATAGTGAGAAAGAGGTTTAACAGGTTAGTCTCAACTCAAAAATATCTCGTCCTATCATCTACTCACCCCCGCTACCTTCGTTCGTGAGCATGGCGCTTACCACAGTGTGTAAATTACGATATTTACACACTGTGGTAAGCGACATAATGAGTCGTTATAAATAAAAATATTGTAAATGGATGATTTTAATAACACTTCAATAAATTGCTGTTTATAATCTTAAGTTAGTGGACTAGTAATTATAAGATACCCACATTGTTTATGTTCCGTTCGGATTTTAGTTTACTACTAAGTATAAACAAAAGAATCGAACTATTATCGGCTATTATTTACTTTAGAAATATGAGTTAATAAAAAGTAATAATGCGCTTAGACTTGCAAGATGATTTGATCTATATTAATAGAAAAATGAATCAATTTGATCTATATTAAAAAAAAAGAAATCTAAATTTAATAGAAAATTACGTAATTACCATTGTTTTAGTTGGCATTGAAGGCTTTTGACTGTTGTGATTTATGTTGTTTATGTAGAAGCTATAAAGTGAAGCCTATTAATGTAAGTGTACGTATGCCTTTGTTTTTATCTATGGATAATTTAAACAATAAAAATAATTATCTTTATAGTAAAATATTGATTTTATAAAAAAACAACATACAAAACCAACCAAAAATCTGCCAGGACCGCTATACTACTGTATCTACTACCATACTATACATGGACACCGTAAGTATATTATTCTCTGGAATATTGTTGTCACTCCTTAGAACTTGTCACTGTTAAGTAACTAGAGTCTAGAGAAAGTAAAATTCTTGTGATTTTTCTTCAGGATACCAGCTAATACGAGGTGATAAGAAGGACGTGCTTATGTACGCTGGCTACAAATACATACAGATAAGCAAATATCGGTGGTACTGCTCTCAAAGACTGAAAGGGTGTACAGCCAGACTCACCTTGGATAAAGACAATCAGCTGATACCACATGTGGCATTACATGACCATGCTCCTCCAAAGTATGTCGTTTGCGGAGGAAGGTATGTTTTTTTGCGATAGAGCCTTTAAGGCTCCGCATAATATTTTTGTAGTATTAACGGGTCTTAATATATAAGGAGTCCTCTATGTTTCTTATTCATTGGTTTTGGACTTTATCACAAGTTTATAGAGTTCAAAATATGGTAGCCACTAGATTCCCTCTGCTTGGAAAGGGGTTAAATAGGAGGTATAATAAAATAGTAAATAATAAGTGTCGTTGAATCTACTTTGTTAGAACCGTTTTCGAGAACATATTGTTTATTATATTGTAATATAATATTATAAATCCTAAATAAGAACAATACCACACGTTTTTCTTTTATTACCTCTCAATTCTAAAACATGTCGTGTCTATGTTTCTCAGTTAGTACGGAGAGTATAATTATTTCCAAAAGGATATTAAATAAATAATTGGACTTACTTAACTTTATTTTACAAATGTCTTTCATTAATTACTAGTGCTTAGAAATAAATAGTAAGAAGGGAAAAAGTATTTAAGTTTGTATTAATCAGATTGTTTCCTAAGTCTATAATTACTTAAAATCATTTGAGATATTTCATAAGCCTTCTATTTTTTAAACTTTCCAGAGGATACTAAAAAGTTGTTGTTTTGAAAAAGCTAAAAGCTGATGAACGCTCAATGTATTTTAGTGTTTTCCACTCCTACGTATTAAATTCATTTTTAATGACAGGATACATTCTACAGTCTATTATTTTATCAGTTTTAAACAAAGACTGATTAAAGTAAAATACCCTAGCTGGACGTAGCTAAAAATATAATCTTAATTTAACATGTACTACGAAATCAGATATACTTAAAAAAAATGCTTAATTACTACTTTTTATAAAACACTTTACTATTTATTGCATGTATGGTTTTTTACAGATTACTTGTTCATACCAGGACAGAAGAAGAACTTGCTCATGTACGCCGGATACAAATATGTACAACTCAGCAAATACCGCTGGTACTGCTCCCAAAGACTGAAAGGTTGTTTAGCAAGGGTGAGCTTGGATAAAAACCAAAAGTTGTTATCCAACGAAATTGAACATAACCATAATCCTCCAAAGTACGTGATTAACAAAGGAAATTATATTTTTATGCGATAGACCCCTTATTGACCAATAGTAACATGTCTCTGCTCAAATTATGGAGTCGCTTAATCTCATTAAGCTATGTAGTATAGAGACCGTCAACCTATCTTCGCCTTTAGTGCAGTCAATGTTATTTCGGTTTCAGCTTGGCTTTCTTCTATCCCTTATGAAGTTACTATAAGACGTTAAATGAAGAACTTTCCCATAAATATAATACAACCTTCAAAGAAATTGATATCTTTTCTTGTTTAAAAAAACATATAAATCTCAAATTATAAGCACTATAAAAGACAAGACTAAGATCTAATAATCCTATTTGAATTTGTAATGTATGTTTTACTTTAGAATGTATATAAATAAATCAAAATAAACTATGTTTACTTACAACATTATATTTAACTTTAAAATCGTTGGGTGGACATGGATGTATGGTACTTCATTTCTCGCAATGAATACTTATTCAAGACTACTGCAAATATTAGTATGCAGTATTCTTGATGCAGATCTCACCACATCAATGTCTGATAAATAATTAGTGTTAGCATTATATTTTTTGTCCGTTTATTAGCCACTTTACTTTACTTTTAATGTTTACTTTTTTGTTATACTCAGGAAAACCTGTCATTGACTTTCCCTTTATATTGTATCCAATAATTTGTGTTATTAACTGTGTCGCTGTTGGTTTTCTTAATAAATAACCGTTAGGATTCTTATTAGATTTCTACATAGAATGGCAATTTCATGTTGCTTAGGTTTATTTAATTTAATGTAGTCTAGTTTAATGACTTATAGAACACACATAGGGTCTGAAAAAGTAGATCATAGATTTGCAGCAATGTCACTAAATAAGTGTTTTAATGATTTTAAACATCAATAAATACATTTAATCATAAATGAGTTGTCACAAATAATTAGATATTTGTAAAATACTGGAGAACACTGAGTTTTATTTAATCATGCCGTAAAATATTTTTTAACATCCATAGAATATACTTTGAATTGTTTTAATATTAAAAACCATTAGAAATTTAGGATGCCACTAATAAGTGTTGAGCTTGGCAAACCGCTGGATGTGGGTAGCCCAAGACCGACTATTACGGAGATCCTTAAAACGACTACAAAGGGGGATCCCTTTGTACATCACTGGAATTTTACCTGCAATGACGAACTGAAGTTTTTAAATTAACTGCATTGTATATAAATTGTAATAGAGAATAATAATGATCCTTCATAATCCTCTGTCCCCGTCCTATCTGCGTGAGCGGTTTTCTTATAAATCTCCAACCGATGCTCTTTGCAGATGTCACCTGAAATCCGTCCTAAAACTCCCCATCCATAAAACTGATTTTTATTCCTACTCCTTTACTGTTCATGCAGCCAGACTGTGTAACTCTCTACCGCCAAATATATGAAACAGCAAAACCATTCTCACTTTCAAAAGACAAGTGAAGAAGCACTATCTTTCAATTTCATCCTCATAGAATGTATTAGTATTTAGTATATTATTAACTTTAAATTGGATATAATATTTATATATATGTATTTAAGTATTTATGTAATTATTAGTATGTATGTGTATTATAAACCTACATTATGGTTTTCAAAATTTTCTCCTGTCGCGGGTCTGCTGGAAGAAATTTCTTGTGAAATAAGCAGTACCTTCGTACTCATCATTTCTTCGTACTTGTATCAATTTATAGTCTGTTTTGTGTGTACAAAGCATTAATAAATAAAAAAACAAAAAAAAATAATTCAAAATAAATTTTCAACTTCAAATTGTATTGTAACTTTGCTATAGAGGTACCTAAACAAAAAATATATTTGTATTTGATAGAATATTACCGTATGTGTCTCTTTTTTATGCTGGATGGGTTTGCGCTTGACCACGATCTAACCTGATAGTAAGTGAAGATGTCGTCGGAGGTGGACCGCGCGTACCCATAAGATGACTGTTCACTCTAGCCTTATTTATTAACCCATGTTGTATGGGTATGGAAACACGTCGTTCGGGAGGGTGTTCTACTGCTTAGCTGTGCGTATGATTAAAGAGGAAGCAAAGCGTTTCGTACGGCATAATGGGATGTCAACAACAAAGCGGTGGAGACCGAGCTAAATTAACTTTTTAAACCAAACCACTCTAAAAGCTTGATGATCTAAAAGGCGACTCGTAACTCCCATAAAAACCGCTATGGTTTCCCATGAGCAGTAACCAAAACTTATAAAATTCCACTACACTCGGCGCTAAAATTAAAATTTGAATTTAATGAATGTTGTTTTCTTTTCCAGAATACACGCTTATACCAGGTTACAAAATGAAAATGCTTATGTATTCTGAATACAAATTTATCCAGCGCAGCAAACACCGCTGGTACTGCGCTCAAAACCAGAAAGGTTGTTTAGCAAGGATAAGTCTTTATGATGACAATCGGCTTGTGCCAGAAATGGTAGAACATAATCATGATCCACCTAAATACGTTTTCAAGAACGCGAAATACATTTTCTTACGATATATAAATCAGTGCACCCCTCTGAATTACAGCTACAGTTGCCCAATCTCAATGGAAACTACATATATCGCTCTTGAGAGGAAAAGTTGACTAAGCGCCAAAACGAACCAAATTCAGTTCTATACATAGTTCGAATCGTCTGATTTTTCTGCGACCTTTTGGTCTAACTCACGCCTTCCTACAATTACGTTTTAAGTTGCTTCTGCATTTTGGACTTTACAGGTTATAATTATTTGTTTAGTTACCGACTGAATTTAAAAAACATTAAACTTTGAACTCAATGTCGTTTAGTCAACTTTTCCATTCAAGCGTTGATATGTATGCGAAGGAGGTACTCTCTTTTCGTACATTCTCTTGACCTTTTGACCGCTACAGTCGTGTATACAGAGCTGTGGCCCGAACCCCATAAGTGTGGCCCGAACCCCATAAGTGTGGCCTCAGGTATTTGTCGCTAAAGAGAACTACTAGTTTAGTTTTAAGTCACTGTAGGTATTAAAATATATAAGAACCTAATCTGTATGTGTATTTATTTTTTAGTTTAGTAAATTGTTCTCGTATAAGTAGGTATTTGTTTATACTTATGACATAGATTGATATTAGATTGACCCATATTGGGAAGTGTCACGCTCAAACCTAAGAGGTTTAAGTGACACTATAAGTATTTAAATATTCTGAAATGTAATGTGTTTTTGATAATTAAAAAAAAAAAGTTATGATATTTCTGCGTTCGACAACTGCTTTAATTTTTTGTATAATAGAACTAAATTTTTCGCTTAGTCAACTTTTCCATTCAAGCGTTGATATGTATGCGAAGGAGGTACTCTCTTTTCGTACATTCTCTTGACCTTTTGACCGCTACAGTCGTGTATACAGAGCTGTGGCCCGAACCCCATAAGTGTGGCCCGAACCCCATAAGTGTGGCCTCAGGTATTTGTCGCTAAAGAGAACTACTAGTTTAGTTTTAAGTCACTGTAGGTATTAAAATATATAAGAACCTAATCTGTATGTGTATTTATTTTTTAGTTTAGTAAATTGTTCTCGTATAAGTAGGTATTTGTTTATACTTATGACATAGATTGATATTAGATTGACCCATATTGGGAAGTGTCACGCTAAAACCTAAGAGGTTTAAGTGACACTATAAGTATTTAAATATTCTGAAATGTAATGTGTTTTTGATAATTAAAAAAAAAAAGTTATGATATTTCTGCGTTCGACAACTGCTTTAATTTTTTGTATAATAGTACTAAATTTTTCGCTTAGTCAACTTTTCCATTCAAGCGTTGATATGTATGCGAAGGAGGTACTCTCTTTTCGTACATTCTCTTGACCTTTTGACCGCTACAGTCGTGTATACAGAGCTGTGGCCCGAACCCCATAAGTGTGGCCCGAACCCCATAAGTGTGGCCTCAGGTATTTGTCGCTAAAGAGAACTACTAGTTTAGTTTTAAGTCACTGTAGGTATTAAAATATATAAGAACCTAATCTGTATGTGTATTTATTTTTTAGTTTAGTAAATTGTTCTCGTATAAGTAGGTATTTGTTTATACTTATGACATAGATTGATATTAGATTGACCCATATTGGGAAGTGTCACGCTCAAACCTTAGAGGTTTAAGTGACACTATAAGTATTTAAATATTCTGAAATGTAATGTGTTTTTGATAATTAAAAAAAAAAAGTTATGATATTTCTGCGTTCGACAACTGCTTTAATTTTTTGTATAATAGTACTAAATTTTTAAATAGTAGCTAAATAATATGATATTTATTTAATTACTTCTCAACATTATATTATTAATCAGACCGCACGGACGGACTAGTTCAAATATCTAATTACCTTAATCCTACTAATATATATGTGAATGGGGAAGTTTGTAAGTATGGATGTATGGATTTTTGTTATTTTTTCTCGCAAAAACTACCGAAGGAAATTTGTAGTAACATAGCTTATATATCCGAATAACACAGCTATTATTTATAAAGTTAGACGCGGGTAAAACCGCGGGGCACGGCCAGTAATGTATATAACTAAATGTATGTGATACATTTTGAGTTAAATGCTCTCACCGGTCCGTAAGTGATCGCCGAGGTTAAGCAACTAGGCTCGCAGTCAGTCCATAGATGGGTGACCGCCAAAGCGGTTTCATTTCTGAGCATCTTCATGCTTCGGAGGGCACGTTAAGCTATCGGTTGCGGTTGTAGTCATTCGACAACAGTCGTTAAGCCATGTCAGAGGTCTATTGGGCGGCTTGAACAACTCTAAGGGTAACCGCTGCCCATACGATAAGTAAGTATTATGAGTATATAAATATTAGTAAAAATACGGACGGTTCGCTGTTTGATAACCAATTTACGTGCTTATTTATATTTTTAATATAGTTCATTATGTTTAGTATAACCTAAAACTGTTAGCTGGCCCAAGATATTTATTTAAAATGTCAATAAATTATTTTAGTCGATAGGTTAAACGGTTACTTTCTAATAGTTCATTTAAGAATTCAAATAAATAATTATTTATTTTTCTATTCCGGCATAGGTATCTATCAAAATAAAATGTTTCAAAATTGTGAATTTGAGCGTCTTTTGAATATTTTCGTATAGCATTAAAATAAGTTAAATCAGTACCCTAAGTAATACAGAGTTAAGACTAGACGGCTTGAGCCCACGATCTGCTCGAACCAGTTGTCCGGACAAGCAGTGAATACTCTAAGGGCGTATGCACACCACGTTTTTTAGATGAATCACGAAGACGCCGTTGACTCGCGTTTGTAGCGATACGGACGCGCATTAGCATCGCGTTTGTATCGATACAAACAACAAAAAACTGCTCTGTAGGATAAAAGTGCGTTTAAAAACAAGTGGTGTGCACAGGCTCTAACTGCTAATTGTAAACGTCAAATAAAAAAACAGTCTATTACTGGATGAAGTCTGCACTACATATTTATAAAACCCACTTGTAAACTTCTCCTTTGTATTGTATCTTTTAAATGTTCGTAGAAATAAAGGACGTTTTTAATGTATCGTGTTTTTACCTAATTTAATGGTAAACCACGGTAAAAACTTACAGTTTAAATTGTCTTTGGTTTTGACGCCATTGAAACAATTTATAAAAATGTATTAATCTTTTATTTTTGCAGCATATTATCCCGCTACTGCAATCGACAATAGTGTACAAATCCCAACAGCGTCAGATTACACATTCATACCGGGATATAAAAACAAACTTCTGATGTACGCCGGTTACAAATACGCTCAAGTCAGTAAGTATCGATGGTACTGCGCGCGGAGACAGAAAGGATGTCAAGCTAAAATAAGCTTTGATGATGACAATAGACTGATACCAGTCCACGTGATTCATGATCATGACCCGCCCACTTACAGGATATTTTCTTAATTTAAAGAGCTACGCTGAAGGATACTAAGCGGCTACGAACACCAGGAGTGTACAAATTGAATTGTAGTTGCGACAGTTCATTCATACTAGTCCCTCACTTTTACCCACCACTGCAACTACTGTAAGCTAGGATCAACAGTGGCACACAATGAAATGACACTGAGGCATGTCCCAGGGAATCGCTTTAACTGTCTTGGATCCCGTAACGAATTTAATCAGAAAGAAATAAGAAGGAGTTAGAAAGTGAATAGTTCCACTTCCCTCCAGAGCAAAGCGGGATACAGAATGATATAAAGAGGCTGTTCTTTATAGGTCTGATAAGCGGACCATCGCGGACAGAGTCAAAGAACATGTCGTAGCGAAAAACAAACGCCAGACTAGCAATTCAGGAGTGTCCTAGCATTTATTATTGTATGTGATCAACCACAAGCACTTTCTACCGAGCGCCTCTGCCTCACGGGGTGCGCGAAGCAAATCAAATTATGAAGTAAACAAATTTTAATCGGGAAGACAGCTTCAAATTATCGTCAGTTCAGTGGTTAAACATTTAACATCTCACTATGTGCAATCGGTCGGTCTATTTGCAGCGTGTAAATGGTATGTGTATTTATCTGAGTGTGATAGACGATACAGTGAGGGTAGATCAAAAACTCAACGACCAACGCCCGTAAATAATGATGTATAGTTATATTATGACTGCACGTGTGGCACAGTCGCCTCGCTGCTTCGTGTCGCGGGTTCGAGTCCCGCGCCGGACAACTATTTGTGTGACCCATATATAGTTGTTCTGAGTCTGGATGTAATTTGTGTCCGTCTATTATATGTTTGTAAAGTACCCCGCGACACAGAGATTATATTCCGTGGAGCGGGCGTTGTATTTTTATAAAAAAAATTATAAAAGAACTTTAAAAATATCATAAAGTTCATAGGTACCGGTATACATAAACAAACAACTATTGTAAAAATACCTACAAATACGCCCAAGTAACTATTGGTTCTGTATCGTCGCGATAGCAAAAAAAAATGTCCAGCTATGAGCTTTGATGATAACATCGGCCTGGTACCAGTTCAGATAATTCATGAAAATAACCCACCTACTTATAGGATGTCTATCAGATCGTGTAAAAATACTTCTCCCAATTAGAAGTTCATAACAGGGTGCAAAATCTAAATTTTCATGTATGTTACCTACAAATACGTAATGGGGAACCAATAGTGCAGTGCGTAAAGTCGAAAATAAGATTGATGTTAATAACCGATTGAAACCAGTCCAGGATTCAGTGGATGGGTTGACAGTGACGTTTCGTGTCTCCTCCAAAATCCAATTCACCTCAAATAATACTGCGCTCGAATACAAAAAGATTGCGCAGCGAAAAGATTCAAGAAGACAACCAACTGGTATTTAGTGCATAGTTCAGGTAAATCAAGAGGATTAAGAGGATCACTAAACTACCTCTACATTCAGGTTATTTATCCAATCTTGTTTTATGTGTACTATGAAGAATGATCTGATTTCATATTTTAGACGTTAAACAAAAGTCTACGCCTGCTCTAACTAAAAACCTCTACTCGTCTTCACCTGGAGATTTCATTCAATTTCAGATTTATTATCAACTTAATAAAATAATTGTGGAACTTCTTTGTATTTATTGACTGCTCTACAAAATATTGTTTCTTTACAAAAGAAAACCATTTCTTTTATTAAAAATGATTTAGCAGTTTTATTTAAATTAAATTTATTGTTTTATATTTACAAAAAAATGTATAAGAATTTATAGAAGAAGATATCTGTTAATATAATATTGATATATGTCGTATTTTATTTTCATTTGGCGCCTGTTTATCAACATTTTGTTAGTATATTACTGTAATCGCTTGAAATCCTAGAACTGCCTTTAAAATATTTTGGGCATTTCTTACTCAATGTAATCATCATGTCAGCCGAATGACGTCCACCGCTGGACAAGAGCCTCCCCCGAGAATGGTGGCATTTGCCATAATTGCCTCGCTTGGCTAACGGGTTGGCGATCGCATTAAAATGGTCAAAGTACGCAGAAGAACACTGCTGACCGTTCTCTGGTATATATTCCCTCGCCTCGGGACGACTCCTACGACTCCACAGTATGAGATGGGTCGGCGATATTTTTCTTGTCAGCTATACAGCCAATGTAATGTAAAGGTTATGGACATAATAGATAAACTGTAACGAAATGGTGTAATGGTTTTTTAAAAGCTACTATTGGTTTCTGAGCGTCTGCGTGCTTCGGAGGGCACGTTAAGCTGTCGGTCTCGGTTGTAGTCATTAGACAACAGTCGTTAAGCCATGTCAGAGGCCTAATGGGCGGCTTGAACAACTCTGACACTAGGGTAACCACTGCCCATACGATAAGTAAATAAGTAATGCTACTATTACTTCTGTTGATGTGAGTTGTCTAAACGTTTGAGTTCTTGCTTGTTACATGTGCACGAAATCGAACTTAATTTATAATTGATTCATAAGTTTGAATATGTGTTGCTCATTGACCGGAATAAAATAGAAGTTAGGCAATATGTATGTATTACAGGCAATGTGCATCTAAGGATGAGTTGGCGTGAAAGCATAAATGTAAAGTGTAATAATTGTAAGCTGGACAATCGTCCAGCAGTGGACGTCTTTCTTTCAACTGATATCAATGGGTTATGGCTTTAACATATAAACCCATAAAGTCACCCCAGTTGTCATGCCGTGACATAAATTTGACGTACTCTAGTCCTTAGTATAAACTGTTCATAACATGGAATTATGATACTAGAATCGGACTCCGAGAAAAGGCCTAAACCTCCGATTTTAAAGGATATAATGAAGGATTATTTAAGCTTTAAAAATATTTGTATAAATAGTTTTAAAAACTACTAAAACTAATTTAAAATTCACTTACTATCCACTTATTTGATTGTTTTTTTTTTCCAGAATACACACTCATACCAGGGCGCAAAAAAAATATGCTCATGTACAAAGGATATACTTTTGTTCAGATGACCAGCAAGTACCGTTGGTATTGTTCTAGAAGGTTAAGAGGCTGCAGGGGAAGAGTGACCTTTGACAAAGATAATAAGTTGTTATCAGGAGAGGCTGAACATGATCATGAACCGCCAAAATACGTAGTCACTGCCAGTGGTGACTATATATTGGTTGGTTAAGAATTTATAACTGTATTTTCTTTGGTTTTTCTGCTCCGGATTTATAAAAAAATTGAACTTTTATTCAAATCACTACGAAGTACCCTTTGTATAGTTTTAGAAGGTTAAGATGCTAGTGCATAGTCGCGTTCGATAAAAATTAAGACTGATCTCAAGAGAAGCGATACTTGAGTGTCCAAAATACATAGTCACTGCTAGTGGTGACTATATATTGGTTGGTTAAGTGTTATGTTCATGCCCGCTTGAGTATGTTTCGCCGGACCATCTCAACTGGGCCGTGTTGAAACCGGTAGTAGATGAACCTGCTGAGTTTGTTTCGCTGGGTCTTCTCAGTTGGGGCGCATTGGATCCGGTGGTAGCATTACAGCGCGACCGTCGTTTTAAACACAAGGTCCGTTATAATAATAATACTGAATTCATTACTTAATATGAGCGATTCTCAAAAAAATTGTACCATTTCTCAGAAATTATGCTGAAATTAAAATATTGAAATATACTTGATTTCTTTATTTTAGGCTATGGGTAAATACTTAAAGATTAGTAATATAAGGTTTGTTTTGAGATTTAAAACGCAAATAAATAGCAAAATCGATAAAAACAGACCCAAGGTAGAGAAAAAATCTTATTTGGTTACCTTCATTCGTTTACGTAAATTTAATGTAGAAATCAATTACCGGAATATTGATTGAATTAAATGTGATAATAAAACAACATTCTACTTGTTTTTCGGTCAATCACTCTATATTAATATGCAAATCTTAAATTAAAGGCGGTATTATTTCCTTTACGTTACTATTCGGTCACAACTCTTGTTTAACTTTACATTATTGACCCTACTTTATTTTGTATTAAACTTGTGTATATATACATAATGCAAAAACTAACCATATATTTTAGTTTTTATCACAAAAACGTATTTATGTTAAAAATATATAAATAAATAAAAGAAATATGCGTCTGCTTCTATGGGACAGTAACAAAAATAGAAATCTGGAAACAAAATAGGCTTATTTTATTCTTTCTAAGTTCTTTTTTCTCTGCTATTCAATCTTTTCAGGGGTTTCTTGTAATCTTTCCCAGTACCGCCTCATTTTTTCAAAAAAATAGTCTTAACTCCCAGGGACTTACAGCTAAAAAGCTATCTAAGTGGCCGTGTGCAGGAAATAGTATGGTTATAATTCATGACTAATGTTATTCTTAAAAAACAGCTTTATATCAAAACGACAGAAAATAAATGCACCAAGCTCCCATTCATTTTCGCACATTACTATAAATGTATTAAATATAATATTTAATTTTATTAAAACTGATAAAATTACATCGCCATAATTATACTCAAAATCAGGCGGTCAATACTCTGCCTAACAATTTCCTATTTTGTTATTCACTTTTCCATTTATACGTTACCACTCAAGAGTAACAAAAAAAGAGGTAACGAATTAAGGTTACAAAAATTATTAAAATTGTTTACGCGCACAACTCTAGCTAGTACTCGTTTATGATTTGACTTTCAAAATCAAGATTAAGACCTTTAATGGTACTCGAGAAGAAATAAAATATAAAATTGGAGGTTAGCTCTGATTGTTGGGTAACAAAGTTAGGATTTTTTTCGGAGCAGCAACCAGGGGGACAACATTCAATGTTCCCGCACGGCACGCAAAATAAATATCTAAACTTAAACAAGATGAATGCCGATCTTGCTAATGCTAAAACATATTTATACCAAATCGGCGGTGATATTTTCCAAAATTACGGTCACAAAAGAAGAAAACTAAAAAGGAACTTTTTATACGATACAATAAAATAATTATTTATTAAATATATTTGTTCTATAGGACTAAAGATTTATTCATAAATTAATTGGGGTCTTTTATTTCGTTATGAATACATTTAAGTGATTCTAGAATATCCGGAAGTTTACTCAGTACAATCGATCGTTTGGGACGGTATGAAATTGGGACACTTCACTTTTCATACAACTAAATTAAACCGATTTTTAAAATATTTTTATATTTTATAAATTCTTATTGTATTTATAAATTTTTCATTTTTTTTACTTAGAACAATTAACTTACTAATTATATAATTTAATAGAAACTAGTAATGATCTATTTTATGTATAGAAAAACAAAATTGAAAATATGGGACAGCGAATAAGATAGGTAGTACAATTTTTTTGATAAATGCTCATATAGACAGAAACATTCAGACAATATGTAGTAAAATATAAATTTCAATCATTAAACCTAAACATAATCTCCTTGACAACAACTTAATACAAGCTAGCTAAATATCACTACTATAATAAAATAAATTGTATAAATGTTTTAACATTCCGTGTACCTAAATATCTGTAATATGCAACTAGAAATAATAACTGTATTACTACAAACATGTTCTGACTATTTACAAGCGCTTTTTTAAAGTCTACGTGAATAAAAACCTTTTTTATTTTTATTTATTTAAGAATTTAAAAATATATTTTTTTATATACTGCTCTGAATTTATAAAAAATAAACTTTTGTTCAAGTTACTAGGAATTACCGTTTGTATTGTTCTAGAAGGTTAAGGTGCTATTGCATAGTGGCGTTCGACATAAATTAAAACTGATATCAAGAGATGCGGTACTTGAGTCTCCAAATACATAGTCACTGCTAGTGGTAACTATATATTGGTTGGTTAAGAATTTAAAACTATACTATGTTTTATTTTTCTGCTTCGAATTTATAAAAAAATAAACTTTTGTTCAAATTACTAGGAGGTACCCTTTGTTTAGTTCTAGAAGGTTAAGGTGCTAGTGCATAGTGGCGGTCGATATAAATTAAGACTGATATCAAGAGAAGCGGTCCTCGAGTCGCCAAAATACATAGTCACTGCCAGTGGTGACTATATATTGGTTGGTTAAATATTTATGAATATACATACTTTTATTTGTTTTTTACTCAAGTCCAAAAAATAATACTTTTGTTCAACTAACTAGCTAGTACCGTTTGTAGAGTTCTAGTAGGTTAAGAGGTTGGAAGGTAAGAAGGAATTTTGGCATAAATAATAAATAGGCTGATAGCAGGAGAGGCGGAAACCAAAATATATAGTAACTTCTAATAGTGACTACATATTGGGTGGTCAAGCATATAAGAATATAGTTTCTTTTTTTTTTCTTCTGCTCAGCATTCATAAGAAACGTTTTGTTCAAATGACAAGCAAGTACCGTTCGTATAATTCTAGTTTAAGATGTAAGGAAATAGTGGCATTAGACATCAATTAAGATCTATCTAGAGAAGCCGTAATTGATCTTGAGTCTCCAAAATATATCGTCACTGCTAGTGGTCACTATATATTGGTTGGTTAAGAATACACATATAAATACTTTTATTTGTTTTTTTCTTCTCAGAATTAATACAAAAAAAAAAAATACTTTTATTCAAATATCTAGCGAGTACTGTTTGAAGAGTTCTAGTAGGTTAAAAATTGGAAGGTAACAGTGAATTGTGACATAAATAATAGGGTTATAGCGACACATGATCATGAATCTCCATAATTTTACTGCTAGTGGTGACTATATATTGATTGGTTAAGGGTTTATAAATATATATACTTTCATTTGTTTTTCTACTCATAATATAGTTCTAGAAGGTTATTGGGTTGGAAAGTAAGAGTGAATTATGACATTAGCACATGATCATGAGCCTCCAAAATACATCGTCACTGCTAATGGTGAGTAATTGGTTGGTTAAGGATTTAAGAATAAAAAAAAAACAAAAACTTAACTCATATAGATGTTGTCTTATGATACAATATGCTAATTGTAATTTAATGTTTAGTTTTTATTATGCTAATTACTGCATTAAAAACATACACAACATATATTTTTTTTATATAATCCTATCAAATAACGGAGAAATCCCGTAATATATACATATAAAAATATCATGCATCCGAATTGATGAATTCCACTTATTTTTAAGTATCAAAAACAGAAGATTACATCGTGCCCTTAATTTCCAAAGGGGTGGGGGGGGGGGGGGGTTTGCATGAAGCATTGTGATTGGTACAACTTATCACGACAATGATAGCGCTGCATGTCCGTTTGTAAACTTACTCCTAAAGACCCCAATTTCACATGTACGGAACTCTGAAATGCACAAATATAACTTATAATATTAATCAGACTTCGTTACTTAATCAGACTGTTTCTAGGAGTTTGATATAGGAGCCATATTATTTTAAATAAATATAAATCTGTTAAGCATTTTTTTGCATAGATTATTTTGAAAATTTGTCACAAGAAATAATGAAATGAAATAATGAAGTTTATTCAGCACTTGGGTATTAACATACATTGTACTTTTCAAGTTCACAATGCAGTACATAAACATAGTCGAATACAGTATAAAAATCACAAAATTATAATTAGTCTATAAAAAAATAATCTATTATTTTGTAATTTAGTTGTACAATATTAAAATTAAAGAATTGAAGGCAATGAGCATTTGGCTGGCGCAGAAGGCTCTTAACCAGTAGCTTAAATTAAACGATAAATACCCGAGGCCACACTTTTGGGGTTCGGGCCACAGCTCAGGGGGGCGCTGAAGCAAAAGGACAGAATTCTAAGAGAGGGTGTGATCAGTTAGTCAGAAATATACTTACAAAATTAAAACATTTAGCTAAATATAAAAGCTGCTATATAACTAATCCCCAAAATGCTTCTTAAAGTTTTTAAACTATCGCGATTTGAACACATTATTCTCAATTGTTGCCACGGGTCTCGACGTTTCGCCATGGATTGGACCAGCCTCGGTTACGAATTTGTCTTAAATTATTATCGCGATGGAGATCTGTGTCTACAATCTGTACATATAATAAAATCGTAGGAAAGTCAAAACTGTACATTAAATATTTTTCAAAAAGGATTTCTGGGGCGTGATCTACAAATGATATCGAAGCCAAAAATATAGTTTTTAGAATTTTAGTCTGTTTATCTGTTTGTCTGTATGTATGTCCGGGCTAAACTCAAAAAGTACTGCATGGAATTACTTCAAATTTTGCATGAATATTATTAAGAGGTCGAGTCAACATATAGGGTACATATTATCACGCTATCCCTTACAGGGAAGAAGCTGTGATAATTTATATAGATTAACGCGAGTAAAACTGTGGGGCACATCTAGTACATAATAATACACTTTTTAAAGATATATATTAATTATAAAGATAAATTTAAGTGCTTGGCACTTGTCTGTGTAGTATTCTCCATTTATCCCGTTGTAGAGCCATCTCTTTAACTTCTTTATAACTGTTCACTTGTAATTTTTCTTTAAGTTGATCAGTAAACTTTCTTCTCGGTCTTCCTAAAGAAATTAAATACAAGTTGAAGTGTCTGTTTTACTCTCTCTCTCTCTCTCAAATCTTTTCATGTCACACACATACGGTCGAATTGATAACCTCTTTCTCGGCTAGGCTAGTAGGTGTCTTAGTTGATTAATAATAAGTAAACAACTATTGAAACAGTTTTCATTTTCAGATTATCAAATAATTACAATTACATCTGGCAAAAATGTAGTCATGTATAAAAACTACACCTACTCCTTCAAAGGCAGTTCCAAAACCAATGCTTATTGCTCTAAATATGTCAACATGAAATGTCAAGCTCGTCTTAAGATGGACAAGAGAGGGAATATAATCGGTTCCAACATAAATCATAATCACCCCCGTCCCATGTATTATATACATGCTAGTGGAAAATATATGAAGATAAGCTAAATATGTTCGACATCATCATGTCAGCCAAAAACGTCCACTTCTGGACAAAGGCCTTCCCCACAGCGTCATTTGGGGGATATGCTATAACCACCACGCTTGGCAGATGCTTTGGCAATAGGAGTTGTAGATCCTTAGAATGACTCTGCTGCCCGTTCTATGGCAGATCTTCCCTTAAAACAACTTCTATGCCCTCAACAGATTGAGATGAGGATGTCATAGTCCTACTCCTTTTTTTCTTTGCGTGTCCAAGGCAAACTAACAAAGTCGTTGTGGCCCAGAACGTGGCCTCACCGATTGCCCTGCTTGTAGTATTCTTAAGACACATGTGGCAGGGCAGGCTGGACAGGGTTTTAGTATTCCATTTGTGGCTATATAAGTGCTAATTTATAAATTTAGATGTAAAAGCATTACTTTTATTCGATAAGGCTCCAGAAACGTGTCTTCTTTACTATATGTTGTAATAAATTTATTATTCGCAATGAAAAGCGTAAATCTAAATTCAAAAATGGGAATTCATAAATTTAATCCTCCGTCGGGTCTCGAATCCGCCCCGTCTACCAATCCGGGGTAGACGCTCTGCAATACACAATGGCAAATCAATTTAGGATTCCCTTGCTAACACATACTTGATGTAGCAAGCAGCGAAAGGAACACCCTTTTGCAAGGGAATCCAAATTTGATTTGCCAAAGTGTACATATAGTTCAAAGCCAAGCTTAACCCTACACTTCCTTTCTTCAGCTGATTAATCACAGTTACGAAATAGTTCCTTGTTTCTTAACTGTGATTAATCAGCTGAATATAGGCTTAAGAACATGCTTTAGAGTTTAGTTCGTATAATAAAGTTTAATTCGTATTTCAGATTATCAGTTGATCACCATATCGACGGGAAAACACGTCGTTTTATACAAGAATCACACATACTCATTCAAAACGTCAGCGAAAACTCATGCATATTGTTCGAAGTACATGAAACTTAAGTGCCAGGCCCGGCTGAAGTTCAGCAAATCTGGGTATTTGCAAGAAGCCTATACTGTTCACAACCACCCCGCTCCGAGGTTTTATAGACACTTCGATGGTAGATACATGAAAATAGATTAATGTGTAAATGAATTATGATTGGTGCTGTGCTCGTCACAATCTTTATGCTAAAGCTCATGGCACATTGTGTCAGCACCGTAAAGGTACCACTCCAACGCAGCGAAAAACATGTCATTTAAATTAGCCCTTTAAATTGAAAATCGCATAATATATGTCATAATATCTATATATAAAGCCAACGGTGGGTTGTCAGCACGCTTGCCATTACCTAACAACTTCGAGTTGCGCTTAGGCTTCAAGCGTGTGGACCTTATGCTTACAGCCCTCCGACTGCGAGCCGCCCGCCATGCGCCAGCGAGCGAAAAACTTGCATCGTTGCCATAGGCAAGTCCTAGGCGTATTCAATCGCAAGTGCTATACAATGTGTGTTAATCGTGGCTACACGAAGCTTGAACATCGCTGGTGGGAGAGCCGTGCGAGCAGCTCGTGGTTAGTCCGCAAAATACATGATAGCGCCGCGCCGTGCTGTAGCTGTGCCGTTACGGTCCCGGTACAGTGTGCCATGAGCTTTATACTTTTACTTCGGGATAAAATTTCGCACGATACTGCATGTAATTGTGCGATACACATAGCTCTAAATTTTTCTAAAATTGCAAAAGACTGTGTCCCAGGAATGTACTTAGTGTCCGTATTAAGAAAATTCTTGAGTCATGGCGGGAAAAATTATTTTTCGCATGTTAAAAAAAAAAAACAAAAATATAGATAATGATACTTTACATCTTAATTACCTTGGTGTAGTGTTTTGTTGCACTAATTAAATATATTTTTTGTTGCTATAAATCAATAATAATATCTAAATTCTAATATTATATAGAATTGAGTGTATCGTATAATATTTCATTTATTATTGAATTTTGTTGCGCTTCTAATGGCATTCGAGTGGGTAATGCTTAATTATGAATTCTTAATATATACGACTCTGCCTGCCCGTGACTCAGGATTTTGTTAAGTGCTTTCGTGCCCGAACTAAGGAAATTCCTGAGTCACGGCAAAAGGAGTTCCTTAACTATGAAATAAAAATGAAACTAATTTATGATGATCATTATGGTTTTATGTTACTTTTATGTTTATTAAATTTATAATAGTTTCTAACGTCAAATATTCTAATTATGCCTAGATTTTACGTTGTTTATTTTTTCACTTAGTTTTCCTTTCAATGAATTAGTGTAGTTATGGCTTACAAGTTACTTATTATTAGTTTTACGCATACAACTCAAACCGCCATTACTTGGGAATTAAAGTTGTGACGGCTGATAGAGTTCTTGTTCATGATATGTAATAAAACGTAGGGTTTTGTGGCAATAATTAAATATTATTGTTGAAGCAATTAACGTGATGTGTTGTTGAAATTAATAATAGTTTTAAAATATTTATATTATGACGACGAAATTTGCATTTGAGCTTAGGTGTTACGTCATTAATTTTTTCTTTTTTTTGGGTTTAAATTACATTAATGCAGTTAATGTTTACTTACGAATTCTTGTATACAGGCTGGCCGAGGAGTTGACGTTCAAACGCAATATTTAGATACTTTATGATGAGGAGTATCCGAATCATCCCCATGTATGTTCTACAATTTTGCGTAGTTTTCGAGATAGGATTTTTTAATGTTTTTTTTCGTAAAGTTCACCTAACAACAGTTTCGATTGTTTTCTCGTTCTGTTGAACAATTCTGGTTCAGTTTTTCTGTGATAACTAATTAGCATAGTTGAACCTAACACCCTAAAAAGTACGGTTTCTATAATCATTGCAGAACTGACTTAGAATTTATACGAAAGTTCAAAATTAGGTTTTGAATTCAGGACTCATAAATTTTCAAATTATCAAACAAAACGCAGAATCGTAGAACATACATGGGGGTGATACGGATACCCCTCATCATAAAGTACTAAAATTTTTCGTTTGAACGTCAACTCCTCGGCCACCCTGTATAACCCTTGACAGTTTGATATCTGAGAAGCTCAAGCTATTCGGTAAACTAAGTCATAGAGCCTGTTTGTAAAATACGTGATAAAATGTATGGAAAGACAGTATTTTCTTATCTTCTACAATTCAGATTCAAGGGTAGTCTGAGCTTCTATGTTCGTTCTACTTATGTTTTACGTTGTATAAGTAGTATGGTGTGATAGTTTCTAGTTGCAATGTTTAAATCTATGGTTATTGGATAATATATTATTTGCTTATTTGTTTAAATTGTTTATAATAGTTGTGTGCATTACGTATTGTTACACTATTTTATTTTAAATAAATATTAATCAGACAATATATTATGTATTTTTAGAGTTGTGGAACACCCTCCCGAACGACGTGTTTCCAAACTCATATAACATGGGTTTATTCAAGGCTAGAGTGAACAGGCATCTTATGGGTACGCGCGGTCCACCTTCGACCACATTTTCACTTACCATCAGGTGAGATCGTGGTCAAGCGCAAACCCATCCTTTTACTTAAATTGAGGCCCGGTTATTGCGTCTTTTACAGTTCATTGTTCTGTTACAGTAACAGTTATTGTAACTGGTTGCCTTTACTGTAACTATTACTGTTACTTTTGAACCAAAGTGAATCTTATGTACAGACGCCAGCACATCAAGCTACCCCAATCTGTCAAAATTTCCCAATTGTAAGTGAACCTAATGCTTTTGTGATAAAGTTGAAAATCTATAAAAGAAATTTGACAGATTGGGATAGCTGGATGTGCTGGCGTCTGTACATTGTTATCTTTAGTGTGTGTTAAGACTGAGAGTTTACACATCAAACTTAATTGAATGTAGTGCTTTCCGCATTAAAAGAATAGAATACTCTTTATTGTACACGGTTGACGGTCACCGTAGCCTAGTTGGAAGTGCTCCTGCCTACGAAGCTGGTGGTCCTGGGTTCGAATCCCGGTAAGTGCAAATATTTGTGTGATGAGCACGAATATTTGTTTATGAGTCAAGGATATTTTCTTTGTATATAAGTATTTATCTATCTATATAAGTATGTATATCGTCGCCTGGTACCCCATAGTACAAGCTTTGCTTAGTTTGGGGCAAGGATGATCTGTGCGACATTGTCCCTAGATATTATATTATACCTACCTAGATATTATACACACTCAAACACGACAAATTCATATTCAAATTCAAATTATTTTATTCGCAAAAAATATGGGTACAGACAGGTGGATGGAGAGTCTTAAAATAAGTTCCACATATTTTGTCATACTGACATGCAAAAAATAAAAAAAACGGTTTACATAACAAGTAGTTTAGTACAATTATTTGGGTACCACTATTACATGCTATACAGTAGCTAATTATTTACATTATATTTATATTCAAAAAATTCCTTAAGATTATAAAATACATTATGTACAAGCCATGTTTTCAACACCTTCTTCATTCGAAATAATGGTAGTTCTCTGATACCTTTAAGAACATTGTTAAACACTTTTATGCACATCACAAATGAATTTCGTTGGAGTAGTGTAGTTCTGCAATATGGCACTAATAACACAATCATGTACAATGGGCGGTCTTATCGCATTAAGCGATTTCTTCCAGACAACCTTTGGACGGATAGGAGCTGTAATTATTTTGAAATAGTTGGTGTGCAACAAATGAAAAAGTAGAAACGTATAAAAAAATGAATAAACATATACATACATATATAAATAAATATATATAGATATAATAATACTATGTATAAATACAATACAGTGCATACAATATGACTTAAAAAAAATACATAAATATTATATTAGACAACTAGCTGTGCGCCGCGGTTTTACCCGCGTTAAACTTTATAAAATATGGCCTATTTGTTATCCTAACTATAAAAATTAGCCTATGTTCTTTCTCAGGGTCTAGACCATCTGTATACCAAATTTCATTCAAATCCGTTCAGTAGTTTTGGCGTGAAAGAGTAACAGACAGACAGAGTTACTTTCGCATTTATAATATTAGTTAGGATTAGGATAGGTGACTTTACAAACGTAGAAAGTCTTTAACTGCTTTATTGAAAATGGTAACCTCGACTTATAGTAAGTTCGGCTGCGACCTGAATTTCATCTTTATACAGACCCTGGAACGGAGACTTTGAAACATCTTATAGTCGAAATTAAGGAGATTCCTAATTTGATTATTAATTTTCAGCTTCCCAGTTGATGATGACGAAAATTGGCCGAAACCTGATATTATACAAAAACTAGATATATTCATTTAAAAAGTTTAACGTAACGTATTGTTCGAAACACATCTCGTTAAAATGTCAAGCGTGGATAAAGTTAGGGAAATTTGGAACTATAGTGGAAGCTAACTCTGTGCATAATCATCCACCTCCACGGTTACTTAATTCTGGGTCTGGCACGTGTGTGATGATAAGTTAGAGGGGTTTTCGTTCTCATCATCATCATCATTACAGCTAAATAAGTCCACTGCTGGACAAGCCTCCCTCAAGAATCGTCTTGGGGGGATATGCCATAATCGCCACGCTTGGCAGACGGGTTGGCGATCGCAGTAAGATGGTCATAGTACTCAGAAGGAAGCTGCTGCCCATCCTCTGGTAGATATTCCCTCGAGTCGACTTCTACGCCCCCCACGGGATGAGTTGGGGTGATGATATTCTGATTCTGATATTTGTCGCCGTCACCACACAGCACCTATTCGTTCTATATTGGCCGAAATCTATGGAGAGCCGCTTAAGACCCAGGCTGTAGTGCAAGACTATTACGTTCTCGCCTAGTCGATATCTTGTGTTTAAAATTTATATTGGTATAAGGCTTATAAGGTAATGCTTAAGGACGTTCTAGACGGTTGTAACCCAACGTTCACAACAGAGTTGACCTTGGTGGGAACTTAGTTTCCATCCGCGGATCTAACGAATCTGTCGCGATTCGTCTTCTGCCGGAAAATCACGTACTCCTATCGTGAACGGACCGTATTGTACTGTAGTAATGGCTCCCAATTTGCCCAAATTTCAAAAAGCGGGCCATGTTTTTGTAGTATTACCAATTTTGTAACATTTAATTCGTTAGCATTTTGGTCAAACTCTTTGTAACTTGGATCTATTTATATCCCAGGCCGTTTTCTTTTGACGAGCGTCTTTATATGTTTCGGACGTAATGTCTCATAGGCATGGCAAATCTCTATAGAGATCGATTAAATTATTAATTTCACATTCGCGGCTCTGGTTTGCGGACGACGTTTTGCACTCGCATACGTGCTCAGCCACTGCCTGCCACAGCGCAACTGTCCTTGGATGGATGTAATCCGCCGGCTACACGGATGGAATCCGCGCCCTTCAACCACGGATGGGAACATGCCCCCGCAATCCAAGGACGTTGAAGGTCAAATTAAAATTTGGATTACATCTGCAGTCTAGATGGATGGCAACCACCAAGGTCAGTTCTGTTGGGACGTTGAATTTCATCCGTCTAGAACATGATTAACTTAATTGTTCGATTCAACATGTGAAAGTGTGATATTCCAGAAGCTCAGTTTCAAGGGTAGTCTGAGCTATGTTTGTACCAATACCTATGATTCGCGTTGTATAAGTAGTATAGTGTGATAGTTAACAGTTGTAATGTTTATTTCTGGATTTCTTCTCCAGGTCGTCCACCTGGGCATCTAGAGAAAGCAGGTTGGCTAGGGTAGATTCCTCGCCTATATTCCGTGCCAAACACTATTTTAGAATTCCGTCTTTTTACTTCAGCGGCCCCTTGAGACATGGCCCCAACCCCGTAAGGATGCCCACATGTATTTGTCGCTTAAGTTAAGCCACTGGTTGAGAGCCTTCTGCTTTCGCCAACTTCTCGGTATCTTAAATTTTGGAACGAAGTTCCTTATCGCGCGTTGCGAAAGGGGGCTCGACGGAAAAAATTAAAACGACAAGTTGTAACGACACTTTGCTTTAGTAAGCTATTGTAAGCCGTGCGGTATGTTTCTCTCTCTGTCTCTCTCTCTCTTATAGAAAGTAATCCAGATATTTTGGTATCGTCTTTCTATTTCGCATTGAACAGTGTGGTGTCAGGTTTTTTTTTAACTTCGTTCCATCCGGGTGTCCCTTGATACCTCTCAAGTTTTTATTTAATATAATAGCAGTACTATTAAAAAATAGTAGCTAAGTAATTTAATATTGAAGTAAAACTTGTTTACGCATTCTTGACTTGGGGATTAAGCATTGAATGCGTGACGAAAAGCGTGATCGAGTGAGGCGAACGGAAGTTGAGAGGGCGAAATAAGTTATTAAGAAGAGTGAGAGACGCGAACACACTTTTCTTTCTCTTTCCCTCATAGTCCGTTACGTTTCACATTATGTAGGGGTGGGTAGGGTGGTCTCATGCACACTCGTTTTTTTTTTGTATATATTTAAGGATTTCTCATTATTTTATGTGATGAAACAGACTGCAAGTTGTTGTTACTTTAATATTGTATTTAACTATACACATGAACTGCATTGTGAGTACAAGTATATGTTTAAAAAAAATTACAATTATATTGTTTGCATTTTGTTTAAATTGTTTATCATAATTGTGTGCCTTATGTATTGCTACATTATTATATTTTAAATAAACTTGTAATCTGTTATTTTTGGCGTTCTTTCATACTGAGAACTATATAAATATATTTACCATGTATAACATAAAAAGTAAAAATATAATACCCTGGTTTGGTAGGTTTGAAACAACAAGTACCTACATTTAAAAAGCCGCCTTTTTTATTTGTATTTCAAGACAACGTCCGCACTACGGAATGTTATCCCTGTGTCGCGGGGTACTTTACAAACATATAATATACGGACACAAATTACATCCAGACTCAGAACATCTATCTGTGGGTCACACAAATAGTTGTCCGGCGCGGGACCAGAACCCGCGACACGAAGCGGCGAGGCGACTGTCTTAGCAGTAACACTTATTTACAGTAATCCCCTATCGAGCTTTGCCTCCCTGATATAGCTATCCTACTCGTACAATTTAGAAAGATGACTTCCTACTGTGAGGTTTAAAAGTATAAGTGCAATTTAAAGTATACTTCGATCTGAATTTCGTCTTTATACGGACTTAAAGAGCTCATTTGCAGCGCAACCTTCCAGAAATAAAAAAATAATCTATACATCTCCTATATAATCTATACATCTATACAAATAAATAAAATTGGAGTGTCTGTTTGTAATATTGAAATAGCCGGTTTTTACTACATAAATATGAATATATATACGGTACATACACCAAAATAACATTTTTTACAATTTTTGTCTGTCTGTCTGTCTGTTTGTTCCGGCTAATCTCTGAAACGGCTGGACCGATTTTGACGGGACTTTTATTGGCAGGTAGCTGATGTAATAAGGAGTAACTTAGGCTACTTTTATTTTTGTAAAAATATTTATTTTTGAAAAAAATCACAAAAAAAATACAAAATAAACTAATTAACACGCGGATGAAGTCGCGGGCACAGCTAGTTTATAGTAAAACTTAAGTTGCTTTTATAATTTTGTTACTTCTTTTCAGCTTACGAATCCATCATGTTAACGACTGGCCAAAACCTAATACTGTACAAAAACTACACTTATTCATTTAGAAAGGCAAATACACATGCGTATTGTTCAAAGTACATGACATTGAGATGTCAAGCGCGGATGAAGTTTGGCAAGTCAGGGACTATGCTGGAAGCTTACACCGTACATAATCATCCACCTCCCCGGCTTTATAAATCTAGCGCTGGTACTTTCGTGAGAGTAGATTAAAATTAAAGCGTCATATATCTCCCTAAAATTTTAGTCGGTACCCGAGCTCTATGAAGAGCCACTTAAGAAAAGAATTCCGCGCGCAGCTGCCTCGCATATGACTTCAAATATTTTATAGGATTGCAAAGTTGACAACTATATATCATAAAAATCTAGGTTTTCGTCTTTATTCTTGGACTACAACAAAAAAAAGGAAGTAGTCCAGAAATTATAGAACTTCATCTACTATTGAACATCATAAAATAAAAGAAACATATTTTTAAAAGTGTGTAATTATTTTATATCCTTTACCAAACTTGAGAGAGAGATATTGGTGCGCGAAAGTCTGGGTCTTAAAACAATATTACTGAAGCGGTGAAGATAAACTTTAGCATAACTTTAGCTATTCATGCAAATGTGTTAGTTAATAAATATTACATACATGTATTTTTTATTATTTACGTAATTTTAGGTTTTAAGAAGTCACAGGTAAAACTTTCACAGAAATTACAATAATAATTGGCTACATTGAAGCCCTTTTCGTAAACCCTAATTTGCGAGTATGATATGATCTTGACTGCTAATAAGTAGAGTAACTAGCTTTAATCTGTGCTGAAACTTGTAAATAAACTCTCTGAAACTACTTCAAATAAATGTTATGATTATAGTACGATTTTATTTGTTTCTCTACCCAGGTGAAACCTTAGAATTTCTACCTAGTCATCGGGGGAAGGGGCACATTCTGTTGTACAGGAATTACACATACTTCCAAATGCATAGCAGTACGAGATGGTATTGTTCTAAGAAGGCTAAAGGCTGTCCTGCCCGGGTGCTCACTACATCTGCCGGACAATTCTTGAAGATGTTGAGCGAACACACCCACGATCCACCCAAGATGTATAGATCTTCACGAGGAGTTGTATACCGTCTTAAGTAGATTTTTTGCACGTTTTCTCTTACTTAAACAGCATCTCATCAATTAATCTAATTTGAATATCATTGCAATTTTCTTTTTTTTCTCTAACAAAATTCTCATGATAAAGGCTGACCATTTTTAGGTTTTTCAATTTAAGTTATTTGCGAAGTGCTGACAGAAAATAAGCGTCGCGTCGCTCTTAACTAGAAATGCTCAACAGTTGACACCATAATTTGAACTGTATTAGCGTGTAATAAAATTCAAAAACCACTTTCACAACCAAAAACCGGCTATGTTTTGTATCACCCGTGGACAAGGTTCATTTTTGATTGTCCTACGTGAACCTATCCTTTTCATACCACAGATCATAACATATCGTATAGTGATGACAATATAATTTATAGATAATAATAACAGATGACATTTAAGTAACTTTAGTCGAGTGTTAACATGGCAATTATGTGTTGCCACCATTTCATTCTTCATCATCTTATCAGCTGAAAGAAGCTGCTGGACAAAGGCCTCCGCCAAAGGTCTACACAATTGCCGTTATTGCGTTATCCGCATCCAGCGACTTTCAGCGACCCTTACAAGATCAACGATTTCATTATTGATAATGAGGTATTCTTATAAAGTTTTATTTTATTTTTTCCCTTATGTAAAATAAAATGCAACGTAACATGTTCTGAACTTACACATTAGAGTGGTCAATATTTAAATTATTTTAAATAATATCTTTGTACAATATTTTAATACTGTAAAAGAAAACCATTTTGTTTACGACCTTTTTAATTGCTAGCAACCTTCGGCGTAATTAAAAAAAAATACATTTACGGTTGTGCCTCTCTGTTCGTTCTAGTTTTAAGTTGGCTATGTATAGGGTTACCATCCGTACGGGTTTCCCCGGATTTGTCAATAGTTTAGAGGGCGTCCGGGGAGAGTCCGGGTGGGCTTTCAGTTTTAGTCCGGTTTAAATTCTTGTCTAGTCTTGAGCCGCCGCGCAACTGGCCATTACGGCTACGGCGCAGGTTGCTCGTCGCGGTGTGGACAACCGACGAACCGACTTTTGCACTGGCAGTGTGTGGCAGGACGGTTATGACTGTTGACATGTCCAGTTTCTCGGCTCCAAAATCCGGGGTTTTAACGCGTCTTATCCCGGGAGCCAAATTTTAAAGATGTAACCCTATCTATGTAGGGCCTTGGCGTTTTTATGTACCGGCAGTTCTGTAGATAGTCTTGTCAAAATAGGTGATGAGGTGATGCTAGTCGCGCCAAGTTGTCGACTAATTATAAAAGGTTATAAGTAGACCTTGAATTGTCTTGAGTAGAAATAAAAATGACAAAGTTTTAACATTTTTTTATTTTCATCGCATGTTATGCTGTCACCAAAAACAATAAGCTGGTGGCCTTTTAATTTGTTTTTTATTTAATTAACCAAACAATGTGGTAAATTTAAAAAAGGGAAATAAATTACTGCAGCTATGTTTTTTGTTTCATTTATATTCTTTCTTATAAATAAACCAATAGCAAAATATGCACGTTTACGTAATCGTTCTAGTTATGTATTTGGTTATGTAAGCTTTGTTATTTTGTCCCTTCTGGATAATAGTGACACTAAAGTAAAACGAAAGTGTCTTGATTTGTCCAAAATATAAATTTCAGGGTTGCGTAATAATCGTGTCAAAATATTCCTCAAGGCGCTGATTCCTGAACAAATTGATGTAGTCCCTTAATTCGAGAATGTGAATTCTGAAGTTATTTACCAGGTTTTAACGTTTTCAGACAATGCTGCTATATCACTAATATTACCCGATCCTATAATACCAAAGTGCTCAAATACTATTCACAATAACACTTGAATATATATACATAATAATGTATGATAAGTTTCAAGTATTAGTTGTATCATTACATAACTAAGAAACTGCAGTATAGAAAACAAAATCTCTGTTGATATCTATCAATAGAACTGCAGTAGTCACATATATTGATGTTTAACTTACTTATATCATACCCATTTATTTTCTTCATTGTTTCTTATTCTTTTTCTTAGATGATATTCCGGAGTTCATTCGTTACTACAGGCAGTATAGGCGTGCGAATCCAGATCGATTCCTTGTGCCACCCAGTGATGCCAGCAGTGATGGAGAACCACCCCCTAGGAACCCAGCGGGAAGAGTCAGCGATATTCTCAACTCCATCGTTAATAGAAAAAGTAAATAGTATATCCAAGTAGTAGGCAACTGGAAATGTGGATGTATGTACTGTCGCGCAATTTATAAATGCAGTACAGAACATGTCGTTCACAAGTTCTTTCCTGGAACACAGGAAAGAACATGTGAACGACATGTTCTTTCCTGTGTTTATAAATAGCGCGGCAGAGTAGAGAGGTGTAGAAAAAGAGACAGCGGGATGGAAAAAAAAAGTTGTTTATGATCAAACCTGGTAAGAGAAAGTAGATGTTTTTAAAACAAAATACATAAGCATATTGAAAATAGATGAATAGAATTAGTACAGAGTTTTGTTGAAACTCAATTTTGGTGGTAAGGGAAAAGGTTAACGTCAATGTCCCTATTGGGAAGCTGTTCTTCAATTTTCTACTTTCCTGCTCTGATGAAGTTTCTTAACTCCATTGCAAATAACCATATAAAAGTATTGGGGCGTTTGGAAAAGACATCGACTAGGGAGAGAAAAAGTGTTGAGAGGGAGAGTGGGTGGGGACGAGCAGAACAGAATAAAAAGAAGGTGGAACTACTATAGCGGTATTGCGAAAAGGTGAGGAACTTCCGGTAATCAGGGGAAGAGTGAGTTTGTAGAAAACGGTAGGGATTTTGCTGATAACTGAATAGATCGCAGTGTACTTCTGTTGATAAAGATTGGCTTTGCTGTACTTTCTTAGTTTTTGTTTCTAGACTTAATTTGATTCATTAATAAATAAATATAAAATTCAAGTGTTCTTATTTTCTTGCTTTTACATGCATTTTGTTAGTAACATGTATGAATTATACGTAATATGCAATCAAATGATCTGTGCCTGTATACTAGCGACATCCCAAGTATCTTAACTACACTAATCAAACATTCATATGGCGCATTTAAAAATAATATGTATGTTGATAACCTTTCACTTCCTTCTAGAAGGGCATGCAATTGCAAGAATGGAGTGACATGTTTTCTTCACGCTGTACATAATGTAGTCTTTAAGGTACCGTTACGATAGGGCGTACATTATACAGCCTCGGCGCAAGTTTTGGAGTTTCTCTGAATCGTTTTAGTATGGGATCGTATGTATGAAATCAATGTCGGCGGCGAAATTTGCGATGGCAGAAATAGGTATCTATAATTAATCAATAAATATCTTTGGACGACTAACATACTGCCATCTGATCCCAAACGAGGGGAGCTTATACTATAGTAACTAAATAACTGATAAACATACTTATATAATTCTAAATATAAAGATATTATAGCTAAACTACGCCTAGACATGGGAGGAATAATCGTGCTCATCACACAAAGATTTGCCCTAGATGAGAATCGAACCCACGACCTCTGTCTTAGTCAGTAGATCAACAGGTCAGTCCAGAAAGTGCTTAATAAGTTAATTAAATTGAATACTCAATCAACTACAAAGTTATTACATGATAGCTTACTGTAAGTGAAATAAGGTCAATATAAAATCGAGCGTTTAAAAATGTAATGAATTGTGTATGAAACCCCCCATACCTTTGATTTCAGGAACTCACTACGAAGTTTTGCCTCTCTTGAGCGGCAGATCCTTAATAATGTATCGGAATTACACATTTTCGCATCAAGGGCCGAAACATTTGAAGTTGTACTTGTATTGCTCGAAGAGAATCACGATGAAATGTGAAGCAAAGTTGAAGTAGGACAAATATGGGAATATTGTGTTCGCCCACACGGAGCATAACCACCCACCGCCGAAATATGCGCAGGCTAAAAACGGAAGGTATTATAAAGTTGCTAGTTAACCATTTCTCTCTAATTCTATTAATAGGTGTAACTTTTGACATGCTTGTGATTATGGCTTATATATAATCAATTTGTAATAAATATGCCCAGATTACGAACTCAATCGTTTGAATCCGTTTTTAACCTTTTGAACCCTTTTTACACACCTATATAACAGAGAGGAATCAAAATAAAATGGAGAGAAATCAAAAGGCTCCTCTAAAGAAAAATCAACGTAAAATTTCTTAGATAAATGATGAACGAGTGGATTCAGCCGATTTAATTCAGCCTGCCCCTCAGGCGGTGGATAATCACAATGTATTCTTAGTTTGAAACCGAGAGTAACGGGTTACCACTACTAAAGAGATTTCTATGAAGAGCGCTATTGTCCTATTAATATTATAAATGCGAGAATTTGTGAGTATGGATGGATGTCTGGAAGTTTGATACTCTTTCACGCAAAAACTACCCAACGGATTTTGATGAAACTTGGTAGTAATATGGCTTATACATCCGAATAACACATATGCTAAGAAGATTTATCGTCGGGACTTTAAATAACTTGTAAACATTAATACTTTCAGTAGTATTTTCGTAGTAAACCAGCCTTGAGGGAGTAAATAGGTAACTATTTACTTTTTTTTAGTTTTTTCAACGACAAGTTGTGCTATTCCTGACGGTGTAGATTTTTGCAGTCTTGTCTAATGGCGTTAGATTTCGCTATGTTCGGTACATTTCCAACATTTATATTCGGTAGTTTAGTATATGTTTATTTAATTGACTTTCGGATGGTCAATTTTTACAAAAAGGTTTAAGCTTAACAACAAAACCATCGGGCATAATCGTGACACATACAAACATATTATGTCTACTTAATGCGTACAAAACCTACTATACCGCTTGCGTAATTGGTTGACTTGCTGTTGGGGTACTTACTTATTTATTTATTTTTTACAGTCGTCACTTCTAGTAGACTTCAGGCGCCTTGTTAGTTTTATAATTTTGCGCGGATGCTTCCATCATTAGTTCGTCTTCATAGAGGTTAATATTACTGTTTAATACCTCACAATTATTTTGATGAACTATGTGACAACGGTCCGTTGCGTGAATTAGCCCATATACCACCCACAATGTAAAATAAAAGCAAAGAAAAAATACGTAAGCGAAAGGCAAGAGAAGACGAAAGACCGGCCAAGTGCGAGTCGGACTCGCGCACGAAGGGTTCCGTACCATTATCTATATTCTATAGAAACAAACAAAAAATTCACGTTTGTTGTATGGGAGCCCCATTAAATATTTATTTTATTTTGTTTTTTAGTATTTGTTTTTATAGCGACAACATAATCATAAATACATCATTTGTGAAAATTTCAATCTGTCTAACTTTCACGGTTCATGAGATACAGCTTGGTGACAGACGGACAGACAGCTAAGTCTTAGTAATAGGGTCCCGTTTTACCCTTTGGATACGGAACCCTAAAAAAGAAGTCCGGAGTTTCTTTCTGACTTCCTTCTCCACCTAGGTAGTTAGAGAAAGCCTCAGGTTAGCTAGGTAGGGTTCTCACCGACGAGAATCGCATTGGGTCGCCTTTATCCCTGATCTATGATCCCTGGTCTGTAGCCCGTGCTAGTAATCACACCCTCTTGTAGAATTCGCTCTTTCTACGTCAGGGGCCTCCAGTGCTGTGGCCCGACCCCTCCAGGTATTTGTTGCTTAAGTTGAACTACTGGTTGAGAACCTTCTGCGTTCGCCAACTAAGGGTGTCATTCAAGTAGTGTACTGCATCAACCTTATCCAATTTTAATATAAGGAGATGAACTATAAAAAAACATAACTGAAGTTATGTCCTAAGGTCCACTATAAGTGCAAAGTAACTCAGAAAGAAAGAGATTGAGGGTACTTAAAACCGGGAAATGGGTTTAGTTTACTGTCAATTTTGCACAGTTTGCTGGTGCCGTTTGTCGCATAGATAATTTAATAAATTAGATGAATATCCAAAGAGGCAAAAAATCAGTAGAAATGGTGCTATCTTCTCAGCTGGAAGGCACGCTGACTGCACGTGTGGCGCAGCGGCTAAGGCAGATGCCTCGCCGCTTCGTGTCGCGGGTTCGAGTCCCACGCCGGACCACTATTTGTGTGACTCATAAATAGTTCTTCTGAGTCTGGATATAATTTGTGTCCGTCTATTGTATGTTTGTAAAGTACCGCGCGACACAGGGATTAGATTTCTTAGTGCGGGCGTTGTCTTTTGAAAAATCAAAAAAAAAATCAAGTCAATTTTACACAGTTTGTTTGTGCCGTTTGTCGTGAGAGCTTAAATAATTTATAATTAAGATGAATATACAAAGAGGCAAGAAATCAGAAGAAAAGGTGCTCTCCTCTCAGCTGGAAGGCAAGTAAGGCATTTTATCACATATTTATAATCTCATGAAACGAAAATTAATATATTATGTTATATCATTATACAGATATACTAAAATTGTTTTCTCCTTTTTAGAAAATATAAATCAAACGCCGGTTTTTAATACAGAGGAGTTAGTATACCATCCTATATACCGTCAACATCACCAGGTCAAGTCAGTACTTTAATACACTATCCTGAACTTGACTTCACTAGTGATGATTCTGTACAAGATTCAAGTTATGAATTACCAAGAATTCCAACTTTATCAAATGCAAGTACTTGTGAAGAAATTTCATTCAATCCTGATTTGTCACCAAAAGTGAGCGTACGGATAAGGGAGAATAAATTAAAACGTAACTTAGGACAGGCATACAAAACTGCAAAAGGAAAGAGTATACCAGACCGTACTATGAAAGAGCTACCTGTTTGTAGAATGAAATGTAAAGAACGTATACCATTAACAGATAGGCAGGCTATATTTACGGAATATTGGCAAACGGGGTCAAACGCAAAAAGGTCTGTGTACATGGCATCTTTAATGAAAATTGAAGATAAATCTACGCAAAGAAAACGTGCTATTGATCCAAATAAGTAAAAGTTTAGAATGAAAACATATAAGTATTTTTTTACTGTGCATGGTAAACGTGAACCCGTCTGCCGAGGATGTTTAATGAAAACGTTAGATGTAAGTGACAATTTATAAAGACAGTTGCTATGAAAAAGAGATCCATAGTGGGTACTCAAACCGCCGTCATGCGAGGGAAGACCGTTTCAAAGAATAAGATATCAGACGGAAAACGACTCGAAATTTAAAAAACATATTATATAATTTCGGTCATACGTAAGTGACTATAAAATAAACGTTGAAAATGTATTTTGTCATCTTACTTAACAATGTAATAGATATATAGTTATTTTGTCAACTGGAATAACCCCCTTCAAAAAAAGTGTAGTCAGGAATTTCACATATTGTGACTTTCATTTAAAACACGTGTCGATACTTGTTAAACATGTGACAAGTATCGCGTACTCCAAACGCGCTTACATACTTACATTTGTATATTCAAATAGCTAACCTTTTTTTAAGATACCCTTGAATTCGTGCCCAGCAACCGCGGCGGTACTATGTTGCTGTATAAGAAAAATACATACGTGCAGATGACGAGCAGAACTCGTTGGTATTGCTCTAAGAAGTTCCAGGGGTGCAAAAGTCGAGTCTTGTTGACAGAAGACGGCGAGTTTGTGGCGGAGCTTGGTCAACACAACCACCCACCTGTTAATTTTCATAGAAGAGTTTTACTAAATCTCCCTATTATGGGTGAAAAGATAGTTTAGCATACCGACGATGGTTTTTTTTAACTGATGTCTCGAGATCGACGCGGTTTATGACGACTGAATCACATCGTCGGTGATACTTCAATACTTTGTGACTAAAAATGTTTGTTATATTATAATTCTTATTGCGACTTTTAAAACACCAACAACCTCGCAGGGGTAGATAGCTAACACCATAAATAACAACTTTTGTTCTACAACTTTTGATAATTTATTAGATTTTATTTTTGTACAAAATAAGTATTAATTTCCCGCTTTAATGTTTATAACTCTACGCGCATCATAAAGATTACATGTATACCTTTGCGAGAGCGCGCGAAAGGGGTGCAGCGCTAGCGCCTTTGAACTTGGCCCATTTCTCTAGTCGCCATACTTCAGAGTAAAATCATTTTTTTATGTATGTCTCGGAGAACAAAAGTTATTGGTTTTCAGCAACAACCTCGCAAAACTACATAGCTAACAAGCTATGTAGTCTTTCGAGGTTCTCGCTGTTAGAAGTAACCTTCCAATTATTTTTAATTGCGCAGTATTTGAGTCTCAACGACAATATGGCATCATTCATTCAAATCAGCAGCATTTCCTTTTGTTTGCCAACTATTCTGGGCATAATTTCTAGTAAACACTTGCTGATTTATGGATTTTGTTGATACCGATACGAAATTGACTGAGCGTTAGCCAATATAATACGTTAATTGGCCTTGGAGACGAGGAGTGGTTTCCACGTAATATCTTAAACGGTATGTGGGTATGCTGAATCGATACGTACCGTTCTCGTACATATAGAATAATGTACAGTAGATACACAGATTATGTAATGATTATAAAATATCACACATCAAAGAAACACCATTTGACTTTTAACGTTAATTATTTTACGTTTTCAAAATGGTTACTATTTTGACTTTCTAAAAGAAAACAAAAATACCAAATAGTTACTATTTGGTATTTTTTTTTATAGTTACTATTTTAACCATCTTTCAAAAATCCAGACCACCTTTAAGGTTACTGTTTGGACTTGTAAGTGAAATTATTTTGTGGTTTTCTTTTATGTTGTAATTATATGGGCGATGCGTGGTGACGGCGAAGAATATGATCACCCCATCTAATACCGTGAGGGGTAGGAATGGTTCCGAGGGAAAACCTACCAGAGAACGAGCAGCAGCGTTATTAGTGAACTATGACCATCAAACTGCGATCTGGTGATCGCAGTTTGATGGTCATAGTTCACTAATAACGCTGCTGCTCGTTCTGATGATGGTTAAAATAGTAACCCGTCTGCCAAGCATGGCGATTATGGCATATCCCCCCATTCTTTGGGAGGCTTGTGAGCAGCAGTGGACGTAATTTGGCTGACATGATAATGATGATGATGGTATGAGGGGGCGTAGTAGTTCTATGATATGGCGTTCTATTGACTATAGCTGGGAACGATAGCTTCAATCCTCTGAAGCAAGGCGATGGTCAAAAATTAAACTACTGTTGCGGTCATAACTCTATATACTGGCCGCGACTAGATCCTTACATAACATTTAGGGGCCTATGAGAACAATTGACTATGAGTACACATGGCTACATTTTCAATATAAGCTGATCTGTCATTGTAAGGAAATTCTATACATCGCTAGATCAGCTTATACTGGAAATTTATAGCTTGATGTGTGGCCGTGTGTATAGACGCCAGCACATCAAGCTACCCCAATCTGTCAAATTTCCCCAATTGAAAGTGAACCTTATGTTTTTGTGATAAAGTTGAATATCTGTAAAAGAAATTTGACATATTGGGGTAGCTGGAGGTGCTGGCGTATATACCTCGTATGTTAATATCATAGATATATCAGAGCTCGAATATCGGCTACCTTGAGATGCATGATGCAAATTCATAATAACTATCAAATAATGTTCATAGTAATTTGTTAATGTATCAAAGTATAAATACTTACTTAATTTAAAAACTGTTAATTCTAAACGTTATCATAGTTAAAGTAATTTTAAGTCAATATAAATACTAATAAATCTCTTGTAGACAATGATATGATGACCTATTACAAATATTTTTCTAATGTGATTTTTGTTTGCTTTTGAAATAAAGTTATTTTTAGACGTCACTGAGTATTGATTTGACTTATTGAGATACATTAATATTTTAATTAAAAAATCAGGAAAATTATTTATTCGTAACGTAACTTTGTTAACTTAAAGTATTGATGATAGCTGCCTAACGAGTCAGACAAAACCTTGATCATCGACATCAAATAGTTGGCGTTTCAGCTTTCTACAGACATTTTCACGAAGAATACATGCACAACTCCTTGATCTTTTACCTTCTCCAGTCTTCCATCAGACCACTAGGTATCAAGAGGATCTCCTTCGCTCCCTTGCTCCCTTTCCAACTAAACGTATGAAGCGTTTATTTTGCACAGTCAAGCTGTGATCCCGTCCGAATAATGTGTTTCCAGTGAGTAAATAGGTATCCTATGACCACCTTACACCACATATTTAATTAGGTGATATTGTGGGCAAGGTCAAACCTATTCAATATAAAAAAGGGTATAGGTAAACCACAGGTAAAACTTATATTTTCGTTCAAGCAATTACGATTTCCAACGGATTCCGTTGGATGCGGGCAGCGCAGGACCGGCTATTGTGGAAATCCTTGGGGGAGGCTTTGTCCAGCTGTGGACGTCTTTCGGCTGATATGATGATGATAATGATGAATTACGATTTCGTTATAAAATTCTCTGATATGCTTCCACTCAATTTTTTGTAATTATATTGTATTATATATTAATTATGAATATATATTTGTGTTGCAGACTTCCTCGAATCGCTACAAACAGATCGCGGCAAAGTAATAGTCTTTAAGCGATATACGTATTGGATAAGTAGTAGTAGGTACATATTGTACTGTTCGAAGAGATTCCGTGGCAAGTGTCAAGCGAAGCTCAGAATAGACGATACAGGGAGAGTGGTGGCTCAACTAATGAACCATAATCATCCACCGCCATATTTTAAAGCGGCTCAAAACGGGATTTATGTACGCGTTTCGAAGTAGTGTTGATCGTTGACCGGCTGTTGGAAATACCTAAGAAGATAAGTAATTATGGATAAAGGGACAACGTCCTTATCAGAGAGTTCTTTATTGCTATGCGAGTATTGCTACTGCAGAGACTGTCTCGCTCTTCCCGGGTAGAAAAAAGATAACTTAATAATTTAAAGACTAAAAAATCTTATGCAAAATTCTATGACAACCATTTGCACTCATTGTGACAACCGTACAAAAATGTTACCACTGTGTACTACCACTTATAAACTGTGTTATGTAAATAAACTATTTGATTTGAAAAGACTGCCAGTTGTAACTTCCAGTTTTTTATAGCACTGTGAAGTATTTGTCATGTATTAACAGTGCACATTTATAATTTTGTTAATATAAAGATAAAGATTCATTTATTTGTATGAAACATGTGTTACATTTTTACATGTGGTGTTACAATAATAGTCGTGGTATCAACATGTCCTGCCGAATCAGGCGTACAAATGACTTAAAATTTATGTATGTAAAATAGTTTGCCGCAATTTAGAACACAATAATTTCACATTTTTGGCACAATAGACTTATCTAGTAAAAAATCATTCACACTATAGTACCCTTTTTTACTAAGTGATTCTTGAAATTTCTTTTTGAATAAGTTAACAACCTTTATAATTCGTCTTATGTAAATAAGATATGATCTCATTAATATACACTTTTCCTGTGGCCACTATAAATTGGTGAAATAAAAATATCGAAAAGGAACTAATTTATGTTATTTTTTTTTCAGAATATCTAGAACACCTGAAAACTTTTCGGGGAGTAACTATGAGGTATAGACAGTATACATTTTTCTTTCAAAAATCTAAAAATACATTGTATTGCTCCAGAAAGCTTCGCGGCAAATGTAAAGTTCAATTGAAAGCAGATAACCATGGTAGAGTATTGCTTCAAATTGGAGTCCATAATCACAAACCGCCGGTTTGTCGTCTCAGCTGTGATGGCTTGTATAACATAAGTGTATATTAACGCTTAATTGGAAAATGGTATAATAGTTACCACCCCATTTTAAACTCTATTGTGTTGTGATAAGAGTTAAACCAATGAATCATAAACATAGGATATGTCAGATTAAGGTTTACAATCACATGATGATTAATTAAAAAGAAAAAAAAAATTATGATGATTGATTAGAATCTTTGTAAGATTCATGTCTCTACTGAACAAACACCTCCATAAGACATAACTTGGGGGTATATACTATAATTTCCACGCTTGGCGAACGGGTCGCTGTAAGATGGCCAGTAGTACTCAGAAAAACGCTGCTGCCCGTTCTCAGGTAGTAGACGACTTCTCTGCCTCCCACTGGATGAGATCTAGTGGTGATATTCGTCGCCTTTTTTTGAAGTAGGTTAATTCATGGAAAATACTCTCTTGAATATTCATTTATAATACGTTGTTGAATTATAAATAGAGATTATTTTACCAATAACTTAAAAAGGGCATACAGGTATTATAAGTAATAACAGTTTATACTATGGCTAGTGAGTCAAACTAACCGGTCAACGGATAATATATAAATAATAATAATGTATAAATATAATATATAAATAATGCGAAAATATTCAACAGCGAATTAATTTTACGCCGTAAGAGCTTGCATCTTGGTTTCCAAAAACCACATAATGATTTTTGTTTAGACATGTGTGGCAATCCTACTAATATTATAAATGCGTAAGTTTGAGTATGGATGGATGTTAGGAATGTTGATGGATGTTAGGAATGTTGATGGATGTTAGGAATGTTGATGGATGTTAGGAATGTTGTTACTCTTTCAAGCAAAACCTACCGAATGGATTTTGATGAAACTTTGTAATAATATAGCTGATATATCCGAAGAACACATAGGCTATAATTTATAAAGTTTAACGGGGGTAAAACCGCCGGGCACAGCTGGTCACACTAATATAATAAAGTCATAAGGAGTGACTGTGTGAGTGTGTATGTTTGTAACTTCTTGGCGTTTAAACGGCTGGAGCGATTTCAATGAAATTTGATATGAAGTTTGCTGATACCTTGGATTAACACATAGACTATAATTTATAAAGTTTAACGCGGGTAAAACCGCGGGGCACAGCTTGTAATACATAAAAAAATTATAATCAACATGCTTCTCCGCGAACAGTATACAAATAAAACAATTAGTACAGAAGAGAAAGAAAAAGTCGTAGAATATAAGACATGACTTATTATATAGATCCAGTTTGTTTTGGATTCTTTTTAAACCCCATAACTCATAATCAATAACAGTTATACTTTCAAGCAACAATTATTTGTGATCTCATAACTTTTTCAAGTGATTGATATAAGTTGTATGATATTATATATAAGTTGTATGTTGTAATGAAAAAGGTGTATGATATTACATATATAGAAGTTGTATGTTGTAATCAAATATTAGTTGATGTTTACTCTCAAAATGAGTGCTGGGAGATTTCCTGATTGTATTTCAACTGTAATTGTAATTGTTATTCCATTTTTTACCATTACGCTTGTCATGATAAGCTATGTATGTATGTATATACTTTCTTGTAATATGATTAAGAAAGACTAGTTGATGTTTTGTTTCATAATTAATGATGAGAAATTTATTTTATAAAGTAATATCGACTACCGTTGGTTATTTCATTTCCTCTTTAGACTTTCACAGTGCTACGGGACTGAAAAGTATGTAATAGGGGATGCTTAGTAGGGTTAAATTAACGGTATAGATTAGATGAATTCGAATTTCTTAATCTTCTTTTAAATTTAATTTCGATGAATATTTATGAATACACAAGGGTTGGGTAGGGTTTCAAACCCAACGGGTAAAACGGAACCCTATTACTAAGACTTCGCTGTCTGTCTGTACGTGTGTCAACAGGCTGTATCTCATGAACCGTGATAGTTAGACAGTTGAAATTTTCACAGATGATGTTTTTTTGTTGCTGCTATAACAACAAATACTAAAAAACTAAATAAAATAAATATCCATATAACAAACGAGATTTTTTGCTATATATGATTTAATAGGAAACCTTCGTGCGCGAGTCCGACTCGCACTTGGCCAGTTTTTAGTTAGCACACTATCATGTATTAATTTTAGCTCTACAAAATTACACGCAGCTCGGTTAAATATTTGAATGCAGAACATTATAGTTTTAAAGTGTGTCTTTACACCGAACCGATATCTATAAAAGAATAGAATAGTAATTACCCTGGAACATTTATCGATTTTCCGCCAATATTTCAGCAATATTATTAATACTTAAATAAAAACTGGGAAATTAGAAATTTAATCGTTATTAGATATATGGCACCTACATCGTTCCTAAAAGTTTTTGCAAGGGAACATATTAATTTATCTACTGGTAGCTGAACGGCAGAGAGCGTACCCCTGATTGGTAGAGATTGCTCGTTCGATGATTACATGATGAGCAATCTCTACCTCGTCCTCTAAAATTAATATTTTACCTTTGCAATCCAATTAGTGCTGTGAAACTAAATTTTGTTTATTTCAGATTATGCCGAATACCTTGATACCTATCGTGGAAAGATCATAAAATACAAAGGGTATACGTTTTCCTATGGAAACGTCAAAAATACAGTACATTGCTCCAGGAAATTCAGAGGGAAATGTGAAGCTAAGTTAAAGTTAGATGATTGCGGAAGAATAATTTTTGAAGCAGGAACACATAACCACAATCCCCCATTATGTCGTTTGGGTAGAGATGGGCGATATCGATATACTACGCCTTTATAATCGTCGGAAAAGTGTTAGTGTTGTACTTCATTAAATTTAGAAAAACATTTTTTTTAATTGTGTTTTCAGTATCGCATTATAAAAGAGAAGTGACTTATTTCACTCTTTACTTCTCCTTTTTCATATACATATATACGTAATTCGTAGTTCTAAAGTAATCGAAATTCTGACACAGATATTAATTTATCTCAAAAGAAACAATTTCACTTATATGAGAAACAGGTATTAAAATAAAGTAGATTCTTAAGTTCTTCATCGGACGGTTGCTTATTACTAATTTCTATATCTCAGTAGTCTATTATATAACTAATACTAATGTAACTTGAACAAAACAATATGTTTATCTTAATCTATTTGGAATTTTACAAAAGATTAAGTTATTACAAATATTCACATTAATTAATATGCAATCTAAATATTTTACTTACTAAATGTTATCAATTTTACTTATACTACTTTATATTTATAGATCAGCCATGTTCTGCCCTTTGGGCATATTAACAATAAATTATTAATGTCAATAAATTATATAAGAACATGTTCAAATTTAATATTTTTAAGTTTTATAATACAAAAGAAAATAAGCAAGAAATTTTTACATAAATTCGATTTTAGGTATACAATAAGTCAGGACTATTGCTAGGATACTGAATGCATCATAAAGGTATGTGTTTATTACAACAGAGTTTTATCAGATAGAAAGTCTTTTATAGAATAGTTGTTCACTAGAAAATCATAAAGTTCTAAGTTTTTCTTAAATGTTTTTATTGCTGTTGTAGTTCTAATAGCCTTCAACATATGATTAAATAAATATACGTGAAGTTGATCAAGTCAAATATACGTTCATGCATAAAATGCGTCTTACTAGGAATCAGGAATCATATGCAAATATTATTGTGGTTCCGTTCACGGGTGTATATCTCTGTATTATTTTTAATAAATAATAAATGATTTTGATTTCAGAGTTGTGTTTCATTTTATTACTTACCTAAGTATTTAAAAAAGGAACTTTTAATTTCTTAAAATTAGTGTCTGAATGATTAATTATTATTTTCCTATTTGAAAATTGTATGTATTATTTTGTGTATTCATCTTTATATTTTACATATTTATTTAAACAATCATGATAAAGAATTATGATTGAGACCCATCCCAGTAGATACTTGATGGTATTCTTACACTTTATATTAATTTTACCTATATTTTCAGGATACACGGGATACATCCAATGTCTGCAGACTGCTCGTGGGAAAACTGTGAAGTTCAAACAATATACGTACTCATTTGGCTACTGCAGGAATGTTTTGTATTGTTCTAAAAGAACTCGGGGTCATTGTAAAGCTAAATTGAGGGTAGACGATCACGGTTTTGTAGTGTATGAAGATGATAACCATAATCATCGGCCCCCCGTATGCCGCAAGGCTAAGAATGGAATGTATGTGTGCGTAACTAAATAATTTAGTAGATAATATGCTTGCGTAACTTGTTAGAGTAAATAAAAAAAAAGAAAGAAATAAAGATTTATTCCCAACAACCAATGTATAATTGTGAAAGCTATATTTGATTCTTGAATTGGTGATAAATTGGTTATCGTTTTTCAATCACAATTATATTTATTAATAAATTTAAAAAAGCATGTGTATAATCTGAATATATAGCCGCCTATTATACTTGTAACAGACCGTTTCAGAATAATAATGATTGTGTGCTAGGTATTAAATTCGTTGATCTCACTAGTACTAGTCAATAATATGAAAATAACGTCTTGTGAAAGTTATATTGTATTGTAGACTAGCTGTGCCCGCGACTTCGTCCGCGTGTTAATTAGTTTATTTCGTTTTTTTTGTAAAATAAAAGACTTTTTCTAAAATAAAAGTAGCCTAAGTTACTCCTTATTACATCAGCTACCTGCCAATAAAAGTCCCGTCAAAATCGGTCCAGCCATTTCAGAGATTAGCTGGAACAAACTGACAGACAGACAGACAAAAATTGTAAAATTGTTATTTTGGTGTATGTCCCGTATGTATATTCATATGAATGTACTAAAAACCGGTTATTTCAATATTACAAACAGACACTCCAATTTTATTTATTTGTATAGGTGTATGTCCCGTATGTATATTCATATGAATGTAGTAAAAACCGGTTATTTCAATATTACAAGCAGACACTCCAATTTTATTTATTTGTATAGACTAGGATATACTAAAATCGCTATTCAATAGATACTTTAAATTATCAAAATAGTCACTCTGTTAAGATGCATTAGTTACGGTCAGTTTTAACGTACTAATATATATTACGTTAATTGTGTAATGGATATTGCAATATAAATAGTTGATCTCAAAAACTAGTCAAAAGTCGTGAAAATGTATGATTAAGAATATAATATTTTGCTTTAGAGTAGGTAATCAATTTTCATTATATTTCCCTTAGTTATCATATTAAATATATTAAGTAATCTGATTATTAGTGATTATATGTTACATCCAGTATAACCGTAGTAATAATTGTGTAGTGAGTATTGTACTATAAATCGTCGATCTCACAAGTACTAGTCAATGTTGTGAAAATATACTATTGTGAAAGTAATATTTTATTCTAGAGTAGAGTAAGTAATAAATTAATGTTAATTTCCAATAGATATTTTATAAATTTCAAATGATCTGTTTATTAGAAATATTTAGTCCACTTATCACTTCCAGTTCGTATTTATAATTCTGTACTGGGTAATAAATTGTAAATCGTCGATCTCACAAGCACTAGTCAATGTTTTGAAAATATACCATTGTGAAAGTAATATTTTATTTTAGAGTAGAGTAAGTAATGAATTGATATTAATTTCCAATAGATATTATATAAATTTCAAAGTGATCTGTTTATTAGAAATATTTAGTACACTTATCACTTCCAATTCGTATGTATAATTCTGTACTGGGTATTAAATTATAAATGGTCGATCTCACAAGCACTGGTCAATGTTTTGAAAATATACAATTGTGAAAGTAATATTTTATTTTAGAGTAGAGTAAGTAATGAATTGATATTAATTTCCAATAGATATTATATAAATTTCAAAGTGATCTGTTTATTAGTTAACACAAATAGTACACTTATAACAACTTGTTAGCATGTAATAATAGTTATGTAATGAATATTCTCATATGAATAGTCAATCTCACAAGCACTAGTAAATTTCGTCACAATGCACTATAGTGGAAATAATATGTTATTCCAGGCTACAGTGTGTATTCAATTGATATTCACTTTCCAATCTTGTCTTATCAATTGTCAACATAATCTGTCTAATAGTGAAATCATATGTGAAGTACAATTGTTAATAATATTTGTTTAATGGGTAGTAACATAAATCGTCAATGTCATTAGTAATAGTCGAATGATGTGAGAATGTAATAAGGTTACATTTATAATATATTATAGAGTAGGTAATAAATCGATGTTCGCTTTCAAATAAATATCTTATTATTTGTTTTATTATAAATTATTATAACGGTTAAATAAAACTAGGCTAGTCATAGACCATTGTGTTGCACAATTTCTTACCGGACACGGCAATTTTAAAAGCAAATTGTTTCGTTTCAAATTAGTATCTTCACCAATCTGTCTGTGCTCAACTTCCAGTAACGAATATGAACAAACCGCTCACCACATCCTGTAGGAGTGTGATCTCTAATTGAAAAGTGATTGATCAATAAGATTACTGATCGAAGCTGTTAACTCTCTCTTACATTCCGATTGGACCTACCCACTCGCCACCACCAGAGAGAGACCAGTTGAAGGGCCAATGTAGTCGACATTTCTAAATTTGCTCACAGGAGTAGAACACTGTTATGGACCTGCTATGATATCCTAAACAAATAATAAAAAAGTTAATTGCCAGAATATCGCAACTCTAGATGGTGTAAGATTTATTCTAGCCAGAAATCCCATCTTTTTAACCGGAATTTTCCCATTATGTTCATTACGCGCTGTTGGATATGTCATGACGTTGACTGATTACTATCTACTAATCGGACACAATCTCTAGTGTCGGATTACTATCCGGTCAGATTTGCTGAGAGAATAGATAGGTCCACAATTGCGGCTTGCTTGGTTCTTTACTTTCAGCCAAGATCAGCAGCCGAAATTCAGAAGGAGCAGTGTAATGTATATTATAATTGATTACCTGTGAATATTTTATGTGAATGATTTATTTATATTCCTATCTAAAATTTGTCCCCATAAAGACATCCAAGGCATACCAAACGTAGATTATTTTTTTATTTCATCCGACTACTAGGCGTCGGGAGGGTCTTCACCGCTTTGTTGTTGACATCCCATTATGCCGTACGAAGTGCTTTGCTTCCTCCTTCATGATACGCACGGCTAAACAGTGGAACACTCTCCCGAACGACGTGTTTCCAGACTCATACAACATGGGTTTATTCAAGGCTAGAGTGAATAGGCATCTTATGGGTACGCGCGGTCCACCTTCGACCACATCTTCACTTACCATCAGGTGAGATCGTGGTCAAGAGCAAACTCATCCAGCAATAAAAAAAAAGTAAGAGCAAAGGTCTTAATTTTGGAGTTACGACTTAACTCCTTAAGACCTTTGCTCTAACTTTTCCTTCTAACTAACCCGCTAATTAAACCTTATATAGTAAAACGATACGTTGTAAAATCGACGTAAATGATTAAATAACTTATTATTCGTTTGTAGATTGCATCCAGTACCTGCCAACGAATCGCGGCACAATTATTATGTACAAACAATACACTTACTCCTACCGAGGAAGTAAGAATGTTCTGTACTGTTCAAAGAAACTTCGGGGTAAATGCGGCGCGAAAGTAAAAGTGGACAATGGCTTCGTCATCTATGAAAATCTCGATCATAATCATAAGCCTCCGCGCTACACAAAGACGGAAACAGGCCTCTATGTGTGTATATATAAATGATTTTGGTAATGACGTAAATTACTGGCGCAAAAGCAAACATACTTCTCCTTACTTAATATTATATTTATCAATTACCCTCATGTAAGGCTAAGCAAATAGGCATCTGTTAAGTCAATACATGAGTGTCCACAAAAGTTAATTAATTTCACAACGACTGCTTACTTCGGAGGGAATAACTTCGGGGTAATTGAGAGTGTAAGTCAAAACTGGCACCGTATTTATAAGGTTTTTGAAGTGAAAACTTCTTTAGCGACGTTGTGCACTCTTTGGGATGGGTAAAATGTCAAACTCGCGTCAGAACACGTGACCTGATCGAATATTCGTACGACGGAGGGTCTTTCTTTTAATTCATACTGGCCGTTTATACACTCACATGACACAAATTTAGTTCTATTTTTTAAATTTGTTCACATCATAGGGAAGGAAGCAATTACTATGAGTCTTTACCGCCCAACGGTGCGAAGTAGCGTCTTCCACTCGCTACTCGGATCAAATAAACACTCCGAGTATGAGAAATGAAAAAATAGTTTTCACAAAAATAGTGCGGCAGCGCCCAAAGACTGCCCCGCATGTTTTTTGAAAGGAGAAACGGCTAAATTATATATTAAGACATCAAAAAGTAATAAAACTTACCAACATCTCTACTTTAAATGTAATGGTCTATATGTTGATTAAAAGGTTAAACAAATTACATAGTTTTATTTATGTGAAACCAAATAAAAAAAGAAAGCAAATGATAATAAATCAATTACTATAGTTTTAAGGTGTAACTTAACGATAAATTATTAGGGCATCTGAAGACAACGCTAACGCTAAGAACTAAATACATTAATACTTTATTGATTTATCTGTTCTAGTATGCACTATGGTAGTAAAATTTTATATTGGACTAGGCTGTACACACTATACTTCACAATATAACACGATATTGTGAAGTGTAGTGTCTATCCGCAGTATATTTTAATCACCTAATCAATTTCCATTTTACTCGAGATTCAAAATCATTGATATTATTTTGTCCTAACAGAATTTTTAACAATCAAAGACATGTTGTTACAGGGAAAATCGTGCTTCTAACAACTGATCGGGGGAATGTTGTAATGTACAAACAATTCACATATTCTTACTGGAGTAGCAAATACATATTATATTGCTCTAAGAGTCTACGGGGCAAGTGCACTGCTAAACTGAGGGTAGACAGAGGTGGAATCGTGATCCAAGAAGTAGGGGAACATAATCATATGCCTCCGGCTTACAAATTGACTACCTCCGGAATATATGTTTCATTAGCGGAACGTTGGACTGACGAAAAGATTTCTGCCTATTAAATATAATTCAATAGATGAGATGTTTTTTGTTCCGTTTGTTAGATGAGGTAAAACGTGCACTAAGTTTTGTGCCTCAGAACATTTTACACAAGAGGAGTTTTAACCATCCACAGAAAGACGGGGGTAGTAGGTGGTGTACAGGACAAAAGATACCTGAATATACCGAAGGTACATACATTCAATGGCAGGAAATGTAAATTAATATTACACAGTTAATAAAATAGTATTATTAAGTATAAATATATAAATAAATACACATGATGGCATTCCTGTTAGCTCACTTAGCGTGTTGACAGATAATGTTCTTTTAAGAGCTTTTTAAATACAATAACTGACTTAGCCCCGACACAGGCAACAGCGACAAAGGCATTTCACAGACGAGCAGTTTACATTTAGTGTTACGGTAAAGTATTTATTGTAAAACGCAGTGGAATGCATTGGTATTTTAAGGCGTAAGTTTCGGATGACCTCAGATTTCGTGCATGCGTCCCCTTTAAGAACATGAAGCGTTCTTTAAGGTAATTTGGCGTATTTGGATTGAATTTTGTTCTGAGTAACCTAAAAAAAAACACGTTTTCAATTATTTGAATTTGTAAAATATATTTTTTTTTGTATGGATCACACAAAAAGCTGCGCAGTGGAGGCATGGAAATGTAAACAGGCGAGCGTTGAGGTAGAGTGCTATCAGTTTCTGTCGTCCAGTCTAAATAAGAATACTAAAAATTGATATACTCGTAATACAATTTTATAATATTAAACTTTATTTGTTTATTTTATTCCTATAATATAACATTTATTATAATATATATGTTTTCACAGGTTTTGGTCATGTCGAGAACATACATACGGCCCGCGGCGAAGTGAAAATGTACAAAGGATATACATACTTCAGAGCTACCAAACACATTCTATACTGTTCTAAAAAGAAGCGAAATAACTGTAATGCTCGATTGACGGTAGATTGGAACGGCAGAGTCGTCGTTGAACACTCGGTTCACAACCATGATCCACCACAGTTTCATAGAAGCAACAGTGGATTGTACGTTTGCATTTGATTGGAACAATTGCCGATTTACGTATTGTATAGACGCCAGCACATCAAGCTACCCCAATCTGTCAAATTTCCCCAATTGAAAGTGAACCTTATGCTTTAGTGATAAAGTTGCTAAAGCTGGATGTGCTGGCGTCTGTACATTGAATAGCTCCATCTCCCTGTTATAGACCTTTAAGTTTTTTATGCTATGCCGTAACCCTTGTCGATAAATAATCGAATTTATTTGTGTTGGTATGAAAATTTATGGATTAGGTATGTCTAGATTAGGTGATTCTATCACCACTAGACTAATTTAACCCTTCATTAGGCTGTGGGAATATTGTATTCCCCATTTTTTGAACTCTACTGCCTAGTAATAAAGTTGAAAATCAGTCAGTTAGAATCCTTCTTATTGCCTTATGAAGGGTTAAACATCATTACTTCTCTCACTAATATAGGTCGAAAGAAAAGAACGGGGCATACATAGAACTGTCAAACTATTAGAACTGCGCACTAATATACGTCGTTTACCTTTACTCAGTATTTCGCGCCAAAGCTAAATTGTAACGACTAAAGATGCTCTGTCCTTTTCATAAGTACTGTGTTATAAAGGAAGGCCTAGATAATGAAATTACCAGGTATTGCATAGAATTGGGGGCAAAACGGTAAAAAAAACTTTTGGCTATGATGTTCTAGTTACTAGAGTTTTCGCTTCGTTCATATTTATCTTTCAATGTTATTTGTAGTGTTTTACTTCTGAGTATTTGAGTTAAGTTGTTTAAAAACCATGCTACTTAATATTGTTGTGATTAAAGCCGTGTGTCCGTCTTAGATTTTATGTAATTATAGAGTAAATACTAAAGCTGCCATGATGTTCAAATTTTATTATTTAAATAGTATTTAAGTTTGAGAACTTATGGTCGGTGATATTAACAAATTTAGAGAAACACATTCAAGGCCTGATTAACCGTATAGGGTCTCCCAAGGGAGAGGCTTGTCTTTGGGGGAAATTCCATAATCTTGGCAGACGGGTTGGCGTTCGCAGTAAGATGGTCATAGTACTCAGAAGGAAGCTGCTCGCGGTGCTCTGCCCGTCCTCTGGTAGATATTCCCTCGGGTCGACTTTTACGTCCCTCACGGGATACGACGGCGTGATGATATGCTGATATTCGCCGCCGTCACCTCCTCATCGAAACCTAATCGTACTGTACTATCGTACCTATCTTCATATTATAACTCAGATACGACACCCAGTATGACCTCTGCTTCAGCTAGTGTGTGACCCTTAACCAGGCGACCTCGAAACTCTACAATCAGGCGAGTTATAGTTACCAGCGCAGTCACTCCCTCGCACTTTTCAGAGCACAATGAAACAAGCCACAGTATGGATGATTCCGTTTATATAGTGTTTGCACTAGCCATTATTGCTTGCCAAACAGGAAAAAAAGGAAGCTAACTATGCTATGGAATAATCTATTTCGAATCAACACCGTTGCATTTTCAGATTGGACACTCGAATTCTTGCCAACTAAAGCTACGGGTGGTCTAATTATGTTCCAAAACTATACATTCTCATTCGTGGACAAAACTAAGAAGTACTTACGATGCTCCAAGCGCACTCGAGGGAAATGCGAGGCTAGGATTCAACTGGATAATACTGGGAAAGTGGTTTTGGCTGATACGGCGCACAATCATCCACCGCCGAAGTACTTCAAAACCCCTGATGGAATATATATCAAACTAAATTCTTAAGCTTATAGTAGCTGTATTTCACATGCTTAGTAAAATATAACTTATGTAATAGTATTAGATTAGATTAATAAAATACTATAATAAGACATCTCTTTTAAAACAGGGATAACTCTAATTCAAATGTATTTAATGGCTATTCACGTTATCCACGCATTTTTCCGATGTCCGTTGGGAATTGCTCTTCTTAGTTGTGTATATTATGTAATTTAGTATATTATTGCTAATTATAGATAACAAAACACGAGAATTACGATACAATTATTCCACATAATAGCTCAGCCTAGTTGAATAGTTGCAAGTAAAAGAAGCTTTAGTCAATAGAATCACAATATTGGTCTCAATTCTATCTTTTACTCTCTTGGGCCGCCGCGCTGCTGAGCGACTCGCCCCTCAGGGAAACGCGAGTGAGTCTATGTATGTATGTAATAACATTTAAAGTAGTTTAATGATGTAAAAGACAGATTCGCGAGCTTTATCGACTTTAAACATTCCTACTATTTATACCTATTAAGTAGGCGATCCATTTAGTTGTTAGGTTAATTTTGTAAAGAAACTACTCTGTTATTAAGAATAATATTTTATTATTAACTAAAAAAATACGTAGGTTAGTAATACGAAAGTTATTTATCTTGTAGATAAAATTATCTGTGCGATGTAAAAAATTAACAGTTTAAGTAAAATTCTATTGATAGAAATATAAGCTAGTATTTTTAGATCCCTGGGTTCTGTTAGTATTTTACAGTATTTTGTGTTACCTATGATGTGTTTTAGATTAATTAGAAAGATCTAGTCATACAAATGCGCTTACCTAGTTTTGTTCCCTTTTAAAATATAAGTATATACAAGATGTAATGTAAAAAGTGAACGTAATTTAGGGCGCCCCATCTACCCATGAACCTGAATTAATTAACATTTATTGTTCCCCGTACAAAATGCATCAGCCAATCCTTATTCTTGTATAAGGAGTTAATAGTTTTTTTTGTATATTTTATATGCGCATTGTTCAATGTCATAGGCATATTAAGCTCCTTAACTTACGTCCACTATGTATGTTTTTTTAGGTACATCTTGTATAAGTTTATTTGAAGAAATATTCATATACGAGTATTATAAAATAAAGATGTACTGGTTAAATAATTATGAATGTTAATTTATAACAACATAAATTGGTAGCAGGCACAACGCTATGTCAGTGGCTGTACTTGCACTACAGCCGACGTCACTAAAAGTGACCAACTATATATCTAAAATGAAATAATTACCTACTTGTAAAACACCAACAAACTCGCAGCACTAGATAACTAATAAGCAGCAACCTTTGTTCTACGAGTTTGGGCATAACTCAATACATGGAAAAAGAAATAATTTTACAAGTTTTTGTTGTACTGTCGTGACATCTGTAGGTCTATGTTTCATTCATGGAAGGACGACGCTCGGCTCGCGCGCGCTTCCGCTTCTAATAATAATAACACATTCATTTTTAAATAATTACAAATGCTCGCGGGTCTTATAGGCAGTGTGTACGAGGCTTAGATTAGAACTGGCTACATTAAACTATTACAAACAAATAAATTGTATGTATGTAGATTAGGTAGCTAAACATCGGACGGACGAGGCTAGAGAAATGGATCAATGGTTCTAATGCGCCAACGCTGCACCTCCTTCCCCGAGCTTCCAGGCGTATTTCAACGGAATCTTTGCGATGCGCGTAGAGTTATAAACATTCAAGCGGGAACTTAAATTATAAGGTATTTTTGTACAAAAATAAAATGTACAAAATTATCAAAAGTAATCTTGTATATAATACAATTTTTGATACAAAAAATTGTATTATATACAAGATTACTTTTAAAACACCAACGACCTCGCAGGACTAGATAGCTAACACCATAAGCAACAACTTTTGTTTTACAACTTTTGATAATTTATTAGATTTTATTTTCGTACAAAATAAGTATTAATTTCCACATTGAATGTTTATAACATCACAAAGATTTAATTTGTACCATTGCGAGGGCGCGAGGTAGGGGTGCAGCGCTAGCACCTTTGAACTTGACCCATTTCCCTAGTCGCCAGTCGTCCGTGTAAAATCATTATTTTCATGAATTGAGTTATGCATATCACGTAGAACGAATTTTATTGCTTAGGGTGTTGTTGGTGTTTAACAAGTAAACCTGTAGGTATACGGATCCCATGAAGTTGATGATGTGGCGGTATTTAAAGTTATTTATTCGACAAGTTACCAAAGACCGGATTGCATAACTCACTGCACTTTATTTTTAATCTATGTTATATAGGAAAATGTTTATCATTATGACCATGACGCCCACTGGTGGACAAAGGCCTCTCCAGAAGCCACAATAAGAGTCGTGACCATCATTTGTTGGAATATGCCATAATCGCCACGTTTGGCAGACGGGTTGGCGATCGCAGTATGATGGTAATAGTAGACAGAGAGACGCTGCTGCCCATACTCTGGTAGATATTCCCTCGGGACGAATTCTACGCCCCCCACGGGATGAGATGGGGTGGATTCTATGCCGTCAGCTACACAGCAATGACAGGCAGATGACACATTACTGCAAATATTTATCAAAATACTCAATATTAATCAAAATTAATATTGAGTTCACCGTATTCTATTAAATACGTTACTGCACGTGTGGCGCAGCGGCTTAGACAGTCGCCTCGCCGCTTCGTCGCGGGTTCGAGTCCCGCGCCGGACAACTATTTGTGTGACCCATAAATAGTTGTTCTGAGTCTGGATGTAATTTGTGTCCGTCTATTATCCCCGCGACACACGGATAAATTCCCTAAAGCGGGCCCGGCCTTTACAAAAAAAAAAGATTAATTTAATGATAAGCAATTATGGAGATCTTTAGGGAGGCCTTTTTCCAGCAGTGGACGTCTTTCGGCTGACATGATGATTATGGCGACTCTATGAAAATGTTAATCCAATTTTATTCTATTAAAATCTTCTCATAAGAAGAAAATTAACGTTCTGCTTTTTTATACGTCTGATTAAGATATATCCCATGATCAGAATTTCTTCCACACGATGGAAAGAGGTGACTGTAGTCAACGACTTACGTTTATTTACCTTAACTTTTGTGGAATATTAATTTTATTAAATAAAAAGGTAACCTCTACCCTCGGCTTCATAGAAAGCGGACAAATATAATTTTAAAATTTAATTATTATTTATGTTACTTTTACTTACTTTAAAAGATAAAATAAATAAGGCGCCTCATTAAATTCTAACCACATAATATTAACCACGTTTTCGGACATATATATATATAATATATATTCTCTTAATTATTACAAATTATAGATACTTATCAGATGGGTAATAATAATAATAATGTCACTCTCATGATCCGATGGGATGCCTAGCGACACGACCGGAAAGAGGTCAGGTACAGGACCGACGGCTTTACGTCCTCTCCGTGGCACGGGGGTATAATACCGCCAACTCCCAGACTTCGGGCTGATGCTGAGAAATTTTTCTTTTTACAGAAAAGTCCCAAAATCACTTTTGGCCCGACCCGGGACCAGAACCCAGGACCTCGTTTCATGCGGATGAACACGCTACCGCTAGACCAACGAGGCAGTCAGACCAATGAGAAATAATGCTATATAAAATATATATACTCACTAAAATATTCACTTACTAAATTCTCTTCAAAAAAAAATAGAGACTCGCAAATTAATAACATTGCGTACAATATGGAGACTTATTACATTGTAAATAATGACTATGGTAATGCAAATGTGCCTTAGATTAAAAATAATAAGATCCTGTAAAACATATATAAATAAGACATTGTCTCACAGAATCTTTTATTATTTTAAATCTAAGGAACATTTGATATATTTCAGGGCGGTATAGAAGTAATATTAATTATATATCTTCAAAACTTATGTTGTATAATTAATTGTCACTATTGATCACTACTTTTTGGTAGTTTTTCGTCAATCGTCCTGTTTATAATAAATGATAAAACACTTATGCATCTGTATTCTAATCTGCTCACCAAACTAAGTCAACTGAGTATTAGAGAAGAAGAAAGAGATCACTTTTAGTGATAAGGCGGCTATTTTCATAATATTGTTCTATGTATATTGGACTTTTTATATTCCTTAGGCAATAAAGTGTACTTCTTCTTATTCTCAACTGTACAACACTTAGAAGTACCTATAATTGATTTTACATATTTTTCTTCGACAGATAGACCAACGATGATACGTCTGCCTAGACGCCGTTCAGTTATTTTTTATAAAGGTCACACATATTCTGCTCAGTCTCCAACTCTAATGGTCTGCTCCAAAAAACGAAGAGGCAGCTGCAAAGCCAGGCTTAAGCTCGATCTGGATGGAAGCGTTGTGTCCGAAAACCTTAATCATAATCATCCACCGCCGAAGTACCGTCAAACACCAACAGGAGAATTCGTTATGGTGACCAATTTCAAAAGAGTAACTTACATTGATCAGGATGCTACAAATGTAGTCTAAGTTATAGTATTGTCAGTGCATGGCTACAATTGAACCCGGACAGGCGTTCGTTCTGAATCAATTTTTATGGAGACAAACCCTTCTTTTTTATCCATAGAAATAGTGAGTTGTTCCGTCCGAGTCCCACTGCAATCTTGTTACTACTAATTTGTTTTAGGTCCCGGGTATGACCTTAAACTGCCTCTATCGGGGGCTCTAGAATCTTAGGATTCATCAGAGGCCTACGATAGCATAGTTACTATCAGTACAGGATAGTAACTTAGAGCGGCGGCGGAAGAGTAGGCATAATTATGCATACCAACGGCGGCGCTCACAGGCCGACTTAGCTGGCTTACTGTACGCTCACCGAGACGCAGGGGACGAGCATAAGTGAGCTATTTAGTCCGAGGGAGCATACCTGAAACAAAACCCCGATCCAAAGTGTTATCCGACCCGTGCTGAGGGATCCTTGGCCAGAGGGTATTCTGGTCGATAACGGAGGGTGTCTATGTTGGCGGTCATAAGACACAGCATGGATCCGCCTTACCCCCGTATAGGGCTCTGCGAGGATGGACCGTTTAGTCCCTAATACTCGTGGGAACGCAATGGATACAATTACTTTTAATCCTTTAAATGGCGGCGACGTGGTCCGCCACCCGTCACGTCTCGTTTCCCAGAGAGGCGAAAAGTGGTCAACGGAGAGCCGTTTTGCTACGTTGAATGTTGGAGGAGGAATAGAAGGTAAGATAGACGAAGTATATCAGCTGATGAGTGAAAAGCGGATCGATGTGTTGTGTGTGAATGAGACGAAGCGGAAAGGGTGTGATACTACAAAACACGGACTATACACGGCGTGTTGGTCTGGAGTACCGAACACCACCCGAGCTTGCCAAGGTGTGGGTCTCATTCTTTCCACAAGTATGTCTGAGTGTGTGACTGAGTTCGAATGCGTGAATGCAAGAGTAATGTGGTTGAGAATGAAAGTTGGTATGACCCGTATCTTCCTAGTAGGAGTGTACGCTCCTGTAGATATGGGTGCAGTTGTAAAACAGCGAGAACAAGAGGAAAGAAAGGCATTCTGGGAGACCCTAAGAGATGTGTTGCGGTTAAGTCAGTATAATGAAAGAGTAATAATGTTAGGTGATTTTAATGGATGGGTTTGGGTAAAACGTGATGGTTTTGAAAGAGTACTTGGTCAATTCGGTGACGAGAGTGAGAATGAGAATGGGTACAGTCTGCTTGAGATATGTTTGGAATGGGGTCTTTGTGTTACAAATACTATGTTTGAACATAAAAGAATACATACGTTTACACGAGAGAGGAAAAATGTGAGAAAGAGTATGATTGACTTCGTGATTGTAGATGAAAGACTGAGAAAGAATGTTCTAGACACAAGAGTCTATCGTGGGACCGCAATCCATACAGACCACTTTCTGGTAATGAGCCGAATAAGTGGTTTATTCAAAGGATGGCGCCACCGAATCCCTGAGACTAAAAGTGTACTGGAGAGAATAAAAGTAGAGGAACTGCAAGAAGAAGAAGTGGCAGATGAGTACAAAAGTAAGTTGGTTGAGAAGTTGGTTGAGGGATCTGAAGACATAAGAGAAGTAGAAGAGCTATGGAAGGTAGTCAAAGAAGGTGTGGTGAGTGTAGCTGGTGAAGTATGTGGTGTAATAAAGAGAAGAAGAGGAAGAAAGATGAAGAATATTTGGTGGGATAAAAGTGTACAAAAAGTTGTATGTGAAAAGAAGAAAGCGTGGTTAGACTGGCTAGCCACCAGAGCAAACAAACGAATGCATAAGGCGACGAATGAGGATATAGAAAGGGCCTGGAATAATTATAGGAAAATGAAAGGAATTGTAAAGGATGTGGTGAACGAAAAGAAAAATGAACAAAAGGATAATTTTGATAGAAGGTTGTCTAAGGATTTTCAGACGAACATTAAGTTTTTCTGGAAATCCATTAGATCAGTAAGAGGCATAACTCAAACCTCAGAACTGAAATCCATACGAGCTCAAGAAAAATAGTGAAAGGGGAAGAATGCGTGTTAAAACGTTGGAAGGAGTATTTTGAAAGTTTGTATGAAAGAGGTGTAACAGAGAGTGAACGTAGTTCACTAAGTATAGACAAGAACAAATGTAAAGATGACATTGGTATGGATGAGATTGTGAAAGCTATTAAGGGTATGAAATCAGGTAAGTCACCAGGGTATGACAGGATAACTTCCGAGATGCTGAAGGCTGGACATGGCGTCATAGCGAGTCAGCTGTGCAGCCTTTTCAATTTATGCTATACCACCGGCCAAGTGCCAAGTGATTGGTGCAAGGCTGTCATCGTACCTCTTTACAAAGGGAAAGGCTCACGGCAAGACTGTAAAAACTATAGGGGCATTAGTCTTCTCAGCGTCGTTGGAAAGTTGTATGCAAAAGTATTGGTTGAAAGAGTTGTGAAAGAAACCGATGCGAAAATATGGGATGCACAGGCGGGTTTTCGGAAAGGAATGGGATGCACGGATTAGGTCTTTTCTCTGCGAAGCATAGTAGAGAAGTTTTTGGGCAAAAACCAAAAGGTTTACTGTGCCTTCGTAGACTTAGAAAAGGCCTACGATAGAGTGTTGAGGAGTGAACTATGGTCGGTACTGTCCATGTATGGGTTGAACGACAACCTTGTTCAAGCACTGAAATCTCTTTATAGGGATTCCAGAGCTTGCGTGAGGATTAACGGGTCATACACCGAGTGGTTTAGCATCCAAAAGGGTGTTAGACAGGGATGAGTAGCGTCACCGTGGTTGTTTAACCTATTCATGGATAGCTGTTTAAAAGATTTGAAAAAAAGTGAATGCGGTGTAAGGATGAATGAGTTACTCATCAAATGTCTGCTTTACGCTGATGATCAAGTTTTACTTGCATCATCGGCGGACGAGTTGCAGGTGATGGTAACAAGTATGCATGAATCTTTTGAAAGGAAAGGGATGAAAATGAATGTAGGTAAGACGAAAGTAATAGTATTTGAGAGGGATGAATACATGACAGCGTGTGATATTGTGATTGGAGGAGAGAAAGTCGAACAGGTGAATGAGTTTGTATATTTGGGAACTTTGTTTACGAGAGATGGGAAATATGAAAAAGATATTGTTAGAAGAGTAAATGCGGGGAACAGAGTGAATAGGGCACTACATGCCTTTATGAGTAGCCGGCAAGTATCAAAGAAGGCTCGACTAGCCGTGCACGATGGAGTGTTAGTGCCAACTTTAATGTATGGAAGTGAAAGTTGGGTATGGCAGAAAAAGAATGAAAGTAAAATAAATGCAGTGGAAATGAGAGCTCTGAGAAGTATGTGTGGTGTGACTTTGAGAGACAGAATTCGAAATACTGATGTAAGAGAGCGTTGTGGTGTGAAAGAGGATGTAGTCACAAAGATTGAAAAAGGCGTGCTGAGATGGTTTGGCCATTTAGAAAGGATGAATGAATGAAGATTGACAAAAGAAGTATACCTGGCCTGTGTCAATGGGACAACCGGAAGGGGAAGACCACGTCGAACATTCTCTGACCAAATTGGGGATGTTCTCAAGAAAGGGCAGGTCAGAAGTACCCTAAACCGGCGAGCATGTATGAAGAATATAATGACAGTAATCGAGGCAAAAGAAGTATGCAAAGATCGTGACAAATGGAAATCCGTTGTCTCTGTCTACCCCTCTGGGAAACAGGCGTGAGTCTATGTATGTATGTATGTATGTAATTTGTTTTGTGATAGTCTAGCATATCTTGTTGTACTTTGGTACTTATTTTAACATTTTAATTTGGTTAATTTAATGTATTCCGGTAATTATTGACATTGTTATAGTTTGGGGCCATACGTTTACACTTCACTTGTTACATTAAATGAGTCCGACCAGCACATCAATTATTTCGCCAAAGCAATTGACCACGTTGCACATACAAAAATCGATGTACAGACGCCAGTACATCCAGCTACCCCAATCTGTCAAATTTCCCCAATTGTAAGTGAACCGTTTATGTGATAACGTTGAAAATCTATAAAAGAAATTTGACAGATTGGGGTAGCTGGATGTGCTGGCTTCTGTACAACAAGCTTTCTCTGTAATCGTAAAGGTAATCGTCCTATATGTGTATAGACATTTTTTATTTGGATGTTATTCAACTTTTAGACATGTAAATATTTCGCTAAGGATATTATTATAATTTCTCAAATGAGGCTTAATTAACTGGGATTTATATTTTGTCTTTTCTTATTTGTTACTTATTTAATTAAATATCGTTTATGAGAAAACGAACACAAATCATAACCATACTGCGCCGATCTATGCCAGAGATTCTTCAGGAAAATATATATATTAAGTTTATTTGGGAACCGCGACACGTAAACGGAGGATATCTATCCTTCCCTTTGGGGTGGCAACAATGGGCTTGGGTTCGAGAAGCACCGAGATTCGTCAAGGAATTGTCCGGGCGCCCCATCAAGTCGTAAGGTGACTATGTACTACGTGGGTTTATATGTATGTACGTCAACGTGTAAGCCTCCCCATACAAATGGGGTAGTTTTGTCTGCTTTCTGGAGGTCTTGCCCGCAGGTATCGATTTAAACACCGTTAATTACTTGTAGATAGACTTTTATTAAATCTTTATTTTTAACTTTATTATAAATTCCATTGTACCTACATACTAATTATAATTGCTAAAATTATAATATAAAATTACAAATAACATAAAAATGTTTAAAAAGAATACATTTATATACCTAAACCTAATTCAATCCAAAACACAGGCTTAATGTTTATTTACGTGTTCCTGACTTCTCCATGATGAGTTCTGGTAACTTACACAACACACTCGAGCGTTAAGGAGATACATACTTACAAAATGTTTGTGTTTCCATTTATTTATATTTATAAATTAAAAATTAAATTAAATTTATAATGAAGTAATAATTACTTTTCAACCATAGTAAATGATCGTATCTAATTTTCTTAAGAACATTATTTTATTTCTTAACATATTTTGCTATTAATAAAGAGATTGACTTTAGCTAAGTCAATCTCTAGACTTTAGCTATCTCATCACGTGTTCTTAAAGTAATTAAATCATCCCGCTCAGATCTACCGCGGGTCATAAAATAATAATAATAATTTATTTAATTACTTCGAAACATGGTTTACAAGTGTTTAGGTTTAAAAATTGAAATGTACAGCATGCTTCGCATTACACACACACACACACAATATATATAACCACTTCACTTCCGAGGTAGGCCCTTAAGATATTACGGTTGTGGTTGCGGTTAGTATCTATTCTGTGAGGTGGATAGAACTTTCTCAGACGGGATGCTTATGGAGAGAAGGAATGCTATGCCTCTCGTCTTAAAGAAATAAATAATATAGGCAGCGACCAGACTATGGTTCGTCTTGATGCTTTGGTTTTATATAACTAAGTGTTGTATATTTATTCAAATAAAACAATAACAATTTACAGCCACGATTTTATTTCTTAAATTGCTATGAATTCTATATAAAGTACCTGATACCCAAAATGGCGGTGACATTGGATTAAACTCCATACGAGCTCAAGAAAAATAGTGAAAGGGGAAGAATGCGTGTTAAAACGTTGGAAGGAGTATTTTGAAAGTTTGTATGAAAGAGGTGTAACAGAGAGTGAACGTAGTTCACTAAGTATAGACAAGAACAAATGTAAAGATGACATTGGTATGGATGAGATTGTGAAAGCTATTAAGGGTATGAAATCAGGTAAGTCACCAGGGTGTGACAGGATAACTTCCGAGATGCTGAAGGCTGGACATGGCGTCATAGCGAGTCAGCTGTGCAGCCTTTTCAATTTATGCTATACCACCGGCCAAGTGCCAAGTGATTGGTGCAAGGCTGTCATCGTACCTCTTTACAAAGGGAAAGGCTCACGGCAAGACTGTAAAAACTATAGGGGCATTAGTCTTCTCAGCGTCGTTGGAAAGTTGTATGCAAAAGTATTGGTTGAAAGAGTTGTGAAAGAAACCGATGCGAAAATATGGGATGCACAGGCGGGTTTTCGGAAAGGAATGGGATGCACGGATCAGGTCTTTTCTCTGCGAAGCATAGTAGAGAAGTTTTTGGGCAAAAACCAAAAGGTTTACTGTGCCTTCGTAGACTTAGAAAAGGCCTACGATAGAGTGTTGAGGAGTGAACTATGGTCGGTACTGTCCATGTATGGGTTGAACGACAACCTTGTTCAAGCACTGAAATCTCTTTATAGGGATTCCAGAGCTTGCGTGAGGATTAACGGGTCATACACCGAGTGGTTTAGCATCCAAAAGGGTGTTAGACAGGGATGAGTAGCGTCACCGTGGTTGTTTAACCTATTCATGGATAGCTGTTTAAAAGATTTGAAAAAAAGTGAATGCGGTGTAAGGATGAATGAGTTACTCATCAAATGTCTGCTTTACGCTGATGATCAAGTTTTACTTGCATCATCGGCGGACGAGTTGCAGGTGAAGGTAACAAGTATGCATGAATCTTTTGAAAGGAAAGGGATGAAAATGAATGTAGGTAAGACGAAAGTAATAGTATTTGAGAGGGATGAATACATGACAGCGTGTGATATTGTGATTGGAGGAGAGAAAGTCGAACAGGTGAATGAGTTTGTATATTTGGGAACTTTGTTTACGAGAGATGGGAAATATGAAAAAGATATTGTTAGAAGAGTAAATGCGGGGAACAGAGTGAATAGGGCACTACATGCCTTTATGAGTAGCCGGCAAGTATCAAAGAAGGCTCGACTAGCCGTGCACGATGGAGTGTTAGTGCCAACTTTAATGTATGGAAGTGAAAGTTGGGTATGGCAGAAAAAGAATGAAAGTAAAATAAATGCAGTGGAAATGAGAGCTCTGAGAAGTATGTGTGGTGTGACTTTGAGAGACAGAATTCGAAATACTGATGTAAGAGAGCGTTGTGGTGTGAAGGGGATGTAGTCACAAAGATTGAAAAAGGCGTGCTGAGATGGTTTGGCCATTTAGAAAGGATGAATGAATGAAGATTGACAAAAGAAGTATACCTGGCCTGTGTCAATGGGACAACCGGAAGGGGAAGACCACGTCGAACATTCTCTGACCAAATTGGGGATGTTCTCAAGAAAGGGCAGGTCAGAAGTACCCTAAACCGGCGAGCATGTATGAAGAATATAATGACAGTAATCGAGGCAAAAGAAGTATGCAAAGATCGTGACAAATGGAAATCCGTTGTCTCTGTCTACCCCTCTGGGAAACAGGCGTGAGTCTATGTATGTATGTATGTATGTAATTTGTTTTGTGATAGTCTAGCATATCTTGTTGTACTTTGGTACTTATTTTAACATTTTAATTTGGTTAATTTAATGTATTCCGGTAATTATTGACATTGTTATAGTTTGGGGCCATACGTTTACACTTCACTTGTTACATTAAATGAGTCCGACCAGCACATCAATTATTTCGCCAAAGCAATTGACCACGTTGCACATACAAAAATCGATGTACAGACGCCAGTACATCCAGCTACCCCAATCTGTCAAATTTCCCCAATTGTAAGTGAACCGTTTATGTGATAACGTTGAAAATCTATAAAAGAAATTTGACAGATTGGGGTAGCTGGATGTGCTGGCTTCTGTACAACAAGCTTTCTCTGTAATCGTAAAGGTAATCGTCCTATATGTGTATAGACATTTTTTATTTGGATGTTATTCAACTTTTAGACATGTAAATATTTCGCTAAGGATATTATTATAATTTCTCAAATGAGGCTTAATTAACTGGGATTTATATTTTGTCTTTTCTTATTTGTTACTTATTTAATTAAATATTTTTAGTTTATGATGAGGTGTATAAAATGTCGTTTTATTAATAGATTTAGACGTTTTATGTGACTAAGCGGTGTGGGTTTTGTTTTAACTGAGGTTTGAAGACCGTGGGTTCAACCGTACTCAGAAACGGTCAATTTATTGTGACAAACGTAGATTTGTTTTGAGGTCTAGTTCGTTGAAGGAGTGGATGTCTGCCGTGCCCTTCGGAAGGGACGTCAAGCCTCGGGTCCCATATCTAGTATGACAATCATTACAAGGTTTTGGCATAGTCTACCTACTGGTTCTCTATGGGTTTCAAATGTTAAGACTCTGAAATAGGCTAGCTACAATAGATTAAACTAAGAGCCGACCCCAGCAGGAATGAGAACACGCATAGAAAAAAAAATGTACCCATAGATTTTTTTATTCTTTTATAGAACAAAAAAGCTATGTTAGCTAATATTTAATAACTATCTCACCACACGCTGGATTTGATTCCTCACGCTGGCGACATGCCCCTCCATTTTAGAGGTAGACCTTCAGAAACAACTCATTTATTATGATTATTACAACTAACGTAAAAAATATAACGGTTAACTTACGTCATTAACTTTATATTGAAGGCTTTATATTGCATGCGCTGTCGGGAAAATGATCTCCTGAAGACATTGCAACGCAAGTCTAACATAAAATGAGTGAGATGAGTTACCCGTAACATTGTTAATTTAATTTTCTTTTAAGTTTGTATCAATCACTTTCATCTCAAAAATGGTTACAAATAATTGTATCTCTACACTTTACAATCAATTCCATAGTCCATATTTACCATGCCATTTTTCAAACATTTTCTTTTATACAAGCTGATTTAAAGTAAAAACTAGACTGTATTCTAATTAAAAGTATAATTGTACTTTCTTTTTCTAGAACCAATAAACATTATTAAACATATTAAACAATTCGGCATACAATCGTCTGGTGGTAACCAGTTATTGAAACAGGTACGGTAGCCTATTGATCTTTCTACCTTATTGTGCTCTAACATACTTTCACACAGGAACACATCATCAAGTTATTATAACTGAATGTATTCTGAATTACATACTTTTCAGTCGCATTTCTCTTCCAGCGAAAATAAGCCTATCTCTAGTAAATAATGAATGATACTTACTTTCTTTTCGTAGATATACCTGTAACTGTAGCAATATCTGCAACACGGTCGGTTGTGTTATATCAAGGTTATTCGTACTCTCGCACACAAACTCCAGGAGTACTAGTGTGTTCTAAGAAGCGAAGAGGCAATTGCGGCGCCAAGCTCAAACTCGATACCGCTGGAAATATCGTTTATGAGAAAACGAACACAAATCATAACCATACTGCGCCGATCTATGCCAGAGATTCTTCAGGAAAATATATATATTAAGTTTATTTGGGAACCGCGACACGTAAACGGAGGATATCTATCCTTCCCTTTGGGGTGGCAACAATGGGCTTGGGTTCGAGAAGCACCGAGATTCGTCAAGGAATTGTCCGGGCGCCCCATCAAGTCGTAAGGTGACTATGTACTACGTGGGTTTATATGTATGTACGTCAACGTGTAAGCCTCCCCATACAAATGGGGTAGTTTTGTCTGCTTTCTGGAGGTCTTGCCCGCAGGTATCGATTTAAACACCGTTAATTACTTGTAGATAGACTTTTATTAAATCTTTATTTTTAACTTTATTATAAATTCCATTGTACCTACATACTAATTATAATTGCTAAAATTATAATATAAAATTACAAATAACATAAAAATGTTTAAAAAGAATACATTTATATACCTAAACCTAATTCAATCCAAAACACAGGCTTAATGTTTATTTACGTGTTCCTGACTTCTCCATGATGAGTTCTGGTAACTTACACAACACACTCGAGCGTTAAGGAGATACATACTTACAAAATGTTTGTGTTTCCATTTATTTATATTTATAAATTAAAAATTAAATTAAATTTATAATGAAGTAATAATTACTTTTCAACCATAGTAAATGATCGTATCTAATTTTCTTAAGAACATTATTTTATTTCTTAACATATTTTGCTATTAATAAAGAGATTGACTTTAGCTAAGTCAATCTCTAGACTTTAGCTATCTCATCACGTGTTCTTAAAGTAATTAAATCATCCCGCTCAGATCTACCGCGGGTCATAAAATAATAATAATAATTTATTTAATTACTTCGAAACATGGTTTACAAGTGTTTAGGTTTAAAAATTGAAATGTACAGCATGCTTCGCATTACACACACACAATATATAACCACTTCACTTTCGAGGTAGGCCCTTAAGATATTACGGTTGTGGTTGCGGTTAGTATCTATTCTCTGAGGTGGATAGAACTTTCTCAGACGGGATGCTTATGGAGGAGAGGCATAGCATTCCTTCTCTCCATAAGCATCCCGTCTGAGAAAGTCTTAAAGAAATAAATAATATAGGCAGCGACCAGACTATGGTTCGTCTTGACGTCTGGATGCTTAAGAATTTTTTAATTGAAAAGGCTTACTACACTATCAATGAGTTTTTAGATGACAAAAACATAAAATAAGAAATGTCCGATCTACTTATTACTCTACCCTATTTATGAAATTTAATATTTATTATGTCATTATTTTGCATGTTTGTTTGCTCTGTATGATTTGTACGCCTTGCAAGGCAAAACATAGTGATACAACACAATTTTTATACCATGTACCATATTACCTATGTTTAACAAATAAATTACTTTGACTTTGACTTTGGTTTTATATAACTAAGTGTTGTATATTTATTCAAATAAAACAATAACAATTTACAGCCACGATTTTATTTCTTAAATTGCTATGAATTCTATATAAAGTACCTGATACCCAAAATGGCGGTGACATTGGATTAAACTTAAGTCTTTATTTCTTTCTTCGTAGATAAACCTGTAATTGTACCAATATCTCAATCACGGTCCGTTGTGTTGTACCAAGGCTTTTCGTACTCTCAAACGCAATCTCCGGGCGTGCTGGTATGTTCTAAGAAGCGAAGGGGTAATTGCGGCGCCAAACTCAAACTTGATGCTGCTGGAAATATCGTTTATGAAAAAACAAATACACAACATAATCATCGAGCGCCGATCTATCATATAACTAGTTCTGGAAAGTATATTAAGCTTGTATAGAATCCATTGTATGAATTTCATACTGTTAGCAAAATTTTTACAATAGAAATCATTTTCGCGGATCGGAATAGTCAAATAACGCGCTACCGCGAGTTCTCGTGGTTTTCTTATATCTTTGTGTTACAATCCTTCAATGTAATAATCTTTTTTTATATAAAAACAATTAATATTACTTTCAATTAATATTGTTTCACATCTGATGTATATTATTGAGAAGAATTATCCTTTTTAATACAAATAAAATGTTCAAAAATAATAATGTTGCCAGCTATTATGCTTTTCTATGTGGTGTAGATAAGTATCTGTAGTATTAACTACAAATTAATAAAATATGCACATAATATATTTCTAGTATAATATTTATAATCGAGGCCGATATAAGAGTGAATATACTTGAAATATGAAAAGAGCCCTTACGGCCTCTGTAATAAAGACGCTGTTTGTTAAATTGAAATATACAGTGTTGCCCCAGATACTAAAGTTTAATATGATGCAAGATAATCCCTACACCTGTAATAACGATAATAAAAAATCTTTTTATTTTCAAATCACATACGGAAAATGTACAATAATTTAAGTTATTATATTTTTAGTTTTTAAATAAAATCCGGACTGCCATGAAAATGGCCATATCTCAGCTAGTACTACATTTCTGCAGTGCTGATCTTCCGATAGGGCCAGTATATACCTAGATTCAAGGATGTGTGAGTGTATGATAGTGTTACATGTTTAAGTGCTAAGCTTAGTTTGCAAGAAAATAAATCTTGCTTCACAAGTTGGTTTTGTTTATGTTATGTCCACTATTTATGTTACACCTTTTATATATAGAATGTGTTTCATTTTTAAATATATTCTAAAACTAGCTGCGCCTCGCAGTTTTACCTGCGTTAAACGTTATAAATTATAGCCTATGTGTTAATCCAGGGTGTTAGCTAACTCCATTCCAAATTTTACTAAAATCGCTCCAACCGTTTAGACGTGAAGAAGTAACAAACATACACACTAACACACTCACAAACTTTCGCCTTTATGATAAAATTTTCATACTACGACGTAAGTAAGATTTTTAACCGATCTTGTGTTTTATATTACCACTGTTTTATTAACTGTTTAAAACAATAATTTTTAGACTTTAATCACATTTTTTTTTATATACTTCAACGAAGCTTAGGAACCAATGTTATAAAAAATGGCGCGCAATAGCTTGTATTGGTATGAAAATTAAACAGTATGCAGCAATTTTACCTTTGTTTGTGTCACTAAGTGCAAACATTCACAAAACAAATAATTTACGTTATATTTTTCAGACTTCCTGAATTCAATTTATCAACGAAGACATCCTCCAAAGCATCAAAACAATAGCTTGGGGATCGCTATCAAAAAAATATTATGTAAAGAAATCACTTTGAGACAAGCATCTCTATTGTATAATATCCCTAAAAGTACACTATTTGATAGAGTCCAATCGTTCAAGAGGTATAAAAGTTATTATGAAGAAAATATGTAAACAAAGATTTTAGGAGCTATTATTTTTAAGTATATAGACCATTTAATTCTCTGCTACCGCCTAATTCGGCGGTCAACGTGATCGCGTTCGGCGTTCAAATATATGAAGGTTTGATGAGAGAGAATACTGACTTATCGTATGGACAGTGGTTACTCTAGTATCAGAGTTGTTCACGCCGCCCAGTAGGCCTCTGACATGGCATAACAACTGTTGCCTAATGACTACAACCGGGGCCGGCAGCGTAACGTCCCCTCCGAAACACGGAGACGCTCAGAAATTGAACCACTTTGGTGGTCACCCATCTATGGACCGACCGCGAGCCTAGTTGCTTAACCTCGCCGATCACTTACGGCTGGTGAGAGCATCTAGCTATGAGCACATCATGAGTAAATCGTTCGTTCAATCGGCTTCCATGAACATGGAAGCTAATCTATGGTCCGGGATCAATTTTCAACGTTGAAGCGGGTTAGTCATTTTTAACGTTCATCTATGTGACGCCAATCACGATTTCGATGACCGGCGGATTAGGCGGTAGCCCCCCAGCTCGAAGTTTGCATATCTAATAAGAAGATCCGATGCTTTAACCTGTGTTAGAGCACTAGCGATTAGCGACTTATACGCATCCAAGAGCAAGTCAAGATATGAGTGAACGTGAAATGATTATACTATTGAACGTCTTGTGCTTCGGAAGGCAGTTGTCACTCAGGGCTGATGTCCACTAGTCCACTACTGGGCACAAGGTTCCCCAATAATCATCTTGGGGCATATGCTATAATGCCAGTGATGACTTACGGAACAGAGACGTGGTCGATCCATATAGGCCTCATTAGAACGACCCAAAGAGCTCGGAGTTTCCAAGCGAGAACGAATCAGAAATGCCGAAATCCGCAGGCGAACCAAAATCACTGACATAGCCCGAAGAATCGTAGAACCGACGGCCGTTGGGGCAGGAAGGTTCTCGAGTGGCGACCACGAACCGGAAGACGCAGCTTGGGCAGGCCCCCCACAAAATGGACCGATGATCTTGTGCGGATTGCTGGAAGGAAACCGCTGAATGCGAATAGAGCAATTGAGGAGATCTTTGCTGATATGATGATGATATGCTAATATCGCCACGTTTCGCAGACTGGCAATCACAGAATGATGGTCATTGTACTCAGAAAGAATGCTGCTGAGTACAATGACCATCATGCTGCTATGCTGGATATTCCCTCTGATCATCTACTGTTACGCCCCCCATGGGACGAGATGGAGTCATGATATTCTGATATTGGCCGCCGTCGCCATACAGAAATTGGCTATACTTATTAAGCTATAACTGTAAAGCCCTGTGAGACGTTCATTGGACCTTAAAAACGTAAAATATAAATATATCTAAATAAAGATTAATAGTTAATTTTATAATTACTTACTTTGTTTGTTCTGAATAGTTATATATTATTAAAAATGATTGTTTTTACATAATACTGCTAAATTATTTTTACATCCGCTTCTATTTTGTTGCCTAAACTTCTACCTATATAGGAGTAAAAAAAAGCAATGGCTGAACATATTAGTTGAGATGCGTTTATGTATCTGAAGTTGAGGATGGCTCAGATATTTAAATGATTTGGGGAGGTTTGTATTAAAGAAAATTCAGATAAATCATAATGGTACGTCATCATTATAAACTCGGTGCGTTGTTAGTTTTATATAAACACTAACAACGAAATGAATTACAGGATTGTATTGTTCTACTCTATAAGCAGAAAATATCTAGTTAGGAATTTTGTTGTTTGGAGTTTGTTGTTTATTTATTTTCTAGACAATTGAAAACTACATGTTTCTCTTTTCCAGGTTTCAATTACGAAATACTGCCGTTACCGAGAGGAAAATCGGTTATAAGATTTCGGCGTTACACATTTTCTTTCCACGTTCGAGGAGGATGTAAGTTACAATGTTCCCAAAAATTGAGCGAAAAGTGCCAAGCTTACATCAAGATTGACCGGAATGGGGAAATTGTAGTTGCTAGAGCATACCATAACCATCCACCGCCGCGGTGCGATTTAGCATCTGATGGGACCTACATCATTTCTAAAAAACACAAGAGAGTATCTTTGCCATATTTCATGTAAAAACTTTGTTATTTTTTCATTTGTGCTATATAAATACACCCTTGCAAAGTCTGGTCGGGTCGCTACTTTTGTATATATACAAACAATACCTAATAACATTTTCAAATGTTGTTATTTGAAATACTTTTATTATTGGGTTTTATTTAACAGTGCACTTAGGCATCTAATGTGACTTCTTAATGTCTAAATCGAAAAACGGTAGATTTGCCTTATGACAACGAGCAATTTTTAAATTAATTCTCATTTGCTTAACGTTCTCAATTAATATCAAGAATATTACATATTTCAGAACGTACCAATTTGAATTAAAACATTATTGATTTTATTTCAATGTATTGTCCGGTTAAATATTTTAGGAAGTTTATTCTAGTAAAATTTTTTTCTGTCGAATTATTCGTTTAGTTTCCGAAATGACTGAACTGATTTTGACGGGACTTTGCTGGGTTGATGGTATAAGCAGTAATATATGTCGAAAAGTTATTTCCCTATAGGTGGAAAATAACTTTTATAAATCTTCATATTTAGTTAGAGAAAATAAGATTTAAGGGTTGGAAATAAGATTCGGGTTAAAATAAGATGTATGGATTTATTGATTATTATTTATTTAAATATTATATTAAATAACCATTCGTAAAGTTACGAGAAGTTTAATGTTAACCCGTTCCAATCCCAATATACTGGGATTTTGATATTTATTGATAGTTCATAATCGCGATAAACAAACAGAAGTCAGAACTAAAGGTCAGGATTTAACAAAAATGTATATTTCTTTTATTTTTATTCATTTTAATATATTTTACAATGATTCATTGTCTATTTAAAGATATTATTTACTCTGGTAAATGAATTATTTTTAATTTGTACTTAATTAAAGATTATTTCATTTCAAATTGTTATATCAAAATTATATTAATCAATAAAGTTTCGTCATAACATAATTCGTTTAATACACTCACGTAGATAGGCTTCAAACTGCTTGAATCCCATGTTCAATCCCCGGACAGGACAATTATTTCCTTGAGCCATATAATGTGATTCTGATTGTAGATATGCTCTGTGTCCATAAATCTCAGGTTTGTACAGTCCCCCAAGACAGGGAATACATTAGTGTGGAGCCTTATTTTTTAAAATGTATGTATAAGAATCTTGTATTAACCGCCTATTTGCGTCGGCGGGTAGGTATTACAGGTATGACAGTGTTAGCTATCTTTTTTAATCAGTAAACTTATGTTGCGTGACCTTCTAAAAATTTGATCTAGTCGAATATTTACTGATGCAAATCTAGGAAAAATGTATTAATCACACATTAGTATACAATGTTTAATTATTGGGCGAATTTTGCAGGAATTATATATATATCCTGGGGCATTATTTACACACGGCCATCTGATCCCAAACTAAGCAGAGCTTGTCCTATGGAAACCAGATAATTGATATCCTACATATAATACTTTTCTTTTGTAAAGACATACTTATATAGATCACAGAAAACCCAGACTCAGAACAATCATGTTCATGCACACAAATATCTGTCCTGGGTGGGAATCGAACCCAGGACCTCCGGCGTGAAAAGCAAGCATTTGCCAACCACGCCAACAGGCCCGTCCAAAAAATAATAAATATATAAAATAGTTTTATATTATTTTACTGTTCTCAAATGTCCGGAGAACTCTTTAATTTGATGCCACGGTTCCCTTTTTACCAGCGTTCTACTCGTTACCTACAGGGAGTTCCTACCCTAAGACATTAACATTTCAATGTCGTACACACGGCTACATATCAACTATAAATTTCCAGTATAAGCTGATCTCGCGTTGTATAGGATTTTGATACAATGAGAGGTCAGCTTTTATTGGAAATGTATGACTTATTGTGTCGCCGTGGGTACAGTACGGTTGCAGCGAACCCTGCCACGTTACTTAATAGAATACACCATGGTGTCCTTAAAAAAGTTTAAGGCCTGTAGGTATTAGTTTATTCTTACTATTTGGAGAGGTGTTCTTAGTTAAACAAGATATTCCAGAATTAACATGAAGTCATTTTAATGACTCCAATATATATTGACGGTCACCGTAGCCTAGTTGGTAGTGCTCCTACCTACGAAGCTGGTGGTCCTGGGTTCGAATCCCGGTAAGTGCAAATATTTGTGTGATGATCACGAATATTTGTTTCCGAGTCATGGATGTTTTCGATGTATTTAAGTATTTATCTATCTATATAAGTATGTATATCGTCGCCTGGTACCCATACAAACTTTGCTTAGTTTGGCGCTAGGATGATCTGTGTCACATTGTCCCTAGATATGATATTATATTAAATCTTATCGCACAGCCAATCACAAGCGGCGATGCTATGTCGCAAGTACCACACCTCATATAAATATTGACGCCCCTCACAAATCATGTCTCAGTGCCAGAATAATCAGTCAGAATAATAAGATTCCTAAAGGGTCACGCGTACTCCCAAGTCAAGCAAACAGTCTATCTAATGATAACCGGACATCCTGGCTTATGTTGCTTGCGACACATGTAATATCACTCACGTGTTGCCGAACTATGAGCTCTGGGGCTCTACCGGCTAAGTCGCCGAAAATCGTTTTCGTGAATCGTGTTCAAATAAATAAAGGTTAAAAATGACTTAATCTTCATGAGCGCATGTGAGTAATGGTCAGGCATCGATTGTCAACGTTGAAGCCGATTCTATAACAAACTTCCCAATGATATTAGAGAATTGTCTACGAATAAGTTTAAAAGAATTATGAAAGCCAAATTGTGTAGCAGGGCATATTACAAATTTTCTGATTATTTAAGTGATAAAAGTGCTTGGGATTGAGTTGTTCTGAGTCAACACATGATTGTAATTAATTTTAAGTATATTTTATTTTAAAAAAAGGATTCCTACTGAGTTTTCTGGCAGTGTTTCTCAGTAGCTGCCACGTCATGCACTGCACGGTAGGGTAAAAAAAGGCGATTCCACATAAATGTAAAATTTTTACGGAATAAAAAAATTTTGAGTTTGACTTTAAGTCATTTTTAACCTTTATTTATTTCAACGCCATTCACGAAAACGATGTTTGGCGACTTAGCCGGTAGAGCCCCTGTTGACTTCATTCACGCCCATTTTGTATTCCTCATAAGTTTCGCCTACTAATTCGCTTATTATGTGTACATAATAATTATATCTTAATTTATTCTCTATATTTGACTTGTAACATACTAGGTAGCGTATTAAATGAATTTTTAACTTGTACGTAGACATGTTTTATTTTTTTCTCAGGTTTTGACCAAGCATACCTATCCGTTTATCCCGGTTATTCATTTTCATAAAATAAAAACCGGCCAAGTGTGAGTCGGACACGTGCACGAAGGGTTCCATACCATTATCTATAAAAACGAGCAAAATAACGTTTGTTGTATGGGAGCCCCCTTAAATTTTTAATTTATTTTATTGTTTAGTATTTGTTGTTATAGCGGCAACACAAGTACCAACATCATCTGTGAAAATTTCAACTGTCTAATTATCACGGTTCATGAGATACAGCCTGGTGACAGACAGACAGACAGCGAAGTCTAAGTAATAGGGTTCCGTTTTACCCTTTGAGTACGGAACCCTAAAAAAGGTTTTAATTCACGTAGACTTTAAAAAAGCGTATGTGAATAGTCAATGTTCGTAGTAATATAGTTAATTAAACATAATTATATCTGGGTACAGTATGTAAGTACAGTCATACAATCGTATGAAAACATTTAGATATAATACCTAATTTATGATTTTGTATAACAAAAATGCTGTGTTATTTAGAGTATTTTCCCCAAATTAACCAAGTCTATTATTAAAATGAGTTTCCAATGATGAAATAATGAAATTTATTCAATACTTGGGTATTTACATACACTTTTACTTGTCAAGCTCACAATGCAGTAGGTACAGAAACATAGTAGAAACAGTATAAAAGTAACAAAAAAAATTATATAAGTCCGTCCGTGCGGTCTGTCTTATCACATATTTTTTAAATCATTCAATAAATAACTAGTTTCCAGGCTATTATTTTGTATCATGTGTCTGGCTGGTCTGATTATGTGTAATTTTCTTTCAGATTCTTACGAATTCATAAGAATAAATTCCAAAAATCTTCTTATGTTTCGAAACTATACATATTCGAAACAAGGACCGTCGTACCGGCACTATTACTGCTCAAAAAAGCAAAATTCTAAGATGCGTTGTCCGGCAAAACTAACTCTTAGTGGAAATGGGTGTATTGAATTTGAAAAAAGTTGCTTGGATCATAATCACGCACCACCAAAGTTGATTAAAACTGCTGATGGAAATTACCACAAGATATAATAGGCTGGGGTTGATAGCTTTTCGGCTATCATCAGAAAACGTATAGCGTCCCTATTACAGTGGATTCGTGGCAGTTCCAACAGCCTCCTGAAGACTGTGGCCAACAGATTTGACGTGGACAGTGCTATTATGCAGCACTGGACACGCGTACACATAATCAAGGATACCGCAATTACATATAATCGGTATGTGTAATAGTGGTATCCTGTTATGTTCTTATTTGAATGTAAATATTAATATATTACTGACATAGTTTTTTAAGATTACTGTTCCTAACACTATGGATTCCGGTCCCAAATAAACAAATTTTAATTAATTTATTTATTTATAACTTTTTAATTGCCAGAACAATTGGCAACAAAGTGGATTATCGGTTGGCAGTGGTTGCCAGGATAAGAAGCCCGCTGTGTTACAGAAACTACGGTGAAATGTCAATATTTAACTAATTACTAATAAAACAGTGCACATGAAATATCTACTTTATATATCACACATAGTAAAATAGTTACCTGTTTTTACTATGGCCGGTTAATGGTCTCTCGAGTTTCTAAAGTTATTATTATGAACTCGAAATCTTATCCGGCCACAATATTTGACGCCCAATCTGTCAAATTTTCCCAATTGAAAGTGAACCTTACGCTTATTTGATAAAGTTGAAAATATATAAAAGAAATTTGACAGATTGGGGTAGCTTGATGTGACGCCAGTCTGTACATTTAGTAGTTGGCTGGTCCATGGTTTACAGTACAGCGTCAATGGCCGAAAGAACTGTCAGAATAATAGACAATGAGAATAATCATGCTTAATTCAGACAATCTTGTAATTACGTATCAGATTTTTATAAGGGTCTAGTCCCACCTGCTTACATAACAGCACTGCTATTCCTGTACGCCAGGATAAAAAGACACTGAGAGGTTTAATTGAAGGTTAAACAAACTTACCTTAAGTGAAGTTTGACCATAATTATATGAGTCGCTGCATCCGAAGAGATTTTCATACACACAGTAGTACACTCTTCAATGTACTGGACATCGAACACTTTTTAGAGCTTGCAACATTAAAAAGACAAAATGTCAACGTCATTTTTCCGCCGCCACTTGGATGTCACCTCATTCTTTTCAGAGTAACACAGCATCTACTTAAGATTTCACTAAAGGCAAAGCATTAAAAGCAAATAACGGGAAGAAAGTATTCACAAGAATACTTTAAGGGAGGGAGGGATCGAAAATCTCTTCGGATGCAGCGACTCATATAATTATGGTCAAACTTCACTTAAGGTAAGTTTGTTTAACCTTCAATTATATTTCGTCGCTGCATCCTCGAGATTTTCATATTACACAGTAGATGTTTAGAGCTTTAGGGAAATCGTTAGTAAGAGTATTGAACCAATACCCATAAACGAATTAATACATGCAATAATTTACTTTATCTTATTAACTTAATCATTTTTAACTATACTTAACCATAATCAACTGGAATTTTTAAATACAGGATCATTATTCGATCTGTCATAAAATTTACTAAATCCGTGGGAATTTCATGACCATCCTGCTGCCTTCCTAATCACTTCAATGGAAACGCATCGACGGACGTCTCTGCGTGGCGAGCGCTATGCGCAGAGTATACGCTTGCGTCAATATCCGCTCTCTTGCAATACTTGCTAGATACAGCGGCTGATTGTGGACACAGTTGCGTTGTGGTATATATATATATATATATTTTTTTAGTGGTCAGAATGAACCTTTCTGCGATAGACGTGTCTCTAAACGGTCCTATTAGTTCTATGTATGCTATCAGGGTTTTCCCTGGGCATATCTCCTTCTAATTGTGATAAAAGAATTAGATGCGATTGAGGCCTCGCTTACAAGAATTTTAAATATTGGAATCGTTATTCCTAATATTTGAAACAACGTCTCTTATCTTAGGTTCATAAATGACAACTTTTAATTTTTGATACACTTAAGGCATCCCAAAAGGCCTGCGGCCAAAGCTCGGGTGCTGAGAGTTCATCTTTATTAGATTATTTGGTCGGGGTAGCAATATCAGCGGTAGGAACCTGCGTAGCGACAACATTATCAAGAGTATGTGTAATCGGGTCAATATTATTCGGCGACAATGGAGCGTATACCCTAATTTGCTAAATATGAATGTTCAGATGCATTATTCACATAAAATAAAATATACATTATCACCCTTATTTAAAAACGAAGTCTAAAACTAAACAACAGTTGAACTATGGATCAAGCAATATCATTGGATGGTTTTCGACTAAACGAAGGATCGCATCACGGTTCAGAAATTATATTGTTATGATGTTTGTATATTTGGTCGTTATCGAATCAAGATTCTTTAATTTTATGCGTATTATCCTTAACCAACGTTACGACGGTACGTATTCTAAGATTTAATGAAAATGAATGCTCAGATACTTTATCTGCATCAGAAAAAAAAATACATATTAATATACGAGTAAGTGACCATAATCACATCATGGTTCAATAATTGTATTGGGTAATGTGTTCGTATATTCGGTCATTATCGAATCACGACTCTTTAATTTTATAGGTATTAGCTTTGATCAACAGTATGAATACGACGGAGCCTATTCCAAGATTTAATGAAAATGAAAACTCAGATACATTATCTGCATTAGTAAAAAAATGCATATATGAGGAAGTGACCATAATCGCTTCATAGTTCAGAAATAATATTGATATTATATTATATATGGTGTTCGTATATTCGGTCGTAATAGCATCGCGGCTATTTAATATAATCCGTATTAGCTTTAACCAACTATACCGAGGACGGACGGACGGAGCGTATTCACTGATTAAATAAATATGAATGTTCAGATACATTATCTGTATCGGGAAAAATACATATTATTATGCGAGTAAGTGACCGTAATCGCATCACGGTTCAGAAATAATATTGGTATCGTATATTCGGTAATCAAATCATGACTCTTTAATTTTATGGGTATTAATCTTGACCAACGGTATCGATATGACGGAGCTTATTCACAGATTTGATGAAAATGAATGCTCAAATTCATTATCTACATCAAATACAATACATATAATTATGAGTAAATGACCGTAATCGCATCACGGTTCAATAAGTATATTGGTATGGTATTCGTATATTCGGTCGTAATCGCATCACGACTCTATAAAATATACATTTTTAGACGCCAGAAAACCCTCAGCTAATCTGCGTCAGATAAAACACATACATATGTGAATAAATGACCGTAATCGCATCACGGTTCAATAAGTATATTGGTATGATATTCGTATATTTGGTCGTAATCGCATCACGACTCTTTAAAAATATACATTTTAAACGCCAGAAAAACTTTTTTCTAATCTGCGTCAGATAAAACACATACATATGTGAGTAAATGACCGTAATCGCATCACGGTTCAATAAGTATATTGGTATGGTATTCGTATATTCGGTCGTAATCGCATCACGACTCTTAAAAATATACATTTTTAAACGCCAGCAAACCCTCTGCTAATCTGCGTCAGATAAAACACATACATATGTGAGTAAATGACCGTAATCGCATTACGGTTCAATAATTATATTCGCATCACTACTCTTTAATTTATATATTTTTAGATGCCAGCTTAGGCTACAATACATATGTGAGTAAATAACCGTAATGCCATCATGGTTCAATAATTATATTGGTGTGGTATTCGTATATTCGGTCGTAATCACATCACGACTCTTTAAAATATACATTATAATAAAGTCAAATTCAACGATTTATTTGCAAATAAATATGGTTTTAGAAGTGAATGTAAGAACATTGGTAGCACAACAGGTGCTATAATGTTGTTTTTTTTTAATTTATTATTATTTAGTTGTCAATGGTATTTCTGCGTTTGGGTACCATCTACTCACAAAACAAGTACCACAGTATTGAGTTTTGTAAATACCTATAAGCCATCCTGATATTAGCATATGAACGAAATCGTTTATTCAATATGGGAGAAAGTGCTGAACGGAATGTATTTTCAGATGAGAAATTAGCTCCTGTTATGTAATGAAGTTTAATGCTACAGGATAAATTTTTTTTTTTTTTTAATCATCAATGTTATTATTATGACCAAATTTCCATAAATTTTACACGCTGTGTCGTTATCGTTTTATTGACAGAGATGCAATCATTAATTCAATTGTCTCCATTTTGAGTGCTTGTTACAAAAAAAGGCCTCTTTATTGGCTTTGCCACACTATTATGTTAGATTCACATCTCACTAGGCGAGTGAGGAACGACAATAATATCTACTGCCAGGTTGTCTATTATCTTGCATAATCATTTTAAAATTGTTGAAAAACGGAGGAAACAAGCAAAAGAAAAAGTACCTATTTCTAATTAAGGGTAAACATTTATATTGGACGCGTTAGAATCCTTCTTCCAGTAAATATATCAAGGTCATTTTTAATTTAAAAAGTAGGCCTGAACTTGTTTTCTAGATCTGGGGAGCCCGATCTCTCTGCTAAACATAGCATACTAAATTAAAGTAAATATATGTATGCATCTAACAATAGGAGTAACCGTATCAAAATAAGGAACTACACGATAATCTTAAATTTAATTTTAATATTTGTTCGATTAGCACGATTATTAGTTCCGCACCTGGGTGCAATTTATCTATAATTTGTATGTAATTACTGATATACAAGTATATTTATCAGTTGTCTGTTGGCCCCACTATGACAACAGTACTGGTTCTGCCCAGTCTGCGATGAGATGGTAAGACATTTATTTATTGTTATTATGTATATAATATACTGTATAATTAACTTATAATATTCAAATTAATAGATCCAATATTTACAGCTACTTAGTTACGTAGCAAATGACTAATACCATTTCAAATTGATAGACAAGCAATGAACAACATTTTCTCTTATACTGGATATCAAACAAAACTAATACACGTGTACCATAAACGAATTCTATTTTATACAGGTTTTTTACAACAATCACAGTCAACTTAACTGAAAAAAACCATGTCTGCAAAAGTAGCAAATCAATCACATATTCGCTATACTGGTAACCCAACATGGGTTACTAATACATGTTCTAGAAGTAGACGGGATCAACATCGGGACTTGTACTTGAGTTGTACGTGTACTTGGTTAATCAAATATAATAAAAGCATTCTGGCTATTTGCGTACGTTTCTGTTACCTACTAATCTAAATAGAAACTACATTGCAGATTATTTAGAATTAAGCTATTTGAATGGTTGCTATTTGAAATGAATGGAACATTTTCTATTTCAGGATGCAGTCCTGTATTCTCCTTGCTAAGTGCGTCCATTATAATTTGCCCCCATTGTTCAGAGAACACGTGGCAGATATCTAGGTTAGTTTTGTAAGTAAAGTAATCAGGCTTGTAAATAATAAATCATCACAACTCCATATGATTTTAACCCAAACATTGCCCCAGGGCATTGTAATTATTAGGGTTTTACAACAGGTACATACCTGTTGTAAAAACAGGGCTTGTACTATCTGACACAAAGGGCAGATCTTATTCCATAGAATGGCTAACTGTAAAATAGGTTAGAATAATCTAATAAGGCCAGAAAACATTCAGCTAGTAAAACTAAAATCTAATTATTCATAGACTCACGCCTGTTTGCCAGGGGAGTGTAATGTAATCATAATTGGTAATAAAATAAAATGATAGTATCGTTGTAACCGTCGGTCACCTTAAGATTCAATATGTTGTATATTTGCTGGAGAGTAAGTATGTACTTACATTTTTTGCTGACACTCGGCATTTGCGTAGATTCAATCGGCACCAAATTTTTCTTCATATTCCTTCTTCGTGAACTTAAACTAGCCCATTTTTATAGGCCAATACAGTAATTCACATTAAATGTCACTATAATATAATTATAACACTTGTTTACTGAAAATAAAATAAAAAGAATTGATGTTTCGATGCCCAACACGAAAAGCGAATGAGGTGACATCCAGGTGGCGGCGGAAAAATGACGTTGACATTTTGTCTTTTTAATGTTGCAAGCTCTAAAAAGTGTTCGATGTCCAGTACATTGAAGAGTGTACTACTGTGTAATATGAAAATCTCGAGGATGCAGCGACGAAATATAACTGCCTTGGAGGATCCAACTTGAAAGAAATATATGAAAACTAGCTAAGTCAGACCTTAAGTTTCAATATATAATCCTAAGTTATGAGGAAGGGTAGTGCAAATTGCATCCTAGCATGATTAAACGGAATTAGCGGAATTAACACTACATATTGATTTTTTATTTTGATTGTTATGGATCTCCGCAAAGTAACGCCTGATTCCATTACTTATAATTTAAGTTGTAAAATATTTTATGTTGTTATAAATAAAATTCAGGACTGACTACTGAATTTGGCATCTATTTATAACTCACTTCTTTGACGTTGAAGCCAAAAACCAGCTTGTGTTACGTTAAGTGATTTCAATATAGCAATATACATATGTATAAGTAATATAAGCGAAGTTAATGTAGTGAAGGATACTAACTTATGTTACTTAAACGGAGCTGAATAGGAGACCAGGATGCCGTTTACTTTATTCACTTGGCTTATAACAATAAATATCTTGGGTCACCCAACGACTAACTGATCCCAAATTAGGCTCAATTCTATATTATCAATGACAAAAATAGCAATGTGCAATGACATACAAAGAAAACCTGAACCGAGACCTTTTCTAAGCTAATATTATACAGAGCAAAGATTAGATTTTTATATATGTTTGATGGCTAAATAAAATAAATATCTTTGGACAACTAACACACTATCATCTCAAACTAGGCAGAGCCTGTACTATGACAACCAGACAACTGATAAACATACTTATATATCGTCAAATACATATATAATATATACAAATTACGCTCAGACACAGAACAAGTTGCAATTCTCTCGTTTCATGCGGCCATAGCCACTTTACATCATTCTGTCTCCCGCTTTGCTTTGGAGGAAAGTGGAACTATTCATTTTCTAACTCCTCCTTTTTTTCTTTCTGATTAAATTCGTTGCGGGATCCAATACAGTTAAGCGATTCCGCTCAGTGTCATTTCATTGTGTGCCGCTGTTGATCCTGGCTTACAGGAGTTGCAGTGGTGGGTCTAGAAGAGGGAGGGACTAGTCCCGACAAAAAAAAAGACACCGAAGAACTATTCATGCCCATCACACAAAGATTTGTCCTGGTTGGCGATCCCACGACCCCTGGTTTAGCATTTAGGGTCATTAACCAGACCAGCAAGGTCAGGTCAAAGGTATATTAAAAAAGGATTCCTTCTATTTATTTTACAGATACGTATGAGTTACTCAAACTACATGGGAGAAACCTACTTATGTTTCGTGGCTTCACCTACTCCAAGCAAGGGGCTTCACACCGCAAACAATACTGCTCTAAGAGACAATTGTTGCAATGTCCAGCGAAACTGTCTCTTAGTGTTGATGGATCTATAGAATTTCAGAAGAGTTGTCTGGACCATAACCACGAACCGCCTAATTTTTTTAAGACTGCTGATGGACAATATGTTAAGATTTAACGGTATGACATGGCAACCTTCAAGAAGCGAACCTATTCTTTTCTGAAGGGCCGGCAACGCACTTGCCTCCTTGATTCTCTGGTGTCGCAAGTGTCCATGGGTAGCGGTGGAACGGTTTCTGTGAAACACCTAATTAACTGTAAATCAGATTTTTTTATAAGTAGCAATATTGTATATTATAGACTTGAATGTGATTGATTTGGTGTATAAATCAAATTTAGCTGTAGTAACCCTGGAGAAGAGGGGTTGAAAATTTGTATTCTAAAGTCGTAATTACCTTTAGTACAAGACTGAGATATCTTACTTATAAATAATAAATAAAATAAAAAAGTCTATATTTCTTACAGAGTTACATGTTACAAAATAGATATATATTTTTTTTTGTGTTAAAAATTAAGTCTAAGGTCGTATTATTGTTCTTGTAGATATGTTGAATTTTAGGAAAAAAAAAACTAACTATCTTATGTTGAATTTACTCTGCAAGAAACCCTCTGCAGGTAAAGTCTGCCTCCAAGGTTGCTTACTGGTCCGTTAATGATGAGTGAGGATTCGCACCTAGGCACGTGGTCGGCCTATTAATTGGAGGGCAGCCAAAGTGGTTTACCTTCTAAGCGCCCCTCTGCTTTGGAGGGCACATTAAGCTGTCGGTTTTGGTTATAGTAATTAGTAAACTGTGGTTAAGCCTAATGGGCGGGTTGATCATTTTTAACACTAGGGTAACCGCTGCCCATACCTTTAAGTAAGTAAAGTATTAAATATAGTACTAAAAATATAATATAAATATAGTACTAAAAAAGTAAAGTGTATGATGAATAAATGAAGAACGAACCGTATTTTGTATTATTATTAGAATTTCCCTACCAGTCCACTCGCTTCCTCGCTTCAATATGGCTGAACGCGAAGACTGAACGATAAATGGTTGTTCGAAGCAATCATATAAAACAAAAAACTGGCTTGTTGAATAAGCATTTACTCATATGATGATTTCATGAAACTGAAATTGTCATCAAATTTACGTTAATTTATTAATTGCTTGTAATTGAACTGCATTGTTTTTAATTAATGTATGATTATTAACGACTGTTTGATTCCTAAATAAATAAATAAAAATAAATTTATATGTATAATTTTAGTTATATATTTTTAATGTACGGTTTTTATTTTTTATTGGACTACTCATTCAATGTAATTATTTGTATTTAAATTTTGTTATAATTGTAACTGTTGACAAGTAACGATAATAATACATTTTCGCTTACCAATAAGAACTAGTGACTTAATTTTCATATTCATATGAATATTGAGTCGCTACCGAAAGTTAGACTCAACTTAATAAACTCACTACCATAGTTATGATACCATAAATTTCGCATCTAAGTAGTTAGGTATAATTATAACAGCTACTAATCAGAATCATAATTTATGTCTGACGTCATAATTAAATAAATTATTACTGCAATAATAAATTACATTCCAAAAGATACACGTTGTTTGAGAATGGATATAAATCATTATTTTTTATTGGATGGTGCCATAGAAATATTGCACCAAAAGGCAAAATAAAAAATAATAAAAATTTGTTCGAATCGGTTGACGTGAAGTCGTTTCTAGGTGTTTTAAAACATTTACTATTATTTTTATAAGTATGTTTATATTTTTTTTCAGATTCTTACCAAATTATTACTATGAATCGAAGAACCCTACTTTTGTTCCGAAACTATACGTTCTCACAGAAAGGACCGACTTTCCGGCATCAGTACTGCTCAAAAAAAAATTCGAAGTCTTGTCCTGCGAAACTGACTCTTCATGCAAACGGATCAATTGAATTTTAAAAAAGTGTTTTCAGTCATAACCACGAAGCTCCGAAATTGTTTAAGACGTCCGATGGAAATTATTTTAAGATATGATTTTTTCCGCTAAAACTACAAACACCAGATTTAAATTATATAATATAATAATACCTTTTTTTGATTTGGATATTATGAAATAAAAAAAAATTAATCATCATCATCATATCAGCCGAAAGACGCCCATTGCTGGACAAAGGACTCCTCCAAAGATCTCCACAAATGCCGGTCTTGAGCTAGACGCATCCAGCGACTTCCAGCGACCCTCACAAGATCATCGGTCCATCTTGTTGGGGGCCTGCCCACGCTGCATCTTCCGGTTCGTGTTCACCACTCGAGAACCTTTCTGCCCCAGCGGTCGTCGGCTCTACGAGCTTTGTGCCCTGCCCACTGCCACTTTAGCTTGGCATTTCTTCGAGCTATGTAAGTTACTTCGGTTCGCCTGCTTATAAGTTGCCTAAAATTGCCTGAAATATGTAGTGTTAATTTCCCTAATTGTCAGTTTAATAAAGCCGGAATTCAAAACACATCCACATCACATGCAAGAAAGACAATATAAACAAGCAAATTACATGCATTACTATGATACCCAACACGGATTTCAGTCCTCGACGGACCGTTCTCAAAGGTGGTTAACGCTAAGGGAAGGATTCGCAGTCGGCCACTCGACGAGCCTACTTACTAATATCCTTAAGGAGGCTTCGTCGGGGTAAGAGCTACGAAAGATAAACCCAAAGTCCAAATGGAAAACTACACTTTTAAACTTTCGCGTATCATAATCTATACATATAATAAAATCGTAGGAAAGTCAAAACTGTACATTGAATTTTTTTTTAAAGGATACTTGGGGCGTGATCTACTATCGATATTGAAGCCAAAAATATAGTTTTTAGAATTTTTGTCTGTGTGTCTGTTTGTCTGTATGTATGTCCGGGCTAAACTCAAAAAGTACTGCATGGATTTACTTAAAATTTTGCATGAATATTACTAAGAGGTCGGGTCAACATATAGGCTACATATTATCACGCTATCACCTATGGGGGAGGAGCTGTGATAATTTATAAAATTTAACGCAGGTAAAACCGCAGGGCACAGCTAGTGATATATAGACATTGTTAACAGGTATTAACGCGACTAACCTTTATTGTTATTTTCCCGACGTTGCGACCACGTTGCATTGATCGTGGTCAGGGGTGACTGGCGCAGCGGTGCTGCTCGGCGACAATTTGAAACCGTCCTCCCGATTGAAATTTTTGTATTTCTTACTGTCGCCGTCATGCAATCCAGTGGTTATACATTTAACAACTCGATATGTGTAGTCAGTCAAAAATGTTGATTCTGCTAGTGTGTAACCGGCCTTAGCAATGTGTTAAGCGATCAGTGAGGGTAGTTAAATAATCTCGCCCTCAGTAGCGGAGCAACACCGCTGCACCAGTCAGGCCGTGACCACGATCAATGCAATTTGCATTGACCTATATGTATTCTACTAGACGCGCAATCCCATAGTTTTTATTCGAAACAGCGTGTCTAGTTATAGGTACATATAAGTCAATGGCAATTTGGTCGAAACATTGGAAAAATAACAATAAAGGTTAGTTGCGTTAATACCTATTAACAATTTTTTATTTTTTTTCCGACAACTAGGGAATTATACCCTGTGTCGCGGGGTAGTTTACATATAGACCAGGGGAGAAGCGTTTAAAAATAATAAAAAGTGAAAAAAAATAATAGTAGGATGAAACCCATTAGAAAAGGAGGGGAATATTATAAAAATTAAAGGAAAAATAATTTACGGGCGATCTGAGGTCGGGAAGGGGATGGGGGTGAGTTTTTAAGGGTAAAAAACGGTTTTTCTCGATTTCCGGCAAAACTAAAAGTCCTATCGAAAAAAGTCAAATGGCAAAGTTGTAGGTAAAAAAAAAGATCTAAAACTTTTGTATTTACACTTTTTTCACATAACCTAAAATTTATGTGAAAACTGCAAAAAATCAAGTTTTTGGTTTTTTATTTTTATCTTTTACATACATTTTTATTTTTTAACGAAATTTGGTGAAAACTTACCTTTTTATGTCCCAAAAACGCTGTAATTTATTTGATTAAACATATTTATTTTTTCACCATATTTTGAATTAATATCGAAAAAACACCCTTATTTTCAATCGACAAGTCACCCGTCAAAATATCAGCTTTTTTCAAATAGTTGGTATGTTTTCTGTTCGTTGATATCTCTACTTTCCGATGATGAAAAAAAATATGTATGTTACTATAGTAAATTTTCTTAGAAAATGCAAAAAATCGAAAATAACTCGAATTCGATTTTTTTTTTAATTATTATGAAAAAAATCATCTAAAAATGTGATTGCTGCAATTTGTTTCAATTAAAAAGTTGATTTATTTAATGCTAATTACATTTATGTCATAGAACATCTCATTATATATGAATATAAATGTAAATCGTACAATTAAATGTAGATACTTTATTCTGATTACGTTACGATTACAATATTTTTAAACAACAAAATATTAAAGAAATAAATTTCAATATGTATAAAAAATATATTATAAATATATTACAAATCTATTTAAAATGTATAAATATATAAAAAATATGTATAGTAAATATATTTTTAATAACTAACTTTTGGCTGATTTTCATGTATATTTCATATATTTTGAATATATCTGAAATATATTTGAAATGTATAAAATATATATGAAAATCGGCCAGACGTTTTTTATTAATAATATATTTACGATATATATTTTATATATTTTTATAGATTTTTAATATATTTTTATGTATTTTGAATTTTTTTTTATGGGGTTAACTAAATTTGTTTGTGCAAAATTAAGGAGATTATTATTATGTATGTAGTAAGACCCAGACCTGCCTAGCCCCTTCCCCATTTCTCCATGAAATACCTTTTGATGGGCTACTATTTTTCGTAGGTCACTCAGGTATATAATTTATCTTAAAATATAAATAGACATCTATATAATTTAAAGAAGATTCGACAACTTTCTCCAAATATTGTAGATATCTTATTAAATATTAATTTTATTAAGTTATTTGTTCGCGTACAGACAGCGTTGAAGGTGGTCGTGTTAAAGTTGTTATTAAAAATTAATAAATCACCGACAAACAGTTTTGGATCTAAAGTTAAAGACTATTTATTCCAATTTACATTATTCGCAACGTGTGTGACTTAGTGATCTTATCGTCCTCAAGTGGTGCCCCGCCCCCCTCAGACTCGTGGTGTGAAAGAGAGGAACACGAATAATTTCATCTCGCTCTAAAACTCTGAACGCATTGTGCTAAGTTGACCGGTTCGCTAGTGACATCGCAAATTCTAAGGGTGGGCTTACATAGCGGTAAGACAATGAGCCTATTACCATCTAAAAATTATTCACCGACTCGCGGGAGCTCCCAACCAGACCTCTCAAAACTACGAATGGATGAACAAGAGCCATCTCAAGTAACTATTCGAAAGAGGAAACAGCCCGAATCAGAATATGAAGGTATGCGTAGCGAATTTGCCAACTTTCAAAAAGAGTTAACTGCATGCCTCAATAGTTTTGTCGAAAATCAAACAAAAATAATGGCTAAAATATCAGAGGATGTCTCGGCCATCCGAGATGACATAAAAAAACTGCAAAACACTACAAGTGAACTTGTCACGGAACAAATCAAAATCAAGTCGGACATAACTGATCTAAAACTTGTAAATACTGTGACAAGTATGAAAATTAATAACCTCGAAACCGACGTTCAAAACATAAAAATAAACACAGAAATGGGACACACTTCCCAGCTAGTTACTCGAGAAGATGTCGTTTCTGAGCTTTACGAAAGGGAAGCCAGACGCAAAAATATAGTCATATCGGGTATACTAGAAGCCACAGGTGACAACCGGGAAGATCGAACTAAATCCGATAGAAAGGAAGTTATAAAAATTGTTAAAACTGCTTTTCCAGAATGCCCGGAGCCTATTAAAATTCACCGCATTGGGCAATTTAAATTGGGCAGACATCGCCCAATCAAGGTGTATTTTATGAATCCAGAAACTGCTAGAACAATTGTTCGTAATAAATTATCTATAAAAGAAAACATTAAAGTTTACCACGATCAAACTCCATACCAACAGCAATATATGAAAAAGTTAGCTGAAGAATTGCAACATCGCATCCAAAATGGAGAGAAAGATCTCATTATAAAATATGTAAACAATACGCCTAAAATTTTACGACAGCCTACAAAAAACTAAATAAAGAAAGACCTGCTTCTCAAAATAAAGACAATAACGAAATTACCTATCAGATAACTAACGACTATGAAACCCTAGGCAGCGAAAAGCTGTCTTTAAGATTACTATATGCTAACATTAGAAGTCTGGTAAAACCAGGAAAGCTAGACGAACTTAAATGTATTTTGGCAACAACAAAAAATGTTCACGTAGTTGTGCTAGTTGAAACCTGGATTAAGTCTGAAGCGGAAGCAAGAAACCTACAATTACCTAACTATGAACACTATTATAACTTCAGAACACATAGCAGAGGAGGAGGTGTGTCTATTTTTGTTCACAAGAACCTTAGACATCATTTTTTAAGCAGTAAGTGCGAACAAGATAACCATTTTATCTGGATCCATCTTAATAGGTTCTCCCTTGACATTGGCGCTATCTATAAGCCAGAAAGGACAAACAACTCGAGTTTTCTGGAAACACTCTCCGATGAACTGCAGAAACGAAAGAGAACTATTCTTTTTGGCGATTTTAATTACAACCTTCTAAGTAAAGATGTCCATACGACTGCCTACAAAGAAACGCTGATGGAAAACGGCTATAGAATACTGAATAAAATAAACCTAAAACATTGCACAAGAGAAACCTCAACAACTAAAACTATTTTAGACCATGTAGTGACTAGCCTAAAAGAAAATAGCTTCCACCTTGCTATTATAGAATCTGCCTTGTCTGATCATAAGCAGATATTCTTAGAAGTCAAAAAATTCAAACCACAACCAATAAAGAAGACTTTTTATAAAACTACAGACTTCAGAAAGTTACACAAAACATTAGAAGAACTAGACTATGAAGCTGTTGGAGTAAACTATAACAAACTTCACGAAGCAATGCAATCTGCGATCAAGAAAAGTGAAGTAACTAAAACTAAACTTCTGAACCCACCTAAGTCAGACTGGATCAATAAAAATATTATTGATAGAATTAATAGAAGAAACGAATTATGGAAAGAGTACACGGACAATCCTAACGATAAACATATAGAAGAAAACTTTAAGAGCGAAAGACGGTATGTTTTTGAGTTAATACAAGGGACTAAATCTAAGTACTATTATAAATTATTTGAAGAATGTAAAAATAAACCATTGAAAATGTGGCAATTAATAAACAATTTATCAAATAATAAGATCAGGGAATCTAGGTTTCCGTCTAAATTAATCTCCCCTAATGGAATTGTTACAGACTTAAAAGGTATATGTGAAACTTTTAATAATTATTTTGCTAATATAGGTCTCCTTTTGGCGAGCCAGATACCATCTAGCTATCATCATAATTACACCAACATGCAATCCACAAATACCACCTCCAATAAACTGACACAATTAACACCAACCTCCATAGACGAGGTATCAAAAACAATTGAAGGCTTGAATTCAAACACGAGTACTGGAATAGATGGTATTAGTGCTAAGGTCCTTAAAACTTTTAAAAATTTAATTTTAACCGCCCTTACAAAGTGTATTAATGAGTGTTTTAAAGAAGGCAAGTTTCCAAATGAACTAAAAGTAGCAAAAGTCACCCCGATACATAAATCTGGACCCAAAGAAGACCCAGGAAACTATAGACCAATTTCTGTGCTGCCTATAGTATCAAAGGTATTTGAAAAACTATTGCATAAAAGGCTATCTCAGTATCTGAATTCCTTTGACTTCTTATTTGACCGGCAATACGGATTCAGGCAAAAATCTAACACTCTATCGGCCGCTATTGACTTAATTACGAAAATTAAAACCAATATAGACCAAAAACAAGTGGCACTTGGTGTGTTTATAGACCTAAAAAAGGCGTTCGATACTGTAAGCCACAATTTACTGTTATACAAACTAAAATCAATTGGCATAACTGAAAACGCCTATGAAATGTTCAAATCGTATCTGGAAAACCGATTTCAGGTAGTTAGGCTAGAAGAACACACAAGTGACCCAAAATTAATCAAATGTGGCGTTCCCCAAGGATCTATTATGGGTCCCCTGCTTTTCCTTGTTTATATTAACAGCATTCATGAAATAGGATTGAAAGGACATATCTCTTTATATGCAGATGATACATGCCTTTTCTATTTTGGTCATTCTATAGAACCAGTTATAAAAGACGCTCAGGATGATTTAAATATTTTACAAAAATGGTTCTTAAATAATCTTTTAACAGTGAATGCTTCAAAAACAAATTACATAATTTTTTCAGCAAAAAATAAAAAAATACATGATCATCCACCTCTGACTATAAATGGAACTGCACTAACCAAGGTAAACAAGGAAACGTATCTCGGCCTCATATTAGATAGTAAATTACAATGGAAACCACATATTGAGAATCTACGTTCCAAGATAATCTGTCTTACTGGCACTTTACGAAATATAGTAAGATGTCTTCCCCTAAATGTGCGTTACAATATATATAACTCAATGGTAAAACCTCATATTGAGTACTTAATAGAAGTATGGGGATCAGCTGCCAAAACACATCTTAATATGTTGCAGAGGGCCCAAAATAAGCTTATCAAAGTACTTTTTCGCTATAATTATTTAACACCAACCCATAAAATATATAATGAGACGAAACTGTTCCAAGTTCCCCAAATTTATCACTTCAACACAACTATTTTAATAAGAAAAATTCTTAATAGTAATATACATACAGAAATAAAATTTACCAATAATGTACACACACGCAGCTCAAGACGTCCTAATTATATAAAACTTTATAAGCCTAGGACTAATTACGGCAAAACAAGTATTACGTATCAAGGGGCTAAGATCTATAACTCACTGCCCAAACATATTAAAGACACAAAATCGCTAGCACTATTTAAAAAATTGTTAAAACAACACATCTTAAAGACACTACCTAATAAAAATATAAATTAACCAAAGCTAAAAAAAAAATAAAAAAAAAAAAAAATAAAAAAAAAAAAAATATATATATATATAATTTAAAATATACATTCCTAAAACAAATAAATACATTGTAATAAAAGTACTTACATACACAAATATAAACATACTTAATTCAAATTAAGAAGAAAGAAAAACAAAGAAATTAAATACCATTATTTTGCAGTATGTAAACCGTCCCTTATATTGACTCGACGACAAACCGGCCCGGTTCGTGAGTAATAAGAGTAAAGTTACCTACATTTCTTTTAAGTAATATTATGTATTAAGATTACCTGTCAACGCATTTTGTTATTTTAATTTGTATTTATTTCTCCTTGTAAGTGATTTATAATCTTTGAGAAATAAAATAATTTTAAACCGTTTAATCAATTTGTGTGTTAATTATAGTATTATGTATATATAGTAAGTATATTTTTATTTGCAATTTTTTTTTATCAATGTTACATGAAATCTAATGTTTTTTGAGTAATTAAAGTGTTAATTTTAATAAATAGCTCAATATTTATATAGTAATTAAAAAAGGAATTCCATTTTCTTTTTGCATTTTCTGAGAAGATTTACTATAGGTACATATTTATTTTTTTTCACCATCGGAAAGTAGAGATTTCAACGAACAGAAAACATACCAATTATTTGAAAAAAGCTGATATTTTGACGGGTGACTTTTCGATTGAAAATAAGGGTGTTTTTTCGATATTAATTCAAAATATGGTGAAAAAATAAATATTTTTAATCAAATAAATTACAGCGTATTTGGGACATAAAAAGGTAAGTTTTCACCAAAATTCGTTAAAAAATAAAAATTTATGTAAAAGATAAAAATAAAAAACCAAAAACTAGATTTTTTGCAGTTTTCACATACATTTTAGGTTATGTGAAAAAAGTGTAAATACAAAAGTTTTAGATCTTTTTATTACCTACAACTTTGCGATTTAACTTTTTTCGATTGGACTTTTAGTTTTGCCGGAAATCGAGAAAAACCGTTTTTTACCCTTAAAAACTCACCCCATCCCCTTCCCGACCTCAGATCGCCCGTAAATTATTTTTCCTTTAATTTTTATAATATTCCCCTCCTTTTCTAATGGGTTTCATCCTACTATTATTTTTTTTGGTTTTAAAAATTATCGACCCTGGTCTAATACATATAATAGACGGACACAAATAAATGTTTATATACAAATAATTTGGATTTTGGTTTTATCATCCAGTGAGTATCTTTCGTAGCCCTTACCCCGGTTCGGTACAGGGTGTCGTTACTGCTGGTTCGATCCCCCGAATGATAAAATTTGTGATATACCAGTTTTCAGCACTGATTTGCATGGCATAATGCTATAAAACTAAAATTCAATGATGTTAGTAAAAACAGAATTGTTCACTGCGGTTCGTCACCGCGTCAATAGATGGCGCTGTTAAGCTCGTTAAAAGTCGCAATGGTTTCGTTCACAAATATACTATATAGCTATCGAGGATTTTTGTTGACAATATAGACCAGCATCAGTACAGTTTTGCGTGTTTTATTTATTTAAAACCCCAAATACACCCCTGAACTGCTTGGGCACTCAACATTGGTCCTAACGACCCGGATAGTACGGACCAGGATTTTTGACTCAAGTGTGGAGCCACCGCTGGCCGCGCTTCCCCCGTGTACTTGTAGTGAAACGCTACAGCAAGGTACACGATCCTCCACACAAGCGGCGACAGCTTTACCCAAACTGGGTGCAGAGCTGAGCCAGCATCCCCGGAGCAGTACAAGGAGCGGCGACAGACGGCGCCACTTTTAGTTCAACGAGTGGTCACCAGAGGGCGCTGCTCGCAGTTCAACACTTCACAAGGACAACACGGTGACGCAAGCGCAGCTTCGTGACGTCACAGGGACGTCATACACAGTGAGTTCAACAAGCGGCCACAGATGGTGTTTGTGTGAAGTGCATTTTGTGAGTACATTTGTTTACCTTTTTATCCTGTCCGTAATCAGGGCAACAGTTTAAGTGCCGAGTAGTAATTAGTTCAACTTAGAACAATCGTGAAGACCGGACTTAGAAAATTCAGTATCTTTTGGGACTTATAAAATTTTAGAACATTTTTAAACTTAGAATAATTTAGTTGTAGTTTGTGTGCATGTTAGTTAAGGACTTAGAATAATTAAGAAAAAACGGGGGAACGAGGAATCTATGTCCGATTTCCACCAGGTTTTGTGTATTGCCAAACACTTGTAATATTTTTACCAGTGTTTAGGGACTTGTAATATTTTTAACTTTTTGTTTACATTGACTTATAAAATTTTAATGCATTTGAGACTTAAAAACTTACACATATTTTTGAACATCAAATAACTTTTAATAAATTTTAACCAGTTCGAACACTTAGCATATTTAATAACAAATTAAATTTGAAAAAAATAACTTAGAATCAATTTTTATTTACATATTTTTATACACATTTGTTTCTTGTTTTAGAACAATTTTTAATTAATATATTGTTATTAGTTTTGATCATTAATTACATTACAAAATGGAAGGATTACTAAAAGTTTATAAAGATCAACAAAATATAATATCAAAGGGTTTAACTAATTTTAAGAAATGTGGTAAAGATAGATTAACAGTAGAGTACATAGAAACAAGACAAGAATTATTAGAACAAAATTGGAATTTATTTAAAGAAACTAAGTATAAATTATATGCGCATAAAATGACAGAGGATACAGAGCAAAAATTAGAGGATATTTACGATACAACAGAGGACTCTTACATAACTTATAAATGTTTGATGAAATCAATTTTGAATAATATTCGTTTAGCCACGGGGTCGGTGCAAAAAACCGACGGTTCCTCATCCAGTACTAGTAAATTAAATAGTTCCCTTGTAAAATTGCCCAAAATTTCCATACCGATATTCTCAGGTAAATATGATGAATGGACAACATTCCATGATCTTTTTACCTCATTAGTACATAATAACCAGGCATTAGATAATGTGCAAAAGCTTCATTATCTTAAAAGTCACCTTTCTGGCGAAGCAGAACAATTAATACGTCACACTCCTATAGCTGACGCCAATTATGTCCAATGTTGGGATCTATTAGGCAAAAGGTATAGCAATAAAAAATACCTAACCAACTGCGTTTTAAAAAGGTTGTTCGGTCAAAAGCGAATGCATGTCGAATCTGCTACTTCTTTGAAAGAATTGCTAGACACTACATGTGATTGTCTTAATGCGTTGAGTAACTTAAGCATAAACGTGAGTACATGGGATGTCATTATCATACACATTGTTACCTTTAAGTTAGATGTTGAGACGCGAAAACAATGGGAGCTTAGCGTTTGTAACAATGACTCCAATAATGAGTTGCCAACTTTTAGTCAATTCAAAACATTCCTGGAGAATCGGTTTCGCGCGTTAGAGTGCTTAGAACCTAAAAAGGCACCAGTTCATCAGTTCCATAGTCCAAAGGCCATGCTGGCAACAAGTTCTTCAAAGACTAATAATATGCGGTGCGAGTTCTGCTCCGACCTTCACAAACTTTGCTTCTGCAAGAAATTCAATAAGGAATCACTCAAGGCCAGACGTGAGTTCGTATTAAAAAATAATATTTGCTTCAACTGTCTTGGTGGCAATCATGTTGTTAGTGAGTGCAGGAAGCCTACCAGATGCAAGGTGTGCCAGAAGCGCCACCATTCAATGCTGCATTTAGATCAGGAGTCGATCAAAAGGGACCAACCTTCGACATCATCGGCTATCGACAGTGTTAGTGCCACTAATACTAGTCCGATTGCTTCGTTTTTGTCGACAGGTAACACTCCCGCACCGAGACAGGTTTTACTAGCCACTGCGCTAGTAAAAGCCGAGTCGCATTCTGGTGAACTCCAGACTGTCCGAGCCCTGATCGATCAGGGCTCGCAGGCGTGCTTCATAACAGAGGCCGTAGTTCAGCTGCTCAGCCTGAAAAAGATCCCTATTCAAGGAGTTATCTCAGGTCTAGGCGGTACTAGTTCAACCATGGCACGGTACATGGTACATTTAAATATCCAGTCTCGGATTAGTCCAAATTTCAATCTAAAAATTAAAGCTTACGTACTGAATAAAATAACATCTTACTTACCGGAACGCAAGATTAACACTGCCTTAGATTGGCTAAGTATTAACACTTTGCAGCTAGCCGATCCAGAGTTCAACACTCCCAATAAGATTGATGTGTTATTGGGCGCTGATGCTTACAGCAGCATCATAAAACAAGGCATATTTAGAAACCCTTCAGGCACGTTGATCGCTCAGAGTACTACGTTAGGCTGGGTACTATCAGGCGTAGTAAATAAGGACACCGATCAAAACACAAAATCAAATAATATTAGTGTACTACATGCACAATTTAGTGAAGACGACATGTTAAAAAAGTTCTGGGAGATAGAAGAGCAAAGTAGTGTGAAGAAAATGCTTACGCTCGAAGAAAATAGATGTGAAGGGTTCTACAGCAAAGGTACAAGAAGAGATAGCAACGGCAGGTACATAGTAAACTTACCTTTCCGCGATGAAGATCCCCCTTGCAAAGGCGGTAACTCCCGTTCTATCGCTGAAAAAAGATTTAGAGCATTAGAGCAAAGATTAGAGAAAAATACAGATTTGAAAAACAAATACAAACAGGTCATAGAAGAGTATTTAGAACTAGGACACATGAGAGAAGTTAACAAGCACGATAAAAATAGAAATATAGCTGTCTACTTACCTCACCATGCGGTAGTCAGGGAAGACAAAACTACCACAGAGGTGCGAGCTGTCTTCAATGCCTCAGAGAATAATGACAATAGTGTATCACTAAATGACGCGTTGATGATAGGGCCCACTTTAAAACGGCAACACGATAGAAGAAGGCCTAGAATTATATTACCAAATAACAGAGCTTTTAGGAAAAGGAGTGTTCCAGCTACAAAAATGAAAGAGTAGTAATAAAGACATAGTAGACATAATTCAGAACAGAGAGAGTACAAACATAGAACAAACAAATCAAATTAGTACAAAGGACAAAATCAATACATACAAGGACAACATAAACAGGGACAAAATAAATAAGGACAAATGAAAAAATAATACAGAACACAGAACAAACAATAAGGTACTACAAGCAAACAGAGCACAAAGGAAAAGAACTAGAAATAAAACTTGACAGTACAATAAAGGTTCTTGGACTTACCTGGAACCGCATCGATGATACTTTCCAGTACACGGTGAACCTCCCGCCGACGACGTCTGCACCTGTAACTAAAAGATCAATTATTTCTGTGATAGCACGTCTTTTCGACCCATTAGGCTGGTTAGCACCTAGTGTGATTTTAGCGAAGGTATTCATCCAGAAATTATGGCTCGCAGGTGTTGGCTGGGATGAGCTGCTTACCAAAGAACTTATTAACGAATGGAGATCCTATAGAGAAGAATTGTTATTACGCACCAAGCTTCGGATTCCTCGTTGGCTCGGAACAAAGTCCAACGAATATTTATAGCTACACGAGTTTAGTGACGTCTTCGAGACTGCGTATTCAGATGCAATTTACTTGCGGATGGTAGATGCCCACAACTTAGTAAAGGTCACGTTGCTGGTTGCTAAAACTAGAGTTGCGCCAGTAAAACAGGACAGTTGAAATCTTGACCATAATAAAAGCATCACAATGGTTTCACGTCTCTACGCAGAACAACTCAGCGGATTGCGCCTCTAGAGGAATATTACCCAGTTCCCTACAAAAACGAACCATCAATTCTCAAGTCGTAGAACATTATTTATAGTAGGCAAAATAATCATTATAGGACAGATTTAGAATAGAAAATAGGTTAGGATTGTTGCGTACTGCCGAAGGTTTGGTGAATGTGCCAGACAATAATTACGAAGAGTCCAACTTAAATTGTTTATCACGCTGGCAAGTTATCCAGCGAATGCTGCAGTCATTTTGGAGACGTTGGTCCAACGAATATTTGTTCACATTGATGAACCGTTACAAATGGTCAGCACATGTTACTGAGCCAAAAATTGGAGACATTGTTTTAATAATGGACGACGACTTGCCTCCAAGTCGCTGGTTGATGGGTAAAATTGTTTAAAAACACCCGGGGTATGATAATGTCACCCGTGTCGTCACGTTACGCACTAAGTCCTCAACAATCAAAAGACCAACATCCAAAATATGTATTTTACCTGTAGTCGATTAAGAAATGTTTTTGTTATTATTTATATTGGTTATTGCATAAATCATAGTTTTATTACATGTTTTATTGTTTTAACATCTATTTACACAACAATCAACTATTATAGACATACAACCTAGAATAAGATGTTTAATTTTAAGTTAGTTCATTTTGTTAGTTTTAAACTGTAGCACATAATAGTTCAGCCATGACTTCTAGCTTGTTGTTCATTGTAGTTCTCTTTCAGTTCTTAGTTTAGAGCAAGCATGGCAGTAATTAGTACAAATTGTTTTAGTTAAGTTTTAGTTTAGTTCATATTATTGTCAATAAATATACATATCTTTTTACAGTACAAACTAAGATCAGCGTAATGTACCATAGAGCAATGTACCCCTTTATTTTAGAAGGACGTTCCATCAGTAACGTCCTTGGTGGGCGGTATGTTCACTGCGGTTCGTCACCGCGTCAATAGATGGCGCTGTTAAGCTCGTTAAAAGTCGCAATGGTTTCGTTCACAAATATACTATATAGCTATCGAGGATTTTTGTTGACAATATAGACCAGCATCAGTACAGTTTTGCGTGTTTTATTTATTTAAAACCCCAAATACACCCCTGAACTGCTTGGGCACTCAACAGAATACTTAAGATAATCTCAACTAATACTAAGGCGAATATTAATTAATTACGCTTTCACGTCTACAGTTCATCGTGATTTTTTACCAGGAGTAGATAAAAGGAACTAGGGTACATTTTATCATCATCATATAAGCAGAAAGACGTCCACTGCTTAACAAAGGATTCCACTAAGGATGTCCACAATGGGCGTTCTTGCGCTTTCCAAACTCAGTGATTTCCCTTGGGTACATTTCAGCGATAAAATGTACTGTTCTCGGGGAATTCAAGAATAACTTAGTCGTCCGAATAATTTGCGCGAGCGCAAGGTAATGCGAGTTTAGTGTGCATTAGTCACAGTTAGTTCAGACTTAATGGAAATTTTCCTGCGGACTTATTAACAAATTCGAAGCAGCCATCAAGCGTTTCTTTACTTTCATATTTAATAATTTAACCCAATACTAATATTATTATACAGTTCATTATTTAGTGAAATAAAAAATATTCCCGGTGATTCTAAACTGAACTGATTCTAAACTGTAATTTCAATAAGCAATGTAAAAATAAAATGGTAAAATACAAAAAAGTTTTTTTATTACGTTGAATATTTTATGTTGTCAGCCGAAGCATAGGTTGCTTTCCTCAAGGATGTTAGTTAGTTTAGTTAATTACTGATCATTTGGAATTCATGATCAATTCGGTTGGATTTAATTAGAGAGTAGTATAGATACAAGGCGTGCTAGGTCGGAAAACCTCCTCGCGAGCCCAAGACTACTGGTCCCATTCGAATATTCATATTCGGTGGGAACAGAAGTTTATGGGACGGTGCACGCCGGGCGCAGGTAGTAATCGTTTCTCGGAATGGGATTAGTCCCACGTGAAATGGTTACTGCTTGTGGCTAATATTCCGACACAGGGGGGGGGGGGATCTGCCAAGATCCTGTGGTCGTATCTTGGCGGACCTTCCATACATCATCCATGTATGGTCGGAATTCCACGACGACCACCCGCGTGTTTGTGCCGTGCGCGGGGACCCGTACGGGGGGATGAAGGAGTCCTGGAGGTTGAGCCGGTGAGGGGTCGGGCAGTTGTTATCCCTCACCCGCAACACGCCTCTTTGGTCCGGATTTCCCCTTACACGGGAGGTCGGGGTCTAGCCGGGCCCCGATCAATCGGCTACGACGTCCGGTCAGACGGCCGTCAAGGCTAGCCATGGGTAGGCGTATCTGCAGGTAGCGTCTGGGCTGGCGCCGTGTGTCGGTCTGCAGACGAAGGCGCGCGCCGTGCTGGACGTTGGGCTAGATTAGCTCTCGCAGATTGGCATAATCCCATGGCTATACCGCCCAATATCCCTGGTGCTCGTAAAGCATCCCCTTTGAGGGCTCGGTGGAGGGTGGGGAATTGGGTTGGTGAACGCTATTTTGACATTTATGGAAGAAAAAACAATTTACAAATTGCCCAACCGACAGTTAAGGTAATACCCTTAACTCCTGAGGAGCTTGCGGGTGTGCCAGGAGTGGTGCACCCCATAGCAGATAAAGAGACGAAGGCAGCGAAGGCTACTTCTAAGAAGAAGGCCACTAGAAAGGTCAGGGAGACCTTTTCCCGTCCGGCCACTCCAGTACCTGGACCATCCGCGGAACAAGCCGCGGGCACGGAGAGCGATAGCTCCCTTAGGGCCGCGGTGTCAATGGAGTCCCTGGATAGCCGAGCGGATACTCCGGGGGGGAAACGCCGGAGCACCGCGGGACAGGGAGGGCGTCCAGTAAAGGCGCCCAAATTAAGGACGACTAGCGGGAGCTTACTGGAGCTAGAGAACCAGAGGCTGCGCTCCCAGCTGACTTACCTGGAGGCGCGTGTGACCGCCATGTCGGCGGAGATGGCGGAGCTTCGCCGGGGTGATGTTGCGAATTTTTCACCTCTGACGTCTCCATCCCGGCCGTCGGGAACTGCTCCGCAATCGCCGCCGACGTTGAGATTGTCTCCGCCACCAGCACCCGTTGTCTGCGCTCCAGCATCGCCACATCCGGCCTCGGCAACACAGAGGAGCAATTTTAAAGCTCCTCCTTCGGTTCCTGCCCGGGAAGATCAGGCCTCTCCAGAAGAGAGGTTTGCGGCCATAATGGACCGTAAAATGAGAGAAATGGGGCGCATCTGGGACCAACGTCTGGCCCAGATGCGCCAGGAGGTCATGGCGGAGATCTTCCCGGGCAGGGCCATCCGCCCGTCGCTCGCTGGGAGTGCAGCACCGCCCCAGTTACCACCTATCGCGAAGGCCGCGACGGGCGGAAAGCGGGGTGGCCGGCGTCTGAGACAACGGGCTGCCGCTGCGGAGGCAGCTGCGGCTCGAGCTGCGACGATGCCGGTGCGGTCAGCGCCACCGCCACCCGCCGAGGGCACATGGGCCCAGGTGGTTGGCCGAAAGGCTAGGGCCAAAGCTGCCCGATTGAATCAGCCACCGCCGCCTCCGCCTCCAAAGAGGCCGATAGCACTGCCGCGACCTCCACCATCCGCGGCAGTGACTATTAACCTGCCATCGACCTCGGCCACTACCATGGCTGAGGTCATGAAGATGGCAAGGACCAAGGTCCAATTGAAGGACCTTGGCCTATAAGCGGGCCTGCGCCCTAAGAGGGCTTTGACCGGGGGTCTCATTTTGAGAATCCCCGGTCCAGAGGGATCTGCGAAGGCGGAGGCCCTCACATCTCGCCTTAAGGAAGCCTTGGCTGAGACGGGTGCAGTGGTGGCGCACCCTGTAGCGATGGGGGAGCTCCGGGTGCTAGACCTGGACGACTCCACCGACCCCACTGAGGTAGCTGAAACAATAGCCACGACGGGAGGATGCGCCGTTGCCGACGTAAAGGTCGGCGAAATTCGTTATTCCCCGTCGGGCTTAGGTTCGGTGTGGGTTCGGTGCCCACTAGTGGCCGCCCGCAAATTAGCGGCAACGGGCCGAGTACTAGTGGGCTGGATGTCAGTCCGGGTGGCAGCGCTTCCACCCAGAGCTCTCCAATGCTACCGCTGCCTGGAGAGAGGGCATGTCAGGGCTCGGTGCACCGGGTGCGACCGGAGCGCGTCGTGCTTCGTCTGTGGCCAACAGAGCCACAAGGCGAAGGAATGCACGGCGCGCGCCCCTTATTGTATGGTGTGTGCCGACCTTGGTAGGCCGGCAAACCATCGCCTGGGCAGCGGTAGGTGTACGCCACCTAAACGAAAGGGAGCGGGACGTCCTGCCACGTCCGCTCCTACATCGTCGCGGTCCAACGATCCGGGTTCTGGCCCCGGTGGGGTGTCCATGGAGGTCTAAGCATTCTTTCCCCCCCAACTTATTTTGCAGGGCAACTTGAACCACTGCATCGCTGCGCAAGCTCTTCTTGCGCAGACGATTGCTGAGCGTTCGGTTGCCCTAGCGATAGTGGCGGAGCCTCACTCCGTCCCCGACCACCCTCGTTGGTTCGGGGCGGATGGGGGCCTCGTCGCCATTTATTGGGCAGGGGGGGAACGTGACCCCCATTGCGCACTCCTGGCCAAAGGGCCCGGATTCGTCATCGTGGAGTGGGGACCAGCAGTCGTGGTGGGCTGCTACATCTCCCCGAATTGCGGCCTTGCAAATTTTGAGGCGTACCTGGACGGGCTAACGAGCCATATTAGCTCGTACCAGACCCGTCCGGTACTCATCCTGGGCGATTTTAACGCCCACTCTAGCGTGTGGGGCGATGCCCGGGACGGGGAGTCACTGTTGGAATGGGCCGCCGGACTGGACCTCCGTCTTCTAAATCGGGGTTCAGTCAGCACCTGTGTGCGGTGGCAGGGGGAGTCGATCGTCGACTTGACGTTAGCGACTCCTTCGGCCATGCACCTGGTCTTGGGGTGGAGAGTTGCGGAGGAAATTGCCACGCTGTCGGATCACCGACATATACTTTTCAGCGTGGCCTTCCGTCCGCCCCGAGGCGGCCCTGACCGCAGTAGTGTTGTCCCACCGCGGCGCTGGTGTCTACGCCGCTTGGACCGCGACATGCTGACGGCTGCCGCCATCGCCATCGCCTGGGGGGCGAGTGAGGGTGGAGAGAGGATCCCGTCCGATCCCAATTCGCAAGCGGGCTGGTTCCGGGGCATCATGTCTCGCATATGCGACACGTCGATGCCCCGGATCCGTCCGGGTGACAGACGAGGCTCGCAGTATTGGTGGTCGGCCGAAATCGCGCGACTCCGTTCGGAGTATGTCGCAGCGCGTCGCCGACACCAGCGGGCCCGTCGGAGGAGGCGAGCCAATGCCGAAGAGGCTGCCGGAGCGCACAGGGCGTATCAAGTCGCCGTCAAAGCGCTATCCGTTGCGATAGCGGAAGCCAAAGCTCGGTCCTGGAACGAGCTCATCGAGGGACTGGATAGGGACCCATGGGGGCGCCCGTACAAAATGGTACTGGGCAAGCTCAGACCGTGGGTCCCTCCGTTGACGAGTACCCTGGACCCGGATTTCCTGAGGAGGGTGGTGGACACCCTCTTCCCTAGGGTCCAGGATAGTCCCTCGGACCCCCCGTCACCGTCGTACCATGATTGGGACGACCAGTTGGAGGTGACGGAGGGGGAGTTGGACCGAGCAGTACGGCGACTTGCGGCCCGAAATACCGCCCCTGGCCCGGATGGGATACCGGGCAGGGCGTGGGTTTGCGCCCTGGCAGTCCTGGGGGACCGGTTGAGGCAACTGTTCACCAGTTGCCTCCGTAGTGCCGTGTTCCCCACCTGTTGGAAAGAGGCAAGGCTTGTGCTTCTGCAGAAGCCGGGCAGGACCGCCGATTCTCCCTCGGCGTTCCGACCAATCTGCTTGCTGGACGAGGTGGGCAAGCTCTTTGAGCGTGTCATAGCCGCCCGTCTCAGCGAGCATCTGTCGCGCGTTGGCCCTGACTTATCGGACAACCAGTACGGTTTCCGGCAGGGACGTTCGACGCTGGACGCGATAAACCGCGTCCGCGCCCTGTCGGAGCCCGCCGTTCGGGCGGGGGGGTGGCGTTGGCGGTGAGCTTAGACATCGTCAACGCCTTCAACTCCGTCCCCTGGCGGGCGATATGGGAGGCACTGGTCCATCATAACGTGCCTCCCTATCTCCGTGGTATAGTCGGGGCATATTTGCGCGACAGGACGATTAAATTCGTCGGTCGGAACGGGATTGAGATCCAGAGGGAGCTCTCCTGCGGGGTTCCTCAGGGGTCCGTGTTGGGACCTCTGTTATGGAGCCTCGCGTACGATGCGGTCCTGCGGATAAGCCTCCCTCCCGGGGTGAGCGTCGTCTGTTATGCGGACGACACGCTGGTCCTAGCCCGGGAGGTAAGCTTCCAGCGGGCGGTACGGCTCGCCGAACTCGGTGTCGCGTGTGTCGTCACGGCCATAATGAGACTGGGCCTTCGGGTAGCGCCTCACAAGACCGAGGCGCTATGGTTCCACGGCTTACGCCGTAGGGAGGAACCACCCAGTGTGTCGATACGTGTAGGTGACGCAGAGGTCAGGGTGGGGCGGTACATGACGTACCTGGGCCTCACCCTAGACAGCCGATGGGGCTTCGAGGAGCACTTCGAGCGTCTGGCCCCCCGAGTGCGCCGGGTAACCGGAGCGTTACACCGGCTTTTGCCGAACCTCGGGGGTCCCAGGGAAGAAGTTCGCCGCCTCTACGGAGGTGTCGTGCGATCCATGGTCCTTTATGGGGCGCCCGTCTGGTCTGAACGCCTGACGGGCGCCTCCCGCTGCAGAGCTATTTTGAACAGCCTGCAGCGTGTGGTGGCCATACGGATCGCACGAGGATACCGGACGGTATCCTTTGAGGCGGCGACACTCCTGGCGCGCTTCCCGCCGTTTGATCTCCTGGCGGCAGTTGACGCGACGGTTTACACCGAGATCCGCGTCCGCCGGGAGAGCGGTGAGGCGCCAGAGCAGACGCTCGTTGCCTATAGGCGGGATGTACACCGGCGCGTACTAACACAGTGGCGCGCACGGCTTGAGTTGCGCCTGAACGCGTGCCAACGTGCCGTCGGTGCCATCCTGCCTCACCTCGAGGCCTGGGTGGGAAGGAAGGGCGGTTACGTCACCTACAGACTGACTCAGATACTCACCGGACACGGGTGTTTCGGTGAGTATCTGTGCCGGATCGGCTGAGAAGTGACGACACATTGTCACCATTGCGGGAGCGACCTGGACTCTGCCCAGCATACGCTGGAGGAGTGCCCGGCCTGGGAGGCCGAGAGACGAGTCCTGGTCGCTGAGATCGGACGGGATCTTTCGCCGCCAGCAGTCGTTTACGCGATGCTGGCTGGCGACTCCACCAAATGGGACGCCGTGGTCTCCTTCTATGAGGCAGTTTTGCTGCAGAAGGAGGCCGCCGAACGGGATTGCGAACGAGCCGATCCCGCTCGTAGGCGGCGGGGTGGCGGCGGCTGCCGTTAGCCCAACTCCCCTCGGGGCCCGGGCGGCAGTGTGAGAAGTGTCCTCTACTGTCGCCACGTCCAAGCGGCTCCGGGATGACAGCGATCTGTTTGTGGCGCAGTCGCTGTGCCGTACTGGCAGGAGTCGGCAATAGGGGAGGGCAATCCAAAAGAGCCCTCCTAGGGTACTTGTCCCGACCATCTGGGACATGGCGCAAAAGGGGGGTACCGGAGCAGCATATCCGCGTTCCCGGGACTCCCCCATCAGGCGCCAAGAGAAGTCCACGGCAGGTAGGTTTAGTCGGTGCAAGTCCGACATACCCACCCGCAGACACTTTTTGCGGGTGGCATGCGAAGGCATTCCCCCTGCCTTATCAAAAAAAAAAACAAAAAAAAAAAAAAAAAAAGTATATATACAAAGATTACATCAAATTACAATAAAACATATATTAACGTGTATTAAACTATAATCAACCAAAGTTATTATAGTTTTTACCATAACCATCCAACCCAAAGGGAGTTAGCAAAAGTCTTAGTTTAGCCATATCATTTAAATGGCGTAACCAAGCCCGAATTATAAGCATTGTTCTAAATACTTATAATAATCAACCAAAGTTGATATGAGTTGATTAACCAAAGTTGATTATGGTTTATGGAACTGTCATCAATGCCTTTAATTCGTGCTTAAACGATATGGCTAATCTAAGACTTTTGCAAACTCATTTGGGTCCTTGGGTAACTTCATCAGTTTTGTACTATTTATATAATTTTAATATATGTATTTATTGTTTTCAGATTCATACGAAGTTACACAAGTAAACCGCAGAAAGGTAATTTTATTTCAAAACTTCACTTATGCGCAGAAAGGAGGGTCCTACCGAAATCAGTACTGTTCAAAAAAAACATCTTTGTCTTGTCCGGCGAAATTGTTTCTTAGTGATAATAGATTCATATCAATTGGAAGAAGTTTTTTGGTTCATAACCATGAACCTCCGAAGTTGTTAAAGACTGATGATGGCAATTATTTAAGGATTTAAGTTATCCGATATGGTATACTGGCTCCTAGGTTAACTGGCTCATAAGTAGTTTTAGTTTCACGTTTAATAATTTTGCTATCTTAAGGCGACGCTCACTCCGGGATTGAGGCGCACGCGCTCCGAGCGCAATCTAGCTTGTATAGAGCGTTCACGCCAAAAATTTACGATTTTTTTTGTTTATACTCCTATAAAATTTTACGAATTTTATAGAATCCTATAAGTTTATAGTTTAATTGGTTATACATATAAATTGCGATTCAATACGTTCCCGTTACCTTGCAAATTAAATAAATAAAATAAAAAGGTGTTTCTGTTTATTTTTCTGTTTTGTGAAGTTAACTAATATTAAAGCTATAACCAATATGTCAACGACCTTATAAGTAAGTTACAAATGTTTTCTTATTGCTAAGAAAAATTGAATTCCTTGCCGCTGATATGTTCAATGCCTCGCCTTAATACAGCGTGTTACGGAGGTCAACTTTTTATATTTATTTATTTTTATATTTATTTTTTTATCTATGGTTGTGATTTATTGTAGCGATGAGCTATCAGCATAGTGGATGTGGTCTTAAGCATATGGTAACTTTGGTTTCTTTTTGCACCAGGCGAGTAATTTCACTAATTTCGGCGCTTTAAGGCTTTGGAACAATGACTAGTGTAGTATTTCGGAACGTAACGTGTCTATTAATGTGTGCCCAGAATACCCGTTGACCTATCCAAAGTTGGTTTTACTGGGCATGGTGGAGTTATATAAGCTTGAAAGCACTTGATACTTATGTACCTACTTAAGGTGCTTGAGGTAATAATGAAGCACCACATCCAAGTCCTGCTTGAATTTGGATAAGCACGTGGGGCGGCTACGCTGCAGCAGCTAATTTACTACATCCAGTTTTTTTTTATTATTACGCTCCTAGGATGGCACTAAAATTATTATTTAAAAGTTGATTTGTTTAAAACTATATGCAATTAAGAAAAAAAGTTCTACGAATATGATCAACCAAAGTTGATTCATTAAACTTCATTAATTTTATATTTTCTTCTTCCAGAATCTTACGAGATCATTAAAGTAAATCGAGGAAATGTCCTTTTGTATCGTAAATACACATACGCACAGAAAGGGGCATCTGACCGTCACCAATATTGCTCAAGAAAGAAATCTATGTTCTGTGAGGCAAAACTCGTCCTTAAACCAAATAGATCCATAGACTTTGTGAAAAGTTATTTGATCCATAACCACGAACCAACTAAGTTGTTGATGACGTCTGATGGATATTATCATAGAATATAACATTTTGTCGATTACGTTTCTATACCCGCGCATTGGTCTGTGACACCGTAAAAATAATCTTTCGGTTTTTTTTCTTTTAACGTTAATTTAATTTTTGTTCTTTTTGCTAGCTGCTCGATTCGTTGCTGCATATACACACATCAACACTCTCTAGAGATATTTTGGATTAATTCAATTTACTCAAAATTTATTAAAAATAACATACAAGATGTATATATTATTATAAAGCCCATTTATCAGGCTACATTCTAGAATAAAAGAAAACTATTTTTTTTGCGTAAATATTTTGTTATTTAAATAAAGAAATAAAGTGGTATAATGGTAAAACTAACAATGAAAGTGTTTCTCAAGCAAAGGTGAAAAATAAGCAAAAAATATTCTGTTTTTAGCAGTTATGTGAACAATCAGTAGTCAGTATTACCCATGACGTTAACAACGGCCCTGCAACGATTTTCCATGCCGTGACCGGACCGGACTTGACCGTTAGCCGGACCTGAGACAATATACCGCAGCAAGACTTGGATAACTTAATTTATCCAAGTCTTGCTGGGATATATTGTCTGAGGTCCGGCTAAAATGCAAAAAAGTTGTTCTTCCGTCGCAATGTTTGCAGGGAAATTCCTCAAAGCCCTTCTTTGAGCATCACCCACGCGTGTTCTATGGGGTTTAGGTCAGGTGATTGAGCGGGCCTGCCCAAGACCGATATGTCGTGCTCCTGCAACCAACTCGTCACCACTCTCTCTGTGTGCGAACGGGCGTTATCGTGCATGAGCGTGAATTCTTGGCCCATTTGTACTCGATGGGGGTAGATTATTAGTACTAGCACCTCGTTACGGTATTTTTCAGTCGTCATGGTGTTTCTGATCCAAACGAGGTCTGTACTTCTACCGACACGAATTCCCGCCCAAACCATAATTGTCCCGCCGTGGTATGAATGGACTTCCTGAGGATGTTGCAGATGACACTCACGACTAGGAACTCGCCAAACACGTACTCTACGTGTATCGGGATGGAATCCGAACTGAGACTCATGGGTAAACTACAGACCACTGGTTATCTTCCCAGAGCAAATATTCACGAGCCCATTCTAGTCGTTGTCCACGATTTCCTTAGCGTAGTGCTGGAGTACGAAACGGTCTGCGAGTATGAAGGTTAGCTTCATGCCGCCTTCTCCTCACAGTTTGGTCACTCACAAGCAACTGGTGCTCCGACTGGAGCCTCTGAACCATCTGCATGGTCGTAACATTTGGTTGGCTTCTCGCGGCAACTTGCAAAAATCGGTCTTGTCTTTGAGTGGTTATGCACTTCCTGCCTTCTTTAAGGGGCCTTTTACAGTCCACTAGCGCCGCCAATCGAAAAAATGTCATTACTCGTAAATAGAATCAAAAATACAAAATGTGGTCTATTATTACTGTAGAAAAGGCAATAACGTAATTTTATAACACATTGTTAACACTTGAAATATAGCTGTTTAGCTAAAACATGCATTTGTAACAAAAACGGCCGTTTATGTTTTGAATGCACGATTTAGCTAAACAGCTATATTTCAAGTGTTGATAAGGTGTTATACAATTACGTTATTGCCTTTTCCACAGTAATAATAGAACATATTTTGTATTTTTGATTCTATTTACGAGTTATGACATTTTTTTCGATTGGCGGCGCTAGTGGACTGTAACAGGCCTCTTAAGCCACTTTACTAGTAGCACGATAACGTGACCATAACCTTGATATCACGTTTTGTCTTGTTCCAATCTCCTCAGCAATACTCCGTTGAGTAGCCCCAGCTTGTAGCATGCCTACTGCTCTTAACATTTCCTCTCTCGTTAAATGGCGCCGCTGAATAATGCATACAATAACATTAATTAGAAATTAACCGATAACTTATTATAAAACTTAAATTTGATACGAAAAAAATAGCCTATAACTACTGTAGTGAAATGAAACGTTCGGACTTCGCTACCATTATGCCGCGTTAATCTTTTGTTTTTAATTTAGTTTTTAAATTCAAATTTAGTATCGTTTAAAAAGGTTACAAAGTAAGCCTTCTTCAAAAGAATTTAAAACTGGCTAGTATTTTTTTAGTTCAAGAACTTTATACAAAATATCCTTAGACGATATTGATGTGTGTATTTCAATATGCAAAGTGCGTTCGTGCGAGTAGCAAAAATGGCCATTTTTGTCGCCAATTGGCCAATTGGTGACAAAAACGGCCATTTATGGCGGGTATAGCATCAACTTTTCGTATAGTAATAACTTCTATTATTCTTATAATATTGGTTTATTTTGTTTTAGTTTTTGTATTTTCACACCAGTATTTCGCACCAAATTTAATTTATATTACTAAAGAAGTCTCGTCATTCTCATAGGAACGATGTTAAATAGAAATGTAAGGATATAATAATACGTTTATACTACAAAAAAAATGTCTAAGAATTATTTATAGTATGTATACAACTGACTCGCTCAGAACCATATTCAGGGATAAGGGTTTTCTGACACTTACTGGTATCTATATTCTGGAAATTTGTATTTTTGTAAAACACAACATGGAATATTTTGTGCTCAAATCTGCCACCAGATCTAATTTACGGACTAGATATAAGTATAACTTACAGTTGCCACCATCCATTAATAATACAATTTTTTACAAGAGTGCATTTGTTAGTGCAATACGCATATATAATCATCTACCTGTTAATGTCAAGGAATTGGAAGGTAAAAAATTCAAAAACGTTTTGAAAAAATGGCTTATTTCCAATGTGTTCTACGATCTCAAAGAGTATTTTGCCAAAAAGTAGTCCTTCTTTCTATAAATTGATATAAATAATTCCACAAATATGTTTATATTATAATAATAAGAGTTATTATGTACTATTATGTTTAATTATAAACCTTATTGTTGCACGCCCGATACGGGTAGCTGTTGATACTATAAATTGTATATCATCTACAACCATGTACACAGTTTTAGCAATAAAGAAATCTTTATCTTTATCTTTAAAAAAAAAGTTGGTTCGTATTGCTTATAATCCAATTTAAAGAGTAAACGCTTAATTTTTTACTTGAGATAAATATTCAACTACAGAATTTCTACTAACTGGCGATTATTACTAACAGAACTGATAAAAAAAGAAAGTTAGTTTATGGTTCGAAAACAAGCTGTGGTTAGTGTAAATAAAACTGTTACGAGTAACATTGTCTCAGAAGAGAATCAATAAAGTGTGGCAACTTCTGGTATCAGTTTCTTACTCTCTCCCTTGCTTCCTGTACATTTTTGAACACGGGTTTGTCAGCTTATACTGTAGTTACATCTTTATTCAATATTAATTTCGCGGAAATTGCGAATATTATGATTATATGTCCGTTGTCTACATCATAAAGGACCTCTGTACAAAATCGAAGGTTTCAGTTAGTCAGAGAAAAAAAAGAAACACCCTGCATTTCTTTTAATATATAAATCTGTAAAATAAAAATATAATAGTACAAGATAAATTAGTGCAGTTATTTTATTTGATATTCCTATAAATATTATTTTGTCTGTAAGATAGTGCTTTAACGATGATAGGTTCTGAATATGTTCATTTATTTAATATTTAATTGCAATATTAATAACCTGTGTTGTGTGTGTAACTTTAAAATCAAAGGTTTTGCAATTAATAATCATAATGTATTTAAGATTTTTATGTGCAAATATTTTTACATTATTTAATAATTTACTTTTGGTTCCAGGTCGATACAAATTTATAAAACTGAATGGAAGAAACCTACTACTATTTTTAAACCACACCTATTCGAGGCATGGTCCTTCGCACCGAAATCAGTATTGTTCGAAAAAAGTGTCAATGCGGTGTCCGGCAAAACTCTCACTTACTACTGAAGGAACTATACATTTTGGAAATAGTTGTTTGAATCACAATCACCCTGCACCAAAAATAATGAAAACCAACGATGGAAACTATCATAAGCTATAACTTAAACCATATCTTCACGAGGCATGACACTTCGCACCTAAATTAAACCTGTTCCAAAAAAGTTTCCATGTGTGTCCATTAATACTCTTTCGTAGTGTCAATATTGGTACCATATAAAAATGTGTGCATTTATCACAATTCCCCTATGCCAAGGTCATTGAAAATATACGATAAAAACTATGTAACGCTATTACTAAAACTGTACCTGCCTGGTGTTTCGCCGACCGAAAATGTTATTATTTCGAAAAAAATGTCATTGCGGTTTCTACACTCTTCCTTGATTTTAATCTAGGTACAACATAAAATATTTGTTTGAGTCACAACCATCCTACGCCAAAGACAATGGAAAGTGATATGGAAGCTACTTAAAGTTACCACATAAACCATTCATGGTCTTTCGCACCAAAGTTAATACTGCTCGGATAAAGTGTTAATGCGGAGTCCATCCAATCACAGAAAACCTACGACGGAGACTATCTAAAGCACAAAATAATAATCAGGACTTGCTATTGGCACTAGCTAGTAGCTGTTGCTAACATCAAAATTAATACTACTTAGTTTTAAAATAAAAATTGTGTGGGTGGTTCTGATTTAAAAACGATTTCTACTCCTGTACAGATCATAAGCATATAGACATCAATCTCTTCCTTAGTGCTAATTTAAAGGTTGCGTAGATGGTTCTGATTTAAAACCTATTTTTATGCGAACAATTTGTACTCCTTTATAGGTCATACCATATTGATGTGTAATGCTCCGATGTAGATGATTTTATAGAATATAGTTGAGTTCTTTTTGTAAAATCGTAACGATTTGATTTTAGGAAAAAGGAACATCTTTCAATCATGTGTTTTACTATCCCAATAATTTACAAAACGAAAATGATAATGGAGTTGAGAAACATCAAAAAGAAATAGATTTTTAATTTGACTATATATGTATTTGTTATTATTATATTTTATTTGTGACAACAAACAATTGCATAATAAAATATATTTCAATGTAAAAAATGTTCTAAAAGAACTGTCAAATAATTTCGCATCCAGCACCGTTATTCATAGAGTAATAATGTTTAAATGAATTAATACTGTTTACCAGCCGAATATTTTCGATATTTTTAAATGGCTCTGGCAGGTATTATATCAGCCATCATATCAGCCGAGTCAAGGAAAACAGCAGATATCAGGTAATATTTCATTTAAAAGTAAGCACCATATTTTATTCCGAAAGGCGTCCACTGTTTGGCAAAGGTTTCTCCAAGAAACTTCATCATCATCATCATATCAGCCGAAAGACTTCCGCTGTTGGACAAAGGCTTCCCCCAAGGATCTCCACAATAGCCGGTCCTGCGCTGCCTGCAACCAGGGATTTCCCGCGACCCTTGCAAGATCGTCAGTGCACCTTGTGGGGGTTGCCCAACCTACGTCTTCCAGTATGTGGTCGCCGCTCAAGAACCTTTCTGCCTGTTACACTGTATTTATTTATTTTTAGATGGAGCTTCATCGTACTATAGTGAAACATATAATCGTCCAAATAGGCGGCAGCTAGAGACATTGGTAGAGTTTTTAGAACGAAATCCAGTCATTGTCAGAATCTCACGACAAACTGCAAAGGGAAAACTTGAGACGAAACTAAAATGGGATATGGTTGCAGAGAAGTTAAATGCTTTGGGTCATGTCAAGAAAAACGGATCCGAATGGGCAAAGGTATGTTATAGAACACCCAGAGTAGGTGTCTATCCATATAATTTAATCCTTCTTTGATTCATTCTTATGGGAACGGGCCTAAGCACACCACGTTTTATAAACGCGCGATTTTATCCTACAGAGCAGTTTTTTTGTTCGTATCGACACAAACGCGATGCTAACGCGCGTGTGCATCGCTACAACGCGCGTCAACGGCGCGCTTAGAAAACATGGTCTGCATACCCCTATGTTTAAGCGGCGTAGGTCGGTTATAGTATTGCTTCACTACTAACCCGGCACCCCTCGTGTTTTGGGTTCGATTCTCACATGGAACAACTATGTATTTGTGTGACCCATATATAATTGTTCTGAATTTGGGTCTATGAATTACTTGTTTGTTAAGTCGATACCACCCCCTCCCTTTCTTTTATTGATATTTTAAGGTTTTTGAAACGAGTTGCATAACTAGGCTTTGTTTTCATATATTTCAGTACTGGGCGGTGAAGAAGTTTGGTCTCAAAAAATTACGGCTGCAATACATTAATCGTCCAAATGTGTCGAAACTAGATGAAAGAATGATGTATCTGATAAATCTACTTTAATAATTAGATAATGAAGCGGTGTTTAACTATATAAGGCAATAACAGATATTTTTTTTGTTATTTATTATATATTATTGTCCGTTGACCCTGTGAAATCTTTGTAGGCTAACTGTAATTGTGTTCGAAAAGCATCAGATGCAAAAGACACAAATTAATAAAGTCACTAATCGTAAATGGTTTTGTTTTGTTAATAAATGTTTATTACGAGAATGTTAATGTGGTTCTTTAATGACCAAAACCCGGCATCCGTTTTCATTTTGAAAGAAAGCAGGAGATGTGGGTTGAACGGTGTTCACCCAGATTAAACTAATTTTATTGCTGGCCAACAAATATACATACACAATTTACATAGAACTTATTATTATAAGTAATTTTATTACTACACCAAAGTTCTAAGTAAATTTTCTAAGATTATATTTAGGTTTGAATATTTAACCTCAGAACCTCGAAACAAACAAAGAAAGTGGTCTAATGGTATCATAGAGAAGAAAAAAGACAACGTAAGGGACCATATCAAAGATGGAGTGACGATTTAAAAAAGACTACAGGAATACTCCTGTAGTCTTTGTAAGCTCGACAATACTGTCGAGCACATTATATTATGACCACAATGATTAGAAATATGCAGTGTTTATTGTAAAACACCAACAACCACGCAGGATTAGATAGATATTATCATAATCAACAACTTTTGTTCTAAGAGTTCGGACTTAACTCTATACATGAACAGTAAAAATATTATACACGTATTAAGTATCGGTTGCCTGGAAGAGATCGTTTTTAGCGATAAGGCCGCCACTTGTACTATTTCCATTTTAATGTAATTTTTTACTCTAAGTTTATGTCTTTGGTGTGCAATAAAGAGTTATCTATCTAAGTACTGGCGTGACATTTGTAGGTTTATGTTTCATTCATAAACGAAATGACGACTCGCACGTGCCTGTGCTGATAATAATAATAACACTATCTAGTTAATTTCACGGTTTGGTGTAGGTAAATCTGGAATCACAGTATTTCCCTGTATTCATAAATTGATCGATTCGGCGTGACGGCAACGAAAGATCGTGTCACTCAAGGCAAAACCGACGCACAACTCGACAAATAGGTCACGTTCAAACGCGCTAGCACTGCATCCCTACCCCGCGCACTCGCAGTAGTATGTTTCCATAATTTTTGCGATCCATGTAGAGTTATAAACATTCAAGCGGGAAATTAATAAATACTTGTTTTGTACGAAAATAAAATCTGACCAATGGTGAAAAGCAAAAGATGGTGGTTGTTGTGTTAACTATTAAGTCCTGCGAGGTTGTTGGTGTTTTACAAGTAACCCAGTATAATATGCGAAACTACAATAATTTTCGGAAATAGCAGTTCCCCTTAAATTTAAAGCTGTTTTTTATCGAATGTGTTATTTAAAGTGTGTAGCCAATAGCGTCCTACGTGAACGACACACCAAAAAATAATCATAACTGAAATGAATAAAATAATCAGGAGAATAGAGATAAATATTGGATATATGTACATTCGAACGTTTGTTCTTAATATCTTACCACACCAACAGCCAACATTAAATAGTTATAGATCGCAATCCTAGAGATCATAAGTGGGTGTTTTTACAGGGCTGTACCTAATTAGCATAATTTCTTATTCAGTATTTATTACTAGTTCTGTATGTAATATAGCCAAGAATAGACATTCGAATGTACATAATATGGTTTAAATATCCTCTATTATTCTTCTGATCTATCGAATATCTTTCTAAACCGTTGGAATTTTTATGAAAAACAGCGATTGGTTGGTTGGTTTTAGGCCGGTAAAAAAAAATTTCTCAGCCAGTCCTCTTTTACAAATTTTTATTCATAATATTTATCTTATATTTTCAGCTGAATATAGCATCATCACGCTAAGGGGAACCAATCTAATATTATACAAGAATTACACGTTTTCTAAAATGGGGCGAAATCGACAATATCGGTACTGTTCCAAAAAATCTTTGCTCAACTGTCCCGCTACATTACTTCTGTGGGAAGATGGAAGAATACGATCTGCAAACACAAGTCATAACCACCCCCCTCCAAAAATCTTAAAAGGATCCAATGGGAAACATTATAAGTTTTAAAAATGAAAGTGCTTAAAATGCTGAACTGATCAAGGCCTGTGTACGATAAAAAAAAAAGAGTAGCTATGGGAAATTAGGAAGACTTATAGTTTCCTTGTATGGACGCCCGAATACACCTACATACATGCTCTGCTCTGATCATCTGAAAGTGATGGGTGTGTAACGAAGGGTTAAGGATTAAGAAATTGTCGACTCCTATCTATAATGAAATCTATCTATAATGAAGATGCAGTACCGGCGACCTGGCCTTATACAAACAGGTGCTTTAGCCGTTATATTAACATATCATGTATAATTTTTACTATAGTCAAAAACTTACTCTATCTAATAATTCCAAAGTTGATTGTAGGTTGTACCTAAAGTTGCACTAAGGTTCGATCAATGGCGCTAAGCCTTCTGGGGGGCTACCGCCTAATTCACCGGTCATCGTGATCGGCGTTCAAATATATGAAGGTTAAAAAATGACTAAATCATCCGTTAAATCGGCTTCAACGTTGAAAATCGATCACATGTGCTCATAAAAACCGATTGAATGAAAGATTTAATAATTTTTAACCTTCATCTATTTTAACGCTGACGACAATCACGATTATCGGCGAATTAGGAGGCAACCCCTCTGGTCTTTCGATGGAGGTATAGATATAGATTTTAGCCGGTCTTTATTTTATGACAACGAGGGTCTTATTCCTAGATAATAAAAAACTATTTAAAAAAGTATTTTTTATTTTATTTATCCCAGGTTGGGAAGCGTTTGCCCCTTAAGAAATAGTATCTAAGTGTATAAAATGAAGAACTGTCTCAAGACATGGTGTGTCACAACAAAACTACTTACTTTTGTACTTGGATGTAAGGGATGCCTTAATCGTATGGAGCATTGATTCCAGCAAGCATGCAGGGTTTAGTTGACTATATAATTTTGCAGGTTTAGTTTAATCTCATCTCTCCTTATGGTGGTGTAGGTATTTAGTTACAGGATTCAACCCTTTTGGAATATAATCAGATGATCTGTATCAATTTGTCGCTTGTCTGGAATTTATTTACGGTTAAAGGACTGGATACCCCACGAGGCTTCGCAAGTATAAGAGGTGGTGAGGCCATCTCTTATATTTGCGAAGACAAGGCATTCCAATGTTGCTTTGACTACAGAGACATGTGACGAAGAGGAAGGATATAAACATATTAATTTATTTGATTACTTATTTATTTCAGGTGAATACGCAACAATCAATGTGAGCGGAAAGAAATTAATACTTTTCGAAAGCCATACATTCGCAAAAAACGGTCCAAATCCTCAACATAGATTTTGCTCCAAAAAGGCTGCATTGTGTTGTCCAGCGAAACTTATATTGAACGTAGACGGCAGTATAGCTAAAGCCTCCACTGACCACAATCATCCTCCTCCTCGTATTTTAAGGACTCGGGATGGACAATACTATAAATATTAATTATTGTTTGGTGCAATATGAGTTGAGAACATACTTTATTTTGATCGGTAATGCAATGTATTGTAAAATGGTCTTGCAATAAAGGAGAAAAGGTTGAAGACAACAAGAAAGATTATGCCGCAAACTACAATTCTAGGCGAAAGATAAAGTGATGCTATTCATTCTGCTGCAAACCAAGATGCTCTTGCAATATACGAGAAAAAGGTAAAGGCTATAAGATGCATTCTGTCGCAAACTAAAATTCTCTTGCAATGTAGGAGAAAGATATACGAGTAGAAGCGAGGCTATCCATTCTGACGCAAAACAAAATGCTCTTGCCATATAGGAGAAAGATAAAGAATGAAAAAAAGATCGTATTCATTTTGCCGCAAACCAAAATGCTCTTGCAATATAGGACGAAGAGATATAGACGATGACATACATTTTATCGTTAACTAAAATTTTCTTTCAGTGTAAGAGCAAGATATAGAAGCGATAATATACCTATACATTCTGTCGCAAATAGAAACGCACTTGCAATATAGGAAAAAGAAATAAAGTCGATGAGATACTCTCCGCCGCCAACTTTGCTCTTGCAATGTAAGAGGAAGATATAGAAGCAATACTATACCTATAGATGCTGTCGCAAACAAAGATGCTCTGGCAATGAGGGATTAAATGCTAGAGAGGTTCGCAAACTCAAATGATCTTGCAATTTAGTAGAAAAAGGGAATTATTGATTTTTTTTCTTTGGTTTGCCTAAAGTCTATACACTACTCGTATTTTGTGTTGTGAATACGAATTTATGAGTAAGAAAGACATTTTGGTGTTGTCGTGTCCATAAAGAAGTACTTACGTATATTACTTATACCTAGTAATGAACTTGGTTCTAAATAAACAAGTCTTGAATCCTATAAGTAGTTTTCTTCTTATACCTACTCCAACCTTTTACTTGGTTGAATCCACAAAACGGTAATTAACGAAATTGCTTTCGGGCCTTCTTCTTTTTTAACAAAATAAATGTAAGTTGTCACTGACAAAAGTTTCCTCTTTTACTCTTCTATTTTTTTTACTTTAATACCGTTTCACATAGGTCTCAATCCTCTTTAATAACGTTCGTATGAGAAGGAGAGATTAGAATTTTGTGCATAAATACTTTAGTTTTAACTTCTTCAGTGCTTCTTACACTTTGACAGCGTCTTATCTTCTTGTCAACTAGATTTTGAGGTGCAAGTTTCTTCACTGAAGTAGCGTCAAAGTTACGAAGAGCAATAGAAGTTTCACAGAGATTATAGTAGTATCGGTTCTTTTGATTCTGGTCTTAAACTTATACAATAGCATCCCAAATAAATAAATAATGAATTTGTTGAGTACTTGTGAATCTACATCTGTTTCTGACTGAACTTTTATACAGTACATAATTTCTGTGCTTGCTTCCTTGCTAGCGTAGCGGCTGGGTGTTCCGCCGAATTTTATGGAAATAAGTTTATTCAGTTAGGAAGTTGGTGTTTTTGATTATGCACCTGACCTATCTCCAGTCACGCCAGCTAGCCAAGTGAGAGAATCAAGAATGCTCCTGTGTTTGTGCACTATAATCTCGGTCACATAGCTTTTTTGTTCGCAATTCATCCACAGCAGGACAGGACTTTAGTACCGATTGAATGGTTCATTCAAAAGACACGTAAACCTTTAAGCACTAGTCTGAAAATACGTTTAGTTGTAAGATTGCAATCAAATTAAGAGAGTATTTAATCATTATTTGTGTTTAATTAATTTTTTTGATTTATTATCTATATAATATACAAACACATATTATTAAACATTCTCTGTCCCCTAGTTATGGACACTTTGTCGGTTTTAGCTTAGTACATAACTACATACACTTCTTAAACTAATTGTTTTACGTTGTTATAGAACATAAAAAACCAACAAAAAAGAGAAAAAAAGGAACATGGGACCAAAAAGACCTGCAAGCTGCTTTGGATAAAGTTTTGTCCAAAGAAATGAGTCTAGGAGAAGCTGCGTTACGTTATGACATCCCTAAGACCACCCTCTATGACAAGACATCCGCTTTGAAACGCGGGGAAGAAGTGAGGTTGGAACCAAAGATCGGCAGATTCAAAAATACCTTTTCACTAGAGTACGAACAAGTGTTAGTCGACCACATAAAAGATTTGTCTAACAGATGCCTTCCGCTCATAAAAAAGGATTTCTTAAAGCTAGCTTTCGACTTAGCTGAAACTATGAAGATTCCCCATCGCTTCAATAAAGAGAAACAGGCTGCTGGTAAGCATTTTTATTATGATTTCATGCAAAGACATCCGGACATTTCATTGAGAGCACGAGGGTCGACAAGTATGATTCGAGCCGTAAGTTTCAACAGACAGAGTTAGCATATTTTATGACGATCTGAATAAACGAATGGCGCAGCACAGATTTCTACCTACCAACATATATATATTGCAATGAAACTACCGTCCGACGGCTGCCCGTCAGGTAGAAAAAACTGACTTCACCTGAAAGATGTAAAAATATATCCATTCTTTTCTGTAAGAGTGCTGGTGGTCACTTTATACCTCCATTTGTCATCTTTCCTAGACAAAATATGAATGATAGACTGATGATCAATGCTCCAGCCCAAAGCATTGGTGTGGCTCAGCCAAAAGGCTGGATGAACAGTGATATTTTTCTACAATGGTTGCATATATTTGAAATACTTACATCCATCAAAAGAGACCCCTGTACTACTGTGCTGAGGAAAAGTCAATGAAACGAACAAGTTGAAACCAAAGTACAAAGTATTAGAAGAAGGGAAGGGAAAACTGATCAAAGGCTTAATGTTTACAGGATAAAGAAATGACGAAGGAGTTAAACATAAGAAAAAGGCCCCATTAATGCCTTATACTTGTACAAGCACTATTTCTGTCGTGTGCTTAGAGGACCATGATGAGGACTCGACACAATGCTCCAGCTGTCAAGGATGGGCTATGAAGCATGTACGGATGTACCCGAATTTGGTGATACCTATGTACATATGCAATTGATGTATGATGTTTTACTAATGTCCGGCGCTAGGGGATCGACGTCAAGTGCGTCCGGTATTAGCAATGAGTGTTGTTTTTTTTGTCAAAATTTAATTAACGTTCCTAAATATGTCTACATAAAAGTTATGTTTTTGTCGATTTATTTCGATTCTATACTTTCTTAGTTTAAGTAATTCATGAATAAAGTTTTATTTTTCTTAGTTTACTTTATTCACTAATAACCTTAGGAGTAAACCACTAGGGGACTTTCCTCTAAGTACGTTTATCAGTTGTTTGGTTGGTATAGTACAGGCTATGCCTACTTCGGAATCAGATGGCAGTTTGTTATTTGTCCTAAGATATATTATTATTATTAATGGTGGCTATCGATTGATAATAATGAAATATTTAATTATAGTTGTGAATATTTAACACACTCACAAAGATTTCATGGGAATCGAAACTATTTTTTATTAATTGAAGAATTAAACGGTGAGATAGGTTTAGTGGAACGTACGCAAGCGGATGGGTGTTGGTGCGAGGAAAACGCAAAATTGTGTACTAAGTACGCAGAAATCGTTCTTCAACAGACTTTCTGTTTTCCCGCGCATCACCTTGCCGATCATATAGTCTCCTAACTGATTTGGTTAAAAACAGTTAGTTATAGTGAATATTTTGTTTTTAATTTTCAGCTGAATATGAAATGATAACAATTGGCAAGAAACCTGTACTACTTCATCAAAATTACACGTACTCGAAGCAAGGCGGCTCACTTCGGATTATGTACTGCTCCAAAAGAATCAGCAAGAGTTGTAAAGCTAAGATATCATTGAACAACGACGGGACTATTGCTAAAGTGGATTCTTGTCATACCCATTTGCCAAGTCCTTTGATACGATGTGCTGATGGGTCGTATTACAAACTGTGAAATGTAATGAGTAGCTTCTGTCCTACAACGTTTAACTACACTAAAGTACTCGATATAAGTCCATTCCCTTCGGATTAAGCACTTTACTGAAATAACCTAACCCCCGACTCCAACAAAAATTACATCATTTTGGAAAAGAGTTGACACTCTTATACTACTGATAAAACCGCATCGAAATCGGTCCATCCTTTTGATATCGGATTATGTACTGCTCCAAAAGAATCAGCAAGAGTTGTAAAGCTAAGATATCATTGAACAACGACGGGACTATTGCTAAAGTGGATTCTTGTCATACCCATTTGCCAAGTCCTTTGATACGATGTGCTGATGGGTCGTATTACAAACTGTGAAATGTAATGAGTAGCTTCTGTCCTACAACGTTTAACTACACTAAAGTACTCGATATAAGTCCATTCCCTTCGGATTAAGCACTTTACTGAAATAACCTAACCCCCGACTCCAACAAAAATTACATCATTTTGGAAAAGAGTTGACACTCTTATACTACTGATAAAACCGCATCGAAATCGGTCCATCCTTTTGATATCGGATTATGTACTGCTCCAAAAGAATCAGCAAGAGTTGTAAAGCTAAGATATCATTGAACAACGACGGGACTATTGCTAAAGTGGATTCTTGTCATACCCATTTGCCAAGTCCTTTGATACGATGTGCTGATGGGTCGTATTACAAACTGTGAAATGTAATGAGTAGCTTCTGTCCTACAACGTTTAACTACACTAAAGTACTCGATATAAGTCCATTCCCTTCGGATTAAGCACTTTACTGAAATAACCTAACCCCCGACTCCAACAAAAATTACATCATTTTGGAAAAGAGTTGACACTCTTATACTACTGATAAAACCGCATCGAAATCGGTCCATCCTTTTGATAGCTGCGATGCCACAGACAGACACACACACACACACAGAGACATCGATTTTAGGGTTAATACTCAGCCATTTATAGTTTGGCTGAGTATTAACCCCCGACGCGAAAAGAGAGATGTTATAAGTTTGACATCGATGTCTCTCTGTGTGTGTGTGTGTGTCTGTGGCGTCGCTGCTATCAAAAGGATGGACCGATTTCAATGCGGTTTTATCAGTAGTATAAGAGTAATAGCTAAATTTGCATTGTAATACGAAAGGTAAACGAAGAGCTATGTCATACTCATTTGCCGTGTGCGTTAATTTGGTGGACTTATGGGCGGCGTGTTACACCGGCTGTTGCCGAACCTCGGAGGTCCATGGGAAGAAGTTCGCCGCCTCTACGGAGGTGCGATCCATGGCCCTTTACGGGGCGCCCGTGTGGTCTGAACGGGAACGTGAAATTATTCACTAAGAACAAAACGTTCACTTTAAGTTATAAAACAAAATAATTATTGAAGTTAATACTATGCCCAATGTTTTCTTTTTAATTTTTCTAGATTAAAATGCAACTGTTGTAGATTAACTTTATATTTAGTTTACTTTTATTTTTTATTTAGTTTTACTCTGTTTTATTATAAGTCTAATTTTCAGATAGAACTTATTGGTCAAAAAATATTTAATTCTGAGCAGTTAACACCATTATTACTTATACGTTAAGATACATGCAATGACTCCCTGATTGTTCGTAATTTTGTCATCAGTACCAAAACTAATAGTTTAGTAAGTAGTACGATGTAACTTAATGAATATTGTCAAGTAATTTTTTTTATTTACATGACGATATAGTTAGCCTAGGAGGCTTTCACTGCTTCACCGGAAAACTAGATTTGATAGTATAGATAGACTATCAAATCTAGTTGTCTGTCAAGTGTTAAGTTTTAAGCAGACATATATTTGCAAAAAAATGTCGTACTTTATTTCCATTTAGATGTATAAGATTAAATTTGTATTTGAAATATTATATTTATTTTATTAATTAACATGCTGGTAATTCTATATTGGTTTTTAAAGGCAACGGCTGCACTTGGTAATTTAATCCCTATTTTTTGTACAATTGACGGTCTCATATAACACAGTCACAGAACAACCTTATATGGATCATACAAATAGTTGTCTAGTAGTTCTTGGAATGAAAACTTGTAGTATGTAAGTATAGAGCTAATATCCATTATTAGGCTCAGTAGTTTCGGAGTTAAGGTTAGGGGAATGGTCAGTCGACATATATTTTCTTGCATAATAATATATATGACCCTCAAGCAAAGCTTATTTATTTCATAAGTCGTACCGTTTGCTAGCCTTTTTGTAAAGATTCTCACCGAAACCTTGATATATTCAAAATTTTATACATTTCTACAAAGGTCGATAATAAATCATATTTACTATTAATGGACCGAGTATAATATTAACAAGATACAATCAAAATGGCCACAATTTTTTTGTCGTATGTAGAGTTTGATAAAAATTGGCGTTAAAAACTAACTTGGCTGTTGCAGCGTTGTAAAGCATAAAGCCTTTTACTGCAATGAAGATATCTCAAAATATGTAGATCATAAAAGTTAAGTCTGCAGAGTAGATCAATAAAACAACTCAATCATCATATCCATTTTGAACCTAATGTCGTAACAACAGTAGTTGATCAATTGTGTGGCTTTTGGGCATATCTGATGATGATCAATTGTGGGCATAGCTAATTTTATGTCATTAAAAATTGTCTTGCGGGTCAGTCCTAGCGTCTAAACTAGTGTTTTTCAACGTGTGGGTCGCGACCCCCTGGGGGGTCGCGCAGACTGTTTAGGGGGGTCGCGAAGCCTGTTTAGAGGGGTCGCGAAGCTTCTACAAGGGCGGATTGAATATTTGTCAAAATAAAATACATGAAAAGAAAGCAGTGGTTAGGGGGGTCGCGATGTATTTATTCCTTCTAAAGGGGCCGTGTCATGAAAAAGGTTGAAAAACACTGGTCTAAACCAATAAGCACTCATTGGTAGGCGACTGCAAAGGTAGGCTCGATCCTATTTCTATGCGCAAACGACTGCTCGCCCGCTCTCTCGCGCTTCACATTGGCCGAACTCGTAAACAATCCAATTGATATAATTTATCATTTTTCAAATATATGTACTTTTTCAGGAATAGATTTCAAGTTTGTAGATTCTCGCCGTGGAGGCCATTGTCTTGTGATAAACAACTACACGTTTACGAAGACCAATAAATTTTCTTTTAATTGGTACTGCTCCCACAGGAGATCCAGGAAATGTGGTGCTAAAGTGAAATTGGATAAATTAAACCGCCTAATTTTGTACAGCTTGGAACATTCACATCCGCTATGATGAATATATACGTATATTTTTATACTGAACTGAGTTTTACTTCAAAACATATACAACGTTTACAGGGATACAATTTTTTTCAGTTTCTTGTGTGGCGTATACCATAGGAGCCTTCCATAAATTACGTCAAATGTTATGGGTAGTGGTGTGATTTAACAATAGGACCCCTTCTTCAAGTAAAATGTTTTTATTGCTTTTTGCCAGACAATAAGTTACAGAGTTGTTGCATGCATTGAAGTATAGTTTCACCATATTCGTAAAGGCCAAATTCTCATGTATGATTTACTTTGTGTACAAGAGATTGCTATAATAGCGATAAGACCGCCGTTTGTACCTTATAATATTAGTTAACTGATGTTACAATGTTATGTTTCGATTTGGTGCAATAAAGTGTAATCTATCTATCTACAACACGGCGCGCCACGGTTTAAGGGGGAAGAAGGTGGACAACAAAGTAAGACATTGTGTGCCAAAGCCCCCTTGTAACATGATGTCGCACTTTGATCATGAGAGATGAGCGTCTCCGTGCTTCGGAGAGCTCGTTAAGCTATCGGTCCCGATTGTTGTCAGCGAAACCAGTCAAAAAACTATGCCAGAGGCCTACTGAGTTGATTGAAAAACTTTTACACCAGGGTAACCACCGCCCATACGATACCTATGACAAGGCAACAGGCTATGTTACCGCATCTAAAATCTGTTGTAAAACGTGATCACATTCCAACACTATCGATATTATGATACGGTTAAACTTTGTACGTGTCACAATTTAGTTTAGAATTTAATTTTCAAATTGTGATCTCACATCCAGCGGTTTCCAGCAACCTTCACAAGATCGTCGTTCCATTTTGTAAGGGGCCTGCCCACGCTGCATCTTCCGGTTCGTGATCGCCCTTTCTGCCCCAGCGGACGTCGGTTCTCGAGCGATGTATAATGGGAGTATAAAAAAAAAACTAAAAAATAATATACTCTTACTTTATTATAATGAATTGACTATGTTTTTCCAGGGTCTACCATCAAATTCATTGATTCCCGTCATGGAAGGCAGAGCCTCCTTTTCAACAGCTATGAGCTACACCTTTGCAAAGACCAATAAAATATCCCTCATTTCGTATTGCTTCAGTAGACTTAGAATCAAAAAAATTGGTTTAGTACAGGTTTGATTGAATATAATCACAGGCAAATGATTTGTTATAAAATATAACATAGTAATGTGAGGTAGCTAATAATAAATGATGGGTACAACTTGACCGTAGTCAAATGACTACGGTCAAAATGTCCCAATCCAATTGTAAAGCAATAATATGATGATGATGGCGATATGTATCTACGGCTTATTTTATAGTTAGCTAAGTAAGTGGTAAAACAAACGTGATACTTACCTTCTTTATAATAAGCTGTTACAGATTCCAAGGTAGTCGCAAACATTGTGATGTAGCTCCTTGCAGCTAACGAAATGCAATATAACATAAATTGCTTTACTGACTTCTTTTCTAGGTCGAGACAATGGAAAGTAGGCCTCGTCCCTTCGAGCAGACGTTGCAAAAAGATCTTAATACGGCCTTTATAGAAGTACACAATTAGGAGCTTTGCACAAATTGAGGAATGACCAAAGGTAAACTGAGAGAGATCATTTTTCTCTTTCGTGTTTAAGTCACTTCTGGCGTGGGCAAGAAACTCATTCCCCAAGCCAGGAGAAGACATAAAAGTTTGAGATTAGCACATGTGACGTCATAAATGGTCCGGAATCGATTGTCAACGTTGAAGCCGATTTCACGGTTGATTAAGTAATTTTTAACCTTTATTTATTTGAACGCCATTTAAGAAATCGATGTTCGGCGACTTAGCCGGTGAGCCCCTGATGTCTATTTCAGTTTTGACGTCAACCTTAATAAACAATAGTATAATATTAATTGTTCTTGTTTCAGACTTAGAGTACCATTTCATCGAATCAACTCGAGGCAAGCTATTAATGGTTCAAAATCACACGTTCTCAAAAATCAACAGGCTTTCTCACTTATGGCGTTGTTCGAGCAGACTGACGAAAAAATGTCAAGCCAGATTGGCGTACACGTCTGACAATCAGTTAATACCTTATAACCTGGTACATAATCATCCACCTCCACGATATTTTCTTAATACCGAAGGTAGCTATGTAAAATGGTAGATGTTTTTTAAAGTTCCTTGTGACCAAGAAGAAGCTTTTGGGGTTTAATATAATAAATAAATATTATATTAAACCCCAAAAGCTTCTTAATATCGTAAAATCGTTAATCAGTTTACTTGTGGCACGAAATACTGGTTAAGAATAAGCGACATGTTCGAACGTGTCGTCCAATTTATACGCACTAATGTGTGCTGTGTGTAGTTTGAATAGTTAGACAGTTCTACTAATACGTCCTTCTCCCCGGCTGGGCGCCGCCCCTGGGACCGCTGGCGTTTGGAGGAAAAGAACTCCACTCGTCTAGTATAAGCTGTCCCGGGAAGAGGTAACCTGCTGTAGCTCAGGTGCTCACGCGCTTGTGCGTGCTGGGGTGGGGGACGCATTCAAGCCCCTCCCATCCCCGGCTGAGAGTCTCGCGGACGCTCAGTGTACAGTGACGGCGGTACTGGCGAGATCATTCACGAGTACCCAGAGTCCCCGCTACAAGCACTGTGAGGCAGGCTAAGGTGGTGGTTTTAGTGGGTCGAGCCTCACACCACGTGCTACTTGAGCATTGACACCAAGTAAAAAAAAAAGTTCTACTAATACGTACACAGAGTGCCCGGTGTGCGTATTAGTTTGTAGTTTTAATATTTTGGAAGTTCTACTAATACGCACACCAGGCGCCCGGTGTGCGTATTAGTGTGTAGTTTTAATATTTTGACAGTTCTACTAATACGCACACCAGGCGCCCACTGAGCGTATTTGTTTACAGTTTCAATATTTTGAAAGTTCTACTAATATACACGCCCGGTGTGCGTATTAGTGTGCAGTTTTATTAGTTTGACAGTTCTATGTATGTTTTTCCATACTACCTATAAAAGAGATATGTAATGACATTTAAATTGATTTAGTGCTATAATAAAGAATATATTAAAGTCGCAACTCTTTCAAAAGGGCGAATATCAATACAAAATTTGTAAGGTTTCTTTTCACCAAATTATTACTAACCGTCTTCAAGAAGAAGTTTATTAATTAGACTGTATGGTGTTGCCTTTTGGATAATTATTTATTTTTATCGATATGGAATGCTTTAGATATAGTGGTGTGGTAGTATGTGGTTATAAAGAAAGTTAAAAGAAGATAACATTTACTCCTGCTCAAAATAAATATTTTTTCTTTCTTTAAAACAACAATTGCTTAGTAAATATTGTTGAAATCGATTGTCACTTTAATTAAATATTATGTACAGATACGGAACTTGATATAATAGGTCTTTACCTATGAAATTGCCGTTTTGTATGAAAAAATTTAAACGAATTTTTTTCATGAATTTTTTTATTTGTATTAATCGAAGTAATCACCCATGCAATCAATGCATCTTTGCCATCGCAGTGGCAGTTTATTGATGCCCTTCTTAAAGAAATCAGCTGGACGGGAGGCAACAAATTCTTCAAAGGCATTTTGTACTGCCTCTCGGGTATTGAATTTTTTTCCCGCCAAGAAGTTATCCAAATTCTGGAAAAAGTAGTAGTCTGTAGGCGCAAGGTCTGGTGAGTAGGGCGGATGACAGAGAGCTTCCAACCCCAGTTCTTGCAACTTGGAGACCGTCTGCTGTGCAGTATGAGGTCGCGCGTTGTCGTGCAGGAGCAGCGGAGACGAGCGATTGACCAATGCTGGTTGGAGATGCGCCAGCTTCTCCATCATTGTGCTCAGTTCTTCACAGTACACATCTGCAGTAATGCTCACCCCGTTTGGTAAGAAGCTGTGATGAATCACACCGGCGCTAGACCACCAAACAGTGACCATCACTTTTCTAGGGGTAAGTTTTCGTTTAGGGCATTGTTTAGGTGCTGAACCAGGATCCAACCAACTTGCTGAGCGCTTGCGGTTATCAAACAGAATCCGTTTTTCATCGCAGGTAACAATGCGGTTCAAAATTCCTTCATTTGTGTGTCTGTTGAGCAGTGCAAGGCACGTCTCGACGCGTACTTCGCGCTGGCGATCATTGAGTTCGTGGGGCACCCATTTGTCAAGCTTTTTTACCTTGCCAATTTGACGCAAATGGACCAATATTGTTTTGACGCTAACGTCGAAAGCTGCTGCTAATTCAGCCGTAGATTGTGTATCATCAGCTTCCACAACCGCCTTTAATTCGTCATTGTCGACCAAAGTCTTCGGACGACCGCGAGGTTCATTTTTCAGGTCGAAATTTCCAGAACGGAAGCGAGCAAACCAATAACAGGTGGTGCGTTGGTTTGTAGTGTTAGCTCCGTAAACGTCGTTGATGTTGCGTGCCGCTTGTGCCGCGTTGCTGCCACGACGGTACTCATATTCCATAATTACTCAAATTTTTAACGTATCCATGATGACGAAAAAGATTGAAATGCGATGAAAATGTAACACTAATCAATAAAGAAATGACTACTTTTGGAAAAAAGAATCCATTTTTTTTAAATAAAATTAATTTGAAATTAGAATTCTTAGCCAAACAAAAATTATTTTGATTTGAAATGGCCAGTACTGCAGAACGCCAATTTCATAGGTAAAGACCTAATATGAGTGAGTATATGCACTAGTTTGATTATATCTAGTATTGCCAAAAATGGAAAATGCATAATTAATTCTCATTTTTCATTGTCATTAATAATTCATACGCATTAATTATTTTTAAAAGTATATAGTTAATGAGCATATCAAACTTTACCAAAAGTATTATTTAAATATCTATCGTAGTTTTGTTTTTTATTCACAACAAAGAGGTTCTGTGAGTTTGCCATCTCAAATCGCTCCGCTAGTGAGGGTAATGGGACGTGACGATAACCATACGAACTGCCAGGTGGTGGAAGCCCCCATGAGTGGTGAGAGAAGACAAGGAGAGAAAATTATATAATTAATGTGAATGTCATATTTAGGAATTTTGGCTATGTACTAGTAAGTACAGAAAGGCCCTTGTGAATATTTTCAGATAGCAATCGACATGACTCACACATTGTTAGTAATACATTTTTTGTATGTTGGAAAATAAAATGTTTGGTTTCATTAATTTGGAACTTTTATTGAACTAATGGAAATTACTTTGCAGGTAAGAGAATGTTATATTTCATAATATTTTATCGAATATCCTTACTAATATTTTAAATGCAAACGTAACTTTGTCTGTCTGTCTAACAACTAAACTTATTTAAATGAAATTTTGCTCACAGATAGTCTAGAGCCGGAGAAAGCATATAGGCTATTTTTTTAATGTTTAATGCTTAAAAGGGTTGTAAAGACTTGAAAGGGCGGGAATCCCAGGCCATGCTTTTCCTGATTGACCTGCTTTTGGCATTCCTAAGATCCTATCATGAAAATGTGCAGGGCAGGCTGGGCATGACGTTAGGTGGGCCATGTGTTGTATGTGTGCCAAAATGGACTGTATCTGTGGACCGATGCTCCACAGATACAGTCCATTTTGGGATTGCTCGACAGTCCCCACCTTGACATGTTTCCTTTGCTTCGGCCCACCTGAGTGCGGAGTATATTTAGGGCTTCCGGAACGGCCACGGTAATTGATGTAGGTATGTATGATTGCTTTTGGTAAATGGTCGGTTGACTTTTAACGACCGGCTGTATTTCCGACCTTATATCGAAAATATCCCCCGATGGAAGGTTTCTTCAAAAAGTTTATTTGTGTGCGATCTCAATACTAGGCCTTGTTGTACATCCCTGGGATCGCTGGCGTTTGGAGGAAGGGCACTCCACTTGTCTTGTATAAGCGGTCCCGGGAAGAGGCAACCTGCTGTAGCTCAGGTTGCCTAAACGCGCTCGTGCGTGATGGGGAGGGGGGGAGGCATTCGGGCCTCTCCCGTCCCCGGGGGGAGTCTCAGACGCTCAGTGTACGGCGGGGGCACTGGTGAGATCGTTCACGAGTACCCAGAGCTGGCTACCGTGGTGGTTTTAGTGGATCGGCCACAACGTGGGAATAGCATTTCCACCACATAAAAAAAAGGCGTCCTATGTGCTAACACACATATGTGCAACAAGGCGTTAGCACATAGGACGTATCGTATCGTAACAGCAGGAGCATTACTGTGATCGTTGACTATAGACGAGCGGTGAATGCCTAATTTTAGTCATCATCACTCGCTAAGTTTGTTTGTTTCTAAGTAAGTCTCTAGTTACTGGATGGAATGCTTTATAATAGAGATGGGCCGCAAGTGGTTTGAACCGAATACTTCAGCCGATCATTAGGTGAAAATAAAGAAATCGGCCGAACTTCGATTCAATTAGATAGTTAAATTGGTGAACGAATAACGTGATTATTTTAATTCGTATTATGAAATGTAATTAAGATGTTCGTTAGAAGAATACTTAGTTTGTTTATTTTTTGCTACATGACTATTTAATTAGGCAAAGATTTTTAAGAATGTTAAATGACCCATATATTATAAAAATTACAATTTAATGTTAAGAAAGTTGTGAAACTAGAAAAGAACAAAAAACATTTTTTTTATATGCAGTGGGCCAGGGCCAAATAAATTAGGGCTGAGTATGTAGCAGATGACCTCACCTATCCACTATTTTCGTATGTTCAACGTTCTGCAAAACACCCTGTATAGGTGGCTTAAACTCACCAATCGCTTAAGGACCGGTAAGGGCTAAGAGCTCCTCTGACATTTCTAGTTCTTGTGACGTTTCAATAGAACCTTAAATAGTTCTTTAAAATAACAATGACTCCTTTTAGGACTCTCCATCAAGGAAATCAAAGTTGGATCCCGAAGGAAGTCTCATCTGCTTGTAAATAATCTGTATACGTTTACAAGAGCAACAAGCAACCACAGATACTGGCAGTGCAGCAATAAATATGCCATGCGGTGTACAGCCAAACTTCGGTTCGACGGAACGGGAAGGGTCACTTACTCCGAATTAGAACACAATCATAGCCCTCCGAAGTACTACATGGTGTCTGACGGCAGTTATATTATGCTAAGAGGTTGTAAAAATAATTAAATTGAGCCAATAATATACAGATGGCCAAGAAGTTGACGTTCAAACGCAAAAATTAGATACTTTATGATGAGGAGCATCCGAATCACCCCCATGTATGCTCTACGATTTTGCGTAGTTTTTGAGATAGGATTTTTAAAATGATTTTTTTTTGTAAAATTCACGTAACTTCAGTTTTCGTTTTTTTTTCGTTCTGTTGAACATTTCTTGTCAATTTTTTTTTTGTGATAACTAATTAGCATAGTTTAACCTAAAACCCTAAAAATTATGGTTTATCTTATCATTGCAGAACTGACTTAGAATTTATTCGAAAGTACAAAATTAGGGTTTGAGCTCAGGACTCATAAATTTTCAAAGTGTCTGAAAACGCAAAATCGTAGAACATACATGGGGGTGATTCGGATACTCCTCATCATAAAGTATCTAAATTATGCGTTTGAACGTCAACTCCTCGGCCACCCTGTATAACGCCATTGTATTTAAATCTTACTATAATTTTATAATCTCCAGATAGCGCCTTAAATTGTCGGCCATATGCTATTTTGTTAGAAAAATTATTCTATTCGATCTTTGGTCAATTTGCAATAGACCAGCGACTAAGAGAATCGAATAGAACTTTTTTATTTTCTGACTAACTAAAACTAAGAAGAGTTTGTGCTATGGAAACCAGATAACTGGGATACTACATATACTACTTTCGTTTTGTGTACACACTTATAGGTATAGATAATTACACCCAGACTCATCACAAAAACCTGTCCCGAAGATGTCCCGTATATAAGTTAAGTTAAGTTTAACTTGTATTATCCTTAAGTTTGCTCTACTATTTATGTTACCTTGTATATATTATTTAAGACACATTCAGCCCATAACACAAGTTAATTATTTTTCGTATATTATTGTCATTATGATGAATGTATGAATTAATGATGAATTAAAGGGTCAAATATTACCAAGAAGCGATGGAATGCGTGATCTAGGCGTATACCATGATTCAAAGCTTCGATTCAATATTCATGTAGAATTATAAATTCATGTCGGGCTTTGTTATGAGAATGTCCAGGTGCTTTAATAAAGCTAAAACGTTAAAAATTCTCTACTGTAAGTTTGTAAGAAGCCATCTTGATTTGGAGCCCTTTGTTATATAATAAATACATCGACCGCATCGAAAATATTCAGTAACGATTTATTCTGTTGACCAATGGCTACATATAAAATGTGACATAAATTCAATATTATACCTATTTATATACTCCTCTTTTAATTTTACTAAATGCTAAAAGCTGTGACATATTATTTACTGTGTTGTGACAATGAATTATTATAAGCTATGTACTATGTTAGCATGCCTTGAAAAGGCTAAATAGATTATAAGGACTACCCTATAATAAGACCTACATACTACTCTGTCAAGAAAGTACCGGGAAAAGATCAATAATATACAAAATGTTTGTTATTCATCCAAATTTATTTTATCACCTTCAAAGTATGCTTCTTCAGAAACGATACACTTACGCCAACGAATAATCCATTCATCAAAACATTTTTTAAACGCTGCTTTCGGAATTGAGTTCAGTTCTCGCCGCGAATTCTCCTTTATGTCTTCTACCGATTGAAAACGGGTACCACAAAGTGGTAATTTGAGTTTAGGAAAAAGAAAGAAATCAGCTGGAGCCATATCTGGTGAATATGGTGGTTGCTGGATGGTATTTTTTGAGTGTTTGGTCAAAAATTCATTCACAATGATGGCCTTGTGCGAAGGCGCATTACCGTGGTGCAAAATCCAAGAATTTTATTTCCACAAATCTGGCCATTTTCGTCGAATTGCTCTCTTAAACGCCGCATAACGCTCAAATAATATTCTTTATTTACCGTTCGACCTTCCGGTAAGAATTCAGAGTGCACAACACCGCGATAGTCAAAGAAAACAGTCAACATGAATTTGACTTTTGATCACTTTTGCGATGTTAACTTCAGTTGCAGACGTTGATGGCCTACCAGAGCGAGGCAAATCTTTCATCACATCTCAACCGCTTTTGAACGCTTTGAACCACTCATAAGCACGAGTTTTTGATAAAGTCGATTCACCGTAAGCCTTCTGTAACATTTTCAGTGACTCCGAACACGAAATTCCATTAGCGATGCAAAATTTAAGACAAACTCTTTGTTCGATATTGTTGTCCATTATGAAATTCGCAATACACACTATATATGATATTACTAAAACCAACACTGTATTTAATATAAATAACAGATGCAACTCAAACTCCGCGCCAAAATGGAAAACAGTTGTGCCAATCTAATAACAACAAAAAAAACGAAAATTTGAATTTGAAACCATGAACAAATCATCCATTCCCGATACTTTTTTGACTGAATGTACATTGAAAACTCTATTTACTGTGAACTGTGAATAAATGAAATGAAATAAAACGTTTCATAACACTCTTGTGTCATCGCCTAAAATTGCCGTATAATTCAAATAATTACTTCAAATTACTCAAATTACTATCCAATCAATCCCAATTGTCCCAATATCTTGCAAAGGCTACATTTAAGCGTTCCTCTAAGCTCAGCGAGGTATAATCCACCTATCTCAATTCCCTTGTCTTCGACAAATTAAGGGCAGAATTCATACATTGTGCGAGCAAGCAGGGAATTTAATACACTATGTAAAGAGATCACTTTTGATCCGTTCAACACTAATAGCCGGGTGGCACGTAGGCAGCTAAACCTAAAATTTTTTGAAAATTAATTTCGTAACATATGTAACTATCATTAGTAGTATCTTTTCGTATTTTTTTTTTATTATTTGAAATTGTAACAATTAGTACTGGATTTTTGTAAGTGTGTTTCACTGCTGCTATCCGTGAAAACCTGTAATTGGCTTAATGATTTTCATTCAATGTTTTTTATTTTTTGTGTAACTGTTGGATTTCCTTATAATAAATAAATAATTATAATTAAACTTAAGACTGCCTAATTTAGTTTTATATTTCGTTATTCATAGTGACTTATAACCACTTCTTTATGTATTATTTAACATGACGTTAAATCTTAATCTAGTTTTAGCATTCACTAATAAAAAGCTAAAACTGGATTAAGAGTTAACGACATGTTAAATACCCACTAATTCACCAGAAAATAATACAAGTACTAAAGAGTGTCTTAGTTAGAAAAAAAGCATGTTATTGATTTTCTTGCTAACTAGAAGCTGGGTATAACTTGGATTCTATAAATTTCGAATTAATAACAGAACATTATAATCTTACAGATCTACAAATTGAAAGAATATTAGTAGGACCACGGAACCAAACATACGTAATGGTAAATAAGTCATATACTTATAGACAGACGACGAGTGACAAGAGATATTGGCACTGCAGCAACAAATTTGGAAAGCTGTGTCCAGCGAAACTACGGTTCGATTCCTTTGGGATAGCTATTTTCGCTGACTTAGAACATAACCATCCCCCTCCGAAGTACTACAAGGTAGAAGATGGTAGATACATAAAAGTGTAGATCTAAGATCAACATATCATTATCATCCTCATATCAACCGAAAGACATCCACTGCTGGACAAAGGCCTTCCCCAAAGATCTCCACAATTTTATAAATTATAGCCTATGTGCATATAGATTTTAGGTACACTGATTGTATGAAAACATTTAGAAATAAGATTTAATTAATAATATTAATGATTAAGTTATTTAGCTACCTCATATTAAGTTATTGTTATACGACTTCAAAAAGAATAGGTATTACTGTGTATCTTTTGTTTTTTTGTATGTTACGCAAATTATACCGACTTCGAAATTGAGGAATATCGATTCAACAGTATGCTTTGTATAAACATGTTACGCACAATTTATCTGTTGTTTGTGAACAGATTGTAATAATTCTATTCAATAATTTCCTATACCTACCTAATAGAAAGGAGAAATTCAAGCTTCCGAGATTGTTTCATATAAATTTGATTCCAATATGTTGTTATAAAGAAATTTCGAAGTTGAAGTCGGCTGTTTTTGTAAACACTAATTAGTAATATACTAGTTAAAGGAAGCTGTAGAATGTATTATTGTTGTGCAAATATACTGTTATCCGTATAAGACTAGCTGTTAGTATAGACGCCAGCACATCGAGCTATCTGTCAAAATTCTTTTATAGATTTTGAAATCTATCACAAAAGCATAAGGTTCACTTTCAATTGGGGAAATTTGACAGATTGGGGTAGCTTGATGTGCTGGCGTCTGTAAATTTCGTGGGTACGTTTTTATTACGTAGGTAGTAAAGGCGGCTTGCGGTTGCAGGGCAAGTGTGTCTACTGTCATGACCTCAAATATGACTGCAAGAGTTCTTCTGAAATAAATTGCTTCTTACGAATAAATATTTTTTTATATACTTCATTCTCACTGATTTTAATCACGGTTCGATTCCCACATCATCATCATCATATCAGCCGAAAGACGCCCACTGCTGGCCAAATGCCTCCCCCAAATAACTCTACAATTGCTGCCCTGGCGCTACCCGCATGCAGCGGCTTCCAGAGACCCTCACAAGATAATCGTTCCATTTTGTAGCCTGCCCTCGCTGCGTCTTCCGGTTCGTGGTCGCCACTCGTGCCACCTCTCTGTCCTAGCAAAAACATGCGCTTAAATTTACCATTTTAAAGATGCCTGAAATCTAGCCTATTTAACTACATAATTATGTATTCCACAGACATGAAAATCGAAAGAATAATGATAGGAAATAGAAAGAAACCTCATCTAATGGTTAATAAGTACACATTTGCTCAGACAACTAACAGCAATAGATATTGGCACTGCAGCAACAAGTTTGGGGCTAACTGTCCCGCTAAACTCCGGTTCAACAAAGCGGGGAAGCTTATTCTCTCAGACCTGGAGCATAATCATCCGCCTTCGAAGTACTATAAAGTTTCCGACAATAATTTTGTAAAAGTTTAAGAGCAGCCCGACTGGGGAAGTACCTCCACCTTACAGGATAATAATAAATAATAATAACTTTAATTTTGGGTTTCTGCGTGTGAGTAAGGTCGTCAGATTTCATCAGGGGGGGGGGAGGGTCAGCAACAGTTCTTTGCTGACTCTTTTAAAGGTCGAATCCGCGTCACCTCTGGCGTTGCGAGTATTCATAGGCGGCGGTAATCACTTACCATCATCATTAGAGGTGCGTCTTGTGTGCGTAAAAATCCGCCGTGTGTTTTCTTTTATTTTTAAGATGTGTTATTTTGTCAATATTCTTTGGAACAAATAATAAATTTTCATATACGTAAACTCAGTGTAAACTTAGTCGTGCTGCATAGGAATTCTCAGTGAGTATTATATAAATTTGTTGGATTAAATTATAGCACACAAAACTACACAGTTTTGTGTTCAAAGAAAATGATATAAAACTGAAATTGGATATAATGTAGTTTTAACCAAAGTAGCTTGTAGAACCGACGGCCGCTGGGGCAGAAAGTTTCTCGAGTGGCGACCACGGACCGGAAGAAGCTGTGTGGGTAGGTGGTGGGTGTAAGGAACAAGGTGTACCGACTATCTTGCAAGGGTCTCGGGAAGCCGCTGGATGCGGGCAGCACAAGAACAGCTATTGTTGTAATCCTTGGGGGAGGCCTTTGTCCAGCAGTGACCGATATGATGATGATGATGATTTTTATATCTATTTAATATAAATTGCATAAAAATAGATAGGCAAATAAATATATTTGTATGCAGGATTACTAACTACGAAGTAAATTATGTCACGACTAAGACAGCCTGTATATTAAAACTTAATATCAACTTTAGTGTTTTGTTATTACTATTAGGGTCGTAGCACACATATCAAAACGGAAAGGGATCGTCACCGTATCAACTCGAGGGGTTCAGTATTATTTGTATGAAACTCCTTACTGCAACGCACACTAATCGGAATCGTAACGTAATCGCATCGCCTCGGGCAAGCTCACTAACCACGGTGCAGTGCGCGGTCGACTTGCTGTCGGCTTTCCGTACCCTCGCTTACGGCTCTCCGTACGCTGGCTTACGTATCTTCGTCCACTCTCCGCCCGCGCGGTCTGCGTTGCCGCACGTGCTGTACGATTCACGAGAGAGGCGACCGTGAAGTTAGCCTGTGCGAACGTTCGCGCATGTACACTCGTAAAAAAAGTGTTATTCATTTTATTTTAAACTAAAATACGAATAACAACTTGGATTCAAAATGATTGAACTAACAACGTCTAGCCGTCAACCAGCGGTCGGCGAGCCGTAAGCGCGGCGTCGCGTCGCCTAACTGTAGCTGAGTCGACGGGGCGGCGCTTCTGATCCGCTTACGGTACGTGGTTACTTAAGTGGACGACTGTTTGACGCCGAGGAGAAAGGCGAGGCGGTGACGATCCCTTTCCGTTTTGATATGTGTGCTACGACCCTTAATTTTGTTAGTACACATTTACTAGATGTATTAGTAACTTGGCACCATAAATGTAGAGTGCGATAGATTTCGCTGTGGTTCATTATAATACATGATTTAATTATGTGTGTACTTTGCGTATCCTATGTATTTGGTTTGTTGACATATATTTTTATTAAATAACTACATAAAAACCTAATTGGTATTATTATTCTTGTGTTGGTAATGTGTAAGTCAAGTATATAACTACTTTGTACATAAGCACGAGTTCTCAGTGTACAGAGCTATTAGTCATAATCGCCTTCTATTAGATAAACAGGGATATTCTATTACAAAAAAGCACTAGTTTTTGTTGCTCTTTCTTTCTTCATCGTATGGGCAGTGGTTACCCTGGTATCAGAGTTGTGCAAGCCGCCCAGTAGGCCTCTGACATAGCTTATTGACTGTTGTCTAATGACAAAAACCGGGACCGACAGATTAACGTGCTTTCCGAAGCACGGAGACGCTAAGAAATTAAACCACTTTAACTGTCACCCATCTATGGACTGACCAACTGCCTAGGTGCTTTACCTCGCCGATCACTTATAGACCTCGCCTCGTCGCTAACTTGATTTGATTGAGGAGCCTGTTGGCGTGGTTGCCAAATGCTTGGTTTTCTCGCCGGAGGGCGTGGGTTCGATTCCCATCCAGGACAGATATTTGTGTGCATGAACGTGTCTGTTTGCAATTTTCTATATAGGTATGTATTTACGAAAGAAAAGTAGTAGATATATGTAGTATATCAGTTTTCTGGTTCCCATAGGACCTACAAGCTCTACTTAATTTGGGATCGGATGGCTGTGTGTAAATTATTTCCCAAGAAGATCCCAAGATGTTATTCGCCAAAATTTGGCGAATGGTTTGTCGCAGCGGAACTAGCATAGTGACCAAAACCAGTGCTTTTTTTTAGGGTTTGAGAGGCAAAATGATGTTAGCATGTTCCAAAGTTCAAGATAGGAGTAGTCTAGTATTGTGAGCTTCCACTGCTTGTTATGTTATAGATCTTGCATTTCCAAAATATACTTGAACTGCTTATTAATAGTATTAAAGCCTTGAATTTTTCCATACAGGAGTGCACCTCGAACAAATCCAAGTAGGCGCACGAAAGAAACCTTTGCTGATGGTTAATAACTACACTTTTGCACAAACCACTTGCGATAGAAGATACTGGAATTGTAGCAAGAAACTCTCCAGCAAATGTCCCGCGAGGCTAAAGTTCGATGAAACTGGAAAATTGACTCTTTTCAAACTAGAACATAATCACGAACCACCAATATTGTTAAAGATTTCTGACGGCTCTTATGTTAAGGTATAAAAGGATAACATGGGACAGGCTCATGCATAAATATATTATACAGACAAAATATAATATATTTTGCATGTACAATATATTTATTTTTGCTGCAGTAACAAAAAGTAAAAAGTAAGTTTGTCAGAAACTCTCGTGCCACTGTACACTATTTGAAATATCTACCAGCTGAGAGAACGACCGCGAATGCGCCTCGATCCTCGTCGACCTCCGAAACCCTTAATTAAAGAACATTCACGCATTCGTGTACATAAAACGCTCCCTTCAATCTTTATTCGGACGACCTTTGTACTGCGACATTTTATTGCGCAAAACGTCCCTAAAAACCGACCAGGTCACTAACCACCACCTTGAGTCTCATATCGATTCCCAAAGCAAATTTTTAGTTTTCTTCGTCAGACGGCTTGAAGCAACGCTCGCTTCTCTATCATGAGAAGCATTGAAAACTGTAACCTTCATGATAAAAAAAGCTGCCTTAACCGTTTGACTGCCGCGATTACATAACAGTAGATTTCCGAAGTCCGGCGGCAGTCAAACGGTTAAAAAGTAAACAGTCCTATAATCGACAGGATCAAGGTTTTGTTTTCAATTATTTCCTCCTACAAAAATCAATCTAAAGTTAAAATAAAAAAGTAAAGTTCTAGCTTATGTTGGTATTTACGGTGTGTACGCACGTGTGTGTCTTTGTGTGTGATCATGACTTAGAAACTTGAAGAAAAAATCTACCTGTTATAAAGCATATTCAACAGTAATTCAGTAGAATAAAAACTATACAAAATTGACATAAATGTACTGAACTGGCCGAAAACATCACAAAATATAAATTGTTGAGACTATCCATTAAATACGTCACACCATAAATTCCAAATCCATGAACTTTGTGTGACGTATTTTATGGATGACGCGTTATTAGAAAACCAAGTTAGGCCTTAAATAATTCTTGTCTTAATTCAAGATCAACCAATGCGGTCGCCTCCCACTACATTTTATTTCTTAGATCAAGTATAGTAGTACTCGCTTAGTATTTGTTTCGTCGTCATTGACTCTAAGTATAGCGATTTTTTTATGCACTTCCTTCTATTTATTATATTTGTGAATATATTCCTAACAAATACCTAGGTAGGTATATTTAAGTTTATAAATATGCTACTTTCTTGATGTCGACCTTACTGATTATAAATATACTCAATGAAACGTTCTAATAAGTGTTTAGTAGATTAGCAATTTTAGTGTTATATTATTATTATAATAATAAAAAAGTTAATAAATGGTATTATTATCGCTTTTTGGTACTTTTCATCTAGATTTAATGATTCAATATCAAATAAGAACACTTAAGTGTTCTGCCGTCCTTAATACCCTAGCTCAGCGGTTAAGACTGTGCTGTTTCGCATCCCGGGTTCGATATTCTTCTGGATGTAATTCGGTTCCGTCAATTATATCTTTTTAAAGTACCCCGCGAAAGAGGGATAAAATTTCCTAATACGGGCTGTAACGTATATACTGGCTGTTTGGCATAATGACATGCGACCTTTGCCTGTACATGATTGACATGAATAAACGCCAGTGCGATAATGTCCGCTCGCCGTTTTATTTGTATTTCAAATATATAATACGGACGAAATGTTTAGCCATTTTAGTACTAAAACTACTTTTTCATTTATGCGCAAAAATGCGGCAAATTATTTAAAAAACATGCTACTGCTTCATAGATCTCACGAGGCACTTTGAAATTGCAAAACTTTAAATGTAAAATAAGTATTTATATTTAATTAAGAGGCCATAAACATTTCCTCCTTAGTGTTATTTTAATTATGTTCAAAAAACCACGATTAAAATGCCGTTGAGCATACCTTAATGACATGTTATTGTTTGGTTTCAGTATGATTATACTCGTATAACCATGTACGATATTTAGAAAAAGAAATCTTATTATTTCTAACCAAGAAAGCGGTTAACTTTAACGTTTATATAAGTTAGCTTACCTTTTGTGAATATCAATTTGCTAGATTAAAATGCCGTTAATGTCACAGTCACAATTAAGACTAGTGATTTATAGTAATTAAATTAAACTTTTATGTAAATTTTGGATTAATTAAAATCATAAAATGCAGCGACATGTAAAACCTGTAACTACTAACAATAGAGATTTGCCGTAATCATCTAGCCAGATCTTACTCAATCTACTGATCAAACTGTAGTGTGTATTCCCCACACTGGTCCAGCAAACAAGGTGCTGGTGAGCAGCACCTTTTTCTGGCTCAAAGGAAAAAAAGTCAATAACAAATTAATTACTAAATTAGAAACACAGGCATAGCTTGAGCATGGTGAGAAATTAGAATATTAAATTTTACTTCTCAACTCTATAGAAATATTAGATATTACTTTAGAATAAAGGTCTTTCTATTAAAGACTACCAAAATTATACATACATACATAGACTCACGCCTGTTTCCCAGAGGGGTAGGCAGAGACAACGGATTTCCATTTGTCACGATCTTTGCACACGTCTTTTGCCTCGATTACTGTCATTATATACCAAAATTATAGAGCAACATAATATTTCGCCACCAATGCTGTTATGTTATGCTGTTGCTCTTTAATTTATGGAAAACCGCTAATTGGTAATCGTAAACACTCTGGGTTAATTTTTTAAATTAAGTATAATTTATACCCCATTTCCACATACAAAATCTCTTTGAAATAATTGGTGAAGATAATTTAGAATGTTTTAATACATTAATCAAATCAGGAAACGACCATTTAAAAGATGCCTGAAATCTTGTCTATTTAACTACATAATTATGTATTCCACAGACGTGAAAATCGAAAAAATAATGATAGGAAATAGAAAGAAACCTCATCTAATGGTTAATAAGTACACATTTGCTCAGACAACTAACAGCAATAGATATTGGCACTGCAGCAACAAGTTTGGGGCTAACTGTCCCGCTAAACTCCGGTTCAACAACGCGGGGAAGCTTATTCTCTCAGACCTGGAGCATAATCATCCGCCGTCGAAGTATTATAAAGTTTCCGACACTAATTTTGTAAAAGTTTAAGAGCAGCCCGACTGAGGAAGTAGGTACTGACGCCAGCACATCCAGCTAACCCAATCTGTCAAATTTCTTTTATAGATTTTCAACTTTATCACAAAAGCATAAGGTTCACTTTCAATTGGGGAAATTTGACAGATTGGGGTAGCTTGATGTGATGGCGTCTGTACCTCCAAAAGAAGAAATTTATTAATAATAACTTTAATGTTGTGTTTCTGCGTGTGAGTAAGGTCGCCAGAGCTCATCGGGGTGAGGGGAAGTGTCAGCAACACTTATTTGCTGACTCTTGAAGTGAGGCCCCCGCGTTGTCATGGCTCGTAATGACACGCCTTCGTTTGTAGAGATCACAGGGGGTAATCTGTGGTAGAGATTCAATCTCGATTCTTGTAGACAAGGTCCAGAAATCTAAGCTAGAGTGGCATAGCGGTTAAGACAGTCGCCTCGCCACTTCGTGTCCCGGGTTTGAATCCCGCGCAGGACAACTATTTGTGTGACCCATAAATAGTTGTTCTGAGTCTGGATTGCTTGGTGTCCGTCAATTATACGAGTATGTTGGTAATGTACCCCGCGACACAGGGATTGATTTCCCTAGAGCGGGCGTTGTTTTTTTTTAAGTTAGAATGAGGCTATTATAGTGGATAATTCTCTCTTTTGTTGTTAATAGTTAAATGATTGAAAATATTTAATTTTAACCGAATAAGAACAAATTATTGTTATAATTATAAATTAAAGAACAAAAATTTTATTACTAAATAAATAAGATAATTTTTCTTCCAAATTTTGGTCGACAGTCGTGCTTTTCTGGGCACGGTACCAAAATGTTCCGAACGGTTACTAACTCTCCGCTGTCCTTTCATCTGCCTGTCTGTTTGTCAGCGGGCTATATCTCATGAACCGAAATAGGTCTCTATTTCGGTTCATGAAATACAGCCAGCCAGACCGCCCAGTTGAAGTTGGTGTTATACGCCTTGTTTCTTGACAAAATTGAAAAAGAGAAGGTATTATTATAAGTTACATTCACAGTACGTTTAAGATGAATTAGAGGTGCGTCTTCTGTGCGTTTGTTTTCTTTGATGTTTAAGATGTGTTATTTTTGTCAATGTTCTTTGGAACAAATAATACATTTTCATATACATACTTACACTAACTGTAAACTTTGTCGTGACCTTCTAGTGACATTTAATATAGAGTAGTCCTGCATAGAAATTCAAAGTGAGTATTTGCTTGCTGTTATTATGTACATTTATTTGATGGAATTATGGCAACAAAACTATATAATTAAAATTTTTATAGCATTATTCGCAATGCAAAGCATTTATCTAAACTCAAAAATGGGAAATCATAAATTTGATCGTCCGGCGGGTCTCGAACCTGCACCATCTACCAATCCGGGGTAGGCGCTCTGCGTTAAGCTACGAACGATACACGCTGGCAGGATTCCCTTGCTAACACCCTTTCGGAGGATGTAGGTATTATCTATCGGTTTTGTTTTCTAGAACGAAATGTTCACAGTTGCATGTGAAAGATCATATCATATTGATAATACCTTTCAAATTATTAAATTTAATATTTGAGAAATTTTGAGAAATTTAAGATTTGAGAACCTAACTATATAGTTTTGTTTTCAAATAGTCGCTTTGCATGGCAATAAATATATAAAACTGAAATTTTATTTAAGCAAAGTAGCTGACATAGCCCGAAGAATTGCCAAACTTAAGTGGCAATGGGCGGGGCACATAGTTGAGGCGCTCTTAGCTAGATGCCCTCACCGGTCCGTAAGCGATCGGCGAGGTTAAGTAACTAGGCTCGCGGTCAGTCCATAGATGGGCGACCGCCAAAGTGATATAATTTCTGACCGTCTCCATGCTTCGGAGGGCAAGTTAAGCCTGTCGGTCCCGGTTGTAGTCATTAGACAACAGTCGTTAAGCCATGTCAGAGGCCTACTGGGCGGCTTGAACAACTCTGATACTAGGGTAACCACTGCCCATACGATAAGTAAGTATAGTAGCTTGTAGAACCGATGGGCTATTGGCGGAAAGGTTCTCGAGTGACGATCGGAAGACACCACATGGACAGGCCCCATGTGGCGTGGCATAAAGTGGACCATTGATCTTGCATGGTTTGCGGGAAGCCGCTGGATGCGTGTAGAACTAGACCGGTCATTTGGAGATCGTTGGAGGTGGCTTTTGTCCAGCAGTGGGCGTCATTCTTGGCTGATATGATGATGATTTTTATATCTATTTAATATAAATAGCATAGAAATACATAGGTAAATAAATATATTTGTATGCAGGACTACTTACTACGAAGTAGGGGACGGTCGGGCAAGACGGGCCCCTTAAGGTTGATCAAAGATAATCCATATAAATGAAAAGATATTTATTGAATAAACTAAACATTTTTGAACACAACCTCTTTGGCTATCATAATCAACATAATTAATGAAACAAATAATAAACATTTCTGAACTAAATCAATTTTTAAAAACATATAAAAAGAACCGTTTTGCCCTTAGGGGGTTGGTAAAACGGGTACTCTAGGCGGGAAAAAAGAGTACAAAACGTAGCTTACATTTCAATCAAAACAGAGATCACAAAAGTAAGATCCATGCCCGCTTTAGGAAGAACATGATTCATGAGCCCACTCTTGACATTGAGAACATTGAATCCAGTCCTCAGAAGGGGGACTTACGTATTTTTCCTTGCACATTATACAATAAAAATCACCATTTTCTTTATTGGCGTTGTCCGTATCCTTCTTACGTTTTCTTTGCCCAGATGATGACGGCTTTGGATCGTTAACTTTCGCCTGTCTAGGTTTTGATGGCTTTGGTTTAGTGGTCTTATTGTTTTTTTGTTGTGATTTTTCAAATTTATCCTTTTGTTGTAATTTTATTGGAGTGCTAGTCAAAATTTCAGACTTTTGTGGTTTTCTACGTCTGGTTGTTGTTCTGGCAGTTGTTTATGGCAATGGGTGAATTTCCTGAAGTATTGTATTCTGGTATTTGATTGGTGGTGTAATTGTCCCATGTTCTACATAATTTGTTATATTTAGATCAGATAAATCCATTGATTCTATAACTTGAACATTATCAGGTTGTAAGAGTAAATTTTCAGAGCTGATGTTTGATGGAATTATTGGAGTCTGCGTAGGTTCTGTATATTGAACGTTTTGAATCAGTTGTACATTTTCAGATGTATCACCTGGCACTTCTATATCCTGTTCAAAAATCTGAGCTGGGGCATTTTCAGACAATGTAGCAGGGTTACGGTAAAGAGTCTGTTCATGTTCTTGCGTTGGCAGTTCACAATTGTAAACAGCAGATGGCATAAAATGGTCGTCCCCAATAGCATATCGATCAAATGGTTGAATACCTGCGGCTCGAAATCCGCTTAAAGCATTTTGTGGCGTAGCTGCTTTAAGATATGCTTGGGATGCTAGTTTAGCAATGTCGTACTGGCCAATGACTCTCCCAGGATGTTCCTTCTGAAATTTATTAATTTCTGTTTCAAAAAATCTTTTAAATGGTGCATACACGGCCACGTCCAGGGGTTGCAGCTTATGGGAAGTGTGGGGTGGAATGGTTAAAAATATGACATTGTTTTTAGTGGCATATTCTAAGGCAGGGTAATATTTGTGTGCTTCGTGACTATCTAAAAGCAACAAAGCCTTGCAATCTTGAGTTGGTCGAACACGGTTGACGAAAACTCTGAGCCATTCCAGGAATATTTCACCATGAAGCCACCCACTATCAGAAACTGTAGCTTCACTACCTGGCACTGCACCATCCAGCAATCGGGCTTGGAACCTTTTGCGTTTGAAAATAAAGAATGGGGGTGGTACAAAATTACCAGAAGCATTGCAGCAACAGACAACTGTTGTTAATGTTCCTTTTTCTAAACTGCTGACTATTCCTACTTGCTTTTTGCCATAAACGGATAACACTTTAGGCGGTTTTGTAGATGACGTTCGGACGCCCGTTTCGTCCATATTATAAATCATGTCTGGCCGGATCCTCTCTGATTCTACGATATGTTCTAGTAAATCATAGAACCTGTTCACTGCTGGTCTATTAAATGCTTTTAGCCGAGCAATGGACGTCGATTCTGGGGCTCTCAATACGATTTCTGGATGTCTTTTTTTAAAGTTTTTGAACCATTGCTTGCCTGCAACATTGCCTTTAAATGTTGTCTGCTTATTTTTGCGTTTAGCAAATTCACCCGCTAGTTGCAAAAATTCAGATTTCGTAAGTCCATAAAAAAGTGCATCTAGGCGTTTCAAATGTTGCACTAGCTCCAGTTCTTCAGCATCTGTAAATATAGGCTTGAACCGGCCCAGTCTCTTTGTATACGAACCCGTCTTAACACGTCGCTGCAATACGCTGTACGATATTCCATATTTTGCAGCAGCTTGTTTAAGAATCGTTTTTTTCGCTTCTTTAATTGCTTCTTTTAATGTATGCTCGGACCAAGAAGCTCTTTGAGTTTTTCTTGTGTAATTAAACACCATCTGCAATAAACATATGGAATTGTAGCCTTACATTCATACAAAATAGCAAGCGGGCAAAAAGGGTACGACCCGTCTTGCCCGCACCCGTTTTGCCCCCCACCCCAAAATCTAAACTGACGGTTAAAGAACCACACAAAATGAACTATTTTGTTAGCAGAATTTACTCACATTAAATACATTAAGGACTAAACATTATCGTGACCAGCATTTATGCACAGTAAATTTCACATAAGTCGTAAAATACACAGCATACTTACCTTTTGATTTTTTTAATTTTTGGCGCGAAAACTTGTACAGTCTCTAGTGCACTCGACTGGCCCGTGCCGTTTGCCGCGGCGTACTAATGTGCGCGCAGTGGGAATGCGTTAGCGCTATACGTAACTATATTGTCTCGCTCTTGCATTAAAAAAAAGATAGAATAAGTACCCTTTTTGCCTACCGTCACCTTCTTGCCCGACCGTCCCCTAAATAGTGTCACGATTAAGACAGCCTGTAATTAAAACTTATTATCAACTTGTTTTGTTTTGTTATTTCTATTAATTTTGTTAGTACAGATTTACTAGATGTATTAGTAACTTCGCACCTTAAATGCGAAGTGCGACAGTTTTCGCTGTCGTTAAATATACTACACGGTTTGATTTGTGTGTACTTTGCCTATCCTAAGTATTTGGTTTGTTGACATACTTTTTTATTAAATAAAAATAAAAACCAAATTGGTATTATTATTCTTGTGTTGGTAATGGGTAAGTTAAGTATATAACTACTTTCTATAGAAGCACGACTTCCCAGTATATAGAGCTATTAGTCATAATCACCTTCTATTATATAAACAGGTTTTCTTCTATTACAATAAGACACTAGTTTTTTTTTAATTTATTTAAGGAGCTTTTTGTCCACAGATATATCAGCTCCGTGAATAAAACTACAATATTATTACATACTAAACTAAACGAAAAAGCATTTGAGCTGCTTCTGAAGTTGCCTCAGCGAGTATACTGAGACAAATTCCTACATAAAACACTAGTTTTCGTCGGTCTCTTATGTGTAGTGGAGACGTTGGTGTCAGAGATGTTCAAGCGGGCCAGTAGCCCTCTAACATGGTTTATCAACTTTTGTCTAATGACTACAACCGAGACTATCAAATTAACGTTCCCTCCGAAGCAAAGAGAGGCTAAGAAATTAAACTACTTACTACTACTTAAACAGTCACCCATCTATGGACTTGTTTTTCTTAACATCTTGCTTTTCACGCCGGAGGTTCGATTCCCACCCAGAGCAGAGATTTGTGTGCATGCACATGTCGGTTTGTCCTGAGTCTGGGTGTAATTATCTATATAAGTATGTATTCACAAAAGCAAAGTAGTATGTGTAGTATGTCAGTTAGCTGGTTTCCATAGTACTGGTTTGCTTAGTTTGGGATCAGATGGCCGTGTGTTAATAATTTCCCAAGAAGATCGCAAGATCTTATTCGCCGGAATTTGTCGAAGGGTCTGTCGCAGCGGAGCTGGCATAGCGACGGCATAGCGGTGTGAAGAGACAAAATGATGTTAGCATGTTCCAAAGTTCAAGATAGAAGTAGTCAAGTATTGTGAGCTTCCACTGCTTGTTATGTTATAGATCTTGCACTGCTAAAATATACTTGGAACTGCTTATTAATAGTATTAAAACCTTGTTTTTTTCCATACAGGAGTGCACCTCAAAAAAATCCAAGTAGGCGCACGAAAGAAACATATGCTGATGGTTAATAACTATACTTTTGCACAAACCACTTGCGATAGAAGATACTGGAATTGTAGCAAGAAACTCTCCGGCAAATGTCCCGCGAGGCTAAAGTTCGATGAAACTGGAAAATTGACTCTTTTCAAACTGGAACACAATCATCAACCTCCAAAATTATTAAAGGTTTTTGACGGCTCTTATGTTAAGGTATAAAAGGATAACATGGGACAGTCACATGCATAAATATATTATTATGGGCAGTTCGACATTAATGTAGATAGTTAAATATAATACTTTTCATTGTACATACTGCGGCAAAAATAAATATATTGATCATGCAAAATAGATTGTACCTCAGACAGTCTAATCGCGGTATGAGAAAATGCTACCGTCGAGACTGCCTTGCTGACACCCCGGCTGTCCTCTCCCGGGAATCTCTTACACACTCCGAATTACTTACCCGGAACAAATCAAGGTTGTCAGAAACTCTCGTGCGTGTCACTGTACACAATCCGATATCCACCGGCTGAGAATCCGATCCCCATCGCCTTTCGAGACCCTTAATCAAAGGGCATTCAAGCATTTGTATAGATGAAAAGCTCCCTTCAATCTTTATTCGAACGACCTTTATACTGCGACAATTTATTGCGCAAAACGTCCCTAAAAACCGACCATCTTATGCATCACCATGTCAATAACCACCACCTAGAGCCTCGTATCGACTCCAAAAGCGGGTTTGTAGTTTTCTTCGTCAGATGGCTTGAACCAACGTTCGCTTCTACTGTCATGAGCAGCAGTAAAAACCTCCTAGGCTAACTGTTACCATCATGATAAAAATAAACTGCCTTAACCGTTTCACTGCCGCGATGACATAACAATAGATTTTTAATTGTATGAATGAACTCCGCGCGGAGTCGGCGGCTGTCAAACGGTTATAAGTAAACAGTCCTAAAATCGACAGGATCAAGGTTTGTATTCAATTATTTCCTCCTTCCGACAGATGGATTAAATTCCCTAATGCTGGTGAAATGTAAAAAAAAAATCCATTTAAGTACTAAAAGCAGCAAATTATTTAAAAAACATGCTAGTTACTGCTTCATAAATCTCACGAGGCACCTTCAAATTGCGAAACTTGATATAATAATAATAATAAACGTTTATTTATCCTCTCACAAAGATTTACAATAAGTAGAAATAGTACATTTTGTTAAATTACCTAGTGACCTACTTTGTGAGAGACTGGTGCCTGTTGTAGATTTAAAAATAAAATCTGTATTACAAGTCACCAGGTCCCCTCACTCGGTTAGTTTACTGTAGGATAACAATAAGATACCAGTTGACATACACACAAGGAATACAGATACTAGAAATGTTATAATCATCTTTAGCTTTAAAGCGTGTATATTGTGAACTGTGTGAGGGAATTGTGAGATGTTGTGAGTTGGAGTGTGAAGTGAAGTATGTGAGTTGAAGTGTGAGTGAAGGAGGAAACAGCACAATGGAAGTGTAACAACTATATAAGTGTATGTACACACTAAATAAACATAAACATAATATAACAGTCCGTCTACTGGTACCTAACTACTTCACGAGATCTAGAGTAGTAGATACTGGAGATAGCAAATTGCAGTTATGTTAATGGAGAAAGTAGCTTTTCTGTTTCGTCGTAATTCAAAGACAGCAGATATTTTGTAACTAGGATTTTAGAGGTAGTTTTAAGGCGGGGAAATATATTAATTTCGGTATTTATTTTGTTGTACAAGTATGGCCCGAGGAAACAATAGAAGTTATGGGACAGAGCAGTTTTGGCGTGAAAAGGTTTACAAACCTTACCCTTAAGACGCTTATCTTTATTTAGGTTAGGATCATAATGGAGTTCCGAGTGTTTCTTAAGAACGGTATACAGGATAAAGCTTTGTCTCACGGTGAGAGTATTCAATTGTCTATAAAGCTCTACTGTAGGGAATCTGAATGGAAGTCCAGCACCTACCTTGAGGATAGCCCGCTGGGCTCTTTCGACTTCAATGAGGTGAGACTTTGCAGCACCTCCCCAAGATGTAATGCAGTAATCAGTAATGGAGCGACACAGAGCATGATATATAGTCCTGATGATCTTGCCGTCGGCTATGTGACGAAGATTTTTGAATAAGTATATTAGCTTGCGCAAGCGTGTAACCAAGCACTTGATATATGGCTTAAAGGTAAGAAAATGGTCAATAGTAATGCCCAGGTATTTTATGGAGTCCGTTCTTTGGAGAGTGGTGTAAGTTCTGGTTGTTCGACATGTAGAATAAGTTTCAACGACAATATTCAAGCTTACAGGCGGGAGTAAATTTTTTCTGAGAGCAAATGTTAAATATTTTGTCTTTTTAATGTTTAGGGATAGTATGTTAGTTTGCAACCAGTTACAAACCATGCTAAGACCATTTTGAGCAATGTTAAAGACACCCTCCCAGCTGTCCCCATGAAAGAACAGGGCAGTGTCGTCAGCGAACGAAACAATTTGTCCGAAAGGTAGTTGGAGCTGGCAGAGATCATTAATATAGACCAAAAACAATGTAGGACCGATTATGCTACTCTGCGGGACGCCAAAGACAATAGGTAATTTGCTGCTGATTTTGTGGTCTATGATAACACACTGTTTCCTATTTGTAAGATAATCCTTGAAATGTTGTAAAGGGGTACCCCTCACACCAATACGCTCCAGTTTAATTAGAAGGTGAGGAATAGAATGTAAAATAAGTATTTATATTAATTAAAAGGCCATAAACTTTTTTCCTTAGTATTATTTTATGTATGTTCAAAAAACCACGACTAAAATGCCATTAGTGTTTGGTTTCAGTATACTCGTATAACCATTTACGATATTTAGAAAAAAAATCTTATTACTTTTAACCAAGAAAGCCGTTAACTTTAACGTTTATATAAGTTAGCTTACCTTTTCTGAAATATCAATTTGCTAGATTAAAATGGCGTTAAAGTCACAGTCACAATTAAGACTAGTGTATTATAGTAATTAAATAAAATTTCTGTTTTCTGTAAATTATTGATAAAATAAAATCATAAAATGCAGCGACATGTAAAACCTGTAACTATTAACAATAAAGATTTGCCGTAATCATCTAGCCAGATCTTACTCAATCTACTGATCAAACTGTAGTGTGTATTCCCCACACTGGTCCAGCAAACACTCACCAGTAGGTAGGTACCTACCTACCTTATTCTGACTTAAAAGCAAATGGGTAAAAACGAATGAATTAAGTTCTACATTTTGATACACAGACATAGCTTGAGCATGATGAGAAATTAGAATATTAAATTTTAACTTCTCAAGTCTATATGTGAGATATTACTGCATGAAAGAGGCATTTCTATTAAAGACTTTACCTAAAATTAGAGAGCATCATAATATTGCGCCACCAACCTACCTATGTTGGAATTAATTTATAGAATACGTCTTATTTATTGAAAATAGTAAACACTCCGGGTTAATTTTTTAAATTATATAAACCCCATTTCCATATACAAAATCTATTTTAAATGGTTGATAAAGATGATTGAGAATGTTTTAATACATAAATTCAATCAGGAAACGAGAAAGTATGTATTTGATATGGAAAAATAATTAACTAAAATTAACCATGGTAATTTTCATTAAAGCGTTTTTAAAACGTTAAATTTTTTACTTTGACGTATTTCGCCTATATCTAATTATTGTAATAATATAATATATATCTGTAATTTATTTATTATTTTAGGCCTTTTTTATGAAATCATCCATACATCTGGCAGTAAAACAGTGATGTTGTTCCAAGATTATACATTTTCTAACAGCTGGAGAGATCGATGTTGGTATTGCTCGAAACGGAAATCACTAAAGTGCCCAGCCAAAGTCATCATGGATAAATATAGGAATATATGTAAATATAATATTAACCACAATCACTAAGTTTCAGTTGTATAATTGGCGTTCATATAACGTAAGGATATTTTTTCAATAAAGGACGTATAAATCAATTGATCCCGTATCCATCCTGATAGTTAAAGTGAATATTAATAAAGATTTATTAAGAAGAGGAAGAAAGCGGTGGTGCTTTCTTCCTCTTCTTAATGTGTTGTCCGATGGTGTATTTACTAAAGCAGATTGCCGTTTCTTGTCACCCCGCTTTAAATGCAAATTGTAAAAGAAACGTAAAGCAGTGCAATGACATTTCAAATTCAGAAGTCAAGTTGACGTATGACTGATAATAAAATAACAAAAATAAACAATATTATTCCATAGATTATCTGTGAATGTACGTTACAAAGTGATATTGAGACAATTCTGTTCAATAATTGGTACAATTTTGTGTTAAAACAGTGTAAAAGTGGACAATCTTGAAACATAACCTCAAATTTGTTTGGACTTATTTCGAAAGTTTTTTAATATAAAGTGTGCCTAATGTTAACTGTAACTTAATAAGTACACAGTATTCTATGTTTTAAATGTATCGTAATAGGTGTTTTGTTTGTTTTCATAAAGTTTTTGTACTATTTTTGTGTCGGCAGCTGCATTTGGTAAGTACCTAGGTTTTTAGTCAAGTTTTTTTGTTGGTTTGATTTATTAAGAATGTTTAATTTTACACAATAATAATTAGTTACCCACCATGTATATTTTATGTGTAAACTACAAAGTTTTGCCATGTCTTGATTTCAAAAGTAATTCTTAGGTACTGACCTAAGAATTCCTTGAAAATCAACTTGACATGACCTACTTGTGTGAGTTTGATCCCTTCCCAGAGCAAATCCGTCTGTCATAAGCATGATTATTTGTTATGTGTCTTATTAATATATAATATGTTTGTATAGCCCATATGTTATTCAGATGTAAAAGTGATATTACTATTAAGTTTCATCAAAATCTGTTATACATGCATGATAGCGTAACAAACATCAGTTTCTGAAGATGTTTGTTTCATATTTATGATATTAATAAGATGTTTATCAGTTGTCTAGTGGCCATATTACAGGCTCTGCCTAGATTGGCATCAATTAGTTAAGTATGTCTTCATTATTAGGTATTCATTATAGGTATTCATTATAATTATTATTATACCAATGTGTGTCATCATAAAAATATTTTATTAACTTTGTGGTAGTTATGGTTCAGAATTGAATTAATAAAATAAAACAAAAAAGGTTTTTATTCACATAGACTTTAAAAAAGCGTGTAATTAGTCAGAACATGTTTGTAGTAATATAGTTAAGTATACATAATTATTTCTAGTTACATACATCTAATTAGGAACACGGATTTTTAAAATTTTAATTTTTTTATTATTAATAGTAATGATATTTAGCTAGCTAGCATTAAGTTGTTGTCAAAGACACTAAGCTTAGGTTTAATTATCGAAATTTATAGTTTAAGCTATATTTTACTACGTATTGTCTGAATGGTCCTGTCTATATTAAGGTACTTGATATTAATATTAATTTAAATGAATGACCAATCAGCAAAGAGTAAAATTGCTTAGTTTTATATAATCAATGATTAAAGTAGTAATATACTATGACATATAAAGAAAACCTGATTTGAGAAATGGGCCCTTTGTTAAGCTAAGTATATTGTTTGGAATGGCCCAATAATATAAATATTGTTGGACAACTAACTCACTATCATCCCAAACTAGGCAGAGTCTGTAATATGGCAGCCAAATAAGTGATAAACATACTTATAATTTTTTTTAAATGCAATCATAGATACAGAACACATAATTGTGCTTAGATATGTCCAGGGTGTGGACTTGCCAGAAATCCAAGGATTTTTTTTTTGTTTTTATTCATGTTGACTTAAAAAAAGCGTTTGTAAATAGTCAGAACATGTTTTTAGTAATACAGTTATTATTTCTAGTTACTTAATACCTATATTTAGGTACACGGAATGTTAAAACATTTATACAATTTATTTTATAATGGTAGTGATATTTAGCTAGCTTGTATTATTATTATTATTGTCAATGAGATTATGTTTAGGTTTAATTATTTAAATTTATATTTTACTACATATTGTCTGATTGGCTGGGTTGAAATAAATATAATTCTTATTAAGTTTGGTAATGATTTTAAAAGGCACTGATGATCTTCAGATTCATGTCGTTTCTTTTGGTCATAAAAATAAAAAGTAAATAAGTATTTGTATCCATTTTCTAAGGAAAGCTAAAAGTTTATAGTATGTATAAACGCCAGCACATCAAGCTACCTCAATCTGTCAAATTTCCCCAATTGAAAGTGAACATTATGCTTTTGTGATAAAGTTGAAAATCTATAAAAGAAATTTGACAGATTGGGGTAGCTGGACGTGCTGGCGTCTGTACAAGCTTTTAGCTTTGTTTAGTTTGGGCTAGAAGGCACAATGCTATATGTCCCAGGTATTTATTTCTTTATATGAATAGATGTGTTACAGGTAATGTTCTGAACTTATAGAAATTTAACCACAAATAATTATATTATTTTATTCCTAAGCTTATGTGGAACAGGTTGCATGGTGGGTAATTTAGGTTGGTTTTTAAAATAGATAAGGTTAAATAAAGTAAGGTCAAAATCAATTTTACTGGTTCAATCTTTATTTAATTGCAAAATTTGTACTAGTACATTGTTTGATTCCCCAGAATACCATCATGTATATATTTGTGGTCATTAGCTCAAAACAGCTAAAATGTCATAGAATCAACTAGATGGTAAATTTTATATGACATCACCAAAACATATAAATGGATTGATAAATAATGGTAAATGGATTGTATAAAAATTGTGGAAATTGTATAAAAATGCACTTCTTGCTAACTTATAATATATCCTGGGACAATATATAATAATATTTATTAATTGTAATTATACTAATGGTTGTTGAAAGCCATAATAGATAGATATGTTATAACATTTCTAAGTAATTTGCAATAAATATTTATTATGGGAAATTATAGGTTATAAAATTATATCAATATTAGGTCCGAGCCATGAAATATGTAATGTTGATTAAGTAATATAAAATAAGATAATATTGCACAAAAGGTTGTTGTAAACTTATCATGATTATTTACTTTAAAAACTGGTTTAATTTCATACAAAGTATTATGAACTTAATTTCAAACTATAGTAGGTTCATAATTAAATTCTGAACTTGAAATCGTATAATTGAACTTGTTAATAACAATCCCAACATTATATTCTCATGACAATTTTTATGTTATTTGCACAATTGTCTCATTTATAATGGAATTAATCATATGGTATGTACCTTCAGAGACATAGCTATATGTTGCAATACCACAGCACATTTACAGCATTTACAGCACATTTTAAATAGATTGATTGATTTTAATAAATTAGTCATATGGTATGTACCATCAGAGATATGGTGAAAGTATATGGTGCTCCGCCACAGGGTTCTTTGGGCAGCCCCATAGATAAATGGTTTGATTGATTTTAATAAATTGCTTTGGTATTGTGTATGTGTCTTAGGGATCATCCAAAGACCTTGTGGTGCACCATACAGGGTAGAGCAACCAACATTATATAAATATGTTGAAATTAATGAAACAGTATTCATAATTTATACAACATGTAAATTAATTAAAACACATCCTGAAAATAGTTTCTTCAGAATTGTTTACTGAATAGATTTATATCATTTTTAATATAGGTAATTTTGTTTCCAAAAATAATTAATACTTGAAATTATGGTCATATTAACCCTGTAGAGGCAAAACAAATTGAAATGGATCGTAAGTCAAAGTAATAAGACTTTTAAAATCGCAGTTTTATTAGTATTCCTACAAATTCTATCATTCAATACAAAATAAAGAAAAATAAACTTTATTTCAAGAAACTAATTTAGTAAATAACAAAGCACATATATGTTAAATTAAAAATTCAGTGTATACATGTATTATGATTACACCATAATATTCTAATTGGGGTGTCTGAGGGTGTGCGTTAATTACGTTACATGTTGTATAGCTCATAGCCAAATGCTCTCACCGGTCCGTAAGTGATTGGCGAGGTTAAGCAACTATGCTCGCGGTCAGCCCATAGATGGGTGACCGCCTAAGTGGTTTAACTTGTGAGCGACTCCGTGCTTCGGATGACATGTTAAGCTGTCAGTTAGGCAACAGTCGTTAAGCAATGTCAGAGGCTTACTGAGTGGCTTGAACTCTGACACCAGGGTAACCACTGCCCATACGATAAGTAAGTGTATTACATAAGTAGCTATAGACCTATGGTGAAGGTTCTTTATGGTAGAGGCAAAGGTCGGTTGGCCGGTTTTTATTATTGTTTCAACTTGTCTTTGACATTTTTCACTTTTTGTCTCTATTATTTGAGTGTAAGCAGTAAGAATCTCTGTTTTGGGTACTTGGTTATGAAAATTTATCACCCTTGCTGTATCACTAGTTTGTAGGCACCTTAAGTAATTTTTCTAAGTAAATGCAGAGGCGAATATAATATTTTAGGGGCGCCAGTACATCTATCAAATTTCCCCAATTGAAAGTGAACCTTATGCTTAAGTGATAAAGTTGAAAATCTATAAAAGAAATGATTACAGATTGGGGCAGCTGGATGTGCTGGCGACTGTACCTCAAACAGGTTTTTGTCGTATCACTGTTAGTATGGACTTTTGTATGCCAGATTGAAAATTCATTATATTTAAGGCGAACAATTAACATGTTAATAATAAATTATTTTTAAGTGCACCTCGTTGGTCTAGCGATAGTGTGTTCAACCGCAGACTATGACTATTCAAATCCCACGTCGGACACACCAAAAGTCATATTGTGATTTTTCTGTTAAGTAAGGAAAATACACACTGTAATTAAACAATGTTTACGGACCCGTGAGGGCAACTAGCTATGCGCCGTTCTATAAGAATTGCACACTATTTCTGTTGTAGGTTGTATATGTAACTAATTTTATTACTTTTGTGCTTGTTTAAAGTATTTTTTTGTATTTAAATGGTTTGTTTTCTTTCATTAAATTTCTCATAATTTATATTGCATTTTTATTATACGTTCATACCTAGACCATTAAATTATATATGACTTAATTGCTTTAAACTATGAGACAAGTAAAAACTGTGTTTTTTTAGTTCTAGGACAATTTTCGAAGGAATATGTTAAATCGATGAAAAAGGAGTTTGATGAGAAAGTGAATCGACTTTTGGGACGTAAGAAAAGCAATAGCGCTTACCTGATTGATACTTTGAGGTACCAGGATTTCCTAAAAGAAGTGAGAGAGATAAAAAATAAGCGACACAAACGGTTTGAGGACTACAAAATGCTTGCGAACTACGATGTTTTGGACGTCGGTGGACGGGAACGATTGATACGACCAATAACTGAAGGAAACTCCAGTATAAAGTTCTATGTATGTATCAACGAACTCTTCGGTGTATTACATACGATGCACTTACTTTTCAAACATGCTGACAAAGATATGATGGATGCCGAATTGAAAACAAAGTACTGTAATATTTCCAAAGAAGTTATCAAGATGTATTTAAGTACTTGTAAGATTTGTAAGGGACAATGAATAGTTATTATACAGGCTGGCCGAGGAGTTGACGTTCAAACGCAAAATTTAGATACTTTATGATGAGGAGTTTCCGAATCACCCCCATGTATCTTCTACGATTTTACGTAGTTTTCGAAATAGAATTTTTTTAATGATTTTTTTTCTTAAAATGACCTAACATCGGTTTAGTATTTTTTTCTCTTTCTGTTGTACATTTCTGGTTCAGATTTTGTAATAACTAATTAGCAAAGTTTAACCTAACACCCTAAAAGTATGGTTTATCTAATCATTGCAGAACTGACTTAAAATTTATTCGAAAGTTCATAACTAGGGTTTGAGCTCAGGACTCATAAATTTTCCAAATTATCACAAAAACGCAAAATCGTAGAACATACATGGGGGTGATTCGGATACTCCTCATCATAAAGTATCTAAATTTTGCGTTTGAACGTCTACTCCTCGGCCACCCTGTATATAAAATATTTTTTTACTTACCTAGAAGTGTGAAATTATATGGCATAATACGAACACGTATATCATACCAATGTACCCTTACTAATTAGTAATACCAGCATGTTGGCGTGGTTGGTAAATGCTTGCCTTTCATGCTGCAGGTCGTTGGTTCGGTACCCACCCAGGACATATATTTTATTGCATGAATATATCTGGTTGTCTTGAGTCTGGGTGTAATTATCTATATAAGTATGTATTTACTAAAGTTAAGTAGGTACTAAAGTAAAGTAGTATATGTAATATATCAGTTATCGGTTTCCATAGTACAAGCGCTCCTTAGTTTGGAATCAGATGGCCGTGTGTAAATAATGTCCCAGGATATTATTATATATCTATTGTTATAACGTCGGCCGATTCATCATTATCTCTTTTCGTACATTTTAAGATTGCTGCTGGTGCCATCTACCTAATTTTGAAACACGATTTGACCAATATGTCTAATATTTGTGCTGTGATTGATATTAGTATGTTAAATGTTTACTATATTAATATTACGTGCGCTAAGTCTTATTATTTGGGTGATTCAAAAAAGTCTGCGCGTGAACGAAGCCGTAGATATTTCACGTGTTCCGTGGCTACGGTGACCTTTTAGCATCATGTGGGCCGTATGCCTTTGTGATATCAAACAAAAATATTTAGATAGATATTAAAAAGAAATTGGGTTTCCATTTTTAAATACTTTTTATTATTCCTCTGTATATTGTTCCGTCTAGGCGTTTTTGTATTTTTAATGAAATATCATTTAATGTACGTGGTTAGCTTAAATTTATGTAGGTAATTTCACCCATTAAATGAAATATAATTCATTTAGTATACCATGTATTATAAGTTTATAACCCTTATGTTACCAATAAAGGCATTCGAACGTTATTTTTGTGTTTTATTTTTATCTGGTGGCCCGACAGATAAAAATCATATTATGTCTCCACAAAATCATATCTCTTTTATGGGGCGGTGTATATCTACGCTTCAACAACTAATTTCCCAATGACATCAGTAAACTGTCAGTTAACAAGTTTAAAAAAGAAATTAATTATTTAACAAACATTAATAATAATATATTAAAAATAATTATTTTTTTTAAAATACAAGTTGTGTAGCTTTTATTACAAAGTTTCTGACTATATTAATGATAAAATTGCTTTGGAATAACTATATATTTAATTCAAAGTATTTAGATTAAAACATTGTAATTAGATCTTAAGTTGATCCTGATATTTATTTAAAGGATTCCTACAGATTTTTTTACTGTATTTCTCAGTAGCTGCCATATCAAACACTACACGGTGGCAAAAAAAATGAAACAATACAAAATTAAAAACATAAATTTAATAAAGATATTGGATAAATTGTATTCATTATCTAAAGAAGGACACCAATTAAAAAAGAGTTAAAACTTTCGAACGGAACAAAGCCAATAACTATCTTGATTAAACTTGCATTCGGACATAACATCAATGCATCCGTTTTGAGACACTTACGATGCAGACACATTTACATATATAGGCTTCAGTTTGTACATATTGTTGGTGTTGCGGGGTTCATTCAATTTCCTTTACATATACAACTCTTTACTCCAAAATATGGTTATGTAGCAACAACTAAAATAACTGCACATTGATTAAAAATAAATAACTTGACAAGTTTTATTGTAATCACTATTATGAATTTGTTTTCTATATTTCTTACTTAAATGTTAAAGAATTTGATTAAATAATTTACAAGCGTTTACCTTCCAGTGAAGTTCATGATCTCAAGAGGTGGCGACCGACTGATGAAGCTGGGAGACTTCACCTTCACCAGGGTTCAGTACCAAGGAGATCATTGTTATTGGTCGTGCTACACCCACAACAACCATGGTTGCCCTGCCAAAGTATACACAGAACGAAATATGCTGATGTACGCGAAAAATCTTCATAACCATCCTCCCACAGAATTTTTCGTTTGACGTCCTCTGTGCTTTAGGATAATGAACTTAGTGTCTTTACCCGTGAATTTATTTGTGTCATATTTTAACTACCCTAGGTTGGCTCTGAATTGAAGGAATTTTCGGAGAAACCACTGAAAACAGGTTGAAGAAGCGTTCACTTGGCGTTGGGGACGTTCCCAGCTGTTCACATGCCCCAATCAAGGGCTCTAAAAATGTTAATAAAATACCAAGGTGCGCCTAAACACTATTTGTTACTCATTGCCAATGCCAAACAAACCGGTAACCGGCTAAACCAGGTATTCGGTAGTTCCAAAAACCGTTACTAACCGGTTGGTAACCTGTCATATTATATTTTACGCGCGGCAAGGCAGTTTTATAGCTAGGCAGAACCATTTCACACACACTTTCTTTTGTCTGTTTTCATGGTTCTTGTGATGTATTGCTATACTACCATAATTATATTACTATACTTTTTAATAGGATAAATGTTTCTTTATGTTTTTATCAAAGCCTTGATTTTGGAATCAACTGGTATGGATACGAGGGTAGTATTTAATAAATTAGAGTCTATCATAATAGTGAATAGTCAAGTCCTGGCATTTATGCTGTCGTTATTTTTCAATTGCCAAGGACTGATTCCCAGTTTCCTTATATGAAAGTATTTTATATGTATACGTTTGCTATAGGTGCTAATTTGTGATACAAACTTTAATGATCTCTTTGTATTTGATAATTCTTGCCTTAGTATTTTCGCTAGTTACTCCTAGTACAAAAGTAGTAGCATATGCAATTTATTTCAGTATTAGTAAGTGTCCTTGTGTTCCAATGCTCTCTATTTTTGTACAAGAATATAGAAGAATTTTTATCAGAGTTCTTTTATTTATTTCCCATGTAGTCATATTCCTTGCATTACTTTATTTCTCTTCTAGAATTACGCGGAGCATATGTCGCCTGACCTTGGAATTCACGGAGAATTAGTATCCTTAACGGCTACAAGAAATTTTAGCTAGAACCCTAAATATTATTTGAGTTCCTAGGTTAGGTTCTGATATGCTTTTGTCGTTTATTCTTTTATCATGTAATATAAGTTATTTTCTCATATTACAGAGGCCACTTTTATTCAGTCGCTCAGAGGGAAGCCACTAATATCATACAACGATTACACATACTGTAAGCATTCTATGCGAAACGGTATTGGTCGATGGACATGCTCCACGCATGGTTATAAATGTTGTAAAGCGGTTCTAAAGACGTCAGGAAAGAAGATCATAGAAGTAAAGGGACACCACAACCATGACGCCTCGGATTTATTAATCAATCGGGCAAAACCTATGATCCATTGGCCTGTAGCCTCACATTTACTGATGAAAACATGTAGAAATGAGTATATTATTTAATAGAACGTTGGCCTAGCACTAAGAGATTATTACTGTTAAAAGAATAGTTTTCCTATTATACTAATGATAATATTATACTAATATTGCAATAACTCGGTTAACATGTTGTATGCAAAATTACCGGTAATTCGGTGGCCCACGGTAATTGTGTGAAACCAATTGGTACTAGACTTTGTAAGAAAAACCGACTAGCTAAAGCAAAGTTCAAGCTGTCCGTAATGTCTGGGTTATGTAACATATAGCTATCTGAATAGGAGGATAGCTTGTCCGCTCATAAAAGATCCATAGCTTAACCCATTGGTTACTGAAGTACTTTATAAGGGATACAGACTAGTTAAAGTAGAGGTTAAGCTGTCCGTTATATGAGGGTTATGTAATATAGAGCGATTTAAATTAATTTATTTATCTCCACAGATTACATGAGATTTAGTATCTAAGTTGACAATTTGTACACAAATAAATATGAGGATAAGTTGGAGCTCACTATAAACCCTTAGCTTAATCCATCGGTTACCAAAGTACTTTATAAGAGATAGCAGACTAGTTTAAGCAGAGTTCAAGCTGTCTCTAATATGTGGGGTAACATAGAGCTATTGATACATGAGGATAGGTGATTATGGACTCATTATGGTCACTAACTTAACCCATTGGTTACCAAAACTACTTTATAAGATACAGCAAAACTAGTTGAGCAGAGCTCATGCTGTCGTAATACCTGGGTTATTTGACATAGAGCTATTTAATAGGATAGATGGTCGCTCATTATTTATTCTTAACGTAACCCATTGGTTACCAAAGTATTTGATAAGAGACAGCAGACTAGTAGAAGCAGAGTTCATGGTTTCCGTAATATCTAGGTTATGTAACATGGAGCTTTTTGAATATGGGGATTGGTTGTAGCTCATTATAGGAACTTTGCTTAACCTATCGGTCACCAAAGTACTTTATAAGTAACACAGACTACTAAAGCGGAGTTCAAGCTGTCTCTAATGTATGGAGTAATATAGAGCTTTCTAAACATGTCTATATCTATTCTCACATTTAAATAGCTCTATGTTACATAAACCATGCCATGCCACCATGCTAATAATAAGCGACAACCTATCCTGGTTGTCACTCATTATGGGCACTTAGCTTAACCCATTGGTTACCAAAACTACATTATAAGAGAAAGCAAAACTAGGTGAGCAGAGCTCATGCTTTCGTAATACCTGGTTTATGTAACATAGAGCTATTTAAATATGAGGATAGATTGTCGCTCATTATATACCCTTAGCATAACCCGTAGGTAACCTACGTACTTTATAAGGGAGACATACTAGTTAAAGCGGAGTTCAAGCTGTCTGCAATATCTAGGTAATTTAAGACATATAACAAGTGTTCTTCATAAGAAGACCTTTTATGTCTTAAATTCAAGTCTCAATTAGTACATATCGTTAATGTCCGTAGTATTTAAAAAAAACAAATTATTACGCCGCGTAAAATGAGTTGCGTAATTACCGAATATGAGTTAAAACTGACATGAGAAACGTACGTTTATAAATGCATTATTTTTGTATGGAATTACTTTGTGCGGTGAAAAAGTTAGTTGTGAAGTAGTTTAAATTTTTTTGTTGTAAATTTTATATGACATTGTAAATTTTTTGTAGAAATTACACGAACTTTTAAGAATTTTTTGGTCGTGAACTAGTCAAATATTAATATAAACTTTTGAGTAATACCTACCTGTAAGTTTAAAATTCATATTTAGGTTTATTTAATGGTGGTCAATAAGTAGATAAGTCAAACATTTCGTACAGGAGGAGTTATTGGTTCCTTTAATTTGTATTAATTGTTAAAAAACTGATGGTATGTAAGATTTTGGTCACAATTTTACATATCATCAGTTTTCTAAGAAATTAATACTAATTTATTATTTATATTAGATTTTAGTCACAATTTTTACTAAATATAGAGAGAATTTCTAATTTGTAATTTATTAAACCAATTGTTAGTTTTCTTTACTCGGGCCGAAATTTATTAATAATATTAATTACTTTCACTGTTATACAAATAGGCAAAGGATGCATTTTGTTTTCATAAATTAAAATAGTAAATTACGTTCGCCTACTCCATCGGGAGTAGCCGTGTCGTAACTAGCGAGTTCAATCTATGTATACTATATTAATTTACCTTTGACGCAATGGCTTAGCGAGTAGTGAGCCAAAGCCAGTGGTATGCCATTAATTTAATTTTTTTCCCAAACGGAGAAATGCTTACCGACTGTTGTCTAATGACTTCGACCGGGACCGAGAGCTTAATCTGCCGTTGCTCAGAAATTAACAACATATGCGGCCACCCATCTATAGACTGACCACGCGTCTAGATACTTAACCAAACTCATCTTAATTATTGTAATAATTAGAATTATGATAATTGTGAAATATATATACCGCATCAAATCCTTGAAGTTAGAGATCATTTAATTTGTTATTCTTGGAGGTTTTTGCAAGCCCTTTGATTAGTAAATACTATCAATATATAGCGGTATCAATAATAGCGGTTAATGTATATTATTTATTCCGCTGGCGGAACTGAATTGAAATAAACCGGTAACCGGATAATGATTTCGGTCATAGTAAAATAATATGCGCGCAGGCGTAGCTTCTTTCTAGGTTTTATAAACAAATTAAGCAGATTATTCTTTATTTATTTATTTGGACAACCAACAGCAACAATTGCAAAATAAAAAGATGGTATAAGCAACACATAGCCAATAACAGGTCTTCACTTTAAAACATATAGTTTAAAAAACGATGGCTTTAGTATCTTTTGTATTCTTATTCCGTTTTAATTGGGGTTGGCTCCCAATCTTATGTGTTCCGGCTAGATACCAGAATTAAGCGTGCGAATGTCATCTGTCCTCGAATTCCATAGGAAACTATAATCCAAGATGGTTAGGCCAATTGTTAGGTTCTTTAAGGTTTCCGACTACCTGTGAGAACCGAGATCGATGGCTTTAATTACCCATCATTAATTCAGACATATCTTTCACATTAAGATATTTGAAATTATTAAACGCTATTATATTCACCTTTTATATAATGTATGTACTTTAAGATGTTATAAGAAATGTATTTGCAACACCCTAACAGGGTTCATGTTTGACACAAATTATATGCATTAACACCTATTGTAACACATGAATGCAATAAAGAACTTGAACTTGAACTAAGTCCAAGGCGGTAAACCAACCCGCTATCTACCGAATTCATTATTCTGATTTTTCCGCCCCCTTATTATCCGACCTACTTATCTAATTATATCTTGCAGCAGCTAGTGCTAGCGAAATTTGTGTAATAATTGCAAATATGTTTTATGTATGGCTATGTAATTAGCGTCTGAAGAACAATTATTGCGCATTTTTTGTTATGGACTTATACCTTTCAGCACAGAGGTGGTATTTGTTTTCCCTTGAACCAAATTGTTAAATAGGAAAAATAAGATTAAATGCGATCTCATATTTTGGCTTCTACTTAGAGTAATATAGTGAAGAGATTTTTTTTCAAAATTTATTTTGTTATGTGATTTGATTGTAAACTAGCTGTGGTTGTAGTGTTAATAAAATATTAGATATTAATAAGTACTTTTATTGGCTCAAAAAGTCTAATCGTTATTGAGTTAAAATATCTCTAGTCTAAGATTCGCGCGTCTGTATCGCTACAAACGCGCGTCAAAACGGCGCGCTTAAAAACGTGGTATGCATAGGCTCTAAGTGTATACTTGATTAGTTAAAACGACCCTAAAACAGACCCCTAAAAGAATCTACCTGTCAGGAACTGCCTTGAGTTGTGGTTCGAACCAATACCTTGGTACCATAAATTCAAAAGCCATAGCCAGGAGTAGATCATCCAGTTAGCTAGATCAGCTAGGGAAATCATAATCTTAGATCACGAGTCTATATATAGTGTTTCGAGTCAGGTGCGTCTTGTTACCGACTATATACAGGGTGGAAACTTTCAGCGGGGCAGTAAGGTCTTCCCCTTACTGCCCCGCTGAAAGTAAATGTTTTTTCAACTAGATGGTGCTCCGCCTCCCAACAGCCGCAGTGCGCGTTCTACTTTGAACCGACAGTTTGTTGATCAATGGGTAGAAATACATGGACCTATTTCTTGGCCAGCGCGTAGTCCAGATCTGACGCCTCTAGTTTTTTATTGTGGGGCTACCTGAAAATTTCGTTTTACAAACAGCAGTACGCTAGTGTTCAAGAACTTAAAGACACACTAACCACAATTTTGTATGGAATTCATACAAATAAATTGTCAGCAGCCACTAGGTAGGTACAGAAACGAATCAATCTATGTATTTGTCAAAATGGCGGTCACTTCGAGCACTTGATATCGTACGGAAAGAAACAGCAAGATTTTAAATAAGAATAACATCACCAAGTTATGTAAGTTATCTCATAATAAAAGAAAATTAATACGCCTACCTTTTGATATGTGTAAAATTCTACGTGATCATTTGTCTTTTATTTTATATTTCAGTTTGTTACACAAATTCTTTACAAAATGTAAGGGAAAAGTTTTTTGCAATTTGTTACTTTTTGAGAACCATCGATGGTTGATCCCATAGAAGATTTTGGTCAGTATTAGAAACAGGATTGATTGGCATGAAAAAAATGTTTTTGTGTATTATATGGTTATTTTTTCTTGTTGACTGTATTTTTTTTATAATCTGTCAATGGGGATCAAAAATCCGTAGAAAATTATTAGAAAAATACTTCTTTTTTATAATATTTTTTATCCAATAGTACCTCAAGATATGTATTTTATATAAGAAAATCCAATTAAAACATGAGACGAAGGTAATAAATATACGCAATACCACGTATGAATGATAACCACTCTATATAACGTCGAAAAATGTTCAGTTCGTTAAGAGTCGTATTATAGACTGTATAAGTATATAAATATATAGGTACATAAATAGTTTTACATACGGGGAGAAGTCCTCATGCACAAATGTGTGTAGTGTGCACAAACACTCATACCGATGGGTGTGATGGAACAGTCAACTCGAGACGGTCGTGTCGAGTTTCCTATCCCATCGTAAAAAGATCAGTCGAAGCAGTAACAGATTTACATGTCAACCACACTTTTTGACCTATCTATAAAAATATATAATATGCTCTTTGAATAGCTATAAAATTGTCTTTAACAATAAACACGCCGAATTACACCAAAACCAACTCAAAAATATAAAATAATTGTAGTTATTAACTTAATCATAATATTAGGTCTTTACCTATGAAATTGCCGTTCTGCAGTACTGGCCATTTCAAATCAAAATAATTTTTGTTTGGCTAAGAATTCTAATTTCAAATTAATTTTATTTTAAAAACATGGATTCTTTTTTCCAAAAGTAGTCATTTCTTTATTGATTAGTGTTACATTTTCATCGCATTTCAATCTTTTTCGTCATCATGGATACGTTAAAAATTCGAGTAATTATGGAATATGAGTACCGTCGTGGCAGCAACGCGGCACAAGCGGCACGCAACATCAACGACGTTTACGGAGCTAACACTACAAACCAACGCACCACCTGTTATTGGTTTGCTCGCTTCCGTTCTGGAAATTTCGACCTGAAAAATGAACCTCGCGGTCGTCCGAAGACTTTGGTCGACAATGACGAATTAAAGGCGGTTGTGGAAGCTGATGATACACAATCTACGGCTGAATTAGCAGCAGCTTTCGACGTTAGCGTCAAAACAATATTGGTCCATTTGCGTCAAATTGGCAAGGTAAAAAAGCTTGACAAATGGGTGCCCCACGAACTCAATGATCGCCAGCGCGAAGTACGCGTCGAGACGTGCCTTGCACTGCTCAACAGACACACAAATGAAGGAATTTTGAACCGCATTGTTACCTGCGATGAAAAATGGATTCTGTTTGATAACCGCAAGCGCTCAGCAAGTTGGTTGGATCCTGGTTCAGCACCTAAACAATGCCCTAAACGAAAACTTACCCCTAGAAAAGTGATGGTCACTGTTTGGTGGTCTAGCGCCGGTGTGATTCATCACAGCTTCTTACCAAACGGGGTGAGCATTACTGCAGATGTGTACTGTGAAGAACTGAGCACAATGATGGAGAAGCTGGCGCATCTCCAACCAGCATTGGTCAATCGCTCGTCTCCGCTGCTCCTGCACGACAACGCGCGACCTCATACTGCACAGCAGACGGTCTCCAAGTTGCAAGAACTGGGGTTGGAAGCTCTCCGTCATCCGCCCTACTCACCAGACCTTGCGCCTACAGACTACTACTTTTTCCAGAATTTGGATAACTTCTTGGCGGGAAAAAAATTCAATACCCGAGAGGCAGTACAAAATGCCTTTGAAGAATTTGTTGCCTCCCGTCCAGCTGATTTCTTTAAGAAGGGCATCAATAAACTGCCATTGCGATGGCAAAGATGCATTGATTGCATGGGTGATTACTTCGATTAATACAAATAAAAAAATTCATGAAACAAATTCGTTTAAATTTTTTCATACAAAACGGCAATTTCATAGGTAAAGACCTATTATTTGAAGTTTGTGCCAACAATAATGTAAGTAATTCTTGGAACCAACTTTCAAAATATTTCTTACTCTAGTTTCAAAATCGGTGTTTTGTTTTTAAATCTTCCTCTTATTGTTTAAGGTTTTCGAAGAAAAATTTTAGGTAAGCTTAATATTTCATCGGTGATATTCTAACTATTCATTAATTTTATAAATCTTTAAATTGGTATCGGATCGAAATAAATTATATGTTGGAGCACCCATTCAATGCTGATGATGATGCATACACAAAAAACGCCTGTAATTGAAGTTTTTTTTTGGTTCGATCTTAATAGGGTCGGAACGGCTTATTCATTACAAGCTTTTCTTTGCAAATTGTGACTGGAAAACAGACCATTGCTATCTTATATATAACTCGGTAGTGATCGAAAGGTCAGTTCACTACGTGCAAATCTTAATGACTTTTTCTAGTCCGACCCAGGATTAGATAGCAGGACCATCGAACCATTATATACTGTGGACCACGCTATCGCCAAGCTAAGGAATCGTTCAAAAAACCATTAAACAGTTTATCTATATATATAAAAATCAATGCCACTTTTCGTTGTAATGTTATAATAACTCAACAACGCCTTTACCGATTTGGCTAATTTTGGTCTTGAATTATTCGTGGAAGTCCAGGGAAGGTTTGTACGTAGAGAAAATTAAAAAAAGAGTCTTGAAAAAGTGTAAAATCAATTTTTTTTAGCAATTTAAAATATTTTTTTGTTTGAATAAATGAACTTAATAATATTTTTTTTTATTACTATGCCTTATACGTAGCGAAGCACGTACCGGGCCGCTAGTTATATGTATAACTAATGACATTGTACAGTACATTATTTTTAATATTCTGTTTTCTATTGCAGCTAAATTTGAATTATCGAAAAATAAAAGGTTGGTTATGGTTGTGAATGGCCATAGATTTTCTCTCCATTATTCGAGGAATTCCAAGGAGAGATGGCAGTGCAGTCGACGAAGTTATTTTGGATGTAAAGCTGTGATACATAGAGTTGAAGGAAGGGTCACTCAAGCTAATATATTTCATAATCATAATCTATGATGTTAGGGTAGGTATGTTTTGTAAGCTGTTCTTGCCTATATTGGAACATGTTTAGCGTATCTAGCATGGCGACGAAGACTCAGTAACTCTAGCGTTCGAACAATCCCCATCCATAGACTTGTATGTTTTTCTGTGATTTCATCGATGGAACTCTGTAAAGCACAGAGTTTCATCGGTGATATCACAGGAAAACATACAAGTCTACATGAGCATTCGACGCCAAGTTAGTTACGCACGGTTTAACTTACCCATTACGGTGAAGATAACCATTGTAATCGGTGCAAATGTTAAACTTGCTGCATTTTTATTACATTTACTCTGAGAATATTTAATGATTGCCTATCTTGCGAAGCGGTGGCAAAATAAGCAATATAAATATATTTTTTAATCGCAAACCTGACGTATCAGCGATAGGTACATAATACGAATTAAAAACTGAAGAAATATGTGCAATAATTGTAATTACAAAGCTGAATGCAGCGATACTGTATAGCTAACAATTATTCCTCGTTCGAAAAACGTGCATATTGTAGAAGTCAATAGAACCCAGCGCTCTTGGTGGTACGATCAATATTTGTCTGACTAACTACTACTTATAACTCCATATACAGTATGTTAGTTTAAACGAGGGACGTATTCAAACCCACAATAGTGTATGCTTAAATGATACTAATAAAAATATAAACAAAAAAAAAACACTGATAAATAACAAACAGAACCATACCAAAAATTTCGCAAAAGTCTCACAACGTGTATACACCCTTGCGCTAACGTTAGTATTATCGCAGAACATGTGCGCGGGTCAATGACCTTTAGGTACAATCCATTTTCCCTTCCCAAATCCCTTCATACTTTAAACCGAACGGGTCTAAAATGGTATGGGTGCATTCCTTCTTCATGCAGCAGCTTCCACACAGTCCAATGTGATACACCGAATCGTCTTGCAGCATTTCGAGTGCTTTCTTGTGGGTGATGCTCGAAGTATTCAAAAATGGCTTCTTGTAGGTTTACTGGCTATGGCTTTCTTCCTCGTCCTTGGGCATGCGTCGGTACGGTGAACTGACCGAATGTTCGCAATCGTTGGTTGACACCTAGCATAAGGTTGTACGACGGAATCTGGCGGTTGGGAAACATCTCTCGGTACAAATTAATAGCTCCTCGTACACTATCATTCGATGACACGTAGGTAAGAACCATATCCCAGTATTCTTCATTGGAATATTGATATGACGTCATTTTTAGTTAGTCAAGTACACGTTCACTTATCGGTAAGCGGGGTTGTTTATGCAATACGCGGAAGCACAAGACATGCGGAACTAGCGGCGCACTCGCATAGATTGCGGTCAGCGCGGGGGTGGGTCCTGTCGGTGCATCGGAACAACACAAAAGAAAGGGCGAGGGGGAGGGCGGGGTTTACGCACGAGCTTCCTTTTCGGCGCGTGTTTTGCCACGTGATCACTTTAGGTACAAGTTCACTTCTTGCGCACTCAGTGTTCATGATAATGTATTTTATAGGACAATTACGTCAAAAATTTAGGTTATGAGTTTTTAAAATATTTGGGACGAGAATCGAATACTGAACACCCTCCCTTAATATGTCCCTCGTTTAACCTAACATACTGTATAACTCCAAGACCGGCTCAGCAGTTTAACTAAATTTCATTGTGTTTCTTAGCTATGTTACGGTTCGTGGTTATTATTTGTATAATAATTGTTTTCAATCCTTGATTTTTTAAGAATTTCTCGTTTCATTAAGTAAACTTAACTTGTGAATCTGTCGACAAGTAATTAGAGGTATTAATTATAGAATTAATACCTCTAATTACTTCTCGATAGATTAGCAGCACGTCAAATCGTCACCGCCTCCGCTAACTGTCGTAACTTGTATTGATTGGTTTTCAAGCACTAATTTCACTGGAATAGAGATCCGGTTCGCTCGTAGCTAACACACTTACTACTTAATATCAAGGTCTAGATTTTGTGCTAAAATGCTTTTACTTTTGTTTTCGGTTTACTGCATAATTTCACAGGTTTAGAAGAGAGAGAGAGAGTAAATCAGTTTTGGATTTGTACTCCCTTCACTTTACTGGAGTTCCGTTATAATTATGGATATTAAATTACTGATAAATTATTCGAGTATTCGTTAAATAAAAAAATCTGTGTATGTATTATGATTACAACATAATATTCTAATTGGGGTGTTTGAGGATGTGCGTTAATTACGTTACATGTTGTATAAAATCGAATGTCTGATAAAGGTATCTAGATTTAAGCTGGCGTATACCGGCATGATTCATAAAAGGTAAGTATATATAAAATCGGTGTTATTGATATAGAAAGTACGTGCAAAACCTTTCAGTAAAGGTAAATAAAAAATCTCTATTGCGTAGTTTATTCCGGTTATAAATAGTGGTACTCTGGCATTTAAAGTTGAAAAATGTATAATAACACTGGTCAACACTGGTTTTGCCACATGAACTTTGATAGCTAATTTTGTTTTATCAATCTACCCTCATTATTAAATCACAGTTGTCATATGTCAATTAGACTCATATTTGTTGTGATACGGTAATACTCTTATCTAGTATTAGGGCAGTAAATTAACAGAAACGCTTACAAGTAAATCATTATAAAAATATTTGTCGTCGAATTTGAACACTGTTTTGTCATTTATTAACCCTGTGAACATGTCGAGGAAGTGTAATAATGATCCTAACTCTTTTTTTTATATTTGCGGAGAAATTACATTCAAAAAACAACAACGAAATTTTACGAATCTTGTGTTGGAGTGTTATCACCAATGTTTTGGGTTTTCTGTCACCCATCACGACAAATCCTGGGCCCCTCATGTCTGATGCATAACGTGTGTGAAAAATTAATTGTCTGGAAGAAACGTGCACAACCTATGCCGTCGCTTGCTGTACCCATGATATGGACTGAACAGCGAGATCACGTTTCAGATTGCTATTTTGTCTCACTGACATAAAAGATATAAATTACAAGAAAAAAACACAGTTATTATTTTTTTGGGTAACCACAAGAGTGACAGCTACAAACACCAGAGATACCAATTAAAGTAAAAAATATCATAAAAGTCCGTGTGGCACGACAAAGTTAAAATTTTGTGTACCAGTATAATTGGTCTTAGACAATAAAAAAAAATACCTTCGCCGAAAGAGAGTCAAAAGAAGAAGTAAGATACAGAAGACAAACTTTTGAAGAAGACAACTAGTTATCCAATTTCTTTTCATGTTCTCATCTTACTTTTATTTTTCAATTGATCTTTATTAGTTTTCCGTAAAATGTGCGGTTTCGCTCAGTTTGCACGCCTTTGTGTCTGAGAACTTAGGCATGGACAGAAATGAAGTGAGGTTAAGCTTTTATTCCTTCAACTGGCGAAGTACCAATATAAATATGTCATTAAAGTGCCCCGTTACATCTTTAAATTTTACTTGAACAACTTTATAAAATTTACTTAATGTGAATAAAGCCTTTATTACTCAATTTGAAAATTCCTAGCTCTGTGATGCTCCTTTCTAAAAACGACTGTTATACATCTTATTATAGTTAAATAATTATAACACTATTGATAAATTATTAATAATTGTGTAGATATTTAAGTTTAAATATGTTTTAAGCATTCCGTGAGATAAATTTAAATTATAATTACTTTACAATTGGTTTTGTTTGAATCATGTACCCTCCGTAACATCCTTACTGCTGGAATATCTTTCAAAATATTATCACAAAAGTCGAACCCTGTTGTTGGACTATACACTTGTACAATTTAAAGATGGATTCTAGAGGAATTAAATAATTGTAGTTGGTATTACATTGTGTCTTTACTTGCTAGGTTTTATCAATATTATTTTTTACAGATGTTTACGGTCAGCAAAATGTTTTTGTAGACTGCCTACTTGTAGACAAAAAAGAACTTCCAAATGTTTGCCCCGTCTGCAATGACACCGTAAGCGGTATCCACTACGGGGTGTACACTTGCGAATCATGTAAATCATTCTTCAAACGTTCGTTAACCGCCGATAGACAATCTACATACGCTTGCATAAGAGAAAATAAATGTGTACTGAGTCCGAAGTCGAGAAAATATTGCCAATCCTGCAGGTTCGACAAATGCATCTCAGTTGGCATGTTACCAAAATTGGTACGAAGATCTAATGTACGTGGCGGCAGGCACTCTATTTATCGGAAGACTGAACGTGAATAACTTCACCGATATTATTTCTATATATAATAGCGCGTGAAACTTCGTATCAATAACATAAACAAGTAGTAAAAAGAATCTTTGCCACCCCAAGGGACAGGTACCGTACCTACTATCGTATTGTTTATGCACAGACTCTAAAGTTGGAAAAATTGTGTCAGTACTGCAGACGAATGGATACGTGGCGAAAAATTGTGTCAATACTGCAGACGAATGGATACGTGGCGGAAAATTGTGTCAATACTGCAGACGAATGGATACGTGGCGGAAAATTGTGTCAATACTGCAGACGAATGGATACGTGGCGGAAAATTGTGTCAATACTGCAGACGAATGGATACGTGGCGGAAAGAACTATAGATGTCGGAAGACTGGGTGCGAATAAGTTCTTTACTCCTACTGGCTTCAACCATATAACGAGTCAAATTCACAGGAATATTAGTTAACGTTAAGTTAACTTGAAATGCGTTTCATTTAGGACCTAAATAATTTTAGATTTCGGCCCTGGACAACAAGACTGAACCGTGTTTGTGGCTCTTGTAAAAAAAGGTTGAGTAAGGCTGATTCAGAATAATGAAATGACTGCTAGTGTGATGTGCCTTTTATTGAAAGGCTGTTAGATAAGTCAATAGGAAATAAACTACTTTATTTTTCTTCAAAAACGCATATATTTCTTCAATAACTCACTCAAAATGACGATTCATCATGTTAAATGATAATTCGGTTGACATGGACGATTGAATTATTTCATTATTGACGGTCCGGTTAGCGTGGTTGGCAGAAACTTGCCTTTCACGTCGCAGGTTGTGGGTTCGATTCCCACCCAGGACTGATATTTCTGTGTAATGTATCAGTTATTTCTAGTAAAGATTCAAATTCATTTATTACATAAAAATATTACATTTGTGTGGAATCGTCAATATTTTTTTACCCTACCGTGCAGTGCATGACGTGGCAGCTACTGAAAAACACTGCCAGAAAACTCAGTAGGAATCCTTCTTTAAAATATTTAATTCTTAAATGTGTTAATTTAGAGCGACTCAATCCCAAGCTGTTTTGTCACTTAAATAATCAGAAGTTTAGTAGTAAGCCCTGCTACACATTTGGCTTTTATAATTCTTTTAAACTCATTCGTAGACATTTCTCGGATATCACTGGGAAGTTTGTTATAGAATCTTATACATTGCCCCATAAAAGAGTTACTTACTTTGTGGAGACGGGTGGTATGTAACACAAAGTTATGCTTATATCTAGTATTTATATTATGAGTATCGCTCCTTTTACAGACTTTATGTTTATGCATATAAATTAGATTGTCAAATATATAATGACATGCTACAGTCAGAACATATCTGCTATCTGGTCACCGTAGTACAAGCTCTGCTTAATTTGGGATCAAATCAAACACCAAATTTCAAAAATGGGAATTATCAAGTAGCATTATTATTAAACGAAAATCGCTGGATGCGGATAGCGCAAGACCGGCAATTGTGGAGATCTTTGGGGGAGGCCTTTGTCCAGCAGTGGACGTCTTTCGGCTGATATGATGATGAAGATGATTATTATTAAAACAAAGGTAAGAGTTAAAGGTAAGGGGTCATATTCTTATATCCAGCTTACCTTATAACTCAAATCAGCACGCAATTGCAGTTCAACTGGTGTACTTCCTGTGCATAGCTGACACCCTGGTTAGTTAGTTACTGCTGAGACCTCGAGACCCATAACCAATCGAATACTAGTAGCAAGGACTAGGTTTCTGACTACCGGTAATGATTCTCGTGGACGTTCTCAAGTCAACCAAGGGGGGTACCGGCTAAGTCGCCTTACATCGGAATAGTGATCGACGTTCAAATAAATAAAGCTTAAAAATGACTTAGTTAGTTAGTTAGTTAGTTGGGCGATTGGTTTCCGCACTTAGCCTCCTAATTGGGCCATTGTACGTGTACTTATTTGGCTACTCAAACCATTTTAGTTCCATCCAGAAGTCCAAGAGGCCTCGAAAGCTTGGCTTGAGTACTTCCTGCAGTGTCTTCGGATCGTTTAGGAACTATGAATGAACTAAAAATGACTTAATCAATCGTTAAATCGGCTTCTACGTTGAAAATCGATTCCGGACCATTTATGACGTCACATGTGGTCATGGACGCCGATTTAACGATTGATAAAGTCATTTTTAACCTTTATTTATTTGAACGCCGATCACTATCCCGATGTTCGGTGACTTAGCCGGTAGCCCCCCAGGACCGATAGTTACCAAGACCACCTTCCTTTTTACATAAATATTAGACCGGTGATATCCTCGGCGCGAAAGACGTCGCTTTGTACACCACTCTGACAAAGTGCAAATATTCTCAGAAATATTATTATTTATTAGGCAATACTGATCATTGAAATATTAATTTTGAAAAGGAGCTTATTTTATTTTGTGTTGCAAATAAAGATATTGCAATATCTTCCCAACAATATTTGAAGGCGTTGATAGCTGTAACATAGTTAATAGGTCGATAGTTAAACGGCCGTCAACCTTACAGTATTTTTATATACATTATTCATGTATTTTGTATACATACAAAATATATGTATACATACATTATATTAGTTCAAAATTAAAATGATGTATGTACACAAAATAATTGTACGTAATTGTATATGTATGTATCACACTAATATTATAAAGACGAAAATTTTGTGAGTGTGTGAGTGTGTATGTTTGTTACCTACTTCTTCACGTCTAAACGGCTGGAGCGATTTTTATAAAATTTGGTATGGAGTGAGCTGATACCCTGAATTACACATAGGCTATAAATTATAAAGTTAAACGCGGGTTTAACCGCGGGGCACAGCTAGTAATTTATAAAGTTTTAAGCCGCGGGGCGCAGCTAGTATTGAATATAAATGATTAATCAATTCAATTTGGTTATTGTTTTATCTGTATACGATGGAATAAAGTCAATTTCTTTTTATATTTTTTCAGTGATCAGTATATCATTGTGAAAATATTCCTGAAAATGTGTATATATGTTAATATAGCTAAACGTTACATATTGTTATTTTACACCTTGTTGTTATAATATTAGTAGGAATAAAAGGCCTGTGTTCAATATGGGTATTTTAGTTTCATGGACTTTCCCTAGATGGCGTTACCGTCGAATTAGATTGCGGTATGGTTTCGTTACCGCAGAATAGTGACTTGAGCTGTGATTTTAAATACCAATAATGAACGGCATGTTTGTAAATTGTGTAAAACAGCTACTAAATGTAATGTTATTTTTTCTTTACAAATAAATTTGAATTATACACTATCCATCCATTTGTTTTCACTTATTTGTTTCAAGTATAATGACGTCGGATCCCCCATGCTGGTATGTATACAAGCACCTTAGCTTTACCTTTGTCAGCGGAGGCTAGAATATTGTACAAAGTTGCACAGGTGGCATTAGATAAATAGTATGATTACTGTAGTAGTATAAGTATCTCGGGTGGGGGCGACAAGTATTAGTAGGAGAGCTGGCACGCATTTTTGGGTAGGTATTTGAGGCAAGCTGAAAACTTGTCCTATAACTCTTCAGACACATCCCAACACGGAACTGCAGACCTGGCAGGCGGGTAGCGGGTCTCAACCATTTTTAATTTTTTTTTTACCAAATGATGTATTTGATGCAAGCTGAAATTTTGATATGTTGTAGTTTAATGTTTATACAATACAAAAAAAAGACAGGCGATTCTGTCGGGTCTTTAGCACTGCCAGGCGTGTGCAAAAATATTTTGCAAAAAAATCGAAAATATGTATTTGAGGCAACTTGAAATTTTGACAGAATGTTATTTATGTATTGTACAAACATTAAACTACAACATATCAAAATTTCAGCTTGCCTCAAATACATTTTTTGGATAAAAAAGAATTCAAAAATTTAGGGGTTGGTTTAGACCCGCTACCCGCCAGCCAGGTCTGCAGTTCCGTGTTGGGGTGTGTCTGAAGAGCTATAGGACAAGTTTTCAGCTTGCCTCAAATACCTACCCAAAAATGCGTGCCAGCTCTTGGACTATATACATAATGGGAACCCCATTTAAAAAAAATAGTAACAGAAAACCAAACTAACTCCCAGATTATTCCGCTATGAGTCGCTACATATTGCCGGTGTATGTCATTAGCCAGAGACTGCATTAGCATGAGGCAGGCACTAGCCATCTACGTTACACAAATTACAGTGCAGAAGTTTTTATGTACATACACATAGGTGCGCACTTCATTCCTTCAATCTTATGAACTAATGAAAGAGGTTAGGTGCAGGACGAACTTCTTTACAGATATTCGACAGTTTTTATTATCATGTAAATCCGTATATATATATATATATATATATATTTATTTTTTTTTTACAGTACATTACTAGCCACCTTTCTCAATTGCTAATCCAGTCCGTCCAACGCTTGTCTGGAAGAAATCGCTCTTATGCGATAAGACCGCTTTAAATTACCGACAGTTTTAAACTATGTCTATACATCAAAATTTTTATTCTGTGATGTGCTATAAAGTGTACCTATCTATCTATATTAACGAACCTCCTGGCCAGTCTCCTATTCCCGTCAGGAGTTGTATGACGCTCCAGCCAAAGCGGTCAGCGTATTACATAATTGTATCGTGTTCTTTTTTTCATTCGTGTTATCCTAGTGAATGAAACAGCTTCCCATTAGGCCTCTGACATGGCTTGAACACTGTTGTCTGATACTTTCATACGGGCTCTCTGAAGCTTGAAAACGCACAGTAATTCAACGTCTCAAGCTGTGATCAAGCATCTAAGCAAGAGATCAGTCTAAAGATAGCTATAGACTATTGATGCTTAATTTAATTTAATTAATCATTTATTTCAGACCATTTTAAGTCCATAAGATGTTAGTTACAAAAAATCTTAACCTAATGTTAGTAATTTTACAATATATAAATATAATATCACGGTACTAGGGCACCGTCTACGTCGTGTGCAGTCGTATCCAGTGCTCCAGCATCGCATTCCAACCCCAGAACTCTGGTAATGTGTCAGAGCAGCTATCTAATTAGCAATTCAAAGTACGCTCAATTATTAAGTGCACTGAAATAATTATTGAGTAAGTACAGTCAGCTCCAAAAGTCGATGAACAGAATGTATATTTAATAGTACAGTTACGGCGTCAAATCAGGGTAATCTAATGATATATTTAATGGATGTGCTGGCGTCTGTAGAGACTTTTTATCCATTAAGTATTATCATTAGATTACCCTAATTTGAAGCCGTAACTGTACTGTTAAATATACATTCTGTTCATCGAGTTTTGGTGCTGACTGTAAGTGTCCATAAAAGGTCATTGAAAATCAAAATTGAGTATATGATTTTTTTGTTTCGAGTTCTAATTATTCAGGGTATTTGTATATTAACCAAAAAGATTAATAGAGTAATATCAGTATTTAAATTGTTTTATTAATATTTTCGGGTATTAACCCTAAATAGCAGGCATGCCGTGTGCAGTTCCTCTTCGTGGTCATGAGATGATTTAACCCTATATGTATCATTATTTTTCTGTCTTTTATAAAGTATTCTAAACAAAAGCGGGTTAAGCCGAGTGTCTGTAGAGACCGTAAAATATCCTCATATTGAGGTTGCTTTAAGTTACATGACCCAGATATTATAGATACAATGAGCTCTGCTTTTGCTAGTTTGATGTCACTTATTAAGTATTCAAGTAACAAGCTGGTTGATACCCGGATAATATTAGTAAAATGATATAAAAATTGTAACAGGTAATGCAAAATATATATTTTCTTAGATTTGTTATATATCTTTGTCATTTTATAAGCTTTTAGTGCAATATCAAAGCAAAAAATATTTGTCTACATAATAATATATTATTTAATAAAATCTGACTGTGATCAGTTTATGTAGTTAATTTTAAGACTCTATGGGGTGATAGGTTCAGATTCAAATGATTTATTCCGTAATAATGATACCTTTATGTAGAATCGTCAATATTTTTGTCAACCGTGCGGTGTAAATTAAACGTTAAGAATTGAATTCGATACTAATTGGTTTACGATTTACGTAGTTTTTGAGTCAACTACGATTTGATTTCGCATTTTAGTCTACTTTAGATACTTTTGGATTTGAGATAGATTGTTCAGATATTATCAAAAGCATAAATAAATGAAAGCTCTTTGTAGTGAAAAGTCTAAAATTCTAAATTCAAGACCATCAAAGATATTTTTAAGATATTGAAATTTGAATTTTGGAACTGTTCCACTTTGGACCATAAATAAATGAGCTCTTTGTAGTGAAAAATACTAAAATTCAAATTTTTTAGACCATTAACATATTTTTAAGATATTTAAATTTGAATTGTGAAACTGTACCACTTTGGACCCAATAAAACATAATATCCTGGGACATTATACACACACGGCCATCTGATTCCAAACCAAGCGAGGGTTGATGGTTTCCACGCCATCATCCGCAAACGGTGTGGATCCCTCCTACGCAGGGTGCGTGGTAGCTCACACAGCATCTTGAACGCATTGTGTGATAAATGGGGACTATCCCATTTATCACACAATGCGTTCAAGATGCTGGATCCACACCGTTTGCGGATGATGGCGTGGAAACCATCAACCCTCGCTTCCGCAAACATCCCCGATGCACTACAAAAACGTGGCAGCCCAATCAACATCCTGAACGCATTATTATATTGCACACAAAGTAACCTTAACCGCTTAACCTCTTATATTTATTTTGAATAGATAACTTGTGAATACAATGTTAGAGACGGTCACATTCCGCCCTAACTGCTTAATTTAATAATTGAAGATCTGAAATTGTCAGCTTCAGATTCAAGCATGCTATTAAGAATGCCTATCACTTTCCGCTATGGCGAAGCTGTTTTGTTTGAAAATTGTCAATAGGGTAATTTTAATTCATGTTGTATACACCAGACTTCATCAGAGATGGAGGGATGGAGATGGACCACTGCGTAGGTGGTGTGTGTTAATAAAAAAATACTAATAAAAATAACTAATTTGTTATAACTCGACCATTTTTTTCCAGTTGACTCCAAGTCGTGTCCAGTTTGCAATGACGCCGTTTCTGGACTTCATTATGGCATTCGGACTTGTGAATCTTGCAAGTTATTCTTCAAAAGGACTATACAACTAGATAGAGAAAACGCTTACAATTGCTTGAGCAACTATAACTGCAATGTTAGTGTTAAGACCAGAGCATGGTGTAAGTGGTGTCGTTATAATAAATGTTTACAATCTGGCATGAAACCTTTCATGGTGAAGCGCAAGAAAATTCCAACCCCAGAACTCTGGTAATATGTCAGAGCAGCTATCTAATTAGCAATTTAAAATACGTTCAATTGTTAAGTGCACTGAAATAATTATTGAGTAAGTACGTGTCCATAAAAGGTTTAATTACTAACTAGGTAATTTATACTAAAAATCAGAATTGAGTATATGATCTTTTTGTTTCGAGTTCTAATTATTCAGGGTATCTGTATATTAACCAAAAAGATTAATAAAGTTATATCAGTATTTAAATTGTTTTATTAATATTTTCGGGTATTAACCCTAAATAGCAGGCATGCCGTGTGCAGTTGCTCTTCGTGGTCATGGGATGATTTAACCCAATATTTATCATTATTTTTCTGTCACTTATAAAGTATTCTAAACAAAAGCGGGTTAAGCCGAGTGTCTGTAGAGACCGTTAACCTATCCTCATATGAGGTCGCTTTAAGTTACATGACCCAGATATTACAGATACAATGAGCTCTGCTTTTGCTAGTTTGATGTCACTTATTAAGTATTCAAGTAACAAGTTGGTTGATACCCGGATAATATTAGTAAAATTAAAAAAAAAATTGTAACAAGAAATGCAAAATAGATATTTTCTTAGATTTGTTATATACCTATCTTTGTCATTTTATAAGCTTTTAGTGCAATATCAAAGCAAAAAATTTGTGTATACACATAATAATATATTATTTAATAAAATCTGACTGTGATCAGTTTATGTAGTTAATCCTAAGACTGTATGAGGTGAAAGGTTTAGATTCAAATGATTTATTCCGTAATAATGATACGTTTATGTAGAATCGTCAATATTTTTGCCAACCATGCGGTGTAAATTAAACGCTAAGAATTCAATTCGATACTAATTGGTTTACGATTTACGTAGTTTTTGTATCAACTACGATTTGATTTCGCATTTTAGTCTACTTTAGATACTTTTGGATTTGTGATATATTTATTTGAGATAGATTGTTCAGATATTATCAAAAGCATAAATAAATGAGAGCTCTTTGTAGTGAAAAAGTCGAAAATTCTAAATTCAAGACCATTAAATATATTTTTAAGATATTGAAATTTGAAATTTGGAACTGTACCATTATGGACCCAATAAAAAATAATATAATCTTATGTAATAATCTTTGTGAGAGAAATAAATTTATTTATTATTATATCCCGGGTTATATACACACACGGCCATCTGATTCTAAACTAAGCAGAACTTGTACGCACTATGTAAATCAGATAACTGATTTACTACATACAATTTTTTTTGTAAATACATAATTTTATAGATAATTACACTCGGACACAGGATCAATAATAATAACTTCTGTTCACAAAAAAGAACGTCCACATAGTGGTTTAGATGTAAAAAAAATATTACCGATTAAAATTATTATTATTATATTAATTTAGTTTACTGTAGATACTTTTTTGGAATTGATTGCTGAGTGCACATGGACGTTCTTTTTTGTGAACAGTAGTTATTATTATTGATCCTGTGTCTGAGTGTAATTATCTATAAAAGTGTGTATTTACAAAAAAAATAATTATGTTTTTTTTTCAATATTTTTAAATAATTTTAAATATTTTTTTTAAAATTTAAAAAAGTTTATTAGTAATTTAGGTAATGACTAGTATATTGTAATACAAACTGCTACTACTCTAATACTCTCTCTCTGTGAACTATGACCATCATACTGCGATTTGCCAATCGTCAACCCGCCTTCCAAGCGTTGCGATTATGTCATATATCCCCTTGGCGGAGGCTCTTGTCGAACAGTGTACATCATTCAGCTGACATGATGATGATAATAATAATAATTAGCAGATAGGTATCGAACAATGGTTATATTTACAAAACATCAGTCTGAACTTGTTGGTCGCCCCAGCAGAACCCCTACATAGGTAAGACTTAAGTTAGATGGAGCCTTTACGTGTCCCGACTATGGTTACCATATGTAAGTAGAGGGATGCCTGTCTATGGTACCTAAATTGCCTGAATGTTCAGAAAAATGCCTGTCTAAAGCAAAACGCTGTAGGTAATTAGTAAAAGCCGACAGATAATTATGAAGAAGGATAGTTAGTTCTTTCATTTCTGATGTGTAAACGTAGAAATCTTCACAAGATACCGTTTTGTAACTTTCCTGTGCAATCAATATAGCTTTTACTGATTCAATTGTCAGCCGATTTCTTTCTTTACTCCACTTCGTTGTCGAGATCCTGCGAAAATGTTTGCCTCAGACCAATGCCGGCCGCACGCCTGTCTAAACCTTAAAATGCCTGTCAAATGCGGCTAACGCCTGTCATATAGTCCCACCCTAGTCCCGACCATCTGGGACATGGCCCATAGGGGGGTACCAGAGCAGCATACTAGCCGCGTTAACGGGGCTCCGTTCGGGGCTTAGGTTTAGTCGGTGCGAGTCCGATATACCCACCCGCAGACACTTTGTGGGTGTCATGCGGGAAGCATTCCTTTTGCCTTTTCAAAAAAAAGGTTAGACGAGCCTATAGCTCTAGGGTCAAACATTTTTAAACTTTTATTCAATGCATTTTGTCCGTGTTTAGAAGTAATAATTACCTAATATATAAGAATATTGAGCCAATTTGTTTGAGTGTTTTTTGTCTTTATTATACGAATGCGAGTTTACATATGAGTGAATGAGTTTAGACTATTTCTTATGCTGATTCTACTTATTTTGTTGTGGGTAGTTGTAATATTGTGGTCATGTGATACCAAGATGTCTACGACTGAGCTTATATTTAGGTATATATACCTAATTAAATTAATTTTCATGCTAGTAGATATAATAAAGTAATAATATATGTCTATCTTTAGTTTTTAATATAGTAATTGTGTATCTTTAGTTATTAATATAATTTAAGGGTGGTAACATTTACTTACAGAAAGGCTAAATTTTGCAAAATTATAGACTATGAAGTTTTACTATTAATACATTTTTATTAAATAAAATATTGGTTTCATTGTAAAACCTTAATATTATCATTTAATAAAACTCTTTCGTCTTAAAAATAGCGTATTGTTTTTAAGGTTCAGTTTTATAAAGTTAAATAAGAGAGCTAAACTTTCGGTTTAAATCTAATATTACAAAAATATTTTTTAATTTATATAATTTTTGCGGCATTCATCATTACGTTTTTCTTAATTGTACATTTAATGTAATCTATATTTACTCCACTAGTAAATTTCGCTAATTTATTTGATTTAAACACTTTCCAATAAACTGTGTCCTTTTAGAAATATTAAACAATAAATGACAATATTGTTTATGATAATGGTTAGATACTAATTGATTTATCATCAACAAACTGCATTCACTTTTTTTAAAGACAACGCTTGCACTAGGGAAATTAATCCCTGTGTCGCGGGGTACTTTAAAAACATTTAATTGACGGACACAAAGTATATCCAGACTCAGAACAACTATCTATGGGTCACACAAATAGTTGTCCTGCGTGGGAATTGAACCCGGGACACGAAGCTGCGAGGCGACTATAACTGCTGTCTGCTTATATGAGAAAAATACATTATAATGTACAGACGCCAGCCCATCCAGCTACCCCAATCTGTCAAATTTCTTTCATATATTTTCAACTTTATCACAAAAGCATAAGGTTCACTTTCAATTACGGAAATTTGACAGATTGGCGTAGCTTGATGTGCCGGCGTCTGTACATGATACATTTAATAAAGTTTTCTTTATTTTATTATCCCCTTGAATTTCGGACACTAATTGCATGTTTACGCATAACCTTTTAATTTTATAAATTAATTTTAATTTGCATATTTTGTTCCTTTTTTATTTAGTTTCTTTTTTGTTTTTTTTTTACAGAAGGGTTGATACCTAGATACAGCTGGTCTCGTCATGGAAATGCAATTATAATACTAGGAGACCATAGATTCAAGAAGAGATCTAAACATATAAACCAAAAGCATGAAACTCATTGGGTCTGCAACAAATGTGACAAGGGGTGTAAAGCGAAACTGACAACACTGGATGATGCTATTATAAAGATTTATAACGTTCACGACCATGATCGGTTGAAAAAAATTAAATGATATTTGGCCTACCTTTCAGTGGCAAAGGGTGGAATGAAGCCGATACCCGGCGTCTTACTTAGGTATATGATCATGACTGACTAAGAGGTAAAGTTACCTTGTACTTTGTATTTGTGTGGTAAATAAAGTAAGAGGAGGCTTATGTAAGCCGATTATGTACCGTGATAGCTTGTATCATAGAGACAAGTAAAGTGTTTTAAACAAAGGACGATGATATGAATCATGGTGTATGGACGCTACGCCACTGGTACGTGCTAACATTGAGTTACTACTAGGTCTATAAAGCTGGTATTCCGCGGTATGTGATATTTCGGACAGACTCGGCATTGTTGAAAGAGTCTTTACCGTAGTAGCATGTGGTCTTTTCTCAAGACCCTAAGTACTGTATTTTGTAAAGTCATGATAGTAAGCTGTTGTGGTATTTCACACCTTAGGAATCTGCCTTGGGTGGAATTGTATGTTTTTCTATTGTAACCATACAAATAGACTAGTAATGTAAATTCCAGTCTTTCTACTTCGATCGAGTAATGCAATTACAGTAATTTTTAAATCTGTGATTAAGCTGTACTTTTTCTGTGATTTCTTTAGTGGACAGCAATATAGTCTCAGAATTCTAAATTCAAACCGCCATTCAAAATTGTTTTTTTTTTTTCTGTGATTTCTTTAGTGGACAGCAATATAGTCTCAGAATTCTAAATTCAAACCGCCATTCAAAATTGTTTTTTTTTTTATGAATGTATTGAAATGCAGATTGTCATCGAAATTTTATGAAGTTTGTAATCGGCGAAGATTTTTATTTATAATTTAAGTATTTTATACAGGATTTTCGTAATTTAGTGTCCATTTAATTGTTGTTTGTTGCCATTCTTAGATCACGGGAAAAATAAAAAATCTGATTTAGAAATATTGATGACTTGATTCTGCCCTCGACTTGCACAATGCACGCGTGGTGCCGCGGCTAAGACAGTCGCCACGCCGCTTCCTGTCCCGGGTTCCATTCCCGAGCCGGACAACATTTTTTGTGGCTCAATAACTGTTTTGAGTCTGAATGTAATTTGTGTCCGTCTATTATATGTTTGTAAAGTAGACCTTATGCTAGCGTTCTTTCTAAAATAAAAAAATATCAATAATCCCATAGGAGCCCAACATTTTTCCGGGATCAAAAGTACTTCGTAGTAATGTTTGCGGGAAAATTTAAATCTATTCTGCCGTTTTTGTCTAACAAATATTCAAATATACCATTAGTAGATTATTTCATCGCTCCTTTGCGGACAAGGATATTCTGTTAAAGTTCAAGAAGAACTGATAATTTTTGTCGACCTTTCTATATATCTTAAATAGTTACCGTTATCTATCAAAACTTTCCACACGAATTTGCGATTGATCTAAGAAAGCTTTTCTGACATATGGTTCAGACGTGCATTAAGTAGCTAGCCCTGTATAAGGTATATGAGATAATAATAGTAATATATAGGGACAATGTCACACAGATCATCCTAGCCCCAAACTAAGCAAAGCTTGTACTATGGGTACCAGGCGACGATATACATACTTATATAGATAGAAAAAAACTTCGTTTAAAAAAACCGACTTCAAAAACTAAAAAGTAAAAAAAAAATATCTTAATAAAGATTTAATTTAATACATCACTTATAATATAGTATTAATTAAATAATATAATTTGTATGTGCTACCTATTGATAGGTTTGAAGTCGGTGCCAAGCCCTAAGCACGCTTGGGTTGTTTGTCTAGAAATACGAAGCTATCCCGCTGAAAGTAACGCGCGCGCGGCGTGTGTGATACCTAGGTACTATTACATTTGGCTTGGCACCGACTTCAAACCTATCAATAGGTAGCACATACAAATTATATTATTTAATTAATACTATATTATAAGTGATGTATTAAATTAAATCTTTATTAAGATATTTTTTTTTTACTTTTTAGTTTTTGAAGTCGGTTTTTTTAAACGAAGTTTTTTTTATTTGTTACTTTTTAGTGTCTAGCTATGGTTAGGACTTCGAAAGGTGCCGCGCGCCTCAAAACTATAGATCCCAACAAACGAGAACGGTAAAAAGAAACATCTTCCGAAAAAATGTTGTTCGAAACTCTTTTTCACGTTCTTGTGAGACAGTGAATGATCGAAAAGACTGTTTGTGAAGTAAGAAAAACTACATAAAATTACGTTCACTCTAAGAAAATTTGCACAGTACGAGTCTAGACTCACTAAGATTTATGAAAGTCTGAACAGCAAGCGCATAGGTTAGGCCGTATGACCATCTAGCTAACGTGTCTGTGTGCTGAGGGTTTATACACTAGATCTTATTAATCATTGAATAGCCATCAAGTCAGCTGAAAAGAGGGTATGAGTCTATGAAGACTAGGTCTTATTAATGATCGATTAGCCAACGAGTCTACTGAGCAGAGGGCTGTTAGAGTAGGTCTTATTCATGATCGATTAGCCATCGAGTGTACTGAGCAGAAGGCTCATAGACTAGGTTGTATTGATGATCAAGACAACGAGTCGAGAAAGTTCGAGTCGGACTCGCCCGTGAAAGGCGAAATGTTTCTTTCCGTAGCAGCAAGTATTTGAGTTGATAGAATGGAGGGTAAATTACGCGGCTAACGATATATGACGCATTAAAAAAACTACTTACTAGATCTCGTTCAAACCAATTTTCAGTGGAAGTTTGCATGGTAATGTACATCATCTATTTGTTTTAGTTTTATGATTCTCTTATTTTAAAAGTTACAGGGGTGGGGGAGACATTTTACGCCTTTGGAAGTGTCTCTCGCGCAAACTATACAGTTAAGAAAAAAATCTATTATAAGCCTCAATATCATTTTCGAAGTCCTATCCATAGATACCCCCCCATTAATAGTTTAATGATTTTTTTTTAAATTCAGTTCTAAGTTTAGGGAACCCCTCAAATTTTATTGTGTGTTTTTCTATTTTTGTGTGAAAATCTTAATGCGGTTCACGGAATACACCTGCTGACCAAGATTCGACAGTATAGTTCTTATAGTTTCGGAAAAACGTGGCTGTGTGACATACGGACGGACAGACATACAGACATGACAAATCCATAAGGTTTCCTTTTTTGCCATTTGGCTACAGAACCCTAAAAATGGCAGCTATTCCGCATCAAACTAAAGAAGAATCACGTAAATCGGTTCATAAATCTCAGCGTAATCGGTGTACGTACATAAAAAATACGCTTGTACTAAAAGGTGCGCCTACATGCGCTTCCAAAAAAAAACTTATACGTGCGTATTAAACGCTAGTCGTCTGAAATTGTTGTTTATGTTCATGCCAAGACACACTTGAACAGGATGGGTCTAGCCTGACTAGCTAAGATTTACAAACGTCTGTGCCAAAGACAATTACATCGTCCACTTAAACAAAAAATTTTATACAAAAATGTCCATAAAATGAAAACTACTCGGCCAATCTATATAAAATTTTTATGGGACCAAATGGCAACTATTACGCATCAAACTAAAAATCACGTAAATCGGATCAAAAATCTCCGAGTAATCGGTGTACATACATAAAAAAAAAAAAAAATACCGGTGAACTTGAGAACCTCCTCCTTTGGAAGTCGGTTAATAAATACTTAAATACATAGAAAACATCCATGACTCAGAAACAAATATTCGTGCTCATCACACAAATATTTGCACTTACCGGGATTCGAACCCAGGACCACCAGCTTCGTAGGCAGGAGCACTACCAACTAGGCTACGGTGACCGTCAATAAGTAAATAAGCAGTCCGTACAAAGTAAGTAGTAGCTCTTAAGAAACGACCAAATATATTAAAGTATTTTAAACCGTTGATATAACATGTTTTGTTTTGAAATTTAATGTTTTAGGTGTAGATAGTAATATGTTCGATTTATTCAAATAAGTTATTTTACTGTGAACTGAATGCGTTCGTTATGTAACAAACGCAGCGAACAAGTCACATCTTACAGTATGTGGTTACTGTAACTTTCATTTGTCTAGGTGTAGCGCATATAACTAGGCTTCAAATCCCGGGTCCGGACAGAAAGTAATTAATTGCAGTGATGAGTTAAAATCTGATAAAGCCCAGAAAAAAGCTGTTCAATTCACGAGCTGTGAAAAAGTGTTCGTGAATTCAGCTGATCACCAAAATCATGTTTTTAAGGCTGTATTTTATATAAAGACAGGGGTGCTATGTGACCATATATGTAAATTTGTTTTTAAACTAGTATGTTGTTCGACGATTATAGTATGGCCGCCATCAGAATGCGTTCAGAGATCTTTTTGTGTATCATATGTATCTATTTTACCACGATTTCTCTGTTTATTTCGAATTGATTTATTATAATAACTATTACTAATAATAAGTATCACTATATAATCATTATTTTATCTTCTTTTATTTTATTTTGTACTAATCGATTGTGTTATGTAGAAAAATTCGAGAAGACTATGTTTTTTTAGAAAGAAAGAATAGAGGGGTAGGTATTCCCAACAACCACAGATAATCATAAACTTAACTTAGTTTACATAGATGTTCCTTTGGAAGTTTGCAATATCACGTGAGGAAAATGCCTACCTCATTAAATAGGTACTACAGTAAACAATTACTATAACTCTGATCTTCCGATAAGTCCAAATAGTAAATATTAATAGATAGTATTAATATTAATGTCCTCCAAGCCGAATTTCGACCACGGCGGCCTGTCTCGACAGAGATTAGCCATCTGCGCGGGACATATTATAGCGCTGAAGTATGTGCGCAAACACAGGAGCACTTTCTATTCCATCGCTCTCATGATCCGATGGGACGCCTAGGCGACACGACCGGAAAGAGGTCAGGTACAAGACCGACGGCTTTACGTGCTCTCCGAGGTACGGGGGTATAATACCGCCAACTCCCAGACTTCGGGAATTTTTTCTTTTTACAGAAAAGTCCCAAAATCACTTTTGGCCCGACCCGGGATTTGAACCCAGGACCTCGTTCTACGGGTGAACACGCTACCGCTAGACTAACGAGTAGATAGTAATTATATGCCGTAGCATGAACTGGCCGGCAGTGGCAGATTTCAGAAACCTATTCCTCCGCGGCCATATTCTACCTAGTATCAAATTAATGTGAATCTGATTTGATAAAGTTTTTGAGTAATATTATAAGTACCTATGTAAGATAGTGTTAAAGATATTTGTTATATTGTTGTTAGTGTCATGGTTACGTTAAGCAACTATATTTGTAAGAGTTACATTATAATTATATGACATGTAATGATTAGGTATTTTCCTAATTCAAATGTTTATCATTCCTTAATGTTATCTCATGCCGTGACGACATGTAAATTAACTGTTGGAAAAGCTCAACAAAAATATGTTAAGTACATGAACACAAAATATGTTTATTGTGTCATGACAAATTAATATCTTTTATAACATTTAATAATTGTGTGTTTATTTGTTGTTCATTTGTTTTATACTCCAACAAATGAGTACCTAATACCAAATTAGAATTTCATGTTAGCGTATATTTTATTGCAAATGACTTGACCATTGACTATGTTCTTAAATTACCTACTTTCAAATTCCATGTAAGGAAAAAAATAAAAAAATTAGATACTCTCGAAGAGGAAATATATTGTATTACTGTGCTTGTTGCCTCCCGAAGTGGTATCAAATATTTTTTTTCTTTTATTATAGGTATTAATAAATATTTTTTGAAATACTTGTACACTTTTAATTTTGACCAGTCTCACAATTACCCCATATTATTGGAACGATGATGTTGTTTGGCGCGTATTTTTTTCTTATATCACAGTTAATTAAAGTCATTGTATATTAAATTATTCGAAAAAATTACCAAGTACAAAATCAATCAGGTTTAGGTGTTATGACTTAAATTATGTTAAAGATGTGAAAAATAAGATATCAGATTCATAATTACTGAGAAAAATGGACAATATCTGCAATGGCATCTCCATTGCAGATAATGGCGGTATTTCATCCATTTTTTCTAAACTCGAACCATAAAGACTATTCCAGAAGATACTCGCTGTCTTACGTCACTTTGTGTTCGAGTTGTGTTTCTACTAATTGTTCAGAGATGGCATTAGTAGTTAGCTTAGTTAAGTTTCTAAGAGTAGACAGTTGTAGTAACTCTCGTACTAAATGGTACACGTAGACTATTGTCAGACGTAGATCGCACCAATATAGTTCCATGTCTAGTTTAGTCACCACGGGGTTGAAGTGGACCGTTTAGGTGGCAAAGTGGCTGCCACAGCCTTTACGTCACGCTGCTATTAAAGACGTCATCCGTTGGGCGGTTGCCATCGTTCACGTGCTGATCTAACAAGTAATTCAAATCTATCTGGCTACACAATAATTGTACTTAATATAGCCAAAAAAATCAGCCATATGATATTAGTAAAAATTACTTTACGCGAGTCTTAGAATGTTATTGTCACAATGTTCACTATTTATTTCATGAATATTTCATGCCCATACCAATTTAGTGCAAAAAGGAAATTGACTGCACGTGTGGCGCAGCGGTTAAGACAGTCGCGTCGCCACTTCGTGTCCCGGGTTCGAATCCCGCGCAGGTCAACTATTTGTATGACCCATAAATAGGTCTTCTGAGTCTGGATGTTATTTGTGTCCGTCAATATGTTTGTAAAATACCCCGGGACACGGATTAATTCGACCAGTGCGGTCTTGGCTTTAAAAAAATAATTAAATATACATAATATATGTACTGAATCATACTGACTGATGCCGCTCACTGACCATAGTCTGATATTTATTTTAGGTGGTTCCGAAACAAGCTGTAGCTCCACATCAGAGCCAGTTTACAAGAAACTTAAATGCAAAGAAAAGAACATGAATCACAACAAATCTAAAGAGACACATTTAGACACGCAACGGAAGAGGAGACGGAACCTAGGTTTGGATTACTTCAGTAAAGATGGCACACTCAGACAAGCAAAATCTATGTTACCACCATGTGATTGTAGATTCAAATGTAAGGAAAAAATAGACGAAGTCAGAAGACAAAATATTTTTAAAAAGTTCTGGAGTCTAGGCGACCGCACGCTCCAGTGGAAGCTACTAAACAAATGGTGCCAAAGAATAAATAAAAGACGTTTTACCATAGAGCGTGAATCCAGAAGAAATTATACAGTAAGATATTTTTTGCCTAAAGATGAAGAAGATCTAGTGAGGGTGTGCCAAAAAATGTTTACAAATACTTTTGCGATTACCGAAAGTGTGGTGAAAACGGTTTTAAACAAATTACATAAAGGTGACCTTGTAGATAGACGAGGTCGTCATAAAAATCATAGAATTGTAAGAAATTCTGAGATGATTAGAAGCGTTTGTGATCACGTGAAGACATTTCCCACAGTGAAGAATAAACAGAAAGATTCTTCCACGTTGTGTTTAAAAGGCGATCTCAGTGTTGCTAAGATGTTTTTATTATATTGTGAATGGAGTTTAGATGTTCAAGATATATACTGTAACTTTGCGAAAACGGAAAGGCAGTATAGAGATATTGTAAATGATAATTTTGATTTACAATTCGTAAAATCTAAAAATAGTTAGTGCTCTATCGTGCTTTGCATTACGAGTATACATATAAGGCACTAAAAGACTGGCTTGAAAGTACGCCTCGATTTACTAAACTGAAGGTTAGAAACTAAAGGTGAACTTTCTTCGAAAGTTCGATCTAAATTGATTAATTGTATGAGACCGTTCATATTTTGCTTTCTGTCTATTTTTAATATGAAGAATAAATTATGAATGGTAGTAGTATATAGCAGGCGAACCAAAGTAGTCGACGTAGCCCAAAGAATTGCCAAACTAAAGTGGCAGTGGGCGGGGCACATAGCTCGTAGAACCGACGCCGACGGCGTAGACAGGCCCCCTACAAGGTGGACCGATGATTTTGGAGGGACGCGGGAAGCCGCTAGATTCGGGCAGAAAAAAACCGGCCATTGTGGAGATTCATAGGGTTCCTTTATTTAACAGTGGACGTCTTACGGCTGATACATTGAATAATAATAGTCTTAAGGTAAAATGTATATAAATACCAAGGTTTTTCATTTGATATGTACAGTAAAATACCCTCACATATTAGAAATGTACACTCACTCAATGCATTCAAAACTTAACTTAGCCAGTATCTAATCGCAGATCAAAAACTATTGGAGAAATGAACGCATTGAATGGGTAACTGAAGATGGTGAACTTTATTACAACTTATTCTAATTAGTATTGTTCTCAAGTAAGTCAAACCTATATGTAAAAATACAAGGTAATTAAACGTTGGATCACAGTCCTTAAAAGTTTTTGATTTGTCAGCCTCTAACGCTCACTTTCCTATGCACAGCCGATTTAAATAGTTGGCTATGCAGGTAAACCTGGTTTCGTCAAATCGATCGTGCAGACCTGTGAAAACCCCAAAGAACAACAAAAAGTTCGCCTAAATAGTGCGCTAAACAGATTAGTGCTTACAAACTGTTACTTAGGATTACATAAGTATACATAGGGGATAATTTTGTCACAACTGTTTCTAAATTTGTGTGAATAAAATAAACACAAGGTTATTATAACTCTTATTATAATAGCCTTACAAGCTTTCGTTTAACCTTAGGTTGAACGAAAGCTGGTAAAACTCAATATAATAATATATATCCTAATTTTTGATTATGTATTATCATATTTATTTTTACAAGTATCCATTAAATCTTTCCATTAATGTAGTTAAGTAAGTAGTTATTATGGCGATTGATCTAACGTGCCTTCATATGAAAAATAAAATTGAAAATTTCTGTTGTATTCGTGTTCGTCACACAAAGATTTATCCCGTAGGCATCGAACTAAGGTCACTGGCTTAGCAGTCAGGATCACTAACTTCTAGACCAAGAGGCCAGTCAAGATGTAAGTATAATGTAATATAATCATGTTGAACATAATGTAATACAGTAATGTTGTATACTGTTCCACCCTTTAAAACAAATTGTCTTCTGTGTTTGGTTTGCTGTAAGAAAACTCATTATAAGTTAAGCACATCAAGTTACACCAATCTGTCAAATTTCTCCAATTGAAAGTGAACCTTATGATTATGTGATAAAGTTGAAAATCTATAAAATAAATTTGACAGATTGGGGTACCTAGCTGGATGTGCTGGATTCTGTACATGTCTTTCTATCATACATTGTATTTCTTTTTATCGTTTCAGTGTGCAATAAAGAATAAGAGGAAATATATTTGTGATAATATTTGTGAATGTTAACTTATGGATATTATTTAAACTTAAGTTTGTGTTCTTTATTCAAGTTCTAAGGGTTATCTGAACTATTGTTCCAAAGTCTTTTAATAGCACTTTAAATAATGTGTTTGTCATAATTTCCTTTGCAATCTTGGTGATACGTACTCTTTTCTGTATCTGTTTAGATTGTTTGACAATGTATGAACCTAACGAATGCGTTTCATGCATGTATTTTATTCCTTTTTACGCAGTTATCTCTTAATTTTAACGTATAAGATGCAAATTATGTATTCGTCTTGTAAGTAAATGGAAAGTTTGGAGTTATTTAAAGACCATGTCGTAAGCTATGTATGTGTAATGTTATAAATATTAAACTACCTCACATGTTTACACCTTAACTTATTATACTAGTTTAGTAATAATGATTAGTCGGTAAGGGTAAAAGTTTACAACTGTAGGGGTAGTCGAAACGTTGTATTTAAGGGGAAACGTTACGACTCTGTTTTTAAGACGGTCTGGCTGTAATAAACTGTTTCCTAACTGTTTAATGTATAAATTAAGATCTTGCGTATGTAAAAGGCTGTAGAACTATGTCATGTCATAGTAGGTTAAAAACTTTGTGGATGGACTGAGAATGTTTATAGACATATAGTCAAATTAGTTATCAGTTGACTAACACCTCTTTTCTGTCAAATACGACTTTAAATAATACGTAACTTCTTTTAACAGAATAAACGGTCGTTATACATAGTTTCTATTCTGTCGTGCGTAGTTTTGTAAAATTGTATAATAATATTGTGGTTAAAAAGTAACGCATTAAGATTTGTTTCTACTAATGAATGAATGTTTTATTTTTAAATAAATGATATATTATTATGAACAAAAGTAGTTTGTTTTTCCATAAACCTTATACAATCTCGCATACGTAAATTAATAAGTATAAATCCTTAACTTTTATTTTTAAAACCCACATGTTAGCGCACATGTGGGCTTTAAAGACAAAATTTTATTAAAAAACAAATAAGCAAAATTATAATATTCAAGTCCGAAAGGATTTTTTTTTATATTTGCCATAGCAATATTTTATATTAGCAGATTTTATAGAACGTTTTGTAATATGTGATAAAATTTCCTTATTTGCATATTCTTGGACGAAAATAATTAAATAATAATAATTAGCATCATAAAAATAATAACATTTTAAAGTTAAAATTATTGTTTTTCTTTAAATTGCAAAAGGTCTCGGTACTTCTAAATGTTACTCAACTATTTTGAACATAATTTTATCTACTTCTTTTATAATTCTGAAGGACAGGGATAGGTACTTAGAAGGACAGGGATGCATAAATTTGACTGAACTAAAAATGTCCTGCCTCTTTCATAAGAAAGCGTTAGAAATAAACACAATCATCTTAAAATTACTGTAGTTGGTGATATTTACAAAAAGGGCCCTAGTCTCAAATTTTATTAAAAATAAATAATTTATACTTATTTTCAATGCAAATGATCAATTGAGTCGGAAATCGCTGCAACTATACCTCTTTTAACTTCGACGAAATAGTAAGGCTCTAACATAGCTTATCAAGTATTGTCTAACGACAACCACCGGGACCGGCAGATTGACGTGCTTAAAAAAGAACAGAGAGGCTCAGTATGGAACCTATTTAATGAGCACTCATATGCATATATACGGGCTCGCCTTAACAAGTGTTGTCTAAGAACTACAACCGGGACCGGCAGATAAACATGCCCTTCAAAGCTTAGAGAGGCTCAGAAATTGAACCTATTTGACGAGCACTCATAGACATATATACGGGCTCGCCTTGACAAGTGTTACCCCTAACAACTACAACCGGGACCGGCAGATAAACATGCCCTTCGAAGCTTAGAGACGCTCAAAAATTAAACCTATTTGACGAACACTCATATATAGACAGGCTCCGCTTATCAAGTGTAGTCCAACAAATAGCGCCGGGACCGGTAGATTAACGTGCACTCAGAAACACAGAGGCTCAGAAATGAAGCCTATTTCACGAGCACTCTTATATAGATGGGATGCCCTTATCAAGTGTTGTCTAAAATTCACAACCGGGACCGGCAAATTAATGGACGCCGATCAGAGAGGCTAAGAAATGAAACTTTGATAATTCTTTTTTAGTACCATATACTTACATTTTTAATAAAGTTTTTGGAAGGATAGAAGTCGAGTGTATCCTTTTAAAACAGTAATTATATGATTCTTTATATATACTTACACTCGATTTTTCTTAATTGAATTTGTTGATACAATTAATAAATAAGTTTTAAATTGAGATGACATCCGTTCCACCGAAAGGTTGAATAAGAAGTAGCGGACTCACGGAGCTGTGGTGTGGGCGTCTGGTGCCGGTTGCTGCGGTGGTGGTCTTCAAGTTGGGCTGATGAAGTACTACTTGTGGTCACTGTTAGTGCATGTAAGTCAGAAGCATATACTATGTAGTATGTACAGACGCCAACACATCAAGCTACCCCAATCTGTCAAATTTCCCCAATTGAAAGTGAACCTTTTCGTACAAATAATATTTATTAAATAATATAAATGTGTTAGTGAAGTAAATTGTAAGTTTTTCATTCATTGACCATTGATTTGATTACATTGATTCAATTTTAATGAAATTACACAATATATTATATTACAAATATAGCATAACCGTACATTCATACACACGTTTTGAAAAGCATTTTGGGTTATTAAAATAAGGTTGATTTTTCCTTTTACGTTCAGTAAAATGAAAAAAATGTGCAAAGCGAAATCGGTCTGTATAGAAAGATCTTTCCGTACAGACCGACTTCGCATCGCTCATTTTTGTTTTTCAAAAAGTAATTCCTGAATTCTAACGGATTCCGAAGGAATTTAAGAATAAATAAGTAGTACTTAGTATATTTTTACACGCGTGTGTATAGCGTTCACTGATTTTAAAGAATTAAAAATACAAGTTTATTTAGGAATCAAGTTATATTATTTAAAAGTAGTTATATAATTTAAAAAATAATGATGAACAATAACAATCATCTAAAATATTTCAAAAATTAACAATCCGTAGAGAATAGTAAAAACTAACTAAAGGTAACTGAAGTTTTACACATTATGTACTTAACTTAAAAAAAGATCTAAATAACATAATAAAAATGAACTGAAAGTAATGACTTAAGTAATGGTAATTAAGTTTTAGTTGTTGAAGTTCTAGTAAAACTTAAGGTAAGTAAAGTTTTAGGCTCAATTCAGGCAGCGGTGGCGGCGGACGACAGCAGCTGGAAGAGCACTTTCAACTTTGGAAGAATGTTAAACGTTATCAACATTATTTTAAAGACTAGTATCGCTGATACTGATCAAAACTGCCTGCTGTCAGCGGGCGCCGCATCGGTCACCGACAGTTTTATCTTTTCGAGCGATACTGGTTTATAAAATAATGAAGATTGAGTTTAAAACTCTTTCAAAGCTGAAAGTGCTTCGCGCCGCTGCTGGCCGCTGCCACCACTGCCTGAATTGAGCTATACATGATATTTAACATGAACTACACACAAAGTGCTCAATAAATAATTATATTTTATATAATTATTTATTGAGCACTTTGTGAATAAATATTTAAACAGAATCATCGGAATCAAAAAAGCAACGGCGTTTTATTTTGTGTTGTTTTATTGGCTTTATTATTGTCGGAAGAGTTTTGGATTGAAATATTATTATTATCTATGGTGTTGACGTGATACTTAACAAGGTCCCTGACGGAGGACCCAAAACAACCAAAATGTTTTCCCAAAGATTTAATACTAGTTACAAGTTATATTCAAAAGTTACAAATTAATTATATGTCTGATTCAAGTCGATGTTGGAACAAGAATGACTTATAACTACTTAATATTAAACACAATGAAATTACGATGTCAGCAGAATTTCCTCGTGCATCGATTGTGTTCCGATCCCACGTTCATGTCTCATGAAGACAATCATCAATTGTGTTCGGTTCCATGAATTTAATGAGGCTAGTGATGCGCCTGCACTTCTCTTAGTACTGAGTACTATAACACCTCCCCCTTCAGAACAGCAATTATTTTTGAAGTTTGATTTGAGAAAATATTGCTGACTTCGGCCTCGATGTCTCAGCTTCTTCAAATTTTTCAGTATTTTCCTTTTTCGGAAGGGTTTCCTTTCCCTTGCATTGCAGAACGTCATAGTATTTCCAAATTACGTAGACAGCTAGTGCGAGAATAGCCAATACCACGACATATAACGGTATCGTAGTATGGTAAAGATAGTCCAATGGTACTTCATTCATTTTTATGGTAGGCTGAGAGCTAATTTTATGCTGGGCTTCATGTAGCTTTGATAAGTCGATTGATTTCAAACTTAAATGAATTGACTCGGGGCGTTGATTGATTTCTGAATACGATATCTGACTAATCTTGATGGGTTGTCCCTCTATGTGATCGTTGATATTGGTGATGGTGAATTCTGGAGTATACAGGAAGCAATTAATAGGAATAGTTGCCAGGTAACTTCCGTTTAGCGTCATGTAATCTTCTCTGTCACACAGTAAGTGCACTCTTGTAGTGTTTGGAAAGGACACAACGTAGTGTTTTTCATCAAGTTTTTCCATAGATGATCTTGTTAGTGCAATAGTTGCTACTTCACATGATGAACTAATGGATTGATTTTGAATAAGGTTCTGGATGCAATCGGGACGCTGTTGAAGCTGGTGAACCATTTTCTTACCGCAGAGATACCAGTTGTCGTACTTCGGGCATTCTGCCTCTATGTACACATAACCTTTTCTATTTGTTGCTATCATTGGATAAGGTGGGATAAGGGCTTGCCTAAATTTATTGGGAGATATGCTTAATTTATAAAGTTCATATATATCCTTATCAAATATAGGTATTTTGAAAACTATTACAACTACATCTCCGGAATAGTAATATCCGGGTTTGATTATAATGTTTTAATGTTTCTAACTGATCTATGACCATTTGCAACTTATTGGAAAGATACTCAACCTGTACTTCAAATAACAAATAAGTTTCATTGTCTAATTTAAGCTGATAATCACATAATTGATTCTGTAATACTCTAATTTTATCATCTATGTCTTTAAGTTGTATATATTGTAAAAATGTATGATAATGGGTAATTAACTTCGTTGTTCCGAGTCGAAATGGTAGTAATCCTGGACCGTCATCCAGGCTTTCAAGTGACATCTCCCCCATTGTTTTCTGGGCTGTTATCGAACGAGCAATCAGGACCAGTAGCACCCTGCAACAATTGGGCACTTTTAGGTACTCTTTTTAACCGGCTCTTTGCGACGGGGCCGCGTTTTCTAGATGTATAGATGTGTATTGGGAGGTCTGCTAAAACTGTGTCGTGACTGTATCTAGGGGCTAGCTTTTGTCGGCTTGCTAATGGGTTCTTTACAAATACTTGCTGTTGGGGCTGATATTCAACTTCGGGTTCACGATTTTTGTTATGATGGTCTATTATATTTTTCCTATTTGTAAGCGACGACTCATTAATAGTTTCGTATATTAACTTCATACGGTCCTTATGATTTATTATATATTGCTGCATTAAATTCTTATTTAAATCTACGTCAAAGGGATCTCGTGGGTCCATGTGTCCTGTTATAATATCATACGGCCTACATTTCGTAAAACTATGTATCGCGCTGTTGTATGCCAAGATTGCATATGGAACGAGATTAACTGCATCTTCCCCCTTATGAGTTAATTTGAGAATACGCAAATGTTCCAATAATGTTGAGTGGAACCTCTCTACTATTCCGTTTTCGTTGGGAGTATGTGGCAAAGTCCTATGGTGATTTATTTTATGGAGATTGACAAATTCATTAAAAAGTTGATTGGTGAATTCTGTCCCATTATCCGATATTATACTTAAGGGCAAACCATGGTGCGTGCAAAATTTTAATATGGCTTGTAATATAGTTATAGCTGTACCATCTTTTATATGATACGCCTGAGCATACTTAGAAAATACATCTACTATCGTTAAATACTTCTCATTATTAATGGCGAGTAAATCTACATGTACTATTTCAAATGGTTTTGTGGCTGGGGGAACGACATTAAACTTCTGTTTGATCGGGTTACGATCATATTTTCCTTGTCCACAAATAATACAATCATTTATATATTTAGTGACATGATCTTTCATTTTCGGCCAGTAGTAACGATACGAGAGAGAAAGATAACACTCTGTTATCCCACGATGGTTAGTTTTCCCTTCGTGGTAATTTTTTATAATCTCTTGTTGTCTCAAATATTCCTTCACGTTTTCCAGTTCTCTTTTTGTTAAAACTAAATTCATAGCCGAATTCTTAAATTTATCTTGTATAATAGGTATAATATCGTACATGGAAAGTGGAGGGTCTATTAGAAGCGCTGTTTTGATCTTAGGGTTGACGTATTCTTTAATTAAGTCAACGATATCGTTCTCCAGATTAGATTGAGATACTTGTATAGCAACTTTTGTGTGAGTATCGAAAGGTTTTGATATAGTGGGACGTTTTTTTTTATCCCCTACTACAGTAATGTGTATTTGTCGAAGAAACTTATTTAACGGGTCATCGACTATGGGTACTTCTAGGATTGGGTTTTCTAAACTTGTATGGACGGATGCTGTGGAAGAGTTTGATTTAGATGGTGGGCGTTCCGAAACATTTGCAATCATAGAATCTACCTCCTCGTTATATATTTCAATGCGCGAAAGAGCGTCGGCATTTGTATTAGATAAACCTTTCCTGTATACTATAGTAAAATCATACTCAGATAATTTTAGTCTCCAACGAGTTAGACGGGAGTTGGGTTCTTTTAGATTCATAAACCATTGCAATAGTTTATGATCGGATATAACTTTAAATTTCCTTCCAAATAGATACGGCCTGAAGTATTTGGTTGCCCATACTATTGCCAGGAGTTCTTTTTCGATAGTGCTATAGTTCATCTCGCTCTCATTAAGAGTACGCGATGCATAACACACAGGTTTGTCTGATCCTAATGTGCCCTGAGATAATATAGCACCTAAAGCGACGTTAGAAGCGTCGGTTGTTAGAATAAAGTCCTTTGAGAAATCGGGGTATTGTAAAATTGGGTCATTCGTTAAAATACCTTTGCATTTATTAAAACTATTGAGGAATTCAGAATTTGTAATGACTTTCCTACCCTTTTTAAGACATTGTGTGAGTGGTTTTGTAATTTTGGCAAAGTCCGGAATGAATTTTCGATAATATCCAACTAGACCTAAAAACTGTTTTATTTCTTTAGGGGTAGTTGGTAAGGGATAATTTTGTACAGCCGATATTTTGTCAGGATTGGGTTTAATCCCATCTCTAGTTATTATATGGCCCAAATAGGCAGTTTCTAACTTTAAAAATTCGGACTTGTCCATTTGTATTTTAAAGTTAGATTCTTTTAACTTTTGGAAAACCTTTTCGAGGTTTACCATGTGTTCCTGGAGTGATGTACTGAATACAATAATATCATCTAGGTACACAAGGCACACTACATTCTGGAGGTCCTTGAGGACGTTGTCCATTACTCGTTGGAATGTTGAGGGCGAGTTTTTTAACCCCATAGGCATTCGTAAAAATTCATAATGCCCATTTTCTACATTAAATGCGGTTTTTGGAATGTCATCGGGTTCCATTTCTACCTGATAGAATCCGCTGGCAAGGTCTAGAGTCGAGAAATATTGGCAATTACCTAATTTATCTAAAACGTCGTTAATGTTGGGAATCGGGTACTTGTCGTCATACGTTTTTTCATTCAGTTTCCGGAAATCAACAACTAAACGCCATTTGGGTTTACCGGATGCGTCAACTTTTTTCGGCACTATCCATATGGGGGAACTCCAGGCTGATTCCGATGGTCGGATAATGCCTTGACTTAGCATTTTACTAATCTGATCTTTAACCTCGTCTCTATGTATATAAGGATACCGGTAACTTTTCGTATATATAGGTAATTCATCGGTAGTTCGTATGCGGTGCTTTATTTTATTCGTGAATGTAAGATTTTCACCATCTATATAGAAAACATCAGCATATTTTTTGCATAGTGCTTCTAAATTTATTCGCTCCTCCTCATTCAAATGATCAGTTCTTAAACGAGATAAAACCTCATTTACACGAGAGGGCGATTCCATACTACACATAATATCCGTATTGCAAGGTTTTTGTTCGGTGCGTGTGCATTGAATATTATAAATCTCTGCGTGAACAGCATGGTCCATTGAAAATATTACATCATGAGATGTAGGATTATGTACCTCCACAAATCCGCGACTATTGTTAACTGTAGTTAAGCATTCATGAATTAGGCAATTTGAAATTGTTTGTTCCGAAATATAAGCGTCGCCATTGTGCAAATTTATAGGAACTTTAACTATTTTTGAGGAATTTGCGTGAATAATGTCTTCGTATAAATTAACATTTCGCGAATTATACATGTGGATCGGATTAGCTGACTTGCGCGTTTGTAATATTTTATCTTTAAGATCTATTTTAGCCTCCCATTTTTCTAATAAATCTAGACCTATAAGACCGTCAAAGTATTCGTGAAATTTGTAGACGAATAGTTTAATATTTTCGGGCTCAGCCAGCTCTACAAATGTAGGAATAGTGATGGAATAATTATTTCTAGATGTAGCATGAACATTTGTGACCTCAAACGGGTCATAGTTCAATGGTATTTCGTTAAAATATTTTTCTACGGCTTCTGGACTTATAAAAGACTGATTGGCACCCGTATCTATGAGGAATTTTAAGGGTGGATCTAAAATCTGTATATAGGGGAGTTGTCTCCGCGTCTGTAAATTGAGTTCTATTTTGACTTGTCTAATATCTTCCGCTGGGGAAAATCCTGTTCATTGGTGGAAGTAGGACATGGTTCAGGCTCAACTGACATTGTTTGCGGATAGCAATCAACGGGCATGCATTGATACTGCTCGTCCGGATAGTATGTTAAATAATTATAGTACCCGTTACTTTCAGAATAATAATTATTTTCTGGTTCATTGTAATCCGACATACCACTATCATTGTAATCGTAGTAATTATAACATTCGTTCATGTTCATCTCTCTAGTTTTAAAATAATTAGATGGCGGTGGGTTTCCATGCTTGCGCCAATCGTGACCTGAAAACTGGCCAACTGGTGGCCTTTCCTTAGAAACAAAGTGGCTATCACCACTCATAGGCTTAGGGCCCGTACTTAGTGGATGACTACGCATGGGCGGATACTGAAAACCGCTATTATTAGGGTTATAACTTGGTGGTGGCGCACGGAACATTTGTTGCGTGCGTGACGGCATACCCATAGGTCTAAATGGAGCAGGTTGATTAAATTGCATATTAGGTCTCCAGTGTTGTTGAGGTGGCTGCAAATTTGGCACAGGTGGAGTTCGCATCGGTAAATTGAATGGTTTCACCGGAGGTATAGCTACAGGCATGTTATACGCAGTTTTTGGTACAAACGATTTTTTATCAGCCATAGGATCATTACGATTTTGCAAATACATCACATTCAATTCTTCTTGTACGGATTCCAATGCTTTCTCAACACTATCAGGACGCATGCATCGTATGCGAGAACCTAAAGGCTCTTTCAGGCCGCGAACGAATGCTTGCATGGTTAATTTACTATATAAGGTGCGCTTAGCAGCGATTGTTGTTTCAACTTTTTCGTGCAAAGTAACATAGGTCATGATAGTGCTGAATAAATTAACGCATTTATCATAAAACTCTTGAGGAGAGTTATTTCCCTGTGTGGCTAACATGAGGTCATTGTAAAGAGTGGTCTCGTCTCTTTGGTCCGAAAAGTTATTTATTAATGAGGTTTTAATGCTATCCCAATCTTCAGAAATTCCGTTTCAATTTATTATGCGTGCCGCTGGCCCATTAATTTTATTTAAGATGCCGTTAATCAAACATAACTTATGAAGTGCACTACCTCCCGAATATTCAGTTACTATAATGTCACAAAGATGTATAAAACGGGTTAAAATATGTGGGTTGCCATCAAAGTCAGGCACAATTCGTAGTGCCTTATAAAGGGCTTCAAGGTCCGACATATTACCAGTTTCTAAATTAATTCTATTACTGTCTAAACTAATTCTACGTGCCTCTCTATAACGCGACGATCCGCTAGTAATAGATATCTGAGTGCGGTAAATTTTTGCGACGGAAATGTACGTAATTTAATAAAAGTTACAACTAACAGCTATATAACACTAAACTAATAATTCACAAAACTAATACTGTCTTTTTAAATTTTACTACCTATCAATTAACTAACACAAATCAAGGATAATTTTAGGAATAATTAAAGGATAAAGGAAGCAACACACAGAAACGATTTTCTAGTGTACTTACAGTAGCTGCATTTCAGTTGTTCTGGGATCGATGTCTGGATGTCTCCTCCGCACAGGACTCAGGTTCTTCTTGCTGGATATTCGGCGAAACGCGATCGCTCGCGACGGCAGTAGCGATTTAGCGAAAGGGTTCTCGATATTAGAGCCCTCTCTAGCTTCCCGAAACGCCTATTTTATCCTACCGACTGCGCCACTTAACAAGGTCCCTGACGGAGGACCCAAAAAAACCAAAATGTTTTCCCAAAGATTTAATACTAGTTACAAGTTATATTCAAAAGTTACAAATTAATTATATGTCTGATTCAAGTCGATGTTGGAACAAGAATGACTTATAAGTACTTAATATTAAACACAATGAAATTACGATGTCAGCAGAATTTCCTCGTGCATCGATTGTGTTCCGATCCCACGTTCATGTCTCATGAAGACAATCATCAATTGTGTTCGGTTCCATGAATTTAATGAGGCTAGTGATGCGCCTGCACTTCTCTTAGTACTGAGTACTATAACATGATGCATCTCTATCTCCATATTTACATTTTTTAATTTCATCAATATACTTTTTTTTTCGATTCTTCTTTCAGTTCAGTCTGTGCTTGTTTTATCTTTTTATTGTTTTCTTTTCTAATGCCTCACATTTTCTCAGTTGTTTAAGTTTTTCTTTTTCTTCTTTCTCTTTGTCTAACCTTCTTTGGTGTTCAATAAATTCTGCTGCAGTAGCTACTGTCGAAGTAACCTTTTTATTGACCTTCTTGGTTTTGAGAGTATTCTCGGTTTTCGGAAAAAAAATGCATTCTTGAAAGGCGTAGGTAGTCCTTTGAATGGGGTCGGCGTGACATTTTCAATAACTATTGGCGTTGGAGTTTTGCTTGTACTAGGCATTATTAAAGATTTTTGAAAGGTATGTATTTCTTCCGAATACTTCTTATCTGTCAGCGGTTCTTTTTGCACTCTGTTTGGGCGTAGAGTTAAGGAATTAACTTCATGATCTGCATTTTCTATTTCAGATAGTGATGGAGCGGTACCAGAACACTTGCTTAATTCAGGAGTCGATGAACGTAATATTTGTGTAGCATTTTCTTCTGTCAATAATCGCATTTTCCGTGGTTGGGTAACTTCTGATACTAACTTCGGATCAATAATCTATATCAATATAGGTGAAGCAACCAATGGTGTCGGTAGACGGGAATTTGCTTTAAATGTGTTTTCTTCGATTGTTGGGATCGCATTAATTGATGACAGTGACACTTGCGTTGTCTCTAGTATGGTATTTCCTATGTTAGCTTCTTTATCGTTAAGTGCGGTTAGAATACCATCCGATCTAATATCATAGTTTAAAACGGAATCATAAACATTTTCTACGTCGACATTATTGGTAAAGGTTGTCTCCTCAATCTTTAGAGCAGAATCTGCTTGATCTTCAAATATGCTTTCCGATGATGTAAGAATTCTCCAGAATAAAAATAGTTTTTCATAAGTGGGGTCACTTGTCCACTGGTTGCCTGCCTCTTTAAAAGATTTTATGTATCTTGTGATATTCGGCTTTCAAATTGTTTCTTGAACTGCTCATTGCTATATATATTGCTCATTTGTTGAGTATCTAATAGGGTATTTTGATTGGCTTCAGATAGTTTGTCTTGGTGTTTCTTCTATTTTGACAATAGTTTATCATAATCAATATTTCGTTCATCAAATGGGTAAAGACCGCAGCATTTAAATCCGCTCATTATTGTTTCAGGCTTGAGGCTTCTTTCAAAACATTTCTGGACTTCTCTAGAAAAGTCTGTGCGCTTAAGTTTCGCATAATTATGTTTAACCCTGAATTCTCTCACAATATCCCTCCACGTCCCCTTAACGGGCCTGAAAACGGCGACATCAAGAGGCTGCAAGACGTGCGTTGAATTTGGGAGCAAAGCAACTAGCACGATCCCTTTTTCCTTGCAAAAAGTTGTTAAAGGCAGAGATATATGTGAACTATGGCCATCTAAAAATAAAACAACGGGCAGTGTTATTTCTTGTTGTAGAAGCCATGGGTAAAACACATTTGCAACATATTCGTAGAATGACTCCATATTCATCCAGCCCGATTCTGTATTACCAAGTCCCCACCACGAAGGAACCGTTGACTTGATATTGTTAGGTAGCCTCTTGTAAGGGAATAGTACCATTGGCGGAGCTACATTACCATCTGCTGATACATTGACTAATACGGTCAAGCATTCTTTGTCGTCATTTGCAACGCGATTATATACTCGTTTACTACCCTTTTTTACCAAAACTTGCTTGTCTTTTGGACAAAGAAAAAACCCAGTTTCATCACAGTTGAATATTCGTTTTGGGTCTTGAAAAACTTGTAGCAAATCGTTTTCTTTAAAATATGATCCTACTCGCTCAAACCACGCTCGCAATGCAACTTCCGTGACTTGGTTTCTACTTGTTGGAAGATTTTGTGACACACGTTTTGACACTGCTGGATGTCGTTGCATAAAACCTAAAAACCATTTTTTTCCTGGAACTCCATCTTTAAATGGATTAGGGCGCTGCAGCTTTTCAACTAACTTAGAGACAGTGTGTAATAATTGATCTTTTGTCACTGGAAAGCCACATTTACCAAGGTAATGGATCCAATCAACGATTTGTCTCTCTTCGTTTAGGTTAAGTACTGGTTGCTTACCACAATGTTCATTCTCGTAAAGCTCATCTCGTTTATTCCGTAACGTAGTCTTTGGTACATTATATTGTCTCGAGGCTTTGTAAATACTCATACCTTGTCGAATTGATGAAAGTGCTTCAGCCACTTGCGCATTAGTATAACACTTACGTTTTTTTCTGTCCATATTGCCTATAAAAACAAAATAAAAATTACGTAGATTGCATAAATTTAAATAAAAATATTTACATAAATTTCAAAGTTTTTATCGCTTTTGGTTTTATAAAAAAAAACATGCATATCAAATAAGAATCCACAAAAAAAGACACAAAACTTTTTTTTATTTTTATAAATAATTAAAATCTCCAACTGACCATCTGTCATTACCAAGCCTTAGATTTAGAAATGAAAGAAGTCTATATATTTTTACCATCTTTTTATTACCTTTAAATAAAATTATGAGTTACACGAATTGCTAACATATACAAGTAGGTATACAAGAATACGATAGTACAAAGGCCTTTGTATAGGTGCTTCAAAAACATCTGCACCCTTTTCTCTTTCTCTTAAATCCTTGGTTTGATTACATCTCCATACTATTTTTCCACTGCAGGTTAAAAGGCATCTCTCTATTTTTTCGACTCGGTCGTATGAGCTGGTATGTGATCTATGTGTCTTTATTGTTTATTCAATATGTTCATCTCGCCATCTGTTCCAGGATTTTTATTTTGTTGGTTGGTATCATTCAGTTACAATTACGAAATACATAATGCAAGTGTGGTCAAACTAGTCCTAATGAACTGTGGAAACCATGTGTTTTTGGGTTAATTATAACACAAAACTCACTGTTTCCACTGTTCATTAGGATTAGTTTGTCCACGCCTGCCATATGTAGGTATTACGCAATAGTAAATCAACGGCACACACCCAACCAACAAAGTGATTGATTTATTTGTAGTTTTCCCACGACCAAATGAAATTAATTACTTTCCCAACGCCCGACTTCTGGCGTAAGTGAATTTTGCATCGGCAGCCCTGAAGGATCGTTTCTCTGATCTTATCAAGACACATCGGATTTCAAATGTATTTTTCTGTTTGTTTATAGACACACGAGTATTTTTATTTAAAGACATTGATATGAAGGCTCATTGCAATCACAAAATCTTCATCGCATTGCATCGCAGCTGATCTTTATAACTTAATGGTTATGTTCATTCTTAATATTGATTATAACACCTTCAAAAGTATTAACAATTGCCTTACATCCGTTGCAATGTTTGACACAGCGCCATCTTCCCCGGCCTTTGTTCGTTATGTGAAGGCCATATCTGTATCCATTCAAATGTATCTGTGGGGAGCCTTTTTTGGTTTTGACTGCAAAATATGAAATATACCTTAGTTGATATTGTCAGTTCAGAATTATAACTTAGTATCTACGTTTATGCTAGTATGGGTACTATTACTTCTTATTTACAAACTTTATATAGATATTTGTATATAGGATAATTCTCAAACAATAGGATTTTATATTTGGGTAGTTTAGTTTATCAATTCCCAGATAAACCAATTGGTAAAGATTCAAAAGTGGTTGAAAAGGTGACGAACTCGGGTTTTACATAAAAAATGTACTTAGATATAATGTCCCCCTGGACGTATCTCCGCTATGGTAGCCAATGTCAGTGGAGACTAGCTATCGGCACGGGACATATTATATGTAGTATACAAGTGTGTACAATACCGACACGGCTTTACGTGCTCTCCGATGCACGGGGGTGTCTAATACTGCCAACTCCCAGACTTGACTACTTCAGCAACGAATTTAACTAGTAAATAGTATATAAATGTTATGTGCAACATTACATTAATTATAAGGTACAGACGCCAGCACATCAAGCTACCCCAATCTGTCAAATTTTCCCAATTGAAAGTGAACCTTATGCTTATGTGATAAAGTTGAAAATCTATAAAAGACATTTGACAGTTTGAGGTAGGTGGATGTGCTGGCGTTTGTACAAGTAAGCTTAAAATTACACACAAATTGTTATTCGAGACACAAAAAACCATAAAAGGTCCTGCCAATATTCCACTTCGCAAATTAACCATGAACACTTTTTATTCTACTATACTGATTTATGTTGAATTTTCCCAGCTTTTATCCATACTTAAGGATAGAGGTAACATATTACGGTAGACTGCCAGTGCTTTATCACTACTAGACATAATGTTATTAATTAGCCCGCATCCTTCTACATGTAAAAAATAATCACAATATAATAAAACTCAATCAATTAAATAATACGGATCTAATGAATATAATAGTTCTACATGTGGTTATAATATTTATAACAATGTAAAACTAGTCTGTTCATCACAAATAGTCTGGTCATCAAATTACTCGTATAATTGTAATCAAATTATAAAAATAACTACGTAACTTAAATTCTAATAAACCTCAAATTCTATGCAATTCCAATAAATTTTAATATAATTACAAAAAGACTGGACACCTTTATTTATTTGAATTTAGTGCTGGTACAGACGGCAGCACATCAAGCTATCCCAATCTGTCAATTTTCCCCAATTGAAACTGAACCTTATGCTTTTGTGATAAAGATTAAAGTCTATAAAAGAATTTTGACAGATTGGGGTAGCCGGATGTGCTAGCGTCTGTACATAATATGGTGGGGAATTAGGTGACACATTAACACCTGTCGAACAATTATTCACCCGAGTTAACAAACGTTGCGAGGTTTTAGGAAAATAAGACGCACAACGTAAGTTTTGTTAAATGTCGTTTTTATTGTCTTTTGTGGTACAATGATTTAAGTACAGTAATATTTCAAGACAAAATAAATAATCTCTCTCTAGTTTCAGTAACAAAAATATTGTTCTCTTTCAATTACTTACTTACCGTATGGTTACCCTAGTGTCAGAGTTGTTCAAACCGCCCGGTAGGCATATGAAATGACTTAATGTCTGTTGTCTAATGACTACAACCGGGACCGACAGCTTAACGTGTCCTCCGAAGGGCGGAGATGCTCAGAAATTTTACCGCTTTGACGATCACCCATCTATAGACTGACGGCAAGCCTACTTGATTAAGGACCGGTGCCTTCACCCATCTTTCAATTAATGACACTAATATTATAAAGCTGAAAGTTTGTGGGTGTGTGACTGTGTATGTTTGTTACTTCTTTACGTTTAAACGGCTGGGACGATTTTAATAAAATTTTGGATGGAGTTAGCTGACACCCTGGATTGACACATAGACTATAATTTATAAAATTTTACGCGGGTAAAACCGCGGGGCACAGCTAGTACCTAACTAGTTAACAATTCCGGCAAATGATTGTGCTGTTGTTTAGCGCATATCATGCTGCCTTGGTGCGTTATAATTATTGCTTTACACCCATAGCTTTGTCGCACACAACGCCATCTACCTCTTCCTCTACTTTCCCGATGAAGGCCGTATCTGTATCCCTTCCAGTGGATCCTTGGGACACCGGTATTTGAAGTCAGCATTTCAACTGCGGAGAAACATGGTTGTTATGGTAGGTAACTTAGTTACACACTCAATTTAACTGCACCTGTCGCACAGCGGTCAAGTCAACTTTGTGTCCCGGATTTGATTTCCACGCAGGACACGAGTCTGGATGTACAGACGCCAGCACATCAATGTGATAAAGTTGACAATCTATAAAAGAAATTTGACAACTTGGGGTAGCTGGCGTCTGTACTTTGGTGTCTCTCAATTATACATATATTTATAAATTATTTCCCTAGTTTTTATTTTTAAGTAAATAAACATTAACGATTTATCAATATCTGAAGTTACTAAGGACCACAAATGGGTAAGAAAGGGGCCCTTACTGGAGCCCAAAATTCACCTTCTGATAGTATCAGTAAAGGATTCAAATCGAAATGCAATTAAAGATAAAAAAGGGGACGGAATTTAGTATTTTGTCGAGTGTTCAGTTTACCATACCGTCCCTAATATAAGGAAAATGAAAGCAACGCGAGAAAGAATAATACTCAAAAGATTATCATCTATAAAGGAAAATTTGGAATGGGAAGATATAGCGCTTCGTTGGGCTGCTGAAGCTGGGACCACGCTACATCAACCAGTGCCAGCTTATAATAAATAAAAAGTTCATCATCATCATGTCAGCCAAAGTACGTCAACTGCTGGACTAAAGTGTCCTCAAAGAATGGGGGGGTATGCCATAATCGCCACGCTTGGCAGTCGGGTTGGCGATCGCACTTTGATGGTTCACAGAAAAACCCTGCTGTCCGATCTCTGGTAGGTATTCTTCCATCGGCAGATTTTTACGCCGCCTCTCCCGGGATGAGATGGGGTGATGTTATTCTATGCCGTCACCACACATCAATCATCAAATAAAAAGTTAAACTTTCAACAATATTTTTTTTATTACTATTTATTATAAGTTGTGATCGTAGCTAAATAAATTATACAAGATTCCTTCTCTTTTTTTCTCTTACTCTTCGTTTTGCGGAACGGACAACTAAATCTAGTCTCCGAACTAAATTCTTTACCTGGTCACCCATTTGTAGTCTTACTTCAGTTTCTATCATTTTTTTTTTTTTTTTTTTTTTGGTTTTTATTCACGTAGACTTTAAAAAAGCGCTTGTAAATAGTCAGAACATGTTTGTAGTAATATAGTTGTATACATTAGATATTATTTCTAGTAACATAGATATTTAGGTACATATTGTATGAAAACATTTATAAAATTTATTTTATTACAGCAATGATATTTAGCTAGCTCGTATCAAGTTATTGTCAAGAGATTATGTTTAATTATCTAGTTTAAGTCTAAAATTTTTACTACATATTGTCAATGGTTCTGTCTATATTAAAGGTATTATCATTCCCCACCACAGAGGCAAACTAGTTCCAAGCAATACAATATTAAGACATCGGCTAGGTTTCTCGGTCAGGACTACGCTATGCTTTATAACCCTGACAGTTCACTAACCTGCTGAGACTAATTACCAACCGATTATTTAAGTCGTTTCTCCTTAAAGGATCAGGTATTATAAAGCGACGTAACCACCACAGGTCTTGTGCTGGCCGCTCCTCACCAGGAAACCGTATCTTACAAAGATAAATAGAAGGTTTTATCGGGAAACAAGAGAAATAGACTCACTGCAGATGTAAAAAACTATTTTAATAATTTGACAAAGTAAAAATTCTATTCATTTCTCAGCCGTCATAACTCGAGTCCTAGACATATCAGACCGCGATACTGCAGGAAAACAGATCTTTCGCTATTTAAACGAAACATTATTTATATTGGTGTTCTTTGCCAAATCGGATGCAAAATAATCGAATATTAATTGATATTCGATCATAAGTTTTTGTTTGGTTCGATTTCATAACCTTTCGATATGTTCGATCGAACATTCTAGTGTTTATATCTTCGATCAATTGATGTTCCATTATTTAGCATTCTATTTAGGTATAGTGCACCCCAATAAATATCTTATATTATAACGCTACAATTTATAAATCTATTTAATGCAGGCTCAATTCTTATCATAATATTTTTAAGTCCTATTATTTATTTTATGTGTATGTATAAGCAATACACAAAAAGGTCAGTTAAACATCAAAAACATGGCAAAAAGCCTCTTAAAATGTCGATAATTATATACTGAACCCTGTTACCGTAATAATTACTAAAATTAGCTTTTCAAGGTGACTTCTTAAGGAATGCAAAAGTTTCATTAATCATAAGTATACCTATAAATTATTCTAGAACTTAATCGTTTCTATCTTAACAAAAGTAAAAGGAGCGATACTCCGCTAGAACTAGATGCAACCATAATCTTGAGTTAAATACTACCCGTCTCCACAAAATAAGGAACATTTTTATGAGGCAAAGTATTTTATATCAAACGTTCCAATGATAGCAGATAATTAAATTTTTTATAAGTTTAAAAGAATGATAAAAACCAAATTGTGTTGCTGGGAAAATTACAAACCTTCTGATTATTTAAGCGACAAAATTTAAAAATAAAAAAGTGTAATCTTAAGAAAAATATATTAATATAAAATAAAAACTTCAATATGTATGTGTGTAGTGTGTGTTAGTTCCAGTAATTAATAATAATATCTAGGGACAATGTCACACAGATCATCCTAGCCCCAAACTAAGCAAAGCTTGTACTATGGGTACCAGGCGACGATATACGTACTTATACAGATAGATAAATACTATATTATGTATCGATAATAAAATGATTTTATTATCTATACATATAATAAAATCGTAGGAAAGTCAAAACTGTACATTGAATATTTTTTTAATAGGATACTTGGAGCGTGATCTGCAGTCGATATCGAAAACAAAAATATAGTTTTTATAATTTTTGTCTGTTTGTCTGTATGTATGTCCGGGCTAAACTCAAAAAGTACTGCATGGATTTACTTCAAATTTTGCATGAATGTTACTAAGAGGTCGGGTCAACATATAGCCTACATATTATCACGCTATCGCCAACGCGGAAGGAGCTGTGATAATTTATAAAATTTAACGCGGGTAAAACCGCGGGGCACAGCTAGTAATAATATATAGGGACATAATCACACACAGACATCTGATCCCAAACTAAGCAGAGATTGTACTATGGGAAAATCAGATAACTGATATACTACATATACTGCTTTCTTTTGTAACTATATATATAATTACTTAATACTTAAATAGATAATTACACCCAGACACAGGACAAACAGACATGTTTATGCACAGAAATATCTGTCATGGGTGGGAACCGAACCCACGACCTGCGGCGTGAAAAGCAAGCATTAACAGCCACGCCAAATGGCCCTATATGTATGCAATAATGATTATTATGTCATAGCTGTGTCTGTCTGTGTGCTGTGTATAAATTATAGCCTATGTGTTAATGATAGTCCGGTGAAGCAGTGAAAGCCGACAGGCTAACTGCATACGACATGTTAAAAAAATACCTATATGTTAATCCAGGGTGTCAGCTAACTCCATACCAAATTGTATTAAAATCCTTCCAGCCGTTTAGACGTGAAGAAGTAACAAACATACACACTCAGCAACTTTCGCCCTTATAATATTAGTGCTATACATTGGTGCCCTGCGTTCGACATCAAACCCTCTCTACATATCTGGTAAATGATTATGTTCATACTTCGTACAAATAATAGTATCTTCGAAAGTGACTATGATGGCTTTGCAGCCTTTCCTCTGCTTGACGCACCGCCACCTTCCTCGACCGTTCCTCTCCACTTGAAGACTATATCTGTGTCCATTCATATGGATCCTTTTGACACCAGATTTAGATGTACTTTCTGTCAAAAATATCGTAAAAGTTAATAAAGTTTTTTTTAGTCGATTCTAGGCACTAAGGAATCTAATCCCTGTGTCGCGGCGTACTTTACAAACATATAATAGACGGACACAAATTACATCCAGACTCAGAACAACTATTTATGGGTCACAAATAGTTGTCCGGCGAGGCAATCGAACCCGCGACACGAAGCGGCGAGGTGACTTAGCCGCTACGCCACACGTGCAATCAAATTTGTTCAGCATTATAGGAAGGAGTAGATTCTAGAAATACGAACCCAAACTGGACTCCTTACCTGATCTGCAGTGACAGGGTTGATATCCACCACGTCTCATTAGGATTATTTCGGAAAACTATCAATAGTTATTAGGGTTTTAATCTATCTATACATATAATAAAATCGTAGGAAAGTCAAAACTGTACATTGAATATTTTTTTAAACGGATACTTGGGGCATGATTTTCAATCGATATCGAAGCCAAAAATAAAGTTTTTAGAATTTTTGTCTGTTTATCTGTTTGTCTGTATGTATGCCAGGCTAAACTCAAAAAGTACTGCATGGATTTACTTCAAATTTTGTGTCAATATTACTAAGAGGTCAGGTCAACATATAGGGTACATATTATCACGCTATCACCTACGGAGGAGCGGCTGTGATAATTTATAAAATTTAACGCGGGTAAAACCGCGGGGCACAGCTAGTAACATATAAAAAAAATTGTAACGCTCATTAAAATTGTAAGCTCATTAAATTTTGAATGTAGTGTTTACCTATAAGTAACTAGACATTTAGATCTTAAATATTGCGCTATTTTTAAACATTCATGTTAATGTTTAAGTTGTTGGTGAACCAAATAAATAAATCTCCAAGTGTTCCGTTTTCTGTAATAACAGGTAAAATACGTGTGACTCTATCCTTCCTTGATGGTAAGGATGGATTCGATCTAACAAATCGAGCGTTTTGTTGATTTTATCAAGCACTTTTCCAGCATGTAGTACTTATTTATCGTATTGGCTATGGTTACCCTAGCATCAGAGTTCAAGCCGCCCACTAGGCCTCTGACATGGCTTCACAACTGTTGCCTAATGACTACCACCGAGACCGACAACTTAACATGCCCTCCGAAGCGAGGAGACGCTCAGAAATTAAACCAGTTCGTCATTCATCTTTGGACTGACCGCGAGCATAGTTGCTTAATCTCGCCGATCACTTACCGATGAGAGCATCTAGCTATAAGCGCCTAGTAGCATGTAGTGGTAGAAGTGTTTTGTTATAACCCAACTTATTATGAGGGTAGGATAGTTCATACCTACGTATTTTACAAACCCTACATTATGTTTACCTTACTTTATCGTATGGGCAGTGGTAATAATAAAAATAGTGTCAGAGTTGTTCCGACACCTTAACGTGCCCTATGAAGCACGGAGGCGAAAAAAATAATAAAGATTTATCCTGGGTGGGTATTGAACCCATGACTTTTGCTTAGCAGCCTGAGTCCTCAAAACAGCCAGTCAATCGATACTAACGTGTCCGTAAGTTGTAGCTCTAGTAAGTAGTAGTAGTAAGTAATAATAATAAGTAAATAACATATGCTCTCAGTATAGTGCTAAACAGTAGCAACATATATAAATAAATATCCTTGGACATTATTCACACACGGCCATCTGATCCCAAACTAAGCAGAGCTTGTATTATGGAAATCAGATAGCTGATATATTACATATACTACTTTTCTTTTGTAAAAAACATTTATATAGATAATTACACCCAGAATCAGGACAAACAGACATGTTCATGCACACAAATATCTGTCAGACGGCTTTTCAAGTTCTAGACTCTACTACTACTCAGTATATGTGTACCAATCCGGGATTTGAACCCAGGACTTCATGTATACCGTATCTATGAGGATAAGATTATTAATTTCGTTAGGTAAAATTAAAACAATAATAGGCTTTTATCAATATAAATTTATTAATGGAAAGAATATTATTATTAATAAGTTAAGCATTAAACATTTGATTTCAAAAACAATATAAATACCAACATTAAAACACCATAACATTTAAATAACGATAGAGTATTAAGCACAATAATTACAATTCAGAGTGTAAGTAACGGTATAACGAATATGAAAAGACGAACGGACACGATTCTGAATAACTTAGCAATAAAATTTCATTTTTTTAGCATTTATAATCTGCTGGATAATTATTTGAGTAAAATTGCTCCCAATACCACCTTAAAGCTCCTGGGTTAAATTGTATACCAGGATTTTACAAATTGATAGTTTTTAAATAGGAATACATCTAAAAGGGTGGTTTTATCGCTAGATCTCTTATAGTATAACCTTCTTAGCAATTATTGAAATATACAACTGACTTCAACTTTTCCTTGACTCAACAGTTTTAAATAAAAGGTTATATTTCGAAAAGCGTTCGGTATATTGAATAATAAAAGACTTTTCATAATTAGTTCGAAAATAACGGAAAAATGGCGAAATATTTATATAAAAGCCTCCTGGTTTTGAACGTATAAAGAGCTCGCAACACTAAGTAAATCTCTCTTCAGTGGATAGCCTTTCCATCTACTACAGAAAAAAACAGGAAGTTATTTAGTTCGTTTATTTATCAAGTCAAATTTGACACCCATTTGAACTTTCTCTAATGGTAAGTACTACCTGTTCTTGTACACGTTCCTTATGTATAATTAATGATCACATTTAAGGAAACACGTTGATGAAATGTTAATGAAGAAAATTCTTTAAATACTTTTTTAAGTATCCGAGTGAAATTTATATTTTTATGAAGATATAAGACCATTGATAAAGTCGAATGTAAAAATTATGGTCATCAATTCTTAATAGGCAAGTTTGCATATTGTTACATAAATATTTTTGTACCCTTTTCCATTATAATCTATTAAATTACATATCGCTTAATTAGGACTACCAAGTAGACTACCAAGTACACTACTAATATACAACTTTTTACTGTATATACACTGCAAAAGTTCAAAATTCTTTTATTCCTATAAAATTTAGCATTTCTGTTTTTAGGGTTCCGTAGCCAAATGGCAAAAAACGGAACCCTAATAGATTCGTACTTCGCTGTACTGTTGAAACTTGGTAAGTAGGTGTATTCGGTGAACCGCATTAAGAGTTTTACACATAAATAGAAAAAGAACAATAATTTTGGGGTGTTCCCATACATAGAACTGAAACTCAATTTTTTTTTATTTGTACCCATACTTGTGGCGTGTCTATGGATAGGTCTTCAAAAATTACATTGAGGTTTCTAATATCATTTTTTTCTAAACTGAATAGTTTGCGCGAGAGATACTTCCAAAGTGGCAAAATGAGTGTCCCCCCCTGTAGCTTCTAAAATAAGAGAATGATAAAACTAAAAAAAATATATATGATGTACATTACCATGCAAACTAACAACGAAAATTGGTTTGAACAAGATCTAGCAAGTAGTTTCTTTTTAATACGTCATAAATCGTAAACCGCAATTTGCTTTCATTTAATCAACTGAAATACTTGCTGCTACGGAACCCTTCATGGGCGAGTCCGACTTGCACTTGGCCGGTTTTTGTATCCTACCGCGCAGCTACGGAGAACCGCTGCCATAAAAACCGCAGTAGCAATAGTTTATTTTTTAAGAAAGACATAGGCTGGTAATTCTTTATTTAACACGACTAAATATCTGGATGTCATTGCCTTCTATTCTTTTATAGCCCGTATGAAAAGAATAGGGCATACGTAGAACTGTAAAATACTAAGACAGCTCAAAAATAGGTATAAAAGTGTCGCTTATTATAAAACAAAACTAAAGTAGCCCTGTTTTTTTCTGTAGAACTACATTAGAAAAATATCCAATGATATTGAATTATTAGTTTATTTGTATGCTATAAACTAATAGTTTCCGGAGTCAGCTTGAAGACATAATTATCTTCAGATAATTCTGTTCTCTTGAGATATACATATGATCCCAAAATATTTGAGAATCTCGAATATTAAGACATTTGTTTTGAATTTATAGAACATTTATTTGAAAGACTATTTTTTCTGATTTCTTCATTCATTGTGGCCGTCAACAAATTAATAATTTATGAGGCTTATTTGTACATACCAACATGTTTAAAATTACTATAAAAAAATAAAATCTTATTAAAGCTAATGTCTACCATAGATGCAGCATGTGATTCTCAACCATATTGGTAAGACTGACAAGGGCTTCAAGAACAGGTTAAAATGTAGTAAACACTAACAAAACAGTAAATAAATATTCAACATCAAGTGTGGGCAAAATATTAACTTTATGATAAATCAAAGCAACAAAGGTATTCCTAATTAATAATACACTATACATAGTATAATAAAATTAAATAATTACATTCCAAAAAAATATAGAAGTACTTATGCATAATTTTTTGCGGAAATATTCTACGATTAGTAATAAATTATGTTATAATCTCAACACTAAGTTATGCTAAGTCTGTGGTGTTAATGAGGTACCTGTTAAATATCGGAAGGAGATTAAACATATACCAATAATACGCTGGTAATAGGACTATGGTTTATTAAAATGGGCAAAACTGTGTACTGATATTGACGTCTACAATTTTAAAATAGCACAGGAATTTTGAATATAAAGTGTTCCAAAAAAGGTTCGATTCGTAACAGTACCTGTAAAAAACAAATTATACCCGTTTCAAAATTCGTTTTATAATTCTATTTACCACGTTTTATATTATGTGATTAAAATGTGTAATAAAATACCCAGCACAGGCTTTGTTTAACTTAGTGTTGAAATTAAAACATAATTTACGTTTACATCTAAAACTACAAAAATATTTTATTGCTTACAAATATGTGTGTGGTATTAACTGCATTGACAAACAAATTATTGCATTAAAAATAAGGCTCGAGAGTTATTAAAATTATTCCTCTCAAAATTATGCAATTTTCCCGATATATTGTGACTTGTGCTGCTTAGTTAGTATGGCGCATTATACACATGTCTCACTACAACATTCAACCGATAAAATCATAGAAAAATTGAATCTATGGTTGCCTGCATGGGATTGATCGAACATTGTAGAGAAGTCTTAGTTGCCGTGCTCGTACCTACACTGATCATCATCATATCAGCCGAAAGACGTCCACTGCTGGACAAAGGCCTGATATTACAAAAAAATTGTTTGTATGTTATCTTCTCTGTCGACCCGAAACATCACTGCTGCCACGATATCTTCCGTATAAATCGCAAATACTAACAACTTACATATATGTATAACAAAAAAAGATTTTTTTTACTATAATAACAAAACCGGTGATTCTGTTTTTTAGACCTCCAAACAACTTTAAATTTCATTACATCTCTCTCTAATATAGCTCATAAGAAAATTATACATAGAACTGTGTAGCTTCTACAACTTTGCACCGAGCTTATTAATGTTATTTAATTAACAGTATTTCGTCAAAATTAACAAAAATATATAAAAAGAATACCCGGTCCTTTTCTTAAGAACTATGTTAGAAAGAAATGCAATGTTATTAAAATTAGATTAGTTATTTTGTATAGAAACGGGGGCAATGTCTACATTTCTCTATAGATTTGCTGTTTAAATAGGTAAGTGGACTGAAATCACAAAATCGAAATAATTAGGCTTGATGTGGGCCTATGTGACAGTCCTCACCATAAATACACCTCGCCTCTCCCGATCACACTTTTAGTAACGCTCTCGTCATTCGCCAGCTTACTACCCAAGTCAAACGTGCGTAATGAAGTTTCACTTCAAAATATCCCAGTACAAATGACTGGATTTTATAGGTCTATAAGCAAGGCATGTGTTCTCTAAGAGATAATAACTAATGCAAGATATAAGATTTCTATATGGAAACCTTAAATATAATAGTAAGTACACAAATATGAAAATAAAAAACACCAGAGTGCGAGACATGTACTGCTCTATAAGACTTCGCTAGACATGTCATCAAAAACCCTGGGAAAAAGGTGTTTTGATGACAGCTTACAAATTCTATAAAAATCCTTAAGCAGTTCGTGTATTGAATTGTCGTATCTGATCCATAATAAGTAAATGACTAAATTAGTGTAGTAACTTTGATAGGCGCTATTCAAAATTATTGACAAATTCGAGAATAAGTAATGAAAAATTATATTTCTATAAGGTCAATACTTATTGAGTTCTAAAAAATACAAACCCCATGAAAGAGCTAGAAAAAACCACATGAAATAAAGGTTATGACTAAATTAGGTTAGGATAAGGTTAACCCTTTACCGCATGAATATTTTATTTTTTTTTCAAATTAATTTATGCTACTTTACAGGCTTAGTATGATTCAAGAAAAATATTCAAAAAAATAAAAACATACTTTCAGGAAAGTTACAGTCAAAAATCCTTTAGTTCCAAATCTGGCAACATGCAACACTGCATACGAAAGTTATAGATCCAGATTTGGAACATCATGCAGTTTACATATTTTGGAATTGGTGGGGTACTTACAATAAAAAAACACATTATTTTATACAGAAATAACAAAATATAATATAGTTCTAAGTATGAAAGTGAGCGAAACAATTTCGATCTTTGTTCAAGCACAAGTAACATTTGCACTTTTGGCAAAATATTTGGGATTTTTGCTTACATCCAATCATCTTACACCTTTGACGCTCAGACTTCCACTCGGGCCAGTGGTTAAATCCATCCCCAGCTACTTCGATTGGAGGCATTGCCAGGCGTCGACGTCTTTTTATGTTATTGATATTATCACGAGGTCGAGTAGACATTTTGTCTGTAACAAAATATTAAATAAGTTACTTAATGCATGATGTTCCAAATATGGCCATAAGCATTTTAGTGTGTATTTTTCCCGAACTGCATGATGTTCCATATTTAGCACAAACTTCGAAATACATTATAATCAAGATATTCATGTCATTACTTACGTTTCTTTCCATAGAAGTGTTGGGGATCCATTTTTCTATGTCGTTAATCACTTAGTTATTTTATTTTAAACTTTAAATGACTTTAAATCTCTCCTCACGAAAGGGCAAAATGGCGGAATCGACTGTTTTACCGATCGAGTATGGTGATAAAGCAGTACAACAAAACTGCCATCTGTTATTTTTTCGATAAAACAGTCCATGAACTAACATATTAATGGCAAAAAAGAAACAAAGATGGCATCACTAGTCCTCTGCAACGAATGTAAGTTAGTATGACAAATTTGGCACTGTATGCGGTAAAGGGTTAAGAGAGATAATCATCTCTCTTAACCTTATCCTAACGTGAAAATAATTTCAAATTCAGTTTCGGATTCGGATAAACACTTTGTACAAGATTATTTAAAATTTATACAACATTAATCAAATTTATACAACATTAATCAAATTTATACACCATTAATCAAATTTATACAACATTAATCAAATTTATACAACATTTATTTAGAATGCAGTCTGTAACACATATTTACAGAATGACAGCGGAGAGGAAATAATAGGGTGGCAATTCCAGCTTTGGGTCCGAAACCCTAAAACTGTTCTGATTTCTCACTAGAAGGTGTATTGTCGTCCATGACTGTCATACAACTCAACCCCATAAAACTCTCCTGTGGCGGATGGTTATGTTCATTCTTATAACTAAGAATTTCAGTATCTTTAGTATGTAAAGTTGCTCTGCAACCTCTGTAAGCCCTTTTGGTGCATCTCCACCTTCTTATCGGCCCTTCTCCATACAGAAGGGAGTATTTATGACCATTGTAGACAAGGTTAAAGTAACCTTTGTCATTTTGTAGAATGAGTGGCCCTGGAAAAATTATAAAAATTAATATCGTTAAATTATTTCCGAATGACATGTTCTTTTTTTAATTTGTAATCGTTAGTTTTAGTATACATTAACATACTACAAGTTAAATCAAATTATTAAGTAACAGTTCGCCATTTATTGATAATATATTACATAATAATAAGAAAGTGACGGCCTATGAACATAATATTTAATGCTTTATACGGAGGCTGACGAAAAAGCTAAAAAAAATCACGAAAAATAAGGTAGATTTGTTCTTGATACAACTTTTGCGAGTTATACTCAATAAGCCTCACCCGTTTTTAATTTTGACAATACAATTTTTATTTTATGTCCTAATTAATTTACTGAATATGTAACTTGTTACCAAGTTTCATTCACTATCATTACACATTGAAGCCAGTACAATCAATGACCTACCGTGATCTCAAGTCAGACATGAAAATGGGAACCGCTCTACCAAATTACTAATAAGTTATATGAATCGGGTCTTATAATTATATAATCGGCCCTTGTAATGCACATGGATACTTGCTTGTTTATGAAATGTTATGAGCTAGTATTATGATTCTTTCTGCAAGTCTGAAAAGTCTGCATTCACGAAGTTCCCATGTTACATCTATATGAAAGGATCTTATGACCATAAAATCCTTTTGCTTTTGCATCGACTCAAATTGATCCATGACAGACTATTATGAACAGTACTTTCTAAATGTGTATGCAATGAAACACAAAGTAATTAATAAGGTTTTAATAAAACAAAATTATTTTATACCTACCTAACAACAAAAGCTATAATTTCCTATTTAATTCGGTCGTCGCTTGATGTTCAGCTGCTTATTAAAAGCAAAATGAGTGGTGCCTGTTTTGTTAGGTGCTCAAACGAAGTACTTATATTATTGTGTCTTTGTTATGTATCGAACACATTCTTCGATAAGTATTCTCACTTTTTCTGCTCAAAAGCCAAACGTCTTTTATAGGTACACTTTCTCTTGCTTATCTGTGGACGGAACTGGGGTAGCCAACTTCATTTAACTCCTACTCATTCTTTCTGGATCAACTTGTTGTGGGATACAAGATTGTGTGGTATGATCTGTCTATGTCTCAGAGACGTTTAGTCATTTTGTTTCACCGATCCATATGGCTTGGCAAATTAAATTTCATTTGCCTTTAGTTGGTTGTATTGTGGATAACAGTTGGAGTGAAAGGTTAGGTTGGAAACTGGTTGATGATTCGCAGCAATTCCTCATCACAATAACCGTTTACATTTTAACTATTGCTGAACCAACATTGACATAACTTTGCGGTGGATGATTATGATCACTGACTTTGACAACTTCATTGTCAGTATTCGTATCCAAGTGAGCTCTGCAACCTTTGTAAGACCTTTTGGTGCATCTCCAACGTATCATCGGCCCTCGACCGCCGCCATAGCTTAACGTGTACTTGTGGCCTTTGTGAACTAAGTTTAAATGCCCTTTCTCGTTTCTCAAGATTATTGGTGAATCTGTAATTAAATTAAAGAGGTTATATGACTATTAAATTAAAGAGGTTAATTGACGGGCCTGTTGGCGTGGTTGGTAGATACGCTGCCTTTCACGCCGGAGGTCGTGGGTTCGATTCCCACCCGGGACAAATATTTGTGAGCATGAACATGTCTGTTTGTCCTGAGTCTGGGTGTAAATTATCTATATAAGTATGTATGTACCAAAAAAAAAATAGTATATGTACCTATTATATCAGTTATCTGGTTTCCATAGTACAGGTTCTGCTTAGTTTGGGATCAGATGACCGTGTGTGAATAATGTCCCAGAATATTATATTATTATATTATATTTGTTTGGAATATGTCTAACATTGCAGATATGTTTAAATATTTTGTTAATTTGGGCAGCGTTGTCATTTTGACATGAACTTGCTCATATAACTCTGGACTTTTACAGCCGAATAATTGCTAAGCGATACATATATTTAGATGAAGCCGACATTCCCCAAGGAATATTTAACAAAGAGAATAATACCAACCATGATTTACCGTAGCTGAGTTGGCACCTGTTTCATAACCATAGTTTCGAATCCTGTCGATGTTGTAAATTTATTACATTTAAATGAATGAAATATGATGATAAAATATTCCAAATGTTATCCATTTGGAATATTTCTTATGAATAAGGATAGTTAATGCAAGACGAGAACGAGTAATCGATTGAACATATTATGAATACGTAACTATATTACTACAAACATCTTCTGACTACCTTCTTTATTTTATTTTGTTTAAAAATAAACTTAGGATCATTTTATGAGTCGAGTTCTTGCTTCTTCATTCGGTTCCGCGGCTCTTTTCGTCCTGACTACCAACAAAACTCAAACACAGGGTGATTTAGGAGCGTTTTGTAATTCCCAAGTGGCCAAAATGTCTGATAATAGTCTCCCAGTCATGGTGTTACCTAGAGGTCCTTACATTTTAAAACAGCCCTTCTACAATTAATTGAAAAGATTTCTGCAGGATCTGGTGGCAACTTTCATAAATACTTACAATCAAACGGCCGTACAGTGACTGGGTATCTCTTACTCCCAAACGAGACAATCACGAGGTACAACTGACTATACTTAAAATATTTTCGCATTTCATCAGTGAGAAAGCAATATCGCGTCGGTTATCTGAATTCCATAGTACACACGGCTACATGTCAAGCTATATATTTCCAGTAAAAGCTGATCTCGAGCTGATCGCGTTATATGGAAATCCTATACAACGCGGGATCAGCTCATAGTGGAAACTTATAGCTTGAGATAATTGATATGTAGCCGTGTGTCTCTGCTTAGTTTGGGATCAGATGGCCGTGTCTGATATGTCTCCCAGGATATTATAAATATGTTTATCACTTGTCTGGTTGCCATACTACAGGCTCTGCCTAGCTTGGGATCAAATGGCAGCGTGTTAATACGTATTTTTAATTCTTATGCGCAGTTCACTGCGCAATTACAAAGGCGTAGCACAAGCGTTTAGTTAAGCGGTATTGCAGTCTCACCGACCATGTGGTACCTTTATATAAAAACGAATGCTAAAGGGCATAAAAAGACAAATAAGCTATAAAGAACAAATTATATTTAACTAAGTTTTACTTTAAATGTATTTGACAGTTATTTCAGAAGGTTTCTGAGAAATATTAATGTGTTTTAAAATTATAGATATATAATAGAATACGTAACTATAATACTGCATAAACTGATTAGTGGCCCTGACTGATATTGCTTTGCCTAGTATGGGAATAGATAGTTGTCCCAAGATATTTATTTATTACATTAAAAATCAAAATATTTTATTTTGGCAAAATTCGTCGTTAGACATTATCGTCTAGAAATAAAAATCAATTGCCGCATAAAAGATCATAACTTGAGGTATTTAGATTAGGTCGATGTGTCTTTATTGTGTTTGTAAATTGTCTGGTACAAGTTATAGGTACAAAAAGTCGTGTATTTGTGTAGCATTGTTGTATGAAACCCACTCGTGTGAAACAGATGCAGGGTAATAGTCTTTAATAATTCTAAAATTAATTTTAATTACATAGCTGCATAGGGCACCTCATGATCCGATAGGACGACTATCGAAACGATTGGAAACAGGTCAGGTACAGAAATGACGGATAACATGCTCTCCGAAGAAAAAGGGCGTAACACCGCCATCTCCCAGGCTCCAGGCTGATATAGAGTACCCGTTCTCGTTAGACAACAGTCGTTAAGCCATGTCAGATGCCTACAGGGCTTCAACAACTCTGACACCAAGTTAACCACAGCCAATACGGTACAGTAAAATTAAAATACAAAATTAATATGTCCGCTAATTGGAACTTTAATCAAGTCGGGATGGAATATGCTCCGCCCGCCCGCTTGCAAAAATATGCTCATTCAAGAAGGACAATATAAAAATGCAAATTACATGCGCCGGCACGATACCCAACAAGTGTTTTACTTCTCCACGGACCATTCTCAAGGGAGGCTAACTCGTGGATGTTGAGCTTTGTATTCTGAATGTTATGGCTTTCCGCAAAGTAAAGCCTGATTCCATTCCTCACGATAGAGTAAGTAAAAAATGTGAAACATCTCCATGTGCGACGGTCACCGTAGCCTAGTTGGTAGTGCTCCTGCCTACGAAGCTGGTGGTCCTGGGTTCGAAACCCGGTAAGTGCAAATATTTGTGTGTTGAGCACGAATATTTGTTTCTGAGTCATGGATGTTTTCTATGTATTTAAGTATTTATCTATCTATATAAGTATGTATATCGTCGCCTGGTACCCATAGTACAAGCTTTGCTTAGTTTGGGGCTAGGATGATCTGTGTGACATTGTCCCCAGATATTATTATTATTATTATTATGTGTGAGATGGCTGCGTACTAAATTCTGGGCCATGACCACTCTTATATATATTTGTAGGCCTTCATACTTCACTAAGTATTGTTCTTAACCATCTTAAATTATTATTCAAGTCGGATGTATATGCTCATTTAAAATTTTGATAATGTTTGTCTCTATGGTCACCAGCGTTACTCGGCAACACTTGCTGCTGCCTTTGTAGGCCTTTCTTGTGCACCTCCATCTTCTTATCGGCCCCCTTTCATACACCAGGGTGTATTTTTGGTTCTGATACATTAGATTTGGGTGTCCTTGTTCATTTACGACGAATGTTGGGAGGTCTGTAACATATTTGAAATGTAAACGTTTACCTAATATAGTTTATCATTTTATAGTTTATTATAGAACCGTATCAGTTCTTAAATGTTAGAATAGGAATATAGGGGATGTCCTGTAAAAATTGAATAAGCAATCCGCCTTATATAATTGACCGCAAAGGAGTAATACTTAATAGGAGTAATAGTAATGCTAACATACCATGTGATATGTGATTTATTTTTATTAAATTGTTCTACAATATACGATATTTAGTTTAAAATAACTGCACAATATTTGATATTTAGGCTAAAAAGACATTTCCGCGACATTTAGGACAGAACCTTCTTTTTGTAACAATATTGAATCTGGTGGGCAGGTCTTAAAATATTATTACAAATCTATTGTCTTTGACAACGCCCATTAAAAATCTTAAAAATACTTATTGGCAAAATAGAGGATTCGAAGAATCATTTTAACAGATATGCCATGTAAGCTATGTAAGTTAATCTAAATTACATGGTATAAATTATTATGTTAAACTTAACTATAACATGATTGTAAACGTCTACTCATTAATCGATATTTGGTTTAAAATAAATTTCCTATACAACTAATAAAGAACTTGCTTTTAATAACAATATAGATTCCGATGGCTGAGTATATAATACCGTACAGCACTCCTACTCTTAACTCTATTGTATATGACGTCTAACGTAAAAAGTCTATATTATTTGTAAAATAACGAAAAGGATTTTAGCCATAATAAATTAAATTAAACGACGTGTGGCGCAGCGGCTAACACAGTCACCGCGCCGCTTCGTGTCGCGGGTCCCTGTCCCGCGCCGGACTATTTGTGTGACCCATAAATAGTTGTTCTGAGTCTGGATGCAATTTGTGTCCGTAATTATATGTTTGCAAAGTACCCCGCGACACAGGGAAAAGATTCCCTAGTGCGAGCGTTGTCTTAAAAAAATCCTTGGACATTATTTACACACAGCCATCTGATCCCAAACTAAGCAGAGCTTGTACTATAGAAACCAGACAACTGATATAGGCACTACTTTTGTTCTGTAAATACATACTTTTATAGATAATTACACCCAGACACAGGACAAACAGACATGTTCATACCCACGACCTCCGGCGTGAAAAGCAAGGGTTTGCCAACCACGCCAACAGGTCAATATTTAGACGGGATGTCCAACTGCACGTACTAGAGCGCGCACGGCTAGAGCTACGTCTAAACGCGCGCCAACGTGCCGTCGGTGCCATCCTGCCTCACCTCGAGGCTGGGTGGGAAGGAGAGGTGGTTGCTTCACCTACAGACTGACTCAGATACTCACCTTCTCGGCCTATGCGGGAGCGACTTAGTCTCGGCTCAGCAGAGAGGCCCGGGAGGACGAAAGGCGAGTCTTGGTCGCAGAGATCGGACGGGATCTGTCCCCGCCGGCAATCGTAGGGGCGATGCTGGCGGGTGACTCCTCCAAGTGGGACGCCGTGGTATCCTTTTGTGAGGCAATCATGCTCCAAAAGGAGGCCGCTGAGCGGGAGCGGGAGAGAACTGATTCTGCTCGCAGACGGAGGAAGCGTCGGGGCGGCGGCGGCAGCCGGTAGCCCAACTCCCCCTCGGGGCTGCGGCGGTAGTCAGAGAAGTGTCCTCTACTGCCGCCACGTGCAAGCATTCCCGGGAAGACAGCGAACTGTTTGTGGCGCAGTCGCTGTGCCGGTCTGGCAGGAGTCGGCCATATGGGAGGACAATCCAGAGCCCTCCCAGGGTACGTATCCCGAATATGTGGGACATGGCGCAAAAGGGGGGCACCGGACCAGCATACCCGCGTTCCCGGAGTTCCCTCCATTAGGCGCCAAGAAAAGTCCACGGCAGGTAGGTTTAGTCGGTGCGAGTCCAACATACCAACCCGTAGATACTTTTTGCGGGTGGCATTCCTCCTGCCTTTCAAAAAAAAAAGCCCGTCAATATTAATATATAAATATCTTTGGACAGCTAACAGACTGCCAACAGATTCTAAACTAGGCGGAGCCTGTACTACGGCAACCAGAAAACTGATAAAAATACTTATATATTTTTATATACAGACATAGAACAAAAAAATCACACAGACAGAGATTTGTCCTGGGTGTGGATCTAACCCGCAACCGCAGGGTCACTCACCACTAGACACATAGGCCAGGACATAAAATCTACACATAGTCCTAACGATATTTCTATTCTTCGCTGGATTTCTATTCACTCCGTTTAACGGGAGATCTTTGGAGGCTTTGTGTTTTATGTGTTACCGGTGGATGGGTATGTCTATGGAAAACTCTTACAACTCTATTGTCTTTGACATCCACTGAAACGAGGCAGTGATTGGGCGCAGGGCTTTTGGTGCACCTCCACTTTTGAACAGGCCCTTTGACACGGCGACAATGTGTAAATTTATAACCCCTAAATATGAGATGATTGAATCCTCTCTTAGTTTGTATGATGTGGGTTTCTCCTCCGTCGCGTGGATTTACAGCCGACTCTAGAAAAGAAAATTATACATTATTGTACCTTAATCATATATTATATCAAAATTTATCACTTACATGTGAGCATCTTCCAAAGAAACTTTTACTACGAGTTAGGATGAGTCTTATCTAAATTTTTTTATTGAACTCCTGAAAAACAATAATCATACGACTAAAATTTAAAAAAAAAACTATAAAAGAAATCTGTTAAGAGGCTTTGCACACCACGTTTTTAAACACGAACGCGATACTAAAGTGCGTCTGTATCGCTACAAATGCGCTTCAACGGCACCCTTAGTCCGCCCTTTTTAGCTAGTCTGATGTCCCTTACAAAGTACTCCAGTTACAAGCGAGTTAAGTGACTATAGCGAGCGACCACCTATAATTATATTAAGTTTTTTCTATATTACATTACCCACACATTACGGACGATATGAACTCTGCTTTAGCTAGTCTGATGTCCCTTATAAAGTACTCCAGTAATAAGCGAATTAAGTGTCTATAGCGAGCGACCACCTATGATTATATTGGGTTTGTTCTATATTACATTACCCACACATTACGGACAGTATGAGCTCTACTTAAACTATTCTTATGTCCCTTATATAGTATTCTAGTAACAAGCGAGTAAAGTGTCTATAGAGAGCGACCATCTACCCTGTATTACGCTCACTCTTTATTTTTAGATTACCCACATACATTACGGAGAGTATGAGCTCTGCCTCAGCTAGTCTGATGTTCCTTATAAAGTACTTTAGTAACATGCGAGTTAAGTGTCTATAGCGAGCGACCACCTATTCTTGTATTAGGCTCATTCATTATTAGATTACCCACACATTATGGACAGTATGAGCTCTGCTTTAGCTAGCCTGCTGTCCCTTATAAAGTACTCTAGTAACAAGCGAGTCAAGTGCCTATAGAGAGGGACCACCTATTTCATTCTTTATTATGTTACCCACATATTATGGGCAATATAATCTCTGACTTAGCTAGCCTGGTGTCTCGTAAATTTCCACTTCTGAAAACCTTTGAAATAGCATTGTGTAAATTGATTGAGCTTCAAAAAAACATACTTCCAGTGTTCTCTTGCATTTTGAGCAACAGAAAAGTATTTTCCGTCGCTTAGCTCAAGAATTTTAGCATTTGAATAAATAGAATTCATATTGGCCTAGTGGTTAGTCACTGACTGCTAAGCCAAAGGTCGTGGGTTCGATCCCCACCCAGTAAATATCTTTGTGTGATAAGAACTATTATTTGTTTGTGTCTAGGTGTAATTTATCTAAAATATGTACAGACGCCAGCACTTCAAGCTACCCCAAACTGTCAAATTTTCCCGATTGAAAGTGAACCTTATGCTCTTGTCATAAAGTTGAAAATCTATAAAAGAAATTTGACAGATAGGGATAGCTGGATGTGCTGGCGTCTGTACATATATTTAGAAAGATGTAAGTATGGTTATCAAGTTGTCCGGATGCCAAAATACAGGATCTGTCTAGTTTGGGATCAGTAGGCAATGTCTTAGTAGGCTCAATATATTTTATATTAGTCATATCAATATTTAATATATATCATAGTCCTGGATTGCGGATCAAAGCTCCTACCACCAACCAACCTGTGTTATTCACTTTATAATAAATATTTTTTTCAGTGTGGGGTGAAGAAGAATTATGTTCCAACCCGTCAACAAGGTCATTTAATCACAAGTGGTTTTAATAATTAAAAAAAAAACTATATAATTACGATTTAGAAAAACTCATTTATTTCCAAAATAAGGCACATGTTTTTATTCATATTACAAAACTAAAATATTTTATTGCTAAATCACGGGTAACACTGCGCGGCACAGCTAGTCACTTACATAGGTCATAGGAATACTACTAATTACTCCGCAGAGGTACTCAAGCCAAGGAAATATAAATCCATAGGTGATGGATATATGCTTCTTGCCTTTGGCGTGAAAACAATGGAAAACAGACGTTCCTCAATCATTGCCATGTGCTTAATTAAATCATCAGGCGACACAGGACCTAGCTTATGTTAATGAGACGAGCCTAATTCACTGTCCTTGAAGAATCTCCATACGATAAGTTGGCGTTGTCAGCTTTCTGGGCATCTTTCACGTTCCATGAGTTAAAATATGCAGAACTTTCATTGGAACATGATTTGAAATTATAAATCATATATCTAGTCTATTGAAGTCTTTCTCTCTTTCTAGTCTATCTAGTCTATTGAACCGTTAAGGAGATAGTCGCAAGCGGGTTTGTCAGAATTAATGTTATTTCGGTGCTGCACTATGGTGTGCTGTAACCTAAAAATCGTCTGGCTTATATGCCTCCGTTGCGAAATCAGTCTCAGTGTAAAGTTTTGGATTCAATGGATATATACCAGTCGCCCGAAATCCTTCAATAGCTATCTCACTGGTAGAACTCTTAATATACGCCTGACCAAAAAGCTTGGAAATGTCGTATGGTTTGGGTTTCTTTTCAGATTGCGACAAAAACTTCCGGATCTCCTCATTGTAGTTCGTTATGAGACTTTTCATATAAGTTTTATTTAAAGGCTGCATTTCATGTGACGAATCAGGAGGAATACTGACAGTGGTCACGTGATTTTCGCGGCATACCTCCAAAAAGTCCAAATTACGAGCATAGCCGTAGGGACTACCAACGATAAGTAGTACTGGAGATTGTTCACTTGGTTTAGTTATTTCAATGAAATGTTTAAGCCAATCGATCAGACATTTGTTGCGAGACCATCCAAATCCGCCAATGGCTCCGGTCGGAGCGGCGGTCATAATTATATGATCAGTTTCAGACGAGTATGGAAATATCATCATGGGCGGTAAAAAATCGCCCGCTGCACACATGCAGCTTATAACAATCAATATGGTTTCTCTTTCAGGTAAAGGCAATGCACCAAATTGCATTCCCTTTTGAATTTGCAATACTTTTGACTTAACTATGGCAAGCTTAGTTACATCAAAATTAAAAATTCTTGAAGATGGATAATGGTTTTTTTCCATTTCTGCTTCCAAAACGATGAAGAAATGTTCAACTGTGTCTCGGTTAAAACCTTTAGATATAGGTTCTATCATAAGTTGTACCCCGCTTAACGAATGTTTGTGGCGTCTCAAAAAGTATCTTAACCAATTTTTGCTACCAATTCCAGTATCGCGATTATTAGGAATATTATTTCGCAAAGCTAATTTATGAGCCATGGAACAGACGCTTATTCGTGTAATGCCATATAAATGCCATAGTATTTATATTCCATAAATAAAATATAGTACAGCAATCTTTTCTCTAACTCAGGAGTAAGTTCGGGAGTACGGTCTGGTTGTTCCATGGTCTGTATAGGAAATGTAGAATTCTTCAATGTTACTTCTTGTGCTTGCATGAACTTCTTTTTAATTTGATGATTACTAGCCTTACGTGCTTTTATCACCTTCTTGCCTCGGCAGCTAGAGTTTAATCTGAACACACCTGTAACCAATGGAAATGCATACACGTTAATATTTTCGGTAAACCTATGATCATTTTAACGGAGTTTCTTTACTAGGCTTACTGTAGAAGTTGATTGCTAAAAAATATCATGTAAGGAAAAAGCGTTATGCTCCCTTCGTCCGACTGTCTGCTTCTTTCTCATATCAAAATGATTCGAGCAAACGAACGTATTGAGCGGAAACCATCTAGAACAACGGTTTTAAACAGACGTTGTCCGTTAATAATGGCCTATAATGCTGCTCATGTAATGTACACACGGCTACATATCAAGCTGTACATTTCCATTATTATATATTGTTATATATTAAGCTGATCTCTCATTGTATAGAAGTCCTATACAACGCGAGATCAGCTTATACTGGAAATTTAGCCGTGTGTATAGTTCTCGTTTAGGCTGGCGTTTAGGAGGAGGCGCTGTAGACGTCATTTGGCTGACATGATGATGATAGTATATATGTATTTTAATCGGATTAATTAAATAATACAATAAATACGATGAACAATTACATCAGTCACAGTTGAATTAACTTTATTGAATATTAATTTTAAAAGCATTTACATATACATACGTACAAAGTTTAACATTAAAGTGAGATCTTAACAATTATTAATTAAGTAGTCACTAGCCAGGCATTGAACCTCGATAACATCGATACATCAGGGTAACATAAATTTGGACCTGAGTTTCCACAACCATCAACTACGATTTCATACAACGTGACACATAAATAGTGTGGGATTAATCTACTAATAAACTTGGACAAATTGTAGAACAAACAGTATAAGAAATAAGAAAACAATATACAGGGTGGCCGAGAAGTTGACGTTCAAACGCAAAAATTAGATACTTTATGATGAGGAGTATCGGAATCACCCCCATGTATGTTCGACGATTTTGCGTGTTTTTGATACATTGAAAATGTATGAGTTCTGAGCTCAAACCCTAATTTGGAGCTTTCGAATAAATATTATAAACTAAGTCAGTTCTGCAATTATTGGATAAACTTTTTAGGGTGTTAGGTTAAACTGTGCTAATTAGTTATTACAAAAAATCTGAACCATAAATGTTCAACAGAACGAGAAAAAAATCGAAAACTGAGGTTAGACGAAAATTACGAAAAACATCATTAAAGAAATTATATCTCGAAAACTACGCAAAATCGTAGAACATACATGGGGGTGATTCGGATACTCCTCATCATAACGCATATAAATTTTGCGTTTGAATTATATTTTTTTTCTGTATATATTTCTAAAACTTACACCGGCTGATCAAAATGCTTGTATACGAAATTAATATTCTTGTCTCTTCCTAGAATGTAAAACGGCCGATCAGCAAGCTTGTATAGAACATTGTATAATTTTTGGCTCTTTCTACAACGCTCAACGACTGACGGACGGTCAGCCGTCGAAAACTTGCTTGTAAAGAAAATTAATTAATTTTTTTTTCCGAAAACGTACGTCGACTGAAGGTGAAAAAAATGAAATAACTTTTTCATGTATTTTTCAAACTGATCGGTTTCATGATAGATTAACTATTTATGTTACACGTTCTATAATATATATGTATAACATGGAATTTTATAGATATCAATGAGTATAATTCGTTTCAACAATATTGTGTATTGTGAACAACGAAACGGGTATCTGAGAAATACGCGTGGAAGCAAGACAAGTATAGCTTAGTTAACACGTTGGAATGCGACAAAACGATACTAGAATTCTCTCTCTCAGTTGCACGGTAAAATTATTTATCGCACCTCAAATAATATATTAAAGTTGATACGAATCTTACTTTTTCATAATATACAAGTAACAAGTGGTCTGTTTACATTTTGTTAAGTTTACAAACTGCTTTTAAGAAATTGTGCAGACGCCAGACCTCAATCTGTCAAATTTCTTTTATTGATTTTCAACTTTATCACAAATGCATAAGGTTCACTTTCAATTGAGGAAATTTGACAGATTGGGGTAGCTTGATGTGCTGGCTTCTGTACATTTCTGTAGAGCTGTCTGTAAACTTTACAACATATTACAACTAAACAAAATGGATTGATGGTGTCTTTTTCGGTGTATAAAGTAGTTTATTCTGTGGGATTATTCTTTAAACTAACTAAACTATAAGGGGACACTGAGGACAAATAGCAAACATTCAACATAATATGCTTAAAATTATAAGAATATAGGGTAGATAAAGGAATGTTAAGTACACTCTTTATAATGGTCCAAACCCTCAAGATACGAAAACTTAGTGATATGTCACTTACAATCTCAAATTTGATTGTTGAATTTGGTTGTATGGAATGAGGTGCAAATTTCCCTTCTATTTCTGAATTCAAATATTGTTTCTACTTTCTTATAAAGTATAAATGTGAAAGTTTTGTTTGTTCGAATACTTTCACAGTCATAATTTATAAGAAAGTAGAAACAGTATCAAATATTGTTTGATATTCAAATATTTCTACTTTCTTATAAATTATTCATGTGAAAGTTTTGTATCTTCGAATATTTGTTACTTAATCATGAAAAGCCATAAAATTTTGAATCGACATAGACTAGGTGGATGCGGAGAGCGCTAGACCAGCACTTGTGGAGATCTTTGGGGGTGGCCTTTGTCCAGCAGTGGACGTCTAACGGCTGATATGATGATGATGATGTTGATGATAATGTTGAGACTGGATGGGAGTATGTCAATTTTTGTTCCAGAGCCAATAGGGGAGGGGAGAAGAGATGGCAACGTGTGAGTATAAAAAACGGAAATGAATGCCACTTAAGTATCTTGGGGTTTGCCATAATATTGTTTATTTTTGTATATGTACCGAATATCTTCTTAGGAACTTACACACTCAGTAGAGATCGTTAAAATTATTTTACAACATAATAAATACGATTAAATGTCAATAAAATATTAGTCAGAAAATTAAAAGTAGATACCCACATTACATAGGAACATATAAAGTAACTCTAAATATTTTAAAGACCATCTTTTGATAGAAATTACAATATAAGCCTTAAGGTTGACGTAAAAACAATACAAAGTAAAGGAGGTCTATTTGGTTACTTTGGGTAACAGTCTGGACACTTTTCTAACATGATAATATTGACGGAACTCTGTTAAACAATTGTCCTACCTTACTTACTTATCGTATCGGCAGTGGTTAACCTAATGTCAGAGTTGTTCAAACCGCCCATTAGGCCTCTGCCATGGCTTAAAGATTGTTCATGGCTACAACCGGGACGGCTTAACGTGCTCTCCGAAGCGCAGAGACTCTCCGAAATAAAACTATTTTGGCGGTCACCCATCTATGGACTCAACAGCCGCTTATTTCATTATTGACCGCCACTATCATGTATACCGTAACACAAAGTAACTCTTCAATTAAACCAGTAAGCAACCGGGAGAAGTGCATATGTGAGGGAGTGATATTTCTTGTATAAATTTTCAACTTTATCACATAAGCATAAGGTTCACTTTCAGTAGGGGAAATTTGACAGATGGGGTAGCTTGATGTACTGGCGTCTGTACAATACTCTGCGTTAAATACTGATTACCACAATAAGCAGAATTTGTGTCCTTAATGTTCCATAAAGTAACCAAATATATAATTATTAAAAATCCGTCTATATAGAATTACTGAAAAGCCGATGGCCATCATAATAAAGGGAGTCTTCATTACTAGTCATGGAAAAAATGGCATAAAGAACGTTGAGACTCGTCAAAACGATTGCCACGTATAACACAAATATACATAGTTATCCAGTACAGACATTAAACCCGTTACGTCCACCACCCTCGCAATATTATAATGTCCCTCATTCAACCAGTGATGTCCATTTATTCAAACTATAAGTACAATAGACGCCTTGTCAGTGCTTTTATTAGAACATTTGCTTAAGTGTTAAGAGTGCTTTTACTAGTTCAACTGTATCCACAGGTCTGGCTTCGTACACTGTACTATGTATATCTGTCTTATTTACATTATGTAGCTTGCAAGGTATATATTATATAAGAATCATATAATAACACGACGTACAGGAGAGCAAATACGAAACATCATTCCCTAAAACGATACACCTTCTTGCATCTCCCCGCCAGTAACCGCCCAGAGTCGAGGTTCGAATCCCAAAGGGGGTGCCCTCCGGCGCGGGTACTTAGTTTGTAGTTTTGATTTGCTAGACGGTAAGAGCCCACGCTCACCTCTATAGTCAGGTGAAGCAGTGAAAGCCGTCAGGCTAACTGCATACGTCATGTTAAAAAAAAATCAAACGATACATGAGGCTATGTGTATTTGGGAAAGTAGCCGTAACTTTACATCGATACTCGAATAAAACTTGACTGATATAATGCTGTGTGTAGGGAATAAATACAGTAATTATTTGCATTTGATTTGATACAGTAGAATCACTTTATGGTGGCAGTTGAGATTTTTGCACGAAACATTATTCTTGCCGACGCCAAGGTATAATTATTAAAGACAGTGTATAATAATATTCATGTTGTAACTTTACGATGTTAAGGAATATTGTGAATATTTGGGAGAGATTTATTGTCAAAGTATCACTTTAAACATTTTGATATGTTACTAGAGAGTTAATAATGAAAATAATTATTAAATACCATTATTTACTTATGAAAATTACTTCATAACTAACTTATGGTATTAAATAATTATTATAATTATTAACTCACAAGTAACACATCAAATTATATAGAGGTATTTTGACAACAATTCTGTAGTTACATACACACATAATTGTTGTTATTAATTAATAGATATTTTATTAAAATATCTATTAATTAATAACAATAATCGTTTTCGTCATCGTTCGTTCGTTCGTTCGTTCATCAGTTATAAAAAATTTAAGATGCAATTGTTGAAAATTTTGGTATCGTTGCAAGTTGCTCTAACTGCCATCATACAATGATTCTATTGTATTTGAAATCCATAAGGATTTAGGATCAACCTAATATTTGACATGTTTCTGAACTTTCATAAGTTAACAATTGTTTCTGCTCATCTTAACTGAAAACGGTTTAAAATGAAAATTTCTAGGTTGGTCTGCATAGTTTACACACTAGGAAATGAATGCTGCATACCAGAGCTATTAAACGAATAAGCCGGTCTGGCACTTCGAGTATAGTTGTAAGGATCCAGTGACATTGCGATTATGCATTCATAATACCAAAATAAACCTATTATTTAACGAATCGGGTAATGAATTTGCTTCATAAATCTCACATGAGCAAAGAAAAATACTGGCCACAACCGGATGAGACATAAAAGTTATTACAATTTGTATTAATTAGATTTATTTTCGTAATACCATTGTATAAAAATACACCTGCCACCGGACTCTTAAGCTGTGATTTTAGTTTGCAATAGGTTACATATACTTAGAATGAACACAATAACAATATCCCACTTATTGGTTATGAACACATAATAGGAACAATTTAGCTTGGCGGGTGTGTATGCTTATTTTGCTTGTCGACCATAGTGTGGCCTATAGTGACCACAATGGCGTGGCAATCTCGGGTTCGACTGTCCGCACAAAGCCACTTCACACGAGATGAACATACTGAATGCCGGGTGTATCTGTACCCACGAATCTTCATTATTTTAGCTCCTATTTCTGACGTGTAGAAGATGGGTCGATCTGTTGAAAATGAAGTGTGTTAGTATACTTACGTTAGTGTAACTTATAGTCGGGGATATATTAGTTTAGACTCATTTTAGCGGGTAATTCTTACACCTATATTAATTATTCTAGTTTGATTTGCCAAAATTAAACATTAATTATTCTTCTTATTGTAATTAAAAACTTAACACTAACCGGGCTGTAAATTAAACTACTATGCCAGTTATAGAACGTACTTTTATTAGTTCTGAATACGCAATGATTTATTCGAAGAAAACAAAACTATATTGTATGTAATGAGTTACATCGAAATTAAAATCCTTTGTTTAATATTGTACAGTCGTAATGATTCGACTGACCGACTCAAACTTGCGCATGTTCAAGACAGCAATAAAAATGCTGCAGATATCAGAGCTCCTTACCGAGATATGCTTTTTTTATAGAAATAATCAACTTTTATTATATGGCAACTTATTTAAACAAAACTTATATGGCACCAATCCAAAAATAGAAAATGATTTTTAAATGCTATTCAATAAATAAAAAAACATTTTCTAAATCGGATCACAAACAAATGGTTGTACCACGTAATATACCTAATTCTTTTAAATTCGTTCCAAAATCGGTAAATCAAAGTACGATTATAAAGGTACGATTATCGGTAAATCTTCAATATTGTAAAATATAATATAATAGTATAATATAATACATCATTTTGGGCTGTAATTTTTGCTATCCAGTTTCTTTAATCAATATTTTTCTTCATCTGTTATTTGTCTTTATTTATTTCACAATAATCCAGTTCATCGCGTTTTGTATCGAGCTCAGCATTTTGCTGTACCTCGAAAATGCGAATTTGCCTCTTGACAACACCGATTGATTATTTTTGGCACAATTGTAATTCAACTATCCAAAAGCGAAAAAGCGGTGACTAACTCCTCAGAAACTAAAAGATTCAGAAACGGCACATGAAAGATGCAATATTGAATCATTTACGTGGGAAGGTTGGACAGTAGAAAGATCGGAATACCGCGTTTTCGCTTTTGGACAGTTGAATTACAATTGTACCAAAAATAATCATTATTTTTCTAACTTCCTCGCTAACTTTTTAGCGATCTAACTATTATTTTTATTGCTTCTCCAAAAATGAGTATTTTAGCAACATTTTCCATTTCATCTTTATGGATTTCTTCTTGACAAATTCGATTGCCGTATTCAGCTATATGACTAGTTCAGTCTTAATCATCGTAAATCTAAAATTCCAGCGGTTTCTTTGGCTTTTAATTGTTCAACTGCCGTGGTGGATGGTTGTGTTCGATATTACACTTCACAATTTGATCGCTGACTGTAAATATGACGGCGGTGCATCCATAGTTGACATGAGTGCGACACCACCACCTTGTTTTCCCATTAATAGTACGATGCTTCCGGTATGTGTAATCACGATATGAGATAATAGCTGCTCCGCGGGCTGTTGTGATGAAACGTGGTGCTGTAACGAAAAACAAGATAAGGCTTTTACAACTTTTACAACAACACTGACACGTTAACTTTCCGTTATACGATAAGCCGCTGGTTCTTATCGTAGAACTGTGGTGTTTAATCGTGTGAGTACATTTACCAGAACTCATCAGAAAGGGGAAAGGTCAGGCAATGTATAAGTGACGCCTTCCACTGCTCAGATGGTTCGTATATAAGACCTAGACCTTAAAATTTTACTTAGTTTTAGATTTCACATTGGAATAAAAATATTTATGTATATATCTGTGTATCTAGATCGATAACTACATATTATTAAGTTATCTAGAAGTACAAAGTCCAGTGTTATTTATTTTCTTTTTGGTAGTTATCATGTTTAGATGTTTTTTTTTATATAATTGCCGTATTTCCATTTTTTTTGTTCTATTTTTGAGTTTGTAATGTATCAGACACAATGGAAAATTAATACCGATAAATAAATATATATTAAATACAATTTAAGGTGAAATATATGACATTATATACGATGCATTGAGATTTTATTATCCAGTATACAAGAGTAAAACAGAAGATAGACAGAGAGAGAATAGAATGGATATAGATTTAAAGAAGATAATTCTTTAAATCTATACCCAGTTCTTCTCTATGTACAGGGTAAATAATTGGGAAGACTCACTTCGCGTTCTAAGGACTCCCGTCAAGTGCTAAAGCATCGCTTGGTATTTTATAATATTTGTCTGATAGTGCATTTAAGTTGTTTACGCCGATATCATATTATGTGGTCTATTACATAACAATGGTGGAAACGTCGTGTCCGGTTTCTGCAAACCTTAGATATCGAAACAAATACATAGAAACATTATTTATTGTTCACCAAAAGGAACACCAATTAAACAGCTTAGGATACATGAAAAATTATATAATTGGCAGACGTAATAGGCTAGGTCTATCGTTCGGTTACGGACTTAAGAGCCTGTGAACAGCAAGTTTTTTAATCGCGCGTTTCTTTAGGATGCGTGGACGGTGCGCTTTTATCCTTCAGATCAGTTTGTTGTCGTTTGTAAGGTCTACAAGCTAAAAACGAGCGTCAGCGGCGCGTCTAAAAAACGCGGTGTGGATAGGCCCATAACATTAAACTGGCGATGAGCACCTCCATTAATAATAATAATAAATATTTGCGGTTAAATATTTTATTAGTCTTATTACTTGCATTATTATATATTACTTTTTAATTGCATTCACTAGCAGAGAAAACATGATAATATATTATACGACGCCAAACGTGGCTCACTTAATAATGTTGTGTGTGTAGCTAAATATTACCATTGCTAAAGCAACGGCCTGACTTCCTTCTTCCTCTTATACTTTTAAATAATAATATAAATGATTATTAATGCATAAATGCTTAATAATATAAGTGAGGAAGATAGAAGTCGGGCATAAAACAAATATCGCTTATTAACTAACAACTAGCACATAATAATAGCGGTTAAACATGAACGGTGCGTACGCGGCGCCAATACAACAGCACATACGATGGTGAACAAATTATATTTTGTAAAGACTTTGTCTTTGTGAGTCAGAAGTGAGTAATTCGCTCCTCTCTTTCTGCACAGTAGTCCTACATAGTATATAAACAATCTAAGTATTATTATAACAGTGGTTCGTCAATCTTTTTATGACTTGTTACTTATATATTATACACACTTATATAGAAGTGTTTGTAAGCATCTAAATTTACTGTAACTATTATTCTTCTTATAATAATAAAGCCTCTTTATTCCATAACTCATCAAAAATATTACATTTCAATAATGTTAGTATTTTTTTAGTATCTTATGCTATTTAAGTAATGTTAGTGGTTTGTATTTCTGTGGTTATGGATCTCGTTAAGAGTAAAGGCCTCCTCCAGTTTCATCCATAGCTTTCTGTCTTTACTTCTGCACATCCAGTCTTTTCCTGCGATCTCTATAAGGTCATCAGTCCACCGTTTGCTTGGTCTTCCCACATACCAGTTTTTTTATATATATAACGTAAAAATAAGTATAGTTTATTTCACTATATGAAACTCTTCAAAACAAAATTTAGGATGCAAAGTCACGTTACATCTTCGACAGTAAAAATTAGCATTTCTATGACATAAGATGCATTTCAGTTGTTTATGTCGATATCGTATTATGTGGTCTATTACATCACAGTGGTGAAATCTTCGTTTCTTGTTTGCACCAACATTCACTGAAAAATAGACAAAAAAATATGCGTTATAGATTATCGAAATAAATTTGTACATACATAGAAATATTCTTTGTAGATCGCAATATACATAAATATATCTATATTAATTAGTATGTGCAAAACAGTCATGTGGTTTCCGGCCCCGAAAGAATAACAGTCCCACCCACCCCATACCATCCCGTGGGTGTCGTAAAAGACACCACCGGGTAGTCGGGCAACACCGTTACCGTAACCTAACAGCGGTCCCCAACACCCATGCCAAGCGCGGTGAATAAAGCAAACCCATCCAAATGGCAATGTCATAAAACCCTTTGGAGGAGACCTTTGTCCACCATTGGACGATACAAGGCTGATGATGATGGGCAGTGGTCACTCTAGTGTCAGAGATGTTCAAGCCGCCCTGAAAACCTATGACATGGTTTGATGACTATAGTTTAAAAAATAAAACTCGGATCGACACGAAACACAAATGCTTATAAATTAGACAACTAGCTACGCAGATCAAATATGGAGTTACATAGTCCATAAATAATGAATATAGATGATTAAATAATTTTATTTCACTTAACATTTACATACACTTACAGAGGATTTATGATTTTAGTATAATATAAGGCGTCAAGCGTGGCTTACTTAATAAGGCTATATATGTATGTAAATACTAACATTGCTTAACAATTACAAATAGGCACAAGAAAGAGTCAGGCCAAGTGTATTAAACAAAGTTCAAACTTAATTACTAATTAAATTTTGTAGTTGCAGTGGGCAAAAATAAACGCATACAGATCGATAGAAAGATAATTTAAAATTATTATTTTTTTAAACAAAAAGAAATAATATTAAAATATCTTTTTTAAGTAATTTTTTGTATTATTATATGATACACATTAATATATGTATGTATTTATGCATTGCCGAAACGTCTGCCAATAGTAGCGACTATGTCATATCCCTTCATTCGTGAGGATCGAGGCTCTTCATGTTGCGTTAATCATAATTGTATATTTTATTTAGTTAATAATGTTTATTTTTATTTGCTTAGTTTGGGGCTAGGATGATCTGTGTGACATTGTCCCCAGATATTATTATTATTTGATTTTATTATAATTATAAGTAGGTATATTCAAAATACAAAATAAATATGTAGTGTTAATTCCGCTAATTGTCAGTTTAATACAGTACATTCGAGCACTCGACGAAAATTCTTTGAGAAAGGTCCGTGGAGAACTAAAACGTGTTGGGTATCGCGTCGTTGCATGTAATTTGCATTTTTATATTGTCCTTCTTGGATGTGCATATTTTTGCGAGCGAAAGGGCGGTGCATATTGCATCCCGGTTTGATTCAACTGACAATTAGCGGAATAATTATATTACTTAACTTATAAGTAAAGTTTATTCCACCGTATGAAACTGTTCAAAACAGTATTTGGGATGCAAAGTCACATTACATCTTCGGCAATAAAAATTTGCATTCCTATGACATAAGGTGCATTTAAGTTGCTTATTCCGATAACGTATTATGTGGTCTATAACATTATAACGGTGAAAACGTCGTGTCAAATTTCGACCAACATTCGCTGAAACATAGAAAAAGGTATGCATTATATATTATCGATAGGTACAAATGCTTATGATACCACATAAGAATGTTAAATTATATAATTAGCAGCATTTATACCACCAACTTCTTTAAGGTGGTCTTCAGTAAGAACCAACGACTTTAAAAAGACGATACAGACATTGAAAGGGTAGCAGCCCTAGGATGTAGGATGCTCGCAATCACGGTTTAATGTTGACTTGTAGGTTCGCTTGCTGTACTGATAAAAATAAAAAAATAACAAATATATTTGCTGTCGATAATAAAGATATATTATATTAGTAATATATTTATTTTAGTAGGTAAATAATACATGGCACGTCCTAGAATCTTACGTATCTAAGTAGTTATCGTAAGGATGGCACCGTTGACTTTCTATATTTATTTTTGTAAAGGCAACTCCCATTCCATGGAAGTTTAAATAGTGAGCCTGACTGTTAAACCAGAGGACGTGGGGTCGATCCCCAGGGCATATATTTGTATGATGAGCATGATTATTTGTTCTATGCTGCGTGTAATATATTTATATATGAATGTATTTAGATATATAAGTTTATCAGTTGTCTGGTTGTCATACTATACTCTAGGCTCTGCCTAGTTTGGGATCGGACGGCAGTGTGTGATTTTAATATTATTACAAATACCTGTACCGCAGGGGATTTTTTAAATATGTAATTAAAGGACACAAAGTACATCAAGACTCAGAACCATATAATAATAATATCTTTATACACACACGGCCATTTGACCCCGAATTAAGTAGAGCTTTTACTATGGAAATCTACGACTTACTACTTTTCTTTTCTAAATACATACTTATATAGATAATTACACTGAGACACAGGACAAACAGACATGTTCATGCACACAAATATTTGTCCTGGGTGGGAATCGAACCCACGACCTGCGGCGTGAAAGGCAACCATCCACACCAACCGGCCATCACAATACTAGTTGTTTAGCGAAGCTAACTAAATTAAGCACTGGGCTACACGTGGGCTATTCTAGCGTTCTGCTATTTTACTCTTTATTTTTTTTCCTGTGAGAGATTTCAATATATTTTTTATATTGGAGATCGCTGCAATCTATACATATAATAAAATCGTAGGAAAGTCAAAACTGTACATTGAATATTTTTTTAAAGGATACTTGAGGCGTGATCTTCAAACGGTATAGAAGCCAAAACTATAGATTTTTTGTCCGTTTATCTGTTTGTCTGTATGTATGTCCAGGCTAAACTCAAAAAGTACTGCATGGATTTACTTCAAATTTTGCAGGAATATTACTAAGAGGTCGGGTCAACATTAGGCTACATATTATCACGCTATGACCTATGGGGGAGTAGCTGTGGTAAAACCGCGGGGCACAGCTAGTATTGTATATTTCTGCCTCATAAGGTTTGAGCTAAGCGTAGACAAGTCAGTTATTGAGGAGTAGTTTACATACATAACTATTACCGTTTATTATATATATCACAACTTTAGGGTATTAATAAGACCATACAAATGATTCAGCTGGCATATGAATGATCTATATGTATAAGTATATTTTTACAAAAGCAATTATTATTATGTAGGTAGTATATCAGTTATCTGGTTTCCATAATACAAGCTGTGATAAGGTTGGGATCAGGTGGAAATGTGTGAATAATGTCCCGGTACATTATTTATAAAATAAATAAAAATTGTGAATGATTTTTTTATTTTCAATTCTCATACAAAATATTGAACAAAGTCATGACTACTAATGTAAAACACCCTTACGTGATATATAACAGCATCACATTTTCTCACCTTTATAATAATTTTTGGCCATAGCGGCGACTTGTCTAAATGGAGATTAGCCATCTGCGCGGGATATACAACATGTAACTTAATTAACGCACACCCTTCAAACGTTCGAACGTTCATAGTAATATCTGGGGTCACACAGATCATCCTAGCCCCAAACTAAGCAAAGCTTGTACTATGGGTACCAGGCGACGATATACATACTTATATAATTAGATAAATACTTATATACATAGAAAACATCCATGACTCAGAAACAAATATTCGTGCTCATCACACAAATATTTGCACTTACCGTAGCCTAGTTGGTAGTGCTCCTGCCTTCGAAGCTGGTGGTCCTGGGTTAAGGTCCCGGTAAGTGCAAATATTTGTGTGATGGGCACGAATATTTGTTTCTGAGTCATGGATGTTTTCTATGTATTTAAGTATTTATCTATCTATATAAGTATGTATATTGTCGCCTGGTACCCATAGTACAAGCTTTGCTTAGTTTGGGGCTAGGATGATCTGTGTGACATTGTCCCTATATATTATTATTATTAATATCATGTTTAATATAGGTAATTTTTTATTCCAAAATAAGTAAAAGTACGGAAATTATTGTCATATTAACACTGTACAGTCAAAACAAATTGAAATGGATCGTAAGTCAAAGTAATAAGACTTTTAAAATCGCAGTTTTAGTTCAATTCATACAAATTCCATCGTTCAATACAAAATAAAGAAAAATGAACTTTATTCCAAGAAACTAATTTAGTAATTAACAATGCATAAACATGTTAAATTAAAAATTCGGAGTATGTATTATGATAACAACATAATATTCTAATTGGGGTGTTTGAGGGTGTGCGTTAATTACGTTACATGTTGTATAGTGCGCGCTTGATAAAGCTTATTTATGTATATTCTTACCATATATCGGTGGATGGTTATGCTCATTATTACACTTAACTATTTCTTCACCAATAGTGAACAAGACTGCACTACATCCCTTCATTACATTAGTACCGCACCACCATCTTGTTTTCCCGCCATTTGTCCTTTGTTTATAGAATTTATAACCATTTAACGATATAATCGCCGCTCCACGGGATGAAATTGAAAATATTGCACCTGTGATAAAAAGAAAAATTAGGTTTTCAGACAGCTTTAAAATGAATTGTATAAATTTTGGCGCGGGTGGGGATCGAACCCACGACCACGGGGTATCCGGCCCCATGCTCGTTAACCGCTCCGCCACCGCACCGTGGTGCTGACACTTCGAATTTATACAATCCATTCGATATTTCATAACGCAGGACAAACAGACATTTTCATGCTCACAAATATTTGTCCTGGGCGGGAATCGAACCCGCGACCTGCGGCGTGAAAAGCAAGCATTTACCAACCACGCCAACTGGCCCATCACAATACTAGTTGTTTAGCGAAGCTAACTAAATTAAGCACTGGGCTACACGTGGGCTATATATTCTAGCTTTCTGCTATTTTAACCTTTATTTTTTTTCCCGTAAGAGATTTTTTTTTTTATTGGAGATAGCAGCAATTTTGTATATTTCTGCCTCATAAGCTTTGAGCTAAGCGTAGACAAGTAAGTTATTGAGATCGAGTAGTTTACATATATAACTAATACCGTTATTTATATATATATCATAACTTTAGGGTATTTATAAGATCATACAAATAATTCAGCTGGCATATGATTTATCTATATGTATAAGTATATTTTTACAAAAGTAGTAAAATAAATAAATAAATCATTTATTTGGAACAAAAACCATTACATTATATTTTAACCCACCAAACTGTGTAACAGTTTGTCGGCGGGTTTAGCGCTCGTTACATTAACAATGTATATCAGTTATATGGATTCCATAATACAAGCTGTGATAAGGTTGGGATCGGATGGGACATTATTCACATGTGTGAATAATGTCCCAGTACATTATTTATAAAAAAAAAATTGTGAATGAAATTTTTAAATGTTCAATTTTCATACAAAATATTGAACAAAGTCATGACTACTAATGTAAAACACCCTTAAGTGATATATAACAGCATCGCATTTTCTCACCTTTATATTTTTACTAAAGATAGAAGAAAAGAAAAGAGAAATATATTATTATGTAGTATATCAGTTATCTGGTACCCATATTACACGCTGTGATAAGGTTGGGATCAGATGGAAATGTGTGAATAATGTCCCAGTATATTATTTATAAAATAAAAAAAATTGTGAATGAAATTTTTTTATTTTCAATTTTCATACAAAATATTGAACCAAGTCATGACTACTTATGTAAAACACCCTTACGTGATATATAACAGCATCGCATTTTCTCACCTTTATAATAATTTTTGGCCATAGCGGCGACTTGTTTAAATGGAGATTAGCCATCTGCGCGGGATATACAACATTTAACTTAATTAACGCACACCCTTCGAACGTTCGAACGTTCATAGTAATATCTGGGGTCACACAGATCATCCTAGCCCCAAACTAAGCAAAGCTTGTACTATGGGTACCAGGCGACGATATACATACTTATATAGATAGATAAATACTTATATACATAGAAAACATCCATGACTCAGAAACAAATATTCGTGCTCATCACACAAATATTTGCACTTACCGTAGCCTAGTTGGTAGTGCTCCTGCCTACGAAGCTGGTGGTCCTGGGTTCGAATTCCAGTAAGTGCAAATATTTGTGTGATGAGCACGAATATTTGTTTCTGAGTCATGGATTTTTCTATGTATTTAAGTATTTATCTATCTATATAAGTATGTACATTGTCGCCTGGTACCCATAGTACAAGCTTTGCTTAGTTTGGGGCTAGGATGATCTGTGTGACATTGTCCCTATATATTATTATTATTAATATCATGTTTAATATAGGTAATTTTTTATTCCAAAATAAGTAAAAGTACGGAAATTATTGTCATATTAACACTGTACAGTCTAAACAAATTGAAATGTATCGTAACTCAAAGTAATAAGACTTTTAAAATCGCAGTTTTAGTTCAATTCATACAAATTCCATCGTTCAATACAAAATAAAGAAAATTAAACTTTATTCCAAGAAACTAATTAGTAATTAACAATGCATAAACATGTTAAATGAAAAATTCGGAGTAGATAGATAGATAGATACACTTTATTGCACAAACTATAAAAAACATTTTACAAAAAAAAAACTTAATATTTAAATAATGTACAATTGGCGGTCTTATCGCATAATAGCGATTTCTTCCAGACAACCGTAGTATGTATTATGATAACAACATAATATTCTAATTGGGGTGTTTGAGGGTGTGCGTTAATTACGTTACATGTTGTATAGTGCGCGGTTGATAAAGCTTATTTATGTATATTCTTACCATATATCGGTGGATGGTTATGCTCATTATTACACTTAACTATTGTTTCACCAATAGTGAACAAGACTGCACTACATCCCTTCATTACATTAGTACCGCACCACCATCTTGTTTTCCCGCCATATGTCCTTTGCTTATAGAATTTATAACCATTTAACGATATAATCGCCGCTCCACGGGATGAAATTGAAAAAATCGCACCTGTGATAAAAAGTAAAATTAGTTGAATTTTAAAGTTGAATTAATTAAAATGAATTGTATAAATTTTAGCGCGGGTGGGAATCGAACCCACGACCACGGGGTATCCGGCCCCATGTGCGTTAATCGCTCCGCCACCGCACCGTGGTACTGACACTTCGAATTTATACAATCCATTCGATATTTCATAACGCAGGACAAACAGACATTTTCATGCTCACAAATATTTGTCCTGGGCGGGAATCGAACCCGCGACCTGCGGCGTGAAAAGCAAGCATTTACCAACCACGCCAACTGGCCCATCACAATACTAGTTGTTTAGCGAAGCTAACTAAATTAAGCACTGGGCTACACGTGGGCTATATATTCTAGCTTTCTGCTATTTTAACCTTTATTTTTTTTCCCGTAAGAGATTTTTTTTATTTATTGGAGATAGCAGCAATTTTGTATATTTCTGCCTCATAAGCTTTGAGCTAAGCGTAGACAAGTCAGTTATTGAGATCGAGTAGTTTACATATATAACTGATACCGTTATTTATATATATATCATAACTTTAGGGTATTTATAAGATCATACAAATAATTCAGCTGGCATATGAATTATCTATATGTATAAGTATATTTTTACAAAAGTAGTAAAATAAATAAATTAATCATTTATTTGGAACAAAAACCATTACATTATATTTTAACCCACCAAACTATGTAACAGTTTGTCGGCGGGTTTAGCGCTCGTTACATTAACATAGTATATCAGTTATGGATTACGTTATGGATTCCATAATACAAGCTGTGATAAGGTTGGGATCGGATGGGACATTGATGGGACTGGGACTGGGACATTATTCACACATGTGAATAATGTCCCAGTACATTATTTATAACAAAAAAAATTGTGAATGAAATTTTTAAATGTTCAATTTTCATACAAAATATTGAACAAAGTCATGACTACTAATGTAAAACACCCTTAAGTGATATATAACAGCATCGCATTTTCTCACCTTTATATTTTTACTAAAGATAGAAGAAAAGAAAAGAGAAATATAATAGGTCTTTACCTATGAAATTGCCGTTTTGTATGAAAAAATTTAAACGAATTTTTTTCATGAATTTTTTTATTTGTATTAATCGAAGTAATCACCCATGCAATCAATGCATCTTTGCCATCGCAGTGGCAGTTTATTGATGCCCTTCTTAAAGAAATCAGCTGGACGGGAGGCAACAAATTCTTCAAAGGCATTTTGTACTGCCTCTCGGGTATTGAATTTTTTTCCCGCCAAGAAGTTATCCAAATTCTGGAAAAAGTAGTAGTCTGTAGGCGCAAGGTCTGGTGAGTAGGGCGGATGACGGAGAGCTTCCAACCCCAGTTCTTGCAACTTGGAGACCGTCTGCTGTGCAGTATGAGGTCGCGCGTTGTCGTGCAGGAGCAGCGGAGACGAGCGATTGACCAATGCTGGTTGGAGATGCGCCAGCTTCTCCATCATTGTGCTCAGTTCTTCACAGTACACATCTGCAGTAATGCTCACCCCGTTTGGTAAGAAGCTGTGATGAATCACACCGGCGCTAGACCACCAAACAGTGACCATCACTTTTCTAGGGGTAAGTTTTCGTTTAGGGCATTGTTTAGGTGCTGAACCAGGATCCAACCAACTTGCTGAGCGCTTGCGGTTATCAAACAGAATCCATTTTTCATCGCAGGTAACAATGCGGTTCAAAATTCCTTCATTTGTGTGTCTGTTGAGCAGTGCAAGGCACGTCTCGACGCGTACTTCGCGCTGGCGATCATTGAGTTCGTGGGGCACCCATTTGTCAAGCTTTTTTACCTTGCCAATTTGACGCAAATGGACCAATATTGTTTTGACGCTAACGTCGAAAGCTGCTGCTAATTCAGCCGTAGATTGTGTATCATCAGCTTCCACAACCGCCTTTAATTCGTCATTGTCGACCAAAGTCTTCGGACGACCGCGAGGTTCATTTTTCAGGTCGAAATTTCCAGAACGGAAGCGAGCAAACCAATAACAGGTGGTGCGTTGGTTTGTAGTGTTAGCTCCGTAAACGTCGTTGATGTTGCGTGCCGCTTGTGCCGCGTTGCTGCCACGACGGTACTCATATTCCATAATTACTCGAATTTTTAACGTATCCATGATGACGAAAAAGATTGAAATGCGATGAAAATGTAACACTAATCAATAAAGAAATGACTACTTTTGGAAAAAAGAATCCATGTTTTTAAAATAAAATTAATTTGAAATTAGAATTCTTAGCCAAACAAAAATTATTTTGATTTGAAATGGCCAGTACTGCAGAACGGCAATTTCATAGGTAAAGACCTAATATTATTATGTAGTATATCAGTTATCTGGTTTCCATAATACAAGTTGTGATAAGGTTGGGATCAGATGGAAATGTGTGAATAATGTCCCGATACATTATTTATAAAATAAAAAAAAATTGTGAATGAAATTTTTTATTTTCATACAAAATATTGAACAAAGTCATGACTACTAATGTAAAACACCCTTACGTGATATATAACAGCATCGCATTTTCTCACCTTTTTAATAATTTTTGGCCATAGCGGCGACTTGTCTAAATGGAGATTAGCCATCTGCGCGGGATATACAACATGTAACTTAATTAACGCACACCCTGAAAATAGTTTGTTCAGAATCGTTTACCGAATCGATTTATATCATTTTTAATATAGGTAATTTTTTATTTCAAAATAATTAAAACTACGGAAATTATTGTCATATTAACCCTGTACAGTCTAAACAAATTGAAACGGATCGTAAGTCAAAGTAATAAGACTTTTAAAATCGCAGTTTTAGTTCAATTCATACAAATTCCATCGTTCATTACAAAATAAAGAAAAATGAACTTTATTCCAAGAAACTAATTTAGTAATTAACAATGCATAAACATGTTAAATAAAAAATTCGGAGTAGATAGATAGATAGATAGATAGATAGATACACTTTATTGCACAAACTATAAAAAACATTTTACAAAAAAAAAACTTAATATTTAAATAATGTACAATTGGCGGTCTTATCGCATTATGATAACACACACATATTATGATAACAACATAATATTCTAATTGGGGTGTTTGAGGGTGTGCGTTAATTACGTTACATGTTGTATAGAGAGAGCTTGCTAAAGCTTATTTATTTATATTCTTACCATAGACCGGTGGATGGTTATGCTCATTATTACACTTAACTATTTCTTCACCAATAGTGAACAAGACTGCACTACATCCCTTCATTACATTAGTACCGCACCACCATCTTGTTTTCCCGCCATTTGTCCTTTGTTTATAGAATTTATAACCATTTAACGATATAATCGGCGCTCCACGGGATGAAATTGAAAATATCGCACCTGTGATAAAAAGAAAAATTAGTTTTTCAGACAGCTTTAAAATGAATTGTGTAAATTTAAGCGCGGATGGGAATCGAACCCACGACCACGGGGTATCCGGCCCCATGTGCGTTAACCGCTCCGCCACCGCACCGTGGTACTGACACTTCGAATTTATACAATCCATTCGATATTTCATAACGCATTTAAATTAATAATAAATAGGCAAAAATTTCAATAAAAATTAAAAAAATTAATATCTTGGTACACGCGGCTACATATCAACCTTTCATTTGCTGAACTCTCGTTCTATGAAAATCCTATACAACGCGGGATCAGCTTATACTGGAAATGTATAGCTTGATATGTAGCTGTGTCTACAAGTAAAATTGCCATCAGATCCCAAACTAGGTGGAGCCTCTTCTATGGTAACCCGACAACTTAAAAACATACTTATATATTTCTAAATGCTTACATATTATAGATGAACTACACTCAGACGCAGAACAATAAACCATTTTCTTCACACAAAGATTTGATAAGAGTCTGTCCGTGCTTCGGAGGGCACGTTAAACTGTCGGCCCCGATTATCCCCATTAGGCAACAGTCCCTAAGCCATGTCAGAGGCCAACTGGGCAGCTTGAGGCACTCTGTAACTAGGGTAACCACTGCCCACACGATAAGTAAGCAGAATTTTATATAAGAACTATACTTTATATAACAACTTACTATTCTTTCTATTTTCATCACTAAAAGGGGAGTGCGGGGCCTTAATGCACAATTAAGACATTTAAACCACGGACAATTTGACCGATACATAATTATATTTCGACACTTTCTCTATGGAATTGTATCTGGCAATAGAGAGAGAGTCCGTCAACGTGTGGCGCAGCGGCTAAGGCCACGCGGGACACCTATTTGTGTGACCCATAAATAGTTGTTCTGAGTCTGGATGTAATTTGTGTCCATCTATTATATGTTTATAAGGTACCCCGCGACACAGGGATTAGATTAGACACAGGGGTTGTCTGAATAAAAAATATCGTTGTACACACAACACTGGGACACATTTAACTAGGGCCGGCGTTGTAGTTAAAAAAATCTGCTCTTAGTAACTCCATAGGTGGGGAGGTACTCTATGATCTAGCGGTAACTTAACCGTAAGTAGTAGTAAGCGCTGAGTTCAAAGCCCGAGTCACGCAAAACAGGTATTTGAAAGTTTTCTGATAAGAAATAATTTAGTAGCAGTCTGGAGTATGGATGTTGCTGTTATTACACCAACGTGCCTCGGGGACCACGTAAAGCTGTCGCTACTGCACGGATCTCGGATGACCGGCCTGTTGGCGTGGTTGATAGATACGCCTTTCACGCCGCAGGTCGGCCCGCCGTCCCATAAGACAAAGGATTAGAGAGCTGAGAGATTCTGTCCGTAATTAATGGGTTATTGTATATAGGTACTTACAAACTAAGGTTCTTCTGCTTTTTAAATATTTTATTACAAAATTAAAAACTTAATCATAAACAACACATTTGGTATCAACTCTCAATTAGAAATCTAAGGTCAATAAACGTTATATATCACAATATGATGTAAATGTTATACGACGTGTTAGATAAATAGCGTTTAATATTGTATGTAACAGGCATCCGGCACGTTCCCCGTTTTTCAAGTGACCTCTCAGGGTTGATCTGGCTATCCATATGGCTAATAAATAGTTATCTTCACGGTTTCACTATGTTTAACCAACGAGTCAATCCCACACAAACTCTCTACATACATAAACCATATTAGCCGAAAGATGTCCACAGTTGGACATAGGGCTTCACCAAAGATCTCCAAATTGCTGATCTTTCTACCCGCATCCAGCAGCTTCCGTCAACTCTCAACAAGATCATCGGTCCATCTTGTAAGGGGCCTCTGCCCACCCTGCGTTTTGCGGATAGTGATCGCCACTCAAGAAACTTTCTGGCCCAGTTGTCAGTTCTACAAGCTGTATGCCCAACCCACTGCTACTTGGTTCGCCTGCAGATTTTGTCATTTCTGATTCGTCTGCAGGAAAACTCCGAGCATGACATATGGTTATGAATGGCCGAAGTCACCCAAAAACCAATGGAGAGCTATTGGTCTTTGGGTAACCTCAACCTCTCTCATCAGGCCCATAGTAAGTGACCACTCTTCCGTAAGGGAAACTCCGAGCATAACCTATGCTTATGCTCGGAGTTGCGAGGTCGAATCAGAAATGACAAAATCTGCAGGCGAACCAAAGTAACCGAGAATATAAGCAAGAATTGCTAAGCTCCAGTGGCAGTGGGCTGGGCACATAGCTCGTAAAACCCATCCCATAGTAAGTGACCACGTCTCTTCCGTATGTCATCACACTAGGTCCTTAAATATAAAGCGCTATTCATTTCCACTTTGTATATAACTAGGCGTAGTAATGTTATAATCACCATCGTCATCATCATAACAAATAGTAATGTTAAGAGAAGTTTCTTATTCTAAATTTTATTTTTTCGATCGCTTAGACATTTTTAAAAGGTCAGGATGTCGGGTCAAGAACGTTCTTAGCCAATCTACACCAGCAAGACCAACTTTCTGGTTGAAGGTATGTTTTATATTGCGCTTTTCGCAAAAAACATAAGCTTGTCTGCGAATGAGTTTAGTTGTCACGGACATACCACTTTTGGCACATCCCAATATTTTTTTAACCAATTCCTTCTCCTGTTCTTTATCTAAAACTGCACGTCTTCCTAAACGTTTGTCAAAGGACCCCTTTCTCAAGTGTCCCGATAGAGTTTGTTTTGGAATGCCATAGTGATCTGCAGCAGCAGATATATTCATCTCCTTTCGTTTTACTGCTGCCATAGCTGCGCGTAGAGTTTCTTCCGACCAGTTTCCCTTAGTACGTCTTGATGGGACAATAAGTATAGCTGTAAAATGGAAGTCCATGAATGTCTTTATCCTCAGAATAGTTTATCAGAGTTCCTCATATCAAGATAATACATTAAGAACCCTCGATAAATTTATTTGATTGGCTATGAAAGGCTACTTACAATAGAATATCAAAAATATACTAGGTGAATGATAATATATGGAAGACGGCTTTTTCAAGAAAATCTCCAAGATTAGAATATAATGTATGTCTTTCTGCGGCTATGCGGGACATATTATAGTGCACATACATATGTTTGCGCAAACTCAGGTGCACTTCATATTCTCCTGATAGCAACTACCGGATAGAGATCAGGTTACTTGATATGGGTTTAAATCATCACCAACTTTCCGACTAAATGTCGTTCTGATTCTGAGATGTTTTCTTGAAAGAAAAATCCCGACATAATTTTTGGCCTGATCCGGCATTTGAACCCAGGAGCTACCATTAGACCAACGAGGCAGTCAAAACGAGGTAATTATGAATTCAATGAATTTACGTCTTTAACATTAAATATCATAATGTTGGACTATTATATACCTATTCGTATAAGTAATCCTGAGTGGAATAAACTGTATATACCTATGAGATACCTATACTAGATATCTAAAATAAATGACAACAAATTCAGGGATCTATTTTAGATAATAATAAAACTACCTTATTTTATTTAGAAACTGTTTTTTCTCATTACTAAACATATTTACTAAGCGAGATTTTTACATCGATCTATTTCACTTAATAAAAATCTTAAACTTTATTCCAACAGAACGGAATTACTAAATCGTACAATTGGACAATATAAGTGTAATTAAATTTAAATTAGAAGCACAAAAAAATTATGTATTTGCTGCACCCTGGCAGGGTTCATTTTTATTATTAACTCTTTATTGTACACCAACAAATTTATCATGACAAGAACAATACACATTAGAGAGATCAGTACAAATGGCGGTCTTATCACTAAAATGTGATCTCTTCCAGACAACCACCTACTTAGGAAATAGGAGAAAGGATACAGTTACGGGTAGTTGCCCGTGTACAGAGCGTTTTAATAAAGGGTTCATTTTTGTTACTTACTTTTATATTTAAACACATATTTGTACACATGAAAGCCATAAAGAACTTGAACTTGAACGTATCGTATCATAAATAACGGCGTCAGTACTACGCTCGACCACTCTACAGTTTTTTTCTTATTAATATGACGTTTAAAATTGGCCTAGGAGACTTTCATTACTTCACCGGACTATCCACTCAACAGTATCAACATTCGAATAGAGAACAATCCTTATTTTTAAGTACAAACTACGTTCTTATTTTTAAGTAGATACAGCTTAGTCAATTACATTGTGGTGAGAATATTTTTTAGATTTTTATAAAATACTTTAATTCAAGATACTTTATCATATCGTATAGTTTCACTCTCTACGGATTTAATTATTCTTTTCCTAGACTATTCATAGTAATCTCACAAAGATTCAGAACATTTTTGTTTACATCAATTAAATATATTTTAAAAGTTCAGGATGTCTATTCAAAAACATTTTAAGCCAATCTTTGCCCGCAAGGCCAAGCTGTTTATTGAAGTTGTGTTTCAAATTTCGTTCCTCACAAAAGTGGAACGCTTGTCTGCGAATGAATTTACGAGTGACAAGGTTTTCAATGTTAGTGAAGCCCAGTATTCTTGCAACAAGTTCCTCTTCCTCATTATTGTTTAATACAGAACGTCGCCCTAAGCATTTCACAGTGCTTCCTGATTTCAAGTGCTCCCGGAGAGTGGTTTGTGGAATGCTATAGTATCGGGATGCAGCAAGTTTTGATAATTCTCCGGATCTAACGGCTTCCATGGCTCTGCATAGATTCTCTTCAGTCCAAATTGCTCTCTTTGAAAACTCTTCAAGCAATACTGCAAGAAAAAATATATGTTGTAATACTATTCATGTTCCGACTATTTATTATTTTATACTTTAAGAAAAAAAAATCACAATAGACTTAACTCTACTTATTATAAATGTGAAAGTGATTATGGATGTATGGATGTTTGTTAATCTTTCACGCAAAAATTACGGGACAGATTTTGATGAAACTTATATCCGAATAACACATAGACTGAAATTTATAAAGTTTAACGCGGGTGAAACAGCGGCGTAGAGCTATTCACGCATAAACTGAATAAAATAAATTCCAATTCATTATTTATTGAATCAAAAACACTACAAAATAAGCTATTGGATTGAACCTATGTTTGAGCTCTTCTTACGAAAGGTATAACAAAATAAAAAATATTATCATGACTATTTATATATTTAAAAAACGCATTATTACAAAAGATGTTAGGGGTAATATTATTTCAGAAATTTCAACCAAGAAAATTAATGTATAAAATATTTATATAAATCAAGCTTTAGTTTATGGTACACACGGCTACACATCAAGCGATACATTTCCAGTCCAAGCTGGTCTCGCGTTGTATAGGATTTCCAAACAACGACAGGTCAGCTTATTTTGGAAATGTATAGCTTGATATGTAGCCGTTTGTACATACAAAATGTAAAGTTTTTAATAACAATCTACAATGAACCACAATATATTAACCACACCACTTTGATGAATGGTTATCTACCACTGAGCGTTTTACAAGAAAAACGCACGACCACTCTGTAGAATCAATTAACTACGGATATACTATATCCGCAGTTAATTGATTCTACAGAGTACTACATAATACAATAAAACCACATCCAATTTCAACGTATTTCATATGAGCGAGAACCTACTCTATTAATCTCTATATATGAGATTAATAGAGTGAATAAAAATTATAAATTGCGGCTAAAATTACTTTTTAACCCAAATCTAAAAAAGAAAATTCTTATCATATAATCCTTCATTACCGGAATCACAATGCACTAGCAAAAACAAAGACCTGTTCTGTAAGGTAGCAGTACTTGTCCAGGAAGGACATTTAACCAACGGTTCACAAATAAAAAAAAATTGGTGTGCTTTAGACCACACGACTGAAATAAAACTTAGATAAACGAAACGTAACTGGCAATGAGAGAAAGAGAGAAAGAAAATGTGTGTTCGCATCTCTCTCTTTTGCCCCTGCAGCAATATACGAAACGTATATATATATCTCTCTCTCTCTCTCTCTTTCTATCTTCACTAACTTATCATCATCAACATCCTCATATCCGCCGACTGACGACTTTGCTGAACAAAGGCCTCCCCCAAAGAATTTCACAATTACCGGTCTTGCGCTATATGCATCCAGCGACTTCCAGCGCCCCTCACAAGATCATCGGTCCATCTTGTAGGGGGCCTGCTCACGCTGCGTCTTCTGGTTCGTGGTCACCACTCGAGAACCTTTCTGCCTCAGCGGCCGTTGGTTCTACGAGCTATGTGCCTTGTCCACTGCCACTTTAGCTTGGCAATTCTTCGGGTTATGTCGGGTTATTTTGGTTCGCCTGCGGATCTCAGCATTTCTTTTTTTTTCATTCGATCTCACAAGGTAACTCCAAGCATATCCCTTTCCATTGCTCTTTGACCGTGAGCCGTCTGATAAGGCCTCATATATCACTAACTTATATCTCCCTCTCAACTACCGTTCGCCTCGCTCGATCACACTTTTCGTGATACTCTCGTCACACATCCACCAGCTTACACCTCAAGTCAAGCGTGCGTAAAGAAGATTTACAAAAATGGAGGATGGACATGATCGTTGTTGTATGAAATGATTTCATCAGCATAGGTGTATATAACTGCTTTACAGCCTTTCTTATTGTAACCGCAATACCACCTGGTCTTCAGACCTTGATTCAGGCGTTTATAGTACCTTTGCCCTTCGTAGAAAAGCACACGAGAGCCTCGTGATGTAGTTATGAATTTTAGACCTGAAAACACAAGTAAGACAACTTACAATTTCAAATTATATACAGATAATGCCAGCACATCAAGCTACTTCAATCTGTCAAATTCCCCCATTTGAAAGTGATCCTTACGCTTTTGTGATAAAGCTGAAAATCTATAAAAGAAATTTGACAGATTGGAGTAGCTGGATGTGCTGCCGTCTGTACATATATTATACGTACGGGAAACCATTTCGGCTTTAAGAGCTACCAAATACGGATCAAAATGGAATGAAACAAAAATTGCAAGTAAATCAAACATTTTTATGGCAAATCTAAGACAAAAAAGTCTCCAAATTGCACTGCGAATTATGCATGCTATAAATTTTAATTCGAGATTTTTTATATTTAAACATTTTCAGAGAGACTTTATATAAGATAAGAATAGAAGTTGAATCGATCAAGTTTTGGGATCAATCAAGTAAATTAAAATATAGTATAAGTAGATATATATATTATACATTGATCGCAAACTATGATTCAACTTCTTTATCTCAATAAAAGAAATATAACATAAAGTGTGTGACGTGTACGTGTGAATTTGTATCCCGGGTTCGATTCCCGTACAGGAAAACGAAACCAATTAGTTGTATCAAATTGATCATTTATCGCCATTAGTTTGGGGAAGTAAATTGCTCAAGCATTGTTCTTCTCGATCTGTGCCTGATCGCTTCCTGTTAGCCAAAGGAGTCAGGGCAGCTCAAGCTACCTAGACAAGATATAAAGATTACAAAATAAGTAACCAGTGCCTAGGGCATCCCCTTTGGGTTGAAACGTCACTTTAGGACGGTTACTATCGTTGAGATTAGTTTGGGGAACTACGAGGTAAACGCATCTAATTAGTCGAATGTCCATTTGATGACAGACAGACTTAGAACGAGGTTTCATTCACATTACATACAGTGTACAGAAATCCCATTTTTATCATTTTTTTTTGTTTTAGTAGTTGCTAATTTATCTAAAATTTCGGGATTCCGCTTCAAGAATAGTTTTAACCAGTCTTCACCAGCAAGGCCGGTATTCCTATTGAAGTTGTGTTTGATATTATGTTTTTTGCAGTAAACGTATGCTGCTCTACGAATGAGTTTAGGTGTCAAGGTGTCCTCTTTATGGCTATTGATGATAACTCTGATAAGATCCTGTTCTTGACTTAGTAATGCACGGCGTCCGGTCCGTTTCTCCATGCTTCCAGATTTCAAGTGATCCCTTAGTGTCATTCTAGGAATCTTATAACGTCTTGATGCAGCTTGCTGTGTCATGGTCCCTAGTTCTATGGCTTTCATGGCAGCTCGCAGGTTTTCTTCGAGCCACAGCCCTCGCCTTGGACGCTTGGCAACCGGACATAAGTCTGTCGTAATAAAAAGCAAATAAGTTCCACACGTTTAGTATCAAAGTTATACAAACAGCGTACAATGCTCTTCTACTCGGGTATATGATGCTAAGACGCATGAAGAGATAGAGAGACAAAGAAAGAGATAGTCGTATGGAGGGGACAGATTTTTTTTTTGTTTATGTATAATAGCAAGGTAAACCAGCAAGAGGATCACCTGATGGTAAGTAATCGCCGCCGCCTATGGACACTTGCAACACCAGCGGGGCTACAAGTACGTTGCCGGCCCTTGAGTAAGGAATAGTCCCCTTACATATTGTTTTCTACAGTCAGCTCCTCTGCAAGCTTCGTTAAGGAACTTTTAAACTATTAAACTGCTAAAATTATAAAGAAAAGTAGACCGGTGAGCGGTTACTATTAGGAACGGTCGTCTTTCATCATGGACACTTAGGATAAGTGAACTGGTATGTATTTTTCATATCTTTTTTGTGATATTTTAAATAACGCACTTAATAAGAGAACCAAAAAAATAATAAATACTTATTAGACTAGATAGACATTGTTAATACATAAAATAGTGCCATAATATCAACTGTGATAAATAATAGTTATTATTTATTTTTAGTATATATTTTGTTGTTGTTTTCTTGTATATTAAGACTTTTATCCCGCAGTCAAACCAACTGATCGGTTTTGTGGGGTATTTTCCTGTATTTGTGTGTGAATATTAAGAAAACAATAAATATATAAATAATGAATGGAGGGGTGGCGTCTTCTACTACAGGCATCCATATGCCTAAAAGGAGACGACACATTTATTTTTGTATAAAATATCTGTATAATTGTGCAATAAAAAAGTATATATTTGTTATTTATATAAATAATTCTGAGTCGCAATTCCGCCGGAGATAAATATGACATATTGTTGTAGGACTAGAATAAATGTACTCGTATTTGTCTATAGCAATAATTACTGTTTTAAAACATAGAACCAACTGCAATGCTACCTTACAATAACCGGTTTGAACAAAAATTACATGGAACCATTATAGAAAGCATCTCTCATCGATAAGATAATATTACTTATTAGGAATTAAGAAAAAAACATAAATAGAAGAAAAACGAATAGTCAATTGGACCCTTTTTGGAAATCTGTTGCCAACAATTATAATTTAAAACATAAATCATCAATTTCAGAAATAACCCAATTTTATTAACAGCCATTTTTTTGAATTGAAGATCTAAAATCAACTATCTGGGTAAGTAGCGCTTTTCCTCCAAGATTAATGCTTTGTACATAATATGTCTATAAATTAAAAAAAAATAATAAAATTGAAAGAATGAAAAGGAAAAATGGCATGTAAAGTATACGAACCCGCACTAAGCCAATGGGGAGGACTTTGAGGAGGCCCTTAGCCTGCAGGGGGACAGTAATCTACATAATCCAAGGCATAACAATGAAAAACTGTTCAATAACAAGCTAGGGCGTTTAGAGTCGACAAACATTAACATGGCCAATAAGGGTCATTACAAAGACCCTAAAATTACCAAATTATTTATTATTGTCCTCCTAGCCGAATTTCATACACGGCAGCCAGTCGGAATAGAGATTAGCCATCGGCGCAGGACATATTATAGTGCTCAAGTGTGTGCGCAAACACAGGAGCACTTTCTATTCCATCACTCTCATGATACTATGGGACACCTAGCGACACGACCGGAAAGAGGTCAGGCACAAGACCGACAGTGCTACGTGCTCTCCGTGGGTATAATAACGCCAACTCCCAGACTTCGGGCTAATGCTGACAAATTTTTCTTTTTTCAGAAAATTCTAAACCAAAATCACTTTCGGCCCGACCCGGGATTTGAACCCAGGACCTCGTTCTCTGCGGGTGAACACGCTACCGTTACCAAAAAAACCCTACAGCACTTAATAAAGGACTGCCGATTTGTGAGAGGTTATATTGGTGCTCGTAGTCTCTGGTTATGTAGCGCGAAGTCAATATCTGGATAGGGCGTCACTCAGCATAGATACTTAGTTTGGGGAGGGGTGGGGGAGGCATTCGGTCCTCCCCTCCCCGGGTGAGAGTCTCGCGGACGCTCCGTGTACAGCGGGGGTACTGGCGAGATCGTTCACGAGTACCCAGAGCCCACGCTACAAGCACTGTGAGGCTGGCTACCGTGGCAGTTCAACCACGTAAAAAAAAATAGATACTTAATTTAATTCGATTGCTACTACAGCACTTTATAATTAGCAGAATACTGAGAGGATACATACTGCTACTCATAGTATCTGACTTGAAGGTAGTAAGCTATCACGTTAGCGCGTTTGGGATGGAGGACCCTACAATTGCCTATACGGGCCAATGGAAATACCAATACAAGAGCCAATATCAATAAGTTAATAATAAAGACCAGAACATAAAACAATTATATATATATATATATATTTTTATTATTCGTCCAAATCTAAATTATCATTTTTTTGGAACTTTTAATACATTGCCATTTGATCCTAACCTAAGTATAGCTTGTACTAAGACAACCACACAGCTGATACAATATTTCTAAATGCATAATATTATAGATAAATTACACCCAGACACAGAACAAGTAATCGACCTCACCAACAACTTATGGTTTAACAGACAGGTTTGACGACAGACAGAATGGGGTTACATAAAACCCATTCTAACAAATTTTAGTACTTTGCCAAGATATCTAAAATTTCGGGATTGCGCTTCAGGAATAGTTTTAACCAGTATTTACCAGCAAGGCCGGTATTCCTATTGAAGTTGTGTTTGATATTATGTTTTTTGCAGTAAACATATGCAGCTCTACGAATAAGTATAGGTGTCAAGGTGTCCTCTTTATGGCAATTTATGATAACTCTGATAAGATCCTTTTCCTGTTCTTGATTTAGTAATGCACGGCGTCCGGTCCGTTTCTCCATGCTTCCAGATTTCAAGTGATCCCTTAGTGTTCTTCTAGGAATCTTATAATGTTTTGCTGCAGCATTCTGTGTCATGTTCCTAAGTTCTACGGCTTTCATGGCAGCTCGGAGGTTTTCTTCAAGCCACAGGCCTCGCTTTGGTAGCATGGCAACCGTACATAAGTCTGAAGTAATAAAGAAGCAAATAAGTTCCACACGTTTAGTATCAAAGTTATAAAACCAGCCGCGCACAATGTTCTTCTACTTTATTAAGACAAATGAAGAGATAGAGAGACTAAGAGAGAAAGTCACATAGAGTGGCCACAGTGTTTCTTTTTTTTTAAAGCAAGGAAAACGAGCAAGCGGCTCACCTGATGGTAAGTAGTCACCGCCGCCCATTGACATCTGCCACATCAGAGAGGCTGCAAGCAATAATTACTGTTTTAAAACATAGAACCCACTGCAATACTACCTTATAATAAATAACCGGTTCAAATAAAATTTGCATGAAAGCATTATAGAAAGCATCTCTCATCGATAAGAGAATTACAGGAATTCAGAAACAAACAAAAATAGAAAAAAAAAAGTATAATTAATTCGACAGCCTCAAATAAACCTAAACCGGCGAGATTGTATGAAGAATATAATGCCAGTAATCGAGGCAAAAGTGTTGTGCAAAGATCGTGACAAATGGAAATCCGTTGTCTCTGCCTACCCCTCTGAGAAACAGGCGTGAGTCTATGTATGTAAGAATTTATGTAAAAAACAAATCTTCACTTTCAGAAATAGAACAATTTTATTAACAAGCATATTTAAATATCAACAAATTTATCCGTCTAAAATCAACTTCCTGGTAGATAGCGCTTCTACTCCACTATTAATGTTATACCTTGTACAGACACCAGCACATCCAGCTACCCCAATCTGTCAAATTTCTTTTATAGATTTTCAACTTTATAGCTTAAGCATAAGGTTCACTTTCAATTGGGAAAATTTAACAGATTAAGGTAGCTTGATGTGCTGGCGTCTGTTCATAATATGTCCATAAATTTATACAAATAATAAAATTTAAAGGATACGCATAGAACATTTGGTAGAAAAAAATCTACTTTTTATAAGAATTTAATTAAATGGATATCACCCCTGTTCTACTGGACAGAAGTACTTGTATTGGGCAAAAAAACGTATTATTTTATTTCAGAAGCTAGCAATATTTTGACAGTAGTCGACAATTTTTATGACATAACTATAACCGAACCATAATATTAAATTTTGACTGCATTTTTCTTGGTCTAACGGCAGCTACAACCTCAGATAACACCATGGGTTCAATTTGCGGGTCGGCATAAAAAGTGATATTGTGGATTTTTCGCAAGAAAAATTCTCAGCCTTAGTCTGGAGTCTGGAATTTGGCGATGGTATTTGATATCCCTGTGCTTCGGGTAGATCGTAACGTCGTATCAGCAGTCGATCGTAGCAGCTAAACTCTGTCTGGTAAGCTAGCCTATCCACTCACGTCTGCACTATTATTGCCTGCTCTGAGACTGGCCACCATGAGCGAAATTCGACCACGAGAATATTTTTATTTAATTCAATCATTTCACAAAATCTCGCTTCTGTATCTTCTGGTGGAAATAAAATACTTTACGGTAGGTGATTATGCATACTACTCGACCTAATGACTACATTATTGTCTATGGTGTACATGAAAGCTTTGCAGCCTTTGCTTCGAGCAGCTCGGCAGTTCCACCTTGTCTTTTGCCCATTACATCGATGTTTGTTGAAGTTATATCCTTTGTAGCAAAGCATGCGACCTCCTCGGTAATTCGTTGAGACTTTAACTTCTGGAAAATTTGGCAATATTAAAGACACACAAATCGAGACAGTCAAGTGGTAAAACCGTTGGGTTTTGGAGTCACTCGTCTCGAGTTCAAAAACCAAAAGCGCGCACGATGAAGGAAAACATCGTGAGGAAACCAACATGCCTGAGAGTTCTCCTGGGGCTCTACCGGCTAAGTCGCCGAACATCGTTTTCGTGAATGGCGTTCAAATAAATAAAGGTTAAATTAAATAAATCGGCTTCAACGTTGACAATCGATTCCGGACCATTTATGACGTCACATGTGGTCATGGAAGCCGATTTAACGATTGATTAAGTCATTTTTAACCTTTATTTATTTGAACACCATTCCCGAAAACGAAGTTCGGCGACTTAGCCGGTAGAGCCCCTGGCCAAAGTTCAATGACCTTAATGGCATGTAAAGTATACGGGCATGTAAAGTATACGGGCCTGCAATATGTCAGCGTGGTGGATTATGAGGAATCCTTTAGCCTGCAGTGGGACAATAATCTGCATCATCAAAGACACTACATTGAAAAACATTACAATAACACACTAGCTCGTAGTTAGAGTTAAAGTCGGTAAAGACCGTAACATGGCCAGAATAAGGGTCTTAGTAGCTGACTTAAATAATTAAAAGTATCACGTTAGCGCGTTGCGAGAAATATAATAGCCTATACATGAGGCAATAAAAAACCCTGAAATAACCAATACAATTACCGATACCAAAAAAATACAAATATAAAGACAGGAAAATAAAACAACTATAATTATTATTAATTATTATTTGTGTAAATCTATATTATTATGTTTCTTTTTAATAAATCTTGGGACTTTTAATACACTGCTATTTGATCTTAATCTAGGTAGAGCCTGTACTATGGCAATCAGACAACTGATGATGTTTTATTTTTTAATATTTATATTGGTCTTTATAATTTAACAAATAATCGTGCTCATAACACAAAGATTTGTTCTGGGTGGGGATCGAACCCACAGCCTCTTGCAGTCAGGATCACTAACCACTAGGCCAGTTACGGTCCAGTTAAAGTTTCAAATTATTAAGTAAATTTACCTTTTATTTCAATATTGATGCTGCCACTGACTTTATCCGCGTTTACCTTTTCTGTATATATATATGGCCTTTGCGTCTGTTACAGACGGTTAACGGCGCATTGTCTGAGAGACATTTCTTTTGGTGGCTAAACAAACCGATGCGAGAGCGACATAGCCTGCCGCATGCCTGTATATATGTATATTATTTTATTCGTAATAATGATTAATGTTCCTTTAAACACTTATACCAAGGTATAATTGAATACTTTCCGTAATTCATCTTTTAATAATCCCACTAATATTATAAATGTTAAGAGGCCTATTACAGTCCACTAGCGCCGCCAATCGAAAAAATGTCATAACTCGTAAATAGAATCAAAAATACAAAATATGTTCTATTATTACTGTGGAAAAGGCAATAACGTAATTGTATAACACCTTATCAACACTTGAAATATAGCTGTTTAGCTAAATCGTGCATTCAAAACATAAACGGCCGTTTTTGTTACAAATGTACGATTTAGCTAAACAGCTATATTTCAAGTGTTGACAATGTGTTATAAAATTACGTTATTGCCTTTTCTACAGTAATAATAGACCACATTTTGTATTTTTGATTCTATTTACGAGTTATGACATTTTTTCGATTGGCGGCGCTAGTGGACTGTAAAAGGCCCCTTAAAATTTGTATGTTTTTTACTCGACCACGCAATAACCTCTGAACGGAAGGCAATATTCTTGAAGAAAGATAAACAGTAAAGAGCGTATGACGGGGAAAGAAGTCTGCGTGATAGATGCTATTTGCCTTGCTAATGATAATATTTAGGCCGCGACGCGAGAATTCTCATTCTCGCTAATCATGCCCGACGTATAGAGATTGTGGCTATGTCACTATAGTACACAGGTACAGTTAATGTCGCATGTACTTGCGTACCCTTCATGCCTCGATACCTTGAAAAATCTCATGATAGCCTCCTCCAGTGCAGTTATAGCACCTCCTTACTGGTCATCATCATCATCATCAGCCGAATGACGTGCACAATGGGACAAAGGCCTCCCCAAATTTGATTTTCAAAATGGAGTTTTGTCCATCATTTGGAGCGATATGCTATAATCGCCACGCTTGGCAATCGCAGTATAATGGTCGTAGTACTTTGAGATACACTGCTGCCCGTTCTCTGAGAGTTATCATGGGATAACTCTCAGAGAACGGCCTCATGGGATGAGATGGCGTGGCGATATTCCATGCCGTCAGCCACACAGCAATCACTGGTCAAGGTGATTTTAATTATAATTAAGTTTGTTGAAACATTGAACCGAATGAAGAAGGTTAACCCCTTACTGCATGATTTTTTTTATGCGAGGTGAATAAAATATATGACTTAGAGAATGGAAAATAAAAATACACAAATAGATTTTCCTTTTTGGTTCACATATTGCATATAACTTTAATTACTAATGACAACAAATCATTACTTTTATCTACGATTATAGGCAATAAACACAGCTAAGTAGTGTGAAACAATAAGAAACATTTTCTTTTTTCATTTAAACATAGGTTAACTTCACATTTCCGACATTGTACGTAAGATCGTCCAGCACAGCCTGGCACTTTACAGCGTTGTCTGTTTTTCCAAACAGGTAAATGATCCATTTTATCTAGACGTACATCTTGTGAAGGCATAATCGAGATTGCACCTCTACTTTTCTTTTCTTGGATTGCGTTCTCCAAAACGTTGGAGGGATGTCCTCTTTTCGCAACTGTGGGCTTATTAGCTCTCTTCGAAGCTTCAGCTACTGCAACTTTAAAGTCAGCTAAAGGTTACCAAGCTTCATTATCATTGAATCTGCGTCTGTATAAAAGCCACGCATTGACAATTGTCATGTTTATTAAGTGAAAAAATATACGATGGTAAAACTTTTTGGATCTAATCAGTATCCTGTAATATCCTAGACAAGCATCTACTATTAGGAAAGTCTTGTAGTATAGTATGAATACCCCCATAAAAACGACGTGGATCCATAGCAAGTCTCTGAAATAAACAAATAACAAAATATATCACGATAATAATAACATATACGAAAACAGATATTGACAAGTCAGACAATATTTATGATATTTCGGAATGATGTGCCAAATATGATCCTAAGGCATAACATTATTCGAAGAATATTTCTGCATAGTGGTTCATATCTGATCCATACTATTAAACAATTTTTTTGCTAGTTTCATACAATAAATGAAATAAAACTTACCTTTCTCACATAAACAAATATATCTTCTACACGTTTTATATTTTTTTGTAATGTTTTAATTAAATTTACTATTTATTTTCAACTTTTTAAAACGTAGTCCGGCGCGTAACTGGTCGTTACCTGTATGTCGAACTTTCAACTGCGATTTAACTTACACGACTGCTCATAGATGGCGCCAAACTAATATTTCGGAAAGAGTAACGTTACATTTTTGGCACAACATGCAGAAAACTTTTAATTATATTTTGTTTTAGGCTATACTAGGAAAAATGTTATTTGGTTCAAAATTCAGTAAGGGGTTAATGTAAGTCAAAAGAATTCAACACATGAATTCAACCTTTCTAGATATTAAATTGCTTTAAGGTAACGGTAACGAACATCACCAGTACATGTCATCCCGGGGAAGCGTAGAAGTCATCCCAGGATGCGTAGAAGTCATCCCGAGCGAATATCCACCGGAAAAAGGGTAGTAGCGTCTCTGTGAGTACTGTGATTATACTGAGAACACCACCCTAACGATTATGGCATACCTCCTATGTATATGTAGGAAGGCTTTTATCCAGTAGTGGACGCCTTTCAGCTTATTGATGAAATAATACTCTCCAAATAATTATAATTCAAATAATTTTGTTATTTAATTAATTTAATAAACAATGTTTTCATTTTAATTGATACAAAAAATTAATCTAAAATTATATGTAACTCTCACGCCTCTAGGTAACATTGTTGTAACTTGTAAATTGTAATAAACGACAAAGGTTCAAATTAAAACCGGTCAATGCCAAGTTAGATTAGCGCACCGAGGGTTCCGTGCCCTCTTTTTGTACAAATTTATGATTACCAGGCCACATAGCTAAATTTGTTTGTGTAGGATTTTTTTATTATTCTAGAAACATGTTAGAAACTATCCATCACCTTTAATATATTGTATGTACTAATTTCAGACTTTTTGCATCACAGACTCTGGGGATAAATAGGGGGGTGGGATATATACTTTGATATTTTAAATTAACTTGTGATGTTTTATTTTCATTGGTATGTCCAAATAAAGCCCTTTTATATAATTCACCATTCACCCCAAAAAGGTAGGGAGAGTCAGAATTCAAAGTACCGATACTTTGAATTCTGACTCTACCTACCTTTTTTTTACAATAAATAAAAATATATACTTAATTTTCCCACTACTAAATACCTATATGTGTATATTAAAGTTGGGTAAGCGACATCTTAACATATGCAAAATATCAAGTCGTTAGATTACCGCTATGACGGGTGGGCTAAGTTGCAGTCTAGGGTCCTATTTAACCATTTTGGTATGGAACCCTAAAAATATTTAAAAAACAAATGAAATACGCAAAAGATTTAAATAACACACTAAAACCTAAGACAAACCTATACGATAGTACTAAGTAAATACTCTAGTCTAAGCATTTCAAACATTGAAGTGAGCGTTGATTTGAGTTGGACACTTTGTATTACAACGCACCACACTTAGAAAGCCGCTTGCGCAAGTTTCAGACTCCTTATTCCTAAATTATATTTGTAAGGATTGATTGGCGATAATTCTACTTACATTTAACAACTAACACCATTTTGAACTCACTTATTACCACTCTTAATTGCTGAAAAAATATTGATTCGCCTCAAAATTAGTTCAATTGCTATCAAGAAGTAGATAGGTTTTAAAATGCAGTCAAACAGATAATTAAAGCGATTGAAAAAAGTCCTATATATTGTTTTAATATGAAGTTTACCGGAAGCTTTCACCAAACAATGTAGGTTAGCGGGTGTCCATCCGTCTCGCAAATAATTCTACGAACTAAATATCCAGTGCCAGACATTAACAATAGGTTACTCAGTCGTACAAAATCACCTAATTAGTAATTATTTACACACATACATGACTAAACTATTTTAATTGTCATCTTATTTCTTTCTATTACAGTTCGTATGAAAAAGACAGAGCATACTTAGAACTGTCATACAAATAAAATTACTCAACTAATACAGATGATTCTAAGATTTTGATTCATTCTAAGATGGTGCTTATTTCTTTAGAGTATTCCGCGTCTAAATTAAATTGACAGAACTAATAGTTACATATTTGATTTGATTCTATATGATTTGAAGAAAACTATCTACAAACTATCCAGAGCATTATCAATTTCTTTGAAATTGATAATGCTCTGGAATGGGAGAAACGTCAGTAGAAAGTTACGTACCTATGTACAGACGCCAGCACACCCAGATACCTCAATATGTCAAATTTCTTTCATAGATTTTCAACTTTATCACAAAAGCATAAGGTTCACTTTCAATTGCGCAAATTTGACAGATTGGGGTAGCTTGATATGCTGGCGTCTATACCTACATAGAAAAGCACATAATACAATTTACATAGCATAGGAAACAAAATATGCTGTCTTTTATAAAGAAAAAACTATGTTAGAAGGAAATACAGTAATATCAAAATTAGTTGCTGTTGTTTAGAATTGGGACCACTGGTGAGTCTAGGATTAAGTTTCTGAAGGCGGGTGAGTGTGGTCGTTATCGCATCGGAGCATTACATCGTGGAAGGTGTGTATGACAGCTTTGCAGCCTCGACTGTGATGTGTACTGCAGTACCACCTGGTCTTTTGTCCCATAACACGGTGCTTGTGGAACGTGTATCCTCGGAGTAATATTATGCGAGCCCCTCTTGGCGACTTTGTGAAAATTGGACCTGAAATAAACATATCCAGCATATAAGACAGACCATACATTTATCCATCCAGATACATACATAAGGAACAGAAAAGTGCTATTCAGTTTTACGGCTCTGGCGTTTTCGGCCTTATGAGCCTTCCGTAAAATATATTATTATTTCATTTATTTTCGTCATGTTAAGTAAAGTCCGTCACAGTCAAGTCATACGTAGTCCTTGTCGTACCCCAGTAAAGCAGTGGAGACTTTACTAGAGGCTTAAATGGAGTTTTAGATTCAACACAGAAAATCGCAATTCACGGCAATATGGCACTTTCCTCCACTTGTGTACGTTGTCCATGATGTTATGTCTAAAAATCCACCATATTTACACATAAAAACTTGAATTTACACCAGTTTTTGAAAATGAAACAATGCCCTGATGCGTCTTTTTCCGCGTTGGCGCCAAAACTCCCGCTATTCAGTGTATCCGAAGTTTGCCAGATAGTAAAATTATAAAGGAAATATTATAATTCTTATGTATGTATATAATGGCATTCCACATTATTTTGCCTATGTCAAGTGAGAATTTATATTCTAGACGGTATTTTTAAAGACATTTGGGATAGTAAAATACACGTGGATTACGCCATAACTGTTCACGAAGAGTAGCAGAGAGAACATAAAAAGATAGAAAGAAGAAGAAAAGAAAGATTTACCAAGTTCATGTAGTAGCTGTAAGTTCATGTAGTACTTGTCATATGCGTGAAAATGTGAATATAGTAGTAATGAATATAGAAATATAATAAGCACCCAGCAGACTTAGTCTACGGAGTAAAGAAACAACAGAAGAAGAATTCACAAAGTGTTATCTAAAACAAAAACGAAAACTAAAAAAGGAAAAGCTTTTGGTAAAAAAATAAGCAAAAAACATAATTTTAGTTCCTCACATTGATTTATTTATGCTGCTTTTCACCCATAAATTTAGCGAATATTTTAATTAATTATTTTTCTTTTAGAGATAAAGGCTGGGACTTAGCACGATCGCTTTCCGTAACACACCACGACCAATTTTAACCGGGACTATTTCAAGAATTTCCCAGTTCATTTTAACTTTCACATATCGTTTGAATAATATAATTTATTCTTAAGAGCGTTACCTAGCTGCCATTTTTATAAGAAAAAAGAAATATCATTGAACCCTTGATTTTAAGCCTAGACCTAATTCTGTTTTTATGGGTTATAGATTTTCCCCACGAGTATCTTTTGTGGGAACAAATCTGTTTTTGCAGAAGTTATGGCCGGCTAAAAACACATGCCTATTTAGAACTGCCCAAAGATTTCATGGGCGGGTTGGTTCATTGCGTCGTTTTAGAAAATAGCGGTTTATTTGGCGTACGCGGTGGATGAGTGTGGTTGCTATCATAACTGACGATTACATCTTGATACGTATAAATAACTGCTTTACAACCTCGGCTGTGATGAGTGCTACAGTACCATCTTGTCTTACAGCCATATTCCCGATGTCTATGATAATTGTAACCGTTGAAAAGTATCGTGCGCGCGCCTCGAAGGGTTGTTAAGAAAACGGGACCTGTAAATTACATATATTTCAGTAGTAATAACTTAATACACGTGTAGCGAAGCGCTGAAGACGGCTGTCTCGCCACTTCGTATCCCGGGTTCAATTTCCGCACCGAACAACTATTTGTGTGACCCATAAATAGTTGTTCTGAGTCTGGATATACTTTGTGTCCGTCTATTATAGATTTGTAAAATATACCGCCCCATGACACAGGGATTAATGTCCCTAGTGCGGGCGGTGTCTTTAAAAAAAACATTAACATAATTTATTCTAAAATTTGTGTATTATAATAATATCCTAGGACATTATTTGGTGCCATCGTAAATCAAACTAAGCAGAGCTTGTACTATGGAAACCAGATAACTGATTCACTACTTTTCATTGAGAAATACATACTTATATATATATATATATATATATATATATATATATATATATATATATATATATATATACCCAGACTCAGGAAAAATAGACATTCATGGACACAAATATATGTCCTGGGTCTAACCTACGACATGCGGTGTGGAAGCTATATAATTTAATTTCCTGCCATGGTCGAATTTCGCTTATGGTGGGCAGTTTCAATGGATACTAGCTATCTGCGCGAGATAATATATACTATAGTGTACAATTGTGTGCACAACATGGGGGCACCATATTCACAAATAATGAGCTTTAATTCCCGTGTGGTTCCAAAAGTTATGTTGTGATTTTTCTGAACACAAACTTCTCAGTATCAGCCCAGAGTTGGAAGTGGTGGTGTGCCATGCCTCAAAGAACACTTAAAGCCGTCGGTCCTATACCCGAGTTCTTTCCAGTAATATCGGCTGGCCATTTCCCTCAGGCCATCTATTCCCTCAGTCTCATAATCCGATGAAATCATCGGATTATGAGACTGAGGGAATAGAAAGTGCCCCTGTGTTTGTGCACACACTTGTACACTGTAATATATCCTGCGCTGATAGCTAGTCTCCATTGAAAATGCCCACCATACGTGGAATTCGACCATGGGAGGATATTACATTATCATGGATATACATATATATGTATTATAGTTAAGTAGTAAACTATAATACAATATTCTGCTTATATCGATGGCCACGGCCAACGGTTTAAGTCGGTTTCACCGTAATAAAAGTGAATTAAAATATAGGGGTGAACAGATAGGTGTACATAATCATCATTATATCATCCTAATGACGTCCACAGCTAGACAAAGGTCTTCCCAAAAGATTTCCAGGGGCTCACCCGCTAAGTCGCCGAACATCGATATTTTCATTGGCGTTTAAATAAATAAAGGTCAATAATGACTTAATGAATCGTTATATCGGCTTCAACGTTGACAATCGATTCCGGATCATTTATGACGTCAAATGTGCTTATGGAAGCCGTTTTAACGATTGATTCAGAATTTTTTTACCTTTATTTATTTGAACGCCATTTAAGAAATCGATCTTCGGCGACTTAGCCGGTAGAGCCCCAGAGTAGAGTTGTGTCCATCACTCGAAGGATACTTTCGTACATAGTTTAAATGTAGTTACTGTCTCTATTCACCCCTGGAATTCTATTCACTCCGTTATACTAGGTGAATATTATGTACATAATGAAATAATGAAATTTATTCAGTACTTGGGTATTTACATACACTTGTACTTGTCAAGCTCACAATGTATAAACATAAATACAGTTTAAAAACAGTAATTAAAGCAACAATTTTTTTGAATTAGTCCGTCCGTGCGGTATGTTTCGTCACATATATTTTTAATATCCTTAAATAAATAAATAATAAATAGCAAGTTACTAAGCTATTATTGTTACATTTAGCAATAGTATATCAAATTAAAGAATTGAAAACAACGAGCAGTTGGCTAGCGCAAAAGGCTCTCAACCAGTAGCTTAATTTAAGCGACTAATACCTGATGGCACCCTTATGGGGTTAGGGCCACAGCTCAGGCGGCCGCTGAAGTAAAAAGATGGAATTCGAAATGGGGGTCAGATCACTTGCACGGGATTACCGATCACGTGTTAAGGGGGCAACGCTCCTATAGTTTAAATGTAGTTACTGTCTCTATTCACCCCTGGAATTCTATTCACTCCGTTTTACTAGGTGCACATTATGTACATACATATATATACATACATATTTGGTTTTTATTTAATTTAACAAGCGAGCCCATTCTCTTCTTAGACCTTAACGGACTTGCGACCCGTCTGGTGTTCCGAGTGTCCATGAGCGGTGATTTTTATTTTATTTTATTTATTTTTCTTAGGAAGACCAACAGCTTTCAGCGACATATTTGCTTTATATGTTATACGTAACAGAGAGCCATTAATAGGTCTCCACGCATAAAACATTGTTTACGAATCTATATGTGGTATTCTAAAATTAAAAACAAATAATAACAATAAAATTAAATTAAACACGTACTTAAGGCTAATAGATTAACGATTATTATAACACAACTTTTGAAAAAATTCTTGGCTAAGCACCCTTCTAACCGTCTCTGGTTTAGAGTTAAATATGTCTAAATTAATTTTTTTAGTTTGCTTATTTAAGCTATTACTTGCTCGCCACAGGAACGCATTTTGGCGGTAGTTGGTTGACACTAAAGGCAGATGAATGGGAACATGATGTCTCACCACTTTATTAGGCACATTGAACTGAATTTTCGAAAGGAGATCAGGACAATCAACTGTACCGGATAGAATTTTCATCAAGTACATAATATCGGTGATTTCTCTCCGCATGCTTAGAGGAAGAAAATGAAATTTGGCGCATAGTGCAGTGTAGTCTTCAGACTTAAATTTACATTTCAAACGGTAACAAAGATACTTTATAAATTTATTTTGAATATTTTCGATACGTTTAATATACGTGTTATAACGGGGGTTCCACACTTGACTAGCGTATTCTAATGTGCTACGAACGAAAGTGCAATATAAAATTTTGAATGTCTTAGCATTTTTGAAATTAGACGACATTCGCATCACAAAACCTAATGCTTGAGATGCTTTATTTATAATATGGTCAATATGCTCTTGAAAAAGTAATTTAGGGTCGTGAATAATGCCCAGATCTCTTACAGTATTACATTTTCGGAGTTTGTGTCCGTTAAGACTGTATTCAGAGAGGGTAGTATTTGATTTCCTACTATAGGTGGTTACTGAACACTTAGACGGATTTAGATCAAGACCATTAACTTTGCAGTAATGGGTCAGACGGTTTAAATCCGCTTGAAGATTAAGAACCTCAGTATGGGAAGACACGGCTGAGAATATTTTCATATCGTCCGCAAAACATAGTAAGTGAGAGTGGTGAAAGCATTTGTCGATGTCGTTTACAAAGATTAAGAATAGCAGAGGACCTAGCAATGAACCTTGCGGAACTCCACTGGGGATGATAACCCAGCTAGATATGTAATTATTAATGACAACGGCTTGCGACCGATTAGATACATACGATGAAAACCATCTAAGTAAGTCTCCGCATATACCTATGAGTTCCAATTTTCTTATCAACAAGTGGTGTTGTATTCTGTCGAAACATTTGCTATAATCGGTGTAAACAACATCGACCTGCTTTCCCTTGCTCATCTTTTCGGATATAAAGTCATTCAACAATAGCAAATTAGACGTTGTTGAGCGCTTTTTTAAAAATCCATGTTGAGACTGGCTAAAATCGTTAGTTAATGAAGCGTAAAGTTGGGTATGAATTAATTTCTCGAACACCTTTACCAGTACACATAACTTAGATATAGGTCTGTAGTTTAAAACTTCTGTGCGTGAGCCCTTTTTGTGTACTGGTGTTATAAATGCACTTTTCCATAGTAAAGGTACCGTACAATCTGCAAGTGATTTTCTAAACAATATACAAACTGGAATTGAAATTGAGTCGGCACATCTAATAAGAAAAATGGGAGGTATATGATCAGGGCCAGCTGATTTAGAGACATCAAGTGTTTTGAGCATTTTATGAACGTCATTTAATTTGATGTATACATTAGATATATGTGAAACCGAATTGCAGTCATTGAACATACTGCAATGAGCATTCAATGTCTGCGACTGCGGTAGTGTTTGCGTCGGCTGTGAAAAAGTAGAATAAAAATAATCAGAGAAAGAGTTACAGATTGTTTTACCATCATGAGCTACTGATTGTTCATAAGTGACAGTACTAGGAATACTTGAGGATCTCCGACGAGCCTTCACGTATGACCAAAAATATTTAGGGTTATTTTTAATAGAAGACTCAACTGACCCAATGTAACTATTATAGCATTCGATCTCCAAACTTTTGCATCTTTCTCTCAGTATTTTAAAAGTGGCATGGTCCGATATATTTCCATAGGTTTTAAATTTACGGAAGAATTTAAATTTTTCTTTGATACATTTTTTTAATGGTTTGTTGTACCATATAGGAAAGTTATTGTTAGGTGATGATCGCTTACTACCAGTTGATTCTCTTGCTTGATAGCCTTGCTATTACAGTAAAAAGAAAACGAATTAAATACGTAAAATAGTTTTATTAATATTGAAATTAGTTCAGTCGCCTAAAGACAGTATTAGAGATTAAGACTTGCTCATTCACCGACTACATAATTAACTTATCTCGCGGCGGATGAATGTGGAAGTTATAGAATTTCAAGATTTGATCCCCATACGTATGTATTACCGCTTTGCAACCTTTATTACCATGGGAAGTACATTGCCAACGGATTTTCTGACCAATTTTCAAATGTTTGTGAAATTTGTATCCTTGAAAAATTATTACGCGGGTACCTCGAGATGTTGTTACGAAAACTGGACCTGGAATATATAATTAATGCTCTGGTTACATTTTTGACTGACCGGTGGTTGGTGGATACTTACTTATACGCCGCAGGTATTGAGTTCGAATCCCATCCAGGACAGCTTTTAGAGTGCATGAACATGTCTGTTTGTCCTGAGTTTGGGTGTAATTATCTATATGAGTATTAACTAAAGAAAAGTAGTTTATGTTGTAAAGCAGTTATCTAGTTTCCATAGTTGAACCTCTGCTTAACTAAATATGTATCAAATTTCATTATAAAATTTTAAGTTTGGAAGTCAATGCATTATTTAGTTCACAATAAATTGAAAAAGCTCTAATGATATATTATGCCACGCATACATCCTCAATCAATCGCATCAAAGCCCAATCATTTTAGAAGCCTCTCTAAGAGGAATAACGGTGTCTAAAGACTATCGAAATAAGCTATTTATAAACACAAAAAAGCAAATTATATGCGCGAGCGAAGCAAGGAAGGAAACGACGAATTCAATACGCATAATCCCACATTTCTGATAGGCAATGTGTGTGAGGCCATGTAGCAGCCGCATACTGCACTACAACCCACCCGCACCCTGTTGAAAAGAGCCCATTATAGATCCTAGCACCGCTTAGTGACTCACCATTAAACAACATGTAGCGTGCGCATACCACACTGCAACCCACACGCGCACTGCTGAAAAGAGTCCGCTACACATCCTAACACCGCTCAGCTACACACCATTTGACAGTTTAACTACGCATCTTCGCACATCTCTGATGGGGAATGTAGCGAGCCACATCCCACACTGCAAAATACGCATCTTCGCACATCTCTGATGGGGAATGTAGCGAGCCATATACCACACTACAACCCACCCGCGTACTGCTAAAAAGAGTCCGCTAAACATCCTATCACCGCTAAGCTATACACCGTTTCACACCTTAACTACGCATCTTCGCACATCTCTGATGGGGAATATATCGAGCCACATACCACACTGCAACCTTACCTTACCTTTTTTCCACAACAATATAATAATAATTCATTTTCAATTCACACACGGCCATCTGATCCCAAAATAAGCAGAGCTTCTATTATAGAAACCAGATAACTGATATACTACATATACTATTTTTTTTTGTAAATACATATTAATATAGAAAATTAACACCCAGACTCAATATATTGCCGTATTAACCGTTAAAGCAGGGTTTCTTTAACTTTTTGCAGTCATGGACCACTTTCACAATATAAACAATTCCACGGACCCCTTTAAAAGAATATTTTTATTAAAAACCGCGTTAGAAGTTTAGCCTTTGTTAAATTTACTCATGTTTTATGACTGACGATACGTTGTCGTCGCGATGACCTAGGAGTTACCTGTCCTACTGTGGACCCCTGATGGACCCCATTTTAAGAAACTGTGCGTTAAAGAAATACTGGATGAAATGTGTCGATTGTTAGCTTTTTTTTCTTTTTTGCAAAATGATGCTTTATTAAACTGAATTAAAAAGAAAAAATAATAAGAAAAATAAAATCATCGGTTATTGCTGAAATTACATCATGAAGCCATTTATGCATTCAGCATTAATTATGCTGTATGGAAATCTTTGTAACAGTTTCGTTTGTCATTATAGCACAAATAGACTCCACATTTTTCACATTTGGTGAATGAACGGAACATTGAGCAGTTTTGGCATCGCTGTCGATTTTTCATCCACGTGGGGAAATGATTGAGGTTATCAATTCGTACAGAATTCGGCGGCAAGTCTTGATGTTTTTCAGGAGCTTTCCGCGACTTTTTAGTGGGTTGCGGCGAATCGGGTGAACTAGATAGACTGCAGCCTCGGCTTGTCGGAGTTACAACTCCGCTTGATGTCGGGGTTCCAAAAATATTAGCTGGACGTCCACGTTTTTTTACCACAACCAGTACTTTTCGTGCCTTACACATGTGTTCTGAAACTGCAATTTTAAAATCAATAAGCTTTTACGTCAAGTACACTTTTCCATCACTTCTGAGCCACAACGGCCAACCGTTTACTATGTACAGGTCCACAATGTGATTCTATAATAACCTAGCATAGAGTCTAGTAAATCGACTCCACCCATCTGCTGGTAATACACATCTACAGCCTGAGGGGATGTTATTTCCTTGTACTAATTTTCTTTTCGAAAATATCGCCGTTTCGTTGTAATCGGCTCACTGTAAATGCGATATACGACTGCAATATACGAAGAAAGAAGATTCATATTCTTATTGTCAAACCACGTAATCAAACTCAACTTTACATCATCTATTACTGCAGTTTTTTCTTGAAAACTACCTCGTCCTTTTTTCTTCAATATTTTTTCGCATAGCATATTCGAGTTTGCAATAGGATTCGGTCTGACAGTTCCTAAAGGCAACAAGTAACTTTGATACAAATAAACTTGAACATTAGGGCTATTGAACCAGTTATCGAAACATATTTTGTGATTCATATGTTATGGAACTGTACTGGTAAGTCGGGTTACAACATTTGAACTAACACCAAGATCGGGTGCATCTGAAGGATATGTGTTGCTTTGGTCACAAGCAAAGATATCAAAATCATAACTGAACCCCGACACGCCACTCAAAACCTGATTTTTATAACCCCACTTATGAGGTTTTGCTGGATTATATTGCTTTAGGTCGTGACGACATTTAGTTAGGATGATTTGTTCGTCGACTGCTAAAAACTTAGCTTTTGGGACTAGCAATAAACGCTGTTTAATTTGGTCTAGAAGTGGTCCAATTTTAAAAAGTTTGACATGACCATTGGTATCGCCAGGCTTGACGTTTTCATTATTGTTAAAATGCAAAACTCTTTTTAATGTCTCAAATCTGTTACACGTCATTCCTTTGTAAATCTTCTCCTGGCCTAAATGTTTGGACCAATACATTCTTGATGTTAGCCATTTCACACAAGACATATAATCCAAAATTCCTATAAATTTCTCCATTTCACCTTCGGTAAGTTTGCAAGTTTGTTGACATTGTCTTGAACAGATTTCAGTTTAGATAGACTGCTCAATAATGGAATTAATTATATGATCCATAAACAACAGCTTGAAAAAATCTGTTGGTAACTCCAGCTGTTTTATTATATCCGGTAAATTTGTATCGCCTTTAAATTGAAACTTATTTTTATCGTAAGGTGGATCCTTCTTTTTCTCCTGATCTCTTTTAATCTAATCTTTTAATTTTACCAAATAACGGGGTTAGTTCTAAATTTTTTACCCTTTTTTTCGATGTAGATGGTTCTTGGAAACTTTGAGGAACCATATTATCATCGTCGCAGCTATCAGATTCAGATTGAGGTACAATAACATGAGTTTTAGGCGCACGACTAGAGTAGGGTTCATATACAGGGTCGGAATCAGAATCGAGGACATCATCACTCAAGGACCCATCACCGAGGATAGAATTCACATGCTTGGCAGTACCATAGAAGCGTGAAACGTCCATTCCTGAAACTAAATGATGGCGTAAGCAGAAAGCAAGCAATGCATACGAATCCAAATATGACAAATAGTATGTAGGATAGAATACATACGAATCCATAGATGGATTTTAAAAGTAACGGTTAAGAATTCGAACAAATACAGGAAAAAGTGCCAACTCAAAACCCATTCCGTAGATAGCATCATTCAAATTGATTTTATTTGAAGTTTTTACTCACCGTTTAATTTATTTTTCGCCCGTCAAAAGTAGCAATCACTTATCTTTGCTTCACTGACCAGACACGCTGAACATAACCTCTACGAACCTCTACCTCCGTTTACGAATAATTACTTATTAATATGCAATTTACTTTTTCAGTATTTATCTTTGGTTAAAATGTAATACAATTTGAAACTTACGAAGCCATGAATGGCTTCATTGGCTTCATATGCGGAATAATATTTAGTATAGCACGTGCGGTCACCGTTCTACAGTGTTTAGTTTGAGATTAAACTTGTGGATTACAAACATGTCTATTCACTATTAAATAAATTATCACACCTGTGTTGTGATTGATTTTTAGAACTTTATAATGGTTTAAAAGAATGGTTTATTTACAGCGATGCTAAATGTATGGTGCACATATGGGCAATACATTCACTAACATCAAACATTCTTAAAACCCAAATACAACGTTGTAACATTACAATGTTACAACGCTGTATTTGGGTTTTAAGAATGTTTGATGTTAGTGAATGCATTAGCAGGGCATGTACAGTATCAATACTTATAATAACATAATAATAATATCCTCGGACGTTATTCACACACACACGCCCATATGATCCCAAACTAAGTAGAGCTATACTATGGAAACCAGATAACTGATTTCACACTTCACACTAATATTATAAAGGCGAAAGTTTGTGAGTGTGTATGTTTGTTACTTCTTCACGTCTAAACAGCTGGTGCGATTTTAATAAAATTTGGTATGGAGTTAGCTGACACCCTGCATTAACACATAGGCTATAATTTATAAATTTTAATATTTATATATAATTTTGACATTATTGACTTGACGGAAGTAGAGAGAGGATAAAAATGTTGGTTATCGCCATGGAACAGATATCTCCACATTAAAATAACGATATTTAATAAAAATAATTATATATTTCAATATCATTGTTTCTTTGCTAACCTACATTAATATATTAATATCTATTTGCAATAAGGAAACACCGTACCACAAGTTTGTACTGCTTATTTTTAAAGTCGTAAACGCTTACTAACTAAATACAATTAAATAAGTAAAGACCGTCTATTACCGTTCAACACTTTTACTAGCAGGTACTGGAAATCCTTTAAACCTGGGTGGTACACACGGCTAGGCGGCTACACATCAAGCTATACATTTCCAGTATAAGCTGATCTCGTGTTGTATAGGATTTCCATACGATGAGAGGTCAGCTTATATTGGAAATGTATAGCTTGACATGTAGCCGTGTGTACATAATGAAAAAACTCGTGGTTGTGAAGGGAATAGCTAGAACTGCCTTAGGTCCCGTAATCAGAAAGAAAAATGTAATCTCTCAACTTCTCTTTAGAGTAAAACAAGAGACAGAAAGATAACACAAACTAGAGGATACAAGAGAGTTGTTACTATAGTTTAAAGACAGGGTGCTTAAAAACCGGCCAAGTGCGAGTCGGACTCGCACATGAAGGGTTCCGTAGCAGCAAGTATTTCAGTTGTTTAAATGAAAGCAAATTGCGGTTTATAACGTATTAAAAAAAACTACTTGCTAGATCTCGTTGAAACCAATTTTCGTTGTTAGTTTCTATACTTAGTAATGTACATCATATTTTTTTTTAGTTTTATTTTTCTCTTATTTTAGAAGTTACAGGGGGGGTCACTCATTTTACCACTTTGGAAGTGTCTCTCGCGCAAACTATTCAGTTTAGACCAAAAATTATATTAGGAACCTCAATATGATTTTTGAAGACCTATCCATAGATACCCACAAGTATGGGAACGACAAAAAAAAATGTTGAGTTTCAGTTCTATGTATGGCGACCCCCCAAAATTATTGTTCTTTTTCAATTTTTGTGTAAAAATCTTAATGCGGTTCACAGAATACACCTACTTACCAAGTTTCAGCAGTACAGCTCTTATAGTTTTGGAAAAAAGTGGCTGACATACGGACGGATAGACGGACAGACAGACAGACATGACGAATCTATAAGGGTTCTGTTTTTTGCCATTTGGCTACGGAACCCTAAAAACTAGCAATTCGTGATAGTTTTTTAAGAACAATTCAGACTTTACTTACGTATAACTTAAATATGACTTAGATCATCTTAACAGCTGTAAGAAGTCCACTGCTGGACGAAAGCCTCCCTCAAGAAGATGGGGGGGGGGGCGGGGAGATATGCCATAATCGCCACGCTTGGCATACGGGTTGGTATAGTAAGATGGTCACAGTACTCAAAAAGATGACTTAGATATGAACATCAAAGAGTAAAAAGTTTTCTTGCCAGAAAAGTCCCAATCACACTTTTGGGCTGGGACTCTATCCCGTGTCCTCTTTATCTCAAGACGATTTCCATATGTATGTTTAAATTGTGTGCTTAAGTACAATTTGAGCTCAATATAATATCGGGGCGAAATGGTTGTTGGTTGGATGCCGTTGCATTTGTTTCCAACAGCATACCACAACGCTACAGATTACAAAACATAAATAGTTGCAAACCGATCTGAAGTAACCAAACGTATTTTCATACCAGCACCACTCTTTGATCTGGTAACTCGTACTAAGCACTATCAAGGATTGAGTGAGAGACAGGTCACACGTACGAAAAATGTACGTCTGTGTTCTCTTCAAAGACCACCTTTCTTTCAGCATTTAAACTAACTATTTAAATGCAATTGACAGTGTGCGACAATTGACACGTGACGTCAGTGACCCGTTAATATATTATTTGCACTAGATTACATAGCAAAATGCAAGTTGCAGCGCATATTAGGCTATTGCTGTGAATATCAGGTTCTGAATTTCAGTTCAGCCTAGTGGAAATGTACGGCCAGCAAAACAAGTAGAGGCACATTCACTATTATTACTACTATTTATTTGGACTTACAATATACAGTATGCATCTCAGTACAGTAGGAATCCTTAACTATAAGGACCATTCAAAAATAAATAATTTTTACTGGAGTCAAGTTGACTATACCTAAGTGAATGGTTGTATAAAATATTATATTTTAACGTTATCTTTCCACACTTTCTCAAAAACAAAACAGGATTTATTTGGACTACATTTTCTGACTATACTGATATTAAAGACAATAATATTTCTTCTTTAATAATTGTAATTAGACAAACGTCTGTTTATTATTAATTAATATATTGCTAAGTCCCATCGTTCGCATTCTAATTAATTCATAACTAATAACAAAAAAAATAATGATGATATCGTATTGACTAAATCACTAATACAGAAGTTTCTCACCGTTCTTCGTTAATTTTGGCCCGTATTACCTAACCGTAACGATTTTTTGGGTTACGCTACTTCTGTTACCGACCGTACTTTGTGTTACACCATTTGACATAAATACAAAAATATCACTGATGAGATTACTAATAAACTATTAGTGCTTGGCCACATTGGGACGCCGCGAATGTTCGCGCGGGTAAAACCAAAGAATCGTTGTTCATTTGTTTTCCGTTCACATTTTAAAGCTACCCACACTTGCGCTCGCGTCAGTGTGACCGCGCACTCATATACTCTATGTATGTATATATAATAAAATCTTAACATCGTTCTTAATACTAACATACCTAAGATTACATACTTATTGTAAATATACCCTTCGCTATATATATTTCCTATATTTCCAAGTAATATCTGAATTTGGGTGATTATGTGCATTGTCATACTTGAATATATGATGGTCATACGTGTGTACTACAGCTTTGCAACCTTTGTTGCCATGTGTACTGCATTGCCATCTAATTTTTGACCCAACTTGCCGATGTTTATGAAACTTGTAACCTTGGACGAAAAGGACACGAGATCCTCGTGGTGTTGTTGATATGACTGCACCTAGAAAAATAGTTTTTGTTAACTTTATTAGTTAAAGAAAGCAGTTCTTTGGGACATTATCAATGTTCCCGACATGTATAAAAGATACACAGTTATGAATTTGTGTTCCGGATTAAATATTTACTATTAAAAGAAATATAGAACTGGCTTCAAGCTTTTTAACAGACGATTAAAATAAAATGTATTTGTGATCAACTTGAAAGCATTCCCACGTAATAAAACATATGAAAATAGGAGAAATTGAGTAACATATACGAAGAAAAAATTTGATAAAAATTTATAAACCTACAGGTATAATTAAAATTATTATTGACATGTATATACAAGGTGTAATATAAATAGTGGACGAAGCTATGACTCTTAATGAGCACATGAAACTATATATATATATATGGCCTTTGCGTCTGTTACAGACGATTTACGGCGCATTGTCTGAGAGACATTTCTTATGGTGGCTACACAAACCGATGCGAGAGCGACATAGCCTGCTTTGGAATTCATGGAAACCAAAAAAAAGTTTAATTTCGCTAACATTAATGTCAATCTAAGGATATTGTACGTTTGAAGCACCAAATATTTTTGTTTCATTTGTTCGCAATTTACACATGATACTATTTAATTAATTACAATTTAAATAATATAAATTAATTCACAACTAACACACTAGGCTAAAGCCCAAGCTAGGCTAAGCCTGTACTATGGCAACCAGAGAACTGATAACAATCGTGTATAGTTTTTAAATTACAGCCAGACACAGAAGAAATAATGTGCTCATCACATAATAATAATATTCTGGGACATTATTCACACACGGTCATCTGATCCCAAACTAAGCAGAGCTTGTACTATGGAAACCAGATAACTGATATACTACATATACTATTATTCTTTTGTAAATACATACTTATATAGATAATTTACACCCAGACTCAGGCCAAACAGACATGTTCATGCACACAAATATTTGTCCCGGGTGGGAATCGAACCCACGACCTCCGGCGTGAAAGGCAGCGTATCTACCAACCACGCCAACAGGCCCGTCAATACATAAAGATTTGTACATGGTGGGAATCGCGCTTACGACCTCTGACTTAGCAGTTACCAATCACTAAATGAACAGATCAGTCATAATTTTTTTTATATATAAGACGGCGACGAACGAGCTAGTGGGTCACCTGATGGTAAGTTATCACCGCCGCCCATTTACACTCGCAACACCAGAGGGGTCGCAGTTGCCTTTAAAAGAGTCAGCAAACCAGTATTGCTGACCCTTCCCCCCCCCCCCCCCCTTGATGAGCTCCCATACCTTACTCACACGCAGAAACACAACATTAAGTTATTAATGTTATTTTTAAAGAATGTCTTCGATACTTCCCCGGGCTTCTCTTTGAGCGAATAAACGCTGTGCCCTATCTCACTTGAAGGCATCATACTTTATGATTGCTTAAATCCTTAAATTTCCTTCACTACTTATGTTACACCTTATACATAATATTATTAAAAATATAATATTGTTTAAATCCCAATTGAAATACCTACATATATAAATATTTTTTTCTATCGTGAGGTTACCGCAGTGACAATGAAATTATCAGCTGTTATCGCTGGGGGTGGGTGACTATGTTCATTATCACATTTAGTGATATTATCTTCGTATGTGTGTATGACAGCCTTGCAACCTTTATTGCCATGAGTACCGCATTGGCATCTCGTCTTCTCTCCAACTTGCCGGTGCTTATGGAACTTGTAACCTTGGATGAGAAGCACGCGAGCACCTCGCGGTGTCGTTAAAATGTATGGACCTATAAAAGAAGGGAACCATTAATAACTCGAACAATACCTAATAAGAAAATGCTACTATGGTATTAATGAAAATTTAACTGACAAACAATCTTAAGTAAATTGAATTATATTGAATTGTAATTTTTTGTGATTATCAAATAAATTCTGACATGATCCATAATTTCTACATAATATAAAATTATTAAGTTAATATTTCTGTTTTGTCGTGCCAAAATAATAAGGTTTCTGTTGTAATATCTGTACATATGTGCACCTAACCGTTAGTCTGGAAGTGTAAATTTTAACTATAATGTCTTACTGTGCCCAAACAGGGTCCATAATGACATATAATTATATATACATGTACCATCTAATTTACATTGTGTAATTGGAACAAAAGAATATGAAATATGAAACTTTAAATTCCCAGGAGTAAATTCATCAGTTATTCTTTACTGAATGGAAAATAACATGATACATATTCTATTCATTACTTTGGCACCGAAAGCACCTACTAACCACTTCTCGTGCCTTAATAGGTGTCGAACTCCAACTAGGATACTATGTAAAGTGAACCTTATGACTTTGTGATAAAGTTGAAAATCTATTAAAGCAATTTGACAGATTGGGGTCGCTGGATGTGCTGGCATCTGTACACACATCTACATATGAAGTTATACATTTCCAGTATAAGCTGATCCCGCCTTGCAAAGGATTTCAATACAATGGGAGGTCAGCTTATATTGGATATGTATAGCTTGGTATGTAGCCGTGTGTTACACAACAGTTCTACCTGAGTATAGTTAAACTGAATTTATACGAAATTTAGTCGTAAAATAAATAAAAGCCAATAATAATTTATAACTTTTAACGTATAATTCTATATGATCAAATATAAGTGTCTATGTGATCAAATACAAGTCACGATCTAAAATATCTTTTAATCTTTATATGAATTATATTTGTCTAGAATTAATATAAAGTTAATTAGTAATACTACGATTAATGTTCTCACTATTTAGAAGCGTTTTTTTTAAAGACTATGTGGTTCAAAACCATTTTATTTTATTTAAGTTTCTAACAAGAGTATTCTTCTGTTTCTTCTTCCATATATGTATAGTTTGTTTTATCACCGGAAGGCTAATTCTTATTTAAATTTAATTGTACACTTACTTACTTATCGTATGGGTAATGGTTACCCTAGTGTTAGAGTTGTTCTAGCCACCCAATTGGCCTCTGACATAGCTTAACGACTGTTGTCTAATAATTACAACCGGGACCGACAGGTTAACGTGCCCTCCAACGCACGGAGACGCTCAGAAATTAAACCACTTTGGCGGTCACCCATCTATGGACTGACCGCGAGCCTAGTTACTTAACCTCGCTGATCGCTTATGGACCGGTGACAACATCTAGCTAAGAGCTACTCCAATTGTACACTATAAGTAATTATGGTACATTAAAGTGGTGGTGAATGATTATGTTTAGAATCATGTTTAATAATAATATCTCCATATGTATATACGCAAGCTTTGCATCCATATTTATTATTGCCACAGAACCACCTGGTCTTCTGAGCAACTACTCTTTGCCTATAGAACTTGTAGCCTTTGTAGAAAAGCAGGCGACCACCTCGGTGCGTTGTCTTGAACAGTGGTTCTGGAAAAATACGTCTGATCTTTACCTTATCTTATGACGTAAGTTTGGGGAGATTAATATGTACAGGCGCCAGCACTTCAAGCTACCCCAATCTGTCAAATTTTCCCAATTGAAAGTGAATCTTATGCTTAAGTGATAAAGTTGAAAATCTATAAAATAAATGTGACAGATTTGGGTAGCTGGATGTGCTGGCGTCTGTACGTACAAAGTCACTTTTTACCAATGGTCATAAATTCTTTTTACGTGTAAAATGGTAAAGTAAATTTCTAGAATGTGTCAACACTTACACAACTACAAAATCTGCTTGTCCAGAGCGCATATATAATTAGATAAGATAAGATAAATACACTTTATTGTACACCATTTACAGAATATAAATTATGATAAAGTTAATTATATTAAAAAAAGGTACAATTGACGGTCTTATCGCTTACAGCGATCTCTTCCAGACAACCTTCAGTTGGACCATATAAAATAATAAATAATAAGGATGAACTTCATGAAGCTTTTTGTGAGGCATGGGCAAACATTCCTGTCGAAACATGTCAGAAACTGATAATGTCTATGCCACATCGCCTCACATCGGTGTCAAGCGGTAATTACTAACAAAGGTTTTGCTAATGGGTACCGATTTTACACGTAATAAAATGGAGCTGTTAAAGATATTATAACACTGCAGATTATAAGTTTTGTTTAACTGTATTTTTCATTATACTTTACTATCCTTAATTAAATGTCCACTACAGAATTGTACCTTAATATTTAATACATGTTTAATCTTTGATATTAAATACTTTTTCTATTTATTTAATCTTTTATTTACAGCCATTTATAGCATAATAATCGGACCACATTATGCAAATAATGGGTGCTGAGAAATCAATAGGGTTTTATATTTATATGTACATAAACGGTTATAGCCCTTCACTATCTTGAATGAAATTAGTTGACCACGACTGTATATAACCAGTTATGATGAATATAGTAATCATATCTAGTAGGGTTGTATGGTCGACATGATAACGACTACTACTGTGATAAATAATGTTTTGTCACAAGTGTTTTACTAATTAGTCCACAGGTTATAAAGTATCGCTTATTTCTCTCAGTATTGGGTGCCACTAAAGATCTATCTGTCCTTTTCACAACAACTACATTAGAAAGAAATACACTGATATAAAAATAGTCTAGTTGGTTGAAAGTGAAACATCATGAGGATCAGAATACATCAAGCAAATTATGCCAATTTTCCTCAGCGCTACGACATGTCCTTCTTTAACGAGGTTTAAAAATAGTATTAATCCAGGTTAGGCAGTGGTTTGCTGTGCTCCCTGGTAATGCCTGGTAATGTCCATGAGTAGTGGTTACCACTTACAATCAGGTAGGCCGCTAGCTCGTCTGCCTCCAAAAGCAATATTTTTTTTTTTTTTTTTTAATTTCTATGACTCCTTCTGTAACTTTCATAATTTCCATGAAAGTTTTTTGAGAAGCTGTTGATAGTAGAAGAGATAAAGTCATTCAGTAATAAAAATAATTTAAGACTTTTCTTCCAAAATCACTTTTTATTTTTGTTTGCATTCCTTTTCACAAATTGCTAGTTGGTAAAGTGTCGATTTGATACGATCCAGTTCAAGATATCATGGTAGTATAAAGCGACCAACCATACGTAATACGTAAACATATAGATATGGAAAATATAGAAATTTGTTGGTAGTTATGACATTTTTCATTCGTAATAGCTATTTATTTTGACTTCGATAAATATATTTATATTTCTACGGACTCGATACACCATGGGAAGTCAATATTAACTTATGGTGACGATACAATTTTGTGGATGTTGTTGGTTTTTTAGATTTCCAAAGACCACAAAATTAACTGTTAAATCCTCAAACTTCTTGCTTTAAGCGCACATATAACTAATTAAAAAAATATATAATAACAATAAAGATAACACTGAAGTTCAATCTAAATCAATCTTACTGCTGTCACTTATATCATCATTGATATTACCTTTCCGAACTTTCGAACGTTTTAAAAGTCACCCTTCCGTTTTTTAGTTGGGACCTTGCAAGGCGAACTGGAAGTATAGGTCTTCGACTTGAATAATTTCGGGCATCTCATCTTAATAGGTTCTACTGTCGCACTGCACTTCCAGCTTTGCACTTTTCTAATATATGTCTGTCTATCAAGAAGAAATTGTGAAATTACTGAAAGCCACGGTGATCCAAATATTCTTTTACTGTTAAGGTGGCGGATGACTATGCTGGTTATAGTATCGAACAACTTCATCGCAGCCGATGATGGTGTACAGATACGCTCTGCATCCTCTAGTCCCATGGGTTCCGCAGTACCACCTGATCATCTGACTGGTGTTTCTATGGCGGAGGAATCTATAACCAGCCAGGATGATCGTTTTCGCTCCACGCGATGAGGTTGTGAAGAAGGCGACTGAAAATAAGATGAACTTTGACAATAATGGCAACAGCAGATACCATTTTGTATAACTATATTATATTCTACCCACAGTATTACCAGGAATTAGTGCCAATTTTATCCACTTACTACGAGGATAATCCTCCTATGTATACGCTAAACTCGACTGAAATCATTTCTATGCCTATTAGTATTTACAGATTAGTACAGACGCCGCACATCCAGCTACCCGAATCTGTCAATTTTTTTTATAGAATTGCAACTTTATTACATATGCATAAGGTTTTCTTTCAATTGGGGAAATTTGACAGATTGGGGTAGCTTGATGTGCTGGCGTCTGTACATTTAAATAGGAATACTTACAGATATATGCGGTGCTTTACTATAAGAAGTGTGGGTTCCTTCATTACCCAAAACTTCATCAGTAATAAATAAACAAGTAATAAAATATAATGATCTTGGGATAACAAACATACTAACATGTGATCACAAATTAGCCACAGCCTGTGCTATAGCAACCAGACAGCTGATAAACATATTTAAATATAATTTATTTGACGATCTAATTCAATTTTAATTGTGATTTTACTCTTGCACTTGGGATATTTAAGTTTTGAAATTAATGTACAGACGCCAGCACATCAAGATTTACCCCAAACTGTCAAATTTCCCTAATTGAAAGTGAACCTTATGCTTTTGTGATGAAGTTGAAAATCTATAAAAGATATTTGACAGATCGGGGTAGCTGGATGTGCTGGCGTCTGTATATAGAAATGTCCGTTTATACTTTGGAAGTGCAAATAGAAAATAAATTAGTCATGAAATAACATGATGGATCTTTTTTTTTAAATTTAACAACCCGTTGAAGTACCTGAAATAGAAAAAATATCTGTTAACATTGAACTATCATACCTTACACTATGTAACCATGGTGCCATTACGTAATGTTACAAAAACATGAAAAATAATATGATTTTAGAACTTAAAATGGTAAAACACGGATATAAAAAATCAGCTTAATCTAATCAGGTTTCCGTTATTATACGATGTCTCTAGCCGTAGTGACAAAATATACACAGTTGGCCGTTTGGTGTCCTTTCTAGTGCTTCTTAGTATTTTTATCTTTGTCATGATGTTTCGACTGATATCTCTACGGTGTGTTTACGGTGTAAAGATAAGATGGTGAGTTACAAGCCATTGTCTAGATTTTCCACACTCAGCATCTGAAAAGAAAACAAAATATGAGTACCTTTATCAAAAACGAAAAGAAAAAGAATCCTGGCTCAATTACATAACAGTTTTTATAACCAAACTACCATTACAAAGAAATAAAAAATGGTTAAAAAAGTACAATTAATTATATATTGAAAAATAATAATTTCTATCGTATAATTCTTCTGTAAATATTAGAATAATGAATTAATTATAACCAAAGCCATATTTTATGTGGCGCAGTGGTTAACGTAGTCACCAAGGTACGTCGGTGCTCTCGTGTTTTTGGATTCGATTCGCCATAGAGCAACTATTTATGTGACCCATAAATTGTTGTTCTGAGTCCGAGACTCACTATGCTCTGTGTCCGTGAATTGAATGGTTTACAGTCCCCCGCGAAACAAGGACTTAATACCCTAGTGCGGGCGTTGACTTATAATATAAAAAAGAATGGGTTTTGTAGTACCGGAGATTCAGCTATGAGTATATATGCCTATCACTTTCGATTAGACTCTAGACTCGCTTTCGCGAGATAAGGATTTAATATGCTAGCTAGGGTAGGATCCTCAGCGGCGAGGATCGCGTTGCCCCCTTAACACGTGATCGGTAATAGCGTGCAAGTGATCTGACCCCCATTTCGAATTCCATCTTTTTACTTCAGCGGCCGCCTGAGATTTGGCCCATAAGGGTGCCCTCAGGTATTACTCGTTTAAATTAAGCTACTGGTTGAGAGCCTTTTGCGCTAGCCAACTGCTAGTTGTTTTCAATTCTTTAATTTGATATACTATTGCTAAATGTAACAATAATAGCTTAGTAACTTGCTATTTATTATTTATTTAAGAATATTAAAAATACATGTCACGAAACAGACCGCACGGACGGACTAATTTAAAATATTTTGTTACTTTAATTACTGTTTTTAAACTGTGTTTATGTAATACATTGTGAGCTTGACAAGTACAAGTGTATGTAAATACCCAAGTGCTGAATAAATTTCATTTCATTATGTATAAAACTCATGAGTATTAAACAAAGTTACATCATCTTCAGCACCGTTACATCACAAACCTAAACGCACACAAAACAATATGTGATAGTCTACCATAAAATTCAATTTTTAACCGTCTTAAAAAAACGAAGGTATGAAGGCGATTGTACGTTTCTTTTTGTATGTATGTTACGCGATATCTGCGTTATTTGTAAGCCAATTCTGATCATTCTTTTTTAATTCGGTAAAAATGCTTTCTGAATATAAAAGTTGAAGACGGTTTTATATTAATTAAAAAATAATTAGGTATCGATGCATTCCAATTAATTTCTTTATTTACGAGTACAATGCTGCCGGCATAAGGACTAGGTCCTTTTAACCCTCTTTAAAAACGTGATGGTTATCAATTGGAATTACCATTCTTTTCAGTATATATAAATATATACTATACGATAACTCCTTTGTTTATGAACCAATTATATCGATATGGGGATGGGATGATATCGAAATAACATTTCGATATCATCCATATAAATTTTGTTTGCTGCGTAGCTGACGGCGTAAAATATCGCCTCCCCATATCATCCCGTAGGGGGGTAGAAGTCTCTGTGTACTATGACCATCATACTGCGATCGCCAAACCGTCCGCCAAGCGGGGCAATTATGCAACTGGGACTCTGCCGGCTAAGTCGCCAAACATCAATTTCTAAAATGGCGTTCAAATAAATAAAGCTTAAAAATTACTTAATCAATCGTTAAATCGGCTTCAACGTTGACAATCGATTCCGGACCATTTATGACGTCACATGTGGTCATGTAAGCCGATTTAACGATTGATTAAGTAATTCTTAACCTTTATTTATTTGAACGCCATTTCGATTTTCGAAAACGATGTTGGGCGACTTAGCCGGTAGAGCCCCTGATTATGAAGACACAACTTCACTGTGAAAATCTTTTGTCCAGAAGTGGACGTCATTAGAACTCTGTCAATTGTATTCGTTTCAATGTCTTTTTAGAATAATAATTTATATTCTCTTTAGTAATTCAAGGCCCACTCTTTAAAGTAGGTACTTGCGGATGGTTGTGTAGGTCATTAACTCTTATAACATTTCCATAATAGGTATGTATATTTGCTTTACAACCCTTGTAGTGTTGCGTACACCACCACCGGATCCTATGATCTTTTGCTAATTGGCGGCCGAAGCGGTTCCCTCCATATAACATCATGACTCTTCCTTGGCTCGTCGTGATGTACTTAAACCCTAGAAATAGAATAATTTTCACCTGGTTAAAAGTATTATAAGGAGTGAATTCTTTAAGCTCATTTATCACTACTTAATCAGACTGAGCTTTATTTCTTTTATATTTTATATAAAAACCGGCCAAGTGCGAGTTGGTGTCGCACACAAAGGGTTCCGTACCACTATCTATAAAAACGAGCAAAAAATTCACGTTTGTTGTATGGGAGCCCCCTTCAATACACATACATCATCTGTGAAAATTTCAACTGTCTAACTATCACGGTTCATGAGATACAGCCTGGTGACAGACGGACAAGCAGACAGCGAAGTCTTAGTAATAGGATCCCGTTTTAAGCTTTGGGTACCGAACCCTAAAAATGGTGCCCTAAAATCCACAGACTAGGCAAGAATTGGAGGGCTCTGAAATATTGCGTTAAAATCAGGAGTTACTTTGCGTAAATAATAATAATATCCTAGGACATTATTTACACACGGCCATCTGATCACAAACTAAGCAGAGCTTGTACTATGGAAACCAGATAACTGATACATATACTACTTCTCTTTTGTAAACACATACTTATATAGATAATTACACTCAGACTCAGGACAAACAGACATGTTCATGCACACAAATATATGTCCAGGGTGGGAATCGAACCCACGACCTCCGGCGTGAAAAGCAAGCATTTGCCAACCACGCCCACAGGCCCGTCCTTTCTCGTACTCAATCCATCGCAATCAACAAATAAAATTGAAAAAAAAATGTAGTGTTAACGAAGCTGGGATGCTATTTGCATCGAACTTCCGCCCTAAATAAATTCACTTAAAAGACAAACAATACAAACATGCATATTATATTTAACAGTATCAGATACCCAACACGTGTTTCAGTCTTTAACGGATCATTGTAAGTGAATTAGTTTTCTGCCATGTTAATGTATGTAATGTTTTTTTATTACAATAATTTACTGCTAATGAATGCGTTTTATATAAAATATTAACTCTCTGAATTCATTCTCCATATGAACTTCGATTGTTCCAAATCTCATACTCCTCCGTCCACGCAATTTTCGTAGAAGTTTTTACTTCATATATTAATTTTATGATGATGCCACGGTTATTATTGTGCACGTATACCTATACCATATGTCATACCATATATACTATACCATATATCTATGTATTTGTGTGTGTTAGGTGATATTATGAACCAGTAATTAAAAAATCCAAATAAAAGAGACAAAGATTTAATACTATACTGTTACATTCATATGTGCAGAAGTGGCGATGGGTTCTTACAACGCGATTACGTTCGGTTTGCTTTTTATAGACCATGGCAGATCCATGCTATTGATTTATCGTCACTTAAATCAAGGTTCACTCCGATTCAAATGCTTTACAGCCCACAGAACATGAAATAACGAATTTCAGCTAGACCAGCCAATTTGTATCCGCAAACGCAGATCGACTCTCTATTCCCTGACTTATCTAATCCGATGGGGAAGAGAATGGTGCAAGAAATGCGACTTTACGCTCTTTCCGAGGCACGGGATTTCATTATTAACGGTTGCATACGCTACCGTAAAATCTACATGTACATTTGAATTGAATTGAAGCCGCTTCGTATCGACTTTATGGGTTATCGCCATATTTTAAGAAATTTGTCACCCATCGCCACCAATTCGCAAGTTACATAGCATGACACAGATCTAGTTAATTAGGTTAGGCTTTTAAAGACATGCAATTTTACATTAAATACGATTGTAAGTATTATTACCAAAAATATTATACTAACTAAATTACTAAAGTGCTATTATGCTAGCAATTTTGTATGTTTTTGGCTAAATTAATTTATCTGTCTTTTCGTCTCTTTTTTATATGTGCGAAAAGTTTAGGGCCTTTTAGTAAACGAACTAGCTAAATTGCTTGTCCGGCACGCAGTGTCGTATAATGTGTCTAACGTGACTCTTATCCGTGATATACCACACGAACACGACAGATCTAAAAATGGTGCATGTGTAATAATAATATTAGTGACAAATAAATTTAAATTTTATTTAATTGTCTATTCACCTCTTTCTATTATAGATTGGAAAATTATAGGGTCTTTTAGCAAACGAACTAGCTAAATTGCTTATCAGGCGTGCAGTATAGTATAATATAACATGACTCCTATTTTCCTTAACACGCGACAGATCTAAAAATGGTCCATGTATAAATATTAGTGACAAATATTTCCAGGAATAGTTAATTGGCCACACTGATCATATTTATTATTAAATTTAAATTCAGTTAATTGTCTTTTCACCACTTTCTATTATAGATCGGAAAATTATAGAGTCTGTTAGTAAACGAACTAGCCTAATTGCTTGTCTGTGTTGTATAAATTTTCTATGTAATTTAACATAGAAAATAAATGACAATTAAAAGATGGCGCTTTAGAATATCTTTTTTTTAAAGCGACAAAGCGACGCAGTCCTTCCTTACTTCAGCCCGTTTCTAGTAATGCTGGAATAGGTTTCAAGATAACTTACCCTATTCTATTGCAAGTGGAAAATGTTAAATGTTTTATTATTCTTCTTTTTTCAAAAATGTGTGGTAAGTATAGTGAAACGACATTGCTCATTCTAAAGCATTTTTTTTGTTTCTTTTCTAAGCTAACGCGATTAGCAACTTATAATAAAACCCCTTATTTAAAATATTTGTGATGCGCACAATCCGAAATAATTATGAGTGAAAGATGTTTACTTAAACATAACAAAAAAGAATTTAGCGATCTTTCTAACTAGAGGAGTACTTTTAACTTACCAAAATTATTTCACAATCTTAGTTAAGTATCCGGGCTTATGAGGTTAATGTCTATAATGAAGTAACTTTTTATAAGTCTAAGGAAGAATAGAACCATCCAACTCACATTTAGCTTTTTAACTTTTATGCGAAATACTTTTAGATGAAAACAAACAGATTAGTCGTAATCAAAACAATATAAGCTCGAATATTAAAATTATACTAATGTTAATAACTCAAAATGTATGCAGTACTCTCGACTAAATTGCTAGGCAACTAGGAAAATCAATTTAGTGACTGATACTAAGCTGGACACTTTATAGTTCACAATATTTACGTAAATATAGATACACTTTATATTAATTCACTTTCTTAATCCATTTGTTACAAGAGTACTTTATAAGGGATAGCAGAATAGCTAAAGCAGTTTTATAACAATTAACTTACTTAAACTAATTTAATATCTATTTGCAACCATGTTTCTTAGCACATTTTTGCACCAAAATTGTCTTCTAATAATATCAAATAACAATATTAACGTCAAATTTTTAAGTTCATACTCAAAGTATCATATTTTTTCATTGCCATACAACATATTTCAAAAGATATTAACAATGAGTGTTAGATTTTTTTTTAATTGTTCCCTTCGCCAGTCCTTGCCTTGAGTAGGGTTGTTACTATCTGTTTTTTACTAATAAATGGTACTTTTCTAAGAAAATGTATTTGTAAGGCTTTGTAAGTAACATTAAAAACTCGATTTTTTCATATAGAATAACCACCACCCATTGCGTGTCCATAGATACCAAACAGTTTCAAACAATGCTTTTTATTTAGGACAATCTTGCCATGTAAATGTTACCGCAACTAACTATTGTTTTATTTTCCCAACGTTTAATTGCTTTAGGGAAGCCTGTGACTACTCCAAAGTTGTGCTTTGTTGTGAAAATATTCCCATGATCACCATAACTCCAGTATGATCGAACCAAAAGAAAATAATAGTTAGGGGTGTCTTTGACTGAGGTTTGATTTCGGCAACGAACAAATTGTTGTGTAACAAGCGAAAATAGTCTTTGGATTTTGTTGGTTCAGGGAGTAAGTAATTTAGGTCCCATTTTAGGCCATCGATGCCGGGTATCAGGAAACCACGTATGAAACTTGTTATAGATAGTCAGAAGTCTTTGCCACCACACAAAGGGACATGGTTAACTCGGGTACTGGTTTCCTGTAGGTTTTGAGGTCAGTTTGTAGGATTCTGTTTAATTATGGCATCTAGTCTGAGTTGGTTAGACAAGGAGCTGAGCTCAACAGAACTGGGACAAAGGTAAGCAAGAAGAAAGTTGATTGGATAAGAAAGTCCAAATATGCGAATGTTTGAAATTGTAAGTTATCTGTTTGTGTTCATTTTCATTATTGATATGTGCTGACTGTATGTAGGGGGGTGGTTATGAAATGCGTTTATCTTAACAATCTGTCCGAAAGAAGTGTGTATATTAGCTTTGCAGCCCTTATTGTGAAACGAGCACCACCAACGAATTCTGGAGCCTCTTTCCAACTGTCGACCGAAGCGATTCCCTCTGTACAGCAATATTATTCTCCCATTATTGCCCGCGATGTATCTGATCTCTGAAAATAAACGGAAAATATTCTTATAAATTACCTGGTTTAAAAATAACAAATGGGTGTAGTAAAATATCAACCTTAGCTCTTATGACAAACTAAAAAACAACTTATGCATGTAAGTCTTATACTGTCGTCCTAGTTTCAGATCCATCCATAAAGCCAAATAGCGGGAGTTGGTCAGGCAATGTGTCCCGGTTGAGTTCGAAACAATAATCGGATCTATCCGATTTATTTAACCGTAATTTGTAGTAGTACCGTTCAGATATAAATTTATATATATATATTATTTTAATACCTACTAAAAGACATAGATTCAGAAACGTGAGGGTTCATAAATAGTATTAGAAGCATCCTTTTCATTTTTGGCTGAAATATTTTGTAAATGGTGATGAATCCGAACGGTTTTCACAGCTACAAAACCGTCTGGCTTCATCTAATATATGTATATCCAAATTAAATGCATGAAACTAACTTTATTCTTTATTAAACAAAAATATATATTATGTATTAGAATTAAAAATTAATCATGTAATTATCTTCAACATAAAGTATTATTTGTCTGACTTATAACAGTTAATACACTTAACTGAAATTAATAAGAATATTACCAGAGTATATAAGACAGTTGACAATATGGAGTATCGGTGTAAGAGTCACAAAAATACGTAACTATGCATAATAAGGTACCTAATTATTCGTATTATTTAATGATTATATAAATAAAATTTATTCACAACTTAACACTTATAGATTAATTGTAATTATTTTTAAACATTTAGATAATTTTTAAGTGCGTAATTAGTAAGGCCATAGTGGAACACGGGCGGGCTTTCTGGAAAGTAAATTATTATATGAAACACGGATCTTCATTTTGCGCATCCACGCCCGGTTGCCGACTGGAAAGCACGGCCGCACGCCCCTGTGGCCAAGATAAACTGGAATATGCGTTGTATTTTAATACAACGAATATTCCAGTTTATCCGTTATTTCAGTCTTTTCATTACATTTTAGTTTAAGGTGATAGCTAAATTAAAAATAATTCAAGTACTTTCATAATAATTGTCACACCTCAGTTTTGCAATGTTCCGTCGCAATTTTCTGGATCATTACCTATTGAGAGTGAAATACTTCCAATACCTTAAAATTGACTTTATTAAGTAGACAAGGATTGAGAATACCCTCAGGCTAGGAAAAGGTAAACTAGGAAAGGGGTATATGTAAGAAAAACAGTTTTAGGTAAAAGTTGCAAAAGTAACTAAAAACCTAATACAATAGAATAAATCTTTATTACCTCTATTTAAAAAAATCAGTTTAATAAATATTGTGTAAATCTCGGTTCGTATCCGTGCTTCACACTTGAGAGGTTTGTATGTTAATTGTTTTACTAAACAACCTGAAGTATAAATTAGCAGCTCCTTAATTTAAAGTAAAAGGCGGCCACGACCTGAATTTAATCTTGGAGTAGCTAACGGGTGGGCGCCCGCGGGGAATAACTCAAAATTTTCACGCTAAAAAAATTAAGACCGCCTGCGCCTGCGCAAGCGCCCGTCTGCCCGCCTGCTCGCGCGCGCCTTGGCGCAGCGCAAAGTGCATTTATGTGATAGAAAGATGCAGAGAACATTTTTATTTAGGAGGATGGATATGATATGCGTTAATCCTTACAATTTCATCATCTATGGTGTGAATATTAGCTTTGCAGCTTTGACTTCCTACCTTCTGGGTACACCACCAACGTATTCTGTGGTTTTTCTCAAACTGTTTACTGTAGCGATAACCTTGATACAACATTATCCGAGTTCCTTGTCGGGACACGATGTACTTCAAACCTGAAAATATGATACCAAAATGTACAAAGATATAAATGATGTAGGAGTTGGAAGATAGACAGTTTTGTATTCATTTTTACATGCGATAAGTATGTTATGGTGACCCATAAAATACCAATAGTGTTAGTTTGAATTTGGGATTCTTCGCATCGATATTCTGGAAAATCGATTCACGGCAAATGAACTACCATTTTTAAGCGATTCACGGGAATGCGTTCTTCATCCAAAAAATCTTGGACACAATCAGAAAATTATTCTTTACCTGCAGCTATAGGTAAAATCATACTAAGCACTCGGGATAGCATTGACGGAGAGCCTATCAGACACATTTTTTCCGGTTGTTCCTATCTTGCCAACGGCGAGTATTTGCACAGGCATTACCAAGTAGCCAGAATTATCCACCAGCAACTTGCTCTTTGATATAGCCTTGTAGATACCGAAGTACGTACCAGAACCAGTTCGAGATAACGGGTCGTACCAAGCAACTTACTCTCATTACAGTAAAGTAAAGGAGGATATTAAGTTGTGATAATAAATGAAACATGACGTCAAGAATCTTTCATTGCACAAGCAAAGAATTTATAATACCTAACGAATATACAATTTCTCAACACAAACATCCAGATCGAGACCGCTGGGGGATACCATCTTACTCAGTCGGAAAGTATTTCCTTCACGAAGAAGGAACACTATCCTCCGTAGCTTATATAATATAATTAATTGGAACAAATATTAATTTGATAGGGGATGATTATGCTCTGAATACATCGTTAAAATGTTATCGAAGTAAGTATGAATATGAGATTTGCATCCCTTATTCTGTCGCGTGCATATCCAACGTATTTTGTTGTTCCTCTCAAATTGTCGGGTGTAGTGATATCCTCTATGAGAAACCATTGTGTTTCCGCGTTTGGATTTTATAAATGTGACGATATCTGCAAACGAAATTATGTTTTATTTTCTATAAGAAAGAGTTCGTATTGGTTATCTATATAAATATTAGGTCTTTACCTATGAAATTGCCGTTCTGCAGTACTGGCCATTTCAAATCAAAATAATTTTTGTTTGGCTAAGAATTCTAATTTCAAATTAATTTTATTTTAAAAACATGGATTCTTTTTTCCGAAAGTAGTCATTTCTTTATTGATTAGTGTTAAATTTTCATCGCATTTCAATCTTTTTCGTCATCATGGATACGTTAAAAATTCGAGTAATTATGGAATATGAGTACCGTCGTGGCAGCAACGCGGCACAAGCGGCACGCAACATCAACGACGTTTACGGAGCTAACACTACAAACCAACGCACCACCTGTTATTGGTTTGCTCGCTTCCGTTCTGGAAATTTCGACCTGAAAAATGAACCTCGCGGTCGTCCGAAGACTTTGGTCGACAATGACGAATTAAAGGCGGTTGTGGAAGCTGATGATACACAATCTACGGCTGAATTAGCAGCAGCTTTCGACGTTAGCGTCAAAACAATATTGGTCCATTTGCGTCAAATTGGCAAGGTAAAAAAGCTTGACAAATGGGTGCCCCACGAACTCAATGATCGCCAGCGCGAAGTACGCGTCGAGACGTGCCTTGCACTGCTCAACAGACACACAAATGAAGGAATTTTGAACCGCATTGTTACCTGCGATGAAAAATGGATTCTGTTTGATAACCGCAAGCGCTCAGCAAGTTGGTTGGATCCTGGTTCAGCACCTAAACAATGCCCTAAACGAAAACTTACCCCTAGAAAAGTGATGGTCACTGTTTGGTGGTCTAGCGCCGGTGTGATTCATCACAGCTTCTTACCAAACGGGGTGAGCATTACTGCAGATGTGTACTGTGAAGAACTGAGCACAATGATGGAGAAGCTGGCGCATCTCCAACCAGCATTGGTCAATCGCTCGTCTCCGCTGCTCCTGCACGACAACGCGCGACCTCATACTGCACAGCAGACGGTCTCCAAGTTGCAAGAACTGGGGTTGGAAGCTCTCCGTCATCCGCCCTACTCACCAGACCTTGCGCCTACAGACTACTACTTTTTCCAGAATTTGGATAACTTCTTGGCGGGACAAAAATTCAATACCCGAGAGGCAGTACAAAATGCCTTTGAAGAATTTGTTGCCTCCCGTCCAGCTGATTTCTTTAAGAAGGGCATCAATAAACTGCCACTGCGATGGCAAAGATGCATTGATTGCATGGGTGATTACTTCGATTAATACAAATAAAAAAATTCATGAAAAAAATTCGTTTAAATTTTTTCATACAAAACGGCAATTTCATAGGTAAAGACCTATTATTAAAGCAAACTGATGACTCAAAGCTTAGCCCAAAGCCAAGAAAGGTGACATTAAAAAAAACACGTGGGAGCAAGATTTTTATTTATCTGTTGACTGTCTACACCAGCCTGCAGCCTGCATACATACCCGTATCCCAGGGGGAGTTCGGATAGGGTTGCCATCCGTCCGAATTTCCCCGAATTTGTCCTACGTTAGAGAGCATCCGGGAGCATCCAGGCAGGCTTTCCATTAAATTCTTCCAAAAAATTGCAAAGAAAATTATGAGAAACTTTTTGTAATTTGTAAAGTACTCCCGATACATGAAAAGATCAAATATTTGGTGGTTTTGGAGCAATACTACAATGATGAGATCTAACAACCAGTGGAAAATATTTATAATACTAGGAGAGTCGGAGAGCGTAAACTAGTTCGATCATCGGCTTACAATTATTACGGCCAAAGAACCAACAAATATTTGATCCCAACAATATTTAATCAAATTCCCTGGCTCAGAGGAGACCATGGTAGAATTAGTAAATTTTCGCTTAAAAAGAAGTTAAGACAAATATTGCTTACCGAGTTAGCTGATACCTTAGAAGCTTGATACAACTGTCAACGAACATCACCATGTAACCAACAAAAAGTACTTATAGTTGTGCAATAGTTCTTTACGAATACGTATAATGTTATGTTATGTACCTTATCTAAGGAACACTATTATGTAACGAGCGCTAATCCCGCCGACAAACTGTTACACAGTTTGGTGGGTTAAAATATAAAGTAATGTTTTTTTGTTCCAAATAAATGATTTATTTATTATTAAAAAAAAGCATTGGGCCGGAGCGTAGTGTGGATAACTGATGAACAGACTTTGGCAATGGCAGTGAGTCACAGGACGGTTATGCTTGTTGACATGACCAGGTTCTCGGCTCCAAAGCCGAGGTTTTCATGCGTCTTGTCCTAGTTGCCAAATTTTGAGAAAGCAAGCCCAGTCTCGGACCAACTATTTCTGGGGCACACCAATAGTCGTCTTAAGCGGGTTTTGAACCCGGAACACGAACCCTAACCCTCCGTAACTCGCATATGATGTAGATTATCTACACACTTTTCCTTTAAAATTTTCAGGTGGACGGAGTTGTGTGCTAAAGTTAGTTTTAGGAAATAAAGAAAATAAAATCCATATTATTAAAATAACAATAAGTATACCGGTAGCCTCTACACCTGTTCTGTCACTGTGAGCCACTGATGCATAAACGTAACACCGTCCTGGGCCAACACTTGAACAAATAGATTCTGCAATTTATCTATGTTGCAGGGTTAGACATGGAAGTTTAGTTGGAGCGGCGAGCACAATAGTTCAGCACTGGACGCAGTGTTACCAGGACCTCCGGGGACTGGAAATAGCCGCCACCAGAAGAATAAGAAATAAAAAGAATAATACCGGTGGCAATAGCGGGAAATATATATTTGTAGCGACTGGCCTCAAATATATTAATATAGGATTCTCCTTATGCTGTGGAAAGGCATCTCCCTTAGTTTTTCAGATTTTCCTGTTATCGTAAATTCAGGCCAGTCGTTACCAATTGTTTTTATACGGAGAAGGCCAGAACATTGTTGTTTTCAAAAAGAGTGAAGAAGCAACACTGACGTCACATTATTTATCGTTGGTTTCATACATAGGTGTTAGTCCATGGTGACAGTAAAAGGATGACAATGGATGACAATGACAATGACAGATAGGATTAACAACGTTTATTTCACGAACAAACATTAACACATGGCGATGTACACAGAAACACGGCTCGAACAGGAATGATCCTTTCCTTTTTTACACCGGATTCACCGGTCAAAATTCTTTGTTCCAGCCTTTTATAGGTAACTAGCGGCCCGGTACGTGCTTCGCTACGTATAAGGCATAGTAATAAAAAAAATGATTATTAAGTTCATTTACTCAACCAAAAAAAATATTTTAAATTGCTAAAAGATGTTGATTTTACACTTTTTCAAGACTTTTTTTTAAATTTTCTCTACGTACAAACCTTCCCTGGACTTCCACGAATAATTCAATACCAAAATTAGCCAGATCGGTAAAGGCGTTGTTGAGTTATAACATTACAACGAAAAGTGGCATTGATTTTTATATATATAGATGTAGTGGGGTGATCGTCGTGAATCACTTGTTTACGTTTGAAACAGCAGATGTTGATATTTTGCTAGTTGTCGCATAATGTTTTGTACCAACTAGGTACGTATACTGGAACCGGAGGTTCGAAAAAATACCAACGTTACTTATAATTATTTTTAATAAAAACTAGCTGTGCCCCGCGGTGTTACCCGCGTTAAATTTTATAAATTTTCTTTGCTATAAACCTCACGGAGCCCGAGACCTTTCCAACGAATGCAAAACCGTAGAAATCGGTTCGTGCGTTCTGGAGTTATAGCGTCAGGAAGGAAAACCCGACTTATTTTTATAATAAAAATAAACCTATTCGATGCTGGAATATGGAATAATAGAAATAACAAAATTATGCTGATTTATTTTAGATCCAATAACTTAATGGCCGCGTCTGCGACTCCATATCCTCCCTCCATGTGAGTGAAGAAATCGATGCGTCGCCGATTTAATTAAATCGCTGCGTCAGCGACTCGTGCTCACTTGATCGATTTCTGCAATCACATGGATGTTTTTTTTTATACAACTTAGTTGGCAAACAAGCATACGATCGATCAAGTGATCGAAAAGGTTCGAGGATGTGAGGGTGAACACCCTGTCTGTGGCGAGAGGTGCGATGTTAGATGTGATTGCAGAAATCGATTCGTTGACGATTCGTCCGAAGTCGGATGTCTTCTATGCTATTTTTATATACAGGATGTGTGAACTGAACGATGTATACAATATCGCCGATAATGTATTAAGGGATCCATACTTAACACGCTACATGTACATATATATATCTATATATATGTACTAATAAGTGTATCTAATTAATAAATTAGTATACTATCAACAAAGAAAGTGCTTTTTATAATATTTAATTATTTAATCTTAGACATTATGTACATTATAATTTATTTTCTTAAATTAATCAATAGTCGGCGGTGGATGATTGTGTACTGTATTGCTTTTCAAAATGTGGTCCAAATATGTGTGTATATTAGCTCTGCAGCCCTTAAATTGGTATGTACACATCCAACGTATTCTGTTATTTTTTTCCATTTGCCGGCCATAACGATATCCTTTATAATAAATCATTCTTGTACCATGTTTCGATATTATAAACTCGACATTATCATCTAAAACATACAATTTAGTTCTTAAAATAACTGAGGTTCGATTTTATATACGATTCGTAAGGGAGCTAGGGAGTTTATTAATGCACACCAAAGAGAACATATTTCCAATCAATTTATATTCATCAATTACGCATTAACCTAAAATCACTGCTAATATTATAATATTTTGATATAATTATTTTACTTTGCGTAACAAGGGCATTACAAGTAATTGAAGGCACCTTATTGGCTCAGTACAAAAACAGACAGCACGGAAACAACCTACAATCGGACGAAACGGCACACTCACACAAACATGCGCATCGACAAGCCCCCAAAGCGGTTGTCGCGGTGTTGTCAATAGCGAGTGACGCGTGTAAACGAGGGGTCGCTTATAAGTTTATCTCTGCAATATTTTTAAAAATACACGCCCTTGTTACTTAGTATACGGATGTATGATCATGTATGAACTCGGCTTCATCAAAACGGGAGCTTTCGTATTTTAATCGTCCTGCTGCGAAAATTCCACGATTTCTTTGAGATCCCAACGGCAGGAGCACTATACGCATATCTTGTGCAGTCAGTATTTTTTCTTAGGATAGGTTTTATTGTTATATGAAAAAAATATTATTTGCTGCCAAATACTACCTTTTATTTCTTAAGTTAATAAATCACTCATGGCGGGTGATTATGCACTGAATCCATTTTCAATATTTGATCGAAGTACGTGTGTATATTAGATTTGCAGCCCCTGTTTTGGTAAGTACACCTCCAACGCATTCTGTTGTTCCTCTCTGTTTGTCGACTGTACCGATATCCTCTGTAAGTAAGCATCTTATTTCCAAAACTGGATATAACGAATTTAACACCTGCAAGTTAAATATTATGTCTATAGGTATTCAAAACAGTTGCTGTAAATAATAAAAATAATAATGTCCTTCTAGCCGATTTTAGACCACGGCGGCCAGTCTCCATGAAGTTTAGCCATCTGCGCGGGACATCTTATAGCGCGTACGTATATACGCGGACATATATAGTGTCTGCGTCTGCGGAAACACAGGGGCAATCTCATGAACCCATGAGAGCTCTAGCGACACGACTGGTGAAAGAAACTAAAGATGTCAAAGTACATACCATTTCTTTTTATGCGATACTAGCTGTGCCCCGCGGTTTTACCCGCGTTAAATTTTATAAATTATCACAGCTCCTCCTCCGTAGGTGATAACGTGATAATATGTAGCCTATATGTTGACCCGACCTCTTAGTAACATTCATTCAAAATTTGATGTAAATCCATGCAGTACTTTTTGGGTTTAGCCCGGACATACATACAGACAGACAGACACACAGACAAGAATTCTAAAGCTATATTTTTGGCTTCGATTTCGATTGCAGATCACGCCTCAAGTATCCTTTTTAAAAAATATTCAATGTACAGTTTTGAATTTCCTGCGATTTTATTATATGTATAGATTATTCACACACGGTTATTAGTATATCAGTTATCTGGTTTCGGAACAGATACGTAATCTGTTCCGAAACCAGATAACTGATATACTACTTTTCTTTAGTATATGCACATACTTACATAGGTAATTAATAACACTCAGACTCATGACAGATAAACATGTTCATGCACATAAATATCTGTCCTGATTGGCAATCGAACCCACGACCTGCTCCGAGAAACGCAAGAATTTACCAACCGCACCAACAGGCTTGTCTTATTATTATACTTTCATATGGATGTTGTTAAAAGCTGTTATTTTAATATTATAAAAATACATTTCAATGTTATGAATAGGGTTGAATCAGAACTTCGCCTTCGCCTCCGTTAAATTTTTGCGGAGTTGTAGCAGAGGTACATTTATATCTTTGTATCACCCAAAGGTCGAATGGCAAATAATGCCTTCGGTATTAAGTCCGCCTTTGTACAGTTTTGTGAAATAAGCTTAAGTAAAATAAAATAAAAATAAACCATAGAATAATAATAAGACGCGAGCAGTAACGCACGTCCTTTAAGTCACAAGAGGAAGCCGAGAACAACTGAGATATGGTAGTTATTTTTTTAGAAATAGATAAAAATAATATTAATATTACCCTTTCACTTTCGCACCCCTTCCGTTGCTATCCGCCTCCGCGGACGCGAAAGTCGTCGCCTTCACATCCGCCTCCGCCTCCGCTAAGAAGGCCTACGTTACAACCCTAGTTATGAATGCGATGGTCCAAAAATAAATAGTAAAATAATTAAATAACGTATAATATTCTATACAATTTAATCTAAAGTAGAAGATGGTGGGTGATTATGTACTAAATTACTTTTTAATATAAGGCCGGAATATGTGTGTATATTAGCTTTGCAGCCTTTCCTGTATTGGTATGTACACTTCCAACGTATCCTGTTGTTCCTCTCCAAATGGCGACTGTAGTTATATCCGTCGTATGATATCATCTGATTACCATAACTGGAGATGATAAATTTGACACCTGCAAGTAAACTGGCTTTCAAAACAATTTCTCCGAAGTGTAAATACTTGAATTAAATAGGTACCTTGTTAATTTTTTTAACAACGCCCGCACTAGTGAGTCTAATCCCTGGGGGGCTACCGGCTTAGTCACCGAACATCGTTTTGGTGATCGGCGTTCAAATAAATAAAGGTTAAAAATTACTTAATCAATCGTTAAATCGGCTTCCATGAGCATATGTGACGTCACAAATGGTCCGGAATCGATTGTCAACGTTGAAGCCGATTGAACAAATGATTTAGTAATATTAAGCTTTCATCTATTCGAACGCCGATCACGAAAACGATGTTGGGCGACTTAGCCGGTAGCCCCCCTGTTTCGTGGGGACTTAACAAACATAAATTAGATGGACACAAATTACATCCAGACTCAGAACAACTATTTATGGGTCACACAAATAGTTCTCCGGCGCGGGACAAGAACCTGCTAGACGAAGTGGATAGGCGATTGTCTTAGCTGCTGCGCCACACGTGCAGTCATCAATAAGTAAGTTGAATTCATAAATGCTTTTGAACACCTAACGCACTGCCATCTGATCCCAAACTAGGCAGAGCCTATTCTATGGCAACCATACAACTGATAAACATACTTATCTATTTCCACATACATATATATTAAAGAAGGAAGTAAAAGAATTGGTTAGGTATAAGTTTAATTTATTTTTAATTTCAAACTATACGATATAAAGATACTAGGAACCTAGGATATGACGAAATGCACAAGTGGTTGTGTGTTAGTGCGCAAACATTGGTGCACTGCACTAGACAGGTGGACTGCACGGCACAGGTGCACTACACTGCACAGGTGTACTAAACTGCACAAGTAGACTGAACTGAACAGGTGCACTGGACTGTACAGATGTACTGCACAACACAAGTGCACTTGCTATATTATTATAGCGCGTGATATAAATTAGTAGACTAGATTACATAATACGGTGGAACACAACGCTCAATTAACATACATAAACAGAAGCCCTCTCACATGGACAGTATATAATACAATACACCTCTAAACACACACATCTAGACATAAGACATATGAGGAATATAATACTAAGTATGGTCTGAACGTAATACCTAAGCTATTTGTTCTATACAGCTTTTGAACAGATCACGCCATGAGCTTAAAGCGACTCCAACATTTTCGATTAATTGGCGATATACATAATAATATTTTTATTTATGAATAAAAATATGTATGTTAATAAAACTAACACGTACACACGGCTACATATCAAGCTATAAATTTCCAGTATAAGCTGATCCCGCATTGTATAGGATTTCCATACAATGAGAGGTCAGCTTATATTGGAAATGTATAGTTTGATATGTAGCCGTGTGTACCTACCCAAAAATAAACAACTCATTATGGTTCTGTAATAGATAAGATTCACATAGATATGGTTCTGTAAGATAATCTCAAAAATGGGAAACCTTAAATCTCATCATCGGGCCGGTCTGGAACGAGCACGCTCTATCAATCTACGGTAGGGACTCTTCTACTTTAAAGCCACAGACGAAACATACTGGTTGATCAAATTTAGGATTCCCTTAAAATACCCTTTCGGAGAATTAAAGTATTATCTACGGACTTTATGTTCTAGAAACATGACCTACTGATATATTCACAGTTGCATGTGAAAGATCATATCATATTGAGACCTTCCAAGCTATTAAATTGTGTTATAGAATAATTCACAATGCAAAGCGTAAATCGAATCTCAATCATAAATTTAATCGTCCAGAGGGTATCGAAAAGCAGACGTTGAGATATCCGTAATATACAATTTGCGGATACCATAACGCCTACTCTAGTTTTTCCGGTATCCCTCATAAAGTACTGTACTACAAAGCGGGTTAATCCTCATACTGAACACACGCATATTACGCGGCTGTGTAATGTTTGGTATAATAAAAAATGGTGTAATTTCACTTGAAATAACGTTAAAATAATATAATTTTCATATGCAATAATAACAAATAACCTAATTTCATATGACCAAATGTTTTATATCATATAATTTTCCTTTAATATTTGATGATTGTGCCAGATAAAAAAAGTACCATTAATAACCACGTAACCAAAATTAAAAGTCCCTTATATACATTAGTCACGGAAATTGTGATCTCATGTTCATTACCGTAAGCAATAATTAAATCAAATAACTTATTATATGTTTTTTTTATCTTTATGTGTACAAAGAGCAAACAAAAGAGGATACGTGTGTGTATTTTCCTCAAATATATTTCCGTGTATAACATAAAGTTGATAATAATCATGGCTGCAATATAAAACGTCCCATACATTATTATTAGTTGGTATCTTCCAAAAAAATCCATCAGTTTTGACAAGAAAATATTATTAATCCTTTTGTTATCATCACATATTACAAAATTGTTATATAATACAAAGTTATTATGTATATATGATTTTTTGTATTCTTCATGATGAATTTCAAAATAAATATTGGTTCTATATAATAATGTTTTCCTTTTTCTTTTTACGATAAATTATCTGTCTTAACGCAGACGTGGAAGGTAACTCGCTCAAAATCAATTCATCAGTACCACATATTGCGGTTTGCAAAATCTGATACGGCTTCATACCGGTATTCTGACAGGACTCCGTTTTGATTTTATCAATTATAGATGCCACCGCTAGCCGTGCTGGTTGCGGACCATGGTTGTGATTCTCATCATATTTAACCACTGTATGTAACTGCATCTCCATGTCAACTGTTGTTACGGCACGACACAAACATTTATCTACACGTTGTCGTTCACAAACCCAATAAACTTTATTCTTCGATTGCCTGTTTTTGTGATAAATATATCCATGTATAGCAAGTTTCAGTCCACCTTTAGAACTTTTGAATGTACTGCAATTTATAGTAGCCAGTTTGATATCTAAAACAAATATCGAGATTACATTAGCCATATAATGAATAATTTTGCTGTAATTGTATGACAGTAAAAAAAATAATAATTATACAATCTACCCACCGCATAAAAGCAAGTACTAGCAGGCATTTAAAAATGTATCAGATTTTTTAAATTATATTGAAAGTTATTTAGAGATTATGAATAGATGTTCATTATAGGAAATATTCATTATGTCATAAGAAATTAGGTAAAATTAAATAATATCAACAATTCATCATCTCAACTGATCGTTATATTAAATAAATATTAACCGAAATTAGGTCAAGTGAACGCTAGATTTTTTGATATTATATAAATCGTTACATACCCATATTACGCATACTAAAAAGCTTACATTAGTTTGTTTGCCGTCCCTTATAAAATACTATAGTTTCCAGCAGGTAAAGCTACATGTTTATAGTAAACTACAAAATATCCTTATACTGAGCTCATTCTAAGTTACATTACTCATATATTACGGATACCACAAAGCTTACCCTAGCTCGTCTGCTCTCAAGTGCTCTCCCTTTTAAAGTACTATAGTAACAAGCAGGTAGAGCCAAATTTTCTAGCTAATGAACATCTCTCCACATACTAAGTTGCATTACTCAAATATTACGAATATTACAATGCTTGCCCTAGGTTATCTGCTGTCCCTTATAAAGTACTATAGTAACAAGTGGGTTGAGCCACTTGTTTATAGTGAAAGACAACTTATCCTCACACTGAGTTCATTCCAAGTTATATACCTCATATATTACGGATACCACACAACTTAATCTACCTCGTATGCTGTCCCTTTTAAAGTACTATAGTAACAAGCGGGTTAAGCCACATGCTTATAGAGCCCGATAACTTATCCTCACACTGAGCTTATTCCAAATTACATTACTCAAATATTACGAATACTACAAAGCTGGCCTCAGCTTGTCTGCTGTCCCTTATAAAGTACTACGGTAACAAGTGGGTTGAGACACTTGTTTATAGTGAAAGACAATTATTATCCTCATACTGAGTTCATTCTAAGTTACATTACTCCAATATTACAATGCTTTCCCTAGCTTATCTGCTGTCCCTTATAAAGTAAGATAGTAACAAGTGGGTTCAGCCACTTGTTTATAGTGAAAGACAACTTATAGTCATACTGAGTTAATTTTAAGTTACATTACTCATATATTACGGATACCACAAAGCTTGCTCTACCTCGTCTGCCGTCCCTTATAAAGTACTATAGTAACAAGCGGGTTAAGCATATAGAGCCCGACAATTTATCCTTACATTGTGCTCATTCCAAATTACTCAAATATTACGGATACTACAAAGCTGGCCCCAGCTTGTCTGCTGTCCCTTTTAAAGTACTATAGTAACAAGCGGGTTAAGCCACTTGCTTATAGAGCCCGACAATTTATCCGTACACTGAGCTTATTCCAAATTACATTACTCAAATATTACGAATACTACAAAGCTGGCCTCAGCTTGTCTGCTGTCCCTTATAAAGTACTACGGTAACAAGTGAGTTGAGCCACTTGTTTATAGTGAAAGACAACTTATTGTCATACTGAGCTCATTCTAAATTACATTTTTTTAAGACAACGCCCGCAATAGTTAATCTAATCTCTGTGTCGCGGCGTACTTTACAAACATATAATAGACGGACACAAATTATAACCAGACTCAGAACAACTGAATAGTTGTTCTGAGTCTGGTTATAATTTGTATTATTTGTATACAATTATTTGTGTCACCCATAAATATGGGTGACACAAATAATTGTCCAGCGCGGGACTCGAAGCGGCGAGGCGACTGTCTTAGTCATATATTACGGATACCACAAAGCTTACACTTCCTCATCTGCTGTCCCTTATAAAATACTCTAGTAACAAGCGTTTTAATCTCTTAAACTCCATAGGCACATAGTTTGATATGTTCACAAATCAATGGGTGGGTGATTATGTATCGCATAGCTTTTTAATATTTGGTCCAAATATGTATGTATATTAGCTTTACATCTCTTAAAGTGGTGTGTACATATCCAACGTATTTTGTTGTTCCTCTCTATTTGACGACTGTAGCGATACCCTTCGTATGAAATCATCCTATTCCCATGACTGGACATTATAAACTCGATACCTGTAAATAAAATTAATGTATTTTAATAACCTTATTTATAATAATAATAAAAATAATATATATTTTAAAATGTATTTCATAAGAAAAAGGTTTGAATAAATAATAATAATAATATCCTTGCAAGTTTTTGGAAGGCGTTTTTGCTGGCGAATGCCAGGATTGTGCGGAATTTTCTCTTCATGCAGCCCAAATATGCCATAAGTTGTATTTGAATTAGAATACCCTTATATTATATATTGTAAATAATATTAGTAGTAAATATGTGATATTATAATAATATCCTGGGACATTATTCACACACGGCCATCTGATCCCAAACTAAGCAGAGCTTGTAGTGTGGAAACCAGATAACTGATATAATACATATACTGGTTTTCTTTTGTAAATACATACTTACTTATATAGATAATCACACCCAGAGTTAGGACATACAGACATGTTTATGCACACAAATATCTGTACTGGGTGGGAATCGAACCCACAACCTGCGGCGTGAAAGGCAAGTATCTGCCAACCAGGGAAAACGGCCCATCCCGCCTGGCCGTTATGATAATATTTACAAAAAAAATCATTGCTTTACGGATATACCGTGTTTGATAACCATGTGACCATGCACTAATATCAGCGTGCTGGAGGCCCCAGTGGAATTAGTACACTTGAAAAATTGGTCGTTTCATATTTATATTTCATGTTTACATCATATGAAATGTTATGAACATGCCAGTCAATGTTCATTAATTATTCGATTGAATAAATTCCAAAATCACATTAACAGTAGGAGCGCGGACTGATATTAAAAATGGCAAACTTAATAATAAATAGATATATGTATCAAACCGAAAGCCAAAAATAATAATACTTAATATAGTTTTATAAGGCATTTTTTTAAATCGCTGCTAGAGTTGAGCTTGTATGGCTTCCCTACATATGACGTCATATGTTAGTAAAGATTTTAAATGCTTGTAACTTCGTTAGCTTTAAGGTTATTTCAATTTTGGTTTTACTGTTAAGTTTTATGTATAGTCCGCACCCTTATTATCAACTATAGCTTTAGAATAGGTGGAAAATACCTGAGACAAAAGTTCATTTCACGGGTTCTTTTATGTCTAATATTTCTATGTCTATTATTCTTCTATGTCTTTCTTTGGTGTTCCTCCCCTCGACGAGATTGTGGGTTTGAAAAATAATAAACTTCATATCATTATTTCATTGATAGTTAATGACATAAATTAATTATAACTAGCAGGTGTACTGAATATTATTTTGTAATTTGGAATTACTTACTTATCGTATGAGCAGTGGTTACCCTAGTTTCAGAGTTGTTCTAGCCGCCCAGAAGGCCTCTGACATGGCTTAACAACTGTTGTCTAATGGCACAGAATAAAAAGTACTTACTAATGGCTACAACCGGGACCGACAGCTTAACGTGCCCTCCGAAACACGGAGACGCTCAGAAATTAAACCACTTAGGCGGTCACCCAACTATGGACTGACCGCGTCCCTAGTTGCTTAAATAAAACAGTATGTTTATGGAATATTATTTCATCATATTTACATAAATAATAAGCAAGCAAGCCGCTGGATGCGGGCAGCGCAGGACCGGCTATTGTGGAGATCCTTGGGGAGGCCTTTGTCCAGCCGTGGACGTCTTTCGGCTGATATGATGATAATGACATAAATAATTGTTCGTAATAAACCGGTGTACTGCGTATTTTGTTGTGATGTGTTATAACACAATCATTAAATTCAAATAGCCATTATATAATATTATTAAAGTTTCGCATCATATTCAATTTTATTTACATAAATCAATCATAGCTAGCTGGTGTTTTACATATTTATTTTTGTAATTAGTTATAAAAAAACGACTGCCTAGTTGGTCTAGCGGTAGCGAGTTCAACTGCTGAAAACGAGGTCCTGCGTTCAAATCCCGGGTCAGCTAAAAAGTGATTTTGGGATTTTTCCGTAAAAATAAATTTCTCAGTATCAGCCAGAAGTCTTCTTGGCTAATCTCCATTGAGAATGGCCGAAATTGAAATTCGGCCACATTCGTGTATATCTCTTAAAAGGCTGTGATGAAAAACTTTTAAGCCGTAGTCTCTTACCATCTGCAGACTGCAGATGGTAAGAGACTACGGCTCTGCGGCATTTTTTATAATAGTATTTTCCTATATTTAATAATATAATTATATTTTATAATGATTGTTAAAACATTCAAAGAATATCGCTACATAACGCAGTGGGGTTTTATGAATAATGAATTTGCAATAAACGCTAAAGTACGACAAATTAAAGCTTTAATCAAAATATAATCAGATTATGCATACATAATTAGCACAAAAACATTACTTAAATCTATTACTTACATCAAATTTACACTAATAACTGCACTGATATATGGACATGGTTCAATGTATAATACAGTTTATTCTACACATACACACGCCAGCACATCAAGCTAACCCCTATACATACCTATAACTACGACGCGGCACGGAGTGTTAGAAAGAAACAATAATTGACATGATTGGTGGAGTTTTCTAAAATTATCCAATGGTTGCACACATACTTAATAAGGAGCCAATTATCATATCTCACTAGGAATCACACCGCTGACACCGCCCCCCGAGTTTTCCGATCTTTAACGACATTAAACGAACGTCGCTCGTCACCTCGTTTGTTTATGCAATACGTCACTCGTCAGTCGTCGTAAAAATTTCGTGGAGTTGTGCGTGTGTGCGGTGGCGCGTATTACTGTATTCGTGTGTGATAAATATAATTTACATCCAACATGGCGCCTCAATTATCTCGTCTTGATAGAGAGAGAATAGTTGCCCTCCGGTCTTGTGGATGTCGTACTGTGGATATTTCTCGGCAGATGGGTATAACGGTGAGTGATATTCTTGTGATTATAATTCCTAATTTAAAATAAACAACGTCTAATATTGCAAAAACGTATCACATGGTGTTTCGTATAGAATTTTCGAAATACCTAAGTAAGCAGAAGGGATAGGTGTAGGTTCCTTGTGTTTATAATAAAATTGTTCCTGATTATGTAAGTTTTTAACGCTGCACCACTGAAAGGTGGAGTAACCGTAAAAGCTTTAATTCTGAGTTAATTAAACAAAATTCGATGAACTATTGTTTTGATTCTATTTATTCGTTTTTCTAAGCGAAAGTTAATAAACCTATAAGTAGTAATGAGATTTTACACTTTACAGTAAATACCTACCAAATTACGCACTTTCTTTTTGCCTGTAGAATAATTGCAGAGACAAGGCCTCCTTATGGAAAGAGGAAATGGGCCGTAACGTAATTCACTATCGCATTGAGTGTAATCCTGTTCTGTAAATAATTAAAAAAAAACAAACTGCAACTAATGAATGACTGTACGGACTAATTAAACTATTGTTTGAGAGGGCACAGCTTTTTAATAGATTACCTGATGACATAAAAAAATCTTTTATAACATCAATATATTTAAAACCATTTTAAAGAAATATGTATATACTGTATAATACAATAAATATTGTCACATGGCTTTCAGCAGCCTAGAGATAAAATGTTTTATTTACACTTAAATATTCTAGCTTACTGTATCTCATTATAAATGAATTTTGTATGTTTTTAAGAGACCGATTTAATAATAGGTTATATAATTAATTAACACATACCCTATCAATTATTGTAGGGGTTTATATAATTAATTAACACATCTTTATATTAGGTAATTGAGTAATAATGCGCAAATAAACTATAGCTATTTGTTCCGTTCCAGAAAAAAACTGTAAGGTTCTGGCTTCGGCGGTGGCAAGAAAGTGGCACTCTCGAAGCCCACCACCGCCAACTCTACGCGAGAGCAACCACGGCGGCAGACGATGCGGCTATAGTCGCTGCTCATTCGGGGAATCCATTCCTCAGCACACGTGTGACCTCATCTTCGTACAGCGTGAGTCCATCTTGTAACCAACTTCCCTATTTAATAAAATAATGTTTTACCTAAAATACCTAGTCCAATAAATAATATTACGATATAACGAATCTAAACTAAATGGATAAATCGGAAATAACTAATGATAAACTGTATTGGATTACTTTATTGGACTGTATCGGCATTTACTGGTTTGAGTTTGACTGTATTGAAGCCTTAATTAATCAACATCATAATTATTATAGGTATTTGGACCTGTGATTAGTCTAGCGATCAATAATACCTACGTAATGGCCGAGATTAGCCCCTGTTCAATTAAAAGAAGAAAAGGATTCCTATTCATAAATACTAGAATGAAATTTAAAATAATTCTAAAACTTGCTAATATTTGACAATGTCCTAAAGTCAAACCTACGTCTTGCTTAATCATGTAATATCACAAACTTGTAAATAAATCGGAAAAGATTGTATGTTATCAATCCTATCATTAACCTATATGTATTCTATATAAGTCTATGATTCCTATAGCGAATGATGATGATGATGTCCTCCCGGCCGAATTTCGACCACGGCGCCCAGAGTCAATGGAGATTAGCTAATTGCGCAGGACATATTATAGTGCACAAGTGTGTGCGCAAACATAAGGCACTTTCTATTCCATCACTCTCATGATCCGATGGGACGACTAGCGACACGACCGGAAAGAAGTCTCGTACAGAACCGTCGGCTTTACGTGCTCTCCGAGGCACGGGGGTGTAATACCGCCAACTCCCAGACTTCGGGCTGATACTGAGAAATTTCATTTTACAGAAAAATCCCTAAATCACTTTTTGGCCGTACCCGGGATTTAAACCCAGGACCTCATTCTCTGCGGTTCAACACACTACCGCTAGATCAACGAGGTAGTCATAGTCAATATTGGTATAGTAAACGGGCCTAATGTGCAATAAACAAATAGGTAGTAATTAAAGTTTTACGAGTAAAGTTTTGTAAGTCATGTCAGTAGGTAGGTATATAAGATGAAAACATAGCTATAAGAACGCATATATTATGATTATGCTGTATGAACGTAAACAGAAATGTTTGTTTCAAGTAAGAGAGAGATTATAAGTAAGTAGGTATAAGCGAACGAATTTCCGAACATGGTCCAAGCCGATGGCAGAGCCGATCAGCGACCGAGTCTCTGTTATGCAATTATGATGCACAATGCTAGTAACTTTAAGGACGAAAATTGTTTTTTATATTTGATTTTAGTTGCTCGCTCATGACCTTGACTGCCGCTAAGTGCGCCATTTTGTTTAAAACAAATAATTATCTAAAACGAATTCACTCCTTGCAGCTTTACTTTATATTAGTTTATATAATATAAAATGTGTAATGACGTTATAATTTCATAACAATGTTTATATTTATAGGAAATGATTATTTTATTAGCTAGTTTTTAAAAAAGCTCCGCGAACATGGTTGCTGGACATAGTTCCGAAAGGGAAGTTAAAATATACCAAAATACCTACCTAAGCACGGGTTTGCTTTAACATTAGGTAAAGTAGGTAGCTGTATGTATGCATATCTAACTTTTAAACTAATGGTGTAAAGAGACTGCCTCGTTGGTCTAGCGGTAGCGTGTTCAACCGCAGATAATGAGATCCTGGGTTCAAATCCCGGGTCGGTCCAAAAAGTGATTTTGGGATTTTTCTGTAAAAAGGAATTTCTCACTGTCAGCCTTAAGCTGTCGGTCCTGTGCCTGACCTCTTTCTGGTCGTCTCGCTAGTCGTCCCATCGGATCATGAGAGTGATGGAATGTCCTGCGTAATTGGCTAAACTCCATTGAGAATGGCCGCCGTGGCCGATTTTCGGCCGAGAGGACACTACTATAAAGAGGGAACATTTGTGTTTTTTATGTGTTTGTAATGTAATGTTTTCACAAAAAAACTACGAGACCGATTTCAAAAATTCTTTCACCATTAAAGTTGCTTCTTAATTGAGTGACATAGGCTATATTACATTATCAAAAAAAAATAGTGATCCCTAATAAAAATGCAATATTATAACCCAAAGTATGAAAAAATAGTCCTAAAAAAACTGTCATCACGTACGCGGCTGAAACTATTGATGATAGAACAAAAAAATGTTCTACAGTATTATAGAACGTATAGTATCTACAAAAAATTCCGCGATACCATATATCCAACTACTGTAGTTATGCCATTACAACTAAATTTTTACATTTCAAAAGTTGATAAAAATGCCTACAATAATTAAACCATATTATTCATACCTCTGTATTAATCCTTATTCTATTATATGATATTTTATTAAATACCGTTTCATAACCTGTAAAATACTTCTTAAATGATTAAAATCGGACATTCCATTCAAAACATATATAACTAATTATAAATGTAAATATAAAGAAAATAATGCAATACTAAAATTATGCGGTGTGTATGGCCCCGAGCAGCGAGGCGGCTGATCTCAATACTTAATAGACAACATTGTCAAAATAGAGCATTAGAGCTAATTTACGTCGATTTTAAATTTCCATACAAACAGATGTATGTATAAAATTGACAAAATTTCCTACTACTAATGCTGTAGACATAGTCATAGCTTATGCTATGACTATAGTGTTGTAGACTTAAGACTAAGGTCTCTTCGGTCCTATTAGCGATAATTAATATAAGTATGTCATAGGCCATGATCTGAAAGAGCCCAAGTTGACCTCAGAAATACGCAACAAGATCGGCCTTTCAAATGTAAAGAAGTGTAACTACATGGGAGCAGCGCACCGAACCGCTAATACAAAATATTATTAACAGATAAATAAAAGTTATTACATAAATTAAACTCCAATATCAATAAATACTCTAAAATTGTAATAACAATACAAATTGACGAAAATATAGTTATTTATTTATTAATATTATTTAAATTTGTTATTGTGAATATGAAATAAAAATACTTAACAATATATATATATATATATATATATATATATATTATATAAGAAATTATTTTAATATTTAGTCGGTCCACCTTGCGCATCAAGAACAGCGTCCATCCTGCTCCTCATGCCGACCACCATGTTCCAGCAGGTATCCGTGCCCCTGAAAAGCTCCCATGTAGTATGAGCTTCTCGCCTCAAGTTTTCTTTGATGCGGATTTCTGAGGCATCCTAATCGAGAACCATAAGACCCCATAGATTCTCGATTGGGTTTAGGTCAGGGCTCTTTGCAGGCCATGGCAGACAGATAATGTCACTCCGTGTCATTAACCAATCCTGCACTACTCTGCAGGTGTGCACGCGGCAGTTGTCTTGGCACAAGTAAATAATGCCCTCTGGATAGTGCAGACGCACGGTGGGGATCATGACGTCGCGTAAAATTTCGACGTACTGATCCCCAGTCATGCGCCCGCTAACCTCCACCAGTTCACCCGGTCCCATTGAGCTCATCCATCCCCAAAAATTCAACGATATTCTTCCACTTGCCCGATTTGGCAAAGTATTCAATTGAACATAGCGTTCATTGCTGTTGCGCCATAATATTTTTCTTCCGTCCTTATCCGCCCGGAAGCTTTTTTCGTCAACAAATATTACTATATTATTAGCCCAGTCAAAATTATAATATTCTAGGCAAAAACCTACTCTTGCGTCTTTATGCGCCTGGTTCATAAAAATTTTTTTGGCGGGCCGGCAGCATTTTTTCCCTCCTTCCTTCAGACGCCTTCGTACAGTGTCCATCGAAATCTAAAACAAAGGAAATTTTGTCAATTTTATACATACATCTGTTTGTATGGAAATTTAAAATCGACGTAAATTAGCTCTAATGCTCTATTTTGACAATGTTGTCTATTAAGTATTGAGATCAGCCGCCTCGCTGCTCGGGGCCATACACAGCGCATAATTTTAGTATTGCATTATTTTCTTTATATTTACATTTATAATTAGTTATATATGTTTTGAATGGAATGTCCGATTTTAATCATTTAAGAAGTATTTTACAGGTTATGAAACGGTATTTAATAAAATATCATATAATAGAATAAGGATTAATACAGAGGTATGAATAATATGGTTTAATTAATGTAGGCATTTTTATCAACTTTTGAAATGTAAAAATTTAGTTGTAATGGCATAACTACAGTAGTTGGATATATGGTATCGCGGAATTTTTTGTAGATACTATACGTTCTATAATACTGTAGAACATTTTTTTGTTCTATCATCAATAGTTTCAGCCGCGTACGTGATGACAGTTTTTTTAGGACTATTTTTTCATACTTTGGGTTATAATATTGCATTTTTATTAGGGATCACTATTTTTTTTTGATAATGTAATATAGCCTATGTCACTCAATTAAGAAGCAACTTTAATGGTGAAAGAATTTTTGAAATCGGTCTCGTAGTTTTTTTGTGAAAACATTACATTACAAACACATAAAAAACACAAATGTTCCCTCTTTATAGTAGTGTCCTCTCGGCCGAAAATCGGCCACGGCGGCCATTCTCAATGGAGTTTAGCCAATTACGCAGGACATTCCATCACTCTCATGATCCGATGGGACGACTAGCGAGACGACCAGAAAGAGGTCAGGCACAGGACCGACAGCTTAAGGCTGACAGTGAGAAATTCCTTTTTACAGAAAAATCCCAAAATCACTTTTTGGATACTACTTTTTGGATGAACACTTTTCAATAGGTTATATAAAACTAAACTATACAATAGATTAAAGTAACAAGTAGATAATATTATTTTTTACAAACTTTTATACAGTTACTATTTGCTAAACAAATTTAAATACTGCCACCAAGCAAGAGTAAGTTTTTGCCTATGTAGATTAGTATAATTTGAATGGGCTATATAGGTATAAGACCGGCAAGGGATTTTGTGATACAGATGATTTCGGTCTTATATACAATAGGTTTTATAAAACTAAACTATACAATAGATTAAAGTAACAAGTAGATAATATTATTTTTTACAAACTTTTATACAGTTACTATTTGCTAAACAAATTTAAATACTGCCGCCAAGCAAAAGTAAGTTAGTAAATAATGCTTATGCTTATGTAGTAAATTTCCTCCACTAGTAAATAATGCTTTTAATTCACTCGGGCTTCCATAGGAACCTATCATATGTATGAATCTAGATCATTATCTATTTATTAGGTGTCCATTGAGTTTGAGTTTTCACACTCGGTGTCGGACACCGAATGCACGGTGGGTTGTGTCACAGACTAAACTTAGATTTAGTTGACAAACTCCGATTTAGTTGACAAACTCCGATTCTACAGCACCAGTAAATAATGCATTTAATTCACCCGGGCTTCCATAGGGACCTTTGTTTTCCTTACCTTACGTGGTGGAAATGCTCTAGTCGCACATGGTGTGGGGCTCGACCCATTAAAACCACCACGGTAGCCAGCCTCATAGTGCCTGTAGCGAGGGCTCTGGGTACTCGTGAACGATCTCGCTGGTACCCCCGCTGTACACTGAGCGCCCGCGAGTCTCACCTGGGGAGGGGAGGGAACTGAATGCCTCCCCCCTCCCCAGTACGCACAAGCGTGTTATCTGAGCTACATCAGGTTACCTCTTTCCGGGATCGCTGGCGCTCGGAGGAAAAGAACTCCACTCGTTCCCTCCCCCAAACGCCAGTGGTCCCAGGGTTCCATAGGAACCTATCATATGTATGAATCTAGATCATATATATAGGTTTGACTAAAATCCGTTCAGTCAAACGTTACCGTTTAGTTGAGGTAAATGCGTGCTAAAAGTTCTGTTAATTGCTTAATAATGGCGCATTGCTGTCGTTATTTAAAGAGCGTATGATCACTGTAATGCACTGCAAGGTGAACCAACCAAATTAATTAAAGTTGTTACGACGCTTTATGGAGTTTGTCGTTATATCAAGTAGCGTTGAATGGAGTTCATACATTTAATATTGTTATTATTTTATTTATCAAATTAAAGGTGTTTAGGTATTTCCAACCACTGTTTGTCAAACGCTTATTCTTTCATTGCTCGATTTGGGAAAGACTTCTTTGATGTTGTGCCATAATAAAATGGTTTCCTCCATATCCTTCCTTCCCCAGGATTCAAACTATCTCCATACTCTTCGTCCCAATTGCCCAGTGGTTTGACGTAATATTTTGAAATTATATTATTTCATACACTTTTTATGTTCTTGAGATTTTTAATTCAAAAGTTAGTGCCGACGCCCACTGTTAGTACGGCACGGCAAATGATTTTAGTAAGCGCAAATAATCTTATTTTATCATGATTAGCGTCCACATTTCGGAATGTTTCGCCGTGCCAGAACGTGTCGGAGGATGCCATAGGATATAAGACCGAAATCATCTGTATCACAAAATCCCTTGCCGGTCTTATATATAGCCCATTCAAATTATACTAATCTACATAGGCAAAAACTTACTTTTGCTTGGCGGCAGTATTTAAATTTGTTTAGCAAATAGTAACTGTATAAAAGTTTGTAAAAAATAATATTATCTACTTGTTACTTTAATCTATTGTATAGTTTAGTTTTATAAAACCTATTGTATATAAGACCGAAATCATCTGTATCACAAAATCCCTTGCCGGTCTTATACCTATATAGCCCATTCAAATTATACTAATCTACATAGGCAAAAACTTACTCTTGCTTGGTGGCAGTATTTAAATTTGTTTAGCAAATAGTAACTGTATAAAAGTTTGTAAAAAATAATATTATCTACTTGTTACTTTAATCTATTGTATAGTTTAGTTTTATATAACCTATTGTATATTTTAATTTAGAGTGTTTGTTTTTAAGTTCTTCATAACGTAAAAATGTATGTTTTTAAATAAAAAGATTAGGATTCTTGTTAGGCATTTATTATTTTTCCGGCTTAATATTAACTGTATAAAAGTTTGTTAAAATTTACAGTATCTACTTGTTTTTATTAAAATATTTAAATTAAAATATATAATAGATTTTATAAAACTAAACTATACAATAGAGTTTAGTTTTATAAAATCTATTACATATTTTAATTAAGAGTAAGTATATGTTTTTAAGATTTTAATAGCATACAAGTGTATGTTTAAGAATAAAAAGATTAAGATTGTTATTCTGCATTTTATTATTTTTCCAACTTTTTCCCATAAAAAAACTTCGTTCCCGTAAAAAACTTTCCTAGGTGCATCTTTTTCTGCACCCCTGATTATGCGAAACAAACTCTATTTTAATATTTTTAAAATATTTTAGGATGTAACAAAGTCTATAAAATAACAGATTAATACTTTAATTAAAAGACAACTTACTAGTGTAGCGTTAATCTTGCATTTAAAAGCAGCAAACTTAGCGTAATTCACGTTACGAAGTTCTCCCATATTATGTTAGTAACTAGTGGCCCGTGTAGGCTTGGTACGGATGGACATTGTTTTTATTTTGGAATAAACAGTGTTATTGTATCTTTAGGTATCATAAGTAAGTTTCTTAAATTTACTATTTATGCTTTTCTTCTAAAATTATTCTATGTCATTTAAGTGCACTTCGTAGGAAGCCAACCTCGCGTGGCTACCTATTTCCTAGATGTGTACGCCCCTCTCCCGCACTGCCCACATATCCTCGCCGTGTTGCCGTTGTACTGCATAGGGCGGCTATATATAGTAGCCCCGAGGGCCACAACATCGTCTAGACGGCTCGAGCCCTGTGCTCGCCTCTATAGTCCGGTGAAGCAGTGAAAGCCTCCTAGGCTAACTGTAGCGTCTTGTTAAAAAAAAAAAAAAAAAAACCACAACATCGCATATTAGCACAGTTGCACAATACGTCCCTTAAATAATACCCAATACCCTCTCCCTCAACCGACACATACGAGTAGAATACATAGATGTAAATACCTAGTTAGTAGATAACATTTTTAAAAAACAGTCCAAATGCAAGTCGGACTTCAAGGTTTCCATACAAATAGATGGTTCCTTAAAACTTTTTTTTTACAATTTAGACTAGGTATTCTGCTTAGACATGTAAGTATCATTGAAACAGGTTGAGCCGTTTTGAATAATAAGGACTTTAAAAATTGTATGAAATGTCCTGCAGAGTCTAGCTCTTAAGACCGTTCACTCGACACGGAATTTCATACAAACTTCGAAGTCCTAGTTCTATTCAATGATTCAATCGAAGTGATAGGTATGACATTCTTCCTCAATTCGTTACCTACCTGTTTAAATTATTTCGAGTGGGTAAATACCTACATACTTATAAATTCTACTCAAGGTTTTCTAAATGGTATCAGCTATTGTGATTTTCCAACAACTATGTAAAAATGAAAGATTATACCTACTTAGCATATAATCCTTCTAATTCCTTATAGCATATATTTAGGTAAGTAATTGAAACAAACAAAATATAAGTAATGGAACCAGGCGTTACTTTGCGGAAATCCATAACAATCAAAATACAAAATCAATATGTAGTGTTAATTCCGCTAATTGCATCCCGGCATGATTAAACTGACAATGAGCGGAATTAACACTACATATTGATTTTGTATTTTGAAACAAAATATAATTTGTAAGCTTTCATAGGTATTTAAGATTTTACGTAGGCCTCATTTTATTGTAAGCCATGCCATTATCGGGTTTAAGATATTTGTTTTCTCAAAAGAATCACTTTCACTAAGTATATGAGAAACAGGTATTAAAATAAAGTAGATTCTTATGTATTACATCGGATGGTTGCTTAATACTAATAATTTCTATATCTAATTAATTATTTCGATTCTAATAAAGTAATCAACCTGCTACCGTGGTCTAGAATAAGGTATCTTATTCTACACAGCGACAACGTGCATACGCACCCATGCTCACTTACGCACTGCACACAGATAACTATATAAGTACTACGGCACTGCAGCACGAAACATTACAAGTACGAATTGACAAAAACGTCTCTATCTCTTTCGCACGATTCCCGCTGTTGTTGCTCATAACGCGTTCAAGGTCAAAGTGGGGTAGCTTGAGGTGCTGCCGACTGTACACACACACAGAATCGTCATTAGGTAAGCATATGATGAATACTAAAACAATATCCACACATACCAGAATATAGCGATCATAAACATGGCAATAGAGGTGTACAATGTTGGTAACAAATGGAAATGCGTTGTTTCTGCCTACCCTTCTGGGAAACAGGCGTGAGTATATGTATGCTAATAAGTCAAGAAAACTCAATACTACAAGTGCACACAGTGTTCTTTGCTGACATTATAGAAGGTTATTAGAATGAAAATTAAAACAATATGATATACATAGGTACATAAACGCAATACAGTTGGCATTGATTAAGAGTATTAAACTTGACTACATTTAGTCATTCTTAGGAATAAAAACTAAATTAAATTCGAACCAATATCTGTTAGTTCCATCAAAATGCTGCAGAATAGTTATCTTAATCTCTAAAGTACTGGTTACATTATAACTCTCTGTCAATAGGTGGGTGATTATGTATCGCATTAGTTCTTAATATTTGGTTGAAATAGGTATGTATATTGGCTTTACATCTCCTAAAGTGCTGCGTACATATCCAACGTATTTTGTTATTTTTCTCCCTTTGTCGACTGAAGCGATATCCGTCATGGGAAATCATTCTATTTCCATGACTGGATCTTATAAACTCGATACCTGTAAGCAAAATTAACTTATAACAATTGATCTAATGTAGTTTTATAAGAATTGTAGTGTAAATGTCGTGTAACTTTATAACAATTGTGGGGTAAATGTCTTGTAACTTTATAACAATTGTGGTGTAACTGAAGTGTAACTTTATAAGAATGTATGTAGTATTTCTTATTATTAATACAGGCGTTTAGCGAAATCATCGTATTATATGTACAGTGTGTTCAATGGGCACGATGCTCCCTGTGAAATGAGCGTGATCTTAAAATACATAGTTAAAATGCCTCAAATTGTTCTAAGGTATTTTATTTTAATTTAAAGTGAAATTGTGATTTTGCCTCAGAATTTTCTAATTACTTTTTTTCTAGAATAAATAAAAGCGTGCTTTTAAAAGAGTATTTTGTTTATTAATTAAGAATATTTACTGACGCGCAGAATGTTCATCAGTAAATATTCTCTTTAAAGCTCTATGGGGCTAAACTCGTCAGTAAAATTAGTGCGATAAAATCATTTAATTAATTTATTAGATTTTTCTATAATATTAAATGTTATTTATAAATACACTCGTAAATTACTCGAAGCTTGGTAGGTGATTATGTACCGTATTACTTTTTATAATCTGGCCAAGAAATGTATGTATATTAGCTTTACAGCCTTTGAATTGATTTGTACACATCCAACGGATCTTGTGATGTCTCTCAATTTGCTTGCCGAAGCGATATCCTTTATATGATATCATTCTATTACCATGACTGGATGTAATAAATGTGATACCTGCAAGTAAAACAAAAGTTTTAGAAAACTGGCTATACTACCATCTGATGGTAAGTGTCACCGTAGCCTATGAACGTTTGCAATACCAGGGGCTTCATAAGCGTGTTGCCAACCCATTAGAAACCTTATAACTCCCTTTTTGAAGAGCCCCATCCTGTAGTCTCTTGGGAAAACCGTAACAGGGAGTTCATTCCAAAACCTGGAGGATCGAGGAAATTTCGCTGGAAGCGAACCGCATGATGAGATCGAAAAGGTTCGAAGATGAACTCCCTGTCTGTGGCGAGAGGTGGGATGGTAGAAGGTGATTAAATGGAGATGGGTCACTCAACCAACGTGATACGGAAACAAATCTTTGATGACATACTGACTTATTCCGTAGTGAACCATCCTTCTGACCCAAAGGTTGCAATTTAGATTCTCGCTCAAGACAAATATTTTTGTTCATGATTATGTTTATTCGTCTTCGTCTGGGAGTTTTTTGTGTATTGTATATGGTAATAATGGTAGTCATGGGACATTATTCACACACAGCCATCTGATCCCAAACTAAGCAAGCAGAGCCTGTACTATGGAAACCAGGCAACTAATATATTACATATACTACTTTTTTGTTGTAAATACATACTTATAAAGATAATAACACCCAGACTAAGGACAAACAGACATGGTCATGCACACAAATGTGAATCCTGGGTGGGAATTTACGCTAAGGCTTTACGCTAGATGGCGCTGTGTAATATGTCCCTGATATTTATTATTGTTTATTTATTTATTCACAGTGAAATTTGTATAGGTCAATAACACTTCTTCGATGAGTTTAGACCGACCGGAAGGGAAGAATGGCTTAGCTACAGAGCCACAGAGCTAAGTGCTGGCGTCCACCCACTCCGTTCACATCCACCTATGCGGTTATCTATAACTATATATATCTATAACGGTTGTCGGCAAATCATAGCATTAGTTCCAAAATTAATAAAATACAATAGTAATAATATCTAGGGACAATGTCACACAGATCATCCTAGCCCCAAACTAAGGAAAGCTTGTACTATGGGTACCAGGCGACGATATATATACTTATATAGATAGATAAATACTTTAGTACATAGAAAATATCCATGACTCAGAAACAAATATTCGTGTTCATCACACAAATATTTGCACTTACCGGGATTCGAACCCAGGACCACCAGCTTCGTAGGCAGGAGCACTACCAACTAGGTTACGGTGACCGTCAAACAATACAATACAATGTTTGTTGATTGATGATGTTTTAAAATTTTCAATTTATTAAAATTTCTATCTCGAAAACTACGCAAAATCGTAAAACATACATGGGGGTATCTAAATTTTGCGCTTGAACGTCAACTCCTCAGCCACTCTGTATACGCTTTTTTTTCTATTTTTTTGTTGCTTTTGGAGGCAGACGAACTGTCGGCCCACCTGATGTCACTTAACATCAGGTGGGCCGAAACCGCTACTCATGGACATTCGCATTACCAGGGCGCACAACAAACCGCTGCCTACCGTGAGATTAATACCGTTTTTAATCCTCGTTTCAAGAACATGTCGCCGCGCTGAGGAAACACCGTAGCAGTTTTTTTTCCGATTTCTACCGAGCTAAATTCCAACACTCATCACATTAATAAAAATATCTTTTATTAAGTACTTATTGTTCGACAGATCCAAAATAACTCCTATGAATTTCGAAGGACAAAATAAAACATTTCTTTTTGTCAAAATATAGTTTATATAATTTGACTTATGTATTAGTAGCTGTGCCCCGCGGTTTTGCCCGCGTTAAACTTAATAAATTAGCCTATGTGTTAATCCAGGGTGTCAGCTAACTCCATACCAAATTTTATTAAAATCGCTCCAGCCGTTTAGACGTGAAGAAGTAACAAACATACACACTCACACACTTTCACCTTTATAATATTAGTATGATTTATATGACTTATAAATATGTAACTTAAAAATATGATTTCTACGGTAAAAATATATTTGCGACGTCATATATAACTTTATGTATGTATAGTTCAGTGTAAAACAAAATATTCTCACGTGTAAACTTTATGGTAAAATACTTCCTTAATCATTGTTTAATTTTAAAATAATTAACTAAATCTAATAATAATATTATTACTGTAATAATATTACTGATAATTATTTAAGTAATTTAAATGAAACATATAAATTAATACAAGGGACACATAGGTATAGTATTTTTCTATTATCTTAAATATCATAATTTCAGCTTTAACGGCAGCGTACTACTTAATAGTTGGTTAAATCACTATTGTTATTACTATAACATGCTTATTAAATAAAATATACATTATACCAACTATATGCGGTAGAAGAAGTTAAGTTTCATACATTTATTTGAAACTAGCTGTGCCCCGCGGTGTTACCCGCGTTAAACTTCATAAATTATGCCTATGTGTTAATCCAGGGTGTCAGCTATCTCCACACCAATTTTTATTTGTGAAATACAAACATTATATTTTTGGCTTCCCATACAAAATGTATCAGCTGATTTTTTGTGCATTTTGCAATTTATTGGTACACACGGCTACATATCAAGCTGTAAATTTCCAATATAAGCTGACCTCTCACTGTATGGAAATCCTATAGAACGCGCGATCAGCTTATATTGGACATGTTTAGCTATTGGGTTCCTCGAACGCCTAATAGTTTGCCCATTCAGGCACCATTTTGGCCGACCACAAGACGTGTTTGCGATTTGTTCCACATTAGGCCCACTTTTTCGTCCTACATTCCAAAGAATTCCTCTTTTGCCCCATATTAAATTTGATCCCTGTTGTTGTTGTTGTGTGAAGGAAAGGAAAATAGGGCGAAACAGGAATAAAATATTAAATTCAAAATAAATATTACATTTGGGGCTAAAAAGGAATAAAATATAGGGCGAATGAGGAATTTTTTTAAACTTCGTGAGGCGAATGCGGAGAGATCGTGTTTTCTTCATCCCTAATAATTGGGTGGGGGGTGACAATGCACGCTGTTGCCTCTAACAATTTGATCCAAATATGTGTGGATGTTGGCTTTACATCCTTTATTATGCAATGTGCACGTCCAACGAATTCGGTCTGCTCTCTCCATTTGCTTGCTATAGCGATAACCTTGATATACAATCATTCTATTACCAACTCTGGATACAACAAACTTCGGATCTGCAAAGTAAAACATCAATGTCACTAAAAATATAATAGTAACAATAATATCCTGGGGTTTCACATACGGCCATCTGATCCCAAACTAAGCAGAGCTTGTACTATGGAAACCATATGACTATATATTTCATAGACTACTTTTCTTTTGTAAATGCATAGGTACTTCTATAGATAAGACTCAGGACAAACAGACATATTCATGCACACAAATGTCCGTCCTGGGTGGGAATTGAACCCACGACCTTTTTTTTTTTTTTATTTATATAAACACAGACTTAACAATTTTACAATTAACATTATATACTCGCCAAACTTTTACGTTTAATGGCGAGACGCGCTCGTTTTACACTTTATTAACCTTACTTATCTATACTAATACTAATCATAATTTCATAATTAAATTTAAAAATAACCTTAATTGGTCATAAAACATTTCAATAATTTTTTGACACTCACTGTGGATTTGTTTCTCGATGATATCAGATACTGATTATTTTTATTTTTTTTATGCGCCGTGGTAGGCAAGTATCTTACCCACCGCGCTAACCAGCCCGTCAATTTCACATCACTTAGTTACATAATAGTTTTCTGACTTTACCACCTGGATAAACTAAGACAAAAAGTATATTTATGTTATTTACAAGCTAATATTAGGTTCAACTATTTCGGTGCCTGTGACGACGTTCTTAAGTTAGCCTTTTTACTACCTTTTCCCGTCCTATGCGTAGTATATCAGTTAATTGGTTGCCATTGGTTTGGGGTCAGATGGTCGTGGGTGAATAATGTCCCAGGATGTTATTAATGTGGAAATTAATGATATTCAGAGGTGAAAAATATACGTTTAAAAGTAAACACATTTTGTTATTCAACAATTTATTTCATAATTTTGATTTTGAACCACATTCAATTTTATATGTTTACCATAGAATCAAAACAGAAAAAAATGCGGTAAAACATAACTAAGGTAAAATTTAAAAAATAATGAAGTATGCGAACATAGATAGAAAACTATAATTAAAATGTATTTAAAAGCTTTTTGGTTAAAATGTGACGTCTAACGTCAAATACGTCACAATTTACCCAAGCGGCTGCTGTATGAATGCTTTCATGACATATATCAGTTAAGAACATTTTACTTCAAATTTAAAAGAATGGGTTCAAAAGCCTTCTTACAACTGGCCGCACATTCGATTTAGTGTTTATTATTAAAATACTAAATAATTACCGTATCTAAGAATGATTAAAATCAGTTCACAAATAACAAAATCACGTAACATACAAACAAAATAAAATGTACAATGAGCTTCATAACCTCCTTCTTTTGAAATCGGCTAAAAAGAATTGTATGATAACGATACTTAAAATTAACAAGTAATTATCTAAACTATTATAATAATATATTACAAATTTTGTGAGTAAAGTAAGAAGTAAAACTTAATTAATTGACGTCGCTTATGGCGTAGTTGGTAAATGCTTGCTTTGCACGTCGCAGATCCTGGGTTCGATTCTCACCCAGGACAGATATTTGTGTGCATGAACATATCTGTTTGTCCTGACTCTGGGTGTAATTATCTAAATAATTATGTATTTACAAAAAAAGTAGTATAATACATAATATGTAGTATTTCCGTTAACTGATTCCTATAGTACAAGCTCTGATTGATTTGGGCTCAAATGGCCGTGTGTGAATGTCCCAGGATATATATGTCCGGTCACCTTAGCCTAGTTGTAAGTGCTCCTGCCTACGAAGCTGGTGGTCCTGTGTTCGAATCCCGGTAAGTACAAATATTTGTGTGACGAGCACGAATATTTGTTTCTGAGTCATGGACGTTTTCTATGTATTTATCTATCTATATAAGTATGTATATCGTCGCCTGGTACCCATAGTACAAGCTTTGCTTAGTTTGGGGCTAGGATGATGTGTGTGACATTGTCCCTAGATATATATAAGCTATCGCGAATCATACTCCGATATTAGCTACTTAAAGCTAATTTGCTGTCCCTCATAAAGGACTATATTAACAGGTTGGTTAAAAGTATCCTGGTGGGGGATGACTATGGACTGTATTGCTTTTAATAATTTCATCGCAATAGGTGTGTATATTAGCAGTACATGTTCTTTTATTGCACACCCATCTTATTTTGTTATTGTTTTCCATTTGGCGGCGGTACCGGTACCCTTTGTATGTTATCATTGGTCTTCCTCGTCTTGACACGATATGATTGATACCTGAAAGAATAATTCAAATATGAATCACACTAATATTCTAAAGGCGAAAGCTCACAAACTCACAATCTCACACACTCACAAGGAGTGTGTGAGATTGTGAGTGTGTATGTTTGTTACTTCTTCACGTCCAAACAGCTGGAGCGATTTTCATAAAGTTTGATATGGAGTTAGATGACACCCTGGATTAACACATAGGCTATAATTTATAAAGTTTAACGCGGGTAAAACCGCGAGGCACAGCTAATTGTTTTATAAATCGTATTTATTAGTATTAATAAAAACACACTCATATTATAAAGGCGAAAGTTTGTGTTAGCGTGAGTGTGTATGTTTGTTACTTCTTCACGACCAAACGGCTGGAGCGATTATAATACAATTTGGTATGGAGTGAGCTGACACCCTGGATTAACACATCACACTAATATTAGGTCTTTACCTATGAAATTGCCGTTCTGCAGTACTGGCCATTTCAAATCAAAATAATTTTTGTTTGGCTAAGAATTCTAATTTCAAATTAATTTTATTTTAAAAACATGGATTATTTTTTCCAAAAGTAGTCATTTCTTTATTGATTAGTGTTACATTTTCATCGCATTTCAATCTTTTTCGTCATCATGGATACGTTAAAAATTCGAGTAATTATGGAATATGAGTACCGTCGTGGCAGCAACGCGGCACAAGCGGCACGCAACATCAACGACGTTTACGGAGCTAACACTACAAACCAACGCACCACCTGTTATTGGTTTGCTCGCTTCCGTTCTGGAAATTTCGACCTGAAAAATGAACCTCGCGGTCGTCCGAAGACTTTGGTCGACAATGACGAATTAAAGGCGGTTGTGGAAGCTGATGATACACAATCTACGGCTGAATTAGCAGCAGCTTTCGACGTTAGCGTCAAAACAATATTGGTCCATTTGCGTCAAATTGGCAAGGTAAAAAAGCTTGACAAATGGGTGCCCCACGAACTCAATGATCGCCAGCGCGAAGTACGCGTCGAGACGTGCCTTGCACTGCTCAACAGACACACAAATGAAGGAATTTTGAACCGCATTGTTACCTGCGATGAAAAATGGATTCTGTTTGATAACCGCAAGCGCTCAGCAAGTTGGTTGGATCCTGGTTCAGCACCTAAACAATGCCCTAAACGAAAACTTACCCCTAGAAAAGTGATGGTCACTGTTTGGTGGTCTAGCGCCGGTGTGATTCATCACAGCTTCTTACCAAACGGGGTGAGCATTACTGCAGATGTGTACTGTGAAGAACTGAGCACAATGATGGAGAAGCTGGCGCATCTCCAACCAGCATTGGTCAATCGCTCGTCTCCGCTGCTCCTGCACGACAACGCGCGACCTCATACTGCACAGCAGACGGTCTCCAAGTTGCAAGAACTGGGGTTGGAAGCTCTCCGTCATCCGCCCTACTCACCAGACCTTGCGCCTACAGACTACTACTTTTTCCAGAATTTGGATAACTTCTTGGCGGGAAAAAAATTCAATACCCGAGAGGCAGTACAAAATGCCTTTGAAGAATTTGTTGCCTCCCGTCCAGCTGATTTCTTTAAGAAGGGCATCAATAAACTGCCACTGCGATGGCAAAGATGCATTGATTGCATGGGTGATTACTTCGATTAATACAAATAAAAAAATTCATGAAAAAAATTCGTTTAAATTTTTTCATACAAAACGGCAATTTCATAGGTAAAGACCTAATATTAGTGTGATGTGTTAATCCGAAAAGGCGAAAGTTTGTGAGTGTGTATGTTTGTTACTTCTTCATGTCCAAGCGGCTGGAGCAATTTGCATAAAATTGGGTATGTAGTTAGCTGACACTCTCTAACACATAGGCTATAATTTATAAAGTTAAACGCGGAGAAAACCGCGGGGCACTGCTAGTTGTTTTATATTTATTTATTAGGCTGATTAGTGTTAATAAAACATATTACCAACTTCAACTCTTCTTTATAGTTACCTACGATATACTTACTTACTTAGTGGTAGTTTAGGCTAGCCTGTTGGTTCAGTGGTTAGAGAACTTTACTGCTAAGCTAGCGTTCGTGGGTTCGATCCCCACCCAGGACAAACCTTTGTATGATGAGCACGATTATTTACTCAGTGCTGGGTGTAATTTCTCTATAATAAATACGTATTTAGAAATATGTAAGTATGTTTGTCAGTTGTCTGGTTGCCATTGTACAGACTCTACCTAGTTTGATATACAGGAGTTCACCACGCAGAGGCTGGGATATATTTGAAATTGACTGGCACTTGCGACTCCGGCGCAGGTTTATAAGAGCCCTTAAAGAAGCATTACCTGCACTATCTATAAGTGCTCCTCGACTGCCAATTCAAATATGGTTTTTTATTAATGTCAATTTGGGAACAAAGAGCTCAAGGAAACTGTTAACAATCCATGGTACTACAGTCACGAAAGGACTTAGTTGGCATAAGCTCTCACTGCATACATGAATCACTATTTATTTTTTATATCAGTGGGCGACAAACGAGCAAGTGGGTCATCTGGTGGTAACTCAACACCAGAGAAGTCGCGGGTGCGTTGCCAGCATTTAAGGCCGCGTCGTGGACGCCAGCGGGCGGTGCGGGCTGTGCGCGCGACGGCACGCGCGTCTTTATCAAAGTTCATATATTTGTGTGAAGCTGTTCTCGACGACAGCGGTGCGGACGGCGGAGTACGAGCGTCGAACTGTACTTGAGCGGCGACCGCGCGTTGGAATAGTTGTAGTGACATTCTGCTTATGTTACTTATAATATCGTTGATTGAGATGTTTTAGATAGGCCACCATTATGGAATAGTAAACACTATGACTATACAAATAGACGAATAATTAAAATGTTGTAGGAGGAAATAAAAGAAAAATTGAATATGGAGGGAAGTAAGTAGTATGGGTTCACGCATTCCTTCGCCCACAATATGTCATATTTAATAAAAGAACTGCTACATAAAATATCACGTTGCAGTACCAATATTGTGTATACTCTCGTCTCTAGGGTAGTGTCACAGTTGTTCATTGTTCAAACCGCCCAGTAGGCCTCTGACATGGCTTAACAACTATTAATACGGGACCGACAGCTTAACGTGCCCTCCGAAGCACGGAGACGCTCAGTAATTAAACCACTTTGGCGGTCACCCATCTAAGGACTGACCGTGAGATTAGTTACTTAACCTCTCCGATCGCTTACGGACCGGTGACAACAAACACAATATTAAATAAAATTATTATGTTATTATTAAGGAAGGTAGTATTTCTGTACGGTGTAGGTACTTCCCCAGTCGGGCTGCTCTTTGAGCGAATGAACGCTGTGCCCTACCTCTTTATATAATTCTTTAGTAAATCGTTGTATAGTATTTAGGGGCGTTAGTTTCCTATAACTGAAAGCTCTATGAAGTCTCTGAAATGCAGAAGACTCAGTGAAGAGGTCAACATTTAATTTAAAACAAATTAAAAAATAAAAATTATTTTAATTATAATCAGGAGGGGGGTGACTATGCACCATATTACTTTTAATAATTTGGCCCAGATATGTATGTACATTGGCTTTACATGTATTTTTATTGCACACCCATCGTATCTTGTTGTTATTTTCCATTTGCCGACAATACCGATAGCCATTACAACTTATCAAAGGTTTCCCTTGTCTGGATATTATAAACTTGATGCCTGGAAGTGTAATATAATTAAACACATAAGTGAATCTAAAATTATGTGAAGTCTATACTAAATTATCGTTACATCAGGCATCCTCCAAGTTGGTGGTTCGGACTCGTTACAAAACCCCGGTGTATAGACGCCAGCACATCCAGTTACCCCAATCTGTCATATTTCTTTTATAGATTTTCAACTTTATCACAAAGGCATAAGGTTCCCTTTCAATTGGGGAAATTTGACAGATTGAGGTAGATTGATGTGCTGGCGTCTCGACTCAAAAAAAAGTTATACCTCTACTTAACAGACACAACTAAAAATATAAATATTATTACCATTTTTAGGGTTTCCTACCTAAAGGGCAAAACGGAGACCGTGTAATTCTGCTGTCTGTCATGTTGTGACGGGCTTCGAATTTGTAAACTATTTGAGCTAAATATCTGAAAATTGGTATATTAAAACCCTAAATCAAACCAAATACACTGGCAGCATATTTTGTTGACCTTAATGAGTAGAATACAAATATATTTTTCATTTTATTTATCTTCACAAATAAATGTAATTTAGGAGACAGGAATTTAGAAAATGAATTTCCAATCATTTATTTATTTATTCACACACGAAAAAAGAACACAAAAAATAGTGTAAAAGAAAACAAAACAAAGGTACTGCTTTTTTCTTAAGAAATTTCTTCCATGATGATATGTTTTGTAGAGACACAAAACTATGTAGTTAGGAACTATACAAATCATTTACCATACACAGTAAAAAAAACAAATACAAAAAATGGTGATAAGTATTACAGTTTACAAGCTGCCGCCAAACAATCAACTTTGTTTACACAGGTTCTGCACGTGTATACGACGGAACTATAATAGAGCGCGGGAAAACTCGCGCATAGTCAGTTTTCTTTTTAATGTAATAATTTGGTTCTTAGTCATTATGCTCATCAATTAACAAAAATTAAAAAAAAATAATAAACTATTGTTATTATATTGAGAGTCTAGTTTATTAACTATTATCCTTATTAAAATATTGAGCGGTAGTGTGCAAGAACAAGATCAAAAGGGTCAAACTAAGGATAATATTACTAAAATGTTAAAGGAAATTATGAAAATAATATATAGTAATTATGAAAATAATAAATAGTAATTTGATATAATATAAATATAAAAATTGAATTTAATCAGTGTCCTATTGTTTCGGTTTCGTACCAGAGCAGTACCACTATTTGTTTGACCCAAATGGTTATTCTGAGTCTGGTTATTATTTGTGTCTGTGACCGTGTGAACTTTAGGAACTTGCATGTTCATTACATGCAAGTTCCTAAAGTTCCCCAAAATACAGGGATTTAATTTCATATCGGGAATTTAGTCTTTATTGAAAAATAATACACTAATAAACTGTAGATAACTCTAATTTTGGGATGCTGCTCTAATTAATATAAAACTATTACCTTTAAAATAAGTATTTTTTTCATGTATGATATATTTCTCATAATAAGATTCTTCTCGTTTCTTTCATGAAATACAGCTTTCGTGTAAAATACCGAATCCTTTATTCGACTTCTATATATCTTTTAACTTTGTTTGAAAACTGACATCTGACTTTGAGAAAATCTATTAAAGAGGATATTTTGTATAAGCAGGAAAACCTTTCATCACGTCTATAGGATGGAACTGTTTTTATTGGATTCGATAATATTGCTTTGTTTGAATGAAATATATTGAGAAATCCCTTTTTTGCGAGTAAGTGTCCGATTGCATAATAATAAAAGAATTTATTTAGTTTTTCAATTGAATCCTATTTTAATAAACATAAAAAGCAGACCTATAACACGTTACTTTAATATTGGTAATAATTTTGTAATTGATTGCCATCTTCTGAACTTTTATCAGGGGCTAAATGATTATGAATTGATTTAATTCTTATAAACTTATCCAAATATGTGTGTATATTAGCTTTGCATCCTTTATTTTGATGTGTACACATCCAACGAATTTTGCTGTGTTTTTCTCTTTGTTTGCAGAAGCGATAACCTTCATAACTTATCAGTTTTTTTCCAGCCCTGGATGTGATATACTGGATATCTGAAAGAAGAATAACATACCTTGTATTTTTATAAATTTACAACAAAAATACTTTTTAAATAGGGTTTTTATTATTAATAGAAATCTTTACAGTCGAGAATCAATCTCCAATACGTCTATTAGGGAGCGGGAGTCACGACTGTAAAGATTGAGATAAGAAGCCATTTTTCCCATAAAGAATAGCTTATCTCATCCCGGAATATTTACCAGAGGACGGGCGGCAGCGTCTCTGTGTACAATGACCATCATGATGCGATAGCTATTCCGTCTGCCCACCACCGTGGCAAATTATGGCATATCCCCTGAAGATGATTCTTGGGGGAGGCTTTTGTATCATATTCTATATCCTTTCCTCAAAACTAAATTGATTTAATTGTATTTCAGAAATCAAACACAGCGTGGGCAGGTCCTTTACAAGATAGATGATGATGTTGTGAGGGCCGTTGGAAGCATCTGAATACGGGTGCCACAATACCAGCAATTGTGGAGATCTGCTTTAAGACGTACGAAACTGAGCGCATTTCGAATGCTACTGTTGTTATTGAAGAGTAGCCGTGTGTACCATTAAAACTTTACTATTATTATATTTACATGAACTTGCTGATCTATAATACTATATATTTATATATAATACTATATATTTGTATAATTACAATTAAACATGATCTTTTTGAAAGTAACTTAATACAAGCTAGCTAACTATTATTGCTATTATAAAATAAATGTTTTCATACAATCCGTGTACCTAAATATCTATGTAACTAGAAATAATGATGTACACAACTACATATATTACTACAAACATGTGCTGACTATTAACAATTTTTTAAAGTCTACGCGAATAAAAACCTTTTTTATTTTATTTAATATTAGGTCTTTACCTATGAAATTGCCGTTCTGCAGTACTGGCCATTTCAAATCAAAATAATTTTTGTTTGGCTAAGAATTCTAATTTCAAATTAATTTTATTTTAAAAACATGGATTCTTTTTTCCAAAAGTAGTCATTTCTTTATTGATTAGTGTTACATTTTCATCGCATTTCAATCTTTTTCGTCATCATGGATACGTTAAAAATTCGAGTAATTATGGAATATGAGTACCGTCGTGGCAGCAACGCGGCACAAGCGGCACGCAACATCAACGACGTTTACGGAGCTAACACTACAAACCAACGCACCACCTGTTATTGGTTTGCTCGCTTCCGTTCTGGAAATTTCGACCTGAAAAATGAACCTCGCGGTCGTCCGAAGACTTTGGTCGACAATGACGAATTAAAGGCGGTTGTGGAAGCTGATGATACACAATCTACGGCTGAATTAGCAGCAGCTTTCGACGTTAGCGTCAAAACAATATTGGTCCATTTGCGTCAAATTGGCAAGGTAAAAAAGCTTGACAAATGGGTGCCCCACGAACTCAATGATCGCCAGCGCGAAGTACGCGTCGAGACGTGCCTTGCACTGCTCAACAGACACACAAATGAAGGAATTTTGAACCGCATTGTTACCTGCGATGAAAAATGGATTCTGTTTGATAACCGCAAGCGCTCAGCAAGTTGGTTGGATCCTGGTTCAGCACCTAAACAATGCCCTAAACGAAAACTTACCCCTAGAAAAGTGATGGTCACTGTTTGGTGGTCTAGCGCCGGTGTGATTCATCACAGCTTCTTACCAAACGGGGTGAGCATTACTGCAGATGTGTACTGTGAAGAACTGAGCACAATGATGGAGAAGCTGGCGCATCTCCAACCAGCATTGGTCAATCGCTCGTCTCCGCTGCTCCTGCACGACAACGCGCGACCTCATACTGCACAGCAGACGGTCTCCAAGTTGCAAGAACTGGGGTTGGAAGCTCTCCGTCATCCGCCCTACTCACCAGACCTTGCGCCTACAGACTACTACTTTTTCCAGAATTTGGATAACTTCTTGGCGGGAAAAAAATTCAATACCCGAGAGGCAGTACAAAATGCCTTTGAAGAATTTGTTGCCTCCCGTCCAGCTGATTTCTTTAAGAAGGGCATCAATAAACTGCCACTGCGATGGCAAAGATGCATTGATTGCATGGGTGATTACTTCGATTAATACAAATAAAAAAATTCATGAAAAAAATTCGTTTAAATTTTTTCATACAAAACGGCAATTTCATAGGTAAAGACCTATTATGTAGTTTCTTTCCACGAAACAGCACGAAGTTAAATTCGTCAAGATAAACGTCAAATCCGAGACGCTTAACCAACGCAGACACACCATGGCTTGTATGCGGGTCGAGCGCCACATCCTCACTAGCAAAAATTTGTTTTAGCACGTGTAAATTGTTATGAAGGGACCGCAACACCCACCACAAGGTCCGCAAATGTTTCTATTTCTTGGTAAAGAGTAATTAAATATGTAATCTAAACAAAAAAAAAAAACCTTAAAACACTAAACCTTATTATTATCCCTTTATTTACCTTATATTCTCATATTAAAGGCTTGTCAGTTTTTGTGTTCTTTATATAAAACCTTTAAGTAACGAAGGCCCAGTTTCACATTATCAACAAGCATCAAGTCTTATTTTTGAAGTAGAGACATTAAAGGTAAAAAAAAAATAGTTCTTCATTCTCTAATAGGTAACCACTTGAACTTAGTTTATTTTATATAAACTAAAATAAAAGATCCATTTATTGAGAATAGTTTTATTTTCTACACATAATGGGTTTATAACTAAGCTTAACTAACTTATTGTTTAACATCGTGATTTTTATATGCTATAGCACAAAGTATTGCTACTTGTAATAATTGATGCGCGATTAGCGCTTTTATGAAACAAAAATCAAATATATCAATCTTAAATTTATGTCTTAATATACGATACCTAAGGAACTTAAATTATCTACATACATACTTGACTAATACAAAAAATGTTCGTCGCCTCTTACAAAAAAAAACCACGCCAACATCCAATGAACAGCAAAGCGGTGGAGACCGTCCCGAGGCCTCGTAGTCCGATGAAAAAAGGGGGAAGGAGGGATAAGTTGATGGAGGTGTTGAGCGCATTCTCCATGAAAAAGCCATTCTCAATATTATCTAAGATTGAGGTATTATTTCCAGCCGGACGCTCTCTGAGTAGAAAAGTACCCATAATCTCTACTTCTAGTTAAGGCACGGGCTGTCACAGACTGAACATGAAAGACATTGTACACACGGCTACATATCAAGCTATACATTTCCAGTATAAGCTGATCCCGCCTTGTATAGAATTTCCATACAATGAGAGGTCAGCTTATATTGGAATTGCCTAGCTTGATAAGTGGCCGTGTGTACAAGTGAGACTGGCGGCTAGCTAGGGGAATTTGTAGAGTCTGTTGTACGTAAGAGATTTTAAAGATATCCCTGCTATCTCATGGGGTACATAGATATCACATAACTTAGTTCCTTAAGTAACCTATATTAAGTACTAAGTGAATTATTACATACATATTAAGTATTAGGTACAGACGCCGGCACATCGAGCTACCCCAATCTGTCTCTGAATTGGAAGTGAACCTTATAGCTCAGTGATAAAGTTGAAAAACTATAAAAGAAATTTTACAGATTAGGGTAGCTGGATGTGCTGACGTCTATACTATTAAAAACACACGGCCATATAAGAAACATTAATTAAATCCTTTACGTTCGAGTCGTGGGTTCGTTCCCTGCACACAAGAATATTTGTGTAAAAGCAAATATTTCTTTAAGAATCTGATGATTAGAGGTACTATAATATCCTCTGTGCCTTGGAGAGTACGTTAAGCTGGCGGTCTCAATTGTAACAAATGGTCTTATGATGTGTTATTCAGAAGCCTAATATAATCTGTCACCTTGTCTTACCACCATCTTATTATTCTTAATCCCTGTACTAAATGTCCATGTGAGATAGCAGTCGATAAAATCCGGCAGTCGAAAAAAATAATTTAATATTAACATTTTATACATTAATTTTTATTATTTCTACCGGGGTCGCATCCTAGTTATACCAGATGTGCTAGCCACATCTGGTATAACTAGGATGCGAAAATGCGAAAATGTTAATATTAAATTATTTTTTATTACTTACTAGCGGCCCGGTGCGTGCTTCGCTACGTATAAGGCATAGTAATAAAAAAAATGATTGTTTAGTTCATTCATTCAACCAAAAACTTATTTTTAATTGCTAAAACGATTTTACACTTTTTCAAGACTTCTTTAAATTTTCTCTACGTACTCGTACAAACCTTCCCTGGACTTCCACGAATAATTCAAGACTAAAATTAGCCAAATCGATAAAGGCGTTGTTGAGTTATAACATTACAACGAGAAGTGGCATTGATTTTTATATATATAGATTTGTTTCTTTCTCGTGTGGGCTATGGTTGTCGTAGTGTCATAATTATTCAAGCCACCAGGATACTTCTGATTCGGCTTTTATGGGATCGCGTCAATTTAATGTCTTCTTCCAAGCACAAATATACTTGAAAATTAAATTACAGTGTTCGCGGGGTTCTTTACATACATATAATTGACGGACTCATAGTACCTACATTGGGACTCAGAACTACTACTTATGGGCTACACAAATAGTTGCTCAGTGCGGGAATCGAACCCAGGACACGAAGTGGCGAGGCGGCTCTCTCAACCGCTGCGCCACACGTGCAGTCAAGTCAAATTAAACACATATTTAGACTATAGTAGTATGTTTAAAGATAAGTAAAGATAACGACATACATATATCACTAACAAGAAAGTTAATATTCTTAACAACCTTATACTCTGACTGACTTTAACGTGTCATTTTATATAAGAAAAATATGTAACTTCCTTCAAATGTTCTCAATTCGTCTTGTGACGTCCCTGAAGACTGAATTTAACTTACGAATTAAAATCTCAGTATTTTGACATATCAACGAAATAGGTTGATAATCAACGATATTACTAGAAGCGGTTTAATGATAAACATTAAAGTTTAATTACGGTCAAACATATTAAAATTATGAATTTATGCTCAACTTTATTCCTCGAAATAGTCTTAGAATGAACATCTTTTATAAAAAATGAACAAACCCCATATTTTTTGTTTATATTCTAAATTACATCATTGGGCGGGGGATGATTATGAAATAGTTTTAGAATGATTGTTTTTTTTATAAAAAATGCCCATACCTCATTCTCATTCTCCTTTTTCTTTCCTTTCTAAATGACGTCATTGGGCGGGGGGTGATTATGCACTGTATAACTCCTAAATATAGAGCCAAGATAAGTATGCACATTGGCTTTACAGCAATGAGTGCCTTGGGCGTGGTGCGTGGTACATCTCCAACGGATTCTGTTGTTCTTCTCCCTTTGACGGTAGTACCGATATCCCTCATAGAGTAACATCGTCTTGTTTTGTCTGGACAAGATAAATTGGACATCTGTAAATAAAAAATAATTAGTAACCTTTTATTATATATAACTATGTCTACAAAATTCTGCTGCTTGCAAATATTGAGCTGAGTGTACTTAAACAGATGTCATTACTTTGACATTGATTTCAATGTGACACAGATATATGTACAGACGCCAGCACATCAAGCTACCACAATTTGTCAAATTTCGCCAATTAAAAGTGAACCTCATGCTTATGTTATAAAGTTGAAAGTCCATAAAAGTAATTTGACAGATTGGGGTAGCTGGATGTGCTGTACTCACGAGTATGGTTCAAAATTTGAAAAACCGTTCAGCCGTTCAAGAGTAGTACAATCAGAAAACAAATTCATGAGTCGCCTAAGAGAGAGCTTGGTTTACACTCAGCTTAACTATCTCTTTGTATACTTAAGTATAGTTACAGAAGGTGATTTACGTAACCTTCTAAATTTAAATATTAGGTATAGTTTTAAACAAAATAATAAAAGGCTCGTTATCTATAGGTTACTCTCATGTATTTCACAAAATTCTGTTCTCTTACTACTATAATGTTCGTGCTTGGACGACACTTACTAAAAATAATATGTTTTATTATTAACAATCAAAAGCAAACTATTTTTTTTTGTGACAAAATTTCTCAGGTCGAGACAGAACGCGACATCGTACAGATTGCATTCGCCCTTAAGATGGTCTTATGTTTCTCCTGATGAGATCAAAACTGTTGGTCGAATCCAAGAAAAGAATGATTACGGAAGTTACCCGTCAAAATCGCTACATTAGTTTTAATTGTAATAAAAATATCTGTCTTTCTTAAATAAACCCGCGAAAAAAAGCAGTCTAGTTTAACCTTAAAGAACAAAAGATTATTTATATATAACACATTCTTGATATCGCCATCATTCTCATCATATCAGCCGAACGGTCCACAGCTGGACAAAGGCCTCCCCCGAAGATCTTTACAATTGGCGATGACGCGCTATATTCTTAAAAACTATATGTACACACGGCAACATATCAAGCTATACATTTCCAATATAACCTGACCTCTCATTGTATGAAAATCCTATACAACGCGGGATCAACTTATACTAATGTTTAGCCTGATATGTAGCCGTGTGTACCATGTGTGGCATGTAGTGTGGCATTCGGCATGCTTGATATGCGTACACCTAATTCCCATTATCTGGCGGAGAATGATTATGAAATGTGTAGCTTTTTAAAATCGTATCCAAATATGTGTGTATATTAGCTTTGCAGCCCTTGTTTTGCTGTGTACACATCCAGCGTATTCTGTTGTTTCTCTCTGTTTGTTTGCAGAAGCGGTATCCTTCATAACTGATCAACTTCTTACCAGCTCTGGACATTATGTACTCGATTCCTGCAAGTACAACATTATAAATACACAACTTGCTTATTAACCTTTATATTTATTTTTCGTGTATGTACAGACGCCAGTACATTAAGCTACCCCAGTCTGTCAAATTTCCCCAAGTGAAAGTGAACCTTATGCTTATGTGATAAAGTTGAAAATAGATAAAAGTAATTTGACAGAGTGTTGGCTTAAACATAATAACACTCTACCAGTTATGAACAGCTACTTCCGTTACCAAACTAAAAACCACATAAATCAAAATGACGGAGTGGTCCTTTATGTTAAAAATCTCTAAAACTATTGCGTAGTAGAACCCAAATTTATGGACGCGACTTGTCTTGTGCTGAAAGTTGGCACTGATAAAGCTTTTATTTGTATGTATCGTTCCCCCTCCTTTTCAGATATAAATAACTTTTTGACATCCCTAAACGTTCTCCTTCAGGAACTCGCACCTATTAAAAATATAATTATCATTGGTGACATAAATCTTGATATCAGCAGTTCATCTTACCCTAACCATATTTCTGATTATCTTTATCTATTAGCCTTCTACGGCCTACTTCCTGCACATAACATTCCTACCCGTGAGCGTACTTGTCTAGACCATGTCATGTTAAAATCAAACTTACTAGCTCTAACCATTGTAGTAGAATCTTCCGTTACTGACCATAATTCTGTACTTCTCTGTTTAAAACATAAAGATAGCTCTGATAATCGTTTGAAGACTGTGACTAAGATTAACTATAAATCTATTGAGTCCATTATGGTAAACCTGGACTTAGCACCCATCTATAATTTTAGTGATGCAAACGAAGCAACTAAGTACTTCACTGACATTCTCTCTGGCATTATAAGATCCCATACCACAATAATCAGACTTCCAAACCAAAAACGGTTATTAAAGCCCTGGATGACTGTGGGCATGCTTCGGTGCATGCGCAACCGAGATGCCATGCACAAAAAGCTAAAGATGTCTCCTGATAACTTAATTTTAAAAAAAACCTAAAGCAGGTATCGAAATTACTGCACTTAAATCCTAAAAAAACTAAAGAGAGAATATGAGAGAGCTGAACTCAGGGAAGCCGCTGGTAACAACAAAAAAACTTGGCAAGTTATAAAAAAGGTCACTAACACCAAAAAATCTGTAATACCTATTGCTGACCTTTTATCATTCTCTTCTTTTCCCCAACAGTCAGTCAATGACGTGAATGAATACTTCGTCAGCGTTGGAAGGAATCTGGCCAGAAATTGTCCACAACTCACAAATTCAACACGTCAATCCAGTGGTGTACTCTCGCCGCTACAGTCTTTTGTTATACTAGATACGGATGAGGGTGAGGTGGATGCTATTCTCATGTCACTCAAAAAAGACTCTGCTGCTGGTTGGGACTCCATATCAACCTACTTTCTTAAGCGGTATAAACAGTTTCTTGTGCCTCCACTGACATTTCTATTCAACCTCTGCCTCAAAACGGGTACATTTCCTGTATACTTCAAAAAGGCTATTATACACCCCATATACAAGGACGGGAATAGAGATTGTGTCAACAATTATCGTCCTATAGCAGTACTACCCTCCCTTTCAAAGATCCTGGAACGCATTATTAATAAGAGACTAGTCAAATACCTCGAAGATAAGTCTCTTTTATCTCCTAACCAATACGGGTTTAGATCTAACAGATCTACAAATGATGCCGTTCTCGAATTAACTACCCATATAGTGAAGAACTTGGATAAGAGGAAGAAAGTACTGTCTGTCTTTCTGGACCTAAAAAAAGCCTTTGACACAGTCTCTATTCCCAACCTCATTGAGAAGCTTGAGGAGCTAGGTATTCGTGGTCTTCCGCTAAAAATTTTCACAAACTACCTGGAAAACAGAACCCAGAGCGTAAAAAATCTAAATTACCTCAGTAGTGAACTTCCGGTCACTTTCGGTGTGCCTCAGGGGAGTGTGGCTGGTCCCACTCTCTTCCTGATATATGTCAATCAGATGTGTAACCTTAAGCTCGTAAATGGGAAAATAATTGTCTTTGCGGATGATACTGTACTCACGTTTACTGGTGATACCTGGCAAGAAACATTTGAAGCTGCGCAGACAGGTTTGAATACTGTGATTTGTTGGTTAAATAAACACCTACTTACCCTTAACACGGAGAAAACGAAGGTTCTCACATTTACCTTACGCCAGTCCACTCAGCCCTCAGATTCGTACGCCTTAACCGCACACTCATGCCTGTCACCAAACTCCGTAGCTTGTCCCTGCCCTAGACTTGATCGCTCTCAGAAAATTAAATATCTCGGAGTTATAGTCGACAACGCCTTGAATTTCACGGCCCACATAGATCTACTTACTTCTAGAATCAGAAAACTAATATTTGTATTCAAGACCCTTCGTCATGTCGCCGAGGCTGAGATAGTAAAAAGAGTCTACCTTTCTCTATGTCAATCGCTATTAATGTATTGCGTATCTTCTTGGGGTGGGGCTCCCAAAACTGCACTTCTCAAATTGGAAAGGGCACAAAGAGCAGTATTAAAGGTATCCACCTTTCGCCCGATAACCTTTCCTACGGAGGAACTTTATAACTGCTGTGAAGTCCTAACTGTGAGGCAGCTCTTTGTTCATAACACTGTCCTTTTACAACATCTTGACATGCCCTATGAGACCGTAACCAAGAGAAGAAAGGACAAAATATGCCACCCTTTTAAATGCCATTACTCATTCACCAAAAGATTTACTTGCTTTTTAGGACCTCACCTATATAACAAAATAAATAAAAATCAGAACATTTACTCATTACATAAAAACTCGTTTAAAAAAACTGTGACATCTTTTTTACTGAGATTAAACTACCTCGACACAGAGTAACTACTTCTTTCGTAAAAATTCACTCTAAGGACGCGTGGGCGTACACTAAAACATACTCTCCCCACACACACACACCCAACCACACGCACACACATCCACACACACACTCAAACACACACCCACTCTCTCTCAAACACACACACACACACACACTTTAAGGGCTTCTGTTATTCCTTAATTTAAATTTTTAGCTATTTCATATTTTTGTTTTTTACTATTTATTAAGTTTAACGATAGTTTTAACGCTTATATACTTTCTGTGCCTAATATATTTGCAACATTGTGAAATGGGGTTGGCGCTAGTACCTTTAATACAAGTTATTCTTATAACTTAGCAAAGGTGCTAGTTACGACACACTTTAATGCTTGTTTTTGTTAAGTGTAATCCAAATTGTATCACTGTGTTCGTATATGTGTTAAATATTTTATGCAAATAAACTATTATTATTATTATTATTATATTTGACAGATTGGGGTAGCTGGATGTGCTGGCATCTGTTCATTCTTTATTGGTATAAATATGCTTGCAAGGAGGTCCTATAGCAATTTGTTAAGATCGCATAATAATAAAAGGATTTATAAGAATATTACCATACCAGTGGATTGGCCATAGTCCACAATTGGTAGACTTCACATGCCATGGAAAAATTTTGGTGAATTCATAAGCATGCAGATATCCTCAAAATGTATTCCTTCAGCGTTTTGAATACATGTTAATTTATTATTAATACTTTATTTCTGACCTGAATGTCTATGGAAAATTTAATGAGCATTTTTCTTAAAAACTATGTTAGTACACACGGCTACATATCAAGCTATATATTTCCAATATTAGCTGCCCTCTCATTGTATGAAAATCCTATACAACGCGGGATCGGCTTATACTGGAAATTTATAGCTATATATGTAGCCGTGTGTACAATAGATTGTGGTAAAAACCTAGGGCATCTTAACTAGAGTCACTCAAGTTTTCAGAATTATAACTCGATAGAAAGAGTTTTCCTAGATATTGAAACTAGCCTCGATTTGTACTCCGATTTTATGAGGAGGGTTTTCCGTTCATTAGATAGTTTCCACAAAAGGAGTACAACCGTTGTTGTCAAATGACTATATAAATATTAGGGACATATTTTGACTGCACGTGTGGCGCAGCAGCTAAGACAGTCGCCTCGCCAGTGTTGCGGGTTCGAGTCCCGCGCCGGATAACTATTTTTGTGACCCATATATAATATATATAATTGCGCCACAACATCCTAGAGCTACAAGATAGACATTAGCTCTAGGCCCCAATGATGAGTAGTTGCTCTCACTGGAGAGCATACTCGACATGATAAAGATTATGACACGCCATCGACTCATAGTCTACTGACTGATTGCCGATATAAGATGAACAAAAAAAAAAAAAAAAATATATATAATTGTTCTGAGTCTGGATGTAATTTGTGTTTGTGACAATCAGTGATATTTATACAAGGACTTTTTTCTGATACAAATAAATTATGCGATGTACGCATCTGTTAAAAATAAACGCGTTGCATAAATATTGCTAAGTACAAGATACAATTCTCAAATTAAATTAAAATGTTAGAATAATAAATTAATATCGCCGGGAGGATTTGAACCTCTTTTTATCGAGTAAAGACGCAATGGCAATAAAGCTACACTAAATCCTGTCAGGTTATCGAAATCTATGATATTCTTTCTAACATATACAAATGTGGTCTAAATTCATAATCTACATACATAAATATGAAATACGCCTAACATTGCGGAAATGGATCTATGTATAGGAATGGGGGTATGTACAAAACTTTTGTCTTTCCTGTAATAAAGAAATTTTATTTACTCATTATAAAATATTTAGCCCCTTACCATTGACTTATATGTATAACATATAGGTCAATGCCCCTTACTTATAAAACCTTGAGACACTGATTTGCTTTTTTATTTTATCCTGTATCCCGTAAAATGACATTTGACAGACAAAGACAATCCGTCTCTCAAACTAAGCAGCATCTCAATGTTTTTATAATTAAGAAGATCAAGTATCAAATTATATTTTACATTTGTATAGTTAACTAGTGCATGTAATTATTCTTCTCGTCATATTCCTCAGTTACAGACGCTCGTAAACATCATTAAGAGTCTACTGTTTGCATTCGTCGACCACTGGTTACTGTCTTTAGCGTTATAATATAGCCCCTCTATAGTGTAGTACGCATTTATTTCGATGAGTCGAGAATTTTCATAATGGGGGGCTTCCGTCTAATTCGTTGTTTATCCTAATCGTGATCGGCGTTCAAATAGATGAAGGTTAGAAATGACTAAATCATTCGTTCAATTGGCTTCCATGAGCACATGTGACGTCATAAATGGTCCATAATCGATGTTCAACATTAAAGTCTATTATTAAGCAAATAATTTAGTAATATTTAACCATCATCTATTTGATCGGTCACACGTGCTCATGGAAGGCGATTGAACCAATTATGTAGTCATTTTTTTAACCTTCATCTATTTGAACGCCGATCACGATCACCATGACAAGCGAATTAGGCGGAAGCCCCCCAGGGGCTCTACCGGCTAAGTCGCCGAAGTTCGATTTCTAAAATGGCGTTCAAATAAATAAAGGTTAAAAATGACTAACTCATTCGTTCAATTGGCTTCCATTAGCACATGTGACGTCAGAAATAGTCCAGAATCGATGTTTAACATTAAAGTCTATTGAGCAAATGATTTAGTAATATTTAATAGATGATCTATTTGATCGGTCACATGTGCTCATGGAAGGCGATTGAACGAATTATTTAGTCATTTTTAAGCTTCATCTATTTGAACGCCGATCACGATCACCATGACAAGCGAATTAGGCGGAAGCCCACCTGGGGCTCTACCGGCTAAGTCACCGAACATTGATTTCTTAAATGGCGTTCAAATAAATAAAGGTTAAAAATGACTTAATCAATCGTTAAATCGGCTTCCATGAGCGCATGTGACGTCATAAATGGTTCGGAATCGATTGTCAACGTTGAAGTCGATTTAACGATTGATTAAATCATTTTTAACTTTAATTTATTTGAAAGCCATTTAAGACCTCGAAGTTCGGCCCCTGGTCTGTTCCCTCAATCACCGGCAAACATGAATTCACAAAGTTCTAATTGAGTTAGAGCTATAAAATCCAATATGTTTGATGTAGATGGAGGTCTATTAGAAATTATGTTGTAAATACGAGTCATTATTAGCCGGTGGTGGATGACTATGAACTGTGTTACTCCTAACAACTTCGTCCAAATAAGTATGTATATTAGCTCTGCAGTCGCTATTGTGTTGAGTGCACATCCATCGAATTTTATCATTTCTTTCCAATTGTCGGTAGAAGCGATAGCCTCCATGGAGTATCATCCTTTTTCCTTGATGAGATACGACAAACTTTATGCCTGGAAATACAAAATATACGTGAGGTACATAGGTAAACTTTATTGCATATTACAAAGTACCTTATTAATAGAGGGAATACCAATTTATACGTTTAATAACCATATAACTTACTTATGTAAATAGGCAAAAAGCAGCAATTCTAAACACTTACCCAGTTGTCTAACGAATCCCTTCAAGAATATGATGCTGACTTCGCGTAGTCCGTAATATATTTTTCGAGAAAATTAAGAAAAGTAAATAATAATAATATTAAGGGGGGGGGGGGGGAAGTAAATAATATAATAATTCACACGCGGCTGTCTGAACACAAACTAAGCAGAACTTTTACTATGGAAACCGGATAACTGATATATTACATGTTTAATGTCTCATACAAACTCTCACTTCCCAATTAACACGAATGTCATTTAAGCGTTGAATAACTTATTTAAATCTATAAACTTTCTCAGAATAATAATATAATATATAATTTCACATAATATAATATACTGACATAATAACGCATACATTATATTTATATTATTTTAAGTCACACCACAGTATTAGTAATTTTATGCTTTTGATGGCGTAATATCTAAGAATCTTCATACAAACTGTTATCTCCCATTTTCCCTAATCAACCCATTAGGGTTGAGAGTTGTTAACCAGTTAATATTTGATGAATGTCACTGCGAAATAGAAGCATTTTCTTACAAGATCTTTACGTCTCGTACCATGGATACAAAATTACAGACCTACGTCAGATAGACAGATGGACGGCGTAGGGTCTTGATGCTCTATGGGTTCACCGCAGCTCTATAAGGTATAACAGTAACGTTCATTTACTTAGCGTACAGGCAATAATAAAAGATTTGTAAGTCATACTAAGTAATATATTTATGTAGTTTTTAACTAAATATAGCAAATTAAACATGATTATGAGTATTTCATACAAACAATAATACTGATCAAATAATAATTATAAGTGATGATTAAATAATACTCAAGTGATGAAGGCTTTAATAATTAGGGTTTGTAATAATTATTTCAGTTGGTCTACACTGTACCCGTTCTGACACCCAACATGCTATTTACATTTGGTTGTTGCCAGAATTTATTAGTAGCCAGACCATCAATTAAGTGGAACATCCCTATCGACGGCTATACTGAACTAGTTTCCAGTTAAGCGTAATCTTCCAAAGTATGGAAATCGCCGTTCTGTTTATTTAAAAAAAATAAAGACTAAAGGTGAACGCTACAACATAATAGCCACCCTATTACTTTATTGACTCTACCAAACTCCCGTCAAGAAGATTCTAAACAAGCTGTCAGTCCTGAGATCCTTTATTCATGAACTAACTTCAAAAAAGGTAATCAATTTGACTGCACATTCTTTGTATACGCGATATCTTCGTTATTTGATTAATAATCTTGATAATTATTTTTATTATATTGTGAATGATTTCATAATGGTACCATATACATTTTGTTGGATAAAGTTGAAGGCGGTTGTATGTTATTTTTTGAAGTTATACTTCTTTTGGCGCGATGGAGAAAAATGATGAGAGTGAATTTTTACGATGCGCGCGCATCGTAAAAATAACAGCATGACGTTAGTTCTAGGTTGTATGAAAATTGATAACTACATATGTTCAAGTTGTATATTAAGAAGTATAACTTCTAATGCGTGTACATAAGTACACACAAGTTTTTTTTAAGTTATTGTTTATTAGTGTGCTTTCGAACCATTCCAACATTACATAGATGATGGAGAAACTAAAAGTAGTCACCGCACTTGGCGTGCGAGTTGGCGACCGCGGTTAGGTGGTAGCAAGTACACATGACGCTGTGCTGCCCGGCTACCTGGTGTCTCTTAGTCGCCTTTTACGACACCCAAAGGATGGTATAGGTGTATTATTCTTTCTAGGCCGGAACCACACGGCTAAGAATAACTATAATTCAGTAAAAGGAATTAACTTTGAATATTCATCAAAACTGAGGCAGTGGAGAAAAGGGCTTTTCATCAAATTTCGTTTTAATTGCACTGTTTCTTTATGTTACTCGTATTCTTCAATATCCATCGAACTTTCTAGATGATTCCAACAGTCCAAATGTTATGCTTGCGATATCGTATAAAGAGGTTTCTATCTTTTAATTCGATTTAATGAATGATGTAATATCACTGATACAACCCTCTTCAACATTTTTTAAGCAACAACCACTGAATTAATACGATATGAATAAAATGTATATAGGACAATTACGAAAAGATATTTCCTAATCGATACAGAAAAAACGGAGAAATCACGTAACATACCTACATTAAAAAAAAGTGATGCTGAATTGATAACTTCGTTATTTTGAAGATAATTAAAAAGTATAATTTATGCTACGTAATAATCAGGTGCGGGGTGATTATGTACGGTGTTACCTTTTACAATTTCACCCTGAAAAGTGTGTAGGTTAGCTTTGCAGCCTTTAGTGCTCTGATAAGTGCACATCCAACGAATTCTATCATTTTTCTCCATATGCTTGCAATAGCGGTGACCTTCATGGTATATCATTTTTTTCCCTTGTTTGGACCTGATAAATCTGACACCTGGAAATAAATTATTTTATAAACAGTAAAATATTATCTATACGAAAGAGTTTTGATTTACGACCAAGTTGCCTAATTGGACCAAATTGGAATTTTCCATTTCCAAAGTTAAAAGTATTGGTTAAGCTGAATTTGTGCATAACACATGTTTCTTTTTGGACAAAAATCTTGCAACATTTATTCAAAATGTAAACAAATATAAAAGTTGTGCAGTAGATTGAAGGGTTTGGCTACAATTGGCTTAAAACAACATACTTATTAGCGTATTTATTCGTTTTTTGGCCATTAACGCCATTTTTTGGCGTAAGATCTGTTTTTGTTTCTAACCCTTCAATAACGGAGGACACAATGTATAGAATCAGATTTATTTAGGGTTTCTCTAGAAGGAGAAATCATATGCGGGGAAATCAGTAGATTTGGAGTATATCAATTCTTCTATGGTTTTTGACACAAAGGCAATTAATATGACACGGTGGATATATTTAATTGTGATATTTTATTTCGAGATTATTTTCAGTCTCATGTTAAGTATTAGCAGTATGTATTGATCTGTAAGTTGAGTGGCATTTTCTGATATCCTATGGCTCGTAAACGGATGGGACAGTTTTGATGCTGATTATTTGTTTGATAGCTTGAAATGCATATCTGGCGGAATAGTTATGGAAGTCGCCTCGCCAATTCGTGCCCCAGCAACGTGTGACAACTATTTGTGAGACTGCATGAATAGTTGTTCTGAGTATGTATCTACATTCTATCCGTAAAGAAAACAATGTTAAATACGGACAACTCCAATAGAAATAAAATAAAATAAATATGGTTTAATTGAGAATATGCACACAAGAGTACAATTAATTCATTTATTACAAAATTTAATATAATATACATACATATTAATGGAACAATAATTGGCAGTCGATGGCTAAATGTTGTATTAATCTCTATATTTTTTACATAGGTGGGTTGGTGGGGCACTTAAACCTACTCATAAAACTCATATACTTATATTTACATTTTCATAACTTATATCTGGGTGAACTATGCCAAATTGAATGCGTAATAATTGAAAATCAATTGATTGATGACTATGAATCGAATATCTAAATACTTCATCCTTCATAATATCGAATCTATCTTTTAGTGGTTACCAATTAACTTGTTATATAGTCACAGTTCTAAATTTGCCTAATATACTGTTCTAGTAGCAAATATTCGATTTATTAACCATCCAAAATTATAAATGTTAGAGTATTTAAACATTCGATTTGAAGTGATTGATCGATTTGGGAAAGTATACCGCTTTTATCTGAAACAGATAAGTTATGAACTATACAGTTCATTAAAAATACTGATTTACAAATTACGGGTTCACCTGTTTCTATATCTTTAAAGTGTGTTTCTAACATTTTTATTAAAATTAATTCACAACCAATTCATAATTATCGTAATCAGGAGGCAAATGATTATGCTCCGTGTGACTCTTTATTATTTTATCGTTTTGTGTGTGCAAATAAGCTTTGCAGCCTTTATTGTGTTTTGTACAAGTCCATCGAATTTTTCCGCCTTTTTCCGTTTGTCGGCCATAGCGATGGTCTTCGTAAAGTATTATTTTTCTTCCGTGTCTCGATATAATAAATTCAATTCCTGCAAGAGAATAAAGGTGTATATATTGACAAAGTATTTAATGAAAATTCAATCTCATTAGTACACTAGTAGAAAGTGAATGATTAATAGCAAGCAAAGTGAGCGGATCGGCGTTTACACAGGGGTATTTGCACAGGGGTAGTGCAAATTTCGCTTATTGTTAGTGTAGAGTGTAACCGCTGGTCCGCTCACTTTGCCGTAACTCTCATAATGTGTTATGTGATGACATAGTTATCCGGCATGACCGATACAAGATCAAGTGAAAGGGCTCACGGATTTACATGTTTTCTGAATAGTAGAGATGTAACACCGTACAGATTTCAGACTCCAGACTGTCATTGAGTACCTTTCTTGTCCGAAATAACAATAACACTTTTCCCAAACCCAGGTTTTGAACACAAGGCCTTATTATCTACGGCGATAACACTACCGCTAGACCAAAAAGGCAGTCAATTGAATTGAATGTAGTTGTGAACTGACAATCGAACAATGTCGTTAAAGTAAAGCATGGCTTGTAAAATAATAATCATCTTTGAGTCAACTGAGAGTATTGCATTAAAAGTTTGCTACATCCGTTTCTTAATCTATTTTCAAGAGTGAGTGTGGTATTTTTTCACTATATAAGCAACTCTACTGGGCAATACCTCCACATTACTAAATACGCGTTGAAATGTGAATGTAGTAAGACGTACACACGGCTACATATCAAGCTATACTTTTCCAGTATAAGCTTATCTCGCGTTGTATAGGATTTCCATACAACAAGAGGTCAGCTTATATTGAAAATGTATAGCTAGATATGTAGCTGTGTGCACATTAATCTAGTGATGGTAAGAAGAAGAAGTTTGATAACTGCTGACCATAAAGTGTTAGTCATTTTAGCATTAAATAAAGGACTACTGAAGTCGATATTAACTATATGGGTCTGATTATATAGTCCTTATTCACCTGAGCTGAAAAATTACAGAAACGCATTACACATTTTCGAACTTAACCATGCCAGCAGAACGGCGTCCATTGTCGTCAAAAGTCCAAGGATCTTGGAGAAATATGCTATAATCGACAAGCTTGGCTTGATTGTCGGCAGCAGTATGGTATTCATAATACTCGAAAGAAATAACGCCCCTGCTAAGTGATCACCGCCGCCCATGGACTCTCGCAACACCAGAGGAGCCGCAAGGGCGTTGCCAGCCTTTAAGAAAAGAATAGGCTGGCTTCTTGAAGGTTGCCATGTTCGAACAAATAGGATTGGAAATACCTCGGCAGTTTAATTTAAATACATATAAGTAACTTTTCCCACCAGAAAGTCAAACGATTTAATATTTAAGCTGACAACAAACATTTTTAAGGGTGAACGCTGTTTATTCCGTTTATATATTTTTATATACAATAAACTATTGCACTGTTGTGTGGAAAAAAATCATAAGTTCTTTGGCATGATCGCAATTATCTGTCATAAATATGCATAATTAGATTTCTTTACATTTTCAATTATTATCTTAATCTTAATCAGGCCAGTGGTTATGTTTTAAATGACTTTTTATTATGTTGTCCAAATATGTATATATATTTGCTTTACAGCTTCGATAATGATGTGTACACATCCAACGTACGATGTTGTTCTTCTCTCTATGTCGTGAGTACCGATGGTTTTTGTAGTAAATCATTCTCTTTCCTTGCTTAGATAGGATAAACTTCACACCTGCAATTATATTGAATATTTTGTTCACCATACTTTTTCCAATAAGGCAACGCCCGCGCTAGGGAATCTAATCCCTGTGTCGCGGGGTACTTTATAAACATAATAGACGGACACAAATTACATTCAGACTCAGAACAACTATTTATGGGTCACACAAATAGTTGTCCGGCGCGGAACTCGAACCCGTGACACGAAGCGGTGAGGCGACTGTCTTAGCCGTTGCGCCACACGTGCAGTCATCATTTATCAGAAATATCTTTAAAAAATACTTCAAATGCTCACTTGTAAATTGAGATATCGTATTATACAAGGAAAACCTAATAACTTCAGATATTTCTAATAAATTAAAAAAATATTAATAATATCCTGGTACATTAATTACACACGGCCATCTGATCCCAAACTAAGCAGAGCTTCTACTATCGAAACCAGATAAATGATATACTGCATATACTACTTTTCTTTTGTAAATACATACTTATATAGATAATTACACCCTGACTCAGGACAAACAGACATGTTCATGCACACAAATATCTGTCCTGGGTGGGAATCGAACCCACAACCTGCGGCGTGAAAGCAAGCATTTGGCCCGTCAAAATTCATCCACTACTACCTTTTCTATATATTTATAACTTGTCATCCAGATAATAGAAAATAAGAAAAGATAGTCAGTTATTTTCTGGATGAAAAGCTAGAAATAGAATTTTGTTTTGAACATTTAATAATACATAAACTAAGGCAAAGGTGTAAGTAATACAAACTGACATGACATTTTTTTTATTTATGATACAAAATTCAAAAGGATAATTATTATAACTTTTGAATTTTAATTAAAAATTATCATCATATTGCGGTTATCATCAAATTCCAGGGGCAATTTATATTTTTAATCTTAATATCGCAAAGCAACATCGGTAACAGAACCACTCAGACAATATGTAGTAAAATATAGCTTAAACTATAAATTTAGATAATTAAACCTAAACATAATCTCCTTGACAATAACTTAATACAAACTAGCTAAAAATAAATATCATTACTATTATAAATAAATTTACTAAATGTTTTAACAATCGATTTAACAAAATATCATTTATTACACTAAACAATTGGTTGGTAAATGTTTTAACAATGCGTGTACCTAAATATCTATATGTAACTAGCTGTGCCCCGCGGTGTTAAATTTTATAAATTTTCTTTGCTATAAACCTCACGGAGCCCGACCTTTCCAACGAATGCAAAACCGTGGAAATCGGTTCGTGCGTTCTGGAGTTATAGCGTCAGGAAGGAAAACCCGACTTATTTTTATATAGTAGAAGACTAGAAATAATTATGTATACTTACTTACTTAATTATATTACTACAATTATACTTAATTATATTACAGCTCGTTGGTCTAGCGGTAGCGTGTTCAACCGCAGATAATGAGATCCTGGGTTCAAATCCCGGGTCAGGCCAAAAAGTGATTTTGAGATTTTTCCGTAAAAAAGAAATTTCATAGAATCAGCCTGAAGTGTGGAAGTTGGCGGTATTACACCCCCGTGCCTCGGAGAGCACGCAAAGCCGTCGGCCCTGTACCTGAACTCTTTCCGGTCGTGTCGATAGGCGTCCCATCGGATCATGAGAGTGATGGAATAGAAAGTGCCCCTGTGTTTGCGCACACACTTGTGCAGTATAATATGTCCTGCGCAATTGGCTAGTCTCCATTAAGACTGGCCGCAGTGGCCGAAATTCGGTCGGGAGGACATCATCATATTACTACAAACATGTTCTGACTATTTACAAGCGCTTTTTTAAAGTCTACGTGAATGAAAACCTTTTTTCATTATTTTTTTTTAATTATTTTTTTTTCACTTTTCCAACTCGATGTCGTATTCAATTGTGGTTGTGTCCGGCAGACAATTATGATTATCGTCTCTTTTGATAGTTTTAGTACAAGTAATTATTAATATTGCTTGACAGATCTGTCGTTTAACACAACGCCACACAATTGATTTATCCTGATTTATTCTCTTGATGTCATATGTATAACCAGCACGAAGTAGTATAGGTTTTCCTCTTTGTGATGTTTCAAGAGCTACTTGATAAGAAGTCGATGGTTCTCCTGAGTCCGTGACAGCACCTACCAAAATTTATATTTTTTTTAAATATAATCCAACCAATAATACCTATTATATATTATAAAAAAGAAGGGCGGTCACCGTAGCCTAGTTGGTAGTGCCCCTGCCTACGAAGCTGGTGGTCCTGGGTTCGAATCCCGGTAAGTGCAAATATTTGTGTGATGAGCACGAATATTTGTTTCTGAGCCATGGATGTTTTCTATGTATATAAGTATTTATCTATCTATATAAGTATGTATATCGTCGCCTGGTACCCATAGTACAAGCTTTGCTTAGTTTGGGGCTAGGATGATCTGTGTGACATTGTCCCTAGATATTAATATAAATTTTTGTTTTGTTTTTATTTTAATATAATAAAGAGGCGCTCATAGCTCGATGCTCTCACCGGTCTGTAAGCGGTCGGCGTTTGCGTCAGAAATTAAACCACTTGGGCGGTCACCCATATATGGACTGACCGCCCAAGTGGTTTAATTTCTGAGCGTCTCCGTGCTTCGGAGGGCACGTTAAGCTGTCGGTCCCGGTTGTAGCCATTAGACAACAGTCGTTAGACCATGTCAGAGGTCTACTGGCTGGTTTAAGCCACTCTGACACTAGGGTTACCACTACCCATACGATAAGCAAGCAAGCAATATTATAAACATGATCCGTATAGTGAACGATTAAAAATACATACTTTCACTATCCCATTTCATCCCGAGGGTGTCGTAAAAGGTAACTAAGGGCTTAAGTTTAAACAAATAATATGACTGTAAAAAAGGAAAATTCGAAACAAAACCCCATGCCATCCCGTCTGGCCAGCGTAGTATAAGTAGGCTAATTTCTCTCTACAATTTTACATGTCTACTATTACTATTACTATACCCATAACCGTATAGGGTCCTATATGGTTATGGGTTGTAAAGAGAATATTAAAATAGGGTACTCACAAGTTTCCGACAAACACAGCAATGTTAGTCTAAATCGAAGTCCAATGTGCAGAGCCAGAGTCACAGACTCATCGGAGTCAAACATCAAACCAAAAAATTATTGTAAAAATTTGTTCCACATCCACTAAATAATACCTTATCCTTTCTGTCAGAAACTATAAACCATACTACCTCATCGGTCTGTCCTGTCACAATTTACTTCATAAATAACCGCCATAACCATTGTTTACTTACTGCTAATAACCGGACAAACATCACTGGTAAAAACAAAAGATTTTATTGTACCTTCATTCTTTTCATAGGTAACAACAAAAAATCCTAATTAAAAACTAAGACGGTAACTATTGTTTACTTACCTGATAATAATAAAAAGCCATACATGTCTATTAATTTCAGATAACACTTAAACTTTATGCGTTTGTTTGTAAAATAAAGCAATTAACTGTTGTTCTAGAAAAAATATATATTTAGTAGTTACAGACTTTTTTCATATTAAATAATCTTTGAACAAAACGAAAGTAATAACTGAACATTCTTAAAGAATACTGTTATAACTTGTCTTACTAGCTGTACTAAACGTTGATAAAGACTAAAATTCCACACAAAAACCAAGTGGGACGAGTTGCGGAATGATCATTTTGATGTTCCGCAAGTCATCCCAAATGGGCCGAAGACATTTAGGAATTACTCAAACAATGTAACAATGTTAATAATTATTATAACTTTTGAATATTAATTAAAAATTATCATCATATTGCGGTTATCGTCAAATTCCAGAGGCAATTAATATTCAAAATCTCAATATCGCAAAGCAACATCGGTGACAGAACCAGACAATATGTAGTAAAATATTATTTTTATTTTATAATTAGGGGTTCCCTATACATCAAACTGAACCTCAAAAAAATGTTGTTCATCATTCCCATACATGTAGGTATCTATGGATAGGTCTTCAAAAAAGGTTTCTAATATCATTTTTTTCTAAACTGAATAGTTTGCGCGAGAGACACTTCCAAAGTGGTAAAATGAGTGCCCCCCCCTCCCCCATGTAACTTCTAAAATAAGAGAATTAAAACTAAAAAAAATATATGATGTACATGACTATGCAAACTAACAACCAAAATTGGTTTGAACGAGATCTAATTAGTAGTTTTTTTTAATACGTCATTAACGTAAACCGCAATTTACCTTTCATTTAATCAATTGAAATACTTGCTGCTACGGAACCCTTCATGGGTAAGTCCAACTCGCTCTTGGCCGGTATTTTATTTTATTTTATTATTAAATATTTTTTTTTCACTTTTGCATCTCAATATCGTATTCATTTGTGGTTGTGTCCGGCAGACAAACATGATTATCGTCTCTTTTGATTGTGTTAGCACAACTAATTATTAAAACAGCTTGACAGATCTGTCGTTTGACACAACGCCACACAATTGATTTATCCTTATTTATTCTCTTGATGTAATATCTATAACCAGCACGAAGTAGTATAGGTTTTCCTCTTTGAGATGTTTCAAAAGCTACTTGATGAGAAGTCAACGGTTCTCCTGAGTCCGTGACAGCACCTACCAAAATTTATAATTTTTTTAAATATAATTCAACCAATAAAGCCTATTATTAATTTACTTTTTATTTTATTTTTTTAACGACAATGCCCGCACTAGTTTATCTAATCCCTGTGTCAGGGTACTTTACAAACATATAATAGACGGACACAAATTACATCCAGACTAAGAACAACTATTTATGGGTCACATAAATAGTTGTCCGGCGCGGGACTCGAACCCGCAACACGAAGCGGCGAGGCACTGTCCTAGCCGCTGCGCCACACGTGAAGTAGAATTATATATTTAAATATTATAAAGATGATCTGTGTAGTGAACGATTAAAAATACATACTTTCACTATCCCATTTCATCCCGAGGGTGTCGTAAAAGGTAATTAAGGGCGTAAGTTTAAACAGATAATATGACTGTAAGAAAAGGAAAATTCGAAACAAAACCCTATGCCATCCCGTCTGGCCAGCGTAGTATAGTAGGTTAATTTCTCTCTACAATTTTAGATCTCTACTATTTAGGAGACCCTATAATGTTATGGGTTGTGAAGAGAATATTAAAATAGGACACTCACAAGTTTCCGGCAAACACAGCAATTTTAGTCTAAATCGAAGTCCAATGTGCACAGCAAGAGTCACAGATTCATCGGAGTCAAACATCAAAAAAAAAAATTGTAGAAATTTGTTCCACATCCACTAAATAATACCTTAACCTTTCTGCCAGAAACTATAAACCATACTAACTCATTTTAACATCAATAAATTCTATAAAATATTCCCTCTCCAAGTCATGCACGTGTGTAAAGATAAGTAGTTTTATTGCTTTATTGATATTGAGACAATATTTTTCATGGATTATTAATTTACTTCATAAATAACCGCCATAACCATTGTTTACTTACTGCTAATAACCGAAATAACATCACTGGTAAAAACAAAAGATTTTATATGTCTTCATTCGTTTCATAGGTATGCCCTACTTCAAAAGTAAGACGGTAACTATTGTTTACTTACCTGATAATAATTAAAAGCCATACATGTCTATCATTCATATTAATTTCAGATAACACTTAAACTTTATGCGTTTGTTTGTAAAATAAAGCAATTAATTAAATATAATAAAGCAATATATTTTATAGAACAATAGTCTATAAAAAATATATATTTAGTAGATACCGACTTTTTTCATATTAATTAATCTTTGAACAAAACGAAAGTAAAAACTGAACATTCTTAAAGAATACTGTTATAACTTATCTTACTAACTGTACTAAACGTTGATAAAGTCAAAAATTCCACACAAAAAGAAACGTGGGACGAGTTGCGGAATGATAATTTTGATGTTCCGCAAGTCGTCGCAAATGGGCCGAAGGCATTTAGGACGAGTTGAGGAATCACTCAAAAAATGTAACAGTGTGATCCAAAACTGTATTATACATAAAGAAAAACGCAAATATATGATCATTATTTCTTTAATCGTATTAACTTAAGACTCACAAAGTACGGCAAACATATTAATATTCTCTAATTGTCTTAAGTTATGTTGTCTTAAAATAATGTTACCATCATTCGCTCGTCAAGTAGTAAAACAAAAACAAAAAAACTACGTATCAGAAATCAATACACCTTACTCATGTAAAATACATGGTACAAATTACTGATATATATTAATGGGCAATGGGAATGAATACTTTTGTTTTTGTTAAAAATAACTGAACCCATAAAAGGAGCGATACATTGTTTTTTTTTTTAATTCAACAGCCAACGGACGACTAATCGGGAAGATTGATGGTAAATTAATTACAAAAGTTATACACCAACAAGATTTGCACTCACATTACTATTGCATACAATCATGACTCTTTGGGGTTCGCAAAGCTTCACTAAGTTAGTAGTATTAGTAGCAAACAATAAGCGTGTCTCTGTTGGGAGTCCAATAAAACTGCTACCTTTGAACGTTTTAGTTAGTTGAGTGTTACAGACCGAGTGAACTCCAAACGAGTTTCTATAGTAAGGAGTAACCCAAAGAATATGGCCGCCATTATAAACTTCGCTCACTACTATTAAGTACTAAGTGCCATTGGATACTAAATCCGTTCACTTGATGTCAGAAAAATATGTTTTAAACGTCTACAATCTAGCATACCACATTTTTAATTGTGACTTTAAATATTAGCCTACTTTTTGCCTCACGATCAAATAAATCGCCTTTATGCTAGATTGTAGACATTTAAAACATATTTTTGTGATATCAAGTTAACGGATTTAGCACCCAATGGTTTTAGTACTTAATAATAGTGAGCGAAGTTCATAATGGCGGCAATATTCCTAGGGTTACTTCTTACTATAGAAGCTCGTTAGGAGTTCACTCGGTCTGTAACTCTCAAGTAACTAAAAAGTTCAAAGGTGGCCTTTTATTGGATTGCCACGAACAGAACACGGACGAACAGAGACACGCTTATTGTTTAATACTTAAAACTCTTTTATAAATGAACCAAATGAGACATACAGGGTGGCCAAGGATTAGACGTTCAAACGCATAATTTAGATAGTTACTTTATGATGAGGAGTATCCGAATCACCCCCATGTATGTTCTACGATTTAGCGATTTTTGATACTTTGAAAATGTATAACTCCTGAGCTCAAACCCTAATTTTGAACTTTCGAATAAATTCCTAGTCAGTTCTGCAATGATTAGATAAACCATGCTTTATAGGGTGTTAGGTTAAAATATGTCAATTAGTTATCACAAAAGAACTGAACCAGAAATGTCCAACAGAGCGAGAAAAAAATCGGAAACTGATTTTAGGTGAATTTTACGTAAAAATCATTAAAAAAACTCTATCTCTAAAACTACGCAAAATCGTAGAATGGAATCGTAGGGTGATTCGGATACTCCTCTTCATAAAGTAACTACTCCTCGGCCACCCTGTATATTGGTCGGGGGACAGAGGTTCACATCACCTAATAATCAGGAGAATGATTATGCACTGTATTACCCTTAATAACTTGGTTTAAATAAGTATGAAGATTAGCTTTACAACTACGTTTTATGCACACCCAACGAATTCTGTCATTGTTTGTCGATTGGCGACTAAACCGATAATTTTCGTAGATTATAATCTTTTTTCCTCGTTGCGATAAGACATACTCGAAACCTGTAAATATCGTAAATGCAAACGTTTACTATACTGTATATCTATCCGTCTGTTACGGCAATTATGAACGTGCATTTAATACATCAACCCGTCAGTAACCGTCCGAGTTGAGGTTCGATCCCCAAAGGCAGCATTTTGACGGGGATTACTTAGTTTGTTGTTTTATTTTGCTAGATGGCTTGAACCTCATGGCAATGGCCTCACTCGCCTCTTTTATGCGGGGAAGAAAGTTTAGTAAGTTATTTATATCACCATCATCAGGTCAGCCGAAAGATGTCCACAGCTGGACAAAGGTCCACTTTGAAGGGGCCTGCCCACGATGCCTCTTCCGGTTTATAGAATCCATTCGAGAACCTTTCTACGAGATCAGAAATGTTGATATTCGCCGGCAACCCAATGTAATCGATATAGTTCAAAGAATTTAGGGAAACTTATATATATATATATATATGTTCTAGTAAAGATTACATAGACTTGCATCGCTCTCGATATAACCTAGGAAAATCTGTACCATTTTAGTTCTTATACAGACAAATAGTTGCAACAGATACATTCCCATGAAAATATAGTGTCATTCCATATAATTATATAATATGTTAACATTTTGGCACACAAAAACAAACACATTGATATTTTGGTCATTTTCGTAATATAATCTATTAACAAATAAGAATACAATATTTATTTATCAAACACAGGCACAAAACGTGGATTGCTATATAGTCAACCATACCCAGAAAGTTTTGTGGAAGGATTTAATAGTCCTACAGTCTTACAGTAATTGTATTATAAGACCTAAAGAAGTTTTTACTTGAATTAGTGTGATCCTTTTACTTACAGGCAAGACTAGAAACGAAGCATGGCATATAAATAAGTTAAAAGATTATCCCAACTATTTTCAGCCGCAAGCACATGGTCACACCTTATTATTATCAAACCGGTGGAAAATGTATCTTAACTACACTTTTTATAAATATATGGGTTCCGCCAGTATCAATAGTGGCTTCGCTACCAAGTTAAATAATTAATAATAAATAAGTACTTTATTAGAATGGATTTTAACCCACCTATTCCGTAAGGAGTAAGCAGGAGAAATCGCAAAAATATCTCATCATGGTCTCTTTAACATATCGATGATATACACTTGAACTTAGGGTTGCCAACTTCTTTTTACTATAAATAAAGTATATTCAGGTCTATGAAGAATACTAAACAGTATTTTAGAAAAATGAACTGTATTTTCTTTATTTATTGTTTCAAATACATCTTTTTTAGAGCTTGTCGCACAACTTACTAATTTACAATCTTTGTGGCTGCGCTGCACTGAGCAGTGAACGCCCTCTGAGTAAATAAATGTAAACAGTATTTTGTATACTTTATTTTTGTTCCGTTGAACAAAAATAAAGTATACATTAAATTATATAAATAAAATAAATTATGCTCTCTTCTTATCGTTATAAGAAGAGAGCATAATTTAGTAAAAAAATAATACTGTTTTGAACAGTATAGTTGGCAACCCTACTTGAACTCCAAAACTATGTGAATATCACAAATGAAATCATTAGTGTACCGCACCGCGTGTATTCAGTCTTTATCTGCTACAATACTCAGTACCCTCGGTTTCAAATTCAAGCGGGTGATTGTGCACTGTCATACATTTGACAATTTGGTCCATACATGTGTATATGTTAGCTTTGCAGCCGCCTTTTGTTGCTAGTGAACACATCCACCGAGTTTTATGGTTTTTCTCATATTGCCGCCAATATCTATAGCCTTCGTAGAACATGATTCGTCTTCCTTGTTTAGATACTGCGAACTTGAGATCTCTATCGCCACCTGTCACATACGCATTCTGATCTGCAATCCATATAAAAAAAGAGTATAACAGATGTTAGATAACCTCAGAAATAACATTATATTTCTTGTTTGCCGTGAGAACTTATGGAAAGTTTACATCACAGCTTCATCAGTGCAACACATGCATTACACAAACCGCCCCCATAACCAATGAAGGCGGGTCTTGTAATGCAAGTGTAGCACGGATGCGGCTGTGATGACGACTTTCCATAAGTTTGTTATACCCCTGTGCCTCGGAGAGCAAGTAAAGCCATCGGTTCTGTACCTGACCCCTTCCGGTCGTGTCGCTAGGTGTCCCATCAGATCATGAGAGTGATCGAACAGAAGGTGCTTCTGTGTTTGCGCACACACTTCTGCATTATAATATGTGCCACGCAGATGGCTAATCTCTATTGAGACTTTTTTTTTTACAAAAATGCATTGTTTGAATAATATTTTAATTCTTTATAATTATTACTGAATCAAATTGTACAATTTGTTACACAACATAATTGAAATCACAAATTGTCATTTCATTGTTACGAGAATTTTAATGATGGCATTGTAGTTTTGTTCATCCCAAGGTTGTCTGGAAGAAATTGCACCTAGCGATAAGACCGCCCCTTTTAGTAATAAATTTGTCATTTCTGGTATACAATAAAGAGACTTGTATTGCATTGCACTGTTAGTGATTTTTTATTTTACGCAAATTAATAATGTAACTTAATAATGTGGATGTTTCTATAATAGCCCGTATGAAAAGGCAACCTTAGAACTAACCAAATTGTAAAACCGTTTGTCAAGAGCGTATTTATAATTGGCCCATAGGTTTGAACTTGGCGCTAATTTTTCCTCAGATTAGAGAATTAAATAGACAAAAATAAAGATGCCCTGTTCTGTTCTTGAAAGCATATTGGAAAGAATTGCATTGATAATAAAATAGTTTAAATTACATAGACTCAGGACAAACAGACATGTGCATGCATACAAAGATCTGTCCTGGGTGGGAATCGAACCCACGACCTGCGGCATGAGAGGTAGTAATGAAGTATTTACCAACCACGCCAACAGGCCGTCAACTGCACACTGATATAACTGTAACATACCACTCTTCATAGCATTTTGCGTGACCTTGATGCCTTGAGGGGTACCTTGAGGAAGCCGGCCACAGTCATTGATTTTTTACGTAATACATAAAATATAGAACCCGTAAAATTCCCATCCAAAGGTAAAACTTATTAGAGAAATAATGGAAGACAATCTTTTAAAATTCATTTATTTACACAACTTATTAATGTAAATGTTTACATTAAAGCTCGTATCGAAAAAGGCTCATTTTCATATGTCATTACTGGTATGTGGTATTATAATTTATTTATAAATATAAATAACGTGTTGTATTTTTCAGCATTAAATCTTCATCGCATGATCGCTAGTAGAGAATACATAATTTCTTGAGTCCCCTAAAACCCCTCATATATTTACACAACTTATTAATGTAAATGTTTACATTAAAGCTCGTATCGAAAAAGGCTCATTTTCATATGTCATTACTGGTATGTGGTATTATAATTTATTTATAAATATATATAACGTGTTGTTTTTTCAGCATTAAAATTGAATCTTCACCGCATGAGCACTAGTAGAGAATACATAATTTCTTGAGTCCCCTAAAACCCCTCATATATTTGAAATGCTTGAGTTTATATATTCAGATTATGTATAGCTTTTTCAGAAATGTGTCAGAATACCAATTCGGGAGACCATGGTGCGTATGCTCATTTACAACTTTAACAATTTTATCATCAACACTGTACAAGTGGGCCCTGCACCCTGTGGAATGGAAATTACAATGCCAACGAGTCTTGAGTTTATTACAACGGTGTTTACAGAATCTATGGCCTGCTATCTTTACTATAATGCCACCTCTTTTAGATTCTGCTAGATAAGGTTCTGAAATAGATAACACAACAGTTAATAGCAGCAAAGTTTTCCAATATATAAAAAAATAAATATCTTAAGACAACTAACACACTGCCACCTGCTCCCAAACTAGACAGAGCATGTAAATGAAAACATACCCAGGTTGGCAGGATATATAAAAATAATGAGAAAACAAAAGTTTATTCAGAAAAATGCACAGACGACAAAACGGGGTAATGTGTAAAATATCCCCAAATGTTCAGACGCCTTCACATCAAGCTAGTCCAATCTGTAAAATTTCCCCAGTTGAAAGTGAACCTTATGGTTATGTGATAAAGTTGAAAATACTATAAAAGAAATTTGGCAGATTGGGGTAGCTGGATGTGCTGGCGTCTGTACTATGGCAACCAAACAACTGATAAACATATTTCATATATATAAATAAGTTTATTAGTTGTCTGTTTGCGTGTATTTCTGAATACACACCATAGATAAATTACCTCATGACAAAGAACAAATATTCATGCTGATCACAAAAAGATTTGTCCTCGGTGGGTATCGAACCATCGTGGGTTTGATCCCCACCTAGAACTACTCTTTTATCAGTCAAGGTTAAGGCCAGTCAATAATATATATCGATTTCTTGCATAGATCCTGGATAGCGCATATAACGTTAGTTCAAGGACTGGAAAGGAATGACAGGCAGACAAAAATGTATTTGGGGATATTTTGCACATTATCCCCGTTTTTTAGTCAATTTTCCGTATAAACTTTTGTTTTCTCATTCTTTATATATATCCTGCCAACCTGGGTAGTACTGAGTGTGTTTTCATTTAAAGTTTTCCAACTCAGTCAAAATATAACAAAACGATCTCAATTAGCACTTTATTAGTAATAGCAAATTATGGTAATTTAAAATCCTTTGCAAATTACGTTTTTTAACTTATGCATAATACATGTATAAAATTATCTGTCCAAATTCAATTTCATCTGTTCGATTTTCATGAAACAGGTTGAACCTTTAGTGGACACCAATGTTAAAGTATCACTATAAATCTTGGCCCTTCTATGTGTCCCAGGACACGCGGATCACTAAACCGGAAAACACGAGGTGTTAGGTTTAAGATTTTTTAAACTGTTAAATTCAATACCTATATTTTTAGTTTTCAGCAATAAAGCTTTAATAATAATAAATCTTGGCTGATAATATAATGTTAATATTATTAAGTAAACAATTGATTGATGAATTTATAAAACCTGCAAAACTGAAATACACTAAAAGGCAGGGTAGGGCAATTTAATTGATTCCAACTATAGAATAAAACAGCTCTCATACATCACTATTTAATTTAATGTTTACAGTCATTGGTTAGTTTATTTATTTATTGGTTTTATTATCACTAGGGGAATCCTTGAGTTGGAGTGTAGTTCACAAACACTAAAGGTATGCTGGTAAAATGGCCATGCTTGCATTGGTTGTTCAAAATCATTTCAAGTCTCGATGAATTTAACAAAGAATAGAAAGGAAACAAAGAATATTCAAGTTGTTTGCTTTGGCAAAGTTGTGATCGACGGTTTAAAACTTACATTACTTAAGAACCAATGTGGAACGTCGACACATTTTACCATTAACCATGTAGGTATTAATTACCAACACTTAGATCTCAAGCACAATATGGTAACAAAAATGGTTGCTTTATGTATGCGAGTATCAAGATTGCAAAGAAATTAGGTAAGTCCTATACTTGTCTAATTTATTGCAATATTGACACTAATTTCATTCTTAAAATAATCAATGCAATGTATTTTGATGGGATCGACTTAACACACGCAAATTGAAAGTCGAGATTGGCCACTTATTCACAGCACAATTTTTTGTTATATTTTACACGCCAGAATAGCCATCTGGGCATATTCGTTCTCGAAGATTCAACGCAAACTATTACAATGCTTCATCGGAGATTAAAATGTGAAAGGATAGATAGGACAATATCAAGAGTAATGTTAATTAAGGCGTTACAATCAAGACAAAGACTAACCATGGTTTCCTCCTTATATCGTCAGTCAAGTTAAGGAGTGCGGAAGTGGTACTGTGGCTTGTTCTGAATCCAGATTGCAATAGAATTAACCAATTATTACTAAACACGGAATCGGATAGTTCTTTATTAACATAGGCCTCAAGTACTTTAGAAAGGAAAGAAGGGATAATATACGACGGTAGCGAATTGGACCTGAAGGATTTGAGATGTTAGGTAGTAGATGGAATAAGGCTTGTCGCCTGAGGTGAATGATAAAGAGTCCAAGGAGATGTTAATAATTTGCAAAATGCATGGAAACAAGTGGATTAGGACAATCTTATTCCCTCATCATGTAATCAGTATCACAACATATCAAGAATTTAGGGCACACGGCACACGCACAAAAAAAGTGTAGCAAGAAGTATATGAAGTTCACATGTTCCAACAATCACGTTTCGAAGGCCTCTCATTTTAATATATTTATCAATGTATATACTTTAAGATATAGGCAATCTTATTACTGTACAATTCGTGCTGCTAATTACAATTATGGTTATGTTCGTTAAAGATACGCACAATTTCTTCTTCAATTGTGAAAATACTAGCTCTGCATCCTTTTTTATGATGGGTTGCACAAAACCAACGTGTTCTATCACCTGTAGTTATTTGTTTGCAAAATCTGTAGCCTTTGACAACGATTACGCGGCCTCCCCTTTTAGATTTGGTGACGTATATATCTGAAACAAACAGTAATTTAAAACATATTGTACTAAAAATGTACAAACGTCAGCACATCCAGATACCCCAATCTGTCAAATTTATTTTAAAAATCTTCAACTTTATCACAAAAGCTTAAGGATCACTTTCAATTTGGGAAATTTCACAGATTAGGGTAGCTGATGTGCTGGCGTCTGTACATGTTTTTTTATCTTTATTGTCTCGTGTCTGCTTAATTAATGCACGCATTTATTACTACCTATTTTTAACATTAATTCGCGGACATTAGTGTGGGTTACACGTTTACCTATTCTTAAAATTTATATTTAAATAATTTAACTATACCTAATGTGTAACTGTTTTATGTCCCAATAAAGTAAAAAAAAAAAAAAAAAATAGTGTAAGTGTAAGTACTAATGTTATTTGTTGAAATGGATCTATATTTTTATATTTACGTTGATTTTGATTCATACTGCAATGTAGTTAAAAGTTTGCTTCCTAAAGACACACAGACCAAATTTATTAATAGCTCCTACAGCTCATTTCTGCTGTTTGAATTTGGTATCCACGATTCTTCACTAAATATATGTATAAGCTTGCTACAGAACTCAAAATAACATAATGGTTTTTCTTTTTGCCGTTTTGTCAATCAAGTCAATTGCAATACCCACACACAGTTGTCACTGTAGACGCTCAGATATTAATTATCGTCCTATATTTGATGAGTGTATCGTCCCCTAGATTTTAGAGTATAGTGGTTCTGCAACTTTGAACATTGAGGACTAATTTAAGCTATATCCCGCGGGGTCCAACCGCTTTAAACTTTATAAATTATAGCCTATGTGTTTTTCTGATATATCATCTACATCTACAAAGTTTCTTTATATATCTACAAAGTTTCACCAAAATCCGTTCCGTAGTTTTTACCTGAAAGACTAACAAACATCCATACTCACAAACTTTTGCGTTTATAATATTAGTAAGATATGTTGGTACCCTGCTGTGTGGTGACGGCGACAAATATCAGAATCAGAATATCATCACCCCATCTCATCCCGTGGGGGGCGTAGAAGTCGACCCGAGGGAATATCTACCAGAGGATGGGCAGCAGCTTCCTTCTGATTACTATGACCATCTTACTGCGATCGCCAACCCGCCTGCCAAGCGTGGCGATTATGGCATATCCCCCCAAGACGATTCTTGAGGGAGGCTTGTCCAGCAATGGACTTATTTAGCTGTAATGATGATGTTGGTACCGAAAACAGCTACGTACGGAGTTTTTGTGTGCCTCATGTGTATTTAGATAACAAGACACAATAAAAAGGCCGAATTAAACTTTCAGAATTGTTTATTTTAATAATAATTTAAATATTGTGTTTGCCTACTAATTAATTATATTAAGATGACACAGTCTCCGATACCAATAGTTCTAGCGAAAATCACTGTACGTTAATCATCATTTTTTTTTAAGTAGACTTCAAGTAGGTACTTTACGTCTACTTAAAAAAAATGGATGATATTTCGAACCTGTGGTTTCACGCGCAATCATACCAAGCCATGTTCCCTCCTCGCGTATCAACTAAATTTAAATGTACATGAATTCCTTATCATCAAACTTCATGTTAATAGTACACCATTCATGCTCCTCACTTGCTGTCTATAAATTTCATAAGACGTCTTTTCCGATGGATATTTCTTGCGAAAATCACTGTACATTAATTTAATTGAGGTACGCTTCCTTGAAGAATCTTTTGGTAGATTTTTTAATTCAGAGGTTTGAAACAAATTCGCGTGGTCGGTAATGACCTTGCGGTCATATCGTGCTCCTCGCCTCCCTCCTCGTCTATCAACTAAATTTCCATTCAAAGAACCATACAATACTCTGTCATTGTTCTTATGAAAACCTAGTGTGGTCAAGAAAAATGTTTTACATACTTCTACATTAGTTCCATCAGCATTATTTAACTGAAATAAATTTTTCGGCGCTCTCTTAGGTGATGTTGTTTTTCTTTTCGGAATTGCTATTTTAGTACTGTTTCTAATAAAAAGTCTTCTTTCAGTCCAGGTTAGAGCCCAATACCTTTTGTTTATTTCTTCACGAGATTTAGGAGTAAATTTTGTGGAACATTTTCTTGTACATTTACATCCAGTTTTTACACAATATCTTTGAAATTTTTCTTGATTTTGCTTTAGATATTTTGTGATTGTTGGGTTAGCAAAGTGTTTCTCGGAAAACTCATTTGCAATAACAATTGTGGATATGCCAGTGTTTCGCTGATCGTTTGTCGATGAGTTTTCAGTTTCCTTTACCAATTCATCCCTGCTGTGTATTTTTATAATTTCAGTATCACCATCCGATCCGTATGCACCATCAGAATGTTTCTGGGTCACTTGAGGGTTAAGTTCTAAAACAATTTAATACAATTAAAATTACATCGTTTACGTTACATCTAAACACAACAGACTTTTTAAAATATTTCAGTGCAAATTATTGAAAGAACATAAATTAATTAATGGACAATCTGTCAACATTATTAAGTCAGGATTTAAAAAAAATCACATTATTTGTTTTCGAAATTAAATTATTAATATATATATATATATATATATATATATATATATATATATATATATATATATAGCGACTATTTATTTATGACCGTTTGAGGTTGTCGTTGTACATCTACTAACACGCGAATCACAAGTGATTTCCAAGTCTTCATAATACGAACTGCTTTACAAATTCGTAATTAAAAATGAAAAAGAAAGTAAATTAAAAAGTACAGATGCCTTAAGATTTTCATATGCCAAAGGAGGTAGTTTTACTGTAACACACAAACAGCAGTTTACTATTTGCAACTGAAATTGGATACAGCGTGATTTCTTCATTTTTGGTATTACATAGTCAAATGTTTGATACTGTTTAGAACTGTGTATACACCTGTTACATACATCTGTACATAAATTAAGTAAAGGGTAAGAGTATAGTTCTTGTAAGTTTTGTAACAAAACATTCTGTTGGATAAGTATTGTAAAAATCTGTGTACATCAACTTAATTGGTGTTCGCCGGAACGGTGTCTGATTTCATCGATTATAAATTATTGGATTGTGAGTCAATTGTGACACCCATACACAGTTGTCATCACAGGGGTTAATCCTGATTCATTCAAGTGTAAATAAAATAAAAGAAATACTATGTATACTAAACTGTATTACTATAATCATGCTCTGACTATTTACAAGCACTTCTTCGCGATCTTCTTAGCGTGTCGATGGCATATTAATTTTCTTTTTTTTGGCCCAGTACGTGGCCACTCTTATTGCCCTGCTTGTGGCATTCCTAAAACCCTGCCATGAATATGTGGTAGGACAGGCTTGGCACGAGACATGATTTCTTTGCTTCGGCCCACCTGAGTCCGTCAGTCAGTTTTTAGGAACTTCCAGATCGCCACGGCAATTGGTGTCCAGACTTTCGGAAGGCGTGACAAAATTATCTGGTAAGCATTTGTTTTTTATTGTTTACTGTTTGTGTGTTAGGTTTGGAAATGCTCAATAGTCAATATCCGAAAGCTTAATAAATGGAAAAAATGTCAATTCGTATGATCAATATCTATCGGTGCATGGTTATGTTCCGTCCTATATTTGATGACTGTATCATCTAGAGTATAGATTATAGCCCTGCAGCCTTTATTCGCATGTGTTGAACATTGTCAACTGGTTTTGCCACCTCTTCCAGTGTATTTCTGAGTGAAACGGTGGCCGGCCATTGAAATCATCCGCTTGCCTCGAGTAGAAATAGTAAATTTGACCGGTCCTGAAAGAAATTCGGATATTGGGAGAGATTCCTACAAATTGTAAAAAGGTTTGATAATATTAATAATAATATATAGGGACAATGACCTCCGTAACACGATTTTCGTACACTTCAAAAGCCTCTTCTAGTGATGAAAATCGTTAACTTCGTAAATAACCCTTGATTTTTGAAAACAACTCGTATCAACGCGTTCCTTCAACTGCCGGAAGGTGGCGTTTGTATGTTTAAGTGAAGTTAATTTATGAATATAGGTTTGTGATTGATTGTGTATCGAGGCGATACTATTTATATGGATAATTTGTTTGTGAAAATACTTTGAACGGGTGATGGCGGCTGGAGGGTCTGTAAGCTCTCAATAGATATACTTACGAGTATTTCTCAAAATAAATGTACGTAACGAAATATTGTTACGACATAGTACTTAGGTGTAACTAAATAGTAAAATAAGGCTTGTTATACAATGGCAAAATATAATTTATTTAATCTAATAAGTCTAGTATTCGTATTTTTTGTTATTTTTCTTAAATCTGATGTTATATTGTCTTGTATCGTAGGGTTAGTATTTTTATTCGTTCAGCTCTTTTGGCATTGGCTTGTCTCCATTTTGCTCGTAGCCGTTCCTTTTTCTTCTTCTGTCAGACTTTCGGTTTTTTTTCTAATATATTTTCTTTACAACTAATAAATAAATAAAAAAGCTTTATTATTCCATATTTAGCTATAATTCAAATGTGATGTTAGTATTATTAGTAGTAGTTTGCCTTATTTCTATTATTGTTTAGTTTTGTTAGTATTTAATATTTTCTTAAACTTTTGATAAATGTTTTACACGGATTTCCTCATATTTATTTGGTTTTTGCCTTTTTAGCCTTTCTCTGTAAGTTCTTTGCCTTTCAGCATTGGTTTTTGGGGGCATTTCTAGAAAAAAGGAAAGCTGCAGTGGATAGTGTTTTTACAGTTTAACAGATGATACTAGAACTAAAGAGAAGTAACTAAAAAGTAAATGAATACGACTTATTTTGAAATATTGCATTAAATTATTATTAATTTATTATGAAAATACATAGAAAATCACTTTGGTATAGAGACTACAATTAATGTAGACCGATAATATACAAAAATACATAATATTAACATGACCTATATAGCATTTTATGAAGTATAAACCCATGAGAGAGGTAGGGTGGCACTTTGATTTTTTTATGAAAGGTAAAAACCGTTATTTAAAAAAAAAACAAAAATTTGGTAATTATACGATTATATTGTAAATTCTTCTGTATTTTAAAGACTAATATTTAACAAAACTGTGTAGTTAGTTTGTTGTATAATTAATTAAAAACGTGTAGATTTTTAATTATTTCGAAGCACACTTTTTTTTCTTAGATGTACAGACGCCAGCACATCAAGCTACCCCAATCTGTCAAATTTCCCCTATTGAAAGTGAACCTTATACTCATGTGATAAAGTTGAAAATTTATAAAAGAAATTTGGCAGATTGGGGTAGCTGGATGTGCTGGCGTCTGTACATTTGTTTGCGAAACACTCATATTCTAATTGTCCAATTATACTAGGTATGTTTATTGACGTATTATATGACCCCTATTGTAAACGAAGTGTGATCGAAGTAGTGGTAAGTTTAATTGTGTAATTAGATTAAGTTCATCTCCCTGTCATCAGGGAAGTTATGGGTTAGACCCGTAACATTTCAATGGGCCCAGTAGTTCGCATGGTCCTAAGTTCATATATCACCGTAGCCTAGTTGGTAGTGATCCTGCCTACGACGCTGGTGGTCCTGGGTTCGAATCCCGGTAAGTGCAAATATTTGTGTGATGAGCACGAATATTTGTTTCTAAGTTTGGATGTTTTCTATGTATTTAAGTATTTAACTATGTATATAAGTATGTATATCATCGCCTGGTACCCATTGTACAAGCTTTGCTTAGTTTGGGGCTAGGATGATCTGTGTGACATTGTCCCCAGATATTATTATTTATTTATTATATGTAGGTACTGTATGAAGACTGAATGCAGGATGACCTACAATTTCTACGTTTTTGTCTTTGCAGAAGTCGTTAGGCTGCCTAGCATTGTAAAAGCTCGCATTTTTGTTGTAAAAAATGATACAGCGTTTTTGCTTATTTTAACGGAATTCAACAATAACATGGTTGCATGCCAATGGATATTAATTGTATGGTGAATAGTTCTCGCTAAAATCATTGTACATCAATCTAATTGCGGTCCACTTTAGTAAAAAATGTGGTTACAAATCTGAGTCTTGACTCGCAGTCATATCAACTAAATTTAAATATACATGAATTCCTCATCATCAAACTTCATGTTGATAGAACACCATTCTTGCTCTTTACTTGCAGTCTATAAATTTCATACGACAGCTTTTCCGATGGATATTTCTTGCAAAAATCACTGTACATTAATTTAATTGAAGGCCGCTTGCATGAAGAATCTTTTGGTAGATTTTTGAATTCTGAGGTTTGAAACGATTTTACGTGTTCGGTAATCAGGTCGTGGTTAGGTTTCGGTTTGTTCCTTCCTCGTGTATCAACTAAATTTCCTTTCAAAGAACCATACAATACTCTGCCATTGTTCTTATGAAAACCTAGTGTGGTCAAGTAAAATGTTTTACAGACTTCTACATTAGTTCCATCAGCATTTTTTAAATGGAATAAATTATTTGGCGCTCTTTTAGGTAATGCACTTTTCGAAATTGTTATTTTAGTACTATTTCTTATAAAAAGTCTTCTTTCAGTCCAACTTAAAGCCCAATATCTTTGGTTTATTTCTTCACGAGTTTTACGAGTAAATTTCGTGGAACATTTTTTGATACATTTCTCAGTACACCCATTTTTTATACGGTACCTTTGAAGATTTTCTGGCTTTTTCTTGAGATATTTTGTGCCTTTTGGTTTAATGAGGTTTTTGTTGGAAAACTCATTTGCAGTAACAATTACGGATACATCGGTGCTTGGTTGATAGTTTATCGATGAACTTTCGTTTGAGTCGTCATTTTCGCCCTTAGCCAAATCGTCCCCGATGTATATTTTTGTAATTTGATTATCATTGTCTGATTCGTATGTAGCATCAAAATGTTTCAGCATTGTTCGAAAATTGAGTTCTAAAACAATAAAATATAATTAATATCATATTTTTAATGCATCTCAAAATAAACACTCAAAGGCCGACTTTTAAAATATTTCTAAGCGACTACAGAAATAACAAAATTGATGATTATAAAAATAATATTATTTGATGTCTAAATTATAGCATTAATAAGCCTTTGAAGAGTTGGCTTCTTCTTAGAGGCCAAATGAGGTCAGTAATTACAAATAGAGTTATGGTTAAGGAATAGTAGTTTCGAATCACGAAAATTTTTACCAACTTATGGTTTTTATTATCACAAGGCAATTGTGGAACTAAAATTAGGTTATTAATAACTAAAAAGTCTATTAAGATACACACAAATTACAGCTAACTAAAAACCGTAAGGAATTAAGTTTTAAATATGTTATTTAGGAAGGATCCTTAACAAAACTAAAAGTCTAAATAATGTGTAAATGTTAATAATGTACACACGGCTACACATCAAGCTATACATTTCAAGTATAAGCTGATCTCGCGTTGTATAGGATTTCTATACAATGACAGATCAGCTTATATTGGAAATGTATAGCTTGATATGTGCCGTGTGTTCCTGTTCCTGATTGGGCATAAGAATATATTAAGTCATAACATTTTCTTATGTCGAATCAGGTACCTTTGCGTTAATAGTAGTACACTATTTCTACCTGAAACTTGAAACAACGGTTTCCTTATTTTTAATAGTTACATATTGGATTGCTTGGTACTATTAAGAACTATGTTTACACGTGTATTTGAATTAAATTTATCAAATTTAACGTAAAAGATACTATATTCATGCACTTTACTTAGTTTCTGTAAATTTCTTAGAACATTTTTTCCGGTAGATGTGTATTACAAAATGTACATGAATTCCTTCATGTTGATAGTACACCTTTCTTGCTCTTTACTTGCCGTCTATAAATTCCATAAGACAGCTTTTCCGATGGATATTTCTTGCAAAAATCACTGTACATTAATTTAATTGAGGGCCGCTTCCATGAAAAATCTTTTCGTAGCAAAAATTTAACGTAAAAGATACTATATTCATGCACTTTACTTAGTTTCTGTAAATTTCTTAGAACATTTTTTCCGGTAGATGTGTATTACAAAATGTACATGAATTCCTTCATGTTGATAGTACACCTTTCTTGCTCTTTACTTGCCGTCTATAAATTTCATAAGATAGCTTTTCCGATGGATATTTCTTGCAAAAATCACTGCACATTAATTTAATTGAGGGCCGCTTCCATGAAAAATCTTTTCGTAGATTTTTGAATTCTGAGGTTTGAAACGATTTCACGTGGTCGGTAATCAGCTTGCGGTTAGATTTCGGGTTGTTCCTTCCTCGTCTATCAACTAAATTTCCTTTCAAAGAACCGTAAAATACTTTGCCATTGTTCTTATTAAAACCTAGTGTGGTCAAGTAAAATGTTTTACATACTTCTACGTACGTACCATCAGCATTTTTTAAATGGAATGATTTATTCGGCGCTCTTTTAGGTGCTGTTGTTTTTCTTTTTGGTATAGCTGTTTCAGTACTATTTCTTATAAAAAGTCTTCTTTCAGTCCAAGTTAGCGCCCAATACTTTTGGTTTATTTCTTCGCGAGATTTACGAGTAAATTTTGTGGAACAATTTTTGGCACATTTCTCATTACATCCAGGTTTTACACGGTACTTCTGTGGTTTTTCTTGATTTTTCTTTGGATATTTTGTAACCTTTTGGGTTATGAGGTCTTTGTGGGACAATTTATTTGCAGTAACACTTGTGGATACACAGGTGCCTGACCGATTGTACATCGACGATCTTTTATCGGAGGATTCGTTTTCTATCTTAACCGATTCTTTCATACTGTGTATTTTTGTAATTTCATTATCATCATCTGATCCGTGTGCATCATCAAAATGTTTCAGCATCGCTCGAATATTGAGTTCTAAAACAATATAATGCAATTATTGTTAATGTTAAATCTTGAAAAAAAAAACAGTCGAGAGCCGACTTTTCTTTATTTTCGTCCCTCCATTATACTCAATCGGCCATAGACTCAGTCGAACATGTTATTTTTAACTTTTTTGTAGCAGTTCTCACAATATTCTGTTAATTTTCTAATGAATCACTGAAGTCAGACCAAAACTCGCGAACGAGCCCACTTGGCTATGGCCCGGTAGACCGGTGAGCTAATTCCACCGGGTTACTTACTCTTTGGTATACCGCACTTGGTACCACAAAGTGGGGTATACCAAAACGTACCTATTGTTACCGGTATATAACAAAGTATATCACATTTATTGTTTTATTCTCAATAAACAATGTGTATAGAACGTTCATCATTGTTTGGTTGCAATGTGATTCAATTAAATAGACCCAGTGGAATTAAACAATATTATTAGTTTTTAGTGTGCAGGCAGCACATCAAGCTACCCAAATTTGTCAAATTTACCCAATTGAAAGTGAACCTTATGCTTTTGTGATTAAGTTGAAAATCTATAAAAGAAATTTGACAGATTGGGGTAGCTGGATGTGCTGGCGTCTGTACTCTAAAAACGAATAATATTGTTACACATACATACATCGCTCGCGAATTACAATTCAAGAGCAAAACAATTATCTTTTAACAGACATAAAAAAATTATTATATTTAATGTAAATTCTACAATTACGTAAATTCTCTGAAGGGTAGGTCCCTTCAGAGAACTTACGTAATTGTCTGCGTAACAGGAGGTGAGTATGGCTCTGTAGAACTTTTTCCAATAGAGATATAATTCGTTGTCTTTAAAAAAAAATCAATATGTGTATAGCTAAAGTGCAGTATACAACTCCTTTATTCATAAATTATCTTTTATATAAAACTTACATACTACATATTTCTTTAAATGTATTTCTATGTGTTCAATAAACGACAAGAATAACAATATGTTTCATCAATATACCACTAAGATGTTTGTGATGTGATTTTTTTAAAGTAATACTCTTAAGTTGAAATAATTACCAACAACGAGTAATATTATGTAACACTTTCAAGTAACAGTTTAGACATGGTTGTGTTCAAAACGACTAGTTTTCACAATCTCATTATAAATCGTAAATATTGAAGATTTGCAGCCTTTATACTTATAAGAGCAACGCCAGTAGATTTTGTCACCAATTGAACGATGTTTGAAGAACTTGTGACCACCTTGGAACAGGACATGGGCACCTCGACATGTCTTCGTTACTATACACTCACCTAGAAATAAAGTATGAAAACCTTAAAAACAGTTTCTTGGAATGAAATTCCTTATCGCGCGTTGTGAAAGGGGGCTAGACGGAAAAAATTAAGACGAAAAGTTGAAACGACACTTTTTGCGAGTATCTTATTATAGCATAGTAAGCTATTGTAAGCCATGCGGCGTGCGCATGTTTCTCTGTCTTTCTCTCTCTCTCTTATAGAAAGCAAGCCAGATATTTTCGTTTCGTCTTTCTATTTCGCAGTGAACAATGTGGTGTCACGACGATTATTTTTGTTGAATGTATACAGGTTTGAACTTCGTTCCATCCGGGTGTCCCTTGACACCTCTCAAGCTTTTATTTAATTTTGCGAATTCTTGCAATGGCAAATTTCTTGGAAACGCTGTCAAAGATTATTAATGATCGACGAGCTGATAGAACATCAAATTTTAGTCATCAACATCATTAAAATTGTTGGTTTCTTAAACACATGAACCCAAAATCTCAGGACTACTTATACAACTTACCACGGAATACTAATAAGCATTATATAGCAATGGCGAAGTTTCACCCGTCTCCCAACGCGTTAATCTTATTAATAAAACGCAAATTAAAACCGATGTTCCAGACAGGTAAACTAGGGGTCGTGGGTTTGATCTCCACCCAGGACGAATCTTTGTGTGATGAACACGACATTTCTTCTGTGTCTGGATGAATTAATATATAAAATGTATTTAGAAACATATGAGTATATTTATTAGGTTCGTTGCTATATTACAAACTGTGCCTAGTTTGGGATCAGATTGCAGTGTGTAAGTTGTCCTAAAATATTAAGTATTTCTATAAGAGTACGCATTAAGGTTAATTTTCGGAGTGCATCAGTAGACCACGCCAGTAGATTGACGACACTTGTCTCGAATGACTTATATAAGATTCGGGAAGATAGCAACATGTATATTTTTTATTTTTGGGCTTATTTAAAAATAAAACTTATACTTATTTGTGTACTTTAATCTTTCTAGATTAAAGTACACAAATTCCCTCATTTTAGATATCTGTGGTGGTTCTCCACCACAGATATCTAAAATGAGGAAACCACTCTTTAGTATCTAGTTTCCGACTTTAGATATTTATCTTAGGTAATTTTAATCAAATTATCAGCTAAATTAACTAAAATAACGAACTACTATAACTAAGTCATAGGCCGTCGTAGAATTCCTCCGCATCGTCGGGAGGTCCTGTGTCCAGAAGGCTGGCCGCATTGCCACGCTGTATGGCAATGCTGATTCTTTGACTCAAAAAAAGGCCAGCTGTCTGGTCTTATTTTAATCATGTATAAAAACATCCGATTACTGTGGGCGTAGGTGGCGAATGGCACGATCAAAATTGGCTCACGATGAGTGTACCTACTACTTTTTGGAAACGTCGACTAGCACGATTGCTTTTATGATATCGTGCCAATAATTTACTAGCAGAATATTATTATATTATTAATATAGTCAAAAGGCATGAACTTATTAGGTAATACTAAAAAGATGTGTATTAAATATAGATATAGCCAGATATATCTGTGTGGTGACGGCGCGCGAATATCAGACAGAATATCATCACCCCATCTCATCCCGTGGGGGGCGTTAAAGTCGACCCAAGGGAGTGTCTACCAGGGGACGGGCAGCAGCGTCTCTCTGAGAACTATTACCATCATACTGCGATCGCCAACCCGTCTGCCAAGCGGCGCGATTATGGCATATCCCCCCAAGATGATTCTTGGGGGAGGCTCTTGTCCAGCAGTGGACTTTTTAAAGCTGTTATGTTGATAGCCAGATATGCCAAGCTCTAAAATATAAATTGTTATAAATAAGATTACTTTACACCGTTAACCAACAACAAAACATCATACTTGATGTATTATGGAGGTTATAAATATAATGAAAAATCAGGTAATCTATTATAAGGTATATTTTTATTAATACCGTATTTAATTATAAATATACTATTATTTTATCTACCAACATGTAATATATATAGTTATATACTTATTATATCGATTCCAAGCTAACAAACTCATCCCGATAAAATATTGTTGCGTGTATATTATGTGTACATGATAACTGATTACCATCGGGATATATGTCTATTTACGTTTACACAACTTTAAATAAAAATAAATTACACTTTTGTACATAATTTTAAATGTATTGAAACATGAATAACACCATTAATTGCAATACATTTAAACAAGTTAAAAATCAATTATTGCTACATTTTTCCGTTTCATTTCTAGTCGTTTTCTTCCAACAAATCCGTTTTGCTGTAGCAGGCCAAATAGTTATTTGCATCTTTTTATGGGACTCTTAAAGGTGTTGCAATGTTTGATTTTGCTCATATTTTTGTGTCATTATTATTTTTATTTTAATATTATTATACTATTAATTTTGAAATATGATGGATTGGTTTGCATTTAAATCAAAAATAAATGTAAAAAAGTATTTATTATTACATAATATTAAACTTTTTATCGTAATTTAACAACCAGGACTATCAATGCCATCTAACGAGTAAGTTTGTAACATAGAAAATTAAAACTGAATTGAAGGTAGTTTAAAAATTATATTGACAGGATACACTACTCTATCGATATCTGCATTTTGTTAAAATTTATTATTTACCGTTTAAAATACGAAGTAAGGATCATTTACCATACCTACACGAGTAAAAAAAAATAACTTAGGTAAAGACACTGTTTTAACCCAAGTTAAAAGTTTATTTAAGAATAAGAATAAGAATAAGAATATCTTTATTACAGTAAAACTTCACAGAGTGTTAAAAATAACTTTGGTCCCAAACTAGGCATTGTGCCTGTATCTTGGGTATTTACTGCTGTTCTACCAACTAACAAAACAATGTTAATGTTATGGCAGAAATGACTGATACAACTTCATTAATGCCAATATGTATCAATAGTCATCCTAGTTTCACTATTGTGTCTTCCCAATGGGCGGCGAAATTCTTCTTCACAATGGATACGAAGCAGCGAATAAATTCTAATGGAAAATAGTATGGCGTTGCTCAAAGAAGGTTCACCACCGATTTGAATTAAAGCGAAAGTAACATACATTTCTGATCTCTGCCTGGATTTAATAGAAATATAACTGTGTGGGAATAGAGTGAACGTGGTGATGGCTTCGAATATCATCACCCCATCTCATCCCGTGGGGGGCGTAGAAATCGTCCCGAGGGAATACCTACCAGAGAACGGGCAGTAGCGTTTTTCTGTGAATTATGACCATCAAACTGCGATCGCCAACTCATCTGCCACCATTCTTTGGAGAGGCTTTTGTCCAGCAGTGGACATAATTTGGTTGACATGGTGGGGCTAGTTAGCTATCCTCCGTCGAGGTTGGCCACCGTAGGCGAAATTCAGCCAGGAACATAACAAAATGGATAAATACGATAATGTTAAAGACGTCCCAGAAATTTATAGAGTTGCTACACTCTTTGGTTTTCGACAAGCTCTTGACAGCGGTACCATATCTACAACTGGTAGTAAATAATTTGATGGAAGAATAAAATAAGATCATAAAAAGCAATTTAATTAATAAACCTATCAACACAAAAAAGAAAACATGTCAAACACCAAGCAGAATCATAGGTTGTACTTTGTCAGGACTAGAAGGTACTATTTCTTTTGCTCGTTGTTTTTTCAATATTCTTCGCTTATATGAACTTACTCGCCACCTTTTTTTTGATAGCTCGTGTTCCCGAACTGACATATCTCTTACCAGTCTTTTATTTGAGTGGTAGTATTCTAGATGTTTCTCTCTAGCTTTCGCCAATTTCTCTGGATTCCGCTTTAATCGCTCTCTATAACGTCGCTGCTTTTCTGCAGGCGTTAATGGTTTCTTTCTTTTACGGTTTTTAGCTGGAAATAGAAACATAGTATCTACACAAGCTAAAATATTTATATCAAAATATACAGAGAACAGTACTAGCTTAATTAACTACATAACATCTTCTCATGCCGAATACCGCAATGTAAAAGTCGAAACCAGTGAACAGGGGCTATACCGGCTAAGTCGCCGAACATCGATTTAATAAATGGCGTTCAAATAAATAAAGGTTAAAAATGACTTAATCAATGGTTAAATCGGATTCAACGTTAACAATCGGTTCCGGACTTGAAATTAAACCTCACTGTTAAGTTTATATAAAAAACGTTTAATTCGGTGGGATGTTAATTTTTCTTAGTTTATGTGTTACGTGATTTCTGCGGTCTATAAACTGATTTCACTATTTATTTTTTATTCAATACGATATGTAAATTTGTACTGATCGCAAAGAAACGTAGGATCTTATTAAGAAAGGCTGTAGGTTTAGGTTTCACAACATCAATTATTTATTTGTCTTTTGTCCTTTACACTTACGCCAAATCAGGAGGATGGTTGTGTTTACAAAACGACTTAATAATACAATTGTATGCAGTCCAAATGCATGCTTTGCATCCTTTCTTCTGTTTAGAACAATGCCATCTAGTTCTGTCAACGAGAACTCGGTGACGAGAAAATCTGTAACCTTTGTGTAATATGAAACGGGAGTCCCCATATATTACATTAAAGGCTGAAAATAACGAAAAAAATGGTTAAATATAATATCTAGGGACAATGTCACACAGATCATCCTAGCCCCAAACTAAGCAAAGCTTGTACTATGGGTACCAGGCGATGATATACATACTTATATAGATAGATAAATACTTAAATACATAGAAAACATCCATGACTCAGAAACAACTATTCGTGCTCATCACACAAATATTTGCACTTACCGGGATTCGAACCCAGGACCACCAGCTTCGTAGGCAGGAGCACTACCAACTAGGCTACGGTGATCGTAAATAAAGGTAATTTTTTACTTATACTAGTCCAACCTTCGGTTGTCTGGAAGAAATCGCTATTATGCGATAAGACCGCCAATTGTACATTGTTTTAAATATTAAGATTTTTCCTGAATACTTTTTTTTATATTTTATGCAATAATGTGCATCTATCTATCTATATTTAACTATCTTTATCTATCTTTTTTCGAAAAGCGTCTCTTCCGTTATTGACTGTCTTATATACATTTGATATATTTTCTAATGTTTCTTATTAGAAAATATATCAAATGATTATATAATTTGAGGTATTTTCTAATGTTTCATTTTAAGTAAATAAATGAAATAACATTAAAAGAACAGTCATTTTCAGACTTCGTATCTTAATAATTATAATCTTTTATGCAGTATGTGCAACAGTACAATAAGTTACCCGAGGAGATGAAAACTGTCAACAACTTTAAATCAAAATTAATAACCATATACGAAATAGTATTAAAATTAATAATCTTGTCCCACTGCATACTTCTGTACTGTGACACAATGCTCGTATTCCTTACCTCTGAGCGGTCACAAATTATATTATTATACGAGTATACATTTCAACAGAGACTCAACTCTCTAAATAATGTGAAAACAAATATCAAACCATTTTCCTCGAAATTATAAATCTTGGTGTACCCAATTGACAGAATGCTAATTGGAATTGATTTAATAAAACATGAATATACATATTTAAAACAAAAGGTATAAAGGGGCATTGCAAAGAGACACAAGAACTTACTATGTTTTATTGGAACATTACTATCACTCTCTTCCCTCTCGCCTCTCTTATATCACAATACTAGATATAAGATAAAATCTTATGTTACTTACCGCTCGTCACCACAAAATAAGTAACTCTTTTATGGGGCAATGTACAAGATTCTATAATAACAAACAACCCAACGATATTATAGAATTGTCTACAAATAAATTTAAAAGAATTATTAAAGCCAAATTGTATACCAAGTAAAGTACTAAGTTCCTGATTGTTTAAGTGACAACTGTGCTTCAGATTGAGTTGTTGTAAGTCACAAAACAAATGTTATTTGTTAACAATGAAATTTATTCAGCACTTGCACTCACATATTAACATACACTTGTACTTGTCAAGCTCACAAAGCAGTACATAAACCATACATAAACATAGTAAAAACAGTTTAAAAAACAAAAAAAAAATTATATAATATTAGTCCGTCCGTGCGGTCTATAACATATTTTTGAAAAAGGATTCCTACTGAGTTTTCTGAAAGTGTTTCTCTGTAGCTGCCACGTCATGCACTGTACGGCAGGTTAAAAAAATGACAATTCCACATAAATGTAAAATTTTACGAAATAAATGAATTAGAAACGTCTAAGTCATTCAGGCGATTCAGGATTCAGGATTCAGGTCATTCTAACCATTCAGGCGGCGCATGATTATGTTCACCATACAACTTAACAAATCTATAGTCAAGGGTCGTTATAGCTACACGACATGAATTCGGTTTCGCTTTAGCACACGACCATCTTATTTTAGGACCTCGTACTCGATGGCGACAGAATTTGTAACCTTTATAACCGAGGAAGCGGCCATTGTCATAATAATTTACGCACGCTGAAAAGAAAAAATCTAGAAGTTTTAAAAGGCATCTTCATAAATGGTTCTACGAATGTAGTACTACTGCATGGATTTAGTACTAGCGTGGTTTAATTGTATTAAATGTATTTCTGGTAAGAAAGCGCCCGGTAGAATTCCGGATTCTCTGGTTCTGGCACGTTAAGTGACACAGAGTGGACTGTTTTGTGCGCAATGAACAGTATCCGCCCAGAGCCGAGGTTCGAACCCCACAGGGGGTGCCCCCCGGCGCGGGTACTTGGTTTGTAGTTTTGTATTTGCTAGGCGGTTAGAGCCCACGCTCACCCCTACTGTCCGGTGAAGCAGTAAAAGCCGAGGAGCTAACAGCACGCGTCAAGTTAAAAAAAAAAATGAACCAGTATATAACCTGCCTAGTTGGCTATGATCCATTAGATTACTATTATCCGTTAGACTATTAGATTCACCGCTAGTATTACTGATTATGACTGCACGTGTGGCGCAGCGGCTTAGTCGCCTCGCCGCTTCGTGTCGCGGGGTCGAGTCCCGCGCCGGACAACTATTTGTGTGACCCATAAATAGTTGTTCTGAGTCTGGTTGTAATTTGTGTCCGTCTATTATATGGTTGTAAAGTACCCCGTGACACAGGGATTAAATTCCCTAATGCGGGCTTTAATATAAAAAAAAAACTGTCCACAACCCATGTCCGTTTTGTTCAGTTATTTCAGTTATTCATTTAATCGAATATATTATAATATGCCACTTTATTATAAGTAACTTAATAATAAAGTACCATATAATATATAAGAAAGTTAATTTAGAATCTATTAATATCAATAAATATATTAGCTGAATAATCTAAATGACTTGTAATATTAATTTGTTAATTTTAAAGTATGAAACCAAAAGCCTGAAGGTACTTTTGCCAGGATTTTAATACGACATAAACAAAGAAGAATATCACTTATTCTGTATAACACAGCCAATAATAATAATGGTAACAGGCTTTCAAAATCTTTCGGGTGGAGGATGACAATGTTTTTTATTAACATAGCATATATTGTCATCCTTCGTAAAAATGACAGCCCCACACTTCTCTCTATGTTGAGCGCAGCGCCATCTGATTCTGTCCTTATGTTTTCGGTGCATTGTGTATTTGTAGCCGTCTAGTTTAATTATAGTTGCACCTCTTCCACTTTTTGTCAGGACAGCTTCTAAAACAACCTCTGTAAGCAAATTAAAATATCAATATATATTCGACGGGCCAGTTGGCGTGGTTGATAGATCCTTGCCTTTCACGCTGATGGTCGTAGGTTCGATTACCACCCAGGACAGATATTTGTGTGCATGAACATGTCTGTTTGTCCTGTGTCTGGGTGTAAGTATTTATTTACAAAATAAAGTAGTATTATTATGCAGTATATCAGTTATCTGATTTCCATAGTACAAGCTCTGCTTGATTTGGGATCAGATGACCGTGTGTGAATGTCCCGGGCTATTATTTTTATTATATTATTAAATATAAATATTAGGCCTAAATTAGCATTCCATGGATTCACCGTGAGGAAACCGGGTCCATCGCGCTTTATAGGAGGGAACACTCGACAGAGTCTGAGACTTGCGATTTAGATGTAGGTTTAAGGGGTCTGTGATTCATCACCTTCACTGTAATGAATGAAATGAAATAATCAAATTTATTCAGCACTTGGGTATTAACATACACTTGTACTTGTGTACTTGTGTCTCTCAGTGCTCCCTCCCCTTTCTAGCCATATATTACTACGCAAATAATAACGTAAAGCTAAACAGTTCTGAATATTGGCACCTCACGTTTTATTGGGGGTTCGGAGATCCTCCCACGATTACTTACGATACCTATTATTGATATTGTTATTGATAATTACAGCTTAAACTTACTTGATTTTTGCCCACTTCCAAACGGCTTATTTTTTTATTAATTAAAATTATAACTTCAAAAATAAAGCATCAAGTATTCAATAAAGCATCTACACATCTATTTACTTAATAAAATATTTAAAATTATGTCATCTACTTTACAGAGAGCTTGCTTTATATATAAAAAGTTTATGTTTAACCAACTTAAAAAAACAAGTTAATTAATTCAATTGTACATTATTTTTTTATGAAGAGATTTATTTGGTGTTTGTAAACCAATGTTGTTAAAAGGTAATTATTATCTACTTATTTTTGACTATGCTGTTGCACCCAATCATAATCAATAATTTTACAACTTATTTCTTAGATATCTGGCGATATGATGATAGATCGGGTTCTGTTAATATAAATTAAAAAGTTACCACTTTTTGACATATTAAATCAATCAAAGCACTCAAGTGTAATAAAAACCGACACCACGCTGACCGAGTCTCGGCTGAATAATAATAAAGTCTAGTTTCAAGAGTATTCCATACATTTAATTAATATCTAATGAGAATAATATAAAACTTATTAATGATTGTGAAAATTATTGACAGATACTATCGTATCATTTACGGTGTATAAGACGGCTTTGCAGGTACGTTTAAACTCAGTACAGCGCCATCTCTTTTTGAATCCATGTTCTCTTGTATAAGAGTCTTGATGTTTACGATACTTGTACCCACCAAGTGTTATCACAGTAGCGCCTTTCGCAGTTGTTGTAAAAACAGCTTTATATCCTGTAAAAACAAAAAATAGTTTGTATTAAAGCGGAAACTATAAATTAAATATATTTAACAACACTTTGTTACGTTATGCAATGCTAAGCATGCCATGAAATACAATGCAAATGTATCTTACTTAATTCGTAATTATATCGTTGTCATTGTCTCTATTTTGTTGTAATAAGAGCTATATTAGAACAGCATAGATTTTAAAATGTGGAGGTTACAATTATACCATTGTCCGATAAAGGGTTATATAACACTATTTGCTACCTACTTCTTCTGTTTCTTATATATTGCTTCTTTACGCTGTTACGCCTTTTGATCCTTTTTCAGTTTATACAACTCTTGTTCACCGCCTTCTTGAACGCCCTTTTACAATATTATGCTAGTGTCGTCGCCTAAGCTACCTGTAGCAGTGCAGAATGGTGGGGCCGTGATCTGCACCCGCCCCAGCACCGGCCCTCACGTCGCGCCAGCATTCGTCTCCGCTGCACTTACTTGCCTTCCACGCGAGCCAGGGAACGGGCACGTCTTATTGTTGTAAACTTGACCAACTATTACCAATATACCTACTTTATACAGTCCACTGCTTTTATTGAGAACACCCGTTAGGGAGTAAACATTGGTCCTTCGAGCTGTTTTTTTTTTCTTTTTAGCCGTGTGGTATCTGGCCTGAAAGAATAACAGGGCCACCCCATACCATCCCATGGGTGTCGTAAAAGGCGATGAAAGGATGCACCAGGTAGTCGGGCAGCAGCGCTACCTGTGTACCATAGCTGCCACCTACCTGCGGTCGCCAACTCGCATGCCAAGCGCGGGGACGGCAAACCCCTCCAAATGGTAAAGTTACAGAAACATTTGCGTGTGCCTGCGCCTCCTCCAAATGTTTCTGTACTGACTAGTTTAGAGTGTTTTTATCTGTTTTTGTAATTGTTTTGGTGTACAACAAAGAGTATTGCACTGTATAACTCACGTAGCATAAAGTCAGATAAAAGAAAAGATCCTAACTACAGCGCCTGTAAGTAGTATTAAAGTCTCTTAGGTCTTGAGTAGCAAACGCGATTACGACGTCAGCCTCCACTTGCGTCTATTGTACGGTGACGCAGTGAAAGTCTCTTCGCACACTGACTAGTATTATACTAGTTATAAATAAATCAACAAAATATTTCTCCCAGAAATTATATATTTAGTTTTATTTAAATCTATAAAATGTTTCGAATCCAAAAATAGAAATACCTATAAATTTTACATATACGCCTTCTTCTTCTTAGCGTGTCGATGGCAAACTAGTCACATTTTTGTGGCCCAGAACGTGGTTAAACTGATTGCCCTGCTCGTGGTATTCTTAAGATCCTGCCTTGTGGCAGGGCAGGCTTGGCATGATGTTAGGTGGGCCATGGATTGGACCGCTAGTATACGCCTTAACAGATTCTCAGAGTGGAAACTCTGTTACCCAAATTTAAATATCTCGCCGACTTGCGCATTTACTGACTGACATCCACAGTAATCAACAGACTTAATTCAAACAATTCTAGTTAATGATTATGTTGCTGTCTTACTGATACTATCTCGTTTTCTACAGTATAAATGACAGCGCTACATCCATTATGCTGCTGGGAACATTGCCATCTTATTTTGAGCCCATTTTGTCGGTGCTTGCGATATTTGTATCCACCTAATTGAATTATCGTAACACCATTATTAGTTGTTTTGAAAGCTGGTTCTTCTGAAAAAAAAACAAGATATTTTTATGCTAACTTAAATGTCTTGACCGTACTTAAGCCTGGTGGTAACAATAAAGAAAACGTGCGACAGAATAGAATCGTCTAAGAGTACAACTTGTTACGTAAAAGAATTGGGAACATAAAAGCTATCAACTTATGAATCTAAATATGGTGGACTAAGACTCATTCCATATCATATGAATAATCTCAAAAATGGGAAATCATAAATTTAATCGTCCGGCGGGTCTCGAACCTGCACCATCTACCAATCCGGGGTAAGCGCTCTGCGTTAAGCTACGAACGATACACGCTGGCAGATCAAATTTAGGATTCCCTTGCTAACACCCTTCCGGAGGATGTAGGTATTATCTCTCGGTTTTGTTTTCTAGAAACATGGCCGACTGATATGTTCACAGTTGCATGTGAAAGATCATATCATATTGATAATACCTTCCAAATCATTAAATTGGATGGTGCAGGTTCGAGACCCGCCGGACGATTAAATTTATGATTTCCCATTTTTGAGATTAGATAAACGCTTTGCATTGCGAATAATGCTATAAAATTCATATGAATAAGTTGAACATTACAAGTAACTAAAAATTGCACCTAAAATACATGGATAGATAACTCTTAGAAACAAGGATGCATTGTTATTATTTAAATAATGTCAATAATAATAATAATAATAATATTCTGGGACACTATTAACACACGGCCATCTGATCCCAAACTAAGCAGAACTTGTACTATGGAAACCAGATAACTGATATAATACCATATATACTACTTTTCTTTTGTAAATACATACTTATATAGATAATTACACCCAGACTCAGGACAAACAGACATGTTCATGCACACAAATATCTGTCCTGGGTGGGAATCGAACCGACGACCTTCGGCGTGAAAAGCAAACATTTGCCAACCACGCCAACAGGCCCGTCAATGATTATTAATTGATCATAATTTGAATTATTTTAATGTATATCTCTAGACGTAGTTAAAGTGTGCTAACTTAGATACCTATAAGGGTCTAATGAAAACATAGCGCAGCGTCGGTGAGACTGCAAAACCTCGTAATTAAAATTGTTTGCTACGCATTTATAATTCTTATTCCCAAGACAAAATAAGGCCAAAATCGCCCCGCTTGGTAGACGGGTTGGCGATCGCAAAGAGATGGTAATGAAGAAGGAAGCTGCTGCCCCTCCTTTGGTAGGTAGCCCTTCGGGTAGACTTCTATGCCCCTCACAGGATATTCTGATAATCACCGTCGTCACCACACATCAATAAAGCGCCTCACGCCGTCCGAAATAATTATTATTTGAGGGTTCCCGCTCTCTTCCACACCTTGGATACAGAGCGAGAACATAAATAGCGGAGGGAATGTAAGAAGAAACGGAACAAATTAAAGAATAACAGTTTAAAAAATTCGAAAAATATAATAAAAATATTTAATCACCCCTTAAATAATGCGACAGTTGCTCGACAATTTTGTATAGCAAGTTAATCTGTGAGTATTTTCTATGCACATGAAACGGAGCAAATTAAAAATAACAGTGTAATAAATTCGAAAAATATAATATTACCACCCCTTACATAATGCGTCAGGTGATCGATAATTTTGTATAACAAGGTTAATCTGTGAGTATTTTGTATGTTAATGCTTTATATGTTGTTAAGTTCCATGGAACCAGGAACAGCAGTGAGGCCTTTGTCCAGCAGTGGACGTCTTTCGGCTGATATGATGATGATGATGATGATGAAGTTCCATGGAATACTTAAGACCCTTATGTAAAGTTCATTATTTATGTTACACTTTGTATATATTTAACTTAAACTGGTAAAAGTACTCTGGTAACAATGTCAATCCTCAGCTCCAATGTTTTCAGGTGGGCCACTAGTTCGTCTGCCTCCAAAAGCAATAAAATAAGAATATTAATCTCACGGTAGGCAGCGGTTTGCTGTGACCCTGGCATTACTAGCGGTTACCATCAGGTAGGCCACTAGCTCACCTGCCCCAAAAAGCAATAAAAACTGTTCCAGTTTATGAGAATCAGCAGACTAGCCGAATCGTACCGCATTCTGTCTGAGATGTCTTGTAGCGAGCTCAATGTGAAAATTGGTGTTCGCTCTGTATAGAAACTTAACTTAACCTGCTTGATACTAGATTAGTTTAGAAGGGACAATATAATTTAAGAAGCTCTATCCACACATGAAACGGAGCAAATAAAAGAACAACTGTTTAACAAATTCGAAAAATATTACATTGTCACCCCATACCCCGTATGTTGATGCTTTACACATTGTTAAGTTTCATTGACTAATTCAGATCCTTAGCTTTATTTATGTTACTCTTTGTATAATATTGAACTTAAACTAGTAAAAGCTCTCCTGTAACAATGCTAGAGTAGTTTATGAGGGTGAGCAGTCTAGCCTCTTTTATGTCTTGCTTATAACACGAATATTATAAAGGCGAAAGTTTGTGATTTTGTGAGTGTGTGAGTTTGTTACTTCTTCACGTCGAAGCGGCTGGAACGAATTTAATAAAACTTGGTATGGAGTTACCTGACACCTTGGATTAACACATAGGCTATAATTTATAAAGTTTAACGCGGGTAAAACCGCGGGGCACACCTATTCTAATATAGAGCTAGCTCAATATGAGTATTAATGTTCGCTCTGTACAGAAACTTCACTTAACCTGCTTGATACTAAAGTAGTTTAGAAGGGACAACATACCTTATGCTGTTTGCCTCATGATGGTATTAGATGGAAAATGTCAGGATTGTTAGGATAAGTCTGGAGGATCATGACAATGGCACTCATTAACAGAAACAACCATATTATCCACGGTATAGATGCAAGCTTTGCACCCCTTATGTTGCTGACAACAGCGCCATCTCATTTTGCGGCCATGTTGCTGATGTTTTCGATATTGATAGCCGCAATATTTGATGTGTATGCCTTTTGAAGTTTTCATAAAAACCGCTAATGGATATCCTGTGAAAAATGAGATTACTAAATCAAATACAAGACACCACGGCTTACTTACGTATCCTATACTGTAATATTTTTCTGTCCACTGCTGGACAACCGCCTCCCCCAAGGATTTCCACAGTGGGTGATCTTGTACCCGCACCCTTCAAGTTCTACCTAACTTTCCTCTAAATTTAACCTTTAAACTCTTCCCTTTTCTTCTTCTCTTCACTTTTCCACTAGTTTCTTTTTATCACTCAACGAAAAAGAATAATGTTTTAAAAGTTACTTATTTATTGTTGATGTCTAAAATATCTGTGGGGCATTATCACACTAATATTATAAAGGCGAAAGTTTATGAGTGTGTGAGTGAGTATGTATGTTACTCTTTCACGCACAAACCACCGGACAGAGTTTGATGAAAGTAGTAATATCACACTAATAAAAGGCGAAAGTTTGTGAGTGTGTATATTTGTTACTTCTTCACGTCTAAACGCCTGGAGCGATTTTAAAATTTGAAATGGAGTTAGCTGGCACCTGCTCACGGCACACTTAATTAACATAATATGCCTATATGTTATATTTGTTATAATTTATCAAGTTTAACGCCGGTTAAACCGAGCACAGCTAATAAAAATAAGGTATATTCGAGGAAAATTGCTGTATAAAGAACACAAAAATAATAGTAAAAATTATATTATTACTGAATTTTTGTTCGGCACTGTAGGTTTGTGTAAAAAGCCATATATTTATAAGTATTGTAAATGTACATAACTGTTTGTTGCCAAAATAAAAGAAAAAAAAAAACAAAACTCCAATTATATTATTTGAAGGCAATGAAAAAAAGTCATATACTTATTTTTCCCAAACGTTTTATTTAAAGGCTATATTTAGGTGAATGGTTATGTATAGGATTAACAGTCACTATATCATCGTTTATCGTATACAGCGTTGCTCTACAACCAAAGTCCGCTTGACAACAGCGCCATCTAGTTTTGATGCTGTTTCTGTTATGTATTCTATACGTATATCCATCTAAAACAATTATTCTGGCACCTCTAGAACTTTTTGTGTAAACTGCTCCATTGCCTGTAACAATAACAATAAATGGAACCTTTTTATTACTTTTTCGTCTCGAGTGGCGACCACGAACTGGAAGACGCAACGTGGGCTGGTCGCCTACAAGATGGACCGATGATATTGTAAGGTATCTTTTCGACTAAAAATAAACATAGTCTTATGTCTTATTCGCACACTCACTTTTCGGATACTATTAAATATTTGCCAATTTTTTTTATACAAACTTTTCCTGTCAATAATGGACATTTAAACGGAAGATTTTTCCAATTTGGTGCAGTCGTTTGAAAGTTATAAGAGTACAAACATTTTGGTGATTTATTTTTATTTATATAGATAGATAACTATATTTTTATACTTTTAACTTTCAAGCGACGGACTTATTTCGAGAGCAATCTTTAGAAAATAGAGCTCTTGACGGTCCACGCGCGGTCGTTCAATACATGGGCGACCGTCAAACTCGTTTCATTAAGGTATCGGTCCCCGTTGTAGTCGTTACATTACTATCTTTAAGCCGTGTCAGAGGCCATCACGGTGGCTAACGTTGTATAAGCACTGCCTATTAAATAAAAGGAAATTAAGGCACAATATGTATAATTATCTGTATCACTGAGATCCGCAGGCGAACCAAAGTAACCGACATAGCCCAAAGAATTGCCAAACTGAAGTGGCAGTGGGCAGGGCACATAGCTCGTAGAACTGACGGCCGATGGGGCAGAAAGGTTCTCGAGTGGCGACCACGAACCGGAAGACGCAGCGTGGGCAGGCCTCCTACACGGTGGACCGACGATCTTGTGCGGGTCGCGGGAAGCTGCTGGATGCGGGCAGCGCAGGACCGGCTATTGTGGAGATCCTTAGGGGAGACCTTTGTCCAGCAGTGGACGTCTTTCGGCTGATATGATGATGATGATGATGTATAATTAATGGTAAAAGTGTATTCTCGATTATTTAACTTTTTTTATACTGCACAAGTATGTGAGCAAACACTGTCAACAGTAAACACAGTAACACGATGGGAAAGAGGTCAAGTACCGAAGGCTTCGACGGAGGTTTCCAATGCAGGATTTGAACCCAGACCTCATTGTCTTCAGTTGATACTGGTAGACCAACGAGACAGTCAAATAAAACAGTATGAGTATACAATTTTTTTTTTATTTCCCTTGTAAGATACTATTTTATTCAATGAATGGTGATATTATGTATCAATTATACCTTCCTATGTACTAACCGTGTAATACGGTATACGTGAACGGCTCGCCGGTACCCAGATAAACCCTGTGAGGTTTTCGTGGTACGGCATGCATTATCTTAAATATAATATAAGTTTATTGAAAATAAAAAAAAACTAATCTATACATATAATAAAATCGTAGGAAAGTCAAAACTGTACATTGAATATTTTTTTAAAGGATACTTGGGGCGTCATCTGCAATCGATATCAAAACCAAAAATATAGTTTTTGGATTTTTTGTCTGTTTATCTGTTTGTCTGTATATATGTCCGGGCTAAACTCAAAAAGTACTGCATGGATTTGCTTCAAATTTTGCATGAATATTACTAAGAGGTCGGGTCAACATATAGGCTACATATTATCACGTTATCACCTATGGGGGCGGAGCTGTGATAATTTATAAAATTTAACGCGGGTAAAACCACAGGGCACAGCTAGTAAATAATAAACCTATGTAAATTAAGGCCTCTTTGCGTTTTCTCTAGTTTAGTCGGTTCAAACGAACATCGGCTACATTGCCTTACAGACTATTAGTCCTAGACCTACTTAGGATGATTATGTATACTTTTTACAGACACTATTATATTATCTATAGTGTAAATAGCTGATTTGCACCCATTGTCTGATTGATGGCAGGCCCACCTGATTTTAATCCCTTGCTTAAATTGTCTGCGATAATAATATCCATCCAAAATTATTACCGTCGCTCCTCTTGGACCTTTAGAAAATACTGCTATTTGACCTGGAAATAAACGTGAAAAGTTTAGACCAAAATGTATTTTTTTTTCTTCTATTATTATATCATGAGCCTGATATCGCTCAGTGCTATCCACCTGCTTCGTCTTCAGGAGCGAAGAAAAATAGCGGATATTTCTCTTGTACATTAGTAGTAAGAAGGTTTGTACTGTCGGCGTTACTTCGAAGATACCACCTTCGTCATACTCCTGCCGCACAGAGTAACTATAGAAAAAACTCGTTTCTGTTGAGGCCTTGCCATCTGTACAATGATGCGTGCCAGAGAGTTGACATTGATCCTTTTAATATGAGCGCTCCACAAGTGAAAAAGATCTTATAATAATAATAATAATATCTAGGGACGATGTCACACAGATCATCCTAGCCCCAAACTAAGCAAAGCTTGTACTACGGGTACCAGGCGACGATATACATACTTATATAGATAGATAAATACTTAAATACATAGAAAACATCCATGACTCAGAAACAAATATTCGTGCTCATCACACAAATATTTGCACTTACCGGGATTCGAACCCAGGACCACCAGCTTCGTAGGCAGGAGCACTACCAACTAGGCTACGGTGACCGTCAACCATTTTTCAAATTTTAACAAACATTTTTCTTAAAATGTAATGATTAATCATCACCATTTTATTGTGTGCCTGTAATTACCAATTGTTTAAATAGTATAAGTGAAAACTTGTAATTGGCCTTAACTTAAACATACAACCTTATTAGTATTTAATTACCTGTAAGTTTTCTAAACTTAAAAAAAACAAGCCTCTCCAAAAGTTTTCTACAACCTTACCATTTGGAGGGGTTTACCGTAGTCACCGCGCTGCATACGAGTTGGCGACCGCAGTTATGTGATAGCTAATACACAGATGTCGCTGCTGTCTGACTACCTGGTTTAACGGTGTACTTCTATAATTAGTGACGGATAATTAGGATTACAGCATGGGGCCCTTCAAAAGTAATAATTTTTTAACGATTGCCAACGCGCGATTAACGCCTCAGGTGTTGCAAGCGCCCATAGGCTAAGGTGACTGCTTTCCATCAGGTTGGCCGTATGCTTGTTTATCTAACTATAAAAAAATTAAGGACTTAATAATTTTCACCACGCGAATAACATAGGTACCTGCAAAATAAAAAAGAATACTTACCGTAACTTAAATTATCTTGGTATTAAAAAAGTAAGTCGGAAAAAGTGACCCAACCCCGATATAATGAACAACATGCGCATCGCTTACCGTAATATTTTTCCCTTAAAAAGTTTCTTTTTAGAGTAGGTACTCTAAAAAGAAAATAAGATTAAGGTAGCGACTACTTATAGTCATATTTAACTCAATGTTTAATCTTTAAAATGAATTGTATAAATTTAATGTGGGTGGTAATCGAACCCACGACCGCGGGGTAACCGGCCCCATGTACGTTAACCGCTCCGCCACCGCACCGTAGTACTGAAACTTCGAATTTATACAATCCATTCGATATTTCTTAATGCATTAAGATACTTCATATTTAACTCACTATATGCCATATAGCCAAGATATAACGAAATATAACGGATTGTATGAGTTTAGATTTACCTAGCTGTTCTTTATAAAGTACTCTATCTAGTCTCTAGACTAGACTAGAGTTATACCTAATGTCATACTGTCAGTCCCGGTTGTAATAGTTTCAGAGAGAACAGGATTTAAGTCATACTAGAGGCCTACCAAAAGGTCGGCCTAAACAACTCAGAAATTAGATACACTTTATATTTAGCGAAGTTTTTCGACTGCCAACACATTTGACATTGTTTCTTCTGCCATCATCGATACAACCAAATTTTGACGTTGTTTCTCATTTTGCAATGTATCTAAATACTTCAACATATAGTGTGTATAACATATAGTATAGAGGTTTTTGGGCATTTATTTGAATACAATATTTTCTTAATACATACATACATAGACTCACGCCTGTTTCCCAGAGGGGTAGGCAGAGACAACGGATTTCCATTTGTCACGATCTTTGCACACGTCTTTTGCCTCAATTACTGTCATTATATTCTTCATACATACTCGCCGGTTTAGGGTACTTCTGACCTGTCCTTTCTTGAGAACGTCTCCGATTTGGTCAGAGAATGTTCGACGAGGTCTTCCCCTTCCGGTTGTTCCATTCACACAGGCCAGGTATACTTCTTTGGTCAATCTTCTTTCATTCATCCTTTCTAAATGGCCAAACCATCTCAGCATTCCTTTGTCGATCTTTGTGACAACGCTCTCTTACATCAGTATTTCGAATTCTGTCTCTCAAAGTCACACCACACATACTTCTCAGAGCTCTCATTTCCACTGCATTTATTTTACTTTCATTCTTTTTCTGCCATACCCAACTTTCACTTCCATACATATATTTTCTTAATAGTTGATGAAATGACAACCAAATAAAATATAGTTTATAAAATAAATTTATTATCAAATAAATTTAATAATTAATAACGTATACTAAATATACTTAATTTAATACATTTATTAGGTGCAATTGCTCAATCTTAACGAAAACAATTCAATCACAGAAAAATATCCTAATAAGGCGTTCGTTTGTGAAGCCGAGAGTGATGCCGATGTTAACTCTCTGTAAGGCTCTGTTGATATATTGGACACCATAATATGAATTCTACGCTGTTGAGTTAAAGTTCAAAACCAATCAATTAGAAACATACCCTTACATAACTTTAGGCTTTCAACTAGCCAACATTTTAGATGGACACAAACATTTGATAACAGCTTGAGAAAACCCTAGGTTTTACTGGGATAGGTACTGAACTTTGAAATCTAACGTTCCACTTCCCGGATGCAAAAAATCGCTTGTAGCGATCGGAAATATAGGGCGCTAGGCTCTTATCTCTTAAAATTATTTATCAATACACAAAATTATGGTATTCACCGTAATTTTCTAATTTTAACAATATCCGATCCTGGCAGCTTATGACGGTGATATTCATATTGTTATTAAAAGGACTACGTACAATTTTATTTTTGTACTTTATTTGACTACCGTCACCTAGCACAGCCTAGTACGGACTTAAATATGATATATTTTCATATACTTAGTTTATTAAGTTAATATGTATTTAATCACTAAGACACTTTTTGTAAGTAAATTGTGGTTTTGTTTTTTATTTTGTTTTTGACTACAAAGAGAACATTAAAAAAGGACACTCGCGGGATTTAGATTAAATTTAAGTTGTAGTTAAACACTTGGGTATATTATTGTAGCAGTGACGATCGATATTTAAGCATATGTATGATATTATGGGTATATTAATACTTTCGTATCAAGAATTTCTGTAGAATTTTATTCCTGGCTGTGTAATTTGGATGATTTCATCATTTCGGTCACATATTTTATCTGACACAGTATATCACCTGTCACTGATATGATAGTTAGAAAAAATGAGGCAATATAACATGATTTTTTACTTATGTACTATTCTTTTTATAGTTTAGTTCATGACAATGTTCATTTCTTACTGATACTATAACATTCTCAACGGTGTAAATAACTGCTTTGCACCCAATGTCATGCTGATGACAATACCACCTGATCTTAGAACCTTGCTTCAGATGTTTCCGGTACGTATATCCATCCAAATTAATTACTGTGGCTCCTCTTGAACCTTTTGTGAATACTGCTTTTATACCTGTGAATAGAAATATTTTTATGAATGATATAATGTTTTTATCTTAGGTTTTGTCATTAGTCTAAGCATAGTATTTCTCTAAGTCTAAGCATGTTATTCTTTTGCTACGTGTCTTACTTAAGTAGAATGTCTCCTAAACTCTCCTTCTAAGAGCCAGAGGAACTACAACTGTGTGAAACTAAAGACATCTCATTGGAGACGGGACTAAACTAAATGAACTGATATATATAAAAGGACTGTGTGGCGCAGCAGTTAAGATAGTCGCCTCGCCACTTCGTGTCCCAGGTTCAATTCCCGTGCAGGACACCTATTTTTGTGACCCATAAATAGTTTTACTGAGTCTAGAGGTACTTTTTGTCCGTCAGTTATATGTTTGTAGAATATCCCGTGACATAGGGATTATTTAATCTAATGCGGGCGTTGTCGTAAAAAAAATATTTTCATTGACGGTCACGCCCTCACGCGGGTAAAAAACGGATACAAAGCACATCCAGCTTAGAGCCACAGAGTAGTGAGGCGATAGTCTTAACCACTGAACCACACGTGTTACCGAACTAACTAAACAGCTTTCCCTATAGAATTCCTATAAAAAATATCAAAAGTCGTTCTCAAACAACGAAGAAACGGAGAAATTTTATATACAAACAAAACTTACAGTACATAAATTAATAACTGATTGATGTATAATATTTTTTTAATCGGTTTAAAGTTTCAATAACATTTGTAGAAAATAATTTCGCTTATATCTTCCGAGGGACCGGGTGGTCATGGTGATTTTTTATTGTTGTTATTTCATCGTCAACAGTGTAAATGACAGCTTTGCATCCAAAACACTGATTGCTGCAGAACCACCTCACTCGGTTACCTATCACTCTCTGCTTGCGAAATTTATACCCGTTCAGCTTAATTATTTTAGCTCCTCTTGAGGACTGTGTAAAAATAGGTTCGAAAACTGTAAACATAAAACAAAAATCGTCAAAGCATTAGAAAATTAGCAAAAGTATATAAATGCCGGCCCGAAAAGCGTAAGGTTAGGTTTAGCTAAACTAACCCTTTTTTTGAAAATATGTCTGCGGGTGGGTATAACGGACTCGCATCGACCAAACCTACCTGCCGTGGATTTCTCTAGACGCCTGATCGGAGGAGCCCCTGGAACGCAGGTATGCTGTCCCAACCATCTGGACATGGCGCAAAATGGGGGCACTTTTGCGCCAAGTCCCAGATACACGTACCCTGGGAGGGCTTGGGATTGCCACAAACAGATTGCTGTCTTCCCGGAGCTGCTTGTACGTGGTGGTAGTAGAGGACACTTCTCACACTGCCAATGCAGCCCCGAGGGGAATTGGGCTACCGGCTGCCGCCACCGCCCCGACGCCTCCTCCCTAAACTAGCCCTACGCTTACTATGAGCCTTATTAGGCTCAAGGTCAACCAAAAAACCAATGAAGAGGGCTATGCTCGGAGTCATCGTCGGGATTAGTCATGCATCAATTATGTCGAAATCTCCCGACGAACCAAAGTAACTGACATGGCCCGAAGAATTGTCATACTGAAGCGGTAGTGAGCGGAGCCGTAGAACTGACGACCACTGGTGCAGATAGATTCTTTCGCGGTGACTATGAACTGGAAGACGCACCACAAGGTAGACGTACGGACTTGCTATGGTCGTGGGAAGTCGCTGGATGCATGCTGGAGTGGCCTTTGTAAGTAGTGGACGTCTTTCGGTGATAAAAAAACATTATTTTAGAACAAAAATTAATTTATTAATTCTATCGAAAATAGTGGTGTCCACGTTGTATTTTTTATCTATATATATTTATATATCTATTACTGTTTAAAATATCTATAGCAATACCACCTAGAATAATAATAATAATAATACATACATACATACACTCACGCCTGTTTCCCAGAGGGGTAGGCAGAGATAACGATTTCCATTGTCACGATCTTTGCACACGTCTTTTGCCTCGATTACTGTCATTATATTCTTCATACATGCTCGCCGGTTTAGGGTACTTCTGACCTGCCCTTTCTTGAGAACGTCTCCGATTTGGTCAGAGAATGTTCGACGAGGTCTTCCCCTTCCGGTTGTTCCATTCACACAGGCCAGGTATACTTCTTTTGTCAATCTTCTTTCATTCATCCTTTCTAAATGGCCAAACCATCTCAACATTTCTTTGTCAATCTTTGTGACTACATCCTCTTTCACACCACAACGCTCTCTTACCTCAATATTTCGAATTCTGTCTCTCAAAGTCACACCACACATACTTCTCAGAGCTCTCATTTCCACTGCATTTATTTTACTTTCATTCTTAATAATATGGCAAAGTCATACACTTCCGTGTATGATTTTTCCACTGTCTTTGGGATTTTCCAATCACGTTTCTTGTCCTTGAAGGAAAATATTAAAATACTATGAGCGAAATAAGTATTAAGAAATATGGCAAAATTTTTGATTGATTAATTTTATATAGAGTCAAGAAAAGCATCAAATTACGCTAGTCTTATCTCGGCAAATTTAGAGGCATATTTACGTCAGACGATTTGGATAGATTTCACGGCCAAAGATCTTTTCCTCTATAAATGTAACATGTATCTGTAAGTCAGTGATGGCGTTTTTATTTTTTATATAAGAGGGCGACAAATGTGGTTGTTGGTCACCTGATGGTAAGCGATCACCGCCGCCCATGGACACTCGCAACATCAAGGAATCGCGGGTGCGTTGCCGGCCTTGAAAAGAGTCCGCAACAAATGTTGCTGACTCTCCCCACCCCCACCCCTATGAGCTCTGGTGACCTTACTCACACTCAGAAACACAACATTAAATTATTAATGTTATTATTAAGGAATGTCTTCTGTAAGGTGGAGGTACTTCCTCAGTCGGGTTGCTCTTTCAGCGAATTAACGCTCTACTGTATTGTACATTAATTAGAAAATACAAAATTTTACTTGGCTTAATACAAAAATATTGCATGCTATGATAGAGGTTTTTAATGATTTTAAGAAGACATTATATAAATATTTAATTGAAAAATGTTACTATAATATTCATGATTATTGAATGAAAATCATAGTTAATTTTAATGTCTCATTAATAATGAATCATAATGCCTATAATGTATAATTTAATTTGATCTGTGTGCAATCAATCTAATGTTATAATAAAATTAAAAGTATGTACAGACGCCAGCACATCCAGCTAACCCAATCTGTCAAAAGTCCTTTAAAGGTTTTCAACTTTACCACAAAAGCATTAGGTTCACTTTCAATTGGGGAAATTTGTCAGATTGGGGTAACTTGATGTGCTGGCGTCTGTACCTACTATATATTTATATAAGAAAAATACTGTAGGCCAATTTGGCGGAACATGGCTGAACAATCAAGTAATGTAACACCTCCTATACCTATGTACACAATAAAATATATTTGTATTTGTATTAGGTGCAGACAGGATACTTAAAAAAAGATATTTTTAAATGCTTATTTCGGAAGTACTTTCTTATCCTTCACTCCGAACACACTACGCTATAAAATAATTCACATCAACTGAAAGACCGCAAATTGAACAGTTGGGCGCAACAGACTTTTTAATGACATGCCGTTGAATGTCTCTATTTAATAAGTTATTATCATAGACCAAATCCTACTTTAACCGACTTCAAAGAAACGTAGGAGAAGGTTCTCTTTTCGGCTGTATTTTTAATATTTTTTAATTATTTATAATATATAATATCCTAGGACATTATTCACACACGGCCATCTGATCCCAAACTAATATACTACATATACTATTTTTTTTTGTAAATACATACTTATATAGATAATTTACACCCAGACTCAGGACAAACATACATGTTCATGCACACAAATATCTGTCCCGGGTGGGAATCGAACCCACGACCTTCGGCGTGAAAGGCAGCGTATCTACCAACCACGCCAAGAGGCCCGTCAATTGTTTCTTACTTTTTTAGAATAAGAATAAGAATAATTTATTTCAATTCAACACACATAGTACATAATTACAGACACAATTTGACATATACAACTATAATACATATAAACAATCTTTCTCTGGCCCTCACACTAGGATCAACCTGTGTCGTGAGGTCCAGTCTCTTCCCAATATTGCAATAGAAACAACTATAGACATTAGTAAATAATTTGTTATAATATTGTTACAAGTTACAAGTGTGTTATGCGATAGAACACTAATATATGTATGTATGTAGAACTAAATGACATGTAGTAGGTATATACATATGTAGATACGTTAAAAATTTTCCTATTATTTATTAATGGCTCTCTTAATATATATTTAAATGACAAACTCAAGCAAGTTTTCAGTTTCGGCATAGTTTTTAGGTTCCAACCATTTCAAAATAATGTTCTTACATCGGAATTTGGTCAAATTAGGCACGCTATTGTCTCTCATGTATAGTTTTGTGTATAGATATGGACCAATAAATTTGAAAGATCGACGTGCAAACGAAGAGTTTACATGTGGTCTGTCCCACTTTAGTCTTCTGTACGTGCGATGAGCCAGTTTAATCGAGTCTTTATGAAACCTTAATAATGTGGATGTAATAAATAACTGTCTGACTCGTATATGTTTTGTAACAGCGTAAAGAGTGTCAGTTGGACAGCGCCATGGCTTTCGATAGGCTATTTTTAAAATAGCTCGTTGACTTCTTTCTAGTCTCAGTAGATGCGTCTTGTGAGCACCTCCCCAAGCCGGAATGCAATAGTTAATGATGCTTTCACATAGACTGAAGTAGATCATCCGAATGCATTCTAAATCAGCGACTGAATTTAATTTTTTGAAAATATGTGACAATTTTCTTAGTCGTTTAGAGAGTGCTTCTATTTGGAATGTCCAGCTCAATCGTTCATCAACTAAAACACCTAAATATTTTATGTGGGTAACATTTTCTAGTACTGGGCAGTTGCATTTGTGACTTAAATTATGAGATGGGTCACATGTATGGAACGAGATGTTGATAGGTTGATCGGGAGCTGAACGATCGGATATTCTAAACGCTAGCACTTTAGATTTATTAACATTTACTGTAAGGAGGTTATCTATCAACCATTGGGAGCATTCTTTTAGACCCCTTTGTGCTACACAGATGACCTCATTCCAAGTCTTAGCGTGAAAAATAATTGCTGTGTCATCAGCAAATGTAAAAATCTTCGCATTAACAAGTTTAAGTGAGCAAAAGTCGTTGATGTAAAGAAGAAATAAAGAAGGTCCCAATATACTTCCTTGTGGCACGCCAAACTCAATATCGGTCAACTCACTGAAGAATTGCCCTATACGAACCCTCTGCCGCCTGTTAACAAGGTATGACCGAAACCATTCTAATGCCACTCCTCTAATCCCAATTCTTTCAAGTTTCCTTAAAAGTATAGGCCGAGAAACGGTATCGAATGCCTTAGCAAGGTCCAGGAAGACACCGACACACTTTTCCCCTTCATCGATTTTATTCGTGACAAAGTCAGCAAGTTTAATGACGGCATCCTCCGTAGACTTGCCACGGCGAAAACCAAATTGGTTCTTGGCTAGAATATTAATATTTTCTAGGTAATTGAGCAATCTCACATTCACTACCTTTTCTAGTATTTTAGATACTACACTAAGTAGTGAGATAGGCCTATAATTAGAAGGTTTCTGAGAGTCCCCTCCCTTAAAGATGGGAATGACTTCAGCTACCTTAAGATCCGAGGGAATCGTTCCTGTAGATATGCTCAAGTTGCAGATATGTGCCAAAGGACTTGCGAGTACATATTTTGCTTGCTTAAGAATATTATTACTTAGATTGTCATAACCTAAGGCAGCACTAGATTTTAACGAATCAATTATTTTAATAATTTCTACTTCGTCTGTGGGGCTTAGAAATAAGGAACCAGGTGAGTTGTTGACAGTACTTTTAGAGTTTTGGGCTAGTTGAGTCTCAGTCTGTCCTATTTTATTTAGCAACGTATTTGCCAGTTGTTTGCCTACGGAAGTAAAGTATTGATTTACTAAATTTAGAGAATCTACGGGACTATTTTTATTTATTTTCAACAGATCGTCACTGTTATTGGAACTTTTATTTATGTGGCAGATAGATTTAACAGTTTCCCAGATTTTCTTGCTATTGCCCTTATTGTCAATCAGTTTTTTCTTGTCATGTTTAGATTTTTCTTCATGTAGAATATTTACGCAAAAGTTTCTATAAAGTTTATATTCACTCTGGAGTTTTAAATCCGTAGGAGTCTTTTTGGCTTTAATATGAAGATTATCACGTTTTCTGATGCATTTGAGGAGACCTGGCGTCATCCATTCTTTATATATTACTTCAGAGCTACGAAGCTTACGTGTGAATTTATTATGAGTCAATGCTTCATTAATAATAGTTAAAAGGCATTTTGTAGCTTCATTGACATCTTTCAAAGAGTAGAAGGGGCTCCATTCAAAATTTTTGAGGTAATTAATTAAGCCTGTTGTGTTTGTTCTGGTATGTATCTTAGTAGAATTTACTTTCTGTGATGGTGTACTAATGCTGCACAAAACAGAGCTATGATCGGTCATATCCGTATGGCAGACAATCGTCACCGAGCTGAGATGAGATTTTATCAAACAATGATCTAAACAGTTTGGACCTCTGGTTGGGATGTTATGGCCTGGTATAAAACCATAGTGAGCTGTGAGTTCAAGATATTCCTCAGCCCTAGGGTCATCAGAAGAGCTTTTTATGTCTAGATTAATATCGCCGACCAATATACAATGTTGAGTATTAGAAGTTGCAAAGAGATTTTCTAATGACTTCAAAAAATTATCGATGTTATAAAAAGATGGTGACCGATACATAGCAATAATTGTAATGTGCTGAGAAACATCTACTACTAAGCAGTTGGAGTCATTAGATAGAGGTTCAGTTACTGTTATATCGAGACCTAATTTAGAATATAACACTATGCCGTCGTTTTTATTCAAATACTTCTTGGAATAGTTACAGTTATACCCCTCAATCGGCAGAATGGTAAAAAGGTCATCCAACCAGCACTCAGTGAGCACGATCAGGTCTGGCTTAAATTGTAGACGATGCAGAAACAAAAGTAATAAATCGTAGTTTTTCTTTATACTACGAATGTTTTGGGATAGTATTGTTAGTTTGCTTTGATTGTGATTAAGATATGTTTTACATAGTTCAGGCTGAAAAACCTCAAAATTAGTCATCAAAGACGTGCTATCGATATCTTCAATAAGCTGTTTATCCGCAAGCATTTTGATCGTGATTGGTCTCTACGCGTGCCGTATTGCCATTATAATACCATATTTTACTTATGTTTATTACTAGCCATGTTAATATTAAAGGAATGTGTATTAAAAACCTTAATCTATACAAATAAAGAATATACATACATAAAAGCAAACAATAAGAGTTAATACGTACGAAATCAATGTATGAATAAATAAAAAGTGAGTGTATGAGAGTACCATGTTCAAAAGAGTGAGTATACATGTATAAAGACAATGTGTAGTTGCAATAATTAACAGCAAAGTAAACACGACTTAAATAACAGAAACAAAGCAAATTGTTGGTTTTCAACAGTTTTCTTATTAATAATAGTGACTTTCCTATTAAATCAACTAGTCACTTGGTAAGTTTTAAATCATGAAATTGAGCTTCACTCTTAATTAATATATACGAAGAGCCATCTTTCTGTTTAAGGTATACATTCCCATTTGCTGTCCAGCAATATTTATAGTTAAAAGTTCTTGCAAAATCCCTTGCAAGAAAATGCAATCGCCTTGTTTTTATAGTGAGTGATTCGGAAATAAATATCGGGGAAGTGTTATTTTCAATACCTATATGACTCATATTTAATTTGCCTGCCTTGTTAAATTTACGTGCGGAATTCAGAATTTTATTTTTAATTAACATGTTAGACAGTTCCACGATGACAGTTGATTTTTCTGGATCTTTGCGATTAGGTATGCGATACACATCGCGTAAGTCACAGCATTGGAGTTCAATATTCAAGCTTTTAGAGAGGCACTTGATGTAAGTGAAAAGCATATCGGTGTTCTCTTTTGCTACCTTGGGTATATAGTTAATTTCAATACTAGTTTTCTTAGAGTTTTTCTCAAGGTAATCACATTTTTCCTCAATATTCGTAATCTGAGACATGAGAGTTTTCCGCTGATCCTCTAAATCCTTTATTTTACCTTCAATAGATGTAAGCTGCTGGGACATATATTGTAGTGACGTATCAATACCTTCCTTGAATTTATTAAAGAGTGATGTTTGAGACTTGGTTTCATTTAAAAGTTTGTCAAAGCTTGCCTTTTGAGACGCCTGGAATTTCTCGAATAAATCTCGCATTTCACTTCTAAAGGTAGACATGGAATCGTTATTGTCACCTGGTGGGTTGGGTTGGCGGTTAACACGGCGTGTAGTTTTTTTCTTTGGAACAGTTGGTTGACTGGGCTCCTCTTCGCCGCAGTCGTTCGATTCGAGATCCGAAGCAGCTTTATTCTCCTGTTGCGGCGAGCGAAACATTGCCGTAGTAGTTAAAAAACAGCTTAGTAGTCGTTAGAAATAAAAACACCAGGCGCCCAGCTTTACTGCCCGACTTTCATTGAAAAATAAGCGCTACGCGCAACTAGCAAGGTGTGCTTTTGCAAGCAACAGGCGAGTGACTCACGTGTTCGCAGTAGCAATGGAGCCCGCCGGGGAAGTACCGCGTTCCTATTTGTCCGCAGGCTAGAAGCTTTCACCAGTACCGACGGCGACTCACGCGCATTGACCAACGTGAGCGCAGCAGTGGGCGGGGCGCTTCGTTATCTTCTAAGTAGGCGGGGTCGGGGTCGGTCCTCGTAGTAGTGTAGATACTACTCTTGGAACGTGATGCACTCCTAGTACTGCTCTTAATTTAAGACACTTTATTTTGTGAATTTATTAAATAAAAATATCAAATAAAATTAGCGCAACTTCGCACACGTCTGCTCGATATCGAGGTCCGGGGGGAAGGGACTTACTTCATAATTCTGTAATGTTTTTAATTGAAAGAGTATACTTTGAAATTGGTCCCATTTCTTTTTTCATATCCAAATACCGTAATGATGGTGGGGTACTTTATTTATTTATTTATAAATGATACACCATCGACAGTTCACAATGCGACTTAAGAAAAACTGTTTGTGTGTGTGTGATTTACCTTTACAGGTATAACAACACTTACAATATTATTACAAAACAAAAACAAACTTAAACTTTAAGTTTTTAGTGGTGCTTGCGATTATAGAGTAACTTTTAGAGTCGGAAGTCAGATTTCTTTTTGTTGAACTTTTATTTAAATGCAACATTTTTAATATTTTAATAATGGTACAGATGCCAGCAAATGCAGCTACTCCAATCTGTCAAATTTATTTTATAGATTTTTAACGTTGTCACTTGCGCATAAGGTTCACTTTCAATTGGGGTAGCTTGATGTGCTGACGTCTTTACACTGCATTCTGGAATGATAAATGTTACAATTCCTATAAATGTTTACAGGAATTGTTCTCCCTTTCCAAATCATCCACCATTTCATTGCTAAGTCAGTGTCGGCACGTTACAATCTAGCTGGTGGTGGATGATCGTGTTGATCATTAACAGACACTATAACATCGTTTACACTATATATACAAGCTTTACACCCTAAACTCTGATTGCCGCAGTACCATCTCATTTTGCTTCCATGTATGCGCTGTTTCCGGAACTTGTAGCCATTTAAGTGAATTATCCTAGCTCCTCGCGATGATGTCATGAATACTGGACCTGTAAATGTAAAGCCTGACATTAATTTCGAAACCAACTGTATTGGTCTTACGTTTGTGTACCGAAAAATGATTAGAAACTACAAAAGATCCACAAACATTAAAAAATCTGTATATCTTTATATTATTATAAATAAATAATTTAGCATTTGTTATTTATATTAATTATTTTTCTCTCCGTATTGTAGTATTAATTTTTATTGTTGTACATTTCATCTTAAAAATAATCGTAATGTATTAAATGTGTGTAATGTTATATGAATACAGGATTTTTTCTTAGCTTGTATGATTATGTAAATTAGTCTGTTCCAGTATCTACATACTGGCCCTATCGGAAGATCAGCACTGCAGTAATGTAGTACTCACTGAGATAGGTCCATTTTTCATACCAGTACGGAGATAACTTAAAATTGTTTAAAATGTATACCGCAATTGATTTGAAAATTAAATTTTTTTTTTCTTTCATTTAACTAAATCTTAGTATGTATGTATACAATAAAACAGCAGTTTGTGACTTACTAAATTAAATTCTTGTTTTATTCATAATAAATAGCTCTGCCGGAGAACTTTGTACCGCAATTTTTTTATACCGTTCGTACTTTTTAAAGTCATAGTGCTGAAAAACAATTTAAAAAAATCTCACTGAATTCTGTCTAATTCACCGCTCACTTCTCTGATATATTTAAATATTAGCATGTATTCTCTTGCAAACCTTCTTCTGACAATAACGAACACACAAAAGAAGATTTACCATCTTTGCCATCGCCAACCTGTCTGCCAAGCGTGGCGATTATAGCAAATCCCCCATTCTTTGAGGAAGGTCTTGTCCAGCAGTGGACATCATTTAGCTGACATAATGATGATGCTGACATAAGGTTGATGTAAATATTTATTTATTACAGTTCGTGTATGAAATTCAAATTATGCTTCAACCTGAATCAGTGTTACTGAACCCCAAGATAAATATTAGTGTTCATGAACTTGTTTACTTGTCGTGTTCTAGGTGTTTTCTGTGCGTTGTATGTACAGACGCCAGCACATCAAGCTGCCCCAATCTGTCAAATTTCCCCAATTGAACTGAACCTTACGCTTTTTCTATAAAAGAAATTTGACAGATTGGGGTCTGTCTATACATATATATTTACAAAAATAACAGTATATCAGTATTTCTATCCATTGTCTAGTATCCATAGTAAAGTGTGCGATATGCCCCTGTTAATTATTATTAGATATTATTCCCATCTGAAAGAAGTCTTAGTCTGTAAAAGGTACAAGAAAAACAAGGAATTATAAAAAAACATGTACTCTATTGTATGTTATCTTTAACACAGTAGGAAATATATACCAGTAAGAAATTATTCTTTTGTCTTTTTATACCCTCGTAGGTGGAGGATGGTCGTGCCTTATATTAATAGCTACAACCTGGTCGTCGAGAGTGATTATAGCAGACTTGCACCCATGTCTTGCAAAACTACACCACCACCTGCATCTTACGCCCTTCTTCGGTTCACGCTGTTTGAAGAACTTGAAGCCCTGGTGCTGTATGATACGAGCGCCACGGCATGAAGTCGCATAGGTTGGCCCTAGGAACAAAACACTTTATTAGATACTATATGTTATCTGTAAATGTGATATAAGTGGCTCGTAAATTTTAGAAGCAATTGACTAGGATTCCTACTGACTGACAATGAACGAGAAATGTTAGGCAATTTACTGAGAGCTTGTGACAAAAAACTAATCTAACATGATTTACTAAAATTATTACTGTCTTTAAGGAGAATAAAATACGATTTACTTATGACATTCACCTGTTATATTATTAGCTGTACCCCGCGGGTATACCCGCGTCAAACTTTATAAATTATAGCTCATGTGATATTCGGATATATAAGCTATATTACTACAACGTTTCATCAAAATCCGTTCGTTAGTTTTTGCGTGAAAGAGTAACAAACATTCTCACTCGCACACTCACGAACTTTCGGCTTTATAATATTATTGTGATTATTAAACTAGTCGCCTCTCTACTACCTCGGTGCTTTCGCTTTCCTCAGGTTATATCCTCGCATAATCACACTAATATTATAAAGGCGAAGATTTTTTTTATAAAATACATTTAAGTACTATTTTTTTATTGTTTTCCCATAATATGCCTTGATTAAACACTCAGTTTCAGAGCTATGGAATTAAACATCAAGTTTGTAGTATATAAAAATGTATTTAATTTAATAAAAAATTACACTACCAACTTTGAACTTTTCAACTATAATTTATAGAACAATATGAAATACCATTCATAACTGCCATATCAATGAATTAACAAACATTTAAATAAATTAACCGCTTAAAAATAAATTAATAATTATTACAATCACCTCTAAAACAACATTAAATATGATTTTATTATTTATGATGTTATATTACTAACAGCAACAAAATATCCATATAGAAATATATAAGTACAGGCTTATTTTAACTGAGTACGTGGCGGCAAAGCCTTTAAACACTGTACTTACTGAAAAACTTAAATAGAAAAAAAAACATTTACTATTCTAAACTAAATTCTAAATATTCCTTATTATAATAACAATTACAAATTTTCTCTCCATATTTACGGTTTAAATACATATATATTTTTTCGACATTCGGTTCTCGAATACATAAGACACTAGTACTGAAGGCACTTACTTATCTATACCCTGAATTTGATTACATTTTTTCACTAGCCTATGCTGTACATCTCTTGGGTTCTGCCTAACCCATACTGTACCACATATCGCGGTATGAAGAATGTGACACCTAGATTCTCAATCGGATGAGTAGCTGCATAACATCGTGTATAATCGTAGAGCGACTTGTACAGACGCCAGCATATCCAGTTACCCCAATCTGTCAATTTTATTGATTTTCAACTTTATCACATAAGCATAAGGTTCTCTTTTAATTGGGGAAATTTGACAGATTGGGGTAGCTTGATATGCTGGCATCTGTACAAAACGCCCTTACCGCAACAGCAACAGTTCCAATAGCAACAGTCGTTGCTGGTCTGTATGTGTAAACTATCTATCCTTTTTTGTCAACAAATACTTAACTTTAATGAAAACTTAATTTTACTGTTTCTCCACCGAAACATGTTTGAGTGTTAAGCTACAGACCTTTACAGGCAGATTCAATTTAAGGCTTTTAATTTTAGATTTAAACATGATAATATCTTAACCTCCAAAATCTATACTGACCATTGGCAGAACATCGATTTTCGATTCCTGGTTAACAATGAAATATATGATTGCCCGAGCATAAGATTACAGCTTGCATTTAACAAAAAAGCTCAACGATAATAAATTTGACGGATTTCAAATCCTCCTAATACTATATACGTATTGACCGTGTTAATTAAAACTTAATAAAAATGAGCTTCTAATTTCGTGTCGTCTTGCTTGCAAAATATTACATTTAAATTATGTGCGAGCAAGATGGTATGAGGTCGAATACCCACTTTAGATTGTTGATATTGGTAACTTGTGGTACCTATATATTTTTTTCTAATAGTCGTTATAGAGACTAGGGTGGTTGTGTTGATTTTTCCACCTGAACACCCGATTATCTACCGTAGTTATAGTAGCTCTGCATCTGAAGGTACAATGTCGAGAACAGCGCCACGTTTTCTTCATATCTTTCGTGTATTTCAGATGATAAGAGTAGCCGCGATAGTGTAACAGCATGTTGCCTTTTCTGGAGACTATGTAACTCATCTGTTCATCTAAAATTAAAACGTAACACCATTATTCGAGAGTACAGATTTGTATCACATTTTAAAGTAAATTTTACTTACGTTTTAGAATATAATTCTGAACACCTCAGCGAAGGTATTATAAAACATCGAGTCTTATACTTTATTAAAAAATACCCAATATCACACTTAATGCTCTAAGCTGAATGAGGATACTTCCATTTCTTTGTCTTTGCGAAGGATACCCAGGTGAAGAAATTTACCCATGGAACTCGCATATAATATCCAGCCAAGTGATTTTTCTATGGGTGAAAGAATTTTCAATATTATTTAAGACTGGTTTTGAAATTATTCATTACAAACAAACAAACAAACATAAAAAAATAATATTAATAAATATTATTACTTTTATTATATTTTATATAATTAATTAGCGACCAGAACAAAGCGGGAGACAGAATTTGAATTGCAACTAGAGAAGCCAGCTGCAATTACTTGGCGACCGTCAATATAAAAGAAAACATGGATTTCTAATAATTATATGTTTTAATGTGATAAAAAAGTGATTATCGATACAAAATAATTACTACTAAATTCCTTATACAAATAATTATATCATAAAAGTCAAAATATTGTTAAATAAACCCACAAATCACATTAAAAATAACTACGTATATCAAGTATTTGATTTTCACTAATAAACAGCTACACATACGACTTATAACTAACTCATAATTATAAATGGGTCTTAGTATAATTATGACGGTGTTTAGTCCAAAAACCCATAAGTGACAAATGCGACAAACAGTCCATAAGCTTAACACTCTATACTGCCTCGCGATTTATAAACGCAGTAAAGAGCATGTGAACGACATGTTCTTTACGTCGTTAATAAATTGCGCGGTAGAGTTCTTTACTGCGTTTATAAATTGCGCGGCAGTATAGGTACAGGATTAATTGTAAAATACCAACAACCTCGCAGGACCAGATAGCTACCATCATAAGCAACAAATTTTGTTCCACAACTTTCGATAATTTGCTTGATTTTATGTTCGTACACACGGCTATTACATATCAAGCTATACATTTCCAATACAAGCTGACCTCTCATTGTTTGGAAATCCCATACAATGTGGGATCAGCTTATACTGGAAATGTATAGTTTCATATTTAGCCCTGTGTACAAAAATAAGTATTAATTTAATTTACATGATCAGATGGCTGGCCTATTCTTGGGTCAGAAGATCAACATTGCCATCCAGTGTGGCAATGCGGCCAGCCTTCTGGACACTTTTCACATACGCGATGCGGTGCGATGTCATTCGACGCATATCAGTGTAAATAGAGTTTCTGTAGTTTTTTCTAATTGTTAGGTTATATATTATAATTAGTTCCATTATTTTATTTTATTATTTAATTTCTCGCTTGAATGCTTATAACTGTAGTAACAGTTACACTCAAAAAGATTACGTTAAATATATACAGGGTGCAGCGGTAGCGAAAGATTTTAAGTTTCACCCATTTCTCTAGTCACCAATCTTCCGTGTAAAATCATTTCTTATGTTCGAACTCGTAGAACAAAAGTTACTGCTTATGGTGTTAGCTATTTGGTCCTGCGAGGTTGTTGGTGTTTTACAAGAAAATAAAAAGTAACCTTGTTATATTATATAATAGTTATAACATTAATTGCAAAGTAAAAGCATTAATTTTATTCCCTAATTGAACAGACGCCAGCACATCAAGCCACCCCAATCTCTTGCTTACGTGATGAAGTAGAAAATCTTTAAAAGAAATTTGACAGATTGGTGTAACTGGATGTGCTGGCGACTGTACTATTTTATCAATCTAGAAAATACATTTTTTATATGATAGCAAGACAAACGAGCAAGTCGGCCACCTGATAGTTAGTGATCACCGCCGCCAATGGACACTCGCAGCACTAGAGGAGTCCTAAGTGCGTTGCCAGCCTTTAATAAAAGAATAGCTTCGATTCTTGAAGGCTTCACCTTCTTCATTTCAAAAACTACTAGGATATAACTATAGGTCTATATAATAATAACTATAGGTCACAAAGTAATTTATTTTGTAATATTATTTCTAATACATTTTAGTGATATAGCATTATTCACAATGCAAGGCATAATTTTTTTTAATATTAAATGTTAGTTTTAGAGCATTATTAGCAACGCGAAGCGTAAATTATTTAATTCTTATATTAACCTATAATTTATCCATCCAAAGATACAAGTCAAATAATTATGAAATTTTTTTTATTCTTAAATTTTTCACCTCTTGATAGAAACACATTCAGGACTTTTTGTTTAGGTCCGAATAATATTACATTTCTCTTCTAAAACTAGAAATATATAATTTTAATTCTGACACCATTATACTGGGGAAGTCAATAATTTTATAACAAACCTAACACGAAGTTCATACCTCCTTCGTACCAAGTGGGCCTCGAAAGTGGAACGTACAGACGCCAGCACATCAAGCTACCCCAATATGTCAAATTTCCCCAATTGAAAGTGAACCTTCAAGTGCTCCCTTAAGTGATGAAGTTGAAAATCTATAAAAGAAATTTGATAGATTGGGGTAGCTGGACGTGCTGGCGTCTGTACAAATTATATGAAAAATATCAAATTGTCATAAAACGTTTTACGGCTACATGTCTTTACGTATATTTTTTTCAATAATATTAATGAGAAATTAGCGATATATTTTTTTTTAAGTATTTTTTTTAACCACTAGATTCGTTTGTATATCAAATATGAAATATAATAATTTAAAAAAATTGGAGCTGCTTTCAAGTTTAACGCCGTTAATAGTTAAATTGTCGCGACTAATTAAAATCTTGATAATATTTTAATATTCAGTAGCAGGAGGCAAAAGAAGTGTGCCAGAATCGTAATTGTAATCGTCTCAAGTGAATATATTTTGTCTCTGCCTACCCTTATATGAAACAAGCGTGAGTTATAGGTATAGTTAAACTAATATAGTATAAGAATTTATACTCGATAGGATTCGAGCCCTTTGTCTGCTTGTAAGTGCTAGCGCAGACTCCAATTGTGGTATCAGGTTTGTTCGAATACGTCTCACACAGGGTTTCTCAAACTTTTGGCGGTCACTGACCACTTTCACAATTTTAGCAATCCCACGGACCCCTGCCACAATTAATGCAATCCCACAGACCCTGTCGAAGAATATTATAGCAAAAGAAAACAAGTAATATATAATAAAAAAGCACTGATCGGTATTTTAATATTTCGTGATCTGACTGACACATTATCATATATTATGGACACGGGTCACGTTGGCAATTACAATTCAAGGCAAATCATCACCATTTAGTTTACCCAACAAGCCGGTACCTGATTTTCCAAGTTAGTGGCCTGCTATATTTAGTTCACATTTAAGTAATAGATATGTTAAGAGTTAACTATCTAACTGTGGATCCCTGATACCCATGCTATAGACCCCTAAAGGGTCCGTGGACCCCACTTTAAGAAACCCTGGTCTAAAGGGACGTATGATCTCAGTAATAGTTGCCAGTGAGCCAGTATGGTCCTGTGTTCGGTGGATGGTTATGTTCGTAATTAGCTTTAATAATCTCTTCCCCGACCAGGTATATGGTTGCTTTACATCCCTTCTTGCCCTGATGAGTTGAACATCTCCATCTAGTCTGTTGGTGACCAGCTTTCGTTTTCTTCAAATACTCGTTTTCCATAAAATATGCCATGTAATACGTATAACCAGCACACACAAGTATCTTCTTTCCCTTTCTGTTGTTGACGAATCTTATTTCTGGGTTAACTGCAAGAAAATAGGTTTAATTAGTAAGTTTAAGAAGTTCATTTAAGTTTCTTAAACGAAAAACCTACTGTTAATATTGGCGGTATCTACAATCATAATTAAAAATTCAATGATTATCTACGATTATTGATATGTATAACCGTTCAACGTTTCCTTAACTGATATGTCTAATTTAAGTGTTAGACTCTTTTGAACATTCCTTTTTGGGGCAAGATTTATTTCAAGGGCTTATATCAATAAAAAGGAAAATCTGGTTTAATGTACGCACGGCTACATATCAAGGTATACATTTCCAGTATAAGCTGATCTCGCGTTGTATAGGATTTCCTAACAATTAGAGGTCCGCTAATACTGGAAATTATAGCTTGATAAGTAGACGTGCGTACAACTTAAATATGAAACAAAAAAAATAATATGTTTTTAATATTAAATAACAAATTTATCAACAATAATATACAAAGAACGTCGAAGTAAGGATTCAGTCTAAGATTTTTGAAATTAAGTTTGATGACGATACACATAAATACACAACATACAAACAACATAGATACAATCTCATTCGTTTAAATACAATTTTTGAATCAAATTTGATCATTGATACACATAAGCCATCTGTAAATAATAAAATAAATAAATAAAATAAAAATAAAATTCTTTTATTTCAGACAAATTAGTCCATATGGAGATCACAATTGAATAATAAAAATAATGTCCCATGATATTATTATTATTGTTTAGAATCAAATTTGATCACGATACCCATAAATAAATAATATACAAGCAACATAATGAAAGGTCACTGAAACTTTTAAGGCTTCTGCACGTCAGCAAGATTGCTTTTAATTATGTTAGGAATATTGCTTTATCAATTAATATTGAAAAGAAATTAAATAATAAAAAAACTTTAAAAGTGACAAAAACTACATATTTAAATTGTTTGGATTAGTCGTGCATTTTATTAACAATAAGTTTTTAATAACCAAATTTGCACCGATCATTGACGGTTATATTCATAATTTATTTTCACAATATTTGCTTTTGCTATCATAAATATTGTAGCTGTACATCTTGCCTTCTTTAATTCTGTAGTAGGTTATGTATAAAAAAAAATATTAATGTTATAAACCTTTATTAACAACAAAAAACGTCAAAGTTAAATTAATATTTTTAATCACATATATAATAAAGAAATAATTATAAAACAAAGTTAATAAACATAGTTTTGGATTAATTAGCGCCAAATGATTTTTTATTAAGTTGTTATCATTTTGATATTATTGTTAATAATATCTTAACGCGGTGGTTAAGCAATAATGATTTTAAAAAGATTAACAATACAATTTCAAACAAAGACAAAATATAGACACGTAAGTACACTTTTCATAACCGAGTCCACACCGACGGTTGATGATTATGTTCATAATTTATTTTCACAATTTCATCCGCAACCATGACTACTGTAGCCTTACAGCCTGTCTTCCTCTGGTGAGTGGAACACCTCCAACTTGAGCGATCGTTTGAGCAATAGTCCAAATAGTACGTGAAACCAGCAAACGCAAGAATCTTTCTCCCTTTTTTAGATGTTATGAACCTCGGATAACCTGTGGAAATGTACTTATATTATATAAAAAAATACTTTATACAAGTAGACTGAGTTAAGAAATAGTATCAGCCCTCGACCTTTCCCGCTCGGGACTGCGGTGGCAGTACGAGAAGTGTCCTCTACTGCCGGCAGGTGTCAGGCAGCTCGGGGAAGACAGCGATCTGTTTTGGCGCAGTCGCTGTGCCGCCGGTTGGCAGGAGCCGGTAAGCAGGGACCTGCAATTCTCCTCCCAGGACGTGAGTCCAACACAAAAATGTGCTTCGGTCCTTCTTGTTGCGATATTAATATTAAAAGCATTGTATGGGCTGAACGTGTGCAACACACATTTTTATTTTGCTACTTGCATCGGCAACATTAATTAAATATGTAAACAATAAAAAAGTTTCCCTCATAGATTCAAGTCTGGATGGACATTATGTACATGAATTGCGAATTTGTAAAGCCCTCCACGACGTAAAGATATATGTATTTCCGTAGCGCTGGCGTCGTCATTTTAAGTCAATCAATTGTATCTTTCCTGAATAGCCTGCGGAAATCTTCACGGCATTAAAGTCAACGACAGTGGATATAGGTTGATTTTAACAGCGTCTCTATCATGAAAGGCATAAGAGTGACTCTCTTAATGCAACTGTATCCACGTAGCGTCGACTTTACCATTACGTCTAGAGGCGATATTTATTAAAATAAAGATTAGACACATACTTTATTGTACACCAATTACATCAAATACAAGATTCAATGGATTATTAAAAAAGTACAGGCGGTAATATCACTAACAGAAATCGTTTCGACACAAGATTCACTTGGACTAGAGGCTACATGAGATCTAGATTAAGTGTAGTATGAGTTGTAAGGAGTACACAAAGGAGATAGTATATTCACTGACTATTAGTAGAATACTACAACACTTACTTAAATATAAACACACATATTATTTATATTTTAACTTAAGCTCGCTTCTTAAGGTCGCCATGTCATACCGGATCGGAAATACCTCCGCAGGTAATTGATTCCACAGAGCGGTAGTGCGCGGTAAAAAGGTTCTGCAAACCTACGGTGGTAGACGACCATTTATGCAGGTAAAGTATAGGTATTCCTACACTTAGTATCCAAACACTTTGTAAAATCCTACCATCCTACTATTACTGGCCTGTTGGTATAGTGGGATAGTTGGAGCCGCTCAGAAATTAAACCACTTTGCCGGTCATACGTTTTGATTGACTGACCGCGTGCCTAGGTGCTTACCTCGCAAATCACTTACGGATCGATAAGTGCAAGTGGCTATTTATTTTTATTTGGTTCTCCAACAATTGTTTACACCAATAGTACTCAAAAGAACAAGTATATGATACAAGTAGCAGTGAAACATTTACTTAGAGTTAAACACCACACCATTTTTTTGTATTTTTTTTCTTTTGTAATCCCTGAGACGGGTACCTTACAAACATATAATAGACGGACACACATTACATCTATCCCCAATCATTCCCAATTACCACCATTCTTTCCAAAAAAAAAACAGTGAAACTGTTGGTTCTTCTGAAACGTACGGTGGTAGTATCCAAACACTTAATAAAATCCTACTAACCTACTAATACTGGCCAGTTGGTCTAGCTACTGGTTGGTAGACCACCCCACCTAGGATAAATCTCAAATCTTTGGGTGATGAGCACGATTATTTGGTCTGTGTCTGGGTGTAATTTATCTATAAATAGCTGTGCCTAATTTTACCCGCATTAAACTTTATAAATTATAGCCTATGTGTTATTCGGATATATAAACTACATTACTACAAAGTTTCATAAAAAAAGGTCCGTTCGACGGTTTTTGCGTGAAGAAGTAATAAACATACAATATATATTATTAAGGCGAAAGGCCTTAATAATATTAGTAAGATATGAATGTATTTAGAAATATATAAGTATGTTTGTCACCTGTTTGGTTGCCATAGATAAGGCTCTACATAGTTTGGTATCAGATGTCGATAACATTGTCGTTTGGTTCTTGATACAAAAATATTTACTTTTTATATTATAATAATTGTGACTAAACGGGTTGACATGAAATATGGAATAACCTGAATTACCCCCCGTGGTATATCCACTGCTAGTATTACAAATGTGTCTGTTTGCATGTTTAGATTTTTGGGGGTGTGTATGTTACTCTATCACGCCAAAACTTCTGAACGGGTATTACGTATTAAATTTGGCATACATAGTTACTTCAATTTACACTTAAAATACTTTTGTTCCGGAAAAATGGAATTTATAGCGATATCAAATAATTACAACGAAATATAGAACCCACGGAGAGATCAAGCGCTTTATAGACATCTTTAAGTGCCCTAGGTCTAGACATTTATTTGTCAGAATTATCGCAACAAACACATCACAAATATAGCAACATCTTTTAGGCGGATATGAACCCAAGACCTCACTTTCTGAGGTGGAAAATGCTACCGCTAGACTAACGAAGGAGTCAAATGTATACCTAATAATAAATACATATTTTGATTCGTATGTCAAATACAATTGAGATCAATACAACTTACAACGACAATAGTTAAAATAGTATAAAAGTATAGCGAATACTTATATTAATATTTGATTCGGATGTGTATATAATTGAGATCAATGGAACATACAAGAACAAGAGTTAAAATACATAGTATACTTAAAAGAGGCAACTTGCCACTCGCACATAGTTCACACAAACGAGTTTCGTATACACAGTGCTTTAAAAGGTACAATAGGTAAGGAAAGATATAGATATAATTGATACAGCATGGTGCTATTATAAATACCTACATCGCGAAGGAAAACTAGAGGAATAAATAAAATAACTTGCCTTAAATCAAATTAAAGAGAAAGTGGAAATCGGGTGGTATCAAGAAGTCAAAGCGCTTGCCAAAATTAGAAGGGAATATAGGAAACTCTACCTAGCTCTTAAATCAGATAGAAAGGGCATTTTTTGTTAATACCGCAGAGTAAGCAATGAAACATATGACCCACATGATGGTAAAAGGTCGTTTAAAGATAGTAAAATGTTCCTAGCACGGGTGTGAGTATGGTCGGCAGTTCTTGTTGAGAAGCTCCACACACATAACATCTGCTTAGCGCTACCGGTGAAGGCTTTCTTTTTTATCTCGCTTTGGAAGAATATTTTTGTTATAGACAGTCATACATACAAAGACGCCTATTTCCCAGAGAGGTCGGCAGAGACACCAGATTTCCATTTGTCACGATCTTTGCACAGCTCTTTTGCCTCGTTTACTATCATTATATTCTTCATACATACTAGCCGGTTTAGGGTACTTCTGAACTGGCCTTTTTTGAAAACGTCTCCGATTTGGTCGGCGAATGTTCTACGAGGTCTTCCCCTACCGGTCGTAGGTACCATGCACAAAGGCCAGGTATACTTCTTCTGTGTTTTTCTTTTTTATAGACCACAGTAAATAATAGTAGCTCAATAATATGACATGGAATGCAATATTAATCTTACAAGATAATCGAAGCACATACATATATAGATAGTGCACATAATAATTTAATATCCTTTAAAATAACCAAATGTTAGAGCGAGATAGATGACTGAAGCCTTTTTTGGAGCCCTTTCTGTTCTCGATGTCGTACTTGTGTGCGAGTGGCAATGTTTTCTCATCGTTAATCCTTAAATCTAAATCTTATTATAAACATTGAAACATCCAATTTATTTTAATATTAATTACCGTTTTAAATCTACCGACGTCAACATTTATTTCTTCGTTATAGTATTCATATCGCGATTCAACCACTGTTGTCTTAGGGCAACAAGCGGGACCGACAGCATATCGTGCCCTCCGGGGCCCTTCGGAGCCGCTCAGAAATTAAACCACATTGACGGTCACACGGTTTGATTCATGAACCGCGTGCCTAGGTGCTTACCTCGCAAATCAATTACGGATCGGTAAGTGCAAGTGGCTATTTATTTTTATTTGGTTCTACATCAATTGTTACACCAATAGTACTCATAAGAACAAGTATATGATACAAGCAGCAGTGAAACATTTACTTAGAGTTAAACACCACACCAATTTTTTTGTATTTTTCTTTTCTCATCCCTGTGTGACGCGGGATACCTTACAAACACATAATAGACGGACACAAATTACATCTATTCCCCAATCATTCCAAATTACCACCATTGGTTCCAAAAAATCTGTGAAACTTTCCGTAACTTTGGAATAATTCACAATTGCACTCTTTTTTAAATTTCTAGATTTACCTAGACAGAATAATTATAAAAAAAATCATTTCATGTAACATTGTTTAAGAGGTATACCTAATTATTCAGTATAATTAATTAGTGACATGTATGTTAGCGCTAGAAAGAGAAAGAGTATCTACTAGAATAATCTCATATTGCATTCTACCCATCTCCACAAAATAAGTAACTCTTTTATGGGGCAATGTATAAGATTCTATAACAAACTTCCCAATGATATTTGAAAATTGTCTACAATAAATTTAAAAGAATTATTAAAGCCAAATTTCTGATTATTTAAGTGACAAAAGTGCTTGGGATTGAGTTGTTCTGAGTCAACACACATGATTGTAATTAATCTTAAGTACCTATATTTTATTTTAAAAAGGATTCCTACTGAGTTTTCTGGCAGTGTTTTTCACTTGCTGCTGCGTCATGCAAAATGAATTTTTACGGAATAAATGATTTTCGACTTTAACTATATAGTTAGAAAAATTGTTATTGTTTTACTACAATAATATTATTTCCTAAAACTAAATGAAACCTTGAGACAAGACTAGAATAAAATGCATCTAAACTAACATTCATACAATGTTATTTAACATAGTTTATAGTAATACTAATATTACTTCCTATAACTAAATGAGCTTGCCTTGAGATAGGACTAGAGTATAATGTATATAAACTAACATCAATTTAATTTTATTAAATTAATTTAAAGCAATATTAATATTACTTCCCAATGAGCTTACCTTGAGACAAGACTGGAATGAAATGCATTTAAACTAACATTAATACAATGTTATTTAAAATATTTTATAGTAATATTACTTCCTAAAACTAAATGAGCTTACCTTAAGATAAGACTAGAATAAAAAGGATGTAAACTAACATGAATACATGTTCTATAAATTACTTATGTTATTTTATTTAAATTAGTTTATAGTAATATTAATATTACTTTCCATATCTAAATGAGCTTGCCTTGAGACAAGATTAGAATAAAAAGGATGTAAACTAACATGAATACATGTTATATAAATTACTTACGTTATGTTATTTAAATTAGTTTATAGTAATATTACTTCCTAAAACTAAATGATCTTACATTGAAATAAGACTAGAATAAAATTGATGTAAAATAACATGAATACATGTTCTATAAATTACTAATGTTATTTTATTTAAATTAGTTTATAGTAATATTTATATTACTTTCCATATCTAAATGAGCTCGCCTTGAGATAAGACTAGAATAAAATGGATGTGAACTAACATTAATACAATGCTTTTAAATTAACATAAATACATGTTACATAAATTAGTAGTGTTATGTTATTTAAATTAGTTTATAGTTATATTAAAATTACTAAATGAGCTTACCTTGAGACACGACTAGAATAAAATGGATGTAAACTGACATTAATTCAATGTTTTTTTTTTATATATTAATTAATAGTAATATTATTTTCTTAAACTAAATAAGCTTAGTTTGAGACAAGTATTTATATCTAAACAGCTCTCAACGGCTGGCTAAAATGTGTTCTCTTTCTAAACAGATCTATTGACTTACTTTGTTCTTGAATGTTTCGTGAACCGATGTATCACCAGCTGTATATTTAAATGGAAAGATTGTCTAACACTAAAACCTTATACCACTCTAATTCTAATACTAAAGCATCTTAGTTTCTATACACACGTTTCGGAAACGACAGCTTGGGGAATGTTACTTCAAATTAGTAATATAAAAGCTTAACTGCGAGTGAATCCATGCGCTCAACTAGTCTAAATCAGTATCAGTTGACTCAGTTGTTCCAGTAGTATTAGTTGAGGCAATGATATCATTTGATTCAGCAGTATAATTTGGTTCAGTTGTGTAACTTGGGTCGGTAGTATAATCTGGTTCAGTAGTATAATTTGTTTCAGTAGTAAAATTTGGTTCATGAGTATAATTTGGTTCAGTAGTATAATTTGGTTCGGTAATGTAATTTGGTAAAGTAGTGTAATTTGGTTCAATAGTAAAATCTGATTCAGTAGTATAATTTGATTCAGTAGTGTAATTTGGTTCAATAGTAAAATTTGGTTCAGTAGTACAGTTTGGTTCAGTAGTATAATTTAATTCAATAGTATAAAGTGGTAGAGTATAACTTAACGCTTAACTGCGAGTGAATCCATGCGCTCAACTAGTCTAAATCAGTATCAGTTGACTCAGTTGTTCCAGTAGTATTAGTTGAGGCAATGATATCATTTGATTCAGCAGTATAATTTGGTTCAGTTGTGTAACTTGGGTCGGTAGTATAATCTGGTTCAGTAGTATAATTTGTTTCAGTAGTAAAATTTGGTTCATGAGTATAATTTGGTTCAGTAGTATAATTTGGTTCGGTAATGTAATTTGGTAAAGTAGTGTAATTTGGTTCAATAGTAAAATCTGATTCAGTAGTATAATTTGATTCAGTAGTGTAATTTGGTTCAATAGTAAAATTTGGTTCAGTAGTACAGTTTGGTTCAGTAGTATAATTTAATTCAATAGTATAAAGTGGTAGAGTATAATTTGGATCATTAGTAAAATTTGAATCGGTAGTAAAATTTGGATCAGTAGTATAAATTAGTTCAGTAGTATAATTTGGTTCAGAAGTATAACTTGGTTCACTAATATCATTTGGTTCAGTAGTATAATTTGGCTCTGTAGTATAAATTATTTCAGTAGTATAATTTGGTTCCGTAGTATAATTTGTATCAGAAGTATAATTTGGTTCACTGATATCATTTGGTTCAGTAATATAATTTGCTTTAATTGTATAGTTATCTTCAGTAGTATAATTTGGTTCAATAGTATCAGCCAAGTTAATCGCATCATTTGGTGCAATAGTATCATTTGGTTTTATAGTAAAATTTGATTCAGTAGTGCAAATTGGGGCATTATTATAATTTGGTTCAGTTGTATAATTTGCTTTAATAATGTAATTTTCTTCATTAGTATAATTTACTTCAGATGTATAATTTGGCTCAGTAGTATAATTTGGGTCAGTAGTATCAGTTAAGCCAATATTATCTATTGGTTCAGTGGTATTATTTGATTCAGTAGTATCATTTGGTTCATTATAATCATTTGGTTCAGTAATATCATTTGGTTCAGTAGTATCATTTAGTTCAGTAATATCATTTGGTTCAGGAGTATCAATTGGTTCAGTAGTCTCAGTTAGTTCAGTACAATCATTTTGTTTAGTAGTAACAATTTCTTTAGTAGTACAATTTGATTTAATAGAATCGTTTGTTACATTCATATCATTTGGTTTAGAAGTATTATTTGGTTTAGTGTTATCATTTGGTTGCGTGTTATAATTTGGTTTGGAAGTATCATTTGGTTTGATACTATAATTTGGTTCGGCAGTATCAAAAGAGTCAATAGAATCATCTGAGTCAGAAGTATCAAATGTTTCAGTGATATCAATTGTTTCAAAAGTGTGCTTCGGTTTAGGAGAATCCTGTGGCACATCGGTCTCTTTTGGTTCATGATTGTGCTCGTGATGTATCTCCATGGTGTCATCTCCTATCAAAGTTATAGTTGCTTTGCATCCTGTTCTTCTATTATGTGTCGAACATCTCCAGGTTTTGCGTGTTTTGGAGGAGTAACCCAAATGGTAAGTGTAACCAGCATACACAAGTAATTTCCTCCCTCTCGCCGACCGCACATATTGTAATTCTGTAAAGAATACAGGGTATTGATTAGTAAAAATAATAAATAAAAATTACTTGACATATACGGCCAACACATAAAAATATCTGGAAAAGATTTTGAAACCTCCTGCTTTTAAGTTCGTTAAAAAGACATCAACTACTTTCACAGAAGTATTGTTTTGTTGTACTTAAAAACAAGAGCCAATAAAAACCAATTTAATATAAATTTTATTTAGTTTACAAAAACCTCATCAAATAAAAATATAATGAACTAGTCTCAAAGTATAATAAACATTGTTTTTAACTTAGTTAATACAATCCTTTACGATTTCTTTCTATTCAAACAATATGCAATATAGATAATCTTATTCTAAATAAAGTAAGCCATTTTAATCATATTAAAACTGCGAGTACCTACATTGCACAAATTATGTAAAACAAATTAAAAAAATTACTATTTAGCAGTTGTTTTCTATTCTTAGTCATCTAGAACCATCATCATTACCTGTGTTAGAACATGGTACCGCTAGATCAATGAGACATCAATATATATATATGTTTTTAATTAAAATAATATTATTATATTAGGTATATAAAAATAAAATTTTTCATTATAACATTCTATAAATAGATACAAATTAACATTTTTCATTAGATAGTATTTACATACTTAGCATACCTGTCTAGCTACTAGGCTCAGTAATATGATTAGTACCAGACAAAATCACTAGAACGCTGAAATAAAGATATTCTACTAATATTATAAATGTTACAGTTCGTTTGTTCCGTGTGGGAAGGGTCTGTTGCTCACAACTTAGAGTTACCCGAGTATATATTAAATGCGTACTTAACATCAAATCATGGATAAACTGTGTAAAATATAATATGTGTCACACATTACGAATACACTTGTTAAACAATGCATCTGGTTTTCGTTGGCTCTCTGTAGTAAGGATAGCGAAGTAATAATCATCATCATCATGACAGTCTCAAGCCGTCCACAGCTGGTCAAAGGTCTCTTCAATATATTAGGTTCATTTATTTACATACATAGACTCACGCCTGTCTACCAGAGGGGTAGGCAGAGACAACGGACTTCCATTTGTCACGATCCTTGCACACCTCTTTCGCTTCGTTATCTTTCATTTATTTGGGGCGCCTATTCTCGAATTTTACTCCTCCGACGGGAAGAGATAGAGTTGAGACTTTCGTCGACGTCATCACGTAGCACGCAACATACACACATTTGTCGGTCACCGTAGCCTAGTTGGTAGTGCTCCTGCCTACGAAGCTGGTGGTCCTGGGTTCGAATCTCGGTGAGTGTAAATATTTGTGTTATGAGCACGAATATTTGTTTCTGAGTCATGGATGTTTTCTATGTATAAGTATTTATCTATCTATGTAAGTATGTATATCGTCACCTGGTACCCATAGTACAAGCTTTGCTTAGTTTGGGGCTAGGATGATCTGTGTGACATTGTCCCTAGATATTATTATTATTTATTGATAATATTTAGTATTAACACCATGAAAAAATAAACTATAATAATATAGCTACAGAGCATTTCCCATTATCGAGTAACTGATGGTTGATGATTATGACCACAATTCATTTTCATAATCTCATTTCCAAACATAACTATTTTTGCTTTACAGCCTGTTCTGCTCAGATGCGTTGAGCATCTCCAACTGGACCGATCGTTTGCTGAATAGTCCATATAGTACGTGTAACCGAAATACACAAGTATCTTTCTGCCTTTTCTAGACATAATAAATCTTGGACCTGTAAGGAAATAAAATGTATTTATTTTTGTCCGTTTTATTAAAACTAATAAAAAGTAAAGAACGGGTGCAACGTTTAGTATTTATTTTAAAGCTATTACTTAAAAATAAGACCACAGGTTTCTTATTAAATATAACAAATTATATAATAGACTTACAATATTCGCCCCCGTTTTTTGATCTAAAATATATCTTTTTAATTTAATATATCTTTAATATATCTTTTTATCTTAATCTATACAAATAAATAAAATTGGAGTGTCTGTTTGTAATATTGAAATAACCGGTTTTTACAACATAAATATAAATATATATACGGTACATATACCAAAATAACATTTTTTACAATTTTTGTCTGTCTGTCTGTCTGTTTGTTCCGGCTAATCTCTGTAACGGCTGGACCGATTTTGACGGGACTTTTATTGGCAGGTAGCTGATGTAATAAGGAGTAACTAAGGCTACTTTTATTTTAGAAAAAGTCATTTTTTTTACAAAAAAAAACAAAATAAACTAATTAACACGCGGACGAAGTCGCGGGCACAGCTAGTAAGTAATATACGCGTCATTTAGACCTGTGTGGTCTAGATTACACCATTAATTTGGTGTCTAAACATTGTACATAAGGCCATATTCTCAAAATACACTTCGCTCTTGGCTTTTCTATGTACAGACGCTAGCACTTCCAGCTACCCCAATCTGTCAAATTTCTTTTATATATTTTCAACTTTATCACAAAAGCATAAGGTTCACTTTCAATTGGGGAAATTTGACAGATGAGGTAGCTTGATGTGCTGGCGTCTAAACATAAATTTCAATTTTTTTTGATAAAATTGATGAGCCAGGGATTCTTTTTAGCTGGATGCAGGCAGCGCAGGACTGGCTATTGTGGAGATCCTTGGGGGAGGCCTTTGTCCAGCAGTGGACGTCTTCCGGCTGATATGACGATGATGATTCAGTCAGAGTGGAGAACAGGTGAGTGTTCGGGCGAGTAAATCACCAAAATTGAATGAAGCGCGAATCGATCACATAAATTACAAGAACGCCAGTCCCCATACCTCGTCCCTCTTCACGCCTATTCATGGCGCCGAGCACTAAAATTAGAGGCAAAGTTTCCGCTTTTCTTATGAAACATAGCAGTGCCCGCGGACTTCGTTCCGCGTTTATAAATATTTTTGTCCCTGCCCATTTGTCCCGCAACTTGGATTACATTATTCAAGTTTAAGTAAAGATGCGTTATTAATTTTATACACTCCACAATAACGTAGCTTTCTATTGGTGAAATAATTTTGAAAATCGGTTCAGTAGATCCAGATATTACCCCTTACAACGTCACAAAGCCACAACCTCACTAACTCACAAATGTTACCTCTTTATAATATTAGTATAGATCTCGAGTGAAATGGCTTAATTTCCCGTACATGGTCTAGCATTAATCACGCGTCTTCCCTTACTGGACAATGATTGTGCTGACGAATGAGTTTCATGATTTCTAAATCTATCAATTTTATTGACGCTTTGCAACCCTTTCTTCCCTGATGTGTTGAACATCTCCAGCTGGTATGTTCTTGTCCATTTCCTTTTTTCGTACAGTAATCCATAAAGTATGTATAGCCAGCGTGTAAAAGCATTTTCTTTCCCTTCTTAGAAGATATAAATTTAATTGTAGTATTATCTGTAAATAAATAATAGAGTCCTAATTCAACTATATTATTTTTATATGTAACCTAGCTAAAAGATTTCTTACGAAATAAAATAAAAAAACTACATCAAATAGTAATTGATATTATATATTTAATAATAGACACTGCCCCCGATTCCATGTAATACCAACTAAACTAATTTTAATATCAATAAGAACTATGTTTGAAAGAGATCTTTCAAACATAGTTCTTATGAAAAGGACAGGACAACTTTAGTTGTGTTTTAATAATACTGAGGTACGCACATACGAACAAATTTGTTGCGTTGCATGATACACAACAACTATGTTCGCACGGAGTGGCACATAACGAACTTATGTTCAGCAAACATGTTTTTTTTTTTTTAACGTGACGCGTGCAGTTAGCCTCTCGGCTTTTACTGCTTCACCGGACAGTAGGGGTGAGCGTGGGCTCTAACCGGCCTAGCAAATATAAACTACAAACTAAGTACCCGCGCCGGAGGGCGCCCCCTGTGGGGCTCGAACCTCGGCTCTGGGCGGATACTGACGGGGACAGGGCGAGAGATCATGGTTTTTAGGGAGTTTAGTGCAACTTTCGCTCTACGTTAATGACATGACGCGGCCCCCCGTCCGCGTTGAGGGGGGCTTTTTATCGGTACGATATGCAAACTAAGGGTCATGGAGGACGCTGGTGGTCGCGACGCGTTCGCGGTCGTACTCGCATCCGGCGAGTACGAAATATCGGTTGTGCAGTGTTGCGAGAGTCTCTAATCGATTTGATGTGCTCAAGGTAAACGGTGGTCTCGTCGTCCGGTTCGTCTAGGACGTGCTTCGGACGACGGTAGCAAACATGTTTGCGGCGACCCTATTTATATGTTCCGTATGGACGGCGTTCGAATAGCTTCAATACATTTTACGTAAAAAACAAAATGTTACAGGTGGCGCCGCCATGGCTATTGAGAATTGAGATCTAAGAGTTCACGACTGTTGTGCGCGAACTCTATTCGAACTATGTTCGCGTTCATGTTCAAATATGCCGTCCATATGTACAAACCAAATGTTCATGTTTGATGTTTGTGTTCACTATGTTTGTGTTCGTACGTACGTACACGGCTTTAGGAAATGTGGACTTAATTATATTGTTCGATTCATTTCTATGTATGCCCTGTTCTGTTCTTACGAGGTATATTAGAGATTGAGTGAGATGTAATGACATTTAAATTAGCTTATTGGTGTTAACATCAAAATCGCGAGCACTATCATCTTATCAATTGACTACTGGTATGTGATTATGCATAAAGTTGATCTTTATAATTTCATTTCCAACCAAGTTAATGGTGGCTTTACAGCCAGTCTTTTTCTGATGTGTTGAACATCGCCAAGTGGTGTGATCGAGACCAGATTTATTTGAGTAATAGTCCATGAAATACGTGTAACCTCCGTAGACAAGTATTTTTTTCCCAGTCACGGAACTTCTGGACGAAATAAATTGTAATTGTGTGTTGGTACCTTAAAAAAAAGATATATTTTATGTAAGTAAGTAGTATTCATTTTTTAATTGGATCAAATCCCGTGTTCATGCCCGCTTGAGTATGTTTCGCCGGACCGTCTCAACTGTGTCGTGTTGAAACCGGTTGTAGATGAACCCACTGAGTTTGTTTCGCTGGGTCTTCTCAGTTGGGGCGCATTGGATCCGGTGGTAGCATTAAAGCGCGACCGTCGTTATTAACACAAGGTCCGTCATAATAATAATACCTTAATATAGACAAAACCATTGACAATATGTAGTAAAAATATTAGACTTAAACTAGATAATTAAACATAATCTCTTGACAATAACTTGATACGAGCTAGCTAAGTATTAATGCTATAATAAAATAAATTTTATAAATGTTTTCATACAATGTGTACCTACCTAAATATCTATGTTACTAGAAATAATAATGTATACAACTATCTTACTACAAACATGTTCTGACTGTTTACAGGCGCTTTTTTGAAGTCTGCGTGAATAAAAACCTTTTTTATTTTATTTTATAACAGAACATTTTGGCCAAGTTTGATGATTAAATTAACTTCCCAGAAGAGAATAATGACTAGCTGATGGATTGTTACGGGACATTGTTGGTATTTATTATTATTTCTAAATGATACGTTTTTTGACATTTTTTCTTTTTTATGGACACTGTATTGTGCATGATATTTGAAATTTTTTGTATGCCTACTTGTATAACATGGAATGAACTATTGCTATGTATGTAACAAACTGTAATACCATTGTTCACAAAATAAATTAATTTGAATTTGACGTCAATACATTTTTAATTGGAAACTTCTTTAAGCGCATTGAGAACTTTTCGGTTGAACAGAAATCATGGAACTCGCCACATCGTGACGTCATGCTTCCCATGGCCTATGTGTATACTGTGTACTTTTTGGGTGAACAAAAAGCGTGATACTCGCGTCAATGTCACGTAACGCTCCCATGAACTATAAGCATTCCTAAAAAGTCTGATGTCTTGACAAAAACGGGTTCAACAGCATTCTGTTCCAATTCTTATATTCATATTCATTTATTGGTAACATTAGAATTATGTTACACATCAAGATCCATATATTATAATAAAATTAAATAACAAAGAATTACAAAGAATTAAATAACAAAGTAGTTAGTAACTTATATGTAAAGGTACTCCACGTAATCCGGGCCCGATATTTTGGGATACCATACATGAATAAATCACACGTGGATTACGACACAACAATTAACGTAATTAGAATCTTGAACATATACGTTTGATAGTCTAGCTGGATTAGATACTTAGGTACTGTGGGGAGTAAATCACTATCTTCTATCTATAAATATAAAAAAAATGTGAGCCGTCACGGGACGCCTGGCAGATGTGAAACATCGACATTATTTTGTAAAAGTAATATGCAGAAAAGAACATATTGTGATAGGAACTAAATATGTCATAATGATAAAATAAAAAGTCGATTGCGCATGGCAACGCGTCGCCATACCGTACACACTACTATCGTACAGCGTGGCGACGCGTCGCCACGGCATGTGTCGCCACGCCAGAAATCTGTTTTACGTGCGGCTGTGCGTGTGTTTCACATCAAAAATGAATGTTTGTCTGTATGTCATTTATAGAATCGTAATATGCATTTGGTCATGTGATCAACTTCAGCAGTGTTGTGCATGAGCCCGCGAAGGTCTGAGTTGGTACGACCAATCTTCGACAGATGGCGCCCTTATAATTCCAAACACGAAGTTGCCATAGCAACGCTCGCAGGGTACATATAGTATATTATAATAAAAATTGCCTTCAAAAAAACTAATTATATTTGTTGTCTGTGAAATAAACAATATCCTTACATAATTTTTTTTAATTATTTAATTTATAAGTTTGTCCGTCCAATTCTTTTTTGGTTTATGATTATGTTCAGTCTTAGCTTGTATAATCGAATCATTTAAAGTAAATAGCGCTGCTTTGCACCCCTTTCGGCTGTCTGTAGCACATAACCATCTCACTTTGTTAGTGGCGTAAGTTTCTTTACGGTAAAAGCTATACCCCGAATATAACAGCATCGTATTCCCTCGCTTCGAGAAAACAAATCGAGCTTCTGTAAAAACAGAAAAAATAAAACAATTAAGTTTAACATTCTAAAAAAAAGACATAATCTTGCAAGTTTGCGAAGTTGTATAAAAAAACTAACATTTTACAAAAAAGGTTAAGGTAACTCAACATTCCAAGAGAATAAGAAAACAATAAAATTACACCACTATTTTTAGAGAAAATCAACGATAGTATATACTCCAATATTCTAAGAGAAATAATAATAGATAGATAGACTTCACTTGATTGCACTTAAAACACAATACATGGCTTAAAAATAAGCAAATACAGGTACAATCTACGGTCTTATCGCCTTGTAGCAATTTCTTTCAGACAACCGTTGGTAAAGGAAAAAAGAAAGGAAGAAGGCGGTAGTTGTAAGAGTACTATAGTGTCAGTCAAATGTTTGAAGTTGTGTTAAGTATAATATCACACAATTTAAAAAAATTTACAGACACTATTTACTACAATACTGTACAATTTACATAAACATACTTATATTTTAAATACCAAATGTTTACCCCAACATTCCAATAAATTAAAAGCAGTTACGTATTAAATTATAGTAACATTCTAAGAGGAAAAAGCCCGAGTATATCTTTCTAAATGTATTACAAAGTTGCTGTCTGCAATGTATTCACCGACTTCAAAAAAAATATATCAACTATGATTCAAACGGGAAAGTATGCTGAGAAAATTTAATATAATTATATAATTTTACAGTTTAATAAGTCGAAAACTGGGTTTTGAGCTGTATTTCGGTAATTACAGATACCACAGGTAACAATAAGTAGATTTCAAAACCCCTACGGTTTTGAAATCTACTTATTGTTACCTGCTTAAAAGATTGTGAGGGATAAATTAAAGAAAAAGTCGCTTAAAATACTTTGTTTTTATTTAAGTAAATAAATCAAAACATACAACGGTACAGACGCCGTACACCCAGCTACCCCAATCTGTCAAATTTCTTTTATAGATTTTCAACTTTATCACATAAGCATATGGTTCACTTTTAATTGTTTGATTAGCTTGATGTGCTGGCGTCTGTACATATGTATATTTAGTATTCCGCTATTGAGTTATCACGTTATAAATATTATTATTTATTCATTTAGTTTTCAATAAAACTAGAGTGAATTGTTTTACGTATAAAAGGAAATAATACATTTAGAAATTATATAACAGGAGACGACTCATGCATATCATGGGAATAATGTTGGGAAAACATTTTACCATTATATAATTTTCATGTTAAAAAAAACTGTTAAAAATTCCAAAAATAAATGTGTTATAATTTTATAAATAAATTAATTAAGACTTTTAATTATCTTGATGTGAATGTGATTATTTTATCATGGGACATACTAATGCTCCATGTTAAGTTAGCCAAATTTTGTTTCGTACCAAATATACCAACAAAACAAAGTATAGTAATAAAAATACTCTTTATTATACACAAGAAAAGGAAGTACACAGGAATTGAAACTAGATGTATAAGTACAAAGGACTTATCGCTGCTGCAATTTCGGTTGCATACCCAGGTCGCATACCCTCGAGGTATGCGACTTGGGTATGCAATATCCTTTGAAACCAAAAACAAGGTAGCGACAGCGATAAAATTGTAATCTTTCAATTAATTATATAGGGCATTAATATGCTCCACGTTTAACACATTAATAAAGCTTGTTATTATCCCGAGCCATATATCCCAATATGAATACCGTCTGGCTATGGTACGGGCCATTTAGCGTGGTTTGTAAATGCTTGCCTTTCACGCCGCAGTTCGTGGGTCGATTCCCATCCGGGACGGATATTTGTATGCATGAACATGTCTGTTTTTCCTGAGTCTGAGTGTAATTATCTATATAAGTATGTATTTACAAAATCATACCAGTTATCTGGTATATTACATATACTATTCCATAGTACAGACACCGGCATATCCAGCTACCCCATCCTGTCAAATTTCTTTTATAGATTTTCAACTTTATCACAGAAGGATAAGGTTAACTATCAATTGGGGAAATTTGACAGTTTGGGGTAGCTTGATGTGCTGGCGTCTGTACTAGCTGTTACTTTGGGATCAAATAATGACCCAGAATATTATATTATTATAGCTTCCCAGAATTAAATTTTTGGTGATCATCAAACAAACAATATCTAACTAAACTTTCTCCAACCAATTTACTTTGGGCATATGATTGTGTTCAGGATTGGCTATTATGACCTCATCATTTAACGTAAAAACAGCTGCTCTGCATCCTTTGCTGTTGTCAGTGGAACATAACCATCGTACTCTGCTATCAGCGTATGTATTCTTGCGGTAGTAAGTATATCCTGAACATAGCAGCATCTTGTTTCCTCGCTTTGAGTAGACAAATCGTGGTTCTGTCAAAATATTTTAAATAGATTATCGTTATTGTTAATTTACTGAAAATAATGGGACTCTTATTTTAGGACAACAGAATATAGACCCCTGTATGTACAGACGCCAGCACATCTAGCTACCCCAATCTGTAAAATTTTCCCAATTGAAAGTGAACCTTATGCTTTTGTGATAATGTTGAAAATTGATAAAATAAATTTGACAGATTGGGATAGCTGGATGTGCTGGCGTCTGTACAAATGTGCAATCATAGACACAAAGCATACCCAGACTTTATACGACTATGTGTATATATGGCTAAACGTATGTATATATGTATGTATGCGTACGCCGCTCGGACCCAGAAGTCGTATTAAAAATAAATATGTAGGTTATTTAAAAAACAAACACCAACTTTCTCTAACATATTTAGTTCTAATCCGTTGTAAACAAAAGATTAGAAAAATAATTGAGACTGTTTCGAAAACATAGGGCCAGTATAGGTAAAATAGGCTTGTATTCATACCATTCCCATACATATTATTTTAAGACCAGACTTGACGACATATATATATAAGAAATCAAGAACAAGTATTTTATTACAGAAAAGAACACACAATCTCATTTTTAACTGAAATAAAACGCTATTGGTTTTTGTATTTATTTAATCAATAAATTAACTAAAATATTTATTCTTAAATATTAAAATACTTTTAATAAATGTGAATTGCAATTGTGAATTCCAAAACGACAATTCTATTAATTTATTACAATTCTTACAAGTTGGAAAAATTAATGTAATGTCGCTTTTCATGAGCACGTAATGGCTATGTGTTCGGTTTGACTTTCCCTATGAGTAAAATAGAGCTAATCTCGGCTTCAGGTTCGATAAGCCAGGATTTCTTTAGTTATTATTATTTACCGTTCATATTAGATGTTCAAAAATATTATTGAAGTTATACTTCTTTTGGCGCGATGGAGAAAAATGATGAGAGTGAATTTTTACGATGCGCGCGCACACCGACACCAAAAAATTTAACAGCATGAAGTTAGTTCTAGGTGGTATGAGAGTGAATTTTTACGATGCGCGCGCATCGTAAAAATAACAGCATGACGTTAGTTCTAGGTGGTATGAAAATTGATAACTATGTTCAAGTTGTATATTAAGAAGTATAACTTCTAACGCGTGTACATAAGTACACACAAGTTTTTTTAAATCACCTTTTGTTGGCTTTTAAATTTGTTTTGTTTTGACAATGTCAACAAAGGACATTCTAGAACGTAAGGTCATTCATACATTTTTAAAGCAACTCGTAATCGTATTATATATTTCTGAACAACTAATTTAGAATCTAATTAATAATTCAAATGCGATTAAAATTTGTTTAATAAACCGTTTATAAGTCAATTTAGCAAATTTTTCGCAAAATTTGATTCCAATTTGGCAAATGCAATTAACAGGGATTAAGGTAATTTGAATTTCCAATTAAATGCTAAATTGTTCAGTTCTAAAGAGTTCAGTTCAGTTCAGTTCAAAAAAACTTGGATGAGTCAGCTAAATATGCTGAGGAGTCACTTGCTCATCGATAACGTAAATAAAGGGTACATCGGAATTTTCCTGTTATTGAAGTTATACTTCTTTTGGCGCGATGGAGAAAAATGATGAGAGTGAATTTTTACGATGCGCGCGCACACCGACACCAAAAAATTTAACAGCATGAAGTTAGTTCTAGGTGGTATGAGAATGAATTTTTACGATGCGCGCGCATCGTGCGCGCGCAACGTAAAGATAACAGCATGACGTTAGTTCTAGGTGGTGTGAAAATTGATAACTATGTTCAAGTTGTATATTAAGAAGTATAACTTCTAACGCGTGTACATAAGTACACACAAGTTTTTTTTTTTGTTAAAAATACGGACACATTCCTCGTTCAGTGAAGATGATATCTCAATATAAATCAAGAAAGATACACATAGAAGTACGAGATGTCTATGACTCAGTAATGACTTCTCATAGTACTTGGATACATTAATTTCAAGAATAGTGTTTTGCGCCTTTCTAATGCACCATCTTGTGACGAAACGATTTACTTTGCGGAAATCCATAACATTCAAATACAAAATAAATATGTAGTGTTAATTCTGATAAATGACAGTTCTCAAGTTAGCTTCCCTTGAGAATGGTCCATGGAGGACTGAAACACGTGTTGTGCACCTTACCGGCCGAATTTGTATGTTTGTATTGTCCATCTTGCATGTGCATATTTTTTGCGGGGCGGTGCATATTGCATCCCGGCCTGATTAAACTGACAACTAGCTTTATTAACACTGCATGTTTATTTTGAATTAATATTTTTTTGCAGGCTTAATTTTTGAAGTCATTTAGAGGCCACCTAATTCGTTTCAAGTTTTTCATACCAATTAATTTTAGGGGCATGGTTGTGTTCAGTTTTAGCGTGTATAACAATATTATCGATCGTGATAACAGCAGCCTTGCATCCTTTACTGTTGTCCGTAGAACATACCCATCTTACTTTGCTGTTACCGTATGTGTCCTTACGGTAAAAGGTGTGTCCACAATATAGTAACAGTATCTTTCTTCGTTTCGAGTAGACGAAACGTGTTTCTGTAAAAGAAAAATGACAAAAATAAGTTAAGACTTGGATTAGATTGATCAATATTCAGCCGGGGGTTGCAGAAGTATCGTACGTTCCCGCGAGCCCCGGCGCAGGTGTGAGATGGGTACCGGAGCAGCATACCCGCGTTCCCGGGACTCCCCCATCAGGCGCCAAGAGAAGTCCACGGCAGGTAGGTTTAGTCGGTGCAAGTCCGACATACCCACCCGCAGACACTTTTTGCGGGTGGCATGCGAAGGCATTCCCCCTGCCTTACCAAAAAAAAAAAAAAAAAAAGGTGTGCGATGGAACACCGGTGTGGTGTTTTTTGTCAGGAGTCTGACAGACCCCTCCGCCTAACCCAAGGCGGAGCACATCCATTCAGGATTTTCCACACCGGCTAAAAAAAAAAAGATTGATCAATATGGATTGGGTTGGATTCGATAAGATTGATCAATATGGATAATATTGGATTGGATTTGATTGATCGCCGTGATTTGGTTGGTAGTGAACCTGCCTTCTGCTACAAACGTTGCGGGTTCTATTCTCGAACAAGACTAATATTTGTGTTCATAATAATAATATCAAGGGACAATGTCACACAGATCATCCTAGCCCCAAACTAAGCAAAGCTTGTACTATGGGTACCAGGCGACGATATACATACTTATATAGATAGATAAATACTTAAATACATAGAAAACATCCATGACTCAGAAACAAATATTCGTGCTCATCACACAAATATTTGAACATACCGGGATTGGAACCCAGGACTACCAGCTTCGTAGGCAGGAGCACTACCAACTAGGCTACGGTAATAATCTTTTGAGTGTTTTTGTGTATTATATGAGTACATCATCAGCCTGGTATCGTCCACTGCTGGATATAAGCCTCCTCCAAAGGTTTCTATGTCGTTACCATTTGGAGGTGTCTGCTGTAGTCACCGCGCTTGACATTCGAGTTGGTGACCGCAGTTAGCTGGTACCTATAGTACACTGCTGCCCGACTACCTGGTGTATCCCTTAATGGGATGGATCCTACGGGATGGTATAGGATCTTTCAAGGCCGGAAAACACACGGCTAAATTGTATGTACATATTTACAAAAAGTATATTCGGTCACCGTAGCCTAGTGGGTAGTGCTCCTGCCTACGAAGCTGGTGGTCCTGGGTTCGAATCCCGGTAAGTGCAAATATTTGTGTGATGAGCACGAATATTTGTTTCTAGTCATGGATGTTTTCTATGTATATAAGTATTTATCTATCTATATAAGTATGTATATCGTCGCCTGGTACCCATAGTACAAGCTTTGCTTAGTTTGGGGCTAGGATGATCTGTGTGACATTGTCCCTAGATATTATATTATTATTATAGATATATCCATCCGTTGCACGCATGGTACACACGGCTACATATCAAGCTATACATTTCCAGTATAAGCTGATCTCGCGTTGTATAGGATTTCCATACAATGAGAGGTCAGCTTATATTGGAAATGTATAGCTTGATATGTAGCCGTGTGTACAAGCTTTGCTTGCTTTGTGTATCGTTGGTAGCGTAACGCAGAGCGCCTACCCCGAATTGGTTAAGGGACCTGGGTTCGAGACCCGCCAGACAACTAAATTTATTTATTCTCACTTTCGAGATTAAGCTTTGCTTAGCTTAGACTTAATGGTGTGATGTATAGCGAATTATTTTATGACATATATTTATTTGAAATTATCTTAATACTTTTTATTTATTTATTCTTTATTTATATAATAGATTAGATATCTCATGTACACAGGCGAGCTTAACTCAACTATGAGCTATCTTCCAACATACCTTTATGAGAGTGAGAGTTTATATGTAATGGGTCAGGTACTTCTTTTTAGTTTTATTTTATATTCAGAATGAGAAGTTGACATAAACACCCTTATTTTGTTATTATTATGGCAATGACAATAAATGTTTATTTCAATTTTTATAATTTTCATCATATTTAATATAATAATTTAAGCACTAATCGAAAATTAAAGGTATGTTTTTTTAATTAATTTTTCTGTTGGAATCGAAAGTAGGGTATTAAACTCCTTGAACTTGAAACATGTTTGATTATAGTTACATTATACGAAGGAGGAACGTTACGAGGAACATTAATATAACTTCAAATAGCAATAATTCAAATTAAATGGCATTCGTTTAATGGTCAAAAGAAGATTAACAAATTCCCGAGGACACGTTTTCAATGGGACATAGATAAGAGATGCCTGGAAGTTATCTTACGAATTAAACAATCATAACGTTGACATTTAGGTAAATCGGTCCAATTTGTTTTCGACTCATGGTTGTGTTGATATTTTGCCTCGAGAATGTTGAGTGAATCTCCCAACGTGTATATAACGGCTCTGCATTTGCATTCATTGTAAGATGAACATCTCCATTTTAATCTGTTAAACAACTTTTGCGCTTGAAAGCGGTAAAACGCATGACCCGAGAAAAGTATCATTGTTTTCCCCCGTTGCGAAAAAACATAACGTGTGTCTGCAATAAAACGTCAATAAATGAGATATTTAATAATAACTACTTTAGTTACCCGCGTTAAATTTTATTTGCTATAAACCTCACGGAGCCCGAGACCTTTCCAACGAATGCAAAACCGTGGAAATCGGTTCGTGCGTTCTGGAGTTATAGCGTCAGGAAGGAAAACCCGACTTATTTTTATATAGTAGATAACTAGCTGTGCCCCGCGGTGTTACCCGCGTTAAATTTTATAAATTTTCTTTGCTATAAACCTCACGGAGCCCGAGACCTTTCCAACGAATGCAAAACCGTGGAAATCGGTTCGTTCGTTCTGGAGTTATAGCGTCAGGAAGGAAAACCTGACTTATTTTTATATAGTAGATAATAATTTATTAGCTTCAAACAGTATAAAATAATATCTTGTAATATTATTGTGTCGGAAGCCTCCTTTTAAGCATATAATTCCTGTGTTAGGAGACTTCGCTCTTCCAAATAAGTTGTTTATAATGAAAGTATCACAAGTAAGTACTTCAATACTAATTCTAACAATATTACTACACATTACAAAATATCATGTGACTTTGTTGACAGCGATCAAATGGCCGTGTGCGTATGTGTATGTGTGTGTGTTTGTTTGTGTGTGTGTGTATTTACATATGATTCAATCGTAATCCTTTCCATAAATATATTTCATAATTTAATTCAAAAGAAAATTTATAAAATGATAACCGGCCAAGTGCGAGTCAGACTCGCGCACGAAGGGTTCCGTACCATCTTCTACTATATAAAAATAAGTCGGGTTTTCCTTCCTGACGCTATAACTCCAGAACGGACGATCCGATTTCCACAGTTATGCATTTGTTGGAAAGGTCTCGGGCTCCGTGAGGTTTATAGCAAAGAACATTTATAAAATTAAACGCGGATAACACCGCGGGGCACAGCTAGTTATCTATAAAAAAGAGCAAATAATTCACGTTTATTGTATGGGAGCCCCCTTCAATATGTATTTGTTGTTTTTTAGTATTTGTTGTTATAACGGCTACAGAAATCAAAGCAAACATCATCTGCGAAAATTTCAACTGTCTAACTATCACGGTTCATGAGATACAGCCTGGTGACAGACGGACAGACAGCGAAGTCTAAGTAATAGGGTCCCGTTTTACCCTTTGGGTACGGAAGCCTAGAAATAAGTAAATATATTATTAGTTTTCATAAACATCTTTATTTTCAATGTACTCAAATAATAAATTACAGTTGCGAATATACCCATCACATAAAAGTCTGCGTTATTCAAAATAAATATATTTAATACCTGTAGGTAATGATTTTTATAAATAAAAGTTAAATATTTAAATAAAATTTAAATTATGTAAATGACTCTCGTGGTTTCTCAAACCAATTCCTTTTAGACACGTGATTATGTTCATATTTTTTATCGATAATTGAATGATCCAATGTAAATAAAGTAGCTCTGCATCCTTTGTAATGGTGAGTAGAACACAACCATCTTATTTTGTTCTTGGCATACGTATCTTTACGGTAGAATGTGTATCCGGAATATAATAACATCGTGTTTCCTCGTTTTGAGTAGACGTAACGAGCTCCTATAACAATATTTAAAGAACGTACACTACAATATATATGTGTCGACACGTGCATTTCTAGCAAATGCAACCTCGACACTAGCCGCGCAAAGCTAACGAAGGGTGCGGTACAAGGTGACCGGTACCAGGACCATTCGACCTTGTTCCGCGCTGTGATGAAACTTTATTTCTCCCGTGCCGTACCAGGTCAAAAGCATCTGGTATTAAGGTAAAGACACCACTGGACTCTATTTTAAATCTTAGATATATATTCATCTCTTTCCATCATCGAACCAAATTGAAGTTATGCCTTTCGCACGATATAGAGATCTATACTTTTCTTAGTCGCACTGTGAACGAGACATGGATGGTTTCAGATCTGGTTTCGCACTCAACGTATTAAGGGATCAAAAAATTGGTCCAATAATTGTTTTAATATTTATTTTATTGCAGAAAGATATACCTACACTCATTCGAAACGATTTATTAAGAAACTAGAGAAATCCGTTTCCAACAATCCAGCAATTTAAAATATTTTTTTACGAACTAAATCATCACAATCACTTAAAGAAAGCAGACTAGATTGTTGCGTGGTTCCTAGTAAATATAAAATATCTTAACATATATATTTCGATATTTCTTGTCGGTGGGACGTATGCTACAGCTATATATTATAGATAATAAAGGAATGCCTGGGCAACCCAGCTCTTATAAGCTTAATATAGCTCATGTCAGCTAAATTAGGTCCACGGCTGGACAAAAGCCTCCCCTAAGTTTGGGGGATATGACATAATCGCCACGCTTGGCAGACAGGTTGGCGATCGCAGTTTGATGGTTCTAGGTCACAGAAAAACGCTGCTGCCCGTTCTCTGGTAGGTATTCCCTCTGGACGATTTCTACGCCCCCCACGGGATGAGTTGGGGTAATGATATTCTTCGCCATCACCATCATCACTCGTTTCACCATAGCTCTGTATTACCAGACAAGAGACCTAACTAGAACGATAGATTTTTTTTATAGAAGCCCTATTCTGTAAATTTAATCAAAATCATAGGAGCCGTATTCCTGTATACGATTACATTACGCATATTGCATGTTTAATATCTATTAATAGTACACAATAATATTGTGGAAAAAAAAATCTAACCAATCTCTAACTTTCTCTATTTAAAGCCATCTCTGTTAACTACACAACATGTTTCCACTTCCAACTTCTCATTTTATCCATCCATTTCCTTATTACATATTGACTTTTTATTATATACATAATGTTGTAGAATATCGTCGCTTGGGCATTCAGAAATCACTTTGCTGTGACTTTTGCTCAGATTAATTGAATGGCTTGAAACGGCATGGACGCAAAATTTTCTTCTGTAGGCTTTTGACTAAGCCAATTCATAATTGGTATATGGGTATGTTCATTCTTCACTTTGATAATGCTATCATCATAAGTATGGATACTAGCGTGGCATCCTTTCTTGTGATGCGAGGCGCAAAGCCATCGCACTTTTTTATTTTTATACGCTGTCTGGCGGTAAAAAGAATATCCAGCTAGAAGAATCATCTTATATCCTCGTCTGGAATATACGTATATTGGCTCTGTAATAAAGGTATTATATAAATATATATAAAAAAGTTAAAACTAAACACAGCATTTATTTTACAACGACTTGGTACAGAAGCCACCACATCAAGCTACCCCAACAGTTAAATTTCCCCAACTGAAAGTGAACCTTATGCTTTTGTGATAAAGTTGAAAATCTATAAAATAAATTTGACAGATTGGGGTAGCTGGATGTGCTGGCGTCTGTACTTATTATATGACAATACGTTTATGGTGTACGACGATAGATTTACAAATTATTACAAAACCTAGCTCGCTTGGTGGTAGAATCTCATGAACCAATTAGCCGGCTAACACATACCTTTTATGCAGGTTTCGTAACGGAACCTTAATGAAAAGCCTCTGCTTTCCGTCCATCTGAATTTATTTTATCAACGTTATATTGTCATAATTTTTACCTTAACAATCGCTCTATTTCTTGAACCGTATTAAGAAACATGAATTTGCGAAAAAATACTTATTCCGTCGTTTTTTTTTATTTATTTATAATCTAGTCACAAAACATTGCTTACGATAAATATAAGTGTACAATAAAACATGAGCCTGGCAACGGATGGCAAAAAAAAACGACTGTAATAATAATATTCATTATAATAACAACAAATAACATACACAGTGCTAAATTTCATACTCTTGGATTCAACTTTACAATACCGAAGAAGGACTTTTTGTTTAAATATTTATAACCCTTGTGAATAACCCGTGAGAGCCTCTTGCTATGCTGTGTGTTTACTATGTATGATAATTTTCATACTCTTGAATTCAACTTTATAATGTTTCAATTTAGAAGAATAACAGAAGCTGAGACACATAGTAATTCTGGTTAGCAAGACCCACTTATTACACACTCGACTTTTAATATTTAACATTTATGTTTTTTCGTACGTCCAACATTTTGTAGGTAAATGATTATGTTCACTTTTTAATTGTATTACTACATTATCTAACGTAAGCACAGAAGCTTTGCATCCTTTCCGATTGTGAGTGCTGCATAACCACCGTGTTTTCTGATTACCGTATTTCTCTTGGAGATAATAAGTGAAATTTGATATAAGTAACAGCCGATTTCCTCGTCTCGAAAATACATATTGGGCTCCTGTAAAATAACTTTGGTAAATGATTGGATAGTTAAATGTTATCTGTAAAATATAGGTAAATTATTTGTATTTGAATACAGGAATAGTAAAATAAGTTTATTATTTAAAACTTTAATGCACACAAAATAATTACACACACGAAAACAGTTGCAACGGTACATTATACAGTAAAACCTAGGTATATCAAAATTAAACGGGACCGGAACTCTATTCCACTATAACTGAATAGCCAGGTTTACAATATCTTAGATAATATGCCTTTTTCGCGGTTAGCACTTTTGAGGACATTTTGCCTATATAAGGCCGGGCTACTCAATATAATACACTTATGCATTTTGTATTGAACGGTGTTGCATCCATCATTTTGAAACATCTTAATACAATGTCTCAATTTAAATAAGTAATGGTATTAGTAAATGGTCTAATTACCGGTATGATTCAGATAATATAGTTTTTATATTCAATAACGTGACCACCATAATATTCACTCTAACTTACATAGGTTTGACTGTATTTTAAGTGCAATCATATTTTTAGAATGCGACTGAATCTTGGCCTTAATTCTATAAAGAGATCTTCTTTCAAATATGATAATTAAATTCTATATAACTATTTATGCACCCTAATTAAATAAGTTAATTGTGTTTGTTATTTGTAATGATGACTAGAAAATTACTTTATTAACTATGGTTTAGGACTGGACGAGGTTAATGATATTTCGTCCAATATTTGCATAATTTCATACATTAACAAGTAGACTTCAACAAATACTAAGTATTTGACAAATAAATATTAACAGATTTAATATATTTTCATCCCCTATCAGGCCGAATACAGTGAACTATACTATATTTGAAACATACTATATATGGTACCTACTTACATTCGGCAATGCATTATTGATTGATTGGAACATTACAATAGATTGCTTTACTTTGAGAAAATCCGCTAGAATACATTAGATCAGAAAATGACTAGATTGTACAATATTATTAGAAATTATTTATTAAATTATTTTATATTACTATTGTTGAAGAAATATTCAAAAAATCTTTCCAATTAACAAGTCATAATATTTTATAAAGTATAATTAATATTATTATAAAGTATGTGAATAAATAATTAAACTGTTGAAGGATTAGAAATATTTTGTATTTCAATTAAATGCCTCTTAATAATAATGATTAATTAATGTGAGATCGAGTTGCTTATGGCTAGATGCTCTCACCGGTACGTAAGTGATCGGCGAGGTTAAGCAACTAAGTTCGCGATCAGTCTATAGATGGGCGACCGCCAAAGTAGTGGTGTTAATTTCTGAACGTCTTAGTGGTTCGGAGGACACGTTAAGCTATCGGACCCGGTTGTAGCCATTAGGCAACATTCGTTAAGCCATATCGGAGGCCTACTGGGCGGCTTGAACAACTCTGACACTAGGGTAACCACTGCCCAAATGATAAGTAAGTAACGTGAGATCGTACTATATTGGAATTGGTCCAAATCTACATATACTCTATATAAATCTACATAATAGCTCTAATAAACACCAAGTTCCTCGCCACAATGGAACGCAGGCACGTGAACGTGTTGAACTCAAATTTGAAGGTAGAAAAAAATATTTACGATCTATGTCGAATTTTCCAGTCACCCGCATAAACGCCCCGGTCGCCCACGCTTCACTATGGCGAACACTAAAAGGCCGGACGATCACTGTTCTAAACTTACAATAATGATACTACTCATGATATTTCAACAGAAAATAGATGTTGATTATTTTACAAGAATCTTGATAAAGTGGACTTTAAGCAAACATTTTAAATATCGAATAAGACTTGAAAACGGATATTACATTCCTCGTTACTATATCACTACATGACTAGATAGTTAAAGGATAACACAGTTAAGTGCTTCGTTATCTTATTACTAATTAATTAGATGACTAGACAAATAAGCAATTACACAAGTTTAATCTTAAAAATTTGGTACACTGCTATAAGATGAGCTATACCTATTTATATATCCAAATTTCTGTTAATACACAGTAAAATAATAATAAATAAAAGCATGTTTTTTTTATAATATGATATTAAGATACCATAATAAGAAATTTTCAGAGACGTTTCCAAGGAAAGAGTGATGAAACGTATTATTTTCTCAGAATAATTTAAAATATAGCGTAATATTATTTCTAAAAAATATTATATGTAAATTTCCAAGGCGCAACTACTCGTAAACGTACAGAAGTCAGCAAATCAAGCTACCCCAATCTGTCAAATTTCCCCAATTGAAAGTGAACCTTATGCTTTCGTCATAAAGTTGACAATCTATAAAAGAAATTTGACAGATTGGGACAGCTGGATGTGCTGGCGTCTGCACATATTATTTTTAACGTTAAACTATGGCCGCAACCTTAAGCGACAATACCAAACTCATCTGAAATGGCATTGCATTAGAAAATGACAGGTTATTTCAAATATGAAATTTCATGCACATACTTGCTTAATGTGAAAAAATAGGTTTCATATTCGAAATTGAATTACTTTAAGTTGACTAATATGACCTAATATCCTGACATTTTTACACTGGTGTAAATAAAAGAAAATGTCAATTTAATTTGAGATTTAAAGTTCCATCGTGTTACAGAATTGCGACCAATGGCAATGTTCTTAACCCTTAAACATGCTGTGGACTATACGAGACCACATGAATTTCAATCTTATCTGTTTGGAATAAGGACCAGATTAAAATGTATTAATTTTAAGGTCTCTCAAAGTAATAGTTTAATTTGGGCTCGTGATGATGTTCGTTCTTTATTTCTATGATAGCATCGTCTTTGGTGAATACGGCGGCTTTACATCCTTTCCGGTTATGAGTACTACAGCGCCATCTGACTTTGTTATTCAGGTATGTTTCTTGTCGATAAAATGAATATCCGTTGAGTAGAAGCATTGTGTTTCTCCGGGTCGAATAAACATACTGAGCTGTGCCCGTATAATTGTGATCTTGACTTACTTGATCTGAAAACAAAAACACTTTAATATCTGTTCAAGTATCCTAATATTTACTACAGAAATGACGTTTTTATTACATAAATCGTACTTATTAATTAAATAGTTATTACTCGTAACGAAGTGTACTCATAAATTAAGTAACTAAAATAAAAGAGTGTATATACAAATATTGTTAGTGAATTAGTATTAGATGATGTACAAATGCCAGCACATCAAGCTACCCCAATCTGTCAAATTTCCCCAATTGAAAGTGAACCTTATATTTTTGTGATAAAGTTGAAAATCTATAAAAGAAATTTGACAAATTGGGGTAGCTAGATGTGCTGGCGTCTGTACATGGAATCTGTATTTGGTGTGGTTATTAATACGTAATAAGGTCGCTTATATTTATGGAATAAAGTAATAAAATTAAGAACATAACAACTTATGAGTAGTCAAACAATCAAATCAATTAATAGCAATTTTGTATAACTTTTTTATGGGTTTCTATACATACCTATTATATACCACAAACATTGAAACACAGACCACCTTATCAAATCTTATGTTTAATCATTTAAATTACATTTCACATTCGAATGAATAAGTTAAAACATTTTACAATTTAAATGTGTTACATAAACAGTGGACGTAACTTAAGGAGCTTCATTTGTCTGTAAAACTGTACGAAGAAGACGATAGATTTATTCAAAAATTGCACAGAAAACAAAATACAAAATAACAATAAAAATTAAATAAAAACAAAGACACTTGTTGTACACACGTACATATCAAGCTATACTTTTCCAGTATAAGCTGATCTCGCGTTGTATAGGATCTCCATACAATGAGAGGTCAGGTTATATTGGAAATGTATAGCTTGATAAGTAGCCGTCTGTACGTACAAGACCAAAATAACGCCATCTCATCATCCTTTTATTGTTCTAGCGCTGGTAATTCTGATGGTGCCGGGTGATTATCACGGAACATTTACTTAAATATGATATAATTAAGTCACGGACAAATGAAACGTCTTTAATTAATTCTTAAATAAGAATAAAACGAACACATATTATTGAAATACTCAATGAATATATTCTTCCTGTGCAATCATAACGATAATCTGATGAATTTTGTAAGGGATACCCAAAAATAATTGTATATTTAATTGGTTCTGTTTAATAGGTAGATAGCGCTACTTAATATCGTCCACTACTTATGTTACACCTTGTATATATGTATATTAACAATAATTAAGGCATTTTAATATATACCGGGGTATTATAATAAATACGGGGATAATAATTTAAAAATAAAATGGTGAGTTATACCACTTCTAGCTACTTAAAACTCAGTCAGTTGTATATACTACATGTTAATACGTATAGTCGTATATATTACATTAAGACATTCTAAAGATTTGTCCTTGGTGGGGATCGAACCCACGACCTCTGGCTTAGCAGTCAGGGTCACTAACCCATCAACATCCAGTCTAATTTACCATTAAATAAATTATAATTACATACATTCATACATAGACTCACGCCTGTTCCTTCACGCCAGAGGAGTAGGTAACGACAACAGCAAGTATGAAGAATATAATGACAGTAAAAGAGGCAAATATGTGTTATTTTGCTTCGCTTACTGTCATTAATGACAGTAAACGAGGCAAATTATTATAATGTTATATATATAAAATATGTTATTTTGCCTCGTTTACTGTCATTATATTCTTCATACTTGCTCGGCGAAATGAATAAATTACACATTTCGTTAATATTGCAATGTCTTATATTGTGACTTAGGAAACGAAAGCGGGTTTTCTAAATAATAATTAGCTTTTGGCAAATGATTATGTACATTTTTATTGTGTATTACACTATCGTTAAATGTGAGTGCAGAAGCTTTGCAGCCTTTGTTATTATGCGTAGCACATTTCCATCTAACGTTTTGGTTTTGGTAAGATTCTTGATGGCAGTATGGGAATCCGGAGAGTAGCAACATCAAATTCCCACGCTTCGAATATACGTATTTAGGTTCTGCTAAAAGAACAAAATGAATGAGTGAAGTTATTATTCAAACTGTTGTAAAGAGATTAGAAGAGAGAGCATTGTAATAAACGCGAATTTGTAATTAACTTGTTGATCTTGTTCACGATGTTCGTCATCTATATCGTACACAAATTATGGCAGTTAATAATAATAATATTTTGGGACATTATTCGCAAACGGCCATCTGATCCTAAACTAAGCAGAGCTGTACCTTAGAAACCAGATAACTGACATACATATACTAGTTTTCTTTTGAAAAAAAATACTTAGACACCTAGAATCAAGGCGAATAGACACGTTCATGCACACAAATACCTGTCCTGGGTGGAAATCGAACCCAAGATCTGCGGCCCATTATAATGAACTTTGAAATGAATTGATGAACGAACGATGAATAGAATCGATGTCTTACCCTTTTGCATGCAATTTATATACAAATACCGAAATTAGATCCCAGATAACTATCAAATTTAAAATTTATTTTAACACTACACTGAGCTTTAAAACTCGAACACCTGATGTTGGCAAAAAGATCGCCAGGCTGGGTCGGACTGGGCTGGACATTCTTCACGCCTGAACCCAGTCAGATAGGCTCAGATCATAACCAATTGGGTTCAAGTAGACCCAAATGGCGATGGCGTGATGACCTGAACTCATTTTGTAACAACTGGTCTGAAATTGCAGACAAGAAAATCTGGAAAACTTAAAGGCTCAGAAAAAAAAATTTGTTTTACTAAATAGAGTACTAATACTGAGCTTCGGAATGTCGTGGCGGAACTAGGATAGGCGTCGATTGGAAGCTCTAGATGAAATCGGGATGGCATTCCATGAAATTGTTCGGAATCCGTAGGGTCTCCAATAATAGACCCGCTGCAGATAAATTGAATAGATCGATACAATATACATACATAGACTCATGCCTGTTTCTCAGAGGGGTAGGCAGAGACAACGGATTTCCATTTGTCACACTCTTTTTACACCTCTTTTGCCCCGTTACTGTCATTATATTCTTCATAAATAAGGACCTGAGGAGCTTAAAACTTCCTATGGAAATGAACGAATTATAGAATATTGGTTACTTAAAATACTTTTCATACAAATATGCCCGGGCGATTCAAGGAGTTGGTATGAAGAAGCAAAAATTGTATATGTATAGATTAAGGTCTCGTTACACCTTATATGTTTAAAAATAATAAAAGATAACAACAACAAGATTTTATTCTAACATTTAATTCTTGCATACGTAATTTAATTATATACCTAATTTATGTTATAGTTAAATGAAGTGGCTACAAAAACTTATTTATATAGCATTAAATATTAATAATATAGACAGCTTTGACTAGATTTAATAAAATGTGTGATTAATACTGTTTATTTTTTAATATTGTATGAGATTTTTATAGCCGGTAGCTTTATGGGAATGTTAAGCACATAGGCGTTAGCTTTCAGACTACATATAGATGAGACTTTTTTAAAGGTAGGGCACAGCGGCTATTCTTGCAAATTGCAGCCCGGCAGAGAAGGTACCTCCTCCTTACAGAATACATGCCTTAATAATAACATTAATAACTTAATGTTATGTTTCTGCACGTGATTAAGGTCAGAGCTCACCGGGGGAAGGGTCAGCGTCACTTGTTTGCTGACCGTTTTAAAGGTTGAACGCAACAGAGACTCTCTTCTCTCGAGACTAACTGAAATCGCTCTCAGGATATTACCGCTGCAGCGCTGTGGCAACATTGCTACATTAACTGAGATTAAAACTTGAGTGGCGACCACGAACCGGAAGACGCAGCGTGGGCAGGCCCCCTACAAGATGGACCGATGATCTTCTGCGGGTCATTGAAAACTGCTGGATGCGAATAGCGCAAGAACGGCTATTGTGGAGATCTTTGGGGGAGGCCTTTGTCCAGCAGTGGACGTCTTTCGGCTGATATGATGATGATGAAAGCTTAATCAATTTACACACACTAATCCACTACATATTATTCAATTAGTACTATAAAATAACCGTAAAGTCCTATTCGTGCTAATTAGTACTAGATCTCAGTTACAACGTCTCTGTGTTGCGCGAGACAAAAGCAATTGCAAATCTACGGATGAAAAGCTCTTGCTTATTATTTAGGATTCTCATTATAATAATTGTTTTTTGGTACATGGTTATGGTCATTTCTCGTTTTTATTATATAGTCTTCTATAGTATGCGCAGTCGCATGACATCCGTTACTATGTTGTGTACACAGCCACCTCGACTTGCTATTCAAATAAGACTGCTGCCGATAGAATGTGTATCCCGATAAGTAGAGCATTTTGTTGCCTCGTCTTGAATAGACGTATTCTGCCATATCTGTAAAAATTGTTAATTAAATTAACATAGGTAATATAAGTGAATTGCTATTGGTGCCGTTTCTGTCTACTCCAATTCTTTCTATAGGTAAATGTTTTTATCTATACTAATATTATAAAGAGGTAACGTTTGTGAGTTTGTGAGGTTGTGAGTTTGTGACGTTGTAATGGGTAATCCCTGGATCTACTGAACCGATTTTCAAAACGATTTCACCAATAGAAAGCTACGTTATTGTGGAGTGACACGTGACTATTTTTTTCGTATTCCTGACAGCAGACCCTTTCATTTGACACCCATATCATGGGGGTGGATTTCAAACAGCCAGTCCGCCATCTTAGGGAGGCCGCCATATTGGATTTGTAATGACGTTTCTTAGCTAGACATGTATTGTCATCAGAACTCAGAGCGTGTGCAAAATTTCATCCTAATCGGAGACCGGGAAGTGGGTCAAATTAAGATTCCAAGATTTTCTTACGTACATAGTTACAAGTCAAGCTTTTGTCCAGCCGTGGACTATCTTATAGCTGTTACGATGATGATAACAAGAGAAACGCAGAGATGAAACGAATATCTTTATTTACAAAAACATACAACTCGACGGGCCTATAGGTCTAGTGGTTAGTGATCATGACCATCAAGAGGTCGTGGGTTCGATCCCCACTTGTAAAAATATTTCTTATTATTTGTTCTGTGTCTGAGTCTCATTGATCTATATGTATTTATGTAGAAATATGGAAGTATCTTTATTAGTTGTCTGATTGCCACAGTACAAGCGCTACCTAGTTTGAGATCAGATGGCATTGTGTTAAGGTATCTCTAGTTTTTATTACAATATTGTTATTATACAGAATCGATAAAATATATTTAACAATCCAGTCCAATAATTACACAGTAATTTAAACATATTGTTTAAACTGTCAAAAATCAAAAGAGTCAAGCTACCCCAATCTGTCAAATTTCCTCACTTGAAAGTGAACCTTGTGCTTTAATGATAAAGTTGAAATTCTATAAAAGAAAGTTTACAGATTGGGGTATCGGAATGTGCTGGCGTCTGTACATTTCTATAAAATAGTATTACGATATTTATTATTTTTATAACGTGTGGCGCAGTGGTTAATGTAGTCAACTTGCTATCGTTTCAGCGCCCTAGTATTTCGGGTTATACTCTCACATGGCAAATGACGGTCACCGTAGCCTAGTTGGTAGTGCTCCTGCCTACGAAGCTGGTGGTCCTGGGTTCGGATCCTGGTAAGTGCATGAGCACGAATATTTGTTTCTGAGTCATGGATGTTTTCTATGTATATAAGTATTCATCTATCTATATAAGTATGTATATCGTTGCCTGGTACCCATAGTACAAGTTTTGCTTAGTTTGGGTCTAGGATGATCTGTGTGACATTATTCCGAGATATTATTATTATTAATTTCTAGGACCCATAAATGGTTGTCCCAAGTCTGGGTGTGCCTTGTGTCCGTCGATTACATGTACAGACGTCAGCACATCCAGCTGCCCCAATCTTTAAAATTTATTTTATAGATTTATTATGCTTATGTGATAAAGTTTATCACATAAGCATAATGTTCCATTTCAATTGGGGAATTCAAGTAAACAATATGTGTAAATAGACGTATACAGTACATAATGTATCTAAAGAAACAGACAAACATACTCAGAATCGAAAAACTTATTACGTATGTAAGTACCTATGTTTATTCTGAATACACGTACTGAATATATTCTGGATACTTATATCTAAGAAAAAGTGTATCATATCGTGTTCTTTATTAATCGTTTTTTTTAATGAACACTATCTGTCTACATACTTTTACCAGCGCCGGAATGCACTCCCTTTGGGGTTCGAACCTCGACTCTGATCTGTCGACTGACGGGGACATGCGTGAGAGGGTCGTATCGTTTTGAGGACGTTTTGTGCATCCTTCGCTCTACGTAAATACGTGGAACTATTTTTATTATCTAACTCCTCCTTTTTTTCTTTCTGATTAAATTAGTTGCGGGATCCAAGACACTTAAAGCGATTCCCCGGGATATGCCTGAGCCTCACCGCTCAGTGTCATTTTATTGTGTGCCACTATTGATCCTGGCTTACAGGAGTTACAGTGGTGGGTAAGAGGGAGGGACTAGTCTACGTTAATACGCGACGCGGCCTCAAAATATTATTTATGCAATCGTGGCCCAGGTAAATGATTATGATCATTGTTTACAGTTAAAACAATGCCACCTAGCGTGTTAACGTTTGCACTACATCCCTTATTGTGGTGAGTAGCACAGCGCCATCTAATCTTTGTATTAGAATAAGTAACATGATGACAGAAAGTAAATCCCGCATTAATTATCATCTTCTTCCCTTTTCGTGAAAAAACATATTCGGCTGCTGGATATGTATCTGTAAAATAATAATAATAACAACAATTTATTTTCAGATAAACATCCATAATGTTAGTAACAATTTTTTCTTAACCTATGTTAGAACTCCTACTTCATTAGGACTCTTTAGAACTCCTTCATAATGCAGGAGTTATACTTCTCAGCAATGACTTTTAGGATGCCATTAGTGCTGCTCCGCAATCTACTAAGTAAAGAGGCAACCCGCTTACGCATAATAGCATGAAAGCCGTCCACTCTAGCTTCTGTAAACATGCTAGAGGCACTTCAAAAGCGGGGCAGGCCCAATAGCATCCTAAAGCCATTGTTATACTGAACGCGCAGCACATTAAGCGATCTCTGGGTATACTTAACCCACAGGCTGCTCTAACTTTAACATCGTTACTACAGCGAGCAAACCTGCGGGCCAACATATTTATCCTGATCGCCATTGCTCTGCGCCCTCTTTCAATATCCACTTGGTCATCAAGGTCCTCGGTAAGGTAGTGGCCTAGATATTTAAATTGTTGTACTCGCTTCAACTCAACCCCCTTCAATATTATTGATAAATGATATGAGTAAATTAATCAGTGGTCTATAAATATATATTTACATGTACATGATATTGTAGCAAGTCCCAATTTAACTCATACAGAATATATCAGATAATTACATCTAAAGAAAATCTATAATCAAATTTCATAACCTGTTTTAATATAGCTATATTTTGTAGCATTTAATAACGAATAATTATTTAATAATAATCCTATAAGGATGCGGGCAGCGAAGGACCGGAGCAGCAAACCCGCGTTCCCGGGACTTTTTTGATAAGGCGGGGGGAATGCCTTCTCATGCCACCCGCAAAACTGTCTGCGGGTGGGTATGTCGAACTTGCACCGACTAAGCCTACCTGCCGTGGACTTCTCTTGGCGCCTGATGGGGGATCAGGCACCAAGAGACACTTTTGCGGGTGGCATGCGAAGGCATTCCCCCCGCCTTATCAAAAAATTAAAAAAAGGACCGAAGATCCTTGGGGGAGGCCTTTGTCCAGCAGAGGACGTCTTTCGGTTGATATGATGATGATGAATAACGAATAATGTGGGTTTAAGTCACTGACATAGTCCAAAGAATTACAATCGCTCAAGTGGTAGTGAGCGGGGCAAGCTCGTAGAATCGGTCGTTGGGGCAGGAAGGTTCTTGAGTGGCGAACCGGAAGACGCAACGTGGGCAGGCTCCTTACAAGATGGATCGATAATCTTGTGAGGATCGCTGGAAAGCGCTGGATGCGGATAGCGCAAGACCGGCAATAGTGGTGATGTTAATTTTATCAGTAACGCTTGGTTGTCTTTCGGCTGATATGATGATGATGAATGTGGGTTTTGGTTACAACTTACAACAGAGCAATAAAGACTTTTTCTTTACTTTTCTATCCGTTCTGTTTCGTAAGAAAAGAGGCAAAGTGAGGACGACATAGGATACATACTAATAACATCAGCAGCCAAAGATATCCATTTCAAGGCATGGTCGCATCTACCGGTCCCGGTAATACAATATAATGATTACTGTTATAAGGCATAAAATCTACTTCCGATTCTCTCTAAAATCAAGAAAATGAAAACTTATCAATTATTATTTCAAGGTGAATAAGAAAAGAATTTGAAGTATCGTTTTATAAACTATAGAGAAATCACATACAAAAAGAACAAATAGTCGAATCCTCCTCCTTTGTAAGGAGGTTAAAACTGAATCAAAAAGCAAACTTATGCAAAATTTTATTTTAATTTTTTTTAACGTCGGTACAAAGTTTATGTACATAAGCGGACATAACGCCAAATGTATTTTCTACCAGTCAACATTAGGATAGTGCAGTGACATCATGGCAGGTGCACTTAGGTTATCACTTAGGTACCTGACCTCTTTCCGGTCGTGTCGCCTAGGTGTGCCATCGGATCATGAGAGTGATGGAATAGAAAGTGTTCTGTGTTTGCGCACACACATGAGCACTATAATATGTCCCGCGCAGATGGCTAATCTCTGTTGAGACTGGCCGCCGTGGTCGAAATTCGGCTAGGAGGACATTATTACTTAGGTTATAATAACATTTTAACAAAGGTAATAAATGTTACCTTTGTTAAAAATTACGAGGGGGGTGCGAGTGCGCAGTTTTAGATTTGATAATGACGTCATCTAACGTGTAAAGAACAGCTTTACAGATAGGGTTTACTGCACAGCGCCATCTCACCATATTATTGGTATTAGTAATGTGACGGCTGTACGTATATTTTTTATACAATATCAATTTAGATCCCCTCTTGGAAGACACGAAAGTAGTTTCAGCGTTTGGATATCCTGTAAAACAAGAATCTTTTAATAATATAAGTGCAGTAACTTACAAATGATGTCCCAGTTTAAATTTTAACGCTTATACCGACTTTGTAATCGACCCCGTCTGTTAAGTATCACGCACACTTAACAGACGGGGTGTATTACAAAGACGGTATAAGCGAAGTATTTTATTCTATTTTTTATTTTATTGCTTAAGAAAACTTACAGCTAGAATACAAATGACACATAGAATAAAAGATGAAGGCCAATTAAAAGTTTTCACAGATATACAGATACAGATTTTTAATGTACATTTGAAAATGTTTCGAATACTTAGTTGAATTTTTAGACGATGGACTTTTCGGACTTTATTTGCTAGACGTCATTTAGGATGTTATCATTAAATTTGACAACAATATGTTGCAGCGGTTTCTACATAATGTGGTATAAATAAACTCTTTGTAATAAATATTTTCATTTTATATACATTCGATAGACATACATGCTCGATGATTTCACATAGTCCCAACACTTGTGATATCAACATATAACAAATAAAAGTGTCCATGTGTTGTGGATGCGTAAGACTTAATAAACCGGCATATTTACCTTCTAAGCAAATTTATAAGAAGACATACATTTTGGACGACACTGAATAAGCTTAATTTGTCTATTACACTGAATATAAAATCCAATTGCATGCTCCAACAGGTTGGACTAGCGGACTAACCATTTACCATCACCCTTAAATATATATTATCTATTCGCGCTAAATAAGTATGAATATGAATTTTGATTTAGAACGTCAACTTTGAAAATACACAAGTAAATGATTAGCTTCCCATACAATACTGTCGATCATTGTTTTGTGGGCGTAATCAATGAGAGTATTACGGTTAAGGATTCTTTATTTCTCTTAAGAATACATCACTTGCAGAGAAATTAAAATACTTAATATAGGACGCCAAGCGTGGCTACTTGCCAATACTAAACTAAACTAAAATACTAAACTATACAATACAAAAAACAACCTAAACAATTTTACAAATAACACAATTAACAAATACACAAATTCCATCCATTTTTTTTTTGTGTTGCGGCGGGTTGATATGAACGAAGTGCACATGGCGCTTCGCTTCGCATAGTATTGCTAATAGTAAATATTGCACTTATGTTAGACTTCGTATAACCGGTTTCGAAGTACAGACGCCAGCACATCCAGAGCTACCCCAATCTGTAAAATTTCTTTTATAGATTTTTTAATTTATCACAAAAGCATAAGGTTCACTTTCAATTGGGGAAATTTGACAGATTGGGGTAGCTGGATGTGCTGGCGTCTGTACATGGGCCTGAAGGCTTAGACGAACCTACCACTGATGTAACTGGGACCGCTTGGGACCATCATCAGCATTACCCCCTACAGGTGAAATAGTAACAGCATCCGCTAGTCCTTTAAACGCCTCCCATGGTTCAGTAGTACTCCTTACATCCGTAATAACAGGTTTTTGTTTGGTACAGGTATATGGAATATAGGTTGGCTTCTCCCAACTCCATTGTTGTGTAGACTTGTGATTGTGTTTTCCTTTACTGCCGACAAGTTCATCATTTTTGGTGAAGGCGACCGCTCTGCATCCTTTACCACAGGTTACAGTACATCGCCACCTTACTATATTATTTTTACTGTTCACATGACGACTGAAGGTATAGCCATTGAACAGCAACATTCGGTTTCCTCGTTTTGAATACACGTATTGAGCGGGGCCTGAAACTGTTGAAGAATATGTCGAAGAATATCATGAAGTGGAGTTTAGCCTATAAAAGAGATTTCTATTGACTTTAAATCTGTCGAACCTGATCTTAAACTAATCAAACCCATCTATTAGTAAAATAATACTCGACCTGACTTTTTAAGACAAAATCTACCTAGAAATAAATTCACCTTACCCAAAACATATAACTTGTACGGCACGAGAGTTGCAGAATACTTAATTCCGAAGTTTATAAATAACATACCCGAAGAACTCCAAAAATTATATAGAGAGAGGGCGAAAGGTTTTAAGTTCAAGCTAAAAGGTTACTACCTTAAAAAATGATATTGTATTCAAATTTTATCACTATTATTATATAATATTATTTAATAAATAAATATAAATATGTGAACGATTCGATGCTACCCACATAAACCCTTAGAAGTTTCTGAGGTTCGGCCTGTTAAATGTAATGTGTAATTAAATAATATATTGAATAAATTACTAAAAAAACTTACTAAAAACTTTCAGCTTTTATAAAATAACGAAGACCGGCGGCTACGAGCTCATGCTCTATGACATTACACCTGCTACTGCTTTTATTATTATTGTTCATACGATTGTCCGACCCAACGAAAAAGATGTTTAGCATTCTTCTCAACATAACCACTTCTTGTATCATAAATTTAATACTTATTTAATATCTAAATAAAATAACGCCAAAAACTCAGTATATCAACCATATCATTTTATTCCAGACAATCATGTAGACGTGGAGGAGAAATTTCCTTTGCAGTTTTACAATCGTTTTAAATTAAAACATTGGAATAACTTATATAAATCTAGTGTTGCAAGTCTAAGAATTCATTCACACTGAAACATTAACCAACTTAAAAATGTCATCATAAGAAATATAGGTAAATGGACCTATAACCATGTTTATTTCGAAAATTTAATACAGTCGATGCCGTTTAAAACGTTATATAATGTGAAATGATGATAACACTATAGAGGATAAGATATATTCAATATCTCTATTGCAGATATCCTATATGCTATAGATGAATGCAAATATTATGCAATTTTATACTTGATGACAAATCACAACAAAGCCACATAGTTAATAGTTTGGTTTGAACTTGAACTGGATTAAAATATTGCCTACTACCAGGGTTTTACCTGATAATGTTTCTGAACTAGAGTTAGAGAAGGTTATTTAAAAAAAAAACATGTATTAATATAGTGGTTGATGTCCCATAAACGGCACTGTACCACAATAAGAAATAAAACTAACACCATATTTCTTTTCTAAAAATAAATTATGGATAATGGATTTTCATGAAACCATGTTGTTTCAGGTTCGTGGTTATGTTTGTTCTTCCATTTGAATATACTGTCTGCGTGTGTGTAGATAGAAGCGTTGCACTTTTTACCCGAAGCTACAGCACACTGCCATCGTATTATCTGATTAGGCTTAGTCTGATGACGACTAAACGCATAACCAGCATAAAGTAACATTTTGTTGCCTCGTCTAGAGTAAACGAATTTGGCTAAACCTGAAAAGAAATAAGAAATAGTTATTTTATAATCAGGCATTACGGCCTTCATCATTCGCTGCCTAAAATCTCGTTGTCTCGTATCTCGTAGTTGTTACAGTAATAATAACTGTGCCATAGTAAAAGGATTCTAATGATTTATTTAAAAGATGACATTTAATTTGTGATGTTTCTAAAGGAAATACCCAATATTACTCACCTAATTTTTTGCCATTTTTTTTATATTCATACAAGATCCGAAGATTTCTCAAATAAATTGATGTGAATTTAAAAAAATTGACCTCTATTTTTAACATAAATATGTTATTGTATAGTGGTTTTTTATCCAACTCTATATTTAATCCTTTTAATAAGTAGAAGTTGTAGCAAATTCTTCTCTTTAATATACTCTTTTTCGAGTATGTGAAAAGTAATGCATTTTTGGAACTCCAATAGCTATTGTATTATCTATTACACTTATGTCTAATGACAACTGAAAGCGTACCCTAAATTAAGTAGTGTTTCATTACTGCACCTGGATTAAACGAAAGAAAAAACCTGCATGTGTATACAGATGATTTATATCTGCCAACACCACAGTCTTAACGTTGTAACTTTAGTTGTAAAGGGGTTTATAGAGCGTTGTTATATAATAAATGAATAAATGTTAAATTATAGAATAAATAAAATATATCTTTATAAAAAATAACAAGTTTCAAAAAGATTGATTACCACTCAGTATAGTGGTGAAGTAAACGGCATCCACTATTATAGCACAACCGAAATACTGTATATATTTATTATATGCTATAGTTTAATTTAAGTCAAATTATACAAGAACGGAATAGTTATAACAAAATCCTGTTTATTTTCTTACATATGTAAATGGGGTTTCGTTATACCATGCAGTTTCAGGTTCATGAGTGTGAATATTTTTCCATTTATAAATATTGTCATCTCGCGTGTACACGCACGCGTTACACTTTTTACGCGAAGCCACGGAACATTGCCACCGTATTATCTGGTTCAGTTTTATCTGGTGACGACTGAACGCATAACCTGAATGCAGCAACATCTTATTGCCTCGTCTCGAGAACACATATTGGGCCGGTTCTGGAAATAATGATCAAAGTTTATGCAGTCAAAAAGACACGGTCAGTGTCCAAATACATAATATAGATTTAAATTTAAAAATATGTAGTGGAAATTTTGTAGTTTTACCTGAAAAATATTCCGGGAGTTTTGAAAATGAATAATTTTATAGATTTTGTTGTGCTCTTTTCGAATTTTAACTTTGCCACCTCGTATAGTTACCGCTGGCGCCATACCATATTCGAAAAAATATGTATTTTTGCACGATATCTCCTTTCTGACTCTAATTGGATCGAAAACGATGAAGGTGACGATAAATTTGATGATCCCACTGCAGATGATACCGAAAAAATTTCAGTCTTGGACGTCTCAATCGCTTGATCAGATTACATTGATAGTGTGCTCACATGTCCGCAATGTGCGCGGTCCTTAACAGATAGGGTTGGCTATTGCAGTCATATGAGAGCACACGTGAGACAAAATCTATCTCATCGGAGTTAGGAGCCGTCGCCGTGACCGAAATCGGTCTGGAGATGTCATATGTAATGCATAGATATGTATGTATGATGCCAAAATAGATAATAATGATCTACCTGCAAACTGAAAATCATATAAGTACTTTTTGGCTTTATTCTTATATGGTTAAAATTATTAATACGGCAATGCTCAAATGCGCAATAATGTCGACACGATTTTATTATTAGAAATGATTATGTTCTAAATTACTTTTAACTACTAAGTTTTCAATTGTGGTAATGTTCGCTTTGCACCTGAAACCCATTTTTCTTAATCTTGCTGCGCACAACCATCTTGTTTTATAACCTTTGGTATGTTGTCTGTGGAATTTGTGACCACCGTACATTACTGTCAGAGCTCCTTTGTTAGTCATTAGGAATTGCACTAAAATTATACACAAAAGTATTTAAAGAAGAATACAATTTAATAACAAACATATTCTAAACTCAAACTAATCTTTAAAATCACATATTCATCGCCATTATTGCAATGCAACAAGATACTGGTCCTAGCGTTCTAGAAACATGGCCATTTTAGAATAGTTTAGCTTTTTAGAGTTTAGTTTTGGTTTAGAATAACAGAACTTTATCAATTATTAGTGGCACCTTATAAACTAAATAGAAGTTTAAAAAAGCAATGGTATTAATATTTTACATCAAGCAGGTGGCGAAAATCCATAAAAAACACTAAAAAGGTTTTAAAAACAGTGTTTATAAGTATTAAAAGAATATAATACACATATTTATTGCATAGATTGTTAAAATCTATGCCAATGATCAATGTTATTCATTAATTTTCAAAGTTGGGGTATTCTTCACCATAGCTCAAACAATATGTACAGACGCCAGCGCATCAAGCTACCCCAATCTGTCAAATTTCCCCAATTGAAAGTGAACCTTATGTTTTTGTGATAAAGTTGAAAATCTATAAAAGAAATTTATCAAATTGGGGTAGCTGGATGTTCTGGCGTCTGTACTTTGAGTTACGGCTCCGTCTTTTGCCTTTATCATATCCGTTTCAAACGAAGTAGATGCATTAAAAGCCATATTAGAGGCCTATTCGGCTTGAATAACTCTGAGACGAGGGTTACTGCTCAAATGAGACAAAGAGTAGTCACAAACAGTATTTTATCTATTATTAATAGGATACCAAGTAGAATAAGGTAAATGGTTGTGTTCATTTCTTGTTATTATCACATTTTCTTGCAGGGTGAATACCACTGCACGGCACTTAGTAGTGGCAGCAACAGCACATTGCCACCTCACTATATTGTTGGCACCAGTCTTATGACGGCTGTATGCATAACCTTCACGAAGCAACATCTTCTTCCCTCGTTTGGAACACACATATTGTGCCAGTTCTGCAAAAGAAAAGAAAGAATACTCTGTATCGTACACTCTCAAACAGAATAAATACATTACAAAGGGCGGTCATATAGCACTAAGCGATTTATGCCAGACAACCTTTGGATGAATAGGAGATAGATTGTAGGAGTGCAACAAATGAGAAAGTAAAGAAAATGTTTATAATAATCTAAGAGGCATACTAAGACTTGATACATGTCTACATATACTGCATGCAATCACAATGTAAATACAAGATATTAAAATAAATCGAAAACAAAAAACAAAAGAATACGAAAAAAGCAAGCCCGGATTTTCTTTGTGGTTTTTTCTCCGGGTCGTACACCTAGATAGCTAGAGAAAGCCGCAGGTTAGCTAGGGTTGAGTCCTCGGTGGCGAGGATCACGTTGGCCCCTTAACAAAATAACTGTGATCCCGTGCAATTATCTCATTTAGAACTGTCTTGTTACATCAGCAGCTATTATTTTTAAATTAAGATGCCGTGCTAGCCAACTACTTGTTGTCATCAATTTTGTTTGATTTGTAACTTGTTGTTTATTTAAGGATTAAAAAAAATGTGGTAGAATAGACCGCACGGACGGACTAATTCAATTTTTTTTTCGTTTCTTTGATATTGTACTTGGCTATGTTTATATACTGCATTGTGAGTTTGACAAGTACAAGTGTATGTTAATACCTAAGTGTTGAATAAATTTAACTATTTCATTTTATGGTAAATATATTCAAGGTATCAGCCCTTTTTCAAAGTTATGTAATTATAGTCGGGGTCTTGTAACGCTTAGGTTAGGTCATTAAAGGTTTCTACAGCGTAAGTGATACGCCCGTTTATTTCCAACAAAAAATGAGATTTTTGTCGACGTCTCCTTAAGTCCTTACCTGTACCCTAACTACAGCTAGCCTACCCAAATTTCACCCTGCGTTTAAGCGCTTTTGCCATACCTACTATTGGAATCAAATATAACAGCTCACTTAGGACCCTTAAATTGATCCGCGGTGCTTTTGCAGCGGGCTTCTCTAGTTGCAAATCTCTCATTTTATGAGGCGAGAGCCTCTTTACATCATTCTGTCTCCCGCTTTGCTCTGGAGGGAAGTGGAACTATTCATTTTCTAACTCCTCCTTTTTCTCTTTCTGATTAAACTCGTTTCGGGATCCAAGACAGTTAAAGCGATTCCCCGGGACATGCCTGAGCCTCACCGCTCAGTGTCATTTCACTGTGTGCCACTGTTGATCCTGGCTTACAGGAGTTGCAGTGGTGGGTAGGAAGGAGAGACTAGTCCCGATTTATAAAAAAAATAATATACCCAAATTTTACGTCAATCAGTAATTTTGGAGATTTCCTAAGTAGAAGGGAACAAGTGATCTTACGCTTTTATATACATAGATTTATTTTCTTCTGTTAACTAAGCAGTTTAGGATTACTATAATACCAATTGGTACTCGATATGTGATTATGTTCATTCTTGGCTTTCAGTACAATATCATTGACCGTGAAAGCAACTGCGCGGCACTTTTTGTTAGAAGCGACGGCGCATTGCCATCTCATTACATTGTTCTTATATAGTTCATGTCGGCTGTAAGCATATCCTGAGTAGAGCAACATCTTTTTGCCACGCGTAGAATATACATACTGCACGGGTTCTGTAATAAAATAACCAATAAATTTATGAATACTGATAAATTTGAATAAAACAGTGCCAAACGTAGTGCTATTCGAGTTCGTAAGTCCAGTCCAGGATTGTATATCCTACTAATATTATAAACGCGAAAGTTTGTAAGTATGGATGGATGGATGTTTGTTACTGTTTCACGTAAAAAATACTGAATCGATACTTTGAATAATAATGAAACTTACAATAATATACGTTATACATCAGAATAATATATAGGCTACAATTTATAAAAACATTGTGTGAATTGTCCAAAATATGACGATAAGTGTCAAGTAAGTAGGAAAAAATCTACCATTTGCGAGCTATTCCGGCGTGCACTGCCAAAACCGCTAGAGATACACATTCTAATAACATTATAAATGCGAAAGTTTGTGAGTATAGATGTATGTATGTATGTTTGTTACTCTTTTATGCCAAAACTACTTAAAGGCGGGCGAAACCGCGGGGCAGCTTGTTTATCATATATTTATCTACCAGATTCATCTTTCAGGCGTAATTAACTTCATATTTGAAGAGTATATTCTTTAGTCTCATCGGTGCTTACTGATGGGACTACAGAATATCTTCTACATTACTTAGTAAGACTTTCATCCTAACGCTCTTGCGTCATAAAAGTCAGCACGCTTCACAGTAAGCTCAAATTTATGATAAGACAGGGCGCTTAGCGTGGTTGGTAGAAACTTGCCTTTGACGCCGTAGGTCGTGGATTCGAATTTTAAATTTTGACACCTGTATTGGTGACTTTGTATGGGAATTAGTAATATATTTGTTTTTTTAGCATAATTATTTTTGGTTATTTTTTTTTACATAAAAACTAAATAAATTGTTTAATATTCTTCAATTGACATACATCATATTATTATACTTTTGAAACTATTGTAATGATGAATTTCTATTGTACCTTTGTTTGTTTTAATTTTATAATTTAATGTTAATTTTCAATACAATGTAAAAATTGTAATGAAATAAATGAAATGAAATAATAGTTATAATTTGTCTGCATAGGTTTAGAGTAATTTGTTCCGGTGTGTCACAATAAGAATTAAGCAATTCAATGAAAACTCAGTGTTTTACATCAAATTCTTTTTATTGTTCCTTAGTAAACTATTACAATTTTTATAAAATATCCTTAAACATAACCTATTAACAAAAATAAAAATTGTAACAGTAGGTTGAAGAGATTCCGTTGATGGGGCGAGAAGAAAAACGGCGTACGTACTTAATAGACGTAACATGTATATTTACGTAAACAAATCGCGTACAATGTAGGCCTAAGCCCTACTGGAAGCTTTATGCCTTTGGCTCTTGGACTAAGTCCCAATGATTGTACCACACGTGGAAGCAATTATTTATAGTAATTTATTTCATTTAAAGGTTACAAAGACCCATAACTTATATTATCTTAACTAATTTTACAATAATTATAATTAACTAAACTAATTAAAAAAAAAATTAATAAAATAAATGAACATAATAAATCTTATAAAATTACAACAATATAACCCAATTTAGATTGAATGTCCTTTATATTTCGTTAGTATTTTATTATTTATACAAGGACAATCAACCTTATTGGCTATCATATTTATCAGAAGCTTATTAAGGTGCCGATCGTAAGTGAATAAAATAGTCCGCGGTTGGGGAGAACATGGCGGTCGGGAAACTCTCCTGCGACTTCTAAATTTTAGGAGCGCCATCTAGTGAAGATCGCTACAAGTAATTTCCGTGATGACTTACTTATATTAGTTTTTGTGTTACAAAACGTGATAAACATTTCGAGATCGTCACAATTTTTGACTTAGATAATTTACTTTTTCAAGATTTTTTCAATAAATCTAACGATTGGAATATAAAATCAACAAACTTCATTAATTCTAGTAGATTTATAATCTACTTAGAATTAATGAAAAGATTTAACAAACATAACTTAAATATTTTTAATTACCTTGTTTATATTCGATTTAAATTATGGGACAGTGATGACACTGGAGTCTTAAGTGAGGCAGTGGAAAATCTTAAGCAACGTTGTACACACATTGCATTTTTACTTAGGAGAGATTATCACAGTTTATTAGTTTTATATATCTATTCTTGGTTCGTTTTGATTTTCTTTACTTTTCTTTTCAACTTTTGTTGTCGTTTTTCATTCCTCCATATCTGACGCCTTTTTTCTTTTTCTTCGTCTGTCAGATCTGCTATACTTTTACGAATTTTTTTCATATATTTGGCCTTCCTTCTCATTTGTGCTTCATATTTTTCTGGGTTATTTTTTAATTTCTCTCTGTATCTTTTAGCTCTTTCCGCTGCGGTGAGAGCTATTTTAACTGAAAATAGTCAAATTTAATTAGAGTTAGTCTAGTGTATATAAAAAGTCGAGTTAGTCTAGCTAGTCTAAATAAATCTTCAACGCCCCACTTGATTGCTATAAGGGCAAATATTGTGAAATAATGACACACGTCTGCATTTATCTTAAAATTTCGTATTATTTACTTTGACGAACTTCCTATACAAACTTTTGAAATTAAAGATTATCAACTTAGGACCCCCTTCGGGGTAGAATTTCCTATAATCACTTCTTATTACTTGCCTGGGTATGAAAAAGAACCAACTGTCCAAGTCTCATAATTGCAGAATCAGTGATTGATTCTGTACGTTGATATGTCAGTCAATCAGGGAACCAACCACTTCATGAAATAGTGAATACTCATATATTAAAGAGGAAAATTTGTATTTTTGTATGTTATGAAAAAACTTAAAAACTACTGGACCGATTAGAAAAATTCTTCATTCCAGCAATGGATTGCTACATTATCAGCAAGTACCATAGGCTATATTTTATCCCCGCACTCCCACGGGAACGTAAAATACGCGGGTGAAACCACGCGTGGTCGGCTAGTATGGAATAACGAAAAAGATTATCGTATCTTCGCATCAATTTCAACTTATTTCTACTTATCTTCCAAACAACCCATTTCTATAAAATAATTACCAGACTGATTGTGATGCGGATGCGCACGCGCACGTAATGTCTTAATGTGGGTAGGTGGCAAATTAAAAGAGATCAGATTTTTTTATTTTATTTCTCGCTTGCTTTGTATTGCTCTAAAAATTAGATTTATCATCCTACAGTACACTTACTCGTAGAAAAATAAATGTATAAAAATTAATTAGTCACTTATTTTATTTGAGCAATGATTTGATACATTACATATATTGTTTTGTAGTCAATGTTACACGTCAAAAAGGATTTTAATTGAGGCAATTCGGTCTAGGAGTGGTGGCGTATATTTTATAATATATAGGTAAGCATTGCCATCCTAATTTTTATAGCAATTAATTTAGAAACAATGGTGTTATAACGTATCCTGTAAAAACCTAGCGTTAGGGAAATTATAAATCGCAACCGTTTTGATTGCAACCGGAATTTGCAATTGAAAAACTTTAGGTACGCCTAGGCTTCTACAATATACCTTATAAGGATGCGGGTCTAGTAGAAAAGCTATTTAGTAAACGTTTATATTTTATGTTGGTATTTTATATGTGTATTTATGAGATGCATTCTCGTAAAATGACATTATAGGCAGATGGTTATGTTCATTTTTCTTTTTTAAAATAACATCTTCGCTTGTATAGACGGACGCAGTACATCCTTTATTGTGATTAGTACTACAATGCCACCTCACTTTGTTCGGGTACGTTATATGATGGCTATACGTATATCCCTCATATATAAGTATTTTATTCCCTCGCCTTGAAATCGCATACTCTGCTCGTTCTGAAAATATAAAGGGTTACGATTAAAGTATTAACATCGTTGTTTATTACAAAACACTTAACATATAAAATAAAATTGAAATCGACTAAAAATTAAGCCGATTAAGTTCAATGTAAAGTAGCAATACTTAAATTAAATATTTATTTTAGTAATCTGGCAACTCCTTCTGTCCAGATTGACTAGCGGTATGCTGTGTTCTTTTTTGTATAATTAACGCTAATAATAAACGCTATAGGAGACTGTATAAGCAGTCTCTTAATCTAACTTTTTTTTCGGGATCGGTATCAAATGTGTCTCCTTTCATTCTGTTCTTTTTGAAGTTACCTACTCCTTTGTTAATGCCTTTCCTATACGTATCATACTTTACACTATCCATCTCTTTACTCGATTACTGAATTAAAAGTAAACAAACACTTAAATTTCTTTATTGCAAATCTTGTTATTTAAATAACAAGATTTGCAATAAAGAAATGTTGTTTAAATTCACTAAATTGTAAGAAATGTAAATTTTCACAGTAGTAAATTTTGCGCTTGACTGTGAAAACTGATATTTTATACAGTATTTTTTTAGATACTAGGGTAAGTAAATATGAATAAAATACACGTCGTTTACGACACAACTTTTAAGGCATAATAGCTGAGCAAAATCTTTAATAGTATTATGGTACAATGATAATGTTGCAACTGACAAAAAAACGTTACAGTAAATTAAATACACAAAGTAACATTTAATTAGGTATATAAAAATGTAAGTAAGATAATTGTATTGTCTATGATGTCTGAAGATAAAATCATCTATACTATTCTATATCTATCCTAATATTATAAATAGGTAACGTTTGTGACTTTCTGAGGTTGTAAGGGATAATCTCTGGATCTACTGAACCGATTTTCAAAATTATTTCACCAATAGAAAGCTGCGTTATTGTGGAGTGTCATAGACTATGAAAATATTCCAAAATTAATAACGCATCTTTACTTAAACTTGAATAATCCAAGTTGCGGGACAAACGAGCAGGGACAAAAATACTCGTATTTATAACGCGGAACGAATTCCGCGGGCACTGTTAGCCTTTAATATAAGTGGGGCACACACTTGCGTGTCTTTCATGTCCCGAAGCTTGCACGTTGGAGAATCTCAATCTCAAGTGGCAGCACTTACTGCATTGGAGGGGTCCAATGCAGTAAGTGCTGCCACTTACTGGTCTAGTAAGTTTTCATTTTAATATTAAACTATCCTGATTATATTAGTTCAAACATTTGCTCGAAAGAAGAAAATTACAACATTCTATTTAAAAAGTGTATGAGTGACACTATGTACTTAATAATATAATAATAATAAAAACCGTATAGTGCATTATAAAACATAAACTAAATTCACAAACTTAACCGCTATTCTTATTTTTAATTACTTACAAGATTTTTTTAAGTTAATGAGTTTCTACATTTTTAGCTCGTAGGTAACTTAAGAAATGATGCTTAAGTATTGTTTTGATACGCTTAATGCTTATATCGTTCCAATCTTATCGACAATGGCTCTTGGTAGTTTGCTTAGGGTTTTGGGCAGAATGGATTTCCAATGCCGTAGTCGTTATATTTGGGTATGTCAAAGATTAGAAGATATACTTATGAAATAGATTTACACAGAAAAGTAAAAGTAAGTAAAAATAGATGCCTCAGACTTCAAAAGCCTTAAGTCGCGGTTTTAAATATTTTTGTAAGTATTTAAAACCGTCTCTTAAGACTTTTGGAGGGAATTTTTACGAGCAACTATAACAACTAATATGTGATTTTACATGGCCGCTGAATGCAGATTTTTACTGTGATTTTACATGGCCGCCGACTGCAGATTTTTACTGTGATTTTACATGGCCGCCGACTGCAGATTTTTACTGTGATTTTACATGGCCGCCGACTGCAGATTTTTACTGTGATTTTACATGGCCGCCGACTGCAGATTTTTACTGTGATTTTCAGCAGTCTCTCAAATTTGACCACATTAAGCTCGAGACTCACTAGACAAGCTCATAAATTCTTCATCTACATAAAGAATTATGCTAATTTCAATTACCTAGAGGCCAACATACTGTGATAATAGATCGGAAATAAATTCAAATAAATATTTACAAACGACAATCACTTTGGGAGTCGGAAACAATAATATAATTATGATTTATACTCTTGTATTTTTAATTTTATTTTTTAGCCGTTGTGTTTAACATTTATAACAACAGATATTTGGCCTCATTATGATACACTCTTAAATTGTTCGTCTGCTGTATAAAGAAAAGGTTCTATTGGATTGTGGTAATTCCAATTAGCTACCGGCAAATGATTGTGTTCGTTTCGGACCGACAACACTATATTATCGTAAGTAGACGCACTAGCCTTGCAGCCCTTCTTGTGATGTGAAGAACAATGCCATCTGACTTTATTGTTGGCATACCTTACATGGTAACTAAGTGAGTAACCTTCGCAGAGTAACAACTTGCTGCCTTTTCTTGAATGCACAAAGACAGCTTCTGTAATAAAAATCAATGACAATTCATCATCATGAACCTGATATCGTCCAATGCTAATACTTACTTATCGAACTACACTACAACTCTGACACTAGAGTTACCACTGCACATACCTATATGGGCAGTGGTAACCCTAGTGTCAGAGTTGTTCAAGCCGCCCATTAGGCTTCTGACATGGCTTAACGACTGTTGCTTAATGGCTACAACCGGGGCCGACAGCTAAACGTGCCCTCCTGAAATTAAACCACTTTGGCGGTCACCCATCTATGAACTGACCGCGAGCCTAGTTGCTTAACCACGCCAATCATTTACAGACCAGTGAGAGCATTTGACGGTCACCGTAGCCTAGTTGGTAGTGCTCCTGCCTACGAAGCTGGTGGTCCTAGGTTCGAATCCCGTGCAAATATTTGTGTGATGAGCGCGAATATTTGTTTCTGAGTCATGGATGTTTTCTATGTATATAAGTATTTATCTATCTATATAAGTATGTATATCGTCGCCTGGTACCCATAGCACAAGCTTTGCTTAGTTTGGGGCTAGGATGATCTGCGAGACATTGTCCCGAGATATTATAAAAAAAAGAAATCTGGCTAGGAGCGCCTGGACATAGGCCTCCCCCAATGGTTTCTATAACGTTGGTATTTGGGTATGCCGTAGTCACCGCGATTGGCATGCGAGTTGGCGACCGCAGTGAAGTGGTAGCTAGTACACGGGTGGCGCTGATGCCCGACTACCTGGTGTATCCCTTAGTTGCTTTTAACTGAGAATTGTCTACGAATAAGTTTAAAAGAATTATTAAAGCCAAATTGTGTAGCAGGGCATATTACAAAATTTCTGATTATTTAAGTGATAAAAGTGCTTGGGATTGAGTTGTTCTGAGTCAACACACATGATTGTAATTAATCTTAAGTATATTTTATTTAAAAAAAGGATTCCTACTGAGTTTTCTGGCAGTGTTTCTCAGTAGCTGCCACGTCATACACTGCACGGTAGGGTAAAAAAAATATGACGATTCCACATAAATGTAAAATTTTTACGGAATAAAGTACTATTGACTTTGACTTTGAACAACATCCACGGGATGGTATGGGTGTGGCCCTGTTATTGTATCTAGGCCAGAAACCATACGGCTAAATAATATGCTAAATGACAATTGATCGATTAAAACTCAAAGTCAAGAAACCATAAATTAAATCATCCGGTAGGGATCCGAACCACCATCCTCTAACATTTCAGGGAAGGGGCTCTGCCGAATAATTTCTTGCTAACACCGTTACGGAGAATGTAAGGTAACTAACCGAATAACAGACCTATAATAATCTAAATAATAAAAACCTTTTTAATTTTATTTAATTTTAATATAACCATTAACGCGGACCCACGAATCGATTAAAACTCAAAGTCAAGAAACCATAAATTAAATCATCCGGTAGGGATCCGAACCACCACCCTCTAACATTTCAGGGAAGGGGCTCTGCCGAATAATTACTTGCTAACACCGTTACTGAGAATGTAAGGTAACTACCGAATAACAGACCTATAATAATCTAAATAATAAAAACCTTATTAATTTTATTGAATTTTATTATAACCATTAACGCGGATCAGAGCCACGGTTCAGGCGGGTTGTGCAGAAAGGTATATTTTAATAAAGATGATATGAAATGATTCTGGTATCAACATGTTGAGTGTGTTAGCTTTAATTGAGAGCTTTTGGGAGTATAGAAGTGGATGACAATACTTTGAGCTTAGTAAAAAAAATGTTTGGGCATTATATTTCGTTAAAACCCTGTTATTTACAAAAATAAAACTGATAATGTTTAGGTTTTCAATAAGAAAATTATATTGTTAAAATTGAACTCGTGATGTACAGACGTCAGCACATCAAGCTACCCCAATCTGTAAAATTTTCCTAGTTGAAAGTGAATCTTATACTTATGTGATAAAGTTGAAAATCTATAACAGAAATTTGACAGATTGGCGTAGCTGGATTATCTGGCGTCTGTATCATTTTATCAGTTAGTATTATCTCGTCCCAATACGTTTCACAGTAGATAGATACTGAGAGTAATTTAAGCTTATATAATATGGATTAATATTAGAGTTAAATATTCAGCTTTACTGGACACAATATTTAAAATAAATGTTTATTATTCATCGTCATATCAGCTCAAAGACGTCCATTACTGGACAAAGGCCTCCCCCAAGCATCTCCCCAATACGGTCGGTAGGTATAGCTGCCCGCGTTCAGCGGCTTCTAGCTTCGGCTTTATTTCGTGTGTTACAAATAAAAATATTGCAATATCTGCAATTCTTCATATTTTATTTTTATATTTTTTCCATTAAGTTTAATTTCATATTTTATCCATGATTAGCCTAGGCCTTAGTATCCATTCCTGAAAATATTTGACACTAATATTGTTACACATTATCTACTTACAGTAGGATGTACGATTTTATATATAAAACTATGAAGTGGACGGGCTAAGTGCTGAATAATGATTGAGGGAACCTACCCATATCAATGTTTGTAATTTAATTGTACTAAAAATTATATGTGCGAAATTTTTGGGTTTAAATTATATTATTATTATATATATTAGCACGGTTTTTCATAAGACCAATTCATTAAAGATGCATGATTGTGCACATTTTTTGTTTTAATAACAATATCATCTAAAGTATAAAGAGTTGCCGAACATCCTTTCTTATGATGTGTGGTACAACGCCATCTCACTTTCCTGTCCATGTGAGTTACGTGATGGCAGAAGGAATATCCTTGATGGAGTATCATCAAATTTCCTCTCTTTGAATACACGTAGCTTGCTTCTGATAAAGAAAAAAAGTCATTAATATAATATTACATACATGTGCCCTGGGGCTCTAAAGTACGGTGTTCGTTAGGGAGTTGTCCACGCGCTTTATCTACTCATCAGGTGACAGGGACCTGGCTCGTATTTATATCAATGCATAAGCCTCACTCAATGGCATAATGTTGCCAGCTTGCTGGCCACCTTGCGGGCAGGAGACAACTTAAAGAAATTTGTTTTTTTTTTTATAAATATAGAGTATAAAATATATAGGTAGTATTTGTGGATTACATATATTTTTTTCCCGATCAACCCGTGACCACGATCAATCCAACTTGGTCGAAACGTCGGTATAATAACAAAAAAGGGTTAGGCGCGTAATACCTGGTAACAATGTTGTATACCTACATATCAGTTATTGTTACTTTTTTAACATTGGGTTACATTCGTTATTGTAATAAAGTATTTTATAAAAGTTACCATGAGAATTGCATGCACTGGTCATGAGCCAGAAACTGCCAACCTTTCCCCACCCCACAACCGGAGGCCATCGCAGTTCACATCTGTAGAAAGATGATGACGAGCAACGTAGCTAAGACGGCATCTTATTAGAGAGACATGAGAGTCACAATATTAGCAATAAAGAGAGCGCTTATCGCTTTTTTCGCGCTAAAAGCTAAAGCTAAAAGTAGCCCCTCTTACAGAAGTTGGAAAATACTCCAGCAAATGATTAAGATTGCCAAAGGTCATCGGGTAAGGTGAATTACTCATCAATATTCCCAGCGGCTATAAGCCACTGCAACTTTCTATAACCACGCAGGCTGTATGAAAAAAAAACAACGCCTTTCTTTAAATCGTCGGTTTTTTATAAGACCAATTAGGTATATATTGGCAGATGGTTGTGCTCATTTACAGTTTTTACGACACAATTGTCTAATGTATAAACAGCCGCGTAACATTTATTCCGGCTGCTGGCACATTGCCATCGGACCATATCAGTACTTTTAAAATTTTTATGGTGGCTGAAGGAGTAACCCAAATAAAGGATCATGATGTTCCCTAGTCTTGAATACACGTATTGCACTGATTCTGAAAAATAAAAAAGATGTTAAAAGTTTATTGAGAATTTTCTATTTTAAGAAACTGTTATACAAGTTATCAAGTTTATGGGATTACTGCATTAATTTTGTTTATTTGTATATTAAAATAAGCAAGTTTTTTACGCCGAATTATGTACTTAGTTTATTGTACAGAGCTCACTGACTCTTAAATTAGAGAGGCCGTATAATAATAATAGTTTATTCAAAAAACCATAACTCAGATTTTACAATAGCAACAGGAACGAAAATACATGCAGTATAAGTGTTTTCACAATTTTGGAGTTATTGAGGCCTTCATTCAAAAAATACGAGTAAGAATTAAAAATTACAGGTTAAGGTACGAATTAAAAACCACAAGCTACATTATAAAAGCTAGAATTAAAATAATGTTAAAATTTGTGTAATCATAGTATCAGCCGAAAGACGTCCACAGCTGGACCAAGGGGTCCCCCAGAGATCTCCACATATGTCTTGCGCTATTCGAATCCATTGGTGTCCAGCGACCCGTATAAGATCATCGGTCCATCTTGTAAGGGACGTGCCCACGCTGCGTCTTCCGGTTCATGGTCGCCACTCGAGAACCTTTCTGCCCCAACGGCCATCAGTTCTACGAGCTATGTGCCCCGCGAACTGCCACTTCAGCTTTGAAATTTTTCGGGCTATGTCGGTGAATTTGGTTCCTCTGTGGGTTTCGACATTTCTGATTCGATCTCGCAGGGAAACTACGAGCATAATCCTCTCCATTGCTCTTTAGGTGACACTGAGCCTACTAACAATAAATAGAGAGCGACCATTTCTCTGTTCTGTAAGTCTACACACACTGATCAAAGACGACTTGAGACATTGCGGTATTTTTGACGAAAAGATACATAGGTGTCTTTATACTCATGTTTATCACTTATCAGGGTTATTCTTTACACAGTGTTTAAAGAATCACGCTGTTGCTAGACTCCCAAACAGCGTCCGTTGGCTTCAGCTCTAGTTAAACACCATGAGATCGCCGCAACGCGTGTACAACCCGAAGTTAAAGTTTAGAGTTTAAGTTTCTCATGAAGAAGAGAAAAAATAGTTACGTGGCACTGGCAAAAGCATATAATGTTAGTATTATTTTATAAGATTTGGACCCCTGTTTGAGTGAAGGCCTCCTTCATAATTTTCTATGACTCTCTGTCCTTGTCTGAGCTAACCCAGTCGATTCCTGCGACGTGTGAAATGTCATCAGCCCACCGTCTTAATTCTTGACCTTCTCGACATTCCTTTCCCCCATTGTACCTTTCCATTTTGAAAGGTTATTTAGATGGAGGCAAATGGTTATGATTATTATTCGCTTTTATAATAACATCTTCAAATGTAAAGCAGCTAGCATTACATCCTTTTCTTCGCTGGCAACATTGCCATCTAATTTTACTGTTCCAAGAAATGTGATGGCAGAACTTATATCCTGCAATTGTTAGCATTTTATTTCCTCGATTTGATATAATATACTTGGCTTCTATATCTAAAAACATAAAATTAGTTACTTTCTTCGTATCACATCTATTACTTACTTTACTTTGTCGTATGGGCGTACGTGTTTCTGTAACAGTAGGTATTGCCCAAGGACTGCAACTGGGACCGATAGCTAAACTCCCTAAAACTTTCTGAAGCACGGAGACGCTTAAATATTAAAACACTTTAGGTTCTACCTATGAAATGACTGCGTCCTCAGGTGCGTAATATCGCTGGTTACTTACGGACAAGTGAAAGCAATTAACTACGGGCGCCTCGTAATAAAAACATCGTTTATGTGCAGACGTCAGCATATCGAGCTACCCCAATCTGTCAAATTTCTTTTTTAGATTTTCTTCTTTATGTCATAAGCATAAGGTTCGCTTTCAATTGAGGAAATTTGACAGATTGGGGTAGCTTGATGTGCTGGCGTCTGTACTTGGTCTACCATTACAACTAAACATAACTTTTTTATATTGTTACTTTTTTTTTCATCCACCACTTATATGGATGATGGTATGAGTATGATGTGTTTGGTTCTGTCGAACCGGGCAAAAAGGTCCGTCTGTCTGTCGCAAGAGACGACTAAGTGCGCGAGCGAAAAGGTGTCGGTGAGGCTAATTATATTGGCGTCCTGAGTGTTTTGAGTATATAGGTATTTTGAGTAGACCCCACTCAAAGGCACTCAATAAACAAGTTCAGCAAGATCTGCAACATGCTGTGACCTTATGCTGTGGTTAAATTTAGAGCTTTAGGACGAACAAATTGATTGTCTTTGCAAAGAGCATCACATAGTGATAGAACCGTGTTGAAAAAGACCACTGTGGGGTTTTAGTTAATTAGTCAGACATAACTCTTTCTTCTACCCAAACCATTAATGATAGATTTATTCAAGAAAAATGAAAAAATACGTAATTACGCAGTGTCATAATGTTTTCAGGTTGTATCTCTTCAACGTATAATTTATTCAAAGGCTAATTATGATTGTGTATACTATAAGCTTTTATAATAACATCGTCGATTGTAAAAACAAACGCTTTGCATCCCCTGTGTTGGCGGACACATTTCCACCTAGTTTTACTGCTTATAGACCTGTGATGGGAGTAATTATGTCCTGATAATGTTAACATCTTATTCCCTCGATTGGATAACACGTACTTGAATATTCGACCTAAAACAAAAGAACATTTTTCTACTTATATGATTATCCTACTTATATATTATATTACTTATATATTTGTTAGTATTTTTTTGCCGTTTATCACCGTGCGTTTCACAAGAAACCTTTTAGCGCGCACGATTACTCTGTAGAATCAATTAACCTTCAAAAGCGTGACTACACCTTTTTTAAAAGCCGACATGAACATACGCCAGCACATCCAGCTACCCCAATCAGTCAAATTTCTTTTATAGATTTTCAAATTTATAACAAAATCATAAGGTTCACTTTCAATTGGGTTAAATTGACAGGTTGGGGTAGCTTGATGTGCTGGCGTCTGTACTTGCGGGCTCTCACATGACTAGTTCAGTTTATATATACATACATGATTAAATGAAAAACACCAACAATCTCGCAGGACTAAATAGCTAACTACATCATAAGCAACAACTTTTGTTATACGAGTGCGGAAGTAACACAAGACATGAAAAAAATGATTTTGCAAGTTATTCGCTATTCTTGCTACTCCAATGAGATCGAGATGAATCAAAGAAAATTTATCCGTTACTTAGGTTTTAAATTCAAATTAGACCATCTAGCCGATATCACCTATGAGCAGCGCTGTGTCAAACAGCATATTCTACCACTGCATGTAAGACGAAACATTTCTGATATAACCTTTCTTCTCAATATTGCCCAGGGTGATATCGACTGTCCTGAACTTCTTTCAAAAATCAAGTTGTCAATACCTGTAAGAAATTTACGTGTTAATCTCTTGTTACACTGTCCCCCATGCCACACCAATTTTAGAGTCAACAGCTTTCTGCCTAGAGTATTCAATGAATTTAACAAGTGAAATGGTGACAGTCGTTTTGATTTTATTGATCTGTTTACTACTAGCAAAAATTCTACCAGATCCAAATTAACTAGATACTTCATTGATAATGTATAAATCTTTGTATAGCACTATTGGCTCAATCTTTAAAAACCATTTGTAGAATTGTCATTACTGTAATTAATTTAAGTAGACCGGAGATGCATCCATTTAGTTAACTAGTTGTGGAAGCTTGTTATTGGCATTTACTTACCAAAATTTATAACCAATTGTATGTAGCTGTTAGCTTCCCTAATAAAATAAAATAAAATTATTGTTGTACTGTCGTAACATTAGTAGGTCTATGTTTCATTCCTACGACGCTCGGCGCTTGCGCTGCTAGTAATAATAACCCTTTCTTCGACAGATATTTATCTAGTTAATTTCATGGCTTAGTGTAAGCAAATTTGGATGCCTTGTTGCTTATTGGAGGCAGTAATATCTCTGCAATGCGCGTAGAGTTATATACATAAATTTAGTACGAATATAAAATCTAACAGATTATCAAAATTTGTAGAACTAAAGTTTTTGCTTATGGTTTTAGCTATCTAATCCTGCGAGGTTGTTGGTGTTTTACTAGTTACCCTCTATATAATACTTACACTATCTGATACGTACCTGACGTAGTTACTTAAGAGTATGTTCTTTATTTATTTATGTAGAGACGCCAGCACATCCAGCTACCCCAATTTGTCAAATTACTTTTATAGATTTTCAACTTTATCACAAAAGCATAAGGTTCACATTGAATTGGAGAAATTTTACAGATTGGGTAGCTTGATGTGCTGGCGTCTGTAGCATCACAGATTTTGTTATCTTTACTGTGTTTAATACTAATATTACAATTTTATTTTTCACTGTTTATAACCAATCCAATATGAAGCTCACTCTGACAAAGGTTGCCTCGCAGAAACTTATAGTTAAGCTCACCTGTGTACTTACTGTTCCTAAATTTGAAACTACTTTTATATACATTTATGTGTGCAATAAAGAATTTGAAAATTAAAGATTGACTTACTTTACTCAATATTTAAGACAAAAAATAAAACATGCTCTTTATTTGTCTTTATTATACTTATATACATATAAGAGTATGGTGCCTATATATTTTTTTAATAATATCACCTATGTTATCACCTTATGTTTTTACTTAACTTTGACTACTAATGAGTTGTACCTTTATTTTGCTGTGTTTTTTAAAGCATTGGATGAACTGAATGTAAAGTGTGCAAATAACACAATTGTCTATTTGTACAAAAATCGGCTACATTAATAAAAACACTTTAAGCAATAGAAAAGTTGTACAACAGATCTGCACAACTTTTGACAATTTTAGTATTTTTTCTTTCTAACTCTTAGCAAAAAAGTAAGTTTTTTTTATAGCAAACTGTAGCTCATTTAGCCTTTAGCATCTATTACAATCTAAACCCATAAAAAGTCGTGCATATCTATTGCACAACTTTTCTATGAAACAAACAAAAGTTATCCATTTTTAATTAATTTTGCCGATTTTGGTACCAAACAGAAATGTATTTTGCATACATTTAGCCAAGCCAATGCCTTTAAAGCAGTTAATTACCTTGTGAGATCGAATCATATAGCAATGTGGTACTATATGAAAAATACATGCCATACTGTTCCATGTAGCCGCATTTATTACTAGGAAGAAGTACAAGAAAATTGCCTACACACATTTTATTTAGACTACGTTTTAAATAAATGTTAATCTAAGTAAATCCAGCAAAAAAGTGTAAGGATAATAATTTATTTACAATGAGATACATTTCCAACGATATATCAAAAAATTGATCATCATCATGTTTCAAGTAAAAATAAAATTAATTATTTTATTGGCTGTGTGGTTGACGGCCTTAAAGAATATCGCCATCCCATCTCATCCCGTGGGGGGCGTAGAAGTCGTCCCGAAGGAATATATATATAAAAGGAATAAATATATATATCAGAGAACGGGCGCGTTCTTCAGAGTACGATGACCATCTTACTGCGATCGCTACCCCGTCTGCCAAGCGTGGCGAATATGGCATATCCTCCAATTCTTGGGGAGGCTCTTGTCCTGGACGTCATTCGACTGACATGATAATAATAATAATATCTAGGGACAATGCCACACAGATCGTCCTGCCCCAAACTAAGCAAAGCTTGTACTATGGGTACCAGGCGACGATATACATACTTATATAGATAGATAAATACTTATATACATAGAAAACATCCATGACTCAGAAACAAATATTCGTGCTCATCACACAAATATTTACACTTACCGGGATTCGAACCCAGGACCACCAGCTTCGTAGGCAGGAGCACTCCCAACTAGGCTACGGTGACGACGACGATGATAAATACTTTTTTTATAGTCTAAGCCCCCTCCGGGATGGGGGTGGATGGCCATGTTCATGATTTATGCTAATAATCTGGTCTTCATAAGTATGTATCGTGGCTTTACATGCATTGTGACTGGAGCATCTCCAACGGATCTTTGGGCCTCCAGACGTCGCGTAGTATGTGTAACGATTAGATCGTATCATTCGCTTTCCTCTCATTGAGGTAACATACGAAATGTCTGTAAGAACAAACAAGGCAAGTGAGAAAACTGTTCAAATTATAAAGCAGATTATTCAAAAAATTTAGATATTAGTATTATTTAGCATTGAGTATGGCCAATTATGGTATCCTTAATTCATGGCGTTATTAATTGTTATTTTTATGTATAAAATCTTTTACTACGAAAAGAAATCTGTACGTGTCGCAGATTAAAGTTAAAAATTAGTCTTGCAATTAAACCATATTGCATTGAGGCACAATAACTTTTATGCCGATATAAACTTCATAGTCACTTGAGCATTTTCCTTAGATGGGAAGGAGAAAGCCTTTTTTATTTCTTTATAAGTTTGCGTTTTAAGCTACAAATTTTTAGGGTTGTGGCTTTCGTGAGTAGGTACTACAATTTGGCTGACTAACAAGCATTTATAGATGCTGAGATATATTGTTATGACGATATTTATGACGTTCCTTTTTACTCTTTTGGCATGGAACCCTAAAAAATACTCATGAAATTAAATCATAAAAGTGAACATCATGAATCAAGAAGATTTGAAAAACTGGGCCATGTCTTGCTGGTAAGTTTTAAGTTAAAGGATAAATAATAGGATAAATTTAATATCTTATTTTTTTTTATTTATCAAAAGCGCAATCAAAATGTAATATCTAGATAACAATGCAATAAAAAACATATATTTATGTTTTTTTACATAAACATAATATTAATAACCATAGGTAACTGCCTAACAGCAGATAATCTACGGAAGGAAGTATAATATTATGCAGATATATTTATAACATAACAAACCGAAAATAATAATTACTGCCAAAGGCGTGTATATTTGCAATATGCTTAATATAAATGATCAAAAATAAAGCTTAAATTAACAAAAATAAATCAGTTATTGGCATGGCAAAGAAAACTCAACTCTGTGTAACTTTCAACCAATAAAATTACTCAAAAACACACGAGTCTATGGCCCAAGGCAGACGGACCGCATTTCAACTGCAACTGCACGCCGACTGCAATTGAACTGCAATCGGACTGCGCGTTTGTTCCATTGCAGACGTGTCAACTGCATTCAAACTGCACTTGAACTGCAATTTGCGGTTGAATTGCAGTTGAAATGCGGTCCGTCTGTGTAGAGCCTATGACTGAGAACATGGGTTTTGGTCGAACGCTGTAGACCAAACGGAAAAAATAATTTTTCGTTACCATACTATCTCGGCTGATACAATAAAAAAAACAAAATAACTTATACATGATCTAATTAATAAGGCAATATTGTGATATTTAGGCTTATTTCACATGTACCACAAGAACAAGCGTGGGTGGGCACTAATTTGTATGAAATAGACTGATTCCATACACAATACGCACAACATGTGGTTTCCTGCCTAGAAAGAATAACAGGGCCACCCATATAACCCCGTGAGTTTCGTAAAAGGAGACTAAGGGATACACCAGGTAGCCGGCCAGCAGCGTCACCTGTGAACTAATTACCACCTAATTGCGGTCACCAACTCGCATGCTGAGCACGGTAACTAAGGCAAATCCTTCCAAATGGCAACATTACAGAAACCTTTGGGGATGGCCTATGTCCAGCAGTGGACGATATTAGGCTGATGATAATGCAAAATTTGAAATTGCCTTCATTGTGGACCGCGTGGGTGATATTGACAACATCACAGTCACGGCGCAACCACAAAGCGACCACCAGCAACTAGCGGCCGTCCACATCGCTAAAACAAAACTGCAACGCACATATTCTGCAGCCTATTTTGACGCCTACATCTTAATAAAATCCACAACAAGGATAGCCACAATAACATTTCTTCTTCGACGTCCATTAGTTCGTTCAGTCAAGTATGTTATACCTCTACAAAAACCGGAGTCTTACACACTACATAACCCCATCGCAACTATAAGAGACATCGCAAACACATCCACATTAAGTAGGCGACTGCAAAAAGTTGCGGCGAGGCTGTTCACACGTAACTACCACTTTACCACTTTTGTTGCTGCGATATAGTGCGGTTGTGGTGCGTGTGAAACAAGCCTTTTACAAAACGAGTTCTATAACTTCTGTAAAACATTTTATTATTCTATAACCACAGCCAACATTTTACCGTAACATATATCTTAAATGTTTAATTTATTTAATGTATAACACAGTTAAATCTGTATTTTATTATTTTTGTGGAACGCTCGCGAGAGTGTACAGTGGCGGATTATCCATAACGGCGAAGTTGAGACATGCCTAGGGACGCGAGGTTACAAAACGCGCGGTAGGACTTTAAGTATTATTAATTAAAAAACATAATAATACTTAAAGTCTTGCCAGAGAGTAAGTCGCTAAAGTCGCCGTCAACTTTTGGCGTCGAAATTTTCAAGCTTATAATATTCGGAAGATGGCAACTAAAGGGGCGTTGATGAGGTGCTAGCCTGGGCCGCTTTAGCCGCCTAGACATTTATTACGCCTCTGGGTGCGTCGGCCTCTTTAGCTGGTTAACTGATCAATTTGTTTCATTATATTATACACCATAGAGCAAATACGGGACAAAAACTATTGTAAGATTACCATATTAAGTATGGGCTCTAACTTAAAGTGCTCATATGGAACTGGTTTATCTATGATCTGTTATTTATATATGCGATGCATTTCATACATTCATGCATGCAATTTTATGACATCCATGACATCGTCTGGGTCGTGTGAGGAGGATGTGCGTGATTTCCTATGACCCCATACACTTTATTACCATGAGTATATACAACTGCCTTACAGTTAGTCTGTAAGGAACAAGACCAGCAAATCTTATAGCTCCGCTGTGAATTACTGTAGTAAGTATATCCTTGGAACTTCATCACACGCTTGCCTCGCATACATACGATGTACTCTGGTACCGGGGATTTAACTGAAAAAGATATTAATAAATTAATAGTAATAATAAAATAAATTAATTTTAAGCGTACCATTTACATTTGATGTATCTTTTACGACGTCTCAATGGATCTATACTTCACTATACCCTTGCCACGCCTAGACGATTTTATTGCCAGGGAACCCACTAACAAATGATTTTATACTGTCGGTGTCAGGAGCTTAACGAGTTAAACTATAAAAAACATTCATTCAAAATTTGTTTATTATCAAAACATCGGGATCCCCTAAGTAAATAATAATAATAACAATTTTAAGTTATTTGTTACTCTCACAAATACATCCTTGTTGCTAATAATAAATTATATTATATAATAATAAAGGTATATTATTATGACTTTGTAATAATACACAGTGCCATGAAATTTGGGACTCATAATGCAATTCTCGTGGCCAAGTTCTGGGAGGACACAATTTAGATTGCCATCGACTCGCTAAGAAGAAGAAAAATACACAGTACACCGAATCTAACGACTATAGGCATTCAAAAGTTTAAACCAACCAAAAGTCACATTCATAACACACAGTGACGAAAATACTTGGGATTGAGTCACTCTTACTTAAAAAATACAAGGACTAAATTAAAATAAATCTTACGCCAAATTTATTTTAAAGTAGTTGTAACGCAACCTAATCTAACGACTTTCGAATCTAATAATAATTATTATTAATATAATATAAAATAATAATTTCTCAACTTCAAAATTAGTAAAAACATATTTTCTGTAATTAGTTCCACGTGGCAACAAGTTGTCCCTGAGTTATGAATAAAATCTAACAAACATGTTATAGCCATGTGGTTTCCGGCATAGAACAAATAATAGAGCCGCCCCATACCATGCCGTGGGTGTCCTAAAAGGTCACTAAGCTATACACCAGGTAGTCGGCAAACAGCGCCACCTCTGTACTAGATACCGAACTGCGGTCGCCAACTCGCATGTCAAGCACTGTGAGTTGTGACTACGGCAAACTCCTTTAAATGGTAAAGTTATAGAAACTTTTGGAGGCCTATGTCCAGCACTGCCGTGCAATCACTAGATTACCGTAACAGACCAATGAGATATTAAGGTAACTTTCACTTTAATACGTTCTCATAGAGTAGCATTTACCATGACAAATTTTCATTTATAACGTCTTTTTAGCATATGCCTGCACGGCAGAGTGGACGATATTAGGCTGTGGACGATATTACGTATGAATGTTAGTGGTTATGTTTTTCGTATTTTTGTATTATTTCATTCTCTATAGTAATTATATAAGCTTTGCATCCTTTAGCCAAGTGGGTGGAACATCTCCATCTATTTTTTACAGATTTAGAAGGAACGCTGTTGTATGTGAATCCATTGAGTCGGATCAACGTCCTTCCCCTTTGAGATTGGATGAACTCAGCTGTAAAAAAAACATAGATATACAAAGTAAGTTTCTTTAAATAACCACTAGTGTTATTAAGTTGCAGTAAAGGTGAATTTCGCAGTGAAAGTGTATACTTTAACGTGACGTGTACTGTACCAAACACATGTGTTATAGTATAGTGACTATGTATTAGATGGAAATAAATTGTGAAGTCCTTATTCCGTCCCCTTATTACATATTTGCATAAGCCAAGTGATACAAAATATTGAGCGAATAGTGCTCTTAGCGTAATATATATACTCGTACAATATACATACATCAAAAAATAATAAATGTACCAATCTATTTAAACCCTAGGTGTATTTTACAATTGATGAAGAACGTGAATCAACATATATATTTAAGATTAGAAAAACACATATGCATCATTGTTCATCAGAAAAAAATATACTTTACAAACACAATACTTAATAATATTATCCTGGGACGTTATTCACACACGGCTATCTTAACCCAAACTAAACAAAGCTTGTACTATGGAAACCAGATAACTGATAAACTACTCATACATATACTACTTTTCTTTTGTATATACATACTTATATAGATAATTACACCTAGACTCAGGAAAATCAGATATGTTCATGCACACAAATATTTACCCTCGGTGGGAATCGAACCCACGACCTGCGGCGTCGAAAGCAAGCGTTTTGCAACCATGTCAACAGGCCCGTCAAGCCATAATTGGTAGCATTAAATATATGTATGTGTATATTTAATGGTACCAATTGTTGGCACAATTAGACGTTTATCCCATAACAAATATGTATTTAAAGTATTATAACTACCTTTACAATATTAAGTTCCAAATAAAATTTTGGAATAATTAACCTAGACAGTAGGATTTGAACTTGCATTTCTATTTAAAGTCTCAATGCTTGTGTCAATGTTAATAAAGCTATAGTGAAAGCTGTTAGGTTTTCAAAATTCGTAGCATAATTGGTTACTTGAACATGGCTTAATTAATAATCCATATCTTTAGATAATATAGATTAAAATCTTAGTGTATTAGTCTCATTAAATGCGGAATACGTTTAATAATCAATTTTGTTTAAATTTTACTTCTAATGGATTTATCTAAACTTGTAAATTAAGGTGTTAGTGAGAAACGATTACTTTATAAATTCCCAAACTTTTAAAAATATTACTTAAAATTTTCCCAGTGAGAACTAGAACCTGAACGCTCGTTATTTTTATAATACTCTAATTATATATAAAACATATTAAAAGTACAGAAACGAACTGATTCTATATGTTCGATTTATTTATATTATTTTTTCTAACTTCTAAAAAATATCTAATTTTAACTATTTGTCACATTTGCTTAAAACCTTCAACCAATCCATGCAATGTACATCTACTGTATATCTATGTCACATTTCGCGTTGCTGATTTATTTTATCAACACGCTAATGTCAACGATACATATTACCATAATCTATAATAGGACCATGATTGTGTTCATTTTGCACTTTAATAATTTGATTACGAATTGTCACGATGAATGCCTTGCATCCTCTTGCTTGGTGAGTAGAACATCTCCATCTCATTTTTTCGGTGGTCGAAGTAACGCCATAGTACGTGAATCTGTTATAGCAAAGCAATGTCTTCCCTTTCTTGGATAGGATGAATTCCGCTGTAAAAAATTTGTCTTATAGCAGTAAAATAACACTAAAGTACAGGCGCCAGCACATCAAGCTACCCCGACCTGTCAATTTTCCCCAATTGAAAGTGAACCTTATGCTTATGTGATAAAGTTGAAAATCTATTAAAGAAATTTGACAGATTGAGTTAGCTGGATGTGCTGGGGTCTGTATATAATGCCAGTTAACAATGAATGGTAAAGAAATTTTGGTGAATGATGAATAATGCTGATAGGGTACAGATCTGCCGCGCATTTTATTAACGCAGTAAAGAACATGTTAACGACATGATCTTTACTGCGTTTTTAAATTGCGCTGCAGTGATGCAGTCCAGTTTAGAATAAAAAAAATCTACTTACAATTAGTAAGTTTGACACGTTCACATAGCACGTGTATATTCAAGTTTTATAATACACGGCAGCAAATTTATGTCACTGCATATATATGGAATTAGCTGTGTAGTTTCCAGCCCAGAAATAATAACAGGGCAATACCATCCCGTGTCTTTCGTAAAGCGACTAAGGGATACACCAGGTAGTCGGGCAGAATCACCACCTGTATCAGCTACCACCAAACTGCGGTCTCCAACTCGCATGCCGAGCACGGTGACTACGGCAAATCCCTCTGGTCCATGGTAACTTTGTGAAAGCGTTCGGAGTAGGGCCATGGCCATCAGTGGACAACATCAGGCAAATGATGATGATTAAAAAAACACAATATCTATTACTTTTATTTGCCTTCTTTTTTGGCAAGAAATATGTTTTTAATTGGAACTCAGGTACATGCTTAAGCATAGCATACATATATATTTTTCTAATAATATTTTAAGCATATTATTAGAAAAATATATTGATATTAAAATAACCACAATATACATAGAAAGTTATAAATATGTGTTCAAATTGATTACAGGTACAAGTTGATAGGATATCATCAATAATTTAAAAAAAATATGTTCAAACAAAAAGTCACAATGTTTATGACATTTATTTACTATCTCGGTTTTTATTTTAAGTAAAGATCATATATCTTTAAATTTTTAGATACAAATTCTGAAGATTATACATTAAATTAGTCTTATTATGACAATAATCATTGTATAATTTTACGTTGAATTTACGTACCAACAAAATTGAGATCTGTACTTGAGACTCTACTAATTGAGAACGAGTTATATATGTAAACTGAGCTCCTGCTCCTGCTGTGAAAAATTATAGGGTACCCATGATGTGACCTGCGGGTGACAACAGAGAGCCTACATGCCAAAAGAGATCATTTTCATGGTCTACTTAAATTAAAATAATTTCTATAGTAGAATAAATATTCCTTCGTCTCCGATAGGAGCACTGTGGCGTGTTCCAACAAACGGAACCAAAAATTAATATTTTTAATTTACTACCAAAAGGACATCGCCCGGACTAGAAAATTGAATCACTGTATTGCGGGGAACTTATCATTCATGTACAACAAAGCACACCCAGACGCAGAACAAAAATTTATGGGTCACACTAAAGTTGTCCTGTGCGGGACTCGAACCCGTAACACGAGAGCACCGCCTCGCTAAGGCGATCAACTTAACCACTGTGCCACACATATATAGACGTAGACATATATACACATATATATACTATAAAGTTAACGCTTTAAATTATTAAATTTTGGTGAATTAATAAATACTTCTTGTTTTGGTTTAATTCGTCTTTTTTTGTCGCGGTATTGCCGACTACTTTCTCTCCATTTTTCTCTTTGTTGCATCTTCTGCAGTGGGGTCATCTCCACGATACTCCTTACCCTCTTCTCTTCTTTCCGCCTCAAATATTTAAGTCTGTTTCTTTCTTTATATAAAGCATATTTCACAGGATCCTTTTTAATTTCTTCATAGGCTTTTCTTTTTAAAAGTCTTTGGTGTTCTAATTTCATTTTACGTGTCATCAGACCTAAAACAAAAATGCTAGTGATAAGTATCTTTTGTTTTGTACAACGTCGTAAATGTATACAAGTGGCTAAGCAGTACCAATAAAGATTTAACTGTCTTTTAACCAATGGAAGCAACCCCAATGGACGCGCTCATAGTAACCAACTCTCACCGATCCGTCACTGATCAGTGCGCTTACGCACAGAGACACCCAGTCAGGTGGGTGACTACCTAAGTAGATTTTCCCCGTTACCGTACTTTATCGGGACTACTCCCTCCCTCTTACCCACCACTGCAACTCCCGTAAGCCAGGATCAACAGTGGCACACAATGAAATGACATTGAGCGGTGAGGCTCAGGCATGTCCCGGGCAATCGCTTTAACTTCCTTCTTGGATCCCGCAACGACCGTACCTTAGAGTTCACCGTAGTCACCGTACTTTGGAGGGCACGTTTAGCTGTCGTTCCGGATTTTCTTTATATCAGAGGGCGACAAATGAGCAAGTGAGTCACCTGATGGTAAATGATCACCGCCGCCCTTTGAAACTCGTAACACCAGCGGAGTCGCGGTTGCGATGCCGGCCTTTAAAAGTCGGCAAACAAGTCTGGCGACCTTACGTACACGCAGGAACACAACATTAACATTATTAATGTTATTATTAAGGAATGTCTTCTGTAAGGTGGAGGTAGTTTCCCAGTCGGGTTGTTCTTTGAGCGAATGAACGCTGTGCCCTACGTCTCTTAGTAAAGGTAAGGTAAACGTAAGGTAGTCATTGGTCAAGTCAGACGTCGGCTTGACCAAGTCTGACACTACGGTAACCACTACCCATACGATTAATTTACTTATAACTGTTCTAATTGTATACTGGTACTTTGGACTTAAAACTTAACAGTGTGCTCGCTTACACGTTTTTTTTCCGTACCACGGAACAGGTAAGACAGGCGATTTAATTAACTTATCTAAGCCCTTTGATACAACCTCCACGATTTAAATAAAAAAGAAGTATTTTTTTATATAAGTAATGGAATCAGACATTACTTTGCGGAAATCCATAACATTCTATGAATGATATATGAAAGATTTGGGTACATAAAAAGGCGTATATCTCACAAATGTGGCATACAATACATGAATTTCAGTATCCAGTTTAATACAGAGAAAATGTCTCTTCTGGACTTTTTTACAGTGTTTGTCTTTTTATTCTAGATCTTGCTCTCAACTCATCGCCTTGAAAATAGAACTTCTTTTAATTGGATCGTTTCTTTTTGTATTAGCTTTTTACACGCTCCTTGTAAACCAATACATGGACTTAACAGAGTTTGCATTATACACTGTCGATTAAATTTGTTGCTAATTAATCTTTTTAGGATTTTCCTTTCAGCATTGGATGAAGAATTCCTATAGGCTCTAGCCAATTCATTGACTAAAACCTTTTCTTTTCTTACCCTGTTTTTATCTGCAGTAGTGATGCTATTTAAGGTCGGAATAAAATATTTAGTTCTGTGTTCCGAAAAAATTTGCGATATAATTGTGTTTAAATTGAAAATTATTTTTTGCACAGCACCAAAACGCTTTCTCAGATTTTCTATTTTCTTCTTTGATTTTTATTTTCTTTGTTTACTTTAGGATATTTTTGTTTATAAACCCGACGATTCCCTTTTTTATTTTCGTTTAGACTTTTGTTTCTGTTTTTTTGTTTTAATTCTCGCCAGAGCTCTCGTCTTTTTGCTTTTTCCGTTTCTGTCAATTTTGATATTTGTAAGTATTCTTTTCTTTTCTTCTCAGCTTCTTTCATCTTTCGCTGTGACCACATTTCAGGGTTGTTTATTTTCACCCGTTCCCTATATTTACGCTGTCGTTCGGCTGGTGTTAAAGGCATTCTTTCTAAAACAAATTAAGCATATGTTTTTGGTAAATATCAGTACAATGACGATATTTAAAAATACAAGGTAAAATATAATTATATAATACTTTTTTTATTTACCAATTTTAAATCGTGAACGTAACAGTTATGACAATTAAGATACGATACATATGCGAAATATTGAGTATTTTTTGTTCAATCTAAATATGTTGAGGCCAATTACCGTTACACTAAGGATATAGACGATTTCTGTGAAAATAAATCTCTATAAAAACCGTCGGTAATTGCAACAAACACCAAACTAAAACCATTACCATTGTACCATCGATCATAAATCTGAAGCAATTTTTGATATTTCGACAAAGCTGTAACTCAACATAGGCAATAAACAGTTTTTTATTGAACGTGATAATTAATTACCATTTCAACGCATCAAACCTAGCCAAATAAGAGATTGTTTAGAACGCAACGGTCCGTGCAAGTATGTGAACAAAATGGCCGACTGTCAATAGTTACACCCTCCGGAAGGACAGTTTGTTCTTTTAAAGTTGCCAGTCTAATTATTTTAAATCGTAATATTAAAGTAAAATAAATAACGAAGAATGACCGATACGAATTTTTAATTCGGGAACTTTAATACAAATTGTTGTATATTATTGTTTAATGACTAGAAAAGCTAGTGGTTATAACCAAATACATATGATTATCATTTATTTATGAAGACCTAAACTAAAATACTACTTACGTATTGATGTATAGTATCATTATTTGTACGAGTAAGGGTTAAGCAACAACATAGGCAATAAACAGCTTTTTATTGAACGTGATAATTAATTACCATTTCAACGCATTAAACCTAGCCAAATAAGAGACTGTTTAGAACGCAACGGTACAAGTATGTGAACAAAATATCCGACTGTCAATAGTTACACCCTTCGGAAGGACAGTTTGTTCTTTTAAAGTTGCCAGCCTAATTATTTTAAATCGTACGAACAATGACAAATACGAATTTTTAATTCGGGAACTTTAATACAAATTGTTGTATATTATTATTTAATGACTAGAAAAGCTAGTGGTTATAACCAAATACATATGATTATCATTTATTTATGAAGACCTAAACTAAAATACTACATACGAATTGATGTATAGTATCATTATTTGTACGAGTAAGGGTTAACGGGTATCTTAATAAAGTGATCTTTTCATATTCAATCATAATTAATGATTAAACAAACTTACTTGTACGTTAAGTTCGAACATAATCATAAGAGGGCTCTGTTCGAAGATATGAGCATCAATATAACACTTGTAGTACTCGGTAATTACAACTAACACCAAACTTAAACCATTACCATTGTACAGACGCCAGCACATTAAGTTACCCCTATCTGTAAAATTTCCCCAATTGAAAGTGAACCTTATGCTTTTGTGATAAAGTTGAAAACCTTTAAGGGACTTTTGACAGATTGGGTTAGCTGGATGTGCTGGCGTCTGTACTATTGATCATTATTCTGAAACTATTTTTTAATATTTTGACAAAACTGTAACTCAACATAGGCAATAAACAGCTATTTATTGAACGTGATAATTAATTACAATTTCAAAGCATCAAACCTAGCCAAATAAGAGATTGTTTACAACGCGACAGTCCGTGCAAATATGTGAACAAAATGGCCGACTGTCAATAGTTAATGATCCTCCACCCTCCGGAAGGACAGTTTGTTCTTTTAAAGTTGCCAGTCTAATTATATTAAATCGTACTATTAAAGTAAAATAAATAACGAAGAATAACAGATACGAATTTTAAATTCGTGAACTTTAATACAAATTGTTGTATATTATTATTTAATGACTAGAAAAGCTAGTGGTTATAACCAAATATATATTATGATTATCATTTATTTATGAAGATCTAAACTAAAATACTACTTACGTATTGATGTATACATAGTATGATTATTTGTACGAGTAAGGGTTAAGGGGTATCTTCCTAAAGTGATCTTTACATATTTAATAATAATTAATAATTAAACGAACTTACTTGTACGTTAAGTTCGAACATAATCATAAGAGGGCTCTGTTCGAAGATATGAGCATCAATATAACACTTGTAGTACTCGGTAATTACAACTAACACCAAACTTAAACCATTACCATTGTACTGTTGATCATTAATCTGAAGCAATTTTTTATATTTCGACAAAGCTGTAACTCAACATCTATACATATAATAAAATCGTAGAAAAGGCAAAACTGTACATTGAATATTTTAAAAAAAGGATACTTGGGGCGTGATCTTCGATGGATATCGAAGCCAAAAATGTAGTTTTGAGAATTTTTGTCTGTATGTCTGTTTGTCTGTATGTATGTCCGGGCTAAACTCAAAAAGTACTGCTTGGATTTACTTCAAATTTTGCATGAATATTACTAACAGGTCGGGTCAACATATAGGCTACATATTATCACGCTATCACCTACGGGGGAGGAGCTGTGATAATTTATTAAATTTTACGCGGGTAAAACCGCGGGGCACAGCTAGTAGGCAATAAACAGCTTTTTATTGAACGTGATAATTAATTACCATTTCAACGCATCAAACCTAGCCAAATAAGAGATTGTTTAGAACGCAACGGTCCGTGCAAGTATGTGAACAAAATGGCCGACTGTCAATAGTTACACCCTCCGGAAGGACAGTTTGTTCTTTTACAGTTGTCAGTCAAATTATTTTAAATAGAACTATTAAAGTAAAATTATAAAATAAATAACGAATAATAACAGATATGAATTTCAAATTCGGGAACTTTAATACAAATTGTTGTATATTATTATTTAATGACTAGAAAAGCTAGTGGTTATAACCGAATACATATGATTATCATTTATTTATGTAGACCTAAACTAAAATACTACTTACGTATTGATGTATACATAGTATGATTATTTTTAAGAGTAAGGATTAAGGGTTATCTTCCAAAAGTAATCTTTTGGACGAAGCCGTTGTATAGTTATGATAGAACTTCACGTACAGGTAAGTTCTTTTAATAATTATATATTATTAAATATGAAAAGATCACTTTAAGAAGAAAACCCTAGGGCCTATGCACACTACGTTTTTTAAACGCGCGTCGACGGTGCGCCTTTATCCTATAGAGAGAATTTGTTTTTGTTTGTATCGATACAAATGCGATGCACGCGCGCGTGTGTGCATAGGCTCTTATATTTACTAATAATGAAAGTGCTTAAAGATAAATATATCTAATTGCAACTAAGTTGCGCCTATTATGGCTCATGCGGAAGAATCAGGTGTTACCGTCGAATGGTCTGTTGTAGAACCGAAAGAAACCCGGAGCTTCGGAGGAAGCCGTCCAGCCGGCCGCCCTGGGGATGGCGTCAAGGCTGACGCCGGAATGCAGCGCAGCAGAGGTGGCGGCATGGTGGGCGCTGTGCCCACCTTACGCCACCACGTCCACGCCGCCGGCCATCAGCGTCTGGTCACCAGCGATTCAGCGTCTGGCTGGACAAGCTGCCATGGGGTTTCTTCCAACCGATGAGCTAAACCCTGTCGGCCCCACGCAAAGAACGCGTTACATTTACCTAAAATACCAGTGATCGATCCGGGCATATGGTCGGTTTATGGTTAAAATTTATTTTTAAAATTGGTCCACATATTTAAGACAAGACCAATGATAAAAAAGTCTTGAGTGATGAGCGACCATTGATCAACAAAATACCAGCATATCTTAATCATATCTTATCAATGCTAAGCGGCGGCTGCGCCGCTGACTTTTTAACGTCTTCGATGAGCTGGCGCGCTGACTCTTCGTCGCTGCTGTAGCTGTCTTGCGAGAAGGTGGGTACGTCCTCCAGTTTCTTGGCGATGACGCGGGTGTTATAAACTTGTGGCTAAGGCCAGGTTTAGGAGGAGTAATAATCTTCAATCCGGCTATTAAGGTATCAGGGAGTTTATCCCCAAAGAGAAAATTATGGGCCTTGGTACTCTGAAGGGGTTCCTTCATGTGTTTTTTGATGAAACCTATTATATAGTTACGTCTAGTCAATGTATCACTATGTTGACTATCACACAACATACGAGCCGTGTCCATTAGAAGACGTAACAAGGTAGTATCCATTTCCTCAGAAGATATAGTCCGAGAGATTGCTTGGCCAAGGCTCGCAATCGCAGCAGCAGTAACTTTTTGCTTGGCTTCAATGGCTTCATCTCTTTTTATGACAGGTTCAGATAAAGCAGCTTTGAGCTCCGGGTTCAGAATTGGAGCACCAATAAGTTTACAGTTACCCGGTACAAGGTAAGTGTCCACTAGCTCCTTTCGATCGTTTTCTGACAACTCCTCTATCGAACTGTGTTCTAAACGAACGGCGAGGTCCTTTAGGATATCATTGCCATGTTTTTTTCCTACAGTGTGATCTTGGTCTAGAATTTCCAAGAGTACGACATCGAGCGTGTCCTGTTCAGTGCCGGTCGCATCGACAGATTCAGACGCATAGGCTATCCCAGCTATGTCGGCAGTATCGGCGGTGTTACACGTAGGCCACAGTGGCGTACCATGGTCGCCAGGTGTATCATTGAGCGGTTGCGCACATACTTTGGTGTCTGAAAATAAAATAAAATCATATCAGACTAGCGTGTGAGTTAAAAACCAGACCTAAATATGAACTGTTCACAAAACTCATTATCGCCAGATAAGCAGGTAGATACTGCTCAATCGTCATTGTTTTTGATAAAGATATAGCCCTGATAGCCACACTTGTGGCGTTGAGGATAGCTACTTCTTTTGGTAAGAAACAGCCCTATGATCTAAATACTGCTCGGTACTATAAATGTTATATTGATGCTAATCTAAGAGGACGAAGCCGAAAATAAGTTTATTTATTTATTCATTTGAATAACACAAACGAATGTTCTTGAATTCTTTAGGCATCGCATTAGACTTAGGACAATTAAACAATCATAAGTTGACGGGCCCGTTGACCTGTTTGGTAAATGCTTGCTTTTACCAAACAGGTCAACTTTTTTAAAATTATTATTATTGTATTATTTTCACGCCGCAGTTCGATTCCCACCCAGGACTGATTTGGACAGATTTGTGTCCGCCTTTTTTTACGCCCCAGGTATCGTTTAAAAAAATATTCAATGTACAGTTTGGACTTTCCTACGATTTTATTATATGTATCTATTTGATAGTAATGATATTTAGCTAACTTGTACTAAGTTACAGTCAAGGAGATTATGTTTAGGTTTAATTTTCGAAATTTATATTTTACTACCAATTGTCTGAATGGTCATGGCATGGTTTGTCATTTTAGTAAAGCTTATTTATAATAGCTTTAGTTATGTTATTTAAAGTCAAAATACAATAATTACTTTTTTAAGGTCAAAATAACACAAAAATCTCCTTTTAATATATTTATTTACACAACAGGTTACTCAAATTCAATTGCTGTCAATATATTACCCGCAACAGTCAAATATACTTGGCTGACAACTAGGTTGGCAAACTGCTTTTATCTTACACTACCATTTATTTATAAATAAAATACAGTTCAGTATTCTGTTCCAAACAAAACACGGTTCAATTAGTTTTACTAAATAATAAATCGCAGTCACCATTTTAACAAATATGACGGGTCCTTTGGCGTGTTTGGTCTGGTGCCTTTCACCCCGTAGGTTCGATTACCATCCAGGACAGATATTTGTGTGCATAAACATGTCTGTTTCTCCTGAGTCTGGGTGTTATAAATTTATTTACAAAATAAAACTACAATATGTAATATATCAGATATCTGGTTTCCATAGTACACGCTCTGGTTCTGGTTAGTTTGGGATCAGATGACCGTGTGTGCATAATGTCCCAGGATATTATTATTATTGGTTTTTTTGACTCTCCTTTGATTCGTATTCCAAAGCATACGGTCAGAATTTGCGTGACATAATCAAATTGGATCTTGTCAGCCTTAAGTCCTGAATTCCCTGATTTCACGTTGTTGTTGTTGGGTCAGGCCTACTGGTATCAAAACCAATTGAATACAAGTAGCTTAGTTTAGTTCCATAAGCTATAATCTAGTAATGTCATGTCGCATGCTAATAGATGTTGGATTATGGTTGTGCTTGTCTTCAATTCTGACTATTTCATCATTTACGGTAACGATGAAGGCCTTGCACCCTTTGGGGACGTGGGTCGAACATCTCCATCGAACTTTTGGAGTTTTAGTAGGCATTCCGTAGTAGGTGAATCCATTGAGACGGATAAGTTTCTTCCCTTTGTTTGATTGAACGAATTCCGCTGTAAATAAAACATTTTTTAAAATACATAATATAATTAGATGTGTTATAATTATTTTTATTAATTGGTATTGATACTCTATTGTGATGTAGACATAATTAAGCAACTGGATATAACATACGAATCCATAAATATCATAACATAAGCACCGACAAATTCCTCCTTCTCACAGCTATGACTTCCTTCACTTTTCTTTTATGGTACGGTATATTCTTCAGCGGAATGCACTACCTCGAAATCAGGATGGCCGCAGTCGCTTCTCATTTAAAAGAAAAGTTTTCTGCTAAGAATATATATCCTTCGAAAATTAAGGATTTAATTGTATTTTATAGTATAATATTGTATAGTATAGTATTTTATAGTATTGTATAGTCCATTTTGGTTTTTATTAATAGTAATAGTTTTATGCAGAGTTTACCGGTAAATGATTGACACACTTTTATCCGATTTGTTTCTTCTGTTTCATTTAAAATAACATTTGTAAAGAAAATATAACAAAAAATTATACAATTTATTTTCTTTACGTTGCAGATACCCTAGGAGGCTTTCAGTGCTTCACCGGACGACAGAAACTAGGCCGTCCACCAATAAAGACTATAAATCAAGTACCCGCGGCGGAGTGCAAACCCTTCGGGTCTCGATCTTGACTCTGGGCGGTTACTGACACGAGGTGTAAGAGAGTCGGTTGTTTTAGGAACGATTTGTGCAACTGTAGCTCTACGTTAAATTATCCCACAATGACATTAAATGTTGTTTCCTAGTGTATTATAGATAGATTATCACACAATTGCTTGAGCTTTACTTCCAGCTTACAAAAATTTGTATTTTCTTCTGATAGTAATAGCATCAATATCTCAATCCTTCGATTTTTTCCAACCAAGATCTTTTTATTATGCAAACGATTTTTTATAATCTGGAAATGCGAGGTATGGAGAAATTCTGAAAATAATGAAATGTTTTAATATCTAATAAACTTTCAACAGTGTTTAATTAAACCTTTACAAAATTATGAGCAGGAGTTTCCACTCAAAAGGTCTCCTATGTCGATAGTCTTTGAAGAAAGAAGCTTCATCAGTGCATCACTACGCTAGTCTTTTTTTTACGACAACGCCCGCACTAGGGAAATTAATCCCTGTTTCGTGGGGTACTCTACAATTATATAATTGACGTACACAAAGTACATCCAGTTTAATTTCACTCTTCATTATTTATGTGGGCTAATATAAATTTAATGTAACATTTAGTGTAATTTGCTCTCACGCAATCAGACACACTTATTTTACTTATATTCTTTATAAATGAATGCTCTCTTATTTGAGCATATTGAGATTAACCGCCGTAGCCGAAATTCGACCGGGATCATTCGACTTTAGTGCACAAAAATGAGCGCTAACACCCGTGTAGGTGCTATATAATACAACGGCAATTTATTATTAAAGCTGTACCCCGCTGTTTTTACCGCGTAACTTTACAGATGCCTATATGTTATTCGGATATATAAGCTGTATTAGTACAAAGTTTCATAAAAATCGGTTCGGTATATTATATTTTTTTTTTTATATAATAGGCCGACATACCTGCAAGTGAAGTACACAACCCCAGTGGCGCCATATACAGCAATCAGTAATCTTGGCATTACACCTGGCGCAATGTTTAGGTTACCATTAGCTATATGCTTGTCTACCAGCAGTTAAAATTATTGTTATAGAATATATAATTAATCAAGACCTAGATGTCATTTAAAACGTCAAATAATAATTTTAATGTTTATTTTGGGCAAGTCGCCACAAATACACGAAAAATCATACATAATAATTCAAACTATTACTACTAAATCTAATTATTATACCTTCTCTACATGGTTAGTACACACAAAAAAAGCTACTGAACGCCTGCCATGCCTACTTTCACGAGAGTGCCTATACATTTTTTTGGATAAGCAGTAACATTTTGTCAATTTAGCCGAGATAATATGTATTAATATTAATTATACTATTTTAATTAAACTACATTAATAATAAAAACTGATAAAATTGTTTTTTTTTTTAATTTTTGCCTTTTAGTAAGGTTACACATTATTTCTGCATTTTAGATCATTTAGACAAAAATCATGTGTTTTAGCGGGATACATGATTTCGGTTTAAGCGATTCGAAGTTAATAAATTTAAGCAACACGCAAACATTAAAGATTACGATAATAAGAAATACATTAACTAATTATGATAAACAACGCTTACTATTTACTATGTTAGTAATTTAAGATTTTTAATTAGTCTCCTTTTTTTGCCGAGAATACAGTTGGGTTCTAACAATCGGATGATTTTTAACGAACTTGGCAAACCATTTTTTACCAGCCATCTGCGTGTATCTGTTGAAACTATGGGATGGATTATGTTTCTCAGCGAGATCAAACGCAAGCTTCCTTGCCTCTGTTTCAGTTAGCTCAGATGTCATTATAATCTCAGCCAGTGTGTTTTCCATTTCATCGCTCAGAATTTGAGGGGGACCCATAACCTTTTTCTGAACACTGTCCTCTTTAAGATAGTTCGTTATGGTGGATCTTGGGATGTTGTATTTTGCGCTTGCTGCTCGAATACTCATTTCACCCGCACGTACTTTTTCTACTGCAATTTTCATGTCATCTTCATGCCATGCTGAATACGTTCTTTTTATCTCTGTTGCAACCTGTTGACACAAATATACAATGATAATATTTTTATGATATATATATTTTTTTAATATATAGGGACAATGTCACACAGATCATCCTAGCCCAAACTAAGCAAAGCTTGTACTATGGATACCAGGCGACGATATACATACTTATATAGATAGATAAATACTTATATACATAGAAAACATCCATGACTCGGAAACAAATATTCGTGCTCATCACACAAATATTTGCACTTACCGGGATTCGAACCCAGGACCACCAGCTTCGTAGGCAGGAGCACTACCAACTAGGCTACGGTGGCCGGTATAATAAAGATAATTTAATTATATTTTTAGAAGGTGAAATCAGAATGTTTGTATTTATGTGACGAAACAGGAACTGGCAATCTGGCTTATCACAAAAGCATAAGGTTTACTTTCAATTGAAGAAATTTGACAGATTGGGATAGCTTCATGTGCTGACATTTTGCTTTGTACCATTTTAATAGGGATATCGGACTAGCGTTAGATAAAATGGTTTGTACACTTACAAGATCACTTGGTGTTATAAATTCCTCAAATCCTCCGGTTGCATCTGAAACAACAGTAAATATTGTAACAAATTGTGTTGTTAATATAGTTAAAGATTTCAAGCATATACTTATATTAAACATAAGGGGAACGGATTAAAATTATACACCTTTATTTAAAAATGAATTTACTTTATTCGACGAAACGCGATATTGCACCACAGCAAAAAAATTATATCGATACAATGCAGGAATACATCAAAATATAGCCATGCAGTGAAGAACACAAAATGTTAACTGTTTCAAGGTCACACAGATCAAATATGGCATAAAAAAAGGCCTTTTTTATGCCAAATTTGATCTGTCTGTCTTATTTTATACCAAATACCAGGCCTGGTATTTTCATGAATTCATAAATTGTTGTGTAATATTTCATGCACATTAATATTCAAGTACAACTGCAAGCATTAAAAAACATAGAGTTGTTGTTGTTTTAATTACTTAGAGCTAAGGTCTCTTCAGATGGGACTTTGACCAAATAAGCTAAGCATGTTATAGCCAAAGTCAAGTTATATTTTTTTTAGCTAGTATCTTCTTCTGCTGGGCTCCCTTAATTTTCCCGGTCTACTCCAGGTTACCACAACATCTCCGCTTCGGCCTACTCCATCGACATCTTGAAGTACCCTTGCTTACTTAATTGGTGATCATTTGTGATGACGTTGGACTGCATACGTGAGGTATGTCCAGTCCAATCCCAGTTTATTCTGTTGATCTCTTTGCGAATAATCGGGAAAATAGAGTATTATAGAGATAAACCTTTAGGGCTAAAAAACACAAATTATTTTATTAATTTTGGCATATAAATCTAGAACGACGTATCGAGAAACAACGCAATTAATTTATTTTAAACATTTATTACACATCTAAAATAATTCTAATCAAAACACACACTGTAATTAACCATCACCAATAACAGACAGACGATTTCGTCTGGTGTACACTTTGTGTTATTTCCTTTCTTCCGAGTACAATTTAACATCATTAATTTATTACGGTTAAATATAACACTGATTTAAATACATTTAAATTTACTTTAAAGATAATATGATAAAAGTTACATTGAATCATAAGCAAACACCACATGCATTATTAAAAATGACACTACGATTATACATTTGAATACGATTATACAGTTGGTAATATACTACTATAATTACGGATAATTTATATGCCGTGGAAGTGGGTGCGAGGGATATACCAGCAAAATCCCTCTACAACCTATTAAAAGACTTAGGATTATCAAGAACTTCCGTAATTTATCTACTAGAACGAGTATCCAAAGCGGCATTATTAGGATGATACCAAATTTGGCTAGGAAGAGGGGGAACACTGAGAGGCAGAGAAGGTGAGCGTTGATGCATCACAGGGGGCTCTCTCAAACCTACGTCTGAGTCGCAAATCTCAGACTCTGTCGAGAGTTCCCCCCCCCCCCCCTATCACACGATGGACTAGGTCTTAGCAATACATGCTAACAAAAGAAGCATATAGGCAGGTACACAATATTAAAAATGGAATAAATTAACAATTATTAGTTAATAAGGTGAGTTTGTGTTTTTGACTTAAATACTAATCTAATCGACATATACATAATAATATGTCTACAAAATTGCATATGTGAACGAAAACAATTTTTCTTGGTGGTGAGTGAAGCGAAGTGAAGTGAAGGGTGATCGAAGATAAATATTTATATATGGCACTCGGACAGTGGGAATATGAATAGTATTATATCTACTGAAACTGGCAAATCATTTCTGACTTGCCATTTTTAGTTTTCCGTTTATTAGTATTTGGTATTCGTCAGCAGGTCCCAATGCGAGTATGTTTGACTCAGATAATTTACATTGGTCTCTGCTTTGAAGCAATTTGTTTTCGATTTAGTCTGACATAGTGCGAATACTCTTCCAAATAGTCTTTGATAGTGCTTTTTGGTATGTTGTATTTGATACTTGCAGTCGGTATAGTTATTTGTCCCGCACGAATTTGTTTCAAAGCTAGTATCATGTCGTCTTGGTGCCATGATGATCTCTTCTTCTTTTCGGGCTGCTGTAAGTATTAAAAGTAATGATAATTTAATGCAACAAAGCAGCTGGAAAGCGTTTTTTTTGTAGATATCGTTACTTATTTGTACTTACACTTTTGGTTGATGTTGTTGTGGATACACCTGAAAATTTTAAAATCGTTAATATTGTGTTCATTTTAACTACTCTGCCATATTTTCTGTTCTAAAAATTGGTAATATATAATATTAATTAAGTAGCTAAGTAACCGTCAATGGGCAATCACTTTGCGGCTGCCCATTGACGTGGATTTGGATTTCGAATGAGGGCCGTTACTGGCGCTGATGAGGGGACGGTTTTTAAGGAAATTTAAGCAACTGTCAATGCATACAATAATTAGTGTCACCGTCTATCGCCTAATCCCAAAGAGCCTCAAATATAATTATTTGAGGCTCTTCGGGATTAGTTACGAGTCGATGTCTATATGTTTATGAGCGAGATATTAATATATCTCGCTCACAAGGGGCGGAATCCCGCTGTTCTTGGGTCAGAAGACATCAGCATTGCCATTCAGGGTGGCAATGCGGCCAGCCTTCTGTGTGTGTGGCGGAGGGATTCTTCGGCACATATTAGTGTAAATCGGGTAGTTTCTGTAGTTTGATCTATTTATTATTATTGTTAGCTTATATACCCACAACTTACAAAGAAGGTGATCATAAATTAGCACGGTAAATCGAGGTAAAAAGAATAGGCCAGGGGGAAATAGAAAATTCCGGGTGAAAAGAGATGGGGACAATATCCATACATAAGTTAAATTTTGTTGTTTAAAAGGGTAAATAGGTTAACAAATAACCTATTCACCCCTTTTAACTATATGTTTGTTAACTTTCATATATAAATTAAAAATGAAGAACAAAAATCTATAAATATGTTTTTGTAATAATTTTTTATACACCTAAAACTATGTTAATCAGATGATATGCAGTTTTGTACGACACAAATTGGACACAGACTACTTGTTGTTCTTCGATTTACACTTTGTTTTCCGATTTTTCAGTTCTTCAAGTACAATAGGGTGATCTCTACTGAACCTGGCAAACCATTTCTGGCCTGCCATTCTAAGTTTCCTGTTAAAACTATGGGGTAACCTGTATTTCTCAGCAAGCTCAAATGCGAGTTTTTTTGACTCAGTGATAGATAATTTAGATTTGATTATACGTTCAGCCAATTTCTTTTCCATCTGTTCCGACATAGTGCTAGATCGACCCATTGCTTTCTTTGTCACACTATCACCTTTCAAATAGTCTTTGATGGTCGATTTCGGGATTTTGTAAATATTACTTGCTTTCCTTATACTTATATCACCTGCACGTATTTTTTTTATTGCTGTTATCATATCGTCCTGGTGCCATAATGCCTTCTTCTTCTTACAAGCCACCTGCTGACATACACGTTAAAGTATTAATGTGGAGATTTTTTCCTTGATATCCTATACAACATGTAACTTAATTAACGCACATCCTGAAAATAGTATGTTCAGAATCGTTTACTGAATGGATTTATATCATTTTTAATATAGGTAATTTTTTATTCCAAAAATAATTAAAACTACGAAAAATTATTGTCATATTAACTCTTTACAGTCAAAACAAATTGAAATGGACCGCAATTCAAAGTTATACGACTTTTAAAATCGTAGTGTTATTTGTATTCATACAAATTCCATAATTCAATACAAAATAAAGAAAAATTAACTTTATTCCAAGAAACTAATTTAGTAAATAACAAAGCATGTACATGTTACATAAAAAAATCAGTGTATGTATTATGTTTACAACATAATATTCTGATTGGGGTGTTTCAGGGTTTGCGTTAATTACGTTACATGTTGTATATATCTTATAGATTGAGACCGAATCCAACATAGGAAGTTTGCAGCTAGTTCAAAAAAGATTAAATAATTGGCTCAAAATAAAAATTAAACGCTACCCAAATAAAACTAAGGGAACACCTTTACACATATATTCAGTTGACTCCTTCTAAAAGGTTAGGCCGCAAGAACTTATCGAGCGATGTTCTATAAATAAATTGGCAAAACTGTGGATTGCTCACACGCCACAAAGATTAATCACAATAGTTAACAGATATTTTCTTATGCAATTAAGTATGCAAAAGGCTTATTTAGTTCTGTTCGAACCGTTACCAAATACAACCCTCATGGAAATGCATAGAGTCTACATTGAAATGTGCCAATCAGTCTAACCAGAATATAAACAACCACGATAGGCTCATGTATTTTCTTTACTTACATGATTGGTAGGTGTTGGTAGAACGACATCTGAAAATAAGAAATACCTTTAAAGTAACTGCAATATTTTGGTTCTCTCTCTAACTCGGTTCAAACGGTTTTAATAATATACACTTTTTCATAATACATACCTAAAACCTATCCCTGTTAAAGCTTGTAAATAAAAAAAACACTCTGGGAACTACGATGGTACAGACACATATGTACTCTCTGTGAACACACAAATCATAAATCACACACATCCTAGTTCCCAAACCACATGTGAAAACACAGGCATGTTAATTTTCAAACCTCTCTATTTCTTAAAGTAGGGGCATCATAAATGGGCAATATTCATAATATACTTGTAATTTGCATTTATTAAGTTTTCCATTATTTGGACAAATTAGCATGCACTCTAAGTAATTTTGTAATATGGTAAAAATTATTTTAGTTTCCTCACTTTTTACATAGTAAGTTTGTAATAAGGGCAGATTTTTCAAGTGGTTCTTCAACATAAATAGGAAGAAGGAAATGGTTCTTAGCGATGTCGGAGATGAAGGTGGTGAGATTGAATAATTTAGAATGATCAGTTTACATGTACATGGTATTCGTTTCTGGAGACGATGACGTCATCAACGGTGTTGATCGCTGCTCTGCATCCAACTCGGTGATAGGTGGAACACGCCCACCTCGCCCTAGGTCCAATACAACGGACCTGGTAATACGTATAACCATTGAGACGAATCATTCGCTTCCCTCGACGAGACATTATAAATTCTCCTATAAGAAAGAAAAAATTATAAGATGGATTTTCAAACTACTAAGATTTTTTAACGATTTTACTTTTTAAACTTTCTCTTCCCATAGTTACACAACTTAATATATATTCACATTAGTCGCGTAAAACACCCGTAAATAATGTCAGTAGAAACGTCGAGCATATAACTATAAATTAAAACTAGCCTAAAATAAGTCTTGATTGTTACCCTTGAAGAAGTAGATGGTTATAAGAACCTTATTCTCATTTCACATATCTCTTTAAATAAATAAAAATAAATAAAAAAGGTTTTTATTCACGTAGACTTTAAAAAAGCGCTTGTAAATAGTCAGAACATGTTTGTAGTAATATAGTTGTATACATTATTATTTCTAGTAACATAGATATTTAGGTACACATTGTATGAAAACATTTATAAAAATTATTTTATTATAGCATTGATATTTAGCTAGCTCCTATCAAGTTATTGTCAAGAACTCTCTAATTGTTTTTCATATTTGCTGTGTATTTTGTAAGGTATTACCTGAATAGTAGAGTTTGTTGCACTCTGTCAAGTCTTCGTCTTTATGCTATGCAGCAATTAAACGCTTTGTATATTTTTATAGATACCTACGAGGTTACACAATTAACGAATAGCAACTTGACAAACAGTACGGAAAAATTGTGTCAATACGAGTCATATATGCCTTCATCTTAGCAATAGCTGCAAAAAAATACTGTTAAACCTTATAGTTTTTATACACAGTTTAATAGTTTGTATTAAGATTTTTTTATTTTAGTACATTAAGTACATTTTTGTTTAACAACTTTAAATATCTGTACCTAGCTCTGATTGGTTGATGCAGACACACACTTCAATATACATACAGAAAGTTTAAAGAATGTACAGACGCCAGCACATGAAGCTACCCCAATCTGTCAAATTTCCCCAATTGAAAGTGAACCGTACGCTTTTGTGATAAAGTTGAAAATCTATGAAAGAAATTTGACAGATTGGGGTAGCTGGATGTGCTGGCGTCTGTACAGGTATTATATGCCATATTGGCTGTTAAATCATTGTTGCAGTTTCCAGAACCGTGATGTTGACTGCGATATGTGTATGATAAACTTATTAATATTCTAAATTAATAATATATAAATTACTTCCAATACAACAATCATTTATTAAAACATTGGTCATAGTTAGTAATAGCAATAGGCTTGAATCCCGTATTTTGATCGCGTTTCACCACAGAAGCATGATTATGATCAAGATTTGATTTTACAATTTTATTATCAACAATTCTGAGAATAGCCTTGCATCCTTTGCTGTGGTGGGAGGAGCAGTACCAACGGGAAAACGAAGTCTGGATATTGTGGTGCACTTGGGAGTATTTGAAGCCCAAATATAATATCTGCCGTTTGCCTTTTGGTGATTTGACAAACACGATTTCTGTGAACATTAAATGGACATTATGATATGATTACAATCTGACAAAACACATAACCCGTCTTTGTTTATCTTTAGTTTGTAATCCGGGTTTAATATTAATTAATAAGATCAGAACTGTTTAAAAGCGGTTACATAAAAACAAAAAAAGATCATTACGCAGTAGAATTGTTAGCTTTGACGGTTTATATATATATATATATATATATATATATTTACATACATACTCTTCTCATGAGCATTTATTACCTTTTTTTATTGGGCAGGGGGAATGCCTACGCATGGCACCCGCAAAGTGTCAGCGGGTGGGTATGTAGGACTTGCACCGCCTAACCTTACCTGCTGTGGACTTCTCTTGGCACCTGAGGGGGAGCCCCGGGAACGCGGGTATGCAGCTCCGGTGCCCCCCTATGAGAAGTATTATTATGTATTATTACTTGCTTTTAATTTAATCTAGAGCAGAAAGCTCATGGTAGCATATCTTATTATGAGAGAAAGTTCTAAGGTTATTACAATTCGAGCGTGAGCAATATTGTTTTCCACTTACCAGATTCTTCTTTGGTCATTTTAATAAAGACACCTAACGTGAAGTTGCTGATGTAACCATGTAAAGACGCCAGCACATCAAGCTACCCCAATCTGTCAAATTTCCCCTATTCAAAATGAACCTTATGCTTTTGTGATAAAGTTGAAAATATAAAAAGGAAATTTGACAGATTGGGGTAGCTGGATGTGCTGGTATCTGTACTCATGGTTATTAGGATATTTTAATTTTTTTATTATATATTATTACTATTTTGAATACAAAAATCTGTTAATTAATTCTTGTACAGAAATTCATTTACTTGATAAAACAAGAAAAATGATCCTGAAGTCTAAAATTAATGTTGTATTAATTTTAACGTATAACTTCTGATACAACTTTCTTTTTTTTTAATTTTTACGAAAGTATAATATTCATACCTAGCGCATAATCAATAATTATAACGATTGTTTCATTTTTAGATATATTAACAGCAATAAACTAACAATTATTAAATAAATTGGAAACAAATAAATTGGAAAATAATTTGAATTCTTGAATGTAGAGACACAAGAATTAAAATTATTTGCCAATTAAAATTAATTTATTAACTTTCAATTAAAATTCTATATTTACTTGAATTTATTATATTTTTTCTTTGTTTCTTTTTGCTGTCATACCTGAAATAGAAAAACATATATTGTAAACATACATAATAAAATTTATTAATCCAATAACCATTTGCCATTAGTTATAGCTACAGACTTAAATTTAAGGCTAAAGAATAAAAACTAAATACAAAAATATAGATACAATATGTACTTAATCTATAATTTGAACACTAATAAGGCGATTTTACAAACATATATAGACTCACGCCTGTCTCCCAGAGGGGTAGGCAGCGACAACGGATTTCTATTGTTCACGATCTTTGGACAGCGCTTTAAGCTACAGATGCCAGCACATCAAGCTACGCCAATCTATCAAATTTCTCCAATTGAAACTGATAAGGTTCAGTTTCAATGGGGGAATCATCTGCTAAAGTTCAAAATCTATAAAAGACATTTGACAGATTGGGGTAGCTGGATGTCAGAAGTAGGTACAGACTTCTGACCTAGCATTTCTTGATTGAAAAAGTAAACTAAATTTGGTAAATTATTTGTATTGTATTTAGTTCTGGTTGACAACGGGACTTGTTTCAAAATGAGGCGAATGATTATGTTCCGTCATCGATCCATGGATTACCGTCCCATTGAGTGAGTAGATGTGACTCGAGCATCCTTTTCTTTGGGACGCACAGCGCCATTTAACTTTCTTGCAATCAAACAGTTTCTTGAAGCAAGGATAGAATTTATGTCCATTGAAAGAAAGTACGTTGCTAAGTTTACTTTGAGATTCGTAGTGATTATGTTCAGTCATGGCCCTGCATATAGTATAATCGAGAGTATAAACAGTACTATTACATCCTTGCCTACTTTTCGCACAATACCATTTTATTGGATTTTCTTCATGTTTAGGAATTATTTTGTGATAAAACGAGTAACCACCAATGGTTAGTTTTCTCCCTCTTTTGGTCGTAACGAAGTTGGCTTCTGCAATAAAATTAAAACTTATAAATATTAAATTGTTTCAATCAATTGTTTATTAATCACATTTATAAATTAGCTTACTCATATGAGTAACTTATGGTATGTTACTGTACATACGGCGAAACATCAAGCTATACATTTCCAGTATAAGCTGATCTCGTGTTGCATTGCATTTCCATACAATGAGAGGTCAGCTTATATTGGAAATTAAAGCTTGATATGTAGTCGTGTGTACATGTTTAACAAAATATAAATCTGGACTGCATACAGTACTTTTAAATAATAGTAATATTTACTTCTATTTTTCAAAACGGTGTCTATTGTTTATTTGAAAAAAAAAGCAATGTAATTTTTAAGTTAGCCATTTTTGTGTCTTTCTGGAAACTTTTAAAGCAGTTACGTTTTGCATTCAAACATAAATAGCAATTACATTCAGAGCACAACACATATGATCTACATATTAGAATCCCGGCATGGCACATAGCCGCCGATATGACTGCCATTCTGGTCAATGACTGCTATAGCTTCGATTTTGGATATTTTTTCTCATATCTCTTTTTCCATTAATGTGGTCGTCTTCATTTTCACATATTTCTGTAAATGAGATATTCTTAACTTAAAGAAAAACGGATAATCTACAATCAGTCTTTCCAATCAGAAATTTAAACGTCCAGCGGGAATCAAGCCTACGTAACTGTTAAGCTACGATAATTGTCGGTTTTATCTATCGCCCTCGCTCTATCATCATAACAGCTGTTAAAGTACATTGCTGGACAAAGCCTTTCCCAAACATAGTTCTTATAGAAACGCTGCTGCCCATTCTCTGGTATATAAGAAGCTTTCGGCTGATATGATGATGATGATATTATTATATGTATGTTTATCAGTTGTCTGCTTGCCATAGTGGTGGGATCACATGGCACTGTGTTATTTGTCAATATATTTATTCATTTATTTACTTCGACAGACCGACTGCTTAGTTCCCGGGGAGATAGGTGGAAGTTATGATGAAGATGTTTGTAGGGTTCCGTTGGCACCCCTCGGTTACCGAACTCTAAAAACAACGTCAATCGAATGATTACTCAATATTTTAAATTCCAGTTAAGAATAAACCAAGGACATTTCTGAACCATATTTTTATTAAAAATATATAGGTTTCTAAATTTATTTTACATTAAATTTAACAAAGTGAACAATATTTAAAAAGAAATCATAGATGTAATATCCCCTATTAAAAAAAACATAACATGCGCTTAAGTACATAACATAGTTAAATATTAAAAATAGGTTTTAAACTAGAACTGTGAGCAGAGTTTCTACAAGACTAACCTTTCAATATTCCTCATACGTACTCGAAGAAAATTTTGGTGTGTATTACAAAAATTGACTTGGTTCATTCCCATCAAGAGCACGGATTCTTTTATTCGTTTCTTATCTTCCTATCTTTTATTTTTGTAAGTTCCTTATTATTCACACACGGCCATTTGATCCTAAACTAAGCAGAGCTTGTACTATGGAAACCAGATAACTGATATATAACATATACTACTTTCTTTTGTAAATACATACTTATATAGATAATTACACCCAGACTCAGGCCAAACAGACATGTTCATGCACACAAATATCTGTCCTCCTGTGGCTCTACCGGCTAAGTCACCGAACATCGATTTCTTAAATGGCGTTCAAATAAATAAGGGATAAAAATGACTTAGGTAATCAATCTTTAAATCGGCTTCGACGTTGACAATTGATTCCGGACCATTTATGACGTCACATGTGGTCATGGAAGCCGATTTAACGATTGATTAAGTCACTTTTAACGCCATTTAAGAAATCGATGTTCGGCGACTTAGCCGGTAGAGCCCCTGTGTGGGAATCGAACCCACGACCTGCGGCGTGAAAGGCAAGCGTTTACCAACCACGCCAACTGGCCCGGTATGTACATATATATTTACACAATAAAAGTAGTATATGAAGTATATCAGTTATCTGCTTTCTATAGTACAAGCTCTGCTTAGTTTAGGATCAGATGGCCGTCGGTGAATAATATCTCAGGATATTATTATTATTCTGACGAAGGCAACGATTATATTATTAGCTTGGGCAGTATTAGCAAGGGATTTTTTAATAGGTCTTTCAAAACTTCTGCCTTTTTTCAGTCAAGAAAGGAGATGTCTATATGAGGGTATTATGTAGGATCGCTTCAATTTTCCTTGGGAATGCGTAAAATGAAACTAACATAGTACAGACGCCAGCACATCAAGCTACCCCAATCTGTAAAATTTCCCCAATAATATATAAAGATATATATCCTTTCTTGTCCGTACTCAACTTATAGATAATCCGTCTCATGCAGCTCATCAAAACATGGCACACACAAAACTTGGTTGCATTTAAGACAAAATGTTTTCACTTTCTTAACCTTCCTATCCGCTTCTCGTGAAGACATTGTTTCTCTCAATTTCCTGTAACACGCTTTGCAGTTCCTCTTCAGGTTATTGGTATCGACAAGTACGTGTTCAGTACCAAAATCTTCTTTATCTGCAGCAAAATAGAGAATTTGTATCATAATTATTATTATGTTGTAGTAGGTGGTTAAATATATTTATACATGTTTGATGTAATTTTATTTAATCCTCAGAATTTATTTCGTTATCACCATGTCAAGGCTTTCTACAAGCACTTACTCAATGGAATTGTTGGTGTTTTATTTAAGAAAAATATAATAACCGTAACTATTAGTTTTTTAAGTAGAATTCTGATGAAATAAAAATACATTTTGCCAAATTTTTCAGTCGATATGTAGAATTTCGCTACGTAACATCTTCCTGTTCAAAATATAACCATGTGTCTCAAGTTGAAAGTCTGCAAACACTCTGTTTTGTCTGTGAGGACCTTCGGTACAAAAACGGGGTAGCTTACTATGGGCCTCAAAAGCTGGCTCAAAGTCACTGAGGGCTATGCTCGGAGTTTCCCTTCGAGATCGAATCAGAAATGTCGAAATCCGCAGACGAACCGAAGTAAAAGACACAGTCAGAAGAATCGCCAACCTCAAGAAGCAGTGGGTGAGACGCATAGCTCGTATAGCAGACGGCGGATGGTGCAAAAAGGTTCTAGAGTGGCGATTACGAACCGTAATACGCATCGTGGGTAGGCCCCCTATAAGATAGATCGATGATTTTGTGAGGGTCGATGGGTATGGGTAGCCTAAGACCGGTAACTGTGGAGATGTTTCAGGGAGACTTATATCTAGCAGTAGATGTATTTCGGGTGATATGACGATGATGATGTAGAATATCAATTGAAATTTATATTCATCATTATCATCATCACCATATCAGCCGAAATACGTCCACTGCTGGACAAATGCCTCCCCAAAAGATCTCCACAATTGGCGGTAAAATTAAAATCAAATTCAAATTTATATTAATTAAACATAATTCAATGGGTTCAGTTTATTAAGCGTTTGTCATAAATTAGAATCTAGATTAGAAGACACACACATTTATTTATACACATAAAATCCAATCATAATTACATCTTAGTAATTTATTTATCATTATTCTTTTACGTTGGGCTACAATAAAATACATTTCCACTCGGAGTAAAAGAGGTCACCGAATAGATAACAATATTTACATAAAGTTAAGAATATTTTATTTCAATCGTGGGTATTTTTCGGAATAGTATTTAATTTAATGTGCGGAATAATAGTTTGTCAATAGCCGCTCTCACCCAAAATTTCCTCTGAAATGTTGCATGTTAAAGAACATTCTTCTAATTACATACGATACAACGGTGGAGGATACGCTTTGATATTAACACCGTTTTATCACATAAACAGTAAAGGTATTCCATAGTACACACGGCTACATATCAAGCTATACATTTCCAGTATAAGCTCGTCTCTCATTGTATGGAAATCCTATACAATGCGGGATCAGCTTATCCCTTTACCAGTCTTTACTATAAGATTTTGTTCATTGTTTTTGGACCTTATTGCAAAGTCATAAGGTTGAAATTAATGTGGCCTCCCATAGTCCATAACCTGTTTAAAGGTTATACTAGAAATTTATAGCTTGATATGTAGCCGTGTCGACAAACTCTGCTTAGTTCGGAATCAGATGGCCGTCTGAGAATAATGTCCCAGGATATTATTATTATTTAACACGTTGAGGACGAGGACGAGCACGTAAGAAGCTTAATTTACCAACTGAACCAAGTATAGCATACTTGGTTCAGTTGGTAAATTAAGCTCCTTATAAGAAGGTGACTGAACTAATATATGTTTGCTTATATAATAAATACACCTACAATAATTTCACTAGAGTATAGAATTACACCAAAATTACATCACTACATCATTTGTCTCTGTTTAGATAAACTGGCCAGTTATGCACATTTAAACTTATGGAATCAGTGAGAAGTACTTACAGGTTTCGTAAGCTTATGTTTTCATAAGCTTCGTTTAACACCCATAAACCTTATCTTAAACTACAGAGGTACATAAATGACACATTAACAAATAAATTTTGATTCATGGAGTCAAGAAATGTCTTATGATATACAAATATATTCGTAACAAGAAATACATGATTTCTAAGGAAAATTAATCCAGATAGCCCTTAGCGGTACACACGGCTACATGTCAAGCTATACATTTCCACTATAAGCTGACGTTTCATTGTATGGAAATCCTATACAATGCGGGATCAGCTTATACTGGAAATGTATAGCTTGATGTGTAGCCGTGCGTACAACCGTCAAGTGTATTTCATACACGTTTTTGTTTATGGTACGGTTACAAGACTTTTATTGAATGCACGTGTGGAGCAGCGGTTACCACAGTCACTTCGCTACTTCGTGACCCAGGTTCGATTCCCGCACAGGACAACTATTTGTGTGACCCATAACTAGATGTCCTGAATCTGGATGTACTTTGTGTCCGTCAATTATATGTATATAGGCATTAAATTCCCTAGTGCGGATGTTGTGTTCAAAATATTACATGCACCGTTTTGAGTAGGATGGGCCAGAATTATCAGAAGTTCCTCAATCATGATTATGAGAATTCCTAATGAACACTATGCGATCTTTCAACGTGTAAACATTCATTCTGCAACCTCTGGAATAGCTTTTTGAACATTTCCAAACAGTTTTTGGACCTCGGTCTTGTTTTAAGCTGAACGTGTATCCTAGGAAGTTCAATAATTTGCAACCACGGCGAGCTGTCACGTAAGTGAAACCAGGGTACTCTGAAATGTAACATTAAAATTAGCGGGGATATAACAAATTTTACAATACTAACATAATACAATAACGATACAATTATAAAATGTATTATTTTTTACTCATTGTACATATGTGAAATTTGGAAAGTGGTCGACCTGAAAAACTTAGGTATCAAGTTTTTCAGGTTGACTGCTGCTTTTTTTTCCAATTATGAAATATGTACGAGTATGTTTAAAATAGCCAAGAAATTTTTTTATTATTTTGATGATTGTGTTAATTAGTTAGTAATTCAGAGAATTTGCATACCGAAGTATCGGTGAAACATGTTGTACGCTATATCTATTGTAAAATGCATTTTGTACCATCTTTGCTACCATGTTTCTAGCAAATAAACTATTCTACTTCTTCTACAAATATCGAACATCTGTTTTTTGTGGTAACTACAAACGAAAAATAAGTTCCGCCATTAGGAACCCAGAAGTCAGAAGTATGGTTTATTATAGACTTTTTATACAAGGCGTAACATAAGTTGATGTAACTTAAGGAGCTTGATTTGCCTGTTTAACGTAACACATCAACATGCAAAATACTAAATAATTAGGTATATTGTCTTCCCTACACGAATAACGATCAGCATGAGAAGAAAATAAAAAAAATTCATAATTCACAAACGGTTATTTGAAGTGAAAACATCTTGAGCGACACGTGACCTGATCGAATATTCGTAAGAAGGAGGGCCCTTTTTTCAATTCACACTGGCCGTTTATACACTCACATGACCGCACCATTTCTATGTGAATACTTCTTTAGCGGCGTTGTGCATTTTTTTTGTTAATAATGTTAGTTTTTTACAACCGACTGCCTAACCAAATTTAGTTCCATTTAAAAAAAATACTACCATCATAGGGAGGGAATTACTATGAGTCTTTACCGCCCAAAGGTGGGAAGTAGCATCTTCCACTCGTTACTCGGATCAAATAAACTCTACTATCCGAGTATGAAAAATGAAAAAAAAGATTTTACTTCTAACGTTAGTCCCCAAAGACTGTACCGCTTGTTTTTTTTTATTTTGTTAAGTTTCATGGGTAGGTGCTCCATAAGTTTCGTCCACTATTGATGTTACACCTTGTATAAAAAGTATTTAACTAAACCTATTATCCGTCAAATATTTTAATTTATTTTTTAATGGATCAAATTTGTTTTTGAGTAAAATACTTGAACATAATTTGTTATCATGGTGAAATAAAACAGCTAATTATTATATAAATGAAGAATAATAATAATAACTTAATATAAAAAATATATATTTGCATGAGTAACAAAAACGCAGAATTCTATCCTGCTTAACTATTACATTTATAATAATACTCTTTGAATATTATTTTCCTTGTATAATGTAATTACGACGAGAGTTTACGAAGGCATCAAGTTACTTGGGCTCATGAAATCCATGCCATCAAACTGAAATATACATATAACAGAAAAAAAATCTTGAATATTTTCAAGAAAAACTTCTCATATCCCCAAACGTTTGAGCATTTTAACAAATTGTCACACTCTTAAGTCGTGGTAAATATAAATATAAAATACTTTTCAAAAAAATTGAGATAATAAATGCCATAAGTAACTCCTTGGCGCTTCTTAAATATATACTATAACACTGTAGTGTCATGACATAGCTTCCAACAGAAAAAGACGTTGTATATTACCAATATACTCTTCTATTATGTATGTAATTGCACACCTACCTACGCGTAATTACAAACATTTAAGGATGTAAGTAAATTAAATGGATATGGAATGTTTTTTCTCACTACGTAAATAAAGAAGATAAAGACAATAAGTAATTCATGGGCCCAGTTTAAATCTATGCCGTAACACTATAGCAGCAGAACATAGATTCCAGCAAAAAAAAAACAGTTGCATATCACCATCTATATCAACTTATCTCATTAAATGTTTCAGCATGTTAACAGTTTTGCCACACGTGTAAGTCATGACATAACATAGATTACAACAAAAAGATAGTTGCATATCACCATCTGTATTCACTAACCATATTAAATGTTTCTGCATGTTAACAGTGTTGCCAGACTTGTAAGTCATGGCATAACATAGATTCTAACAAAAGAAAAAACAGTTGCATATCACCATCTATATCTACTAATCTCATTAAATGTTTCTGCATGTTAAAAGTGTTGCCAGACTTGTAAGTCATAACATAACATAGACTCCAACAAAAAAAACACTTGCATATCACCATCTGTATCCACTAATCTCATTAAATGTTCCTGCATATTAAAAGTTTTGTCACACTTGTAAGTCGTGGCATAACATAGATTCCAACAAGAAAAACAGTTACATATCACCATCTATATCCACTAAGCTCATTAAACGTTTCTGCTTGTTAACATGGTTGCCATACTAGTAAGTCATGGCATAACATAAACTTCAACAAAAAGAAACAATTGCATATCACCATTTGTATGCACTAATCTCATTAAATGTTTCCGCTTGTTCTCAGGGTTGCCACACAAGTAAGTCATGGCATAACATAGATTCCAACAATAGAAAAAACAGTTGCATATCACCATCTATATCAACTAATCAAATTAAAAGTTTCTGCATGTTAACAGTGTTGCCACACTTGTAAGTCATGGTTATGTGAATTCCTTATATGCACTATCATACCACCTTTCGTATAAATATACATTTTACAACCTCGAGTTTTGTACTTAGAGCATTTCCAAACCACACTTGCTCTTTGATTTTTGTATACGCTAAATGTGTGTCCTTCGAAGCATAGCAGCGTGCAACCACCTCGAGCTGTCATAAAACGATGACCTGTACCATCTGAAAAACATATAGATGCTTTAAATATAATCGCCATGTCACGAAACTCACTGAAAGAAGTCCACGGCTGGACATAGGCTTTTCCCAAAGATCCCCATAATTTCCGGTCTTGTGCAACCTACATCCAGCGGCTTCCAGCGACCCTCACAAGATCATAGGTCCATCTTATAGGGGAAATATATACCTATATGCCCGCAGTTAATTATACCAATAATTACTAATTACCTGACTGCACAAGCAACCAGACCAAACATTATCCATTTAATCTAAACTACCTAATATCATAAAGGGGAAAGTTGAGAGCTTTTTATATTTGTTTGTATTGGATAAACTCTAAAACTAGGCAATTGATAAAAAATCACATTAAGACTGCTCCATTGTCAGTTAGTAACATTGGTCGTATTTATATTGAAGTATTACAAATACAATGACAAATATTTGCTTATAAAGGTCATTGCTGCAGATCCCTACGAATATTACAGTAATGGAGATCAAGGTAACAAACATTTGCCTATAAAGGTCATTTCAGGAGATCCCTACGAATATAACAAAAATGTAACCAAGGTTACAAAAAATTTGCTGTAAAGCGCATTTTAGAGTTCCCTACGAATATATCAATAATGCAATGGGAATATACTGACATTTTCCCTAGCATGACAAGGGGCCTTTTATAAGTTAATCTCGTTTTGATTGAAGTAATTCTATAATTTTTATTTTGTTTCGTTTATTGTGAGTATATTAATATATAAAAGAAACAACCAAAATAACAACAAAATATTAATGGAGAATAAAATATACTGAACAAAAGAAATATTAAATAAACATGCATATTATTTAATATTTCTTTCGTTCAGTATATTTTATTCTCCATTAATATTTTATTGTTAATTTGGTTGTTTCTTTTTTTGGACATGCGTCAGTTTATTCCAAGTTTCTTTGACATTTCGGGATTAATTGAAAAAGGAAACATTTTTATCCCGATCCGTTTAATTCAGTATCAAATCATCACCATGGCCAACAGGCAGTCAACAAAATATGGATATTTATACACCTTCCAAATTATGGATATTTTTACTTAGTGAAAATTCTGCCACCTGTTATCAGATTATGGCATTACCTTTACTGTAGATAATCCTGTCACTCGTGGTTATGTCCCCGTCTTGACTGCAGTATAAAATCTTCCACAGTAGCCAGAGTCATTCTGCATTTTCTAGATTTATACTTTGAACATCTCCAAATATGTTTACCTCCTCGGATATCTTTCAGGCTGAATGTGTGATCTTGAAAATATAGTAAATTACAACCACCTCGTGACTTTACAAATGTCAGACCCGACTTTAATACTGAAAAAGAAATACCATATGTCAAAACTTAAATAAGATTGTAAGAACTCTGTTCATTATAGAACAAGGTATCATCTGCATCTATACATACATATAATAAAATCGTAGCAAAGTCAAAACTGTACATTGAATATTTTTTTAAAAGGATAATTGTTGCGTGATCTAAAATCGATACCGAAGCCAAAAATATAGTTTTTAGAATTTTTGTCTGTGTGTCTGTATGTATGTCCGGGCTAAACTCAAAAATTACTGTATGGAATTACTTCAAATTTTGCATGAATATTACTAAGAGGTCGGGTCATATTATCACGCTATCATCTACGGGGGAGGAGCTATGATAATTTATAAATTTTAACGCGGGTAAAAGCGCGGGGCACAGCTAGTATATTATAAAATCACCTCCAAAACCGGTTCATTATCAACCTGATATCGTCCACGGCTAGGCGGCTGGACATAGGACACCACCAAAGGTTTCTATAAGCTTACCATTTCAAGTGGTTTGCTGTAGTCACCGCGCTTGGCATGCGAAAATAAAATAAACTGGTTTACAGTAGAATTACATGGGATACAATTAATAATAATAATATCTAGGGACAATGTCACACAGATCATCCTAGCCCCAAACTAAGCAAAGCTTGTACTATGGGTACCAGGCGACGATATACATACTTATATAGATAGATAAATTCTTATATACATAGAAAACATCCATGACTCAGAAACAAATATTCGTGCTCATCACACAAATATTTGTACTTACCGGGATTCGAACCCAGGACCACCAGCTTCGTAGGCAGGAGCACTACCAACTAGGCTACGGTGACCGTCAATTAAAGGCACCGTGGGATGTTTTATAGATGTTGCAATTTCATCCAGACAACCTGTTCACAACCCCATAAATAGACTCATGCCTACCCCTCTGGGAAACAGGCGTGAGTCTATGTATGTATGTAAAAATAACAGGGCAATCCCATACCATCCGGTGGGTAGCGTAAAAGGCGACTAAGGGAATCACCAGTCAATCGAGCAGCAACTCGCATACCAACCACCTACTACTTGCAGTCTTTCCTCTTCTTGTAGTTCTGGTCCATTCATAAGTTGCCTGGAAGTGGCCGCCATTGTACTATTTTCATTTTAATGTAATTTTCCGCTCAATCTATGTCTTTGGTGTGTAATGAAGGGTTATCTACATATATATTTTAAATGTCTTGATATAAAGAGTATTTTCGATCGACTAACTGAAGGTGTGCAAATGCGATGTTTTAACTGAATAAGTCTATTAAGATTTGGGAAGAGGTGTCTTTCCTAATCAGCTGTCTCAGTGCGGGATCACGAGAAAAAGAAATTCAGACAATCGGGACATAAGAAGACACCTAACCTCAGCTAATGGGGTCGGAAGTTGCATTCGATCACAGTCATAAACGAGCAAAATTTTATTTAATTAAATTAAATCTGAAGTAATACAACTCCCCCAATTTTGAAGATATTGCTGTCATAAATGTATTATGCGGCGAAGCGTGATCACCATTTTGTTAAAACATTAAGTTAATGTTTTGATTAAAATTCAACAAACTTAAAAGAACAGTAGATAATGAAGTAATTAAATAATAGATACGACTGTTCCAATATGTCTGTATCAATAAAGGTATGCTCACTCTTACACAATAAAATAAAAATAAATAGTATTGAAATAAAAGAAAAAGACTTTCCTAAACATTTAATGTCCACAATAACATCAAGAAACACAAACCACACAAATATTTATTTGTTTGTTAAGGGGGTCAATATTAAGTTACGTTTTATTTAAATTGTACTTAAAGTAACCCCTTATTATTAGATATATATTAAGTCACTTATCAGCTTGAGAAGTATTTGCAATTCTTACTCAAACAAATGTCATATTCATCAAGCTGATCAGTGTCTAAGTACATTTATAAGTGTAGCAGTACACAAGTAAATAAGATATAGTATTTTCAAACCAGAAAATATACCAGACGCCAGCACATAAAGCTACCCCAATATGTCAAATTTCCCCAATTGAAAGTGAACCTTATGCTTATGTGATAAAGATGAAAATCTATAAAAGGAATCTGACAGATTAGGGTAGCTGGATATGCTGGCGTCTGTACATACAGTGCGGAGATTTCCAAGTCACTTGGCAGATTCTATCGACAGAAAATAAAACACTAAATACTCTCTCTGGAATATGTGCGGTAGGAGAAATGCCTGGGTTTATGTTTACCGCACGTATTCTAGAACCATATTAGATAATATTCGTTTAATGGATTGTTAAAGTCCGTTCGCTACGGCTCTTGTCAGCCCCTTAAGGGTTAACGTATATGATACTTGAGATATCATTATTCTAGAACACTAATGGTAATACTTAAGTCTTTTAACGAATTTAATGGAATGGTAACGTAATTGTGAACCAGTGCCAGCTCTCCAATCTAGCTTCTACGGTACGGTCACCACTTTCATCAACGTTAACCGCACCACAGAAGCTAGACCAGACAAATAGCGAACTGGAAACATTGATATTTATTTCGATGTCAGGTTAGTTAGAGCTTACCCTGTGTGCTTCCAAGCGTTAAGCCTTCGGCCCCGGTTATCGTTTGAACATTTATCACAATATATCAGGTTGTCAGAAACTGACAGGACCAGGTATCAATTGGTTTGAATACAAAACTAGGAATTCATAAATTTAATCGTCCAGCGTCGATTAAACCAGCAGCTATTACCAATCCGGGGTAGGCGCTCTGCCGTTAAGCTACAAACGATATACACTGGCAAATCAAATGTAGGATACCTTTGCTAGCACCCTTTCGGAGGATGTAGGTGTTAGGCTTTATGGATATATTCATAGTTGCATGTGAAAGATCATATCATTTTGGTTTAATTATGTAATTGCCGTCGGACGATTAAATTTATGATTTCCCAGTTATGTAACTAGGAAATCATAAATTTAATCATCCGACGGCAATCGAACCAGCACCCTTTATCAATCTGGTTTAGGGATTCTGTCGTTAAGCTACGAGTGATATACACTGATAGATCAAACTTATGATTCTCTTGCTAACGTGCCGATACCAGGGTGTATCGTTCGTAGCTTAACAGCAGAGCGCCTACCCCGATTTGTATCATCTCAATTACTGGTTTCCTATACTTAATTAGTAATAGAGTTACAGGGAGCTAACCCTAAGTAAAATGGGATGATGTCCAGGAAATTAACCGAGGCTTTATCCGGCATATTTTACTTGGTACATTTGGAACAAAGGACAATTGTTGTATTTCGTCCTACTTCCCACATTCCCAAATTTATGATGGTTATGTTCGTTCTTGAGCTGAACCACATCGTTGGCAATAGTATAAAGCAAGGCTTTGCAATTCAGGGACATATTCTTTGAACATTTCCATACAGATTTCTGTCCGTTGTCTCTTTTCAGGCTGTATGTGTAACCTTGATAGCTTAGTATCCTGCCTCCGCGGCGAGCTGGCATGAATACTAGTTCTGTAAATAAAAATAAAGTTTAAAAACCGGGAATGTTATTCTACCAATTAAAAGTTTTGGCACATGTAGTTGCCAGAGCTCATCGGGGAGATATCTCAACAATGAGCTTTGGGAACCTTACTCACATACAGTAGTAGAAGGTCACCGTAGCCTAGTTGGTAGTGCTCCTGCCTACAAAGCTGGTGGTCCTGGGTTCTAATCCCGGTAAGAGCAAGTATTTGTGTGATAAGAGATATTGGTTTCTGAGTCATAGATATTTTCTATGTATAGAAGTATTTATCCATCTATATAAGTATGTATATCGTCGCCTGGTACCCATAGTACAAGCTTTGCTTAGTTCGGGGCTAGGATGATCTGTGTGACATTGTCCTTAGATATTATTATTATTATTTAAAAAAGAAATACAGGAACACATCACACAAAGTAACGAACGCCGTGACTCAGTTGGTTTGAATCAAAGGTTGTAGTTTCGATCCGATATTTTGCCACATGGCTATTCCGCGATTAAACGTTACTAAAAACCGGCTTTTCATTGCTCTCCACGTCAGTAAATGTCCTTAGCCGATATTGGAAGCCTACAAAGGGTGCCCTCAGTGTAGTCTTATTTGCTCGACAGCTTGGGCTCCTGCTCGCGTCTCGTCTGGTAAAGCGGTGAAGCCCTTCTAGGCTACTTGTGAACTCAAATGAAAAAGGACTTAACCAACACTATGTACATAAATTACAACAAAAAGAAAAAAAATAGTTCACCACTTTAAAGAGTGCCGGTGGGGTAATAAGATATGAAAATTAATTAACAACTGTTTCGTAAAAATATAGCGGTAAAAAAGAAAACTGAATATTTAGCACAGATATTGTGTATTTTGGTCACTCTTGACGATTGTTGACAATGACGATGAAATAAAATAAAAATAAAGATTCCAGATCGTATGATCAAGATACTTGCACTTAAAAATCGAGTTCTTTATCTATAAACTTAAATAAATATGGAAAACTAGGTCCTAGATTTTAAGCAATGTATCGAACATTAAGTGGGATTCCGCCCGTTTAGTGATCTATGGAAGAATTTCCATGAGTATTTATAGTATGCAAACCATTTCTTAATAGGAAAAGAAAATGCCAGTCATTTATTATAGTATATGATGATTTTATTTAGTCCTACAAGGCGGTGGATGATTATGTACTTTTCTCATACAATATATTATTATTTCGGGAGAAAAAGTGTAAAGTAAATCTTTGCAACCTAAACTGTTGTGTGTAGTACAATGCCAAACAGCAGTTACACGTTCAACGTTTTGTTTCTTCATAGAAAACTTGTAGCCGTCTATCTGTATCAAACGGTTACCTCGCGTAGAATAAACGAAACGGAATTCTGGAAAACCTGAAAAACAAATTGATACATAATACTTTCATTTTTATTGCTTCGTTTTTTTCGTTCCCTAGCCAAATGGCATAAAACGGAATACTTATAGATTCGTCATGTCTGTTTGTCTGTATGTCACATCCACTTTTTTCCGAAACTCTAAGAACTATACGCTGAAACGTGGTAAGAAGATGTATTTTGTATATGTATAACCGCATTAAGATTTTCACACAAAATTAGAAAAATAGGATCAAACCCATACTTGTGCATACGTCTTCAAAAATAATATGGAGGTTTCTAATATCATTTTTTTCTAAACTGAATAGTTTGCGCGTCCCCCATGTAACTTCTAAAATAAGGGAATGACAAAAATATATGATGTACATTACCGTGCGAATTTCCACCAAAAATTGGTTTGAACGAGATCTAGTAAGTAGTTTTTTTAATAAGTCATAAATCGTTAACCACAATTTACCTTTTATTCAATCAACTCAAATACTTGCTGCTACGAAACGCTTCATGGTTTTGATATGGTTTGAAAGTTATTCGTATGAAATAAAATAATAGAAAATACGACTTCGTTTTCTGTAATATTTTATTTCATACTACATATTTTCAATTATATTGTCAAGACCGTAGATTCATTAATACCAAGATACATATACATAAACATACACTCGGAATGTCAAAGACCTTCTAGGCATATTATAAACTCAAATTAAAAAGAACTTAAACTTACACAAATTAAAACAAAAATAAAACCAAGTTCACAAACTTTAAAGAGTGCCGGTGGGCTAATAAGATATAATAATTAAATAACAACTGTTTCGTAAAAATATAATATAGCGGTGTTATATAGCGGTGAAAAAGAAAACAGAATATTAAGCATAGATATTGTGTATTTTGGTCCTTTTTGACGATACAAGATCGTATAATCAATCAACTTAAAAATCAAGATTCTTATCCATAATGAAACCTAAATATAGTCTCTTTGACAAGCTAGCTTTATATATCGAACATTAAGTGGATTTCCTTCCGTTTAGTGGTCTATCTATGGAAGTAACTCCATGAGTATTTATAGTATACAAACCATTTCTTAATAGGAAAAGAAAATGCCTCAGTCATTTGTTATAGTAAATGATGATTTTTCGTAGTCCTACAAGGCGGTGGATGATTATGTTCGTTTCTCATACGATATATTTCATCAGAAAAAGTGTACAGCAAAGCTTTGCAACCTAAACTGTTGTGTGTAGAACAACGCCAAACAGCCGTTACACTTCCAGCGTTTTGTTTCTTCAAAGAAAACTTGTAGCCTTTTATCTGTATCAAACGATTACCACGAGTAGAAAAAACGAAACGGAATTCTGGAAAACCTGAAAACAAATTGATACACATACATTTATTTTTATTGCCGCGTTTTTTTTAATTTTGGTATGATTGTATTTTTATAACGCAGTTATCATTTTATTAACGGATATACCACAATTTTGATATATATACATTTATTTTAATTATTGCGTTTTTTTAAATTTTGCTTTGACTGTAGTTTTATAACGCAGTTATCATTTTATTAATGGTTATACCACAATTTTGGTATATCTCTTGTTGCACACCTACTGCTATTAGGTATTGTGCAGCTCCTATCCATCCTAAGGTCAATAAGGCAGATCGCTTTATGCGATAAGAGTGCACTTTGCTCAACTTGTTTGTGTTATATCTCCTGTCATATGTAGTCTTATGGTGTACAATAAGGAGTATTCTATTCTATTATATTATACGTTATTTACACAAGGTCCGTCATAATAATAATACCTTAATATAGACAGAACCATTGACAATATGTAGTAAAAATATTAGACTTAAACTAGATAATTAAACATAATCTCTTGACAATAACTTGATACGAGCTAGCTAAATATCAATACTATAATAAAATAAATTTTATAAATGTTTTCATACAATGTGTACCTAAATAATATCTATGTTACTAGAAATAATAATGTATACAACTATATTACTACAAACATGTTCTGACTATTTACAAGCGCTTTTTTAAAGTCTACGTGAATAAAAACCTTTTTTATTTTATTTTAATTTATTAAAGAGCAGGCATGTCTATTTTAGTCAATGAAATTAAGTCGGGTTATACTAAAGGAAAAAAATCGTCAGGTTAGAACCCAAGCATTATGGACTACGTACAGACGCCAGCACACCCAGCTATCGCAATCTGTCAAATTTCTTTTATAGATTTTCAACTTTATCACAAAAGCATAAGGTTCACTTTCAATTGGGGAAATTTGACAGATTGGGGTGGCTTGATGTGCTGGCGTCTGTACATGCATTACCATGCCCTGGTCATTTCACACAAGCAAGCCGCTGGATATAGACAGCAAAATACCGGCCATTATGTAGATCCTTGGGGAAACCTTTGTTCAGCAGTGGATGTCTTTCGGTCGATAAAATGACGATGATGATTTTCTTTCTTGCATGTGTGTATTTTTTGTGGGCCCACCCGGCATATTCTATACAGCCCAATTAGATTAAACTGATAATTAGCGGAATTAACACTGTAAATTAATTTAGTATTTTGATCAGTGACTAGCTATGTGCGCGGCACATATGTATAACTTATGTTGCACAAGTGTGTGCACAACATACGATCAGGATCTCTCATGATTCGAGGGGGTGGGCTTCCAAATAGAGACTCTGGGCTCCTACTGTGAATTTTTCTTGATAAAAAATCCTAAAGTATACCTGGCCTGTGTGAATGGAACAACCGGAAGGGGAGGACCTCGTCGAAAATTCTCTGACCAAATCGGAGACCTTCTCAAGAAAGGGCTGGTCACAAGTACCCTTAACCGGCGAGCATGTATGAAGAATATAATGACAGTAATCGAGGCAAAAGACGTGTGCAAAGATCGTGACAGATGGAAATCCGTTGTCTCTGCCTACCCCTCTGGGAAACAGGCGTGAGTCTATGTATGTATGTATGTAAAAAATCCTTATAACACAATATGCGTTGACACAGAATTTAAACTTCCATTTATCTGCGGTTAATGCTACTGCTACACCAACGAGCCAGTCATATATAGTTAGAAAATAAAACAACACATGTAAAACCTGGAAAAAATTAGATTCTAGAATATAATCTAATTTATTAAAAAAAAATATCAATTAAATATAAATTAAATATAAATTAAGGAATGATATATTCTTAATAACTAGGTGCCTAGTCTGTAAGAGCATTACTTTCAATTAACTTAATTATACATAATCATAACTAAACTGAAGGATACTATAAAATAAAAAAAAATTGTGTGTACTTATGTACACGCGTTAGAAGTTATACTTCTTAATATACAACTTGAACATAGTTATCAATTTTCATACCACCTAGAACTAACTTCATGCTGTATAATTTTTTGGTGTCGGTGTGCGCGCGCATCGTAAAAATTCACTCTCATCATTTTTCTCCATCGCGCCAAAAGAAGTATAACTTCAAAAACATCTATCAACATATTTTTTGCATATAGAGATCCAAAGTTCTCTCCCGAATAATCGAAAAATTTGTATGAATGCTTCGTACCAATTACTCGATTTACCAGAGTGTTTACTCACCAAGTGTTGAATAATCTAAACATTTTTTCCATGACCTATGTTAGAAAGAAATGCGACGATATTAAAACTTGTTCAGTTGGTATTGCATGAAATTGGGGCCATTTTAATATTATTTTGCTAATTCCAATTGGTAAATTAATATAGGTGTTATGTACCCACAACCGAAACATGTAACATTTAAAATTCTAACTATACTTATATAATCTTGATATGATATATTAATTTTACGTCTCATAAAATTGATTTAACGTTTTCCTACTACACTGCCCTGGTTCAAGCAACGTAGGTTTTTGTTGCTTGAACTAGGGAGCATAAGTAAATAATGCTCGATGATAAAAATTAATAATTTTTTGCACTTATAATATAAAATAATAATTTTGATTCATAATAGCGTAAACCTATATAATCTTAATGTGATATGATATAAATCAAAGTAAACATAAAGTTTAATATTAATTTTACGTTTTACAAAAGTGACTCAACGACTTAATAGTACACTTAGCCCTGGTTCAAGCAACGAAGACTCGCAGATATTGTAGCTTGAACTGGTTTGCTCAGTGATAAACATTAATAACTTTTAAAAAATTTATTTACAAAAAATCGATTTAAAATATCACATTAAGTTTATAAACCTATATAATCTTAATGTGACGTGTGTGAATGTGTGTAAATCAACATAAACATAAATATTAATATTAATTTTACGTTTCACAAAATAGAATCAACGACTTAATACTACACTTAACCCTGGTTCAAGCAACGAAGACTCGCAGATTTTGTTGCTTGAACTAATGAGCACAAGTAAATTTTGTTCAGTGATAAAATTAATAACTTACAATAAAAAAATATTGTTTTCTATTTAACGATTTTTGTAGGAAATAAAATATTATAGAACACGACTCTGTTGTCTGTTTTATTCCGTACAAAATATTTTCAATTATATTGCCAAGACCGTAGATTCATTAATACATAGATATATATCGGAATGTCAAAGAGCGCTTGTTCCCGTCCAATCATCGTTGAATAATTAATTTCTTTGTGTAAAATTTTATTTTATTCGCTATACTCCCTTACTTACAATGACATACAAGATACATTTATGAATAGTTATGTCTGAACAATAAAATAAATTATTAGCCTGAAGTTACTATAAATTATTAATACATCAACGGTTATAACATTGTTTCGTTAGTAAAATAATAAATTGTACCTACATATATCTACGTAAACGAATGCAAAGTGATATATTACTAGGGCTTCGAATTCTGAATCAGAATCACACACTACGCTCGGGGTTCTACGATATTAAATCCGTTCACTTCGGCACTCGCAGTTAAACCACACTTTAGTGTCTAGTAACATAAAGAACTATCTTCAACCGATTTCAAGAAAAGAACGGACGTTATTAAAATAAACTGAGAGGTGGAGGATGGTTATGATAATTTCTAACATAAAAAATTTGATCGTAAACAGTATATATAGCCGCCTTGCATCCCAAACTGTTATGCGTTGAACATCGCCAAACAACTTTTAGACTCGTCTTAGGATTCTTGTATTTCTTCTCCGAGAATCGATAACCACCCATCTGAATTAGTCTGTTACCTCTTAGTGACGTCACGAAGAAGTGTTCCGGAATACCTGAGAATGACAATAAATTGGACTATTAGTTCTAAGAAGAGTCTGTACTAAATGTATGCGGGACCTAAAACATTCCTTGATTTCAGTCAATCTAATTCCTCAATTGAAATTAAATTCAAAGTCTACAGATGAATTTCTATTGCTAACTTTAGTTGAGCAGCTTACCGACGAATACAAACACTACATTAAGAGGGATTGCTACTGCCATAACCATCTCGCTTTTAACACATATGTACGTAACAAAAGAAAAAATACAACTAAAATCGTATTCCCCTATTTCCTCCTCCAAATCAAATCCGATTCCATTTCTTTAGTACTCCTCCAATCAGAGAATAGGCTTTACCCAACTTACTAATAATGACAATACTGTATTTATACTGATTTTAGGAGAGTAATCATTTTGTAGAAATTCTGAAAACTATGGTGCGGTATCGGAGCGGTGGTAACCTCGTGGTTCGTGGGTTCAATTCCCACCAGCACTTAAATTTATACAATTAATTTTAAAGATATCTGAAACTTGTTTCGAGTTTAGCATGTTTAAAATGCTAAAAGTAATAAATGAAATCATAGTTAATTATAAAACCTTTGATTTAAGATTCAAAAAAATCTATGCACAAAAGCTGGATGGCAGGGCATAGTTATAGCCAATATAAAAATACTGCTCTAGATTAAATATTCAGAGCGGAAATTGTGGAATACCTTTGTAGGAACTGTACATAGAAAGAATAAAAATAATTAAATATAGTTTATTAAATTTCATTCACCTTAAATATACAATAAAAATAACGATTTTAACTTTAAATGGAACAGTTATATTACCTAAACCTAATATAATAAACATTTTAGTCAGATTTAATACTTATCCTAAACATCTACCAAATATACACTTAAAAAGATGTAAGCCTAAAAATACGCAAATAATTAATGCAAATGTAAATTCCAACCTATAAATGTATTTGGTCAATGGCTTAAATAACTGATGGTCTGAAGGTTAATAGTATAAAATAATTAATCTAGCATAATGAACGGGTGACACTATTGAAATAAACTATACAGGACATGCAGCGTGAGCCTCACTCTTATAAACCGAAGGGATGGCTATCCTAGTCGACCGGGGAGAGATCGGGAGCAAAACGGAAAAAAGTTTCAGTTCAAAAATCATTGAGATCAAATATTGCAAAAATATACTCGAGCATGCATGAGCAGTCAAAATAAACCTGACATAATGAGCTACACTAGTACACCAAGAGTTCCATATCTACATAAATTGGATGTTAAAAATAACTTTTCAAACGTCCAGAGTAGATATGTACAGACAATTAATTTGACCGGGTTTTCGAGAAATGCATAGGTACAACCTTTCCATAGGTGAAATAACATTAAAGATCATTTTAGTTCAACCATTACCAACATAGAATATAAAAATAGAATATTTTCACTTAATATTATTAGTGAAGATTGCTTTAAAAGGTTCGTAGTATTGCCACAGTATACATATGGACAGAACAGAAATTAAGCCTATTTGATGAAATAAAAAAAACTTCGTTTAAAAAAACCGACTTCAAAAACTGAAAAGTATAAAAAAAATTCTTAATAAAGATTTAATTTAATACATATCTTATGCAAACGTAATACCTTTAATATTAATGAAATAATATAATTTGTTTGTGCTACCTAATGCTAGGTTTGAAGTCGGTGCCAAGCCAAATGTAATAGTAGGTACCACACTCGCCGCGCGTTACTTTCAGCGGGATAGCTTCGTATTTCTACACAAACAACCCAAGCCTGCAGACGTCGTTGACGGTCGTTTCGAAATATTGTAATTTTTGATGCGTTGCCACAAATATATTTATATATAAGCATAATATAGATTTATTATAACTATAGTAACTAATTTAGGTATTAATATTAAATCAATTTTTATGATACAGTTTCATCTGTTTCATGTTAATGCATATTGTTCTTTAAGTTTATTTACTTAGGAATTTCATCACAAATTATGAAAGGTGTATGTAATATTAGGTCTTTACCTATGAAATTGCCGTTCTGCAGTACTGGCCATTTCAAATCAAAATAATTTTTGTTTGGCTAAGAATTCTAATTTCAAATTAATTTTATTTTAAAAACATGGATTCTTTTTTCCAAAAGTAGTCATTTCTTTATTGATTAGTGTTACATTTTCATCGCATTTCAATCTTTTTCGTCATCATGGATACGTAAAAAAATTCGAGTAATTATGGAATATGAGTACCGTCGTGGCAGCAACGCGGCACAAGCGGCACGCAACATCAACGACGTTTACGGAGCTAACACTACAAACCAACGCACCACCTGTTATTGGTTTGCTCGCTTCCGTTCTGGAAATTTCGACCTGAAAAATGAACCTCGCGGTCGTCCGAAGACTTTGGTCGACAATGACGAATTAAAGGCGGTTGTGGAAGCTGATGATACACAATCTACGGCTGAATTAGCAGCAGCTTTCGACGTTAGCGTCAAAACAATATTGGTCCATTTGCGTCAAATTGGCAAGGTAAAAAAGCTTGACAAATGGGTGCCCCACGAACTCAATGATCGCCAGCGCGAAGTACGCGTCGAGACGTGCCTTGCACTGCTCAACAGACACACAAATGAAGGAATTTTGAACCGCATTGTTACCTGCGATGAAAAATGGATTCTGTTTGATAACCGCAAGCGCTCAGCAAGTTGGTTGGATCCTGGTTCAGCACCTAAACAATGCCCTAAACGAAAACTTACCCCTAGAAAAGTGATGGTCACTGTTTGGTGGTCTAGCGCCGGTGTGATTCATCACAGCTTCTTACCAAACGGGGTGAGCATTACTGCAGATGTGTACTGTGAAGAACTGAGCACAATGATGGAGAAGCTGGCGCATCTCCAACCAGCATTGGTCAATCGCTCGTCTCCGCTGCTCCTGCACGACAACGCGCGACCTCATACTGCACAGCAGACGGTCTCCAAGTTGCAAGAACTGGGGTTGGAAGCTCTCCGTCATCCGCCCTACTCACCAGACCTTGCGCCTACAGACTACTACTTTTTCCAGAATTTGGATAACTTCTTGGCGGGAAAAAAATTCAATACCCGAGAGGCAGTACAAAATGCCTTTGAAGAATTTGTTGCCTCCCGTCCAGCTGATTTCTTTAAGAAGGGCATCAATAAACTGCCACTGCGATGGCAAAGATGCATTGATTGCATGGGTGATTACTTTGATTAATACAAATAAAAAAATTCATGAAAAAAATTCGTTTAAATTTTTTCATACAAAACGGCAATTTCATAGGTAAAGACCTATTATTAACTTTTATTTTGCTTAGGGCTTGGCACCGACTTCAAACCTATCAATAGGTAGCACAAACAAATTATATTATTTCATTAATATTAAAGGTATTACGTTTGCATAAGATATGTATTAAATTAAATCTTTATTAAGAAATTTTTTTATACTTTTCAGTTTTTGAAGTCGGTTTTTTTAAACGAAGTTTTTTTTATTTGTTACATTTTAGTGCCTAGCTATGGGTACGTAGTACGAAAGGTGCCGCGCGCCTCAATACTATAGGCCCCAACAAAAATGTTGTCTGAAACTCTTTTTCACGTTCTTGTGAGACAGTGAATGATCGAAAGCAAGAAAAATTACATAAAATTACGTTCACTCTAAGAAAACTTGCACAGTACGAGTCTAGACTAGCTAAGATTCATGAAAGTCTGAACAACAAGCGCATAGGTTAGGTCATTATGACAATCTAGCTAAAGAGTCTGTGTGCTGAGGGCTTATAGACTAGGTCTTATTAATGATCGAATAGCCATCAAGTCTGCTGAACATAGGGCATGAATCTATGAAGACTAGGTCTTATTAATGATCGATTGGCTAACGAGTCTACTGAGATTTAAGTTGATGGAATGGAAGGTAAATTGTGGTTTACGATTTATGACACATTAAAATAAACTACTTACTAGATCTCATTCAAACCAATTTTCGGTGGAAGTTTGCATGGTAACGTACATCATCTATTTGTTTTAGTTTTATCATTCTCTTATTTTAGAAGTTACAGGGGGGGGGGGGGGGGACAGTTAACGCCTTTGGAAGAGTGTCTCACGCAAACTATACAGTTAAGCAAAATATATATTATAAACCTCAATATCATTTTTGAAGACCTATCCATATACATGTATGGTTTATGAACCCCCAAATATTATTGTTTGTTTTTCTATTTTTGTGTGAAAATCTTAATGTGGTTCACGGAATACATCTGCTTACCAAGATTCGATGGCAGCTATTCTGCATCAAACTAAAGAAGAATCACGTAAATCGGTTCATAAATCTCAGCGTCGATTACGCTGTACGTACATAAAAAATGCGCTTGTGCTAAAAGGTACGCCTACATGCACTTCCAAAAACGAGCTTATACGCGCGTATTAAACGCTAGTCGTCTGAAATTGTTCTTTATGGTCATGCCAAGACACACTTGAACAGAATGAGTCTAGCTTGACTTGGTAAGATTTAAAAATGTCTATGCCAAAGACAGTTACATCGTCCACATAAACAAAAATTTTCCTACCAAAATGACCATAAAATTAAAACTACTGGGCCAAACTTTATAAATTTTTTATGGGACCAAATGGCAACTATTTCGCATCAAACAAAAAAAGAATCACGTAAATCGGATCATAAATCTTCGAGTAATCGGTGTACATACATAAAAAAAAAAATACCGGTGAACTTGAGAACCTCCTCCTTTTGAAGTCGGTTAATAATTACATACGCTCCATAAAAGCAATAGGGTTTTAATGTTTTTGATATTGTCATATGTACTACGCAATGCACTCGTGGCACTTTTAAAAAGATCGCGGAGAAAACTTATACGTGACCACTCATCTCGAAGCGGCACTCACTACTGACAGCACCGCGACAATCGCTCAGGGGTCTTGTCGGTGCGCATGTTTGTGTGAGTGTGCCGTTTAGAGCGTTTGTAAGGTAGTTTCCGTACTGTTCATATGTATACTGAGGTATTAAAGTGTGATACAATAAAAAATATACCTTGACATTGCCTTTTGATTTAAAACCCAGTTTGTACTAATAACCCTGATTTGAAATGTATTATTTTTGAAGTTATACTTCTTTTGGCGCGATGGGTAAAAAATGATGAGACTGAATTTTTACGATGCGCGCGCACACCGACACCAAAAAATTTAACAGCATGAAGTTAGTTCTAGGTGGTATGAAAATTGATAACTATGTTCAAGTTGTATATTAAGAAGTATAACTTCTAATGCGTGTACATAAGTACACACAAGTTTTTTATTTTATAAAGTCGAGTAAATAAGTTTTGTTTGACATTGAAAACATTAGTAGTTCTGAAAGCTACCATTTTGATGATACAGACTAGAGGGGTATGCAGAATGATGAAAATAATCTGCCAGTTAGCTAAATTAGTTATAGAAATAACCTAACCTAGTTCGGCTGCAAATGCTCCCATATTATATTTTTTTTGTTAATAGCCTACTATTTTAAGTCATATGATTGTTAAAATAATTTGTTACGTGGAGTCAGTAGAAACAAAATACAATACAACACCATTTTTGGGCCGAACGGACGGACGTAGTCGCATGATAAGTGTTCGTTTTTATAATTTTAGAGTGGAACCCTAATAAAAGTAACCATACTTATCATCAACTTATCGTATGGGCAGTGGTTACCCTAGTGTCAGAGTTGTTTAAGCCGTCTAGTAGGCCTCTGACATGGCCTAATGGCTACAACTGGGACCGACAGCTTAACGTGCCCTCCGAAGCACGGAGACGGTCAGAAATTAAACCACTTTGGAAGTCACCCATCTATGGACTGATCGCGAGCTTAGTTGCTTAACCTCGCCAATCACTTACGGACCGGTAAAACCATCTGGCTGTTATGGCCTATAACCGATAATTACAATTTCTTAGTTATACATTCCATTATATGGCCTACACAAATAATGATTATGTTCTCCATTAATCGATACTACCATATCTTCGATAGTCACTGCGGAAGCTGTACATCTTCGTTTATTGGAGTCTCGCCCATAACATCTCCAGTATGTTTTCACTGCGCAGCCGCGGTCGCTACGCCGCGAATACCGATGCCCGTCTAATACCAGCATACGATTACCGTATGCAGACGTTATGAAATGGAAATTTCTAGCATATGACACACCTGAAAGCATGATCATATAATTATACAAAAGTTATTTAACTATGGTAATGTTAAAGGAGTCAATGTAATACCAGAATAGGATTGCCGTAAGAATATTTTACGTATTACAAATTGCTTTTACATAAACATATTGAAATCGTTAAAATACCCGCTTAAAAGAACTAGCCCAGTACAAAATACAAACCCCAAGGAGTTTCCTTAGAACATATTCACAGATTAATCTGGATCGCATACACAAACGGTTTTGTAAATGATTTTAGAAAAAAAAAAAAGAAATATTATACGAGCTCGCCCATATTTTTTTGTAAATTTACGTTAAGTACATGTAGAAAAAATAACAAGACATATAAATAAAATGTTTTGAAATGTGCGAAGGAATAAGTATAATAATAATTTTAATATGTATATTGTAGGTGTACCATATTATAAACAAATAAAAATTAATGACTGTGTTGCCCTCTAATTAATTCAATTCTTTCTTCGTAAGTCACTGCTCTAGCCTTGCAGTTTTTATGTTTAGACTTGCTACACCGCCAATATTTTCTGTTTGGTGACCCCGAGCCGGTATATTGATACGAATATCTATAGTCATTTATTACCAACATAGGGTTCCCATGAGATGACTGCGTGAAATAAAAATTTATTTCATCTGAAATAAGAAGAGAAAAACGTCAATACATGAACAATCATTTTTAACCGACTTCAAAAAGGAGGTCCCAATAGACTACTTCCGCACTAGGTAAATGAATCCTTTGTCGCGGGGTACTTAACAAACATATAATTGACAGGCATAAAGTACATCCAGACTCACAACAACTATTTATATTGTATATACATAACGGGCATAGAATTCGGGACACGAAGTGGCGAGGCGACTGAATCAACCACTGCGCAGCACGTGCACTCAAAATCAATTCTACAGGTTTATGGATTTTTCTTCCAGTTTCAACCATAATTCTTAATGCAATAGGGAATGCTTTCGATATGGTCCCATCTGAATTTTATTCGAAATAGGTTGTTATAAGAAAAGATGAAAAAATAATTATCTGTCCTAATGGTTTGCTGGAACAAAATTCATTAATGAATTAAGCTCGCCTACGTACATGCTTTTTCACTCTGTAACATAAAACTTAAATGTCCGTTTCTGTGTGCAATAAAGGATAAGAATGAATTCGTCTCTACGTGCTTTGAGTTTGTTTTTAATTAAAGAATGACCCACGATGTGTCTTCAGGTTTGTGTTTGCCACTCAAGGAAATGCCCCAGCGGCTGGCGGTTCTTCTTCAGGCTATGTCGGTGCGAATTTCGACGTTTCTGATTTGATCTTGAAGGGAAACTCCGTGCACAGATCTTCCTCCATTACTCTTTCAATAACTTTAAGCCTCCGTACACGTCTCCGTTCAGTACGTCATCATGTGCAACACAAACTGGTCGAAGCCTTTCGACTTGAGGCACTGCAGTATTTGGGAGGAGAACATATTACGAATAATTAGACAGCGACCTAATAATAATAATATTTTATTTACATTTACAATTTACATTACATTTTTATTAAAATAAAATTACATTACATTTGATTTTTAGGCATATTTTAAGTTTGGTATCCACACTACGTCTAACCAGTCTTATAAAGATCTAATTGAATTTATAAACAGATAAAATAAACAAATATAAATGCAATTTAAAATGAAATCAAATATTTATAATAAATAATCCTATAATAGAACAAATAAAAACTATGAAATAAACAAGTGAAGAAAAACATATTTCTTCATCTAAAACCTATTCTAAAACACACACGGCTACATATCAAGCTACAGATTTCCAATATAAGCTGACTTCTCATTGTATGGAAATCCTACACAACGCGGGATCAGCTTATACTAAAAAAGGTATAGCTTGATATGTAGCCGTGTGTACCTCGTTTTACGACAAAAGCACCATTTACCAGCTTGTTACAAGAGTACTTTATAAGGCAGACAGGATAGAAAAGACTTCGCTATGTCCATATTACCCGGGTTAAACTTCATGATTATGCTTCCCGCTGATTCGATGAACAATATTATCTACAGTTACCACATTAGTTCGGCATTTTAAGGAACGATATTTTGCACATCGCCAGTGGCTTTTTACACCATTGCCGCAATCTTTACGCAGGAAGTATCGATGGCCATCTATTATTAAAATTGGGTTGCCACGAGAGGACCTCGTGATATGGTAGTTTAATTGACCTGAAATTAAATACGAAAAAGTATTACTTTATTAAACTTAAAAACGATTTTTATTATCAGGTGTATTTCCAGGTTTTTCTTCATTACTATTGGGACAAGAAAGAAGACTCGTTTTTTCAGAAATATTCCGATTATATACATAATAGTGTCATAGTGTATATAAAAAGTGCCACGACTTCCGAAAGCCTCCTGCCTGGAAATCAATTGCCGTGGCCGATCTGGAAGTCCCTAAACAGACTCCGGACTCAGGTGGGCCGAAGCAAGGAAAACATGTCTAGGTGGGGACTGTCGAGCAGCCCCAAAATGGACTGCATTTGCGGAGCATCGGTCCAATCCATGGCCCATCTAACAGCTTGTTCAGACTGCCCTGCCACATGTTCATGGCAGGATCTTAGAAATGCCACAAGCAGGGCAATCAGTGTGGCCACGTTATGGGCCACATAAATTTTATGAGTTTGCCATCGAAACGCTAAGGAGAAGATAAGTACACTCATATATTCATTTATGTTTATACTTCTGTCTAAAATTGTATATTTCTAAGTTCAAGAGGCTGGCCGTTGGTAAGTAAGACAGAGCTTTTCTGTTTAAATATATATGTTTTTCACATATGTAACTACCTATTTATATAACCAGTATTATGTATGATTGTATGTTAAGGTAAAAACTATTCATATAATATTTTATTTTTCATATATTTTTTTTTTGTTTATGCCAAATGAAAATTACCAATAACATAAAAACAACATAAAATAAATCACATTTTATATTCATTCAAATTTAATAGTTATTTTTTTTGTGATGTATAAGAATGGACAACGTTCCACGTGATTTCCTACCCGCTTACTCGGTACAAATAAAGTAATTATCACAATGTGTAATGCACTATTAGAATGCGAATCAAGCTTGTCTACCCGGAATTTCTTGCAGTAGAAGAAATAATCTTACATTAGAACAATCAAACTGCTTAAAAGCATTGTGATTAAGATACAGAACAACGTATGTGAACAATAACTACTCATGATAAGTGAGAGTCGAAATATCAATAATCTCTATAATACCTTGATCGGATTACGCTTAGAAAACCGATAACTTGTTATCTATAAAAGGAGATGATCATAGTTAATTCCATATGAAACTACTTCGGTTTCTGAACTTACTACAGGATAACTTAATCTCAATGAATCCTTAAGAAGTGTTTGTACTTAATATTCAGAGTAACAGTATCAAAATCAGCCCGATATCGTACACTACTAGACATAGGTCACCGTAGCCTAGTTGGTAGTGCTCCTGCCTACAAAGCTGGTGGTCCTGGGTTCGAATCCCGGTAAGTGCAAATATTTGTGTGATGAGCACGAATATTTTTTTCTGAGTCATGGATGTTTTCTATGTATTTAAGTATTTATCTATCTATATAAGTATGTATATCGTCGCCTGGTACCCATAGTACAAGCTTTGCTTCGTTTGGGGCTAGGATGATCTGTGTGACATTGTCCTTATATATATATTATATAGGCTTCCCCAAAAATGTTTCCATACAGTTGCCATTTGAAGGGGTTTGCCGTAGTCACCGAGCTAGGCATGCGAGTAGGGAACCGCATTGAGGTGGTGGTAATTACACAACTCTGCTGTCCGAGTTCCTGGTGTATCCCTTAGTAGTCTTTAATTAGTTGGGTGTCGTACCCACGGGATGTGGTACGGGTTTGCTCTGTTATTCTTTCTGGGCCGCAATCCACACGGATAGTAACAATACAAAGTATTAATGATTATGTTCCATATTGACTGATAGAACGATATCATCAGTAGTGACTGCAGAAGTCTTGCACTTTTGATTCCTGAATTGGCAACATCTCCAATGAGTCTTTATCGGTGTACCTATATCGTTACGCTTATAAAACCGGTAACCGTTTATGACTAAAATAGGATTTCCGTGTGACGACTCGGTGAAATAATATTTCATTTCATCTGAAATTAAATATAGATAGATAGAACAAAACAGACAGCTAAAATACCTATATAAAATGAAACTAATGCTATTAATTCATCAAAATGTTATCTAAGCAATACACAAATAGTTTGAATAGTACAAATATTTTTTAGAATAGGTCCTGCAAAAATTTGGTAAAAACCCGGCAGATCCAGCTACCTCAATATGTCACATTTCTTTTATAGTTTTTCAACTTTATCACATAAGCATAAGGTTCACTTTCAATTGGGGAAATTTGACAGATTGGGGTAGCTTAATGTGCTGGCGTCTGTACCATGACATCGTTCTATGTAGTGAATAGAATAAGCCAATTTAATACCTCTTTATTATATTGGCTTAAATAAGTTTACTACCTATTTCTATCAAACCTAAGTAACCTCGCTCCCGATCCCGCACGGCGGTCTCCTTCTGGAGCATAACTGCCTCACAGAATGAGACCACGGCGTCTCATATGAATTGGTCTAGTAAGAAGCGAGTTAATAAATAAACGCCAATGCATTTGATAGATAGAGATTGAAACACTTTATCGCAAATCAAATCAAATTAGAATATTACATAGATGTAGTAACATGAATTCACTTAAACTATAAGGTACAGACGGCAGTCTTATCGCTAACGCAGCAAAATCTTCCACATTGGGTTCCATATGATGAGTTTAGTCGGCAGTGCATTTACTCATATAAATTTACATATATACTCTTTAAGATATCTATATATATAAAAATCAATGCCACTTTTCGTTGTAATGTTATAACTCAACAACGCCTTTACCGATTTAGCTAATTTTGGTCTTGAATTATTCGTGGAAGTCCAGGGAAGGTCTATACGTAAAGAAAATTTTAAAAAAGTCTTGAAAAAGTGTAAAGTCAACATCTTTTAGCAATTTAAAATATTTTTTTGTTTGAATAAATGAACTTAATAATCATTTTTTTATTACTATGCCTTATACGTAGCGAGGCACGTACCGGGCCGCTAGTTATACATAAATAAAGGTGGGAGACAAAAAGCTAGAGCTAAAATTATAGTCATAAATAATATTTCTTTAAAAGTGTTTTAAAAGATGTTATAGATTCCGGGCGTCTGATATGTAGAGGCAGTGAATTCCACAATCGAGCAACTTGTACACTGACAGTCCTATTAATAAAAAAGCTTTTTTCAAGCTTAGTCCGAATCTAATCTTGGACTAGTTACTCCCAGAGTAACCACGTATTAACTTCAAATTAACTCTTCTATTAATAAACTGGGAGTAAGCGCGGATTAACAATACATTCCTTACACCGAGATTAACGCACGTGGTATGGCAACACACTCAATTTAAAAGAAAAAAGAGTGAGTAATCGAATGAACTAATGCTTGACGATGACATTAATGACAGTGACAGACAATATTTTAAGTTTGAAATCTTGAAAAAGCAACGTTTTAGCGTGTTCTGATCGGTGCTCTTCATCTTCGGTGGTAGATTCGTCCAATAGATTCTCAAGCACTTCATATAACATTACACGCCTCAATGGAATCTGTTTTCATCCAAATATATTTTATTTGTCAAACTCAAATCAACAATAAAATAATATATATATAATCCATGTTTATTAATTTCCACAACAGACAACGAAAGCCAAGGTTTAAATACTCTTTGACTAAAGCAATCAAAACGAATTGACGTTAGAATGTCAAAATCATGTCATCTATAGTTCTAGTCTATATAACTATATGAATATGATGACAGACAACGAAAGCCAAGGTTCTAGTCTATATACTAGAACGATAGATGACATGTTATGGATTAGGAGAAAGTCTATAGACTAGAACGATAGATGACATGATTGATGATGACAGACAACGAAAGCCAAGGTTCTAGTCTATAGACAAGAACGATAGATGACATGATTTTGACATTCTAACGTCAACTCATTTTGATTGCTTTAGTCAAAGAGTATTTAAACCTTGGCTTTCGTTGTCTGTTGTGGAAAATAATAAACATGGATTATATATGACGGCGTTTACGTCAAACGTCAGGTTGTCAGGACTGTCAATGTCAACCTAGTGAAGCGTCATTGTCGATGGTAGTGTGGGCGGCCATCTTGAAGTCACTTTTGAACGAGACGGCGCCCGCGCACCACGCTTGTGACGAATCGCTGAGAATCTTCGCCATCACGATATTTTAAGATTTAATTTGATTGATTTTACGTTGTAGTAATCACTAAACATCTAATTAAATCGTGATTCTTGTGACTTACGTTGATTGTAATTTGAAGTAATTTATTTCTGTTCCGCCCTCACCTACCCATAAAATTATAAGAGGATGAGTTGTGGTGAAGAACCTTCAAGCCGTCCTGCCTCTTCATCAGGCGTGGGATCAAGAACCGAAGATAAGCCACATGGTGAAGATATTTTTCGAAAAATGTTTGAGCTACAAAATAGCCGGATGTTGAGTCTGATGGAATCGATTAAAAATCAAGTGAGCGCCCACAATATGAAGCTACCCAATTTCGACCCCAAACTAACACAAACGCACGTGCTTGGCATACTGTTGATCTTTGTTTCGGTGAAAATCATTTATAATAGCTATGGTGCGCTGAAAAGCACGGCGTCGCAGTGGCTATCACAAATATCGTTCCTTGAGATGCGGTGGTTGCAGATTCGAGTTATTTACTCCACGGAATGATAGTGTTGAAACACCCGTGACTGACCTCATTAACCTGCAAAATAGCAAACGCAAGGAAAACGAATATCTGCGCGTGACCATACATAAACCTCAAAATGGCCAAATATGAGCGAAGACTACATTGCTGTCCACTGCACTGTCACATTCGTCAAAATGCCACAACCACCTACAACGATTAGCCTTCAATACGGAGATTATTACGAGAAAGAAGCTGCAGCGAGAATTGAAACCGTCTACTTTTATGAAAAGGAATGCGCCTCAAGTAGCTGAATATAATTGTGTAGACGCAAAACGATCCGAAACTGTATCGTTCTTAATGTGGTTTTATAGTGTTTTTAAATTGTTTTTTTAAAGTGCTTTTAAAGTGTTTTCAGTGCGGCAAGCTAGGACATGGTGCATGTGAGTGTCGTCCGAAAAAGAGAAGGTCAAAAACGCCGGCAGCGACCTGGTCTTCTGCGACCAGAAACCAGACATCGCTGCTGTTTACGCTGTGGCCATTTAGCTTCGAAGTGCAACCGTGGCAATGAACAACGTGATCACAAGAGATGCCCGTTAACGTCTACGTCGTTAACACACCAGAGAGGACATTTTGGTGAGTAGTTCCATGTTTATACGTTTCTAGAGCTGATTGCTCACTTATGACTCATGAGCTGATTGCTCACAAGCTACAGACGGCTTATAAATTTCGAGCAAAACTGTTTAATAATGTTGTTAATTATTCTTGTAGCTTACAAATTTCAACACAGATCGAGATCGATAATGTTTCGTTGTTTTTCATGGACAACCCAATCGTCGTTTACGTTATGATATCATGATTTAACGCTATACTTAAATAATCGTCCGAGTCGGTTGCCTCGAGAGGGCTGACTTGTCATGGATGATCGCTTGCTATATCCGAGACGAATTGTGTCGTCCAAGTCAGTTGCCTCGAGAGGGCTGACTTGTCATGGATGATCGCTTGCTATTTCCGAGACGAATTGTGTCGTCCGAGTCGGTTCCCTCGGGAGGACTGACTTGTTCTGGCTGCTTGCCTGCTAAGTGTAAGACGAATTGTGTCGTCCGGGTCACATCCTTGTTAGGATTGGCTTGTCTAGATGTTCACAAGAACGAAAATGTGCTGTCTGGGCTAAATTCTAGCCAGTTATGATATCTAATGCGTCTCTCGACTGGTGTTACTGAAGTGTAGTCCGAGTCACACCTCACGGTTGGCTAAGCGATACACTTGCCTGGTTAGTCAAAGTTATTCAATGTTTTTAGTGTTTGTATACTGATGAAAATGATTAAGTCAGGATGAGCGAACGGACTATGCAGTTATCTTAGTTTGTTTCAGATAAATCGCCCGAGGACGGTCGTACGTCAGTCCGGCCGTGACGGCGTTTACGTCAAACGTCAGGTTGTCAGGACTGTCAATGTCAACCTAGTGAAGCGTCATTGTCGATGGTAGTGTGGGCGGCCATCTTGAAGTCACTTTTGAACGAGACGGCGCCCGCGCACCACGCTTGTGACGAATCGCTGAGAATCTTCGCCATCACGATATTTTAAGATTTAATTTGATTGATTTTACGTTGTAGTAATCACTAAACATCTAATTAAATCGTGATTCTTGTGACTTACGTTGATTGTAATTTGAAGTAATTTATTTCTGTTCCGCCCTCACCTACCCATAAAATTATAAGAGGATGAGTTGTGGTGAAGAACCTTCAAGCCGTCCTGCCTCTTCATATATATTATTTTATTGTTGATGAACGTTGTTTTGATTCATGTTGATTGTTGTTCTAGTCTATAGACTAGAACGATAGATGACATGATTTTGACATTCTAACGTCAATTCATTTTGAGTGCTTTAGTCATTATATCATTATATACCTCACTACTCAGTCGCTAAACTAGGTGGTGCCAAGGATTAACTTTTACTCCGAGAGTAACTTCGGATTAGCTAATTCCCTCCTTACTCCATATTTATTAATAGTGATTTTAATTAATTTTAAGTTTAAACCTGGAATAAAATTAATCCTACTCTAGTCTATGTTTATAAATAAGGCTGTGAAAGATTTGTCGTAGAAATTTGTGGAATGAGTCGCTCGAGTTTCTCCTAATCCATAACATAACATTAGGACGCTCATAGCCAATTGTTCACCGTTCCGAAAACGATCGACGAGATTTTTTTTTATTATTTTGTTTATTAGCTCTTAATTTTTATCTTATTCATATATGAGTCAACCCCAGTAAGTAAAATTAATACTTGTGTTGGGGTAAATTGACTGCACGTGTGGCGCAGCGGCTAAGACAGTCGCCTCGCCGCTTCGTGGCGCGGGGTCGAGTCCCGCGCCGGACAACTATATGTGTGACCCATAAATAGTTGTTCTGAGTCTGGATGTAATTTGTGTCCGTCTATTATATGTTTGTAAAGTACCCCGCGACACAGGGAATACGGTCCCAATTGCGGGCGTTGTCTTAAAAAAAATGGGGGAGATTAATACGTTAACAGTCCGTGCGCTGAGTAGGATTTATTGTCAAGTGCGTAAGTAAAAAATATGTTATTTCATGCTAAAATGTTTTAATCACACAAACACATATACAACTGATGGCAGTATATTTATAAAATTAAGTTCCAAGTCCACATTGTCAAACATAAGGCTGTGTCCCGACGTGTGGGGCAAGAGAAAAACTGAGAAAATTTCAAGCCGCCCAGTAGGCCTCGGACATGGCTTGGGGGAGTCCCGGGAACGCGGGTATGCTGCTCCGGTACCCGCCTTATGCGCCATGTCCCAGATGGTCGGGACACGTACCCTGGGAGGGTTCTGGATTGCCTGTCATAGCAGTCAGAAAATGGGTGGCGTCACATCCTCGTTGGAGAACTTGATCGTCCTATTTACGTGACAGGACGATCAAGTTCGTCGGTCGGAACGGGAACCATCAATAGCCTATCAATTTCTGAGTATATCCGTACTTCGGAAGACACATTAAACTGTCGGCCCCGCCGGTTGTGCCACTGCCACCGAGATACGAATAAATAAAGTATTATTTGGCGGTACAGAGTAGTAGTAGGTCCCCTCATAATTCTTCCTCAGTGCACGTTGTCATCATTTTCACAATTAATTTGGGGGCCTTCAAAAAATACCTAAAAACCGAACCTTTTAGGTATTTCCACGTCAATAACCACCTTGAGCCGTGATTCTTAATGCAACGGGTGTCTTCTGGCACAGGTTAGTTAGTTGGTGGTCTCAATTGCTAGACTGCTTGAGCTTCGCTCGCTTCTTTTGTCTGTATTATCGCTAACTGATCACCCCATTTTATAATCATTCTCTGTCCAAGCATCTTGCACGTTAATAGCAGTCTCCATCTTCTGTGGCATATATTAGGAAATTACTTTGGACCCTCACGTACAAAGTGCTCTACGTATGGTTATGTTTACCTTTGAATAAAAGATATTTATACTGTATCAAAATTGCTGAAGCTTTACATTTTTTATGACTGGTACACGCCCACTTCGATCTATCAGCCAACAGTCGACGATCTTCACGTTTCTTAAACTTATAACCATCGATAACTAACGTATGTTCACCAGAATTCGACGACATTATACAAAAATTTGATGCAGTTCCTGAAATAATAAAAAATATACATTTTAATATTAACAGTATGGTCTTCAACGGTTTCAGAGTCATATTTCGCTAGAGCAACAGCTTTTTAGCCCTAATCTAGCCTTCTTTAGACGCACAATTTTTCATGCTAATTAACCGCGTCATGTTTTATAAGTGAACATTTTCATGCATTGAAGTCAAAAATGAAACAATATTTAACCAAATTGCATATGTTTATGTAACTCAATAATAAATATCTAGGGACAATGTCACACAGATCATCCTAGCCCCAAACTAAGCAAAGCTTGTACTATGGGTACCAGGCGACGATATACATACTTATATAGATAGATAAATACTTATATATATATATATATATATATATATAATTTGGCCTTATACTAATGTATACTCATATGTATGTATTTAGAAATATATATATGTATGTTTATCAGTTGTCTGGTTGCCATAGTACAGGCTGTGCCTAGTTGGGGATCAGATGGTAGTTGGCCCCAAATTTTCATTTATTTTCTAGGATAATAAAACACAGCAAATTGTTAACTAAATAATGATGATTAACAGATACTTCTTATTAGCAAAAGAAGATGAATAATGTGTTATATTTCACTTCGTTTATTTTCATCTATACATATAATAAAATCGTAGGAATATCAAAACTGTACATTGAATATTTTTTTTAAACCGGCCAAGTGCGAGTCAGACTCGCACATGAAGGGTTCCGTAGCACCAAGTATTTCAGATGCTTAAATGAAACCAAATTGCGGTTTATGACGTATTAAAAAAAACTACTTGCTAAACCAATTTTCGTTGTTAGTTTGCATGGCAATGTACATCATATATTTTTTTTAGTTTTATAATTCTCTTATTTTCGAAGTTACAGTTCTAGGATGATTGCAGCAGCGATATTTATAATCGCTGCTGCATTTCTTCTTCTTTTTCTACGAAAAATATTGTATACAATACGAAGTATTTTACTAAATTTTACCTAAATGTAATATTGCTTTAATAGTATTTAGTATTACTTTTGATTTAAACTTTATTCGATTACCAATATATAAAAAATCAACGGTATTTAAATGTCTGTAAAATCTTAATACTTCATCATTCATCGATCAAGTCTTGTGCATGATACCATAAGAACTTATCATTATAATGATATGATTCAAATTACTAGATTCGCCTATGCCATAGTCGCCACGCTTGGCGATCGCATTAAGATGGTCATAGTACTCAGAAGAAAGTTGCTACGCATCCTCTGGTAGATATCCTCTCCGGTCGACTTCTACGCTCCCCAAGGCATGGGATGCGGTGATGATATTCTGATGTTCACCGCCGTCACCATACAGCAGCAGAAATGGCATTCATCATCATCTGTCAGCCAAATTACGTCCACTGCTGGACAAAAGCCTCCCCAAAGAATGGGGGGATATGCCATAAACGGCACGCTTGGCAGACGGGTTAGCGATCGCAGTTAGATGATTCTATCTGATAGGTATTCCCTCGGTCGATTTCTACGCCCCTACGGGATGGGATGAGGTGATGATATGCTGATTTTCGCCGTCATCACCATACAGCAGCAGAAATGGCATGAAAGGTGTTTAATGACCATGTTCTCCAGTAACTTTTACAACTGCATCCCGTATTGTTATGGCGGAGACTTTGCATCTTTTGTGGTTGTCGCTGCTGCATCTCCAGTACGTCTGGAACCGTGTTCCACAATCTTTGCGCATAGTAAATGGATATCCGGCCAAAACTAATATGCGATTTCCATTAGCCGATAATTCGAAATTATATCTACCAATGTCTGTAAAAGATTTTCATTGATTGTTATATTTAACCTATATTTATTTGAACGCCGATCACTATTCCGATGTTCGGCGACTTAGCCGATAGCCTCCCAGAATACCGCCCACAAACTGGCTTACTATTGGATGGACTACGATAGAAAGAGAAAACAAAAATGTTATCTTTTTTGGAAGTGAAAATAAATGATATTAAATGTTGAAACATACAACAGAACTATGTTTATGTAGGTACTGCATTGTGAGCTTGGCAAGTACATGTGTATGTTAATACCCAAGTGCTGAATAAATTTCATTATCATTATTTCAGATCCTATATCTGAAATAATGATAATGAAATTTATTATAGTTTTTAGTTGTTGGCCCAGCATTGCTATATTTGAGGATTGCCATGACTCATTTAGTAGTGAACCGGCCTTCTAATACAATACTTGTCGGTTCAATCCTCGCACAAGACAAATACAGTCGTAATTTGGGTGGTTTCAGTGTATAGTATGTATAAATATACAAAAAAGTAAATAAGTATTACTTTTCGTTGTCTAGTATCCATAGTAAAAGGTTATCTTAGTTTGGGCTAGGTAGCGCTGTCTTTTGTTATGTTTTTAAATCTAGCTTTGGTATGCAATATACATATACATTATATAAAAAAACTCCATAGGAATTATGGCAAAACTCTTATTCAGCAGTTCTTTATAACTTACATAGTATAAGTTTTTTACACGACGACAGATACAGCGTTATAATAATATGTGTATTTAAATGAGTCAGTGGAATTTGTAATTATGTGAAAAAAATTTAATAAAGAAAAAACATTAATACAGAACACTCTGTATAAATATATATATATATATATATATATATATATATATATATATATATATATATATATATATATATATATATATATATATATATATATATATATATATATATATGTATAAAGAGCTATATATATAGCTGTAACTATACATGTATATATAAGCTCATCTATATACTCACAGCACCTTAACCACTTAACATACTAAAGCTAGGGATTATCACCGGATACAAAATCGAATATGAATTTTAGAAATGTAAATGCCATGGCAAGTCATTATCGTATAATATTTTATGATGTTTAATGATTATGTAGTGCATTATAAGAAACTACAATGTCTTGAACCGTGATGGCGGTAGACCTGCATTTTTTGTAATGAACGCTGCACCTCCAATATTTCCTGACTTCATTGCTGCATTCGCTTCGCATACTAAATTTCTTTCCGTTTATAACAAGCATACGGTTACCATACGCTGACGTAATGAAATGGTACTCCAGATCTGAGACAAACATTTGTTTCATATATCAGTATTAATATATTTTACAAGGGATTCTGATAGCTTGAATATTTCTTCGTATATTATGTGATGTAGTTGATGAAATAATTGCAAGGTTTTTTTAAGACAACGCCCGAGTCTGATCCCTTGATCGCGGGGTACTTTAAAAACATATAATATAATAGACGGACACAAATTACATCCAGACTCAGAACAACTCAGACTCAGAACTTAGCCGCTGCGCCACATGTGCGGTTTCAGTCGATATGTTGCCATATTTAGAATGCAGACATACAAAGTCTCACAACCGTTTCCCACAGGGGTAGGCGGAGACAACGGCTTTCCATTTGTCACGATCTCTGCACACCTCTTTTGCCTCATTTACTGTTATTATATTCTTTATACATGTTTCCCGGGTTAGGGTATTTCTGACCTGACCATTGAACATCTCCGATTTGGTCCAAAAATGTTCCACGAGGTATTTGACCGACGGCTTTACGTGCTCTACGTATTCTACCTGAATTATTTACGGTCACGTCGCTAGTCGTTCCATCGGATCATGATAGTGATGGACTCGAAAGCACCCCTGTGTTTGCACACCCACTTTTTAATAAACGTACGATAGTGCACAAGTGGGTGCGCAAACACATTGGTGTTTTCGAGTCTCAATGAAAACTATCCATCTGCACGGGACGCCGTGCAGATGGATAGTTTTCTTTGAGACTAACCGCCGTAACCGAAATTTGAGCAGGGGGACATTGTATATTTGGTCTGGGTCTGGGTCTGGGTGTGCTTTTCGACCGTGAAATGCACGTTTGTACTAGAGGAGATAAAAACCTGAATCGTGGGGATTCAGGGGCTCTACCGGCTAAGTCGCCGAACATCGATTTCTTAAATGGCTTTCAAATAAATAAAGGTATAATGACTTAAGCAATCGTTAAATCAGCTTCAACGTTGACAATCGTTTCCGGACCATTTATGACGTCACATGTGGTCATGGAAGCCGATTTAACGATTGATTAAGTCATTTTAACCCTTTATTAATTTGAACGCTATTTAAGAATTTATTTTCTCTAGTACAGGCGAGGCGTTGTCTTTGTCATACGAGAAACTTAAAAGGACTAAAACTATTCACAGATATTTTGTTGTAAATACTTAAGAAATCTCTGCGAATAGTTTTCAGGTTTTTAATATTAAATTTGAGGCGTTAGTTTGTTGCATACTAAAAACATGTTGTCTGTTGGTTAGTAGCAATTTATTAATGTGATTTGATTTATTTAGAATACAATACGCTACGCTACTTTAAATCTTTTTGTTTCTTCATAATTATGGCAGATTACAAATATCAGAACAATGACAATTAAATTGTGATGATTATACACAATATATCTTAGTTCATACTGAAGTATCATAACAAGATGGCCACTTAGATGGGCCTGTGAGCGTGTTTGGAAAATGCTTGCTTTTCACGCCGGAGGTCGTGGGTTTAATTCCCACCCAGGACAGATATTTGTGTGCATGAACATGTCTGTTTGTCCTGAGCCTGGGTGTAATTATCTATATAAGTATGTATTTACAAAAGAAAAGTAGTATATCAGTTATCTGGTTTCCATAGTACAAGCTCTGCTTAGTTTGGGATCAGATGGTTGACTGGCCTGTTGGTCTAGTGGTTACTGATCCCGACTGCTAAGTCAGAGGTCGTGGGTTCGATCCCCACCCAGGACAAATATTTCATGTGATGAGCAGGATTATTGGTTCTGTCTGGGTGTAGTTAATTAATAATAAACATTTATTGAGAAAAATATAAGTATAATTATCAGTTGTCTGGTTTTCATTGCTTAGTTTGGGATCATATGGCAGTGCGTTACTTATTCCAAGGATATTTTTTTTTTTACATAATGTTGTTCAATCCTTTGGGTCGACCCAAAGGATGTAAAGTGTTGATGATTTTTCCCAAAAATGTAGAGGGTTCTTCAGTTCTTTCGATACAAAAAAAATAAATAAGAATTGTATAATATAAGTATGTTATGTTTGAAAAGGTGCCGTAGCCTAAGCAAACTAAATTAATAATTGTCATATTTACATCTAGAATAGGATCATTTGTAAATATTTTGTTATGTACAATGTTATAAATAAAGACTTTTAAAAATCAAAATCAGTTCTTTCAAGGTTCCACTTGAGCATAAAGTTCCTATAACTGGATTCCACTTCATCTCTTTTCTAATGATTATGAACTCCATTGAGAGAAACCACAGCATTATGTACGGTAACCGCAGTAACCTTACACTTCCTGTGTCCAACGCTACATCTCCAATGTCTCTTGATCTCGTTCCCATAGCCTTTTCTCATTGAAAACCGATGGCCTTTTATAACCAACATCGGGTTTCCGTAATACGACAAGTCAAAGCGAATTCCTTGAAAAAATATACATTTTCATTAATAAATTCATTTTTAATTAGTTAATAACAAATTATAAATGTAAACGTCAGCTTGTTTGTTTGTTACTTTTTCACGCCTTTGCTATGAAACAATTGTCACTGAAAAGGACATAGTTTTTTAATAGCTTAGATTTCTAGATCTTAGATCTGATCTAGAATTCAGTACGGGGCCTACTCTCTTTCTCCGAATCGAAACTTCGTTAACGAACTATATTGAAACGAAGTTTTGCAAGTGATCCTACTCTATTTTATTTTCGGATTCACACTTGTAGTTCGGTTCCATAGACTATTTTACGTGAACGATCGTGTTGAACTATATAGTGTGGGGATTTTAGTTTCTTATTTTGGTAAACTACGGTTTGGACATTTTTTTAAATAATTAAATGAATTGGCTTTGCATTTTAATTTTAAATTAATCTTGTAGTTTTTTAAGCATTTATTGTTATATTAATGCAGAAATTATAAATACAGAAATTTAAAATATATTTCCAACGATATCAACCGCGATTATATAAATAGCCCTTTTACTGACGTTATAAACCGGCTAATGTGAAGAGTACTATTTCATATGAACGATCGGTAGAATAAGCGACATTAAAAAACATCCGTATATTCACGGAATGTCATCAAACGCCATAGCAACATAGTTTGTTATATTCTCTTTGGTCAAATCTTGATTGAAGGATTTTTTGTTTGGATTCTTTGATAAATTAATAGTCTTGTGTTAATAATTACGTTTTCAGGTGCTTTTTACATTTTTCAACCGCAAAGTTACAAGGAGTACCTAGGTACTGTATGTTCTCCACAAATGACCAAAAGTTGTGGTTTCGATTAATACAATTTGTAAGTAAATATCTTAAATACACATGAATATTTGTTTTTATACTAAAAGTACGGCCCATTCGTAATAATAAGCATTCGTAACATCTTTTCAGTTTGAAATGTCGGTAGTCAAGCAATTGGAAGGCAACTACAGAACTTTAAACAGCCGCAATTGCCCGAAAAAGTTTTGGAGTATGTAGAACACAGAGACGACTATAGTCAGCACACACAACTCTTAGAAACTGCAAGTTAACCATCAGTGTCACATGAAACCCTGACTTTCACAAGTTGTAAGTATTTCATTGCCATATTTTCAGTACCTATTTAATATTGTAAAAAAATTGTACATGACAAAACATAAAGGTACTTTTTTTGTTAGTATATTTGTATGAAATAGCTTTCCAATTTCTGGTTAGTAATGAAAATTTTACTTTAGCATCCAACAAACATAACTAGGTACTTGCATTATATAAAAAAGTTATTATGAATTCAATTATTTTATATATAGTGGCATATCTGTGTCCCCAAAGAGATAGTAGAGATATATTACAACTTCCACATTTTGCCTACTGATGGTCTTAGTCCCACATTATAGGGGGAAGGCAAACTTATTTAGAGATAATGATGTACTGAATCCATTGAAGAGTCATATTTTTACGGAATGTACCTATTTTAAATTGTAATGTTGTTTTTGTTGCAGCTAATAAATCCAGGAGGAGACAATTAGTAGTTGGCTTCAGCAGTAGATTGTTACAATTGGAAGAGGTGCATGTAGAGAAAGAAATAGTCAGGAACACTGAGCCTGCAGGCATCAGGGGTGTCCTGTTGAGAGCTGGACTAATGAGAAAATACTTTGATCACTTAAATTTATATATGCATACTCCACATAATAAACAGTTTCCAAACTCAATTTTGTAATAAGATAGTATATATAGTCTTTGCCCATTAATGGAACAGTCAATTATGTTGTATTTAATTTAAAATGTCTCATTCGTTTTTATAAATGACTCACAATTGTTATAAAAAATTGCAGTACTATGCCCAACCACTAGCTTGGTGGGCAATGGAAGAATACATTACATTATAGTAACTGTTGGATGTTCTAAACTATTACTTCTAGGTTAAGTATGTAAATAAAACAAATATAAAAAGGCTGTTTTTTATTTTACTACAATTTCAAGTAAATTTATATAGTTGGTGATGGAAATCCTAAAACAAAGTGAAAGTATATTTATAGCAAATGGTGGCCTCATTGATCTATGCACACAAATATCTGTCCTGGGTGGAAATCAACCCACAACATCCGCTGTGAAAATAATAAATAAATAAATGAAATAAAAAAAAGGCACAAGGCATAGTCATAATATTTATTCAGTAAAAATTTGCAATGGTTTTTGAATCATTACAATTTTATTCCCTACCTAAAAACACAGTAAGAATCCTTTTTTTAAATAGTAACTTAATATTGGCATGTATTTAAATCGATATCTGTAAATTCCCTTTTTCCTAACAAAATATTTCAAAGTTATATCAAAAATACTGACTTGCACACTAATTATGCACACTAACTAAATCAAATTAAGTATACTGTTTAATCATATTTGCAGAACTGTTTTACTGAATGAATAACTATTATCAAAATAGTTGTCTAACAATTCTATAGTTCAACAAACTTAATAAAACTTTTTCAAGGAAAACCATCACCTAATTTACTTTTAGGAACGCCGTTTATTCTAAATAAAACCCAATTTAATCAGTAATCTTTATATAATTAAGTACACAAAAAAATAATCAAGTGCTTACTTAACATGCACTAAACACATGCACACTGAGCGGTAACTAAGTGTAGAAACAATAAGTAGAAGTTTAGGAACAATAACAGAACTTAAATATAAAGATAATTATTATGCAGCAAGCATTGTTTCTGTCACGGCTACGGCGCTTCGGGGTTTGGGCGGCCCCACGCGAGCTTATCGTCGCAGATGGTTTTAACGCTCACCACCGCAGCTGCGGCGGCGGGCCTTCAAACTACCTACTCCTGCAGCTCCTCCTACGCCCCACCCCTCCGCGCCTACGCGGGCTTACATTACACTCTAGGGGTAGGGTAAACAAGACTACGTGAAGTCGGTTTTGCAGCGATTCGAACACCTTCGAACAGCATATGAAAATCTTCTTTTCGTTCAGAAGTACCAGACCGTTTGCTTACTTCGTGTCGCTCGGTCTCCCTCACACTCGCGTTAGATGCTAAAGAGCGAGCGCGGCGTTAGATGTGCAGGCGCCAACAAGTTTTTCAGTAAAATAAAGAATCAAAATCTAAATAAAGTTAGGTTTAATATATATTAGTTGCACTATTAGTCAATTTGTAGAGTTTCATTTGATAAAATAAACTTACTTTATAGTGGTACACCTTTAGTTAACAATTTTAGAAATGCCGTTGTAAGATTGTACAATTTAGAGTGCAAGTTAGTAATTTTGATAAACATTTGGAACTTTTGTTTTATAAATCGTATATCCAATGTACGAATCACATTTTTGATGTGAATTCAATAAAAAAGGCCACCTCGGTTTGTGTGGTTTTTTAATTCTTTTTGTAGGTCATATTTAGTTATTCAATTAGTTTTTTTGCACAGCATTCATACTTCTGGTGTGCATTCAGTTAAATAGTGGAGTTACGTAGTGTGCTGAAAAACTATACAGATGTGCATTTAAAAATATCCCCTTAACATTTAATACAAATGTATCATCTAAAAGTGTTGAATTAAATGTACTTATTCCCAAGCAGTTTTATCATTAACATGCCTTGCTACACAATTTTAAACACTGCCCCATAGAAGAGTTACTGATTTTGTGGAGATCAGTAGCATGTGCAACAAGATTATGCTTATTTAGAGTATTTACATTATGAATACAAAATACTTTTCTTAATAAATGTATCAATATTTTTATGCAATATCAATATATATCAAACTACATTAAAACTGACTCCTACATTGGTCAAATTCATCAACAATGCTTTGGAGTATGTCCCGTGTGTCTCTGGCATCTTTGTTCTGTAAATGTAATTGTTCCATTTCTTGTTTTAACTATTTTCGGGAATTTGATTCACATTTAATTGATTTCGCAGGCGGCACGGATATCTTCTACGCTCTACACGTTCTTCACTTATATCAGCCTCATTTGAAAGCACTATTGCACCTATTTCAATTAAACTGAATGCAAAATCCATACAAAACAAAACCAAAAGGCACTTTTCTCTAGGTCGGCAATTCGATTGACATTTAAATGATTTCTTAGGCGGCACCGTTTTCTTCTACGCTCTAAACATTCTTCACATGAAGCAGGCTCAATTATAAATATTCTTGCAGACATTTCAATTAATTCGAAGCAAATTCCACATAAACGAAAATCAAAAAGTAGCACTTTTGTATTCGTCAATTTTGAAGTTAAAATGACGAAGTTTGATGTGTCAAAATCAAATGTTCGTTCGGAACGTCATGAATTAGAGTAGGTTTAGAGAATCTAAATGTCAAACTATGTTCGTTCGAATGAATTCGCGGAACGAATGGAACCGTGGTAGCATACACAAGAAATTCGTAACGAACGAACGAAATTTGGAGAAAGAGAGTAGGCCCCCTCGCCGCTTCGTGTCGCGGGTTCGAGTCCCGCGCCGGACAACTATTTGTGTGACCCATAAACAGTTGTTTTGAGTCTGTTATGCCTTGAGAACAGGTATTCAGAAAAAGTACTGTTCTGAAATATATCCTTTCAAACAGTACTTTTTCTGAATTCCTGTTCTGAAGGCATAACTTTACTAAATTGGCACGTCTAAGCTATTAAGCAATTAACGATGGAAAAAAAAATTGAGTTTCAGTTCTATGTACCCCTCAAAATTATTGTTCTTTTTCCATTTTTGTGTAAAAATCTTAATGCGGTTCACCGAATACTTCTACATACTTACCAAGTTTCAACAGTACAGCTCTTATAGTTTCGGAAAAAAGTGGCTGTGACATACGGGCCGACAGACAGCAGACAGACATGACGAATCTATAAGGAATCCGTTTTTTGCCATTTGGCTACGGAACTCTAAAAACGGTAGATTTGTTTGGCTTAGTAAGTAGTCTTTAATTAAGTACCATCTCTCATAGACCAAACTGTAATTATTTAAGAAAGTTGGAGTATAAGTTTTTTGGACATCGATACCGATTTAACACTTTTTCTACGAAAAATATGATTTTTAAAAGGTAATCTGGGTGTTTCTAGATCACTTTAAAGGCTCAGTAGTAGTAGATTACTGTTGTCCGTAGTATCTGGGTTATGTAACATATTGCGGGTTCAATTACAAGACAGGTTTCAGCCAAATAATATGAAAAACGAGTGCGCTATAGACCACACGACTGAATTAAAACTTCAAACGTAACTGCCTATGATAGAAAGAGAGAAAGAAAATCTGTGCTCGCACCTCGCTCTCTTACTCCTTCAGCAATTTAATAAACGTAGCTGTCTCTCTTTCTATCTTCACAAACTTATATCTTCCTTTCGCTTCTTCACCTCGCCAACGCTCTAGTCACGGCTTGACCAGCTTTCTCTCGAAGTCAAACGTTTACTTCAAAAAACGTCTCTACTAAACTAATAGTCGTATGGAAGTCGTACCGAAGGATAAATCTGTGCTCACACAGATTTCATTAATTTTTTATCATATTTATTTACAACACAAAATAAATATAAATAAAGTGTATATTTGTTTTGTGTGTTCCATTTCTTTACAAATAAGTAGTGCCTTTGTGCAATACCTTCTCTTGTATTTTATTCTTTCTCTCTTTTATACTTTTAGTGTGTACATAAATTTGAAAATAAATAATTAAAATCATATGCAATGACAACAAAGAAACATCGTACAGCTATTTTTTTTTATTGAAAATCTACACATAGGCATTTTTTAAATCTAACGCATACAATACTTTGGTAATCCTAGAGTTTGAAATATTAGTGAATAGCGGATGACGTCTAAGGCTATATTGAATTAAAACATACTAATAACATCCACTTATACTGCATAAAAGGCCAACCGGACTAGTTCAATATCAAATTACATGAAGTATCAGTTTTTTTTTGATATAATGGAATTAGTCCCTCCCTCTTACCCACCACTGTAACTCCTGTAAGCGAGGATCAACAGTGGCAACAGTTCCTTGTTGCTACAAGATTTGAATAATAAACTACTGCTGACATTGATTGTAAACTATTTAACATAATATCACGCTCCTTATGCCAGAGATCACACTCCCAAAGTATGTAGTGGGAGGTTTAAATTCGCAACAGGAAGCGAAGAAATAAATAAGTGGACGCCGGTTGGCAAATGCTTGCTTTTCGCGCCGGAGGTCGTGTGTTCGATTCCCACCCAGGGCAGATATTTGTGAGCATGAACATATCTGTTTGTCCTGAGTCTGGGTGTAATTATCTATATAAGTATGTATTTACAAAAGAAAACTAGTGTATGTAGTCTATCAGTTATCTGGTTTCCATTGTACAAGCTCTGCTTAGTTTGGGATCAGATGGCCGTGTGTAACTAATGTCCCAGGATATTATTATTATCTATGAATGAATTGTATAAATTTGAAGGAATGTTTTCAGCTAATTTCCTGGTATCCATGGTACATATTATAATAAGTATTCTGCTCCTCAGCACTGACTAAGTGATTGTGTTGTCCCTTTTCTGTAATCAATATATTTTGCACAGTTATCGCTGTAACTTTACATTTATTATAGCCACGACTGCATTGCCAATATTTTTTTATCCCTTTGCTGACTGTTTTGCGAAAAGAGAAGCGATGACCATCTATAACCAGCATTGGATTGCCTTTCAGCGACGTCTCGAAATGATATCTCTTTGAGTCTGAAAAAAACAAAACAAATACAACCAAATTGTAAAACCGAAGAAACCTCCTTCTTCGTATAACTAAGTATGATGTTAATTACTTGGATTCAAGTCCTGCTAGCAGGTGTTGAAGATGGAATCCATTTATGTAACCATGTTACCTTTTTTTCATATCAGTTATATATTATACGCAGATTTCTAATCCACTTTTTTTAAATCGTCGAAAGCTATTAGAACCAGCCATAAATATCTTTTGATCAACTTTTCATTCAAAGTAATATTACACTCGAAGGCCAAATTAGGGACCGATTATAATATCGTAATTGAGAAGTAAAGTTACTTTTATTGCTGACGTGATACGGACGTTCAAAGATGGTTCATAAATACTTAAGTAAGAACGCAATATTATATTTCTGTTATCATTCTATTCATTCGTTAATAAATCTATCTTAATAGTCCATCTTTGTCCGTGGTTAATAATTGGGTTATACCACATATTGCAATTATAATATAAGCCCTATGTCGACTAATGTAATTGTAATGGACCTTCTAAATATTAAAAGATTTTTTTATCAGATGCGATTGCGGACGAGTATTCTTTCGTTCCCATCGGGTGCGGGGAATCGTTTCAGAATTTTCAGTTGATTCGTACTTGGCCTACTTCTATATTCTACTACAATCCTTACTAATATTATAAATGCAAAAGTAACTCTGTCTGTCGTGCTTTTACAAAACTATATAGTTTTCTTAGTTTTAAGTTTTTGTTTTGTAATAATATTGTAAATGTTGTATGCACCTGTAAAGGTAAATCACACAGAACTTGTATTTAAACATAAAATAAATTTAGTTGCATTTTGAACTGTCGATGGTGTATCATTTATAAATAAATAAAACTACTGAACCGATTTAAATTTTGCGGAAAAAGGGTTGTAAGGAGTTGAAACGGGGGGATGAAAAGTTGTATGGAAGCATCGTCATTTTTAGAGCTAGGTGCTTGAAACTAATTTCTTAGGCTCTTGATTCAATATAAATAAATATGACATTCAAAGTTTGTAAAAGTTTTACCCGAAAGAGTGTACAATAACAATATGGGATAGGGGATGAAAGTTTTTATGCAAATATGTAAGTGTTTTGTTGTGAATGTTTAATTTTCTGGTGTATCATTTATGGAATGTTTATATGGAAATGTGTAAAGTTTTTGTGAAAGTTTTATTTTCCGATGTAACATTTACGGAGCCATTACAAAATGTGCGGACGGAGTCGCGGGCACAGCTACTGTTAATATAATAACGCTATGAGTTGCAAAATTTTCGCTCACCGAGACATTGTGGCTTCATGATCATGGGATTTCTTATTGGCACTAATGGTTATGGTCACCACAGTGAGAAACCACTTGTGTTTCAACAGTAACCGCGGTAGCCCTACAGTTTCTACCACTGCCCCCACTGCATCTCCAGTGTTTCTTAATAAGGTTTCTTGAAGACTGCCTCATGGAGAACTTGTAGCCATTTATCACCAACATAGGGTTGCCGTAGTTTGATGTCGTGAATTGGCAATTTATAACACCTGAAAATAAATGTTTGTGAAATTACCTGTACAAGAATAATGTATGAATGTCCACAATAAATATTTTTATTGTGGAAATGATGTGAATTTATATATTCTAGAATACAGGATAAAATAATATGGTTTTTTTGTTTTATAATACTATTAGCAATGCAAAACGTAAAACTAATCTCAAAAATGCGAAATGAAAAATTTTAACGTCCAGCGGGTAACGAACCAGCTACTCTACCGATCCTACCGTACTTTCGTAGCTTAACGCAGAGCGGATTGGTCGAGGTTCGAGATCCGCCGGACGATAAAATTCCCGGTTTCCCATTGAAATTAATTCAATATGGTTAATAGAATTAAAAAAGTAGTTTCCAAGAATTAGTAGACCTTAATTTCTTATGAGTTGTTGTTTTACTACTTAGAGATGTTCTTATGTCAGAGATTTGTAAAGCCACATAGGTGGTCTCTGCCATAACTTAGTTACTGTTGCATAGTCGCTACCACGATGTAATAACAACAAGAAACGTAAAATGTTGTATAATTTGTGTGATTTATGCAGTTAGTATAACTGAGTATCATGACAATAGCGTAAATGTGTTAGTTGTTATTTGGTTTGTGGTAGGATTGTACTGGCGTGATAATTGGCAAAAGTTCCGAATTAAAGTAAAGAATAAAAAGAAAATACAAGAAACGTTAAAAAAAATTAAACTATTCGCGAGTGGTGGTTTAGGTATGATAAGCTTAATTGGAAAAAAAAACAAGCCTATGAACCTAGTGTAGCTAGAGAAATATTACTATGAGGTTAAAAATACTCTGATAAGATAATCAACTAAAACAGTAAATTGACCGACGGTGATTTAAAAAGATACGTTGGTAAGACACAAATATCTATCGATAAGAAGTTTAAAACAACATCTAACGTTAACGTTTAATAAAACGGCAACGAGTTGAAATTTAATAGCTAATCAAATCTTCTAATGAAATGACCGGACATATATTTTATATAATTTATATATTTCATACACTTCAAACAAAACCAACAAAAATAATGAAAATCGTAAAACATGATAAGCTATTTTCTATAAGCAATATAACGTACTTGTACCGCATCTTAAGTATTATATATAAGTTAACAGATTAAATATCACCAGATACAGGTACAAATCACGCAGTCACCACATCAATGATTGTGAATTCCAAAGTGTGCGACAACTTGTTCCTGTATAGTAACTGCAGTAGCTTTGCAGTTTTTATTGCTGCCTCCACTGCACCTCCAATGTTTCTTGACGAAATGCCTTGAAAATTTCCTCATGGAAAACCGGTACCCATTTACAATCAACATAGGGTTCCCGAAGATAGAAGTCGCGAATCGGCAGTCCCAAACTCCTGAAACACAAAATCATTAGTAAATAGAGACATGCATGGAACCAAGTGCATTCTACGGAATTCACGCACGTCTTTGCAAATGTCAAGTGAGAATTAATATTCTGGACGATGTGTCTAAAGATCTGTAGGATAGTAATTGTGAATTAAATAGACGTGACTTACACCACAACAATTCACTGCTCAATAGTTGAACGAATCTAAAACACCAGACTAATATCACGAGGGGAATAAGTGGCAATGACAAGCAACAAGTGACAATTCAATGTTTATTGCAACTTTTAAAGTACCATATCTAGGACATAACTATTTACGGCGGAATAGCTGAGCGAAATCCGACTTATTTTATTACGAAGTAACTAAATGAGAAATTAATACTACCTAATAATTAAAATTAATTAAGTAATTAACTATATTATACTTTTAGTGGGTTTGAAAGTCAGGTGTTTTTGTGTTGATTTTTAATTTACTAGTTCTACGGCGCTCGACTTCATAACTTTTCGCTAAGAAACGATTGATAAACTCTTATAAGGGCTTGATTTAATACTTTTAATACTGGAACCTTAACAATTTTCAATGTTAGCCGTAGTGGAAAATATATACATATTTCTACTATATAAGGCTTAGAAAAATTGATAGGCGATATGGTGGCAATTTACAAGCGCCACTTATTTACACTCATATATCGACGCAATCAAGTCTGATAAGAGATTTTTTGAGAAAAAATACCTATTATTATAAAAATACATTTATTATGTCCATAACCTAATAAGGTACAATCTACGGGCTTATTACGTAGCTTACAGAAATCTAACTACCGGCCTTTATGGAGACCTTTGTGGAGATCATTGGGAGGCAAAGGCCGCCCCAAGGATCTCCACAATGGTCTGTTCTATGCTGGCCGCATCCAACGGCCAAATAAAAAGGTATAGGTAGGGGCTGTTATTTTCCTTCACTATTTATTATACGTCTTGTAATTTAAAAATGATTTGCGCACGACACTAAGCTTCTTAAAGATTAGTAATAAGCCATTGAGACTAATTGCCACGATAGAACCTTGCCACAACAAATCCATGGTAAGTTATGACAGTTGTTTGATATTTATACATTTTGAAAATATTCTATGGTGATCCAAAAATTAAAAATTATACTCTACTACTATTAAACTAAACTTAGTTACATCTAAGTATACAGATCTTAAAAGCATTAGCAATACAAAATACGAAAAAAATACTTGTTTAAATATTATCGGCAGGTACAATATAAAAATATTAAGATAAAATTTTAAACTTACTTAAAGTAAAATTAAGCTATTTAAAAAGTAAAATAAATATACTCGAAGTGTGAGTACAATTAGTAACATAATTTTCCGCAAAAGGGTTGGAGAAGAGTAAAAACTGTAAAACTTTTTGGCGAGAGTTTATTACAAATAGGCTGAACATTCCCTATATAAACTACAATGAATTTAGCTCTCCATAGGAATTGTTGAAAATGAAAATAAAAAGGACATTTAATGTTTGAAATGAAGTACTTTTGCATAAAAGCTTATACAATTTGTATAAATCAAGGAAAACGTATTAATCTAATTAATAATAATAACCAAAACCCAGTTATGTAAAAGATTTAAACATTCATAAATAATGTTTAAATCATTTACATAACTGGGTTTTCGTATTAAGAATCAAATCTCGATTTGGAGCCGTGCACAAGTTTATACTTGATTCTCTAAAAATCAACCCTCCAAATCAGAATGATTGATCATAATCACTCGTCAAGTCGGAATTTAAACACGGCTCCAAACTGATTTTCATGTTAAATACGGGCCTTAGAAAAAACTCATACGGGGTATATACTTAGTCGCCGATTTTACGCTACTTGTAATTAATTCTAAATCATTAAAATTTATTAATATGTTAATTCTATTTATTTATAAACATAGAACTAATAAGACTTAAATTAAATTGTCTGTGAAGGGTTAAATCTGGATCTTCAGCTAATTTAGAGGAGCGCATAGACGTTAAGCTAAGGACGTCCACATAAGCATAAAAAATTTACGATCTTTAAACAGGAATTAACCAGCTTAGAATAATTAATTCTAATTGAACTACTTGCTAACTGCCCATCTCGAGGTTACCAGCACTTAAACCATATTTATGGGCTACTTTTTACTCTCTTTAAATATTCCACGGCAAATATGACTTATTCCTGATAAAATTACAATTATTTTTAAGGAGTTACAGACATCAAAGTAACACACACAAAAGTTTCGTACTTATAAATAGTAGTGTGATATAATTATACTTAATAATTAATGATTATGTTCTCCAGTCTGCATAACCGGTATATCATTTATTGTAATCGCGTTAGCCTTGCACTTATGAACGCTTCGGGTACGTGCACTGCACCTCCAATATTTTTTTATTCCTCCATTCCAAGTCCTTAGAGAAAAACGGTAGCCATTTATAACCAACATCCGGTTCCCGAAATGTGATCTCGTATAATAATAAAGGGTCCCTGAAAAAAAAACATATATTAGAGGAAGCTCTAAGAAATAAAATTATAGAAACGATACGTTTCACCTTATTTTTGTCTTTATAACTTTTATTAAAGACATTTAATTAAGTGTATGTAATAAGACTTTACGCTAGGGAAATTGTAATACCGGGTAACTAACAAAAATTACCACGTAATTACAATCCTTTTTTGAGGACTGAATAAGGATTATAATTGCTTACATTTTTAAGTGATATGGTTGACTATTATAGTATCGTATCAAACTGGTGTAAGATGAAATTATGTACAATAATTGAAAAGGTTTTATTGTAGCAATCAAACAATACATTTATAGAATGTATCTTTATTGTAATATCAAATGTGAGTATGACAAACACATCCATAGGTTCATCTCATATTAGAATAACTATTTATCATACAAAATAAGTCAAATAAAAATATTCGTGTTTTATTCAATAAATAATACAAGTCCATAACTGATATATGTAAATAGGAATAATTTGAAAAAAATACCTTATATAACCTGTTAACCACATCATTGCATTAAATCTTATTATTACAAAATAATACATTAAAATTATTGAAATTAAAGTGAATAAAATCTATTTTATGCAAGATCTTAATTAGGAATGCCGACTTCAGTCAAATTTAGATTCCATCAATTATTAATTAGAGTCATCGTAATTAATTAGTTTACAATTTCGGCATACGGTAGAGCATTATTGCTACAAGGCTAGCCTTTATGGCAATTTCAGAATTTTCTTCAGAGATTGGTCCATGTTCAATTGATATTTTAACCACCAGAAACCATCCAGATTTGTCAAATCTGGATGGTTTCTGGTGGTTAAAATTTTTAAAAATAATTAAACGGGTTATATAAATATCAGTGGCGTAGCGCCCGAATGATATGAGTGCTGTCGGCTTTACTTTTATAAAATATGTATATCTTCGCTTACAAGCAATACCGATGTAATTTAAGCTTAGATCGAGCATCCTCTTTTTTAGACCTACCAGCAAGACACTACGTCTTGGTAGTATGATAGTAATAGTAGTAGTGATATAGGTAGTACTTCTTAGCTAGTCCCATTTTAATTGATACATTTATTGTTTATAGAGAAGATATTGAGACTAACTTGATTACGTAAGCTTCACTAATGACCTTCGCCACTGATAAAAATACATATTTAACGGCGTTATTTGCGTTAACAATAAATATTTACGATGTAGAGGTAAACTTAACTTTGACAAACTGGCTGGGCTTACTAACAGAAAATTATAGAAGTAATAAATCTCTTCCAACAGGCACGGGCACTCCTTCTGGTATTCGTAAAGATTACAATGTATAATTAATCGATTTAGTTACTATAGGCGCAAATAGCGCCTGTGAGCAGTAAAAAGGAGACTTACATACAGCCAATTTAATCACGCGGACTTTAGATCTTCAAATATTGGTTAAAAATAAGTTCTGATTTCACATAAATTTTGAAGTCTTAATTAATAAAAAAAAAATTCAATGATAAAATAATACCAAATATTATTTTCTGAAAAGCCCCCGATATTAAAAAAGGTTGTCCTTTTAACCACCCCCATTTCCTGCAGATTGACAAGAACCGTTGAAGGCATATCCGTATTAGAGCTACGTGTTAGGCAACCAGCTAGTGAGCGAGCATTTGTGGGTTAAATTGATTTGACTATACATGTGGCGCAGCGGCTAAGACAGTCACCTAGCCACTTCGTATCCCGGGTTTGATTTCATAAATAGGTGTTCTGAGTCTGGATACACTTTTAGTCCATCAATTATATATTAGAAACCCCGCCATGCAGGGTATCTTCAAAAAAAATTACAACTTAATTAGAACCAAAGACTGATTTAGAGCTTTTCGTCACAGTAGACCCACGGCCCACACGAGCACACAGACATGGACTTTAAAACTTATAGAAAAACCGTATTGATACGTCCATTTTTTTATATTTTTCGTCTCAATAATCTTATGAGTACGTCCACCTTGGACTAAATCTTCGCAACTCATCACCAATATGGCGATGATGAATCATGTTTCTCTTTGACGGTCGACCAATCCGCATAGTAGTAGTAATAGTACTAGCGACTCCGTGCTTTCATTAGCTGTAGAGAGATACGACTCGTCCTCGCCATGCCAGCTACGTAGGTAAAATTGTAGTTAAGCTAGTATAAAAAATACCCTTTCCTCCGAAACGTGCGTCTGTATTTAATGATTATGCAATCCAGTTATAGCAATAACTACTTCACCAAAAGTAGTTGCAGTTGCTTTACATTTCCTGCCACTGCCACCACTGCATCTCCATCGTTTTCTGACACCATCTCGAAGATCTTTCCTGGAGAATCGATAACCATTGATTTCCAACATCAGGTTACCAAAGTGTGACGTGACGTATTGGCAAGATATTATGCCTGAAAAATATACCATAAGTTAGAAAGATGGGGACATAGGGAACCACATTTTTTTTTCTGTAGCATCTACACAGTATAAGCATTTTGACTGGAAATGAATGGTACCTGGAATATGAAAAAAAGAAGGAAATATAAGGTAGGGCAAAACGTTATTAGAGAAATAGCTTATATTATACAAGACTTCGCCGTCAAGATAGTCTGTCCTAAACGACCGGGTAAAACCATCAGGAAGGGTGTCACAGATACGACATGACGACTATTGCTGTGACGGAGATCAACGCATTTCCATGAAATGCTGATGCATTAAGAATATGGGAAACTTAAGAAGCACAGATTACCTTTGTAATAAGTCCCTTTCACATTTCCTTTGATTCAAATAACACAAAGTAAAACTTGTAAGTAGCATAAAAGTAGTAGAAGCTTATACTTTTAATGTATTTCAGCTTTAAAACCATTCAAAGGCTATTTAAAGACAATAGATAACCAAAGTGGCCTCGATTCAATATTATTTTATTTTGCGTAAATAGTTCGCGGTTTGACTGAGAGACAGAGAAGGTGATGCATCTCAGGAGGGCCCCCTTAAACCTACGTCTGAGTCACAAGCTGGACGCGATGGACCAGGTTTACGCACGTTGAATCCATGGAATGCTAAGAATTAGGTGTTATTTAACGCATTTGTATCGTTCTTCTGTATATTTCTACAATAATATTAGACCATGTCGTCCGTTTTTATCTCGTTCAGTAAAACGGGTCCGAATAAGGCAGGTCCAACAACGTATTTGTAGTTTTGTGTGTCAAGTAGAAGATAATCTATATAAATCCTATGGCACATAGTTTTTGTATTTGTCATAATAATGTAATTTGTGTGTGTGTATGTGTGTGTGCTATAACCGTATTGTAGATGGTTATATAAAAAAATGAAACTATATTATAAGGGAAACTTAAAACTATATTGTCTATTCTGTTATTATTCAGAAATATATACATACCTACCTAAAATTATTTATACAAATAAAATAATCCTACGTTTATTATAAAATCTCACTGACATGTTTATGTTTTACTGCAAACAACAAATATGTACATAATCTGAATTCCAGAATTTAATATTGTAATTTAAGGCATAGTTCCAAATTTACTTGATTGCTTATTATATAAATATATTTAACAAAACTGCCATAATGCCCTTGATTAAGCAATACTTAATCAAGGGCATATGGACATTATTTTTAATAGTACTAAGCCGTCAATAAGCACCTATGACGCTTTCAATATACAATAGAGCTCTTTTGAAATGGGGGATCGATAGTGTCATACCATCGTTACCTCACGCTGATTGTGATGAACGCAAAGCCCTCGATAAAAACTTATATTACGATTACAAGTAAATTGGATTCACTAAACGGAGCAAGCCATTACGCATCGGTTTTTGCCATACAATTACCCTACCCCATTGGTTCATTACTTCAATGATTATGTGCTCCGTTTTGAGTAAGCAAATAATTTTCGACAGTTGTAGCAGTTGCTCTGCAATTTATTTTGGCTCCACCACTGCATCTCCAATGTTTCTTGAACCCGTCGTTATGATTCTTACGTGAGAAACGGTAGCCATCTATCACTAACATGCGATTGCCAAAAGTTGACGTATCGAAGTAATAATTTCCACCTGAAATACAATTGTGAGTATTAATAAACTGTAAGTATATGTAGTATAACTGTAAGTGACGGCGCAATTCAAGGACAATTATCAAAGGTAAATCCGGGAAAAGGAAAACTTCAATTATATTGGCAACTTTTGTATTTGTATGTTTAATGAACTTGCATTGCGAGAAACGAAAATTTATGGCAGGGTCTGGTTGAATGAGGGACTACCGTCCGCACGATTAAATTTAGGATTTCCCATTTTTGAGACCAATAGAAAGTTGATTCATACATTAACATGCTTCGCCGTATTCTAAGTAGGTTCCTTTCCGTTCCTTTTACAACTATAACTATAAGTTTTCTGTTCAAATATTGAATGAAAGCAGTAGGTACTTAGTTTGGACGTGCATAAAAATCATCGCTGAGTAAATTGTATACCATAGGAATCAAGGTGAATTATATTTGTGCCTAAGTTTCTAAGATAAGTGTAAAGTGCCAAAGGAAGAATTAAAGAAGCTAGAGGAAGTAAAACATACCTGCAATGTGAAGCTCATTTGCTAGCTTACTGTATAAGGTATATATAACATTTGGACGCAGACTGTGTGCCAAGAGTTTTACGTCGACTACAAAACTGCTTGGGTCTTATATAGCCGATAAATCATTAGCTTAGTGATTTAATCATGCACAAATGGCTGGACGGATTTGGATGTAATTTGGATGGAGATAGGTCATACATTAAATGACCTCATAGGCTACAATGAGTCACTAAATCACGTGTCTAGAGTAAAGCTAGTAGATAAATAAAAAATAAAATTAGCCAATAAATTTTGATTGTTTTTTTTCATAATTAATCATGATTATGTTCTCCATATTCTTTGACCACAACATCTTCTATGGTAATTACAGTAGCATTGCATTTCTTTTCTCCCCGTGTGACGCGTCTGCACTGCCAGTATTTCTTTCTCGCGTTCTTGCATCTCTTCCTCATAGAATATCGACGGCCGTCTAATACTAACATCCGATTTCCAAAGGCTGAAGTTGTAAAAAAATACTTGACAGTATCAGAGTCTGAAACATTGAAAAAGATGCTGTTAATTATTGTTTTGTTGGCTACATTTTTTGTGTAGCGGTAACCCATTACTTTTTAAGTTCTGTTCTGTTCGTCAAGCCAGCGTTGTTCTACTTGACCTTACTGGTCGTGGGGTTTTACCACTTTATCTCTCTCTGTAAAAGGGAATGCATATACGCGCACACACACTTGAACTTCGCCAACTTTTTATAAATACTTCCTTTTATACAAATATATCCAAAATCCAAATCGGTGGCGCCGTTCACATCTTTCATACATTTATTTTTTACCTGTTACTTTTCACTACCTTTGAATCGTCTTTAATTCATAATTAGAGCATAAACACATTTTGAATAGATTATTTCATTTAAACAGATTATAACATTAGAGTAATTGCTGAAGGGACCTTGACGCAAATTCATGGCAGGAAACTTTATTCACACGTTTATTTTATGAACAAATAATACACATACGAATAACATTAATACACCGAAGATACATTAATACATCAAAGATACATTAATACACCGAAGATACATCAACATTATTATATGACTTAAATATCATATGTACGGTAAGTGTTCAAAAGTTCAGTATCAGATCAAAGATCATGTTCCCGCACAACAGTACCCGTTATGTGAATGTGGTCTTAAGGGTGTTTTCTAGCCGATGCTACTGTTGTTTCCTGGAGTTCATTTGAACCCATCTTGTGACCGATACGTGCAGAAACAATACTTGTATAGGCTATCCTTGAACAGTTTTCATCAACTGCCCTAAATATCAGCTAAAAATTTAGCACACCAAGTCAACGCAGCCAACGCGGCGATTACCCATCTGTGTTCCACAAGGTACGCTGACTTCCATTCCCATGACCCAGTTGCCTGCTTTTCAGCGGCAACAATGTTGTTCTTTTACGGCTTCCAATTAAACCTATTTTAACACGAAGTTAAACGGGCGGAATTCGCTCAAAGCGACAAAATTGACCAGGACATCTCTTAATATAAATGGAACGTCAATTAAGAAATCGGATAGCAAAAATAATGCAATATATTGTTGTTTAATTCTACCCACAATGTATTTCGACATTAAAATGTCGTGATATTATAAGATAAAACTACCGCACAAAATTGATAATTGCTTCTAGAACCTGTTACTGGACTTATAAACACTGCACCCAATATGCAATATAATTATACAGTACATTATAATCAGTGGTATACTATCAATTATTACGAGAGATTTGAGGAGACTTTAAATATATACTATCCGTTTAAATATATCTGATCTGTTACCTCCTACGTTGTTTTTTTGTATTTTTTTAAATAGTAAATCCTGCACCATGTCTAGCCGTGTGTCGCAAAGCACTCTAATCTATAGACATCAAGTATACCCTACAACACAATATACGGACACAAAGTACACCTAAACATTTAGCACAGGGACACAAAACGTACACCAAATCTACAATATATGGCAATACAAATAATCTAATACACATTAAACGGACACAAAGAACACCTAAACACAGTACATAGACACAAAATACATCGAAACATTCAGTACACGGATACAAAACTTACACCAAACAACGGTGTAATCTCACTAAGCATACCCTAACATGCAGTATACAGACGCAAAGTACACTTTAACAAACAGTACATGAACACAAAGTACAGACGCCAGCACATCAAGCTACCCCAATCTGACAAATTTCCCCAATTGAAAGTGAACCTTATGCTTTTGTGATAAAGTTGAAAATCTATAAAAGAAATTTGACAGATTGGGGTAGCTTGATGTGCTGGCGTCTGTACACCTCAACATCCAGTACACGGACACAAAGTAAATCTAAACATTTAATAAATGGACACAAAACACACATCAATTCTACATTAATACAATTTTAAAATTTATTCAGTGAAGGAAGAAATAAGACTGTTTTCTGAAAACTACCAAAAAGACTAGCTACCGATGCATCCAAATGACTTGGCGATTATCCTAAACGCCTCAGAAGGCATGAAGTCCTGAAGCTTAAGGAGAGGGTGTAGTTTCACTTATACGGGAGTAGTGCTCCCATTGGAGTGCAGACTCATAACGCCGATATCCTACAACTCATTAAGTCCTAAGACTGATTGCAGATAGTTAACATAAAAATAAACTACGATATGTGGGCAATACGAATCTATACTAATATTATAAAGAGGATAGGTTTGTCAGTATGTTTGTAACGAATTGGCTCAAAAAGTACTGGACCGTTTATCAAAATTCTGTCACCATTTGAATGCTACATTATCACTGATTATCACTGACTGACTATTATAGGCTATTTTAATTGCAAGATAAAACTACACTAATGTTACACGAGGTGTAAAAAAATGCCTATAAAATATCTTTCATCGCATGTGCTCCGGAAAACCATTGATGACAGAACAAAAAAATGTTCTACAATATTAAAGAACATATTAATATGTACAAAAAATGTCGCAATAGCATGTGTCGAACTATTGTAGTTATGTCACTATAGCAAGATTATAACATTTTAAAATTTGATAATAATTCCGACCAAAATCAGACCAAGTTATTTATACCTTTGCCTTAAACCTTACCTAAATAACTGATTTCTTAAACAAGGCTGTTTAAATACCTGTAAATTACTTTACGAGTTTAATAAAATTGAAAAAAAAATGATTCGTCGCTACGCGCCGGTGCCGGAATGCAGGAGAGGTGGATATCCAGGTATAAAAAATAGATGCGCCATTGGTGTACAGCGTTCATCCTTGCCAGTGAGAGTGATTTTACCTCAGGGTAGTAACCTGAGGTAAAATCACTTCACAATGTACGAGGCCCAACATCGTTCCAGAACTTAAAAACCATTGACGTAGTTACTAAAGAAACTTACCAAGCCGCTGACCGAGATATAGGTTTGGCGGAAAATGATAACCTATCGGAAATTCCTTTGAGAGAATCTTCAATATCAGAATGTTCCTTAAAGCTGAGAGAACTACTGAGATTTACTTTAGGTTTATGCCAAAATGTTTAAAAAATAAATGTCCACCTGTGCGAAGCCGGGACGGGCCGCCGTTTAGTAATCTAATATACAGTAAACGGACACAAAGAACACCAAAACACAGTACACGGACACAAAGTACACATAAACATACAGCACACGGACACGAATGACACCTAAACATTCAGTATAGGGACACAAAATACACTTTAACACAAAGTACACCTAAACATCCAGTACACGGACAAAAAGCGCACACCAAACTTACGGTATATGGTAATAAAGCATACCCTAACATACAGTATACGGACACAAAGTTCACCTTAACACACAGTACACAGACACGAATCGAACCTAAACATTCAACAAGGACACGAAGCTTACCAAACCTACATTATATGGTCATAAAGCATCTAACATACCGTATACGGATACCAATTATACCTTAGCATTAAGCGGACACAAAGAACACGGATACACAAACACTTATTCTTATAAGTATACAGGGAACGAAACCGATATCCGCGCAGGCGCATAAGCATCACTCCAACATCAATCGCTGCGCCAGGTCATGTATAGTCGAACAAAAAGACAAGACAAGTTCTTATAATTGGATTCAATAATATTGAATCTATAACAACAACATTGCAAGTGTTGTTTTGTAGTTGCGTTGATCTTACTTACTTATCGTATGGGCAGTGGCTTTACCCTGGTGACAGAGTTGTTCAAGCCGCCCAGTAGGCCTCTGACATGGCTTAACGACTGTTGCTTAATGGCTACAACCGGGACTGACAGCTTAACGTGCCCTCCGAAGCACGGAGACGCTCACAAATTAAACCACTTTGGCGGTCACCCATCTATGGAATAACCGCGAGCCTAGTTGCTTAACCTCGCCAATCACTTACGGACCGGTGAGAGCTACTGGCTATGAGCGCCTCTATGCGTTGATGTTGTGTGTCTATTAAATATTAATATTACATACATAGATTCACGCCTGTTTCCCAGGCGGGTAGGCATAGACAAATTTGTTTGAGACAAATTTCCATTTGTCAGATTCCTTGCACACCTCTTATGCTTGTAAATTTTAATCCTACAAATGGCGGCATCGTCCGCCACCTGTCATCTGGGCAATTTTCGAAAAATGGCCAACGGAGAGCCATTTTGCTAGTATAATATTACTTATATAAAATATATACGGTCAAAAACAAAAGTTAACATGAAATAAAATATATTGAGACAGGAAATAGCGCAACTTAACAATAGAAGATAACGAATATCGATAGACGTCGCCAAGCGAGATCTAAATAAATTTTCTTATGGACATATTTTAAATATGGTGCCATTAAATTAAGCAATTAACAATAATAATAATAAAAAACAGGTAAAAATAAAATAAACAGGTAAAGCGGTACAACAACGTAAAAGCTTAATGTATTGCGTGTAATCCCATCAACTAAGTAACAGTTTAAATTAAACTAAAAAAAACTTAGTGACAAATCGTTTTATATATAAATTAGAATGGTAGATTTAAAATGGTAAATAATTTAACAGTATTTCACCTAATAGGATTAAAGTATAAGTAGGTATGGTATTATCTGCTTTTGATTTTCCGCATTGTAATCAACCCTTCGCCGATAGTATTACATTATACTAGTCTAACAGTAATATGGGACGATTATAGATTCTAAGATATTAATTCAGAGTAATACATTAATATAGTATAAATAAAGTCAATTAAAACATCTAAGATGTGTAACTTCTTTAGTATACATATGTTACCAATCATTAAAGAAAATCATTAAAACAATTTATCCCATCTTTGAAGGACAATTTTATTCAAATATATGTATTTTTTTTATAACCCGAATCAAAATGTAGGTAAACGATATTCTAAATTAATAAATGTCTTATTCCTAATTGAGATCTTTAATAAGTGGCTTATAGTTTTAATGACTAGAATAGTTTTACTCATTTTTAATGACTAGAATAGTAAAACTTATTTTTAATGACTAAATATTACAATATTCTATAATAAATTACTTATCAAGATATAACTAAGTATTTCAAGATTACTATTGGATGATTATTTACGTTGGCCATAAAAATGGTACAAAATTTATGATTAGTAACAATTTAGCTTTACTCTTTTGTGACGATTTTGCTTAAACACTATATGCATACGCTGGAGAAATTCCAATCTCTGGTACGTTTCATATTATGTTTTATTTTATACTCGTCCATTAATTATGGTGAGTGTCTGATACTTATTTATCTATGACTACACAAATACATACACGGACCAAGCACATCTAAATAAATTGAACACTGACGAAAAGCGTACACTAACAACATAGATGGACAATTAGAACATCCATATTAGACGCAACTATCCATGGTAAATACAAATGATTACCCTATACCGGGATTTAATAAGGTGGACACGCGCAAGGTCTTACCCTTGACCAGGTGCGGTCAATAAAAGAGTAGCTTTTCAAAAACTAAAGCAACCAATTAATTAAATGGAAGATGGACGTAAAGTCATTTTTCGATACCAATTAGTATAGTCTCACAAATTTACAAATGGAAGATTATAATTTAATTGTTGTAAAACTATTACTTTTGTTGCTGACTTTTGTCAGACACATCAAACATTTAAGAATTACATTAATTTTTTTTATCAAACATCAATTTAAGTTCGGCAACATTTTTTTTTCATTCATAATTTTTTTTGTAAATACATAATTACGTTAGACGAAATTGTTATGCAATTTTTAGGCTTATTTTATAATGAGATCTTAAGTTAAAAGAGTTATCGTTAAAAACTAAATTTCTTATAGAAATGTGACTAACCTATTGCTTACGAAAGACAACTCCTTTCGTAAGCCATCTATAAAGAACAGTCATATACAAAGACCACTATTGAAGATATTGGCGGAGGAAGGAAATATGAAAATATAATTTACCTTTGATTCATCATGGTTTAGAAATTTTATAGCAAAATTAGACAGTGCAAAAGGATCATATATCGCGTTTCCGCAAATATTAACCCTGATCTTTTGTTAGAATTAATGGGAATGATCTCCTAGTTTATCGACAACTTTTTCTCGAATAGTATATGCATACGCATTACATCTTCCACGGTTACCAGTACATTTCCACGTCCTTTTTTTTTCTTTAAGCATCCAGGTAGAACGTGGATTCCTCCAATTAATCTTTTGAGTGTAACGATCGCCTTCGAGCACCAACATGGTGTTACCAAAAACTGATGTTGTGAAATAATATGATTCAGGATCTATTTCAGCAGGTTTAGTTCTGCGAGTGTACTTTTTACGCTTTTTCTTTATTTTTTTATCTTTTTTATCAGTTTTCTTGACTGCACTCGTTCCTGAAGGCCCTGCTTGTGGTTGTATTTCAATCGCTTCTGAATCATGTTCTGTAGTAACTGTTTGAATATCTGTTTCTAAAATTTCAATTATTTCAGCTTCTACTGTAGGTCCAAATCCCTCTATAATCAATTGAGGTGCGGCATCATGTATATCAGTATCAATATGCTCAGTTACACTTGTATGAAAGTGTTCATTAGGTAAATTCGATTCAATATTTTGTGCGTCTATTTCTAAATTGTCAGCCTGCACGGGTAGTGCCATATTTTGTATGTGTGGCGGTACTAAAATATTTTCACTCATTATTACAGGTTCCAAATTAGGTGAAAGAACTTCAGCTCCATAGTGTTGTAAATGTAGTTGTGGAACAATATTTCCTATGCCAATGGCTGCACTATAATTAGCAGCCTGAATTTGAGTTTCAAAATGATTGGCGTGTGTCTCTGGTAAGAAGTTTCCTATTACGGTGACTGGCTCCAAATTGACGCCCTGTGCTCCAAAATGGTCAATATTTGCCTGTTGTCCCAAATTTGGTATATAATATCCAGCATGTGCGTCTGGTTGATATTCATTTATAACTGTTCCTCGCTCGGTAGGCTGTTCGTTTGTTTCAGTACCAAAAACGATGTCATAACTTACCGTTTGTTCATTAGTCTTAGATTCTTGAGCATTTGTTTCTGATGGGAATGATGTTTGAGTACATTTATCTGAAACTATAGAAAGGTATTAGTCAACTGAAAATGTATAGATAAGAATAACTTATTAATAACATTTATTTAAAATTATAGAAAATAGGTTTTATTGTGCAATATTATTTAAAGATGTATGAAAACAATATATACCAAAAAAGGGAAAGGACTAAATAAAATAACAGGTTGTATTTTAATTTACTTTATCTTCATTGAATTACTGTAAAATAATATAAAATCAAAATTTTCAGAAATTTTTATTACGAACATCATCTGACAATTATCCATCTATGTTCTAAACATACACTGAAACCTCGATGCTCCGTAGTCACGATATTTCCAAATATTAAAATTTATTTATAATGAATTGTGCGCGGAACTTATGTTTTCTTTGGCGAAAATTGGATTCTAAACCGTTCACAAATTCAGTACCCATTGTTTAAGGGTTTCTGTTCTTTACAAGTACGAATTAAGGTACATGCATATTCTTGTGTGTGTATAATTTATTTATTATTATTAATTCCAATTTTATATTAAGAATCCATCCAGTAGCAGTCATTTCAGACACAGAATATACATATATCGGCTGACAGTTAAAATCAGATGTAACATGTTACCAAAACTTTTGTTATATTGCTGCAGAGCTTACAAATTCGTAATGTATTTAATTTATAACAAAATAAATTTGATTGTAGGTTTTACAGTTTATAAGAAATATTAGATAAACTTTGTCTAACAATAAGGGTTGAGTGAGTACACAATAAATAAATAATTTCTTATATAAGATAAACCTCTCTTAACGTAACCTTTATGAAACATGAACTTTAAATACTTCAATCTTTAACCCTTACCTTACTAAAAAAATGTATAATACGTAATATTTGAGCATATTTAGAGGAAACGTATTGTTATTACTATTTAAATCATTAATATCATTAATGATTTAAATATTTTTTGTTGAATGAATAACATGTTTATAAAACAACAAATATTATTAGAACTAAAGGGATTCTGAATAAAATACATTAATATTGAAATTATTATTTTAAATGTTGTGAATTTCATGGGAATTATTTTTGCCGTATGTCTATTTTTAGGTTTATTAAATATTTAATTTTTCCCATAATTTTTAATTTTGACAAAACATCTCATTTTTAAAGTTTTCTATTTGAACCCGTACCTGTAAGTTTATACAGACGGAAAACCGCGTTATGCAAATGACAACTTACTGATGAAAATAACATATTTTCAAATAACCGATACGTTTCGTTTATTTTTGGTTCTTTAAAAAACCAAGATCAAAATTGAACGTTACGAGTGAAATTATTAAGTCAATAATTGATTCATGAACCTACCGAAATTATAAATGCAAATGCATGTAGTAAGTATGTTATACAAACATGCATGAGATTTTACACTTTGGTAACTTAAATAGCATTTTAGCTAGGGTGGGATCTTCGGCGGCGAGGATCGAGTTGGCCACTTAACATGTGACCTGTGATCGCATGCAAGTGATCACACCCTTATTTAGAATTCCGTCATTTTACTTCAGCTGAATTCGGCGTTTTACTGAGCTGTGGCCCGAGCCTCATAAGGGTGCCCTCAGGTATAAGTCGCTTAAATTAAGCTACTGACTGCGCAAGCCAACTACTCGTTGCCTTCAATTAAAAAAAAATTAATATAATAGGACTAAATCTAAAAATAATAGCGTAGTAATTATTTGTTATTTATTTAAAGGATTAAAAAAATAAATGTGATAAAATAGACCGCACGGACGGACTAATTTTATTTAAATTACTTTAATATTGTATTTGACTTTGTTTATGCACTGCATTGTGAGCTTGACAAGTACAAGGGTATGTTAATACCCAAGTGCTGAATAAATTTCATTATTTCATCATAATTTAATTATTAATTTTGATTTGATGGATGTACTTTTATCCATTATCAAAGCTACAAATATTGCTAGCTTATTACTTACGATAGTTTTGCGGTGCCATGTTTCTGTCCTTTATGTTATTAATTATTCTGAAAAACAGCCTGCGCCATGTACACCGTGCATTGAAGAGCACTGCGCAAACATACAATACACGTACACAAAGCAAACTCAAATATACAGTACGTGGACCCAAAGTATACCCTGACATACAGTACACGGACACAAAGCATATCCTAACAACAACATCTAAACATACAGTACACGGATACAAATCACACCTAAACATTCAGTACATGGACACAAAGTACATCTAAACATTCAGTACATGGACACAAATCACACCTATACATTCAGTACACGAACATAAAACTTACACCAAACCTACAGTGTACGGTCACTAAGAGTACCTAACATACAGTATACGGATACAAGTACATCTAAACACGCAATACATGGACACAAAGTACATCTAAACATTCAGTACATGGACACAAATCATACCTATACATTCAGTACACGAACATAAAACTTACACCAAACCTACAGTGTACGGTCACTAAGAGTACGGTAACATACACGTATACGGACACAGTACATGAACACAAAGTACATCTAAACATACAATTCACGGACACAAATCACACCTAAACATTCAGGACACAAATCACATCTAAACATTCAGGACACAAAACGCACACCAAGCCTACGATATATGGTCGCAAAGCACACCCTAACATACAGTACACGGACACAAAGTACACCTAAACACACAGTACATGGACACAAAGTACACTTACATATTCAGTACACGGACAGAAACTACACCTACATACGGTACAAGGACACCTTTGCCCGGAATTACTGCCAATGGAAAATACACATACTTATCCTATACGGGGCTCGAACCCACACCACGTGAGCTCACTGGTCTTAGCGTGACGAATGATTAAGATTCAATATCTACTAAATCCAATAATATATAGGTAATATGTCAACACACAACATTAGTAATATTATTAGACATATCTACGGTTTGTAAACAAACAGTCAATATGAAATAAATAAGATATTATTTAGTTCCTCTATCAATTTGACCTACAATAAGTAGAAGGTCGAAGTTAAGAAAATTGGCGTCATTCTAGACGGCAAATTTATATTAATATCATTCATTTAAAATGTACGTCATTTTTTAAATTTATATAAAAATTTCATTTACTAATCATAATTAATAACTTGAATAAAATATAACATTTTGTGGCTTGTAAATAACCCTTCGCCGATAGAATATTTCTGAAGTCCTAAATCGATTACCTAAAAACCTTCTTCAGCAACAGCTGACTTTGGTTATTCTAAGACATACAGTAAGAATATACATATCAACTATAATAATTATAAATAGTAGATATATTAATTTAAAAAAATCTCCGAGTATTTTACATCCATTTTATGAAATATAACAGTGATGTATGTAAATTTATCTCAACCTTTGGAATGTAATTTAATTTACCACCATTTTTTATTAACACGAAATCCCTATACCTAAGATGACTTATTCCTAAATGAGATCTTTAATAAATAAAATTTAATTTAGATTGGCTAGAATAATATAATTATTTTTAATGACTAGCATAATTTAATTATATTTTAAATGACTAGAACAATTTTGTGTTTTTAATGACTAGAATAATTTAAGTAACTTTTAATGACTAGAATAATATAAGTAACTTTTTAATGACTAGAGCAATATAAGTCTGTTTGAGTCGTCGTCGAACTGCGTTTGCCGTTTGGCGTTTTATATGTAATGAACCATTGTAACTTAAATGTGAATAACTATTTAAAAAAATATCTTTTCAATGACTAGAATAATATAAATAACTTTTTATAGCCTAGAATATTATAAATAACTTTCTAATGGCTAGAATAATATAAATAACATTATAATTACTTGAACAATTCATGTTTAAAGAACTTTCATATAATCTCCTCTCATGCAACGATGCATTTATTCTGTTGAGTTTCAGACTATCCTTCTAAGACTACACAAATGTCCCATACGTGGACATAAATAAATAAGTACCCTATTAAACCGGGATTAAACTAGGATGTAGAAGCAATGTTCTACCTTAACTACTGCACTACACGTGCATATAAATACTCAATTCTTTTATAAGTATATATACAAATGTTCCTAATAATATAATAATACTTATGTGCGGTCAGTAACAGAGTAGCATATCATCAAGTCAAAACCAAATATTATCGCTTTTGAATTTGAAAAATTAGGACTTCAACTAGAAGATCGATGTAAGCTCGAAAGATTAGGCCTAAACATAATACTTTTATACTAATTTATGTATTATGAGTGAATTTATAACTATTCTTGCCTACTATATTTAATATGACACATTCAACATCTATTACATGCATACATGGAATGATAATATAAATGGAATGGAAGTACATTTAAAAAAAATTTATTTTATAACTTCAGTTCTAAACACACAACCTTTTTAGGTACCACCAACCTTAAGTACAACTTCGTTGTTAAAAGTACATTATTAATAATAAGTATGACGAAACTGTCATGTAATTTTTGGCTTATTTCATAATGAGATCGTTAATAAGTTGTAACAAAAATAAAATTCGTATAGAAACGTGACTAGACTTTGGGTAACGAGAGGAATTACGTATTTAGTACCAAAGGAGTTACATATCGTCAAATTAAAGCTTTGCTCATTCAAATTTTTCCAAAGTTAATGCGAATGAGCTCCTAAATGACCGACGATTTTTTTGCGGACAGTATATAAAACTGCTTCACAATTTCCGTCGCTACCAGTACATTTCCAAGACTTTTTTGCAAGTATACTGGAACTTCTATACCGCCAATGATTACTTTGAGTGTAATCATTGCCTTCGAGCACCAACATGGGGTTACCAAATACTGACGTTGTAAAGTAATACGATGAAGGATCTACTACAGGTTGAGTGTAAGTATATTGTTTACGCCTTTTTTTATTTTTTTTTCTTTTGTTTTCAGTTGTACAGATTGAGCTCATTCCTGAAGGTCCTGCTTGTGGTTCTATTTCATTCGTTTCTGAATTTAGAAATGTATCGGTTTTTATTATTGAAAGTTTAAGTGCAACAATTTGTAAATCATCATCTACATTTGTAACATCAATTTCTAAATCATCATCATCATGTGTCTCATCAATAATTAAATTATTGTCATATGCTTCATCGATGTGTAAATCATTATTATCACGTGATTCATCAATTATTAAATCATTATCACTTGTATCATCATCATTTATATCATTATCATCATGGGTCTCATCAATTTGTAAATCATTGTCATGTGTGTCCTCATCATGTGTATAATTATCATCAATATGTTCAGTAGCACTTGCCTCTTCATTTGGCAGATTTGATTCAATAGTTTGTGTGCATGTTTCTATTTCTAAATTGTCAGGCTGCACTGGGAGTGTCAGATTTTGTAAGTGTGGCTGTATTAAAATATTTTTCGACACTATTACAGGTTCCAAATTGGTGGTAGGTGGAAGTACTTCGGCTTCAAAATGCTGTAATTGTAGTTGTGGTACAACATCTCCTAGGCCAATGGCTGCTACATAATCAGCAGTCTGAATTTGAGTTTTATAATGATTGACATGTGTATCTGGTACGAAGTTTCCTATTACTGTGATTGGTTCCAAATTGACGCCCTGTGTTGCAAAATGTTCAATATTTGCCGGTTGTCCTACATTTTGTATATAATATCTTGCATGTATTTCTGGTTGATAATTATTTATCACTGTATGTGGCTCGGTATGATGTTTGCATATATGATTATCATAACTGAAGTCAAAACTTACAGTTTCTTCATCAGTTTTAGAACCTTCTGCACATGTTTCTGATGGAAATGTTGTTTGAGTACATTTATCTGAAACTATAACAAGGCATTATATTAGGCGATTGAAAAGTGGATCGATATTTTTTTATGTTATAGTATAAATAATTAATCGATAAGAAAATTTACAAAGTTATATAGGTATACTAAATCATGAACAGACTTAATAAAATAAGATGTTTTAATGGCATTTATTTAAAGTACAAATGGAAATCCGTTGTTTCTGCCTACCCCTCTGGAGAACATTAATTAATTTCATTTGGTATTTTAAATAAAATAAATTAACTATAACCAATATACCATACCAAATACCATAACATATATACCAAATATATATATATATATTATATACCTATTATCCGTAGATATTTTGTTTATTACTAAGATTGAACTACATTTTAATTTGACAGAAGACATGTTATTATTACATAGATCGGCTAACAGTACCGATTCAGTGCGGTAGTCTTATTATCAAACTTTTATGACTGGCGGCTAACAAATATTTGGAGGCCAGGGAATTTGATGTCCCCCAAAAGCGCTATTTACCGTGGATTGTAACTTGCTGTTTTTTTTCGTTTGCTGCGCACTTTAAGTTCATTTGCGACCCGATAATTAACGTAGACAGTTTATTCATTGGTTTATTAGATACGATTACGTATTTCCACCATGGGTGTTAAACCTTTTTGTACTCTTTTGATGGTGAAAACCAAAGAAACTTTGAGGAGAATCGCCGCTCGGAACTAGATGCTAGACGCGATGAACTGAAGGCACGCCCACCTTGTGCTATCACTTACAACTACGGCAATGGTGTGCTTACTTGCCCGCACTGTGCGCGGACTTTTATCAATAAGATCGGTAACTTTAACGTTAGCCACACACGACCACATCAACGCCAGCTACAACGGAGTTGAAGAGGTCGCCGTGGCCAAAATGAGTCGAGGAGATTATCATTATTATTACTCTTTTGATGTATATAATGATTTATTTAAATGTGTTCAAGAATTCCTGAGAAAACTAAAATATATTCCCGAATCGGAGATATAGCAACTCAATAAGACGATGACGAGTTTATCGAATAAAACTATTTTGTAGTTACGTCACAAATATTGTAATTATATAAATAACAAATTTGAAATAAATGAATTAATTTGAAATAAGACAAAAATAGATATGAAAATAGAAAAGAAAAGATTAATATTCGTGGTACTCTCGGAAGCATGGAGTGAGGCATAGTCCTGGGAACCCTGGACAATCAGGACAGCCATAGATAACCAGACAACTCTTTTTCGTTTTCTGATAACACATTCTACATCTTTTACGCATAATCCTTTGGCGCTTTTGTAAGGTTGCTGGCAAATGTATTTTAACTTCGAACAGAGGTCCAACCGGGTCTGGAACAGTGTGTGGGGTCAGCGATCTCTCTAAAATAGATTTTACTTTATTAGATTCTCTTTCGATTCCTACTCATTATCCCTCCTCAACCTTAGCCGTCATTTCTCCATCACGTGTTTTGTTTAGTTTCGTTTTATTTACGAAATAAGTGATAGATTACGATTCTTTAAACAAAAGGTTTACAACCTCTGAAGTCTTAAAATTTACGCAATATCCCCAACGATGATACCTTTCTCTTTGGCGCCAGGAGTATAGTACCAATATGAACCTTTAAAACATTAGAAAATGCCATTTGACTTCATGAACATTTGACTTCATGAAGTTTATGAAGTCAAATGGCATTTTCTAATGTTTTTACTTTTAAAACATTAGAAAATGCCATTTGACTTCATAAACTTTATGTGTACTAATTTCGGCACCATATCGGTACTATACTCCTGGCGCCAAAGATTTTCATGGTGCCTATCCGACGTCATCTACATAGAATTGGTTAAATCAAATGTAACCAAAATTTAAATCGTATGAACATTTTTGATATAATTAGTAATGTATTAATAATTATATATTGAACTCCTGGGACATTATTCACACAAGGCCATCTGATGCCAAACTAAGCAGAGCTTGTACAGATGGCAGATCCAGCTAACCCAATCTGTTAAATTTATTTTGTAGATTTTCAACTTTATCACAAAAGTATAAGGTTCTCTTTCAAATGGGGAAATTTGACAGATTGGGGAGCTTGATGTGCTGTGTGTCTGTACTATGGAGACCAGATAACTACATATACCACTTTTCTTTATTTTTTTTATTTTATTATTATACATACTTATGTAGATAATTAAAATTATAAATTCAAGTTCAAGTATTGGCTATCTATCTAAATATGTAAGTATCGATTTTGGCTATCTAAAGCTAACTTTATTTTTAAAGGTTCTACAGATATGTTAGATAAACATTCGTCGCAAAAATTAACCAACTCTTTTATTTCAACTTTCCTGAATAAGTCTTAGTACCCGTTTTAATGTATTTTAAGCTAGTACAAGATTGTCGGTTTAAGGTCGTAGCAAACATATCAAAACGGAAAGGGATGCTACGACCCATATTCTGCTATCGTGTTTCGAAAACTGACGGGGCCTGTACAACGTGTGTGTAAAACAAAATATAACTGAAATAGAGGTACTTAAATCTATGGTATTGTGCATATTATTAATGGTGATGTTCTCCTTTCTGTGCAACAACCTCATTTTCAAAGGTAATGGCAGAAGCTTTGCACGTTGAAACGACACTACACCTCCATACTTTCCTAAGATTATCACCCTTCTTGCACTTCTCCCGCAGATAATATCGGTGGTTGTTTAACACAAGCATTGGATTGCCAAACTTGGACGTTATGTAGTAATAATAAAGTTTTTCTGAAACAAAAGTTATTTTATTATAAAAACGTGTACCAAATTATAAATACACAAAAAAACTAAACTTACCTTAGAAAAATCACAGTCAGCTGATACGTTTTGTATGAGTTCTCAAATGCTTTTTGGTAATTTAGAAAGTATTCTGTAATATGAAACCAGACAACTGATGTACTAGATATGCCTACAGGAGGAATTTATGCATCATAACTAGGGTGTTAACGGGACATTGCCGTCTCAGGAAACACCTGTCTACGGTGGGCACCGGAGACTGTAGAGTGTGTAGATTCTGCAATAACGCAGACGAAACACCTCTACACCTGCTCTGTCACTGTGAGCCACTGATGCATAAACGTGACACCGTCCTGGGCCAACACTTCTTGCACCAGGTCGATGTTATCGATACTCCTGCTAAAAAGATTCTGCAATTTATCTATGTTGCAGGGTTAGACAGGGAAGTTTAGTTGGAGCGGCGAGCGCAATAGTTCATCACTGGACGCAGTGTTACCAGGACCTCCGGGGACTGGAAATAGCCGCCACCAGAAGAATAAGAATAATATATGCCTACTATTTTTCTTATGTAGATACATACCTATATAAATAAACATTGATTTAATTTAACGGGCCCATGGCGTGGTTTGGTAAATGCTTGTTTTGCATGCCAGGTTGTGGTTTCGATTCCCACCCAGGACCCAGGATAGGAGGATATTTGTCAGCATGAACATGTCTGTTTGTCCTGAGTCTGGGTGTAATTATCTATATAAGTATGTATTCACAAAAGAAAAGTAGTATATGTAGTATATCGGTTGCCTGGTTTCTATAGCACAAGCCCTGCTTTTGGCCGTGTGTAAATAATGTACCAAAATTTTTTTTTAAGACAACGCCCGTATTAGTGAGCCTAATCCCTGTGTCACTTTACAAACAAATAATAGACGGGCACAAATTACATCTATATTATTATTATTATTCGTTATATTTTATTGGTATCTAGACTTATTGATATAGTCAATTATGATTATGTTCTCCAGCTTTGGCAATTAACGTTTCTTGTACAGTAATCGCAACAGCTTTGCAATTAAATATACTACCCGTGCTGCATCTCCAATATTGTTTGATGGTGTCCCTGTTTCTTTTCCTCAATGAATATTTATAACCATCCAAAACCAACATAAGATTTCCATATCTAGAAGTCATAAAATGGCAGTTCGTTGTATTTCCTGAAATATAGTAAATTATGAACTCCATGGCGACGAATTAAAAAAATTAGTTTTAGAGCAACACAATATTAATCAGAAATTACAATACATACAGTAAAAATGGCGGTTTTAAGGATCCTGTAAACCTTGAATATATGTAAGTGTGGTACATAATATTTTTTAAAAGAATTAGAATTTATTAAAAAGTGTAAGTGTTATTTATTGTAAAACCCATCATTTTTATTTATTTGTGTAGACAGTGGTTTCCTCAATGTTAGAATCCTCAGGCCGCCAGTAATCTTCCGACATGGCGTAACGACTGTTCTTATAATATAGAATACAATTTATGGGATTATGGCTTTAGTATCTGATTTCAATGAACAAAACGATTGAATGAATTCGAACTTCGACGGGTATGCAATGAAATGAAATGAAAATGTTTATTTGCCAGAATATAGGTTAGTTAGTTGTTGGACGCATTGTAGTATAGTTTCACTATATCCATACATATAATAAAATCGTAAGAAAGTCAAAACTAAAAGGATACTTGGGGCGTCGTGATCTACAATCGATATTGAAGCCAAAAATATAGATTTTGTAATTTTTGTCCGTGTGTCTGTATGTCTGTATGTATGTCCGGGCTAAACTCAAAAAGTACCTACTGAATGGATTTACTTCGAGTTTTGCATGAATATCACTAAGAGGTCGGGTCAACATATAGGCTACATATTATTACGCTATCACCGACGGGGGATGAGCTGTGATAATTTATAAAGTTTAACACGGGTAAAACCGCGGGGCACAGCTAGTTCGACATAAATATGTCCGTTCCCTACGATTGCTTGAATACTTTGAATTGAATTTTATGTAGACTCGTAATAACCCTACTACATCGCAAAAACTGAGATGATTGACATAATAATATTACGACGATATAAAATCAAAGGTGGACAGAAGCTGCCACAAAATGGCAGCCTCACCAGACAAAAAAAACTAGGAAAGCTTAAAACAATGGCAGACTGTGTAGAAAATCTGAAACCTAAATAAAGTACAGAATAAAAAATTTGGAGAAGAGAGGACAAGTTCATTCTGTACTGTACTGTGAACTGGATCAAGATTTGGAGCTAGGTCAACTCCAAATTTTAATCCAGTTCACCCTGTACTTATCCACTCACACCACAAAGCTCTGTAGCTACGTAAGTAGGAAGAAGTAAGAAGTATTCTCGATGTGGATCAAAATTCAACAATGTTGATCTATTACAAATCTATTTTTTATTTTACCAGCTTAAGCACAATTTACACATGATAACATACATTATTTTCATTTTGACTTGCCCATGTGATTATGTTCCCCGTTTACTGCAACTAATACATCGTCTATAGTCAGTGCAGCAACCCTGCATTTCCTTGTTCCAGAACTGGAACAAAGCCAGTGCTTCTTGACATCATACAAATTCCTCTTTCGCAAGGAGAACCTGTGGCCATTCAGCACTAGCATGGGATTGCCTTGCCTCGATGTCTCGAAGTAGTAGCACCTGTGGCCTGGGAACAAAGCAGCTGATGTGTGTTATAATTTTGAGTTAAATAAACATAAAGAAAAAAATATGGTGGCTTTAATTGAATCCATATTACCCTCCATACTTCATCAAAAACATTTCTTAGTTAATTTTAATATGTTCTAGTAAAGAAGTTACGATTGTTGGTCCGTAGATGGTGCAATCGCACTCCATAATTATTCCACAGGAAGAAGTTCACTTATTGCATAAGGAATAGGAACAGAACAATATGCATAGGACAATATTTTGCAATTGGCGGCCTTATCACTTAAAAGGGGTTTCTTCCAGGCAACCTATTTGCGTTGGATGGACCAGAATAAGAATAATAATACATACATACATACATAGACTCACGCCTGTTTCCCGGGGTAGGCCGAGACAACGGATTTCCATTTGTCACGATCTTTGCACACGTATTTTGCCTCGATTACTGTCATTATATTCTTCATACATGCTCGCCGGTAAAGAATGATAATATAAAAATAATATCTAGGGACAATGTCACACAGATCATCCTAACCCCAAACTAAGCAAATCTTGTACTATGGGTACCAGGCGACGATATACATACTTATATAGATAGATAAATACTTATATACATAGAAAACATCCATGACTCTGAAACAAATATTCGTGCTCATCACACAAATATTTGCACTTACCGGGATTCGAACCCAGGACCACCAGCTTCGTAGGCAGGAGCACTACCAACTAGGCTACAGTGACCGTCAATAATAGACGCAGTGTAATTGCATATGGGGCAAATAATAATCGTTTGCCTTTACTTTATGACTTTTAATGTATTGACTGATTATTCCACAGGAATTTACATTAATGAATTTAAATTAGTCACTACATTAAGAGGTCATAAAGATAAAGTAAACAATTATTTTTTGTCCATGTGCAATTACACTGCGTTGAAGTGGAAGATGGGACCATATATGTACGGTTCAACTTTTAACTATTACCGTTCAAAAATACACTGAGTGAAACGCAACGTTAAGAAACAATAATTATGAAACACAAATTTATTAAAAGAAGTAACTTATAGGTACTTAGACTGAGTATTTAAAGACTGTACATTCGGCTATATAACATATTTGTAAAATAATTATTTATAAGCCATAAAATAGTTAACCATATAGTCTATACTAAAATTACTCTATAATGGCAGTTTTTAAAGTTGATATTCTCATGAACAACTTCTTTAGTTATAACGTCATATAAAACAAGTTCTCTCCCTTCAAATACGTAAGAATCTCAATCACAATTATTGAGATTCCTCGGAAGAGGCAGATTATAATTAAAACTATACCAATACTCTTACTGAACACATGCAAAGCCAGCACAGAGTATTCCCATCCAATCCAATCCCTTTCGCACCACTGAAACACTGACAAAATCACCTCGGTGTATTCCAATGCCCTAACCCACCTGCAGTGGTGGAGGATTGCAATATTCCGAAGTTTGCAAAGTCAGCACGGAGTTTGTACCAAAATTCCCTCTACAATTCTGCAATTTCGTTGGTCAAATGTGAGCTAGCTCCATTGAAAGCGGGTGATAATTATGTCAGGTTATCAATCTTAGATTATTCGAAAGGAATTGTATTTAGACTAGTTTATAAAGTTTATCGTAGTTCTTCTTTAACCGTGAGAATTTATTAATTCTTTCTTGATCCAACATCACCGCATTCCTACTACGATTTTTTGATCGGGCTTCCTTTTGCGGGTTGTATGTTTGCTGTGATGATTATGTTTCCCACCTAGATCAACCAAGATTCCTTCTAGAGTAACAGCAATGGCTCTACATTTAGTACTGCCAGCACAGCTGCAGTACCAATTTTTTTTATCATGATCCTTATCTCTGTTTCGCATGTAAAAACGATAGCCTTCTACCGTCAATAATGGATTGCCATGTGATGATACCTCAAAATGGTAGTTGCAATTTCCTAAAATAACAACATTATGTTATTAAAATTACAATATCAAAAACACATAGGTTATGAACCGATGTGAACAATATACAGGACCATCTCCATTGCTTACCCTATACATAAAAATATAATAATATTACTTATAGACACTGGAATCGCTCTCGGACAATCAAAGATGAAAACAATAATAGAAGAATTGAAAACATCTTTTTAGGGTTCCGTAGCCAAATGGCAAAAAACGGAACCCTTATAGATTCGTCATGTCTGTCTGTCTGTCCGTCCGTATGTCATAGCCACTTTTTTCCGTAACTATAAGAGCTGTACTGTTGACACTTGGTAAGTAGATGTATTCTGTGAACCGCACTAAGATTTTTACACAAAAATAGACGAACAATAATTTTGGGGGTTCCCCATACATAGAACTGAAACTCAAATTATTTTTTGCATCGTACCCATACATGTTGGGTATCTATGGATAGGTCTTCAAAATTGATATTGAGAGTTCTAATATCAGTTTTTCTAAACTGAATAGTTTGCGCGAGAGACACTTCCAAAGTGGTAAAATGAGTGTCCCCCCCCCCCCCCCTGTTACTTCTAATATAAGAGTATAGAGATATGTTGTAAAATAATCAATACTTATTTTATTCGCCGGCTATTTCATCTACAAAGTAAATCAACCACTGCAATATTTACAACATACCTTTCGCCTCAAACGCCCAATGGGGAAGGGGGAAGGATCGGCAACGCATTAGAGTTGTAAGCGCCCACTACCCGCTACGGCAAACGCTTACCATCGGATGGGTGTAGACTTTGCCGAACGGGTAGTCTAATAATAAAACTATAAGCGAAGCCAATAACCTGAAAATTCAATACGAAAGGCGTGTTGTTGACTGAAATTCAGCAATCGTTATCGTCTCCGTGCCTCGGAGGGCACGTTAAGCTGTCGGTCGCGGTTGTTGTCATCAAGCCAAGTCAGAGACCTAGCCGCCCGGCTGGAACAATTCTGACACTACTGCCCACAGCAAAAAGAAAGAAGATTTACAACACACTTCGTTACCTGATATTGGTACTTAGGTACAATAAAATCAACAAAATAATGTAATCGTACGCTGGTAGAAATATGCTTTTAATTTTTCTTTAATAAAAACAAGTGATATAATAACATATTTAACATATAATACTTAAAGTGTAGTAGTGTCTAGTAATTGACTACCGTACAAAAAAAATTAAAGCACTGATTAACTTGAAAGATTTTTTATCTTTGTCATTCAAATGTTATTTTTACATTCAGATGAATGAAACCTAGAATTCCCTAATAAGTTGATTGATGTCCTGCAGTACAATCGAAGAAAAGTTAGTGCAGACATTTATACTTCGTAAACTAGTGACTATGCACTGTCTACGTAATAAACAAAGGTAAAATCGCGTTCGTATTGTACACGAATTACCTATTTTATATGCTATTACATCCCTTTATATTGTACCAGGTACAAAAAAGGCAGGTCATCATTATAAATGTCAAAAAACTAAAACTGCTTGGTCGGAATGCATACTTGGTAAAGAGGTTCCCACGTGTCGCTTATCATCATTCATTCCATCAACCATGGATTGCCTATATGGTAGTACCTCTAAATGCTAAACTAAATTGCCACAACAAGAAGTATCTAGTTGTGGCAAGTTCTTATGAGCAAGACAGAAGTAACTACTAGATATATATAGATGTTCTGTCCTGCTCATAAGCACTATGTTGGAAAGAAAGACAAGCATTAGTTAAGCGGTAGAATAAGCTTAGACTCGAGTCAGTTTTGTTTATTTATTACATAGGATAATGTGAACAGTTTTCGTAGTACCCAAATGTCATTGTTAAAGTTCGACTAACCTGTACAGTCGAACTTTAACAATGACATTTGAACAACTTGAACGAAACAAATTAGTGTTAATTGTGGAGTCAAAGAAAAAGAATTAAACAATAAAATATTTTATTTGGTAAACATAAACAAAACTATTTGTAATAAATATAACTTAGAATTTTTACCAGACTAATTAAAAGAAAAGCTATGATATTTGGATTACTTGTATTGGGAATGTATAGAGGTGGTAATTTTTATAATTCTCTCATAGTCCCGATTAAAAATTTTTAATACGCAGATGGATTCGAAAAGCTGACTTTCGAATCTATCGGCGTATTAAAAATTAATAATCGGAACTATTGGTGCGCCAAGGAAACTCATGACCACTGACTCCTCAGTCCAACAGTCTCTATCAGAATGGAATATCCGCTTTTAAGATCACCGAATAATACCAAACCGAATGGACCGACCCACTTACATGTGGAGTCTCCCTAGGGTTGCCAACTATACTGTTTTGAACAGTATTATACTGTTTATCACCAAATTATACTTTTTACTGCTGAACAAAAATAAAGTATACAAAATACTGTTTACATTTATTTACTCAGAGGGCGTCCACTGCTCAGTGCAGCGCAGCCACAAAGATTGTAAATTAGTAAGTTGTGCGAAAAGCCTTAAAAAATAAGTATTTAAAACAATAAATACATAAAATACTGACCATTTTTCTAAAATACTGTTTAATATTCTTCATATACCTGAATATACTTTATTTCTAGTAAAAAAGTTGGCAGCCCTAAGTCTCCCACATAGTCATAATTCAAAATTAATAATGATTGTGTTTTCCTCTTTGGAAAAGTAGTTGATCCTCCACCGTCGCAGCGAGTGCGTTGCAGTGACTGTTATGACTGCACCTCCAACGTTTTTGGATGGAGCCCTTAGTATCGCTCCTCAACGAAAACCGATAGCCATTTATCACCAACATCCGGTTACCAAGACGTGACAAACTATAAAAATAATTTACTGAACCTGTAAAAGAACGATATCTTTACACCGTATTTCAGATACAGTCACACCTACTTAATAATAAAAATAATACTAATTTTCTCCTGATACAAACTTGGCAAATACGACATATTATAGTGCACAAGAATGTGCGCAAACGCACTCTATTTTCCAGGGAGGGGTACCACCGGAGAGCGCCGGTGCAGGACAATTTGGTTTACGTGTTACCTCGGTTGACTTTCGGGTTTTATGAGGCACGCGAGTTTAACACCAATCATTGAAAATCCAATCATAATACATATTTAGCTCGACCCGGGTTAACTTTTTTCTATTACAAACATACACACTAATATCGTTCTCCTTAATCAGCCGTGAATTATTTTGTCGGTAGCCATGTTAATATTATCTATACTTAAAATCCCAAATATTTATAAACATATTGTCCAGAACATCAATTCTTACATTACACTGACAAAACCGTGCGTCGATAACGTGGATTACGATTCAATAAACTAAACTATAAAATTTTATAATTCTTATAAAAAAATATAACAGTTTTTGTGTTTAACATACATACATACTTAGACTCTCGCCTGTTTTCCAGAGGCAGACAACGGATTTCCATAAATTTCCATAATTTAGTTTTACAATAAATGATACTTATTGAAGGTCATGCTGTAAAGCTTTGTAGTCTATGGAAACGAAATAATGCATTAACTGAACACAAGACACATAATTAGGGCAAATAAAAACTATTTTAGTTATAATAATTAAAAGCTGTAATTTCTTTTAAATTATATAAATAGAGCATATGGTGACATCTTTCCTTTGGTTTCTTTAGACATTGTTGAGAAAATGTGATCATTGTATTTAATATTAGGTTTCTGTAACTGCTCTTTATATTTATTGAATAACTTTATTTGTGTTTCGACACTGAGTATGGGTTTACGTCCTGTCGTCTTCTGCTTCTTCACGCCTCCTTTTCCTAAAAATATTCAAAACAATATATTCAATTATAACCAGACCACTGAATGCACAGTCCAAAAGTCTAACTACAACACTATCTCTAGGCTAGGGTTGCTCGAATGGACTATCCGATCGGCCTTATCTGGATTGATTTTCGGGTTTTATGAGGCACGGGAGTTTAACGCCAATAATTGAAATTCCAATAACATTATTTTTATTAACTTTCATCAATTACAAACAATCACACAAATAATCGTTCTTTATAATCAACCATAAATTGTTAAGTCGGTATCCATGTTAATATTATCTACACTTACTATACCAATTATTTATAAAAATACCATGCAGAATATTCATTCTCACATGACATAACCGTGCCTCGATAACGTGGAATACCATTCTAAATCAGAATAATAAAATTTTATAACATATACAGTTTTGTTCTTCACATTAAGAATTAAAACATAAAGTCAAGCAAAAATCTAATTGCTCCTTTCAATAACGTGCCAATATCGTGCAACGCAATACTGGCACCCAATGTAGAGTTTTACATTTTTCTTCATATATTGTTAGAGTTTTTGTTTTCACCATATATACATACTTAGACTTACACCTGTTTCCCAGACGGATAGGCAGAAACAAACAATGGATTCCCATAATTTAGTTTTACATTTAATGATACTTATTGAAGGCCATGATGTAAAGCTTTGTTGAGTCTATGGAAATGAAATAATGCATTAACTGAACACAAGACACATAATTGGGGCAAATAAAAGCCATTTTGATTTTATTAATTAATAGCTGTAATTTCTTTTAAATGACTTATATAGAGCATATGGTGACATCTTTGCATTGGCTTCTTCAGACATGGTTAAGAAAATGGAATCATTATATTTAATATCACGTTTCTGTAATTGCTCTTTATATTTATTGAATAACTTTTTTTGTTTTTCGACACTGAGGAGTGGCTTACGTCCCCTCTTCGTCTTCATTTTCAAAGCTTTATTTCCTAAAAAAACAATATATACAATTAGAATTATCAAAAAAGCCGTCGTAACTCAGTTGGTAAACGAACCTTCTTTCTGATTCAAAGGTTGCTTCTTCGATCCATGCACAAGACAAAACATGAACAAGAACATGTCTATTTGTCTTGGTCTGGGTGTGTTTTTTGTATTGTACGTATATATTTACAGAACAAAAGTATGGAAGTATTTTTGTCCGTTTTCTAGTATCCCACGTGCAGGCTTTGCTTTAATCTAAACCAAAGTAAGGTTAGATAGTACTGTGTGATATGTCCAGGATATTTATTTAATTAACCTAACTTAACACAGTTATACTCATTTATTATTCACGCTAGTGAGACACAACATTCCTCAAACTGAAGTAAAGGGGGAAAACCTTTCTTTTCAGAATATAGATTTAAATAGCTGTGAACTAAAATATATAGTTTTGGTAGAGGAAAAGGATGAACACGACACCCTGGTACTTATCGATTTTATTATTGTTTTATTTATCACACTTATCCGTAGAAACGATAGAATTCCGGTAGTTGGAATTCCTCTTAACAGCTTAACATAAATAAACATAAACATTTACGAAAATATTTATTTAACAGTTAAGGAACATTTCTAATGCAGAAAACAATAATGCATACACACCCAGTTTCAGCACCGTTATTTATAGGCTGACAAGTGCGGGAAAATAAGGCTAGATGTTTGAACGAATGAAGATTTATTATATACATAAATCATGAAAAAAATACGTTTGTAATTAGTTTCTGTAATTCCTTTTAAACGATAAAAATAAAGCTTTCGCAGACATTTTTGCATTGATTTCTTGAGATATAGTTGTGAAAACGGGATCACAGCTCTTAAGACGACTTTTCTGCGACTGTTTTATATATTTCTCAAATAACTCAAGTTGCTTTTTTATATCAATTGTTGGTTTACGTCCCCTCTTCTTTTTCCTCTTCACGCGTCTTTTTCCTAAAAATATTAAAAACAATATATTGAATTATAATTATAAAAAAGCCGCCGTAACTGAGTTGATAGGCGAACCTTCCTTCTGATTCAAAGATTACTCCATTGATCCCCGCACAAAACAAATATTTATGTTCATGAAAATGTCTATTTGTCTTGGTCTGGGTGTTTTCATAATAATATATATAACAAAAGTATAGAAGTATTTCTGCCCGTTGTCTAATATCCATCCTCTAAGCTTTGCTTAGTTTGAGCTAGACGGCACTATGTGATATATCCCGGATATTTATTGTTATATATAATGGATATTTATTGTTGAAACCTATGGGTTTCCTCATGATGTTTTTGATTACCAACAGTATAACTACTACGCTATCTCTAAGCTAGGGTAGCTCGAAGGGACTATCCAATAGGCCTTATCGAAAAACGAATAATGCCAAACCGAATGCCCCGCTTATATGTGTAGAGTCTCCTACATATTCATGATTCAAATTTAATAATTTAATCTAAAGGTAGGCAGAGAGAGGATTTCCATAAATTTCTATAATTTAGTTTTACAATAAATAATACTTATTGAAGGTCATGCTGTAAAAGGTTTATTGGATAGTGTAGTAAGAAAATAACATATTAATTGAATACACGACATATAATTGGGGTAAATAAAAGCTGTTTTGATGATATTAATTAATAGCTGTAATTTCTTTTAAAAGACTTATACAGAGCATACGGTGCCATCTTTGCTTTGGTTTCTTCAGACATGGTTAAGAAAATGGGATCATTGTATTTAATATCATGTTTCTGTAACTGCTCTTTATATTTTTTGAATAACTTTATTTGTTTTTCGACACTGAGTAGTGGTTTACGTCCACTCTTCTTCTTCACAGCTTTCTTTCCTTAAAAATAATATATTCAATTAGAACTATCAAAAAAGCCCTCGTAACTCATTTGGTACGCGAACCTTCCTTCTGATTCAAAGGTTGCTTCTTCCATCCTTGCACAAGACAAAACATGACCATGAACATGTCTATTTGTCTTGGTCTGGGTGTGTTCTTTTATTGTACGTATATATTTACGGAAAAAAGTATAGAAGTATTTATATATCTAGTATACTTCTAGTATCCATCGTGCTAGCTTTGCTTTAATCTAACCCAAAGTAAGGTTAGACGGTACTGTGTGATAAGTCCCGGATATTGATTTGATTAATACTGAAACCCCTTACTTAAAAACATAGTTCTACGCATCGTTCATTCACGCCATCTTGCAATTCATAAAATAGATTTAAAGCCGTGAACGACAATAAAAATAGCTTGGGGAGAGGAAAAAGAAAAACACGACATTCCGATTCTTGTCGATTTTATTATTGTTTTCTTTTTCACACGTATCCGTAGAAAACGATAGAATTGCGGTAGTTGGGATTCCTCTTAACAGCTCAACTTCAATATTTTACATTTATGAAAACATTTATTCAACAGTTAAGAAATGTTTATATTGCAGAAAAAATAACAATACATAAACGACAATAGGCAGGCATAGAATTTAAAGTAAGTAAAAAGTATAGATAGTGAGTTTTAGTAAATTAAAAGAATATTTATTTGTTTTCTACAGTAATGTCGCTGAAATGACAGATGTAAAGTACTCCGTGTGAAAAATAGAGAGAGAATAAGTTGGCGTATGATTTAATTTAAAAAACTCAGTAACATAGCATGTTAGTCAAGTCCCCCTTCAATGACAAGCACACCCAGACTCAGCACAGCTATTTATAGGACACAAAACGCTGACAAGTGCGGGAAAATAAGGGTAGATGTTTGAATGAATGAAGTTTTATAGGTATACCTTATGTAGGTAAAAAAATATTTTTATTTCCTTATATCTTTTCTGCAATTCTTTTTAAATGATAAATATAAAGCTTTTGGAGACATTTTTGCATTGACTTCATTAGATATAGTTGTGAAAATAGGATCACAGCTCCTAAGATGACCTTTCTGCGACTGTTTTATATGTTTATCAAATAACTCAATTTGTTTTTTTATATCAATTACTGCTTTACGTCCCTTCTTCTTTTTATTCCTCACGCCTCTCTGTCCTAAAATATTGAAAACAATATATTAAATTATAACTATCTAGTTGCGAAGGCAGGATCTCAGCTCCTAAGATGACCTTTCTGCGACTGTTTTACATGTTTCTCAAATAACTCAAGTTGTTTTTTATATAAGTTACTGGTTTACGTCCCTTCTTCTTTTTCTTCGTCACGCGTCTTTTTCCTAAATATATTTAAAACAATATTTAAATAAAAGCCCGCAATATCTTGCAAGCATCGCAAGCATCAGCTGGTGCTTATAGGATTATTTATTAACTATCAAGTCAACAAGTGTAGAGGCACAAAGAGCTTTTTCGGCCGCTTCCTACATATTTAGTTATATAAGAAATAGGTTGGGAGATGACAACATTGGTGCCATTTGTTTTTTCTTCAAAAAGAGAAGTGACCGATTATTTTACTATTTTTATATTTCTAACGTTGCGATCAATTATTTAGTAAGAAAAATTGAAAGACTAAATTTAAATTAAACTAAATTTATACGATACTCTTTGTGAATAGGTACAAAAGACGGATTATGATTATTACCCCAGGTAAAGATTAGAATTAATATTTTTAGTTTACTGGTAGAGTACAAAGTACAAAGTTTTACCATATATTTAGCGCTAGTTCAAATTACGTATGAAGTGAGATCTGGCATGGAAAATGGCAAACTCTCAGTCCTCTGTTTGTTAGATTTCAGTAATGCTTTTAACACCATCAATTACGCTGTATTGCTAGCTATATTACGCTCTCTTAACATATATCCAACGGTAACTGATCGGTTTCACAGTTACCTGTTTGGCCGACGTCAACGGATTCACATGGAAGACTCTTATTCTTCCTGGTGTAATACATATGTAGGCGTGCCGCAGAGTGGCGTTTTATCTCCTCTTTTATTTGCAGTATTTATTAATGGCATTTCCCAAAAATTTGTTTCATCCTACCGCCTTTATGCAGATGATCTCCAGATCTACAGTCAAGCAACTCCCAATAACCTACCTGAAGCTATTCGTCTCATAAACAGAGATTTTATACATATTTCCTCCTGGAGTGATAGCGATGGGCTTACTGTGAACACGGCCGAATCGCAAGCAATTGTTATCGGCAGTACTAGAATGCGAACTAAAGTAGATTGGTCACAAATTCCCGATATTACTTTGAATAACACTTGAGACATAGATCTCTCATGGGATCTCTCATATTCGTATTTTGATTAAAAGTTGATCATAACTATAATACAGTTTTTATAAATATCTATAAACCACGCGGAATCCCGCTGTAACGAAGTCAATCCAGCAAAAATCCCGCGGGATTGGAAACAGTGCGGGATTGCAGTCCCTAATTATAACTATCAAAAAAATACGTCGTAACTTAACTAAGTTACGACGTATTTTTTTGATAGTTCGGCTACCAACTGGTAGGCGAACCTTCCTTCTGATTCAAAGCTTGCTTCTTCGATCTCCGTACAAAACAAATATTTATGTTCATGAACGTGTCTATTTGTTTAGGTCTGGGTGTTTTTTTTTGTATTGTACGTAAATATTTATAAAACAAAAGTATAGAAGTATTTATATATCTAGTATACGTCTAGTATTCATCATGCAAGCTTTGCTTAAATCTAACCCAAAGTAAAGTTAGACGGTACTGTGTGATAATTTAATTAATACTGAAACCCCTAACTTAAAAAAATAGTTCTACGTATCTTTCATTCACGCTAGTGAGACAAAACATTTCTCAAGACTTTTTCCCTCTTTTCTTTAATCACGTATCAGCTGTGATTAAAGTAAAGAGGATAATAGATTTAAAGCTGTGAACGAAAATAAGAATAGTTTTGGTAAAGAAAAAAGAAGAACACGACACCCCGATTCTTGTCGATTTTATTATTGTTTTCATTTTCACACGTATCTGTAGAGAACGATACAATTCCGGTAGTTGGGATTCCTCTTAACAGCTCAACATCAATAAACATAAACATTTATGAAAAATATTTATTTAACAGTCAAGGGACATTTATATAGCAGAGGAAACAACAATGCATAAACGAGAATGTAGGCATAGAAGTTAAAGTAAAAATTAAAGTTAGTTTAAGTCATTTAAAACAATAATTATTTATTTTCTACAGTAATGTCGCTGAAATGACAGGTGTAAAGCCTTAGGTGTCATCTTGCTTTATTTCCGTTGTCTACGTATGCCATATCGCATAGCGGGACGTGATTAAATTTATTTCCTGTTGTCCCCGTAACGTACTTTCGGCTAACGGGGACAACGGGTAGTAATACAACAGAAAAAAGAAAATACGGGTACTGTGGGCAATAATTTTTACTTATTTTATTCAACTATTTTAACGGGGACGATGGGAAGTATTTTTAAATATTTAATTGGATTATTGCGGGCCCCGTAGGACGGGGATAGCGTACGGGGACAACGGGAATAATCCGTCAAGGTTCTTGCGAGTTCTATCGATTTTTTTTTTCGAAAATGGGATTACAGTACTTAATATGAGGATTCAGCATTTGTTCTCTATACTTATAAAATAATTGGATTTGTTCTGTGATATGAATCAGTGATTGTCATCCTCCCCTTTACATGGTTTTCTTTCGTAAAATATATTTGAAACATAGCGAATGAGACGCTTATTTCGCTTATAGCACAACACTTGTAAAAGTTTGAGCTAAATTGAATGCTAATGCATAAGTGAATATTAAATGAACTAGGAATAATCGGAAATATGTTGGACTATGATTTAATTTTAAAAAAAACCGCACTAGGGAAGTCCTATGTGGAGGGGGCCCCAGTAACATATCATGTTAGTGAAGTCCCCCTTCAATGACACAGCACACCCAGACTCAGCATAGCTTTTTTAGCCCACACAAAACGCTGACAAGTGCGGGAAAATAAGGGTAGATGTTTGCATGAATGAAGTAGTAGGTATACGTATATAAAACATATTTTTATTTTCTTATATTTTTTCTGTAATTCTTTATAAACGATGAGTATAAAGCTTTTGGAGTCATTTTTGCATTGATTTCTTTAGACATAGTTGTGAAAATAGGATCACAGCTCCTAAGATTACCTTTCTGCGACTGTTTTATATGTTTATCAAATAACTCAAGTTGTTTTTTTATATCAATTACTGGTTTACGTCCCGCCTTCCTTTTCTTCCTCACGCCTCTCTGTCCTAAAAATATTAAAAACAATATATTGAATTATTACTATCAAAAAAACCGTCGTAACTCAGTTGGTAGGCGAAACTTCCTTCTGATTCAAAGGTTGCTTCTTCGATCCCCGCACAAAACAAATATTTATGTTCATAAACGTGTCTATTTGCCTTGGTCTGGGTGTTTTCTTTGTATTGTATGTATATATTTATAAAACAAAAGTATAGACGTATTTCCGTTTGTCCGTTGTCTAGGATCCATCGTCCATACTTTGCTTAGTTTGAGTTAGACGGCACTATGTGATATATGCATGTATATTTTTTGGTAAAACCTATGGGTTTCCTCATGATGCTTCTGATTACCGTTTTAAGTAGGAGTATTTTAATTTCTAATACGCACATAGATTTGAAAAGTCAGTGGATTGCTCTTGGTTTTTAACTCGAGACCACTAACTGCATAGTCCAACAGTCTAACTACTACGCTATCTCTAGGATAGGCTAGCACGAAGGGATTATCCATATACATATATTTAATTAATACTGAAACCCCTTACTAATAAACACAGTTCTACTCATCTCTCATCTCCGTGATAAAAGCTGTGAAAGAAAATAAAAAAGGGAAAAATAAGAACACGACACCTCGATTCTTGTCGATTTTATTATTGTTTTAATTTTCACACGTATCGTAGAGAACGATACAATTCCGGTAGTTGGGATTCCTCTTAACAGCTCAACATAAATAAACATAAACAGTGAAATGAAAATATTTATTTACCAGTTAAGGAACGTTTATATTGCAGAAAAATCAACAAAGTATAAACGACAAACTAAGTAGGTACAGAAGTTAAAGTAAGTAAAAAGTAAAGTTATTATATTTAAGGGTCTGTTTCACAATGTACCAATAAAGTGTCGGATAGCTAACTAACAAATAAACTGACCGATGTAAGTTCTGGATAAAACACATTGCGTTTCACCATCACCTTCCCGGTTATTTGCCAGATAGCTATTCGGCAGTTACTAATAGGTAGGTTTGGCAACGTCGCATTTTGTCGTTCCGTCTTACGAAACAGACAACCTTCATTTCTTATGATAAACACACCTAAAAATATCTTCTTACTCATTTTTTATGGTTAACATTTTCAGGTTTGCATAAATATTTTCAAATATATCTTCTAACTATTATTTTATCAAACAAAAATACATACATAAATTGTTTTTTTATGCGTGAAATTAAACGTACGAAAGTCATATAAATAAACGTCAAATGTTAATATCAACAAATGCATTTTGTTGTTGCGGTGTTTCGGTGGTGTTTTTCTTATCGGTGTCGGATTTATGCGCGGTTCCGTTACACGATCAAAAAATGCATCAATTTCGTCTTCAATAGTACCATTTTATTAAATTATTCGCAATAAAACACAAGTCTAACAATAAACAACACCGAAATAAGCATCGAATGACATCTGTCAGATAACTTATCTATCAGTTTTTTTGCTATCTGAAGCTTGATCTCACCAATAGTTTACTTTGCAGTTTATTTGCCAGTTAGTACTATTTATGGATTATGAAACGCAAACGATGTCTTTATTCGATAGATAAGTTGCAAGTAGCTTATTCGGGACTTTATCTGGACATTGTGAAACAGAACATAAGTAAATTAAAACAATACTTATTTATTTCTTACAGTAATTTCGCTGAAATGATAGGTGTAAAGCCCTAGTTGTCATCTTTTCTGCAAGTTCGATCGAGATTTGTTTAAAAACGGGATCAGAGTGCTTAACATCAGGTTTCAGCAAATGTTTTCTATATTTATTAAATAACTTGATTTGTTCTGTGATATGAATCCGTGGTTTTCGTCCTTTCCTTTTCATGGTTTTCCTTTTCATAGTTATCTTTCCTAAAATATATTTTAAGCATAATAAATTAGACGCTTATTTCGCTTATAGGTAAAATAAATAAATATAAATATGTAGGGACAATGTCACACAGATCATCCTAGCCCCAAACTAAGCAAAGCTTGTACTATGGGCACCAGGCGACGATATACATACTTATATAAATAGATAAATACTTATATACATAGAAAACATCCATGACTCAGAAACAAATATTCGTGCTCATCACACAAATATTTGCACTTACCGGGATTCGAACCCAGGACCACCAGCTTCGTAGGCAGGAGCACTACCAACTAGGCTACGGTGAAGTTTGACTTAAATTGAATGCTAATGCATAAGTAAATATTAAGTGAACTAGGGATATTTGGAAATTTGTTGGCGTATTATTTAATTTAAAAAAGCTCAGAGCAAGGATAGTCCTCTGTCGAGAGGGACTTCAGTAACATAACATGTTAGTGAAGTCCCCGTTCAATGACAATCACACCCAGACTCAGCACAGCTATTTATAGGCCACACAAAACGCAGACAAGTGCGGGAAAATAAAGGTAGATGTTTGAATGAATGAAGTTTTATATATAGGTACATAAATAGAAAACAATTTTTATTTTTGTAATTATCTTCTATAATTCCTTATAAATGACAAAAATAGAACTTTTGGGGACATTTTTTGAAAATGGGATCACAACTCCTAAGATGATCTTTCTGCGACTGCTTTATATGTTTCTCAAATAACTCAAGTTGTTTTTTTATATCAATTACTGATTTTGAACCAGACCATTTCCTAGGCCTATTTTCTAAAACAATATGTGAACAAAGTGAATCAAATACTCATTTAGCTCATTACTTATGTCCACAACACTTATATGTCAATTTTGTTATTCCTTTATGAATGTAAAAATGTAGCTCATATACACAATAAAAAAACATGATATGCAACAAATTTTTATTATATTTTCACTGTTGATTTGGTTGCCTTTTAACTACGAGTTTGGGGTAAATAAATAATTATGAGAGTAAAACCAATTCTTTAATAGAGGTAGGTAGGGTATTGATATGTTTCACTCCATGAGTAGATCGAGTGGGAGAGTGGTTTTTTTTTCACGCTCTTTGGGACTATTTCCACCCTCTTACTCCACTACTGAAACTCCTGTAAGCTGATAGTTAAAAAAGTAGGTCCACTTCCCTCAATAGAATATCGGTAGACATAATGGTATAAAGATGCTATAACCTAATAAATCGAGATAATTGCAACAAGGCATATTTATATTTCATTTCAATACTAGTTTAGACGTTTAAACGCTCGAAAGTTGTTTGTACAAAATCTGAACAATAACTTCAGATATTGGTTGCAAGTTATTTAATATTATCACGCTCGTTTTGCGAGAGATCACACTCCGAAAATATGTGGTGGGCGGTTTGATCGTATTCGTAGTAGGAAAATTTTCCTTTCTCAGAGATTATGATCAGATCAACCTCTTGGGACAGGATACAAAGCGCCTTCGATAGTAATTACTTAAACCTTACACATTTAGCTGGTCTTATTGGTGCCTTTTGATTACTTCTTGTCACACTTTGATATGATAGTGCTTAGGTGCTTAATTATCAAGATCAAGTTGACTAGAAACGAATGTTCGCCTCTCAGTGATTATGATGTCCAATGACCTGATACACGGCATCTTCGATTGTGACAGCATTAACTTTACACCCTTGGCTAGTTCTGCTTGTACATCTCCAGTACTTCTTCACTGCATTTCTATAATTTTGTCCTCGCAAACAAAACCGGTAGCCATTTATCACCAGTATCCGATTACCAAGGTGAGAAGAGAGGTAGTACACGGAACCTGAAATATACGATGTTTTTATTAAAAAAAGCTGTCAACTTTCTAAGCAATGTTTTTTTTAATTTAATTTTTTATGTGTAGCGGGTCAACTTTTTGCTGAGATCCCGATTAATCCCATTTGAAAAGTGTCTGAGATCACGGTTATCAGGAGAGAGTCCACCGCTTGGGTTTGCACATAAGCTAAAGTAAAAGAGTCATTCATACAACAGCACTAAAGAGAAGTGACCTCTACTGCCGCTGGGCGCAGTCTCTGTGCCGGACTGGCAGGAGTGGGCAACGTGGGAGAGCAACCTAGAGCCCTCTCAGGATACGTGTGTGGACCACATGGGATATGGCGCAAAAAGGAGGCACCGGAGCAGCATACCCGCGTTCCAGACCCCCCCCCCCCCCATCAGGCGCCAGAAAAAGTCCACGGCAGGTTAGGTTTATTCGGTGTTAGTCCGACAAATCCCACCCGCACACACTTTTTGCGGATGACACGCGTAGGCGTTCCCCCTGCCTCTACTGGACGACTAAACTACAGTACAAAAGTATCACCAGAACACTTCTGATATGGCACCTGTACTACCATTTGTTAATTAAGCAATTAAATCACTTATAACACATCATGCTAAAACAATAATTAGTAGAATTACCGGCCTTGGGAGTCGTTACAACTTACCCCTTTCCTATTTTTTGACCAACTCCTTGGGGCACAGGTTCATGAAATAGCTATTGGAATACAAGAATTTCTGATGCTTCATGATTTTGGGTCTCATCCTTGTGCTGATTTGCCTTGTTGATCATGTCAGTCCAATATCAGTATGTTTACTGCCACAGTCAGTTCGTACCATATTCGCCATAGAATATACATACAATGTAAACATAGGTTATCTTAGAAATACGCTGAATATTTAGGATCACATGAGACTTTAATACATCCACAGTCAACGGACAACTTAGTGGTTATGTTCCCCAGCTACTGCAATCACTTCATCATTAATTGTGACGACGGAAGATTTACATCCTTTGCTAGTTCTTCTAGTACACTTCCAGTACTTCTTCATAGCAGTCTTGTACCGATCTTTTATTATCATATACGGGTTTCCATTCACTACGAGCGAGATGTTACCACGAGCAGATTTAACGTAGTACGTGACTAGACCTAGAATAAGAAAATAAATAACACCATCATATATCCAAATGAAAGGAGGCTACCAAGTGATTTGACAACTTCTTTATATATCCACACGTACAGGGACGTGATGTAGTCTTTACTAGCGATTTCAGCAGTTGCTTTGCCATCACCATTGCAACCTTCAATAAGTAAACTTCCTGCCTGGAACGTACTTACAGCCTCTTTGGTGTTGCAGATGTCCATAGGCGGCAGTGATCACGTCCGAAGACAGATCGATAAATTTTGTAAAAATAACAATAAAAAAATACTGACTTCAGTAAAAGATAATAAATAACAATGAAAGGAAAAAAATAATGAAAGGTGCATTTCATTCTCTAAAACAATGTAATAGTAATAAGAAATTCTTCTAGATTTAAAAAAATTGTCTGGATTTTATTCGGGTAAGTCGATAATTCATAGATAAAATACGACAAGCGTTTTTTCATAATACTATTTACATTATTTATATTTCTTCTAAAATAAATTAAGACTTTAATTATCTAAGACAAATTGGTGCCGATCAAATTTGTTAATAACATCAAGTAACTTATGTACATACTTAATAAGCTAGGACATGTCACAATTATTTCACAAAACTATTACACAAAAATTTAAGTAACCTCCTTAATACTGTAGCACACTCGCAGCAGCAAGAGGTAATCTGTAACGGGATCTAGGGAGACCTTCTCAATGATAACACACGTATTAAACACCAATCACTTATTTTATTGAGATGAAATAATAAAACTAGATTCACAATGTATTCTTTAGCACTCCATTTTTATAACTCTTGACAAACATCAATCAAACGTAAAATTATACTTTTTATTTAATTAGAATTCTATTCTCATTTTAAAAGCTATGTCCAGCTATTTTGATAAAATGACCAGAGTTAGATATCTTCTCAAAAGAGGTTTCATATATAGGAGGGCAGGTAATATCATTACAATACTTAAATAAACCCACTCGCGATCACAAACGCGGGTAAATTTGAGAAATATTTTGTCTTTATTATTTATTCATTTGGGAATGGGAATGAGACAAAGCATTTATAAGACCTGCGATTTTAAATCCCACCTCAGAACATTCTGAACGTGACAACTCTGAGCAGAGCTGTCAATAATCTTATGACTCCTTAGTCCCGCCGCATCATTTTTAACCGACATTTGTTAATGATTTTGTTTGTACTTCGCGAGAAGTCCACGACAATATTTTTTTTAAATTAGGACATCGCTAACGCTTTTGCATTAAAGCGGTCGTCGTGCTGTCGCTCCTAAAGTATTGTCGAGGATTACACGTGTTGGATATCGGTTAATTATACACGTTTGCTTATTTTTATTGACATTCATGCATTACCAAATATTTGGCTGAATTAAGACTTGATATTTAGCCAAATTTTTATATAGTTGATATTCAATGGGTATGGTCACCGAACAGTTCAATCGCATCATCATTAATTGCTTTTATACAGGCTTTATCTCTTGCTAGTTCTTTAAATACACTTCCTATAAGTTTTCCTTGCATTCTAGTATTTTACTTGGGATATCGTATACGACTTGCAATTAACAACGAGCTTGATATTGCCATATTTATGATTAATATATTTCTATACTAAATTTAAAAACAGACCATAAATACCAATAATTTTAGAGAAAGTTAGATAGATCAAGGATAACTCACAGCAATCAATTCAAAGTGAATTGATTGCTGTGAGTTATCCTTGATCTATCTAACTTTCAATGCACTAATAATAACCCTGCCTATAATTTATATGAACTCCTTCCAAATTTAAAGATTCCCATTCCCATTAACTTTTCCTCGTTGCTTACATTCCCTTCCCCAGAACTCTACGAAGTATTAATGTGTTTTATAAGATGCAATGGCATCAAATTGTGATTGTTACGTCTGAATGATTTGTTTTAGCCTAATCGCCAAGATACGCAATTAGCATAACATATATGCAAATTTTGGTTAAATTTATCGCACGTATTCCCATTTCACATCTGAAATTGGCAGAATTGTCGACATCGGCATAACTTGCCATTTGAAAAAAGAAGAAGAATTCGAAGTGGAAGTTGCTTCGTATCAAGAAGTCAAAGCGCGTGCTGTAGAGAGAGTGGAATAAAGGGATCTACACCGACAAGATCATAGCGCTTAAATTGAATAAATAATGAAAGTTAAGTTGTTTTCTTTACTCTACAAATAAGAAAAAGAGGTTAGATCCCCTTACTGGCTAATATCCCGCTTCTTTGATTTTAATTTTGGGTTACAATTCAATGATTATGATATCCAACGACTGCAATCACTTCATCATTAACTGTGATCACATGAGCTTTACAACGTTGGCTAGCTCTTCTCGTACATCTCCAATATTTCTTGATCGAGTTCTTGTAGAATCTCTCCGATAGAGTGTACAGTTTACCATTCATGTTGAGCATCATTACACCACGTGGCGAAGTTATGAAGCTACATGATATTGGACCTAGAATAATAACAAAATTAACAAAACTCTTCAACTTTATTTTAGACAAAGAAACCTTATGCTCGGGCCTTTGCACCACGAAGGATGTGTGCCATTCCCGCACCAAACAATTGTCATGTAGAAGCCAGAGATGTTTTGGGTCAGTGAGGGACTACTTATTTGCACGTTGTTGTCATGACAACATCTTTGATAATCTTTAGGTAGTTAGCAGCCAAATAAAACCCGACATCTAGCTAATTTGGTTACTTTGAGTCCCTCGGTTGATGTTGGTAGCTAACCGGTTCGACTAGGAAATCACTCCACCCTGGGACCGCTGTCGTTTGGAGGAGGAACTCCACTCGTCTTGTATAAGCGGTCCCGGGAAGAGGTAACCTGCTGTAGCTCAGGTTGCCTAAACATACTTCCGCGTGCCGGGGGCGTCATGCCCCCTCCCTTCCCCAGGTGAGAGCCTCGCGGAGGCTGCAGTGTACAGCGGGGGTACTGGCGAGATCGTTCACGAGTACCCAGAGCCCCCGCTACAAGCACTGTGAGGCTGGCTACCGTGGTGGTTTTAGTGGGTCGAGCCCTAAATGACAAGCGACTTGAGCATTTCCACCACGTAAAAAAAAGGAAATCACCCCAATAATAAAGGTAGTAAGGATAAGTTAGGAAGAGGAAGTTAAAAATTAGAAGCAGTTAGGCACACACATTCCAGGAAATTCTTGTTACATTACATATTTCAGGTGATTTATTTATCTAAAGCTCCAATTAAAATTCGATACATTTTTTTAATTTTTTTATTACAGATTATGAAACGTATGTATACTAGCGATGTTTATAAATTAAATTAATTACTATACTGAAACATAGTTCTTAAGTAAGTACATTTCATAAGAACACATAATGCATTAGTTACAGAGTCGGGTAGGAATTGGGTCCATTGTTTTTAGACAAATAATCCATGAAAACAATTACATAGCCTTTCCCTCAATAGCACATACATACAAACTAACTAATACAAATAAAAATACAAGATTAATTACAAAAAACTAAACTTTATACACTAACTAAACTAATTATAATATAATTGCATTTCTTTCTAACCAAGTTCGTAAGACAAGGTCGGGACATTTATAGGCCTGTTATTTAATTTATTATTATAGTTATTTTGTTGAGCGTTAATAAGCGCTTTGTTAGAAGCTGAAAGTGCCAATTATATAGCCTGATCGAGTTGAATTCGCACCTGGCGCTCGTGACGCACACAGGCGAAAAATCAATAAAAGTCGGACAAAACCTAAATGGGTTTTAATATTATAGGAAACGCTTAAATATGGAATTATATGTAAATAAAACAACGTAGAAAATATTTTTGACAAAAATTATTTAATATCAGGTTCGTCTAACATACTTAACACATCTGTACACAATGAATCCGGTTTTTTACCAACTAATTTTCTTAAACCAGTTATAAAAGGATCGGAAAACACCATTAATCTTTTAAATGTATCTTCCATTGCACATATTACACGTATAGTACGTGTAAAAAAGAACTTTTTTAAAAAGAACTTTTATGACACAATTTAAATAATAGAGGGTAAAAATCACTATTCATAGTTTCAAAAGGCAAGTTTGTTAAAGCGTCGCGTACGGACGCATTAAAATATGATTGCCTATTATGAATCAATGTTCATATTTTCTAAATTTACTAGAAAGATACCCCGGAGGTTCCGTATGGTACACTTTACCCCTTCATGAAAATCAAAAACATGCAAAATAATAGTTAATTTCTTTAACATTTTTTTAAATGTAAAAAACAGAAGTATTCTTATAAAAATATAAATAAAATACATGCTTATTACATCCGGGAAGGGAATGCATCACAAAAACTTTTAACTTTCACGACACAAATGATGAAAAAGCTACCACATAAGTAACACTCTGAGCGCCGTAAACCCATCCGCTGTTGAATAAGTCAAACTTTGGAATGACACCAAAACCCGTAGGTGACTCATAACCAGTGCCACCTGTGCATTTAGCATGCATTGTTTATCGGATTAGCCGATAAGAACAAGTTCTGAAATTTTTGAATACTTTTGTGTTTTTTGGTTTTGTCCGACTTTTATGGATTTTTCACCTGTGTGTGACGTCACATCGCCACTGCAATCGGGCGGAGTGGCGTTCAATAAAACATACAAGTAATAAGTTTGAAACCGCTAAATAAATAGTAGTCATATAAAAGTAACACTTTTTGATTTGACTGTAGATGTTATTCCTAAATTTAAAAATATCATTGCATTAATAGTATGTCGACAATTTGACTTTATTCCGCGAAATCTCCAGTGTGTGGCATGGGCAAACGTGGAGGTTTGCCTTTGAAGAGTTAGCCCGATCGGATTGTATATTTTAGACAACCAACGGTCACCGTAGCCTAGTTGGTAGTGATCCTGCCTACGAAGCTGGTGGTCCTGGGTTCGAATCCCGGTAAGTTAAAATATTTGTGTGATGAGCACGAATATTTGTTTCTGAGTCATGGTTGTTTTCTATGTATATAAGTATTTATCTATCTATATAAGTATGTATATCGTCGCCTGGTAACCCATAGTACAAGCTTTGCTTAGTTTGGGGCTAGGATGATCTGTGTGACATTGTCCCCAGATATTATTATATTAATTGAACTAGATCGCATATGAATGTTCTTTTTCGTTCTACGATCTATTATAAAAGATGTAAACAATCATATTTAACTTAATTAGTTTAATAGTCTAATACAATATTGATAGAAAAAGTATATATTATAATAATTAACTAAATGAATGTTTACATGCATGATAAGGCGCTCATAGTCAAATGCAAACACCAGTCTGTAAAAGATTGGCGCTGTTAATGATATATATATAAAAAATAAATGAGTAACCGCTTTAAGTTAGCGCTGCTTCTCTCTGCTTCGGAACGTTAAGCTGTCGTCCTTGGCTCAAGTTATTCGACAAGCTAAATGAGATAATACAAATAAAAGATATTACAATTAATGATTATGTAGTCCATGTAAAGAATACACCATATCTTCTAAGGTGATCGCAGTAACCTTGCAGGATCTGCTGTTATGGCTGCTGCACCGCCAGAATTTCTTCATCCCTGTATTCTTGGCACGATTCCTCAGAGAAAACTTGTAGCCATTCACCACCAACATACGATTCCCATAACTAGATGTTATGAATCCAAAATCGTATATTACTGAAATATAACGAAAAGTGAGAAAAGAGATTTGAAAATAATAAATATACTTATAGGTACTATTTGAAAGAGAAAAATATATATACCTATTTTTCTCGTCTATACATTACAGTTTCAGATATTAGGGCCTTATCACTTGAGCTATTTGGGATCGAGTTCAAAAAGTAGCACGAGCGCTACGGGCTTGTTGATAGCGCTAGCTGCAGACGCGGTCGGCGCACACGCTGTTGCGGGACTTCAACATTTTGGAAGAAATCCATTATTTTTAGTAACAATGCCAGTAACAGAATTTATTCATCAGAGTGTAACAGGTAAACAAACAGGAATACAAAAGCTATCCTACAGCGACAAATTTCTTCAAAAATCTAAAGGGACTTTCGCTACGAGTACTATTAATCTTTCCATTGTTTCTCAGAAAAACATTTGATCGCGATAAACAAACAAAATAGAGAACGAATTCTAAGTCTGGACATAACATTTCAACTAAAGGCGTAATTTTTCTGTTTTTGTTATATGTTTACCGTGATCTAATAAAAATTCTGAACAACTAATATGGAGGACGGCTACTAATTATCTAAAAATCTCCGAAGACTTAAGTATCTTAAAAATGACAAGGGAACTGTGACGACAACTAAAAGGTAAAATAAAATTTTAAGTAAAATAAAACAAAATTTTAATTAACGAAATTACCGGTGAGGTAATTAAAATGTCCGGAGGGGATCGAACCAGGACCCTCTAGCCCGCGACATAAAAATAATGCGAATATAAGAATGACCATAACATCGTCGTCCATAGTTTGGTCTCGCTTTTTGCATTATTTGTATTTACTTTTCCTGGAATCTAATTAAGCTTGATTCTCTGAATTCAATCGGATTTATCTGCAAACAGACATAATTAAAAAAGTTACCTCGTATTGTGTTATGACAATCACATGACTGGAGATGTACCACGTCGCGGCCTTTGTGGATACTCTTTGACCTTTCTAATGTCTTTATTGTATAGACGTTAAGACTGGTTTTTGTTGTGGAAGTGTATCCATCGACTGTACCTTACAAATAACGCCGTGATAACTTGATGGGGGGAGCCCCGGAAACTCGGGTATGCTACTCCTTATAAAGGCGAAAGTTTGTGAGTGTGTACGTTAGTTACTTGTCCACGACTAAACGGCTGGAACGATTTTAATAAAATTGGGTATGGAGTTAGCAGACACCCTGGATTAACACATAGGCTATAATTTATATAGTTTAATGCGGGTAAAACCGCGTGGCACAGCTAGTTGGAAAATAAAACCTGTTATCCAACTGAAAGCTGCATTTTTTTGAACACAACAGCCGCACTAGCGTAATGACTCCCTGTGTGGGTACTTAACAAACATATTAATGATGGGCCCAAAGTACCTACACCCCGACTCAGAACAACTTATGGGTCACACAAATAGTTGACCCAGATAGTTGTCTTAACTACAGCACCACACGCGCAGTCCAATTGGAAGTGTTCTTATGAGAACGTATGTATTACAATGTTACCACCGTTTATAACCTGTGTTATGTAAAAAAACGATTTGATTTTATTACTACAATAAATGAGGCGCGTAAGTGATTGGCGAGGCTAAGCAACTAGGCTCGCGGTCGGTCCACAGATGGGTGACCACCAAAATGATTTAATTTCTGAGCGGCTCCATGCTTCCGAGGGCACGTTAAGCTGTCGGTCCTTGTTTGGTTCCGTGACCTCTATTGCCTTACAGTAGTCTGTTAGCATAATTGGCGTGTTTGGTGGATACCATGACAGATATTTGTGTGCATGAACATGTCTGTTTGTACTGAGTCTGGGTGTAATTATCTATATAATAATCTACTATATAAAAATAAGTCGGGTTTTCCTTCCTGACGCTATAACTCCAGAACGCACGAACCGATTTCCACGGTTTTGCATTCGTTGGAAAGGTCTCAGGCTCCGTGAGGATTATAGCAAAGAAAATTTATAAAATTTAACGCGGGTAACACCGCGGGGCACAGCTAGTAATAATATAATAATATCTCGGGACAATGTCACACAAATCATCCTAGCCCCAAACTAAGCAAAGCTTGTACTATGGGTACCAGGCGACGATATACATACTTATATAGATAGATAAATACTTATATACATAGAAAGCATCCATGACTCAGAAACAAATATTCGTGCTCGTCACACAAATATTTGCACTTACCGGGATTCAAACCCAGGACCACCAGCTTCGTTGGCAGGAGCACTACCAACTAGGCTACGGTGACCGTCCGTCCATATATAATTATGTATTTATGAAAGTAAAGTAATATGTAGTATAACAGTTATCTGGTTTCCATAGTGCAAGCGTGGCTTAGTTTGGGATCATATGACCGTGTGTAAATAATGTCCCAGGATGTTCGTATAATAAAATATTTTTTTACGTTGACGGCCTGGGTGTGTAGTAAACCAGATGAGTTCATTGTGGAGAGGGCAAGGTATCTGCGGAATTCACTCATAGCCAGTTGCTCATACCGGTATGTGATCAACGAGGTTAAGCACCTATGCACGCGGTCAGTCCATAGATGGGTGACCGCCAAAGTGGTATAATTAACACTAATCACTGCCCATACGATTTATAAGTATCGTCAAACCGCGACTGAAGTCATGTGTGTCGCGAACTTCATAGGCTACGTTAACCACTGACGTACCATGTGCCGTATGCTTGCTGCTTTAGTAGTAAAAAACATAACAAACCTTTAAAAAATATCAATGCATAATAATATAAAACATAAACACTCGAATTACATAAAATATAACAAATCTTAAAATCAGATATGAAAGCATTTAAATTGACGATAGATAAACAAAACCCCAAATATTTAAAAACTCTTCATTCCTATTACAAACTTTCGAAACATTTGAATGTCAATCTTACATTTACGTCGTAACACATACGTCATACAGACGCAACAAGGTCATATTGATTAGTATCTGTCATAACAAACTTATAGGTTAAGTACTTACCCGCTTACAAAAACACACACAAAATTCACTGATTCCGTTTATTTATCAAAATTATATTATATTCAGAACATTACACAACACTTATATTTGATAGATTCGCTTAGATATCACCTTTTAATAACCAGCTTATTGACATAAACACAAAAATAACACGAAATTACAACCGGTACACTGACAGAATCGCGGTACTGACATTTTGTCCGCAGTATTGCCAGTAAGATAAAATATTCCTCGCCACATTAATGTTACTGGGGTAAAAAATAAAATATGATTTTATTAACATTATATGTTTTAATACACACAAGAAACATTAATTAAATATTAAATTAAGAAATTTAAATTTCGATTTGTGCTACTGATTCTTAATTAAAATAATTAATTCAATTGACGACATATTTTATTACTATAAAATGTGTTTATATTGTTAAAGTAACAAATAAAATTAAATATCCTTCCAATTTACCTATTTAATAAATAGTTCGTTATTCTATGGAATAGTTATTTGCGTTGAAAATATATTTAAATAAGTATCTATGTAATTAATATAATTAATGAAAGCTCGTAAAGAGAGCCAAATATATGTGGCCTTTTAATTATTATGTGGCCTATTAGTATGCAGAATTTAATTTAAGAAGGAATAAATATTAAATGTCTTTAACATTAATTATTAAGATTCAGAACGAGTTCATTTTGATATTTATTAATAATTATGTCGACGGCCGCGCCGGTTATAGATATGGGCATCTGTCAAGCTGGCACGACAATCACATCATGTGACAATGCCGCTCTATAAAGATATACAAAATAAAGAACATTCAATTTTATTTATGATTGACTTTAAAATATATTTAAAATAATTACCTTTGTAGAATTATAATTTTGTGTAGTTATTACAGACAAACCGACTTGTTTATTTTTACTTAATAAATTTAATAAATCGAATATCTTGTTATTCTCTTTCTTTTAAACTAATATTGTGTTCTAATTGAGTATACTAGATGTTATTAATTACCTGGTAATAATTGTTCCCCTAATTTTTGTTTGTTGATTGTGTTTGTAGAAAATGAATACCAAAATCTATATTTTCGTTTATTCTATACAGCGCAACGAGAAACAGTGGGGATTGTAGTAACAACGACTTTATCAAAATACAGTTAATGTTGGCGAAATGTGAATTTAAAGGAATTTATTCCCAGAAAAAGAGTTATCAATATACGCTGGTTATGTAAGCCAAAGTACAAAGTAAAATACTTTTAGTAATTGAAGACACATTTTCTCTCACTTTTAGACTGCAGCAGGCATAGGTGACCAGAAATACTTGCAATAACAATTTTCTCAGTTATACTCTCTATAGTCTATCTACAGTCTCTTCTATAGTATCAGCTATTCGACACTCACAGTCACACAACTGACACAGGTGTGACTGTGATATAGATAGCCACCATATTTTCAACTCTATAGGTTTGTAATAAATTATAAAATATATCTACTACCAGTGCAGGGGCTTATTTATCTAATATGACTGATTCTCTTTGTTAAAAATATTTATTTTAACATTATGTTAAGTAACATCAGTTCATAGTTTTAGCAGCGTTCGCCAACTATCAATATCTTTAGTCGAAGTTTTGATACCTTGTGTTACATTATAGTAATTTTCATGGGATAGGGAAAATACAGCGCATACTACTTGCTGATAACGTACCTTAACTACGATGATGAATTATGAAATAATTGTTAAAATCAGTTCAAGTAGCTTTCGAATTTATCCATTACGAACAAATATACAAAAAGTCAAATATTAGGTCTTTACCTATGAAATTGCCGTTCTGCAGTACTGGCCATTTCAAATCAAAATAATTTTTGTTTGGCTAAGAATTCTAATTTCAAATTAATTTTATTTTAATAACATGGATTCTTTTTTCCAAAAGTAGTCATTTCTTTATTGATTAGTGTTACATTTTCATCGCATTTCAATCTTTTTCGTCATCATGGATACGTTAAAAATTCGAGTAATTATGGAATATGAGTACCGTCGTGGCAGCAACGCGGCACAAGCGGCACGCAACATCAACGACGTTTACGGAGCTAACACTACAAACCAACGCACCACCTGTTATTGGTTTGCTCGCTTCCGTTCTGGAAATTTCGACCTGAAAAATGAACCTCGCGGTCGTCCGAAGACTTTGGTCGACAATGACGAATTAAAGGCGGTTGTGGAAGCTGATGATACACAATCTACGGCTGAATTAGCAGCAGCTTTCGACGTTAGCGTCAAAACAATATTGGTCCATTTGCGTCAAATTGGCAAGGTAAAAAAGCTTGACAAATGGGTGCCCCACGAACTCAATGATCGCCAGCGCGAAGTACGCGTCGAGACGTGCCTTGCACTGCTCAACAGACACACAAATGAAGGAATTTTGAACCGCATTGTTACCTGCGATGAAAAATGGATTCTGTTTGATAACCGCAAGCGCTCAGCAAGTTGGTTGGATCCTGGTTCAGCACCTAAACAATGCCCTAAACGAAAACTTACCCCTAGAAAAGTGATGGTCACTGTATGGTGGTCTAGCGCCGGTGTGATTCATCACAGCTTCTTACCAAACGGGGTGAGCATTACTGCAGATGTGTACTGTGAAGAACTGAGCACAATGATGGAGAAGCTGGCGCATCTCCAACCAGCATTGGTCAATCGCTCGTCTCCGCTGCTCCTGCACGACAACGCGCGACCTCATACTGCACAGCAGACGGTCTCCAAGTTGCAAGAACTGGGGTTGGAAGCTCTCCGTCATCCGCCCTACTCACCAGACCTTGCGCCTACAGACTACTACTTTTTCCAGAATTTGGATAACTTCTTGGCGGGAAAAAAATTCAATACCCGAGAGGCAGTACAAAATGCCTTTGAAGAATTTGTTGCCTCCCGTCCAGCTGATTTCTTTAAGAAGGGCATCAATAAACTGCCACTGCGATGGCAAAGATGCATTGATTGCATGGGTGATTACTTCGATTAATACAAATAAAAAAATTCATGAAAAAAATTCGTTTAAATTTTTTCATACAAAACGGCAATTTCATAGGTAAAGACCTATTAATATTTATATTTTTATTTATATTACGGCTGCCTCGATTGCACTACTATGGTTCTACTACCTTAATCCGAGGTGGAGGGTGGTTGTGTCCATTATCTATAAAGACAAACTTATTATCAAGCGTACGAAGTTTAGCATGACACCGTGTTTTACCGCGATTTGAGCACGTCCACCTGACAGTAACAGACCCATGTCTTTTATCTTTCATTTCCGTGAATGTGTAGCCTCCGTAATAAACCATCTTCCCTCCGCGATTTGAAAGCACGTAAGTGACTGAAATGAGAGAAATACTGTTAAACAAACAATAATTATACATAAGAAACACTTACCTAACTTTTAAAATATGAATAAGGGCTTTTTTGTGTTAGTAGTCATTCTTTGTGTTTGGTGTGTGTAAGTAATCATCTTTTTTGTTCCAAGTTCTTTGTACAGACGCCAGCACATCAAGCTAACCCAATCTGTCAAATTTCCCCAATTAAAAGTGAACCTTATGCTTATGTGCTGAAGTTGAAATCTATAAAAGAAATTTGACAGATCGGCGAAGCTGGATGTGCTGGCGTCTGTACTTATTTGATGTGCTAACATCAACGCGCGTAAATTTTATTCGATACATCCTAAGTGGCTTGTGCCCTCGAAGCTTACCGAAGTGCGAATGTGGATCGAACATTTCGTTTTGAAATTACGAACATAAATACCCGAATTCATTTATCGAAATTCATTTTTTCCATTTTGATTTATAATTACAGCCCGATAAGCACGTGCACTCTGTCACGGAAAACTGCTTTCATTTGTTAAAATAATATCATCTTTTATGATTTCATTTATTTGACAAAGCGAATAATTCATTAAATCAAATAAGATACAAAAGACATGTCCAGTATGTAATGTAATATGTCAAAAAAATCTTTTTAACTGGGTTTTTGCTCTTTAGTGCTTGTAAAGAATTAATGTCTGCAAATATATAATCAATAGAAACATAGCTGTTGTATACCATTTTATTTGCGATAAACGTAAACAAATTTCGTTTGATTACACTTAAAGACGAATACAATTTAAAATTCTATTTATGATCTAAAAATGATATAAAGTTGACCTTCCTTATTTTGAGTCTCAAAATGGATGGTGGTGAGGGCACTGATCTTAGTAATCAAACAATAAAGCAAGAAGAAGTCCGTTTAATAATTTCGAAAATATATATGGCGTCGGCTAAATTCATATGTAGTACTGACGCCAGCACATCAAGCTATCCCAATCTGTCAAATTTCCCCAATTGAAAGCGAACCTTATGCTTTTGTGATAAAGGTGAAAATCTATAACAGAAATTTGGGTAAGCTGGATGTGCTGGCGTGTGTCCATTCATATTCATCTCTTAAAATATTTGTGCATAGTTGCCTCCGGATTAAGATGAAATCATCGGCAATACTTATAAAGTTTAGGTTCTTTTAAACTCTCTGTTCACAGACACAGCTCTATATAAAGCATACTGTAGGAACAAAGCCTGAAATAAAATATATTTGTTTTCCTAATCAATTCGATAGGTTAATAACATTATTTCTCGGATGAGTGTGAATATTATCAACATATAGAATTCTGTTGCCATATGTATGCATTTTTGCTGTGCATCTATTTTGTTTCGTGCGTCTCGAACAAGTCCATCGTACTTTTGCTATATCTCCTTGCCGATTGTCTCTCATTTCAGTGAAAGTATATCCATCGTAAAGAATCATCTTATTTCCTCTAGACGATAAAACAAACGTAGCTTCTGAAAAAAAGCATGTGTATAATGCTATGTTGGTAGTTGACATTTTGAACTTGTACCGTGCCTTTTGCCTAATAAGAACGGTTACCGTACTGCTGCCGACGTAACGTTAATTTATACACAGCCTATGTCTATACAAAGGGTGTGTATAAAGGTCTATACCTTTTCTCATTGTAACAAGGTTGAAAATAGCGTAAGATATAGGTTTGAACGTTCATGACTTTACATAGTTTGATTTCCTTTTTTGAAATCCGATTTTTTAAGACACCCCATGTTCTAAATCATGGTTGTTTATTAATTTAGTGTCTAACAGTTCCATAGTACAAATCTTATTCATAGAAAGAAGCGTATGTTATGTTCATAGATCAATAATATATACCTAAATTATCAATGCAATTCGCAAGTATTATTATCTTCAAATTGAGTTTGTCTCGAATTTTAAAGATGAAAGAAACTATTGACAATGATCATTGTTTTGAAACATCACACCGACATGAGCTACTTGCTTTATTATAATCATTATATAGTTTGACTGCCTCGTTGGTCTAGCGGTAGCGTGTTCACCAGCAGAGAACGAGGTCCTGGGATCAAATCCCGGGTCGGGCCAAAAAGTGATTTTGGGACATTTCTGTAAACAGAAAAAATTCTCAGCATCAGCCCGAAGTCTGGTAAAGCCGTCGGTCCTGTACCTGACCTCTTTCCGGTCGTGTCGCATAGGCGTCCCATCGGATCATGAGAGTGATGGAATACAAAGTGCTCCTGTGTTTGCGCACACACTTATATAATATGTCCCGCGCAGATGGCTAATCTCTGTTGAGACTGGCCGCCGTGGCCGAAATTCGGCTAGGAGGGCATTATTATTATTTAGTTTGGATGTCATTTTAGAAAGATTTGGACGTATTTTTGGATAGACGTAGGTAATAGGTATAAATTATCACATATGCCTTAGTGAGCTGCGCGGTGTTACCCGCGATAGTGGATTTACCAAACACCGCGCAGCTAGATTCCTTATAATTATTAAGATTATTAACTCATTTGAACAGCGTTTATCTGTAACTATCTCGTTAGCATACAAAATTAATGATCCAAGTCCGTTCACAAATACATTAAAAGAAAAAAATTGAATGGACTTCCTCTTTTAAGTCAATTAAAAGAAGGAGAATTTAAAATCATAAGGTAGAATGAAAAAGTATTTACATTAAATAATAATTTATTAACTTTGAATCTATGAATAATTTGGGTTTTTATTTCAAAACGCTAACGAATCAAACACAGCCGTGGTTCTCTAAACAAGGACTACTCTTTTTTTAATGACTGATATAATTTATTTGATCTTTAAATGGTGATTTTAGGAATATTTTGATAATAAATAACAGTTTATTAACTTCCCTTTAAATTTTAATGCCTAGTTCACAGTGCATGCCAAGCGTGGGGTTATATTATGGTACCGTTATATTTTTCAATCCACTTTCAATAGTACTATTTCAGTAATGAATTGCTAAAAGGACGTATAATTTTAATTTTTGAAGGACAACGCTCGCATTAGGGATATTAGTCCCTGTGTCGCGGTGTACTACAATCATATAATTGACGGAAACAAATTACATCCAGACTCAGAACAATTATTTAAAAACAAGATAAAAGTTAATTAAACGTAACGGTAACACATGACCTTACCCCAGGCGTAATTTATGAACTAGGGATTTAAAGACTCAGAACAACTATTTAAAAACAAGTTATAAGTTAATTAATAAACGTAACGGTAACACATGACCTTACGCCAGGCGTAATTTATGAACTAGGGATTTAAAGACTCAGAACAACTATTTAAAAACAAGTTAAAAGTTAATTAATAAACGTAACGGTAGCACATGACCTTACGCCAGGCGTAATTTATGAACTAGGGGTTGAAAGACTCAGAATGACTATTTAAAAACAAGTTATAAGTTAATTAATAAACGTAACGGTAACACATGACCTTACGCCTGGCGTAATTTATGAACTAGGGATTTAAAGACTCAGAACAACTATTTAAAAACAAGTTAAAAGTTAATTAATAAACGTAACGATAACACATGACCTTACGCCAGGCGTAATTTATGAACTAGGGATTTAAATGTAAAGCTCAGTTTAGCTTTACATTTAAATGTCTAGTTCGTGTTTTTTACGGGCTCAACCTATATTTTGATTATGCAATTTACTAATCAATACATGTTATTTATTGATTAGATATTCTTATATAATATTATGATAAGATTTTACGTTTCCTACCAGGTTTAGCGCCATGTCTCATGTGTCATCGATATATTTAAATTAACTTCTAACTCACACATGTACTAGCGATTTTATTATTAAGTTAATTTAATGATGCAATTTGCAAATACATAGAGATTATTTTACATTCTAATATGGATAGTAATATATGTGTATGTATATATGTTGACTTGGCTTTGTATTAAAGTCCCAGTGACGAATTTGCACAGGGTGTAAGAAGCATACTAGTAATACACAGCGACTCACAAAGAGTGAATATTTTTAATTGTTCATTGCCGGAATTCATGCGGGTCGATTTTCTTAGTAATAATTAATAATAATCATAATATCACATTGGGTGTAAACCTGTTAAGATAGTGTTAAGTTGTTTAAATAAATACATTGTAATGATGTAGATTGAGACCGTTATGTTTTAATTAACTTTTAACCCATATTTAGGCTCTAGCTATATTTTATTTTATGATATAATTCAGATACTAATTAAAAGAGGTTATTCTAACTTTTAATAAGAATTATAATAACTTTATGATAGAACTAATAATACATACAGTTGACTAGGCCTTTATTTGAAGTCCATATTTCACATTTTACATTATTAAAACGTGAAATATACCATATATTTATGCGAATTATTTTATTTAATTTTTAAAATACACATATTTTAGTATTTTTTAAGTTAAATCTTTGGGCGAGTTTAAGTGGAGGAGGAAACGTAAGTAAACCGTCACGATGGATATTTACTAATTAACGGAAATTAAAAATATATTTTAAGAAGTAACACTATACTTGACATTGCCGTAAATTAAAATGTGTATTTTACGTTTAGCATGAGGCGTTGCGTCATGGTCATGGTCATGTCTCAGCGTTACGTCATTTATTTACTCACGAATGACGCTCGACGTGATACTTACCACTTTGCGTCTGCGAGTTGCAATGTGGGTTCTATTTACTGAGCAACAAGAACTAAATTTCTCTGACACAGAATCGCGACGCAGTTTGCATCTCGTTCGAAACGATTTTCATCTTAATGCTTATATAGTTGACTGACTTTTATTTTGACTCCGCTGAGAGGTTTCTTAATACCGCCCTGTTTTAGTAATATAGGCTATAATAATTTTAAAGCAAAGAATGAACATACGATTGTGGTGCCGCCGGGTCGGATGCCGCCTGGCATCGATAGAAACACTTTCGCGTATTCTAAATGCCGCCTAGCTTTATACTTAGGTAACTCTTGGCGTAAAATACTTTATTACATTGTAAACCCTATATACAATTATTTTGATTTGGCGATAAAATACCAAATCCAAATGAATCTAGATAACATATACCTAGTTTACGAGATCGGCGTGTTAGTTTCAACGTATCTAAATATTAAAGCAAACTTTAATTATTTCATAGATTACATGAGCAGGAATAAATATGCCTCTAGTTTATTATGGCAACAATAAAAGTAAGATTCCGTAAACAGCAGACCACTACACGTTTTTTCAACTATAGCTTTGTATGCATTGTATTGAAATTGCGACGACACTGTTGCTTCCCGTTGCATCCTGCAGCTGTCGCATTACTAGTCCCCAAACAGTTTTGTGATCGCCCATGTAATAAAATATCTATCGCAGATATTAGAGACAGCACGGTAGTCTCCCTAATAAAGTACATACTCTAATAATGGGTAGATTAACTTGGAGCTAGTATGAGCGACAATTTTATAATACTAACGATTTTTTAAAACTGAACATAACATATTATAGATTCAAAATATAATAATATAATTTAATTAATATAATGTGAAATATAATTAGATACCTAAATTATTAATGCTGATTTTATAATATTAGAACATTTGAACTATTTTATTGTATATATATTTTAATTTTGTTTTTTTTTTATTTGTGCTGTTTGACTATATTATGGATACCTATTTTATGATGACATTTTAAGTCATTCATTCATAAGGATTTTATTATTGTTGTATTTCTTGACCACCAATCATTAATTGTCACCAATTGTTATGATTAATTATAAGATTATGCACCTGGGCAAATGCAATGATGCTTAAAATTAGAATTAATATTAATCCAATATTTTTGCCCGAAATATGTATATATGTCGAATATAGTGAGACTATACTACAATGCGCCCATCAACTATGTAACCTTTATTTTGGCAAATAAATATTTTCATCTCATTTCATATTTAGGGCGCTCTATGTTACATGACTCAAATATTACGGACGTCATGATATTTACTTTAGCAAGTTTACTATCCCTTATAAAGTATACTAGTAACAGGCTGGTTTAAATCAATAACGCCGGACTTCTCGTCTCATCTTATTTAAAGGGACGTTCACGGTTTGCAGGCTGGCACTATAACTCCATATTCAATGAAGAAAACATTCACTGTGGGGAATATGGAGTCATAGTGACTGCATACGGTTGCTACAGTCAGCACGTGTCGCCTGCGGTAGGTATATCGCTGCCGCCGTCTTCGGAATCATACATAAAAAAACATTTAAAATTTAAAAAAGTCTAAGCTATCTGTTTCATGATTATGCACATTGTAACAAGAGACTATTTTATTTTGTACGGTAATCAACTTAGCTTTACATCCCATATTTATGCAAAGCCATCTGTCTTTCTCATGCGTCTTCCTCCTTGAATCATTTTTCTTGTAAAACTTATATCCATCAAGCATTATGTTGATGTTGCCTCTTTTTGAATGCACGAACTTAGGTCTCATACCTGTAAGATTATACAAATACGTTAGAAGTTGATCGAATGCTACCGCATTTGTAGACGCATCATGTGCACCTGGGTAGCGCTGAACGGTAGCAACATATAAATGAGGCATAGCGTTGCTATCTTTCGCTCAATAACAGCCTGAATGAGGAAGCACGTTCACCTTACATACACTTCAAGTAATAAATAGCAACATTATTAATATTGTGATTCTAGGTTTGAGTTCGCCCGAGCTTCACATTGAACCGTGTCGCGGGCGTCATATCAAGCTGTCGCGGGCGTCGTAGGCCGCGCGAGGTTCACATTGAGCTGTCGCGGGCGTCATATCGAACTGTCACGGGCGTAATATCGAATTGTCGTGGGCGTCATATCGAACTGTCGTGGGCGTCATATCGAGCTGTTGCGGGCGTCAGAGGTCCCGTGAGCTTCACATCTAGCGGTCGCGGGCGTCATAGGCAACAGCGACAGCTTACTACTAGGTGAGCCGTATGCTTTTTTGCACACTTGCTAGTAGGTACATAAAAAATACGTTTATTTAGTTAATTAAGAATACTGTGTATAAATAAGATGTAAAAGGAAAACATATCGAGAAACATTTAAACAATAATCTGAAACACTGAAGAAGTCGAAATTATCAATTCTCACTGGACATTGACATGCCATTATATACATAAGAATAAGTAATAAACTTATTAAAAATTCTAAATGAACTGTGTAATAACATACCTAAATAAAAACTGGAGTAAATAAAAGGAGTAAAAATACCTAATACAATTTATTTGTACTAAAACTTAATTGGCTTTGATTGTTATTTAAAATTAGGGAATTACTAACTAGTTTTGCCATAAATAAACAAAACTATTCCAAATAAATTTTGTTATTCGAAATATTCTTTGTAATACCTTTTTAGTGTCCAACTAGTCAATTGAAAAATATTCTTAAAGAAATTCTGGCAAACCGGAATATTAACTCCGTCACTGTTTGGTGAAAAGAATCGGCCTGTACAAGATCTTCTAGGTGTAATAGCAGCTGCGGTCCTACGATGTATATTATAAATTCTAACATATCGAGAGAGAAAACATTTTTGTGACTCGTGATTTGTATTATTGTAAAATTCTTTAAACAAAACCCTCAACCTCTCCATATCAACTTTCTCGTGGCATTTATTTTTGCAGCCGCATATTATTGAACGAAATCTTCTGGCTGGTACGAGTTGTCCCAAACAATTGACGTATTCTTGGCCCTGAAGTCGTTTCTTAAGTAATTTAAATTTCCTCTGCCGTCGGTGGTTCTTAATTTTCCCTTTACTTTCAACGTCTTCTGGAGTATGTCTATTCTTATCACGGGACGTAGATAATGGGTCCACAAACGTATAAATCGAAGACAGTTCACACAATTTCACTGTAGTTGAATCTGAAATATAAATGAATAAAGTAGGTTATCCTTACCGGAAATGAGACTCTTTAAATAGCAAATTTACAGCACACAACGCTTAGAAAATAGAAGATTCGGCCCAGAATTCAACCTAGAAGAAGTATAAGAACATATGGCCTTGCTGCAACGTGAGCCAAATTTCGGCGCTGTGGGACGTATTTTATGCTTCTTATAGACACAATAAATGAATTAGTGTTACATACTACCAATTCTTCTCTTCTTTGCTTTCTTCTTTCTTTTAAAAAGACGTCACATTGTAGAATTACATCGCGAGGCACTTATCTAACATAAACATACAATTCACGGAAACTGAGCTTACTAAGCTCAGAACAAGTTCATAGTATATTGGCCACATAAATAGTTGATCTGTGTGTATGCCTTCAAATACTCGTATAACCGACCCAACATACTCTTTCTACGACTTTCACCAGCTATGAAACTTGTTGGAGTAAGTCGTAAAACCGGCTGATGCAATGTCACATCATGTTTGAGTGCCTTGGTATTCTCTTCATCGCTATCTCTAGGAATTTTGTTGTATCTTGGTGTGCTGAACTGGGCGAAGTAGTTCTTCACTGCGGAGTAAAGACTATTGTTGTATAAGCATCAAGTCTGGCCTCACATCGAGTACTACCATCACTCTAAGTGGGCAACACCTAGGGGGTTTCTAAACTGCAGTCCAGTCCAAAGACGAGTTGTGAGGATTGTCGGTGCTCCTTAGGTTACAATTTAGACCCTACGTGCTCCGTAGCCTGGTGCAGGTTCTAACGCCTGTACAATGGGCTGTGCTCGCAAGAAGTGTGTGATTTATTAGTGACTTGCTTCCAACGCAATTCACAACATCGACTGAGAGATTATCTATAAATCCTAAAATTTATATGTATGTATGTATATATTTAATCGTAAGAAATGTTTCAAGCACTTGTGATAAATAGTACTTTAAAGCAGTTTAAAAATATATGTCTAGTTTGGATGCGTATTATCGATTATGGTAATGCATTTTACTGACTTACTAAACTTGGAATAAACTTTGTAGAATGGGCGGGTGTTTTTTTATTATATTCAAGTTTTCCGATGAACAATTCGTGTGTTACGGAAGATTTATAATTTTTCCGTGAATCATGGGTTTCGATTTTGATGGCGTTTAATAATCTCAAAGAAAAAAATGCTAAACTGCAATTTTATTAGCAATCTTATTTAATGAATTTATAAGAACATTATTTTACTTTTGTTGTTTTATATCTTCTATTTCTTCGTTCCGTACCGACAATCTGATTAGCTTCCTTACTTTTGGAAAATCCCAATAGTGTGCCACCACTTATTTGAAATATTCTTAGAAAAAAGTTCTTGCATACAGAAATATCTTCACCATTACTGTTAGGTAAAATATAACGTCGGGTGCATGTTCTTTTGGATATAGCAGCAAGGGTGCGCTTGCGTCGTATTTTTTCAACTTTTATAAAATCTGAGAGATATTGTTTACGCAAAGTGTAGTTTAGTATGCTATAATAATTGTCAAATAATATGTTTTGACTATCAATATCTACCTTTTCATGGCATTTATTTTTACAAATGCAAGTTACTGGACGAAATAGTTTTGCTGGTATGACTTTTCCAGAGCTGCTTACATATTCTTCTCCTTTTAATCTTTTTAGTTTGCGCGTTCTTCTGATGTACAGACCTTCTCTCTTTTTCCGTTTCTTAGGTAGTTTAACAATAACATCTTCTTCATCGAGAGTAAACTCTTTTAAGATGTTGTCGTTAGAATTGGTCTCAGTTATGTAAACGGCTGCAGACGATGGTATTCCTGAGCAACCTGAAATGGCAAATCCATTATCAACAAAGGACGTTGAATAAACCATACAAAATTGGGAAATGCACTTAATAATAGAATATGGTAAATAAAGGGTAAATCTTTAAAAAAATTATGTAACAGAGGTTTTTATGAAAGTTGTTTTAATAAAGAAACCTTATTGAAATGATTTGTGATTTTATGATTAATAAGGTGTTTATAGCCATCTTCACCGTCTCGATCGTAACTGGAATCGAAGTAAGCGGGTGACGACCTCAGTTCAGTGGTTTCACTTAAGAGTGCGAGTTTTGAAGGGTGCGGCCGGATGAGACGGTGCCTGTTGTCGCTCTCGGGTGTACTCCTCAAATAACAATCTGTTCAACTCCAATTCGATTCGATTATTCAATTTTAAAGCTTTTTTAAGATTAAATTAATGTAATTTCCAGGGACATAATTCACACACGGCCATCTGATCCCAAACTAAGCAGAGCTTGTACTATGGAAAACAGATAACTGATATATTACATACATATTCCATACAAATGCGGTTGTTAGCGAACAAAAAAATTGTAATCTGTTTTTGTTCCAATAAAATATTTGTATTTGTATTATATACTAATTTTCTTTTCTAAATACATACTTATATAAATAATAACACTCAGACTAAGCACAAACAGACATGTTCATGCACATAAATAACTGTCTTGGGTGGGAATCGAACCCACGACCTGCGGTATGAAAGACAAGTATCTACCATCCAAGCCAAACGGCCTGTCAAGCTCTTCGTCGACTTGAAGTGTGGAAGTTTGGAATTATATTAATTTAATACTAAAAGGCTTAAGTGAGCGAGGGAGAGAGGGAGACCTTGCCTATATAGTGCGATGAAGTAGTAAATAAAACCGGCCAAGTGCGAGTCGGACTCACCCATGAAGGGTTCCGTAGAAACAAGTATTTCAGTTGATTACATCTTTCATTTAATCAATTACGGTTTACGATTTATGACGTATTAAAACTACTTACTAGATCTCGTTCAAACCAATTTTCGTTGTTAGTTTGCATGGTAATGTACATCATATATTTTTTTAATTTTATAATTCTCTTATTTTATAAGTTACAGGGGGGGGAGGACACTCACTTTACCACTTTGGAAGTGTCTCTCGCGCAAACTATTCAGTTTAGAACTAAATTATATTAGAAACCTCAATATCATTTTTGAAGACCTATCTATAGATACCCCACATGTATGGGTACGATGCAAAAAACATTTTTGAGTTTCAGTTCTATGTATGGGGACCCCCCAAAATTATTGATCTTTTTCTATTTTTGTGTAAAAATCTTAATGCAACCGCATTAAGATTTTCACACAAAAACAGGATACATCTATTTACCAAGTTTCAACAGTACAGCTCTTATAGTTTCGGCAAAAAGTGGCTGTGATATACGCACGGACAGACAGACAGACATGACGAATCTATAAGGGTTCCGTTTTTTGCCATTAGGCTACGGAACCCTAAAAAGTATGTTTCTCAAGTTAAGCATGCGTGTGTGTGTATAAGGTATGTATTTAAGTGAGTACTCTTATAATATTTTCAGTCTCAGCGTAGTCCAGTATAGCTGTTTTAGTTTTTATAGATACTGCTATTTAGCACCTCGATTTACACATAGGATTTATATTTAAAATGTTATTTGACTTATTGTAAATAAAATAGCTAAGAAAATAATAGGGCCGTTTGGCCAAACCACTACTGACACGGACAGAAAAACAAACAGTATTTTTAGAGCGAACAGAATTTGGAGGGTTCAAAGGAAATCAGGGAGTGAGCGTTTAGCGATGAATAATTCGTGTATTACGGAAGATTTATAATTTTTCCGTGATTCATGGGTTTCGCTTTTGATGGCGTTCAAAAATCTCAAAGAAAAACATGCTCCACTGTTATTTTATTAGCAATCTTATTGAATGAGTTATTAATAATAAAAACAATAAACAAACTTATAATTATTTTTTCTTTTGTTGTTATACATCTTCTGCTTCTTCGTTCCGTACCGATAATCTGATTAGTTTCCTTACTTTTCGAGAATACTTATGCTATCCTAAGTATGCTTTCACTTATTTGAAATATTCTTAGAAAAAAGTTCTTGCATACAGAAATATTTTCACCATTACTGTTAGGTAAAATATAACGTCGGGTGCATGTTCTTTTGGATATAGCAGCACGGGTGCGCTTGCGACGTATTTTTTCAACTTTTATAAAATCTGAGAGATATTGCTTTCGCAAAGTGTAGTTTAGTATGCTATAATAATTGTCAAATAATATGTTTTGACTATCAATATCCACCTTTTCATGGCATTTATTTTTACAAATGCAAGTTACTGGACGAAATAATTTTGCTGGTACGACTTTTCCGGAGCTGGTTACATATTCTTCTCCTTTTAATCTTTTTACTTTGCGTGTTCTACTGGTGTAGAGACCTTCTTTCTTTTTCCGTTTCTTAGGTAGTTCAACAATAGCATCTTCTGCATCGAGAGTAAACTCTTTTAAGATGTTGTCGTTAGAATTAGTCACAGTTATGTAAACAGCTGCAGAGGATGGCATTCTTGAACAATCTGAAATGGCAAATCCATTACCAACAAAGGAGCATTTTGAATAAACCATACAAAATTGGGAAATACACTTAATACATAGTATTTAATAGAATATGGCAAATAAAGGATAAATTATGTAACAGAAATTTATATTTAAGTTTTTAAAATAAATAAAACCATATTGAAATGTATTTTGATTTTATGATTAGAACGTTGGAGTGGAGCCAAATCGAACGCCACGTAATCGAATGTCTAAAACATTCGATTACGTGGCGTTCGATTTGGCAGGCGCATCCGGAAGTTTGTAGAAATATTTATTTTATACTAAAAGGATTAACCTCCTTGCCACTATAGTGCGATGACGTAGTAAAAAAATATGTTTCTAAGTTAGGCATGCGTATGGTCATCAGTCGTTCTGTGTATGATAAAATTATCAATCGTCAACAGTTTGACCTTACAACGATGAGACATTCGTTTGGAGCAAGCCCATTTTTCTTTGATGTCACTTAGTCTTCTATTATCTTTTATTCGATAAAAATGGTGACCTTCATGCACTAACATTCGATTACCTCGGCGTGACGCTACAAATACAGCAGGACCTGAAAAGAAAAGATTCTTGACGAAAACTTCATTTAGGATATAACGAAATCATTGTGAATGTACTGTCGACGTATGTCAGTCGATATACTTGCTTTACACAAACACCAGCACACGTACTGCTACACTGCAAGAGTGTTGCTTACCAACGGGCAAAGTCCCTGTATGATTCGAAGACACTGCAGGAGGCCCTCAAGCCAGGCTTTCGTGGTCTCCTGGACTTCAGGGTGGAACTAAAATGGTTCGAGTAGCCAAACAAGTATCACGCACAAAGGCCCAATTAGGAGGCTAAGTGCGGAAACCTATCGGCCAACTAACTAACTGTGCTTGCTTTACGAAAATTGCTATTACTATCTTCATAATAAAGCGTTATAAGGTCAAGGCCGACCGAAGCAGCATTAATTTCATCATCATCATCATGACATCAACCGGAAGACGTCCACAGCTGGACAAAGGCCTCCCCAAAGATCTCCAGCATCAACTTTACAGTAGCTAATACTACTTTTTATTTTATTGTATTAACCGTAAGTGCAAAAAGAAGTATTTCTCAATATTGACAGATAATATATCACAGTTATCAAAGTCAAGATAGTACTAAAAAAAGTATTAAATTCGGTATTTTTACATTGAGCCCTTTCACAAAGCTTTTGTACTGGACTTGGCACAAAATTGGTAATCGGGCTTACTAGTAAGTAGAAAAGTATTAGGTCTTTACCTATGAAATTGCCGTTCTGCAGTACTGGCCATTTCAAATCAAAATAATTTTTGTTTGGCTAAGAATTCTAATTTCAAATTAATTTTATTTTAAAAACATGGATTCTTTTTTCCAAAAGTAGTCATTTCTTTATTGATTAGTGTTACATTTTCATCGCATTTCAATCTTTTTCGTCATCATGGATACGTTAAAAATTCGAGTAATTATGGAATATGAGTACCGTCGTGGCAGCAACGCGGCACAAGCGGCACGCAACATCAACGACGTTTACGGAGCTAACACTACAAACCAACGCACCACCTGTTATTGGTTTGCTCGCTTCCGTTCTGGAAATTTCGACCTGAAAAATGAACCTCGCGGTCGTCCGAAGACTTTGGTCGACAATGACGAATTAAAGGCGGTTGTGGAAGCTGATGATACACAATCTACGGCTGAATTAGCAGCAGCTTTCGACGTTAGCGTCAAAACAATATTGGTCCATTTGCGTCAAATTGGCAAGGTAAAAAAGCTTGACAAATGGGTGCCCCACGAACTCAATGATCGCCAGCGCGAAGTACGCGTCGAGACGTGCCTTGCACTGCTCAACAGACACACAAATGAAGGAATTTTGAACCGCATTGTTACCTGCGATGAAAAATGGATTCTGTTTGATAACCGCAAGCGCTCAGCAAGTTGGTTGGATTGAACCAGGATCCAACCAACTTGCTGAGCACCTAAACAATGCCCTAAACGAAAACTTACCCCTAGAAAAGTGATGGTCACTGTTTGGTGGTCTAGCGCCGGTGTGATTTATCACAGCTTCTTACCAAACGGGGTGAGCATTACCGCAGATGTGTACTGTGAAGAACTGAGCACAATGATGGAGAAGCTGGCGCATCTCCAACCAGCATTGGTCAATCGCTCGTCTCCGCTGCTCCTGCACGACAACGCGCGACCTCATACTGCACAGCAGACGGTCTCCAAGTTGCAAGAACTGGGGTTGGAAGCTCTCCGTCATCCGCCCTACTCACCAGACCTTGCGCCTACAGACTACTACTTTTTCCAGAATTTGGATAACTTCTTGGCGGGAAAAAAATTCAATACCCGAGAGGCAGTACAAAATGCCTTTGAAGAATTTGTTGCCTCCCGTCCAGCTGATTTCTTTAAGAAGGGCATCAATAAACTGCCACTGCGATGGCAAAGATGCATTGATTGCATGGGTGATTACTTCGATTAATACAAATAAAAAAATTCATGAAAAAAATTCGTTTAAATTTTTTCATACAAAACGGCAATTTCATAGGTAAAGACCTATTATTTATGTCACATAATAAATAATATAATAATTTAACCGATAGAAAATAACTGGTTGTAGCGCAATACTTTATTAACTTAAGCGGTTATGTTCTTTCGTATGTTTTATTTAGAAAGAGGCATATGGACATTTTTCATGAAATTATTCTGTATCATCTCATCTATCTATCTTATTAAGTGATATATCAGGTTATCAGCATTTAGCTCCTTCATCAATGTTTTGAAGACTTACTCACACACCAATAAAAAATCTATTAATGCCTTTCAAATTAAACAAATTATAACACAACTAATAATGCTAATGGGACTACATTAGCATTATATATTAGTTGGGTTATAATTTGTTTAATTTGAAACATTTTTTCAATGTGCATATTTAAATTTTATTCTAAAATAAAACTACTGTTTATTAAATTTTTGCTTTATTAGACATATTCTAAATTTTACCCTCATAATAAATTTACATATTATTGTATTTTTGCCTTTTTAGACATATTCCTAATTTTATGGCGAGAATAAAACGAAATCTGTCGATGGTTTAAATTACTTACTTACTTATCGTATGGGCAGTGGTTACCCTGGTGTCAGAGTTGTTGAAGCCGCCCAGTAGGTCTCTGGCGAGGCTTAACGACTGTTGCCGAACGGCTACAACTACGACCAATAGCTTAACATCTCCTCCGAAGCACGGAGACGCTCCGAAATTAAAACACTTTAGCGGTCACCCATCTATGGACTGACCGCGAGCCTAGTTGCTTAACTTCGTCAATCCCTTCGCACCGGAGAGTGCATCTAGCTATGAGCGCCTTTAATATTATTTTTAGAATAAAATTAATACTGTATGCTGTAGATTAAATTAATGAAAGAAAATGTAGAGATCTGAATTATTCTTTGTAAGGCGGAGCGGAGGTAAGCTTTGGTTTTTGAAATACATATAACAATAGCGTTAGTACACCTTACAGAAAACATATGAAATAAGGTACTATTTTTAATTCTTATCTTTTTTCATGATTATGTTCGTTATAAATAGCAACAATCTTGTTATCGACTATATGAAGACATGCTTTGCAGTATCTATTTTTTGTACAGCACCATCGTTTCTTGTCCGTCTTATAGTTACCCGGTTTCATGTAAAACGTATATTCTCCAACTCTTATATGGGTACTCCCTTTCTTTGTTTTTATTAACGTCACTGGAACAAAAATAATAAAAGTATTTGTATTGACAATGTCACGTAAATGGATACAGTTCAGTTCAGAAACTAATAATATTTTTTAGTATTAAAAAGGTGTTTCCAAATTCGTATTTACAACACCAATGTGGCTTTGAGTGCAGAAGAAATAAAACATATTTTTATTATAATAATAAAATATACACACGCACTTCGCATAAAATAATATCTTAAACATCACGTGACGTATGTTTAGGAGAATTAGGTAGCACATTTTTTAAGGAATAAAGGAATAAAATCATGCTTGTTTTCTATCACATGACCAAAAGATAATATTTTATTATTTTGTTATAGCTGAATGTATTTAAGATATACAAACAAAAGCTTTGGTAAAAACATGTGTCGACCAAAACATTTTTTTTAATATTTTGGGACAACTGACGCAATGCCAGTTAATTCCAAACAAGGCAAGCCTTGTACACACGGCTACAACAATAAGCTGTACAGGTCTAATATAAGCTGACCTCTCATTGTATGGACATCCTATACAACGCGGGATCAGCTTATAATGGAATTTTATCGCTTGATATGTAGCCGTGTGTACTACCAGACAACTGATAAACATACTTATATATTTTTAAATACGTACATTTTATAGCTAGATTACACACAGACATATCAATTACTGTGCTCATCATATGAAGATGTGTTCTGGTTGGGGATTGAACGCAGGACCTCTAACTTAGCAGGTTTTCTAACCTCTAAACCAGCTAGTATTATCAAGGCTATGTATGGCCATTGTAGTAGGTAAACATGCTTATATAGCCCTTAGTATTTATATAATAAAATAAATAAAAAAAAACAAAAAAAGCCTTTTATTTCACATAGTTTTTTTTTACATTTACATAGTTTGAAGATACTTATTTAACTAATAGTGATATCTGCAGGAACCCCATATTGGGTGAAGGCCTCCTCCAAAGATGCCCACTTGTCTCTGTCCTGTGCGGTCTGCTTCCAGTTTGGGCCGGCTGTCCTTGCAATTTCATTCAGTATTTATTATTTAATTTACGAAGAAAATATCCAATGGGGAAAATGTGCATGTCTTAAATAAGACAAGGAAAATATTTGGCTATTAAATACCTATACTTTATTTAACATTAAGTATTTTTTCTAGGGTGACAGTGTACATTATTTATCCTAACTATCTCATTCTCTATGGTGTATATCTGTGCTTTGCAGCCTCTGAAGCAGTGACTGGAGCAGACCCATCTGACTTTTACCCCGTGGGAAGATTTTCGGGTAAAAAGATAATCATCAACTTTCAACATTGTACGTCCAGTAGTGCTTGACTCGATGAATTCACATGCCAAATCTATAAAACAATTGATAGTTTTAAAACTTGGCACTGTACATAAAGATTATAATTTGGTCAACAACAATATATATATGACACGAAGTGACTATTATTGTTATGACATTATAACAGATAGTCACTTCGTGTCAAACAATGATATCAACATATTGAAATTACCCAGTACAATTTGTTTATTACTTCTGGAAAGTAAAACAAAGTTATTAAAAGAGTTTGTTTACAAAGATTCTAAATGGAACGTGGTGGAAGTAACGCAAACATAATAATATAATATCCTGGGACATTATTCACACACGGTCATCTGATCCCAAACCAAGCAGAGCTTGTACTATGGAAATCAGATAACTCATATATAATATTATATGTACTAATTTTCTTTTATAAATACATACTTAAATAGATAATTACACCCAGACTCAGGCCAAACAGACACGTTCATGCACACAAATATCTGTCCTGGGTGGGAATCGAACCCACGACTTGCGGCGTGAAAGGCAAGCATTTACCAACCACGTAAACTGGCCCGTCAGCAAACATATGTGACGTCTGAGAGATGATATGGAGACCAGTATATGTTCCAAATTAATCAACGTATTACAGTATCGCTATGTTTATCTATATGTTATGTAAAATTAATGAAATTTCATACAAAAACATTATAGTACAATAAATTGCTAATATAAAATTCTTATTTATTTACACAAATAGTAACCCGGGACACGAAGTGGTGGGGCGTCTGTTTTAACCGCTGCGTCACACGTGCAGTCTAATTAAGTTGTTTATCTAATAACAGAATTTAACATTGCAAATCTTTTTTATTTCCATACTGACGGACACAAAGTACACCCAGAATCAGAATAACACCTTGAATGGTTGTTCTGAGTCTGGGTGTACTTTGCAATGTATGTAAAGTACTCCACAAAAAGGTGAGCGGGCGTAGTCTTAAAAAAAAAACAAATGATAATATAAAATTCTTACCCACTCGTATATTAAATGAAATAAAAAGGTTTTTATTAATAAATAAAATACTGTTTATTTTACACAAGTATAGGACATTTTACATAAAAACAATTAATATAATTTACAATGGGCAATCTTATTGCGTTAAGAGATTTCTTGCAGAGAACCTTTGAATAGATAGGAACTGAATTTAAGTACATAATTCCGGTAACGGTGCAGCAAAATAACAAGTATATAAAATTAAAAATATTTCAAAAAAATATTATTATACATTCACATAATTATATGTAATTAATTATTTATCGTATGGGCAGTGGTGACCCTAGTGTCAGAGCTAATTAACCGGACTCGTAAGTCTCTCAAATGGCTTAACAAAAGGAATCATAAGTCATGATTACAAAAGACAAAAAAGGAAAGTAAAAGGAAATTATGATTATAAGTATCGACTTAATAAAGATTTATTGATAAGCTATGTTAGGTTCCTGTGTATGGTCAATCGGATGCGTTGTCAACCACTTATAATGAGGTCGAGCCAAAAAGTTTTTTTTACATGACAATCACAGATAGCCTTGCTGGCTTTCACCGCACTTTCGTTCCAAAAAGGGTTAAAATGATTTTTTTCTAGCTATAATAACAACCAGCAGTGGCCTGGAGTCTGGACGTTGGAGGCGGTCCTTAGCTTGATCTTCCTTAGTCGTATCGGATATTTTGACTGCACGTGTGGCGCAGCGGCTAAGACAGTCGCCTCACCGCTACGTGTCGCGGGTTCGAGTCCCGCGCCGGACAACTATTTGTGTGACCCATAAATAGTTGTTCTGAGTCTGGATGAAATTTATGTCCGTCTATTATATGTTTGTAAAGTACCCCGCGACACAGGGATTAGATTCCCTGGTACGGGGGAAGTCTTTAAAAAAAATCAATGATTATGCTCATAGTTCCTGCATACTATTTTATCTTCAATTGTGATCAATTTCGCCTTGCATCCTTTTGGATGATGTGTGGAACAAGCCCATATTGTCCTGCTATGTTGGATACCCTTTATAAAATACGCATAATCGCCCTGTCTGATCAATGGCTTCCCTTTTCTTGACGTTGTTATTATGTAACCTGAAATTATAAAGGGTGGCTGAAAAGCTTAAAATCTTTTTATGGTTATGATTTTATAGTATTCTGCTCTGTCTATCTGTGTGATCCTAATCTTGCCTGATGGCAATAAATATCAGAGCCTAAACAGACAGTTCAAATGCATTAATACAATGGTTGGCTTCAGCTATCTAAAGACACTAACGACTTTAGGATAACTGATTAATGCAGGTCCACAGGTACGCGGAGAGCATGCGAGTGTATGATTGCGGAGGAAATTTAAACGCTCCACCAGTGACCAAACTCATGGAAATAAGTACACTCAGCAAGTTCACTAGAAGGATTTTGAAGAAATAAAAGATTTTCTATATAATATAGCCCAGTTATTACATCCAAACTACGGAGCGTTTTACTAACAGTTCCATAGAACATGTGTCGGAGAATAAAACACTTCATAGTCAGTGATTATGTATATTCTTAATATTCACAATTGTATCACCAAAAGTGACCACTGCTGCTGTACATTTCTTGTTATGATGCGTAGAACAACTCCACCAATATTTGCCTCCAAAAGTTCTTTTTTTGAAGAACTTATAACCTTCACAAACAATCAGCTGTCGCCCTTTTTGAGATTGAATGAAATATACTGCAAAACATAAGGTCGATATTAATGAGACGGGGTCAGGCTGGAGCAATCGCGTATATTTGAGCTAACAAGAACATTGTGGTCTCTATACTTACAATAGACCATATGAACGAAAGCGATGGTACGAAGGCCGGCTGCAGCGTTAGCCATTGTTTGTGTAAACCTTCCATAATGAGATTTGTCAATGTGGTGGTCAATGGCAGTTCAAAATATTTTCTTTGAATTTACTGATAGTTTGATTGCCTTTGACACTTATAATCATACTTACGCTACTATACTTATATTTGCTATAATATTGAAATTTCGAACTAATTGAAACTTGCTTCACAACGGAACAGCTTCCAATCCATGTCATATTACTATAATTGAGAAAGGCACTCTTTTCTTTGTTTCTTACCTTTTCTGATACTAACAACCCGTCTTCGCTTCACACTGGTAACAGATATATACTTACAATACAAATATGTCAAAAATTTCATTGCGCTAGCTCCCACTCGGCTGTTTATTCCGGCGGGTTTTTTGAATTTAACGTTTTTAGATAAACAGACAGACGTAGCGAGTGGACTTTGTTTTTTTTATTAACTCACTTTAATATGTGTAGATAGATCAAGAAGAATATAAGCTTCTATTTGGAAATAATACAGAACGTACTCCAAAAGCGTCAATGTATGTATATTTTTCAATTTTTTCTGTATCACTCTAACTAAAACATAAAGAACACAGGATCTATCATATTTGGAAGGGCGAATCTGGATATAATTATCCTTAAGCAAAATGTCAGAAATAGTTAAAAAAAAAGATTTATACTAATGATCATGTATTTCGTTACTTTTAATAATTTCGTCGTCGAAAGTATAAAGTTTGGCTTTACAACCTTTGACACAATGAGTAGAACAACGCCATATACATCTCCTTCCTATTCTTCGGTTTACACAAAATGTATAATTCCCAGATCGTATTAAAGGACGTCCTTGACGTGAAGTAATAAAAGTGAATCCTGCAATTTATAAATGTTTATTAATACACCTTGTTTCACAGATTAGCTTCATACAGCCCCCACCCCCAGTGTTGACGTTGTATTTAAATGAAAGAAACACCAGCATTCTGATAGATTCCTCTTCGCAATATCACTTTACTGGATTCAGATTTTTAACTGGTCTTAGTGATACTATAAATTTCGTAATTTCTGATAGAGATTCTAGCAAAATCTGACACAAATAATATCAAATCCAACAGGATTAGATTTATGTTTCAAGTCCGCTTTATGTTAGTTAACTGTATGTTAAATAACATTAATCGCTCTTGCGCTCTACGGCTAGTTCGTTAGGTGTAGGACCTCCACCTCAATAGAATACACCCCAGGTTAATACCGGAGTGTGTGTAAGGTAACTAAAACTCAATAAATTTATAAAACAAATTTAATTATTTAAAGTAGGTACTCGTAGGCTTTATGTTAATTTTAAGGCTAATTATCTGAATATCAAATCCAACAGGATTAGATTTTTGTTTCAAGAGCGCTTTATGTTAGTTAACTGTATGTTAAAATAACATAAATCGCTCTTGCACTCTATGACTAGTTCGTTGGGTGTAGTACCTCCACATCAATAGAATACACCCGGTTAATACCGGAGTGTATGTATGTAAGGTAACTAAAATAATTATAATTATGTAATTTAATTTTTTTTAGTTACAACAAATTTAGCTCATTAAAGTAGGTACTCGTAGGCATTATGTTAATTTTAAGGCTGATTATCTGAATATCAAATCCAACAGGATTACATTATTTTTGTTTCAAGAGCGCTTTATGTTAGCTACCTGTTGTTATCTAACATAATGCTCTCTTGGGCTCTAAGACCAGCTGGTTGCGGGTAGTACCTCCACCTCAATAGAATACACTCACGTTAAAAGATACAAATATATAATGGACATTTAATTGAAGAAAAGAATAGTACAATTTTTTTAGGTTTGACGGTTGACAAACATTGTGACTGGAAGGAACATGTGAATTTAGTATGCGTAAAAATCAATAGATATGTATGATGATGATGATGTCCTCGCGGCCGCATTTCAACCACGGCGGCCAGTCTCAATGGAGATTAGCCAATTCCGCAGGACATATTATAGTGCACAAGTGTGTGCGCAAACACAGGGGCACTTTCTAATCCATCACTCTCATGATCCGATGGGACAACTAGCGACACGACCGGAAAGAGGTCAGGTACAGGGCCGACGGCTTTAAGTGCTCTCCGAGGCACGGAGTTTAATACCGCCAACTCCCAGACTATATGCCCTTGGTAGACTGCGGATGACCATATCACAATAAACAGCGCTTACCATAGTAAGCGCTGTTTATTAACGTAAAAGAATACCATAACAAACCATAACGTAAAAGAGATGCTACGTATCTATGGATACGTAGCATCTCTTTTACGTTATGGTCTATTGCTATGGGGGAACTCTACTGATATACAAAAAGCATTTCTGTGTCAAAAGTATATTTTTGAAATAGGAATATTTGTGAAAACAAAGATGAAAGAAGAGAAACACTAGAAAAGGGGACCGACTAGTTATTGATAAAGTACCCAACACGACTATCTTGCTAAAAAGTCCATATGCTATGTGTATCAAGGTCTATAATGCCCTACCGGAGCCTACTAAAAATCTTCCGCCAAATAAGTTCAACCAAAAACTTAAAATATGGCTTTTGGAAAAACATATAATACAATAGGGAACTTTTTTATAGACAAAGAAAGTAAAAATTACATTTAACTATATTTTATTTATTATATCTCTTGACATTGTTTAGGTTTAATTTTATATCTTCATAATTATTGTATTTTATGTCTTCATTATTATTATTGTAGTTGTTGTTGTTCAGTTTTATTGTATTTGTGTGTGTTGCTCAGTAATATTGAAATTAAAAATGTATAATAATTTCACATGTCTTCTACCAGACAGACCAGACAAGATAGGCAGCATGCATTTTCTAGATTAAGACATAATGTACCCTATTTTTGTGAAATAAATGATTCTGGTTCGGAAATATTAATATGTTACCCCGAGTGTAAGTAAAATCACTAATAACAATAAAATTACAAAAATGAATTTAATTATTAAAAGTCGTAGGCTGATGATTATGTTCATTTTTAAGGCTGATTATTTCATTATCAAAAGTAATGACCCTTGCGGTACATTTTTTATTGCAATGGGTGGAACAGCGCCATACTGTTTTGGATTTGCTAAAAGTGCATTTCGTAAAATTGTAACCACGGACACGAAGTAAAGTGTTTCCTTTTTTAGATCTGACGAATTCCAGGCCTTAAACAAAATAAACAGTTTGAATTAATAAATTAAGTTACATCGATTGTGCAAAAATACTACATAAGTTTAAAATTAGTTTCAAAAACAATATCGAATTTTTCAACATAAATGTCAATTTTCAATTAATAGTGACCTATTAATTCAACTAATATTATAAATTCGAAAGATTATGTTTCTTACTCTTTCACTCAAAACCTACTACTGTTCGGATTTTTATAAAACTTTGCAGGCAAAACAGCGGGCACAGCTATATATATTTTACACCTCTCACTATCACCATTATATGTAATTAAAATGGCTCTTTCAAATAACATTCTCATAAACTATCCAAAAATATTAGGCATAAAAGGTCTCCAATAAAAATACATAATTTATTTTTTATTTAATCATCACAATCAAACACACAAACAAACATAATATTGATTTAATTCTAAGACGATACAATGGTATTTATATATTAATGCTACCTATAATTAATGCTTATTCTTAATATAAAAGTTAATTATTTCATAAATTTAACGTCAAACTCTAGCTGTATCTTTTTTAAAGTTTTGATTATAACGATGTCATAATCTTCTAATTGAATTCGTTCTGGGCGCTTCTTGAAACGTAAGCCAAGAGGTTTAGAGCGAAGGTTAGAGTTAAAAGCTAAAACGGCTTTCTTTTTGAGATCTATTGTAAGCGTAACCTTAAAGTTTAGACACTAGTCTACAATTGACTATATTAAAAAATAATGTTCAATAAGCTCTATCTCTCTATCTCTTAAAGATTTATTGAAATACTGTGATAACTGGGATTAAATTCCTCAACTTATATTTAGATTATCTTTGAGTTTGTTCGACGACCTCTGTAACTCCGTGGCTGAGCGGTGCAAATCGGGATACTACGCCAATGATATATCTTTGAGTAAAAATGAAAAAGATTTCTGTGTCCTAGTTCACTAACGGACTACGTTCCTTTCCTCGAAGAGCAACTTCAGCTCGCGAGTCTGTCCCATTAATTGAATCATAAAGAGAAAAGAGAAACATTTTTCGGTGTAGAATTCGAAGTAAACACCGTTCGTACACTGAGGTCGAATTAGCTAGTTAGCTATGTATCTTATTAAAAATCATACGAGGAACTTTTCAACTTATTATTAATTAAATATCATGCATGAGAATTGCATTAATATAATCAAACCAAGTTTTCAGCCATTGCCAGTGGGAATATCCATTTCTACCTTCATCTTTTTTTTAGCAGCTTTTGCCTTGTAGAATCTATGTCTCACACTATCAAACTTAGGAAGTTGAGACATTAGATCCGGATCTACTATAGATGGTGCCATACTTTCATACAAAGCCTTAATTGGAATATGAGTGTCTATTTGGGAACGAATAGTAACCGCGTGATATAGTTTAAGGAATTGATTTTTGGCATAATTCGGTTCACATTTATGTTTGGTTTCTAACTTGATGACATTGTCTCTATTTAGAGATATACCAGCTGAGCATATGTGTCTGTTGGCACATCTCCATCTAGAACCACCATTCACAAGGTTCACCTTGAAGTAATACGAGTGACCTGCACGGAGAAGAAGCTGTTGACCTCTCTGCGATGTAATGAATTCAAAATCTTGTTTGTTAATTAAGTTCAGTGTTTCTGAAGTGCTTGGTACTTCGATGACAAGTTTTCGATCTTCATTGCCTGAAATGGAGTAGATGGGTATAGTACGCACATGTAGATGACCTACAATATATTTCTTTAAAACTAAAAATGGTTTATTATCAGCCAATAATACAAGGGTTTGGTATTTTAATACACATAATTATTACTATTTAAACAAACATATAACCTACTTCATGTTTGACGTATATGAACAGATCCAAAAAATTTAATACAAACCGGGAAAATTATTAAAACAATAAAATCTAGGATCTATGGTGTAAGAAAAGGGCGCTACTGTTTCTGAAAACAAATATCAAATATAGCTAAAACTTTATATATCATGGTATTTTTTAATTCTAACTTCTATAATATAACGTATCAAAAGACATAGTACAAAAATACCTATTTTGATACCAATTTTTTCCAAAAATTGGATTTAAAAGTTAAAGATATGAATTAAAAATCTAAGTCCATATCTAAATCTAATGTATGGACTTCGATTCAGAGTACGCATATTTCATTTTATTTCTTTTAACGATGAAACAGTTATATTTATTTTTACCTTTTGCAAACACTCGATAATGACTGACGCCGATGCTTGACGAACATAATAAACGAAATATTAGAAACAAAAAAAGGGTCTTAAAAATCTCAAAGTAAAACATAATATTCCTGCTTAGCGCTGAAACAAAATATTTGGTTAAGTTGTCAATAAACTTATTTGTCTACCCAAATTGTGTAATTTTAGGAAAACGAACAGCAATGGAAATGAAATGCATTTTATGGTTATAGCTATAGCTTTTATATTTATTTAGTATATTGATCCTGGCCGCTTTTCGTCTAAGGCGCCCATTGACATTGGAGACGACTATACAAACAATCAGGACGTAAATACAGATGCACTCTCTATTACCTCACTCTCATAATAGATCACCGGTAATAGATCAGGCGCCGCCGTCCTGACAATTTGACGTGCTCACCAACTTCTTAACTCTACGTTGCCACTGGTCGTCGTTCTATCAAGAAAAATACCGAAAACAATTTTGGCCCGAAACAGGATAGAAACCCAAGACCTCATTATCAGTTGCTTGTGTAAAAATACTGGAGTATTGTTGATCTTCATCATCGAAGAATCGGGTTTTAATCAGCAATTACTATGAGGGCGAAGCTGCGAGCGATAACTAGTCTTTGTATCAATGTATCCTATATACTTTTTTTTATTAAATTGTTTATTCACATTTAATTTACATGTTCTTAACATATTATACGCCAAACGGCTAACGCAGTTTGTAGGCGACAAATGACATTACACTATTCAACTAGTACGGACGGTCACCGTAGCCTAGTTGGTAGTGGTCCTCTCTACGAAGCTGGTGGTCCTGGGTTCGAATCCCGGTAAGTGCAAATATTTGTGTGATGAGCACGAATATTTGTTTCTGAGTCATGGATGTTTTCTATGTATTCAAGTATACATAGAAAACATCCGTATAATATCCGTATAGTAGTAAGTATAGATATCTATCAATATAAGTATGTATATCGTCGCCTGGCACCCATAGTACAAGCTTTGCTTAGTTTGGGGCTAGGATGTTCTGTGTGACATTGTCCCTATATATTATTATTATTTACATCAACTACATACTATATTTTGATGACCGTTTAATTCTACACATATAAGGTAACTACAACGACCAAACATTAAGAAAAGCTGTAGAGAGACACAAGACTAGAATTTATAACTTACATAAACCCTAATTCTAAATTAAGAATTTTTGAATTCGTAAAAGAATTCGTATTGTTATTACGTAGCTCTTTTCTGTCTTATTTTCCATTTAATATAATTTATACCTGGAATACGTTGACGATCATAATTACTATTGTCTTCGGTATTTTTTAAAACTGTTACAACTGCTTCATAAGCTTTATCTATTGAAACATTTTTACCAGCACACATCCTCTCACACTCATACACTATTTTTAACAGTGTATTTCTTTCCAACTCAGGTAAACATTTCTCGTCGTGTTCAATTTCCCGCATAATTTCATTTCCCTCATCCAATTTTAATACAGCTTTGCAAACGCTTCTATTGCAACAAGTCCATCCAGTTTTTCCAGTTTTAGTTTTATACTTAAAAAAGTATTTGAATCCCGATCGAAGAATCCTTTTTCCACCCCTGTTTGATGCAATGACATCGTACCCAAGTGGATGTCCGTCTTCACCACATACGTTAATGACGACATTCAAATCTAGAAATAAAGATTTTCAATTATTTTCGAAGTTAGAACTTCTTTAGATGCGTTGAACACTTTCAGGGTAAACAAAAATCATGGAACTCGCGTCATCACGGCCGGTTGGGTGTAAAAATTTGGTAATCAACCGCTAATAATGATATGGTCTTAAATATATAAGATTGTGTTCTTTTTGTGTTATTTTACTAGGTTGGGTACCTAGTAAAATTTACTAATGTTACTAGGTGCGGTAACCACCAAAAAATATAACTCAAGGATTAGACTCTTTTAACATTTAGCAACAAACGTATTGCTATTACTTGCCCGCTAATCATTTGATTAATAAGCTTGTATAGTTATTTGTATATGAATTTAAAAATAATAATTATTAAGTTTAAAAAGAACATTTAGTAGAAATATGTCAAATAAATTAAGTTATCAAAAATGCACATTACAATAACCAAAACCAAATCGATTACTTTTAAAAAAACATCCACTTTAGCAAAAATTGTTATATTTACACAACACAACACTCAGACTTATGAAAACTGTGCAAAAAAAAATCCAATTATAATATTAAACCTACGACATTCCGCCTTCTAAATAGGTTCACACGAACTTCTTAATCACGTCTTAGCCACAGTCAAATATTGTATATAACCTAATTCTTATCCAAGTTGGCAAAATAGAAAATAATACTTATTTTAATGAGTGGCTATATATTAGATACCAATATTAAAATAAAAACATTACAATTAAAATAGGTATACATTTTCTGTCAAATTAACGAATTTTAACTGTAAGGCAATGAATGCTGAAATTAAATAAACTTATCGTCAACATACAAACCTTTTATTAGATAGATAACATTAAGAAGGTACAATTATATAGGGATAGAGAGATTGAATACTATGGGGACATAAAAAGTTAATATTGTTGTTGAATTTCACCCTAATCAGGTGGTAAAATTTCCGGTATTTGTTTCCGCACAATTAGATCATAATTCAATAGTAAATCCCTTACTTTATTTTGCTTCGTAGTAATAATACTCAGGAATTATTAATCAATTAAACTTAACTTATCGCCAAAGGCTTTTTAACTGTCAACCTTTGTTTGGGTGGTGCAAATTAATGTATGCAGTAAAATGTGGACTAGACTATTAATATAAAACCGACGCCTTAACATGCACCCCGAGATACTGAAGAAGATTTATTTCGTCTACATTTAACTAAACACAGATACACATTGACATTTCTCTCTCACACTTTCACTCGGTAAAAGAATACCGAACGCATCGCTACGAGCGCCGAAGAACTTGTAACTCTACATACAAAGTCCGGAGTGAGTCAGGACTCGTTGTCCCCAACCCATATTTAACATTAATGATGATGTCTTCCAGGCCGAATTTCGGCCACGGCGGCCATTCTCAATGGAGATTAGCTAATTGCGCAGGACATATTATAGTGCAGAAGTGTGTGCGCAAACACAGGGGTAGGTACTTTCTAATCCATCACTCTCATGATCCGATGGGACGACTAGCAACACGACCGGAAAGAGATCAGGCACAGGACCGACGGCTTTACGTGCTCTCCGAGTCACGGGGGAGTAATACTGCCATCTTCCAGACACTGAGAAATTTCTTTTTACGGAAAAATCCCAAAAATCATTTTTTAGCCCGACCCGGGATTTGAACCCAGGACCTCATTTTCTGCGGTTGAACACGTTACCACTAGACCAACGAGGCGGTCAAACAGTCAAAGAGTCAGTTTAACATAATACAAAATACTAAAAATAGATACATAAATCACATGAACGATTACAAAAACGACCACTGGGGTGATTATCTAAAAGAGATTTAACTTAGCACCTCTACAACCTATGTAACATCAAGCAGTTAAATATCTTAAAATGATTCCACTTGTAATTTCTTCTGTTTCTTTTTAAATGCATGCCTATAAAGGCACTTCTTTATTTCTTTAAAATTGGGAATATATGTGTGATCGTATCCAGCTCCCTTCAAATGTGTCACCACCTTGTCATATATATCTTGCAGTGGAACACTTTCATCATCTTGTGTCCGTATTTTGCACTCATGCATTACTATTCTGAGTAAGCATTTTCTTATGTCAGGCTTACATATGTCTTTATGAGCGATTTCTTTTTTGATATCATAATTCGCATCCAACGTCAGTGTGGCGTAACATCCATTTCTGTTTGCGCATCTCCATAAAGTGCTGCCGGAATTACTTTTACTCTTAAAATCATAATTATATCCGGATCGGTAGAGTATTGTTCCACCTCGGTTTGATGCAATTAAGTCATAACCGAGATTTTTGCCATTTAAATTAGTGCATGTTGGTATCTTAAAATCAGTCTCCACGTAGTTCCAATAATTTATATCTGTAAATAATTTAATATTTAAATAACAAGTTCATAAAACCTATATATATAACCTTATCCTATAATTATTATGACAACCGCATACAACTTTAAGTTATTCCAGCATACAAATCTTATAGATTAAATGAAACTTGCGCACTGGAGAATTCCATTACATACAGAAGCTATCTCCCTAAAAAGAATGCAGTAACAGTTGCATATGTAGTCTACATTTTATTATATCTTAATACTGAATAATGTTTTAAATTGCTATATAATTGGAGTGATATACCGATTCAAAGAATACTTAATCTATTGAGTTTTATTTTAAATATCAATTTTGATATTTTTTATTTTAAAGAATTTGGAATGAATTTAATAATCTATTCATATAATAAAATCGTGGGAAAGTCAAAACTGTACATTGAATATTTTTTTAAAAGGATACTTGGGGCATGATCTACAATCGATATCGAAGCCAAAAATATAGTTTTTAGATTTTTGTCTGTTTATCTGTTTGTCTGTATGTATGTCCGGGCTAAACTCAAAAAGCTTACTGCATCGATTCACTTCAAATCTTGCATGAATATTATTATGAGGTCGGGTCAAAATATAGGCTGCATATTATCACGCTTTCACCTACGGGGGAGGAGCTGTGATAAGTTATAAAATTTAACGCGGGTAAACCCGCGGGGCACAGCTAATCAGTAATCATTCAATAAGTATGGTCCACAATTTGACAGTTAATGTTTCTTATTACGGGTACATTGGATATGGTATATGTGCTTGGTATTGGAATAATTTGTTAAGCTAATATTACTACTAGGCACTCCTGTTATTAATGAAGAAACATACAGACAGAAGAACACAAAACATGAGAAGGTTTATTATTTAAGCATTATAAAATAACACATCAATAATTTTATTTAATAATTTATTTCAAAATACAGATCCTGACTTTTACAACGCGTTATTTTTTCAGCGCGTGGTAATTAGTTTTGGTCTCTAACCCATACCCACACAGGGAGAAAAAATGTTTTTAATCAACAAATTCATAAACAAAAATACCGTTCATATTAATTTCTAATAACAACTTAACAGATAAAGATTCTTGGAACACATAATTCAGTGAAAGGTTAAACGGACACAAAACTAATTTCTTTTTGTTTTTGTCTGCTTCTTTTGTCGGACAGTTTCTTTTTAATTGTTATCAAATTCGGTAAGTCACTTTCCGCATGTCCAGATTCTTTGAATGTTGAAACGACTTCTTTGTAGATTAAATCTAGTGAAGTACCAATTCTTTTGTCTCCATGGATTCTTGTTTCACATTCATACGCAACTTTCCTTAGTAAGTTCTTTTTTAAGTTCGGTTTACAGGTTCTGGTATGCGAAGTTCCTTTGATGAATTCGTTATTTTTATTGAGTAAGAGTTTAGCATGACAGTTACCGCGGTTACAGCACTGCCATAAATTTGTTTTGAGGTTTTTGCTTTTAAGGGCATAATTATAACCGCCTTGAAGAAGCAAAAAGTGACCTTTTGCTGATGGTATAAATTCAAATTTCAATTGACTCCCCTCTGTGGCGCTTATTGGTAACTTGAAATTATCCTCTTGATCTTTCCAGTGATCTTTTAACTGTTTTTGTCTGCTTCTTTTGTTGGATAGTTTCTTTTTAATTGTTATCAAATTCGGTAAGTCACTTTCTGCATGCCCAGATTCTTTGAATGTTGAAACAACTTCTTTGTAGATTAAATCTAGTGAAGTACCAATTCTTTTGACTCCATGGATTCTCTTTTCACATTCATATGCAACTTTTCTTAGTAAGTTCTTTTTTAAGTTCGGTTTACAGGCTCTAGTATGCGACGTTTCTTCGATGATTTCGTTATTTTTATTGAGTATGAGTTTAGCATGACAGTTACCGCGGTTACAGCACTGCCATAAATTTGTTTTGAGGTTTTTGCTTTTAAGGGCATAATTATAACCGCCTAGAAGAAGCAAAAAGTGACCTTTTGCTGATGGTATAAATTCAAATTTCAATTGACTCCCTTCGGAGGCGCTGATTGGTAACTTAAAATCATCCTCTTGATCTTTCCAGTGATCTGTAAACAAAACAGACGCAATATCAGTGTAAACTAACAGCACATTTAATTAATAATCTCCTTACAGTTATTGAAGATTGAAGGTGTAACAACGTTTACTATAATTACTCAAACAACTTATCCAACGTTTAAGTGCAGAGAGCACATGATCTCGTGATTCGGGTACGTTTGATAAAAGAAAAAGTATTTTCGGAACACAGCTTTAGCGCAAACGAGTTTAATCAATATCAATATATTCAATATCCATGCAAATAGTAAATTAAAAAATTCTTAAGAAGTAACAGTAGGGGCTAAAGTATTGCCCCTACTGTTACTTCTTAAGAATTTTTAAAAACGAACTCAAATACAATTTTAACTATATAAAAATATAAGTAGAAAAAGCGCAGTTAGTCGAAAAGATCTTGCCGCCTCATAGACGTTAAAGGTATAGGGCGTAATAAGCCCTAACTGCAAAGGATTTGCAAAAAGGATCTTTAGTTAGATCCTTCCACCATACCATGGTTTACGATAGACTTTTTCTTCAATAATGTTAAAGTCTGGAATACAACTATCATCCCACCCGGAATTTTGTAATTGTAAAACAACCTCTTCATAAATCTCATCTAATTGCCGGACATCATTTTCGGCTCTCGTTTGGCACTCATCAATGACTATCTTCATTAAATATTTCGCAAGATCTGGTTTACAGTTATGAGCAGATTCTTGTACGATATCGCTTCTGCAATTCAGTATAACGAAGGCCTGGCAACATTTATAATTAATACATCTCCATTTTTCTTTATCAACCGATGAATCACTTTTCTTTTGATAGTAAATATGTTCAGCATAAAGGAGCACTGAGCCATGTTTTTTTGATGGTACTATTACAAAGCCGCCATCGTTGATTTGAAAATTGAATGGCATTTTCATATTAAAACCTTGATCTTTTGATTTTGATGTGATACGGGAACCTGCAAAAAATAGCGCTTTTATATTTGTACTTAATTGAAGTTATACTTCTTTTGGCGCGATGGAGAAAAATGATGAGAGTGAATTTTTACGATGCGCGCGCACACCGACACCAAAAAAATAACAGCATGACGTTAGTTCTAGGTGGTATGAAAATTGATAACTATGATCAAGTAGTATATTAAGAAGTATAACTTCTAACGCGTGTACATAAGTACACACAAGTTTTTTTTTATTACACATAGTATAAAAATAGTACTTATTGTTATTTTGGAGTCCCATGTCATAATGATTATTGTTTTACTTGTACATAAAGTTAATATTAGGTACAAGTAAAACAATAAGCGGCTTACTAGAGCTAACAATATATGTAGTACTCAAAAAATAATTATTAGTTTATTTGCAGCAAAATATATAGACTGTAATCTCAGACAGTTAAAAATAATCAATTTTACAAAATACTTTGGTGCTGTATTCGCTAAATAAGCCGTACATACATTTTATAAACAACATTTTATAAAAATTCAAATGTTTACATTTATTAAAAATAAATAATAATTATGACAAAATATTTTAATTAAACTTGGCACCGACGTATTGCATACATTATTTAACTAAATAAATGTTAGGTTTTATAACCATGTTATTTCTGATTAAAGAAAAAATATTATCAATATTTAATAAAGAGATATAACACTTCTGAACCAGTTTATTAATTTTTACAATTACTTTATTAATAGTGAAAATGTATGCGGACGAATTTTTACCGTTGTGTGTAAAACAGTTCCGTATAACTTTTGCCCTAATTGCTGTTACATACAAATGATATATAAATATATCAGAAAGTAACTAAAAAAAGATAAGTAGGTTTTATTTTAATATAAAAAATATTTTAAATATCAAAATAATGATAATAAGAATACTTTTCTTTACTTTACATGATGATTAGAATACTTTCGAAGAAAAGAGGAACTTACTTAATTTTTTGGTGATTTTTTTGTTCCTGAAATTATGGCCTTATAAAAACTATGACATTAAATATCTAAGGAAACTTCTTAAGGATACAAAGATTCAATATATAAACTTTAATAATAATAATCAAGTAATTTAGTACATAGCGATAAAATTGTAGTATTTATTATAATAATACAATAACAATATTTTGTGAAATATTAAACATTTCACCCATAGCCAACACCTTATAATAAAAGAAAATAGAAGAGTTTCGTAGTTTACTAAATATGAGATTTTTTAACTTATGTGAAACATATTACAACTAAATATAAAAACGATCTCTCGGATAAGCTTTTTCGACTTCTAACGTAGTCCCTTCACCAGCTCAAAAGAGTTCGCTACCTCGCAGCATGCATCGTTTCGAAATGCAATGCGTTATGCTTTATTCATTAATGTAATAAGTTAAAAAAGGATATAATAAAATAGCAATTAATTTAAATGATTTTACAAGACATAGTATCAAAGCATCTATGGAACTTGGCAGTGGTAGAATTTGAATACATTAGGCTTAAAATATTTGTACAAATGGTGCAAATAAACTATTTATATGTAAGTTCCATTCCATTCCTGGACCCGAGAAGTTAATAGTATTATTTAAAAATATTATATATTTTTAATTTTTAAAGTAAAACTTACAGTTACGGCATGCTGGTGAATGCGTGACGTTACGAAAAGTGTGCTCTGGCGAAGCGAACGGAAGTATATTACTTGAGAGAGGTGCGACCACACATTTTCTTTCTCTCATAGCCAGGATTTTTATTAAGTATTAGATAAAATATACAAATAAGCAAACGAGAAATATAATTCTGGTCGATCATAAGACTAGTTTTCAGAATTTGTTACCTGAAGGTTTAATTAGAAAGGCTTAACTTATTATTAATATTTATTAGACAAAAAGTAAGCAAACTAAGTTGGTAATTACTAAGTCAAGAAAAAAATCAAAAACGCAAATTATGACCACAAATACGAAAATGTTGATGGCCACATGGCCTAATGGTTTTGATTGGATGTAATATGTTCGTAATATAAACCCCCGCTATAACTTTGTATTTCTCTGTAAGCGAATTATTGTAAATTCTTTAAGAGTAATAAATGTCTTTGATCGTAGATTTGTTATCATTCCATTTTACTTTTGATACGTTTTATAATTATTATATTACTGGTAAAATTAATTTGTATTCTTGTTTTGTATTTTCTTTGCCCACCGCGACGAATATATTTTGTGTAGAATACTATGAAATTTTAAATTAAAGATGAATCACAATATAATATTATTATAATATGCCCAATTAAAAAACGTATGTTTTGATATGAATAGACATGGCTAGGTTAATAATAAGTTTCACGCCAGAGTGGCAGAAAAAAGTGAACTGATAACTCTAATTACACCTGGAAATTTATTATTGGAATAATTTGTGTACAGGCGACAGCACATCCAGCTACCCCAATCTGTCAAATTTCCCCAGTTGAAAGTGAACCTTATGCTTATGTGATAAAGTTGAAAATCTATAAAAGAAATTTGACAGATGGGGTAGCTGGATGTGCTGGCGTCTGTTCACAAATTATTTTAATAATAAATTTCCAGGTGTAATTAAAGTTATCACTTTGTTCTGCCACTCTGGCGTGAAACTTATTATTATTACATTTAACTACATAATAAGTTTCACATAACACTTCTACATTAACTTATCTTATATATATTTTTTTTTTCATGATATACTTAGTTAAATCAACTTCCATGGAAACTATAAACAAATGACTTATTTGGTTTTCCAACAGTATTTTTATGTTGGTAACATATAATCGGTTCCAAATATTCTGAACATTATTCCTTTACTAATTTGTTTCAACCCAGTATATTCCTTAAACATAATTGTAAAAAGTCTACCTAAATATAAAAACTTCTTTTTAAATATGTATCAAAATACCCACATTTCACTATACTTATAAACTATTTGGAACTGAATCATCAAACGTACGTGTGTGTGTCAACATAACGTACTATGACATTATTCACTGTGTGCACTATGGCTTTGCAGCGCACTCTTTCATGTGTGGCACAGCGCCATCTAGCTTTATTCCCGGAAATACCGTTGAGTCGGAATTTTATGTTGTTCAATATAAGAACCTTGTTGCCTCTTGAGCTAATGAAGAAACTGGCGGAGATATCTGTGGAAAGGGACTCTAGTTAAAACACAAATAACAGCTTAAAAATTGTATAGTTGCAAGTCGTTATTTTACGGAACGGAAGAAAATATGTTAACCATAATTTTACTACACAGCGCTTGTTGGGGTCCGACAATAAAGTGTTTTTTTAATTATGTGACACATATTACTACTAAACATAAAACGATCTCACAGATAAACTTTTTCGACTAAGTTTCAAGGTGATAAATATCCTTTCATCAGCTCAAAAGAGTTCGCGACTTTACGGCGTCGTTCCGTGCGATAATGTGATAATTAATATCCTTGTTTAACCTATTAGATAATTCTAATAGGTTAAACAAGAATATAATAAAATAGTAATTAATATAAATGGTTTGCCTATGTCTTGTTTCATAGCATCTATGGAACTTGGCAGTGCTAGAATTTGAATTTGCTTAAAACATTTGAAATATGTACATGTATACATGCAATAAAATATTTTAAATGTAAGTCCCATTCAGTTGTTGGATCCGATCGTCATTTTTTTAAATAATGTTTTAGACTATTGTACATCATAATTTAATCTCTTTTCAATGATATACACACTTGTTTAATGCAAATTCGTCAACTTGCATGAAAGCTATTAACAATTTCTAACTTGATTTTCCAATAATATTTTTATGTTTCAAATATTCTTAATAAAATTTGCTTACAAATTTGTTTAAACCCAGTATATTCCTTTAACATATAAAAAGTTTACCTAAATATAATAACATTTTTTAAATATCTATCAAAATACCCACATTTCACTATACTTATAAATTACATATTTGGAACTCAATCATCACACATAGGTGTGAGTGTCAACATAACGTACTATGACATTATTCACTGTGTGAACTATGGCTTTGCAGCGCGCTCTTTCATGTGTGGCACAGCGCCATCTAGCTTTGTTCCCCGAAATACCGTTGAGTCGGAACTTTATGTTGTTTAATAAAAGAACCTTGTTGCCTCTTGAGGTAAAGAAGAAACTGGCAGCGATATCTGTGAAAAGGAACTCCAGTTAATACACAAATAACAGGTAATACATTACATAGTAGCAAGTCGTTACTTTAAGAATGGATTCAAAGAAAAAATGTTTACCATAATATTATTACACAGCTCGTGTCAGCATTATCACACAATGAATGTGTTCGTGCTGTTAATGAATATACATTAATATACACCCATTTGAAATCAACGACAATAATTAACATTTAAACTATTGACCTACTTTAAAAAAGATGAAGGCTTGCATGCTCTAGAAGCCTCATCTGTTTTGGACATACACAAAACCTTAATATGCGTCTTAGAGGCGTATAATACAGACATCACTATTATTTATTACAATGAAAAAACAGTATGCATACATTGGGACAAAAAATGAACTACTTCAAAATCAACTGAAACATATTTTTTATAAAATCTTTAATTTTTTTAACGCTAATTAGTTATTGTTAGAATAATCATTAAATCTAATTAATCTTTAAAGAACTAGCTAAACTTAAAGAGCAGTCTACACACATATCAACCTTGTGCTCGCCACACACAGATTTTTTACATTTATAGCACACTAATTTTGACATTCTTCTTTTTTTATAGGTGCAAAAGGCGCAGTATTTTCGTTTTTTTGGCTCGGGTTCTTCTTCTCGCTTTTCATTATAAGAATCGGTAGGTTTTACGAGAATTTGGTTTATATTTTCTCGTAAAGACCTTCCCAATGTCGGAGCTTGAAGTCTCTTCTCCATCCAAGGGGTGACCAAATCTGTGCTGAGTTGCTTCATGAATTGTGTTCTGTTCAATAGTTTTTTATTACTCTTCACCAGGTTGTGACCATATATTATTGCAGAATTAACAAAAGCCATGTTTAACATACCATAAAATACAGCCGTCGGCCATCTATTAGTCTTTCGGCTGCACGACATTGAGGAGCACATTTGATCAAATGAGTCTACTCCGCCTTTGGTTTGATTGTAAAATAGAATCATGTCAGGTTTACCACCCGAATCATTTACTACTGTATTTTCATCACAAGAGGATAAGAGATATACCATCTTTGTAGGTTTTGGCTTATACGATACAAGTGTCAGGGGACCATCATAACAAAACATAGAGCTGCCAACGGGACGTGATCTCGAGTTCTTCAATTGTTCAGGAATCTCCCGTTTATCGGATCGTATAGTGCCTAATAGAGTCAAATTATAAGGCTGTTGAAGTAAACTTTTGGCTAACGGTATGGATGTAAACCAATTGTCACATGTTATGTTTCTGTTCGATCCATGAATAGACTGTGACAATTTTTTTACATAAAACTCACCAAGTGGTACCCCGCCAGTATTTGTACTCCTGCCTACATATGGATCAGCGTCGATCATGTATTTGGAAGTAGCATCACACATCATCGGAAACTTGATGCCGTATTTATCCGGCTTGTTGGGTATGTAAATCCGAAATGGACATCTACCTCTAAAACAGAGCAACTGCTCATCAATTGTCACCTCAGATCCAGGAATGTAATTGATTCGACATTGATTTATAAACAGTTCCCAAATATTTCTAGCTGGTACAAATGCATCGTTTGGTCGAAGAGTTGATCTCAAAGTCTTATCATCCATCCTAAGGCATCTGACTATGAACTCAAATCTTTCTTTGCTCATAACTGATATGTATCGTGTACCAGAAAAGGTAGGATCAAAGAGTTCATCTGTTGAAAGATGATTATCCTTCATGACTGCAGTCAAAGTCAATAATCCTATAAACGCACGAAATTCCAAATCAGTGACATCTCTATGAGTTGCTGTAATATTTCGTAGCTTTTGGCGTTTAGAGATCATTTCAATATTAGTCCATTTCACAATTTGAGATACAATTTCATCAGTTATGAATAAGTTAAAAATTTGCACAGGAGCAAAAACATTTTTGCACATACGAGCTGGACCTCTAGAGCGGACTATGTTCATAGCTGGAGTTCTGTGAGATGTTTGAGCTTTAACAGTTGACCAAATGTGTCCATTCTTACCTAGCAGAGTGTTACCACGCACACGATAAATTTGCCCACAGTTCGCAGGTGGAGAAACACGTTCAGCTTCAGATTTTTCAGAGGGACTAGATTCTTGAAAAGACGAAACGTATTCAGTCACATAATTATTTTCATCTCCGCTTTGAATGTCGTCAATAGCCTGGTCATCCTCAACTTCGGAGTCTGAACCCTCCAAAGAAGAATTATCTTCCTCGTTTGAGATTGCTAAAACATCGTCTAATCTTTTATACCGTGACATATTTATACCTGAAAAAACACCGAAAATAGGCATAAAATATACGAAATACAAACAAAAGTAAAATCACACAAACCTATTTTAAAAGTTACACAAAGACCAACGTACGTCTCGGAGGCGTACTACACTTACATAAATCAAAAATGGCGGGAACTACAGACGATAAACGGTTGTGTGTACGCCTCGCAGGCGTAGATTAGGCTTCTAGGGTAAAATGAGAAACACAAAGTTGTAAAGATTAGCTAAAAAAACGTAAATTATTCAGCTTTTATTTTATGTAAGTATTAATAATAATTTCAAATTATGTACATATTACTTATACTAAGTAAAGTTGCCTTCCGCGTCAGTCCGTCAATCTTCCTGTTTTACAGGCGATGATTTCAAACGGATACGGGATTCTCCAGTTTCTAACTGACTAATTAATTATTTATTTATAGAGTTATAAAAATATTCTTAAAATAACGTAAAATAACTTATTATATATCAGTCCATTCCGTTCCTTGATATTCCACTCCTAATTAATCATTGTAAGATACTATCGTCCACATAAAGTCTAACAAGATTAAAGCAAGTTGTTTACAATACGACTATTCTGAAAACATTACCTTGTAATGTTTCGTAATTTTCTCGCCTCTGCTTCTTATCGAATTAATCATTGAGATATAAGCTAGCACATCAAGCTACCCTAATCTGTCAAATTTCCCCAATTGAAAGTGAACCTTATGGTTATGTGATAAAGTTGAAAATCTATAAAATAAATTTGACTGATTTGGGGTAGCTGGATGTGCTGGCGTCTGTACATACGTCAATACTAAAAGTAACCACTGCCCATTAGATAAGTACCGCTGTTTATGTTAACCAGTTTTGTACTTGAGCAGTTTGGAAAGTTGTCAGAGTTGTACAAGCCGCCCATTTCTGACATGGCTTAACGACTGTTGATTAATGGCTTCAACCGGGACCAACAGCTTAACGTGCCCTCCGAAGCAAGGAGACGCTCATAAATTAAACCACTATGGTAGTCACCCATCTATGGACTGACCACGAGCCTAGTTGCTTTACCTTTAATTTATAAAAAAATGTATTTACAATATTCTAAGTAGCGAGGCCGGCTAAACAAATCTCCAGTCTTCTATCTCTTTCTAGGGGTACATGAAAAAATATATTAACGTGTAAACATACCTACAGATTTTTAAACTTATTAATAACTAAATTTTCTTAAATTAAACTGCGGACGTTTAAAAGAAGTTTTTAATTCGCTGATTTTGTAACGTTCTACTAATTCAGCATTTAAATTAATTGAGATAATTTTATACCTATCTAAAATATTTCTATTAATAATAATAATAATAAACGAGATATATTTTATTTTTATATCGTTTTATAACACTTAAACTTAGCGATTATTGGACAATTTTACGTGTATTTCATAATATGTTAGAGAATTTTAAATATTTGTACAATATAATCTAAACTGTTACCTACATCTAAATCAAAACCATCAAACAAAAATCACAAAAAATGACGTTTTTTTTACTTTCAGCGTTATATCCTTCACAATGACAGTTTATAATATTATACGAATAGTATTTTTTCTTCATTAACAATAATAAAATAAATAAAAGTTCGTTGAAAAATGAGGATATCTGTTGGATATGGTTGCTGGCGGATTTTAATTTTGAGTACGAAAATACAAAACTTTGCATTTGCGTTAACAGACAATTTTTTTATTATAATAGCAAATATACAAAAGAAACGAGGGTAGTAATATTTTATTTTTTAATAAATGTTTTGATTTAATTCTGTTATCTTTCTCTTGAAGGCAGCGGTTTTAGTTATTATAACAAGCTATATTAACGAGCTTTACCCTTCTCATCATACATGTATATCCTCCCCACACCGAAAAATTACAAACATGGCAGTGTTAAGGATATTGGACTTAAATTACTATGTGGTTTTAATCTTGAGATTATGGACAGCTTGAGCTCGTTTTAGCCAGTCTTCTTTCCTTTACAAATTACACCAGTTACTAGGATTAACCCTAGATTCTTGATAAGTGACATCTATCTATCTATAAATATACATATCTAAACACAAGCATAGTAGTAATATATAGCACAAGCTAGTCTTCTCTCCCTTATCAAGTAGTCCAACAACAAGAGAGTTTAAGTTTATTTAATAAACAACAGCCTCAAATTAATCTATGTAACTTAATTCCAACAGGTGGCAACTTAACAGCTACTTGACTCAGGGCCTTAGGTGCGTAGGTATTTATAAATCAAACTCAACTCGAATCCGTGATTAACTTAACATCCGTGATAATCTTTCATCAGGGACAAGATCAGTCTAGCACGGTTCGCGGCAGCCGAGTTTGATATATAAATATGAACATTCGTTATTTCCACTTCGATATTTATACATGTAGGCAAACAACCGTACCCACCTGATAGAAAGCAATCACAATGTCTCATGACACTTGCAACACACATGGCATCACTTACGTGTTGCCGACCCCTCCCAGTTCCCCGATGAAATCTGGCGTCCTTACGACCCCGGCAAATTGATCGTAATAATGCTATTAAATGGTGCATACGCTGCTTTTTTTGTTAATTTTCATTCTAATGCGTATGTTCACTATAAGTCTTAACAACAAATCCATTTATTGTATACACAGAGGCTCCACATCCTTTATTATGATGCGTCGAACAAACCCATCTTATCTTATGTTTCGACGTCTGTTTTTGGTAGTAAGTGTAGTTTCCAATTCCGATCAGTGGTTTTCCTTTTTGCGACCGTAAGAGGACTACATCTGGACCCATATCTGTAAAAAATAACTATTTATAACTACATATAACTCCTATATTAAACAATGTAAGAAGAAACGGCTATATTGATTTCATGAAAAATTTTGGTCCGTTTCAATTAAATTAATTATCACATAAAAATAACACTGTGACATTGGTCCATCCGTTTGGTAGCTATAATGCTACAGATAGAAATATACAAAATACACAGACACATAGGCCTAAGCTTTAAGCTTATAAACACCTCTTTTCTTCAAGAGTTGAAACAAGACAATAACAGCCCAAATTCAAGTTAACCGCCGAAATAAAATAATGGTTTGTTTATTTTCAAAGATTTTATTTAATAACGTACCAAATAAAACAATTGGTCTTACCGATGTTGAAACAATTTTTTTAAAAAAGACGTAAATTATATTTTGTCAGTATTAATATACTCAGTAATATTTTATTAAAAACACAGACAGTTAAATATTCATTGAAAGTCAGCGATTTTTTTTAATGATGAGATACAACGCGGCAGATACCGGGCAATAACAACATTGTTAATTATATTCTTTCGACAAGTTTAGAAATATAAGAACTCTAACTGCCTATTTTTTACACACTTCTGCTGACACATTTTTGTATATTACGTAATTTATTATTTGTTTTACAATTTACATTAAACGGAACCTTAAATACTATTATATACTAATATCCCAATCTCATTGTGTACTATAGTAAAATGTATCTACCTACCTAACACCCGATACTTTAAATAAAAATATGTAAAACTATAACAGGTTTCAAATAACGTAAGACATCCTAATTTATTTATTTTCCAATCATTATACAGTTCTTCAATTACTCATTTTCATTGAAACCAACTACATTAGATCATATCTAATGTATATTTTTCAGTATGACATTAACTTGTTTGTTTGAACATTGAGTATTGGTTTTGTTGCTATTGGAATTCATCCAAATTTTGTTTGTATTCATGTTGTAGAAACAAGAGCGCAAAGATGTCAGCACACGTATCAAATCGGAAATGGATCGTCACCGTATCGCCTTTTGCCTCGCCGTTAAACAGGCGTTAACCTAACGCAAGCACGTCACCAACGCGGATCAGCTACTCCGATACATCGACTTCCTATGCTACGGCTAGGCGACGCGGTGACGCCGAGCTTACAGAGAGCTTGTCCCGAAGCGAGTCGTTTATGTAACGATTCCGATATGTGCTTTGCATTTGGTGACCTGGGGCTCTACCGGCTAAGTCACCGAACATCGATTTCTTAAATGGCGTTCAAATAAATAAAGGTTAAAAATGACCTAATCAATCGTTAAATCGGCTTCCATGAGCACATGTGACGTCATAAATGGTTCGGAATCGATTGTCAACGTTGAAGCCGATTTAACGATTGATTAAGTAATTTTTAACCTTTATTTATTTGAACGCCATTTAAAAAGTCGATGTTCGGTGACTTAGCCGGTAGAGCCCCTGTTATTCAGGTTTCTGGTAAACCTATATCAGGCACCAGTCTCTCACAAAGTTGGGTTCTAGCTTGGCAATATTGTCATATCATTATTAAATAGTCACTAGATTCTACGAGTAGATAACCCTATTCTTTGTGAAGAGAAAATAAATATATTCTGAATTTTGAATTAGAGAGTTTCATACAAATAATATGGTGCAGCTCGAGTTGTTACTGTCACGATTCATTTCTGAGTTGATATGTGTGCTTATGACCTTTATACATATAATCTTCTTTACAGCTTTATTGCTTGGATATAGCGGGATTGCAGTGGGGCACTCGCGATTTTATTATCTACTTAGTAATGTATGTATGGGTTGGTGTGATGCTTCTATGTAGAGATATTGCTACATGTGCGAGCGTGTACTCAACGAAAAAGCGTCCCACACGCTTCCTGCTAGCGCTGTATGGGAATTCAGGAGGGTAGTCACACACAGGTAGCGGAATCTGTATAAGTTGCTCGCGTTCTAGAGTTGTCCTATTCCGTCATATACGCCGCATCTGTACCCGGCCGTTGCCCGTCCGCACTCATGCCTAGCCAGCAGTGTACAGCATATTCATAATTGACGTTAAATTGTTTTAATAGGTTTTAATAACGATTATTCCGATGTGATCTGAATCGACAATAGCTAGTTTTACGTGACGACGCAGTTTCCAACTGTACTATCGACGGTTCACCTAGCATAGTCGTCTTTGTGTAGGACATTTATGACTCTCTGTGGCAGGTAGCTGAACATCAGCGTTACAACCATATTGTGGTTGTAACATCATGCTGAGCTGCTAGCCATTTGAGCGCACTAAATCTGTTTTAGTAACAATAATAGAGTATTTTTATATACTGTGGACACGGGTCTCATCGCGATAAAGATTGAGGTAAATCATTCATTACCTTGGTTACCCGACGTTTCGGCATGGATTGCACCAGCCGTGGTCACGGGTCGACCCGCGATGAGACCCGTGTCCACAGTATATAAAAATGTGTACAAATCGCGAAAGTTTAAAAACATTAACAATAGAGTATTATGTACGGTGTTTATATTGTGTGTCGCCATTGTTCCTCTGATTGTGTCTTTATGTGTGCTTAATAAATATTTTTTTCTTCTTCATCTTCTTCTTCTTCATAGTTCCAGTGTTCCTTATATAAACTAATATTTTGTACCATTCCTTTGTATCTCATAATAAGTGTTTTTAAATACGTATAATAACAGTTCTTTAATCTTAATGTGCATGGTCATTATTTAACCTAACAACTTGACCTTCAATTGTATGAATAACTGCTTTGCATCCTCTATTGTGGTGAGTGGAACAGATCCATCTTATTTTAGAACTGGCTGTATTTATCTTTTTTTGATAAAAAGTATAGTTTCCAATTCCGATCAATGGTTTTCCTTTTTGTGACCGTAAAAAGTATACACCTGTAAATTAGAGAGATAATTTAATATTTATGGACTAGATCTTATTAGAGGTCGTGGCTATTAAGAAATATTGAAGTCTGTTTATCAGTTATCTGATTGCCATAGTACAGGCTCTGCCTAGTTTGGGATCAGATGGCATAGTGTTAGTTGTCCCAAGATATTTATTTATTACTAGCTATGCCCCGCGGTTTCACCCGCGTTAAGCTTTATAAATTATAGCCTATGTGTTAATCCAGGGTATCAGCTAACTCCATGCCAAATTTTATTAAAATCGCTCTAGCCGTTTAGACGTGAAGAAGACACGCTCAAACACTCACACACTCACAAATTATCGCCTTTATATTAATAGTGTGATTGATTATTAAGTATTATTGGAACGAAGTTCATTATCGCGCGTTGTGAAAGGGGGCTAGACGGAAAAAATTCTTACGAAAAGTTGTCACGACACTTTCTGCAGCTGTACGGCGTGCGCATGTTTCTCTGTCTATCTCTCTCTCTCTTATAGAAAGCAAGCCAGATATTTTCATTGGTGTCATTCAGTGGTGTCGCGACGATTATTTTTGTTGAGTGTATACAGGTTTTTTGTACATAATAAATAATAAGAAATACCTTCGTTCCATCCGGGTGTCCCTTGACAAGGTGTCTCAAGTTTTTTTTTTTTTTAAATCATGAATATACATTCATGATTTTTTTCAGCGTGTAATGAGGAGGTGATATACAAAAAGGCTATACTCAAAGGAAGGGTAGTTTTTATTTATTCAGTGTTCATGTTGGTTGTAAGTACAAATGATTTCCCCATCGACAGTATATATCTTTGCTTTGCACCCTTTGTTATGATGAGTAGAACACGCCCATCTTATTTTTCTATTGATGCTGTTCGGCGTTTTTTGACAGAAAGTGTATCTACCCACACGAAGTAAAGTTTTTCCCTTTTTTGAAACCATGACATTAACATCGGAACCTGTAATGAAATCAAGAATTGAGATTATATAATCAGAGACAAATCATATTGTACTTTTTATTAAAATAAAACAAACTGTTACAAAGTGTGTGTGAGGTGACGGCGAAGAAAATCATCACCCCGTGAAAGTAATCACACCATCATTTCGAATGCAGTCTTTTTACTTCAGCGGCCCCCTGAGTTGTGGCACGAATCCTATAAGGGTGCCCTCAGGTATTAGTCACTTAAATTAAGCTACTGGTCTACGACTAAACGAAACTAAAACACTCCAAACAACTCATGAAAGGAGCAGACAAGAGCTGGTCCAAAAAGCTTTGGAAATACAGCAGAAACCAGCTACGACTAATAGTAGCAGTATTCACGGGCCACTACGGCACCAACTACCACCTACACAAACTGGGACTGTCGAATAGCCCGATCTGCAGGACCTGTGGGGAAGAAAATGAAACAATACTGCATATAATATGCAAATGCGATGCATTGGTGAGACACAGAATGGCAATCCTGGGGCTGGCATATCCAAAACCAGGTGACTACAAGGATCTACCTCTAAGAAGCGTACTGGATTATGTGCAGACTTCATTCAGGGCTCTAGGGATGGAATAAAACCAGCGGGGGATAGTACACAAGATCCTGAAGGGTCGAAGTGCTGTACACAAGTACACTCCAAACAAGATAAAATAAGATAAGCTACTGGTCTGCGTTAGCCAACTGCAACTCATTCCGTAGGGGGTGTAGAAATCGTCCCGAGGGAATACCTACCAGAGAACGAACAGCAGCGTTTTTCTGTGAACACATCCCCCATTCTTTGTGGAGGCTTATGTCCAGCAGTGGACATAATTTGACGTAACGAGTTACCACCATAGATACACTTACTAAGTGTCAACTCTTTTACCGCTAAGATCGTTTAATAGATTAAACGATCACTTACCAATATTACCAATAACGAAGGGTGAGCCTAGAATATTTATATAAATGTCAGATTTAAACTCTTATAGGATAGGGCATATTTTAGCAGAACTGTTAACGAATCATTTTAAGGTTCCAATACAATTATTTGTATGTCTGTCTTCTAGATTTTATATTAATGTTCTATCGTGATCCGTTCATGATTATTTTGGATATGAACTGGCCGTTAACTACTAATCGTGTATAAATGTATGTAAATGTCATCGTAAATAGCCAGATGCTCTCTCCAGTCCTTACGTGACTAGCGAGGTTAAGCAACTAGGCTCGCGGTCAGTCCACAGATAGGTGACCACCAAAGTGGTTTAGTGAAGCCTTTCTGTGCTTCGGAGGGCACGTTAAGCTATCGGAAAAACAGTGGGTAAGCCAAGTCAGAGGCATTCTGGGCGGCTTGAACAACTCTGATACTAAGGTAACTTCTGCCTATACGATAAGTGAGTACCCAAGTATCGTCAATAATATTAAAATTATCATACAATCATGAACTAAACTTGCGATGCAGTTTGTTAAACTAATACTCTAAAAGTAAATCAGGCTATTGATCAATGAAACAAAAAATATTGCAGTAAGGGAAGCGTTTAATAATCATAGTTATTAAGTATTTTAACTATAAAATCAGAATCTTCGACTAGGCTAAAATACTTTCTTATTTTGGTAAGACCTATAAAATATTATCTTGAAGAAAGAATAATCATAGACTCTCATCATTGAGGCAACACTTTATGACTATAGATCAACTATATCATAACCTACTATATAAAATCCTTAACAAGATTAGGTAATTACATGGGTAAGTTTGGCGATACCATTCTAGACTGGAGTTATTTTATAAAATACTCCTTACATTTGAATATACATATGTACCTACAGTTTGATAAACTCAGTCAAAAAGAAAATTGGACTAGGCTTTTTAAGCTAGTAAACTGTATGTTCACTAGCTGTGCCCCGCGGTTTTACCGACGTTAAACATTATGGATTACAGCCTATTTGCAACTCGAATAATAAGCTGTATTCCTACAAAGTTTCATTAAAATACCATTATTCATCCATACTCAGAAACTTTCGCATTTATAATATTAGTACGATAAACTATATTATTACAAAGTTTCATCAAAATCTGTTCGGTATTTCTTGCGTGAAAGAGTAACAAACATCCACACATCAATATATTCATACTCACAAACATTCGCATTTATAATATTAATAGGGTACGCTATATTACTACAAAGTTTCATCAAAATCCATTCGGTAGTTTTTGCGTAAAACAGTAACAAACATATATACGTCTATATATCCATACTCACAAACTTGGATTTATAATATAAGTAGGATTTTCGTAAATTGTGGAAACGCTTCTCGATCGCAGTGATCACGGCTGGTGCAATCCAATTCGAAACGTCGGGTAAACCAAAAGGTAATGATTTGCCTTAAAATGTTACCGCGACCGAGACCCGTGTCCACAATATATGAAAATGTGTACAAATCGCGAAACTCTAAAAACATTAATAATTTAATTAACCGAGGCTCCTGTATTTAAAATGAAAAATATTATTATTATTTGACGGGCCTGTTGGCGTGGTTGGCAAATGCTTGCTTTTCATTTCGTGGGTTCAATTCCCACCCAGGACAGATATTTGTATCTTTGCCCTGAGTCTGGGTAGGTATCTATAATATAAGTATTTATTTACAAAGGAAACGTAATATATCAGTTATATGGGTGCCATAGTAAGAACTCTGCTTAGTTTGGGATCAGATAGCCATGTGTAAATAATTTCCCAGGATATTATTATTATTATGCATTTTTTTTAAATAAAACCCCCGCCTGCACTATGGAAGTTCATCCCTATGGTACGCGGTACTTTGCAAACATATAGTTGACGGACACAAAGTACAGACGCCAGCACATCCAGCAACCCCAATCTGTCAAATTTGTTTTATAGATTTTCAACTTTATCACAAAAGCATAAGGTTTAGTTTCAGTGGGGGAAATTTGACAGATTGGGGTAGCTTGATGTGCTGGCGTCTGTACATCCATCCATCCAAAATACATTACTGTAGTGTTATTTGTTACTAGCAGTGCCCGGTTTTACCCGCGTTAAATTTTATAAATTATCACAGCTCCTGCTATGTGATAGCGTAATAATACGTAGCCTATATGTCAACCCAACCTCTTAGTAACATTCACGCAAAATTTGAAGTAAACCCATGCAGTACCGACAAACAGATAAACAGACAAAAATTCTAAAAACTATATTTTTGGCTTCGACATCGATAGTAGATCACTTCCCAAGTATCCTTTAAAAAAAAATCAATGTACAGTTTTGATGTTGCTACGATTTTATTATATGTATAGATTAATGATTATGATCGTTAAATGTCTTAACTATAAAGCCATCGACGGTGTATATTGATGCTTTACACGCTTTATTATGATGAGTAGAGCAGGCCCAAAAAGTTTTACAGTTCGACCTTCCTTTCCGAAAGAAAGTATAATTGCCCACTGCAATCAATGGTTTCCCTCGTCGTGACTGTAAATAAACAACACGGGAACCTGTCAAAGAAAACGAAAATTATATTATATATAAGTAACTTAAGTAATATTTTCACGAAACAGTACATACTGGCCCTATCGGAAGATCAGCACTGCAGAAATGTATTACTAGCTGTGATAGGGCCATTTTCCATGTCAGTACGGATTCTATTTAAAAATTAAAAGATATATTAACTAAAATTATTATACATTTTCCGTATGTGATTAAAATATAAAAGATTTTATTATTATTAGTATCAACAACTAGATGTGCCTCGCGGTATCACCCGCGTTAAACTTTATAAATTGTAGCCTATGTGTTATATATTATTACAAAGATTCATCAAAATCCGTTCAGTAGTTTTTGCGTGAAAGAGTAACAAACATCCATACATCTTCCATACTCACAAACCTTCGCATTTATAATATTAGTAGGTTTGGGGTAATTTTATGTATGTGACCAAGTGAAATACTAATACTTTTTAATTGTAATTTTTATGATCATAGTGAGTGTTTACAAAAATTTAATTAATTTTCATCAAAGTTCATCATTTCAGCCGTAATACATCCACTGCTGGACAAAGGCCTGGCCCAAGGACCTCTACAACGGCTGGTTTTATCTGCCCGTGTTTTAATCTTAATTAAATAAATTGTGTATTAATCTTAGTTATAAATATAATTCTTCTTCTTCTCTTGTCTAAATCTTAGTCCATCTGGCAAATTGTTCTCACCAGCTAGTTCACTGGTCCATTAGTGATCGAGGATAGGCAGTTAGGAGCGCGGTCAGTCCATAGATGAGTTACCGCCAAAGTGGATTCATTTCTTTACATCTCCGTGCTTTGGAAAGTACATCAGGCGGCCGATCATGGTTGAAGTCGTTTGACAACAGTTGCTAAGCCATTTCTTGAACTAACACAACTCTAGCATAACTGCCCATACAGGTTGTCCAAATAAAATATATTTGAACAACCAGTATTTTTTAATTCTACGACCGCTCTAGGGTGTCAAAGCCTGTGTCGCTGGATACTTTCCAAACATATAATAGACGGACACAAATTACATCCAGACTCGGAACAACCATTGATGGGTCACACAAATAGTTTGTTTCTTACGTCTAGATTATTAAGTGTAGAAATATAATAAAATGCACAACATTTTTGGTGTCCAGAAATACAGGCCTTACGTCTATCTTAGGCACCAGTCTCCCACAATATAATTAGAAAATTGAAATTTTTATGTATTGTTCTTGATACCATGTAAAATGTACCTTATATTGTGGTGAGACATAAAAAAAAAACATTATTTTAAGGTTTCACAGCATGCATATATTTTTTTTATAATAGAGACACATAAAATAAAAATTAAACGACATACGATAAATTAAAAGCATACATTACTGCATTCGTTAATGTCAATCAGACTAATTTACTCAGTGAGGTAACAATGAAAATGGTGGTAGTTACTTAAAACGTTTTATTAATATTAGTGAATATGGTCGTTATTAGCTTTTACAATAACGCTCTCAAGAGTATATATAGACGCTCTGCAGCCTCTGTGATGATGTGTAGAGCAGACCCATCTTATTTTCTCACCAGCTTGCTCTTTCTTATAAAATGTGTATCGACCGATACCAATCATGGGCTTCCCTCTTTTCGATTTTATTAAAATGGCCTGACACGCTGAAATATTAAAATAAATTATTTGTACCTGTTCATATGTGGTGCAAAGTTTATTGTGATTATATTTCTGCAATGTACATTAAATGAGATCGGTATTAATTATATTAATAACGCTAATTGATAAATACTGCACTTGTAACAAAGTATAGATAGATAATGATTATTTAATTAATACTAAGATTTGTATAATGATATATGTATTAACCTGTTCATAGTACAATTTCAGAATTTTTATTTTACGCCCAAATTGACTTTCAATAGTTTTTAATAAAGACAAAAATCATTCAATTTTTCATTGTTGTTGTCTATTTAAATTATTATCATTCAAAATATTCATAGACGGGTGATCGCCAAAGTGGTTTAATTTCTGAGTGTCTCCGTGCTTCAGAGGGCACGTTTGTACTCATTAGGCAACAGTCGTTAAGCTATCCTAGAGGCCTGTAGCAGCATTCGATAGCTACTGTACGCCGTAAATACTTGCCTTTCACGACGCAGGTTGTGGATTCGGTTCCCACCCAGGACAGATATTTGTGCGCATGAACATGTCTATTTGTCCTGAGTCTGGGAGAATATAAAAAAAAGTGGTATATTATGTTGTATATCAGTTATCTGGTTTCCATAGTACAAGCTCTGCTTACTTTGGGATCAGATGGCCGTGTGTAAATGACAGGGTTAAAACAACGATTTGTTTCAGGTGCAGCACGTGAAGCTCAGGCGGCTATTTGGGCTATCATGAGAAAATCTATGGCAATCGTTACAGGAAGTTAGAGATCTAATGGAATCTGAAAGTAAGTTTAGCCATCTTGGTTACTGGTTCCCTGTGTATAGCAGTAGCTGAATTAATACTGGTTGCTAACCACAACTACTGTATTTGAGCTGTTCGATGGACATTAATAAGATAAACTCGGCAAATGTTAGAGAACCATAAGCCGTGGCTAAGTAACAGAGTTCAAAACTTAGCGAAACGTAAGTTAATACTACAAGATAAGGCTTGAAATAAAATGTTATAAAAATATAAAGAATAGTTTCCTTTTTATTTAATGAATGTGTTTGGAAATAACCCGTACTATCTCCCCATTGACGGTGTATAATGATGCTTTACACCCCTTGCTATGGTGTGTTGAACAGACCCAACGTGTTTTATAGCCGTATGTCTTTTTTTGAAAGAAAGTGTATTTTCCAATTCCAATCAGTGGTTTTCCTTTTTTTGATAGTAGGGAGATAACTGTAAAATAAAACATTAATAATAAACTAACACATAATATTGCCACTCGGTCCACACATAATATTAGAGCAACGTTGTCTAAATAATGTCATTGGTTTACTATTGCTCTTGGAAGATTAATATCAAACAGGTTGGCCCTTGCCAGCTAAGAGGCCGATTCCCACGCCAAGCAGTCTTTGTGCAAAAGCGAAGCTTTGAAAGCTGCGGCGTGTTCTGACTATCTTGGTTACTGGTATATGGGTATCTATTATTTCTGGTATCCACCAGGTTAAACTGGGGACCCAAACCCCAATAGAAATGATTAAAGGCAAGGAAAAGGATCTTAGAAGAAAAAAATATATATACATAGCGACATATGAGAGTGCTTTTAAGAGACAAAACAAAATGTTATAGTTTTACCACAGTTAACCCGTATGTCTAATTTAATTAATCTTATGTATTCAATCTAATAAACGAATCTGACGGCCATAGCAAAGACACCAAATTTTATTTTTTCCAATATGTTTTATATTACATAATTAGGGTATAAAATTTATTTATTTTAGAAGAACAAAATAAAATAAACAATTAATAGTAAATTAGCATATAAAACAAAAAAATTGTCTCCTCATACAAAATGGATCTGCATATCTACATTCATGCATGATATGTTAATCGTTTTTCTTGTACCTAAAAAGGATACGTACCGGGATTCGAACTCAGGACCACAACCGTCGTAGGCAGGAGCACTACCAACTAGGCTACGGCGACCGATATAATAGCTTTTTAGGATAACTTTAATTGGTCATAATTTCATAAATAACAGGCATAAAAATACAGAAAAGTGACTATATTAAAGCGCCTTAAATGAGTTAAGAAATACCGAACGGATTGTATAAACCCCTTGGTTGAGGGTTCGATTCCCACCCGCACTTAAATTTATACAATTCATTTAAGAAGATGTCTTAAAAATTGATTATATGTTATACTATATGTTATAATAGGGCAGCTGTTATTTATTTCGAATTGGGTTTCTTACATCTCACGAAGTATACAACAGAATAATTGGAATTTTATTATATATAATTTAGGGATATTTGCAATAAAATAGTGCTTTCCATGATATATATTCCTGTAATCTAATAGATCTGTATTCGTCTTCGCATAGCTAGCTATGCCCCACGGATACGTACAAAGGATACGTACCTATTTAAATACTCTCCACAATTAGTGAGCAAAAGAGTGGGTATTTATTTTAATTTTATAAAATAATATTAAATTGACGGAAGACGGGTGGACCGACGATCTTGTAAGGGTCGCGGGAAGCTACTGGATGCGGGCAGGGTAGGACCCGCTATTGTGGAGATCCTTGGGGGAGGCCTTCGTCCAGCAGTGGACGTCTTTCGGCTGATATGATGCTGATGATGGTGATGAATATTAAATTGAAGTGATCAGTAGTCAACAGTAAAATATTTATTGCTAATTACAATGATTAAAAACAACTAAATAAATACACTAAAGTAGCGTACAATAGCTATAATACTATATCAATAAGTGCTATTTATATATATTTTGTAGAAAAAAAAATGTTTTTTCATACTACGACTTATTTTATACATTATTTGATATATATACATATAAGTGTTTTATTTGTAACAATTAAGTTTAGTCATGCTATTTTTTATTATAATTTTAATTGAAATAATGACAATATATAAAATATAGTACCAAAACTAGGACCGGAGGAAAAAAAATCTTCGACGGTAAAACTGATTTTTATTTTCGTATCCGTTTAGCGTTATAAGATTATAACTAATTCGAAATGTGTAAATATACGATATAATATACTATATACAGAATGATAGCAAACAAAAAATCCAAAGATTATGATATTAATACCTATGTTTAAACGCAAACATTTTAATACTACAGGTTTACAACTACAATAAAAGCCTTCGAAATTCGTAAACAAATGACGTCCGTCACGTTTTTCACGTGTTTGTATCACGCTTTGTTGGGATTTCCTCTTTGCTCTTCGGATGGTGAATTGAAGATTATGAGAACCTGGGTTCAAATCACTACAACATTGGTCTATGCAGATAAATTACCTCTAGCGGCCCGGTATCAATAAATTGGCGCAGTCATACCCTTGCCTATTCTGGTGCCTTGGAGAGTATGATAATACTTAAGCCTGGTACTTTATCCATCTTTAATCAGCTTGCCCGTCTCGTCTCATCATGAAAATGTGGAAATGCTGAAGAAACCTATGTTTGATGGTTACTTCGAGTCAAGACGGGCCGCGATGCCCGAATCTCGACAGATTCTATTTCGGCGTTACCACTAGCACCTAAAGTAGCTTTGCGGATATATTCCTAGAGTAAAGTGCTCTGAAGTGTCTATAATGCTGTGTGGCTGACGCTAAAGAATATCACCACCCCATTTCATCCCGTGGAGGGCGTAGAAGTCGTCCGAGAGAATATATACTAGAGAACTAGCAGCAGCGTCTCTCTGTGTACTATGGCCATCATACTGCGATCGCCAACCCGTCTGCCAATCGTGGCGATTATGGCGTATTCTCCCAAATGATGGAAACAACTCCACTGTGGAAATCTCTTGTAGAGGCCTTCGCCCATCAGTGGACATAATTCGGCTGACATGATGATCTATAATATATCAGGTTTTTGCAACAACATTTCTTCATAAGACGTAGTATGGCCATCATACTGCGATCGCCAACTCGTCTGCCAATCGTGGCGATAATGGCATATTCTCCCAAATGATGGATACAACTTCACTGTGGAAATCTCTTGTAGAGGCCTTCGCCCATCAGTGGACATAATTCGGCTGACATGATGATCTATAATATATCAGGTTTTTGCAACAACATTTCTTCATAAGACGTAGTATGGCCATCATACTGCGATCGCCAACCCGTCTGCCAATCGTGGCGATTATGGCATATTCACCCAAATGATGGATACAACTCCACTGTGGCAATCTCTTGTAGAGGCCTTTCTCCAGCAGTGGATTCGGCGATACGATGATCTATAATATATCAGGTTTTTGCAACAACATTTCTTCGTAAGACGTAGTATGCCCGTTCATATAATAAACAATTTGATCATTGATGGTATGGACCACCGCTTTGCAGCCGTATTTGGCATGCGTTGTACATCTCCAGCGCGTTTTGTATGAGGCATCGCCGGTACCATTTCTTCTGTATCTATGACCTTCGATTAGAAGTATACGGGATCCTTTTGAGTTGGTGAAAAACATTGGTGTTAAATCTGTGTAATAAAACATTGTTACTCAGTTTTACTAAGTCAAGAATAAATTTATCTTATACTTCACTTATTTGCCATTTCGGTTGTTCTATTACGAAATCGTAAGGAACCGTTATAAGCGTGGTACAGACGCCAGCACATCTAGCTACCCCAATCTTCAAATTTTTTAATAGATTTTCAACTTTATCACATAAGCATAAGGTTCACTTTCAACTGGGGAAAATTGACAGAGGCGTCTGTACAAAATGCAAATACAATATTATTGGCTTTTTTGAGTCTATTAACAGCGGTACTGCTTATCGAACTATAGTTTCGAATTTACTATGTGAGGCTCTCGAAATTCTTAAAAAAAGAAACAATAATAACGACTCAATTGTCTAAAATTTATTGAATAATAATAGTTCATGGATATAATTAATTAATTAAAATCGTAATATTAATTAAAAGCTAATTCATAAAATCATAAAAAAATACAAATATTTCACGGTCCTGTGCCTCTAGCACGAGTTCCTGCAGTTTACTTACTCGATCACACGTACAGTTTCGTCCCATACATTGGGCACCAGAGTTATAGTTCTTAATAATTTCCGCGAGAGGTGCTGGTGCTCAATGTATGGGAGAAACTGTACGTGTGATCGAGTAAGTAAACTGTAGGAACTCGTGCTAGAGGCTCTGAAGGTAGCAGGAACACCGTGGTGGTTTTAGTGAGTGACCTTTGGGACTCCCACATGTGCGTTTCCGACGAAAAAATAGTTAACTAATGTAGACTAAATACAGTGATTGGGTTACTCATATCTATGCTGATTTATAAAGAATACTACTTCTTTATCAACAGTATGCACTCTTGCGGTACAGCCGTACTTCTCATGAGTGGCACACCGCCATCTCACTTTGTCAGAACATATTCTGTTAATCCGGTACTTTATTCCTCCTAACATAAGAGAACTTCTGCCTCTGCTGCTTCTGAAGAAGTAAGGCGCTCCACCTGGAATAAACAGAGTTAATTCATTTGAGAACTACATATTACCAAACATTGTGAATATGAAATTGATAAAAAATATAATGTGAATAAAAGTACTACTTAATGTGAACTTGATAAAAATATTACGGTACTAGAAATATTTTTTTGTTTGTGTAAGATCTTTCTTTGAATTATGTTATAATTTTAATAATTTTATTCAACCTGGCCTAGAAAGAACAGGATCACCACATATGTTGCAATAAGTATAAAAGGGTAATAACAGTAAAAGTCATATCTGCTAAAGAACTTTAATCCATACTAAGATTGAAACTGTATCACTTTGCGCAACTTTTCCAACTAATCTGACTTAGTAAGAAAAGTCATTTTCTAATGCTTCATAGATTATTTTTGTTAATTTTGAGAACAACACTCAAAATAGCCAAGGTTCTTATACAGACCACAAGACCAAGCGTATCTCAAGGAGTGCATTTATTAACCAACTTTACAAAGGCCGAGGTTCAAAATGTTGTGTATGTTACGCAATTTCTTGGTTCTTGTGAACCGATTCAATGGTAGTTTTATTCGATATAGCTTGTATATAAGTTGTAAAACTGTTGGTTTTGTTCATAAATAACCGTAGGACTTTATTAAGAAAAGTTAAGCTCCATTGTATTAATTTCGACGACATTTTGGTTTAACTTTATATAAATTTAGAAAATAAAATTGTTTCCCACGCTTCAGCTGATGAACTTTAAGAAAGGGGTAGATTATGTTACGAAGTAAAATTTCCCTTGGTAGAATTTTATATTTTTAGCCGCCATAATATATATTAGATAATATTATTAAAAGGTGGACCGACGATCTTGTGCGGGTCGCGGGAAGCCGCTGGATGCGGGCAGCGCAGGACCGGCTATTGTGGAGATCCTTGAGGGAGGCCTTTGTCCAGCAGTGGACGTCTTTTGGCTGATATAACGATGATGATGAATATTATTATATTTGATCGATATATACTATTCACTCGTAATTATAGTTCAGAACTGGCGGATGAAAATGGTCGCTTTTGACAGAAAGAATTTGATTATGATAGGTTATTATTCTCGCCCTACAAGACTTAGCATAATGAGAGGAACATGCCCATCTGATCATCATGTCCTTCTGACTGTGTCTGTAATACGTATACTCCTGGTGCCTTAATAGCGTCTTCCCTTTTCTTGATAGTACGTAGTCCAAACCTAAAATCAATACAAATATACATAATAGTATAAAGGATAGCCTTCCAACAAACATCTTACGGAGAAAAGTGAAAGAAAGGAAAAAGAATAGAATCTAACCGCCACATGATTTGACAGGCTTTACCACGTACCCCTAGCAAAGATAGATTCAGGGTACGCAGATTATAAAAAACCTCCTGTATCAGACCCGCGCAGTTACCTCGTGATCGACTTGTCAGTTATGCGTTATGCATATAGTTTATGTCAAGCGGATAGACACGATGTATTCTGGACGGATCAAATTTGTAGGCCTTTCAGAGTTTCAAGTTACCGAAAAACCTCTTAACTGTATGTCTATAGACTAAAGTTAGAAATAAAAACGCATTATTATTAAAGACATAAAGCGCATGCAACGCGAGTAGTCAAACAAAAACGTGCTAAAGATATCTATAATACTTAAAAGAAACGTTTCTATGACTCTTACGTGTTATTTGGTGACGCTTACAGCACCAATCGCCTTTATGACCACAATCAGAAATAAGTACGGTCAAATGTCCTACTATCTAACCCCTGTCAAGAGATAGGTAGAAAATCTGCCTCTTTACGTAATACAAGTTAATTACTAACTTTTTGAAGTTACGAATATAAATTCCTTATATTTAACTAAAAAAAGAAGAAAAATTCAATTTAATAAAAATGTATAACATACATATTTGGAAATATGGCCGCATCAATTTAGCCTATTAATCCAATTCAGGACTAGCAAAAAACTATTTTAAATTCCTCCAATATATAGTTACGATAACATGAAAAATAACAGTCTCTATACAGATATTATTCCAGCTAAACTGCACGGTAGCAGCTAAATATCATTATAAATGTTGTTATAACTGCACCAAAACTGTTAGTACAAGAGTTGTTTCCTTGTAAGACCTACTGAGTGGTTGAGTAGTTAAGGATTGACAACATAATAAACAAAGAAACAAACTCATAATTGCTCTTACAATAACATTATATCTCTTATACACACATAAATTATAGTTGGGATATCTTAAAGACATAGCGAATTAATAACATAATTTATTTATTCACTGCACAGAAAACAAAATGGCATTTATTTATTATATCTGCCTAGTAGTTATGAGGGATGAACACGCTATCTTTAATGACCGAGTTTATTCAACGTATATATAAATAGTGGGAAACTTCAAAAGATACATAAAAAGGAAAACTTTTTGAAATCATGCCTTTAAATAAAATTTACTGGCTGATGTAGGTACTTTTTTTCAAGAATTATATTTATGACAAGTGAAAATGATACCAGACTATTTATGATATACGTTGTATTTCAATGGAAATAAATAAATAGTTATTGATTAATATTTAGGAAACACGTTAATTCAATAACTTATTAGGTACCTATGTGAATGTAGGTAAAGTCAGATGAAGAATTGCCATCTTTAAAAAAACCTGTAGTTAATATTTTTGACGTTATTTATGATACCTTAAATTGACTAGGAAGGAAAAACAATCTTACTTAGCTATACTATGACCATAAACTATCTACACAGCTTAAATAACAACGTAATACAATCTTATTTTATTATATAGAACTCTCTAGTAGATTCTAGTACTTTACTATTCTAGTATACTTTGTCTAGATTTACAGTACGATAAATGACATAATTAATGTACAGACGGCACGGCACCAGCATATCTAGCTACCCCAATCTGTCAATTTTCCCCAATTGAAAGTGAACCTTATTCTATTGTGATAAAGTTGAAAATCTATAAAAGAAATTTGACATATTGGGGTAGCTGGATGTGCTGGCGTCTGTACATACATTGGTAATTACGACAGTTATAATAAGCGACACTAGACGTGAGCACAGACGTAATAGGTATTTTAGGAGCAATGTAATGTGCGATGGAATTTGACTCACAGTCGATACACATCGTATCTTGCACTCACAGTCCAGTATACACGTCATAGCACGTCATATTGCGATAAAAAGATCTAGAAGATCAAGATTGTGCTCACGACTCGTGCTGAATACTACACCCGATACATTTATGTTGATGTTAAATACTAAATTTAATTTTGTAACAATAGACTAGGAAAATATATATAATTTTTATTAGGCGTGCGCTATACCTATAATCTATGTACTTAAAAATAGTTTCAAAAGTACAACGGTACATAATATTAATGAAAACGCACACTCTTAGAACTTCGAAATTAATCAGAAAAAGTTCTCACATAGTTATATAAAATAAAAGAATATTTTTATTTTATTTATCTATCCATGTGGGCAGTGGTTGTCGTTATCTCAAAATTGTACAAGTCACCAAGAATGTCTCGTAGTTAAGCAGTTGTTGTCTAATAACTGCAGTGGCGCCCGACAACTGAGCTCGCCCTCTGTGGTCCAGAGCCACTTAGATCTGAAGCCAATCCGGCGGTCAACAATAAATTGACCGTGAGGCTAGGTGCTTATTCACCAATAATTGGCAAACCTAAAAGTAAACCTGGTAATGAACTAAGTTTTCTCAACAAAAAAAGCAGCGTCCATCGCTTCAACTGAATATAACACTAGAATAGAATATAAGATATTGTTTAACCTAATATATATAATAACAGTTTATTTATAGCGTAAGTGTGTATCTTAGAAGTTGCCTTTATGGGCTAAAAAATGCCCCTGAAATATCAAACTTAGGGGGTTTCCACACACATACGCCGTTCGGTAATTGTCAATGTTGGTGAATCTCCTGTTTTCTCTTCACCACTCCATCAGCAACATAATAAAAAGCGTTGCAACGTCGTTTTGTACATCTCCATCTCACACCACACGCTTCTATTTGCTGATAATACTTCTCGTTGTTGTAGATCATTCCCCTTTTCCCTCTAGATGTCATGAAGAATACTAAAAAATAAATAGTATGTTAGAATTGAGTTCTTAAATACTAAATTCAAATTAGTTATAGAATAGAATACTCTTTATTGTACACCATAAGAATACATATTTTATAGGATATTACATGAAAAAGTTGTACAAAGGGCGGTCTTATCGCATAAAGCGATCTCTTCCAGACAAATACTAATAGTGATGATGTGAGTGGCCCAAAACCGGCAATTGTGGAGATCTTTGGGTGAGGCCTTTGTCCAGCTGGCCTTTTTTAGGCTGATTTGATGATGATACTAATAATGGAAATCAATTATACTAAAAATGCACTACAAGTTGAGCTTCCGGGCTTTCATTCACCTCCGGTGGAGTTTAAATTCCCATTCAAACGCATAACGCAAGAAAATTGTATAAGAATATTGTATAAGAACGTTTTGCCTTGAGTGCGGTAGAATAGAGGTCCGTTGTACATTTGTTACCAGATATACGAAAGAAATGTTTCTGGGTTCCATCAGTCACAATGGGAATCCTACACATGTCTTATCAAAGCATAACCGTAAAACTAAGATACCGATAATATCAAGAACAGCAATTTAAATTACTTCATGACCATAACACGGAATAGATTTCTTTCGGCGTCACGACTAAATAAAATTAAGATTAGTTTATTAAATGATAGAAACTGCAATATGTCTAAAACATTTATTACCCTTCACCAGGCTTTGGTCTTATGCTTATTCATTGAATTTGGACCTTATATAAAAGTCATAAGGTTGAAATTGATATGGTGTCATACCTACCTAGTTATCTTATTCTCCCCACTATTATTAATGAATTTATAGAATTTATAGGTAATTTCTTTCAGAAAAGGATATATCATTTGATGACTGTTTAATTCGTATAGTTGTAATATCTGTCACTTTTCATAAAACGACATTTGGCAACACTTGACATTTGACACAAACGGCTTAGGAATGACATCCGCCTCTGTACAGTCTTGCGAAGAGTATGAAATAAAAATAAAAATGGTTATTAAATTTGATTTTAATACATTCATTTATTAAAATATATTTTTTCCATATTTTAGTATTACTGTTTCCACGATCACCCGTTTGGCCTAAAATTCAGCATCCAACATTGGAGTCATTGGTGGCATTATTATAGACTGCAAGTCTATAATAATGCCACCCAGTTATAATGCAAATATCATTGAGCCAACCAAAATACAGTACATAAATAGTGGTATTAGGAATGTTGTAAGTATATGATTTTTTTCATAAAAGTCAGTATATGGCCCGTCTCATAAATGGCCGTAGTAACATATAAACCCTTGTAACCATGGTCACAATTTGCTGTAGTATACCCTTCCCGTCTTGCCCCAGATAAACTTTTACAATACAAAAGTATACAACAAAAAATCCCGAATAAAGACATGACTTCAATAAGCCGTTATTTGAGTTAGGGACCCCTAACCCCAACCTAGTCAAATACAAAAATATATAGCTATGCATATAGGTATTTTAATATTTATAGTGCGGATTGATATGTACGTAATTGACTTAAATTTTATTCAATTTACTCCTGACACAAAATCATATGGGTGTTATGTATAAGTTTGAAGGCCATAATATATGCGTGTAAATAACATGCACACCGATATCAATCTGTTTATGTTTTCTAAAAGCCAATCCATTTAAATTCAAATAAATATACAAACATATCTGTTTCTAATTGGTATTTTCATCTTAAGATTAATTTATTATCACTTGAGAAATCGATGATCTAAGTATATATTGGGATATTTTAAATGTATCCCATGTTAACACTTTATCAGTTCAGTATCGTATAGTAGATTTAATATGCCAATGTGTAGATTTAATCGCCCACAGCCCAGCGATCTAACCCGAGAACGTAACAGCGGCTGATTTGAATCTGTCAAGATGATTAAATCTATGATTTCCCAATAAACTTCAATGTTTATGATGTTCTCTTAATTTAATAATACTGCCTTCAATAGTATAACAGCTGGCCGGACACTTTCTTTTAGTACAACACCATCGAACTTTTCCACAAAACTCTGAATGTTGGTAATACTTGTGTCCTTTAATCACTATTTGTGTCTTTCCATTGCGGCCCACCACGGTGAATACTGAAATTGCAACAGCTTTGATAATAATTTGTAGAAGTTAACGTTATTAGAAACTCTCGTGATAATGTAAACTGACCAAAACATCAAAGTAGGATCGCATACGCGCCAGGACCATCATCGACCGTGATCCTTAGTTTTTAAATACACTGTACACTTTTAATAATTTAAATTTTTATAGGCAGTTAGTTATGTGAAGACATATTGTACTCTGGAACTATGCCACATTCAATTTAGGTTGCATTGTAGAAGGTAGGTCTTTCCTACGAGTCTTCTCTCTCAGCTAACGTTCCTCTGATATTTGCATTTTATTTGTATATATATTATTTGTATAGTCCGTCATGTATACAATAATATCTTCAAAAGTATAACAGTTGGCATTGCAGCCTTCTCAAGTACAACACCATCGTATTTTCACACTGATTAAGCAACCTATAACCATCTATTACTATATGCCCCCTTGCCTTATGGCTTAAAATTACGAAAATAAACCTTTATAATATCGTAATGTGTATTCCACTAAGATTATAAATATTTATATGGAAACTAGGTTATGAGATTCAAGCATTAAGACAAAAAGAAGCGAATATTTGAAGGCCTAGACTTAACCACCACCCTAAGTAGTGATGTCTCTTGGGTAGCCCTACACGAGCATCCAGGAGATAGATTACTAAAGTTGTATTTCTTCCGAGATTAACATCGCCAGAGTTTATCTGAGAGTAGTATGGAGTAGACAATAGACCAATAAACACCGTAAGATCGTTCATAACCTGACAATAACCACTTACCAGCTGGTGGCATAAATTCAAGTTTGCTGATTTCATATTAAAAGAAAGAGTTTTACTAAAGAGCTTTTATTTAGAAAATCATCTACAAATACAGAATATTTAGTAGAAAAGACATACAACTTCTAAATACACACATACAGACACTCCAACTGTGCGAATCTCTTGGTATGTATTTAGAATATTTGATGGGCATGTTGTCGTGGTTGGTAAATGCTTACCTTTCACACCGCAGGTCGTGAGTTCGATTCCCACCCACACAGATATTTGTGTGCTTGAACATGTGTGTACGTCCTAAGTCTGGGTGTAATTATCTATATAAGTATATGTAATATATCAGTCATTTGGTTTCCATAGTACAAGCTCTGCTTAGTTTGGGAATCAGATGGTCGTGTGTGAATAATGTCCTTAGGAAGTTATAAAAAAAAAATTGGTTCGTCAGTCAGTGATGCCTTCTTTAAACCTTCAATTGTGTATATGTTCCCCAAAGATCCCTATCACTTGGAATTCAAAAGTCCTAACAGTGACTGCACACTTTTTGGTGTTCCTCTTGGAGCAGTACCACCGAAGCCTCTTAGAGCAGTCGTCGACCGGCCGGTCTGACCAGAACGTATTCTTGCCTATACGAAGCATAAGGTTTCCTCTTCTGTTGCGGAAAAATTCCTTGTCACCACCTAAAAAGTTATAAATAAACAATATCATATTGATATCCCGTATCTGCTATTATGGTTTTACTATAAGGGAAGTGTATACTTGACTAACTGATTATATTTTTATAAACAAACTTCTAAGTTAATTTGTAATAAAAATAATTATTAGATGTTACATACATTCGTGTTTTAAATTGGGGAAGTGAGTGATGATATAATTTTCAGATATTCACTTTAACCACCAACATACCATTACGGATAAAATGAATACGAATTAAAGACACCATCACCGCTCTCCATGACCACATTCAGTTTTCATTCGTATTGATTAAATGCCCTCCCCAATCGGAGCGGTTTCGGAAATTCGCTTATCAACGTAGAGCATTAGTTGCACACAAAAGGTTCCTAAAAACAAACTCCTAAGGTTGAGGTTCGGTCCTCAAAAAGAGCGCTCTCTAGCGCGGATCACGGTTTTTATTTTTATTATGGCTTGAGCCCCCGATCGCTGCTATCGTCCGGTGAAGCAGTGAAAGCCTCTAAGGCAAATTGTAGATTTAACAAATACGGAAATAATATAATTTAAATTCGTATAGATGATTAGGTTTAAACATAATAAATTACCCATTACTATGTCACTGCAGGGTCAGGGCCTCCTCTCAAAATGAGAGGACATAGGCCATATTCCACCTCGCTGGCCTAGTGCGAGTTGGCAGACTTCACATGCAATGAACAACGTTGAAGAACTTTCTGGAGAATTCTCAGACATACAGGTTTCCTTGCGATGTTTCCCTTCACCATTTTAAGTAAGAGAGTATTAATTTCTAATAAGCACATGAATTCGGAATGTCAGTAGGTTTAAAGCTGATTAATGTTAAATACAGAACAGTACACGTGATAGGCTAATAATAGATAAAGCACATGTATTTTTTATATTAATTTAATATAAACATATACCTAACTATAGCTTTATTCAGTTTAGTAAAAGCCTCAAACCACATGCTCAGCTGGCTGGAGAATAAACCTCTATGGAAGATCTATAGTTTCCAAATAAAAAGGAGATTATTTATCATCATTTACTTTATCGTATGGGCATTGGTTAGGTACTGACTTAGCTGGTCAGCCGATCAACAGTCTTCTGACATGGCTTCTGTCTTAAGAGTAATACCAGCTCCTACTTGCCTTCTGTAATATATAGACGCCCAAAAATTAAACCAGTTACCTATATTGGTGGGTAACTGCTAAACTAGTTTACACTGACCGCGTGTGTAGGTGTTCTAATTTTCCTGTCTAGATTTATTTTATATCAGTACTAGATCACACAATTCGAGGCTTTAACCCGAATAAGTAAACACCCTGTGTGTAATATATTGAATTCATTTAAATTAATAGATAAATACTAGGCATAGATAATAGATTCCTGTAAAGTATATAATTTTATTTAACTTAGTGTCGGGTTTTGCCGGTACCGTAATACTTCATTAACACTTCAGGGAAATTTCGTTTAGTAATTCAATTAGTTGACGTGTTTAATTAAATTAAAAACTATATAACGAAATTGTTTTATTAATAGTTATTTATAGCAATCCAGCACTATTAATCTTTTATCCTAAAGTATTGGTAACTTTTTTAAATATTTAAGTATCTGACCTTAAATTGTGTATATATATATATAAATATATATATATATCGGCGCAACAACATTAATTAACCAAAAAGAAATGCGTCATAGGAGTAGTTTTAAGTCTTTGATTAAATTACTCTTAAATAGTTGGTTAAATTTAATGAATTTAGTGTTAAAAATCAAGTTACGATTTATAAACAATCTTAACATTTGTACAATTGATGATTTCAATAGTTTAATTTACATTCGTTCATCGAACAAAGAAAATACGTAACATGTTTGTCGCCGCACATTTCGTATAAATACGGCCGACGTGCCGAGTACAAATCACTTTCGCTCGAGCCGTCGGACCGTACGGATCACCTTGTATCGAAGATTGTTATGGAATAAAACTTCACGAAACATATTTCGGGTTTTACTATCGCCATGAGTAAACAACCTTCAGTGGACAACCAACGTGCAGATAATAGTGACGTCAGTCTTGCTGACGTCATCATGACTAAAGAGAACGGTACCCTCGTTTCTCCGTTATCAGAAGTGGGATTCAACCCAGAAGATGACCAGCGTGAAAACACCCTCGATGACGAAGATAGTGAATGGCGCTTACTTGGGGAGCAGCTAAATCGTAATTTTATGGAGCTGATAGAGGCAACGAGTCCTTTGTAGGACTGCTTTCATGATATCTTTGAGTCAGGCGGGTTTCGGCGTGGCTGTCACACGTTTTTGACTTTTTGACTTTGTCGGGGTGTCTACGTACAGCATTTCGACCATTACTTTCTATTCTATCCCTAGTGCCCTGAATGCAGTTTGCACATACTTCAGTACGTTTGTTAGGAGTAGCTCATTGTAGTCTCCTGGTGCTGGATATGCCACTCGCAGGTTGGCTATTCTGTGTCATACCATAGTGGTGGTACTGCTACTATTAGTCGTAGTTGGTTCCATCCACCTGTACTTTCATTGGGTTTTGAACCAGCTCTTCTCTACTCCTTTTATGAGTTTGGAGTGTTCCTTGATTTTGGTTCACCTTTGGTTGTGATTAACTGAGGATTTATCTTTGGGGACTGCTCAAGGGCTATCACAAATTAGTTGATTGACTGATTTGTTTTTCGCATTTAGCCTCCTGATTGGGCCATTGTGCGTGGGCTTGTTTGGCTCCTCTAACCATTTTGGTTCTGTCCGCAGGTTTAAGACGCCTCGAAGATTAGGTTTGAGTACTTCCTGTAGTGTCTACGGGTCATTTAGGAACTTTGCCCGTTGGCAGGAAGAGCTACTGCATTGTGGCGGTATGTTTGCTGGTGATTCTTCAAATTCAGTGCACTCTCGGCAGGGGGCTGTCTGTCGCTACTCTGAAGGAGTGTTTGTTTAGTCTGCAGTGTCATTATGTCACACATCACGCCCATTGTGGCACATTGGAGCTTCTTCTTTGTCATCCATGAGGTGCATGTGACTTTCCCGGTATAATGTTTCCGCAGCCTAGCTTTGCTGAGCCTTAAGGCTTTGGCCGCAGCTTCTCGTTAAACTCCAGATGCAACGGTCTGAGGTATGGTAAGGCCTCCAGAACAGCGTTGGAAGTCGTTCTCATGCTGCTTGCAGTTGCTAGGCATGCTAATCGTTTTTAATTTTAAAGAATTTGGAGTTTGGAGATTGCAGTGCTCGTTTGAGTTCTGGGCCACCATACTACTGCACCATAGGTTATCATAGGATGTTTTATCATTATGTAGCCATAGGGTCATACATGGTTTTAAGCACCACTTCTACCCTATGAACCTTCTACGTTGCCAGAAGGTTGTTTGGGCTTTGTTAATCTTCACCTCCGTGTATTTCTTCCAGTTAAGTCTTGAATCAAGCGTTATTTAGTACCGTAGAATGACGTGGACCAGCTTTAGAACGCTGTTTGCTGCCAGCTGCAGCACTGCGAGCCACGAAAAAACTGTCCTAGCCATAGCAGCAAGGAAGGCAGTACCAGCAACATGCCTGGTTCATTGCTGGATAGGCACGTTAACGTCTGTGTCGTTGACACACCAGAGGGCTGTACAATTTTTTAACTTTTAGCAAGTGAGTTAGTCAGCATAGGCCGAGTGCAGATACTACAATATTGCCGGAAGAATGATTATTTTCAGGAACATCACACAAGGCGTGTGAAGAATGTAGTAAGATTAAACAATCGAGCACCCAAGCTGCTACATCAACTCGTCATCTGATAAACAAAAACCAACCAACACCCAACAGCAGGGATCTGTGCTGCGCCATGCTCTACAATCTGGTGATCAGTTAACCGTATCGGCGGGAAACGAAAAGTCTTCTCACCGGAATTCTGTTGCAGAACCAACCAAGCCAGTTGCATCAACCTCACGAAGACCTCGACAACCTTCACAGTAAAGGGCAAGTAACTTAATTCAATAACTCTAAATAACTCTACGAGAACTACTAATAAACCTACGATCACAGTACCTTCCTAATAATATTGCCTTGTATTGTGGCTCTGTATTCCACTGTGTTATCACCCACTCAAAGCACAATATAACACAACTCCTTGTCCCTTAATCTACGAGAACTCTACGAGAAATCCACGAGAACTCTACGAGAAATCTACGAGAACTCTACGAGAAATCTACGAGAACTCTACGAGAACTCTACAACAACTATACCTACCCTCACCTTCCTAACCTTATTTCCTTGTATTGCGCTACTGTATGCCACTGTGTTAACAAGCTCCAGAGTACAATACAACACCACTTATTTTTCCTTAATCTACGAGAAATCTACGAGAACTAAACCTACCCTCGCCTTCCTAACCTTATTTCCTTGTATTACACAACTGTATGCCACTGTGATAACAAGCTGCATAGCACAATATAACACCACTCCTTTTTCCTTAATCTACGAGAAATCTACGAGAACTTAATCTTTTTTTTTACCTACAAAAATAACAAACAAAATATAATAATAATAAGCCAACACATGTGTAATGTGACTTGGTTATTGCAATATCTCTATAACTATTAATGAGCAACTTAGTTGCTTACAGGTACCAAACTCAAAAGCAAAACTTTATTATTCAGATTTAAAAGGACAAAGAGAACTGAGGCTGGTGCAGAGCGCGCACCGCCTTTCAGAATGGCCGTATCGGCGCAACAACATTAATTAACCAAAAAGAAATGCGTCATAGGAGTAGTTTTAAGTCTTTGTTTAAATTACTCTTAAATAGTTAGTTAAATTTAATGAATTTAGTGTTAAAAATCAAGTTACGATTTATAAACAATCTTAACATTTGTACAATTGATGATTTCAATAGTTTAATTTACATTCGTTCATCGAACAAAGAAAATACGTAACATGTTTGTCGCCGCACATTTCGTATAAATACGGCCGACGTGCCGAGTACAAATCACTTTCGCTCGAGCCGTCGGACCGTACGGATCACCTTGTATAGAAGATTGTTATGGAATAAAACTTCACGAAACATATTTCGGGTTTTACTATCGCCATGAGTAAACAACCTTCAGCGGACAACCAACGTGCAGATAATAGTGACGTCAGTCTTGCTGACGTCATCATGACTATAGAGAACGGTACCCTCGTTTCTCCGTTATATATATATATATATAGTGTCGGGTTTTGCCGGTATCGAAATACTTAATTAACACTTCAGGGGAATTTCGTTTAGTAATTCAATTTGTTGACGTGTTTAATTAAATTAAAAACTATAAAACGAAATTGTTGTATTAATTTTAAATAATAGTTATTTATAGCAATCCAGCACAATTAATCTTTTATCCTAAAGTATTGGTAACTTTTTTTAATATTTAAGTATCTAACCTTAAATTGTATATATATAGTATATTTATTTAGGTTATTAATATTACGGTATAAACCAATTTAAAGCCAATGAGTAAGTTTGTGCTAAATTAAACTTTAACTTATTTGACTTACTTACATAAATATGTTATTTTATTTAAGCTAAGTAAACCTTAAGGTAAATATTTGTACTACTAAAAATGTTTGTAAACATTTTAGTTTAAAACTTTGTAGATGAATTGTGAAATTCTTTACCTTTTATTTTTTGGTTTACTACGCACTTACTTTATTTACTACGCGCTACGCTGTAGTTATGGTGCTACGGTTCGACGAATCTCGTAAGAGAATGTTTTGAATTCAATATTTAGATTAATATTAAATGTTGAATTTATTGTCGTTCAGAGAAGGAGTGTTTACCTGTTGGTAAAGGTTGGCAAGGTTGGCACGCAACCTGTACATATAAACATTATTTTTGTCATGGATTTTTTAATTCAATTAAATAAACCGTACGCGCACTTTTATTATAAATAACAAAAGTCTTTTCAATGGCAATGTTCTCCATAAATTTGGACGACTTTGTCATTAAAAGTTTTTAAACTTACTCTACAGTTCTCCACTTTTCTTTTAGAGCAATACCATCTTTTGATGGGTCTATGAGCACACAGAGCGTTTTTATAATTGTTACACCAATAACTGTAAGCACCATAATGAAGAGTATAATTTCCTGCTTTAGTCGGTAAAAGAACTGCATCTGAAAAATATATTTTTACTGTTGTACCCATAAGATATACATAGCATAAATATAAGATAGAAAAATGGGCTATGATTTTGTTAATACCGGAAGCAATAATCAGTGGAAACCATTATTTAATTCATAAGGCATATATTTCTCAAATCTCAAAGAACAGCCCGACTGTAGCTAAATTGTGCTGTTGTGTTGGTTAGGTTGTTAGTACTGATCGTGAAGCGGCCATGCAACACGCGAAGGGATCCAGCGATTAAAAACATACATAAGCGGTGCGCAGGGTGCGGGTCAGCCGGAACAGTATCCTGAGCGCCTTCGCCCAGCGATTCGACTGCCAATACTGTATCACTGTGACATGGTACATGTACGGGATGATGTCGAAATATTGTTTTGATTGTTTTGTTGTATTGTATTGTAATGTTATTGTTCTGTATGTTATTTTAAGTATTGTATTGTATTAGTGTATTTTTATAAATTGGTCTTTGTGGCCTTTAATTTAATAAATAAATAAATAAGCTACTTTAACAACTTGTCATTGAGCGGGCTGTGAATTTATTTTGCTGCCTAAGTTTTACATGAAAACAAATACTACTACAGTAATTTATTTTTTCTTTATTTTTCTTTTTTCATTTGATTTTATCAGCATATCCATGAAATAACACAAGAACATAAAACAAAGGTTTAAGTCACATACTAGTTTTAACCCTCTTTATATACCCTAGACAAGGTTTTGAGGTTTCTTACCTTGTTATAGCTTTGAGAAACTACCTACTTATTGTTCTTACACGTTGTAGATATACGTAATTAAAATTTATAGAAATAAACTTACATATTATTAGAAACACTATTTCTTTACAAGTATACAATCAGAAAACACATCACTATTGTAATTTAATCGATCAGTTAAAATGCATATAACCCTTTTAATAAGTAGCAATCTTATTAAAACAAATTAAATTCTTGGCAAATGTGGCTTCAACCTCATTTTATTAACTACAAGATATTATATTTAAATTACATGATATTTTCACAGAAAATTATTATTACTACATACTACATCGAAATATATATAACTCACAAGAATTCATCATTATGTTAAAGATTCCAAAAGTGTTCAAATCTGTCAAATTTCATTTATAGATTTTCAACTTTAGCACATAAGCATAAGGTTCACTTTCAATTGGGGAAATTTGACTAATTGGGGTAGCTTCATGTGCTGGCGTCTGTACATTATATTATTGGAAACGTACAAAGTACCTCTACAGTGCTTGGAGGTTTATATGTAACCCTACTACATCAAGACATAAGGGTATAAAAAGCGATCTCATATAACCTAGATTATTTACATACAATTTAGTACAATAAAATTCAAGTAATCCTTATATAATTGCCATTGGACACATAAAACTGCGGCGGTGCATGTATATGATTACCTCTAACCGCAACATTTTTCCTATCACTATCCATATACAATTTAACCCTACATTTCTTGCTAGTAAATGAGGAACATCTCCAATTTGAAATATTTTTTCTACGGCATTGTCGTTCGAAGCAGTACGTGTAATCTTGATATAATATTTGCTGCATCCCGCATCTCGAAGTTATGTACTTTACACCTGGAGTAAGAAACATATTTTATTAAAACCACTGAAGAAAAAACCGTAGAGTATGATGACACTTAATAAACTGGCGAGTGGTTTCATTTCTAGTATTGAGTTGTCGCTTCCGATTGCAGTCAGTGCCCAGACATAGGCCTATTGGCTGACTAAATTAGGGTAACCACTGTCCATACGACAAAGTAAGTAAAGAATAACACATGCTGATGAAATGTGACAAGAGCAAGGATGAAAAGGAATCTCTGGTTAGGGAGTTTAATTTAAATATGTGGGATTTTGGTCTAATATAACCCACGTCTATCCACTCCATAAAGAAATCGCAGTAGCGATAAGACAGCCCTTTATACCTGATTTATGTATGTTAATTATTATTTTAAGTTATGGTGAACAATAAAGAGTATTTTATTTTACTTTACTTTATACAAATCTTTTGCTTTATCTTTTGCCACACTCTAAATCAGAAAATTATAAACTTATAATTTGTGGCTTATTTCAGAAGTCTAGGCGGTGATTGTCTTTTCTATTTTCATGGTATATATAATATGTGTAGTTGTATGTAAATAGAGCATAAGATACAATGGGATTGACGTACTCGTATCCGTGTGGATAAAAGCCCCTCGACGACGGCCCACAACTACAAAACAAACTTTTCTATGAATCGGTGAAGGACTTGCGCATTTGCACAATATAATAATTACTTTGTTTTATTTAGTTTTTTAATAATTATTTTACAAAAAAGACGTCAGTGCACGAACGCCCATAGGTTTACAGGTACATGTTTATTATAGACTCAATTTATAAATATATGGTAGACAAATAATACGTAAATAAAATATACTTTAATAAGTAAGGTACAAAAAAAATATGATTTTTTTCTACTCGAGACAGATGCTTAATAATACACCATATATATTCATATTTAAATAAGTCTAAAATAAACAATTATGTCATTTAAATTACATAGATAAGTATTCCATATCCATACATATTAGCATTTTATTGTACAATTATATTAATTCTGACTATTTATTAAATATTTATTTTTTCAATTGTTGTAATTAATATTGGTTTTTAATCATTTTGAAGTTCGTATTTAGTCTTTGGTTCATGTCCTAATTTTAATAATTTTAACATTTGCATGCTACTGTACGAGTGATTCCTCAACTCGTCCTACATGACTACGGCCCATTTAGGACGACTTTCAGAAATTCAAAATTAATAACATTTTCATTCCGCAACTCGTCCCTCTCAATGAGAAAAGGTACAACATGTTGAAAATGTCAATCTATACCATTCGCCATGTAATGAAGGTACGACTGAATATAAACACATGCTTATGAACTTTTTTCTAACACTAATATTATAATTTTTTTAAACATATACCTACCGACGTCAACTTTTCTTTTTAAAAAGCGATTTGAAAAAAGAATTAGAAAAGTAAACAACGGAAAAATCACGTAACATAAAATCATTTTTAAGTTAATAAGACTAGATAAAAACAGTTAGAAAACCAGATAGAAGCATTTCATACAGTTTAAAAAATACTACACATAAAACGAAGTACATTTAAAGTGTTACATTATCACTTAAGATATAAGGGTTTAACTAAAAAGACTTGGTGTTCAACTATAAAATGATTAGAGCCTATTTTAAGTTAATCTCGTAGAATGTATAACCAAAATCTACTAATAGCATTGCAGTCATCTATATAATATATACCGACACATACGTCTAGTATGGGAAAAATAATATAGTAACATTAAAAATTATGCATAACTATTACATGCTTCGCCGTCTTTTTAATATAAATCCCGAAAAAATAGGAAGGGGAAACATTTAGTAACTGTAAATGTGTGTTATATGAATGCCTTCAACTAATAAGTAAGGTATAGACGCCAGCACATCAAGCTACCCCAATCTGTCAAATTTCCCCAGTTGAAAGTGAACCTTATGCTTATGAGATAAAGTTGAAAGTCTATAAAAGAAATTTGACAGATTGGGGTAGCTGGATGTGCTGGCATCTGTACAAATTGTACAAGGTTGACGGTGCTATTAAATTGCTGTTTCACGTGTTTTCATTAAGCGTACACTTGGCGAGCGTGCTATAAGTAACATTAAAGTTGTACTAATACGACTGCGCACGCCCTAGCGTTTGCGTATAATATGAGTAGTTCCTACTTAATTCTAATATATGACCCGTGATTGACATAAAACTGAGGTGGGTCATGGAAATGTTCCCCTTTTAGTTCGACCATCTGTGTATAATTCTGTAAAGTAAGTCTAGCTTTACATTTCTTACTTATAAACGAGGAACATCTCCAAACGGTACTATGTTTCTTCGAACAACGTCGCTCGAAGCAAAATGTATAGTTTTGATACAAAACTAGCTGTTTTCCATTCCTTGAAGTAATGTATTTTACGCCTGAAATAACAAAAATACATTGATAAATATACAATAATTATACCTCAAAAGCTGGTAATTTTAGAAGTCTATCATGTTCTCATTTCAAATATCATTATTATTTTTTTTTTCTTTTACCGTTCTCTTCGGGAGCATTGGCTCGCACGTTTTGCGCATCCGCCAGAGTCAAGTTTAAATTGTGTTGGAATTAATTAAGTAGTATTTTTTTTAATTATTATTACTTACTGTCTTCGTAATATTATTAAAAAATTAGCCTGGACTATGTACAACACACTACAGGAATAAAGTTGTCATGGTTTAGTATCATTTATTTATTACAGCTAGTGGTTACAGAAAGCGTCCACAGCTGGACATAAGCCTCCCCCAAACGTTATATAACGATGCCATTTGGAGGGGTTTGTCTTACGCCCGAAATTAATAAACGATCCTAATCCATTTTATGCTATCTACGATAGCAATTTCGATCCATTTGTCTATTAAACCGTGCCAATAAAGCATCCTCAGATTGAAAAAGCAATCTTTCCGAACGAGCGATCTTTGGGAGGACGGATCATAGAAAAAGATAGGCCTCTGTACTAAAATGACAGGTTGCACGTGCCAATAACCAATCCATTAATTTAGACATAAGCTTAGATAGCCAAAACAATCTAAAGTTGCAATCCTAGAAATTCGGTGGATTGACAATTGGTTCTTAAGATAAAATTGGTGAAATAGTTCATTATATTCCAAAATAGCTTTGCATATAAATAATAAATAATAAGAATATTTTTTTTTGTTTACAAAATAGGCGGCAACAACTTCACGTCACTGTTTAAATTATTTGTAAAACAAACACAGATAAAATATACACACAATAATAAAATTATTGCTTATCATATCAGAATCCATTATAGGTATTATATTTATTAATAAGTAATTATTTTTATATTAGTTATTAATGCTTTGCAACAAAAACAAACAACCAACTTACTGCTTTTTTGTTTTGGATCCGATCGGCGACGACTGCGCCGGCGTGCGTTTTGCTTGTCAAAGGAACGGAACGTATCAGTTCCGTTCCACCAAAACATAATGTTTGATGAATTAAGTTTCATTTTATTATTATATACCCTAGTCGTCTAGTAAAACATTTTAACCTAGCTATAAATAAGTCAGTATTGATCGTTAATATATTTAAAAATAAATTTTCTTCTTAAATTAAATGGTATAATTGTGTCCTGAGTTACCGAGTTCTGCATAAAACGGAACGCTACAGAGGGAAAGGATCGCACCCCAATCTCTGGGCAAAAAATGGATGGATTGATATGTTTTGTTATTGGCACGCAGGTAAAGATCAAGATAGCGATAGAGCTAATCTAGAGATAGGACTGACTGACAGATTGCGGATCGTTTATTAATTTCGGGCGTTAGTCACCGCGCTTGGCATGCGAGTTGGTGACCGCAGTTAGGTGGTAGCTACATACAGGGCGCTGTTGCTTGACTGCTCTATCCCTTAGTCGCCTTTTACGACACCCATGGGAAGATAAAAGGTGGCCCTGAAATTCTGTTTTGGCCGGACACCACACTGCTCAGTTACCCTTCACCCATAGTTAAACAAGCTGTTGTTTGAGATGGGTATTGATGAAACAGACAATAAGAGAGTAATGGAAGACTATTAACTGTATTTTATAGAATTATCAATACTTCCGTGACACATACGAGAAAGATGACGTTGACAAGACTAACGTTTACAAGTTAAAGCGAGCAATGACGATCGTCCATATCGTCATTGCTCGCTTTAACTTGTAAACGTTAGTCTTGGTTTATTGTCATACGTATAAATCATTTATGCCAATCACAAATATTCATGGCAATCACATATTGCGTTAACGTGACAAGCACTCTGCCACTCGCTTTGGCGTACGCACGGCAAATATGTAGGTATCTCATACTTAAGAATATTAAATATTTGATGAGGGTTGCTACAGTTAATTGTCATCACCATGTCCATGTCAGTCGAATGACGTCCACTGCTGAACATGACCTCCCCTAAGATTGGGGGATATGCCTTAATCGCCACGCTTGGTCGACGGGTTAGCAATCGCAGTATAGTGCATTATAGTGCAATCGCAGTAGAGATATTCCCTCGGGTCGACTTCTACGCCCCCAACGGGATGAGACGGGGTGCTGATATTCTATGCCGTCAGCCACACAGCAATTAATTCAAGCAAGGTCCGTCATAATAATAATACCTTAATATAGACAGAACCATTGACAATATGTAGTAAAAATATTAGACTTAAACTGGATAATTAAACTTAAACATAATATTTTGACAATAACTTGATACGAGCTAGCTAAATATCATTGCTATTATAAAATAAATTTTATAAATGTTTTCATACAATAAATGCAATGTACCTAAATATCTATGTACCTAGAAATAATAATGTATACAACTATATTACTACAAAAATGTTCTGACTATTTACAGGCGCTTTTTTAAAGTCTACGTGAATAAAAACCTTTTTTATTTATTTTATTCTATCCGTAAATATCTATTTAAGAAATCCGTATATATTTCCCATTAGTCACGAGGAACTTTGGAGGTTCATGGTCATGCACTCCTGTCAGCTTCGGTTCCTGTGTATCAGTAATGACACTCAGACGGACTCGGCAATTCTTGTTTGATGCTGAAGAGCATCGCCAATGAGTAGTACGCAGAGTAACAGCTTTGCGAACGAAACAATAGGTATAGTTTTGATACAAAATTTGTTTGTGTTTTCCACATCTCGATGTCATGTATTTGATATCTGAAATTGAATATTTATGTTGTTTAATTCAATACCATTACTATTATAAGATAAATTTTCCAAATGTTTTAACAATCCTTGTACCTAAATATCTATATGTAACTAGAAATAATTATGTATACCTACATAACTATATTACTACAAACATGTTCTGACTAGTTATAAGCGCTTTTTTAAAGTCTACATGAATAAAAACCTTTTTTTTATTTTATATATTCTGTTAGGGCTCCCACATACATTTGTGTGGTCTCCAACGCTCCTTTTTCATATTATAATACATATAATATGAAAAGTTCATTATTATTTGCATATTCATAAAGTCAACATATAACTGGCTTATTATTTTCTTCTATATAATAGCAAGGTAAACGACCAAGTGGGTTTCGTGATGGTAAGTGACCACCGCCGCCTGTGGACACTCGCAACACCAGAGGCGTCGCAAGTGCGTTGCCGCTCTTCGAGAAAGGAAAAGGCTCACCTCTTTAAGGTTGCTATGTCTTACTGAATCGGAAATACCTCCAGAGTTAATTGATTTCTCAGAATCATGGTGCACAAAATGCACGTCTGCCACGACCATCATCATGTCATCCAGGTGACAGGAGACGCCACTCTTAAGAACTGTTTGATCTAGTAATTGTTTATTTTAAATATCATCATCAACAAATCAGCCGAAAGACGTCCACTGCTGGACAAAGGCCTCCCCCAAAGATCTCTACAATTGCCGGTCTTGCGCTATCCGCTTCCATCTTTCAAATATATGACGGCGCAACAGTGGCGCTACCTACAAAACTACATAGACAAGAGTGAAAGGTCGGTGTCAAAAATAGAAAATAGTGTTCCAGGCATGCCTCCGTATGCCCCAGACGCGTCGTTATATACATATGTATTAATACCATGAAGTAATTTAATGCTTACCATTTTCGCGCACTTGGTGCAAGATGACCGGTTGGCTGGAGGAGGAGTTGGCTTTTAGTGAATTAGTCAATAGGGTTTTCAGTCTTACGATCATCAACATCATTTCAGCCGAATACTTCTACGACTGGACAAAGGCCTCTCCTTCGTCCAACCTTATCAATATGATTATTATTCAATTAATGAATAGTTATAATTATTTAATTCAATAAAACTAGAAGTTATTTATGGAAATTGATTGTATTTATACTTAGCTGTCCAAATTAAGCAAAGCCCGATTCTAAAACTGACTTTTATCTAGAAACCAATTCGTTTAAATACATTTAATATTACCAACAAAATTTTCAACCATTTCGTTTATTTGTGAATCAATGCATTGTTGTTATCGGGCTACAAAATATTTTTAAGATATCAGAGAGCTTATTGATAGTATTTTTATTTTCTAATTTATTATATTTTAATCCAAAATTAAACATTAAGACTATATCTATCACAGAATCCTTACCTCTAGTTTTTATAAATGACAGTGCCCGAACTAGGGAAGTTAAGCCCTATTATGAACTCTTGGAGGTTAAATTTCAAAATGCTAGTACAAACTATTCTAAAATTAAAGCGCTTAAAACCTACTTACTACCATGATTGTTCTAGCTTGATCCCTTTAAGTACATATTGCGTCAGATACATATATTATACAGTCTATTTTACGGAAAAATACCGACTGCTGACACACGGATCAAGTTAAGACAAAATAAGTACAGATCGGGCTCTATTAGCTGCGAAGGGCCAGAAATATCGGTTCCTATTGCTTTGAGATTTAATCTGAAATAAAATAAAATAGACCCTTTTCACCTAATTGAAAACTTCGACCGTATACATTTTTATTTCGTATATTATAAAAATATATATGTATAAAATACCGTTTATACTTACGAATAATATTGCTGTAACATGTTTTATACAAAACTTAATATTATTATTTTTCAAGCATGTAATATTCTTTTATATGCTATAGGAACTTTAAGAGTTCGTTTAGAAACTAATAATAAGTAACATGTAATTTAAATGCATAGTTCAAGTTACTTTTAGTGACATAGAAATTAAAATGGCATTAATTTGTTATAATAATAACTTATTGATACTTAAAAATAATAAAAAAATAAATTAATTTTAGGAATGGGACCACATTCGTAACGACTAGCACTGGTAGTCTGTGTGAAATACAAGAATAATTGGAATACACATAAGCCAACAAGCAACATAATTAATTAATTCCCTTTAAACTCTAGCCCTTTGTCGTCTCAATACTCTAATAATGTAAGTTGTATTTTTGTACAGACGCCAGCACATCAAGCTACCCCAATTAAAAGTAAACCTTATGCTTCTGTAATAAAGTTTAAATTTTTAAAATAAATTTGATAGATTGGAGTAGCTGGATATGCTGGCGTCTGTACATTTTGTTCTGATGTCTGTATTTTAGATTATACTCCATAGTCTAGTACGGTCAATCGACCTTAATCGCAAAAAGTCATTTGTTTTGTAACTTTTTAGACATTAATATACTTCGGTCGAAAACTTTACTAGGTATGTCAAGTTTTATTTTAAGCATTTGGAGTTATTTAATATAATTTTGGTAAATAGTATAATATAAAGTAGGTAAATCACTACATGTCATGGTAAGATCGTTGCTCTGGTATTATGATTAATGATTTTATTAAGTCACGCTTCATTAAATAGTACTTTTCGTTACTTATGTTTATTAAAGTTCAACTATTTATTAGTCTTACTAGATTAACATAGGTTTTTAACCTAACTATATTTTTAGACTAAAGCATTAGCACATTTTTTGGAATTGGCGAAATATTGGGCTAATACAGTCTTGAATTCTTTAACCGCCACAAAATATCCAGTTTAAGTAATTAAAGAACTGAAAATACTATAATTCAAGAAATAAAGATCAATTTGAAAAGAAAAAATCAGCAAATATAACGCTGAAAATCTAAAATAAATTGAGTTTAAACTCAAACGGGACGTTTTGTAAATGGTAAAGGACATCGAAGCCCAACTTGTGGTATCGCGCACGGATGATGCGTATGCTCACCCGTAATCCCTACAACTACCTTATTGATCATCTTCACTCGAACCTGACACTTCTTGCTGATTCTCTTCGAACAATACCAGGTACAATGGCTCTTGAAGTTGACTCTGTTGGTGGAGTACGTGTGCGCGCCAATTTTGAGGATATAACTTCCCGTTGGTAAAGGAAGCAATTTGTATTCTGGAAATAAAATAGACAATTGAATCGGTGATTTAGGTTTTATTTTTGTGACTGCCCTATTGGGATAAAAGCTTTCCGTAGCCTATGACAATTGCAACACGCATGCCAACACTTTCATGTCACCGAGTCCACAATTTGACTGAAATAATATTTATTTTAGGTATCTTGTACAGACGCCAGCACATCATGCTATCCCAATCAGTCAAATTGAAATGAAGCTTATGCTTATGTGATAAAGTTGAAAATCTATAAAAGAAATTTGACAGATTGGGGTAGCTGGATGTGCTGGCGTCTGTACCTACAACGTTAACATTATCTTTAAATTAGCTTTGGTTTTAGGGTCTGAGAATATCTCAAAATTGCTAAGGTGCGGTGGTGAGCATTACTTAAGAATTTAAATTCAGGCAAAATAAAAATCCGGCCAAGTTCGTTTCAGACTCGCACACAATAAGATCCGTACCACTGAGAGACTATTTAGTCTCTGTTTTTTTTTTAATTTTTTATTATGTGTTGCTATAGCGGAAACAGAAATATACATTCTGTAAAAAAATCAACTGTTAATCTACTACAGTTCATGATATGCAGCGCGCTGACAGACATACAGACGGGTGGATATCGGAGGCTTAGTATTAGAGTTCCGTTGATACCCCTTGGGTAAGGAACCCGTAAAACAATCGTATCAATATTAATAAGAGGTATAAATATTAATAAGAGGTAAGTCACAGCGATCATTCGCTCAAAGAGCAGCCCGACTGGGAAGTACCTTCACCTTACAGAACACATTCCCTATCATTAAGGAATTATTGTTTGCGGACTCGTTTCAAGGCCGGCAACGCACCCGCGACCCCTTGATTTCCGTGTGTCCATGGGCGGTGGTGATCACTTAACATCAGGTGACCCATTTGCGCTCTCTTATCGTTTGGTGCCCTCTTATTTAAAATAAAACTAGCAAAAACACAATAAATAAATAAAATTTATTAAAATAACAGAATAAATTAATGACATAATTGCAATCAAAATATAAAAATACTTAAGGTTCAATTACACTTATTATATATCATTATAGTTACTTTACTTACAGTAAGTGTTAATATGGGCTCTTAGCCAAACTGAAACCACAGCCGCCGATCTCCACAGCGCGCTGTGACTGACAAACGATGTTAGAGATCTTATATTGCACAAGGATATGCGCATGAACACAGTGCCTTCCTTTTAAATACCACGTTTATAGTTAACCTACGACAGTTTCACTGTTTCCCCGGAGAAGTGACGGCTCAACAAATGTAACCAAACAGAACTAAAAACTGCGTAGCCTACGTGAGATAGGACGTTCACGTGAGCGTAGATACATGAGCGTAGACGCAGGTTTCCATCATTTTTTTTTACTATAAGGACAACGCCCGCATTAGGGAATTTATCCCTGTGTCGCGGGGTGCTTTACAAACATATAATAGACGGACACAAATTACATCCAGACCCAGAACAACTATTTATCGGTCACACAACTAGTTATCCGGCGTGGGACTCGAACCCGCGACACGAAGCGGCGAGGCGACTGTCTAAGCTGCTGCGCCACACGCGCAGTTATCCATCGCAAGATGTTTTTATCGATGCGGATTAAAACACTACGATTGGCCTCCTACGCAAGAAATCTTTGGGGGAGGCCTTTTTCCAGCAGTGGACTCTTTCGGCTGATATGTTGATGATAATGATTAAAACACAGGCAAACTCTTTTTATTCACCATTTAAATCCTGGGAGACAGAAATCAGGTGGACTCCTGACGACATTACGTCAGACTGGTATAACTTGCCTTGAGTTAGATGGTGCTGGTGATGTTACAAAAAAAAGACTTGCCAGTAAAATCCCAACACGTTTTAGCCCGATACGAATCTCGGGAACTGATTGTAAGTGGTTCCATAAACAATGGGACAGTCTTGTTATTAAATTAATTACTTATTGTATTTATAAGAGTCCCAGTAATATATACAAAACAACTACGAGTCTAGGTTATAGGTACTCACTTATTATACTATTTTACTTATTCAAGACGATTCTGATGAGATAAATCGGCGTCATTTGATGACTTCAAACTAGACTTGCATTTTATATCGTAAACATTACAAAAATAAATAAATAATATTTTGTTTTCTAATAATGAATATTTTCTTTAGTTTTTAATAAAATAAATATATTTATTTGAATAAACTTTATCAAGTTCATGAACATATTTTTGGGAGAGAAGTCTTTTTATTAACGATTGCAACCTGCATATTTGCAGCTCATATATTCAATAGAGACAAAAATGTAAACTTAATTATAAAATATAGTTTGTGTGTTTGTGAATGTGTGTATGTACACGTGCGTGTGGGGGTATGTGTGCGTACGTATAAAGATATCTTTATTCCATGCCCTCAGGTTGTATACGTACACGAGACAAGTACGAATAATCGTATAATAACTACTTAATTAGTTACCCTACATTAATTCCATTTTAATCCTTATCGGACACTTACCACCTCATTTTAAACTGTATTGTGTTGTAATAAGAGCTAAAACCAATGAAATATATAAATAATAATAAACATACGCTATTAAGGGTTATCCTACACTGAGTATTAATATCATCTATATATCTAATTAGTGTTTCGTCGCTATACAATAATAATAAATAATACTGTCTAATTTACCACCCTGCTCTGTATAACCTTAAATATACATTTATTATTTACAAAATAAATATTTCTTTATTTGTATGTAATGTATGATTATATACCAATACCGTATTGAGCCACCATACCACTGTCATTGACACTACAGTTTTGCACAATGCCAAAGTGCGTTTCTTGCAGTACCACTGGGTGTGTCTCCATCCTTTACGTTTGCAATCGTATGCATGTCCTTCAAACTCCTAGTTCCATTATTTCATGTTGTACCCTGAATTAACTACATGTAATGTCATAATCTAAAAATGTTCATTACGGTCTACCGTTCTACTACCGTCTTTGTCTATTTTTATTATGGACAAAGTAGAAAGGTTTAATGATTATATGTATCATATTGTCCAACAACAATATTATCGTAAGTGACAATGCACACATTGCACAAAGTCAGTTCGTTTCTTCTTTCTACCATTTCAATCGCCGTCTTCGTATATTTTTATTATGGACATAGTAGAAAGTTTTAATGATCATGTGTATCATATTGTCTAACAACAACATTGTCGTAAGTGACAATGCACGCAATGCCCAAAGACACAGTTCGTTTTTTCTTTCTACCATTTCTATCGCGCCGTCTTTGTCTATTTTTATTATGGACAAAGTAGAAAGGTTTAATGATTATGTATATCATATTGTCCAATAATAACATTATCGTAAGAGAAAATGCATGCATTGCACAAAGTCACAGTTCGTTTCTTCTTTCTACCATTTCCATCGCCGTCTTTGTCTATTTTTATTATGGAGAAAGTAGAAAGGTTTAATGATTATGTGTATCATATTGTCCAACAACAACATTATCGTAAGTGACAATGCACGCATTACACAAAGTCATGGTCCGTTTCTTGCAGTACCACCGAGTGTGTCTCCGTCCTTTCCGCTTGCAGTAGTACACATGTCCTTCGAACTCATAGGTCCATGCTGTGCTGTAGCCACTACTGCATACAATGCCATAACCTACAAATGTTAATTATTAAAGCACATATATCTATTTTCACATTTGGTACAAAAATGAGCATATTATACAAGGTTATAGGCATTTTTTTAAAGGCTAGGTCAGAAGTACGCTACACCGGCGAGCATGTATGAAGAATATAATGACAGTAATGGAGGCAAAAGAGGTGTGCAAAGATCGTGACAAATGTAAATCCGTTGTCTCTGCCTATCCTACTGGGAAACAGGCGTGAGTCTATGTATGACTAGCCCTCGCAACACAGGGAATCCTAGTGCGAGGACTAGAGCACGCTTAATTATGTATTGATATCTAAATGGAAATAAACTTATTATTATTATGTATGTAGGATAGGTAGTTTTGAAGGTGAGTACTCACCATCAAATTCCGTTTAGAATGCTCAATTTTGTTCCTGAAGTACCAATGGTGATCACCCCTAACCTATGAGCACTCTGTATAGAGTTGATATGTTTTAAAGATTACTCATAGTCCTCTCAAATGTTTTGTACACATTACCATACTTTCACGTACATATATTTTGTTGTGTTAAGGTATAAAGTTGATATTACACCACCAAGGTGCAATAAGAGATGTGATATTTTTAACAGAAGTCAATAGATTCACGATGGAAACGGTAAATAATTCATTGTACTGTGAACTCTGCTTTTAACCAGAAATAAAATAAAATAAATTTTATAAATTTTTTCATACAAGATGTACCTAAATATCTATGTTACTAGAAATAATATCTAATGTATACAACTATATTACTACAAACATGTTCTGACTATTTACAAGCGCTTTTTTAAAGTCTACGTGAATAAATACCTTTTTTATTTTATTTTATTTTTATTTTAACCAGGGATTATTATCGATATGCAACTAGGGCTACGCAAGACGATAATTATCAGAAGTTTCTACGTAACCCTACTCCGATAATCGCCAGCATTGTGTCTTTATTATTTTCTGTCTTTTACACCACTAAACTACTATAAATGTCATTACATCTCTCTCTTATATAGCTCGTCTGAAAAGAACAGAGCATACATAGTCCTATTAAACTACTAGAACTGCCCACTTATACGCGCACCGGGCATAAACAGTCCACAGTTCCAACGCATCACTTATATTTACCCAGTATTTCGCAGGAAGAATAGAATGAGAAATGAAACTAATTAATTAATCAAAATAATATAATTATTAGAATCTGTCAATATAACAATCTGTAGATCTACATATTAATCATAACAATAACTATGGAACAACTGATAATACTTGGCTATGCCAAATATTTTTTACGTTCTTCAACCTTATCATACTCCCTAGAAATAAATACTATTAGTTTTCATTATTATTATACATTTTCCGCTTATCTCAAACGATTATTCTGAGATATGTGGAGAGTGCTAGTGAGTACTAGGACATATTATAGTGTAGTATCATAAATGATATAATGTGCGCAAAAACAGAAGTATTCCTCTTCATTTATAGTCCAAGTGGCCGAACAATCTCCACGGCTGCAATGAGATCAGACTGATGCTAGACCGACACCTCAAAGTGCATAAGGTTATATGAGAATCATTGCCAACTTTCGGACTTCGGAATGCTACCAACATTTTGTTTCTTGCAGTAACCCTTTTTAATCCAGTCGAATATAAACCCAACACCTCATTATATGCGTATGAACACTGTCATGGTAATTAGGACATGTTATTATAATCAAAAAACATCACCATATCCAGTCCTTATATACTTTCCGTTAAATAAACGATATTTATAAGGCAGATGGCTATGTTGAATGTTACCATGCATGATGTGATTATTAGCACTATTTAGCACCATCCGAGCCTTGCATCCTCTGCAGTGATGTGAGGAACATCTCCAATTGTTTGTGCCTATGCCTGATGTCTTCACATGGTAGTAAGTGTAGTCCTGGTATAAAAGAAGTGGTTTCCCTGACCTTGACTGCACGAATATCATACCTGGAAAAAAATATACCAAAGTAAATCTATCCATAAACTTAGGGTATGTGTTATATTATGTGTATGTAACTTCTCCATGAATGGGTGGGATGCTGAAGAATCATCCTTATGTTTTCTTCACATAATAAAATTACGTAAGATTTAGTTTATACAAACACATTATTGAAGAAATGTCTCAAATCACCAGCCTCAAAATGTAAGTTTAAATAAGTATAATAATTTTTTTGATATAAGTACTAACCAGAAATGCTTATAAAAATATACTAAAACAATTAAGCTTATCCGTACAGTTACCATAGCATATAACGTTCGCAATACACATCGCACCACCTATTTCGTATAAATAATTTACATTACACCAGTCTGACAAGGGTATGATACTATTCATAAATCAAGTTCTTTTCAGAAGTCCTAGGTTTTTTTGCCACCACACAAAAGTAATATGTTTATCAATTGTTTACCACAGTACAGGCTCTAAGCCTAGTTTAATATCACATGAGAGTGGTTTTTTTTTAATGTTTATACGTTTTTTATTTTATTTTTTATCTATATTTATTTTAAATGTCTTTGGTCTCCATGTTTTATTAAGCTTTTTAGAATACTATCATACCGCACTATTGGGATGTACCAATATTTTTGTACGCTTCTTTGTAGCCCCCTATCAACCTAAAATAGTCTAAAGTATGTAAAATATAAAAAAATTAAAACAGCAAAATAGTTCCACGACCAATTTATTTGACCTATAACTTTACATTATATTGGATTAAGTATGTAGTTTTTTGAGTACTTATCACAGACAACCAACTGCTACGTTGAATAAAATAAAAAAAATAACTGCTCGCTCCAACTTCATCCCGTTTCAACGATTATGTATACATCGCACGTACATATACGTATACGACGCAATTGTACAAATTCAAATTTACCCAGATATTAGTTTTTAATTTGATCCTTCTAAAAACAGATAACAATATAGAAACTACCGACATATATTACGCGTGCATAGAATAAATAAGCTGATATATAAATCAATCTTTGGAAATAGCGTGCCGAAAAGAGAACCGTATCGTTTCGTAATGAAGACTGATTGCAAAAATCAAGCAGAAAACTCTACGTCCTGCATTACCACATCCTGTGGATACTCCTTTCACTCGCGAACGTTGTGGGAAAAAATGCTGTGCGGCTATAGGGCTCTATAGCCATATGTGACGATGCGGCAACCCGTAGTTTAAATACAAATTTATACACTAGCGCTGCAACAAACTTCTACACAGATGCCGTGGCCAATGATATATGAAATTAGTACTTCTTAAGTTGATGGACCACTACGGACTTTCATACAACCCTTCCACCGTTATTTTATACCTGTAAGGGGGAAATTTCCCAAATTCCGCAGACTGACTGATTTATTAACTAAACTTCACTGACGCTGACTGCATTATATATGTAAAGATAACGTTGTTATTTTGGCTTTTGTGTACGATATAATATTATGATAATTAGAAAACCTTTTTCCCTAAACAACAAATACTTCAAATATGTTGCTTAATGTTTAATCAACCTTCACAAACCTCCCTTTATGTACGAAATACTTATATGGCGGATGCGAATGGTCTAAATGGGCACAATCTATAATACGTTCACAGTTTAAAACCAGTCTTGCTCTGCAGCCTTTGTTGTGATGAGTTGAACATCGCCAATGACTGGTACCCATCTTGTTAAACTGACGCACAAAACTGTACGTGTAGTCTCTAAAAAGTACCAAAGGTTTCCCGAACCGGGAGTTCAAGAATTTCACCCCTGAAACATAAATTATGTCACTTAACGAATTTGCATTTTTTTGGATTTATGAGAATTAAATATTCTCATATTCAAGAGAAAGTAATAATATATTTATTACTTAACTTAAAACAATACTTGACTAAAACTTACTTAACTCATCGTCATTACGAGTATCATGTCAGCCGAAAGACGTCCACAGCTAGACAAAGGTCTCTCCAAAAGATTTCCACAATGGAGTTGTATTCATCATTTGAAGGGGTTATGACATAATCGACACGCGTAACAGACAGGTTGGCGATCGCAATAAAATTATCAAAGTACACACAGAGACACTGCTGACCGTTCTCGAAAATATATTTCCTCGGGACGTCTTCTACGCGCCCACGGCATGAGATGGGGTGATATCCTTTGCTGACAGCAACACAGCACGTGTGTTACTACTTAAATCATAGTTGTCGCAACATCAGTGGATACAATATGACATTTGACAGCGTTATTATCAACCCACGAAACAAGTTATTTTCTAGGATATTCCACAGCATGCATGTTATTAAAGAAGAAGCAAAGAGCTTCGTGCTGTTGGATTGTCAACAACAAAGCGGTGAAGACCCTCCCATCAACTGGTGTGCGATCTATTAATAACAAAATAGATTCAAACACTATACTGTATGGGATTTGAAATCCGTTTCTATCTCATATCAAGTCTATAGTTAATACTTCGTTCGATTCCTCAACATACGAGTAGGTATATAGTACCGGATATGGTGTAATTTTCATTGTACTAAGATTATATCAACAAATACAAAGCATACTGTACAATTTATTTGCCATCAAATTATTTACAATATTCAAACATAAATTTAAAAAAAGTTAATGCTTAGGCTACTACTTCATTCGAATAAATTTCTATATATATAATAAATTTCAATATATATTAGGTCTTTACCTATGAAATTGCCGTTCTGCAGTACTGGCCATTTCAAATCAAAATAATTTTTGTTTGGCTAAGAATTCTAATTTCAAATTAATTTTATTTTAAAAACATGGATTCTTTTTTCCAAAAGTAGTCATTTCTTTATTGATTAGTGTTACATTTTCATCGCATTTCAATCTTTTTCGTCATCATGGATACGTTAAAAATTCGAGTAATTATGGAATATGAGTACCGTCGTGGCAGCAACGCGGCACAAGCGGCACGCAACATCAACGACGTTTACGGAGCTAACACTACAAACCAACGCACCACCTGTTATTGGTTTGCTCGCTTCCGTTCTGGAAATTTCGACCTGAAAAATGAACCTCGCGGTCGTCCGAAGACTTTGGTCGACAATGACGAATTAAAGGCGGTTGTGGAAGCTGATGATACACAATCTACGGCTGAATTAGCAGCAGCTTTCGACGTTAGCGTCAAAACAATATTGGTCCATTTGCGTCAAATTGGCAAGGTAAAAAAGCTTGACAAATGGGTGCCCCACGAACTCAATGATCGCCAGCGCGAAGTACGCGTCGAGACGTGCCTTGCACTGCTCAACAGACACACAAATGAAGGAATTTTGAACCGCATTGTTACCTGCGATGAAAAATGGATTCTGTTTGATAACCGCAAGCGCTCAGCAAGTTGGTTGGATCCTGGTTCAGCACCTAAACAATGCCCTAAACGAAAACTTACCCCTAGAAAAGTGATGGTCACTGTTTGGTGGTCTAGCGCCGGTGTGATTCATCACAGCTTCTTACCAAACGGGGTGAGCATTACTGCAGATGTGTACTGTGAAGAACTGAGCACAATGATGGAGAAGCTGGCGCATCTCCAACCAGCATTGGTCAATCGCTCGTCTCCGCTGCTCCTGCACGACAACGCGCGACCTCATACTGCACAGCAGACGGTCTCCAAGTTGCAAGAACTGGGGTTGGAAGCTCTCCGTCATCCGCCCTACTCACCAGACCTTGCGCCTACAGACTACTACTTTTTCCAGAATTTGGATAACTTCTTGGCGGGAAAAAAATTCAATACCCGAGAGGCAGTACAAAATGCCTTTGAAGAATTTGTTGCCTCCCGTCCAGCTGATTTCTTTAAGAAGGGCATCAATAAACTGCCACTGCGATGGCAAAGATGCATTGATTGCATGGGTGATTACTTCGATTAATACAAATAAAAAAATTCATGAAAAAAATTCGTTTAAATTTTTTCATACAAAACGGCAATTTCATAGGTAAAGACCTATTATAATAAATTCCTAAGTATGTATGATAATATAAATAGTATATTATAAATATTACACCAGTTCTTTAGTATGTCGTATTCGAATTGAAAGTGTTTTTGACCTACGAAACATAATTGTAGACCCTGAGTTGCGAAACATCCTCGCTATCGAAACGATGGCGATCAAATATTATTATTTTTATTATAATCATACGTTGCAGAAAATTACTTAAAATTGAGATAACATTACCTAAAATGTTGTAAATATTACCTCAATTTTGGTGAACGATTCCATTATTTTTAAAGTGCTCAATTTAAAAATATGCTCAATATTAAAATGTGTAATTCATTACACAGTTGTAAAACACTGCCAAGACGCTAGTCGTGAGATGATTTTTAATATGATAATTTAAGTCATCTTTATAAACCTTCCATCTTGTATCTGATATTTACATGGTTGATGCGTGTGGTCCATATACGCTAGTATCATCACTCTTTGACTGTTGAAAATCAGCCTCGCCTTACAACCTTTGCTGCGGTGCGTGGCACATCGCCAGTAACTGAGACCTTTCTTATTAAATTGCCGCACATAACTATACGTGTATTCACCCAGGAGTACCATGGTCTTCCCTAAACGTGATTGTACGAATATTGCCCCTGAAACATAAAATATATACTAAATCGAGTTTTATTGACACTACCAGACTGGTAAATATAAAAGTCTTTACCTTAATTGGGCAGAAATACGTCTACATTAAAAACAGCCACCTAATGTATATTTAATTTATTTTGAGATTATAATATTAAATTCTAAATATAAATCTACGTCAGCAATAAAGAATTAATTATATTTTGAATTTAATCAAATACATTACACATCGTTTTACACAACATCAATGACTAAATTTAAATAAAATAATTGCGAAACAATGTTTAAAAGCGGTGCAGTTATGCAGTATTAATAATGTATGCAGGATATTTCCTTAGTCTCAGCAGTTGTTCACCGGTTTGAAATCACTAAGCGATTATGGAAATATTCTGTATACAGTGTAGACTCAATCTTAGTTAAATAAAACAATACCCTCATACCATCTTAGCTAAAATTAAATTAAAAAAATAGAAGAGAAAAAAGTCCATAAAGATACAACAATTTACTACGTCCACAACAACTGAAACACTAAACTTAAACTCAAAAACACATTTTTTTGAGTTTATGTTTAGGTTGAAATGTGTTCAGCAATACAATTCTCATATAATTCTGTTGATTAATTAATTATTACATAGCCTTACTACTTAATTTAGTTTCAATATCTAAGAGTCCTTGATACACGCTAATAATTAATATATATATAACAAAACTTTTTTACTATTCGAATCTATAAGTCCTCAGCGCCATTGGGGCACGTGCGGAAAAGGCGACGGAAAATATCAACGGCGCGCGGCGTACCAATAAACACACTCGCCCGCGTTTTAATGCGTCCCAATACAAAATAAAATTAAAATTGGAATTGAAAAATTGCAGAAATGCTAGGCCTCGGTAATTAAATGCATCTAATTACTAAAACAAAACTTAATAAGCCAGTAAATTAGTGATATAATATTCCGTTTTTTTAAATATTTTTAATATAAAAAGTGTCCAACAGAGTTTCACTCACTAATTTAGTGTAATGTAGTATATATGAATAAAAAAAACTACCACTTATAAATGAAACATGTACTTAGAATATAAAAATTAATAGTTTTTTTTATAAATAAATTTAGAAACTGTCAACCATCAAAATTCATGTTTGAATCTTCACCAGTTCCTAACGTAGAGTATAAGATTGTCTACAAAAATATTATCGAATCGAAAAGAACATAGATTAGTACTTAAGCTAAAGTCACAGTCTTAATTTTTTAAATATCATCTCTTTCTTATATATATCATATAAAAAGGACAGAGTATATTTAGGACTATCAACTACTAATAAATTACTGGACAAGCAGTTTAGTTACTTAGTAGTTAAGTTTAGGAGAACTCAATTAGTCAACCGAATATAACACTTATTTTCACTCAGTATAACGCGGCTAAATTAAATGAGAAAACTAATAACGCCCTGTTCTTTTTATACGTAAGAAGTGCGTACACACGGCTACATATCAAGCTATACATTTCCAAACTAAGCTGATCTCTCATTGTATGGAAATCCTATACAACGCGGGATCAGCTTATACTGGAAATGTATAGCTTTATATGTAGCCGTGTGTACGTAAGAAAAACATGGATACTTAAATAATTTAATATACTTAGCATTTGGGTATTAACATGTACTTGTAGTTTACAAAATCTCAAATAACTAATAAAGACTAATATATATTAAATATTAAGCTTACAATATAATTTGTTTGGTTGGTGTTTGATAGAGTCTATTTTTGACTGATACGGTCTGCATATTAAATAGATTTACTTGAGCAGAACTGTTATAGCCACTTTTAAAAGACATCTGAACTTATTTGAATAAAATAATTAGACATTTTTTTGTAATAGATGAACTCAAAAACTACTTAACTGATTTTAAAAATTCTTTCGCCTAGCAAGCTTAATTGTCAGCGAGCGATAAAAAAATTAAAGATCTCTACATCTACCATCATTTGGTTATTATTTTCTGCGAAACCTATAAATGATACATAAAATAAAGACCTGAATGTTTATGTTAATCATTACCTCCCAGACACAGAAAAATAAAGTTATATGTCTAAGTAACTATTTACTATATATAATGATAATAAAATCACGTTAACGGTTTATTGTTCAAATAAGTCAATCAAAACATAGCTAAAATAAAAAAAAAATATTTCTATTTGTCCACAAAACAACTAATTAAAAATACTAATAAATCTTTAGATCTATCTACCCGGTTGATGCCGGGGCAAATTACTTATAGCAATAATAGAAAAGAAGTGACAAGGCATGAGTAAATTATTTTAAAATCTTACGCCAATAATATATTCGCAGTCCCTAAATTGATATTAGTTGGCTATATTAGTTTATTGTACACACGGCTACATATCAAGCTATACATTTCCAGTATAAACTGACCTGTCATTGTATGGAGATCCCATACAACGCGCGATCAGCTTATACTGGAAATGTATAGCTTGATATGTAGCCGTGTGTGCGTGAACAACGCAAACCGTAAGAACACAAGGTGTAACAGAAATAAGTTGACTAAACTTAAGGAGCTTAATTTACTAACTTGAAACTTAAACTTTACTAAATTGAACAAAGCGTAGAATATTCACTTGCAAAATACTTAAAAACATATTGAAACTTGAAACAAAAATGTCGATCAGCTGTGGAATTTTGTATTGGGAGTCAAGAAAGAAAACAATTCGTATTGCGCAAACTGGTTTCTTTGCTTGTTAAGTTTCATGGGTAGGTAAATTGTCTCTACTATTTCTGTTACACATTGTATATAATATATTTAGTTTATTGGGCGGTTCGATTCCGCACTTAGCATTTGATAGAGCCTTTGTGCGTGAGGTATTTTAAGCAATTTTGCTTCTTTTAATTTAAGTGGTAGGGCACGTTGGCTCGAGGGTGGGACGCCTCAAAAGTACGTAAAGCAAATGAAGACCGTCTAGTACCAGACCCGCGCATACGCCCGAACCCCACTATGGTCGCGCACTTAACGTATTTATGTATTTTCTTCCAGAAAAATTACAAGCCACCTGCTTTTATGGTGCATGGCGCATGCGCATTCCTTCCTAGCCTGTACTGTCTCTTTCTACCCGATGAAGTAGTGGTCAAACGTAATATAAAATTAAAAAAAAAACCTCTCTACACATGTCTTATTTGCAATAAATATCAAACGCACGAAATACAATAAGAGTACTCCTAAAAAAATCGATTGAGGCAACAAAAAAGCCTAATAATTTTTGTGTAGCATGATTACAAAAACCTATGTCCAATAGTAGACTAAAATCAACATCAATATTACTAGTTACTCTAACAGCTTTTTATGATAGCACCTAGAGATATTATCCTACACGAATATACTTTCCATCAAGAATACAATACTTGTATGCGGGATGGGTGTGTTCGAAGTTAGCTTGTTCGATCTGATTCATATTGTTGATCACCAGTCTAGCTTTACACCCCTTACTGTTGTGGGATGAGCAGCGCCAATGATTAGTTCCCTTCTTCTGGAACTGTCGGGAATGGTTGTACGTGTAATGGTTGAGAAGTAACAGAGGCTTGCCCGAGCGGGATTCTACGATTGTATAATCTGAAACAAAACATACAGATTAGAATTCAATATGAAAATACTGAAGAATACAACTAGATTTTATATACTACTAAGTCTAAAGTTAAACTAACTTAATACTATATAATTATATAACCGCGTATGCAATATACGTAACAAGGTATTAAACTATAGAATTAAAATAATGATCTACAGGATGTACCAAAAATAGTGGACGTAATTTAAGAAGTTTTATTTACTTCTGATAAACTTAAAGCACATGAACATGACTTAATAATAATAATATCCTGGGAGATTATTTACATACGGACATCTGATCCCAAACTAAGCAGAGCTTGTACGACAACCAGATAACTGATATATTACATATACTACTTTTCTTTTGTAAATACATGCTCATATAGATAATTACACCCAGACTCAGGACAAACAGACATGTTCATGCACACAAATATCTGTCCTAGGTGAGAATCAAACCCACGACCTCCGGTTGGAAAGCGAGCATTTGCCAACCACGCCAATATTGAATAGTACATATAAAAACAAAATATTAATCTCCCATACAATAATAATGATCATCTTTTTCAGTTTGGATAGCTAAAAATATTTTAAACTAGTTATTTTTTTATTGTTTGATCTCATGTGTAGATAATACTTAATTAATATAATTGCTTCTTAAGATTGCTTCACTATTTGTGTTACACCTCGTAGAAACCACTTTTAGAAGAAGAAGAAGTAACCTATAATTTTTTCTTACCAACTATCTGTTGATATGTACACACGGCTACACATCAAGCTATACAACCCCAGTATAAGCAGATCCCACGTTGTATAGGATTTCCATACAACGAGAGGTCAGCTTATATTGGAAATGTATAGCTTGATTTGTAGTCGTGTGTACAAAAATAAAAATAAGTAAATTATGTTTATGTAAGTTTATTTAATGTGATACATTATAAAACTATAACATTTGATGAACGTATATGCATGTCGATAAAACATTAGTTATTAGAAACAAAACTATTAATATAAAAATCCAATGAATTATAAAATATTAATTAAGTTCAAGATTTTCGATAACAAATTGTGATTAATTAATATTCTTTAACAATTTTAAATTGTATCTCACCGCAGCAGTTTTGGATGCAAGCTTATTGCGAATAGTTTTTATATTTCGATGTATTTTACTTAATTACGCAAAAACAGTACAAATTTACTATATCGCGTTTAACAGAGTGGGGCACAGCGTGTACTTCATAATTTTATAGTTACTCTATATGGACGGCTTCGTGCAATATGGAATCATTGCTTTATTTATATCTATGTATTCTAACTAATTCGCCATTCTGTATGCCGATGTCGGGAGGTGGGTGATCATGATCCAGGTTGGCGCAGCAGATAACTTTATCAATGCTTAGAGATATTTTAGCTTTGCAATGGCCGCCGTGCCCATGCGCTGAGCATATCCAGTGTTGCAATCCCCTTTGGCATGTTCTGTAATATCTATAAGTGTACAGTCGGTACAGTAGCACCTTATTCCCTCGCTGGCCACGTAAGAACCGAATAATATCTGAAAAAAAGTCAGTTACAATAGCAATTATTCCTTTGAATACAGGCTGAAAAAACTGACCAGTCAGTTTAGCTATGAAATATCAATTGAAAGATATATCCTGATTAAAAAAAACGGTATACACTTTGAGATTGCTTTGAATTGCTGTATAGATGATGGTCAAGAATATCAAATTAGAAAATAAATATAATGTATACATCATCATCATCATATCAGACGAAAGTCGCCCACAATTGGACAAAGGCCTCCCCCAAAAATCTTCATAATTGCTGGTCTTGCGCTATCCGCATCCAACGACATATAACAATGTATGTATATATAACTATTTGTAATACGAGCTTATCGGCAAAGAAGCATACAGACCACCTGACGGGATTTTCGTATCCTATATTGCTTGACATACATACATAGACACACATAGTGTTGCAATACAGCTCACCCATTGACAACTCTTCTCTGCTCACGACGAGCTCTATTGACCTCCACCCATATACCTGGAGTTAAGTCTTGAGTGTACTCTGTTAGGTTCCCTAGCCGAGTTGCTCATATAGCGAATGAACGCTATGGTCTACATACCTTACTTTTAATAAATAATTCTCGCCTGGTGACGTAATTAAGGTATTCGTTGCTAATACCTACGCATCCATATCACGCGGATTAGATCCCCATGTAAATCATCTACTTGTGTGACCCAAAGATACTGGTTCTAAGTCTGGGTATGATTTTGATCTATAAATATCTCATGTATGAGATCTATATCTCGAATATCGAGGCGCTCATAGCTAGATGCTCTCACCGGTCCGTAAGCGATCGGCGAGGTCAAGCAACTAGGCTCGCGGTCAGTCCATAGATGGGTGACCGCCAAAGTGGTTTAATTTATGAGCGTCTCCGTGCTTCGGAGGACACGTTAAGCTTTCGGTCCCGGTTGTACTCATTAGACAACAGTCGTTAAGCCATGTCATAGGCCTACTGGGCGGCTTGAGCAACTCTGACACTAGGGTTACCACTACCCATACGATAAGCAAGCAATCTATGAGGTAGTTATTTACCCAGTATAGACATTAATGTTGCACATAAAAACTAAATTGTAAAGGCCTATTTAAATAAAATTTAATACATAAGTTCATGATACAGCAATAATTAAGACATAATCGTGCTTGCAGCCCCTCTGGTGTTGCAGGAACCCATGGGCGGCGGTTATCAATTACCATCAGTTGACCCGCTTACTCGTTTGCCTTGGTATTATATATAAAAAATCATCACATCTATCCTTTTTTTAGCAAATAAGAATCATTTAATGTATGTTTACGAATTATTTGCTGCAAAAATTTTGCAAACTGCTCATGAGGGGAATGTTTTGCCTGTGACGGTATACAAAGAGTTTTAAGAAGTATCTGAAGTGGAATGAGATGTATCTTAGGCACTCTCGCTATGATATGTATTTAAAAAAGATTCTCGATGACGTACATTGTGGGCTGTTTTAATAAATGTTAAGTATAGTTGACGTTATGTCCGTGGATACATTTGCACTTCTATAACAAGCTTTACTAAAACGTAATAAAATGTTTGTTAAGGTCAAAGTCTCCTTTAATATTCGCTATTCATATATCATAGCAAAAATTGAAGGCTGGTCTTGGTTCACCCTAACTTTTTAAGGTTTACTCAGGATACACTAATCAGAGGTTAATGAAACAAGGAAAATATGTGATTGAAATAAAATATTGTTACAATACTTACAAATAAGTAGGTTTTAATTAAAGTTTTAATTTCTTGTATAATCTTTACATGTGTGAAAAAACACGAACACTACTGCTGAGTCTGTCTAAGTCTCCATCCATAATGTGTGAAAATGAAAATAATAATGGAGTCAACCAAATCGACAAGAACAAAACCGTGGTGTATATTTGTGGCATACGTGAAGTATGTATATCACGTCAAAGAATTAAAATCTAGGGTAGAATAGAAACATAGTCGTTACCACGTTGGTAATCTACGTCGTCAAAATCGTAGAAGTCTTTATTATATTGGCAGTAACATCGGTTTTTGTGTTGAAAGTGTTACTTTGACTGTACATATCCGTGTTAATTCCTGCCTTTATGTTTTTTCATACATGCCTACAACCTATTTCCTACTATTTCCTATTTCTATTCATATATATGGATGAATAGAAATAGGTTGAACTTCCATCATATCGGCCGATTGACGTCCACGCCTGGACAAAGGCCTCACCAAGAATTTACACAATGGCTAGCCTCGCGCTATCTGTATCGATCACTTTTAAATGGAAACTTCCATACATAACTTAACTATTGTTTGCGTGTCTATTTTAAACCTTTTGAATTATATTCACCGCTTTTCACGGTACTAATCACTTATTTGTAGAAATATTAAATTTGTCATAATGACCAAAAAGAATTTTATTGTAAAATTAAGACATTTAAATACTTATTACAATTAAGTACAAGCATCATTAAAACTGCGTTGTATCTAACGTAAAGCATGGCATCCAATCTTTTTAAATTTATGTAACATCATTTCGATTTTTTTATTGAACTCGGAAGAGTATTATTTTTATCTCCTTACAATAACTATAAGTATCACCAATCTACATTTCAAATAGTATACTAAAATAATTAAACTTATAAACCTATCTTAGAATGGCAACAAAATATTGTTAAATTATGTTACATCATTTCAATTTTTCTTGGGACGAGTAACACCTTGCCATGTGATCCCAAACTAGGCAGGCTATATATTTCTAAATAGATACATATTATCGATAAATTTCACCCACACAAAACAAACAATCATACCCATAACACTAAGGCTGAGATCTATAGAGCGTACTTAGACTTTGCTCAAACTTTACTTACATAAAACTTTGCTAAGTGTATGCTAAGCTTATACTTTGATTTGGTATGTATAGACTTTTTGAAGTTAAGATTATGCTTAGCATAAGCTAAGACAGACAAAGTCAAAACACCAATTGTAATTTCGTTACATGCATTAACTTATGTCTAAGTAAAGTCTGAGCAAAGTCTAAGTACGCTCTATAGATCTCAGCCTTAGATTGGGTTTGGATCGAACCTACGGCCTCTGGCTAACAGCAGTCACGGCCCACTAGACTAATAGTCCAGTCAACTGAAGAGAGCATTATTTTTATCTTCTTGCGGTCATTATTAAAATCATCTAAATGTAAAATATAATAATAATAAATGCAAATACAATAGTCCGTTTTATCATAAAGCATGGCAACAAAAAATTGTAAGAGAATGTAACATAATTTCAATTAAATTATTGAAATAAAGAGAGTATTATTTTTATATCCTTACAATAATAATCAGAATCACCGACCCATCATTCAAATATAATATTAGATGAATAGAGATTCTATGTTCACAGTGTAACGTATTTAAACTTATATATTCTACTTTCTATACGACGCATTTGTTCGCATTTAAGAGTATAAATATTACTCATGAATTCCGTAATATCTAAACACCAATTATCGACTCTGGAATCCATGCCCTAATCTTTACCTAATCACTTGATTCCTTATGGGGCTCATCCATTGGACTACCAACCTATACTTATCCAAAACTTGGTAAAATCACTTATAACTCAAGTAAATAAAACAGTGTTAGTATGAGTTGCATATTTGTACTCACTTTACTCGCATGTGATGAGTTGCTTGTTTGTACTCACGTTGCTCACATGTTACTCAGATATATATATACCTACCGACCGATTGCCCCTTTAGTCTCGCGACAGCGTGTTCAACCGAAACAAAAAAAAATCACTCGGTAGCAGCCCGATACCCGCCCAACCCGACGTAGTTGGATAGTCTCTGTGGAGATTGGCCACCGTAGCTGAAAGTCGGCCAGGAGTTCTACCGTCAAATTAGAATTAAATTCTATTAGAATTTTTAAAAATATTAAATTTTTAAATTTAAGCATACGAAGAAACAAAAGACATCTTGCCCATTTTGACTGGTATAAGTCAGTGTCGTGAATACGCGACACTGACTGTTTAACGGCGGGCATATTGTGTAATTAAGGTGACATTCAATTGTTATATTTTTATATGGTGTAATAATTTTGTGCGCAATAGTAGAGAAAAGCTGTGAAAATTAAACCAAACTGTGCGAAAAATACTGTGGCAGGACAATACAAGTAAGAAAGCTTAAGCTTTGTATAAATTATGCAAGATCCATTTGATAAAGTTCAACGTGAGTGCGAACTCAATTTACACTAAACACGAATACATCTCCCTAAAATGGCATTACAAGAGTTTACTTATTATCATTTTTCTTACAGTTAATTCTAACAAACTTCCCATCTCTGACGTAGAACTGTGGGGGTGAATGAGTATGTGTTAAGTTCGCAGCAGTGATCTTCCTGTCCATGTTGAGTGCTAACCGGGCTCGGCAATTGTGTCCGTTTTGAGATGAGCATATCCAATGGTCAGTACCGTTGAGGGAGCGCCGGTAATGACAGAATGTGTAGTTGTTGAGGAATATCAGAAGGTTGCCACGTTGTCCCCTTATATACCGGATGCCTAAAAAATTAACACGTTAGTTAGTCCATACTAGAAAAGAAATTAACTACAATGTTTTTATATAAGAAGGTTAGCCATTAATTTTTCTCCAAATTATTTGGTTAGAATCTTTATTAAATTATGATAAAAACTATAAAATTAACATATTTATGCATTACAAAATAACGCTCTACAATAAATATGTTAATATTTGTTAACTGCAATCTGCGATTGTGCACGACATAGCTTTTTGGTATTATTAGAAATATCAGTGACATATAAGTGAAATTTTAAGTAATACTCTTGGATAGCTTCGATTAATCCTTTGATTTAGTGAAAATAATTTCAAACAGGTATATGTTTATTATTTCTATGAAATACGTAAACATATGTAGTTACCAATTCATTTATTTTTTAATAATATGATAATTATAATCGTTTATATTCTGAGACATACATTTGTGGGCATATTATGGTAAACATTAATTTTAGAGCTTTTCAACAATTTAATCTTAAGATAACATTTTTACAAAACTGAATAGTTATAGTTATATTTAATCACAGAAAATTATGTTTTACGAGACGTTTAATTGATAAATAGTGCGCATAAAGGATCAGTGACTAGCTTTGGGTATACCTACATACGTAATCGACCCTTCACTACCCCGGACCAGCTCTGGCGACCTTAATACCCAGCCCCACAAAATGAACAAACGAGTATTAGTGCCAGAACTAGAGGGTATTGTGTAAGTTGGAGGCTCATAAGAGTACCAAAGAACGATACGCTCCAACTTCACAAAATTAACATAATAATGTATTCTGTAAGGTGCAGGTATGAAAAAGCCCAAATCGACACTATTGTCGATTTGGGCTCTTTTATACCTCACCTTTACTACTGTATTAGTTTTGTGGGGCTGGAGTATAGCCCCACAAAACTAACACAGCGTGCCATTACCTAGAGCATATAGAATATATAGTACTATAGAGTGAAGGTACAGTAAAACGCTATGCTCTACGTTGTACCTCACTTAATATGCTGCTCAGCTTAAATAAGAATCTCTCTTCATGAGCACAACGTCAAAATACGCTATAGAGTTACATTATAATCATATTGCTTAAATTGATAAAATCTAACACTGGATAATGATAGTATTGTCTAATATCACAAGTATTATAATCTAATATATTGCCCATTATGGACACAATACCGCGGAGGAGAATGAGAATGATTTAAATTAGTAGTAACTATAGTATTATATGAATCTAAAACCAATCTCGCATAACACTTTTGTGTTGAATGTGCTGTACACCTCCAATAAGGATTCCTTCCTTTAGGCACGACGTGAAAATACGTGTAACCTTGGAACATTATCAGTTTCTTGCCTCGTTTTGAAGCTATATATTGTATACCTGAAAACAAATAATTATTTTTATCAACTCTAGATTCAATAAACAAATAAACGTTGGCTTAAAAGTTAAAAGACGATGCCAGTAATATAACCTGCGTGGTTATATACGACGACACCATCGGTAAATCATACTTACCTTATTTTTAACCCAATTCAAAAGAAGGTTTAATTTAATTATTTTTGTGACATCTAGCTTGTTACTTGTCATTTCATATTTTATTGAAATTGAGATTTATTAATTAAGTAAATGTTATGATCGAATGTGGCGACCACGAACCGGAAGACGCAGCGTGGGCAGGCCCCCTACAAGATGGGCCGATGATCTTGTGCGGGTCGCTGGAAATCGCTGGATGCGGATAGCGCAAGACCGGCAATTGTGGAGATCTTTGGGGGAGGCCTTTGTCCAGCTGTGGACGTCTTTCGGCTGATATGGTGATGATGATGATGCTGTGATCAAATGTTGATCGATTGTTGCGTATGCCTGTAAAATTCTCTTTACCAATACAGAACATTGAACTTTGTTTTTGAAATAGATAGAGTTCTTTTTTAATTGAATTTGATATTTCGTACCTGTATAATAGAAAAATAAAAATTGTGAAGGCTTTCCGAAAAGTCCCATATAATTTTTGTTCCAATCGTTAGTATTGAAGAAATGTTAAAGTCGGTTTTATGTTCTTTGAACAAATATTACTGTAAAAATTATTGTAGGTATACCTAAACATTTTCGTGAGCTTTATTCATATTAGTGTGACATTCTAATATGAATAATATTCATAAAGGTTGCTTTATAAATAGTTGGGTTGTTTTTAAATTAAATCTCATCAATTGGTTGAATAATAATAATATATTTTTTAATAATAATATCTAGGGACAATGTCACACAGATCATCCTAGCCCCAAACTAAGCAAAGCTTGTACTATGGGTACTAGGCGACGAGATACATACTTATATAGATAGATAAATACTTAAATACATAGAAAACATCCATGACTCAGAAACAAATATTCGTGCTCATCACACAAATATTTGCACTTACCGGGATTTGAACCCAGGACCACCAGCTTCGTAGGTTCCTACCTGCATATATGCACTACCAACTAGGCTACGGTGATCGTCAGAATATATCCGCTTCTGACTAGTACTGTTAATTTAGAAATGAGTTGATGTAGATACGCACCTTTAGATTCCTGAGAGGTTACCGTCTAAGGGTCAGCGCATATATGATTGAACCTGACAAAATTCTCGCGCAGTCTCGCGCATTATAATCTTCAAGCATACATGCACTTTTTTAAATAATTTTAAAGTTGATTTTCTAGTGCCTTAATAAAATCCTCTCCGCTGCGCTCCTCTCTGTCTGCGCTGGCCCTAATTCTCCGGTCATCGTCATCGTGATCGGCGTTCAAATAGATGAAGGCAAAAAAATACTAAATCAATAGTTCATTAGTAATTTTTATTAGATCTTCTATATCTTCTACTTCTTCTTCTATAAAATGGTCCTGAATCGATTTTCAACGTCGAAGCCGATTAAACGATTGATTAAGTCATTTTTGACCTTTATTTATTTGAACGCCGATCGACCGGCGAATTAGGCGGTAGCCCCCCAGGTCAGGAATGAAGACTAACCGAAGAATAAAAAAATAAAATGACATGCATAAACCCGGAACGTATTATTTGAATCCTTTTATTCAATCATTACCTATAGGAAGTCTGTGGTATTTTCTAGATATACGTCGGCTAATATTTAATATAAGGGGAAGAATATAAAAGCAAGGTCAGAGCAGTTAAAAATGCTAATCAAAAAATTATGATGAGATTACGAATACAATGTTCTCTTATTAAAAAACATTACGTGTAAAGTTAAAATTTAAATAACTTATAATTAAGCATAAAATCTTCAAATTGGGTGTTCAAAATTATTACTAATGGAAATAATATCATAAATTTGAAATATTTTTTTCATGATTTTTCACGATAGCGCCCGCGTTATTATAGGAATGCACTTCAAATTTTTTGTTAACATTTCAAATTTTTCTTTTTAAAAACGATTCTGAACAACAAATCGGAACTTTTGCTAATCTAAACATGAGCAACCTTTTAAGTACAGTTTTGTTAATTTTGACCATGATGTTTACAATTTTTTTTTATTGTAGTCTATTTCCACGAAACAGCACGTAGTTAAACTCGTCAATACAAACGTCAAATCCAACAATGAGCTTTCACTGATAGGAAGATAGGTACTGTTAGATAATTTACTTACAGGAAGGGTATAGAAGTTGCTAGAATGACTTTATTTTTATTAATAATTACAATTATTGTTAATAATTTAAAAAGTCAGTGGTATGTATTGTAAGCATCAAGTTAACACAAATTATAAACATACGTAACCTTATCTAACTCTGTTTGACACTGAAGTATAAGTAGTTGCAAGTTAGCAATAATTTGGAACTTGATTTAAAAACTATTTTTCTTCATCATCAATCAACATCTTTAAAATTAATTGTATAAATTTAAGTGCGGGTGGTAATTTAAAGTAAGTTAAGTATAAGTCGTTTTTTTACATAGCATTTTGGCTAAGTCCCTACTATAGAACTACTATGCCTACTATAGAAACACGTTCATTCAAAAAAATTTTAAAAATATAGTGTTATTATTTGGAACATTATATACTTTGTGAGTTTTGTGTTTTAGAAAAACGTAAAATAGCTTGAATTCCGCAAAAAACTTTAATAAAACAGCCAAGAGCTTATTATATGACATACTACTTAATGGTTAGAATTAACCATTAATTTATACGACTACAGGTTCGATCATAGATCGAACCTGTAGTCTCTTATTTGCAAATAGACAGACATATTACATATGTAAGTAGATTTTCATTTTGAACATCATATTGAATTATAAAACAATTCCAAAGGTACTACGTTTTTGTAAATTTTAAGGGTAATATTGACATTTTTATGTCACGAAAAATTCCCCTTAGTCAGCAAGTGCACCCCCTTGCATCGGAGAGCACTTAAGCCATCGATTTTGCGCTTGAGCAAATGACAAACCAACATTTGTTAACGTTGTTAAAAATTAAATCAATCAATTAATAAATTTCACATTAACTTTCAATCATTTTCTTCCTCCCTGTTTTGCAAAGTTTAATAAAATTGTCTATTGCAGACCTCGGTATACAATATTTTCCACCGAAAACGTTTAATATTTTATCTCTACCGCCATGGTCCGTTGCCATATGTGCATTGAGGATTCGTAGATAATATTCTTCACTAGGTATAATTTGTTTTACAGGAGTTATAAGGGATCTTATTTTCACCATCAAGACTCTCTCGCTTCCCACGTTTTCAACATAATATTTGTGAGCAAAATAATATTGTTTTCTTGTTGGTTTTTTCCTTTTCATCCTTGCTATTTCAAAGTCGTCGATCGTTTTGATGACACTTTTTATCTTTTCTCTTGTCCATTCGGATTTTATACTATTGGATTTGAAGCCTTTGTAGTAGGTTTGTAGTTCTGTGGTGAATTCTTGTAGATCGACACATACAGCATCATTTATAACTGGAACTTCAATTTGGCCGAGAACTCGTGGTTCCATAGTACCTGTTGACCATATATAAGCGTTATATTCCAGCTTTTAATTCACTTGTTTTTGTTGAATTTGATGAAAACCACCGATATTACTGTTAACGGATCAACAAAAATAAAATATGTATATTATGACATGGAAAACTGTGCGCCAATGCGCAAAGTCATTATTATGAATAAAATAATATTAGATTTTCCAATTAAAATAATGCTTGGGTAGAATAATTACATATCGAGCATATCTATATTTTACTTAAGTTCAAACATAAGTATTTAGTTAATTCGTAACAATATAGTGACAAGGGTAAAAGTACATAAAAATAATAAATAGATTTATTAATGCTTTTTATGTTGTGTTTTATTTTATGGTGATAAGTATAAAGTCAAGATACATATTAAAACAACATAAATTAAGCACATTTGTAACTAGCGTAGGTACATTATAAAGATAAACTGGATTTGACCAAATTTATTAACATAATTTTAACTTTCCTATGAATTTAATACATTTATTTGTGTTGAATTAAGAAATTTCGTATTTTCGTACATACCAGTATCGTACGTCATTATTTTAACTTTTTATGTAATAATAACAAAATGTCTCTAAGAAAATAGGGTGAATGTTTAGTCCACTACCTCCAATCATATTTGTTGATATTTACGACACGTGTATTTATTTTTACTGCTTTGTTTTCGTTTTCGTAATTTTTAAATGGGAAAAATATATCTTTGAAATATTTGGGTGTCATTATATTGGAATCTATACGTTACCTGCCATACATGGCATTTAATATAGAATATATGTATATAAGATGCACATGGATCAAGAACTTATTGTGAAATATTTGGGTGTCATTATATTGTAATCTATACGTTACCTGCCATACATGGCATTTAATATAGAATATATGTATATTAGATGCACATGGATCAAGAACTTATTGTGAAATATTTGGGTGTCATTATATTGTAATCTATACGTTACCTGCCATACATGGCATTTAATATAGAATATATGTATATTAGATGCACATGGATCAAGAACTTATTGTGAAATATTTGGGTGTCATTATATTGTAATCTATACGTTACCTGCCATACATGGCATTTAATATATAATATATGTATATTGGATACACATGGATCAACAACTTATTTGAATATATATTATCATTCACGACGGTTTAATTTGAGTTAAAAATTAAATTTCAATAAAAAAATAATACTTTGAAGAACATATTTCTAGGAGCATGAAACCTAGAAAGAATATCGTCTATAGGCGTCAGCTAGAAAATGAACGCAACCGAAAAAAATTGTCGGACCGTGTGCAAAACACCCATAATTTGGGGCAAATATGAATTTACAAGTCAATGCGGGCTAAAAGCACAAAACCGGCTATTGTGGAAACCCTTGGGGAAACCTTTGTCCAGCAGTGGACGTCTATCGGTTGATATGATGTTGATGAATTTACAATTTAACAAATTGACCCTTATGAAGGCAGTATTTAGGTGGTGGATGATTATGTTCACATTTAACATCCACAAGTTCATTATTTGTTCCCAGTACAATCTTCGCCTTACACTTCTTGACGGAATGCGATGTACAGCTCCAGTGTTTGGTACCTTTGTTTGTTGAACGGCGTAAGCAGAAGTACGTATATCCATTGTACATTACCAGTTGATTTCCTTTGTGAGACTGGAAAAATTGGATCTCTGTAATAAACTTTTGTATGAAACATCAATTACATTGGTAGAAAAAAACTATTTAAAATACATTACATGTTACGTGGTTCTAGACCGTGTTCGCTTTAGATCCTAGCAATCAATGAATATCTGCGGTAGGTATATTGTGATTGCACAAAATTGAATATGTTTATATATTCCCGGACATTAACTGTTCATGAGTATTTACTTGAAAACGCGCATTGGTCTCGTTTAAAAACTGTATAAGGAAAAATAGTTTAATCAGATATATTTTATTAAAATTCTTAAAACATAATTATATTTATTATCTGTTACAAACATTATGAAAACAAACATTAGATATCTGTGGCAAAGAGTAGAAAATATTTTTTTTCTGATTTATCACAGACAAGAAAGGCAGGCTTTGGAAGAAAGGGTACCTAATCACGTTGACACTGTTACGTGTAATGTTTGTTTGCTAATTGCTTGACATTATTGACCCCCATCAAAAGCACACGTCCTTTTTCACAAAATCGCGACTAACTGTAACTATTATTTAATCTCTATACAACATATTTATTATTAGTACTGAGTACCTAGTTAAAGGTAATTCGATACATAGTGATCATTATAATTGCTACGCCAAAATAGTCCAACACATGTTACAGATTAAGGTTCATATTAAATTGATTTAGACCAATTTAATATGAACCTTATTAATCTGTAAAATATGTTGGACTATTTGGGCGTCGCTCATACACAACACTTCAACCGAAATTTCGGTTTTTCAACCGAAATTATAATGATCACTACGTATCGAATTATCTATAAAATTAAAGTTTGATTAAATTTTATACGTATGTTCGCTTCTTGTAGTTAAAATTTATTTAATTTTCAATTTTCTACTCTTTTGTATCGCTCTTTAGGAGCACTCTTACAAATACCTAAACAATTTAATAGAAATTACAAGTTATACAATTGAAAGAAAAAACATGGGTCAATTCTTGTCTAACAGAAAACGTGGCCCGTCACGACTGGAGAATACACGATTCAGTGCGTCACCGAATTACATTAGACCCACTTAAGCAAAACTCGCCACAAGAAGTTTTCACTTCAAACAACAACATTTTATGTCTATGTAAAACTAATTTACCGTTTTTAAAGGAACACGATTTTTAAAATTAAAATTAAATAAGGAAAATAATAAATTGAACTACGATAGTCAAAATAATGCTACATTCTAACATATTCGCCGTGGTGTATATAGTATTGTGGTGGCGGATGGGTGTGATCACCACTTCCCGCCACGATTCTATGGTACTGGTCAACCATTATCTTAGCTCTACATTTCTGTCTAAAATGCGATGTGCATTTCCACTGTTGAGTGCAGGGTTTCTTCAAGAATTTGTAACGGAAGTATGTAAAGCTGTTGTACAGTATCAACTGTCTGCCGTGCCTCGACTTAATGAAATGAAAACCTGAAACAATTTAAATACATAAATTTAATCGTTACTTCTACAAAATTGCTTATTAAATTATTTTTAATCAAGATACAAAAGGAATTGTTCTAAGTTGAAAATAGAAGTTTCTCGTAAAAATAAACATATAAAAATACCCAATGTTCTTGATTACTGATTGTACACCAAAGGTAAAACAAATAAAAAAACTTAAAACCTAAAAAAGTATACAATGGGCGCGGTCTTAATACAAAATGTGATCTCTTCCAGACATCCAAAGTAAAGATCGGAGAATGGAGTTATTAAGAGGGGTAAGTGTCGGTGTACAGATACATTACAAATAGTACCTATGGGTTATACATAATATATAAACGCATTACAAATAATATACATAAACAATATATTACATTTTGTGTGATCCTTGACAAGTCTTTGGAATTCTTACAAACTCTCTTGTTACTACGTCGCGTAGATCTCAATTTTCATAGTTTAATGCCTCATTTTAAAACCAATAAAACAGGATTTCAGCTTTAAATTTATTTATTTTATAAAACGATAACGTAACAACAGGATCTTGACTAAGGATCTTTACTTTTACTTTAATTACTATGTGTCAAAAATAAAACTTCCTTACCGGTCCTTGAAAAAGAATAAGCATTTTGACTCACTTTATCGTAATAAACGTTTACAAAACAAAAAGAGCATTTTTTGCCATTATTCCTCGATGCCTGCGTGGGTTTCACATTTATGAATTATTTAATCTATTATTATTCCATTATACTCTAATACATTTATTTCTGTCCCAATAAAACATAATAATATATAAACTTGTCGGATATTTTATTCGATGCACTTTAACATTATTTGGTTTAAATGGTCATAAACTTCCCTCCTTTATAATTGTTAGTATATTGTTTATTGCCGGAATATAAAAATTACTGATTTTGTACAGACGGATATTATATACAAGAAGACTAACCTTATGTATTTATGTTATGTACCTTATTTAATTGTTAATATACTTAAAAACTGTAGTCTGAACACTATTGTTTTATATTACCTACATGTATATCGAGGTAATTTCAAGTTTACCCGGCAATCGTTTTTGATGTATCGCATCCTTTTTAAATTGTTTTATTGGCTATGTGGCCAAAAAGACAATTTAAAAAACATTGAATAATAAATTGTATTCGTGTAATCGATAATATTTCTTTTATATACAGGATTTAAGGGACTTATATAAACTGATCCACAGTTAATATATAATCAGGATTACCGTTAACAAATTGAATATTCTAAAAAATAATAGTTTCTGTAATCTTCGACCGAAACTTTAGTAACTAACCAGAAATATGTATAATCATCACCTTTCATAATTTTACGTTTTTATTACTCTAATATCGATTTTGATCCTACGATTTGAAGCTTTGACACTCATTACCAAAAGTCCTGTATAAATCTCAGTATAATTGTCAGTGACATTATTACAAACGGTTATGTGACCATCATACCCCAAACGTAGTATGCCGCTCAATCAGAATATTTATTTGCAACCAAACACAGTAAGTCATGCAATCAAAATACTTTTTTCCACATAATAATTAGCGCGATAAACATACAAACAGAATGAACTGTGATTTAATGGCAACATAATTATTATTAAATACGTACGGTTCACAAGAGAAGTAGCCAAACAAGGATTAAACAATAATTTAAATTTCGGTTCGTTTATTTATAAATATACTAGGTATCTCTTAGTTGTTATTTTCTATTATACAACGGGGCGAAAAATATGCCCAATGGACAGTTTTGAATCAGTAGGAATTCTGTTATACTATTAAATCAAAAATATTTTACTTGATTCGGATAAATTCACCATTCGCAACAAAATATTCGGGTGGTGGATGCGAATGATTGTACTTGGCTAATGCGGTTCTATTGACACTGTTTAAAATTATTTTTGCCCTGCATTTCTGTCTTGAGTGTGACGTGCATTGCCAGTGATCTGTTCCTTTTATATCGAAACGCCTGTAGTGGAAATACGTGAAACCGTTGTGCAGGATCAGCTGCTTTCCATGACGAGATTTTATGAAACGAAATCCTGAAAAATAAAAGAAAAGTTACATCCATATATATATTTTTAAATTTATGTAAAATCAACGTCGTAACTACGAATACCCGTTACCCGTGGCAATTAGGAATGCATCCCACATACGCGATGATATTATCGAAGCATAAAAATATTTACTGCGCCACGCATGCAGTCAGTGCAACCTCATGTTTAAAAGAAAATAATTTCAAAGCGTTTTACGATTCCTTAAAAAATATAAGCAAACCAATACCTACTTACTTAAAGATTCTTTACAAGAAATACATATGTTTTGTTCAATTTAAAGGCATATTTCATTGATTATCTATTAAAATGCGACATTACTGCCTGGCTGGTTGTGATTACCGGTCCCTTAATGAAGCAACTTGTAGAAGCATTGCGATAGTAGAATTCGTGCAATATTTGGTCTTCAATTGCAACTTCGTATTGTGTCGCTAATTAATTCGCAATTCCTTGAAGAGCAATTATTGAACAAATGTCGCTATTGCCAGACTATTGCGCAATATTAAACCAGTACTGAGGTCAGATAAAAAGGAATCATCTTAGAAGTAAAAACTGATACAGTCGCGTCGTTCCTGCCAAGAACACAAAATGGAAAAAATATCGCATTGACTCAAATCCTGCACAATTAAGAGCATGCACAATAAAAGAAGTCCTAACCAAAAAGAAGAATAATATAGGAAAGAACGGTCCTAATTGAGATCAAATATATTTATTTACACGAATAAATAATGCGATATGTACAAACAACATCAATATCTAACAAATCTACCATTAACAAAGCCGCATCTATACGGCTGGTGTATGTGTTCGCAATTGGTGAAAACAAATGAATTGTCTGGGCCCAACACAATCCTAGCTTTACACCTTTTACTATTGTGAGTTGAGCAACGCCAATGTGTATTTCCTTTAGGAGACTGTCTGAAGAGACAGTAAGTATAATCGTTTAGTAATGCCAGCATCTTACCGGACCGGGATTTTACAAATTGAAGACCTGAAAATAGATTTATTTGTAAGAAGTTCCAAACTTCATATACCACTATCAACATAAAAAATTTACAACTCGCATTCTTTATTTAAGCTATATATATATAGATGACATAGATAGATAATGCATGCTGTGTGGTGACGGTACCGAATATCAGAATATCATCACCCCATCTCATTCCGTAGAAGTCGACCCGAGAGAATATCTAATAGAAGACGGGCAGCAGCTTACTTCTGAGTACTATGATTATTTTACTGCGATCGCACACCTGTCTGCCAAGCGTGGCGATAATGGCATATCCCAAAGATAATTCTTGGGGGAGGATTTTGTCCAGCTGTGGACTTCTTCCAGCTGTTATGATGATATAGATAATGCTAGCGATCTGTCTTTTTACATCACTAAACGAATTTAAATTTCCATCTCTCTCTAATATAGCTCGTATGAAAAGAACAGGGCATACATTGTTATGTATATCTACTACTAAAACTCCGGACTCATACGCACACCGGGAGCATAATTCGTCGGTAGGTACAACGCTGCCGCGCAATTTATAAGCGCAGTAAAAACCATGTGAACGACACGTTCTTTACTGCGTTTATAAATTGCGCGGCAGAACGTGTCGCGCATTTTAACTCAGTATTTCGCGCCATTTCTGAAGATGCCCCGTCCTTTTCATAAGAACTATATTAGAAAGAAACGCAATGATATTAAAATTAGTAAAGGTTTATATAGCATAGAATCAGAGGCAATCACTTCTCCTAACTGACTAAGTCACTCATAAACGCAGAGCCTAAACCGCTGAGGCTTCCACTTAACTGCGGTCGCCAACTCGCATGCCAAGCGCGTGATTATTGAAATCCATCCAAATGGCAACATTGATGACCTTTGGCGGAGGCCTGTGTCCAGCAGTGGATGATATCAGGGTGATGATATGGGTTGATTGCTTTATTAAAACAAGCATCATCTATACAAATAATAAAATCGTAGGAAAGTCAAAACTTTACACACATTGAATATTTTTTAAAAAGGATACTTGGGGCGCGATCTACAATTGATACCGAAGCCGAAAATATAGTTTTTAGAATTTTTGTCTGTTTGTCTGTATGTATGTCCGGGCTAAGCTCAAAAAGTACTGCATGGATTTACTTCAAATTTTGTATGAATATTACTAAGAGGTCGAGTCAACATATAGGCTACATATTATCACGCTATCACCTACGGGGGAGGAGCTGTAATAATTTATAAAATTTAACGCGGGTAAAACCGCGGGGCACAGCTTGTAGTTAATAGAACAAATTACTGCATCAAAGCAACAACTAATCACAGAATTGCATTATCTTCGAAAATTCTAACTAATTTTAATCAGTTTTTTTTTAAATTTGTACTTAAACACCTAAAGTAAATTAGCACATAACAAAACTGCAATTTATTAGAAACCCACATAATACTCTTATAAATTATAACATTAACAACATACAAACACTAGATATTCGATCTGAAACCTTTACTTAATAGGTAAAGTGCAGTTGAAAATGTATGTAAAAACGTTGCCATTCATATTAATTTAAGAACTAATTCTATAATACATTACGGTATTCATAGCAGTTACTAACATTGAACATTGGACATTCGAAGTCACGTCGCGTCGGTAGATACACATTGACCTTAACCGTGTCTTTAAAATAACAATAATATCCTCCCGGTCTACGGTTAGTCTCAATGGAGACTGTAATTTGTCCTGCGGAGAACCATCTCCACATATTACAGCGCACGAGCGTGAACTCAAAAATAGCTTTCGTAATCCCTTACTCTCATGATCCGATCGAAAAGTTAGCTAATATGACCGGGAAGACTTAGATACAAGACTGATGGCGCGGCCTTACGTGAATTCGATTACACAGCATGGGGGTGTAGCAACACCAACTTTTAAACTCTTGGCTGATACTGAAAATATTTCTTGGAAAATCCCAATATCTTGTTTTTGGTCCAAACTGGGATTTGAACCCAGAACCTCATTATGAAACCCAGAACACTCTTCTGCTAGACAGTCACGCGTCAAACTAAGAGCTATATTCATCATGCTGATAATACTGCACGTGTGGCGTAGCGGCCAAGACTGAGTCTGGATGTAATCTGTGTCCGTCTATTATATGTTTGTAAAGTACCCCACGACACAGAGGACATATACGTAAATTCCAAACGGTGGGCAATGTCTTTAAAAAAAATACAATATCACATTCGTATCCGCCCAAGCAGACAGAACCTAAGGAAACTCCATTTACTTAGCTATCTTCATATAGTTCCCATCGTGAATAGCGTAACTAGGCGGAGAGTGATTATGTTCACCGCTGGTAGATACGACTTCATTATTGGAATCCAAGACTATTCTATATTTGCAGTGGGGTCGAGCAGTGCACCTCCAATGATGAGTTCCCTTTACAGCATATGACCGGTCGTGGTGGAACGTAAACTCCTTGTAGAGCAGCAAAGGTCTTCCTTTCTGTGTCTTCAAAAACACTAGGCCAGAATCTGTGACAAAATGTGACATTTATATTTTGAGGACAACATTATTTCCATATAATTTATTGTAGCAACGGGTGCGATTTATAGATTCATAAAGGCCCGAATCGTGTCTCTATATACATAAAGATGTTACAGAAGTGCCACTATTGCTCAGTTACAATTTGGTATTATTTATATGTAATATACATACATAAAAATCTCTAATCGTGTCGAGGCCTTAAACTATTTGGGCTAGATACTGCGAAATAAAAAATCCTGCTCAGGTTTCATCGAGAATGAGAATGAAATTTTCGAATTTTCAAATCTATTATCACACATGCCAAGGTAACTGAAGGCCACACGTATGATTTTTTATAGATTACTAAGGAGTGTTCTGTCTGGGATATTCGATATTATCATCATATCAGCCGAAAGACGTCCACTGCTGGAAGCCTCTCTCATGGATATCCATAGTGGCTGGTCTTGTGCTGCGCGCATCCAACGGCTTCCCGTGACCCTTGCAAGATCGTCGGTCCACCTTGTAGGAAGCCTTCCCACGCTTCATCTTCCGGTTCATGGTCGCCACTCCAGAAGCTTTTTGCCCCAGCGCCCGTCGGTTCTACGGAGCTATGTGCCCCGCCCACTGCCACTTCAGTTTGGCCATTCTTTGGGCTATGTCGGCTAATTTGGCTAGCCTGTGAATTTCACCGTTTAATAATAGCCCTCTACATTGCTAAGACCTTTAGGAAACCTTGAGTCTTCTTATAAGGCTCATCGGAAGCTACACATACTCTATAAACACAATCTACATGCGGACAACCGAAACCGTTACGATTATAAACGTTGCACATAATTAAACATACATTATTAAAAAAATTACAAATACAAATTATATTGTTATTATATTATAATAAGGCTTACACTTCTTCATTACAAAGTCAACTCTTATTCTAAAAATTCTCCGAAAACTCAATTATGTAAAACAACCCCGTTACTTCAATTTTTTATTTACCCAGCAACATGACGTATTGACATGTTGGGTTAATTTTATAAAATAACAGCTATTTACACATATTTACATCACTAGTATCGCAATTCTTATTATTCTTCCTATTATCCTTTATTGTATGACGGGCCTACTTACTGGCGTGGTTGGCAAATGCTTGCTTTTCACGCTGGACGTTGTGGGTTCGATTCCCACCCAGGACAGATATTTGTATGCAAACATGTCTGTTTTTCCTGAGTCTTGGTGTAATTATCTATATAAGTACGTATTTATAAAAGAAAAGTAGTATATGTAATATATCTGTTAGCTGGTTTCCATAGCACAAGCTCTGCTTAATTTGCGATCAGATGACCGTGCGTGAATAATTTCCATGGATTTTATTATTATATTTCTTTATTTCGGTGCCATAGACACAACTAACATAAAATCATTAAGAAATAAAAATAATACATCCCTACATAATTGGTCTTTTAAATACATACAACAGACTTCTACTTTTCTTAATAACAACTGGTTTCAGCTAAATTCATTCTCTATGGAATTATCAAAATCAGAAATATACACCTCTAATAAACAACTTCTTTGTTTTTGGAGTCAATTAAAAAAATATCACTTAAATAGATCTTAATAGTTGTATGGTGGAAAAAAAGCACAATAAGTGGGTATTGCATGTATGCAATTTATAGAAATATAGGCACGAAATGAAATATCACTAAAACACAGTATTTATTCATTTAAAACAAATGCTTACTTTTATTAAATATGACCGTTTCTTTTTTGTGGATACAATAAAAAAATATACAACAATTTTCATTTTAACCCGTGGCATGTATGCTCAGCGGCGCATGATTATGGCTGCAATGCCTAAATACAACTTTATTATCTATGTCTAGGATTAATTTTGCGTTGCACTTCCTTGATGTACAATGCCAATGGACTTGACCCTTATTAGGGTGTTGGCCAACATACCGGTATGTAAAGTCCGTGTCGAGAAGCAGCGGCATGCTTTTATGAGATCTTATAACCTGTACTCCATAAACTGTAAGAAATGAAAGAGGAAAATAGTAAAATTCATGGACTCACAAAAGAAAATTAAAAAAGAAAATTTAACAGATAATAAAACCATTAAGGGCCTATGCACACACGTTTTTTAAGCACGCCGTCGACGCGCGTTTTAGCGATACAGTCGCGATGCTAACGCGCGTTTTGGAAACGCGAGTCGACGGCGCGCTTAATAAACGTGGTGTGCATAGGCTCTAACACAAAAGAAATGTCAGTTTGTTCAACTGTATACAATATCATACTTAAATACCTAGTTCGGGAGATATTTATGCGAATGAGAGAACAATATTTATTCATTTTAGTAATAGTGGAAATATAAAACATTGGGACGGAAGTACACAACTTTACCATGCGAATTTATGCTAAAATAATTCATGTTACATTATATGTGAAAAATGTTGGATATATTTATATATCACGTACGTCTTTAGTGGACAACTTACCAAGTTCAGACTTTATGATTTTTTTTGGATTATATTGCTTTCCTCTACTTTCAGCCTTGCCCAAAGGTCGTACCTAAAGAATACAAAATCCCGATGAAGGCAAATGTAAAAAATGTCCTTGCGAATACTTAGTCTCACATTCCCAAACGACACGCAGTAGAATTCCTTAACACCGGACTTAAATCAGAGGTAGGTTCCTAGCCATACCGACCCAAGACATATCACCAGAAGCCAGTGCTTCTGGTGATATGTCTTGGGTCGGTGGTTTTGTTGGTTTTTACAATACGTCGATTTTGGTAGCTCCTTGTAATAAAGCACTGTATTATATACCGTGTTCAGACGACAGTAATTAATATAGAAGAATATGTAACAATAAGACATAATATCACTCCCTGCATGTTTGTTTTTGACAGGACAAATAAATAAAAAAACATTTCAGTAACTCATAATAATATAAATTAAATTAAAAAATCTATAAAAGTTAACTATAACTATCTACTTTAATGGTAGTAACTACCAAGCAGGATTAAATTTCTTATAGTACAACACAAAACAAACTATTCTCTATAGTGCGACACAAAACCATAGAAATAAAAAAGAAAAGCCATAAATTCTCAGCCACAGAGACGCGCGGGCGGGCGACCACGCGTTTTTCATTCAATGTTGTTGATAGAACAATCTGTCGTGTTTAATGCTTAACACCCGTAACAAGCTGAAATTTGTAATGGTAATTATTACTCTATGAAACCGTTGTAAGGTTTTCTATTACAGCGATATAGTGAACGCACTTTTAAAATGGAGAACGATTTGTACTTCTTTTGTTAATACGAACGGACTATAGGTATACCATATTATTTATGCTGAGTATTCGATCGATGTGGGTGCATCCATGATTACGGAACTATTTTCAGCAACTGACAACAGGCTTCTCACCGCGTCTGGCGATGGCGATTGTCAGTTGTTTTGTCTGGGTTGTGGAAGTATGTGGCTCGTAAGACGAAACTACGCCTTGAAGACGCGGTTATAGATACGACGCGCAGTGGAGATGTTGAGCCAAGCTATATGTATAAATGTAGGAGAGCTTGGGCTTAGTTTTGCTGGAATCCAAGCAGATTTGAACTTCACCCAAAAATGGGGTCACTTGAGTCAATGGCCACCCTACCGCTCGCTCGCACTTCACTGTGGTCGACCACTTACGCTTTTCTGCCTTCGCCAAAAAGCAAGGCAATTTATAAAAATAACAATTTTATTTAAAAAAAATAAACATCGAATCGATTCATAATATTTCCTTCGTTTTAAAAATAACTTTTATTTTATTTTCCATTATTTAATAATGTAACTCAGAGAGGAATATGGCGCAACATGCTCGGTGCTTCATGATTGTGCATGCCCGTAGTAGATATAATTGTATTGTTATAATCCAGTACTGTTAGCCTCGCTTTGCACTTCTGGTTTTTCCGAACCGTACATTCCCAGTACACTGTGGTGTTTGTGCGATTCATTCTTTTGCGGTGGTACGTGTAACCATTGAATAGAATCAAAGGGGTTCCTCTTTGTGATTTCACGTAGATAGCTACAGCATCTGAAACATAATGCATACTATTAATTGACATATAAATAACGACTACATACCAGAATGTCTTCTTACCTGAATGCTAAATGAATGTATAGATGGAATATTTCGACCAAGGGTCGCCACTTGCATCAATTCTTTCCGGATGTTCACGAAGGGTTAAATAAAACTTGCCTAATCCATAGACATAGATGTGACACAATTTCTTACCACACTCGGCAGTTTCGAAAGTAAGTTGTTTAGTTTCAAATTAACTGCTTCACCAATCTGTCTTTCCTCATATTTTTATTGAAAACAAACCATCCACCACAAACTTTAGGTTGGGAGTGTGATCAGTAGTTTGTTACACAGATCTTGTAATAACCAGGAACATTTCCCCTGCGTTTTGTCAAATCTGCTATTGGAATCATATATAACAGCTAAATTGACAGGACCCTTTAAATATACTTCTGATTCCCTTATGCCTTTTCTAGTTGCAATTCTCTAGCATTCTGTCTTCCATTTTGCTCTAGAGAGAAGTAATTCCTCTTTTCTAACTACTACTCTTTCTGATTAAATTTGTTACGGGATCCAACAGTTCAAGTGATTCCTCTAGACTTGCATGAGCGTCACCGCTCAGTGTCATTTAATGATTGCCCCTGACTTACAGGAATTGCCGTGGTACATAAGGGCTGAACAAGTCCCATAAAAAGTATAATTATAACTACATATATACAGACTGGCCGAGGAGTTGACGTTCAAACGCAAAATTTAGATACTTTATGATGAGGAGTATCTGAATCACCCCCGGTTAATTCAAAACGGAATACATAAATAGAAATAAAAATCATCAAAAATTATTAAAACTCTTATTCCAAAGAAAGGAGCCTACCAATTCTTTTATCCCTTGAACATAGAGCATACTTAAAAATAATATAACTAAACGAAATATTACAGGAAATACAAATTTGTCTTATTATTTCCTCATCGCCTTGTAAAGTGTGAAACAATATGAAAACAAAACTATTCTCTTTCTCTATTGTTTTAATTAATTTTGAAAAACAATCAGTCAAGTCCCGTCTAAATGTCACTTTTAACGATTAATAATTATTAAATCACATTCAAATATTAAATATTTTAGAATATCTTTGATATGATATAAGATGACACCTTATGAAGACAAAGACAGTGCTTAGACACATTTTGCAATCACTTATCATCTAAAATCACAGATAATGATATATCTCTAACAACTATTCAAAATTGACTAAGTCTACTTAGTCGCATTCCGAAGAGTGCCACAATTGAACAATATCACAATACCTTCGACGTTCCATGCATAAAATTCACACTCTGTCCGTTTGTTCATTATCTTTTTGACATCTCAAGCAACTCAAGTTCTCAAGACAGCTCAAGTACTATGATAATTTTAGGGACGGGTAAAGCACATTTAGTGCAGTGCTCTTGTAATAAGATAAATCGCTCATATGATAAAATTAAGGTATTTATTGTAGGTATTAAAATTAATTTAAAAAGACTAAAGAATCGACAAGTTATTTTACTTTACTCTTAGTTTGAACTTAAATTCCAAGATTTGGATTGAATTCTTTATTAATAAATAATCATGGAGTCATAGATTTAGCATCTAATAATATAATAAAACAACAATTAAATAAAACGAATAATTAATATTGAAACTAAAGATATTTTGCTGCATGAACTCGATTGAAAGTTGTTCACAAAAAAAATCGATTATTATTTTAAATCTAATCTGTTATGTATGTGGGCGTCACTAATTTCGAACTGTTCTCTGTCAAAAAAATAATAAATAAATGGACAGGGTATAAGACCTCTTATGGGACAAAATTACTTATACTTATAAAATATATAAGAAAAAAAAATAAGTTTAGTTGCTTGTTTTTATATTTTTGTATTAAGTCGCAAGGGTGATATTCTTAAGACCGCGCTCGAAAAAAATTAAAGCTCCCTGTATTGGGAGGGACTTAACAAACATGCAATTAATGCCCACGGACGCAAAGCACACCAGATACAGTACAACCATTTATATGCCACACAAATAGTTATCTTTTCCCGTGCAGGGAGACAACCCGAAACCCGAGGTCACCGAGATAGTATATGTTTATCTACTCGGGATATATTATAGTGTGCAAGCGGGGGCGCAAACATGGTTAAGAACTCAGAACACTGGACTGAACACATTCTATTCCATCACCCTGATGATCCGACAGGACGACGAAATTACGTGCTCTCTGAGGCACGCATGTGTAATACCGCAATGTCCCAGACTTCGGGAGTTTTGCAGATTTGCAGAACTTTTCTTAACAAAGAAATCCCAATACTACTTTTTAGGCTGATCCGGGATTTGAATCTCATTATCTGTGGTTTAACATCGCGGTCTACCTCACATGCGCAGTCGATTTACGTTTTAGATTTAAACATTTTATAGGAAATTATAAATCAGAAGTTAAAATTTAAAAAGTGTAGTAAATGTAATTCCATGTGAAATCCTTTTGAAAATGGAAATACCTCTACATTTACTACGCTTTTTTAATTAATAAAGTATCTAATGTTCTTTTATAACTTATGGTATAGTAACAACGATTTTTCTAATGGTAGATGGGTGTGGCACACAACATTTTTAGATACAATTGTATTATTTTTAAGTATTAATCTTGCTTTGCATTTCATGTCTTTCCGAGCGTTACATTCGTAATACACAGTACCTGTTGAGGCATTAATTCCGTTGCGGTAGAAGCTGAACCCATTGAATTGGATCATAGGTCTTCCTCTTTGTGTCTGCAAAAACGTTATACTAGAATCTGTAAGAGAGGTATTTAGAAATCATTTTGAAAGTAAACTTCTCGTTTTCTGAGGATTGAACGTAAGTGAACAGTTATACATGTGTATGCTTGTCTTCATTCATCATCAGTTACTTTGACTGTCTGGCAAGAAGCTAGACGGTTTTTATAGTGTGGTTATAGTCACACACCCATATTGTTAATCAAAAAGATTGGGCAAGACTTCGAATTCGTTTATTTAATTATATTGTTAATGTATTGTATTAAAAGTTGTTTTATATAATGTATTGCATAACTTTATGTATAAATTGTTTGATATGTGTTCAATGTTATGTATTCTCTTGTTTTCTGTCAATTATTTATGGTCAAGGTAACGTAAACTACTGTAAGTGACCTACTCACATTGGACTAATCTCTCTGTATCAGACTCATAGAATCGAATTGTGCATAGGTTGTTGGTGTACCTTATCAAAAAATAAAATAAAATCTTTAATTTTGCCTTAAACAATTATTTAAGAAGCGAACCATTGCTTTCCTTTCCAAAGGACGTCTTTTGGCTAATATGATGTTTCTGACGAAGTTTACTATTTTTAAGACTCTTGTAATTAATAACCGTCTTAGAGAATAGTGGAGGTTTTCAAGTCTATTGTAGGTTTTTTATTTAATATGGTACACGAATTTCAGGCGACTGCGAATATTCATTTCTATTTAAACGCTTGTGTAGGGGTTATATAATTTTATTCCAAACGGACATTTCATTTGGGAATTATAGAGAAATTGTTGTTTAAAACATTGTAGGCAGTGTATGAATAATAAACATTTTGTACAACCCGTCATATAACAAGCAATTTTATTAGCTAAAAATAATTATTGTAATTAATTAAATAATGTAAGAAATAATAATAATTAAATTTGTCCGTGCAACTACACGGTCATCTGATTTCAAACTAGGCATAGCTTGTACTATGGCAATCAGACAACTGATAAGCATACTTATATTGTAAATACAAACATATTAAAGATAAATAACACCCAGACATAGAACAAATAATCGTGCTCATCATACAAATATTGGTCTAGGGTGGGGATCGAACCGAAGGTCTATCAAGTCCAGTTTCATACAATAAAAATATTATCAATGATGAGTTGCGGCGAATTTTAAAATTAGGGTTCCGTACCCAAAGGTAAAACGGGACCCTATTACTAAGACTTCGCTGTCTGTCTGTCTGTCTGTCTGTCACCAGGCTGTATCTCATGAACCGTGATTGCTAGACAGTTAAAATTTTCACAGATGTATTTCTGTTGCCGATATAACAACAAATACTAAAAAATAAAATAAAATAAATATTGAAGGGGGTTCCCATACAAAAAACGTGAATTTTTTACTCGTTTTTATAGATATGGTACAGAACCCTTCGTGCGCCAGTCCGACTCGCACTTGGCCGGTTTTGATTTATGCTATCATATTCGTATATATTCGCCATTGTGCATAGTATATGTCGGTGGCGGATGCGTATGGTCGCAGTTGCCGGTCATAATTTTCTGATGTAAATCCAACACTAGTCGTGCTTTGCAGTTCTTGCTCACGCGAGCGGCACATCGCCAATGATCGGTCCGTGTATTTGGGTACAATCGGTCGTGATGATACGTGTACTCTTGGTATACGAGTAATTTAGTTCCCTTTTGTGTTGTTATGAACGTGACATCTGGACCTATAAATGGAATGTAAAATTAAATACATTTCTAATAGCAAAATTGAAGGATAAATTTTGAAACAACGCTTATTGTTGATGACTGAACATGACATGCACTGATGGACCAAGGCCTTCCCAGAGCATTATTTGGAGGATATGCAATCACCACACTTGGTAGGCGACTAGGCTATAGCAGTATCACGGTCATCAGAACTCACGAGACTGCTGCTGTACGTTCTCTGATAGATATTCCCTCGGGACGACGTTAATGCCCTCCACCTGATGAGATGTGGTAATCATATTCACCACACCATATTTGTGTCTACATAGAATTCATAACTACTATGCTAAAATTTCGTTCCTGCTAAAGTTTGGTTACGTTAGCCTATCTTAATGGAGACTGAGAAACGCCCCATGCATTTCTTAGTCTCAATATATTTCGTTCATAAATGTGGGCAAACACAGGTACCTACATACGTTCTCCATTCTCTCACTCTCGTATTCGGATGCTTAGTTAAATTGATACGATCGAAGAAAGATCAAATCTACTTATAGTTAGTAACCAACACAATATAAAATGACGTATTCTAAAGAATTTATTTTTCTAATCCTAATTAATTATTACTTAGTATGTAGTATTAGTAAGCAGGTTTATGTATATATTTATTTACCACTGGTAGATTTTATTTTGTATTATTTTCATTACCTTAGTTCATAATTATTTCAAATTGTTGCGCACTGTTTGTAACCCATTACATATAAGCTCTCACTCTAACAAAGGTTTGCTGGAAGAGAACTCATAGTTGAGTTAAGCTCGCCTGTGTAAATGACATATCTAATCTTTTATGTAAATATGTATTTCTGTGTGCAATAAAGTATAAATAAATAAATAAAATAATTAGAAACGACTATATAAATTGAATTTGTCAATAATATATTCCAAGCAAGGTGAAATCGGATCTGTGAATTGCCCCTTCCTAGCCGCAATTGGACAAGCAGCACGCGCCTTCGCGTATTAATATAGAGCGAAAATTGCACAAAACGTGCCTTGCGCGCGCTTCATGAGATCGAAAGACCAATTATTGATATAAAATCTTTAAGACGCACGACTTTTTTTTTTGTCCGTTTATACTATTCCCTTGCTGTATAAATGGTATTGTGAACAGAAAATTGTAATGATGGAGGAACATGATCATAATTAATAGCTCTTTATCATCATCATCACATCAATCGAAAGACGTCCACAGCTGGATAAAGGCCTCCCTTAAAGATCTCCACAATTTCCGGTCTTGCGCTATTCGCATCCAGCACTTTCCAGGGACCCGCACAAGATCATCGGTCCATCTTGTAGGGGGCCTGCCCACGCTGCGTCTTCCGGTTTGTGGTCGCCACTTGAGAACCTTTCTGCCCCAACGGCCGTCGCTTCTACGAGCTATGAGCCCCGCCCACTGCTACTTCAGTTTTGCAATTCTCCGGGCTATATCGGTGACTTTGGATTTAGCTCTTAAAATTGTGTTATTACGGTCTAATCTCACTCTTAACTATTATTATACTATGAGAACACTGCCACGTGTGACCATCAGCTGTCTGCGGTGCCAGGCAATAAGTATACATAGGCGTATATTCTTATCAATTTTGTTTAACTCCAATCTTGCAAACTGATGATGATAATGATACTTAAAATATAAGAGATCCGAACTAAATATGAATACAAATTTGGCGTAATATTTATCTGGTAGATGCAGCCTTACATAGTTTAGCCTGATAGGAATATAGGTGGTATATTTGTAGGTTGTTTATTTTATATTTAAATAGAAAAAAATATTCCACATATAAGATTCTCACAAAACCGGCGAAGTCAAACTCATTTTCTAGTACTTTAATGCTATGTGAAATATTCTTTATAATGCAATTGGAAACATTGTTACAAATACGAATATACATATTATATACTGTGTACATATAATTAGTATACATACATCCATAATAATTTGATATTTATTTCTAAACTAAAACTTTCTACCCGATTTTTAAAACAACAAAGGAAAACTCGATGTCAATCATTTTTATTTAATCGTTTACCATATCCTAATCTTGTGTAAATACCATTATGAATACAGAACTGCAGTGGCGGATGAAAATGTTCGTAATTACCACTCACAAAAGTGTTGTCATAAGCTAATTTGACTCTAGCCTTACAGCCCTTGCTACAATGAGACGAGCACCGCCAACATTGGGTGCCTGCTGTTTTCCGTGCAAGGCAGTATGTGTAATTATTTATCACCATTAACATTTTGCCCGACCTAGATTTTATAAATTGGACATCTGAAATATAAAAACAAATTAATATCTCCCCATAAATTATTGAAGATTCTTTAGGTACCTATATACATAAATATATATATATATATATATATATATACATATATATTAGTTTTTATTAATTAAAATAAATTAGTTAGTTTCATTATTAATAGTAATAATGTCCTCCTAGCCGAATTTCGGCCACGGCGGCCAGTCTCAATAGAGATTAGCCATCTGCGCGGGACATACTATAGTGCTCAAGTGTGTGCGCAAACACAGGAGCACTTTCTATTCCATCAGTCTCATGATCCGATGGGACGCCTAACGACACGACCGGAAAGAGGTCAGGTACAGGACCGACGGCTTTACGTGCTCTCCGAGGCACGGGGGTATAATACCGCCAACTCCCAGACTTCGGGCTGATGCTGAGAAATTTATCTTTTTACAGAAAAGACCCAAAATCACTTTTGGATCGACCCGAGATTTGAACCCAGGACCTCGTTTTCTGCGGGTGAACACGCTACCGCTAGATCAACGAGGCAGTCAATATTAATAATTGCTGAGTGGCTGATGGCAAAGAATATCACCAACCCATCTCATCCCGTGGGAGGCGTAGAAGTCATGTCGAGGGAATATCTTCCAGAGAATAAACTACCATTGAGCATATCAAGTGCCCCAACCTTAATGAGTTTTAAAACTCGGTTAAAACGGTGGCTTATCGAGCAATCGTTCTATTCCGTTGATGAATTTATCCATTTCAAATCTAATATGTTGACATAATAATATGTAATTTATGACTTTGACTTGCTGACTACGTTGTGACCTATTTTCTTTATTATGTTTTTGAACAAATTATTATGTATTTGACTCAAGTTTAGTTTATAGTATTTTTGATTTGACATATTTTGACATTGTTTAGACATTTAATATATTTTTGTAATCATTTTCATGAAATGTAATAAATCTTACCAATAAATGACTATTTGAATGGGCAGCAGCCCCTGTGTACCATCATACTGCGATTACCATAATTACCAAACGTGGCGATTATGCCCTAATCCTCCAAATGATGAACACGACTCTATTGTGGAGATCATTCGGGGAAGCTTTTGTCCAGCAGTGGGCTAAAGCGTCTCCAAAAGACATATTCAGATCATTCGGCTGGTATGATGATGAATAGTTTAATCAGATAAATAGCAATCGCGAAAGTTTAAAATTGTTTACATTATTACATACCTTTGTGTATACGTAATACCTTTGTGTGTAAGTGTAGATAAATATATGCGTTCGTATCAAATAAAGAAACATATGCTTTTCTTATTTTTATATATTTTTCCTCCGTTGAAATGTATAGAAAATATTTTTATTTATACAAATTTGGTATATAATATTTAATGTTCAACATCCATACCAAGGTTGTCCGGAACAGATCGCTTTTTGCATTAAGACTAAAATGGACAACTTGTTCATGCGCCGTTAATCGTCTATAACAGACGCAAAGGCCATATATACATATAATAAAGAATATTCTAATATATGTACGCATGGGAACAGCACAGTAATAAGAGAACTATAATAAAGTTAAGTGAAGAATGGGTTAAAAATAAAAGAATTTAGACAATAGTTAATTTAAATATTACGAAGCCTAAAGATCCATGCATTCTCCTCTATTTATACTTTTCAGCAATGTGTCATATCTGGTGGAATGATTCTGTTTGTAGAGCGTTATCTCTTCCCCAAAATCTTAAAAATGTACCCAAGACATTGTCGTAAACATTCTTTACAAAGTAGTTCAACATTATCTTATACTGACATTACAAATATGAAATCCAAGGACAAATATTTACTAATATATATATTCTCTCATTAAATTGTAATATATACATTAAAGTTATCTGCGTCATTTACTGTAATCGCTTGTGGCGTAGTAAAAATAACAAACAAATATATATAGAAGTAAACAATTACAGGTCTTATAAAAGTTTTTCAGAGTTATTATGATAAAAAAGACACTGGATAGTCATTGATATACTAAGACATCGAAATTGTATTTTTTTTTTTGAAGGCGATCAGATTCAGTTCCGCTTCGGGTTAATAAATCCTTATTTCGCGGAGGCTTTACAAGTTGGGTGTACACCGAACAATATACGGTCCACAAAATAGTTGTCTTGTGAACACATGGTCAGCTACCACCACAGCGCCACGCATACAGTCCAATTGTAGATCAAACATATCCGTTTGAGAAGTCAGTAAACCAAGTCGTACTATTTGGTATCAAATAACTCACTCCCAATATTTCAGGATTTAACAATCAATATTCAGTACTCTTTTCTTGGAAACAATACCACGTAAACTAGTGATTATGTTCGTAATTAGCTGACAAAATCTCAGTATTGGAATGTACTATGATCTTAGCTCGACAACTCGTTTTACTACGTTTTGAGCATCGCCAGCAGGCAATATTGGAATCATTCAACTGACTTCTATCGTAAGAATACGTATAGTTATGTAGCAAAATCATATCTTTGCCTTTTCGAGATTTAACAAACTCCAAACCTGTAACAACAATTGATTATACTATCATAATGATACAAGTATATCTATATACGAGTACATCGATGCCTATACTGTGATCGCCTATCCGGCGTATCACCCATATGATGGACACAATTCTATTATAGAAATACTTGGGGTGACCTGAGTCCAACTGTGGACGTCTTTGGACTGATGCCGAGGATGATGAATAAATTTTTTGAAAAAAAACTAGTATTTATTTTATATTTCTTGTATCATCTTTACCGTCTATAGAATATACTAACGTGCGGTATATGGTAAAATTGGACAAAAAGCTATAAAATATACATATCTAATAATATATTTTCCGATATTACTGTTATACCTGTATTATTATAAAATACACGATAAGATCTAGCGTAAAAGAAATCAGTAGTTTGGGTTGTACAATGCGAATTTTGACGGAGGATGGTTGTGTTCATAATTAGCAGATAAAATTTCTTTATTAAGATATACTTTGAGCTTCGCTCTACATTTTTTGTTGTTATGAGACGAACAGTTCCAGAAGCTTATATCGTTCATAGCAGTTCTTCCATGGCAGTAAGTGTAATTTTGTATCAAAATCATGTATTTACCTTTTTGTGACTTCACAAACACGAGTTCTGAAATAAATATATAATTAAACAAATATAATAAATACATAATTATACAAACATATAACACTAGCTGTGCCCCGCGGTTTTACCCGCGTTAAATTTTATAAATTATCATAGCTCCTCCCCCGAAGGTGATAGCGTGATAATATGTAGCCTATATGTTGACCCGACCTCTTGCAGTACTTTTTGAATTTAGCCCGGACATACATACAGACAAACAGACAAAAATTCTAAAAACTATATTTTTGACTTCGATATCGATTGTAAATCACGCCCAAAGTATCCTTTAAAAAAAATTTCTATGTACAGTTTTGACTTTCCTACGATTTTATTACATGTATAGTTATATGTATAGATAAAGATTATTTTATGACATTGAAATAACTAACCCTATTTTTTTTTATTAGAGCATGCATGCTTACAAGGAGGTTTGGTAAATGTTCCAAGCCTGCCAAAATTACATTAAGAAAAGCTTTTGGTCAGGGATTGTACACTAGTAGCCTGTGGGCTAACTTCTCCAAGAGAACCTATTACAGTAACGCATTCAGAATGTTGTTGGGACTGCCCCGCTACTGCAGCGCTTCAGGTATGTTTGCCGAGGAGCGCACACAAGGCTTCTACACGCTCAAGCGTAAAAATAATTACCTCGCTGGTTTGCAGGTGGGGGGACTTTAACGCGGGTAAAACCGCGGGTACACCTTGTAACAGATATTTGACCCATACCTTTCCAGTTTGTAGGTGTATAACACCATATTGGGCTACAATGAATAATACAAATATTTGTATTATTTTCAGTTTTAATATCGAATTCTATTAAATACCCCGTTGTGAATATAAAACTTTGACGGTGGATGATTGTGGTCATATTTAGCGTCTATAAGTACCGTGTTTGAGTATACTTTGAGTCTTGCTTTACATTTTTTGTTGTTGTGTGATGAACAGTTCCAGAAAGTGACATCATTACCAGCTGTTCTTTCAAGACTGTAAGTATAATGATGCAACAAAATCATTCTATTACCCTTCTGCGATTTCACGAATACAATTTCTGAAATAAAAAATATTATTTCATCAATTATATAGTACTCCGATAAAGTACAGTTTTAGTACAAGCACATCAAGCTACTTCAATCTGTGAAATTTCCCCAATTGAAAGTGAACCTTATGTTTTTGTAATAAAGTTGAAAATCTATAAAAGAAATTTGACAGTTGGGTAGCTGGATGTGCTGGCGTCAGTACATAGCATACTAAAAATGAATCGTTAAACAAGAATACCACCCAATTAAAGGTAAGCGGTTACTATAGCCTATGGCGTTTCCGACATATATGGCATCACTTTCGCGTTGTCAATATAGCGATAGCGATCTATATGGCAGTCGTTACTCATAAATAAAAAAGCGCTCTGTTCTACCCCACTGCACTGCATAAGCATCTTAATCGAATCCACACAGAATTTAAGAAGAAAATCGCTAGTGTTTAGAACTAAACCTCAATATTAGTGACAGCCCTAGCTCTCTAACTAGTATGCTGGTATATGGTAACGAGTAGGTTAAACTGCGTACCTATCATGAGCAACGTGTATCATAATATCGTTCGATGGTACCTAACTTAGATATTACGGACAACACGAGCTCTACTTTGGCTAGTCTGATCTCACTTATACAGTACTCAAGTAAGAAACAAGTTAAACCACTTGCCTATGATGAGCGACAACGTACCCTCATTTCGACCTCGCTCGATGGTACGTAACTTAGATATTACGGACGACACGAGCTCAACTTGGGCTAGTCTGATCTCACTTATACAGTACTCAAGTAAGAAACAAATTAAACCACTTGCCTATGATGAGCGACAACGTACCCTCATATCGACCTCGCTCGATGGTACGTAACTTAGATATTACGGACGACACCAGCTCTACTTGGGCTAGTCTGATCTCACTTATACAGTACTCAAGTAAGAAACAAGTTAAACCACTTGCCTATGATGAGCGACAACGTACCCTCATTTCGACCTCGCTCGATGGTACGTAACTTAGATATTACGGACGACACGAGCTCTACTTGGGCTAGTCTGATCTCACTTATACAGTACTCAAGTAAGAAACAAGTTAAACCACTTGCCTATGATGAGCGACAACGTACCCTCATATCGACCTCGCTTGATGGTACGTAACTTAGATATTACGGACGACACGAGCTCTACTTGGGCTAGTCTGATCTCACTTATACAGTACTCAAGTAAGAAACAAGTTAAACCACTTGCCTATGATGAGCGACAACGTACCCTCATATCGACCTCGCTCGATGGTACGTAACTTAGATATTACGGACAGCACCAGCTCTACTTGGGCTAGTCTGATCTCACTTTTATAGTATACAAGTAACAAACAAGTTAATTTACGTGCCTATGATGAGCAACAACATATCCTCATATCGACCTCGCTCTAGGATACGTAACCTAGATATTACGGACTACAGAGGTCTACTTTGGCTAGTCTGCTGTCACTTATAGAGTACTCAAGTAACAAACAAACAAGCTACGTGCCTATGATGTGCGACAATGTAAGTTTACATCAACCTCGTTATAAGGTATATGTAAGCTAGATATTACAGACCACACGAAATCTACTCTGCTGTAGTAACAATTTGGTTATTCTGCTAAGGAGCAGCTTAAATTACGAATACTTGATTTTTTGTGAACTGGCAATGAAATAGGTACCTATGGCCACATAAAAAAATTGTGTCCTAATTATAATTAGAAAACTTTTAATTACACATTTTTATTTCAAATTGTCTGTGCTATCTGTGCCCATAATAAAGAGTTATATCCTAAAATTTTTAAAGCACGTTCCTGAACAAAATAAATTATTTGATAACGACAGACAAGCTAGAGAAAAGCTAACCATATCTGTTCACAAACATGAAGAACCCAAGTTACATACCAACGAAAAATATACAGTCATAACTTAAAACCTCCTTTTTTGGAGGTCGATTAAAAACAAAACTATTTCATAAAAGTATGCATATATTCCTCAATCATGGAATTCTTATATAAAAACCATTATGGATATAAAAGTTAGGGGGTAAATGGTTGTGTTCATAGTTAGCGTCTATAATTTGGCAGTTAGAATACACTTTGAGTCTTGCTTTGCATCCTTTGTTGTTGTGAGATGAACATCGCCAGTGAGTTATATCATCTCCCGTTGTTCTTTTGTGACTGTACGTGTAATTTTTTACTAGAATCATGTCCGTGTTCTTTTTGGATTTCACAAATACTATATCTGTAACAAAGAATTAGATTGATAGGTTGTTTAATTCTATTTAAGAGAGCATTTACTACAATACTAATTTCACTGATTGATAGAACATACGTTTTGTCGCCTTCGAACGACTTTAATCACGCAGTAGTGAACCACCTGAATTAATTCAGCACCAAAAATTTTTGTTTCTTTTGGTTTATTGGTTAGGCTGACTGCTAAGCCAGGTTCGATCCCCACCTAGGACAAATCTTTGTGTGATTAATCAGTGAAATTAGTAGAGTAGTAAATGCTCTCTGCATTTACTACAATACTAATTTCACTGATTAGTAGAACATACGTTTTGGCGCCTTCGAACGACTTTAATCACGCAGTAGTGAACCACCAGAATTAATTCAGCACAAAAACTTTCGTTTCTTTTGGTTTAGTGGTTAGGCTGACTGCTAAGCCAGGTTCGATCCCCACCTAGGACAAATCTTTGTGTGATGAGCACGATTATTTGTTCTGTGTCTGAGTGTAATTTATGTATAATATGTACATATGTATTTAGAAATATATAAATATATTTATCAGTTGTCTATGTATATGCTCTGCCTAGTTTTGGATCAAATCGCTGTGTTAGTTGACCCAAAATATTTATTTATACATTTATAGGAGCAAAGGAACATCCAAAAGATGCAAAGCAGCGTCAAGACTGAAAAATAAATAAATTTATCATTAATTCAATACAAAACAGTGCTGATATTCTTGTTACTATTATCTATTTAGTGCGCAAGAGCTGTTTTTTTTCCAATCTACAATAAAATTAGGAAAGTTTTATTTATAAATATATAAAAACTGACTTTAAAAAAAACAGAAGTTCAAATAGTACCTACCTATTTAATTAAGTTTAATTTACACCGTTATATAATCTAACCTACTACATTATTTATAATACCCAAATCATTTAATGAATAAAAGAAAGTAAGTATATCATACTGAAAAAACGTTTATTTATTATGTCGTCATACATGATTGCAATTAAAGAAAATATTCACTTTGAATTGTATCAGCGGGAAATTGTTATACAAATAATTAAAATCAGCACTATTTAAAACATCAAAATCATACAGAGAAACTTCCAAGGACTTTGTTATGAAAAACGCAAAATAATGATTGTACTTAATACTTATAAGTTTACAGCTGTTTTTTAGTGATCGCATATGTGGTTATATTATAATCGTTTCAATAATCCCCATACACAAGTGTTGAGGAATAATTTTTTATAGAAATAAGTATTCAAACACCTTACAATACATCACACTAATATTTAAAGACGAAAGTTCAAGAGTGTGTTTGTTTGTTACGCTTTCATACAAAAACTAACGAACTGGTCTTGATAAAACTTTGTTGTAATATAGCTTATATATCCGAGTAACACATAGGTTATAATTTATAAAGTTTAACGCGGGTAAAACCAAGAGGCACATCTAGTTATATCTAAATCTTTTAAAAAATACGTTTTACGTTTAAGTTCCATTTACACAAAAAGTTCAATAACTTCGTTATTTATTTAACTAAATCTCTAATACTACAATAAATAAAATGTTCCTTGTAATTAATCAAATACAAATCACAGGTCAAAATATTTACCTAGAATGCGTAGTATTGTAATGCTTGTAATACTACAAACATGTTTTTACATGTTTTACGGTTCATTTAAATATAAACCATTTTTAGTTATTTACGTTTTCGGTAAAACATGTTCCATGACCCCGCCTACTCAACCATGTTTTTTAGGATTTTTGGGGCGTGATCTACAATCGATATCGAAGCCAAAAATATAGTTTTTAGAATTTTTGTCTGTGTGTCTGTTTGTCTGTATGTATGTCCGGGCTTAACTCAAAAAGTACTGCATGAATATTACCAAGAGGTGGGGTCAACATATAGGCTACATATTATCACGCTATCACCTACGGGGGAGGAGTTCTGAATAAAGAGGAGTTGTGATAAAGTTTAACGTGGGTAAAACCGCGGGGCACAGCTAGTATCTAATGTAAACCCCATTATAGATATGAAACTGAGGTGGTTTATGATTATGGTGAAAATTAGCGTTGATAATTGTATTTTTACAATATACTTTTAGCTTTGCTTTGCATCCTTTATTGTGGTGAGATGAACAGCGCCAGTTAGAAAAATTGTGTGCTGTTCTTTTGTGACAATACGTATAACTTTTAAATAAAATCATGTCTCGGCCATTTTTCGTTTTTACAAACACCATATCTGAAATATAAATCGAGAATCTGAAGTTAGACAATTTTATTTTTCGCAAACACTGCAGTAAACAATTATTTGTAACGTAGAGCGAACTAAATATAAGGATGGATTGTCGCTCACTAAGCATGTATTTACGTACAAAGACTCACCCCTGTTTCCCATAGGGGTAGGCAGAGACAACGGATTTCCATCTGTTACGATCCTTGAACACCTCTTTCGCCTCATTTACTGTTATTATATTCTTCATATGTACATGCTCGCCGGTTTAGGGTACTTCTGACCTGGCCTTTCTTGATAACGTTCCCGATTTGGTCAGAGAATGTTCTACGAGGTCTTCTCCTTCCTGTTGTACCATTCACACAGGCCAGGTATACTTCTTTTGTCAATCTTCTTTCATTCATCCTTTCTAAATACCCAAACCATCTCAGCATACCATTTTCAATCTTTGTGACTATATACCAAAAACTATATACCTCTGTCACACCACAACTCTCTCTTATATCAGTATTTCGTATTCTGCCTCTCAAAGTCACACACACCACACATACTTCTCAGAGCTCTCATTTCCACTGCATTTATTTTACTTTCTTTCTTAAACACGTATCTATTTATTCTGTATAATATACTTAACTACATTCCTTCCTTCTTCTTCTCTTTGTTTATGTTGTTACTTGTAAAACACCAACAACCTCGCAGGACTAGATAGCTAACACCATACGCAATCATTTTTGTTCTACAACTTTAGAAAATTTGTTAGATTTTATTTTCGTACAATATTAAGTATTATTTTAATTTCAAATGATTACATAACTTTACGCGCATCACAAAGATTACTTAAATATACCTTTACGAGGGCGCTAGGAAAGGGTTCAGCGGTAGCGCCTTTGAACTTGACCTTTTTCTCTAGTTATATCCGAACTGGTAGAACCTGCGAGGTTATTGAAGTTTTACAAGTAACCTCGTCTAGTTCGTGACAGCGTAGAGATTACTAAGCTTACGTAACTTAAAGGAAACTTAATGAACATCGCTCCTTATTGAAACCTAAGTTACATAATGTAGAGCGAATTCAATAGTTGTCGCACAGTTAACTAAACGCCCTTGTTCTTAGAGTGACTTATAAGGGACAGTAGACTAGCTAAAGCAAATAACCATGCTGTCCCTTATATATGTATATGTTAATGTATGTGAAACATAAATAAATTTAATAATTTTTACATACACCACGTCGTTATTTCAATGTGAATTATTTCTTTCAATATAACAGTTATCAAAAAAGGACTCGAATATAAACTAATTATTATAAATTAGATATTACTAGTTTTTATTATTGTTCTAATCTATACATATAATAAAATCGTAGGAAAGTCAAAACTGTACATTGAATATTTTTTTAAAACGATACTTGGGGCGTGATCTACAATCGAACACGAAGCCAAAAATATGTTTATCTGTATGTATGTCCGGGCTAAACTCAAAAAGTACTGCATGGATTTACTTCAAATTTTGCATGAATATTACTAAGAGGTCGGGTCAACATATAGGCTACATATTATCACGCTATCACCTACAGGGGAGGAGCTGTAATAATTTATAAAGTTTAACGCGGGTAAAACCGCGGGGCACAGCTAGTCTATACATATAATAAAATCGTAGGAAAGTCAAAACTGTTCATTGAATATTTTTTTAAAGGATACTTGGGGCGTGATTTACAATCGACATCGAAGCCAAAAATATAGTTTTTCGAAATTTTGTCTGTTTGTCTGTATGTATGTCCGGGCTAAACTCAAAAAGAACTGCATGGTTTTACTTCAAATTCTGCATGAATATTACTAAGAGGTCGGGTCAACATATAGGCTACATATTATCACGCTATCACTTGTGGGGGATGAGCTGTGATAATTTAAAACGTTTAACGCGGGTAAAACCGCGGGGCACAGCTATAATAAATAAAATAACATGTATTATCAAAAGATTTAATACTACAGTCTGCTAACATCAAATAATTGATTTCGTAAGAGAAAATACATTACGATTAGAGCTTAATAATAATATCCTGGTACATTATTCACACACCGCCATCTGATCCCAAGCTAAGCAGAGCTTGTACTATGAAAATCAGATAACAGATACATATATTACACATGCTACTTTTCTTTTATAAATACATACATATATAGATAATTACACCCATTTAGAGGACAAACAGACATATCCATGCACAACAAATATTTGTCCTGAGTGGGAATCAAACCCACTAACTGCGGCGTGAAAAGAAAGTATTTACTAATCACGCCAACCGGCCTGTCCTTGAGCCGCTATTATGACATTATTAATTAAGCTCATATCGTATCTTTGTTGGTTCATCACCTTTATTGGGTTCGGTTCCCAGTCCGACTATTTGCAGCCACCCGAATCAAAAGAGTGACTCCTATAATCAAAAACTATACCCGGTAACCGAGGTGATCAAATCATGTGTAAACACACCCGTTACAGTTTTTTAATCGACCTATTAAGATAATTTCCGAGATAAGAGTCTAAGAGCCTTCAATCAACGAGACCCGAAAGCAAAGAAGAACATAGACTTATCTACTTAGAATTCCAAACGCATGATAAATTTTAAATTGCATAGTAATGCTAATTGTATATGTATATGATTGTTGTATTTTAGAATCTTATATATTATATCGTCATTTACATAATTTTTTATAACGTGACATTGTACAATACAATTTGACATTGATTGTAATTCTTTATCTTGACTGACATTGTAACATTTATTGAATTTATTTATTATGTTGTGATCTAATTATATTTCGATAAGTGCAATTATTATACTCAAGTTATATGTGTACTTGAGTTTAATAATTGCACTTATCGAAATAAATCTAACTAATTATATTTTAATAAATATAATAAATTAAGCAATATTTATACTTTATAATACTGACACTTCATTGTTTATGACACTTGTATATGAAATAATTTGCATGCCTAAGTTTTTAGGTAGAATACAGCGTACAAATAAGATTAAACTGTACCACAATACCTGTATTGACCAAATAAAACATTGAATTGAATTGAATAGCTTACAGCAAACAACACAAAGTTCCTATAGTTATCGTCACAATTGTAAATGGGAAACCACCTCGAACATTCCTCGTCCAAGTCGAAGATATTCTCGCAAAAGCTTCATCAGTATACTACGAATCCACTCCACCCATCATTCAACTCTTAGGTTCTGTTTTAAAATTTAGGTGGATGATTGTGTTCATAATTTGCTGATATAATGTATTTGTGTGCATTTACTTTGAGTCTTGCTTTGCATGTCTTGTTATTGTGCGATGAGCAACGCCAGTTCGATATACAGTCTCTTCCGTTACTTTTGAAACAGTAAGTATAGTTCTGTATCATTATCATGTCACTACCTTTTTTTGATTTCACAAACTTAAAGCCTGAAAAACAAAAAAGCAATTGTAATATTTGATACATAAAACTCATTATTGTAGCAGGTAACAAGCATGGTTAAAGTCTTTTATGTCTAATGTAATTTTTTAAGATTTATTATACTTTCTACAATATTTATTTAAGTTAAAACGTAAAATTAACATTTACAGTCCGGCAAACTTATCTGGCCCGCTGACAGCGTCGCTGTTATCGCATTTAGTGTTGCTAGTAACTATTTTTTGCAATAAAGTGGGTAAAAATAATATGCACATTGTAACGTAAATATCACTTCACTAAAAAGAAAACAAATACTGTCATTACAAATCTTTATATTTAGAAGTCATTTCATAATCATCATTTAATTCAGAAGTCATTTCATCATCATCATTATCATAATCACTGCTTTCACTTTCACTATCACTACCTAATTGATTGATGAAAGGCTCGTCTAAGTATCCGTCCCTTTTTCGATACTCATTTTCAATATTTTTTACATGATTGCAATGCTTTTGCCATTCATTGACTGTTATTTTATCAAAAGCTTCTGCAATCAATGTAGGCATTTCAGAATTCTATCTACCAATATTCTGATCTGCTATAAATTCTTACATCTGCTTGCTCTTTTCCTTTCACAAGTTTTCTTACAAATCACTCCCCGGCATCTACAATGGAAAGAGCAACAATTAAATAAATAATGAATATTTTAAAATATGTATTTAAATTTAAAGTACGACGGGGAGTTTCGTATTTTTTCAGAAGCTGACAACACTAATCTGTAGCAGCAGCTACGCGTTCATACAACTTATTGAAGGGTATAATTGGTGCCTGGAGGTGTTTTTCTTCACTCATATAATTCAATACTTGTAATAGAATGTTCCTCGCATCACTATTTAAAGCTTTCGGCTTTTTCCACAACTAAAAACCACAAAAAGAAAAATAAATACGCGCAACAAACAATCAATGGCAGGAATGTCAGGGAATAACAGCCGATTGACATTTCCAACTGGCGTCGTTAGTTCTACTTTTGGCCACCGGGCCAGATAAGTTTGTGGCACTATATACATAACATCATTGACGTATCCGCGGATCATGCCTCACGCCAGGTAGCTCTCTGTGCGGTATATCTGCCCCCACCCGTAAGCCTTCCATGTTTAGAACATTTCATTGAACATTGCAATAACGTTTTTGAAACAACCGATATGCCTATGTGTATAATAGGTGACTTTAATCAAAGTAAAATAAACTGGAACGTTGGGGCCATAAATAATTTCATTTCAAGTTCCTCAGACAGACTATTGGAGTTCATAAATACATGTAAATTGACACAACACAACAAAATTGCCAACAATTCTGGTCGTATTTTAGACTTAGTCCTATCAACTCTAGAATCGATCACAATTAATGAGGCTTATTCTTCCCTAACTGTAATTGATAAACTACATCCTCCCCTTGAAATTAATCTGACAATCAAGAAAGAACTGAGACTTCCGTATAATATCAATTCTCGTCCAAATTTCTACAAAGCAAATTTTGAGCAAATCCAAAAAATGCTTGGTGAGCAGGATTGGGAGGAGCTTTTCCGCGAACATGGTGATGTTGATAGCATGTTAAAAGCATTTTATGATGTTCTAAGGACTGCTATAAATATACACGTACCATTTTGTAAACCAAAATCTAACTACTATCCTCCATGGTTTAACAAAGTAATTATAAGATCATTAAAAGAAAAGAATAAATTAAGGTTACGTTTTAAAAAATATAAAAACCCCTTAGACAAGTATGAACTTACAATAATAACCAAAAATTGTCAGCATATGGCTAAGGAATTATATAATAATTACATGGATAACATAGAGACAGAATTAAAGAAGAACCCTAAATTATTTTGGTCACACATAAAGTCTAAAAGAGGTGGTTCTAGTGCATATCCATTAACAATGACAGACGTCCAGAGAACTACATCTAACGGTCCATTAATTTGTAACCTATTTGCTAATCACTTCCAATCAGCGTTTAGTAACAGCGATGACAGAGAATATAAACAAAACTCAAACTTCATGCATATCTTAAGAAGCAACAGTCAGTGCTTAACGCATCCAACAATAGATAGACAACACCTACTTAAAAAATTATTATCACTAGACGTAACAAAGGGGGCTGGCACTGATGGAATCCCACCAATTTTTATCGCAAAGTGTGCTCCTAATTTAGTTACACCATTATTACATATTTTCCAAAAATCATTGGCTACGGGTATTTTCCCTTCGGAATGGAAAAAATCCAAAGTCGTTCCTGTACACAAATCGGATAGAAAAGATGTTATCGCTAACTACAGACCAATTACAATTCTGTCAACCTTTGCGAAGGTATTTGAAGCATTGATATGCCCTCACGTCCAACACCATTTCAAAAAGTACCTTAGTGATCATCAACATGGTTTTGTACCATCTAGATCGACTACTTCGAATTTGTTATCTTTTTCTGAAACAGTCATATGTTCAGTTGATTCAAATAAACAGGTTGATGTGTTGTATGCTGACTTTAGCAAGGCCTTCGACAAGATGCCTCATCCCGTCCTAATTAATAAACTGGCAGCATACGGCATCGCCGGATCTTTCTTGCAATGGATTAAATCCTACTTAACTAAACGAGAATATAATGTAGTGGTAAATGGTTTTACATCTGACAGCCACCTCATAACATCCGGTGCCCCACAGGGTTCGCATTTGGCCCCTATATTATTTAATATATTTATTAACGATCTCCCTCAATGCTTTTTGCACTCTGAATGCTACTTATACGCAGACGACCTTAAAATCTTACGAAAAATAAATACACCTGACGACACAAATCTACTACAACAAGACTTAAACCGGTTAATAAAATGGTGCTCAGACAATAATATGAAATTAAACATCACTAAGTGCTTCCACATAAAATTTTCCCGGAAATCACAACTAACCGGATCTGATTACTTTATTGAGAATCATAAAATTCAAGAAGTAGATTTAATCAAAGACTTAGGAGTCTGGTTTGATAGAAAACTAACGTTCATACCGCATATAGACTATATTACAAAAAAGGCATCACAAATGTTGGGCTTCGTGATAAGGAACTCTAGAGGATTTAAGAAAAGTACCACAAAAATCCTATTATATAATAATTTCGTCCGTAGCGTTTTAGATTACTGTAGTTCTGTATGGAGACCACACTACGCAATACATATATTACGTATTGAAAGGATTCAAAAAAGATTTCTATGGCACTTGGCTTTCTCGAAAGGGAAAACAAAGGAGCTACTATCATATAAACATCGCCTCCATTTCTTTAAATTACTACCCTTAGAAAAACGCAGAGAAATCTCGGATGCCCTGTTTATTTTTAAACTACTAAATAATAAAATTGACTGCCCATATCTGCTAAAACTAATTAGATTTAGAGTACCCTCCCGAATACCCCGTAATGCCATAACGCCACTATGTCCACCTCTTCGTAGAACAGTTCTAGGCGCAAACTCACCAATCCCTACTATGTGTAAAATTATAAACAATTTCAGCGACATGACAGACATTCACCATAACACAACTGCCATATTTTGTAACATAATAAAACAACATCTCGCTACCAACACGTACAACATATAATGCACCGGAATCCTGATTGCTTTTTTCTCATTTAGTCCCTTGTTATTATTTACCTGTTATTATTAGTTAATACTTCTAGTTTATCCCAGTTTTATTTTTTTTTTTCATTTTTATTTTATTATTATATTTTTAGTCATAATTATATAATATATTATCTTAATTATATTAGAATATATTGTAATAACAAACAGAGATCTTCGTATTTTTCGTATTTCTGGATAGTAAATAGCCATAGTTAACTCCTTAGTTATTTTTGTAATCTTATATTATAGTTAATTTGTAATAAAATAGAATTGCTTTTTTGTAAAATATTATTAATAATTGTTATTATTGTATCTCTAGAATTTAATTTTAATGTACTATAATAATTGTTTGTTAGCTTACTATATCTTTGTTTTGTGTTCACATACCTATTCTTTATATTATTGCATGTGGTGTCAGCCTATAATTGGTTGTTGCACAAAGAAAATAGCTAAATATATCTGTACCATATGTTTTGAACTGTGTAAGCGATCGTTGGTTGACCTAATAAATAAATAAATAAATAAACATGACAACCGATTTCCATTTGTCAAGATCTTTGCAAACCTCTTTTGCCTCGATTACTGTCATTAGAATCTTCATACATGCTCGCCGGTTTAGGGACTTCTTTTTTATTTTATTTTTTATATATTAGCGGGCGACAAACGAGCTAGTGTGATGGTAAGTGATCACCGCCGCCCATGGACACTCGCGACACCAGAGGAGTCGCGGATGCGTTGCCGGCCTTTTAGAGTCGGCAAACAAGAGTTTCTGACCCTTCCTCCCACCCCAATGAGCTCTGGCGACCTTACTCACACTCGGAAACACCACATTTAAATTATTAATGTTATTATTAAGGAATGTCTTCTGTAAGGTGGAGGTACTTCCCCAGTCGGGCTGGTCTTTGAGCGAATGCACGCTAGGCCCTACCTACTTCTGACCTGACGTAAACTTAAACTGAATATAAAAACATTCACGAGTCTAGGGAATAAATGAAAACTGCTTAACTTATGTATGTAACTAATATATGTTTTATTTTCTATAAAGCATTGTAAGTACTTGGGTTGGTGGAGGCATAGATTAAAAAATAACAATTTTAATATATTATAGAGAAGCCTATGTTAGTAATTTTAGTTAGTATGCTATTTTTATAATTATATGGTACTAATAACTAGATAGTTGCTATAAATATTATCAAATTTTAGTGTATATTCCGTTTTTAACATAAAACCTACATGGTGGATGATTGTGTTCATAATTAGCAGATACAACTTCTTTGTTTGAATATACTTTGAGTCTCGCTTTGCATCCATTGTTACTTTGAGATGAGCAGTGCCAAAATGATATACCGTTAACTGTTTTTTTCTCATAACAATACGTGTAATTTTTTATCATGATCATGTCTTTACCTCTTCTCGATTTTACAAAAATAATTCCTGAAAATAAAATAACATATGATTTTGTTTCTTAAAAAGACGACGCCCGCACTAGGTAAAGTAATCCCAGTATTGCGGGGGACTTAACAAACCAAGTACATAAAGCATTGTGGGTGTGCTTTGTGAGTTAGAACTACTGTAAATGGGTCGCACAAATAGCCCCTGTGCGTCCCGTCCATAGTTTTAGTAGCGAGGTGAAGTGACTATCTTAAAACCATCAAAGGCGCAGTCAAACTGTACAAAAATGTTATTGCCACCTACTCTATCTATGTGGTTTAATTCCGTGTCCCGCGGAAATTTATAAAAGCCATACCACATTCTTGCTTATTAATTACATATGTAACTGAAGTTTTGCCCAACAGGTATTATTTGTCTTATTAAATATCTCTTTCGTTACCTAGATGTCGACGAACGACGAAATAAAATAAACTATATTTTATTTTATTTCGTTATTTAGACATAAATTTTAATGCAATATCGGATGGGATAACTTGTCAGAAACTGGTTAAAATGAATCATAATAGATATAACCAAGGAAAGTACAACTTTACATCATAAAAATACTTTTTAAAATTGCCGAACATAAGCTTTCGCTGCTAGAAATAACGTCTTCATACGTGTGTAAACACGTAGTGTAGTAGTGTAAAGTAAAATTTTTTGTGATGTTCTAATGCCGTAATGGAACAAAAAACATCAAACAATTCCGTAGATCTGGTAACAGTCAAATGCGAGACGACACTACAGCGAATGACGTTTGTTTGTTTACTTACATATGACGTCAGACATCGAGATTGATGTTTGACATGCAGAGTTAAAATATCAGATTAAAAATATTAGATTTTATTAGTTGGTTTAAAAAAAAATCATTAAGTAATGTTACACAAAAATATTTAATTTGAGTCTTTATAATTTCAAAAATTCTGCCTAAATAATTTTTCATTTCAAAAATTAGAAAAAGTGTCTTTTGCCTATTGTGTCTTTACAGGAACTATCACACCACTGCGGTATATAAACATTGATCTTGAGGACGTTTTAACGGAGGATGATTATGTTCATAATTAGCAGATATAATCTGTTTGTTTAAATATACTTTGAGTCTTGCTCTACACCTTTTGTTGCTGTGAGATGAACAGTGCCACAAAGTTATATCCTTGAACGAACTTCTTTCGTAAGAATACGTGTAGTCACGTATCATAATCATAGTCCTGTCCTTTTTAGATTTCACGAACATAATCTCTGAAATTATATAGTTTATTATTTTTATTTATGTATTAATCATCAACAAACAACTTTACAATTACAAACTCTTATTTACGTAATAAAATTGCACTGAACCATACTTCAGAACCATACTCAGCGAGATCATGCGTGGAGCATGATCTCGCCGATGTCAAGTATAAACTGATATTCTGGACAATATTTCTATACATATTTGGCACAGTAAATATATATATTTGGGGCAGTAAATATAGATATTTGGGACAGTAAATAAAGATATCATTCACGTGGAGTGCGACACTTCTATTCATGGAAGAATAGATGAGTTCAATTGCAATATGCATGTCATGGTCCCGATTCTAACCGACATGCGACACCAACAAAACTAATATTAATATCATACATTTCCTTCTAACATAGTTCTGCTGATTAAACCTAACCACATTTATTATTATGGCAGTCTTTTAAATGGATAGGGCATACTCTGGACTTTTCATACTAACTGTAATAAAGAGAGAATTGATGCCAATTAAAACAATTGAGACGTGAATATATAATTTCCAATAAGGGTAACTAATACCTTCTTAAGTTATTTGAATATGATTTCTTTGTAACGTAGATCATATTTTTTTTGCAAAACTTGTGGACAGTTAAATAAATGAAGAATAATTTGTTTTACGTACAAATAATAAGTAAGTATAATTTGGGACTAAATTCTGGTAAACAAAGTTATTACTAATCCAATTTTTTTATTATGTTTAAAAATTAATTAATAAATGCCATTAATTAGTTAATTTTTAATTAATTTTAAATTAAAAATCATTAATTATTAAAAATTAAATTGGGATTAGAATGAAATAGTAACCGTTTTCCGTGTTTTTTTTATGTTTTTGCGATAGCAAAATAGTAGGCTCATGTTGTAACTGTTATTTAAAAATGCGTTGAAGTAGTTTATCAAATTGACTGTTGTTTTGTTTGTTATGTGATTTCTCTTTTATTTGTGAAGTTCTTATTGATTTTATAACAGTAATGCGGTCCCATATAATGAAATTGAATTTGTTTTTGTTTGTAAGACAGTAATTGGTAGTGACAAATACTTTGGGAGAATTACTCATAATGGTGCTACGAACTATCCTTTCTAGCACTTCTAATATCTTACGGCTTTGTCTGAATAATAGTAACCTTGCATGTATCTATTACAACTACATTAAAATGTTGTACTAGTAAATTAAAGCATGACAAAAGCCTTACTGGGCGTCACGAACAATACTACCCATACACACAAAAGACAAAGAATGAAAGACTTAGTTGCAAAAAAAAAATTTTTTACTTTATCTTTCAATAATTCTCTTGTTAAATGCAGGGAAAACTAAATGCATCAGGTTCTCATTGCCGAATGTGACTCAAATTGTACCAACAGTTGCACTTAATGCGAAAATATTAGATCTAGTCCCATCGACCGTATTTTTAGGATTGACACTTGATTCAAAATTGCAATGGGGTCCTCAGATTGAAAAGTTAGCAGGTAAATTAAGTTCGGCTTCCTATGCTGTCTGGAAAATAAGGCAATTGTCAGATGAACAAACTGCTAGATTAGTGTATTTCGCGTACTTTCATAGCATTATGTCGTATGGCATTCTGCTGTGGGGTTCGGCGGCTGATATAGGTACTATTTTTGTATTGCAGAAAAGAGCAGTCAGAGCCATTTACGGTTTAGGCAGTCGCGATTCTTTGCGAAATTTGTTTAAAGAAATAAATATACTTACTGTGCCATCGGAATATATATATCAGAATATAATGTTTGTTAGAAAAAATATTCATAATTATAAAAAGAAAAGTGAACTGCATAATATAAATACTAGGAATAAAAACAAACTAGCCATGCCAGGCTTTAGAGTAAGCAAAACTAATAAATCATTTTTAGGAAATTGTATTAGGTTTTATAACAAGCTTCCTACTCAAATTACTGATCTGCCTGACACAAGTTTTAAAACACATATTAAACGTGTACTTATGGCTAGGGGTTATTACACCACTAAAGAGTACATCGATGACAAAGACGTCTGGCTCTCACTTCCTACCTGCACATTGCTCGCTGGAGATCTTGTAGCCATATAGACATGACTGATCTGCTGTGTTACGTGAACTATCTGTAAATGATTGCTATCATATACTTAATTTAAAATTATTGACTCTGTCTCAAAATGAATAATGTTATTGTTTCGAAGTTTTTCTTTTGTATACCTAAATATAATCTAAAATAATAAGCATTCAGACAACCGATCGAGCATATATTGTGTTTGCCTACTAAATAATTACTCTAATTGGACCAAATCCCGTGTTCATGCCCGCTTGAGTATGTTTCGCCGGACCGTCTCAACTGGGTCGTGTTGAAACCGGTAGTAGATGAACCCACTGAGTTTGTTTCGCTGGGTCTTCTCAGTTGGGGCGCATTGGATCCGGTGGTAGCATTAAAGCGCGACCGTCGTTATTAACACAAGGTCCGTCATAATAATAATACCTTTAATATAGACAGAACCATTGACAATATGTAGTAAAAATATTAGACTTAAACTAGATAATTAAACATAATCTCTTGACAATAACTTGATACGAGCTAGCTAAATATCATTTCTGTAATAAAATAAATTTTATAAATGTTTTCATACAAGATGTACCTAAATATCTATGTTACTAGAAATAATATCTAATGTATACAACTATATTACTACAAACATGTTCTGACTATTTACAAGCGCTTTTTTAAAGTCTACGTGAATAAAAACCTTTTTTATTTTTTTTATAATTCAAATATATGAACAAAAAAGCATACGGTTTACCTAATGGTAAGCGGTGGCAGTAGCCTATGGACACGCTATCACCAAGGGAATCGCACGTTGTCGACCGATATCCTAAACTATAGGGTCTAGAATCTTTTTAGTCCTTTCCTGAAGAGCCTCATGCTCTAGCATGTATTTATGTTCTTATTATCATTGCCTCCACTAAACTCTTTTGGAACAACTTGCTTATATGACAACGAATTTGTATTTTATTTTCCCTGCGCCATTATCATTTTCTTTATAAATATGTAGTAATGTTCCATGAGTAAAAGACAAACAACAAAATAGATTTATTGCACAAGAATTTACGAATGCATAGTTTGCATGTAACTTAAGGTTATCACATTCCGATTCTTGTATAAACTCCGTCATGAATATAAAACTTATAAGGTGGGTGGTTATGCTCGTAATTAGCGGCAATAACTTCTGTGTTCGAGTATATTTTGAGTCTCGCTTTACATCCTTTGCTGTTGTGGGTTGAACAGCGCCAGAAAATGATATCGTTCATCGCGATCCTATCGTGAGAATACGTATAGTTTTCTATCATTATTAAGGTGTTGCCTCTTCGTGACTTAACAAATATCATTTCTGAAATCATTATTGAATTAGATACTTAGTGTTATGATTTTTATTTCACACGGTAAACTATATGATATATAATTCATAAAGTTATATGTTAAAGAACAATTATTTAATACAATTTAACTTGTTTTATTATATGTGTGGTAGCATAAAAGAAAAATAAATACATTCTGAAGCATATACCAACTTCCCAACAGAGGTCACACTGGTGGTTGCCATCCATCTAGACTGCACAACTGCAGTCTAGATGGAAGACCAGGGTGACCATCAAGACTGCACAGCTTTTTTTATATCAGCAGGCGACAAACTAGCAAGTGGGTCACCTGATGATAAGTGATCACCGCCGCCCATGGACACTCGCGACACCAGAGGAGTCGAGCAGCAGTCTAGATGGATGGCAACCACCAACATTGGTTTGCAACCGTGTAGAAGATGCTGGAGACAAATCTATAACTTAAGTGAAATCGGAAGAAGAAAAGCAATTATTATTATTGTATGAACCTGGTATTTCAAGCGCCCACGCTGCAATTACTACTTACCTTGCGGGTCGATGCAAAATATGAAAATATGAAATAGTAAAATATCTTTTTCTTATTTAATATTGTATTTCATTATGAACACTGATTCACCTAATTCAATTTCATTACCATATATTTTATTTTATTTCCATACATGCCTTGTGTAATGAGTAAAGCTAATTCGTGATAAAATCAAATTAATGTGAGCATTCGAATATGTATAGTGGATATTAAGTAACGAAAGCACAAACTAATGTATTCATAAAGTAATTCGATGATTAAAATTGTCTTAATTGTTATCATGTTCTAGTCCTTATCATATGGTATCCTCACATATTTTCCGTCATAAGCATGAAACTCGGATGGTGGATGGTTATGCTCATAATTTCCGGACACAAGGAGTTGCTTACGATATATTTTGAGTCTCGCCTTGCATTTTTTATTAGAGTTAGTTGAGCAGCGCCAGTACCCAATATTATTCTGAGAGTATCGTTCAATCGAATATGTATAGTTCTGAAACACTATCAAGTCTTTACCGGTACGAGATTTGACAAAAACGAGGTCTGAAACAAACAAATATTTTTAAATCAACCAACTACATGATCGAAATACTTCTTCATCATCATGTCCACTTAATACATAAAAATACTTAAGTAGTAATAATTATAAATATATCATTGGGCACATAACTGCACTGTTCATTCATTCAAAAGGAAGGAGTTTCTTTCTATTTCGTCGTGGAGGATCTTTAGTTACTTTTTTAATAGTAATAAATATCCCAGACATATCACACATCGCCACCTAGCCCATACTAAGCAAATCTTGTACTCCGGATGCTCGACAACGGATAGAAACTATATATATATATATATATATGTAATATATATGTAATAGTAATGCAATTTTTTATTGTATATATATATATGTAATAGTAATGCAATTTTTTTGTAAATAAATACAAGCAAAATAGTTTTCTTGTCTACACACCCAGATGTACAGAACAGACCAAGAACAATAGACATGTTCATGAATACTAATAGGTTTTGTGCGAGAACCGAACCCGCAACCTTTGGATGAGAAGGCATCTTCAAACCAATATGCCATTTAGTAAAGATATATCCATTGAAGTAACATTTCTATATTTTTATAGCTCTTTAAATAACTAAAAAGTCCAAAGCACCATTGTCATTAAATGTTAGGGAGTATTAAAATAATTGATTAAGATATTTTTCCATTTACCACAAAAAAGCAAGATCTTTATGAAAGGACGCGGCCCTTAACCTGAAAGATATCATCAACCTGGAATAGGTATTAAATGAATATAAGTTATTCTGTAAAATTATAGAACTTTCTTTTTAAGGTAAATGGAAAAATATCTTCAACTTCTATTACACAATTAACAAATGTAAAGTAGTAAGCGAAGACACTCAGGCTACCTTTCCTCGTGTAAATTTCATGTTTTTGCAAGTTTTCCATTTTTGATAGTAAATTTAACCGGCCCATGGTTATGTTTCTGAGACAAAAACGCTTCGACTCCGTGTATTTTGAGCTTGGCTTTACACTTTTTGTTGCGGTGGGTTGAGCAACGCCAAAAAGTAATATCATCATCCTTCAAAGACGTTCTTTCGTAAGAATATGGATAGTTTCTAACCATAACGATGTTTTTGCCTCTTAATGATTGTAGATGAACGATGCCTGTGGAAATATATGTACCAATTAGTCTAGCAACAGATGAGTTAATAATCACTTACGTACTTTATTATATGCAAGGAGGCACACACGGCTATCTGATCTCAAACTAAGCAGAGCTTTTACTATGGAAACCAAATAACTGATGTACATTCGCCAGCACATCCAGCTACCCCAATCTGTCAAATTTCTTTTATAGCTTAAGGTTCACTTTCAATTGTAGAAATTTGACAGAATGGCTACCCCATTCTGTCAAATTTCTTTAATTGAAAGTGATGTGCTGGCGCCTGTCAGGACAAACAGACGTTTTCATGCTCACAAATATATATCCTGGGTGGGAATCGAACCCACGATCTGCGGCGTGAAAGGCAAGCATCTATCAACCACGTCAACCGGTCCATTTTTAATTGTCTTCCATATACTCAATATTATTTATTGTACATGTTTTGTAAAAGAAAAGTTACAGGTTTTTACGTGTCAAGTAAACGTATCAAACAAAATAAAAAATAAACAGTTTTAAAATTTATTTTATGTTTTTTCTTAATGTAACATATTAACTTTACCCAGCTTCCCTGCTTTTTGGGTTAACTACAAATAATTAAATGAAACTGAATATATATCGAAATGAATATAAGTATTTTCCACTTCATTTGTTTCTGAGTAACAATCCGTTAAGTACAGAAAATTTGGATGGTGGATGATTATGGTTTAAATTAGCGGAGACAATGCTTTTTTTACGATACACTTTGAGTCGGCCTTTACATTTCTTGATCTGATGTGTAGAACATCGCCAGTAACCAATATCATTTGGTGTATATCTATCACAAGCATAGGTGTAGTTTTGTAATACAATCAAGTCTTTGCCCTTTTGTGATTGCACAAATACCAAGTCTGAAATATGACAAAGCAATTATGTTTTGGTATCTACATTTACTGTCCATCTTAACTGGCTCTCCCCTTCACCATTTTCTTTACTAAAGTTGGATAAAATAAAAGCCATGTCGGAACGAATTGAGTAAGATTTATTTTATTTCATATTATTCGATGTTATTCATATTTTATATATTTGTAATTACCTCTACACATTTCTGACTATTCAGCATTGTTAGTTAGAACGAATAAATATTCAAACTATATCTGATTACATTTCAAAAACCATTTCGGCATTTTTTTAAATCAAACACAAAGTCCAATAATCTAATTTCATACAATTTTTCAACAAGAATGAATTATAAAAATAATTAAAAATACATCTTATGACTAGCCACCGATGTTTTTTAAGATTTAAAATTTATAGAATTGTTAGTACACACGGCTGCATATCAAGCTATAAATTTCCAATATAAGCTGACCTCTCATTGTATGGAAATCCTATACAAAACGAGATCAGCTTATACTGGAAATGTATAGCTTGATGTGTAGCCGTGTGTGCTCATAGCTAGATGCTCTCATCGGTCCGTAAGCGATCGGCGAGGTAAGCAACTAGGTTCGCAGTTGGTCCCTAGATGGGTGACCACAGTGGTTTATTTTGAGCGTCTCCGTGCTTCGGAGGGCATGTTAAGCTGTCGGTCCCGGTTGTAGTCATTAGATAAAATTTTTAGTTAAACCATGTCAGAGGCCTACAGAGCTGTATAAACAACTAGGGTAACCACTGCCCATACGATAAGTTGGTTTCAATAGAATGACCGCCATTACCGGCGGTAAGGTGGCGTATTACACAATATTTTATTATCAAATCTATTATTGATAGCTATAGTTTGTAACCTTATGAAGATTTTCTAACAAATTACACCAACGAACAACATTGATTTATGTCATGTAGGTGGTAAAATTTGCATAATACACTAATATCCTAATCTTATTAATGTGCCATCTCTTATAGAAAACCTAGACGGCGGATGATTATGCTCAAAATTACCGGTCAGAATAGTTTCATTGCTATAAATTTTGAGCCGCGCCTTACACTTTTTAGTGCAGTGAGTTGAACAGCGCCAATAGCCGATATCATTTGGAGCACACCGTTCTAGGGAGTAAGTGTAGTCCCTAATCAAAAGTATGTCGTTCCCTCTTTGAGATTTTATGAGTACTAGACCTGAAAAAGAAAACAATATGTATCAAAAATCTTTTATTAAAGCATTAAGAACGAAAAACAACCATAATGTTAAATTTCTACTAATTGATCGGGGGCTAGCAGCACAGGCTTATTAGGTTGGTCCCAGCCAATAAGATCAGTTTGTGGTCCATACAAAGCATTAAAAACACAGTTGGAACTGATATACTTTGGAATAACTAATCAATCACTTCTACGTAACAGCTGATTGGTGCGCCGCGCCGAACCTTTTATCGTTAATAAGGACCGCCCGCTTAAAGGTTGTTTAGTTTAATAAATGACTTGTTGAAAGCCTCATATGTCTCATATAGCGAAAAGAGACATATGAGGCTCTCAACAATTTACAAAGTAGTATTAAAATAAAAACAACGACAAAACAGTATTAATTTAATGTGTTAAAAAGACTAACGCGGCCGTTGAACCAGGCTATCCCATAAAAACACACACGTTTCTTAAAGCTTACACACTTACGATAAAGAAATGTGAGAACTAACACTAGTTAGTTCACACATTTCTTTATCGCAAGTATAAAGTTTGGCACAATGAGTAGAACAACGCCATACATTGGTCGTAAGTATAAAGTTTGGCTTTAAGCTTTGGCACAATTAGTAGAACAACGCCAAATATTGGTCGTAAGTATAAAGTTTGGCTTTAACCTTTGGTTCAATGAGTAGAACAACCCCATATATTTGTCGTAAGTATAAAGTTTGGCTTTAACCTTTGACACAATGAGTAGAACAACGCCATGTATTGGTCGTAAGTATAAAGTTTGGCTTTAAGCTTTGGCACAATAAGGAAGAACAACGCAATATATTGGTCGTAAGTATAAAGTTTGGCTTTAACCTTTGGCACAATGAGTAGAACAACGCCATATATTGGTCGTAAGTATTAAGTTTGGCTTTAACCCTTGGCATAATGAGTAGAACAACGCCATATATTTGTCGTAAGTAAAAAAATTGGCTTTAACCTTTGGCACAGTGAGTAGAAGAACGCCATTATATTTGTCGTAAGTAAAAAGGTAGCTTTAATCTTTGGCACAATGCCACGAATTTGCCGTAAATGAAAACTTTCTTTTTAACCTATGGCATAATAAGTAGAACAACGCCACATATTTCTAGTAAGGAAGAAGTTTGGTTTTATTTAACCTTTGGCACAATGAGTACAACAACGTCATTTACAGTTTGTTGCTATTGTTTCGTTATCAATATCCCAATCTAAATATTCTTCCGTCTAGTATAGAAAACTTGTAAGATGGATGATTATGCTCATAATTACCAGACACTTTGAGCCGCGCCTTACATTTTTTAGTGCAGTGAGTTGAGCAGCGCCAATATACAATATTATTTGGCACACATCTTTAAAGGTAATAAGTGAAGTTATTAAACAAAATATTAATCTTTCCCCTCTATGAGATTAGACCTAAGATTATAAGGTTATATTAGATCCAAAGAGTATTATAAGGCCTCTAAAGATAACAAATTATAATAAAAATATTTAAATAAATCATTAAATATTAAATTAATATGATTTATTTCTACAGACAGACGTTCACTGCCGTCGTTTTTAATTGAATTAAATATATATGACTATGAATAAAATAAAACAGACGGACAGAAAATATTCACATTTTATTATTAAACGCAAAATATTTTATTAAAGCTAATGATCATGTATTTCGTTACTTCTAACAATTTCATTATCAAAAGTATAAAGTTTGGCTTTACAACCTTTGGCACAGTGAGTAGAACAACGCCATATACACTTTCTTCCTATTCTTCGATTTACACAAAAGGTAAAATTGCCAGATCGTATTAAGGGACGTCCTTGGCGTGAAGTTATAAAAGTAAACCCTGTAATTTTAAATATTTATTTATTTGCTGTTTTCTAATGAAGAGCCGAGTTAAATAAAATGAATATCATACATAATCTAATAAAAATAAATAAGTAATCGTACAGACGCCAGCACATCAAGCTACCCCAATCTGTCAAATTTTCCCAATTGAAAGTGAACGTTATGTGATAAAATTGAAAATCTATAAAAAAATAAAAACCGGCCAAGTGCGAGTCGGACACGCCCATGAAAGGTTCCGTAACAGCAAGTATTTCAGTTGATTAATTGAAACGTAAATTGCGGATTACGATTTATGACGTATTCAAAAAACTACTTACTAGATCTCGTTCAAACCAATTTTCTTTGTTAGTTTGCATGGTAATGTACATCATATTTTTTTTTTAGTTTTATCATTCTCTTATTTTAGAAGTTACAGGGGGGGCGGACATTCAATTTACCACTTAAGAAGTGTCTCTCGCGCAAACTATTCAGTTTAAAAAAAAAAATATTAGAAACCTCACTTGTATGGGTACGTGGAATATTTTTTTTGAGTTTTAGTTCCATGTACCTCCTCCTTTTTTTATTTTTGTGTGAAAATCTTAATGCGGTTCACAGAATACATCTACTTACTAAGTTTCAACAGTACAGCTCTTATAGTTACGGAAAAAAGTGGCTGTGACATACGGACGGACAGACAGGCAGACATGACAAATCTATAAGGGTTCCGTTTTTTGCCATTTGGCTACGGAACCCTAAAAATGAAAGATTGGGGTGCTGGATATGTTGGCGTCTGTACCTTTCACATCTTACAGTTCGCGAAGTGCTTTCTACTTCGCTAACTGTATGATGTGATCTAATAAGGTTACAAAATTTGAAAAAGATATGAGAAGTGGTTTTACGAATACCGTCGATCTCTTGATCGTTTTAATAGTTACAAATGGTCAAACGATCGCTAAATTCAAAAGTAACCTTGCGTCAATAAAGAATCTTTTAATATTGGACTTAGTTTTCTACCGTTCATACTTTAATGAAAAATATCCTTTTCTGTTAGGGCTCTTACACCCTACTGCTACAAGTGCCAAAATATATAACAAATATGAAAAATATTATAAGATATTGTAAACATACAAAAAGAAATCAAAATGCCTGACGAGTTCAATACCAAAAGGGTCGACCTTAAATACTTTGAAGAGTGCAGTATCACTGTTTAAAAACGTGCTTCGATGCTGCAACTGCGTCCATATATCATGTATGGAAATATGGGTAAGCCTGAGTGTCGACAAAAGATGCTTTCCACACCATAGGCTTACCCATTTTCCATTGCCACACGTGTGATTTCTTTCTGACTAATGATGTGGTTAAACTGTTGTGATGTGGAATCTGCTAACACTTTTACAGTTGCTTGATATGATCGAAAGTTTAACGACAGTCGTACGTAAACTAATAGCTTCGCAATGATTTCATAGCACACATAAAGGAAATCATCAAAAAAATATATTTCTAGTCTAATATATTTTTGTTGTATGTGTATAATGAAAAGAACCACGTCTTAACTTGATCCCGTGGACGCACTAACGACATATGATGATCTCTGTATGATCTGTGTGAGATTGTCCCTCGATATTATTATTATTATATTAAAATGTTACCAGGCATATGATAAACCATTTCTCTAGCATTAGTTGCACTTTCAACTTAAATGCCTGTATAATAATTATACACTGATAAAAACAGTTTTAAGTAACTTGAATCAACACTATTGTCTTTTAATTTAAAGTGAAAATCCACAAAACCAGCATCAATTAATTTTATGTACTAAAACATTTATGGCGATAAAATGATATGATATGATTTATTTATTTAACTAAATCATTGTCTATCGCGACCTTTAAACACAGCGTCTTAGTAAATATTAATTGATGATGAACTTGAAAAAAAGATGGCTTTTTAAACAGAAATCTTTATTTGATTAATCCTTCAAATAGTATTCCTAGTGGTTTCTATTACTGCGTGATATATACATACATATATTTGGTGGATGCGTACGTTTTAATCTTCGGCATAAATAATCATTATTTGCATCTAATACCATCCTAACTGTATAGCCAAGAACGGTACAGTTAAGTGTTAGGATAAATTATATTCCATCTATTAGTGTTATTACTGTTAGGATTGCTCCATCGATATTTGTTATTTCGATATGGCGGATGAATATGTTTAAAATTTGATGTGAATATTTCGCTGTTATCCAGGCTCAAAGTAAACCTAGCTTTGCACCCTTTGGTATTATGGGACGAACAGCGCCAAGTGGAACTTCTGTTGTTTTGCTTTGCACGGTAATATGTATAATCATGTAGGAGTATCATAACACTCTTTTGAGCCCGTCTGCCTTTAAAAAATTGGATGGCTGCAATAAAACATCAAATGGTATTATTGAATTTTCGAGTTAGAAAACTGTTATATAATCATAAAATAAAATAAAAAAAATTGTTTTATCTGAAATTAAGAATTAAAATTAAAAGGTACAAATCGAAATTTTTAAATATTTACTATACAAATATGTTTAGCCAAAATAATCAAATAATTTCGTATCATAAAATTCTTAAAACGGCTAGAAAGCGGTACCCGTCACATCGCCTGGTTTACAGTTGTAATGTACACAGAGGCATGAAAAAACGAAGTAAAACCTGTACAAATCTACTGTTAAACCGGAAATAATGATGCACTTTACGTATTGCACATTTCAACTTAATTTTCAACATATCAAAAGGTGAGCCAAAAACCTAAATTTCCAAATATAATAGTAATAATTTATTTCTTTAACAATGTCATCGAGTATTTTGCACTTTTATGACACAACCTTCAACCAATATAAATACTTTTAAATATGTTTTATACCATACCGTATTTGAAGCTTGAAATATTTATATATTTTACCAAAAATAAAAAAGTAATTTCTGAAACGCAGCACAATAAAAAACAACCTTATAAGCAAATAAAGTGCTACGCTTCAGAAGCTACATTTTATTTTCCTTTTAACGACCCCAGACATGTATCATGTATACTGTTGCGGTCAAAAGGTTAATACTTGAACTAAAAAACATCTATATACCTAGTAGCTCCTGTTGCTGCATACTATATACAAAATTGTAATTTGGTGGGTGAGTATGTTTTAATCGTCCACATAAGATAACATTATTGACGTCTAACACTAATCTTGCTTTACACCCTTTTCTATGGAACGATGAACACTTCCAGTAGCTTGCTTTTGTCGTTTTCTTCTCACAACAATATGTGTAATCTTTGTGAAGAATTAATGGTTTTCCTCGTTGTGATGTAACATATTCTGCTTCTGAAAGTCACAAATTATATTCAGTATTTTATTTGACTTAGAAGAAATTCAAAATGAACAAAACAAAACATTTTGTATATAATCACACATATGACCAAGACCTTGCTTATCATGATAAACTTAAATGGATGGTCAATGGCAGCGCCAACACTTGAGAACCACGCTGTTATCTTTACTCATTCTTTCACCCACCTTCTTCTCCCTTTTACATTGCAGTTATACTTCGATCAATATTGATCGAAGCAATTATAATACCACACTTCAAACAATAAACTTAGAATTTAGTACAAGAATGGTTCAAACCCCTTTCCTTCATACCATTCCTGTTTCCTTCACTCCTCGTTCGTTCTGCATATGCTTCTCTGGAATACGTTACGTTTAACATGAGTAACCTAAACTGTTATGTAAAATATATTTCGATATATTAATGCTTTTTATTTTACGATTATATTTATTATTTGAAGGCATTGTTTAATTTCATAGAAGTATATGGCTTATTTTCGTGAATACAGCGTTTTATTGCATATACTAAACAGTCTCTGCAAGAACCTTAAGTTGTCTGGGAGAAAATGCATCCGAATCAGAATCTTTATTTGTTAACATCGAAATATTAGGTCAAATCGAAACATTATATTAATATATGAAAATACCCATGGAACTAAATCGCTACAGGAATCCACTTACTAAGTTTATTGCGCTGGTTCATCTCAACTGGAGCGCATTAAATCCGTGGATTATGCTGAAGTATACATTAAAACAAAACCAAAAAAAGCAAGACCGTCATTACCGAAATATTGTTTCGTGTAATTCTAATTTATTTAGAGACATTCATCGTTGTCCATCCCTGGTATTTTTAAAGATATTTGAGTAGAAAAATATATATATTAAATACACGTGGATTACAACACAACTATAAATGGAAGACTAGCTGAACGTAATTATTTGCGCGTGTAAGTTTGCCAAGTGAAGAAGACCAAGTCCGTATAAACTTTGTGCCCGTGATGGCATGTTTGTGAAGCCCCCGCAATACAGGGTTTTGGTTCCCATGGCTTATCATTAAAAAAAATATTCAAAGTTTTTAGACTTGGGCTCCAGATTTAATAAATACGACTTGTAGTGGTATTCTAGCTTAACATTTAATGATAGAGAAAAAGAAGTCTATTCCATTATTTACAATTATCAATTGGAGGGTGACTGTGCTGTATGTTTCCATACAAAATCGTGTTATTAAAATCTAGAACTAATCTGCCTCTGCAACCTTTGCTGCAATGTGACGAACACCTCCAATGGCTTGCTTCTTTCGACTTCCTGTCACAACAATATGTATAATTCTTAAAGAGTATTAGAGGTTTCCCCCGCTGTGACGTCACGAATTTTGCTACTGAAAGTAAAAATCTCTTTGAACCTAAAATATTACATGAACGAGTCTTAAATAGGAACACAAAATAACCTATAAATTCAATTTTTAATTTATCATACCAAGTTGCCAAACAGTCAGGTAGCCCACCGAGCGGTAAGCGGTTACCATAACCTAGAACGCTTGCAGTACACATGGCACCACGACTAATTGTAGCTACTTTACTAACATCTAGGATATAATAACTGCATAGAGTACTATTTTTTATCATGAAGTTTACTAGCTTAGGAGGCTTTCACTAACACCTCACTCCCCCCGTTGATCCCGCAGGAGGCCCGCGGGGACGGGCTGGCACCAGCCAGGGGTTGCGGAAGTATCGTACCTTCCCGCGACCCCCGGCACAGGTGTGAGATGGAACACTGGGGTGGTTTTTGTCAGGACGATTTCACTGCTTTAGCGGACGATAGAGGTGACCAGGGACTAAATCAGTTTAGTAAATAATGCTACAAAGTAAGTAACCACGCCAAAGGCCATTGGAATTCAGAACTTGGCTCAGGTCGATTACTAACATGCAGATGCATATGAGGGTTATCTTAGAGAGTTTTACTGCAACTGTCGCTCTAATTAAAAAAAAAATGTATTTACTTGACACTAGTTAAAATACATTCACAGGTGTAAGGTTTAGTTGACACAACAGTTTTGTTTTACACTAAAGGTGCTGAAACTGCTTACCAAACTAGGCTAAAGCCTGTATTTTGGTAAACAGTGTTCAGTCGTGGAGTGGTGACTTATTGGTTGCTGACGCTGACATTCACTTCACGAGGTTAGTTCAGTTATATTGAGTAAATCACAATGACATAGGTAGTTACTTAGTCAATATTTCTATTATTATACATCCAACTGTGGTATGTGTGGTTATCAGTTATCACGCACAGTTATCACGCGTGAACGCGGGGGAGCGTATACTGTAAGGTGGAGTACTTCTCCAAAGACAACGAGGTACCTATAGAGCCTAAGTGTATATTCTAATACACTTAGAAGTTGCTACCATGTAGCGTTACCCAGGGGTCATGTAAGGAAGGTTACTAAAGCCTACGGTTGAGCTAGCATTCGTCTCTCCAATAAGCATTATAGCTCTCCATGCACCAATCACTTGAGACAAGTTTATTTACAATAAATATATAGGAGTAAACCTTAGCGTAAACTTTTGGCATGTGAAACTATAACAAAAAATGCAAGAAGACTGTCCTGGCTTCAGTTTTATGTCAAATGTCAAAAGAAGCTGTAAAATACCAAATATTTTATTATTTTGTTGATTACCTACTGTCACATATCAACGGCTTTCCGTCTTTTCCAGGTGCTTGAGGGTTTGCAAAAAGGTTGTTAAGATTTCAATAAAAATAAAAGAAAACAAAAGTGTAAGTGTTTTGACAGCTAAGTAATAAAATTAAAACAAAAGACAACTCAATACCAAAGACTCTAAAATGGTATCGCAGGGTTCTTTGCAGCAAAAGGAAGCACTTCATTCAAGAAATGGCAAAATCTCAATGTATGTAGGAAATTAGATAATTATATTTTTAAAGGGTAGAAAAGGATAACAAGGTTCATTAGTAAATAAATAAGTTTTTACAACAATAACTTAAATTTAATTTTAAAATATAATAACATACCACCGATTTCAAAGTTATATCGGGCAATTAATAAAGAATCACCTATCGAATAAAAAAAATCACAAACAGCGAAATATTTTAACACAGGTATATACAATAAAATCATATTGTTGTTCAAATTAGTCTGATACACCGAGTGGGAAAAATAGAAAAAAGGCTTGGTTGAGAGCCCCCTATTTTTGCCCCTCAGTGTAATGCATCTAAGCGCCTGAGTGTCCTTATAAGTTAAGGACCACGACACTCAAAGATGAAATGTATAGAGGTTAAACCAACGCTGTTTTTGCCGGTGGTTAAGCCAACCCGTGTTACCAAGAACTCAATCATTTATTACTACCGAGTCTTAACTTCGCTCCGTCATTAGACATTTCTTGCTTTAGCCTTCAACATCATTATCATCAACCTGGAAACATCCATTGCTGAACATAGGTGTCCACCAAAGGTTCCTATAACGTTGCTATTTGGGGGATTTGCCGTATTCACCGCGCTTGGCATGCGAGTTGGCGACATCAGTTAGGTGATAGTTAGACACGGGAGACGCTGCTGCCCGACACTTGGTGTATCCTTTAGTCGCCTTTTAGGACACCCACGGGACGTTATGGGGTGGCCCTATTATTAAACTTTAATTATCTTTTCTTAGTTTTTCACGGGATAATAATCTTCTTGGTAATGCGACAGTATTCTCATACTTGGCGAATGGCTATGTGGTGTCTTCTTGCGTATCACTCTGTTCTCATACATGATGAGACGTGAAGTACATCCCCTATTAGTGTGCGTGGAACACCGCCAGTACGTCATATCCCTCCACTTTATCGCATAGTGCAGACTATACGTATATTGTTGGTGAAGTAATAAATATGCTCCCGTTTTTGATTTCACGAAATGTATGTCTGGAAAACATAGATTGATTAAGATACAAACTCTATGTATAAAATATGACACCGCGAAAGAGCACATTGTGCACCCGCTCAATTAGTGTCTACAGATTTATATCTTATAAAAGCAAACTTTACCTCTTCCATAATAAAGTCTAGTTTCCATTACTTCATGTGCTACCACATGAAGTAATGGAAGCTAGACTTGAAGATGTAATGTTTCGTTCCATAATTTTAGGTGTTACCGTGAAATCTGTACGAGTTGCGTAATACGTGAGGGATAAATACATTTTTAACAAAAATTTTAAGAGGATTATACAAGGTGTGATATAAATAATGGAATTTACTTAAGGAACTTTATTCGCTTATGAAACTAAACGATTTTTAGTACATCGACATGCAAAATACACAACAAAAAATATTACCTTCCCATACAAGTATAATAAGCAGCTGATGCATTTTGAACGGTGAGCCAAATAATATATCTTACAATGCACAAACTGGTTTTGTTTAATTTGGTCAGTTTTATGAGTACATAGAGCTCCTTAAGTTTCCTGCATGATTTATGCTACACCTTGTAGATTAGGTAACACTTAAATACAAAATGAACCGTTATGTACAGCAACTACCATCAAACGTACAATAAAATGAAAGATACTAACGTACAATTACATTGTGATGAATATTAATTATTGACTAATAATTAATATTCATCACAATATTAAATTACAAACAAAATTAAATATATATTGGTTGAAATTTTCCCCTTTTCGTTAGTAAACTTACGAAAGCTTATTATGGAGCTACTTCGTAAGACTAAGTGACATTTCACGAATAAGATAATTTTCCAAAGTACGAGTCAAGTAGACAAATCAGACAGCTAATTCTTTAATTGCCTTTATTCTTAAACAATACATTTTACAAAATATAGATCCAGTTTTCTTAATTCAGGTTCATTAACCTAAAATATTTAGTAGTATAATTATACCATCAATAGACCGTCAATTTCTTTGATATGTTGCTTTAAATCTAATTCACTATGTACATTAATTTATAAATTATGAAATGAAAAGATATTTATGCCGGAAATATGAAATCACATTTTAAAGATATTGAAAATGTGTAATAAATTGATTTAGTTCTTACTGGCATACATTGCATTACGACATTAACAAAAAATATACACAAATCCAAAACGAAATATAAGCGAAAAGTCCTAATTTTCCTGAAAATCTAAATAATAGAGGACCTAAGGAGAAAATAATAGATAAAAACCTAACCTACGAAAAACATAATACATAACGACAGTAAACATTTAAATTACTTTTAAATTATAAATTTATTTAAAAGTAAACCTTTTCGGATTAAAGAATATATTAAACTTTTAATTCCGAATGTAATACATTATACCACGTGTGCGCATGTTAAAGATATTGCGGCGTAGTGCTTAAGGTAATCGGTTCGCTACAACCTCGGCGCCCCCGAGTTACATATTCGGTTCCGGAGCAGAACAAAAATTAATTGTTACCCATATGTAATAATGGTGTGATTTGTGTACACGGATTTTATGTTGTATGTTAATTCCTGCAACGCTCGAATTTAATCCCCTAATGCGGACAATATTAAAAAAAAAACATAGTGAGTGAAACAAATACTAAGCATCGTTGATATATAAAATTATTAATAATTAAAAGGAAATATTTTTTTTATACGTATTGTACCATACAAAGTTTGAAGCGCCGATTAAAAAAAATACATAATTCAATATTTTTGAATAGTACTTATTCCAGTTACTTATGAAGTTTACCGCTATTGAACTACTGACTTTCCTTTCTTTAAATATTTCTAACTCCTACCGGCAGGTTTGCCACCTTAAAGTTTTTTGCTGGAAATATTGATCCATGTTTGCTATGTTATATGTTATTTCAGTCGCATTCAGAATTACAATATGATTAGTATTGACTGATCACGTAACGAGATCTTTACGTTTAAAGTAAGAAGAAAACATTTGAAGAGATTAAATAGGTTTTTTTCTACTTTTATTTTACTAAGTTCAAACGAGTTTTCAGCTTACCTACTTTATAGCAATTTTATAGGTAGCACGTGGGCTGAGACGAAACTTATTGTGTCTGTTCTTTCCAAGTAAGTTAGCAATATTTTAAGTATGACGACATGTGCACTGTTTGAAAATTGATTAATATGTTTTTATAGTATGGGTTAAATAGAAAATTTATGACCAAGTACAAAACTGTATATATTATCTTTAAATTTATATAAATTCAAATCGGCGAATAAAAGCCTAAAGGCCGAAATATATATTCTACCCGTTTGTTACAGTTGCGAATGTAAGTGTTTATATTATTAATGTGATTATGTTTTGATATTAAAAGGACATAAGATAAACCAAAATGTAGATCTACTGATCCAAGAAAATGCTATTTCACTCATGATATGACTGTTCTCTGATCTCCGCTAACTTTTAATTCTCACCTGAGGTAAGTGAGCGTCAAAGGAAGGGTTATATCCTTTGACGCTCACTTACCTGAGGTGAGAATTAAAAGTTAGCGGAGATCATAGCGGTTTCTCAGTTAATATCAGTTATACAAGTCAATGTTGAGCGTAAACTAAATTTTTATGTACTGCCCGTCATGAATGAAGTATTTAGCCGGTGGATGAGTATGCTCGTTCTCGAGGCCTACAATAGCAAATTTTTCGTCCAGTTTCAGCTTAGCATTACACCCTCTACAGTTATGAGTAGAGCAGTACCAGTGAAAGTTCTTGGTCTTTTTGCATTGCTTCTTGCAGTAATATGTGTAGTCGTTAAACATGACTAAGTGCTTTCCGGAGTAGCGTGACTTTGCTAGTAGTATCACTGTAATACAATTGGAGTGTTAGAATTGTTTTCAGTACAATCACAATCACAATATCATATCCTCATTCCGAAAAATGTTTCGGAATGTGGATATGATATTGTTGGAGATTGTTTTTAGTTTTCAGAAGTCTTACAAGAAATCTTTTTAGCTTGTTTCCAGGCCGGATTAAGTGACAGAAATTTTATTCTAAATTCAGCAAAGCTGAGATTCTACATATATTTAATGCCACTTACATATTTCTTGACTAAGAGATAAATATAAGGTTCTCTAAACTTTATGAAGAGCCAGGTCGAGCGAGGTCGAGTCGTCCCAAACTGTTTTTTTTTTACTTTTGTGGCAACAAAATCTTTTAACATCATTTAATGTTTTATACTCATATTGTACAGTAACTGTTCTATTTTTTTTTAAATGTATGTTGATTTAATTCTCGAAATGCTGATAATGTACTTTCATACTCCACTACCCACCATCCACCTATATGTTGGTCGTTATGAAGATCTATGAACAAGGTTTCATTGACAATGAGACAGAATACAAGCTGCAAATGTGGTACTTTGCCTTGTCCTCTATCCTGGAACGCTTGCCCATTTGAACAAACGCGATCCTCATAGATGAGAACAAGAATGCCCTGATGGAAATGAAATTTGTAATAGATGTGAACCACAAAGCACACGCTGAAAATTAATTTCGATCAAGCAATGTTTTCAAGATAGATGAATTTACAAAATGAAAAAGGTGAATTTATAAGGATATAGCTAACATGGACACCAAAGAAAACAAAATTAATTTATCATTAATATATACTTTTTACACATAAATTCGTGATTTACCTTAAAAAAAATAAAAAAAATTGTCATTTTAACAGTATATAAAACTATAGCACGTAAGAAATCTTAACGAACAAACATCCCTAATTATAGTAACATTATTTCAAGGCATAAACTTGATTATCTTCAAACTTAAAGAATATACTTAAGTATATTAAGGCACAGTATGGCCTGTAAGCAATAAAATGTAAACTGCAGATTGGGAATTTTTTAAACAAATTAAATGGTTTTTCGTACTTAGACTATTTAGATTAGATCCAGTGCACAAGTCCCTCCCTCTTACCCACCACTGCAATGTCAATGATCAACAGTGGCACACAATGAAATGACACTGAGCGGTGAGGCTCAGGCATGTCCCGGGGAATAGCTTTAACTGTCTTGGATCCCGCACCGAATTTAATCAGAATGAAAAAAGGAGGAGTTAGAAATGAATAGTTCCACTTCCCTCCAGAGTAAAGCGGGAGACAGTGAGTCAAGAGATTAGATCCAGTGCAGCGTCAAATGAAAATTGATAGTTAGAACAGTATTTATAGTTATTTGGTACGGTCTCTTATAAACTCTCGTATATTTGAATAAAGACTCGGCATTGTAAGCCGCATAATTTTATTTTATTTATGTATGCTTATTTATAGTAGTTAATTTCCACCAAACAGCACGGAGTTAAACTCGTCAATACAAACGTCAAATCCGAGGCGCTTAACCAACGCAGACACCATGGCTTGTCTGCGGGTCGAGCCCATTCTAATATTAGATTCAAACAGTTTTTATTAAATTTTAGGCCAAATTTTGAGAATTCCTACTAATATAATAAAGATTATCTTATATTATTTGCGACCTTCTTTATTACCGCCCAAGTTATGGATGTTCCTAACCTTAATGGGGCCGAATTAATGCCAACTGCCATTTTAAACTTAATGAATCTCGACTTTGTTATCAGATCCGGTTATAAAATCCATTAGAGATGATATACGTCGGACGAGGGTGCTTATGTTCAAGTCGTGTGGACACAAACTTTCTATTGGAAGGCACAGGATCACTACTAGTGATTAACCTCGCCTTACAAAGCCAGCCATTTGTACAAGTCCAAATTTTGGTCTTAATGTTAGTTTTGTGGCAGTAGAAAGTATAACCATTGACCATGGCAATTTCCTTGCCGTTCTTCTTTAGCATCCATCGTACTGAAACATATACAAATAACGATTTTAAAAGTTTCCTGTTAAGAGCCTGACAACATCAATTTTAATGATTATCCTATGGCTAACACACACGGGTCAGAGTAGACACAAATCACAAAAACGAGTAAAAAAAACCTAGTAAAATTGAACAAAAACATCAATTTATGACAAATATAAAATAGTTACGTTTTTTCTGATCATAAGATGCACTAGTAAAGAAAAAAAAACAATTTAAATCGAGTGGTTTTTGCAAGATACCAATGAAGAAACTGAGTAGAAGAAAGAACAATACCAATTCTAGCGTGGACGGCCCCTTAAGTCTTAATTGTGTGGAGTGGAGATATAGCGAAGATCTCATTAACAGCCAAGAAATTTACATTGCTATCATAATGATAAAATAAAACCATACATACATTACACACATAATATCTATTTCTTAAGCAATGATGTAAGAAATCTTAATAAAATCTATCAAGATTATTGCAACAACCATGGGTCGTTAATATACCCTATTTATAGATGCACAGGCGATATTATAATGCTCATTTATTATTAAAGACATTTTTTATTTCTTTTCAGTAAAAGTTATTATTGTTACTAATACATATTAGTTTCCGAATATACATTATTATAACTCTCATCAATCTCACGAACGTAGAAACATGTGAGCATACAACTTTTAATACTTAATGTTCCAACTAGCTTTATTCAAATTTATATGGCTTATTCCGCAGCCTGATGTGACTTATTACGAGAATAGAGGTATAATCTATCTCCAAATAAACCCCACTATGTTGATACTAGAATAATTATTATAATCGAGATATTTAACATGTTAACAGTTTAATTTGAGTATATCAGTTATCTGACGTCACAATGCCTGGTTTTAAATAATGACAGTATAACAATCTGGTCACAACAGTCAACAACTTTTTATCACAATTATTTTTAAACAATGCCCGCAATAGGTAATCTTATCCATGTGTCGCGGGGTACTTAACAATTACTTGGCAATAATCTCATTATCCTAATAATACTCGATAAATTTCAATTTGACTTTTGACTGCACGTGTGACAACTATTTGTGTGACCCACAAATAGTTGTTCTCAGTCTGGATGTAATTTGTGGCCATGGGTACATTACAAACATATAATATGTTTGTAAAGTACCCCGCGACACAAGGATTAGAATACATAAAGCGAGCGATGTCTTAAAAAAAACAGAAGAGTAGGGAAACCTATTTTTCTTGACTGCAAGTTTCTGTCCTAAATTTACTAAACTTTGATATAAACACCGTCCTTAATAACAAATTTAGGCGGTTCATGTCGATGCTCCAGCATATCTTTGTACATAACTTGTCTTAAATTATTGCTGATAGTAAATCGGGCCCTACACTTCATTTTTCTGCAGCGCCATGTGGTACTGATTTTAGAAATTTTCCCACAATAGAAGGTGTAACCAGCAACAACGGCGACAGGGGTTCCTTTAGAATTTTTCACGTAATACACTGTAATAGAAAGTATATAAATAAAAAAATGGATATAGCGGTAGGATCTGCAATATTTTCAACTAGCCGTGCCCCGCGGTATTACCCGCGTTAAACTTTATCAATTACAGCGTATGTGTTATTCGGATATATAAGCTATATTACTACAAAGTGTCATCAAAATCCGTTCGGTAGTTTTTGCGTGAAATAGGAACAAACATAAGCACTCACAAACTTTCGGCTTTATAATATTAGTGTGATGTATTGCGATTCCAACACACATATGTAGAATAGATACATACATTACGCGTTCATAAATGTTAACAACTAAAACGTTAATGCAAAGCCATTTTATTGACAAAACACGTATATTTTTTTTTAAGTTTAGAGTAGGTAAACGGTGGAACATTTTGAAAGATTATCCAAATCAATCCGTTTTATATTGTGGAATGATCCCCTCACCGCGTGCAACGACCAAGCCACAACCTTGCACAGCCCAAGCTATTATCACTAAGTGGGACGCCATATCTTCAGCAACCCGTCACTGTAGCGGTGACTGCTTATGGACTAAAAAACTCAATTAATTGGCGAAACATCCATACCCAAAAAAACATTCCGTCAACGAATTGTAAGAAAATCGGTGCACTTCTTTAGTCATTCTTATTTAAGACCTACCGTTCCCGCAAAACATTGGGTTTTAGTTTAGGTTTAGCCTTACTAAATAACGACTATAACTTTTGAATGGTTGAACGGATTGTCATGAAATACCCGAAAACAATATTGACTAAACCATCTATTTAAAAAAAATACAAATGAAGAAGGGTTACAAGTTTTTTTTAAAATTCTTTATTAAAAAAACTTACTTACGGAACTTACAACGAATTGTTATTAGTTTTATTTTTAAAGAGAGGGTTGAGAGAGTAGAGTAGAGTCCTTTTTATTTAAATGTTAATTACACATATTAAGATTTAAATAAAAAGGACTAAATACATAAGGTGAGTAGTGTTTAATTATTAGTCAATTAGTTATTATTTACTAACTTGACAGATATTTATTGAGAAATTTAATGCATATTTATTTACATTAATTTAATGAATACGTTCACGTCAGCAACGTGTTAAGACGTCATGTTAAAATAGTTATGTAACGATACAGTGTAATGCTACATTCTGTGTATAGTAATAATAATATCCTGGGACATTATTCACACCCGGCCATCTAATCCCAAACTAAGCAGAACTTGTACTATGGCAACCGGATAACTGATATATTACATAATATACTACTTTTCTTTTGTGAATACATACTTATATAGATAATTACACCCAGACTCAGGACAAACAGACATGTTCATGCACACAAATATTTATCCTCAGTGGGAATCGAATCCACGACCTGCACATGAGAGTCAAGCATTTTTCAACCACGCCAACTTCAATCAATCAATCAATATTATTTATTTCTCTCCACAATATTATAACATGGTACATAGTGTTATGGTTACAGACATTGAAAATTTTACAACATTAAACAAAAATATTGTGGAAGACTGATGCCCAAACTAGGCTCTAGTAGGCCTGTATTTCAGGTCACCAGGTCCCCCAACCCTTGGAGTATTGACCATATTAACAGTATAAAATATGAGATACAAAAATATATAAAAGTTTGAGCAAAAGTGTGTGTGTGTGTGAGTGTATGAGTGTGTGTGTATTAGTGTGTGTGTGGTATGTGAGTGCGTGAGGTGTTTTGTGGATGCACGTATGAGTATTTTTTTATTATTTTTACTTTTTGCGCAAGGATACCAGGTAAATTGTATTTATAAATGATTTTGTTACATTAACGTTTATGTCAGATTGTTCAAAAGCTTCTCAGTTTCGTCATAGGTCAGTGCCTGGAGCCAAGTTGTTATTTCATTATTGCATTTATTCGCAGTTAGATGGTACATAGGCAGTTTTTTATTAATTTGATTGTACAAGAAGCCCCCAAGATGACAGAAGAACCTCTTTGCTACCACAGTTTTTAGGTGAGTACATGGTCTATCAACAGGGTTGAATCGTCGTTTTCCTCTACAGAGCGACGGATCAAAATATAGCTGAGAGTGTTGCTTTAGTAATATGTTTTTTATAAATAGTTGACGAACAGTTAGAACCTTTGCCTCTTTATATAACAGAGTAGTGGGGTGTCGGTATGGTAGAGAATATGATACCTTTAGAATGGCCCTTTGAGCCCGCTCTAACTGTATCATCCTACATTTTGGTGAACCACCCCAAGAGGTAATGCAGTAAGAAAGCAAAGATTGGGCAAGAGCATAATACACCGACTTTTTGAGTTGTTCATCAGCCACCGCTCTGAGGGTCTTAAACACATATATTAGCTTACGGAGACGACTACTAAGTAAATCAATATGTTTGTCAAATTTTAAGTTTTTATCAATAACGACACCAAGGTATTTTATTTCGTTAGTAATTTGAAGATTAGGGCAATTACACGGTTGTATGTGTGGTTCGGGGCATTTGTGAGATTTAATGTTGTACGTTAATGATGGTATTGATGAGTTTGTTAGCGAGAAAGTAATGTATTTAGTTTTTTCCGCATTTAGTGTTAGTGTGTTATCTTGAAGCCATTGTGATACAACATTAAAGCCCGTCTGGGCAGTGGCAAATACTTCACTCAATGTGTTGGCGCAAAAGAGTAGGACGGTATCGTCAGCAAAACTTATGATCTTTCCGTTCGTAAGTGAGAGCATACCCAGCTCGTTGATATATATGAGGAACAAAGTCGGGCCAAGTACACTACCTTGGGGTGTGCCGAAAGTGACCGTAAATTGATCGCTTAGATAGTTTTCTATCTTAACGCACTGGGTACGCTCCCTAAGGTAGTCCGCGTAAAGGTCCAGCTGCGTCCCTCTGATTCCCATGAGTTCCATTTTTTTTATTAGTATGGGCACAGAGACCGTGTCAAAAGCTTTGGCAAGGTCCAAAAATATACCCAAAACCTTCTTTCTTTCATCCAAATGTGATATTATGTAGTTGGTTAGGTCATGAACAGCATCAGATGTCGACTTACCGGAACGAAAACCATATTGTGTGTGAGACAATAGGTTATTTTTCTCCAGGTAGTCTACTAATCTGCTGTTCATAATCCGTTCCAGTACTTTTGAGAAGGCTGGTAGCACCGAAATGGGTCTGTAGTTGTTGACACGGCCTCTGTCCCCACTCTTATAAATTGGATGTATGATCGACTTTTTAAATGGTTTGGGAAACTTGCCCTTAGCGATAGCGAGGTTACAAATGTATGTTAAAGGAGGGACAATTGCAGTTATATGATTTTTGAGTATAGAGCTTGAAATTTTATCCCATCCCACTGCACAACTACTACATAGAGACATGATTATTCTTGCGACCTCATCCTCACTGGTGGGCAAAAGTACCATGGACTTAGAACTTCTTTTCATATCTTTATAGATTGGTTCTCTCAATCCGTTACTAATTTTATTCGCGAGGGTGTTACCAACGGTGGAGAAAAATGTATTAACCAAATTAACTGACTGCATGGGTGTTGATAACGAAGAAAGTAGGTGGCGTGATGTGGGTTCTCTGTTTTTATTCCGGTTTGTTATACTATTTATAGCTTTCCAGATTTGTTTAGTATCCTTGCCAGCCTTTCGTAAAACTTCTTTGTTATATTCAGTTTTAACATTTTTAAGCAACTTATTGCAGTAGTTTTTGTACCTCGTGAATGATATCTTTAGTATGTCATTATTAGGTTGTTTTTTATATTTTTTATGTAAGAAATCTCTGTGCCGTATGCAGCGAAGTAGACCAGGTGTGATCCACGGTTTCATTATATGTTTGCGTTTGGGAGCTATAACAGTTATTGAGTTTTTTTCAATTGCCCCCTTGACAAGGTTGATCATTACATCTGCTGCTACATCAGGGTCATTTGAACTATAGACTTCGCTAAACTTGCCCGTGTATTGTGTATATATTTGTTATTTGTATATATTATGTGTAATATTTATTTCAGCGGGAAGCGATCTGACGTCTGATTTATGGACCTATCTCTAGGAAAACTTACTTAGCGCCACATTAGATTAAAATATGTCTTTAGTTTCTACGACTTCTGCGAGTTTATTTTCGTTTAAGGTGGCAAGTACAGACGCCAGCACATCAAGCTACCCCAATCTGTTAAATTTCCCCAACTGAAAGTGAACCTTATGCTTTTGTGATAAAGTTGAAAATATATAAAATAAATTTGACAGATTGGGGTGGCTGGTTGTACTGGCGTCTGTACCTATATAAAATATTTACAGATGAGGTTGCTCGCGCGAACGTATTAAAAGCGTTTTGGTAAGTTAGGACACTTATAATAAATACCATCACAAATAGTATACTTAGACGGCAAATGGGTGTGTTGCAACGAAGCTCTCACCATCTCATGGTTTTGATATATCGTGAACCTGGCTTTACAGATAGATCCTCTAGTACACCTCCATATGGACATATTTTGAGAATTCTTATCGCAGTAGAATGAAAAGTTGTTTACCAGGGCAACCGTTTTCCCAGCCGTATTCTGAACGTATTGAACTGAAATAGAAAAATAATGGGTTATTTGTGTTTGTAATTTAACGATTATAGTCAAAGCTTGTAAGAACCTCTCTATTCTCTTATCGGTACTACTCCTCCATACCGTCGGCAAGCATCTCAACTCAAAAGACAAAATGAAAAAGTTGTGCCAGGGCACAACTTTTTCATTTTGTCTTTGATTTACAAAACAGAATTCTTAATACTTTGACTGCCCCGATTACTCCCTCCATCTGTGTCGACAAACGTCGGAAAAAAGCACATACATACATTGTTGATGGAGTTTTAATATTACCACGCAGCCCTTTGCCTAAAACTCTCCAATCCTGCGCAAATCTAGCGTAACACAGCAGAGGTGATCGCAGTTAATAAAAGGATATTTTAATATAAGAATTTAAATTATAAAATAAAACAAATCATGAATTAGATCCTTAAATTTCTAATTTGTTTGTGTTTGCGGTCTTCGGGACGCATGAACCGTAACTACTCGTAGTTTATTGACTTGCACTTTATATCTTCAAATAAACACCATCATGGAGAACGAAGGGATGCGGTTTGTGACTATGCTCCAACATGGATCTTACAAACTGTCCGTTACACCAACTAAACCGAGCACGACATGTCTTGCCTCTGGTACACCTCCATGATGTTACTGGGGACCCTGGTGATTGACTTCCTAGGTAAAAAGTGTGTTGATTTACCAGTGCCACAGTCTTCCCAATTTGATTCTTGACAAATCGAACTGAAAAATAGTTTATAATGGTGGATATCAATGCTTTTCAATAATCTCTTAATATAATATGATTATTGTGCAGTAGCATTACCTGCCAGCGGGCAAAGTTCCGAAACGATCCGAAGACACAGCAGGAAGCAACTCTGTCAACTTTACTTCAGAACGTTAACGAAATAATTCTACATATATTAAGACGTATTCTAATATCTTGGGACAACTCACATACCGCCACCTGGGACCGCCTTTGGGACTAGACAGACCCAAAGGCGTATCAGACAACTAATAACAATACTTAAGTATATATTTCTAATTACAGACATATTATAGATAAATTACACCTTGATACACAACAAATAATCGGGTTCGTCACACAAAAAAGTATCCTGGGTGGGATTGAGCCCCCCGAACTCGGCGTAGAAATCAGAGTCTATAACTAATACATCCCAGTTGAGTTATGAAGCCTCATGCTCTTTATGTCATGATGAAATCTAGGAACTGAAATCGTAGACTTGTTAATCAAAATAACAAATGTTTATGAGTGATACGTGTTGTGAACTAACAGATATAGCCCGAACAATTGCCAAGCTGAAGTGGTAGTAGGCGCGGCACATAGCTCGTAAAACCGAACGCCTTTTGGACAGAAACGTTCTCGAACCGGTAGACGCTGCGTGGAAAGGCCCCTTACCAGGTGAGCAAATGATCTTGTGTAAGCCGATGAATGTAGACATCTTTATGGGAGACCTCTGTCATTATTATGATGATGATGTGTTATGAACATACATTCACGTGGCGTTCGTATTTGTGAATCATTATTGCTAATAATACAACATCATATTCTTCACACATTTAATTCTCTTATAAAAGATATTTTGTTTCTGTAATAAATATATAAATTAAATTCGGATTTTCCTGATTCTCGATAGTTAGAATTTTCCTGACATTTCAGGGAACCTCCAACCATCCAGTTAACCCAAATACGGGGAAAGCGTATTTGTGATTTAAAACTTCAAATAAACCCCTCCACGGACCACATAGCGGGCTGCATCATGAGTATGCTCCAAAGCAGCTCTGACGAGCTGTTCCTTAGATATAGTGAACCTGGCACGACACGTATTGCCTCTCGTACATCTCCACACTGAAGTGCCAGACCCTGGCTGGTCTCTTGCGCGATAGAAAGTGTATTCATTGACTAATGCTATTGTCCTCCCGACTTTGTTCTTAAGAAACTCAACTGTAATAAATTAAAGTAATGTTAAATTGTATCAATATATATATAATGAATTCACTACAACAAGAAAAGGAACTCGTCATTTCACGGACTATAAATTCAGTTTCTGACAACAGTAGAACTATTTTTGGAATTTAGATATGCAATTAAATGACATTATGTTACACCGACATTATTATGTATTTGTTTAATTTGAATACATACGTACATTGCCCTTTGGGCCTCCTAAAGGACAGTATGTGATAAACAATTATACAGGCACATAGTTTTTCGCTAATTTATAAGTGATGTTTGATTATTATAACATTAAGTTCTTTTTAATATTTATATGTTTTATTATTATTTATTTGTTTAATTTAAAAACTTACGTTCATTGCTCTTTGGGTCTCCTAAAGGATACCTAGTAGGTATATTAGATAAACAATTATACATATTCATCGTTTTTAGCTAATTTATATGTGATGTGTGCATATTATATATGTGATGTTTGATTATTACAAAATTTACTTTATATTTTTTAAGACCATTCCCGGTTTTGTGAAATGAATCCCAGGGTTGCGGGTAGTTTAAAAAACATATAATTAACGAATATAAAGCACACCCAACACAACTAATTATGCGTCACATAATTATTTGTCCTGTGCGGGAATCGAAACCGGGACAAGAAATGGCGAGGCAAATGAACTCTTCGGACACACCAGTTATTTTGTAATAAAAAGCCAGAATTTTTTTAGGAGGTGACAATAATGAAACAATTTTCGAAATTTAAAAAGATCTTTAAATATGTTGTATAAGTTAAGTTTTCCTGTAAAGACGTTAACAATTCTTCATTAAATATTAAGATAAGGTTTAATAAGACATTGACTTTATACCCGTTTCTATAATACACATTGTAGAATATTCAAGGTAGAGTAACAGTCTTCTATATACCTACTTATATCATCAGATTCGTTCAGCCAGCTATTTAATAAAATATACTAACATAAACAAAGATTACAAGCTTGATACCCTTGCTTACTACTCGTTACGGCTTTCAATGTACAGACGCCAGCACATTTAGTTCTAGTAGTAGTAGTTCTAGTCTACACCAATCCGTCAAATTTCCCCAATTGAAAGTGAACCTTAGGCTTTTATGATAAATTTGAAAATCTATAGAAGAAATTTGACAGATTGGGGTAGCTGGATGTGCTGGCGTCTGTACAAACTCAATCTATGATAGATGAACTTATAGCCACTTGCTCTCACTGCCACGTAAGTGATCGGTGTGGTAAAGCACATATGCGAGCAGTAAGTATATAGATGGGTGACTACCAAAGTGGTTTAATTTCTGAGTATCTTTGTGTTTCAGAGGGTACGTTAAGCCGTCATACGACAACAAATGTTAAGCAATGTCAGAGGCCTGTTGGGTGTTTTGAAGATTTTGACACTATCCTAACCACTACCAAGAAAGAAAAGTAAATTGTGCACTATTTGCAACCTAACTAGCTCTCACTCTGACGAAAGTTTGCTGGAAGAGAACTCATAGTTGAATTAAGCTCTGTGTAGGTACATGAGTTATCTAATCTGCTTTATTAATATGTGTTTCTGTATGCAATAAAGAATTACAGTATAATTTAGGTTTAATATAACAGAATGTCGATACATACTGTACCTATATTGTGACTACCTATAATTTAAAAAGACCTTAATCACTCGTTCGCCGTATGCTATATAATATAGACATTAACATTAGATAATTTCAAAAATCGAATAACATTTTCAAGATATTTACAATAATTTGGTACGTGTAATTTCGATAAAATAACAATTGATATAGACTTAGATATATAAAGATCACAACATTTATGTTGACAATTAGACTATTATAAAACTAATAATAAATATGGAATCTATATTATATCTAATCAATACAACATCGACGAACTTAAAACTAAGAGATCATTATACTATTGGAATTTAAATAATTCGTCATATTATGACAAAAAGTGCCGCATGGAGACGGTAGCGAATATCATCACCCCATCGAACCCAAAGGGGGGCGTAGAAGTTGTCCCAAGGGAATATCTACCAGAGAAAGGGCGTTTCTCTAAGTACTAATACGCATCATACTGCGATGGCATATCCTCGCCAAAAGAGGCATTTGCCAAGCGATGGAAGTCTTTTAGCTGATATGATGATGATATAACGACGTATCTATTTATTACAGGTGAAAGTAATAAGGATTGGTTGCCACTATTCGCAGTTAGATAAGATATCGCCACCCCACCTAATCCTGTGGAGGGCGTAGAAGCCGTCCAGATGTAACATCTACCAGAGAACGGGTAGTAGCGTACCTCTGCGTACTATGACCATCATACTGAGATCGCCAACACGGCAACACAGCATATAACTCCGAATGATGGACTCAACTGCATTGTGGAGATCTATTGAGGAGGCCATTGTCTAGCAGTGGACGTCATTCGGCGAACATGTTGAAACGTCATCTATACATATAATAAAATCGTAGGAAAGTCAAAACTGTACGTTGAATATTTTTTTCTAAAGGATACTTGGGGCGTGATCTACAATCGATATCGAAGCCAAAAATATAGTTTTTAGAATTTTTGTCTGTTTGTCTGTATGTATGTCCGGGCTAAACTCAAAAAGTACGGCATGGATTTACTTCAAATTTAGCATAAATATTACTAAGAGGTCGGGTCAACATATAGGCTACATATTATCACGCTATCACCTACGGGGGAGGAGCTGTGACAATTTTTAAACTTTAACGCGGGTAAAACCCCGGGGCACAGCTAGTTAGAAATATGATAAATCACATATTCAAACAAGTAACACCGGTGAGACAGGTTTAGTAAGGACTGAGACAAATCTCCTAACCTAACCGGTCACACCAAGTGGGTTAAGTCATCCACATGAAAAATAGGACACACATTTAATCAACTCCGCATTTTGGTTAACGGTGTGTCCTAAGGCTTCCCTAAGTTAAACTTCGCTCTATCTCAGCATTCCAAACCTCATATGACAATTGTTTTTCTTAAATCCTAACACGAAGTATGAGAATCTAAGCAGACACAAATTTCACAAACTACTCCATCTAGAATACGAAATTAAGAATCGCAAATATATTTCTAAACTGTGTTCGTCAATATTTTCCTTTGATTTCATCAACGCATACTTAATAATTAGAAAATTATGGATAATACTATTATTATTTATTTGATCACACGAAACTTAGAAGTTAAACCAGTTAATGAGCTTTAAATTTCTATCTACATTGCAATAATTTTTGTAATTATATTGTACCTATAGAGTTGTTGGTCCGTACGATAAATTTCATAATCACGAATGACTGGAACTTGACGTGACTTGATTAAAATCAAATCAGTTTTCTCAATATAACTTTACGTAAAGCTACGGCATAATCATGTAATAAGTGTCAAGGCAATTGATATTTTAATCTTTTTATAAAAAGAATCGTCATTATCTGTAATGTGGAGGACTTTTAAAACATTTAATTAACAGAAAGCACACTCATACTATGTACTTAAATAGTTGTCCTAAACGGGGATCGGGTTCACTGCGCCAATATGCCCTATAATGCTTTTTATCAACATCACTGGCAGTACCTAGGTACGGCAGTAATTTTGATTGTGGTATGCCTCGGTATTAACCCGCTCGTTACTAAATTACGATAGAATGCACCACAGGAAAGCCACGAGCTCCGTTATGTCCGTGATATCTGAGTTATCTATACATATAATAAAATCGTAGGAAAGTCAAAACTGTACATTGAATATTTTTTAAAAAGGATACTTGGAGCGTGATCTTCAATCAATACCGAAACCAAAAATATAGTTTTTATAATTTTTGTCTGTGTGTCTGTTTGTATGTCCGGGCTAAACTCAAAAAGTACTGCATTGATTTACTTCAAATTTTGCATGAATATTACTAAGAGGTCGGGTCAACATATAGGCTATCACATACGGGGGAGGAGCTGTGATAATTTAAAGTTTAACGCGGGTAAAACCGCGGGGCACAGCTAGTGTAACATAAGTGAGCTCAATACTGAGAATAGCTTGTCGTTAGCTTAATCCGCTTAATACTTGAATGCTTTATTAGTTAGGTTAAAGCAGAGCGCGTGGTGCCCGTAATACAGGTATTACAGATATACATTAAGCCCAGGGGTTTAGTCTATATTATTTGACAGAATGACAACAATATATGTCAGAAATAAATTAATTATCTCGTCCTTAAAACAGTGACGGAAAAGATAGTGAGAAAACCTGCATGACAGAGTTCTCCTAAATATTCTTGATAGCAAGTGAAGTGGGCCAACATGGCCTATGTCTTCTCATTGTTAGAGGAGGCTCTAACCCAGCAGTGGGATAATAATAGGCTGTGTCGTCATAAGTCAGTAGCGAAAACTTTTTCAAAGCCTTTGATATCGTTACATGATTACCCCTTTACTCATTATTTAATAGCTTTAATAATAATTTATCTACGAGAAAACTTAAAATACACCCCGTCACGGATCATAAACTTTGCTGGTGTATGGTTATGTTCAAATGCAGCTCTAACAACTTTTCCTTGGCACCACCCAAACCGGGCTTTACAAGATTTGCTTCTCGTACACCTCCATATAGACGTGAATGCTCCTCTGGTCTTCTTCTCCAGGTAGAAGGAATATTGATGGACCAAGGCTATTATCTTCCCGGCTTTATTCTTCACCCACTTAACTGAAAATATGTAATTATTAGGTACAAATTCAATTATTTTTGAAAATATGTCATTCAATTTTTATCTCTTATATCTTTCCTAATATTATTTATGTGATTTTGGCAAAGAATATAATAAATTTGCATTTGAAAATAAATAACCGTTTTTATTCATAGAATAAAAATTACAGGCGTTGAAAAGAAATTAACAAAAGTTAATAATTAAATAAATATTTCTTCAAAACATATAACATTGAAAAATAATCACATATCTTAAAATACATCACCCACATTACTTTTAGCATATAATTTTGCATACAATAAGTAATATGAGTAATAAATTTTTCAAGATTTTTTTTATAAATAATATGTACAATGACTATTTGAATTTCAATTATAATTGGAAAGAATAGATTAAACGTCATACAAATCATTAAAGTCGAAAGAAGTTTTGTTAATAGTATGGTTTTTAATCTCTTCTCGCAATTAGTACATCAATGTATTCGCAATCTCTTCTCGCAATTATAATTACTTCTTCTAGCTTCTCTGCCTTCTTTGGGATTGAAATAGTAACATCAGCAAAAAAAGCGGGCAAGCGCTGGACGTTCTATTTGAACTATGCACTTACAGAATACGATATCTCAAGGGAAATAGCTCTCATTTTTCTATTGAAACACATCTCCTATACTATTAGATATCTCAATCGTAGGAGACATTACAAACATGCATTTGGCGAAAAATAAGCGCACCTAGACTTATTATTTACTAGCTGTGCCCCGCGGTTTTACCCACGTTAAACTTTATAAATTAGAGCCTATATCTTAATCCAGAGTGTCAGCTAACTCCATGACAAATTTTATGGTAATAGCTTCAGCCGTTTAGACTTGAAGAAGCAACAAACATACACACTCACAAACTTTCACCTTCACAATATTAGTGTGATAGGATCGATAGTTCTGAGACTAAATCAACATCTACGCTACACGGGCATTAACACTAAAATACTATTTAAGGACGTATACATCAAGACCACGCATATTTTTGAGTCTCGAGTTTGGTTTAACGGCAAATAATACTGACACAAGCTAAGCTGTTCGTAAGCTCCCCGAGATAGAATTTCTTTATTCTAGACGTTGTTTTAAAAAAAACGATTTATATAAATCATAAAATACTCATGTAACTTGAGCAAAATTGTTTAACATTTTTTTTGTTTCGGTTTTTTTAAAAGACAACGCCCGCACTAGGGACTCTTATCCCTAACTTTACAAACATATAATAGACGGACACAAATTACATCCAGACTCAGAACAACTATTTATGGGTCACACAAATAGTTGTCCGACGCGGGACTAGAACCCGCGACACGAAGCGGCGAGGCGACTGTCTGAGCCGCTGCGCCACACATGCACTTCATTGAAACCTAAAATATGAGTTCAAGGTATGTTCGACATTAAAGCGGATGATCATAATATCAGAACTGTATACATATATATCACTACAGCCTTTACCTAACACCTAAAACAGTCTAGTATATACACCATTTTGTATCATAAACCTAGGACGGTCATGGGTGTGAAGAATATTAAATTTCAGCATATACCCGTTCGTGGTGGTCGTGAATCTCGCTGTGCATTTCCTCGTGTTGCTACACTGCCAATATAACTTGACTCGGGTACGGCCGTGGCAGTAAAATGGGTATCCATCTATAATGCCCAGCGTCTTGCCACTTCTGTTCCGTACCCATGTCACTGAAAAATTAAGAATCTGATAAAATACACGACCGCTCGTACCACTGCACATAAGGACAGTGGTTAAAGTGACCGCCTCGCTACGACTTCGACGCTCACTTTTTTGGCACTCAATCCTGCAAGAGGCAACTATTTGTTTAACACAAATATGGTTGTTCAAAGTATGCCTGTGTTTGTAGTTTCAAATTACTTTATTCTTAAGTTTTTGCGACACGATCATTTTACTTTTCTAGTGCAGAAATTGTATTTTAAAAAAGCTTGACAAGTGTCAAGGGACACCCGGATGGAACGAAGTTATTTCTTATTATTTATTATGTATAAAAAACCTGTATACACTCAACAAAAATAATTGGCGCGACACCACACTGTTCAATGCGAAATAGAAATGAAAATATCTGGCTTGCTTTCTATAAGAGAGAGAGAGACAGACAGAGAAACATGCGCACGCCGCACAGCTTCAAAAATTGTCGTGACAACTTTTCGTAAGAATTTTTTCCGTCTAGTCCCCTTTCACAACGCGCTATAAGGAACTTCGTTCCAAAAAGGGGTTCAATTTAAATAAAATAACATCAAAAAATTTGGTTTAAATAGGTCTACTGTTTGTGGGACAGTCGACGTGCCGGTTAGCATGCAATTGTCCTCCCTAGACACGTGTCCGACATCATATGGGATCATGGCGTAAAAGGGGGCACCGGAGCAGCATTCCCACGTTCCCAGGGCTCCCTTCGCAGGTGCCAAGAGAAGTCCACGGCAGGTTAGGTTGAGTCCGACATACCCACCTGCAGACACCTTTTGCGGGTGACATGCGTAGGCCTTATCAAAAAAAGGTCTCATCCACATAAGCTAAACCATGTAGTTTAGTAATAATAAAACGATTGTCCTGTCACAGGGTGCCTCGTTGGGAACAAACGAAAAGAAGTTGACCTATCCAGTAACAGTGTGACTGGTTGGAATTTTGTTCACAATTTTTCACTGTAACATGTCACAGTGTGACTTGTTGGGAACAAACGCAATAAAATAGTTCCTATATCCACCTTCTGTGTCCGTCAATGGCAAGGTATTGTTTATAACAATGAAGTATTAAGTCCGCCTTTGTACAGTTTGTGTACTAAAGTTTAAATAAAAAAAAAATAAAAAAAAGTACAAATATTACAATTATTTAGTAAGATTATTAATTTCAAATGAATAATTAATAATATTGTAATGAACCATGATGCAAGCAGAATCTGAATATTACCTTTAATATATAAACCTTAAAATAAAGTCATTGGATAAATAAAACAACATTAGTATTTAACTGAAAAATCTAATTAGTCTTACCTATATGTTGAATAAATAAAAAGCCAAATATTGTTCTTGTATTAAACCAATTTTAACATAATTACATTGTTATAAAGGTCTTATGAAAGGAACGAGCATCTTTACGTCTATCAGTTGATACTTCGTTGAACTAAGTATAATTCAGTCGATTAATATTGAGGGAATTAGCGCCCCTTACCCATCTGTTTGCAGATAACCGTTGCGAACAAAGTATTTTAAAGTTTTACAATACTAATGTTCCATTCTTTTCACAGGACTTACGATCAATAACACTTTTTAAATCGAACTTTACGCAACTTAATCTGTATCATTTTTATCGCGGAGGTTTATAAGTAACAAGAACTTAACTGGTACAAAAATATAAAAAAACGAACTCGTAACACGGCAAATGGTTATTGGACCAGTACAAAGGACAGTCGAAATAAATAAATGGATCCCAACTCACAATTGTTCAAATATTAATACTATTAATTTTAAAAAGAACTAACTAAATAAGTCTTCCATTTGTTCTGTGGTCGCGTTTATACATAAAGGCGACCAGAGCACAAACGGAAAAAATATTAATGTTATAAGATTTTTGGTAATTAGTGTTTATAGTCCAATTGTGTTGTACAGAAAAGTTATTTGAACACGATAAACATAAATTAGAAAGTTAGACGGTAAAAAATTGCGATAACGGCTTTAGCAAAAATGCGATCTACGATTTTACCAACAAACATGGTATATTTTTTTTATAATTCTAAATACCTGTTAATTGATAAATACGAGCTCTACTCTAGCTAGTATTCTATCCTTTGTATAGTAACAAATGAGTTAAATCTCTGTAGATACTAGATTTTATGCAAAGTTTCGATCATACATCTTATTACATTCGTCATCACCAAACATTTACTATTTTAAAATACAAAGAAACGATTACACTTTTCTACAATCAATTAAAACAATGTAGAATAAATATAGAATTATTATTATTAAAATCAGTTACAATGGTAAAATACATTAGCATTGAAGTCTTGTTTATAAAGTGAATTAAAATAAATAAATCTTATTTGTAAATCCAGACGAAAGTCTATTAAAATAATTTAGCGTCATATCTTACAAATCTTATAACAAACTAAACGTATACAATTACTCGTACGTTAGGGGTCGCGGTTACCTGCGCAAGCGTCACCTGGCCAATCCAAAGAGTTTGGGGAATTAAAATAACGGTCGAGAGTCATTGTTGTACCAATATTATACACCAGTCTATGAGGGGTACGTAAGATATTGGTGCTAATTCTGTTACCAGCTGTCGTCAACTATTCTTAAAGTAAAGTAGAATGAAAATACATGGTATGAAACAAACCAGAAATGGAGTCCTCTTTATTAACTGCACGCTGGCCACTTAACTACTACATTAATGTTTCTTGTTATTTGATTAGGATTTAATTACTCTAAACTCAGCAATTAATAATGTCTTGTAGAACTAACACAATTAAGTTGAAAAAATATGAAGTTGTCGTAATGTAGTCTTTAACCTTACAATAATTACCAAAATCAAATTATATTTTACTGGCAGCCAGGAGTTATGCAATATACAGTTTTTTTTCTATTTTATGGTTAATTGATGTCGAAATTTTGTAAAAACCAGATTAGTAAAAATATAATATTAATATCATCCAAGAATTTAATAAATCTCTTGGGTAATATTTTTTTTCTCCGCTTACCTTACTTTGAAAAATCAGATTCTGCATTCAAATTTAATATTTGTAGAACATACGGCACAGAGTGCGTAAAGTAGAATTAATTAGTACACCTGCTCAATTTCCAACTCTGAAACTTGTTAACCGCCTTCATAATTGTAAATCTACCCATGTACGCAGTAAATTAACCAGTCCCGCTCCCGACACATACAAATTAACATATTTACAACTACCTACATTCTCCACAATAATAATACGCATATGGTATACGTGTTTAACGTCCGGCGTCCAACCGATAACTGCAAGGTAATGTAGTTTACCGTCATTGGTACCCCTTCTGTGCGGGGCGCTATAGAAGCGAGACAGGTATTGCATGCAAAAGTCGAGTGAAGGAGAGAGATATATCAAATATTTGAATATAAGAAAGATATACAGTACAAATTTAATTCGCACCTCTAATATTTTACTGTAGAATAAATCCCACGAAAAAGACAAAGAGTGAGTCACGCCCCACACAATTAGATTGCCATATACACAATACAATATAAGCTGGAAAAAATGGCTCATTATTGCGCAGGAAAGAGAGAAATGGCATAGGGTGGAGGAAGCTTTTACCCAAAAGGGATCCATATTAAATACTAACAATACTAAAAAATAATAGAAATAAGGCAAACTACTACTAATAATACTAACATTACATTTGAATTGCACCTAAATATGGAATAATAAAGCTTTTTTATTTTTTATTTTATTATACACAATACAGTATATGTAGTTTGCCTGTTACTGATGTTACTATGTTTTAGTAGAAAGAGTATGTGGCGTTTTCGACACACACTATCAGACCGAGACAGTAAGATAGTTAGTAAGATGTAGTATTGAATAGTATAAAGTCTTTTGTATTTTATATGTTGCCTAATTACTTAAAAAGTTCTTATATAATAATAGTAAAAAAGGTTTTCATTCATGGAGAGTTTAAAAAAGCGCTTGTAAATAATCAGAACATGTCCGTAATAATACAGTTCATTTATCTGAGGTTTGTATAAAATAATTTGAAAACCAAATAATTTATGATATTAATTATTAAAGTAGGTACTAAAGAAAGCAGTACGTTACTCACTATTTTAACCAATGCTAACGCCTGACATACTGACTGAAATGACTAGATGTAAAAGATATATGTGACGCTCTCTACATACCATACTAAGATACTTTTTATGTTAATATAAATTAATACTATAAGGAAAAAAAGTCATCATGAAAAGCTCGACTGTGGTTATATATCCACTAAAATATTACCTGATTTAGAAGAATACCATCACCTACTATCTAGTTTGGGAAGTAAACACTAGTTATGACATATCCATTAATCCATTAAGTATCTATACTAATATTATAAAGAGGTAACGTTTGTGAGTTTATGAGTGGATCTACTGAACCGATTTTCAAAATTATTATACCAATAGAAAGCTACGTTATTGTGGACTGTCATAGGCTATGAAAAACTCCAATATTAACTACGCATCTTTACTTAATTTTGAATAATGTAATCCAAGTTGCGGGACAAACGGGCAGGGCAAAAATATTTATAACGCGGAACGAAGTCCGCGGGCACTACTAGGTTGGATATATACAGACGCCAGCACATCAAGCTACCCCATCTGTACAATTTCCCCAATTGAAAATGATCCTAATGCTTATGTGATAAAGATGAAAATCTATAAGAGAAATTTGACAGATTGGGGTAGCTGGATTTGCTGGCGTCTGTACATACAAATCTTGTGCCAGTTAGCTAACTCTCATAAATTATAATTTAAAATAAACTCCATCATGCACGGTATGGTTGGGGGCTAAATGCGTATGTTCAGTATTGACTCTCAGTACCTCTTTACCCTTAGTGGTGACGATTCTAGCCTTGCACTTGACTCCGAAAGTACACCTCCATACATCCGTACTCTTGTAATGTCCATGATGATAAAATGTGTATCCATCGATGTAAGCTATTTCTTTTCTTGACGAATTCCGTAGCCATTGTACTGTGAAATATAAAAATATATTAATAACATCCAAGAATGTACTGTGTGGCTAACGGCAGAATATCGCCACCCCATCTCATCCTGTGAGGGGCGTAGAAGTCGACCCGAGGGAATATCTCTAAGAGAACAGGCTGCAGCATCTCTCTGTGTACTATGCGTATCAAACTGAGATCGCCAACCCGTCTGCCAAGCATGGCATATTGGCATAACCCGCCAAATGATGGACACAACTCCATTGTGGAAATTTTAGGATATATACACAAATGTGTGCACAAACATGGATAGTACGACTAGCAACTCAACCGGAAAGAGGTCACGTACAGGACCGCTGTCTTTCAGTACTCTTCGAGGCACGGCAGTGTAAAACCGCGACCTCTCAGACATCGGGCCGATACTGCGGTTTATTTAACAGAAAAATCTCAAAGTAACTTTTTGGCTTTGAACCCATGACCTCTGCTTCATCTGCGGTAGATACACGCTACCACTAGACCAAGAAGGCAGTCTCGAACTCACACATCGATGTCTCATATGATATTTAACCCTGCCATGGAAACTAGATACAGTTTTTCCAACATTTAAAATATTCCAATTTGTTATTTATTATTTTATAAGTGTTATAGATATAATTAATAAATTATTATTAATTATATCTATCGGTACGTCCACCCTAGATCAAAAGGTCAGGGAAATGTTATCGCTATAACTAAATCAAATAATTATAAGTAAAATGCAACATTTATTTGGTAAAAAATAAGTTCGCTTCAGCGAAAATAAAACAATTATAGAGCCACAACAAATAGAGATTCCCAAATAAGATATATTATGAAGTATTATACATTCAGAATATTTTTTTTAAGTTGTATCGTCAACCACTGAAGTGGCATACTAAAGACTATAACCGTCTCTTATCCTTTGGGCTAACAATAGACCAGCGGAAAAGGCAGAAGCCTCTAACTTTTCCGCTGGTCTATGACATTTAGGAATAGCCTGTGGCAGAGGCTATTCCTAAATGCATTAATTAATACAAATAATCACAGATAATATTCAACCTCGTCACACGTTCTAAGCCAACTTGCTGTCCTAACTATCTCTACTCTATCGTAGCGGCACGTGCCGAGCATGCGATCTATTTTAAGTCAGAAAAAGCAAGCAAAAGCAGTGCTTTTTAGGGTTCCGCACCCAAAGTGTAAAACGGGACCCTATTACTAAGACTTCTCTGTCTGTCTGTGTCGGTCTGTCACCTGTATCTCATGAACCGTGATAGTAAGACAGTTGAAATTTTCACAGATGATGTATTTCTGTTGCCGCTATAACAACAAATATTAAAAAACTAAATAAAATAAATTTTTTGCTCGTTTTTATAGATAATGGTACGGAACCATTCGTGCGCGAGTCCGACTCACACTTGGCCGGTTTTTATTTCATTTTATTACTATCGACTGGAGAACTTCCTTAAAGATATAGATGTACTCTAGGTAGTAGAATGATTGAATTGAATGAAGCGCTCATAGCCAGATGCTCTCACTGGTCTGTAAGTATTGGCGAGGTTAAGCAACTAGACTCGGGGTCATTCCATAGATGGGTGACCGCCAAAGTGGTTTAACTGAGCGTCTCCATCGTTCGGAGGGCACGTTAAACTGTCGGTCCCGTTTGTAGCCGTTAGGCAACAGGCCTAATGGGCGCCTTGAACAACTCTGATACTAAGGTAACCACTGCCCATACGATAATTAAATAAGTAAGAATATAAGTAAGGTCGCCAGAGCACATAAGGGAGGAAACATGTATTTTACGAGCGTCATAGGCTACGGTAACCAGTTATTGTCAGGTACGTCGCATTCTTGATTGGATACTTCGAAACATAACGAAAATAATGCTTTATTAAGCTGAAGCACTACACCTGCTTTGTGGCTGACGGCATAGCATATCGCCACCCCATTTCATCCCGTGGGGGTCTTAGATCTTGACCCGAGGGTATTTCACCCAGAGTATGAGCAGCAGCGTCTCTCTGTGTACTATGAGCAGTACCATCATACTGCGTTCGCCAACCCGTCTGCCAAGCGTGGCGATTATGGCATATCCTTCCAAATTATGGACACAAGTCTATTGTATAAACAATTTTTTTAATAATAATAATAACTAGGGACAATGTCACACAGATCATCCTAGCCCCAAACTAAGCAAAGCTTGTACTATGGGTACCAGGTGACGATATACATACTTATATAGATAGATAAATACTTAAATACATAGAAAACATCCATGACTCAGAAACAAATATTCGTGCTCATCACACAAATATTTGCACTTACCGGGATTCGAACCCAGGACCACCAGCTTCGTAGGCAGGAGCACTACCAACTAGGCTACGGTGACCGTCATTACATATTATATTGACGTGTAGCGCAGCGGCTAAGACAGTTGCCTCGCTGCTTCGTGTCGCGGGTTCGAGTCCCGCGCCAGACAACTATTCGGTGACCCACAAATAGTTGTTCTGAGTCTGGATGTAATTTGTGTCCGTCTATTATATGTTTGTAAAGTACCCCACGACACATGGATTAGAATACCTAGTGCGGGAGTAGTCCCAAAAAAAAAGCAGTGGACGATATTAGGCTTGCATCATGACTATACTTTTAAGTACGTTCCATTATGTATAATGAAATTAGGTGGGTTATGGTTATGTTCCAATTGGGCCGTCACTATTTTCCCATTAGCGTCCATAATGACCCTCGCACGACACATTCCCCATCTCGTACATCGCCAGATATAGTTCTTGATGCCCCGGATCCCGCAGTAATAGGTGAAACCATTGAGAACCATCAGCTCTTTCCCACAGGCTTTTCTAACATACGATACTGAAAAACAAAATTAATCATGAAACTCGCATAACCCGAACAGGAATTGTGATTTTATTCATAGTAATACTCGGCGTCTATTTATTTTATTTATTTAAGAAACAAACAGTCGTATACAAATAAAAGTTACAAAGATTATTGCTTATAATTAACTAATAGTTATTTATTCAGGCACAGGACAACTATTTGTGTGGCCCATAAATAGTTGTTCTGAGTTCAGATACTTTGTATTCATTAATTATATGTTTGTGAAGTACCCTGCATCATAGGGTTTCATTTACCTAGTACGGGAATTGTATTCAATAAAAAAACTTATAAATAGACCTGGTAGTTTTCTTACAGTATTAAAATAGTGAGAAAGCATTGAGATATTAAGTAACACGAAGCAAATAAAAAGTAAAGTACTTATCACATCTTTACGAGGTTACCGTTCAAACCAATAGATGCTGCACACACACACACACACTCACACGCACACACTCATACACACACATTCACACGCTGGCACTCACACGCACACACTCACACGCACACACACTAAACACAGACGCACTTAAACTTTAATTCTCAAATAAATCACAATTTAATAAACATGTCACATTCAAAAATAAGTATTATTCAATTTCAAACTATTCAAAGATACATTTTATATTGTTAGATGTAGATACATTAATAAATGATTAATGGCACAAATAACATAACATCTTTGTATTTGTTCATGACACTTGTGTCATTAACAAACAAAAAGAAAAATAATTAATATCGGGTGAAAAACCAAGGACCCGCGCAAGGTACTGGATCCAACTAAACCATAAGGGGACCCACTTAAACAGACATAAGAATGTCATGCAAATCGATTCACCGTTTTGGAAGAGTGTACTTCAGTTTGTGACTGAACTCTTGAAGGTAGCAAAAGTTTATATGAAAAGATAAGATGCTGTTAATCGTTCAAAAATTCCAAAGTACGCTGAGCAAAAACAGCATCGGTTACACGTTCTTTACAATTTTAAACAGAAAAATAAATAAATATATTTTTAAGAAAACATTATGTATTCCAATTACTAAATGGTAATTTGGTTAAAAAATTGTACCTTTACAAAATCTTAAGCTCTCTAAATCTATGTATAGACGCCAACACACCAAGTTACCCCAATCTGTCAAATGTTCCCATTAGAAAGTGAACCTTATGCTTATGTGATAAAGTTAAAAATCTATAAAAGAAATTTGACATATTGGGGCAGCTGTATGTGCTGGCGTCTGTACAAAAATATTGATTTGAGAAATATTAAAATAAAGACAAATAAGTAAGAGTTAAAACTTAATATTATAAATATTACATAAAATTTATTAAATATTTCTGAACATAGATTTATATATGCCCTTAATTACACAAACACACACACACAACAACGAGCTCACGCGTTACACATATTTATTATTAGACCGTAGACATAGTATTTATGGCGATGAATTTATTTCTCTAGAGCGGGTGTTGTCCTTTTACTAAAAAATTTATTGCAACAAAAATGCGTACACACGGCTATATATCAAGCTATTTTTCCAGTATAAGCTGATCCCACGTTGTATAAGATTTCCATACAATGAGAGGTCAGCTGATATTGGAAATGTATAGCTATGAGATATGTAGCCATGTGCACCAGCTCAGCGGAATAAACTCAATGGGTTCTCTACCTATCTGCCTAGCCAGATCTTTGTCCAACTAAACTTTTTTAAATATTCCATCACTTATTACAAAACTAGGTGGTTCATGATTATGGTCTAGCTCGGCGGTCATTATACTACCATTATTTCTCAGGATAATTTTCGCAAGGCACTGGCTCCATCTTGTGCATCTCCAGATAGAATACGGACTGCCGCGGCTCCCACAGTAATACGAGTGACCTTTGAAAAGCAAAACATCTTTATCCTTTTCATTCTTGACGTATATGACTGAAATAAAATTGTCATGAAATTAGTACATTGTATTACAATAGATCATTCCAAAAAAAAGTTGCACATCAATATACCTACATAGAATACTGTAAATAAAAATTTGTGAAAAAAGAAACGGGATTTATTTAATCTTTTTAGACGCGGCCAATGGTATTTTGGTTAGGTTAGATTTGTTCCTTTTTCTTTTCATCATCGAGCGCGAGTCCAGACGCGACTTCGTGCGGGTCACATTAACAATTCATTACTAAAGTTACTCGCATCGCTGACCTTCAACTTATTACCTCGATACGATTTTGAAAATAAGAGTTTTAACATAAAGGCGGGCCAAATAGTATCCTATAAAGTTTATTTTTTCCTTTAAAGTTACTGAACCCTAAAACAGCAATTCTTTTAGAGTTCACGCTATGTTATCAAAAAAGAAATAAAAAATATGTTTTTTTCATATTATTATAATGATTATAATTTCATACATGGATTACTTAATTAGGCATACAAGTAGATAGGTACAATCGGTAACTCGTAATGCTATTTACATCAGATCTAACACACCCATGTTACAAACATTAAGCTACAGAAAGAAATTAAAGACCCTTGGCGAACTTGTACCCATTGGACCTTCAAGATTAAACCCAATTCTAAAAGTACTTACTGGACCCCAATCAGATGCTCCATTAGACCTTCTAAAAGATATAATATCAAAATATCTGTTGGATAAACGTGTGAAAAAGCGAGATCCAATGGGACATATTTTTAACAGGAGCTCTAATGGGTTAAATTTTGAAGGTATGGTTCGATTTCGTAAGTCCAGTAGGTACAAGGTGCCTGATAGGAGGTTCAATGGGTCTTATCGAGTAGTTAGGGTCAAATTATGAAGGTTCAAAATACAATATAGCTAAAACATTTACACGTATTTAAAAACTATTCATATCCTTTCGACGTATAATCTCGGTAATTAAAAGCGATAAATATTGTGCTTAGAATAAAATAAATTATTAAAATTATTCTTTCTTATCGAAACGTTAATAATGTTAGGCTACATAGTTAACCCACGTGTGTGTTTATTTAAGTTAACATTGATATTGTGTATACAGTCTGTAACATACATAGAGCTAAAGATAGAAACTGAAATAGCTCATAAAACTGAACTACTTGTAGAATATCAGTTTTTCTTACAGGTCTCCAACTGAACAGATACAGAAACCAAGAAATTTCTACTCTACATACGGTCACACTGGAGAGCTCTCTTCCAACAAATTCCTAATTCGAAGCTGTATTTCTAAATATTTTTTTAAAACAAGTGAAAAGCTAGTTTAAGTACGTAGATTATATGTTTTACAATGTGTAATATAGTATGTTAAAACATATGTACAGACGCCAGCACATCAAGCTACCCCAATCTGTCAAATTCCCCAATTGAAAGTAAACCTTATGCTTATGTGATAAAGTGGAATATCTATAAAAGACATTTGACAGATTGTCGTAGCTGGATGTGCTGGCGTCTGGCCCTCACCTGTGACCTGCACCAGTTTCGCACTGGGGAGGTAGATACATTTTTTTAAGAAATATAAACGCAACGCAAACTAACTACTGGGTCCCTTGATGGTAAATAATCAACGACGCCCATGGTCACTCGCAATACCGAAGAGGCTGCAATTCTATCTAAACTTATATGTTTCTAACAATTATAAAGTAAATACTCAAGCAGACTTATAACTTCTGAAAAATATCTGTTGACTTATTCGCTTTCCTTGCAGGTCGACGTAAAAGTATTATTTGTTAATGAAAACCTACATTTTGTTAGCCATTATTTCACAAGTAGTTCAGTTTAATGCGTGCATTGAGCTTCATACTGTCTACGAGATCAAGTACCGTTATTAAAAGAAAGTCACGACTCATTTATTTACATAGCAGTCGAAGGCAATCATAAATTATTTACAAGAAACGTTAATAGGATTGTTATGAATAATGCCGTAATTATTCGGTAAAACAATGGCTTCATATTCTGATATTTTAGACTCTCAAATTTTCCTTTGCAGCAGGATACATACTACTGAAAACCACCAAATTAATTTCATAGCCAATATTACTAAGTTTAACTATACAAAAAAGAAACTTAAATTTTGGTTACATATTTTAAAGAAATTCGTTGATTCCAAACACATATTTTTTACAATATAATATAGATACAAATAAATTGGTGTGCAAATTTCGGTCTGGTCAGCCTCTTAATGCCTATATACGATATTGTTGCTAATAGTCAATCTTGGTGGTTTATGATTATGTTCTAACGAAGTAATCTTCAAAATAGTTCCGCACGCAGTTGCCTTAAACCTTGCTTTGCAAGGATGTCCTCTGGTGCAGCGCCACATCCCCACAAAACCAATTTCTGTACACCCTGGGTTGTTGTGATGGTAATACGTGTACCCTCCGAGCAAGGCCAGGGGTTTCCCGCAGGTGTTAAAGGCGAATCTCACTAAAAAAAACAAAGTGATTAATCACACATCATGTATATATATGCTTTATATTTTCTAATTATTTTTTTTATTTTGTTTTCTAACATTTAATTAAATCACACTTGCACATAAAACAGCATAAAATTAACAACTATCTATTAGGTGTTAATTTATTCATATAACGTGTTCTTATTTTTAATTTGCAACATATTGCTAAATTATTTCAATTAGCTACACTGGTCAAACATGAAGCCAACATTCAAACTTAAGCCAGCTTCCATGAAAGCGAGTCAGATATCACGTCAATCACTAGATGTGAATAAAAATACTGCAAAGTTATTCGATCTTAGTTTATTTGTATTATAGATACGTATATAAAGTAGAGAGTCACGAAAAATACATACATACATGCATAGACTCACGCCTGTTTCCCAGAGGGGTAGGCAGATACAACGGACACGAAAATATAACTTTTGAAAATAAATTATAAATAAATTAACGACTTTTAATAGCCTAGAATATTCCTCTTGCTGCTCTGCCTGGATCGATGTAATTTTTTTTTTGTTTAAAAATGATAACGCGAAATAATACCCTGTATCCTGGGGGACTTTCCAAACCTGCAGTTCACGGTCACAAAGCACACCCAGATTCAGAACAACTGGTTCACATAAATACTTGATTGAATGCAAAGCCCGTAGTATCGAGGCGACTATTTTAACCAACGTGACACACGGGCATTCTTCTACATATGTGTCCGACGCCTCTTATACATATTAGCTGTAGCTGTGTAGTAAAGAAGCTGTCAAGGTTCTAGAGCTCTTTAAAAGTATTCATCGACGAGGCGTACTTTCAAGTCCATAACTCTAGTAACAGTTTCACGAAGCGATGTAGCAATATTTACCCCCTTACAAATCTAAAATTTTGACTACAATCTAAACACAGACTCATAATCGTATACGAATTGTTGAGAATGCATTTTAGACTTGTCATCAATATAAGTTTTCTTTATTTTTTTCCATCACCTTTACCTCATATACACCATAACACTAAAAACACCTACATATAGACTTTAGCCTGATTAAACAATTTTGAAGGTGTACGGAATGAAGGTACATAATCAGAACACATATTATTATTTATTTGTTATAAAATCGATATAATTATTAAATGAAAAAAATAGGTAGCTTTCACCAAAGCATTTATGTTATCAATATTTATTACACATTTCTCTTTATAAATGTGGGTATTGTTCAGTTTTTTCTCTGAATTTACGAATGAGTGTGTTCTTTACCATTACTACATCTTACTATAACATTTTCTATAGTTACAACGGAAGCTTTGCAATGCATGTTCTTTTTGGTACAGCGCCATCTAGTTTTTACACCATTTGTTTTATCTATTTGAAATCTGTATGGCCCAATCTGAATTTGTGGTTTTCCACGAGAAGAACTTAAGAATATGGCCCCTGAAAGTTAAAAGTTATTATATAAATATGAAACAAAGTTATAATATTTTAGGAGATATTTAAATTATTTATAATGGTCATATTTGGGCGGTGTAATCCTATTCATCAGTGTCGGTCAATGGTCAACCAATATAGTAAAAATCGGTTTGTTTCGGGGCTATTTAAATTATTAATGCTTCGGGGCCGCGTTAGGCCATTATTTCCGGTTGTTATGATAAAATATATGATTGTAGTTTATGGCTCCTAAGCAAAGTCCTAGTTCCTGGTATAATTCAGATTTACTAACTGTCCACTACTAAATTGCACAAATCTGTGGTCAAATATTCTCATAATCAGACATCAGGCGCATAATCAACGATACATAGCATATAATATATTTTATAGCATATAAATGACATGTGGCAGAGCATTGCTACTGCATTTTTGTACAGTACGCACATGGGAGGTAAAACCCACGTGGGTACTAGTAGCTTGCTGAAATTCAATAGACATATTCAACATTGCAATAATTTGACAGATTAGGAAACAGATAAGTCGGTATATCATCAATGATTTTTAATAAAACTTATGATTTATAATAACGCCAATGCACCAATAACATAATTAAAATATTTATAATATAAAATGTAAAATAAATACGATTAAAAATGATTATGTTCATCACTACTTTTAACAATAACATTTTCGATAGTGGCTATAGAAGCTCTACAATGTTTATCTTTTTTAATACAGCGCCATCTAGTTTTAACTCCATAAGTCTTGTCCCTTTGAAATCTATACGGTCCTATTTGAATAAGAGGCAGTCCACGAGTAGAATTCATAAATACAGCGACTGAAATAAGAAAAATACTTTTATATCAATAAAATAAAAAAAAATGTTTATCATATACAAGAAAAATAATTTAAGCGCACTACACATAAAGTTAATTAATTATCGTATTTTAATAATTCATAACAATATAAACTGTAGATATACCTGGCATTAGCATTTAGTATATAAATTGTCATGGTAATTACATGTCTGTGATATCCATACGAGGACGAAATGTCCATAAATAATTTTAAACCATGCCATATACTTCAATTTATAATATATTTAATTTAATTTCTTCTATTTTTGATATTTGTTATTAGATATTATGTTCTAGTCTTAATTAATTCTAAGCTGTAACTAGTGCATGCGGTGTTAACCTATTATTAATTGTTGCACCTGATAATTTGCCGTATTTAATGTAATTTATTAATGTATTGTGCAAACAATTGTTGGTTGACCTTAAATAAAAAAAAAACCATCATGGACTACACTATTCTATTAGTTCGTAACGTAATTCACTAGGTTACTCCACAAAAATACTGTATAAGTACAGTTTTTATAGCATACAAAATATTATAGCAGGTTCAAAATATCATGTTTGAATCCTACCAATACCCTAAATTTATTCTTATTTCTTCGCTTTATACCTACATCAGTTCTTGTTGTTCTCTGGCTTCAGTGTCAATGTCAAGTGAAAATTGATACTAAAAACGGTATATAAATAGTTTGGACGGTAAATATAGCGATAAAATACACATATATTCAGAAAAAATGACACAGCTATTATCGATAGAATAGGTGAGCGTATTCATAATAAGAAAAAAAAAACAATCATCTTATTTGACAATAGTTAATATGACATAACCATAGTTTTAAAGTCCCGTAGCTGGCTATAAAGTAATATTATAAAAAAGCAATATACATGATCGATAAATTATTTATTTTAATGATTATGCGAAGTTGTACATCTAATAACAATATCTTGAAAAGTTATAATGGAAGCGCGGCAATGTTGATTCTTCTTAATACAGCGCCATCTAGTTCTCATGCCCCTTGAATAGTCTTTTAAAAATCTATATGGACCCATTTCTATAAAAGTTTGTCCTCGGTAATTAGTTGTATATTTTACTGAAATAATATAATACAAAACTTAATTTAATAGTGACAAAAGAAAGAAAACACCAAATCAATTCTTATTAAACGGCCTTATTAAGACGAATTTGATAAGACAATGTTCTGATATACTGGTAGCGAATAAAGACATCTCATTATCCACTTTCTACGTCCATCATAAGATAAGCATAATTATTCCTTATTGTAGCAGTGTATTTCCCACAGCCCGGTAAATTTTCAGAAAAATGTGATGAACAAGTCGACACTGTGGTAAGTATGCACTGGACTTCCAATAGATCATCAAATCGCCCTGTCTATACGAGTTAAGAGCAATATATTAGAGAGGCTGGATGTATGGCTGTACTCTATCTCCGGCTATAGATAAATCCTGAAGCCAATAATGCTTTGCCACCATAATTCGATTTAATTATTTTCCTTGCAAATTGAACTGGTCAACAAACAATAATAGTTACAAAATGACACGTAAATCTTAAAACTTGAAAAATTTAATGCTATGTATTCGTTTGTAAAACGACAATTAATTATTATATTTCGTGCCACTTACTTAATGTCCTCCTAAAGTCCTAGAGTCCCGAATGTAATAAATGAATATGATTCACCCTTAATAATAGGTATACAATAAAGATTTGTTGATATTAATATAAAAAAATATTTCAGCCAAACTAAAGCAAGCAATAATAGTGAAAAGGTAGGTATTTTTAACCGAATCTAAAAATTGTTACACGATTTCCCAGTTGCTTGTGAATCGAGGTTGATATTGTTTGTATATAAATTTTGTTCAAATCGGTTGTTATAGAAAAAAGGTTGGAGTCGGGTCTATGCTTTTTTAAAACTGTAGGGTATGATGTGTAGTAGATAAACTAGAATAAACATTATTCCAAACTTAAGCCAATTCTAACATGTGTTAAAATTTCGATTTGCTTAATCTTTATCAACCTATGCACAATTTAATCCATATTAGCTATGAACACAATTAAAATATCGTAAACTATTAAAAACACATTTAATGAAATCCTTTGAATGAGTAATTAAGATGAAGGTACATTTAAAAATAAATATATACTTTTTCAAGACCAAGTGAATAATGAAAATTCCATCCTATGAAAATTCCATTAGTGGTCAAAAAATATGGGTCATTTTAGTACCTGAATCGAGGAGCTGGATTCACGTACCGAAATGACTCATAAGCCTGATTACAAATGGTAACGCCTGGGTTGCATCTGTTTTGACATCTATGACATTACTGAGTCACCAAAGTCTTATCTGGGCTTATAGAACGATAACTGCAATTACGATTTACCAATTATGTACTTTGCTAAACGAGCCCTAGCGGAGCTAAAGCTAGCATGGTGTCTACAGTATTCGATCAATAATAACACAGGACAGACACACGACTCTATGCCTTCGAGATAAGAGACTGGTCGAAACCTGATGAGTAACATGAGTCATTGTCACCATGTGCCTCTGCTGGTGTCATTAATGCTTACGCCTTTGATATATTTTTCTTTATTGCAATTAGTTTACATCGAATTTCAGACTTATTTCTTCCTACATCTTTCTAGGACTAATTTGCTGCCTTACTGAGACCACATCCGAGTCTCGTGGCATAGTTGATGGGTATCACGCAATAACATGGGTGCTTCATGTGTATGTTTCCCTGTAAACTCAGTAACTACCAACTGCTGGTTAGTGATAATGACAGCTTTACACCCGCGATGATATTTAGAACAGTACCAACGCCAATGGTTATGCCTGGTAACGCGTTTTCGGTTGTATGTGTAACCCATAGCCAATAATCCTTCAACGCCCCGACTCATGGTAATAATTTCACCTACAACATTTAAACATAACTAACATTAGATACTCCAAAGATATATTATTATTACTTGAGAAATTTCCGGACTTAATACAATCTTCGCTGGTAATATTTCTTTTAGTTTAATATGTATTTTTCGGTCAACGGATGTTTGGAAGATTTTGCTAGGTTGATGCTTGGGAGCAGAAAAGCTATTTTTTAGTCATCCAATATGTTTTGGAGCTTTTAAACTAATTCTCCGTCTCCTCTATTTTCTATCACAAAGCGAAGGTAGCTTCAGGATGGAGGAAAATCTAAAACGGAGAAAGGAATGCGGAATAATTTATACAACACAGAACTTCATGTCTGCCTTTTTAAATCAATGTCAAATTGATGATGATGTTCAGTGCGATTACAAGTCGACAGATTGCAGCTTTTCAGCCTATGCACTTTGAAATTTTTGAACCCTCGCCAGTTGTACAAACGCCAGCACATCCAGCTACCCCGATCTGTCAAATTTCTTTTATAGGTTTTCAACTTTATCACATATATCAGCATATGCTTCACTTTTAATTGGGGAAATATATACGTATAAAAAGTTTAGCTTTACTATTAGGTTCTTGACGTCTTGGTCATAATAGTGATGTTATCAACCACGTGGTATACCCCGTCGGCACTACAAATAAGCTTGGGTTGTTTATGGTCGTGTTGGCCCATAGTCTCGATGACTAAATCATTGTGGTCAGTGATTACAGCAGCTCTGCATCCTTGATGATATTTTGAACAGTACCAACGGAAATAATGTTTTCTTGTGCTCTTTTGTCGGTTGTAAGTAAATCCGGAGAACAATAATGCGCGTCCGCCTCGACTCATTTTTATAATAATGCCTGTAAATGAAAAGAATTGGGTAACATAAATTTAGGTCATACATTGGATACAGGTTTGAGAGAAAACGGAAGAAAGGGTAATAACGAAGTAACTTTTTCTGCAAATTTTACCCAGAGATTTTTGATTTTGTCAGTTAAGAGGATCTCGAAAAGACAAAATCAAATATAAATCGTTCGCAAAAGTGGCATAAAATTTAACCTTGAATTTAAACTATTGTACAATTGTGGAATGATGTTTTTTATACTTTTAATATGTTCAGTGTCGTTATTCGATCCCGGGAAATAAAAATAAAAATAAATTTGTGGCGACCTTTAATTGTTCAACTTTATTTTCCCTAAACAGAAATTTAAAACAAAACTAACTATAGTGATCCTGACTGCTTAGCCAGAGGTCGTGAATTATGTATATATAAATATGTTTATAAGTTTTCTAGTTGTCATAGACTAGACAGAACCTGTTCGTTGTGCCTAGTCTGGGATCAGATGGCAATTACTAATTTTATCGTATAGGCAATAATTACCCAAGTGTCAGTTATTGAATTGTGCCTCTGACATGGTTATATGGCATTACAGTTTAAATTGTCTGCCAAAGAATGGAGACGCTCTAAAATTAAACCACTTTGGCGGACATCCATCTATAGAATCACCGCGTGCTTTGGTGCTTTACCTCTTCGGCCACTTACGTGCTGGAGAGTACATATATGTATCGAAGCAAAAATATATATTATTATCAATTGAACGTGCGTTTTAACTGGTCTTCATAGACATATGCCACTTAGATGTTGGCACTACTTACTTAAAACTTAAAAATGAGCTATAAGACTTGTAAAATAGCTAAGCAACTATTATTAGCGCTGACCGTGTTGAGTCAGGTTATCGACAAAGTGGTATAAACCGCTGGCAGCACGTAATAACTTGGGTTGGTCATGGGAGTGTTCACCTCTAACCTCTACAACGAAATAATTATGGTCGGTAATGATTGTGGCTCTGCATCCTCTGCTGTGATACTTTGAACAGGCCCAATAGAAAGCATTTTTTCGTGTGCTTTGTCTCCGGCTGTAGGTAAATCCTAGAGCCAACAATGCTTTGCCGCCTCGACTCAATTTTATAATTTTGCCTGCAAATTTATGTCAGCTGGTTAACATACAATAATTGTTCATCAATCAGAAAGCAATTTATTATTTAGATTATATTATATTGATTATTTTTGACGTTCACAAAAAAAATATTTCAGAGCTTCAGAAATTAAATTATTTCTTATCTTTAGAACACAACAGAACTAAAAATTAAAATGAGTTTTTTTTATTTGTAGTGTTGCGATATATGACAAGTAATTATTTTACGTTCGCTAAAGTAGCATGGAAAACATAATATATACCTTCCACTGGCATGCTGGAGCTTCTAGTTTCTCTACTATTAGTCAGGCATAACCCGAATTATAAATAAATATAATTTTCCACACAGAAAGAATGAGTTCAAAAGTAAAACGTCTCGCTAGACCACTAAGAGCCGATTTCACCGTTAAAATTAAACGCGATCAATTGACGCTAAACTTGGTTCCGCTTACTGTAACTGAGTTTAGCGTCCATTGATCGTGTTTAATTTTAACGGTGAAATCGGCTCTAAGTAGAACTATGTAATTGAATGAAGAAAGAAAGAAATTTTAAAGATTTTTATTTCTAAGATTAATTAAATAATATTATTTTAACTATGGCGAATATCTTGTTAATAAATTCGACGTAACAATATCATAATACCCAAATACTCTTAACTGATAACAATCACAATCCGGAAATGACTATGGCGCGTTCTCGGAAAACTTAAACGTGTCCTGTTTTTTATTTGTATTCGGCTTACTTCATGTAACGCCTTAGGTACGAGGATTCATCATTCCTTATAAAAATAAAAAGCACAGCCGAATTGAGAACCTTCTCTTTGTTTTTTTCGGATTCGGTTAAAAATACATCATCATCACATCGACCGAAAGGCTACCTGCTGGACAATAGCCTCCCCCAATGATATCCACCACACCCGGTCTTGCGCTGCTTATGTCCAATGACCCTAACTAGATCACGGACAAAAAATGTATAGCCTGAATGGAGACCCAAAAGGCATTATGCCAAATAAAGTCCAACAGATATAGTAATCTCTTTGAGCAAGCAATTCTGCCGAACAGAATGTGCCGTGTTACTTAAATGGGGAGCGCCCGTTACGGAATAGATTAAAATCCAATCTTGTAATAAATAAATAAATAGTTATACAACATTGCTTCAAATAATGTTGTACAATGCTAGAGACCATTGTTAGACCTTTAACATCCTCGGTGACACTATGAAACTGTTAAATCTTTAAGCTCAAAAAATAACCCAAGCACACTTTTGGAATATGCATCCAATAATTCCATATCCTTCGTAATTTTCAAATGTGGGAGCGCGACAGCTGCGCGCTTAAGTCTGGGCCTTAAGCTATAATTATCGTTAGGTCCGAAAAGACTATAAACGTGTTACAATTGTATATATAACCCATTAGAAGAACAATGCAACATCGGAGGGTTGTGATTATGTTCCCATACAGTTTCGGTGAGGACGAGGTCATGGGTGGTGATGATGGCTGCCTTGCATCCTTGATGATACCTCGTGCAATACCACCGCAAGCCTTTGCTTCTTGTAATTTGTTTCCGGTTATAAGTATGACCTAACATCAGTAATGCTTCACAACGATTGAGTCTTATCATTTTCCCTGTAATCATATGTAATAAAATAAATAATTACTAAAAGATTAATAGATGTAGTGTCACAAGTCATTATTTTAAACAGTTTATCTTTTTTTAAATTTATACATGTACATCGAAATATAAACACATGTTTAAAGACACAGTATATTTTCAGCACTAGGAAAAATAATCCCTATGTCACGGAGTATCTTACAAACATACAATTGACGGACACAAAGTACATCCAGACTCAGAACAACTATTTATGGTTGGCACAAATAATTGTCCTGCGCAGGAATCGAACCCAGGACACGAAGTGGCGAGGCGACGGTCTTAACCGCTGCGCCACACGTGCAAGTAGTCAAAGTACTAAAAGAAGATTAAAAGCATACAATTTTCTATAAAACTGGATTTTGTTAATATTTTTCATCCTCCAAATTGGTTGAATACAATGTTGAATAGAATCAATAAACCACGATAAAATGGAAAGGTCTAAAAAAACAGGTTTATTCGCTTTAGTTAAGTTTTAATCTTAAATATACCAATTTACAAAATGTAAAACACAGACCTCAATTTTCATGAGTAAAGAAAATGGATTGATTTGAATTTTTAATTTAATAGGAAATGCTGAGTAGTATTACGTATGTAATTAGAATATTTGATTATAATATATCTAATGTGACATACATCATTACAGTACTAGCTTCATCTGGGAATTATATACTTATATTATTGACCGTACATATTATTATAAAATACATGCACATCCAAATTCATCTACAAGATTCACCTACTTATAGCTAAGCGTAATAAACAAATAGCCATTGCTTTTATAATTAAATATGACATGAACCAAGAATACGAGACTGTACGCAATATCTGGTTAAAATAATATTATACACCACTAGCACATATATTGAAACCAGATATTACGAACACAATTCAAATGACCTAAACATCAAAAACCCCCTCTACAAGTAGAAAAATACTCGTAGCCGCTATGACATAAGTCTTTCCATTTAGGAGGTACGGTTCCACCGATAGATACACACGTTAAACTTATGAGATCCGTTTGTTGGCGTGGGGGATTAAAATAGTATAAATGTAACATATTACTACACAATTAAAAAATAATTACACAGAGAAAAGACACACACAAAAAAAACAAGTAGCATTAACTATTATTACACGTACATAGTTACAAAAAAAGAAAATATGCAGGAAGAATTTCCTTTTCATTTCTTCTGCATTCCCCCTTTTAGCATAGCTATCCCCCCTACCGCCTGAATTACGTAACTATACCGAGATTCTTTTCTAAAGCCCGCCTTAAGTTTTAATATAAAGAAAGAAGTTTGTTTTAAAAATGTTATTTCGTGACTCAAAAGACACATTTTTTATTTTCAAACTTTTATAATTTTCTTTTTCTTATGTATGGTGCCTTGATCGAATTTTAATTTAAAGGTGAAGAGTCAATGACTTTAATCGTATATGAGTTAAACAGAACACGGTAAAAATGAGCATTTGAGTAACTGACCACAAAACCTCACAAAGACTCTTTTAGTGAAAGCTCTAACGTAACACCAATCAACCTAAACATGATACTTACCTACTAAACCGCATAAATCTGTATCGAAGCAACATTGTGAATTTAATCATCATCATTATTATATCAGCCGAAAAACGTCCACTGCTGGACAAAGGCTTACTCCAAGGATCTCCACAATGGCCGGTCTTGTGCTGCCCACATCCACCGGCAATTTCATCAAAATTGTAATTTTTTTTTTTACTTCAAAGTGCATACGTACATATGTACATCCTATGCTTAACAAATAGTATTATAAGATTAAATATTCTTCACCGCAGCTGCGTAGATTTTAAACTAGGCTGTTTCTGAAGCAATGTGAGGGCCAGTTGCCAGAGGAATGTGCATGTACACGCCGTCAGGGGAACAGTGAAGTTTCGGAGGATTGTGTGAATGTTCACCTATAATATCGGTGAGGATAAAATCATTCGTAGTGATGATAGCTGCTTTGCATCCTTGATGGTAACGCGTACAATACCATCTCCAGCGTTTGTTTCTTGAAATTTGTTTTCGGTTATATGTGTGCCTTAACATCAATAACGCTTCACAGCGGTTGACTCTTATCAATGTGCCTGCAAAAACATTGTTTGTCATTAATACGGAATTCAAAAAGTCAAATTTATTTTTTAATGCAATCAAAAAACGTAATTATTATTTTTATTGCCTTGGGCATCTCACTACATCGACCATTGCTGATGTAATGCAGCAAATTTCCTTGAATTTGTTATAGTTCGGTGCTTAATCCCATCCCATTATACGTACATACCATACATATTTTACCGGAAAAAGGGTCTAAAATGGATTCTACTGAGTAGTTTAATAAAAGCATCGACATGCTAATATCACGAAGTCTGGATGTTTGTTTCCTGACTTAGTAGTAAATAAACAAATTGTGTACAGTCAACAATATCGGTACATGTACCAGCACTGATTTATTTTTATCTTTCAATAGAAGGCTAGAGAAGGAAGGGGAGATGGGTCAACACCATGTAAATAATGCCCCGTTGAAAAACGCGTCCGTAGACTACGATAAACTCAGTAGTACAAAAATAACTGAAGTATAATGAGTTTATAAGAAATAATATTCATAAATTCCCAAGTAACAATAAATTTTCCAGCTAAATATCACCCATTTAAAGTGCAGCTAAAGATAAATTAATAAACGATAGCAAACATGATTGACAAGGCGCGTAAAATATGGTTCAAAAGTTTTATTTTAAAAGCTAAACTTCTATAAAATGTTTTAAAAACATAATTATCGCTGTAAATAACAGAAAAATATAACGAAAAATGCTATTTATACAGACACAAACAAATAATTACTTATTAGGTAAAATACAAAACATAGAAATTCGTAACTACAAAAATATTTAAAATTAACAAACAAATAATAATCTATTTACATTTCGTCTCAATACTGAGTGATATACATTTACATTAAAATTAAAACACACATATTAAATAAAAATAAAGAAATAAACGGAATTTGATTTTGTATTCCTTGACAAGCAAATAAGAATTTATTTGAACTACTTTGGTTTGGTAACACAATATTTTATAACAACATTCTATTATTATTTTACGACAGTGTTTAAGTGATCATTCTTCAAAATAGTTATTTATAATCATTATTAAATCACTAATTATATAAAATAAGCGATGGAAAATGTAAAGAGCAAACGATCTTAACAACCAATTTTAAGGATAGACAAATTATTTAAACCTCTGTAGATATATTACATTACATTACACAATTTACGTAATCAAATATACTTAGTAAAGTAAATCGTAACTATTGGAATGTACATATGCTTTACATTAAATATTGAATATTACAAAAATATATTAAATTTTCATCAAATTACGGTAGACGCAAAACCATCGTAGTAAAATGCGTCTATACACAGAAAACCATTGCAAAATATAAATATATTTTCTTTCAAATTAGTTTCATTATTAGTTCATTCGTGGATAGGAGGTCCCCTCGTCGTCGATTTTACAAACTTAATAATTATTTATTGATATTATGAGTTTCCAATGTGTTAACGGGGTTTTAAGGGTTATATACAAATTGGTTGTATATAACCCTTTAACCGATAAACCACATTAACACCTGGTTTACCGACAATTTATCTTGTTTACATAAGATAAACTGGTTTTAAGATAAACCGGATAATATTATGGTTTTGCGTTTATTTAATTTCACGGCATATACAATTCAAGTCACTTACTTAATTTCAAGTTATACACTTAAAACTAGTGAAAAACTAAATAAACAAAACGTTTTACAGTATACATATAATATCGCAAAAACGACCAAATAGTTCCATACATTTTTAATACGATTTTAATATATCTTATAAGACGTAGATTGTGAGTTTAATACAATTTAGATTAGAATTATATTATAAATTTCGTATGTCAAGGCACGTTAAAATTCTTTCGTCCCTACGTTCAATAATCGCACCAATAATGATAATAAAAAAACATTATTTTACGCCACTTAGGGCCAATATTTCCATCTTTGGATAAAACTCATTAAATGAATAATATTTTTTTAACGCATTATGTATCGAAAATTGGTTAAACCTCAAAATCATTTCTCACATATATTTTAATTCGATAAATAAGCGATGGAGAAAGTACGGGTTAGACCCTAAATTTACATTATGGCAAAATAAATGTTACACACTATCATTTAAATGTTAAACACTATCATTTGTATAATACGAGACAATTTGCCAAAATCGATAACAATATTTTTAACTTCATTTAAACTCAATGGGTACAATTGAAAGCTATACCTTTAAGCACTACAATAAGGATTCAATGCCACTTATTCAATAAAGGAAATAATGATATGCAAAAATGTATAAAAGTTTAAAAGGAATAATTTCTAGAAATAAGGAAATAAAATGAGGTACATTCAATTATTGAGGGAAACTAGATAGATTACATAAACAATTATAAGAGTGTAAAATATAATTAATGTTCTTTTTATTTTATACAGCGCGAAAGTGCCTGGTTATCAGACGGTAGCAACACTTAGGTAAAGCATAGTCTATTTTGGCTCTATGAGCAGCTTGTATGACTTTGCCCTCTGTCCTGGTCACGGAAAACCGTGAATAAGGCAATGTCTGGCAATGTCACAAGCGACAAGTGACTTTGCCTTGTAAGCTATGGTAAACATTACTATCAAGATAGCCATATGCTTGTTTACTGGCTTGGGAGTATAAATATATGCTAGAAAAAAATCTCACAATTATTTATGTCATCTAGCACCGATACCTATTCCTGCAAAGTTTCGCTAGCTTTTGATTTAGCTCGGTATAAAACACTTCACAGCTCTCGAGAAGAAACGTGAGTTGTAAAAGTCAAGAAAGCTTAACACGATTGGTAGTATTATTTATTGGTACACTATGCCAGCCATTTATAATAAGCTTGTCTGACTGAACGACTGTGTTGTATAAAAAATAATTGTATAAATTGCAAGCTCGTCAATTTCAGTTAAATATGTCTATGCATATAACTGTTAAACTAATTTTCAAAAAGATGTTGGCAGTGAGTCATTTTAGATAAAATTCATGTTATAGTTCGAAATCTTTGTGGATGGATATTTCTTGAGAGTTCACGACTGCTGAGATTATAGATCTAATGGAAATGACTTGAAATAGGTCAAATTTTGCCTTTTTAACGATACAATTGAACAGCTCAGTACAACTTTAAAATCAAAGACTCCGTTAACGACCCAGAAGCATCACTTTAATTTAAACCAATCAGTACAAAAGTCGGATAGAACTTTATTACCTTCGTGCCCGACTCTCTGGCCCATAGGACAAATGTGAAGTGTTAGCATAGTCAGAATACAAGGTTTATGGCATTGTTGTACAAATATAAACCTAAATTAAAACAACAAACATTAGGTGAAGCAGAGTCCTCACGTCCTTATTTAGAAATTAGAAAATAGTATAGGCAATTGTTTGATTTAAAATGGGCATCGCATTGTTATATTTGACATAATCCCAAACATACGCCCTTCATATCTTACACTAGGATCAACATTGTCATTACTCGAAGAGGTAACCTACCAACTTAATGCCAGGAAAAGAATGTTTTCTGTCGCAAAAAAATAATCTGAAAGGGAAATGAGGAGTTATGAAATTAATTTTTCCATTTTCTCTCATTACAGTTAGAATAAGACAGGTAACACTGATTTTGAACTGAGGAGACCTTTTCAGCACCTAGGACGATAAAATCTACGGATTCTAAATAATAACAGAAGCAATTTCAAACAGAAATTATTTCTGGGCACCAAAGGATCCTAAAATACATAATAACAAACAATTATATATATATAATTGGTGGATTTTTGGTAATCGCACTCAGAATTTAAGCACTGACATAGTTTGAGTTAAAACAATTTACTTTGCAAATTTCCATGTCCTGAAAATAATACGAGGCAACCATATAGGATCTATTCAGACACGATATTTTGTTGACAATACTATGGGTGGCGATAGTATATTTTAGATCACACAAAAATTCAGAGTAATATTAAAATAATACTGTTATTACAGACGGTTTTAAAAGCTCGAGCATTTAATTATGTGAATGGAGACCCGTAGTGGAGACCACGACGCCATCTATAGTGACAGCAGAGGCTTTGCATTTATGCTTGTGTTTCTTTGCACAAGTCCAACGGATTCTATTGCCGATGAGGGACCTTGAGTGACGAAAGAATTTGTGACCTCCAATAAATATATTCGTAGTCTCCCTGCAGAACCTCGCTCGTAATAATGATGCTACAAAAGCTGTAAGAAATATTGTAATGTATAAATAATTACGTTGATAAAATTTTATTTCATTTAATACTATTTTATAACAAGACTTATAGAGCGAAGTAAGTAAATTAATTTTTAACTTTACCAAAAAATCGAGTTGCTTATATGGGATTTTAGGTGTGGCACATGTTCCTAATTGGTTTATTAGATCACGATAAATATATAAAAACTTAAAGGCCGTCAAATTGCCTTGTAAACAAACCAGATTATTTTCTATATTTTTGTCGACTTTCTATTATTTTGTCAATGATTAACATTTGTTCATGTGTAATGTCAAAACTGATTCGGCGCAATGTGTAATCACTTAAATTGTGGTGTCAAGATGTATGTCGTATAAAATAAATGGCACTATTTGTAATGAAATGTAGACTTAATAAAACAAAAATTAATCACAGCTTTATTTTTGTTTTCATAACAAAATAATTGCACAACATGATTAGTAAGATGGTCCACACACTTATCAAATAAGTTAGATGATTAATCATCAAACGCAATAAAAAACAGAATTAGAACAAAAACAAACAGTATAAACAAATAATATAAAAACATTTTCAGATAGATTTTCAGATCGTGTTAAATAAATACTGTGGGAGTGAGGCATATATTACGAAAATACGCAAATAATTACTTATCAAACATAAATATTAATTTCAGCATTTTCTATGAAGAGCTAAAACCTTTAGAATTTATTTCCGAGTCTCCACAAACATTTACGTAACACGATTCGTGCATGAATCTTGTTTAAATGTTTAATAATAAAATTTATCATAATTAATATGCAAGATCTTTCATGACAAAAAATTTGCGGCAACTCAGTTAATGTTTCATAATCCATGAGGTAAAAGTAGGTATCCCACTTTATTTAACATTGGTACAGACGCGAGCACATCAAGCTACCCTAATCTGTCAAATTTCTTTTATAGATTTTCAACTTTATCACAAAAGGATAAGGTTCACTTTCAATTGCTGAAATTTGACAGATTGAGGTAGCTTGATGTGCTGGCGTTTGTACATTCATACGTCATGAAGCACGTGGGTTGCCAATTCCCACAATAATGTTCACAAGCTCTTCCAATGGTAGTTTGATATACGGGTTCAAAGACTCACTCACATTGGCACAACCATGCGTGAAGAACGCAGTTTCTATTAACATACATATATATTAAGAAAATGAGGCAAACGCTGTAAATACCACTCCTGTGTCTATGGCACCTTTCTATGCAATTTATTTATTTTTCCTAAGTTTTGATATATCTCCCATCGGCTGTCATATAGTAACTCGGCGGCTCATGTGTATGTTGTTCGTTCAGAAATCTCAGACAGCCTTCCAGATCAGTCCGGGCGCTAGCGCGGCAGCCCAGAGATTTCCTCTTAGTACAATACCAGAACATAGATTTATATTCCGAATATGTATACCGATTAATCATGAGTAGATGTTTCTTCTTATATTTGCTTGGAATTAACATAACTGTGAAATAAACAAAATAAATAAATGCAAAAGGTTCCAAAATGAAACGAAAGAAAAATCAATCAGGACAAGAACGAAGGAGATCCCACAATTAGGTTTCCCTACAAGCACTGAGGTTTACATTTAATACACCATATACACAATCGAGGCAAAAGAAGTATGCAAAGATCGTGACAAATGGAAATCCGTTGTCTCTGCCTACCCCTCTGGGAAACAGGCGTGAGTCTATGTATGTATGTATGTATATACACAATGCATACTGTCAATTATCCTTTCTCAAAAGGAATCGCAAGTAAACGCCGTTTAATACTTCAAAAAATATTTTGGCCATCACATTGTCGTAACATACATAATATCCATACTTTACAACCTATAGACTCAATAATCAGCTAAACAGATTTATTACATTATGATATCAACGTGTTTACGTTAGTAAACGTACACAGTAATTATGTACATTTACTAATATGACATTTGACTACAGAGTTCTGACGCATCTGTCATCAGACGTCACATTATAAGTCGGCGGCTCATGTGTGTTCAAGGGATGTGGCTAGTTAAACTACTGCGCTAAACGTGCACTCAAACACCTCCAGATTAAAAATAATATTTTTGCATACTCGATTTGGTTAGCTATTGATAAAAATGTACAGCATGTCCATATATATCTACAGCTCGAATTTTGAATTCCCATGAATAAAAAAAATAAAATTTTACTATTTCTATTTAAAGATTTTTTAAAAACATTTAAGGCATATACCCAAACTACATTCTGACTTGCAGTTATTGTTCCCAAACATTAAACTTTTTCGTAATGAGCACACCACCGAAGAAAAACTCCACTCTTATGTTTCCAATCAAAATATATTTGTTCCAAAATTTATGCATTTGCTTATTTCTTGCAAAGCATATACGTAGCACCATTCAAAATAACACATTTCGGTAAAACAAATTTAAAAAGGAACATTCTTTAATTTATTCGGAAATGGCTCTTATGCGGGTGTTGTTTATGCCTAGCGTCGACAGTATGCCCGGTGTCACTAGACAAGAACACAACATAGGCAAGCGGGCCATAATCCGTAGCAAATAATACTAAATACTTACTACAAACTAAGCTATCCGCGTCATAGGGAACCTAACCAATGTGACTATGCGAACAAATCTGGCCGCACTCAATGCAGAAGTATGCTCTACTTGCTTTTAGTTTTCTTTCCTACCTTCATGTATCGTCAATGTAAGTTCAATAATATAAGAATAAATACATAGAGTCAATAAAAATGCGTACTTTTATTTTGGTCCGTTTTATAAAAATATTTTAAACTATTACCTCAAGTGAACTAAAGCTATGTATAACGTTAGCCACTATAGGTGAAATAACATATTGCTTTAATAATAATATTATTTATAATAATAATATAAATATCACGAATTAGGTCAACTGCATCACAATCATATTACGTCATCGTAAAGCATTTATGAAGCGTGTTTTAATTACTACCCCGATATTTTAATATAAAAGATATAACATAAATAGTGGAAGAAATCTAAACATTTTTTTTGAATATGTAATAGTTTCACAACTGAAAAATTAAAGGATTTTTTTTGACTCCTCATAGTTATTATTGTATGGTAAATTAATACATTATTATATACCAAATCTTGAATATGTGCAATACAGCGTACAGTTTCATAGGTAAATTAAACTCCTTTAATTAATTCCACTATTTAAAATATATACTCGGGTCTTAACTGTTACAATAAATGGCTCCATCAAGCCAGCTTACGAGAACAATAGTTCAATACTTCTATTGGATATAATTATAGAACATGAATATACTGTTGTTTTAGGAATTTAAGCTAGATATAAATATCTTAAATGAAAGTGAAATGGATGTTTAAAGACCAGACGATAGACAATAAATCTTCTGCCTTCTTGTCGGGAAATAAAGAAAGAAGGAAGAGATCGCTTAAGGCGATAAGACCGCCCGTTGCACATTATGTTCTTTATATTCAAAGAGTATCAGTATCTATCAGTCTATTTTACTAAACGTGGCTTATGGCTACTGGAGCTGAGTAAGCTGCTCGATCAGGTACTCAGATGCGAGCGTGATGGTTCACTTACGTTCACGGCTCAGCAAAAACGCGCCTATCGAATATTTATTAACAAAAAATCTGGTTAAATACCATTGATACCATTTCTATATGACTAGCGATTGGAATGAAATATGTATGAGATCATAATTATAGAAGTATTGGCATCGAATAAAAAATTCGTCGAATCCAACTATCGAAATCGTGTCACAAACAACATAGATGTTGCGTATCATACATACAAAAAAGAAATTTAAAAACAGCTATCAGATCCAATAATGTATAAAAAGTAAATATCAACTTGGTAGCCAGATCATATTACACCATACTTTAATATAAAATTTAGATCACGTAGTTCTGAATTAAAACTTAAGACTCGAGCCAGTAATTATATCCTTACTGGCTCGACTTAAGTTTTAATTCAGAACTACGTGATCTAAATTTAAGATTATACCACCTATCTCCCTTATGTGTGTCACCAGTCTCCTTAGATAGGTGATATCTGACTCATTAGTAGAATCTACATTGCCAAGGTTTTCCTTCCCCGTGGTTACCTTAGTGTCAGAGTTGTTTAAGAGAGCAGGTAGCTTTTGACATGGTTTATCGACCGCAGTGTAAGTACTACTAGCCGGGAGCGACAGCACAAGACGCCCTCCAAAGCACGGAGTCGCTCAGAAATGATACCACTTATCGGCAGTCACCTATCTAGAGAATTGACTGCCTCCTTGGTCTAGCGGTAGCGTGTTATGAGGTCCTGGGTTCAAATCCCGGGTCGAGCCAAATGTTGTTTTGGGATTTTTCCGTAAAAAGAAATTTCTCAGTATCAGCCTAAAGTCTGGGAGTTGGCGGTATTACACCCCCGTGCCTCGGAGAGCACTTAAAGCCGTCGGTCTTGTACCTGACCTCTTTCCGGTCGTGTCGCTAGTCGTCCCATCGGATCATGAGAGTAATGCCCCTGCACTATAATATGTCCTACGCAATTGGCTAGTCTCCATTGGGACTGTTCGCCGTGGCCGAAATTCGGTCGAGAGGACATTATTATCTAGAGATGCCTTATATGCCTAACCTTGCACATAAGAGGATCTAATTTTAAGGCTCATGATTATGCTTTCCATTAAGGGCTACAACTCTTTCATCCTTGGTGGTGGCGGTTGCTTTGCAACCAATGGTCCTCTTGATACACCTCCAGGCGATCGTACTAAACTTCTTAGCTTCCTTGTCTTTGCCATATCTGTATTCGTCGACGATTAAGACTAGGTTCCCCCGACTGTTCGTTACGAATACTGCATCTGTAAAACGGGTGAAGATATATTACTTTAAGAGAATTAATGAATAAAAAAAAATATAAATTGTGGACTTTACTTAAGAAACTTATTATGCGTATGAAACTGAACAAAAAAATACACGAAAAGTATGGTAACTTCTCATATAAGAATAACGATCAGCTGATGAGAGTACAATAAATAATATTCGTATTTCCCAAACAGGTTTTGTTAGATTGTTCAGTTTCATAGGTAGAAAGGTTTCTTAAGTTTTAACAGCGTTTTACGTTCATCATCATCATCATCATTTCAGCCAAAAGACGCCCACTGCTGCACAAAGGCTTTCCCCAAAGATCCCCACAATTGCCGGTCTTGCGCTACCCGCATCCAGCGGCTCCCAGCGTCCGCACAAGATCATCGGTCCATCTTGTAGTGGGTTAGCCCTCGCTGCGTCTTTCCGCTCGTGGTTGCCACTCGAGAACCTTTCTGCCCCAGCGGCCGTCTTTTCATGTTTCACAAAGGAAATAAGACCCGATATAGCGAGGAACACAAAGCACATCCAGAGTTGAAACAGCTACACATGGGTGACATAAACAGTTCACTTCACTGAACGGGAATCAAACCCCAACACGCGAAAGCGTTTGGCTTAACTCCTGCGACACAAGAGCAATCGATTAAAAGTGTCTCGTGTTAGGTTTCACTTTAAAAGAATTCTAACATTCACGAAATGTTTGCACATATTAATAAAAAGATGGTAACGTACACATTGTATACAGCTTTATTTCTATTACAATAAGACAAGTTGCTCAGAATTAAGAGAACAAGATATAGCTAATGTTGGTATAGTGGTTTGACTGCTAAGCTAGAGGTCGAAGGTTCAATCATCACTGTGATAAAAACTGTGTGTGATAAGCACGATTATTTGTTATGTGCTTGGGTGGAATTTATCTATAATACGTATGTATTAGATAGATACTATATTAGAAATATATAAGTATATTTAACAGGTGTCTGGTTGCCATAATACTCAGTCTGCCTAGTTCAGGATAAGCCAGTGTTGCAGTTGTTCCAAGATGTGTATTTATTTATGTAATATACTAATATATTAAGTAATTTTACTTGACTTTAGTAAAACTTCCTGAAAGAAAAGATAATTCATAAAAATTACTGTTTTCCACGATGTCAACTTTTCCTTTAATTTCAACTTTTCTTTATAACAATCTCAAAATATAATAAATACTTTTGGCCACACTATGATTGCTGACAATACAAAATAAAATTAATAACAATAACATATAAACGAATTGATAACCTCCTTCTTTTTGAATTCGGAAAAATATTATATTTCATAGCATAAATATAAATGAAGATAATTATTCGACTGTTAAATTACTAAATTCTAAGGCAGTAATAAATTTTCTCGAATCGAAGATGGTGCAAGAAACTAACTAAATTCGAACTCACACCAATAAACTTTATTTTTTTCCATTAAACAGCCTTCTGACATATGTGCAATATATCCCTCATTTCATTTTCAAAGACTTAAGATTTGTAATTATACACCAAACCCTAAATGAATTCCAATTTAATGAACACAATCTAATTGGTCTCATAGGAGATTGAAAACATAATCTACCTTGTCTCTTACAATTTCCAATTACTTACTTACTTATCGTATGGGCAGTGGTTACCCTAGTGTCAGAGTTGTTCAAGCCGCCCAGTAGGCCTCTGACATGGCTTAACGACTGTTGTCTAATGACTACAACCGGGACCGACAGCTTAACGTGCCCTCCGAAGCACGGAGACGCTCAGATATTAAACCACTTTGGCGGTCACCCATCTATGGACTGACCGCGAGCCTAATTGCTTAACCTCGCTGATCACTTACGGACCGTTGAGAGCATCACGTTCCAATACTAGACTCAAACAGCACCATTTATATTATATATTTTCATTAGAGAACTCGTACACAGTAATATGACTTACATATTTAAAAAAATTACGGTTTTTCCAAAGCATAGAACTGGAAAAGATATGGAGCTGAAATAGTAGTGAAATTTAACAAAATGAAATCTAAGTACTACTAGTAAAAAAAATCCTATTTTAAGTCTCATGATTATGCTCGTCAAAATGCTGTATAATACAATTGTCGTATGTAATTACTACTGATCTGCAGCCTTTGTTCTTTTTGATACATCTCCAAGACGTTCGGCCATCATTAACATAGCACTTGTTATATCGATGACTGTTAAGCAACAACGTTTTGGTGCCCGAACGATTTTCCACAAATCTCAAATCTGAAATAATTAATAAATAATCGATAAAATTAAAGAAAACTAGATAATCTTAATTCAGACAAGGTTTATCCATAATAATAGTACCTATTCTTTGAATTCCGGCCACGAACGGTCAATCTCACTACGCAGGACTTTTTATTTCTAGTGCACTCTCTATTTCTTCACTCTTATAATCTCATAGGCCGGCTATCTGATGCAACATGACCGGGTAGAGATCTGGCGAGGTTCTAAGAGTTTTTGGTGCTTACCAAGTCTGGGATGTGTAATACCGCCAACTTTTAATGCATAGTAGATTAGATAAAGAAATACACACCTGATCCGTATGTTAGTCAGACTTAATATCAAGTCAGGTACAAAGCAAGGGTTCAAAATGCATCAATTCTTTCGTTAGTAGTCAGCCTGCCATATTGAGCTTAATAATAGAAGATATATGTAATAACCCGAGTAATTCAGACTGAATAAGGAGAACCAACTAGGTACTACCTACATAATATAGCCGATAGCGCCATCTGCAGACAAAGGAATTAGAGAAATAGCAACGAAGTATCTACCTAGGACCGCATAATATTATAATGCTATAAGTTTATACATATTTTATTTGCATTATTTCCATTTTAAAATGAATGATTATGCTCTCCAAAGTCCTGTATAATACAATTGTCAAATGTAACAACTACTGCTCTGCATCCTCTGTTCTTTCTGGAACATCTCCATGAAACTCTGCCAGCTTTGTCATAGTTCTTATTATAGCGGTTATTATTAAATATCAAAGTTCTAGTTCCGGATCGGTTTTGTATGTAGTGCAGATCTAAAATAAATGAATAAAAAAACATGTAACATTACTAGTTTTTATGAATATGGTCGATAATCGATAACATCAGTAACATTTTAAATGCAATGGTTATTATTTTCGGATGTTTGTTACTCGATCACACAGAAATTGGACTAAATTTGACAAACATATTATAACATAATAGGTTTCTAAACAACCTAACCATTGATGGTAGCTATGCAGTTTCATATACCTAGTATTGGACAAAATTTCGCTAAACACCACTCATGCATTTCCACGCCAGAAACCGCCTGGACCCAATGTTCGATTAACCACTAACGTCCTCCATGACCTTCAATTTGCATTCGTAATAAAATGCTTTCTCCAATTCAATTCGTCCTGTCTTTTTGCGTAATAACCCACCAAAGAGCTAGAGGATCATAGCAAAAGCATCTTCTCATCTACTTCCACAACTTCGTTCTGTAGGCAATGTCATACAAATAAGTCACAATGTCAAAAACTTAGGCATATTATTTGACAACTGCCTTTCCGGGGGCCTATTTAATATTGTAAACTTGTAACGCCAATTGAAGAATTTAGCGATGTATATTGTATTCTTGTTTCCTGTGCTACTTTTGGTGTACAACAATGACTTATTTTAACGCAGAGCGGCAGTTGCACAAAACAACCGATATCCACATCAGTCACAACACAGAGTCGAAGTTTGAGTCCCAAAATTGGGTGCCCTCGGGGGCAAGTAGTTCTACCTATAATACTTGACGGCTCGAGTGAACGCTCGCTTCTGCTGTCAGATGAAGCAGCAGAAAGATTTCACGAGCTTATAGTTATAAGTTCGTGTTAAAATAAAGATACACAGAAAAATATTGCCTTATGTAAAACAGAATACTCAACAAGTTATATTATTATTTTTCTTTATTAATGATTATGAGCAGTAGTTTGTACTACATCATCCATATAGGTGACGACTGTAGCCCTGCATTTCTTGTTCCTCTTAATACATCTCCAGTACATCCTGCCGGCATTCTCATGACTCTTATTATACTGGTAGTTGTTCAACCATAGATTTGTATTCCCGTGACGATTCTTGAATGTGTATGATGCTGTAACTTAAAAAAAATCTCATGAACGAATGCTCCAACCAGGCATAAACAAGAGCAGTACGAAACATCAGTGCTGGCGATACTCCTTTTTACACGACCAAATTGATTTAAATGTCGAATCTATTTTTATTTATAACTCGTCTGATAAAGACTTTGATTTTGCTTTAGTATTACACGCGAAAACTAAATTAACAAAAGGAAATATTCCTTTGCCTGTCCTTTTGATAAGAAATACGTTTCATTTAAGTACAATGCCTGCATTACGAAAATTAATCCATGTGCCGCGGGGTATTTTACAAACATAATTGACGGTCACAAAGTACATGCAGACTCAACCACAAAATAGTTGTACCTACTGTGTGGGAATCGAACCCGTGACACGAAAAAATAATAAGAAATATATCTTTTAATGTATTGACTGCATTTAATGCCTTATTGGACGATTCGCACGAATATAACTCACACGAAACGTGCGAGTCGACTCTGTTCAATTTTTTTTTTTTTCTGTAGGCGATTCGCACGAAGTTAGTTTATTGGTGTGCGAATCGACACCTCCAAAAATATATAGTAGGCTATTGGCACACATTTTATTTTAAGGAATAAAAAAATGTAAGTACAGTCGTACACAGCCGTCACTGATATAAAACTAAAAAACAATCCATGTTTCAATAAAAAATATTTGCTTGAAAGTAAGTAAGATTTGCATTAAATAAGTAATAATTATCACTTAAAAGGTGGCATATCTACATGCTTACTAATACAAAACAATAAGAGCAAGACAGCAATATTTGCCTATTATAGGAAAAAATGAAAGAGAAAGCATTATATTCCATCACGCTCAATCGAGTAAATCTATTTTTATCCACTATTTTTGGTACGTTTTTTATTTTTTACTTACGGTTGGTGACACTTATTTATTACTCTATGATCGATATTATCTCATTTTTATCCTCAAATCAGGTCATAGTGAGTTTAGAGGATGTTATGTAATTAGTCTTAATTTTAAAACAGTTATTTATTTTTGATTATTTTCTATTTTTGTTTGTTTTTCCTTCGTATTAAAACATATTTTACCCTTATTACTTCTGTACTCAAGTAAATTACACTTGACTACAGAAGTAATAAGGGTAAAATATGTTATAATATCTCAACTGTATTTCATAAAAACAAATTTGTGTGCCAATAGCCTACTACATATTTTTGGAGGAGTCGATTCGCACACCAATAAATTAACTTCGTGCGAATCGCCTACAGAAAAAATAATATTATTGAGAAGAGTCGATTCGCACGTTTCGTGCGAGTTCAATCCGTGCGAATAGTCCAATAAGCCCATTTAATGCTACCTGATGCTTTATTCATTTTTTCGAGTCATGTTCAAGCTACCTATTAAGCCTCTGACGTGGCTTAACGCCTGTTGTCTAATGACTACAACTGGGATAGACAGCTTAGAGCATATTTAAACACCGTAAGCATGGAAAATGATGGTAATATTGTGTCATAAACAAAAATTTTAATCATTTTGGCGGTCAACCATATTAGGACTGACCGCGCGTCTAGGTGGTTAACCTTGCTAATCACCATTACCGGAGGGCACCTGTCCCTGAGCAAAGCGTAGTCAAACTCAGGGGGGAAGAATTAGATTTATATTTGCCTGTTCAATATGCTTTCCCATATTCATAACAACGGAATTAAACTGCATGACGTCATCGTCGGCCTTAGATGCAAGTGTGGTCAGCCAGAACACTATAGAACCTAACAACAGTTTCAATAACAGGCCAGTTATCATCCCTACTACATCTGGCTTTAAAAAGTAGAAGTAGACAGTATCTTGTCAAACACCCGATATCTATATTACATTAGGTTCCATCAGATTGGAGCCGCATTCATCGTAAATCATCTTTTAGTTACAATTTAAACAAAACTCAAATGTGAGTATAATTTTAAAACACAAACTTTGTTGAAAAGATTTATTTTATGTTTCCTACCGTTGACACCAATTATAGAATATTTTTATAAATCATATTTAACTACTTTATTGAGTATAAATACACTTTAGTAAAACATAACATTTAATTTTCATCATCATCATTTTAATTACTTAAAAAAGGAAGACTACATTCAGTTTTGTACACAGACACATACATATATGTATATATATACATATATTAGACATTTCTTGTTATTGAGATTTAACTGCAATTATAATTATGGTATTTATATTAAAATGATAGCATTTAATTGTAAAAAAATACAACAAATTCCGTCGTTTTTTTTTTCATATAATAGGTCTTTACCTATGAAATTGCCGTTTTGTATGAAAAAATTTAAACGAATTTTTTTCATGAATTTTTTTATTTTATATTAATCGAAGTAATCACCCATGCAATCAATGCATCTTTGCCATCGCAGTGGCAGTTTATTGATGCCCTTCTTAAAGAAATCAGCTGGACGGGAGGCAACAAATTCTTCAAAGGCATTTTGTACTGCCTCTCGGGTATTGAATTTTTTTCCCGCCAAGAAGTTATCCAAATTCTGGAAAAAGTAGTAGTCTGTAGGCGCAAGGTCTGGTGAGTAGGGCGGATGACGGAGAGCTTCCAACCCCAGTTCTTGCAACTTGGAGACCGTCTGCTGTGCAGTATGAGGTCGCGCGTTGTCGTGCAGGAGCAGCGGAGACGAGCGATTGACCAATGCTGGTTGGAGATGCGCCAGCTTCTCCATCATTGTGCTCAGTTCTTCACAGTACACATCTGCAGTAATGCTCACCCCGTTTGGTAAGAAGCTGTGATGAATCACACCGGCGCTAGACCACCAAACAGTGACCATCACTTTTCTAGGGGTAAGTTTTCGTTTAGGGCATTGTTTAGGTGCTGAACCAGGATCCAACCAACTTGCTGAGCACTTGCGGTTATCAAACAGAATCCAGTTTTCATCGCAGGTAACAATGCGGTTCAAAATTCCTTCATTTGTGTGTCTGTTGAGCAGTGCAAGGCACGTCTCGACGCGTACTTCGCGCTGGCGATCATTGAGTTCGTGGGGCACCCATTTGTCAAGCTTTTTTACCTTGCCAATTTGACGCAAATGGACCAATATTGTTTTGACGCTAACGTCGAAAGCTGCTGCTAATTCAGCCGTAGATTGTGTATCATCAGCTTCCACAACCGCCTTTAATTCGTCATTGTCGACCAAAGTCTTCGGACGACCGCGAGGTTCATTTTTCAGGTCGAAATTTCCAGAACGGAAGCGAGCAAACCAATAACAGGTGGTGCGTTGGTTTGTAGTGTTAGCTCCGTAAACGTCGTTGATGTTGCGTGCCGCTTGTGCCGCGTTGCTGCCACGACGGTACTCATATTCCATAATTACTCGAATTTTTAACGTATCCATGATGACGAAAAAGATTGAAATGCGATGAAAATGTAACACTAATCAATAAAGAAATGACTACTTTTGGAAAAAAGAATCCATGTTTTTAAAATAAAATTAATTTGAAATTAGAATTCTTAGCCAAACAAAAATTATTTTGATTTGAAATGGCCAGTACTGCAGAACGGCAATTTCATAGGTAAAGACCTATATATGCAAACATTTATAGATGTTGACACCTCTACTGGACCTCTGGTTATATCGGCGACGTGATTTTGACCAATCCGGACGTTGGGTATAACATTTTTTTTTTACATTTATGTTCTATATTAATATTTTAGTTGGAATAATACTAAGTTAAAAATTAAACCTATTTTCAAAAATGAGTATTCTATTTCATGGTTATCACTAATAAATCATACGGCTTAAGACCTAAACATGAAGAATTACCAATCCAATCTAATATTGATTATTTTTTAGATTAGCCTCCTCTCCTGACTGGAGTCAAAATTTGTAATTTAAATCTTAATTAAAACGTAAAGCACTACTACCATAAATAAATTGATTAAAAAAATAATAGATATTCCCAAGTTACCTTAATAAAGTTTATCACATAACACTTATTTAAATTAAGTAAAGTTAAAATATCAAACAAGATAACAAATATAATCTAAGCTTATTTTAAGAATACATATGACAATCTTAATATTCAGCGCTTAACAACTAAGTTTAGGAAATAACTAATTTTAATACTCAATTATAGGCTGTCAATTTGGCCTTAACTTTAAGAGTGCAAAATATATTAGAAACTCAATTTTGACAGTGACAATAATTAATTTAAATAACGCCAGGATAGCATAAGGTTCACTTTCAATTGGGGAAATTTGTCAGATTGGGGTAGCTTGATGTGCTGGCGTCAGTACATATATCGGGTACCTACAATTCCGTGTCAAGAACTGATTCGATATACAAGTATAAAGTAAAATTATATAAAAAATATATAAGCTTAAAGACTCAACAACATTATTTACGATTCACAACATATATTGTCAAACATTGAAGTAAAACCATACACGATTACATTATATTAGTAAAGACTAGAGATATATTAGTACTAGTTAGACTTAATTCATTAAAAATGTAATCTCGAGCAATAGATGTAGTAATATGGTGAAAGCTGCAACGTATTACTTAGGAAAATTAATATTATGACTAAAAGTTGGATTTACTCCAAACATTTTCACTATATTAACTCCTCGCGTCAGTTTTAGGAGTATTTTAAGATCTAGTAATTTGTTTTTATTACTACGCCCGCACTAGGGAATTTAATCCCTGTGTCGAGGGTTACTTTACAAACATAAACATAAATAGACGGACACAAATTACATCCAGACACAGAACAACTATTTATGGGTCACACGAATAGTTTCCCGGCGCGGTACTCGAACCCGCGACACGAAGCGGCGAGGCGACTGTCTTAGCCGCTGCGCCACACTTTATAAAGAAATTGCCTTCCTCTACATCTGAATTCGTGACTTAATAATATATTTGTACTCACGTGTCGTAGCCAATCTGTGTTATAGAAAACCAAACCAATGCCTCAAACAAATAAGGTAAAAATTTCCCTTATTCGTTTAAACCACATGATTATGTTCAGTATACTGGACGACATTGTTCATAAAAGTGACCACATTTCCTCGACAGCCAGTGTTCCTCTTCACACATCGCCATTTGATTTTTCCATCTTTTTCGATACTTCGGTTAAACTGCTGGTTGCCAAAGTAGAGGTTCATGTTCCCATATCGATTTCTTGCAAAGTACATCAGTGATTGTAGGAGGGAGAGATCTAAAACAAAATGGTATTTTATTTAAGCACTGTTCCATTTATAATGCAGTTTTTTATATTTAAGGAAATGGACTCACTTAACGTCATAGTACTTAAGAGTTTCCGATAGACATACGTAAAGGTGTTCGATGCATTTTGGCACCTACATATATTAAATGCATTTATCTAAATTTGGGTAAGAGAAAACTTTTAACAAAAATCTTTATAAATATTTACGACACAATCATATTAATTGGCGTATGGCGTAAAAACACTATCCAAGAAAAAAATCATTTGTATAACATACATTTTGTCTAATAATTTGTTTCGACGTCAAATATTTTTGTATACATTTAATATTTTTCATAAAGGCTGCATTTCCATAGCGTTTTATATAATAATACTAATTGTCTGTTTGTAATATTGAAATAACCGGTTTTTACTACATAAATATGAATATATATATACGGTACATACACCAAAATAACATTTTTTACAATTTTTGTCTGTCTGTCTGTCTGTTTGTCACAGCTAATCTCTGAAATGGCTGGACCGATTTTGACGGGACTTTTATTGGCAGGTAGCTGATGTAATAAGGAGTAACTTAGGCTACTTTTATTTTAGAACAAGTCATTTATTTTACTTAAAAAAAAAACTAATTAACACGCGGACGAAGTCGCGGGCACAGCTAGTATATAATATATAAAAAAGTTAAATAAGTCGCTTGTAAAGAATATGCTTGAAATTATAAAAACAACTACTCATTATCATTACTTTTAATATGTTCCAATAAATATTTATAGCACTCTATTATATAAATTTTATGTTTTAGGAATATATATTGCTTAATATCACATAGTAAGCACCACATTTAAATCACATCGCGTCATATAAAGTATTAACTATATTAAATAAACTAAAAACTACTTTAATACATTTACATAAATACGGAATATAATTTAAATAAGTAATCTAAAATCAACTATTAACCTTTTTGAGTTTGATTTAGATGCCAACTTTTAATTAAAAACTACAACGTAAATCAGGTTAAACCCAAGTTGTTTCAACATAAATACATACAGATAAATAAAATACGATTATGCAAGCATGTTATACAGATCTATTCAGTGCATTTCAATGTGTTAATTTGTGCTTTCAGTGTTAACAAATAATACTGCTAATATGTGTTTTTTTTATTTTCAGACCATCAAAAGCCGGGCCTCGTAAATAACTAATGCCAATGGTTACGACCATGCTTACAGGATGCAATAAATTTCTTTACAGGCATCTTTTGTGATGAACTTGACAATAGCAGTACTTATCTATATGTTATGCAGATTTTTTTATAAGACAACGCCCGCACTTGGGAATCTAATCCATGTGTTGCGGGGCACTTAATAATATTTAATAGACGAACACAAATTACACCCAGACTCAAAACAACTTTTTATGGGTCACAAATAGTTGGCCGTAGGCGCGGGACTAGAACCCGCGACACAAAGCGGCGAGGCGACTGTCTTTAGCCACACGTGCAGTCGAAAAAAATATTTTTTTAGGTCAATGGAAAAAGGTGAAATGGCGAAAGAAGATTCTTTGCCTTTAATGCAATCATCATTGTTACTACACTTACAAACAAATATTGGGAGGCGAAACATAGATATTTGTGTGCATAATGCAAAAATCCTATGTCAAGTATACAAACTCTGTATTATTACAACAAAGTACTCTTGAACACTGGTTAGTATTTCCTTGTGAAATACTAACCAGTAAGTATTCGTACCTGCTTGATTTCAAGTCCTCTGGGAACCCCTGTAACAGTTAATTTCATAATGGTATCACAAAACCAAAAGCTATATTAAGCTAGTAAATGTATAGTCCATCTAATGAAAACATTACATGGTATTTATAGTATAAAATATAAGTACTAATAAACTGCTTGTACTGGTTGGATGCAAATAATACTTTACGCGGATCACATTCCATACATTACTGTTTGACAATGGCGGAGTGCCATACTATATGTGCACTTCGTAAGTATAAGAAATATCTAAGTTTAATGATGCTAATGGATAATGGGGTCGTAGGCTCCAATCTCAGGTCGGACCAAAATTTTACTGTGATTTTTCTGGCATGAAAACAGCTAGAACCAGCCTGGAATTTGAAAGTCCACGCCTCGAGAGCACGTAAAGCTGTCAGTCCTACGTGTAATTTCTGATAGCTGTCTCTCGGATTATGAGAATAAGAAAACAGAGAGTGCACTTGTTTTTCTGCAAACACTGCTGCACTATACTACGAGTATGTTCTACGTAGTTAGCTACGACAATAAGCTACGAACGTAGTAACCGAAATTCGACCAGAACCACTGTTATTAAGGTAGGTACTAATGATTGTGAAAATTCTTAAACTGTAATATCTCGTTCTTCGTTGTAATGACTGACGCTTTGCATCCTTTGTATTTCTCTTCACATCTCCAGAATAGTTTTTCCTTCAGCTGACGAAACTTTTTATATCGGGTTTCGCCCAATACTAGTAAATGTTGACGACCTGATGTCACGAAGTAGTGTAGCTTGTCTGAAATGTAACAAGATAGATGAATGTTTAGAATACATATAACTCTGTCATGTTATGTTGTTCCGTGATGTGTCCTGTCTGTCCCCTAGAAGACCGTCGCGTGTCGTCCGATATATCATATCTCGCTGATACAGATTCCTCATACATTTACTTGCTTAGAGTATTCTAATTGGCACTCACAGCCAGATGACCTCATCGGTGCGTCATTGATCATCGAGATGATCATCGAGGACCGCCAAAGTGGTTTAATTCCTGAGCGTCTTCTGATTCGGACGGAACGTTAAGCTGTTGGTCCCGATTTTAGCCCTTAGGCAATGTGGTTTCAGAGGCCCACTGGGCGGCTTGAACAACCCTGACGCTATGGTAACTAATGCCCATACGGTAAGTAAGTATTTCTATGAAAACTATTTTTTTTAAAGCCACATTGTATAGCAGAGCTGCTTTGTAAATGATAAAAATGCGTAGAATTGAGCTTTAAATCTAGGTATTAAAATAAAAGTATATAAAGTTAAGTTTATGTTTTAATAAAATGGATTTGTCGGAGTAGCTGCCACACATTAAGGATAGCCCGAACTATTGAAGATTCAAAACAATTATTGGAAATTATATTTGAATAAAAATAAATAAATAAGATCATGAAGATCAATAATTAACAGGTGTACAACATGTTATATAAATAGTCTGCGATTTTCAAGGAAGTCTATCAAAGCATAACCCAGATACCTATTACGAACACCTGGAGCTCTACAGCTTGTCTACTACCTAATATAAAGCTCACTTATGGTACATAAACCGGAAGAAGAATATAAAGTCAGTAAATGAAGCAAAAGGGGTGACAAATGGAAATCCGTTCTCTCTGCCTAGCCCTCTGGGAAACAGTAGTGAGTCTATGCATGTATTTATGGTACATAAACCAGATATTACTAATTCTACAAGCTCTACTCTAGCTTGTCTGCTGGACCTTACAAAGTTTTGTAGTAAGTAGTGGATTAAGAAATGTGGATGTAGTGACCAAAAACTATCCTCAAGTTAGCTCACTTATCCTACTTTCTATTAATATTAGAAATGGTAAAGATTGTTAGTATGGATGTATGGATGTTTGTTACTCTTCCACGCAAAACCTACCGAAAAGATTACGATGAAACTTTGTGGTAATATAGCTTATATTTCGGAATAACACATTTATAAAGTTTAGCACGAGGCAAGCTAGTGTTGTATATCTCAGTAATTGAGCACACCACAAGCTCTTCTCTAGCTTGTCCACTGTGCGTTGCAAGTCCAAGACAATATCTGTATAAGATATTTAGATACCAGATCACTGTAGGTCGTCACTTAGCGGGAGTACAATAAAACAAGTCCGTTCGACACCAAGGTTTTAATATACGAGAGAGCGGCGAATAAACCTATCTCCATCGGTAGTTTAACAAAATAATAACCTACAAAATGCAAATTCACAAAAAAACATGTTTTTGCCTATTTCACACATAATCTGATATTATTTATACATTGTTGAAATTAAATGTATTATCGCGTATTTCAAAAATGGATGTTCTGAAAGTTGTTCAAATATATCGATTTGAACAATATCGGAAGATTCAGTGACTTAAGTAGCCTACCCTATTTACCATACACGTTGTCCATAGACGTATATACCATTTTAATATAATATACTAGATACAATTATGTTATAAGTAAAATTTACGCTACACAAATGCACACATAACAATATAATAATTTGATACATTTTAGTTAATAAATTACGTATCGATCGTTGTTTCATGTAAGTTTCAATTCGCTATAATATTGCTAACTACTATGTACTACGGTACCAAAAACTTATTTCGTACCTAAGCCTTAAGTAATCCTACAAGTGTGCTTCAGTAAAAATAAATTATTTTAATAGACATATGGCTATACTACAATTTGTACTATAGTCGATATACCTATAAAGAACATGGATGCGGTGCTGTAAACTGCGAGGTCATTTATATATTTCTTTAGTTATTATGCAATATGACGCAAACACAAAAACGAAATGCAAACTTTACATATGTTTTGGACTTGCATTTAAAAACTATCAACATCACAATCCGTAAAAAAGATTTATTTGTTTATCTTAACTCGCAATAAAATTGAAATGGTTGTACATTTTACTAGTAAAGTGGTCATTGCTCCTTCTTTTGCAGATCCGGGTTACAATTTGACAGCTGTCAATTTACAATATTGATGTACAGACACTAGCACATCAAGCTATCCAAATCCGTCAAATTTCCCCAATAGAAGGTGAACCTTATGCTTATGTGGTAAAGTTAAAATCTATAAAAGAAATTTGACAGATCGGGGCAGCTCGATGTGCTGGCGTCTGTACCTACACAATTTCTAATCAAACGCAATGGCCGACTGTTAACATAAGGCAATTCTTACACGCGACTGAGAGTTATTCTGAAATTATACTACGGTTAAAGTGATTTACATTAAAACATTGTACAGACATTAGATTAAATTTCAATGGCAATAGAAATATACTATTTTGGCATTATTTTGTAAAATCGGGTCTCATTACGAAATTAATAAGCACTAACCACGTTATTTTAAATTTACATTCGTCTTAATTACAAGAAAACACGGGAGTGCTTTAGACCACACGACTGAAGCATGAGAGAAAGCAAATATGTGCTCCCACCTCTCACACTTGCCCGTACAGTAATATACAAAACGTAACCCCCTCTCTTTCTATCTTCACTAACTAATATCTGCCTCTCAACTTCCATTCACCTCGCTCAATCACACTTGTCGTAACGCTCTCGTCACGCATTCAGCAGCTTATTCCCCAAGACAAGCTTTCGTAAAGAAGATATACTTTAATAATTTAGGAATGGTTGTGTTGATCTTTCCTCCTAACAATGTCCCGGTCCATTGTCACCATGCTGGCTTTGCATCCCAGTAGCTTACGTTTCGCACATCTCCACTCCACCCTGACTCCACGTTGTCTCTTCTTATGGTACTTATGGTCATTGACCATGAGAAAACACCCTCGCTTAGTCTTCACCACGAATTCGGAATATGCTGTGAAATTTGATTATTTTATTAAAAGTCCTTCAATAGTGCTCCCATAACCTCAATAATAAATTTACGTACGAAAAGGATGTAGGTATAAAATATAACAAAAAACCGAAACTAAATATTGTTTTAATTACGTAGTAATATTCCATTAGTACGTAGTAATATTATACATACATATGCCATTTACCATTACTATAAACTTTAGTATTATTATATCTAAATATATTTATTTAAATATGTTTATATTTATTTATGTTTTTATACTTTTCTACTACTTCATTTGATTTCTACTACTATTTTAAATAATTACAGCTCCTATCAATGCAAAAGTTGTTGGAAAGAAATCGCTTAATGCGATAAGACGGCCCATTGTTCATAATTCTGTTTATTACAATGTGTGTACAATATAGAGATGTAAGTAAATAAATATTCTATTCCATTCTACGTATTCAACATTATTGTTAAATATATATTATTTACACATGTGGACGGAAATTTAAAAAATCTAATTAATTTTTCACGTAATTGATACAACTTACTATAAAATGCAGATAAAGTAATTAATTGTGCGATGCGATAACACTATCAGTTTTTACTTCTGTGCAATGAAATCTAATCATAATTTTTAAATCTATTAAATAAAATTTCAGACGTCTAGTATCTACTGCTAAACATTATTCATACATTAAAATATAAAAAATTCGTTCATAACTTACTAATATTTTCATTACTCACTACTACGACGGCCATTTGCAGCCGGTGGGCCTAGTTGGTAAATGCTTACCTTTCATGCCACAGGTCGTGGGTTCGAGTCCCAACTAGGACAGATATTAGTGTACATGAACACGTCTGTTTATCTTGATTATATTTTATTTTACTTTTCTTGTTTTACCTTGTTTATGAGTCTGGGTGTAATTATCTATATAAGTATGTATTTACACAAAAGAAAAGTAGTATTTATAATATATAAGTTATCTGGTATCCATAATACTAGGCTCTGCTTAGTTTAAGATTAAATGACCGTGTGTGAATAATGTCCCAGAATAAAAACCAAACCAACGCAAAAGAACAAAACCGATCACAAATTACCTATTTTTGCTTGGAACCAAAACAGTGCTGAAATTTATATGAAATCTCATGTTTACACAGATTTTCATTTACCTATGTTCTGTTTTTTATTTTAGAATTAGTTATAAATTTACCACAGAAGTTTCATGTTATTTAATTTTATTATGTTTATACAAAATGTAACTGTGTAACTCGCCAAACTCGATTGTTTATAACTTAATGGGAGTCACCATTAGGTTTAATATAAAATATATGCATTAAATCAAAAAAATACTGCCTGAAGATTAAAATCGGACGGATAAAACAAATTAGATAAAAAAATGGGGCGTATTTTGTACCATTGTAAAACTTTGATACTTCATATTTGGCAAGAAAAGTTAAAATAAATAAAATAGAAAGCGACAGCAATATAAATTCAACTCCAAGAAACTATAAAAATTGTTGCGAATAAAATTGTTGATAATTTTTTACCGCTAAAGTCACGGAATAAATATTTAAAAGCATATGCATAAACAAAATATGTCTACATGTGTTTATATTTGAGAACTGTTTATAAATAAATAATTATAAATAATTATCCACTGACATTACATCTCCTAAGTACATAATCAGCTTCATTTATGCAAAGGAAAAATAAATTGGCCGCCTAATGATTATGCTCATCATAAGCTCGCACAATGACGTCATCAATAGTCATAATATTGGCCTTACAACCCACGTTTCTTCTCTTACTGCATCTCCACTCCAGTTTAAACCCAGTCTGTCTCTCATTCCTGTACTTATTTCCATTTATTATGAGTATACGGCGACCACTTCTAGATACATAAAAACTCGCTGAAATAAACCATATCATTTAAATACTTAATTTAATTCTACCCTCTTCAACGTGATAATTACACTATATACAGGAAAAAACTATACATAGGATAATAGGAAAAATCATCAATAAAAATCTAACTAGCTTTCACCAAATATTTATTTGGGATCATATAGATAGATTTCTTAAATAAAAATTAAGAAAATCATTTTACTGCACACATTTAAGACACAGTAGTATGACAATGGCGTCAGTTACATATTGACCGTTCGCCAGTTAAGAAATTATATTAACGAATATTTTTTTCAGCTTCACTTATTTAAACAATAAAGTATCCGGATTTAAATTATATCTATTATATTTTGTAAATTTCTAACAAACAAATAATTACATAGTGGCGTGGAAGTTTGTTTATATGAAGAATAACACATTTTAAGACCTTTAAAATTAAGAGGTGCTAATGTTGTACATTGAGAAGTAATAATAATTAATAATAAATCCTTTATTTTCGAATGACCATGCCTAATTTTTGGTTAGTAATAAATAAGAACAAAAACGAATCAGTAGTAAAATATGTTCAAAACCAAAATAACATTTTAATTACTTCATCACCTTCATCATCACCGCTGCACAACTCCTTGCTGAGTTGCACAGCAGCGATTAACATAATCGCAGGCCAGCCTGTCTGCAACCATGGCCAGTATAGTTACAAATACCTTACTAAGTAACGACTATTGTAGTACATATTGCAGTAGAACACATATGCAGTACAATACAAAGTATAAAATTAAATATATCTTGAAAATAAAGACTAGAAGTTATTAATTAACATGATACCACATCCTCATGGGTCAACATATAATAATTTTAAGACGCAAACATATGATACATATTACGCCCTCACAATTATTTAAGTAATTTCACAAACCGATTTCAAATCGGTCTTTTAGATACAACTTCTTAATATCAACTAAGAAGTACATACTGGGGCTCTACCGGCTAAGTCGCCGAACATCGATTTCTTAAATGGCGTTCAAATAAAAAAGGTTAAAAATGACTTAATCAATCTTTAAATCGGCTTCAACGTTGACAATCGATTCCGGAACATTTATGACGTCACATGTGCTCATGGAAGCCGATTTAAAGATTGATTAAGTCATTTTTAATCTTTATTTATTTGAACTCCATTTAAGAAAACGATGTTCGGCGACTTAGCCGGTAGAGCCCCAGACTAGCTTAATAGAATTTTTGAGGCACTTCCATCTCACAACTTAGTATATATACAAGGTTAAAATAGTATTTACACTGCCACAGATATCTTTGGTTTTTCTGTTCGGACTTGGTGGATCCCATTTCATAAGATTTTTTTCTATTATAAGTCATAGAAACAAAGTAAAATCAGACTTATCTCTCATCATTATCAGACTTCACAATGAACTGTGGACATCACAAATAGTTAACCGGAATGGGGATCGTGCCAATGATCAACACAATAAATGTGGAGATAGTAGAGATACGGCCCTTTTACTCACATCTTTTATACCACCAAATAAGCAAACTAGTATATATTATGTTGGTGAAAGGTACCTATGGACCCTTCTAGTGTCGGAGGCAGCACTGTGCAATGCTCACTTATACTTCCGTCCCGATAAACTCTGGAAATCTTACTCACGCACAGAAAAATAACATAAAGTACATTGTTTGATCCCTGAACTATCATCAAATATGCTTAACTCTACAACAGCCTCTATTCATAATACTCATGGTTATGTGTGTCGTTACATCTAGTGATATTGTCATTGACTGTAACAATATTAGCCTTGCAGTTAAGATATTGCCTTCTGTTGCATCGCCATTCTATTTTTACGCCGACCTGCCTTGTTTTTAAAAACTTATATTTGTTCAGCAGTAGCATTCGATTGTTACGGTTGTTTGTCAAAAATAGGGCTGTAAAAAACCATAACCATTTAATATCAATTTTGGACTTTTATAACATAAAGTTTATAGTTATCCTATGCTGTTCATGGGAACGACGGACTACTTACCCTGACTTTTATAATTTTACAATTATGACACAACATAGGTACCTCAACTATAAAATCAATCTTCCTTTATTTAAGACCTGCTGTGCCACGTTTTACCCGCGTTAAACTTTAAAAAAAATTAGGATTCTATTCTAATTCGATTCTAACGGGAAAAAATAATGATGGAGCTAGTAAGCAACATTCATTAATGTAAGTAAAGATAAACCTTAACATTGTCATAAATTATTATGTCAACCATAAAAACCTAAATCTAAAGAATTTTTAATAGGATTTAATACTAGTCTTTAAAAATAATTGAAAAAAACAACAATACTTGAGCAATTTTGTTTTTTTTATAACATTAAAATTAAAGTTTTTCTTTGTCTCATAAGTAGTTGGCTTATCCCTTTGGCGGATCCCGTGACAGATGAGCAGCATCAATTGGCGAGTAATAGAAGCGACTAACCTAATCGACCTTACTTACTGAACCTGCCCCATCCTTGGTGTTAAAATGTATAATAAGTAACAAATTTTAGTTTCTTATGCAACATCTTACAGGAATCCTGAGTATAAAGCCTAAATAGATTTTGAACGTATAATAGAAAAGAACACGATTAAAACTCACTAAGGCTATTTCAGGTACACGAATTTCAAATAAGTGCAAAGTGCAAACCCGATTGAATAAAACGTTAGGCTGTTTTCAGAGTCGCGCCGGCGAGCGGCGCCGTCCAAACGCGCGCGCTTACAATTACACTAGATAGTAGTTGCGTTTCATAGTCACGCAGTTCAAGCGCGCCGCGTGTGAGACGCGCGCCGTCGGCCAGCGCTGCCCGAGCTCCTCTACTGGCAGCTAGGGTTTCAGAGTGACGCGTCTCGCACGTGGCTGTTGAGACGCGCTGGCCGCCGGCGCGTGCCGCGCGCGTCTTTCTGAAATCAGCCTTAATATGACATAATGAATAAATGAATCTATTTTCGCAAACTACACTAATATATATAAAACTTGAGAAACTTTTGTGATTTCGACCAAGATTTTACACCTCATAAAGTTATTTTATTTAATTCATCATGCGTGTTTAATATATTCTTGCCTTCTACATCGCAGGTCGTGGGTTCGATTCCCACCAAGAACAGATATTTTTGTCCATGAACATGTCCTGAGTTAAGGTGTAATTATCAATCTAACTATGTATTAACAAAAAAAGTAGTACATACAGTATATCTGTTATCCGGTCTACATAGTACAAGCTCTGCTTAGTTTGGGATTGGGATCAGATGGGCGTGTGTGAATAATGTCCCAGGATATTATTATTATATATTTATATTATTATATAAACCGTAAGACTAGTTGGATCCTCCCCAATGAAATTCTTTCCAGCATTTGGAGGATATGCCATAATCGCCACGCTTAGCGAGTTCAGGTAGGTGCTTATTTTCGTCGCAGCTGCCAATTTTCCGGTAGATATTCCCTCGAGACGACCTCTATGTTCTCCACGAGACGACCACATAGCATTTTTTATTAATTTATGACAACAGATTTCCCATTCGATTTTTATTTTAAAATCTCACAAGCACTAGTATCGTGGTTATGAATATCGACACATCGTACAATTTCATCGCCTATAGTAATAATGTTCGCTTTACAACCGAGGAACGTTCTTCTGCTACATCTCCATTCGATTCTTGTGCCCGTTTGCCTCGTTTTCAAAAACTTATTGTTATTGTAAACCATTGTGCGATTGCCACGTACATTTGTAATAAAGTAAAATTCTGAAAAAGTAATAAATTTATTTTAAATACTTTATATTAGGCCAAATTATACTAGGAAGTAGGATAACGTAATATACCATGTGTTCTACTAGTAATATATCGTGAAACTGGTTGCCATGTTTGCGTATACGGTCCCACAACTCGATGTTAAGGATGTGCGGAAACATTTTTCATCAGTCTTTAGTAAAACATATCCACACCACCGCAGCTCTCATGGAATATAGTTTCACCTCGCAGTTTGGGAGGTCAGTATTCTTAAAACGTCGTTTAGAAGTTTCTAGGACATTTTAACTGCTTCACCGGACAGTAACGGCAAGGCAAGCGGTCAAGCAATCTAGAAAAATCACCCTAAACTAAGTACCCTAACCTAACCGCATGTTGGCATGGGTGGTAGATGCTTACCTTTCACGCTGCAGGTCGTGGGTTCGATTCGCACCCAGGACAGATATTTGTGTACATGAACATGTCTGTTTGTCCAGAGTCTGGGCGTAATTATCTATAAAAGTATGTATTTACAGAAGAAAAAGTAATAGGTATATGTAGTATATCAGTTATCTTGTTTGCATAATACTATCCTTAAATATATATATATATATATATAGTGTACTAGCTCTCGCAGGATATTATTATTATATTGTTTACTCGCACCAGAGGGCCCCTACTATTGGGGGTTAGAGTCCAGACGGTAGGACATCTGCCAATCAATTTTTTATAAAATTTCTATGATAGGTAGATAGGCTGCTGAACTACACGGAAGGACAGACAAATATAGAGCGACAGATTAAGAAACAATAAAAGGTTGGAAAAATAAAGTCTTAAAATACTGAATTTGTGCTTGATTTACAATTTATTTTCTGAAATAAATAGGTAAAGACTTTAGCATCACATATACATACTTACTTTGTTTTGAAATACTGACCATAATTACTACTTTACATACAACAACGTCGTCAAACTTTGTATATAATTTATAAATATATTACAATATTTCATCCCATGTTACACAATAATGTATTCAAGAAGTCACTTCTAACTTCAGATGTATTTTTAATATACTTTTTAGCATCATATATGATGCGAATTAAATACAACATCATCCAAAAAAAAACATCAATATCTTATAGGAAATTAAAAATAAAATTGTAAGTTTTACATAATTTCTGTTTTGGTTTGTAATAGGGGCGAGAATAAAGTAGATAGTCAGAATTTAGTGCAAAACAAGATATTGCATAATTTCTGATACGTTAGTTGAAACCTTCACTGATTTATATATGATTTAAATTAACGTATCTACAAGATTTTTTGTATATTAACACGATGGGAATATATATAATCCATATGCAACCAAGCTCCTCGTTTCATCGATTATTGTAATTAACAAAAAAAAATATTATAACAAGATATTTTACATAACTTCTGTTGACAAAAACACAACCAACTGCAAATTTTATATTTCACAACCGGATTACACAAAAATAAAAAAAAACATGATCATATTGATAAGCTCCTTCTTTTAAGTCGGTTAAAAATAAAGAGGTTCTATAGTTTTCAAGTTATTTACACTTAACTTATAGGACACGACGTCCCCGTATGTAAATGCCCTAGTTTGGTAACTTCACTATTTTACAACATTCAGTTCAAGTAAGTCACAGTATACTGCAACCTAAAGGAATTATAAAGAATAAATAATATTTACTATCTAATATAATTTACGCTATTATAAATTAACGCCATTATGAATTAACGGCAAGTCCAAAGTCACAAATAATATTATGTCCAGTCTCACCGGATTAACTTATCTACGAATAATTAATTAAATTATAGTTTTTGACTTAAGGGAGATCACCCCTCAAAGGTCTGGCAAATATTTTTATCATGCCGTCCTACAAATTTTCAAAATTGAGAATACACTTTTAAATTATCTGGCAATCGGGAAATCTCTTGCGGAATATAAATCTCAATAAAAAATTAAGATTTATTTTCACTTTTAACACCATCTTTTAGTTTTCGATTTTCTTTCGTGTGTTGTTGCATAAACAGTGTATCCCAAAGACGTATTTCATGTGGTCTAATTATTTAAACTATGAGATTATGTCGTACTAGCTATTTAATTATGATTATGATCTTGTCTTTGCCTGATGATGACGTTGTTAATAGTCATCACAAAAGCCTGACAGCCCATACTTTTCTTTACACACCTCCATCTGGTCTTTGGACCCTCGTTTTGATGCACCGTATACTTGTTCTGTGCAACGTATAAACATCGTTTTCCATACGCAGTATAACCGAAATATGCTGGAAATAAAATAGTAGTTAGATTAAATAACCTAAAACCAAATAAATTCAAAGAGTTTGTTACAAAACTGAGAACGATAACTTTTGGTTAGTAAGAAATAGCGAATTATATTAAACATATGAACAGATACATCAAACTAAATTATGAGAAAACTGAAGAAGGTACCTACTCAAATCTTGATTTATGTCACACATAAAATATTAATAAATACAGAGATATTAATAAGAATAAAATTTACAAGATAAATATTTTTTTATTTAAAGTATGTTTTTCTTAAATTTTTTGTCTGCCATAGCCTGCTAATTTCATAGAAAAACTGATTAAAATTATATAAGGTACTTTAAATTTAAAAATAATGATTATGTAGCATGTTCATGTTAACAATATAACTATCCATAGTGATCAAAGTAGCAGGACAGTTGAATTTCCGTTTGACACATCTCCAAACCTGCCGTCTTCCTTTTCGATCACTACGCCTGTTGAACCGATGTCCGCGGAATATTATTACTGGTTTTCCTTGAATACTTCTTCCGTATATGATATCTGCAAAAAAGGTACTCTTCTTGGTATTAAATATATTTAAAATGTATAAAAATATTATAAAGTACCCTAAACCGGCGAGGAGAATTATATAATAAAATATGAAGAATATAATGACAGTAAATGAGGCGAAAGAGGTGTGCGAGGATCGTGACAAATGGAAGTCCGTTGTCTCTGCCTCTGTGTGTAAAAATATTATGTTGCAATGTAACGCCGAAGGAACAATGATAATACCTCCCATTTGCGTGTTGTGTTCCCGCAGTCAAACTGCTCGGAATTGTGATACGGGAGGTCGTGATCCACCGTGCATGCTCAGAACAGACCTTCTTAACAAATTTGTCACAGCACCGTATCGGGTCTTAAAAATCTTGCAAATTGGCTCAAGTCATAAGCCCATCAGTTTAAAGCATAATTTTGTTACATACCTTCTTCTAGTTCTAACAGATTTAAGAAGATCAAAATTCATCAATGATTGTTCAAACAAAGGTGTCATTTGAACAGTCTTTGATGAATTCACGATACAATGACATAAGCTATCTCAACAATAAATATGCCGTATGAAAAAAACATTGGGACATCTCCTTTTTTTATATAATCTTTATTGACTTTCTACTTATCCGTATAATGATCATTAACATGAAATCTTACTTCCAGTCCGTTTGTTACTTTAACATATGAAAATAACTGGATACAAAATATCCAGTTATTGTTATATGTTCGAGAATTTATTATATAATCAGGGAAAATAATCCAAGATATAATTAGGAGGAGGTATATCTATAATTATTAATTAGCAATCAAGACCCAGTAACCCTTAACATGACTTTGTCAACAAAAAATAACTAAGATCAATAAAGAACCTCTTCTTTTATGCCGTACTTAACTAATAAAGAATTAAATAATTTCAATTTGTACAATAATATCAACTATAATTAGATAAATAAAGCATCTGCAATATGTATTAGATTAACAACGTTGAAAGTAACTGTGATCATTGAGTAATGATTTGATGTTCGATGGTCTTTCTCGGATAATATATTAATATATTCTTCTATGGCAAAACTGAAGTGACAGTGGGCGGGGCACATAGCTCGTAGAACCGATGGCCGTTGGGGCAGAAAGGTTCTTGAGTGGCGTCCACGAACCGGAAGACGCAGCGTGGGCAGGCCCCATACAAGATGATACCGATGATCTTGTGTGGGTCGCTGGAAACTGCTGGATGCGAATAGCGCAAGACCGGCAATTGTGGAGATCTGTGGGGGAGGCCTTTGTCCAGCAGTGGACGTCTTTCGGCTGTTATGATGATGATGATATTCTTCTATGTGGTGTATAACTAAATCAATGGTTAGTATGTTGTCCCCTAATCTTGGTGACACTTACACCATCAGTTATAACAGTGGCCCTACACCCATCACTTCGTTTTAGACACACCCAGTAGGAGCGTTCACCCCTGGTTTTGTTCTTGACAAACTGAACACCACCTACCACTAATCTCTTATAACCCCTCGCTGTGTCTATAATTGCAGCATCTGAGCCTAAAATAGAATCTTGAAGCGTGAAAGCTGAAAAAGAAACGAGATTTGAGAGATGCCTATTATGATTAACAAACGTAAATAGGAAACTAAGGGAGACTACTAGTGGCATAGGTAGTAATATTTGCAAACAAGATAAGTATAACTCACAGAATTAATACATGCACAGTACATTTACATTTGCAGTACATTTACACGCACATTTACATGTAAGCTGTACTCTTACATGTAAATGTACTGTGCATGTAAATGTCAATGTCAGTGCTTGGCTCCTGTATTCTTAGATTTATCTACCAAATACACAGGGGTACATTTATATTGTAATACATGGCAAGCGAGCCTGGCGAGGAAGACTCATGTCTCTCTATAGCGTTCGACCAATGCCCATGCTCCCAGTCATAGATTTGGGTGTTTTTCTATACATACATACATACATAGACTCACGCCTGTTTCCCAGAGGGGTAGGCAGAGACAACGGACTTCCATTTGTCACGATCCTTGCATACCTCTTTCGCTTCGTTTACTGACATTATATTCTTCATACATGCTAGCCGGTTTAGGGTACTTCTGACCTGACCTTTCTTAAGTACGTCTCCGATTTGATCGGAGAATGGTCTACGAGGTCTTCCCCTTCCGGTTGTACCATTCACACAGGCCAGGTATACTTCTTTTGTCAATCTTCTTTCATTCATCCTTTGTAAATGGCCAAACCATCTCAGCATACCTTTTTCAATCTTTGTGACTACATCCTCTTTCACACCACAACGCTCTCTTACATCAATATTTTGAATTCTGTCTCTCAAAGTCACACCACACATACTTCTCAGAGCTCTCATTTCCACTGCATTTATTTTGGTGTTTTTCTATGATTGATATGATACGCTGTGAGAGCAAAAGTAAGACACTTGATTATTTTCAACTATTCTGTGGTTATTACAATAGATCTCTTAGGCCAATGAAAAGTGTTTAAATGTTTCAAAAACCGAAGACTACAGTTAGGCAGCCTGTCACTATAGCCTCATGTTAGTACCGGTTCTAACTATACTAAAACATCATCTCTTTAGTTCAAACTTTCTACGCGTACTGGGTGCAAATCAGATGCGGAGACTTACACCGCAAACAGATATTTAAAATAGACTGATAAAGTCAGGTATCAAGCGCTGTTCTGCTCGTGTGATCGAATTTGCATAGCTCTTCTATCTAATAGCAATAATTCAGTTGAATGCGCGTGTTCTAGTATGTATAATCTCGTCTAAAATTGGCATCCATGAACTCGAAACCAAATTTAAAAAAAAAGTCTGCACTAGAAGTAGCAATTGTAAGAAAAAAGATTTACGAGTCTCATAGTCTTTTTAATTCATGATATTGATTTTATAATATATGTACGTGTAATAATACTATAAGACAAGAATTCGTATAAAATTGTATACAGGAATATATCTGTACTAATTTATTATCAATTATAAGTATTCGTCAATATGTGGCATCTGTAAGAATGCTTTAATAACGCCTGACCTCACATTTCATGACAATTTAAGTACGTAAAATTTGATCAACATTTGCCGAAAAATGTTCTGAACTGACCGGTCCCATGAAATGATTCTTGCAGCTACCACTTAGTTTACTGGTTTAAAAACAGTTTACAACTCATGTACACACGGCTACATATCAAGCTGACCTCTCATTGTATGGAAATCCTATGCAACTCGAGATCAGCTTATACTGGATATGTATAGCTTGATATGTGTGTGTAGAAGTGAAGTACATTTATAAGTATTCACAACTAGACATATTCCCTGCCTGTCCTAAGAGGCGACTAAAATAATCACAGGGATATCAGCCAGATCGTTCACCAAAGACGTTATTTGGAGTTGTAGGTGGAGCGAGAAGGGAATAGTAGTGATTCAAGGCGGACGACAGTGTATTAGAGTCATATTCTACCATATTAAAATTGCTACAATGCAGTGTTCCATAGGAGAGATAAAATATGTTGCACAAGAGTTACTAGTGCTCAACCATCGCTAACTCAGACTCACCCGCGACACAGGGATTCATTTCCATAGTGCGAGCGCCGTTTAATTAAAATCAAATTTTATTCGACTACTCAATCATCAATCAGATGACCGTGTGTGAATATTGTCCCAGGATATTTTTAATATAAAAAAAATATACTGTTACTAGAAATTAAATAATTGAGCTAATTAACAATATATAATTCAGTGGCACCACTCGAAACCTGTTACTGTAGGTAGAGGTTCTAACTTCCTCACTATGTGACTTCAGAATTTCTTTAAGTTGTAAAAGTATGAAAGTGAAGGGAAAGAGTATCAAACACCTATTCTCGTACACACTTGGTCCGTGCCAGTCTTATTTCTATTAACATTAGATGCCGCGATCAGGGTTAAGGCAGAAAAACATTAAGAGGCCTATTACAGTCCACTAGCGCCGCCAATCGAAAAAATGTCATAACTCGTAAATAGAATCAAAAATACAAAATGTGGTCTATTATTACTGTAGAAAAGGCAATAATGTAATTTTATAACACATTGTCAACACTTGAAATATAGCTGTTTAGCTAAATCGTGCATTTGTAACCAAAAACGGCCGTTTATGTTTTGAATGCACGATTTAGCTAAACAGCTATATTTCAAGTGTTGATAAGGTGTTATACAATTACGTTATTGCCTTTTCCACAGTAATAATAGAACATATTTTGTATTTTTGATTCTATTTACGAGTAATTTTTTTTCGATTGGCGGCGCTAGTGGACTGTGATAGGCCTCTTAATAACAGGCTAAACCATCCAAATAACAACATTAAACCATTTGGATGGTTTAACCTTAGTCACGCGCCACTCTTGGTGTTAATGCGAGTTGGTGACCGCAATTAGGTGGTAGCTACTACATAGGTGAGGCTGCTGCCCGACTACCTGCTGTATCCCTGAGCCACCTTTTCCATATCCAAGGTATGGTATGAGTTTGCCCTGTTATTATGTCTAGGCCAGAAACCAGACGAAAACATTATTACTATCCTAAATATTTTGATATACCCGTGGATTGTTGCATCCACAGCTCTTCCCTCTCTATATCTCTATCGATAACTAATATATTGACTACTAGTATATATCGAACACTTATTTAACTTTGGTTTATTTTAAAATACTTAACGGCATTCATCTAGGTAATATGCCCGGAGGCTATATCTATTATACATGGGGGCTTGATCAGTTGAAACTTATAAGTGCCAATCCACAAGAAAGAATTTGACAGTCGTATTTATAAACTTTGCTTACTGCCAAATACAGTACAATAAGAGTATCAGAATGTACGATAAATTCATCAACCTCTAAACTCCGATACCAGGTCAACGGAACTTTTATTGCACACGTCAGCTTTAAGCACTTTTCACACTTTTTCCCAAAAATTCTGCTAATTCTGAATAAGCTGAGCAGTTTCTGTATGCTTGATTATGCCATTGTGTTCGGCTTCTGTAAACCATTTCAGTACCATCCAGAAAGCCAGAACATGCGTCTGCTGCATCGACTGAAATGCAATTCCAGGATCGCTGCTCGTTGGCAGTATTTTAGTGATTATGACATTTCCTTATTTCAGTCACCTCGTTGTTAAAAGTGACAAGTATAGCTGGGCACTTCAAGCTACGCTTTTTCACACAAAGCCAATACTGTCGGGGTCCGGTCCTGTCGGACCGCTGATTGTATCGGTACCCTCCAAGTTCAATGACTGGCTTGCCCATCTTCGACTTCATAAATGACGGCTCCAATTCTAAAAAATATATAATTTTAGCATTTAGTAACGTAAGTACTACGTCTTATAGTATTTGTACTACTTACGTTCATCACGCGCATTATCCTTCGGTAGGAAACAATAAAAATCTTAATATAAATCTAGTAACATTTTACATTAATTAAAAAAATCGAATGAAATAATCATAACATTAATAATAATTGTATTATAAAAAATTAACTATATATTAATTCTAGGTACAAATAGATTATCAGATCTTGACTTATTTAATCATACGGAATTGTAATGAAATTAATGTATTGTCGAAATGCTTCTTTAAGTGTCTACATATTTATTGTTTTAGATATATTTTACTACATCTTATCGGAATGGTTCTGTGTATATTGAGGTAAAATATTATTATTACTATGACTTGCGTGTATACCGACAACGGATCCAATGCGTCCCAGCTGAGAAGACCCAGCGAAACATACTCAAGCGGGCATGTACACGGGATTCTTAGTTTTATTCATAGTTGAAAACTTACAAACGCGTCATAATAAGTTACATGATACTTGATTTGATTTAGCCAATATCCATGCAAATCAGACGTTTGTAAATTACCTCTATAAAATATAATAAATAGGAACTTTGATTAAAACCAACTAATCTTTGTGAATTTGTATTTAACATTATAATGAAACAGGTGCTAAAGTAAAATATAACATATATAAGTTAACGTTTCTTTATTGTAAGGTAGGTACCTACATGAATTAAATTTATATGGTTACAGTTTAAAATTTAACTGTATATTTGTCAAGTATTGGAATGGCACAATTTTTTTTAACTCCGTATAATCTGGCATCTGTATACACTCAAATATGTATAGATGCCAAAATATCGTAGCAGTGCACAAAAGATATCAAAGTGTACATCCCTTTGCCCAATTTTCAATTAAATATAGATCCATGAATTTTAACGAAATTAAGATGCAAATATATTTTGTGAGGTGCTAGAAACTAAGTTCGTCGCTGGTCAATTGTCGACTCTAATTTCCACCAATATGTTTCTAATTAGCAACATTTGATACAGTAATGTTTTACACAACGTAATGATAGTGTGGTTTAAATGTTAAATCATGATGAACATTTGGATTGATACCTTGATACATTTGGTTTTAAACCAGCGTCGACTTTTCCTATCGCACCGTACATTTATAATTTGCCAAGTAAATGTTACTACTCATTAACAATGGTTATGAAAATTTTTCAATCGAATAATCTTATCATCTATAGTAATCGCTGTCGCTCTGCAATAACTGTCTTTCTTGACACAAACCCAATTCGCTCGAGGTCCCTTGCTGTCACTTCTTCTATTGTACCGATAATTGTCTAGCAGCATCAGCGGGTTCCCAAAGCGAGTCTTTGCGAATATTGGTTCAGGATAATCTATAAAATATTACTTATGGTGGTTAAATACATGTTTAGATAATTAATATTGCGCTTGGTCGGGTCGGTTTTTTTTTTGAGCAAATTTCAACTCAGTGTTGAAACGTCTGCGAAACATACTATAAAAGAACACATATTCCAGACTAAACATATTTTAAAAGAAAATCTTGTTCTTTTTCAGAGCGCAACTAATATAATAAAAAGCCAAATACTTAGGTAGTACGGTCATATCATGAAAAAAACATCTTTCTCAACGGGTTTTAGGAATGAGTTCCGGAAGAGTCTTTGGACGCGAAGCCCCCAAATATATATTGCTATCCGTATTAAAAAAAACTATGTGGTGACTGTGTGGCGAATATCAGAATATCATCACCACATCTCATCCTGTGGGGATTTCTGAGTCTTCCCCTAAGATGGTTGGATTGGGGTAGGCTTTTTCCCAGCAGTGGGCTTCCAACAGCTGTTATGATGATTTAAAAATATCAGAAAGAAAATAATAGAATAGAGCCACCTGAAGCAATATGGCCATTCAAAAATAATAAGATGGAATTACAAGTGTTAACACTAACAACTCGCTTTATTAAACATTTTTGCTTTTCAAGGAGACGAATTCAGTTTCGTGGATTCCAAAAGACAAAAAAATCATCAGAAAAAAAAGGATCAGAAATTCAACGGAAAGGAATGCAAAGTTAGGACAATAAAAGACAGGTAATTCATTTACAGATTTAAGCAAAATTTACTTTTATTACTAATAAAAGTAAATTTGAACGTAGACAAAGCCAGGTCCAAGATTGGGCTTGTAAATTGTAGTAAATGATCTTTCAAGCACTGGCCGTCGTGTACTCAAAAGCGTAGCTATTTACATGGACCAATAGTTTTTACCACCGAGCGTAATTTTGCTGACATTTACAATTGGAAAAGCCATAAATTTTACACCCGATCTATTCAACGGTAAAAGAACTAGTAACTTTTATCAATCCAGGATAAATACTTTAGCCGATAAGCTAAAAGCATAATTCCTGATGTAAATTTTATTCAATTACTTGAGGTATATTAAATGGAGTGTGTTTAGTTGGCGTTTATCTATGGATACGTTAACGCACTTTATGCTTTTCCTGCTTATACTATTGACCTATATGTATTCTACTAGACGCGCAATCCCACATTGAGAATTTGCTCACTGAGTTGCAGCGCCCGCGCCCCTCACCTCGTGCACAGCCGGACTGGGACGGAGTTTTTATTCGAAACAGCGTGTCTAGTTATACATATAAGTCAATGGCTTATACTATTTTTATCTTATGGGTAATGAGTGTGTGAGAGTTGTTCAAGTCGCTAACTGGAAGTTGTCTAACGACTACTACGACGACGTCTGGCGCTCATAGCCAGATGCTCTCACCGGTCCTTAAGTGATTGGCGAGGTCAAGCATCTAGACTCGCCGTCAGTCCATAGATGGGTGAACGCCAAAGTGGTTTAATCTCTGATATTCTCTTTGCTTCGTAGGGCACGCTAAGCTGTCGGTCCCAGTTGTAGCCATTAGGCTACAGTCGTTAAGCCATGTCAGAGGGCTACTGGGCGGCTTAAACAACTAGGGTAACCACTGGCCATACGATAAGTAACCAAGATCAATATGGTGCCCTCCGAAGCACGGAGATGTTCAGATATGAAATTGCTTTGGCTCATTTAGGTGGTTGACATAAGAGTCTAAGTGTTTAAACAAAATGTAAATCAAGCACAGAACAACTTAGCATCGCGCTTATTCATATATGATTGTGGAATCCATAACATTTGACGATTAAGCTTTCAAAGGTGGTCACGGCCGCGTTGCACTTCCAATGTCGTTTCTTGACACAAGACCAGCGGATTGTCTGCCCAAATGTTTTATCCTTGATGAACCTATAATTATTCATTATAATAACTGGGTTTCCTCTGAGTGATTTGCCGAAACAGGCTTCTGAAAATGAAATTACAATTTATTATAGATTACGGTAATTATGGGCTGAGCTTTTTCAGAATTCATATTAATCATATCAATGCAGAACCTGATTTATGGTTTAAAGAAATATTTTTGAATAGTGACGACATTGGAGTATAACAAATATTTTTCTTTTATTAAACGGGGCATTAAAGTATAAAGTTACAAGTTTAGGGATAGACAACAAATTAGTAAGAATATTAAGGTTAATTCGTGGATGATAATTATCTTGTACCTTAAAAAAATAATAACAGTTAAGCTAAGATATCATCAAGAAAAAACATGCGTGGCAGTCTTTGGGGATTGCCGATAGAAGTGAAAACTGTTTTTTACACTTCTAATCTAAATAATCTATACATATAATAAAATCGTGGGAAAGTCAAAACTGTACATTGAATATTTTTTTAAAAGGATACTTGGGGCGTGATCTACAATCGATATCGAAGCCAAAAATATAGTTTTTAGAATTTTTGTCTGTTTGTCTGTATGTATGTCCGGGCTAAACTCAAAAAGTACTGCATGGATTTACTTAAAATTTTGCATGAATATTATTACTAAGAGGTCGGGTCAACATATAGGCTACATATTATCACGCTATCACCTACGGGGGAGGAGCTGTGATAGTTTATAAAATTTTACGCGGGTAAAACCGCGGGGCACAGCTAGTCTACAATATAATAGTTGACACTTCACATATAGATATACTCTTTGTACATATATAAAGTATACTAATAACGCACGGCGGTATATCTATGTACATAGTATACATATAGCCCCAAGAAAGCGTTCAGTAACGAAGGCAGGAGTTCTATGATTTTTGTTCACCCAAAAAAATTCAACCAGTCTAAAGAAGTTTTCAAATAAAAAAATATTGATCACCTGAAATAAACTCTCTTTACCAAAAATTTAACAAAATCTAGCCGATTACTATTAAGTGAAAACTTCTTTAGCGGCGTTGTGCACTTTTTTGGGATGGGTAAAATTCAACCCGCGTCCGGACACGTGACCTGATCCAATATTCGTAAGGGCCAGCGCAGACCGAGAGGAGCGCAACTGAGAGGATTTTATTAAGGCACTAGAAAATCAACTTTAAAATTATTTAAATAAAGTGCATGTATGCTTGAACATTATATGCCCGAGACCGCGCGAGCATTGTAAGTCAGGTTCAAGCATATATGCACTTTATTCCTATAATTCTAAAGTTGATCTTCTAGTGCCTTTGCGTTTGCGCGAGAGACACTTCCAAAGTGGAAAAATGAGTGTCCCCCCCCCCCTGTAACTTCTAAACTAAGAGAATGATAAAACTAAAAAAAATATATGATAACATTACCATGTAAACTAACAACGAAAATTGGTTTGAACGAGATCTAGTAACTAGTTATTTTTAATACGTCATAAACCGTAAACCGCAATTTACCTTTCATTTAATAACTAAAAAAACGGAACCCTTCATGGGCGAGTCCGACTAGCACTTGGCCGGTTTTTTATTTAATTATGTTTCATTTTTTACAGCCGGCTGTCTAACCAATTTAGTAGCATTTTTTTAAATTTATTAAAGTTCGAAGAATCTTCCACTCGCTACTCGGATAAAAAAAACACTACTTTCCGAATATGAGTAATGACAAAATAGATTTCACTTCTATCGGCAGTCTCTAAAAACTACCCGCATGTTTTATTTAATTTACTGTCGTTATCGTATGGTGTTTTGCTAATAAAATAATAATAGATATGATTTTAATAGCAAAATCACTATAAGACCTATTAATATTTAATAGGAAAACAAGAACATATATATTCAAGGTTTTTACGCTTAAGTTACAGTAGGAATCAATGCATTCAATTCCAACTAAAGTATGATATTCGCTTTTAAATGTCAGTTTAAGCTATAGTTAATACAGTCTTAAACGATAAATGTAATTGGATACCAATACTATTAATTTTAACGTAAAGTGTGCAGTGGTGTTATAGTCTGCTATAGTCAAAATTTACGCTTGAGTGCTAGAATAGGTTGTACTTCCATGTCGTTAGACGCCAAAACAAAAAAAAACACCGCGTGATAAATAAATATGATGAGTTAATATCACACAATCAACCACAACTTTATTCACAATAAAATCACATACAGAATAGTGCATATTTTTAATAACAAAAAAGAGTTTGCATTATTTTTTTTACTCAACAACACTTTATAACGACAATTAGTAGATTAACAATCAACAACAATTGACATTATTCTCCCACAACATTCAACGATCAAATTACTTCCTAATAGCGAAATAGAGTTATTACTTATTTAAATGATATCATTATCATAGCAGCCTTATTGCTGAAGTTTAGTTGTTTTTTAATGTTAGTATGTAATCTAATAAAATAAATAATGTAAATTCTTCTTCTTACATCTAAAGAAAAATAATCATCTCCTAAAATTGTTTACAAGGGCCACGCCGGCACGGTACTGTACACACGGCCACATATCAAGCTAATACATTTCCAATATAAGCTGACCTCTCATTGTATGGAAATCCTATACAACGTGGGATCATCTTATGCTGGAATTGTATAGCTTGATGTGTAGCCGGGTGTACATGGAAATTGATGAGGGCAGTCTTGGCTGACTCAAAATTTATCGCAATAGATTTTATTCTTACTGCCGTCAAATAATTTGTTCAATTTGAGCTGTACTGATGGATCATGGCAGATACGTGTAAGGTCAAGAAATACATGAAACAATAACATCAGATCCAGCTTACTTTAAAACTGCGCCTTTCTTGTTACTCCCACAGCTCTGTATGACAGAATAGATCCGATTCACTCTACTGTGATCAACGAATGAAATAGTTGATAACAAGCAGTGTAGTTTAATTGTCAAAATACAGTAGAGACACGGTCATCTTGTAATAGACATTATGACTTTTGATTAGCATAAATATAAATTTTTGCATGCTGTGTTTACTTCAAGAAGGGTGTACACTAAGCTTTTTTCAAGAACTTACATTTATCTTTTTATTTAATATTGTGTACGTCCAGTTTAGTAAACCAAAAGAAAAAAAAAAGAAAGCAAACAAATAATCTCTTAAAAGGTAGAAATATCTGTATATATATTTTTTTAAATTTTAGGACAGATCATTTCTCCATTAAATATAATGTTGAACACTTTTTCACATACATTTCAAGAGCGCCTACGCACAGTAGCGTATGGTAGGAATCCGTGAAAGAACGGACCAAATTTGAATATCACTAATTCTAATACGAACCGAGAAAAAACAAATTTGATAATTTTATACCACATTCAAATATTTACTTCTAATATACTTCAGATCTAATCATGTAGACCTAATTCAAAGGGTGGATCTGTGAATAAGTCATTCTGATAGAACTCATAACCGCTCATACAAATAGAACGTAATACGCCTACCTCAGATTATATTTTCTAGGTCCGAGTTGGAACTAACGAATCGAGAGTAAAGCTAAACGACTCAATCGTGCCAACACTCATACAAACAGTACGGCGGCTATTTTAGATCAAGTTTTCGCACTTCGAATTGGGAATATTACTTAACTAAAAATACTAAAATTGCTTCCAAACATTACTATGGCTGTGTTTTTTCGGTTGATATTCTAACCAAAATGTACAATTCGATCGACAATTCGATCTTTTGCCAAAGCGGGTAAAATACTAGAACTATGGCTACTACAGAGTGCAGATTATACTACAGTGTCGGATCATACGCATATAATTGATCTAAACATTATACACAGATGCAATAAATCAAAAATATCTCTTTTTTAGTAAATGCCAGTAATTTGGTTGGGCTTAAGATTTTCCTTAAGCTTTTTTTTTGAAGTTTAATTAATTCAAATACAATATGTACAAGGATTTAAAATGCATTGAATGTGGCCTAAAATGTATTATCTAACACACAAGCACGTAGCGCTGATGACAGAGTATTATTCTATTAAAACTAGGTACACTAAGAAATACATCTTTTAAATACGACGAAGACTATCTAATACTCAACAATTGTAAATAAAATCACAACCAACACACAAAGAATTTGAATAAATAACATCTTGTAGTCTTTTTACTCTAACATTAAAATTTTTCTTAGGAATATATTTCATGTCATATTCAATGTAGGTTTCCTTAGTCTAGATACTAACAATGATTGTCAAATCACTGATAAAATGAATTCCATTATAGAATATTTATTTTACGGTCAGCTAGTTTAAATAAATGGGTTTACACAATCCCCTTTAGATACGTCAGTGGTGGATACACTTGCACTACGAAAATTACCCTTACTGTCGTACTGTGTGGTGATTCTCGCCGACAGCCATTCCCAAAGGAGACTTGCTAACTACACAGGATATATTGTAGTGCAAAAATGCAGGTGCACTCTTTTCCCTTTTACTTATAATCCGATACGACCAGGCGGAAGAGATCCAGCGAGATCAAGCCTAAGACCGACACCTTTACGTACTACCCGAGGCATGAGAGTGGAACTCCGCTAACTGCCAGACTCAAGGCTGTTACTGGATATATCATAATAACACTTTTTGACTAGGCTCGGACCAAGAACCCCAGATCCTCGTAATTTGCGGTAGAACAGGCTACCGATTAACAAAACAATCATAAAGACTCCATTAATGTCAAAGTGTATCCACCGAAGCGACATAACGTATTCATTGTAATTGTGTATACCCTTTTAAACTGGTATAATATTCATTGTAAATATTAATTTCCGGTAATGCCCCAGTCAGAATATTGAGGTTTATGACAGTAAAATTTTCTGCATTTATTTAGAGAAGTGTAAATAAATATTAAAAACTAGCTGCCACTGTGGTACTAAGTAACATATTCCCTTAGGAACATATTACCCCAGAGCTCAAATTATCACCCAATTAAATTGAGCAGTCTAGCAGTGAAAAGTTGATTAATAAAGGCAGGTTAGTAGTACTAGGTAAAGATTCGCAGTTTTTGGCTTAATTAAGATAACATAATATGCGTTAAATGACATAGATTGGTTTTTCAATTCCACTTCAACTTATCGGCCTTATGGCAATCGTGAAATGAAATATTAGTAATTTTTATGAGTATGCTTCTTGACACTGATCTCTATAGGTTTTTCATCAAAAGTAATGATTGTGGCTGGACATCTCATAGACTTGCGCCTGCTGCAAACCCACCAGACTCTATCTCCGGAAGTCTGAGCCTTGCTGTACCGGTACCCATGGAACCACAGGTATGCACGATCGCCTATATTCTCCTGTATAACTGAATCTCTCCCTGTAATATAAAAAAGATGTTGACTATCTACAAATTATGATAGTATTAGCAGTAGTTCTTACTGTATACCTATTTTTAATATTATGTTCTATTGATATAACACGGATTGATTTTAAAATTAATAAAAATGATCAAGTGATCATACAAGAATGAATGTACCTAAAGGTTGTTTAATATAGCTGTAAACATTTTCCATAAAAAGAGTTTGTATTAAAACAACAATGTGTAACAGATAAGAAAGATTAAACCGTTTATTGTATGAAATAATTACCGAAACAAAAATACATAATATATGTTTAACGATAACATCGCATATCAACGGTAGGTATCTTATAAGGTACAAATAAATACATAACAATCAAAATCAAGTACCCAATAACATTAAGCAACTACTCTTTACTAAACAATGTAAGCGAAGTTCGGGTTCTGTAAGAACCAGCATAACAAAAAATATGTTATTATATCTTGGTCAGCGCTAATGTAAATTATATATAGGCGGTAGCAGTATTTTTTTATGTTCCTTAGAGTTTGATGCACATTGATTCTTTATAAGTATTTTAATATAGCTATTTACAGAGACAAGCAAGATTTATGAGATTTAGATTTGTTAAACTTCTATTGGTCGATGAGTGTAATTTATAAATAATGTATAGTTTAAGTATCTATTGAAATTAATTGAATTAATAGTTTTTACCTTCTGGCATAAAATATAAATCTACTATATAAAAATAAGTCGGGTTTTCCTTCCTGACGCTATAACTCCAGAACGCACGAACCGATTTCCACGGTTTTGCATTTGTTGGAAAAGTCTCGGGCTCCGTGAAGTTTATAGCAAAGAAAATGTATAAAATTTAAAGCGGGGTAACACCGCGGGGCACAGCTAATATATAAATATATTCCTTATGTAATGCGTTTTAAGACTGATAATAAGGATCGCTCATAGCTAGAGCTCATAGCTCTTCGGTCCGTAAGCGATCGGCGAGGTTAAGCAACTAGGTGACCGCCAAAAAGGTTTAATTTCTGAGCGTCTTCGTGCTTCGGAGGGCACCTTAAGCTGTCGGTCCCGGTTGTAGTCATTAGACAACAGTCGTTAAGCCATGTCAGAAGCCTACAGGGCGGCTTAAGCATCTCTGACACTAGGATTACCACTACCCATACAATAAGCAAGCAAGCAAGATTAATAAAATATATTTTGACGCTATATGAACATTTGTCACGGTTAGGCAAGACCGTATCTTTTTTAAGAATTATGATCCTACAAGTCGCATTATACGCCAGGAGAAATTTTAGTAATTATACCTACTGCGCATAGTGAAATTCACGCCAACCACACAAGAAACGCTAGAAATCATCAAAACTTACACATATCATAATAAATTGCCAGATTACGTAACCGCGTCTAGCGTCTCGAATTTACTCATCGTTCAAGTCCCGCCTGAAGCGATGGCTAATACATATGATGAATTTTGACATATATTAGTAAATATTTTTATATCTATATACTTTTGAATACCTACGCTCTGAATAAAAAATACATTATTATTATTATAGCCCTGGCATGCTAGCAGCCAGACAAACATAAAGAAAACATAATATGAGCAGTGAGAACAATGAAGCCTTTGTTTTGGATGTTTTCCATTAAAAGTCATTCAACTACCTCGCTTGACTAAGATAACCAATCGCAAACTTTTTGCTAAATCAATAATTTAAAAGTACACCTTAAAATCTACGTAGGTAGGTACCTATTGCAGCCAGTGCGCTTCATGGGACAAACCAAAAGTAAAACCACATATGACATCAAGAACTCTGCTGCTTTGCTAATAACTGTATTACTACAAACATGTTCTGACTATTTACAAGCGCTTTTTTAAAGTCTACGTGAATAAAAACCTTTTTTATTTATTTTTATTTTATTTATTTTTATTTATTGCTGACATCGTGGTCGACACACATTGAATGTGTGACTCACACAAACGTAAGCTTTGATTGAGCTAAGTAACCATATTTTAAACAATATTTCTCTATATAACAATTAATACTATCCGCACTAAAATTAATGCGAGTGTCCCGATTTTTTCATGATCATCCCGGCAACACTGACCACAGAGCCAGAGCACGTCATGGAATTTCTCTTTGTGCAGACCCACCAGATTTTATTAGCCTTAATATTGTTTCTTCTGTATTGATATCCCTCCCAATTTAGGTACACTCTGCCGTTTCTGTGTTCATAAAACGGATCTGAAAAATATTTAAGAAATATTATTTTAAGTTCAAATAATATGGCGATAAATAAAGTATGTCTATATATATAAAAATCAATGCCACTTTTCGTTGTAATGTTATAACTCAACAACGCCTTTACTGATTTAGCTAATTTTGGTCTTGAATTATTCGTGGAAGTCCAGGGAAGGTTTGTACGTAGAGAAAATTTAAAAAAGTCTTGAGAAAAGTGTAAAATCAACAATTTATTGCATTTTAAAATATTTTTTGTTTGAATAAATGAACTTAATAATCATTTTTTTGATTACTATGCCTTCTACGTAGCGAAGCACGTACCGGGCCGCTAGTATATTATAAATGCTTGTGTGTAATACCATCCTTTTGGTATTAGTCCGGTTTGTTGTTCGATTTTCGCCTCCTACAATTATATTATACATTACGCTATGTGCCTCGAAGAGCACGTTAAGCCATCAAATCGGTCTTGTTATCGGCAAAACATATATGACATTCATGATAGGTAGTCAGAAATACATGATCTGCCCACCTTGGTTACTGATTCCCTACGGGTTTGAAGTTGGTAATTTAATTAACAGGCAAGAAGAATATCAATTGATGAGAGACAAATAAAAATTGTTTAATTAGTGACATGCTGATAAACATGTAGATCAAGCATGTAGAATTTTTTTCCATCTCATGTTCTTGTTAAGTTTCGTTAGTAGAAAAATAGTACACTTAACTGTGTATTTTTTGGGGAACCTATTATCTATAGTAAAACATATTTATTTACATTCATAGTTCTATATTTTTTTACAAATTATGTATAACAGTTGACTAACGGGTAACCTTAAAAAATAAAAGTCAGATTAATAAATATTTCATAATAAAAAAATTTTAAAGTTTTAAGTGAATTCAAAATTAATGTATGAGATCTAAGCTAGTTCTTTAGGATATATTGCCAAATATTATAATATATGTTAAAGCCAAAAGGTAATTTTTTCACGTCTACTTTTATCTATACAAATAAATAAAATTGAAGTGTCTGTTTGTAATATTGAAATAGCTGGTTTTTACTACATAAATATGAATATATATACGGTACACATAAATAACACCAAAATAACATTTGTCTGTCTGTCTGTCTGTTTGTTCCGGCTAATCTCTGAAATGGCTGGACCGATTTTGACGGGACTTTTATTGGCAGGTAGTTGATGTAATAAGGCGTAACTTAGGCTACTTTTATTTTAGAAAAAGTATTTTATTTTACTAAAAAACTAAATCAACTAATTAACACGCGGACGAAGTCGCGGGTACAGCTAGTTTACAATATGATGTGTAATAGTTATTTTAACTCACTTTTATATTGATATATTAATAATACTGATAATAGAACTTAATGAATAATATAATAAACATGCAAAAAAATATGGAAGTTATACTCAATAAACATGTTCAATGATGAATGTACATACATGACGTCACGACTATATACACCTTAGTATATTATATACTAAAAGTCATTTCACGCAGAAAAGTTCAAACACTACTCAAACACCAATAAAACTTGAAATGCTTATATCTCAGTAAATAATCAGCCTAATCAAACTAGTGACTTAATTACAAATTACATTTTTGTACAATGCGCTATTTTAATGGGTGTGTCTTGTTGTTTTCAATATTACTCCGGCAACACTGACCACAGAGCCAGAGCAAGACTTAGAATATCTCTTTGTGCAGATCCACCAGATTTTATCAGCTTTAATAGTGTTTCTTCTGTATAAATACCCGTCAAAGTTGAGGTACACTTTACCATTTTTTTGTACGTAATATGGTTCTAAAAGAAAAGAAATATTATTTTAAATTCAACAAAACCCAAAAAGATACCTTTGAAACTCTCACTGGCCCAATAACCTTAAGTATTGGGCTCATTCTTTTCACCCTCACTTCTTTAACCGAAAGTATTTTAGCAACGTTGCAACAATTCGTAGGACACGAACAAACGCCACGCCTTCGTCGCTTGCGCAGGGTAGGTCTAACATTTGTGAAAATCATTTTTAAGTTTGGTAAAGTTTTCACGTATAGAATACTGCTATAAGCTTGTTTAAGCTTGTATAACCAGTGTATTTGACGTGTTTTATTTAACCGAGTAATCAATTTCAAGCGGAGAGCAGCTTAAACATCAGACAGTTACAAGATTTTTCAGCTACCTATATAAACAAAGGTATTTTGGTTGTAATACCACATGCAGATATACATGCCACACCTATATTTTCCTGATTGGGGTTGATAACCATATGAAACTGAATGATAACGAAAAATTCAAATACACACAGCACATATTTATTTTCAACTATCTAAACTTAAAACTAATCGTGACTGTCTGAGATCTAAAACCAAACATCAACAATAAAATCAATCTAATAACTACATCGTAGAAAAAAATATAAAAGCTTACAAAACTGTCTTTTTCAGTCATCTAATTCATTATGCTGAAATGAACTCTAGGAAAAGCCAGATAAACAGGTTCTAAGTAGTGATGTGCCGGATCGTCAAAAATGTAGATCCGCGAATACGGATCTGAATACGGATATTTGATGTCAAGATCCGCAGATACGGATACGGATCTTAACTTTCTTACTCAATCGGTGTCGGTGTGCGCGATCTTGAGTTGAGACATGTTTTGGCTTGCATTGCGCGGCGGGTTTTTGTTTTGTTTTGTTTTAGTTTAATGTGGGCAGCATAGATAACGTTTGTGTTTGCTATTGGTACATGAGTTTAAATAAATGTCTACAAAGAAGTTTAGTAGTGTAATTTGGAATTATTTTGTGATAATAAATGATGAATGTGCAAAGTGTAAAATTTGTGATGGAAAGTATTCTCGTAAGGGTAAAGGTACAACTTCCTTAAAAAATTATTTACAAAGAAAACATATAATAATTCAATAAAAAAGTATCTGTATTAAATTTAATAGATTTTTATTGCTACCTAATCACCTATTTAAGCCGAAGAGTAAGGCGCACTAGCGACGCCAATTGCTTTAAATTGTTAGCTACTAAACCAGATCTATTTTAAATAATTGTGGACCGTCAGAATCTCGGTAATTCGCGTCGCTAGTGAGCCTTACCCTTCGCCTTAAAGAATTTAATCTATAAATTTAAAATTAATAAGGTAAATAGATCCGTTAAAGATCCGCCTAAAAGTAACGGATACGGACACGGATACGAATCTTTCTTCTGCCTCGGATATCCGCAGATACGGATAGGGATACGGATATCCGGCACCTCATTAGTTCTAAGTAATGGGAACCAAAACATGTTTCTGCGCTTTTTACTTCTTTTTATGTTCGTCCCAGGAAATTGAGAAAGGTGTACCCCGTGCTTCTTTCATCAAAATGTATAACCACTATGTATTATAATAGTCTCTTAATTCTTGAGCTATTCTGCGGGTCATAGAACAGCTTGGATCAGAAAAATCTTGAACTTTTTGCTGAATTTTATAAAAAAAACTTTTGATGCAAACAAATTGGCATAAAACCTTGTTGCCCGCAGGAAGATAAGCGGTTACCATAGACTAGTGCACTTTGACTTCTCCTCCTTTATTAAACTATGACCTTATTAAACGTGTTTAATATAAGTAATTATTCGCAAGTGTTCTGTAGGGTGGAGTTATAAACTTGAAAAATAATACCGGCCTATCTCGACTATTTTCTAATTCGTTCTCGTTTCCTTTTAATTATTTAATCAAGTTCTAGGTTTGTTTTGTATTAATATAAATTAATAAATCAAATCTATTAATTGGTTAAACAATCTCTAGATTAATCAATACCTTCCTTCCTTAATAATCATATCCTAAATTTTAATTGAATTTATTTAACAATAAAAAAGACGACAAACAAGAATCAATTGGAAAACAGTATTATGTATTAATTTTTATATGAGACAAAATAACATAAAGTTCAAAGCTATCGGCTATGGCAAATAAAAAATAGAAAGGCGATTTTTATAATCTGCAGCAAGTTCAAATTGCACGATCAGCTTATTACAAACCAAAACTAATTGACAAACTATTATGCTAAAAAGTGTAAATTTCCTAAATTATGGCAATGACTCAATTCTTCCTACTGCGTTGGACCATCGTACATATCGTGGTTAGGTTTTATAACGTGTTCAATACACAGTTTACTTAATTGTACGAGAGCAATACTCTCTATTGCTTTCGAACAATAATAACATAGTCTTAGCAGTCAGAATATGCTGCCATAATTGTTTCATAGGCTATCCAACTAAATAAACAGATAATAAAAATATAAAATTCAATTCAAACAATGTTTCACATTTTTACTTACAAACTAAAATAAGTTGTACAGACGCCAGCACATCAAGTTACCCCAATCTGTCAAATTTCCCCAATTGAAAGTGAACCTTATGCTTATGTGATCAAGTAGAAAATCTATGAAAGAAATTTGACAGGTTGAGGTAGCTGGATGTGCTGGCGTCTGTACATGTTTTCATAGTGCACTGACCACTGCTGTACAACATTTTTACAGTAATACAAAATAAAAACACGAATAATGTAAATATCCTCAAGAAACATAATAAAAATAGGAACATAAAATTCATACATATTTGGATTTTATTGAAATAAAATTCATTCATTATTGTGATGATTCAATGAGAAGTGCTAATATATTTTAGATTATATTACATATGGTTTTTATAATCAAAAAATTCGTATTAAAATGTGTATTTTCGATTATTTAAAACTATATATAAATTCAATGAAATTATATTTCTTGTAAGTAATTTTGGTGTTTCTGACTTTGTGTTTAATATTCATAATTAATAACCTATTAATTTTAATAAAATGTACTTTACCTACTTAGGATAATTATGTGTTAAAAATTATTGCGTTTATTATCAATTATTAGTTGAAATATTGCCAGATATTTCATTTCTTTGGAATCCTAAAAATAAGTATTAAATAACAATGTAGCATTTTACCTCCCTCTTGGATGTAATTTTAGAGCACATATTAAGGCGCTCCTCCAAGCTTAAGGGCTACTGACATACTGGGACATATATCTGCGGTAAGATTATAGTAATAATTAAAACTAATTGCTACTATCTCGTTTTCCACGTATACGTGGTTAATTTGAATGTGAAAATAATAATATAATCATCAGAATTATCATATCAGCAGAGAGACAAAGGCCTTCAATAATGTAGCATGATTCATTATCATTATATATTCTTTTGTTCTATTATTAAAACAAAAGAAAATGGGCTATGCCAGACTATTCTGCGTTTTTTTTAATCCCGTCAAATTTCGTTGCCAAGCTTTTTATTGAATATCCAAGGGTTAAAACATCTACTAACATGGACAAGATTTGCACAGGTTATTTTTAATATTTAAAATATCAAGTTTCACACAATTGATGATCAATCATCGGGCATTCAATATTAAAAATTGAAATAATGAAAAAGTTTAACATTTTGAAACGTTATGGTTTTAGGAAATCACTGTACCTAAACCATAACTATTTGTAACCCGAAATGAATATAAATGTTGTGAATATGTTCTCTCATAATTTTCGAAATAGTTTTATACTGCGTTCAATTTGGCATTTACACACTGTTTATTTCAAAATGTTATCTACACATACGAGTAATTATTGAACTGTATATGAGGTTCCTCTGCAGCTATTCAGGTACTCTTTGCTCGAATTAAACTCAGCTTGAAAGACTAGGATATGTTCAATAACTAACCAAGTAGTCCTCTAAAAGCATTTTGCCAGACGTTTTTTTCGTGCACGTGAAAACAGCTGGTTTTGACTAGTATACCTGAGTGCGTGATGAGTGAAGCCATACATTTTAAAGCAGCGCGCTTATAGCAGACCCACCATATAGTGGATCCAGTCACCTTGTACCTCTTATACCAGTAGCCTTTATGCCAGAGGTACGTTCTGCCACAACAGTTCTCGTAGAACACTGTAAAGAAATATTATAAATTGAAAATATTTTGTACCTACAGCATCCGTTTGCATTTCATCATAATTAGATATATTAGCATTCTTTCTGCTGGTGAGTCCTGAAAGTATATACTATGTATAAAATTTAAGTTTTCACCGTCTTAATTCGTTGAACAGAATGGTTAATAGATCACGGTGAACATATAAAACAATTTTTTTGTTTGTATGTATACTCGCTTTGTATTAAGGAACTTAGGTTACTCGAACTAACTTGATATTTGTGGTCATCAACGATTTTTTACGTTTAGCGTGATCTAATAAAGATTCTGAACTAACCTGGACGGCGATCTCTCAATTATCTAAGCTTTAGCTTGCTGTCACGCCAGAGGTCGTGGGTTCGATTCCCACCCAGGACAGATATTTGTGTGCGTGAACATGTCAGTTTGTCCTGAGTCTGGGCGTAATTATCTATATAAGTATGTATTTACAAATAAAGTAGTATATCAGTTATCTGGTTTCCATAGTACAAGCTCGGCTTAGATTGGGATCAGATGGTCGTGTGTAAATTATGACCCAGGATATTATTCTTATTATTATTATTGCTAGCTATTCAGTCGTTAACACCACTAATCTAATTTAAATGTCAATAGATGTCTCTTTAAAATAGCTCATTTTAAAAGAACAGAACTAATAGATCTGTGAATACACTAAAGATGTTTATGATAAGCGAACCAATCATGCGCAACGAACGCGTAATTGGTCGTCAGGGGATAATATTCTCAGTACTTTGTGCCAAAACCATAAATTAACACAAATAAAAACGCCCTTGCTTACTTTGCATAAGAACTATGTCAGAAATATAAATTTATATTTAAATTAGTTTAATTGGTATGCATAGAATTGGGGACATGAACGCAAATTAGTAACACTTAATTTACTTAAAAAAATATATTGATTAAAATTTCCTTTATACAATATTTTAATAATAGTAGAAAACATACTATGCTAATTTTATAATGTAGTGAAGAATAAGAAGGAAACGGAAAGAGCTAGGAATGTAGAGTTGCCACGACTTTACTAACAGGCTTAACAACGAGGTGAACTTAACTCCGTACATCTGATGACAGAGCCTTATGTCTCTCTACCTCTACCACTACCAGGTTTACTCGAAGAGAGAGCTATGCACGATGTTCGACAAATTTTGTATTGGAATGGACTATTTAAGAAGATAAAGGAAAAGAGCTAATGCCAGAAAACGAGGATTAATTTCTACTTGCATATATTGAAGAAAACTCTTATACGCGACAGTATCACTTAGATATATCCACAAATCCTCTATACACTGGTATTGTATATACTGTTTAACAAGAAAACAATTCAAAATGCTGAAGACAGCGATGCAGGACGATCTTTACCTGTATACAGTTATGTAACTACTTAGTATACATCTCAGTACGCTATAAAGTAATGGGCATTGCCCAGTACCACTTGCAATCCTTTGTTGCTTATGTAAGAGCGGCGGTCATTGCACGTCGATAATACTTTAATTACCATGTTCTATTGAAGACGAAAAAAAATTACCAACGCTGATGACAACAATCTATGATGATCCTTACTACATATGGTTATGTAAGTTTTTAGTATACATGACAGAATTGCCTAAAGTAACGACAGATGCCCGGCATCCCTTCCACGATTTGTTGCAAATCCAATATCGCCGCTCATTTCTCGTCAACTTGATATTAAACCGGAAGTGACTGATGCTTAGAATAGGTTTTCCTTTCTTGGTATATGAGACTGAAAAATCTGTGAAAAATATATATTATTTATATTTAACTGCATATAAAAGAAGAATCTAAGCTACCGATTGACAGATCTCGCTATTACCATGACTATTATTTCACTGGTTCTTCTCCGTTCAAGGTGGGCCATAATTAAAATTAATTGTTACCTCAATAAAGACAGAACCATTGAGATAAGTTGTACTTAAATATATCTAAACCTATATATATATTGAAAGTTAGTATTAAAAACCTTAAATAACCATTTAACAATAATGTATATAACTCACTTAGTTGTTTAGGTAAACCATTAACATTTTAAATTAAATAATAATTCTAAATGATTCTAAATCGCAGATCGAATTGTCTATTTGTACTTCTAAAATATATATTGAAGATGTTTTTTTGATATCTATAAAAATAAAATCCGTTTTCATTTTGTTCATTGTACCCAGATGTCTAACATTTGCTTAATATATACATATGTAACGGTAGTATGGCAGAACGGTAAAAAGTATGTATTAAAACAATGAATTACAGAATGATGCTTTTTGAAAACGAAAAACCATTTTTTTTATTTACTCATGTTTTTATCAAAACCATTGTTCCTAGATAGTCGTCCATGTGCAGTAAGGTGCAGAAATATGTATATTTCCTTTTTTTTATATACCTATAAAACCATCTCTTTCTTTTTCTAGATTTGTCAAACACAAAACAGACAGCCCAGCGCAACTGTTCTCAAGCTGTTTATTAGATGTACACGTAGAAGCCTTATAGAAGGAGAGTCTTTACCTCGTCAACCTCATCGTAAATAATAAGGCCCAGTTTTCTAATCGCAGGTCAGGCCAAAAAGAATTTATATGATGCTCCTGAATTAACATGAAAATGACCTATCTCTGGTCGGTTCAGTTAGCCATTCCCGTAGGATCAAGAGTGAGGAAATAAACAGTGCACCTATAATTGCAAACGCACTTGTGCAGTATAACATGTCCCACGTAAATGTCTAATCTCCGTTAAGACAGTCTGCCGTGACGAAAATTCACACATTTATTTCATTCAAATAAAATTTACACATATCAAACATTAAAGCAATTAAAAAATATATACATATTGGTGGACCTGACTGTATCTAATTATTATAACCAGACGTATATTTTTGTGGATGGTAATGCGAGTTTTTGATCTTGATAATAGTATCGCCACTGGTAACTACGGAAACCCTACATCCGATCCGAGCTTGATTGCACGTCCAATATCTACAGTTCGCATTCCCGTGCTTGAAGTTAAATCTGTACTGGTTTATATTCATCACTGGTTTCCCAGACTTGGTTTGTGAAAATACTGGAACTGGAAAAATATGAGATAAGAAACACACAGAAAACAAAAGAAATACATCCTTTTAACTACCACTTTGCAAATACACATTTTACGGACACAAAGAACATATAGAATCAGAACAATTAAATATGAGGCACACAAATAGTTGTACTGTTCGGGGATCAAACCCAAAACACGATGGAGCCAAGGTAGTAGGGAGGTGACTTCCTTAAGGGAAGGTTCCAAAAATTCACGCCAATTTGTATCAATATTCCGAAACAAGCACACATACAACAAAAGTTTAACTTAAGCATATAATTTATGAAATCATTGTCTTTTTGTACAAGATAGATACAAGATTTGAAAATTTTCGCTTGATTATTTTTTTATATTAATAATAATTCCTTTGTTTTCTTCAAGATTGTAACACAAACATGGAACTACCTTTATTTATAAACGTGATACGTTTTGGGGCTCCCTCTATTAATTTATGTCTTCGAACACCAATAAATATCACGCTTTCAATTTTATTACGAGACATTTGAGTACAAAGAGCTGGTGTTGCCCAACACCCGTTTAGCTTTACCTGCTGTCACCTACCACAATTTTAGTTACAGTAAAGAATTACACAACGAAAATGCTTTAGACCATACGACTATAGTAAAACTTAGATATACAAAACGTAACTGGCTATGTGAGAAAGAATAATGTGTGCTCGCAACTCTCTCTTTTACCCCTACAGTAAAATACGAAACGTAACTCTCTCTCTATCTTCACTAACTTAAATCCCCCTCTCAACTTCTATTCGCCTCACCCGACCTCACTTTTCGTAAGTCTATCGTCACGCCAACAAGTTTTACTACAAGTTTACTACAATACTACAGAATGTATAATAATGGCAATAGTTAGAACACAATTACTAGTTTTATAAATAATAGTTATAGTGCTCCTGTTCCGCTTCAGCTACAACGGTCAAACTCAATGGAGGATAGCAGTGTGACACCGCTAGTAAGACAGTATAAGCGGATGTACACATTAAGGTCTAGCATGAAGACTTGAAAGTATGAATGAATATAAATGAAATAAGTTGTTTTTATTTATCGCTTTAATGTGTCTTTCTTATAATTTTATTTAACATACTAATCTTACATATTTATATCATAAATATGTAAAATTTTAAACCAACAAAAAGTCAGAACAATGAAACAGTTAATAATTTACACTTTATACATCGTACAACATCTTAGAATAATCAATAAAATATAAACAAAACATTTCTTAATATTTTGACGGAGGTAACTTTGAAACGATAATATTTTTTTTAACTAATTACTCACATTGGTTAAAGAAAGGGTCAGAACTGGCTGAACTAATTGGATGCTAGTGTCTCGCTTCAGATAGAAGATAAGTAGAAGAGTGGACTCCGTGTCGTCTTTTCTATTTATCCTCTAAAAAGGTTTGTCATAAACGCCGTCTTATCAAGCCGATAATTAATATTGAAATTGCTCTGTGGCGTCGAGATAGTAAGTTTGCAGCACAATTAGCTGGGCAATGGATAATACCAGCCCAGGGTCAACATAGGTGTCACATAAAGTCTTTACCAGTAACTATAGGCATAAGAAAAATCATCCCGGGAAAGGATATTGAGCAAGCTACATATTCGAATGAAGATACTCCTATATTATGTCTAAGAGGCATGAGTATGTGGGTTTCTCTCTTTGACGATAATCCGGCCTTCTGTAGTGACAGAGGCCTTACAGCCCCTCCAGGCTTTGTTACAAACCCAATAGCGACGCTCTCCAGCTATTCGCTTCAAGTTAAACCTAAACTGGTCAATGTTGAGCACCAGCGTCCCATGCCTCGTGCGCGTGAACTCTGGTCCGGCTGTCAGAAAAAAATTGCATTCAATATTTTATACATTGTACATTTGACTACATATATGTAAATAATACCTTCTAATTTCCGAGCATATACCAATATGATTTCTGAAATGTGGTGAAATTGCCTTAAGTTAGTAAAGGCCTAGGTTTTATCTTCAGTTCTTCTTAATGTGTCGATGGCAAGTATTTAAACTGAGTCAGCCCACTACGCGATGAAATTAGATTGGACATAACCAACAAAAGTCACTACAGTCGCAAGAACGATGGTTGTGTTAGAAAAACAATAATAATAATATCTAATACAATATCTGGGGACAATGTCCCACAGATCATCCTAGCCCCAAACTAAGCAAAGCTTGTACTATGGGTACCAGGCGACGATATACATACTTATATAGATAGATAATTACTTATATACATAGAAAACATCCATGACTCAGAAACAAATATTCGTGCTCATCACACAAATATTTGCACTTACCGGGATTCGAACCCAGGACCACCAGCTTCGTAGGCAGGAGCACTACCAACTAGGCTACGGTGATCGTCGCTATAGCTACAACCCACATGCCCACTATAGTAGGTAGGTACATACCCTCCCGTCCGGTAAAACACACTTGAGTATGTTCCACCGGACCGTCTCAACTGGGCCGTATTAAAACCGCTAGCATAGAAACCTGCTGAGTTTGTTTCGCTGGATCTTCTCAGTTGAGACGCATTGGATGTAGTGGAAGCATTAAAGCGCAACCGTCGTTACACACACAAGGTCCGCTATAATAATATGTTGAATAATTACCTCTAAATTGACAGAACCATTCAGTCAAAATGTAGTTAAATATTTCTAAAACTATAAATATCGACAATTAAAAGTATTTAAACTATTTATACCTAACAATGTCGCCAACCATTTAAATAAGTAATTTAATCATTACTATCACCAATTAAAAAATAATTCAGAATGAATCCCTATAAACCAAAAAACTTCAAATCTACATTTAGGTAAAGTACTTTTTATTCTGTGATTTAGGTACCTAGAAATATTAATTTATAGTGAACGATGAATGATGAATTTACTACAAACATGCTTGACTATTAACAATCTGTTTTTCAAGCCTTCAAGAGAGACCTTTTTATTTTTATTTGTTTATTAGCTGTAAGTCCTACTTATTTACGTAACACTTAGTTACAATAAATAAATGTTCTGGTCTATTCTATTCTATTAATTCATGCCCATAGCAGTTACTTGAGAACTAGCTTGTTAGCTTTAGACAAGAACAATTTATGCAAATATTTTTGATCATGATTTAGTTATTATTATGCAGGACATGACACCCATATTGTGGGTGACACGACACAATATCTATGTTAGATTATGTTATCGTCTATACATATTACCAGAGCACTTTATCATGGCTGTTACAAAATAGTTCCGGCTAGAAGCTACTCAGCGAAAACAACTCAGGTGCACCTGGGCAAGAGTTGTTTTTGTTTGATGTACAATATGTAATCGGAAATGGTTTTAATAATACATACGGAAATTGTTTACAATATGAATTAATACGTTAATAAAATTAACATGGTCAAGCTTAGCGTATTAACTTAGTTATCACATTCAAACCTATTTTATTTGTTTTTTAATAAACACTGAATGCGTGAGCTTTTAATGTGTATCTCGGAAAAAGTAAAAAAGTAACATTTTGAAGAACAGTTTTTATCTAACCCATTTCTATTTTGTTTTTAGGTTTCAATCATTTTAACCATGTAATGTACTAAGTTTCTGGTCACTTATATTTAGAAATAAAACAGGTTGATCTAAAAAATATAATAAATTAATCTTCAATAAATAAATATATGATCAAATTACAATAGCGTCGATACAAACACAATACTTATGTCTAATGTCGCCAAAATCCATGTTATATTAAACAATACTCACGGGTACATAATTTTCTAGCACACACACACACATACACACACATCACCGTATGCCCCGGCTTAACAATTGAAGAGCCTCTTTTACGCAGATAGATAAATAAAACATTTATTACCACAACCATAGCATACTTTTTAAATTATCACAATGAGATCTTGTCCATACTTCGTGAGTAGGGACTGGGAACCTAAAATAATAATATAAAATAGCAAGTAACTGCTTGTAGAGTCAAACTAAATAGATTTTACTACCAATTGAGCAAAAAATTATAATTTTGTGGAGATAAAAAGTAAAGCCAGTTATTTCAATGAACCTTCTCACTTACTGACTGCACAATAACCGCAGTATACAGATTATATTTAGGTCCGTTAAGAACTAGCCTAAAAAGTTATACAATTATATAATAAACAGGCGATTATATTGTAATTATTGTCTGAATTTTCTGCCAAAACAACTGTCTATCAAAAGGTATAAAACCACAGTATAATTTTTTATTCGGTAAGTAAACTAATACGAATGTTATATCTGTATGGTCCTTTGTGTACACGACACCGAAGCACTTCTCAGATAGTAATTTTTCAAGTTCCGTCCGCGCCAAACTTGGCGCAATTTCAAATTTTACTAATGCACTATGTTTGCCGAATTCTTTTCCTAAACACTTGATGAGTATGTTCTTTTTAATAGTTTGTATCACCATCGAATCTGGCCATGATTCTAGTTGTACGATTGGCTCAGTGTATTTTTGATATGCCGTCACTCCGCATAATAATATGTACTGGTTAGTTAAGGTATTCCATTCGAAAAATCCCTTCCACCCTAGATTTTGTGCCGAAGATGAATAATCAGGAATGCAATTTGAAGGACCTGGTGCTGCTACTGGATTCTCAGAATTATACCATATTCCTGAAACAAAATAGTACAATGATAAATTATTATTTTTTTAGACCGCGTAATATTGAGATGATGGATTTACCTGCTTAATAGCTTTGTCAGTCCATATTGTGAAGTAAATAAACTCAAAAATTACAAAATATACACAGCTACTTAAGGATAAACTAGCCAGTCAGAAACGCAAGAATAAAAAAATATAAAACATGTTTCTTTTATGGGGCAGCAACCTTATTACAGTGTGCTGCATATGACATAAAATAGACATGTTCTGAAATGCTTCAATAAATGATAAGTTGCTTATTAACTCTTTTTAATTTAAGTACATAATATTAAAAATTGAAGACAACGGGCAGTTAACGAACGCAGTAAGCCGGTAATTTAATTTGAGCGTCAAATACCTGAGTACCACGTTATTGGGGTTTGGTTTTGAAACTTCATATGCCTATTAAAATAGAGCAATAATTAGCCAATTTTTAAATCAGCACAGACTAAGGTATTCGTATCATATCGTTTTTGAACTTTCGCTTAATCGCGGTGATGGTGTTACAGTGGTGTTTAAGTACGCTGCGTTTGGGTTAACTGGTATATGTAAATAGAAAGAAGGATGTTAAAAACTACTTATTTACTGATTTATAAAACCTGTCGGTGCATGAAGAGGAACTAGATAAGTAACCCAGAGAGTTGAATATATTAGCTACCGACACTTCCAGAAGTTTTAATGGTCAAATAATATACCATCTCTAAGTATAATAAGATAACTTAATACAATTTTAACCAACTGTTACAAATAAAGACATAAAGCATTTGGCATTTCTCAATTAAAACAAATAATTTAAAATAGGTATTTAATTATTTATAAGTATTAATTTAAAATATATAAAATCCGCATAATATTTTAACGTTCACGATAAAAATAATTATCGACTAGAGCATTTCTCGCAATAACTAACTGAACCATCAAACATCCCACTTCCAACTAGTCCGGCTCCCTCAGAAGCAAAACCTGCAGTACAATCGGAACAGCCTTTAAAGAGTTACGACGCCACAGACAGTCTGTCAGTCCTTATTTTCATCAGAGGTTCTGAAGTTGTAAATTTACTTAAAATTTTACCTCTAATGAGACCAAATATCGGGCTAACATCAGAGTCAAGAGACTTTTTTAATACACAAAAATTTTAATATTCTCGTCTTAAACAAAAACAACTTTAAGAGGCAATACAAAGATTGTTATCTCATTGGAATGTAAGAACATATACATACGTTTTACAATAAAAAAAACATATTGCCAAGGATCACATGATCGCACAAAAACTGTCTTTTGTATTTTATAGGTCTTATACATATGTTCTTCAACATAAGACTGAAATAAAAATTATAAATATGAAATCATCCTGAATTTTTAAAATAATCAAAATATTATAATAAAGATTATTTTACAAACACAAACACAGTACTCGTACAAAGTATTATCTGTCGTTTGGGGAAAGGGTACGTGTTAATATCCACTATTTATAATAAAATTACAGTTATGTTCTAGTAAACTTCGATATAAACATACGGTGTCACTATTAGCTGGTATATACAAATATACGCCCGCTTGGCATTGTTTGCCTCTCTTTTTAACTTTATTACATCTATAATACTGACTCGTATCACCACCAGTATGATTATGCTTATAATATTTGCTCCATAAACTTTCATCTCGTACAGCATTTTCGGCAGATATTATATCCTCAAACACACGTTCCAATTTCCATTCCTTATCTCGTTTTGTCCCTTTCTTAAAATGATAACCACGTTTCCTTTTTGTAATAGGATTAATCCATGCTGTAAAACAACGAGTCTCAATATCTACATACGTCCATTATAAAATATATAATAAGTTATTGTATAAACATAGCATAAGAATTTTTACACAATTTTAATATTTTGAGGCCGCATTCGATACCTGACGGGATGTCTGAAAATAATTTAAATTGGTACATGCAAATATGCAAGAAGCAAATAAATGCGTTAAAATGAATGATGATGATTAATAAGTTAATGTGTGTGTTTGTGTGAGAGTGTATTATATATATGTTCTTTCGTTTCATAAATTTGTTTAATGGATCATGTTTGTTCTGCTTCTTTGTAGGATAACTTTGTAGTCCAACAAATTAAGGTTTGCTTGAATTTGCCAAAAGTGCAGTTTTTCCTAACAGAAAATTGGGTTTGATATCAGCCCGACATTCTAGTTAAATTCTGAAATATTTATCTCAAGAATTTAACGTCTTTTATTCAATTTTAAGTGGAACAATCGAAATATTTTACAGTTTAAGATTTATATAGATAGATTTATATAAGCAGCAAAAAACTCTGACTGTGACCACGAAACTCAGAAAAAGAAGAAAATATTAACTATTAAAATATTCTTACTATTAATTTGTTGTCCAAGTATTTCGATCAATAACAGTAGATAGCTATATGTTTGGTTTATACTAACTTTATACTTGTACAGGTCTCGAATAAGATCTTAAATAATAATATTATTAAATAATCAGAATTGTCTAGACTAATATTATAAAGAGGTAACGTTTCTGAGGTTGTGAGTTTGTGACGTTGTAAGGGGTAATCTCTTGATCTACTGAACCGATTTTCAAAATTATTTCATCAATAGAAAGCTACGTTTGTATGGTGTGTCATAGGCTATGGTCATCATAATTTTTATTTATCCCGAACTTTTAACCCGAAGTATTACGCGGGACAAACGGGCAGGGACTAAAATATTCATAACGCGGAACGAAGTCCGCGTGCACCGCTAGTTGTTAATAATCTGAATTTAAACAACACTCAAATCTGATATAACAAAAATCTTCTAGTTCTCTCATTATACCTTATTGCTTGTCTTTTAATTAATTTCATAATTTTAATAAAAAATTGTTTATTAATATTATTAAACATATTATCTTAATTTAATTCGTTAACAAAACTAATGCATGAAATCTAAGTTAAAATTACTATAAAAATATTAATGTACGGTATATTACTTCAGTATATATAGATAGTAACTCTGCCAATTAACAGGCCGCCATTAGTACAATCTTAAACATGTTTAGATTTCATTTTATGTTATTATTTTGGTGTACAATAAAGAGTTACTCTCGTACTCATTCATAAGGATTATATTGCATAGTATATTACAACAAGTCATCTTATTTACATATCTCTCAACATAATTTTAGTTCTTAGTGTAGCTTTTGGTATGGATACGGAACGTTGTTGCCCTATCACCGGTATTATTCAAGACCCTTCCAAAGAATGTCTGGAAAAGTTGTTAAATACGACAAGACCATCTATTGTACAATATCTTCTGTGTTTCAATGTTAAATTTCTGTGTTTTGTACATTTGGGTCGGCCGCTGAAATAATGCATTCTGGCAAATAATGATCGAATAGATGACGCGACGCGGCAACGTAAATTTTAATTGGAATTTACGATAATAATATTTTTTAATTCTTTGTCGCCTTACTAACCTATTATTAATTTATTATAAACATTATATTACTGTCAACTGCCAAAAACAGGCCACCATTAGTACAATCTTAAACATGTTTAGATTTCATTTTATGTTATTATTTTGGTGTACAATAAAGAGTTATTCTCGTACTTACTTATAAGGATTATATTGCATAGTATATTACAACAAGTTATCTTATTTACATGTCTCTCAACATAATTTTACTTCTTGGTGTAGCTTTTGGTATGGATACGGAACTTTGTTGCCCTATTACCGGTAATATTTAAGACCCTTCCAAAGAATGTCTGGAAAATGTTGTTAAATACGACAAGACCATCTATTGTACAATATCTTCTGTGTTTCAATGTAAAATTTCTGTGTTTTGTACATTTGGGTCGGCCGCTGAAATAATGCATTCTGGCAAATAATGATCGAATAGATGACGCGACGCGGCAACGTAAATTTTAATTGGAATTTACAATAATAATATTTCTTAATTCTTTGTTGCCTTACTAACCTATTATTAATTTATTATAAACATTATATTACTGTCAACTGCCAAAAAATATAATTACATTTAGATAAATTTAATGGTAAATATATAAGAACTGAGATACTTTAGGAACACAATCATTTAATAGCCTGATTGTCGGTACATTTTTCATTATTTTTGCTTGTTTTTTGGACAAATAATTTTTTTTCATAACTCATTCAAATATTGAACAATCAATGAGACTTTAGGAACTTCCAATCCTTTCAGTTTAAGAGATTTCATTACACGTATTGTTCGGATACGGAAATCGGAGCAGTACAAACTGTAAACCTCATTCATGACTTCGTCATTAATTTAGATTTCCCATAAATGCTGTAATTTGCAATGATATCACAATTATGTTCCAGTCCACTGCGATATAGGTAGACAGCGTCACAATCTGACCGAATATATAGAAAGATCCCCGCTTGACACTGCATCCCTCTGCGTTTTACTTTATTACATCTATATACGCGGCGTACATAGCCACTATCGGCAGTACGAGTCGTAAAACAACTCCATGTGTTTTCTTTTTGTACGGCTTCTTCAGCTGCTTTCAAATTATCAAAAATACATTCCATCTTCCATTCTCTGTTACGCCTACTTCCCGATTCCGCCTTGTTGGCTTGAAGTTTTTGTCTAGAATGAACTGTAAAAAATATAAAGTTTTAACATGCTCGGTGTTTGATTCGCAGCATGAAAAATATTAAAAACAAAAATATTACTCCACTATTTTTATGACATCGTCTTTCGATATTTATTTTTTAAATCACAGCTTGCTAGCTGTCATTTATACATTTCTCAGGAAATAATTGTCCGTATCTAGGAGGACTTTAAACATGTAATTCTCGGAAACATTGTCAACCAGACTCAAATCCAGATATTTACGATTCAACTCATATACACGCTCGGTTAATTTATATACACATGGAGTCAATTATTAGTTGGACTTAACTAAGCGTATATACTAGGTATATACGTGATTCCTAGTCCAAAATTAGGATTTTTACTGATAAAAATGTAGCAACATCATGTTGAAATATCTTGTCATCGCTGTAAAAACGAAATACTCTTAAAGCAGAAATAAATTTTCCATTTATGTTTTGCCTTAAGAGAAAAATTTCAATAATGAATCCTTGATTTATTTACAAATAATTTTACATTTATTTCCATTCCCACAAATTTTAGATCTGCTTATTGACTTATTCCAAGCATTCCCTTAATTATGTCATCTGCTTATTAAAAGTTGTGTTTTATAATTTAATATGTCAAGTGAAACATACGACACATGATAGTTATCCAATGGTACCTGTCTTTCATTCGCATGATCGCAGCTTATGGGATAACAGACGTAGATATTCTGCAGATTACCCAGCAAATGTGCATACTTAACTGATTAAAATATCTCTCTCTAACGAGACTCTCAGTTGTTTCATTGTAGCCTTAGAATGCTTATGCATACTATATTTTAAGTTTCAGTAAAGAGATTAATAGTAACCTATTTATGACCCTAACTCGCCCCTCGTTATCGTAGACTATTAGTAAAAATCAACATCACAAGCCTGAAACGAATGGGATAGCAACACAATATAATCATATTGTGATTTTAACAATAAATTATATTATGACTATTCTATATATGTATATAAAATAAGTATATAGAATATCCATAACATAATTTAGTAACATAACAATATAAAACAATATTTTTCGTTTTCGGTACAAGTCAGCTAACAGCGCGGCTAGTAATACAAAGGTCATATATCATAAATGATTTCCAGAATTGAGATGACGTTATTTTTTTTTATTCACGTAGCGTATGGGAAATTTAATTTCAATTAAAAATGTTATTATGGAACGATAACTATTACTCCGTTTTTTAATTAGTTATTATCGATTCGATTGTAGAATAACAACAGATATACCAATGACATTTATTATATCGATTAATAGTTATTCTTATATTCTATGAGAACAAAGTAGGAATGTATTGTACCGGTACAATATTATCAATAAAAAGAAATGTAGTAAATTCTATATAACATTATAATTCGAATAAGTATAAAAATAAAAAAGAAGATATTGTACGCATAGAATAAAAATATTCGAATATCTAAAGAGCTGTGTGGTGACGGCGACAAATATCAGAATCAGAATATCATCACCCCATCTCATCCCGTGGGGGGCGTAGAAGTCGACCCGAGGGAATATCTACCAGAGGATGGGCAGCAGCTTCCTTCTGATTACTATGACCATCTTACTGCGATCGCCAACCCGCCTGCCAAGCGTGGCGATTATGGCATATCCCCCCAAGACGATTCTTGAGGGAGGCTTGTCCAGCAGTGGACTCATTTAGCGGTAATGATGATGATGATGATGATCTAAAGAGAGTCATTGTGATATAGTGGTACATTTTGTAAACTAGTCCAGGAATGGTTGTGCTCATTCTTAATCTTAACGATGACAACCTCGTACGTCACGATGGACACCCTACATCCTTGCGGAGCTTTGTTGCAAACCCAGTAAGTCCTTGGTCCGAGCTTTCTCTTGCAATTAAATCTGTAACCATTCATTTCCAGTAAAGGGGTACCTCTCTTTGTTTGTAAAATAATAGGCCCTGAAAATAAGAAGTACTATCAGAATAAACTATGATTTCATTTAAGGATAAAAAGGTGTATTTAAATACTTACTGTCCTCAATAAATACTAAAATGAATCATATTAATATATGGATGTCTTACCGTATTAGTGAAAGACAGACCTAAGTATATTTTCAGAACTTCATTTCATGCCTTTAACGTTTCTCCTAACGATTCCGGTGGCCGTATATGTCTTAACACTTTAATATAATCAAAATGTTTCCTTATGATCCTCACTAGTGATTGTGCTCCTTCATGGCTTATGATTCAATGAACAACATTTCAATTATTGAAGTCAACGAAAATCTTAAACGTTACAGTTGCATAGAATAACAATGTTTTACACCCAAAGACTTAAAAATAAATAACACGTCTTTAAAATTGTATTTCCAATCATTTGTAAATAAATGCCCTTTCCTTTAAAACTACTGGCAAAATGTTCATATTTACACTGATACAAATTAATTCCTTCTACGTATTTATTAATGATTATGATCATGTTTAAATGCTACAATGGTACCATTAATAGTAGTGAGAACAGCCTTGCACCCAGTATTCCGCCGATTACAAGCCCAAGATAACTTCAAAGCGTCAGGTTTGCAACGAGAGGTAAGGTTAAACCGGTACATTCCATAATCCAAAAGCGGTCTTCCATGTCTTGAGTACGAAAATATCGGTTCTGAAATTGTGAATATTTTTCAAACTCTAGGTTATGCTAAAAACTTTCTCAGTTGAACTCAAAAATAAAAATATATCTACAGGATTTTATATTATTAGTTTTACCTGTAATATATAGCAGGTCAGAAGCGTAGTTATACACATGTCTCTATTGTACGCTAAAATATAACTGATAACATTGGCGGCCTTATCATGTCTTGCAGACTACCTAGATTCGATAAGATATATCATATCAGGATATAATCTATCTTGACGATTGCTCTTGATGACAAACTCTTAGTACCAAACCAGATTTTTGGTTTTAATTTAAGACATATTTTAATATTATATATCAATAACTATTCCTAAGTCAGAATTGGATATTGAAAACTTATTGCTTAAAACCCGTATTTCACGTTTTTAGTTTACTGCAACATTTTCAAATTTACAGACGCCAGCACATCAAGCTACCCCAATCTGTCAAATTTCCCCAATTGAAAGTGAACCTTATGCTTTAGTGATAAAGTTGAAAATCTATAAAAGAAGTTTTACAGATTGGGGTAGCTGGATGTGTTGGCGTCTGTACCTACAGATGTAAATGTGAATGGTTCTAAAACATGATGAAAACCCGGCCATACACCGGTAATAATAATTAAAAAGTAAAACGTATGACTAAATCAAATTTAGTTTAAAACAAAATCTTTAAGATATAACGTCTATTAAAAAATATAGTAAACATAAAGCTTTCACAGACAAACTAATAGATAAAAGTAATAACACAAGAAAATATAATAGATACCGTCTTTTGTCTCTATGGAAATATACCCAATACGTGAATAAACATTTAGTCACCACTTTTATCAATAGATCTTTAACAAAGATAGTTTCAAATATATTTTTATTCATAAAAAATTGTCTGAAAAAATATACAAGGTGTTTGCTAGTTTAACAACTACTAAAAGATTAAACTATGTAATCTTCTACTGACATAACTCTGCATAAGTATTTCAATTGAATATATCAAAATTCCACGGGTATTATCCGTCTGCCCACCATCCGGCAAACCCTGTGCGAATATTTTATCTATACAAATAAATAAAAGGTTTTTACTACATAAATATGAATATATATACGGTACATACACCAAAATAACATTTTTTACTATTTTTGTCTGTCTGTCTGTCTGTTTGTTCCGGCTAATCTCTGAAACGGCTGGACCGATTTTGACGGGATTTATATTGGCAGATAGCTGATGTAATAAGGAGTAACTTAGGCGACTTTTATTTTAGAAAAAGTCTTTTATTCTACTAAAAAACGAAATAAACTAATTAACACGCGGACGAAGTCGCGGGCACAGCTAGTTCGTATATAAAACTGAAAATTCTTAATCAGAGCCCATGAATATCAGTATAACATCACATAACAACTTATTAAACAAACTGTATTACACAACTTTCTCCCTGTTTTCTTCCTTCAAACAATTAAAAAACAAACAAATATTAATACATAAGATTTTCGCTGTAGAGCTAATGATTATGAACACTCTTCTGTTTAATAATAACGTCATTGAAGGTGGTGATGGTGGCCCGGCAGCCAGTGCTAACTCTGCAGCACACCCACAAAGACCTGAGGCCATTGCTCCGGTTGTTCCTATTGAACCTGTATTTCCCCATCTGAATGGCAGGCTTGCCATAACGAGTCATTGTGAATGTCGGGACTAGAAGAAATAAATACACGTGTTTGTTAACATTGGTAAAAAAAAAACTGTCTGTGTACAACGTTAGAACATTGACGCATTTACATATATGTGCGTAGTACCTCTTTGTATTTATATTTTTTATAAAATAAGGCGATGAGATTACCATGAAGTGCATAATATACTAAATTAATTTAGTTAGCGAAGCATTGAAGAAAGATTTTATGAAAAATCTTAATTAAAAAAACCTTATGTTCATAGTAGTGGAATATTATAAAAATATTATATTTTCATTTTATTGTAACTAGATAAAAATATTATGATTTCTTTAAAAAAGCCTATTTTGAACAAATAAGGCAATCTAGAAGTTTTAAGAGGTCCCTCAGCTTGTAGAAAAATTTCACGAAATTAAATCTAGATAAAATGAGAAAAAAATGAGGTAAATTCGAAATTTAATTTAAATGTTTATTGATACATTTCTAAATGAATACATAAATGTGTTAGAATGAACTCCACATCCCACTCCTTTTTTAGAATATATCATGCATCAACAGATCTTTTCAAGGTTTATATAAATAATATTGCAATAAAACAAACTCGAATAAAATCTTCACATAAGTTTAAAAAATGTCAACCGCAAACGAACCAACTTAAATTGTTTCTTTGAGAACAATTCTGAACAACCAAGAGTGTGTATAATAAAGACCTATAGTCCTAAGGAACAACCTCTTCAATTTAGTCGAACAGGATTTAATTTCATTATTGTAAATTATGTTAACGCGAATAAACTTCACTTAGGTATGTTCAAACTATCGTTCATCCGCAATGAAGATGGTTCAAAATCTCAACACTCAAAATCAAGCTGATCAATGACCAACCAATCCAGAGAGTGAGTAATAAAGACTTAAAACCTAAGGAACATCAAACATTATTGTGTGAGGCAAATCAAGTTTAAAAGCTGTCACTAACTGCCATTGTCCCAAACGTACTGCTTATTTTTCTTCCTAAATTGTAAGACTAGACCAATATCTTTTGTCGGAACATGATATCTACCACGACGATGCCGGTCTTTTTGCGGATAAACCTATATATTCAGAAGTTATGCCCCTCGAAAATCGACAGACAGCCTTTTTGTTGATGAATATACACGTCTCTAAACAAATCTGACGTCATGAAACTATAAACTGTACGTACGAACTGCACGTGTAGAGCTAAGACGCTAAGGCTAAGCGGCTAAGACTGTCGCCTCGCCGCTTCGTGCCGCGGCGCGCGGGTTTGAGTCCGGCGCCGGACAACTATTAGTGTGACCCATAAATAGTTATTCTGAGTCTGGATGTAATTTGTGTCCGTCTATTATATGTTTGTAAAGTAACCCGCGGCACAGGGATTAGATTCCTAAGTGCGGGCGTTGTCTTTTTAAAAAATGAACAAAAATAAACAAAACGGTCAGGAATATTTTCTAAATGCGCCGATGACATACATACTGAAAAATGTTTTGTCATAGGATATTAGAAAACCTCGATTCTGTGGGGTTTTGTATTGTTTTCTTTTTATACTTATGTGAGAAGAGCGAATCAGTCTCGGCAGTAGTAATGCATCTTAACCTACCCGTGAAAGTATACAATGAACTAATAACATACCTAAGTGACGCACTTTGTTGGAACATTATTCTTTTCTCAATTAGTTTGAGATCAGATAGCCGTGTGTGAATAATGTCCCAGCATATTATCATCATTACTATTATTAATTAACCCTCAAAAAGTAGGCACTACTTTTAAAAGTTCTATAGAGATTCACATTTTAGTCTCTCTATGCCCTAAAAAATTTTGTTAAATAAAAATATATCACCAGGTAATATATGATACGGACATTACCTGAGTAAGACATCTAGCATCAGCTCTTGCTCTCTAGATGTAATAAATCAAACACACTACTCCTATGCCTTAAAACTATGATTAATTATCATATTTTTAGACAATTCTATGTTAAATAATGTTTCCTTTTCCTTTTCTTAATTAACAGGTAACAATACTGTCATAATACAAGCTTAATTTTAAATGATGTGACTGCCATAAAAAATTAGTTAAAAATCCAAAAAAATAATCCATTAAAATATTTGCTGACCGTCATTTAGGTCAGCAAATATTTTAACTATATTTTCGATCCTTAACTGGCATTGGCATAACCTTGCGTAGATAATGGCGAATACCATTAGATAAATATAATATAGAATTAGAAGAATCCAAAAAGGTAGCATTAGTTCTACTGCATTAACCGCACAAGTGTTAGTGTGATAGTACTACATACACTGACGCGACATAACTATGTATACAATTAGGTAGTTACAGAATTTTATACAATATTGTGATACCATTGAATGCGCAGTACATACATCTAGTATTTTCCTTGATATCTATGCAGCTCCTATACTTAAAAAAAATCACGCCAGATCTTATACTATATACATAAATATACGATCTCGGAAAGTAGTTGATAAAAAAATATATTGCGATTATTTACGTAACTTCGATGATATATAATACGTATGAAGTATAATATATTTATATGAATTAAATCAATTTAGATACTGGATACATATTGCTGTAACTTGATGACAACTCAGAACTACAAACAGCTCAAAGTCTTTTCAATAATATACCTTAAGCTATGCAGTTTCTATAATTAAAATACCTCCTACGACGTTTGATGTCAAATCACGGAAAATGCTTGTTATAAAAAAATCTTAGCTTTACCACATAGCCCCGATCATATATAATAAACTCTATTGAAATATCAAATGATATTACTTGAAGGGCTGATAACACACTACTAGACGGCTACTCGTCATTATATACAGCGCAAATAAGTTTCAAACATAACTTAGCTATTATCTAACACTCGTTTTTTTTCATTAAAGTTTTCATTTTCATATTTCAATCATCGTGATTATGATAGTTTTTCGTACAAATAATAGTTTCGTCGACTGTGATGATGGATGCCTTGCAGCCAGCTCTGGCGCCATCTTTATCTCTTTGGCTGTTCTTATAACAGAACCACGTAGCTTTGGGTCCTCGACTCTTATTGTTTTTATAATAACGATATTGGTTGATGTGCAGCACGGGTCGACCAGATTTGGTAGTACAAAACAATACTAAAAAGAAAATCAAAAGATTAGAATTTTTAATACAAAAAGTTTTTTTAGTCCTAAAAAGTATTGAATGAGTCAACAAATAAGAACACAGTACCTACTTAAAAATAATTTTAGATACTATTACGTTTTGTGATTATGTTCTTTTTTAAAACCAATAATGGCTCCATCGACTGTTACAACGGAAGCTTTACAGCCCACTTTCCCACAAAACCATGTCGTTTTCGGTCCACGGCTCATATTATTTTGGTAGTAACGGAAATTGTTGATGTGAAGCACTGATCTACCAGATTTGGTGGTACAAAAGAGGACTGAAAATAAAAAAAAAAATTATTAGGATCCAATGGGTAATGGACTAATGTTTCTATACCCAACTTAAAAGCTATTATCATTAAAAAATGTCTAACATATACTATGTAAATAATACCAAAGAGTAAAAATAATAATATAAATATATTTCATATGTTTAGTCTATTCGTGATTATGTGAATTTTTCACACTAACAATAGTTCCATCGACTGTAATGATAGATGCTTTACAACCCGTTCTTCTACAAAACCATGTAGCTTTGGGCCCACGGCTCCTATTGTTTTTATAATAACGGTACTGGTTGATCTGTAGCAGAGGTAGGCCAGCTTTAGTCGTAGTCAAAATTACTGCAAACAAAAACGTTTTCTAATAAGATCACATACAACTAAAACCATTATACGCCTTTCTTGACTCTTTGTTTGCATTGGTATTGATGAAATGCATCTTCAATACTCCATCAGAGAAGCGGCTTCGCGTTTTAAATAACCGCATGTTGTTTGCACAAGAAGTCCCTAAACTAAGTCGATCCATGGCGCGAGGGCCTGTTCTGAAACGTGCAATTCATGCTTGAGCCATTCTTGGAACGCATGTTAGCCCATGAAAAAAGACAGCTTATTTTGAACATTTATTTTTAGTACAGCGCAATATGGCTATCAATAAAATATACATGATTAGGAGTGTTCTCCGAGCTTACTAAACTATTTATGGTGAAGTGTACCTGAAGCACATACCGTGATTTGAGAACATTTTATTTTAAAACAATGAAATTTTTTTAGCTTGCATGATTATGCTGCCTTTTTAAATTAACAACAGTGCCTTCAATTGTCACGACGGCTGCTTTACAGCCTGCTTTTCCACAGAACCACGTAGTTTTGGGTCCTTGGCTATTTCTTGTTTGGTAGTAACGAAAATTGTTGATGTGGAGCACGCATCGTCCAGCCTTGGTCGTACTAAACAGTACTGAAAATAAAATAATCGTTATTCCTAAGTTTATTTTTAAAATAGGTACTTAAATCTAATTAATTTTCTTTTGATGTTAAGATTACCACTAGCTAACGTGAGACACATACAAATTTAATTAGAGTAATTACTCGTCTAAAAACCTTTCATGTTATTTTTTTTAACTTCTGAAACAAACATAAGCGCTACACATTCTAATATGCTATATGTATATTAAAATTGATAATGGTGTATGACTATCATCATGTTCAGTTATTTCAAATCTATAAATGATGTAAAGTAGCAAGTCTATTCTAACTCCAATTAGTGAGATATGATAATTATGGCAGTGTGTTAGTTATCCCAAGATATTTATTGAATTTATTTAATCCAGGCCTAGCAAAGGGTTAAGCTTTTTACAAGACTACGGATTAAAACACTCTTTATATAGGTATTTATATACTTTAATCTACCTTAAATAATGTACTTATATTTTAAATATCCTTGTATCACACTTGGTAGTGTACATATCTTTGCGCCTTTCGGGGCAAAACGTTAGGTCCATGGGGACAGAAGGAATACCTTAAATATAAAGGAACAGCAGCGTGCCTACTTGAGGTTATGTTCCCGGGAGGCTGGGCTATGTTCCCGGAAGGCTGAGTTGTGTTGTCAACAGCATTACCATCCATGCTCCTAGCATTTTGGGAACGCTCACTGTTATACAGGATTATGTTCAGATTTTAGTATGAGTTTTTAAAAACCAAAACGTAGATGGCAGAAAAGAAGCGCTAATCACAATATTCATTTCCACCGTAAACTCGAATTCGTTCATACGTTTTGTTTTCTGTAATAATAATAATAATAAAATCATTATTTTATTTTTCTCTCACTACAGGTCTAAGTCTAGTAGGTCTTACAATTAGAGAACCTTAAAATATTTCACCTATGTGAGAGACTGGTGCCTGATGTAGGTTTCCAAACGAAAACCTGTGTTACAGGTCACCAGTGCGCCACCCTCGGTTAAAAATAAATACGTACAGTTTTAATTTTACCAGACATTGAAGCGTTCAAGGAAAAAATCAAATAATAATAAACATGAAGAACAAGAAAACAAAATAAAGTAAAAATAGAATTATGATGTGAAATTTAAGCAGAAACAAGTGTGAATGTGGTGTGGGGATTGTAAATGAATGGATGATTATGATGTGTGATAAATGCGAGTGTGATGCGATGGGATGGTTCAAGATACATACAATTGACGTATTCGTATTAAGAGAGGATCGATAAGAAATTTTCAGTTACTTCGTAGTCAAGCGTTTTGAGATATATTTTTAAAGTTGTGATACATTTTGATTTTGGTTTTGGGTATATATTAAGTATTTTGTTTAATTTATTATATAAATAATTACCAAGGAAGCGGAAAAATTTTTGAGAGAATGATGTTCGGCATAAAATGTCTGGACACACCTTGGCTCTACGTTGCTGCAGCAGATTTGCGTCAAATTGCAATTCGCAATGTTTTTTAATAATAGTACGTAGAATGAAGGTCTGGCGGACCGTGAGAATGTCCCACTCCCTATAAAGATCGGCAGTCGGGTATCTGAAGGGGAGACCTGCACTAACTTTGAGTATTGCTCGCTGGGCCCTCTCAACTTCAATCATATGAGTTTTGGCAGCTCCTCCCCATGAAGTGATGCAATATTCTACTAAGGAATGGCATAAAGCATAGTATACCATCTTAATAACCCTGCGGTCGGTGGAATGTCTAAGTGTTTTAAATATGTATATGAGTTTACGCAATCTGGGTACAAGGATCTGTATGTGTGGTTGAAAGGATAGGTGTTGGTCAATGATTATGCCAAGATATTTAATATTTTCAGTCTTCTCAAGAATTGGGCAAGAACACTTCTCTATAGCATAATCACACGTATGTGCCCTAATAGTAAGAGAAGGTGGTGGCAGCAGGTCGGATCTGATTCCAAAGGCTATGTATTTAGTTTTGGAAACATTGAGCGTTAGGATGTTACTTTGCAACCAGTCACTAACCTGGTTAAAGCCCGTTTGTGCAAACTGAAACCGTTTGTTTTCTGTAGATCACACTAAGCCTACAGGATTATAAAATGGGTGGTTACTGATTCCTTTAGTTAATCGTATGGTTAGTCAGAGTTATTCAAGTCGACCAGTATCCCTTTGAGCATGAATATCGGCACCACGCGTTTGGTGCCTGGGGTGTTGTAAGCGTCCATTGGCTACGGTCACCACCTAGCATAAGTTGCAGATAAAATAAAGAAACTTAGAAATAGAAACACTTAAAATTGAGACAGTGATACTTCCCCTTATTACATTATTGACATAGAGATAATGCATAGAAATTTATGTTTACTTAATTAATATGCGGAGCAATCGCTCTATATCAGATTTTGTCACATTTAGGGATTTACAAGGAAACATAACAGTCATTGGTTTTTAAAAGTTATGAAAAGATACATCTTCTGTCGTTCACACACACGCTTTTCTAGAGTAATTATAGCGAAACCTAGTAATTTACCTATGCCGGATTGGTACGGCGGGGATAGAACCAGGTTCAACGTCCGTCCGCCCATCGGACAAGACGGTAAATAAGTTGATGATTTCCTTATTTTATATTCAGTTAAATAGTTTTCTAAATTATTTTTACAAATAAATTTAGAATAATAAAATAATTTAATTACTGTATTACTTGGAGATACAAATGAGTACGCCAAAATTACGGAGCAAAATATTTTTATTTGCTTATTTGAAATTTCAATAACGGGCACAAATCGCATCCAGACTCACAACAACTAAAAATGTCTGTATACAGATAGTTTTACTGTGCGGGCATCAAATATGAACATGTAGACACCGAGGCCAGGCGACCACCTCAACCCCACGTGCAATCATTACATATTTATTTTTACAAGTTGACATACATAGTACAGGTAATTTAAGGAGCGCAATCTACCCATGAAACTTACCATATTAAAGAAAACCAATCTTTGAAATAGGTACGCAAATTATGGAAATAAAAACTTCTTGAGGCGCTTTGAGCACTTTTTGGTTGAACATAAATGATGGAACTGACGATGACGCTCGTCACTTCACGCTTCTCTTGCATACTGTGTATATATGTGTACTTTTTTGGTTGAAAATAAATCATGGAACTCGCGTCATCAGCACGGCACAATTCCCATTAGCCTTATGTATACTGTGTATATATGTGTACTTTTTTGGTTGAAAATAAATCATGGAACTCGCGTCATCAGCACGGCACAATTCCCATTAGCCTTATGTATACTGTGTATATATGTGTACTTTTTTGGTTGAAAATAAATCATGGAACTCGCGTCATCAGCACGGCACAATTCCCATTAGCCTTATGTATACTGTGTATATATGTGTACTTTTTTGGTTGAAAATAAATCATGGAACTCGCGTCATCAGCACGGCACAATTCCCATTAGCCTTATGTATACTGTGTATATATGTGTACTTTTTTGGTTGAAAATAAATCATGGAACTCGCGTCATCAGCACGGCACAATTCCCATTAGCCTTATGTATACTGTGTATATATGTGTACTTTTTGGTTAAAAATAAATCATGGAACTCGCGTCATCAGCACGGCACATTTCCCATTAGCCTTATGTATACTGTGTATATATGTGTACTTTTTGGAGACAAAAAAAACGTGAAACCCGCGTCAAAGTCACGTCATGGTTACCATGAGCTATATATGTAACTATTATATTGTAGATTATTAAGACTAGTTATCACTTATATCGGCAGTCTCCAAAGACTGTCCCGCATGTGTTTTTTTTTTGACTTTCCATACAAAATTCCTCTACTGAACAACATTTTGTATGGGAAGTTAATCTTACTTTTGTGCATTTTGCAAATTTATGCTCTACATGCCGCGTCGTGCAGTTCCATAGATAAATTAAGCTCTGTAAGCTACTTACACTTTTATGTTACAGCTTGTATAAAAATGCCATTTCGATTGACATTGTCTTATTGATGACTATGGTGGTTATTGTGACTTAAATATAATGTACCATTCAATGTAACAACGGAGGCCTTACAACGGGCTTTTGTAGTGCGCTTAAGACAAAACCATGTGGCTTTGCGGCCGCGGCTCCTATTGTTCCTGTAATAACGATACTGGTTGACATTAAGGATCACATTGCCAGATTTTGATGTCGTATAGAGTACTGCAACAAAAATACATTATAAAAGCAAATTAACATAGTACAGGGTCTACTATCAGGACCTAATGATCTTGCTATAAGAAACCACGACCCCACTATACTGGTAAACGTAATCGAAATAAAGCAGTACTTTGATTAAGTTGGCCATTACGGTACAGATACGAAATCGGCGCACACCTGTTAAATTAATAACATCAAGAGATTGTTTCCCAGAGGGGTAGGCAGCGACAACGGATTTCCATTTGTCACGATTATGCAGACCTTTCTTACTTCGTTTACTGTCATTATATTTTTCATACATGCTCGCCGGTTTAGGATACTTTCCCTTTCTTGAGAACATCTCCGATTTGGTCAGCGAATGTTCCACGAGGTCTTCCTTCCCCTTCCAATCGTACCATTCGCACAGGTCACGTATACTTCTATCATTCATCCTTTCTAAATAGCCAAACCATCTCAGCATACCTTTTTCAGTGTTTGTGGCTACATCCTCTTTCACTTCCCAAATAAATATATAATTTTAAATATAACTAACTAAGGCAACGACTGTGGAACAAAAGAATACCTGCGAACAGAATATTCAAGAGAATCATTGATTAAAACTACATAATACCATTCATGCTGTTTCTTTTTAATTATGATCATGATTGTTTTTATAATATACAATAGCTCCGTCGACTGTCGTAACGGAAGCTTTGCATCGCAAATTTCGGCTACGATTTATGCAAAACCAGGTGGCTTTGGCTCCGTGGCTCCTATTGTTTCTATGATACCGATACTTGTCAATCTGTAACACCGGTTGACCAGATTTGGTGGTACTAAAAATTACTGAAAACGAAAAGTTACAAAGATTAATAAAACTTGTTATCGAATAATGGTGATAAATACCTTTTTATACAACCGAGTTTGCAATCAAGTTAACAAGGTTACTGTATTCTATGGACGCTCCCAATACCAGAGGTATCACACACGCAGTGCTAATCCGTTTTCCTGTACGATACTCATGCGCATCCCATATGAGCGCAGCAAGTAACTCTTAGAGCGAAATGCCCACTACATTTTATAACTTATCCATGCTTAAACTTTATTGGAGACTTGTAAAAGCTACATAGTCCTACCTCGAGCCTCCACCATATCTGAACTTACCTACTTACTTATCTTATGGGCAGTGGTTACCGTAGTGTCGGGGTTGTTCAAGCCGCCCAGTAGACCTCTGATATGGCTTAACGACTCTTGTCTAATGACTATAACTGGAACCGACAGCTTAACATGCCCTCCGAAGCACCGGGACGGGCAGAAATTAAATCACTTTAGTGGTCATCCATTTATAGACTAACCGCGAGCCGTGTTGCTTAACCTCGCCGATCATTTACGGACCAGAGAGAGCATCTGAACTTACTTGTAACCTACAACTTTGTACTTTAACTTTTCGATTCGTTTTCTGCTGCTTGGTACATACAATAGAAATATATGTAATATTACTGTTCTTGTACACCCACCGTCACTCTGAACTGCCTTTAGTTAGGTAATTGATTATTGATAAGAATGCAACCCATAATTGGCCCACTGCGGAACAAGGGCCTTCGCTTACCATAAGAGGGTCCACCACGCTGCCCTAGTGTGGGTTGGAAGACTTCATATGCCACCAATAATATTTTTAGCGGAACTCACAAACGTGCAGGTTTCCTTCACAGTTATAAGTACAAGATAATTAATTACTAATACGCACATGAATTCGAAAATTCTTGGTTGTCTTGGTTTGAAGTGGCCTTGGGTTTGAACTCGAGACCACTGATCACTACACCTTGGCTATCCCGTCCTTTTTAATTGATAATAATTTTTTTATGATGTTGTTTTTTTTCTACAGTTCATGCTCTTGTACAAAATATTCCCATAAAGCGACACTCGCATCCATCTTCCCGTCATTCGTCGTCGTCCCTGCAATATAATTTTCTAATCTTTTCACGTCTAGGATCCATTTATATCTACAAATGTCGTCCCCGTTGACTGCTCCTCTGATGGGGCACCTCTGATTTGGCTGTTCCATCTCGCTTGCTGTTGAGATGCTCATCACGCGAAGTAATCAGATACTGTGTTACATTTAAATATTAATACCATTTACCGCAATCCATTGCTGCCAATCCACGGATGCGACAGCATTTGGCACAGTTATAAACGCAATGGACGTTAAGGTAAATTGACTTGTTTCACTTTCTGTAATATGGTTCATAAACGCTTTACTAAAGTATTAATTACGCCAACCTCACTGGAATATTCATAGGAGACTATTTCTAATAAGAAAAATCCATTGTAGTGTAACGATATTACGTAAACTACAATATTATTATGTTTGATTCATATTCTTTTTAATTATCATGATTATGTTGGTTCTTGAAATTTACAATAGTTCCGTCAACTGTAACGAGGGATGCTTTACAATTCACTTTCCTATTGCGCTTCACACAGAACCATGAAGCCTTCAGCCCTCGACTTCTATTGTTTTTGTAGTAACTATACTGGTTTAAATGTAGCACGGGTTGGCCAGATTTTGTGAAGCTAAAAAATGCTGAAAAAAAAGAAAGTATAAAATCATGAAAAAATCGGTAGATGGTTTAATGGATATTATCTATGTTCTTGTTAGGTAGGTTATTAATTCAACTATAAAAAAATATTATATGTACATGTGTTACGCGATTTATCTGTTGTGTGTCAACGGATTTTGACATATTAATATATGCGAAAGAAAAGTAAAGAATTATCAATTCATCAAATTGGTAGTTGTTAAGAAAAATTTTCAGTAAATATCCATTATAGTGAAAGTTTCAAATTCCTATTATTCCGAATCCATTTCTAATATAAAATTTCAGACGAATAATCTCATTGACAGTAGGTATATGCCATGGCGCAAGCTAGCCAGGCGATCGATTTTGGCGTTTCTGGACAGAACACCCGTACCAATTTCCAACTTACTAGTGAATGCTGATAGTGAACAATACCTTCGATTTTTTAACATTAAATTAGTCTGAAAACTTACCTTTACAGACGTAAAACTGCAACACTCCTGAATCCTGAACATATTCTTATGTTGTTTACTTATTAGTTGTAAAAGCTTCCGTCCATCAATGCTACTAGGTAATCGGAAGGCGGGTGGGCGGTTGAACGCTTTTGATTTACGCTAGTCTCCGTGGTCCACTATAGGCAATAAAATATAAAAAGCGAACGAAAGTAAGTAAAACGAAACTTACGTATCTTAAACTGCCTATAAAATGTGTTAAGTTTCTTTAAAACTGAACAATGTGAAGTAATTTTCAGAATAAATTATATAAAAGATGAACTTCCCACACAAAAATGTCGAATAGCAACGCGTTTTGTATCGGGAGACCAAATATGTTTTATTAAAATTCACAAACACATATATTTATACAAAGAAAAACATTCTTTCACAATTTATGCCGAATGGTAGAGCAAAGAATGTAAAATGTGGCAAAATACTTGTTTTAAATTCAACGCAGGGCTGCTATATTACAGTAATATAAAAATACATATTTTTAAACTAACACATTGTTAGAAATATGTAAAAGTCACATCATGTATATGATGTAACAACCAAAATACTCACACTAGCTCAGAAACATATTTCGGAAAATAAAAACAAGACATTGCTGAAGCTAACAGTAAAACTATAATAATTATGTACCTGCATAATTACTATAGTTTTTACTGTATAATAATATATAAATACTAGCTGTGCCCCGCGGTGTTACTCGCGTTAAATTTTATAAATTTTCTTTGCTATAAACCTCACGGAGCCCGAGACCTTTCCAACGAATGCAAAACCGTGGAAATCGGTTCGTGCGTTCTGGAGTTATAGCGTTCCTGACGCTATAACTCCAGAACGCACTCGAAAACCCGACTTATTTTTATATAGTAGATTTTATATGATTTGCAAAATATTATAAAATATATTATGTACAATTATTTACAGCAAGCTAGCAACAACATTATCTGATACGGTTCTCTAAAGACATCAGACTTCAACCACATTTGTATCTATATCCAATTTAGGACCCCATCCCCAAGTCCTTGCACTATATTTATAAGAATGTTTTGGTAACATATACATGTGTCATGTCAAAATATTTCGTTTTTGAAACGTGGGGCAATTTTACCCTTGTGTCGGTGTTGTTATATTAGACAATAGTCGTGAACCATATCTGACTACAGCCGGGAACAACAGATTAACTTAAGCATCTTCTATACGATTGCAAACCAAAGTCCCAACAGAGGTCACCCTGGTGGTTGCCATCCATCTAGATTGCACGACTGCAGTCAGCAGTGCAGTTTCGTTTGCAACCGTGTAGAACCAGTAGTTGACGATGTTTGGTTACTTTAAGTTAATATAATGTGCTTGTTGCCCATGTACAGAATTTACCCTGGTTAAAAATGTTTGCGCTAAGTAACAGTCGTTAACGACTTCAGACTACAGCTGGTAACGACAGCCTATCTTGCTCTTTAAAGTTCTCCATTCTTTAAAACCACATTGGTCGGTGACTTATCAGAATCTAACGATGTTCGGTCGCATCAAATTAACGTAATGTAATTGTTAGCCGCGAACAGAATTTACCCTTGTTTCAGCGATATTGTGTTATAAAACAGTCGTTATTAACCGAATACAGCCGGGAACGAGAGCTTATCCCCTTCGAAGAATGGACATGATCATTTGTTTAATAAATTAAATTGTGTAATATTGCTATTCCCGTATAATCCTTGATGTTAACAATCCACGCTCTTTTCTTTAGGGTTCCGTATCCAAAGGGTAAGACGGGACCCTATTACTAAGACTTAGCTGTCTGTCTGTCTGTTTCTCTGTATGTCTGTCTGTCTGTCTGCCCGTCTGTCACCAGGCTGTATCTCATGAACCGTGATAATAAGACGGTTGAGATTTTCACAGATGATGTATTTCTGTTGCTGCTATAACAAAAAATACTAAAAAAAATAAAATAAAATTTAAGGGGGCTCTCATACAACAAACGGACACACGATTTTATAGATAATGATACGGAACCCTTCGTGCACGAGTCCGACTCGCACTTGGCCGGTTTTTTTTTCACCGGTCAATCAATAGATGATACTCATCGATTCCAATACATAGATTTATTTTTCTCAATAACACAGAAGATCTTTTCTTAATGGTTATGTAAATTTTTGTATTTAATAATAATGTTGTCGTAGGTAGTAACAGAGGCTTTACATCCGCTGCTCCTAGTCCGACTGCAAGTCCAAAAGCCGGTGAGTCCCCGACAACGGTTGTTCTTATTGAACCGATAGGAGCCGAACAAGAGCACCGGCTTGCCGTAACGAGATGTTGAGAAGACCACTGCAAAAAGTACGAAAACTGCCCGCTTACTAAAGTTATAAGTATGTAACCTGTGGTAAAACAGCGTATATTCAGAACCTCTTTATGTTTTAAATAAAAAGAAAAAATACATACTTACCGTTCCTCTTAGGTAAAAATCTATTTTAAATGCCAAATAAAGCAATAATCAGATAAAAACATCATGACGGATAGAATATAAATTGCATTCAGATCAATAAAACACCAGATCTTTATTTACTTTTTATTTTTCATACATGTAATAAATATTAAATTTAAAGTATATCTATAATTTACTACTATATAAGAGCTCTGACTTTAATTTGGTTCCATATTTATTATTAAAATTTCAGGACCGATTGCTATAGGAACGCTTTCGTCGATCTTTTTAATGTTTATCGTGACATAAAAACGATTCCGCATGCTGAAGCAGAACTAATTTCAGAACTGGGTCACTATTTACCAAAACTTGGTACAGAATGGCGAGTGTAATTTTTCTACCACGGTTTATCGACATGATTGTGTTCTGGACCAATCTTGACAATCCGTTGCTCCCAGGTCACGACCGAAGCTCGACAGCTTCGAGTGCTCCATTTCACGCAACGCCACTGTTGCTTCGAGGATTTGGGCTTTTCCTCCTTTTTCTTATATTTGTATGGTATATACAAATTGTACCGATACTTATTGTAATACATTACTGGATTCCCGAACCTTGATGTTGTGAATATGACTGAAATAATTCGTTTTGTAAGGAAACATTATATGTTGGTCAACTAACTAACGTAATGCTTAATAAAAGATTATACATTTTTTAAATGAGGGATTTTCGATTATTGATTACGTTTTAGCAAGACACGTAACGATTCGTGATGTTCCATGACTTTCATAAAAATAATCGAAAAGTAATGTCATATGAAAATGTTGTAATTAAAAGGACTTTTGATGAATTATTTTATAATGGAAATAAAGTCAATAAGGTATTTGGAAAGTACACATATCCATTTCAATATGTATTAACATCGATATCACTTAAATATCTGCTAAACTATATGTACACACACAGCAAAATAATTTAATCTTAATTGAAATTGAATAATATGTTATAAACATATTATTAAATTTCAATTCAAGGCAAAAGCGACGGATTCTTTTGGAAAATAATTACCCTGTTTTCCAAACTAGCCTCACAATTAAAGTATATCTACTAGTTAATAGATTTTTTTAATGAATGTATTCATAAAATATGTACGTCTACTGCTACACTTTTCGAAACATTCACATTATTCTAATGACACCTTAATAAGATGTGAATATTCTTTGGTTTGTAAAAATCTCTTACGTTATAAACTACTTTTGAGACATTTTGTATACATATGTGTGTACATCAATACTAGAAATTGACATAACTCTTTATTGTACACACGTATCATATTAATAAAATAATAGCATATTTTATAAGATAGTAGAAATATGGCGGCGTTATCACTAAGGGCGATCTCTCCCAAGCGATTGTTGAATGGACCAGGTTTACAGAAAATGTAGTGGCATAGGTTGTGAAAGAACTTTTTTTATGCCGTGTGTACTTTTATACTTTAGAGTTTAGAGTATATTTTTACATACATATTTTCCTCGAGTTAGTATCACCAACTGTATGGATTCAGAATATTTTGAGACAACATTTATGCATACATATGTATTTCTTTCCTTAACTGAACTACTCATATCAGTTAAAGAAAAAACACAAATATTAAATTTGAGACTTTTTTAAAGAAATGTAAAAGAATATTATAGAACGTAAAAACCATAGTTACAATACTGGCTAGCATGTTGCATGTATAATAGCTATAATGTAGTTTATTATGTAACATGATTGTGTGCACGAGCAACTTTGATAATGACGCCATCTACAGAGATAAGAGCTGCCCGGCACCTGTTACTACTCCATTTAACACATCGCCACGTCTTCCTAGTGCTTTCACTCTTTGTCGGATAGTGAGGTATATACATATTATACCGATGATTATTATACATCACAGCTGGTCTGCCAAACTTCGATGTTGTGAACACGGCTACACCTGAAAAAGGTCCACTTTAAGCAAATGCGAGTTTGATACCATACGAAGGAATTAGAATTATTAATAGGAATTCTGATAAAAGCTACAGAAGGTATTAAAAGATGCATGAAATCAGTTCTAAGTTGCATATTTTTTAACCGTGCGCGAATAAAAAGCAAGATAGCTTTAAGAATGTTTATGACATTTCAAATCTATTGTATTTACATGCTATATCAGAGCTTTATTATATAAGCGTTTGGCATAATGTAGATGGTAGGATGTAAAAGGCTTTACCTCAGAATATACACAATGAGGAGTTTCAACAAAGTTATATAAAATTTAACATACTTTAAATATAAAAAAAAATACAAAAAGGCAGTTCAATAATGAACTTTATTTCAAAGTACTGTTTGGAGTAAATTGGTTTAGAATTAACTAAAAGTTAAAATTGCTATATTGATTATGATCGCGTTAGTTAAGATTCAAATTCTAGTAACTAAGTGACAAGTAACATGGCGCTCGTATTGTCTAAGCAAATAACAGTGATATTATAATAATAATACAAATCTTTATTTCAGGCATATATATCCATAATATCACATCAATTTAAAATTCATTATAAAGATAATCAATATCAATATCAATAAATCAATTACAATATGATCTAGTTTAATATTTAATAATTATACAAACAATTTTTAATATAAACATATTAGAACACGATAGTATATCCGGTAAATTTAAGGAACTGTTATCGAATTTTGGTATGAAATGCCATATCCAGATACCTACTCGCTTAAACACGTGCATTGATAATATAGCAAGCAACATAAATGACGTAATAGGCAAAACATATAACTTATGTCTATCTGACCACAATACGGCCCAAGTCATAGAATTTAAGTATCGAGATAAGGGCATCTGCGGACATTACTTTATGACTAAAAGGGATCTAAGTAAAGATAACATTAATAAATTTGTTGACTACATAAGCTCTATGAGTTATTCAGAAATTTATGACATAATACAAGTGAACAATGCATTTGACAATTTCCATGATACTTTGACCCTTTTTTATAATTTATGTTTTCCGGTCATAACCACTAAAGTTAACTATAAAGCAAATAAGCTTAAGTGGATCACAAGAGGGCTCAGAATAAGCTGTAAAACAAAAAGAAAATTAAGATACAAATACTATCTAAACAAAACTATGGACAATAAAGTTTCTTTCGGAACCTATTCAAAACTATTAAGGAAGTGTATTGATAATCTTCAACGCTCTTGCAATCAAAAACATATTGTGTTTTCTAAAAACAAATGTAAAGCTACATGGGACATTGTTAAACGGAGTACAGGTGCTGAGCGGAAAAAAAATTTCATTGACTCGATTATTACTGAAGGCAATATACTAGTGACGGGAGGTCCCGATATTTCAAATGTATTTAATGATTTTTTTATTGACAATGTTAAGAATAACGCGAACAAGAACCTTAATATAAACAAATACCTAAAAATTAAAGACAATTTACATAGCATATTTTTTTCTCCTACCAGTGCTGCAGAAATTTACAACATTATAAAGTCACTGAAAAATACAAAATCATCAGGTTATGACAATATTACCACAGACCTCTTAAAATTGATATCTGCATACGTATCCCAGCCACTTGCACACATTGTAAATCTGTCCCTAGAGCAAGGCATTTACCCAAATAGGCTTAAACTGTCTATAATAAAACCGCTCCATAAAAAAGGCTCCAAGTCAGATATAAATAATTATCGGCCTATAGCTCTGACACCAGTAATTTCGAAAATTTTTGAACGAGTGATTCATAAAATAATTCTTAATTTTTTTGATAAACATAATCTACTAGCCAAAGAACAGTATGGTTTTAGAAAAGGCAGATCAACAATGTCAGCAATGTTTAAATTAGTACAATTGTTAATAAACAACATAAACAAAAAAACACCCACTGCTGCCCTTTTTCTAGACCTAAGCAAAGCGTTTGATTTCGTGAATCATTCTCACTTATCACATAAGCTTGAGAAGAATGGAATTAGGGGTACTCCTTTAAAATGGTTCGAATCCTATTTGAGCAACAGGAGTCAATTTACTAGAATTACGAAGTTCAATCATATTTCCAATACTCTAGAAACCTTTGAATCCAGTTCAAAAAATAACAACTACGGAGTGCCTCAAGGGAGTATCTTGGGGCCTCTACTGTTCCTCATTTACATTAACGACCTTCCACAAGCAGTTGGCGATCATGAGTGTGTTCTGTTTGCAGATGACACTACAATTGTTATAAAGTGTAATGATGACACAAAATTTAGTATTGAAATTAGTCATACATTGCAAAATATAGTAAATTGGCTCGATTCAAATTCATTACAACTTAATATTGACAAAACGAAATTAATTTACTTTAGGACGTACAAAAGTAAGAATATTCCGTTAAATATTTTTCATAATCAAGCTAGAGTTGAACAGTCACAATACACATCATTTTTAGGTATAATAGTTGACGAACACCTTACGTGGAAAGACCACATTGACAAAATTTGCAAGAAAATAAATAAGTTTGTATTCGCTCTGAAAAAGATCAAAGAAACAACCTCTGTAAATGCCGCGCTAATGGCCTACCACGCGTATGTTTGTTCCATCATACGTTACGGTATACCAATCTGGGGCTACTCAACTGAAATAATGCGGGTGTTCGTAGCACAAAAAAAATGTCTCCGTGCAATGTTCAACGTAAAGTGGTTTGACTCGTGTAGACCGGTATTTAAATCACAAGCTCTTTTGACAGTCCCTAGTATCTATATTTATGAACTAGCAAAATTTGTAAAAAGTAATCCTTCGCTCTTTGAATTTAAAGACAATATCAACAAACGTCAAGTGACTCATATGCGTATGAAAATGCCAGTGCCACGTCTTGAGATGTTCCGACGCAGTTGCATTTATATGGCACCTCTCATTTACAATGCATTGCCTAAGATAATAACTGATTTACCTTGTAATAAGTTTTGTAATTGTCTGCATAAATGGTTGATAGACGAATGTTTTTATTCAGTAGAAGAATTTCTCAAAACCTATTCTAAAAACTCCTATCACTTTAGAAATGCGCTGTAATATAATAACAATTGTTTTAATTAATAAGTTTTTAATGTAATTAGTAAAATATTAGACAGGTTAATCTACTGTACAATTCATTCCAATTTCTTATTGACTAGTTTATAATATTATGTATTTTTTTTCTTAGTTATTTCTTGACTTGTGGTGTTATGTGTGTAAATGTTGGTATAAACCCAACTTAATATGATTTCTAGTTAAATTAATTTAAAATGTATAAGCTGTCATATTATATCAATTTAAATACTTTTGTGACTCAACCATAGCTTTGCATGCTTTTTTAATAATGGCAAATGTGTATTTGTACTGATTGTAAAGATTTTTTTACCAACTATATGTACCACATTTAATGCAAATAAATAAATAAATAAAAATCAATTCATGAATAATATAGAAATAAAGTGATGTGTCAGTGTTACTAAATTCAAAAAATCAATCATACAAACAATTAAACCAATGAAAGCATAATAAAATATAATTAACAGGTCAACACAATTCAAATTAAATAGATTAAAACTATACATAACTAGCTGTGCCCCGCGGTGTTACCCGCGTTAAATTTTATAAATTTTCTTTGCTATAAACCTCACGGAGCCCGAGACCTTTCCAACGAATGCTAAACCGTGGAAATCGGTTCGTGCGTTCTGGAGTTATAGCGTCAGGAAGGAAAACCCGACTTATTTTTATATAGCAGAAGATTAAAATAAAAAAAAAGAATTTAAATGTTCATTATTTTTGACTGCCCCGTTGGTCTAGCGGTAGCGTGTTCACCAGGAGAGAACGAGGTCCTGGGTTCAAATCCCGGGTCGGGCCAAAAGTGATTTTGGGACTTTTCGTAAAAATAAAATATTTTCAGCATCAGCCCGAAGTCTGGGAGTTGGCGGTATTACACCCTCGTGCCTCATAGAGCTCGTAAAGCCGTCGGTCCTGTACCTGACCTCTTTCCGGTCATGTCGCTCCCTAGCCGTCCCATCGGATCATGAGAGTGCTGGAATAGAAAGTGCTTCTGAGTTTGCGCGCACACTTGTGCACTATAATATGTCCGGCCCAGCTGGCTAATCTCTATTGAGACTACTATTATTATTATATTTATTAAACTACGGATGGTTGTGCTGTTCATTTATTTTGATGATATCGTTTTGTATAGTCATAATGGATGATCTACATCCAGTGGCTGTTCTGCAGATGCATAGCCACAACACTTTGGGCCCGGTTCTGTAGCGATTGTGCTGATAGTATCTGTAGCGTCCTTTCTGCAACATAGGTTTACCTTGCCTTGATTCTACAAGCCTTATATCTGAAATTTTATTGTATTATAGTATTAAAATGTATTGTTGATTACTGTTTAAATATAACAGTATAATAATAATAATATCTGGGGACAATGTCACACAGATCATTCTAGCCCCAAACTAAGCAAAGCTTGTACTATGGGTACCAGGCGACGATATACATACTTATATAGATAGATAAATACATAGAAAACATCCATGACTCAGAAACAAATATTCGTGCTCATCACACAAATATTTGCACTTACCGGGATTCGAACCAAGGGCCTCCAACTTCGTAGGCAGGAGCAGTACCAACTAGGCTAAAGTGACCGTCTATCTTCTTGTTAAGAAGCGTCTGTGTGATAACAATCTAAATGTTTTATAAACTCAAAAGTAACTATCACTTAACTTATCACGATTGTAAATAAACTTAGCAAAAACATTAAATCTCGGTAGCCTTTAAAGACTACGCCCGTAATAGATAAATTGATCTCTGTGTCGCGGAGTACATCCAGACTCAGAACAACCATTTATGGGTCACACAAATAGTTGTCCTACGCGGGAATCGAACCCGGGACATGAAGCGGCGAGGCGACTGTCTTAATCGCTGCGCCACACGTGCATAGATAATTAATGAATTTGTCAAGGAAATAGACTAAACCTAGATAGCAGATGAGGTTAGGTTAGAACTGATTGGTAGCTGGTTAGGTCAGAACCGATCATTAATAACCTGACAATAGACTAAGCCTTCGGTAGCCGGTCAATAGTCCTTCGCTACTTTAGATTGCAAAACCCTCTGCGGTATTCTAAAGAAGTCTACGTAGGCGAAGACGGGGACATAAAGTTAGTACATAATAATTAAAAGACGTATATATTAACTGTATTATTTTATTTTTATACATAACAATAAGAAAACATAATAGACAATAGATATTTAGTATGTATAACATACTCGTACGTATAAACTAATATTATAAAGAGGAAAGTCTCGAATGAATTCAGAAAGAATAATGTCGATTTGAATTCTATACATGATGATTCAAAAAGCTGCGTTGCGTGGTTGCGAAATAAAAATGTTGGCTCCTCATCCAACGTACATCAGTATTATTGTATTTGTTTTAAAAGATAACGCCCACCTTAGGGAAATTAGTCCCTGTGTCGCGGGGTACTTTACAAACATATGTATAATTGATGGACACAACGTATATCCAGATTTATTCCTTGCGGGAGTCGAACCCGGGTCACGAAGTGGCGAGGCGATTGTATTAACCACTGCGCCACACGTGCAGTCGATTATAAATGATCATCTTGTTTTCATCTTACGATACGTCAGTTTATAAATACTTGTACTACGTTATATTAACGTTAAATTATACGTCTATAAGTGGATTCAATTACAACTACATAACATACAAAAAAAACATAGGAACCTTTCTTTTATTAATCACATTTTTATTTTAGGAAAAATTGATGATTAAATCATTCAATTCTTTCAATTAATCAAATAGAGACAGTTTATCGAAATTAATCTCCGAACTAAGATCCTCTTTGGGTTCAAAGTTGAGACGCTTTTCTTAAATTTGAATAAATAATCAACTTCTCAAGATTCGTTTAGAAATATTGACCTTTAAATAAGTTTACGGGTAATTATTGATAGACATAGCATACCATAATGTAGAGAGCGTTTTGCGGCCATTTTTTTTTTCTAGCCTTTTGCCCACATCCCTATGATTCAAGATAGATTTTAAAGAACTATCAAGTATATGAGTAAAGTGTATGTTATTATTAAAATAGTCTTAAAAATTAACTTACTTCGTGAATAAGTAACGCAATTAAATTATATTTCTTCTCATGAAAATTAAATCAAATTATGGAGTAAACTAAGATACCTAATAATTGCTATACATATAATATTGAATAATGGCATTGCATTATTTAACGGAATAAAGTGAACAATGAAAACAAAAACACTCAAATCTAAGAACTGCCTTAAACTTAATCTATTAAATTGAATTATTTTTTATTATTATTTACACAAGCTCATTTTTCACAATTATACCTGTAAATTGTTCGCAGGTATAGCCTTATTTTGACCTAGTGCACCTTCTTTACACCTACGACAGAAAGAAAAACAAAACGATTTATTTTTTAAATCATTTAAAACTGTGTCCATTTATATCAATATTATACATTGCATCGCATTGCGATATATAAGGCCGTTGTTTAATGATATCCCTCATAATAAATCTTATTATATTGCCCATTTTATTCAGACCTAACTATGCCATATCTGAAATTACTACTGTAATTATATTCCTAATTCAGAGATCATGGTAACTCCTCACGACATTTTTAAATACATTATTATATGGCAGTTATGACTAAGATTGTTACAATTAATAGTTACGTACAATTATTATCCGTCATATATTTCTTATATTTCTTCTTCAACAATTTTATATTCGCACTGCGCCACGCGTTTATTTTTACGCGTATATTATGACGTGTTAAACACGGCTAACGAGCATCGTCAGCTCTCTTTTCTACAAGGCTTTTTAATTTTGACACATATTGATCCTTACATAAACGAACCTTATTATATCACAATATATTATAAAAATGGTAATTAACGAAGTGAACCAGGTATTAATGTGCTGGTAAAATAATTAACCTGGTCCACTAAATCGCTTACTATTTTTGTTCCTCAAAACCAGTTTCAATCGAACCATCCATCAAACTATATTTTATCCTATGAGTGTGAGTTGGATTTATCTTCACGACGAGCTTATCGTAAGTGGTGATAGAAGATCGACAGCCGGTACTCCATTTGATGCAAACCCACAATATCTTGGGACCTTTTCTGTAGTTATGTCGGTAGTACTTATGTTCGCCTATCTGAAGCATCGGTTTACCCTGTCGTGACTCGGTCATCGTAATTGCTGTAACAAAATATAATTTCTTAAAAATCACTGTGTACGTTTTTCTTCAAAGCGCACATTTAGACGTGTGGACTATAGTTATTTTTGTGTTAGAAAAGTTCAAATCTCCCAATAAATCTATATATATATATATAACTTAACGTTTAAAGCAAACCTTTTTACCACTTTGAGGTCACTCTCCTTAATGATGGCTGTTCTCAAAATGGTAAATTTTGAGCGACTCCGTACAATTCAATAAACTGTCTCGACTCATTAGACGGTACGTAACCTTCCCCACAGATTACGGATATATGCCTTCAGACTGGTTAATTTTGAGCGTCTGAAGCTGACAGCAGGACTCGGTATATAATATTTCCGATAAATTACGGATTGGTGAAAAGGACCGATTTTAAGAATACCTAATAATTCATGCACGTGTATATTATGGGATTCGCAAATTATTTTTTATGATTTTTCATGCATTTTATTTACTAAGACAGATCAAATATTATATGCTGTCATATTAAATTATCAAGCAAAAAATTAAGTTCACATTTGAAGATGTGGATTAAACGCCACAAACCAAAGCAATAACAACAAATCGTAAACATGGAGAAGTGTCAAAAATAGTAGTTAATCGCAATTAGTAATAAAACCCCAAATTAGGTCGATAATTTTGTTTAATTACAGTAATATATTACAGGTTTCAGCGAAGTATATTAAAATAAATAAATCAAATTATGCCTATTTCTATTTATATGTATTTTACAATATAAAAATACTTATAATATGACAAAATACATGTCTGTTTAATTACCTCATATAATTAGTGAAAGTGTGAGGTCAGGGGAAAAACTGATCTCGCACTTCCTCAGACTGGGGCAAAATCCTTAATGCAAAATATAACAAAAAACAGCATATTATGTACAGACGCCAGCACATAAAGCTACCCCAATCTGTCAAATTTGCCCAATTGAAAGTTAACCTTATGCTTATGTGATAAAGTTGAAAATGTATATAAAAAATTTGACAGATGGGGGTAGCTGGATGTGCTGGCGTCTGTACATTCTGTTTATAATACATCCGCTTGGCTAATAACCACCCCCATATAATACCGATTCCCATCGTCTGTGTACATGCAAGCCGTTGCCTATAATGTTGATTTAAATTTACCTTAAACCCTATCAGTGCTCACACATTCAATACTGCTTCGAATTAGGCAATATATAGAAGCAGAGGTGATTTACACACACAATCAGAACATCAGTTGCCCTTTTCAAATCATTACTTTTGCTAACCATACGCCTGATAATTGAATAAAAGAATACGAGGTTATATACTAATCAATTTGATTCTAGGCGCAAGTCTGAGCGAAAGTAAATGGCAAAAGGCAAAGCTGAATACAAAAAAAAATATATAAATTACAAGTCAACCATATCTCTTTCATCTTCTTTCTGAAGAAGAAGAAGAAGAAGATATCTTTCATGCTTCCACTATTTGTAATACAGTAGCTTACTCTCTTTTCGTCGTTCCTTAGAAAAAAGAGTTACTATTTTCGATTTTCAAAGCCTTGTTTGATTTATTTTTTACAGCCGTGTGTGTATGGTAATTAGTTATCTTCACAAGATGGTCTTCAAAAGTGAAAAGTGAAGCTCGGCAGCCAGCATACCGCTTTACGCACTCCCATAGAACCTTAGGACCCTTGTTGCGATAGTTGCTGTGTTGATAATACCGGTGTTCCCCCATCTGCAGCATAGGCCTGCCTTGTTTCGAAGTTGTCAGAATTATTTCTGGAATTTGAAACAAATGGAATTACTACACAAATCCAGATAAGCAAAAGTGAAGTATATACATGTACACCTTATATTACTAGACTTAAAACAAATAAGCTATATACAATGTGCGGTATTATCGCTGCTGCGATCTGTTTCGGAAAGATATATACATTGACTCACGCCTGTTTCCCAGAAAGGTAGACAGAGATAACAGATTTCGATTTATACGATTTTAGCCCACCTCTATTGTCTCGTTTATTATCATTACATTCTACATATATGCTCGCCAATTTAGGGTATGATACAAAGTCGTTTAATCGAATATTCATGACCATAAGGTAACTTTAACTATTACTTCAGAGTTGCTCGAGCCGCCCAGAAGGCTTCTGTCATATCTTGACGACTATTGTCTAACGCCTACAATCAGGACCATGGTTACCTTCCCTCCGAAGCAGATAGATTCACAGAAATTAAAACACTTGTGCAATTATCCATTTATAACCGGACTGTGTGCCTAGGTGCTTTACCGCTTTGACCACTTAAAAGTCAGTGAGAGAAACTGGCTATGTATGACCACTTTATCTATGAGGTGCCTCTTTGCTGGAGCGGACCAAATCTTTTTAAAAGTATTATATAAATTGATAACGTAGATTATGATTATAAATTAAAATATCATTCAATTTCAATATTTCACTTTACCATCCTTATTTCAAATAATCATAATTTTTCTTTACCAATGAAAACAAACTTAAAAGTCTTAGAGTTAATTAAACTTTCTGTTCTGTTTTACCATCATTATATCAGCCGAAAGACGTCAATTGCTGTACAAATCCCTACCCCCCCCCCCCCCCCCCGCCCCTAAGATCTCCACAATTGCCGGTCTTGCGCTATCCGCATCCAGCGATTTCCAGCGACCCGCACAAGATCATCGGTCCAACTTGTAGGGGGCCTGCCCACGCTGCGTCTTCCGGTTCGTGGTCGCCCCTCGAGAACCTTTCTGCCCCAGCGGCCTTCGGCTCTACGAGCTATGTGCCCTGCCCACTGCCACTTCAGCTTGGCAATTCTTACGGCTATGTCGGTTACTTTGGTTTGCCTGCGGATCTCAACATTTCTGATTCGATCTCGCAGGAAACTCCAAGCATAGCCCTTTCCATTGCTCTTTGGGTGACCTTGAGCCGCCTGATAAGGCCCATTTACATTGTACCATCATGATCATCATAATATCGTCCGCTGCTGGAAATAGGCCCCAAAAGTCACCGCGCTTGGCATGCGAGTTGGCCACTAATGTTAGGTGGTAGCTAATAAACAGGAGGCGCTGCTGCCCGACTACCTGGAGTACCGCTTAGTTGTCTTTTATGACACCCATGCGATGCTGGTGGCATCTTTCCCGTTAATCTTTCTGGGCCGGTAACTATACGGCTGGGTTCTGTTTATTCCAATGTAACTTGGAATTTGCTATGAACACCAAATGCCTTGATCAAAAGATATAGCTATATTTATTAATTAAAGTTGAGTGTTGTCTTTGGCATACAAAGGCCGCTAATCAGACCGTAGACCAAAACTTAAAATAATCAGAGCATCACTTTTATTACAGTCGAGGTTTATCAATATGATGGTTCTCACAGACAAACCGTTTATGCGGTTTTGTGAGACATTGTCTAATGTTCATGTTTTATTGAAAAGAGTAAGTAAATAAATAAAAAAGAAATACAGAAGGGTATTTTCATTTTGTAGAGGGCTTCATTCAGCCCCCGCTCGCTTCTATGGCCCGAAGAAGCAGTGAAAAACTCCTAGACAAACTGTAAATGTCAAATTAAAAAAAGATCGGCATATTTATATAAAAAGTAAAATTTATTTCGCATATTTTGTAAACATACTTCAATGTATGTCCTACAAGTAGTTTAGTTTGATGTCTAGACAGAGCTCCTTATGACACTGTTAACGTTATAAACAGCACTTTGATTACAGTTTAAAAAATAATATAAACGAAACGGAAATATTGAAACACAGATATGATATATAAATGTTGGTAATTCATGCCAAAATTCACTTAAAATACACATAGTAGGGTAGGGTGAAGTAGGGTGGCCGTTTCTAAATTCCTTGGCGAGACCTACGTGAAAATATTCCACGTTACGTGATTCTTAATAAAATTCAATATTTAGATCATCACAAAATCTATGGCCAAATAATCACATACAGTGGCGCTCTATAACTAACAGTTAACCAACCCACATTAAATTACAAGTACATAATAGCATTTAATTCCACTGTCAATTATACTAATTATTCATGATAATTGATTCGATGATAAATGATAAAAAATAATTTACAAAATATGAGTGGAGAGGCGCGGACGGTTCTAAATTTATTGGCGTGACCTAAGTGGAAAAAAATCATATTACGTAGTAATTCTTAGTGTAAATCAATATTTAATTCCAACCATGAAAAAATATTCTAGTTATTTACCTAAATGAACTTAAGTGTCGTGTCCGCATATAAATATCTATAGTTCAATGGTCTCAGACCGCGCTACATATCTAATAGCAACCTAACCCACTTAGTTCCATTTATACCCTCATAATCAATTCGATTTAACCCGACTGGCAATTATTAGTTCACTAGTGGTTATGGATACCAGTTATCATAATAATAACATTATCAAGGGTGGTGACTGTAGTGTGGCAACCAGAATATCGTTTGGAGCACTGCCATTGATACTTGCCATGTTTGGGTAGGGGTCTTCGGTAATACTTATTTCCCCCCATTTGTAGTACCGGTTTACCACGCTGTGATAGAGTTATTATAGCTACTGTGGAAAGAAATAACAAATGTAGTGGTTAAACTAGGTGAAATATTGATAATAATATGCCCCGAGAAGTAGCTACATTTAGAAATTTCAACTATAAACATTGGTTTGTAGGTTCAATTTCGGCACTAACTTCTTGCAATAGGAAATAATATAAAAATACTTACTGATTTCGGTTATTACTTTCGTATAATATTCGCGGTGTATTGAAGTCTCAAAGACCACAGAACATTTTAGTGCTCAATAATTTATGATTTTTATGAATTATGATTTCCACGAAACTATATCCTTAATAAACTCTGAAAATTACACCGATTCAAAATAAAAAAGGGCTCTTTAAAATGCATTCATATATTCCAACAACAGTTTTGAAGGTTGAATTGACACATTAACCATCAAATTTAACAAAATAATGGAACAGCACATGGTAGGCGAAACATATTTATTTACAACAATTATAAGTTACACCATGATATATCTTTATATCATATATCTTTTAACATATACAGGTATAATAGTCATATTTTTCAAATATGATTCAACCCATGATAATGATTCAGATCGATCATGTCTAATAAAAATTACATACCATAACCCGGTTTAATCTAAATTTTTGGCAAATTGCAACTAGTTCTGTGAATAATATCTTTTGTGTTTAACTGATGCACAAACAAACATACGTAACAATAACTTAAAAATAAAAATGCGCGTATGCTACTGACCACATGATAGAAGTGAAAAATTCTAACTTCTTGTCGGACAGTGAGTGTGAGTGAAGTGTTCTAGAGTCGAGTATTCACAATTACTCACTTACCTTCACTCCTCGGCAAAAACACAAACAATGTTCCATACAAAATCAATGTACGGTTTTTACTACGATGCGATTCTATTGCATACCAAAAGGCATAAATGGATTCTCATGAAATGTACCAAGTCAGAAGATTGGCATAATAACTAACACTTCTTTGTATTATGGCAAAGTTAGGTCAAATCGACTATTTGTCAGATAGGCCTTTTCATAATTTGACCGACGAGATGCGCATCAAAATAGGACTCATTACTTCATTTATTATGAGAATGAGTATTTTTTATCCTGATGACTTGATTGTCGTAGGTAGTGATTGAGGCTCGACAGCCGGTATACCACTTAATGCATACCCACAATACTTTAGGTCCCCCCTTACGGGTAGAGCTATGCTGGTAAAACCGGTCATCTCCCATCTGGAGCATCGGGTTGCCCCGGGAGGACTTAACCATCCTTATTTCTGTAAAAATAAATGTATTCAAAATTCAATAAAGACAACAAAATACAACATATTAAATTCTATTACTTACTTCTGATCCTTATACATTAATATTACTGAAATTTTTAACTTCCATTTTGTTTTAAAAAGCTCGCGCAAGACAAAAAATGTGGAGGAGTTTACAAACATGCACATAAAGCACACCCAGACATAGAATAACAATAATTGGATGAGTCGCACAGATAGTTATCTTATGCGATAAATTGGATAAGTTTTGGAGAGAATGCTAACGCGTTTATAGGCTCTCATCATGTCAGCCAAAGTACGCCCATCCATATGCCATAATCGCCACGCTTGGCAGACGAGTTGGCGATCGCAGTTTGATGGTCATAGTTCACAGAAAAACCGTGCCCCTTCTCTGGTAGGTAATCCCTCGGTGATTTCTACTCCCTCCACGGGATGATATTCTATGCCGTCACCACACAGCATAGGCCCTAAGGCCTATGCTGTGTGATAACCATGATAACCATGATTTCTGGGTTTAAGAGAGATTCAGACGCAAATTTCTATCACGCAAAAAATCTCAAAACTTGTACAAAGTACTCTACTTACAACATATGTATGGGGTTAGCATGCGCTGTGACTGGGCAAAAACAAACAAAAACTACAACTCATTATAAAATATTCTATAATCTAGGATATTAAAAAACGTCCATGCACACGAGTACATCTATCCATAACATCAGATAATAAACTTTATTTAAAGTTAATGACCCACACAAAATAAACGTTTAATGAAAACATAAGTCGACATACTATATTTTCGTTATATGCCAGTAATATTGAAAAAAAAAGTGATGTAGTTATCAGAATCACTTAACGAAAGTAGTCACACGAATCCTAGCATAGTCACATGTCTTAGTTGTACGACTGAGACGTGTGACGTGTCGACATGTTTCAGGTCCACCGGGGAACAATAACGAGTTTTTTTTACATAACGTTTACCGTTAGCATAGGAGGCTTTCACTGCCTCACTGGACAATAGAAGCGAAAATGGACTCTAGCCGTCTAGCAAGTAAAACTGCAAACTAGGTACCTACACCGGACGGCATCCCCTTTGGGGTTTGAACCTCGACTTTGGACGGTTACTAACGTGGGGGCGCTAAGAGGATTATTTAATTTTATTGTTGGGGACGTTTAGTGCAAGGGTAGCTCAACGTAAATGCGGCCAATAACGTAACGACAACGTAACGACCAATACTGCAAAATACGGAAATACGAAGAGGACACGAAGCGAATTTCCTTAGCTCGATTTCACCATTTACACAAAAAAGAATTTACCAATAAGCGTACAGTCACGAAATGGTGAGCGATTAGCGTTGTCTATGACGCATTCGACGCACAGGGCAACACTCAAGCGTTACCGACTCATTCTCTCTCCCAATGAGTTATGACGATCTTACTCACACCTAAAATCACAAAATACTAATAAAAATTTAGCGGCACCATGATAAGTGTGATAGACCGAAAGGTCGGAAAGAGAAAGGTCCCCGTCCAAGTGATCTGAAACATGTTGACCGTATACGTCAAAAACGTGTAATTGACCTGCGTATTTCCCGAAAATGTTGGAGTTTGACTATTTATTTTTATGAGAATGAGTACTATTAATCTTAATTATTTCATTTTCGTAAGTGGTGAGCGATGCGCGGCATCCGGCAGACCAGTTTTTGCACACCCACATTATCTTCGGGCCGTGACGGTACCTGCTGTGTTGGTAGAACCTAAAGTCTCCTACTTGAAGCACTGGGTTACCTTTAGCAGACTTAATCATCTTAATTCCTAGAAAATATAATTTATATACTTAAGACCTAGCATAAGAAAATAAGAATTGAGTGTCATCTGTGGTCAATTTATTGTAACCTTAGTGTAACTATGTGTGTCTAATCCAAATTCCACCCGATTCTGTTCAGCCGTTATGTCGTGATTAACTCATTAACATACAATACAAACACACTAACTTTGTTTTCAAAATTTATAAAAAATATAGAATTCAACTCTCAAACACAGTATTAAATAAAATCGTTTTATTTCTGAAGGATTTTATTTATTTATTACATACAATTACGTAACAGAAAATTGAGGCACTATTTTGAAACAAACATTAGCAGGATCTCAGAGCTGACCTAAGATTCTATTTAAGGCCCACATTTCAGCAAGCAGCCATAGTAGTTGGACGATGGCCTTCCCAAAGATCGTCACAATTGCCGGTCTTGTGCTACCCACAACCAGCTATCATATGTTTTAAATAGCATCAAATACTTAAATGCACTTTCTAAAATTGTGTAAGTATCAGTCAACTGGTGAGATTTATATTTCAATTTTTTTTTAACAAATGTTCATTTTGATATGGTTGTTTGACCCCTAAATATGGATAAAATTGTTTTACCTATTTCTTGTTGAGTAAAAACATATAATAGTGAAAACTTGTTCCGAATATTTCGGAAAATTAATCTTGCAAAATGACCGATGCACATTCTTTGAAACTGCTGAAAATAATTGTATATCCTATAAAACAGCTAAATGCGTAAGCTGCGCGCTGAATTTTAGACCTTAAGTAATTTTATTCCTTGATCCAATTCTCAAATATATACTTAAAATTGTGTGTAAACTCATATTTGTTTTCACATACTGAATTTAAAGTAATCATGTCGGCCATATGTTTGCTTGTGCCATCAGCCTGTAATATTGTAATACGCTATTATAAAAATCCAATTTGAAAAAAACTTTAACATAATCAAAAATAATAAGGAAAAATGCAGCTTCTTCGATCCGGCAGATAATTTAGATTTGTTAAAGGTAATACTAATATCTTCACATCAAGGAATTCAAGGTCTATAAAGATAAAATAACTAATTAAAAAAGGAAACGATACGAGCAAATACCCGAACTGATTGTTATCCACGGGTTACCAAAGCAGTTTGATCCAAAAAAACATAAACTTAACTGTATTTATCACAAATTAAAAAAAAAACTTAATTTACGTTTTTGATACTACAACCCCAAATTATAAGCTTCCAACCATAAAGTCCTGATTTCAACAATATTTTTCAATATCAACCCATTATTATCCCTTATGTGTATGAGTAGAATTAATCCTGATAATTTGGTTCTCGAATGTGGTGAAGGAGGAGCGGCAGCCTGTACTCCATTTGTTGCACACCCACAAAATCCGAGGGCTATCTTCGCGATACGCACCATGGATATTATAACGGTATTCCCCCATCACAATCATAGGTTTGCCCATCCTGGATTTGATCATAGTTAATTCTGTAAAAAAAAGTAAGCTACATTATACTAATACAAATTCATGTCAACACAGATAAAGACTGACTGATACTTAATCATAGTTGACTTAAAGTCTATTCAATATAATAGTTTTAGTTTCTACATATGTTTTAACCGCCGTCCAAAGGACATAAGCACACAGAAATTACTTCGGCTTACTCATCTAGTTCTACCTTGGCGATTATTGAAAAACCAGCGAGGGAATACAAAAGAACGGACCTTCACATGCATGTTCAGTATTTTCACGTACTGTATTTTATTTTCCTCGAGCTTTGACGACCGGTCAGTAAGTGATTGGCGAGGAAAAGCAACTAGGCTCGCGATCAGTCCATAGATGGGTTACCGCCAACGAGATTTAATTTATGAGCGTCTCCTTGCTTCGGAGGACACATTAAGCTGTCGGTCCCGGCTGTAGCCATTAGGCAGCAGTCGTTAAGCCATATCATGTGAGGCCTAAAAGTTTAACATTGCCCATGCGATAAGCAAGCAAGCAATAAGATTAAATATTATGAAATCAAAAAGAATAGTGTGGCCTTATGCAAATAAAAGCGGCAGGAAAAAAAACAACAACGCTCGTAATAGCGCAAAATAAATCGTGTAACGAGACAACCCGCGACTACGAATAACCCAGCATTATTTTGACTTTTTCCTGCTACTGTATAAAGCAAAAAAAAAATAGGATCATTGTTTGAAAAGAAAAACAAATATATACTTAGATATTTTTGTATTTTCCAATAAAATGAATCTGTAACACACTAATGACACTTAAACTTAGACAAGTTAGCTAATTAAAATTAATAATTTTTCAAGAACCGTACGATCTTTGTTTAATTAGAAAATTTAATTTTACTGAGATTATATAGACAGTATTAGCTCTGCTTTTTTCCTAGACTTGATGTCCCTTATAAAGTCTTATTCTAGTAACAGATGGGTTACCTTGTGTCTAGACTACAACAACTTATCATCATATTGAAATATTTTTTCTATTAAGGACAGCATTAGCTTTAGCTACTTTTGATGTCCTTTACAAAGTACAATATTAGGAGAGGAACTGCTTACTACCCACTAGTACGTGATGAAATGTTATTCAATGATCCTAAATCCAGTTTCTTTGTGACCTCGATAGCTTTCATAAAATAATATTTTTTTTGTACAAACTAACTTGCAAAAAAATGATATTACATGAATAATATACAACATTAACGCACACCCTCAAACATCCCAATTAGAATATTATGTTGTAATCATAATACATACACTGAATTTTTAATTTAACATGTATGTGCATTGTTATTTACTAAATTAGTTTCATGGAATAAAGTTTATTTTTCTTGATTTTGTATTGAATGATGGAATTTGTATGAATACAAATAACACTACGATTTTAAAAGTCTTATAACTTTGAATTACGGTCCATTTCAATTTGTTTTGACTGTAAAGAGTTAATATGACAATAATTTCCGTAGTTTTAATTATTTTGTGAATAAAAAATTACCTATGTTAAAAATGATATAAATCGATTCAGTAAACGATTCTGAACAAACTATTTTCTGGATGTGCGTTAATTAAGTTACATGTGGATTCTAAGACCCTGATTATGTTTACCATTAGGAAAGACTACTAAAACAGTTTAATGATTATGTTCATGAGTCATCTTCATAATGTGATTGTCTACCATTATGATGGTAGATTTGCACCCAGCCATTTTTCTGGTACACCTCCATCTTGTCCGCGATGGAAGAGGGGTGTTGGGAGGGTATGAGCAGTTAAAACGACAGCCCTTGTACAATAATATCGGCCTCCCGCGATTGGACATCGCAAACATATGACCTAGAAACAAACATAACACAAGTTTTATAACAAAACTTAAAATAATGCATGAATTACAAATCTCGAAGTCAATTAAACAAAATATTTTTTTAGCAATAAAATAACATTTATTTTCTTAAAATACGTTTTTAACAATTAATCTAATACAAATATTTTTCATACATATAAACCAATTTACCTATAATTACTGTTTGTGACGTCAACTTCTACTAATATACGGGAATATGTAAAAAGGATTCTATCAAAAAATCTGTTGCCAACAACAATTTAATTTAACCGCGTAATATAGATACAAAAACACACACACACACATATATATATATATATATATATATATATATATATATATATATATATATATATATATATATATATATATATATATATTATTCTCGCATTGCCGCTTGAACGCGCAGGATTTGAAGCTTTTTTTGAGAGATCTTCCCGTACCTCCCCAATCAAGTTCTTCAAGTTCAATTTCTTCAAAGAATGAAATAACGCTGAACACATATGGGTAATGCTAAACAAAACAAATATCAGTGAGTATCATTTGCTCTACGAACAACTTGACTGGTAAAGAAAAATTAGATCGACCTAATAACGATAAGAGATGGCATCGGCTGGGCTGTTTGCTTTTGGCCAGCTTGGCAGTATAAATTACATTGCAATTGTACTTACAACTTAAAGTATTAAAAACAATAGCCTAATCTCGTCATTCATGGTTGTGACAATTCCGGAAACTTAATATTTCATTATTAATGGTATCTACGCGCGCCCTGCATTTTTGGGTAGAACACCACTTGACGCAGCGCCATGATTTCTTTAATCTGCCCATACCCATGCTTGGGTTGAAAAGGTTATACTTCTGACCAAGGTAAATCATTTTTGGTTTTCCACATCTAGAAGTAGTCAAGAACATATCTGAAAAACAAATGAGGATAATTTTAATTAACATAAGGAAACATAAATTAATTGAATAATATAACTGAACTCTTTATATTGTATATATTTAAATTTCACCTAGTTATTATATTACCAATCATGAATCATAATAGCATGCCATACTACCCAAGATGTAATACACCCTCTGTGGACTGAGGTCAAAGGAACACAAAGTCTAATGATACCATATTTGTATAAAGTTAAATCTGCTATAAAGAGTTAAATTTTACAAACACACACACAGACATACTAACCAAGGAAACCATTTGTTTTAAGTCGGTAATAAGAATATACGAAAATTATAATAGATTATTATTGAGTAAAATTACCAAATCGTAGTACTGAGCACAATGATGTGTTTAATTAAATTATAATTTACGCAATCATGAATAATTTCAAGATTTCTATCCACTATATGAGTGGAAAAACGACCTTTGTGAGCTTTGATTGAAATTTGAAATAAATAGTAGATTGCTGTAATGTTATTGCAAGTGAATCTTGCAATAATAAAACAATTATACAGTTCCACGTCTGTTACTTACATGACAGAACTTAATTGTAACTACTGTAATGGTAGGGCAAACAGACAAGTGAGCATTCACCGTATATGTAGAACCTCGAAATAACCCTCTTACTCCTTTTTGAAGAGCCTTATACCGTTGTCTCCCATTTAAATATGACGGCAGCTAATTCAACAGCAATAATATTTTTCGTCCAACATAATATAATAATATCTGGGGACAATGTCACACAGATCATCCTAGCCCCAAACTAAGCAAAGCTTGTACTACAGGTACCAGGCGACGATATACATACTTATATAGATAGATAAATACTTATATACATAGAAAACATCCATGACTCAGAAACAAATATTCGTGCTCATCACACAAATATTTGCACTTACCGGGATTCGAACCCAGGACCACCAGCTTCGTAGGCAGGATCACTACCAACTAAGCTACGGTGATGAATGAACATGATTCATTAATTTAGCCACATTAGAATTATTACCTCGGCCTCCTTTAAACATATGGAGTTATAATAAATTCAAACTAACTTTTAGTATAAAACAGAGGTGCAACAACATTTTGGCTATCCAAACCTGCAATAAAGCCAAAATTCAATACGAAATATTCCAGGCAGGAATCAAAAAAAGAATATAATATTTTTTTTGATTTATTTTAAATATAGTTTAATTATATATAAAGTATTAATACTACAGGAAAAAATAAATCCAACATGTTAAAATGATGTTTCTAATTATTAGAAAAAAAACCAAAAGTGTAAATTATTAAACAAAATGCATTGATTGTTCATCTTTAATTTGACTAGATACATTTTACAAACTTTCCGAATTGGAACACTTGCTCTAAACATTTAATACAGGTGGTAAGATACAACATCAATATGTTTTTTTAACAATCTATATAATACTTATAGTAAAGAAATTATCTATTCGTATATTACCTATACTGGAGAAACGTGAAAACGCAAACGCACGACAAAAACACATGACATGAAATGCGAACATGAACAAACATACAGAAACATTGTTCGTAATCCCTGGTCGGAAATGATATAAGAAAGATAGAGTTTATAAGTTGACATATACATCACAAACATCCATCCATCCAATGGACAGTTACAGTATTTAAAATATAAAGTACTCATTTTGACTACGCATTTTCATTGATACATTATATTATTCCACACAAAATATAATACAAAGAGAACAACATCATAGAGATTATCAAATATTTGTAAAATTATACTATATAGATAAATAAATATCTTGGGACAACTAACACACTGCCATCTGATCCCAAACTAGGCAGAGCCTACTATGGCAACCAGACAACTGATAAACATACTTATATATTTCTAAATACATACATAATATACATAAATTACACCCAAACACAGAACTAATTATCGTGTTCATCACACAAAGATTTGTCCCGGGAGGGAATCAAACCCACAACCTCCGGCGTAGCAGTCAGGATCACTGACCACTAGACCAACAGGCCAGTCAGGCCATATATATTATATAATATAGATACTATTTAATATATTTGTTTCACAGGTTGGTTTACAGGTCCAACACACACTAGCCAAGATCATAAATATTTAAAAACTGACAAGTGTGTATCATGAAGTCATATCCATATTACGATTTCGTAGTGAACTCATGACTTATCCGGTATTAAAACCTTTACCTAGGTCATCTGACCCCTGGTCATATGTTATGGTAGTCATTTACTTTGGTGGAGTGACAAATCCCTGCTCATCACATTCTGTTTTATAAACTTTAACTTTATAAGAGTGGTCATGCGTTCCATTAACAAAGATTATAACACCGTTAATAGTTGATAGGGTGGATCTGCATCCTTTTGAATATTTATTGCACCGCCATGTTTTTTTCAACGGATTATTATACTCTTTCTTCAGGTAGTATCTGTAGCCGCCGAATCTGATGACTGGGTTGCCATGCTGAGATGTTTCAAAAACGGCTGTGAAATAAATACATTGAATTAGATTTAATTTCAGAAAATTCTTATGTATGACCTTAAATTACTTAAATACGATTAACCTATTAATAAACGTGGTTATTATTAAAACACAACTTCAGAATTATTTAAAATATAAATTTAACTTTATTATAACGAAATAATTTCAATGTGTAAAATGATCATGAATATTTAATTCTTATGTAGCCATATACGCGTATAAGTTTTAAATGACCAGATACGAACAATTGTGCATTAATTTTTAAATTACACGTAGTATACTAAAATGAAAGTTACCAAATGATTCTGTTTTGGTTAACCACATGTAGAGGCTAACAATAACAAATTTTACTATTTAAAACAACCAATCTCGATTTTTTCAGCCCCTTAACATCGCATGATAAGTAGTAGGTAATAGGAAATTGATATTCGATCTGCCACTAAAACTATCTTAAGGTAATAAAGATATTCAATTTGTAATGATTAATCGTCTTAATTACCATAATGAAACAAGTAATCAAAGAAATAAACGGACTAATAAAATTCCGGCTAGCAAACAAAATAAATTTATTCAACTTTAATTGTACAAACTATTACATAATATCTAACATATGACATATACTAAATGAACAAATAACAATATATAAATTATAAAATAAACATTATGATTACATGACGTGAAATTTTACGAAACAATTACGCTCACGAGTGCGAATTATAACCATTTATTACATTTAACATAAATGTCTTTCTACACAAATCGTACATTGATCTCATCCCGATTACTTGATATATCAGGGATAGAACATCATCACTACTGGTCGACGTCATTGGTTTTTTAGCTCTCAAGTCTTCATCAGATTTTGGAGAACACTTAGATCCTTCGCTTAAACGTAGTCTAATAATTTTTGGTTTACTAATCACATGATTTCGGTCTATGTCATGACTTTGTTCTCTTGATTCTTTGAACTGGCAATGTACATCATTTTAAAATGGACGGCAAGTAAAACATAAACTATAAAGCTAGCCAAAGGATTATAATGTAACAATGCCGCAACGGTGCGGTATCCGTAAGGATTGAGGAGCCACTTGTCGTGAACTTAATGTACTTATTTAGTATTAGTATAGTTATCAAGGTCACCCAAAGAGCAATGGAAAGGGCTATGCTTGGAGTTTCTCTGCGAGATCGAATCACAAATGCTGAGATCCGTAGGCGAACCAAAGTAACCGACGAGAATTGCCAAGCTGAAGTGGCAGTGCCGCTGGGGCAGGAAGGTTCTCGAGTAGCGACCATGAATCGGAAGGTGCAGCGAGAGCAGGCACCCTACAAGATGGACCGATGATCTTATGAGGGTAGCTGGAAATCGCTGGATGCGGATAGCGCAAGACTAGGTCTACAAGAAGTAATTTGTTACGCCTTCATAATTTTTATTAATCCAAACATTTAAATTGATGTGGCACCTTTATATTCTAATAACTTTTGAAGTATCTACTATTATATTATTTCTTTTTAAGACAACTAAGGAATTTAATTCCTGTGTCGTGAGGTACCTACTTCAGAAACATATAATTCATAGACACAAAATACATCGAGACTCAGAACAACTATTTATGAGGCACACAATATCGCGGAATCTACAGAAAACGACGAAACCAAGGATTTATCTAACAATTTTATTTATCAAATAAGTTTACTAATTTCATTGGATTCGAATAATGGCTCCTCAATCATTCCCGACATGAAATTGTGCATATATTGTATATTAATATTCGCTTCTTAGTTTTTTCTGACAATCCTCACCTGATATTTTACATATCGTCGTTTAAGATCTAACACTGCTGATGTCAAAATACGTAATTATTCAGGGGTCAAAAATACCGTTTTATTTATCATGAGCATCAGACGACTGTTAATAGTTAGGTTTATTCAATATAAGAAATAAAAAAAACATATTATAATTCTTATATTGAATAAACCTAACTAGAAACAGTAGTTTGAAGCCAAATAAAACGGTTTTATTACTTTCCTGAAAAAATACGTGGTTTGACATCCGTGGTATTAGATCTTAAACAAAGATATATCTAAAACATCGTTTAGTACCCACCTCAAAGTCTTAGTAAATCTGATTTAATCTAATAAATATATATAAGCACTGCAATATAAATATATATATATATATATATATATATATATATATATATATATATTTATAAGTAGATAGAAGGAAAATTGAATACTAACTAACTATACGATATAGAATTTATTTGACATGAAAATCAACGAAACAATTTCTTTTACCTAAAACAAAACACAGTCGTTGGTTACACTTGACACAAAACACGTGAGTCTTTGAATTTAAACACAGTCGGCACCGGCCTTTGCTAGTATGATCCGGGAAATGGCCGAACTGGTCGTATCGTATGCCATCGATTGGTCTTGGTTTCCTAAACGCTCGTTTTGCTATCCCAGTTTCATATCTTCTCCGGTGCCATATCATGTGTAATCCTACAACAACAAAGAAGTCATAGAAATGTGTTGGTAACATAATATGATTACCACAAGTAGACCTTAGACACGTGAAAAAAATACTATTGGTAAAAATACTTATTAATTAAAATATTTTTATTTATACAAGTACAATAACAAATAATATTATTTTTTAAACATCTATGAACTCAAGCAACACCTGTTTTTATATGAAGTTTATTCTAACAACAACAAATAAATCATTGAAGGCCATTGTAAACCTGATATTATTACTATAAGAAAACCATAAATCATACACAAGACAAAATAATAACTATTACTATTATATTTGTTAATTTGGTTAAAAGTATAAATAATAATACTTAATACATTAAATATTTTTATTTATACTTATGACAATGAATTCAACGAAACTTTGAACTTGACTGTCATGTACAATTTGTATCTGTACACAAATGATAATTCAGATAGGCTGAAAATGTATTTAAAGTTATAAATAACAAGTCATGAATATCTCGACCCCTCATGAAAGTGTTGACCATTTATCTTGACTATAATATCGTCACAAGTCAATATGGAAGCTCTACAGCCATTCGCCCATTTCGTGCACACCCATCGTTTTCGTGGTCGCGGCCCTTGGGATGTTTTGTTGTAACTGAACCTATTTTCATTGTATAGAATCATAGGGTTGCCTCGATTTGAAGTGATGAATACAAGTTTTACACCTGAAAACAATAACTAGTTGTTATCCCTAAAAATAAGTAATTTTCTCAAGTCAACCCATTTTGCAGGAATACCTATATGTAGAACAATTCATTTTAAGTGGACGTCATTAATAAGTTTAATTTCATTGTGAATATGATATAGCCCTTAGCCTTAATCATAACCGACATAATCTTACTCTTGCTCTTGTCCGATTCTCAGCCAAGTGAGCGACATAAAGTACCGAGGAATATGTATCGATAATAAACTAAACTGGGCCAATCAAATCGACACATTAAGTGGTAGGGTATGTAAACTGATGAGTTTATTTAGAAGGCTACGTGATGCAGCTGACGATGCAACCATCAGACTCGACACAGCCGTAAGTCAGCCCCTGCTTAGATATGGTGTCAATTCTTGGGGGGCTGCAGACAAGACTAAATTTCTTCAAATAGAACGAGCACAACGTGCTGTAATAAAAGTTGCATTTAGAAAACATTAGATACATTTTATCCACAGTACTGCGCTTTCATAAAACCTCGCTTACAACGGTGATTATGAAGCCACGACGGAAACCAAAATGGTTACTACCCTTATCACGCTCTATTATTCTCGGAAATCTTATAGCTACAACGGTCCCCATATTTATGGTAAAGTGAATTCTTACCTAAATATAATGAACTTTACTAATTATAAATGTAGGCAAGCAACGCCTACAAGGCTTAACTCACTTAGCTATCAATCTACCGAAGACTACTATAATAATACTAAAATACACACACGATACCTATACTACAACTCACTCATGTACACATCCACTATAGACAAACACGCACATACATTCAGCTGTAAATGTCCTGGTATATCTTTTCCCTTATTGTTTTACTTCTTTTGATCGGCACTTGTCGGTATGGCACTTCTATTCTTGTTTTACATGTTTAGATATAATTATTTTAAGGTTATTTTAATGTTATCATAATGTTACATAATTCATGTTACATATAACCACTTGGAAGGACCTAGTTCTCGCAATACAGGGTATCCTAGTGCGAGGACTAGACCGCACTCAGTATGTTGTATTGTTGTTTTTTGCAAATAAATGTTATTATTATTATTATTAATAGCCCTAGTCACATTATACTTTATATAAGTATAAAAATTGTGGGTTGAATAAAGTTAAACGTTAATCAAAAGCACATAGAACAAAAAATATAGTTTAATCTAATATGAAACATAGGTATCATATTGAATATCTATAAAATATATTTAAAAACAAATAAAAACGTACCTAACAGTGGAAAACACCTTCAAAAAACACAAAAATGTGTCAAAATATTGAATAGTTGATTTGTACTGAAGTGCACTTCTCATTTAATATTAAATTGATTAATTTTTATTTAGAATTCTACTGAACTGCTGAAGAAATAAAATATCCTTTTATTTAAGCAAGAGTTCTGGACACCCCGCATAAATTAAATTTTTATTCTGATCTTATCAACTTCTGCAAACTCCGCTTCAGTTTGTTGCATTTTAGTAGGAGTAAAAGTACACAAATACTTATATTACTTAACAGGCATTCATATCTCTCATTTAAACCTGGACCAGGCCAATTATTTACGAATGCATTATAAATATCATCCACGATTAGGCCCGACCGCTTCGTTTTAATACAAGAACATATTTCTTAAAGTTCCCCAAAAATTATACAATAACACTTTTGAAATAAACCAAATCGGACGACTTGAATCAAAAATATTAAAACGATTTAGTACAATTATATTGTCTTAAAATAAGATATAAAAATAATAATTAAATAATACAAAAAGTAAATAATACAAATCCTCAATTTTGTCGATTGTAGTATTGTTTTCCTTTTCCCACGTATGCAAAGAGAGCGAGATAATCACAGCAGTTGGGATTACTCTAATGCAAATTCAACTGACACAGAAGTTTAAATTGCTGACTGACTCAACCACCGCATAACGACTAACACGTCCAGTGAAAGCACAAATTGGAATAATACAGTTAAAGTATTATTAGGTGTTATATGAACTTCAATGATTATGAACGGCCTTATGATGAACGATTTGATCATTGACTGTGTGTAGAGATGCATGACAGCCACTAGCTACCCTAGTGCAGTACCACCTTGCCGTCGAACCGGTACAACGGTAATATTTGTTAAAGCGATAACGCCCGAGCATTATCACAGGATTGCCGAATCGCGACTTAGTGTATATAGCATCTGAAAAAAAGTATCTTTTGTTTAAATAAAATATTTTTAAATGGTTGTGACTTTGGCCGCTTTGCCTTAAAATTGAGTCCAAAATAATAAATAAATAAATATATTAGGACAACTAAGAGCCTGTGCACACCACGTTTTTTAAACGCGCCGTCGACGCCGCGACGGTGCGCTTTTATCCTACAGAGCAGTTTGGTTTTTTTGGTTAACGCGCATCTGTATCGCTACAAACGCGCGGATAACACGCGGACATGGAATCCAAAACAAGGAAGGCCCGTACTATGTAAAGGTAGTAGTATATAGAAAGAAATGAAACATTTGTGAGTAACAACAGCACGTTCTCAATTCGTCTGCATGTTTTTTTTATTTTTTTTTTACATTGATTCCACTCTTAAAATGTCACATAGGGTTGGGATTGGATTAAAACCCGCCTTAATCTAAATAATTACTACATACAACTTTCTTGTATAAGTACTTAGTTTAATCCAATTTAACAATGTGTCAAATTCACGTTGCTGTTCGGTCTCGCATCGCAACGCGACGTATACATTTTATTGCGTTAATTTTTCTAAGATCTACAATTATGATTGGCCAATATTTAATATTTACAAAAGCATCAGATAATAACTCATACGCCATAATTGCAAGCTCACTCTTTATATACATATTTAGGTAAAACTGATGGTTTTATTTTGCTTAATCAAAACATGTATATATATTACATTCCCATACTAATACTTATATTCACAGTTATGTTTAACTTCACACATAAGACTTTAATACGAGAATAAGATTAAAACTGTTGAACCCCTGACTCAATAAGTTGATAAAGAACGCTTTATAAATCTGTGTGATTAAACATTTTATAAAATGAAATAAATATTATTCATACATTTAATGTGTATGTTCACCCAAGGATTTGATTATGACGTCATCGATGGTAACCAACTGTGCAGGGCATCCAGATCTAGCCTTAACACATAACCATCTGGCTTTAGGACCGGTGCTTCTGCAGTACTTATTGAATCGGTAGCGCCCCACCTGGATCACGGGCTTGCCATACCTCGAGGTCGTAAAAAACACATTCCCATCTGCAAGGAATTCCAAAATTAAGCCAGAAATAATGTCAATAGTAGTTGATATCATTCCAATATAATTTAATTGCACGTGGCGCAGCGGCTAAGACAGTAGCTTCATCGCTTCGTGTCGCGAGTCCGATTCCTGCGCCGCACAACTATTTGTGTGACCCATAAATAGTTGTTCTTAGTCTGGATGTAATTTATGTCCGTCTATTATGTTTGTAAAGTACCCCGCGACACAGGGATTAGATTCACAAATGCGGGCGTTGTCTTCTTAAAAATATATATTAATCTATGATTGTATCGCGCTAATAAATGCGCCAGAAGGCTTGTAAAAAGATAGACCCTAAACGATAGGAGAGATAAAGCCTTACTAACCAAACCTACATTCATCAATATATCTTCTTAATTCTATCAGAGGAATCGTACCGTCTACATGATATCGTCTACATGATTCGGAGTGCACACGTTAAATTATCGGTCCCGGTAGTTGCCATGTGATGCATGAACAAACTGTGACGCTAAGTGAAGTAAGAAGTAATACAAATAAGCAGACAAACAAGCGTAAAGCTGATGGCAAGCGGTAACATGTTAGTTTATAATATATTTCAAAACAGTTACAAACTTTACAAGCTTAGATAAGTGTCCTGTATGAGGATATCAAAGGTTATGTTTTAGTGTTCGGCCGCAGAGAGAGAAGGAGTCAGCTCCGTCGCGTATATTGAAAATAGAAAAGAAAAGATAATTTGATCCGGCATGATTATGTAATTGCTTAAAAATCGTTATCGAAAACAAAATTAAAAGTTGGCTTAAAAATGAAAACTTGGAGAATACTACACCGAAATGTGTCTAGAACATAATTTATATGAAGGAAGTTAGTAAACGATCGCATAGCGCATAATCACGCAGTGCAGTACTCTCAGAACACTTGTTCGTTGGGTAATTACATAATCCTCTTCATTTTCGAGACTCTTGTTGAGCCAAATCACAAAACTCTTAATTACAATTCGTATATTTAGATATTGCGATGATCTTTTTTAGATATGGCTAATATATGCAATGATCATCATTGCATAATAATATATTAGCCATAGCTATCAAAAAATATTTTATTACTTTATGATACCAGCTCCTACCGTTTTCTTCTCATATCGTGTGTGTATTGCTTAACGCCGACATGCTAATTAGCATATATTATGATGACTTTATTCCTTTATGATATACTAAACCAACCGTTACTTATCGTGTGTATGTTGCGTAACATAAGTTATGGTGACTCTATTCCTTTATAAAGCCCCAATAGTTTACTTTTCTTACAGTTTGTATGTTGCCTAACATATGCCATGATGATTATATTCCTTAATGATATTAATCCCATCCTATTTCTTCTTTTGTTATATGTATGTAACCTTCTATAGACCATAATAATTTAACCATTCTTCTTCCTCGGTCCCTCAATGCTGAGGATCGCGACCACAACAGCGAGCTCTCCATTCGCTGCGGTTGTTGCAGCTGTGGACTGCCGTCTGGATGTCCGGCCCCACAGTTTTCCCGATGGCATCTATCCATCTTGAGGGTGCTCTGCCCCTCGTCTTCCCTCCATCTGACCCACTATGATGTGCTTCTCCAGACTATGCTTAGGAGACCGCATGATATGTCCGAAGAAGCGAAGGGCCTTTTGGTGGCAGATTGCTGAGAGCCTTGTCGTGATGTTAAGCTCCTGCAGTATGGACTCGTTGGTTCTCATAGCGGTCCACGGAATTCTGAGCAACCTTCTCCAACACCACATTTCGAAAGCATCGATCTTTTTGCTATCGTTGCTCTTGCAGCACCAGGTTTCTGCGCCGTACAGGAAAATAGAAAATACCAAGGCACGAACGAGTCGCACTTTGGTTTTCCGGCGAATACCGCGGTTCTTCCAGATTTTGTCCAGATTCGCCATAGCGCTTTTGGCCATCCCGGCCCTTCGGCGTATTTCATCTGTACAGTTGCCCTCATTTGTGATCATAGACCCCAAGTACACAAATTGACTGACTTTTTCGTAGCCATTGAGTGCATCGGTTTTTGGTAGAAGTTGCGCTCGGTCCACCACCATTATCTTGGTTTTCGAATGGTTGATCTTAAGACCGAGTTTGGCACTCTCACCTTCTATTTTCTTCAGCAGAGTTGCCATCTCTACTTCACTCGATGCAACTATAGTCGTGTCATCAGCATATCTGAGGTTAGTGATGCGTAGGCCACCTACTGATACGCCTCCGTCCCAGTCCTCCAGCGCTTTTCTCATTATGTATTCGCCGTACAGGTTGAATAATTTAGGCGAAAGAATACAGCCCTGGCACACGCCTCGTTCAGTGTGAAAGGACTTCGACTGATGGTCTTCCAATTTCACAAAGCTAGTGCCGTCAAGGTATAAATTCTGCACCAGGAAAATGAGGTGCAAGGGGACTCCCATCTCCACAAGCACATCAAACATGGTACTCCACTGCACGCAGTCCAATGCTTTGGCGTAGTCAATGAAGCACAAGACCAACGGTTTGTTGAACTCTCTGCATTTCTCAATGAGCAGGCGTACGTTCAATATTTGTTCCCTAGTTCCTTTTCCAGCGACAAAGCCTGATTATTCGTTGGGTATCTGGTGGTCTGTAAATGCTGATAGCCTGGTGTTCATGATACGGAGCATGATTTTACTAGCGTGAGACATCAGTGACAGCGTGCGATAGTTTTCACATTTTCTAGTGGATCCTTTTTTGTGAAGGGGTACGACTGCAGATACAGTCCAGTCATCTGGCCATTGGCCAGTTTTCCAGATCTTGTTGCATATCTGATGTATGAACTTAGTACCGTCTGCGCCTAGGTGTTGAAGCATTAAAGCGGACACTCCATCAGGGCCAACCGCTTTGTGTTTAAACTTCTGAATGGCATCTTGCACTTCAGAAAGCAAAATGGGGGGCTCCTCCGGGTGTTCATCCCATCTTCGTTCCGTTAATTGTCCCTTTTCATCCCGATACAGTTCATAACAGTAACTTCTCCATCTTTCTAGAACATGGATCAAATCAAATCAAATAAATTTATTTATTGCTAACACAGGTCGCTGGCTAGTACTTATATACTCTTAGCAGCCATAAGCTGACTGGACGCCTTTCCATCGAAGGTCGAGTACTAAATAATGGCCGTTCTTGTTCGACCGGTGTGCTCAAATTTTTGTGTCTGGGCGTCCAGTCTTTCATATCATGAACATTGCTATTGAAACCTTACCTATAAGAATCAAAATTTCAATAAATGGCTAGTTAGTTTAATAATTATAAAATGTATTATAATTTTTATTACTTGTATGTTTTACTATAGGTAGGTACTATTATGAAATTGAAATAAAAAATATGGTTTTCAAAATATATAAATATATTTCAAAGTCATTGTTACATATTAAAAGAACGTACAGACGCCAGCACATTAAGTTACCCCAATCTGTAAAATTTCTCCAATTGAAAGTGTCTATAAAAGAAATTTGACAGATTGGGGTAGCTGTATGTGCTGGCGTCTGTAGATTACCAATGAGCATAAGAATTTTGCGTATTTTTTATTTAAAACACAAAACGAATATAGACTATATAATAATGATAGACTAGGTACATAACAAAGAAACAAACACGAAAAAAATAAAACCGTAAAATAAAAACGACAATTTTGAAATCGAACAAATATTTTATACAAGTTTCGTAGCTAATCACTAAGCCATAAAAACTCTGTTTTTTTTCAAACAGTTTATTTTTATTTAATCTAATTTACTAGTATTAAGGTGAGTAACTACCCATTTCAACATAATTACTATTTACCAAGAATCCACTTCCGCTATAAATAAATTATAAAAACTATTTATTTATTTACATTTAATTTGGTTACTTCGTAACATTTTTTGTATATAATTACTTTTTTAATATTGTCTTGCCGGTTCCCTTAAGTGATTATAAGGCATGCTCACGGGAAATTTTTATCTACCGTTGTTACTAATATAACAATTGTTGATAGATTTTACCGATTTCTTGCGTCTTTTATCACGAATAATATTGTACACATTAGGCAATTTACACAGGGTATAAGGGACAGCGTAATAAAACGTAATAAAGTCAGGCAAATACCTATTCTCCGGTGAATCAGTGAAACTGAAAATCTCAATTTCAAAAATACCTATCTTACCACTACCACATACGTACATCATCTGTCTGATATCATCCACTGCTGGACATAGGCCTTCACCAATTTTTTCTATAAAGTTGCCATTTGGAGGGGTTTGCCGTAGTCACCGCGCTTGATATGCGTGTTGGTGACCGCAGTTAGGTGGTAGCTAGTATACAGATGGAGCTACTGCCCGACTACCTGGTGTATCCTTTAGTCGCCTTTTAAGACACCCACGGAAAGGTATGGGGTGGCCCTGTTATTTTTATAGGCCGGAAAACACACGGCAAAATACGTACATTATTGTTTATACTAAGCCCGGGACACTGTCCGCCAGGACTTTGGTCGATATGGCTGTTGATGAGTCAGGAATCTTAAATTTATTCAGATAGCGGGACGCAACGTAGGGCTAGCCGTTAAGCTACGAACAATACACAGCAGCAGATCAAATATGTAACTTTTCTTTTAAACACTCTTATGTAGTTATATAGTTACCCTATATATTTGCCATCTGTCAGTTTTGTGCTAGTAACATGGCTAAATGTTTTGTTTACAGTTGCATTAAAAAAATCGTTACGTGTAACATCAGGGGCTAAACGGCCGCAGCGATGACTTCGATTTGAAAAGTTTGATTTTCTCTGCTAAATTTATTTTTTTATACATCTATTTACGCGTTACTCTGTCCTTCATACTCCTGTAGGTTCAATTTTAGTTTTTCTTTTCTTATCGTGATCATGTACATTTTCAATATTTACAATTTCGTCAAAGTATGTGGTAAGAGTAGCTCTACAACCATTAGACGATTTCACACATTTCCACTTAGCTTTGGGTCCCTTATAACAACAATACCTGTTGAACCTGTAATCTCCCAGCAATATAACTGGCCTGCCTTTCTTTGAAGTCGTGAAGATTGCACCTAGAAACGAAAAGAGCAATTGGATAAGTTCCATCCATATGTATACAAACATACAGTCAGTACAGAAACTGAAATATAATAAGAATAACACACTAAGTCATTATCACCCACTTGTAAGCATTGCTTAAATAAATAAAAAAGGTTTTTATTCACGTAGACTTCAAAAAAAGCGCTTGTAAATAGTCAGAAAATGTTTGTAGTATTATAGTTGTATACATTATTATTTCTAGTAACATAGATATTTAGGTACACATTATATTGATAGTATTAAAACATTAATAAAATTTATTTTATAACAGCAATGATATTTAGCTAGCTCGTATCAAGTTATTGTCAAGAGATTATGTTTAAGTTTAATTATCTAGTTTAAGTCTAATATTTGTAATACATATTTACTATAATTATAAAAAAATAATCGTACAGCTCTCTACTGCCCCACTGCAGGGCAAGGGCCTTCTCTCACAATGAAAGGGGGTAGTCCACCAAGTTGGCTTAATGCGGGTTGGCAGGCTTTACATGCCATCAAGAACATTTTCTACAACTCCTATTCGGGAACCGAAAAAGAAGGCCGAAGAAGGGAGGAAGGTTCACTCCCTGGCCGCAACCTGCTCCTCCAGCTCGTGTTGGAGCCGCTCCCGCTGAGCCAGGTCCAATTGGCGTTGGGCGTCTGCCAAACCCACATCGTGGGTGTCCGCCGCTGTTTTCTGGGCCTTCTTTTTTGGTTCCTTCGTCGAACCCGAGGCCGAGGACCCATCCGACCCGTGTTTAAGGAAGGTCTTCCGTTTCCTCAATGCCATCGAACTAGCGTCTGACGCAATGGACTCGTTGTCTGTGTCCGACAACTCGCCCACCTTCCCTCCGTAGAAGGCTCTGCCTTCGTTCGACGCGTCGCGTTGGCCCTGAGAAGGGCCTTTTGTTTGGCCCTGAGAAGGGCCTTTGGGTTGGCCCTGATAAGGGCCTTTGGGTTGGCCCTGAGAAGAGCCTTTTTTGACATTGACACTTTTTTAACTCTTTGGGTTTCCTTCGCCGTTTTATTACGTGAAAATTAATTTCTAATACGTACATGAATTTAAAAAGACAGAGGCGCTTATTTTTCATTAGGACGGTGAGTGTCGGTAAAATGTGACTAGGAAAATTATATTTCTTCTATTACGTTAAGCTACAGATAATAGTAAAACTATAGGTACAATAAATGTATGGAGATAGATTTATGGAAACTGTAACATACGTTGTAAATTTAGACCAACCGCTTCGATTACTTCAAGGATCATATTCATGGCGAGTGCGATTATGGTTTATATGACGTAAATAGTTTCTAGTGCAACTTAATGAGCTTTATTTCTAAGCGTGCCATTTGGTTCTGATTACATTTAAAAATAAAAGACATCGAATCTCTTTGATCTTATATTTAAATTACAAATAATCTTGTTTATGTAACATTCATACACGGTAGTCACTTTTTAGGCACATAAAAAGAAATTATTATATTAAACGACTAGACACACAAAAATTACCAAAATTTTCAATTTAACTAATAGATTCTTATTCTAATATCTTAGCTTAACATTTTTAAACTATAATAGGTAACTAAGGGTAACTAACTCAACAAATTAATCTCAATTTTGTATCAAGTTGTTTTATAGTTTAATTGGATTGTGCGGAAGTATCGTGATTTCAAACAAATATCCTACGCGGCTTAAGTCGCTTATTACTAGAGACATTTATGAGGAACAAACTAATGTGGATGCGTTTTCGTTTTCTATGGGTTCTCTAATATACAGGAAACTCAATATGAGAATAGGATGTCATTCGTTCTACATCTAGCTTTATAAAGTACAGCAGAAAAGCTAAAAGTCTCAATAAATAAAGTAGAGGTTGGGTTAGAATTGACTGGATTAATAAGATCTTAAGCAATTTGGATAGGCATTAGGAGTAGGCTGATTGAAAGTAAAGGTGAGTAATGATGCATCACCTGCGTCGCTAGCCCCAGACATTGCCAAGAGTTACATCTCTACTAGCCGATACTCTTGTCACCCACGCTGTGAATCCATGTAATACTAGGAATACATCATCATATAAGCCAGAAGACGTCTGGGTGTAATGTGTCTATAGAAATAGAAATATATAAGTACATATGTTTATCAGTTGTATGGTATCAGATGGCAGTGTGTAAGATAAGATGTCTCAAGATATTTATTGTAACCCTCGTCAGACCACTTTCATAGCAAGGTAACTATGTAAATAAAGTCGCACTAAAATAACTATAAAATACAAAATTCTAGCTCAATATAGGTTACAAAGTTGGAGTAATCCTTAATAGGTACCTACAGTCTTTACATTATTTATAAATATTCTTCATGAGGTAGTTAACTGTATTCAAAATCACAGAAATAAGTAAGTCTCTTGAAAAACTTACCCTTGTCTACATAACTTAGAAATTTAAAGACATACAGACTGGCACAGTAAGCATTCATAAGTTCATTAATAGGTTACAGATTTCCGTTCAACAAGTGCGGCCTTCCGTCTATGAGTGTGGTATTAAGGCACATATAAATTTAACCACAGACAAAATAAGGGTTATAGATAATTGTTAAAACTGCTACTGGACCTATGAACACTAATGTAAATATATAGTTTCTTTTACATCTGGTTAGCGGTTATGTACGAATGAACCTTCTTAATGATTATGAGGTCTCTCTTTCACAATAACTTGATCATACGTGATAATAGTTGCTGGACAATTGGGCGTCTTCACGCATATCCACCGGATTCGACGGCCTTGGCTTCTGCAATACTTGTTAAACCTATACTCGCCTATCTGCATCACTGGCTTTCCGTTCCGGGAACATGAATAACTGATGAGTTCTAAAATAACATAAACAAATATTTTATTCTAACATATTAATCTCAAAATACGAATTTACACATTACATTACATAATTTCTTTTTATTTACCATTTACCTATTTACTACGGAACCCTAAAAAGGCGGTATCGTGGAACACCATACATAAGCAAAGATTCATACAATTAAAATATAAGACAATTTTTGCATTCATTATTAAGAAAACAGAAATAAAAAGTGCGCTTTCCATAATAAAAGTGAAGCCATATATTGGGTCTTGTCAGCCTCTTAAATATATTATTTGTTGCGATTAGCTAAAAATAAATCAGTCCATGTTATATCAGTAAGAAATTGGTAATTTAAACGTACATACATCACCTACATCAGTGGTTATGGGCAGTTTGTTTCACAATAACATTATCCAGAGTGACTAGGAAGGCAGAACATCTCATCGAACTGACTTTGACGCAATACCATCGGACGCGGGCCCCTCGACTCCTCGCCCACATGTTGTAACGGTACTTGCCCATTATGATCACGGGCTTTCCACGCTGAGACGTGGAGTATATCGGCTCTGATAAACATAGAAAAGAATAGCATTTCACAAATTGAAAGAAAAAACTAAAACGATTTCAGATACACAGAATGTTGTGTACTTCTGCCATTAGCTCTGAAGAATTGCATTTTAATTTAAGAAATTTAAAATACATTATATTAATTGACTTATATCTACGATTTGGAGTTGGAAACTAGGTCTCTTTATATTTTCTAAAGAGATTTATGAAAAATGAATAGTCAACTTTTCTATAAATTACATTTTTGACCATTGCACTTCATCCAATTCTGGAACATAATGAAGGATGAACTCATTATAAACTAATTAAGATTTTTTTAGTATTGCGAATGTATGGAGCGCGTAGAATATGAGTTTTAATAACAATATTTCTAGATTTAAAAAAAACATGTTTGCATTAGTAACGTCAAAAGTTCACTATCATATCTTAGGTACCTTAAGATCAGCTTGAAGTTACCTGAGAATTATTCAATAAGCCAAAATGAAGAAAATTAAAATTCACTTCTAGATGGTTATTTAATTACGGGTAAGGCTTATAAAAATCGTGTTAAAATTTAATAAAGGTTACCAAGGTTCAATTAAAATACTTAAATGCAAAATAAGTAAGAAAAGAAAGATTTTCCAAATAATTTAAATGATTTATTTATGTTTCTAGACGAATACTGTACATACTAGTAGCTATAACTTAATAGTCGCTAGGTAATCTGTTTAGATAGGTCGGCGACGGAAAAATTATAACTTTTCGTTCAAATTTCATTAATAATTGTAATTTTAGCTAAACATATATGTATGTATAGTTTCCAAAGAATTCAATATCTTGTATTGATTGCTTTGTCAAATTAGATGCACCAGTGTGTAAGTGCTTGAGCACTCGACGAGCGAACATCAGGAGTGGGATTGAAACACGTACTGGTATCATATCATATTGGTGCATGTATTTTGCTTGGGAGTATGCTTCTTCCATTTGCATATTTTTAGGGCGGGCGGGCGGTGCAAATTGCATTCCATTGATTTAACGCATGAGGCGCTCATAGCTAGATGCTCTCACCAGTCCGTAAGCGATCGGCGAGGTTAAGTAACTAGGCTCGCGGTCAGTCTATAGATGGGTGACTGCCAAAAGTAGTTCAATTTCTGAGGGTCTCCGTGTAGTCATTAGACAACTGTCGTTAAGCCTCAAACAATATGGTAACCATACTATAAGTAAGTAAGTATTGATTTAACTGACAATTTTCGGAATTAATTCTACATATTAATTTTGCATTTTACTTATAAATGTAGAGACATAATGTCTTCGACTACAGAAATCAGTGGTTATGTGGAGTTTGCTTAATAATGACATTGTCGATTGTAACTATGGAAGCTGAACATTTCATCGCGTTGACTTTGCCGCATATCCAGCGGACACGCGGTCCGCGGCTGCCCGCCCATCTGTTGAAACGATATTTGCCCAGTATGATCACTGGCTTGCCGCGTTGCGATGTGGAGTATACCGGTTTGGCTGAACATTATAAAAAAAATACAAACATTTCATTAAAATAGATTAGACTGGATTTTATTATAAGGAAGGGTTGTCGTTCATGTAGAGACATAGCTCACTTGTTGCTCGTTTAATTTTTAAGCCTCATTACATATTTGGTTATATAATAAACAAACTACATTAATAAACTTAGTTAAAACTAACATGCGGGACAGTCTTTACTGCCGATAGAAGTATAATAATGTACAATATAATAGTTATACGTATATGACGTTACGATGACGCGAGTTTCAGGCTAGTTCACATATACACAGATTACATATAGCCAATGGGAAGCGTAGCGTGACAAGGACGCGAGTTTCACGCTTTTTGTTCGCCTAAAATTTATCCATATAGCTCATGGGAATCATGACGTGACGATAACATGAGTTCGTAGATATTTGTTCACACCAAAAGTTCCACGCGCTTAAAGAAGTTTTCACTTCAAAAACTACTCTCAAATTTAATGCAACTCATTAGGAGCCCTCTAATAAGCCCGAAGGCAATGGGCTAAACATACAACATTAAAAAGATCTATCAGATAATAGTATCTACCTAATCCAGAACTACCATAAACCTGAAGAAATCGCTCTTATGCGATAAGACCGCCAATTGTATAAAAACCTCGTTATTAGGTGGAACGGAAAGCTTGTTAGACAAATATAGTGAGCCCTAACTGGGTGTGTTTTCAGACCACCAGACAATTTAAATTCTACCATATTAATTAATTGACAGCAAAATAGTAATCGATCGTTTACAAAGTTTTAAATAGATGTGACAACAAGAAATGCATAAAAATTATATTTTTAAATATGGGGTACATATTTCTTTGTTGTTACCTTCTTCGCAGAATTCCGTCTTTTTATTGACTGGCCGGTTGGCGTGGTTGGTAAATGCTTGCTTTTCACGGCGCTGGTCGTGGGTTCGATTCCCACCCAGGACAAATATTTAAGTGCATGAACATGTCTGTTTATCCTGAGTCTGGGTGTAATCATCTACATAAGTATGTATTTACAAAAAAAGGCTACTTATGTAATATATCAGTTATCTGGTCTCCAGTCTCTCATGTCCCAGGATATTTATTTATTTCAGCAACTCTCAGAGTCTTGGTTATTATCAATGGTTATGTGGCGTTTTTCTTACAATTACCCCGTCCACGGTGGTCAAAGAAGCGGAACATCTCATGGCGTGTACTTTAACACAGGTCCACCGGGCGCGGGCTCCACGGCTGCCAGCCCACTTGTTGTAGCGGTAGTTGCCTAATATGATCACTGGATTCCCACGCTGCGATGTTGAAAGTATCGCCTCTGGTGGGTATAGGAAAAAAATTAGATATGACTGGATTGGAAAGCAAAATATCAAAGCTCTACAATAATTAATTTACACAAGTACTAGGTACCGCAGAAGCAATAATCTTAGATTTGTGGAAAAATAGATTATTATTATGATGAAAAAAATACCGCTTTCGCTTATTTGTCTAGGAAAAGTGTATCTATGTATAATTATATTATATATATTGAAACATGTCACTAATAAGCGCTGGGGCCATCATATTATAAACTAGTCCCAATTGTTCTCGTAAAATCTTTATACCAAAGGGATAGGGATTATTTTATACCAAAGTTAAATATCGTATAAGTGTGATACTTACAGGATATTTAACTTATATAAATATCGTTAAAGATGTTCTATAAACCATATTACTCATACTTACAGTTTCACGTGTTCGAAATGTAAAATATAAAAGTAATTCGAATAACTGATTTTTTTTATTTTATTACATTTAATAACCATTAATAAAAACATGACACGGTTATACTAAAATATGATATATTTTTATATCATATTTTCCTGACTTAAAATATTTTATACAAGTCACTTGCAAATTTTATTGGCAGCATATGTCTTGCCCTGAATTAATATATACTATTTTTCTTTTAGTTCCTAACAGTATTGTGATATATACAGAACAAAGAGACGATGAATGTACGACAGCTGTCAAGCCAATTTCCAAAAATATATATTAAAAATAAGTTTTATGAAAAACAAAATATGCATAATTATATACTATTTTTTTTAATAAAACTTGGACATAAATTCATGAATTTAAAAAATATACATCCTTTCCTACTGCAGCAATCGACATTATTTGTAAGAATGTACATATTCAAGCAATAATAAATGTAACAATAAAGGTGATTTTAATTTTTACAATCTCCATACACTTCGCTCACAAATATCTAAAATTAGGTTTTATATTTTAGGCCAATATATATTTTGGATCAGACAAAACACCATATAATCCTGTATTTACAATTAATACTATTAAAAAATATTGCCGATACGTTTCATTGTCTACTCGATATTTCCTTTGAATATTTCAAAGTACGCTATCAAGCTTGTGGTAATAATATATGTACCTAGGCTTAATACCGAAGCGGACAGTTTGGTGCAACGTATCACGCTAATCTCAATTGTCCGTGACTTACTTATATGATATTTAAGTTAATTTTACTCGTGATAGTGATAGTTACTCGGCACCATCAGAATGACCAGCGCTAGAACAATAAAATGTTCTAGCAAATGCTGAGGTATTGCTATTTCGGTCTTGCACGGACAGCAAGAATCTTTGTTTTTATTTTATTTTTATGTAATATTTTTAATGACAAGGCAAAGGCAATTTATGAAAAAAATCTTTTTTCTTCTTTTTTTTCTAACAAGACTATCATAACGATGCAAGCTCGTAGTGAATTCGAACTTATTCGTACCATTCGTTTATAGCAAATTCATACTAAAATGAATGATTTTGATTTTACAGATTTTTTTTTGTCAGTAAACACCAATTGACAATAACATTAAAGACATGATTAAAACCACTCATAGTATGTACAAGAAATTAAAATCCTATCACAGTTAAATCACGGTTGAATTTTATTATATTTGTATTATTGGCATAAAATAAAATCGTCTCTATAATTAAGAGATTATAGAAGACATGTTTCTATAAACGATTTTACTACAATCATTACTGAAATATTTATGAACATTAAATAACCATTCATATTAAATGCTATACGTTAATATGGATTACGAATAATAATAACGAATTATTATTATACATGATTATAGTTAGCTATTATTCTAAGGATACTTGTGCGATAGATCTTATTCGGCAATATATATAAATTGAATTTGTGCATAAACATCTTCAACTTTAATGTGAAACGGTAACACTTTCATTACTTAAATGAGTTATTGACGGAAAAGAGGTGTTTCTAAACTATTAAGTAAATTATTAATTCTGTTAGTACAATAAGCTAAACAAATAAATAATAAAATTAGTCATGTGTTGTGTCACATGGCCTTCTGATGCACGACATTTTTGAATACATCCCGCCTAGTTCTTGCAAAATCAACAGCAATTTAACTGTTTGGAAACACCATATATTATTTACTCCTTAATCTATGTGGGGTAAAACGGAATTTTCCTATTTTTCGTGGTCATTAAAAATATATCAGAACGAAAACTGTCTAAATATTTGGGAATATTAATCTTAAAAGGACATTAGTCGAAACTGCATACAATAATACAATAAAATAGGCTAAAATAGCTAGACAGGTGCGCGCCAAATTTTCACTTGAATCTTTTAAGTATCGCCGGGAAACCCAAAATTTTCACCAGATTTTTTTAAGTGTCGCCAGGATACCCAAAATTTTCAACTGAATCTTTTAAGTATCGCCGGGAAACCCAAAATTTTCACCTGAATTCGTTAAGTGTCGCCGGGACACCCAAAATTTTCAACTGAATCTTTTAAGTATCGCCGGGAAACCCAAAATTTTCACCTGAATTTTTTTACTGTCGCCGGGACACCCAAAATTTTCAACTGAGTCTTTTAAGTATCGCTGGGACACCCAAAATTCCATTCCGTCCTTTGCAACACTTTCTATTAATACTATAACACTTTGAAGAAGCCTAAAACTTTTTCTTTTCATTGTGGACTAAGTAACTTTTCTTTGACTAAATATGATTATGTTCATGTTCTTTCATGACCACAGTATTGCCAACAGTGATAAGTTTCGCCCTGCAACCTTCTTGGGGCTGTTTGACGCAAACCCAACGCGCGCCGTTTTTGCCCGCATACTTTATGTTGAAACGATGATGTCCCATCTGAATTACAGGCTTACCATGTCGAGATAATGCAAATACAGCTGCAAACACACAAGTATAATTAAAATATATCAGTAATTATTATAAAAATGATTCTATAATAATAATAACGCTAGTTAAGCATAGAAAAGACGTTAATATAGGACACCCAATAATGTAACCTTAGAAAGAGAAAAACCCTGAAATAAAAACCCACCGTGGAGAATTACACCTTAATAGGTTATGTCATTCATTTACACAATGGTAAGTTATTCTTAACAGTTATGGAAATATGCTACCAATTTAAACCATATCATCTACATTTGAGCTATAAGGTGGCATATGGTTCATGTAGTTCGAGGTATTGGAGTGTTTCATTTAATAAACGAACTTATTGTCCAAGAGTTGTTTGCTGTGCAAGCTTCAAGGATCAGCTGCATTAACCGTACCGAACAATCTTTGGTTTAGTTGAGATCCTGTATAAAGTTATATGCATATCTATGATACACGTTTAGGGGTGTTCGCTAAACCGCTAAATAGAATTTGACAGCTGGCTTTTCACAAGGACAGCTCGTTATTAGCGGTTCTATGGTTTTTGAGACTAAATAGCACTCAATTTTGGTAGCTACTCGCAACAAATTAGACTGGAAGCCAACCAAATAGAAATGACAAAAGGAAACGATGTTCTTATTTAAGTTTAATATTTATTTTGGAACTAAGTTAATGTTGGTATATGTTCATCAGTGGCAGAATTGAATAAAATAACATTTTTATCAATGGTTATGTTTATTGTAACACATAACAATAGTGTCGTCGATAGTAATAATCTTAGCTCGGCACCCGTTATGGTCCTTAATACAGATCCACCTAGCTTTAGGACCTCTGCTGCCGCTCCATTTACTGAATCTATAGTGACCTAACTGAATAACTGGGTTCCCCCGGGCAGACCAGGAGAAGACAGGATCTGAAATATTTGAGTAACAAAAGTGTTTTCATGTTCAATTGGCTTTTATATACTGCGCAGACACTTTTAACGGTAACATTATTTTTGCAGTTTTATCAATAAGTAGCGTTTCAGGCAATCGTTGGATTAATTTTCTATACATTTTTATTACTTATTTATATTATTACACATTAGTATTGAAAATTCTTCCAACGATTTCCTGAAACGTTACTTATTGATAAGACTACCGATTGTGCCTATAAATTTAACACCCATTATCAACCTGGTTGCTACTACAGCACTTTATAAAGGACAGCTAGTAGTACCAGGTACCCTCGCAGAGTTCAGTGCCATTCCATTAACAGTAAATATACACGGTAAACAAACTGGTGCCTTATTAGCAGTTTATTTCTCTACTCGTGAATCTCATTCATGTGTAATAGAATACTGACTATTTCTTGCACTTTATATTAATCTTCATCTTTAATTTAGCTATATCTCGAATAATATAAAAATATATACGTCATTATACTTTCTCTCGAAAAATTATCACAAGTTGATCATTTCATTCTAGTTTCAAATTTAATTGAAATAATTAATTTTTGTCGCTTAGTTGCTTTTTATCGTTAGTTCATCTCAATTGTGCTGTGCGGATAATGCATAAAAACATAGAACAAAGAGTTTGTCTTTTTCGTGTTTTTTTTCGTGTTCCAAGTCACTGACAATGTTACAAAAAGCTCAAGGTAAATCGACTTTGTCAACAACACGTGTATATGACGTGTTACTTCGCTTTAGTCGGCCATCATCGTTTTCACCTGAAGTAAAAATAGCTAACGTGAAGGAAATGGTAACGACAATAATAGATAGCCGGTCAACTTTCTGTGTACCATGAATCGATTAGTATAATTTTAAACAATCGCTTGGGTATGAAACGTTCTTGGTCATGAGTTTTTTAATTTGATATGCAAACCAATCCACAAGCTTCGGAATGCCGCCTTCCAGATAAACCAAAATCGTAAAATCCACGCCATAGTCGATCAAAACTCATAGCCATTTTGTCTGTTTTAATCGACTATCGCGATGTTGTGCACTCGGAGTTCTTGTTAATCAGACTTTGAATAAAGAATATAATGTGGGCGATATTCGACGTTTGATATAAAAATATCGTCGAAATTAATTCGTCATTTTTGCAGATTTATGGAAAGTAAAGACCTAAATTTTGCACCACGACATCACATAAGGCCATCATTGTTAAAGAATTTTGGCCAAAGCCTTAATAAACAACACCAGCAACCACCCAATATGGCAGACTTTTTTCTCGGTTCGGTTATTATATCGTTAATCTTTTTTCATTCATCACATGTTCAAATTATCTTGGCAGGCCTATCTCTATTTTTGAGACTACATTTTTTTCCACATCGCACCATTACCTTATTAATATTTCTGATTTTATCTCTCAAGGTCAAACCACACGTGCCTTTATTCACATAGCATTACTCATACCACTAAAATGTCTCAAAAAAACAAGTATATTAAAAAGCAATTGGAACATTTAATTTAAAAAATCAGTCAATCTTTCTTCAATAAGATCACCATAAAAGGATAATACTTTCGTTGTGATAATTACAATCTTGTTTGATATCACATCGTGTGCATTAGTGTATCAGATAGTATTTGTTTGATTTAATGATTATGCTCATTAACATATTTATAAATGACGTCTGAAAAAGTTCGAAGTGCTGCTTTGCAACCAGCACTTGATTTTTTCACACACTGCCAACGTGCTAGTTGTCCTGTACTGCCACTCCATTTATTGTAACGATGTCCACCTACTTCTATCACGGGTTTTCCGTAACGGGATACCGAGAAAACTGGTACAGCATCTGTAATATGTAAAAATGAGAGAATAATTGGAAACTATATAAAACTCTTGCTGTTATGCAGCTATTATCGCTGATTTATATAAAAAAACTAAACGGTCAATGTTAAAAAAAATCTTTTACTTATCAAAATTAGAAGCACGAATAGCTGTATAATTCACAAATAGTAATTAATTATATTTTTAGAGGCAATTCTTGTGATGTGCAATATTATTAAGATATTTAAAATTATGCTTTAATTTAATGATTATGATCATGAACGAATTTGTAAATCACGTCTGACAAAGTAATAAGAGCTGCCTTGCAGCCAATACCAGTTTTTACACACTGCCAGCGTGCCCGTGGTCCTTTACTGCCAACCCATTTATTATAACGATATCCACCAATCTCTATCACCGGCTTCCCGAAACGAGATATAGAAAAAACTGGTAATGCATCTGTCAAAGCAAAATAATTTAATGAATTATAATATATGTTTTCCAGTGTTAATAAAACACTGGCACTGCGGTATTTACAACCATATCAATATTAAAGTAAAAATGTATAAACCTTTTGAATTTATTATACAACAAATAATTTCAAAGTGGTTTAATGGTTATGATCACGAACGTATTTCATAATCTCATTAGACAAAGTAATCAGCGCAGCTTTGCAGCCAACACTAGTTTTCACACAATGCCAACGTGCCCGCTCTCCTTTGCTGCCACTCCATTTATTAAACCGATACCTTCCTATTTCTATCACAGGCTTGCCAAATCGAGATATTGAGAAAACTGGGGAAATATCTGTAATAATTACGATATACAAGCATATATTTCAAGTAATTGCATTGGTATGGACGCCATGGCGTATTAATTAATAAGTGATGTGTGTTGCAAACGTCAAGGGCTGCAAAAGTCCTGCTGCGTACCGTTAGCAGGACTTTTGCATCGGCCGCCTTCGACTTAGTAGTATAAAACTAAATTATTTCTACTTGTGTAATATACATATAAAAAACATACATATTTTGATTCTCATCAACAATGTGCGACATATGAATTACGAGTCATAGATAGACTAGACTCTTAAAAGCATTACAGGTTCATTAGTAACAAATTATTAGAAATTCAATTAAATATACATACATACATACATAGACTCACGCCTGTTTCCCAGAGGGGTAGGCAGAGACAACGGATTTCCATTTGTCACGATCTTTGCATACTTCTTTTGCCTCGATTACTGTCATTATATTCTTCATACATGCTCGCCGGTTTAGGGTACTTCTGACCTGCCCTTTCTTGAGAACATCTCCAATTTGGTCTGAGAATGTTCAACGTGGTCTTCCCCTTCCAGTTGTCCCATTCACACAGGCCAGGTATACTTCTTTTGTCAATCTTCTTTCATTCATCCTTTCTAAATGGCCAAACCATCTCAGCATGCCTTTTTCAATCTTTGTGACTACATCCTCTTTCACACCACAACGCTCTCTTACATCAGTATTTCTAATTCTGTCTCTCAAAGTCACACCACACATACTTCTCAGAGCTCTCATTTCCACTGCATTTATTACTTTCATTCTTTTTCTGCCATACCCAACTTTCACTTCCATACATTAAAGTTGGCACTAACACTCCATCGTGCACGGCTAGTCGAGCCTTCTTTGATACTTGCCGGCTACTCATAAAGGCGTGTAGTGCCTCATTCACTCTGTTCCCCGCATTTACTCTTCTAACAATATCTTTTTCATATTTCCCATCTCTTGTAAACAAAGTTCCCAAATATACAAACTCATTCACCTGTTCGACTTTCTCTCCTCCAAACACAATATCACACGCTATCAATTAGATATAACTCATAAAAATTTAGATTTTACATTTAATGGTTGTGGTCATGAACAAATTTAATAATTTCATTTCCAATAGTTATGATAACGGCTTTGCAGCCAGCCCACGCTTTGACACAGATCCAACGTGCCCGTGGTCCTTTACTGCCGCTCCATTTATTGTAACGATAACTTCCGAATTCTATGACTGGCTTTCCGTAACGAGAAATAGAGAAAACAGGTACTCCCTCTGTAAATATAAATAAAACGTTTATAAAGAAAATAACTACAACTATCTTTTTATGCATTAAGTACCCAAAGTACATCAATAAACATGAATTTATATAAAAACCATTTAATTTAATAATAAGCAAAGTCATACCGTGGAAGGCCAAAGGCGTTGTAACTGAGAGAGTCCGTGCATTAAAAGGCAAGGCAAGTTAGCGTTTCTGACTGAAACCTTTTGGCAACAATTTCTTAACCAAATGAGGGACTTATTAGATGATTTGACAGGAGGTACAGACAGGACGGTTTGAAGGTGTTTATATCTAACACATGTAAAAAAGCTAATAGTTGACAAGGGAAAGATTTAATGGTTATGTTCATGAACATAATTGACAACATCATCTGCTATTGTAATGACAACGGCTTTGCAGCCATTATTTCTTTTTACACACTGCCAGCGACCTCGATCTCCTTTGCTACCGCTCCATTTATTGTAACGATATCTTCCTACTATTAATACAGGTTTTCCGCAACGAGACTTTACATAACATGGTACACAGTCTGCAAATGGACATATATATAAATAAATGTTATCACAATGTTGAAATGTCTATACAAATCTTAAGTGTCGTAACGCATATAATCCGTCTAAATGATTTTTGTTGGCCCTGCCGTTGGGGCAGGGCCAACAACAATATAGATTAAGATAGATTAAGTATATTATGGGCTATGTGTGCAAGTGTCAGTTATGTTTTTTTACGTATAAAAAAATTAATAGTATGAAATTTCAAATTCTTGAACTTGCTAACATTTGCTGCTAACCTAATAACCTCTACATAGTCATAGATAGCATTTTGTATTATTACCAGCGAGCTCTTTACTTTGACTTCAACTCCATTTAATATAATGATGACATCTTACTTCTATCTCGGGCTTACCAAAACGAGATCACCATATTCTATGTTAGAATAAGAAATTGAAGATCTCGGTGTTGTATTATATAACGTCATTAATTAAAAATGTCTAGTTTTCAATCTTACATCTTTCATATTATGTGAGTTCTATGGTATGCACCTTAATGACTATGTTCATGAACATAATCGATAATTTCATTTGAAACTGTAATAATAACGGCTTTGCAGCCCATCCAAGTTTTAGAACAGTGCCAACGTGCCCGTATTCCTTTACTGCCAGACCATTTGTTGTAACGATATTTTCCTATTTCTATAACGGGTTTTCCAAAACGAGATGTTGTAAAAACTGGAGCATCACGATCTAAAAATACAATTAATATCATCCTATTTTCGTTAAAAATTTTTTAATAAAATAAATTAGAAAAAATTATTGATAAGTAATATATACAATTTATATGTAGATAACCTATTTTAGTAATAAATATAAGTGCATCATGGCTTTGTAGGCGACAAAGTACACAAACTTAATTATGAAAATATACAATGCAGTAAACTATCATGTTCATTGTTTATTTATCCGATACATATCAATCAGCACATAACACATCAACACACAATGTATTATTTGCGTCATTTTTAATTTTCCATAACCCTAATGATTATGCTGATGAACGTGTTTGACAATATTGTCGCCCCATGTGATGATAACAGCTTTGCATCGGTTTTTGCCTGCATATTTGACGCATAGCCAGCGTGCCCGGTCTCCTTTGCTGCCACTCCATTTATTGTAGCGGTACCCACCTAATTGTATGACAGGCTTGCCGTAACGGGATATCAAGTAAACAGGCTCGCCATCTGTTAATATTAAAAGTAGATTAACTTAAACAAGAACTATGATAAAATCTTCAACTTTTTATATTATACCGTATTAATAAAGTACCTAAAACTACTTGGGAACTAAGTCTGAATCGTTTCTTATCGAAACTTGTGACGTTTTGAACTGTCATAATAAACATAAATTTATATAATATGGGCTTTCGGAGGCGCCAAGATACTATTTTTAAAGGATATTGATACTCAATAAAATATAAACACTTGAATCAAACTTTAATATAATTTACTACGATTTAACTATACCTACAAAATTATGTATCAAAGTATATTTCCAACAAGAAAAAACTTCTGCGTAAAAAAGCACGGCGATCTCAAATGACCCTCAACAATGAGTTACAAATGAAGGCAAAGGAGATGTGTCAATGATTATGTACATTATAACATTTGACTACTTCATTTTGAACGGTCGTGATCCTGGCTCGGCACTTGTTGGTTCTACCAACGCATACCCAGTGGATCTTAGGAGGCTTGCTGCCCGTCCATTTATTGAATCTATAGTTACCCATCTTGATACATGGGAAACCACGCTGGGATGTCGTGAAGCATATATCTGCAAGATTAACGACAAATTTGTAAAAAATACCAATACTAAGTCATGCCTGCAATTTTAACCCCATAGAAATTCCTACTAGAAAAACGTTTATTGTTCGATATAATGATTATTTCGAAAAAAGATCTACCCTGTTCCAAAATTCAAGGCGATTAGTACCGATAGTACCTTGAGGCATGAAAAGGTAACAAAATATTAAAAGTATAATTCCGAAAGCGTCTCTGACTTCCAGAATTATGATATGCTGTCTTCTGCCCACGATCTTATTCGTGTTGATTTGAGAAGTAGGTCGAGAGAGAAATGATCCACCTAACATACTCTTTTATGGGGCAATGTAATGTAGATTCTATAAAAAAACTTCCTAATTATATTAGAGAATTGTCTACGAATAAGTTTAAAATAATTATTAAAGCCAAATTGTGTAGCAGGGCATATTACAAAATTTCAGATTATTTAAGTGACAGAAGTGCTTCGGATTGAGTTGTTCTGAGTCAACACACATAATTTTTTAAAAATTAATGTTAAGTATATTTTATTTAAAAAAGGATTCCTTCTGAGTTTTCTGGCAGTGTTTCTCAGAAGCTGCAACGTCATGCACTGCACGGTAGGGTAAAAAAATAAAATGACGATTCCACATAAATGTAATTTTTTTACGGAAGAAATGAATTTTGTTTTGATTTTGATGGCACGTTCGCTATAGAGAGAGAAAAATAGCTTTAGCTTTTCCTGTAAGTGATTCAAATTTGATAATACTACCAAACACAATACAAATTTTGTAATTCTATATACATAATAAACTTATAAAATTTGCATTGATTTTTACATAATATTTGGCGAATGGATATTTTTATTTCTGAATAATGTTACATACTATAATTGTAAGTTTTTGATAATCGAACCTTTTGCTGGGTTAAAAACAGTTCTATGTAATCATTGAGATTTGAGGTTATCATAATGCCTAAATTCAAAAACTCGGTTCAGCTGTGTGTGTTAAGGGGTGGCGTAAGAAACATCCACACTTACAAATTTCCATATTATTCATATTCCAACTAATATAGTTTGGTTACTCCAACTTACTCCATTGTCCTGAAGATGTGTTATTACATAGCCAAAATATACCAATGATATTATTAATGATGAATTAAAAAAAAAGCATAGGTATAGCTTGGTTTAAACTACTGGTTAAGACCAACACAACACTTTTAGTTTGTATGAATCATCTAGTTGGAAATATAGTATAAACATAAACTGGCGGTTGTTCATGTTCACTCGTAAAAATGTTGCATTATACAGTAGACTTAATACTAATTATATTCGGAATAACAAATAAAACAATTATAAATAGGTATTTCTTAAATATAATGATCTTATTTATTTCTATAAACACGCAATTAAATAGGAATATAATACCTATCTTAGATTAATAAAATATATTTTGTGATTAACATAAAAATCACAAATTTAATACTGACCATATTAAATATTAACGAGACTAAATTATAATAATAAAGACTAATTCCACACTTTACTTAAATTAATTCAATATTTTATATTTTGGGCAACCTAATGGGCTTTTTGAGGGTTATGTCAAATTTAGTAAAGAAAGATTATATTAGCATACAAAAGCATAAAAAACAAGTTTAATTAGCGCGCACCATCTTGCCAAGTGATCGCTTGAACGTGGATTGAATCGGAGTTTAAGGACTAGTTGCGGTAAGATTAGCAACATCACTACGCTATTATTTTTAGTTACAAGTTGGTAAATGCTTGCCCTTCACTCCGCAGGTCGTGGGTTCGATTCCGACACGGGATAAATATTTGTGTGCATGAACATGACTGTTTGTCCTGAGTCTGGGTGTTATCTACAACATGTAACTTAATTAACGCACACCCTGAAAATAGTTTGTTCAGATTCGTTTACTGAATCGTTTTATATCATTTTTAATGAAGGTAATTTTTTATACCAAAAATAATTAAAACTACGGATTTTATTGTCATATTAACCCTATACAGTCAATACAAATTGAAATGGACCGTAAGTCAGAGTAATAAGACTTTTAAAATCGCAGTTTATTAGTATTCACACAAATTCCATCATTCAATATAATCAAGAAAAATAAACTTTATTCCAAGAAACTAGTTTAGTAAATAACAATGCATATACATGTTAAATTAAAAAATCTGTGTATGTATTATGGTTACAACATAATATTCTAATTGGGGTGTTTGAGGGTGTGCGTTAATTACGTTACATGTTCTATATAAGTATCTGGTAATTATCTATATAAGTAGATATATACAAAAAGAAAAGGTGGTTGTCATCTATCAGTTATCTGGTTCCCATAGTACAAGCTCTGCTTAGTTTGGGATCAGATAGCCGTGTGTCAATAATATCCCAGTATATTATTATTATTAAATAACAGAACTTGGATTTTTTATTCATCCCAAAAGAATAAGGATTACTGCATACGCAATATATTAATATCTTTTTCAGCTTTATATTTACCAGAAATATTCTGCAAATTAAATATATGAATAATAATAATAAATAAATATCTTGGGACATTAACCACTAAAACAACAGGCCAGTAAAAAATATTAAAAATTTACGTATATTGCGTGAGTTTTCCCTCAATTAGCTATTAATATATGTCCATAAATTGTTGCCATCATTACTGCAAGTATATCCTAAATACTACACTAATAGACATACAGATAAATTGCGCCGTTTCCATTTACATATTGCTTTTAATTTATAGTTTAGGAACTTGATTTATAAATATATAATAGTATCTTGATTATATTATTATGTTCTAGTATGACCAAAACTTAGAATAGATTCTTCGACAGAAAACCAAAACAATTATTTTCAATTTAAATTTTCCTTTTCATTGCAATATTGTTTGGAATTTAAATAATTATGCTTCAAGTACAGTAAATGAACGTATCTAATATAAACAAAAACGTTATTTTAGTTCATTACGTTACTATTTTTATAAATAAAAATATAGTTTACTGATATTGACAAAACGTATTTTATGAGTACATCTTGTGTACAAATTGTTAACTATTGTGCACAACGCTTGTATGACAGCTTTTTAATACCGGTATGCTGCTTTTGCTTATATGCGAGCTGCCTTTACATTAATTACTACTTACTATTTTAAACTACTTTTGTTCAACTCGAAGCACCCCGTCCTAAACTTGGTATTAAATTTATAGTAAAATTTAATTCGTGTACTTCACAAGAATATTCAGATGATAAATTTTACAAAACCCATGATTGTTCTAATTTCGGACACTAGCCATCCGCGGACATATTATAGCGCACAAGTGGCTCAGAAAACACATGTGCACTTTCTCTTCCCTCACGCCACGGCACCACAGCACGGGAGAGCCAGCCGTAAAGAGCCCAAACTAGTCAGATTCAGGACAGACGGCTTAACTGTAATATTTACTATTAGAATATATATATTGCCCTTTATGCAATATATTATACCTAGCACTCCTACTTAGTATGATCACTCGTAATATAAGTATATACAGAATGACATTTATTAAATAGACATCTTACTAACTCTCTTAAAACAAGTTTCAAAAGTACATTACTATTTAAAAAACGTAAACATAAAACCCATTTACAATCTCAGTCAAGTATACCTATTATTATTCTATTTCAGGCACACTGAATACAAATTATATATATGTATATATATTGCTATTATTTCGTACAGTCAACAGCGCGACACTGTATAACTTGGCACTACCAAGCCAAACTGCCTGGCTAAAACAGAAAATGCCTTATGAAATCAAAGAGTATATTCTACCTACATGGCGTCGTCTCTACTTATTATAATATAAAACTATTTGATCAATTGTCAGACTTACAGCGCATTTGTGTAGTTTAAAACATAAACTCGGCCTCCATCACAGTAATAAAGTCCAAAATAGAAGTACCTAATTACATTAGGTATGTAAATATATCGATATTACGGCCGTACGAAAAGCATTAACTATCTCTAAACTTTCCTATTAAATCTCAGAGCATCTATTATTTTGATATTGTGATCAGAAAGAAAGGCCGACGATGTCATGATGTTATCACTATACCTATTTCATTGAATTGTTCGAAACTAGGTCAATACTTACAAACTACTAAGCCCCACTTTATGGATAATTCTATACGAAAACACGTCTGAGCCTTTGCAAAGAACATACAAACTAAATGAGGTAGGATACTTGGGATCTCAATCCTGAGTAGATTGAGCTCCTCAGCCATCGATGCCAGCTATCCTGAGGGAAACATCGGACGGAACCAGCTACTAGATGGTTCAATTAGTCTTTCACCCCTATACCCAGTTCCGACGATCGATTTGCACGTCAGAATCGCTACGGTCCTCCATCAGGGTTCCCCCTGACTTCGACCTGACCAGGCATAGTTCACCATCTTTCGGGTCCCAGCATTTATGCTCAGAGCGCGCCTGCATTCACGGATTGGAAACCAGACGCTTCGGGAGTGCGAGAGGCCGAAACAAATTCTAGAACAACTCACACCATATACCTAAATAGTGTTTGATTTCGTTCGACTATTTAGATTAGATTTGACAATTATTTGATTGCGATAAGATGATATATGTATAATTCGAGTCATAAAGTTTATAATATATGTAAAACGCACCGTATTGAAGCTAGCACGACGTCATAATACTAGCGCCTAATCACATGTAATTTTTCATGAGTAGTTAAAGTACTAGAGCTTAGTGAGCCAAATATAAATAAACATTACTTATGCTCACTAATTACTACTATTGCTTACTGGTTGTAAAAAACTACCTGCGGGTTACTAAAGGTTCAAAATGTGACTGGTGTTGGGTGGCACTGCCTTTAGTACGTCACATTCACGCATTCTTCGTCATCTTTGTACACGTGAACCTAGGTAGATCGCAGCATAAATAAGCCAGCAATATTCTACATACATATCTTTACATAACTTTATCTATTATATTTAAGTTACGTAGGCAGTAAATCACATATGAGTATGGAAGTTCTTCGTTCTAATTATAACGTTGTCAATGGTTGTAATGGTGGCTCTACATCCCTGTTGATTCTTGACGCAGGTCCATCGAACTTGAGCCCCTTTGCTACCACTCCATTTGTTATACCGATACTTTCCTACTACAATGACTGGGTTTCCAAAACGTGTCGTTTCAAACTTACATGGCATGTTGTATCCTAAAATTAGAAAAAAAAATCAATATTATTCCGTAGATTAGATGATACACATTTATAAACTATGTAGACACTTACTACAGAAAACTACTTGCATTATCTTATGTCATCTACATACTAGACAAACTAGCAATAACAAGCAAAAATAATAAAAGCAACATTTTATTTACGTATATGTACACAATATTTAACATACTCGTAAAATATATTTATATTATATATATTTAATAACTGTAAAAATAAAGCCTAAACAAAGATAATCATTTATTTTAAACTGTTAATTTATAATTCTTTAAAGATGTTGATGTACATTATTAATTTTATAAATCTCATCATGGAAGGTATAGATCCTTGCTTTGCACCCTGTCGATACCTTAACACATACCCACCTTGCTCTTGGGCCCTTACAATAACTTTTCTTGTTAAAGCGATAACCCCCATATTCTATAACTGGATTCCCTAAACGAGATAGCAAGTACCTTGGTTCTGAAAATTACATAAGGTTTTTAAATAACAGGTACAATGATAAAAGATTATAATAACCTATAGATTAGAACAGGAATCTTAATTTTGTTTTTATTTATCCGTATTTAGTCAGAATATAGACGGATAAATAAAAACAAAGTGAAGCTTCCTATCCACCTGCAAAGCTATCCTAGCCGACAGAATAAGATGAGAACAGCTCCGAAGACAAGATCAGGGCTCTAAAATGACAAAATATCCAAAGGAAAGGTTAGGTTCCCTAATTAGGTTAAGGTGGGAGTGGCATGGAGGAGTCTAAGATACGAGGGTTGCCTAGTACTTTATGCTCATGAACACAATTGATTTTATATATCTCATTCCTTATGGTGTATATTTTTGCTTTGCATCCATAAGATATTTTACTACACACCCACACTGCTCTTGGACCTTTACGATTACTTCTTTTGTTAAATCGATGACCATCATATTCCATTACAGGTTTTCCATAGCGAGATAGCATAAATATCGGTCTTGGTCCTGAAAGATAACCAATCAAAACGAACATATCTCAATGCATAAATAATTATTACATTCCTAACTTCAAAGGAAAAGACCAATAGCGCAAACAGGATTAGTAAAGAATATAATAATATACGTAAGACAATTGAGACTTGTTTTCAAAGCGACGATCAGAGTTCGAGTTGTGTCGGTTGGGCCTTTGATAGACTGCGGGTTTGAACCAAGCGTGCCTCAATCGTCAGAAGTAATAGTATTTAAAACCTTCGCTTGTTATAGCCTCTCGCTCGATTAATTCTGCTGACTTGCCGGTTAGTCTTGAAGACAACAAAAAGAGATAAGATTATGTTATATAGGATGGGTAGGAATATGTTCTGAGGTTATTCTTTTGGACGAGATGAAGAGGGGATGCTTTGTCTCTATCCTGGCAAGTGAGTATATACGCACGAAATTGTTTCGTTTTTACTATAACTTTTCTCGTTATAGTAAAAACGGCTTTGTTTATTACAAAGCCGATCGTCCACTTAAAGACGTTCAAAATTACAACAAACAAAAACAGCTCCAGAAGGGACAGAACAGCTAACAAGAGTATGTCCTCATTTAATGTAAAAACCATTACTGTAACTGTTGACAGTGGGTGGTTTAATTTCTATCTCCGTACTGAGGAGGTCACTTTAACCAAACAATACCGGCTGCAGTCACTAAACAACAGTATAAGGCGAATATTTGCTGTCAACAAAAATAACATCTATGTTAAATTAAAAAAATAACTAGAAGGTATGTGATATTACTATTTATTATCATAAAATAATGCAACCATTATTATTTATCATAATTACATTTAATATACACACATAACTGCCTAATTAAACGTATATATTATTTAATTGACCTAACTTATTTAACTAACCTAATAATAAATAAAAAGGCAAAATAAATCCTACCTAAATTATCCCATAAAAAAATCCGTATTAAACAAAAATACCGATCGCACAGCAAAATAGTTATCTCAAAATAAAATAATCTTAGCAGAAATATAGTATAAATTAATGATACATTAGATACTATTTATTGCTTGTGTGCATATATTTGTTTCCAGCAGTTCTAACTTAACCTACTGTTTTAGTAGCGAAATACATTTTCAGTTACGCCCGGGTAAATTTGATGTGCAATCAGTATATTTGATATGACAATTATTTAATTGATGAATATAAATTGATGGGTGCTAGATAAGTCATATCCCAAAAATACATGATTACCTATGATAATGTGTATCACTAACTCTGTAGATCTCATTGTTGAATGTATAAACCTTTGCCTTGCATCCTAGAGAAACCTTGACGCATACCCACACCGATTTTGGGCCCTTATTATGATTTCTTACATTATAACGATATCCACGATATTCCATTACTGGATTCCCACATCGAGACAGCGAATATATTGGTCCTGAAATGAAAACTGTTAAATAATGATCTTGATTGAAGACAAACAATAAACAATAAATATATAACATAGCTACGCCCGCAGTGTTATTTGTTCTATTTTATAAGTCATTTCATGGTATAAGACTAGGGTTACTTTTAAAATCAAAACTCGTGACTATATTCAGAAAGAAATAAAGGCAGAATGATCTTAATATTAAAGTTAGTGTTAATATATACACTAACTTTGTGGAGAAATAAAATAAATTATTATTATTATTATATGTTAGTATATTTATATGTATTTTAGTATTTTTTTATACTTTGTCTATAGTGCACCTACGATATTATCTCTGCATCACCCTAAGATTGACTGGTACAGAATGCCTTTGGCATTAAGTCCGCCTTTGTACAGTTTTGTGTAATAAGTAAAAATAATAAAAAATATAATCTAAAAATATAAACGTTAAAATGTATAATATAGTAGGAAGTTGCATTGATCGTTGACACAGTATACCTGGCGTTGACGGTCCACTACTAAGACCGTATTTTTTCATAAATAAAGCTGATTGCATTTCTATCCAAATTGCGATACTGAAGAAATAAGCAGAGTTGATATCATGTGAAATAGAAAGGTCAACAAATATTGGCAACCTACGTAAAGTGTACCTAAAACTGTGATATTCTCATTACTTATAAAATTGCAATGGCTTGATGAGAGAACCCTGAACTAAAATTAAATTTAACAATCGACTGAAACACTTAATTTAGTTTCGATTAAACTTTATTCGCATATCTTCCACAACACATTCCAAAAGATGGTGTTCAGCTTCTTGCATATCTATAGCTACGTCGCCAAAACAGTGGACCCAAGCTTTATCGTCCATGTTAAAGGGTATCTACACCAATTACGGTCAGTGCGGGTTGTTCATGTTGACAAAGGATTTCTGTTATGTACCTTTGCGCATTTAGCGGCCTAGTGGAAAGCATGCCATACCGTGCAAGGGGAGGTAATAATTTATTTTTTAATGACTTTTTTTTTATTTTAGAATGATAAAAATACTCGTCTTCATTTCGTTATACCCATTAAAATGTCCATTAAGCACGGCTCTTTGTTAACATTGACTAAAACACCGATTCCAGGATTAAAATAAAATAAAAAATAAAATAAAGAGTTAAAATCTATATTCTTATTGATAATAAGAGATTTCAAGTAATTTATGCTAATGCCATACCAAAAATATTAATATTATCCATATAAAATCCAAAGAATGTAAGGTGCCCGTATTTTGTTCAAAGGAATGTACATGTATTTAGTATCTTCTTAACAGAATAAAACAACAGCAAGAACATGAAAATGACTAAAACTGGATATAGAAATGTATGCTTCTTATCTTTAAGTAATATAATGGTACATTACCACGCACCATTCATTTTGATACAATTCCATCTAATGACTGGCGGTTTGCTACAGCTATGCTTCTTGTATCGATTTCCCATGTTCCATACTACTCAACAACTATGATGAGAGGCCTCGAAATAATGACCTTGATAAACACTATGTTACAAACAAAATTTATTATTAATTAAAGCTTATACATTCAATTTTTTTTGTAAGTTACTTGATAAAAACTAGTATACGCTTGAATAGTCACTTCAAGTGTAGTACTTCTAACGAGAAATATGCTAATCATTGAGGGCGTTTCTATTTTATTGACTTTGGTTTAAGATTATAAAAAACATCAATTATATTAAGATATTTCAATTAATTATAGTGAAATAAAAATATTAAAATCACTCTGTTTTTAAATTTTTTTTATTAAAAAAATAAAGATTATACTAAAACCAGAACTCTTCCAAATCAAAATTGCTATCAATCTAAAAACTCCAACAACGAGATTTGACATGGGGTGCAGTAATCTGGAATATAGTATTCCAAATTATATTCAAAAATTTTCTTTTACAATAGCTAACACTTATTCGAGAATAATAGATTTCTTATCTTTGTAATAGCTTTATAATATTTCGTTATCTAGGTAATCAAAGTTATTAAAAATCTACTAAAAATACATCTTATTATTAGGTAAACGGTCACAACAATCACAAATCAGTATTTAGTTTAGACCTACAGTTTACTAGACTTGGTTATTAAATCTTGCAGTATTCACAAATATACACAATGGACTGATGACCAGTACAACGACCGTGAACCCACAATTCGCATATTAAGCGCTGTACCCATTCTTCACCGTTTTTATCCTCGCTATATTTTCTGTTACAGAAAAAGCACTCGGTGTTTACAGTTTCAGTAGGAATTGCAGTCTCATCTCTTATCGCTACATCTCCGGAAGAATCTGTGTTATTTCCAGATATACCCCCAGAATGCAGATCTGATAAGTAACAATCATATATCTTTTCTTAGTCATTTTTGTTATTTTCTTCTTACCTTTTCCCTTAATTTTTTTATAGTGTATTCCGTTTTCTTGAATATGTGCATTCTCAAGGTCTTTTGTATAAGGAGAACTTGAGATAATTGCCGATCTTGCTGGCTTATAGCCTCTATTGCTATTTCTATTTTTTACTATGGGCTCGGAAGACACACATACATATTGTGAGGGAATAACAAGCGAAGTGAGTGAATTTCTGTACTACTACCAGACGGCTCTGGATTTGTGTCATCAAATTTCTATAATCGCAAAGAAGCTACAATGGGGCAGTAAAGTGACGCTGAAATAGTTAGACAGTTTTGATTCTTTTCAAAATTTGCAGCAGCTGCCATGTAATCGGCTTGAGTAAAATATTTCGATTGAACGGATATACACAAATATGCCACCTACTTTAAAACCATTAGCAGCAATTTCTCCAGTTTGGCACTTGATGTAGGCTTTTCCGAATAGCTCACCAACATCATTCGGTGTTAATGGTCTATTAGTTTCTCGGAGAAAGACCTGAACTTTTTCACTATAGTAGGTTTTTAAGGGTCCCTTGAAAGTGCATCCAACGGTTGAACTTTATGCGTACAATGAGGTGGTAGTGACAGGATCGTCTCACGTTCTTGGTGTGACTTTTATGGCAATCGAGAATCAAGAGCACTTGAGGTGCTTCTGTTGGTTTCACGTATTCTACGACGTTTTGAAACCACTCCGTAAATAAGTGAGATTGAATCCCTCCCGATGGATGTACTTTTACAATAGAACCAACTGGATCCTCTCATTAAAGCATATCTTTACACATATTTTTACCCGGGAAAATTATCATGGGAGGGACAAATATTCCTCCAGGGCTCATACATACTACAATAATTTTAAAGGATCCCCTTTCGGCTGAGGTTTGCTCCGATATGTTTCTTTCTTTTTTGAGCTATAATTTTTGGTATTTTACACTGGACTATAGAGAGGCCACTCACATCAACGTTAAATATGCGCGCAGCAGGCAAAGACCAGGCCATCAGCCAGGATTTTTTCAAAATTTTAGTAAAACTCGTCCATTCTTTTTTTAGTAAATCCATTAGCTCATGCTTGAGAAGTTCCATTTGGCTGTATTATGGACACAATTTCCTGATTTCGTGTTAATAACCATTTTAGCCAGCGTCTGCCAGCAAAAACACCCTTAAAGATTTATTCAGTTTATTTTTAGAGCTAGTTGATACGCCAAACAGCGCAAATCCATTCTCGTCACCCCATAAAGCTTACTCTCCATTGTTAAAACATACTCCACCAGCAGTTTTCAATATCTTGATAACTGGTCTTCGACCAATAACTTTATTTGCTATCAATTGAGTCGGAAATTTTTTATTATTTACTAATCGAAAAAGTGTTGACCTGGGAACTTTGAACCGTTTAGCTGCCTTTAAATATCCCATTCTCTTTTCTCTAACAGCGGTAACAGCAGCAGCCATTTCCTCCTGTCCCCATCTCTTTCTCTTCTTGTATTTGTGAGATGTAGGCATTTCTAAAAAAAATAGATTAATTAATATATCATAGACCACCATAAAGTAAATGGTTTAGTTACAAATTAGTACCTCCCTCAATATGCTTTTGCTCAACTTTCCTATTGCGAATATAAATAAACCGCCCATACATAGTCCGGGAGCTGGTTAAACCAGCGTGATATTATGGTCAATATCTTGCAACACTAGAGCAGTTTATTATACAGATCTTGTAACAAACAGGAACTACTTCTGTGCGTTAAAGCGATTTTGTCATACCTGCTATTGGAATCAAGTATAACAGTTCACTTGATAGGACCCTTAAAATATACTCTAGGTGCTTTTACAGCTAGCTTTTCTAGTTGCGATTCTCTTGTTCTATGAGAATCTAACATTGATGAGACAAAACTTGGCCGCCGCGACGCCTCAGCCTGAAGACATTGAGAGGCTAGAGAACATTTAACATAATTACGGATACATTACAAAATTATAGAGTTTTACTACATATATTATTATGTCCGAGGTTCTGTTATCATGTAGCGCGTGCCCTTACAACTGCACGCTTAAAGAACTGATGGAGGCTACTCATAATGCGATTCTCGTGGCCAAGTTCTGGGCGGACACAATTTAGATTGCCATCGACTCGCTAAGAAGAAGATGTCCGAGGTTACCTATACCTCAGATACGCTTATCCTGGCAATATTATATCGCTAGGAAAAGACGTGGCAAGGTGGTAAACTAAATCGGTTAAATAATTTACCACATCGACTCATCTTTACTCCTAACTGAGAATAAAGTTCTATGTTGATTGTTCTGTGTGTTTGAATAACAAGACGTATGACCAAAGACAAAACAATGTATTTAAACATTATCATGCAAGACTTAAATCTAAGCTCGGGAATCTTTAAATAAATCAAACCTGCATTATGATTAAAATGAAGGTTTTTTTTTAGTATCTACTAATCCGACGATTTTCTTATCGTAAATACACAGAAGGCAAACTGGCAAATCGTATTTACCGAATCACTTTCTAACAGTCTGACGGGTACTGTAATAATAATATCTAGGGACAATGTCACACAGATCATCCTAGCCCCAAACTAAGCAAAGCTTGTACTATGGGTACCAGGCGACGATATACATACTTATATAGATAGATTAATACTTATATACATCCATGACTCAGAAACAAATATTCGTGTTCATCACACAAATATTTGCATTTACCGGGATTCGAAATCAGGACCACCAGCTTCGTAGGCAGGAGCACTACCAACTAGGCTACGGTGACCGTCAATGGTGACTATGTCGCCACCATAGGTTGTTATTCTTCAGATATTTATTCACAGCCAAATTATATTCACAGATACATATCTCCAATTACCTCTCATTTATTTTGTCATTATTCATTAGTTTTGAATTTAGTTTTACGCCATCACTGGCAACATTTAAAAATATGACTTATTCGGTTTGATTTTACCTGGGTTTGACGTATATAATTATCCAAATTAAACTTAAGTATTTTATTTCGTACACATAACAAATAACGAAAAATGACACAACACAAAATAAATTGATAAATAACATTAAAACTTAGGTAGTTAACATAGATAGTCAAAAAAAATAATTATGTACAAAAATATTCATGGATGATTGTGTTCATTTAAAACTTTAGTTATCTCGTCCTCAACTAGAACTATAGTAGATCTACACCCACTTTTTAATTTGCTACAAATCCACCTACTAACAGGCGGTCTGCTAGAGCTATGCTTGCTGTACCGATCGCCTCCGTAGCACAGTATGTTGCCTCCTCGTTTTGTGGCTTCGTAATAATAATCGTACCCTTGAAAGACAAAAATAATATTATAGTAACTTAGGTTAAGCTTAAGTTGAGAAAAAAAGAAAAACACTCAGAAACAAATTCACTTGATGGTGATAATTATTCAATGTCCTTCCTAATTTTAAGTTTCTCTTAATGGAATACCTTAACTTATTTTTATAATGTACCTAGCTTAAAAATAGTGCAAATAAGTAGCTCTCGATCAAACCTATCGATTTTAGGAACGATAGTAGTAGTGTCATTGGTTCTTGGTAATGAGTGCAGTGCTTGTAACGTCTGCCTTTCAAATAGCAGCTTTGTGGCCTTATTCCCGCGCATAAGGAATGGTTCATAAACCTTAAATAAGGTAATGCTGCTGACCAACACCAGGGGTATACTTATTGCATATACTCGCCATGTAACCGAGCCGTATAAAGATATTTGCTGATTTTGTGGGGCAACTCGTCTCACCGGACTGCCCTCCACACTCTGATAGCTCTGTCGCAGCTTGCCTACTTATTCAATTTATTCGCAGCTAGCCACTATATCTGGGGGCTCTCCCATAATACTGATATTTTATGAGTTAATTTGTTTCTAGCTGTTCAAACCGCACTGTTGTACTGTTGAATCATCAATGCTGTATAGGAGACATAGTGGCACGTTCAACATGAGATACCGGCGCCATTTCTTATAAAAGCACCGTGGAATTGTAGTCGGTAGGAGTCCGACATCATGCGTCGTTATCCAAAGGCGACGACGTACGTAAAAAAAATTAAAAAGCAGACATTGACATGGCAGAAAAATTGTTATCTGACAATGTGCAGCTGAGACTGATAGCTTTCGTTGCCCAGTTAAGCATAGAGATCATTCAAATTTATTAAAATTTGGACACCGATCTATGAACTGGTCTAAGTTGGTTAATCTTGCTCCTCATTTGTGAACCGTTGATGGCATGTGGCCATAAACGCCTTGAAATCACAATTATCATAACAAAGTTTGAAATAAATAACCAAGTACAAATGACATTTTATTCTAAGATTTTCACAAATCTGGTCCATTTAATAATATAAACGCTCGTTAAAAATAAGATCAATGTGACACTTAAAGAAAACATGAAATCATAAATCTTGAAAATTATTATAGGTACCTATGTGTGTGTGTTAGACACATTTTTAAAACTATCACCTGAGAGCGTTATCTTCTTGAACTCAAAATAAACTTCTAAATAACCATTTCATAACATGTTTGTTACGATGCGGCGCTGGCGCCATAGATCATTCGTTATTTTATTATAATTATGTGAGCCACCTATTTATTCGCTTGATGTATATTCAATATCCATGGAATGCTGAAGAAATATCATTAGTTTAATATATTGTATTACTCCTCACATATTACATGTTACCGAAATAAACATACAAATTAAATATATATGTATGTTCTTTTTTAAAATACATATACTGAAATACACAGACTTTGATATTGCACAGTGACAGCGATAAAGCTTCCGACATCAATTAAAATAATACAGAAATACATTTATACGTGATTATGTTTGTTTAAGAACCTAATAATCTGTGCTCCTACGACAAAGAGAGTAGATCTACAACCTTTGCGTGCTTTGTTGCAGTACCACCTGGTGACTGGAGGTTTACTGGCGCAATGTCTGATGTACCGGTTGCCCTGGTAACACAAAATCTTCCCTCCTCGTCGACTTTCTTCGTAATACGGACCTTGGGAAACAAATATTAATACCTATAGAGAATAAAAATAATAGCAAATAGTAATTCAATAAATACCAACCGCTTATTTTCAACTTAGATGTGAAAATAAAGACATGTATGTATAATAAAGGTATATAGTTAAAATATGTATCTGGTTGCATAGTTCCAAAACAGATAAACCGATTTCAATGCGCGTCAATATGTACACTATAGTTATTTGGTGAATAAAAACCAAGATTCTTACATAAAATATTAACATTTATTAAGGTTCGATTATTACAAAAATTAAATTTGAATCGAAAGATTCAAGCAAAGAATGTTAATAACTATCCACTTATATTCACCAAAAGTCAATGATTATGTTGATTTAAAAACCTCTCAATCCGATCTTCGACAAGAACTATGGTGCAATGACAGCCTTTATGCACTTGGTTACAATACCACCTTGTGATGGGAGGTTTGCTAGAGCTGTGCTTGATATACCGGTAACCATGATAACATAGAACTCTACCACCACGACGGCTTGTCTCAAAATACGGACCTAGCGAAAGGAATACAAAAAATATAATTTAAATTATATTTACGAATCATAAGATTATTTTGCTCTAAGATACAGCTTGATTGCGTAAGCACCTTCAACAAAATTAATCCATGCAACACGGTCTTCAACACGACAGGGAATGTGCAACAAGTGGACAAAACGTCAAAATATGAGTCCAGCTCCGTTCGGAAACATGTATGGATTTATAACACACACATAACATATATTAAAGACCAAAGTGCACAAGTATCTATCGAAAGGGTTTACCAATCCAAATTTTCGCTTAATATCATGTACGCTCACAATTATGCGCAAGCGTAAGGAATAACTTTAACACAATACAAAAATGCAGTCTCCAGAAACAGCATATGTGAGAAGTACAATATTATATTAGGAATTAATAATATGAAGAAGGTCATAAGATATAAATGATAGACTTTTAAACTAGACCTATAAATTAGTATCAATATTCAATTTAAGTTTGATAGTAAGTATCATTCGCCATGAAAAGCGTAAATCAAACATGGGAAGTAATAAAATTACTCGGGAGGGTAGCAAGGTAATCCATTATTTGATCTGCAATTGAGTATCGTTAGTAGCTTAACGCAGAGCATCTACTCCGGAATGGTAGAGGGTGCAGATGATGAGAATAACATCAAGTGGTCAATTCCGAAGTAACAAAATGGGGTCAACCAACACTATTTAAAATAATAATAAATAAGGCAGCGAAACCTACATATATAACTAAATTCTCTTGTATTCTCAATCTAAACGTGTAACTTTGACCAATGTATGATTTGGACAATGTTATTAAATGATTAATAATAAAAATTAACAGGAGAAAACAAAATGATGTTTTGAATAACATAAGAGAAACGTACGTCTCATTTCGTAATATGTTTCAATTTAGATGTTTTAATCAATTATATGCCGTAAAGAGACTACTGGTGGGTCCAATACTCACATGTTTCTTACTATGTAAGGAACGGAAATAATCAAAGCAATCTTAGATGATGATGAATGTGATCAAAATGCAATTTGTCCTGCCCAGTCGACTCGTTGAAAATAATTGATAATTAGAACGCCTTTATTTTGTTATTTTAAGCCTCTTTTATTGAAAAAAACAAATTAATATTAAATTTGTAGGTATTTGTCAAGGGCAACATATGCACCGTGGTTTACTTATTATTGGGAAGTATATGGACGTGAATATCACAAATGATGTATGTTTTATTTCCTTCCATTTTATAATTCATTCTAAAAAGATAGTTATATTCACGTCATCACTACCATCATCTCCACAATTGCCAGTCGTGCGCTACCCGATCCGATACCCCAATCTAGCAGCTTCCAGCTATTCTTCCTATATTCACGTCATAATGGGATATGAAATAGGAGTCGAACGCCAGGACTCTCCCTACAGGCTTAGTACATTTTTATTCAAAACGTACAAAGAGAACACTTATGATAGGCTTTCTCCTGGATGTCTTCACATATTACGCCTATAAAAACTTGACTTTGTTCCTTACTTTTACAAAAAGTAGTCATCAGTGATTGTGATTATTTAGGAACCTAATTATCTCATCATGGACTAAAACGATGGTAGATCTACATCCAGTGCGTAACTTGTTGCAGTTCCACCGTGTGACGGGAGGTTTGCTAGAGCTGTGCTTGATGTAACGATTTCCTGCGTAACACAATACTTTGCCGCCTTGGCGTGTGTTCTCAAAATATGCACCTTAAAAATATTAAAAATATAATCGCAAAAAGAGAACAAAATTGTATCATGCCAATATTTACTATAATACCGTTTACCAATATTTACGATGATATAAATTCATCGGATCTGCGAAAATGAAAGTAGTATAATACTAATACGCGAAGTAGAATTGTATCAAAAATACGAAAAAAGAAAAAAAATACCTTTATTCCAAAACTAATCGAACATTGTATGTCGCACTCAACTATTTATTGTAACACTTTTATAATCAATATAAACTTAACAGAAATAATAACACTTCACTAGCATTATTATTATAGATAGTATTACAACTAATAACAGATATGAACAATACAAAAACTCAAACCTAGGAATTCCCATGCCTAAATTAACTTAGGTAACTATAAAATGTTATTATTTCCTTATAACTAGGTATAACATGTATTGTGCTAGTAAAATGATAAACAAAATAAACGATAACATGAATGAGCGAAACTTTGTAGTAATATTAGGGACAAAATAATAAATGAAAAATGTTGTTCTCTTAGTTTTTTGGCCGTTAAACAAGAACATTTATTTATTCGACATCTGCAATTAGTGGAAAGTTTCGGTATCTAATTTAAGTTTTAATAACATAAATTATTAATTTAATAACTAAACGAACCAACATAAAAAAAATCTTCTTATAATACTCATGTACCTTAACCATAAATTATTTCACTGCAAATACTGCAAACAAAGAGCCAGTAACTAAGCTATTTGTAATTTAAAGTGACCGAAAGTAATTGATTCAGTTATGTACAGACGCCAGCTCATCAAGCTACCCCAATCTGTCAAATTTCCCCAATTGAAAGTGAACCTTATTCTCAAGTGATAAAGTTGAAAATCTATAAAAGAAATTTGACAGATTGGGGTAGCTGGATGTGCTGGCATCGCTACCTATTTTTCATATGTTTAGTACTTTAGCACCTGTCACTTAATACCCAAGCCTTATTCTTAAAAATAATACTTATATTTCGTCGCTGCATCCTCGAGATTTTCATCTAACACAGTAGTACACTCTTCAATGTGCTGGACATCGAACACTTTTTTAGAGCTTGCAACATTAAAAAAGACAAAATGGCGCCTCTGCACGCCACGTGGCCGGCTGGAAAAACTTCATTCGCTCTTAGTGTTCGGACCTCGAAACACCAATTCTTGTTATTTTATTTTCAGTAAACAAGTGTTATAATTATATTATAGTGACATTTAATGTGAATGTATTGGCCTATAAAAATGGGCTAGTTTAAGTGCACGAAGAAGGAATATGAAGAATAATTTGGTGCCGATTGAATCTACGCAAATGCCGAGTGTCAGCAAAAAATGTAAGTACATACTTACTCTCCAGCAAATATGAATATTTTTCGAATTCTTTTTCTATTCGTTATTGATCATGCATATTAAGGAGACCGACTGTTACAACGATACTATCATTTTATTTTATTAACAATTATGATTACATTACACACCCCCCTGGCAAACAGGCGAGAGTCTATGTATAATTAGATTTTAGTTTTACTAGTTGAATGTTTTCTGGTATTATTAGGTTATTCTAACCTATTTTACAGTTAGCCATTCTATGGAATAAGACCTACCCTTTGTGTCAGATAGTACAAGCCCTGTTTTTACAACAGGTATGTACCGTTTGTAAAACCCTAATAATTACAATGCCCTGGGGCAATGTTTGGGTTAAAATCATATGGAGTTGTGATGATTTATTATTTACAACCTGATTACTTTACTTACACAACTAACCTAAATATCTGCCACGTGTTCTCTGAACAATGGGGGCAAATTATAATGGATGCACTCAGCAAGGATAATATAGGACTGAATCCTGAAATAGAAAATTTTCAGTTCCAGGTATTCATTAATGCTATAGAGGTTAGTTTCATTCAACCATTCAAATAGCTTTTATTATATTTGATTGACCAAGTACACGTACAACTCAAGTAAAAGTCCCGATGTTGATCCCGTCGACTTTTAGCACATGTATTAGTAACATGGGTTACCAGTATAGCGAACATGTGATTGATTTGCTAGTTTTGCAGACATGGTTTTTCCAGTTTAGTTGACTGTGATTGCTGTAAAAAACTTGTGGAAAATATAATTTGTATATGGTGAACGTGTATTAGTTTTTGTTTGATATCAAGTATAACAGAAAATGTTGTTAATTGTTTGTCCATTAATTTGAAATGGTATTAGTAATTTACAACGTAACTAAGTAGCTGTAAATATTTGATCTATTAATTTGAATATTATAAGTTAATAATACAGTATATTATATACATAATAACAATAAATAAATGTCTTGCCATCTCATCCCAGACGGGGCAGAGCCAGTACTATTGCAATAGTGTGGCCAACAGACAACTGATAAATATACATGTTTATTATTAAATACATACAAATTATAGATAAATTGAACAAATATTTGTTCCGAGTGGGGATCGAACCCACACCAGTATTATAGTTAGCAGTCAGGAATATTAAAATTAACCATTAGAGGCCAATATTAAAATTAAATTTAAAATTATCGTGTATTTTGACACGGGTACTCGTATTGTTAGATGCATACACATATTTACTTTTATTTAGTATGCTATGTTTAGCAGAGAGATTGGGCTCCCCAGATCTAGACAACAAGTTCAGGCCTACTTTTTAAATGAAAAATGACCTTGATATAGGTACTTACTGGAAGAAGGATCGTAACGCTTTCGACGTAAACGTTTACCCCTAATTGGAAATACTTTTTCTCTTGCTTGTTTCCTCCGTTTTTCACCTATTTTGAAATGCTTATGCAAGATAATAACCTGGCAATAGATTTTATTGTCGTTCCTCACTGGCCTAGTGAGACATGAATCCAACATAATAATCTGGCGAAGTCAATAAAGAGGCGTTTTCGTAACAAGCACTCAAAATGGAGACAATTGAATTAATGATTTCATCTCTGTCTCACAACACATTAAAACAATAACGACACAGCATGTAAAAATTATGGAAATTTGGTCATAATAATAATATTGATGATTGCTTAAAAAAAAAAAAAAAAAAAAAAAAAAAAAATCAAAAATCAATACTGTAGCATTAAACTTCATTACATAACAGTTCAGGTTAGGAGCTAATTTCTCATCTGAAAACACATGCCGTTCAGCACTTTCTCCCATATTGAGTAAACCAGATTTCGTTCAGATGCTAATATCAGGATATGGCTTAAAGGTATTTACAAAACTCAATACTGTGGAACTTGTTTTGTGAGTAGATGGTGCCCAAACGAAGGAATACCATTGGCAATTAAATAATAATATTAATAAAAATATATGTATATATATTGACATGTCTAATCGCGTTGTCGACTGCACAACGAATAGAGATAAACTGTATTTATAACAAGATTCCTGATCAAATTAAGGTACTTCCAATGGTCCGATTCAAAAAGGCTTTACGCAAATGGCTAACTGAGATTTCTTTCTGTACAGTAAAGGAATTCCTGCAGTTCAAAAAAAAACAAATATATATAGTACCTGTTGTGTTACCAATGTTCTTACATTCACTTCTAAAACCATATTTATTTGCAAATAAATCTTTGACTTTGACTTTATTATAATGTATATTTTAAAGAGTCGTGAAGTGATTACGACCGAATACTAATACCATACCAATATAATTATTGAACCGTAATCCGATTACGGTCATTTACTCACATTTTATCTGATGCAGATTAATAGCCTAAACTGTCGTCTAAAAATGTATATTTTAAAGAGTCGTGATGCGATTACGACCGAATATACGAATACCATACCAATATAATTATAGAACCGTGATGCGATTACGGTCATTTACTCACATATGTATTTTATCAGATGCAGATTAGTAGCCTTAGCTGGCGTCCAAAAATGTATATTTTAAAGAGTCGTGATGCGATTACGACCAAATATACGAATATCATACCAATATAATTATTGAACCGTGATGCGATTACGGTCATTTACTCACATATGTATTTTATCTGATGCAGATTAGTAGCCTTAACTGGCGTCTAAAATGTATATTTTAAAGAGTCGTGATGCGATTACGACCGAATATACGAATACCATACCAATATTCGATTCCACATAAAAGTATTTTTTTACGGAATAAATGAATTCTGATTTATAATTATTGAACCGTGATGCGTTTACGGTAATTTACTCACATTTATATTGTAATTGATGCAGATAATGAATCGGAGCATTCATTTTCATCATACCAGCAAATAAGCTCCATCGAATCGATATCGTTGGTCAAGGTTAATACCCATAAAATTAAAGCGTCATGATTACATTACCGAATATACGAATACAATACCAATATTATTTTTGAACCGTGATGCGATTACGGTCGCTTACTCGCATAATAATATGTATGTTTTCTTATAAAGATAATGTATCTGAAGATTCATATTTATTAAATCAGGGAATACGCTCCGCCGCATCGTTGGTCAAATACGCTATGGCTAATACGGATAATATTAAATAGTTGTGAGGCGATTACAGCTGAATATACGATCACCATATCAATATTATTTCTGAACCGTGAAGTGAATACGGTCACTTACTCACATATATATTTTTCTTATGCAGATAGCATTCATTTTCATTAAATGTTGGAATACGCGTCGTATTGATACTGTTGGTCAAGACCTATAAAGATTCGTAATTCGATTATGACCGAGTATACGAACACAATACCAATATAAATAATTGAACCATGGTGCGATTACGGTCACTTACTCGCATAATAATATGTATTTTTCTGATGCAGATAATGTATCTGAGCATTCATTGTCATTAAATTTTGGAATATGTTCCGTCGTATCGTTGGTCAAGGCTAATACGCATAAAATTAAAGAGTCGTGATTCGATTACGACCGAATATACGAACGCCGAATAACGCATGTGAGCATTCATTTTTAGCTAAGTAGGTTATACGCTCCATTGATATCGAATAATATTGACCCGATTACTCATACTCTTGATAATGTTGTCGCTACGCACGATCCTACCGCTGATATTGCTACCCCGACCACATAATCTAATAAAGATGATCTCTCAGCATATGAGCTTTGGCCGCAGGCCCTTTGGAATGCCTTAAGTGTATCCAAAATTAAAGTTTAAATTTTTAAACCCAAGATAAGATACGTTGTTTCAAATATTACAAATAACGATTCCAATATTTAAAATTCTTGAAAGCAAGGCCTCAATCGCATCTAATTCTTTTATCACAATTAGAAGGAGATATGCCCAGAGAAAACCCTGATAGCATACATAGAACTAATAGGACCGTTTAGAGACACGTCTAATGCCGAAAGGTTAATTCCGACCACTAAAAAATTATACCACAACGCAACCGCATCTACAATCAGATGCTGTATCCAGCAAGTATTGCAAGAGAGCAGATATTGACGCAAGAATATACTATGCGCATAGCGCTCGCCACGCAGAGACGTCCGTGGATGCGTTTCCATTGAAGTGATTAGGAAGGCAGCAGGATGGTCATGAAATTCCCGCGTATTTAGTAAATTTTATGACAGATCTAATAATGATCCTGTATTTAAAAGTGCCAGTTTATTACTGTTAAGTATAGTTAAAAATGATTAAGTTAATTAGATAAAGCAAATTATTGCATGTAACGATTCGTTTTTGGGTATTGGTTCAATACTCTTACTAACGATTTCCCTAAAGCTCTAAACATCTACTGTGTTAGATGAAAATCTCGAGGATGCAGCGACGAAATATAATTGAAGGTTAAACAAACTTACCTTAAGTGAAGTTTGACCATAATTATATGAGTCGCTGCATCCGAAGAGATTTTCGATCCCTCCCGCCCTTAAAGTATTCTTGTGAATACGTTCTTCCCGTTATTTGTTTTAATGCTTTGCCTTTAGTGAAATCTTAGGTAGATACTGAGGACTCTGAAAAGAATGAAGTTTTTCCAGCCGGCCACGTGGCGTGCAGAGGCGCCATTTTGTCTTTTTTAATGTTGCAAGCTCTAAAAAAGTGTTCGATGTCCAGCACATTGAAGAGTGTACTACTGTGTTAGATGAAAATCTCTTCGGATGCAGCGACTCATATAATTATGGTCAAACTTCACTTAAGGTAAGTTTGTTTAACCTTCAATTAAAATACTAAATATTCATAGTTGAAGGGCAAAATACCTGACATTCCCTGTACCTACCTCAATAGTGATGTACCACCCCTTGTGCTATAATCTATCTAGATTACTACTTAACTTAACTTTCAATATATCTAACGAATTTAACAAAGACACTCACTTCGTTGTTACCAAGGTATACGAGTACTGTACGAGTATGTCACAAAAAATGTTGACTTCAAGTCTATCAATTTACAATTATTTAATGTATGAACTTACGTCCTACAATATTATAAAAATATTAAATTAAATGACACACTGTTGTACGGTTATTGTACGGTCCATTTTTTCTTACTTGTCTTATTTGGTAAACAAACACTACTCGGTACGAAAATCACAAGTTTCGTCATCAATCACGCACTTTTAGTTAGGTATGAACATCTTGATTGTTGGAAGAAACACATACTATATAAATAACACCAAAAACTGCTTCAAATTAACCATCCAAACACATTAATTCTCTTAAAATCAAAATAATATCAGAATCCATTTTCACAGATTAATAATTATATTGGCAATTTGACATTTCAAAATGCTAGTTTGTCTTCGGAACTTAGAGAAGGGAAAAGTGAATGAATGATTCTGACCAGTGTGAACTGTATAATTTTAATGTAAAAAACTGAATAATAAAGCAGAATGTTTATATATATATATATATATATATCTCAAGTTATATGTGTGTATGGTAATGTAAGGCATTATTTTTAAAAAAACTAAAGTTATTGTTGTAACTGGTCGTAGACTAAAAGTATTATTTGACAAGTGAAATTTTTTGACTTGACGGGATACGTCCTGTCATTCGTCTCGTCGCCTCGCTTTATGTTGTACGTTACGGGTGCTCTCTGTGTGTGTTTGAAGTGTAACGATTTGGCTTTCTACTGGACTCTGTGATTTGGACGGTTTTATTCTTTGGCTATTCTTCAAGGACATCGATATTGCATACGACTGTGATTTTAGAGCAATTGTTTTGTTTAAACAAGGTAAGTAAATTAATCTTTTTTAATGTTATTTATTCATATTGGGAATTCTATAAACAATCCTGAATAACAATAATAATTGGATATCGGGTCAACGCCACCAAATTTGTCTCGGTAAATAACAGCGCAATTGAGACGTGAGCTCTTATTTTGTTTAGTTCGCTTAAAACACGGCTAATGTAAACACATTTCACAATGCCGTAATGTGGGTTCAAAAGTTGCAAAAATAGTTAAGGAAGGCTTAAGCCAAATTGGTACGATGTCTTGGAATAATTGTATAAACCATATAAAAAAAGAAGAGGATAAAATGATGCAGCTTGACGGACTTTTAGATGCTGCAACAGATGCACCTACCCAGGGTTTCATTATACACCTGTCAGAATCGGAAGACTCCAGAAGTGAAGATACATGTAGTGAATCAAATGAATAAATAAATAAAAAATAGTTTTGTTTTATTTTTTATATAGGCCAACGATATATTACAGGAATTATTTCTGTGATTAAGATAATGTGTGATATTCTGGCAGCTTACTACAAAATTATCAACGCTAATTTATTCCCAGGGCCATAACTAAATTTATATTTGTCAAAAAAATTTTTATTTGTTTGTTCGGGCAGGAGGACATTATTATTATAAATACTTTCAAATAAAAATATGCAGTTAAAGTGTACTTTTCAGACCATAGGCAATAGAAGTCTGAACAAAAATAATTAAATTAAACTCTATGACACCATTGTTATCACAACCAAAATGCATATTATTACGATTACAAGCTACAATAATAACTGTTTAGTATTATGGCAATTGGACCTTAAAATACAAAGCTCGCACATTTTATGTCAAAAACTTATGTAAAGCAGCTACTGCTACGTGCTATGCACTGTAGCTGAGGCATTTATTAGCTAAATAACTAAAATATCATCATCATCATATCAGCCGAAAGACGTCCACAGCTGGACAAAGGCCCAAAGTTCTCCACAATTGCCGGTGTTGCGCTATTCGCATCCAGCAGATTCTGGAAACTGCTGGAAACTAAATAACAACCTATAATAAATATGTCGTGATATATTACTACCTCTAGATAAAGTGAGTGTTAGGGCATATGGTTTTTGCTCTAAGGTCTCAACTGGTAAGTCTACAGAATATGCTGCAGGTTGTAGGTAATGTTATATGTCCTTCGCGTGAGTAAGGTCGTCACATCTCTTTAGGGAGTGGTAGATTTGGGAACGAACAATGTGTAGGCTATGGTAACCGCTTACTTAAAAGTGTCCACCATGGTTATTCCCGACTTACTAGTACATAAAAAAATAATCATTAACCGTGTAGCTTTTAACATGTCACTACTTTATATAACTTCTAAACATAAATAACAAAATGCATACTATTTTAGTAGCTTATCATAAAAATATTATATAGTTCTTAATATATTTAAATTTATTTTAATAAATTGTACTGTGTATTCTCCAACATGGTAAATCTACACATAATATTCTATAATAACATCGGTAGATTCGTTAGAAATTTAACAACAGCCTTCTTTCAATCGTCCAGAAATAAATCCCTGTATAGCGCTTTACGCAAATGCAATTTATGGACACGAAGCGCAACCAGACTCCGAACAAACTAAATGAGTGTCAAACAAATAGTCGTCCTGCACGGGGATCGACCCTTTACCACCGCGTAGCACCAGTTAAATATATATAAATATATAATAAATTGCACATAACCTGTATCTGACCTATATTATATACCTACTGATGCCTATATTTGCAAAAATCCAGTCCACAAATTAAGGAAATCTAAAATTCACTAACGAGAGGAGAAATCTTGAACCGTTATTGAACGAAATTAATGTGCACATTATTATGTCATAATCAAAAGAGGAGTGATAAGTTTACACTAGATGTTGCAAGCGACTAGAGTCTACGGTAACCGTTTACCATCAGTTGGCCGTATGCTGGTTGCTGACATAAAACAAGTCACTAAATATTTCATTTTCGTCACTTTAGTGTGGCAAGCGACGATGTGTGTCGTTCACGGATATAACACATAAATAGTCCACAAGAATAATTATTTCGTAATATTAATTTAAACCTGATCCGACTCTTAGTACTAACTTACTTATATACTAAATCGTAACTTAATACACCTGTGTAGTTTATCACATGACTAATGGTAGTGCTCTCCCGCAGTCTTCACAATCACATCATCTTTGGTATAAAGTGCAGCGTGACATTTTTGGTGGCTGCAGAGCCAGCGCTGCTTCCCACCTCGTTTGGAACCGTTACACCAGAACTTATGTGGCCCCACCAGAATAACTGGCTTCCCAGTTCGAGACCTGCCGAATACGGGCTCTAATTTACCTATATAACATGCAAAGAATTAGAAAGGAAATAATAATAAACAATAGAACAAGACGAAATAAGCTGAAGTAACTAAATGGAATAACACAAACATAAATATCATAATGAAATAACTTTTTTATTAAAATTCTAATACTTAACTATGTAATTATTAAAGAAATATTACAAATCATTGAAATTAATAGTTTTAATTAGACAACACAATTAGTTACAAGAATTAGTAAACTAAGTGAGTGTGGGTATTATATGAAATTATAATATATTAGAAAAATATTTATTTAGTTATTTTAATAAAAAACAAATGTTAATCATACGTTTGAAATAAATTTAAATATATTTCTTCCATGAAATTCCTTTCCTCTTTTAGTAATTTCACTGGATTTAAAAAACATAAAAATATAAAAAAACGTTTACAAAGAAACGAAAAGTAATTAGGTTCAAAACATCAAACAAACAGAACAAGTAAATACCAATTAACTCAATAATTAAGAAAAACGCTAATTTTTTAAAAAGGAGGAAAACATAAAAGATTCAAATTCGAAAATATAATTTTCTAATGTGGATCTTATACTAGCATTAATAAAACACTTCTTATGGAAGTAAAGAAAACCTTTGCAACTTTACATTTGGCTTTTGGGTCACGGAGTCGTGTGTTAAATAATAACAATGTCGCTTAAAATCATTTATATCCAAGCACATATATCACAAAAGTATCCTGCCGGTCTAGTTGCCAGTCTTGCCTGACATAACGTATTTTTTAACGTGACTCTTATGAGCTAATGTTGATGTTCACTGTTAGTCTTGACGATGACGTCATCGAGCGTAATAATAGAGGCGCGACATTTGACTTTGCTGCAGGTCCATCGTCGGCGACGACCACATATCGAGGCGGTATTCTTCATAAACCGATACGATCCCAATAGTAATACCGGGTTACCAAAGCGTGTCGTTGAGAACAAAGGTACTGTTTGAAAAATGCATATTCATATAAATCAATTATAAAGTTTATTAATACACACTATCCTAATCTAATAGCCGAGCGTATAGAGTCTCAGTGATTACTACAATATTAAATACTAAGCAATAACTATTTAAGTTACTAAAAACGACAAATTCTCTAAAAAACTTGGGTCTCAGTCTTCAAAATTCTAGTAAAATTAATATCTTTTCCCGTATACATAAAAATTATTTGATTTGTGAATATCGCAAACAGATGTGATATAAGTTGCTCAAGTAATTGTCAAATTCTACATACACAGCGTTCAACATAAAGCGAAGGACACTCAATCTATTTACGTATGCTACTTAAAATCTAGAGAAACACGAAAGAAAATTTTATTTACAGCGTCAGACTATCGGAACAATTACAAACAGCAAATTGATATTTGACAAACTAATTAGTTTCATTCGTAAATTGAGCTCCTTAAGTATCCCACTATATAATGGCATGCGTTGTGTACAGACAATTATTTCCCCTTATATAAATGAGTAGCGGATTCTTTCTATTTCTGCTTATGACTACACTTCAAAAAACAAATAATTTACAGCGGCAATTATTAACCCACACTAATACAATAATATAATAGAGTTATTTATTATTTTTAACTAAAATTGATTTAAGACTTCAAGATCCATTGTAACTGTTGTGAACGTCCAATAGTCCATAAACAGCATATAAATATCACGCATATTTCTGGGTATGACACAGCTGAACTTGCGCATATACATAATATACACATAGTTCGTTTTTGTTTGCAAGGTCTACAGGCTGCGTCTGACTTGCGGGCTTATCGCGTCTATATCGCTACAAACGCGCGTCAACGGCGCGTTTAAATAACGTGGTGTGCATAGGCCCCTTGTAATTAACTACAGTCATTGCAAACCTTATATCAATACGACTAGACGTATGTATGTATTTGAAAATGGTCGATAACAGCTGTTTAAAAATAATAAGGAGACAAAATCTCAATTGTGGTTTCTTCGTCAAAAACTTTCATGGCTATGTTCATTTCTATGCTGAACTATGACATTGTCACATGTGATTATAGTTGATTTACATCCTTTTGACGACGATTTAACACAGACCCAGCGTACTTTTGGACCCTTGCAAGAAGATACCCGGTTGTAACGGTATGGTCCTACAAGGATAACCGGCTTCCCATTTTTACTTGTACTGAAAACGGGATCTGTAAATAAATATTTCGTTAATATTGGAATAGAGTTAGTAGCTACATGTAAAAATACATAAATAGATTGCTTTATATCCATAACCGGGTAATGGATGTACAACAATGGAAAGCAACTGGAAAGGACGATCGGTAAAGTTATATAAATACAAAATTAATATCCCCCATAATATTGTCTTTTTACCTTTGCCTGTTCTTCTTATTTCGACCATGGCAAGCTCTATATTTCACCTGCCTGAATTTGGACAAGCAGCTGACAGCAATGTTTGAAGCTTAAAGAATACAATTCTTGGACAGGGCGGGAAATTAGAAAGGACGAACTGACAGACCGATTTTCCAAACTTTGGGGCGTCGCACGGGGAGTCCCCGCATGAGAAGCATTTGTAAACAAGAATATTTCTTTTGTATTCGGCGTACCCTGGGCAAGTACAGTCAGTCGGTAACTCAGGCTGATTCTTACACTATTATAGTGAATAGGTAAATAATGTATGTGAAGGCTAATATTACATTGCATTTAATATTGTATTACGGCAGTTCAAAGAATCACATACACGTTTATAAAAAATGTTTTGTGTTATTACAATAATAATTATAGGTCGTATTATCTTAGGGTATCTCTTCTCCGCGGTTTTAGTAAGTAATGTTCATTAATAACACAAAAATTTCAACTTTAATGGTGGCATTAAATTTGTTTACAAATAGTTCTTAAATCTTCGGAGCCAATTTGCTATACCCTTGCTTCGTTTGTGGAGACGGGAACTGTATATAATCAGATTGTGCTCATGTCTAGTATCAGTATTATGTATTTGTTTTTGAAAAAGCACGATTTATTGTTCCAATCATTTATTAAGAGTAGCTTTTATACCATTTTTCTGTAGTACAATAGGATTTATTTTATTATTTATTTATTTATTTTAAGTCGCAAAGATCAGCTAACTCAATATCTTGTATATCAATTTACATACAGTACAAAACATTTTTCTTGCTGGACTTACACCGGCGAGCTATATAATTATTTTAAATGAGTATGAAATTTTGACTATGGAGTCTAACCTTATAGTTTTCAATCAAAAATTATGTACCTACAAGGCAAGCCCCATAGTAGGCGCATGAAATGGCTTCATGAATTAATCAAAGTGGTAATATACATACATACACATACATAGACTCACGCCTGTTTCCCAGAGGGGTAATATAGATATACATAATTCAATGATTATGTTCATTTCTATGATTGAGAATTTGATCATCTAATGTAATGATAGTAGATTTGCACCCGGCCCAGGTTCTGACGCAAACCCATCGTGCTTTGCGACCCTTGCAGGTAGAAACGCGGTTGTAACGATATGGTCCAATTAGAATCACAGGAAAACCCTTTTTACTTGTACTAAAAACTGGCTCTGAAATACACAATTTACATGAACGGTCAAATGAAAATTAAAAGTAATTTTCAGTTCTAGCAATATTATCATTGCGGCAGTTTGTATGTTTATTACTAAATCATATTAAAACATTATTTTGATTTGATTTATTGAAATAGATTATTACTTCTTTAAATTAACACATATATTACAATAAATAACTCTTCATATTCTCAACATTATCGTGGCCAAGTATTCAGCGGACAAAATTTTGATTGCCATCGACCCCCTAAGAAGAAGAATAATAACTATATCGTGGGTAATACCGCAAGGGGCTGCTAATATTAAAATGAAAAGCATAAAATATACTATTCATAATTGTTTATCAGTATTATACTATATATATATTTATTTCGTTTTTAATTGTCATATCTGATTTCGAGAACTTTCTTATAACTCAAAATACTACCAATTTTTATTCATAATTATTTTTAAATCCAGCATGAAAAATTTAATTTAAAGTTTAAGTAGTATTAGGTAGGTAGTAGTAGGCATTACTTCAAGATTATTTTTCACACTTTTGTCTCTTAACTTACTAGACTAGTCTATTTATATTTAGTATTTCTTTCTTAACTTGCTACACCCTATCACTCATTAAATTATTTTTGCTGATCTTGTCTATCCTAAGGTTGTCTGGAAGAGATCGCAGTTAGCGACAAGACCGCCCATTGTACTATATTTAATACAACTGTATAATTTATATGAAAATCTTGGTGTACAATAAAGGGTATTTGTATTGTATTGTAAAAGACCTAGGATTATCAAGAACTTCCGTAAGTTCTATTTTAGACGAGTATCCTAAGCGGCATTGTTAGCATCATACCAAATTTGACTAGGAAGACGGGGTAACACTAAGAGACAGAGAATCATCGATGACCCCTGTGATGCGTCAATGCGGTGAGTGTTGATGCATCCCAGGCCCCCTTAAACCTACATCTGAGTCGCAAGCCTCAGAGTCTGTCTAGTGTTTCCTCCTCTACGACGCGATGGACACGTTTTTCCGCACGGTGGATCCATGCAATGCTACGAATTAGGTCTTCTTCCAGTTTAGATAAGACATGACATTTGTATATTAAGTATACCTATAAACTTTTCAGACATCAAAAAGTACACTCAAGTCGATACGCATAATTAATAATCAATGGTTGTGTTCACTTCTGTGCTTAATTATAACATTTTCTAACGTGTTAATAGTAGACCTGCACCCCGCCCAGGCTTTCACGCAAACCCATCTTGCTTTCGGACCCTTGCAGGCAGAAACACGGTTGTAGCGATATGGACCAACCAGGATCACTGGATTACCTTTCTTACTTGTACTAAAAACAGGCTCTGAAAGTTCATAAAATAATTTTAAACTGAGCAATACATCATAAAAATACAAAAGTCAGCTTATTTTAAATCGAATAAAATAATCTCTAACTTTCATGGACAAGTCAAAACAGTTCATCATTCCATATCACGAAGTTTAAACGTACAAAGACGCAGCGTGGGCAGGCCCACTACAAGATGGACCGATGATCTTTGGTCGCTGGAACTCGCTGGAAGCGGATAACGCAAGACCGGCAATTGCGGAAATCCTTGGGGGAGGCCTTTGTCCAACAGTAGGCGTCTTTCGGCTGATATGATGATTATGACGATAAACCTTCAAAACATTTCATTGATCATATATTTTTAAGAAATCACATCCTATTCCAATCGTGATTCATTGGTGATGCAGTAACTTGGACCAACCAACCCTAAGGTGTGAGTTGGTGCGAAGATTATCTACTGATCAATCATGAGGTGTTTTACAGTTCTCAGTTTTTAGCGTTCTGGCATGACATATAACTAAATAATATATTAAGTTACATGTTATGCGGTCATTAATGTATATTTATATGCAATAACAAAATATATACATATATAAAGATATCCTGGAATAATATTCCCACACGGCAATCTGATCCGAAGTTTTAATTAAATTATTTTAATAAACTACAAAGCGAGAAAACCATACAAATTACCTCAGCAAAATATAATTATATTTTTTTATGTAGATACGAACGAGTAGGTATATCCGCTCACCAGTATTTTTGTTTTCATACTTTTTTTAAATTCAATTTTTATAATAGCATCATAATTCAGACACGGCTATCTGATCTCAAACGAATCAAAGCTTGTACTATTGAAACCAGATAATCAATATACTACATATACTACTTTTCTTTTGTGAATATATACTTATATAGATAATTACGCCCAGCCTCAGGACAAACAGTCATGTTCATGGACATAAATATCTGTCCTCCGTGTGAATTGAACCCACGACCACAAATTAACTTACAAGAAAGGCAAGGATTTACCAACCACGCCAGCTGGCCGTCTTATGTGAAAAATAATTTCAATGACTATGATGGTTTTTATGTTGGACGATGACATCCGCAACTGTGATGATGGTAGATTTACATCCTTTAGCAGTTTTGACGCAGACCCATCGCACCTTTGAACCCTTACAGGTTAAGACCCGATTATAACGATGCTCTCCAATGAGGATCACAGGATGTCCTTTGTTGCTAGTGCCAAAAACTGGTCCTAGAATAAATTTACAATATTTCAAATCGCTATAAAATAGCCTTGCTACTTCGATAAAACGACTTAACAAATAAATATACTGCATTGAAACAAACGATTTAGTATCTATTTTTTTATTTATTTATTTGAAGGTACACCAACAGCTTCTGTATATAACACATGAAATAACGATTGGTACCATGTTATGGTCTTATACAGTTGCTAATAACAGGTGAACCAACACTCACAAATAGAAATGATAACCTAAGCTAAAGACGAAGTGTAATAAAAAAGTGCTAATAAACTATATAAACGAAAATATAACAAAAAGTTATTAAACTTAACGAAACCAATTTGTCAAATAGTAATTAAAAGAAATTATACTTATACTTAATAATAAACAGCAAATATTAAAAGGTACACTTAAACTTAAGTTTATTTATTTAATTCGTTGTATGTATTTTTACATAAAAAATGTATCTAATAATATATAAAGATTCATATGGTTTAGTTCATTTAGATACCTTCAAATAAATAATATTGCTCTGAAGAACTAAAAAGATAATTAGTAATTGTGATGATTATGTTCATTCTTATGAGTAATTATCGTATTTTCATATGTGACAATAGTCGATTTGCATCCCAACGCAGTTCTAACGCACACCCATCTTATTTTAGGCCCATTCCCACGTGTACGATTGTATCGATAGGGGCCTAATATAATTACAGGATTTCCCGCTTTGGTGGTACTAAAAAGTGGCACTGAAAGACATAAAAAAGCTATTTATAAATTAAATAATGAAAACAGACAAGTATTACTAACGACAACAAATATTTGTTTTGGCGGAGGTGCACGTGTCCACAATGCTTATTACAGTAACTTAAGTCTAACGAAAGGGCGAATTTTGTCATACGACAACACCAAAACAATTAATGAGCATCCGTTCAAAAAGGGCTATACCACAACAATAACAATTTACTACAGATAAGAAAACTTTTTTAACTGCAGCAGTTTATAACGTACTAGCTGTGCCCGCGGTTATACTTGCGTTAAACTTTATAAATTATAGCCTATGTGTTATTCGGATATATAAGCTATATTACTACAAAGCTTCATCAAATCCATCCAGTAGTTTTGGCGCGAAGAAGTAACAAATACACATACTCACACACTCACAATCACACACAAACCTTCGCCTATATAAAATTAGTATGATTATAATAATAACAAATAAGACAATGATAAAATATAATACATTAGTTTCTAAGAAATTTGCGACTACCAACTTAAGGTAAGGGAAGTAGCACGTTAAGAATAGGCGATCTTTAATTATTATTGAAAAGAGATTGTAAATGTGTTCGCTTCGAAAATCAAAACAACAAGTTGTGTTGGATATTAATTTATCAAACTAAATATACTTATTGATCTTTAGATCTTAAACGTGTGGGCATAAGCATAAACATCGTCAGATCTGAAATGTTTATAAACAAGTGTAGCACTTTAAATTAATATAATTATTTAAGTATATATTTCTACAAGTATTATTTTTTTATTTTTACACAGAATGTTTATTTAATCGTCATAAATCATATCATCTATAACTAATGTGGATGAATTTGAAACTATACTGGATGATGAGAATAAATCGGTATATACAAAAAAAAACAAATTCGAAAATTTCTATCTATTTACCGTACCGATCACGTGGTCAACGTACTAATTTAACATCCTTCATCTCTAAGGATAATTAAAGCAAGATTAATGAACAACAACACAAGTGGGATAGCAATATAGCTACCAATATAGCTAAACACGATATGTCAGATTAATTTTATTGCCTAATCTAGCCAATGTCGGATACATTTTATTGACCAATCAAAACACAGGTTGAATGTGCTATCCGGATAGCAACCATAAATTTAAATTAAATATTTTTCATACATTTCGTATTGACATATTTTATATTATGTTCTTACGTCTAATATAACTTTCCTATCACTAGTTCATAATGTGAAATCCTGGTAACGAACTTAAAGAAATCCTTTTTACAATAAATTTTATACGTAATTACCTATTACAATTATATCTATTATGTTTTATAGACATTTATTCACGAGCAGTTTAGTCACTTTTGAAATCTTTATATAATTTAGAATTTATTATTATTATAGATTTAGAATTCGAAACAAAGTTGAGCGTACTAGAAATCTATAAATGGGTGTACAATCGACGACTATGTATTATGTGACATTCCAAATCCTAAAAATTATGTTTCTAGCGTACTTTAAAGAAGAACTGGGAAGCCGAACCTTTAACTTTTCTGTCTTGTCTGAGGCAGAACGGCACTTAAAAAAAACCAAGACTTGGTTCCTTTATTAACAACTACGTATTATTTAGCTCGACCTGCTTGATCAACAAGCCAAATTCCAATCGGTCCTCGGTCTCAGCCTAATGATAAACTACAATATACTACTATTACTACACGATTCCTATATTCTAACCATGGATATTGTCACCTATAAACAGTTACAAGTAAAAATAATAATGTTAAGTTTGACATTTCTTATAAAGAGAATGTGTCCTCTTTATAATAAATGTCAAAATCATTATTATTTATTTTATACAAAAAATAAAAATTTAAGTAAACATTTCTTCAATTGATGTTGATTATTGTGGTCGAGGATAGAAAGGTCTATTATAAATTATTATTATCATTTATATATCTGCACATTTATACGGTTTAACAATCTTTTTAGAGAAGGTGAAATGAAGACGATGTATGGATCACCTTCATTTTTGTTGATCAGTGATTGTGCACATTTTTATGCAGAATTATGACATTGTCAATAGTAATAATGGTTGATTTACACCCGTACTTCGTTTTGATGCAGACCCATCGTACTTTCGGGCCTCTGGAGCCAGCAGCTCGATTGTAGCGATACTGGCCAACTACTATTACAGGACTCCCCGTGGTAGTTGTACTGAAGACTGGTTCTGAAAGTGAATTAGAGAAAGCTCTCGTGACTGGTACACAGAATGTTTTAATTAAATTACTAAGTCCGACCTAGAATAAGCCTTGTGGCTCAATACAATCAGATCGACCTCGATACACGTAAGCGCAGTGGTAGAGGAGTACAGTTGTCTTTTCCTCTATGCCTCCGGTGCAGATGCGATCAGTGAATGCGGCAAATCCGCAAAAAAAATCAAATCAAAAACAAAAGTTATGAAAAATTTTAAATAACAATTCGAAGGACAAATAATTAGACAATTTTTAATAGTTACAATATAATGAACTTCATCATACAAATATTATTTATAAGCAGCCAATGCTCCATATAGTTACAAAACTTTTTATATTTGATACAAAATACCAATGTAAGTGAATCAATTTAAAAAATAACTGTAATCTAAGCTAACATAACATTTTCAGTTACTGTCATCGCGAACATATATGTATGTTATAATAAGCATTTATGGTTATGGTTTTTAAACCATAACCATAAATGCTTATTATAACATACATAGTATGCCAATAAACAACTTCACAGTTTATTAAGAATACTTTAGTATTCTTAATAAACTGTGAAGTTGTTTTTGGCATACTATAATATAATAATATCCTGGGACATGTTTTACACACGGCAATTTGATCCCAATGTAAGCAGAGTTTGTACCATGGAAACGAGATGGCTCATATACTACATATAATACTTTTCTTTTGTAAAAACATACTTATAAAGATAATTACACCCAGACTCAGGACAAACAGACATGTTCATTCACACAAATATCTGTCCTGGGTGGGAATTGATCCAGCGTGAAAAGCATTTTCCAACCACGCCAATAACCCGTAAAATAAAGAGATTTCGACCCTCTAAACGAATATATATATATATATATATATATATATATATTCGTTTAGAGGGTCGAAATCTCTTTATTTTACGGGTTATTGGCGTGGTTGGAAAATGCTTTTCACATTACACACATCACATATATATATCGGAATCATTATGTAAGCACTACACATGTGCTGAAAATTAGTATACACCAAATGTATGGAAGTGTAACCCCCTCTCACACATTCACCGAATGTACGCCAAGCGAGAGCATATACTCGTTATCAACATGCGACTATATTTTGTAGAGATGATTGAGAGCCTCTCTTGTTGCCCCTTTTTCCCACCCATATCCATTATCATATCCCATATCATTTATTAGTGATCATCTACTCAAATCTCGCTTCAGTGCCAAGATAATTGGCGAAAGTATGCTACTATAGATCGCTATCCTCGTCGTGTCTCATTGATATAAACAAGAGGCGTCAAAAATTTAGTGAAACTAATCCTAACTGTATTATTCAACTGTGGTTAATATTTCGTAAAAGTAACTACAGAGATTAATTGACAGGAAATATGTTCTGCTCTCATCCCTTTAATAAGGATTTTCCACCTTCTTTACTTAAGTCCTAATATAAGTATAATAAGTCCCAAAACTCTCCAATTACAATAAAATGGCCATAATGAGAACTCTAGACTCGAAGAGATGCTCACAGATGATCACAACTCAAAGTGAATATTGATAGGTTGGCTAATATATAATTTATAAAGCGCTCGCCGTCAATTTATGACTCAGGCACATTCAATCAAAGCATGTGTCAGTCTAAGAGTTTTTTTCTTAATTAGCGTCAAGTGCCTCCAAGCCAAGATTAATTTTTGTGGGTATAAATAGGCAACCAACTATTCACAGGTTACCAACCCACGTTATCAACGTATCATGGCTAAGATGGCCCAAGCGGACGTGTGTTATTGATATTAGTATATTAATAATGATTATGTGTATTTTTATGCATTATAATGTCATTGTCAAATGTAGTGATGAACGCGCGACATCCTGACGGGTTTTTGTTGCAAGTCCAACGAACTTTGGCGCCTTTGCTTCCACTGAAACGATTGTATCGATAATCACCCATAATTATCACTGGGTTACCCTTCCTCGTTTGACTGAAAATGGGCTCTGAAAATAAAACGTTACTTACTATTAATGGCCGACGCAATTTCTATTCAGACTTTCGTATTTTGACATATTGACTTAATAGTAACTTTATACGTATTTAACTTATTTTTATTGTTAAGGTAAATACAGAAGTATTTATGATGGCCTTTTATTTCATATAATATACAATATATTCCTCTTAATATTTCTTCATATCATGAACATTCTGCTTATATAAATCCGCCATTTTGAATAAGATCAGCTTATAATGCCTATTAACCTCGCAACGCATCGCGCATCAGCTAAATTGGCCAAGTTTATGTACACGGTTATGCAAAATACGGAAAACCCTGATTGTAAAATTATTTTTCATTAATTAGACCATTTATGACTTTGTACATACTATAATTATTGTCTCAAAATTTTGGTACAATATTTTATGTCAATGATATGGTGGGTGATTGGTGTGCACATTTTTATGCATGACAATGACGTTGTCAAACGTAATTACCGAAGAACGACACCCAGCGGACTTTTTGACGCAGATCCAGCGAACTTTTGATCCTTTGGAGCCACTGACCCGGTTGTACCGGTGCCCACCCATGAGGAGCACGGGGGCACCGGTCTTTGTTGTGCCCAAAATTGGTCCTAAAACAATAATCTTTCCGGTGAGTCATCTACAGCAATTCGCATTGTTTTTGCTTTACCATAACAGCGTCTGTCTTTCATTGGTGTGATCATAGCTAAAGAGTTAAGTTGGTACATCATTATGATAAGCCATTTATGATCCATCTAAAATGTGCGTTCTCACGTAACATTAGCAATCTAAAACCTTTAAACCGAATTTCGAGTCAGCAAACTATACCTTTGACACCTGGGATACCAATGGCATCACTCAGTTTCAGGTTTTGAGTGTTTACCATCCAAATGCCTTGATAAGAAACTTTATGGAAACTTAACAGACAAAAAAATTTACGTCTATTTGCCGATCACACTTCTGAACAACCAATTCTGAATGCTCGAGAAGCGTAGTGGTTAAAACAGATGCCTCTGAAAATTTCGTTACAAATCCGAGTGTGCTTCGTGTCCGTGAATTGCGTGTTTGTAAAATCATCCATGATACAGGGATTTATTTTCCCAGTGCAGGTATAGTTTTTTAATGAAAATTTAATTAGTGCCAAAGCAGCGCAAACTCCCTATTCTTACTTTGAGGCTAAAATATAAATACAGTTATCTTCGCCACTGATACTATGATCCGCTTAGTCATAATAAAGGATTTTCTATGTAGGTCTAAAATTAGCATGTGAACCAGCTGATTATAGGAACGATTTTATAAATATTTATTTTGCACCGTTACTTAACTAAACTTAAAATAATTTACAATTTATATTAAGTATTTGCCTACAACATTATAGTTCTTTACAGTTAGCCTACAAAGCTTTAAAAGCAAAATAAATACACCTTGTTAACTATATCGTAGAGATCAATACTTATGTAGATAATACTTTACAATAATTTACTTAGACATAATAAGTCATACGTACTTATTTGTAGCGAACTATAGTCCGGTCAATTGAGACATCCTAGGTTCCAATAATTCCCATTAGACTGAAAATTGGTAGGATCGTTCATTACACTATTATAAAGGAAATGTGAAAAGTCCTCATCGATCTCCTCATGTGCAAAAAAATACTGGGGGTCAAAGGTAACAAAAACGGGATTTTCGCGAATATGTTTTATCATAAAATTAGCTGTTGCAAAATTTTACATAAGATAATTATCTATAAAAAATGTCTTATTACTTTTTCTCCTAATAGACACCGTTTTTTAGATATAACGATTCAAAAAGTTGAAATAGTTGTAATCGTCATAGTATGCACACTTTTCCACTCCACGATTGAGGTAGTGTACTTAGCGCGTTTTTTTTTAATGTGGTTTCCCCGCGAGGCCTATTCCACAGATCTGTTGTAATTCTGTTTAATTTGGAGCTATTGAATGACTATAGATATTGGCAAGGGACGAAAATGATAAAAGGGGTAAAACCTTTGACCCCCAGTTTTTTTTTGCACGTGCCGGATCGATTAGGACTTTTCACATTTCCTTTATAATAGTGTAATGAACGATCCTACCAATTTTCAGCCTAATGGGGATTATTGTAACCTTACCCCTATTTTATAGTCTAAATTGACCGGACTACTAGTTTCTCATGGCTTTTATAACTTGTAGCTGACGATCGTATCTAACTGACTAGTTACAGGCTGCTCTGTGGCTGATGGCAAAGAATATCGGCTCGCCATTTCATCCCGTGGGGGGGTGTAGAATGTATCTCCCAGAGAACGGGCAGCAGCGTCTCTCTGTGCACAATGACCTTCATACTAATAACAGTCGTTATTCTTCAAAAACTAGGCAGTTATATCCCGTGGGTATCGTAAAAGGGGATTAAGGGATACAGCAGGTCTATCAGACTGCGGTCACCAACTCGCAAGCCAAGCGCGGTAACTACGGCAAACCCCCTCAAATGGCAACGTCGTGGAAACCTTTACGGGCCTATGTCCAGCAGTGGACGATATCAGGCTGATGAAAATGTAGCCTAAATGTGAGTTCAGGAATATCGTGTTGCCAAATTTCTTACCCCTTTTTTTCTAGGATTGTTAATTTTATTTTATCACATCTTACTTAGAGCAAATAATTTAAAAGTATTGCATTGTCAGCTTGACAAGTACAAGTGTATGTAAATACTCAAGTACTGAATAAATTTCATTATTTCATAAGTGTTACATTATAAGATTTATAACCATTCCACTAATTATTTTGGTTATGGCAGAATAAGTTGAGTAATTAGACAGTTAACAACATGCCTTGTTACTAATATATGACAGAATTAAGACCATTGTCAATCTATGCACTGGATCAATGGGTTCAGTGCACTTCATACACTTATAATTTAAAAACACTTTAGGAAGTTGCCGCGATATTCAATACATGACAAACACAAATGTTAATTTCTAATCTTGTATAGCGTAAATCTTGTCCATCTGTAAAAGTTACGTTATTTCTAACAAACAGCACAGAATATAAAACTTCATTATGAAAACCAATGTGACCTATTGTGAATAAGTAATCCAAAAAAGGTGAATACACTAAAACAGTTTGCCTCATAAATAAGCCTATTAAACTGTATTTCCTACCGCTAATAACTTAGTATTGTTGGTACTATCGTTTTACGGAATTTGAATTTATTTTATAATATTTAGCTTTTTGCCTAATCAGTGGTTATGTTCATATCTACTCGTAACAATTGAACTCCCTAGAGTAATAATTGATGATCGACATCCAGCAGGTCTCTTGACACAAGTCCACCGTTTTCTTATACCCTTGATACCACTCACTTTGTTGTACCGATGAGGACCTAAAAGGATTACAGGACTGCCGGTTTTGGCTGTGCTGAAAACGGCCTCTGAAAAAGCTGGAATGCAAAAATAAAATATTGTAAAATCGGGTGTTAAGATTTTTTATTTATTTAATTTAAGTGGCATCGCAAAGTCAAATAGTCCCCGCAATACATTTAAATAATTAGAATGCGAATTATTTAAATGTATTTCAGGGAATTTACAAACATGCAATACACAGACACAACGCACCCTCAAACTCAGACTTACGATTTATGGGTCACACAAATAGTTGTCCTGTGCGGAACTCGAACCCGAACCACGAGGCAACTGTTTTATTTTATTACATGTCTAATTTATCTCTTTATAGTATAAAACAATATTATCAGAGAATTTAAAATGCCTAAGCAGAGCGGCCGTCGGACTGTACGTCCTTTCCAGGTGGCAGCGGACTGTAGTCCCGGCTTGGGTCGCCTTATAGCCCGGTGAAGCAGGGAAAGTCTTCGAAAAGCGAAAGTGTAATAACACGCGTTTATCGTAGTGCTCCATCAATAATATAAGAATAGATGGGCGGATTAGATATAATTATGTGTCCTAAAATTGCACAACTAAGCTTTCAGGCGCTCATAGCTAGATGCTCTCTCCGGTCCCTAAGGGATCGGCGAGGTTAAGCAACTACACTCGCGGTCAGTCCATAGATGGATGACCGCCAAAGTGGTTTAATTTCTGGGCGTCTCCGTGCTTCGGAGGGCACGTTAAGCTGTCGGTCCCGGTTGTAGCCATTAAACAACAGTCGTTAAGCCATGTCAGGGGCCTACTGGGCGGCTTGAACAACTCTGACACTAAGTATTCCCAATTATTATAAAGCGTCATAGAATATGTAATACGTCAGTCAATTGGTTTATCGACCTTTAAACAGAAAATAACATAAAATGGAAACATGCAATTATCTTCTTTCTATAAAGAATATTCTATTTCGTTCCGTGTTTCGGTACTAATAAATGGCAAACACAATTATGTTCCTTTCAAATTGAATTAAATGTGTTACATTTATTTCCTTTCAATTGATAGTTATAGCTATTATTTATTCCGCACTCCATAAAATCATCTCGTTGTCTGTAATTTTTCACAAATTACAGACAACGAGACACTTGGACATCAATAATTGGCCAATTATCCATATAATTACAGACTGCTGGCTCCAAAGTTAACTTTTCAGTTAAATAAAAAGAATAATTTTTAATAAAAAAATTATATATTTTTTATTTATAATGAGTATGTGTTGTTCTGCTTAACGTACGTTTATATCACAAAGAGTTCAGATCATGGCATCCAAAAATATGTCCACCAAATTTACTCTTAAAGTTTGGTTCTTATGACTGTTCATTTCTGTCTTGAACTGTTTCGTTCATAGTCAGTTGCACTCAAGGTAAAAACCTAGGCGTGGTCAGATGGAAGACCATAGATGGGAAACCGTCGAAGTGGTTTAATTTCTGAGCGTCTCTCTGCTTCGGTGGACACGTTTAGGTCAACGGTCCATAGAGGTAGGGTCTTTAAGCGGCTTGCCCAACTCTGACACCAGGACAACCACTACCATTGCGATAAAGAATAACAAGAAGTTATCAATCGATAAATCCAGTTTGAAGTTCCGACTCCTTTACCACACGACACTATCTTACAGATAGGAACCAATAAAAAGTGTACAACCTCTTTTTTACTTTTCTTTAAGTTTGCCTCTGAAACTAAGGGCACTGAGTCATCCATAGGAATACCACAAACAAGGAAAAGAGGTCGACAAAGTTCACCCAGAATCAGAATACCTTAATTCCAGTGAAAAAAAGTATGTTAAACTTATTTTATGTAACAATCGGGTAAATATAAAATTTGAAAATACAGAATTAATAAACTCACATTGGTTGCAAAATTGTCAACTGCTATAAATTTGCGTGATTTCCATTTCTTTTTAATAATATCACACTAATATTATAAAGGCGAAAGTTTGTGAGTGTGTATGTTTGTTACTTCACGTCTAAACGGCTGGAGATTTTAATAATATTTGACATGGAGTTAGCTCACACCCTGGATAAACACATAGGCTATAATTCATAAAGTTTAACGCGGGTCAAACCGCGGGGCACAGCAAGTATATAATAAAAATGAAAATGACGAAAATTTTGAACAACCAATTTCAAAAAGTTAACGAATTACCTTAAACATAACTGTGGTTAAGGATTTGATTGTATGTATACACGCAAGAAAATGAGTAGTTAAGTGAGAAAGAGCTCTTTCACAGCAATAATTTGATTTATAGAAACTGAAATGGTGATTGAACTAGGTACTACTCGATAGAAATCAGTTAGTTTAATTTTTACAAAAATATTTATTAAACTTAAATATTAGTGAGCTCGCCAGATAACCCAATAAAGCGAAATTTTTATACATAATTTTACTAGAAGTTACCCATTTTTAGGTAATCTTCGATGAATCAGATCAGGATTTTAAGGGCAATATCTAATAAATATAAGGAAACTTCTAGGGAATTTAGGGCACATTCTGGCAGATTAATTCAAAGTTACAAATGATTAAGTTATAATTATTCGATATTAAAATAAAAATCTTAAAAACTTTCTTCTTTATCAACCAAATGTTATTCTATCTGTGGTTGTGTTCATTTTTATATGCGATAATCTGTCTATCGAGTGTATACACTGTAGATCGGCACCCGTACGGTTTCTTTATACAAGTCCATCTCAATTTGGGGCCTTTGCCGACAGAAGCGTAATTGTAACGATAAGGGCCTTTACTTAACACAGGATTCCCAGCAGGTGTTTGCTCGAAGATTAACTCTGAAAAACAACTTCAGTATAACGATATTTGTCTGACGTGGACATGGTTTAGTAATAGCCGCTAAGAGATGCCATTCTCTTGACGGTGGCCGAAGTGACACTTATCCAAAAATAAAACTTTATAGAATGTTGTGCATAAAATTGTTAGGCTTAATGAATAACCTGACAGAGTAGACCTCCGACATACAGAATATCGCAGCTGAATAACTTAACATTAAGTTTCAGTACATGAGTAAGATTGCGTCAACCCATCGAGGATGGTTACCACTTCAGTTGAGCATATAGTTGTTTACAAACCTATTTAAAAAAAAAACCGACCTTGTGCGACGTCTAACGTGCAACACGAACTGTTCCCGCAACATCGTGAGTTTATGGTAATGTCTCACTTTTACAGATCATCAGATACAGCCCGCTGACAGACAGACAGACAGACGGCCGAACGGACGGAGAGGAGGCTAAATAACAGGATTCAGTTAACACCCTTCGGGTACAGAACCATAAAAACAAGTAGTGGTTAGTGACTTGACTTCGCCAGAGGCCGTGGGTTTTAGCCCAGGACGAATCTTTGTGGATGAGCAAGATTATTTGTTCTGTGTCTCGTTGTGATTTATTATAATATGGATGTATTAAAAAATATATAAGTATGTTTATCAGTTCTCTGGTTGTCATAGCAGAGGCTCTGCTTAGTTTGAGATCAGATGGTGTGTTAGTTATTCCATGATATTTATTACGTTAGTAAGAAGTAACCTAGATTTGAATGAAAAGATTAATTTAAAATAACTTATTTTTTACAATCGATTTAAAATGATTTTGTAGTTTTATTTGCTCTGTTATGGTCCCGCTTAGATTATGTCAACACTTAGTGATTGTGTTCATTTCGGTGTTTTACAATGACATTGTCGTATGTGATGATGGTTGAACGACAACCCATTGGGTTCTTCACACAGGTCCAGCGAATCTTAGGACCTTTGCTGCCACTGACGCGATTGTACCGATATGTACCAATGAGAATAACAGGATTGCCCATTCTGGTTGTACTAAAAATTGGTTCTGAAATAAAACGTAAAAATATTACATTTTTATCTCATTTCATAGATTTTTATTCTCTTTATTAAAATTTGTCGAGAACGGGAGATCTATAGAATATGGGAGTTGTTTTTGTCAAATGAAGCTTTTGGTTTCCGGTTTAAGGTATAGTGATTTCAATTTTCAATACATACAGTTTTAGCTCTTATAAAGAAGACGCCCGAATTACAGGGCACACAAATTGTTGTCCTGCGCGGGACTTGAATCCGAAACCCGTGGTCGCCAACCTTAACCACTGCGTTACACGTGCACTCATCTCAGCAGTAAATCTCAACAACTATTGTAGCTAACAATATTTTCCAAATATTGATTTACCCCACTGTTCATTTCCGTTGTGTTGTAATTTCAACTATGTTTTCTACATGTAGCATATTTTTTTAGGAAATCTAATATCCAGGGTTCTATTCTTTTTAGGATTCTGAGTCAATTTAGTTTACTCAGAATCCTATAAAGAATAGAACCCTATTATATAACACCTATAAAAATATCGATAAATTTTGTAATGAAAACAATTTTACTGGTAGGTAACCTATATTTTACTGAGGTACTCGTACGTGCCATAATAAGATATAGGTAAATTAAATTCATCTGATATATAAAAATATGATGATTTTAATGTGTATGGTTGTGAAACAAATATGACTTAATAATTGTATTCTCGAGAGTGGTAAGCGATGCTTTGCACTTTGTCCGTGTTTTTGTCGTACACTGCCACCTGATGCTACCATTTTGGCGATCTCTTCCACATTTACAAAACCGGTGTCCGTCCACAAATAACGCCATAGCACCCTTGTTTGTCCGGATCCTGTGAACTATGAATAAAGTTGTTGAAGCCTTCAAGTTCATGGTTATTATGTTAGACTTGCTTTTTGCGGCTTCTACCGCATTGATAATCCAGCTTGGAAAAACCAAACGGTTTATCGGTTACTTTCCTTCACATCGATCGATTCAGTAGTTAAGAGGTAATCTATGGAATCGACAGTCATATTTTTCTTACAACAAAATTGTCGCTACATTATTTATACTTTCATTTCTAACCTATAATAATACGCAAGTGTGACCAGAAACAAAATTAACCCCACAGGGACTTAACCGAACGGTCATTCAAGAGAAATTGAAGGCAAATCAAGAGAACGACGTGGAAAAGTCAAAGTAAATTATGTCAGTGTTCACGTAGTGCTTATCGCCGGTACACTGTGAGTGCATTCCGTCATGTTAGTCTTGCACCAACTGTCACTGTTGACGCCAATAAAGGCTCCGTTTGCGAACATTTGGTTTTTTCACTCCCCTGACCCAACGCTCGCCACAATATGCTTTCAAAACTTATAAGTTAACAAAACATACAAAAAAAACATGGCAAACAGGAGCATAATTCAATGCTAAGGAAAGTAAGTAACAAAAGGTCAATGACCTCAGGGAAATGCATTGTTCCGAGAGTTACAAATGTTTATGGAGATAGAACTTTAAAAAAACGTATCCCGTACGTACTCAATAGTTTACCTAAAGACATCAGAGAAGAGATGAATAAATCTAAATTCAAAATAAAGTTGCAAAAATATCTATTAGGAACCCTACATTGAACGAAATTTAATTTAATACTTGAGAAGTACTCCATAGACATAAATACATTAACACCGTATAATAATGTAATAATTTTAGCATAATATTATTTTATCTTGATCCCACAGTCAAATAGTATATACCTATATGCTGTTTTGTGGGACACACTTCTAGTTCTTAAGATTACCTTGTACCTTATAAATAAATAAATAAAAAAAACACATGACGATGATCACTGCAAAAAAAAAATATTTTAATATTTTAATCCCTTCCCCCGCGGACTCTGCACAGTGCGGACGTGTGTACAGCTGTCATTAATTTTATTTTGTTTTTAAAATATAGTCTAAATAACAGTTCAATAAATAAAGTAGTGTACCAGGAGCGCATAGTTGCGGAAAGGTGTCAGCGTGCGGAAACGGGACAGTACAGCGCAAGATAAGGACAAGCATAAGTGCGTGAGTGCATCGCCAATCTTAACACCCTACTTACGCATCGACTTAGAACGCTTACGCATAACCGTGCCCCTTCCACGCCTAAAGTCCATAGTCTTTACTGGCGCAACAACACTCGGGCCTAAACTGTCAAGATGTCTGTACGTAGATCGCCGCAACCGATAACACCGCACATGTTTAAGTCCCCAACTAGCCCAGATCACTATAAATCTGACTCGGCGTTAAATGTGGCTAGCGACATGGATCTAGAAGAAGTCTTTAATAATGTTACAAAGAGACCGAAGCGTACGGCAGACGAGTACCCCGAGACTACTATTACCGCGATGAAGGCTTTATTTGACTATAGACCTATATCCATCTTGCCGGCTTTGTCAAAAATCCTGGAACGCGTCATAAATAGTAGGCTCATCCACTACCTCGAAAAAAACAATTTAATTGCCTCAACTCAATTTGGATTCCGCCGGGGTAAGTCGACTAATGACGCAGTACATGAACTGCTTAATTTGGCTATAAATAATATCGATACCAAACAGAAATGTCTAACAGTGTTCCTGGACTTAGCCAAGGCATTTGACACAGTCTCTATCCCGCACCTACTGACTAAATTGGAGGTACTTGGAATTAGGGGAATCTCTCATGACTTAATAGAGAGTTATCTTACTGGTAGAAGGCAAAGAGTTGTAATTGATAATAGGTCTAGCAATGAACTTCCAGTCACTTTCGGGGTGCCACAAGGCAGTATACTCGGACCAACTCTATTCCTGGTATATATCAATGATCTTTGCAAAATAGATGTAAAAGGGGGGCAGATAATTACGTTTGCTGACGACACTGCTCTCTTTTTTCGTGGTTCCACCTGGGATGAGGTCTTTGATGCTGCACAAAAAGGTTTCGATAAAGTAAAAAAATGGCTGCTAATTAACATTCTTACCTTAAATGTAAGCAAAACGAAATACATTACATTTGCACAGAGATCAAACTTACTCCCACCTTCTTCTTTCACAATTACTGCGCATGACTGTAATTCTGCGACTTCAACGTGTTCTTGCCCCGTTCTTGAAAGAACTGAGAGCACTAGATATCTTGGAGTAGTTATTGATCAATTTTTAAACTTTAAACCTCATATACAATGCCTTGTGCCAAGACTACGTAAGCTCATCTACATTTTTAAGAGTCTAAGAGTTGCCGCAGATTACAATACAGTAAAATTAGTTTACTATGCCTTATGCCAATCTATTATAGACTACTGCATAACTTCTTGGGGAGGAGCAGCTAAGACCCACTTAATAGAAGCTGAAAGAGCCCAGCGTGCAATCCTAAAGGTGGCTGCGTTTCTGCCGTATTGCCATCCCACTGTGGATGTCTATAAGAGATGGAATGTGCTCACGGTAAGACAAAGATTTATATTGCTTACTGTACTCTTTAAACATTCACAATTACCCTACCATCCTAATAACAGAAAAGATAAACGTAGAATAGGTCATGTATGCCCTCCAAAACCACTTAATACTGCTCTTTCCCATAGATTTTATTGCTTTTTAGGTTATTTTCTATATAATAAAATAAATACAAAGCTCAACATATACTCCTGCCATAAAAACCGCTGCAAATTTCTAGTTACTAACTACCTCAAAGGTCTGGACTATCTTGAGACAGAAAAATTATTAACGCCTCTCACATAAAATTTTTCTTTGGTACTCGTTACTCACTAGCACAACTCACTCACACCGACACATAGTTTAATTCCACTAACACATCTTTCTTTTTGATTTTTCATACCTGTGGGTGCAGGTGTGAAGGGACAAAAAAAATACACAACATACAACCGTAATTTCAATAATTAACACTCTATCACACACGCACATATCCCTCTTCTTTGTCACAAATAATCACCATGCACACGCTCTTCACTCTTCACTTTGATTATAAGGATGATTATCGTAGCAATAATAATTAGAATTAAGTTTACATAGCCTCTCTGTAATTAGTAGTTATATAAGTGTGTTTCACCTTACTTAATCCTGTTACAACGCTGTTACATAACGACTTGTTCATTTTTCATTGTTTTAAAATGGCTTAACCGCGGGAGGGTCCTGGTGACCTGTAATACAGGTTTTGTTAAAAACCTAAATCAGGCACCAGTCCCTCACAAAGTTGAACTAATGAAGATCTATGTACATTAAGTTAAATATGATACTATTGTAACGTTCACCTTGTGAGGAGAGAATAAATGCTTTTTATTATTATTATTAATTACAATTTTATATAGCCGAAGTCCAACTAATAACCCAAAAATTATGCTTATATTGTCATTTTGTACGTTAATTTAAGTAACTATTTTGTCCATAACTGTTTCCAATCGTGTTAATTAATTTTTATTTAACGAAACTTAATTTATTTTATAAGAGTAATGAGTAAATTATTAGAAATAATTTCATCATTAATTTAAAAACGTTTCCATTGATTGACATTTAATGCTTTAAAATTTGTTATGGTACTAGTTTATCAAAATGGATGGTTCGAATAAATATTTCTAGATCTGGAAACTGACGCGATTGTACCGATATAATGATAAAGTGTATATTTTTTTTAAATAAAATAAAACGCGTTTTATTCACACACTCTTTAAAAAAGCGCCAGTTAATAGTCAGAACTTGAATAATAATTGTAGTATTATTCGACCACTGACTACAAACCGCTATTCTGTAAATCGCACTGCAAATGCTAGAACGATCTTTCAGAACGTATTACTTGCAAATTCGACGTTTCAGATGACGTGATAAGTAATTGAATGTTACATGACGCTTAGCCACGGCATGAAATCAAGTATAACGTACCCTAAGATGTAAACGAAAGTCATTTAAAATTCAAACATAATAAATTTATTTCGAAAATGACATGCACACCATAAATATATCCGAATTAGTTATTCCAATTCTATATAAAATAAATTATAAGTATACCGAATATGACATACAAAAATCAAACAAAATAAATATATTCCAAAAAACACATATGAAATTCAAACAACGAATTATATTCCAAAGGAAATATATACATAATATGTTTGTATAATATCCAAATCTGTGAGTAATTAACATTTTATTCTAGTAATACACACGTAAAAACGAGTAGTTTTAACATTTGTAAATCAATTCAACATTAGGCACAAATCTCATTTAGAGTTGGGGCTCACTTACACTTGTCAGTAGCAAGTACAAGTGTGATGTGATTATTTGACAACTTTTAATGATATCAAGTTAAGTGCTAAGTGCTTCCTACATATTCAGCAAGAAGTAGTTCGAGCGCATTCGGGTGTACAAGTAAAAATAAGTTACAGAAAACGTAAGCCGTATTTGTGTGAATGTTGCGCGTGCATTTTTGTACTTGCACTTTGCACTTGCACTTTGCACTTGCACTTTGTACTTGCACTTTGCACTTGCACTTTGCACTTACTACATAACAAAGTGTAAATTTTTTTTCGCTATTTATAAGAATTCGAATTCTCAACAGCCTTCACGTATGGTTATGGTTTAATTTTTGTTTAACTACATAATCACCTAGCGTGGTAAGGGAAGCTCTGCACTTTGTTCTCGTCTTAGTGGTGCACTGCCATCGCACGTGGCCATTCAGACCCATGACCCCGGAACGAGAGAAACGAAATTTGTCCACAAGCAAAATCTCTGACCCCCTTCCAGTTTTTACCCTGTGAACTAAACCTGTAAAACAAATTTACTTAGAACATAATAACTAATAGTTACATGCCAGTAAATCATTGGGGTCATATTAGTCATTGGTTAACCGTTAATATTAAATTAAACACGTTATAGTTATTATAATTATTTTTAAATATATGTCAATTTACATATATGAAGATCCCTTTAGTAACATTAATTACTCGGCGTAACGATACGATATGATATATTCAAACGAATACCTTATTTGAATACCAAAAACATTTCTGTTTAGTCATATGTATTTATGTTGTAACTCAAACGGGTACCATTTATAATATTGAACCCTTAGTTAAAAGGTTTAAGTGCAGTCATTGTAAACGCTTTTAAAATCATATCAGTTATATTTTATTAAAAGTTTTAATTAAATTTAGTATAGACACTTAAAAAAAACATAATTGGACGCAATACAAGTCGGGGAAGTATTAGGGAGGGTAAGGGGCAAATTAAGGTAATGTACAAATTTATATATGTATATTATTTCGTAACGTTATATAAAATTTAAAGTAATCAACGATTTACTAAACTTATTTTTCATTTATCATTACTCTAAATATATATATTTTTTAAATGAAGAGCTACAAATGCAATTCTATTAAACTTCAGATAGCGCGTACCGTCACATGACTCATGCGCTGATTTTGACTGGGCACCTTGTCCAGTCAAAACTTAACCAACGATTGCAGGTTACAGCCAAATACAAATAAACAGCTTCACATTCGCGTTGGTGTACACACGGCTACATATCAAGCTTCACATTTCCAATGTAAGCTGACCTGTCATTGTATGGAAATCCTATACAACGCGAGATCAGCTTATACTGAAAATGTTTAGCTTGATATGTAGCCGTGTGTACATATTGCCAATTTAGACAATCGATCACGAAAAACTTTCGTCTCGAAAAAGCGCCCGAGACACAACACAATATTGCACTAAATATATTTTATTTAATTTATTCTAAACCGAATTTATGAGTAACATTAACATATATTGTTTATCTATTCTGTTCAAGAAACTATATAAACTGAACTACCAACAAACACACCAACGCTTTATCAATACTGCAATCAGAAGTTTTATACGTGGACGGGCTTTTCTAAGATAGTGTACATTAAGAAAAGATTTCCTGAAAGTTTCAAGAGAAACGCGAGGAACGTAAATTCAAAAATAAGATATGAATTAAGATGGAGGAGTGAGAGCCCTCTCTCACTCCTCCATCTTAATTCGTATCTTATTTTTGTCATACACGTTGATGGAGAAAAAGGGTCTCTAAATGACCCTTCATTTAGAGACCCTTTTCCTCCATCAACGTGTATGACTTCATGTAACAAGGCAAGCTAGACATTTTACGAAATCCCACTTTTATAAAGTAATAAAACTCTATATAATCTTAATCTCTTATAAACAAGTTGAAAATATTACTAACTCAAAATTTTGTTATAAATATGTCCATACCACTTTTTAACCTTTTAACGTTTACTAAGTACACCCAAAGGAAGTGCTGAATTAGTAATAATTTAGGTATATATTAAAATTATAATCTATATGTCACTAGAGGGTGCAAGGTATCTTAAATGTGAACAAAACTCAAAACAAAAACGGAGGCCCCAATAATCTTAAAATCGTGTGACATAATTTACATATAGCCACAAAGAATATACCTAAAAGGAAATTTCAGATAGTGAATAAATAAAATCTTTCGTATCATCATCATCGCATCAAGATGCGAGACATAACAATATTTTTTGTAAAGAAGGTCCTTAAAGCGGCTAGTGGTAGCAATTGTAGAAGTAGAAATCATCACGTTAGAAAAATGCGTTATGGGGCAACACATTTTTACGAAAAGACTTGCTCTAATCTCTTACTTTTCTATGAGCGTCGGTCCGTCCGCGAATATTGACAATCGAGCAGACGACCATTGTGCGCGGCCGGTTGCTTAACTTTAATACCGACGCGTGGAAACCGTGGTTTTTATCTGTCTCATTTACAACTTCTAAAAGTTCGTGAAATAAAATCTGCACCAAATATGTATAATAAAATCTTAGGAAAGTATTGTATATTGATAATATAAATAATATAACATAGTTATATTGAAAAGATTGTATAACATGACTTGTTACATAAGTTGAAGGTATGTCACTCGAGTAGGTATTTACTGTTTACATACACGACAGAGAGATAAAACTAAATTTAAATGCATGGGATCGAAAACGATATCAATACACGAAATTTTCATAGCCAGATGTCGTTACCGGTCGGTAAATGATTGGCAAGGTTAAGCAACTAAGCTCGCGGTCAGTACATAGACGGGTGACCGCCAAAATAGTTTAATTTCTGAGTGTCTCCGTGCTTCGCTGCACGTTAAGCTGTCGGTCCCGGTTGTAACAGTCGTTAAGCCATGTCGGAGGCCTACTGGGCGGCTTGAACAACTCTGCAAAACTATGTCAAGCACTGCCCCTACGATAAGAAAGTAAGTATAGAGAAAATAAGGGTTTTCCCCAGGGGTTCCTCATCGCTCACATTATAATTATATTATTATTATTGTTTGAGGCTTCGACAAAACTAAGTAATCACCCTGTACCCTGTTAGTATTGTTCATTTATCTACTATATAAAAATAAGTCGGGTTTTCCTTCCTGACGCTATAACTCCAGAACGCATGAACCGATTTCCACGGTTTTGCATTCGTTGGAAAGGTCTCGGGCTCCGTGGGGTTTATAGGAAAGAAAATTTATAAAATTTAACGCGAGTAACACCGCGGGGCAGAGCTAGTCGCTAATGATTATGTACCATATAGCTCCTTACAATCGTGCCTTCACAAGTGGTCAAGGAAGCTTTGCACTTAGTTCTAGTTTTCGTAGAACACTGCCATCTAGTTTTACCATTGAAAATTGTACATTTGCTAAATTTATAATTTCCGGATATCAGCATTTCAGTGCCCCATTTTGTTTTTATCATAGTAACTGCAAAACACAAGTATTATAAGAAAGTATGAAATTTATAAATAACAATGCGGTTATTGTTATATTATTCCTACTCTTTTAGGTACTAGTTAGTAACCAAATTTTATGAAGTCGGTTAGTTGCTATAAATATAATGAAACGTCATACTTCGAAAATTAAATATTCTCTCAAAAATAAAACAACTAGGCATGGTTCTCCGCAGGTGCCTCTGTTTGTGTCTTCATATGATATAATTAGAATCAAGTGCAATTTTTTCTGTATTGTTTTGTTTGCCATTATTTTTCCACATGTGTCTAGAATGTCATTGTTTTTAGTAAATCAACTTCGTAAAATGACTGCAAATGATTACTCGCTTAGAGCTAATTCACCAAAATCTAGTTGAATATACGGCACACGGCGCAGCGGTTAAGACATTCGCTTCGCCACTTCGTGTCCCAGGTTCGATTCCCGCGCAGGACATCTATTTGTGAGACCCATAAATAGTTGTTCTGAATCTGGATGTACTTTTTGACCATCAATGATATGTTTGTAAAGTACCCCGTGAATCAGGGATTAATTACAGTAGTGCGGATGTTGTCATTAAAAAAAATATGGCCCACTTAAAAAATAAAACAATATACGCAATAAATTGCGTCGTTGCCACTGGTACGAGCGGCTGAGTGTTCGCGTGCACGTCTTTGTTAAGCACTAGCTAGGCGCCGCGGTTTTACCCGCGTTAAACTTTAAAAATTATAACCATGTGTTAATCCAGGGTGTCAGCTAACTCCATACCAAATTTTATTACAATCGCTCCAGCTGTTTAGACGTGATGAAGTAATAAACAAACACACTCAAAAAGTTTCGCCTTTATAATATTAGTGTGACTAATCGTTACACAGGTAGAATTTTTTTGCATTCCTTCGCGCTCTCCCTCCACCTCGCCCGCTCGTAATTGACTAGTATAATACTAATCAGTGAAACTAACCTCGAAGGTTATTAAGGCGTTTGCTTTCCACATTTAACCTCTTAATTTGACAATTGTGTGTCTTTGAGGGTGTACAAAAAAAACAAATGAAAAAAATAGTAAGTCAACTTTATTATTTTGTCCTAATAACAACTTATCTTACGTCTATACCACCCACAAGCCTTAGAGTTTCGTTTTTAACTGGTTCATTGAGACCTATGCAAGTTGTAAAAATAAATCTTTATTTTATATATACAACTTGCATAGGTATATGTATTATCTATATGAATTCTTGGCCACAGAGGTATCTTTATACCTCAGTGGTTAAAAATACATGTAACACAATTCCCTCCACCTCACTTTTCAAAAATACAAGCCACTTTAATTTGGCCTTGTTTTATTTGCTCTAAATATAAAATCTTAAGTGTAAATTAGATCTTAAGTGCCTTATATTAAGTAATAGTGTAAGATATTCTTTATAGTAAACACAAAAATAGATAGTACATTGATGTAACAACGTTTGGACAATTATTATTAGGGTACTCCCAGTCTAACCCTATGCGACCCGCTACCGGTATTACACGAGCTATTGCAATCTAACAAGGAAACCATAACGGTTATGCATGTCTCCATAGCATGGTACTGTAGACATTTTCTCTTTCTTTGCATGTTGGCTAGCCAACGAAAGGTATAAATCTTAAAAAATATAAAACACCTTTATGGTCCTATCATAATTCATAAAACAAATATATACTATAGGTGCTGCCACACTGCTGTTTAAAATTTTTTACAATTTACTAACAAATGTTAAGAATTGTTACATTATGTTAGAAACTGTAAAATTTTTTAAGTGCTCCTACACCGATGGAAAATTTCTACACACATTCATACCATTTGAAATATCGGCTTGCTCGCAGGTTGGATTTACCTTCCGAGGCGTATATACGAAAATAGAATTCATCGTTATGCTATCAAATGTTTTATATTGTTACAATTTGTCCAGTATTGTTCAGAAATGATTTTAACATTACCTAACGTGAAAACATTTTCTAACATTGTGATCGTATGTTTCTTAACAAATGTTTACTAACGTTTGTAAACATTTTAAAACAGCAGTGTGGCAGCACCTTATCTTTCTAATTGCGAGATGTAAAATTCTGTGAGTTTAATTTATCTAATGTTTCCTGTATCGTTTGTTATAGATCTACTCGTTAGGACCGAGATCGACAGTTCAAAGTGTTTTTCAAGGCTTTGGTCCCGCAAAAAAGCATCGTTTCTATGGAAATTGAATGTGCAAACTCAGACGCAGTAAACTTCACTTCATTCAGCCTCAGAAGATGTCTGGCACCGCTAGTCTATATGATTGTGAAACAAATTACTTCTTAAGACAGAACCTTCGAGGGTAATTAAAAAAGCTTGACATTTAGTGCGACTCCTGGTAGAACACTGCCATCTTGTTTTCCTACCGTTATTGTAAGATCGCGAAAATTTGAAGCCATCAGCCAATAACATCTGCGTACCTCTTGATGTAACCATTTCTAGCACTGAAACTATAAGCAACAATTTTTATCAAAGCCTGATTTAAGGGGTATAATAATAATTTTCTTATACACGTACAAAATATTCATGTTTATCATAAATATAAATACAGACGTCAAATTACAAAATATTTATTTTTAGGGATAGCGTTAACTTTGACTTTACCTTTTCTTGATTTTAACCTTTAAAGTAATAACTAAAAATTAAAAAGATTAGCCTGATTGCAGCTTGTTAATTGACATAATTAAGTAAACATGTTTTTTTCATGTTCAGTCAAAAGGCAACTTGACACAGTATTTAATTGTAGATTTTGAAAGATACAGTAGAAGTTGCAGAAATAACATATTACTTACAAAAAATTGAAGTTTTTATCTTTTAAACATATTGTATTCCTATATAATAAACAAAATAAATTCGTCGGTGAAAACGAACCATATATTTGATAATATCATCTTCATCCTCGACATATCAGCCAAAAGACGTTGACAGCTGGCATAACATAGGCCACCACCAAAAATCTCATAATTTCCGGTCTTGCGCTACCCGCACCCAGCGGCTTCCAGCAACCCTCACAAGAACATCGGTCCATCTTGTAGGGGTTCTACCCACGCTGCATTCCGGTTCGTGGTCGCTATTCAAGAACTTTTCTGCCTCAGCGGCCGTCGATTCTATGAGCTATAGGCGCCACCCGCTGCTACTTCAGACTGGCAATTCTTCGGGATATGTAAGCTACTTCAGTCCGCCTGCGGATTTCGATATCACTGATTCGATCTCGCAGGGAAATGGCCCTTTTCATTGCTCTTGATTGCCCTTGAAAACGCCTATAGTAAGCGACCGCGTTTCTGTTCCCTGTTCGCTGGCACACACTTATCGACTTGAGACACTGCGGTATTTGCAACAAGACGATGTTACGTAGGTTCCCGAATGCTGCCCAGCCGATTTGGATTGTACAATTGACCTCCTTCTCAAAGTTGTAACTACCTAGTTGGATGGTTTGTCCTAGGTAAATATAGTTCTCTACAACTTCTAGTGCAGAGTCTCCAACCTTCCCTTGAGTGGGTGCAACATAGACGTTCTTTTAGAGACTGTGCTGAGGTCGTCGAGCATTTTACCGAGGTCTTCCAAGTCTCAGCCATAACTACTATATTATCGGTAATTGAAGGTGAGTAATGTACTCACCATTACCATTGACGCCAAAGCTTTATCAGTACAGAAGTTTAAAGACATTTTCAATGCAGCGTTGAACAGTTTCACAAATATGACATGTCCCTGTCTCACACCCGGCCCTTTATCCCACTACAATGGGATAACTTTCGAGTCCGTATTTAATTTAATAAAATTCTCTCAATGGTTTTTCCATTTATATTTAACCGAAATAAAAACGGAACTCATTTCTCTGTCAAATTATGTTAAGTAAATCCCATTTTTTATTTTTCGTATCGTTCAAAAGACGCAGGGGTCAACAAGAAATCATATTAGAAAGTCTACTTTATCCAAATAAGTCATGATTATGACCTAAGGAGGTTTTCAAAATGGCTCCATCGATGTAAGTAGTTATTGATGCTTTACATTTCTTACGTTTCTGGGCACATTTCGAAGTCATTACATGCGACCTGTGTGCTTGTAAAATGTGAAACCATCCGCGACCAACATAGGTGTACCCAAAACCGTCTCATTTTTCGTAATAACTGAAATAAAAATCATACATATTCTTCATAATTTTCGTTTATATTTTTTTTTAATTATTGCAATTCATTTAGGTAGGTGTTTAAGGTAGACAGTCCATACTCTAAAAATATTTAGAACGGTTATTGTAGCACAGTAAACATAGGGAATTCATGATGAGCAAAAAGATTGTTCTTAAAATCATCGATCGCAACTTTAACGAATGCTTGACCACAGTGTAGTGCGGACGGGCGGGCGGCGGTGAAAATTTGTATGAAGCACAAGTCGTTCTTCATTACTTCTCCGTAAACTTTCTGACTCGCATGTACCCAGTATTACTGATCAACATTGATTTAACATACGTGTGTCATTCGTACATTAATAAAATGATAAATCACATTTTTCTAACTTTGGAAGTTTAATAATAGTTTGATAAAGGTTTTGTTTCAATATCACAGACTTCATTCAATATAAAATAATATTTAAAAAACATTGTGTCCATAAATTTAAGAACTTAAAATGATTAGCCAGTTCAGCGCCCTATAACAATAAATCAACTATTATTAACGACGTATTTCCCTGCCTTTTATATTTATTTAATCATAACCGATTTCATTTGTAATTAATGTCGCCGAGTCAATAGGTAGTCTACTGAAATTTCCAGTACCAAAAATATCTTGTCTGAAACCAACCGACTATAAAAAGTGATGATTTCTTTACTTTTTTGTGTTTTGTAAACCAATAATGAAACCCCTGATCTACCGATATTAAGGGTGGACACTTTACTAAATGAATGAAACAAAGTGAATTACCAGTAATTTAACTTTTATAACATAAAGTTGATTTAATAAACAGCATTTCAAATAAATATAACACATTGAATAGTTCTGACACCGACAAATAAACAGTCTTTAAACAGTAACCTATTCTAATGAAATCATAGAACTATTTTAAGGAACAATTTACAATTGCACTATTTAACAATTCGGCCAACTATTGCGTAATTTGGATTACACAATGCTTGGCCGTCTTTTGGACGCCAAAGTCATCAAATGCGACATCTTATTGTCAGACAACTATGGTGTCAGCTTCTAATGTGACATGTACCACCAACCTCAGGTTGTCCGCAAACATAATCTATTACGGACTCAAGGCTATAACATAGCTAGTCCACTTCTTCGTCAGCCTTGATACTTTTATCATAGCCATTAACTCCTTTTATAAAACAAAGAGAAGTTCTCCTCCAAATATTTTGTCTTTTCCCGCCGTCGTCGCTGCCTTTCTCGCCATACTTCTCGCATGCGCTGTTGCTCTTCAGTAGTGAGCTGATTTATCTTCTTTATCAAACCACTGTCTTTTCTCATTCTGTATCTTTTTCTTTCTCTTTCCCGTTTTAGTTCTACCGCTAAGTCTATAAGACAAACCGGAACTCAATACTTCATGTTTACATTTACCACATATATTGCTGTTTAGTTTAATTCGTTTATTATTCAATAAGTATACATTTGTATATATTTTATGTAAACAATAAAACAAAATAGTACTTTACAGATCCTTTATATATCAGATAAATCATGTATTTGCGGCACACATTTTAGACTCAAACAATAGTTAAATAGTGGCGTCTCACATATTTTTTTGCATGATCATAATTAAAATACATAAGATAATAAAATCAACCTAACTATATTTATGCCTGTACATTCCATGAAACGCAGCTTGCTATATTTTCAGTTCCAACACGCACACACGCACGCACGCACGTAAATAGACAGACACACAACATTTTGCATAAGCATATATCTACAATAATTAAAATTTTCTTCTCCTCCAATTGAAGGTTTTGTATTTAATTTGCTAAAATTTACGGAAGAGCGCAAACTCCTAACACAGGCATTATTTGCCTAAAAGTAGGCCTCAGACACTACCATACGCGACAAACCATTGAACCAAGTAAAATATTCTTATATACTACCTTTGTCCAGCCAGTGAACGTCTTTCGGCTGAATATTGTGTAAATTGCATAGTGTATTTGCGTGCTTATTTTACTTGGTTCAATCAATAAAGTCGACGTGACGTCGTCGCTGGATACAATAAAGATGTTGTTAATTATAGTCAAACTGTGTCTACCGACTGTACATTAATATTTTATTACATATTTTACATTCTCGGGTGCAATAGTATATTATTTTATCACTTAACTAAAATCTAATAAATATATTTTGCACTTTAAATAAAATATACTAAAGTGCTAGCAAAGATATTTTTAAACAATAACATGTCTGTCTTGGTTGAAACATATAGTAAAATTCCATTTTGCTTATTCACTGAAAAGTATTTTGACTTTACAACACAATTTATTACAATTCCTAATATCAATAGCTTATCACACGGAAACTTTATATACTCTTATGATTTACTAAAAACCCTATATTTTTATTAACTTACTTTAAAAAAGAATCTGTCGAATACTATTAATTATTAATATACATTCATTTTCTCGCTGGTAAGCGTTATTTAACATGCAATTATCTAATTTATTTGCAAAATTCATATTTATACAAGTATCAAGTAGGTTTAGACAGAGCTGAATAAATAATTACATATGCTACGTTTTTGCTACACATTTAACGCAGTCACAGGTCCAAGTAGGGAAATAAACTACTACCAGACTGTGCATGGACTACAGATAGGACTGTTGTTTAAATACATGCAATCAGTGCAATCGTAAATACTATGTTTGGTATTTAAATAAAAAGCTTATCTAGTCTTAGTCTTATCTTATAATTATAATTCAATAAACTAGTATTATGAAATAAAATCGAATACTAAATACAAATTCACACACACATGAGATCACAGACGCCGCACGCATAGTCAATAGAAATAGATACAACAACATTACTCGGAGCATTTATAAAGGTTCTAAACACCACCCACTTGGGAAAGTCAGCGCCGCGCCGTATCGAAACGAACTTTAAAAACATCCAGTTAACGATTACGCACCACATCCAGACTCAGGACAATTATAATAGGTCACAATAATAGGTTCTCTGCGCGGGAATATAATCAGACATAGCTGGGTGCTGTGGTAATAGCGAGGCGACTACTTTAGTCATTGCGCTCCATGTGCAGCGTACTAATTTAAGGAAGGGTCCTTGCATGGTTATGCCGGAGTGATGTTTTGACCACGCGGTTCTCACATGTGTAAATAAATGATTTGCATCTGGTCCGGTAGCGGAGGGAACACCGCCATCTAGACTTTGCGCCCACTGTCCGATCTTTGGAGAAACGGTATCCATCCATAAACATCAGCCAGGTGCCTCGACGTGTCTGGAACACTAATTGACATACCACTTAATAAGTAACAATTTTGGTGCAATAATATTATTGTATCATGCAAAACAAAACTAATATAAATATTCTCATGCAACCAGTACTTAGAACACTGAAAATTACCATTAGGAATCTTAAGACTTATTATTCAAGCCAAATAATTTTCGGTTATTTCAGTTTCAACGAGTGCTTACAAAATAATGAATGCTTCAAAAATATAAAACCGCCTTCAACTTTTCTTTGAGTCATAAAAAATATGGGACTGTTCCAAAAGGATTCCCTATTGCTTAAGAAAATAAGTATCAAAACCGGTCACAAACAACGAACAGAAATAAAACCATCAGTCTAATTGTTAACCTCCTTCTTGAAGTCGGTTAATAAAAGAATACTTATAATAATATTTATTTAATATTTATTTTATAAAGTTATTAGATCTAAAAAAAATAAAAAAATATATCGAATGTATAAACTTTTCATATCAAAATATACATAAATAGAATTTATTATCTCACTATAACCATAGCATTCATTTTTTAACAATATTTATGTAATTTTAAACAACATATATTGTAAAATGTATAAACTAACGTGATACATCACATTGTAATTAAAACATGTAATGGTTTAATCACGTCATTAACAGTCGGACAATCTGTTTTCGTAATTTGGTCAATAACTATTCCTGTATCAGGTATTGCTCGCGACAGCATATGCGAGAGATATTTACACAGTACACAGACAACTGTCATTTTACTCTAACAATTATATCAAGTCACCGTCTTGAGCACTATTTATTATAATCTAACTCCGAATGATTGTGTTTTAAAGAACTTTTCAATATTAGGTCATCAACAGTAGTCAGGAATGCTTTGCACTTAGTCCTAGACCGCACTGAACATTGCCACCGTGTTTTAATACCCATTGTCTTTTCCTTTGAGAACCGGTACCCACCCACCAGCAACATCATTGTACCTCTACTCGTCCGGAACTGCGTGACTGTAAAATATGCCAGGTCATAAAATATATGATAATATAGTAACAGTGACGGCGGTGAATATCAGAATATCATAACCCCATCTCACCCCGTGGGGGGCGAAGAATTCGACCGGAGGGAAGATCTAGCAGAGGGCAGGCTTCTTTGTGAGTACTATGACCATCTTACTGCGATCGCCAACCCGTCTCCCAAGCGTGGCGATTATGGCATATCCAAGATGATTCTTTTTGTCCAGCAGTGGAATTCTTACAGCTGTTATGATGATAGTAACAGTTTAAAGTAGATAAAAGTAGTAGATAAATCACATCAAGTTAGTAGAGATAACAGGTTCAAAGTTTTGTAGGCACAAATATCTGTATTTCAAAAACTTATACAACCTTTTAACGACATTTTAACATATCACAGTTTAATCCTTAAACTGGCTGTGGACTATACAAGACCATATCAACTAACCTTATCTTGAAACTTCATTTGTAATAAGGATCAAAACAATGCAAATAAAAATAGCAACGCCTGGTTAAAGGTTAGGGAAATAATTGTTCAGGTTAAATTATAATTACATAGTATGGATAACCTGGTTAAATTTTAATGTGATATCTTATAGTCATAGCCATTTAAGAATGCCATAGTCTATAGCATCCATGCATATCTGATTCCATTGTCAGATCATTAACAAAAACTATTGAATTTTTAAAGCTATAATACAATGTAATCAATGTTTAAATCATAATTATTATAATATAACAATAATAATATAATTAAACACTACGTTAAGGTATCCTACCAATCGAATCAAGTAATTTTTCTCCAGTAATTCAGTAGTTTTAAAAGGCCAAATAAGAATAAGATGGTTATTTAGTGGCAGTTCTGTACACGTATCCGAAAAATGGTATGTGTAGACTTATATTTGCATCATAAAAAGTTAAGTAGTAGCGAGTCTGGCTGGCCCAAGCGAGACATACAGGCATATGTTTAAAGTCTTTTAGGGCTCTGTGACGTGAAATTAGTTTTTAAACTTAGTACCATAAGTCACTTGGCCAATATGGCCAAGAATTTTTTTTTGGAACAATATTCAGCATAAATTCCGCCTATGTATAATGTAATGTAAATAGATTCAATTCAATTCACTGAACGGATGCTGAGAACTTGAATAAGGTGTACGTAATTATGTTCCATATTATGTCGTGGCAAATAATTAATTTGATAAAATATATCTAGGCCTAACCAATTATCGTCAATGAACTGCTAACACCGTTGAAGAAATTGGAGGATATCATATTTTCTGGACAGTAGATTTTAATTTGCGTACGTGTGTATAAAATAACACATACATGTACGTAGTGTATGTATATATATATTCTCTGCTTTTCTTTCAGTGTTTGAATCTGCTTTTAATTATAATATATTCGTCTTGGGCGCCCTAATTATCACTGAATATTTGCCTTTATGAATGGTGATGGTCCAAATTACACTTTACCACCTCGCTTTCAATTGTCGTGATAAAAGCTTTACATTTCTGGCGCTGTCTCATCTTGCATTGCCATCTAGTCTTTGCACCATACGTATGTTCTTTGTAAAAGCTAAATCCTCCGTACACCAACCTTGGTGCTCCTTTGCTGGTATAAAATATTCGCACTAAAATATTACCAAAACATTTATATATAAAATATTTTTTTAATTTACGATTCAACCTGCTTTTCTTATTCAGTAAGGGTAGATCGTAAACCCAGCAGGATACGTTATAAAGATAAATATAAGTTTCAAGGTACGATTAGCTTATTTAGCTTAGCGTTGGAGCCTAACAAAACTGACGGTCCGAGTTCTCCCAACGCGGTGGTGGGTATTTAAAAATTTGATTACACGTAAGGTTCTTAACTAGACGATCTTCATTTGAACTGTACACTGCAGCATACGACAGCCGAACAATGACTATACAATTTCAGTATTATTACAAAAATTTTACAAAAGCACACGGTCAGAGTAGTTACACCCTAACAAATTCAATAAAAACTATTAAGGTTCAACATGCTACCAAAATAATGAGTTAAGATAGATATTTTACATTTGAAAAATCTTGACATTTATTTAATAGTTTGTATTATTGATGATTATGTTCTAAATTACGTTTCACCACTAAATTATCAATGGTAGTAATATTGGCTCTACATTTGAACCCGAATTTTGTCAATCTTGCTGCACACTGCCATCTTGTTTTAAGACCTTTGGTATGTTGTTTGTGGTATTTATAACCCCCGTACAGTAATGTCAGGGCTCCTTTGTTAGTTATTAGGAATTGCGCTAAAATTATAAACGTTAACCATTAGTTATAGACTACGTTACTTATTTCAGACACAATAGTATTACCATTGCCATTATTGGCCCTTCGCCAGTTGAATGGTTAATCAAGCAATGGAAGGCTTTGAAAATGTAGGTAACACATAGTATTATGTAAATAAATGCCAAAGGCATTATCTAATTGGGGAATGATCAAATATATGTAATGTAAGTAATTAATAACTGGTCTGCTTATCATGCAGGATCGTCGTATAATGATGGCTTGGCATTAGTCAGGGTTGACTATCAGACCGAACCAATCAGACCTGTTCTTAATTAGAATTATCTGCATAAGAATTAAATATCAATATACTTAGGTAATTTTTTATTATTTTAATGTACCACCTGAGCCATCAAGTCATCCTGGCTCCAGAAGGACGCGAATTCGATTCCTACACTTACACTATTGGGTAAGAACTGAGATGATTTTTTGTTTTTAACCTTGGTTTGTTGAGGAATAACCCTCGTTTTCATTCTAAGATCTGATGTGGCGTCGGCCGGTTTTGCAAAGGTAAGAAAATATATTCAATTTTCTCCAAGCTTAAGAGCCTGTGCATACCACGTCTTTCAAACGCGCCGTCGACGCGCGTTTTAGAAACGCGCGTAGACGGCGCACTTTTATCCTACAGAGCAGTTTGGTGTGAAAATGAATGTATGTTGTGTTATATATGTATTATACTAATGCACCACCAGACAAATTCAGTCCGATTGATAGAATGATTATTGGATAAAAATGCTTGTGACAAAGTAGCTACAAGGCAATACTATGTAAATAAGAATCCTCTTCCTATATCTCCTTTAAAATTAACGTTACCATCTCTCGTGGATAATGTCAACTGTAATTATTTCAGATTTTTTCCATATTGAACATTGGATATATTATTTATTATTATTTCCATTTTATTGATCATTTTGGAACGAAACTCTGGTCAGTTTTTTGGCAGTGTTAAATCAAAGGTGAAGCAATTACGGTTAGGTCATATAGTCAAATGATGTTTCACTTATATATTATACACACACATACACACTTAAATGTATCTCACACGCAATCAATAATTGATTCGATTAATTCATATTAAAATATTGTTATTTTTAAAGGTATTTATAAAGTTTAAAGCTAAGTAAATAAGAAATATTTGAGAAAATATTTTTATTTTGGAAAATATTTGAACAAAAACTACTTAATCGTGATTATGTACGAGGTAACTTTTGACCACATGATTGTCAAAAGTCGTGATAAAAGCTCTGCATCTGTACGCGAACCGTGCTGCGCACTGCCATCTTACTTTCATCCCAGATTGATGTTGATTGTGGAATTTAAAACCAGCGCATACGATCATAGGAGCCCCTCTCCTTGTCGTAACGAATTGAACTAAAAAACATACAACATAATACTTTAGATTAAAAGTATTACATACGCCCATAAATACTGTTTTAAAATGTAAAATAATAGCTAGCTACCATCTCGATTCTACACGTATATTATAACAAATATCAGTTTATCTAAGCAGATTTAAGCCTTAATCAAAATTAGATGTCTCAGATTATTACTTTATACCAAAAAATCAAGCTTGTCTATTAGGTACTATCTTTATATACTTTATTTTATATACTTATTCGCGATATAATACGAGTAATTTGCCTAAGTATGACAATGGCCTTTATGCCAATTTATATAAAACAATTTAATCTATACAAAGAAAGGAATTGTATTCATAACTATTGACTTCACTAAGATCTAGCACTTTCTTAATTATTCTTGTTGCATTAGACTATTCACAACAACAAAATTACTATGCCCGAAGACAAGAAAAATAATCTCGAATATAAAGTGGACTTTGGACACGTTACAGTCATTGTTATGTAAACTAGGTTGTTCAAGTTCGAACCGTAAGTCAAATACCCATTTATGTTAATAATCAAATAAATTAAGTTTATATATAAATATCAAAAATAAATTTCTGGAAAAAGTGAAACGTTTTATATGTTTAATGTTTTGCATTTAAGCTTTCTATATTAATGTCCGTAGAAAGATTTGTCAATATATGAAGTCTTCTTTCATTGCTATTTTTAATGCCTCTTTTATAAACTTAGTTGACTCACTTGAGTCCATTTCAACCATCTCGCAACATTCTGTCTTTAGTTTTAGTGAAAATATATTATTTTATAAATCGCTATCGCTATTCTGTGGAGGGGTGGTAACAGGGGGTGAGTTCAAATTTTGGTAAAATGTGATTTTGACCTATTTACCATAAAATGATAACGGACACAATGTGGCGAAATTACCACACTATACATCATCAAGTTGAGTTAATTATGTAATAAAAATGTAAAAAATCAAATCATTAAATGTGTATATTATATAAGCACCGAAGTACAATATATACTATTAACTTATATTGCAATTCTTGAAATCGCGCATGCTATAATTTTCTTTTCTAGCCATATTGTAAAATTGTACATAACGACGTCATCATCCCCCTTTTCCGCACCTCCACGGTATTTTTCGTCGTGTATTACATTATTATTTAAAGGATTTTCTGCAACATTTTCTCTTACTAGCTCAATACCAAAATTCCAACTCATATTTAAATTATCTAATCAAAGCCAACTGACTAAGCTGGAGACTGAGAATGGTAGACACAACACATCTAAACCTGAGTTGCTGCACGACTAACCCATCTAAACCTGAGTTGCTGCACGACTAACCCGACATTACACCGAGGACATCTCGGACGTCAGCCTGTACAAGATTAGAATGGCTCTCAGACAACTCAAGAACAACAAGGCGCCTGGTGATGGAGTTACAACAGAGTTTCTGAAGGCGATTGGTACACCAATCCTGCGGGCCCTTCAGAAGTTATTTAACTAGATGGTCAAACGCCACAAACATGGGACAGAGGTGGTGGTGGTGCACTTATTCAAAAAGGGTAAGAAAGCCCTATAAAATTATAGATCCATGTTTGACTGCTGAGCCATGTTTACAAGTTGTTTTTAAGGGTCATTACGAATCGTCTCGCACGCAGGTTTGACGACTTGCAGCCTCCCGGATAAACCGGTTTCCGAAAAGGCTTTAACACCATAGACAACATACATACGCTGCGGCTTGGCACAGCTTTATCGACACCGTATCGTTTTATTCTGAACTCATTGTTATTGCCAGGTTAAAAATTAAAAAGATATATCATACTTTTATCACAGAACCAAAATCTGTGATTCTTGGTGCTTTAAAAAAAGAGAAATAAATAAAGAATGATAATATTCGAAAACAAAACAGAACTCAAACTCAAATAATAATGCAAGAATTGTAGAAAATAATTAAAAATTTATTTCAACATCGTGAACAACGTGATGATTATCGACTAAAAGACGAATAGTGATTGTGTTGCAGGTTACTTTTGATAACAGTATTGGCAACAGTGATCATAAAAGCCTTGCATCTAGGTATATCTTGATATCTTGCACAACGCCATCTTGTTCTATCCCCTCTATCGTGATGTTTATGGTATTTATATCCTGCGCACACCACCATGACAGCCCCTCTACAGCTCGTAATGAATCGCACTAAAATCATTAAAAATAATAAATGTCATGTGAAGAAAATCTTTCTCTCATACATACTTTATTCATGGCAAAATACAGTATGCACAAGGCAGTGTTTTTTGGGTTGTTTTTTGATCACATTCCAAGCTTGCGTAAACAAAATCGAAGTAGTTGAAGAAGAGTTTATAATAGAATACATATCAAATAAAATGTACGATTCATTCTTAAAGCAATCTATCTCCTTTAACCACTGACGTCTTCGTCATGGTTGTGCTCCAGGCTGTATTTGATGATGTCACTGCCGATACTTGTGATATAAGCTTGACATCTAGGCACAACACCGTATCTCGAACATCGCCATATTGATTTTATGCCCATTGTTCGTCTTTTATGGAATTTAAACCCGCCACATATTATCATGGTAGCTCCTCTCTTAGTCGAAACAAATTGGGCTAAAATTATAAACAGATTTTTTTTTATATTATAACTTTCTTTTAAGTAATTACTAGGATTATACATATGTTTATACTTTTGACCGTTGCACTGCCTTCAATTATAATCTATCCAACCAACCAAAGTTGTCGCCTCTAACATCTCAGAATATCATACATACATACTGGGATACATTGACTTACGCTTGTTTCCAGGTACCCACCAGGGGTAGGCAGAGACAACGGATTTCCATTTGTCACTATCTTTGCACGCCTCTTTTACCTCGATTACTGTCATTATATTCTTCATACATGCTCGCCGGTTTAGGGTACTTCTGATATCATTACGTTTTTATCTTTAGTTTTCATTAATAAATACATAAATGTTTAAAAACAAAGATAAATCCTTGTATAGTCTGTATTTTAAATAATTTAATAATGAGAATGTTTTAGGTCACTTTGGATGACTTCTGTACCTAGAGTTCTTATAAAAGCTTTACATCTGCATAAATCTTGAAATTTAGCACATCGCCATCTTGTTATATCGCCAAATGAATGTTGTTTGTGAAATTTAAAACCTGCGCACACTATCATTGTAGCTCCTCTTCTAGTGGCAAGGAAATGCACTAAAAATAAAACATAAAATATTATGAGAATCGCAACATACACCATTTTACTATTACCAAATAGCTACATGATGAAAAAAAAGTTAAGCTATAAATAACTCAAATGAATAATTACTCAAGTTCAGGAAAACTAGCAGTATCACTTCGTAGTTAATGATGATGACTCGGTTCCAAAAATACAACCGTGTTAATAAAATACAATTTAATTGTTTTACATATAAAAAATAATTAACCTAGTAGGTTTAAGTTGTAAATAATTAACTTTATAGTAATTAACTAACGATTTTACGAACTGTCTTTGGATTCGATGGAGTAATTAATTGTTGCAAATAGTTGATCTATTGGCTACCTTTTAAATGTTTTATTTTTATTTACGGTTCGACAAATAATCCTACGACTCACCTGATAATACGCCGTTGCCTTGTAATATACATAATAATTATAACTCACACGACGACTCTTTCCTGATAGCACTGGCGACCTCACTTACAAAGTTCCTCTATATTAACATATGAATGCTGTTATCTGCAGTCGAAGTGAGGCGAATTTAACGTAACAGTTAAATATAGCAAGTAAGTAAAGATAACAGACTGTAACTGTTACAAACGAATTGAAATAACAACTTCTTTTTAATGTTGAATAATTTAGCACAGGATAGCATAGGCATATTGTTCTAGCCACACTAATAAAAAAATGGGCGTTGCTTTGTTTAAATCATAGAAGTTTCGACATATGTATGTATGTATCTAGAACAGGCTACTGTGACAATATTCACAATTATCAAAGTCTGATCCTATCCAGTCTGAAATAACAGACTGTTATTTTGTAACAGCTTTTTGTACTGTTATTTATGTGGAACAGGTGCACCAGTTTTGTAATTTTACACTGCTTCAAACAAATCCTAATCTACAGTTTTCTATAAGATAGATCTTAGACAGTCGAGATAATTTTAGAGCGCAACAACGCTGTTTTTCGTAAGATACTTAGTAGTTACAATATTCAACGACAGTTCATCAATAACTGATTTCATTTTGCTTACTGTTATAAATTACGTTTATGTTCTAGGTTATTTTTGATCACCTTAATGTCAATAATAGTAGCCTTACGTCCAGTTAAGTTTTCGCCTAAAATACTTTAATCTATAAAAATAAACAGACCGCATATAAGCGCGGGCGAATTCAGACATAGAAACTCACTAAAATTATAAATCTTAATTTACTTAAAAAGTCGGATATATTCACAGTAAATAAATATTAACAAATTAAACCATAATATCATAAAAGGAGCCATAAATGTATTGAAATTCTGACACCTTTCAAAGAAGGCTGACGATAGACGATTCATTGTGATATAATTAGTTTGTAAATTAAATATGATAATATAAATTTAATCTTATTCTATAGAGTGCAGTAATGCATATTTCATCATAAACTTCTTCAAACTAACCTGTAATATAATATAATTGAAATCATCAAATCATCTGATGATTTCAATTATATTATATTTCAGGGTATTGCATTTATCAAAATGCAATAAAGATAAAGTAGATTTAGTGGCTAGGAGGCTTTCACTGCTTCAGCGCCGATAGAGGCGGGGGGGGGGGGGGGGGGGGGGGCTCAAGCCGGCCAGCAAATTATACCTCACACTAAGTAACCCGCGCTATAAGACACCTCATTTGTAGTTCCAACATCGTTTACGGGCGGTTACTGTCGCGTCGTGACAAATATGCTGCTTTATAGATGATTGTGGTAGAAACTAGTCTTCACTATGTTATTGTCAACAGTACTTATGTAAGCCTTACATTTGCTTTTTTGCTTTCTGGAGCAGTACCATCTTGTCTTACCCATTTTTGTCTTCTGTTTATAAAAATTATTTGATCCCGCTATTAGCATTAGATTACCGTGTTTCGTAAAAGATGCTATCACTAAAAGAAAGAGAGCACAAAATAAATATTAATCTGATCGGTATATTTCACAGTAAAAGTTTTGGAATTACGTAGTATGGAGTATGAATATAAAAAAAATTACACCTACTAAGTATCGAACTCATAAAATTTGAAAAATAATTGTTTTAATTTATTGCCCTTTAAAAATTAAAAATTTGTAAAAGCTACTAAGTATATAAAATTTGTTATCGTTAATTTGCCATAGCCAACCTGGAGGACTCATAATATAATACGTACCCAGATTGGTAGATCCAAAATAAACATGTGTAAAATGGGGTTACATTCCCACATCACAAAATGTCTGCGAGTGCGTCGAGTCACCCCACAGTGTGGTCTATGTATTTATCTGCTAGTCCCTCCTGTCCAGTTTTCTATTCCCTTCAGGAGTTGTATGACGCTTCAACCAAAGCGCTGACCGCGTTGCCCAATTATGACGACGATAAGAAGAAGACCAGCAAGTTAATCATGATTATGATCAAAGTTTGTCTTAATTAAATCACCATCACTATTTGTAGAGACAAACGCCTTACTCTTTACTTTTTTGGGGCAGTACCACCTTATTTTGCCATCACAAGATGTCTTTTCTTTATAAAACTGATAATCTCCGACGATTAGCATTGAATTTCCTCTTTTCGTTAAGGTTCTTTTCTATCACTGAAAATATAAAGCTCATACGTTTATATATTTTTTTAATAACAACCATTACAATTTCCTGATTTGCGAAAGTTATTGAAACCTGGATGCAGTAACTTTCCAAAGTAATGTTACTAAACTTAAATTATTTTTACGGATCAATACAGTCTTTGAAGTTTAAAGCAAATTTGCTAAATATATTGTTTGCCACTTAAAGATTTTATTCTTTTTGCATGTGTATGGATCATGCATTTTGATGAGAACATGAAATTATGAATAAAAGAAACAAAAATATTAAATTTCGTATAAACTAGGTGCGCCCCGCGTCTCCGTACCAAATTTCAATCAAGTCCGTTTAACCGTTAATGAGTAACAAGCATCCAACATACAATATTAGTAGAATTCTGAACTACAAAGTGTTAGATCTGTGTCTAAAATCTTAACTGGTGCCTTTTTATGCAGTATATTATGTAATAAGTGATTTGGTTCCAAAGATGAGAATCGACACTATAAAATACAAAAACATATGGTCCAAAACTAAATTAAGTATGATCGTGAAATCGTCATTCGCAACTTCCGTAAGGTGGACAATATCGAAATAATAAAAAATATTGTCATTTAAAATTATAAGTTTATTGTATTTATTTAACCCTTTAACTGGTAGTAGGTAATTTTCCAATTTTTCTTAATTTCTCTTTTTTAATTAATCAGAATCAATATTCTGATTCTTATTACAGAACAAAGAGTTCAAAATGTGGTGGCAACTATACTGCCACTTCCAGTTATCGGGTTAACTGAAGCACAGAGACATGTATCCAAAAATCTTGCGTAGCACCTACAATTTATAAAATGGCCTTCAAGTCTCCATTTGCAGCTTAATTCCATAAAAAGCTAGTAATGTTTCCTCGATTAATGGCCAGACTAATATAATTTGCCAACCAAACAGTTAAGAATTAAGTTAATTCATTGAATAGAATCATTATAGATTCAATACCTGCAAATAATATGTTATATTTACCTTAATAGCGCCAATTTTCAACAGCCACAATTAAAAAAAAATAACCCTTTGCTTATAAAAATGAAGATAATTGAGAAATGTCTTGCCCCTTTTAATGTTACATAAATAAAAGTTTAATTATAAAATATTTAAGTCTTTAAACTTCAATGATTTTATCATGAAACTTTTATTTTTGATTTTCAGTTGGGTGAAATATATTAGAATCCAGATAAATTCCATTCAATAGTAATAATGTCGTCCTAGTCGAGATTATGTTCAGCCGTAATTCAGTCTCAACAGAGACTAGCCATATGCGCGGAACATATTATAGTGCACAAGTGTGTGCGCAAACACAGGGCCACTTTCTATTCCATCACTCTCATGATCCGATGCGACGACTAGCGACACGACCGGAAATAAGTCAGGTACAAGAGCGACGGCTTTACGTGCTGTCCGTGGCACGGGATACAAAATACCGCCAACTCTCAGACTACGAGCTGATTCTGAGAAAATTTTCTTTTTACAGAAAACTCCGTATCTTATTATTTATCGTGTCGTAGAAACAATTAAAATAAGCAGTGTTTTTGGACATTATTTTTGCTGTCGTTATTTTTAATCGTATGTTTTGTGTGTACAGACATTTTAAATAAATGAAAACATAGTACAGGTTGTGAAAGCAAACTATTAATGATACAAAGAGAATGAAAGCAATAAGCTGTAATCAATGATTAATGAATACATGAACAAGAACTCTAGAAAATATAAAGTCTTAGTATAATATTGTTTTAATCGTCATGAAGTAAAAAACCTTAACTTATATTCCTATCTTTTATTCATAAGGAATAGGTACACAAATTCCATTAAAAAAAAAACTAAAAGTATAATTACATACCTACTCTCATCCAACAAGTGGGTCTAAACTATATTAGTAGTAAAAATAACACAGTCCAAGGCTTTTTGACATATAAAAGTCACTCAATATGAACATTGTTAAACAGCCTTTTATACGAAAATTTAAAAAGATAAGCATAACGTGTTACCTATACCTAAGTCTTTATTGGCATATTATGATGAAATTTCATCTTCCTATGTATCAATGAGATGCATACTTCATAATATATACGAAAACCTTAAACTATTTTCTATATTTAATTAATGATTATGGTCAAAGTTAGTTTTGACTACCGAGTTGTAAATAGTGGTGATGAAAGCTTTGCACTTGGAGCTCTTTCGGCTGGAGCACTGCCAACGTACCTTCACGCCAAAGGTCTTCTCCTTGTAGAAACGGATCCCACCAGCCACCAGCATCGCTGTGCCTCTGTTGGTTACGAACCTCCTCACTATAAGTGTGAAAATCAGTCAGTATCATAATATTTTACTACCATAAAATTTGTCTAACTTCATAACTACCAGGCCAATATTAAAGAATAATAATATCGATATAAATCGGGCTGAAATTATAATAATGATAAAAGCAATCGACCAGGATCGTAGGGGAAATCTAATAACATACAAGAGCAAGAACCTGCTAGTCGAAATTATTTAAAAAAATGAGATAATTAGATATCATCTGTACAATAAACAATGGCTCATGTTTTAGGTATCAGCTATTCGAAGGTTTTTTTTTCCGAGGTCATGTGACGAATCATTTAATATTAAAATTAACATGTTCAACTTTGATGAAATTTATTTATAACGATCGCAGAAATATTCAATCTATTTCATGGTTATGACAGAGATTAGTTCTCACGATAATGTTTTCCATAGTAGTGAAGAAGGCTTTACATTTTGTGGCATGTTTTTTTGCACATGCCCATCTCACTTTTAAACCTGATACTTTCTCTTTATAGAAACGTGCACCATTCACCAGGTAAGCTGAAGCTCCTCTCGTAGTGCAAATTTCTTCAACTACAAGAAAATAAAATATGAACTTGTACCATAATTTGATTTCAGCTTAGGTGAGACGATAGATTGTAACCTCGTAACCCAGCTATTTCTGTGATTTCTTGGTTCTTCTTGGACGAATTTCTAATGGACCTTCTTCGACCTTTTCGTTTCCTTCTGGGACAGGGAGCGGTGCAGAAAGATGTCCGACTTAAGACGCACGATCTACACTTACTTTCGTAATTTCGGCTTCAAATGTTTAATGGTTTTCGAGTTGATATAAAATAATCTGTGAGTGATTTCAGGCTTTTATTTCTGGATTACAGTAAATTAGATAGCGAAACTTCGAAGAAATATTAGAAGTGAAAGAAGTATAAGAGAAACATACAAAAAGTTAAAAACAAAATAATAACCTGAATGCCACCATCACCTGAATGGTATATTTCAATTCAAAGCCTTGCAATGAGAACCGACTATAACTCTATAAAATATTTGATACAAACCAGTCAATTGGAAAATATAAAAATATATAGGCCACATACACAAGTTGCGAAAAAACTAAACAAATAAAGACAAAACCAGTTTATGACACAAAAACAATTTGGCTCACCATACAAAATGCGATCTTCGGCAATTTGTATGGAAGTAGATCTTTTAAGTGTATTTTGCAAGTAGATGTTGATTGGTTTCGAGGGCAAAACAGCTACACTCTCATATACTATTTATGTTACATATAAAGTATGGATCACACTCGTAAGAACTATAAATTGTTGTTCTGACTGAAAACACAGAGATGAGTTCTTTGTGTCCGTGAATTGCATCTTTGTTTTTGAGCAACGTTGTTATATTTTATGAGCGGGTGATGTATTAAAAAAAGTGATATAAAAAATTAGATTAAGAAATGTGAAAATCAAACTAAAAAATATATTAATTTTATTTTCTCACCCAATTCATTTAACCTAATAGAGTAGACGTACAACATTTTTTGATCTTAAGTTGGTAATAAATTAATATGAATTAATATATATATAATACTTGTGTACGGAAGTAATATTAAAGATATTATTTTCGACCATAATAATTATGTGATATTTTTAATTTAGACCTTAGACCAGAAACCGTATTACGTCCATGGGTGTCCAATATGTCCTAGCCATAGCGTAACTAGGTGTGGACGGGCAAGCAGGCGGGCCTCAGGTTAAAGATAAAATATGTAAGGAGAACACATGTATAACAATTTGAATTTCCCACGCGAATGCTCGCCCGCACCAACGCTTGCTCTCGCACGCTGTCGTGTGGCCAAACATAGACCTGACAATTGTGCATCACCCCAAGTAACATATTTTTAATCATGGTTATGTACTAAAAACATTTTAACGATTTCGTCCTCAATCGTCGTGACACTTGCTTTACACCTAGTTCTAGACTTTGTTGTACAACGCCATCTAGTTCTTTGTCCCGAAGTAAAACTTTTAGTGAACTTGTGGTGGTCTATGAGCAACATAGTCGTCCCTCTATGAGTGAAGACCTTATGGACTGCAAAATAAATAACCACATACCTACATTATTACAAAAATAAATAAACTCAAAGCAATGAAGTAAGTATAGCTGAATAAAAAGTTAAAGGAAATCTATTCCCTTGAAAATCCAATGAAAATTCAAATGAATTTTGTAATATAAGAACCTGATGATCATCTCCCTTGCCTTTAGCCTATATTTATTGGGTTCGAACTCCAGTTTGATATGATGTAATATTATTGCTTACCACCAAAATTAATAATAGTAATAATATCCTGGGACATTATTTACACACGTCCATCTGATCCCAAACTAATTGGAGCTTGTACTATGGAAACCAGATAACTGATATACATACAAATACTACTTTCCTTTTGGAAATACATACTTATATCGATAAATTACACCCAGACACAGGACAAACAAACATGTTCATGCACACAAATATCTGTCCTGGGTGGGAATCGAACCCACGACCTCAGGCGTGAAAAGCTTTTGCCATCCACGCCAACAGGCGCGTCAACACGTTACATGAAATCTGATGCATGGGGAAAAATTATAACGAGGTTTGGTCAGGTGTCAGTTTCTATAAAGCCTCTGTCTCCGTGTCATACATTCACTCCAACTAAGAGCGACACGACGTAAACGCTAAACGTATTCTCTGGGGCACGAAAGGTGCCGACTTACCAAGCCCTGAATAAAGTAATTGTTTATACAAAATACAAAATTCGTCTAATGCTGGGTTCAAACTCGCACAAGACACAGTATCGGCTGACCGGACGTTTAAAATATGAATATGACTGTCGTTTTTCAAATTATAATTTTCGTACCAAATTTACCCGAAACAAAAACAGTACGTATTCAACATATATCTCTATTTAGGCGTTTCGAAGTTATGGTGGATTAAATAAAATCCACTAACATATACAGGGTGGCCAAGGAGTTGACGTTCAAACGCAAAATTTAGATACTTTATTATGAGAATCCGAATATAAGTATCCGAATCACCCCCATGTATGTGCTACGATTTTGCGTTTTTTTTGATACTTTGAAAATTTATGAGTCCTGAGCTCAAACCCTAATTTTGAACTTATTAATTGAATTGCATAAATTCATTATTCAAATAAATTTAATTATAAATGAAATAAATTCTAAGTCAGTTCTGCAATGATTAGATAAACCATACTTTTTAAGGTGTTAGGTTAAACTATGCAAATGAGTTATCACAAAAATACTGAACCAGCAATGTTCAACAGAACGAGAAAAAATCGAAAACTGATGTTAGGTGAAATTTACGAAAAAATCATTAAACAAGTTCTATCTCGAAAACTACGCAAAATCTTAGAACATACATGGGGATGATTCGGATACTCCTCATCATAAAGTATCTAAATTTAGCGTTTGAACGTCAACTCCTCGGCCACCCTGTATATACAGCACGTCACTAAAAATAACCGGAAATTTTAAAAATAATATTGCTTGTGTTGACATGCACAACATCGCATAATCTGCAGACAAATTTGAATTATTCTACCTTATATCCAGTTATTTAACAATTAAAGTGTTCTGATAACAATTCTGAGCATCAACTTGATTTTGGATTAATATAATTATACGTTGGATACAGAAACCCTCATTATACAAACTCTGTTTATGGGATCCATGTAAATTTCGATAACATATTGACATTAAGTAAGCCATTTCTATGGCCGTAATTCCCAACTGGCTAGGAGAAATGAAACGTGGACAGTATAAAAATCATAAATACACGTTTAATCAATCGTAAATAGTAAAATATTAAAGATAAACATTACTCATGATTAAATACTGAATAAAAGATTCATTACTTTATCCACCACCAAAACCTAAGTAATATTTACGTTAGTAACTTGAGTGCGAGAGCCCTATGCAATTATAAAGTTATTTTATACTACAATTCATTTATAAACTATATTGTAACACTTAATTCTAAATACCCACCCTAAAACATAATAAAAAAAATACTGCTTAATCTATTAATTTGATGATATTTAATTTAATATATTCCACCATGATTACAAGCCTCCATGTAAATTTCTATCAACAAGCAACATCTTTGCTACTACCTTAATAAAAGACAAGTGGCTATTTCACTTTGAAGAAAATTAAAATTTATGTCAAAAATGAATGGATAAATTTTCTTCAAATGAGAAATGCCACGTGACCTGCTTTTCTTAAGAATGTAATATTACGTAAAGCACCTTTCACCAAACGTGATAATTTCCAAAATAAAATCAGACTTTACTTTAAATGGAGCACAAATCATATATCTCGACGTCAATAGATTTTAAAACATAAGGCAATAGTTACGCCTCTTGATTACTTATGGTCACCCAAAGATAGCAACCGATCCATTTGTATTTAATCATAGAACAGTTAGCTTACTAGGCTCATAATAATTATTATATTATTTATTATGCATTTTTAATCCCACCTCTAGTATATACGACGACACAATTTCTACACTCATATGCTTTTAGTAAATACATTTTCTAGATAATTTTGATAAACACAATATGTTTGTTTACTGGCAAAGATATAACAGTATGTATATACGAGTATATCTTATCATTTACTTGCATCATCGGCGGACGAGTTGCAGGTGATGGTAAAAAATATGCATGAAGCTTTTGAAAGGAGAGGGATGAAAATGAATGTTGGTAAGACGAAAGTAATGGTATTTGAGAGGGATGAATACACGACAGCATGTGATATTGTGATTGGAGGAGAGAAAGACGAACAGGTGAAAGAGTTTGTATATTTGGGAACTTTGTTTACGAGAGATGGGAAATATGAAAAAGATATTGTTAGAAGAATAAATGCGGGCAACAGAGTCAATGGGGCACTAAACGCCTTTATGAGTAGCCGGCAAGTCTCAAAGAAGGCTCGACTGGCCGTGCACGATGGAGTGTTAGTGCCAGCTTTAATGTATGGAAGTGAAAGTTGGGTATGGCAGAAAAAGAATGAAAGTAAAATAAATGCAGTGGAAATGAGAGCTCTGAGAAGTATGTGTGGTGTGACTTCGAGAGACAAACTTTGAAATACTGATGTAAGAGAGCGTTGTGGTGTGAAAGAGGATGTAGTCACAAAGATTGAAAAAGGAATGCTGAGATGGTTTGGCCATTTAGAAAGGATGAATGAAAGAAGATTGACCAAAGAAGTAAACCTGGCCTGTGTGAATGGAACAACCGGAAGGGGAAGACCTCGTCGAACATTCTCTGACCAAATCGGAGACTTTCTCAAGAAAGGACAGGTCAGAAGTACCCTTAACCGGCAAGCATGTATGAAGAATATAATGACAGTAATCGAGGCAAAAGACGTGTGCAAAGATCGTGACAAATGGAAATCCGTTGCCTCTGCCTACCCCTCTGGGAAACAGGCGTGAGTCTATGTATGTATCTTATCATATAATATACTCGTATTATGTGCTGAATTTGAAGTTCGGTGACTATTTTAGATGGTTAATTTGGGGAAAAATAAAATCCTGAAAACCTTTTGCTTTAACAACCCAAAACAGTAATTTAGTAATCCATTTTCAGTAAGAAAAAAAATATTTAAGAAATTTTATATGGTATGCAAATAACATTATTTAAATGTAACCACAGGACAAAGCTATGAATACTAATTTAATAAAAACGGCAATAAGTGACAGACGGCCATAATACGCAGAATTGAGTTAATTTGATCAAAATTTTAACTTCCAGAAATTGTATCTACATAAACAACATTAATACAGAAACTGTGTCATAGTATCTCGCGCTGGCAGTAGCTATATACCGGTAAGTCATGAGTCATGAGATCGGGAAGAATTCTATATTAAATGCAGCAAACGGACTCACGACAAATAAACGATTTATTCTGATCAACAGGGAGGGAAGTCTTAAAAATGAATTACTAAAATTAAAATACCTGTACATGGTTATTGCTAATTCGACGTATTCCCGCTAAGAGATGATAGGGGTGACCTATTTGCGATAATTTTAAACTTCATATGCATTATGCAAAAGTGACCCATTTTTTATTTATCATCTTTTTTAGCCATTATCAAAATAATTCAAAAATGAAACATCAAAAATTTATTTTAAAAAACTATCTTCTATTCTTATGATTTATTAAAATTGGTTATTTAACAATATTAAAGCATAACTATCGTTTTTCGTTTCGCTGTCTCTCTGTTGAAATAATATTTAAAAATTTTTTTTTTACAGAATGCTCCAAGAGCATTATGTAAAAAAATATTGAATTATACATATGTTAAACTTATTACAAATTGACACCCCTATCACCTCCTAATGGAAATTAGGAATTAGGAGTTACAATAACCCTGTATATAAGACACGATGTAAAGTGATTAAACAAGGTGTCTAAATGTAACTAATGTAAAAAGTCTCTAAACTGTAGCCTATTGTGGCTGGTCTCTTCGAAGCCACTAACTCCTCTAATAAATACTTATATTAAAATGATATTTAAAAATAAGTAATTTCCGCTATGAGTTCATTTAACCAATAATATTTATAGAACAACGTGTCCCAAGTTTGGAATGTACGCAACAGGATAGTAACAATCCTTATATTGACAGAACGAAAATATTCCTAAGCTAAAAAAATAATATTATTGCATATTTAAGTTTTTGCAAAGTAATTTATTGCAGAGACAAGTCATGTTTTAACAATATTGGATTGTTCAATGAGGAGGCATTGCGTATGGAAGCGTCATCGTGAACAAAATATTTCACAAAATTTAATCTCACCCGAAGCTGATTACTATTAAAAGTAATTCGTACAAATATGCTCTTAAGATGTAAAAAGTCTTATTGTAGTCACGTTAAGCATTTCATACCTCAACACTTGATAATATTTAGAATCTGTTAGCACTAGTGTGGGCCAGAGGATCGTGAAAACCCCATACGCGAACGATAGCATTGTCCATGGTATGTAGAGAGGCCCTGCAGCCAGCTTTAGCCTTGACGCACACCCACCTAGTTCTGCTACCGTATTTGTTGACACGATTGAAGCGATATTGACCGATCATTATCACTGGGTTACCACGTTGTGACTGAGCAAATACTGGGTTCAGATCTGAAAGAATAACTAACGTTAGGACCTGGCAATAGTTAAATATAAAAAAGGCTATTTACAATGTGTAATGGAAACAGTGTGGGATACTTAAGGAGCTCAATCTACTCATGATACTGAAAATCTTTGAAAGCATCGGTTTAAGGAAATACATTTACGATCATTTGGTTAAATTAAAGGTAACACAAAAGTTTCATGAGTAGATTTGCCTGCTTAGCTCACCGGGTTCATTATCTCTGTTACCATAATAGATAATTTACGAAATGAAGCAGATACAAATTAAGACACTGTTAAAATGCTTAAGATTTGGTTGGGGATTGAACGTCTAATCAAAAATGTAGGCATTATACTTACTCACAACGTCCTTTAATTTTATTGTGTGGGTACACAGTTTCTTACTAACGCCAACTAAACTAAGTTTCATCTCAATTCAAAACAGGTTCCTGTATACAAATGATTTGCTCCAGACGATCGATTTAAGAGTTTGACACTTTCAAAAATGCCGTCCCTTTTCATACAAACTTTTATACACTTATATAACATATAAATTAGTTTTGTCGTTTTTGGGGACAAAATTGCCTGCAATATGTTCATTATAAATATTATTTGAAATCAAACATACTAACAAAGTGAGAGATAAGAGCTTTATGTAAAATAACGAGAAGTACTTATGTTATAGCGGAGTGTGTCCATACGACAAACCCGAAGGTTTCCATAAAAAATAAGACGACTGTACTGACGATGTATAAATTTTAAGTTTCCACCACTAGTGTGGTGTGCACTTGTTAAGTGGTCAGTTTAGATCATGGTGTAAAAGATCGCGCTGCTAAATGATAAACGTATTTCTGTCAAGTATATTCATCTGCGTACACTTTGCACAGTCCGCCGAAATTGAAACACATTCAGTATATATAATAAGTTATGCACTTAACGTCGCATTACCATGTAAATCATATTTTAACTAGCTTCCGCCCTCACCTTCACCCACGTGGTCTATAGATAAATAATAGCATATGTCTTTCCCCAGGGATCAGGCTATCCATATCGAATTTCGTCACAAAAGCACGCTAAGATAGCACCGAGAGTGCGATCATTTTTCCGAACTTATCTGATACGTATTCTAATATTATGGCCAACTTACACACAATCTTTATAAATTATTTCCTATGTTCTTTTGATGTACAAGCTGTATTTTTTATAATTTTTAATCATTAGTTAGATAGTTTTCGTGAAGGAGTAACGAATAACCATCTATCCTCAGAAACTTTCGCGGATTATAATATTTATACCATATACTATATTATTCTTCGCATTTAGAATTTCGCATTTTAGTTAAATAGGTCTAGTAGGAAGTAGGATATGTAAAAATATGAAACATCTTACACTTGTAGCTTAACAAGACTAACTACCTAATAATCATGATTACGATTAATTGGAGAGATACCTATACATATAAGTAAACAAGAAAATTGTTATCACTTGGTTGGTTTTTTCCTTCTCTTGGAATTTTAATTTTCTCATTAATAAAATTGTTTATTTTTGACAAAGCAACTTTTTTATATCATTGAATTTCGACACATCGTAAATAATTCTATTAAAATTGACATCAGGCGCGAACGCATTTATATAATTTTCCTTTAGTTCATGTTTTTAGGATTTTTTACGATTTAGCTGTTCGAGTTAATTATTAATTAAGATAATCATATTTTTCTATTAGCACGTACTCATACAGTGACAGTTATTTTTTATATTTTGGTTATAAATAAAGCCACCATGGAGAAACCGAATCTTTCCGAATACAACAATTTAAAAAAGCTCGATTAGATCTACTTGCTCATTCAAAATTTGAGGCATCCACAAAAAAAACTGTTTATTCATATATTAGTATTATAGGTAAACATTAATAAACTTTATAAGTGCCATCTTTCGCAATACACTTAGATGACTTGGAAAAGTTGATTTTTTCGAAGTGTCAAGGAATTGACCGCACATCGAAAGACACTCGTGCGCGTATCATTTACCTGATTAATATAATAACTATAACAGTTATCTTAGATGATTCACAACTACGTTTAAAAAAGTAAAAAGTTAACGTTCTACAGTAAAGCAAGCTCCCTCACGGGGGAAGCCCAGGGATAAAGGTTATATTTTAAAAAAAAACAAAGCGTATACAATTATGAAATAAAGAATTATACGTATTTACAATACCGACACAGTATAAACATAGCCGACATAGCCGTCAACAGTGAGGAGAAATAATGCAAACTGGAAAGTAACCTACTTTCAAATATTTTCAATGTGTTCATATTGTCGTCATAAACTTTTCAATTGTTTTTATTTTTATGTTCATAATTGACTGCCTATGCCAGGCGTACCAGCAGATGTTCGTTACCCATGGAGATATCTTACTACACGACTTACATTATCCATTGTTTGTATAAACTAGTTAACATTGTTTGTATAAACTATTTCCAATGACAGTTACGGAGTTTTTGAGCATATCCATAACAAATAAACAAACATACAAAACGTCTAATCATTTTTCTTTATAATACTAGTACAGAAGTTCAAATAATATATTTTTTTGGTTCACTACTTATTGCAATTAATTTAAATGAGGTTTTCAAAATAACGTTAATTGATACAATCTTTAATTTTGCTTCGAATTCTTAGAGCTAAATGTTTTCACGCTTGTTTGTCTTTCTTACGTTTCTTCTTATTTTTTAGTCTCGGCAATTCTATATTGCTTGATTCCAATACTTGATTTCTTTTTCGATATAAAACCTGTTTTATTTGTTCAAATTTTGGAATAGTTTCACTCGAATTATTATTACTGTTCTGTAAAGTGGTCACCATGTCTCTGTACACGGATGGCACTGGTAAGCAAGCATTGGATTGGACTTTTAGCACACATTTATGAATATTTTTTCGAAGTTCAATATATTTGGTATCAGGTTGACACCGGTGGATAGTTTCCCTAATGATCCGCCCGGCGGCATTCGTTCTTAATGAGGCATAACATTTTTTTTTTTTATTTATACATCTCCACCCAGTTGTACCATCTTTATTTTCTTTTTTTTTGTTATAAATAAAGCCTCCCCGGATAAGCAGACGGCCATCCCTTTTTGAACTGATATATTCATAATCAGTTTGATTACTACTGCTTGCAAATTGATCTGTTTTCTGCTTCGATAATTTTATGTCTGAAATTTAAGTATTTTCGAATTAATGACACATGAATTACGAATTTAAGCCCACATTAAAAACACACGTTTTAGTAATTACAGTGGTACTTCAGCACTAAATTTACAAACAACATGTAGCCTAGAAGAATATACCATAATTTTAATGTAAATACGAGGTTTTGGTTTAAAATAAATAAAATAAAAAAGGTTTTTATTCACGTAGACTTTAAAAAAAGCGCTTGTAAATAGTCAGAACATATTTCTAGTAATATTTAATTCATGAAATAAATTAATTTCTAGGTAGGTTAGGTGTTTATTACTAGAATTTTTTCAGGTCAAATTGGCGAAGAAAGGTCAAATTGACGTAGAAAGGTCAAATTGACGTAGAAAGGTCAAACTGGGTTGATGATGATGATGTCGTCCCGGCCGATTCGGCCACAGCGCTTCTTCTCTTACTGCAGCCGACGTTCGTGTGCTCGCATGTGACTTATGTGGCCAATTTTATTTTAAAAAATCCTCGCACATTGTGGCCAGGCAGGGCAAATTGTGTTATATCAGCCGTGTACTAGTATTAATTACGAATAACCAAATTGGATGATGGCTATAATTACATTACTCTAAAGCCTAAATATCCTCATTTAAAATGTATTGTAGTAAAAAATAATTTCTACTTTCTCTGTGGGTTAGGTTACAAGAATAAGCAATATTTCAAATGAAAGGTTTATAAATAACTAACAGTGCCGCGCGGTTCACTCAGTCTGGCTGTCGTGGGCTCTTGGGTTTAAGACTTGCGTTGAAAATTAGTGGAGTCGATAAATATAACTACATCTTCAGTTTTGATCCCATTAAAACACCTGTACTTACTGTTATTAACTTGAGATCGTTGTTAGAACAAACACGCAAACATGAAACAGTTTTTCAGCTTATTTTAATCTCCATCTTTTTGTTGCATTTTCATCAAGTCAATCTTCTTTTTATATCTTCTTTGATACAATTTGTGTTTCATATTCTTAACCGGTGGTAGCAAACTAACTAATTCTTGGTCGGGACCTTGTAAATTAGTAACCATTTCTTTTATTATTTTGGGCACAGTTGTATGGAAATCAGTTTCTGCTTTGGAAACACAAGCTTGAAACTTTTTTCTTAGTTTCAATTTTTTTATATCTGGTGTACAGCTATGGGGGCTTTCTTTAATTATCCAACCCGCAGCACTCATGATTGCTCTACCTTTGCAGTTTTCAGGTACTGCCTTCATACATCTCCAGGCTAATGATCCATTTTTATTAGATTTGCCTACCCTGTAAAGATATCCATTCCGAACAAGCAGTCGACGATTTCTATTCGAAGTTATATATTCATAATCGGCTTGGTTAGAACTGCTTGCCTGTTGGTAATCAGTTTCTTGCTCTTTCTTGATTTCAAAGTCTGAAATTTATATAAATTATGTTCTATACAATAATTACACCTTTTTATATTTTACAATTCTACTCATATTTTAGTTGGATAGTTGCTTTGATATGTATGACACACATTTTAAAAATAAGACTATATTGAAATGAAAGCTTTATTACTACGAAATAAGACATATTATTACATCAATCATAATTTTACGATTATACAAATAATACAGATATTTAAGATAGGTATACAATTTAAGATGGTGTGATGATTGCTTTACCTACCTGTAACGTGTTTTTGCACAGTTTTTGTAAAAAGTTTAAAAAGGTACTCATCCAGCAAGTATGACTAATGTTATACGAGTATATTTAGACGAATGACTAATCAACATTGTTTTTATCAAACGGGAATACCGTATCTCTCAAATCGTATATAATATCGATATAAACGCACTAATAGGTGACGTCTAAAGAACAATTTCACGATGCAACTGTAAGAGTACATTGTTAGTCCGTATTACTTTAGCGAGCGGAATAAAGTCAAAGCAAACTAAACACTCGGGCGCAATGATTCGGTGCAAAATAGTTCGTACGAATAATTTAAGTATAGTAAGTCAAATACGTACAGAGTTTTCTTAGACAGATTGACTGCGTCCTTGCGTAATCATTTCAATATACTGTATCCGGGCATAACCGTTACCACGCGCCGATGATATTTACCGAAAGTTAGCTAGGTGAATACCGCTGCTAAGGTAATAATTCACAGATTTATAAATAATAAAAATATATTTTATGTTAGTCTTTCCAACACCTTTCATAGTTTTGTATCGAATGTAAATTTATTTATTTAATTTACCTCTGTTACGATATTATAAAATGTACAATGTAATTCATTCATTTCTTAAATAGAAGCAATTCTTCTTCATCTATAGATATTATAGTAGAATATTATTATATCCATAGATACTGAAAATATCGATCTTTCATCCAAGCTCGGTTTTGAATGTAGCCAGTACTTTTTAATGTAGTCTATTGATTAAACGTTGCGTATCACTGTGTAAACTTACAGTACAAATACACTATCACTGTATTGTACGCCATCATCCAAAAAATACTGATCGGTATTTATCCGTAAAAAATAATTAAAACTTACGTTATTATTACCTATGTATTCATAATGCAAAAAAACATATTTAATAATACTGCCTATCGTTACGGTACTGTGCGTGCCAGAATCCGGATCTGTTTTTATGTTTTTCGGCGAATGAAACAGCCATTTCATCGAATGAATAAAAAACGTAATCACATTTTAACATAGGCATTCAATATTCGTCTAAGGTGTCATTTTAAAATTTTGTTAATGACTTATGATTTTAATATGCGCATAGCAGTAGATAAATGAATTAGTCAATTTTATTCCTTTAGAGGAATTTTAGAGGGGCTTTCTAGGTGATTTCGATGCCGGTTCCAGAATATAAAAACCTAATACGGGTTTAGGGAGCACACAGTTTTCAATATAAATAAAATGCTTATAAAAGGTTTTTCTAGGTTTATCTAGCAAATCTTAGTCGACCGGTATTAAACGCGTTTAAATAAACTGGTAAATAATGACTTATGGCTGTAATCGAAAAAAAACTAGGAAGCTTATATTATTCCCGCGTACTTGTATCTAACGATTTTAAATCAAGCGTTATGAGATAAACCTTTAAAATTATATTTGAATAAAACTGGATTAAAGTAATTTTCTGCTTATAATTGTCTTTTATTCTGTTGTCGATAACATTACCGGGATGTGTTGCTTACCAGCTTACTAGTTTTTTGTTATAAAACATCAATTTAATACAAATAAAATACACGTCAAAGTCTACATAATTCTTAGTTCTAAACCAGCATTTGAACTAAAAGAAACACGTAGCATAAATACTAGGTATTACTTACTAGGTATATAATAATCTTGTGTTACAAACTTTTTCTACAAAAGTAAGAAACTTCTTTATGGGCCATGTGTACGAGTATAAGATTTAAGAATAAATGAAAATCGTCTATCAACATACTTAAGACAACTTTGAAAGCACAATTGTATAAGATGTAGATATTAAGATGCATAATTAAAATTAAAAAAAAATATTATTATGCGACATATCTTGTAAAAGGGATTCATAGTGAGCTTATTGATAATGTTTCTCAATATCTGCCAGGTCATTCACTGCAGGTAAAATACATTGACAACTGAACATAGTAACAATTTAGTGACTAAATGAATCAAGTGAATAAACTCTCACTATAAGCAATAAAATTAATACCTTATTACTAAGTAGGCAAGAGTTATACCGCATTGTAAGTCTTAAAGCATAATGTACTATTCTTATTTCTAGCGATATATCTAATACTAAACACGCGACATTAAACTTTCAAATATAAATGTTTCTATTCAGCTAACATTTCTCTTTTTTAGTATTGCATTCATTTTTATGTCAATTTCATAGCGTTTATATTTTACTATTAAAGAACCATCCAGAGCTCTACCAACTAAAATATTAAGATCTGAAGCTTTCTTTATCATCGCTATTACAGAAACGTAAAACTAAATATAAAAAAAAAATTTGCTATGTTACGTCAAAATAAGAATTACGCAAATAAAATACTTAGAAACGTTTGACCTTGGTGGTCTGCACTATAGCGGAACCAACCTAATACTAAGTAGTATTAGTATTATTAGAACTCAGTAACATTTTTTGTTAGACTATTTATACTTCTACTTTCTTTTTTCTGGCAGTGTTTCTCAGTAGCTGCCACGTAAAGTACTGCACGGTAGAGTAAAAAAGAAAATGACGATTTAACGGAATAAATGAACTTTCAATTTAAATTTGAATATATATCTATTTATTTTGACACATGATTTTTTAACTGCCTGCGTTGTTGCCTGTATCACATACAAAATAACATAGTGATAGTAAGTATGTAGCCAATGCCGTGGTAGAAGTTTCAATTTAAAGAAGAACCATTACACGTTACTACTACTAAACGTGCACCGAGCGTGTTATGGGTTCGATTCCTATTTGTTTGACTTATATTTAGTTGTACTGAGTTTGGGTACACTTTGAGTACTTCGGCGAAGACAATAGCATACCTAATATTATAGCGGGATTTTTTTTTAAAAATAATATCGAATTATGTTTGAAATTTTTGAAACAGCCGGTTGTCACGTAATATTTGTTTTAATGTTGTGTACTTACAAACATTGCGCGTATATTACGTTGTATGCATATAATTACTCATCTAGGGGTAGCTTCAACTACCCCAGGTCTCCCATACGAAAGTTTATTTATTGTTTGGAAAACCAACAGCTATACATAAAAAATATTACTTCCATAATAGGAAACATAAAGCCAATTACAGGTTTTCACGGATAGCGACTGATACACACATACAATGCTTCCGATTTTACTCTTAAACAGAGAAGCTGAAGACATATTACTATCTTAAAAGTTATTGGAAAAAATTAAGGTTCAGTTGCCTGCGTGCCACTTCGCTCTTGGTATTAAATGGGTCAAAATCAAACTTTTTACATAATTTATTAAAATCCTTGCTCGCTCGTACTATATATGAATTTTGCCTATAATTAGTCGACGACAATGGAATAGATATAGGTGTATTAAATCTAGACGATCTTTGGGGAACGTTAAAGTGCAGTTTCTGTAAAATATGGGGACAGTCAATCTCATTAGATAACAGCTTTAATAAAAACGTGCAATCAGCCAAACGCCTTCGATTTATTAGAGGTTGAATGTGGAACTTCTTACATAGGTCTAAGTAATGCGTAGAACTGTAAGGGATTTTGAGACGATAACAAAGGAACTTCATAAAACGTTTTTGAATATTTTCAAGGCGATCAATATATTTATTGTAACAGGGATTCCATATTTGTGAGGCATATTCCAGATGACTTCTTACGAAAGTGCAATAAAGTATTTTAAATGTTTTAGCTTTTTTAAAGCACCTAGATATCCTCATTACAAATCCCAATGCTCTTGATGCTTTGGCGATAGTTTGCTCGATGTGTATGTCAAACTGTAGATTCGAATCATGATATACACCAAGGTCACGTACACCGTCGCATCTTGGTAATACTTGGCCCTTAATTTGGTACGATGTTGACAGTGGGAAGCGTTTCCTGCTAAAAGTGAGTACTGAGCATTTGGATGGGTTAAGGTCTAACTTATTCACTTGACAGTACTTGTCAAGCCGCGTCAGATCGGATTGAAGATCCACTACATCCTTTGGCGACGATATAATAGAATAAATCTTCATATCGTCAGCAAAACAGAGTAGATTAGAACTTCGAAGGCAAGAGTCGATGTCGTTTACATATAATATAAATAATAAGGGTCCCATTAAGGACCCCTGGGGTACACCACTAGGAATCAAAACCCAACTTGAGACATAATTACTGACAACAACCGCCTGAGTTCTATTTTCTAGGTAAGAAGAAAACCATCGGAGAAGATCTCCATTTATGCCATTTGTCAATAATTTCATTTTAAGGATGTTGTGATCTATCCTGTCGAAACATTTACTGTAGTCCGTGTAAACGACATCGACTTGTGCTCCACCATCCATTTCTTTCGTGACATAATCGTTAAGTAAAACGAGATTCGTAAGTGTGGACCTACCCTTTAAGAAGCCGTGTTGTGAAGGACTAAAAGTATTTTTAAGCGCTGCGTAAACTTGATCGTAGACAATTCTTTCGAAAATTTTAGCAAGTATACATAGTTTCGATATAGGCCTATAGTTGCCTATCTCATTTCTTGAGCCCTTCTTGTGAACGGGAGTTATATATGCTGACTTCCATACGTGAGGTACAGTGAATGTAGCGAGAGACTTCTCGAATAAGAGGCTTACCGGTAGCGCGATTGTTTCTGCACATCCTATGAGAAACTTTGGTGATAAGTGATCCGGACCAGCGGATTTACATGGATCAAGATTAGTAAGCAGTTTTCTCACACATTTAATGTCAATTTCAATTGAGTTTATATTGGACGAAACAATTGGTATTGATTCGGAAAAGCAAAGGCTTGAGTTTGGACATGTATTTATGTTGCTGTTATTAGGGTTTAGAAAAGAAGAGTAAAACTGTGAAGAGAATGCATCACAGATAGCCTCGGCAGAGGAAACCGTCGCATCACCATATATAAGTTAAGACACTACTGTTAGCTAGTATACGTATTTGACTGTTAATTAATGTCACCACAGCCCTTAAGGCAACAGTGACACTTCACGTTTTACTTATATTCATAACACAAAAATTCAATTTTATGAATTATTTGTTCATAATGTTCATCTCCAAATCATAGTCCATATTTAATGAAAATTATTTTTATTAGGACTTATTTTGTTCCAATCTAATGGTGATCCAAAGTTTGTTAAGTAGATGGATTGATTGAAATTGTAACATACATATGAATTATGTTTTTTTGAATTTACTATTTTTGAAATCAGGTTGACACCGATAGAACCTAAATTATGTAACATTCAATCTATTTGTGATAATATGGATAAATACACGGATTATGACACAACTATTCACGGCAGAATAGTTTAAAAACATACAGCAAAATAGAATACTTTTTCTTGCGATGATAAATAAAATAGATTCATCTGCATGGGGATGTATCAATAGAAATATATAGCACGCCACAGTAACTGTAAATTAGTATGGCGAGACATACAACATGTAACTTAATTAACGTACATCCTGAAAATAGATTGTTCAGAATCGTTGACTGAATCGATTTATATCATTTTTAATATAGGTAATTTTTTATTCCAAAATTAATTAAAACTACGGAAATTATTGTAATATTAACCCTGTACAGTCAAAACAAATTGAAATGGACCGTAACTCAAAGTAACAAGACTTTTAAAATCGCAGTTTTATTAGTACTCATACAAATTCCATCATTCAATACGAAATAAAGAAAAATAAACTTTATTCCAAGAAACTAATGAATTAAATGACAATGCATATACATTTTAAATAAAAAAATCAGACTATGTATTAGGGTTGTAACGGATCTTCGCCTCCGCTTCCGTTACTGCGGAAGTTCCGCATGAAATCGTACCTTCGCCTCCGCCTCCGCCTCCGCTGTTTTTTTGCGGAGTTATAACGGAGATTTATTTAAGGCATAATCATATATCTCTGCATCACCCAAAGGTCGACTGGCAGAGAATGCCTTTGGCATCAATTCCACCTTTGTCATCATCATCATCATCATATCAGCCGAATGACGCCCACTGCTGGACAAAAGCCCCCCCCCCCTCCCCAAGATATCCACGATTGCCGGTCTTACGCTATCGGCATCCAGCGACTTCCAGCAACCCGCACAAGATCATCCGGCTCGTGTTCGCCACTCGAGAACCTTTCTGCCCCAGCGGACCTCAGCATTTCCGATTCAATCTCGCAGGGAAACTCCAAGCATAGCCCTTTCCATTGCTCTTTCGTTGAACTTGTGCCGCCAGATAAGACCCATAGTGAGCGATGACGTCTCTGTTCCGTTAGTCATCACTGGCAACACACACTGGTTGAAGACTTTCGACTTGAGACACTGCGGTATTTGGGTCGAGAAGATATTAAGTAGCTTCCCGAACGCTGCCCAGTCGAGTAGGATTCTATGATTGACCTCCTTTTCGAAGTTGGACCTACCTATTTGGATGATCTGTCCTAGGTAAATAATATAGTTCTCTACAACTTCGAGTGCAGTCTCCAACCTTAAGTAGAGTGGGTGCAACATGGATGTTCGACATCATTGTCGTCTTATCCATGTTAATTTTAAGACCCACTTATTGAGAGACTATCCTGAGGCCATTGAGAATTGTACCGAGGTCTTCTAGGGTTTCAGCCATGACTACTATATTGTCGGAAAATCGAAGGTGGGTAATGTACTCGCCATTGACATGGATGCCAAATCCTTCCCAGTCCAAAAGCTTGAAGACATCCAATCCAATGCAGCGGTGAACAGTTTCAGAGATATAACATCTCCCTGTCTCACACCTCGCTGCAAGTGGATAGGTTCCCAGTTCCGGTCCGGGAGTCGCACTGACAAAGTGGCGTTTTCATATAAACACTTTAACACCTCGATATACCGGTAGTCGATATGGTATTTTTGGAGAGACCTCAGTACGGCCCACAAACACTAAGCATAATGGCTGGTTATATTCTTCGGTCTTATTTATGTGGTCTATGGTACTAAAGCCTTTATGGAATCCGGCTTGTTCGGGAGGCTGGAAGTCGACAAACCCGCGTGCGACGATTCGTAATGGCTCTCGAAAACAACTTGTTAACATGGCTCAGCATTGTGATAGGTCTGTAATTCATCAAGAGGGTTTTTCCGTCTTTTTTGAAGAAGAGTAGCGCCACACCTCTGTGCCATACTTGTGCCGTTTGACCTTCTAGTATGACGGAGTTCAATAACTTCTGAAGGGCCCGAAGAAGAGCTAGAAGCTGTAACTTGCTGTAACTCCATCATCACCAGGCGCCTTGTTGTTCTTAAGCTGTTTGAGAGGGATTCTTATCTCGCACATGCTGACGTCCAGGATGTCTTCGGTGAAGTCTCGGGTTAGTCGTGCTCTGGGATCTGAGGCACAACTATCGACAGATGACTGGGTTCTCGTATACAGCTGTCCATAGAACCTCTCGATCTCTCCCAGCAACTCAGGTCTAGACGTGACGATTCTGCCATCCTCAGTCTTCAGCTTCGTCAGTTGGCTCTGTTCAACAGACAGTTCTCTTGCTTACACTTTAGAGCCTTTGTTCCACTCGACGGCTTCTTAATACATTTTGTATTAATTGGGCGCGTATCGCGAGTCAAAGACTGTCTAGATCTGTCTGTTGAGCTGCCGGTATCTGGTAGCATCATCAGAGGATGTCAAAACCATTTTCCATCTTTCTTCCTTTAGCTGCAGGGTTTAGTCAGAGATCTTTTTGGTTCTGTTTGTACGGCGGGCCTTAAAGACCCAGCCGTATGGACAGCTTCTACGAATCTGTCGTGGTATGACTCCACTCGGTTTTGCAGTTTGAGCTGAAAGGGTTCCGGGTTTTCGACGTGGATAGGTAAAGGTCGGAGCATAGACTTTATCAGTCCGGACCTCTGGAGCTTAACATTAAGGTTCAATGAGCCCCGCCTGTGATCGCTCCCGCTTTTAACCGTATTGATCACAAAGACGTCATTGAACATCTGTTTTATCGTCGACAAAATAAAGTCTATCTCGTTTTTTGATTTACCCTACCCAGGTCCATTTGCGGTTATCCGGCTTCTCGAAAAAGGAGTTCATCATAAAGAGTACCTCCTTCTCTATGAAGTCAAATTGAAATTGCCCCACTTTCAGATCATTCTTCATTTATTGAGATTAAAAAAATATTAATATTACTCATAAAATTTCGCATCCGTTAACCTCCGCATCCGCGGAGGTGAAATACGTCACCTTCGCATCCGCCTCCGCCTCCGCTAAGAGGCCTCCGTTACAACCCTACTATGTATTATGATTACAACATAATATTCTAATTGGGGTGTTTGAGGGTGTGCGTTAATTACGTTACGTGTTGTATATATGTATTGATTTAATTTCACATTAATTGCACAGAATAACGCTACACGTACAACAACACATACATACAAATGCAAAAATAACTAGACATGTAAAAATTTGCTCTAATGTGCACGGAAGAACACGTTCACCAATAGATATCCAAATTTAGTGTACATTGTAGTATTTGGAATTAATATAACATGTTTCACTAACTTAAATTTTTATTATGACTTGTCGTTTTTGCCTCAGAATACATTCCAAATTCGATCAGAGCGTCTCTTAATAGAAACTTAAATGTAAAAATAACTAGTCACTGCATACGTATAATACCTATAATAATACTATTTCTTATTAGCCTAATTAAATCGATCAAAGTAGCTCAAATGCAATAAAATGGCACTCAGTATATACCACAAAAGCGAAAAAACAACTACTTATAACATTTTATACTAAGTAATACTATTCTACTCATGCGAGTATTATTATAACTATAGTCCGCTAATGATAATATTCCCAGTGAGTATCGTTTATTGGCACATCCACTTAAGAGTCATGTTAACCAGACTTCTACATTCACCGTTCAGGCCGCTCCTTCCAGAACGATTGAACTTATAAGCTTTGTATAAATTGCCAGGAATGTTCATATTTATTTCAAATATCAAACATATTCTATACTTATCAATTAATCGTAAGAATGACAAAAATGTGTATTAATGAACAAAAACAAAGAAAATTTGCTTCATCTTGTTAGTTTCAAAAATGATTTTGTTGTAAAATCTGAATTATTTTTCAGGATTTATTGTAGTTGTACTAGTTAGTCATTACTACTAATAGTTGGGGGTTAAAGAGGCAGACAGGAAATGCAAAAAAATGCTTGGATTCATATTCTAAAAACAAAGATCTCGATCAATTAAAATACATAGGCTATTGGCGTGGAGCGCGACCTTAACTAAAGTAAAATTCAGGTCCTAAAATACAGTCTACTTACTAAAAGTAACGATAAATCGAATGTTTCTTAAAAGTCTACTCTAATCTCAATGATTATGTTTCCCAAGCGTCTTCACGATGACATTGTCCACAGTGGTGATGGCTGCTGTACACCCATTCTTTTTCTTAATACAAGTCCAGCGTACTTTGGAACCCCAGCAAGCGTGTTTATTGAAACGCCATTCTCCTATCTGAACCACCAAGTTCCCACGCTGTGATAAACCAAATTTGGGCTCTGAAAATTAATATTTATGTTAGTACCAAATCCCATGGGATCATTTCGTCAATCTTTCCCTAATCTAAAATTATTCTACGATATATCATTCAAAGTAAATCACAACAAATATATTCTATATATTCTTTGTTCAAAACAATAAATATATATTTCAATAGAGTAGGCTTATTTATTAAAACAATGAACAAACATTCACACTGTAATGGTTCAATCAACATAATTATGACATACTTTCTAGGAAGGAAATATTTTTATTTAAAAATTATTATTAGGACTTTAAAAATCAGTTCATACCTTATTTAAAGATAGGTACTACTTATTCCATCATTTAACTTACACAAAATAATCTACCAAAATTTATTTGTAGTTGCATATTTCTTCTTCGATTGTGAACTTTCACCATTACCGCTTACATTTAAGTAAGTTCTCATCGAGTTGCTGCATTTTTTCCAGTTAGCCCGGTAAGGTCACCTAACCTTACCGGGCAATAGGAGCGAAAGAAAGTTTAAACCGTTTCGCATCTATCTTATTATTTTTTGTTAAGATACAATGCGTATAATTGTGTCTTTACAAAACCAGATGTTGATTATATAACCAATAACCCAAGATAATAAATTTAACTTCTTAATAATGTATTAGGTTGGGCTATTATCTGTCATTATTAAAACGTATTATTGTCACTTTTCACGGCCCAATTATATGAATTGCCATATTACCAAAATTAGATTTGGTGAAGCAATTTTAATCTCGAATGCATATAAAAAAACATAACATCAGTTTTAGATACAGATTAATAGATAGTAAGTATAGAATAATAAGAATGATAATAAATAACAGTAGATTTTTAAATAACTTAGTCACCCAACAGGCATACGTCTCGCGTGATGGTAAGTGGAAACCATAGCCTATGGGAGCTTATAATACTAGCGGCATAAATTCCGCGTTGCTGACCCGCCTCCCGTCCCCAATGAGCTCTGGCATTCTTACCACAAATGAACACAACACAATGTGTTTCAATATTCTGTTATGTGGTGGCAATAGAGACCAGGCTTAGCTTTACCGTCGTAATCTTAGTCAGTTCAACCAATGGTTAACGTTTAGGACTCCTTGTCTTAATTTTACACATAAAGCGACATAACATAATTCTACATATTATATTTTTGCAGAAAGATCCTCTAGTGATTAAGCCAACCATTCATCTTGACTAGTCTGTCATCGACAGTGACAGCTATACACCTACATTTTCCTGAAGGTGCATTCCCACCAGGTCTTGGTGCGCCATGCCATCTTCTTGATAAATCGATAATTACCCCACGTGATGACGGAGTTGCCGAACTGTGTGGTTCCAAACAAGAGCATAGGCCGTCTTACTATAATACGCAATCAGACTTAGTTCAGGGCTCGAAAACCAAATTGCAACTAAGTGTTTTTTAGTAATATGTGTTACACAAATAGTTGTCCGGCGCGGGACTCGAACCCGCGACACGAAGAGGCGAGGCGACTGTCTCAGCCGCAGCGCCACACGTGCTTAACGGTATGAATCCGTTACTCTAGTGATTACTATCAATGTTTACGATTACTGTCAATGTTTAGAAACATTGACAGTAACATTACCTTTTATCAATATTTTTTATACATGAATATGATAACAAATTTTGATAGTATGTGTCACATCGGAATTTATGTAACACATACTATCAAAATTTGTTTTATAATATTTTTCGCTGAAGGGTATAGAACCTTCATCCTCATCCTCCGGGGCTCTTACGGCTAAGTCACCGAGCATCGTTTTCGTGAATGGCGTTCAAATAAATCAAGGTTAAAAATTACTTAATCAATCGTTAAATCGGCTTCAACGTTGACAATCGATTCCGGACCATTTATGACGTCACATGTGGTAATGGAAGCCGATTTAACGCTTGATAAAGTCATTTTTAACCTTTATTTACCTGTACGCCATTCACGAAAGCGATGTTCAGCGACTTAGCCGGTAGAGCCCCAGAGTAGGCGATGGGTAAGCTACTAACAATACACGCCGGCAGATCTATGTGTTCCATTGCTGCTACTGTGGTTCTCTACCACGGGACAGTTAAATTAATGAAGGTATTATAATTAATATAAATTAAGAAGATCAGTTTTTTTTATCTTTTATTTATTTCCATTAAGTCATTAAAATTACATTTCAAAACATTTTATCCGAACCCACCTTAAAATCATTTATTTTAAAAATCAAACCATCTACGATTAGAACTACAAATATTTAGTTAAAATAACACGTTATTACAGGTATTAACGTATTTTTGTTAGAAATATAAATGGCCTATATTTAACTTTATATCAACTTTGGAATTTTACTTTAACTTACACCTTTGATAAAATATGTAATACTAATGCTAAATCTTATGTCAATAAAATAAAACTAAAAGTAAATAATAAAAAAGACACAGCTACCTACTTTGATTAAATTTAATTAATGATGAAATTCAAGTCGTTTTACTGACAATCTTGGACATTGGCCTACAGTGGCGCTGACACAAGGTAAGTTTTAAAATATTGAGCGCTATTATCGCCCACTCTACGAAAACCACAACAATATCTCAAAAAGCAAAGCAAAACTTATACATAGAACAATGATTACTCATGACTGTTGTACTATAGTTCCAACATGCATTTATAAATCTAAAACTACCCTACACTTACTTAAATATACTAACTAAAATAACTTTTACGTAATTCTCTAGACAAAAATTCCAAACTACAATTACATTGATCGCATTTTTTTTCCGAAATCTATCGGATGTTTAGGTCATTATGTAGCGAACGAGCCAATATGGGTATGGTTCGTCGCTCACCATAGACACTTACGTGTTGATTAACCCGCTTCCTACGACTGCACGTCATATGAACAGCAGGCCAGTAAGAAGTTACATCAAGATGATAGTTGTCTGGGTTAATTTTCGACGTCAAAATTGGTTGTACAGATTATGTGATAACAACATTAAATATTCATCAAAATTTTTGCTGTAAAGCATATACATTGATGTAGTGATTTTGTTTATCGTTTACCGTGACGTTATTCTGAACAAGAAATTCAGACTGCACATGCATTACCTAAAACACTGATACATGGGTTGAGTGGTGTCTTAAAAAATAACGGATATATGGAATACTAATGAGTATGCCAGCCATTAAGCTTGACCAATCGGTCATTGACAGTGACAGCAACGCATCGACAGCCTTTCGTCCTCTTGGCGGTACATTCCCACCAGGTCTTCAACTTGCGTTGCAGTTTCTTGATAAAGCGATAGTTGCCCCAAGTGATGGTCGGATTCCCAAACTTCGTTGTTCCAAAACTGAGAGCGGACACAACTGCAACAAACCAGACATTGGTTGTTATCACGGGAAAATGATGGATGGACGGAGGCTCGTAAATTTACTTTTATAGGTATATAGTATTGTGCTTGTTTGGCAGATCCTAATAACAGAGTCCGTAAGTACGAGGTGGGGTCAAACTTACTGGTATATAAATTTTCTCGAATAAAAATGCAATTTATTTTTAAATAGTTTTTTACTTGCAACCCTTCGTTATACATTTTAAATTGAGATTTAATAAAGTGAAACAACGGTAATTTTAACAACATCGTATTTATAATGACAACATTGTATAAACATGACTTTTCTATAACAAACTGTACCAATGTAAAATTACTTTAGTAATTATGTTTTATGAAATATATATACAACATTCATTATTAAAAAAATTAGGGATCTATGAATCTGAAATAAATATATTATTATTATAATATGCGGGCGTGTATAGAAATCCCTAAAATAACACTTCATAAACATAAACTATAGAGGAGACTTGGTCGCTTACTATAGGCCTCATAAGAAGGTAAATGGCCACCCATAGAGCAATAATTGTGAAAATGAGTAAATCCGACTTTGAATTTAAAAACACTTAATTCAATCGTTAATTAATGATTATGACTAACATTCATTTTGACTATAATTTCGTCTTCTGTAACAACAAAAGAGTTACATCTCTCTCTGGTCTTGATACAAAGCCATCGTTTCCTTTTGCCGTCAGTCTTCATTAGTTTGAACCTTTGACCAGATAATACTAGAACCCGATTTCCCATTTTACTTGTCGCAAAATAATATTCTTCTGATTGAACTGACATTATATCTGAATCAAAACCTAGGAAATGAAAAAGTCAAATGTCAAAACAGAATATTAATCCAGTTTAGAAAAAGAACAAACATATGCATGTAATACAATTTAATAGTTTTGCTACGTTTATAGGCTAAGTGAGATTTGCACTTTATATGTGATTATTAAAAGAAGAAGCAAGAACTTTTTAAGTGATAGATGGAAGAGTAGTGTCAAATAAAGTGATAAGAAAGTTGATATTGTATCTGATAAGCCGCTTCATCTACATTTCGGTATTTACAGCGTCACCAAGCGATGACACTGTAAGTGCGGCAATTTCAACAACCAGAATATAAAACCGTATGAAGGATTTTTACACACTTCGTTGTGAAGTATATACATTGTTGTGTTCTGTATATAAATAAAAATAAACTAAGTAGACCGGACTTGCACTTACAAAATTAATTCCATCTTATAAAAATAAATTAAATATCCATTTATACAAGCAATAAATAAAGAAGTAGTAAAAATTAACTTTTAAACTCTGACAACATTTCAATGATGACCCATTTCTTGGTGTATATTTAATAATGGTTATGATAGGTATTTGTTTTTACTACTATATCTTCTAAAGTAGTGATCGAAGCACGACATCCTCTATGCACTCTAGTGCAAATCCATCTAGTTTTGGCGCCTATAATCTTCTCCCGTTTGTATCGATAATCTCCTAAACAGATCTGTTTGTTCCCGCGTACTGATGTAACATATTGTATTGTCGGTTCAACTAAAAAGAGAATCAGAAAAGAAACAATCACATACAAGAAAAGCTCTTAACTATGCAATATTCACAAATTATTGTTTGGATTCGTTCCATATACGCGACTTCTATGACAAACCAAATTGGGTATTATGTATATTCTATCTACTCACATGGTTATAGTATTTAATAATTTATAATTATGAGTCGTGTGTTCTGTTAATTGTTATAAAGCCTTTGTTTCCCATGTATGCTATCTATGCCATGCATGCATGTTAGTTGATCAATAAAGTAAGTCAACATTTATTTTTAATACTAGCTGTGCCCGCGACTTCGTCCGCGTGTTAAATAGTTTTTTTTTTGTTTTTTAGTAAAATAAAAGACGTTTTCTAAAATAAAAGTAGCCTAAGTTACTCCTTATTACATCAGCTACCTGCCAATAAAAGTCTCGTCAAAATCGGTCTAGCCGTTTCAGAGATTAGCCGGAACAAACAGACAGACAGACAGACAAAAATTGTAAAAAATGTTATTTTGGTGTATGTACCGTATATACATTCATATTTATGTAGTAAAAACCGGTAATTTCAATATTACAAACAGACACTCTAATTTTATTTATTTGTATAGATAATACTTCCTAGTGTCTTTTTACAATTAAAAAGACACTATAACGTATTGTTAGATATAAATAAATATATAGAATTTGAAATAATTAGCTATAAAGTCGTTTTCACTGCTTATTAACAAAAGTGGGATTATTTAAACAACAGAGTTAATGTAATATTAATAGTCGATATAATATTTTATCGACAGCACTTGCTACTACAAAACCGCCCTTACTTACCTACGTAATAAAGTACATAGCTGTGAAGTTCAACATGCCATGCCAACATGCCATCGACTGGACTTATTTTATTAATAACCCCTATGTACTTAGAGATGTATTACTATGTATGTAAATTTAAAATAGAATCTAAAGGTAACTAATTGTATATATTATTAATTGATCGTTTGATAATCACAAAATTATGACACCACATTAAAAAATAGCCACCAGGGCTTATTAATTAAAATTATAAAACTTAGCAATGGTTTATATTTTTACATCAAGGTCAAAAAAGAATACCACGAAAAGATGTAGGTAAAGAGTTGGGGCAAGGACGTACGGGATAGACACTGCATTTCGCATCGGTGTAATTAAATTGCTAAATCATTATACAATAAAAAAGAATGTAACCTTTATCTGTATTACAAATTAAATGAATACTACTTTTGGAAATAAAACCGTGGTATACAAACTGCTCCACGCAAAGTTGTTTAAATAAATACTATGTATCGTAGAAATTATTTTATTAAGTAATTTTATTTTTCCAATTACAGATTAAACCTTCAACAAAACTTCGTTTTAATGCTACTGAATATTTGTAATATAGATTATAGGGATTATGGGGATATAGAGAGATATTTAGGTAATTCATTTAAAACAAACAAAATTTATTAATCCATATAGTTATCACGTTTTATAAGTAAAGACTTAAAATACAGTCAATCGAACAAGCCAGGAAGAGGTGTTGTCAAGTGTAATCATTTCAAACATGTCAATACAGATTTTACATAATTTGTTTCCTAAATTTGTTGTTGTATGTTAATTCTCAAATGTTACGCAAAATATAAAAATATACGTTTTTTTTATTATAATCACCGTGAAGATGAATTTTACGATCCTCACAACTTTTCAAATGTGACCAATCATCAATGTGACCAAACTAAAAAGTAATTTTCTATAAACATTTGTGACCGCCGGCAATTTTTTTAAAGGTGTTTTTGTTACTTATTGGCACTAATTAGGTCATATACTGTACCATAGTATACACTACTTACTACTTCACCTTTCGGATTGCTCAACATCGGTGACAGGTACCAAATAAGTCCATGGTATTTTCTACTTTGACCAGTCATCGACATTGACAGACGTAGGCAGTAATCTCAAAGACAGTTGTCAAATTTCTGCTATCGTTTGAAACCCTGTATGCTTAGTAGCGTCCCTCTAACAAATTATTTGGTACATAACAATCGATCAAGATAAATTTTAATGATTATGTTTATTTTTCATACTATACACGGTATCATTGACGGTGATAAGTTTGACCCGGCACCCTCGCGGCTGGTTGGTACATCTCCAGGTAACTATAGGACCTCTCTCCCCCCGTTTACTGAACCTGTATTGCCCAATACAAACCTGAGGTCTTCCAAACATGGATTTACAAAACTTGGGTTTCTCTGAAACGAAAATTTTAGATCACATGTTTTGAACGGTAAGAAATCGCAGAAAAGTTTTCGGAATCATCAGCCATATTAAATATAATTGTTCATATATTGTTTTGTTTAAAAAAGAAAACATGGATAAATCACGGGTTATAAAACTAAAACCCTACGAGTAAAAAAATTAAAGTCAAAATCAGATCAGATGTTTTTCAATTTCACATTCTAAATTCATTTATTCCGTTATAATTATACATTCATATAGAAATGTAATATTTTTACCGATTTAAATAGAGCCAAGTTATTTTAATTTATTTAGGCGGCAGTATATTAAACATAATATTTTATCTGGAACCAGTTTTTTTATGAATCATTAATAAAGAAAAATAAACAAATCACATCATCAATACATTGAAATATCATTAGTCTAAGCGTATAGAAGTGTATATCAAATAATTGTAATTTAATCCTAATATATCCATGAAGGGACTAATAACACATCAAGAGACACATAAATTAAAAATGATTTTTTGATAACAACTTAAACATAAAATATATATTTTTGAAATATGCGCTATATAAGGCCGCAATCTGCACTATTAAATGGCCTACACACAAATGTAACTATATATGCACAATGGGTTTATTTCCAGAAATTTCCACAGATAGGGACTATTTATCAGTTGTGTAAAGCGCGATATTTTATAAGGGTGGCAGGAAGACTACGGATTCAAAAAACATGCATTTGCATGTTAACATACACACATCAACAAAGTCTAGGGATACGTTATTTTGAAATCAAACATGGCTTTATTGTTTAAAACCTATTTAGTTTCCTTAAAAAGTTTATTTACAGATTTAAACCTTGTCTATTCTTTATTCAAAATTTAAAAATTAAAATGAGAAACAAATGAAAACACGCAAAGCACAGCGCAATCTTGAGTTGTATCTAATTTCAAGAAGTTGCATTAAAAATTTTTTTGCGTGTTAATTGAAGAAAACCTGATAAATTGTTTTATTTTCTTTTCTCAATTGGTTGTGTAAGCTTTTTAGCGTCATGCCACGCCATCATTTGAGTCGAGATGAAATGTTACGGGCAGTTGGCATGTTACAAAACGGTGCTATTCAACGCGTCGTTGCTGAGTCTCTGGGCACAAGCCAAAATGTGGTATCCAGGCTGTGGTCACGTTATCGCGCTACTGGAGATGTGGCAGAACGGCACACAGGTAGATATCGTGTTACCACTCAGAGACAGGATCGATTTCTCCAAATGACCGCCAGAAGACTACCCAATATCACAGCGATGCAACTAGTGCAAAGGCTCCAGGAGGGTCAGCAGCTGCTGGTGAGCGACCAAACCGTGCGAAGGAGGCTGCATGAAGTTGGTCTTCATGCTCGCAGACCGCTACGAGTCCCAGCGCTGCGACGTGGCAATCGCGGTAGGCGACTTTTATGGGCTCAAGAACATTTGACATGGAGTGATCAACAATGGTCATTGGTGCTGTTCACTGATGAGTCCCGCTATGGATTTCATCCAGATTCGAGACGAACACGCGTTTGGAGAACTCCAGGCAGGGTCAGCCGTCTCCGACATCCACAGGAGGTCCACTCTTACCAAGGCGGGACAATTATGGTGTGGGCAGGAATACGAATCGGCGGACGAACCCAACTCATTTGGATTCAGGGCAGCATGACTGCCCATAGATACCGTGAGGAGGTAGTAGAACGTGTCATTGTCCCGCTCAGGGCCCTAACGGGGCAAGAATTTCAGCTCATGCATGACAATGCACCTTCCCATACAGCGCGGCTGGTGAGGGCCGCCCTTCGAGAACACGATGTTCAGGTATTAGATTGGCCTCCACAGTCGCCAGACTTAAACCCAATTGAACACGCCTGGGACATGTTACAGCGAAGAGCATTGAGGGATTTTCCGCCCAACTTGACAACAGAAGAACAACTTTTCGAACATTTAAAAAGAACTTGGGACTGCATACCCCAGCAAGACATTGACACCTTAATTTTAAGTATGGAAAATCGTTGCCGCTGTGTGATTAATGTTAGAGGAGGAAATACCGATTACTGATTATCAGATTTGGTAAGATTTTTATTCATTTAATTCGATTGAATAATTTTATAAGAATAAAATGTTTTTGTTCACTCAGTAATTTTCTATGGCTTAATTAATTTAAGACTTTTATTAATTAGAAAAACAAAATCGCATCGTGTTGTTAATGTTTAAATATCGGCCATGAAATTATCTTTAATTCTTCCATTTACAGTCATAACAAAATGTTTATAGTTTTCTAGATAATCAATGAAATGTTCAATATCCCTAGATTGTGTTGATGTGTGTATGTGAAAGCGAAATCTTGTGTCTACCAATAATCTTGCCTACATTGTAATCGTCTGTTGTTGTATGGAGAAGTAATATAGCGATATTGAAATCAGCTAATTAAGTAAAATTAATGGGCAAAATAACGGTTTGGAAAGGGGTGAACATTAAACTGACTTTGAAATAAAAGAACAATACTAAAAGCCAAAAAGCTCGCCAACATCATAGATCTTAAATTGGAAAAAATTGTTAAACTCATGGGCCTGTCTTTTTTCTGCCATCAACTTCAAACACCGAAAATCACTGTTCCCAAATATTTTCATATCTCATCGCGCTCTCAAAGCGAAAGACTAACCATATTTTTTAATAAACGCATTTTCTAATTTTCACATTAATCGTAACAATGTATTACATGTATCTGTTCTAGCAATTTAAGCCCGTCGACGACATACACATGCAGTTATATGTATATTGTACAGAATTTTTAACAAGATATATTGTACAGAATTTTTAACAAGACGTTACATAGCAAAAATAGCCGACGTCACAATCACTTCATTATTTGGCGATAGCAATATTTTAGATAATTGGTAAATAATACATTTAAATTAAAAAAATAACTTAAACCATCCTATCTACTACTAGTAAATAGTAGCCAGGAAGAGGTGATTTCAAATAATATTATATACCTACCTACGAATATTTATTAAAAATACAAAGGATACAGGTACATAGTCTTACTAAAACTGGTCAAATTGGTTGTCCAAAACCTTATATAATGTACCGCATAAATGAATAAAATGACCTCTGTTGTGGACCGAGCGGTATATCGTTGACGCCCGGAAGGTCGTGGGTTCGATTGCCACACCGATTTTTTTTATTTTATTACTAGTATTTGTTTCGGGGTCTGAAAGGTTGTAAGGCTACCCTCCGTTCCTCGGAGAGCACGCTGAACCAGCGGTCCCAGTTGTTTTGAAAACATCTACGAGAATATTGAAAGCTATTCTGGGGGGCTATTTAACGATTTGTTAAGGTCATTTTTAACCTCTATTTATTTAAACGCCGATCACTATCCCGATGTTCGGCGATTTAGCCGGTAGCCCCCCTGAAGCTAAATAGAATAAGACACGTTCTTAGTTCCGGAGTTGTTAGTTACTGGTTCCCGACGGGTTTTGAAGTCACATGGCAGTCTCTCGAATAATTCTGATAGATTGCCGCTACTGGATAGACTAGAAGACGACCTCAAAAGAAATGGGAGAAAGGCGAGACAGAAGATATACGTGAATAAATATTTAAAGGCAGAGAAAATATATTCAAGTTTATTCGTATTGGCAACGTTGCGATGTACAATTCACGTGAAAACGTGAAATAATTTTTCGTTATTGATTATAGTTTATGATTCTTGATCCAATAAAAGTTCTAAACAACCAATTTGGACAGAAATAACCAAAATCTATACTGGCAAGATTATAAAAAGTACATTATTATGATCTAAAATATTTGAAAACAAATTATTTATTAAGTTAATGAGATCTTTATCATGTAAGTTACATTCCAGTTATCATTGGGCGATTCATTCCAATATTCGCAAGAGAAGGCTAAATGCCTGTAATAAAAAAATCCTATTAAAACTATTTAGCCTTACCCAAGAATGGAGGTGAGGGCTTCGTTATCTTCCATTGAAAACGCTGTCTCTAAGCAAATGAGGTGTACATAATAATGCCCTCCTGGAATTACGTCCACGGCGGCTTAACGCAGCCATCTGCGCAAGACATAATATATACATACATATGTTACGGCTTACTTTTGTAAGTTGGTGGTACACCTACTGCTGCTAACTTGATAGATATTTACAAATAAAAGGATGGCCACCTACTTTTGAGCCCTACAATATATAATCAGCCAAATTTTAACTGCATAACTTAGTGCGTCTGTCAATACTTTCCACATTTATAATAATCTATATACGGGTTATATATCTCGGTAACTATGCATTATATCATCGATATCTTGGTTTTTTTTAGTCTTTACATACTATTCTAATTAGTTTAATAAATAAATGTCAATACGAACATCAGTCATTAAACTCAGTCTTATTCGCAATGATTATGTTCATTCCTAGTCATGACAATTTCTTTTCCAATGCTACTTATCCTAGCGATGCAGCCAGGCTTATTACACCGCCATGACACTTTGATACCATTCTGATAATTTCTTGAGAACCGCTGTCCTTGGTACAACAGCATGGTGGTGCCTTTGTACGTCTTTATGAATCTTACTGAAATAAAATGTATATGACTTGTTATAAAACATGACTAGGCAATACCAAGACCCAGGAAAGAAGTCGACGAGGACACTATAATATAATAATAATATCCTGGGATATTATTATTATTTTATTAGCTGCCATCTGATCCCAAACTAAGCAGACCTTGTACTATGGAAACCAGATAACTGATATATTACATATACTACTTTTATTTTGTAAATATATACTTATATAGATAATTACACCCAGACTCAGGACAAACAGACATGTTCATGCACACAAATATCAGTCCCGGGTTGGAATCGAACCCACGACCTGCGGCGTGAAAAGCAAGCATTTACCAACCACGCCAATTGGTCATAATACAGTATTTCACAAGTGGTAGAAAAAAGCGTTGAAGCACCTCGACCTTGGAGGCGCTGGTCAGTTTCGCGGGCCGGCATTTATGGACACATACGGGCTACAAAATCGATTATTTTGTGGAAAAAATTATAGCACCATTAAATAGCTCTAAGGGTATAATTGTTTGGTGCCGGCTTTCTCATTTATCAAATACGACTCAACTAAATGTGCCGACCCGGTTATCGTAGCGCTTCCAGACACGTCATATCTGTCTTAATCACTCTAGGTTGTATTTTTGTATGGTCGCCAAAGCTTTTTTAAGGGGTGGAGTAGGTTAACTGTGAGCATTGCCCTCCGTATTGCAAGCGTCTATAAGCTACAGTACCTACTGCCTTGATGCGAAGTCGCAATGGGCCATATGCCAGTTTGCTGGTTTAACAATATACAAAAAAAAATAAAGCAAAATAACACGAGATACTTACGTATTAAATAAATTTTCAATAATTTAACTGCAACCGGACATTGTGGATAAATATAAAAAAAATCTTCATTTCACATATTTTATTTCATGGGTGTAACAATGACTTGGTATATCGTATAAAAAGTATGTAAATATAGTATCAATACTTAAAAATTAAAAATAATGAGGTAAATATTTCCTTTTGATTTTCACTGTGGCCGACCTGTACAAATATTAGCATAAAAACTGATTATGGTACAAGTACATACAAAAATGTGCACACGTGCTAACTTGTTTTTATCACTATTGCTATACATATTCGTCTAAATGCCTTATGCGAGTATTTAGTCACTAGTAGATCACTTCTACTAGTGACTAAATAGTTACTCGGTTAAAACTTTTATTTATAATAATCAAATTTTTGTACAAAAACAAATTGAACATTTACAAATTGTAATTTTACCTACTAATAAAAACCAGATTTGTGCAGGTCGCACCAACATTTTCCCAAGACATATAACAAGTTACTTGGCAAGCTATATACTTCTAAAAACAGTACCTAAATTTGTTTGTTGATATTTTTGATGATTGGAAAGAGTAGATTTGATGGCGTTGTCTAAAATAACACGAACCAATCATATTTTAAGTAATTAAGTATACTATAACTATAATTAACTTGAAATATTAAAAAAAATTCAACAGTTAGCCATAACAAAGGCTTTATTTCGCGCCGAAAAGTCCACATTATATAATAGTTGAACAATGGCATCTGGCCTTGCTTCGTTGGCATGACCGCAGCGGAGGGTTCCAAACGTTAAAAATAATATTGACGCGATCAAGACCCGTTATATATTTGATTATAAAATTTACTTTCTTCACATGCGACCCGAATTAACCATAAAGATATCTGCTTAGTGATAGGGCTCTACAGTTCTCGTTACCGACTGCATGAAGTGCGACCCCCCATCTGTATGTATGAAAGTGCTTCTAACCTGTCATGAACATACAGTTGCTGCAATTTAGTTATTGCAATATGCACCGAAATAGGAACACTGGAGAGCAAAAATGTCCTAAATTCGATTAGGCAGGAAATTGACTATCACATAGATTGTAGGTCTCTTGAAAAGATTTGTAAATATTTACGAATTTTTATTTTAGATAAATGCGACTAATATTTCTACGCTTTGCCTGCTTTACTTAATGTTTTATTATATTATTATTCCAATTCTAGTAAATTCTAAGATCTTGTAGAAAATAATTCTGACTGCGATAAAACCGCCTGTTATATAGTTTACTTTTAAATGTCGCCTATATTCGCTGTGTTTCTGGTGAGCAATGAAGAGTGTTTATCGTATTATTTAACAAAACACAGAACATAGAGCACATGGATTTTTTTTTTGTCAGGACTTGTCCCTCCCTCTTATCCACCACTGCAACTCCTGTAAGCCAGGATCAACAGTGGCACACCATGAAATGAGACTGAGCGATGAGGCTCAGGCATGTCCCGGGGAATCGCTAGAATAGACCACAGGGGTACAGTACGTACATAATATTATTTAAACTGTATAAGATTCTGTTGGCTCATGTTGAGCTTGATGGTTTTTTGTAATTGCATTCGTAGTCCAGTAATAGGCACTCTTCAGTGTGCTGTTTCGGGGTTATACCTATAACTATTCCCGCTTTCGTCTTGATCCTTCGGTTACACAGATGTTTGTTGTGGCAGATCCAAGACACGCAGTTGGCCTTGCCCTTGTAGTTCTTATAATATCTTTCACCGTTATACAAGACTCCAAGTTGACCTCTAACCGTGGTGAAATATTCCACTTTTCCTATAAATTTTAGTGAATAAATTGCAATTGAATGTCCATTGAAAAAAGGAAATTTATTCAGCACTTGGGTATTTACATACACTTGTACTTGTCAAGCTCATAATATATTACATAAACACAGTTTCAAAACAGTAATTAAAGCAACAAAATATTTTGAACTTCTTCTTCTTAGCGTTTCGATGGCAAACTCGTCAAATTTTTGTGGCCCAGAACGTGGCCACACTGATTGCCCTGCTGTGGCACTTTTAAGATCGTGCCATGAACATGTGGCAGGGCAGGCTGGGCAAGCTGTTAGTTGGGCCATGTATTGGACTGATGCTCCCCAAATACAGTCCATTTTAGGGTTGTTTGACAGTCCCCACCTAGATATGTTTTCTTTGCTTCGGCACACCTGAGAGTCTGTTTAGGGACTTCCAGATCGGCCATTTTGAACTAGTCCGTCCGTTATTATCATTAATTTTATTAAGTGTTAATTATAAACCTACCGTAAGTAATCAAACAAATAATAACAACTTAGATAAGTAATCCCAGGTATTCTAACAATAAATTTCACCTACCAATTGTTTAATTTGAATATTTCCATACATACAAAAGAAAATTCAGTCTCCCTCACTAACCGCCTCCTCAACGACCAGCAAACCCCATGGCTTTAAAAAGAAATAAGAATGCACAGGATTTTTTATCTCTATTATAGAAAAGGATTAAGATTTTGCCAAATTCTTACAGGATTGTGATTATACAGTAAACTAAAGTTAACTCGAACAGAATCTCAGGCAAAAATCTTGTCTTCCAATATAATAATTTAAGACTATCCGAAGTTTATTATATGATAAAAATGATTCTTAAACGAACATAATGTAGTTTAAGAATCATTAAGGATTTGATATGAATTTAATATAATGAATCATTTTATTTAGTTTTATAATATACTATTAGTTATTTTAATCTATATTTTAGATATAAAAATATAACAAGGTCTATATCTCACTGTACCCAGTAGTTTTACATCGGTTTCATAAACCGAGTTAATGATGACTCTTTTTATGACCTCATGACCGCCACAATCATAATAGTTGACAAACCGTCATACACGACTGTGCCGTTCGAAAGGTTAATAGTTATCATAATATTTTTGATCTAAGTCCATCTCATACCATTACAAACATGGAAAGTGCGGGTATTTATTTAACAAAGACGATTAAGGCATAAAGGTGAGTGTAGGAAGCCTTTTGGTTAGTATGTGTATATATCCGGATTTTTTTTACACATATTTTACGATAATTGGTTCAGTGGTATAAGTGCTCCGAAAATGCTATTCCCAATGTAAGAAAAATAATTAATGAAGCTAGAAACTACAAAGTCTAGATTTCGTAAAATTCTAATAAAAATAAATATAACAAAATAACTTGATAATTAGCTAGTTGTCTTTTATAGAGGGGGCCATTTTCTAGGAACTATTGAATAGGAGTATGTGAAACTATAAGATTCAAGACTTAGGTTTACCTAATTTATGTATGTGCATGTATTTGGACTGGCATAATTTACTATCGATTGTGATAGCGGTCGCCGGACATCCTCGTTTGGAACACCTCCACGACACCCTGGATCCTGCCGCATACTCTTTTCTGTACCGGTATCCTTGCAACACCATAGAAATACTTCCAGTGCGGTTTTTTAAAATTTGCATACCTACGATGAAATCAGTGGCGTTTAAATTCGGCCTTCAATAAGTACACAGAGTATACCCAACCAACATAAATGTGTTGTAAGATGTGTATTCAGAAACACAATCTTTAAAATCCTTTAAATTTGGTAAGTTTCCCTTTAAATTCACAGTACTCTACTAAATCCCGTGTGCAACGTGGACATTGTAATACTTGATGTTCTGCACAAAGAGGCCTTTTGCACTTGAAGCAAATGTTTTTTGTCTTTCTGTCCTTTTTTCGAGGACAGAAGGTGCAACGTCGTGCGCGTGCGAGAATAAATTTGTTAAATACTCGTTTAACTGAAAAACAATCCAGACAGCAAATTCAAACTGAGTAATAAAACATAAAGGTTTTTTGGTAGAAATTCAATTTCTTTTATTTATCTGAACTGGTACGTTGTGTTTTACTTTATATATGTTTTTATTTGCATCAACCCATTTTACAATTTCAAACACATTACGGATTTCCATAATGCTTAGCTACGTTAAACCATCCAAATTTATTTAGATCCTAGTTGGATGTGCCTGTACCTAATGAAAATGCAATCATTCTGTAAGCATAATATATTTCAATAAAGGAGCAGTCTATAATAAAAAATAAGATTTTATATACAAACGAAATATTAATTAATAACATATCTATAACTAGTATTAAGGCTCATAATAATTATTACTTAGAAAATATCACCGAATTACGTATCGCGTTGTAATATCACTGAAAGCGAAGCTTACAGCCTAAATACACATAGTGGCGTAAGTAGTAGGTGATTTACGGAGGTAGTATGCGTTACTATTATGTAGTATCGATATTAAAATAGTTACCAGTCCATTTTTGTTTCCTTTTACTTACACCAGCAATGCTCGAGTTCATTAGGCTTAAATAACATTAAAATTTTCGTAATATACATACATTTTAGAGATCAACAAATTCAAGAAACATTCGATTCAATCAACGACCTAAAACTATATACTTAAGTATATGACACAGTCAATTGATGTGTATCTTACACCATAAAAACCTAAATTCACAGCTCTTTTCGTTATGTAAGGCCCAATTCGTATATCTATAACATTAAAACATTAGCTTATATAAAATTAAAATGAACGAAAATTTGTTTTTAATTTCTCCGCTGACAATTTATAATGTAATGATAAAAATGATAAATATATTGCTTTAAAGCTGATTAACTCAATTCAGTTATTTTTATATTAAAAAGCAAGTAAATTCTTAGATAGGTAAATTAAGACTAGAGAACAGACATATCAGATGGAAAAGAATCTAACAAAATAGATAGACTCACAAAATACAACATTCTGATTTAGTTTTAGTTTGTTACAACCTTGTAATAATTAATACATTTGCAACGTAAAACATTCTACAGTGTCGTATACCGTAAATGCCGCGTTCCTGGTAAAAATAGAGGAAGCACATCTTCATAAAAAAAATACTTATAAGTATATGAGTATAAAAACATCTTTACAATAAGTCTTACGTATCAGGCCCTTCATTACTTACTTTATAACTTCATATAAAACGACCTCCTCCACACACAATAAACACTTCCTCTAACTATTTACTATCAGCATAAGACGCACATTAATCGACGTGACCGTGATGTCATAAATTTATTGCTAGATATATGTAAATTGTTACGTTACTAGGGATCTTTTTTTACTTCAGGGTTGGGAGGTCGCAACCAGAGATCAGTTTTGGGAAGAATTCTAGGAAAGTTAAGGGCGTGAAGCGCTAGAGCTGCAGCAGTAGGAGAAGTAATAGGGGAGGGAAGGATAGCTGCCGAGGTGGCGAGGCCCGCGAGGTGCGGGAAACGTGGACGGAGCTGCACAAAGGCACCATTGCCGCAGCGCGCATGAGACGGCGGCGCGTGGTTATGCTCGTCGCCCGAGGCCACAAGCTTCCCCGACATTAGTCGCACGCGTGCCCTGCAACCCATGTGCTTAGACGAACAGTAAAAGAACCTCCCGCCAACTTGGGAGTACGTATACCCACGGAGCACCAATATGTATTTCCCTTTTTCAGTAGGAATGAACTGCACGTCTGCAAAATAAACCCTGTTTAATGCCACATCCGTAATTAGAAATTCAAGAAAACGATGAAGGTTTGTATCGTCGATTTAACCGTTTATATTGCAACGTCATTAAAATCTGACTATTTATAAATACATGTAAAAATAAAGTTTGACTCATTCTCTGACTCAAAATGACTAGCCCACAATCTTGTATCTAGAAAAATGATATAATACAAATGTTTGCCATTTGATAGAATAGAATATATAGGAATAGAAAATAGAAGGACCTTATTGGTCGTGGGACATGGTTGGTCATAGGACAGAGTTGCTGGTATAAGGTAATATTTACAAATACTATAATAATATTTTGAAACTTACATTACATACGCTGAATATTGCTGAAACTCTTTCTCCACTTCTAATTATATTTTTGATATATTTTTCTCAGTACAAGATAGTTCAAATAAGCAAAGTTCTCAGTAGCGACCCAGAGACAAAAGTTGGCAGTGCCGTCCCCGTCCTTTTCAGGGCATGTAAAACTATCGGTGCTTTTCCCTCTCGAATCGTTTCGGCCTTTTGCGCACACATTAGTACAGTAATATTATCCTATATATACGGTCAAGTTTGTTGGGACTGACAATTGCGCCCAGAATTAATTAAATAGGCCAGGAAGATCCGCTAAACATAAAAAAACATAACTCATGGCACCAATTTATTTAATAAAACCAAAACACGATGAATTTAATATTAATATCATAAATTATCACATGAATCCGAAATGATATAATTGTCACTATAATAATCAATAAAACGTACATATTGATGCATTTTGAGTCTTACATTGCTCTTTTTATTTTTATTCTATTAAAACTGGTTGATATATTTATTTCTCACAGCGTTTTTCATCGAAATTAGTTAATACTTTATTGTTCAAACGTAGGTTACGCTTGAACAATAAAGTATATTTGAAAGTGAAAGGAATTCAGTGGGCAGTTATCTCACTCAGGCATTTAAACATTTTAAAGGATATACATTTACAGTTACTAATTCTTAATAAGAATAAATCAATTTATGAACGCGAAGGGAGAGGAGGTCAAAAACAGAAACAATCTGAATTTTGGCTGAAAATCTTATGAAACATCGATATTTCAGCCCCTTCTTTACAACTTACTTTTGCTTCTATATTCCAGTACTTTCCATCCGAGCAAAATCTAATTTTCTGCTGGATTAAATTTACATAAAACATTACTACTACATAGATACACAATAGAATGCCATAACTCTTTCTTATCTACGTTTATACTGTGTGCACAATTTAATGTAACTGTGATACGAATATATGGTTATTACTGACCTCATTATTGAAACGAATAAATAAATACTAGTTAAAAATCCGATATTAATACATGAAGAATCCCACTAATATTATAAATGCGGAATTTTGTGAGTAATTTTATAATATATACACACTTAAAACATCTCACTGTAAACATCGTAATATAAATACCCATGGATTTTAACTAGAAAATGTGAATTAACTTCAAGGGACTACGTTAGAGTCACTAATTAATATTAGTGACTTTATTGTCATATTTTACTCACTAAATAAAAATAACTTAATTTGAGATTCATAGATAGTAATAATTGATATCAAACAGGATACGATAAGTCAAGTAGGTAGTCCTACTTTCGCCATTGCGTGCGTATCACATTGGAACTAAGTTAATTTACATTATACTTATAATTGACTTCCAAACACACAAGTCTTTATTTAATAAATTGTATTGTCTCACGTTTCTTATAAGCCTAGTAAATGATGGATTGATTGGCTCAACGCGTAAACCGCCGCATGTCTTGATTGGCAAGGTTGACCGGCAATTTTTTTAACGATTGATAGTGTTACCAGGAATGACTAGCCCCATGACTAACCACCATTACTAACAAATAATAGAACTCTTAAGTGGCTGATCATACCTAATATTATCGTATTACATCAATCTTGCCTGTAAAACTAACATCTACGGGTCCAAACAGAGCAAACGGAAAACTTTAAAACTAAAAACAATTTTAAAATTTATAATATGTAGTGTATTTTATGGTAAGGAAATTTTATTCAAATAGGGTGGATTAGAATAAAATCATTAATTGCGACCAAAATATAAGTTAGAACTTAGAACAACTACCTTTTACCATAAAATACACTACATAATATAAATTTTCAATTGATCTGTAGCTTTTGTTTTAACGAATTGAAAATTTTCGTTACAGTAATTAAGGAAAAGTAGTTAAATTGTGTTTTGGGACCAATAAGTCCAAAAAAATGCGGAAACAAACTAATTTTGTCATTGTCATCCGCTTAGTCATTTTCAGCTTTCCACTGACGTACTATCTGGCTGAAAAACTTAACATACAAATACAGCCTGGACTTAGGAACTTTCAATGTTAAACACATATTAATAATATACTTAGGCTTTACCATAGGAATCAAAATATATAGTTCCTTACCACTTCTTAGATAGATTGATACAGTAAGCTTAAGATGGGGAATCTCCCAAATGACCAAATATACGAATATTTGTTCTTTGTTGGGAGATGTTGAGAGCGTGTGGCATCGATGTTATAAAAAATAATCGAGAAGTGGTACGGTTAAATTGCAAATACTAAGAGAAGCTAGTTACATATAGAATATGCAAAAATAGGGACAGACATAGTCTCTAAATAAATAGAAACCCTGCAGAAAAGGTACATCTCCGAAAAGAGTGGTGAAATTTATCGAAAAAAACCCTCTAGTTCAGGTATCAAATAGAATACAGCGGCCAATAATAGCCTGAACTGGGGGAGATTGTGTAGGAGAATCTTATTACAAATAAGAAGTTATAATATTACGTACATACTATAGCATTACAAGCAATTTTACGTTACGTTATACTTTAACTTCTAGTTTCTTTGGTTTTATTTTTCTATACTAAGATTCCTTACGGCGGCTCAGACTGTTCTAGCTATTTGTATTCCATACAAGCATATTTCGTAGATCGTGTTCTGCACCAACGTCGTGTATAGTGATTGCCGAAGTTATTTTATTGTTTTGTTCTTAGTCATTTGAACAATGATGTAACGCGATCTCAAGGTCGTAAAAAGAAAATAGCCGGCCACGAAACTGACAAACAACGCCCGTTTCAAATTCATCTGAAAAATAATCAAATAATAATATACTACAAACAAACAAAACGGGCATCTGCACCCTAAGGCAAGAATGTGAAATAAAATATTCATTACTTTTAATGAAGTAACTATTTTAATAATTAATAACAATTAACATAACAACGACTACTTTATTATTTGTTTTAAAATAATACAGAAACACCTGCGTAACAATTTTAAACGGATTTAGTTACTATTTTCTCATATTATTTAATATCAGAATATAATAATAAAGTAGAATAATTCTATATTAAGGTAAAGATTCCACTACAAAGAGTCAACCACTCAAGGCACTTATAAAAAATAAACAAACTCTTTCCACTAATTGAACCAAATTTAAAAACGTATGACACGTCTGGTAGTAGGTATGTCTTATAACAATGTATAATCTCTTACATTACAACAAATTCCTTAGGTATATTAATAACATATTTCTATATCAATATTATGGTAATGAGAAAGTTAAATTATGCATCGCACGTAATAACTGTCCACCTTCCAAATTGTTATGTATGTAAAAATAGAAGCAGATCGAAAAATCTTACATAGTTTTTGAATGTTTTTAATAAAAGTCATCGATCGCATCATTCTTAACACGAGATCTTAGCTTAAAAAGGAAAGTCAATAGTTTCCTATTTAACTTTATAATAATGATAATTAACATCAAATTTACAAAAACACTAATTACCTAAAACTCAGTAGGTTTCAATTATGGTCTGAGTTCGATAAATAGTTGAGAATCTGAGATTACCCTGTATTTTAAATACCCACCAAAATTAGCCCATGTAATACCCAATAAGGCACTTACCTAAATACGTACTTAAATTATCATATAATGCACATAGGAGCATACTTATAAGTTGGATATTACGAGTAGTTTAATTCCATCTCGGGTAACATTAACAAGACATAGCCACATTACAAATTAATATTATACAAGTTATAGTTTTTTTTTTAAGTATCCCGCTCGACTTATGATGTGGACGACTGTGACGAATAAATTGAACTCTCAGGCAAACAAATTGAATCCTAGTATCTTACCCCGAAAAATGGGTGAATACAAAAATATGTGTACCAACAGCATAATAACACTAAAAAGTACACTTTAGTGTGTCAAATAATTTACAATCCAGAACCATAAACAACAGTCATTTTTATGCAATAGTGAAGCGCTATAAATAATATAATCTTTTCCAGAAAACCAATAGTTAAAGAGTTACTAAAAATACCGTAACATAATATTTTTATCTCTGTGGCTATAAATATGACATACTACTTATGACATCTATAAAAACTTGTAAATATGAAAAGGTGACAAAAGTAATCATCAATCTGATAATTATATACTTATGTATAATATTAATTATCTTTATATGCATTAAAAGAAAATCTAATAATTACTATAAGTTTAAATAAAATTAGGCAGCGAATCAAGTAAACAATAATTAAATTTGATATAACCCAGTAAATCAATCGTCAGATACAGAGTTATAGTAGCGCTGGTTGGGCATTTAAAATTTTCACAATAATTAATCGAGTTCCACATACTCTTAATTAATAACAGCTAACAACGTGAAACAATTAATAAATATTATTTTCACAATTAAAAATGCCTGCACAACTTACTCAGGTGTACGCAGGTAATATTATTTTCTTTTTTTATACTATATAACAGTTAAGTAAACAAACAACCTTGACAATTGTTGTTAGATACTTAAGTACATTAACAGGAAGTTAATTAATCAACATTTGGTATTCAGTCTTATAAAATCCATAAGGCACTTAAATTTATTAAAAATTACCAAATGTAGACGAAAGCTTTTTTATTTACAATAATTCGGACTATTGACTTACGGTACAGGTAATATATATACATAGAAAATTACATTAAGCCATAGTTAGACAAAACATGGTTAAGCTACTGACTTAAACTCAAAACGCATTAGACCGAATCGATAACATTTTAAGCAATTCTTAAGAGCGGCCAATCCATCAAACCATTCCGTGCACATTCTCGTACGATATTATTATAAGACGTGTATGTTATTTAGATACGAAATAGTGTAAAAGCTTTCAAGTATATCCTCTTTTATAGATATATCACCCTTAAAAATTTTAAATATACCAATTTTCAAACATTGCACATCAGATGCTACGGCGTATTTAAGTACATTGTGTGGATAGTGACATTTTCAAAACTAAAATTATATTATTTATCCAGCTACATTACTTTAAATCATCTGTTTTACTATTTACAAGTTTTACATTAATTCGATTAATACGAAGAATTAATTCATGCAGGCAGATTTTACATACGTATTAGTAAAATAATCTTTGACAGGTCAAAAGATTTGGATTAAAATTTTAATATAACTTAGGAAATATGCAAATGTAACCTACGACTACTACTACAAAATAAACAACGGCATAAAAAATTGTCGCCTGTGGGCCTGGTGCCCACACATTGCGATTTATATTAATTAATTTCTGTTGAATTAGAAATTAAAAATAGTCGGAAAGAAAATGTGTTAAACCAACCATGTTATTGGCACAGAAAAATATAGCGACCAATTGTTTCTGTGCAAGCACGAAATATATATTTCGTTGGCTTCAAGATTTGGTTACAAATGAGTTTAGATGATTCGTTTTAGCCTGCCACTTTTAAAGTGATTTTACAGAGTGCTATATTTAAAATTTTATTTGCATCCAATAATTATTTAAGTACGCGTTGAATTCTTTCATATGGATTTATTGATTATCGTGTTATCCTCGGAAAATATCTAGAATTGCCGGAGAACACTTTTTCATTGTGATCGTTTATGTTCAGTAATCACTTTTGGTTATAATAGCGGATTATATTCCGAGAAGGGAGGATTTTTAATTGATGATTCGAAAGGATAAATTATCTTTAACAACTATCCTTGAATAGGAGAACGTACTGGGATAAACGAAAACATTCCATCGCTTATAGCAGTAGCAAGTTTTAGGGTTTGATTATTTTATGATGTCCTGCTAGACTTCTAACAGTGACAAGAACTCTCACATGAAAGCTCTTAAAATACATTACTCGTCCTATTATTTTGTACCGATGTTTATGTTTAGTGTTAGAAAAATGATTTGGACTATAAAACCAGGAACGTTTTAAAAGTTTTCAACTCAGCTGAATGAATGGATTTTCAGCCAAAATGGGGAAAGACTCTCTATGATTTTATGACACATCAATTTTAACTGCACATCCGATGAACGTACGGAATTGTGTTGTCGAATCTCTTAACCTAACCAAAAATTAATTTTATGTATCCAGTTATGTAAATAAAATTAATTAACAAAGTAATAAAATTTGATTACTGCTGGTGCTGGTAGTTGAAGGGCAAATCCGGTTAGGGACTAGGGCAAATGGAATATAAGTACCTTTATACACGTGTATAATTTAGTTCAACCTTATAACTTATAGTAACCCATATTTTAAGTCTAACAGTAAGTTGAACTATATTATACGACTGTGCTAATTATGAAAGCCTGGACGATGAGTAAATATGTACCCACAGTACAGTTACACACATTATTTGTTCATAGGTATACCATTGAGAAACGGGCGCGAGCGCGAATTGAAACGAACATAAACATAAACAGACATAAATGGATACATTTCTTTTCTCTCCTCCACGTTCATTAGATTCTTCGTGCACTTCAGTTTAGGCTATCCGAGTACCAATTTGTCGAGTAATTAACATACTTGTGCTGTAGGTACTCGAGTACACCCCAACCAAGACAAAGACAAAAAGTAACATACTAAATGAACATATTCATTTACAAATTATACTTATCTAATCAATGAATTAAGCATAGAACATTTCGAAAATCTTATTTCCTGGTAATGAAATAAGGGACGAAAGAAGATTTCTGAACAGCTATAAAAGAAACCAACAGAATAATTATCTACTGTAAACCTCTATCAGTTTACCAAAAATTGAGCATCTCACACAAAAACAAGTGCATCGCAAAAACTCATTCAAAGGCATAAAATCTCACTATCTTAGTACTTTTTACCTTGTCGCCCGTTTAGCTTCGCCACTACAGATAACAGAACATCGATTTGGCGATTAAATACTTCCTACTAACATTTATTTTCCATTTGATTAGATTTGAGAAATTAATATTAATAGAACATGATTCATGGCGATACATTTTAATGACATTTTTTTAACTCCAAGTAACGAATCACTCTTCATCTGTTTTTGTACAAACTAGTTCCGAAAGTGTTTTTTCTGAGAGCATGATTAATTGACATATTGGGTTAGGCATGCCGCTTATTTTACCTCTGTATTAGGCCTCAAAGTTAAATTGACATTGCTAAAAAGGCCTCTTCTCGTTTTCATAAGATAATTAGACTTAGTTATTAGCATTCCATGGATTCACCGTACGGAAGCCGGGTCCATCGCGTGAAAGAGTAAGGAACACTCGACAGAGTCTGAGTGAGATGTAGGTTTAAGGGGGACCCCCTGTGATGCATTCACCTTCTCAGTCTCTCAGTGTTCCCCCTTCTTCCTAGCCAAATTTCGTGTGACCCTAATAATGTTGCGTTGGATACTCGTTCTAATAATAATAATGTCCTCCTAGCCGAATTTCGGCCACGGCGGCCAGTCTCAACAGAGATTAGCCATCTGCGCGGGACATATTATAGTGCTCAAGTGTGTGCGCAAACACAGGAGCACTTTCTATTCCATCACTCTCATGATCCGATGGGACGCCTATGCGACACGACCGGAAAGAGGTCAGGTACAGGACCGACGGCTTTACGTGCTCTCCGAGGCACGGGGGTATAATACCGCCAACTCCCAGACTTCGGGCTGATGCTGAGAATTTTTTCATTTTTACAGAAAAGTCCCAAAATCACTTTTTGGCCCGACCCGGGATTTGAACCCAGGAACTCGTTCTCTGCGGGTGAACACGCTACCGCTAGACCAACGAGGCAGTCTAATAGATAACTTACGGAAGTTATTGATAATCCTGTCTTTTGATAGGTTGTAGAGAGATCTTGCTGGTATACCCCTGGCACCCACTTCCACGGTATATAAATTAACCACGTAGCCGTTTCTGGTTAATTCATTATAATCATAATTATTTTAGTAAGCGTTAGTCAGAATCAACATATAGTATGTGACCACTAATAGTTAATTTGTTCGGAATGAGCTTGTTTTTATCACATAATTTACTGTTTGATCGGGTGCGTATATTTATGAAAACAAAACACATAAATTAAGACAGCATTCTTATACAAACATGCTAAGTTTCCGCTCGCTTTAACGTAAGAGTACTTGTGAGTATATGAAAAATAAAATAAAATTAATAATCTTATTAGAATCTTAAGCAATTACTTATTATTATAATATACACACAAGTATAGTAAGTAGGTACGCATATTATAAAATAATAATATTGGTACGAACTTAAATCTTATCTAACCACTTATTCTTTTTAAAAATATATTTCAGCCAACGAGCTTCATCCGACCTTCAAATAATTTGTAATTTTTTTAATATAAAGTTTATCGTTATCTAATAACGATTCTGAAGAACCAATTTGAAACGTGGATACAGTTATTGGTATCCACGTTTCAAATTACACGTTACAATTAAAAACATTAATAATCGCCCAATTGAATTCAGGTTTACTTTAGCTCTAAGTTGCTAAGTAGGTGTTAAGAAACAAACGTAACAAATAAAGGAAACAGAAATCCGTCATGATCTAAAGAATATGATCAACTAATTTGTGGGGTCAACACAGCGCCTATAATAATAATAAATTAAATTAATTGAACGAACTTCGGAGGATAAGAATAAGAAATTATATTAATATATGTACATTATTACACGGTATCTCTGAGTAAAAGATTTTTTTTTAAACTGACTTACAGTCTCGGTGAATAAGTTAATACTCTGCTTCAGTCATCATAAATAACAAGAAGTGTCCGTCAAGAAGATAGAAGTATTCACTTCTATCGTATGCTTATAGGAACGCATACCATTAATTCCTGTGGAGTTTAATTTAGGATATTTGAAGCGAGCACACCTATAGCTACTCAAGCTATGACCAACACAAAAAGTATACTTAGCTTTATACTAAGGTACAATAATCGCTAACTGTGGTTATGATGACCATATGTCTTAATAAGCATTCCGTCATAAGTCGTCAACGTTGCTATACACTGCAGTCGTCTCTTCCTGCCGCACACCCATCGCGTTCTCAGCCCTCGGGACCTCTCTTTAATGAAGTTGTTACCCTCATGAATGATCATAGGATTACCACGACGTGACAGCACGATCAATGTACCTGCAATATTTAGTGTCGGATGCAGATTTAATCCGGAATTGTAGTCTGAGAATTGAGTTCAGAAGACGTCCAGTTAAGCTTAAAATATACGTCCCGATGACGAAGATCGATTTTGGATTTCGATGATTTGGTATAGTAACTTTTCTTTCACTTTATCGCTTGATATCACAGTTTTTCAACCAGTCCAGTAGGTGTTGGACATGGTTAACCGACACGTACAACGGGAACTGATAGCTTACCCTGCCCTTCGTACCACTAACACGCTTAGAAATTAAACCACCTATCTGACCGTGTGCTTACGTGCTTAACCTCACCGGCCAATTACGTACCGGTGGTAACAACTGGTTGTAAACACTAACCATAATAGACGACTCCGAGTTTCCCAATTTATTATAATACGTTTAAAAAAATTCTAGCAAGTGTGATAAATTTAGTTTGCAATGAAAAGACCCTTTTGTTAGTAAACGGTTACCGTAGCTTGTGATGCTTGCGACACATGGTATCACTTACGCCTTGCCGACTCTACCCGCCTACCCAAAGAGCCGTTAATAAGTAATGTATATGGACCATAGCGTTAATAGGCTCTATGACTACTCATAGACCTTAAAAACGCTAACGCTTTATTATAGAACGTGTAACATAAATAGTACCAAAATAAAGATAAACTTTTAGAAAATCGTACATCTCTAACAGACGAATGTTCCCGCGCCCATAGACTTTACATCTATACAAATAAATAAAATTGGAGTGTCTGTTTGTAATATTGAAATAACCGGTTTTTACTACATAAATATGAATATATATACGGTACATACACCAAAATAACATCTTTTACAATTTTTGTCTGTCTGTCTGTCTGTTTGTTCCGGCTAATCTCTGAAACGGCTGGACCGATTTTGACCGGACTTTTATTGGCAGGTAGCTGATGTAATATGGAGTAACTTAGGCTACTTTTATTTTAGAAAGAGTCATTTATTTTACTAAAAAACAAAAAAAAAAAAACTTGTGTGTACTTATGTACACGCGTTAGAAGTTATACTTCTTAATATACAACTTGAACATAGTTATCAATTTTCATACCACCTAGAACTAACGTCATGCGCACGATGCGCGCGCATCGTAAAAATATAAAATAAATATAAAAGTATTTTATATAAAAGTGTTTTATATAAATATAAAAGTAAAAATTCACTCTCATACCACCTAGAACTAACTTCATGCTGTTAAATTTTTTGGTGTCGGTGTGCGCGCGCATCGTAAAAATTCACTCTCATCATTTTTCTCCATCGCGCCAAAAGAAGTATAATTTTTACGATGCGCGCGCATCGTAAAAATTGACTCTCTCTCAAAATAACTCTCAAAATAACAACATGAAGTTAGTTCTAGGTGGTATGAAAATGTATGAGAGTGAATTTTTAAGATGCGCGCGCATCGTAAAAATAACAGCATGACGTTCGTTCTAGGTGGTATGAAGATTGATAACTATGTTCAAGTTGTATATTAAGAAGTATAACTTCTAACGCGTGTACATAAGTACACACCAGTTTTTTTTTTATTTTGCTGAACTACTAAAACAAACTAAAATGAAGTTTAGTTATTTAATATGCTGATGTAATTTTTCGATACACATCAATTAATAACAGCTCTTACAGATTGAAATGATGTACGGTACTACTAACAAAAAAAAACATTTATTTTTGTCGGTTTTCCCGGCTAAGCTCCGAAACGGCTTGATTGATTTTGACGGGACATTTACTGGCAAATTGCTGAAGTTATAAGGAATAATATAATAAACAGGTTCAGCCTGCAACGTCGCTCATGTCAAAAATGGCCATTTGAAAATTATTTTTCGATCCCTTGGAAACAGGGCGTTTTATGAATTCGTGATGAACGGTTAAGTAACTAAGGCGTTAACCCACCCTCACATTTGTAAATAAGAGGACGAAGTCGCAGGTGATAGTTGTTATCAAATACTAGCAGTGCCCCGTGGTTATGCCCGCGTTAAAGTTTATAAATTATAGCCTATGTGTTAATCCAGGTTGTCAGCTAACTCCATACCAAATTTCATTAAAACCGCTCCAGCCGTTTAGACGTGAAGAAGTAACTAACATTCACCTTTATAATATTAGTGTGTTATTTGGATTAATAAACCTAACATTCTAATTTGCTTACCTCTGCAATTAATTTAGTTAAAATTAATTAATTATTTATTAATTTAATTATACTAAAATCCAGGTAGTTTTGAAACTCGTACTGATATTCTAAGATCATTTGCCTGGTAAAGGAGCGATAGTTCTTTATTGTAAGATACTTACTGACATCAATATTTGTCACTGATGCTCTACCATGTGAAATAATGCTTCGATACATGTTCTTCAATCTGTAAGTGCATTGAAAAATTTAATAACGAAGTTACATGTAATAGGTAATTGAAGAACGATAATAAATAAATTAAGTACCTATCATCATGTCAGCTAGAGTACGTCCACTGCCGGACAAAAGCCTCCCCAAAGAATGGGGTATATGCCGTATCGCCAACTTGGCAGAAGGGTTGGCGATCGCAGTTTGATGGTCTTAATTCACAGAAAAACGCTGTTGCCCGTTCTGCGATGAGATGTGGTGATGATAATCTATGCCGTCACCACATAGCATAATCAAGCAAAAACCGATTTAGTAACCAAACTCCAGTTATATCCGTGGTTAATTTCATACTTGAGCTTATTACGAAAGAGCACCATAAATTATTTAAGCACAACTCTTATCGTAGTTATATTTCTGAAAGTGAAGCTTCATACGTAAATATCATTAGATAGTTTATCATTGTTCAAGATTTAGTAAATTCCTGAGTGATCATTGTATATAATTTTGTGTAGGTCCTATTTGCTCGTTTTGTAGGTTTAAAATTGTGGTGTTCAGATTTATTTTTATACAATCCTTATACCAAAATAAAACCCAAATAATACAGAAAATTAATCCATTTTAAACTATGATTTGGGAATTTGGGATTGGGCAGAAAAATCTTTAGTAAAATTATAGGTTTTGTAATAGTTTCCGAGCTATCGAAATACTTATAATAAATGTGAACCGAGATTTAGATAAAATATGGCGGGGTCGGTCAGATGGGTAAGCCCGGTGCAGCAGTGAATGCCTCCTAGACTACCTGTAAGCGTTGTGTTCAATAAAGGTCGAGCTTTTTGTGAAATCACAGAAAGCTAATATTTTTCCGAGCCAGGACGTGAACCCGGGCGCACTCGATTCTTAATCTTGCTGCTACTGCTACTTTCACAAGCTTTTAATTACTATTACTTATTTTATTAACTGCGCCAGGAATGATATGTCGTTGTTTAAAGTAAGTTAACATTTGAAGACTCCTACTGCCATCTACCAAGCTGATTTGTAAGCAAAAAATTCTAACCAAAATAACGATAATATTAGGTGTCCATATTCATAGGACACCTATATCGTTACTATTTAGTATACTTCACAATTATAATTTTACACATTTAACGCTACTCTAAAACAACTAATACATTTACACAAATACTTCGACACGTAGCTTAAGTACAGTGGGATGGATTACATTCCGTTTCACTCACGAACGCTTCCAAAGTCCCTTTTCCACGAAACCTTCCTAAAAATGCCGAATCTCGAAGGGCGCTTAGGTGCAGTTAACGCCATCTACGCCACAATCTTGAAGCACTCAACGAACAAGACATGTCGCAGTTCCACTTAGTTCCATAATAATAACGCGATGCGTCTGAGGGCGCTAGTGGCTCACATTCCTCTTATTTATTCAATCTATGTCCCGGTTATTGGTAAGTGGTAACTAATATCAAGATTTCCTAGCCGTGTTGCATACAAGATGCTCGCATGGCATTGTATTTATAATTACCTACTACAGTTACGTGACGAACATGAAGATTGTAGTAAAGCGAGAAACAAGTTGAAAATATGCAGTTTACCGTTAGAGATAACCATCATACCTTAATGCTTCACTTAACGACCGTCTCAGATGCAGCTCTTAGTTTCTTTAATCGAATTTAGTGAACCGCATCTTCGGCTTGACCTGTTTGTTAGATCTAAAATGAAGGAAAGACTTAATTCATGTGAATAGGAACAGTGCGACGATTAGACTTTGAAATAGTTGTCGGTTAAAACTATCATACGACGCAATTCATTCGCCTTATGCCTTTATTACATGTTATGAGAAATGTTTAATGCAATAAAATGGATAATTGGCAATGATTTGAGCTTAATACTTCCGAAATAGACCAGAAGATTATTTCCTCGTGGCATATTCACAATATTGCCACGAGGAAATAATTCGATGCACCCCACGAGAGCAACGCACCAGGGTAGACTGATTTATTTACATGCGGCATCGATGTCCATATAAACTTTAATTTCGAATTAAAGTAATTTGCTGAATTAGTTTGACTGATATTTGTTTCTATTAAACCTAACTTATCAAGTCTCCTTAGAATTAGAGCCATAATTAGTCAAAAAGATCTTGGTTGTATGTAAACTTGACTGCGCTTGAACTTTTATTGTTGTAAAATTATTTCTCAAGTAAAGTGTAAACTTAGGTAGTATCACGTGTAATTATAAGACAATGTACGTAAACACTATTAGGTACCTGATGTTCAGGTAGAACAATAACTAACGGGGTTACCTGCCTCTAATGGCACACGGTCATTCTCACGGAACGATAAACACGTCTTCACTATTTCCATGATAAATAATTTATTGTTTTCTCCTCTTTGAATGGCAAAGTCAACGTGGAATATCTCATCTCGCATTCCGTTACTAGGACCAGTGAACTGATAACTTTTTTCTGGTATATGTAACTATAAGAAATACAATATTAAAATAATCATCAATCACTGTATTAAAATAAGTCCAAGTGATAAATTATTGAGATACCGATATCTCATTAGTTCTTGTTATTTGGGACCAATGAATATTTGTGATACTAATGCAGTAAAGTATAACATAATCAGTTTAGACACGCACATATTGACATCTTTTGAACTGAGATCAGTATGCTGAATAATACACATTTGTTGTAGGGATCTAAAACAAACGACACTCACACGTTCCAGACCACGAAATGTGACCTGTTTTATAATGCCACTTTCATTTTATTTGTTTAATGATTGCCCTTTTAGGCTCTGATACGACGAAACGCAATAAAACACACTGTAGACGGACGACGTTATAAGACTGTCAAATTAAAAAAAAATGGCTTCATCGATCACTATTCAATTTGATTTGCACGTATATTTAAATATAAGAACATACCTACAATTAAAGTCGTCAAAAAACGCAAAGTTTAGGCAAACCTAATCTGTAGTCAAATCACATTCATGTAAAATGTATAGAAACCGTCCTATAGCAGCAGATAGAATCTATTACCGGGTAGTGATCAATAACATATACTTCACAATTGATGGGACCCCTATCAAGTAAAATACATCAAATAACATTCAAACATTACAACTCGACAAACCTTTTCTCAAACATCGTTCATTTCCAAATAATTTACCATCATATCTAGGGTATAGATTCGTTTACCGCTTGTAGATATTTGTACTTATGATGTATCGTATTACTGAATATATTCGGTTGGCATGGTGCCTCTCTCCCCCTAACATGAACAAAAGTATTAGGGCGAGCCCTGTGCCTAGCAACCAGCGCCGCCCGAATAACGCCACCTAAATCTGTATAAATAGCAATGCCTCTCTCAGCTGCCGTCGACCTAAAAGGAAATATTACTATAGAAATCTATAGGAAGAAATAAATGAATTTATAACACAGCGCGTCAACATTGTATTTATTAGATTCAGCATATTTTGTACATCGTGGTGTTCCTATGATCATAAGTTATAAGATATCTAATATAAATATATCGCTTTGGTTCGCCCACGCTGCGGCGGCCTTTACAAGTAGAATAATGTACGTGACACCACACCTTCACTTATTCAACAATACACCGATTGAGACAAGTGTACTCTCCACCGGTGACAACCCATAAACTTACCACGTTATAGCCCTGTAGCTATCCATTTACAATTTCATTACAATCTATAGATTGAGTACAAAACAACTTCGTTAGTTTTAAAGGCCGACAGAAAAAATAAATTCGATAGTATCATCATTCTGAAAAAAGTCAATTCTGAACAGTGACTATACATTCATTAGGGTCATTGCTACACTTGCCTACTCGTAATCAAGCGATGAGGAAAACCCGAGATCCGACCGTACGATGACTCGAATATTGTTACGTACTCGTAGGTACTAACCTTAGTAAACAACTTTTAGTACATTAAACTCGAATCTGTGGGCTAAAAATATTTTTTGTCGAGGAGCGCCTTTAGCTCTCCTACATAAGGTCGACTATCGTTGTAGCCTGAGCGTGCAAGTCATCAGTATTGCTGCTGAGAAAAAAATGTAATCAAGTTAACATTTCAATTGAACTAAACAAGTGGTCGGCTGCCCGGTTTGTTCACCGTAACGGTATGCAGAATGTCTGTGGTACCGCAGGTACTCTTCAGGTGTTTACTAGTCGGACGAGCAATAGGGTCATGACGAAATCGCTTCTGAGGTACCACTTAAAAACGACTATATAGAGAAGCTGCGCTGTTAAGCTTCACAACTGTATTCATAATTGAACTATGCTGCGTCTGCCCTTATCGTAGCTCACTAAAAGATTACAACGAACTTTCTAAAAATTCTTTCTCAGTAAATGCGATGCCTGAATGTAAGAACCCATTAGAATAAATAAAAAACATAATGCATCTGGTCCCTTATTATCTCAGGGATGCGTCAGTAAACTGTTATAGTTTGATAATATAGCACTGTAGAACGCTAGTACACAGGTTTACTAATTAAACAATGTAATGTTGCATAAGTTCAAAATGTCGCACTGTAACACGCTACTTATTCAAATGCGTTACTAAAACAGGGACAAAGTGCCATCTACTAGGTGATGCGTGTGTACAATACACGTGGCCCATATAAACCAATATTTTTACTTGCTACGCTTGAAATTATTGGGGGGACAAGGAAAGTCCTCAGAATATTATGTTGTTCAATAATACAAGGTAGATGACGAATATTTCATTTCCGTTAACTTATTATGTACCTACCAATGTCGTTAGCTATTTTCTCGTCGACTCATACCTTCCCTTTGTTTGTTCATAAATACGAATTTTGCTTAATTCTAATTTTGGACGTTACATTATTATTATTAACATAACTATATATTCGCTATTATAAGGATGCGTTGTTTAAACCTAACGTAATTCTGTTGTAGAAGAAGCAATTTCAAAAGACAACCATAAAAACGGTGTATTATTTAGGCACATTTGAATCTAACGAAACATATCTTAACGTTCAAATAAAGCCGGTTCGTTTACCTGCACCTGGCGCTAGAATTGAAAGAAATAAAAGTATTCCATAAAAACATGTTTTAAATAGAAAGAGCATCACCAGGCAGGACGTCTAGACATTATTTTTTAGTTCGCGGAACGAGCAGGTAGTAATCTGTACAATGTGGGATCCGCCGGGATAGTATTATTACTCACTAGAAATGCTACTTTTATAATTTCAAACACGTGGAACAAATTTTCGTTATACGTTTGGTATTTGCCTTAAATACCCATATTTTGAATAGACACGATGCTACAGTAACGTGAGCGACTGAGATAATATTATCATATATTTTAATATCGATAAAGGTCAATTTTTGACCTAAGGGCCCTGAGAAGCGGAACAATTTCTTAAGATAACTAACTGCTACACAACGTCTTAAAGCTCATATTAACATTATTGTATTTATAACCTAGACTAAAATATAAAAAGACTGGTTTGGCACATGAACTTACAAATAAGTAAGATAACTTACAAAAGTCGCATCGTTGACTTATTCCTCCCCTAATCATAGGTAATTGGTAAAAGATTTGGCATTAAGATGGAACTAATGAAATGGTACCTATTGATGACTGGCGGGGAGCCGGGAGTGCCTCATCCCACGACCAATTTTATCAGAATTAGTTGATTTTACATATATTATGGGTTCGTTAGAAGGTTCATTTCCGAGAACGTTTTTTGGAACAGAGTTGGATACAATAAAATACTATATTAAATTATAGATATTAGAATTATCAACGCCATTTCGTAAGACGAAACCTAAAATTTGAAGTATACCTAACTATATTCAAAACGCGGTATTTTGAAATGAAATCAACATATTCTTATCATTTCTAAATGGGATATCTCCGTGCGTTTGCTGAGGTAATAAACATTGGCGTCTAATGCATTGCTACTGTACAACGATATCAAATCAATCACCCTTATATGTACGCATTCCACTGTTTTGATTAATTTTACTAAATTCGTAACACTTCATGAAAGCCAAGCATGTGTTTAAAGTCTCGCGGCTCATAGTTTAGTGGCTAACGACTTCGGCGGGTGCGTGTGCACTGGCGTCTGAACAATGATTCTGTCGTGGAAAGTGAGCAGCGAGGCGGGGCAACTCCTGGACTTCCTACAGGAGCAGTACCACAGCACCCGCGCCTGACCCTCCTTCGGCCTACTGTTCGTGAAGTACGTGTTTCCCAGGTAGAACAACAGCCGGCCTCCTCGCGGCGATTGCAAAAACTGACCTAACAATACAAACGAGCTGTTAACTCTTCAATTACAAGCAGGGACTAAAATAAAAGTCTGTGAGATAAACAAAATAATGTACCTTTATTTCTAAATCTATCTATTACAATTTCAAATACGGTGTGACTATCATTACAGTTGACTTGAATGATTCAAACGTGAGCTTTGTCGAAAAGCAAAACTCAGCTTTCTGATAAACATGCTCTATGGTGCTTAGGGTCAATAAATTACCATCTAGTTTTACTGTGATGACAATTATTTTATATATCTAATAATACACAACATACATAAACTTTATCTATACAAACGTTCTTAAATAAACCGAGAATAAAGCCGGTTATAACACGCGTTATGATCTCGATCTAAACTTGACAGAATCGAAGAGTAACAAAAGTATGTCATGGATTAACTCCGTGCCTACAGTTTTCTAAGCAAGATCCGGTTTGATAGCCCAAGCCGGTACCTAAGGTAGTAACAAAAATATGTTTAAATATTACAAAACATTAACAAGAGTAGGAGCACATTGGGCGCTTACGTAACGTTAGATAAACAGGTTGAAAGCAGCCCTGCGTACTCGGAAGTACTATAAAATGTTCAGAAATAATTTCATTGATAGCAGGGCATGCGCATTGGGCTCAGAGGTACTACTACGTTTGTACGTCCTCAGTTTTGAACTAAAAATAGAACGTTGAACCTAAGGGCGTGGAAGCGAATGCGTATCCCACAATGATTAGCGCAGCTGCTGCCACGAAAAAAAATGTTTTATAATAGCTACTGATAATCCTATTCTTTTTATACTTCATGCTTTTTGTACAAGAACCTAACAAATCTATTTGTAAACTAAAGTAGCATTTAACTTATATTCTTGGAAACGTTTTTGCGACAAGTAACTTATTGTTAGGTATAAATTTAGATATCAATAGAAATTACTTTTTGTACGTATTTAATGTTTCAATGCTCTTTGATCATTTAAATGCCTTGTTAACGTACCTATGTTGAAAATAAACCCAATTGGAACCACGTGGTGCGAAACATGTGGTACCTTATTGCTCAACTACTTTTATTATTACAACAACTCTGTACCTTAGTAGATACTTAATACCTTCGTTAGATAAAAAATATTTAGAAACTACTTACTAACTGAACAAAACATAGGTATTCCCCAAACGGAACTTGTAGGTACCGCAGCCTGTACCCACTTCATAAAAAAGTAACCACGTTCAACTTGGATTTTGCCTAAGTACCTACACTATGATATGAAAAACTTCTAGTAACTTGTTATTAAAACACATTTACATTAATGTAACCTATTCGTAAAACCTTAGGACGACATTATACATATAAATCTAAGCACATGTGCGTTTTCAATTGCCTCCAAATAACTTTATAACATGTGACCATTTACTACCGCACCTAAAGCTCTAGGAACGTGTGTTCAAAACATGTAATACATTTGGTGTGATTAAAAGAATTTTGTGTCATCTATCTTTCCGTTTTGTTTATAAATCTACGTACATAACAATCACACAGGTGTCTATTGTGGATGGTGACGTAACACGAAGCCGCATGTATAATCGTGTGGACTCGGTAGCGCACACCTATCCCCAAGCTGCGGCCGCCCCAGGATACCGCCTGCGCCTCCCAGCACACTCCAGCTACAAGAGCAATAACACTCCTCAAACCCACCATCGTTCAACGGTCACCTTGCATATCTAATGCTTAACACATATAAAAACAAATATTACCCCGAAATATTTATTTTCATATTATGTATAAAGTCCAACAAACTCTATCTCCCGTTTGAAAGCAAGCAAAAGTAAACATTACATTAATAATTCATACGTACGCTCCTACAAAACGATCGCATACCGTTTTCTATTCTAAAAATACTGAAACACAAAGAAACGACGTTTCCTTCAAAAGATTCTTTATAGCGACTATTAACCATAACGGACACATTAGCGGAAGCGGGGATGTAAAAACGACCTTATTACTAGAATGGGATGTTATAATTTGACAGACATGGTGAGCTAGGACTGGGAGAGAGGAGCGGGACGAGCAAGATTCTGGGGCATTATCGATTGGGGCCACCATCACCAGGATGCGAGTGGCGCCGCGCGCATGTCTGCGGCGTGGGATCGCGTGGCGGCGGCGGCGTGGGCCGCGCCAGCGCCCAGGCTGCCTGCTCCCACCCGCCGGTCCTACGCGTCATACCCCACTCGCCGCCGCCGTGCCGCACCGCGTCACGCTGGCATCGCGCCGACCATGGTTACTATTCATATAAGTGGCTAAATTAAAAAAGCCCGCTTACATAAACACTCAGTATAATCTAAAACCAGTACGAGATCACGAATGCAGCCGACACCGTTTAAGGTCGCCTTACCGTTAGGTATTCATTATGCTCAGCCCGTGTAGAAATTAATCGAGAGCTGTGCATTTATATTCCCACAAGAAAAACTAATAAGCGTAAACATTAATACGGCGTAGTAGAGAGCTGCGTTCTATAAATAAATCATAGTAACATTATGTATCTAAACACGCTACGGCAGTGGAAGCCTACGCAGCGATGTTTACTCACACTCGCAGGGGGCGCCCTTCGAGAGGGTGGCTGGGGGGGTAGTACGTCAAATTAGGGCATACAGGGTGTAACTAGGCTATAGCGCGGGAGATGGAGGGCACGCCCATGCGATTCCCCGTGCCCTGCGGAACTTTCTTCTTTCATAACTTTGTAGGTATTGATCCGTCACAACTGCGCAATTCATGGCCTCTCGAATATATCCGATATTGCAACGATAGTAACCGAACACGTGCACGATACAAACATGTTTTATGTCGTTATTTGGGTAATGATCCACCAATACGATATTGTAATTTGTGCTTTAGGCTTAATTGACATTAAAGGTCAATTAATTAGTTGTATTATTAATTCCTAGACATTTTTATAATTTTTTTCCAGAAGAACAACCTTAACATAAACAAACCCAAAATAAAAAAATCTTTAGAAAATGACCCGATACAGCAAAAATTAAAAAAAATCTAGTTTAAACATAACACGAAATGGTGAGTAGTTAATTGCCAATTAAAACATCTTCTTTAGAGGTGTAAAACATGGCTTTGTATACAAACAAAAGGTCACATGTACCGTATTACGCATTTCGTAGTACTTCGTAGTAGGTCGCCCACGCGACCCCACCCGACACGTTCCACCTCCCGGGCCAAGGGAAACACTGTTCATTCATTCGTATCCTTTAATAAAACTTTTTAGTCTAATACAGAGTATTTCGTAACTTAACAAATTATATTGTAGTTGATAAAATAAAAATATGATGTCAAATTTAAGAGCCTTTTCAATTGAAACTTACAAGTAAGCAAGATTATTTCTAATGAAATGAGGCACTGCGTAAATGTAGAACCAATGTTCAACCTACAGAATGCGTAGTAAACCGACGCATCAACATTCTTTTCACGTTGGCCGCTTCCAAATATTATTTACCTACTAAACAACTGACCTAACTAAAACATGCTATAATACGTACGACGTTAGAGACCATAATATTTTGAATAGCAAATCATTCTATGATTTTAAGATAATACAAACTTTCCATATTATATGAAATGAGCAGCATTATGAAATGTAAACTCTAATATTTATACTGTCCAATTGAGCAAACGTCGTAAAATCGTGTATGCTCGGCGTTTACATTCACAAAAATGTCAACATGAACAATACATGAATATTATTACTGATAGATGATAGCCCAATCGAATGCATATTTAGTGTCAGAGTTGCTGTAAAAAATTCCGGTTTGGATTTTAGGTCAAACGTTTGAAGATAGTATAATCCTTGTAGCGGTTATGACCAAATGTGAATAAAAAGGGAGCCAAACCATTCGAAATCGTAAAAAGGCAACGGAAATCATTTACAAGAAAGCTCGTAATATATTGAAACAAAATATAAAAATGATAATAATATGAAAGCACTCATATTGTTCATGTTCCAACACCTGTCTCTGAATACCTATGTCCCGTGTTTACGATGCAACATGATAGTTCTTTAGTGAGAGACATGAGAACATCCGAGGCTACATAATTCAACACGATACATTTACATTCAAACAATAAATCATATTAGCTGCTATGCTGAAAAATAACTTTTTATATGAAAATTTAAAATTATAGACACTCCGTTAACACTTATTATACTCTCAGTTTGTATATACATATACTTCTGAGAAAATAATATTCTTGTAAAAGTATAAGAACTTTTTCTTAATCTATAATGTTCAACTGTTTTTCTCTGATGTACGCCAAGACCAATAATTAACATACACAACACAATATTATTATACGCTGGATTATATTCCAAATTAAGTACAACCAACAAAAATTAATAGATTCATAATAAAATGCGACCTTTTAAAATTTTAGGAACTCTTTAAGTTACAATATTGTACACACTACAGAAAAAAACACAATTTCATAAAAAAATATAAAAAAGTAAAAAAATAAAATAAAATAATTAGCTGATTAAGGAATCGAAAATAAAGTAAAATTAAAATTGATTAAAACGTCTGAATATTCCAAATAATTGTGATGGTAAAATTCTAAAAAAAGTAAAATTAAAACTGATTATTAAGTCTGAAGTTTCCAAATTGTTGTGATGGTAAAATTCGATATCGTATAAGTGTCACATTACCTATACCTATGATAAACATCCTTCTTTCTGACGTATTTTCCGTCGGGTGTAAAGTAGTAGCTGGGTGGGCCGTGGATGTGGCGGCCTCGTACTAGGAACAGCACGTCGCCGTCGCCCGACCGCGCGGGGGCCGTGATGACATCAGCGCGGCAGCCCGCCATGTCGCGCGACGAGCAGTACCACTGCTTTCTACCATGTGCCTGCAGGTTCTTCAGGTAGTAGGTGTAACCGTCGTGCAGCAGCAGCGACTTGCCCGTCCGCGACGGCACGTACACTGCCGGCACTGCGTCAAAACCCAACATGTCATCACCCGCATTCGGTTGACGGTGTCCGGAGACACTGCCAACCGCATGTGCTGCTGATTACACTGCAACATACCCACCCTTGCTCGAAATTTCACTAATTCTGTCACATATCTGTAACTATTTATTTGAGATAGAGAAATTAGCTTTAAGAGAACCATGTTAGCAATTTAATATTACGTATAAAATGCGAACAAAAATATTATAGTACTGCCAAGAAGGAATGAAAACAAAGGAGCTGTGACGGCATCCTAACAATGAGCGTCTTGTAAGTACAAAAGTTATGGATTTCAAACGTCATAAAAAAACTTTGTCCAAACTTTGCAACAAATAAAAAAAATCTGATCATGGGTTAAATTGTACTTAACTATTAACAAGAGTTCGATAGTCATATTATAACACTTAACAAGGAAGTAGAATCTAAAATCAATTAATGGTTCCTTGAAACAAATTACTGTAACACGCATAGTTCCAGATTTGGCCATTACACTGCTAACCCCTTTGCTCTTTCAAATTAAATTTTACTCTAACGGACTAAATCTAACTACATCAAAAGTTTGTTCATCATGTAAATTGAAAACTACATCAATCATAATTTCTATACAAAATATATTATTTACAATATACAATATCAACACTATCATGAATAAAAGTCCTTTATAAATATAAGATTGTAATCATTATTTACACACAAAATTCTATAAACAGTAAAGCTGTAAAAATATAGAAGGACAGTCATAAAATTTATCATTATAAAACAAATAACAATTTAGAAATACCGTAGATACATTAGAAAATATTAATTCATCTGGAGTTCCATAAAGGCCTAGGGAATATGTATTATACAGTTTCTTATAACTTAGTTCATATTTGTCTATGACTTCTTTATGATAGCCTAAGATATCCAATACACCTACTCACAAAATGTTCAGCATAAAACAATTTAACAATGGGACACTATTAATTTTCATAATTTAACTATCTACTAACGGCGTATACCGTTCCTTTGAGGAAGTCTAAGCATGCTTACAACTCTTAAATAGTAATTCATATTATGATCATCATAAAAAAAAATATATATAATCATATTGATCGAATTGAAACTGAAGGTATATTTAGAATTTGAGATCATTTTGCTTGAATTGGTTATTTGGCAGTTCCAATACAATCAATCATACGCTTATTTCTCAGAATCCTATAGCGAGAGGCCTATCAAAAGTCAAGGGAACTGCCGCACAAAAAGCAATAGTTTAATAACCCTAACAAAGAATAAAAACTAACACTAAATAACATGGCCTTAGGAAACTTTTGTGTAAACGTAAAAAGTTTTTAAATGTAAAGTAACACTTCATTAAAGTCTTTAGAGGGTTCGGTAACAAAAAGTTACACGTGGGATGGCGATATAAAGTGAGCTAACGTATTAAAAATATAATTCATACATAATACATGGGAGTATATAAGTAAGTATGATTGTTCATCACACTAATATTATAAATGCAAAAGTTTGTGAAAGTGTGAGTGTGTGACTGTGTGAGTGTGTATGTTTGTTACTTCTTCACGTCTAAACGGCTGGAGAGATTTTAATTAAATTGGGTATTAGCTGACAACCCTGGATTAACACATAGGCATTTATAAAGTTTAACGCGAGTGGCGGGTAGCACATTTGCAAAATGCATAAATTTGAAACAATGTAGTCACGTCGAAATTGATTAGTCCATTTATTGAACTAATTAAAGTTGAGCACATCTCTATCTTTACCTATTATTCATTTATAGCGGTCAATAGATAATGCCCATGAACAAACCACTGCACCAGATCTTTTTTATTTATTGTTTTTTACTGCTTTTACTAAGTTTTAAGATGATCTTGTGAGGGTCGCTGAAAGTCGCTGGATGCAGAGAGCGCAAGATCGGCAATTGTGGAGATCTTTGGGGGAGGCTTTGTCCAGCACTGGGCGTCTTTCGGCTGATATGTTGATGATGATATTGATAAATATTTTAAAAGAGCGGAATATTGTGTATTTTTAAAATTATCGTATGTTTGAACACGATATATTTATGAACAGCATTCGACATTTTATATATATAAAAAATATCTAATTACTTATTTCAGTAAGTTGCCTAATTATACAACATATCACAGATCAGATAAAATATTATAATTTGAATTACGCAAGGACATAAAAATATGATATTTTTCAATTGAATAGTTAACGCTTTACGTTTCACTTAAATATTTGCATAACATGTTACAATTGCAGCATAGTAGCCGCGATGTCGTTAGCAGGAATAAAGTCATTACTATATACAATGTACACTATTCAAATAGTATACGTGCACCTCAGTTTAACCATAAATATATCATTTTCCATTATTATTGCAATTTAACCCAAGTCGATCAGCGTAGAGCCGGAATATCTGCCCCAAATGGGCAGACAAGTTTTGAATGCGCGGAGTTCCAAGAGGAACCCGTGTACTCTCTTGTCAGTAGCTGTGGTTGTGTACTCCTGTTACCGAAATAACCTCTCCGTTATATGTCCTCAACACTGCATTACATTGGTACTTATTCCTCGCGGCACAATACCAAAGCACCCGCGGCTGATTTCTATAAGCGTTGTGCGGCCGAAACATGTAACCGTTCAACGATAATTTCGGGTAACCACTGGATGAGTATATCAGTCGCACTGCTGCAAATTACCAACCATTAGTTTAGACATTTTATTTGAGTAATGACATGCTTACTTGGCCGAGAACATTACCTTGGATGCAGATAGCTAAGGGAAGAGAAATAATCCGCAAAAAATATGTTAGGTAAAAATCAGTTTAAAATATAAAACAAGTTTATTAAACGGTAGTAACAGCGGTGGGTAATTTAAGTACAGATTATAAAATAGGCAAAGAACCCATCAAGGGTGGTAGACTCCAGAAAGAGCCTTCGGCACAGCTGCCTACACTCAAATCCAATAATAAAACAAGAATTACTAAAAATACTACAGAATAATAGCTACACAATAAAATAAAGCGCCTTTATAGAATAAAACAAATTATTTGATTTAGACAAATCAACCAATAGTGACCAATTGTAGACAAATCAAATAATTTTTATAAAAAAGTAATTTGTCCTTAATAAGTAGTTTTGCTCGAATTATTTAGCCGTGTGGTGTCCGGCCTAGAAATAATAACAGGGCCATCCCATACCATCCCGTGTGTGTCGTAAAAGGCGACTAAGGGATACATCAAGTAGTCGGGCACCAGCACCACCTGTAAACTAGCTTCTCCAAATGGCAATGTTATAGAAACCTTTGGGGGAGGCCTATGTACAGCAGTGGAAGATATCAGGTTGATGATGCTCAAGTTGTTTAAATAATTATGTCATCATCATCATCATCATATCAGCCGAAAGACGTCCACTGCTGGACAAGGCCAATAATTATGTAGAACTCTGAAAATACTATGTATGGTGATGGTAGCCCAACTTTCACAACAATTATGTATAGAGATAATACAAATAGAGGCTACCTCCGATGTCTATGTGTCAAATGGTCTGGTTAACGCCTTTACAATAATGTCGAAGCTCTGAAAACACAATTGTTTTGCCGACCGTATGTATCCTCGCGCCGCAGTCTCGAGCACACATCCAGCGCCTCTTAGTCTTGTAGCAACCGTCCAGCTTATACAAGTAGCCGCCAATCTTCAGCTGCGGCCCGTCACTCTCCTCGACGCTCAACGACATTACTGCCGAACAATTAGCACGCAAGTTATACAGGTAAACTGATATATACTATTCTAAAACAACTCTTTTTATTACCTTCCAGTATAGAGGTACAAAAGACATATTCGAAAACAAAAAAAGTATAGTAGAAGTCAAAAAGTAGAGACAGTATAATCGAATAGGTACACTCATTCAATCCGCCGTGAATTGTGGAGTCTATCCACGCTTATTTTATCGACATATACTCACTTTCCCAAAGCTCTATATAAATACCGTCCAGAATATCAACTCTCACTTTAATAATATATAAAGTGAGAGTTGATAGCCCACCAGACTATGCATACATCTTGCCAGGTTCCAAAGCCGGTTCACTTTATGAGAGCCAGTGCCAGAAAGGACATTAACCTGAATTTTTAAATGCTGTACCATCAATCTAGACTAAGACATTACATAGGAGATGATTATAACACAAATTAACTCACCCTTGTGCAGATTTTGACACAGGATAACAGTTATGTTTTTTATCAAACATGTGTTCAACTCAGACTACCATTACTTATTGGCTAACACTATAACCTGTTAATGGTATTAAAAATGAAGATACGTTGTTTAATATGAGGATCTTCATAAATAAAATATACTGATCTGTATAAGTGATTTATAAATTAAATACTCTTACAATAATCAACGTAAATAATAAACAAACAAATAAATTATTACAATAATACTCTTATAATGAAAAATATATATAACTAAAAGTCTAAACACTTTGGTATAAGAAATAAAGTCCCTCAATTTATTCAGTATTCAAAAAGGTCCAGTCGAGTATCAAATAATAATGAACTGTTACATAATGCAGTCTCGTAGCTACAATACACGACGCTACGTAAACCAGATATAGAGTCTAATGTAACCCCACCCTAATATACACGTATCTACAATATAATATGGTCGTATAAGTTTCTAATATAAAAACTATGCTCGTATTAATCTTTTCATAAGCTGGTATATTAGGTCTACGACTACTCTACAGCTAGATACAAATCATAAATATTGGAGTATTTCGTAACATGGTCTATCAGTCATTCCGCATACTACACCGCGGACAATAAATAGAATTTTTATAAAAAAGCATCAACAAGACGGCTACGCTATCATTAAAGCTATACAGTTTGTATACATAATTTCTAAATATTTTGGTAAGAGAATATTGCACATTCACGTTATACAATGATAATTTTGTTATCATCAATAGTCATCGTGTCCTTTCTAATAAACAGCCGCTAAGGCTAACAAGGCGACCCTTAAAGCGTCTATAGCCACCTGATAATTTAATTCGAATTCACAAAATACTATAAGTATCATTTTAAATATGCTCAAAAATGTAAACCAACATTTGTCTGATATCACACAAACCCGAAGGTTTCTTCGCCCTATGTTAAATGGAAGATAGGTGAACTCTAGAGATGTCGACGCCAACCGCTAGTTAACCCGAGTGCTAGCAACATTCTCGATACGGAGAGAGTACATTGCGCCCTACGCACGCCAGTGACCTAACTGGGGAATGATCATCAACATGACCTAATCTAAAACATTCATAGTATACATCGATTACAGGATTACAATGACCTTTGGCATATCTACGTAAAAATAATAAGGCGTCTTCCAAAAATTACAAACCAACGAAATCGCGCTTTGATTCAGATATAAATTAGGTAGCTGCAAAATATTTGAAAAGCCGATTTCGTGGGTAAGTAACAAACAAGATTAATAATAGGTGCACTTGGTGTGGTGCTGTGACTTGGTGCGACACTCCACGTGCGCGGTCAGTGCCTGGCATCGAGCAGACCGCGCACAAGGAGGTCGCGCCAGGCCTAGAGCAACATTGCAGCGTGCGGCGGCCCAGGCACCAGCGCCGCGGGCGCCACCACCGCGTTGGTGGCCCGGGGCGCCGGACTCGCCACTATCTTGTACTTGCCCATCGGATCCACTTGGAATCGACGCGACTCGTGCTTCGCCGGGTTATATGTAACAGGGTGATTATGCGAGCCACGGAAATAAACCAGACGGCCGTCTCTTAAGCATAAGGCGACTTGGCATCGTTCCGCTTTCTGATAGGAGCGCGCACACCGCCAGGTGACGCGGCGAGGATGCGAGCCTCCATCCTCATAGAATATGTGCCCGTCAGCCACTAAGTGCAGTCCTCCGCGCGCTGATCGTATATAAAACCAGCCTGAAACACAACCACAGTTAGACCTTCATCACATTTACCACTTCCAAACTACACACACACACACACTATATATAGTATTTTATAGTAGTAGTTATATTTACCAAATTAATGAGGGTAGGGGAAAATCAATACAAAGTAATTATTTATTTCACAACAATATCTTGATTCACCGCCCAGTTTCCTACTCCGCAATCTTTTTAATGTAATTTCTGATTGTGAAGCCACAAACATATTTCATGTTTTCTAGCAATTTCTAGTTGACATTCTTTTATTCGTAATCGAGACGGCTCCGCATTAACTGGTAGCTTATGTAGGCATTTCTAGGTGGCTTAGTATCGTCCTTAAATCGTCGTAACCGTCTTTAAATCTTTATATTAATAGTCAGAGCTACGTAGATTTTGTGTTGGGAGAAATTACATATCAAAATCTGTTTTCTTTTCCATTAATTTTCATATTTAAAGTATTGGGCCATTATTTAATTCATATAGGAATACTCTACATATTTTTGGTTGCTTTATATGAATAATGCCATAAAATGAGGTCTTTTAAAAACCCAAATTTATAATATAATAAAATCATTTTATTTTCATTAAATTGAATAGGCGGATATTAAAATGAAATACGAAAATAATTTCAGCGCAATATAATCGTTTCTTTGTACCTATACACAGGAGAACAAGTCTCTCTCTACCAGCTACACAGCTTAAACATTCTCTGATCGACCACTGCCGCTTACAGCTACCATATTTCCATAATACTTTCAGGACTAAACGTAATAATATATAGCAATAAAATATCTTATCACAATAAAAATAATACTTTAAAAATAATACTTCAAAGGTTAACATATTATCATAATCGTATACATGTCGTTTGGATCCTAACTTATCAGGGTATGGTAAACGTTCGGGTTAACTTCGCTTAACGACTTCATAAGTACAACCGTCGACGGTTTAAATAAACTTAAGTACTCAAAAAGTGAATATAAAAAGTGTAAAATAAAAAATATAAAAGTCTTAAAATAATATCTCACTAAAGAACAAACTTACAAGCTACAACGTATACATGAGTATTATTATTTAGTAAATTGTTTGATAAATGCAGTTCCTACTTTAACAAGTTGTTGCCTTACATTCCTAATCGTATACATGAGATGACTCGTAACGTTCCAACGTATGATCTAAGCGTACTCGGACAACATAACCGTGACATTCATACTGTCGCAACCGAAACCGACCTTTCCGGAGCACGCTCCGTAACCAACAATCGTACATTTTTTGTACAAATTCACGAATAAAATTGTAAAAAATAAATGTAAAATAATGTATAAAAATACTTAGGTTATCATAAGAGAACTATCACTTTGTACAGTACACTACAACTAGACCGTCCCGTCCGGAAGAGCGCAACAGACACCGAGGCGACGACTCAATCACCATGTGGAAAATACTGTGGTTCCTAGACATGGAAAATATTGAAAACGTATTAGACTCACTTTGCAGCAATCTACCACGATCGCACATAACTTAATGTAGACATCGGAAAATATATTAATGTCTCGAGTTATTTGAACGCGGACGGTCTTCACTAGAACTTACAAAATATTCGTATACTTTACACAGCGCAAAAATATCTACCAAATAAATGTATCTACTGAATACAGTATCATATAAGATATACAATATCATAATAATCTCTTTGGAGAAAAGATAAAGGAGTAGAAGAGCAAACTATAGTTTGCAAAAATCTCAATCGTATACTTGTAATCGACAAAAGGCGTATACAACGTTCAAGTAGCCAGACCACCGGCAGAAAGGCACAAGAGCAATTTGACTTTCCACTCGAAGGTTCAATATTCCATCTAAATGACATTCAATAATTCAAACAGCTGATCAATAGAAGATTCACTAACGTCCTATGTATAAATCTAGTCGCATTGAGATCATAATCTGTGCCAACACCCAACATCATATTGTGTGCCGGTGGTCGTCAGACCGGAGATGAATTGACTTGGCCCAGCCGCAGATGGCACTCGATGCACTGCGGCGCTTAGAACATGGGCGTGAGCGGCGTAGCGCGTACGCCGCACGTGTGCGCGCTGTTCATCTGCACGACGCGCAGCCCGAACGTGTGCACTGCAGCGCGGCAGCGTGGGTTCCGCGAACATCGCCACCACACCTTGCCACTCGCTGCGCGCCCATTGAAGCAAAACCTGTGCGCACCCACTTCTATCGCCGGTTTGCCTCTTTTGCTGAGACAGTAGCGAAACTGTCCTGGAAAGCACGGGAACGGGAACGGCAAGCCTAGGGTTGGCGGCGGTTCCGGGGCGGGTGTGGTGGTAGCTGCCACTCCTGTAAATCAAAAAAGCCTTATTATCTGACCTGGGTCCTAGCAGCAATATCCGTTCACTAAAAGACATAAACAATATTGACTAAATGAACTACATCTACTTAATAAAACAAAGTACTTGGTAGATTTTGCAGCACCACAAGTATTTCCTTTTTTTTATTTGAAATAACAATATCAAAAATAGATTTAAAATACATTTAAACACTCCAACACTGAAAATTACACACAAATTTGTATGTAATTTTAGTAAAATCTTTGACAAAATAAAATTATTCTTGATTAACAATATGTCTCGGGATCGGGATTCTTAATATGAGAATCCATTTGATAACTAAGCCTGTCAGGAAGCCATACTACGAAGCTCTGCCTTTCCATTAAAATAAAGTCTTTTGGCCTTGCAAGTAGCACGCGGATTCCGCTTCTTGGTGTAATGAATATGTTGTGGACTAACGTAGGTAAGATGGTTATGCAACGTGAAAGCGTAGCACTTGCAGCCGGTATCTGACTTAATGCAGAGCCACGTGACGCGCGGACCGGTTTGCCGCCCGCTGCGCCTGAACCGCCATCCGTCGATCACTAGAACAGGGTTTCCGAGGCGAGAGACACTCCACTCCACTGAAAACATACGTAACTACTACTCTAATCAAACGCCTAGTAGGTTTGGTAGATTCTATTGTAATTAAATCCCCGAAATAAAACGATCGAATACAAAAATATACTATATTACTTAAACCACGTGTTAAAATAGATAAAAAATCGGACTTAATTTAAGAAGTAAAGTACAAACAAGATTTTATCAATACACAAAATGTGAGATTCTTTTGATTGACTTCTTCTTTTGCCTAAGTATTGTTTCGTGGGCGAATTTCCTCGGGAAATAATACTACGGGCAGTCATTATAAACGAATCTCAAATCTCTTCTCTTTAAGTTCAAAGTTAAGAAACGATTCGTAAATCTAATTGGTTGGTAAGTAACGTTTCACAAGTTTTAATCAAGATAGTCATTGCAAAGATCTGCACGTGTGGTACAGCGGTTAAGACATTCGCCTCACCGCTTCGTGTTCCGGGGTCGATTCCCATGCATGAAAACTATTTGTGTAACTCATAAAATTGACCCATAATTTTTTTCAAGAGAAAGAGAGAATGAAATTAATTCAAAAATACTATTCTAAGCAACGGGAGCACTACATCACATCTAAACACTGATCATTTTGTACCGTACAAAAAAACATACAATAAAGGAACATTCTTATGAAAACATAATTGGGATACAAAGAGAGACCCATTGCACTTAAAAATACTGGTATTCAAATGAAATAGTTATTATTAGTTATGAGGACGGCCACGGCGAATATTCAAGATTTCTTGATTAGTGAGTGGAGGTCGTTTGAAAAAATTTGGCCCTTTTCTTAATACGTCATTAGTCGGCGTAAAAATAAGTACCCACGTCATTCGATCGAAAGTGTAACACGAAAGAAGTAACACGAGCTAATATCTTTTGAAACAGTAGTAACTGAAAGAGTTTTGCGATTTTTTTGTAATTGATGCATGCATACGTTAGAAGAGCATCTACATTTTTGCAAAAATAATTTTTAAATTTAACAAATTTGCAGTGTCATCATTATGGTTTCGCAACGAGAAAAGTCTCAATTTGTAACCACTAAATTAGCAAAATTAAATTTAAAAAATATATAATACCTACTATTTATTTAGCATAATTAAATTGACTAATTAGAATATACTTTCGTCAGTATAAATACCTAATACATTCAGATGGTACAGTACTAATAAAACCCTCTTTTAATTTATCAGTTTTTAGGTTAATTTGAAACGCCACGGATTAAAAACTAATAATAGTCAAAATTCATTTTAAGTATTAATATCTAACGAAGCTTAGCGCTGAACGATAGCAACATTTAAATAAGGTGGAGCAAAGCGTCCGTTCGCTTTAAGAGCAGTTTCGCCGAGTAAGACCTTTCACTATATTTTTTATATCATTATTATGTTAATTTTGTGGTCCTGAGTTTAAGGTCGCTAGAGCACATAAAGAGAAAAGGAGGAAGAGTCGCCAATGCGGCGCTGGTGCCATGTTTGTCGCAAGCATCATTGGCAACGTGCTCTTTTGCCGAATTGGTAATATAAAAAAGTATAATTTGAAAGAGTGCTGAAGGCATGTGGATATAAATTACATCTTAAAAAATAATTTGTAAATCACTGTCTTAGGGCGCAAATTGGCCATACCTTACGTATATCGTACGTTTATTCTATTCTTAATGTAACCAGATTTATTGAGATTCATTTTCAAAACATTAAGTTTAAGCAGTGTTTATGGCCTGTTGTTCTGATATTTGGAGGGTGATAACTTTTGTAAACATAGTTCACTCCAGTAAAATTAAAACGTTCGCTTAGCTGAGGAAGAAATCTATATAGCGTCAAAAACTATTTTTATCAATTCTATCATACTTTAATCATTTGTTATTTTGTGGAATAACTAGACGCTAATATGGAAAACTGCTACACTCACAGTTATTATTTTTATTACTTAGTTACGGTTTCATATTTTCTTTTAAACGTCACTTCATATATTCGAACAAGCGAAGCGAATCAGTGATTAATGCGTGATACTTCATTAGCTTCAATATAATTGTATAATTTGTCTCACTCGTCTCTGAGTACTGCAGTACATTTAAAAGTACTTTCAGAATGTACCTTACTACATAGTAATTTAAGTTTACTTAACAAAATAATAATACTAAAGATTGTCACTAAACATTCTATGTTTATTTTATCGATTAAAAATATTTCTTTGATTATTTATTTGATCTGTTATTCTACATTAATAAGACACGCCACACTTATTTCTATAGGAATGTTTTGTATTAACTGTAAATATATCACGAATTTATGTCATGGTTTTCACAGCCACAAAAGCCACTAGGGTGAACAAATATGGCCTAAGTATTTGTCAATGTCAAAGAACATCCCGAGGAGAGCGTGTGTATACATACCGTAACCCTCTCTCAAAATACTACTCATATTAATTTTAAAAAATATCTTCAGTGGAGCTAGCTTTATTTTAGCTATTATTGATGTATGCTCTAGTTTAAAGCCTTATTTTGCTTTTAAATCGGTACCAACCTTAGAGATCACTGGAGTAGGCCATTCCCTAAACTTATTTTGGACTAGACCTGACGCATTGAAATTATCAGGCGTAAAATTTGGTGTATGAGTATGAAATCCCTTGATCCTGATAAAGCGACCTTCCATCGTGGTCTGAACTCGGCAAAGGCAGCCCTTCGAGTCCTTGTCACGGCACGCCCAGTTGAGTTTGTTCCGGTAATGATTATTCACCCAAAATTTATTGTTTTGAAATATTAACACCATTTTTCCAGCTCTGGAGGGTAGAAAAAAAGCTTCTGTAAAATAAAATTTAAATGAATACCAATATTTATACCGTTCATTTCCGCACAGCTAACTATTTTATTCTAAGCTTAGGTACTATTCAATAACAAGGAATTAAGTATTTCTTAAAGATATTTATTTACTTGTCGTATCGCAGTAAAAACCAGTATCGACATTTTAAGGAGAATGCAAATTTTATATGAATGCAAGGTTAATTGAAACACTTTCTATAATCCATCATCATCATCATGTTTATAATATATTATAAAACAAATCAAACCTTCATAATTTGTTCCCGTAATCTGCTTTTGATTATTTAACCAGCGATGTTCCAGTTCCAGTCTGCTGTGTGGTGACGGCGACAAATATCAGAATCAGAATATCATCACCCCATCTCATCCCGTGGGGGGCGTAGAAGTCGACCCGAGGGAATATCTACCAGAGGACGGGAAGCAGCTTCCTTCTGAGTACTACGACCATCATACTGCGATCGCCAACCCGCCTGCCAAGCGTGGCGATTATGGCATATCCCCTCAAGATGATTCTTGAGGGAGGCTTGTCCAGCAGTGGACTTATTTAAGCTGTAATGATGGATGATGATGATGTTCAGTAGTTTATGAGTTTTAGACGAATTATGGTACGATTAATATTAATTAAGGGTATGGTACACTTAATTAATATAAACTTTAAATTAAGGTGCTTGCGTGTCAATAATTTAAAACACAATAAATAAATCAAAGATCAAGATCGTTCGTTGAGTGGTTTTACTGTATGTTGGTGTCTCATGGTTACGGGTGTTGTTAATCTTGATCACTTCGCCACGTTTATTGGTCCTGGCACGTATTGTGTCACCCTTCAGTAATTATGAGTCTGGATGTGCTTTGAGTTCGTCACTTATAAGTTGTAAAGTACCCCGCGACACAAGGATACCTAAATTAACAAGTACCGTCGTCGTAGTTAAAAATAAAATTTAAGAGCTCTAAAAAGTAACCAAGCAATAACCTTATTACTTGATTATACATAGTAATATAGAAAGCAAATGAAATCGTCATAAATAATAATAAACAGTTGCAATAATTAATCAACAGCTTGATAAATAATAATAAACAAAAAAGCCGGGCTAAATAGGTGTTCAAAGAGAGTTGATGAGATCAACACAATACTCACTCTAATTTAAGTAATATGGCTTTTATTCAATAACTCAATGATTCTAAAAACTATATGAAACAAAAATACCAAAACTAAATGTATATCATTTTCTTAGTAGTCTTACTATAAAATTTGGGCTTTTCATGGTTATGTGTGCTGTCAAACTTGATGACTTCACCACGTTTATTGGTCCTCGCTGAAGCCCTACACCCGAGATGCTTACGCCGCGAACACATCCAGTACGTCGGGGGCGATTCCGAGAATAAGTACCCGTCCAATATAAGATTCTTCTTACCCCTACCCGTTGGTATGTAAACTGCCTTTGATGCCCCTACAAATAATCTTCATTTATAGTACCTGTGAATAATGTTTTATTCCCAACCCTGCGATTACTATCTTGGTGAAATAACAAATTCGGAATATTTTCTTAACATCTCTCGTCGATCGGTCCTTATATGGGGAAAAGTTTAAAATGAATAAAAAAGTCCACATTTTGACGATTAAGTAGATACATAAACAATTTTTAACTCCATTGCATGACTTTTATTTCATACTATGAAATTATATTAATATAAATATAATGTTACCAATTTTAGGTACCCTTAACACAATGCTATAGTATTTATTCAATAAGTGAAAATAATATTTCGAAGATAATAATAATATTTTCGAGCATACATTTTTAATGTTGCGTCGCAAATGAGACTTATTACCTAAAAGTTTATTGACATTATTAAAGCATATTTAGTATGCTATTTTTATGTCAGTTCTTGTTCCAGATCAAATTTCAAAACATGGAACACTTAATTACCTACAAAATCTCAAATAACAGTACACATGATCAAACTCTACAAGGACTGCAAAGTCATACCTGGCAATGGGCTCACGTCGCAACATAGGCTACTTGTGCCAGAAATGTGTCTGCCTAATCTAATTAATGAATTAGATTAAGCAGAAAAAATATGTGTTCATCTCCTTCTATGTATATAGAAGGAGGTGAACACATAATATTGGAAAGAGCTTCATGGTCCTAAAGGTACAAGTTTTCACGATAATATACAAGCCTAATTAGATGACAACCTCAACGCAACGAAGACAGCAAACGAGATGTGGTTGGATTTTAAATAATACTGCCAATGAACTGCAAAGTTTACCTTTATGGTAAGGATACCCCAAAAGTAAGCTTAATAGTTTGTGGAGTGGAGTAGTGGAGCAATGCGTTCTAAGGAAAGCAATTTATTGTATGAATATGAATGGTAACGTCAAAGACCTCATTATAGACCCAGAGAGAAACTTGTCAATTTGAATAAAGACCACACCAACTAGAAAAATAAAAAAAAAACATCCAGAGCTGCCTCAAATTAATACTTCTTATCAGATACTCGAAAAACCTAAAAATGAAAATATAAACTATAAAATAGCCAAACAGATCCTCTATAGTGAAGTTACTAAGTACTTGATGCATGACATCCAAGGCAAGACTGATTACATCACATAAAGATATAAATAAAAGGTTGTACTTATGAATAAGGAATCCCCTAACTAGCCGCCATGCATATCGCCCGTTGCTGGGCAAAGTAAAATAGCAGCAGCTTCATTGATGTATCTCAAGCCATGGCTACAGACATCTGGAAAAAGATGAGTATCACCGCGTTACCTTTGCTTATGTTGCTATTTAATAGAATCCAGTGCGAAGGATAAATCCCCGAATCTTAGCGTAGCAGCGTACTGTGACGAATATTCAAAAATAAAGGTGACATATCAGAGTGCGGCAATTACATTTATGAACTACAATATCTATATACCATCAACTACAATATCTGAAAACCAATCTGGCTGTACACCGGGTTAATCTACCACTGACGCTATCCAAATCATTAAAACAACTATGGAGAAATTTATCTAAAAAGCTTGCTTTTGATCGTGTACAGGATATGTAACAGAACCTCAAAATCTGTGGGAAAAGTCCAGCAAGTTTGATTGAATAATTCCTGGTCAGAGTCGGAGTGCACCAGGAATCATCTCTCAGCCCACCGCTATTCATTCTTACTATGACGTACATCAGAATATATATACTTCAACCAGCTCCATGGAGCATGATCTATTCGGGCGATATAGCGCGGTTTACTCATGAAGTAAAAGCGTAATTGATCTCCAGCAGAATTTCGACAATTGAATGCACAAAATTGAGGGCCACGGTCTGTGCATTAATCGACGTAAACCTCAATACATTGAGATATATTTATATTAATAAAAGGAAAATAATACAAAACGGTGGTTGCACACATCTCATTGTGTACTATGACCATAATACTGCTAATACAAGCATGACGATTATGGCATAGTTATCCGCCCAAGATGATTCTTGGGGGAGGCTTTTGTCCAGCAGTAGACTTTTTGCGGCTGTTATGATGAAACAGTGGCATACAACCGATATATATTCGACAATGTTTAAATAATTCGAAATCTAATTTGGTACAAAATAAAGATGCGAAACTGAATAGGTATTGGTATATAGGGGCTGTTCTACCCATCTCGGTTGCTGGCTCTTTTCAGGTTTTCGTACAGACCTTTGCTCTATTAATCCGGGTAGTGATCCGCATTACGTCACACTGGGAGCGGATAGTAAAACGATATAACAATTCTCTTTTAAGGTTACTGTTATACTGTCATACAGAGATTTTCTAAAATTTAATACCTAGGACCATGATCACTAATCACCTAATACCTAAATTTTTTATATAAAACAAATATATTTCTAAATTAACTTATTTAGGTGCCTAAGTTTTAAACTTTATTTAGGGTACTGTTAGCAATAGATGTACGAGTATTTCTCAAATAATATGGATGCGTATTCCGCAAGACCGGCAGTTGTGGATAGCTTTGGTGTAGTGCTTTGTCCAGTAGTGGGCGTCTTTCGACTGACATGGCGATGATGATGATATTATAGTAATTTTTTTCTTAAGTTTACTTATATTTAAATCAATTTCTGAATATATACCCGGTTATCACAAATAAGTTTAGTTTGGTCTATAGATTCACTTTAATTAGTACATAACTGTGCGAGGCCAATTCGCTCTGGGTCTATTCTTTAGGATTTTACTTTCAGGCTACACAGATGAAATATGACCTTCTCTCTTTAAATAAAATTTGTACCGTCCCATAGACGTTTATTTAAGCACCAATTTAAAATATTATTTTGCGATCACACACTGGACTGCAATTGTGGAACATTTATGGAGCTTCGATGAAATTAATTCATGGAGAACTGCATAACCCAAAATACAAACATTCATGTAAAGTATGAAACTATGTCAAATTACTAAGTATTATACTCGAGCAAGTCTTATGTCACAATCCCTAAACCAGACTCAAAAATATATCGAAGACTTATTTATATACAAATATACATCGTTACACATAATTCATATTTACCTAGTAATATGGCTGTCTCTTATCAAATACAATAGACATAGTTACACATTAGTTTACGCTGTTTATAGTGAAAATCACAAGTTGACGGCGACGCTATGTTAGTGGAAAGTACTTTCCGCTTTTACGTACCCGGACAAGACCGTTTTTTGCTATGATATGTACCCGCGTACTTTCCGCACTCGGCTTCAAATCGCTTTCTTTACAAATATATACAAATCACTCTTGTAAAAATACGTTTACAGTTGCCTAGAAGACTTTCAGGCCAGCAAAGGTTAGAGCCATCTAGCAAAATAACGCGTAATTGTTTATTAGCTGGTCAACTGTTAATTTTGTTTTCAACAATTACTTAAATCTAAACTTTAAAGTGAACCAAATGCAGGTATACAAGTCTTGATTATTTTATCAAATATTACAGAAATAGATTTTTAGAAAGGATGAATGAAAGAAGATTGACAAAAGAAGTATACCTGGCATGTGTGAATGGGACAACCGGAAGGGGAAGACCTCGTCAAATATTCTCTGACCAAATCAGAGACGTTCTCAAGAAAGGGCAGGTCAGAAGTAGGCACTCTAAACCGGCGAGCATGTATGAAGAATATAATGACAGTAATCGAGCCAAAAGAGTTGTGCAAAGATCTTGACAAATGGAAATCCATTGTCTCTGCCTGCTGCTTTGGCAAACAGGCGTGAGTCTATGTATGTATTACAGAAATAATAAAAGTGACGTGACTTTTGGGCAAATCAAATTCTAGTTTCTAGAATGGTAATACATTACTATTGTTATATGATAGCGTTATAGTGTCTGCAATAAATATAACGATAGTACTAAGAAACACCAAATTAGAACGATAAAACCATCCATTCAGAATAATTCTCTACAATCGACTCAAACATCTAGGATTAAATAAATAGCAAATGAGTTATTTGAAAGTCAGATGTAATGTACGTCGAATAATAATACAAGGTACAAATAGTTACTATGAAACTGAACAACATGTTAAATATTAACTTACAAAATACAAAAAATTTCGATCCGCTGAAGGATTTTGTACACAGCTTTTATTTTACTCAAATAGTTTTCTTTAATTTGTTCAGTTTCATAGGTAGATTAAGCTACTTCAATTTCTTCTACTATTCCTTTTACACCTTGTATATGATTACACTGCATTTCTACCATAACCCATTCACAAATCCGAAGTTCTTTTTATCCTTAGGAATAAATAGAAAATCTCTGGATAAAATCACTAGAAAAAATCTTCGTATAGAATGCTTTCTGACGTCTGTTCTTACACATTTAACGCTCAATGTAGCGAAAAATAGTATTATTAAGTAGAATAAATAAGTTTTTTTTTTGTTTAAGTAAACGTTAATTAAAAGGTACGCATTAAAAAAATATTATTTACGATTTTGGCTCAGTCAGAAACATAGGACTATGTAATTAGAACTTCGTTATAACATTGTATCAGGTGTTAGTTTAAATTAGGGTTTGAACTTTACATTATTTGTACACTATTATTACTTTGTAAAGTTAAAATGCACAAATGTGCAATGTTAAAATACATATCGAGCTCAACTGTATTAAATTTCTTTTTATGTACTTTGAATAGCCAAAAAATGTTTTTGGGTAGTTCACATCCTGAGAATCTAGAAATAGCCGAGTTTCATATGTACAGACAGACGCCAGCACATCAAGCTACCCCAATCTGTTAAATTTCCCCAATTGAAAGTGAACCTCATGCTTATGTGATAAAGTTGAAAATCTATAAATGAAAATTGTCAGATTGGGGTAGCTGGATGTGCTGGCGGCAGTACATTAAATACTTGACGTATCCCATACTGTATTACCGTTGTAAGCGCGAGATTCTATTGAAATCCGAGTAAAATCGACTCTGAATTTACAGTGCCCTCAGAGGTATCTCGAATTCAATAAAGAATTTCAAAAACAACTAAAGGTATGATGTCGAGACAGATTTTGACGAAAACCTTAACTGCATCTTCAAATTTTCAAGGTTACGATTATTTTAAAGAGAAACCTAAACTCTTACTCGTGACGATTATTGTTAAGTGCATCGTTCATTGATATTGTTTTTTTTAAGCACCTTAAAGTAGGAAATTTTATTTTTAGAATAACATTAAGTTTTATAAGCTGCACTTATGCTGCCTGTCACTCATTTGAAATAAAGAAAAAGTATATATAAAAGTAATTAAGTCATCCAAAGTAGCAGTAATGTCTAAGTTTTTTTATAATAATATACATTTATGCTAAACAAAGGTTAATTAATCAATTTTAGTCCAGCGTTTTGAATGCACCGGACGTTGAACGTTTTTTGCGATTGAATTAAGAATAAAGTTGAAATTAAGTATATATGGATATGTTGAAAAAGTTTTAAGTTTCATATGGTCGACTTACGCCACTCAGAAATTTGCTTTATTTTTAATATCTCACATTTTTTAAGACTAGAATATATTTCATATGAAAATTGGTTTCGCCGGACTGCCATGATGGATGATAGCCAGTTTCACTGAGCGGTCCGTATATTATCGGCAAGATAGAACACCTAGGAACGCGATGAGTCTATAGATGGGTGACCATCAAATTGGTTTAACTTTTTAGTACAGCCGTGCTTCGGAGGGCATATTAAATGGTCGGTCCCGGCTGTTGTTGCTATACAACAGTCGTTAAGCTATGCCAGAGGCTTAGTGGCCGGCTTGAACAACTCTAACACCAAGGTGCCCATACAATATAGATGAACGAAATTCGATCGACCGACGTACCTAGTATACAGGTTGTTGCTTTATTCTCGACAATGACAGCGAAGTCCGTGAATAATATGTATTTTTTTCAAAAGTCTTACTATTTTTATATTAATAATAATTAAAAAAATATATTTTATAAATATTTTTGTTAAATATAAATTTTGTTTGTCAACATAGACCCGAGCTTTCAAATCTCCGAGCTTCTGAAGGCATAGTCGCAACAACTCACCTGAACCCATATAAACTAATATTAAGTTTATTTAGGATTTGGTAAGTCGTCAAAGACCAAAGTACTAGGGTTGTTCTAGCAAATGGTCATATATGCTAGAATACTAAAAACATAAACACCGTACATACAATTGTTTCTAAGAAATAAAGTTTACCAAACACCGGAAATTATTTAAGATCGCTACACTGGGCTGGATTTGGATGGGAATTATATGGACGTGATGGGGACGTCGGAACTCTAAGGCTGAAATAATTAGATCGGTAATATTTATCGCGGCCCGCTCAAGTACGCAACTGTCACTCCGGAGATGATATAACACGTCAGTATCAGATCACGATGCGTGTACATTATATCTATATCCATCCATGTTTTAATGACACCTCGTTCCAACTTATGTACAGACGCCAGCACATCAAGCTACCCCAATCTGTGAAATTTCCCCATTTGAAAGTGAACCCTTGTACTTATGTGATAACGTTAAAAATCTATAAAAGAAATTTGGCAGATTGGGGTAGCTGGATGTATTGGTGTCTGAACGTTGGAACCCTTGGAACATGCATCGACAGCAATAACAAAACCTTTCAATATTTAGTTATGGTCATGTTTATCATAGAACAAGACCACATCAGTACCAACGGTGTATATGTTTGCTGGGCATCTCCCACTTTCATGAGTGCAATTCCACCTTGTGCGGCCGTTGGGGTGCTCCCTCTCTTTCTTGAAAGTATACTTTCCAGTGGATATCACAGGGGTAGCTCGACGAGATTTCTTTTCGAACTTAAACTCCGTGTCCAAATTGCGACCTGATGAACATCTTGCTTATTATTAACAGCTGTACATATATATACAGTTGACATCCCATGAATAAATAGTCATAATAATATCTGTTTACTCGTTTTACAGATGGAAATTCTGATCCCTTATAAATAAATACCTGACAAGGTGTTCGTGAAAGTGGATAAAACTGATTTTAATGTATTTGGCACAAAAAAGAGACCTTTATTAATACTGCAACAGTAGAATATCACACTCGAAAATTAAAATACAGCCTACCGTGAAACAGTAGATTTTTCAAAATATCGTGAACATAAAGTTTTTAATTCAAAGACAGCCGACTGGAACCTTACAGAATATGACCGACTTGGGTGCCCTGCGCGGAAGTATGACATCAGACGTCGCCATAGATTTCGCATTTGGTACAGGATACTTTTTTTTTAGTTGTTGTTGTTACAGTTGTTGAAATAAAATATCAATTCGAATCCTATGTACCTACCTACTTATATTTATATTTTTATACTAATTGTTTGAAATATTTTTCTTTATTTTTTTAAGCGATATGCTTTTTATTACATTCCCTTATATATTTTCTTTGATAATACGGATATTATATTTTTTACAGATGTCTTATGAAAAATAAATGTAGAACTTTGAAATGAAATGCCCATAGATTGCCAATGTCTATTTGAGGGTATTTTTATCTCATACGAGCTGTAAGTACCATGCATTCTTTTGGTGCAACGCCATGGAAAGAAAATTATTTGTTTTAATTTTTAATAAAACGATTTTAATTATTTGTTTTTGGCCTAGAACCTACGAGAACGTGCACAGAAGAACCTACCAAAATCCCATCACATTCGGATCGATGGTTCAGGAACGCATAGGCAACAAACATACAATAATGAATAGTACATTAATTTTTCGGTCAATTGCCGAATCACTGTCTCGGAGATCGGAATTGCGCCCTCACTTTCCAGCTAAATAAGAAAAAGTAAATAAAAAAGACAAAATATAAATATAACTTTAATTATTTAATTCATATGGAGTAATACTCTCGATAAATGTAACGATGTCTTTTAAATCGATATTATAATTAACACAATATCAAAATTACATAATAATAAAGCACAGCTATAATTTTCAGCAGGGAATGTTCAGTACATCAATTATGTATTTTAATTGACAATAAAAATATTTATTGGTCCCGTTGTTACACACAAGGCACTTGGTCACTTAATTTAGGATATAAAACATTAGCCAAATATCAACATGTAATAAATACTTGAGTTCCAACCTTATCATAAGTACATAAAAAAATAATTAATATAAAATCTTATTTTAACTAACGTCTATATCTAATCACAAGTTGGCATTGAGGTTTAACTGTATAGGCCGATTTACTATATGTTAAGTTTCAATTATATGTCATGTGAATAACAAATTGTCGCGCTCTTAAGTGATAAGTGCAAATGCAACAACTCTATAAAAAGAGATAACCTAGACGAGCACAACGCACTTATACCTCAACAAAATGTAAATAAGAAATTACCAATTCATAAGTCCGCCAACAACGCTGATCTCTTTTCTTCGTTACCATGAGCAGAATAGTGCATTACTATCTATAATACATACGAATTCAATATCATCGAAGTAATATCTATTCAGTATATTTATATTAATCGTGTATCTATGAATCACCTTCCGAAGCACCAAAGACACCAACACGAGGCTGCAGTAAGAATGCCATGATTTGACGCCTGTGATCTTTTATAACGGTTAAACATCTGTGTCGATAAACTTAAAACTTATATAAGACAAACTTACATTAATATATTGTCTATGCGAATAAACTTATAATAGATAGTTTACGTTCAGTACGATAACAATAGAGTAAATTAATGCTTGTCTTTTGAGTGCGTAAAACACACAATAGAGGTCATTTCAGTTCCGTGGTCATAGCCGCATGCAGCGCGAGTGTGTCAAAGTTGGCCACGGGGGCGGTGGTGATGGGCACCGAAATGGCGTCAGACTTGCGTGCGTTCGGCTTGCGGCCGGGAGGCAGGTTAATAGCGCGGGGCGGGTGGTTGTGCATACCCTTCACCGCGACCACGTTCGACCCCAACATGTGTATCCTAGCCTTACAGTTGGTTTTCTTTGAAGTGCACCGCCAAATCACCTTGTCCCTTAACTTGGATTCCTCGCAAAAGGGAAACGTGTTCACCACCATTATCACTTTCCCGCGACGAGACTTCAAAAACTTAATACCTGCGGGAAAAACATACGTCAGATAACAGATTATAAGCTATACCAGTTCCGCACCCACTACCAAATACCAATACCGTTCAGAGGAGAGGAAAGACAGGGTTAAATAAAACAAACGATTATTTATAAGTACAATTTAATGTGATTTCACAAAAACATATCCCGTACATGAACTAAAAAATCCTTAAATATAATGGTATAAGTATAAAAGTACACTATTAATTATATAAGAATTGTATATGAGTAGTTAACAGTGAATGAGGTAGATAGTTATAAAAAGGAGCAAAGTGATTTGGTGCGGACATGAAGCCGTGGCGGTAGCGTCAATAATCAACACACGGGATCATGCACTACCTACGAGATTCATAATATTAACAACATGAACAAACACAGAAACACCATTCGACTAAGGTCTCGTCCACACAAGTTAATACACGCGGTATACTACATGTCGCTGATCATGATGAAGCAAAGGTAAAATGCTACGTAAATATTGCGTGGATATTATAAACAATATTTACAGATTAATGTTGTAAATGTTCTTATATTTCATAACTCATAAATCGTATCTTATATAATTGACGTATATTGTCATTGCTCTAAAATATATCATACATATTAAAACTTACAAATATTACGTTTATAATTACACTTACGTACTAACTATCGCCACGGTTTCATAGCAACGTATATCGTCCATACTATTTGGCTTAGTGACAGAAATCAGGTACAATAGAGCGTGCCAAACAATCAACAACCCGCGGGGTGGTACCAGACTGCGAGGACTCTGTCCGGCGGCTTGGGACGAAACGGCCCCAGCAGAGGCAGCCACAAGTCACGATACACACAAAGCAGTACACACTGGGACGACTTTCCGTCTCAAGCCACTCTTCCGTCGCTCGCACAATTCGTTGTTACAAACATGTTCAACGTTTGACACGGTCTATAATAACACTTAGACAAGAGTCGACAATATTAAGTAAACCACACGCATTTAAAGTCCCCCGTAGAACTAAGTCATCTAAATAACAATTAAAATTAGTAAAAATTTGTACTTAAATCAGAGTCATACATACAAAGCGGATTCTCGTTCGTAATCGAATAAGTATTATTTTGACGAGCAACAAAGTACTTATAAAACAATCCATAAAATATATTCAGACAACACTCTCGCACAAGGAGCCTATTATTTCATTAATTATTAATTTAAAATTCGTCAACAACGAACGATCGTGTACAAGTTAAACTAAGTAAAGAGGTAGTTGAGTTTCGATAATAACTAGAGGTACTGAGGGCGCGCCGGACCCTGCGCGGCGAGCCGCCCCGGCGCGCGCCGCCCTAAGCTACGCTAACCTAAGTGCTTACCCTAAGACACCTTACTCGAGTAAAGCTTCTGAGTATTCATTCTTGTATAATATAAACATTGTATAATTAAACTAATATTATGTAAAACCCGTATAAAAGTGAAGAGGTAGATGATTGAGCTTAAGTACTTTAGATTAATCGTAAAGAACACGTCGCCGACGGTGGACCGCCAGCGCAGTCCTCGTTTGACGTGAATGCCTTTAGATTTATCTACTGTAAATTCTTATAGATTAAAGAGGCGGACATCTAAATGTCTAAGTAGCAATAAGTATCTGAAAAGTGTAAAGTTATAATTCTCAAAATAAATTAAGTAATTCTAAGTACAGTCCAGGGGACGTCACCATATTGCTTTAATTCGAACGAGTTCTTCTAAATCAGTCACCGACGCGTTGTCGACGGCGACGTGGCCCCATGGCGGGCCGCGCGCCGCGACCTTACCTTGCACTCGTGTCGACAGCTGACTCGGCTACGTTCGCCGCCAACCTGCCTGCCTGACATCACCTTCTGTGAATAACGCGCTTATGTCCGCCTAGCGCTACTTTACCTGGATGATACTGCACGGGTCATAAACATTAAATGAAACGCTAAAAGCGGCCGTGTTCCGGATAATAACCAACTGCCTAACCTGACATCGATACGAGCTGACATCGTTATACATTCAGAAGTTCTTACACATATAACATCCTTATTAGCCCTATTCGATTCGATAAATAGCCCACACCTATACGGATAACTTTATAGATCTCAACGAGACCGCCTAACCTATCGCGACCGACGCATCACTTGAATATTACGGTCGTCTCAGTGTTCCCGTCACTGGTCGTCGTAACATCCAATACACCACAACATTTACTTATATGATGACAAACATTCACATTACCAATATTGAATAACCAACAATAGCCATCTCTGAATCCTAAGAAAACGACACCTTATCCCCTCATAACTTACCTAATAGTAATAATTCTACATAAAATATTATGCTACATTCGCCAAAAGGCATTCATAAAATATCGAATACGTCGTCGACATCGTCGTGTCAAAATCGCTTATTATAATCGTGAACTCGCATTAAAATCGTTCGATGTTTAGTTAAACTAGCGCTGCAAATTCGTTTTAATCTTCTTCTTTGCAGGGCGTGTCGACCAACAACGGCTTAGCGTTGGAGTGGGTATGCTGCGCAGCGGGTGGCAGCGCGTTAGGCGAGGTCTGTGCGGGCGCACCTGGCGACGCGGTAACGCCAGCGCTCGCGTTGGCGGTGGCAGTCGCGTGAGCCGTAGCGGCGTACAGCGCAAGCGCGTGTTGCAGTTGCAATAGTTGATGGTGAGGGTCAAGCGGCGCGGGCGCGCGGTGCCCACTCTGGTGTGGCGTGCGTACCACGTAGCGCCCATCTGCGAAGCGCCGCACGTTGGGAGGCGCGTGGTTATGTGCGTAACGAGAGCGCACTATGCGCTCGTGTCCCTCGGGACCCTCCGTGTTCACGTCAGCCAGGCAACGCGAAGTAAGCCGCGACGAACAGTACCACTGCTTACGCCCGTGCGCTAGGTTGTTCTTCAGACGGAAAGTGTAGCCGCGGTGGAGCAGCAGTCGACCCTTGCCTGCGCGGATGAAGCGTGCTAAACAGAAAAACGTTAATTAGTGTCTGAATCGGAACACGTCTCCTGAAATCTGTGCCGGCTTTCTCATAGAAGCTGATGCTGTTTCATAATTAACTATATAGGTATATGAACAACATGTACTTTTTCATGAGGTAACCGACAAAGACACTTGTATTAATTACCTATCTATCTAAATTTTAGACAAGATAAAACGAAACTATTGGGTCGTTTTAACTTGTACAAAGTCAAATCATAACGCAGAATTACTAAAATATTTTGCAATGTTACAGGAAACCCAGGAGGTAATGAGACAACATAATGATTGTAAAGTTTTATTTTTCTTTTTTTTTTAAATAAAAGACTGTTCGGATCATTATATATATTTAGCACATTTACACTTACACACTATACAGAAGTTTTGCCCCCTTATTTATGAAAACATTGAGACACAGTAATCAGTATCTCGAGACATATTTTATCATATTCACTGTGCTGTAGAATGACATAAGAGAGCCGAACACCCCTCAAGTTAATCAGTGTCGCAATGTTTTATAAGGAGGTCGTTTATATAATACAATTCCACTAGGAAGAATATATTACTATAAAGTAAATCGATATATCAAATATTTTCTCTTGGAGACATTATTTCATGAGCAAAACTATTTGGCACACATCAACTTTGGCATTCAGGAGCGAATATGAGCAAATTTCACAGAGAATAAACAAACAGAAACATGGCACAGCAAACAGTTTCATCGCGAATAGAAGAAAAGAAGGAAGACTAGACACATTCAAGAGTTTAAAGTTACTTTATCCTAACCTTGTAAATATCTCCTAAGCGGTAATTATTACTTCGAAATCAATACTACTTACTGTCAACATCATTCTACACAATAATAAAATTCAACTTTTGGTATATATTCTAAAACTAAACTGAGATCATAAATTACGTAGTTGTATGAACGTACTATCACAATATTCACATTACATAAGAAATACATATTTATGGCACATTTGAAAATATAAAATAACGAGCCAATTACTTATTGACATTATTGCTAATTAATTGTAAAATTCTCATAAGTTTATATTTATATGATTTTAGGTAAATATATTGAGAGAATGAGATGCGGGGAATGTTTGCCGCTGGCATGTTATGAGACAATTCTTGGAAAAATTATCTCCCTCATTGCACACTACTTTCCTAAACGTACATTCATAATCAATACATCCGTTTGCCCTAAGGGAACCATAACAAACGACTACATTTCTTTACACAGAATAACTGACTACATCCATCAATCAATATATTCAATAGCGCACAACCCATGCACTAGGATCGAATTTATCAAAGTCAAGATTCGGGAGACGTGGAAGAGCCATCGGAGTAGGAGGGGATTTAGAGTTAGAGATGGATGAAGAGGAGGAGCACAGTGGTTTATGCTGCGGAGGTCTGCGGCCGCAGCGGCCGGCGTGGTTGTGCTCGCCAACGAGCTTGTGCAGCGTCCCTTTCTGAGTGTAAGCCTTGCAGCCACAACCTCCCATGGTGCAGCGCCAACGCACCACACCCGAACGCATGGTATGCGCTGCGTAGAAACTGCGTCCACGCACCCACAGCCGCGGTCGTCCGCCGGGACCCACGCACAGGCGCACCATCTTGCCTAACGACAAAAAACCACCATCTTACCATACTGTGACCATTAGAGCACATGACAAATATAACCCCAACGTTAGTCCCATTTAGAAAAATACATGCATAACAAAAACATGCGAGTACAATGAATATCATGGAAAAGTCATATATTATTATCAACTGTTGTTTAAAGCACTAAATATACTGTCCATTAGTCTCAACATAAAGACATATAAAACCAACATACTACTACATACGGTCAATTATTATAGATAATCTATACGAACATGAACTTATATTATAGGTTTAATATCATCTTGCAGCCACCTAAGCTCTTTTGGAACGAAAAACAATACTTAGTAATAATCACAGTAATCACACTAATATATCGTACGTAACTATCGCCTAATAAATTAATTATTGCTAGCTGTCACATGATAATCGATAAATTATAAAAAAATATTTTGTATCATGTATAAACATAGTTCACGGGAGATCAAATGACTAGACTGTGTTACCTAAATAAATACATGTAAAACAAAGGACTACCTATTTGTGCAAATTTCCCATAAAATAACATCTACGTAAGTATTTATCAACTATCAGTCCCATGTGTTTAGTCCTGCCCTCTAGCCGACCTACTTTTGACCGTGCCCTACACCACACTACTTATTGCTAACAAAGACGAATCCAATAAATCCACCGAAATTCTCATTAAATACTTTGTACAAAACGGGGATTTATTGGATTCCATGCTGATTTTAACAGACACTAATAGCAGGTTCCGAAAAGTGTGGTATCGTATCGTGGTTAGGCTGGTTAATGCGGTCATAACGTGAGTATTACTCGTCGAGAATCGCCTTGGCTTGTAGGGCGAGAGCGGCATTGGTGAAGCCGCGTGAACCAGGCGGCTCGTGCGAATGCACGTTGCTGAGCGCGAAGATGCGGTCGTGCAGCGTGTGCGCATACGCGCGGCACGTGCGCCGCGTGCAGCGCCACCGCACCTTGCTTTTCTCAGGGAACACCTTCTCCGCGTAAAACGAGAACCCACCCAGTCGCATATGACGGCGCCCCCGGTTCGATATCACGAACTCCACTGTAAAACACCACCACCGTCACTAGTCGATACCAAGTAGGTACCGTTTACCGGTCATGCAACCTCGTTAGTATATTAGTGAAAGAACTCAACATGCCTGGAATCTTCTGATCACACATCTAGTAAACTGTCATCAGAAAACTTCATAATTAATACAAATAAATACTTCGTTGGTCTCATTCAACATCTCGAGTCGATCAGAGCTTACCGACATAATAAAAAACAAACTGGTCTTAAAAAGCGTGCGTTGGGTTAAACGAAATAAAATATAATATTTAACATAAAATAATTTTATTGATTGGTCTCGATGGTTTCAATGAGACTCTCTATGCGAGCATGTTCGTCTAGGGCGGGTGCATGGGGCGCGTGCGTATGTGCAGCGCCTCTTGCGACGAGGCGGCCGGCGGCGGTGAGGGCCCGCGCGGGGCATCCCTGCGCGCGGCTGCGGCACGTCCAATAGACGCGCGGGCCGCGCCGTTTCCGCGCCACAAACCCGAACCCGTCCACCAGCAGCGCCGGAGCGCCGCGCCGCGTCACCGTGTAACACACGTGCGCCTCGCCTGGCCCTGTCGCATCACCCACTAATCATATTTTCAATCAGAAATAAATTAAACGTCCGATTCCATTTGAAGTATTTATTATTTAATCGAAATCTTATACTACTTTCGTACTTACTAAATATTTGATCACAATGTTCTGACAACTTTAGACAAAATTGATAATAAGTGTCGATTATACGATACTAGATGACGATTTCATCAAAGAACCTAGAATCACATTCATTCATGCACTGGACAAATAACCATATCGAATATTTAAAACATGACTTATGTAAAATCAACATTTTTTTATTTAAAAAACTCATCGTAGATAAATTGCTTGATTTTTACTTCAATCACATGTCAAACTTATTTACTAAAATAGAATGTCGAAGAGGATTTAAAAAATATGGCAGTCAATGGAATTTAGGCATATAAAACTCACACACAAAATAATGCACAAATTAGCTAAATGTCATTCAGTGCCCGACTCTCTTCAACGCTGACTAACTTGTCAAACTGTTGGACAGGTAACGACTTCACCGAGTTCATACTTTCTAGCAATTTTTTGCATGTGGTTTTCGGCGTGATTATGTACAGGGTTGGTTATTCTTAAAACATTATTTTTGGAAGTAATCCTGGCCCGGCAGCGTTTTCCGTAATCCATACATCGCCAAAATGTCCTACCACTACGTACACTATCCGTCACAAAGATATATGGTTCGTAGATAAGTTGCAGGTGACCACTTTTCGTCTGGATAAAATGGAGATCATTCTTAATGTTGCTGTTTAATGCACCCATAACTGTAAACAATGCACGTTTAGTGAGTAACTAACTGGCCTCGACACTAATCACAATCAAGGAACTCCGGGGGCTGTGAATTTTTCAATTGCACCGTTAAATATGACTTCTGTGGAAACAGCACGGAGCACGGATTCTGAACGCTGAGCAACACGTTGTCTGTTTAGTGGTAATTGTTTAGTAATAATTATTATTTTAACCTACGTGTAGGTTCTATGCGTATAAGGCACCCACGATATCGTCAGGCGTTCAAGATTCGTGTCGTTCTATGATAGTTGGGTAGTGAATAAAACTTCAAATACACTTAAAGACGTTTCTTTAAATTTATTTAATGATATCAATAAGGAGGCGTACATTATTTTCTGAAGGGAAAATATGGTACTAAGTATATGAGTAGAGATATGCTAGAGTAGTCTTATTTACTTTTTAGAGAAATACAGTCCAAAACATAATGTATATATGAAAAATCCAAATTACAATTTCCTAAGGTTTTCCATTAGCATAAAATCTATAACAATACTAAATATCGAAAAACAATAATAATACGCAAATCGTTTCAATTTTAATAGAATAGTTATTAGTAAGGGAGTGTTACAGATGACATCCAACGATTTTTTATCATACAGTCATCATCATCAATTTTATCGCATACGAGCCAACTTCTATTGCCATAGAATATAATAATTAACGCCTTTCTCACTTTAAGACGTCATGTTACTACATCAATCAACATTAGATAGCTTAAGTAAGCCTATTTTAAAGGTAGCAATTTCAAAAAGTTGGTACTTCTAGCCAAACCAAATAAAGTAAAACTAACAATAAATTAGTCATAGCTTTCCGAACATTTTCATGTAGCTATATGTATATCCTGTACACCAATCTTAGATCGGTGTTTGCCGACGAAATGCTTGCTATGCAGATAAACATGATAAAAATATTGTCATTTAATCATAATTAAATCATGACATAATTAAATAAATTTAAATAGCAATGTCCCAATTCACATTAATCCTATTTTAATATTATTAAGTCATTATTTGTATAGTACGGAGTGTATTATACAAATTATTTAATGAAAAAAAAACAAATATTTAATTATTTCATATGATTATGACGATTAAATTAATCGCTAGACACTTACCTAGAAAGCTGCTAATTTGATATTTAACCATGTATCCTAAAGTTAACCTATCCATTAAAAAGTTTGAGAGAAATGTTTATAAACGACATACACTACTAAGCAGCTTCAACATGACCTAAAAAATGGTTATGCTATGATAATGCAAATTATTAGCGCCTATCCAAAGTAATAAATAATTATTGAATATTAATTAATAAGTAATTATTATTAGGTAAAATTCAATAAGGCTCAAGGTCACCCAAAGAGCAATGGAGAGGGCTATGCTCGGAGTATCCCTGCGGGATCGAATAAGAAATGTCGAAATACGCAGGCGAACCAAGTCACCGACGTAGCCCGAAGAATTTCAAAACTGAAGTGGCAGTGGCCGGGGCACAAAGCTCGTAGAACCGACGGCCGTTGGGGCAGAAAGGTTCTCGAGTGGCGATCACGAACCGGAAGACGCTGCGTGGGCAGGCCCCCTACAAGATGGACCGATGATCTTGTGCGGGTCGCTGGAAACTGCTGGATGCGAATAGCGCAAGACCGGCAATTGTGGAGATCTTTGGGGGATGCCTTTGTCCAGCAGTGGACGTCTTTCGGCTGATATGATGATGATGAAAATTCATTTTTGTATATGACTTCTTTGGGCATAACAATCTTACAAATTATTATAGTTATATTATATTGTTATAGTTGCTAAAATTAAATTTAGAAATTTGTGTATTATTTTAGAAACTGATGGATCAATTACTTACTTACATATTTTGAAGAAAATAAGAGGTATAATTTATGCCCCCACTGTCTCGCTCTCGATGCATAGGTATTTATAACATTGCTGTGTGACTAATGGTATAGAATATAGCCTCCCCATATCATTGATTTCTTCTCATTGATCCTATATTTTTTTGGGGATGCCTGACGTTGTTCAGATGACATGATATTACATGATTATAACAATAGTTTATTGTTATGTCTTGTTGCAGTTACGTTCCTAATGGGAATAATTAAACACTTAAAATAAATAGCTACCCGGAAGGGTAAAATCACGAAGTTTGGTGTATAATGGTGAGGGAATAGAAACTGCATCTTGTTTACTTGTCTTTGAGCTTACTTGCATTAATACTGGGTCTTATCGTCATAATTCCAGGAATATAATTTGGCGATAATTCTGAATTTAAATACGGTTAAACTTGCATACGTTGTTCTGTGAATAATCCTATAAAAAGTACAGGGCCAGGGCATTTATAATACCATATCAAATCAAATAGCAAATACCCAGGATAAACCTTCCATCTTCAGAAGACTAGAACATCCATAGTACCGTACTTTTATAGTGAGCTTACAATCAGTAGGAAGTAGGAATCTGAGAACCGGCGTCCAAAGAGGAGACAGCATGGTAGGGGATTCTGAGGTGACGCAGTAAGCTGCTTTGCCGCTTTAGGATGCCGCTGTGTCATTAGAAGCAGCTTTAGAAGGATCCCGTGCCGTGCCACCAGTAGGCCTAGGAATCCAAATTATTCGTATAGTCTAGCGTTAAATGAAATAAACCGACTTAGTGCTCACAGAAAAGCGTCGCCCACGCGTGGGAGACCTTTGAAGTGCAAAATGCACAATGTGTTTGAACCACAATCGCTTTTCTTTTGTTCTTCACAAGGTTATTATTGTATAACTTACTTCACCATACCATAATACTTCTGTTTGTTTGGTGGGTTACGCATAAAGTACTGGAGTGATTCTGATAAAACTTTTATACATATGTGCGCATATAAATACGTACGTTAGTTTATGCATAGCATCAAGCATAACTATTGAGCTACTTGTACAATAGCTACTTGTAATTCGAAAAATATGCTTAATATGTTCACTTCCTATATAAACATAACACAATTTATTAGGAAAACTGACGTTGATAGTAGAATTTATTGGATGAATTTAAGTCGATCTTAAAGTATCTAGTCATCTAAGTAGTAGCTATTATGGTGCACTAGTGGTCTCTTATCATGGGCGCACTCTCTTAAAACGGTGGGATGGCAATCTGTCTCTACCAAAGGCAGGAGTGCGGAATCACACTTTCCTCATAATATGCTGTTCAATATCTACCGTTCGACCAACGGGTACTGTTCTTACCACGAACAGATTCGAAAGTCTAGCAGTCTGCAATTACCGTGGGTAAAGTAATTCTGCCGAGGGTCAGAATATAAGATTCAGTGAATCGTTACATCGCAGAAGTACGAGCTATTCTTATCCATCGATGTCGATATTCCCTAATATGGTACATATTAGGGAATATCGACATCGACAAACATCCGTTTGTATAATCTTTCTTAGAATATTCTCTTATATTAAATATTATGTTCGTGTGATATTATTCAAAACTTCCTTCATAATAATTGTTATAAAATTCCACAGAGCCCAGCAGCCTTGGATCTGCAAGTCCGCGTGCGCAATTTAAATACGGCTTGAAACAGTTATTATAATACAAGCTGTCCCGTCAATCTACTATAGAGTAATTCAGGGTTCCGCTCAAAAACTCAAAAGAAAAACATCGGTCACGTTGATTATAAGTAATGAAGTTTATGAATTAATTGTCCAACTTGAAACAATCTTCTTTTTCAATAAAACTAGTTTTTAAAAGAGGATGCTTCGAGAAAGATTAATTCACGGTATTTTTAAAAATAATCCTCGCAAAATAGGAACTTTTTATCAATACGAAATATGAAATAATTCAACCAGTAACCTTATTTAAGAAATAAAACAAACCAAAGACAATATTATGCGATTTTTATAACTTCTTGGAGTCTCTCCACAAACACTTAAACTTTATGGTATGGTATTAAAGGTCAAATTGACTTTTAAGTACCTATTATTACGAATCGTTTGTAAGGGAGTATAGAAAAAGGTAGTATTTAAAAAAAATCACTCCGTAGGAACCACCCTCGTACTTCAATGTATATTCTAAAAAAATAATTAGCGAAATCGGTTCAGCGGCTCTCGAGATTTGCGCTTAGCAACACATTCGCGATTCATTCTTATACATGTAACTTTTTGGTTATTTGTGCCAATGCCAGTGCCTGAACTAGATATAGGTTATATTATAGACCAACTTAGTTTTTGTTAGTTATGTAATAGTAACAAAAATAAACAAAACTACATTAATTACGACGGCGACATCGATATTACCTATAGCTATTATTTTTAAGGTGTCCAATCCCTCAAGGAACTTGTTGTCATTCCCGTCTGTATGTCTGCACACATAAAGAAATTCCGCAGTGCTAGGTTCTTATTATAATCCGGGAACAACTTATTATTAGGGGACTCTATCCTGAAACGGAGGAACTTGTTTATTTACCGCGTACAGCCACGTAGTAACGATTATGAGTAGTAGAGAATGTAAGTTTTAATTAAATCTTTACATATTTAATAAAAATCGTAGGAAAGTCAAAACTGTACATTTAATGATTTTTAAAAAAAGGATACTTGGGGTGTGATCTACAATTGATATCGAAGCGAAAAATATAGAGTTTTAATTTTTGTCTGCTTGTCTGTATGTATTTCCGGGCTAAACTCAAAAAGTACTGCATGGATTTACTTCAAATTTTCCATGAATAATAAGAGGTCGGGTGAACATATAGGCTACATATTATCACGCTATCACCTACGGATTTTGTTTTGTTTTATGTAAAGCATTGTTACAAAATAAGTCGACATCGTTTTTCTGACACACCATTTTGAAGGTACTACTCGCCCTTACCATGTGACTGTTCTGTCTATAATTAGTGTAAACTACAGGATCGTAGAGAAGCCTATGATTTCTCAACATAGCGGTTGGAACTCGTAGCCCTACCTTCTCCACTAACTCAAGTTTTGATGAAACTTTATAGTAATACAGCTTATACATCCGAATAACACATAGGCTATAATTTATAAACTATTTAATTTTTCAAAATCAGGAAACGTCAGAGCACAGCTAGATATTGTACATTTCTAAATACATAATATAGATAAATCACACCCAGACGCAGAGCAAATAATCGTGCTCATCAATCAAAGATTTGTACTTGGTGAAACACACGACCTCTGGCCTAGCAGTCAGAGTTACTGACCAGTAGACCAACAGGTCAGTCAATTTCTTAACATTGTATATAATAACCATAATGCGTACGACTACTGCAGAGCTTATGATGCCACAAATGTCCGTTACAGGTGGTCTTTAAAAAAAACATATCTAACAAAATTCGCTTCAAAAATGCTGTAAAAATAATGCTCAGACCGCTAGCACATAAAGTCTGCATGTAGCGCGTTTAAGTACCTCCGGTTAATATGGAAATTTAGAATAGTCGGAACATCCTAAACTGTTAAGAACACGTATGCCACGCGATTTTTGTATTTGTATCACGAATTCACGACTTCGTTCATTGCTTTGATATATATCTAAAACTAGCTGTGCCCCGCGGTGTTACTCGCGTTAAATTTTATAAATTTTCTTTGCTATAAACCTCACGGAGCCCGAGACCTTTCCAACGAATGCAAAACCGTGGAAATCGGTTCGTGCGTTCTGGAGTTACAGCGTCAGGAAGGAAAACCCGACTTATTTTTATATAGTAGATTAGATATGGGGCGATCAAAAAGGATTATGTACTTTTTCAAGTTTATAAACGAAAATTAATTTTACAATTTTATAAAAACGTGTCAAACTACTAGAATTCAACTAAACATGGTATGAATAGTCTGCCTAATTATTTATTATGGAAAGTACTCTTTGTGTAACCCACCGTAGACAAACCAGAAGGGCAAAAAAGCGATGAGCGACGTATCATTGCAGCTAGAGTCGTTTAGGTAGACTAATCTCTTTCAGTTCGGTAAACAATGGTCCGAGTGACATGCGTAGGTCACAGGCCCTCACGGGTACAGGTATAACGCAGCGCTATTATTATGCTCATGCCACGGAACGCATAGACTACCTGAAGCAGAAAGCGTGGGCTACCCGCATTAGGTAGTACAAGGAACGGGCGGATAGGTTTCACCTAAATCGTCCTTTTCGAAGCGACCAAAGAAAATTGTGTCGAAGGTGGGAAGCAAGCACTAGTAGTGTGACTAATGGTTGTTTACCAAACACGGACGAAATTCACTTATTGTACACACCTGCAACCTTTGAGGGCTTTTAAAATTAACTACCTTGTGTGGAGAATGTGGCGTGGTTGGTAAATGCTTGCCTTTTACAACTCGTAGGTTCGATTTCCACCCAGGACAAATCTGTATGTGCATGAATATGTCTGGTGTCAGGAAAAACTCAGGAGTCTGGTTGTAATTATCTATATAAGTATGTATTTATTATGATTATGGTAATAAGTACAAGCTCTGCTTAGTTTTTGATCAGACGGTCATGTGTGAATTATATCCCAGGATATTATTATTATAACTAGGAAAGTCCTGAGCCGGACGGACTGCATAATTTCAGGTAAAAATCACTGTCAGCTTCATAGTCAGCAAAGCCCCCGTGCGCGCTTAGCTATTCAATTTCAAGGACCTAATGAAACTGGTTCCCTCTCGCTTTTTTAGAGAAATGGATCACTTTACTTCCCATAAAACTGGAAGAACCACGGATCCCAAAAAAAATCTTATTTAAAGTTTATATTTAATCTCCTTACATCCATTCGGACATCAAAATGAATGAATATTTGTATGCGTTTTAGATCCCACACAGAATGGATATAGGGTTGGTCCCGTAGTAGGAGCTGCCGTTTGCTAACAGATAAGTAGAGGTGCCAGGAGTGCCTCTACGGCGTAGATACTGTAAGAAAGTATATAGTTCAGGCCCCATACATCGTTAGGACGGGTGCAGGAACATATAATAGGTCTTTACCTATGAAATTGCCGTTTTGTATGAAAAAATTTAAACGAATTTTTTTCATGAATTTTTTTATTTGTATTAATCAAAGTAATCACCCATGCAATCAATGCATCTTTGCCATCGCAGTGGCAGTTTATTGATGCCCTTCTTAAAGAAATCAGCTGGACGGGAGGCAACAAATTCTTCAAAGGCATTTTGTACTGCCTCTCGGGTATTGAATTTTTTTCCCGCCAAGAAGTTATCCAAATTCTGGAAAAAGTAGTAGTCTGTAGGCGCAAGGTCTGGTGAGTAGGGCGGATGACGGAGAGCTTCCAACCCCAGTTCTTGCAACTTGGAGACCGTCTGCTGTGCAGTATGAGGTCGCGCGTTGTCGTGCAGGAGCAGCGGAGACGAGCGATTGACCAATGCTGGTTGGAGATGCGCCAGCTTCTCCATCATTGTGCTCAGTTCTTCACAGTACACATCTGCAGTAATGCTCACCCCGTTTGGTAAGAAGCTGTGATGAATCACACCGGCGCTAGACCACCAAACAGTGACCATCACTTTTCTAGGGGTAAGTTTTCGTTTAGGGCATTGTTTAGGTGCTGAACCAGGATCCAACCAACTTGCTGAGCGCTTGCGGTTATCAAACAGAATCCATTTTTCATCGCAGGTAACAATGCGGTTCAAAATTCCTTCATTTGTGTGTCTGTTGAGCAGTGCAAGGCACGTCTCGACGCGTACTTCGCGCTGGCGATCATTGAGTTCGTGGGGCACCCATTTGTCAAGCTTTTTTACCTTGCCAATTTGACGCAAATGGACCAATATTGTTTTGACGCTAACGTCGAAAGCTGCTGCTAATTCAGCCGTAGATTGTGTATCATCTGCTTCCACAACCGCCTTTAATTCGTCATTGTCGACCAAAGTCTTCGGACGACCGCGAGGTTCATTTTTCAGGTCGAAATTTCCAGAACGGAAGCGAGCAAACCAATAACAGGTGGTGCGTTGGTTTGTAGTGTTAGCTCCGTAAACGTCGTTGATGTTGCGTGCCGCTTGTGCCGCGTTGCTGCCACGACGGTACTCATATTCCATAAGTACTCGAATTTTTAACGTATCCATGATGACGAAAAAGATTGAAATGCGATGAAAATGTAACACTAATCAATAAAGAAATGACTACTTTTGGAAAAAAGAATCCATGTTTTTAAAATAAAATTAATTTGAAATTAGAATTCTTAGCCAAACAAAAATTATTTTGATTTGAAATGGCCAGTACTGCAGAACGGCAATTTCATAGGTAAAGACCTAATAGATCAACTTTATAAGAAAGTTTATGGAGCTCTAATGCATTGCCTTTCTTGGCCCGTGTATGGGACAGTGGCTCTATTATGATCTCCTGTATCTGGATGAACTCCAGTTATAGTTTTAGTAGTGATATTAGAATAGAGTTCGGTGTAGATAAATGTGCGGTTATACATGTATGAGATTGTAACCCACGGAAACAAGGGCGTCAAAGATTCCTCAATGTCAAAAAGTACATAACCGTGAGGTATGCAATCTGAGAGAATATTTCTTTCAGCTTGAGAGAGGTGCATTAGTTATAACATTGACTTACGCCCTCCTTGGCCGCTGGACATATTATCCTAGTAATATTATAAACGCGAAAGTTTGTAAGTATGGATGGATGTTTGTTACTGTCTCACGTAAATACTACAGAATGGATTTTAATAAAACTTTACAATAATATAGCTTATACATCAGAATAACACATAGGTTATAATTCATAAAGTTTAACGCGGGTAAAACCGCGGGGCACAGCTTGTATAGTATATAGTACACAACTGTGTGCGTGAACACAAATGCATTCTCGATCTACTGTCATGATGCGATAGAACGGACTTACGGAGTCGACCATTACATGATACGAGGCGTTCGAATAATTATAATTCCTATGATACTTATTAGTAAACACAACACGTTCGGCCGCGATTGGTGAAGTGACTGATACAGAGTTCAGTACTTCCCAGTAGTGTGCATCATGTACGTACTTCAACTTCCAGAAAGTATCTTTACCATGGAGTTTGTTAAAGACATCTGTATTTTGTCTGCAACTCTAATCAATAATAAAATGTTATAAAGTTTAAAGGACAAATCCTCTTTTTACGGAAGCGAGCAGAGTAAATAAAGCTTTTCTATAGTATACCTTTTTATTCTGTTCTCCTGTAAATTGAGGATTTGTGCTTTAAGCTTTATGACATTTATTTATTGATTCGAGTTGCAGACAAAATAGAGATGATTCTAACAAACTCCATGATAAAAATACTACTAGGTAGGTAGGAGACATTAGGTTAAGATTTTCTTATAACTAACATTTTATGTCCTGAAAAATGGTCTGAAATAAATGATTAATAATTTAAGGCGTTCGACATAAAAAGTTATTTTTTCAACCAGATAACTAATAAATATACTTATTTACACACATCAAAGTTAGCAGTAAGTACATTTTCGACTATAAAAAAATATCCAATTAATATTTAGCAAATCTAGTCCTTCAGACTGCCTTCTTACTTTAATACCTATGTGTAAGAGTACAATTTATCCCTATATTTTGTAAAACTTAAGAAAATTTGTGGGATGTCAATCTAACTTTATATCGTTATATAAAAGAACAAAAAAACTAATTAACTTTCTGTATACAATCTGAAAAATAATGCATCGATATAGAGCGACGACATCATTAAAAAGATACATATTTTGAGAACCTTCGGAATGTTACAAGCCACTGTGACTGTGGCTCTTGGCTCTACACAGAGCGTCATATGCCGCCTCACGATACGCTATAGTTTGGCCGGGCTGCTTGGCCGAATGACAGGGAGGACAATCTCGCATCACCACTCGCAGACTGTTAATGTTAATTTTACGTTAGTAGAACATTCTTACAATAAAAATAATAATAAAAAATTAAGTCCTAATTAGTTTTAATATTATGAAATTATAAGGCTCGACTAAGTAACCATCGTGCTGCCTCTGGTCTAGCATTAAATATGTCAAAATTATGCTCTTCGTAATATTTATTAAAGCTACTCATGTATCTCAGATACTAACAGTTAATCAACTTGTTATATTACACATCATACTAAAACAACACACTTAACTCCTATTTAACTCTATTCCCTCGGACAAGTGAAGAAAAGACTTGGTCTGTTTAATGCGCCGAACTAATCCTGCATTTGCTGACCGTTTCTACATATTTTAGGACCGTTTTTTAGTACAAACTACTTACTTTAATTACATTTAAATTAAAATGTCAATGTCTTGCTGAGGTATGAGGCCCCATATTCTTTGCAAGTGTTCGTAAAGTTGTTGCTCGGTCGTCAAATTTGGCGGGAAATCTCTCAAACCTTTTCGTTGTAACATGTCTCAGATATACTCGATAGAATTTTAGTCAGGCGACTATGCAGCCGACACCAGCCGCACCGTATGGGAAGGAACATTATCGTGCATGAATTTCCAGAAATTCCTGACTCATTTGAATCCTGAGTGAGACAATAACATGCTCTACTTCCTTCTCGTGGTATTTTTGTGTAGTCATGCTGCCTTAGACGCAAACGAGCTGGGATTGTCCGCCAAGACGAATTCCTGCCCACACCATGATTGTACCGCCGCGGTAGTGGATCTGATGAGAGTGCCGTAGCCGGCTCCGAAGCTGGATGAGACTCAAACTGGGATTTATCGGTGAACAGCACTAAAGACCATTTGTTCGTAATTCCATAATACTTTCTACCGAACCCACGAAAGCCGCCGTTAAATATAATTGATCCATATAAAAATCCCAGACTTAAAAGTTATAAATTATTCCACATAAAATCTTACAAAACTAATTAAAGTAAAAACCTCCCACTCAAAAGGCTCCAGACCAAGCATAATAATGATGCTAAAGAATGTATCTTTGACATATTCTCTGACAACCTTAATCAATTTAAGAAAAGAATTGTGTTATGCCAACTGGCATAAGAAATTTCCTGCTTATTTTATTATGATATTATAACATTTAATTTTTTTTGTGTTTAATGTATTTTTGTGATTACATATTTTTATCATTTGACAACTATTTAATGTTATATTACATGATTAGTAATTGCATTAATTATGTATTTTCAGTGTGTCATTTTGCCTTGTTTCAATTTCAATGTGTCTAGTGGTTCTCTTTTATATTTGGTTTTAAATGGTACAGGATAAGGCTTAATAGTTCCCACTTCATTTTTAACTCTATGGTGTTGTAATAAGCTTTAAAGCTAATTGATTATGAACATAATATGCTATGGCAGATCAAGGGTTGATTAATGTTCTGTGTAAATATTATTTATTTACACAATAAATTATTTTAATTGTCTTTAGGTATTCTAGAACTATTATTTTTAAGCAGGTATGTGTGTGTTCTTATAACTGTATGAGTGTTTGTAATGTTCAAAATCTTTAAATAAATAAAAATATTAGAAAATTCAAGATCAAAATTTTCTGATATATAAGACTATATTTTAAATGAACACCCAACCCATAGTAAATATGACAAGAAATTACCAAATCCAAATAACCAGGAAGATATTGCAAGATAAAGGCAGCTGCCTGTCATTTTCAATTTATGCTAGTCCACCCTAATGTTGTCTGGAATAAATCACTATCATGCAGTAAGACTGCCAATTGTACATTATTTTAAATATTAAGTTTTTTTTCTGTAAAATGTTTTTATATTTTGTGCATCTGTCTATCTAAGGCAAGTACTGCGGCGCCCGAGAATTCCATTAAGTTGCAAATATCACAACTGCTCAGAGCCGCATTCTTTGTTCAAGTTATGCCACTTTTACTATGAAACTAAATTACATCTTGTATTGTTATTGCCCAAGTGTAACATATGTGGATAACTAGTTTATAGTTCAAGTGTCAATAAATTTTATATATATTTATTTAATACAAATAAAAAAGACAATACTAGTAAAAAGAGCCTAATTTTTCTGCTGGGGACATTGGTCTTTTATAGAACTAAATCATTTATCAATATTTTAACATAAGCTTAACAAATGAAACTAATTTTCTTCCATCCCACACTCATTTTGTGCTACATAATCCCAAACACAATAAAAATATTAGGCTATGTAATATAACACTTGGTATGGTAAGTTATAGTCTAAACCTAATTTATTGAGTTTGTTTAATATTTTGCCCCATATAAGCTAGCAGAAACATTGAAAGACAATATATATGTTTTTACTAAATTCCTATACATGTTTTGATATGGGATGGATGTGGGATATGTGTGTGTATAAATCTTACCTTTTAACAAATACAACAAAGAGTACTTTTGAATTATAATTTACACAATATCACACTAATATTATAAAGGCGAAAGTTTGTGACTGTGTGTCTGTGTATGTTTGTTACTTCTTCATGTCTAAACGGTTGGAGCGATTTTAATAATATGTGGTATGGAGTTAGCTGACAACCTGGATTAACACATAGGCTATAATTTATAAAGTTTAACACTGGTAAAACCGCGGGGCACACCTAGTTTGTTATAAAATTAAGTTAAGCTGCTCAAAGTAAAATTTTCAACTCAAATTTAAGTACCCATTTCCACTGGTTTAGTATACACATGTCCAAAAGTGAGTGATTGCAACAAAAAATAACCCAATTGGCTATTTTATTTCAGCTGCGAAGATAAACAAGTGATGATAATGAATACCTAATCAAACCCAAATGACTTCTTAATAGAACCAATATAACTACTGTTGTTCAAAAGTTCCAATAACATAAGGAAAATATTTCATGGTCTTGATAACAGTTGATAGACCTACTGACCCTGCAACCTAAAGTTCCATAGTAGAGTTAATCAAATAACACAATACACAATCAAATTAAGATAATATAATATAGTGGTAGTCCTTGTAGATTTGGCTTGGAGGTGGTAAATATTAGGTCTTTACCTATGAAATTGCCGTTCTGCAGTACTGGCCATTTCAAATCAAAATAATTTTTGTTTGGCTAAGAATTCTAATTTCAAATTAATTTTATTTTAAAAACATGGATTCTTTTTTCCAAAAGTAGTCATTTCTTTATTGATTAGTGTTACATTTTCATCGCATTTCAATCTTTTTCGTCATCATGGATACGTTAAAAATTCGAGTAATTATGGAATATGAGTACCGTCGTGGCAGCAACGCGGCACAAGCGGCACGCAACATCAACGACGTTTACGGAGCTAACACTACAAACCAACGCACCACCTGTTATTGGTTTGCTCGCTTCCGTTCTGGAAATTTCGACCTGAAAAATGAACCTCGCGGTCGTCCGAAGACTTTGGTCGACAATGACGAATTAAAGGCGGTTGTGGAAGCTGATGATACACAATCTACGGCTGAATTAGCAGCAGCTTTCGACGTTAGCGTCAAAACAATATTGGTCCATTTGCGTCAAATTGGCAAGGTAAAAAAGCTTGACAAATGGGTGCCCCACGAACTCAATGATCGCCAGCGCGAAGTACGCGTCGAGACGTGCCTTGCACTGCTCAACAGACACACAAATGAAGGAATTTTGAACCGCATTGTTACCTGCGATGAAAAATGGATTCTGTTTGATAACCGCAAGCGCTCAGCAAGTTGGTTGGATCCTGGTTCAGCACCTAAACAATGCCCTAAACGAAAACTTACCCCTAGAAAAGTGATGGTCACTGTTTGGTGGTCTAGCGCCGGTGTGATTCATCACAGCTTCTTACCAAACGGGGTGAGCATTACTGCAGATGTGTACTGTGAAGAACTGAGCACAATGATGGAGAAGCTGGCGCATCTCCAACCAGCATTGGTCAATCGCTCGTCTCCGCTGCTCCTGCACGACAACGCGCGACCTCATACTGCACAGCAGACGGTCTCCAAGTTGCAAGAACTGGGGTTGGAAGCTCTCCGTCATCCGCCCTACTCACCAGACCTTGCGCCTACAGACTACTACTTTTTCCAGAATTTGGATAACTTCTTGGCGGGAAAAAAATTCAATACCCGAGAGGCAGTACAAAATGCCTTTGAAGAATTTGTTGCCTCCCGTCCAGCTGATTTCTTTAAGAAGGGCATCAATAAACTGCCACTGCGATGGCAAAGATGCATTGATTGCATGGGTGATTACTTCGATTAATACAAATAAAAAAATTCATGAAAAAAATTCGTTTAAATTTTTTCATACAAAACGGCAATTTCATAGGTAAAGACCTATTATAACTGTTTGTGTTAATAGAAAGATAATAATAATTGGGCCTTTTTTTATACCTGATATTTTGCGTTTTTAACCCTTAACCTAAAATATATTGAACCGGTGAAAGATCCATTAGACCTTAAAAACTACTCTTACAATGAATTATGATCAAAGTCATAAATTTACCAATTAATATTAGAAACCAAAGAGATCAGCAACAATTTAAAAAGGATGTCCAGGAATATTTTGGTGACCAAAACTTTTAATTGATTATAATAACTTCAAATATATATAAATATAATTGCCTTGAAAAGAGTCCGCAAACAATTGTTGCCGAACCAACCCAACCCCCCACCAATATGAGCTCTGGGGAACTTACTTACACTCTAACATTAATAATTTAATGTTGTGTTTACATTAAATTATTAATGTTATTATTAAGAAATGTCTTCTGTAAGGTGGAGGTACTTCCCAGTTGGGCTGCTCTTTAAGCGAATAAACACTGTGCCCTATCTCTACTTATTCAATATAACTTAATATACCTGATATTAGTACATACATATTATTTTATGATAGACTTTAATTACAATGGCAGTAGCACATCACATAACATGGTTAGTTTCTAATAGTTTCTATGAATGTATTTCCATGCTAACAATGCCCAAAAAGAGCAGTTGTCATAGGATTCATAGAAGTCTTTATTAATCTGTATATTTTTGGATCAGGATACTTTATTTAACATGTTTTAGCTGTTTATGAACAACCCTATAAATACAGGATGTTAATTACCAAATACCCATCTAAATAACACTATTACACATTAGCACACTCACTTTGCTAGTTCAACTCATGCATTGTATGGTTACATTTTTAACTTAACCCAACCTACTTTTCTAGCAGAGATATACATTTGATATTAAAATTATTTAAATGATGAATAAAAATTGATGGGTAATAAATTCTGTGTTATGCATTTAATTTAATATCTGTAGACAAGTAAATTTTTCTAGTAAATTTTGAATGCTGCAATATTCATGACCTCATGATACTTTATCATAATCATAATAATTTATTTGCAATAAGTGTTGGTACAAAGCAGATCTTAAGTATAATAGGGTCCTTAACACTTAGCCATACATGGTCATGCAAATATTATTATACAATAATGTCAATTAATATTTTATAACAATTCCTAAATATACATATAGCAGCATAAGATTCAAATAAAAATGTACAAATAACTATAAGGTGCTTACTAAATGTCATGAATCCAATAATAAATGATGAAACACACAATGATAATGTCAACATAAACATAATTCGATGTTATTATGTTTATGTTGACATTATCATTGTGTGTTTCATCATTTATTATTGGATTCATGACATTTAGTAAGCACCTTATAGTTATTTGTACATTTTTTGTATATAAAATTAAAATAATTAATATGTCACAAAGTTAAAAAATAAATACAATAATTTGCAATAAAATTATAATTAAACATAGGATTCTTATGCATTGGGTTTCAAATATTCAGACACAGAATAAAAACATTTTTCTATTAGCCATGATTTTAGCTTCTTGCAAAATATTGTTGTATTTTGTAAGTCCGTTATATCTTTAGGCAACTTATTGTAGATATATCCACACATGCAATAGCAGTTCTTTTTATATAGGGTAGTTCTTGGTATATTAGGTAGGACTATTCTGTCAGGATTTCTAGTATTACGTGGAAATTTATCTTTCACTCTAATGAATAGGTCAGGGTGTTGACAAGTAAATTTGGCACACTCAAAAATATACATACTAGGTAGGATCAATAATTTAAGGTTAAGAAATAATTGTTTACAAGACTCCCATGTCTGGAAATGTGTGGAATATCACAAATTGCTCTTATACATTTCTTTTGCGCCAAAAACGCTTTATGTACTTCTGTTGACTTGCCCCACAATATAAGTCCGTATTGTAAGGTAGATGCAATATATCCGTAATAAGCAGACAAAACCGTGCTCTGAGATGATGTTTTTCGCAATGTATATAATACGTAAATAAATTTGTTCAGCTTAGAGAAAACTGGTCAACTTGCAACTTCCAAGAAAAATTGCTATCTAGTAGTATGCCTAGAAAGGTTGTGTCCTCAGCCTCTGATACATTTTGTCCATTGTAAGAAATGTTTAGTTTATTTTTTTGGTAGCGGTATGTGCAAAATTGAATTATATTAGTTTTAGTAATGTTCACATTTAAATTATTTAGAGTCATCCATTTAATTATCGAAAGAATTGTATTATTTATGTCAATCAAATAGTTATTTATGTCAATAGTTCTTGGAGATGTCATAATGATAGGAACGTCATCGGCGAATAGAGTACATTGGTTTTTTGTCACTTCGGGAAGAACATTAATATAAAGTAGAAATAGGAGAGGTCCCAATATACTGCCTTGCGGTACTCCCGCGGTATTTAATTTTAACGTTGATCGTATACCTTCTAACTCTTTGTTTTCACTGAGATGTAATATCTCTACACACTGTTTTCAGTCTAAAAGATATGATTCTAGCCATTTTAAGATCTGTCCACGAAAACCATAGTGTTCTAGTTTGTTCAATAATAGGTTATGTGAGACAAAATCAAATGCCTTTGACATGTCAAAAAAGATGACAGATACTCTATTTTTATTATCTAATTCATCTATAACCTTTTTTACCATATTAAAGAATGCTAGAGTAGTGGATTTATTGTGTTGAAAGCCATACTGTTCAGTCTTGAGTATTTTATGTTTATCAATAAATGATATCATGTGTTTCAACATAGCTTTTTCAAAAACCTTGGAAAGTACTGGTATTAGACTTATTGGTCTATAATTACTTATTTCAGCCCTGTCACCTTTTTTGTGCAGAGGTTTTACAATTGTTAGTTTCAATTGATCTGAGGTATCTATCTATATAAACATTCATTAATCTAACATCCAGTAGATTAGTTATTGAATTTATTAAAAACATTTTGCTAAACACAATTTTTCTTAGGTGTGAATGATTATGGAACATCAGATTCGGGTTGGTGATGCCAGATCAAGTTTATTCAGGTCAAATAGACATCAAGGTGCAGGCAAGTGATGTACTAAACCGTGCATACTGGGCGCTAGACCATCCAAATATAATAATTTTATTGTTTGCATATATTTTTATGTCTAGAAGCCTGGAAAACCACTATCCAATCAAAGATCATAGTAAAAAATTCTAAATGGAATGTCTTTTAAATAAATTTAATGGAGGAATGCACCATTATCGGGACATTTCCTATTTGTTTTAAAAAAATCATTCACCTACTTATATAATAAGGCTGAAACCTGTTTGGATTCTTTTTTGTGTAATATTGCAACTCTAACTCTTTTAACTTTATTTATTTCTTTAACACCATATAATTAACATGACAGGTTTACACCCAATGCATTAATTTTTCTTAGGAAGCTTTGGAGTAATCCATAAGGAGAGCTACAAATGGAAGCTAGGAATTACTAATCAATATATTGGGTAAAACATTGATTATCGGCTTTAATGTGTAGCTAATGCTTACATAAGCATTAATAATAATAATGTCCTCGTAGCCGAGATCCGGCCACGGCGGCCAGTCTTAAAGGAGACTAGCCATCTGCGCAGGACATATTATAGTGCTCAAGTGTGTGCGCAAACACAGGAGCACTTTCTATTCCATCACTCTCGATGGGACAAATAGCGACACGACCGGAAAGAGGTCAGGTACAGGACCGACGGCTTTACGTGCTCTCCGAGGCACGGGGGTATAATACCGCCAACTCCCAGACTTCGGGCTGATATTAAGATTATTTCGTTTTACAGAAAAATCTCAAAATCACTTTCGGCCCGACCCAGGATTTGAACCCAGGACGTCGTTATCTGTGGTTGAACCCGCTACCGCTAGACCAACGAGGCAGTAATAAAATAAGCATTAGCTACACATTAAAGCCAATAATTAATGTTGCAAAACCAATCAAACCCACAGCAGACCAGTACCCAGAACCCTCCATCATTCAAAACTTGTTTACTTTTTATGAGTTTCTATTAGCCTATCAGTAGCATCACAGCCTGGTCATATTTTTCTTGTGAGACTGTATACAACTAATTTAATATGATATCCTGGGGGTTATTTCACACACAGCCATCTAATATCAGATATACTACATATACTACTTTTCTTTTGTAAATACATACTAATATAGATAATAGACCAGACTCAGTACAAACAGACATCTTCATCCACACAAATATCTGTCCTGGGTGGGAATCAAACCCACAACTTGTGGCATGAAAGGCAAGTATTTAACAACCATGCCAACCAGCTACCAACTTAACATGCTTATAAAACTCTCAAAAGAATTATAAATGTATGATTTTTTCAATATTTTATTAAGGCATTCAGTAGTAAATTAAAACTATTGAATATTTATGCACTATCTACTCCATGATAGGCACTTTCATTCTACTAAGATAAAGTAATAGATTCCACAGTGAAAATTGACTTACATTTACAAGAACATTGCTAGATATAAGTTCTATTACAAACAATAAAACTACAAATGTAATTGAAATATGTATGCTTTCACAAATGTAACAAATGGGAGTGAAAATAAATTGTTGTTTCTCTACCTTTTGAATAGATTTAAATTTGCTAACAATTGTTCATCTTATTTTTATAGCAGCTATTAAGTATATTTTTACATCTATTACCTAGATCATAATAGCATATATTTTTTTAATACTGTTAATAAATAAAAAATAATAGACCCACTAATATTGATCTCGCAACCATTATGTGAAAAATTTAACTTAGAGGATATAAAATTGAGGACTAAACATTGAACAATCAATTTATAGGTTATGTTTACAAGCTGCCAAGTAGTGCGTGGTAAATCTGTTTAGTCAATTACTCCATATGCCAAATACGACATATTTACTATTTATATCGATATCCCAAACTATTTTCATAAATTTCATAGAATTTTGATAAGAACGCAATACCTGATACTCTAGTTGACAACCTGCGTTCATTTGGCTGTCGTGTTGCTTTCGCTGGATTTCAGACATAATTAGAAAATTGTACGTACCACATGAATATTCAGCACACACAACACATACTTTAACTTATATTCACGACACGTTATCACTATTTGAGCACGAAACATTTTGAAACATCACGTAAACACCTCCAAATATGATCCGATAACATGTTTCTAAAGTACAAAAATATCCAATCCAAAATGATAACACTGCATTCCTGTGGTGATTGTCCTTCACATAAACACTTATATAATTATTATAACACTCTACAAACTTTTAATATTTCCCAAAATAGTAAACAATCCTCGAGTGACACAATTGCAACCATAGATCGCACGGCGTTAAGACGGACGACCACAAATAACGGAATCATGCTCCGTTTCATGCAGAAAGTCTAAGCGATAAAAAGTAACAACGGTTACTCTATGACATATGTATGATATATTTGATAATAACAAAAGCAATAAATATTCACATATTTCTCATTAATTTATTTATAGAAAATCGAAAATAAACTTTCTTTATTTACGAGGCAATTAAAATCAATGTGTTACTACTTAAATATAATAAACTTTGATTCGTATTGTAGCTTATAGCATTGATAAAATTCGCTTGGATAATCCTTGTATAAATTAAATCTACATATAAATATAACTTTAACATTACCACAAATTTAAGAAAACCAGTATTGTTCCTTTTTAGGAGTTTTAAGTCTATCAAAAATGTAACGTGTCAGTAAAGAGGAACGTTACTAATTTTATTCATCTACATTTGGGTGATGATACATAATAGCTCTTCTACATGTTCGCCCGTGTAGGCCATCATAAACTATCGCAAACGTGTAAAGATTATTATAATCGTCTTGTCATGATTCTCACCGATAGTGAACAGTCAGACTTAATGTTACAGTTTGTACAGAAACTAACTTCTTTATTTTATTTATTTATATTATCACTACTTCTATATGCACATAGAATATTGTACAAAGGTGGACTTGGTCAAAACAATTTTACTTTTAAAAAAAGCGTTTTATTTTCAGTAAGTATCATGCCAAAAGTCGCTTCTTAACATTTTAATAGGTAGCGCATTCCATATAATTGGTTTGCGACTTGAAAATACATTGCATTGAACATATGATAATTAGTTACAAGGACAAGAGAGATAGTCCAGTAAATAATACAAAATATACGAGCGTCGTTGTTTTCAACAATAAAGGAAAGATGTACCTTGCGCTGAGACCTGCCTGTCGAACTGATATGTGACCGCGCAGTACCAATATGATTCTATTTCTATGTGTGTTACATTTGGGTAATTTGCCGTAACACACCATATTACATTAAATTAATGAGATTTACTCTCATTAATTTAATGTAATATGGTACAAAGAAACGGTAGCTATATTATGCGAAGGTTGCATAAAATACTCTTAAATAAATTAAATTTTATGAAAAATGTAGTTTAGGTATAATGTTATGAATAAATTATATAAAATTTAATAAAAAAGATAAATAACATTTTCAATAATTCACACCAATGGAAGCTATTTTATGCTAAGGATGAATCTATTATGTTATCTATCTGGGGCGTTTGATTTGGTTGGAATCCAGATCAACAATGTACCATGGGCCGGATCATTGTCACGTTCATACAGGTTGGAATGAGACAGGTAGGGGTTGAGCGCGCCAATGCTCTTCAACCTATATATGAACGAGCTAATAGGTAAACTCAGCAGCGCTAGAGTCGATTGTTACATTGTTATTGTCTGCGTTAGCAATATCTGGTACGCTGACAACCTACTTTTAATCCATGTATCGCCTTGTAGTCTCAGGAAATTAATAGTACAGTGTGAAGGGTACACCAAAATGCATGACATGACGAACAATAGCAAAAAGTCAGTGATCATCGTAAACAGTAGATAAAGTACCATCTTTAATACGTAACAACGCGCATTTACAGATAGTCCGTCAATTTAAATATCATGGTCATATAATATGGCATATGATCATGACATGACCGGACAAACCGCCGATTACACCACGGGCGAACATGTAGAGGAGCCTTCAGGTTTATCATTTAGTTAGCTCAACTTTTTCTTCTAACCTAAGCCCAAAATGAATATTTTTATTATCTGTCCTTAAGTGCTTAGATTGCAATTTTATAAGTTTTTACAGCCAGGCTTGTTTACAATATAGCTATCGTTATACAAATATTTGATGTCGTAACTTTATCATGGTATATTTTTTAAAATTATTACTATATCGAAGTATCTATTTAATCATATCTTAGCATAGGTAACTACAATGAAGATTGCATAAGTGATAATTAAAAAACTGTTTCAGTCAAATCCATAGCCTTGACTTTGATTATTTTTGGAAGCAGGATATGCTAATATTTTAAAGAGGTAACGTTTGTGAGTATGTGAGGTTGTGAGTTTGTGACGTTGTATGGGGTAATCTCTGGATCTACTGAATAATCAAAATGATTTCACCAATAGAAAGCTACGTTATTGTTGAGTGTCAAAGGCTATGGAAAATTTCAAAATTTATCCCGACCTTTTAACCCGAAGTATTAAGTGGGACAAACGGGCAGGGTCAAAAATATTTTTAACGCGGAACGAACTCCGCGGGCACCACTAGTGTTTAATAAAAGGAATTATTGCATTGTAATTTTAGTAATTTACTCAGTTTTAGGATCCGGTTGTGGAACCCGTCGCAACCATTTTATTCCAAAAACGATTAAAGTATGTACCTACTAAGTAGTTCTGAACCAGGCTTACACAACGGTAGTTGTTTGTTAACTTCACATTTCCGAATCTTCCGAATTTATAAACCTTTTTAGCGGCAGATCAGCATTATAAAGGTTGTTTTACAATTTGCTAAAGTTTGACATCAAAAGTTTTTGGAAATTCTATTCCTATTTTGAAATAATTATGAAAAGGAACCTTTAGCATACATTGCTATTCTGTTACCTAAACTCGAAAACTAGGTACTTACTTACCTACTGTAAAAGCGGTGGCGTGACACGATGCGTTGCGACACGATGCGATCAAATGTACCATCGAAGAAAAGACCCGTCGAGGAAGAGATCCTTCGAGGTAGTGATCTTTCGAGCTAACGAACCATCGGTGAAGTGTACCGTCGAGCTAGAGACATCGAGGTAAAGTCATTCGAACTAGAGTATCAAACTCTCTTGTCATACCTCCTCAGTTTCAAGTTTGCTGAGAACAGTGTTGGGAAACTCAGAAACACGCGCGACGCCGAAAATGTGTGTGTTAAATTTCGCGGTCATCTGGTATACAAGGCCAAGACCTCCAAAAAGATGGATGTTCTATTACTTCACTAGGGCTCATTGCCTCCAAATATATAAGGCGTAAATACGGCCAGATATGAAATTCTGCTGCCATCTCTGGGCCGGGCGCATTCAACGTAACGCAGCTCGTATCGTCGTTAGCAACGAGGGTCGCCCGTTTGGCTTGATCCACTTGCCCTACGGAGCAACGTGGCGTCCTCACGATAAATGCGTTAAAGGACACCTTTAACGTTACCGTCAGGATGGCTGGACCAAACGAGATGATTGTGAGACCATGTCCACTGTTTACTACCTATTTGCAACTATTTACTACCAATATTTCATGGGGAATGTTCTGAAGAATTATTCGAACTTATAACCTGCCGCCATTAACCAGTCCCTCTCGCCAGAAATGTAAATTGCGTCCATATCACCTGAATAAATGGTCGAGCGAAGCGTTCCTATTCGTTCTCAAACGCCGGCAACATACTTGCAAGTACGTCGCCATTCTGCCATTCATATTATATAACTATATAAACATATATATACTATATATATACACACATATATACTATATATATACACATATATAAAATATCTATATATGTTTATAAAATAAAATCAATTACGAATATTGGTAAAGATATCAGTGAAATGATGTATTATTATGATGTAATTACTCGTACATTTAGGTGCTTCATACGAATACATATTTCACGGCAGCCTATCAATATTAAACCTTTAGCGCCATCTAGTGTTGAGTCAACTTATACTGTTTTATTTCAATTTTTACACGAATTGTCCTTCTAGAGATATATTTTTAATTTTATTTATTATCTATTTATAATTTTAATGTTTATTAAACCTTAAATTTCATGTAGGCAACAGAATGTGTTTCTATCTAGCGGGGCCCCCTTAGCTAGAGCGATGAAAGTGATGAGAGCGGTTAGCTTGTTCAATGTACCTACCAAATATAATGAAGTGGTCCAATGTACCTCCGTTGTATTCACAGACAGAATGACCTCTGAAGTCGATTTCCATTCCATTCGATTCAAGCGGGGCCCTCCGTCGTTACCAGGCCGATATACTTAAAATTAATGGTGTCAGTCGAAACATGGCCCAATGTACCTTCCTAGTCAAGTATTTGTTCTTAAAAAATGTTTGATGGTATAACAGAAATTAAGTTTCAAAGTCTTGTCTAACCAGCGGGGCCCTTTGTTATTTGAATTGACACGTGCGGAAAATGCAGACCATTCTTGTTTTCCCAATGTACCTAGTTATGCACTATTTTACCGATATTTTCGCGGTTATATAGTACCTACACATCTGTTGCCTACCACGTAGGTATTCTCACTAAATTATTATATAGTTGATATGGCCCTTGGCTAAATATATTGCAGTTATTTGGTACCTTCTGTGTACTTTTTACGTACCTCTCCTGAAAATCTGTGTACCTACGCCCGTACAGTGATATTTGAAATATTAGGTACACCCGCTATCCTGATGTCAGAACCGCGGGTGTTCTGATGAACAGTGTGTGTACCAAGTTACATATATTGATTAAGTACATTTGGTACCTCTTGTGTACCTCATGAAACAAGTATTAAACAAATAAAATACGGTATGCTTCTTGAGAAATTTAATAAATCATTTTTCACTTTTACCTTCTTCTACCTTCAATCAGAGCACTGAAACAACTTCTTCAGATTTGTGAGGGTTATGCGGGGGCTCAGGGACTCAGGTATAATGCCAAAAAGAGTGAACTGTTAGTGTTTAAGGCGGGCATCAAATGTTACCCTAAAGTGCCACTAGTAACAATTGCAAACACTCCACTAAGACGAGTGACACAGGTCAAATACTTGGGTCGCTGGGTCACCGATGACCTTAATGATAACCAAGACCTATTCTCTCTCTATAGAGAGAACGCAGAGCTCTGGCTGTCCGAAGCAATATGTTGATCCGCAGGTTTGGAAAATGCACAAGACATGTAAAAATTTCTCTTTTTAGGGCTTATTGCCAAACTTTTTACACCTGCAATCTGTGGAGCAGATATACGCAGCGGGCATTCAGTGCATTGCGTGTGCAGTACAACAATGCGTCCAGGATGCTGATGGGGCTGCCACGTTTTTGTAGTGCTTCGGCGATGTTTGCGGAGGCGTCGGTCGTTGGTTTTGCTGCCATCATCCGCAAGCGTAGCGCTTCAATATTGCACAGAATGCGTGTCAGCTCCCACAGCATTCTGAGCGTATTATGTGATAGGTGGGATTTCCCAATGTTAAAGCACTGGATTCAGCTACATACCAGGGTATTGTGATACCCAGTTGTGTGGTTGTTATTCAGTGCATTGTTTGTTACTATATTATAAGATTACTAACATTAGGTTAAGAACTTTGTACTAACAATATATGGAGAATGTTTTATCCGAAATAAACGATTATTATTATTATTTTACATCGTTACTATTTTATAAAAAAAAACCGTAGTAATCGAACCCAGAACCTTCCCATTAAGCATATACTATTATTCCCTTACCGGGAATCGAACCCAGAACCTTCACATTCAGCATATACCTACTATTATTTCCTTACCGGGAATGCGTCACGATTGCTCCGCCACGTTATCCAAACAGTAAAAGGGAAACCCCGCTAAATTTTGTCGAAATTAGTAAAGATCGAAGGAAACAAACCAAAAGTTTGAAAGATTTCTCTAGGGTCTTCGGTTATGGAGGACTTAATCATTTTTATTTTGCTATCAGTGGCATGAGTAAAATTAAGGTAGTGGTTGCTGTCACAATGTCGCATGAAATCTTAAGTTTTGAAGAAATAATCGAAATTAAAGAAACATCAAGTGCACGATTGCGGGGCCATTACTTCCAAGGTGAATATTCGACAATTGTTGACAAATGAAATGTTCAATTAACAAAAAGAATTAGATCTCTATCCCAAGTAGTTGCCGAGATCTCCATGGCCGCGCAATCCTCCACGTTACGTTCGCGCGGCCAACTTAAAACCCCTGTGACTTCTTTATTTCACGAAATATTCACCTTAGTTATGGCTGTGCAATCGTGCACTTGATGTTCCTTTAATTTCGATAATTTCTTCAAAACTTAAGATTTCATGCGTCTTTGTGATGTGTTTCTATCTAGCGGGGCCGTGTCCCTTCGTCCAGCATACTCACCATGGAATCCTGATATTTCATGAATGTCAAAAAACTGTTCTGAAATAGTGCTAAATAGTGCCCAAAGGAAAAAAATAGTGCTCTTGTACTTGCGAAGTTATAGCCATAGTTCGATGAGTATGCTGGACGAAGGTTTCGCCCAGCATACTCACCTCCGTCCGGAGAATCTGTATACGCTTCAAACATAATTCATACTTCAAAAAATAGTTCCCAAATAGTGCCAAACGGTGCCCAAAAAGAAAAAACAGTGCTCGAATAACTTCGGAGTTATAGGCTTCGTTCAGTGAGTATGCTGGGCGTAGGTTCTACGCCCAGCATACTCACCTCAGTGCGCGAATATCGAACGAGCTATAGGTATAATTTACGTCTCAAAAAATTGTGCTTGAAATAGTGCCCAATATCAGTCCAATTTTTGCTTGACTTTTGACTTAGAAAACCATTAAATTTTAATGTAAACTTCTACATACTAACGTAAAATGGGGTACAGTCGTCGACACATGTTTTTGGACAAAAATATTAAACTTTCTAATTGTAGACTTCATGTTATTGGAAATAATTATGGTATTTTCACACATGTCAAAAACTTTCGATTAAATGCATTATTATATATTTTATAAATAATAATAAATGAATGAAACTTTAAGCGTAAATGAAGTCTATTACTTCATTGCATTGTGTGTTTGTCTGAATAAAAACAGTCATTTGCAGCCAATAAAATTAATATCTTGAAAAATTGTAAAAAGGAAATTATACAGTTTCTTTTTGTATATATGTTGCAGGCAAAACTTATAACCAGTCAAAACTAGTACTGTGACATAGTTATACAAATTTTTAAAACTCTTTCCAATAGTTTCATCAATGAAAGGTTTAGCAATAAAAAACATTTTTAATTACTTACGTTATTTATTACTATTTAAAGGGCCAAAGTAATCAGAATTCTAGTTAACTAGTTCACAGCTTTTGTTAACATTCATAATATAATCAATGTAAATAGAAAAAATTGTAGTTTTAATATGAGTGGTAAAAACATTTATTTCAGTAATTAAATTAAATAAAATGAAATTATAAGCTAAAACTAGATAAACTATGATACACTATTTACCCTAAAAGGCGTCCAATAATCCCTCCGCATCGCTTATGGGAAAAGTGCCCAGAAGGCTGGCCGCATTGCCACGCTGGATGGCAATGCTGATCCTCTGACCCAAGAAGAGACCAGCCCTCTGATCATGGGAAGCGTCGATCAAACGTTTAGCTATTTCCCGAAACATTAGATGTGCGCTTGGGCCCCATGGTCCTAAGGTTTCTACCCCAAACGGCTCAAAAACAAAATTTGCTGCCAAATTTGTGTATTTGCGCCGTTTAAGGGTTTCCGCCAAAGCAGCAGCAGCGCCTGCAGAACCCGACGTATGGGGAAGATGGGAGGGCGCAAGGGTGTCGACGCATGTTGCGTCCCACACCAGGGGCCTACCCATCTTCCACGGAACCAATGACATACCATCGGGTCTCTTTCCATCATCACGTGCCAAGCCGCTCGGTTCTAGAACCGCTGGGACGTCAACGCTGGAAAGAGCCCGACGGATTATGTCATTGATGCTACTGTGGCGTGAGATTCTGCCCGCGCTACGGCAACATGACAGACCATGGCGTCCAAGGTGATCGACCGCTTCCCCACACCTACAACGATGCGGAGCAACGCATGAGACACCCAGACGGAGGCCGGCAGCGACGCGAAAAGTACCGTTGTCCAGCATAGTACCTATGTTGGGCGACGGTAACGCCTGTAACCATAAACCCGACTCCCATTCTCCCACAGCCAGTAGACGGGCGCGTTCCGCGAGGTTCGTGCATGTATTTATGAGATTATTACGCACTAACTCGCAAAGCGGCTGGTCCCACTGTTTCTGGGAGGACGGGTTCGTGGGTAGGTCTGAACTTGAACAGGTCATTTTCCAAACGTTTATGGCATCAGTCGAACACCTTACCTCTGAACTAACCTGAGTAGGTGAAAGAATTTTACCGATTAGTTCCTTGGTAGAGTGGACTGAGGACAGAAACGCTGGTAAGCTAACCTTAGTAATTTTGCGGATGCCAAGGCCGCCCATGCGCACAGGAAGAGTAGCTTGCGCCCAGGCACGGTCATCCAGGTCTAAATTTAAAATTGAGCATAGGGTGTCACGTAAAATTTGGTCAACTTTTCCAAGGAGGACCGAATGTTTCCATAATTGACAAGAACGTATGACGTATGTAAATTTGGGAACAAAACAGCAGTACCGAATCAATGTGTATGATGAATGTGAGTTTAGTTTAGAAAATCGTTCTGAAATATCAATGAAATTTTGAATTTTTTCGTCTATGAATGGTGAGAACCCCTCTTCCAGGATGGGAGACCCCAGGAGGCGTAACGAGTTTTTATTTAGGATTTTGATATCTGGGGCTATATAATTAAATTTAGAAGTTATAGTGTTTTTATTGACTTCGTTTGTTATAAAAAGTTCGCATTTGGATGGGTTAAGATCGAGGCCAATTGATTTTAATGATTCTTTTAAGAAAATTAGGTCATTCAGGACAGTTACAGCATCACCTCCTAGGGTCCCATCATCTAAATACCATGCGTTAAATTTTGAATTTAGCTGCCGAATTATTGGGTGTATGGCAAGACTAAAAATGACCGGTCCGAGAGGGTCACCTTGTTGGCATCCGACGGCTGAATCTAAAGTGTGTCCTTTGTATAATAATTTTGTGGGATAACGGTAACATTGCCAAATAAAATGATAAATTTCGGGGGTTTCTTTTTGCACCTCGGCCAACAAGGTATCCCTATTTACAGAGTTAAAGGCGTTCTTCAGGTCAACCTTAAGGATGACCTCACCTTTACCACCACATAAATAAGTGGAAAGTGCGTGTATGGCAGCCTCACAGCCCCCCTTGGAGCCAAATCCGAGCTGCAGGGGCTGGAAAACGGATGAAAGCTTTCCATGTACGTGTTTGCAACATAATTTGGCTGCCATACGACGGAAAACGCATCCAACAGCAATGGGGCGGATGCCACCATCGCGTTTGTAAAGGGCACAGAGGTTCGCCCCGTACAAAACATCAATAATGGATCCGCAAACATTGCCGCTAAGCATTAAGTTAATCAGGGCCGTAAGTTCCTGCAAAAGTGATTCGCCAGCGACCCCCATGGATGGATTAATCAGGTCTTGGAGATGCTGAGGGGTCAAACCATCAAGGCCGCCCGCGGAACCAGTCCGGAAGGAAGATACGGCCACTGACACTTCCCGGGCAGTTACAGATAAAGCTGTTTCACTAACGGGTGGTGCTGGAAAGCTGAGGCCATCTGCTGGCACCGGATGCTTGCACTGCAGCGCTCCAAGTGTGTCCGGCGTGCAAGGGGCCACTACATCACTGCTAAAAAGAAGCCTGGCGGCGCCCCCGATGTCACCTTCGCCTAATTTGGTTTGAACATAATTATATAAGGTTTTTGAGTTGTTATACCGTATTCTAAAGTTATCAACAGCAAAATTTGCTTGTTGATCGGTGTCGTAGTGGGTACAATTATTTTTAATTTCGGTTGTTAAATTATTTTGAGGATTATTTGATTTTTTTGCGTGCAAAACTGTATAGGCAAAGGTGAGCAAATTCCTCCAGCTGTGTTCATTGTTGTCCCGAAGAACAATGCGAATGCACTGAGCTAGGGTTTGTGCAACTAATTGCCTAGCTCCTCGAGGGATTCTTTTCACTAGCGGTACAGAATTTTTAAGATTGCTTAAAATTTGAGCTAGTGAAAGTCGCGAATGGGTGTTATTGGAGCATGCATTTGGGCTATTGCTGTTATTGGGACTAGGGCTCTGAGAAAAATTTGGTGGTTTGTGTTTTTTCCCTAAATGTATATTTAATCCCCGACGAGTTTTAAAAAGTTTTAAATTTGAGCAAAGGGGGCACCTTACCGGAGCATCGAGTGATGAAGAGGCAGGTTGACCTGTATCGACGTCGCTGCCATGACCCGCTGACATACTAGATTACACTTATACACTGTTTTTTATTTTAATGTACACATTACGGCACAAAAACACCTTATTCTAAGTACAAATTAGATTAAAATATTTCCACAAAAAAGTAATAAAATTTGTAAACAAATACAAAAAAAATATATCAAAATATCGTCCAATCAGTAGTAAGGGGCTCTCTCTCACTCTTCAATACACTTTACGTTTATTGGAAGTCAATATTCTTTGTAGCCAATAGTATCCGCGTTGACCCGTCGCCATGGCTACCGCGTTGCTCAGCGACGAGAATTTAATGATGCCGTCAAAACACAGCTGATATTGAATTTATAGAACATTTATAGATAAAAAACTGCGCCGCTTGTGAGCCTTGAGAACACCAACACAAACAACAATAGTCTGGCAGTACAGGTTCACCGGGGACCACTTACAAGGGACCTTAGGGGCTCCACAATATATTTTTATATTTTTAAATCAGTTTGTCGCGTTACGTCGTTGTCATGTCTTGATATCGAGAGGAATTTGATATTGTATATAATATACATATAAAAAAATGTTTAGCCAAATATTGGTAAAACTTTCTAAAATATAACACGTAGGTACTTGTACTTTGTTTTACTGCTACAACGTTTTAATCACAATAAAATTATCTTACAAATAAGTATAAATTGAGCAATCACAGTTTATAATCACGTTTTTTTTATTAATATTAAATACCCTATAGTAATTACAAATTAACAATCACAGTTTATAATCACATTTCTGTAAGTTATTAATAAAATAACTTTTACAAGAACAAAAAAAAAACAAACAAACAATAACAAAATAGGAACTAACAAGTTAGGACCGATCTTCATCTTACATTCGCGTATAAATAATGCAGTGTGGTACAGTTGTAATGTAAGCATTAATAACAGCAACTTTATTTTTCATGCATGATTTACTTCATTTGATATCTTAATCCTTCAAGCGCCGTGATCTAGACAAAATATATAAAATCATTGTTCCTAGCTACCGGGGTCCCATGCGACGCGCGAAGGCTTAATCATATTATTATAAAGTATTATTAAAATAATGTGTAATTAATAATATTGCGATTCTAAAGTAAATACTCCCTTACATAGACAATTAATAATTTACACAAGACAAAAATTGTTAGAAAGAAAGTTAATAATATTGTATTCGACTGTACTCAATGTAATGTATGTAGAAGTTTACAATCAAATTTAATGGTTTTCTAGGTCAAAAGTCAAGCAATAATTGGACTGATATTGGGCACTATTCAAGCACAATTTTTTGAGACGTAAATTGTACCTATAGCTCGTTCGATATTCGCGCACTGAGGTGAGTATGCTGGGCGTAGAACCTACGCCCAGCATACTCACTGAACGAAGCCTATAACTCCGAAGTTATTCGAGCACTGTTTTTTCTTTTTGGGCACCGTTTGGCACTATTTGGGAACTATTTTTTGAAGTATGAATTATGTTTGAAGCGTATACAGATTCTCCGGACGGAGGTGAGTATGCTGGGCGAAACCTTCGTCCAGCATACTCATCGAACTATGGCTATAACTTCGCAAGTACAAGAGCACTATTTTTTTCCTTTGGGCACTATTTAGCACTATTTCAGAACAGTTTTTTGACATTCATGAAATATCAGGATTCCATGGTGAGTATGCTGGACGAAGGGACACGCGGGGCCCCCTTAGCTAGAGCGATGAAAGTGTTGAGAGCGGTTAGGTTGTTCAATGTACCTACCAAATATAATGAAGTGGTCCAATGTACCTCCGTTGTATCCACAGAAATGACCTCTGAAGTCGATTTCCATCCAGCGGGGCCCTCCGTCGATATCAAGCCGAGATACCTAAAAATGGTGTCAGACGAAACTTGGCCCAATGTACCTTCCTATTCATGTATTTGTTCTTAAAAATGTTTGATGGTATACCAGAAATTAAGAATCAAAGTTTTGTTTAGCCAGCGGGGCCCTTTGTTATTTGAATTTATACGTGCGAAAAATGCAGACCATTCTTATGTTTTCCCAATGTACCTCACAGTTATTCGCTATCTACCAAATTTTTCGCGGTTTTTGTACCTAAACAAAAAAAATCTTTTCATACAAATCCCAATCCAATACCAATCGTGTACTACCTACTACTTTACTTTTTATATACTTACCAGGTTATTTTTAGCTCGCTTTTCACTCTTAAGGGATGATTCTATTAATAAATGTGCACAACGTTTACTATTGGACCAACTTCGAAATCCGTATTAATAAAATAAAAATTTGTAAAACCGTGTGTGTTCTGTGTATATATATAGTTTGTATAGATTCTTTTTTGTATGACGCTATAGTTAGCCTAGGAGGCTTTCACTACTTCACCGGACTATAGAGGCGAGCAGAGGGCTCGAGCCGTCTAGCAATTACGTAACCCGCGCCGGAGGGCACCCCCTGTGGGGTTCGAACCTCATCTCTGGGCGATTAGTGGCAAGATCATCATTTTTGTGGGAGTTTTGTGCAACTTTCGCTCTACGTTAATGACATAACGCGGCCCCCGTCCGCGTTGAGGGGGCTTTTATCGATACAATATGCAAACTAAGGGTCATGGAGGGCGTTGGTGGTCGCGACGCGTTCGCGGTCGTACTCTCGTCCGACGAGTACGAATAATCGGTTTGTGTATCGGGCGTCACGAGAGTTTCTAATGACTTGTATCGATTCAAACAAACACAACTGCTCTGTAGAACAAAAGCGCGCCGTAGTCATGAGTTTCTAAAGCGCACGTCGACGGCGCGTTTAAAAAACGTGGTGTGCACAGGCTCTAAGGCTCTTCACAGTAGCATTTATCCAGCAAGCGCAGCGCAGAGGCCGCGAAAACGAGGCGCAGGCGTCGCTTTTTTTTTTTAACCTGACGCATGACGCTACAGTTAGCCTAGGAGGCTTTCACTGCTTCACCAGACTATAGAGGCGAGCTGAGGGCTCGAGCCGTCTAAAAATTAAGTAACCCGCGCCGGAGGGCACCCCCTGTGGGGTTCGAACCTCGACCGAAGTCCCCCCCCCCTCGATTAGAGCAATTTGGCTATTACACAGGTATTGCTATTAAACGTAAATGCCAGCGCGTATCACTACGTGCGTCTGTGAGTTTTACCTACACATACCTAAGTCATCGGCGTGCCTAGGCCCTAATACTCGCTATTCCTAAATCACGTTAGGTCTAGGAACAACTGGGCGGCTAATTATGATGTACGAAAACCATAACATTACCAGGCTTTACTGTACCAATGCCATAGTCGACCACGTAATTTAGAAGGACCTAATGTCAATACTCACCTAACACGAAGTTTTCATACCATGGACCTTAAATTTCATCCGAAGAGATAGTTACCTATAAAATTTTTTTAACCTTTTACCAGGTTTACCTTGTACACTTCATTTTACCATACACCTGGAATATTTACCATACCGGGACGCAATCTTAACCTTACCTTTTGTAACCTTTACCAACACAACCAAACCAATTTACCACGTTACCCAACACTGCAACCTTACAACCAGAAATACCTGTAACATTGCATTCATTACTAACCAGTTATCTAACTCTAGGCTACTTAATCTATGCTTACAAATTTCATTCTAAATCTAAAAACTTACGTGATCCTACAAAATTGATCAATGAAAAGCGCAAATTGAAGATCACATAAATTTGGTATCTCGAGACAGCTCGTTGATTGGCAATCAACGAACTGCCTTTACAAAAGGAAGTTGCAAACCTACCTTGTGCATCTCCTACAGCCCCTCCTTCGCCACCTCCAGTTAAATTACCATCGCCTGTTGTAGAGCCATCAAAACCTGCGACAGAAAAATACATTAGATATCGGAAGTAGAAGTTTTTGAAGTAATCCGTTTTGAAGTAATAAACTGGGATAATTACCAGTCATTTCCATGTTCGAGTCATCTTCGCCAAAATTAGTCTCCTCGTTATTAGCGCCATCATCATCGTCATCCCACATACTTTCATTAACGAATTCTGGTTCCATTTTGGGTGCCACAGCATTATTTTCATCTTCGTCGGGTATAGTTACGAATTCCTCTTTAGCAGAGCCTGACGGCCCCGCTTCCAATGGATCAACACATTTTCGTTTCGCAGGTCCACTTTGTGAAGATGACGAATTATTTGATGCTATTGATGGCCTATTTGGTCTCTTAACAGCTACTGGAGTTGAGGAGGGCTTAGAATCTAAATCAGTCTCTAACTTAGTCATAACAGATTGCCTTTGTTGTGACGACCTCGGGCCTGGCCTTGAAGTCGGCTTTGGTTTGGATGGCGTGGAACTGCTATCATCATTTTGATTTCCGGTTAAACCTTTCACTTGAAGCTGTTCCGCGGTACTAATAAACGACGCTAATTCTTCTTGCTTAACATTAACTTCACCTTGGTACATAAACTGTAATAAGTCTCTTAACGCTGAATGACTAACATCTTTTAAAAATACTGAAACAAAGAAACGTAGGTTAGATACAGGAATCATAAAAATGCAAACAATTGTTAAGTTGTAATGACACTTACCTATGGGATGTTGAGTTGGGTTCATTTTGAACATTTCTTGGAAATAGGGAGAACATACTGATAAAACTAATTTGTGTGCCTGTAGTAGTCTGCCTTCGGCAGCCAACGTTACATCTACTAGATCTCCACGCGACAGCAGGCCATGAAAGCCTGCTGACATATTCGCGTGGAAATTGTTCCAACATAGTGAAAATTGTTCGTCCGACGCCATTATGGCGGCGACCCCGAAAGGAACCTACAAAAGAAGAAAACAACGTTAGAAATCACTCGTTGAAAAACAATAAACATAACAATAATATTCAAAATTACAATTATAATTACCTATCCTAAACTTTGTACTTTATAATTCCGATATTAGAAACATTTGAAAAAATAATAAACGATGTTTCTAAACGAGCACTGTACACTCTACCATCCCACGTCCTCCCCGTTTGAGAGCTGTTCACGTTATGATGACGCAAACTCGACGTATACTGTGTCGTCACAAAATGGCTATTCGCACGAAGTCTTGCACGAAATGTATTAAAGGTAATTTCGTCAACATATTTAAATCTAATACAAAACTAAGCATGTAACTAAATAGTGCATATAATTGCACAATATCTCATAACCAAATATTACACTTTAATGCTTATTTTACGATGCAAATCAATAGCCAACAAAGCATCATCTTCTAAAGCGTTGTAATGTGTTAGCGCCATGTCTACATTAACCAACTACGTCAAATAAAAAAGTAAAGCTCTTTAGAAACGAAGTTTCAAAGTATTCTCAGGAAGGACTAATATACATTTTAATAAGGTGTTGAGTTAAAAGTTTATATAATGAATTCTATTTTGGAATGACTCGAAGCTAATTATATTAATTACAATTGTGGAGGTCCTTTTTAAAGATTGATGAGTCTATTATAACTCCTTTTACATACTTAAAATTAATCAAAATAAAAATTTTGAAAAAAACCCACGACGGTAAAAATCTCGTCGAAAAAGAATAAAATAGGTAGGTAGGTACTTAACTCAAAACCCCCGACTTAACCCAATTACTATGTAACGAAATATTATAATAGACTTAAAATACCATTGATATCATTGATATAAACTACTTACTAGATAAGTAATAACCGTGCCAATGCGTAGCCACTCCACATAAGGCCACAGCCTTATGTGCAGCTAATGTCAGTTCAGTCAGTGCTTAGTGAGACGCCAACCGTGTTCAACCAAGAGAATTTTTTTTTATCGATTAAATCGTCTGTTATTTGTTTAATTAAAGCACTTCCGGGATCAAGACAAACTAGGATCAAAAGGCGATTGTGGCCGTGTTTATTTGTCTAACGTAGCAATTCCAATGCTTCTTGTAAGTAAAAGTTTAATTTGGTAATAAATATTGTCAGAACATAGGTAATATTGGTCTAAAAAAACTTCTTATAAAATTCCCACAGCCACAAACTGCTTTAATACAACTCAAACTAAATTGTGTAGCAAGTGTTTGATATAATAATTAAATTTTATTTTTTTTTCGTTGTAATGATAATAAATTTGTTACTATATTCTTAATTCTATAAGTATTGCTTATGCCTATTCTATAAGTGTAACGTTGTTACCTCTGATTTTTTAATTAAATAAAAATAATTAATTTAAGTTGGTAATAATCAATTGTCTAGTATTTTTATAACCAATTTTTATATTAATTGCAGTATGCCATAAGATGCATCACGCCGTGAGAAGTGGGTGGAAGTTATTCGATTGCTGAGAAAGCAGACTGATTGGCAACCGATTAAATCGTCTTTTATTTGTTCAAAGCCCTCCCGGATCAAGACAAACTAGGACCAAAAAGCGATTTTGGCCGTGTTTATTTGTCTAACGTAGCAATTCCAATGCTTCTTGTAAGTAAAGGTTTAATTCGGTAATTACACTCTGCTCTGTCCTCGAGATCAAGAAAACTATGTAGTAACGCGCAGCTACTGCTATCCAACCACTAAATTTGAAATCAACAGATTAGCAAAAAAAAATACAACTCTTAGCGCCCTCTCTCGATAAGTCATTCGCGTTTTAGTGCTCACGCTATCTGCCACGCATTTTTTCGTTCCCCTTAAATAATTTAAATATTTCAGTTATATCAAGTGTTTTTTGGCTACGAATATAAAATAATTATTAAAGGTAAGAAAACGTGTAGGTATAACAAGCATTATGCCGAAAAAACGATATAGTGATGAAAATATTGAGGCTTATGTCAATCGAAAAATAAGGAAGATTGAGAAAAACTTACGCAAAAGATGTTTATACCGACACCGCTCATCTTCCCAAGATTCTTATATAACCTTAGGTAAGTAAATGTTAATTAAATTGCATTATTGGTACTCTTACACCTAATTTACGAAAATACCAAAAAACCTAACCTCAAATTTTGATTGATGGTTGTGAACATTTTAATGGAATGTGTCCGCCAATAATAAAAACATAGCGGTGTACAGTTCATAGGGACTGATACCAGTGCTATAACAATATCTTTGTGAACATTACAATGGAATGTGTCCGCCAGAAATAAAAACATAGCGGTGTACAGTTCATAGGGACTGATACCAGTGCTATAACAATATCTTTGTGAATATTACAATGGAATGTGTCCGCCAGAAATAAAAACATAGCGGTGTACAGTTCATAGGGACTGATACCAGTGCTATAACAATATCTTTGTGAACATTAAACAATGGACTGTGTCCGCCAGAAATAAAAACATAGCGGTGTACAGTTCATAGGGACTGATACCAGTGCTATAACAATATCTTTGTGAACATCAAACAATGGAATGTGTCCGCCAGAAATAAAAACATAGTGTTGTACAGTTCATAGGGACTGATACCAGTGCTATAACAAAATCTTTGTGAACATCAAACAATGGAATGTGTCCGCCAGAAATAAAAACATAGCTGTGTACAGTTCATAGGGATTGATACCAGTGCTTTAACAATATCTTTGTGACCATTACTATGGAATGTTTCCGTCATGTTTTCCTAAATACCTACTTGGTAACTTATAGTACGCAGTCACGGACATAATAATAAACCCACATAAACCACACACAAAAAAAGGCCGACGGCCGTCTCTTGACGTCACAATTCATGCCCTTTTCAGACGAGCTATTTAGTAGCAATATTGGTGAAGACCCCTCAACCACTCTTAACATACCCCTACAATCAATTGAACAGACTAGGTACAGACCCTGCAAATGCGGCAATGGTCCCGCCTAACCACAGGGCTAGCATATTAATGGACCCTCCAGAGGTAGCAGCCTCTAAAAAATTCTCACCTGAAGTGACTGAGGGCCATCGAGGGCATACAAACCATCGTAAACCTACCAGCCGGGCCAGCAGTAAATTCAAGTCTGTCCATTAGGTGGGAGCATACTGCGACAAATGGTCTTTCTAAGGAAGTAAAGAAAGACATTTTTACAAAACATGACATTCCAGAAAACTGTTAATATATTGGCGCTCCTATAATCAAGAGGTAAAAGCAGCCTTGTAAGATGTTCTCAATAAAAAAGATTAAGCTATCGAAATTATGCAAAAACAAATTGCCTTGATAATCGCTTGCTTAGGAAATGCTCTTTCACTTGTCGTATCATCGGACAATACCAATTTAAAGCTTGTTAAGTCATTAACAGACGCTGGAAAACTAGTTTGCGATTTGCAACACACGGAATCCATGATTCGTAGAAGTCTTGTTTGCTCTTCCATTAAAAAAGACATAAAAGATCATCTCGACACAACTCAAATAGACAGCCATCTCTTTGGCAGCCAGTTGGGGACCTTTCAAAAGCCGCAAAAGCGATAAACGAAACAGGCGAGGAAGTGAAAACTGGTGACTCTGCACCTGGGCTTTCAAGACGTTTTACCTAACCACATGGGAAATTTAAACGCGAGACGCCCACGGTGAAGCAAACAGGAGCAGCGGCGAGACGTCCGATAATGCCTGCCCCGACCAACCGATCAGAGTATCATCGCCAGCAGCGCCGCGGTCCGCCGCCGACGCCACAGCCGCGCGCACCCTACAAGCGCTCACAGACCCACGCACCGCACCACCGCTAACACCGGTGAGTCATGCAGGACGTTTGTCACACTTCCTTGAAAGATGGCACCTAATTACAAACGATGCAGTACTGTTATCTTGGATTAAGGGTTATAAATTACCTTTTAATACCAATGTGTTACAAAATCACTCGCCATCACTACCATCCAAAAAAATCCGATTTAAGTAATTATGGGGTCATCATCAAAGATTTAATTAAAATGGCGCAATATCACCCTGTTCTTCATGTTATGATCAATATCTTTTGAGCACATTTCTTGTGCTCAAACCTGATGGAGGACAACGATTTATCTGAAATCTGCAGTCCTTGAAAAGATTTATTGATACAAACCATTATAAATTAGAAGATCCTTGCACTACAATAAAATTAATTTTCTAAGAATTATTATCTAGTTACAGTTGATTTAAGGGACGCATATTTTGTAATTCCGATCGCAGAAATTTTTGGAAATTATTTACGTTTTGAAATTCCGTCTATTCAGGGTCTGGACAAAATTTACGAATTCAATGTGCTTTTATTTGGTTTGTGCACAGCTCCATACGTTTTTACGAAACTTCTCAAGCCTGTGATGGCTTTATTAAGAAGTTTAGGCTATTTGTCAACAATTTATTTAGATGGTGTATTGGAAAAATTTATATGGAAGTCTTTAGGATTTGTTATTAACTATGAAACGAGTTCACTGACCCCAAAAAGCTGTAAATATGTGGGCTTTATTATTAATACAGAGTTATTTTATATCAGTTTAACTTATGGTAAAAAGACGCATCATAAATGAGACCAATTATTTTATGACACTCAAAAGTTGCAAAATAAGATCGCCTCGCTCGCCTTGTGGGTCTGTTTGTATCAGCTTGTCCAGGTATTCAATACGGCTGGTTATATACGAGAGAGTTAGAGAGGTGATTATGAATGTTATATGGTTATACCTTCACATACACACCAAGATTTATTTTTGGGGTTAAAAGCTATTATAAACAACGCCAAACGTATTCGTGACGAAAATTATTGGATTGAAATATTTGCAAGCAAAACAGGGTGGGGGGTGGCATGCGGCAGAGACAGCAAAGGGACAGTGGACTACTACGGAAAAAGATCTGCACATTAACTTACTTGAACTAATGGCAGCCTTTTTTGGACTAAAGATACCAAACAGCTTAAAAATTCCCAGATTCTTTTACGCATTGATAATAACACAGCCATATCCTATATTAATCGTAAGGGTGGCATTAGATTTCCGCATCTAAATTAAATTACAAAACAACTTTGGAATTGGTGCGAGGAAAGAAATATTTGTTTTTTCGCCTCTTATATTGGTTCTGGAGATAATGAAATAGCAAACGCAGAATCTATGGTACACATCCTGACATAGAATGGCAACTAAGTAATTAACACCAAAAATTTATCTGTTATCTGTCATCTGTTGCATCCAGATTCAATAAAAAATGCGATGTGTGTGTCATGGCAAAAAGACCCTGACGCTTAATCAATGCCTTTAAACTGAATTGGAATAATGTAAATTTTTATGCATTTTCACCATTTTCTATCATATGAAAAACCTTCAGGAAAATTATTACAGACGAAGCTGAAGGCATTGTTGTTGTGCCATACTGGCCTTCTGAGCCATGGTTCCCTTTGTTCGAAAGTTTGTTAGTATCCAAACTTATCCTGTTCAAACCGAATGACCAAGCTCTTTTGTCATGTTCCCACAGAGTACCACTACCACGGCTTACTATGGCTGCAGGCAGATTGTCAGGAGACGGCACTACTAAAAAGAGGCGTCCCTCCTTCTTCTATTTATGTTTGCTTCACTTTCTAACAATACTATGAAACAAAACAGGTTTAAAAAATTTGTTCAATTTTTGACAATCTCAGAACGTTGTTATATATGACGCTCCTATTCCTAACATTATATATTTTCTTACAAGCCTAATATGGAACGTTAAATAGTCATCGATCAGCGTTGTCATTAAGAATTGGATCTGATGAAATGATTCAATTATTTAAAGACGGCCAGAAATTTGTCCAGCGCACTTAGGTCTTATATTAAAAAGACTCAGTCGATTAGAGGTGAAGAACAACATCTTTTCATAAGCTTTAAAAGCCCATATAAAGCTGTAAGTTCAGAGTCGGTAAGCCGCTAGATACAGAATGTTTTATGTGACAGTGGTGTTGCTACCAGTAAATGCAAGGCACACTCCACCAGACATGCGTCTACTTCAGCAGCTCTTAGGTCAGGCGTATCCATAGACCTAATTAGAAAAACTGCTGGCTGGAGTAGGTCTTCATCGGTGTTTGCGAGGTTTTATCAAAGCCCTGTGTTAAATTATAATGCCAATGATTTTGCTTTATCTATTTTAAATGCCTAAATAAGAGGTGTTAATTATAATGAATATTATTATATTTCAATTTAATAGTTTAGTGAAACCAATTAAAAGTGTTATACGACGTATACCTTTTTATTAAATATATAAATACATATATTACATACATACAACGCATTTTGATGCTTTCAAATTCTACATAGTTTTCTTGATCTCGAGGACAGAGCAGAGTGTAATTGATGATTAAACGAACTTACCTGAAGTGAAGTTCTATCCCAATTACACGAAGGCTCTGTCCGAAGAGATCAAGACCCACCCAGTCCCTTACACTCATATTTATGAGTCCCTAATGCGTTTTATGTATGGTAACTGAGGATCCCGTTCCTTTACTTTAAACTAAATGACTTATCGAGAGAGGGCGCTAAGAGTTGTATTTTTTTTTGCTAATCTGTTGATTTCAAATTTAGTGGTTGGATAGCAGTAGCTGCGCGTTACTACATAGTTTTCTTGATCTCTTCGGACAGAGCCTTCGTGTAATTGGGATAGAACTTCACTTCAGGTAAGTTCGTTTAATCATCAATAAATATTGTCAGGACATAGGTAATATTGGTCTAAAAATACTTATTATAAAATTCCCACAGCCACAAACTGCTTTAATAGAACTCAAACTAAATTGTGTAGCAATTGTTTGATGTAATTATTCTATTTTCTTTGTAATGATTTTAAATTTATTATATTCTTAATTCTTTGTTGCTATGTATTCTATATAATAATATATAATTCATTTCTTCATCAGTTTCCACATTTAAATCTACTTTTGTTTCCATTCCATTCTTTTCACCATTTTGGAAACTTTATTTGTAATTATAATCCAACATTCCATTTTTTGGTATAATAAAAAATATTGAAACAAAACCTGTATTTTATTATTTACTCATGCTTACTTTATTTCATAAGAAATACTTACATTAAATAATTTATTTTATTACAAATTATCTTTAAAATAAACTTGATTAAAAAATATTTTTTGGGGAATTTTTATATGGTAAGTAACCCCAACCGGCCGATGCATGTTTTGCTTTTGTCTTTGTCTAATCTAAGCGACTGTATTGTCACTGCGGCCGGTGTAAGTAAGATAGATATATGTTTACTGTAAAATGTCTAGTGGTTTCAAAGCTACGTCGTCACTGTTAACTAGTGGTTACACTTTTTGCGACTCGCTATAATGAGGTTTGCTACTCTAGTTATTTAACTCAATGCCTATGATACAAAAATTTAAACAAAACCTGTATTTTATTATTTAGGTAGTCATGCTTACTTCATTTAATAATAAAATACTTACTTTAAATAATTTATTTTATTACAAATTACTTATCTTTAAAAAAACTTGATTTTAAATACCTAGGAACCGTAAAACGGGGCTACTCGGGACACATTTTGACATACTTTAGCAAATATCTTGTTTATTTCTGTTTATTTCGCATAAAATGCTATGGTCAAAAAAATGCTTGGGTCTTAGATAACCCCTTACTTATGCAGATATACGTTTGAAGTAGTTACTTACAACAGGCAAAGTGAAAAAAAAACATGAGGCTGTCCAAAATATCGCTTATTTGGGGCTATTATGGACAGCAATGAAAAACGGATGTTTAATCCATATTGTGAGCCAAAACCGTCACTTTAAACAAGTGTATCGATATTTGGGACAAAGAATAACAAATACCACATCAAATCATGTTGATTTTTTCAGGGATTGGTAGAATTCGAAGAAAAAAAAATATTTTTCATAAACTTTGGTTTATTGAAATCATAAACTTCTACAAATGGTAATAAGAATGTTATAAACTTACAGTTTTGTTCCAAACTGTTGCTCGAGCAAGATTAAAATGGATATTAAACATGTTCTTACTAAAAATCAGTCTGAAAATCTCTTTTAAATCAACGTTTTCTAAGCTTAGGTAAAACTTATTCACAAACATAATTAAGACATTGATTACATCCAAACAAAACAAAATTTCTAAAAATAAACAATAAATTCTTACAAAATTAAACAGTCTTCTAAACAAAACAAATCTTCTTAGTTATTAATAATAAACAGTCATTAAAAAAACAGTCTTTTAGGATTCATATCAGTGTAAACTTATTCATTAATCAACATTTAATGAAATATCTACCTAGGTACCTACTTAAGGTATTCAAATCAGCCTTTAAGTTTACATTGCTAAACCTAGATATCACAATTCACAACTTAGATATCAATATTCAATAAAAAAATGTCTACATCATTCAAGAACACGAATTCTGTTTCTTTTTCATTTAAAGCCAACAGCTCAATCTGTTTAACAATCATGTCGATATTTACTGTGTCTATATCAACCTTCTTAGTCTTAATAAATCTAGTACTATCACTCCTCCCAGTTTTTTTTAGAAAAGAAATCTTGTACTTAGCGCCAGTTTTACTCAAAATATGTCCCACAAAATATTGAACCTTTTTTTTAAAAACGTATCTCACCAAGACGGAGTCACCTACATTATATTCACAGTCAACCACTTCCATTTCTCTACTTGGCCCTGGGACTGGACTTAGACTGTGTTGCACCGGATTCATGTTTTTGTAATCTTGGGAAACAGGTGTGTCGTTTTGTTGGGCCTCTTTTAATTTCAGGGTCGTCTCTGGTGTGTTGTTCGTCATGGGGTTTGCTGATAATGGTTCAATCTGCTGATTAAAATTTTCAAAGGACACTTCATGAATAGACTCTGAAGACAGGACTTCTTGACGAAATGGGGACTTATCTAAACATTGGAGAATATCATCACTGACATTTAAGATGTCTGAGTCACTATGAACGCTTATTTCAATGTCACTATCCGAGGAAGAGGTTTTACTACGTAGTCGCCTTTTTTTTACCCTTACCCATCCCTGTGTTGCTCAATTTTTGCTTGTGTAATTTGCAGGATGGCTGAGTTAAATTTTCTATTATCGGTAAAATAGTAGATGTTGTTGTCACAGGACGTGTTTTTTTTCCTTTTCCTTTAGCTTTACTCTTCTCTTTGTTGCTCCGTTCTTCAGTGCTTAAATCAGCTAATGTTATGCTTTTTCCGGGAGGAACATTGCAGCGCTTCTTCCTGGTACTTTTTGTTTCACCGGTACAACCCCTTATTTCTTCTAACATCTCTATCATAGCACCAGAAGCACTGGTCTGTATATCCAAATCTGATATTAGCCCAGGCAGTCTTTCTTTCGGTCTATTTCTGTCGACAGGCAGCAGGCCGCATTTGGCGAAACCAGACTTGAGATTTCGTGAAGCAGCGTCCTCTGCATGCAGCATTTTTAATAATTCACTTAATAGGCCCGGAAAGCTATTTTTAGCAAGCGTTTTGCATTTCCGGCCTTCACCTTTTTTCCAATTAGTCAAAATAATTCGCCAGTAATGTTTCAAAGGAGCGAAAAAGGCAACATCAAGAGGCTGCAGAATGTGTGTGGCCTTTGGTGGTAAGCACACAAAATTTATATTAAATTTTCCACAATCTTCCAAAACTTTTGACGAGAAATGTGACGATAGATTATCTCCTATAAGAACTATCTTTTTTCCCTCTTTCGTTTTTGCATATGGAATGATGATTGTCTGGAACCAATTTTCAAAACATAACGAATCAAACCAGCCGCTTTTGGATTTATTATATCTAGTGCCTTCTGGGCCTCCTAAGAGCCACGTGTCGTACAAGTGCTCTGCTTTATACACAAATGTAAAATTAGTCCTGATGCTGTGCCAGAAAACATTAGACTCACAGATGATTTTGAATTGTTAATAATTCTCTCTGGGTACTTTTTTCCTCGCTTGAAAATATACTTTTTGGATCCAGGGTCGTCTGTCAGGTTTGTCTCGTCATAATTTATTACACAATCAGGTGTAACATCTTCCAAATTTTGTTCATAATGGTCAAAAAATGCGTCAATCACCTCTGAGCTTAAAGTTGCTCTATCCGAGGATATATTTGCAGCACATCTGTTAGAAATCTCATCTTTATGCCTTTGTAAAAAACAAGCCGCCCAATCCCGTCCCGGTAAATTGTCTTTCAAACTATAGACTGTCCTTCCTATTCTATGTAAATATTTTTGGGCGAAGACTCTCAAATCCATTAGATCTAAGGGGAATCCCCATTCCCCCATATGCTTAATATAATTGACGAACGTTTTCTCTTCCGCCTCTGAAAATAATGTAGGATGCCCTGGTCTTGAATAGAGTAGGTTTCTATCTTTTAAATGACGGTTAATTGTGCTTTTGGGGACGCCGTATTTCTATTCCGCTTCTCTGGTAGACAGTTTTTTTGATTTTACGTCTGATACAGCCTTGTTCAACTCATCATTAGTATAAGAGACGTACGGCATGAAACGTTTACCGTTTCTCATGTTTGTATAGGTTCTTTTATATTTTCGAACCATGGTATTTTATCTGTAAACCACAATAAACCGTAAAATAAATATAATGATAAATAAAAATTGGTTGTTTACAAATGCACTAAAGTGATGGGGTTATTTGGGACACTGTCCCAAAAAGCACCGCACACCGATGCGGGGTGTCCCAAAAAGCCCCATACAAATTTTCAATAATAAATCAAAAACTATAAGCATAACAAAATTATTTATTAGCAAGTAAACATCGTGATAATCCATATACTCGTAATTTAAAAATAACAGCACTCTTACCAGTCAGAATTTTGCACTGCGGAAGAAGTTTTGACACCAAAAATTTTAAGTAAAAAACGGTCTCTGACTCTTTCACTCGGATTTGAAACTAAACTGTGAAAAAGACTGACACTGACAGATGACAATTTGACGTAAACTATCAACGTGTTGCTAGAGTTTGTAAAATAAATCCTACCATACACCAACCGAAAGTAATAGATATTTTTGTTCAAAATTCTGGGTCGTCCCAAATACCACCCAAAAACCCAAATAACCCCGTTTTACGGTATTGTACTTTGGGGAATTTTTATATAGTAAGCAACCCCAACCGGCCGATGCATGTTTTGCTTTTGTCTTTGTCTAATCTAAGCGACTGTATTGTCATTGCGGCCGGTGTAAGTAAGATAGATATAAGTAGGTATGTTTACTTTAAAATGTCTAGTGGTTTCAAAGCTACGTCGTCACTGTTAACTAGTGGTTACACTTATTGCGACTCGCTATAATGAGGTTTGCTTTGCTTCTCTAGTTATTTGACTCAATGCAGCTACTGACCCTGTGTAAATCTGCCTTTACACTCTGCTCTGTCCTCGAGATCAAGAAAACTATGTAGAATTTGAAAGCATCAAACGCGTTGTATGTATGTAATATATGTATTTATATACCGTCGAACGGGGTGACTATGTGCCACTTTTCAAGGGTTTTTTGATCCTATAAAAAAATATATGAACCATACGCCATAACAATAAATTTGCCCTAACTCTTTCCCCATTTAGTTATAAGATTATTGTGATAAAAACCGCTGATCTATTATAAATATGGAGAAAATGAACAATATTAATGCACATTCTCGCCTACCTTCATGGGGTGAAAATGTGCCAGTATACTATTCCTTGAATTTCTCTAAAACTATAACGAATTGCACAATGTCACCTACATGTATTAAAAAAATAGGTCAATACGGTTTGTGGGAGAAAGAAAAAAAATGGTGTTGTCAGGGGACAAAAATTTTTTTCTAATGAAAAAAAAAATTGGTAGAAATTTTGTTACTTTGGCGTATTACTTAAGCTATTGTTTTTCGATTAAATTAATGTATGAAATTTTGTATACTTGCTTATAAAAATAGAAATACTTACGTAAGTGAAATGAAATATTTAGTAGGCAAAAAAAAAATTAGGTTTATTAAGACGAACTAAAGAGAAAAACTTTTTAACAAAACGTAACCTCAGAAAAACAAAATGAAAAAAATATATAATAATTATGTAATACCCGTCGGTCGAATTACAATTCAACATCATCAACATCACTTATTAAAATTTACAAATACCCCTCTTGGAAATTAGTTTTGGTTCCTCGAGGACTTGTTTTATTTTGGTGTGATGATACCAAATGATATCTGATGATTTGGGCCATTTTCATGTATCATACCCCGATTTTGCCATGGCAGAGACGAGCGCCGAGTCATTTAATATTCTAATTATTTTTTAAGGATAACACTTATTTTCATATTCCACTTGCACATAACTCCCTTCCTTCCATTTTGTCAGATCTATTTTATTTTCATCGATTTCCATCTCTGTATTTGTGTCGTTCTTATCATTTTCTCTATCTGAATCGTCTAATTCTAACCAAGTCACACTGCCGTCGCTTTCCCAAATTACAGCTATCATCTCAATCTTGGTTGTATTTTTCCTTCTTGCGCGATTTGGGCATAGTTTACTTTTTTATGTCGGTATTACTACCACATGCAGTTGGAGAGGCTTCACGGGTACTAAAGGCGATAAATGGAGATTCATGAGAGTATGGTTGCACTGGAGTTGAAGAGTCTGAGAGCGGGTCTTGAACACATGTTGTAGTATCTATAATGATGGCATTACTATTGCATGGAGTTGGAGAGGATTCACGGGTATTAAATGTGGGAAATGGAGATTCATATGAGTATGGTTGCACTGGAGTTGAAGAGACTTTTTCATGAAAAGGGGGATCTGAAGTAGCATCAAACTCGAAATCTGATTCTTCATGAAAAAGAGGAGTTGATAGCGCTGGCTGAATTTCCATATTATGTTGTAAATCTACAGTAGTTATGCTTCGTCCTGCCGGAACATTGACTCGCTTCCTTCTGCGGCATTGTCTGGTTTCGGTGATTTTCAGTCTTGTAGATCTCAAATTCTCCAAGAAACTCTCTCCTAACAATTCCTGGACTGGCACATTTTCTTCCAATTGTCGATTTGGTAATCTTTGCAATACTTCATGCCTATTATGCGGACACAAACCTCACTTTTTAAAGCCAGATTTAAGGTTTTGGGAAGAATTTGTTTCCATCTTCTGAAACATCACCTTTAAAAGCCCTGGGAATTGGTCCTTTGGCACAGAAGAACTCCTACTACCGCGGACGTTGTTTCTAATCGTTTAGAGTGCTTCTCCAAGCAATCTTCATGGGGCGAAAGTAGGCTACATCCAAGGGTTGCAGCAAGTGCGTTGCATTCGGAGGAAGGCAAACAAATGCAATATTATTGGTATCGCATTCAGCCATGACTTCCAAATTAATATGAGAGCTGAGATTGTCGCTCACAAGTACTTTTTTGCCGCTCTGTTTCTTTAAAATTGGTAGCATGGTAAAATGAAACCAATCTTCGAAGCAACGAGCATCGAACCAGCCGGATTTGGTTCGGTTGTAACGAGCTCCTTCTGGCCCGTTCTCAGTCCAAGTCTCCCACATATTTTCCGCTTTATAAACTGTATAGACAGGTGCCAGTTCTCCTGCTGCACTGCCACATATCATTATAGACGTCGATGCTTTGGAAGAGTTCCGTATAATTTCCGGATATTTGGTCCCACGCCTTACCAAAACCTTAACTGAGCTAGGGTCGTCAACTAGGCAGGTTTCGTCGTAATTCCAGATATTTGTATCGAAATTGTCGAAATCATTGTTGATTATTGTTTCGTTTATCTCTGCTCGGCCATGAGTAATATTTCTGGCCACTCTATGAGACAGAACAGAATTATGGCGTTTCAAAAAGGAGTGCGCCCATTCTCTTCCCGGGTAATTATTAACAAACGCTTTTCTTCCCTGCTTATCTAAATACGTTTTTGCAATCACACGTAATTCCGTTGGTGTGATTGGGAATCCGAACGAAGACAAAGCAATGATGTGGGAAATGAACCCTTGTTCTTCTGTATCACTAAATACAGGTTGTCCCCAGGTTTTAAAGGCGCTTTACCTTTCAGTTTAGACGATAACGTATTGCGATGAATACCATACTTTTCGGCTGCGCCACGAACTGAAATACGCACCAATTTGATCTCTGCTAATATACTTTGAAGAGTTTCCTCTGTACAATTTTTGTACGCCCTGGTTCCTGGCTTTCTTTTGTAATCCCACGGCATTATTTTAAGTAGCGCTAAAATAAAAAATACCATAAAAATAACCAATAGAAGAAATACATAGAAGAAAATGTGACTACACTTTCAGTATGGTGGTGGCACTTTTTCACCTGCGTACTTTAGTTTTTTTTTGTTTACAATTTTGTGCCACCATAACAAGACTTTTTGTTTTGATATATAGATCATTTAGTCGATTATTAATTGTACTATTACTAAAACTTACCTTGATAACACTACCTGCGATAGTTTTTATTCCACAACCATTAGTTAACCACTTACAACTAAACTCGACTATTCAGATCAAAACTTTTATCAAAGTACTTTATGTTTTGTGTTAGGTACCACTTAATAATAACAAATGTCCTAAAATATAGTTAAAAGCATAGAGGATATAATTAGGCCATAAAAATGGGAAGTTATCCAGAGATAAAACAGGAATTCGACAAATGTCAAAACAACTGCTATATTGCACAATGTCACCTGCACGGTACATAGTCACCCCGTTTGACGGTATTTAATAAAAAGGTATACGTCGTATAACACTTTTAATTGGTTTCACAACTCTTACTAAACTATTAAATTGAAATATAATAATAAATAATAATATTCATTATAATTAACACCTTTTATTTAGGCATTTAAAATAGATAAAGCAAAATCATTGGCATTATAATTTAACACAGGGCTTTGATAAAACCTGGCAAACACCGATGAAGACCCACTCCAGCCAGCAGTTTTTCTAATTAGGTCTATGGATACGCCGGACCTAAGAGCTGCTGAAGTAGACGCATGTCTGGTGGAGTATGCCTTGCATTTACTGGTAGCAATACCACTGTCTGTTAAGGCTTATGAAAAGATGTTCTTCTTCACCTCTAATCCACTGAGTCTTTTTAATATAAGTGCGCTGGACAAATTTCTGGCTGTCTTTAAATAAACGAATCATTCTGTTATCAGATTCAATTCTTGATCTGACAATTTAATGACAACGCTGATCGATGACTATTTAACGTTCCATATTAGGTTTGTAAGAAAATATATAATACTAGGAATAGGAGCGTCATATATATCAACGTTCTGGGATTGACAAAAATTTAACAACATTTATAACCTGTTTTGTTTCATAGTATTGTTGGAAAGTAAAGCAAACAAAATATAAATAGAAGAAGGAGGGACGCCTCTTTTTAGTAGTGCCGCCTCCTGACAATCTGCCTGCAGTCATGGTAATCCGTGGTAGTGGTGCACAGTGGGAACATGATAAAAGAGCTTGGTCATTCGGTTTGAACAGGATTAGTTTGGATACTAAGAAACTATCGAACAAAGCGAACCATGGCTCAGTAGGCCAATATGGCACAACATATTGGCCTACTGAGCCATGGTACGAACATTCAGCTTCGTCTGTAATAATTTTCCTGAAGGTTTTTCATATGATAGAAAATGGTAAAAATGCATAAGAATTTAGATTATTCCAATTCAGTGTGCATTGATTAAGCGTCAGGGTCTTTTTGCCATGACACACACATCACATTTTTTTCATTAAAGCTGGATGCAAACAGATAAATTCTTGGTGTTAATTACTTAGAACTGGATGTCTTCCTTGAGAATTGGAAAAAGATGGCACACAGTCGTGAACGTTGGAAAGAATGGAGGGAGGCCTGTGCCCAGCAGTGGGACAATACAGGCTAATAAAAAAAAATAAAAATTACTTAGTTGCCATTCTATGTCAGGATGTGTACCCTAGATTCTGCGTCTGCTATTTCATTATTTCCAGAACCAATATAAGAGGCGAAATAACAAATATTTCTTTCCTCACACCAATTCCAAAGTTGTTTTGTAATTTTATTTAGATGCGGAAACCTAATGCCACCCTCACGATTAATATAGGATATAGCTGTGGTATTATCAATGCGTAAAAGAATCCGGGATTTTTTAAGCTGTTTGGTAAATATCTTCAGTCCAAAAAAGGCTGCCATTAGTTCTAGTAAGTTAATATGAAGGAAGATCTTTTTCCGTAGTAGTCCACTGTCCATTTGCCGTCTCTGCCGCATGCCACCCCGCACCCTGTTTTGCTTGCAAATATTTCAATCCAATAATTTTCGTCCCGAATAGGTTTGGCGTTGTTTATAATAGCTTTTAACCCCAAAATAAATCTTGGTGTATATGTGAAGGTATAACCATATGATATTCATAATCACCTCTTTTGTATATAACCAGCCGTATTGAATACCTGGACAAGCTGATACAAACAGACCCACAAGGCGAGCGAGACATCTTATTTTAACTTTTGAGTGTCATAAAATAACTGATCTCATTTATGATATGTGTCTTTTTATCATAAGTTAAACTGATATGAAATAAGTCTGTGTTAATAATAAAGCCCAGATATTTACAGCTTTTTGGGGTAAGTGAACTCGTTTCATAGTTAATAACAAATCCTAAAGACTAGAATTAATTAGTCATTTGAACGTTTGATAGACATTCCTTATAATTTTTTCCAATACGCCATCTACATTAATTGTTGACAAAAAGCCTAAACTTCTTAATAAAGCCATCACAGGCTTGAGATTTTTTGCAAAAACGTATGGAGCCTTGCATAAACCAAATAAAAGCACATTGAATTCGTAAAATTTGTCCAGACCCTAAATAGACGGAATTTCAAAACGTAAAAATTTTCGAAAATTTTCTTCAATTGGAATTACAAAATATGCGTCCCTTAAATCAACTGTAACTAGATAATAATTCTTAGAAATTAATTTTATCGTAGTGCAAGGATCTTCTAATTTATAATGGTTTGTATCAATAAATTTTTTCAAGGACTGCAGATTTAAGATAAATCGTTGTCCTCCATCAGGTTTGAGCACAAAAAATGTGCTCAAAAGATATTGACCATAACATGACGGACAGAGCGATATTGCGCCATTTTAATTAAATCTTTGATAATGACCCCATAATTACTTAAATCAGACTTGTTTAATATAGGTAGTGATGGCGAGACATTTTGTAACACATTGGTATTAAAAGGTAATTTATAACCCTCAATCCAAGATACCAGTACTGCATCGTTTGTAATTAGGCGCCATCTTTCAAGGAAGTGTGACAAACGTCCTGCATGACTCACCGGTGTTAGCGGTGGTGCGGTGCGTGGGTCTGTGAGCGCTTGAAGGGTGCGCGCGGCTGTGGCGTCGGCGGCGGACCGCGGCGCTGCTGGCGATGATTGTCTGATCGGTTGGTCGGGGCAGGCATTATCGGATGTCTCGCCACTGCTTCTGTTTGCCTGACCGTGGGCGTCTCGCGTTTAAATTTCTCATGTGGTTAGGTAAAACGTCTTGAAAGCCCAGGTGCAGAGTCACCAGTTTTAATTTCCTTTTGCGGCTTTTAAAAGGTCCCCAACTGGCTGCCAAAGAGATGGCTGTCTATTTGAGTTGTGTAGAGATGATCTTTTATGTCTTTTTTAATGGAGAAGCAAACAAAACTTCTACTAATCATGGATTCCGTGTGTTGCAAGTCGCAAACCAGTTATCCAGCGTCTGTTAATGATTTAACAAGCTTTAAATTGGTATTGTCCGATGATAAGACAAGTGAAAGAGCATCTCCTAAGCAAGCGATTATCAAGGCAATTTGTTTTTGCTTAATTTCGATAGCATAGTCTTTTTTATTGAGTACATCTTACAAGGCTGCTTTTACCTCTTGATTATAGGGGCGCCAATATTTTTATAGTTTGCTGGAATGTCATGTTTTGCAAAAATTGCTTGATTAAGTATAGGAGCGCCAATATTTTTACAGTTTTCTGGAATGTCATGTTTTGCAAAAATGTCTTTCTTTACTTCCTTAGAAAGACCATTTGTCGCAGTATGCTCCCAAGTCCCACCTAATGGACAGACTTGAATTTACTACTGGCCCAGCTGGTTGGTTTTCGATGGCCCTATCAGTCACTTCAGGTGAGAATTTTTTAGAGGTTTTACCTCTGGAGGGTCCACTGATGTGCTAGCCCTGTGGTTAGGCGGGACCACTGCCTCATTTGCAGGGTCTGTATTCTGTTCAATTGAATATAGGGGTATGTCAAGAGACGTTGAGGGGTCTTCACCAATATTGCTACAAAATAGCTCGTCTGAAAGGGACATGAATTGTGACGTCAAGGGATGGCATTTATTTTGTGTGTGGTTTAGGTGGGTTTATTATTATAAGTTACCAAGAAGGTATTTAGGAAATCAAGACGGAAACATTCCATTGTAATGTTCATGATCACATCAATAGCTTTATGTAAAAATTTTAAATACCTACTACTAAAAGTAAAGATTTTGAAAACAATATCATGACGGAAACATTCCATAAACGTTCACAAAGATATTGTTGTAGCACTGGTATCAATCCCTATGAACTGTACACAGCTATGTTTTTATTACTGGCAGACACATTCCATTGTAATGTTAACAACGATATTGTTATAGCACTGGTATCAATCCCTATGAACTGTACACAGCTATGTTTTTATTACTGGCGGACACATTCCATTGTAATGTTCACAAAGATATTGTTATAGCACTGGTATCAATCCCTATGAACTGTACACAGTTATGTTTTTATTACTGGCGGATACATTCCATTGTAATGTTCACAAAGATTTTGTTATAGCACTGGTATCAATCCCTATGAACTTACTGGCGGACACATTCCATTAAAATGTTCACAACCAACAATCAAAATTTGAGGTTAGGTTTTTTTGTATTTTCGTAAATTTGGTGTAAGAGAACCAATAATACAATGTAATTAACATTTACTTACCTAAGGTTATTAAAGAATCTTGGGATGATGAGCGTTGTCGGTATAAACGTCTTTTGTGTAATTTTTTCTCAATCTTTCTTATTTTTCGATTGACATAAGCCTCAATATTTTCATCACTATATCGTTTTTTCGGCATAATGATTGTTATACACGTTACCTATAATAATTATTTTATATTCGTAGCCGAAAAACACTTGATATAATTTAAATATTATTTTTTAAGGAGAACGAAAAAATGCGTAGCAGATAGCGTGAGCACTAAAACGCGAATGACTTATCGAGAGAGGGCGCTACGAGTTATATTTTTTTTTGCTAATCTGTTGATTTCAAATTTAGTGGTTGGATAGCAGTAGCTGCGCGTTACTACATAATTTTCTTGATCTCGAGGACACAGCAGAGTGTAATGATTGTTATACACGTTACCTATAATAATTATTTTATATTCGTAGCCAAAAAACACTTTTAATTATATTAGATATTACTTAAATATTTAAATTATATAAGGGGAACGAAAAAATGCGTGGCAGATAGCGTGAGCAATAAAACGCGAATGACTTATCGAGAGAGAGCGCTAAGAGTTGTATTTGTTTGCTAATCTGTTGATTTCAAAATTAGTGGTTGGATAGCAGTAGCTCCGCGTTACTACATAGTTGTCTTGATCTCGAGGACAGAGCAGAGTGTAATCGTACTGCATCGTTTGTAATTAAGCGCAATCTTTCAAGGAAGTGTGACAAACGTACTGCATGACTCACCGGTTCTAGCGGCGGTGGCGCTGCTGGTGATGATACTCTGATCGGTTGGTCGAGGTAGGCATTATCGGATGTCTCACTGCAGCTCCTGTTTGCCTGCTCGGAGGAGGTGAGTGTCTCGCGTTTAAATTTCCCATGTGGTTAGGTAAACTTCTTGAAAACCCCGGTGCAGTGGCACCAGTTTTCATTACCTCGCCTAGTTTGTTCATCACTTTTGCGGCTTTTAAAAGGTCCCCCAACTGGCTGTCTATTTGAGTTGTGTAGAGATGATCTTTTATGTCTTTTTTAATGGAGGAGCAAACAAAACTTCTATGAATCATGGATTCCGTGTCTTGCAAGTCGCAAGCCAGTTTTCCAGCATCTGTTAATGACTTAATAAGGTTTAAATTAGTATTGACCGATGAAACGACAAGTGAAAGACCATCTCTTAAGCAAGTGATTATCAAGGCAATTTGTTTTTGCTTATTTACGATAGCCTTGTCTTTTTTATTGTGAACATCTGACAAGGCTGCTTTTCCTCTTGATTTAGTATAGGAGCGTCAATATTTTACAGTTTTCTGGAATGTCATGTTTTGCATAAATGTCTTTCTATACTTTCTTAGAAAGACCATTTGTCGCAGTATGCACCCATCTAATGGCCAGACTTGAATTGACTGCTGGCCCGAACCTTTTATCACTTACTGGAGCTTCGCTTAATATTTCTAAAATACATTCTTCCAGTTAATACTGGAAGAATGTGTTGAGTTGTTTCGTTTTCGATTGTTTGTATGCCCTCGATGGCGCTATCAGTCACTTCAGGTGAATATATTTTAGAGGTTGCTACCTCTGGAGGGTCCACTGATGTGCTAGCCCTGTGGTTAAGCGGGACCACTGCCTCATTTTCAGGGTCTGTATTCAGTTCAATTGATTGTAGGGGTATCTTAAGAGCCTCGTAAATGGCTCGTCTGAAATGGGCATGACTTGTGACGTCAAGAGACGGCCTTATTTGTGTGTGGTTTAGGTGGGTTTATTATTATGACACGTGACTGCGTACCTACTATAAATTACCAAGTAGGTATTTAGGAAATCATGACGGAAACACCCCATTGTAATGTTCACAAAGATTTTGTTATATCACTGGTATCAATCGCTACGAACATGACACAGCTATGTATTAAAATTATTTACGGGGAACAAAACCATGCGTGGCAGATAGCGTGAGCACTAAAACGCGAATGGCTTACCGAGAGAGGGCGCTACGAGTTGTATTTTTGCTAATCTGTTAATTTCAAATTTAGTGGTTGGATAGCAGTAGCTGCGCGTTACTACATAGTTTTCTTGATCTCGAGGACAGAGCAGAATGTGAGTATCGTACTGCATAAAAATTAACAATTTCTATGGTTTATAAGACACTTAGAGCCTGTGCACACCACGTTTTTTAAACGCGCCGTTGACGCGCGTTAGCATCGCGTTTTCGCGTCGACGGTGCGTTTTTATCCTACTGAGCAGTTTGTTGTCGTTTGTTTCGATACACACGCGCGTTAGCATCGCGTTTTCGCGTCGAGGTGCGTTTTTATCCTACTGAGCAGTTTGTGGTCGTTTGTATCGATACACACGCGTGTTAGCATCGCGTTTGTATCGATAAAACGCGCGGTACCGGCGTCTGTTTCAATTCAAATGCGTATTTGAATTTATACAGGTCTGCGAATGTCTACATGACTGACTTGCGTGTGTATTCCTACAAACGCGCGTCAACGGCACGCTTAAAAAACGTGGTGTGTATGGTGTGTGGTGGCCCTTACATATGTCTTCTGTTTTCATCAAAATGTTACTAAAAATACGCAATAAAAATAAGGGGATTTTTCAGTAATTTGTGCAGTTGCAATCGGCAATTGCCAAATTACTAAGAACAGAGAACAAATGGAGTTAAAAGACTTTTTGCATTCTATTGAAAATTGCACAGCGTTATAATATGTTGTAGTTGATCGTATTCTATTTGACATTAAGAAATAATAATAAAAATTGGTTTTTTTAACTCTATTAGGTCGATAAGACACATAAACCACAGTAGAAATTTAATTTAATATTTTGATAATTTTTTTTTAAATAATTAATGAATGTTGTTGGTTAAATGTAAAAAATACGTGTAAGTACCTAAGGTAGGGTTGCCTAAGATCGGATGTGACATAAGACCGGAAGCATAGAATTTACCGCAAATGAAGCGACATTTTTCACGGATGACAACATAGTCGGCTCCGCCATTTTATTCTGCCCCTCCCTTCATACCTCGGTCGGCGTTGCGATGAGCGAGACGTGTGTGATGGTAATTCAAAATAATTCTGTGAATTTTCGAGAAATTTTGACGATCCGATCTTTCCTCCAAAATTTTGTCAAGAAATTATGGTAAGTATTCATCATTTTTTTGCTTTTTAAGTAGAATTTCGCGTGGAATTAGCAAATGTTCTCGAGATCTGTATACTTTGTTTAAGCCTAGGACGTACGTAGGTTTAGATCCGGACTTTCCTCCCGTTGCCTAACATCGGACTAAAAACATCCGATCTTAGGTTTCATAATAAAATACAGTGGTTCTCAAATATTCATACTCAAATCCCAATTATATATTATTACAAAAGTAAAAACTGCCTGATTGCTATTTGTCAAAGGCCTGACCGGATGTCCTTATGTCACTAATGACTAATGTCTGTTTATCTACATGTAATAAAATAACACAGGTAGTACTAGAGTAAAAAGTATAATTATGATTTGGTATAATTTCAAGCATTTATTATATATTTTACTTACAGATTAAGTAATCATGCCTACAAAATACCAAAGACATTCGCTTCGAGCGACCATCTATACCGAAAAGGACTTGTAGGAAGTTGTGGAAAATGTAAAAAATAAAGAATTATCTAATTATGCTGCGTCAAAAATATATTTCTTTAGAAAAATATATTTTTGTTGTGGTTTTAATACTTTTAATTTCATTACTATGTATAAAAAAGATATTAAAGATTTTTGTTAAAAGATGTTAAACAGCTGTGATAAAAGATAATTGTGATCTTTGTAGTAAGTAGTTTATAAAAATTGTCATAGCCCAAAGGCTAAAATTATTTGCTTAAAAAAATAATAATAATAGATTGAAATGCTTCTTAACTAGGGAATACCCTAGTTAAGAAGCATTTCAATCTATTATTATTATTTTTTGCAATGGTAGCTTTGTAGTGTAACTTTTAAGTATCACTTAATAAAGTGATACCTAAAAGTTTATAGTATTAGGATCTTATCCAAGACTGTCTATGCCATACAATACTTTAAATACTAATGAAAGACTGTAACAAGTTAAAGAGACTATATTAAGTTAAGAGCAATATAAAATTGATTTAGTTTACTAGACGTATTTTTATTTACTTATCATTTTAATGATAAGATATATATTTACTAATTCAATATTTCAGAGATATTATCAGTAACACCTATGGCTTCAGTACACATCCAATCTTACCTAATTAACCCAATATATCCTTCCTGCAGAGTTAATAAAGTTTGACAAGCTCAGTCACGCTTAAATTAGCCGGAGGAGGGAAGACCGGACTAAAAAAATAAAAATATAAAATAAGTATGTGTTCAGGGTAAACTATGCAGAATTTCAAAACCATTTTTTATTATGTTATGGTTAACTAAAGACCAGATACTTCTTTTTTATGCACTCTAACGCCGTAGCTACAGAGTTGAAATTAGACAGTAGTCCGAACTTCGGCTTCGTTGACCTTTTTTGATGGACAGTCAGAAAAAACATACTGTCACTTTGACGCCGTGTCTTACATAGACTATTGCGTTTATGAAAACAAAAAATACATGTGAATAGATAATGTTTCATTGTCGATAATTCACACTCAAGTGCATTAAGAAAATAACGATACAAAAAGAGAAAAACTATTTTTTGTAACATGCTCCTAACTTACAGAAAAAGCGTCCCGTCTTAGGCGACCTTACCTTACTTATATTTACGGTCACAATATTAATATTGCCTCTATGATTGTATCGATACCTATTCATTTCAATTCACTAGTATTTTTACACCTTTCTGTTACACACACAAATACTCTACATTCACTGTAGGTAATCTAGATGAGTTTGATACTCTAGTTATAATGACGTTACCTCGATGGTGATTACCTCGATGTCTCTAGCTCGACGGTACACTTCACCGATGGCTCGTTACCTGGAAAAGTCAATACCTCGAAGGATCTCTTCCTCAACGGGTCTTTTCTTCGATGGTACATTTGATTGATGGGTTGTTACCTCGAAAACTCAGAAAGGAAATGTAAAGTATTTGTGTGTCAAATTGAAAGGTGTAAAAATAATAGTGAATTGAAATGAATATCGATTATAATCATAACCCAAATTGATAGGTATGAAATAAGTTTCTTATTTCATATATCAATTTTGGGTAACAGCAGACCCCGCGCGACTAACAATGTTAGTTTATTGGCGCGCCTAATTAAAGGTTAAAAATATTTAATGTACAATTTTTACTTTCCTACGATTTTATTATATTATTATGTATATATAGATGCTTTTTTACACTGTAATTGTAAATTAGTTGTATTTCCTATAGTATTAACATTGTCTGAATAAAATGTAAGGACTAATAAATGTCGTGCTACACGCAATACCCCATATTAGACAGAGAACTCACTATATCCGTCGCAGAATAACAAACATTAAAATAAAATCGGACTTTATGACAAAGTCTCAAGATTGATTTTTCAAGGCTTTTGCAACATTATTGTGTTACCAGCATATGAAAAACGCACGATAATTTTAATGCATAGTTAAGTGTTGTCTTCTTTTTGTAGGATATTTTTTTAGCCTAATTAATTTTTATGTTTTCTTTCATATCGCTTGAAGTGTAAACGACATAATGCACCATGACCATACCTACATAAGATACACCCGCGAGCAACCGAATCGACTAAACACCAAAAGAAAACTTGACACTCGCATAATTTTTCAAAAACTTGGATATTTTGTAAGAACAGAATAAAGCTATTAAGTATGTACAAACGCCAGCACATCAAGCTACCCCATCTGACAAATTTCCCCAATTGAAAGTGAACCTTATGCAGCAGTGATAAAGTTGAAAATCGATTACAGAAATTTGACAGATTGGGGTAGCCGGATGTGCTGGCGTCTGTACCTATGCATTTCTCTAAAACCCGGTCAAATTATCTTCAAAAATAGGGGTAAGGTTATTAAAGTTTGATACTCTAGTTCGAATGACATTACCTCGATGGTCATTACCTCGATTTCTCTACCTTGACGGTACACTTCACTATCTCTTAGAATAGAAGTATCTCTAGTATCTCTATCCTCGAAGTATCTCTTCCTCGACGGGTCTTTTCTTCGATGGTACATTTGATCGATGGGTTGTTACCTCGAACAATCATCAAAAGTAGGTACAGAAAATGTAAAGTATTTGTGTGTGTAGGTAACTAAAAGGTGTAAAAATACTAGTGAATTGAAATGAATATCGATATAATAATAGAGGCAACATAATTATTGTGATCTTAAATGTAAGTAGGTACACATATTTTTAGCATTTAAGAGGCCTATTACAGTCCACTAGCGCCGCCAATCGAAAAAATGTCATAACTCGTAAATAGAATCAAAAATACAAAATGTGGTCTATTATTACTGTAGAAAAGGCAATAACGTAATTTTATAACACATTGTCAACACTTGAAATATAGCTGTTTAGCTAAATCGTGCATTTGTAACAAAAACGGCCGTTTATGTTTTGAATGCACGATTTAGCTAAACAGGTATATTTCAAGTGTTGATAAGGTGTTATACAATTACGTTATTGCCTTTTCCACAGTAATAATAGAACATATTTTGTATTTTTGATTCTATTTACGAGTTATGACATTTTTTCGATTGGCAGCGCTAGTGGACTGTAATAGGCCTCTTAAACAACAAGCTGTAATCAACAACATTTATTAATTATTTGAACAAAAATCAACCGCACTAATCATATTGTTCACAAGGCGCGTTCATGTGTGGACAAGACACCCCTGAAAAAGAAAAGCAAGAAATGGCAATCGACAATTGCACAAATTAGTAAGAACAGAGAACAATTGGAATTAAAAGACTGTCTATTTTTAGTTAATTTCACTTTTTGATAGATCAGGATATTGGAGTCGTAAAAAGAAACCGCTGCTTACTATAGTACATGAGTCATTAAAATCAGTTTCTGTATACCTACCGTACAAAAGATTTAGAAATGTTTGGGCTTGATACTTGGGTACAAAATATTAATCTAGATACTAAATAACACTGTTTTATTCAAGGTTCTACTGGTTCTAAAAATACATTAGGAGCAACTTTTTCAAGGGATGTAAGTAATGAATTAATTAACAACAAATACAGGGGTTTTTATAAAATATATACTGATGGATCAAAGGAAAGGCATGGTATAGGAGCTGCACTGTATGACCCACAGTCTCAAGTTAATATTAAATTTAAAATCGATACAGATATTTCAATAATGTGTGCCGAACTTTTTGCGGTCTCTGAAGCTCTTTCATATGTCGATAGCATTAGTTATGATAAGTTTGTAATATTAACCGACGCTAGAAGTGCTCTGCAACATATAGCTCGATGCATTTCGAATTTTCGAGGACTTTCGATAGCATATTTAACATATTAGAGTCTCTACAAAAATTGGAACGGTCTAATAAAACTGTACACATTCAGTGGATTCCATCCCACGTGGGACTTTGTGGTAATGAGGTGGCAGACCGACTCGCTAAGGAGGCTGTAACGGATGGTAATGTCCGATCATCGTATTATGTACTTGATTAGTTGTTATTTAATAGCTATAACTTAGTGTTGTATTGTATTAGGACGACATTGTCATGTTATTTGTGTACAAAGTCCTTTAATAAAGATAAAAAAAAAACTCATCAAGATCGTTAATGTAGGTTAAAAATAATGTTGGTCCTATCACACTTCTTTGCGGATTGCCGTAAGTAATTGAAATGTCATCACTAGTATCATTGAGTTAAATAACTAGAGAAGCAAACCTCGTTATAGCGAGTCGCAAAAAGTGTAACCTGACTGTATTGTCGTTGCTGCCGGTGTAAGTAAGATAGATATATGTTTACTTTAAAATGTCTAGTGGTTTCAAAGCTACGTCGTCACTGTTACTAGTGTTTACACTTTTTGCGACAAAGACAAAAGCAAAACATGCATCGGCCGGTTGGGGTTGCTTACCATATAAAAGTTACCCAAAAAAAATATTTTAATCAAGTTTATTTTAAAGCTAAGTAAGCATGACTTAATAATAGAATACAGGTTTTGTTTCAATATTTTTTATTATACCAAAAAATGGAATGTTGGATTATAATTACAAATAAAGTTTCCAAAATGGTGAAAATAATGGAATGGAAACAAAAGTAGATTTAAATGTGGAAACTGATGAAGAAATGCAGTATATACCTATTATTATATAGAATACATAGCAATATAGAATTATGAATATAACAAATTTAAAATCATTACAAAGAAAATGGAATAATTACATCAAACACTTGCTACACAATTTAGTTTGAGTTGTATTAAAGCAGTTTGTGGCTGTGGGAATTTTATAAGAAGTATTTTAAGACCAATATTACCTATGTTCTGACAATATTGACACAGGAGAACAGTGAGAACACAAAGTGGAGTCCGCTTTAAAAACACTTGACATGTACAAAGGTGCCGGATCAGATGGTATACCATCTATTTTTGCAAAACGATGCGCAACAGTCCTATCTACCCCTTTGACTTTCATATTTAACAAATCTTTACATATTGGTCAGTTTCCATCAATTTCCGGCCAGGACGAAGTACGGGGAGTAACCTATTGTCGTTTATGACGTACCTAGCACCTGTCATTGATGCAGGAGGGCAGGTAGACTGCGCGTACTTCGATTTCCGAAGGTCCTTTGACACCGTTAATAATGATTGTCTGCTGTCTAAGATGGCGGCGCTTGGTTTTACGTCGCACTTACTCAAATTCTTCGCAAGCTATCTGGGAGAACGCAGACAATACGTGGAGTATGAGGGATATAAATCTAGGCCATACTTTACTCTTTCAGAAATTAGTCAGGGGTCTAACCTAGGGCCCCTGGAATTCATTATTATGATCAATGATCTGCCGGCAGTTGTCCAGCATGCCGACTGTCTGCTGTTTGCAGATGACCTTAAGGTGTATCTGCCGATAGTAGACGACTCGGACGCTGGACGATTGCTGGGAGACATTGACCGGATAGTGCAGTGGAGCTATGCCAACAAGCTAGGTTTTAATGTAGCTAAGTGTGGAGTATTGAGCTATAGTCGGGCCAGGGCTCCACAGCATTATACATATAAAATGGATAGTGCGTTGATTCCACGCTTTAATTATACTCGAGACTTAGGGTCGAAATGGTACCTGAGTTAACGTTTCGTAAGCACATTATTGACATCTGCAACAAGTCATTTAGAAATTTAGGTTTCATTTTGAGAAATTGTAAGGATTTCAATAATCTTTTAGTTGTAAAGATGTTATACAACGCCCTCGTTCGGAGTCATCTCGAATCAATATCTTTTATGTTAGCAATGCATGGGCTACTCCCTGGCCACTCGCTTCCCACAAGAGACAAGTCTTGTCTCGACCATTTCATAATAAAGCTCAAACCCGGCAGCCAAACTGTAACAATTGCAATCATACACATGACTATTACGGATCATTTCATGACTTACTTAAAAATCTCAAACCATAGTAAATTAATAAAATCGTCGCAAACAAAAAGAGTTTTTAACTCGGAAAGGGGACTGGAGCTCCTTAAAGCCAGTAACCTACCGGACCTTTTAAAACTTGATAACCCTAACACTCTCACTAATAAACTAATCGAACTCCTTCAAAATTCTATAACTCACAGTACAATCACTATGAATATACCATTAAAAAACAGAACCCTGAAACCATGGATGACAATTGGCTTGTTGCGCTGTATTTCAAATAATAGGTCTTTACCTATGAAATTGCCGTTTTGTATGAAAAAATTTAAACGAATTTTTTTCATGAATTTTTTTATTTGTATTAATCGAAGTAATCACCCATGCAATCAATGCATCTTTGCCATCGCAGTGGCAGTTTATTGATGCCCTTCTTAAAGAAATCAGCTGGACGGGAGGCAACAAATTCTTCAAAGGCATTTTGTACTGCCTCTCGGGTATTGAATTTTTTTCCCGCCAAGAAGTTATCCAAATTCTGGAAAAAGTAGTAGACTGTAGGCGCAAGGTCTGGTGAGTAGGGCGGATGACGGAGAGCTTCCAACCCCAGTTCTTGCAACTTGGAGACCGTCTGCTGTGCAGTATGAGGTCGCGCGTTGTCGTGCAGGAGCAGCGGAGACGAGCGATTGACCAATGCTGGTTGGAGATGCGCCAGCTTCTCCATCATTGTGCTCAGTTCTTCACAGTACACATCTGCAGTAATGCTCACCCCGTTTGGTAAGAAGCTGTGATGAATCACACCGGCGCTAGACCACCAAACAGTGACCATCACTTTTCTAGGGGTAAGTTTTCGTTTAGGGCATTGTTTAGGTGCTGAACCAGGATCCAACTAACTTGCTGAGCGCTTGCGGTTATCAAACAGAATCCATTTTTCATCGCAGGTAACAATGCGGTTCAAAATTCCTTCATTTGTGTGTCTGTTGAGCAGTGCAAGGCACGTCTCGACGCGTACTTCGCGCTGGCGATCATTGAGTTCGTGGGGCACCCATTTGTCAAGCTTTTTTACCTTGCCAATTTGACGCAAATGGACCAATATTGTTTTGACGCTAACGTCGAAAGCTGCTGCTAATTCAGCCGTAGATTGTGTATCATCAGCTTCCACAACCGCCTTTAATTCGTCATTGTCGACCAAAGTCTTCGGACGACCGCGAGGTTCATTTTTCAGGTCGAAATTTCCAGAACGGAAGCGAGCAAACCAATAACAGGTGGTGCGTTGGTTTGTAGTGTTAGCTCCGTAAACGTCGTTGATGTTGCGTGCCGCTTGTGCCGCGTTGCTGCCACGACGGTACTCAAATTCCATAATTACTCGAATTTTTAACGTATCCATGATGACGAAAAAGATTGAAATGCGATGAAAATGTAACACTAATCAATAAAGAAATGACTACTTTTGGAAAAAAGAATCCATGTTTTTAAAATAAAATTAATTTGAAATTAGAATTCTTAGCCAAACAAAAATTATTTTGATTTGAAATGGCCAGTACTGCAGAACGGCAATTTCATAGGTAAAGACCTAATAGAAATCGTATGCAAAAGAGACTTAAACTTGACCCGCACAACGAGGTGCTAAAAATCACATATAAAAGATATCGAAATTACTGTTATTCCATTATTAGAAAACGAAAACGCAAACATGACAGAGATCAACTTTCTAAAGTACACAGAAACCCTAAGAAAACATGGGAAATTATTAATAACATCACACAACGCAAACCTAAAAAAACAATTAACACGGAACTGCTAGAGGTACTCACAACGCCACAAAACTCTGTTGACAAGGTTAACGGCTACTTCTGTAACGTAGGCAAACTTCTTGCTGAAAACATCACAACTTCCCAATCCTCAGCAACAAATAATATCAACCCTGACTCATTCTCGACAGATAGCCCATTAGCCTCATCGTTTGTCCTTTTCGACACAGACCCTGACGAAGTTCAAGCCACTCTTATGAGCCTGAAATCGGATAGCGCTCCTGGATGGGACAAAATACTAGTCAACTTTCTAAAATCAGCACACGAACTAATTGTACCAATCATAACTCACCTAATTAACCTATGCTTCGCGCAGGGACTTTTTCCTGACGCTTTGAAAATAGCCCTTATAACGCCTGTGTACAAGTCTGGGGAAAAGTCTGACCCGTCTAACTACAGACCAATTTCGGTCCTTCCGGCCATCTCGAAAATCGTAGAGAAACTTATAAACTCACGCCTAATTAAATTCCTATCTAAAAATAAAATACTGTCGCCTTCACAGTTTGGATTTAGACAAGGTAAGTATACTGAGGATGCAGTTCTGTCACTAACTTCTGTTTTGGTGGATGGTGTGGACAGCGGAGCCAAATGTCTAGCTGTTTTTCTTGACCTTAAAAAGGCCTTTGATACGGTGTCTGTGCCCTTACTATTACACAGGCTAGAACGTATCGGCATAAGAGGACCCGCTCTTGAACTTTTTAATTCCTACCTCAACAACCGCAGACAAAGGGTTAAAATTGCGGAATACACCAGCTCAGAGTCAATTGTCACCTTCGGTGTCGGCCAGGGCAGTGTCCTTGGGCCGACCTTATTCCTTATCTACATTAACAACCTTTGTAACATGACGATTGATGGCGGACTCATTTTCCCATACGCCGACGATACAGCCATTGTTTTCACTGCTAGGACTTGGGCTAACGCTGTTAACTTGGCAGAGCGTGGCCTTGCAAAGATAGCAGCCTGGCTAAACCATAGTCTCCTCACACTAAATCACTCTAAATCCAACTACATCTGCTTCAGTAAGTATAATAACTCTCAACCGTCCCAAGATTTTCAAATAAAAATCCACAGCTGTCCTAACCCCCCCGCCCCCGACTGCTCATGTTTAAATATCGACCGACTAGAACACACTAAATATCTAGGTGTTATGATTGACCAGCGCCTGTCATGGCACATGCACACCGAACTTATCATGAAGAGAGTTAGAAAGCTGATATGGACTTTCAAAACGCTGCGACATGTGGCCTCAAAGCAACTCCTGAAGCAAGTATACATATCACTGGCTCAATCTATTCTCATGTACTGTCTGCCGTGCTGGGGTGGGTCGACAAAGATAAAATTCTTGGAACTAGAGAGAGCGCAGAGAATCTTACTTAAAGTTATGTTCTTCAAACCCTACAGATACCCCACCCACTCCCTATACCTTTTGTCTGATCTCTTGTCTATAAGGAAACTCTATTTGCTGCAAACTGTACTGAAAAAGCATACATCGCGTATGATCCATCTAAACCTAAAAGCAGAAGAACCCACTTAGTCGCTCCAACTATCAGGGTAAGATCTGCTTTCGGTAAAAGATAATACCCAAGCCAATCGTCTTACCTATATAACTTGGTGAATAGAGAATTACACATATATTCCATGAAGTTCTGGGACTGTAAACAAGTTGTAACCGAATGGCTTAAAACTAAAACCTACGACGATATTGAATGTATTGTAGCGGCCTTACAATAACCGCACACCACTCTACCACACTACTTACACTCAAACCCACACTCATTCACACCTCACTCACGCACTCACTGTTACACACACATCACACATACTGCGCGATTTGGCTTTCTCTGCATGTTTAGTCATGCTCTTGCAAAGCACGTTGTTAATTTTAATACTAATGATTAATGTATAATATTAAGTCACCCTATGTTTTAATCTTGCATTTTGTCTACATCTTGATTACAATAATAATGATAAGTGGAAGAGCGGAGACTCCTAAGACAAGCAATCCTTTGCTTAAAAGGTGTTCTCCAAATATGTGTATATGTAAGCCTTTTGTAATCGAAATAAACAATTTATTATTATTATTATTATTTATTTGGAACCCACATGAGGCTAAATACAGCCTTATGGTGGAGAAAATTCAAAATAAATTTTCTCGATTTTTATACAACAAAGAATACGGAGTGTACCCCATGTACCCACTGATGTACCCAAGCTTGTTTGTGCTTGGTATGGTCGGGTACGAGCGGCTAAGCGTGCGGCGCGCGCGATGTGGCACTAGTCATATACGTATGGCGCGTACTGCGCGGCCATCTATACCACCCAACCGTGCTCTCGGAGCTGCGACTGTGCGCCCCTGATGGCTACGTGGGCGGCGCGCGCCGCCGCCCCGCTACGCTCAGCGTACCGGTAGCAAGAACGAACTTACTCAAGTTCGCCCCCGTGTCGCGGCGTGCCATACGACTCATAAATTTAATAGCAGCGGAAATTGACATATACTACTGTAGCCTGCCAAAATTCGCAGAAGTAGCGCAAAGGTGCATTGTATGTAACTCAAATGTATAAATTTTGTAGGTAATTTTAAGTATATCTTATAATATCGTTTTGGTGTATTTTGCTGTAAAGATATTGTAATTTGAATTGAAATAAATAAATAAAAAAAAAAAAAAAAAAATGGAAAAAAGCACTGATTGTTCCTATTCCTAAGCCCGGTAATGACAATGAAATTAAAAACTACAGACCAATATCGATTCTACCTATATTTGGAAAAATATTTGAATCCTTATTGTGTCCTATAATCTCGTGTCACGTAAAACACTACATTTCACCGCAACAACACGGCTTTATGAAAGGAAGATCAACTAATACTAATCTTATGCAATATCAGGACTTTTTGACAGATAACCTTGACACCCGGATAGCTGTCGATGCCATATATACTGACTTTTGCAAGGCTTTTGACAGAATAAATCACACATTGCTGCGGAGGAAGCTATCTGACGCTGGAATTGGTGGCAGTCTTTTTAAGTGGTGCGCCTCTTACTTAAACAACAGGACCTCTAAAGTAGTTGTTAATTTAATTTTAATTTAATTTAATTAATCATTTATTTCAGACCATTTTAAGTCCATAAGATGTTAGTTACAAAAATCTTAACCTAATGTTAGTAATTTTACAATATAATAAAATCGCGGTTCTAGGGCACCGTCTACGTCGTGTGCAGTCGTATCCTGTGCTCCAGCATCGGACTATCCCATTTGTCACATAATGCGTTCAAGATGCTGTGTGAGCTACCACGCACCCTGCGTAGGAGGGATGCACACCGTTTGCGGATGATGGCGTGGAAACCATCAACCCTCGCTTCCGCAAACATCCCCGATGCACTACAAAAACGTGGCAGCCCAATCAACATCCTGAACGCATTATTATATTGCACACAAAGGGCGCTGTATGCCCTCTGCGTATACCTGATCCACAGACTGCACGTGTAAAATGTCTGGTGTTATATGGCAAAGGCAAAACTAGTCTTTTTAAAAACTATTTATTAAAATTATAATATAAAGAAGTAGAACTTAAAAATAATACAATGACGTTGAAAGTTACAGTATCGAAGTCAGGAATAGAATGAATGTAAAATAACAGGAGTAGGGTATTTATAGGGAGGAATATACATTAAGGTACATTAGGGACTATTTACTATACAAACATAAGCTTAGAGTCAAAACATCTTAAGTGATTGTTAACTATACAAAAGTCATTAGGAACTAGTAAACAAGAATATGATGTACAAAACAAGGTGATTAATACATAGAGAGAGTACGATATCTATTATCTAACATCTCCCCCCTTAAAACAAAGATTGGGCGGTTTTGCCCGATTTTTGACGGTTAGAAGTCGGGAGGCCGGTGTTTTCGTCTTCGTCTTCTGATATGCACGATGTGGTCGTAGTGGTGTTCAATGATGCCATTGGTATTTCGACGTGCTGTCTCCGTTGGGATCGATCGAAGCAGTTGTTAAAAATTTGGATACATCCGTCTCGGCGATGTGTCGGTTTCTTGCATAAAATTTTACATATGTTGATGTTGCAGCATTTCAGACATAGGAAGATTAGTAAAGTGAGACCAATAATAAAACTTATGTAGGAAAATGTTGATGCGTTTTTGTGTATAAAGTTTTCCTTCTCATTGATTCTTTGGGTTTGAATTTTTATTTCGTCTCTTAAAGTTTGTAAGGAGTCTAAGGGAATATTATTAATTTTTATAGGTATCAGCTCCGGCGAATTTTCTTTATTAAAGTTGTCTTCGATGCATATAGTCTCTAAGTCCACGGTTATGATAGGATGGCTGAGATTGTAAGTCTTGCTATCTTCGGCCGATAGTGTAGCTAGTGCCGTGTAGAGTTTGCAGCCTTGTTCTAGTGAAATGATGCCGGTTCCAGATATTTCACCATGAGTAGTTTTATCAGCGCATTCTAGAGCATAGGAGGTTTTTCGACGTAGAATGAAGATCCATTTATTTGATTTCAATTGTTGGAATGTGTTGATATGCGCAGAGAACGACGCAATTTCACAGGTTTCTGGAACATTTCTCGAGGTGGTAGTTAGGATCGATACTTCGCAAATCGGTCTTGTGTTCACGTTGTACACGATGAGTTTGCAGACTGCGATGTTTGATGCGAATGCTCTGCAGTTGTCCAGCGAGTTTGTGACTACGTACTGTCGTCGTGTAGTGCTGGTGGCAATGTAGGTTTGCTCGGGAAGGATGGTAGAGTATAAGGAGGAGTCGGAGTGTGGGATAGGAATTGAATATAAATGGTATAGGGTAAATTTCTCATTTCTAACAAGAGGGAATTCTAAGATATATACAAGTTTATTCATGTAGATGTATGAAGTAATGGAAGCTGATTCTAAGATTTGATGCATATTTTCGAGAGTGACGGGAGTTACAAGATTTCTATTGGATCTGGTGGGACCAGCCGATAGTAATTCTCTGTGTAATCGAGTTATAGAAATTATTGAGGGATGTAATGCGCCCGATTTAATAAATAGTATGCTACTGATTATATCGTCTATTTCCTTTTCTAAGGAAGTTACTGCTTCTAAAATTTGGATAGCTAATGTAGAAACTTCTTCTGAAATAGTGAGATTAAATAGTATTACGTTTGTTGATTTGAAGTAGGAGCTAATTTTTGCTATGTTTTCATTAATTAAATGTTCGTCGTACGATATTTTGCTAATAGTTTCGTTAAAGTTCGTAATCGTTGATGAAATTATTTGTAATTGTTGTTTGAGTATATCATTGGTAGATATTTGTTGTTTTTCTAGGAGTTGTATACATTCTTCATAATGTTGGGCATCTTTTGCGTCTGGTGTACCGATAAGCCATTTCAATATTGGGCTAAGACCGTCTAGAAGTTCACGTTTGGTACGTTTATTACTAGTATACAAACTTAGTTCATCGAGCCTAGTATCTATTTTGTCAAGATTAATTTTGATGTATGAACTAGTGGTTATGACGCTTGGTAAGTTAGGGTAACGTAATATAAGTGATTGGAAGTTATTAACTAATCGTTTTAGAGAATCTCGGGATAGAAATAATGGTTTTAGATCACGATAAATGATGAATTTCCATGAACTATCCGAAATTAAAATATCACCATTATTTTCGAAATATAAGCCAGAATTCGAAGGGATTGGGAGGATTTCAGTATTACCATCAACAAATGTTGTGGAGAACCTGGAATAATGGATTTGATTACTTATTGCGAAATTTGTAAGGACCTGTATAGATCTCTCACACAGATATATATTTTGTATATAATAATGTAAAATAGTAATTTTATTAAAGAGCAGATTATGAAACTAATATAAGGATTGTTCATAAGTGATAAGATTTGAACGTTGGACATATTAATATTATTGATTGGGGTAGGGTGCATGTTGGATTCTGTCACCCTGAAATGGAATTAACTCATTTACTATAAATACAAGAAATCATATTAATCTAATCTTAACTATTCTTAGGTCTACTAATGGGAGTTATGTATTCTGAGGAGAGGAGTAGTCATGCAATGGTCGAAGGCGATTGGCATGCACTAATTGGTTTTTACCAGATTTGTTTATTACATAATTTTCGTTAAATCCTAACCTAACTATACTATAAGGTCCGTCCCATTTACTATCTAAGTTATTGGGATTAGGCACCTTGAGCATTACTTTGTCACCTATATTAAATCTAGCTGTATTCTTAATTTTACTGTCGTAACGTTCTTTGGCTTTGTCTTTCATATGGTCTAAGTTACGAAGGGCTATGTCACGTGAAACTTTTAGTCTTTCATTCAGGTCTCGTAAATAGTCATGAGTAGTATAGTCGTTTGTTTCTTTGAGGGAATACAAGGAACGAGGTTTATAACCGAAGAGTAATTCGTGGGGCGTGAATCCTGTGGACTGATTAACAGAGGTGTTATGGCACATAATGGCAAATGGTATGATTTGATCCCAATTGGAATGGTTTCGTTTGTGATACATTCTTATGTGATCACGAAGAGTTGCGTGAAAGCGTTCTAGGGAGCCATTTGTTTGAGGATGATAGGCAGTACTTAGTGTATGACTAGAGCCAAGAAGTTTCATCAATTGTTTAATTATATTATTAACAAATTCTGTGCCTTGATCAGAGTGGAACCTTTTAGGGATTCCATAGTGTTGGCAGAAGGTCAAAAGATTCTTAGCAATAGTAGTAGCTTGTTTGTCTGGTATGGGATATGCCTGTACAAATCGAGTCAAGTCGTCTTGTAGCGTCAAAATATATTTATTAGATTCGGTGGTAACGTCTGAATATGAAACTAAGTCGATAGTAACGCGTTCGAACGGTTCAGTGGAGGAGGATGTAACAACCATTGGTGCTTTGTACGTTTTGCGTGATATCTTATTACGTTGGCAAATTTGGCAGTTGTCTATATATTCTTTAATCGTTTCAGTCATACCTTTCCAGAAATATTCGTTTCTAATTTTACGTGTTGTTTCGACTATGCCTCGATGGCCTGATAGGGGATCATCATGATGTAGTTTTAGTATTTGGGGAATTTCTGCGGGATCCGGAGTCTTAACTTTATTTTCGCAAATTGTTATTTTGCAGTTATATGCATCGGCAAGGTAAGCCGTGATATGTAACTGTTCGTTGCCTTTGAGTTTGCAAGTGGTATCGTATTTTAAATCAGGAATGTAAAGAGTTTCGAGTGCGTTATTCTGTAAACAGTTAAGAAGTGTTTTAAAATAACTTTCGGAATCCCACGGGTCGAAATGAGTGGGTCTCGAGCAACCAAATATAATATTTTGGTTTTTGTTGGAAATCAATAAATCAGCATCGTAGAGGGTACGTTGTTTATCGAGAAATGGGTCTACTTGAGAACATCTGGAAATAGCGTCGTTGAAAAGGTCGTTGTTTTTTGTAAGTTCGCATGAAATAGGGATAAAGATATTTTTGTGTCGGTCGTCTAAGAGGCAATCTGGAGAAACTTGTAGATTCGGAGTGTCGAAGTTATATTGAGAATTTTCTGAGAAGTGTTGATAATTTATTTGTAAATAGTCTTCAGATGTGTCAATACTTGAACTATGAACTTCGTTATCGGCTGTAAGGTCGACAATGTTTGTGTTCATAACTGGAGGTCGTGAGAGAGCGTCGGCGTTCGTATTATTTTTACCAGCTTTGTAAATGACTTCGTATTCGTATTCTTCGAGTTTAAGACGCCATCTAACCAAACGGCTACCTGGGTCCTTTATCGAGAATAACCACGTTAGAGGTTTATGATCTGTGACTATTTTGAATTTTCTTCCGAACAAATACGGTCGGAAGTGCTTTACAGCCCATACAATAGCTAGCAATTCGCGCTCTATTGTTGAATAATTAGATTCAGCTTTATTTAAAGTTCGAGATGCGTAGGCGATAGGTAGGTCTTTACCTATGTCGCCTTGGGATAGAACAGCGCCTATGGCGTGTATTGAAGCGTCGGTGGTTAAAATAAATTCTTTGGTAAAATCAGGATATTGAAGAATAGGTGGACTAGTAAGAAGGTGTTTGCATTCGTCAAACGCCATTTGTTGGGATTGACCCCATACGAAAGGAACATCTTTTTTCAATAAACTGGTAAGGGGTTTAGTGATTTTACTAAAATTTGATATGAAGCGACGGTAATATCCCGTTAAACCAAGGAAGGCTTTAATATCTTTGCAAGATTTAGGAATAGGGAATTCGTTTACGGCTTTTACTTTATCAGGGTTCGGTTTGACACCTTCGTTTGATATTATATGTCCTAGGTAGGCTACTTCACGTCTAAGGAATTCGCATTTGTCAGGTTGGACTTTGAGGTCATATTTCCGGAGTCGTGAGAATACTTCATGAAGCTTTTGTTCATGTTCTTGTAGGCTTGAAGCGAAAACCACTATATCATCTAGATACACAAAACATCTTTCACCCTGGAGTCCACACAAAACAGAATCCATGACACGTTGAAATGTGGCTGGCGCATTCTTTAAACCAAAAGGCATTCTTTTGTATTCATAATGGCCGTATGGGGTGCTGAAAGCAGTTTTAGATATATCCTTTTGATCTACTTCGAGTTGATGGAATCCAGACGCAAGATCTAAAGTTGTGAAATATTGTGAATGACCTAATTTATCTAAAATGTCCGTAATGTTTGGGAGAGGATAACTATCACCTATGGTTACGTCGTTTAATTTACGGTAGTCGATAACTAAACGCCATTTGCGTTTGCCTGAGGCATCAAGTTTTTTGGGCACGATCCAAATCGGGCTACTCCACGGGGAACAGCTTGGTCTAATGATATCTTGGTCTAACATATTTTGCACTTGGTCTTTGACTTCTTTTTCGTGGATTTGTGGGAATCTATAAGTCTTGGTATGAATTGGAACTTCAGTCGTAGTAGTTATCTTATGTTTGGTATGATTACTGAACGTCAACATATCACCCTCTAGGTAAAATATGTCCGAGTATTCAGCAATTTTTTTATCTAGGGAAGCCGATTCTTCACTATTTAAGTGATCTCGTCTTATCGAAGAAAGTACTTTGTTTTGTCTATCGGTTTCGGATGTATGATTGAAATTATTTATTGAATATTCGTTAATGTTGTTTGTTTGTTCGTCCGGGTCTAAAGGGCTAAGTTCAAGAGTGGGAATGTTAATGATTTTATCTGAATTATTTGTATTTAAACAAGTGATAACAAATGAGTTGTTTTCGACGTTAACTAATGCGTGGGGAATAACAATACCATTAGCTAATGATTGTTTTTCAACTAATGCGGTACCGCTATTCATGCTATTTGTATTACACCTAATTATAGTTTCTGAACGGCTATTAAGTATTTGTTTATCAAAAGATTCGTTTTGTCTAGGGCTTTCATTAAGAAAATGGAGTTTGTAGGTTTTGTCACGAAGTCTCATCGTTTTTGATTGAACATATAGATGACAGTTGAATTTAGACATAAAGTCATTGCCTAGGATACCATCTGCTTTAATATTTAAGTCGGCTACGTGAAACTTGAACTTTGGTAGATTGTCAATGGATAATTCGGTAGTACCTGAAGTTAAGGTGGAGGATTCTGTGCTTGAAATACCTACGATGGACACGATATCTAATTTATTTAATTGGGAAGATCCTATCTTGTTCTTTTTTATAACGGAAATTCCAGCTCCAGTGTCGATCAATAAAGTTACAGGATTTCCTTCAATGTGAAAAGTGCAATGTAGAAGGTTTTCAGGTGGAACGTCATTCAAAGATGAAATTGCAAAAGATTGATAATTAGATTTTGATTTGGAAGACTTAGGTTTTGATTTATAAGATTTTGAGTTTGATTTAGGAGTTTTAGTATTCGATTTAGCAAAATTATTATTAGAGTTAGTAGGCTTAGTAATATTGTAGTTTGTGGAATTAGAATCAGTAGAATTTGAATTAGTAGAATTTGAATTGGAATTTGAATTGGAATTTGAGTTAGAATTTGAATTGGTATTAGAATTTGAACTAGAATTTGAATTAGTAGATTTTGAATTTGAGTTAGTAGAATTAGAATTAGCATTAGAATTAGTATAATAAGGATTAGTAGATTTAGTAGACTTAGAATTAGTAGGAGTTGATTTGGTAGTGGAACCAAGAGTTTGGGGCTGGTTACCCTGTTTGTTGGGTTCAGTCACAGGCGATTCAATAGACATGGGAATAGTTTGTACTGATACGTCTCTAAACTGTTTATTGTAAACAGTTGGACGAGATTTGAGTATATCGTGAGAGTAAGCACGCTTGGGACTTGAATTGAGCTTTAGAGTTGGAGGTCGGCTAGATCCTGAATTAATGTTATACTCGGGTTGGGTGAGCAAGGAATTGGGGCGATTTCCAACGAGTTGCTCATTTCGTCGGTCGCCCAGGAGTTTAAATTATTAACTTGTGCTGAGGGCGCGGGAAGCGCGCGTTGGGAATTATTGTTCCGTAGGTTATTGTTGTATGACCGTTTGCGACATTCGGCGATTACGTGACCTGGGTTCTTACAATAGTTACAAAATTTTTGATTTGTTGCATTCGAATTGGAAGATGGAATAGATGGACGATTTGACGGTGGCGGAAATCGGTTATTTGTATAGTGTGTATTATTAATACGTGCTGGTATAACTCTATTCGCATTAGGAATAATGGGTCGTGATACAGTAACACGGAATAATGATTGTCGCGCATTGTTCATTGCACGAATCTTATCTTCTTGTATCGCGGAACGACCCGCCTCATTTAGTGAGGTTAACTCTTTCGTTCGGAGCATCGTTCCGATATCGGAACTAAGCCCGTTTACAAAAACGTTTAAGGCGGTTTCTTCAGTGGTTGCTAAACGCCCTGATAACGTTTCGTCGGTAATTTCTGCATTTAATTTTTCTATTATTTTGCTTCTACACAAATCGACTCTATGAAAATATTCGGTTATACTTTCGTTAGGCTTTTGGAACATAGATTGTAGTTCTAGATTTAAGTGTGCTATGGTTTTAACGTTTGAAAATCTGTCTATTAAAAACGTGCGCAAAATATCCCATGAGGCATATTGTTTGCAATGGACGTCTGATGCACCTGAACCAGTGATGTTATTTAGTGCGTATACTAATAGTATTGACTTTTGTTCTGCAGACGCCAATTTAAAAGCGGAATCACATGATCTTATGTATCTATATACTTGGTCATTACTATTAGTGTCAAAAGTTGGTATTAGTTTTAAAAGAGTTGTTATGTCTAGAGACATGTTTGAATTTGTTTGAAAGTATGAGTTTGCAAAGAAAGACGATAAGTCGCTATATAATTTGTCAGTGGGTTCGTTTTTGATGTCTTTTGTCATTTAACACGATTAAAATATGTAAATACACAGTGATATGTTTATACAGAAATGAGAAATTGAGACAAAGGATTTTGAAGTAATGGTAAAAGAATATTGGAAATAGGAGAGCAAAACAAGTAATGCCACTTACCACAATAACAGAAGAAATTGGACTCGCATGGTTCGGCGAAGTTGATTAAAAGCCTGCAGCTACCGTCACGCCGTTGTCTCCTGTCTGCTGGGCGATGTAGTCCCGTTGAAGAAGATTTGACGTGCGTTTACTTCGTCTTACCGCGTACTTGCGAAAATCCTACCGACTGCGCCAAATTGTTATATGGCAAAGGCAAAACTAGTCTTTTTAAAAACTATTTATTAAAATTATAATATAAAGAAGTAGAACTTAAAAATAATACAATGACGTTGAAAGTTACAGTATCGAAGTCAGGAATAGAATGAATGTAAAATAACAGGAGTAGGGTATTTATAGGGAGGAATATACATTAAGGTACATTAGGGACTATTTACTATACAAACATAAGCTTAGAGTCAAAACATCTTAAGTGATTGTTAACTATACAAAAGTCATTAGGAACTAGTAAACAAGAATATGATGTACAAAACAAGGTGATTAATACATAGAGAGAGTACGATATCTATTATCTAACACTGGCAATATGCTCTAAAAAGTGTAACTTTGACGTCCTTGGTACAACGTGCAAATCTACGAATCAGCATATTACATCGGACAGCTAGCGCCCTACGTTCTCTTTCAATATCCAAATCATCGTTTAGATTATCTGTGACCCAGTGACCCAGGTACTTAAATTGAGTTACTTTTGCCAGAGGGGTATCAGCAATTGTGACTTGTGGCACATTGGAGTAACATTTGGTACCTGCCTTGAACACAAGTAACTCACTCTTTTTGGCGTTGTACCTGAGCCTGTGAGCCTTCACATAATCTTCACACAACCCCAGAAGCCGCCGGAGACCTCCTATCGTTGGAGACAAGAGCACCATGTCGTCGGCGTAACTTATATTATTAACGCAAGTCCTGTCAATGTGACAACCAACATTGGTACTGCTGAGTTCAACGATCAGTCGGTTAATATATAAATTAAAGAGGCGCGGAGAGGTTATCCCCCCTTGCCTCACCCCGCACTCCATCCCATAGACATCTGATAAAACTCCACCCCATTTAACATTGTTTGTCTGATTCTTATACCAATACCTAAGTATATCTATAACAGAACTGTCCACGGTGCTTTCCTTGCGTAGCTTTTCCCAAAGTATCTCATATGACACCAGGTCAAAGGCCTTGGACAAGTCAAGGAAGCACGCATTGATTGGTGTCTTCCTGGCTGTGTAGTACTGTACGGTCTGCTTGAGACACAATGGCACTCTCTGTTGATAAGCCGGGCCTGAAGCCAAACTGGGCATCATGAAGAGTGATGCGGCTTGCCATATGTGAATCAAGCAGACAGTCCAGCACTTTAGCCGTAACAGTAGCCAGTAAAATCGGCCTATAGTTAGAGGGGTCCGCAGCGTCGCCAGTTCTATTTTTTATGATAGGCACAACAATTGTTTTCATTAGATCACCCGGTAGGTAAGAGTGACTCATGCACAATGAAAACAACATCGCCAGTACCCTCGGCAAGTGTACTCCAGCATACCGCAGGTGCGCAATACTAAGGTTATCATGCCCTGGTGATTTCCCACGAACCATATTTTTGATCACCTCGGCAATGTCCCTGGCAGACAATTTTAAACTTAAGTCCAATGGGTCCTGACTATCAGATACCAACGATGAAGCTGGTACAATTTGTTTTAACGGTGAATCTACTTTAAAAGTATTCATAAACATATTTGCTATATCGACAGGGTTACACAGTCCTGCTACACTCACTGGGAGGCCCCGCTTAGGATTCATTTTATTAGTTTTTTTCCAAAACTGTGCAAAATCTTTTGATTCATGGGTTTTTGCAATAATATCTAGTTTGATTTGGTTTTGACTTTTGCGACACCATTTTAATTTATTTTTGAAAATACTACGAGTTTCGCGCATCTTCTCGTAGATATTACCCATAGACGGCTTACCACATAAATTCCACATTTGAAAAGCAAGCCGGGCCTCACAGTGAGCAATTCGTACATGTTTATTCCATCCTATCAATGGTTTATACCTACGGTCATTAACTATTGTTGCACTACGTTCGGCGGACTTTGTAAGTATGCATATAATTTTATTGTATATTTCATCCAATATTACTCTATGCTGATGAATTTTACACATTGTACCCGCACATTTACATAGTTCAGAAGGGAAATTTATTTCCCGCAGTCCAGCGTGACACAATTCCTCATATAATTTTATTTGGCTCAAATCGCGTTCTCCCCATATAACATTGCTCTTATCCCTAATAGGTTGTATAATATTAGGTTTAATTAGTTTCAAGTTACATTCAATTACAATAGGCAAGTGATCAGACCAATAACAATCGTATAAAATGTGCGCTCCGGTGATCGTGCGCCGCGCGGCCTCTGTGACGATACAGTGGTCGAGCCATCGCTTACACCCGTGAGCTTCACTCACGAACGTATACGAATCGCGCGGTAAAAGTTCGATATCCGCGCAGGACCATTTCTGCTCTTGACAAAATTTTTGTAACTCATTCCCAAACAATTCGTTTGTATGAGCATTATAATCTCCTACCATATAGGCACACTGAACGTTATTAGTCTCAATAACGGCGTATATTTCACTCAAACAGTCCGTGAACTCCCCTAAGTTTTCATTAGAGTTTGTTGGCATATACACAGAGAAAATAAGGATTTCACGCTCTAACAGGTTTACTTTTATGGCTGTAAGACGTACACTATGACACTGAATAACACTCACCGACGATAATAAACTCTTTCTCCACAGCAGGGCCACACCTCCATAAGGCCTGCCTCGTAGTAGACCAGCTGACGTATCAACAGCCGAGGTCCCAGTGTAGGCAAAGTCGTCGTGAATGCTACCCAAGAAGTCAAGATCATGCGGTAGCAACCATGTCTCTTGTAAAGCGATAATATCCGCTGATACACACAGCCGCTTAATACACTCAACAGATGATTTCACACATTTGCAATTAAAACTAGCTATCTTTACAGACCTATCCATTACTAGTTTGTTTTGTCGTATTCCGTGTCTCAATAAAATCTTTCCGGTTTCGTCTGAAAGTTTATAAAGCGACGGTATGATACACCCTCCGGCCAAAAATCATCACTCATGAACAGATCTTCCTTTAGTTTTGGAATGAATAATGGGCATTCCTCACATCCTTTCCGAGCATTATCAGGCTGCCCTCAGGGTTCACACTTAGCCCCAATATTTTTCAATATTTTCATTAATAATATAACAGAATGTTTCAAGCATAGCAAATACTTTTTATATGCCGATGATCTTAAAATCGCCCGAGCAATACAATCACCCTCTGATGCCATTTTATTACAAGAAGACCTTGATAGACTTGAACAGTGGTGTGATAATCATGACATGACATTGAACATAGACAAATGCTACCATATTAAGTTTCACAGAAATGATTCAGTACTAGCAACCAAATACCTGATTGCGGGCCATGAACTGAAAAAAGTTAGTGAAGTTCGGGATCTTGGCATAATCTTTGACGAGAAATTGAAATTCAATATACATATAGATCAAATGACGACCAAAACATTTAAAACCCTGGGTTTTGTTTTAAGAAATTGCCGAAACTTCAAAAGACCCTCCACTAAATTATTGCTATACAACTCGCTGGTCCGAAGTAACATCGAATACTGCTGTAACATATGGAACCCATTATACGATATATACAATAAAAATATTGAGAAAATACAAAAAAGATTTCTTTGGCACCTATGCTACAGCTGTAATCTGGCTAAAAAACTGCCAAGTTACTCCGATCGAGTTAGGTATTTTAAGATAACTTCTCTGGAAAACCGAAGAAGGCTGCTCGATCACATGTTTCTATTCAGACGTTTTAATGGCGAAATAGACTGTAAATTGGTGAATATATCTGAAAATAAGATTTTAGGTAAGCAAGAGTCTTAGCAGAAATTATCAAGATTTGGTACTATTTATATTGATTCTCATACATTGTGTTTTAATTACTTCGCAGTCCCAAAAAACTTTGTAGTTGATGAGTCATCCGAGGAAGATGATTTGAATATGGAATGAATTTGAATATCGAATACAAAATATGATGTTATAATACATTGTTATACTCTTTACTAATTACAAAGCCGACGTTCTTGGGAATGGTGTTTTCTTTTCGAAAAGTATTATCTGGTGGTAATAATAACGTTCCTTACTCAATAAATCACTATATCACTTTAAATTACGGCACTAACAAACGTTTAAAGTTTTCAATAGAAGAAGAATACAAAAATATTGTATGAGGGTAGCATGAAATAAATATACTTATGGCATAATTGTTGCGTTCAGAAACAGTTATTTTAAGGATAAGTTCAACATTTAATTACTAAATATATGCATATGCGATACAAATTATAATTGTCATTTAAAAAATGAAATAAATTTTTAAAAAGTTTTCAGAGTTATAAATTATAGTCAAAATCAGAAAGCATGATTTTTACGTCCGATATGGAATAACGTCAATATTTTTTTAAACTCACACATGTCACATTTATGTTAAAATCATATCTAAAATTATAATAAACTTCTTATCATTTTAGATATGACTAACTTATAAATAAAATTCTAAAAAAGTTCTATTAGGTACAGAAAAAAAAAACACTCACACACACCATTAGGTAACATTATATGGCATCTTAATTTCGCTATTCCCAAGAATAATAATTTTTGAAATGCCCATTCTTGACGATCTATGTCTACATCCGATAATTGACACGCCTAACGTGTTAACAGCATAGCATAGCGATATATTTTTAATTAAATATTAAAACAGTCTCAATACTCGAACCACTTCAAACGTTATAAATATATGAAGTTATAAAACTATGCTATCAGTAGAAAATACAGCAAAATGACTGAAATATCGATCAAATATTAAATACTCGCCAGGCGTGTTGCCGGCACCTCTAAAAAATTAACGAGAACACGACAGGCGTGTCAGTGGCAGTGAAAGTGTTTTGCTCCTTAAAATTAACAACGTATGTCGGAAGTGACGCATTTGATGACATTTCACAAGAAGCAGGGCGGCTTAATTCTTCAGAAGAATAGCAGCTTACGGGAGGGATATTGAGGTTGATTTCTTTCTTCTTCCATAAAGACGTCTAACAACTTCCGCTGAACAGAGAGTTTTCTATTGCGTGGCACTTCTTTTAAGTATGGAAGTAAACTTAACAAAAAGTTTCGATCAGGGTCTTCTGCTGACTTATCAGCTGACCTGGACTCATATACCTACTCTTGTTCGACGTCAGTATTTCACTGTTTCCTAATACGTCCAGTTAACGAGTTGAAACGATAAGCTTGCGTTACTGGTACACGAGTAGGATTTGTGTGTAATGGAGATGTTGTTGCGACGTTAAATTTTCAGATTGGCTCGAATTTGAAGTTTCTGCTCGTGGTTGTGATTCCGATGACAACTCCGAAAACTGAGATGATTCCGAATCATCTTGATGTTCTTGGCTCGCGCTTCCTTTAGGCAAATTCCCACTTAATGGTTTTGGAGCAATTTGTTTCGCAAGGACTAATAACAAATCGTAATATGCCCACGAAGATGATTTGTGATCCACCGCTGAGGCAGATTTACCTGGTTGAGTACATCTGTTATACTCTTTGCGAAATTGGTCCCTCAGGTTACTCCATTTCTTCTTAATATCTGCCACCGGTACTTCCATTTCTGAAGCAACTTCATCCCATAGACGTTTCCCAATATCTCGATTATTTTAACTTTTTTAATGTTTGTCCCACAGTGACGGTCTGTTATAAATGCAAGTAATTAATTTTTCAATATCCATTCTTGATCCAAAAAACGATTAGATCGCAGAAAGAAGCCGGTAAAACTGACAAAAAATCCAAACACGTTCGGACTCGTCAGTTGATCGTCCGTTTTCGGGCGTCATCGGACGACGTCGGTAGTAGCAGTGTATGCGCTCTCTTCCATTTAGGTACTTACGTTTGATTTGATCGGCCGAGTTCGGCCGATGACGCCCGAGCATACTTCGGCCGATGACGGATTCGGTGTACGCGTACCGTAAGAGAATATAAAGAGCGAGTTTTATATGGTATCCATTGTAATAGAGTTTATTTTATAAGGGCTGAGCATATAGGAGCTTGACAAGCTCATTTGAACACCGTTAAAGACATGCTTCCTTACTTTCACGCATCGGGACAATTTCAATATGCTAAGTGTGCACACTTATATTTAATTTACATGGTACAATTACAGAACTGTATAAACCCTAGTGTTTCCTAACAATTTACAGAAGGATGTTCAGACGAATCAAGTTGCGGAACTTCAATAAATATGGTGAATCATATGAAGACAGACAGGTGGAGGTATTGCTCGAGGGAGAAGAACAAAAGACACTGTATATGTTAATAAAAAAAAAATCGTTTAAAAAAACCGACTACAAAATCTAAAAAGTAAAAGTAATATATATAATAGATTATATATATTATAAATAAATAAATATATAATAATAAGCTGAAATTCACGTGCGGCAAGTGTGGTACCTACTATTACATTTGGCTTGGCACCGACTTCTAACCTATCCATAGGTAGCACAACAAATGATAGCATTTCATTAATATTAAAGGTATTAGGTTTGCATACGAGATGTATTAAATTAAATCTTTACTAAGCTTTTTTTTTATTAATTATCAAAAACACATTACAATTCAGAAATATATTGTTTGAATACCGATAGTGTCAATTAAACCTTTCGAGTTTGAGCGTGACATATCATAATATATAAACAAATACCCACTTTTACGAGAATAATTTACAATTTACTAAACATAAAAATAAATTCACTTAATAAGCTAGGTACTTACATACAGATTAGGTTCTTATACATTTTAATACCTACAGTGACTTAAAATATTGTTTTAATTTAAGTTTAACGTTGTTCATAATAATATTATAATAGATAATTTAATTTAATTAATAGATAACGGAGGTAGGTAATTCATTAATTAGCCGTGGAATCAGGTAGGCCGTAGACCGTTCGCCGTAAAAATTACTTGCTGGTGCAATAACCAGTTTGCGACTCGCGACTCGCCGTGTGTATATAGGTGATCTATCTTGTGCTGTAAAAGCATGTTAAAGAATTGTTCTTTTAATAAGTTATATTTAACTTTAATATGTATTGGAACGGAATCACAATATTTAAAAATTTCGGAATCATCTGTGAGTTGAGTTTTAACATTAGGTGGAATTATTAATTTTAGTATTCTAATTGTAGATTATAAATAAAGTCTAGGTATGTTTTATAGGCCCTACCATAGCTAGATAGACCGTATGACACTATTGAGTCACAAAACGCATAAAAAAGAAGTAATCTGGTTTTGAAGGGAAGTTGTTTTTTGTAGTATTGTATACCGCGACAAGTGGTCGGCAGTCCTCTCGTAATGTTAACCTGACACTGTCTAATGAATTCTGAAGAGGCCGAAAATGGTGGAAATCTGAAGGTACAAGGTCAGGACTATATGGCGGATGCATTAACACTTCCATAAAAAGCTTTTACACTTTCGTTCACAGCATCTTTTTTCTCCACCTGGTAGCCTCAGTACAACATCTACATTGATCAAACTGAGTGTATTCAAAAGCGTTTTATAAAGTATCCTAATTTTAAGACACATAAGCGCCACAATTAATGTCTGAGAGATAAAGCTGAAACTACCAACCTCTCTTCGACAGGTGCGTAATCACACGAATCCTACTATCCTACTAATATTATAAAGGCGAAAGTTTGTGAGTGTGTATGTTTGTTATTTCTTCACGCAAAATCTACCGAACGGATTTTGATGAAACTTTGTAGTAATATAGCTTATATATCCGAATATCACATAAGCTATAATTTATAAAGTTTAACGAGGGTAAAACCGCGCGGCACAGCTAGTGCTTCATATGGGTTTTATTATTCGATATTGCGGGTGGTGGCATTGACTGCCTTGTGACTCTTATCTAATGTGCAGTTTAATACCTCTAAAACAAGAGTAGGGGTACGAGTTAAACAATAAAATTATAGATAATTCGAATACAGGTAGACAATATGGTAACTTTATTTTAATTATATGTATATTACAGTCATAAATAATATTCTCGATTAAGATTAGACAAGACTCATTTACTTGTTACATGTTCTTTAAGTTCTGCTTCATATAGTATTGCCGTGGAAGTTGGAACTCGGTATTTGGCTATGTTTCTTGTATAAAGAAAAGCTGTAGTTTCCTGTAATAAAACTACTTAGTTATATTTCAATTTAAATGATAAAATCAAAAGATCAAAGAGTATTTCGATATTTTGCCAATCCACCGTTATTTCAAGAAAATGGATTCCTTGGTTGATTTGTTTTTGTAATCATTACCAAACTATTATTTTTATATAATTATTTAATAAAAACATTGTGAGTCTTTCCGAAAAAAGAAATGATAGCCACCACTGTTGCATATTGTTATGTATCAATATTCTCTCCACTTCTATTAAATCCGGGATTGGTTTTCTCCCCGTTTTAATGTTACTTAATGTAAAAGCTTATCGTCATAAGCGGTACCTACCTAGTGAATGAGATGACGCTACGCACGCTGCGATTAAAAGCATGTGGGACGTGCTTCCGGCTGGCCAGTTTGCGGCCAGGGTTAGTGATGTATCAGCTTTGGGTGTGTGGTGTTGTGGTGGTGCTGGCGGCACCTGCGCTTGCCGTTGTGGGCGGAGATCCGGCGTCACCACCCGAGCCCGACGCGGCGGTCATCTTCACGCAGCGATATGGATACAGCGCCCGGATTGAGGGTCTTAAAGATGATAAAATGGGCTATTACAGCTTCTTCGGGATCAGGTATCTGTTTTATATTAATTTATTTAATGAACTTTTTGTAAATAGGCGTAGGTCGCGAAAATAATAGTAGGTGTTGTGATACTTAGCTGGGTAGTAACCCCGCAATTTTCCTCGAAGAAAGTAGGTAGGTATAAGAATGTTAACTGATATATGTATAAAGAGATTTCGGAGATAAGTTCAGCATATTGTTGTCACTTGCTGTGGTGGAGTAATGTAGAGCCAAAGATTCTGTGTGTAGAGCCTAGCGTGTTTTCGCTCTAGGAGCAGCACGAATGGGGATGTTCAGTTCAGTTAGAGAATATTTTTACTGGTTTTAGATTTTGAATCTTAATGTTGTAGGTAGGCTTGGGTGTGGGTAAGGTAGCCAGAGCTCACTGGGTACGAGGGTAGGGTAGACAACGGGTAGTGGAATCTGTAGGCTGAGCCTACATAACTTACGGTACACCTTACCGTCGCACTTACTAGGTCGTAAATGTGGGAGAACTTTGATATCCTTAACGAGGTGCTTTGGCGTTGTATGTACATAAAGACGTTTCAATGGAGTTAGCAATAGATTTAGCATTCCGGGCAACAATAATAATATTTAATCAAGGTATGTTTAAATATCGATTTTATCATATAAGTATTCTGTTTCTGCGTGTGGCATGGCAAGGCAGTTTTGAAAACACTGGGTGTAGCGGCCTTTCTATGCATTTAATAAATCTGTAGAAATATCGTTTTTGTACATCGAAAATAATTCCAAAAATAGGTAGGGTTTTAAAGAATAACCAAAACAACCCACATCCAGCATTTTTTAATTTTTTTGTCTATTTGTCTGTGTGTGTGTAAAAAATACGAAACCAATGTAGGTAACTTTTATACGTAAAAATGGTACGCAACTTGAAGTATTACTTTGTTTTGTTTGTTTGTCCCAATCGATCAAGGAGAAAAATAACACACGCTAATAGGTTACTTGAAGAACTAATGTTAATAGTTGAACTCTATATTCGATAGATGTCGTTGTACATGAGTCTTGTGCGTGTTTTGCAAATTGCATAAGTTTCGTAGAGTATTGAATGTTCCGAAATGTTTAGAAAAATGATACACAACATACAGATGATTCGAATTTATTCGAATCATTTCAACAGAATTTTCGTTTTTTAAAATTCGTATATATTTTTAGTTTTTCGTTAATTTCTAAAGTTTTGTGGTTTTCATTTGATTGAATTTATTTATTGGTTTGCAATTGCAAACCAATACGCAATACAATGGTACGCAACTTGAAGTATTACTTTGTTTTGTTTTGTTTGTTTGTCCCAATCGATCAAGGAGAAAAACAGCACACGCTAATAGGGAACTTGAAGAACTAATGTTAATAGTTGAACTCTATATTCGATAGATGTCGTTGTACATGAGTCTTGCGCGTGTTTTGTAAATTGCATAAGTTTCGTAGAGTATTGAATGTTCCGAAATGTTTAGAAAAATGATACACAACATACAGATGATACGGATTTATTCGAACCTATTCAACTGAATTTTCGTTTTTTAAAATTCGTATATATTTTTAGTTTTTCGTTAATTTCTAAAGTTTTGTGGTTTTCATTTGATTGAATTTATTTATTGGTTTGCAATTGCAAACCAATACGCAATACAATGGTACGCAACTTGAAGTATTACTTTGTTTTGTTTTGTTTGTTTGTCCCAATCGATCAAGGAGAAAAACAGCACACGCTAATAGGGAACTTGAAGAACTAATGTTAATAGTTGAACTCTATATTCGATAGATGTCGTTGTACATGAGTCTTGCGCGTGTTTTGTAAATTGCATAAGTTTCGTAGAGTATTGAATGTTCCGAAATGTTTAGAAAAATGATACACAACATACAGATGATACGGATTTATTCGAACCTATTCAACTGAATTTTCGTTTTTTAAAATTCGTATATATTTTTAGTTTTTCGTTAATTTCTAAAGTTTTGTGGTTTTCATTTGATTGAATTTATTTATTGGTTTGCAATTGCAAACCAATAAATCAAATGAATTTATTTACTTAAAAATGCATTTTAGCCAAAAAAGCTTTCGTGCGTAGCTGAAATATATGCTGCGGGTGATTCTACAGTTAACATTAATATAAGTATCTCATTAAATAAAGTTATAACTCCTTAACTCACAATTTCTTTACTAGGCCATGGCTTGTGGCTTCCATTACTTACCCTCTTTTAGCTTTTTTACTCTTTTCTAAGTTACGAGGTTTAGTTTTCGACAAACACGCGATCGAAGTCGCGGGTACTGTTAGTATAGGACCAAAGCCGACATTATGTTTTAGCGCGGAACAATAATTAACAAACTAGTTGTCTTCATTTTTCAAGAATCCAAACTCACATTAAGTAGTACAGACCTACTCTCACTACTTATAAGTTTGAATTATCGGGTTAGGCTATTCCTACATTTTTTGTTGTATCGCTAAGTAAACAATTAATTAGTTTGAACTTTATTCTATATAAAAAAATGTAAAGTAAGCTCTAATAAGTATTTTCTTTGGTCCTTGCCGCTACTTAATAGGCACGATGAAATAGCTAGCGCTGAGAAACGGACAGAATATCTGTTCTGTTTCTTCATTTAGGGTCTGTTTCACAATGTCCAGATAAAGTGTCGGATAGCTAACTACCAAATAAACTGACAGATATAAGTTCTGGAGGTTCTGGATAAAACACATTGCGTTTCACCACCACCTTCCCGATAAATTATTTGCCAGTTACTAATTTACTAATAGGTAGGTTTGGCAACGTCGCATTTTGTCGTTCCGTCTTACGAAACAGACAACCTATAAATACATTTCTATGATAAACACACCTAAAAATATCTTTTTACTCATTTTTTATCGTTAGCATTTTCAGTTTTGCATAAATATTTTCAAATTTATCTTCTAACTATTATTTTATCAAATAAAAATACATACATAAATAGTTTTTTTTTGCGTGAAATTAAACGTATGAAAGTCAAATAAATAGATGTCAACAAATGTTTTTTGCGGTGTTTCGGTGGTGTTTTTCTTAGCGGTGTCGGATTTATGCGCGGTTCACGATCAAATAATTCATCAATTTCGTCTTCAATAGTATCAAATTTTACCATTTTATTCCAACAATAAACACCACCGAAATAAGCATCGAATGACATCTGTCAGATATATTATCCATCAGTTAAGTTTGCTATCTGAAGCTTGATCTGGCGAATAGTTTACTTTGCAGTTTATTTGCCAGTTAGTACTATTTATGGATTATGAAACGCAAACGATGTCTTTATTCGATAGATAAGTTGCAAGTAGCTTATTCGGGGCTTTATCTGGACATTGTGAAAATTAGTGGTAGAAATAACTAAATTTAACACGACCTTATAAAGTAATTACCTTTAGCATCCTTTAAAAATTACACGCGACATACTGAGCCCTATCATTTTCGAGGAATACGCTTAAGTTGGGGTACACTACATTAATGCGAAAAACTTTATTACGACAGTCACAAATACCAATTTCAAAATACCGATTTCCATAATTCCGAATGGTTCAAAATTCCGAATATTACAACTTCGATTTATCATTCGTAATTAATTATATAATTCGTCATTCGTATATAATTCGTCCTATTTTTATAATTCCTTAATTTTAACATTTCTTACGTTTATAATTACTCTTCTTAAAACACCGAGCTTCAATAGATCGAATAACATAAAGTCCAACTTAATGATATTTCGAAATATCAACAATACGAACAAAAATATTTTGTTTCCCTGGTCACACTTTTAACCTAACTTAACCCAAATGATTCACCAACAATAGAGGGGATATGACACTCGGCGGCTGCATGCAGCATGCAAGCAGGCAGGCAACATACAAGCAGGCATGCAGCATACAAGCAGGCATGCAGCATGCAAGCAGGCATGCAGCATGTAGCATGCAAGCAGGCTTGCAGCAAGCAAGCAGGCATGCAACATGCAGCAGGCATTGTTTCTGTCACGGCTCCGGCGCTGCGGGGTTTAGGCGGTCCCACGCGAGCTTATCGTCACCACCGCAGCTTCGGCTTGCTGGCCGTTAACACCGGCTAGCCTCAGCCGCGGCGGCGGCCCTTCAAGCCACCTGCTCCTCAGCTCGCGGGCCGACCCAACCCCCCGGCATACGCGGGCTTAAATTACACTCTAGGGTAGGGCAGACAAGACTACGTGAAGTCGGTTTTGCAGCGATTCGTTTCTGTTACCAAATTTTGTAGCACAACATGTTGACTTTTAGTTTATTCGAAGTATTTAAAATCGGAATGTCGTTTTTCGGACTGAGAACCCTTCGAGCATTTGACTCTTCGAACGTATGAAAATCGGAAAACTAACAAATTTCATTTACGACTTTCGGTAAAATAAATTTCGTGATTTTTTATAATAGACATGACAATTCTTATTATGAATGTCAATATTATTATGAAATTCGGACTTTTGAAAATCGGAACATCGGAATTCGGAATAAAGTATTTCGCAGTATTTGGGGTTTCCCTTAAGTTGAAAATTGAGCTTATTTACGAAATATGCCTAGTTAGAATTAACAGCAGTCAAATCTACTATATAAAAATAAGTCGGGTTTTCCTTCCTGACGCTATAACTCCAGAACGCACGAACTGATTTCCACGGATTTGCATTCGTTGGAAAGGCCTCGGGCTCCGTGAGGTTTATAGCAAAGAAAATTTACAAAATTTAACGCGAGTAACACCGCGGGGCACAGCTAGTCGGTAATAAAAGTAACGGATAAAATACGAGTTCCATTTCTTTATCACTAAGTGGTACGGAACTCTAGAAATAAAAAAAATAAATATAAAAATTAGTATAAAGTTTTGCCGGAAACCGATAGATAGTGGTTTCCGATGTTTTCAGGGGCACAGATAATCCGTGGCCGTTTGTTGGTGATACCTATTTACAAGCTAGGTACCTATAGCTTTTATTTTTAGCTTTAAAATTATTTAATGTAGCAATTAAATTCACCATCACCATAATTTTACTAACGTTATCGATTGATCATTGACGATACTGGGGATTTTAAAATAAGTACGTGCAGAAAATATTCTTACCTTCTTCTATTTCTCCAGATATGCGGAACCTCCAGTCGGACCCCGCAGGTTCCAACGCCCTGTCCGTAAATACTTAGCTGGAGAGATGATGGCCCGTACTCAATGTGCGCCGTGCCCTCAGCCAGACCCTTATGTTCCAAGAAGAGTCATAGGCCAAGAGGACTGCCTGTGTCTAAATGTGTTTGCACCTAAAATGCCTGCTGATGAAGAAGGTAAGATATGCCTAACTTCTTATTATGATTTCGCATATGTACCTACTGACAACAACGGAGATGTCTATCTATCTATACCAAGTTAACGTTATGATGGCTTCTATTTTGCCGTTGACACGACTAATGCTGAGTTAGGGGCTTTATAGGGTTCCGTACCCAAAGGGTAAAACGAGACCCTATTACTAAGACTTCGCTATCTATCTGTCTGTCCATCTGTCACCAAGCTGTATCTCATGAATCGTGATAGTTTTTAGACAGCTGAAATTTTCACAGATGATGTATTTCTGTTACCGCTATAACAACAAATACAAAAAAAATATTTACGGGTGCTCCCATACAACAAACGTGAATTTTTTTGCTCGTTTTTATAGATAATGGTACGGAACCCTTCGTGGGCGAGTCCGACTCGCACTTGGCCGGTTTTTTTACTTTAACTGACTTGTATTTACTTTCCTCTAATACTTGCTACGTAGTGTTGTGCCGGATTTCCGTTTTCATGTCCGTGGATATCTGAGGGAGAACCTAAATTCGTATCCGTATGCGTTACATTTTTGGAGGATCTTTGAACTTGTTAATTAAACTTACAATACATAGATGAAATTTTATATATTTTTTATTAATTAATTCAAATATTCAACAACTTCACATGTTAAACTTTTATGGTAGTTAGTTACTAGATATACCTACCAATAGTATATACTTAACTAACTCAATAGTACCTACGAAATGGACTATCTTTATAATGAGATCAATCACAAATCTACACACATCAACAAAGTCTAGGGATACGTTATTTTGAAATCAAACATGGCTTTATTGTTTAAAACCTATTTAGTTTCCTTAAAAAGTTTATTTACAGATTTAAACCTTGTCTATTCTTTATTCAAAATTTAAAAATTAAAATGAGAAACAAATGAAAACACGCAAAGCACAGCGCAATCTTGAGTTGTATCTAATTTCAAGAAGTTGCATTAAAATTTTTTTTGCGTGTTAATTGAAGAAAACCTGATAAATTGTTTTATTTTCTTTTCTCAATTGGTTGTGTAAGCTTTTTAGCGTCATGCCACGCCATCATTTGAGTCGAGATGAAATGTTACGGGCAGTTGGCATGTTACAAAACGGTGCTATTCAACGCGTCGTTGCTGAGTCTCTGGGCACAAGCCAAAATGTGGTATCCAGGCTGTGGTCACGTTATCGCGCTACTGGAGATGTGGCAGAACGGCACACAGGTAGATATCGTGTTACCACTCAGAGACAGGATCGATTTCTCCAAATGACCGCCAGAAGACTACCCAATATCACAGCGATGCAACTAGTGCAAAGGCTCCAGGAGGGTCAGCAGCTGCTGGTGAGCGACCAAACCGTGCGAAGGAGGCTGCATGAAGTTGGTCTTCATGCTCGCAGACCGCTACGAGTCCCAGCGCTGCGACGTGGCAATCGCGGTAGGCGACTTTTATGGGCTCAAGAACATTTGACATGGAGTGATCAACAATGGTCATTGGTGCTGTTCACTGATGAGTCCCGCTATGGATTTCATCCAGATTCGAGACGAACACGCGTTTGGAGAACTCCAGGCAGGGTCAGCCGTCTCCGACATCCACAGGAGGTCCACTCTTACCAAGGCGGGACAATTATGGTGTGGGCAGGAATACGAATCGGCGGACGAACCCAACTCATTTGGATTCAGGGCAGCATGACTGCCCATAGATACCGTGAGGAGGTAGTAGAACGTGTCATTGTCCCGCTCAGGGCCCTAACGGGGCAAGAATTTCAGCTCATGCATGACAATGCACCTTCCCATACAGCGCGGCTGGTGAGGGCCGCCCTTCGAGAACACGATGTTCAGGTATTAGATTGGCCTCCACAGTCGCCAGACTTAAACCCAATTGAACACGCCTGGGACATGTTACAGCGAAGAGCATTGAGGGATTTTCCGCCCAACTTGACAACAGAAGAACAACTTTTCGAACATTTAAAAAGAACTTGGGACTGCATACCCCAGCAAGACATTGACACCTTAATTTTAAGTATGGAAAATCGTTGCCGCTGTGTGATTAATGTTAGAGGAGGAAATACCGATTACTGATTATCAGATTTGGTAAGATTTTTATTCATTTAATTCGATTGAATAATTTTATAAGAATAAAATGTTTTTGTTCACTCAGTAATTTTCTATGGCTTAATTAATTTAAGACTTTTATTAATTAGAAAAACAAAATCGCATCGTGTTGTTAATGTTTAAATATCGGCCATGAAATTATCTTTAATTCTTCCATTTACAGTCATAACAAAATGTTTATAGTTTTCTAGATAATCAATGAAATGTTCAATATCCCTAGATTGTGTTGATGTGTGTATATTTATAGACTATTAATTAAAATATATTTATAATGACACACCGACATCGATTGAGTAAGCAGGTTAAGATCCATATTCGTATCCGCGGATCTTGACACCAAATACACGTGTTCGAAACTGCATTCGGATATACATCTTTAACGATCGGACACATAACTGGTAACTGAATTTTACCAAAACTAAATGTGTTTAATTCCTTTCTGTCTATTGTCTCTTGAGAAAGTGACATGGGAGGGTCAGTGTTTTGGGGATATGTGTGCGACGTTGTGCGCTCTACATTAATATGCGACGCCTGTCACAAGAATTTCTTAAAGCCTTGAGTTACTTATGGTCCACATAGTCTAGGACGCTTCTAGAACGACGATGCTTACGGGATAGGACGTATTTGAATACCGCGGCCACCAAAGGACTTGGATGATGCATGGCTGAGTCAAAAGGGTTTTGACGCTTGTTTCATCCATGCTTGATGGTAGGCAATTGGAATTGAATCATTTTGAAGTTTTTGGAGTAGGAAAAGAAACCACACCCGCGTCGGCGAGAACGTGTAATCGAACGAGAATCGTAGGTATGGAATTCACGTCGTGTAGTTTATCACCTTATCAGTGCCTCTAGCACGAGTTCCTGCAGTTTACTTACTCGATCACACGTACAGTTTCGTCCCATACATTGAGCACCAGAGTTTTAGTTCTTAATAGTTTCCGCGAGAGGCGCTGGTGCTCAATGTATGGGAGAAACTGTACGTGTGATCGAGTAAGTAAACTGCAGGAACTCGTGCTAGAGGTACTGCAAGCGACATTTTACTGCGCCTATTCAGTAGGCAGTAAAGTCGAGTAACAGCAAAGGTGCGGTTACACAGGATATGTAGATGTTCGATGCAAAGTAAAGATTAAGGATCTCACCTAAATACATGGCCCTCCTGTGCCAAGGGTTGGGCTTGCCAACTATTGGGACTGGTTTGATTGATGGAGAGAGAGTGACTTACCTACGAATTTTGGTATGGAGTTAGGTGACACCCTAGATTAACACATAGGCTATAATTTATAAAGTTTAATGCGGGTAAAACCGCGGGGCACCGCTACTTATTAAATAGTGAACTAACTATTATTACGATAGGTAGGTACTACGGTGTTACTACGATAATCAGTGAAACTATTAATATTAATTCGTATCACTATGTTGATATTAAATGAATTCATCATAAAAGCTGTAAGAAGTCCACTGCTGGACAAAAGCCTTACTTACCTGTGTTTCATATTTTTCAGGTTGTCCAGTTGTTTTTTTCATTCACGGCGGTAACTACAGATCAGGTTCTAGCAATACGTATGGGGTAAGTTTAAAAATAAATACAGGATTACCAGCTTTTTTAACATACTAACTAATTTCCGCTTTACTTTAACATGGGCAGAACGATTTAGAAGGTCTAAATTCATATCACACTAATATTATAAAGGCGAAAGTTTGTGAGTGTGTGTGTGTGTGTATGTTTGTTACTTCTTCACGTCTAAACGGTTGGAGAGATTTTAATAAAATGGGGTGTGGAGTTAGCTGACACCCTAGATAAACACATAGGCTATAATAGCCAGTAATTTAAAGTGAACTTACGATTATTACGATACTTATAATTAATGAAATAATTATTATTAATATAATATCATATATCACTATGTTGATATTAAATGAATTCATCATAACAGCTGTAAGAAATCCACAGCTGGACAAAAGCCTACCTCAAGAATCATTTTGGGTGTATATGCCATAATGAGCCTGGCCAATGTTTTATTCTGGGTATGCGAAAGTAATCTAGAAGAAAATACAAGAACATCTGCATTTTTACTTTTTTTATATTTCCAAAGACAGCTGAGATAATAGCAATCAAAGTACGCATTTTCGAGCGATATTATTTCAAACCGTGTTGGTCACCCTCATTGCCACGTTTGGCAATCGGATTAAATGAATTAATGGTTAAGTGTAAAACGAAACCTGTCTGGATTAATATAATAATGGATTAATATAATACTTATAATAATTTGAATAGGTATCTGTTATGAATATAAGATACCTATATTTTTTTACCGATTCATAGGACACAATACATTAGTATTAAAAAATACTTCCTGTTAATGTTTTTAAACTTTCGCGATTTGTACACATTTTTATATACTGTGGACACGGGTCTCATCGCGATAAAGATGTAGGTAAATACTTCCTGTTTGTAAGTTCAAATTGGTAATAATAAAAACAATTAAATTGAGAACGACCTTCTTTTGAAGTTGGTTAAATATGTATAAAATAAATCGGGTGTGCCGTAGACCACACTACTGAAGTAAAGCTTTTTTAGCTCTATGCTGCTACTGTGACCGCTTAACATCTGGTGGTCCGATACCTGTTAGGTGTCGAGAGCGTCCACAGGTTACGGTGACCGCTTAACTTAAGGTGCTCTGTATACTTGTTTGGTGTCGAGAGCGTCCATAGGCTACGGTGACAAAAACAATTTTTTCTATTTCCACATAGGTAATCTCGCACTCTCTCTCTTTATATCTTCACTAACTTATAACTTCCTCTAAACTTCCGTTCGCCTCACCCGATCACTCTTTTCGCAACGCATTAACCAGCTTACACCCCAAGTCAAGCGAAGATTCTGGCGAATTATGCAATACCATCTGTGTAGACAAGTCTTCCTACGGTGTTTGCAAAACAGCGAATTTAATGCAGAACCTTGATCCTTTATGAATTCGGAATAATTGTCGAGTGCTGGAACAATTCCTTGATTGCATCACTAGAATGTACTCTAGCATATAGTTTTATGATATTAATTTGACAGTATTAGGTTTAACGTTGTGGTAAGCTTTTTGTCATTCCTTTTCCCAGGGTCAACACCTGACTCAGAAAGACACGATAGTAGTTACAGCGCAGTACCGTCTTGGCTCCTTAGGTTACCTAAGTACTGGTAACAGAGATGCGTCCGGAAATGTTGGCCTCTTTGATTTACATACGGCAATGATTTGGGTAAGTTTTCTAAGATAATTGCTTGCGATCCCATTTTGAAGACTTGTAATTTATGTGTGATCTATTGTATACAGCTTAGCAGTGTATAAAAATTCTTGATTTTCTATTGTAGATTCAAGATTATATTCAATTCTTCGGCGGAGATCCAAAACGTGTAATAGTAATGGGTCAAGGCTCTGGTGGCAGTGCTGCGTCGCTCTTAGCCATGTCTCCTGAAGGTCGCAGTGCTACAGGAGTGGCTGCTCTATCAGGGGCTCCGTTAGCTCCAGGAGCAGTGAGACCAGATCCGGCTAAACATGCGGAATCCATTGCCAACAAAACTGACTGTCCTAAAGAACCTCCAGAACGACTGCTTCTATGTTTGCGGCAACTGCCCGTTGAGAAAGTTGTACTGGTATGATACATAAATGTCTTTCATTTTTGAATCTTGATACTTTAGTCTCAAATTTTCATGCCTAATCTGTATATGCGTCATTGCAGGCCGATCAAGATTTGGATATGGACATGGTCGACACGCAGCGATTTTTAGAAGAGATCTCAGGACGCTCGGGTAAGTCCATAAACTTAAATCACAGGTTAGGCAAGGAATAACATAATCAAAGCCTTTAAAAGTTAAAAGTTCATCAGATTTTAAATTTCATTTAGGCTTAAGTACTTGGTTAAACATGCAGGTGCCGGAGCCAGAGTTGAAGGGGCTGAAGATCTACGAGGATTACCACCACTAGTGGCCGAATCTCCTGCCGACTCGCTCAAAAACCAGAAACAGAAACGGGTACCCTTGCTTACGGGAGTCACATCTGCTGAAACTTCCAGAGCCGTGTTTGGTAGTTATTGAATCGTATAGTAAATAAAAAACTGTGATGATAGATCATACTAACGAAAATGTATACTTGATGTAATTAAATGTCTTTAGGCAAATACAACAAGTTCCTGTCGAACAAGCTGCAGAACGTGAAGGACTTCATAGACAAAGATCTAGTGGGAGGCCTTAAAAACGTGATCTCAGGGGTAGAGGGTCTCATCCCGTTTGCTGGACAGGTGCAGGCCGTGCTGCCCCTTGCCAACTACTACCAAAATGCTTTTCAAGAAACGTTTAACATTGCTGATGGACTGGTCAAAATAGTTGAAGCTACTGGTACGGAGCGATTGATTTGATTATAATATGTAATTGTGGACATAATTTCGTTTTTGACTCGGTAATTAATAATTTGCCACTTCCTAACAAAAGAACAATGTATACACGGGATAGAAGTATGTTTATTTACTAAAATTTTAGGAAATTAATAATACAGTTTAGTGCTGTTCATGTTTAGGCATGTGTGCATCTAAGTGCAAGAATTTACACACATAGGCCAATGTCGATACGTTGTTGATACGTAACTGATGAAATAAGCTATATGCTTGTAAAAATGATACTTAATTAAAGTGTCTTAATGCGTCCAATTTCCCTCTGAAATTACTAGGAAAACACCAGATTGAAAAATCTTTTCATACAAAGTCAATTACCGAGTTTTGATTGTGTTTTGGGAGGTAAATGAAAATGCTTTCAATCTGCTGTGATGAAGAAGGTTTCCGCACAGCAGATTAAGATTTACCAACAACTGAATTGTTTGTTTTTCAAAAATCCTTTGTTTTATATAGTACATACTTAACATGGTTACTATAGAAGCAGGTCTGTGCTGTATCACTTTCGATACAACTCTACGTAGGTACGTACTTTAGCAAGCGAAAAAGAGATAAAACGATCTTGTGGTAGCTGTCGTTCTCACAATCGTGATACCTAAAGCGCAAAAAATAACACAGCAGCCAGGTGAACGTAGTAATTAACTTTTAAGCGGCTATGGATCTGGGTGGAGACTACGACAGCAATATTAATTTTTCGGATTTACTACAATATTTTATTAATGTTATCTGGGTCTCAATATAAAACTAGAACAGTTCCAAAAACATAAGTAAACGTGGAGGGAGAAGGTATTGCTTACTTTTGATGACATGGTAGAGTGTAGTTTTTTATTGCGTCGTTTCGACAACTGCCATGACTCATTTGGTATCGAACCTGCCTTGTGATCCAAATCTTGTGGGTTGGATCCTTGCACGAGACAAATATTCGTGTTTATGATCATGTATATTTGTCTTGGTCTGGGTAAGCTCTGTGTATTTTGTGTATATAATTAGAAAAAAAAAGTATATAGTGTTATTTCTATCCGTTATCTAGGATAGACTATTAGATATATTACATATATCTACTGTTATCTAGTATCCATAATACAAGTTTTGCTTAGTATGGTCTAGACGGCGCTGTGTGATATGTTAATCATTTATTTATAAGGGTAGCTACTTATTTAAGAGAACTGACGAAGTTAAGTTTATGTACCCAATTAATAGTTCATCCCTTTTTGAGCTCAATTTAAAAGAAAGACTTTTATATTCATATCTCTGTACTTTTTAAAGATATTATCTGTACATCACTAATTACTTAAACCTACTTTTAGCTCAGCTAAAAGTTTTAGAGTCCTATAAATAAAGTAGTCAATACCAAACACGGCGATTGAGATGGTGACGGCGCAGCGGCAGCTGCTTAAACGCCCCAAATGACTGCCGCGACCCCTACATATTCAAAGTTTCACTTTTGTTTGCACCGACCGCGACCGTTGAATTCACTACCCTTCACAGGTAATGTCTTATGGAGGGTTAAAAGTATCCAGTACCGATATAGTTTAGAAACCATTCGCAACAGGTAATAACATAATAACCACAGCTATCTAAAAAAGGATAATAACAGTTAAGTTATTAAATTTTGAATTTTGTAGCATGATTCGCAATAAATAATCTAATTTCAAAAATTTGGAAGGTATTATCAATATGATATGATCTTTCACATGCAACTGTGAACATATAAGTCTACCATGTTTGTAGAAAAACAGATCAGATAGCTAATACCTACATCCTCCGGAAGGGTGTCAGCAAGGGAATCCTAAATTTGATCTGCTATGTGTGTATCGTTTGTAGCTTAACGCAGAGCGCCTACCCCGGATTGGTAGATAGTGCAGGTTCGAGACCCGCCGGACGATTTTTGAGAACAGTTAAGTTGTATGACCAAAATCTTTAAATAGTCAGTCCATCGTTTATTCCGACTTTATTACACACGAGCAGGTAAAATATTTAATAATCTTAAAATTATACCGATCAAATTATTATTTTCACAAAAAAGTTTTTTAAGAAATTAATGTTACGAACTTTAAAATAATCATCGTGACTTTGTTCTGCTTTACTAATTTAATGAAATTTACCTTTATCGGCGTTAAAGCTTTACTCAATTAGGATTCCGTATTGAAAGTGCTGTGTGGCTGAGGGCAATGAATATCACCACCCCGTCTCATCCCGTTGGGTGAAGAACTCGTCCTGAGGGAATATCTACTAGAAAACGAGTAGCAACGTCCCTCTGAGTAGGTACCTACTATGACCATCATACTGCGACCGCCAATTATTATTAATTACTAGTTATATAAGTGTGTTTCACCTTACTTATTTCTGTTACAACGCTGTTCCATACGACTTGTTCATTTTTTGTTGTATTAAAATGGCTTAACCGCGGGAGGGTCCTGGTGACCTGTAATACGGGTTTTGTTAAAAACCTAAATCAGGCACCAGTCCCTCACAAAGTTGAACTTATTAAGATCGATGTACATTAAGTTAAATATGATTATTGTAAAGTTCATCTTGTGAGGAGAGAATAAATGCTTTTATTATTATTATTATTATAATCCGTCTGATAAACGCGGCTATTATGGCTTACCTCACCAAATTATGGACATTTGTGGATGGCTGTCATGATTAACAGTGGAATTTATTGAGACCTTAATTTACCTAATTGTACGATCCAGACTGGCTATCCCCAGCCCCAGACAGTTCTTCGGTGACATAGTTATAGACACATAAAGATCTGTATTTTCATTGACTGATTCCACACTGAACATTTGAAATAATATGATGTGTAATTAATGTAATTAAAATGCTGTATAATATCGTGGGCCATCATTCACACACGGCCATATGATCTCAAATTTAGCTGAGCTTGAACTATGGAAACCAGATAGCTAATGGAATACATATATTTACTACTTTTATTTTAGAAATACCTACATATCTTATATAGATAATTACACCCAGACTCACGACAAACAGACATGTTCATGCCATGCAATACATCAATATCTGTCCTGGGTGGGAATCGAACCTACGACCTGCGGCGTGAAATGCAAATATCCACCAACCGTCAGTCGGCCCGTCATGTATGTGTATATGACATATTCACCATTACCTTATTGCTTAAAACAATACACTTATATGATGTTTTCAGGTGATGCTCTGTTCAACTTCCCTGCGTTCCAAAGTGTGGAACAATGGAGCGGTGCAGGCCAGGCATTTTTGTACAACTTTGAGCACGACGGGAATCTCACCAAGGGATGGCATTTCCTACCCGGTGTCGCACTTGCAGGTTACAAATTTATCAGTATATTCTTGCTTGGTAAAATTATTTTATCATAAAACCATTTTAAAAAGGTTTAAAAAACATTTTGGAAAAAAGTACGTTTGCTCAATACAATAATTGTTAAAATATTATCTAAGTACAATACGCCTCAAAGTAATTACTTTGTAAGGGGATATTTCTAAACGCCAGAGAATTTATTAATATTTCTTCCTATACATAGCACGTTTCCAGTAGTAGGTATAAAATCTGGTAACATAGCACAGTAACTAGTTGCAGTCTCTCGTATCCATTAATAAGCCCAAACTGGATTAAATGTAACTCGTTTGAGCTTATTGTTGGACATTCGAGACTGCGACTTGTATATTACTATTGTATGACATGCATTATTAATCCATACCAGTAATTTTTATGACACCATCTCCTTAAGTTCAATCAATATACATAACTTAAAACACAATGACATAGAACAAACCGTAATATTTTCTAAAGCCTTTATTTATTTCGCAGTGACGTTTTTATGCATACCTAGTACTCTATAAGTAGACGATTAATTAATTAATGAGTAAGTGTGTAAGAAGCTTAATCGTTGTACGAAGCGTTAAAATGTTATACCTAAATGCCCAACAGAAAAATCTGACGAGGGAGCAGCAAAGCCAGAAAAAGCCAAAGGTCCAGCGCATGGCGACGAGTTGGCGTACATCTTCGAGCCCCTCGGCGCCGATGGACAGCCCGTGGGAGGTGAAGTGTCGGGCACAGATGCCCAAGTCAGAGACAACTTCGTCTCTCTCATCGCAAAGTTCGCCCATGGCTTCGAAGACCAATCAAACGACAAGAGTCAGTCGAATGCGCTTTTCGGTCTCAAGCCGTACTCGAAGGAGACCAATCAATTTTTAAAAATAGGAGATAAGATGACAGTGGGTAAAGACTTCAGGTGGGTTTAGAAATCAATTAAATGTGAAGTAATCCGTTGTTATATTGCATGTAACCTAAAAACAAACTCGTTGATTTGATAATATTAACTCTGAATTTTGAGGTGCATTGCGATCAATTAAATGTAAGAATGACATACAATCTCGGTGAAAGTTATAAGTAAATATTTGTTCGTAAATACTTTCACAGAGTTGAGTTAGAGGGCACTGGTTGGGCGGTCCAAGTTGCCGTCGTTAACAGTCGTTAAGCCATGACTTGAACAACACTGACACTAGGGTACTAGTGTCAGTGTTGTTCAAGACATGGCCACGGCAAATTCCATACCTCACTTTGACAGATAGTCATGCGCTTAGGGAGCTTAACCTTAACGATTACTTAGAGCCTATGCACGTTTATAAAACGCGCCGTCGACGCGCGTTTTAGAAACGCGCGTCGAAGGCGCGCTTTTATCCTACAGAGCAGTTTGGTGTTTGTTTGAATCGATGCAAACGCGATGCCAACGCGCGTGTGTATCGCTACAAACACGCGTCAACGGCGCGCTTAAAAAACGTGGTGTGCATAGGCTCTTATGGACCGATGCAGCGATGTAGGAATAGCTATGAGATGATACATAAATGTATAAATAAAGTGGACGCGTGGCGCATCATTAAGACAGTCGCCTCGCCACCTCGTGTCCCGGATTTGATTCCCGCTCAGGACAACTATTTGTGTAACCCATAAATTGTTGTCCTGAGTCTGGATGTACTTTGTGTCCATCAGTTATATGGTTGTAAAATACTCCGCGACACAGGGATTAATTTGCCTATTGCTGGCGTTGCGTTGAATACTTCCATACTCACAAAGTTCGCATTTATAATATTAGTAGGATACACTCCTTTGCAAAAAAATTGGCGGTTGTGATTTTTTATTATTATATGTTTTTATATTGATATTTCTCTATATCATTTAGTTTTATAGAGGTTTGAATAGTCAAGCTATGTGTTGCCCAAAATCGGTCTTGGTCTTGTTCTTGCATTTTTGCAAGACCAAGACCAAGAACAAGACTAAGCCTGCGAGACTCTTGCGTGTCGCATTTAAGTCAAACTGAGATTTAGGCGTTATTAAGTAGGTAGCTATTTGGTTCCTTCCAATACCAATATTGATAAACGTTCCCCAGTACCTATCAGTATCAAAACCGTATCGGTAGGTAGGTATAGGTAACACTAAAAGCTATTGTATTGATTTTTATATTATTTAGACTATTTAATAAGTACCTACCTAGCGCGTTACCTACTCACATATCTGTTCCCATGTGATAAAAATATATCTAGCATAAAATAAAATATCTTTCTAGCAAAGTTCTACTCAGTTGTAACTTGTACCTACTAACTAAAACAATATTACGTAATAATATGCTTGTATAAGTCTTGTGTCCAGATCTAACATCTAGTATGTGCTTAAAATTGTAACCAATAAAATTATAGGTAGGTACAAACATTATGTAGGGACTACTAGGGACTTAAGTTTCAAATTTTATGTTACCTATTCGTCTATTCAGCAAGATTTAATCTATCAACTAACTAACATCAAGTCGAGTACCTACTTACCTATAGTAATATTTTTGCGCCAGCCAATGCTATGGTAGGTATGGCCTAAATCTCTAAATTCACTGGGACCGCTGGCGTTTGGGGGAGGGAACGAGTGAAGTTCTTTACCTCCGAGCGCCAGCGGTCCCGGGAGGGTAACCTGCTGTAGCTCAGGTAACGCTTGTGCGTACTGGGGTGGGGGGGGGGGCTGCTCTCAGGCCCCTCCCCTCCCCGGGTGAGAGTCTCGCGGACGCTCAGTGTACAGCGGGGTACTGGGGGGATCGTTCACGAGTACCCAGAGCCCCGCTACAGGCACTGTGAGGCTGGCTACCGTGGTGGTTTTAGTAGGTCGAGCCCCACAACACGTGTGACTAGAGCATTTCCACCGCGTTAAAAATCTAAATTACATTACGCGAATAAACCGTTGGTCGTACCGCGTTTATGTACCTAATTATTTGATAATTTACCGACAAAGACACCGCTTTGTTAAAGACTGTGCGACAGTTTTGACACTGTTTGATCACCACCACGGAGTAGGTATAGAAATATATAGGGGAGGCCTATATTTAGCAGTCGACGACCTACGGCTGATATGATTATGATGAAATTGTATTAATTTCGTGGTTCACTATGCATAGTGTAGTTAAAATTGTACCTACTCTGTTACGTTGTTCTAAGATTTTAACGAACGTCTTTAATAAATTACACCAGGCTAATAGATCATTGCAAGACTTGTTGACTTTTACTCATATTTAAAGTAAATAGAAAGGATAAAGATCTTGTTGAGCATAATAAAACACTCAGCCTTATATCAGAATGGTTTTCGGCAAATAATCTCTTGTTAAATGCAGGGAAACTAAATGCATCAGGCTCTCATTGCCGAATGTGACTCAAATTGTACCAACAGTTGCACTTAATGCGGAAATATTAGATTTGGTCCCATCGACCGTATTTTTAGGATTGACACTTGATTCAAAATTGCAATGGGGTCCTCAGATTGAAAAGTTAGCAGGTAAATTAAGTTCGGCTTCCTATGCTGTCTGAAAAATAAGGCAATTGTCAGATGAACAAACTGCTAGATTAGTGTATTTCGCGTACTTTCATAGCATTATGTCGTATGGCATTCTGCTGTGGGGTTCGACGGCTGACATAGGTACTATTTTTGTATTGCAGAAAAGAGCAGTCAGAGCCATTTATGGTTTAGGCAGTCGCGATTCTTTGCGAAATTTGTTTAAAGAAATAAATATACTTACTGTGCCATCGGAATATATATATCAGAATATAATGTTTGTTAGAAAAAATATTCATAAATATAAAAAGAAAAGTGAACTGCATAATATAAATACTAGGAATAAAAACAAACTAGCCATGCCAGGCTTTAGAGTAAGCAAAACTAATAAATCATTTTTAGGAAATTGTATTAGGTTTTACAACAAGCTTCCTACTCAAATTACTGATCTGCCTGACACAAGTTTTAAAACACATATTAAACGTATACTTTTGGCTAGGGGTTATTACACCACTAAAGAGTACATCGATGACAAAGACGTCTGGCTCTCACTTCCTACCTGCACATTGCTCGCTGGAGATCTTGTAGCCATATAGACATGACTGATCTGCTGTGTTACGTGAACTATCTGTAAATGATTGCTATCATATACTTAATTTAAAATTATTGACTCTGTCTCAAAATGAATAATGTTATTGTTTCGAAGTTTTTCTTTTGTATACCTAAATATAATCTAAAATAATAAGCATTAAGACATATATTGTGTTTGCCTACTAAATAATTACTCTAATTGGACCAAATCCCGTGTCCATGCCCGCTTGAGTACCTATGTTTCGCCGGACCGTCTCAACTGGGTCGTGTTGAAACCGGTAGTAGATGAACCCACTGAGTTTGTTTCGCTGGGTCTTCTCAGTTGGGGCGCATTGGATCCAGTGGTAGCATTAAAGCGCGACCGTCGTTATTAACACAAGGTCCGTCATAATAATAATACCTTAATATAGACAGAACCATTGACAATATGTAGTAAAAATATTTGACTTAAACTGGATAATTAAACATAATTTCTTGACAATAACTTGATACGAGCTAGCTAAATATCATTGCTATAATAAAATAAATTTTATAAATGTTTTCATATCTATGTTACTAGAAATAATAATGTATACAACTATATTACTACAAACATGTTCTGACTATTTACAAGCGCTTTTTTAAAGTCTACGTGAATAAAAACCTTTTTGAAGTTATACTTCTTTTGGCGCGATGGAGAAAAATGATGAGGGTGAATTTTTACGATGCGCGCGCACACCGACACCAAAAAATTTAACAGCATGAAGTTAGTTCTAGGTGGTATGAGAGTGAATATTTGGTGTATTGACGCAAGACCAAGACTCGCTAAGTCTCGTCTTGGAGTTGCATTTGGGCAACACTAAACTGGTATTTAATAAAGAGTCAGGGTATGAAAAAATGTCTACCCCAGAAACTATTGTTTTTAAAACAATAAACCCTTTTTCAGTTTGTGACCTTTTCCTTACTTTTCGTGTGTTTGCGATCAAAAGGTTATCAGGCACCTAAAAGTACATAAGTTCTCGTTATTTTAGTAGAATAATTCATGTTTGCGCATAATCCAGCCTTATTTTGACTTAAAACAGTAACAATAAGGAAACAAATCTTTGTATCGAGTATATTGGCAGAAAAAGCTATAAGATCTAGTAAAACTAAGTGCTGCTGGAAGAGGTGTGTAGCAAATGTGACATCTCTCAGCGCTGTGAGTCTTTCGACCGTCCAAAGAACCTGGACTCGTAGGTAGGGCTAGAGACAGCTTTTGTTCAGAGAAGGCAAGGTTCTAGGAGAAAACGTAGCATAAAACTCAGGCGCTGTGGAACATAAACCTCAAAAGTAACCTTGAAGAGGTAGGAGCACAAGTTAGCCTATGGACAGTGAGGAGGAGGCTTTTAGCGGCATTGATATACATATGTACGCAGTCGACAAACAGCGCGAGCCCCAAGTTACTCCGTGAGCACCGGATTGCTCGGTTGGGGTTCGCTAGACGCTAGGGCATATCTTGGATACTAGCTTATTGGAGTAGCATACTCTTCTCCGATGTTCGAATTTGTCTGGATGGAGAGGACTGATATTGGCAAGTGTTACGAAGACTAGAGTATTGATATATCGCTGACTTGTATATTGAGGAAAGCATTCTTATGGTGGTGGAAGGGCATTGAGTTAAATAACTAGAGAAGCAAACCTCATTATAGCGAGTCGCAAAAAGTGTAACCACTAGTCAACATTGACGACGTAGCTTTGAAACCACTAGACATTTTAAAGTAAACATATATCTATCTTACTTACACCGGTCGTAATGACAGTACCGTCGCTTGGATTAGACAAAGACAAACGCAAAATAGGCATCGGCCGGTTGGGGTTGCTTACCATATAAAAATTACCCAAAAAAAATATTTTAAATCAAGATTATTTTAAAGCTAATTTGTAATAAAATTAATTATTTAAAGTAAGTATTTCTTATTAAATAAGTAAGCATGACTTATACAATAAAAAACAGGATTTGTTTCAATATCTTTTTTATTATCCCAAAAAATCGAATGTGGGATTATAATTAAAAATGAATTTCCTAAAATGGTGAAAATGATGGAATGGATTCAAAAGTAGATTAAAATGTGGATACTGATGAAGAAATGCATTACATATTATTATTATATCAGAATATATAACAAATTTAAAATCATTACAAAGAAAACAAAAGAAGAAGAAAAAACAAGACGTTTTGTCATTACAGATGGATCAATCTTTTTGTTAATGAACGCGATTATTCACAAATATATCAAAATAAGATTATACTACCAAAGCTAAATGTTTATATTGAATAATAAAATAAACAGTGAACGACAATAGTGCTTCAAACTTTTTTACACAGTGTATCAATAATATAATTTGTTTTAGATTTAAAATCTATTTAAATGTATTTCTAATATTTGTTTGTACGAAACTAGTAAACAAAAATCTAACTCCGGTATGAAGTGTCAGCTTTGTATACAGTTGCCTTTTAGACTCCTTTTTGTAAGTTTGGGTGAACAATTTGCTTTCGTGATACAATCTTATTCTAAAGTATTTATAAATAATGGCATTAATTAATAAAAGGGAATGATCAACTTGTACTGATGATAAGTGATTCCCTGGGTGAATAGCAAATTCTTTTAATATCTTGTTCCCTTGAAGCTTTTCTAGTGTTTTTGCAGCTAATACCATTAGACCAAATGTGGGAGACAAGGATCTGGAGTCCGAAAGTGCTATGGCTTGTCTTATAATACTTTCACAACACATACATAGTTCATACACATGCTTCGATCGGTAACATAATCCTCCTTTGTCTTTTATAGCAATTAGCTTGTGAAACCACTCGTATTCTGTTGCTAGTAAAGCTTTAATGCATATGTCACGGCGTGCTGCATCTTTTGGTATACTGCAATTATAATATATTGGTTATAAGAAAATACTAGACAATTGATTATTATCCACTTAAATTAATTATTTATATTTATTTAAAAAACAGAGGTAACAACGTTACGTATTCCATAAATTACAAATTCCCCCAATATTGTGGGAAAAGTAACCAATGTTTTAGTGGTAGCACTGAACCTTAAATAGAATATTTAATGTTTTAATTCAATTTTGGCGTCATTTACGTTAATATCAACACATAAACAATTAACTTACGTGTGGAAAGTAATTCCGCTTGATTTGTGATGTTTTTGCGACCTTGAATCGCATTCTTTAACTACGCATTTACCCATTTTTCTCTTCGTTGAACACGGTTAGCGTCTCACTAAGCACTGAACTGACATTAGCTGCACATAGGGCTGTGGCCCTATGTGGAGCGGTTACGCATTGGCGCGGTAATTACTAATCTAGTAGTTTATATCAATGTGGAAGGGCCGTTATGTTGTGGGCGGGCATAATAGATTGTATTCATTGCCGTGCCGAGATAGTATTCATTGAAAATGGCTCATATAAGGCCCCAAATTAGATAACAAAATAAAATAAAAAAGGTTTTTATTCACGTAGACTTTAAAAAAGCGTCAGAACATGTTTGTAGTAATATAATTAAGTATACATAATTATACATAGATATTTAGGAACACGGATTGTTATACAATTTATTTTATAATTATTTAGCGAGCTTTTTTTTAGGTATTGTCAAAGAGATTATGTTTAAGTTTAACTATGGCGGCCTTGTGTTTATAACGACGATCGCGCTTTAATGCTCACCGGAGTTCACCGGACCCAATGCGCCCCAACTGAGAAACCCAGCGAAACAAGCTCAGTGGGTTCAGTGGGCTCAGAAATCCTTTGCACAACCCGCACTGACTGTAATTGGTGAAGATGCCATTTACATCCTTGATAATGTTCGGGCCCAACATTCAGGCGACGCGACTTAGAGCAGTCGGTATTCGTCGTTTGGATTAGCCAGCACGAAAACCCGACCTTAACCCCATTGAGCACGTCTACGCGTCTGGGACACAAAAAGGCGAGTACGTTCTGTCCAACCACTTCCACAAAACATGAGGGAGCCTAAACGTGTGTTTTCGTCTGAGTGACACATGCCACAGGACTCCATCAAAAGCCCGTCGGCAAGGATGCTAACGCGATTAATACGACTCTCTGTTTAGATAGCATTGACTAAAACAGCGATTCCAGGATTTAAGTCTTCAAAACTTTATTCTCGTTGATAATAAGAATTTTCTAGTAATTTATGCTAATTTATGCTAATGACATACTAAAATTATTAATATTATCTATAGAAAAGCCAATGACTGTAAAGGACGTTTTAGCAAAGGAGTGTATATTTAAAGCCGTATATCTATATGTAACTACAATGTAAGCAAATAAATAAATAATTAATTTATTACTTCAATATACAAAATTTAATCTCAATATTGTCATAATACCTAGAAAAATTGAAGTCAAGAAGTCGTCTTGTATATTTTTTATCGAATAAATACTTACTAGCAATTATGTTTCAGATTCTGTCAGATCGGGCTGTGGGGCAACATGGCCGACAGGGTGACGGGGCCTCTTTGTAAAAATTTACTTGGTGGCTTACTGTCGTTGCCCGGTCAAATACCAATCATACCGAAGGAAGTCGGTCAGGTACCAGCGCAGTTACCTGGCCAATTAGGTCAGGCGACAAATCAGTTGCCTGGTGGAATATTGAATGGAGGTAAAACAGGTCCATCGTCTGGCGCGTCAGGTAATGGTGGTAATGTTGGTTCGCTAGTTCCAGGCCTCTTCGGTAGCCGAAATCCTACTACAAAGGCTCCACCTAAAAGCCAACCACAAAGACGACCAGCCCAAGGCTTCAATCTTCCATTTGACCTTTAAAATATATTATACATAATGAAATTAAATGCAAAGTAATTATACTGTGTTTTTTTTTTGCTCACCACTTTATTGCTTATGTGTTAATTTATGTATGTCTACCGGTCTTAATTTTTATATCAATTATAAAAGTCTATTAAATCTAAACAACATTTTGCATATTTTAAATTTGATTTTTGACTTTGACTTTGACTACGAGTACACACGGCCTTCTGATCCCAAACGAAGCAAAGCTTGTACTTTGGAAACCAGATAACTGATAATAAGTACATATAGGTACAGCTTTTCCTTTGTAAATACATACTTCTATAGATAAATACACCCAGACTCAGGACAAATAGACATGTTCAAGCACACAAATATCTGTCCTGGGTGGAATCGAACCCACATAATATGACCTGCGGCGTAAAAAGCATTTCCCAATCACGCCAACAGGCCCGTCTCCGTCTCGACAGTTGTTCCTTGATTCCACAAGATCCGTATAATAAATTGCTCCAGATATTGGTTGCAAGCTATTTAACATAATGTCACGCGCATCTTGCCAGAGGTCACACTCCCAAGTAAGTGGTGGGCGGTTTGTTCTTCGGTATAGGACACTGAGCAAAGACAGGTTGGTGAAGGTTCTTGAAACTAAACGATTTCCATGTCCGGTAAGAAATTGCGCCAGACAATGTTCTATGATTAGCCAAGTATTATTTAAGTGTTTGCGAACGTTTGGAAAGAACTGATACAGGTAGCGCCCCTGCTTGAGATATTCAATATACATTGCCATTTGACTGCCTCGTTGGTCTAGCGCAGTGTTTTTCAACCTGTGGGTCGCGACCCCCTAGGGGGTCGCGAAGCCTCTATAGGGGGGTCGCGAAGCTTCTATAGGGAATTTGCAAAAGGTTAGGAAAGCTAGTCATAGGGTCCCAAATGTATTTAGAATATTATGATTAGGCCCGCTGCAAATACATTAAAAGTTAAGCGCGAAGTTTCAAAACTCTGGCTGTACTTTGTCTCTTGATAACCACCTGACCTATGTATGATAAAGAAAATTTTGGTGGAGTGCTCCCATATTTTCGCAAATTTTCGACACGGACGTATCCGAAACGCTTTTTCTTTGATAGAATTTACATTTTTTATAATAATATTTAGAACTTGGCTGTATTCCTGTGGCAAGGTTTTGGTCGCAACAGCTTGACGTTGGAGAAAACTATGTGTAGTGCTGTAGTATTCGTGAGAAACGTTATACAAAACAGTATTTCTTCCATTACATTTTTCTTGGATTCAACGCACAAAAGCTAGAAAATGCACACATTCCGCAGTATCGGTAGATTCTTAAAATTTCAAGGAGTCATCGAAACATTATTCGTCATATCGCTTATCCTCGATTGAATAAAGTATCGAAAAAATCTTTATCAAGAGAAAATTTCGAGGGAAATAACACACTGTGATTTATTCCCAATCACAGTAAAGCTGAATTTCAAATAACTGATGTCGTCAAAAAGTTCTTCCTTATTTTAGTTTCATCACTCCCACTAGAAGTTGACGGTTCTGTTGGTCAATTCAGACATTAATCCATTTTTAATAATTAAAAACCACTGTTAGATACTTAAAAACAATTTCTGTCGCTCGCCAAACAGTATCTGGCTGACGGTCTCAAATAGTAGCAAAGCATGCAAGTGGCGATCGCGCGTGCCGCCACTGCATAGCCATCGTCGGCCCCGTAACGTTCATTGCGTTTAGCTTATTCATTCCCTCAACTCGCATTTTAATTATGCATTTATCCGAACCCTAATTATGAAAATGGATAAATAAGTTGGATTCAATATTTTTCACAAAAGAAGACAATTAATTATAATAATTCTTAACATTCCATGGATTCACCCTGCGGAAACCGGGTCCATCGCGTGTTTGAGGAGGGAATACTCGACAGAGTCTGAAACTTGCGACTCAGATGTAGGTTTAACACGTATAACGCCACGAAATAAAATGATAAATTCCATTCAGGCCATGTCGGACAATGATGGGTGACACCGATATGTTCCGTTCGGGCCGTGTCAGACAATGTTGTCCGACAGTCAGAGCTATGTTTAAACGTCTCTACTAAACTGTCTGTCAACAATACAAGGCAATATTGTACGCAGCGTGACCCGCGCGGCCTCCTAGATTAGTGTAATCACATCAGCACTCTAAAAACGTATATAAAAAAAAAGTTACGTCAGTTTTTCTAAAAATATTATTTTACTAACATACATAAAAAATTGTGTAATGCAAGTTTGATTTGTTTTTTCGATTTTATGGAAAAATTTAGTGTTCGGTTTATAGATAAATAAAAAAATAAGGATAGTAAAAATCAAAATCAGTTTTATTGTTTTAAACTTAGAAAATTGGAATAATATTATCACATTTAAACTTAAAATATTAGAGATCATGGGAAAACGTATATTTTCAATTATGTTTACTAGGTAAATTAACATAAACAGTTTTTTAGGTTTGACCCGCGAACCTAAAAATCTGTTTTTTAACTTTGACCCGCGCGGCTTCAACGGAAGAAAACTCAAATAAATATACGCAGCAAGCCATGTCGGACAATGTTGGGCGACATGAATTATCTACACATTTATAAAGATTTCTGTAGGTATGTCAATGTTTTGTAAGTTAGAAATTCATATTTAATAACACTAACAATAAAACAAAAATTTGAGATTTTGTTAATTTAAAATATTTTGTATGGCTTATATGGTAAGTTAAGTGTCGCCCAGCAATGTCCGACATGGCGTTGTACGTGTTAAGAGGTATCCCTATGATGCATCAACGGTCACCTTCTCTGTCACTCAGTGTTCCCCCCTCTTCCTAGCCCAATTTGGTAAGATCCTAACAATACCTCTTTGGACATTCGTTTTAATATAGATCTTACGGAAGTTTTTGATAATCCTAGGTCTTTTAATAGGTTTAAGAGGCATTTTGCTGGTATACCTCTCACACCCACTTCCACGGCATATAAATTAACCACAAAACCGATTCTCGTTAATTCAATTGATAAGTCGTAATACTTGTTTGTCTTGAACGGTGATCTTTAGGGATGTTGGTTTCCCACGGTACGGTAAGCTCTATGACCACGACGCGTAAATACATGAAAAAAAGCGGGTCAATAACGGGTAGGGGGGTCGCGAACAATTTCTTCATACTAAAGGGGTCGCGTCATGAAAAAGGTTGAAAAACACTGGTCTAGCGGTAGCGTGTTCACCCGCAGAAAACGAGGTCCTGGGTTCAAATCCCGGGTCGGGCCAAAAAATTATTTTGGGACTTTTCTGTAAAAAAGAAAAAATTCTCAGCTTCAGCCCGAAGTCTGGGACTTGGCGGTATTATACCCCCGTGCCTCGGAGAGCACGTAAAGCCGTCGGTCCTGTACCTGACCTCTTTCCGGTCGTGTCGCATAGGCGTCCCATCGGATCATGAGAGTGATGGAATAGAAAGTGCTCCTGTGTTTGCGCACACACTTGAGCACTATAATATGTCCCGCGCAGATGGCTAAACTCTGTTGAGACTGGCCGCCGTGGCCGAAATTCGGCTAGGAGGACATTATTACATTGCCATTAATATAGAAGTTCATAAATAGCCTGGAAGCCTGTAGCAAAATAATTCTCTAAGTTTTCGCGCGTAGAAAAACACATAGCTGCATGTCTTTGAACTTCAAGAACAACCGGATGTACACCCCCTGATAACTGTACTTACAGGTAAGGTACACTGTGCTTTTCTGTTCTTAAGGCTTTACACAAAAATAACATCTGATTTAATATGATCTGTTAACGAAAGTTTTAAAACTAGACCCAAATAACACGTTGATAGCTTGTGTTTAACAGTAACAATGTATCAATTTTGCGCTCGCGGGTAGCGTTACCATATATAAATAGAGGGATGCCTGTCTATGGTACCTAAAATGCCTGATTTTTCAGAGAAAGGCCTGTCTGAAGCAAAACGCTGTAGGTAATAAGTAAAAGCCTACAGATAATAATGGAGAAGGATATTTATTATATATGTAAAATACTTCACAAGATACAGTTTTGTAATTTTCCTGTGTAATCAATATTGCTTTTACTGATTCAATTATCAGCCGATTTCTATCTTTACTCCACTGCCTGGGCGTTGACGAGAGCCTGCGAAAATGCCTGTCTCAGATCAATGCCGGCCGCACGCCTGTCTAAACCTTAAAATGCCTGTCAAATGCGGCTAACGCCTGTCATATGGTAACCCTGCTCGCGGGAGATTTTAGTTAAGAAGGAGTTGGTAGGTTTTACGGGGAGCAAATGTAAGGGGCTTTATTTTACCCTATTTATCACCGGATCACAGTGCTGGACCAGTTCATAGACTTTCGAATGGCGCTCGTGCTCGGCAGTAGGTATCCAATAGTTGATACATATATATATTTTTACCTCAATATACTTAACAATAATTGAATATCTTTATTATTATAGTTACTCTTGTATCCGAAGCTGACGAGTAAGGAAGTGAAATTGTATCAGAAGCTGAAGGGAGAAACGAAAAGGAAAATGTTGGGTTCACGAGTTATGAAAGTAAAGATGACTTTTCAAATTTCACTCATCACTGCTGTAATGTAACCGGGACCCAAAATAGCTTTTTATGATTACTATAAAAAAGAGATTACGCTTTGACTCTTCGCAAGTGTCAGATGAGCCTGTGATCTACCAATGACCATAGATACAATATACGTATATATTTATAGTTAAACTCTTTATTTTAGACTTAAAGGAATCGATAGAAAGCGTTAGACATATACCTACAAATTACAAGAAATGTCCGGGCATAGAACACAGCGCCATCTAGTTAACATTGAGCCAAGTTTGTACAATTGATCCTAGCTTAGGGTCCCATTTTACAATTAGTCTTAACTAAATCCTATAGATGACGCAACAAGTACCAGTCCAGGCGGTAAAATGTTAAAATAAGACAAACATCTAAAATTAATGTTCACTTTATTTTTTCATAATGTATTGTGTGTTAATTAATATTAAGAGCATCTTCTGAACCATTAACCATTTATTTTTTCTATATGACAATAGTTACAGTCTAGTAATTTTTTGTGTATTTCCCTGTTTAGTATTCAGGACTCTCTAAAATAGAGCAAAAATATCTCAGATATTTGAAGGTTCATTCATGAGTCACGACTACTAAAAAATAATAATGCCCGCAGTTGGAAATCCCTGTGTCGCAGAGTACTTTATAAACCTACATAGATACATACATAAAGTAGATTCACACTCAGAACAACTAATTACGGGTCACACAAATAGTTGTTCCGTGCGGCAATCGAACTCGGGGCATGAAGTGGCGAGGTTACTGTCTTAACCGCTGCGCCACACATGCAGTCGAGTGTTTGGCTGGTTGTAGTATCAAATTGGCAAACAAACCCAAAATACCACCCGGGAGTGTTCTCAGGGACTGACAATTTTTTCTGAATAATACAGGTAAGTATGTAATTAAATTGTTCTAATATGTTCTAATTGTAGATAATATGTACAGGTATTTTTAATTATCGCTCAGAAATTAAACTACTTTGACGGCCACCCATCTATGGGTTAACATGTGCCTAGATGCTTAACCTCGGCGATCACTTACGGACTGTTGAGACCAACTGGTTATGAAAATATTGGTACCCCGGTGGTGGTCACCCAGACCGAAAGTCAGTTTCTGTTAAGACTGGCCGCTATGGCTGTCAATCCACTAAGCAATACTATTTTAGTAAGTACAGGTACTAAAATATTTAATCGACAATGGCTAACAATTTTAAGTGCCTACTAAGTTGACACACATTCCAGAACAACGGTATGTGGCTGTGGCTAAAGTTTATGAACATAGGTAGGTAGGTATATGTAGATATCCGTTATCATGCGGGTGCCGCGGCCGCAGTGCCTTTAAAAATACGGCGACAGAGTTCATCTGACCCTATATACTATACGTAGCTGCACGCACCGATAGTCATTAGTCCCCGTCTGCATTCAGCCAACATGTGTCGCTTTACGATTGTCCTGTTCCTGGCACTTACTCACTATGTCGTGTGTAATGTTATCACCGAGGGGGTAACTAAGGACACACCGATGGAAGACGAGGTTAATGCCGTGGACCCTCTAGTAATGGGAGCCGAATTTGGAGCGCAGTCGAATTTGGAATGTGCACAAGTCGGCGAATTTGTAAGTATTTGATGCGTTTTTGTTGTGATTTTTATTATTTTATCTGTGGCTTTATAGTTATTTTTAGAATTGTGAGTGAGTCAATGTTACCGAGCTATTAATTTTGTTGTGTCATTGCGTTGAATAATAAATAACAAGTCTTAAGCTTTAGAAACTGCCTAATGTTAGAATAGTATTATAAACAAATGACTAACTTCACCTCATAAACGTACCAAAAAGCCGAGTCCGACTCGCATACTAAGGATTAGGTATCGAAAAATATATGTCAATTATCGACCAAATGAGCTCGAAAAAATTATTCAATTTTTGTTATTGTTTGTTGTTATAGCGGCAATAGAAAGAAGTATTTAAGTATTGCGCACTTAAGGGAAATTGCACGCTGGCGACAGACGGACAGCCAGGAGAGACTTAGTAATATGTTTCAGTTGCCATCCTTTGTGTATAAAAAGTAAGCAACAATAACACAACTACATACATATAAATATATGTAATGATATTCAAACCTACACCAAATATTTTCATGCATCCATATTGTGTGTACGTTTAATATCATTAAGTACTTACATCTAGTTGTGTAATTGTTTCATAATTTCTTACGTTTTGATATCTAGCACCTGGTATAAATTTTTAACCTATGGTATTTTACTATGTCGAATACATTATGCCCTGCCATTTGTTTTTAAGATTACATAGTAAAATTTTTTAGAAGTCGTAGGAAAAAAATCCGATTTCAAATGAAGATTTTAATAAACAAATCTCACGACTATAAACTAGTAGATACCTACTTAAAATAAACGATCAGAGGGAGCCAATTTTATTGTCGTATACCTAATTACTGAAAAATAAATTGGTCCTGTTTTGGTGGAGCTTGACTTCTACGATTATAGCATTTCTTTCTTTTCTACGTAAGTATATATTCGTGGAGTCAGTAGGTCCAGGGGGATTCCTGATAATATTATAAAGACGACTGGAGACGCTCATGTTTGTCGAGCTGGCGCTCAATGATACCAAGATATAGTTCAGATAGACTCACACCTCACACTGCATAAAAAAGAAATTGAATACGCACCACCTCACTAATTCCCTAATTCAGGCTGGCATCCTCTATTATCCAAAATGTTTTGTATAAACTTAGTTTGGTTATACGATACATTATGAAGGAACTTACTAATAGAGCATTTTGTTTATACGAAAACTGAAAACGGGCGGCTCAACTAAGAAGATCCGCCGAAAATACAGTAGTTTATATCACTGCAATAAGGCATGAACGGGGATTTTGTTCCAGTAAGAGTATTCATGTAGGTGGCCTACACAAAGTAAGATACAAACCGAACAACCCAAAAATCATATTTAAAAAATAAGTATTTATGTAATGAATCGGCGTTTTTTAAATGTATGTCAAGTTAATTTCTTTATGTTTCAGTGCGTAAACCACAGAGATTGCTGCAGCAACGCCTGCATGGGCTACTTGAGAAGATGCGTGTCGGGAAGGGAATCTATTGATGAGGATAACTAAATATACCTATCGGGTTTTTATACATTAAAAATAAAATGTAATAATATATTGATACAAGTGATACCTAAATATATAAGTGCTTTTCGTATTAATCTAACAACATGTCCATATTGATTTGTCTTAACTCTTATACTCTCCGTATCTTAACCTTTTTGTTTGAGAGTTTGTTTTTTAGTTATGTAATACCTATGTACTTGCTAAGAAAGAAACTCTTATCATTGGCAGGCGCACTACGCCGCATAACTTCATACCTCCCTCAAGTTCGGTATACGGTACCTACTATATAGCTTATAGAAATCTGAGGCAGTGCGACTGAATCCAATTTGAAAATTCTACAAACTGTGCTAAACAAAATTATTAAGGTACTTTTTCTACTTCTCTTTTCTACAAAGAAACTAAAGTTATGAATATATCCCAAACATATAAATACGACACATGCATACTAGTTAGGAAAATGGAGATACACACACCCAATTACTTTCCCAGAAAAAATAGACACAACAAAATGAATGACTCCGCCAATAACTTAGTATTGAGAATACCAAGTACCAATTACCGCATATAAACTGTAGTTTACTCAGGAGCACGACTTTTTAATTAATTACCAGTAGATCCAAAAACTATAAAAATTATAACAGTATTAAACAAACTACAAAACCACATTTTGAAAGACTTTTCTTAACGAAATAAAACCTACATAATTGCATATAATAACTAAATCATAACCCGATATATTTCACTATAATATAAAATAATAATAAGAAAATTAAACACGTATATTTGTCATGTAAATGTTAACTGTAGGTAAACTATCCTTAGTATGTACAAAAATAATCTGATCTACCAAGTACTATTAATTCTACTATTTGTCTCTGGTAAATATTCAATTAAAACGTACGTTTAACGGTATACTGTTTGTATTATACGAGTATTATTATCTTTGCCAATACGAAGCGGCACCCATTAAATTATTACACGAAAGTTAAACAATGGCGTCTGCCTCTCGTTGGCATGATCGCAGCAGAAAGGCTGATGTATTATTTGTGAATTCCAAATTAAAATTATTTATTACATACCTCATGACTTGTTTATTTACGGCCATTATATCCGTTTTCAGTACTAGCGCATTTTAAAATTATTTTGATGTATGAGACACAAACTCTACTATAATCCTATGGCAAAAGGTGGCCTAGGCTTATCCTACTAATGTCATAAATACGAAAATTTGTGAGTATGGTTGTATGAACGTTTGTTACTCTTTCAAGCAAAAACTCCTGAACGTATTTTGATGATACTTGGTACTAATATAGCTTATATCCGAATAACACATAGGCTATATAATTTATAAAGTTTGAGTCAAAGCTAGTTATTTATATTATATATAATTACAATATATAAAAATCAATGCCACTTTTCGTTGTAATGTTATAACTCAACAACGCCTTTACCGATTTGGCTAATTTTGGTCTTGAATTATTTGTGGAAGTCCAGGGAAGGTTTGTACGTAGAGAAAATTTAAAAAAAGTCTTGAAAAAGTGTAAAATCAACATCTTTTAGCGATTTAATATATTTTTTGTTTGAATAAATGAACTTAATAATCTTTTTTTTTATTACTATGCCTTATACGTAGCGAAGCACGTACCGAGCCGCTAGTTATATATAATTACAATATAGCCAGAGATATCCATCTATATTGCCATTTCAATTATGAAATATATCTTTAGGATTGTGATGATGCCAAGCATTATGCTATCTACAACACAGGCTGGAAACATGAGTGAAATTGCAAACTAGCCTCTAGGAGACCTCTAGCTTCATTTGTATTGTGAATGCCCAGTCCGCTGAGTAAAAACAAGTTCGCTGAGTAAGCGAAATAACTAAAGTTGACGGTCGAAAATCAAACGTCAATAAATATTTATGTGATGGAGTGCCTATTTAGTTAATATAAATGTATTAGTATTATATAATAAGTAGAGAGCACTGTATATACGTGCCTACATTTGTACTATACCCCGGCCACTTAAATTTGTCGAAAACAATGGGAATTTTTTTTAAAGTATTTATGGAGTGTTGTTCCTTCACTGGGTCTATTCTACAGATAAATTTAGGTATTTGTTAGTTTGTGAGTAAATAAAGTAAAAGCAAAAACAAATATAAGTAAGAACTTTTTATTTACAAACTAGTTTGTAGGTATGTATTACTTTTTAATTTGCCGAGCAGGGTGAATAGGATGGTTAAGGTGTGACAAATCTGGTGGATTTGCTGCAAAGTGTTTGATCTCTTGCATGCCATCGAAGGAGATCTTCCATAACTCCGGGAAATCTTTCTTGAAATTGTGGTACCAGCTCGTAATCTGTTAACAAATTGGTTTAAAATTATTTATCACATTTTCTTAGTCGAATGCTATAATATGGACTTTTAATATGTCGCTAAACTTTAAGTAATTAGGTATTGAGATAATATTGAGGAGAGTCTGTGTGGAATTGTGAAGGATACGAATACGCATTAAAACCCGTATTTGGTTAATATTAGACTATGAAACTAGGTATAATGAGAATTCCCTCTCTCTCCTCTACCTATACATTTTTTAGGTATTAGTAATTATAAAAGTACTTTACAATTCTATAATGTACCTGAAAAATTACCATTTTCATATCTCAATATCTATCAAGTGGTATTATAAGAAATTGGACCAGAGCGAGCTCAGGGTAGAGTCCCCGTACGGCCTATTTACCGACTGCGCTTGTTATATAGATACTTATTACCTCGAAACAGAGTTGGAAATTATACGTTAGGTAAATAAGCTGTGAAATATTTTAATAAATTATACTCAGTTAACAATTCTACTTCTTTATTTCGACAACGCATGGGCAATCCCTACGCATACCACCCGCAAAAGGCGTGGATGTGTCGGACTCGCACCAACAAAACTTAACTTGCCGTGGACTTCCCTTGCCACCAACTGGGTGCACCCCATGCACCCCGGGTACGCCGTACCAATGCTGTTCCAGTGCTCCCTTTTAAGCAATGTTCCACGTCAAGTGTGGGACATGTGTCCTGAGAGTACAATTGTGTAACCTCCTTCATTACCGGCTCCTGTCAACCAGCACAGTGACTGCGCCATCAACAAATGGCTGACTTCCCGGAGCTACTAAGATTTCAGTATCATCGTCATCATATCAGCCGAAATACGTCCACTGTTGGACAAAGGCCTCGCCCAAGGATTTCTACAATAGCCGGGCCTGCGCTGCCCGCATTCAGCGAGTTCCCGCGTCTCTTGCAAGATCGTCGGTCCACCTTGTAGGGGGCCTACCCACGCTGCGTCTTCCGATTCGTGGACGCCACTGGAAAACCTTTCTGCCCCATCGGCCATCTGTTCTACGAGCTATGTGCCCTGCCCACTGCCATTTCAGTTTGGAAATTCTTTGGGTTACTTAGGTTCGGAGTTAAGTATGGTTCCTACTAAGTATCTATACCATACAATAATTACAGAAGTACGCGTACGCGGTGGATTACAGAAGTGATTAAAAGAGACAAATAATCGATATCAGGTGCATTATAAGCGATTAAGCAGTCCATGGTACATCTCAAACTAAACTAAAGCTTAAAAACAAATGGTAAAGTCAAATATACCAACAGTAATAAAAGTATACTAACCTTAGTATATGCAGAGAAGTCAAAGTCAATAGCTTCTAGGGTCATAGTGGTGTTGATTAGCGGGAAATCAGCAATGGTCAGATGGTCCGCCGCGGCGTATTTTGTACCTAGTCGCTCTAGGTATGTCTCGAATACTGTTAGCGCCATGTGGACCTTTTTCAGACCCATATCGGTACGCTCGTAATCGAAGAATATAGGGGCCATCTAGAAAGTAAAGAAGTAGAAGATCTAGATTATTCATTTATTTACTATGATAGCTACATCGTCAACTTAATACTCTACATTTAAAAATTACATATGTAGAAATTTAACATTTCTAAAGATGTATACAACATTAATGAAAACAAAATAGTCACTAAACATAGGTAAGTACTAAACTAAACACAATTAAAGAAAACAATATATTAATACGAAAGTAGGTACTACTGCTACTTAAACTTAATAAAAACTAAAAATAAAAGTTTTAGTTTTAATAGGAGAAAAATAAGTTTTTCTGGTGGAAACACAAATATTGCCGAAATATAACATTCAATATATACTTAATATTGAATGTTATATTTCGGTAAAATTTGTGTTTCCACTATCAGTTCAGGTACTAAACTAACCAAACATAGGTACTAAACTAAACACAATTAAAAAGGCTTTTACTACTGGAGGTGAGCGGCATCAAGCCATCTAGCAAACAAGACTGAACTCTATGCAACCCGCGCAAGAGGGTAATTCGTGTTTCGAACCTCGACTCAAGTGTTTTATTGACGTGCAGATGCATCAGAGGGTTAATTTTAGGGACGTTTAGTGCAAGTGCTGTTCTACTGTGTGAAGATACGACCCGCTCGATAAAAATGACTGTAGGATCACATGCTGTAGCTGTCTAGAGCGAAGCTGTGCTATATAACTACCCGTGCTTCGAAAGGCAAGTAAAGCCGTTGGACCTACATCGAATCTTTCACCGGTTGTTTACGATTGTCGAAAAATCAATGTATGAGTGTGATGGACCAGAGAGTTTACCTAGTGTTTCGCACTTATCTAATCAAAGGAACACTTTATTAGAATAGAAGATGAGCATAATTATGTTTAACACTAGAAAATGACACGGTTAGCTTTATAGCACCGCTCGGTAAAACTTTGGGGTAAACCATTCGTAAATTATTGAAAGACAATTATGTTCTGCCAAAATACTGATGTCCCGCTGTTAGGGACTTATTTATAGCTATGGGGTATACCAAAATACCTCCATGGGTTAGCGACCGTAGTTCAACTGCAGTTAATGAACTTAGAACGAACAGAAAAATTACCGGTAGCAGCTAGGAGATGCACGAAGGCGGTGTTACAAGCACTTACATCTGAAAGCTAGTAAAGCTGTCAGTCCCGTATAGGTATGGGACGGTTACGAAAGTAGAGGAAACTGGGAGCGCGCCTGTGTTTCGCTCACACATATACATTTCTATATTTTATATATCGTGCTTATTTATTCGCAACTCACCGTGTACGCAGAGATATTAGCATAATACGTAGTCAGGTTGAAAAGCAGCCGATGATTGATGAGAGCTCTGAAATTTGATACGACAATGTGTTAAACTACGGGGTTTCAGTGAACCATAGTGGTGTACGAGGGCTTAAGACGTCTGGCAATATGTAACTCCATCTGATCTGACTAACTTAGTTTGTAGCTACATATTACCAAATGACAACCCCTTTGGGGTGTCAACCAGAACTAAGGGCGGTGAGGGGAGATGCAAAGCACTACCTTAATATGCGTAGACTCGGGCCAATAGTCCGTTTAAGGATTAGGAAGCTATTTCATTAATACGAAGAAGGAGGACGATAGCGGCCGGCGAGTATAAAATGTTGAATTGTATAGACCTAACAACTACTTTCTAGTAGCCTTGGCTGTCTCTAGGTTAACCGTGATATAATCGTCTGTGAGGATGTTTTTGGGGCGATGACGTGATTTATGGATCTGGGTTTAGTTGACTGTCGGGGCCCCGAGGGATATATCTTGGCTGAAAATTTTTTCAACAGTCAGAAAACTTGTAATTTTAGTTATAACCAACGTAATCTTTTGTAATCACACAACTTTACAACTATGATCTAGACCAGGCAGTCAAAATTATATACATATCCCATATTTCAGATTTGATATAGTGAAGCTTAGAATGGTAACTGGTAAATAGATCCAATGTACCCCAACTGAAGAGATCCAGTTGAACAAAATTCAGCGGGTATATACTGCGAATAAATATACCTGGTTTTGGGATCCTGAGGGTAGACGATAGTGCCGGGGTCATATTTGTCACACAAGTACTGCATGATGGCGACACTCTCGCTAAGGTACATTCCATCGTCATCCAGTACCGGGATTTCTTTTTGTGGGTTCATCTGGAAATAGTAAATCACACCAATATTATAAAGGCGAAAGTTTGTGAGTGTGTATGTTTGTTACTTCTTAACGTCTAAACGGCTGGAGCGATTTTAATAAAATGTGGTATGGAGTTAGCTGACATCCTGGATTAACACATAGGCTGTAATTTTTAAAGTTTAACGAGGGTAAAACCATAGCTAGTATATTATGAATCTGCTGGTATGCCAAAATATTCTAAACAAAATAGTTAAACAATGGTTTGACAATTTTGTATTTAATTATTAATGTGTGTAAGTATAGAGATAAAGAACACTGTAACCACAGTAACACCTCCCTTAATTATTTTGATACCGTTTATCGCAACCCAGGGAACCTGTATGATATTGACTAGCTACGAGACCTAAAGCCTACGGCAGCGTTCAATATATGGTTCTAAAGTTTTTATAGGTTTGTCGAACTCTTAAGCCAAGTAAGGTATTAAAAATAATTCAATTCAAAGTCATTCTCAATTTCGTTTTGCAATAAACGATACAACATAGAGCGTACTTTAAACCGCAAAATTGACGGTATTTAGCTGTTCGAAGTATGCAGTATGTGCAGTGAAGTAAGTACCTATATCTTTACAACCTTTAGAGTATCGTCTCTGTATATACAAAATTGAGCTTACCTACTTTGAATAAAATTATTATTTAAGAGGTTTCTTGGCTGATGATAGTAATTTTTAGATCATAAAAGCGAGCCCCAACTAGCTGAGACTGCAAATATACTAAATAATTCGACGTACCTGAGCATACTCCTCTGTCATATGTTCTCCATTGTTAAAGTTCACTTCTACCAGCTCGTAGGGCACGCCCAGCACAGCCAGGACTTGCCTGCACGATAAAGACGGAGGCCCATCACCCACAGCGTACAATTTCAACGACATCCTTCTGAAAACAACGAGTACAACCAAAAGTAAACACCAGTATCTTCCTAATCCAATTTCTAGGTTAATGCCTGATAAAGTAATCTTTAAAATCGGCGTTTTATACACTGATATTATAGTTACCTATTCGATAGTTATTAAGCAGACAACGACTTAAAGTTTTCTTTCAATAACCAATTTGAACGAGACTTATTAGCATTAATCTTGAAAGCATTCCCCGTCGAATAAAAATGGAATAATCGAAAGCGGTTGAAAAATGGAGAGCTGACCGTCTTTGGATGCAATCGGTTAAACATAGAAGTCGCCTTTGTTTTGACACCATACATTTATATTCATTCACTAAATACCCATTTTACTTACCTAATTGCAACAGACAGTAAGTTTACGTGTTTTTAATGCGAAAGTCGCCTTGGTTTTGACACCAAACATATAAAATTATACATTATTTTAATTAATTTTACTTACCTAATTGCAACAGATAGTAAGTTTACGTGTTTTGAATGCGAAAGTTGTTACCAGACTACTTGGATGGAATACCTACGCATACTTATTATTTACCTTGCCGTACGAACCCTTCGCCACTATTATATGCCTGGTTATATTTTTCTCACGGTTAAACGATACTAGCTGTTGTAACAGATAATTAAAAACAACAGTGAATGCATTAAGAAATGTATACGAATTGACAATAAATAGCTTTTAAACTTTGTTTTTCATATTTTTGTTTACATATGATACCTATATTGTACGGAGCCCTAGTCACTAAAATAGTGAGAGCCGAATCGCACTATGCTGCTTTTTGTTTATATAGAAAGAACGCCGATCTCAATGCGGAAAAAACTGCTCGAGCTTGAAGGTTAGCGTGAATAGCATACAAAAATCCATTCAAAGCCTCGTAGGTACTAAACAGAATTAGTTAAGTTAGCTAATTTAATTGTTGATACTAACAAACGATCATTATTTGTAATTATACATATTATTATATCATCATGTCAGCCAAATTACGTCCACTGCTGGCTGCTGGGCAAAAGCCTCCCCAAAGATCGGGGGCTATGCCATAATCGCCACACTTGGCAAACGGGTTGCGATCGCAGTTTGATGGCCACAGAAAAACGCCGCAGCCCGTTCTCTGATAGGTATTCCCTCGGAACGATTTATATGCCCCCACGGGATGAAATGGGGTGATGATATTCTATGCCGGCACCACACAGAAGAATATATATACCTACTATAACTTATATTATTGATCGAATGCTAACAGGATTACTAGCCACCCATTATATTAGCTTTATTTCTCAAAATGGAAAACCTTTATATTTTTAACCGACTTATCAAGTTATCGAGGTTATCAAGTTCACTGGTATTTTCTTTTATGATATCTCCGATTACTCGGAGATTTATTGTAAATTATGTAAAGTATATTAAAAGTATTTTATTTATTCAAGCAGAGTTTGCTCACTAATTTAATTTAACCTAATATGTTATCGGCTACTGGAAAATCGCTTAACGACATTAATAAAATTCAGAGTAAGTTATTATAGGGTTTTGCTTATTGATTTTTGACGCCGTAACTTAAGAAGTGGTATCATTACTTTCGGCTCGAATAGTGAAAGTCTCTCCAAAGAATTTAGACTACTAGGTAGGTCAGTCACCTAGTAAGTTGTTATTAGATACGCAACTTGGTTGTTATAAATAGGGGTTTTGCTTATTGATTGTTGACGCCGTAACTTAAGAAGTGGTATCATTACTTTCGGCTCGAATAGTGAAAGTCTCTCCAAAGAATTTAGACTACTAGATAGGTCAGTCACCTAGTAAGTTGTTATTAGATACGCAACTTGGTTGTTATAAATAGGGGTTTTGCTTATTGATTGTTGACGCCGTAACTTAAGAAGTGGTATCATTACTTTCGGCTCGAATAGTGAAAGTCTCTCCAAAGAATTTAGACTACTAGGTAGGTCAGTCACCTAGTAAGTTGTTATTAGATACGCAACTTGGTTGTTATAAATAGGGGTTTTGCTTATTGATTGTTGACGCCGTAACTTAAGAAGTGGTATCATTACTTTCCGCTCGAATAGTGAAAGTCTCTCCAAAGAATTTAGACTACTAGGTAGGTCAGTCACCTAGTAAGTTGTTATTAGATACGCAACTTGGTTGTTATAAATAGGGTTTTGCTTATTGATTGTTGACGCCGTAACTTAAGAAGTGGTATCATTACTTTCCGCTCGAATAGTGAAAGTCTCTCCAAAGAATTTAGACTACTAGGTAGGTCAGTCACCTAGTAAGTTGTTATTAGATACGCAACTTGGTTGTTATAAATAGGGTTTTGCTTATTGATTGTTGACGCCGTAACTTAAGAAGTGGTATCATTACTTTCCGCTCGAATAGTGAAAGTCTCTCCTAAGAATTTAGACTACTAGGTAGGTCAGTCACCTAGTAAGTTGTTGTTAGATACGCAACTTGGTTGTTATAAATAGGGTTTTGCTTATTGATTGTTGACGCCGTAACTTAAGAAGTGGTATCATTACTTTCCGCTCGAATAGTGAAAGTCTCTCCTAAGAATTTAGACTACTAGGTAGGTCAGTCACCTAGTAAGTTGTTGTTAGATACGCAACTTGGTTGTTAAGTAGGAAACTAACAATTAAGGTAGGTTAATTGAGTTTCCGTCGGGAGTGTCCGCGTGAGAAGAGTTTTGTCAGAGATGAAATCTAACCAATTAATATTTAAGCCCAAGTAAACCCAACCAAGGTAGATACCTTTTTAAGTAGATACTAAACCACATTGGTAATTAACTTGGTCACCATCATTTTAAGGCGCTAACAAGTTGTTAATACCGATCCGAAAGTAATGAAAGAGATGAAGCACCTAGGCACGTGGTCAGTCTAAAGATGGGTGTCCGCTACAATGGCATGGTACGATAAGCGATATCACAAGCCTACGGGCGCCGGGCGGCTTGAACACTTGGGTAAAATCTGCCCAAAACGATAAAGTAAAGTAAAGCATACATTTCACTGAAATTATAAATGTGCCTTCCATCATCTAGGTATAGGTATACATCCACTATTATAAATGCGAAAGTTTGTAAGTATGGAAGTAGGTATGGATGTATGATGTTTTTTACTCTTCCACGCAAAAACTACGGAACGGGTTTTGATGAAACTTTATACTGATATAGCTTATATATGCGAATAACACTTGGCAATTATTTATAAAGTTTAACGCGGGTGGAACCGCGAGGCATAGCTCGTCATTTACATAAACATGTGTTAACTAAATGGCATTTTGATGAATAATGTATAGTGATTTGTTTCGTTCATCGTTGTAGTTATTATAACCACAACAAAAGCTCATTAAGTATAAGTATTAATTGCCTTCCAGAATCTCAAGCCCAATATATTGTGAGGCAAGTATTTCCAGAGGAAACAAGAATTTATTATAATGCATACCTACTAGGTAAATAAGTTATTACTTAGTACATACCAGTTATAATATAAACCACAAACGTCTTGACTAACTCAGTACAGAATTAACACTGTTGATAAAATACCTGCTGCGTGGGTCGGCCTTAACCCGGCCAACTCCTTTCACCGTTAGTGCAGTTGGTAGACTATGTAGTTACCATGACGTGATTATTTGATATCTTGTTGTTATATACACAGGTAAATACAATTAGAACGCGGCTAATATACGATATCATATCACGGAAAAATATATAGATAACGTTTACGCAAAGTTAGTAAGTAGTGGCAATAAAAATCTTCAGTTTAAAAATAAAAGTAAAATTTTTATGTACGTATGTACAGACGCCAGCACATCAAGCTACCCAAATCTGTCAAATTTCTTTTATAGATTTTCAACTTTATCACTGAAGCATAAGGTTCACTTTCGATTGGGGAAATTTGACAGATTGGGGTAGCTTGATGTGCTGGCGTCTGTACATAAAAATTTTAAATGTTATGTACAGGTGCATACAAAAACAGTCTTTTGAAAAAAAGTGTTATTTGTATGGCACCTGTTATCTTCAATAAGCTGCCAAACAGCATTAAAGATCTCCCATTGGAAAGGTTCAAAAAACACCTCACAGCTCTGCTAGCTGAAAAATGCTATTATACCTTGCAAGAATTCCTAGATGATAAGCAAATTTAAATTAATGCATCCATGTATTTTTAGTTTAACACTGAATTTGCATGCTTAATTAAGGCAGAATGTACAAGGATTCTTCAAAAATGTATGTTAAACACTAATGTTTGTACCTACATTCAAAGCAAATAAAGATATTCTATTCTATTCTATTCTTATGTTGGCGGGGCACATAGCTCGTAGAACCGATGGCCGTTGGGGCAGAAAGGTTCTTGAGTGGCGATCACGAACCGGAAGACGCAGCGTGGGCAGGCCCCCTACAAGATGGACCGATGAGCTTGTGCGGGTCGCTGGAAACTGCTGGATGCGAATAGCGCAAGACCGGCAATTGTGGAGATCTTTGGGGGAGGCCTTTGTCCAGCTGTGGACGTCTTTCGGCTGATATGATGATGATGTCCCTTATGACTCCAAAATGGATGGAACTATTTTGATGAAAATTTCAAACAATCTTAATATCAGTCCATCATTTTGATAGCGATTGGATCAACAGAATTATTGGATATATGATAACTATATGTTATATTTTCCACGTAAATTAACTGACTAGATTTTGATAAAACTTTTATTAGAATATCTATTAACAAAATACAATGGACCTGTTACATACTTACCTACATAAATATAGATGTTTTATATGTATCTTCCCTATGGACTCCAAAACGGCAGAATCGATATTAATCACATTTTCAGACAATCTTCATTTGATCATGTAGGTAAACTTTAGTTCGATAGCGATCGGACAGATGTTGTTCGTTTTTGGATTTTCCTTTACGTGACATTGCATCGCGTGTCGGGTACGCTAGTAAGTTATATACCAAACCCTAATAAAGAATACTTGTGGACATCCAAATACAACCGTATAAAAACATCTGTTTCAGTTATATTAATTATTACATGACGGTCACCGTAGCCTAGTTGGTAATGCCCCTGCCTACGAAGCTGGTGGTCCTGGGTTCGAATCCCGGTAAGTGCAAATATTTGTGTGATGAGCACGAATATTTGTTTCGGAATCATGGATTTTTTCGTGTCATACTCTCCAGCAGAGCCACCTTCATAAATAGCGGTCAAGTTTATCTCGAAACAATGTTCGTCGAAGGTACATAGTGTACCTAGTATGCATTGTATATTCCTGTACGCATACGGAATATAGGAATAATGTATGTTGAATGTGGCTCTGCTGCAGAGCATACTCCCTGGCAGCGCCACCTAGAAAAGGTACTTAGAATAGATGTAAAGGAGTAGTTTTCATGCATTTTTTCATGTACGTAAAAGTTTTCATGTACGTAGACTGGTTATTATGTACGTGTTAAAAATCCTTATCAATTTAGTTGTTTTAGTTATTTTTACTGTTCTAAAATGTTCACACAAAACGCCTGATAATATTCATTAGCAAATGTTTTGAGAACAAAACATTCGTAAACAAAATTATGATGATGATGTCTTCCCGGCCGAATTTAGGCCACGGCGGCAATTTTCAATGGAGATTAGCCAAATTGCGCAGGACATATTATAGTGCACAAGTGTGTGCGCAAACACAGGGGCACTTTCTTTTCCATCACTCTCATGATCCGATGGCACGAGTAGTGACACGACCGGAAAGAGGTCAGGTATAGGACCGACGGCTTTACGTGCTCTCCGAGGCACGGGGGTGTAATACCGCCAACTTCCAGACTTCAGGCTGATACTGATAAATTTCTTTTTACGGAAAAATCCCAAAATCACTTTTTTTGGCCCGACCCGGGATTTGAACCCAAATTTGAACAAAATTATATTATTGTCTACAATATATAGTATAGACTATGTCGTATTCACTAGTTTCGCTAACTAGGCGTCTCGCGAATACTTGGTAGTAACAAAACCAATTTTCCAATCTTACCCATGTATGTACATTCAGTCAAAAAAAGTATCGGGAATGGATGATTTATTTGTTTATGGTTCCAAATTCAAATTTTTGTTTTTTTGTGGTTGTTGTTAGATTGGCACAACTGTTTTCCATTTTAGCGCGGAGTTTGAGTTGCATCTGTTATTTATATTAAACACAGTGCTGGTTTTAGTAATATCATATATAGTGTGTATTGCGAATTTCATAAGGGACAAAAATATCAAACAAAGAGTTTGTCTTAAATTTTGCATCGCTAAAGGAATTTCGTGTTCGGAGTCATTGAAAATGTTACAGAAGGCTTACGGTGAATCGACATTATCAAACACTCGTGCTTATACGTAAGTGGTTCAAAGCGTTCAAAAGCAGTCGAGATGTGATTTGCCTCGCTCTGGTAGGCCATCAACGTCTGCAACTGAAGTTAACATCGCAAAAGTGAAGGAAGCCGCCGAACTTTCTGTAGCTCACGAATCGATTCGTACCATTTTAACTAATCATTTGGGTATGAAACATGTTGCCACTCGGCTAGTCCCAAAAGATCTGAATTTTCTCCAAAAACTCAATCGCATGTAAGTAGCTGAGGACATGGTACAACGAGTCAATTCCGACCCAACATTCATGAAACACATTGTTACTGGTGACGAGACGTGGGTTTACGAGTTTGACATGCAAACTAGTCAACACGCTTCGGAGTGGCGCCTTCCAACTGAACCGAAACCGAAAAAACCACGCCAAAGTCGATCAAAAGTCAAAGTCATGTTGACTGTTTTCTTTCACTATCGCGGTGTTGTGCACTCTGAATTCTTACCGGAAGGTTAGATTTGTGGAAAGAAAATTCTTGGATTTTGCACCACGATAATGCGCCTTCGCACAAGGCCATCATTGTGAACGAATTTTTGACCAAACACTCAACAAATACCATCCAGCAACCACCATATTCACCAGATATGGCTCTAGCTGACTTCTTTCTTTTTCCTAAACTCAAATTACCACTTCGTGGTACCCGTTTTCAATCGGTAGAAGACATAAAGGAGAATTCGCGGCGAGAACTGAACTCAATTGCGAAAGCAGCATTTAAAAATGTTTTGATGAATGGATTATTCGTTGGCGTAAGTGTATCGTTTTTGAAGGAGCATACTTTGAAGGTGATAAAATAAATTTGGATGAATAACAAACATTTTGTATATTATTGATCTTTTCCCGGTACTTTCTTGACAGAGTAGTATTTTAGAGTATATTGTGTTGTTTTACATTGGGAGCTCGATGGCGACTTATTGAAAATTAAAAATAAATTATGTGGTAGACAAGTGATTTTATTGAGTGTGAACAAAGAAACGAATTTTAAATCTAACTTAACCCTAGAAAGATAAGCTACGCCTCAGCTTCGATTTAGCATGTTTTAGCATGACATGTTTCGATCTTCATCATGACAAGCCGGAGAATACTGGTGATACTAATCTGGTGATGCAATATAATGGCTGAAGAAGAAGATATACTCCATAATGATGTGCACGAAAGTAACAGTGAGACACGAGATCAAGTCAGTGAATATGACGTACAGAGTGACTTTGAACACGAGTTTATCAATGGTGAGGTGCCAGGAGATGCAAAATGAAGATGACCGACGAAGTCTACCTATATTTTTAGTGCCCACTGAAAGTATGGTAACCTGGTCGTGATTGCCGTATAATTGTTTCTAATCGCCGTGTTATTATTAACAAACATTGCTGGTTGACAATAAAAGTTACTTACTTACTTATCGTATGGGCAGTGGTAACCCTAGTGTCAGAGTTGTTCAAGCCGCCCAGTAGGCCTCTGACATGGCTTAACGACTGTTGTCTAATGACTACAACCGGGACCGACAGCTTAACGTGCCCTCCGAAGCACGGAGACGCTCAGAAATTAAACCACTTTGGCGGTCACCCATCTATGGACTGACCGCGAGCCTAGTTGCTTTCCCTCGCCGATCGCTTACGGACCGGTGAGAGCATCTAGCTGTGAGCGCCACAATAAAAGTTCAAAGTCGGGGAAGGATATCTGCCATAAATAGCCATGGAGCAAAAGTCTTTACATACAACAGAAGGGAATATATAAAAAAGTTGAGCACCCAGTCATATGATGCCGCTGGAAACTTAACATAATATAATATATAATACTTTGCCAAAGCATGAGCGACAAAATATCACAAATATTATTCCAAAACCAGTTGTAGAGATGTCTGATAGACATGACAGATGATGAAGAAGAACCTCCAGCCGAGAAAAGACGGCATTATACCTTTTGCACGAATAAAAGAAAGACCGCATAAAAATCGACCACTGAGCTGACTTAAAAGGGCAGGTAGATACGAGCGCTCATTAGAAAAAGACAACGTTTTTAAATCGACGCTGAGGCGTAGGTTATCTTTCTAGGGTTAAGTTAGATTTAGAATTCATTCCTTTGTTCACACTCAATAAAATCACTTGTCTACCTCATAATTTATTTTTAATTTTCAATAAGTCGCCATCGAGCTCCCAATGTAAAACAACAATATACTCTAAAATACATACATGGGTAAGGTTGGAAAATTGGTTTTGTTACTACCAAGTATTCGTGAGACGCCTAGTTAGCGAAACTAGTGAATACGACAGAGTCTATACTATATATTGTAGACAATAATATAAATTTGTTTCAATTTGGGTTCAAATCCCGGGTCGGGGCAAAAAAAGTGATTTTGGGATTTTTCCGTAAAAAGAAATTTATCAGTATCAGCCCGAAGTCTGGAAGTTGGCGGTATTACACCCCCGTGCCTCGGAGAGCACGTAAAGCCGTCGGTCCTGTACCTGACCTCTTTCCGGTCGTGTCACTAGTCGTCCCATCGGATCATGAGAGTGATGGAATAAAAAGTGTCCCTGTGTTTGCGCACACACTTGTCCACTATAATATATCCTGCGCAATTTGGCTAATCTCCATTGAAAATGGCCGCCGAGGCCGAAATTCGGCCGGGAAGACATCATCATCATAATTTTGTTTACGAATGTTTTGTTCTCAAAACATTTGCTAATGAATATTATCAGGTGTTTTGTGTGAACATTTTAGAACAGTAATAATAACTAAAACAACTAAATTGATTTTTAACACGTACATAATAACCAGTCTACGCACATACATTTTCATGAAAACTACTCCTTTACTAAGTACCTTTTCTAGGTGGCGCTGCTAGGGAGTATGTTCTGCAGCAGAGCCACATTCAACATACATTATTCCTATATTCCGTATGCGTACAGGAATATACAATGCATGTAAACTATGTACGTTCGACGAACATTGTTTCGCGATAAACTTGACCGCTATTTATGAAGGTGGCTCTGCTGGAGAGTATGACACATTTTTTCTATGTATATAAGTATTTATCTATCTATATAAGTATGTATATCGTCGCCTGGTACCCATAGTACAAGCTTTGCTTTGTTTGGGGCTAGGATGATCTGTGTGACATTGTCCCTAGATATATTATATTATTATATTTCTCATAGTTGTGGTCTCTGACGTTTGTTACCGAAAATTAAAGACCGTTTGTCTACATTCGTCACTGCGCATTCACTCGAAGTGAATTTTAGTAGCAGGTCCGATCAAAAAATTGCAAAAGCTCACTAAATTAAACTAATCTTGTAGTAATAGGCCTTCACATTATAGTATATGTGAAAACCTATTTTGTAGTTTTATATTGCTAGACGGCTCAAGGCCCGTTCGCCTCTATTGTCCGGTGAAGCAGTAGTAGCCTCCTGGCTAATTGGAAACGTCATATAAGAAACTGGTAAAGCCTTTACATACGTGGTGAAGAACTATTGTGTTGCCTCTGTTATGTTCTACGCACTCCGTTCCCACAAGGGCTGGTTTTCTTACCTTACCTACATGTTTACTTAACTTACAAGAAACCAAAGTAAGTTTATCTTAGGTGTTAGTACCCACGCATATTTTTTTTATTTTTTTTTTATTATTATTTAATAAAGTACCAGGTATAGTACTTTATGTCTATTACAATCTAGTCTAGAGACTAATAAGTAATTTTATATTAACCTAAACTTCTACATAAACATAATTAATTCTAAGAATCAGTCCACCGACTTTCCTTAGTCATATTTGTTAAGGGGAAGACACTTTGTTCATGTGTTCTTTATAACCCACGCATATTAACATTAGGTACTTATTATAAAGAAGGCTAAAAGTTTTAAGTATTTTCAAGGCAAAGTTTTGTAGCGAAAGTGTAGCCTCGGTACTTGATTCTTACAAAGTCGTGATTTTGATCATTCACTACCGAGTTAAAATGGTTTAATTTGCCTCCCGGTAATTTACAAAACCACATAATCTCAGGTTAACAAAGTAACCCTCAAATGCTCATGTAACATTATTCTTCTATCTGTTGGCTAAGCTCACATCAGAAATCAGAAATCATTTATTTGCTTAGAATATAGGTTACATAACAAGATATATTGGCGACAATTTTGTGAACAAGCCATATTCTACCTATTACAGCCATGCAAATATTAAAACAATAGTGAATACAATTTAAATCTAAAAACTAATAAAATAAGCAATGTCAAGTATATGAATTAATTTACCTAGATACAAATGTCATATATTCATTTATTGTATAAAAGCAATTTGTTACCAACCATGTCCGAAGTTTTGTCTTAAAATACCTAAAAGGCAGTTCTCTAATGTCTCTTGGCAATTTATTATATAAAGTTATACACATATGATACACGTTCTTTTTGTTTTGAGTCGTTCTGCAGTACGAAACTACTAATTTTGTAGGATCTCTCGATCTGTCACTACCCTCCTTCTTAGTTTTAAAAAGATCACTATTTTTTCTGACAAATAATGATATTTCAAAAATGTACATCGATATTAGTGTTAACCTGTTCAATTTTTTAAATAAGGGTCTACATGAATCAAATGGGCCTGCACGACAAATGGCACGTATACACTTTTTTTGAACAATGAAAGCTTTATTAATGTCTGTTGAATTTCCCCATATATCTTAGATTTTTGGCGAATTGCTTATTCGTTCGCATCATTGCGACTGAAAGTAACTTTGCATTCTTTTTCACTAAACGTCTTAAGAAAGATGCAGGGCAAAGATACAATAATATTAAGGTATTTACAAACTAAAAGTAAAAACGCCCAGAGGGGCTGTTAGCGGCGGCGCTAGACGGCAGACAAACTGCGCACGATCTAGCGACTGTCGAAGAGTCGTTCGTACGAAAACAGTTTTACTCTTAAAGTAAAGACTCTGAGGTAAAGACTTTTACAAATGTTTAAATATAATTATTATTAAATATAATTTCGTATGAATTTCTAATCTGTTCCTAAAATTATAAAAATATTCTAAAGAGCAGCTTTTGTAACGTGTTACTTTGTACTGTGTTATAATAAAATTTAACCCATCGTGTAAAGTTAAAAAGAAGAGTATGTTATATTTATATATGTGGGTTTACATGCCTGATGCATGATGGTAACCGGTAATCAGATTGTCCCAATTTCGATGAAGTTTACATTGTCTAAAAGAAAAAGAAAAGTAAATAATAAGAAAAATCAAAGTAGTAACAGAAAGTTGTAACACTCGAATAATATATACGTTTAAGAAATCTATATTGCCTCTGTGAAACCGTCATAATACTTATAAATATATAAATGTTATAGTTATCTCCTTCAGTAACTATATACAAAGTATTCATGCTATTACCAGCTTTAACTTTTATAACATCTCATAAACATTTTATTAAGAAAGATGACTTTAAGTTTACTTTCTTCACACACAAGTAGAATGCAGAAAGTATGAATTTATTAGATTTTTTGTTAAATCGACAGTTACAGGGTTAACTTGTAATTTTGTAATAGGTACATCCTGAGTCATCTCGTAACTTCCTCTAAATTATTATAAATACTGGAAGGCGAAGTCAAGATAGTCTTTACAATGCTAGAGCACCTCTTGTTGATCAACATGGGGTTTAAACTGTCAATTTTTTATATTTTGCTCTCTACTTTGTTGCTGCAGTGTAGTGCTGTTTCCGTCCATTCTACGTCTGAAGTAGTGAAAGAAGGTCTTCGAGTTCGAGTAATACGTCAAGCCGGGTATGTGTATGACAAGCCCAATGTATCCTTTGATCTGCCTTCGCAGTCTACCACTACGTCCACTCAAGCACCGACTGTTGACAGGACACTGACCCAGCAAATGTTTTACGCATACCCAGCGCCGGCTGGAGGCGATACGGTCAACATCGGCAGCACTGCGGGCACCACCACCGCTCCGTCTGGGTCCGCCGGCGGGTACAACTACAGAGATTCGTCTTCCGCAAATGTGGGCGGCGGCGGCGGCGGCGGCGGCGGCGGCGGCGGCGGCGGCGCTGTTGGCGCAGGCGGTTACAACTACGGCACCGCTTCCGCTGCGGGCGGAGCACAAGGCGGAATTCAAGTTACCAACGCTGGAGGTGGAGGTGGAGGACAAATTAGCGTTGGGAGTCAATTTACTAGTAGTGGATCCCAAACTAGCACTGGCACTTCCCAATCTGGTTATGGTTACAATGCACCAGCACCAAATTTTGCTCCGTCATTTCAAGCAGGGCAAACAGGCTCAGTTTCTGTTGAGACACCATCTAAATCATATTTGACGCCTCTAGGGACATCCAACTCGGGGTCTTCAGGCCAGACAGTTATAACAACGTCGACAGCTACACAAACAAATACAGCTGGTGGTGGTAGTGACGTTGCAGTGTCAGTGCCAAATACAGGGTATTTGCTACCGTTAGGGCAAACAGGTTCCATTTCTGTAGGGTCACCATCTGAAGCATATTTGCCTCCTCTAGGGGCATCCAACTCAGGATCATCAGGCCAGACGGTTATAACAACGTCGACAGCTACACAAACAAACACAGGTGGAGGTGGAAGTAGCGTTGCTGTGTCGGTGCCAAATGCACGGTATTTGCCACCGACTCAATCCTCTCTACCACCACAATTTCCATCTGCTGGTCCAACGCAGCCTGCTCCACCGCTTCCGTCATCGACAGGATACATACCGCCGTCGGCGCCAGATACCAACAGTGGCACAGTGTCTACCCCTGCACCTACATACCTACCGCCATCATTCTAAATATCAGTATTTACAGTATCTACTCATTGAATTTCTTGTGCACATATCGATAGAATTAAATTAATCATTTTGATAACGAGAATGTTTTATTTATCAATTATTAAAGGAGCCAGTATACTTACAGGAAAACTTTGTTAAGAACCAAAATTTCACAGTTTACTTATCTTTCTCTATAGTACCTACCTAACATAGCATGTTAGTGGGGTATTGTTTTAATATTTAAGGACGGAGTTATAACAAGAAAGTTTATAAAAACGTCCTCAAATTCTAGTATTTAAATATACTTATAAATATTATTAGGAATATGTTTAAAAAATCAACTTGTATACCTACCTACTCTTGTGTACCTCTAGCATAGTGACGAAAACACTTTTGTCATTCTAAAACTTGCGACCAATTAACATGTTCGCCGTGATATATCCGTGTGTTTTCATTGACCGAACACTGTAGAGACTTTTTATTCTGTCGTAGAGAGACATGAGTCATCCTGGCCATTCTAGAAGGTACGCCGGGCGAAAGCAACTGTCAGTAAGAAACGGATTTATTTGCTTGTTTATTCTGTGGATTTCGATTTATATGGGTGGTAACAGTTCCCACACAATACAAGTTTCGGTTACTGGGTGTGCTCGGTGAATCAAATATTTGCGTAATCAGTTACTTCTTAAATAGCATTTTAGGTACAGACGCCAGCACATCAAGCTAACCCTGATTTTCATCGTTTACGGGAAAAACATGTAAGCCATCGAGTATCTCAAGTGAGGGTGAAGAAGTCTTTTTCATCAATGTTAGCATTTAGCAGGTCCGTTATCAATTCTTTAGGAAAATAAAATGCCACTGGCCAACAACTTCAGCCTGTACGAAGGATTAACAAGTACAATGGGTTCATTTGCTGACGATAATATTAGGTATACAAAGTGAAGTTGACCAACTTGAGAATTATCATTAAAAACACACAGCTCCTACCAGCTTCGATTGCGTTGATCACCGTTAGAGATGTAAAATGACTGAATATGCCTAGTCACAATTGTCATAAATAAATGACCGGTCATTTACTGTCAAATTCAGTCAATTTGTCTCAAATATTATTGTCTATTCTCGACTACCACCCAATTATTTATTTATTTAAATGAAGTTTTTAAATGAAGCAACCTTTTATTTTCTATTATATCATGACAGGATAAGACGACAACAAAGTCAATGCGCGAGACGATGCGACGTTACCATTTTGTCTTAAATACACGCATGATTAGAAATGTAAAATGATTAACACTATATAATAATACTACAAGTCATAAAAACACTTTTTTGTTTCAATTTAGAAGTTGTAGACTTTTATTAACTACAAAAACTTAAAAGGTACTAAAACATTACTGAAATCAAATTGTCTGGAAATTACCATTTTTGACAGTTAATGACCATTTTTGACCAATTTGACCGTAAATGACAGTCAGTCTAATTCAGTCACTTTAGTCATTTATCACCGTACACTCGTTGTAAAACTGCAGTACTATGGAATATCTGGTACGTCTCTTGATCTTGTAGTGTCCTATTTATCGGATCGAGAACAGATGGATTCGATAGACGGTATCATTTCGGCACGTCATCCTGTGAAAATGGGCGTGCCCCAGGGATCTATCCTGGGCCCATTTTTATTTCTAGTATATATTAATGATCTCCCTTATCTGGTGGAGAAAGTATCAGACATAGTTTTGTTCGCTGACGATACGTCGCTTATATTTAAAGTAAATAAGAAGGACAAAGATCTTATTGCACAGAATAAAACACTCGGCCTTATATCAAAATGGTTTTCAGCAAATAACCTCTCATTAAATGCAGGGAAAACGAAATGCATCAAATTCCAATTACCAAATGTGAGACAGGTTATTCCATTCGCTCATCGGTCGTCCTTGTGAATACTTGTGTAACGAATACTCTCAAGTGAATATATATACTCACCCTCAATTTATAAAAAAGTGTTAAAAATGGTTTTGAAGAAATGTGTGACATGTAACGGCAATATCACGAAAAAAAGTCCTGGATTAGAGTGCAGCAGGTGTGAAAATGTAGTTCATGCTACAAATGAGTGTACTAACCTAACTGCGAAATAACTAGCAGCTCTTCGTGCCACAGATGGACTAGAGTGGAGTTGCGTGAACTGTGTACAAAGTATTAGTAGGCGCTCATCTTTTTTCGTTCCCGAAGAAGAGACGGAAAAATGCTCTCAAACGGTACACATAGACAAGTTAATGAAATCTATTTCTATCGAAATAAAAAAAACTCTTAAAGGAGAACTACGGAGCTTTCAAGAATCTCTTACATATATTAGTGATCAAGTAACCGATATTGAATCAGCACTAAAGGTCCAAAACAATAAAATTAAATATCTGGAAAACAAAAACACTGAATTAGCCAATGCCAAAAAAAACTTGGAGCTTCGTCTTTCCGCAGCGGAACAGCGCCTCGATGAGTCGGAGCAAAACAGTCTGTCCTCCCTAGTTGAGATCGCCGGTTTACCAAGCCTACAGACCAAAGATGTGTTGAAAGTAACCCAAAACGTGGCAGAGAAACTTGATGTACAACTTGAAACAATAAACGTAGTTCGTCAAATTACCGGCCGGCAAATCTCAAAACTTAACCGCGTATCAACTGGCAAATAAATTCGCTTGTGGTTTCCATAACTCGGTTCAATCAATATTACCCAACTGTAAGCTACGTCTCTTATCAAGTGACTCAAAAAATTACAAAAATGTAAGTATTAGATTCCAAAAAGCCACACCAATAAAAATACACAAGCTTATTCAATCGCTAAACCGCAAAAAAAACTCCTGGCTTGGACAAAATTAGAGTAGTAGATTTCGTCAGCCCTAGCCCATCTTATAAATGTCAGCATTAATACAGGAAAATACCCAAATGACCTAAAATTAGGATGTGTCCGCCCAATTTACAAAAAAGGCAAAAGAGACAGTGAAATTAATTACCGACCAATTACCTTGTTGTCATTTTTTATTAAAATTTGAATGGATTATAAGCAAATCAAAATATGGTTTTCAACTAAATAAAAGTACCACGTCTCTTCTCTCACAGTTTAGGTACAGATTACATCAATACGGCTATAAACGAAAAAAAACACGTATTGGCACTATTTATTGACTTCTCACGTTTGATACCCTAGATCATAGCAAATTGCTATCAAAACTGGAAGATTCTGGACTGAGGGGACCGATGTACAACTGGTGCGCTGATTACCTAAAAGACCGGACATACCAGGTTCAGATTTCCGACAGCCTCAGTGATGAATTTTATGTCACTCACGGTACAGCACAAGGGTCAGTGAGTGGACCGCTTCACTTTTTAGCTTATGTCAATGATATGTCAGATATATTCCAGTGGTGCAAGTCTTTCCAATTTGCTGATGACACCTGTATTTTGATTACTGGGAAAAGCCCCACCGTTATTGCTAACTTACTACAAAAAGATTTTGACATATTATGTAGATGGTGTCACGACGCTGGTCTGGTATTAAACACTCAGAAAACCAAAGTAATGCACATAAAATCTCCCTACGCACAATGCAAAACCCCTTTACCTAAACTAGTAGCCCATACGCACCATTGTCTGCATAAACTGACACCATGTGATCTAAAATGCCCAAGTATCGGTCAAGTTAACACCCACTTGTACTTATGATTACTTATAGACGACAAATTCAACTGGGGTCCGCATATTGAACGAACAGGTGAAAAATTACGTGCAATTTTGGCCAAAATGTATGTCATAAATAAACGCATTCCGTGTAAAACCAGATTACTTCTATATAATGCCTTTTTCGACTCCATCGTATCGTATGGCCTTTCTAGTTATGGGCGGACACACAAAACATACCTGGATTCCATTTAGAACTTACAGCGCAGAATACTTAAATTGATTATTCCATCTAATCGTAAAAGCCAGCTTACCGAGGAGTCTCAACTTTTTAAGTATTGTGAAACACTTCCAATAAATATAAAAGTTAAATTTAATCTGCTTAAAGAACAATTCTTTGATTAGCATCACCAATGAAAAATAAATCATTCTGTGTATACACGACGCGTCGCGCAAAACAAACTGGTTACTGCACCAGCAAACAACTTCTATGGCGAGCGGACTACCGCTTATCTAATCCCGCGGCTAATTAACGAACTACCTGCCTCCGTACGAAATAAAATAAAAATGTACAACATTAAAACTGTTCTAAAAGAACACATGTTAGACCAATTGTAACTTCGTTATGACATTTTCCTGATACAAACAAAGCATTGTGTCAGGATGGTATCAAAACTAAGCCAATGTGTACCTACTTCTGTTTTTGTTATTTTTAGTTATATGTTTACTTAGTATTGTATATATTAAACCGACCAAATGGAGTCGAATCGAATTTGCTGTCACACACAAACCCCCGTGGTTTAAGTGGCAGTAAGAACTGTACTCAAACTTTATAAATATTTGTTTAGGTAATAATAAAAAAAATAAAAAAAAACTAACAGTTGCATTAAATGAGGAAATTTTTGATTTAGTTCCGTCGACCATATTTCTGGGATTGACACTAGACGCAAAATTGCAATGGGCTCCTCAGATTGAAAAGCTAGCAGCTAAATTGAGTTCGGCTTCCTATGCCGTTTGGAAAATAAGACAATTGTCAGATGAACAAACTACTAGATTGGTATATTTCGCGTACTTCCATAGTATTATGTCCTATGGCATTCTGCTGTGGGGTTCGGCAGCTGACATAAGTACTATTTTCATTTTACAAAAAAGAGCAGTCAGAGTCATTTATGGGTTAGGTAGTCGCGAATCGTTGCGAAATTTGTTTAAAGAAGTAAATATACTAACGGTGCCATCTGAGTATATATATTAGAATATATTGTACGTTAGAAAAAATATTAATAACTATGGAAAAAAAAGTGAACTGCATAACATTAATACTAGGAATAAAAAAAGCAATGTCAGCTGGACCAAATCCCGTGTTCATGCCCGCTTCAGTATGTTTCGCCGGACCGTCTCAACTGGGCCGTGTTGAAACCGGTAGTAGATGAACCTGCTGAGTTTGTTTCGCTGGGTCTTCTCAGTTGGGGCGCATTGGATGCGGTGGTCGCATTAAAGCGCGACCGTCGTTTTCAACACAAGGTCCGTTATAATAATAATACTGAATTCATACCTTAATATACCGAACAAGCCGGTTTTGCGCAGTACGGCCGCTATTCATGTTCTTGGTGCGAGCCATGCTGTTTGAGACGTAGTGATTGCCTTCGTCACTGTACTCGAACGCGTATATCGATTGCTCTCACGGTTTTGTCATTGTCATTAGATAATGCTGTAAATGGAAAATATTTGAAATATCAAAAGCAAACATAATAACTGACTTTAAAATAGTTTTTATTTTACGAATGTTTTAAAATTATACGGATTTCTGATAGTACATAGTTTTAGTATATAACTTTAAGAGAGAATATAATAAATAAGATTTATTTTTACCTCTCTTACTCGAAATTAGAATAAAATTCACAAATCAAATATTTCCTTACAATTCGTCAAGGTTTAGGTAAGCCTTAGGTAATTTTATACATTTTTTGGAGTCTACATAAGTTCGATTTAGTTTTACGATTTACGAAGTTTGATTTACATGGGTTCTACTGTAATACAAATTTGAATTTTTTCATGTTACTTTTACGTTTTTTCGCCAACATAGTTACCACGGTTACGGCGACCTAGGTATACCTACTAACTTTTGACGAAAACATATTCGCCCATATGTCAACTTCTAACCAAATGTTGAATTATGGTCTTTCGGCAAAAGTAGGTTAAGTCCTGTATCTGGAACAAGTCTTCAAATATGCTCATCATTATAGGAGCGATAGTAAAACATTTTTTTTATACATTAAAAATGAAGTAGGTACCTAATTATTTTATTACGTTCGCTGACGATGCCGTTTATCGGTGAAAACATTTCTGTAGACAGGTCAGCAGACTGGATTATATAAAAATTTATCTAAATTCGACATTCATTTACCTATTCCGTAAAATTTTTATTTATGGGGAATCGTAAAAGTCTACTAAAAGTACTAGCCACTTAAGAAATAATAATAGTCTTTTTGTAATAATGAACATAACGCAGGAACTTTTATTAGCTGTGCCATTTTTTGACAAAAGTACTGTACTGTCAAAGCCAAAACGTAAAACCTGAAACGTCATTATCGTCTTTAAATAGCATCAAAATGAAAGTTATTTTTAATATTTCTTTTAAAATTGATTTTTAAACCATTGTTCCACACTATATGATGAATGTTATAAGCCGAAATGGAGGTATTTTTTGCTGATGTAGGTGCACCCCGTGGATTTAGTGTGTGCATTTAAATTAAAGATTTACATAAGTAATGTTTTTACTAAAGAAAACTAAATTTTCTCGCGAAGAGAGCAAGGCAAACCGGAGGTAATTATGTATACTGTTGCACTCGATATATTATCAATATATTTGTTTGCCTGGACTCGATCTTTTCAATACTAATACGGTTGTTCAAGGTTCATGACCTTACTGGGTTAATTACTATTCTTTGTCCTGTTAAATAATATATTAAGTTAGAACATGACAGTTTCGTCGGAACTAATCGATAGTGCACATGTGCTGCCAAAAACAGTGTGATAATATCAGCGTTTGTGTAGTGTGTACACAATCCATACATGTTTCCAGAATTACGGAGAAGCGTGGTGTACGCGGGGACCATGGTGCACCTCGACGTGCCTGGGGCGCCGCTCGACACAGACACACTCGCCATCAATGATCTGCCTAATGAAATACTTATATACATCTTCTCTATGGTTGATTTTGAGTCACTCCTGGCAATAGCTAAAGTCTGTGTGAGGTGGCAGCAGCTCTGCCTGACTCCCTGTGTTTGGGACAATACGCGCCTCATAGTCTGCATGAAAAATTATGTGAGGATAAGTGAAAACATTGTGCCTTTTGTCTCCAAGTATCTCAAGAATGTAAAACTGCAGTATTTCAAATTATATTCTCATGTGCGGGCTTCCTTAATAAGTTATTGCCCTAATTTGACTCATCTAGAAATAAGTATCTCGCAAGTTGACAGCTGTATCTTTGATGATCTAGAATATTGGCCAAATTTGAAATTTTTAAGTTTTCGTAACTCAATCATAGTACAAAATCCAGAGAATGCTAATGGGAATTTTGTTTACCACCTACCATTTGAAAAATTAAAGCATCTCGAGATTCTCATACTGTCCAATTTTGCTCTTACTCCTGACAGTTTATACAGTATGCTACAGTGCACCAATTTAGTCAGTATTAGCATGGAAAAAATGAAGAATATCCCAGCTGATTTCCTTGAATCTCTTCTGAGAACCAAACAGTCTAGTTTGAGAGCTTTACACATTTACGGTGACACTTTAAATGATGACATAGTCTGCCACATATCCAACTGCAAAGTATTACAAGTCCTTCACATAATGACATGCAAGACACTCTTTGATTCTAGTCTATTGCACTTATATAGGCTTAAAAATTTGCATTCACTAAAACTACGTCATGGGTACTTTTCTACCAGTGCTCTCCTTGCATATTTTTCTAATAACACCTTTCAAAATTTGACATATTTGAGTCTTTCCCGGTGTCTTCATGTCACTATACAGGTAGCTAAAGCTATAAAAACGAGTGCCCCCAATCTACAGGAGCTTTCATTCTATCTGTGTCCATTCATAATTGCCCCAAACTTCAACAGATCTGAATTAGAGAAAATGTTCAAAATACAGTTGTTACTTGATTGAAGTTGTTTTATACAATTAGTTGTGATCACACTGAAGGCATGTTAGATATCCGTCCATCTTACAACAAATATTTATTTCATTGTTGAGTACACCACTGTGACTATATAATAGAGTATTCTCACAATGTACACTTAGATTCATTATTTAATTATAATGTTGGCCAAGTATGAACTGTTAACTCACTCATTCAGTATGGAAAACATAGTTAAATTGGTTATTAACATAACTTTATTTTGTAGGTTGTGTTGTGGTGTACATGTATGAACTAATATTTTGTTTTATAAATAGTGTACCTACAGTATTTAAAAAATTAAGAAGTATTAATTAAGCTTTAGTCATATGTATACTGTAGAATTCAGTGGGCTTGATCATGGCAGTGTCCAAGTGAAGAAAATGTTTTAGTCTACTTAAATTTTAACTATTGTGTAAATTATGTTATTTATATTTCATTCAATAATTCAGGAACTAAATTAACTATTGACTATCTGAAATTTACTATGCATTGCACACATGCACTGAATTTATAAAATGCTTAAGGTATCCATTATACAATATTATAAATGTTATAATCTCACCTTCAGTCATTAAGAGTTATTATTAATGCATTTACAGCCTCTTGTTTAATGGTGTTGGTTGCATTAAATGTGATTTTTCTATAATCATTACTATTATGTATTTAAGCATTTGTGCAATGCTAGGCATACATTTAAATTAGAAAATCAATGCATATATGAACTCCCCTTTTCTGCCTTTCTATGACTTACACCTTGAGCTATTAGGCCATTACATGTTATAAGCACATTGTTTGATCAAATATATGATTCCCCTCCTTTGCCAAGTTTCCATGGGATGCTGAAGCCATCAACTGCATTCACTGGTTAACTGGCATGTTCACAGTTGCATGTTAATAATGATATTCCAACCTGTCATCAGATAGCCAAACTAAATAATTTTGGTAATAGTGCTATGCTGGGCGTAAATCTAAATTATCAGAACAAAAACTTTAATACTCATAAATAAATCATATTAAGTTTTTTAGTCTGATAAGATACAACCCGAAGTCTTTCAGCTTGATGTTGCAGAAGCCTTGGACAACTAAGCTATATTTGGAACACATGATATGTGTGATCAAATGAGCCCATCTCTAATTATCATTTTGCCAATATTTCTTTTTGGTTTTCAAAAGGGTGTTTAATATCAAATCGCATATCGCACATTTAATCAGTGTGTTTTCTATGGCCCTAGCTGTAAAAGGTGTAAAACCTGGAAAGTAAGGAAGAGATGCTAATTTGACAGAGGTCATTAAATTATGTTATTCCTATTTAAATTAAATAATATTATATTAGAATAACTTCAGCTAAATAATATGTGCAAGCACATGAAATGGATTTCCAATAATTGAATGTGTTGTTATAAGGAGCTTGTGTTAACAATAACTGTTAACCAAATATTAATTTTCCGCCTTTCTATTGTAGACAAATCAACGCCCCCACAGAATAAAATGGTGAATTCATGGAACTTGATTAAATCTATCATATTTTCCAAACTGTGGATAGTATTATATAAATTAGTCATTTAAATATTAAATATTCGTTAGTCAGATAGTATCAACTGTTTGATAATAAATAATTTATTATTAGGTTTTGTGTTAAAACAATAAAAACAAAGTTATAGTGCAACTTGGTGCCTCCGTCCATGTGACTCAGTGGTATGTCTCTCATCTAATTATACTAGTGAGTTGAAATTCAGAATAGGTTGTCAAGTCAAATGGGGTGTCATATGAAAGATTGCACATTCCAAAACATTTTGTTTAATTTTATAACATGTTGATTTTAACTTATTATTAAAAACTACATGAATAATAATACCTTTTACCTGTCATCTCCAAAATTATACTGCAAAGTCTTAGAATAATTACCGTTGACAGATGTTGGTGAATATTACAGGAAAAATGGAACGTTATTTCTTTTGAAAAACTTTTCATTTCTCGATTCATCAAAAATTCTTCAGAAACAAACAATTCGCGCTCCGGGTTTTAGTGGTCTAACTGAAAATTTTTCGGTCGGTAAAATTGCGTCGGTGAGCAAGCCCGAGTCGCACTTGGCCGGTTTCTATTCCTGTGAAGTTGAACATATTATAATATTATTTTATTCGGTGGGGACGTCGACATAGTCAATTATATCATGAAGTGCCTTATCAGTTTTTACTCTAAAACTGTATTCATGAAATGATTTCTATGCCAGACAACGAAAATTTTGCATCGTTTGTACAAGAATAAAATTGGCCCTTCTTGTGACGTATTAAGTCGCTAGATATGTACCTAAGTATTGTTACTAGAGCTCATCGACATTAGTGTCAACTGTGTATGCATTCAGGTACAAACTTGTGTCCTGACTATACCTATATAATTACATAAGAAACTAACAAAGTGGGTAAGAATATAATTGGGAGGGATGTTTAGGGAAAAAGTAGAAAATTTTTAGCTACAAAGGTCCAAATGGAGTGACAAATGAGATCACCATTGTTCAATTTTACAATAATAGCAGAGAGCATGTAGTATAGGTTAATTAAACTTAAAACTATAGTTATTTTTGGAATCTGACGTGTGAATACAATTTCTAAAATAAATCAAACTGTTAACTAGGTACATAGGTACCTAAATGATGAACTCGAATATATATATTAAAACTAGAATTAGTCAACGGCAATGTCTTTTATTTATTTCAATGTGATTAATTGTATTCGAAACTTTATAGTGTCGCTTTAGGCGATTAGTTAGATATTTCTTGGTTTAAATTTAGTGGAATAAAACGTGTATTCTCTACTTATATGATATGTGATTTTATTTGTTAATTTCTTTTGTTTGTGCTGTTTTATTGTACGAATAATAAATATATTTTCAACAGTGTGTATGAATTCTGTTATGTTAATTGTTTGCAAATACCTTATGTTCTTCCGTAAAATAATGCGTGTGTAATGTAAGCTTCCTCATTTATATAATCTATACCATATTATAAAACATAATTGGAGCAATTTGATTGCTCTTGCGTTTCAGTCATAAAATTTCAGCAAACACAACTTCGTTGCTATGAGTTGTTTTTTGTGTGTTTAAGGTCTTTATTCCAGATTAAGTGGCATACTTCTGTCCTTCACCTATCTCTTTCTTTTCTATCAGGAAACCTCTTTTCATTCCATCTAATGTCAATTTTGCATGAATTATTTTCTGTTAAGAAAAAGAATATCATGAGAAAGCTATTCTTTTTCAATTGTTCTAGAATTGACTAGAACAATCTTGAAATGTAACAAAATCCACCAAAATCCCTGACTGGTACTAGAGTTCGAACCCCGAACGTAACAATATGCATTTATATATATATTTAAAAGGGTTCGTGGTGGTGTACAGGCGCATCAACATTTGTTCGGTTGTCATGTATTTAAGGATATTATTCGTTGGTCTAGCGTTAGCGTGTTCAACCGCAAAAGATGAGGTCCTGGGTTCAAATCCCGGGTCGGGCCAAAAAGGGATTTTGGGATTTTCCGTAAAAAGATATTTTTCAGTATCAGCCCGAAGTCTGGAAGTTGGTGGTATTACACCCGCGTGCCTCGGAGAGCACGTGAAGCCGTCACCTGACCTCTTTCCGGTCGTGTCGCTAGTCGTCCCATTGGATCATGAGAGTGATGGAATAGAAAGTGCCCCTGTGTTTGCGCACACACTTGTGCACTACAATATGACCTGCGCAATTGGCTAATCTCCGTTGAGAATGGCCGTCGTGCCCGAAATTCGGCCGGGAAGACATAATCATATTCTATCGGTATTTTTATCGATAGCACCTACCTAATAATGACAATACGCGAAAGATGAATCAAACCCACCCCATCACCCTCGGCCTCGGCACATAATACTATCGTTTATGTTAGGCCCTAGGATGTTTAATAATACTTTATATTTATAATAATAAATTTATACTTAAAACCCATAGTAGAAGAATGATATATTAAAATAAAAAATCACAAGAAATATAATGATGATCGCACTGAAAATATATGTTATTCATATTATTACAGAATTCTTTGCTTGCTAGCTTACTTAATTAAGTGCATGTACCTCAAGCTAATCCATGGAATATACGTATGTATATACGAATCAGATGATAGCCTTGTGTAGGTGTTGTAGGTATCCAGGAAGTAAAGAAGACCATTATCTATCGACTCGATAATGCATTGATTTGTATCGATTAAATGTGAACTATTAGGTAGTTGCTACTCCACAGTTAATAACCTTGGATTTCAATTGCGCAATACTTTTAGTAAGTAGGTATGTAGAAGTACAGACATAACATATTTACATAAAATGTATATTAATTCCTGTTCTGTGCCGCAATGGGGATTGGAGCAAACAAATAACAAATTAAAATTTACAAATGATTTGGAATAACCTCTTCTACATCAATTACGTACATACCTTAAAATAAAGGAAGAACTTGAAAATCAACTATGAAAAAAATAATTATGCCCCTGGTGTTGCAAGCGTTCATAGGCTACGGTGACTACTTAATATTAGGTGAGCCATACGGCCTCCTTGTGTGCCAACAAAGTTGTATAAGAAAAAACAAAAATTAGTGATTTTTTGATCCCCACTTAGAATTCAGGAGATCGCCTCTGTCAAGTTTTAATTTAGGTTGTACTAATAAGTATTAGCAAAAAGAACTAAATTATGTTGATCGTTCCTATTTGCTTTCAAAGTGGTATGTATAAATGAGAAAATTAGCTACAGGTTATATCTAGTTATTTATTATTAGTATTGGCCGATGATACGAATGCAATCGTACATATCTTCCGACAGTATAAATGAGTAAAATGGAATAGTCAATCCTACAATAGGTATATTACATTTTTTGAATGGGTAACTTAATTGCTTTTCCGAAATACATTATTGTATGTGTTATAGAAAAGTAACATAAATAATAACAATGAGTAACCCACAACATTTTCCATTGATGACTTTAATAAAATACAAATTATTTCGTGGAGTTTGATTAGTTATGAAGAGTTGAGCAAAAGTGCGAGTAAGAACACAAATATCGATACTGTTTATGGATATCGTATGATAAAATTATTCAATTTTTTTGATTAACATGACGATTGCCTTTCGCCTTTTACTGCTTCACCGGACAGTAGGGGTGAGCGTGGGCTCTAACCGCCTAGCAAAATGTAAACTACAAACTAAGTACACGCGCCGGAGGGCACCCCCTGTGGGGTTCGAACCTCGGCTCTGGGCGGATACTGGCGGGGAGAGGGCGAGAGATCATGATTTTTAGGGGATTTTTGTGCAACTGTCGCTCTACGTTAATACGCGACGCGGGCCTCGCTTCCGGTTTAGGTCCGGAGCGGGCATTTATCGGATCGAATGCAAACTAAGGGTCATGGATGTCGCTGGTGGTCACGATGCGTTCGCGGTCGTACTCTCGTCCGGCGAGTACGAAATGTCGGTTGAGCAGTGTTGCGAGAGTCTCTGATCGATTTGATGTGGTCAAGGTATACGGTGATCTCGTCGTCCTGATCGTCTAAGACGTGCTTCGGACGACGGTGCTTGATAGAGAATCGGAGGGGAGTGTAATTGACCGCCTGTACCACCAAGTTACTTGGATGGTGAGTGGCAGAGTCAAAATACCGTTTGGACGTTTGCTTCATCCATTGCCTGATGGTAGGCAATGAGCCTGGCCAATGTTTTATTCTAGATATGCGAAAGTAATCTAGAACAAAATACAAGAACATCTGCATTTTTACTTTTTTTATATTCCCAAAGACAGCTGAGATAATAGCAATCAAAGTACGCATTTTCGAGCGATAGTATTTCAAACAGCAAGCGGCGTTTGATCGCGCTGTGACGTCACGTGTCGCCTCACGCAGCGCGCCGCACATAGGAGTATTAGACCAAAAAATCCGGTCAAAATTATTCGATGTTTTTTTCTTCATTGTTATGAAATGAAACACGATAAGAAACCATTTCCAAGTATGTATATTAGATTAGAAATATGAATTAGATTATGTATGTATATTAAATACAATGAATTTTTATAGACATTATACAAAACAAAAAAAACAATAATAAATAATGCAAATTTAAAAAAAAGAAAAAGAAACAGGTTAAAATTACATAGGTACTATCGGAATCATAATTTTCATTTACTTCATCGGAGCTATCATACGTACTTGAAATCAAAATTTCCATTGCCTCCTTTGAGAAGGACTTGGATTTTATTGCAAGTTTATTCCTGCTACAACTTATTAGGGGATCAGATGTTAACAAAAGTCTATTTAATACATCTCTATTGCAATCTATCCTAATAAATTTCCGAGCAAAATCTATGCGATACTTTCGCAAATGTTTATTCCTAGCCTCTGATGCCTCCTCCGATAGTTGTCCAATTGGCAGAATGGCTTCGGCCCCATGCATTAAAATTTTGTGAACTGTTGGTGACATGGGATGCCACCCATACAACTCTACATACGTTTTTGCTGTTCTTTGGGCAAACGAATCAAATTTTTCATGGTCAATGTTGAAACCACTCGATAAAACCTCTAATATTGTATTAAATCGTTTAATCAACGATATATCAATACCAGTGATCCTAGAAGATGATTCTGGGTCATTGAAAAATCTTCTGGATGTGTTGCCATCGTTACTGTTTCCAAAGCCTACTTTTGGAATGTCGACAAGCAAACCCATTTCGTCCCTGAAACATTTTTGTATCCGCACTTTGGTTTCCTTTACAATTTCTTTTTCGTCCTTAGATCGGGCTTGCCACTTTTTGAGAGGTGTTTTATACGCCAAATGCAACAATTGCTCGAAAAATCGAATTCCGGCATGGAGGATCGAAACTGGTTTTAAAAAGCCTCAAAGAACGACTTAAAATACTCCTTTCTTCGACTGGGCATGATGTGAGCCGTACGAGGTTTTCTTCCAACAAAATCAACTTTTCTTCAAGTTTTTTTCCTTTAAACTCTTTCATTATGTTATATAATTCCAATCTACTAAGTTTCTTTACCATCTCTGAGGGATCTGTAACAAAAGTAAGCAAAAGTAGTAGATTTTCATATTTTGAATATTTTTACCTAAAATTTCAAAATTCTACAAAAAATAAAGGTGAACGTTTGTGAACGACTTTATTGGATATACATGTAGACAAAGGTCTTAAATATATGCTAACATAATAATTGAAAGGCGACAAGGCGCGACACTTGGTCAAATCCACTATGATATCTCAAATTTAGTAAAAAAATCGAGTATAAAAAGGTGTTACCAATATCGACTCAGTACGTGAGGAAATCGGGAAAGAACTACATAAAATTTATTTTATAATATAGTACATACCTTCTATTTCTATACCCGATGGTTGTTTTTCTCGTAGTCCACTACACGCAGCCAAATTACCCAGAGAATTTAGTATCACAAAATAGAGCGCCAGCAACAAAGCATTGCGATTCCGACAACGACTAAGTTCCGACTGGTCAGATAGTCAAATGGCCAGGGCGCGAGGACAGGTGGGGGCTGCCCCTCAATAAACCGGTTACTAGGCTACATGAAAAGTGCATTTTAAGTGTCATTACATTTTGTTTGTGAACCTGACTTTTGACCGGATTTATGCCTCTAATACTCCTATGTGCGCCGGCCGGTTTGCGGGTACAAATCCAGGTACTATTCATTTAATCACCGCTGCTGGTGGCTCGTACTTGCGATTTTATTACGAGAAAATTATTAGAAAATGCCGTGTAGTGCCCAAGAGTTTTAATTCTAATGTTAACACACCCAAAAAGTTAGTATACCTAAATATCCTATTATAAGGAAGAAATGGATGACCGCAATACGCAGACAGGATTCAATAGGACTGAAAACTATTGCATTTAGTTATGAATATTTTTTTGATGTCAATAACTATATTATATTTATACTTTTCTCATGAAGCACTACGTTATCTATTGGTGCATTTTATAATCAACTTCTGACAAAGGTAGATAAACTTTTAAGTTTAGCTACCTTTGTCATTTAAGGATTTTACAATTTAATCTTTAAATAAGAGACATTAATATTGTTATTATCTATCAGGAACCTTGATATCAGGATGTTATAATAAATATATAAACCAACAATATCGTATTTTTTAAATGAGAATAGGTAATGTTACCTAACTTACTGACGTAGATTAAACATGGGATATTTAGAAAAAATATATAATAACCACGAAATATTTTACCTACTTATACAATATTTCGTGATTATTATCTACGTTTGACTTTAACCATTAATACTTAATAAGTAAAAAAAGGGTATGTTGCATATAAGTGAAGTAAAATTGACTGCAAGTGAGGCGCAGCGGCTAAGGCAGTTGCCGCTGTGTGTCCGAGGTTTTATTCCCGCGCCGCGCCGGACAACTATTTGCGTAACCCGTAAATAGTTGTTCAGAGTCTGGATGTAGTTTGTGTCCGTCTATTATATGTTTGTAAAGTATTATAGTACTATTATTCTCTTTGAAAAAAAAAACGTTAAGAATGACAGTGGTATTAATTAATCTACAGCAGTTAGCGGGCCGCTGAGTAGGTATAGTACTTACCTGCGTACGTAAGTAGGTATACTTGGAGATGGTGCACAAAATTTTACAAACATTTTGCTAGAAATATAATAGTACCGGCTTTCATTGTATCCTAAATACTAGACATATCGTTAACACTTTTGAAGATTCATTCAAAGAGTGAGTTTATCCTCTGCCGCTTGGTCTTATTTTGGTCGTCTATAATGGCATTAAAATTTGGAATTATATATAAATATAAAAAGGTACCTACTTATAATATTTTTATTTTATATTAGTTTAGTTAGTTCTTTATTAGATTTAATTAAAAAGGTACTGAAAACAAAAAAAAAATATGTACATTCAGTCAAAAAAGTATCGGGAATGGATGATTTGTTTATGGTTTTAAATTAAAATTTCTGTTTTTTTTTGATCTTGTTAGATTGGCACAATTGTTTTCGAATTTGGCGCGGAGTTTGAGTTGCATCTGTTATTTATATTAAATACAGTGCTGGTTTTAGTAATATCATATATAGTGTGTATTGCGAATTTCATAATGGACAAAAATTTCGAACAAAGAGTTTGTCTTAACTTTTGCATCGCTAATGGAATTTCGTGTTCGGGGTCACTGAAAATGTTACAGAAGGCTTACGGTGAATCGACTTTATCAAATACTCGTGCTTATGAGTGGTTCAAAGCGTTCAAAAGCGGTCGAGATGTGATGCAAGATTTGCCTCGCTCTGGTAGGCCATCAACGTCTGCAACTGAAGTTAACATTACAAAAGTGAAGGAAATAGTGACTGAAAATCCTCATTCAACTCTGAGAGAGATAGCCGCCGAACTTTCTGTATCTCACGAGTCGATTCGTACCATTTTAACTAATTATTTGGGTATGAAACATGTTGCCGCTCGGCTAGTCCCAAAAGATCTTAATTTTGTCCAAAAACTCAATCGCATGAAAGTCGCTGAGGACATGGTAGAACGAGTCAATTCCGACCCAACATTCATGAAACGCATTGTTACTGGTGACGAGACGTGGGTTTACGAGTTTGACATGCAAACTAGTCAACAAGTTTCGGAGTGGCGCCTTCCAACTGAACCGAAACCGAAAAAACCACGCCAAAGTCGATCAAAAGTCAAAGTCATGTCGACTGTTTTCTTTGACTATCGCGGTGTTGTGCACTCTGAATTCTTACCGGAAGGTCGAACGGTAAATAAAGAATATTATTTGAGCGTTATGCGGCGTTTAAGAGAGCAAATTCAACGAAAAAGGCCAGATTTGAGGAAAGAAAATTCTTGGATTTTGCACCACGATAATGCGCCTTCGCACAAGGCCATCATTCGGAACAAATTTTTGACCAAATGCCAAATACTCAACAAATACCATCCAGCAACCACCATATTCACCAGATATGGCTCCAGCTGACTTCTTTCTTTTTCCTAAACTCAAATTACCATTTCGTGGTACCCGTTTTCAATCGGTAGAAGACATAAAGGAGAATTCGCGGCGAGAACTGAACTCAATTCCGAAAGCAGCGTTTAAAAAATGTTTTGATGAATGGATTATTCGTTGGCGTAAGTGTATCGTTTCTGAAGGAGCATACTTTGAAGGTGATAAAATAAATTTGGATGAATAACAAACATTTTGTATATTATTGATCTTTTCCCGGTACTTTCTTGACAGAGTAGTAAGTAACTAAGTCGAGAGTATTATTGGTATATTAAGAAACTTTGGATTCTTCACGCCGCATGCTACTGTCAATCATAGTTTGTCAGTCGTGTAAGGAAATCTACCTCCCATGTAACCCTCTTCCAGGGTGCAGATATATGTAACTCACAAGGTATTTAACAGGTTTATGTAATACAATAATAACAAATTAATAAATAAAGCAATGATACAAGTACAGCGCGCGCGCGTCTTCACTTCAGTGTGTTTCATATGGCGCGGGGCACGAGCACACGGAGCGACCGGCACCGAGCCGACAGCTGACGTCACGCGTCGAGCGCGCGATATCTTGGAAATTTAAAAGTACTCAAAACTTCTCAGTCATAACTTCCGTAATACTGCATTGATTTACGTGAAATAAAGACTAATCTAATGTACGTAATTTAATCTTTATTGTAAGTAGCTTTTAGTGCAATATTCGCATGTGTTGGTCACCCTCATTGGAGATCGGCATGGAGGCTTTTGTTACGGACGAACCATGGTGCGCCCACGGCTCGTCGCATAAACTTATTTTGGATTACCTGTAAGAGGTGGATGAGGTGATCCTTAGCGTGCGCGAAGACCGGGCTCGCATAGGTCATCATGGGATTATTCAAATAAGCTATGTAATAGTGAAGTATTAATTTCTGTAATTCCTTTCTCCATTCACTACCTAGGTTGCCTGGAAGAGATGACATCTTCTGTTAAGGACACCAATTGTGGTGTACAGTAAAGAGTTTTATCTATCTAATAGTTAGATTTACAATATCCTCACAAATATATGAATGTGGGATCGAGCAGAGCGCTGAATTCTTTTTTATTTGCTGCGGTTATTCTAAAATACGGCAGTTGCGACAGATAACTTATTAAACATTGTGTCGGGCATGTCTACGCTTGACGTATTGTTAATGTGTTAATTATTTGCAACAAGATCTGTAAATAAATATTATCTGTAGCGTCAGTATATTTCAACGTTAAATAATTATGAATTTGATTTGTTTATTCCAATAAAAAGAACAGATTGTTATAAAACTGTAATGTTATTTATTGAAAAATACAGAGCTTTCTATAGGAAGGGTTCAATGTTAATTTCGACGGCTGAGCAGGGATTGGTGAGATCGAAAGCGCTGAGTACGGCGGGGTGCAGCACGCCCACCTTGCCCACGCCGCGCCCGCGCAGCACCACCTCGGCGCAGCGCCCCGGGAAGTACGCGGGGTCTGTGGGACCACAACAAATACTCACTTGAGTAACATTATAATATTGCAGTTAGCTTCAGAGCTATTGGTTCAAATTTGAAAATAATAATTCATTATCCGTGATTTAGACAGTCTTTCTTGTGTGTACTACTTAGTATAACCATGGAAGAAAATAATAAAAAAAAAAACAGCTCTCATATTTTTCAGTCAAAATTATTTCGTATAAACTAAGACGTATCATAAAGTTGCTTCTTAACGTTTACCTAGTATGGAACCCTAAAATTAATTCTGCTGAAGATACAAAACCTATCGCCTGAATTTATTAAGAAACAGAAATAAAATGGCACTCAGTAGTAAAAGAGAAAATATCTAATGAAGATTACCGAACAATACATTAACCGAAAACAAATTATTATTGTAGATATTTAGTCAAAAATTTATTGGCAGAAGGATTATTAGGAAATTATCTTTCGCTTTGTGACAGAGCCCGAAAATAAATAAAATAAATCTAATTGCTAAAAATGTCTGAAAATACTCGGTATATTCTAATAAATGTTCATATTGGCGCGTAAATCTCAACTCGGTAAGCAAACTAAAAGCAATCGTATAGCTTTTCGAAACCCTATACTTAACGACATAGTTACCCACTGTCGCAAGTTTTAGCCTGGTTCATACTGAGGCGGGAAAACTGAAAGCTTGCGTACTGACGCTTTTAATAGTGAGCGCGGTATTCTGATGATAAAGCTTACATACCTTCACACTGTCTCAAGCTGTAACCCAAATCTTTATTCCAAGGTGTCCTGAGCAACGCCATGACGCGGTCCAGCAGCCCGTGCACGAACTGGAAGCCAGCCGAGCGACCGCAGTGAACTGCGCACAGACGCCTCTCATTGTGGGCGCCGCATTCTGAAGCCAATAAAAAGTTAAACATTATTATTTTATTCTCGGTGAAATTATGGTCTGTTGGTGCGGCTTGGGTTTCAAGTTGACGGCAATGGCATGACGCACTCACCCTTAAAACTACTTACTTCTTCAAGTTCCAGAGGTAGAAAGGCTAGAATTATGACTCATAGAAATAATAAATTACAGTGCACTACAGAATTATTTACACTATAGGAAACGTAGTGGAATTAAGCGAGGGTTACTAAAGTGTCACACCGAACTAGAGTGGGAGACGTGGGCATCACGTCCTAGCGTTAAATCTGAACTGATGGTCGAAGCGTGTAGGCCGCCGAAGTTCCGTGCGCAGGTAAGGTACCTCCGCGCCCGCGCATGCTCCCCCGGGTTACCTTGCTATAAAACAAGTTCTATAGTTTTGTAGCAATGGAATACAGATCAATGTTACTTTTTAATATACCTATTGTCTGCAGTTATTTATAGTATTACCATTCATTTTGTTGTTACGGTATCTAATTGCTAAATCCTACACTATTTTAGTATCTATTTACACACATATATGGAGCCTATAGGTATATAAATCTATGCCATATGTATATATACATAATATATATATATATTGCTATTTTGTTTTAAATTTTAGTACGCACACATATTTACTTGACAGTGTTAGATGTTTGTTAATGCCTTTATTTTGTTTATTACGTTTTATTTGTAATACAGTGTTTGTTTAATATAATTGTATAGTTACTGAATAAGGTCACTCAACTGGCGGGTGGATACTATTGTTTAATACAGTTGTACTGATTTGACTGTATACTTGTAGTATTTATAGTATATTTTTAATTATTTATCTTATAGTAACATTTGAAAATATATACATTTATTTAATATTTTGGTTTAATATACATTATATACATATTATTATATATTATAAACATATAATTATTATCTATTCTAATTAACATGTCAGATCATGAAAATGATAGTGAATCTGACGACTACTTCTCTGTATGTAGCAATGACAGTTTTATGAGTCTCCCGTCTCTTGCCGATAGTCTCGAGTTGCAATTCTCCGATGTCTCACAGAATTTTAATGTAGTCCATATAAACGCGCAAAGTATCCCGGCCCATTTCCCGGATATGCTGGCCAGTTTTAGCTGTAAGAACATACATGCTATTCTTATTTCAGAATCTTGGCTTAAACCATGCCTTCCTTCTTCATCTTATTCTCTTCCAGGTTTTACACTTATCCGCAATGACCGCATAGGCAGTGGTGGAGGTGGTGTTGCTATATATCTGCGTTCCTACATTCCATTCACCATAATTAGCACATCACCACAACCTCCAACACCTAATGCAGGCGAACATATATTGCTGGAAATAGAGTTAAAGCACACTAAAGTTCTTCTTGGTGCATATTATTGTCCCTCATTACGAATCAATTACTTTTCGTCCTTTGAAGCTATACTTGAAAACTTTACTCCATCTTACGATCACACAATTATCATGGGTGATTTCAACACCTGTCTCCTTAAAAACGATTCTCGATCTTCTTTATTACGCTCCGCAGTACATTCTAGCAATTTATCCATTCTCCCACTAAATGCCACTCATCACTTTCCTAACTCAAATCCATCTCTTTTAGACTTAATTCTTGTATCTTCACATAATCTCGTCACTAAGCATGGTCAATGCCCAGCTGACGCTTTTTCCTACCATGATTTAATATTTCTATCTTATAAAATCCGTCCTCCCAAGGCAAAGTCAAAAATACTTCTGCAGCGCAATTTTGCTGGTATGGACCTTGCTGCTCTCCGCAGTGATGCCAGAAATATAGTTTGGGATCCTCTATTTTCTGCAGAATCAATAGACGAAAAAAATTTTATTTTTACTTCAAAAATCATACATTTGTACGATGTTCATGCACCTATACGTGCTATTAAGGTCAAACATCTGCCAGCACCTTGGATTAGCAACGAGTTAAAGTCTATTATGCTTAAAAAGGTACAAGCAAAGACAAAGTATAAATGTCGTCCCTCTCCTGCTAACTGGGAGAAATACGTCTCCATCCGAAATCATTGCAGCAAGGTGTGTAGGAAAGCACAACGCCAACATGTCCACGACTCAATTGAACATGGTAATCCATCTAAAGTTTGGAAATTTCTTAAATCAATGGGAGTTGGAAAAGCAAATTCTAACCTAACCTACAAGAATTTAGATATTAATTCTCTTAATCTACACTTCTCGTCGTCATCAAATTATAATATGACAACTAAAGATAATACTATGAGATATCTTTCATCACTTCCAAAGCCCGATTATGCTCCCTTTGTTTTTAATCAAGTAACCACTTGTGACGTTAGGAAGAACATTTTGTCGATTTCATCGAAAGCTGTTGGTAGCGACAGTATTAGCCGTATTATGATCACCTCAATCCTTGAAGAAATCCTCCATGTCATCTGCCATATCCTCAACTATTCCCTGTCCAACGGTTGCTTTCCATCATCATGGAAAGAAGCACATGTTATCCCACTACCAAAGAAACCAAATCCTTCATCCTTCACAGAATTTCGTCCTATATCCATTCTTCCTTTCCTTTCCAAAGTCCTGGAGCGCCTAGTTTTTAGCCAGCTCAATACATTCCTCTGCAGAAACCAACTGCTTAACCCCATGCAATCCGGTTTCCGTCAAGGTCATAGTACGGCTACTGCTCTCGTTAAGATTACTGACGATGTCAGGCGGGGCATGGATAGTGGACATCTCACTTTACTGTCCTTGCTTGATTTCTCAAATGCTTTCAATACCGTAGATTTTGATATCCTACTCGGCATTATACACTCGCTTAACGTATCTCCATTGGTTACTGATTGGTTTCGAAATTACCTGTTCGGCCGTCAACAGCGCATCCGTATAGAAGACACACTCTCTTCATGGTGTCAACTGTCTGTTGGTGTGCCACAGGGTGGCGTGCTATCTCCTCTACTTTTCGCAATATTTATTAATACCATCTCAAACAATCTCCGTTCTTCCTACCACCTCTATGCTGATGATCTACAGATATATACACAGGCTTCACTTGAAAATTTGCCCGCCGCCGTTGAAATCATTAATGCGGATATGACTCATATATGCGAGTGGAGCAAGTCGTATGGATTAAATGTCAACCCGGCAAAGACTCAGGCCATAGTTGTAGGCAGCTCTAAATTATTATCTAAAATAGATTGGCTCCAGCTACCTAAGGTCTATTTTGATCAAAACGTCATACCTTACAGTGATAAGGTCAAAAACCTAGGTATTTTTATAGATAATACGTTATCCTGGGGTCCTCAGATGCAAGAAGTCAGCCGGAAATTATTTGCTTCGGCTGGTTCGTTACGGAGAATCCGTAACTTTCTTCCAATACCCACAAAAATTGCGCTTGCACAATCTCTTCTCTTTCCTATTTTAGACTATGCCGATGCCAGCTATCCTGATCTCACTGTAGCCCAGCTTGATAAACTTGAGCGCCTTCAAAATTATTGCATAAGGTTCATATTTGGATTACGTAAGTATGATCATGTTTCAGAATATCGCGCTAAGCTCAAGTGGCTGCCTATTCGCCTCCGCCGAGATACTCACTTTCTGGCTTTTTTATATAACATACTATTCAATCCTACTACCCCTTCATATCTTAAAGAACGTTTCGAGTTCCTAAATGACACACATTCTCTTTCTCTGAGGTCATCGGAAAACATGCGACTAAAAACTCCTGCCCATTCCACAAACTTTTACACGAAATCTTTCACCGTCCATGCTGTACGTTTGTGGAATGCCTTACCAATGACGATTAGACGCGCCCAGTCGATACACGTTTTTAAAAAAATGGTAAAAGACCATTATCTTGCACAACTCAACATTAATTAGCAGCGGAACATGCTACGAATATTCTCCTTTCATTAATAATAAATATATATGTTTGATATATGTATTTATAAATGTATTTATATATGCATTTATATATGTATTAATATATGTATTTATTATAATATATTATTTATTGCCTCTATTTATTTTATTTAGCAGGTATATATTGCATGCATTACATATAGATTATGTATACATAGTATTTAAGATAATTATATATTCACCTACAAAATGTAGGTGTACTCCTACATAATATCTGATACCTACCTTTTCTGTTTCTTTTAATATTTTTATTTACTGATCTTGTTACACCTCTTACCCGTTTTCATTTCATACAACTCCTGTCCATCCTAAGGTTGTCTGTAAGAAATCGCAGCTAGCGATAAGACCGCCCTTTGTACATTATTATGCTAGTATTTAAGTTCTTTTTTGTAATTCATTTGGTGTACAATAAAGAGTATTGTATTGTATTGTATCGCGTCATAGTATAAAGTACTATTGAATTCTTCTCTAGGATACCTCTGCAGACATTAACACCATATTTATATTGCAGAAAAGAGCTGTAAGAGGCATATATAAGCTTTCTCCGCGAGTTAGCAAGAGTAGTTAAGATTACAGAGATTTTTAACGGAATAAATTAATTTTTAAATGAAAATGTTACTTTCCCGTGGTAGGCGTAAAAGTTAGGCGTCTCTCTATGTACTATGACTATGGCATATTCTTCCAAATGATGGATACAACTCCATTGTGAAAATCTTTTAAGAAGGCCTTCGTCCAGCAGTGGACGTCGCTCTGATGATGATGAAAACAAATACTAAGCAGCCAGGAGTTTGACCTTATTTTGTTCCGACTCAGCCACGCACTAGAAAAGTCCCTTTCTGGTCGCGGCAGTCAAATATGCCCCATCTTTCTCTCCTGTGGGCACCGTCTTCCCACAAGTACCTTAGACGCTGCGGATGACAATATCAAGACTTACATAGACCAAGTCAAGGTTATTAGAAACTCTCGTGGCAATCCGTAATACCATCGATCTCCATTACCCTTAGTTTGCATTTATAAGGATGAAATGCTCCCTTCTCGAGCCAAGTATCAAACCACAAAGGGCGTGGCGCGGGTTACTTATGTGTACTTGTATGGAGTTAAGTTTGACACCGCCTGTTGAAGTTAATTCGATGATACTTTTAAAACAATATACCGTGTGCGCTAGTTTTGGGCGACACAATCTTAATAAGTTTCCGTTATTTTTATATTATTAACACATAATGTTTACTAGTGTCCTTGTGCCGAATAGAATAGAAACCTCAATATTATTAGGTAATCGTAATACGAAACGCGAACCGCACAATTAAATACTTTAGATTGAATAGTACTCAGTTGTAGTTACGATAAGGATGTTCCCATTAGTAACAGTCCAGTGAATATTCTTCCGTTTATATTGGTAATAGGTTATTTTCGCCTGTGTTACAAGCATCTCTAAAGTCTAATCAAGCTGGTAATTTTATTATAGTAATATATTTCGGTTATGGATTTTTATGAGAATCATCATCATACCAGCCGAAAGACGTCCACTGCTGGACAAAGGCCTCCCCCAAAGATCTCCACAATTGCCGGTCTTGCGCTATCCGCATCCAGCGATTTCAGCGATTTATGAGAATAAAATAATGAAATAATGTTCGGGGAAAAAAGGGAATAATAGAAGGATTCTATTTCTTAGGACTCATATTTTTTGCTGTGTGGCTGACGGCATAGAATATCTAGCACCCTATCTCATCCACTAGGGGGCGTAGACGTCGTACTGGGGGAATATCTATCACAGAACGGACAGCAGCGTCTCTGTGTGCTATGACTATCATACTGCAATCGCCAACCCGTCTGCCAAGCGTGGCGATTACGGCATATCCCTCCAAATGATGGACAGAATTCCATCGTCGTAAACTTTTGGATAGGCTTTTTCCCAGCAGTCGACACCATTCGGTTAACATGACTTTTAAATTAAGTAGGGCGACTATCGCCTTGCTTTCAATACAACAAAAGATCTTTATTGAATGTTTTAACAAATTGTCACGTAACAATGTGTTACGTTATAAAAAACAACGGTTTCATGTGGAAATGAATGCTCTATTTATGTTAGACATTGTATATTAACCCCGGACAGCATGAGCATTGCTTTAGTTTTGACGCTGTCATGTTCGTATGGCGCACTCATGTTCGTATGGCGCTGTGATTAAGACGACAGTCACCTCGCCACTTCGTGCCTCGGACACGGCGCAGGACAACTATTTGTGTGACCCACAAGTACTTCTGAGTCTGGATGTTATTTGTATCCGTCAATTATATATTTGTAAAGTAGATACGCCGCGAATCGGGGATTAGATTCGTTAGTGCGGGTGTTGCCATTCTCAAAAAAAAAATGTGAGCCGTCACGGGACGCCTGGCAGATGTGAAACACCGACATTATTTTGTAAAAGTAATATGCAGAAAAGAACATATTGTGATAGGAACTAAATATGTCATAATGATAAGATAAAAAGTCGATTGCGCATGCGTCACGGCATGCGTCGCCACGCCAGAAATCTGTTTTACGTGCGGCTATACATGTTTCACATCAAAAGTTACTCTGCTGCACTTCTATTACGGTATGATTTTTTTTCTAAAAAGACAACGGCCGCATTAAGGTGAAGTCTTGTGTCGCGGGGTACTTTACAAACATAAAATAGATGGACACAAATTACATCCAGACTCAGAACACCTTTTATGGGTCACACAAATAGTTGTCTGGCGCGGAACCCGCGACTCGAAGCGGCGAGGCGACAGTCGTAGCCGCTGCGCCACACGTGCAGCCACGTAGTATTTCTACCGACGTAGTTAATTACTAACGCTACCTCTTATCAGGGAACAAAACCATAATTCTAGCACAGTTTTGTTTGATTACGCTACTAATGAATGCTGGAATATTAATACAGATAAGAAAGAGAATATCAATTCAAATTTACATGAATTTAGGGGACCTCGTAAGTTAGGTAATCTGAAGTAGATTCCTCAGACGTACCGCCCATCTCATTCTATGGTTCACCTTTAAACTCTCACTCACTCACTTCAAGTATCTGGGTCACCGAAGACCTTAAAGACAACATGGATATGGAGAGAGAGAGCGCAGGGCGTTGTGTATCCGCTGTAATATGTTGGCTCGCAGATTCGCTCGTTGCACCGAACAAGTGAAGGTCACAGTACAGTATGTAGGTCATACTGTCGGACCTTCTACACGTGCAGTTTGTGGGCCAAATACACGCAGGAGAAGTATAACGCCTCGCGTGTACAGTATAAAAACGCGTTCAGGGTGTTGATGGGGCTGCCGCGCTATTGTAGCGCGAGGGGCATGTTCGCAAAGGCGCACGTGGACAGCTTCCATGCCATCATTAGTCAACGCTGTGCATCGATGATGGCACGGGTGCGCGGCAGCCCCAGCGCCATTCTGGCCGCGTGTGCCAGCCGCTGGGACTCTGTACTGATGACTCACTAGTTATATATGCTATAAGGCAATGAACTCGGTACCGGACGGCATAGCAACCAAACGTCTTAGTTACTGTGCATACACGAGTTGCAGCGTCAGCGAAACGTGCCTTCAACGTGCCTCGATGTCGTCATGCGATCCGACACCCTGCGGCCCGCGATACCTGCGCTCCATGGGAAACTCGTTCACTTGGTTCTCGCATCGAACTTAGATAACACGTAGTCGTAATTAACTTGTATTTTTTTGTACTTAGTATTAGTATATTAAAAGTTTCCAAATTAATTTCCTTTTTTTAAGTTCTCTGGCTACAACCGTCGTATCTCACTGGATAGGCCTTCGCGCGAGATCAGGCGCCTGACGTAATTGTACCCTTTACTAACATTAGGCTAAAAATATTGTTACTAACTACTCGTGATCTGTATTATTGCTGATGTCTTCCCGGCCGAATTTCGGCCACGGCGGCCATTATCAATGGAGATTAGCCAATTGCGCAGGACATATTATAGTGCACAAGTGTGTGCGCAAACACAGGGGCACTTTCTATTCCATCACTCTTATGATCCGATGGGACGACTAGCGACACAACCGGAAAGAGGTCAGGTACAGGACCGACGGCTTTACGTGCTCTCCGAGGCACGCGGGTGTAATACCACCAACTTCCAGACTTCGGGCTGATACTGAGAAATTTCTTTTCACGGAAAAATCCCAAAACCACTTTTTGGCCCGACCCGGGATTTGAACCCAGGACCTCATTTTCTGCGGTTGAACACGCTACCGCTAGACCAACGAGGCAGTCAAATGGCATGTATTATTGCTAACACTAGGTTAAGCACACTGTTACTAACAAATTTATGGACCAAAGTCAGAAATAAATGTATTTATTATTATTATAGTCGCTTCCAATTAAACGGATTTCACTGCGACTTAACTATAAGTTTAAATGGTTTCCAAACAATTGGAACTGCCAAATTTGTAAACAAACCTGCTAAATCTGCTAATTTATGAATCGGCTACACTCTCTTACCGAGGCGCTCTACTACACGACCCCACTCATCTCGGAAGGTTCGGGTCATATTTCTGTTGCCCGCCAGAGTCTTGAACAGACTCGGTATCGGCAGGGTAATAAAATTTAACACAGCGCGAACTTAGAAATTATATACCTAATTATATACGAATAAAATTAATAATGTATAAAATTGAATATTTGTTTTTTAAAATCGAATGTATTTTCCGTACTTTATGAAAATAAAATTGTTTCTTTCTTTCTTTCTTTCTTTCTTACCTGCTTGTTTGTTGTGCAACACCACGTCACTGATCTCGAACAGCTTCAGTGGTAAAGGCATCTTCTTGTTAGCAGCCAGGGTCTTTAGTAGACCAGGCAGCAAAAGGGTTCTGACCACTTGGAATTCCAATGTTTTGGGGTTGGAGATGTGTGCTGCGGGAACATCTTCGATCTTGACTCCAAGTTTAGTAGCGACATCTTCGCGGGAACACTGAGAATAATAAGAAATGAGAATTTTAATAATAAATAAAATACTTTTGTTATTAATTGCATGAAGAATACTTTTACCCTACTACTACGATTCTAAACCGGGACCTCATGTGCTAATCAATAGGCTAACAAGATATTTGATAATATTCTCAAGTATTATCTCCGTTTACGTTAATGATAGTTTCGCGACAATGATTTATGGTATATTGTTATGGCAATAGCTGTTATACTATGTATTGGATTTCGTTTTAATGATTTTACGGTTGTTGTGATCTATGCAAAAAGATTCTCACCAGCGTGAAAGTGAGTGCTTCCGTATAGCCAGCGTGCGCGCACACTTGCCGCAATTGTTCCGTGAGCTTGTTCAGCGGATTCTGGCCGCCAGCTGTCACTACCTTCGCTGGACGACGGACTATCCGGTTGTACCTGTGAGTTAAACGCTATAAGTATAACAAGATAGAAAAAAATGGTTTACATTACGTAGATATTTTAACTAGGGAGGGACTACTCCCGATTTAAAAAATAATAATAAACACATAATTCTGAAATTACCAAAATTTGTACGAAAACTGACGAAGAACGATTCGTGCTTCTTTATTGTTTTACGATTTACCCGTGCTATCGACAATCTGCACTCTAATGGCTAAGTTCCAAGGCTTTATAACTGATAGATTTTCTGCTACATAATATTAAACACTAAGGACGTAGTGTGTCAACTTGGGCTACCGAAGTCAGTTTTTATCGACGTGAAGAATATCTCCTTTTGTTTCGCACGTCCCAGGTATTAGTCAGACATCGAATGTAAATTATATAAGTAATACACTTATATAATTTACATTCGATGTCGATTAATTGGTGTTAGTAAGAGTACCTTAAAACTAGTGTATCACAAAATTAACAACATTTTAGTGTCTGAAGAACGTTGAGCAGAGAAAGATTAAATAGGAGATAACTCCTAATTTACCATCCTCCCCGCAAAATAACCCAGACTAGAGGAGTAAGGAACTCCGCCACCGTTTTCATCATGCTCGTTACCGCTGCTGACCCGCGTTCGATGCATCTGTGACGCAACATGTTTGCGCGGGACTGCGTGGAAACCATCATTTCGGTTTTGCGTGAATATATCTGATGGACTACAGAACCGAGGCAGTCCCAAGAGAATCCAATATATTGGAAGCGTGAAGCATCTAGCGTTATTTTGGCGTAGCTGGCGTACACCTTGACAGTACGCCTTGAATACGCTATGTCTTCGTAAGGATCGTATATGTGAAACACACGAATATGTCAAACTCATAAGCAACCAACCTCCGTAATCCGTAACCGAATGCCTAAGCGATTATACATAGTGAATTCAATGTACGTATTAAACTTGTGTGTGAACCATGGCACATTTGTTTGTTCAGTTTGTGGGACCAACCTTCGTGCCTCACAGAGTCGTCGTTTTAAAAATATCAAAGTATGTACAATATAAGTGATAATGGGCTAAACCATCTAAGTTACAGAACGGCTAACATAGTCTAGTACTCTACAAAAATATTTGTGACACATCACAACTAATAAAATAAAAAATGGTTGGTAGAAAGCGCCAAAGGTTTGGTAAGATGGGATGCGGTTTGAGACTCTGATTACTGTTACTTACCTCCTTCATGCATTTAATTACATTGACTGTACTATAATGAACTTATATTATAAGACCTTCATTGTCTTTATGGTAAATTGGCAAGAATCTAGTTAAACATACCCATAGGCGATGGCGATGTCTTCGTACAGATCGCAGGCGTGGATAACGTCGTGTCTCGTGGGGGGAACCCTCACACGAAGCAGCGAGTTTTCGTGGGTACTTGATAGACACATTCGGGACAGCAGAGCTGCTATTTTATCACCGTCTTCGCTGTAATTATGTTATATGTATATTAATAAAATCCAAATATATTAGTCCCAGTGTTGCAGTGGTTCAGGTGCTCGGTGCCCAACTCAGCACCCTCGTGTTTTGAAGTAGATTCCCGAGTTCCGACCACTATTTGTGTGGCCCATGTGTATTTGGCGTGTTGGCGTGGTTGGTCAATTCCCTTTCACGCCGCAGTTCGTGGGTTCGATTCCCACCCCGGACAAATATTTGTGTGCATGAACATGTCCGTTTGTCAGGACAAACAGACAAGTTCATTATATACATAATCACACCAACACTCAGTAGTCTTGGTGTGATTATATATAAGTACGTATTTACAAAAGAAAAGTATATGTAGTATATATATCAATTATCTGTATTCCATTGCTCAAACTCTGCTTAGTTTGGGATCAGGTGGCCGTGGATCAATAATATCCCAACATATTATATTATTATTTGTTCTGAGACTGGGTACACTTTGTGGCCACGAGTTGCATGTTTGTGAAGTCCCCCGCTAGTCGGGTGTGGCCTGCAACATGTGCTGTAGATCCAGGCTTATTGTTCATAGGTCAAAATAAGGTCACAGCTTTGCTTTACCTTACTTTATAATTACATAACTTAAGATAACTCATTCCAGCATATTTCAAATGCTCTTTTAATTGCTGAAATGTTTTACTTCAAAGTTTATTTAGCATTAATTATTAAATAAAAACCTTTGGATCCGATCTTACCTGATCCCAATATAATTATTCGCCTTGTCGACATTGATAAGCTCTTCTCTGCACTTCATTCTGGGGTACAGCTCGTAAGTGCCATCTGGAGCGAACACCTTGCACTGTTGGACTTCATATTCGTTAGCGCAGTACTTCGAGAACATGCTGACGACCGTGTCTAGGACCACTATAGCCTGTAAATTAGAATATAATAATTTAATACCGGAATATACGCAGTCAAGACCATGTTGTGATTGCCCAATTAGTGTTTTATACCAATGCAGTATTAGTATGGATCTCTAATCAGGAACACCACTAAAACTTCATGATCATGTTAGCCGAAAAATCCGATCCGATCTCGCTAATTGTCGATCTTACGTTACCCGCATGGGGCTCATAGTGTGCCAACATGTTCTCAGTTCTGTAAGTCATCACTAATTTTTTTATTCTACTTCACATAAGTATTTTAAATTATACAAAAACAACAGTATAAAAAAGGCGTCATCATTGTTTTTAAACTGTGCTTTGCAAAGGCGCGGTGCGACATTTGTCACATTATAATAATAATTACATAATTTTCTATGTTCAATAAATTTAAAATTGCATGAAGTATATAAATTCTATAGAAAATCACCAGTAGCTAAAATATTAGCTCTTTAATTTAGTAGTAATTATCTATATCTCCATAAATTATTATGTTGTAGCAGCAAATCCGGTGGTTTTTATGTCAGATCTTATTTTATGAAATTATTTATTTTAAAGATGCCAAACTTAATATTATTTCAAAATTATATTCGGTTATATCAGTTCTTGATTATTTTTGCTATCTACATTTTTAATTATCTACAACATAAATTTCGGTTTTTCTGAATTATCCCTTTAAAGAGACATTAAAATGACAATGTATTACTAATATACACTATCCAATATTTTCAATCTATTTAACTCATAGTTCAGTTTTATTTTAGAAAGTGAAAACTTCTTTAGGCGCGTTGGGCATTTTTGAGTTGGGAAAAATCAATTGAACTCGCGACGCTGTGACGTTACCGACACCTATGTATATAAGTATGTGTATATTGTATATGTACGATCATAGAAACACTTTTTGAAATGGGATAAAACCATTGAACTCCCGACACTTTTACCTTTACCGCACCACAGCATATCACTTCTGTCGGTAAACTCGGTGTGCCATCCAGTTATTTTTAATATTAGGTCTTTACCTATGAAATTGCCGTTCTGCAGTACTGGCCATTTCAAATCAAAATAATTTTTGTTTGGCTAAGAATTCTAATTTCAAATTAATTTTATTTTAAAAACATGGATTCTTTTTTCCAAAAGTAGTCATTTCTTTATTGATTAGTGTTACATTTTCATCGCATTTCAATCTTTTTCGTCATCATGGATACGTTAAAAATTCGAGTAATTATGGAATATGAGTACCGTCGTGGCAGCAACGCGGCACAAGCGGCACGCAACATCAACGACGTTTACGGAGCTAACACTACAAACCAACGCACCACCTGTTATTGGTTTGCTCGCTTCCGTTCTGGAAATTTCGACCTGAAAAATGAACCTCGCGGTCGTCCGAAGACTTTGGTCGACAATGACGAATTAAAGGCGGTTGTGGAAGCTGATGATACACAATCTACGGCTGAATTAGCAGCAGCTTTCGACGTTAGCGTCAAAACAATATTGGTCCATTTGCGTCAAATTGGCAAGGTAAAAAAGCTTGACAAATGGGTGCCCCACGAACTCAATGATCGCCAGCGCGAAGTACGCGTCGAGACGTGCCTTGCACTGCTCAACAGACACACAAATGAAGGAATTTTGAACCGCATTGTTACCTGCGATGAAAAATGGATTCTGTTTGATAACCGCAAGCGCTCAGCAAGTTGGTTGGATCCTGGTTCAGCACCTAAACAATGCCCTAAACGAAAACTTACCCCTAGAAAAGTGATGGTCACTGTTTGGTGGTCTAGCGCCGGTGTGATTCATCACAGCTTCTTACCAAACGGGGTGAGCATTACTGCAGATGTGTACTGTGAAGAACTGAGCACAATGATGGAGAAGCTGGCGCATCTCCAACCAGCAGTGGTCAATCGCTCGTCTCCGCTGCTCCTGCACGACAACGCGCGACCTCATACTGCACAGCAGACGGTCTCCAAGTTGCAAGAACTGGGGTTGGAAGCTCTCCGTCATCCGCCCTACTCACCAGACCTTGCGCCTACAGACTACTACTTTTTCCAGAATTTGGATAACTTCTTGGCGGGAAAAAAATTCAATACCCGAGAGGCAGTACAAAATGCCTTTGAAGAATTTGTTGCCTCCCGTCCAGCTGATTTCTTTAAGAAGGGCATCAATAAACTGCCACTGCGATGGCAAAGATGCATTGATTGCATGGGTGATTACTTCGATTAATACAAATAAAAAAATTCATGAAAAAAATTCGTTTAAATTTTTTCATACAAAACGGCAATTTCATAGGTAAAGACCTATTATTATTAAAGTGGGGTGGCTACTTAATTATATACATGCAAACACTTAACATAATTTTTAATTGACTTAAGGCTTACAGGTTAAAAATAAACAGATAAATGCGGGACACCGTTTCATCCTATTCTTTTCTTTTAATTACTTGTAATTTAAAGCACAAACGGAATTGCCATAGACACAACAAAATATATTCAAATGCTCAGTACTGTATAGAAATGAACAACACTGTTTCATAAAATAAAAACCCAAGTGGGAGTCGGACTGGCCCATGAAGGGTTCCGTAGCAGCAAGTATTTCAGTTGATTAAATGAAAGGTAAATTGCGGTTTACGATTTATGAGGTATTAAAAAAACTACTCTCTATCTCGTACAAACCAATTTTCGTTTTTAGTTTTACCATGTGTTTTTTCAAGTTTTATCCTTCTCTTATTTTAGAAGCTACAGGGGGGGGGGGGGGGGGCACTCATTTTACCATTTTGGTAGTGTCTCTCGCGCAAACTATTCAGTTTAGAAAAAAAATAATATTAGAAACCTCAATATCATTTTCGAAGACCTATCCATAGATACCCCAGATGTATGGGTACGATGGAAAATAATAATAATAATATCCTAGAACATTATTCACACACAGCCATCTGATCCCAAACTAAGCAGAGCTTGTACTATGGAAACCAGATAACTGATATACTACATATACTATTTTTCTTTTGTAAATACATACTTATATAGATAATTTACACCCAGACTCAGGACAAACAGACATGGTCGTGCACACAAATATTTGTCCCGGGTGGGAATCGAACCCACGACCTGCGGCGTGAAAGGCAGCGTCCTACCAACCACGCCAACAGGCTCGTCAAAAAAGAAAAATAAGTTTCAGTTCTATGTATGGAGAACCCCCAAAATTATTGTACTTTTTCTATTTTTGTGTGAAAATCTTAATGCGGTTCACAGAATACATCTACGTACCAAGTTTCAACAGTACAGCTCTTATAGTTTCGAAAAAAAATGGCTGTGATATACGGACGGACAGACAGACAGACATGACGAGTCTATAAGGGTTTCGTTTTTTGCCATTTGGCTACGGAACCCTAATAAAAAAGAGGCAATTTAAAGAACGTGTATTAAAACGAAAATGTTACATTTTTTTTTTGGGAACTTTTATACCCACATGCGTATTTTCTGGGAAACTGACTAAACCATTTTTGATAATATACTTCTAAAATATCTTGAAATTTCTAACCTTACCTTCGTCAAATCTGTAGCAGTGCACTCGATGAAGACGTTTTTAGTGTCAAGTGTGATCTTAGAGTGGTCTCCGTTGATGATGGGTGGCATTGACAGAACTACGCCATTCTTATCCTTGATCACGGGGTATACTGGACTGTCTCTAATAATGCTTAGGTATTGTTTTAGTTGAGCATGGCTCTGGAAATGGTTCAAAATAAAATTATTGTTAAATGAGAAATTATTTTTTTAATCAATTCAAGAATTGTCATCATCATAGAAATGTTTGCAATAAAATGCGCTTTGGTTATAATCAGGACCAAAGCGCATCTTTCGACAATACACCGAAAAATGGGCTTTGGTCTTCTTGAACGATTAATATTCCAGCATATTTAAGACAGTTTCATATATAAGACTGGCTTTTATCTCATTTTATGTGGTTTATAAATATAAACATGTTAATTGTTTTTTAATATTAATTTTGCAAGTTGCCCAAAGCATATTTGTAGAAAAGAAAATCATGCCTACAATATTTTATTTTATCTTACAGTATCTAATACCTGAACGAAATAACTGAAACTAGAATGCTGGACTTAATATTAGACTACAGGCCCGTGTTAAAAAAATGATGGGTCATTTGAACCACTAGATGACCTATGTACAACGATATAAGAGCATAAAATAATAAGATTCAGCGTTATGCCGTCACTTGTAAGCTGTCCAACTGATTGCAGGTGAGAATTCAAAAGTACAGGTAGAGTTACTCACTCTACCTGTACTGTCCATTTTGGTCATATATTTTTGTACGGCATTCTTACCATCAATAGATCCATGAAAAATAATAAGAAAACGCGTAGAACCGTAAAAAAATGGTGCGCCAAAAAGTCGGATTTTTTTTTGGATTTTCCGACAATTTCCAGGGTGTATTTGGTCATTTGATTTTCATGTCATCATTTTTTTAACAAAGTGTTTAAATTAATAGAAATTTTACTTAACAATAACTACCTTGCCTGAATTGGCGCGTCCTGAAAAATCTTAGTCTCCTAACATCTAGTAAAGTGACAGAATTTACGAATTAATTTAATACATTGTTTAATTAAGATTAAGTAATATTAGCCAACTCACAGAAAAAAGCTCCATAAGCTCGGGCGCGGTCATTTCCTTCTGTTGGTTGAGTGCTTTGAACTTAATATCTTGCGGTGGTAACGCATCATAAACGAACGGGCCCTGTACGGTGTCTAAGTCATGTGTACCGATGGCCACAAGGGTGCGCTTCCTGCAAATGTTCTGGTGGAGCTTGTCCTGGAAATTTAATTATTTTAATTCATAATGGTCCGCAGACAGAGTATATGGGGCTTACATATCATACCCTCAACGGTAATTAGTGATCGGCGAAGTTAGCACCTACGCCGGTGGTCGGAAAGACTGCTAAGGACAAATATCTAAGCGTCTCCGTCCTTCGGCGGGCTCGTTACCCTGTCCGTCTCGACTGCTTAATACGGTTCCTCGCTAGGCACCATCCACCCAATTGTCTTGATTAATTTAACAAGACCGAGATGAATTAATAAAAAAAAACAAAAAGTTGTGAAAGTGTTCTAACAGACATATCCAAATATATCTTAAGTGTTTATATTTCATAATATACTCTGAATGTGCATGTGTATCAGAAAGCAATGACGACTTATAAAAGTTATATATTCTAAGTTCAGCATGTTCAACTTTGTATTGCTGAGTCAGTGTGTTGGTTTCACAAATTAAGATACATAGATAAACTCTTGTTTTTTACGAAAAGGTGACGATAATAATAATTAATAGACAAATAAAAGTTAACAGTGTATAATGGCCTTTTAAACACACATACACTAACGAAGGGTAAGCTTTTCTTGACGGTTATAAATAGACCAACATAATTGTTGTAACAGTATAACGTACCTAATTTGGTTCCTAATTGAATATGTACACCAATCGGCGATAAATATTGCACATCGACATTTGGAAAGAGTCAATCGGCCAACCTAGGCCCCGTAGAGCGTTATCTCTGTCGCACTAAATACAAACAGTCCGGTATATATTAAGAGCTGTTAAAAATTTTAATTTGCTTCTTTTAATAATTCTTTTTATTCTTTGTATAAAATACACCAATTTTTCTATAAATGATGGCTTTAGGTTCAGATAAAATAAAATAAAAAAATATGTTCACATTATGTTTACGTATTTAATTACTTTGGAAAATTACAGCTGTAGTGTACATAATAAAAACCATTGTACCTATTGTTAAAGTGAGACATTGTAATAAAAATAATAATAATTCTAATTCTCAATTACTTCCATTTCACTATCTGTGCTCTCAAAGAGGTCAATATCACTATCACTATCTGCCGTATTTATCACTAGTCTATCAGTGTAATTGTCTAAACCGTGTGGAATGCTTCTATATTCATTCTCACATTTGATTGTGTGATCGCAAACCTTTTTCCACTCTTCAGCCCCGATCATGTTTACTTTTTCAGTCAATAACGTTTTTACTGTAGTTAAATTCATACCCACATTTCTAGAGGCTACATAGCCTTTTAGTGAAGACCATATATATTCAATTGAATTAAAATGCGGATGATACGGTGGCAATCGCAACACAGTGTGCCCATGTTCGGCAAGTACTTTGTCCACGGAAAACTCTGAATACCTCTCCTTGTGCTGACATATAATAGCGTAAATCTTTGTTATTGTTAATTTTGGATCAACTGGAATTTCGTGTCTGATTAACCAGTTGATCATTTCCTGTTTAATGGTGTTTGAGTTGGGGTGTCTTTCAACATATTTATTGTGATAGGGTGCGTTGTCGATAACTAGAACGGAATCACTGGGTATATTTGGGATTAATTGATTAACCAGCTATTTCTCGTAGTTATCGTTATTCATTTCATTGTGATAGTCACCTGTAGTATCCGTGGATTTATACGTTAAAAAGGCACCGGGTAAAAAGCTTTTTCCATTTCCCGCATGAACTATTATCAAACGTTGACCTTTTGAAATTGGCTTTTTTACTCCTTTGTTCTTATCATCACACCAAGATTTCCCATTAGTGTGGGATGTATGTCTGTAAGACTCATCCATGTAGACGATATTTTTTCCTGTTTCGAAATTTGCGTATTTTATTGAGGTATTCCATTCGTTTGAGACTTAAATCGTGATTTTCCATTAAAACTTTTCGATTATCTTCCATTTTAGTGAACCGAAATCCCATCTCGTGAAGTATTTTTCTCAACGTCTTTTCAGACCCATTGTAATTAATGGCTTCAGATAATTGAGCTTTTATTGATTTTATTGTTGGCAGTTCATTAAATCGTAAGTGAAAATCGTACACCATTCTTCGAAAAACATAATAATCAAAATCGTCCATATCCAAACGAAATTGCTTTTTTGTCTCCCTTTTTTTGGAGTGCTAAACTTAATTTCAGTAGAATGTGTTTCAGTACTGACTTCGTTTAATATATTGTTCAAATTTCTTCTTGAAATTCCAGTGGCATTTGCAACTCGCGCTTGAACCTTATTAAAATAACAACTTACTTTTATCTGCATTTTTTTTTAATCTGTCAGCTTCGGTTACAAAATATTTATAAACATTGTAGATAATTTGGCGTGACTGACCTCGTTAAGGTTTCCCTCTTTTTCCTAAAGATGCCATAGTAAACTTTAAATTATTTAAATTTGGGGGTGTTAACAACTCTATATATATATTTTGAACTGTACGCGAGCGCACTCTATCGCACTTGAACGACTGACAAAACGTCACATAGGTAGTGCGCGACAGAGATAACGCTCTACGAAGCCGAAATCAGCCGACCGTCTCCCTCCAAAAGCCGATGTGCAATATTTATCGCCGGGTACTGTACATATATCGAATTTGGAAACAATTTTTAAGTCTGCTTATAAATCTCAAGATATAAATTTACGTACTTTGAATTTCTTTTTTTCAAAAATAAAATAACTAGGAATGTAACCCCACAGGTGGCTCTGTTCGAGTCAGTTCTAAAATCACCATACGTAGCTTCGAGTTGATAATTGTTTGACATTGCTGCCTAAGTTGCGGCTTCATATGGTAATAATAGAACCATGTGCCATTTTTCGGCATTGTTTTGTATGGTATATGATATGGCATGATTGTCCATGTGTATAGACCGTCATTCAATTAATGGCCCACAGATTTAAAAAAATGTTTTTATTTTATTTCGAATAGATGTTGATGGCGTTTCTTAAATAAGATTTTTTCTTACATTCTTTTGATAAAATTAGTAGAATATCAAAATACCTGTAAGTCAATGAAGCTGTCATAAGATTCCTTGGTAAATGTGATCCCTTTGAGTACAGCAGCCACAGCATACGGTCTGATCTGGCCCGTTGCTGGTGTCAAATGTAATGAATGGCAATCCTCGTACTTTTTAAGAGTATATTGTGGGGGAGCTTTCCTGTAATCAACATATTTTATTATTATTGCAATACTAATTAAAGTAAGGCCCGGCGCCCACTATCGGTGGGCACCGGTGCGGCTCGGGCACTTTACGGCGGCTTCGGGCGCCTGAGAGCTGCGTCGGCGGTCGTAAGCACACCTAAGGACGACGTAGCTGATTTTGGGTAGCCTCAGAGTAGTTCGGGCGGCAGAAACATCGCAGAGCAGCCGAATATTTGGTTCCATATAATTGGCACCTCTAGTTTGTAAACTTATTTTCTATATGCATGAGTCAGTTTATAAAAACGTATTTTAAATGAGCTGAAGTATAAATTACATCTATCATTCTTTCGTAGGATGTAGGTGCCCTCTTTCAGCCATGTTTTTATCGCCCATATATAGAACACTCTATATTTTATTTAGACCATAGCAATAGAGTTATCTTATATAATATGACAATACATTTTAAAGATTTCTGAAACATTATATAATATTGTTATTTTATAAACAAGTTGCCATCTCTTCCAGACAACCTTAGGACAGATAGAAGCTGAATATTGAATATAAGTGGTAGGTGTGAAACAAGTTATATAGGAGAGGGCGTAGAAGTCGGCTATATACCAGAGAATGGGCAACAGCGTTTCATTCTGTACGACCTTCATACTGCGAACGCCAACCTGTCTGCCAAGCGTGGCGATTATAACACACCCCCGCCAAAACACACATGGACACAATAAAACGGCGGCCGCCAATGCCCGGCAACGTTTCTATTCCCAGCCTTGACAACGGCGATGGCTGGTCAAGGCATGCTAAAAATCCCCGGTACCTAAATGCCATGTAATGAAAACCGAGGCTCTGGCCCTGGCAACCTATAACACTCGCATGCTGCCGACCCACAACAATCACCGAACCGGAGGAACTGAGCAAGTTACATTGGGTTTTCATAGGATTGTCTGCAGTCCGAAGAGACAGGGGAGAATACGATAATCCTAAAATCCGGGAATAACAAGTCCTTTGTTCACACCGTAATGGAAATCGAGTGTGTGTCTACTATGGTGGCTTACCTTATGTTTAGAATTACCAATATTCGTTGAAGGTTATATAGGTATACGATACACAGATATTGAGGATACTTTGGTTTTGTTGGATACATCGAGGACTAACGCGAAGCCGGTCTAACGATTTGGAAACAATGGTAAAATAAAAACGAGATCAAATCTAAAAAGTTGAGAAGACAGATGTAAAACAACCTCTTTGTGATCAATGCTTTTAAAACTGGGGACGAGAGGCTCATAGAACCTAAATGTCCAACCCCAAAGTTCCTGACTGGTGAAATACCTCTATATGCTCCAACCTTTAGTGTCTAGTTTGTGATAGCTGAAGATTGATTTTATGACTTAAGAATGATATGCCATAACACATTGAATTATCCGCAATAGAATATATGGCATACTCTTACTTACAAAATGTTTAATGACCAAGTCATATATTATTATTATATATATTCACAATGTCAGGTCACCTTCTTGTTGGCCTTTATTATTAAATAGGTGAGATAGCTCAGATAGGTGATCTCACAATTATTATATGGCCAAGTACACCAACCAGCCTATCCAGCCCATACCCCCATCTGTCAAATTTCTTTTATAGATTTTCAACTTTATCACATAAGCATAAGGTTCACTTTCGATTGGGGAAATTTGACAGATTGGGGTAGCTTGATGTACAATTGTCAAGTTTTTACACAATGTAATTGTTGGTATTTGTACAAAAATATTTGAATTACTTTTACTATCATATGAAAAACCTTAGCTACTTGTTGGCTACAGCTTATTGAAACTGGTTAAACCAGGGTTTGGGCAAAATGTCTATATGTATAATGATTACAAATACATAACTTATTGCGAATTCTGTTACGTATCTTGTTATCACTATACATTGAGTATAAGCTCAAGTATGTTTGTAAGATAAGAGAATATTAAATTATACAAATCTTTATTTTTAACATGATATTGATGAATTTATATTGTAGTACTTTTCCAGTTTACAATAGTAGGCTTTGGTAGCACTCAGGTTTTTCACAACAATGCAACCCTGTAACATTTCCACCACAAAATGTTTCCCTACAATTTGTTACTTAAGTTACTTGATTACATGCTGGGTATCTCCGCCACTAGATTCAACAGGCCAGGTTTGAAGTAATCAAACCTGGCCTGTTGAGATTGAGTGTACCTCATTATGAAAATTTTACCTAATTAGATACAGCTTTATAGATTTAAATCATTTTTTTACATGGTTTAATTAAAATAAGTGATTAATCCATTTTGAATATATAGTTACTTGTGGCTGATACATATCTAGGCACATTATTTGCTAATTATCATAATTATTTTTATAAAATTAATCAAAACAAAGTGTTAGTAAATATTTCTTTTTTGCTTTTCAAGTTGATTTGGTATTTGCAAATTAACCACTTTTTTACATGTTTTAATTAAAATTAAAGTAATCCATTTTGAATACTTGTGCTTGATACATATCACTGGCACTTTAGCAGTATTGCACTCTCACTGATAATATGGTATTGAACATGTAGGTCAGCATGACACTCCCTTTAGAATTATTAGAACTATTCCAAAGCTGTATTCTTCTACTACACATTATTTATAATTGGTTCATAAATATCTACTACTAACACTTTAAGGAACAAATTATAAGAGATGTTTGTAAGTACAACAATAAAGATTTAAAAACAATTACTTCCATTAGCCAAGACTCCAGCTTGTATGATAGACATGCCTCTGTCGCCTCTAACCTTTAACTTGAATAAAGCTTTGTTATGATAATGAAAATTTTTGTTGTCTCATTCTTTCATTTTGACTGGCATGTGAGTTTAGTTGTTAGTAACCCTGCCTACTAAGCCAGAGGTGGTGGGTTTGATCCCAACCAAGGACAAGTCTTTATTTAAAGAGCATGATTATATGTTGTGTCTGTCACACCCAGGTGTAATTTATTAATAATACATATGTATTGAGATATATATTGTGATATATTTATTAGTTGTCAGTTGTTGCCATAAAAAAGGGGCTGCTTAGTTCTGGATGGTGCATAGGTTGTCTCAAGATATTTATTTATTATTATATTTTCTTCGCGGCTCATAGTGCCCGTAAGCGTATACTCCAACTCCTACAACCCGCCCCTAAGAATACCCACTGACCATTTATTTAATATTATAGTCATTTGATTAAAGCACTTACTTGCCCTGAAACACTAAGATGCCGTCTACCAGTCCTTCTAAACACAGTAAGTCATATCTGTTAGCTGGTATGTCTATCCTATAAAGAATCTCTTCAGATACTCCTGCTCCAGCCTGGTCCCCTTGTTCTTTCATGAGCATTTGTTTCTCTGTTGTCTGCAAAATTACGGTAATTAGCTTTAAAAATTCATTATTGATACAAATTAAATGAACACGTTCAATAAGGCTATACTGTAGGTTATTCATATGTTCAATAAAAATAATCATTGTAAACACTCACCACTTCATCGAGCTCTAGGCCGAACTCAAAACAAAGATCCTGGAACTCATCATCAGCTGAAATTCAATAAAAATATACTATTTACTTTTATTTACACTTTGACGACAGATTACAGTTGTAATAAATATTTTTTAAAGAAATACTTGCTGTAAGTTCGCCCAAGAGCAACAAATAGGGAATCACGTTTTACTGATATTGTCGGCATTGTTAAATTATAATTAACTCTATATAAATATTAAGTAATTTATCTACTATCTACACGTTTCCAAAGATTCCAATTAAATTTTAGTGAGTGACACTCAGTGACAGTCAGTTACCATCGAAGGTATTTCTTACATTTGTATTGAAATCTATCTTTGTCTAACTCATGAAATTGGCCGTAAGTATGACCGTCTGTTGTATAACTCTATGCTAAAACTACAGTACCCGTTAAAAATATAGTGCTACAAACTTATCTGGCCCGGTGGCCAAAAGTAGAACTAACAACGCCAGTTTGAAATGTCAATCGGCCTGTTATTCCATGACTTTCCTGCCATTGATTGTTTGTTGCGCGTATTTATTTTTCTTTTTGTGGTTTTTAATTGTGAAAAATGCCGAAAGCTAAAAAGTCATTGCGGGGAACGTTATATTACAAGTATTGAATTATATGAAGGAAGAATAACGCCTTCGGGCACCGATTATTTATACCCTTCAATAAGTTGTATGAACGCGTAGCTGCTGCGTAGGTTAGTGTTGTCAGCTTCTAAAAAAATACGAAACTCCCCCTCGCACTTTTAATTAAAATACATATTTTAAAATATTCATTATTTAATTATTTTTTGCTATTTCCTTTGTAGGTGTCCGGGAGCGATTTGTAAGAAAACTTGTGAAAAAAAAAGTGCAAACAGATTCAAAAATTTATAGCAGATCAGAATATTGGTAGATCGAATTCTGAAATCCTATCATTGATTGCAGAAGCTATTGATAAAATAACAGTCAATGAATGGCAAAAGCATTGCGATCACGTAAAAAAATATTGAAAATGTGTAGCGAAAAAGGGATGGATACTTAGACGAGCCTTTCATCATTCATTTAGGTGATAGTGAAAGTGAAAGCAGTGATTCCGATAATGATGATGATGAAATTACTTCTGAATTAAACCTTTCCGGTGGCATAATAATACCTGGAGTATCTCCGTTAGAGAACACTCAGCATACATTTTATGTAAATGATCATAATTATTGTATAAAAATATAAAGATTTGTAATGACAGTATTTGTTTGCTTTTTAGTGAAGTAACATTTACGTTACAATGTGCATATTATTTTTACCCACTTTATTGCAAAAAATAGTTACTAGCAACACTAAATGCGATAACAGCGACGCTGCCAGCGGGTCAGATAAGTTTGCGGCACTGTACACAATGAAACATTAGAACCGTTGTCAACTTGTGACACTGATGATTATACGTATTGCTTACATACTCTCTGCGGATGACAGTGGAAAATAGTAGTTAATATAATTTTAAATAGCAACACTATGTTTTTATGTATGTACCTACAAGGTGAAAAGGCTTATATAGACGAAGACTTTTATTTTATAACTCCTTCCAATTTTTTCTAGGCATGTAAGGTCTGGATAGCTTCGCATAAGGCATTGTGTTGTATTGTTCTCGTGTAAGGCCTTGTATGGCTTCGAGAAAGCATCTGGCTTACTGTGTATCAGGCATAGTTTGGCATTGGAGTGTCGTCTTATCTATTTTGTATACGGCTATCCTCTAGTAGAGAGCAGTTCAATCAATATATAAACTAGATGCTTGGACCACTTTTAGAAAAATGTTGAATGACATAAACATATAAATTGTTGCATCACACACAATACAATTATATAAATATACATCAATTATGGAAAAACTTGCACTTTTTTGAAAATAGATGTAATGTGCACCAAAGGAACATCCTTAATAAACACAAACTGTGTTTAATTTCTCACCGTCTACATAGGGTGCACTGATCCTTTGTGGGGCTAGGTATACCGTGTACCCTTTTACAATAAAATATACATAGGGCTTGTTTGAATTACCATATGACCAATTTAATTCTTCAACAAACATAGTTTAACGAAAAAGGCTTTCTATACCATTAACGATTATTTGAACCATAACGACGCTTGGTATTTACTAAGTTGAATGAACATAAAAATAAAATACTGTCGTAGTGAGAACCTCCACCTTTTATTGAAGTCGGTACAAAATTGTAATGATAGACTTGTAGTACCTAACGATTTTAATATTCATTTATTTGGTGGTATTTTTAAAGTGATTTATTTAAAATTTTATTAATTTTTGATATTGACATCCCTAATGGGTTTTTATATACATTATGTTATTTGCCTATCTTCAACTTTAAACTGACTTAAAAAAGAGGAGGTTCTTAATGCGTCTGTTTTTTAATGTTTGTTACCTCAGAACCATTGTTAGCAAACCAAACTGGGAAAAATTTGGCATAAATATTAATGGATGTTACTTGAATCACTTGAGATTTGCCGACGACATAGTCCAGCTCTTAGAAAATACAAATCAACTGCAAGTCATCATAAACATTCTACACGAAGAGGTCGTAAAGTAGGCTTAAAAATAGAAACTTGCTTTCCCAGTTAAATATACACATCGACATAATATGTTAAGGGTGAATTTTCGAGAAATATAGATCTTTTTATATGGTTCGTCATCATAAACACTCTACATGAAGACAGTCGTAAAGTACCCAGGCTTTAAAATCAACTTAACAAAAACGATATTAGTTTTAAATTAGGCTTAAAAATAACCTAACAAAAACTAATATCGTTTTTGTTAGGTTGATTTTTGAAGGATTACCACAACTGGACACGGCCTTTTAAAGCATATTTTCATAATTATGGTTTCAGTAGTTTTTAGTCTCAATAGGTTTTCAGACAATTTCCCATTGGCCTACAATATTGATATTTGGCACCAAGAGAAAAAGCAAGCTGTCAAGCAGTGTCAACGTAAAATTGAGCTTCTTACTCTATAAGACCAATAGAATACACACGCAAGGGAGATCAAAATAGGCATGATAGTATAAATAAACATATATATGTCGGAGATTCTGACGGATTTAACTCCGAAACATCGTCGGTGTCCGCCATCATGCACGTGGTTAAAAGAATCAGTGCGCACACCCGGCGCAGTCGAGCTCTGGATGCCAATTGTGTCGTGTCGCTAACACACTAATGTCACTTAGACAACTGACAGACGTCAAAAACGTCACATGCGACAGTTCATAGACAACCTCGACTCGAACTACTGACTCAGTGAGTAGTGTTTTCCAAACGCTAATAGATGGCGTTACTAGTAAATAAATAGGCCTTTTACTTAATTTCTCCGACACGGCCATTCTGACAACCAACGCGCTCTCGCGTTGTTACTCGCTGACATAATCAAAATGAATTACAGCTCTTCAGTTTGGCAAGGAGATAAAGCGTTACAAGCGGCTTTCAATGTTACACAAAGCAAAGCGTAAAGGCCTTCAGCATTTACAACAAAGCGTAAAAGCTTTCATCATTAGTTAGAGGGCGTACCTCTCACACAATGCAAAGCGTTGAAACTTTCAGCATAAAATGCAAAGCATAGCAAAGGGTTGAAGCTTTCAGCATAAACTGCAACCCACAGCAAAGCGTTGAAGCTTTCAACATTAACTGCAACACACAGCAAAGCGTTGAAGCTTTCAACATAAAATGCAACACACAGCAAAGCGTTGAAGCTTTCAGCAAAAGTTTAATTACTCGGCAAAGCGTTACAGCTTTCAGCATTGCTTAGAGGCAGCACTTAAAACACGCTGCAAAACGTTGCAGCTTTCAGCATCAACCTTGGGTCACGACAGATGAGCCCAACCTTACTGCAAAGCGTGATGGCTTTCAGCAGGACATCAGGACAAAGCGATTAGGCTTTCAATCCACCCTTCAATAAAGCGTAGTAGCTTTCAGTTTAAATAAAACATTTTATCAATCAGCAATGAACATAAGTCTTTTATCAACACAGGTTTACGTTCAACAAAACAATGTAATTATCGTTTCAACTCAAACAATGATCATGACTCAATACAGTAATTCAATCCAAATTACTAATTACACCAAATTAGAATACCAAATTAATCAATACAATTTGTTCCATAATTAAATAAAACTATTCAATTATGGGTTCTACAGAATCTAGACATTCTGATAATTCAGGTAAACTAGCTGGATATTTACGCAGTCGTTCATGGCACACATATTGGGCCCGTCCCCCAGATACTGGTTCCACAATATAACGCTCATTGGAACACACTTTAGCTACCCTGTAAGGGGCTTTTCTCTATACTCTTACTTACAGTTCAATTCAAAACGAGTTTTACTTCGCCTAAGACAGACTTCCAGGATTCATTTTTATAATTTTCGGCCACTGTAAAACAATTTGTCAAGGTGGACATCATTCGCTCCACCCGACCATTAGCTCGGCTAACACCATCTCGTGGAACTCAATGGCCCAACCTCGGCATAAATCCTGAAAGTCTTGACCAGTAAAAGATGTACCTTGATCAGAGATAATTCGTTTCGGGGTTCTAAATATGTGGACAAAGCTACGTAGTGCCTCGCAAGCAGATCGTGATGTTAAATCTTTGACACACATTCCTTGACAAAATTTAGTAAAAGCATCTACGATGACTATCACATACTCCTTAGAGGTCTTGCTACAAGTTCGAAAATTATAGGTAAGTGCGCAATGCAGCGTCACGAACTCAAAGCACGAAGCTTGCGATAGTCAATTGTCACAAGCACGAAGCGCGGAGCTTTCAATACTCAATCGTCACAAGCATAAAGCGCGGAGCTTTCAATGCTCAACCGCCACAAGCACAAAGCGCGGAGCTTCCAATGCTCAACCACCACAAGCACAAAGCGCGAAGCTGCTTTCAATGCTCAACCGTCTCAAGCGCAAAGCGCGGAGCTTTCAATGCTCAAGTTTCAGGAACTCTAAGTAGGGTATTTCCCTTGTCACACAATTTATTTCAAACCAACCAGCTTTATTACTCATAATGTAACACGTAAATGTGTCTTACAATGAACTCCAATCATCATTTTAAACGTTAGAATTTAACTCAACCATCGGCATTAACTACACTGTTATTTCTGACTACAACTGTCAATTTCAAGTTTTTCGTAACATACGTAGGTACTTAACGCGTCCATCAGCTATTGGCTCTTCCTTGTATCTATCGTTGTCATAGACCTCTATTATCTTACAAGGATTTGAAAACTTTTCACTTCATTTGTTTATTGTTAGAATAGAATACTCCCCATTGTACACACTCAAACCGGACAATTACATAGAAGACAAAATAAATAACACAATTTATTAGCGTTCTTTCCGACAAAAACAACGTCTCCTGTTTTAAATGGGCGAATTTTAACTTTGCTATTGCCATAACGCACCTTATCAGCATGAACTAGCTCGTCCATCCTGCATTTTGCCTCACATCTAAGTTCGTAGAGGTTAACGTTACCATACTTTTGGACAAGGGCATTAATTTTGGATGGGAACTTTAATTACAACCCATCAACAATTGAAGCGGACTTCCAGCTGTACTTCTAACTATGATACAATTTAGCGCGATTTGAGAGATCGAGTTCAGGAAGCTACGTTACATTCTCTCATCACAAATAACGCAGTGTTTCAAGTCTAAAGTCTTTCACGTGGTCGCTAACTATTGGTCTCACAAGAAGGCTCAAGGTCACCCAAAGAGCAACGGAGAGGGCCACGCTCGAAGCATCCCCGCGTGACCGAACAAAAACGTCGCAATCCGCAGGCGAAACAAAGCAGCCGACATAAAAATTGTGTCACAAATCAGTAAGTTAGTATTTTGAGTTCAATATAGCTAGTTTGTAAGTACAACATTTGTATGCCATGTACGATATGGCAAATGTGTGAAACTTAAATAATGAAAACAATAACACCTGTATTCACCACTTTTATACAAATAAAGATATTATGATTATAACCAAAGAATTGCGAAACCGAAACGGCAGCAGGCGGGGCACACAGCTCCCAACACCGACGGCCGCTGGATCAGACAGGCTCCCGACCGGGGACCACGCACCGGAAGACGCAGCGCGGGCAGGCCCCCCACAAGGAGGGCCGACCACTGCGGAGATTCCCGGGGGAGGCCTCCGCCCAGTGGACGTCCTTCGGCTAACATAATGATGATGAATTATTACTAGAACAGACAGGAATCTTTCCACTTGTCAGTAATTGAGAAACGACTTTACAGTCGATCAAATCAATACGCCATAGCTAGTACAAGTGTCAAGATTCTGTAATAAACAAACTTTAGCATGGACCTCGCGAGTAATGCGGATGACTTTGTTACTAATAGTCAAGCTCAATCCCGGTTAAGTAAAAACATCTCTACCTATCATAACATCATGAGGCAAAATATGTGAATCTACAATTACAAAAGTCACTTCTCACACACGAGTACTTCGTTGACCTTGACAGGCAGATAAGTAATGGAATCAGGCGTCACTTTGCGGAAATCCATAACAATCAAAATACAAAATCAATATGTAGTGTTAATTCCGCTAATTGTCACCAGTACGATACTCAACACGTGTTTCAGGCCTCCACGGACCATTTTTAAGGGCTGCTAACTCGTCGAGTGCTCAAAGGAGACTCCTATTTTAATTGACAGGCAGACTAATACGGGAAAAAGAAAATATAATGTTCGACCCAATACCTGTATGGTTATCAACAAATCATTTACGAATTAGGGAACAATCTGTCTGTTACCAACCACTGTCCACAAGAGCGTGTTTGTGACCTAACTTGCCCCGACATCCATAGACTTCGAAATAAACCGTTCAAACTATTTAACCTTCAAAACGCGCATATTGTCACCATAAAAATTAAATATAACAAACGTTGGGCGTATTTTCAACATCTAAAAAGTATAAACCACACAAAACAACACTTGTTATGAATTTCACAGATATCAAAAATTCTTCAGTGCAGCATTAGGTCATCAAGTGCCTTTTAAACAATATAATAAAAGTACTTACAGGTTTTTTCTCATAAAATAAAGATTCACCACTCACACTCGACACGAGGCACTTTTACTTTAGAGGTTACTTTAAATTTACTCTAATACAAACTGGTGACTTCTCCCCAATCCAGAATCACCAATGCCGTCTCCTTATTTGCAAAGAGACAGCACGATCAACTTCGCCTCGAAAAGAACAAACTAATTATTTTAACTCAAAGAGTCGACCGACAGAAAGGCAGCCTAACTATCAGAGCCCGTACTCTTTTCATTGTTAAATAAAAACTTCTTCCACGTTCACTGATGCACCAAAAACTACTCTTCAACGATAAACACGAACTGGCCGAGAGACTCCGCTTATCGCGAGTAACTACATCGAAACACGAAATCAGTAGGCGTGTTTTAAACAAGTCTGAACATACCTGAGTATCCGAGATAACAACTCGATTTTGTTACCTTCGCTCCAAGCAGGCTTTAACCAGTTAATCAAGGCAAGCTTGTAAGTCGAGTACTCCACGTATGTAAGTTCTCGCACGGTCACTGCACCATACGGCACCATATCTTGAAAAAAGTCATCAATCTCTCGGTCGCCGCAAACTGTCTTGATACACGCTCCTTTGCTTCGTCTAATGTTTTGCACAACGGGTACGACTTCGAAGTCCATTTGCGAGCTCGACATCGAAGATGTGTCAATGTAACGTATCGAGTTTCGTAATCGGTTCACGAGTTTGCGATACAGCCGTAAATTCACAATCAGCGGGGTTGTATTTTCATCGTAATTTTTCAAATTTCAAACACTATTTTCGCTACGTGGTGGAACCGAATCACGAAAATATTCTTGATTTTGAGTAGCAGGCATTGCGGTAGACACGTAGGATGATTTTGGAATCGATCCCACCGCTGCTGTCGGAGATTCTGACGGATTTAACTCCGAAACATCGTCGGTGTCCGCCATCATGCACGTGGTTAAAAGAATCAGTGCGCACACCCGGCGCAGTCGAGCTCTGGATGCCAATTGTGTCGTGTCGCTAACACACTAATGTCACTTAGACAACTGACAGACGTCAAAAACGTCACATGCGACAGTTCATAGACAACCTCGACTCGAACTACTGACTCAGTGAGTAGTGTTTTCCAAACGCTAATAGATGGCGTTACTAGTAAATAAATAGGCCTTTTACTTAATTTCTCCGACATATATATATATATATATATATATATATATATATATATACACTTCTAATCTACCCCCGATAAGAGCAAGGAAACAATAATTAATTTAACAAAATCCTGCGTTTAACTTAAAAACTGACAGATTTTCATACAAACTGACATACCCTATTTTATGCCATAAGGGGTGGAATGCCCTATAATCCTAAAATATATATTATTTAAGTGGAAGTCCAACTAAATTTTCATGCGTTGGACTTAAAAAGTGTCACATTTTTCATACATTTGACATCCCTTATTTTACGCCCTTAAGGGTGGAATTTCCAAAAATCCTGAAAAATATGTTTTTAACTGAAAGGCCAAATACCAATTTTCATGCGTTTGACTTAAAAATGACGCATTTTTAATACAAACTTATATCCCCTATTTAACGCTCTTAGGGGATGAATTTCCAAAAATCATTATTAGTGCTCCCTTACGTTCAAAAAAGAACCTATGTGCAAAATTTCAAGTTTCTAACCCTTATAGTTTAGGCCCTGCGTTGATATGTCAGTCAGTCAGTCAGTCGGCTTCTCCTTTTATATATATAGATAGATTTATTGTACTTTTCAAATGCACTAATTAGTAAAATGAAATTATAATAAAATTTGAAATTGTGATTAATTTGGCATGCACATTGCTATTGTAATTGAAATCGTACTATCAGTAAGCAAGAAATAAAAGGCTTTTATATTTATTTTACCCTACAACTTTCGACTGGATGAACCGTTTTGATGATTCTTTTTGTATTTGATGGTTTATTGGATTGGATTAGGTGGTACTTCCCATGTTGTCCCATTTTAGTTCTGAAAATGGAATCTATGAGAAAACCATTTAAGTCTTAAATTTGCATTAAGAAGGATATTTTTCCATTCGACCGTATGTATATTATTATGATTATTTTTTGGAAAGGAGATATTCCCAGGGGCGCCTTTTTTTAAAGCACTACAATTTAATGAAGGTCTGGAGTCGAAATGGTGATGGAGCCGAAAGACAGTTGAGGGAACCCCTCAACAGTTTACAGAAGTTACAATGTGCTTGGGCTTGATTCATCTGTATTGATAAGAAATTTAAACCATCGTCCAACCATCACCGTCACAACGATTTACAGACGTTACCTTTTGTTGGGCTTACTTCATATAGTTCTCACATACCCCAGTGCACCAAGTACCTACGTGTTGATAATTTAATTTACGACTAATCTTTTATTAATACATCTCATCATCTCTCTTTTTTTTCTAAGTAAGAGTATGTCAACACATAGTATAAAACGGTGGAATTTGGGAAGTCAGTCAATACTATTGACCAGCATAGTGCGAATGTTTCCATGAGCCAGAGAAGTGAGTGCTGGTCGCAGGGATGGGACGGGATCTGCCCTCACCGGCAATGGTTGGTGCGCTGCTGGCGGTGACTCCACGGAACTCTCTACTTCTCGTCTTCTCGTCATGGTCCAAAAGGAGGTTTATTAGGTAGCCTAACTGCCCGTCATGTCCGTGGTGGCAGAATGAGAAGTGTTCTCTACTGCCACCACGTGCTATCAGCTCCCGAAAGACAGCAATCTGAATGTGGCGTAGTTGCTGTGCTGCTTAGCTGGAGCCGGTAATACAGAAAGACACGTAATCGTCCTCTCAGGGTACGTGTCCACATCACAAGGGACGTAGCGTACTTTTACGCGCTCTAGGCATTCCCACCTTCCCGAGGCTCTCCCAGTAGGCTCCAACAGAAGTCCTAGGTGGTACAGAAGTTAAGGTGCGACGTAGTAGTCTTTGGGCCACCGTTGTGCTGCATGAGTCACGAACATACTTGTTTGAAACCATATTTCACAACAGATGCTGATCACAAATAAATCACAATGGTTTTCGCTGCGGTGTAATTCGACTTTTTGGGTTTTACTTCAATCATTTTTCTAATATTCATTCAGTGCCTGTATGAAACTCAGCCGATGCACAGTGGTTCGTGTAGAACAAGCTAGCTGGACAATATTATTTGTTTCGATTTTTATTTATAAATGAGGTTATTAAGCAAAGATATAAGGGTCATAATACTATTTGAGGTCCATTGGTCGTTTGAGCAGGTATAGTGAAATAAAAACACAATATTTTTTTAAACAATTTTATAAATAAATTTAACTATAAATGTAACTATAAAATCTAATATCAGATACATAAAATACCTACTTAAAAACTAAATCGATCACTCATCATCACTATCATCAGATGAATCATCCATTGAATAGTCATGATCATGAGTGGCAGAACTATGAAAACTAGAAACTATATTAACATTTTGTTCCTTAAAGCTAGGTTGAACTAATAAATCTAGGACTTCGATAGGGAATGAACCTATTTTCTTCCGGGGAATTTCTCTTAAACCATTTATTACAGGGTCAGATGTTATCAATAACATATTAAGTAAATCTCTATTCGTAGCTATTCTTTGCACAGCTGCTATTTCTTGCACAGCTGCTCCACTTTTCAGCCAATTTTGAAGAATATTTTGAGATGATGACCTTGACGTCTCTCAGGGACTGCTCCGTAACACCATCAAAGTCATGTCTCAAAGATATAAACCGAAAGAGCTCCACGTTTCGCGTTTCCTTCGGGTGTTTTAGCCATTCTTCAAAAAAGTCCATTTTTGAGACGGTGAAAACTGTTTAAAGAAAAAAAAAGAAAAAAATTAGTTGTGCAAATAATTCGCAATATTTTTTTCTACTAATTACTACTAGATACTTGTGAGAATCATATAAAATAGATTTTACAGAGTGGACATGAGTGGACATGTAATATTTTGACTATTGAATTCAAAAATATGGGTGAAAAAGTCCACTTTTATCGAAACATTTAATTTAATAAAATTAAATAATGAAGATCCTGTGATAAAAATTAACTAAAACAAAACTACTTACCCTTATGTACACAATCCATCACAAAAACACTATCACAAATTTCTTTTAGTGACTTAAAATAATGTTAACAATATGGTGTAAAAATGCAAATGAATGCACTTTGAATTATCAACACTTTATATACTTACCTTAATGACGGGCCTAATGAGGGTAATTACGAAAATTAATAGATGTATTCCTTAATGTATAGGGCTAATGAGTTCATCTTAATAATTAACTATTAGGAATTGAAGAGTTGTTTTTGTCCAGCTAGTTTGTTCTACGCGAATCACAGTGCGATGTATTGGACGAACGTTCATCTGGATGCTTGTATCGCTTCCTTTTCCGTTCACCTTGGCCACTCACCCTGTATTCTTTATAACAGTGACTGGCAAGTCAGCGGTTGCCGAGCATTTATTACAATCTGGCACTAATCACTGGAAGGATTTTAATCAATCACAAGTCCTTTCGACCGCACATCAATACTGCTGGGAAGTTGTGCTTGAAGCGACGGATATTAAGACGCACAAAAATAAAAAAATCGAGACTACGGTATCAAATTTTTTTGCCATCATGAAATCCAGTGGTTAAACATGTAAAATCTCACTTTGTGGAGCCTGTCAAAAATTTGGACTCAATTCAGAATGTAACCAGCTATATGAGTGTAATAAATGATACAATGAAGATAGCTCAAAAACTCCTTACTCTGAGTAGCGGTGCAATACCGCTGCGCCATTCAACCCATAACCACGATCATGATTGGACAAAGCTTTGGGAAAATAACTATAAAGGTTAGTTGTATTAATATCTATACCAGTGCTGGGCAAAAATTAATTAGATTAACAATTACAAATTACAGTAACATTGTAATTAGTAACTAAAATACTTTGTAACAGATTACTAAAGTTACAAATTAATGTGAGTACTAGTAGTAATTAATTACAAAGTAATATAATTGCAAGTTAACCTAATTACACAATAACATATTACTTATGTAATCTGTTATATCGTAATTAAACATTCATATTAGGAACGGCCACTTTAAAAAATGCCCTATGCATTTTTGATAACTACGAAAATGTAACACATTAGTATGGAATAAGTATTATTTTAATTATCTGCCAAATCAATTTGTTTTAGTTATAATTTATATTTTTAGTATAATAATTTATCCTAATCCTAACTAATATTATAAGTGCGAAAGTAACTCTGTCTGTCTGTCTGTTACTCTTTCACGCCAAAACTACTGAACGGATTTGAATGAAATTTGGTATACAGATGGTCTAGACCCTGATAAAGAATTTTATAAAGTTTAACCGCGGGTCACAGCTAGAATAAGAAAAGTAGAATATGTAGTATATCAGTTATCTAGTTTCGGCAGTATACGCTCTGCTTAGTTTGGGACCAGATGGCCGTATGTAAGTAATGTCCAGGATATAATTATTATTATTATTTTGACTGGTCAATTAAAGAAAATAGCATTATCAGTTAGATATTCAAAAATCTTTAGAAAATATTTAAATCTGGTTTTGCAAACATTTAAGGTAAGTTTCAGACAGAATGCTACTGTGTGGCAGGTATTCTTTATAACTACATTAAGAATCGATTATACGATCTATTCATTATAATAATATAATATATTATAATTATATGCATGTGCCATGTACCTCCCCTATATTCCCGATTAGCTGACATTTATGATTACTACGTGACTCCCTTGAGTAGTAGCGTGTTATTACGCTAGTGTAGCCTTTAACGAGCTCTAATACATATAAAAATAATTTATCAGATCGAATAGTAGCCCCTCAGATTAGCATTTTCAAACAAACTATTTAGCTCTGCATCTTTATAATATTACCTAGTATAAATATAGCAAGTAAATACATTCCATATTCAAAGTTATAATTACAATGTAATGTAATATAATACTCTGTAATTAGGCTACATTGTAATGAAATTATTTGTAATATTAAATACATTGTAATTCAATTAATTCCACATCTAAAGTAATTCTCATTACTATGTAATTGAATACTATGTAATTAGATTACATATTAATTAAATAAATTTGTAATTTATTTATTAATTAGATTTAAAAATTGTGAATCAATGTTGAATCAATTAATCGTAGGTTCGATTCCCACTCAGGACAAATATATGTGTGCATGAATATGTCTGTATGTCCTGAGTCTGGGTGTTCTATGTGTGTATCCATTGTTTATGAACTTTGTATTTGTGTTAATGAACAAAATATCGTGCACCCTCAAAGATATGTTACATACAGTGCTACTTGATGATTTTTAAAACCACCTGCAACAAATATAGATAGTATTATTGGCTCTATACTATCAGCTTACATATAAAAGTTTTAAGGCGGTATGTTATGCCTTTTTTTCTATAATATACTTTTATATTTTGACGTGATCCAAATATGAATGAAATCAGAATGGTTTCTTTTTACAAAAATAACTGTTTCTTATTGTCCATTTACCTGTAATAATAACGTTGATTTAATATTGTTTTCTACTAAATTTTATTTATTTTACAACTTTGGCAACACTTAGGGTCACGTGATACCAGTCTGGTTTTGCAAACGGTGAGTGGAGTGCCTTGTCATCAATCCTTTGAGTTTTTGGATGATTTTCTTTGGAATTTTTATTCAAAGTGAGTAATTTTATAAACAAAATCATTTGTACAGCATGTATTTGTTTTACTGTGGTGTTTATTTGTGATTGTGACTCGTGCATTCATATGACGAAATTGTACCTTGTTCCGTGACTAGTGATATGACGCCATTTTCTTCGTGAATGCCAATTACTAAATTCTTCAATATTTTCTTTGTTTCTGATTCTCCATGGAACTTTATTTAGCAAAGATATTGATTTAGAACTTTAACTAATGTTTTTCACATTGTTTTTGTGTGTATGGAGTTTCCGAGATCAAGAGTGCACTTGTTCGTTTGGTACGCATTTTTTTGCATGACACCACCTTGGGAGGCATTCTACTGTAGTGTCTTCCGTTCACTAAACCACAACATGTAGCTTTAACAACCATTGTGGATGCCGATATCCTCCACCACAATTTATTAGTTTCGTACCAAATCAATATACTTAATTAACCACCTACTTAGGACTACATTTCTACCCACGAGTTATTACTTCCTGTAGCCAGGTGCCATGTAGGTAATCATATTTCTTTACAAATTTAATAATTTTTTTATGCATTTTTAAATCACCCATTACACTAAATTTATGTTTGTTTTTGTGTTGAGCTCAACTAATCCTTCCAGGGTGGTAATGATATTGCTTTAGATTTTTTGTTTGGGTAAGCTTTGTGGATTCATGTTTTTAATTTATGCCATGGCATTACATATAATGAGTCATGTAAATTATCTTTTTTTGAGTACTTACAGATAATAACATCATTTTCACTGGTGTAATGTTATAGTCCCTACATATTTGGGTCTTTATTTAATATTGTTCATGTCTTTGGTAGTCACAGAGTATGGTCAAGGTTTATATTAGAATATTACATTAATGATTGGTAATAATTGGTCATGCTTTCATAGCTTTGTTGCATATTCAATTTTCATAATTTATGTTTGCATAGTAATTTATGTTAATAGTTATGGACTTAAATAATATTTTTTAGATGTTTTTCAAAAATAAGGATGGGTTTAGATGTTAGTACAATTTAATTTCAGAAACAATGTATTTCGCTATTCAGACTGCAGATAAAAAGGCAAGTAATATTCCGACCTTATCTTTATTTGAGCACAATTCAGTACCAGTAGATAAATTGATAAAAAAATTATAATAGTTTTAGGAAATATACTCTCTACTTACTTATTCTATAACTTCATGCTGGTAGTTTTACTATATAGTAAATATTCATTAATATAAAAGAATCCTAAATGTAATTTAAAATAACAATAAAATAGATTACATACTCTCAAGGACCTAGAAAATAGACTACTTAGGTCTATGCACACCTATTTATTAGCATTCATCACATATCATTTATATGTTTTTCTCTATCATTTTTATGTTTAGGTCACTTGAATGCTGGAAAAGATTAGCATTTCAATAATATTTCTTTTTGGTACTTTGTTTATTCTTAGGCAAGGTTGGGGGCCATCACATTAAATTCTTAGTTAAATACAGAATAAGGATTTGAATCTTGTTTTATAACCCAAATTAAACAATGCTCTTGTAAGCTTCTAAATTAATCCTGAGGCACCTCTATAAAATATTATCTTAATTGTTATTTTAGTTGATGCCTTTTATTATCTGTGATGTTGTTGTTAAATGACTTGTTTTTCATGTAGAACAAAACCTGTTTTGAATCTACATCACTACCACTTATTTTGTGTTTACCAATTAAGAAGTCAAATTTCCTTTAGTAAACAAGTAGTACTGGTAGGTGCAGGACCCAAATAATGTAGGCCCAGCAATGTTTGCTCTTGGACAATAACTAGACTACCTGTCAATGTCATGTTAAAAAATGCCCATCATCTTGAGAAATGTTGTCTCTCACATTTCTTGTGTATTTAAATTCAAATAAAATAAAAAAATATGTATGAACCTAGCTTGTAATGATCTGCATGGTTAGTAAACAGTTTTGATTTGGCACCAGACTATTTACTAACATATATCCCTATAAGTATCTACTGTTTCGAAGGCATTTTTTCTAGGATTTAGACATACCTATTCACTACAGGACAAAATCAAGTGTTGTAAAGGTCAACAAAATACAGTATGCTTGATGGTAGGATCTGATGATCTACCTGACTAACAACAACCCCTAAATTTATGTATGTGTGTCAAGTGAGTTTTACTTCATTTATCCATGTGTGTATGAGAGCTAGTGGATGAACAAGAGGTAAAGCATAGTGTATTACACCAAAAGTGCATGTCAACTGTGGAAGTATTTGTACCTTACTGAATACAGTTATAAAAACAATGCTTCCTTTCTTATAGAGCTCAACTGCAAGTGGGGATGGGGCTACATAATGCACTACCTCATTCGGCTATGTTCGGACTTATAGTAAACCACTCATTGAAACTAACAGAAATTTTTCACATTTTGGTTTAGTTTGGTGCACTTAATCAAAAAACTTTGGAAGTGCATAATATTGCTTTGTGTTGAATATTTATGTAACACATTTTTAAATTCAAAAATGTTGCTTAAGGACTATATAATAAGGCTGGCTGCATTGTGTTATTGTAATATAGGGACAATAATAGGGGCAGCCTAACAATAATGTTCTGGTGCCTATGGATGACTAACAGAACTGAACAAGTGCCTATTGTACAATTTAAATTCATTAGCTTTATTATGTAGGTACATGAGAGATAAGTATTTTGTTATCAGTGTGGTAAATTGTATGATAACTTGGTGTGAGCATGTAGAAATTGTAAATTTTTGTAGCTGTGGTTTGCATAACTAGGTACTATGTTAGCAACATAGTCAGTTACATACACATTATGAGGCCACTTTCTATGGATGTACGATAATGAACAACACAAGAAAGCCAGTTCACAAAGTCATTTTGCCCCCAATAGCCTGTAATTTCTTTTACTCCTGTTTTCCTGAACTTAATCTATGAACAGCAGGACAAATTTATTGTGTTACAAAACTAAATTTGAACCTTATATACAATGTCACTGTCAAAATTATATTGTATTAGGCTACATTCAACCCTATTTCTAGTGATAATGTGGCTCCTATTTTTAGTGCAGATGAGTCATAAATTTCATAATAAATAGCTTGCTAGACATCAGAATTAGCTTGTATTCATTTCATAAGTTACTCTAATGATTTATCAGCTATGGAATTATGATAAATCTTATTTGACGTGTCATATTTAAATACCTACGTTTTCTTTTGTCATAGAACAATGCCGATCAGCTGACATAGGTATGTAATTTTATTTTTCCTTTTTTATAGACAGTATTTTTATTTTATTTCTTTCTATTTGAATTTAGTTTATTATTCTTACCTAACATTCCTGCAAAGACCTGCATTCACTAATTTAGTACTATAACACTATCACAACTATATCACTATCAAGGATTCAAAATTATTTCAATGTTATAAAATAGTTATTTTATATTTGTGCGTGAGTTGTACAAAAAACTTCAATGTGACATACATACTGATTAGCTACTACTGTTGTTCGATGAGATATAAACAGTTTAAGTACTGTTCTGTCTTGTGTACATGGGATCCAGGGGTTAAAATCAATATACTCTTATTACAAAACAAGAGTCTTAAGAGCAATCCCTAGTGCCGAGATAGTGTCTTTCTCAACACATGTCTGAAAAAGCAGACATCAAAATGTAGATTATGTATTAAGCAAACAACGAGAAAATAGGATATCCCTAATTGTTTTATTATTTTTGTTTCAAGTTGTGAGATTAGTTCTTCGCGACCTCTTTTATTAATTTTTCGAGGGACATAACTTCTACATAAAAAGGTATATTCATTGAAACAAACTAAAGAGTGCTATATATCTATTATGAGTAATATTTATATTGGTCGAAATTCCCGCAGGGACAAAAAAAAAGTTTATATGTAATCTGCCATTTTATTATACCACTATTATTTTAGGATTAGTCTAATATTATTTTCACGTTAGTATTAAGCTTATTTTATACGCGGTTTAAACGTCCGTTGTCGCCGCGTATAAAATAAAATTTGTCAACCATACCGCGGCCCCCCCTGGACTTGGTTACCGCGGGCAGGGAATACTAAGAATCTCCAGCAGATTCTGTGTTACCAAATCCGACAACCTCTTGCCCTGGCAACGTAATAATAATGGTACACTGCGGACCAACGAGAAGATCATCAAACTCGAGGAAGAACTGAGCAGATTAGATCGAAATATAATAGGATTATCTATACACAATCTATACACAAATAAATAAAATTAGAGTGTCTGTTTGTAATATTGAAATAACCGTTTTTTTCTACATAAATATGAATATATATATGGTACCTACACCAAAATATTTTTTTTACAATTTTTGTCTATCTGTCTGTCTGTTTGTTCCGGCTAATCTCTGAAATGGCTGGACCGATTTTGACGGGACTTTTATAGGCAGGTAGCTGATGTATTAAGGAGTAACTTAGGCTACTTTTATTTTAATAAAAAATCATTTATTTTAGAAAAAATCGAAATAAACTAATTAACACGCGAACGAAGTCGCGGGCACAGCTAGTAAAAAATAAAAAAATATATGTATTATTTTTTATTCGGAACTTTTGACAACTCACAGAAAATACATGTTAAAATTAAAAAATATTAGTGGACAAGAATTTAAATTTTTAGATAACAATTTTTGTACATTTATTATAAATATTAATAGTATTATACCAGTTTATGAAAAATTTCAATACCTACTAGTCTTAGAATCATGATGTTACTAAAGAAGAGTATAACAAGAAAATAACCTAAAAATACAGTGCAAGTTCCCTAATATAAAGGAAGACTGGTAGAATTGCAAATAATTATTATGGGAAAAGAAAATATATAATACTTAGGTTATTTAATAAATATGGTGCGTTAAGAGACGATACAAAGCTTAGAAGATATGATATATTTTAAAATATTAAAATGAGGCTATAAAAGTAAATTAAAGAGGGTATATGGAAAATTAGTTAGTACTGTATAAGATACTTGGAAAGACTTTCTTTATAGGTTACCGTTGGCGGCTTGGCGAAAGTTAAATGTAAAAACCCCTAAATTAATGTGCAATTAATAAAAAATAACAAAATCCGAAATACGAAGAGAGGGGAGGACACAATAATCTGAGAACCTGCTTTATTTCCGGGAGGGCGACCAACTGTCCCAAGGTAACACCACCTTGGGTTCATGGTCCACAAATCCCTCGTCCACAACATAGGGTTGCGTACCTGTTACTCATAATTACCTAGCGGTATTCGTTGTAGGTCATATAGGTTAACGACCTGACTTCGACGCACTCTGATGAGGTTGAGGTCATGTATGAGGATATATCTAGAGCCGATATATCTAGAGAGATCTTTGGTCATGGGGACACGAAGCTGGGTAAACGATTCGGTATTGACCCGAGAGTGGGGCAATTTGGAACTCGAGACCGGACTTCATGGAGAAGGAGGGACTCTTAATGAGGAATTCTTTCTTCATAAGCCGAATCACCGTAAATGGACCTGTATGAGCCCCGATGGTAAAACAAAAAACGAGATAGACTTAATCTTTTCGACGAGAAGACAGCTGTTAAATGACGTCTCTGTGATCAATTTTGTTAAAACCGGAAGCGATCATAGACTGGCGAGAGGCTCATTGAACCTTATTGTCAATCTCCAAAGGTCTCCTTTGATGAAGTCTACGCTCCGACCTTTACCCATCCACGACAAAAACCCCGTACCCTTTCAGCTCGATCTGCACAACCGATTCGAATGACTAGAGCAGACTGCGAGGAAGTGGACTCGCAGATTGTAGAAGCAGAACCAAAAATATCTCAGAATATAACCCGCAGCTTATGAAAGAAAGAAAATGGCTTTGATATTGTCTAATGATGCTAGCAGATACCGGCAGCTAAACAGACAGATCTGAGAGTCTTAAACTCGCAACATGCGCCAATTTAATACAATCTGTATTAAAGAGGCTGTCGAGCGGAACAAAGGCTCGTATACGAAAACCTGTCGATAGTTGACCCTCAGATTCCAGAGCAAGACTAACCCGCCACTAAACCGAAGACATCCCGAACGTCAGCCTGTACGAGATTAGAATAGCTCTGAAACAAACAGAGCTTCTGAACGCGGGTGGTACACCAATCCTATGCGCCCTTCGGAAGTTATTTAACTTCGTCATAATAGAAGGTCCAACGCAACAAGAATGGCACAGACATGTGTGTGCTCTTCTTGAAAAAGGGCGATAAAACCTTCTTGGAGAGTTGCGAGTTTGACGACTTCCGGTCTCCCGAACGAGCTCGTTTCCGAACCCACTCAAGTTCATGTTGAGACTCTGCACTCGAAGTTATAGAGAACTATATTTACCCAGGACAGACCATCCATCCAAAAATGGCGCAATACGGGGGCACCGGAGCAGCATACCCGCGTTCCCGTGGCTCCCACCATCAGGCGCCAAAAGAAATCCACGACAGGTAAGGTTTGGCCGGTGCGAGTCGGACATACCCACCCATCAACACTTTGCGGGTGGGATGCGAATGCATTCCCTGTGCCTTATAAAAAAACACCATCCAACTATGTAAGTCAAACTTCGAGAAGGTGGTCAATCGTTGAATTCAACTCGGCTGGGCAGCGTTCGGGAAGTTACGTAATATCTTCTCCCAAATGCCGCAGTGTCCTGAAGTGACAAAACGCTGGACAGAAAATCCAGCCCCCCGGTGGTCGATTGGATTTATTGTCTTCTATAGTCGTTCATCCAACCACCCGAGTACATATTATCTTATGAACTGTTGACAATAAAGGTGCATCATCATCTTGTCAAACGGCCATCACTTTGATCTGTTTTCGGGTATCCCGTGCCGAAAAGGTTATCAACATGTCGGTTACGGTTAACCTAAGAGGCTTTCATTGCTTCACCGGACATTTCAGATTTCAAAAAAAAAATTTAATTTGGACAGAATTTATAATTTAAAATAACTAGAAAATGTAAAAAAATTGTATTTCAGCCTCAGCATTTGCAATACCTACCTAGCAAAAAATATTAATCACTGCTATCGTTGTAAAAAGTGGTTTATTGGCTGCGCATAAGTACTCCAATGTCCGTAATGGGTAAAATAGGCGGTGTCGGGAGCGTTTCAAAGCTACCAGGACACAGCACAGCCCTACGTTTTCGTATTTTTTTTAACAGCGAGATGCTGGGTTTTTCAGATCTAAATGCAATGTTACTATTTAATGTTATCGCACGTATATTATACACCATTTTTCATTCAGGCGTATAAACGGTCAATCATAGTTTTAACGTTATTAGTCGAAATAAACAATCTTTGATGAGTTTGCTGATAGATTCAGTGACGCGGTGACTCAAATATTTGAGTGTGAGAACGGTATTAGATCATATAAGTTATTACATTACAAGGTAACTCACGCACTAAAACCAATTACGTATATTTTTGGCAATTGGACTTATGTTACGTTGTCCACGCCACGTCCCAAATGTCTAGACCAATAATAAGTAGTAATAATTCGAGACGTTATGTAATTAGGCTGCTGATTTCTAGCTGGACGAAGTGACTATTATGAGCAATGGTAAATTCCTATATGAATGGCCCAGTATCAATTTAATAGATAAGGCAATTTATAGACGTCGCCTCGATGTATTTGTCGGTATTTTCCGACATCACGACCATTTAAGTAGTAATATATCGTATTTTTTGTTGCTACCTCACAAACATTTGAATGTCGTTTTTAGAAAACCCTGGACGTCTTATGGGCAGGCGACCTTCATGGATCAGTAATATCTGATTAGTTCTTACGTACGAATGTACACACAATACATCCTAAATATCTGACGGTTCTGGGGTTTACTCACTATAGTAACCATCGTATTTCTGTAGAGCTTGGGTGGGTGTGTAGATTCAAAGTTTATACAATTTTTGAAATTTACCCGCGGCAAAGCTTCACCCTCTTGCCTGCCCGCGCTCCACTGTGGCACTTAAATCTACGTTAAGCCGCGTTTGTATGTATGTAACTATGTATATTAAAAACAGTTAGTGATGTAGATGGAAAACGCAACTAGAGTAAATAAAAAGTATTGGTCTCAGGCTTACATATTTAAAAAAAACAACGAAACAAGAAAACTCTTTGGCGCCGGGCCATGCATACACGTAATGGCGGTGATGGTGATAGTCAGCAGTAGATTATACATGTTTTTGTTCACTTCTCCATACACGCGTTATCCTAAGCGTTTCAGGACTCGCGTTAAGTCGTCAATCGGGCTTACGTATTTTTAACGTTATGTTTACATTTAGCCTAAGAGACTTCACTGGTTCAGCGGATAATATAGGTGAGCCGGGATTCAAATCATCTAGCGAAAGAATACTACACTACATATGTCGGACTACGGAGTCGAACCTCGACTCAGGGCGATTACTGACGCGTAGATAAGTGAGAGGATCGCGAGATTTTATCTTAAGATTAGTTGATGTTAGGATTTCCTCCACGTGGGAACAATCTTGTGACCTCTATTTAGTCCCAGATGAGTAAAAGCCGCGAAAAATAATGGCGGTGAAACTGACACATGAGACATCCAAGTAAACGTTTAATATAAAGTGTTTTTAAGGCCTATCCCGGAAAGTTAAAGTTTAAAATTTCACACAGCCGAGCTGACATGGCGAAGAAGGCTCATATCTTACTACAGCCTTCTACTGATTGACTGGCCTGTTGGTCTAGAGCTTAGTGACCCTGACTGCTAAGCCAGAGGTCGTCGGTTCGACTCCTACCCGGGAAAAATCTTTGTGTGATGAACACGCTTATTTGTTCTGTTTGGGTGTAATATATTTATAATTTGTATGTATTTAGAAATACATATATATTTTTTAAACACCTTAGTTGGCAAACAAGCATACGGCCCACATATGGTAAGTGTACACCGTAGCCTATGAATGCTTGCAACACCAGGGGCATCATTAGCGCGTTGCCGACCCTTTAGAAACCTTTCAACTCCCTTTTTGAAGGGCCCCATGCTTCAGTCTCTTGGGAATAAAATATTAAATATATGTATAAGTATCTTGATAAGTCAATGGTTGCCATAGTAAAGGCACTGCCTAGTATGGTATTTATTTATTTACTAGTCCTATTGTATGTCATAGACTCGCGGTATTATTCTGTGATTTAATTGGTCGAACGCTCTAGAGACACATGAGCCTTCGTCACCATGCTCTTGGCCCTTACCTGTTATAATACTTAACATATATCTTGTTGCTTTATTTAGAATCGAATACCATGACTATGCATATTATTAAACTAGAAATATGATGTGTAGATTAGCTGGCTACTGAGTACAGAGATGCTTATCTTGTACTGATTTTATTGGCATTTTTATTAAAAACGATTGATGGATCAGTGTCAATCCGGCATCCGTTGTGCGTGTGTTCGTCCGTCTTAAATTCAATTCAAAATTATTCAGAGTCGTATTTCTATTATTTACCAATAATTACAGATACTACAATACTTTTTATTATTTTTGTATAGCGGTAATCTATCTATCAACATTCATCCCATACAAAAAACGTGATTCCTTTGTCGCTTTTTGGTTGACCTTAACAATCGCTGTATCCTTTGAACCGTAATTAGTAATTGCCAGTGAGATTTACTGTATATTCTGTAACAACAAATAACAAAAATAAAATTAAGTAAAAAATTAAATACGTCTTGCATGATGGCATTTGGAAGAAAAATAAAAAAGGATTCCGTATGCTTTTCTATTTTTCGTCCAAACATTTATGTAACATTTTCCTTCATTTTTGCAAGTACGACGTTTGTTGACGGGCCTGTTGGCGTGGTTGACAAATACTTGCTTTTCACACCGGAGGTCGAGGGTTCGTTTCCCACCCAGGACAGATATATGTGTGCATGAACATGTCTTAGACCAGGGTAGAAGCCTTTAAAAATAATAAAAAGTGGAAAAAATAATAGTAGGATGAAACCCATTAGAAAAGGAGGGGAATATTATAAAAATGAAAGGAAAAATAATTTACGGGCGATCTGAGGTCGGGAAGGGGATGGGGGTGAGTTTTTAAGGGTAAAAAACGGTTTTTCCCGATTTCCGGCAAAACTAAAAGTCCTATCGAAAAAAGTCAAATGGCAAAGTACAACTTTGCCATTTGACTTTTTTCGATTCGGTAATAAAAAGATCTAAAACTTTTGTATTTACACTTTTATGACATAACCTCAAAATTTGTGTGAATATGGTGTGTTTTTTCACCTTATTTTTTAATTAATATCGAAAATCACCCTAATTTTCAATCGAAAAGTCACCCGTCAAAATATCAGCTTTTTTCAAAAAGTTGGTATGTTTTCTGTTCGTTGAAATCTCTACTTTCCGACGGTGAAAATATATATATATGTTACTATAGTAAATCTTCTCAGAAAATGCAAAAAAAAAACAAATTTTTATTTATTAATTATTATAAAAAATTTAGAGCTATTTATTAAAATTTTAAATAAAACTAAATAAAAAAAGTTTTAGATCTTTTTATTACCTACAACTTTGCCATTTGACTTTTTTCGATAGGACTTTAATTTTTGCCGGAAATCGAGAAAAACCGTTTTTTACCCTTAAAAACTCACCCCATCCCCTTCCCGACCTCAGATCGCCCGTAAATTATTTTTCCTTTCATTTTTATAATATTCCCCTCCTTTTCTAATGGGTTTCATCCTACTATTATTTTTTTTGGTTTTAAAAATAATCGACCCTGGTCTATCTGTTTGTCCTGAGTATGGGTGTTATTATCTATATAAGTATGTATTTACGAAAGAAAAGTAGCATATGTAATATATCAGTTATCTATCTGGTTTCCATAGTGCAAGTGCTGCTTAGTTTGGGATCAGATGGCCGTGTGCGAATAATGTCCCAGGATATTATTATTATTGGTCATTATAATGACCAATATTTGGATTAATTAATTTGAATTGGTTTTCACCACCACCTCTTGACTAATCAAGACATGTTCTGCGATTCATTCGAAGCGGCAAGGAACCAGTTGACCATTGTCGTCTATAACGTTTACTATCGAATTCTTTCGTAAAGGATATTTATTAAAACGTCACGTACGTTTAAAAAAGAGTACTTGTAATAATTACGGTAGTTTAAAATAATTACTGAAGTATATGCTGATGTAGTACTGACAAAGACTTCCTACGCTAATATTCATTAAATTAAATGTAAAATTCAAAATAATTATGTCATGATTAATGTCATTGTATATTTATTAATAATCCAACCATTGTATTTCTGCTTTCAAGATATGCTATAGAACTAGCTAGTCCCTAAGGTTGTTAATGTAACAGCTAATAGATAGTTTGTGTTGTTTCAGGTGGTGTAACCACTCATTGTGATGCCGGTGGATGCTGACCTCAACCGCACAGACGTGGTGTCGCCTGGTTGTGAGCTGAAGGGCCTACGCACTTGGAAGGACATTTGTTTGGTACGAAACTCACTCTTTCAACATCAGGTATGTGCTTCCCTTGACCACAGCCAAGCTATAGTTTTTTTTAATGAAAATGCAAGCATCGGTCCCTACTTCTACTTACCAATTGAAATCATTTAATATTCTGTCATCGGGGATTTCGTGTGCTTTGTTTCTTCAATCTTTTGTTTTCTAAAATTAGCATAAAGGAATGCAAGAATCACGTAGTTAAATTAAACAAAGAATTTATTGTTATCAATACGTAAAAGTTCATTGTAATAGATATCAGAACAGTCTTAGAAAGTTATGATAGAAATTCAGCAGTGTTATCGTTTGAGCTTAATTTAGTCTAATAATAGATGTTTGGGAATTGGCTGGTATCTTTGGTTGAATGTACTGAGTAAATTCAATACATACCTTTATTTACTCGTCTTTTGTGGGTGCCAAATAATCAAATTCTGAGACTTTTAGCCACGTGACGCGATCTGCGCCGCGCTCACTAAGAAATCTGTTGAAATTCCACGTGCTCTTATTTCATTGACCTTACTTAAATTTTCTTTCTCGGTCTTTGTCTCTTTGTTATAAATTGACTATCACGACGTAGTTTTACCTGAAGATTAGTCATCCTTTGTTTACATTAATTATGATGTTACCGCGTTGGAGCATGAGAGGGGCGTTTATTTTGGCGAGGGTGTATGAGTGCGTGGCCCGTGCGGCGATAATTCGTATCGGTGTGGTGTCGGGCTGTCGGCGGGGCGCGTGGCTCGCCGCGGAGGTCAGCGCCCCGGCCCAGGACTAATTCGGGGGAGATCGACGCCTCGTTCCGTCGCGTCACGGCTTTGTCTACGTCCGTCGCATCGCCTCCACCGCACCGGCCATTCGTGCACACATGGCTTTGTTTGTGTACGCGAACGTCTCGCGCGACCTTTTGCCATTATCATAAAACTTCTTGTCATTGACAAGTGCGCAAAAAGCTTTAGGTAAATAACGCCTTAACAGGTTATCTTCAGCGACTCCAATATATATATTGGTACCTCAGTTCGAGAACGACGTTCATTAATCTCTGAAATACCAGGTTAACGGCCGTCAGTATACAAATATTGATCTTTATTGGTGATTTCACTTTTATCTAGGGGCTCTTTGTACTTTTCATTTTTATAATGCCGCATTCGTGGAAGATTGTGTGAAGCCTGATATAAATTGGTCTTAGTCTTGTAGTCTTGGACGTCTACCTGTATACAGCATTGTTAAACTTATTTGTGTTCTAATAACCTAGTGTTCATTTTCAGACTTAGACTGCCAACAAATAAACAATGGCAGATCACCTTTTGAATCTAGCTGATGTGTATGTCTACGTGAAACGAATTAATAATCATGAGGTTTTATGAATTGTTCGAGCGTATAAACATGTTGGGAAAATCCTTGCGCGACGCGGGCTATTACAGTTATTTGTTAATTAATGTGCCTGGGATGGAAACCGATAGTCGTTTAGTAGACCCTGAAACAGGTTATCTTTAGATAATAATAAATAAAAAAGGTTTTTATTCACGTAGACTTCAAAAAAGCGCTTGTTAATAGTCGGAACATATAATATAATTATTTCTAGGTACATATAGATATTTAGGTACACGCATTGTAGGAAATAATTTACAATAAGATTTATTTTACAACAGCAACGATATTTAACTAAATATTAATATTTTACACGAATATTACTGTAGAGAAACCAACTCATAATAAAAATAATACGTTTAGTTCTGTTGGATGCTTTAGATGCTCTCGAATTAAATCCAATTTGAATCTTAATTACTTTTTGCCTGAGAGTCTGTTCACATGGACTACAATGAAAATATTTTTTTTTAATACGAATTTACGATAAATACGTCATTAAATAAATTTTCTCGGTACTGTGGGTTTGAATATTGAGTGAGGTGACTTTTCTCTTTATAATGTTTATATTCACCTTATTAAAAACAACATTGTGATACCTACCTACATTTTACAACGATGATATTTAATTGTCCGTATAGAGTTGAATATGAATTATTCGTGTTTGTGTTTCTGTCAAGAGAACTCCAAACAGTTAATGCACTGTTCGCTTTCAAAAATGGTGTCTGGATAATAGAATAACTAACTTATAACTTGACTGAGCTCAATAATTTATATTGTTTCAATTTCAGTTTATTTGCTCAATACCATGTCTTAAAATAGATGTTACCAGTCAATGGTAAAAGTTACACATGATACCCTGTTGTGTAAACAGGGTATCATGAGTAATTTCAATGAGAGTAGGCATTTTTAAAAAGTATTATATGTTACATCATATCATTTACAATGATTGTTAAATTTAGAATTAATTGATGAATTTAATTATAATAATCAAAGTTCCCATTAGGTATATGTCAATTTTGCATTGCATCAACATTGCATCACTTTTAGGTTTTAGATGAATAATGAGATAAAAAAACTTCAAAGTAAGAGGCCATCTCATAGATTTTAGGGCACCAATAAATTACGCGCTTCTTGGAATGCTCCTTTTAATTATAAATGTAGCTTTAAGGTTATAGTTTTGCGCAGCTAAGAGCGTGGCAACAAATAAACACGTCACTGTAATCAAAATACAGAAATCGCAATTGATTTTGGGAAAGTGATGAATCACTGTTTCTCAATAGTCCACACGCATCCGTGACTCACTTAACCAACTGGGTAAGTCCCGATCATACCTTTCCTGAAGAATAGTCGTATAGAGTCGGCTCAAGACTTTGCAAGGTGCGACGGAATGGTGCAGGGAGCGACAGACGCTAGGCGCATAAGATTAAATGAGTCGTATGTCGTGTCGAGATTGGTGATGGTTTGTTCCATGTGTGTTACTACGAGTGGGTTGTTTTTGTATTGTTGAGTGCGTGCGCGGTGCGCGTGTAGAATGGAATGACGCGAATAGTTGCAGGCGGGTGGCGGGCTCCGCGCCGCTCCTCGCTTGCTCAGTTCTTGCCAGCACGCCAAGCGAGTCGGAGCTCGTGCTCGCGTGGCCGATACATTCGCTACATGTTACTAATAAGTTGTAATCGCTATCGGGTGCTACTATTGCACCTTATCTTGCTAGATAATTGTGCGAATTAGTGCGCCGCGTTTCTGCAATACGATTTTATGTGTCAGTGATATAGTTTTAGTGGTTTTGAAGTGATTCGAAGCGTAGTTTGTGCGTGGCCATGGGCTCGTGTACTCACTCGAAGGTAATATAGTTAAGCGTGCTTCGTTTTTGTGTGCGTCTGTGTTTCAAGAGATATCGGCAAAAGAGGCTGTGCGCTAGCTAGACGAGGCTGTTTGAAGGCCGCCGCCCCGACCTTGGTGTCAGAAGGTCAACGTCCCCACGTGTTCAAAGCCCTCATGCAACTTTTGACAACGACTTGTTCAATTAATGTCTGTAATGAAACTGATCTATTCAATAGTAGACAATGTAACATGTACGTAACTACGTAGGTACATGTACATAGGTATTGTAATTCTTGGTTGATCAATGTCGCATCGGACCAACATAGCTCTGTTAGCTAATAATTGTGAAGGTTGGATCGTATCAATGTGTTGGAACGATTATTCTCTTTTATCATCTGATTCTGCTTTTATGTAGATATAATTGGAAGATAAATTATATTTTATATTCGTGATTTATATGGGAATATAATTTATAGTGGAGGGTGGGTATTCTTAAAAATTCTTTGTTTGATTTTAGTTCTGATTGAAAATAAAAAAATATTACATAAGTTATTTATTATTCATGGTAAAGCCAAAGTTTTGTGTGACGTAGAGGATAAAGTGCGCACAATAAGTTTCTGAGATTTACCTAAGCCAAGTACACAACACATGACTCAGCTGATTGGCGCTTTTGTCGACAGCACTTGGTTCAACAGCTATAATAAGTATAAATATTTAAACGGAATAATCATTATTTCACATACACGATTAAATTTGAATATACTGAATTTAGAAATAATAGTGAATAGACAGAATACTACGTTTTATGCTTAATAGGGAAGATAGTACGGTAATGAGTACTGAACCTCTTCTAAAATCAATAAACTTCATATAAATACGTCATACCGCAAATTCTTAAAGGTTACATCCGCTTAGCCTCTGTAGATTTTTTATGCAGCCTTAAGTGTACAATAAATATTGTGCTCGGTGGGATGTGTGAGGTCGATTTCCAAATTCGTGAGAGATCCATCTGTAATTAAAGTTCGTTTGAGTTAGTCACGTCACGCTTCTACAGCGGTGTTATCATCGGCTTGTTGTTGCGCATAATGCTCATGCATTGTTAGTACTTGTTTAGACGAATATATCTTGGAAATACACAAATTAATTATAATTACTGGCAAATTTATAGAATAAATATAATATGTCTTTTGTGATTTATAATACGGATTAGATATTTAAATAATATTGAAATGCACGCGCATTTTAAATAAATAAATAAATAAAAAAGGTTTTTATTCACCTAGACTTTTTATTAAAAAAAATAAAAAAAAAAGCGCTTGTAAATAGTCAGAACATGTTTGTAGTAATATAGTTGTATACCTAAATATCTATGTTAGGTACACGGATTGTATGAAAACATTTAAATCTTAATTGCATCTCAATTGACACTGATGGTAGAGAAATAGTGATGAGTGAGAACATAAAACTGGTACACATACGAAATAAAGTATTTTGTATTTGTACTAGTCAACTTTTAAGTTGACCAGTACAAATACAAAATACTTTTCACAGCTGACTGCTTGGTAGCGCTAATTTGGTTATGCCTACCGAGTTACCTGTGTCTGACCATTGTACCTGGAACATGAAAGGTACAGTTTTGGCCTGGCTACATCTATTTCATGGCGAATCCTCAACCGATTTAGAGAAACTTCAGTTGTAAAATGATGACGTAGGAAGTGTAGTAATAAATTTACTACGTCATTATGTCACTATTGATGTCATTATGATTTGATTGATATGTTTAATTATAGCGATAGTAATGCTCTGACCGTAATGAACACGCATGAAGTGCTAAATTCTAATCTTCATCGCATACGATGGCTACCTGTGTGGTGATTACAATTATTATTTAGTGTCCAAGCAGACATCTGTACACATAAGCAGATAGTAGCAAAGTGTGTAGCGAGCATTGTGTTTCAAACAATGAGTGAGCGCGTCCATTGTGTTGAATCGGCGCGGACGAAAGAGAGAGCGATATACATACAATGACATGAGAGTGGAACTGGCGTTGTCACAGCTGCGCTGCGTGTGCGCGATCAGCTGACGCCGCGGCGGCCATCTTGCCGTGCGTGCTACCCTTCTGCCGCGTCATTGTGCTGTTGATGACGCAAAGTTCTTCCTATAAATGCAAATGTCATTGTCCTTCCTGTCCCGACTGTAACTATTTACATTGTCAGTCACCTATTGATTGTTTAACAGACCAGTTTCCATGATGAATATGCCGTGCACCGACAAGCTTCTTTGTTGTGTAACCATGCGGAAGACGTTGCAAGACCCTGACTAGTCTATTTTTGGTCAGAAACGTTTCCGCTAAGACAGGCATACACGCATATTCTGCTTGTTCACTGACAGATGTTACTTTATTGCCGTTCTAAAGTTTTGCAGAGAACTTGTGCCAGGAAAATAATCATGACCTAGATTTACACGTCATCGTGTAGTTTCCGTATTTTTGTGTAGATCGTTGTTTGTGTTTGATAACATTTATTTAGTTTTATTTTGAAACGAAAATATTTATAACAACAAATCTCGAGCCAAAAAATGTAGTCGTACCCATTTCGGCAGCGGTTCGGTTCTGGAAATATGAAGTTGTAGCATTCATAATATTTCTTAGGCCAGATATAGGTAATACCTTTATCAAATAACCCATTCACGTGTTGCAAGTAACTGGGGGTTTGATTTGTTACTATAGTGATACTACAATAACAAAGTAGGGTTTTCGTTGAATTTTTCTTTGCGCCGCCGCACGATTTTTGTGCCTTATACCGTTACTGTTACCGTTGATCGAGTGGTCAGACCTGTATCTTGTCTCAACCAGACGTCAATTCGAGCACTGTACCTATGTATAGAACTGAGGAGCTTTCATGCGAGATATGGGGCTCGTATCGGTCGACCAACATACATATTTTCTTTGTGGGAGGTAGCCTGAATATCGGTATGCATTTAAATGTATCTTAATTTATAGATACCACTAATAGCAACAGCTGTTCGAAATAATCTTCCGTTTGGAATACATTGAAGTGACAGATCTCGAGCTTTTATTGCATGGCCCAAAACATAATTTCAATTTATGAAAATCTTGAACTCGTTAGTTTCAGTCTCGTCTCCTGTCCCATTTTAGTAGTTCCCGTTACAAGGTGATGACCTGGCGCTTGAAGAATCGTTTAAAATTCATGAAACATTGTAAAATTGCTGATGTTATGACCACAAATTTAAATATTTTTATTACATAAACATGAAATAGATCTTATTGAAAACAATCTACGAAAGAATCTTGGATGAGATGTACCATTCATTATTACTAGGTATTAACTCGATGAGATGTACATAGCTCCAGTATGGGGGGGGGGGGGGTACCTTCTTATTTTATATGTAGCAATACATAATTGTTTACTTATATCTAACTGATTGTATCTAAAGCAAATTTAATATTATTTTAATCCATGGTATTTTGCATATAATAGGTAATAGGAATGAGAAATACGTAATTTCATCTTCTCACTAGGCTCCAAGGTAAATTACGCCAATGGACACACAGTGAGCTGTGTAAAAACTCAAGGTTTATGTACTGAGTTCGTGGGTGGTAATTTAACGGTTGATAGACTTGTGTTAGCAAGTATGTCTCGATAGGGGTGGCATAGACACATGTGGAAGAGCGGGTGCATTGGTATCCCACGTCATGTGGCGATGTGGTGTGTGTGAGGCCATCGCGACGGTGCACCGCAAAGCGGGTCGCGCTCGAATTGCGTAGCGAACACTCGGCAACTGGGTCACCGGGGCACGGCTCATGCACGGCCCGACCGACGCTGTCGTCGCGACGTATCTCGACTCGACGCGATGACACACAGCGCTTTGTAGCTATGAATGTCTTATAACTTATCTAGCTTGGCCCTGTTTCGAGGATACGGAGTTACTACGCACTGCCCATTGCTCTTCGTTGTTTGAAACATTGAATATTATTTGGTTTAAAGTTTTTTTTTACTTTCACAATAACTAGAATTTTGGCGTGCTAACTCCGTTCAAAACACTTTGTAAGCTCAAGCATTTTGGCATCTGGGCAAACATTGCTTTTCTGTATAACGTCACGTTTGCGTCTTTCGTCTGTCTATCGAATAGGTTGATAGTCGCCTTGGCATACTTATTTCGTATCAATATCACTTTTAAGTTTTTACGAGTCATAATTGTTGCATGAAATCCGCCCCTAATTTACTACCTAATTAAAGTATGGAATGTATGATGACAGCCACATGTTTAGGGTTCCGTGCCAGAAGGGTGGCAACAGAACCGTACTGGGTCTACGCTGCGCTGTCCGCCCGTCCGTCTGTCCGCGGGCTTAATCTCATGGACTGTTATAGGGAGACAGTTTCTCAGTGTGAAATTCGAATGCCGCTATAACAATAATTATCTAATGAAAATAAAGTAATCTTAAAATAATACATTACTCGAGTCCCTCAATGGTTTCGTACCATCCCTCCGATTCGCAATATGTCGGTTACTTACATGCTCCAAAAAGAAATATTATTCTTATTTTATTAATGTTATTTTCGTTTTATGTGGAGTACCGAGTAAGGCTGTTAATGATTTTTGTTTCTCCTACTTAATCTGCACGCTCGGCCCTCTTTATGGCAGGCCGTCACAGTAGTCTATGTAATTATCCTAATGGGCATTCATCCTTCAGTTTTTGAGGCCTATAAGTTGGACCAATTAAAACGAATCAAGATGTTGGTTAAAATTAGTTTTATCTGAATGCTGATTGTAAAACAAGACAAGTTCAACGGAGTGAGCGCATACCTTTGAATAAGTTTCTCAAATGCGTAGTTACGTGCTGGCGTCAGCGACTTTTCGTCACGTACGCTTGGTACTTACAGTCCGAAGTTCACACCGATAAAAATGTATCGTAGAGAGTAGTATAAATTGTACACTATATGTGATGTGCCGCGTGGTACGTTAATAAATAGTAATAAATGCGCGGGCGCCGCCGCTTTGCACCCCTGCGTGCAGTCCGGTCGATGACTCCCCAAGTCCCCGGGCTCGTGCTAATGACCTCCACGCCAACACTCTCCACTCTTAACTGTATTAATGCCAATTATTGTTGTTTTAATAGTTTACACTCGATAGGTACCATGACTGACCTGTCGGATAAACTAATAAGCGACATGTTTAACTTAGATGACTCAGTTATTCTATGTTAGTTTTACCTACTTAGCGACAAGCGGCGCAGTTGGTATATATATATATTATATATATATATTCATGTCATTAGTCATGGGTAATTAGAAATGTATTGGCATATCCTGAGATGTAATTTAATAGGTATATTTTGCATTTCACGCTTGAAAAACGTAAATAATTTATAAATGATTTGTTCGATTACCATCGAGGTTGGTGCAAGAGGTTACCGCAATATCGATTTATTTTTTAGTCGATACTGTTGACAAGAGATATGCAAGTGTTGTTTAGCGACCTTGGTTGAGGCGCGGGGCAGCGGGTGATCCGTTTCGCGGGCGCGTTCCACTTTAGCGTTAGCTCTCTCTTGTTACGCAAACCTGTCGTTATGCATATTATGCTTGCGTCTACCAAATCATATACTACGTCTAATACCACTTTCTATGACGATAATCATGCCATGGTACTGATACGCTGGTCTCGATGGCTCCGCTTAGTTCTCCTCGATGATATGGATGTATGTTGTATGAAAGGATTGTTTTATTAAGAATAAGTAAGGATATAATGTTAATATGATGTTCTGTGTTGTTCCAGGGCCCGCTGCGATCCTGACATAGAAGTAATATTCGCAACTCGTCGGCAAGGACAGCCACTACCCCCGGAAGCAAGCCAGAAGTCGTTAAGTCTAAATTGAAACGTTGTTAAGTGCAACTCACTTGCCGGTATTATAGAAACATTGTGTTACGACAAACAAGTGCAATATACTATTAGTGCAATCGTACTTTGACTACAAACTCGAGTGAAGTGACTTATTGAATTAACAAAGTGAAATTTTATTGTGGAACAATGGAGCGTGAATCAAATCCAATGGAAACGTTATGCCGCTCGGGGTGCGGATTCTACGGAAACCCCTCAACAGACGGACTCTGCTCAGTATGCTTTAAGGTAAATACCTCCTACACGTTTTACATAACTAGATACTTATCTCTTGGATGCCCACTCGATTATATATCACAATAATCTGCTTAAAACTAATCACGTAATTATGTTGAAGTTGTGTGAAAGCTTTTTGTTATACTTGTGACATCTATACGGGGATTGGGATTGATAAATAAACGACCTACCTGAGGTGACATCAGAGGCGTGGGTTCAAATATTTGGTAAGATATGTCGATTGTTTAAAATAATGTACGTATAGAAGTTAATAAATATAAGCCTAGAAAGACAGGTCGGGTTCTTCTTCTTAGCATGTCCATGGCAATCTAAATTAAGTCAGCCCAGAATTCAGCAACGAGTTGAGCGTTGTCAGTAGCGTCCATTAGTTCTTGTAACGTGCAGGCATTAAGGCACGCAGGACATGTTAACAAGTGTGCCATAGTTTTAGGTACAGAACCACACTTGCACTCTAGGTTGGAAATGTTACAAAAATCCCCACCTGAGCAGGTTTTCCTTGCTTCGACCAACTTGAGTCCGGAGTCTGTTCAGAGACTTCCAGGTTGGCCACGGTAACTTGTGTCCAGGCGGAAGGTTTTCAGCGGGAGGTACGAATGGGATGGGTTTTTTTATATAATGACAAGGCAGACGACTAAGTGGGTCACCTGATGGTAAGTTAGCAACGCCGCACATGGATACTCTCAACACCAGCGGAGCCGTAAGTGCGTTGCCGGCCTTTAAGAAAGGAATAGGCTTATTGAAGGTTGCCATGGAATACCGGATCGGAAATACCTCTGCAGGTAATTGATTCCACAGTAGTGCGCGGTAAAAAGTTTCTTGTAAAATGCTCGGTGGTAGACGGCCATTTATCCAGGTGATAATGATGAAATTTCCACTTTTGGCGAGAGGGTCTATGGCGGCAGATATGAGCTCGAACAGTTCCTCTGAACTCTCACCGTGATAATTGCGATAAAGGACACATTGTGACACTTATGTCTTTCCGCAGGGCAAGAAGACCAAGCCAAACAGTGAGACCCCTGTCATCAACGAAAACGTTGTTTGTTGAGTATATAAAATTAAAAAAATACTCTTCGATAAACATCAAGTAAAGATGTGTGTAATAGTGTTTAACCTCTAATAGCACTTTTACATACAGACAGCAGCTTAAAATCCCAACGGTGGTGTAATTTTCATTATTAAACTCACTAAGCTGTCTAGAGTTCTAGACTGTTCGTTTGATTGATGAATGACATAGTTACTCGAAAATAAACCACACGACCTTGCATTATCTAATTGTCCAAAACAATGTAGCAACATGGTAGTAGGAACACAAAACGTGCTAAATGCATGATTTTCATGCAATGCCGTACACGTCGGGCGAGGCGAGTCGAACCATTTATGTACCGCGATCATAACCATTCGCCGTATTCTGAGAGATCTTTCTTCGTCGAAGACTGGTCAGCTAGTTGATAGGTTGACGATACGGCTACTTGGTACAATGTTTCAATATAATGTTTGCACGTTACAGGAGGCTCTAAAGAAGAAGCAGCAGCCACCGGCGACGTCGCCGTCGCCCGTATCGACGCCATTCGTGGCGGCGCCGTCCACGCCGCTGGAGGCCGCCGCGCCCACCGTGCCCAGCCTCGTCGCGCAGCCACAGGCGCACACAGATGTGAGGCCGTACTTTTATTTGCACACTGCACGCCCACTTTTGCTCAACTTCACGCTACGCCCATTTCATTCAACGTTAACTTTCGATAAAACGTGTTTGTTTCACTGAGAACAGTCTAGAATGGCTTTTAATAGTCATTTCACTTACTTGTTTTGTGTTTTTGTTCGCAACTAAATAACATTATGACTCATTCTGATAGCACAAATAATTCGCGTAAACATATTTATAAAAACTCTAACCTATTTTACTTTATTATGTTTTATCGTTTTATATATTAAAGGCATAATCCTAAGGGTGCTTACGGTATTGATATAACGCGTAGTGATAATGATGAACCTAATTACGCTAATCGCATTTCTATGAAAGGATTTTGTATACCATTTACTAAGTACATTAACATGTCATATTTTGTCTGAGGTCTCTGTTATGTATAAATCTATTCGACGAATGACATATCCTGGTTTTATTAGTATTGTAATTCTGACACACATTCAGGTAAAATAAAACTAATGAAGTCGTTAGTAATATCATTTACCACGATATATCACGATATGTTAATGGCAATAACATGAGTACCTACTTATGGGTGAGTTTTCTGCCCAATGACATCAGGTAAGACGCAGTAAATAAAATTGTGATATCAGTACATTGTATTGTTGAAATCTAGATAGTGTCGTGTATTTTGAAATCGCGTGACGTGTTCTATCAGTATTTGAGTTTTGTTGGCTGATAAAGCGACATGAGTAAGAAATAAGTAGATACTTGCAATTAGCATCTTTACGTGTACAATATTTTATTTGTATATATGATTGACTCATTATTTAATTTCTGGGGATATAAAATATAACCCGCGAAATTAAGTCTTAAGAATTCGTTTCATAAACTTTAATATTGCTCGTTTCAAAATATAGGATAAATTTTAAGTCGATAAATATGTTTTTAAGTTCGAGGATAATTTATATTTCATTTTCATTATCACAAAGTTCCATGATGAACCATATGTGTTTACCAGTGCCAACTAAGAAATGTTACCACGAAATTGTTAATTATTTATAGTTATTTTGATAGCAGCATCAAAAAAAAAATCAGCGGATTCAGCACTTTATTACGTAATATTCGATTCGTCTGTACTGCACTACTGATTCATTAGGTTATCTGAATAGAAGTCAGTCAATCTATCATAAAATAATACTATGGGGACACTTTATGTCGATGAACACATCGTTTGCGAAATGGTTAACGTCCAATGATTTTAATAATATAAACTAACAAAGAAAATATTTCGGCGCTCACGCATACACCGATATAAATTAGTTTTGGCAACTATCATTTATATTCATCGTTATAGTTGCGAATGTGGGTCAATGATGTAGCCCCTAAACATATCTATGTGGTTTGAAAATAAAATTCACATACAAACTCTTCAGTGTCAAGCTACAGGCAGCCCATATACTTTTTTTTTTAAATAAATGTAACCTTTATGTCACGTTGACATTACATTTACAGCAAAGAAAACCAAAAAAATATCGCTTTGTCCTACATATACACGGTAAATTTAATATATATATATAAATATTTTTATTCAAGAGTGTTGTTGCGTAGTGTTAATTCTTTTTTTATTATTTTATTCCCGCAAGTCATTGACTTGCGTCGAGGGGCACCTTTATATCGCAACTGGTGAAGTGTTTACTGCTCCGAATGACTTTACGCTGGGATTAAAATATTTACTTACATATTTGTTTGAAACTCGGGTCATTGGCATCGCGAAATATAACTGCGTAAAATATAAACTGCGAAATATAAAGAGTGACGTGAAACCCTGACTGAAGACTATGCCTATTTGGAGTCACAATGTCCAACCAGATGTATCCAAAAAACCTGAATGATGGAAAATGACCCTAACAAAAAAGAGTCGAAAGGAAAGAGGCTGTTCAAGAAAGCAATACGTCGCAATAGTAAAGCAAGCAATAATAGTCAAAATTCTGCTCTAGAGCAAAGTTTAAGTGTGACACGTTCGAAGAGCTTTGAGAATAAACAACGGGGTATCGAGATTAACGACAGTACGCCATTACCTAAGCCCGACGGTACTACAGAGACTGTTGAACATACCGTTCAGAAAACAAAAGTAGGAAGTAAAAGTCAGCCAGCTGCTATTCAGGAGCCACCCATTGACTCATCCTCTGCATACACACAAGACGCCCCCAACAATGTTAATGAGGAAACCTCTGGTTTTAAAAAGGATCCTATCCGCTCGTCGCCCAAGATTCAGATAAACGATCAGCGGCCAGCAGAAAGTAGCAGAAAGAACCTTAAGAGGGTCAGTTGTAGTGACCTCTTTATCCTCGATAAATTACAATAGTAATTAAGTATATGAAGTGCATTTAGTTTATCGGTCATGTTGTTTGTGGACTGCAGGTACTCGATGCGTGTAGTCATTCGTACAATATTAAGCAAATAACTTTATTGATACGAAAATAGAATTGTTGTTATTCTGCAAAGTCGACGGTTTCCATATTAAATCCTTCTTAATATTGTCTTATTTTCACTGTAGGATAACTGGGTCTATACTAAATGGGAGGTGTCGGGTTCGATACCCACATCGGGAGAATCTTTAATAGCTACGCGGCAGGTGTGGAAAAATATTAAAGAGTTGTCTGCCTTATACTGGCTCATCGTCAGTTCACGGTTTATATAAGGTATGTTTAGAAGAGTTAGGAAGGGTGTGGGACCACCCTTCATTGGTCGGAAATCATGTTAAGCAGTTTGATTCAATTGACATTGATATGTTAAATTGAATTAATAATTTTACTGCGCCTACCATAATCCTGCAACCCCCAAACGTAGATAATGTATGTGGCATCAAGTCCGTCTATGTACTTTACTTTTGTGCTGAAGTCTTTGGTAAATATCACGAGAACATTGATAACATTACTATTTCGAATAGACACGTTTGATAAGCATGGGTACAAAGTTCAAACTTTTGTAGTATATCTTCGTCTAGTCTGAAGTCGGGCTTGTCAAATTTCTAATTTGAGTTCGAAAAAAGTGTTTCTAGTCTACTCTTAACAGAATTGAAAAGAAAGGCAAGGAAGATAGACGGACTATTGGGCATTTTAATGAAATTTATATGCTGTTTATATTAATTTCAGAAATTTGAAGAGGAAAGTGAAGCGGGGACGAGTGGCGCTAGTCCCGGCACGTCAGACACTGACGCGGACGACAAAGACCCCAGCAAGGACAAAAAGAAAAAGAATAGATGCGCTGTTTGCCGCAAGAAGGTTGGACTCACAGGTAAATACACCCTTTTTTATCGGTAAACCTACAAAAAAATATCTACCTTGTATTATACAAAATGAAAGACTGATACTGGAACGATTTTGTACAATACTCGTCTACGTTTTTTTGCGTCTAAAGCGGCAGGTTTTGAGTCACTGAAGGAAAAAGTTAGATGGTAAATTGGTATTCTGCAATGTAATTTAAAGTTGGCGTGTTTTATCTATTTTTTTCGGTTAAGGAAAATGTTAGCCTATGCTCTTGTAGCACAGATTGTGAATGATACTTTCCAATGTTCTTTATTGTACGTACACAAAACGGTTCAGTATCACAACACTGTAGGAATGGACCTGTATCACTTTGGCTTTTTTGTTATCATAGAACTAATGCCCGCTGCTGGGCGAGGGATTTCTATTCAGGGTTAGTTAGATGTACTGATATGCTGCGTGGTGACGCCATAGAATATCATCACCCCTGCTCATCCCGTAGGCGGAGTAGAAATCGTCCCGAGGAATACCAGCCAGAGAACGGGCAGCACCGTTTTTCTGTGAACTACGACTATCAAACTACGATCGCCAACAATATGCAAGGCATATCCCCCCATTCTTTGGGGAGGCTTTTATCCAGCAGTGGACGTACTTTGGCTGACATGATGTACCGATATACTATACAGTAACCATCATTATTTCAACTAACTCTTTACAATATTACGATGACACGAAATTAAGTTTATTTCTTCTGTATCGAAATTTCATGCTATTATGTTTCCCTCTTTGGTGGTAATAGAACATCCTACTAAATATTATAAATGCGAATTTTTGTGAGTATGGATGGATGATGGATGTTTGTTACTCATTCACGCAAAACCTACCCAACGGATTTTGATGAAACTTTGTAGTAATGTAGCTTATACATCCGAATAACACATAGGCTATAATTTATAAATTTTAACGCGAGTATAACCGCGGGGCAAGGCTGTTATTACATATACCACAAATCAAGTTATATGACACAAGATATATGGTGATTAAAAAACATTGGTTCACTTTGATTTATATATATTTTTTTTTGTTTCTATATATATCATTAATAATAACGGCTATTTGCATACATAAAAAGCTAATGGGTATTTTCGCCAAATGTTGCCCCCGGATAAAAGTGGTTGTCCACTACCTTCAATAAAGCAATGCTATCTATTTTTGAGCATTAAACACGGTTGCTTATTTTTTGTGATTAGAAAATATGTTTTTTAATATAACTGGATTATAAAACCTAGATTTACCTTAACTTAATTAAGCGAAACCTTCATTTTAGAGTTACAAACCATGCAATTTTGCTATGTCCTATGTTGTTCCAACCAACTTTGAACGCTTTAAAATTGACAATATATGAAATATTCGACATAAATTAAAGATGATTAAATACAAATATATTGTCTTTTGCCTAAAAGTAGCATTGCTAAGCAGATATATTTAAGAAAAATGTTAAAAAAAAATAATTAAAACTGTACATGAATTTCGCATATAGTGGAAAATCCTACATAGTCACGACAATAAAAAGACAGTTTGAACTTATGTTTTTATTAAAATCTACTAGAACGTAATATTTTTTTAGCCCTGGTCACATTATTCACCCATTAAAACCGCAATCTTGTTGATATTATTTCTTTTGGCGTTGGAACTCGTGACGACAGGTTCGTCTGATAGTAGGAATGAAAAAAATGATTCCACGATAGTTTCGGCTTTTCTGCGTAAATATCATTTCTTTTTGTTGTATTAATGCTACATTTTAATACTTTTTTAATTGGCTTTGTGTGAATAACTAATTGATTAAGAATAAATCGGTAAAAATAATTAAAATCAGAATAATATTGCATCAGACAGCTAGCGTCACGTCCATATCGTTACGTTACTTATAGGCGGAACAATAATTGTGACGATATGGAAATATAAAGCTTTGTTTACATCGTAGTTTAACTGACAGCGCAAAATAAGGTTATGTCTTCAGTACTTTAAAACGAATGGTATGGTTGTGATCATGACATTACCTTGGTTTAATATTTTTATATATAAAATCACGCCTGTATCCCCCTAGGTATTGGCAGAAGTTTATAATATCCATATTTCGCCAGATGTGTTTATAAGTCCCACGTAATGGGTGGCGAGCCCATTGCCGTCTCCCTGTCACAATCCCGACTCCGTGCTGATACTAAGAATATCCTAACAGAAAAACTCAATACCACTTTGCCTTATCCGGGAATCGAACCCACGTTTGAACACGCTACGGCTAGTCCAACGAGGCAGTTTTATACAATGTGTGTGTACAGAAAAACGAATAAGGATATGTGTGTGTGTCAGGGTGAATGCGTGTGTGTTTATTTGTTGTAAAAGCTATCAAAATGGGTAACACTTTGGGCTAGGATTCGGCCACTTTACTCACTCACAGACATGTCCATGAATTTGTTATCTAATTGAACATTTAGCAGCACGTTTTAACATTTATGGGTAAATAATATAACATAATCAGTTTATTTGTATTAAACTTGGTAATAATATTGCTGAGTCTAATTCTACTTTTAAGCCGTAAACATTTTGCAAGTATTAGTTTAAGCTTATCTGTGATTATTATCATAATAATAGTTCCTGTTAACTAACAGGAAATATGTAGGTGCTCCTAATAATATTTTAGTACCTAATGTAGACTCTGCTTTACATTTCCGTTAAGTCACAATGTGTTCCTACATAGTAACTGTCCTAGTTTTCTGAACCAAATATTAATTTTATTTCCTTTTAATTTAATATAAAAGAACTTTAAATTTGTAGTCCTAATAAGGTATTGAAATTTAAGTCTCATTATAAAAAATATATATATGATATATTATGAAAGAATGATTTATTTAAGAAAAGAAATGCTAATAGATTGCCAAAATTGTGACGATTCAGAGATAAAACTAGTGATTGTTCGTATTCTACGTGGATACATAATTAAGAAGATTTATTTTTTGTTGCTTTTGTTCTGTATTTACAATTATAACACAAAAATATTCGCTTAAATTACATAGTTTTATTATAAAATTTCTTTAAATCTAGTGACGATGTGGAATGGGTGGCCTTACTCTGTCACGAAAAAAGCTATTTTTTTCGTGATATCATGCAGAGAAGTACGATTAAAATAAATATTCTAACACTTTAATAATCTTATGATGTATATTACTACTTTATAATACATTTTTTTTTCAAAGTTAATAAAATTCCACTTTCGTCACGTCGGCAATGTTTGGCGAAAATACCCTAAGTTAGATTGGTATAGTATGGCATAGTCTATACATTTACGTAGTGAGGGTGGGGATATTCGATTCTAACAGAAATGTTTATTGTTGTAATGGCTAGAGACTCTGGACTTGTAACTTATTTATATATATGTGGACAGGCAAGTTACAGAAAACGAAATATATTAACGAAAGTTCGCTCCCGTTTAATACGTAGCGTTCTAATTGGCGAAACATATCACGTCATCGAGACAATAACCAATCACAATGTTACATTCCTGTGAATAGCTCCATAGATAATCCACATAAAATATGATGCTCGAGCATCAGAGCCCCTCTCACTAGTCTGCTGTACCATATGAATTGCTGTAGTAAAAGCGTTTCACCCTCAGTGTCTGACGAGTGACCCTTTACCTTAACATTGACCTCGTATCTTACATAAACCAGATAAGACGCTTGAACATCAAGACACATCCCACTAATCAGCTGAACCTTATGAAGTGCTGTAGTAACACGTGTATTAACTTAAGTGTCTGACGTGCTACTCTTTACCTTAATATGGACCTCGTTTTGTCTTACATAATCCAGATAATATGATGCTCGAACATCATGACACATCGCACTAGTCAGCTATCCCTTACGAAGTGCTGTAGTGACAAACTTGTTAACATAAGTGTTTGACGAGGGACCCTTTACCTTAATATTGACCTCACTCTGTCTTTCATAATCCAGGTGTAATGGCCGGACATTCAGAACACCTCCCACTAGTCAGCTATACCTTATGAAGTGTTTTAGTACCAAGCGTTTCACACTGAGTGTCTGATGAGCGACCCTTTACCTTAATATTGACCTTGCTCTATCTTAAATAATCCACATATGATGCTCGAACATCGGGACACCTTCCACTAGTCACCTGTTCCTAATGAAGTGCTGCAGTAACAAGGGTATTTACCTAAGAGTCTGACGAGAAACCCTGCATCATGTTTCTTCATGGAAATGATCCTTTATCCAACTCTTCTATCCATAAATACATTATGTGGTACAGACGCCAGCACATCCAGTTAGCCCAATCTGTCAAATTTCTTTTAGATTTTCAACTTTATCACAAAGCATAAGTTCACTTTCAATTGCGGAAACTTAACAGATGGGGGTAGCTTGATGTGCTGGCGTCTGTACTTCGTCGTTACATTAGAGGTTCTTGTAGTATATTTACTGAAGGTATTGTAACGATTTCCGATTATTTAGTCTCATTCGACTTAAGGATGTTATTAGAGGTTGCTAACGTCGGTAATTAATATCATCATCATCAATCGATGTTAATTATTATTTAGTAACTTGGTTTGATTTAATCAATAATTGTTTTCACCTGATTTATTATGCAAATTATTTTGCTATTAAATTTCAAGATCTTATAGTTAAAACGTAGTACTTACAGCCTTACACCTTGTGATCTCCTACTGATATAAAGTCAAGGTTATCTGCATAGAAATATTTATTTTAGAAAATAAATTAAATATAATAATAATAAAATCTTTATTGTCTCTAATTAATAACAAATTATACAAAATTGAGACATTCCCAGTAAGTAATGTACAATACTTATGTAGGGGATGTGTATCTTCATGTATACCTTCGTTATATTCGGGGCATCTAAGTGTGAAGACTAAAATATTTCCAAAACTGAAAATAATTTTACAGGATTGCTAGTATACTGATACTCTACTCAGTAATCTTGATAATTTACCGTCTTACTAATAAACACATTGATATAATAATTAGATTGAAAGACGTTTTGGATTTGCAATTCAAATATAATTAACTTGAGATTTCCTATCTTTGGTACTCTTAAAATTATTGGTACCCGTAGACCAATAATACTATGAGTACCAAAGATAAGAAATCTCAAGTTAATTAGCGTTTAAATCTAGGGGTCTCCTTAATCGTCTGATAATATTAATTTCTTGATTGTTTTACATATATGTACATTCTTTCCTTTACGCTCCGTGTTCAGATATAGCAGTTATCAGATTTTATCATGAATTTCTTTAGGATTCTGTGCTGTGAAATGGGTTCAAATTTGTCGACCAATCTTTTTAATGAAATAATGCTAGATTGTGGATGCCATTTGGATATGAGATCCATAGTATCATATTATGATTCGATTCATTATTATTATGATGTCAAAGTAGTGGATCTGTTAATTATTTAGAGCCAATAAAAATACAGCTCATAGTGCGATTGCATCCATCAAACTAGATCCAGGTGTAAGAAATGTCGCCGTTTCAATTCATTAATATCTCGGCTTTTCAATGGCATTTTAGACTTCGGTATAATGATTTTTACATCGTTATCTTTACGGTAATTATTAAAATAGACATTTAAAAGCCTACCTATTATGTCTGTATGATTTGTTTCTAGATGCATGTCGTTTAAGTGAAACTAGATTATACTCCCGATTTTATTCGCGTAGGCTTGAGCGAAATTAGGTGACTTTTAAGCGAATCTTTATTTTCTATTTTCTACATAATAAAGTTCTATATTGCTAATCCACATTATAAAGTAGTTCTGTTTTTTTGCGTCTAAACACATCCAAGATTTGAGCCGAACTCTCAAAGAGTGTTGTTGAGAGTTCGTACGTGTACTAATACTTTGTCTCACTTATATCCATTGATTCATCTATCCAAAACTCACTTCAACTTGTTCTTGAAGTGCTGTATACTGAATACCCAAATGCTGAATTAATTTTCGGTATGTTTTGTGCAATACAGTAAAAATATTAGTATGATAATAATACAACTCAGCTCGGCAATAACGTCAAATTGCCATCTGATCCCAAGCTGGGTAGAGCCTGTACTATGGCAACCAGATAACTGATAAATATACTTAGATATTTCTAAATACAAACTGAAAATAGTTAAATTACACCTGATATTTATACTGTGTGTATAGAACAAATAATCATGCTTATCGTAAAAAGATTCGCCGTGGGTGGCGATCGAACCTACGACCTCTGGCTAAGCAGTCAGGGTCGATAACCACTAGTTAATCTAGTTAGTCCAATTCTTTAATTTAGTTTACTTACTTGGGTTCATTAACTCTTGGCAAGATCTAAATGTGTATTTTAAGATCGAAAATGTTGTTTAAAAAATATCATGTTCATAAAACCACTTAAAATAACCTTCATGCCGTATTATTTCACAACATTTGGAAGCTAATAGCGAATATATTACAGTATTGTGTGCTAAATAAGTTCTTCACACACACTAACTACGTTTACAAACGTATGCAGAGTTAGTAAATAGTAATAAATTGATATCTATTAAAATTGTCGCTAAAATAAACAGTCATAGTTGATAGCCAGCTGTTCCCACTAGTCTACTATACTATAGTGATTAGCGAGGTGAAGCACCTAGCATGTGGTTAGCCTAATGGGTTACCGCCAAAATTTTATAATTCTGAGCGTCTCCTGGCTTCAACGTGCACGTTAAGCTGTCTGTTGCGGTTGTGATCGTTAAAGGCTATATCAGTGGTCTACTAGGCCAATTTAACAACTCTGATAGTAGGGTAAACACTGTCGAATGATTACCCGGGCGCCACCTATGGCTGCTTAAATCTACATCGTACAATCTATTCTAGTGACTTAATATCGGAAAATGTGACCGGGCCGTTGATATTTTTGTCGAAAGATTTACACAAAAATAGTTTTCCTAAACATGAAACTAGATCAAAACTAGTAAATCACTTTTTGACCTCCGGATACATTTGTACACAGAATGTTATCGAAATTAGTTGCTGTTTTCTAGAAACCGAATACGTATAATATTGCTCAATTAATAGTATAGGATTATCTAAACTTCCTCGTTGGTCGACTGGCTGAATGGCTGGGCCGCATATTTAACCTTTGAGACAACTTTGCTATTTACCTATACCGCCAAGCTACAATGTGTTCTGAATATAACCCATGAAACAGCAATTATTGGAAATGCGATCATAGAAAATGTTAAAATAACAATCAGTATATAAATCAGGTGTTTTATAGATTACTCAGTTTCATGCGTAGTTTTAGCTTCTTTATTATAGTTACGTTACAATACGTATTTATGTTACGATTGGTGACCTTTAAATCTGTTTTCGGAGTTCTTTAATTTGATGTTCTCTTGCTAGATGAATGTGGCATGCGAGTTTCCCTCGTTATCTCTCCGAGCCAATATCTAAATGTAGCTTATGTTAGATTTTCTCTTTTTTAGATACCATTCTGAATGAGACCTTACCTGGGCTTACATTTACCGTCATCGACAGCATCGTCCCACACCATTGGAAACGGTCTTTATAATATGAGAAACACCGTAAATACACAGTGTATGTGCAGTCAACAAGAGACCCTAAGAGAATGAGAGCTCTGTTAAAACACCGGGACAGCCCCCAATACAAAAATTCCGAATCCCTGCGATAACGATCTAAAGCCTGGGTCAAACTACTAATAGCTTTTTTAGATCCTTTTGACTTCCATGATCTCACTTCGTAACTTAAGTGTAAACGGGGGCTTGTCAAATGTTAACTGCTAAATTGATATTTGTGAATCAAGCCTCTGACCAGATATCGTAATACCGTTTGTTGAGTGTACAGCACTATATTTAGGTGTCGCGAGCTATTGTTCAACCGTGTTGTGTTGCGCAGGGTTCGAGTGTCGCTGCGGAGGGCTGTTCTGCGCAGTGCACCGGTACAGCGACAAGCACGACTGCTCGTTCGACTACCGGGAGTTGGGCGCGCAGGAGATCCGCCGCAACAACCCCGTAGTCGTCTCGCAGAAGATACACAAGATATGAGCGAGGGCGGCCCGGCCCTCCCCGCACCGCATTACATACCTTTTATGATTTTCTCTAAATAAATGTTCGATCGAGTCTGTGTTTCTTATTTGCGCGTAGTATATTTGGAACCGGCGAGCGACGCGTTTTTCACTTTCAGTTTTATCTCGTTTCTATTTCTCGCGTCCGGCGCTTCCGTCGAGATGCTCGCGCGGTCTGACCGCACTATAGGAAACGCAGACTCGATCATACCATATTTAGATTTATTTGTGGCGAGAGTTTTACTTTTAAATTTTTATTAAAAGTTGTAGATAACGTTCGTTTCGGGTAGGAATTCAGGATTAATTTTGAATTAATAAGTAGAGTTTGAATATTGTCCGTTCACCTCCATTGTAAATATTAGATATAATTAATTATAGAAACAAATCCTATATATTGTAAAAAATTAAAACTCCCAAAAAAAGCTACATGGTTACGATTCCAACGGAGGGCGTTGCGCGCCCGACTATATCGAAGTAACAATGGTAGGCTGGAGGCGAGGAGCGGCCCGCCACGGCCACGCTCGCACCGACGCACTGACAGGACGGGGACAAGACACGAGCACCTCTCCCACTCTCAATACTGACATTACAAATCGTACAAGTTTTATTTTGGTTTGGGAAGTCGTCGCTTTCTTATTTGTCTAACATTCGGCATGAGTGACCTAGTGTGTAGCGAGATTGTGGTGTGTATTGGCTACGGAAGCGCGCGGCGGCGGCGGGAGCGGGCGCGGGCCCGTGCCGCCGTGCCGCGGCCCATGCCGCGTGCCGCCGCGCCGCGCGCAAGGCTTGCCGCCGCACGCACCCGCCCCTCGCTGCTCCGCTCTTTGTGTGAAAATTTAAAGTAAGCATATGGATAGTTATAAATATTATAAGTAGTCGACACTTTATATTATTACACGTATAAGTAGAAAAGAATTATTTAGCTTTTTTCTTTTAATCACAATATTATTCAAAATTGTAAGTTGTATTATGTAACTTGTTCATTTTAGTGGTGAAGTTGAACCAATAACTATGTATCGCTTCGGTCTTCGTCCAAGGTAGACTAACTGATCGGTTGGACTTAATTATTTAATGACTTTTGTTGTATATTTTGTTAGGTCATTGATTAATTTTGGTCTTTTAGCTTGAACATAATCAGATAAAGATGATGTTAATGAATGATTTTCCTTCTATCTTGCTGTTTTTAATTTAGTTATTCTCTTATTAAAGTCATTAAATTTTCAGGAACATATTTGTATCTTTTACTATTTACCCCTTTGAAAAAAATAAAACAATGCCTTTACTGGGATATTTATTTAATGCAAAATAGATGCATAACAAACACATGTTATATTCTATTTTTTGTCTTGTAATATTTCAAATGCAGATGTAATGGTAAGTATTAAAAATATCACAACCAGAGCGCTTAAAAATAACTTGTACTTTTACATTTAAATCCTAATGTGCTAAGTACAAAAGGTTACACAGTTCTAAGCGTTTGTCATGTTACCACACGCGGTTCCATAAAATATATCACATAGTTTAAGGTGAAGTGAGCTCTGAAGTAGACCATTTCGAATGCGCGACAACGCAATTTAACATTTGTTATCTGTAATTAGGTTAAACAATGCTGGCTTGAATTCGTAATAATAATGTCCAGAATTAATCGTGTACGTTAATTCAAGTGAGTTGGATTCAAATATCATAAAATTTAATTTACAAAATTAAAATTTTTGTATATTAAATGTAATTAAATTTTATACTAATATTCTAACGAGTTTGATGTCTTCGTGCTTTATATGGAACACATGGACATTATTTAAAAATAGATATGTGCGTTATAATTATAGGTAACATCATTTTCCATCTTTCCTTTCGCAGAATATTGGAGCTTACTTCACCTTAAATTAGAAATTCTTTGGAGCACAAACTTATGACTAGTCAACAATAATCAATATATTGTATTACACAAAATAATATAGTAGTATAGATTACACGTTGGTAATTTTTCTGATCCAGTCGCGGACACGGGCCACCCGGGAGAATACGACAATAGCTCCGTTGGTACAGTCGTGCGCGTCGTTCTCGACCCAAGAGGCGACGCCGACCACCCGGCCGGACTCGTCCACTAAACCGCTGCCACTGTCGCCCTGCCAAATTAAATTATGGATATTTATCGGGATTTGTGTTGGCACACGCATATAACGATAACAGACATGTATATAATATGGGATTGGAACTGGATTTAGTCCCAAAAATATTTGTATTTGTGTCCTGGTTGTATGTCTCTTGATAAAACAACATAATCTTGCTTGGGACGATATTATATGGGACGATAGTAGTTGGTAAATACTTATTTCACGCCGCAGATTATGGGTTCGATTCTCGCCCAGGACAGATATTTGTGTGCATGAACATGTGTGTTTGTCATGAGTCTCGAGTGTAATTATCAATTTAAGTATGTATTTACAAAAGAAAAGTAGTATATGTAGTATATTTGTTTTCTATAGATAAAACTCTGCTTAGTTTGGGATCAAATGGCTGTGTGTGAACATTTATCCAGGATATTATTATTATAAGTAATGGAATCAGGCGTTACTTTGCGGAAATTCATAACAATCAAAATCAATATGTAGTGTTAATTGTCAGTTTAATCATGCCGGGATGCAATTTGCACCTCCTCTGTCTGTCTGAATAGTCTCATTCGAGCACTCGTCGAATGCTCGAATGAGACTCATTCGAGCAATCTACGAGTTAGCAGCCCTTGAGAAGGGTCCGTGAAGGACTGTAAGACGTGTTGGGTATCGTACTGGCGCTTGTAATTTGCTTTTTATATTGTCCTTCTTGCATTGGTTGCAGTTCTAATAATTTGGCAGTAAAGGCCACGGTTGGATTGAAATTGTCTGGAAATATACAACCTGATGCGACAGCGTGGTCTCGGCGTGATAACGTCAATTAAGAAATTTAGGCGATATAAGACGGGACAGTTTCCTCTATAGCGGAGCGTAGAAGTGTGTACCAGCCAATGGCGTATTTTTACTATAGGGTCATCATTCCTTATGCTCCAACCTATTACCAGATTGCGCACATGTACCAGCTGTCAGCAGGTGGAAACTATGCCTACGGTAAGAACGCTGCACCAGTGCCCAGTAAGTAGCTTAGCACATATTCGGTGCCATCCTTACCCAATGGCCTTTATTTTAATATATTCGGTCTCTTACAACGAGGTATTGATAAAATCATTAAGAGCTCCTAGTAGGGGTCTAGTGCGGGTATAGTGCGCGAATTTACAAGACTTCGAAGACACTAAACAAGGAAGCCAATGCCAGGGATGAGTAAAACCATAATAATGGTAAAACTTATTTCAATCCAATTTTGACTACGTGATGTTCTGTTTGGACACCGATCGATTTAATATGGCTTCCATAGGTACAACATTTCTTATTGTCTCTGGGTATAATTTTTGCGACAGTTAATGTGCATTAAAATTGATGCCCACGGAAACTGTAGTGCATGTCGTCCTTCCATTTCTTACTAGCTGTGATAAGGCCTAATATTCCCTTTTGTTTTACTTCTGAGATATCCTTGCCTCCTTTAAGGATATCCTCAAAACGCGTTTAGCCGCGTAACTAATAATGCCCGTTAGCAATGAATCGTGCCTGCTCCCCTGCGTTTCCGGGTAGGCTACCATGCCACATAGATTAAAATCCTAAACAACAATAATTCCACAAGCCCGAAGGCATAGACGGTGGATAATGGGAGTTTTAGCCAGTGGGATAGCATTTTCTATAACAGTGGTATAAGAGATATATGTAGAATGAAACGTGACGTCTTGTCATGATCTACTCTTTTACCCGCTTTTAGGAAATAACGAGATCCCAAACTGCTACTGGAAGAACTAGCATCTTATGTTATTAATACAATAAATTTTATTATGGACATTTTAGCTCTTTTCACATCAAGTAATGCCATCTCCTTGAAAAACTATTCTTTCACTTTGGAACTTGGAAAAAGTGTGTATTAAAAAGTTGACAATTTAATAAGCTTCCATTTTGTAAAAGATTTTGTTTTCATAGGGCGCACCGTTTCTGAGATATAAATTAAAAACCCGAAAGTGGTACCTTTGTAATCCCCCTTACTCCGGCTCACCCTGATGTCAGGACTTTTAGTATGTTCACTTCCTAAGCACCCTTAACAAGTTCCAGAAGAAATCGCTTAGGTCCCCTCACATTCACTCTACAACTCCATTATTGACTGGACTAAAAATTAACCAGGTATTATTATTAGATAGCATGTGGGGAAAACCCTAATTAATGATATTGCTTCGTGTCGCGGGTTCGAGTCCCGCGCCGTACACCTATTTGTGTGGTGTGCGTCACGATTGCTCCGCCACGTTATCCAAACAGAAAAAGAAATCGCTATATTTTTGTCAAAATCGAAAGGTACAAACCAAAACTTTGTCAAAGAAGAAATAAAGAAGTTACAGGGGTTTTAAGTTGGCCGCGCGAACGTAACGTGCACGATTGCGCGGCCATGGAGATCTCAGTAACTACTTGGGATAGAGATCTAAATCTTTTTGTTAATTGAACATTTCATTTGTCAACAATTGTCAAAAAAAGAATTATAAGACTAGGATCAATATTTCACGAAATATTCACCTTGGAAGTTATGGCCGCGCAATCGTGCACTTGATGTTTCTTTAATCTCGATTATTTCTTCAAAACTTAAGATATCATACAGTCAAACTGTTACTAGAAGAAAGGTTTTAATATGTCAAAGGTACCGAAAGCATTTAATGTCACCAAAGTTTATTTAAACTGACGAAATCAAGGCAAAACAAAAGTTACGTGGCCGCGCAATCGTAACGTTACTTTGAACGCTGATATCTCATTATCTATAATTGTTAAGATTTCGGTGTTAACATCCATTTATTCGTAATATTAACCTAATCAGATTGACATAGCGTTTTAACCTCAGGACAATTTTCTACGCGTGTAATCTCAAAAATGATAATATCTCTTATAATGTTCGAGTAGAGTGACCATAATTTCTGTTAAATATGGGGATATCTTTTGCTCTACTAGACCTAAATGTACCTGTTAGGAATAATTGTTGGAGAATTGGCTAAAATAAAAGAGTTTAATGCACTTTCCTTTTTCCGTTTGTAAAACGACTTTAATGTTTTGTTATGTATTGACGAGTTATTATTTTATCAATGAAACAGTAATGGTAATGGCAACAGTATTTCTTGAGTTGGAGTTTCGATCATTTACGTAAAATCGATAAAGTAAGTATAATTATTACGAATTCGCTGTGTGGTGACGGCGTAGAATATCATCACCCCATCTCATCCCGTGGGGGGCCTAGAAATCATCCCGAAGGAAAACCTACTAGAGAACGGGCAGCAGCGTTTTTCTGTGAACTTTGCGGAGAATTTTGTCCAACAGTGGACGTAATTTGGCTGGCATGGTGAAATTTTATGTTTTTACGGTAATAAATTATACGAAATATAAAGCGATTGGAACAATTTAACGTCCCACATTTGGTTCCTAATTTAATATGTATTTCATATTAGGAGTAAAATTTTGGTGGTGCTAGAAATATAAAATAGAAATGTACATAATTCAAAATATAAATTTTCTTTCAAAATAAAAAATAGCATTGCTATTCCGCAGGTAGAGGCCCTCCGTTTGAGTCAGTTCTAAAATCATCACACGTAGCTTTGAGTTCATAATTGTTATATTACTGCCTATTAACCGAGCAAATCTTAAATTCTTTTCTTTGCTTTTTAAAAAGACAACGCCCACACTTGGGAATCTAATCCCTGTGTCGCGGGCTACTTTACAAACAAATAAAAATTAAATAGCTAATAATTGTTAAATAGCTGTGCCCCGCGGTTTTACCCGCGTTAAATTTTATAAATTATCACAGCCCCTCCCCTGTAGGTGATAGCGTGATAATATGTAGCCTATATGTTGATCAGATCTTTTTGTAATATTCATGCAAAATTTGAAGTAAATCTATGTAGTACTTTTTGAGTTCAGCCCGGACATACATACAGACAAACAGATAAACAGACAAAAATTCTAAAAATATTTTTTTTTGGCTTCGATGTTGATTGTAGATCACGCCCCAAGTATCCTTTTTAAATAACATTCAATGTACAGTTTTGACATTTCTATGATTTTATTATATGTATAGATATAGATAAATTACTGGAGTACAAGCAGCAATGTCGCGTCATGTGGTGAAAACAGAACTAAGTTCCATTTTTGGCCTTGTTTTGTATGGCATGATTTGAACATGTGTATAAAAGAAAAGAATATTGTATTGCACTGTCTTATCTTAGCCAATTCTACAATAATTATTCCTAACAGTACCTGTTCGTTTTTTTCTTCTAAATTTCTGTATTTTCGTCTAGTAGAGCAAAAGATATCCCCATATTTAACAGAAATTATGGTCACTCTACTCGAACATTATAAGAGATATTATCATTTTTGAGATTACACGCGTAGAAAATTGTCCTGAGGTTAAAACGCTATGTCAATCTGATTAGGTTAATATTACGAATAAATGGATGTTAACACCGAAATCTTAACAATGATAGATAATGAGATATCAGCGTTCAAAGTAACGTTACGATTGCGCGGCCACGTAACTTTTGTTTTGCCTTGATTTCGTCAGTTTAAATAAACTTTGGTGACATTAAATGCTTTCGGTACCTTTGACATATTAAAACCTTGCTTCTAGTAACAGTTTTACTGTATGATATCTTAAGTTTTGAAGAAATAATCGAGATTAAAGAAACATCAAGTGCACGATTGCGCGGCCATAACTTCCAAGGTGAATATTTCGTGAAATATTGATCCTAGTCTTATAATTCTTTTTTTGACAATTGTTGACAAATGAAATGTTCAATTAACAAAAAGATTTAGATCTCTATCCCAAGTAGTTACTGAGATCTCCATGGCCGCGCAATCGTGCACGTTACGTTCGCGCGGCCAACTTAAAACCCCTGTAACTTCTTTATTTCTTCTTTGACAAAGTTTTAGTTTGTACCTTTCGATTTTGACTAATTTTGACAAAAAATATAGCGATTTCTTTTTCTGTTTGGTTAACGTGGCGGAGCAATCGTGACGCACACATTTGTGTGACCCATAAATAGTTGTTCTGGATGTAATTTGTGTCCGTCTATTACATGTTTGTAAAGTACTTCGCGACACAGAGATGCGTACATTGCCTAAGGCATGCGTTGTCTTAAAAAAAAATCTGGTTACGATGTAACTTATACGGTTGATGTTATATGACGTAGGCGGGGCAGTTTGTAGGCCACAGTTTATGTGTTGTTGTATCCTTATGCAGTTACTTTAATAATAGTAGATTTTAATAACATTGCAGCTTGTCCCATGCCTTGTCTCGGAAGAGCAACAGGGAAGGGACATTTTATCATTGTCTATCATGGAAATTCTTACAAAGAATTCTGTCGGAAAATTAGTACAGTTCACGACACGTCGCATCGTCGGTGAATACTCTTGCCTTTTTAGCGTCTGTAGTACGTAGGTAGGTACTAAGCGCTGTTTCAGCATAACCCAAGTGTATCATACCTTGAACCTCCCATCTCTTTCTCCTACCGAAGCGCGGAACACAGAAATTAAACCAAGACTGACCGTGCGCTTGGTTAATATGCCGAACAATATACAGACTAAGTACCTATATGTATATTGTTCGGCGCATGAACCAAGGCGGAGATAAAAAACGAGGCAATCCGAGCATTGAGGCATGGTTAGTGGTTCTTGGAACATAAGATCCATAATTATTTTGTAATAATAGGTTGGGTGCCTTATTTTGTGTACTTACGTTGCAAGCAGAGTCAAATCTTGGCGGAAGACCCTTGGCGCAGATCATATCTTCAGGGTCATACTGTTCTAAAGCCGTAGTACATACATCGTCTGCCTGGATTGCCAGCTCCATACCATGCATTTCATTGCGCATCGTACCCTGGAAGTAGAAACATTATTGAACAGAGCGATAAAATTATCTGAATGAGCGAAACTTCCCAGAATAATCTTCATTGATTTTTCTCATTTTTGCTGGTAAGAGTCCCCAGTCTGACCTAACAATAGAGCTAGTAGCCAGAATTAATCGAGAAACTTAGACGGTTAGACTATATGTAGGAATTTTTAAACTAACAGTAAATTAAATTGTATGTAATTTCGGTATCGCTAGTTTAAGTACATAGAACAAATAATGTTTTAACTGCTTGCCCAACAGACATGACCAGACATTTTGGTGTTTGATGCCAAAATAAAACTCATTGTTTCCTTTAAGTTAGAACACGCTATTTGATCATTTGCAATGCTCTGAATCATTGCTCGTTTCATTGAAACCCTTTGTGTGTCGTTGTACCTTTGGTTGTAGGTACCTTCAATATGTTTACCTTCGTATTGTATAAACCCGTATACACACATCAACAAAGTCTAGGGATACGTTATTTTGAAATCAAACATGGCTTTATTGTTTAAAACCTATTTAGTTTCCTTAAAAAGTTTATTTACAGATTTAAACCTTGTCTATTCTTTATTCAAAATTTAAAAATTAAAATGAGAAACAAATGAAAACACGCAAAGCACAGCGCAATCTTGAGTTGTATCTAATTTCAAGAAGTTGCATTAAAATTTTTTTTGCGTGTTAATTGAAGAAAACCTGATAAATTGTTTTATTTTCTTTTCTCAATTGGTTGTGTAAGCTTTTTAGCGTCATGCCACGCCATCATTTGAGTCGAGATGAAATGTTACGGGCAGTTGGCATGTTACAAAACGGTGCTATTCAACGCGTCGTTGCTGAGTCTCTGGGCACAAGCCAAAATGTGGTATCCAGGCTGTGGTCACGTTATCGCGCTACTGGAGATGTGGCAGAACGGCACACAGGTAGATATCGTGTTACCACTCAGAGACAGGATCGATTTCTCCAAATGACCGCCAGAAGACTACCCAATATCACAGCGATGCAACTAGTGCAAAGGCTCCCGGAGGGTCAGAAGCTGCTGGTGAGCGACCAAACCGTGCGAAGGAGGCTGCATGAAGTTGGTCTTCATGCTCGCAGACCGCTACGAGTCCCAGCGCTGCGACGTGGCAATCGCGGTAGGCGACTTTTATGGGCTCAAGAACATTTGACATGGAGTGATCAACAATGGTCATTGGTGCTGTTCACTGATGAGTCCCGCTATGGATTTCATCCAGATTCGAGACGAACACGCGTTTGGAGAACTCCAGGCAGGGTCAGCCGTCTCCGACATCCACAGGAGGTCCACTCTTACCAAGGCGGGACAATTATGGTGTGGGCAGGAATACGAATCGGCGGACGAACCCAACTCATTTGGATTCAGGGCAGCATGACTGCCCATAGATACCGTGAGGAGGTAGTAGAACGTGTCATTGTCCCGCTCAGGGCCCTAACGGGGCAAGAATTTCAGCTCATGCATGACAATGCACCTTCCCATACAGCGCGGCTGGTGAGGGCCGCCCTTCGAGAACACGATGTTCAGGTATTAGATTGGCCTCCACAGTCGCCAGACTTAAACCCAATTGAACACGCCTGGGACATGTTACAGCGAAGAGCATTGAGGGATTTTCCGCCCAACTTGACAACAGAAGAACAACTTTTCGAACATTTAAAAAGAACTTGGGACTGCATACCCCAGCAAGACATTGACACCTTAATTTTAAGTATGGAAAATCGTTGCCGCTGTGTGATTAATGTTAGAGGAGGAAATACCGATTACTGATTATCAGATTTGGTAAGATTTTTATTCATTTAATTCGATTGAATAATTTTATAAGAATAAAATGTTTTTGTTCACTCAGTAATTTTCTATGGCTTAATTAATTTAAGACTTTTATTAATTAGAAAAACAAAATCGCATCGTGTTGTTAATGTTTAAATATCGGCCATGAAATTATCTTTAATTCTTCCATTTACAGTCATAACAAAATGTTTATAGTTTTCTAGATAATCAATGAAATGTTCAATATCCCTAGATTGTGTTGATGTGTGTATACGGAAAACCCGTGATCATGAATTATTGATACGTCGACATCGTTAAATAGTTTATATTATCCGTTGAGTTGCTGCTGTGCCTTCAACTTGCGTTTTATTTAAGACACAATCCAATAAATCTGTGTTTTTAAAAGATGCTTTATTACCTAAGTAGGTCGAGAGCAAGGCCTACAATAAATTTAAGATAAATGACGTATATTTTTCAGTAAGGTTTCACAAATAAAGAGTGAGTCGATGCAACACATTTTGTTTACAAATTCTCCAGAAATTACCCTGCCTACGTCTCTTAGAGCTTATGACATAATATTAAGCAACCTTGCCCTACGCAAAAATAAAATTGTGAAAACTGCTTTGGCAGGTTATTTTTAGGTAGGAGACGCTTGCAACAAACCGATTTTGCTAAAGGGCTGAATTAAGGAAGGTAAGTTTATAAAAAAAGTTTTTTTTAAGAATATAAAATAATACGAATATTGTAATTCTGAAAGTGTCTCTTTGTTTGTTGGTAAGTTGTAGGGAACATATTAGCTCCCTAATAACTAAACCAATCTGCCTGAATTTTGGAGGGAGGAATTTCCAGATAGGAAAGCTTTTCGCTTTCGTATCAGGAATTAACACATGTGCGATATGCATAGAGATAAGAATCTCCTATTCCGTTTTTCTGTTAGCACATGTTGGATATGCATGAAGATAAGAATCTCCTATTCCCTATTTCTTTTAGCAGCACATGTTGGATATGCATAAAGATAAGAATCTCCTATTCCGTTTTTCTGTTAGCAGTTTTATAGTCCACCATAAAATACTAACCCCGAATTGATCGGTACCGTAGCCAGCGTATCCCACATTCTGTCCGGCGCTATGAGTCAGCTCCTCGTCTAGCTTCGCGGCTGCTATGGTTTTGCCATCCAGTGGGAGAGGTTCCTTTAATTCGGCTAACATAAAGTCCCATCGCGCAGCAACCTGGAATACCAAGAGTAACAAAATATGGTCCACAAAAACTGCACAATCTTTTTTCAGTTGGTAGGAAATGGGATGACCACTAGCTGTCAGTGTCGACTTGTGAAAAGCAGTAGAAGGTACTGCTTTTCACTCTAATGAAATCGCAGGAAATTGACCTTGATTACGTACAATGTTTAAGTTTCATTAGTCAGACCAAGTAAAGAGACTCGATTAGGGTGATAGAGAGTCTACACTGCATTCTAGCTCTGCTGCTTGACTTTGAAGAATACTTTGCGTCTATGTACCGGTTTTGGGTATTAAAGCTAGTGTGGAGAACTGTTTTCTAAACAGCTCCTACGATCTGAGCTAACAGCTAAAAAAAGTTCTAGTGTAGTCATATCTGATAAATTTTATTTTCCTAGCCTTTACTTAGGTAGGAAATACATACTACGCATTAAGTGCGTTCGTTATCTATGAGATCCTTTGTTGTATGATTAATTATGCATATAATTTTATGTATATAAATCTTCGGGACAGAAGATTGAATCATTCATTGTGTAATCTTTATTAAATGTTAATGACATAGGTACGTAAATAGGTATTTTATCCGTACCGAATGCATGGACTTATTCGAGGAATTCAATTGGAAGAATACCTACCATATTCTATTAGTCCGCCAGTTTCATAATGTCAAGCTACTGCTGAGAATATGTTGCCAGATAAATCCTCATAATATATAAGACCAACCCAGGAATCAATATATTATTTTACTATCTATTTGTGGCCTTGTGGGTGCAACTTATATTATCTTTTGGATAGACCAAATAATTCAGATTAACCTAAACTAAGCGCGTTTAGGTTAATCTGAATTATTTGGTCTATAGTTGTTGTTGTCTGATTGTCTGTAGATAGTTGTGACGGACGATGTTTCAATGTTAGTAATAAAATGGTTGCGTAAAGAACTTTTATTTAAAACTAGCGGCCCGGTACGTGCTTCGCTACGTATAAGGCATAGTAATAAAAAAAAAATTATATTGCTAAAAGATGTTGATTTTACACTTTTTCAAGACTTTTTTTAATTTTTTCTACGTATAAACATTCCCTGGACTTCCACGAATAATTCAAGACCAAAATTTGTCAAATCGGTAGGGGAACGTGGTCTGAGATGGCATAGATTTCGAAAAAGCTGATTATTAAAAAACGGGTAGCAAAATTAAAATAAATAGCAATCCTGTATCAAATAGTAATTTATTGATAGCAAGTAAACAATCTAAAAGTTGAACAAAAATTATATTTTCTTCTAAAAATAATCAAAAATAAAAACATATCAAAAATCCATCTCACCCAACCCCTATGGGTAAGACGGCATACCCCCTATGGGTAAGATGGCATACGTTTAGTAACACGCACTTGATGGGCCCAGATGGATGGAAAAGCAAGCAAATGCGTTATTTATCATATTCAAAAGTAGTATTATTTACAAATATCACAAATAACGTGTTTTGCTGTTTTCGGTAAACCGCGTGATGCATTCCGCGTGGCACCATTGGCGGCAGATTTGGCATTGAAGCCACCATTCCCTGGAGCGGGAATGACTAAAAGGCCCCATGCAATAAATGCAATATGGGTCTTCATCGTCCGGCGCAACCGCTTCTTCCTCGTCGCTAGAAGTGGTCAACACGACCCTTTTTTTAAATGTATGATTTTTGGTAAATGTAGATTTATGACCACCTAAGTACCCTTTTGAAGATTCTCCTTTTTCTGCTCGACGCCGGAGTGTAGTAGCTGGAACATTGTATGCTTTTGCTGCCATATGCCAACCCATTAATTTGCTACGTACAGCTTGAATTGCGTCTTTCATTTTTTTTTTCATCCCAAGCTTGCCTTTCTGTTTTTCTAATATATGGCGCTATTCTAAAACAAAAAAAGTAAATCTGTCCTAATTATTATCGCTATAACTACTTTACAAATAAACTAAAATACAAATATACTAATTAGTTACTAATTATTAGTAGTAACTGAAGGGGTGAGATGGCATACCCTCTATGCCGTCTTACCCTGTAGGTACACAATCGAGAAAAAACATTGTACTTTCATTGATCTAGAACCTACATAACTTTGATTTAATACATCAAAATCATCATGCTTAGTTCTATAAAATACATTCAAACTTACCTGATAGCTCATGTAGAACACTTGTAAACTTGATTATTCTTATACGAAAAAATAAATTTACGTGACACAATTTTACAAAAACAGGCGTAGTCTCTACTTGGCTCACTGTCGCGTACTGGGAAGGGTAGCGTCGCGATGAGTTTGCGTCAGTGATCTATCCATGTGTGTGGTGGCGCCACTGGACTGCGAAATGTCGAGATAAACCGACTATGCCATCTCAACCGCTATGCCATCTCAGACCACATTCCCCTAAAGGCGTTGTTGAGTTATAACATAACAACGAAAAGTGGCATTGATTTTTATATATATAGATTAGAATCAGACATTAAGTCTACTTATGATAATTGTGGTTCACAATTAATCTTAAATAAATACTAATAAGGTAATATGAATATTGTGAAATATAATCACGAAATTTATTTAACTAGGTACTTGTTTCAATTCCATGACCAAATTGTTAATCCTATAACAAAGGCAGTCATGCTCAGTGTAAGTTGAAATAAGTTGCTGACGACAATACGATACGACGGGTTATTTTGGTGATGAATGAACGTACGTTATTTGCAGTTTTGTTTGATTAGGTTGTCTACTACGACATTTGCGAGAGACCTTACGAAAAACAAGTTTAGAAGTGTCGAAGAACAATTCGTTTGCACCACGATAACGCGCCCGTCTCGCGGCTATGTCGCCATGTTTTGGCTGAAATGAATATCCATAGTAAAACTAGCCCTCTGCCTCTAGAGATTTTTAAACATTGGAAAAGGTGCTGCCAGATTTGTATTAGGTATATCCAACGCTTATTAGGTACTTTGAGAGAGATCATAATAAAGTTGACAAAAAATTAATATTTTGTTTATCATACACTTTGATACGGACTATGGACACAATTCACGGTAATCCACTTTCCTACATTTGTGTACGTTGCCGTTCTGCTTAAAAATCGACCATATTTACACATAAAACGAAACAGTACCTCGAAGTGTCTTTTCCAGAGTTGGCGCCGAAACTCCCATACTGTATACATACAGTACACTTTTTATGAAAATATATATTTTGATTTAGCTGTGTAATGATGACATGTTCTGTCTCCTTTGTTTGAATGGTAATTGACATTTGAATGGCAATTACTGCGGCTTTCACGCCGCAGGTCGTGGGTGTGATTCCCACCCAGGACAGATATTTGTGTGCATGAACATGGTTCTGAGTCCCGCTGTAATTATCTATAGAAGTATTTACAAAAGAAAATTAGTATATGTATTAGGTACATCACTTATCTGGTTTCGCTAGTACAAGTTCTGCTTAGTTTAGGAATTATTATAAAAAAGTCAATAGCTCACCTGTTTGATGTTGAAATCATTAGCGTCAAGCCAGTAGGGTCCGACGGTGAAGAGGGGATGGACGACCTTCCTCTTTATCCGGTGGCTGACTCCGGTGCCATCCTCCGAGTTATTGGTTCCGGCCAACACGTAGCGACCATTTGTGAACAACGTGCTGGAGACAAAGAAATTGGAACATACAGCACAAATTAAGTATTAAAAAAAATGTATGCTTTCGGCTGGCGTTCAAATGAGTTAAAACTACCACGGCAGAATATGCATTTAGTTTTTGTTTTGTTAAAAAATAATGATTGAGAATTTGCAACCTGATTGTTGTGTAATACGTAGGTAAGTCGCAAGTGTCGCAACCATGAGAACATCATCAATAATTGTCATTAATTATGCCTTGCACACAGACGCAGCATGCCGCATGGGCATGCTGCGTCTGTTCGTCAGACATGGTAGGTATATCTCAACTTTAATAATTAATGTTAGGGATTTTGAATTTAGAATCGTTTTACGTAATGCTTATCCCATATATAGCAAAAAAAGAAATATGGATAAAAATTAATTATTTTTGAAAATGGATCCGAAGTAGGGTGTCAAGATTTTAAAGTATGCGTGTCAAGTCAAATGGGGTCATATAAAATGACTTGATTTGCACATTCCAAAATAGACCTTTTTGTTTCAAACATATGATTAAAAATGTAAAGAAAACTACGATTGCCTCCCTTATCTACGAAGATAGTCATGGAGGAAAATCGTAAACTATTATAATTGTAACATGTTAATGTGCATATTTCAGGAATGTTTGTTTCTTAATTGCATGGGTTTTTTTCCCGTTTTAGTGATGTAACAAATGTCAATCGTCTATATTTCTATTGCATTTTGCCAACATTTTTGATATTAGAGTAGATAATCATCATTGTGAGGATTTAAGCGTTGTATGATCTCACGGCTATTGGTGTTGTCGAATAATGCTAGCTGAACATTGTTAACTTTTGGGTTCCGGTCCAGAGCACAATTTAATTCCATGACATATTGGTTAATAATATCATTGCTATACTAAAATGAGTAGATACACTAACTCAATGGTTATTCAGAGCGACGGGCTATGTGTGAGAAACTTGAACTATCTGTAATATGCTTCGATCAATAAGTTATTGATCGAAGGTAATATGTGACTGTCTCGATCTCGTATATTGAAACGAAACAACTAAATTCCAATATAGGTAAATGTAGTCAAGATTTCTCAAATAATCATCCTCCTACCTCTTCCATACAAAAAGGAAATAATCTTTACCAGACTGTTTAATTTTAAGTCGCCAGGATTTTATTTTGGTAGTTTAAAAAGGCTGTTTAATTGATTTTGGAAGATCATCATTTCTTCGATTCGATATTTTTCCATAAATTTTATGGGTACCCAGCTCTTAAGAAAGGAAGAGCATAGCGATTTCTTTTTATGAGCTGTTTGTACATCTATACAGAAAACCGGAACTGCGCGAAATGGCGTTCAACCTCGGTATATAATATGTTCTTGAGCTAAATTGAGGATAGTAGGGAGGGGGAGGGGGATAGTTATTATATTTTACGGATTTGTATGTCATTAATTAAAATTACTTGACTCTTAATCAGAATTTAGGCAGGCCCACTCGGCACAATATGGAGTTACAAGTATATCAATAAATTAAAATCAAGGCCCCTCTGAGCTTGATAAAATTTTAATGCGCGGAATATTATTTTATTTATTTTTATTTTAAACTTTATGCACAACAATGTACAAAGGCGGACTTAATGCCGAAGGCATTCTCTGCCAGTCAACCTTGGGGTGATGCAGAGATTACATGGTAGGTGCACTACGAGCTTAAAGAGTAAAACTGAGAGTAAAAATGTAGATACTTCATACAATTACATAAAATACACAATACCTATATTATAATATACTACTATATATCCATATATATTATACATATACCTACATATAAATAATACAAATAAATAAAATAATACTAATGTGATGATTCTGCCAATAACTTTTTGGTTATATGCTCCCGCGTTTTCTTTTTGAAAGAATAGCGACTTTTAGCCATTCTGATTTCTGATGGAAGAGCATTCCAGAGGAGAATGGATTGTATAAGAAAAGAAGAGTGGATGAAGTCAGAGCGGTGTGAAGGACAGTGAAGGATGCGGTTATGAGAAGAACGCAGATTTTTATTGTGTTTTAAATGAAGGTATTGAAATTGAAAAGTTAGATATGAAGGAGAAGAAACGGAATCTAGTAAAGTGTATAGAGTAGTCAGAGCACGTAAGTTTCTGCGCTGGCGAATTGGTAACCATTTTAATTGCGCGCGGTAAGATGACACATGATCGTATTTTCGTAGATTGAAGATGAACCGAATGCAGTTATTTAGAAGTCGGTCGAGCTTATTGAGGTGATCTGCATTCAGGTCAAAGTAGCACACATCACCATAGTCAATTTTAGGAAGGATTAAGGACTGCACGAGCATTATTTTAGTTTTAGATGGAAGGAAGTTTTTGAGACGATAGAGACTCCGCAGAATGTATGTGACACTCTGGCTGACAGCAGCAATCTGGTTCATCCAGCTAAGAGTCGTATCAATCTGTAACCCAAGATTCTTTACACATTGGCTGAATGGAATGGCGGATTGATCAAACATGATGCGTGGCATTTGATCTAAATTTATTCTGCTCATCAAACGCGAGCTTCCTACAATGATGGCTTGGCATTTGTCAGGGTTGACTGTGAGGCCAAACCTATCAGACCAGCTTTTGATTAAGTCTAAGTCCCTATTGAGCTTCCCAATGACTTCAGGCAAACTATCTGTACCCGCCTGAGCATAAAGTTGAAGGTCATCGGCATAAAGATGATACGCACTCTGAAGATCATAAGTTAAAAGGTTTATAAAGACAGAAAATAAAAGAGGAGAAAGAATACCGCCTTGTGGAACGCCTGTGTCGAGGTTTGTCCAGTTTGATGAAGTCTCTCCGACACGTACTGACTGTTGACGTTCCAGAAGATATGAGAAAAACCATTCCAGCGCTTCGTCTGAGATCATAAGATGGGAAAGGATGGATAGTAGGATATCGTGACTGACGGTATTAAATGCGTTGGAAAAGTCCACCAAAACCATGACCGTGACTTTGGTTTCCTCCATGCCTGCTCTAATATCGCCAGTCACTTTAAGGAGTGCAGTGGTCGTACTATGCCCTGGTCGGAAACCAGATTGCAGCATACTTATTAAGTTGTTAGTGACTACAAAACTGGAAAGCTGTTTGTGGACACAGGATTCTAGTATTTTAGAAAGAAAAGGAAGTATGGAGATTGGACGGTAGTGCGTAGGAAGTGAAGGATTAGAGGCTTTAGGAAGGGGAAGGACATAGGCTTTACGCCATAAGGACGGGAATGATCGAGATTCAAGGGAATGGTTAATAATATGGGAAATGACAGGAAGCAGTTGGTCTAAAATTGAGGTGATCATTTTTCGGCTGATACAATCACAACCAACTGCATTGGATTTGATAGAAAGGATTATCTTTTTGATCTCGTTTGAATCGACTGGAGAGAAAGAAAAAGGGTTTATATTAGGACGCGCTAGACCATTTACAAAGGCAATAGTTTGAGATTTGGTCAGATGATCAATGGACGAAGTAGTGGAGAAATGATTATTAAGATCATCCAATCCAACAGAGGTGGGAAGGTCTATATGTCGCGGCTTGCCGATACCGAGAGTTCCTAAGAATTTCCAAATACCGGCAGGTGTAGAGTATAGAGAGTGTATATCGAGTCGCTTGTTATTAAAGTGACTTGACAAGTAAACTTCCTGTAGTCTACTGACCTAAATGTATTTATACTAAAGTTAATAAGTAATCCGAACCTTCCTCTACGTTATCAAATCCTCAATATTTAGTTGACAGAACATTTGTTTGTTTCTGTGTCAGGGTTAATTTTGAAAGACAGTTTATTCAGCAGTTATTTGTTATAAAAATCCTTGTCTGTAGTAGGAAGTTGTGTATAATACGTTATATATAGCATCATAACAATATTTTCTGTTTGTGAATAATAACAAAGAAAATATATCTTTATTGAGATTAATCAGCCCTGACTGCACAGCCTAATCCAATTCGTTTCGAAACCTGAGATTTTGATGGTAGATATTATGTTAAAGACCAAGTGAGAAATTGGGCATTATACACATTGCCCGGTCATTATAAAAAATGCCCAACTCAAAATACAAACATATTAATTAACTATTTTTTATTGTTATTGTCATTTAAATTAAAATAAACTAGATTTTAAACCATTTAAATATTCAGACTCATTATTTAGATTAATTATCAAGGACTTCTACATTAAGTATCCACAAGCTTTTGCATTTTAAACCTAAGTAAAGTCATATTAAAAATAGAGAAATTGTAAGTTAAGCCACACATTTCTTTATAAGCCATGTGATCAAACTTCTCATTAAATAACTAAGCAATGGGAAAATGTAATAGCCTCTAATAAAGTAATTCATCTTTTTTACAACGTCAACTAAATATTCTATAGAAAGTATCAAGTAAAGATCAACAATTATCTTAATACACTTCTTTTTTATACAATGCCACCTAATTTACTAAAATTTGGATTAGGTTAGGTTAGACCTGTGACCATCGAGGGCGCGAAGTAGAGCGAGCGAAGCGAAACACCGAGCGCTAGATACACTATTGTTGGTGAACATTGGGGAAGTTATAAAAAATCCCATTTATTTTGAGCTTTGTGAATTTTTCACGTGAAGTCCGCCGCACAAGCCGCACGAGCCGCACGCTAAATGGCGGTTTCTGATTGGTCAAAGTGTGCCACGCCATGCGTGCCTCCCTTCCCGCCCTCACACCGCGTCATATTTGGCTTTATTATCAAATTGCCCAATTATCATGTAGTATATTATAATCTATATGTATATTATAATGACCGTGCAATGTGATAAATAATGAAGTTAAGATAGTATTAGTCACTAAGCCCGATAGAGCTAGACATTATTCATAATGCCCGTATATTATGTATAATGCCCGCATTAATCACCTGGTCCACAACAGACACATTTTATATTTCGGCCATCCAGGACTTTCTAAAGACGTGTTCATATATTTTATCTGTCTTTTGTGTTGTTTATCAATACTCCTATCACTTAGATTCCCTTGTAGATTTTTGAGTTTATACTAATTTGGTTCTTTTGAAAGTGAAGTAGGGATTGACAATTGCACAGAAACACGTAATTTTTATAGAAATAAACTTAGTAAGTACCTATGTGGTATCTGTGCATACGGAGTCACTCGAAAACTGTTAGTAATCTTAAAAAAGCTTGAATTATTTTCATTTTCAAATCAAAGTCTTTGTTCGATATTTTTGTCCTTTATGAAATTCGCAATACACACTATATATGATATTACTAAAACCAGCACTGTATTTAATATAAATAACAGATGCAACTCAAACTCCGCGCCAAAATGGAAAACAGTTGTGCCAATCTAACAACAACAAAAAAATAAAAAAATTGAATTTGGACCATAAACAAATCATCCATTCTCGATACTTTTTTGACTGAATGTATGGTATAATTAGGAGCTCGCGTTAAATTACCCATGAATGTACTATGTGGTGATTTCGTAGATAGGTACCTACTGTTGGCATGGGCAGTGGTTAGCTACCCTAGTGTCAGGGTTGGCTTGCACCCAGTCGGCCTTTGAAATGGCTTAACAACTGTGGTCTAATGATTTCAATCGGAACCGACAGCTTAACGTGACCTCCGAACAACGGAGCCACTCGGAAATTAAACCACTTTGTCTATCACTCATCTATGGCATGACTGCCAGCCTAGTTGCTTAGCTACGTCGATCTATTACGAACCGGTGAGAGAATCTGGCTATTTAATTTAATTAATCATTTATTTCAGACCATTTTAAGTCCATAAGATGTTAGTTACAAAAATCTTAACCTAATGTTAGTAATTTTACAATATATAAATATAAAATCGCGGTTCTAGGGCATCGTCTACGTCGTGTGCAGTCGTATCCAGTGCTCCAGCATCGGACTATCCCATTTGTCACATAATGCGTTCAAGATGCTGGGTGAGCTACCACGCACCCTGCGTAGGAGGGATGCACACCGTTTGCGGATGATGGCGTGGAAACCATCAACCCTCGCTTCCGAAAACATCCCCGATGCACTACAAAAACGTGGCAGCCCAATCAACATCCTGAACAATGCGCATAGCTATGAGCGTCTGAACTTTTGTAGATTATTCTGGCTACTCAATATTTAGTTCTCTCTGTCTATGAGGCCATCTGTCTCATTTCGTTTAAATTGTAGACGTGGATGACGGGAGTTGTAGTGGCGGGTTCTACTTTCTCAGAGCTTAAACAATGGGCAATAAGATAAGGTACGTTATACAACATTTAACTCAATGTCGTGGAGCCACGTGACTGGTGCTGCCTATATTGACGGCTGCGGGGTTATCATTGGTCACGGCATAATGATAACAAACGTATTGCTTTATGTCTACATAATTAAATCTAAAATTCTGAAAAAAACAAGCATAATTTAGTCAGTAAATAAGTCTAGTGTCATCTGATAAAGGTATTTCACACGCTTTAATATCGACACTCTAGAAATGTTTCACCCATGTTTTAAATGTATGTCTTGTAGTCTTGTCAAACAACGATAGCGAGCTCATTACACAGCCTTAGCGTTGGTGTGATGAACTTCCTCTGAAACCGTACGCGACTGTTTAAGTTAAAGGGTGTGGGGATAAATTCCCTAGGTATAAGTGGCAAAACGTACAGACGCCAGCACATCCAGCTACCCCAAATCTGTGGAATATGTTTTATAGATTTTCAACTTTATCACTTAAGCATAAGGTTCACTTTCAATTGGGGAAATTTAACAGAGTGGGGTAGCTTGATGTGCTGGCGTCAGTACCTTTACTTGGGTACAAACGGCTACATACGTCTGACGGTCACCGTAGCTAGTTGGTAGTGCTCCTGCCTAGGAAGCTGGTGGTCTTGGGTGTGAATCCCCGTAAGTGCAAATATTTGTGTGATGAGCACAAATATTTGTTTCTGAGTCATGGATGTTTTCTATGTATTTAAGTATTTATTTATCTATATAAGTATGTATATCGTCGCCTGGTACCCATAGTACAAGCTTTGCTTAGTTTGAGGCTAGGATGATCTGTGTGCCATTGTCCCTAGATATTATTATTATTATATCAAGCTATACATTGCCAGTATAAGCTGATCCCGCGTTGTATAGGATTTCTTTACAATAAGAGGTCAGCTTATATTGGAATTTTAGCTTGAAATGTGGCCGTGTGTACACAGTAGCTGTTACTATAATATCAAACAATTCTTAACTAGCGCGCAGCTTAGAATACACTAGGAGACAATGTTAATATTGCTTATAAGCTTAGGATCGTCAATAACCATTGCTTGAACAGTGTCGCCGGAATAACGCCTGAAAGTGCATTAGACCATCGATGCATTTTACTTTAGTACTCAATATTGATAATATTATTTATCATTCATCGTATGAATAATCAATATACACACATACAGACAAATAAAAACATACTTAACTATACATTTGTGTCCATGAACATGTCTGGGAGATATTTTCTATATCCTACAAATATTATAAACGCGAAAGTTTGTAAGAATGGATGGATGTTTGTTACTCTTTCACGTAAAAACTACTGAATGGATTTTAATGAAACTTTACAATAATAATAGCTTATACATCAGAATAACGCATAGGCTACAATTTATAAAGATACTGTGTAAATTGTCCAAAATGTGAAAGAAAGTAAGTAGGAAAAAATCCATCATCTGCGAGATATTCCGGCGTGCACTGCCAAAACTGCTTGAAGTACACATCCTACTAATATTATAAATGCGCAAGTTTGTGATAGATGTATGGATGTATTTTTGTTACTCTTTTACGCCAAAACTACTTTAACGTGGGTGAAACCGCGGGGCATAGCTAGTAAGTACATATGTAATTACAAAACAAAGTAATATTAGTCATATGATTTCTGATGTAATCGAACTTGTTCAAGTCCATGAGTAGAATTTTCCTAATATTAATCTACTACATTGTACTTTTATCTTGTTAAGTATATATCTTTATTAGCTATCTTTAGTAAATATAAGCTAAGGTCAGCTATCACTTAGTTAATTGGATTTCATTATCATTTATACATATAATAAAATCGTAGGAAAGTCAAAACTGTACATTGAATGTTTTTTTAAAAGGATAGTTGGGGTGTGATCTCGCTCGCGGTTTTACCCGCGTTAAATTTTATGAATTATCACAGCTCCTCCCCCGTAGGTGATTGCGTGATAATATGTAGCCTATATGTTGACCCGACCTCTTAGTAATATTCATGCAAAATTTGAAGTAAATCCATGCTGTACTTTTTGAGTTTAGCCCGGACATACATACAGACAAACAGACAAAAATTCTTAAAACTATATTTTTGGCTTCGAGTTCGATTGTAGATCACGCCCCAAGTACAAATACAAAACACAAATTTTATTATATGTATAGATTTCTCTATAATATTTTAATTGTTAGGCTTCTGTGTCATGCCCGTACATATACAGTTTTTAATACTTAATTGCTGTTTGGTGACGCCACCCGTTCTCAACCCTTGGGTGGCGTAGAAATCGTCTCCAGAGAATATTTTGTAGGGTACATGCAGCAGGGTCTCTCTGAGTACATGTTACTGAAATCGTCAATCCGTCTGCTAAGTATGGCTGTTATGGCATATCTCCCCAAATAATTGGTCATTGATGGAGGCCCTTGTCCAACAGTGGACGTCTTACGGCTGACGTGTTAATGAAAGACCAATCGCAATAAACACATTGGTTTTTCGCGTAATTTAATATCATTTCAGATTTCGTAATTTAAAATAACAATCAACTGAGTATAAAAAGTGTGATCAGATTGAAAATATGTCTCTATATATAATTATATAAAATATGTCTGAATAATATTTATTTTCCAAAATTTGGCAAGCAATCGATAGAATAGATAGAATAATATTATAAATAGTCTTATGATATTATTCTATCGCAGTTATGTAGTTAGTTATCGGTTTTAAACGAAACCAAAAACCGCAGTTATTTGCTTGTAATTAAGTAAACCCAATTTACCTAGCTATTAATATTTTACTTAAAAAAAAGTGGTTCTGTTTATTTCCAAGCATGCATGGGTATGTCACGTTTCTTATATTTATGATCTCTGTGTGAAGGATATGAATAAATAATTCAATAATAACTTGTTTTACTGCTAACAATATGCGCATTGCCATATAAAAGAGGAGGAAAATTTTGTAGAACAGAACATGTGATTGCATATAACTTTGCAAATGGGGCTAAACTCACAACAACAAACTGATAACTACTTGTGTTTTTACAATGTGCTTACATTTAGTTGGGCTATAGGGTACGTTTGATAAGTTTATGTTAAATGTCATCATCATAATCATAATAATCATCATTATCATCATCATGTCAGTCGAATGACGACCACAGCTGGACACAGGCCTCCTCAAAAAGATTTCCACAATGTAGTTGTGTCCACCATTTCGAGGGATAGGTATGCCATAATCATCACGCTTGGCAGACGGGTTGGCGATCGCAGTGTTATGGTCATACTATACAGCGAGAGGCTGCTGTTTCTACTCCCCCCCCATATAGACTTATTATATGTCAACATTGGTTTTTCTTCAGATTTTAGTCGATTCAATGGTTGTTTGGAAGTAGTGTGTTTGTTTACATGATTTATTATGTTTACTTATGTTTTGGTGCAATAAAGTTTACTCTATCTATATATCAACTACCTGTTAGACTTCCAATGATTAGACATTCGGCCTTCGGCGAAACATGAGTTGAGGTTAGTTCAGCAAATATTAGTACGCTCAATAGTGCTTCGACAAATGATGAATTGTCCATTTATTTATTTGTCATAAAATACATTTTGTCGGTAATGTTTCGGGGAAACGTGCATGAAATGTTGGTAGACTCAGAGTAGCATTTGGTAAGTAAGTGAAAAATATCGTTTCTGATACAAAGTTGTATATAATTTTTGTAACAATTCAAGAATTCTCCCAAACGATTTATCATTATTACTTTGAGATTTAATGTCTTTTTTGTTATGTGGGTTTGCACTGATATGACTACAATCTCACGGCGCACCTGATGGCAAGTGAAGATGTGGTCTAAGGTGCACCGCGCGTACCCATAAGAAGCCTGTTTACTCTAGCCTTGAATAAACACATTTATATCTGTCTGGAAACTGTATAAAAACGTAAAATACTCTACTGTTTTACTGCTAACTGTAAAATTTTTTAAACACCTAACCGACTGGTGATCCGTTTAACAACCAATTTCAAGTATTCAGATTTTACGCATTTAAGAAAGGTTTGCCCTAAAAAAAGTCCATGGCGTAGAGGTTGAGTCGCCACGCTTTGGTTTGATTCGGCAAAGGGCAGCTGTTTGTGTAGTTCAGTTGTTACATGGTTGTTCTTTGTGTCCGTGAAGAGCATGGTTATAAAGTAGGTCGTTACATTTATTTGCCTTTCTTTGAGGTTTGTGTGTGTGGTTTTAACTTAGACACAAAATACTTTATGCAGCACCGCGAAGTACTTAATAGGCTTAGAAGAACATCAACCGTTCAAACTACTCTCATGGCTTATCATGGTTATGTAGCATCGGTTTTAAGATATGGTATTATAGTCTGGGGGAACTCAACACACTTTAACAATGCTTTTATATCCCAAAAAAATGTGTAAGGGCTATATGCGGTGTACCAAACCACGAATCATGCAGGCCATTATTTAAAAAGCTAAATATCCTGACGTTACCATGTATGTACATTTTCGAGGCTGCTGTATTCGTAAAGCAAAACATGGAACTTTTTACAATGGCGAAAGACATGTATCCGCGAAATACAAGAAATTGTAATAGACTAGTAATGCCATTTAAAACCGAAACGACGCTACTGTCCAAGAATTGTTACGCAATGTGTGTCAAAATATTTAATGCTACGCCGACAGATATTAAAATATTGCCGGTTGTACCCTTTAAAAAAAGATTAAGGGCGTGGCTTCTAGAACAAATGTATTATTCTGTAAATGAATTCTTAACAAGGAACAAAAAATCATAATAACGTACTTACTACATTTTATTTTGACTAGAATACTTTTTTTATGACATTTTTATAAATTTGATTGCGCGACGACTTAATTATTCAAATTCAAATTCAATTTATTTTGTGAACAAAGGTATTACAGGTTGTTACATAATATATATCAATAGTTCATTCCGTGTTCCACCAGTAGGCATACAAAATTTTTCAAATATCATTAAGACAATGTCAATAAAAAAGAAAAAAAAAAGTTAAATTACAAATGTCACAAAATGTTTTAGAAATAAAAATAAATACCAAAAATGTCAACAAAATAGAATATTATAAAAAGATTATTACAATTACAATTGTTATTGTAACTGTAGGTAGTGATTTGATATTAATTTTGTGTTTTGTATTTGCATGCTTTTGGGCTAAAATGTGAGGCCTTTATTCTATATATGTAACATCATTATGTAACCATATTTTTTGGCAAATAAAGTGAATTGAATTGAATTGAAGGCAAAGATTGCAAAAACTAAAGAGAGACAAGAGTATTACCAAATAGAGAGCAATATCACTAAAACAGATGTCCCGACCCGATTGCATCTGTCGTACATTATTTAGCTACTGCAACCGTAACAACAAGGTTACTGCGCCATCAGTACATTTAATTGGAAGCTGGGAATTTCCAGCATGCTTTATTTACATCGAATGCTTCATTGATTGCATCACTTAAGAAAATATAACTTTAGGTGGTAAATGTGACAATGAATAAATACTTTTAAGTATTACTAGCTGTCCCCCGCGGTTTTACCCGCGTTAAACTTTATAAATCATCACAGCTCCTCCCCCGTGGGTGATAGCGTGATAATATGTAGCCTATATGTTGACCCGACCTCTTAGTAATATTCATGTATTTGAAGTAAATCCATGCAGTACTTTTTGAGTTTAGCCCGGACATACATACAGACAAACAGACAAAAATTCTAAAAACTATATTTTTGGCTTCGATATCGATTGTAGATCACGCCCCAGGTATCCTTTTAAAAAAAATTCAATGTACAGTTTTGACTTTCCTACGATTTTATATATGTATACGCTTTCGAAGCTTCGCCGGATTACAGGCGAGCGAGAGCTTAAGCAGTCTAGCTGAATAAATCTACCAAGTAGCCCAGGCTTTCAGAGTTTGGGGTTTGAACTTCGACTCATTATGGATGCGGCCGGTGTATAGATGCATGAGAGTGTTAGTTGTGAGGGCCGTTTTGGGCACTGTAATTTAACGTTAATTCGAAAAAACGTGAAGCTGCTTTTTCGATTTAAGCCGGTGATTTTTTTAATCGCGGTCTTACTTTCGGTACGTAGCGCACAGGTGTATACGCAATCACATGTGAATTCTTTATGCCTTCACTCTCATTGTCCAATGGGACGGACAAGCAATAACCTACAGTCAATCTCTGCTTTGGAAGTTACACACTTCATTAAGAAATTAGGCACGACGTACCTACGTCTTTACAAGTGATGTTGATAACAGTTTCGCACTAAAGAGGAGAGGTCACGGTTTATTTATATTTGTCTGAAATCCAATTTCACGGCCATCTTATATTTAGCTAACGATAACATTTAATGATTGTCTTCAGTGTAACCGGAAGGCAATGAGCCGTTTCATTCCATTTGAACGAAACCGAAAGTGTTTTGTAATTTCGCGAGCCGTAGGTCTATTGTATAATGTACACGAAATGATTGGTAATTTCTCGACTAGAACTCGATACTGAGAAGATGTTGTGATGCTGCCGACATCCGGGTTGCGCTATTAAAGAACGTTTTACGGTAGTTCACAACAGAAGTTATCACAATGATATTGAATTTGCCTTTCCATTAGTTAAACTAGGAATGATTCTTCTAAATTGCAAAAGTGGAATATAATTATTTTAAAGGCTTGAGATTTGTAGTTGGTTTCATAATTACCTACATCCATAGATTTTATTTATCAATGGTCGTAAAAATATACTTTTTCCTATTTAATGAAGGTATGTCTTGGCAAAAAATAATATAATTGAATTTCCAAATTATTATACGATTTTAGATAAATATTTTTACGAGATATTCAGTTTTAAATGAGTTTGAGTTTGACTTACAAACGAATAAATGGTCAGCATAGCAATAGGGATCGGGATTGCCCACGGATACGGAACTCTAATAATGATTAGTGTTTGTGTGTTCAGTCAACGCCACGTCTATGTATATACACTTTGACTACCTACTAACACGACTTTGTCACAGACTTTGGCATGTGTATTAACTAACAAGGTGGACTGTAGGAGACTTCGGGTTTTGTATGGAATATAATGCTTAACATAAAAAAGCTAAGTGGCTGTCGAGCCCAGCACTTTCTAAGGTTCTGTGTATTCTGTATTTACGGCTAATTATATTGCTACAGGTTTTTATAGCCGTCATAACCTTTCTAGATGACTTTCTAGTACAAAAATATTAATTTATTAATATTACTTTTGATAGTATTTTAAAGGCACTAACCCAACCAATACAGGGTGGGAATATTGAAGATAACATGATCGTTCTGTGCATAGTTTCCTAGTTGGTCGTAGTGGTAGAAGTCTGGTGTACTATTAATACTATAAGTATATAGAAGGAAACTTACCAATGCGCAGCGGTGAGCACCCACGTAGGGCTGATGATAGTGCCCCCACATGTGCCACCGAAGAGCACGGCAGACGGGAACCGTTCGTTCACCGGCCGGGGCCCGCTCTCATTGCTGGGCGCCTCCACTGACGCCTTGGAGGGTACACTCGCTGGAAACAACCAAAGATTTGATAAATAACCGTGCATTATACATTGATGGCTCAAAGAGCTGGCACGTACCTCGGTCAACGCATAAGCCTTGCGATCCAAAGAGGTAACGTCGCTAGCTTTTTGGGCACCTTACCGGTAGATGGCGGCTTGAAAGCGGTTTTCTATCTGTAAGTTATTCTTTTATTTGTAATTTAGTATTTTGATTTTAAGTTTATAATGATAGTTTTAGTTTGTACGTAGTTTTAATCTATTTCCGATATCTATATTAGTATAGTTTTAATTTATTTATGACTTGTACATATTCTTTCATTATATATTGTTTTATTCTAAGTAATATTTACCAAAAAAAACATTGTGTAACTTGTATATAAATGTCAATAAATATGCCCTGTATTTAGAAATTACACGATGAATACAAATATATTTATATATTAGAAAATCTCTATAAACCTATTGAAGATGTCAAAGTAAAATGGGGAAATTATTTGGCGAAGCCCCATAAGATTATTGCTGGCCTAATAACCCTGAACTGGTAGACCCATAAGTGCAAGAATTATAACTCTATGACTTTATCTTTATTATAAAGCTACTAATTATAAATGTATTTAAAGATTGACTATAATCACTGGGCCTCACGACACGATTTTCAAGGATGCTGTCTTCTTCAACTTAATAGTTGCAAATAAATAAAAACTGATATAAGGGTAGTAACGGTTTATTATTATAAAAAATCAACGGAAAACAACGACAGTAAAAACAATTCACTTCAATTATGATAAACTACTTGAGCATTTCAATCACTGTTGAGAAGAACCACCAGGAAGAGGATCCCGTTTCTTCGCCCAGTCATTGACGTCGATTTTACTTTACATTGAAATATTGATACACGGGGACAAAAACGGGACAAGTAACAATACGGGACATGATACTTAAATACGGCGACAATCCCGTATGGCAACCCTAGGTTGAGGTATTGAAATATCGAGAGTGTTATTTTATAATTTTGATAATAATCTCAGATGATGAACAATACCTACAAACTCAAGCTAGGTAATATAATAGGATGACGTCAACCACAGTCACCTTAAAAGCAAAATACTAAAAATAGACTATAACTGGTTATCTTATAGATATAAGATTAACCTAAGTAATCACGTGGAAAAGGAAGTAACCTTGAAAGGTGACCAGCATTAATAATAATGACATCCTGGTTGAAATTCGGCTAAAACGGCTAGTTTCAACGGAGACGCGCTAATCATAATTGTGCGGTTCATAACATCCTACTAATATTATAAAGGCGAAAGTTTATGAGTGTGCATGTTTGTTACTTCTTCACGTCTAAACGGCTAGAGCAATTTTAATAAAACTAGGTATACACAGGCTGGCATGGCTGAGACCATGGAAGACCTCGGTACAATGCTCGATGACCTCAGCAGAGTCTCTCAACAAGTGGGTCTGAAAATGAACATGGATAAGACGAAAATCATGTCAAACGTCCATGTTGCACCCACTCAATTGAAAGTTGGTGACTCTGCACTCGAAGTTGTAGAGAACTATATTTACCTAGGACAGACCATCCAATTAGGTAGGTCCAACTTCGAGAAGGAGGTCAATCGTAGAATCCAACTCGGCTGGGCAGCGTTCGGGAAGCTACGTAACATCTTCTCGTCCAAAATACCGCAGTGTCTGAAGTCGAAAGTCTTCGACCAGTGTGTGTTGCCAGGGATGACATACGGAACAGAGACGTGGTCGCTCACTATGGGCCTTATTAGAAGGCTCAAGGTCACCCAAAGAGCAATGGAGAGGGCTATGCTCGGAGTTTCCCTGCGGGATCGAATCAGAAATGTCGAAATCCGCAGGCGAACCAAAGTCACCGACATAGCCCAAAGAATTGCAAAACTAAAGTGGCAGTGGGCGGGGCACATAGCTCGTAGATCCGTCGGCCGTTGGGGCAGAAAGGTTCTCGAGTGGCGACCACGAACCGGAAGACGCAGCGTGGGCAGGCCCCCTACAAGATGGACCGATGATCTTGTGCGGGTCGCTGGAAACTGCTGGATGCGAATAGCACAAGACAATTGTGGAGATCTTTGGGGGAGGCCTTTGTCCAGCAGTGGATGTCTTTCGGCTGATATGATGATGATGATGATGACACACAGGCTATACTTTATAAGGTTTAACGCGGGTAAAACCGCGCGGCACAGCTAGTAGTAAATAAGTGTGTGTGACACCCAAGAGTGCACTCTACCAGTTTCTCTTATTACGCGATAGGACCGGCAACAGGGCACGACTGGAATTACCTTAATCGGGTGTAAGACGGGTTGCTACGGAGATTCATTATGTCAGCTGAATGACGTCCACAGCTGGACAAAGACCTCCCCAAAAGATTTCCACTATGGAGCTGTGTCCATCATTTGGAGGGATATGCCGTAATCGCTACGCTTGGTCAGGTTGGCGATCGCAGTATGACGGTCATAGTTCACGGATAGACGCTGCTGCCCGTTCTCTGTGAGATATTTCCCCGGGTAGACTTCTACGCCTCCTGCGGGATGAGGTAGTGTGGCGATATTCTATGCCGTCAACCAGATTATTCCTTCCTTTTTATTGGCAGAACACGGAGATTGAATTTATGATCTCATTATCTGCGGCTAATTACCCTACTGATATACCAACGACGCAGTCAAATAAACTGAACAAAAACATGTAGAATTACCTGTTTACGTAAAGTTGACGTCAGAGATATAATAGGTGCTATGGTTATTTAAAATTTACCAAGAATTATTATGCATATTTAACTGAGAAGTATCGACTGCAATTTACACCAATTATTAGTGTCATTAAATCGGTTAGAAATAAATATGCTTATCAGAAAAAAGGCAGGTTTACCCGTAATTACCGCAACCTGACATTAATATTACTGGCACGTAAGCTGAACAATAATAATTGTGACTAAGAAACTAAGTATTACGTAACATCCGATGTGGTATTCGCGATTGGTTTCCGTGACCGCTAGTTCCTGGTAGGGTGTTAATAATAATAATAAAAATGTTTATTTGACACAAGAAAAAATATTTACAACATTCGGATCCGTTACAATGATACATGCGATTTACAATAGGTACTGATCCTGGTTTCCAAACTAGGCTGTATCTTGGGAGACAGTGCTCACTGCTCAGTCAAAGATGTGACACAATAGACAGACGTGATATAAAACCACTATTAAAAGTAAATAAATAAACAAACATGAAACACGATTACATTTAGAAATAGTAATAGTGTTTAGTGTTGTCATACGTATTATTATATTATATATAGAGCGTGGGCGTTGTGTATTTGTGTGTGTTTGTGAGTGTGTGTGTGCGTATGAGCGTGTTTGTGTGTGTGTTTGTGGGGTGGGTGGTAAGTTTAAATTAATCTACTTAATCAAAAAAAGTTTTACAAAGGAAATAATAATTTATATAGCGTGTAATTTTTAAATGTGTTACATATTTTGTTTTGTAAAATGAGCGCACAGTGTTCGCCAACAAACTGTCATGCAGTTTGGCGATATCATTTAATATGTATCTAAATATATCACATTTGTTATAAATAAATTAAAAAAAAAAAAAAATTAAAAGCGCTTCGGTACTTTCGTAGTCCAGTTGCCTATGTTAAAATAAAGTGGTATTATAATTATAAAATAAGCCACTTTGGCGCAGCGCGCAGTGGTCGCCACGGTACCACCTCGGTGTTTTAGGTTTGACCCCATATTATATGAATTAGTCAAATCGTTGTTATGAGCGTGCATCGATATGGGACACCTTATATAAAAGTCGTCATGAGCGGGAGTTAAACCACATTAAAACCCGAAACACTAGGGTTGCTTTAAAGCACATCCAGACTCAGAGCAACTAAAGTTATTCCTTGTTTTCGTTGTTGAGCCTTTATGTGATTTGCATGTTTGTAAGTTGCCCCGCGATACAGCCGTTTAATGTTTGTTTATTTATTCCAAACTTCATGCACAACAATGTAAAGATGCACACTTAATGCCAAAGGCATTCTCTGCCAGTCAACCTTGGGTCGATGCAGAGAAAGGATAAATTAATAATAAAGGTAAAAAAAGTAATAAATCTAAGGATCTGTAGAATACTTAAATACCTGTATTTTAATATACAGATACATGCTATTAATAGTTACTAATATAAGGGAGTTCAGCCAATATTTTTTATGAAATGCTCCCGAATTTTCTTGTTGAAGAAACAACGACTTTTAGCCATTCTGATTTATTGGGGAAGAGCATTCTTCTTTTTATTTAAAAAGACAACGCCCGCACTAGGGAATCTAATCCCTGTGTCGCAGGATACTTTACAAACATATAATAGACGACACAAATTACATCCCGACTCAGAACAAATATTAATGGGTCACACAAATAGTTGTCCGGCGCGGGACTCGAATCCGCGACACGAAGCGGCGAGGCGACTGTCTTAGCCGCAGCGCCACACGTGCATTCCAAAGGAGAATGGACAGTACCAGGAAAGAAGATTGTATCCTAAAAATTCCCACGTTAATATCTATAACCACTTGGCTAAGACAGTCGTTTATTTCAGTTATTTTCATAGTGTAATGTCCTATGGAATTCTTCTCTGGGGTAGCTCTGCTGACATTAACACCATATTTATATCGCAAAAAAGAGCTGTAAGAGCTATCTATAATCTTGGCCCGAGAGTGTCTCTAAAAGAAAAGTTCAAAGAGGTCAACATTCTAACTGTACCATCTCAGTATATACATGAAAACTTACTATATGTGCATAAAAATATCGATTCCTTCTGTAAAAGGAGCGATACACATAATGTAAATACTAGATATAAGAATAATCTCATATTGCATACTACCCGTCTCCACAAAATAAGTAACTCTTTTATGGGGCAATGTATAAGATTCTATAACAAACTTCCCAATGATATTAGAGAATTGTCTACGAATAAGCTTAAAAGAATTATTAAAGCCAAATTGTGTAGCAGGGCATATTACAAAATTTCTGATTATTTAAGTGATAAAAGTGCTTGGGATTGAGTTGTTCAGAGTCAACACACATGATTGTAATTAATCTTAAGTATATTTTATTTTAAAAAAGGATTCCTACTGAGTTTTCTGGCAGTGTTTCTCAGTAGCTGCCACGTCATGCACTGCACGGTAGGGTAAAAAAATATGACGATTCCACATAAATGTAATTTTTTTACGGAATAAAGTACCTTTGACTTTGACTTTACTCTTTGAGTTAAATGAGCGCATGGCTAATCTCTCGTCTAGGCACTGGCTTTCAAACTTCTACCCAAATCCGCTTGACGCTTGAATTACACATGAGGGTGGCAGTTAACGGATCAGTATGTAATAATAATGAAATGATATTCTGGGACACATGGCCACCTGATCCCAAACTAAGCAGAGCTTGTACAATGGAAACTAGATAACTGCAGATATACATGTACTACTTTTCTTTTGTTTATTCATACATACTTATAAAGATAATTATAAAATTTACTATGTGACTCATTAAATGATTGAAGTATATAAAATTATATAATTTAATATCCGTGTTATTTCCGATAACGGCACTCAAATTCAGTGCACAATAATCGGTATTAATCGGTCAAGTATTGTTCAGTTCGGCCCAGTTCATTCATAGTAGTTGGTATTTGTCATTGAGGGCATAACGGAATTTATATCGATCTTATCAATGAACCGTCAAAAAGAGCTGCAACTTTTGATTGCTGAACGGATTCTAAAGGTTCCACCGGTACGAAACTGATCGGAGAGGTGAAGCACCCAGGCACGCGGTCAACCCGTAGATGGCTGACCGTTAAGTGGTTTTATTTCTGATTTCCGTGCTTCGGAGGGCACGTTAAGCTGTCTGTCCCGGTTGATGCCATTGGACAACAGTCGTTAAGCCATGTCAGAGGCCTACCAGGCGACTTGATCCGCTCTGACATTAATCTGAACTGAAATTAATCATAGCTATGTTAGCTGAAAAACAACAAGATTGAATTAGGTAGCATTGTGATAAAAAATTGCATCCTGCAAATATAAAAAATCTGAAATATTGTAGTTAAAATATAAGATTATCAATGTTACGCCCGACTGTATCAACCGCACCGCGTTAAAACTCTGGTTCTTCTTAGTTGAGCCGCATTGTCTCCGATAGTAGAATATAGCGGGATCATCGAAATACACAGGTCCGATCTAATAATAACATTAGAAAGTTCACCAGATTCATGACGTTATTATTAGAGCAACATCAATATCAACAAGAACAGAGAAAGACACAATGACAACCAACACATTTATAAAAACTTTAACAACAATATTATTTTTAGTTTTTTCCACATGACGTTTACAAAGGAATAGAGGCTTGGACGCTTGTAAACGTATATTGCAGTTTTAATCCCAATTTTATGTAATCTCGTATTTTATTTAAATTTTTAGAGTACAAATTATGTTTTGGCTACTGCTACTTTCAAAACAAATTTAGGAGAAACTTATTGATCATAACGGGGTTTTTTTTTATGCTGGATGGGTTTAAGCATGATCATGATCGGGTGTAAAAATTGAAAACGTAATTTGACATAAAAGTGGTGTCATCGTCATTATAGCCGAAATAATTCCACTGCTGGAAAAGCCTCCCTCAAAAATCATCTTGGGGGATATGCCATAATCGCCACGCTTGGCAAACGGGTTGGCGATCGCAGTACCGATGGTCATAGTACTCAGAAGGAAGCTGCTGCTCGTCCTCTGGTAGATTTTCCCTCGGGTTGACTTCTACGCCCCTCACGGGATTAGAAGGGGTGATGATATTCTGATATTCGTCGCCGTCACCAAACAGCAAGTCGTGCAACATAAGGTAATTCTTGCACGCAAGGCCGTGCAAGAAATGCCGTATGTTACTCGACTTTACCAGTTGTAAGTGAACCGTTAAAAAAGTTATATATCAATAAAATACTGCCGAAAATAAACTTCCGGTAAACAAATGTTTGGCTGACGGCATTGCCATCGCATCACGTGGGGGGCGTAGATGTCGTCCGGAGGGAATATCTATCAGAGAACGGGCAACACTGTCTCTGTGTACTATAACTATCATACTGCGATCGCCAACCCGTCTGCCAAGCGTGGCCATTAAGCCATATCCCTCCAAATGATGGACACAACTCCATTGTTGAAATCTTTTGGGAGGCCTTTGTCCAGCAGTGGACTTCATTCGGCTGACATGATAACACAAACTTCTGATGACTTATAATAATCTGATGACTTCAAGAAAATAAAACTTTTCGAATAATTTAGTATTGATAGATTTGGGGAAACGTAATAAAACAATATGTTTAACTATAGGTATGCATTAAAAAAACTCAAAATAGCTATTAAACTTAATAATAAAACTAAAACCAGCCAACAACGTACCTATCGCATCTAGTGATTCACTGTCTTTGTAATGTATGCATTACATTTCTGCGTAATGTAAGTAGCATAAAAAGCTTTTTAATTTTTTAATTAAGCTATTGTTAGTGATATTGGTTTAGTAGAACTGCCTATACATCCGCATAATCCAAAATTATTAAATGTAAAGGAACTATTAATAATTACTTTTGTTTGAAATGTAAGCAAAATTATTTCAAGTGTATGTAGCAGTTGTTTACATCTGTAAATAATTGCGAAAATTTGTGAGTATGGATGTATTAATGTATGGATGTTTGTTATTGTTTCATGCAAAAACTACCTAACAGATTTTGATGAAACTTTGTAGTTATATATATTTATATAGCAAATATATACAAATAACACATACCTACACTAGGTATAATTTCAAAAGATTAACGCTTGAAATCCGTAGGACACAGCTAGTTAGTGTATAAGTTATCATATAAATGTATCTATAATTCTTATGAGAATAAAGGTATCAAAACAAAAAAAATAACGTTTTAGTTTTTCGCTGAATACCTACAAGTGTTAGTTGTCAATACTTTGTTCATTTTATATCAATGCCAAACGTGGTTTTTTATCTTTTTTTTATCACTAAGTAGCTGATATGATTACGGTAAGCATTAATTCTTTAATTCCGTTTTAGTAATAGCAAAACAATATAGACAATTGTGTCCGACCGTACGTGTACACACGGCTACATATCAAGTTATACATTTCCCATATAAGCTGACCTGTCATTGTATGGAAGTCCTATACAACGCGAAATCAGCTTATACTGGAAATGTAAGCTTGATGAGTAACCGTGTGTACCTTGCGTACGTTAAGGGGGACACATGTCCGACATTATCTACATAATAATAATAATATATTTATTTATTCTCTCATCACAATGGGTTGAAAGAAGTGTACTAAAGTCTATAGCATAAGCATACGGGAGGCGCACCGAAACAAGTTCGCCGTATAACTCTGAGTGCACGACTACTGTTACTGTTTTATTATTATTGTGGAATAACGGCAAACATGTTGCAGTGGCTCTCCCAGAGCATCGACTGATTATGAAGCTAACAACCTGTTTTGTGAGAGACTGGTGCCTGATTTGGGTTCAGAAAAACCTGTATCACAGGTCACCAGGAGCCCACATTACTGATTGTGACAACACAACCCGACAAAACACTTAATTAATATGTTACAGAAAATAACATAAGAAACAAAAAAATAATTTAAATAATAAAGTAACACAAAAATAAATCATTATAGGTACATGGCAATATTATATACTAATATTATGTGTGATGTAGTGTTAATATGAAAGTGTTGGTGTGTGAGCGTGTAAGAGTGAGGAAGGGATATTGTGCTTTGTGTGTGCTGAGGTATACGATAAAGGGCTTTATACAGTACATTATTTTATTTGGGGTAGAATAGGCGGTATCCTTCAAACAAAGGCATTTATGTGTAGCTTATGTAGGTTGCTACCGAACAAGAAATCTATCCCAGGAAAATGTTAGATATAAGTAAAATGCTGTATTTATTTGCAAATTATAGCAACTCAGTTGATATTCGAGGAAAGGCAAATGTTTTTCCTTTAAAGTTGAGTCTTATAAGCGAAATACTTCAAATAAAGTTCTATGGCATTAAAATAAAAAATTATTCATATATATAAGTAATAGATATTTTTTTTACTTTATTTAAACACCAATAAGTATGAAATTAGGTACCGCATAGTTTATACAACTGCGTTAACCAGTTCAGTCCAACTTTAGTAATGTAGTAGTTTTATTTATACACTTCTAACATAACCAGTATTTTAACCAAATTTGGTGCAATTCTAAGTGATAATAAGTTAAAGCACTTAAATTGGACTCATGTTGCAATGATAACATTTTCTTTTATGTACTTTAAACATATTATTTTAGCTTACTGACATCAACACATTTGTCTTATTATTTTAAATGCGGTGTTTACCTTTAAGTAATTACTACACTATTACTTGTATTATTGCATGAAAGTGGTGTTATTTTTTTAGTGGAAGTAATTGTTGGTGAACCTAAATAAATAAATAAATAACAAAATAATAACATAATAGCTTTACAACCGGAAGGGGAAGACCTCGTAGAACAATCTCTGACCAAATCGGAGAGGTTCTGAAGAAAGGCTAGGTCAGAAGTATCCTACGGCCGAGCATGTATGAAGAATATAATGACATTAAACGAAGCAAAAAAAGTTTGCAACGATCGTGTCAAATGGAAATCCGTTGTCTCTGCCCACCCCTCTGGGAAATAGGCTTACATTATGTATGTATTGTTGTTATCATAATTCATGTTATTGGTATAAAAATATTATTTTGATACTATATAGAACTTCAAACTTTTCAATCATTTAAAAACCAGCGTATAAGTAGTGGCGGTATAGGGATCAAAATGAAAGAAGAGCCAGCAAAGGATGCAAAACCAAATATCAAAACATTTTGAATGCTGTCACGTAAAAACCTCATAAATGGACAAATCTAAATACAAAGACAGTTTGTAATTTAATACAAAGTTATGAAATTTTTAATGATTAAGAAAATAAACATAAAAAGTAAACAAGTCGAAATCCAAAGACAGTTTCTAACTTATCAAAGAGTTTTGTTATTTTTCAGGGTTTCGTACCCAAAGGGTAAAACGGGACAATATTACTAAGACTTCGCTGTCTGTCTGCCTGTATGTCTGTCCGTCTGACACCATGCTGTATCTCATGCACCGTGATAGTTGAAATTTTCACAGATTATGTATTTCTGTTGCCACTATAAAAACAAATACTAAAAAACAAAATAAAATAAATATTTACGAGGGCTCCCATTCAACAAACGTGATTTTTTTGCTCTTGCTTTGCGCTTTGCGTTTTTATTATAGATAATGGTACGGAACCCTTCGTGCGAGAATCCGATTCGCACTGGCCGGTTTTTTAATGATTTTAAACACTTGTCGGTTGCTTGCTTTTATGAGACAAGACTTTTAAAGAAAGTACTAAAATGTTGTGATTAAGATTCTACTGCTACTCCACTATGGTTTTACTCCCTTGTGCCTAGTTTCCAGATAGCATCTAGAACAGCTTAAGTAAATATATTGTAAAAGTACCTTACATTTAAAATTACGGACATTAATTACGTTAATAGGTGGGTTTAAAATTAAAGAGTTAAATTTCAAAACTAAGAATTTCAATAATAGCGGAGTAAAAAGGTATTCAAACAAACTTTAAACTTTAGTCATAAGCAAATTAGGCACCTTAAATTACACTCATTATTTACGTTACACCCTGTACGTCATATTTAAGGAAGGGATCTTCCTTTGTGACACTGCAAGTTCAACTTCGTACAACTTACCAAAAAATTATTTCGTATGGTATCGATAATTTTCTCTTACAAATGCATTATATTTCTAATTGAGTACCTTTACTAATTGAAATTGAAATTATGCCGGTGAGTTGGCATTGGATAAAACTTGGTCATTTTTAACTGTATTAACCCACACAATTCACTCTAATCTTATATTCACAAATATGACCAGTTGTTATTTTCGTTTCGTTCTTAAATTTGTTGCGGGCCCAGTTAAAGCGATTCCTCGAGACATGACTGAGCCTCACCACTCAGTGTCATTTCATTGTGTGCCACTTTTGATTCTGGCTTACAGGAGTTGCAGTGGTGGGTAAGAGGGAGGGACTAGTCCCGAAAAAGTTGTTATTTTCGTTCGAAGGAATTTAACGAAAATAATAATTTATCATATCTTCGATCACACTAAAAACTTAATGAATTAATATTAAGTTACATAAAATATTCACTATCTAACCAAAGGTCAACAACACATATTTTGTCCGTATAGCAGTTATTAATAATGGAATAATTCCAAAGTGGGGTAATATTTTGTTAACACAGTGACACGAAGTAGAAACACTGTTAAAATGATTCGAATATTCACTAATATTTTTCACAAAAAATATTAAAAATATTGCACTTATTATTGTTTGTAGTATGTATGATAATAGATTTACTCACATGCTTTAGTTAATTGTTGTATGTCATTGTTGCTCGGTTTGGCGCTGACGCACACAAGCGCGAGAGCGAACGCGGTAAGCACACTGTATCGGGCGGGGAACATCGTGGCGTTTAAAGATGCGCACGCGCTGCGCCACACTTTATATCAATCGATTACTACCTACGACCTCAGCGAGCAGCTTACCATTTTACAGTCCGAACGTATTGACTATTTTGTCATACAATCAAGCCTGTAAACAAGCTTACGGCTCGCGTCCATTAATGGACGCTATGCACTTTGAATGCTTGTAAAATATTTTAAACGGGGGTCCAATAAATAAAAAGCGTTTAAAGCCTTAAAAGCGTTCAAAGGCCAATATCGGTTGTAATTAAAATAATATAAGCATAATGTAATTTAATAGATTAACAAAAAGCCAGTTGACATTTTTGTACTGCAGGCTCTGCGGTATACTGGATTTTAAGTAGTCTTCACCGTCCCAATATGCTGTTCAGAATCGTTATTGAACCCGGGAAACGTAAAATGAAACAAAATCAATACGATTTCCGTCTCGTCGTTACTTTGTCATATTCAACACCTTGAATTTTCTTTGTTAAACTTTATATTTGTTGTTTCTGTGTTTAGTATGTTTTTATATATAAATTAGTTGTAAAAGACATTAACAAAATACAGTGAACGGAAAACCCTGTTTAAGGGAGGCAAACAGTCTGCCGCAAACTGTTTGCCGATTGGTCCGACCAAATCCTTAGTCGATATACTACGAATTGCAAAAATGGAAAGATAGCAGGAAATTATAAGGAAAAGTGGCGTCCTGGATACGTAAGTGGCTGAATAAAGTGTTTGCACAGTAAATGAGTTTAGCGTTACCTACACTTAATTGTCTTTGGGTGCCTAAGCGGATAATACCTACACGGAAACAATAGGTACCTACACATTTGCCTGCATATATGTAATCTTACTTTATTGTCGGAAACTCCAGACTTCAATAATTAGTACGTAATGATTAGTACATAATAATTTAGTACGTGTCAGCGGATATATAGAAAAATATCCAAGAACCTCCCCAATGAAACAAGTTTTAAGATAAAAAAGAAACACAGAAACCGAGAGAGACAGAGATTAAACGTATCCCTTCCGATATCCTACTGTAGTACAGTTCTACGGTGTCTATAATTATTTTTCACCACCTTAAGCTTGTTTAAGTAACCTTGTACGCAACTAAACCGCGTGGGAAGCTCTAGTGACCTGTAAACCTGTAATACAGGTTTCTTTAGACCTATATCAGGCACAATTGCAGCCTCTCACAATGTTGGGTTTCAATTTGGCATTAATTGTATCTTTTTTATCATAAGATTAATAGACCCTTTTGTGAAGAGAAATAAACCAATTTTATTATTATTATTTCATTTGAAATGTGGTATTGGAGATTTAAGAATGTGATTAGGGGAGAAAAACTAATTAATAACTTCTAAGAATGATAGATGAAAAGAGATCTTTTATAGAACAAACTTATTATTCAATATAAATGAAATGTTAACAATGTACTTACTACAATTTATAATCCCAATTAATTGACTAGTAGGCAAACATTTTCTGTATGAAAATTTCATAGATTTGTTTGTGTGGTTTACTATAATTTGTATTGAATAATGACAAAGCCGCTTCTCATTCAAAAGGAAGCTAAGAGAGCACATCCTAAACAACTTGTAAGAAGAATTTGTGTTTTCCCTACCCAATATATTATATATGGATGTATATTATATTATAGTAGTAATAGTATTGTATATATTAGATATTATACATTTATGTATATTCATATACATTTAACTATATTTTTAAATTAATTATGTATCAAATATTTATCCAATCTCTACTTAGTGCACCTACCTACTGTTTAATCTCTGCAACTCCTCAAGGTCGACTGGGAGAAAATGCCTACGGCATTAAGTCCACCTCTGTACAACTTTGTCCATAAAGTTTGGAAATAAAATAAAAAATAAGAAAGTTATTCCAACTATTGTGATCTTATATTTTGCATGCTTTTGGGCTAAATGTGTAACCTTATTCCAACCAAAATGTAATGTTTTTGGTAATCAATAATAAAGTGGGTTGAATTGAATTGAAACCCAAAAACTATAGAAAAAGAGCCGTTTGTCATTTTCACTTGATAAGTACCTAAGTAATGACACTTGCGTTAGAAACATCATGGTAGGAAAAGTGGAGGGAAGGAGAAATCCAAGCCCGTTGGCGTGGTTGGTTGATCCTTGCAATTCACACCGCAGGTCGTGGTTTCCATTCCCGCCCAGGACTGATATTTGTGTGCATGAACATATGTGTTTGTCCTGAGTCTGGGGGTAATTATCTATATAAGTATTTACAAATGAATAGTAGAATATGTAGTATCAGTTATCTGGTTTCCACAGTACAAGCTCTGCTTAGTTTGACATCAGATGGCCGTGAGAAAATAATGTCACAGGATATTATTATTATTATAAATTCGGATCGAGTCAAAGAAAAAGTCAAAGCACCTGTCTAAATTAGGCAGGAATGGACATCCGTTTGGGTCTGAGAGCTATGGTGCTACATACTAACATAAAGCTATAACGACCATATACAGACATCTGGTTCAAACGTATGACACTCCACTTTTTGTCATGGGTGTACGGTCCTGTAGAAAACGATATTGTTTGAGAAAATTGTATCAACAGATGCACTTAATGCGGAAATATTAGATTTAGTTCCATCGACCGTATTTTTAGGATTGACTCTTGATTCAAAATTGCAATGGGGTCCTCAGATTGAAAAGTTAGCAGGCAAATTAGGTACGGCTTCCTATGCTGTCTGGAAAATAAGACAATTGTAAGATGAACAAACTGCTAGATTAGTGTATTTCGCGTACTTTCATAGCATTATATCGTATGGCAGTCTGCTGTGGGGTTCGGAAGCTGACATAGGTACTATTTTTGTATTGCAGAAAAGAGCAATCAGAGCCATTTATGGTTTTGTGGCGATCCTTTCCGAACTTAGTTTAAAGAAATAAATATACTTACTGTGCCATCGGAATATATATATCAGAATATAATTTGTTTGTATCAGAATATAGTTAGAAAAAATATTAATAAGTATCAAAAGAAAAGTGAACTGCATAATATAAATACTAGGAATAAAAACAAACTAGCCATGCCAGGCTTTAGAGTAAGCAAAACTAATAAATCATTTTTAGGGAATTGTATTAGGTTTTATAACAAGCTTCCTACTAAAATTACTGATCTACCTGACACAAGTTTTAATACACATATTAAACGTGTACTAATGGCTAGGGGTTGTTACACCATTAAAGAGTACATCGATGACAAAGACGTCTGGCTCTCACTGCCTACCTGCACATTGCTCGCTGGAGATCTAGTAGCCATATAGACATGACTGATCTGCTGAGTTACGTGAACTATCTATCTGTAATATGATTGCTATCATATACTTAATTTAAAATTTATTGACTCTGTCTCAAAATGAATAATGTTATTGTTTCGAAATTTTTCTTTTGTATACCTAAATATAATCTAAAATATTAAGCATTCAGACAACCGATCGAGCATATATTGTGTTTGCCTACTAAATAATTACTCTAAGTGGACCAAATCCCGTGTTCATGCCCGCTTGAGTATGTTTCGCCGAACCGTCTCAACTGGGTCGTGTTGAAACCCACTGAGTTTGTTTTGCTGGGTCTTCTCAGTTGGGGCGCATTGGATCTGGTGCGGTGATAGTATTAAAGCGCGACCGTCGTTATTAACACAAGGTCCGCCATAATAATAATACCTTAATATAGACAGAACCATTCAGACAATATGTAGTTAAAATATAGCTAAAACTGTAAATTTTGATAATTAAACTTAAACATAATCTCTTTGACAATAACTTAATACAAGCTAGCTAAATATAATTGCTATTATAAAATAAATTTTATAAATGTTTTCATACAATCCGTGTACCTAAATATCTATGTAACTAGAAATAATAATGTATACAACTATATTACTACAAACATGTTCACACATTTACAAGCGCTTTTTTAAAGTCTACGTGAATAAAAACCTTTTTTATTTTATTGTTATTTTATAAAATGGTTGCAACATAATTTCATTTATTTATCCACAAAGGCACTAGTTTTATGATGATGGAAAATGATAGTGATTGCTAGAGATGATACTGATTACTAGTGTATTTGCGGTACCATAACACGTGCGGGCGAACTGTTGCTAAAGTACTGAAAATAAATACTTAATATCGGTATAGTGGTGAGAGCGCAATTTTGGCCTAGCCAGTACGCCCTTTTTTTTTTTTTTTTGGTAAGGCAGAGGGAATGCCTTCGCATGCCACCCGCAAAAAGTGTCTGCGGGTGGGTATGTCGGACTTGCACCGACTAAACCTACCTGCCGTGGACTTCTCTTGGCGCCTGGTGGGGGAGTCCCGGGAACGCGGGTATGCTGCTCCGGTACCCCCTAGCCCGTACGCCTAATTGAGGCACTAAGGAGGGGTGTTACATTACAAATGTATCTTTGTCTAACTAGTTTAATCGATTTTTTAATGACAACGTCTGCACTAGTGAAATTAGTCCCTGTCTCGCGCAGTCCTTTACACGACGGACATAAAGTTCATCCTGACTCAGGACAACTATTTATGGGTCCCACAAATAGCTGCTCTGCGCGGAAATAGAACCAACACGAAGTGGCGAGTGGCGCCTGTCTTAACCGCTGCGCCACACGTGCAGCCGAAATCCAAATTTATATTTATTTTTCTCGTGCCTATTTCGATCTACAATGTATATATATCATATTACTCTATATTTGATCATAATAATATATGTATGTATATAATTGTAGCACACTCGCAGCAGCAAGAGGTACTCTGTAACGGGATCTAGGGAGACCTTCACAATGATAACACACGTATTAAACACCAATCACTTATTTTATTGTAAAAAATAATAAAACTAGATTCACAATGTTTTCTTTAGCACTCCATTTTTATAACTATTGACAAAACATCAATCAAACGTAAAATCATACTTTTTATTTGATTCGAATTCTATTTCTAATTTTAAAAGCTATGTCCAGCAATTTTAATAAAATGACCAGAGTTACATAGCTATCTTGATAAAAGAGGTTTTATTCTATAGGAGGGCAGGTAATATCATTACATAATCTAAAAATATAACACCACTGAAAAATGTATATTTATTCCCATATTATTGGACACGGTCTACAATTTTATTTGGGGTTTTACACGACTTCAGTAAGTAACAAGAGGGCGCCGAGGTAGTAGCGAGGCGACTACTTCGTGTCACGCGCGTAGTTTATACCCTGTAGGTATACTGCCATTAGGTAGATAATTACTGTTTGCCGCGTCACGTATGTTTTAGACATACTTATTTTTTCACGTTGAAGACATTTCTGTTTAGCGGGCAAGTTTACAATCATGCATTTCACGGTCACAAGGTCCAACCAGACTCAGTACAACTATATATTAGTCACAAAAATAGTTGACACAGGATCGAACCCGAACACGTTAACCAATTTAACAGTAACTTAATATAAACTAGCTAAATATCATTACTATTATAAAATAAATTTTATTCCAAATGTTTTCATACTATCCGTGTACCAAAACATCTGTATGTAATCTGCAACACCCCAAGATGTGACACCATATCTAAGAAGCGGCTGACATAAGGCTGTATAAACAAGTTTAATTATGGCATCGTCAGCTACATCGCGTAATCTCCTAAACACGCTCATAAGTTTTCGTATTCTGCTGCTTAATACTTCAATCTGTTTATAATACTTCAATATGTTTAAATCTTAATTAACCATTTAACAAAAACAGAACTTAATATTACGATATAAAATCATCACATACAATCGACATTGGCTCTTTTGATTTGGACAGATAACAAAAAAATAAACTGGAGTTCAGGAGCTAAATTAAATTTAGAGTTAATTGAAGACGTCATGTTTTTCATTCAATTTATATTTTACTAGCTGTGACCCGCGGTTTTACCCGCGTTAAACTTAAAAATTAGCACAGCTCCTACCCCGTAGGAGATAGCGTGATAATATGTAGCCTATATGTTGACCCGACCTCTCAGTTATATTCATGCAAAATTTGAAGTAAATCCATGTAGTGCTTTATGACTTTAGCCCGGCCATACATACAGACAAACAGACAAACGGACAAAAATTCTGAAAACTATATTTTTGGCTTCGATATCGATTGTAGATAACGCCCCAAGTATCCTTTAAAAAAATATTCAATGTACAGTTTTGACTTTCCTACGATTTTATTATATGTATAGATTATATATTATATATATATATATATTTGCTTATGTACATATATTTAATTTTTGACACAAATAAAATAAAAATAATCAAATAAAATAATTGACTAGATTGATCGAACAATTAATAACGTAATTTAGTCCTTTAATTTAGAAAAGTTAAAAATAAAATAACGTGTTCAAACCGGATGTGTGTGACTTGACCAATACGTTTCCATTACAATGTGTTTTGTAATTGACTGTTCCAAAAATCTGTTAATAGATAACTAGGGTATCCAGCCGGAATAAAATATTAAAATTTATTTATGATACCCTGCACGGTGGATCATACCGGCATAGTAAATATTGTAAAACAAAAAGGATCCCTCAGGGTATCAAACACGTGGTATCCAACCGGAATAATTCGGTTGGGGGTTGCAGATTCAATCTGCATACTCCCCATTACGCAGTGCCACTGTAATGTTAAGCTGCAATTGGTGACGCACATGCTTGTTTTTCTTCTCTTCTGTTGTCTGTCGGGGCATGCCCGAGAGCTAATAGGGTCTGAAGGAGGTTTCGTTGAAGACAAGTACACTGGCTATGAACTGGATGGATATTAATGTTTTATGAAAACGTAATAAAAGAAGAATGGTTATGCTGGCTTACCAGCCTAATATAATAAATAGAAACACAACCAAAATACACAAATATACACAGAAATGATTAATTTCCATAATTATGGTTAATTAGACGTTGGTGACATTTCTGATCCACTCGCGGACGCTGGCAACTCTGGAGAATGCGGAAAGCCTTCCCTTGGAACAATCGAGAGAATCGTTTTCTGACCACGACATGATGCCGAGCAACCGACCAGACTCATCGATCAAACCACTGCCACTGTCTCCCTGGTATAACAAAAGAAATTTTAATTAGGTATTGTTTCTCTAAGATGATTTTCTTCCATGGATTTGTATTTGCCAGAAAAATGTCCAAGAATACTGGCGCGGTATTAAGCCTTTCTGGTTTACACCACTTTCAGTAGCAACTTCCGGGCAGGACGTTGACGGAGCTTGTGCCTCCGATATCACTTCCTAGTCATTTCGCGTATCAATCGCATATTATTTGTATAGGAAGACAGGTTAGAGAGTGTATCTATAATGATAAGTAGTAAATAAATAAACATCCAGGAGATATCACACAGCGCCATCTAGCACAACGATGGATATGGATGGATATGGATAATAGAAATACTTATTTAACTTTTCTTTTGTAAATATATACATACTTATCTGTGTACGTATATCTATATAAATAAAAAGAGAAGTCCTGACTGACTGATTGACTGACTCATCAACGCTCAGCCCAAACCCTTGGACCTAGAAAGCTGAAATTTTGCACAAATATTTTCTTTATACTGTAGACAAGGAATAAGGAAGGGCTTTTCGAAATTCAACAGCTAAAGGGGTAAAACGAGGGTGCAAAGTTAGTATGAAACTTTGCTGTTTTTGAAGTTAAGGACATGAAAATTGGTATTTTGACTTCCAGTTAAAAATAAAAAATTACGTGTTTCAGGATTTTTGGAAATTCTACCCCCAAGGGTGAAAAATAGGGGATGTAAATGTTTGTATGAAAATGTGATAATATTTAAGTTAAACGCATGAAAATTAGTATTTGGCCTTTTCATTAAAAATTAAAAATATATATTTCAGGATTTTTGGAAATTCCAGCCCCAAGAACGTAAAATAAGGGGTGTAAGTTTGTATGAAAAATGTGACAATTTTTAAGTAAAACGCATGAAAATTGGTATTTGGTCTTTCTGTTAAAAACATATAATATTAATTTCAGGATTTTTGGAAATTCCACCCCAAGGGCGTAAAATAGGGGATGTAAGTTTATACTGACTGACTGACATATCAACGCGCAGCCTAAACGGCTGGAGTTGGAGACTTGACATTTTGACAGTAGTTACCTTTTATGACGTAGGCATCCACTAAAGAAGATTTTTGAAAATACCACCCCTAAGGGAGTAAAATAAGGGATGAAAGATTTTATGAAAATCATTCATTTTGATGTAAAAGGCTTTGGTATATGGCCTTGCAGTTAAAAATAAAATATATGTATCAGAATTTTTGAAATTTCATCCCCAAGGGCTAAAAGTAGGGATGTAAGTTTGTATGAAAAATGTGACAACAAGTTTTAAATTAAACGCATGAAAATTGGTATTTAGCATTTCAGTTAAAAATATATGTTTCTGGATTTCCGAGAATTCCACCCCTAAGTAGGGGATGTACGTTTGTATGAAAAATGTGTCATTTTTAAGGTATACACATGAAAATTGGTATGTGGCCTTTAATTAAAAAATTAAGAATATGTATTTCAGGTTTTTTGGGAATTCCAGCCCTAAGGCCGACTAAAATAGGGGATGTAAGTTTGAATGAAAATCTGTTTTTTTTTGGAGTTAAACGCATGTAAATTGGTATTTCAGTTAAAAATAAAGCAATCCAGGGAATAATTTGTTGTTAAAAAAAGGTAATCCAAAACTGATTCAATAGATCGACACCAACAATTTACGCACACTCAAATTTTAGAGAAATTCGTTTCTAATGCCAAGTTGCTTAAAATTTCGTGGCCGTTGTCGTCTAAGTAAAGATTTAGCGTTTTATAAGATATGTAACTTCTTTTTTTTGTAATTTTTATAACACATTAAAAGTAACGACATTTTAATCAAATTCGGATTAAAAAGAATTTACCTAAAATTTGAGTTAGCGTAGTATAAATTGTTCGTGTCGAGATGATCGCACCCAAAAAATATCATCTTAATTTTACTGATCTACATGTTCACAATTTTGTAACTAGATGGCGTTTATATCGTTTCAGATCGCAGAACTTATTTGGCATATCGGTTAAAATAAATAAATGCTTGAAATAAAAGGTAGTCCAAAACTGAATCAATCTCACCCAAAAAATATGCACGGATCTTAATTTAACCGCTTTACAAGTAGAGATGGGTAACAACCCACGCATGGTGATAACTTATTCGTATATGCCGGACAGAACGGGTATAGCGCGGGGGGTGTAGAAGGGTATGACGCGCTCGCCTAACATGCAGGGATTCCCGTGCGTCCCTTTCACCCCGCGCTCTACCTCGTATCTCACCTGACGTTTATTGTTCACTAATTTTGTCGATAATTGCATTGAGTGCACGTCTTTAGTTTGAGTTTTACATCACGTTTCAACATTTTACTACATTGTGATTTGTATTATAAACCTGATTAAACTTCGCTTGTATAAATTGACACCGATCAGTTCTGAACTGGATTGACAAATATTTTCCTGCTTTTGCGGAAACACATACATAAGTAAGTACTACGTATTTATTAAATTAAGTATAGTCACTAATTTAATTTAAATCAAATTATCGCTGCGTGAGTATTAAAATCAAATTAGTTTTAGATTTCAAAGTTTAGCTTTTTATCAATTTTGACAAAGTTATATTCTAGTATGGATAAATAAAAACCTTTTTTTTTATTCACGTAGTCTTAAGAAAAGCGCTTGTAATAGTCAGAACATGTTTGCAGTAATATAGTTAAGTATACATAATATTTCTAGTTACATATTAATAGATATTTAGGTACAAGGATTGTTAAAACATTTCTTTAATTTATTTTATAATAGTAATGATATTTAGCTATGAGTTTGGAAGTTAAAATCACTCAAAAGTGCAGTGTGTTCCCTTTATTGTCAATAAGTTATTTATTATTAATAAAATGTTTGACTCGTATTAATTTGCTTATGGTATACTTTTTAAAAAATTTTTACTTTTAGGTCAACATGGTGAGACCGAAAAACCAATTGATATGGTCCCATTATCAAGAAACGGATAATAAATCATCTACATGCAAACATTGTGAGAAGCGATATAAAATACCAAACTTGCAAAAAATGTCTAGACATTTACCAAAGTGTCTGAACTGCCCTGAAAGTTATATACAACAGGTAAGAACTAATTCACATAAAAATACCAACTCGCCGCAACCTCTAGCCAGTAATGCATTATGCCAAGCGGTGGCAAACAAAGAAAATGTGATACCAGGTGTTAATTCACTAACTGACGAGAGCACTGCGTCTTCATCTAGATCTAGAGAACCAGATTTATCGGTTGGAGCACACGAAAAGCTACATTCGTTACTAGCGAAAGCTATTTATGTATCCGGTGTTCCGGATACATAAATAGTTCCTTCGACAATAGTTGAACATCCACTCTGGCAAAATTTTTTTGAACATCTTCAACTCTTATATAAATTGCCAACGAGAAAAACAATTTCTACGAACATTTTGGATAAAACTTATAAGGAAATGCACCGTGAGTTAAAAGATGAATTGAAATCACAATCATGTTTACATTTACATTTAGACGGTTGGTCTAATTGTAGAAATGAAAGCATCATTAATGTGTTGATTTCAAAACTGCAGAAAACCGCCACACAAGCGAATACTTATGTGAAGAGATTTACAATGTTTTGGATGAATATGGAGCAAACAAGATTTCAACGTTAATTGGCGATAATGCAAGCAATATACAAAGAGCTTTTCCTCTCGTCAAAGAAATACATCCACACTTAACGTGCCTGAATTGCACAGCACATACTCTGCATTTGCTTTGCCAAGATATCGATAGATATTCCGTAATAAAGGCTTGCAAAGAAATGGCAACTAACTTAATTAAAACCATTAAAAGAAGTCAAGTATTGACGTATTTTCTTGCTAAAATAGTAAAAGAAAAAATGCTGGTGAGACTTTAAAGCTGCCGTGTGATACTCGATGGGGCAGTTTTTTTTTTTTTTTTTTTTTTTTTAATAAAATATAATATATAATAATAATAATAATCATTTATTTTCTCCACACTTTCATTACTTATGTCTAACAACTTAACGTACATTATCTTTAATTAGTAGGGAGCTGGTGTCCGAAGTAGGCGTAGTTACTGCGCAAGTTTTAAAAGTATACTGAATACAAAAGTTGCTCTACAGACCTTAGCTGTCCATGAAAATGCAACACTTTTACCAACAGAAGAAAAATCCTCATTGTTAGATGATAATTTCTGGGAGATTATAAGACAGTGCATAATACTTTTGCAACCTATTTCTCACGCAATATTCTCATTCGAGTCAAACGAGGAAAACATCCACAAGGTATTTTTAACCCTGAAAATATGAAATCTAAACTTCTATTTAGTTTACCGAATATCACAATCATAGACAATGACATCAAGGATGAAATGCTAATTAATATTGATGCGAGGATGAATATGTGCTTGAAACCTATACATTTTGCAGCATACTTATTAGACCCTACAGTCCAAGGAGCGGAATTTGACGAACAGCAAGAATTAGATGCCATGGAATATATAAACGACGTTGGGCAAAGTATTTCTGTGAATGTAATCACAAACTTAGCATCTTACAATTTTGTTGTCAATTTTCGTTGAGAACAGTCGCGTTGTCCGCGTGCTCTAGTTTAAGGTGCAAGTGCATACGCAGCAAATCGTACGCGTGCCGGCCGAGCCGCACTCGCCGCGATGACACACATAATTATTATTGCTGAGTAAGTCCAACCTTACCTTAACTTTACTTAAGGCGAAGACATTTCTCGCAATAAAACATGGCTAGTAAAATCGTGTTGAAAACCGAAACAGAACACATGCTGTATAAAGCATACAATGAACAACAGACCGAAAATAATAAATTACAAAATATGATCCAAGTTATGGAAAAGCAAATAAACTTATTAAAAGAACAAATTATAAGCTTAAAGCAACAAAAACCTATGGAAAATCAACTTCCATTGAAAGACTCCTCTATTCAGTGTGGCGAATATTGCACTGATGACGAGGATCTTGCCAAAGAAACTGGGTGGATTAGACAAAAGAGTAGAAAAAAAAGGAAACTGACCACATCCCCCTCCCAAAGTCAAAATGAAGACCAAAAACAATCTGTTAAAACTACTGTGATAGAGAAACAGAGGAAAGTTCCGCCTCCGCCTCCAATCATCGTCGATGAAATTGCAAACTATCAAAAATTGTTTGACTTCCTTAAAGAAAAGCTACCATCTGGCGATTTCACTACCAAAATGATGTCAGGTAAAAGCGTTAAGATTAACGCAATGAATGAAAAATCTTACAAATCAATAACCGAAGTTCTCTCAGAAAATAAATCACTTTGGCACTCGTATGAAAACAAGCAAGCGAGGCCTATAAGGGTAGTTGTAAAAAAACTCCCATATACTTGTGAACCTACAAGAATAATTGAGGAATTGAAGAGTAAAGGATACGGTATAGAGGATGCCGTAAATAAACTCAGATGGAGGGACAAAGTCCCTCTTAATATGTTCATATTGTCCTTTAAGAACGAAGAAGACATAAATAAAATATATGAAATCAAAACTATTCTTGGGTGCAAGATAGAAGTTTGTCCTTTAAAAACTTCTAATTTAATTCCCCAATGCAAGAGATGCCAGGCATATGGTCATACCCATAAATACTGCTCGAAGGAACCTAGATTTGTTAAATGCACAGGCAAACATCTAAGTGTCAATTGCACAAAGCCAACTGACGAAAAACCCAAATGTGTACATTGTGGCGAACCACATCCCGCCAACTATATGCTAAAGAAATGCAAAACATTAAAAATAAAAGCCTTAAGAAGCAAACGACAACATCACAACACCAGTTACCCTCTGCTAACAAACAAATTTCTACGGGTATTTCCGAGAAAAGCCAACCTGTAACAGGTAATAAACCTATTCCAACGACCTCTACTCAAAAGACGTATGCTCAAATTACTGCAAATAAAGGTTTTGAAAATAAAATAGACGAGATACTTAAGCTCATGTCAGGATTTGACGGCCGACTTAAAAAACTAGAAACAAAATTTAAACATGCTTAGTCCAATTAAAATTATGAGTTGGAACGCTAATGGACTTCTCCAACATCAGCATGAATTGGAAGTTGTCCTAAACACAGAAAATATTGATATCTGAGACACAATTTACAAAACAATTTTACATTAAATTTGAGGGCTACAGAGTTTATCACGCATTACACCCGAGTAACTCTGCTAGAGGTGGCAGTGCCATTATAGTGAAAGAGACACTTCAATTCTATGAAAGCTTCACCTGTGAAGATCAAGAGATTCAAGTTGTGGCCATATGCGTCACAACTAAGCTATATCCGCTGACTATAGCTGCTATATATTCACCTCGTAGACATAATATTAAGAAAGACCAGTATTTGAGGTTACTAAGCCAGCTTGGGCCAAGGTTCATCTTAGGTGGTGACTTCAATGCCAAGAATACATACTGGGGCTCACGTCTGACAACAACGAAAGGGAAAGAACTTCTACTAGCCCTTAAAGAAGTAAAAGGCGATGTTATATCGACAGGAATGCCAACTTATTGGCCAACAGATACTAGCAAAATCCCAGATCTCATAGATTTCTTTGTGTATAAAAACGTATCACATTCCAACTTACACATAGAACAAAGTTATGATATGAACTCAGATCATTCACCTATTTTTCTTACTGTAAATGGTAGTGTAAATATAAAAACAAACCACCCAACCTTATGTAATAAATACACAGACTGGGAAAGTTTTAAGATAGAATTAGATAGATACATAGACTTAAAAATACCACTTAAAACTACAAACCAACTAGACAAAGAAGTTGAACTCTTTGTGGTTAATATACAACAAGCAGCTTGGAATAATACTCCAGTTGCCCAAAGAAAACATAAGGGAAAAATGTATCCTTTACATATTACAAAGCTCTTGATTGAAAAAAGGAGACAAAGAAATAGATGGCATAGAACAAGGTGCCCACAAGACAAGACTCTACTAAACAATATGACCAAAAAACTTAAAAGAGAGATTCAAAACCATAACGACGAAATGTTGGAGTTAGAGCTTCAACAATTGTCAACCACTGCCAAATCGGGATATTCATTATGGAAAGCAACTAAACAAATGCAAAAAACAATTAACCAAATACCTCCAATTAAACTCAATAATGGACGATGGGCACTGTCCAACGAAGAAAAAGCAAAAACATTTGCCAAACACCTGGAAGGCATATTTACGCCTAATGAAGGAATGGCGCTTAAAGAAAATGTAAACAATTCACTTCGAGAGTACTTAGAAATACGATTAGTCACTCCCAGAGAAGTAAATAACGAGATACTAAACAATCTCAAAGTAAAGAAAAGCCCAGGGTATGACCTCATCACCGGGGAAATTCTACGTAACCTGCCTCGTAAGGCTCTCGTTAAACTTACGACTCTGATAAATGCGGCTTTTCGGTTAAAATATGTCCCTGATCTATGGAAAGTGGCCGAAGTAATTATGGTCCAAAAACCTGGAAAAATCCCCCACGATATAAAGTCATACAGACCAATTTCACTTTTACCAATTATATCAAAACTGTTTGAGAAACTCTTGCTTAAAAGATTAAAACCTCTAATAGAAAAAAGAAACGTAATTCCTGAACACCAGTTTGGCTTCAGAGAAAAACATTCCACCATAGATCAAGTCCATAGGATTACTAATATAATAGAAAATGCACTAGAAATGAAAAAAGTTTGCTCGTCTGTATTTCTTGACGTTGCCCAAGCTTTTGATAAAGTCTGGCATGAGGGTTTAGTATATAAATTGAAACTCTTGTTACCACAACAGTTCGCAGATATTTTAACATCATACATCTCTAACAGAAAGTTCAGAATAAAACAAGAAAACGCTTATTCTGAGTTAATCGAGATAAGAGCTGGAGTGCCCCAAGGGAGTGTACTAGGTCCTATATTGTACCTGCTATACACCTATGATATCCCAAAACCAGAAAACACTATCATGGCAACGTTTGCTGATGATACAGCAATAATGGCCGTTGGCGAAAGCCATCAAAAAGCTCTTGAACAGTTGCAACTGGCCATAAACCAAGTTTTTAATTGGACAAGAAAGTGGAGAATTGAGCTGAATGAGTCAAAGTCCATACAGGTAGACTTTACCAACAAAAAACCGCATAAGTTCTCGATATATATCAACAACCAACGAGTTCCACACGCAGATACTGCCAAATATCTGGGAATGACACTCGACGCCAAATTACGCTGGAAAGCGCACGTCAAAAAGAAAAGAAAAGAGGTGGATTTGCGATATAAATAAATGTACTGGCTACTTGGAAGATCTTCGCCAGTGGCAGTACATAATAAACTTTTGTTATACAGACAAATTTTAATGCCCGTATGGACTTATGGCATACAATTGTGGGGTTGTGCCAAAAAAAGCAACATTAATATCATCCAAAGATTCCAGAATAAAGTGTTACGAGATATCGTAAATGCACCCTGGTATATAAGAAATGACAATTTACACCGGGATCTAAAGGTGGACTCCGTTGCAGAGACCATTCGGAAATACGCTATAGCTCATGAACATAGGCTTCTACATCATGTGAACGTCGAGGCCATCCAGCTCCTCGACATTACAGAGCTAGTGAGACTTTTAAAGAGAACAAAACCCTATGAACTAGTGTCGTGATTAGTGATTAGAGTATTTAGTGATTAGTGTTAGCAATAATGTAATTATAAAGAACACATGAACAAAGTGTCTTCCCCTTAACAAATATGACAGGAAAGTCGGTGGACTGATTCTAGAATTAATTATGTTTATGTAGAAGTTTAGGTTAATATAAAATTACTTATTAGTCTCTAGACTAGATTGTAATATATATAAAGTACTACACTTGGTACTTTATTAAACAGAAAAAAAAAATCTTACAAAGCGAGAGATGGATTTTGGAGTAGAAGATTTATATGGGAAAACATAAGTGAAGTTAGGCCAACAACATGATGGAAGGCCATTTGTGGGTCTACTGCATTGAGCAAAGTTGCTGACCGTATTCTAACAGCGCCATGTACTTCTGCTGCAGTAGAGCGATCCTTCAGTGCTCATAGCAATATTCACAATAAAAAACGGAATAGGCTCACTACGGAACGAGCAGCAAAACTAACTTTTATATCCTATAACTGTAATTTGTTGCACAAACGCAGGAACAATGTCAATGAGGACACTGAAAAATGTATGTCTGATTCACCGCCACTATCTGGAAGGCAAAATTCTTCATTACCATCCCGACACGTACCGTTAGCCCAGAAGCTACGACAAGTTCAGGGATTAACAACTTTGAATTTCTCGATTGCGACCGTATTACCGACCCAAGTTCAAGTGACGATGACGAAACACAGTAATTAAATTATTACACGAACGTTGAATCAGATGTGATTAATTGAAATACTTTGTGATTTTGCAAATAAATGTTTGATTTTAAGTTTATTCTTTCTTGTAAAGTAAAATTTTAAAAATAGGTAAAAAATTAATGACGATAAAGTAACTCCATACGTATGCGTCCAAGTTTGTGATAGCAGGTTTCCCAACCACTGACGATACCTGTTAAATTATATTTTCCTTGTCCACTACGCAAACCGTTTTCACCCATAAAATCGGGTGAAAATGGGTTAAAACCCGGTTAAAACCCAAATCATCCGGTTATAACCCAAATGGGAAGAATGGGTATTTACCCACTACCTCTATTCTATCTCTATTTACAAGTTTATATTTTTGTTAGTAGATGGCGTAATCATCGTTTTAGATCGCGCTATGGTTTCGTTCACAACATGTGATATTAGACCTATCAATGGCGTCAATCTTTGTGATTAATGCATCGTTCATTATTATTTTACTTTATTTAACTTACTGACAATTGATATGTATTCTTTTATTTATTTGGTTGATGATATCTATCGGGTCCTTTTTTGTAAATAACAGTAGCAAAGTAGTATTTAGTTTATTTCTTAGCTAGGTTATTTATAGGTTTTCTTAAATTAATATTGCTTATTTCTTTTAAAAGTTATATATTTTAGATTAAACTAGAAGTAAGTAGTTACATTGGTCATCATTCAAAATTGTCGCGGACTAAGTCGCGTACACCAGCTAGTATTTAATAAAAATTATCTGTGTGCGCACATAAAATAAGTCACAAGACTAGAGTTCAAGGACATTACAAGAAAAAAAAAACTAAGGTTACAACATTGATATATTTGTATATCAATGGGTTATGCACGTTAGTGTTGCGCATAATGTTAAAAAAAATTAGTAATTATACTTACGTTGCAAGGAGAGTCTAATTTGGGCTGTCGTCCTCTAGTGCATATCATGTTGTTAGGTACGAACTGCTCCATGACCTTGCTGCATGTCTCATCCGACTGGATGTCCATCAGCATTTCGTGCATCGTGAAGCTCATATATCCCTTCACGAACAGAAAAATGCATTGAATAACATTATCATTTCCTCTAACTTGCTAGAAGATGTCGCCTTTTAGGTAAATTAAACCACTTTGGCGGTCGTCATCTATAAACTGACCGCGCGCACCAATCGCTTTTTAGGACAAAGGCGTTAGGAATTTCTTGAGAAATAATTGAGGATAGTTTAAAAAAACAAAAAGAACACGCTTTTAGCACGCACAAAAAATAACAAAATGGGTGCATTTCAAATAGCCTGTCCGCCCTCTTGGACCTCGGCCATATTGGATTAAATCATGTGACTATTTTTTTCGTATTCCTGACAGCAAACCCTTTCATTTGATTCCCATATCATGGGGGTGGATTTCAAACAGCCAATCCACCATCTTGTGGACGCCGCCATATTGGATTTGTAATGACGTTTCTTAGCTAGTCATGTATTGTCATCAGAACTCAAAGCGTGTGCAAAATTTCATCCTAATCGGAGACCGGGAAGTGTGTCAAATTAAGATCCCAAGATTTTCTTACAAGTGAAGCTAATAAAAGCGTGTTAAAAAACCTAAATAATTGATGGATTACGTAAGATGACATGCTTAGCATTGCAGAAAAGGTTAAAAAACTACGATATAAGATTGGATAGTTTGGGAGGAGATATCAATATGATATGATCAAAGCTTTTACAGGCAACTATAAACATATCAGTCGGCCATGTTTCTAGAACGAATCTGACAGTGGAAAATCATTTTCAATTTGATTTAGGTCTGTAGGACTCCTTCGTCTAACAATGAAACCTCTGCTTCTATAGGTACTAGTTTCTCACTGATCATTTGTACGTCGTTGTGACATTACATTACTATTAAAAAAATATCCAAGCGGAGTCTTTCTTCTGCACCATTCAACTGTTTGAGAAATGGGAAATCATAGGTTCAATCAGTCAGGCGGATTGGAACCACCTCTAACATTCCGGGGCAGGGGCTCTGATGATCTTCCTAGTCAGGGGCTCTACCCGCTAGGTCGCCGAACATCGTATTTTTAAACGGCGTTCAAATAAATAAAGGTTAAAAATTATAAATATAAAAATAAATAAAAAAGGTTTTTATTCACGTAGATTTTAAAAAAGCGCTTGTAAATAGTCAGAACATATTCGTAGTAATATATAATTAATTTATAATTATTTCTAGGTACATACAGATATTTAGGTACACGGATTGTAGGAAATAATTTACAATATGCTTTATTTTATAACAGTAACGATATTTAATTAACTTAAATTAAGTTATTGTCAAGGATCATGTGTAGGTTTAATAATCAAAATTTTAAATTTTAGCTATATTTTTACTGCGTATTGTCGAATGGTTCTGTCTATATTAAGGTACGAATTAAATGTTATTATTATAGTGGACCTTGTGTTTCTAACGACGGTCGCGCTTTAATGCTACCACCGGATCCAATGCGCTCCAACTGAGAAGACCCAGCGAAACAAACTCAGCGGGTGTCTCTACTACCGGTTTCAACATGGCCCAGTTGAGAGGTGCATATACACGAGATTTGGTCCACTTACTGAAATTATTTATCAGGCAAACACGGCATATGCTCGATCGGTTGTCTGATTAAGTATTTATTTTAGGTTTAATATATTAAAAAGAGAAAATAAAAAAGTCATAATAAAAGTAACATTAATCATTTTGAGACACAACCAACAGTTCTGAAATTCGTAGAATATTTGAATAATACATAGTTTTATTACAGATAGTTCATGTAACATAAAAGATTACTCATGTCTATATGGCTATAAGATCCCCAGCGGACTATGTGCAGGTAGATTCCGATCAGTAGATGTCTTTATCGTCAATGTAATCCTTAGTAGTGTAGTAACCCTTAGCCATAAGTTCACGTTTAATGTGTGACTTAAACTTATTATCAGGTAGTTTAGTTATATGAATAGGGAGCTTGTTATAAAACCAAATACAATTTCCCATGAATGATTTATTAGTTTTGCTAACTCGAAAGGCTGGTATAGCTAGTTTGTCCTTATTTCTAGTATTACTATATATATATATATTTATATATATAATTCCTTAATCAATCGTTAAATCGGCTTCCATGAGCACATATGGCGTCATAAATGGTCCGGAATCGATCGTCAACATTTAAGCCGATATAACTTCGATAATAAGCATTCAATAATAAGCGATTTAACGATTGATTAAGTCATTTTTAACCTTTATTTATTTGAACGCCATTTAAGAAATCGAAGTTCGGCGACTTAGCCGGTAGAGCCTCTGGCCTAGATGTATCTAGTATACAAAGTCGATTGAGTTATCCTTGGGCTTCGTTTTCTAGACCTACAATCTCCGAAAAGGTGTTAGCAAGGGAATCAATAAAATCTAAATTGGATCTGCTAGTGTGTATCGTTCGTAACTTAACTTCAGAGAACATACTATTGGTAGAGGGTGCTGGTTCGAAACCCGCCGCACGATTAAATTTATGATCTAGTTTAGATAACTATAATGTAAGAAAATCTGTTTTTGTTTAGTGTTGGATAGTATGAGTCCTTCTTTAATTGGCTAGAATACATTTGTGTAGTAAATGTCTTTTATGTATATCTATCTACTTTCTTTTATGTACTCCGAGGTTTTACCTGCGTTAAACATTATAAATTATAGCCTATGTGTTAATCCAGGGTGTCAGCTAACTCCATACCAGATTTTAATAAAATCGCTCCAGCCGTTTAGACTTGAAGAAGTAACAAACATACACACTCACACAATCACACACTCACAAACTTTCGCCTTTTTAATATTAGTGTGATTATTTGTTATACATATGTGTTATACATAATGTAGAATTCCTTCAAAATTTTACTAACCCCGAAGTGATCGGTGCCGAAGCCAGCAAATCCCACATTTTGTCCGGCGCGGTGAGTCAACTCTTCGTCCAACTTCGCGGCTGCTATGGTTTTACCGTCCAGTAAGAGAGGATCCTTCAACTCGGCTAGCAGGAAATCATAATGCGCTGCTACCTGGAAACAAGAATATAAAAATTAAAGCGAAAGCACGTTAAATTGAAGCCTTTTAACGCATGCACCTCTTGTATAGTATAAGACAGTCTATACTACAATGTTGTAATGAGATTGAATTCTAAAATACTACCTTATTGCCGGGCTTAAATATAAATAAAAATTGGTAAAAAAACTTTTTAAGTGAAACGGTTTCATGCTAAACATACATTGTAATGTTTATGATATGTACTAAAAGCTAAAAAATTATAAAATAGATACAGTCGTGGGCATTATAAACATATGCATAGACTAGACTAAAATAAAACCTTGGGGCACGTCAATTGTCTACAATTATCGATTAAAATGTGCGATAGAAGAATCGTTTAATTCGTCGTTAGGCAGTTGGCCCACCGACGGTGAGAAAATTACTCACTATTTTCTTGCTCATTGAAATTCCGATAGATATACATTCCATGTAAACAAAAGAGATGTTTCAAATAGTTTATCGTTGAACGTTCACACTGCTGGCTGGCGAGGACTTGCTTCACTACTCGTAGTTTGTCTTTAATCGACAAAATTAACTTATGATTAAAGTAAACACTCGCTCAATACTATGAAACCCTGAAACTCGCTTATAGTCGAGCTAGCTAGCTTGTTTCCACATTCTAGCCCTACTTGCCACTCGTCCATCGCTGTCGGTTGAACAACTGTCTTATTATCGCGTGACACTACAAAACGAGCATTTTCATCGATTGTAGACAATTGACGTGCCCCACGGTTTTATTTTAGTCTAGTCTATGTATATGTTTATAATGCCCACGACTGTATCTATTTTATTATTTTTTAGCTTTTAGTACCTACATATCATAAACATTACAATGTATGTTTAGCATAAAACCGTTTCACTTAAAAAGTATTTTTACCAATTTTTATTTTCTAGTTTTTAGTTTTTATTTCGCAATCTGTTTAATTCATTTAGTGCCTCATTATTGCAAGGTTTCTTGCCCGTTAGTTTATTGCAGTCCAACTCGTCTATACGTAGTCCCTGCAAAGATCTTACTCTACTAAGAGCCACGTAGGCTTGACCTTCTTCAAACAGTTTCGCACCTAAGTATACGACTGCGTGATCCACAGTGCTGCCCTGCATTTTATGTATTGTAGAAGCCCATGATAGTATTAAACGCAACATTCTTCTACAGCCGTCCCGTAATTGTACTTAGCTGAAAACTGTAGGGCTTCCGGGTACATGTATAAGATGTACACCGTCTCTTGCAAAATCAATTCGAACAGAAGGTACATCTGTTGCATACATGTGAGTTCGTCAATGGTAATCCTATTATACAACGCCATTTTGTGCAGCGCCCATCTTAAAATTTTGAGGTTGTAAAGTGCACTGTAGGTATTCTACTTGTCAAGCCCTTTTATTTGATACCCATATTGATAAAAAAATAGGTTATCAGCCATTTGGTAGCGGCGGCCACCTTAAATTTCAATTTTGCATAGTAAATTGTATTCTACTTATTGAGCCCTTTCATTTGATACCCATATTGATGGGATTGATAAAACCTAGGTTATCCGCCATTTTGTAGAGGCGGCCATCTTGGATTTCAATTTTGTATAGTACATTGTATTCTACTTGTTGGGCCCTTTCATTTGATACCCGTATTGTTTGGATTGATAAAACATAGTTTACCGCCATTAAAACCTAGGTTATCTGCTATTTTGTAGAGGCGGCCATCTTGGATTTCAATTTTGTATAGTACATTGTATTCTACTTGTTGAGCCCTTTCATTTGATACCCATATTCTTGGGATTGATAAAACCTAGGTTATCCGCCATTTTGTAGCGGCGGCCATCTTGGATTTAAATTTTGTATAGTACAATGTATTCTACTTGTTGAGCCCTTTCATTTGATACCCATATTGATGGGATTAACAAAACCTAAGTTATCCGCCATTTTGTAGCGGCGGCCATATTGGATTTACAATGAAACAGAATTTATTTAATTGTATTGTCACCAGAACTAGAAGTGTGTACCAAATTTCAGATCAATCGGTCAACAGGAAGGGGGCCAAATTTCAGTTACTAAATTTGACCCAAGAATAAATAAAACAAACGGGGTAAGCTAAATAAATAAATAATATAAATATAAAACCGTTTAATATAGAATTGATTTTACTTGTATTAGTCGAACTCTTTTACTTACTAGGTAGGTACTCCTACCAGGAACAACAGTGGCATACAATTAAAGGCATAATTCTTTATTGCACACAGTATATAAAATAATAATTGTTGATGATGATCAATGAGTTTCCCTACAGGAAACCAATCACATAGGAAGATCTCTTTATCATGGTATGACAGTGTATAGAATTACATACATACAATACATACGAGTTGGGATTTTATTCTTCTTTAACAGACTCTGCTGAAACAGACAGACTGTGGAAGGGAGTACTAGAGACGCACTACACGAACGGTAAAACAGCGTCACCAGCACTGTGTGAGGGAGTCTGCAAGACGTGGCTGATCGGCAGTTATTTCTGGCTTGACCGAAATTGGAGGAAGAGCTCTGAGAGGTGAGGTCCGGTACGCTTTAACTGACTTGGATTGCGTAAGAAGTTTATCTGAAAAAACTTATAGGAGCTAAAAAAGTTACTTACTTTTTTAACTCCTATAATTTTTTTCAAAACTGGGATGTCATTACATTATAATAATACTTTAAACTATAGATATCTGTTTTTTCGGCTCACAATTTGTGTTTAGGTTATAGTCTACTAGAGTTACAATAATCATCTTACCTGTTTTATTTTAAATTTGTTGGCATTTACCCAGTAAGGGCCGACGCTGAAGAGAGGATGGATAACTTGCCGCTTCACCTCACCGGTGACTCCCTTGCCGTAGGCTATGGTACTGGTACCCGCCCTTACATAATGAGAGGAGGAGATTGTGCTGTAAACAAAGGACGAGAAAATCATAATAACTAAAACAAAAGTTTATTAATATAATATTTACTATTAACATTTTTAAATCTCCATCTGTGAAGGTCTTTCGTTTTCTTTCACCGGTTTCCGTTTGGGGGCGATACAATGGACCAAATGGTCAGACGCTGGTTTTTGATGAGAGAGTCAGTCAGTCCTTAAATTGACGGTTTTTAAACATTAAATACATCAATATCATTTGGAGCTAAATTAACTAAATTTAAAATTCTTTACAAACTTTATTAAATAGGGGTGTTGTGAAGGTATCGAACGTTTCTAGAAATGGTCCGTGTAATTATATATAGCACACGGCGCGTGGTCAGTTCCTTAATTATAACTCGGCTTAACACGCTGATGTCTGTCTAGATAATCCATTTTTATTTCTTTCTTATTTTTTTATTCTATTGCAGGTGCATTTACTCTTCGTGGTTGCACCAAATGATGCCCATGCTACCTTTTGATATCTTACTTTCTGATTTCTAATGACTAACATCACTGATATTTAAAGCAAGACGTTTTCACCTCCATCAGTATATTTACTTATTTGGAAGCAGCTAAAAAGGTGTTCCTCTTCATAGACATTTATACAAGCTAATAGAGCTTTCTATTAGCAGGAGCTTCTATGCGCCTCTATACTCATTTATTTTACGAAGCCAGGGGCTCTACCGGCCAAATCGCCGAACATCGTTTTCGTGAATGGCGTTCAAATAAATAAAGGTTAAAAATTACTTAATCAATCGTTAAATCGGCTTCAACGTTGACAATCGATTCCGGGCCATTTATGACGTCACATATGGTCATGGAAGCCGATTTAACGATTGATTAAGTAATTTTTAACCTTTATTTATTTGAACGCTATTCACGAAAACGATGTTCGGCGACTTAGCTGGTAGAGCCCTGTTTATCAGTAACATAATTATAATACCGTACTTACCAGTGAGCAGCAGTGAGGATCCAAGTGGAGCTGATGATGGTACCCCCACAGGTGCCTCCGAACAGTACTGCAGATGGGTACCGTTCATTCACCAGGATGGACTCATTTTTGTTACTTAAAGCTACTGCTGTTGGAGAAACCCATATATCAATATACCTTTGGATTACTTTCTATTTATTTTTAGGGTTCAAGGTTGTCCTTTTTTTGCCCCCTATTTAGATTGGTCTAATTAACTATAGTTAGATTTAACTGACATCCTCAGATGATGCTACCAGATATCGGCAGCTCAACAGACAGATCACAAAGTCTTTGACGCGCGACACGCGTCAATTTAATACAAATACTATTAAAGAGGCCATCGAGCGGAACAAAGGCTCCAAAGTGTTCGCAAGAGCTCTGTCTGTTGGACAGAGCCAACTGACGAATCTGAAGACTGAGGATGGTAGAATCGTCACGTCTAAACCTGAGCTGCTGGGAGAGATCGAGAAGTTCTACGGACAGTTATATACGACAACACAGCCACCTGTCAAAAGTCATGCCTCAGATCCCAGAGCACGACTAACCCGACATTACAACGAAGCCATCCCGGACGTCAGCCTATACGAGATTAGAATGGCTCTCAGACAACTCAAGAACAACAAGGCGCCTGGTGATGATGGAGTTACAGCTGAGCTTCTGTAGGTGGGTGGTAAATCCTACGGGCCCTTCAGAAGTTATTTAACTCCGTCATACTAGATGGTCAAACGCCACAAGCATAGCACAGAAGTGTGGTGGTGCTCTTCTTCAAAAAGGGCGACAAAACCCTATTGAAGAATTATAGACCCATCACACTGCTGAGCCATGTTTACAAGTTGTTTTCGAGGGTCGTTACGATGCTCGCTATGCTCGGAGTTTCCCTGCGGGATCGAATCAGAAATGTCGAAATCCGCAGGCGAACCAAAGTCACCGACATAGCCCGAAGAATTGCAAAACTGAAGTGGCAGTGGGCGGGGCACATAGCTCGTAGAACCGATGGCCGTTGGGGCAGAAAGGTTCTTGAGTGGCGACCACGAACCGGAAGACGCAGCGTGGGCAGGCCCCCTACAAGATGGACCGATGATCTTGTGCGGATCGCTGGAAACTGCTGGATGCGAATAGCGCAAGACCAGCAATTGTGGAGATCTTTGGGGGAGGCCTTTGTCCAGCAGTGGACGTCTTTCGGCTGATATGATGATGATGATTTTGATGAGATTTAGATCCAACCACACTAAATTATTACGCAAAATATTTTGGCAATTACCTATTAAGAGGCTAACAATACCCAATTTTATGATTCGATGCCAACCCCACGCACATAAGCTCACAAACACGGGATCATAAAAAAAAAATTGACAAATTAGACAAAATAAATTACTGTTGGTAAAATATAAATGCTAAGAGTTATAACAGTAAACAAAAAAACCGGCCAAGTGCGAGTCGGACTCGCACATGAAGGGTTCCGTAGCAGCAAGTATGTCAGTTGATTAAATGAAAGCGAATTGCGGTTTATGACGTATTAAAAAAAAAACTACTGGCTAGATCTCGTTCAAACCAATTTTCGTTGTTAGTTTCTATGGTTATCTACATCATATATTTTTTTTAGGTTTATTATTCTCTTGTTTTAGAAGTTACAGGGGGGGGGGGGGGGGGACACACTCATTTTACCACTTTGGAAGTGCCTCTCGCGCAAACTATTCAGTTTAGAAAAAAATGATATTAGAAACCTCAATATCATTTTTAAAGACCTATCCATAGACACCCCACATGTATGGGTACGATGAAAAAAAAAATGTTGAGTTTCAGTTCTATGTATCGCGACCCCTCAAAATTATTGTTCTTTTTCTATTTTTGTGTAAAAATTGCGGTTCACAGAATACATCTACTTACCAAGTTTCAACAGTACAGCTCTTATAGTTTTGGAAAAAAGTGGCTGTGACATACGGACGGACAGACAGACAGACATGACGAATCTATAAGGGTTCCGATTTTTGCCATTTGGCTACGGAACCCTAAAAAGCACTACGAATCAAATAACAATTTAAACTACGTGGTAAATTTTCCAAATTCTTATGGATTAAGTATTTTATAATGCTACCTTTGAGTTATATTATATTGTAATAAAATAATGAAATCGCCATATCACAATGCACTCATAAATTTTCTCTTAAGATGAAAAATAACTCCATATTGCATGGGTGTAATATATTTTAGATAGACCCGATTGTTTTCTCTTGTCAAGAAGTTCAGCTCTCTTTGTTTTTATTACCATGGTTCCACTAGTTTCACTTATAACAAACTAATTAACTGTGCAATTAAAACTAGAAGTCCATCTTAATCTACTTTTAATATTAATGTTATTAGATTCGTCTTATCTACAAAGTCTTATCTCTCATTTCACTACAAAGTATGTGTTTTCTTCTATAAACATTAGGTATATCGTAGTATATGTATACATTTTATATATCATATAGTCATAGTTACTTTTGTTAAGTTAAGGCCTTTAACCTGCTTTATACTCGCTTAACGGTAATATTGGGCTATTCCTACAATAAACAGACATAGATCACTCACTTTTGGGTGGTTTAGTAACGTCTTCTATATCGTTGCCCTCCGGCCTGCCACTGGCACACGCGAGGGTGAGCGCAACCACTACTATGTGCTGAACAATGAACATCGTGGTCTTGAGTGTCATCACAAGGCTGGCCACATAATACTAATCACACAATAGGTAATTAAAATATCTTTATCTTCATGACCATTCACCTCATAATTTAGATAAATTTCGGTAACTGTTTTTTAAATTTATCAGTGAGTACTTGGGCACCGAGCTACATCAGGTTAATCGTAGCTACTCGCTTAACTCTCTCAACTCAACTATTTTCCTACTTGTGGTTGTTTAATAACAGCATACAATTTTGGGTGTGCTTTGTACGTTTACAGTGAAGTCGACTAAGAGCAAATACGCAAGACACGTAGATACTTGCCAAAGTTTCGCTCAAGGATCTAAGGATCATCATCATCATTATATCAGCCGAAAAACGTGCACAGCTGGACAAAGGCCTCCCCCAAAGATCTCCACAAATGCCGGTCTTACGCTATCTGCATCCAGCGATTTCCAGCGACCCTCACAAGACCCTCATCGATCCATCTAAGGATACTAGAATAAATTATATTTAGATAGGGCATGCCATCCAACTACTACCTCGTTGGATAGTACTCCGGGAAATACATTAATCGTCGAATCCCACTCGGCTCGACAGCGAACGTCCTCCACTAGTGTGTGTTGCCAGTGATGTCTTACATCACAGAGACGACATCGCTTACTATGGGTATCATAAGACAGTTCCAGGTCATCCAAAGAGTGCGAGATCGAATAAACATTTTTGAAACCAAAACGTTAATACTTTTGAAATCCGCAAAAAAAAGAATTTGAAAATTGAATCGTAGAAAAAATTGTAATATCCGTCATACAAAGAATGCAGTGTTGTTTTTAAACTTATTGTACAAAGGCGGACTTAATGTCATAGGCATTCTCTACAAGTCAACCTTTGGGTGACACAGATATAATATGTTAGGTGTACTATAGACATAGTACATAATAGTAGATCTTATTTGTGTTAATGTTAAAATATTTTACTCAAAACTGCTTCACTAGCATTGTTTACTCATTTCCATGACTTTCCGAATATATAATAAATGTGTCATCTAGAAAAATATTTTTACCCAACTTCAAAACAAGGAAGATACTCAATACGCTCAGAAAATATATGCGATAAAACAAACCGCACGGACGGACCAATAATTTTTTTTTTGTAACTTTTATACTATCCACTATGTTTATGTACTGCATTGTGAGCTTGACAAGTACAAGTGTATGTTAATACCCAAGTGCTGAATAAAGGAGAATGCCCACGGCGCTATGGACAAATGTACTCAATTCAACATTATTGTGTCTTCATCAAATCATCTTTAAAATACTCGATGGCATGTCTAAATACTCCCTCTAAAGATTGAACACAATCTACAATGGCATTTACGAGATATTTACAAAATAAAATGACTATTTTGAGGTTATGTTCGATGAGTCTGAATGAGTTTACGGTTGAGCTTGGTGTCTTTGAAGCACATTGGTGTAAAATCTGTAACGGTTTAGCATGTCAGGTGCCTAGTTACTGGTGGCCACCTGTGTCTACCTCACGAAGACTTACTGATTTAGATTTTGCGCATTTTTAAATCTTACTCCCGCGTTTCATGAAATTGAAAAGCATGGAAGAAGTCATTACGAAGATAATGAATCGCTCAGTGTTATATCTATATCCTACTCAAATCTTAGATGTGGCAGGTATCATGAAATAATATTTGTAAGTAGAGAGGGAATTAAACACACACCACTAAATACAATAAATAAAAGAATGATTATTTCTTAAACTTGTATTTTATTCTTCTACAAATACGTTATCCAAAAATAGAGATGGAACACTAACATTGTTATAACGTGCCCAGCTCAAATACCACACTATGCACTGAGCAACCTACAGTTCTTTTTCCCACAAGGCAAGGACAATAGTATCCTACTATAGGGCCTAATGTATATCTTACTTCTACATTTTCATCTTTATTTACTAAAATAGAAGTATAATATGTTCTACTAGACACATGTCTCGATTTTACCCTCGTACTAAATACCTCCTCATAAACTTCCGATACTTCAATAATATGGTATATATGGTCTCATGTGCTCGCTGTAGTAGGATCCACATTACCCGCAATAGAAAAAATGGACATCCCTAGTATTGACAGCCGATAGTAAAAAATGGCGTACTATAACAGTGGAAACATAAAAGTACTAATTATTGTTCAAAACACTATCCCATTTTAAATTATGATTTAATCTATTTAAAAAAATATATTTTTATTTTAGATATTTGATGTCGTTCGAGGTTTTGAGACACAAGTAATTTTTTAAGAGTACTGTTCATGGGCAATCTCTTTTCATTTCATTTACGATGCGTATTTTATTTTACATGTATTTTAATTGGTCCGTGTATTGTTAACTAGAAATAGGGTAGAACCTAACAGGCCTCATTGTAGAACTCCACACGTCACTTGTTCTTCATGCATTATTATAGATATGAGACAGCTTTCACATAGGAAGAGAGATCTTCCTATGTTTTCAACTGCATGCTTAAGAATTAGAATTACTCTGTTCAGACGTCAATGCCGTAACACACTCATAATTTGTATATGTTGAAAGCTCAGAAGAGAGCATTCAATAGAATGCTTTATCAGACTCACAATTGTACTACTCTGTCAAGAAAGTACCGGGAAAAGATCAATAATATACAAAATGTTTGTTATTCATCCAAATTTATTTTATCACCTTCAAAGTATGCTCCGAATTCTCCTTTATGTCTTCTACCGATTGAAAACGGGTACCACGAAGTGGTAATTTGAGTTTAAGAAAAAGAAAGAAGTCAGCTGGAGCCATATCTGGTGAATATGATGGTTGCTGGATGGTATTTGTCGAGTGTTTGGTCAAAAATTCGTTCACAATGATGGCCTTGTGCGAAGGCGCATTATCGTGGTGCAAAATCCAAGAATTTTCTTTCCACAAATCTGGCCTTTTTCGTCGAATTTGATCTCTTAAACGCCGCATAACGCTCAAATAATATTCTTTATTTACCGTTCGACCTTCGGGTAAGAATTCAGAGTGCACAACACCGCGATAGTCAAAGAAAACAGTCAACATGACTTTGACTTTTGATCGACTTTAGCGTGGTTTTTTCGGTTTCGGTTCAGTTGGAAGGCGCCACTCCGAAGCTTGTTGACTAGTTTGCATGTCAAACTCGTAAACCCACGTCTCGTCACCAGTAACAATGCGTTTCATAAATGGTGGGTCGGAATTGACTCGTTCTACCATGTCCTCAGCGACTTTCATGCGACTGAGTTTTTGGAGAAAATTCAGATCTTTTGGGACTAGCCGAGCGGCAATATGTTTCATACCCAAATGATTAGTTAAAATGGTAAGAATCGACTCGTGAGATACAGAAAGCTCGGCGGCTATCTCTCTCAGAGTTGAATGAGGATTTTCAGTCACTATTTCCTTCACTTTTGCGATGTTAACTTCAGTTGCAGATGTTGATGGCCTACCAAAGCGAGGCAAATCTTTCATCACATCTCGACCGCTTTTTAACGCTTTGAACCACTCTTAAGCACGAGTTTTTGATAAAGTCGATTCACCGTAAGCCTTCTGTAACATTTTCAGTGTCTCCGAACACGAAATTCCATTAGCGATGCACTATTTAAGACAAACTCATTGTTCGATAATTTTGTCCATTATGAAATTCGAAATACACACTATATAATATGATACTAGCGGCCCGGTACGTGCTTCGCTACGTAAAAGGCATAGTATTAAAAAAATGGGGTACACTACATTAATACGAAAAACTTTATTCCGACAGTCACAAATACGAATTTCAAAATACCGACTTTCATAATTCCGAATGGTAGAAAATTCCGAATATTACAACTCCGACTTATCATTATTCCTAGTTTTATAATTCCTAAATTTCAATATTCCTAACGTTTATAATTACTATTCTCAAAATACCGAGCTTCAATAGATCGTATAACAAAAAGTCCGACTTAATGATAATTCGAAACATCAACAATACGAATAAAAATATTTTGTTTCCCCGGTCACAGTTCTAACATAACCTAACCCAAATTATTCACCAACAATAGAGGGATCTGGCACTCGGCGGCTGCATGAAACATGCAAGCAGGCAGGCATGCAATATGCAAGCAGGCAGGCATGCAACATGCAAGCAGGCATGCAACATGCAAGCAGGCATGCAGCATGCAAGCAGGCATGCAGCATGCAAGCAGGAATGCAGCAAGCAAGCAGGCATGTACATGCAAGCAGGCATGCAACATGCAGCAAGCATTGTTTCTGTCACCGCGCCGGCACTGCGGGGTTTGGGCGGCCCCACGCGAGCTTATCATAGCAGCAAGCAGGAATGCAGCATGCAAGCAAGCATGCAGCATGCAAGCAGGCATGCAGCATGCAAGCAGGAATGCAGCAAGCAAGAAGGCATGCAACATGCAAGCAGGCATGCATCATGCAGCAAGCATTGTTTCTGTCACGGCTCCGGCGCTGCGGGGTTTGGGCGGCCCCACGCGAGCTTATCGTCGCAGATGGTTTTAACGCCCACCACCGCAGCTCCGGCTTGCTGGCCGGCCTCGCCGGCCAGCCTCAGCCGCGGAGGCGGGCCTTCAAGCCACCTGCTCCTCAGCTCGCGGCCCGCCCCACCCCTCCGCGCCTACGCGGGCTTAAATTACACTCTAGGGTAGGGCAGACAAGACTACGTGAAGTCGGTTTTGCAGCGATTCGTTTTTGTCAAAAAACTTTGTAGCACAACGTGTTGATTTTTAGTTTATTCGAAGTATTGAAATTCGGAATGTCGTTTTTCGGACCGAGAACCCTTCGATCATTTGGCTCTTAGAAAGTATGAAAATCGGAATACTAACAAATCGCATTTACGACTTTCGGAAAGATAAATTTCGTGATATTTAATAATAGACATTACAATTCTTAGGTATTATGAAATTCGGACTTTTGAAAATCGGAATATCAAAATCCGGAATAAAATATTTCGGAGTATTTGGGTGTTCCCAAAAAAATATTATTAAGTTGATTTATTCAAACAATTTTTTTTTAAATTGCTAAAAGATGTTGATTTTACACTTTTTCAAGACTTTTTTTAAAATTTTCTCTACGTACAAACCTGGACTTCCACGAATAATTCAAGACCAAAATTAGCCAAATCGGTAAAGGCGTTGTTGAGTTATAACATTACAATGAAAAGTGGTATTGATTTTTTATATATAGAACTCAATGTATATAGATTACTAAAACCAGCACTGTATTTAATATAAATAACAGGTGCAACTCAAACTCCGCGCCAAAATGGAAAACAGTTGTGCCAATCAAACAACAACAAAAAAAAAAACAAAAATTTGAATTTGGAACCATAAACAAATCATCCATTTCTGATACTTTTTTGACTGAATGTATGTCGCTTTTTATTCATATAAGTAACTAATAAACAAGTATCTAAAAAATGTTTTAAATTTTTTATATAAGTATGATAGTAACAAAAGTTTAAAAAAAAATTTTAAACTTTTGTTACTATCACATAAAAGTGAAAGGTAAATCGACCGTGAACGCGGAGTGCCTGTGCGAGGAGTGCGTTGCAGTCATAATTGCCATCTCTGTCGCGTTAACATCGGAAGCTTCTTGCGTAGCTTGTAACGTGATATTGTTATCAACATGTCGGTGCAACGATCGCCCGTGTCAAAAACTTCACCTATGGCGGAACACTCACAGTCGGAAACCGACCTAAATACCATGCAAGAATGCGACGTATCATTTGTAAATGTTAAGCGAAATAAGCGGCTTCGTACCAACCGGCCTAGTTCACCTAAGATTGAACGAAATCTTGAGGAAGATATAATGGAATTGTTACATACCTGGAAAACGGAACTTCAGACAAAAGTAGATGAGATTTACAAAAGCCAAAACACACTTATTACTAAACTCTCCACCGATATTTTGGAACTAAAAGCTCAAAATAGTAAAATTCAAAAATCAAATGATGAAATGGTACTATCTATATCATTTATGAATAAACAATACGAGGAAATAAAAGCCGGTCTGGGTTGTTTACAAAAGGAACGACTAGAGCAAAATAGGTACATTGAAAACCTAGAGAGAAAAATACAAGACCTGCAACTCAAATCCAGGTCTTCAAATATGGAAATCAGAAACATCCCACAGCATGTAAATGAAACTGTCACGACTCTTAAAAATACAGTTTGTAAGATTGGACAGACCATTGGCACGCCAATCTCAGAATCTGATCTACGTGACATATATCGGCTACCAGGAAAACCTGGTACAACACGTCCGATAGTAGCAGAGTTCCAGACCGTTCAACTCAAACTGAACACATTGTCTGCCGTACGTGAATACAATAAAAACAAAAAGAGGGAGGATAAATTAAACACGGTGGCCCTCGAGATCCCCGGCCAACGTCAAGCCGTATATATTTCTGACTATCTACCTGCTAGCTCCAAGAAGTTGTTTCATTCGGCAAGAGAGTTTGCAAATCAGAACAGTTTTAAATACTGTTGGACTCACAATGGAAATATCTTTCTTCGTAAAGCAGATGGTGAGAAACAAATACTCATTTCCTCAGAGAAGTACCTGTTGGACTTGCGTAAAACTCTGTGACTAACTCCTTGCTATATTACCGACTTATGTTTCTTACCTAATTTTATCACTGTATATCCTAGATTAATAATAAGTTACGTATATCCTTGCATGTTAAATATTATATTGTATATCTGTGTTTTACCTGAATCAAAAATAATAATAGTTTGTTACCTATCACATAAAACAAAACGACACACTTTTTTGTACAAAAACACGTATATTACTTATCGTCTATTGATAGTATATTACCTAACAAATAATGCAAAAACACACAGATCTATGTACAAAATTACACATATTTTTACTACTAATCGTTCACTAATAGCTTATTGTCTTAAATATAATATAAAAATATACATAATTTTCTACAAAAACACTCATATATCAATTATCATATTTGTACTTATAAAAATATACACACATTTACTTCAGTTTCAGCTATATAAGTTAAATAACCTTACATTCCCAAGCGCTAAAAAATGCACCTCGTCTCTGGTTTCGGTAGAATCATTATTTATTTTCTATTATTATTTAAAATGGCAAATACAAATTACATAAATAAAGAATTAGATTCTAATTCCTACGCGCATTCATATATTTGTCATCCAGAGGATTGCAAAAGGTATCTTAATAGTAAAGCCCTTAAAATAATTCACTTAAATATATGCAGCATAAATAAAAATTTCGACCAATTTTGCGTAATGTTGTCTGTGGCAGATGTTTCTTTTGATATAATTGTCTTGACTGAATGTTGGTTGAGTAAAGCTAAAACATTGCCTACCCTGGAGGGTTATGTAACACACGCCTCAAAATCATTATTAAACCAAAATGATGGTATAATATTCTACATAAGTAAAGAACTTACATGTAAAATAAGTGAACCCCTCTTTAAAGGAGGAAGTTGCATGGTTTGTCAGATTGACCAACTTTTTGGGATCGTGGCAATCTACCGTTCCCCATCTTTTAAATCTCCTAACGATCACCAAGATTTTATAGACAGTTTAAACAATATATACAATAAACTGACGACGCAACACTCGATCCTTATAGGGGACATGAATATAAATATTTGTTCTAATAACTCCGATCCTTTAAGCGATGAATATTTAACAGTTAATGCAACTCACGGCTTCTTTCCCACACATTCGTACCCTACTAGAATCAGCCAAAAATGTGTAGACCACATATTTGTTAAATCAAATCTCCCCACTACAACATTAGTGCTTGAATCCCACATAACAGACCATACCCCCTTAGTTTTATTCTTGGATCAGTCGAGGTCCAGTCATAGTAGTCACTATTACACTAAAGCTTGTATCGATTTTCCTACTATAAAAACTGAAATAGAAAACACAGATTTCTCTTACTTACCACACTTAAATAACGCAAATTCTGCAATGAATAGCTTTATTAGTACAGTCTCTACCATCATATCCTCTCACACAAAAATCACTCATATCCCTAGGAAAAATAGAATACTTAAGCCATGGATGACACCAGGACTTGTACGTTGCTTAAGGAATCGAGACAAGTTGCATATTAAGTCCAGAAAATCTCCTGAAAATATGACGCTTAAAATAACGTACACCCGTTATCGCAACTTCTGCAATGGTCTCATTCGTAAGATAAAGTTGACTTACAACAAGAATCTCATAGACAGTGCAGGCTCTGACCCTAAAGCTCTCTGGAAAGCCATAAAAAACGTCACAAACACTCATAAAAATAATGACGGTCCTGAAGCACTCTTGAACATCCAGTCAGACCCTAAGCAGGCTACAAACTATGTTTGCAACTTTTTCTGTAGTATAGGCAGGAACTTAGCTAATAAAATTATCCATCCCAGTAATAGTACCACAGCTCTATTTCATGACTCAAACCTTTCAACATTCAAAGGAAGTAATTCAATGGTTTTATCAGAAGTATGCGAAGCTGAAATAGATAGTATAATATCTCAGTTACGTCTGAACTGTGCCGTGGGTTGGGATGGAATATCATCTTACGCCCTTAAACTTTGCCGGGAAACTTTGGTGCCTCCTTTAACCTATATTTACAACCTTGCAATAAATACTGGTGTGTTCCCTGATGCTTTAAAAAAAGCACTTATACATCCGGTCTACAAGAGTGGGGACAGAGACTGTGTCAACAATTATCGGCCCATTTCGGTTTTATCCGCTTTATCCAAAATAATGGAAAGGTTTCTAAATAATTCATTAAAAAAGTATCTTAACAAATTGAATATTATTGCTAAAAATCAGTATGGGTTCAGGCCTGGTGTTTCCACTGAAGATGCTGTGATTGACTTAACCAATATTATTGTCAAGAACTTAGATCATAATAACAGATGCCTGTGCATTTTTTTGGATCTCTCCAAAGCATTCGACACTGTCTCTGTCCCAATACTACTTGATAAGCTGGAGAGCATTGGTGTTAGAGGCATTACCCACAAACTATTTAAGGATTACTTGTCGAATAGAACTCAAAGAGTAAAAATTGCATTGCAAATCAGGGTTTAATAAGCGCAGAAAGATCTACCTACTCATATATGTTTTACGAACTATATACATATTTTTTTTTTTTTTTTTATTCACGTAGACTTTAAAAAAGCGCTTGTAAATAGTCAGAACATGTTTGTAGTAATATAGTTGTATACATTAGATATTATTTCTAGTAACATAGATATTTAGGTACATCTTGTATGAAAACATTTATAAAATTTATTTTATTACAGAAATGATATTTAGCTAGCTCGTATCAAGTTATTGTCAAGAGATTATGTTTAATTATCTAGTTTAAGTCTAATATTTTTACAACATATTCTCAATGGTTCTGTCAATATTAAAGGTATTATTATTATGACGGACCTTGTGTTAATAACGACGGTCGCGCTTTAATGCTACCACCGGATCCAATGCGCCCCAACTGAGAAGACCCAGCGAAACAAACTCAGTGGGTTCATCTACTACCGGTTTCAACACGACCCAGTTGAGACGGTCCGGCGAAACATACTCAAGCGGGTATGAACACGGGATTTGGTCCAATTAGAGTAATTATTTAGTAGGCAAACACAATATATGCTCGATCGGTTGTCTGAATGCTTATTATTTTAGATTATATTTAGGTATACAAAAGAAAAACTTCGAAACAATAACATTATTCATTTTGAGACAGAGTCAATAACTTTAAATTAAGTATATGATAGCAATCATTTACAGATAGTTCACAATAATAATGAAGCTGACTGTACCTTTATTTATATTTTGTTAGATGAGCTAGCAATGTATGTCAGTAAATGAACACCGAATCTTATATCTTCAGCGAGTTGACCTGGCCGTGACACCAGCTGACTTCACATGCCGATAGGGCGTAGTGTACACAATGTTCAAGTTTACAGATGAAAATTTAAAAATGTCGCATGTCGGCCAAGTACGAGCGTGCTCAAGCTTAGGTACGTGGTGGTATGAAAAATAAGTCTTAAACTTGTTAAAGGTTTTTTTAATATTTTCTTTGATAGATAAATTAGTATTTACAAACGTATTTCTACATTTCGTATAATATTAACTCAAACATCTATCAACTATAATTAATTAAGATTTTTACACTTATATAATACATTCGTTTATTTCAGAAAATAATTATCTATACACTAGCTGGTGCCCGCGACCTCGTCCGCGACAATTTTGAATGATGACTACTGTAATAAGAAATAACTTTTAAAAGAAATAAGCAATATAAATTTAAGAAAACCTAACCTATAAATAACTTAGCTAAGAAATAAACTAAAGACTACTTTGCTACTGTTATATAAAAAAATGACCCGATATCATCAACCAAAAAAATCAAAGACTACATTTCAATTGTCCTTAAATAAAGTCAGCAAGTCAAATAAAGTAAAATAATAATCAACGATGCATTAATCACAAAGGTAACTCCCATAAGATTTGGTTGCGACCACGGCATTGATAGTTGTAATATCACATTTTGTGTAAGAAACCGTAGCGCGATCTAAAACGATGATTACGCCATCTACTAACAAAAATATAAACTTGTAAAGCGGTAAAATTAAGATGTTTGCATATTTTTTGGGAACGATTTCGGCGATCATCTATTGATTAAGTTTTGGACTACCTTTTATTTATTTTAACCGATATTCCAAATAAGTAGCGCGATCTTAAACGATATAAACGCCATCTAGTTACAAAATTGTGAACTTGTAGATCAGTAAAATTAAGATGATATTTTTTGGGTGCGATCATCTCGACACAAACAATTTATACTACGCTAACTTGAATTTTAGGTAAATTCTTTTATTATCCCAATTTGATTAAAATGTCGGTTATTTAATTTGAATTACCAAAAAAGAAAGAAGTTACAAATCTTATAAAACGCTAAATCTTTACTTAGACGACAACGACCACGACATTTTAAGCAACATGGCATAATAAAGAAATTTCTCTAAAATTTGAGTTGGCGTAAATTGTTGGTGTCGATCTATTGAATCAGTTTTGGATTACCTTTTTTTACCAACAAATTATTCCCTGGATTTATTTTTAACTGAAATACCAATTTAACCGTTTAACTCCAAAAAAAAAACAGATTTTCATTCAAACTTACATCCCCTATTTTAGTCGCCTTTAGGGTTGGAATTCCCAAAAAACCTGAAATTCATATTCTTAATTTTTAAATGAAAGGCCACATACCAATTTTCATGTGTTTACCTTAAAACTGTCATATTTTCATACAAACTTACATCCCCTATTTTTCGCCCTTGGGGGTAGAATTTCCAAAAACCCTGAAACACGTAATTTTTATTTTTAACTGGAAGGCCAAATACCAATTTCCATGCCTTTAACTTTAAAAACGGCAAAATTTCATACTTTCTTTGCACCCCCGTTTTACCCCTTTAGGGGTTGAATTTCGTAAAATCCTTCCTTATTCCTTGTCTACAGTAGAAAGAAAACATTTGTGCAAAATTTCAGCTTTCTAGGTCGGTAGTCAGTCAGGACTTCTCTTTTTATTTATATAGATATGAATAAAATTGGAATGTCTGTTTCTAATATAGAAATAACCGTTTTTTACTACATGTGTATGAATATTTTTTGGGTGCTATGCAGTAACGTATCTTTAAGATTTCAAAAAGCTCAGTCAATTGATGTCCTAAAAATTATTAACAACTTAAGTTGTGACAAATCCCCAGGAATAGACACAATTAGAATAAAAGACATCAAATTAATTAAAAATAGGATTAGCCCCGTGATTGCGTTATTTATTAATCTATGTGTGGAAAAGGCAATATACCCTGATAAACTCAAAGCAGCGTTAATAAGACCTATATTTAAACAGGGTTCGCATAGTGTTTACTCTAATTATAGACCAATTGCAATTTTATCGATTATTAACAAAATAGTGGAAAAATACATTGTTAGTCAAATAAATAGTTTCTTAGAATCTTATAATATTTTGTCCGACGTGCAACATGGGTTCCGGGCGGGGCGGAGTACGGGAACGGTCTTGGGGCGTTTCACTGATGACGTCAACGAGGGTCTGGACCAGCGCAAGCGGGTGGTGGTGGTGTTCATAGATTTTAAAAAAGCGTTTGATACCCTTGAACACCATCAACTCCTTCAAGCCATGGAGGAATGTGGGGTCTCGGGTCCACTAAATAAGTGGCTCCGCGCTTATCTTACTGGTAGAACGCTGCACACTGTCGTCGATGGTGTGAGGGGTGACCACTCACATATCAGCTGTGGCGTGCCGACCGGCTCAGTATTCGGCCCCATCGGATACATAATGCACGTTAATAGCATGTGCAATGTCGTTAAAAACTGTCGTATCTACATGTATGCGGACGACACTTGTTTATTATATATGGATAAAGATTTAAATGTAATAGAAAACAATATTCAGGAAGATCTAACAAATATCATAAAATGGGCGCACGATAATGGTATTATTATTAATTTAAATAAAACCAAATGTATGCATATTCACTCTCCATATCATAAAGTTAGAACTCGTGAACCATGCATAATTGGTCACGGCTATGAATGTTTGCACAGAGGTTCTGTTTCATGTACCTGCGAAAGGGTTGAGGTGGTGGGGGAGTACAAGTATCTCGGCCTGGTCATAGACAGTAGTTTCTCGTGGAAAACACATATTACAGTTTTATGTAATAAACTAAGGTCAGTACTTGTAAAATTCCATCACCTGAGTAGCATATTGGACAGGGCGACCATGTATTTAGTCTACTATGCACTGGTAGACTCGCTGCTTTCTTATGGACTGGCGAGTTATGGTCGTACATTCAAAACCTATTTGGATAAATTGAAATCGTTACAGATAAGATTTATGAAATTTTTAGTTGACAAAAATACAAAACGCCTTTGTAGAAATACAGATTATGAACATTTATTTCTAAAATGTAAAATGCTTCCAGTCCATGAGAAAGTCCAGCTACTAATAGCTGTTGAACAGTTCTGTAGCGATGAATTTAAGATCCGGATATCACGTACAAGGCCCAGTAGAACAAATAATATATTTAAGATCCCCACGTATACCAACTATTTTGGTAAAAGACACAGAAGTTATGTGGTCCCTAAACTTTATAATAAATTTCCCCTAGCTCTTATTAATAATGTAAACCTGACTCAAAACATGTTCAAGAACAAAGTTCAAAAGTTTCTTTTAAATTGTGTAGAAAATGACATTATATCTGTAAATAGTGCCTAAGTAAACAATTGATGTATTAAAATTGGATAAAGGGAGCTTCATCTGCCAACAAACTGCTATGCAGTTTGGCAGAAGTATATTATAAATGTAAAGAAGTATGTTACTTGTGAATAAACATTTTTTCATTTTTTCATTTCATTTCATATATATACGGTACATACACCAAAATAACATTTATACAATTTTTGTCTGTCTGTTTGTTCCGGTTAATCTCTGAAATGGCCGGACCGATTTTGACGGGACTTTTATTGTCAGGTAGTTGATATAATAAGGAGTAACTTAGGCTACGTTTATTTTAGAAAAAATCTTTTATCTTAGTAAAACCAAAAAAATCTGTATATATAAATAAAATTGGAGTGTCTGTTTGTCATATTGAAAAAAAATAGGTATACGGTACATACACCAACATTTTTTTTTAAATTTTGTCTGTCTGTCTGTTTGTTACAGCTAATCTCTGAAATGGGGCAACCGATTTTGACGGGACTTTTATTAGCAGGTAACTGATGTAATAAGGAGTAACTTAGGCTACGTTTGTTTTAGAAAAAATATTTCACTTATATTAGAAAAATAAACACGCGGACGAAGTCGCGGGTACAGCAATTGTCAATAAAAATATAACTTAATTTGGAATTAGTAAAAATAAATTGACATTAAGTAGGTATCATAAAAAAAAACAACTAAAAAAATAAAGTATCGACTGTTAGGCGGAACGAAGTTCGCCGGGTCAGTTAGTAAGTAATATGACAATTTAACAATACAAATTTATATACACATAATTATTAGCAATAACCGCAAGGACTGTTGCTAAATCAACCTCTTGCGCATGATAGTGCTAAAACTGTCAACGTAAACTCCCGTAAAGTAGCACTGCAGAAGTGAGGCAGCCGCAACAGTGCCCTTAACGTGTTGTTGTGTGTTATATTGACTGCGAAGGGCGTTGTAGGATTTTGTGAGTATGAACCAGGGATGTTATGGAGCTTCATAACCGTAACCGAAACTATCGGATATCCGAAATAAAAAAATATCCGTTACCGTAATCGAATCCGATATATATAAAAGGCACGGATCATTTCGGATAAGGGCGGAGTCTAAACGAATCATTTTATGGCAGGTTTTTATTTTGCCCGGCCGAATCGACACACTGCTCGGGCGAGTCTTGCATAGTTTGTATACAACGGTTTCAACAGTGGACAAAATGCGGCGGAATTTGGATTTTTTTTGATTAAGTTAACGCAGATTCTGTAAAATATAAACAGTCTGATAAAAACTTTTCGCGGAAAAGAGATGTTACCTACTACTTCGTGAAATTTCATTTTAAACCAAAATACTGATAAGCACAAAGAACTTGTTATTGATGTAATTGTTCCTAGAATGGCATTATTAATAATAATGTTTTATTATCACATGTTTATTGTTGGCACCTACTATTCGGCCAGTCAACACGGGGTGATCCCTGTATATTTTGAACCTGTCATTTTCCAAGACCCCTTCAGGATTATGTTTGAAGTACGGAAACTTTGGGTCCGGCAGAAGTTGGCGGCAATTGTGGCGATACAAGTATTCAGTGGCTGCAAGAGAAGAACGTCCAGATGTTATGTATTACAGAGTTTCCCTGGGACACTACGGGCTTTACATTTGTCCACCGTATTATATTTTATTTTTTAATTATGGTAGTTGCTCGTTGGAACCACCTGATCTTGCATCGCCAACAGGAATCTCTCGGTTTCTCCTTTCAAACGCTATGTCGCCAGTGTACGGAGGCCTTATGTTCCGTGTTTTGATCGTTTAAAACAATGCAAAATCCATGCAGCTCTTTGTTTCTCCAGGTTCAATTCTGTTTTCTTTCCTTATAATTGGAAGATCGATCTCAGAATCTGATAGGTTCAAAGGCGTGAATCGTAAATCATATGCCACTATATCAGGGTAACCAGGTTTTAACTGATTCCTAAAACAATTTAAATTTATTTACTTCCTCATTACACATATTATTTGAATTTAGAAGCCCCTAGTTTTCTGGGTAAATATTATTTATTGGCCGTGGCCGAATTTCGGCCACGGCAGCCATTCTCAATGGAGATTAGCCGATTGCGCAGGACATATTATAGTGCACAAGTGTGTGCGCAAACACAACGGCACTTTCTATTCTATGGCTCTCATTATCCGATGGGACGACTAGAGACACGACTGGAAAGAGGTCAGGTACAAGACCGACGGCTTTACGTGCTCTCCGAGGCACGGGGGTGTAATACCGCCAACTTCCACACTTCGGTTTGATACTGAGATATTTCTTTAAATCCCAAAATCACTTTTTTTGGCCCGACCCGGGATTGATTTGAACCCAGGACCTCATTTTCTGCGGTTGACCACGCTGCCGCTAGACCAACGAGGCACTCAATTATTATTAGTTATGCATACGAACCTTCGTCATAGTGGTACGCAATTTACGATCGATAGTCAGTTTAAAACTGCTAATGAATAACCAATCAATGGAAAAGCCATGAGTTAGGCGCTCTTATTTTATTGTTTCCACTTAAATAACTTTTAAAAACTAACTTTCAACTTGCTGGCTATGCAAAATGGGGTGAGCTTTGATTTTGGCTTTTGAAGCCATCAATACTGCGCATGTGTCGAACCCGAATTCCATTCTAATATACTTACTGAATTTTGCTGTTCTCATCGTTTTTGTTTTTTACAAATAATTTCAGGTCATCCATATATAATACGATTCAAAATAAAACTTATATTGTTCAGTTCATAACCTTTTTTATTTTTCTAATAAATACCTAGAATAAGAACTAATATCTTATCTTATAACTAAGTGGATTCAACACACGGTAAAACCAAATTGAACTGAGACTATCCCCTTGACATATACCCCGTTTGATGGTAAACGGGTCTGAAATGTAACCTCCAGCAGCTGAGTTCACTATTAGTTTGACTAGCCAATTCATCTAACAATTTTTCAAAAAATTTCTAATAATGGGTTACCCTTATAAATTTATAAAATGTAATCAGCCAAGACTGAGGTATCATATCATAGACTTTCAATCCAAGCTGCAACCTATTTTTTTTAATTTCACGTACTGGCTAAGGATACTGTCTATAGTCAGCAGTTTATTGATTCCTCTTGATCGAGAATAACATCGATTCTGTGCCGCCGACGTTATGTTACTTTCAATCAAATGCTTTTGGATTTTTTTAGCAATAACTGAAGTGATGATTTTATATAATGCCGACAAACATGTTATTGAACGAAAGTGTTTCGGCTCAGAGTGACCAAGAACTTTCGGTATTATAAAACAATTTTGAAGCCAATAAATCATGTGAACTTTTAAACCACTAAAACCAAAATTGTGGATTCCATCTTCTCCTGGAGATTTCAATTATTTAGTTTTGAAACCCCCGTTTGGAAATCATGCAGTCTAATTTGATTTGAAAAAAAAAAATATTACAAAAAAGGATTTTCTATAATAATAATTTGTAAGTATTTGATTATAATTTTTGCTATTGCATTTTATGAAATTTAAACTTAAAATTAAGTAGATATCTATAATAACAATATGAATAATTGTAATCCCAAATAATGACCTAGATATAGTACCAAATTAGTTAGTTATGCATGCAATATTTGTATTTTACTTTTATAATTCTTTATATACGCTTAATCAGAAATAATTACATAACCGTAACCGTATCCGATACTGGTATAATACTATTCTTATATCCATATCCAGATCCGAAATTACGCGAAGCGTACGCTTCCAAGAAGCCTATGGACTCCCTGGGCCTACATACTGCGTGTAATAGTGTGAAAAATAAAAGGAGCATTAACAGGAAACTTATTTTAGAATGTGGCCCAAACTTTTTAAATATTGCGTAAGTGACATCTAAATTTAAGTATTCTAAATTTCCAATCTCTAAACTAGTACATTTTTGTCACTACGATTTGACAATGTTACCTTTGTGACAGATGGAAAATCAGACGGAGTCACACCATTTAGCTAAGCAGCTACAGTTTGGTACAAAACTCTAAACAGATTGAAATGATATCATATATCGAGTATAAACACATGATTACAAGACATTTTTCGGTTCACTCTGCTTTGTACCATTTCGTACAAAGAGACTGTAAAGTGGCAACCTAAGCAATGTTAGTAATGCAAATAGTCCCCGTAATAACTACTAATTTAAACTACTTACTTAAACTTAAAATTAAGTAGATATCTATAATAACAATATGAATAATTGTAATCCCAAATAATGACCTAGATATAGTACCAAATTAGTTAGTTATGCATGCAATATTTGTATTTTACTTTTATAATTCTTTATATACGCTTAATCAGAAATAATTACATAACCGTAACCGTATCCGATACTGGTATAATACTACTCTTATATCCATATCCAGATCCGAAATTACGCGAAGCGTACGCTTCTAAGAAGCCTATGGACTCCCTGGGCCTACATACTGCGTGTAATAGTGTGAAAAATAAAAGGAGCATTAACAGGAAACTTATTTTGGAATGTGGCCCAAACTTTTTAAATATTGCGTAAGTGACATCTAAATTTAAGTATTCTAAATTTCCAATCTCTAAACTAGTACATTTTTGTCACTACGATTTGACAATGTTACCTTTGTGACAGATGGAAAATCAGACGGAGTCACACCATTTAGCTAAGCAGCTACAGTTTGGTACAAAACTCTAAACAGATTGAAATGATATCATATATCGAGTATAAACACATGATTACAAGACATTTTTCGGTTCACTCTGCTTTGTACCATTTCGTACAAAGAGACTGTAAAGTGGCAACCTAAGCAATGTTAGTAATGCAAATAGTCCCCGTAATAACTACTCAACTAATTATCATGAAATTATCACACGGTGTCAGGGGAACAGAAAATAATGTAGAGTACCTTTCGTAGAGAAAAATGTATAGCCGGATATAGGGATAACCCGAGCGAAGCTGCGGGTAAAATCTAGTAACAAAACAAAACAAATAAATTTCCAGTACAAAGAACACAAAAATGTTATTTAATAGGCTAATAAACTTATCACTAGGTGACGATACTTATATAAAACCTTATGATTTTATATTAGATTTTATATGTTCTGGTGAGGTTGGACGTTGGTCACTTCTCTGATCCAGTCCCGAACACGGGCGACTCGGGAAAAAACGACAAGAGCTCCGTTGAAACACTCGCGTGCGTCGTTTTGTACCCACGAAGCGGTACCCAGTACATGACCCGACTCGTCAATCAAACCACTTCCACTGTCTCCCTGTCAATAGAAAATTAATATAATTATATATTTTTTAACCCCGGCGCAAAGAGAAGAGTTTTATAAGTTTTACGCCGATTTCAGTGTTTGTGGCATCATAGCTCTTAAACGGATGAACCGATTTCGATGTAATTCTTTCATTTGAAAGCTATGGAGGTTTTTGCGGTGTTTCTTAGCAGATGTTTGGTTATTGTCGGTCTAGCAGTGTAAGAGTATCAGCTCTTTAAAAAAATGTAATTATAGTTGGAGTCGAGTGTTTTCTAATGGTAAGTTTATACAAAGGTATGCTACGACCGACATTGGATTATCAATTGTAGCGTATATAAATGCTGCAATATCAGTCGTAGCAAACCTTTATATAACTGCTTGTTTTGGGTTATAGGTTACGACTAATAAAACGTTTAAGCCAATCTTAAGAAGTTAGATTAGGTACAACAAACCTTATGGGCCAGCACCAGCCGGGGGTTGCGGAAGTATCGTTTGTTCCCGCGACCCCCGGCGCAGGTGTGAGATGGAACACCGGGGTGGGTTTTAGTCAGTAGGAGTCTGACAGACCCCTCCGCCTCCCCCAAGGCGGAGGACATCCATGCAGGATATTCCACCCCGCAAAAAAAAAAAAAAAAAAAAAAGGTACATCAAACCTTAGAGGCATTATTGTCCGTTGACAAAGTGATAGCAGTGAAAATTTTAATGCATGTCGTGGCAACTTGTAATTGAAACAGCACTATTGCTTGATCCACTTATAACATTATATGATCCTTTCCAAAGTGTATGTTTTGTAAGTTGTCCTATTAATAAATAAATAAACTGTATCAATTGCTCATAATTAATTACTGTAAATAATAATGCCTCCTGGTTGAATTTTAGCCATGGCGATAATAGTCAATGACTAAATACTATATAATGACTAATATGTCAAGACTAGTCATATTACAGTGCTAAAATGTGGGCACTAACATGTGAGGCCTAGTGACTAGCGCCACTCAACCCAAAATTCAGGAAAAATCCCAATATCATTTATACAGATATTTTATGCGGATTTCAATATTACTTTTCCTTTCGAGACTTGTTGAACAATCGAATGTTTATAAACAATGTAAGAAATAAAGTAGTTTCGGTACCTATATTGACCTAAAGACTCCGTCAGATGTTAATCCTTCTTATACTGACTATACGCGTAAGGATTGAGGCATTTTAGTACAGACGCATCAAGCTGCCCTAATCTGTCTAATTTCCCCAATTGAAAGTGAACCTTATGCTTTTGTGGTGAAGTTGAAAATCTATAACAGAAATTTGACAGATTGGGGTAGTTGGATGTGCTGGCTTCTGTACGTTTACTGACAACACCATATTAAACAGACGATAGTGACAGAAATAGAACAATAATAATAAATAAATAAATAAATCATTTATTTGGAACAAAAACCATTACATTACATTTTAACCTAAACCTAAAACCCAACATCAATGGGTTTTAGGTGATGAACTTTAACGCGCAGAAGCCATTTGTGCACCTACGACACATAACTCATACTAGAGGAGCAGAGGCATCGATACGCCGAATGAGGTTACGGTGATATGTTACATACTTATCGTATGGGCAGTGGTTACCCTAGTGTCAGATTTGTTCAAGCCGCCCATTAGGCCTCTGAAATAGCTTAACGACTTTTGCCTACTGACACCTTAAGAGACGCTCAGAAATTAAACCACTTTGGTGGTCACCCATCTATGGAGTGACTGGGAGCCTAGTTGCTTAGCCACGCCAATTACTTACGAACCGGTGAGAGCATCTAGCTAAGAGCGCCTCAAATGATACGTTGCTCGTAGCACTCTCTATTGATCATACTTACACTGCAAGCAGAATCCATTTTGGGCGGACGACCTTTAGTGCATATCATGTCAAGAGGGTTATACTGCTCCAAAGCCTCTTTGCACACCTCATCTGCCTGGATCTCCAACTGCATCTCGTGCATATCATGGCGCATATAGCCCTGGAGGAACAGAGAAACAATTACTTGATTGGCAGTTTAATGAACTGTTGTTAGTTCAAGTTGTTATTTTAGCCACACCAAGGGTTTAATATAGGGACATTATTCACACACGGACATCAAGTATGAACTATGGAAACCAGATAACTGATATATTACATATACTAGGTACTTTTCTTTAGTAAATAGATAATAATACCCAGACTCAGGACAAACAGGGGCTCTACCGGCTAAGTCGCCGAACTTCGATTTCTTAACTGGCTTTCAAATAAATAAAGATTAAAAATGACTTAATCAATCGTTAAATCGGCTTCCAAGAATGAATGGTCCGGAATCGATTGTCAACGTTGAAGCCGATTTAACAATTGTCAGTTTTAAACTTTATTTATTTGAACGCCATTTAAGAAATTGATGATCGAGGAATTAGCCGATGTCCATGCACACAAAACGACCTGCAGCGTGAAAGGCAAGCATTTACCAACCACGGCACAAGTACCTATTAGTATGATTTCTATTGGATTTGGGTACATTTGGTGGGGGGTCTCTCTCATCGTGTGCAATAGTGGAAGTACATGCACAAACACACACACATATACACCCACACCCACACACACACCCACACACACACACTCACACACACACTCACACACTCACACAAACACACTCACACACACACACTTACACACACATACACACACACACCCACACACACACACACACACACACACACACACACTAAACCTTAAATGTTTTCATCTGTGGATAAACCTCTTACTGAGAGAACTTGGTTTCCGAGTTCATGATCCGATGTAGTAAAGTACTATTTATTTATTATCATTATCTGACACTAACATTACCTACAGGTACACAGCCCAATTCGATAGCGTAGAAATTATATATTACATGACACGCAGAAATTTATGTATGGCCGGCCACTGTGAACTCCTTCAGCGAACACGAAAACAAATTGACATAGTTTGCAATCGCATTGAGCGCGCGCAACGCTCGATTCATCGGCGCCCGATGCAGCGAGTTGGTCCGCGCCCGTAGCACTAATAATCTTTACATCAAAATATACCAAAACTACAAAAAAGTAGATCGCTATTCTTTGCAAGCACATTGACGGCTAATCAATACCGATGTACCTATAACCTAAGATGAACTACTAACCCCGAAGTGATCGGTGCCGTAGCCAGCGTAACCAACTTTTTCTCCGGCGGGGTGTGTCAATTTATCATCCAGCTTCGCGGCAGCCATTGTTTTGCCATCTAGCGGCAGAGGCTCCTTCAACTCGACTAGCACGAAGTCCCATCGTGCGGCCACCTAGATTAAAACAATAAAATATATACCTGACGCCTACTTAAGCCGATTCAATTGAAACAATATATAATAATAATAATGACAGGTTTAAAATATACTGGGATCATCCCGTGCTGACTGACCGAATGGTAGGAGTGAGCCGATATTGTCGTCATTGACAAACAAATGAAAAAGACATCCTTTGTGGATATAATAATACCGTATGATGAAAACATCTCTAACGCAGAAAAGGAAAAAAATTAAAAATACCTTGATCTAATTTTTGAATATATGACTCCTTTCGATTCTCCATATTTGCGATATGGAGAATCGAAAGGAGTCATAAATTTTGTTATATCCACAAATGGAGTTATTCTTAAATCCTGGAAAATCAACCTTGCAAGTGCAGAAGGCGGTTTTGCTGGCGAATGCCAGGATTGTGCGGAAATTGCTCTCTATGTAGCCCATATAAGAGTTGTATTTGTATTAAAATACCCTTGTATGATATATTGTAAATCATATTGGTATTAAACATGTGATAATGATAATATCCCGGGACATTATTTACACACGGCCATCTGATCCTAAACTAAGCAGAGCTTGTACCATGGAAACTTTTTGTAAATACGTACTTATATATTTCTATATTGTTATAATTGCATTCAATTTTCATTATGCATGTGTTTGTTATACTGTAAGAGTGTCACCTGATTAAAGTTGAACTCCTGAGCATTTAGCCAATAAGGCCCGACGCTGAAGAGAGGATGGAGGACCTGCCTCTTGATCTTACGGGTGATTCCGCTGCCGTCAATCGAGTTGTTCGTTCCCGCCAACACCGCGCCGTGAGTCGGAAACGCGCGAATCAAACTGTAAGCGAAAAGACTTTATAATAAGAACTTATTACATCACGGGGTCTAGATCACTAACCGTATGCGTACCAATATTCGTTTTAATAGCAACTGTTTTCGAGGCACGATTATAAACACGATTTCTCAGTAGCTGCCACGTCATGCACTGCACGGTAGGGTAAAAAAATTGACGATTCCACACAAATGTAATATTTTAACGGAATAAATGACTTTTTGAATTTTGAATTTTGAAAGAAAGGAACAGCAAGTACGGCAGTATGTATTTGGATTTTGAATCACCATCATTAGCCTGATATCGTCCAGTGCTGGCCGTAGGCCTCCCCCAAGGATTTCTATAATTGTGCCATTTGGAGGGGTTTGCCTTAGTCACCGCGGTTGACATGTGAGTAGATGACCGTTAAGTGGTAGCTAGTACACAAGTAACTCTGCTGCCCGACTACCTGGTGTATCTTTTAATCGCCTTTTATGACACCCATGGGATGGTATTATGGTGTGGCCCTGTTATTTTGTCGAGGCCGGAAACCACACGGATTGGATTTTGAATAGTTACCTCATTCCACAATTTGTCACAAACTTGGTTGAAGGTAAACAAAATCGCAGAGATGTTCATTTGTTTTCCAGAGCTTGGCTTATGACACGCACGAGTCGATACATTTCTTATTTCTCTAATTTTAATTTAATGTATTATTATGATCCACTAGTTGGTCGAAATAAACGAATCATAATAATAATAATTTGTTTATGGTTCCATGTCATTTTGGGCATTGAAACAGGTGTTTAGGGATGACATCCTCTAGCAGATTTCTCATTTTATTTCGATAGATCTTTTCTTGATCTATATGAAAATAATATTAAAATAATAATAAGAATAATAAAATCCTGGGACATTATTCACACACGATTATCTGATCCCAAACTAAGCAGAGCTTGTACTATGGAAACCAGATAACTGATATACTACATATACTATTTTTCTTTTGTGAATACATACTTATATAGATAATTTACACCCAGACTCAGGACAAACAGACATGTTCATGCACACAAAAATTTGTTCCGGGTGGGAATCGAACCCACGACCTCCGACGTGAAAGGCAGCGTATCTACCAACCACGCCAACAGGCCCGTCAAAATGATTGTTTGCTAGATAGGTATATTTAATTTTAGTATTATTGTTGTGTATTTTAGAATAAGACTCCAATATTCTGGGCATGTAATAAGAATCAGTTATCACATTGCGGTTTCAGGTGTCGGGATAAGTATTACTTCCTTTATTTTATCGTACAGTAGGCCCTTGACTTATCGTATCGATAAAAAGCCCCCCTCAACGCGGACGGGGGGCCGCGTCATGTCATTAACGTAGAGCGAAAGTTGCACAAAACTCCCTAAAATGATGACCTTGCCCTCTCCCCGCCAGTAATCGCCCAGAGTCGAGGTTCGAACCCCACAGGGGGTGCCCTCCGGCGCGGGTTACTTAATTGCTAGACGGCTCGAGCCCTCTGCTCGCCACTATAGTCCGGTGAAGCAGTGAAAGCCTCCTAGCGTCATACAAAAAAAAAAAAAAAAAGAAAAAAAAAATAGGCCCTTGACATGGCTTATCTGTGAGCGCGTCGATGTCCCTACAGTAGACGACTTACCAGTGACCACTAGCGAGGATCCACGTGGGACTGATGATGGTACCTCCACAGGTGCGGGCGTAGAGCACCGCAGAAGGATAGCGTTCGTTCACAGGAATAAACGTGACCGTGTTGAACCCTTTAAAATATATATATTTAAAAGATAGAAAAGAATAATAAAATCCTTAAACATTTAAATTTTGATTATATTTGACATTTATTTTTATTCATTTTTGACGTTTTTGACATTTTTGCTTTAAGACATATCTCTACTTATGACAACATTTTTCTACATGTATTATCAATAAAACAAAAATTGTAATTAGACTGTTAGAATTATAAACTGATTTGCATACCTTGTGTGGTTATAATACAGCATACTTATAATTATATCATGTAACCAACTCTATGTACCTTACCTGTATTATGCGAATAAATGAATATGAATATGAATGAATATGTATTTAAAATTTCTATTCATAAAGATAAGCGCTTTGTGAAGTAATTAGAAAAATAAGAATAATTTATTTCAATTCAACATAGTACATGATTACAGACAATATTTTGACATATATGTACAAGTATAATATACAACATGTAACTTAATTAACGCACACCCTGAAAATAGTTTGTTCAGAATCGTTTACTGAATGGATTTATACCATTTTTTATATAGGTAATTTTTTTTTTCAAATTAATTAAAAGTACAGAAATTATTGTCATATTAACCCTATACACTCAAAACAAATTGAAATGGACCATAAGTCAAAGTAATAAGACTTTTAAAATCACAGTTTCATTTGTATTTATACAAATTCCATCATTCAATACAAAATAAAGAAAAATAAACTTTATTCCAAGAAACTAATTTAGTAAATAACAATGCATATACATGTTAAATTAAAAATTCAGTGTATGTATTATGATTACAACATAATATTCTAATTGGGGTGTCTGAGGGTGTGCGTTAATTACGTTACATGTTGTATATAAACAATATCTTCCTCTGGCCCCCACGTTGTTACTACTACTATAAAATAAATCTTATTGTAAATGTTTTTATACAATCCGTTAACCTAAATATATATATATGTACCTAGATATAAATGTAAATTAATTATTTAATTATATATAACTACAAACATGTTCTGACTATTTACAAGCGTTTTTTTGATGTCTACGTGAATAAAAGCCTCATTTATTTTTGTGATAGGACACTACTTTAATTCATGTAAAATTAAATGCTATGTAGTAGATATATAAGTATGTGCATACGTTAAATAAACATATTATTTATGAATGGCTCTCTTAATATATATTTTATATGACAGTTAAACGATATAAATTCGGTTACTAATTATTTACACCTTTGATACATTTTTTGTACTCCGGAATATAAGTTGGTGTCACCTAGTTTGAACCGATAATCAATTACGTTAATATTCAACTATCTACAGTTATTATAATCCAGACTAGGCGGCACCACCGGACTACCAGAGTACATACTAAACGAAAAGCTCTTGAGACACGTAAATAAATGGTTATGTGTGAAGATCAAGCGACGGTGTTTTTATTTAATACTAGCTGTGGCCCGCGGTTTTACCCGCGTTAAATTATAGCCTATGTGTTAATCCAGGGTGTCAGCTAACTCAATTCCAAATTTTATTAAAATCGCTCTAGCCGTTTAGATGTGAAGAAGTAACAAACATACACACTCACAAACTTTCACCTTTATAATATTAGTGTGATTAATCTTTATTGTGGTACTTATTTTATTAATTTAAAATGATAGTATGACCGTAATACATTTCGCAATTTTCACTTATATTACAGGTTCTTATAAGTTTAGGGCGTTAGAAAAAAATATAACATAAATCATATTAATATTTAAAAAATTATAGCTTGACCTAATACTGATATCAGTGTTGCTACTGTTTAATTCGTATCATCACTTCATCATCGCTCATAGCTAGATGCGCTCACCGGTCCGTAAGCGATCGGCGAGGTTAAGTAACTAGACAGCCCATAGATGGGTGACTGACAAAGTGGGTTAATTTCTGAGCGTCTCCGTGCTTCAGAGGGCACGTTAAGCTGTCGGTCCCGGTTGTAGTCATTAGACAACAGTCGTTAAGCCATGTCAGAGACTGGGCGGCTTGAGCACTTGAGGGTTACCACTACCTGTCTCAACAAAATAAGTAACTCTTTTATGGGGCAATGTATAAGATTCTATAACAAACTTCCCAATGATATTAGAGAATTGTCTACGAATAAGTTTAAAAGAATTATTAAAGCCAAATTGTGTAGCAGGGCATATTACAAAATTTCTGATTATTTAAGTGATAAAAGTCCTTGGGATTGAGTTGTTCTGAGTCAACACACATGATTGTAATTAATCTTAAGAATATTTTATTTTAAAAAAGGATTCCTACTAAGTTTTCTGACAGTGTTTCTCAGTAGCTGCCACGTCATGCACTGCACGGTAGGGTAAAAAAATATGACGATTCCACATAAATGTAAATTTTTTACGGAATAAATGATTATTGACTTTGACTTTGACTACCCTTACGATAAGCAAGCAAGCATCATCAACATCTGAATTTTGAGGGTACCTACGTTTTTCTTGTGAATACAAATTGTGCAATGAAAAATATACTACTAATATTATAAATTTGCAAGTTTGTATATTTAGCTGGATTTGCGTGAACTTTGGCACACAGAGAATAGTATCTGGATAAACAAGGCTTGCCATAATGATAATATTGAATTCTTACCTTAATATAGACAGAACCATTCAGACAAGAAGTGGTAGAATATTATATCTAAACTATAAACTTCGATAATTAAAACCATAAATAATCTCTTTGACAATAACTTAATATAAACTAACTATATCATTACTATTACAAATTAAATATTATTTCTAAATGTTTTCATACTATCCGTGTTATATTATATAGAAATAATTATGTATACCTAATTAATTACTACAAACATGTTCTGACTTAAATAGTCAGAACATGTTTGTAGTAATTAATCATATATTATAGTATATAAAAGCTTTTTAAAGTCTACGTGAAACCTTCTTTATTTCCTTTTTATTTAACACTATATGTACCCCGCGGTTTTACCCGCGTTAAACTTTATAAAATATGGCCTATGTGTTATCCTAACTATAAAAATTAGCCTATGTTCTTTCTCAGGGTCTAGACCATCTGTATACCAAATTTCATTCAAATCCGTTCAGTAGTTTTGGCGTGAAAGAGTAACAGACAGACAGACAGACAGACAGAGTTACTTTCGCATTTATAATATTAGTTAGGATTAGCATTTATTGGAATACTGTTTATGCAGATATAAAAATAAGTTTAAAAAACCGAAGCGATATGACGGCATTTTCCTCTCACATGATACATTTATCTCTAGATCCAATTTTCATAGTCACGGGCAGAAGCTGGCTGTAGTTAAACAGCAATATTGTAATCACTTACTTTTGGGTGGTTTAGTGATGTCCTCAATATCGTTGGCTCCTGGCCTAGCACTGCCAGTCGCGAGGGCGAGCGCTATGAGCACACTATAGCGGACAACCGACATCGTGGAGTTTAGTACAATTACTACGCTGCTCACAATATTTAACATTCACACAACTGGTACTCATCTCATATCTGCTTGACCTTGCACCTTCTACCAGATTAAATTATTTTAAATAATTGAAGTCATTGCTTTTAGGGTACCGTACACCCAGGCCGTAGGAGTCTTATTGCTGTCACTATAATCTCTGTCTTTATTAATCTTAGGTTTACCGGTTTCAGCTTTTCAGTTTTTATCAACTTGTGCTATATGACATTTTTTATTCCAATTTTATGATTCTTGAACAATATAAACCCTATAGGTTTTGACTCCCGTGCAAGGCTCAAGATAGGCGATACCTCCCCTCCATGCGTTCCTAAGAAAAAGAGTTATGACAGGCGGACAACGAAGTGTTCCCATAAGAATTTCTTTTTTATTGAGCTATGGAACCCTAAAAGGATTGGGAGATGTCAAAGCAGTTGTCATTTTAGACCACGATATAGACTCGGCAGGTGGTTATTATATTTATTGGACTTTCAAAATTTCGATGGTTAAATTCAGTTTGTAAGCTGTGACTAAACTTTATTTTTGATCGATTTGTGTTGGCCGCCAAAAGTTAAATTTGATCGCAATCACCGGGTCGTCAGGTTCCGTAGCGAAACTCGTTTATACGTGCCTCAAAAATAGTAATGTTTACGGAACCTAACTTAGTAGACAGATGTCCAATTTATACTTGGCCGATTTTTATTATCATCATCGATTCGATCATGACCGCCATTTGTTATTTCTGTATAAGACATAATTACAATATAGGTACAACTTTATATCAACAATATTTAGATTTATTTATTTATAAATGACACACCATCGACAATTCACAATGCAACTTAAAATTGTTTTTATGTATAAACACAAGTACTGTGTGATTTGCCATTACAGGTGTATACAACATTTACAATTTTATAACAAAACAAAATCTTAAAAACTATATTACCTAAAATTTGGTTTTAAATTAATAGTTACTTTCTTATCGTATGGGCAGTGGTTACCCTAGTGTCAGTTGTTCAAGTCGCCCATTAGGCATCTGACGTGGCTGTGACTGTTGCCGAATGGTTACGACCGGGACCGACGGCTTGAGATACCCTCCAAAGCACAGACACGGTCAGAAAGTAAGTAAGTAAGTAACTCTTTATTGTACACCAAAAAATATAAAAATAATACATAAAAAGAACTATGAGTATGTTAAGATTATACAGACGCCAGCACACCCAGCAACCTCAATCTGTCAAATTTCTTTTATAAATTTTCAACTTTATCACATTAGTATAAGGTTCACTTTCAATTGGGGAAATTTGACAGATTGAGGTAACTTGATGTGCCGGCGTCTGTATAATCTTAACATACTCATAGTTCTTTTTATGTATTATTTTTTGGTGTACAATAAAGAGTTACTTACTTTCTGACCGTGTCCGTGCTTTGGAGGGTATCTTAAGCCGTCGCGTCGGTCCCGGTCGTAACCATTCGGCAACAGTCACAGCCATGTCAGATGCCTAATGGGCGACTTATCGCTAAGTGCGATCTCTTCCAGGCAACCGATGAATGGACCAGGAGTAAAGAAAAGGCATTTGGGTATTTGTTGGCATAATTAGCAGAAAGGTTATTTCTTTTGTACCATGGGTACTTTTAACAATTAATAAATACATAAGTCAGGTATATATATAACGCAGGTCATAGGAGAAAGATATACAGTAATTTAACGTTAAGAGAAAGATAGTAACTCTTCACCATTTTCTTAAAAATGACCAGTAACTGCACCTCTCTGGCAAAGCATTCCACAATCGGGATTCAATAATCCACTCTGGCAGTCACCCATCTACCAGCCTAGTTGATTAACCTTACCAATCACTTACGAATCGGCGAGTGCATCAGATACTAATACACATGTAATCAAAGGAAGTACGTGACTTTATTTAGTGACCGTACATACGTGGTATACTTGAGGTCTACATTACAGTATACAAATTAATAAAGAATAGAAAGGCTGCTGTTAAAAACTACATAATTTTAATTATAAGGCAGTTTCAGTATACACATACATATACTGAAACTGCCTTATAAATAAACTTTTACATACTGTCAAAACTTGAACTTATAATTAAATGCTTTATTTGATGCTTTATAAGAGCATCAAATAAAATAACATCTAAATGTATAAATAAAATGATGTAGTTTTTAATAGCAGTTAGTTAAAAAGAGACGCTGTTATTGTTCGTGTTATTGGTTGCATTATTTCATTGGTTCATTAGATTGTACAACATATAACTTTGGAGCTGTATTACAAAGGCATATGCCTCACACTCACGGTTACCTTTAAATGTGTAGTGGCTGCTTACAAATAGTAAAGAAATACTGGATTTATACCCGGACTTTAGTAACTGCGGTTGAACATCTTACTGCTAGAAAAACAGTACCTAGTCTCAAACATTTGGTGATACTGCTACTTTTGACCGCTTATGTTCTTACGGTGTTCAACCGGGTGGGGTTAGAATTCGTGCGAGAAACGGATTTACTTTACTTTTTCTTTTGTTTTTATGTATGTGTCATATCAGGTGCTCATAGCCAGATGATCTCACCGGTCCGTAAGTGATCGGTGAGGTCAAGCAACTAGGGTCGCGGTCAGTCCATAGATGGGTGATCGCAAAAGTGGTTTACTTTCTGAGCGTATCCGAGCTTGGGATGACACGTTGAGCTGACGGTTGAAGCCCTTAGGCAATAGTCGCTAAGCCATGTCAGAGGCCTACTGGGCGGCTTGAACAACTCTGACACTAGCCTCCTAAACCACTAACCACTGCCCATACTATAAATAAGTCTCAGACAAATATTGGTGGTGTTATTTATTCCTATATTGATAATAGAACATATTACCCACTGTTCTAGATTGAAAATTGTACTAGGTCGCCATAGACGGCATTTGACCAACTACATTGCACAAATACCTAGGTCTTTCTACATTACTATTTTTGTATATTTTACCATATATAACAGCTAATTAGCTGGTTGCCTATCGAGATGTTCATTAGCCACTATCTTACGTAAAAAAAAATAATAACCATTCAATATTATTCGTTATAACACCGGTCTCGGTATTGCGTAAGATGCAATTATGGTTTAAACTTACTACTTAAAAAATGTATAACTATATTTAGGAGGACAATATAAAAGGGTAGAATATTTTGACGGTCAAATTAAATTCATATATTTATCCGTATTCGGCCACAGCGATTGGCTACTAGCTATTGAAAGGTTCGTTTATGTGCTCTCAGGTGACTGACGTAACCTATCTTTTTGAAGCGCACGTTCGACCAAATACGCTACAAGTCAGCACCCCTCCGACATAATTATAATATTATATGGCCGCGGGTGGTCGGGCCTTGAGTTCGTCTCGTTTAGCATCGAGCACGTTTCTTCTCATACTCGAACACCTTGTGGCGGATCAATGTCACATCTCTTCATATGTCGCTTCAGCACATCTTTGTACCGCAGGAATTGGCCGCCTTGTTTTCGCTTGCCATCCTGCAGTTCAGAGTAGAAGATGCACTTTGTCACTCTGTTATCAGACATTCGGGAGATATGAACGCACCACTGCAGATGCCGCCTCATCAAATAAATATCAATTCCACCGTTTTTGCTCACCGTAGAATTTCCGTGTTTCTAACACGATCCGACCAGCGTATACCAGTATGACCAGTTCATAATGTCGCGGAGGCATTTGAGGTGGAATCTATCTAATGTGCGGATATGTTTGCGGAACAGGCACCACGTTTCGGACACATACACGAGGTTAGGCAGACCGATCGCCATCTACTTTTGTAGATAGCTTTATGCCGTGTGAGCGGAACACCCTGGAACGAAGTCTACCAAAGGCTGCAGCAGCTGCCCCAATTCTGCTGTTGACTTCATTGTCAAGGAGGCACCTTGATGTTATGGTGCTACCTAGATACCTGATAATTTGACCATGCTCATACGAATAGTATGATTATTGTGATTGTGAAGCAAATCAAAAACTTATATTTTTGCGGCAGGGAAACCTTCCAACCACGGATATGAAGGCCAACGAAGGATATGAAGGTTAAAAATTATCATCATATCAGCTGAAAGACGACCACTGCTGTACAAAGGTCACCCCCAAGGATCTCCACAATAGCCGGTCCTGCATTGCCCGCATCCAACGGCTTCCCGCGACCCTTGCAAGATCGTCGGTATAGACTTGACGTATTCAGGCTACCTGAATACGTCAAGTCTATACCGACGATATATAGCACGGAGCGGTGCACGAAAAGGGACGGGGAAGGGGAAATCAAGGAGAGTAGAAATTTCAATAACATATTAATTATGAAACAATTAAAAATTTTATTCCATTGAATACAAACTTCTGACTAGTCAACAATTGTTATAAATGTAAAATCTTATGACTTTGTGTCATACGTCTGTTTTAATGACGATTACACCTTAGTAACTTCTCTGATCCAGTCACGGACGCTGGCCACGCGGGAGAATACGACCAGAGCTCCGTTGAAGCAATCTTGTGCGTCCTTCTCCACCCAAGAGGTAGCACCCAGTAAATTACCGAACTCGTCCATCAATCCACTGCCACTGTCACCCTGTCAAAGACATAATAACATAAGTATAAAGCACTAGTGGCTTTTGCCATTCTCATACATCATTTGAATTACTTATGGCTTTTCGGAATGTTTGAGTGAAGTCTCCAAAATAAAACACTTATTTTGCAGAGCTTTAGTCAGTCTTTTGAGTTGAACGAGCTTATTATTCTCTTTTACCGTTCGCACATACAGGTTCCCTTTAGGAGGTATTAAACGACCAACAAATAAATAGGTTATAGTGTTTTATAGAGCAAAGAGCGCTCCAATTGTTGGACTTTTGACCGCTACCGCAAACAAATGACTTATGTTGCTTGTATGGGTAAATTAGTAATGATTCATCGTGGAAAGGATGAGTCAGGAACTGGCCCATGGTGCCACAAGCACCAAAACATAATCATCTGGCGAGCCGTATACCACTTTAGTCTTTTGGTTGTTTTAAACTGACTTATAAATATGTAACAAATTAGCAAAAAATAACAAATACATATATAAACATTATACTGCTACATAAACTGCACAGGGTTTTTTTACTTGAAAACCACAAAACCAGAGATAAAGATTTTAATCGTTAAGTTTCTTAAAAATCTAAATAATTTACGAATAAAAAATACTGTTGATGAATAAATTAGGTTAGGTTAGATTAGATTGGTGTCCTAATTCTTATTGGGTAGTACCCTGCGACATATATACTATGGGATATAACATTGTGAGAGACCAGAGCCTTATATAGGTTTCCAAACAAACCTGTATTACAGATCTCTGGGACCTAAATAATAGCTGGCACGGATTTTTGCGAAGTTAACGAGAGGTATTGCTATTGTGAGTATAAGATCCTCGTCGTACTAGCAGCTGATTATCAATAGTCTAAACTTACGCTGCAAGCAGAGTCCATTCTGGGCTGACGGCCTCGAGTGCATATCATGTCCTCCGCGTTGTACTGCTCCAAGGCTTTACTGCACACCTCATCAGCCTGTATCTCCAGCTGCATCTCGTGCATGTCACTACGCATATAACCCTGAAACAACGAAATACTATTATAATCTAAATTCAAAATACTAGTCAGACAACACTATTTGTATCTATGATACTATGTGTGTAACTTTTAATTACCATCCTAACGTTGTCTGAATCCTGAGGTCCTGGGTTCAAATCCTGGGTAGGCCCATAAAAGTGATTTTGGGGATTTTCCGTAAAGAAAATTTCTCATTACTCACTTTGGCGTTAGGATGCCCTCGTGCGTCAGAGAGCACGTAAAGCCGCCGGTCCTGTACCTGAACTCTTTCCGATCGTGTCGATAGTCGTTCCGTCGGATCATAAGAGTGATGGAGAAAGTGCCCCTGTGTTTGCGCACACACTTGTGCACTTTAATATGTCTTGCACAGTTGGCTAGTCTCCATTGGACTGGCCGCTGCGGCCGAAATTCGGCCGGGAGGACATTAATATGACAATTTATTATTACATTAATTTTAATTTTACGTTTTTTATAGGTACGTTTAAACGTGTATTTCTATGGTGTAAGTATAATAAAGAGTATTATTATTAGGAATTGCAGGTTTCAGATAATGTGTACGAAGGAGGCACTTACCCCGAAGTGATTGGTGCCGTAGCCAGCAAAGCCCACCTTTTCTCCGGCGGGGTGTTTGCGTTCCTCGTCTATCTTCGCGACTACCATAGTCTTACCGTCCAGTGGGAGGGGCTCCGTCAACTCTGCCAGCATGAAGTCCCAACGTGCAGCCACCTGGAGTTAAAGAATATTCAGGTTGTGGTTAGAGTTGACAATTAACTTTAACTGAGTGTAGTAGCAATCAGGCTTTTACGAAAATCGCTTATCAGCTAAAACCAAGGTTTAATTGTCGCCATGTAAAATATTTAGGGTTTGAACCCGAAAGGTGACAACTGAACCCGTTTACTAAGCGTCTACTATCCGTCCGTCTGCCTTTCTCTCGGTGGTTTTATGAACCGTAATAAGTAAAGTTAAGAAGTAATTGCAATTATATTGCCACTATAATAAAACTAAAATAACGTTAAAAATATTTATATAATAATAATTATATCCAGGGACATTATTTCCGCCGAGCAGAGCTTGTACTATGGAAACCAGACCAGAAAACTGATATACTACGTAAAATACGTATATAAATTTTAAATACCTACATATGGGAATTTTCTTCCTCAAACGATACGCGCTAGTGCATCCATTGATGTCTTTAGAGAAACAAAGTGCAGTCAGATAGTAGGTATATTATGACATTGTTATATATGTTTTATTTGTTTACAGTGTGTAAAATTATAAACACTGTAAATATATAAAACACCATTTTCACACAGGTCGAACGAAATTTATCAGGAACTCGATCCGTTCAATGTATCGGTCAGTACTATCGAGACATTCCTTCGCGCTAAATTATAAATTCAATTTAACATGTATAGATTCAACTATTATAAATTTATTATTATTAAAATTAAGTTTGTAAATGTATGTGAAAGTGAGATATTTGTGAGCATGCTGTGTTCGCCCTTAGAAGGCTGTTGGGCTGTCATTTATTCATATGTTTAATGCAATAATATAAGTTTTGCCGTAACGGCCAGTTTATGGGTCAAAAATTTAAAAAAAGTTTCGTTCTAGCGAAAGTTTACTGGAAGAAAACTCATATTGAGTTAAGCTCGCCTCTGTACAATAGTTTTAGTTAATATATAAGTAACTAGCTATGCCCCGCAGTTTTACCCGCGTTAAACTTTATAAATTATAGCCTACGTGTTATTCGGCTATATAAGCTATATTACTACAAAGTTTCATCATAATACATTCGGTAGGTTTTGCGTGAAGTAGTAACAAACACAACAAACACAGAAGTAACAAAACTCACACGCTCACAAACTTTCGCCTTTATAATATTAGTGTGATAATTATAAATGAGATTTCTGTGTACAATAAAGAATAAATTATACGCTTCAATAATGTATGCAACCTTGCTATGCAAAAACATTGCGAGGCTTAAAAAGTGTCACCTGTTTAATGTTGAATTCGTCGGCGTCCACCCAATAGGGGCCGACGCTGAAGAGAGGGTGAATAATCTGCCTCTTGACATTCCGGGTGACTCCGCTGCCGTCGTCCGTGTTATTAGTGCCCGCCAAAACGTAGCCATAACTGCCCCCGCCGAAGATCGTGCTGTAAACAAACTAGGTCATAAATCTGGCTACTTCATTGTATTAAAGAAAATCAGCCTTGCAGAGTAGGGTCATAGTGTAAACCTATGTAAATGAGGTATGACTAAGGTTCAGCCCCCGGTCACCTCTTTGTCTGAAGCAGTGGAATCCTCCGAGGCTAACTGTATACGTCAGATAAAGAAAAGGTTATCTATTAAACTAAAAACTAGGAAAACACATCACAAATTTTACCATCCGTTGGTGGTGTATGGTTTGATTCCCAAACCAGAAATCAATCCATGATAGGATGCTGTCATTGAGGCGATGGCAAAGCCGATTTGCTATTTTTCTGGCAAAATTTGGCTTATAATAGCATAATATAAATTTTCTCTTTGGAATAATTTTGAAACTAGAGAATCTTGAAACTCGGTTTCAATTATGATTTTATAAGTAATAATAATATGACGTACAATAGTCCACATAGGGGCTAAGTGCGGAAACCATGCCCACTAGCATATTATTGGGGACAAGTTGATGATGAATGTCCTCAAAAGCCGAACTTCGGCCACTGCGGCCAGTCTTAAGAATAAAAGATCCTGAACGATCAAAGTGCTGTACGCAAGTACACCCCTACCAAGACAAGTTGCAAGTTAATGGTTACCGGCAAGGTTTTGCACGACTATGTTTGCACTCTGTGTATTTCAGAGTTTACATTAAGTTGAGGGTCTCCGCTCTTGATTATCTAATCAAGTTGAAGCTGTAGTTCAGTAAATTTCTGACATCCTACTTAAACACACCGGCACAAGGGAACCTGTCTTCCTACCCTACCCACACGAATATATAAAAAAAGTCTTATCTATACATATAATAAAATCGTAGGAAAATCAAAACTGTACATTGAATATTTTTTTTAAAGGATACTTGGGGTGTAATCTACAATCAATATCGAAGCCAAAAATATAGTTTTTAGAATTTTTGTCTGTATGTCTGTATGTATGTCCGGGCTAAACTCAAAAAGTACTGCATGGATTTACTTCATCTATACATATAATAAAATCGTAGGAAAATCAAAACTGTACATTAAATATTTTTTTTTAAGGATACTTGGGGTGTAATCTACAATCAATATCGAAGCCAAAAATATAGTTTTTAGATTTTTTGTCTGTATGTCTATTTGTCTGTATGTATGTCCGGGCTAAACTCAAAAAGTACTGCATGGATTTACTTCAAATTTTGCATGAATTTTACTAAGAGGTCGGGTCAATATATAGGCTACATATTATCACGCTATCACCTACGGGAGAGGAGCTGTGATAATTTATAAAATTAAACGCGGGTAAAACCGCGGGGCACAGCTAGTAAACTATAACGACGCTTTGTCATTAACAAACCGGATAGAATAAGATTGTAACGATTGACTTGGCATACGTAACGATTTTAATATTAATTTATTTTGTCATCATGTTAGGCTAATGTCGTCCACTGCCGGAGAAAGGCCATCATAGTGTCCATCATTTGAAGGGCTATGCTATAATCGCCAAGCTTAGCAGACGGGTTGGCGATCACAGTATGATGGTCATAGTACACAGAGAGACGCTGCTGTCCGTTCTCTGAGAGATATACCATCTTCTACGCCTCCCCCCAAATTCTGTGCCGTCAGCCACACAGCTTTTAGTTATTTACTTTGTAACATTTAATGATAATGATCGATGTAATTGATAGTCGCGTAGATTTATAATGGATTTTTAATTTTATTTAATCATTGCGATGGACATCACTAATGAATTTCTATGTAGAGGTATACATAGGTATACATACATACCTACATATATGTTTTGTAAATACCTATCTACTTTAAGATGTTATTTTATTTTCTACATTGTGTAAAATTTTAATGATTGACGTGCATTAGTGTGGAATTGTGGAGATCTTTGGGGGATGCTTTTGTTCAGCAGTCTTTCGGCTGATATGATGATGATGATGAGTGTGCTATGTGTTCTGTAGTGTAATAAAGATTACTGATTCTGATTGTTATTTTTTTGGTATGGAATATATAAGTATGTTTATCAGTTGTCTGTTTGCCATATTACAGGCTCTGCCTAGTTTGGCATTAGAAGGAAGTGTGTTAGTTATCCCAAGATATAAGGATTAATATGAAATACATATAAGATCGAAATCGATGGTGAATATAATGACAGTAAACCGGGAAAAAGAGGTGTGCAAAGATCGTGATAAATGGAAATCCGTTGTTTCTGCCTACCCCTCTGGGAAACAGGCGTGAGTCTATGTATGTATCAGGTGGATACCTACAATGCGTGTCAGGTGAATGTGATGTTATCGCATAGGTATAGAAAACTACGTGAGTAAGATCATACCAGTGAGCAGCAGTGAGGATCCAAGTGGGGCTGATGATGGTGCCCCCGCAGGTGCCTCCGTAGAGCACGGCCGAAGGGTACTTCTCGTTCACGGGGATGGTGTCAGCGGGCTCTTCGGTGGGTGATTCTGTAGGTTCAGGTTTGCCCTCTTTTGTGGGCGCCACTTTAGATTCTTCTGGGGTCACTTGATTCGGATCGTTTGTGGCCACTTCTTTAGGTTCTTCTGTAAGCACCTCTTTAAACTCTTCTGTAGGGGTCTGACCAGTTGACGCATCTATGGTAAGATCCACGGTTACGGTTTCTGTAATTGAGTATTACTCTTTTGGGTACAGATGGTTTATAAGGTTTTTTTTCATAAAAGTAGATTCCTCAGTAATTTTAATGAGAATACCAAATTAGGTCAATAAAATTATAACTAAGTTAGGAAGGTACAGTTTTCACTTATTATATAATGTTGACATGGGTGCAATTGGCAATTTTAATGGATTCTTATAATTATTACACCATATTGTCTAGTAACAACTTTACCGATAAGAGTTTTAAGTTTTGGATGGTTATTATTTTAGCCTATTGGGATCATAATTGTGAACTATACATGCTACTTTCAAACCTCGTGTGAGGTAGGTATCCTACTAATATTATATATCCTACGAAAATTATCAATGCGAAAGTTTGTGAGTATGGCTGTATGGATGTATGCGCTTTCACGAAAAACTACCGAATGGATTTTGATGAAACTTTGTAGTAATATAGCTTATATATCCGAATAAAAATAGGCTATAATTTATAAAGTTTAACGCGGGTAAAACCGCGGGACACAGCGAGTAAACATATATAGTTAAATACGCCCAAGTGAAATTCAGTCTGGCATCCTACCTTCCTACGGCTATGAGTGAATCTGGAAAGCTTATGTTATTGACACCGTCCCACAGCTCTGTCATTCATTCCAATCCAGCCGATCAAAAGTAATACCTGCTCTTCAAGTTGGGTGTTATGACAGCAAGGTTATTTTAAGGTTACGATAAAAGTAAGTAAGGATCACTCACTGTTCTTACCTTTCACATGTAAATATTTGTCATCTGGCCTGGCGCTAGCGCAAGTGATGGCGAGCGCGATGCACACACTGTACTTAATAGCGAACATCGTGGTGTTTAGATGCGCAAGCGACGCGCCACCGTTTATAACTACACAGCACTACCTACGACCTCATCGACTGCAGGTGCTCATACGTCATCGTTGTGGTAGATACCGGTTCATTAATTAATGACTTCATAATTTTTCGAAGCAAAACTTAGATAAGTAAGTAATTACATACTTAGCCACGTATTGTTAAAGGGATTTTGATGTAATTAGTAACACATACTTGGATATTTTGGGAAATAGTGCTCACTATCTACATTTATTGTTAAGTATAATTAGATTACAGTGATAAAAAGAAAATACAATAAATATTGTATTCCGACAATAGAAAATTTAGACAACAGCCAATATTTGAGCCTGTGTTACCTGGGAAGAGCCCCATGGCTTTGCCAATTAATAAAAACGAATTAACCTATATGCTGTGGGGATGATGGCATTGAATATCGTCATGCCATCTCATGCCGTGGAGGGCGTAGAAGTCGTCCCGAGGGAATATCTATCAGAGAACGGGCAGCAGCGTCTCTCTGTGTACTATGACTATCACACTGCGATCGCCTACCCGTCAGCCAAGCGTGGCGATTAAGGCTTATTTCCCAAACGATGGACACAACTTCTTTGTGGAAATATTTTGGAGATGCCTTTGTCCAGCAGTGAACGTTAATCGGCTGACTACTTGGTATTGAATTAACCTACTATTTATAATTATCATACCTTTATTATCTAGTATATTGTTAGGTTATCGAAATGAATGATTATCTTTCTAATGCTTTCTACGGGATATGTTGTTGTCAGCTATCGATATTTCTTAATCAACTAATATTTTTAAATTCAAATTGATTGTGATAACGCAGATTCATGGCAAAAACACAGGATTCGTAAATCTATTATTCACAGAATAAAATCAGAATTTGCGTATGAAACTGTCTGGAAACATGTTTTCTTCCTTAGGAGTTAATAGTAAAATAAATAATGAAGATGCAATCGATTTGGCATGTGGACAATATTTAACTAAAGCTCTCTGAAGGTACAGATAGATCTGGTAAACTTTTATCAAATTTTGACAAGATGGCAGGTCAGGACTGCACGATTGGTGATATCACCTTGCTTCCTCCTCAATGCTCTTGCATTTCGTGTTCGATAAATATTTATGTGACCCATATATAGTCGTTCTGAGTCTGTTTGTAATCTACTTTGTGTCCGTGAATTTCATGCTCATAAAGTCCACGGAACACAGGGACTTATTTGCCTAGTGCGGAAATTGTATTTTATAACACAATAAAAAAAATTTCATTCAATAGAATGAAAAAATTTTTTCATTCAATAGAATGAGAAATTCTTGATTATTGAAAATATAGCTTCTTTAAGATTATAAAAAGTATGTTTCCGTTTAAAAACTGTTCGATGCATATGAAAGAGTACATTGGAAATAAAAGAAAATATTATGAGAAATTCATTTTTTATCATTCGTAGTCTGTTTTCTCATTGTTACCAGAAATGTTTAGAGCACCGCACACGGGTATTTAAGTTAGTTTTTTCGACCACTGATCAGACCAACGCTCCGGTAAAGAATCTTACTTCTTTTGTATTTTTGAAAATAGGAAGAAGTTATGTACCTTGTATCAGGATAAGAATATATACGGTATGCGGGATATTTTTTTAAATGGTTTGGATATCTCGCCGTGTAACCAAAATGCGGTATCATTATGCATCATTACAAGCCCAGCTAAGTAGTATATTATTGGGCATTCTATACCACTATCGGCAAGTTGCTCGGCGAGTGCGCCTCGCTGCCGATAGTGGTATAGAATGCCCAATAATTGATAATCGACTCGCCTTTCCACTCGACCGATAAACTCAACCGAGACAGTACATTTTGCTGCGTACTTGATGAGCAACGATGATCATCCATCAACTCTCCGTTTACTTACTCTCTAGTGTATAACTGTATACAACCAATGATCATGCGAGTTTGCTATCGCTCTGAAGGGTGGTACAGAATGCTTAGTAATGAACAATCCACTCGATCAATGACCAGTAACGCAAAAGAGGTTGTGGTAAGTTTATAAATGTTAACGTACTATATACATTCACTCATTTTTAATCGGTTCATTTCCAACAGTAATCATGAAATTTGTAAAACAACCGCAATCGCTGCATGTTGATACAGTCTGCGATGATATTTGTAAGACTAGTTTTCGTCATGGGGAATTATTACCTAACTCAGTACGATGTATCATTTGTGGTCCATCTAATTGTGGAAAAACCAATTTATTAATTGGTCTTCTTATACACGAAAATGGATTAAGATTTGAAAATGTTTATGTTTATTCAAAAACTCTGCACCAACCTAAGTACATTTTCTTAGAAAGAGTTTTGCAACGGGTTCCCGGTATTTCCCTCCAGAAATATCAGGGAAATGAGGAAGTACTAAGCGTTCAGGACGCAAAACCCAACTCCGTGATTATTTTTGATGATGTTGCTTGTGAAAATCAAAATAACATGCGTGATTATTTTGCAATGGGAAGACACAAATGCATAGATTGTTTTTATCTGAACCAAACATATAGTAAAATCCCCAAGCAGTTAGTAAGAGATAATGCGAACTTAATCATACTTTTTAAACAAGATGAAATTAATTTACGGCATATTTATGAAGAACATGTCAACACTGATATGACATGGATTGAATTTCGTGAAATGTGTTCGAAAATATGGAGTGAACCTTTCAATTATGTAGTGATTAATAAGGATTGCTCCAAAAATAAAGGATGTTATAGAAATAAATTTGACACTTTTGTTGTCTTTGATTAAAAATATTTATATTTAAGAGTGTTACCCTCGCGATATTATTATTCTTCAGACATCGCTTAATCAATCACGAACTTTTTGTTACTATGGAAAAATCACTGAAAAGACAAATTGTTGAGGCTGCAGATGCTGTTAAAAAGAAGGTGCGAAAGATGAGAGATGCTGAGCTTAACAATCAGCAAGTACTGGAATCAGTTTTCAAGCCGGTAACAGAACCACTCAACCAAATTGCTAATGTCAGTAAGCAGGCTTGTGTTCCGCATAATATAGAAAATGAAGAAACCGAAGTTCCGTTTATCGATAAAACTTTGCAAAAAGAACCCACAATTAGTAAAGGAACCAATGATAATAACGACAATGAAGACGAATATGAATCTGATATCGAAAGTGACTCTTCGTACAAATCATTAGTTGAAAACAACCAAGGTATTGATTCATCATCCTGGTCACTGTCCTCAGAAGCTCTGACCGATATTCCGTTTGGTGTCAGAAAAGAGGGCGGAAAATTGATGTTAGGTTCTGCTCGTATAACGATCAGTGATGAGTATATCATCGTAGCTGGACGCAAATACCGAAATACGCCTGGTTTAAAACAGTTGCTGTTGAAAAAGAATGTCGATTTAAGCTTGGTTACAGAGAGTGATATGAAACATTATAAGTCGATGCTACTTGACACAAACGCACATCGACGGGACTATGAGCCCAGTAAACCAATCAAAAGTAATAAAGGACAAAAATATTTGCAAATTATTAAGCCTCTATTCCAACTACGAAGTACAATTCAGGACCACCAAACGAAAGGAAAAGGACTACCCTTTACAAAAATGTGGAAGAAAAATGTTGATTTTGTTTATTGGGACGATCCAAATGAATTGGTAGATAGGTTAAAATTACTAATTGCATCTCGAGATGCTGGTAACACAGGATTAGATAATGAAATTATATCTATCATTGAAGAATTGCGTGAAAGTAAAGTTATAAATAAATAAATATTTTAAAATGTGTTTATTTTATTATCAGCTTCTCGATACAATACACCTTAAATATGAACGTAGACAAATTCGGACACTACATTCACAAAAGAATGCGTTTATCAGAGTTATTTGAGTTTAATGAGAACGCATTGTTAAAATTAGAAAACGGAGATTTTGATTTAAAAACATCAAGATTAAGAGGAGTCCGATCTCCAGTAGAAGCAGGCGATGCTGTGAACAAGGATTATGTAGATCGATTGAATGCTAACATGTTAAAAGAATTAAATAACCTGACCGTGAACAAGGATTACGTAGATCGATTGAATGCTAATATGTTAAAAGAATTTAATAACATGATTGGTTCATTGCGCTCTCAAATCATAAAAGACACAAAGGACACAGTTCAGGCTACTTTAAAAGCAAAGATACCTGAGATTTCAACTCATTTGGAAGATAAGTTTTATACCCAAGCAGAGGTAGATAAATTACTACAAAAAACTCCGTAATGGCAAAACAGCAAATTGTTAATGAAATACATAAAGCAGCACGAAGAAATTTCGTTAGACGTCCTGTCATTCTAAAGGGGATCGATGACTTGTGGCAAGCTGATCTGATGGACATGCAAAATCTAAGAAAATATAATAAAGGTCATAATTACATTTTAGTGGTGATTGACTGCTTCTCAAAGTACGCTTGGGCAGAGCCATTAAAATCAAAAAATAAACTTGATGTTACTCATGCATTTAAACGAATACTGATTAACAGCAATCGCAAACCGGTTAATTTACAAACTGATATGGGAACAGAATTTTATAACAACTCATTTCAAACGCTTATGAAGACTTACAATGTTAACCATTACTCAACGTTTTCTACTAAAAAAGCTTCGATCGTAGAGCGACTGATTAAAACTCTTAAAAATAAAATATATAAATATTTTAGTCTGAACGGAAACTATATGTGGTTAGGTATACCGTTAGAGGTTACGTTAAAGATATATAACAACACAAAACATCGTACCATTAAATTTAAACCAATTGAAGTAAATAAATCTTGCGAGTCTGTTATAAAAGAAAATATTAAAAAAGCCTTAAATCATGTAACCGTCCGTAGAAAACCTAAGTTCAAAGTAGGTGACTTTGTTCGTATCAGTAAATACAAACACCATTTTGAAAAAGGTTATACACCTAATTGGTCAACTGAAATATTTACTATAAAAAAAATTAATCATACCATACCAGTAACATATCATATACAAGATCAGCGAAAGCAAGCCATAATGGGAACATTTTACGAGCAAGAACTTCAGAAATCTTACTATCCTGGTATTTATTTGATAGAAAGGGTTTTAAAAAGAAAAGGATCAAAAATGTTTGTGAAATGGTTGGGTCTAAACAACGAAGAAAATAGTTGGATCGAGAAAACTGCAATAGTGGATTAAAATAATTATATAACGATTACTTTTGCATCATTTCTCTCATTACACATTAGACAATGCAAGGAGGTGAACTTGTTAATACCTTAATTAATAATCTACCGTTCGAACTTCATTTACCCGGCTACAATTATTGCGGTCCCGGAACTAAATTGCAGAAACGTTTATTACGAGGTGACCGAGGTGTAAATAAGCTAGACGAAGCTTGTATGCATCACGACATTGCATATGCAGACCATACAGACTTACCCAATCGCCACAAAGCTGATTTGCAACTACTAAATATGGCAAAACAAAGACTTAAATCGAGCGATGCTGGGAAAGGTGAAAAACTTAGTTCATGGTTAGTGAGCAAAGTTATGAAAGCCAAACTGAAATCTGGTTCTGGCATTAAAACGTTTAAAAGTTTCGTGTCAAAAATAAAAGCAAAAATAAAGAAACTGAATCCAAAGGACAGTAAAGCTTTAATTAACGCTGCTTACTCAGCAGCAAAAAAAATAATCCCATGCATTCAGAAAATTCGAGTGCCGCGAGTGATACCCTTACCAAAGACTGGAGGTATTCTACCTTTAATCCCAATTTTTGCGGGTTTATCAGCTTTAGGAACTTTAGCTGGTGGTGCGGCTGGTATTGCAAAAACTGTTAACGATTACAAAGCAGGTCAGCAAAATTTGCGAGAAACACAACGACATAATAAGGCTATGGAGTCTTTAAAGTTAGGTCAGGGCTTGTACATTAAGTCACATAAAAATGGTAATGGTTTATTCATTAAGTCTTCAAAAAACTGAAAAATAAGCTACCTAATCGTCCTCTCACTAATATAGACATCCAAAGGTATGCACGCAACATCCCTCACTTTCGAGGAGTATACATGAAGGATCAGTTACCAAGGACGCCAAAACGGGTTGAATGTGGTGTTGTTAACTTGGCCGACTCTAAGAACGAAGGCACGCATTGGGTAGCTTATGTAAAAGTATGCAATTATTGTGAATATTTTGATAGCTTTGGAGATTTAAAACCTCCAATGGAATTAATGCGATATTTTAAGAATTGTAATGTTTTTTATAATTATACAAGATATCAGAAATTCAACACTGTAAATTGTGGACACTTATGTTTAGAATATCTAAGGAATTTTTGGAAATAAAACGTATAAAACTTATGCTTTTCTTTTATTTGAATCATTTGCAAGATGTCACTCACATTATCGATAACTGGAAACTCGTCAACTTTATCTACTTACTATCCTAACACGTTGCAACTATATGAACAGTATGAGTGTGCCTTATTGCATTTCGCAACATTTAATTCTATTCCAAACATTGACAAAACGAATAATAAGTTCTATTATGGTTCTAACGAAGTTATTGAAATACCTGACGGCACCTATGAATTGCAAGATATTAATGATTATTTAAAATCTGAAATGAAAGATGCATCAATCAAACTACAGTGCAATAACAATACTTTAAAAGCTGCTGTATATTGTACAAAAGACATAAATTTTAATAAAGAAGGTACGTTTAGGAATTTGTTAGGGTTTAATAAGCAGATCTTAAAAGCAAATAAATGGCATGTATCGCACTTTCCAGTCAACATTTTACCTACAACAGTGATCAGGATCGAATGTGATATTGTAAGCGGCTCGTACACAAACGGAGAACCCAGTCACATTATCCACGAATTTGCTCTCAACGTGCCTCCCGGATATAGAATTATAGAAATCCCGAAAAACGCGATATACTTTCCAATTAACCAAAACAACATTAGCTGTATACATATCAGGCTGTTAGATATAAATAACCGCTTAATCAATTTGCGCGGTGAAGAAGTGCAGCTGTATTTGCATCTCAGAAGAAAAAAATGATTGACTACAATAAATATATGCATCAACAAATCAAAAATATCAGTCCCGCTCAAGCTTTCAACCAAATAAGAGCTCGCTCTAAGAAGAAAATTAAATTAACTAAAGAAAACAAGGCATTTCTCAAAGCGATCGGTTTGCTAAAATGAATATCTTAGACGTTTTATCTGCTCCGACTTATGACAACACTGTTGAAGGAATCGAATTTCATTCTTACAAGCCCTACGTAACTAGTTTCAATAGAAACGATGAAATCCGCATACCTATTAACCAACAGGACTTGTATATACTTCCCTCAGCTAGTACCTTGTATTTGGAAGGAACTGTTGTCGTAAGTAAAAAGGATATGAAAGAGAAAGCCACTAGTGTTAATTTTACGAATAATGCTCTACTCTACTTATTCCAAGATATAAGATATGAGCTGAATGGAGTGGAAATTGATAGAATAAAAAACGCTGGCATAACTACCACCATGAAATCGTTAATATCAATGAGTGAAGGTGAATCAAAGATAGCCAATGCATGGGGGTGGAATATCGATGGAATAAAAAATATTAATGGGGGTAGTTTTTCTGCTTCTATACCCCTCTGTAACATTATCGGTTTTGCAGAAGATTTCAAGAAAGTCGTGATAAATAGTAGGCACGAACTGATATTGCTACGAAGTAACACTAATCTGAATGCTGTGAAACTTAACACCGGGGAATTTGTAGACGACGTTCAGATAAATAAAATCATCTGGCGTGTACCGCATGTTAAAGTATCCGACAAAGAAAAAATAAGTTTGCTAAAACTGTTAGAAAAAGATCGACCACTCCAGATGATATTCAGAAATTGGGATCTGTACGAATATCCAGCTTTACCTAAAACTACAAAACATACCTGGTCTATCAAAACTTCCTCACAAATAGAGAAACCAAGATACATAATTATAGGTCTACAAACAAATAGAAAAAACAATTCAAGTTCTGATATGTCCCAGTTCGATCACTGTCATGTTCGTGACGTTAGAGTATACTTAAACTCAACTTACTTCCCGTATGAAAACCTAAATGTCAGCTTCGCGAATAACAGAATCGCTTTATTATACGAGCAATACATCAGATTTCAACAGTCTTATTACGGACGTCGCTCGGAACCCTTATTAAGTGAGAAACAATTCAAAGATTTGGCGCCGCTATTTGTCATAGATTGCTCTAGACAAGCTGATAATGTAAAGACAGGTCCTATTGTGGATGTAAGAGTGGAAATTGAGAGTGATTCCGATATACCAGATCAAACTTCTGCATACTGTCTTATATTGAACGACTGCATAATTGAGTACAAGCCATTGAGTAATACTGTGAGAAAAATATCATGAATCCGAATACTATTATTTTAGATGTTCAAGGGTTTAAAGACCTGAACAATAATTTTATAATAAAAGAATTAGCTTTTGCAAGTCGTGATTATACGCAAACATTTTTAATAAAACCGCCATACTTGTTTAAATACTTAACAAGTGACGAAAAGAGACAAGTTAAATGGTTGGAAAGAAATAGAGGTATTTATTGGAATGAAGGATATATTGACTATAGAGAATTTCGGCGTATAATCGTTCCATATCTAGAAAATAAGGAAATTATTGTAAATGGTTTGGAGAAGGTGAATTGGATAAAGGAACTGTGTGTGAATTGTAAAGTATCAGACCTTGGTACAGAACAATGTCTTAGTTTCTCTGTTTTGCATAAAAAATACTGTGAAGGAAGATCTAATTTTAATTGTAATAAACATCTAAAGCAATGTGCTCTTAAAAATGTGCTTTGTTTAAGGAAATATTTAGAATGGGTATAAATGTATGTACTCATATGTGTAATGTATTTAGATTATTGGTTTTAAGGTTTTTAAATAAAAATCAAAATAATGTAAATTTGCTTTTATTTTGTTAAACACCCCCACGCTACTCCACAAATAACACAACCTAATACAAAATTAAATAAAAACATCATAATGAAAATACAAATATTAACTACTTTACAAAAATGGTTAATAAAAGTCAGTACCTATTAAAGATTTTGATATTTTCTTAACTAAAGACTCAGTTTCGTCCATAACACTGTCGATGGGATCTTGAACAATATATTGAGCGTTTATAATAACGTTTTCACTGTCACTATCACTGTCTATGGTTTGAGGATTGTTGTTACACAGATCTACCACTGAAATTTTTATTAACTTAATCCCTTTTCGATGTAGTCGACTCATAACGAAGGATTTTGTAGGATTTTGCTTTATCGATTTTTCCCTGCACCGTTGTTTTGGTTTTTTATCTTTCGTGACTTGTTTGCTTTGCCCGGGTTCACTGCGAAACATCTCGGAGAATCCCTCGTAAGGATTCTGAGCATACTGGCTGAATACAATCTCGGTGTCAGAATTCTGGAACAAAATATAAACACAATTTATACCACTATTCCGCTAGTATAGCGTTTTAATTGGGTTTTCAATCGAGAAAGTCTAGATTTACTTTAGATTAGTGACAAAAGGCTCTGGAAAAATGCAACACAACACAGCTGCGAACACAATCTCTAATTATAAAACAATCATAAAAAAACGAATTAAAAATATTTTACTCACCGACATGATAACTTTTGATGGAAGTTAAAAAAATATTAAACAGGTGTTCGCGCCGAATAATATTTCGTAAATGATGACAAAATAACTAAATAATTACAAGTCATACTAATATTGTCAACTAAGCGTTTGTGTCTCAAGACTAAGGCCAATGAACTGCAACGTAGGTAACACTTATACAATGACAAACAACGCCTTGTAAGCATGTTACTTAATCGTAAAACGTTAGTTATTCGAAAATCAACCTTATGATGCATGGTATTTTAGGTGCATAGTGAGATAACTGCAATCAGTGTTAACTTTGTTTACCGATTTTAAAAGTGTAATGATATTTTGAAATAAACAGGATTTCAGAAATAAAACAAGTCAATAATTATAATAATTCACACTTTATTTCATTTTTTGTATAATATTAACATTTATTATTTCCTAAAACTAAACTATGAGTAGGTAACACTTAACTTAAAATTATGATCAAAGTAATTCATTCTTAAAAATAAATGCATGCCCCCAGGCTCGGGTTGATATTTGATCCACAGATATCGATCGTTTGTCATCATTTCTAGATAAAGCAACTTTGTTGACAGTCCGAGTAAATATTTCGTGCTTTATTGATTTAAACATATTATTTTTTCTCCGGATTACTCCACCATTAAATAAAATGGTTTCATAGTCTGATAAGTTTAAATCCCTGACCACGCATGATTTTACTCCTTTTGCTTTTTTAATGATACTATTAGGGGTTCTTATAGAGTAAAGTTTCGATCTCAAACCAACAAAATCAGTAATATATTTTCCTCCCATTTCATCTTTAAAGAGACCGGGAACCTTTTTATTTTTTAGCGGTATCTGTAAATCATTTGTGATTTCATAGTTACTGCTGTCAAAATATTGTAAAAAATTATATTTCAAATCATTGTAAAAATCGTTGGTGTATATTTTATAGACAAAGGAATCGGTATCTGTGTAACATAGCTGCACTCGATCTTTATAAAAAGGCTTTACAATATTGTAATGAAAGTAATACATGTGTGCTTTTGAAAGTTCTAATACAGCGAAACCTATGTATATAGGTTTATCTAAAATAATTTGATCAGGTTTCATTTGTATTGCAACTAAATTTTCTGATAAAATAGATGCACTGTGGAAATAGGGGTTGGCTATAAGTTTCTCAGCGGATATAAATTTCTTAGTTCGATTGGACTGATCGCACCATTGATTAACTAAATGTACGGTTACTCTATTTTCAGTATTTTCTAATGTTTTTCCAAAAACACTGTTATTTAATAACTTAAAAAAGTCTTGTTCGAAGGAACTTTTTGCTTTCTGTCTTAATTGAGTATTTAACTCTATGTACTGTTTTAAATATGGACTCTGTCTAAAAGTAATTGCTCTATGAATTTTACGTAATATTAAACCATGTTCTAAACATTTTTTTAAATGAACGTAGTGAATCACATAGTTGTACTTATTATACAAATTTGCTATTAATTTCTTTGTTTTACCTCCCGGGGGTACACATTTTTCGGGACAAAATGGTAAGTCATTATGGTCATTATGTAAATGCTCGGGATACAATAGATCGACTTCTAATATGAAGCCCCAGTTTGCGTTATCCTCTATAGTGGTAACATCAAAATTTGCTAATTCGTTATCACTTAAAAATCTGAAACTAGAGTATGGTAAATACTGACACATGCTAAAACCGTAAAGATTATTACAATCTAAATATACTATGAAACTCTCAGGTTGTGATGGATTATATTCAGGCATGTATTTGTGATTGGCTCTAGCATGCCGATGGGAACACATGCACAAACCGCCGCGTATACCGCTTTGTATCATTCTGATGATAGCTAAGTCCGACACGAGTTCTAACTGAACGCCCGTTTTTAGCAACATTGCATCGAAAGATAAACTAGGTGCAGTAATGTAAAACGCCGGGTCAAGACTGTAATATTGTTTACAGGTTTTCCGAAAATTTTGAAATATGTCTGTTAACAAAAGCACATCCGTTTTTAAGTATAGATCCGTATACTCGCCGAGGTTATTAATATTGAATTCAGCCCAAACAGCCTGTGCGTGATTATAATCCTCATCTGTAATGTCTTCGTTAGTCAAATAATTATAAAAATTACCCTTAGACGGCAATGATTTTTGATCGTAACATTTCCAATTGGTCATGTAATCATAAGGATATATACCTTTTCTTGTCAATAAATTAAACTGTCTGTCTTTAGAAAAATGAAATCGAAGATTAACAAAATCTTCCACCTGCAATGTTTTAGCGAGCTTGTCTAAACTTGTCCCTAAAAAGTTGAATGAATCTAAAAATCTTATACAAATAAACTCATTATCAGCAATAGGAATAAATTTGGTGAATGCGACGTATTTTTCTTTAGTCTTAGGGATTATTTTAATTGGACCTGGAATTTCGCCTAACTTTTTTATAAATAAATGACAATCGTACCCGGATAAATTGTGAAAAAATATTGGTATAAATTTTGGTACTTTATGTTGCAAATTACAGTGTCGATGTGCTGCACCTCGATACAGGCCTGTAATATGACAATGATCTCTTACTTTATCGGTCAAGAGTAAATTGTCGCAAATATGACACCTAACGGCACGTTTGAACTCTAGAGAATTGTCATCAGTGAATATCATAGGCTCGCTTTTGGATATAATCTGATGTATTTGTTTTACATCCTCAGTAAGAAAATTTATAAATTTTGAAACACAATCATTGCCGCGATAACTTCTATAGCCTTCAACGCTATCATTTTTATTTGATGACACGACATTGTAAGCGAATGCAGCCGGCACGTGGCGTTTAGAGTATGACGTATTAGCGGTGTTGAAATCATCGTCGGAAATGGGTTCAAGTAACGTTTCGAAATCAGCGTATATGACGAATGGAATGTTTTGTTTCCTATCATAATTTTTAAATTTTAAAAATGAACCTTGTTCTGGTAAAACTGTGACGATCCCCCCACACAAGTGGGATTCAATTTGACTAAGCGTTGGAAAAAACAATAAACAAGTTTCACAGAAATATAGTTTACCATGATGTTTGGTCATCTGATTTCTAACTAAACGAGATAAATCTTTGATAAGACAGTAATGAGAATTATTATTGTTTTCTATAAACAGTAGATGGATACTTTTATTAGACTTATTATTCAACGTTTTATAAAGCGGTCCAATAATTGTCTTCTCGTTTTTTAAACCATACACATATATATTAACAGAAGGATTATTTTTCTCAAAGATAGCTATGTCCGAAAATGTGATTGGAAATGTCAAATTATTAACATTCAAAACATCCTGAAAGCGGGGATAAGACGAAATCCTATCGGGATGTCTATTTGTGGGGTACAATGCCGCCACAACACACCACAAAAAGCAATACTCATCATTGTTCCGAATATTCAAACAAGCTCTTTTACTTTTTATGAATTTCGGCAAAGTTAAAAATTTAGATCCGCTGAGAGGTTGATATTTATTAATATTTAATTCTAAATGTGAATTGCATAAAAAAGTCCAACCACTATCCCTTTCCTCAAATTCTTCAATTTTTTTTAGTAGTAAATCAATAGTTAGTTTATAAATAGAATCAAAATCGTAATTAAAATGTGTAATAATGTTGTTTGTACGGAATGATTTTATTTCTTGTTGATCATTTTTATACATAAGAAACGAAGCAAACAGTTCAAAATTTATTTTGACAGAGGTGTGTTTCTCTATTGAATTGTCTATTAAATGTTTGACTTGTGTACTAATACTTTTGAGAAACACCTCAGGAAAACTATGTATTTGTTCACCTGTCGCTATGATTTTGTAACTTTTGATTCGTTCTTTAAAAGAAGAATTAATAATTACAACATTATCATACATAGGGTTAGAACTATTGTTTTTATGTACATTGCTACGTAAATGACCAGACCATCGACGATTGTCTACAAATACTTTACAATCAGAGCAGTGAGGCATTATATTATTGTTTGAAATCAAAGAACACTTGAAATTATTAGTTCAATAAATTTGGATTAGATAATACTTACAACTAATATTCACCGTCTTAGGTATACCAGACAAAATATTTTATATAATTAGTACAACTTGGTCAGGACAATTTTACGCTGATTTCAAGATCCTTGTGTAATTTTTCACAGGCAAGTCGGTAATTATGTTTAGGCAGGATGTATCTGAAATAATAAAAAAAAAAAAAAAATGGATGCATTAGGTACATAATCTGATTAGGTGAGATTAATGGTATATTCTGGGAAGAAAAATATATTTCATAATTACCTGCAAAATATGAAACTATGTATACATAAGAGTACGTGTATCTGCGTGGTCCAAATATGTAGATATACTTCAAGTAATTTAATAATTCTTCACAGGCAAGTCAGTAATTAATATTATGTTTAGGCAGAATGTATCTGAAACTAAAAAAATGGTTTATTGGTACCGATGAAGAATTAGGTAAAAAGCTGTAAATTCTAGAATGAAAAATAGTCATAATTATTGTAATGTTCTAAATAGTTATCGTATTATTGTTGTGTTATATTTGATAATTACCTGCACAATATGAAATGGTTCATACATAAGATTATGTATTTGCGTGATCCAAATATGTATGTATATTTCAGCACCCCGATATAACGAACACAGTTGCTCCAGTAGCTGAAATTGTTGTTGTTTCTGGTGTGAGATCAATTAAATATTTATTTATAATAATTAACTTGATTGTACTGTAACAGTTTAGAAAGGTGCTCGCTCCGAGAGACTTTGAGGTAATAAATAATATTTTAGGGATTTTTTTGTTTTCTTTTTTGTCTACAAAGCAGAAAAATATTTCATCATAAAAGTTGTTATTGTCTAATTGTTACACGTGTGCTAAACATAATTATTTATTTCGCAATCACAATAATCAGCTATTTTGGTTAGGGTTGGTAACAACTTGGTAGGCATTCAAATATACAAATTTCACACAATGCACTTAATCGATTAAAATATATCATAGTATGTCGATAGACGACATGACGATGACGATATCATATAACGTTCATGGTTTCGTCATGCCCGTTACCGTAGTTACAGGAATTATATTATCTATTTATTTTAGGAAATCTAGAGAAGTACGCGGTAGACGGCAGTAAGTTCATTTTTTCTACACGAAACCTAAATGTAGATGATGAAATAATTACCTTGGAAACATTTATTTACTTCTTTAAAATAATAAAATCTATCTGGTTTGTGGCGATTCCGTTCACGCTATCGTTTGGTCAGCCCTAGCTTATTTCGCTGCATCGACATTCGATACAGTATAAAATTTTCCAACGCGTATAATACGACTATAGAAAAAAAGTTACTTTAACAAAGCAATACCGGATTGATTGTAGTGGATTTAACATTCCTAACTTATAATTCGATTTTAACTTATAAGCCACAAGTTTTTCTGTTCGGTACAAAGTTTTCGCAGTCTGCAAGTGCAACGAAGTGCTCTTGTATAATCGGTCTACAAACACTCCGTGTCGCCTACAATATCAGTGACGGCATTGTCGATAGCCATCCGCTGCTGTCACCACCAGCCAAGTCATCAAACCGAGTGGAACTTCTGATCGGAAAATAATGTAAGTCTGATAAAATAGTCGGTTCGTTTTCATGGATCACACTTGTGATTAGCCTGTCATTTATAACTACATATATTTGTTTGTGAGCGCGTTACTTCACAGATCACCCGATCTGTACATAGTTAGCTCAGTCTCAGTGCTATCCCATTTAAATATTAGAGAACCAGTGTTTGCCCGAACACTTGTGTCCTATAGTATGTCCAGCGCAATGGACATTACTCCATTGGATTAATTAATAATAATTGTGTGACTACATTTCCTCTATCTTTATTTCAGGTCAGACTCTGAGTGTGATTACTCGCAAGCATCGATCACTGGACACAAAGTGAAGGCCAGACGCAATCCGTCTGCAGACAGCAATGGGAAACGCAAGATGCAGTCACAAACAACAACCGTAACTCGTAGCAGGTGAATAATATTTTGAATTTATTATCTCCTAGTTCTGATTAAATTAAAATAGTAAAGTAGTACGTTTCCACTAATTGAATTATAATAGTGCAATTTGCATAAGTATTCCATTCGCTGATTAGTTACTTGTAATATTTTCTACAGAAATATCCGTGGTGCCGTTCATAAAATATTATGCGATTGTGTGCGCTGCTTACACACCGTTGTTATTTTTTGTTTGCCCCTGCATCTCTCGTTGTAAACATTAACTAATAACAGTTTTCGTTATTATTTCAGTAAAAAAACCAACACTGACATGGACATATTCGGCATCAGTAAAAACCGCGACATCCCACACAAAGAACATTCATCGGATCACCTAACTTCATTCTTTGTGAACCGCGTAGCCAGCGGCTGTGAGCGCCGAGCAACGAGCACCGACGGAGAGTACTACATCGACTGCAAGGTGTACAAGGCTGACGACGCTCGCCTCACCGACTCCGCCGAGCTGTGGAAGAAAGCGCTCGTCCGAATCAAGTTCCAGACCGACGCGGACTCTCCTCAGTGGCGAAAACTACAAGAGCTCGTGCGTGCGGCTGATATTTTGTTTCCAGACAAACCAACATTTTATGATAATTAAACCAAGTACCTAAGTTACAGTTGTTTATTATTTACAGTAACAACCCGTTAACGCTTTAGTCACAAGCTTTGGTTTGTTACAATCATCGGTCACCATCACTCTCGCTCGACATTCTGTTAACAGCGAATACAAACTCGAGTGATCGGTCGAGTGCAGTAAGTAAACGGAGAGTCGAGTTGATAGTTGACAGTTCATCGTTCTCCGAAACGCCGCATACTGGTCAGACGTATGGAATATAGTGGTAAGGAGTAAGTTACTAGTCAATGGTCGAGTAAAGCTCATCCAGTACGCGACAAAATGAACTGTCTCGTTCGAGTGTATCGGTCGAGTTGAGTGGCGAGTCGAGTATCGATTTGCTCGAATTATCGTTCCAAATCAAGTTCTCAGTACAATGTACTGTCTCGGTCGAGTGGAGAGGCGAGTAGATTATCAATTATTGGGCATTCTATACCACTATCGGCAGCGAGGCGCACTCGCCGAGCAACTTGCCGATAGTGGTATAGAATGCCCAATAATATACTACTCAGCTAGCATTGTGACGATGCATAATTATACCGCATTTTAATTTACAAAAAGGGGTATCATTACGCATCATTACAATGCCAGCTAGCATTGTGATGATGCATAATGATACCGAATTTTGGGTTATTTATACCCGGGTTCTTCAATATCTTCCCGAACACAAGTACAGTGGTTACCCGTCCAGTTTTATTACAAAAAGTAGTAATCATCCGCGGCTTAACAGGAAAGGCCGAAACAGTTGTATATTGCTTTCTTCTGGGATCGTAGCTGTTAATCCATTTTTTTCAACTGTCGCTACAATAAAAAAAATCGCATAACATTTTACTTTCCTTCGTTGTATCTGGTAAGCATGTTATTGGACCAAGTGTCACGGTCCGTTTTTTGTACCTACCTTAAGTTGTGAAAGATCCATCGAAAACGCAGCTTTTTTACCCCCAAATATTTTTTTTAGGATTGAATTAGTAAGTTTGTCCAAATCTCGATTTTCTTTCTTCGATTCTTCGATGTGTGCATTGTTCACAGCGCTTGACGGGCAACCATCACGTTATCAGTTACTGATATATTGAGACAGATGGATAAACAGTCAAATGTAATAAGATACTACGCATCATTTCAATCCATGGTGACGTATACACGCAACAATTAACATAGCCAGCGCCAGCTGTCAAAATAAGTGACAAATAAATAAAAGTAACTGCATACTAAAGCCTAAGAGTTCCATTACGTGATTACATTAAAACTAATTAGTTTTTAAAATAACTTGAACGGGCTCGTGGGTCTTGCGGTAGCTACAATCTTATATAAGTGAAAATCCATCCCGGCAAATATTTTTCGTTAAAATTTAAACATTAAAATCTTTGAGTAACTTATTATAAATAGATAAGAGAACTAATATTACTAAGTCACTGAAAAATGAGAAGCTTCCTAATTTCGAGTTGTCTTGTCACATACGGCGACGAAAAGAATTTATTCTTTAGAGTTAACTCTAAAGAAACAAAATTCATTTTTTATAAAATGTTCAAAATAAGACTTCTTTTCAACAACCGTTCACTAATTAATAGTCAACTTACAGATATCCATTATTGACGAATTTATGCTAACAAGAAACAGTTCTGAATAATATATTTATAATAATTAAAATTCGCATCCAGCAGTTTCCAGCGACCCGCACAAGATCATCGGTCTATCTTGTAGCGGGCCTGCCCACGCTGCGTCTTCCGGTTCGTGGTCGCCACTCGAGAACCTTTCTGCCCCAACGGCCGTCGGCTCTACGAGCTATGTGCCCTGCCCACTGCCACTTCAGCTTGGCAATTCTTCGGGCTATGTCGGTGACTTTGGTTCGCCTGCGGATTTCGACATTTCTGATGCGATCCCGCAGGGAAACTCCGAGCATAGCCCTCTCCATTGCTCTTTGGGTGACCTTGAGCCTTCTAATAAGGCCCATAGTGAGCGACCACGTCTCTGTTCCGTATGTCATCACTGGCAACACACACTGGTCGAAGACTTTCGACTTGAGACACTGCGGTATTTTGGACGAGAAGATGTTACGTAGCTTCCCGAACGCTGCCCATCCGAGTTGGATTCTACGATTGACCTCCTTCTCGAAGTTGGATCCTTCTACCTAGTTGGATGGTCTGTCCTTGGTAAATATAGTTCTCTACAACTTCGAGTGCAGAGTCACCAACTTTCAATTGAGTGGGTGCAACATGGACGTTTGACATGATTTTCGTCTTATCCATGTTCATTTTCAGACCCACTTGTTGAGAGACTCTGCTGAGGTCATCGAGCATTGTACCGAGGTCTTCCATGGTCTCAGCCATGACTACGATATCATCGGCAAATCGAAGGTGAGTGATGTACTCGCCATTGACATTGATGCCAAAGCCTTTCCAGTCCAGAAGCTTGAAGACGTCTTCCAATGCAGCGGTGAACAGTTTCGGAGATATAACATCTCCCTGTCTCACGCCTCGCTGCAAGTGGATAGGTTTCGAGATCTGGTCCTGGAGTCGCACTGACATAGTGGCGTTTTCATACAAACACTTTATCACCTCGATATACCGGTAGTCAATTTGGCACCTTATGAGAGACCTCAGCACGGCCCATGTTTCGATAGAATCGAAGGCTTTCTCATAGTCCACAAACGCTAAGCACAGTGGCTTGTTATACTCTTCGGTCTTCTGTATAACTTGCCGCAGCGTATGTATGTGGTCTATGGTGCTAAAGCCTTTTCGGAAACCGGCTTGTTGGGGAGGCTGGAAGTCGTCAAACCTGCGCGCGAGACGGTTCGTAACGACCCTCGAAAACAGCTTGTAAACATGGCTCAGCAGTGTGATGGGTCTATAATTCTTCAATAGGGTTTTGTCGCCCTTTTTGAAGAAGAGCACCACCACACTTCTGTGCCATGCTTGTGGCGTTTGACCATCTAGTATGACGGAGTTAAATAACTTCTGAAGGGCCCGTAAGATTGGTGTACCACCCGCCTTCAGAAGCTCTGCTGTAACTCCATCATCACCAGGCGCCTTGTTGTTCTTGAGTTGTTTGAGAGCCATTCTAATCTCGTACAGGCTGACGTCCGGGATGTCTTCGGTGTAATGTCGGGTTAGTCGTGCTCTGGGATCTGAGGCATGACTTTTGACAGGTGGCTGTGTTGTCATATATAACTGTCCGTAGAACTTCTCGATTTCTCCCAGCAACTCAGGTTTAGACGTGACGATTCTACCATCCTCAGTCTTCAGCTTCGTCAGTTGGCTCTGTCCAACAGACAAAGCTCTTGCGAACACTTTGGAGCCTTTGTTCCGCTCAATGGCCTCTTTAATACTAATTGTATTAAATTGCCGCGTGTCGCGAGTCAATGACTTTGAGATCTGTCTGTTGAGCTGCCGATATCTGGTAGCATCATCTGAGGATGTCAGAACCATTTTCCGTCTATCTTCCATAAGTTGCAGGGTAAAGTCAGAGATCTTTTTGGTTCTGTTTGTACGGCGGGCCTTGAAGACCTTAGACCCAGCCGTATGGACAGCTTCTACGAGCCTGTCATAGTATGAGTCCACTTCCTCGCAGTCTGCTAGGCATTCGAAACGGTTTTGCAGTTCGAGCTGAAATGGTTCGGGGTTTTGGACGTGGATAGGTAAAGGTCGGAGCGTAGACTTTATCAGTCGGGACCTCTGGAGTTTGACATTAAGGTTCAATGAGCCTCTGACCAGTCTGTGATCGCTCCCGGTTTTAACCGCATTGATCACGGAGACATCATTGAACATCTGTCGTCTCGTCGACAAGATAAAGTCTATCTCATTTTTAGTTTTACCATCGGGGCTCACCCAGGTCCATTTGCGGTGATCCGGCTTCCTGAAGAAGGAATTCATCATAAAGAGTCCCTCCTTCTCCGTGAAGTCGGCCAACATTTGGCCCCGGGGGTTCCGGTCTCCAGTTCCAAATTGCCCCACTCTCAGCTCATTACCGAATCGTTTGCCCAGCTTCGCGTTAAAGTCCCCCATGACCACAGTGAAATAGGAGTTAGAGGTATGTATGGCTCTGGATATGTCCTCATACATAACCTCGACTTCATCGTCGGGGAAACTGCTGGATGCGAATAGCGCAAGACCGGCAATTGTGGAGATCTTTGGGGGAGGCCTTTGTCCAGCAGTGGACGGCTTTCGGCTGATATGATGATGATGATGAATTAAAATTAAGTATGTAAGTATTTTATTGTTAAAGGTAGGTGAGATCATTGGTCCGTCTTTCAGGCCTCCTACAAGATGGGCCGAAGATCTTGTGACGCGCAAGATCGGCAACGGCAAGTGTTATGGAAAGTGCCCAGCAGTGGGCGACTTCCGGTTGATATAGGATGATTTAATATATTTTAGTATTTAATTTCCTTAATATATACCAGTAAGCTGGGTTCTCCCCACATGCATCTCAATGTGCATGTTGATCTAAATCTAATGTCTTTGCTATAGATCAAAAGAGAAAAAGGTGTATAGAGATAATTAAGTTCTTTTTTCGTGCATAGAGGAGTAAATTATTTATAAATACAGTATACTGATGTCATTTTGCACTTTGTTTCACTTCTTTTCCACGGCTTTTTCATAGTCACAGTGACTTTATCGAGGGTAACTAAAAATATATTGATATTTTGTTTACTGACTGCCTCGTCGGTCTAGTGGTAGAGTGTTCAACCCACAGTATGTGATATTCAGATATCTGTGGTTCAACCGCAGATAACGAGGTCTTTAAATTGACTGCACGTGTGGGGCAGCTGTTAACAACAGCACAGAACAACTATTTTGTGTGACCCATAAGTAGTTGTGCTGAGTATGGGTGTACTTTGTGTCCGTTAATTGTTGGTGTTTTGTAAAAAAAATATATAATTCCGAAAATAACTCAGTCCTGTACCTTTCTGGTGGTGTCGCTAGTCGTCCCAATAGATCATGAGAGAGATGGAGTTTGTTTGCGCACACACTTGTGCACTACAATATGTCGAGCGCAGATGCCTAGCCTCCATTGTGACTGGCCGCCGTAGCCGAAATTCGACCAGGAGGACATTATTTTGTTTATATTTGAGCTGCACACGTCATTGGGGAATCCGTCGCGTTTTTATACCGGTACCACGATGACGGTATAAATGTTCCTGACAACACTGTCCGATAACATTTCACCACTATGAATCATGAAAGGGCTAGGTCGGGGTTTAGGTGGCAGCATTGGGGCAGACCGACACTACCAGCACGCCAACTGACAAGACATTATAAACTATGATAATAAATAATTAAATTTTATATTCGCCTTATAATTAAATCTTTAAATAATGTTAGATATTTGTCTTATTATCGTATTATTATGTTGTATGCCTTAGACGAAAAGAAGCATAGAATTTTTATTATATGAGATGATTAAATGATTTCTATGTTTGATATTCTACCATTTCAGACACATTTCCACACAAAGAGCGTCCTGTACTAAAAGCCACCCTATCCTCAAAGGAATACGAGTCATCCCACCGGGACTTTTAACATGCTCACTATCGTTCTACGAATAGAATGACAATGCAGTTGGCGGTAGAAAAATCCCATCAACTCATTTGTAACAAAATTAAACAGTTTAAATACATATATGGGGTGCACTACTGATTGCTTCTCTAAAGTCGTATAAATGTTAAGTGCCAACAATAAGGGATTAGTGACGTAATTACTGACGAAAATCTTCGCCTTGCCATTGCACGGCTCGCGTGAATAGATAGCGGTTAAACAGATGCGGGCTGTATCACTTTTGTCACGTATTTACATTGTTGATTTATTTTTAGCTGTAAATAGGTAACTTCCTCGCTGTTGTTAAAGTTATAAATAGTTCAGTGGGGTCAGGGGTTGGGCGAAGCCGTAAGATAAGAAAAAACCAATGTTTTCTTTTTGTCTGTTACGCGATTTCTTCACTGTTTGTAAACCTTTTTTCCATTGGGAATTAAATGATTTTCGTAATGGCTCATATAAATTTTGTCCAAACAGTAATCATTTATTATAGACCGTATACTATTTTTCTTTTAAACTGAATAAAAAATGGAGGGGGTTATTAATTGGACTATTGGTTTTTGGGTGTAAATAGGTTTGTTGTTTGTTACCCGATTTTGTTCAATAGGGAATATTTGCAAAACGGTTTATATAATGAAAATATGAAGTTGATTGTACAATCTTTAAAACAATTACTATCCAGAGCAAGTTATACGGAAAATGTATTGGAAAACTTATATAATAGCCGCACGGAGCATAGTCCATTTTTACTAAATACATATCATACAAAGAGTACGTTTAAATGGATTTCTATCTAAACCGTGAGTCATTTTGTTCTGGTAGATCATGATATATTGATGAAAATATTTTAATATGAAATACTAGCTGTGCCCCGCGGGTTTACCCGCGTTAAACTTTAAAATGATCACAGCTCCTCCCCCGTAAGTGATAGCGTGATAATATGTAGCCTACCTCTCAGTAATATTCATGCAAAATTTGAAGTAAATCCATGCAGTACTTTTTGAGTTTAGTCCGGACATATGTACTGACAAACAGACAAAAATTCCAAAAACTATATTTTTGGCTTCGGTATCGATAGTAGATCACTCCCCAAGTAACCTTTTAAAAAAATATTCAATGTACAGTTTGACTTTCCTACGATTTTATTATATGTATAGATATTGGCATATTTTAAATCGTCACTAGAAACCGTTCTGTTTATCAATATGCATGAGTAATTTTTTGTAATCGGAAATACCCATACGCTTGATGAGGAAAGTAGGTAATAAATATTGGTTAAGATTAAAAGACAAGGCCGAAAAATAATTTCATATCTAAAAGGCGAATGGTCAAGGAAAAGATTGTGACTCTTTTAGCATTTATAACCGCGAATGTTAAATAGGGTCACTTTACTTGTACAGTCAGCTCCAAAAGTCGATGAACAGAATGTATATTTAACAGTACAGTTACGGCGTCAAATCAGGGTAATCTAATGATAATATTTAATGGATACAAAGTCTGTACAGACGCCAGCACATCCATTAAATATATCATTAGATTACCCTGATTTGACACCGTAACTGTACTGTTAAATATACATTCTGTTCATCGACTTTTGGAGCTGACTGTACGTGTCCCGACCGTCTGGGACATGGCGCAAAAGGGTGCCCGGAACAGCATACCCGCGTTCCCGGGGTCCTGGTTTAGTCAGTGCGAGTCCGACATACTCACCCGTAGACACTTTTTCCGGGTGGCATGCGTAGGGATTCCCGCCGCCTTACTAAAAAAATAATAATATGGTCAATTTACTCAAGAGATACAACGCCGATTGGATGTAATGTAACGTGCCCACTACTAAACTAGCATTGGACACTAGGTAAAATAACTTTTTCATCCCTACATCTCGGAAAGAGTATTTTCGCTCTTCGATATCTTAGTGGATAAGTCATTTTTATCTTCTAGACGGTAAAGTAAATATGAATTTAGAACATGGTGAGCATTAAGTTTGTGAATGCAAAAGTATCTTGTGATTGTAATTTTTTTTTGGAACGAAGTTCCGTATCGCGAGTTGTGAAAGGGGGCTAGACGGAAAAAATTCTTACGAAAAGTTGTCACGACACTTTTTGCAGCTGTGCGGCGTGCGCATGTTTCTCTGTCTGTCTCTCTATTTCGCAATGAAAAGTGTGGTGTAGCGACGATTATTTTTGTTGAGTGTATACAGGTTTTTTGTACATAATAAAAAATAAGAAATAACTTCGTTCCATCCGGGTGTCCTTTGACACCTCTCAAGTTTTTGCATTTAGTCATTTCAAGCTGAGGAGTAATGAACAGTTACGTGTTGGACTCGAGTGCAAAGAATTTTCACCTCATGCTCTTTTGATTCCGGATCGGATCGGTAACGCTCAGGATTCTAATTTTAGAACCCTTCGCTTGCTCGGTCATCATAATTGAGTACGCGGTTAAAAAGCTACTTTGCACTCTTGTATAACAAATAACTATTTTTCTAGAGACACATATGACGTTAAAGTTGCTTATTTCCTATGCATTAATACATCATCATCATACCAGCCGGAACGTTCACAGTTGGACATAGATCTCCAAAATTTCCGGTTTTGCGCTACCCTCATCTAACGGGTTCAGCTTCGACTTTTGAAAACAGTAAAAAATAAGGATACCACGTAAATTATACCCTAGATTTCTTCTTAAATTCTCTTCACACAAACCAGACGCATTGGTATCGATAAAATACCATTCTGTTCCTCACACGCTTCGCGTCTGGATCTCTTATGCAACCCGTCAGTCAACAGCCCTGAGTCGAGGTTCGAACTTTAAAGGATGGGTTTGTGGTTTTAATTTGCTAGAAGGCTTAAGCCCTCCCTTGTCCGTTGAAGGAGGGAAAGCCTCATCCATTCTTACCACCCTTAAAATTGCGGCAATTTTGTTGGGTTGTTAGTATTAAATTAATAAGATTTTTTGTGATGATTTAAGAATTGTTAGGGTGTAACAGGCAATTAAACAACATGAATGGAATTCAAATAAATAAACTTTAATAATCTCTTCAACGTCTACAGCTTGAAAACTTTGATCAAAATAATCGCTTACTATGAATAGTTCCAAGATAAGTGCAATACATGTAACACGCTGGTTCACAAACTGAATTTGTAAACAATATTTATTAATACTGCTGTATTGCTCTTGTTTAATATCACCTACGATAACTTTTATACAGATTAGAGTGAGATCCTCAATTGTCTTAAAAGTCTACACAACTCAGGAATGTCCAACATCGCTTATCTACACTACTACAAAATTATTAAATAACTTAGTCACAAACTTGAATTATTGCAATTTCATTAGATACTAATTTATTGTAAGTACCAGTGTGGTGCGCCGCCACTGTCGTAGCGCTATGGATACAAAGCTTAGGTATACAGTTATCTGTTCGATTCACTAATAACTTCGAAGCTAACTATGTGCTCAACTATGTCCGATGGTACCTGCCTTTTTGGTAGGCACTACCATTAGACTCTCAGTGTATATACTTAATTTACATAATCTTATAATTATTACAAAGGCGACGCTTCATCTCGCCAACCTAAGTAACTATATATAAAACGTGATTTCAGTAATCCATATATTCCGTGTAAATAATTGTTATTTAGGCAAGTAAACAGTTAAAAATAATATACTTAATATTAATATCTCAAATATTCAACAAACTAATTTCATCGCTTAGACAAAATAACAATCTGTACAATCAATTCAATTTGATTTAAAATATAAGTGAAGTATTCCTCTGTACTTTTGATGTTCACAGAAAAATAAACTATGTTATATTGTAAATATGTGCAGAGACAAAATATCATTTTCCAAAAATATTAATGAAATTACTAGGTTTATTTTGTGGATAAACAATTAATGTGAAAGTGAATGACTGCGGAGTGGGAGTAGTGGCATAGACAAACGCACCGAGACGAGTGCTGCGCGCAAGGCGAGGCTCTGCTCGACAACCACTTGTAAAAAACCTCGACTACACTTCTCGTTTTTCGTTTTTTCTAAAACATTACCTACTTCGTTTTATAAATCATTAGTTAACTAAAACAACAGAATTTTGACAAAAGTAGAACATCAAAGTCATAAAAAAGTCGCGTTAAAAATATCCTTCAACAATATATTATGTAAATTGTATGCATATTTCGTAGTAACGTATTAACTACTTTTGTCAAATTTCGTAACAATTGTCATCTATTTATTGCTCGTAAACTACCTAACTACAGTCGCTACGGTTATCACTAATTTGTTAACTAAACTAACGAACTGACTAGAGAGTCGATTACAAAGAGAATATTCTCAAATTCACTCGCAATGCCTTACTATACAAGCGGCAAAGCACACAACACCAAGAATATAAAAATATACCAAAGTTTGGTCACTGATAGCACAATGGTTGACGATAACAGTAGAAAGTCAATACGTATTAGGAAATGGCGACATTAAATATGGAGGGCTAATCTATACAAATAAATAAAATTGGAGTGTCTGTTTGTAATATTGAAATAACCGGTTTTTACAACATAAATATGAATATATATACGGTACATACACCAAAATATTTTTTTTACAATTCTTGTCTGTCTGTTTGTTCCGGCTAATCTCTGAAATGGCTTGACCGATTTTGACGGGACCTTTATTGGCAGGTAGCTAATGTAATAAGGAGTAACTTAGGCTACTTTTATTTTAGAAAATGTTTTTTATTTTACAAAAAACAAAAATAAAACGAAATAAACTAATTAACACGCGGACGAAGTCGCGGGCACAGCTAGTATAATATAAATTTATTCAAGAAATAGCCATTTTTGAAGTACGTCGCGTCGAAGGGACGTACGGTACGAGTAATGTAGAACTTTGTACAAAGGTTAAAAAGAATAATTTCGTAGTTAGGTACCATGACAGTCACACATTTAATTTCGGGCAATTACATGATTCAAATGATTACTATCTGCTCCTAAATTGAAATCATAATATACACAATCTTTCAACTCATCATAGAGAAGCAGTAAAAAATTGTAACTAGAGCAGTAAAACACGGGCGAAGATGTTGTAAATTTTAATATATTTAAGGATTTAACGTAATAGTATATATTAAATCGTAAATTAACAAATGGAATTAATTTTAAAGCATGATTTGTAAGCGGGCAGTGCAGACATAAGTAAATTGTAGCATAAAAATGCTCCAATTCAATTTATACATTTTGTGAACACGGGTGTTTACTGATGATCTTGTAATATAATTATTATTTTATGTCTTTATTTATAAAAATATAATTATTAAAAAATACAATGGTTAAACGAGGAACACTTTAATACAGTATTTTATCGTCCAAATGTTGACAACATAATTAAAAAGTAGAAGTATTTTTTTTTCTATAAGTGGTTCATCCCACATAATATTTAAAACGGCATTTTAGTTAGGGTTCATTTCATATTACAAATTGTATAAAAATGCACCCGCCGTCGAAATTATATAACGTCGATGATTTTGACGAGTTTTATCGCCGGTTAGGTGATCTTAAAGTAAGGTCTATTTTAATAAAACTAAATTTGCTTTACAAGTGGTCAAGAATCAACTCCTCTTCTGTGTTTGTCATGCTCTATTACAATTTTTGTATTATTGTAATATTATTGCTCGTCTAGTAAGTATAGAACACTGCCTCTCACAATTGATATGTTTAATAAACAAATTGACATAATATTAAGATTTAATCCGCCTCTATATAATTTGATCATTCATTTTTCAAAGGACTTCAACAAGTCGGTAGGGTAACTATAATATACCCCAATCAGTTATCTTATCATACTTATCTATCTTCTTTAAATGTCATTTATATACCTCAATATTTTTTATTAACGATAGTTGAAGATTCAAAAGGTTTGAAGGAATTATCAATAAAGTAATTTTGAAAGAGGATTAGTTAAAGGACTCGGAATAATAAATATACGTGTAATATAGTTTAAATATCTTAGATTTTAGGAATAGTGTTGGGACTGCCGGAACAGGATTTATTTTCTCACTAGTTTAGAGCTTGAGCTGTCAGTTCTGATACTTGTTTGTTTCAACAATACAGTATGTTTGCAGTGTGACTAAGAGCCGCGTGATCTAAAAGTCGAAGGCTGATATTTGATTGTTTCAGAGCGAAACGTTACTGCTATTTATTCACAGTGAAATATACCCTATATTTCATTTGCACCACACAGTAACATGCAAACTGATTTGGTCACTCGTCGTAGTTTTATTTTCTTATTATTCACGTAGTTAACTCTCTGTCAATTTGAAATTTTCGTATGTATGTACATCATCCTACACACTCATATGTTCCTATATTCTCTTGAAGGACTACTGGTGGAGATTTCCAGAAGTAGTACCTTAGTTCAATGTCATCTCTTGCATTTTATTATTTCTTTCTTTTATACTGTGCGTACATAAATTGGAAATAAATAAATAAAATCATGCCTTATTTCCTATGCAATGAACATCGATCCCAAACCCGGCAGTCCAAACATCCAAACTACTCATTCATACCCGATACGAATCACAACCGCGATCCAAAAGCGAAAACAACGCACTCGATATTACCATAATCTATATGAACTGGTATAATCCAATTGTATTATTAACTACATACTAAGCGGACTAAAATCCATATTAACTTACGAAATTCAGTTTGAAGTTGCTCAGTCCCAATTTGAGGAACCAATTAACCAATCACCTCTTCAAGTTTGAACTTAACTACGACTCCAATTTGAGTTTCTTCCGAAAATACGGGCCTTAGATCTACTCAATTATTTAAAATCAAACCACTATTAAAATCGATAACTTATCGCTCTAACTATTATGAATATTAAATAACTCATCTAGTAATTAACTAGTTATTGTATGATGCTTATTTTGCCAATGTCTACGCCAAGCAACAGAAGTACCTTCACATGGACTTAACTATTATAGTGACCACTCTTCATTTTGGACTTTTAATTAAGTATTGGCGAATGGCTTACGCTATGCTTTCAGCTAGACTCCTAGCTCTAGAAGTTTCCTTAAAGGTCTTTGGAAGACCATTAGAGGAAGTTTAATTATTAAAAGTCAAATTATTAGAAACGTTTTGTTGGATTATTTATAAACATTTTCAAGATCATCTCACTTTTATATGTAAAAAACACACAGTAGGAAATTATAGTTGGTCCAGGTACAACATATTGTTTTTCGAAATCATTTGGTTCCTATAGGAGGAGATAATAGTTGACTCATTTGAAACTACTTATGGTGCTCACCGTATATTTCGCAGCCATTACACTCAGCGGTATGTGGCAGTCTGTGTCGGTCAGTCCAAGTTCAAATATTCTAGCATTAAAATGTTCTTATCTCGCGCTTCATCTTATTGGTTACTGCTGAATGGCCAAATGACCCAATTTGATTTGCAAATCTTTTTAATTTTTGAAAATATTTAATTTGAATATCCATTCAGTCTCATGAAATACAGTAGTGTTATGAGTGATTCTTTTTAAATCAGATTCACATTGTTTACAACTTTGGATAGGGAACGGCAACCTGGTCTTAATCTTAATTTACTGGGTGATGTCTGAATAACGCAAACACTTTCATGCAATTATTGCATCTCACTATACCAATGTGTAAATATAAATAGTTTCGAGTTGCCAGACAAGGTTGAAGAGGGCAGGTTAATTAACAGGTAAACATGCAGACGAGAACTGGAGGCTTTGTCTAATCCGTGTACTCTAAGCACTTTTTCTTGGGGTACCGCTCAGGGTGTGTCGTTATTTCCCTTGTCTTTTCATTGTCTATATAAATCTTGGATTGGAAAGTTGGATTCGAAGACTTACTACTTTGTTTATTATACTGAACAGACCACATTTTTTTCTACTAACCAATAAAATTCAATTTCTTCCAAACAATATTGTACTTATATGCAGTTAAATATTAAAATTATGACAATATCTTAATTTAACGTGTTAATTAAATATTTTATCGTGTTTTTTTACTTAGATATAAATACTTGAGAAGGTCTGATTTGTTTGTATACTTAAATCTTTTTGAATATGGTTTTTGTATTATTCATTATTTAAAGGGCGTTCATATACTTTGATGAGGATCCCATTTTAATTTAAAACTTACATAATGCATAACTACTTTTGTAGAAGATTTTTAACCGCTCCCCTGTTGGAAGTCTTGGAGTCACTAGTAATAACTATAGTTTTGGAATAGATATGATAATTAGTAGACAAATTAGTAATTTACCAAGTGGATTCAGGCACTTTTTGCACACAGGTAACCTACAAATTTTCATGACCTAACCTTTGTTACATGTTCATGAATGGTAAACACATTAACGTCATAAATGGACTCCACGTTGGCCAACTTGAAGGCTTTAAGACAGCATAAAATATCGATGTTACGAAATTGTAGAATAGCGTTTACTTAAAGAGTTATTATTTGAATATCATTCTGAGCAACATAAAAACTATAATATCTAACGGTGTCTTGTAGATCAGTTAATCTATCAACATTTGGAAAGCGGAAAATTGTGGCCAATGGTGCGTCGCTGTTCTTTTTGTGAGCTGATGATGCAGCAAATTCATGATAAGCTACCTGAGTATGTAGGCTACAGAAGGGTATTTCTTAACCTTAGACAAAGGTAAGTCAACGTTTCGCCGCGACCTCTTTGGTAGCATCACAAACAGCGGTAAGTGTAATTTGAAATTTACTATTGTTAATATTGACATCTACGAATACTGGATAATTCATTTTGCAGGTCCATCAAAAGTGAATGAATATCAATGAGTCTTTATTGTTTTGTACGTGCGTTACAATATTATGTTACATGTGTATTAGCGGATATTTCTGCTGCTAAATGAATAGTTACCTCCTGTCAAGTTATTTATCTTCTTTTCAACTTTACATTTCAACTATATTCTCATACTTTTACTATGGTGTGAACAAGTATCACGATAGGAATAAGCATATCTATATGCTTTACGTATTAATAATCGAATATACGAGTATAATAATTTTGATTCCATATTAAAATATGGAAAAGCAATCTTATACGAGTGTTCACAACACAACTTTCCTCTACGTACTAAGTTTTGTCCATCATCCAAACTGCCTGTTTACTGGAATGGCACATTACTTGGTTTTATTGCCATAGAGCCATTGTCTCCGCTTACTGCCGGTCGTACACGTGGAAACTTAAGTCACTAACTACCTTACTAATTAAGATATCGACATAGAGTCTGCCAAGTTCTATATGTGCTTATTGATTATAAAGAAATTACTTATTTTAAAGCATGCTTCTAATAAATGTATCGGTTCTGTATCATTCTCTTTTCTATTAATTTTGCATAAAAAAATGTATTGGTTGTTTAACTAATATATTATTTGTTGTTTATCAAAGTCACATGTGGAACTTGACCAATGCAACGACGATATAGACATGTCGATTCGTTTAAAGGATGTTGGTCATACTGATTTAATTTTTTCTAACGAGCGAATGGGACAAATCATTTCAACCTAATTAGTGACTTATTTTTATATCGTAGGTCCTTAGTGATTATTTTATATTGAAATCAACGTTTACGAGATATTATTAAGAGATCAATTTGCTAATGAATGTCTTTAATAACCAATTACTCAGTGATAAGCGAGAATAATTAAATTCCGATTGATTTCTCTATGGAAATTTACTTCAAAACAAAATTTTGTGGTCGTAAGTATATTATCTTTTCTGTCAACTGTTATTATAGGTAAAAGAAGTTGAACTCTTAAGCGGCTACCCAGGTGTATACCGACCGAGCCCCCAGATGTCTTTTACTTGTGAACCGGTGATTCAACTGACTATAGGCGTAACGCTAATTTCAATAAAAAAAACACTTGGTGGTTGGAATTTAATTTGAGTTTCCAAGTGTTATCCTACAAGTACATGTTTCAGTAACGTGCGATATGTTTGTACGTATGTCACATTGGCCAAACGAGAAGAGACTACCCAAATCTAATTAACGCTACGCTATAGCCATTCCATAAGACCAAATGATAACTATGGTGAACTTTCATACTTATCTAGAACGCTTAATATCTAATTTCATCCGAATCATTAACACCTACGTCGCTTTAAAAATGGAGATCAAATTTAATACGATTTGTAGGTATTACTAAGACATTTGTTTGATTTTAAATGAAAATTAAGATGTTGCCCTCCATGGGTCTTAAAGCTAGGGTTGCCAACCGTCTGAGTTTCCCCGGATTTGTTCTAGTTAAGAGGACGTACGGGGAGCGTTCGGGCGGGGTTTCATTCGTAGTCCCCATAAAAATTTAAAATACTTCTGCGCACCGCGGTTTGGATAACCGGCGAACCAACACTGGCACTGGCAAAACAGTTAACAGTATGACTGTTGACAAGTCCGGGTCCTGGGCTCCAAAATCCGGGGCTTTCACGCGTCTTGTTCTGGTTGCCAAATTTTTGAGAAGGCAACCCTACTTGAAGTCATGTTTTCCACTTCAATGCAGCGCATCTTATACTATTATACTTTTTTTATTTATCGAGAGTCATTCCGTAGTCTATGAGATCATTGTGTGGCATAGGCAATTCACATGCCGAGTTTTGTCTCCAGTGGCTGCGTTTACTCAACTATACAGTCTGCTTTTTAGTAATCATAATGTAGGTATGTGTATGTTCTTGAGCTGGCCTGGTAATTTACTGGAATTACTAAGACGCCGCTCCTTGTTTATTTATTAGATGTCTCGTATTTCTTTATATAAATATTGATTGCTTACCGATTGAGGTTTATGTAGTACTTAAACAATGTTAGTAATATGCCACGGCACATTTTCTATTAATGTCAAGATCTTGTTCTGTCTCAACGCATCTCATTATATATTAACTAGTAGTTCTCATAATTAGTTTAAATTTATATCCTAGCATTGCTTTCTAAAAATATATTCAAAATTACGAAGACATTGTACTCGGATCATTTTACGACGCCAATTTTTTTATTGCCGACCTTAACTTAAAGTTGGGAAGACTTCAACAAAGACCATCGTGGTTCTCAGACTTCCTAATGGTTTATTTCTAGCAAAGTTGTGAATTTGAATAGAAACCTATAATAGTGGCATTATAGTCTCTCGAAGTTTAATTGAAAGACGAATAATAATATATTGTTTCCTAATAAGTATATCAAATACTAAATAATATAGGAAGATTTTTATCTCAATTTAAAATTGTTCTACGCTCTATAATAGTTCCTCGCTTTGTTACTATTTCATAGTGTACTCGTTTGGTCTTACGGTTCTACAATCATAATCGTTCGAGTCTAAGGTAACGTTTTAGGAAGCATTAACATAGCGTGCATGATTTCAGTAGAAGTGAGTAAAGGTGAGACGGAGGCGATGAGCGGACGCGGCGACGCGCAGCAGACGCGGCAACACGCGCTATGCGTCAAAGATGGCGCAGCGGCGCGCGGCAATCTACCCGTGACATCCATTCCAGGTCCCGTGTTGTCACCTGCAAGTCAAAATGTTATATTTACTATCTTATCATTCCTTTATTGCAGTGAAAATTTCGTTAGGCGATTTTTAATGTGGAGCAAACGAAAGTGAGCCGTCACGCTCGGATCGGTGTTGCTGAATCGGGTTTGCTCAACTTTATTCGACATCAAGCGCGAATAGGTGACGCACGAAGACGTGTCTGGTCGGCTTCCGCTTTCTTTTTCTGAATCTTCTTTCCGGACAGTAAATGTGGCTGAGTTTTTACTTTTATCGTGTGGTTATAAGCTCACACCCATATTTTTCTTCTAGAAAAAAGGAGTATTTTTTTCTAATATCAATAAAATGACGTCGTAAACCAGTGTACCTAACAACAGATAATTTTATGCACTAGCTAGTGCAGTGAAATGGGCAAAAGAAATACAGTCCACACAGTATACAGGCAGCCTAGATCAGCTATGCTCACGTAGTATTGTAAGAGATGATATTTTGATACGTCTCCACTACGTTTTTATAGCTAGAAGTGCTTGCGACACCTGTGATTAGTATCACATATGTACTGTCACTCACACAACATCTTATTTCGATCTAGATTATCCGCCCGCCACTTTAGGTATATGGTCACTGTCAAAACGATCTTCTGTCATAATTAACTTGCAAAAAATATATGGGGTAGTTTCTTTTTTATCTTTTAGCAATGAAAATACGACAGAAGTGCTAAGGGCTCAACTCTCTCAGACCAATTAAATCACAGAAATACACACACGTGTATAACTGTGAACATAGATATTGGTAGAGAGCTGTATAATAAGTCTTAGTCGCCCTGCTCGACAGGACTAACTTCCGTAGTTTTAAGCACATTAGCCATGCCTACTATGGGCTCAAGAATAGCCTTTTCTAATCACATTCCTCTCGTTCTATTAGATAATTTTATGTCCCTCTGAAACGCGAATATTACCTATGTTTATTGTTTCTTTTTTTTTTATTAAATCTCTGCGGAAATTTGGAAGACTATTTTGCCACCCCCGTAAATTGATTGTGACTCGCCCTGAATTATCTTAGGACATTATAGAACATTATTCACACACGGTCATCTGATCCCAAACTAAGCAGTGCTTGTACTATGGAAACCAGATAACGGATATACATGACATATTTATATGTATAGATAATTACACCCAGACGCAGGACAAACAGACATGTTCATGCACACAAATATCTGTCCTGGGTGGGAATCGAACTCACGAGCTGCAGCGTGCAAAGCAAGCATTTAATAACCACGCCACAGCCTTTCAGTTGATCTTTATTTGCAGGAGTTGTACTGGTAGGTGGAAAGAGTCCCATAATTATTATAAGTAATAATTATTGGTAAATATTCTCAAAGCTATGACAGAAGTGCTAAGGGCTCAACTCTCTCAGACCAATTAAATCACAGAAATACACACACGTGTATAACTGTGAACATAGATATTGGTAGAGAGCTGTATAATAAGTCTTAGTCGCCCTGCTCGACAGGACTAACTTCCGTAGTTTTAAGCACATTAGCCATGCCTACTATGGGCTCAAGAATAGCCTTTTCTAATCACATTCCTCTCGTTCTATTAGATAATTTTATGTCCCTCTGAAACGCGAATATTACCTATGTTTATTGTTTCTTTTTTTTTATTAAATCTCTGCGGAAATTTGGAAGACTATTTTGCCACCCCCGTAAATTGATTGTGACTCGCCCTGAATTATCTTAGGACATTATAGAACATTATTCACACACGGTCATCTGATCCCAAACTAAGCAGTGCTTGTACTATGGAAACCAGATAACGGATATACATGACATATTTATATGTATAGATAATTACACCCAGACGCAGGACAAACAGACATGTTCATGCACACAAATATCTGTCCTGGGTGGGAATCGAACTCACGAGCTGCAGCGTGCAAAGCAAGCATTTAATAACCACGCCACAGCCTTTCAGTTGATCTTTATTTGCAGGAGTTGTACTGGTAGGTGGAAAGAGTCCCATAATTATTATAAGTAATAATTATTGGTAAATATTCTCAAAGCTATGCCACGGCCATAAAAGAGCTGATATAGTAGTTGACCGGTTATGTTACCTGGTGCATGGAGTAGACGGCGAGCACGACGAGCACGTGCATGATGTTGTGTGAGTTGAGGCAGCGGTCCACTGTGCCCGGGAACCACTTCTCCGGTATATGCATCGCACCGATCACGCCGCCACCCAGGGATACTGCATCCTGGAACATCAGACTAACTTATTAAACTTCAATCGTGATACTTTGTATAGGGTACTATTTAAAGTAATTACGATGTTATATATTATGAAATTGAGTCTGGTTATTTGTTTGTTAACTCTGCCTTCTTTTCTAATTTGGAACAAGTCTGGAGTAACCTACATATCTAAATATCTTGCAGTTTTTCCGTTTCCGTCGATAACAAATAGGATTTTATATAGAGTTTTGGCTTTCTTGAAACTGTACAATTTACTATTAGTAAAAAATATACACTTAAAAATCACGCTTTTGCTAGATTCACAATAGGGTATCGGAATATAATAATATGTCCTCCAACATACAAGTGGCACAACACTTTGAATTATTTAGTTTCTAAGCTGGATTCCTATGTAACTATGAGGTCTAGGGTTATAAAACAAATAAAATGACATAGAATATTATATAATAGGTACCTATATAATATGTGTATGCTTTCAGATTCCCTTACACAAACACGTAGGAACCCTGTAGGCTATTTCAAATAGCTTGGAGCCGAAATAACAACCCGATACTATTAATTAGTTAATGAATCTCTAGTCATACTCCAGGGCATCTGCCTAGAACAACTTACCTACATATTCTTAATAATGCATTACACGACAAAAGATGACAGACTCTAGAAATTTTCTTCTTTGAGAGAATACTACCTAAAGCAAAACGTCGCCACTGGACGAAAGAAGTATCATGTCCAAAGATCATTATTTAAATAAGAATATTCGGGGCAGTTCACAAACATGCAATTCACAGACAAAAGGGCACCTAGGTATACTGATATGAGTTAAGTTTCTTCGTTTTGGTGTTACGACTAAAAACTGGGGGGCAGTTTTTGGTCAGACACCAATGAGAAAGTTAAATATTAAAATTAAAACATTTTTTTTGGTAATCCAAAAATTTTGAGTTTTTATATATATAAGGTTATTATTACCGCTGCATTACACCACACGTCTCAGAAATTCTTAATTATCATTTAATACATATATAAAATCGTTGGCTTTAATGACATATTTTTCGCATTCATTTCACTACATTTTACATACTTTACTTGAAATATCTTGCTTGTATAAATAGCTGCCTAATTGGCTACTAATTACTCAATTCATGTTAGTACTAAAATAGACCCTTGTTGTCAAAGGATCGCAATTACACATTCCGCCGCTTAAGGTTTTCGTACAATCAACATTCTTTCAGAGATTAACATTTTGTTGGGAATTTTATAATAATCGTAATTATAATGTATGAAAAAAGATCGCAAAGTAAAGAATACATGGAGTAAATATTAAATATTTAAAGGAATATAAAAACACCAAAAGAAGTAATGACAAATTGTCTAACTACATGCATACCATACGCAGCCAAACCAGGCAACTTAAACAATCAATTCTACATTATCAGAATTAGCTAGCAAGGTATAGAAGTAAGCTATCGTATTTTCATGCAAATATGTTCCAAAGAATATATTTTAATCGAAGTTAACAATTCCAAAATTGTGCAACTTTTATAATAAATATTAAATGATAAGCATAAAATAAGCCTAACGATGACGTACAGTGTATGTATAATTGGATTCTAGTGTAAATCTATTACGCAGATCGTTGTACAAATGAGGACTACTTGTCTTGTGAGGCTTCCGTTACTGAAACGCACAATTAACAAGTTTTACGTAATGATAAATAGTGCTCCTCGTCGAATTTTGGCTACGAAGCCAAACTCGACGACGTAGTACGTGAGGAAATAGAGAATCCCCTCACTCATAATCCGATGAGCTAACAATTCAATATGACGACTGAGATCAAGTCAGGCCGGCTGTCCACCGAAACAAATGTACCACAAAGTCAGTCCAGGCATCGGCTTCGGCACCGGTGTTCTGATGAGAAATCTTATAATAGTATAAGATTTGTTATCAGAATACCGGTTAATCACTTAACCGCTAATCGCTCTTTAACGTAAGTATCGAAAACATCTGAGTTTAACGAGAAATATACTTCATATTATACAACATGTAACGTAATTAACGCACACCCTCAAACACCCCAATTAGAATATTATGTTGTATTCATAATACATATACTGAATTTTTAATTTAACATGTATATGCATTGTTATTTACTAAATTAGTTTCTTGGAATAAAGTTTATTTTTCTTTATTTTGTATTGAATGATGGAATTTGTATGAATACAAATAAAACTGCGATTTAAAAGTCTTATTACTTTGACTTACTGTCCGTTTCAATTTGTTTTGACTGTACAGGGTTAATATGACCATAATTTCCGTAATTTTAATTATTTTGGAATTAAAAATTACCTATATCTATTAAAAATGATATAAATCGATGCAGTAAACCATTCTGAACAAACTATTTTCAGGGTGTGAGTTAATTAAGTTACATGTTCTATGTGTAGTATACCGTAAGCCACCACATTCTTAAACCTCTAGACCACAATAATAGAAAAAAATACAGTAAAATTACTGATCCCTCCACAACACCCTACGAGGTGTTTATAGGTGTCTAATGTCGCCAACATTAGATAGCGTGATTACCTATAAACACCTATAATCCCCCAATCTTGGGAACACCAGTATTTAGATTGACTCAGTCCCACTGATTCACCTACCTATTCACGTAATCATAACTTATTATTTAGTTATTTTATATAGTGTAGTACAATATGATGTTCATAAACCCAACGTCGAAAAAAATATTCTCATTGCCTCCAAAGGAAAATGTCACGTTCTGGCAACTAGCAGCATTGTCATGCAGGACGGTACGTGGATAGTTACTGCGTAACCATTGTACGGGCCCCGTACCTCAACTATTACTATCAGAACCTGTATCTTCTGCCAATGTTAGACATACATTTTCACAAATAAGCTAGGGATGATCCACATCAGTAGCCGAAACTTACTAACTCTCTTTCTAACGTAGGTACGGGCCTTCAGTGCACAAAATGTAAAACAAAATGATTTATTCAACCTATTATCATACTGGTCCCTAGACGTTCCTTGAGTGTTCCTTTAAAGAGCCTGCTATTTAAAGAATATCCGTGATAATCGAGAATACCTAAAATATGAATTTCTATAACAATGATAGTAGAAAGAACAATGTAGTGGAACAATCCCTAGTCCCTTCCAAACAACCGAACAATAGTCCCCTGGCAGACTGCCAAATGAGGCTGACCCGGGTTCCGCACTGGGACGGCTAATAAATGGATCTAAGCAAAGAGATTATCCTATTTTTAGAATATGGATCTATTTAAAATTTGATTTCTCTGCAGTCTACCGCTTTGCTCAAATATGATTTTTAGTCCAAATTCAAATAAATAAGACAATTTAATATATGTAGTTGCTATGGTATGCTCTATTGTTTCATTCAATCATATTTTTCCTTCATTCTTGCGTTGAATGTTCTTATTCTTTTTAACGAAAGTACGAATGTCCCGCTACTTTTTCTGGTTAGAACCCCGCACAGGAAACTATTTATGTGATCCTTTATTTATTTATTTTTAATTTTTGCATAAAAGAAAGAAAATCATAATGAAATAATGAAATTTGGGTACATACACTTGTACTTGTCAAGCTCACAATGCAGTAGGTACATAAACATAGTAGAAACAGTATAAAAGTAACAAAAAAAATATATTAGTCCGTCCGTGCGGTCTGTCTTATCAATTTTTTTTTTAATAATTCAATAAATAACAAGTTTCTAAGCTATTATTTTTAACTGTGTACTAAAGTTAGTTACTTTGTACTCTATTAAAATTAAAGAATTGAAGACAACGAGCAGTTGGCTAGCGCAGAAGGCTCTCAACCAGTAGTTTAATTTAAGCGACTAAAGAACTTAAAGGATGACTTAAGACGAAACATTGCTCTTTTTTAGAACTTAGTTGAGGTAAATTAGGTGATATAGGTCAAAGTAGCATACATCACCATAATCGATTATAAAAAAAAATAACTAAAATTTTCGAGGGAGGTTTGAAACGATAGATTCTGATATCACAGGATTCCTTCTTCATTCATTCTGGCTGTTTTTTACGTCCGTTAAATGCATGTTTGCAATGTCATGTCATTCAGGGAGTTAGTTTGACAATGCAAGCGATGCCATTTTGACAAAAGAATATTACAGCACAGTGTGTTAGGTCTATCATTTTAAAAACTTAACATTCCCGTTCTCTTGTAAACAATTAAACTTATCTTTATCATTTCACCGAGTGGAAAATAACCCAAATTATGTCGTTAAAAATTATAGAAGTGACTAAACTTGAGTCACGTTCCGTATTTAGAATCTTTGTATACAAACTTTAGCTAATCTTTTAATAACTTTTTATTTTCTCGGACAAACTAAAGCATGCTGAAATAATGGTGGTTTGATACGAGTAGGTTTTGTTAATGTTATTATTATGATAAAAAATTAATTTTCTTTACACTACTTGAAAGTGACTGGTTTATAAAAATCTAGCTGTGCCTCGCGGTTTTACCCGCGTTAAACTTTAGGATATGCTATAATTAATAAAGTTTGAATATGTAAGCTATATATTACAAAGAGTAACGTACTTCCATAATATCCATACTTACAAACTTTCACATTTGTAATATCATCATTACAGTAAAAAGAAGTCCACTGCTGGACAAGCCTCCCCCAAGAATCATCTTGGGAGGATATTATTATTATTTATTTATTATCAGATAACATGATCCATTATGATTAGTATCAACAGGAGCTTATAAACTATGTTAGTAAATATACATTACATTTAAATATGCCATAATCGCTACGTTTGGCAGACGGTTTGGCGATCGTACTCGTAGTAAGAAGCTCCCCACGAGATGAGATGGTGTGATCATATTCTGTTATTTTCCGCCGGCACCACATAGCAAATTATAATATTAGTAGGATATATAATTACTACAAAGTTTCATCACAAGTCGTTCCGAGATTTTTACGTGAAACAGTACAAACATCCATATATCCATACTTTAATTACGCATTTATAGTATTAGTAGGGTTTAAAAAAGACTTGGCTCAAGTTCTTCTTGACCATGTATGTATTCGTACCGATTAAATTACCTCTTGATTGTGGATTGAATCGGATAAGCGGCCGACTTCTTCGCGTAATAACAATGAGCAATCGATGTATAACATGACCATAAAATGTATTGCAATGTTTTGACTTATGAAAATACGTTTATGATCGTCGACGGTTCTGCCGTGTAGAGGGTTTATGTTTGCACTGTATTTTATAACATTTTAGTATTTACTCATTTATAATTTATACGTAAAACAAGTAAATATAAATTTAACAAATAACCAGCCTTTTCATTTTAATCAATAACCGCCCTGAGTCTTGGATCAAACCCTAAATGGAAACCCTCCGGCGCGGGTTACTTATTACATAGCTTTATTATACTAGACGGCCTCTTAAAGATCCCGATAAAAGAAAATATAGTAGTTTAGAAAAATAATAATTTGGCGTCCAATATAATTGACGTAACCTTTGAAAAATGCAGGATTTTTTAGGTCTTTAGTTTGCAATGTCCAAACTGGTCCTTCAATATCTTTATTAGATAACATTGAAAAATTAAAGGTTTTCACCTCTTTTTCACATTTATTTGTTAAATAGTTGATAGCAACGTTTGTTAATAGCGCGAATAAACTTGAAACTTTCAATTATTCTTTAAACTGGTTCATTAATATTGTCTTAGTATTTTGTCTGAAATGGCTGACTCGTAACGTGTTTATATGAAAACACATGTAAATTTAATGACATAGTTTATATAGGACATCCTAATATATAAAAGCGGGCTATCACTTTCATATATTGAGGTCACTGTGATAGTCGTAAACACATTTCAGTATACAATGTAAAACAACGTTATTTTTAAAATTTGCCATGGTTTGCGTGGTCTCTCATTTATTTTCGGATCTAATATGAAATCTTGAAAAACTATAAGAGCTTTGAAGCTATAATATGGCCGGGGTTTAACCTTGTTTATAAGTTGTAAACGTCAGATAAGAATATTTTTTTAAGACAGGGCCCAATAGAGGAGGTCTTAGGGCTATTGTAAATTTATATGTGGGCGAAGCTCCCACAAGTTCGCCCACGTATGAATTAACAATAGAGATTAATAAGACACAAGACATCAATTTTAAGCACGGAAAAGTGTAAAATTAATATCAATAATAATCCCAAACTAAGTAGCACTTATTCTATGGAGACAAGAAAACGGATATACTACTTTTCTTTTGTAAATACATATTTATATAGATAATTACTCCCAGATTCAGGAAAAACAGACATATCAGCACATAAATATCCGTCCTGGGTGGGAAAGGAACCAACTAAGCCCATAGATCTTGAATAATACAATATAATAAACAGACTGATAGAGAAATAGGGACATGGAGGAGCTACCCACAATTGTTTTGTGCTAGACTACTGAACTCCTTAAGCTGTTCTCTCAACAATTTGTGCATAAAATAAATTGCCAGTTTAACGACCTAAAAGCAACTTTGATGTATTTTACAAATATAAACAGTGTAGTTATTAATATCTATTCCGTTTCTGACACAGAGACCGAGTCATATTTACCCGCTTCAGCTGGCAATATCTTAACATCTTAACTCACGAGCATCGCACACTCATTAAAAAAAGAGTTCAATACAAGTTGTGCTTAGGAGTAAGTAGGATCTGGTAGGTAACTTATGTCATACCGTACGTAGGTAACGACCGTCGACACAACAGCGTGGTAATGGCAGGATTTAACCTAGTGTACGAACGAGAGGTGAGGTTTTGAGTTATTGACCTCAATCACGAAGTACTGAAGGTACTTAGCGTCACAAAATACTCGCACTTATAAAACAGTGTAAAATTTGCAGGTGATAACGGGTAGTGAGAAATAGAAAACAACGCGTATTTTCTCTTTGTAATGAGTGTTTCTGTAATTACAAATACCCAATAAAATAAGCTAAAAATGTAGTATGATTATGGATAAATGTAGTAAAAACAAAAAACTGCTAAAATTATTGCTTTATCTTAAAGAATTATTTTTTCGCATGTGAATGTTTTATTTGTACAGAGATGAGCATATCCGTGACTTAATTTTTGTAATAATTTTAAACTGTTGAGTTGTGCTGTGTATAGCTTAAAATTTTCTGTCTTAGATTTTATTTCACGTGAAAAACAAGATCGCATCAACTAATTGTTCATCAGCAATGTTTTAATATAATAATCTAATATCCTGGGATTTTATTCACACACGGCCATCTGATCCCAAACTAAGCAGAGTTTGTACTATGGAAACTGGATACCTGATATATTACATATACTTACTGTTGTTTTTTTGTAAATAAAGACTTACATAGATAATTGCACCCAGACTCAGGACAAACAAAAATGTCTGTGGTGGCAATCGAACCCACGACCTGCGGCGTAAAAGGCAAGCATTTACCAAACACGCCAACCGGCCCATCTATGAACTTTTAATATCAAATCCCAACTGCAGTTTCGCTCATTTTATCGCAATCCGGGGATCAGGACCAGGAGCATCTTTTTCTTGCATCTTGAAGTTGTAGTCTTTATTAATTTCACATCTGCAGCTACAACCTGCATTATGGTTCTATCAACTTCCTATATGCGTAGAACAATCACGACGAAGTGGTACTCTTCCCACAGCGAGCGAGACACTATCGTGTAGTTGCAGTATATTTCTTGCTGCATCCACAATCAGCAACGTTTCGTAAGTCAGCTCCTGTACCTCATGGATATAGATATCGCCCTTACTTATCGTAAGCGTTGCCTCTCTCCACAGTTATTGTTAATCCCTTTACTGATCTGGGGTTATTATGAGCCTGGCTGTGATTTAATAAGTATTACAAAAATGCCATTTGAACACATTCCATTTTAAATTTATAACGTCTATCGTTATTGAGCAAAAAATATGTGAAAAGATAATTTTGTAAGTATCCATGTGCGGAAGAAAGTTTCTTTGCTAATCACGGTCTAATAAAGGCTTGCTGGTATCCATAATATAACCTTTGAAATCTATTGACCTGTAGAAACAGTAGGACTATACTGAAGTAACGCACCATAAATAAGGCTGTCGGCAGCATTGCTGGACGAGTGCCAGACGGCAACGTATTGCCACTAGTAATTACCCAGTGCATAGGAGGCTCCGATGAAGTGGAAACTCGGATGTGAAAATAATACCACAAAATCTATAGGATTCGAAAAATAGCATTACAACACTTAATTGTTAAACAATTGCCATTTCATCTGAATAGGGGTGTGAAGATTGATAGAGGGAACCTGGGTTTTCGCACCTATTTGTGATTTATAATATCTCCTGCTGAGATTGATCGCCGTTGGTGAAATTTAGCCAAAACTAGCATTAAAAAAGCACTAGAAATAGAGTCGAGTTTCTTCAGTAATTCTATCTATTAACTTCTGATTGAAATTGCACTTCATCTAGAACCGAGTTCTAATCTTGTGTAATTAACTTTCTCCATAGCTGTGGTTTATTGACCACGTTTCCGGGTAGCGAGAGGTTCTACAGGCTGATTTATTATATTGTCTGTGACTAGACCGAATCCAATATGGTTGATTGCATTTTGCAATGTTCTCGAAGGTAAGTCCGGTGGATTTAAAATCCTACCAATGACATTGGTGGTCATTAAATCCACAGTATTGGATCTAATTTAGCTTTATCTCTTGGAATGTCTTATCTCTATTACCTACTAGTACATTACTTCGTAACGTATTTCCTTACTCAGGCAGCAAATTATTAAATGACTTTTTTGATTGATCGGAGTCGTAAGAGTCCGGATATTATAGGTTACGGGTACACGGGTCTCAGGATCCTCTAACGCTTTCCAGCAAGTCCATCGCTGTTTTCTACAGTTGAGTGTATATTATATCATCCGAAAGATGTCCACCGCTGAACAAAAGCTGACCAAAAGATCTTCTCAATGGCCAGTGTTGCCTACCCGCAATGGCCAGACCAAAAGTACCGTAGCTCAGTATTCCACAGAGACAAAAAAATACAAAAATCCTTTAAGGGCGTCACTTTTTACCAAAATAGCTAGCTGGTGATCAAATCATGGGATAAATTTAAACTCTTCTATGAACTTACTCATCGTAAAATAGAATCTGCCTCCTAATATATCTTACCTTAGGTACCAAAATGGCTCCAGTTTTCAACATTTATTAACAGAAATCTGTCGTGTATAAATCGGAATGAATGGCGAGTTTCCATTGTAATTTAATAGCTTGCTTTGACCTCTGGTTTAAAGATGAGATAAATACTCTTTATTGCACACCATACAGGAAAAGAGAATTACAAAATAAATATTCTATAGGGGGTATTATCGCAGTCAGCGATCTCTTCCAGACAACTTCAAAGTTCCAGAGGACTTTTTGCTGAGTTTGTTTAACACGGGGATATACATATAGGATGGTTTAAATTTGAAGCTGGCACCAGTTGTCATTAGCTTACGCTGAGCCACCAACGGATCGCCCTGTGGCCCACTGTGGCCTCCTGATCCGCCTTTGTGCTGTGTTGTTACTTAGGCGAAATACCTTGGTCGAATACCGGACTGGAATTGGTAGCTAAGCAAGTATAATACCTGAACTAGAAAAACAACCCATCCCTTGTTTGGGTCATCCCCACACAATACCATACACTAGGAAACCAACTCCAGACCTTAAGTTGGCTGCTGCAGATCCAACTGAAAATAATTGCCTGCACGAAACCACTTGGCACCCCTGTTCAACTAACCCAGTGGTTCTCACAACTGCTTCATACACGACAGCGATTGCATCGTCATTTAAATACAAGGAACAAAACTACTAATCCTATAGTTATGAATTAAACATACCTGCAAGAATACATGCAGTATCGCATGAGGGTCCCCACCGCCGAGCCTGGCTGCCCGCGCGCCTGCCAGCAGCACGCGCATGCAGAATGGCGCCGCGAAACACAACCTCCTCTCCCATGGAGACCAAGCACGCATCGCCTGAGAAACAACCTCATGCTATATATATATATATATATATATATATATAGTGCTATGCTGCTATATATAGTTTACTATATGCAATCAAGTTGTAGTTTTTGGTGCTATGGTTAAGATGGTTCAATGTTCAAGTGAAATACATAGTGCTTAGACTTAAGTCAACGTTGACCAAATTTGATAACTAAGGATTGTTTTACAGATAAAAATCAGAATTCATTAAAATAAAAAAAAAGATAAAAGTCATTGATTCGGGAACGTTCGGTACGTCGAAATACAATATTATTTAAACTTGTTTGTTAAGGTTATTAGTATTCCTTATCGATATTGGTATTGGATCACGGCAAACATAAAATATAAATTAAAATCGATATTTTCTTGCTTGTCCGTGAAATTATCTATCTTAAGTTTGCTAACGCCAACATACTTGTTTTTTTTTTATTGATGTCAATAACCTTAATAGTTATTTTTGTTAAACGTTTATCACGTTTAACAAAAATGACTATTTAGTTTGACATCAATAAAAAAAAAATCAAGTTAATGTGACCGGAAGACCTAACTTGGACGTCGAACACTCATTAAGTACTTGGACCCCGTACTAAAAAGAGAAATGTTAAAAGTTTAAGGACTTTGTTAAGCTAAACCTTACCTTATAAAGGCCAAGCAGACTCCCGAGGCTATATACAGTGAGGGCCCCGTACCGCAGCAGCGCCGGCGCACAATACACTGTCGCCGTTACCATCGGGATTGCACCTGTTGACAAATTTGTACCCATTAGTTCCATGTTACTTTATTATGGCAATTGACTAGTTTCCTGAGTAATTATACCTTTCTATCCGACATAAAATGAGGGATTTCACTGGTTTGAAATCTATATATTTTGTCTATGGGATCGTTGCTCCAAACGAATGTACAGTCGCCCGCACATCAAGCTACCCCAATCTGTTAAATTTCTCCAATTGAAAGTGATTTTTGTTGATTGGGGTAGCTGGATGTGCTGGTGTCTGTACTATTTTAATAAGTTTTTTGTGCTAAGTTTCAAATATTTACTTAGTTGGAAACTGTTGTAACCATCTAAAATTTATTTAATATGTATAATTTTTCATCTTACTGTGATATATAATAATGTGACGTAGTATTAAAAAGTTACAACACAATCAAAACCATAAATATAATCAAGCATTTCTTTTATTTCATGTGTGCGAACATAATGTTATCTACAAATTACTATGAACTTGCGCCATACTATAATGACTAGCAACATATTATTTGCCCCAACATATTATTATAAAACATGTTGTGGGTACTTGAATATGTAACCCATTAGTTCCCTGCCGAAGTTGATGGATGCCTTTTTAATGGCCGTCGTTTCCTCAATAAGTTTTATTGTTGGTAGTAAATCCTCCAGTTAGCGAACGGTAACACATGTAATGCTGCAAATGTTCCGCCGGATTGTTGATATACTTGCCGAATTGTTGGTTAATAATATTGATCATAAAGCTTGGTTGTTAAAGATTATGTCAGTATTCCAGTTTCAGTACATAATTTAAACCTTGCTCTAGCGGTAGCGTGTTAAATTAAACCGAATATAGTGACACCAATATTTATGTATTTTGCCCGTCACGCCGCCGGTCGGGGCTTCGATTACCATCCAGGGCAGAATGTACATGTCTGTTTGTCCTGAGTCTGGGTGTAATTATCTATATAAGCATGTTTTTACTAAAGAAAAGTAGTATATTTAATATATCAGTTATTTGGTTTCCATAGTACAATCTCTGCTTAGTTTAGGATCAGATGGCCGTGTGTGAATAACATGCCGGGATATTATTATTTATTATTGCTGCAGGATATTACAATGAGGTTCTGGATTTGAACAATTCGAAAAGGGGGATTTTTCTAGCAAGAAAAACCCAGAGACCAGACTGCAACTCTGAAAGCTACCTACATTTGTTTTTTTTTATTGATTATTCACATTTAAGTTACATGAATGGTTCTTAACATATTAAACGCCAAACGGCTAACGCAGTTTGTAGGCGACTCGCTCTTATTCATCTAACATCTAACTTAAATGCATATTATACCTAAGTATATATTTACAATAATTAAGCTACCTTATAAACTACTTATTTAATACATTTCTACCCCTATGGATATATTGTTTTGAACTTATACTATTTCTTTAATCCATACTCTAACAATTCTTTTAATTTACATAGTTTTAAGCTACACTTTACTATTTATGTTTTTCTCATCTCTCAATGTATTTGGTATTATATACTGTCGTGTTCTTTCCCCATAGTAGTTATTTACCCTTACTTCAGTTAGTTTACCTTGTTCATTACATCTATCGGTCTTCGTTTGTACTCTCTCCGATTGTCTCACAGCCGTCAGGGTGGGAAGGGACGGTGGATCTGTGTTTCCAGAGCGTACACATAATAATATATCCAGGGTAGTTGGCTAGTCTCAGATAAGCCAAAGTTGAAAATTGGCCAAATGTATTAAATAAGTCACACACTAAGCGTTTCGACAGTAATCAGCAAAATGCTGAATGTTACCTATATTCAGCAGGGTGCCGTTAAGCCGATGCGATACCCATATATTTTGACGTTGCTGTTTGTATGACATAAAGCGTAACTAAGCGAGCATCTTTTAACATGTTTTCTGAACTATTTCACAATATATTACTCGCAAAGTCTTTTACTGTTAGAGGAACATTATGAATAACTAGCGGTCTGCTCCGATTTGTACCGGATTTACATAATATGTAGCCAATGTCCATATGGAATAATGTACCTATCAAATGTTGAAAGAATTATTGATATCGGATGACAAGTTTTGGACATCAACAACTAAATAGAAACTAACAAACTTTACCTCTTCATAATAGTGACATACCTACTGATACAGTAGATGATGTGAATTATTACAATTTTATTTTTCAGTTTCATAAAACCAAGAATTCCTAATCTTACTAACTTAAATATTATTTTAATACACGTTAAGGAGTAGAGACTCATACAATTTAGTTCAGATCTAATTCAATAGGATAGTATAATAAATAGGATATCTACTGTAATTAAATAGTATAAAATAATCTTATCAAATACATTTAATTAGCTGGTGATTCGAATATTTAATGCCAATAGAAATGCGACCTAAGGGCCTATGCACACCACGATTTTTAAGCGCGCCGTTGACGCGCGTTTGTATCGATTCAAACCAACACTGCTCTATAAGATAAAGCGCACCGTAGAACGAGTTTAAAAAAGTTTTATTTTTGAATTAAAACATTTTTGGACGCGTTTCGCTGAGGAGTGAACATAAGTGAACCGTCACGGTCGGTTCACTTATTAACAACCGGCCGAGTAAAAACTCGGCCCCACGCGACATTAGCTCGCCCGGGTCAGTGTTAGGAAATGAAATAAAATAATGAAATTTATTCAGCACTTGGGTATACACTTGTACTTGTCAAGCTCACAATGTAGTACTTAAATAAAGTCATTTACAATATTAAGATAACAAACAATTTTTAACTAAGGTCTGTTTTATGACGTATAATTCGATGAAATACGATAAACGATACTCAGTCCGACAAAAGTAGAATGAACCTTTTGTAAACAACGACATTCGATATAATCTATGTGTAGGTATTTCTAGTAATTACTGTGTGCATGTCACATCTCCTTTGAAACAAATTTATATTTTTAGCAGAATTAAGATACTGTGGATGTCAACCGCCTTGCTCCAAAGTAGTATACCGTAAGACATGATACTACATAGCTATAATAAACCAGGCGCCCAGAACTTTGTTAGTAAGTTTGCAAACTTTGCTAGCAGCATATTCAGCAGTTTATTTTTTTTTGCCAGGCCTGACTACTTAACTTTAAGTTGGTACACACATGTGACGCATTGGATCGCGTACACTCGGCTCCGGACAACATCAACTACGTCCAGTCCGGCAAGAAGGTAAAAATGTTTACTTCTGTGCTGCGATCATCAACAGAAACCCGTTTTATAATGCTACCAACAAAACTTAAGACCTCGAAAATACATTTTCTTTATTACTAATCAATGAAAGAATCTACTTTGTTCCGGAAATAAATTCGTGAAAGAAATCATGCGTCCCTTTTCGTTGTAATTGTTTTCACGGGCTACTGAATTTCTTAAGTGAGTGTCAGTTAGGGTCAATTTTCAATGTTTATTGTCTTAATTTTTACATCGCTGTTTGCTCCCCATCCTGCTCTACTCGAGGCTAGTCACCCCGGGTTTCCCCACTTAAGAATCCGCCCGTTACACCGTAACATAATACTAACATGCTTTACTTTTTCAGATATATGGCCTTAAGTTTCACCGCCTTATTATCTTTGTATTTACTTCGTAATCTTTGGTGAAGTGGTGGGTCAAACAAATATACGATCGATATGCTCCCCTTCTCGATACAGAGTTTCCTTGATGAGCTCTTGCGACTCTACACACAGGTAGGGATACAAATAAACACTATGCTTTTTTGTTATATAAAATAGTAGTACTTCTTAAGTCATGTTAAAAAACATGCAATCTTTAAACTATATTTTAAAGTTTGTAAGTATATGCCAATATTGCCTAGTGTGAACGACTTTGACTGCTGCACAGAAGCCGCTCTAATTTATTTATGGGGTTATGCCATCATCCCGATGATCGACAGACGGTTGGCGATAAAGTACAATATAGTTTGGTCATAATACTGGGTGCATAATGCTCTGCTATTCTCTGGTATTCCTAGATTAATATTTCGTGGACGGATCAATCCGTGAATAATTACAAAACTCATGAATGATTTCTGGTGAACTTATTACTCGTAAGCTGTGATCATACAAATGAAAACCAGACGCATATGTGTCTGTAATGTGTATATATAATATGTAACGTATTGTTTCCATTATTCAATTAAAATATTAGAAACAGGTACTTATACATATGTGTGTGTTGTAAATAAGGTTATACTCAAATGAACCGAAAATTGTTACAATACGACGTTGATATGTGTTATTAAACGGTGTAAAAGACGCTTTGAAGCAGAGATTCCCGACTCTCCGGTGACGAAAATATTATTTAATTTTATCATTGTTCCGTATTATCCTTATATAGATCAGATAAAAAAATCTGACGATGGTTATTAACAGCCATAATATAATTTTGTGTTTGTAAAAGATGTTGTCATTCGTTTAATAGTGTTGTAAAGAATATTTCCTAAAATGTGTACTAATACTTTTCCTAGACGTTGTAATACTTTTCCCATGTTGATTGTTGGCAACATAACTAAAACAAGATCTTTAAGCCACCAGACGGAGGGCCATAAATAACAATTAGAATGTGTTGAATCTATTAATTTAGAAACATATAGCTAGCATACTTTTAATTTTAAATCTAGTAAAACATTGCAATATATTAAAAATCTCATTCCACTCTTAAGTCCCAATTCACCGGTACTCAACTATTAGTAATAATTTGTAAAAGAGCAGCTTTTTACTTTATACTGCAAAACTTGAGATTTGCCATAATTTGATTCTCTAGGGATACAGGGCGCGATATAACAGTAGCGACAGAAATGTGTGACGATATTTGTACAACATTTTCCTTCTTTCGGAATTAGGTTGTGGATTCCTGAATTCTCGCCGCTTTTCGGGCGAGTCTCGTGAAATAACAGCGCTGTGAATTTATGTGCATTTCTGTAATAAAGATTAATCATGCACCGTAGACACCAAGCTTCATGTATGATAAACCTTTGAGTACACTTACAGGGAAGTAGAAAATGCCAAAGGGTACAGATAACCCAAGTTCTCATGTTTAACTCACATAAGTCTTTAAATGGGCCACATTTAAAAAAGTGACAGATAGGAAGAAAAATATGTCATTGTAAAAAAAGGATTACTGGTAGTAGGAATTATTAGGGCGAGTTACTAAATAAGTATAATAATTTCATTATGCTACATAATTGGCTCCTCAATCCTTCGGGACATTCTCATCGCACTCAAATATGACCGATCATCACTTGAAAACGGCCTAAGCGATTGGAATTTTGTTCCGTGTCTAGGCAATTTTTAGGACAAGGTTTGCATGAAAACTATATTTTCAAAAAAAAAAACTGGTCCAGTTAAGTCAAATAATAATATAACATCATCTTGAAATATTTAAAACATTAAGTATTAAACATTTTATCTTAAACCAGTAGGGTGGGTACTTACTGGTTTAAGGTGAACTGTAACTAAGTTTCTCAACATTAGGTATATTTTATCTACAGCTTACACAATGTAAGCAACGCTTAAGCATTCATACCTGTTACGTAACAGAAAAAGTAACTACATACATAGTTCTTATACAGGATGGCCGAGGGGTTGACGTTCAAACGCAAAATTTAGAATCCGAATCACCCCCATGTATGTTCCCCATTTAATTTTTTTTGATACTTTGCAAATTTATTAAACTCAACCCCTAATTTTGAACTTTTGAATAAATTCTAAGTTAGTTCTGCAATGATTAGATAAACCATACTTTTATGGTGTTAGGTTAAACTATGCTAATTTGTAATGCCATATAACCACAAATGTTCAACAGAACGAGAAAAAAAAATCGAAAACAGATGTTAGGTGAAATTTACAAAAAATCAAATCAAAATCAAATCAAATCAAATATTTTATTTATTAAAAGAATTCTATCTCGAAAACTACGCAAAATCGTAGAACATACATGGGGTAATTTGGATACTACTCATCATAAAGTATCTAAATTTTGCGTTTGAACATCAACTTCTCGGCCAGCCTGTATATTATTTTGTCAATAAATTATACACAATATGAATATACCAACTGCATCACAGTTGGTGAGTTTGAGTATGAGTTTTCTATGTCAATATTAAATTTTAAACTACTTACCGATTTGTGACAAAAAGCCTTATGCCGATTACCCAAATTCGATTAGCAACGATATAGTCCGCGCAATATATATATTGAACAAAACGGCCTACAGTCAATTGTAACGCCATCTTATGGGACAGTTTGTTCTTTTAAAGCTTAATTATTTTAATCCGTATTACGGAACCAAGCAAACTATCATCATCATTACAGCTAAATACGTCCACTGCTGGACAAGCCTCCCTCAAGAATCGTCTTGCGGGGATATGCCATAATCGCCACGCTTGGCAGGCGGGTTGGCGATCGCAGTAAGATGGTCATAGTAACCAGAAGGAAGCTGCTGCCCATCCTCTGGTAGATATTCCCTCGGGTCGACTTCTACGCCCCCCACGGGATGAGATGGGGTGATGATATTCTGATTCTGATATTTGTCGCCGTCACCACACAGCAGTAAGCAAACTATACAAGCAACAAAATAAATCACTAAAGAACGAAGAATAACATATTTTGTTAAATTGTAACATAAATTGTTGTATTTTATTTTTATTTAACAAATTATGCGTATGGTTATAACCAATTACGTATGTTTATAATTTATTTATTATATTTATTTATCATGTTAAAAAATAATTGATTTCCCTTGAATCAACCGTAAAAATTCTTTTTTTTTTTGTATGCCCCAAATACTGTTTTAATGCCCTTGTAGGTCTTATATTTTCTAATCAGAATAAGTTTTGAAATAGATTTAAAAACACTTTAGATTTTTTGTATTAGGTACACTAACTTTAAATACGCTAAATATTTATCGCGCTTTTACTGTACCAGTTGGAATCCTGAGAATAGATTTGAAAATTTGAATATTTTTTTAAAAGTAACACGTAAAAGACGTGCAAAGCTTTTATCTAGTTAGACTTTGAATCAACTTATCATATGTTCAAAGACGGTGGTAACTTCTTATTAATGTGGTAATTTCGTAATCTTCCCACGACCTATCACTGTTAAAGTAATTACTACGTGTTCTAGACAGGTCACTGGTGCCAACAAATTTTAGTGTACATGTTCTAAAACATGCACTCAATCATCTGATTGAGTGCATGTTTTAGAATCACGCGAATACTATTTGGGATGGATTTAGGAAACGAACTGATTAAACGGTTCACACAATTACATATAATGAGCAGTATTGTTTTAGTTGGTCGCTGGAAGCCACTGGATGTAAGTAGCGAAAGTCCGGCAATTGTGAAGACCTTTGGGGAGAGACCTTTGTCCAGAGTAGCAGTGGTTCGGCATATATGATGATGATGATGATTGTATTATGTACTGTTGAGTTATTTAGCTACTACTTAACCATATCAGTACATCTGTGTAATGAGCAGTCTTGGAAACCTCACAGTAAATCCTCAGTAGAAGATGCATTGAATTAGAAGAAACACCAGTGCACGTACTGCAACAATGCACTAGCATTGCAACCATCCAAAGACACTACAGGAGCTCAAGCCAAGCTTTCGAGATCTGGATGAATGATGTAATCTAGCGAAAATAAAATCTGGATGAAACCGAATGGTCGGAGTAGCCAAGTAAGTTCACACACAATGACCAAATCAGGAGACTTAGTGCGGAAACCATTCTCCCACCCAAATAACTACCTAAGTTCTCAGTAGATGAAACTTTACCGGGTTATAATATATAGATAAAACCTATACAATAAATATCAAGAGTTAACGCCGAATTTAAGTTATTTTTATTATTTTAACTGAACAATTTTCTAGTCCAGTATAAATTTACTAATTGAGCTTCTAACATCATTCTGTGTAATAAAATAAAAACTAAAACTTTATTCAAACAGAATCAAGTCTTTGCCATAAATAAAGGCGTCAAAATTACACCCAACTAGTGAAAAAAAAATGAAAAAAAACTAGTGTGATAGAAAAACACTCTTTACTTATTTATAAGTTGATAAGGGTATGATTGAGATTATTATAAAATAAATTAAAGAAAGGATACTATTTGTAAAGTTTCAGTTCATGAAAATTTTCCGTGTGTACCTGTTGGAACGCTTCCTTTTCTAGAACTTACATCAACGATTCACCTATGATTTATAGTCAATCCCAAAGTAATAGGGCCAATGCACACCACGTTTTATTAGCGCGCCGTTGACGCGCGTTTGTAGCGATACTCACGCGCGTTAGCTTCACGTTTGTATCGATACAAACAAAAACAAACTGCTCTGTAGGATAAAAGTTTCTAAAACGCTCGTCGACGGCGCGTTTAAAAAAAGGGATGAGCATAGGCCCTTAGAAGGCAAACATTTTTCTAACATATTAATAACTGTGCGTTATATTTTTATAGCCGACAATACAAAGCAATTTATATCCACTAGGGTATTATTTGTTTCTTTGTTTTCGATTGCGTATAACTTGGAAATGTCGAAGATTTATCCTAAACTAACGATTTCAGCAAATGTTTATATTTTCCCTATTGCATTTCCCCCTAGTGTAAACACGGCTTGACAAACACTGTCCTACATTGATGTATCTACTGTCCACCTAACTTAACTATATTTATAAATTGAAGAGAGAAACTTTATTTACACACATTGTGAGTTATTTTTCACTTGACTTGACTTAACACTATCATTGACTGGATATAAACATTTTGTTTTATTTCACCATACGAGTGGAAGAATAGATATAACACAAAATGTGTCTTTTTAATATGTTTTTTTAATATAACGTTCGCACGCAAATACATATATTTGTAATGATACACTTGACTACAAGTGAATCATTACAAATATATGTATTTGTATAATATAATTAACGGGTACAAAGCACACTCAGAACAAGTACACATGGGCTACACATTGTTGTCCTGTGCGGGAATCGAACACGGGATACTGAGTGGCGACGCGACTGTTTTAAAAACTGCAGTATTCTCAAATTAATTCTACATAAATAAGGACTGGGAGTTTTCGACGTAAGAAACAAAGCTTAAGTTAAAACTCCTGAATACAAAAATGCATAAAAGCACTTAATTATTTTACAAAATCTATCTTAACAATATGTACGGGAATTATATAATCAAAATTAGCATAGGAAGTTAGTAAGTAATGATGATAAAAAAATCTAACAAATCCCGAAATTTGCTCGTACAGAAATTAATACCGAATAGAATATGAGACCGTAAGGTAAAACGTCCTAATTCTGAAATATGATACATTGTATAATGGATTTAGCCGGGTGGTTCCCGGCCCAGAAAGAATAACAGGCCCATTACATCCCGTTAGTGTCGTAAAAGGCGACTTAGCAGGTAGTCGGGCATCAGCGTCACCTGTGTACTATAGCTAACACATAACTGCAGTCGCCAACTCGCATAACAAGCACTACTTACTACGGCTACTAAATGGACGCGTGACGGCTACTAATGGGAACGTTGTGGAAACCTTTGGGGGAGGCCTACGTACATCAGTGGACGATTTCAGGCTAATGATAATAGTGGACTATGTTTCGTTCACCGTTTGATCTAGAATGTGAGAAATTGACTACATTCGTCTTCTCGTTGGTGATTCGCAAATTATTCTCAACTAGCTGTGCCTCACAGTTTTAAACTACATAAATTATAGCCTATGTTTCAATCTAGGGTGCCAGCTAACTCCATACCAAATTTTATTAAAATTGCTCCAGCCGTTTAGACGTGAAGGAGTAACAAACATACACACTCACAAACTTTCGCCTTTATATATATATATATATATAAAAACATAAAGCGCGAGTTGCAAATGCCACTGGAATTTCAAGAAGAACTGTGAACAATATATTAAACGAAGTCAGTACTGAAACACATTCTACTGAAATTAAGTTTAGCACTCCAAAAAAAGGGAGACCAAAAAAGCAATTTCGTTTGGATATAGACGATTTTGATTATGATGTTGTTCGAAGAATGGTGTATGATTATCACTTACGATTTAATGAACCGCCAACAATAAAATCATTAAAAGCGGAATTATCTGAAGCTATTAATTACAATGGGTCTGAAAAGACGTTAAGAAAAATACTTCACGAGATGGGATTTCGGTTCACTAAAATGGAAGATTATCTTTTTCGAAAAGTTTTAATGGAAAAGCACGATGTAAGTCTCAAACGAATGGAATACCTCGATAAAATACGCAAATTTCGCGAAACAGGAAAAAATATCGTCTACATGGATGAGTCTTACATACATACATCTCACACTAAAGGGAAATCTTGGAGTGATGATAAGAAAAAAGGATCAAAAAGTCAACGTTTGATAATAGTTCATGCGGGAAATGAAAAAGGCTTTGTACCCGGTGCCTTTTTAACGTATAAATCCACGGATACTACAGGTGACTATCACAATGAAATGAATAACGATAATTACGAGAAATGGCTGGTTAATCAATTAATCCCAAATATACCCAGTGATTCCGTTCTAGTTATCGACAACGCACCCTATCACAATAAATATGTTGAAAGACCCCCCAACTCAAACACCATTAAACAGGAAATGATCAACTGGTTAAACAGACACGAAATTCCAGTTGATCCAAAATTAACAAAAACCCAGATTTACGCTATTATATGTCAGCACAAGGAGTTTAGAGTTTTCCGTGGACAAAGTACTTTCCGAACATGGGCACACTGTGTTGCCACCGTATCATCCGGATTTTAATCCAATTGAAAATATATGGTATCAACTAAAAGGCTATGTAGCCTCTAGAAATGTAGGTATGAATTTAACTACAGTAAAAATGTTATTGACTGAAAAAGTAAACATGATCGGGGCTGAAGAGTGGTAAAAGGTTAGCGATCACACAATCAAATGTGAGAATGAATACAGAATCACTCAACACGGTTTAGACAATTACACTGATAGGCTAGTGATAAATACGGCTGATAGTGACTGAGATATTGACCTCCTTGAGAGCACAGATGGAAGTAATTGAGAATTAGAATTATTATTATTTTTATTACAATGTCTCACTTTAACAATAGGTACAATGGTGTTTATCATACACTACAGCTGTAATTTTCCAAAGTAATTAAATACGTAAACATAATGTGAACATATTTTTTTATTTCATTTTACCCGAACCTAAAGCCATCACTTATAGTAAAATTGGTGTATTTTATACAAAGAATAAAAAGAATTATTAAAAGAATAAAATTAAAATTGTTTTAACAGCTCCTAATAGATACCGGACTGTTTGTATTTCGTGCGACAGAGATAACGCTCTACGGGGCCGAGGTTGGCCGATTGTCTCTTTCCAAATGTCGATGTGCAATATTTATCGCCGGGTACTGTACGAGGTAACATCGTTATAAAACAATAGAAAACTGCGGGACGTCGTTTCAGTTTTCTCACTATCGGCTTCTTTATTGAATATGTCACCCGTCACCAGTGCAACTTATGTGCTAATTCTTACGTAACTGTATGGAATTGTGTGTGAGTATTACCATAATACATAAATTGCAATCACCGCTCACACTTCCATGTATGTACAATTAACTGAGTAATCCGTCTGTTACAGGCATACTTACCTACACTTTGATATGTAAATGAATGTATACAGGGTAGATAATTAATATACGATCACTCGTATATTAATTAGTGAGAGGAGACTGCCTCGCTTTCCGTGACTTGTTCAACCACAGCATCCTGCTGAGGAAACCGAATAGTTTTCCGGGATTATCTTGTAATATCTATGTCACCACGTACACATGTTCATTCCAAATTTAAGGCAGATCCTTCTCGAGTCAGATAACAGTCCCATCGAATTATGAAAGACTAGCTGTGCCTCGTGGTTTCACCCGCGTTAAAGTAGTTTTGGCGTAAAAGAGTAACAAACACACATCCATACATCTATACTCACAAACTTTCGCATTTATAATATTAGTAGAATGTGTGTGTCCCTCTAGCGGTTTAGGCAGTGCACGGCGGATTTTTTTTGTTTTTTTTTATTAGGGACAATGTTACACAGATCATCCTAGCCCCAAATTTGCACTTGCCGGGATTCGAACCCAGGACCACTAGCTTCGTAGGCAGGAGCCCTACCAACTAAGCTACGGTGACCGTGAACGAATAACTCGCAGATGGTAGATTTTTTCCTAATTACTTGACACTTATCGTCATATTTTGGACAATTCACACAATATCTTAATAAATTGTAGCCTATGTGTTATTCTGATGTATAAGCTATATTATTGTAAAGTTTCATTAAAATCCATTCAGTAGTTTTTACGTAAAAGAGTAACAAACATCCATCCCTCCATACTTACAAACATACGCGTTTATAATTTTAGTAGGATGATGGAATAGGGAGTGCATCAATGTCCTGAGTAATTGATTAGCCCGCGTTGACATTGGCAGCCGAAAGCGAATTTCGGATAGGAGCACTATTAATAATAATTTCATAAGCACCTGCACCTAACAACCCAAGAGTGAGTCATCCCTAACCCCTAGTATCTCTATCTGGGACAGTGAGCCCGTGGTCGTTGCTCGTGACGTCTTCAATGCGTAACTCAACGTCAGGCACGTTTGCCGCCCGGCTGCCCACAAACAAAGCCCATAAAACGTACTTTATTGTTCAGATTTAGAACAACACTACTATTCTTCGGAAGCGATATTTACTGCGTGCTTTAGTGTGCTGCCTCGTAATGAAGGCTTCGTATAGGCATTTAAGGAATCTAGTGTCAGTAAAAGTAAAGAAAGCTTCTTATATGTACTTCGAATATTATAATGCTTTTATTAGCTTTATGCGTTGTGTGTACCGATAATTATATGCGCAATTAGAATAAAGTTTTATTGTATACTTACTAGCATATGTACGTGAAATATTGTGCTTCTGTTGGTAAACCTAATAAATAAAATAAAATGTTACTTACTTATCGTATGGCCAGTGGTTACCCTAGTGTCAGATTTTGTTTAAGCCGCCCAGTAGGCCTCTAACATGGCTAAGACCGCGACCGACAGCTTAGCGTACCCTCCGAGGCACGGACACACTCAGAAATTAAACCACTTTGGCGGTAACCCATCTATGGACCGACCGCGAGCATAGTTGCTTAATCTCCCCGATCACTTACGGACAGGTGAGAATAGCGTAAACTTTGAACATAATGAAATCGAAATTTGACATACTTATCAAGGACCGGTGACAATGAAAATATTTTAAACTGGAAGACCCGTTATCCTTCCTAGAATAGTCAGGATAAACGATTTATTGTTCCCTTATAACTATTAGCGTCTGAGGGCCAAGCAATTGAGATAAATATAATAATAGTTAAAAAAAAACAGATAAACGAGCTTTTATAGAAAATCAAACCAAAAAAATGGAAAATAAAGAAAACTGTATTTTATGGCCAAAAAAGCGTGGGTGTCGTTTTTAAAATAACATCCAAATTTTTAAAGTTCATAATATCAGTACCTATACAGTTTACTTCCCATATAAAACCCCATAATTTAGGGTTCCTCAAAAATATTTAAACAGGTTTACAAAAATTGAGAAACATGCCAGTTTTGGATACGTCTAATTTAGATTTGACCTATATTAGCCAAGGAATCAAATCAGATCAGTAGATATTGTTATTTGGAGAATACAAAAGACTTCGGTCGCAAATGTCGCAATCGATTTAATTAGATTTGCATCTGTTCAATTTCGAAATTTCTCGATACCGAAGCTTGATCAATAATTTAAATTGACTGTTCTTATTTGAATTAAGTTCCCGTCCTGACACTTTTAACGAATGCTAGACTTGACGTATTTAGTTTCTTGTAGTATCTAATTTCTAGAAGTGTTTGATTTTATATTAATCAATTCGACGTTAAATTGTTTAGGATTTCCTTTGACTGACTTCCTTTTAGCTTTTGTAATGTATATGAAGGTAGATTTAAGTTCGATGTAGTTGTTTGACACATTTTATATAATTATATTTTCAAAAACGTATAACTATAGGACTTAGGGAGTTCTTTATCATCAACTCTTCCGGTCTTTTATCAACAATTCCAGTCCATCTCAAGATCATCTCACTTACTAAGTTCCACAAAATAGTATCCACCTCTGTGTAAAAGCTTTTGTTTATTATAATTTTTATATAATATATTTATCCTTTGCGTATATTATGTTAAGATTAATTAATTTTGTAATTTCAATATAATAAGTAGCCCTATAAATGATTTTAATAAATATAATATGATAATAATTTTTAGTATAAGTAATTATTGTAATTTAAAAGAGGCATGCCGTGCTTACCTATAAGGGATTGTTACACTTAGCTTTATTTATATGTAGTTGAACGCAGTTGGTAATATTATGAGTGTAAATAATTGTTGGTGAATATATAAATAAAAAAACAAAGGTCAGCAAAATTTTAAAGAGCAATGTGCACATTATCTTTTATTTCTTATGGCGTTAAGAAATATAGAGTTTGAATACTTGTGCATATAAAACAAATATCCTCCATGGTCGTGAGTCGTACTACACACGTTTTACATACCTATGTATGTGAAAATGGATGTATAGATTAATTATTAAGCCATATGGCACTGACAGGCACATTAGCTCCAATGGACAAGGGCCGTCACAGCCAGCCATTCTGGCCGGCCACACACCTACTTACATAACCCACGTCACGAACCGATTGTGCGTAATTACGAAAATATATTACGATAAATTTCGATTGTTAAGCTGGCTAAGTCACTTCATAATTACTGTCATAAATTAAATGTTATTTTTATATGTTTTCATACAAGCCACATATCCAAAAATCATATGTATTTAGAAATAATTATGTATACTTAACTATATTACTACAAACATTTTCTGACAATTTAGAAGCGCTTTTTTGAGTTCGTTTGGGTTATATAAACAAGAAGTTGAAAATATATTTATATATTTAACTTTATACACAATAATGTACGAAGCATTCTTAATGCCAAAGCCATTCTCTGCTTTGGTAAACATGGTGCATTATAAAAATAAGTGATATAATCTAAGGATATATAAGATTTAACATTAATAGTGGAGGAAAATTAAGGAATGCTATCTACCCATAGAACCGAACCAATTAATCAAAACTAGTTTGTGAAATACCTATGATATGCACAATGGTCCACATCGGGACAAAGTGCGGAAACCATACCCAATAGCATATTAGTGATGATGATACCTATTATATTATTGTATGGGAAGATAATATTTCTTTTTGTGTATTTTGCATGTTGATGTGCTAAAGATTGCTCAGTTTCATAGGCAAATTAAGCACCTTAAGTTACATACACTATATATTTTACACGTTGTATGGAATAAACAAATACCTATATTATAGTAAACTAATAAGTATATTATAGTATTATACAATACTAATACGAGGATTAAATAGATTTTGATTAAACAGCCTCGAGTTTTCCTTTTGAAGGAATTTGATATAAAATTTCAAATCTTGACTCGTGAGAAACTCAACAGAAGCGAAGCTTTGAATACAACATGCATTTCTGCATACTTAATTACGTAGTAAATCAATAATATAGTGATATACGAGTAGAACCTCGCATTAGTATGTGATTTCACATAATATTAATTTTCAATGCTATGGTTGAAAAATTTCACAAAGGTTGAACGCTAGACGTAGCTACGTCTAATTAATGCTAAGTAGAAGGTAGCAAGGCTATTTCATTGTGCGATACCATTTTGAAGCGAAGAAAGAATGGCGAATCATAATCATAGCCTGATTGACTATATTACTTACGTATCAAGTGGAGGTGCGTGAAACTTAATTGTTGTGTTTTTATGTTATGAAGTAGTTTACACTGCACTTGTACTTGTTACTTAACAGCATCACCGTTTACGTGTTGATTTTAATAATCGGTGAACACACTTTTAACTCACACTCACAACATTACAAAGAGTATGTAAGTGTAACTGAGATACACAAACTAGAAATAAGTAAACAAACAAGAAGAGGAATAAATCATAAATTTCAAGTCCGGTATGGAATTATTTCCAACATTTGTAACACATTTGTAAGTAATTAAATGTACTCGACATTTAATACTTACAAACACGCGTGTGGAACGACGTAATCTATACATATAATAAAATCGTAGGAAAGTCAAAACTGTAAATTGAATATTTTTTTAAATAGGATACTTGGGGCGTGATCTACAATCGATATCGAAGCCAAAAACATAGTTTTTAGAATTTTTGTCTGTTTAGCTGTTTGTCTGTATGTATGTCCGCGCTAAACTCAAAAAGTACTGCATGTATTTACATCAAATTTCGCATGATTATTGCTAAACTCGATAAGTACTTCATGGATTTACTTCAAATTTTGCATGAATATTACAGAGAGGTCGGGTCAACATATAGGCTACATATTATCACGCTATCACCTATGGGGGAGGAGCTGTGATACTTTATATAATTTAGCGCGGGTAAAACCGCGGGGCAAGGCTAGTACTTTTTAATTATATAAATATGATTATATAATAATATAATATATATAGGGATAATGTCACACAGATCATCCTAGCCCCAAACTAAGCAAAGCTTGTACTATGGGTACCAGGCGACGATATACATACTTATACAGATAGATAAATACTTATATACATAGAAAACATCCATGACTCAGAAACAAATATTCGTGCTCATCACACAAATATTTGCACTTACCGGGATTCGAACCCAGGACCACCAGCTTCGTAGGCAGGAGCACTACCAACTAGGCTATGGTGACCTAGGTATATAATCATATTTATATAATTAAAAAGTAGAAGCTTTATAAATATACATATATAGGTATATATGTATATTTATAAAGCTTTCAGTTTAAGGCAGGGAAAAAGTATAACGTAATTTTTACGAATTATATGTATATTTTAAAGTACTCAATCGATGATACTTAACTGTTATTATGTAAAGAAAGCATATAATCAAGAATGGAAAGTTAATAGATAGAGGATAGAGGACGGTTGCTACTCCACCTACTACTACCTGCCACACATACACATTGTTGTGGTGTAATCGACAATTTCTTTTTTTTTCTAAACTCTCTTTCTAGGATAGTGATAGCCGAAAAATCTATGAAAATAACGCCCAACATAACATATAAATAACAACAGGAATGAAGGAATTGAGGCACCCACAACCAAATTAATATAATAATACCCTGTGATATTATTAACGCACCGCCATTTAATTCCAAACCAAGCAGAGCTTGTACTCTGAAAACCAGATAACTGATGAACTACTTTTTATTTTATAAATACGTACTTAAATAGATAATTGCACCTAGACTCAGGACAAACAGACATGTTCATGCACACAAATATCTGTCCTGGGTAGGAATCGAACCCACGACCTGCGGCGGGAAAAGCAGGTATCTACCAACCACGCCAACAATTTAATGTCATCTCATTTAATATTTAATTCAATAAACCCATTAAACGAAAGATATCTTTTCTTATTGCCACAAGTTTTAAATAGAAGCAACGTAATCTATACTGCAGTGGTATAGCTTATTTTCGCCCTTAAAAATATAAAAACAAAACCACCGTCAAAGAGCAAATAAAACAATTTCAACCTTCTCTGATTAAAACCAGAATAAGAGTGCAGATAGCGTGAATTTAAATATCTAGAGAGACAGAGCTGGATACAAATTCTTAAGTATACAAAAAGACGGGTACAATCCATAAATCTATCGGCTTGGTAGCGTTATGGATTGTCCCGTTTTCTTTTTACTTGGGCATATCACGGTAATAAAATGCATAAAACAGTACCTACTTGTTATGAAATTCGGAAGTTTATCAGTATTTTTAATGAAAGCCCGAGATTCAGAATGAAGTTTTAATTGTATAATAATGATTTAATTATAATAATGATTTATTGTGTGAACTTACAACAATGGATAACGATGATAGCCGCAAAAGTAAAAACTGTAGCGCAGCTATCAACGCCCGCCTCATTGATACATAGTTCTTTATTTAATATAATAATAATAATTTGCATGCGAATTTAGAATACAATTTATAAATTGACAATTTAAAGAGCTACAATGGATTTTAACAATAATAATACTTATAGACTAAACACAAAATGTTAGTATCATGGAAATGTGTGTGTGTGTGTGTGTGTGTGTGTATGTGTGTGTGTGGTCGCGCGCTCGCGCGTGCGTGTGTACGTGTCCTGTTTATTTTATTTCATAACAAAATCTTCGGTGGCCCCATAATCCAGTGTTGTAGCCATTTTCGGATTTTTATTTTGAGTTCATTCTTTGTTAGGGGGTAAATATTTATGATTTTATAAATTTTATTGTAGACTTTGGCACTAATGAAACTAAAATATTTACTCACCATTGTAGTCTTGCGAGGCTCTAATTTACAAACTAGATCCGACCTTCTCTTTCTCGTACAATAGCTTGGATCATATGTCAGTAGGCTGTGTTTTCGTAATATTGTTTGGAAAATAAAAGAGAATAAATAACTGCCTCACAGTAAAGACCCTGCACAGTGAATAGATACTAACAGTAGGAAATCTAATTGGTTTCCTCGCAAGAGCCTTTAAAACAGCTCTCTGTGCCCTTTTTTTTAATAATCCTACTAATATTATAAATTCGAAAGTATGTATCGATGTTTGTTACTCTTTCATACAAAATCAATGAACGGATTTTGATAAAACTGTGTAGTAATAATTATTAAGTTTAACGCGTGTAATACCGCGATATTTTGAAATGCTCTTTAGAACTTACACTTAATACGAACAATAATGATTGTGTACTCCTTTTATTTCGAGTACGTATCAGCAAAGGTCTGTTCTAGCTCCTTTCATTACAGCTTCTGAATCACCTCTTCTTCAGTAAAGTCTATCTGGCAGTTTATCTGTACATCAACATTACATACATTACATCACTAAAGATAACATGCATTAGTTTTCAACCGCCCAAAGTAAATTTCTTTTAAAGAAGTCAGATATAGAGCTTTTTCAAGTGTTTGTACCATAAAATTTGTTATCAGAAATTCTTCCGATGTAAATACTTTTTGAAAGATAAAGTTTTAAGAGGCTTTTGTTGATATAATCTATGTAACTTATTTTGTTAATACTAAAATATTATATTTTAAAAAGGTAAGTATAACTATACTGTTAGGAATTTTTAGAAAAAAATATTTTTTTGGATCACGTAGAGAAGGTATTCACCATCCTATCTATAATAAGATTCAGGAACAGAAGTAGCCTCTCAGAGAACTAGCAATCCATACACCATTATGCCTGATATCGTCCACAGCTGGACATATGTAAGTCTCACCCAAAGGTATAACGTTGCGATTTGGAGGAGTGTGCCTTAATCACCGCGCTTGGCCTGCGAGTTGGCGACCTCAGTTAGGTGGTAGTTAGGACAGGTGGCGCTGCCTACCTGGTAAATCCCTTAGTCGCCTTTCACGACACCCACGGGAAGGTATGGGGGGCACTGTTTCTTTCTAGCCCGGAACCAAATGGCTACACCTTTATACTGCTTGTTAGCTACTTGGTGATATTGGATAGAATCCTTAAGGCCTACGCAGACTGGGACGGCATGGCAAGGGATGTACATTTTTACTAATGGACATTCAAACGTATCGATACAGAAATAGGGCTCTAATTGCTATGCTTTAAAATGATGCCGCGGCATCCAAAGGGATTTTCATTGCACGGCATTAAAAGACGCGCCACAGGCTTCCGTACCGGGATGCCGTGGCGTACTTTGGCAAGCAACGGAATGCAACGGACTCCGGCGCTCGTTGTGACTTACCGCGGGGTGCAATGGTGGGGGTAGAGAATGTACACTATTTGCACCCGCGTCTTTACTTGATTCACTGAGGCACATCAACACTCCATCAAACTCAATTGAATACTAAAAGTGTATCGGGCAGCAGGAGTTGCCGAGGCGATGCCGTGGCAAGGCGCTGGAATACCGCGGTATCTAAGTGGCTAGTGTGTGCTGACTCACGGCAAAATCCCTGGCCATGCCATCCCAGTATGCGTAGGCCTTTAAATACTTAAATCCTGTGTTATTCTTTTTGGGCGGTTTCTTTAGTGCAAATGTATCAACTGGCATGGCTATGACTGAACTTAATATGTTGTTTTGTACCTATGAAAACCATATAAATCTTGACGTATAGTTTGTTAAAAGTCAGTCTAGTCGATATCTAAATGTTTAATGCATAAAGTTTACCGAGGACTCGTGTATGTAGCCTTAAATATTTACACACAAACCCTATTTATTTGCATAATCCAGGGGAGGGTTTCAACAATATGAATAACTTTGTACACTGATTTATGAACGTCGGGTGCCACACATTATTTAATTATCACGACAACTTTGACCTGAATTTAACATATCCTCAATTTTTGTATTGGTATAAGTACGTTAATATTGTTTAATTGAGTATTTTAATCTATGTCTGATTAAAATCAATACTAAAGAGCATATAAAAAAATTAGTAATGACTTATTTGATTTTTCTCTTATAAGTACTGTTTTTTATGAATTACGGGAATTTAATTTAATAATATAATTATTCATATAAATTCATTTTTTATATTTCTTTTTATAATATTATATATATATATATATATATATATATATATATATATATATATATATATATATATATATATATATATATATATATATATACCACCATCATGTCAGTTGAATGACGTTAACTGCCGGACAATGGCCTCCCCAAAAGATTTTCACAATGGAGTTGTGCCCATCATTTGGAACGGATATGCCATAATTCCCATCAAAATCACTTTAACCATCTTGGGTTTTGTAGGAAACATACGTACAAACATATATTATATATTTTAATTTAAAGTAAAATCTATCTCCATGCATTTCATAAAAAATAGTCAGCCGTTTTTTCCATATTGAATTACAATACGTTTTTGAATGGATTAAAAAAAAAAGATATCAGCTGGAGTAATACGAACATAGTCTGAAAATTTCGAGCGTAACAGGTCAAAAAATATCATCATATCAGATGTTTAGCATTTAAGAATTGTATTGGCGTAAAAAGTGTTCATTAGGTGTATAACTGTGTTTCTGCTGTAATACATTCGTTAGTCCGTAAAATAAATAGGTGTTTCGTTTAGTAAATCAATCCAACTAGGTGCCATATATAACACACACGCTGCCCATTTACTGTATTATCAGTTACTTATCGTGTAGGGAGTGGATACTAGAGTATCCACTCCCTACACCTCAAGCCTAATGAGCGGCTTGAACAACTCTGACACTAGAGTGTCAGAGTTGTTCAAGCCGCTCATTACGCTTTTGATATGGTTTAACGACTGTTACCTAATGGCTATAATCGTGACCGACAGCTTAACATAGATGGGTATCTATAGACTGACCGCGAGCCTAGTTGCTTAACCTCGCGAATCACTTAGGGACCGGTGAAAGCACTTGGCTATCAGTATTAAATATATGGTTATGGTTACTCATATGTATATGTTTTACATAACCAGTCGCGTGCACCTAAGGGACATTTGTCCCTTTTTTTTTTTACCGTTGAGTGCTCTCAAGTGACAAATGTCCCTTTTTGATTCGAGTACGATGCATCGTCTAAATATCTTTATTTCTTTCTACTGCATTGCGTTTCATATATTTTTCTCTTTTCTACATGAATCTTAATACATTCCTTCATGCTAAAAATACGACAAAAGTTCCGAAACGTTTCATTCGGCTTCAATAAAAAATGTCAAATGTCAGTCGTTGATTCTCGCGCGTAAGTGAGGTTAATCTTACGCCTGTAAATTAATAGTTTTGAAGTAAGAATAATGTTTTTTTTTATTTTATAGTGTGCAAAAAGAACCATTCCACCATTAAAAGTCATAAAATATATATGTTATCGATTTACTTTTTTAAATAATCGACTTTCAAAAAATCTTTTTTTTTTTTTTTTTTTAAACTTTAGTCAATGTTTTGCCCTTATTATAATAAATTAGAAACGAAATATCAACCAACATTTATTACGACTTGAAAGAGTCATTCATAAGCATCAATAAAAACAACACTTGTGTCGACCCATGTCGACTACACCTCAACAAAAAATTGTTTATTGAGCGCGGCCATTTAGCGCACGGCGGGTCGCCATTTATCGCTGACCTTGGAGCACTTCACGCGTTTTTTCGATCACGCGAGCGGATAATATAAGGCTTTGATGCAGACCCGTCTAATCCCCCGATTCGCGTTGTCATGTCATCATGGCCAACAGTTGTCACAAATAATAATAAGTATGATACATTTCCCATGCTCCAATACGGCTCTCACGTGTAGGTAGGTACTTATATCATTTCCGGTAAAACGAATTTGCTTGGTCATGAAACGTCTCTTACCCCGAAAGCTTATCATAACATAGGAGTCGTATGATTTCTAACTATGTATATATCGTTGCCGTGCCGTATTTTGAAATGACTAATATTCCAATTGGATGGTATGAGGTGGCCCTGTTATTATTTCTATGCCGGAACCACACGGCTACACTATTATACTGCTTGTTAACTACCTACTTGGTGATTGATACTGGAAAAATCCTATTAAATTAAAAAATACTAAATTGCATTGATGCGGATGATTTTATTTTATTCAAATACCCTTTATTTGGATGATGGATTTATTTGACTGAGCGGTTATTTTTTTTTATGTCAGAGGGCGACAAACGAGCAAGTGGGTCACCTAATGGTAAGTTATCACCGCCGCCCATAAACACTCGCAACACCAGAGGTGTCGCGGCTGCGTTGCCGACCTTTAAAAGTCAGCAAACAAGTGTTGCTGACCCTTCCCCCCACCCCAATGAGCTCTGGCGACCTTGTTAATGGTGCTAAAACGGTTGGACCATGGCTAACCTAACCTAACGGCGAAACCAAAGATCGAGGGATCCCTACCCAGAAGGAAGGCAGAGAGTCGGTCCTGCTCGCAGACGGAGGATAAGACGAGGTGACGACGGTAGGTGGTAGCCCAACTCCCGCTAGGGTCTGCGGCAGCAGTGAGAGAAGTGTCCTCTACTGCCATCTCATCATCTACTGCCGATATACAGCAGCTCCGGGAAGACAGAGACCTGTTTGAGGCGCAGTCAGTTGGCAGGAGTTGTACTCTCAGGGTATCACCCCCACATGGGACGTAACGCAAAAGGTAGCACCGTAGCAACATACCCCAGTTCCTGGAGCTCCCCCCTCAGGCGGCAATAGAAGTCCACAACAGGTTAGGTTTAGTCGAGGCGAGCCCGACATACTCACCCATAGACACCTTTTACCAGTGGCAGCCCTCATCAAAAGAAGAGGGTTTTCATCCGCATCGATATAACTACCGTTTGTCGTCTAAACGGTGCTTCATCCAATGCTCGATGGTCGGTTTGAAGTGGAATAGAAAACTACCCGTTATGCGGTAAGTTCAATTTACTTGCTGTTCCTATTTAACTTATACTGTTTCGCTACCTAGCGGCTACCCATCTTTACATAAAAAATGCAGCTGAATGTCAAATATATGTAAATCAACAAATATATAGCTTAGTATTTATAAACCAGCTGAATTTTAAAATAAGTTCGGTACTGAGTTAACAAAGCGGGAACATCATGTATTATTTACGTTCATTTGAATTCTCTACTATCTTATTTAAGGCATCGTTCACCGCCTTTGCAGTACTAATAGTGACGTCAACGCGGTGGAGAGACATGTCAATTAATAATGGAAGTGCTTTTCTAGACCAAAATAACTGTAACTTTGATTAAAATACCGATTCAAACAATAGTAAGTACTTATATAAAGCTCTGAGAAGTATGATTAGGCTTTGGAGGTTAGGTGATAATATGACATAATTATGTCTATTGATATGATATATTAGTTCCCTGGGTGATAGTTTGATCCTCGCGATAATGGTAGATAATTTTAATACAGTTTTAAGCATATTGCACACGAACGTATGAACCATATTTCGACTGTTTGTCTGGCGCTGTGGTTTAGATAATTACTTAACTACTGCATCGGTACTTTCGTGATACGTGTTCGATCCCCACATACGTGTTCTGATTCCACGTATGCTTTGTCTCCAGGAATAAGATGTTTGTAAACACAATAATAGTGTTTCTTGGGGTGTATTCTGCGGGGTAGGGCACATCTTCGTCCAAGATGCTGATTCTAAAATAAATACATAAATATCTTCGCACAACTGACAAACTGAAATCTGATCCCAATTTAGGCAGAGCCCGTACAACACATCTGATAAACATAATTCTATATTTATAAATACATACATAATATTGATACATCTCTATGATTCATACTAAAATTTTTAATAGTAATATAATAAATGAATGGTAGTCGCGGTGCGTTTGCGGTCGGACTCCCTTCCGGATATTGTTTATATGTAATGCTGATAATTAATCTGTAGCAATAAAGAAATTAATAATCCCAAGAACAGACTATTGATGCCCTTTTAATGCCGAGCTTCATATAATATTAAACTAGACTTGCTTTATTAAGCTGAACTTAATAAAGCAACAATAAATAAAGAAGCGAATGAAATGGGCCTAACCTTTATATCTATAAAAGTCACAGGCTATTTTCAACGGATGAAAATACGCTGAAACATTAAACCGCACCTCACTAAAGTTAGATATATTTATCTAGAATGTTGACGTAAAGTTAGGGTTAATACAAAGCCTTGAACAATGCCCTATCACGAAGCAGCTACAGTTTTAATAACGTGCGAGAGATATGAACTACTGAAATAAACAGAGTAAGCAATATTGTTTGTAGTTTATAGTTATGTATGTTTATACTTCACATTATCTGTGCCCGTGACTTTCTTCACGTTATACCTTATAGTTCATTATCAATAGAATATTAGCTACTGGATAATCTTAGTGATTTATTTAGATATGATGTCTTTATAACAGACTAGCAGTGCCCGTGGACTTCGTTCCGCGTTAAAAATATTTTTTTCCCCGCCACTCCACAATAACGTAGCTATCTATTGGTGAAATAATTTTGAAAATCGGTTCAGTAGATCCAGAGAGTACCCCTTACAACGTCACAAACGTTATCTCATTATAATATTAGTATATATATATAAAAAAATATACTAATCAACTTGAGAACCTCCTCCTTTTGAAGTCGGTTAAAAAGAAACGCGTGGTGTCTTAAATGTTTCGATCGGCGGTTTATTAATATAAAACAACTTCATAAGAACAGAGATTGACTAAACTAGAGGAATGTTTATAGAGGAATGTTTATATAGTTTTTGAACTCACTACCAAAAGAAAGACAATCCAGTAGGATTTGATAAATTCACCCTGAAAAGTGTAAAATATCACCGGTTTTCCGATCTCCGATCAGTTTATTGTAAAATCCGGATATTAAAACTTGCTTTTCATAAAAAAGCGAACAGCGATTGGACGATCATTTTGTTTGTTATGACGCGGCTCCCACAGTGACGCTTTGATCGCCACCAGCGACACTTTTAATTTTTACCAAAGCCACAAAAACTAATGGATATTTTTCAGCATGAACTTTTTATCCGTCAGTCAAGTGTTTTATGAGTTTGTATTTCGTCTAAATGCCAATCATACGGTAGAATAAAATCATTCCGTTAAAATGTTTAGAAACATGCGTTTTTAGGTGTTTCTAAGAAGTTAGTAGATTTCATGCTAGGCTTGGCTTTATACTGTTAAAATTATATTTCAATAGATTTTGTAAGTTATATATATATGTCTATACTTTCTCGTATTTTTGATGGTGTAATACTAAAAGAAGATGAGGAATACGAAAAAATATTTCTTGTTCGCGGAAAAATGTATAAGAAATGTTTAAATAAGATCAAACCTGCAAATCCTTGTTATAAATATATTTAGAGTGCGAGAATTGAAGGCTACATATAAAATGTCCTTGTTATAAACATCCTTAGACAGTGATATTTGAAGTGATTATACTAGTGCTACTATTGTAATAGTGACGCTCGCATCGTAAGCACAAATAAGTGGTACAGACGCCAGCACCTCAAGCTACCCCAATCTGCCAAATTTCCCCAATTAAACGTTATGCTTTTGTGATAAAGTTGAAAATCTATAAAATAAATTTGACAGATTGGGGATTAGGTAGCTGGATGGGCTGGTGTCTGTACATTGTTTTACATCATAAGACAAAAGCACAACGTTTGTTCATACTATCGATAGTTAAGTATGTTTGATATGCACAGCACATATTTACAGATAGTACACAGATGTGTACTAACGATTATGCGGGTCATATGATGTAGAATAAATACAACGCGGAAAAACATAGCAAGTATTTTATTATTCACTTCTTACTAGAAGTGAACAAAAGAATCACTATGGCATTTACTTTGATGACGACTATCACAAAATCTCCTTGTTAGAAAACCGCTCTGCTCGGAGTATCCCTACGCGATCGAATCAGAAACGTCGAAATACGCAGGAGAACCAAAGTAGCCGACATCGACCAAAGAATTGCCAAACTGAAATGGCAGTAAGCGGGGCACATAGCTCGTAGAGCCGACGACCGCTGGGGCAGAAAGGTTCTCAAGTGGCGACCACGAAACAGCAGACGCAGCGTGGGCAGGCCCCTACAAACTGGTCTGACCCAGCTGTTGGATGCCTGCCCGCAAGATCAATTATTGTGGTGATCTTTGGGGATGCCTTTGTCCAGCAGTGGACGTCTTTCGGCTGATATGATGATGATAATGATGGACCGCTCTGGGACGAAGCTCGATCCTCAAACTAGATTTTTTGTTTTGTATTGTTGACAATAAAACTGCTGACTGCTACAATATTCCTAACTCTTGTGTATTAACATTTTCAGTTGTTCCATAATTAAGACCATTAAAACTTCAGGATTTTCCAAATTAAACTTACCTATGTAGTTAGCTACCTTAAATAGCCCGTATTTCATTTCGTAGTACGTACTTACAAAACAAAGATAAACAAAGAGATTGTAAGCCGTACAACCTTAAAGTGATTATGAAAATCCAATTACCAACTAACGATGTATTTCTGCAAGAAGCAGCGCGTTTTTACTTTTAACTACTTCATTGGGCGTAAACATTAGGCGCTAAAATCCACTAAATATGGAGTTTATAATACATTCAATATCACACAATCTAGCACCAGCGAACTGGGAGCAGCGTTTTTCTGTGAACTATGATCATCAAATTGCGATCGCCAACCCGTCTACCAAGCGTGGCGATTATAGCATATCCCCCCATTCTCTGGGGAGGTTTTTGTCCAGCAGTCAACGTACTTTGGCTGACATGATGATCCCACTCTCTCGTAATACGGACGTAATACGGACGGAACCTATAACGACAATTGCATGATCAGGCGAAGAGCCAAAGTAATAATTTATTCAATAAACCAGACCAAACACCAGACATTACAATAACAGGTGGAACGATAATAGTCTACATATTATCCTAGGCACGGTGACATTTAATAATAATTATTATATATAGGGACAATGTCACACAGATCATCCTAGCCCCAAACTAAGCAAAGCTCGTACTATGGGTACCAGGCGACGATATACACACATCAACAAAGTCTAGGGATACGTTATTTTGAAATCAAACATGGCTTTATTGTTTAAAACCTATTTAGTTTCCTTAAAAAGTTTATTTACAGATTTAAACCTTGTCTATTCTTTATTCAAAATTTAAAAATTAAAATGAGAAACAAATGAAAACACGCAAAGCACAGCGCAATCTTGAGTTGTATCTAATTTCAAGAAGTTGCATTAAAATTTTTTTTGCGTGTTAATTGAAGAAAACCTGATAAATTGTTTTATTTTCTTTTCTCAATTGGTTGTGTAAGCTTTTTAGCGTCATGCCACGCCATCATTTGAGTCGAGATGAAATGTTACGGGCAGTTGGCATGTTACAAAACGGTGCTATTCAACGCGTCGTTGCTGAGTCTCTGGGCACAAGCCAAAATGTGGTATCCAGGCTGTGGTCACGTTATCGCGCTACTGGAGATGTGGCAGAACGGCACACAGGTAGATATCGTGTTACCACTCAGAGACAGGATCGATTTCTCCAAATGACCGCCAGAAGACTACCCAATATCACAGCGATGCAACTAGTGCAAAGGCTCCAGGAGGGTCAGCAGCTGCTGGTGAGCGACCAAACCGTGCGAAGGAGGCTGCATGAAGTTGGTCTTCATGCTCGCAGACCGCTACGAGTCCCAGCGCTGCGACGTGGCAATCGCGGTAGGCGACTTTTATGGGCTCAAGAACATTTGACATGGAGTGATCAACAATGGTCATTGGTGCTGTTCACTGATGAGTCCCGCTATGGATTTCATCCAGATTCGAGACGAACACGCGTTTGGAGAACTCCAGGCAGGGTCAGCCGTCTCCGACATCCACAGGAGGTCCACTCTTACCAAGGCGGGACTTGGAATTATGGTGTGGGCAGGAATACGAATCGGCGGACGAACCCAACTCATTTGGATTCAGGGCAGCATGACTGCCCATAGATACCGTGAGGAGGTAGTAGAACGTGTCATTGTCCCGCTCAGGGCCCTAACGGGGCAAGAATTTCAGCTCATGCATGACAATGCACCTCCCCATACAGCGCGGCTGGTGAGGGCCGCCCTTCGAGAACACGATGTTCAGGTATTAGATTGGCCTCCACAGTCGCCAGACTTAAACCCAATTGAACACGCCTGGGACATGTTACAGCGAAGAGCATTGAGGGATTTTCCGCCCAACTTGACAACAGAAGAACAACTTTTCGAACATTTAAAAAGAACTTGGGACTGCATACCCCAGCAAGACATTGACACCTTAATTTTAAGTATGGAAAATCGTTGCCGCTGTGTGATTAATGTTAGAGGAGGAAATACCGATTACTGATTATCAGATTTGGTAAGATTTTTATTCATTTAATTCGATTGAATAATTTTATAAGAATAAAATGTTTTTGTTCACTCAGTAATTTTCTATGGCTTAATTAATTTAAGACTTTTATTAATTAGAAAAACAAAATCGCATCGTGTTGTTAATGTTTAAATATCGGCCATGAAATTATCTTTAATTCTTCCATTTACAGTCATAACAAAATGTTTATAGTTTTCTAGATAATCAATGAAATGTTCAATATCCCTAGATTGTGTTGATGTGTGTACATACTTATATAGATAGATAAATACTTAAATACATAGAAAACATCCATGACTCAGAAACAAATATTCGTGCTCATCACACAAATATTTGAACTTACCGGGATTCGAACCCAGGACCACCAGCTTCGTAGGCAGGAGCACTACCAACTAGGCTACGGTGACCGTCATTTAAGCTATGATCATGCCAACAAAAGGCCGACACTATTGTTTTACTAATGCGTACGTAACATGTGTCGCGTAAAGTATTAAAAAATATATAAAACTAAAAAAATATATAAACAATATAACACCACTAAATAAGTTAATTTTTAATAGACATCGGGCTCCTACTGGAAGTTGGTCTTGCAATAAAAAATCCAATAACGCCTTCTCCGGGACTGACGGCTTCACGTGCTCTACGTTAAGCCGTCGGTCCCGTACTTGACCTCTTTCCGGTCGTGTCACATCGATTCATGAGAGTGAAGGAAAAGAAGGTGCCCCTGGTCTATGTATAGCTTTACATGATAAGGTAACTTAATAACAGAGAAAATAATCAAAAGCTGCTCTATATAAAACAGATATTCTTATTTTTAGATCGCATTATGAGCAGATTTTCGGATAAGATTATTCTAAATGTATAATTACTTAAATATGTTTATAGGATTTTATAAAAACTTATTAATAGTAAAACTGTTATAGCGCGAATGACCCTCTGACAAAAACTAGATCGCGCGCGAGTTTGTGTGCAGTCTCTTTGCCCTCTCCAGCTCTCTGAATGTCACAATACCCGTACACAAAAATACATATATCTAACTGAGAATAAAATACATTTCAATATGATACAAATCATTAAAAAAACATGATTTACTAACGTAAATCAAGATTCACGGCCCAATCACAGGTAGGTCTCATGTGGATACGGCTGAAGGCATATAAAGGTACACTCTACGCCATTGCAGTGAGTACATCGGCAGCACTTCGCCTTTGAAAATGCCTTTATTATGTAGTGTCTAAGGTCGAATTTCATTGCGCGAGTGTCTCACAGTTACAGAGTGTGTCTCCGTAGCCTATTTTTTTTTTTTTTGGTAAGGCAGGGGGAATGCCTTCGCATGCCACCCGCAAAAAGTGTCTGCGGGTGGGTATGTCGGATTTGCACCGACTAAACCTACCTGCCGTGGACTTCTATTGGCGCCTGATGGGGGAGTCCCGGGAACGCGGGTTTGCTGCTCCGGTACCCCCTTTTGCGCCATGTCCCAGGTGGTCGGGACACGTGCCCTGGGAGGGCTCCTTTGGATTGGTGTCACCGTAGCCTAGTTGGTAGTGCTCCTGCCTACGAAGCTGGTGGTCCTGGGTTCGAATCCCGGTAAGTACAAATATTTGTGTGATGAGCACGAATATTTGTTTCTGAGTCATGGATGTTTTCTATCTATCATCTATAAGTATTTATCTATCTATATAAGTATGTATATCGTCGCCTGGTACCCATAGTACCTACAGCTTTGCTTAGTTTGGGGCTAGGATGATCTGTGTGACATAATAAAAAAAAAAAGTTTAATGCTCTCACCGGTCTGTAAGTAATCGGTGAGGTTAAGCAACAAGGCTCGCGGTCAGTCCATAGATGGGTGACCGTCAAAGTGGTTTAATTTCTGAGCGTCTCTGTGCTCGGAAGGCACGTTAAGCAGTCGAACCCGGTTGTAGTCATTAGGCTACAGTCGTTAAGCCATATCAGAGGCCTACTGGGCAGCTTGAACAACTCTGACACTAGGGTAACCACTGCCCATACGATAATTAAGTATTGCGCATGTGTTTCCACTGACGCGGTGACGACTGTACCTGCCCGCTCACTAGATTGGACACAACACACATCATATCATAGATATATAGGTACCTACCTAATAACGGCTGGTCCCTTATGAGCTGTACAGAAACATCCAAGCGTTAACGATTATATCCCTCAACATCCATTGCTCCCTTTGTACAAGTAATTTTCTGATTACATATTTGCAAATTGCTGATTTTATCTTTGTAATGGGTGTCTCTTCATTTACCAGCTGAATGAAAACACATTATCTCTCGATAGTATCTCTCAAACCGTCTCACTTATAAATAAGTAGCATACTTAATTTGTAATTTTATTATACCTCTATACCTAACAAATTGAAAGGAGAAACCCAAACTCCATAGAAACTCAGGCCTGGCGTTACAGAGCTGGAATTTGGCCATAAATTAAAGCATCTTGAAAGATTTCACGGGCCCAATTTTCACGTCTCCCAGCAATGGCCAAATTGCTAAAAACAGACGTTTACTGTTAATTTTTAGGTTATATTGAACCTAAAAGTAAATGCCTGCTTTTACCGATTTGGACATTTCTCTAATATATTTTTGTATTTAAATAACTCGACCGTGTTATTTAATTACCCTAATGATATTTTTGAGACATTGTTAGCTATATTTATCAATCTGGAACGCACATGCCCTACATAAGTAAGTATGTTTCTACATAAAAAAGCTCTTACAGTGTGACTGCAGATTTATATGATTGATCTTACTGATAACTACATTTATTAGACAAGGCCCGCTTAAAACACTACTGACTTGCATTTGTTATTATTCTAACTACTGTTAGGTACTGTTGGTCTTGTAGGTCCACAACCAGGACAAATGTTTTAATAAGCTAGGTTATTTGTTCAGTATATGTGTGTAATTTATTTATATTTGCATTTAGAAACATAAGCAGGTATCTTTATCAGTTAGCTGGTTGCCATAGTACATGCTCTACCTAGTTTGGGTTCAGCTTGCATTGGGTTTGTTGTTCCAAAATTCTTTATTTTATTTAATTGGGACAAAAATATTCATTCATTTATTATTATTTATTTGTTTAGTATTTGATAAAATCTCAGATTACAGTAATCTGAAATGGCAATAATAATATTTTAAAATAAAAACACATAATTGTGAGTAATGGTTTTATTAATCCACTTCTTCACTAGGCTTATCATAATTTAATAACACTGTATCGAAAAATTGTGCAGGAGGCAATTGACTAACGTTGTGCCATGCCCAACCAAGATACCATATTATGCTCATGGTGTGGGCACAGCAACCAACCGTTCTTTTTCCAATGATACATGTGCAATAATTTTGAATATTAGCATTCCTTCCACTAAGTAAAGTGTCGACTAGGATGTAAACGAAATACATCAGACTACTAATCAACTTATAATTAACTTAAATACAATAACATCCAGGTTGAGCCTGATGTCGACAGCTCTTGCTGTAGGTTACCGTCTACCTCTCTACACACTTCTATGATATAAAAGCCATTTTCTCTCACATGCTCCCCATGGTAAGAACGGGCCTGTTTAATTTGTTATGTGCTTCTGTGTTAGTTCAGGAAACTCGCCAACATTATTAGTATCTACATCAATTGCTTGGAATTATAATTTTAAGTGTTACTGTGTTTCTTTGATGTCTGCGACATCCTTCCACAAAACATCTACTTTCAGTTGCCACAGCTCTAAAATAGTCAGGTAAAACAATAACAGTTCCAACAGTTGGTGCCCTTGGTGCAGAATTAGTTTCTAGCCTTGTTGAAGGTTCTTCTACATGAGGAATGTTCTCACTATCTGGCTCATCAACAGCTGATGAACATGCACGAGATGTTGACAGCCCTGTACTTAAATGCTGGGATGCTCTATTTGCTCGCACCCAACAAGAATGATAGACAGCACTTGAAGCACCCACCTGAAAATTATTTATCTACATTAACTAGTGGCACCAGATATGTGATGTGTTATTGCCCAATTTGAAAGATTTATCTAAAGAAATCTTGTGAATGAGTAATCCTGATGTAGGAGCTTGATAATTATCAAACCATCTTTCTTATTCACTTAAATGATTATACATACCAATAAACATTTTTATGCCCTTATTATCAAAACAAAGCTAAAGTATTGTTATACTAATATAGACACAAGATTATGTTCCTGAATGCACAGGTGTAACATTACACCCACATCTTGCCATCTATGTTTAAGTTCTACATAATAAGGGTGAGGCACATTTCTAGATTCTCCTGCTACTGAGATTATGAATGGACAAATCCAATAAAACTATGGCCTAAACAATAGACCATGAGGGCAGTCAAAACTAAAGTATGTTATTAAAAACCATAAATAAGATTATTAATATACTAACCGTGTGTGGTAGGATCCATTCTTTTATAACTTTGTGTATTCTGCATTCTTACACTGTACCAGTCCTAAGTGGGTAGCAACAATCTCTTCTCAGAAGCAAATGTCCACAATAAATACACACTTGTTGGTGTCATGTGTATGTCTGTTCACTCTTTTGTGTTACATTTCTATCACGAGATACAGCATTGGTATTATTCCAGCAGGCTTGGCAGATAAAGCCATTTTCATTAACCTGAAGAAGCAAACATTTATTGTTTGACTATTACTATTATCTAAGAGGCACAATTGGTTAAATATAAGTAGCTTTATTCTGATTCCACTGCAGGGACACCATCCTCCTCACTGAGAGATGGAATTGATAGGTTGTAATTAACAGGTTGTCTGTATTAGTATAGTGCAGGAAAGGCTGTAATTGGCAGGTTCTGTCTGTATTAGTGATGTCATATATCTTCGATTCGAATGCACATTTTGGTTTCATATTTAAAATACAGCCATCAACACGCAACTGAACATAGGCGATTACACTGTTTACATAAATATCGGATACTAACCGTTTCGAGGCGCGAGCCATTCCTGTACAATTGAAAGTATAACTTCATTTTCCATTCTACGCCTTCCTATTGTGTTGCAGCGATCCGTTGTTATTCCACAATGAATGCACAGGCTCATGATCATGATGTCGTTATGAATCAACCAGTCCAGATCCGGATTTTAAGCAAAGGTCAGCAGGGGTGGCAGAGTACGATATCCAATGTTCAAGCAAGGGTCAATAAGGAGGCAATCAATTTCGGAGTCCAATATTCGAACAGAGGTCAAATGATACAATAAATCTCGAGAAATACCTACAGAAATACAGAAAAACATACGCAAAAATACGACTACATGACAATTGACAGACTGACATAAACTGACATTTGACGTTTATAAGCAAAGAGTATTTAACCTTGTTTATAAGTGCAATCCGTGATGCAATCGATTTTATCGATTATTTATTGCTTTTAATGTTTTTTAATTCAGCTTACATTTATAATACTTGATTCGACACATTTTTTATTATACATTTATTGTAATTCCTAAATAAATAATAAGACTAAAACAATGAAGTCTTATTTAATTATTTGTAAAAGTATCGATTTCCATTTAATCGATCATATTTTTATGGTGCGCTCTATAGATGGATTACTAGCGTTTATGAAGTTAGTGACATAGAATGAAATAAGTGGTGTAGCGGTTTACATAGGCTGTTTAAAACAAAAAATATTAAATTGCCTATTTTCTAAACTTGGCCATTGTAATTAAGGCTAAGATTTCGGTGGATGATTTACGAAAAATAGACGGATTTTTTGGTACATATCTGATTGATGTAACGGTTAGGCCTGAAATGGGGTATCTCCTTTGAATACTTCAACTAATTCCAAGTGAGACTTCGTCTGTCTCATAGTATCGTGTCTGTAGTAGTTATGTGTCTACTTTCACAGCTTTACAGGGAAAATGTTGCCGCAGAATGCCATGTTCTTACTTATTATTGAATATTGACCGTCACCGTAGCCTAGTTGGTAGTGCTCCTGCCTACGAAGCTGGTGGTCCTGGGTTCGAATCCCGGTAAGTGCAAATATTTGTGTGATCAGCACGAATATATTGAATATTGACGGTCACCGTAGCCTAGTTGGTAGTGCTCCTGCCTACGAAGCTGGTGGTCCTGGGTTCGAATCCCGGTAAGTGCAAATATTTGTGTGATGAGCACGAATATTTGTTTCTGAGTCATGGATGTTTTCTATGTATTTAGGTATTTATCTATCTATATAAGTATGTATATCGTCGCCTGGTACCCATAGTGCAAGCTTTGCTTAGTTGGATTTGGTAGTTTACTTCCACGCTTTTCGATTGTTTCCGTGCGGGTTCCAATTATTTTTCATGAGTTGGCCAATTGTTTGTTGTGGAGTTTAAAGTGACTATAGATCATAATATATATAGGGACAATGTCACACAGATCATCCTAGCCCCAATCTAAGCAAAGCTTGTACTATGGGTACCAGGCGACGATATACATACTTATATAGATAGATAAATACTTAAATACATAGAAAACATCCATAACTCAGAAACAAATATCCTTGCTCATCACACAAATATTTGCACTTACCGGTATTGTAAAAATAATAAAATAAAATAAAAAAGGTTTTTATTCACGTAGACTTCAAAAAAGCGCTTGTAAATAGTCAGAACATGTTTGTAGTATTATAGTTGTATACATTATTATTTCTAGTAACATAGATATTAGGTACACATGTAGATAGTATTAAAACATTAATAAAATTTATTTTATAACAGCAATGATATTTAGCTAGCTCGAATCAAGTTATTGTCAAGAGATTATGTTTAAGTTTAATTATCTGTGTAAGTAATGTAATGTAAGTATGTATATCGTCGCCTGGTACCCATAGTACCCACTAGCTTTGCTTAGTTTGGGGCTTGGATGATCTGTGTGACATTGTCCATAAAAAAAATGTGGAGGTCTTATGGGGACGCCAGCAGTGGGTGTCCTTCGGCTGTTATGATGATGATTATGATGAAATTCAACTCCTGATTTTGGTCGGCCTGGCGCACCGATGCTCCTGTACCTTCGTTGGGCGTATTAAAAGTTATTTAAATAATATTTTTCCACCAAAAACCGTTCCAGTTTACTAAGTTTGTTCGTGAAGGTTTTGATTAATTTCTACGAAATTACTAGTTAGAAATCTTGGTCTAATTTCTTTACATAAATAGTCGAGAACTGAATAGTTTTCTAAAGATAGTTTGTTTTACAAACTTAGGTACACAAATAGAATATTTTCAACAGAATTAAAAATAGTCGATAAAAACGTGGGATTAAATATAAAATGCAAACTGGACCGATGATCTTGTGCGGGGCGCTGGATGCGAATAGCGCAAGACCGGCAATTGTGGAGATCTTTGTGGGAAGCCTTTGTCCAGCAGTGGACGTCTTTCGGCTGATGATGATGAACTATAAGAGTGTCTCTTTACAAATGGACAAACAAACCTTTTTTTATAATTTTGTATATAATACTAAAAGAGCTTTATTAGAATTAATAGCCGCATTAGGAAACCTTGACTCTCGTTTCGGCCCCGTTTGCAAAGAAAACTAAAATATTTATTCAATGGACTAAGATACTGTACAAAGTTGCAACTTGCGTATTATTATGGAGGCAATATGTTGAAATCACGGATATATTTCCCTTAAAAAAATAATCTTTCGTATTTATTATTTCCTATAAGCAATATTGACAGCGAAAGATAACATTTTTATTAGGGTTCCGTAGCCAAATGGCAAAAACCGGAACCCTTATAGATTCGTCATATCTGTCTGTCTGTCCTTCTGTATGTCACAGCCACTTTTTTCCGAAACTATAAGAGCTGTACTGTTGAAACTTGGTAAGTAGATGTATTCGGTGAACGGCATTAAGATTTTACACAAAAATAGAAAAAGAACAATAATTTCGGGGGGTCCCCATACATAGAACTGAAACTCAATTTTTTTTTTCATCGTACCCATACATGTCTATGGATATGTCTTCAAAAATGATATTATAAAATAAAAAATAAAGTTCGAGTCCCGCGCCGGACAACTATTTGTGTAATCTGGATATCTGGAAACTATTTGTGTGATTCTGGATGTAATTTGTGTCTGTCTATTATACGTTTGTAAAGTATCCCACGACACAGGGACTAGATACCTAGTGCGGGCGTTGAAAAAATATAAATAATAATGACTCTATGCGATACCAACTAAACTAATTTTAATATCATTGTATTTCTTTCTAACATAGATTTTATGAAGAGTACATGGCACCTAAATGGCCAGTCTAGTTTAGTTTGACTCGAAATACTAAGTAATAATAACTGACATGATATATATATATATATAGGAACAAGATACGTGGGCCCAAATAAATGTTGTTCCATTCATTCCAAAGTTGGTTCACAAACAACTTAGAAATGGCTAAATATACAAAAAAACATACAGTCAAATTGACAATCTTTTGAAGGGGGCAAATAAGTAATAAAAGGTTAAATAAAGAAAATACACAAAAGCCATAAAAAATATACATTATGTTACTAATAATCTAGCCCATTTAGTCCTCTAACACAGATTCACAGATTTGGTGCAAAATCATAAAAACGAACGTAATAGCTTCCAAATGAATATTCCTAATGTTCCCGGCCAAGTTAATCCCACTATCGGATCCAAAAATCCAGACTGTATCCATTTTATAAATAAAGGAATCCGAACTTAGTGGCTGTTCTAGTATTAGATGTACTTTCAGACACAATTGCTGAATTTGAAATGAAACTTATCTATTTAGAGCGCATTCCAATTATGGTTCGTTCGTTTTTATTTTAGATTTGAACTTTCCAAATAAAAGTAGGACATTCAGTAATTGGCAAACTACAAAAAGAAGGAGTTTATGAATATCAAACAACTTTATGTTATTTTTTATGTATTATCACAAATTCTCGGTTGTTAGCCTGATTTTGGTCATTTATTCTTTTCGTAAGTCACTACTTAAACCTTATAAACTACTACTATGTAACTGCATGTTTTTAAAAACAATCTATGGTCAATATCATGCACAATCGAATTTCAGTTTAATTACCCTAAGGAAGCAGTGAAAATAATATCACTGCTTCCGCGCCGGAGGACACGGAGGACAAAATAGATTTTCGGAATTTCGATCCTGGGCGGTGATTGGAAGATGCATTAGAAGATACGTTGTTTTTAAGGACATTTTGTACAACTGTTAAGAATCGGGCAGCCATTTTATTGATACGAAAGCATGTATACAATTGGTCATCGTGAGCTGGTGGTTGCGACAGGTTTGCGGTCGTACGTCTGACGAGGAGGACATATTTTAATCCTATCATTTTAGCTAGTAATCGTTCTGTTGGCTTTTATGTACAGACGCCAGCACATCAAGCTACCCCAATCTGTCAAAATTCCTCAATAGAAAGTGAACCTTATGCTTATTTGATAAAGTTGAAAATCTATCAAATAAATATGACAGATTGGGGTAGCTGGATGTGCTGGCGTCTGTACGTTATCATACGTAAAAAAGTATATAGTAAGAAATTATATTACTGAAACAAATATGAGTAGGTCTGTATCACCAGTAGGTTCATAGTAATGAACTCAGAAAATATGATTAAAATACACTTGGCTGGCTTCGTTCAATCGATCTTTGCCACCCCATGCGTAATACAGAAGGGTTCAGTATAAAGTCTGATTCATTCGAGTGCCATGCTAAATATCCCCTCTGGGTCAGGGGATATTAAATTGATCGCTTTAGCAAAAAGTATGAGGGTTCAGTACATTCAATAATAGAAGAACCTACTCACAGCAAGTAAAAACTACTATTGGCTTTCTTCTGCCTTGCCTCTTTCCCATTTTTTAAATCTAATCGAGTATGTCACCTCATGTTAAGTAATCACATTCCTTTTGGACTCGGCTCCCAGTTCTACCCATAGCGGTTAGTTATCACAATAAACACCTACAATTAGCCTATAAAGAATTAAAGTATAATATGTCGTTATTTACATAGATCCGTTAATAATCTAGATACTACCTCGACGTCCTCGTGTTCCGGGTTCGTACCCCGCACTAGGCAATTTGCTTCCTTACTATGGAAAGCATGTTTGTGTAGTCTCACGCGATATACAGTTTGATCCCAAACTAAGCAGAGCTTGTTATATGGAAACAAGATAACTGATATACCACATATACTACTTTTCTTACTTATATAGATAATTACACCAAGACATGTTCATGCACACAAAAATCTGTCCTTGACGGGAATCGAACCCATTACCTGCGGCGTGAAAAACAAGTATTTACCAACCACGCCAAACAGCTTGACAAACAATATAAATGTCTATTTGTCATGGACTGGGTGTTGTGTGTATTGTATGTAGGTATATATTTACAAAAATAAAATAAAAAAGTATTTTGACTCGTTTTAGTATCCATAGTACCAGCTTTGCTCAGTTAGGGGTAGATGACGCTGTGTGATATGTCCCGGATATTGATTTATATTTAATATATAGTTATATGATTTTTATTGTATTACTAGCTGTGCCCCGCGGTTCTACCCGCGCAAAACTTAATAAATTATCACAGCTAGCGTGATAATATGTTCACCCGACCTCTTAGTAATATTCATGCAAAATTTGAAGTACATCCATGAAGTACTTTTTGAGTTTAGCCCGGACATACATACAGACAAACAGACAAAAATTCTAAAAACTAAATTTTTGGCCTCAATAACGATTGTAGATCACGCTCCAAGTATCCTTTAAAAAAAATATTCAATGAACAGTTTTGACTTTCCTACGATTTTATTATATGTATAGATAGTTATATGATTTTTATTGTATTGTACTAGCTGACCCCGCAGACTTCGTACTGCCTCAATCGGTAAATAATAGACCTAAACTTTTCTACAAAATAATCTTAATGAAAACGTTTATATGGGAAAAAGAAAAGGGTCGTTTTTAGGGTTTTCCCGGCAATTATTCGAATGTTTCTCCTTTTAAACCTTCCCTAGACCTTCACGAACAGTTCAAGACCAAGATAGGATAAATCCGTTCAGCCGTTCTCGAGTTTTAGCAAGACTAACGAACAGCAATTGATTTTTATATATAACTAGCTGTGCCCGCGACTTCATCCACGTGTTAAATAGCTTATTTTGTTTTTTTTTTTTCTTAAATAAATCAATTTTTCTAAAATAAATGTAGCCTAAGTTACACCTTATTACATCAGCTACCTACCAATAAAAGTCCCGACAAAATTGGTCCAGCCATTTCAGAGATTAGCCGTAACAAACAGACAGACAGACAAAAATTGAAAAAAAAAATATTTTGGTGTATGTACCGTATATATATTCATATTTATGTACCATTGAACGGTTATATCAGTATTACAAACAGACACTCCAATTTTATTTATTTGTATAGATATGAAGGATGAATGAAAGAAGTTTGACAAAAGAAGTTTACCTGGCCTGTGTGAAGGGCACAACCGGATGGGGAAGACCTCGTAGAACATTTTCTGACCACATGGCAGACATTCTCAAGAAAGACCAGGTCAGAAGTACCCTAAACCGGCATGTACATATTATGAAGAAAGTAATGACAGTAAACGAGGTAAAAGAGGCGTGCAAAGATCGCGACAAATGGAAATCAGTTGTCTCTGGGAAACAGGTGTGAGTCTATGTATGTATGTATTTAAATAAGGATTCTAATGGCGTAGCAAACATGGTACGTGGTATTGAAGTATCACACACAATATGCGAATTGAAACTCATTATGCTGGTTCTACGTGCTTTACGTTGTTGTTTTGATTGGAGACTGTAGCTTATCCATGCATATACTAAGGTCATGTTTACACAAAGTAATTTGTTTTTGAAGTGTAGGCGTAGGGTCGCTTCCGATTTCGTGTAAGCGGTGCCACGAGTACCTTGGTACACTGTTCTGTTGATTATGCCTGCCGCATTATCAAGAGTAGCGGTATCGTGTTTCAGTCGCAGGTATGTGGTCCTAGATTTAATAATGGAATTTATTCAGCACTTGGGTATTAACATACACTTGTACTTGTCAAGCTCACGATGCAGTACATAAACATATTCGAATACAATATTAAAGTAACAAAAAACAAAAAATTTACTCAGTCCGTCCGTGCTAACTGTTATATCACTATATTTTTTTAAAAACCCTTAAATGAATAACAAGTTACTAAGCTATTATTTTTAGGACTACAAAATTAAAATTAAAGAATTGAAGACAACGAGAAGTTGGCTAGCGCAGAAAACCAGTAGCTTAATTTAAGCGACTAATACCTGACTAGCAGTGACCCGAAGCCCATAAAGGTGCCCCTTTATGGGGTTCGGGTCACTGCTCAGGGGGCCGCTGAAGTAAAAAGACGGAATTCTAAATAAGGATGTGATCACTTGCATGGGATCTCCGATCAAATATTAAGGGGCCAACGCGATCCACGTAGCTGAGCCGCTAGCTAACCTGCGGCTTTCCCTAGCTACCTAGGTGGACGACCCGGAGAAGAAAGCCACAAAAAACTCCGGGCTTGCTTTTTTAATATAGAGGCTGATAAGAAAAGTGGTATTAAGATTTTTCTGGCAAGAACAGTATCCCGGAGTGTGCAAATTGGTGGCATTATACCGGCACCTTGGAGAACACGTATAGCTGTCACTCACGCGCCTGAACACTTCTTGATCGTGTTAGCATGCCGTCCTATCGTATTAGTAGAGTGAGGGGATAGAGATTACACCTGTGTTTGTGCGCACACTCGTGGACTACTTAAAATGCCCTGCCTATTTAGTTAGTATCCATTGACATTGACGCCGTTGGCGAAATTTATTCAGGAGTATAATACTATGTTTGTACGGTGCTCGTACTCGATGTTAATGTTTGCGATTAAGGAAAATAAGTTAGATTCATCGTCAGCCACATTACGTCCCCTACTGAACAAAAGCCTCCCCAAAGAGTGGGGGGATATGCCATAATCGCCGCGCTTGGCAGACGGGTTGGCGATCGCAGTTAGATGGTCATAGTTCACAGAAAAACGCTGCTGCCCGTTCTATGGTAGGTATTACCTCGGTCGATTTCTACGCCCCCTTCGGGATGAGATGGGGTGATGATATTCTATGCCGTCACCACACAGCGCAACAACTGCTGGTTGGTATGGTTGGTAAATGCTTGCCTTTCACGCCGCAGGTCCTGGGTTGGATTTCCACCCAGAACAGATATTTGTGTAGATGAACATGTCTATTTGTCCTGAGTCTGGGTTTGATTATCTATGTAAGTATGTATTTACAAAAGAAAAGTAGTATATGAAGTATATCAGTTATCTGGTTTTCATAGTACAAGCTCCGCTTAGTTTGGGATTAGATCCCAAACTGAGCACACCAAAACCGTGTGTGAATTATGTCCCAGGATATTATAATTAATTATGAAAGGTTAATACACTGTACAGTGCCATTTATTTTATGGAAATAAAAACGCTTGAAAGCTAAAGGTAAGAAGTACATATATTTCTGAATATAAGGTGCCAAAAGTTAAATCTAATATCTTCAGCTCGTTCATACTTCATGCCCGCTCTGAATGCCGGCTACGTACTTTTGTTCTGAGGGCGGGAGGTTTTAATGACGTTGCAAGCCTTTAATCCACTTTTCATATGGGCTGGCTAATGAGGGCTAATTAATTTACATACTAAATGAAACTAGTTAATTTTGTGAAGAGGTATTCCATTTTTGATAAGCACTTTATAAGTGCCTTGAAAAAGCCAGAATAATGAAGGAAACTTTCTTACAAGAATTTTGTAAGCTCATAGTCAGTTGCTCTCACCGGTGGTGAGTCTCCAGATGGGTGACCACTAAAGTGGTTTAAATTCTGTGCCTATCCGTACTTCTAAGGGCATGTAACGCGGTCGGTCCCGACTGTATTGTCTTAAAGCCATGACCGAGGTCTACTAGGGGCTTGAATAACTCTGACACCAGGGATACTACTTCCCATAAATAGTAACTACGACAATGGATGAGGAACGCACACGGTGATGATGGAATGTTTAATGAACGAATTTTGTTCAAAGACAAACAAGGTTTTAACTTCGTAACACTAGGATATTACTGAAAATTTAATCTATATATATATATATATATATATATATATATATATATATATATATTTAGTCTCACTAAAACTCGAGAACGGATTTATCTTATTTTGGACTTGAAATGTTCGTGGACGTCTAGGGAAGGTTTAAAATTTGAGATAAATTCGAATAATTGCCGGGAAAACCCTAAAGCATCCCTTTTCTTTTTCACATTTAATTTCAACATTTTCTAAAACAAAAGTTTAGGTCTTTTATCGATTGAGGCAGTACAAAGGCTGCTGGGTCAGCTAGTTTAAAATATACATTACATACATACATTTTCTAAATGATGATGATATTGATTAAATTTTCTAATCAGAAAGACCCAATATTCCTTAGTAGTGCTAGAGCTGCTGTAAATTTGGAAAGAAGTTAGAGTTTGTGCACGCCTTATTTCTACAGGAAGTAGATTCCATAGCCGTGCTGCTTGGGCAGAAAAAGATTTATCAACAAAATCTGTTGAGTGCACTGCAATATGTAGTTTTAAGTTCTCTGATGATCTCAAAGACCTAGAATGTGTATCACAAAGGAAATCAAACCGTTGCTAAAGGTAAATAGGAGCTGTTAGATTAAACAAAATATTGTAAAGGAGACAAAGTATGTTAGGATTACGGCGAAGTGGGATTGGTATAGTTAATTATAATTATAGGTACACGGATTGTATGAAAACATTTAGAAATAACAGTTAATATATAACAGAAATAATTTAGTTACTTATCTAGCTTATATTAAGTTGTTGTGAAGATTATAAATATATAGGTGTAATTGTCGTAATGAATGTTTTATATATGATTTACTACATCTTGGCTGAATGGTTGAGGAGTTATAAGAAGATTTCGAATTTTAATCATCTACTATCGCTGAATATATCATTTAGCGATAGTTGAGGTTTGTGTAGAAAACGCACCCATCACATTATAGTATATAGTACGGTCTATTTGGTACCTATACAACTTTTATGCGCTGGTGCCAAGTGCTTTTGGCACGAATTTCAAAATATCCATGTAAAAACAAGGCCGTAACGCTAGCTGAAACTTAACGAAGATAACTTGATGCAGCTATGAAATAAATGGTTTGATTTCAGTGGTTTATGTCTGCAGTAATATTACTACTTATTTATCGGTCACCATAGCCTAGTTGGTAGTGCTCCTGCCTACGAAGCTGGTGGTCCTGGGTTCGAATCCCGGTAAGTGCAAATATTTGTGTGATGAGCACGAATATTTGTTTCTGAGTCATGGATGTTTTCTATGTATTTAAGTATTTATCTATCTGTATAAGTATGTATATCGTCGCCTGGTACCCATAGTACAAGCTTTGCTTAGTTTGGGGCTAGGATGATCTCTGTGACATTGTCCCCAGATATTATTATTATGTCTGCAGTAATATTACTACTTATTTATCGTATGGGCCGTAGTAACCCTTGTGTCAAATTGTTCAATCCGGCCAGTAGGCCTTTGACATGGCTGAACAATTGTTGTCTAATACAACCGGGACCGACAGCTTAACGCGCCTTCCAAGCACGGAGACGCTCAGAAATTAAACCACTTTGGTGGTCACCCATCTATGGTCATACCACGAGCCTAGTTGCTTAACCTCGCCGATCACTTACGGACCGGTAAGAGCATCTAGCTATGAGTGTAATAGTAATTACCGACGTGCCACAAATAAGAGTTGAAGTTGAAGTAATTACCGACAACGTAACATAGTTATATTTCAGCCATAGCGGCAAGTCCCAGTGGGACACGCTGGATACTTGTGGTCCCGCTCACCTTTATGCTCCGGTGAAGCGGTGAAAGCTCACTGTAAACGAGACATCAATAAAACTGCAATAATGAACAAACACCTGTGTTACCTGTGTTTGTTTGTTATAGAGTTCTTTATTGATTGGACGAATTAGTTGACACGAACGAAAAGAGATCAGGAACGTAACTGACAGCTTTTACTTACGTTTAATCACAAGACGTACAGTGGGTGCATGAGCGTGAACTTGCTGAACCATGGTAAATATGATTTTTCCCGGATCAGTAAAACGTTACGTGCCCAACCCAGCCAATAATAAGATGCCCTTGAAAATCTTTTATGAATATTAAAAACCCGTCTTTCTAATTCAAAATGTGGGCCAACACCTAGAAGGACAGAAACAGGGATTGTAATTATGTTAGACACTGACTGAAAAATGTATAATCCCGTATTACCTTTTCCGTAAGACATATTCAAGTGTGAATAGCTTCCAAACGACAAAAGTTCATACTCGAAAATACGTCTCTCGCTTGTCTCCGCACCGGGAGCGTAACGTAACTTCTACACCTTCTAAGTCCGTTTACAAAAGCACAAAAGAGGGTGCTCAATTTGAGTGGGGGAACGAAATCAGAAGAGTTTCGATGGGGCTTTAATAACGGCTATCTTTATTCGGAAACTTCACGGTTGCTAATTCTCGGATTTAGATCGAAATTTCTATTGATTTTTTCATGTTGACATACATTGAGTATTGGTTAAAAATTTGATTGCCTCGTTGGTCTAGCGGTAGCGTACCGTACCGCGTCACCCGCAGAGAACGAGGTCCTGGGTTCAAATCCCGGGTCAGACCAAAAGTGATTTTGAAAGAAAGAAAGAAAAATAAATTTATTCAACAAAGACACACAGGAATGAAAATTTTGGAACTTTTCTCTAAAAAGAAAAATTTCTCAGCATCAGCCCGAAGTCTGGGAGTTGGCGGTATTATAGCCCCGTGCCTCGGAGAGCACGTAAAGCCGTCGGTCCTGTACCTGACCTCTTTCCGGTCGTGTCGCTAGGCGTCCCTTCGGATCATGAGAGTGATGGAATAGAAAGTGCTCCAGTGTTTGAGCACACACTTGAGCACTATAATATGTCCTACGCAGATGGCTAATCTCTGTTGAGACTGGCCGCCGTGGCCGAAATTCGGCTAGGAGGACATTATTTTTATTATTAATATTATTAATTGGTTAAAAGGCGTCTAATAACGACGCTTGTCATCATTGCGTGCGAAATATCACATGAATTTATTAGGTTTTTTATATAACTAAGTCAGCACATGGGCCATCATAAATATCACAAGGGGGGAAATGAATTAATGATGGAGATGGATTAGTTCCATAGATTTATAATTCGATAGTAGTACCTCATAGTTAAGCTCTTGATTTTCTCAAACATTTGAAGTTTCGCTTATAGACTCGGCGGCGTGACAAATATCGAACCCCTAAAAATCGATATCTTTATTATTTAGGCTTCGGACTTATTGTTTTACCTATAAGTCATTAATTGTAACTCGAATCAATTGTAACAATTGACTACTTATTGTAGATTGGTATCTCATATGTAAACCATTTATATAAATGTATACAATTGTTGGTGAGCCAATAAATTAATAAATAAAGCATGAAATCAATATCAAACAATTACAATTACTACATAAGAAAAAAACAATAAAATTATTATAAGTAGCTGAAACTAGAGTTACGTGAATTAAGCTGCTTTACGTCGATTGAGTCCCTTACGTACACTAGTAGCATGAAAGTAAATAAGCGGCAAAAGCTATTAAACGAACAATTTTGTTAAACTGAGTTCCGGGTAGTCAAGAATATTACCAACAAATGCCAACAAACACAAAATAACATATTTGTTCTAACAAAATACATTATGAAATATAAGCTTCACAATAGAGCAAATACGGACACAAAGTGATTTCATTATTGGTCTCGACATATTGAATCTGCCAGCCAATTCGAAATATTTCGTTATCTATGGTTACTTTTTTTACTCTTCGTAAATTTGGATGGTCTAACTAAAGACGATTGTAACGTGCACGGTATAAATTTTATTTACGTCGCATATTGTTAATAATAATGCATTTTAAAGCTGCGCAACGTTTGCCCGGAGTAGATCTACTAAGTTTCGCCCATTTATCGTATTGTTTAATAGTCATTTCTTACAAAATACACCATTATTCAATATGACAGTTCATAATATTTAAAAACATAATATATTTTAAGCGTTTAAATTATCTCTTTCGTTTTTATATAATTTTTAATGAACATTACGGAGACTAACCCTTTACCGCCTATGTACACACGGCTGCACATCAAGCTATAGATTTCCAGTATAAGCTGATCTCGCGTTGTTTAGGATTTCCATACAATGAGAGGTAAGCTTATATTGGAAATGTGTAGCTTGATATGTAGCCGTGTGTATAGACAGCAGTACATCAAGCTACCCCAATCTGTCAAATTTCCCCAATTGAAAGTAAACCTTATGCTTTTGTGATAAAGTTGAAAATCTATAATAAATATTTAACAGATTGGGGTACGATACGCTGGATGTGCTACGCTAAAAGTGCTTCTATTAACTGTGCAGTCGACAGCGCATCTAAAAGTATGTTACATTCTCTTTGAGTGCGTCAGTCAGCGTACAGTTGCATAACGAAAATTACTCTTACCTCTTACTTAATAAAGCTGCTATCTAATTCGAAATGTATCCACATCGACTGTACATCGTCCATCATACATTATACTGCCATCCGGCATAAAATTAAATATTCACACAAAATGCTATATATACGCAGAAATAAACCAAACGGAAGTTACATAAATCGATATACACTTAATTTATCTTGACAATGTATTCGATGGTTTCCGTTATCGTTGCGTAGAGTGTCGCTGTTGTAACTACAATATCGTTATTGCGTTTCTTTTGCAAACGTTTATTTGTTAAGTTTGTCGAATATTATGAAATATTTTTAAATATGAGAGAAATAAAATAACAGGGTTAAAGGTATTTAGTAAACCTCCTTAAATGGTTAATTTAGTGGTTAATTTTGAAAATAAAGAGTAGATATTATTGTACAAAAATGCTAACAGTACTCTAAAACAGTAGTTTTATCGCTCTTCTAGCCAAGCGGTGGGTGAACAAGAAAACTGAAGACAGGAAATGTGGTAGTGTATCTGTATTTGAAAACATATAGTACATCATTACAGACAATATATTTTAACATACCTATATAATTATAAAAAATATATTTAAATAGTAGTTTATGCAGGTAGTTATGTATATTCATAAGTTTATTTAGGTTAATGTTTTTAAGTTAAGTTAAATACTTGTATTATTATAATATATTAAAAACCCACTGTCATAATAATAAATATTTAAATATATATTAATAACAATGTAAGCATTAAAAAGTAAAAATGCGTGTTACTTTACCTTAGAGCTGAATAAATTATGTTATTTCGTTTTTTATTATCTCTTAATATCTCAGTCAATACCTACCACCGCGGCGATAAACACAAAGCCTCCCTTTTCACGAGGCGCTCCTTTATCCACGTGATTGATATTGTCTTACTTACGCACAAGTATTTTTGGTTTAAAAAATAATGTTTTAAGATATATATTTATTTTTACGCAATTGAGAAATGAGACGGATCGTTTTGACTGCCAACGGTGTCGACAGAAATAAAACCACCGGCTTGTACCAACATTTTCAAACATACAAATATGACTTAACCAACTTTAAATTTAGAGGAGGTTCTTATTTACTGTACGAAGATAGTAGCAACCATCCACTTAGGGGCAGACACAAACTGCTACTTAAGTTTTTATGGCTCACCTGATCTGTAATCTGTCAATATGTCCCAATACCTAATGAAACGTCCTTACGTTGAATCTGGAAAGCATGGTAGTTCACCAAGAGAAGCGGTCCATTTTTTGAGCTTCAGTTAAAATGTGGGGGACCCGTCGGTAACACAGATTTGCACAACCAAATCTGTGTTCTGACTCAATCGGCTTCTTGTTCATGATGCTACATCGTCAAGGGCAGTTGAAGTCGAGCAAACCTCTGCTGAGGTGTCAAACTACACTCAAAATGGTAGTAAATTATACTACAGAAATTTTCCCGAGTGAAATCCATAGTGACGCAATAATTAAAACCAGACTAAAATGTAAAAACAAGTGACAACTAGAACAAACACAATGGACATTAAAACTCTTCGAGTTCCATTTTCAAATGTCGTAATTAGTTTTCATATAATTCTAATGAAAATGTTCCAATAAAATATGGAATATATAGAAAGAGGTTTAGGTATACATATACCTAAACCTCTTTCTATTGGACATGGACATTTACGTGGACATATTTTACAATAGATACTTATATTTAAATAAATAAATACATACATTACATTTCAGATACTATATGTGGTGTTATAATTGAAATAGTGTTGGGAATTTCAGATTACAAATGTAAAAAAATATGGATAGTGTAAAAATTAAATATTCCAAGTTTTTCTATAATTAAGTAACACTATCTTTTGTATTGCAAGTACAATTCAACGGTATCGATGAAACCTGCAAACTGTGCCAGGTAGATAATGCAAAACAGCAACAAGATACAAGCATAATGCAACGTTGAGTAGGTACCTACTCCTGAAAATGCTGATACGGGTTTTATTGATTTCAGTGTTGGCAAGATTTCAATAGATTTTACCATTTCAATGAGTCTTGTAAATGTACTACCTACAAAGAAATGTAGTTTGTTACGTAAGAAACGAGTATTTTTACAAGACTTCAACGTCCACGTCCCATATTTCAATTCTGCGCAAGAGTAGTTACTCTTCTGCAGAATTGAAATATCTAGTTTGTCTAGAAGTAGTATACATCTGAGTTGGCTAAAATCATCTGTGTGTGTGTGGGGGGGAGGGAGCTAAAAAGTTTTGTTGATGATAATAAAAATAGAACCTTTTGAAAAATAATTCAACTTAGTATACAATTCAAAAGTATCCAGGGATCAATTACATTTTTAACTATTCAAAATACCTTTTAGTTTAATTCGTATGTTTAAGTTAACAACCTGTGCCTATATTTTATAGAAAATAAGAGAATTTGCATTTTTTCCTGATAGTGGCAATCTAGCCTACATTTCTTTAATGTTTTTATGTTAATGTCGTCAATTACTTAATGAGATTTCCTTAGCCCATGTCCTGTCTTGAAGCTATTCAATTTAACTCATGTCGAGCTCTAGGCATTGAATCCAGGTGGTTTGGCTGTCTATATAATGATCAAATTGAAATAAAAGTAAGAAGTTAATTTTGTCTCAACAGTAAATTACCCACTTCCGAAGTAAATTAGCCGCTTCCAAAGCAGTCCCTAATTAGAAAATCCACATTAATTTGTCAAAAAAGTGTCAGGAGTAGGCATCTGAAGTATCCAGATAATCTCATTCTGTTCATCTTCGGATCAGGCGCTAATCCCACCCGCAAACCCACTTTGTAAAAAGGTTAATTCGACGGAACAGCCGCATCTAAATACACGTAGTAACGCCCTTTTAAGATTAACGTTAACCTTCCCATTCATGGCGGTTTGACCTATTTGATTATCTACTGAATAATGTCCTTCCTTTTTTACTATGTCCCGACGTTTCGATCGGCTTGCACCGACCGTGGTTACGAACATGCCCACAGACTACCTAGGGATAGCAAAGACTGTTGTGACGGTGTTACTTCATTAAGGTAGTTTTCTTCCTCGTTGGTCTAGCGGTAGCGTGTTCAACCGCAGATAATGACGTCCTGGGTTCAAATCCCTGGTCGGGCTTAAAAGTAATTTTTGGGATTTTTCCGTTAAAATAAATTTCTCAGTGTCAGCCCGAAGCCTGGGAGGTGGAATTACACCCTCGTGCCTCGGAGAGCACGTAAAGCCATCGGTCCGGTCTGACCTCTTTCCGGTCGTGTGACTAGTCGTCCCATCGGATCATGAGAGTGATGGAATAGAAAGTGCCCCTGTGTTTGCGCACACACTTGTGCACTATAATACGTCCTGCGCAATTGGCTAGTATCCATTGAGATTGGTCGCCGTGGCCGAAATTCGGTCGGGAGGACATCTTCGTCTCCATCTTCCCTCATTTTATTACAAATCATTCCTGTTGCACACTGCCGTCACTTTATCCACATTTTTGTCTTAAGCGTGGCTTAAGACAACAAATTTATTACTGGGTGCTATAATGCCAATGACATAAATGCATAATGCTGATTGGGACTTTGGAGATATAGCAATTACACAACGTAACATGACAATGTTGAATTTATTCGCAGTCTTAGTATTTTTTAGAACTACTAATGAAATATTTTCTTTAATTAAAAACGAAATTTGGGAGGACGCAGAGGACCGGAAGACGCAGCGTGGGCAGGCCCCCTACAAGATGGACCGATGATCTTGTGCGGGTCGCTGGAAATCGCTGGATGCGGATAGCGCAAGACCGGCAATTGTGGAGATCTTTGGGGGAGGCCTTTGTCCAGCTGTGGACGTCTTTCGGCTGATATGATGAAAAATTAAATATTAAAAACTGTTACCTAAAGTATAATTGACAAAAACTGTTTCAAAAACAAAACAACAACTTCAAAAACAGATAAAATAATGTCATGTCAACCATTAAATTATAACATTTGAAGACAGTAACTATAAGGATGGGAAACAAATATACGTACCTAAGTTACATAACACCGAATTGAACTTTAGGTCGTTATGATATTTAAAACAGTTTTATTTTAATTTATTTAGTGACTGACTATTAGGACAAACCGAAAATTTTTAGAATTGCATATTTTCTACTGAACCGCTCTAGATTAACTGTTAAGTAATTTCCTTATGAATTCTTTAGTTATGTACCGATTTTAACGAAATTTATAAAGAACTACCACATGGTAGCCCATTCGAATAAAAAAAATAAAATCCAAATGGGCTTCCAACGCCGAAGAAATCAATGTACATACACGAAAAAATATACACGCATCGAATTAAGGATATTTGAAGACTGTTCAAAATACTACTTATTCTATTAGTGGATAACGTTCCCTGGATACAAGAGCAGCATTTCTACGCTGAATAGCAATCAATCATATTGGATACAAAGCATATATTTGGGTATAACGATTATTATTTACGGCATTATAGATATGGTACGAAACAAGCACGATGTTTTCTATTTTAATCGCCAAATATCATCAATTCATGTAGTAATTTCAATCATTTATCTTCTTGTATAGTTTTATTTATTTATTTATTTATACTTATTGCACAAAACTGTACAAAGGCGGACTTAATGCCAAAGGCATTCTCTCCCAGTCAACCTTAGGGTGATGCAGAGATAATATGGTAGGTGCACTATAGACCAAGTATAATAAAAATTACTAAAATACTTGAGAAGTACTATAAAATACAATCGTATAAATACAATAGTTACATAACTACACACTATACTATAAATACATAAATATATAGGTATATATATATATACATATAAATATGTAGACATTTCTCATCGCCCTGTCAATGCTCTTCAGGTAACAGAAAAGAACGTCAGAGCAGCAGTAATGTCTTTTAAGAATGGTTCCGCCGGGGGTCTGGACGCTCTTACTCCCCAACATTTAAAAGACCTCTTGTTTGGTGCCCCTGGTGATGCCGGTCGAGCCCTTCTTAAAGACATTACTGCACTTATAAATTTCATGCTTCAGGGAAAAGTACTTGCACAAATGTCACCTATCCTATACGGCGCCAATTTATGCGCTCTTAAAAAACGAGATGGCGGTATTAGACCTATAGCCGTGGGTTGCTTGTATAGGAGAATTGCTTCTAAGATCTGCTGCAAATATATCCGCACAAATCTCACAGAAAAATTTCAACCCATCCAGTTGGGATTTGGAAGTAAGGGAGGCTGTGAGGCAGCTGTGCATACTCTTCGTTCATTCATCACGCACAATGGTGGTGAGGTGATCTTAAAGGTGGGTGTTAAAAACGCTTTTAACTCTGTTGACAGAACCACTCTTTTGACTGAAATTCAAAATTTTATACCGGAAACCTACGACTATCTGTGGCAATGTTATGGTTTTGACTCTAAATTATTATATAGATCTCACCTTGTGAACTCTTGCTCTGGATGTCAACAGGGTGACCCACTCGGACCTGCCATTTTCAGTCTTGCCATTCACCCTATAATTTCGACACTAAATTCTAAATTAAACATGTGGTATTTAGATGACGGAACCTTAGGTGGCGATGCTTGTACTGTACTACATGACTTGGAAACTTTAATAGACAGATTTCACACGATAGGTTTAGATCTAAATTTTTCAAAATGCGAACTGTTTCTTTTAGATACTCTCACTGCCGATAAGAAACAAGATATAATTGATAAATTTTCTATTATGGCTCCAAATTTAAAGATCATAAACAAACAGTCGCTTCGCCTCTTAGGCGCACCGATTCTGGAAGACTCATTCCCAACTTTTATTGAAGAACAACGCAACAAATTTGAAGAAAATTCGGTACGTTTGACTAAAATTCATTCTCACATTGCTTTTCATATCATTCGGTTTTGCCTTTTTGTACCTAAATTTACATATGTTCTTCGTTGTTGCCCTCTTTGGAATCATGGTAGTCTTTTGACAATTTTAGACAACACTATCAAAAACATTTGGACCCAAATTCTAAATTGTTCACTTTCGGAAAATGCTTGGCTTCAGGCCTCTCTTCCGATACGTTTCGGAGGTCTAGGCATTCGCAAAATTTCAAGTGTTGCTCTGCCTGCATTTTTGTCTTCTGTCCATGCTATTAACGGTCTATTTCGCAAGATAATTTCCCCATCTGTCGTTAATACACCGTTGGTAGGCATGGATGGTGCCAGAGACGCGTGGTCAATGGCCTGTCCGAGTGAGGCGTGTCCAAAAACACTCAGTTCGCAGAGACAATGGGACGAGCCTCTATGTAAACTTGTTCAAAATTCCCTTTTAACCACCTGTCCTGGCACTAGAGATCGGGCTCGTCTCCTCGCCACTAGCGAACGGGAGTCAGGGTACTGGCTGCAGGCAATTCCTTCGACCAGTATAGGAACCCTTTTAGATAATACGGCTTTCTCAGTCGCTGTAGGTCTTCGTCTGGGCATCTCCAGGACAGAGCCCCATAATTGTCACTGCGGGGTTGAGGTAGACCGTTTAGGTCACCATGGGCTATCTTGCCGCCGCAGTGCAGGGAGGCTTTCACGCCACGCTGCCATTAATGACGTCATTCGTCGGGCGCTTGCCACCATTCACGTGCCGGCTCTTTTAGAGCCTAACGGTATCTCTCGTGACGATGGCAAGAGGCCCGATGGTATGACGTTGATCCCTTGGAGCCGTGGGAGACCTCTGGTATGGGACGCAACTTGTGTGGATACACTGGCTCCCTCCCACCTTCAAGTAAGTTCGCGTTCAGGCGGTGCTGTAGCGGAGGCTGCTGAGAACTCGAAACGGAGTAAATATGCTGCCATAGGTGATGGCTATATATTTATTCCGTTTGGGGTCGAAACAATGGGTCCCTGGGGCCCAGAAGCACGGTCCTTTGTCAAGGAGTTGTCCAAACGACTTATAGAGCACTCTGGTGATCAAAGAGCTGGCACGTACCTCGGCCAACGCATAAGCCTTGCGATCCAAAGAGGTAACGTCGCTAGCTTTTTGGGCACCTTACCGGCAGATGGTGACTTGAAAGCGGTTTTTTATCTATAAGTTATTCTTTTATTTGTAATTTAGTATTTTTATTTTAAGTTTATAATGATAGTTTTAGTTTGTACGTAGTTTTAATCTATTTCCAATATCTATGTTAGTATAGTTTTAATTTATTTATTACATTTATAGTTAGTTATTTTTTAGTGATTTCTCAAACAATTTGTATAAAGTTATGACAAATATATTAAATATATATACATTTATAAATATATTACATATATAATAATATATACACAAACTGTAATATTAAGATGATTCTGCCTTAATTTTTTTGTGAATGTAGTCACGAGTTTTGATTTTAAAAGTAACCCGCGTCTTAGCCATTCTGATTTCCGGAGGTAGCGCATTCCAGAGAAGAATAGCTTGTACAAAGAAGGAAGAATGTAAGAAGTTAGTCCGATGAGAAGGGCATTGTAAAAGTCTGTTATGAGTGGAACGGAGATTTTTGTTGTGGTTAGAAGATAGATACTGAAAATAGGGAGCTAAGTAGGATGGAGAAATCGGAGAGTCGAGAAGATAAAATAGTGTAGTGAGTGCTCTGAGGTTTCTTCGGTGCCGAATGGGCATCCAATTCAATTGAGAACGGTAAGATGACACATGGTCGTACTTACGAAGATTGAATACGAATCGAATGCAGTTATTCAGAAGACGGTCTAATTTATTGAGTTGATCTGCATTCAGGTCAAAGTAGCACACATCACCATAGTCGATTATAGGAAAAAGAATGGCCTGCACGAGCGTTACTTTTGTCTCGGATGGTAGGAAATTCTTTAATCTATACAGTGACCGCAAGATCCCAGTCACTCTTTGGCTGACGCTAACGATTTGGTTTTGCCAGCTTAAAGTAGCATCAACCAGCAGACCAAGGTCCTTTACATTCTGGCAGTATGGAATAACAGATTTGTTGTATAAGACTGGAGGTTGACTGTCAACATCCACTAAACTCATCATTCGGGAACTGCCCACGATGATAGCCTGACATTTGAGTGGATTGACAGTCAAGCCAAACCTGTTAGCCCACTCCCTAATTAAATCAAGATCCCTATTTATGGCGACGATCGCTTCTGCTAACTTATCGATGCTTGTCTGTGCGTAAAGTTGTAGATCATCGGCGTATAGATGATACGAACACTGAAGATTTTGAGTTAAGAGATTTATAAATACCGAAAATAAGAGGGGAGAAAGGATACCGCCTTGAGGAACGCCAGTATCTAATTTACACCAGTTTGATGAAACATCACCACTGCGAACAGACTGTTGGCGCCCTTGAAGATAGGAAGAAAACCACTCCAGAGATTCGTCAGACACCCTAAGGTAGGAAAGGATACATAAAAGGATATCGTGACTGACGGTATTAAAGGCGTTGGAGAAATCAACCAGCACCAGGACTGTGACCATAGTCCCCTCCATACCAGCCCTAATATCGCCAGTCACTTTTAGGAGAGCGGTGGTGGTGCTATGACCAGGCCTAAACCCGGATTGTAAGGGACTTATTAAGTTATTGGATAGGATAAAATGGGAAAGTTGTTTATGGACAGCGGACTCAAGTACCTTGGATAGGAAGGGAAGGATGGAGATAGGACGATAGTGGGTGAGAAGTGATGGGTTGGTGACTTTAGGAAGTGGACGGACATAGGCTTTACGCCATAAAGCGGGGAAAGATCCATGGCACAAGGAATAATTAATGATATGGGTTATTACGGGTAGAAGGTGGTCCAGGATTGGTACTAACATGCGTCGACTGATGTAGTCACAGCCAACTGCGTTAGATTTGACAGATAGGATAACCTTCTTAATGTCCTTCGAATCAACTGGAGAAAAACGAAAAGAATCTATATTGGAGCGCGTTAGACCATTTAAAAAGTATATAGTTTGGGTTTTTGTTTGATGATCCATAAAAGAACTTGTGGTGAAATGTAGATTAAGATCATCTAAACTTATTGTGCTGGGGAGGTCTAAATTTCGCGACTTGCCAATACCTAGAGTTCCCAAAAACTTCCAGATACCAGCAGGAGTAGAAGAAGATATATTATCGAGAATATGTCGGCGTTTAGCGTCACGTATCATCTTATTACACCGATTTCTAGCAACCTTAAACAAGCCCCATTGCTCATTAGATCGATCCTTTTTATACCTTCGAAAGGCACGGTCTCTGCGACGCATTGCCATTCGGATCCCTTGCGTCATCCAAGGCGCTGGTGGACGTTTCAGTCTAACATTTTTAATGGGTGCGTGGATATCATATAGCCTGGTGACAGCATCATTAAACAATCCGATCTTATCATTAATGTTATCAGCCTCCATCAGCTGCTTCCAGTCGATATTGGACGCATCCTTTGCCAAATTTTCAACATTAATCCGAGCAAAAGAACGCACACGCAGTACCTTGGGTTTGACTTTAGGTGGCTTAAGGATATAGGACATGAATATGAGGTCATGATGGGAGAAACCAGGAGCATCGTACTGTCCGTGGGAGGAAACCAAGGAAGGGTTAGAGGTGAGGATTACATCGAGCCAAGTATCATCACCGGACGCATTATGGTGAGTAGCTTGAAGCGGCAACACATGCAAGCTGCTTGACTCGATGATGTGAAGGAATTTGCGGGAACGAGGAGAATTTGGAGCTTGGAGATTGGTATTAAAGTCGCCCATGATGATGTAGTGTGCATACTGAGAACCCAACGATTCAAGAACCAGTTCGAAACCGGTGAAGTTATCAACAGAAGGGGGGCAATAAACAACGCCAATTATGGCCTTGGACCCCTTTACAGTAACCTCAATAAATAGGAATTCGGCGGAGGCTGAGTAGCTGGATGGAGAAGCCTCCATAATCTTGTAGGGAAGATCACTTCTAATATAAATGGCTACCCCGCCCCCCCCTTTACCTATCCGGTCATTCCGGACAAGTATGTACCCCGGAAGAGGGTAAGTGGTTGAGAGAAGATGAGGTTTGAGCCAACTCTCGGAAATCAGAATGGCATGGACATTGCAGTCAGTAAATGCTTCAAGCAAGTCGCTGTATTTACTGGGAATGCTTTGAGCGTTAATGTGACATACATTTAGCATATTACGACGAGCATCAAACTGTTGTCGTATAAATGCACCGAGTGTATCGCTTACAGAGCAAAAACTATCATTGGCCGATATTACAGAATCATTAGTAGAATGAAAAGATTCATCATCAGAGTTACTAATAGACATAATAATAATATAAAATATTACAAATAATTATTATATAATATAAATATCTAATAATATAATATTGAATAAATAAACTAACCTAGTGCAAAATTAAGAACAAAATTTTAACCTCTGCACTGCATAGTTCTAGATACATACATATTATTATTCCTTCAGAGCTGTCAATCCAGTATTTCTCTTTCTTAAACTGAATGATGTCACGTAAGGATCCGTTAACTAATTATGCTTTCCAGATAAGCAGCTTTATTAGTTTGTCAGTTGTTAACATACCTTATACACATAAATAAGCCATAATATAAAGAGATGTAATGACATTTAAATTATTCTAGTGGTGTAAAAGACATTATCGCCAACATTGTGTAATCTAATCTTATAACAGCTTAACGAAACACTGATAAGATTTGGTCTTTTCCCAGCCTGTAGCTGGATATCTACATTATTAACCAACTTTCCCTAACATTTCATATCAGTTCTATGACCTTTAGTTGCCGTAATTACAGAAGTCGGGAAATTAATGTTACATAATTTAACAGACGCTGAATCTCGCAATTTGAGTTAAGGCATTCAAGTTATTTGGGAAAGTTGGTCGGAGATGTTTCGTTCATTAAATGAGAAACTTCTATTATTAGGTTATATTCTGAGGAAAGTTTTTCGCTTTGGACACTTTTTTTCTCTTATTATTTTGGTGGCATTTTAACAAATCTGTATGTAACCTACGTTTGTATTATATCTACGGACATTGAAGATATTTTAATTTATCATACGGACGGGCCTGTTGGCGGGTTGGTAGATACGCTGCCTTTCACGCCGGAGGTCGTGGGTTCGATTCCCACCCGGGACAAATATTTGTGCGCATGAACATGTCTGTTTGTCCTGAGTCTGTGAGTAAAATATCTATTTAAGTATGTATTTACAAAAGAAAAATAGTATATGTATATCAGTTATCTGGTTTCCATAGTACAAGCTCTGCTTAGTTTGGGATCAGATGACCGTGTGTGAATAATGTCCCAGGATATTATTATTATATTATATTATCACACTAATATTACTCTTGCTGTTTGTTAAATTTTCACGCAAAAAAAAATACCGGACCGAATTTGGTGAAACTTTGTAGAAGTTAACATAGCTTATATATCCGAATAACACATAGGCTATAATCTATAAAATTCGGAATGTCGAATTTTTATTGATGTTGATGGATTTTGAAAGATGCCTAGCGTTATATTTTGATTTGCTTTTGTCTTTTAATTAAACGGGTTTTGTAAGCTTCTTTTTATGATACATTTAATAATGTGCATAATAAAAAAGAAAAACAAAAAATTAAAATTCGGCATATCGGAAGCTATGAGTCCTCTGCCTACAAGCTGTCCGTCTAAAGCCTCAGTGCAACCGCACAGTACAGTCCACATACACAAATTTTGTGATTTACCAGCGAACTCGTCTATTGCAAACTTTTGATTCGAAACTAAAATAAGTAGCTTTGACGGAATAAAATAACATATCCGCATATACAGACATAATCATAACCATATTTTTTTCTTTAACGTCTGTGAGTATAAAACAAAATTCCTTATAGAATGACACCCCATTGGCCAAAGTGTGATGCGTGGTTTAAACCATGAATAAAAATAGTCGCAATTTTATGAGAGGTTTTCAAATTACGGTGAAGCTAACTTCACCGTATTCTGATAAAATGTCTAAAACGCTCTACTATAAAGTTGACGAGCGTTCTGCTGTTCTCCCTCGCATACTGATGCCTCCATGCAAATTAGTGCTCATTAATAGTATCAAAACTTCCCCACTGATGTAAGAGCAATAAAATCTTTATGTTTTCCTCACAAAATGTTATATTCTGATTCAAATTCATTTAATGGCAATCCATCTTATGCAAGCAAGGTTATTCAATTCAATGTTTCAATGTCAACTGAGGACTGATATTCGGGGCAGTATAGATATTAAGGATAGTAAATATTGATAAAATATACCTGGATTACACAAATTAAGCTAAAGCACAAAGCTAAGCTACCCCAACCTGTCAAATTTCCCCAATTGAAAGTGAACCTTATGCTTATGTGATAAAGTTAAAAATCTATAAAAGAAATTTGATAGATTGGGGTAGCTGGCTGTGCTGGCGTCTGTTTATAATAATAATAATATCTGGGGACAAACATATATATATATATATATACATATATGTTTATATTATTATAATAAATGTCATAAAAAGGTACTTACAGATTATCCTTCCTCATTTGGACTACTGGAGAAAAAAAGGGCTATGCCCAACGTCTCTCTCTTAATTGCTTATTAAATTAGAAGTACAAAATATTTCATATCATTTACACAAAATATAATTTTTATGTAGCAAGATACCGTTGGATTACACAAATTAAGACAGAATAATCCAAGTTTAATATTACGTAAAACTAAAGTATTATATGAAATATTAGAAACGTGACAATGTATGCCTATCTTGATATAGATAGATTGGTTAGAAATAAATGTATAAGTTTTGTATTATAAATGTATAAGTTTTAATTATTTTGCGATGTACACCAACATTTTCGAGCGTAGTAGTTTGAGTAGCTATAAACGAAGATGTGATTTCTCTCCGCTTTGTGCGAAAATTCGCGCGGTTTGTGTTATTAAGGAGCTGACAATATGCAAATTGTTTTTATTATTCGCATTATTTTTGCAACTGCTATACTGGTCTACTCTTTACGTTTACTTTGTGAATTTTTCACTAACGCAAAGTATTATTTGGCGTATTGGGAATAATAAATGAAGTCGGTTTTTAAATACGGGAAGCCGAAGCTTATTCGAAAAATACAGATTTTATTTATTGATCTCATAACATGATAAAAATACTTTCCGTTGCTTAAAAATAAAAGGTATGGTTAAAACAAAGGAATCTCGAAAAATAACCACCCAATTGAAATTTTTGTATTGTATACAAGGTGTAAATTTAAGGAACCTAATATACTCATGAAACAGGAAAAATTATAGAAAACCAGTTTGGTATCAAAATATATTTGTGACTGCCCGTACAAAATATTCGACATTTTTGTATTGGAGGTTAATCATTTTTGTTTATATATTTTTCATGTTGATGTTTCACACATTATTCTGTGTTATAGGCCAGTAAAGCTCATTCTAAAGTTACGTTCATTATTTTGTTAGATACACCTTATATCGAGCATTTTAAAATTTCAGTATAATTTTTCTGCATTAGTTTTGAATCGTTTTAACTCAGATTTATTGTCGTCTATTCACTCCTATTAAGCCATAGCTGTAAATTTATAGGCTAGATTGGAAACACTGAAAAGGGCCTTGTCAGCCCCTTAAACATGATCCTGAACGGTTTTAATTACGAGTGCACCAATGGACTCAAACAATTACGACAAAATGTACGGAAATAATTAACCAGTCGTAAAAGGACGATATATCTATTACAAAAACGGATTTCCGTCACAGCTTCTGGTGCATACATCGCAACATAAAGATTAAGATTTCGCAAAGAGCATTAACGTCGTAGAGTAGAAATATACTTCCATGTTTAAACAACAGTAGAAAGCAAAAGGTAAAAGTGATGTGACGTAGTTTTGCGCAGTTCATGAGGCGACCCAGTTAGTATGGCCCACTGACATTTGGAGTGCGAGTCATGTAACCACCTCGGAACGTCAAACGAGACCAACCTTCTGTGATCTTATCATTTGATAGACATATTTAATTTATGTTACTGCCATGACCATTTAGGTCAACTATTTTAAGACTTACTTACGAGACCTATTCAGACTAAAAGCTTTTCCGTGTTCATTATTGGCCGTGGAAATCCACTAAACACTGACACGACCTTAGTATAAATTATAAACATTTTCTCCACTTCTACCCATCACCATAAAATTTGTTACGCACAACTTCTCAGGGTGAAATAAATGATGGGAATATTAGTGCATTCAGAGGTCGTAAGTCTGTGCTTTCACTTTTACCTGTTCGTGTATTTTTTATCGCACTTTCCGTGACCATGTGGAATTGCGTCTTCATAGGCCAAGAATTGTAATTTTAATGACATAAAATTCATAACTTAAAGATACAAAACTTGTTTGTACATTTCTCATCATCATCACCATATCAGCTGAAAGACGTCCACGGCTGGACATAGGCTTCCCCAGAAATACTCTACAATTGACAACATTTCAAAACTGACACCACCATAAAACTAAAATACCATTTCTTTATTTTTGTATCCTGTGTTCAAATATATATTTTTTTATTTCTTCATTTCTGAGGAAAAAATTAAAAACAAAAAAAGGTGTGATGACGTCACTTATACGGCGGACGAGGTAGTTTCCTTTGCCTAAACATTCCAATGTTATAAACGAAAACATTAATGTTAAACAAGACATCTCAAATTGTCAATTGTCACTCACGATTTTAAATAGTAGGTTTAAATACTCTTTGGTTTTAAATTTCGAAACTTTCATGGCGACTTAATGAAACATAATAAGGATAATAACACTGGAAACGAATTTAATATTGACGATTTTAATTTAATTTGAAATTGAAAACATTAAACAAACGTAAACAAGTTTAGGCGCCAACGAGTTTGACAAGACAGTGATTTTTTTTTGACGGATTACATTAAAGCCAAGGTCGATGGCTATTCCACCGTATGTATGACGTTATTTGCCGCTTACGTCTTTTTATAATACATCGAATTTCAAAGTTGAAAAATATGGGTGCCCTAGTTTTGGATTTACTTTTAAATAACGCAATAATACATGCCAGTTAAAAATATTAAGTGTTGTCAATTGCCGGTCATGCGCTATCCGCATGCAGCGGTTTCCAGCGACCGTTAAAAGATCATCGGTCCATCTTGTAGGGGAGCTGTCCACACTGCGTATTGCATGTTTATGTTATAGATTATCCTTCCTCATTTGGGCTGCTCCTGGAGCACAAAAGGGGTATGCCCAACGTGTCTCTCTTAATTGCCTATTTACAAGTAAAAAATATTTCATATAATTTTCACAAAATATAATTTTTATGTAGCAAAATATTATTGACAAAGCTTAGGTATATTTTGCAACTTTTCTGAAATAGATCAATATTTTCTCTGTTCTGAATCATCTGTTACGTAACCACGTATCTGTTTATGTAGCATGTGGTCGTGTACCACACAGGTAGCCTATGGGATGAACAAGGAAAATCTCTACAATAATTACGCAGGAGTAACTTAATACATTCAACCCAACGTCTGTTGAACTTTTGGATCCCGTCAATATAATGAGATTTTCTTTACCTTTTAAAATAGGATTTAATTTCGTGCATGATCTCTGAACGAAATCGCAATCAAATTTTCTATATAAATATGGCAGGGGATGAATGGAATTTTGTCATGACAAAAGAGTGAGTTCACACACTCGTTTCTCGGCCGGGTATTGTCACGATACAAAAGGAATTCCATTCCAATCTAGTGCTGCTATTTAATTATTTAAAACTTTGTTTATATATTTTATAAATAGAAGGTACATAATTGTTATTATTTTACCCTGGTTTTTCCTGTGGGTAGCGTGTATTTAATGGATTATAAAAGACATTATGGTGATTGTCATGGTCTCCAAATTCTATATTTCTTCACAAATATGAGGAAATAATATAAATTAATAGTTAAAGATACACGGTTTACCCTTCTTATTATTAATTTAATTTAATAGTCTTCATATTTAAGGCGTACCTACTGAGGCTGTTACATTTTATGTTCTTGTAATAAATAAGTGACAACAACATCTATGTATGTTTTTCACGTCAAATGGATGAAATTAAGTATTCTGCAACCATTTGTTTTCTTTTGATAACATAATGGCAAAATTTGCTATCTACGTATATGTGTACTTCACTGCACTGTATTGTAATTGTCCATTTTCAATTGTGAGTTGTTTGATTTGACTTCGCTATTCGCAAAATATAATCGTCCGGCAGGTCAACCCGCTGACCATTCAATTTATGATTTCCCATTTTACTCTAAAATTATATTTGGAGTTCGAAAGGTGTTATCAATAAGATATGATCTTTTCAAAGTAACTGGAAACGTATAAGTCGGCCAGTATGTATCGTTCGTAGCTTAACGCAAAATGCCTACCCCGGATTGGTAGAGAGCGCCAGTTCAAGACCCGCCGGACGATTAATGATTTCCCATTTTTGAGATTCGTCGATCGTTCTAATTTAATTTAGATATAAGAAGTAGCAAGGGAATTTAGAAAATTTATGCTACTTGGTTCTAGCCTGAATCTTCTATTTTTATATGTACTGTGGAATCCACAGACAATCTCATTGGCCAAGTGCTGTATGGTGTGCAATCTTATTTTTCACCTCCGCTTTATTTTTCGTGATAAATGACATCACATTTATCATGAAAAATAAATCGAATAATAGTAATAGTAATAATAAAATAACATATCCATTCTCTATAGGACTGAGCGATCCTGTCGAACCTGCCGTGGCTAAATAGTTGAATTAATCGAAGGAAGGAGTCTCATCCAAACTCAACACTGATAGCGTTCCAGCAAAGTCTAAGATAGTTAGAACAGGTGTCAGTATATATGAATCATCCAAGGCGTAACGATTCTCACAGGTGAGTTCGCCGAGGCAGGAAGGGTAACTTAACCAACCGAACCCAGAATTTATTTTTAAATTAAGACTGTTGGGTGCTGGAATGGAACCCACGACATCTGAACGCGAAGCCCTGTTCGGGCCTAAACCACTGGGACCAAAGTGAAGTAATATTATTATAGAGAACGACAATCTTTATGGTTGTCGATCTCCGTAATACTAATAGGTCTTTACCTATGAAATTGCCGTTTTGTATGAAAAAATTTGAACGAATTTTTTTCATGAATTTTTTTATTTGTATTAATCGAAGTAATCACCCATGCAATCAATGCATCTTTGCCATCGCAGTGGCAGTTTATTGATGCCCTTCTTAAAGAAATCAGCTGGACGGGAGGCAACAAATTCTTCAAAGGCATTTTGTACTGCCTCTCGGGTATTGAATTTTTTTCCCGCCAAGAAGTTATCCAAATTCTGGAAAAAGTAGTAGTCTGTAGGCGCAAGGTCTGGTGAGTAGGGCGGATGACGGAGAGCTTCCAACCCCAGTTCTTGCAACTTGGAGACCGTCTGCTGTGCAGTATGAGGTCGCGCGTTGTCGTGCAGGAGCAGCGGAGACGAGCGATTGACCAATGCTGGTTGGAGATGCGCCAGCTTCTCCATCATTGTGCTCAGTTCTTCACAGTACACATCTGCAGTAATGCTCACCCCGTTTGGTAAGAAGCTGTGATGAATCACACCGGCGCTAGACCACCAAACAGTGACCATCACTTTTCTAGGGGTAAGTTTTCGTTTAGGGCATTGTTTAGGTGCTGAACCAGGATCCAACCAACTTGCTGAGCGCTTGCGGTTATCAAACAGAATCCATTTTTCATCGCAGGTAACAATGCGGTTCAAAATTCCTTCATTTGTGTGTCTGTTGAGCAGTGCAAGGCACGTCTCGACGCGTACTTCGCGCTGGCGATCATTGAGTTCGTGGGGCACCCATTTGTCAAGCTTTTTTACCTTGCCAATTTGACGCAAATGGACCAATATTGTTTTGACGCTAACGTCGAAAGCTGCTGCTAATTCAGCCGTAGATTGTGTATCATCAGCTTCCACAACCGCCTTTAATTCGTCATTGTCGACCAAAGTCTTCGGACGACCGCGAGGTTCATTTTTCAGGTCGAAATTTCCAGAACGGAAGCGAGCAAACCAATAACAGGTGGTGCGTTGGTTTGTAGTGTTAGCTCCGTAAACGTCGTTGATGTTGCGTGCCGCTTGTGCCGCGTTGCTGCCACGACGGTACTCATATTCCATAATTACTCGAATTTTTAACGTATCCATGATGACGAAAAAGATTGAAATGCGATGAAAATGTAACACTAATCAATAAAGAAATGACTACTTTTGGAAAAAACAATCCATGTTTTTAAAATAAAATTAATTTGAAATTAGAATTCTTAGCCAAACAAAAATTATTTTGATTTGAAATGGCCAGTACTGCAGAACGGCAATTTCATAGGTAAAGACCTAATATTACTTAACTTTTCACATTTATTGATGTTATGATACGTTGCAAATTCGTATGCAATTACGGCTTAAATTTGAGTACAGATTGGTGCCGTTCTTGTAAGTTCTTGTAAGTGGACAAGAGAAAAGTAATTAAAGTAAATTCTACATTAAATATTTATGGAAATAGGTTTATATCCGTGCTTGACGATTTTCAATTTGTTTAATTAATATTATAACCTGTCGCCACATCACCACGTTAATAATGTATGTACGACACATAATTAATGAACAATCGTTAATAATATTGTATATATTCAATGCTTACTTATTTATTAATAATTAACAATGAGTTAAATTTATGGCTGGTACTTAACTGGATTTCAAATAATATTTCAGAAACTATCTTAAAATATTTTTTTTTCATTTATAACTATAATTTATGCAATTTCAATATGTTCTTAATAATATGCAATTCTAAATTGTTGTTAAATATGGTTTGACATACTATGAACCATATTTAGTTGTTTTTTTTCATAGTCATATCTACCAAAGACATGAAATAAAACACTCAACTAGATTATTTCAAGTGGAGTATACGGACTGCTAAAAGATATATCATATTATAATGTACAACTGAGTGTTTAAACATAAATGTAATGCCTATTCCATCGATGGTGCAATCCGATGGGAAGGGCAAGCTGATTTGACCAGAGACCGGCAGAAGCAAAACCAATCGCATTACGTGGTATCCAAAGCAGGGGTTACTTTGAGTTATTAATAACAGTATTGATCGGGCCAGGGAATAAAACATTAGAATTGATTATTTGCGGTTAAAACGCGGAAACCAAAAATGTACGATTCTATTTCGTATTTTTGTAATTATTTATGTTTTGCCGCGTTGTTCAGCTTTAAAGCTAAGTGCTGGGAAAAGTTATAGAAGAAGAAGGTAGCTTAGTCTTAAATGTGAACCTATACATACCTATGTAGCTATGGAGCCTCGTTGGTCAATCGATAGCCTCTAGTCTGCAGATAATGACGTCCTGCGTTAAATACATATAATTTTAAACCGGAAGAATTTCGTTTATCACTGTGACATATAGGGTTAAGAATACAACATAACAGCTTCTTAAGTATAAATATATTACGTGAAACTGCATACTTCCGAACGAAATTCTCAACGAATATATTAAATTATCTCAGATAGTATCAACAGGGCTGATGTGGCACTAAGGGTTTTGTTTCGTTACTGATATGTTGTAATAATTTGTGTTAACTTCTAAAGAGGTTTCAGCTTCAATAATCACCAGGTTGTAAGCTCGTTCATCAGGGAAAAATATATTCATGGTGGCTCTCTAATTCTAATAAACAAGTTGTTAAAGTTTAAAGAAAGAAGTGATGTTGTGAGCCTCTCTGTTGAGCGAGTTGTAGAGATTTCATGTGTTGAGTTGGAGCAATTTATTAATATAATATAAAAATATGACGATTCCACATAAATGTAAAATTTTTACGGAATAAAGTACCTTTGACTTTGACTTTGACAAATCCCTGGCCTGGCCAAAGAGTAACTTTTAGGATTTTATATTAAGTTAAATTTCTTGTGAGAGATTTAACTTAACAAAAAAGACAAAATGTCTTTTTTGTTAAGTTAAATCTCTCAATATTAACCCGAAATATGAGAGTTGGCGGTGTTCACACCCCGCGACTTGGAGAAGACCCGAAGCCGTCGCACTATGGAATATCGTAGAACAGGTCGCGGGTTCGATTCCCACCCAGGACAGATATTTGTGTGCATGAATACTTAGTTTGGGATCAGATGGCCGTGTGTAAATAATGTCCCAGGATATTATTATTCTATAAGGTACTTCCTCCGCCAGGCTGCAGCTCTTAGAGCAGAAACTCTATGTTCTTCCTCTGCAAAATAATTTGTAGATTTTGCGTTATTTCAAAAACACGTTGGTACAAATTTGCAGTGAATTATCTTATGCTATGTCAGCCAGCTGTTTGTAACGAGTGAGAGACACGCGATGGCCCTGCACTTGACCTCACAGCCACCTACTTATGCTAATTACCTTTAGAAGGCGCGACTAAAGCAACGCCTACCTGACACTGATATTGGGCTCTATTTATAACGCTGTTCATGATTACTGTTTTAAGAACCCGTTAAACTAATTGATCTCAATTTCTTTCTTTTCTCTTCTTCTTTCTTAACTCTTCTTTCTTTATAGATTCTAAGGTGATTTAGTAGTATTTATAAATTTTATTTATTTATTTAGGTTAGCAAACAATTGTTGACACAATACATTTTATACTTGCTTATTACAGTACGTAATAGTAGTAGTAATTACTTACAGGCTAATACAACATGCACCACTTAAATTGCATGTTATAAAATAAATGCTTGAATTCTGGCACTCTCTCTCTCTACTCTTACTAACGTATATTCTCAAATAATCTACGCCATTCTTGTATGTGAATCTTGGTTAAACCTTATTTTAGGCGTAAGTCTATCTGGTGTTTTTCTTTTTGCCAGCGTAACTAGAATAACTGCTCAGTTCACTCTGCTGCGTTCGACCAATTTAATCACAGAAAAAAGAATCTAAGTCTGAGCGCAGCAATATATCTCCGTAATTTTTTTGTTTTATATGATAGCAAGCGGGCACCTGAGTAGGAAATGATCACCGCCGCGTATGTACACTCGTAACCACAGAGGAGTCGCTAGTGCATTGCCAACCTTTTAGGTATAGACTCGTTTCTTGAAGGTTACCATGACATACCGTTAGTCACATTTATTTTACTACAATTGATAAGTCACCACAGCCTCCAAAATCATGTCCTGGTGAGGTGCTAATTTCCTTTGAGTTTGAATACCGAATAAGCTCTTTGATATGCCACACAAAGGTTTGACTAGGTGTTTAAATTATATGATTAATCCATTTTATGTGTACATTTAGGTTGTTATTTTTTTATTATTTACAAGCTATGCCCCACGGTTTCACCTCCGTTAAAGTAGTTTTGGCGTAAAAGAGTAACAAACATACATCCATACTCACAATTTTTTGCTTTTATAATATTAGTAGGATGTGTACACACGGCCACACATCAATTTACACAATTCCAGTATAAGCTGATCTCACGTTGTATAGGTGTGACTGTATGTAATGAGTAACTTGATATGTAGCCGTGAGTGCCTCTAGCGGTTTTGGCAGTGCTCGCCGGAATAGTTCACAGATGGTAGATTTTTTCATACTTACTTGACACTTATCGTCATATTTTGGACAATTCACACAATATCTTTATAAATTGTAGCCTACGTGATATTCTGATGTATAAACTATATTATAGTAAAGTTACATTAAAATCCATTCGGTTGTTTTAACGTGAAAGAGTAAAAAACATCCATTATTCCACACTTATACACTTTCGCGTTTATAATACTAGTAGGATATATTTAAATGAACAGTTTGAACTTAGAAGAGCTTTAAATACTAACTTTATTACTATTATTGCTTAGAGAGATACACTCGCCTAGTCGTTACGTGATTTGAAGACGAATCATAAAGGTAGCTAAAACAATTATTCAAATAACAATATAAAAACGTTGTGCTATACATGTACTTTACTAATCACGTATATATTATTTTTATCTTATTAAAGTAGGCAGATATTTTGAGCTCTGCGGCAACCTGAACAATTTACTTTTATGTAGTCTCAAGTAAAATTGTAATTGCAAAACCATTCAACTAATGATATTTTTTTACAGTAGCCAATTTACAAGAAAAATATAAAATGTAATAAACATTTAGTTATTATCTTTGTACAATAAACACTGAACGGTGCTGATTACAAAGGAATCCTAAATTACTTGTCTTATACAAAAGCTGAAAGCGCTCAGAAACATATTCAATAGGGACAAAAGATTTTCCAAACGAGCCCAATCAGGGAATGTATAAAAAGCACGACTTCACGTACAAAGAGACGTTTAATCTGTCAAATTTCCCCGATTGAAAGTGAACCTTATGCTTTTGTGATAAAGTTGAAAATCTAAAAAACAAATCTGACATATTGGGTTAGCTGGATGTCCTGGCGTCTGTACAGTCGACGCCACGGCCACGTGACGCCACTATAAACTTGATACCATCTTTATTACGTTGGCCGTAAGGGTAGATTTCGAAATGTATGTGTACCTTCTGCGTGTGTACGCGCATTTTTTCACATATCGCACTACACTTTTCTTTATGTCTGAAGGGGAACAGTCATTAATTTTCTTTTTGTTACTATTGTCTTGAATCTAATATGAACAAAAAAACACTTGATTTTTTTTTATTTATATTAATTAACTTCATTTACTTCGTTGCAAGTAGTCACAACTTGAATAGTGAAAGTTATACCTATAGTTCTTTAAATATAGGAACTGATAAAGTGTATTTTGTATTCGAATGTAGGCAGTAATTGTTTTGATACTTTGGTCGCTTCTACTGGTCTTATAAGAAGGCTCATCTAAAGAGAAGTAAATAGGGCCACGCTTCCCTGCGTGATTTAATCCTAATGTGTCAAGCAGTGGATGTCTTCTTCTTCTTTTTTATAAATGACAATTAGTGCCGATGTCAACAATTCTGCCAATGTCAGATTTTGAAATGGGAAAACGTTTAATGTACAGTCGACACCAAGTGGATGTCTTTCAGCTCTGACGTATTCAAAGCTTCACTAAATAGTGGCATTTGTCTTTTGTCTTTGATATCTACAAGGAATGAATTACAATTTGCTTGTGACTGAGTACATGGCTTACTTAAATATTCGTGCGATTAAAATATAATGTACAAAATTGTTAATATTTCTTTTGTAGATACTTATCCAGAATCCAGCAGTGTTATTTTCGTATAGCAGATTTTTATACTTTTGAATATTATTGAAGTTATACTTCTTTTGGCGCGATGGAGAAAAATGATGAGAGTGAATTTTGACGATGCGCGCGCACACTGACACCAAAAAATTTAACAGCATGAAGTTAGTTCTAGGTGGTATGAAAATTGATAACTATGTTCAAGTTGTATATTAAGAAGTATAACTTCTAACGCGTGTACATAAGTACACACAAATTTTTTTGCAGCATCAATCTACGCCTCTACTTAGAACAAAGACCCAATGACTAACACTTTTGCTCGCCACAGAATTTAAGAAAAGCTTTCTATAAAATGATGTAAGAAAGGTTAGCATGACATTGACGGATTCTTGACCTGTCATGTTTCCTTTCTTGTTCGGGTTTAGGGGCGAAATGTGTGAAAAATGTGGATAACGCCACTGTAAGATGGATTTATTACCAGCTTTCTATAATAAATGTAATAAGGATCAAAGGCTCTTTGTTAAATTTCCTAAGTGCTATTTAAGGTAATTATTAAAATTATTATATAAACTAAGGATTGACATCAACTGGAGTGGCATGAAATTAGAACCAATTTCACTCCCATAACCCATCTGCCATCATGTCAACGAAACGCACACGCCATTGTTTTTAGGGTTCTGTAAAGGGTAAAACGGGACTCTATTCCTAAGACTTCGCTGTCTGTCTGTCCGTCTGTACCAGCTGTATCTCATGAACCGTGATAGTATGACTGTTAAAATTTTCACAAATGTTGTATTTCTAATTCCGCTATAACGACGAATAAAAAACAAAATAAAATAAATAAATAAAAATAAATTAAATACCAAAAACGTGAATATTTGCTCGTTTTTAAAGATAATGGTACGGAACCCTTCGTGCGCGAGTCCGACTCGCACTTGGCTGCTTTTTTAGATTTCATCCAAGCGCTATCTTTAAAAACAATAATAGTAATAATATATGTTTTAAGACTTGGCTAGTACTGTAAGTGAATCCTTGTGTCGTGGGGTACTTTACAAACATATAATTGATGGACAGAACAACTAATTATGGGTCACACAAATATTTGTCATGTGCAAGAATCGAACACGGGGCACGAAGTGGATAAAGATCTCAACCGCTGCCCACACCTGAAATCTTTATCCATGTGCCGCTTAACATAACATTGGTAAACGCATCGATGATCGCTTTGGTGTACGAATCTACAGTATAGATTTTGGTTAGTGCAGTAACTTACAAGATTCAATCCATTGTAAAGAAGGGAACACTTTACATAATAATATTATAATAGATACAAGCATAACGTGGTGTTACATACCACCCGTCTCGACAAAATAAGTAACTCTATTATGGGGAAATGTATAAGATTCTGTAACAAACTTCCCAGTGAACAAGTTTAAAAGAACTATAAAACCAAATTGTGTAGGAGGGCTTATTGCAAAACTTCTGGTTATTTAGGTAACAAAACAGCTTGGGATTGAGTCGCTCTAAATTAACACATTTAATTACAATGTAATTTGATTAAGAAATAAATATTTTAAATAAGGATCCCTACTTGATTTTTCTGGCAGTGTTAGTCAATGTGGTAAAAACAAATTGACGATTCCACACAAATGTAATATTTTAACGGAATAAATGAATTTTAAAAATGAATTTCTTTTTAATACAACGGAAATTAAACCTTGTGTTGCAGGTTACTTTACAAACATATGATTGGCGAACACAAAGTGCATCCAGACTCATAAAAACTATTTAAGGGTCACACAAATAGTTGTCTTGTGCGGGAATCGAACCCGTGACACTAAGAGGCGATGCGACTGTATAAACCAGTGCGTCACACGTGCAGTAAAAAAATTAAAATAACCTGGGTATAAATAATCTATATATATAAAAATCAATGCCACTTTTCGTTGTAATGTTATAACTCAACAACGCCTTTACCGATTTGGCTAATTTAGGTCTTGAATTATTCGTGGAAGTCCAGGGAAGGTTTGCACGTAGAGAAAATTTAAAAAAAGTCTTGAAAACGTGTAAAATCAACATCTTTCTATACTCCCACATACAAACAATTTGTACTAATACTTAAAAGCGTAGCGAAGCACGTACCGGGCCGCTAGTAATATATATATAATGTCCATAAAGTCCAGGCCTATTACGTAATATGATAGGATAAGTTTAATTACGAAGAAATTTTACTGGAAGAAGTTTGATACAACATCATACGTTAAGAAGGCAATCCAAATTTACATAATCAAAGTAGGCAAACGTTCGGTATAAAAATCGATGTAATGTGGAACATTGTTAATAAAAAGATCATCTGAACCGTTATTCATAATGATAGTAATATTGAGAAGCGAGGTAAGCTTTGTAAAGTGTCACACAATGAATATTGACGATCTTGTTGCTTATAAGAAAATCTCTGGAAACATCGTTACAAATTTGCTAGACGTTCTTACTTTATATAAATAGGTATTTTTCTACACGACCGATGGGAAAAATGGAGGTGCTCTATGCTCGATGGGAAACCAGATACACTTAAAAATATGAACTGGATATACTTCAATAGTATTAATTACGAGGTTCTTGAAACTTGACGAATGTTTGAGCCTTTTCATATCTTGTGATTTTGCATTTAAGTAAAATCACAAGATATGAAAAGACTCAAACATTCGTCAAGTTTGAAGAAAGTACGTAAAGTAGTAACTATTACTATTTAAGTAAAAATTTGATTAGCTTTACAACATTATTTTATTTAAATGATAACTAAAACTCGCTGCACATTTAACGTAATTTGACCTGTGCTGGAAGTTCCGTGGTAAGGAATAAAGGACATACTACTCTGTCAAGAAAGTACCGGGAAAAGATCAATAATATACTAAATGTTTGTTATTCATCCAAATTTATTTTATCACCTTCAAAGTATGCTACTTCAGAAACGATACACTTACGCCAACGAATAATACATTCATCAAAACACTGCTTTCGGAATTGCGTTCAGTTCTCGCCGCGAATTCTCCTTTATGTCTTCTACCGATTGAAAACGGGTACCACGAAGTGGTGATTTGAGTTTAGGAAAAAGAAAGAAATCAGCTGGAGCCATATCTCGTGAATATGGTGGTGGCTGGATGGTATTTGTTGAGTGTTTGGTCAAAAATTCGTTCACAATGATGGCCTTGTGCGAAGGCACATTATCGTGGTGCAAAATCCAAGGATTTTCTTTCCACAAATCTCGCCTTTTTCGTCGAATTTGCTCTCTTATACGCCACATAACGCTCAAATAATATTCTTTATTTACCGTTCGACCTTCCGGTAAGAATTCAGAGTGCACAACACCGCGATAGTAAAAGAAAACAGTCAACATGACTTTGACTTTTGATCGACTTTGGCGTGGTTTTTTCGGTTTCGGTTCAGTTGGAAGGCGCCACTCCGAAGCTTGTTGACTAGTTTGCATGTCAAACTCGTAAACCCACGTCTCGTCACCAGTAACAATGCGTTTCATGAATGTTGGGTCGGAATTGACTCGTTCTACCATGTCCTCAGCGACTTTCATGCGATTGAATTTTTGGAGAAAATTCAGATCTTTTGGGACTAGCCGAGCGGCAACATGTTAAAATGGTACGAATCGACTCGTGAGATACAGAAAGTTCGGTGGCTATCTGTCTCAGAGTAGAATGAGGATTTTCAGTCACTATTTCCTTCACTTTTACGATGTTACCTTCAGTTGCAGACGTTGATGGCCTACCAGAGCGAGGCAAATCTTTCATCACATCTCGACCGCTTTTGAACGCTTTGAACCACTCATAAGCACGAGTTTTTGATAAAGTCGATTCACCGTAAGCCTTCTGTAATATTTTCAGTGACTCAGTACACGAAATTCTATTAGCGATGCAAAATTTAAGACAAACTCTTTGTTCGATATTTTTGTCCATTATGAAATTCGCAATACACACTATATATGATATTACTAAAACCAGCACTGTATTTCATATAAATATCAGATGCAAATCAAACTCCGCGCCAAAATGGAAAACAGTTGTGCCAATCTAACATCAACAAAAAAAAAACAAAAATTTGAATTTGGAACTATAAACAAATCCTCCATTCCCGATACTTTTTTGACTGAATGTATACCCCCTACATTGAACTTGACGCATAACGACCTACCTTGAGTCAAGTGCTAGGGATATAACTTAATAATTATATTAATTTTGAGGGACCTGTTGGCGTGGTTGGCAAATGCTTACTTTTCACGCCGGAGGTCGTGGGTTCGATTCCCGCCCAAGACAGATATTTGTGTGCATGAACATGTATTGTCCTGAGTCTGGGCACAGTCTGGGTGTAAATCTATATAACTATGTATTTACAGAAGAAAAGTAGTATATGTAGTATATCATTTATCTAGTTCCCATAGTGCAAGCTCTGGTTAGTTTTCGATCTGATGGCCGTGTGTAAATCATGTCCCAGGATATTCTTATTATATAAATTTCACGTGTTGACTGTCACTTTGACATCCATAGCATCAGACATCTTAAAATAAAATTTTTACTATTGATGAGAAATTTTACTATTTTACCAAGACAGGTATGTACGCGTGTCATTGGTCTAGTGTAGGTACTAGTTTGCCCATACAAGCAAGTGCACGAAAAGTACGGTTTAGAGAAGAGATGATAGAGCTATGAGGTCCCTAAATATGTTATTTGAGATACTTATGTTTTTAATAACATATTTGACATACTTATGTATTAAAGGTAATGGCCCATTTAGTATGAAAAATATACCTACGGCGTACAGAAATGAAATATGGGAGGAATCAAAGACAAATGATTATACTTTTCAATGGTAAGTGGTGCATTACTGTGGCCGATGGGGATCATGAAATAAAATATAAATAAATAAATAAAATAAATAAAATAAATAAAAAAGGTTTTTATTCACGTAGACTTTAAAAAAGCGCTTGTAAATAGTCAGAACATGTTTGTAGTAATATAGTTGTATACATTAGATATTATTTCTAGTAACATAGATATTTAGGTACATCTTGTATGAAAACATTTATAAAATTTATTTTATTACAGAAATGATAGGTATTTAGCTAGCTCGTATCAAGTTATTGTCAAGAGATTATGTTTAATTATCTAGTTTAAGTCTAATATTTTTACTACGTATTGTCAATGGTTCTGTCTATATTAAAGGTATTATTATTATGACGGACCTTGTGTTAATAACGACGGTCGCGCTTTAATGCTACCACCGGATCCAATGCGCCCCAACTGAGAAGACCCAGCGAAACAAACTCAGTGGGTTCATCTACTACCGGTTTCAACACGACCCAGTTGAGACGGTCCGGCGAAACATACTCAAGCGGGCATGAACACGGGATTTGGTCCAATTAGAGTAATTATTTAGTAGGCAAACACAATATATGCTCGATCGGTTGTCTGAATGCTTATTATTTTAGATTATATTTAGGTATACAAAAGAAAAACTTCGAAACAATAACATTATTCATTTTGAGACAGAGTCAATAATTTTAAATTAAGTATATGATAGCAATCATTTACAGATAGTTCACGTAACACAGCAGATCAGTCATGTCTATATGGCTACAAGATCTCCAGCGAGCAATGTGCAGGTAGGAAGTGAGAGCCAGACGTCTTTGTCATCGATGTACTCTTTAGTGGTGTAATAACCCCTAGCCATAAGTACACGTTTAATATGTGTTTTAAAACTTGTGTCAGGCAGATCAGTAATTTGAGTAGGAAGCTTGTTATAAAACCTAATACAATTTCCTAAAAATGATTTATTAGTTTTGCTTACTCTAAAGCCTGGCATGGCTAGTTTGTTTTTATTCCTAGTATTTATATTATGCAGTTCACTTTTCTTTTTATAATTATGAATATTTTTTCTAACAAACATTATATTCTGATATATATATACCGATGGCACAGTAAGTATATTTATTTCTTTAAACAAATTTCGCAAAGAATCGCGACTGCCTAAACCGTAAATGGCTCTGACTGCTCTTTTCTGCAATACAAAAATAGTACCTATGTCAGCCGCCGAACCCCACAGCAGAATGCCATACGACATAATGCTATGAAAGTACGCGAAATACACTAATCTAGCAGTTTGTTCATCTGACAATTGCCTTATTTTCCAGACAGCATAGGAAGCCGAACTTAATTTACCTGCTAACTTTTCAATCTGAGGACCCCATTGCAATTTTGAATCAAGTGTCAATCCTAAAAATACGGTCGATGGGACTAGATCTAATATTTTCGCATTAAGTGCAACTGTTGGTACAATTTGATATAATTGATATAATACATTGTATTATTGCGCGACCGCAACAAAGCTCGGGTGAGACCGAGACAGCAATATACGTGTTATTTATTACCTGACCGAACGAGTTTGCTATATAAGTGTCATGATGATATTTTTATTTAACAAAACAATGGCAAAGTAAGTCTGCTTGTTTCATTTTCAAGTCTAAACTACTGAACCGATTTTGGTTAAATTGCTTGCCCCGTAGAGATATACATGTAAAGAATGAGTGTTTGTTTAATACCTTAGGTGCATAGCATAGATTAAGAAAATACATTATTTAATTATTTTTTATCTATCATGTCATGTCAAATTCCTATGAATAGACAAAAAAATATATCTTATATACATATTAGATTTGTAGACGGACATAGTAAACTTTTTATCCCAGTGACATATTTCCATGGGATAAAATAATTTAGAGACGGGCGAAACCGCTGGTGCAGCTAATTATTATCCAATTTTGATCGGTCTACTGCATAATCTCTTCTAATGAACAGTGTGTTATGCCTGCATTATTTGCCATCATTTTCGTTTTTGTAGAAAAACATTTTTGAACCGGGTCGGATTATGGGCCATGACCTTTGCTTTTAGGGACCTCATACCTCGTTCATCTCTAATCTGATCCGTCCTTTTCGTGCAATTGTACAACTCATCAGTATACACTCTATATCAAATTGAAGCTTTTCAAAATATTTGCAACCATTATTCGCCTGTATAATCGGATTTAACAATTCAGGACTAATAAGTATTTCAATTAAAAGCGTCAGAGTAATGTCCATTCTAATCCAAGTTAACTCTTATGTAAAGAAATATGCCTACAGATATGCGAATCGATAGCAAACCCTACAGAAGGGTGAGGTGAGTTTATTCTCAGCTACCCTCCAATGTAGTTTAAATATTCAGCTTTGCACGACGTGGCGAGTACAGAAATATACGACTGGAATAGCGCGGTACGGCACGACACCGATGCGCTACACGGCACCGAGATGCAAGGCCAAATTAAATTCTTGAAGCTCAATGGAGTATTGTGGTATTGAGAATCGAGAACTATATTGATGACGGCACGTGTGGACCACGCGGTGTAGCGCAGTAGTTAAAATACTCGCCTACCTTCTAACTTGCGTAGGTATCGAATACGAAACACGGATTTCGGATTCGATACCTACGCAGGCTATTTCTGTGACCTTATATAATTGTTGTTTTGAGTAGGAGCGCTTTGTGTCCGTGACTTGAATATTTAAGAAGTCTTTCAATACAAGGAATTTATTTCAGAAGTGTGGGTGTCGTCCTTTTAAAATTAAGTTTATTTAATTTGTAGGCAAAACTCAAAGTTAGGGTCTTTAAGGAGCACTTAGAGTCTTATTGTGCCTTTTACTCCGGTCTTTTTCTGTATGGATGGTGTGATTAACGCCTAAGTGAAGCGTCGAGTGGATCGAGTCAGACTAACGCAACATTAAGTTCTTCCACTTTGTCAGAGACTAGTGGCTTTTCCAAATTATGACCCCGCTTTCTAGACTTATTAAGTTATTACAAAATTATATATATCGTTCAAATGTCTTAATATTACATAACTGATGTATGTACACATATCAGTCCTGTGACCACAATTTTACTAAGATTTTTCTGTCAAAAGTAGTAGCCATGGAAGTTAGCAGTGTTAAACTCCCCTTTCAAAGCATTTAAAGGTGTCGGACTGCCCTCTTATGTGAAGGAATCGAAACTGGAGCTGCGTTGAGTACCAATTCCTATAATATGCTCTGCGTAGTCTAATAAATAATAATCACTTTTTTCTGCTATGCATTAGGTATACTCGTATATATGCATGATACGATCATCTTAACAAACCTAGGCATAGTACAGAAAACATAAAGTTACAATAAAGTATTTAAGGAATTTATAAATGAGGCACACCTTTTGATATCTATCTACTTACGCTCTTATAATCAGATGATAGACAGTTTTTGCCCAAATGCGACGCACACACGATGCGTCCCATTTTTTTGGGCAACAACTGTCTACGCCGGAACATTATGCCGAGTACGCATAATGTTTCGGCGAGTGACATGGTAGCAGCAGATATTTATTACTTAAGATTTACCAAATAAACTTTAGTAACTTAGTAGAGAAATTACATCCGAAATTTAATATAAGTTGTCAATAAATCCCCAGATCCATAGCCAGCATGCCAACAAAACAACATAACTTTCCACTTAACGTCCGTGGCGTCATTCTCGTCAGCCTTCCATTAATATTGTTTACTGGAGACTTCCCATATAAACACTGAGTATTACTTCATACATTAATTGTTGCCATTTGTGTTGAAATAGTATATACCATCAATAGATTAATGAGCTATTAATACCATGATAATAATGAAACAAGGAACATTTGAGAACTTGAGAATACAAGAGACTTGTTAATTCTGCTAGTTATAAATCAAATACTTAAATGAATAATCTGCTAAAGATACATAGGCAAATAACAAACCAATATCCTGCCAGTTAGATTTTTGATCCCTGAAAAAACTAACGATAGGTCACCCTATCGTTAGTTTTTACGGGGATCTTTGTTAGAATCTGGTTTCATATAAAAATTCATAGGTATTTATGAAAACTTCTTAAGGCGCATTGAGTACTGCACGTGTGGCGCAGCGGCTAAGACAGTCGCCTCACCGCTCCGTCTCGCGGGTTCGAGTCCCGCGCCGGACAACTATTTGTGTGACCCATAAATAGTTGAATGTAATTTGTGTCCGTCTATTACATGTTTTTAAAGTACCCAGCGACACAGGGATTAATTTCCCTAATGCGGGAGATGTCTTAAAAAAAAGTACTTTTTGGTTGAACAAAAATTATAGAACTCGCATCATCGTCACCGAACGCTTCTCATCTTACTTATCGTATGGGCAGTGGTTACCCTAGTGTCAGGTCAGTTGTTCGATATAGTTTAACGACGTTATTATTATATACGATGAGTATATCGGTTTATACAGAAGTGTTTATGATCAAGGTTTTGTTTGAAATGGTCATTAACACTTCTTTATAAACCAAAAATAATTCAATAAACTAACAGCTCGACGATACAATTCCCAATTTACTTAATTTTAACTTCTTTCAGCAGTCCCCAAAGACTGCCCCGTATGTTTTTATTTATTTAAAATTTACTGTAAGCCTATGCTTAACCAGACAATAGACGTGAGTGGATCTTGCAAATAAGACAAACTGCAAACACAGCTAACTTAGTAATCTCAGCGCGGTTACTGCCGTAGATGTATGAGATGGCTGGTTGAACGTTATCGGTTTAGCGAGATAAGAGTAAAACTATAGGTACAATAGACACATGTTTTTAATCTTAAAAATGGGTAATTATGAATTGAATCGACCGGCGGGTCTCATACTAGCACCCTCTATCAAGTGTAAGCGCTCTACCTTAAGCTACGAACGATAAACACTGGCAGATCAAAAATTAAGAGAGGTAGGGCAGCCCGCTGGGGAAGTACCTCCACCTTACAAAAAACATTCCTTAATAATAACATTAATGTTGTGTTTCCGAGTGTGAGTAAGGTAAGGAGCTCATTGGGGTGGGGGGAAGGGTCAGCAACACTTGTTTGCTGACTTTTAAAGGCCGGCAACGCACCCGCGACTCCTCTGGTATTGCGAGTGTCCATGGGCGGCGGTTACCATCAGGTGACCCACTGGCTCGTTTGACGACCTGGATATAAAAAAAAATTGGGTTCTCTTTCGGAGGATGTAGATTCGTATTTTCTAGAGGCTATTATTACAATAGCCTTAATTTTTTTTGAAGTCCGGTATTATTTGGAACATACTGTAGTATACTGAGAAATCTGTCAGCCGTTTTCCTTGGACTTTCTATGAAGAAAACCTACCTTCTGATATAAAGTTTGCGGTTAAAGTTCTTTCACAAGACAAATATTTGTGTTCATAAATATGTCTATTTAATCTGGGTGTTCACAAAATAATAAAATTTACAAAAAAAAGTATTTCTATCCGTTGTCTAGTATCCATATTATAAGCTTTGCTTAGTTAGGGCTAGATGGGGCTGTGTAATATGTCCCGGATATTTATTTCCAGCGTCGTCCGATATCTTCCATAATAAACGCGGTAGATAGCGATAAGAAAGACCCGATTTTTTTGGGTAGTTAGGCCTTGTCTCAGCGTAGTTATTGCAGCCCAGCAGGCTTCTGACATGATTTAACGACCGTTGTTTAAAGACTACATCACACCTTTCTTTTTTTTAAATTCTGGCAATTTATTGCAGCGTACCCATGATCTGTGGACCAAACCCCATGCGCCCTCCGGTGAATTACACACAAATAAACAAACTGATGTTTGAGAGATATCTGCGCTCTATTAAATTCAAAAATATTTAGTAACAAAATCAAAATTGAAACCGCACGGACGGACTAGGCTATTATTAGGCTAGGCTAGGATATTATTATTCGCTTACTTCGGTTATTTCTAAATGAATTTATTTAAGTTATTATTTAATCCATTGTACCTACCTATTTAGTTGAATTTAATTATTACTGTTATAAATCAAATTTGATGTCATTTCCATTTAAATAATTCAATATGTAACTGTACTCAAAGTCCTAGCTTGTAATCGTATCGTATCACATCGATAGCCTCGATACAGGCATTGCCTAGTAGGACTATCACAAAAAAAAAGCTTAATATTGTGAGCTTCACAAAACAAGCGTTCATCAGAACCGACTGTTTAACTCTGAAGCACACAGACTGTTCAAAATTTAGCCACTCAGGCACTCACGTAGGTATAGACTGGCGGCCCGCCTAGACCTCTTAGCTTTCTGTAAGGGCACCTATACTATCTCTTTTATTAGGTGGTATATTTCATCTACCTACTAATACGAATATTTTTCTCCTTATTAGGGTTCCGTACTCAAAGGGTAAAACGGGACCCTATTACTAAGACTTCGCTGTCTGTCTATCTGTCCGTCGGTCACCAGGCTGTATCTCATGAACCGTGATAGTTACACAGTTAAAATTTTCGCACATGATGTATTTCTGTTGCCGCTATAACAATAAAATAAATAAAAATCAACTTAAAATAAATATTTAAGGGGCTCCCATACAACAAACGTGAATTTTATGCTCGTTTTTATAGATAATGGTACGGAACCCTTCGTGCGCGAGTCCGACTCGCACTTGGCCGGTTTTTTAATATGATACTTAAAACTTTTCTCCATTCCATACTTTATATCGTATAACTTATTTCGACCCAAAAAGCTTAAGTTAAAGTTTCGTTTAAGGATTTATTATAATTTTAGTCCCTTGTTACACACATTGTGTGCCATACATATATTATGTAAACGCGGTGAATGGCGATAAGAAAGAGCAGAGTTTCAGCTTTCATTTGGTAATATATTTTATCTCTGGGACGCGGCGGCCGCCAAGTTACAATAACTTCGTATAAAGCCCATTATTACATATTTATGATTGCGGCTACAGCGGCCAGTCTCAACTGAGACCAGCCATCTGCGCGGGACGTATTTAAGTGTGTGCGCAAACACAGGGGCACGTTCTATTCCATCACTGTCATGATCCGATGGGACGACTAGGGACACGACCTGAAAGAGGTCAGGTATAGGACCCATGCCTTTATGTGCCCTACGAGGCACGGGGGTGTAAATACCACCAACTTCCAGACTTCGGGCTGATACTGAGAAATATTTCTTTACAGAAATATCCCAAAATCAATTTTTGGCCTGACCCGGGATTTAAACCAGCCAGGAACTCATTTTACACCGTTGAACAAGGCAGTTTACACACATAATTACAATATAACGGTATGGAACAAAAACCCTTAGTGCCATATCAGCCCATTAGAGATATTTTAATATATTCATTGGGTATTTCGTTCGGAAGTATGTGGTGGCACATACAATACGTAAAAAGCTTTCCTGTTGTAATATTAACCCTACATATCACAGTGTTTATGTACGAAAATCCTCCCGATGTAATTTATAAAAAAATGTGTTTATTGTTTCAGTTGTGAAGATAGAGGGTTGAATTCTTTTAAGACGCCACTACGTTCAGCCGAGTACTTTTGGGTCATACTATTATAAACTTCATACTTTGGAGTCAAGATTAAAATTGCATTCATCATCATCACCATATAAGCCGAAAGACGTCCACGGCTGGACAAATGCCTCCCCCAAAGATCTCCACAATTGCCGGTCTTGCGCTATCGACATCCAGCGATTTCCAGCGACCCTCACAAGATCCGAAAAATTGCATTTTGTTTCCATATTATTATTTTGAAAAAGACATAATAATATATTAATCTTACTACATAGAATCATCTTATTTAGTTAATACATGCTTTAAGAAAAAATCAGCAACATTAGCATAAGTAGCATAACAAGCGTCATGGGTCATTGTTACTGTTTACAAAAAGGTGCGATGCATGCGTCTTTGCAGACTTTTAAATGTAAACAAAAACTGTTGCAGTTTATAAGTGTTCAATTATCAACTAACAAAATACAAGCTTATGTTCCTCCTAAAGGCCCCTTAACATAATGGAAATATTTGAAAAAAAGAAAAATAAAAGTAGCTCGAATGAAAAAACAACTAATTTGGTGTTTTAATCTTTGTTACATATACTTTAATCAAATTTTCGCTTCTTTTGATCACTTGATACTTATTAAAATCAGAACTACCTACCTAAGACAAAGCGAAGTTGAATTAACATCTCAACGATCGACGATTTGATATTATTATTTAATTCACAAAGTTGAAATACGGAGCAATGTTCTCTCGAAATTTTACATTAAGGGACACGGCTAAATTCATAGCTGAAAAGCGGGACAGCTCGTAAAACAGAGGATAGGTCCTGGAGGACAGGACACAGTTTAGTTTGAAGTCAGAGGTTTTAAAATACAGTGGGTTTTGTAAGAAGTTTCGCTAGATGAAAACTAAAATGACTAGAGATGAGACAAGTTTAGCACTACCGACAGAGTGATTTCACTTTGTCGGTATTTTTTTTTAGTTTTGTACCCGTAACAAGATTAGTAGATTTGTGTTTTCTCGTTACTTTACCACTTTGCACAGATAATTGTATGAAATTTTCAGAGGAATAAATTGCGAAATGGCTAGATCGTAATATATGTACATGACAAATGAGAAACTTATTTAGGTTTGAGTAGTCGGTAAATAAATAAGTGAGGGGTGGTTCCAACAAGTTGATAACAACGCTGAACGACGACCGATGACAATATGGCGGCGACAGGTCAGTGTCAGTAATATTTTTAAAATAAGATTATCGTCGCTAGTGTATTAGAACTGACACGTCTGCGCCGTTTTTCTTAGGATATTGTGCAGAGAGTAACACGAGCGTGTTATTATAAAATATATATAAGTATAAAATCAGGGCATTGCTAATACAGAAAATATGGTTGTTTAAGGAGGCTGAATGAAGATATGTCACAATATGGTTATTTAAGGATAGTAATATAGTAAGAACGGAGGCACCATCAAAAAAAGAGTTTTTGTTGTTTCTGCACCACATTGATGCTCCAGGTGTTCTAAGGTCATAGACTACTGCAACCACTTTCCACCGGATGGGACGTAGTCCTGTTTAAAGACTTAACTGTAAAAATAATTCAGAATCATGGCAGATTTCAGTTCAGAATACGATTACAAAAACTCTCGGAATACTGGGAGGGATAGCAACTCTACGGGTTCATTCTAATACGACATATATTTAAGTGTAGTGTAGGCACACGCCTACTTTGTTCGTTACATGTAGATCTAAACACGTTTTCAAAAAGGAGGTAGGTATACATTCTAACGAATTACTCAACTCCTGTGGTCAGGGGTCTTGGGGTTTTGCTTTGTTACACGTCTTTGTATCAGCCTACACACACGGTTCCTACTGGGTTGTTTACGTTTTCGTTTCATTGATTAAACTTAACGCGTCACCTTTAAAATATCTTGGTACCTTTTAATTACTAGCTTCTATTTAATTTGCAATGTTTGTTTGTTTGCGTCAAATCTTGCAAATTAAGTTTAAAGCAATTATCTTCAACCGTAATTTTGTATGCGTACCTATGTTAATCGGATGACAATGCAATATTATGAAATGTTTAAGAAGGTAGACATAGGAATTAAATATTTTCAACACGGGGAAGATGGTTTAAGGTTTTTATAGTACTATTTTTAAGAAGGTATACACAGGAAAGAAACATTTTCTACACGGGTAGTATAATTTAAGATTTTTACACTATTTTGTTCAAGAGCAGGGAACACAATAACGAGATACACATAGGAATGTAATATTTTCCACACGGTGAACATGGTTTAAGGTTTCTACTACTAAGTCTTGACGGTCACCGTAGCTTAGTTGGTAGTGCTCCTGCCTACGAAGCTGGTGGTCCTGGGTTCGAATCCCGGTAAGTGCAAATATTTGTGTGATGAGCACGAATATTTGTTTCTGAGTCATGGATGTTTTCTATGTATTTATCTATCTATATAAGTATGTATATCGTCGCCTGGTACCCATAGTACAAGCTTTGCTTAGTTTGGGGCTAGGATGATCTGTGTGACATTGTCCCGAGATATTATATATTATTATATTATATGTAGCAATAATTTAAAGACGAAGGCTTCTCCAATACCTTACGTTATATATGCGCGCTCAGTCGATCACTATGATATGTCGTGCGCCGCTGGTTAGATGGCTCTGTTGAGAATGGCCGCTGTAGAGTAATTAAGCCAGGAGCAATATACACAGCGGAATTTGATAGGTACTAAATAAGATGTTGGAATTATGTACGATAATTTTCACTGGACAGTTCCTTGCTGTTTTGAACCCAATGTATGGCTGTATTTATTATTATCCATTAAGCAAGTGAGCAATTGGATTCCATGATCAATCCTAAAATACTTTCCAATCAGATTACAATATTTACATTTGGAATAATATAACATCTATATATCTCAAAAGTTACATAATTTTTTATCAAGATATTGCTATTAAGCGTAATGTTTATTAAGGCCCATTATGAATAGCCATTTTTGTACATTAGAATGATTTGTTTTTGCCATAGTATGGATGTCTACAACCATGTCGTTTTTGTGGACGCACCAATGTTTATAGAAGTTATGATACTCCAAAAATTAAAAATAAAGTTCATTAAACTGTGCCAAAAATAAGTTTTCATGAAAGAAGAAATCAAATACTTTTTGTTTGGTAAGCGGAAAATAAATTTTAATCGGTTTAGTTTTGGAGAAAGAGATAGGACAATACAAAACCTCGATTTTGTATAATTTACTGTTCAATTTAATTTTATAGCATTATTTGCAATGCAAAGCGTAAATCGCCAAAATGGGAAATCATAAATCATGTCAATAAAGGGAATCCTTAATTTTAGCTGCAAGTGTGTCCTATGTATGTATATATATATGTATACCCACCCGGAGATAAAATTTATAATTTCCCATTTTTTAAATTATTGGACTGTTGTTTTCTAGAATGCGTGGAGAGCGAAGCAGTCTTGGCAATATGAATATGGATATAATTGGATTGATTTACTTAAATGCTAAATAAAGCTATCAGTCACTAAAAGTAGAACAAGACAACAAAAATATCTTTGTTTTTAGCTAATAATAATAGCGTTTTTTACCAAAGTGGGTCAGGTTATGTAAATAAGTATTTTATTATTTTGCTCTCAGATAGCCAAATTTAACTTGCAAACCATTTTCAATAATATTGAGTCGAGCACCCCAGGCGGGTGTCTAATAATAATAATGTCTTCCTAGCCGAATTTCAGCCACGGCGCGGCGGCCAGTCTTAATAGAGACTAACCATCTGCGCGGGACACATTATAGTGCACAAGTGTGTGTGCAAACACAGGAGCACTTTCTATTCCATCACTCTCGTGATCCGATGGGACGCCTAGCGACACGACTGGACAGAGGTCAGGTACAGGCCCGACGGTTTACGTGCTCTCCGAGGCACGGGGGTATAATACCGCCAACTCCAGGCGGCCGTCTACTGATTATACAGAGTGCAAATAACCGACTTTTCAAACTGATACCAAGGAAACTTCTCGTCTTTTCAGTGCTGAGACTTGACTTTCACTAACTTTTTCCAACAGACATATGTATCCTGTGTGAAGACGGGCTATAAAACTATACTTCCTCAGCGCACAATGGAAAAAATCAGATATCATAGGAGAGGTTGTCCGCTGTGTGGCGACGACGAAAAATATCATCATCCCGTGGGGGGTGTAGAAATCGGCCCCATGGAATACCTACCAGAGAACGGGCAGCAGCGTTTTTCTGTGAACTATGACCATCTAACTGCGATCGCCGACCCGTCTACCAAGCGTGGCGATTATGGCATATCCCCCCATTCCGCATCGTTCGAATCGCCCAGTAATCGGTGATTAGTTCAAAAACCTAATCTACTAATCAGTCATTACTTTTAGGGATATTAAAATTTTATATTTGTATCATGCTTTCAAATAAATTAAATTCACAAATTCTAAAAAGCAACTTTGCTTTGACACAATTATACTGTAACTAGCTACTATTTTGCGGTAGGCTATCTCTTACAGCGTTTTGTGTATCGTTTATAGCAATGCTAGTTTATACGAACGAACGGTCGCGCATTGGTACAGAACTATTAACATTGACTTTAAAATTTCATGTCATTTTTGTACACGAATATAGTTTTGCACAACAAGTATTTTCAACAATATTTTACTGGCTGCATAGTTTTACACTTTCAATATTTGCCCCGATTAGCGAATACTTTTGAGAGATATTTTTATATTGAGAATATATATTTTTTATTTTATTTTATTTCATAGGCACAAAAACAGACTACAGACTAATAACAAATTAATAATATCAATTTCTTATAACACTGTTAAATCTGAGGTCCAATTATATCTGTACACAACATTCGAAAATTACCAAAATTCTGTGAGTTAAAACTAGGAGTTTGAGAGAAATATATTGCTTGCTTGTCGCATGGGCAGTGGTTACCCTAGTGTCTGAGTTGTGTAAGCTGCCTAAGTAGACCTCTGACATGGCTGAACGACTGTTGTCTAAAGACTACAACCGGGACCGACAGCTTAACATGCCCTCCGAAGCACGGAGACGCTCAAAAATTAAACAACTTTGGCGGTCACCCATCTATAGTCTGACCGCGAGCCTACCCAGCCTTTAGTTACTTAACCTCACCGATCGCTTACGGACCGGTGAGAGCATCTAGCTGTGATACCCCACTATGTAGTCAAGTAAGAAACCCCACTTTTTAAATTGGAACGGGTACAATATAGTTTAAAAACGTAAAGTAATTCAGCAAATTTAACCGACACTACTAAGACAGAGCGGCTGCACAGTGAATAAAATGGTAGCTAACTGTTTATGCATACAATTGTCTTACACATTGTATCATTTTATGTATTAAAATCAAAATAAAACTAGGAGAACGGGAAAGGCCACGGTATTTTGTTTACTGATTTTGTGTTATTTCAAGAGGACCATTTCAGTACTGCGTTGTTTTAAATCAATAGCGGATCAAAATATGTTAATGCGGTGACTACGAAATACATGTAAAAAAACTGTATTTCATTGGTCAGTAGTTCTTAAGAGCAACCCCTTTTGCCGAGACTGTCTTGGTTTCCACGTTTACGATTACAACTTATGATAGATTTAACCGTTTATATTTGTTTCAATTCGTCAGACTTGTTTACTAGAAATTGGAGGGATATAACTTTTACGAGCAGGGTCGTGATAGATATCTATATGACGTAAAATAATATTCTAGTCATACAACGTACGGCAAAATGGCATCTAGAAATGGCGCTTAAAATGGTGAAGAAGTTTAAAGTTTACTTTCGTAGTCTTTTCGTTTTGATTAAATTCGACGCGCCGACATATTTCCCCGGAGTGTGCGTGGCGCAAAGCTTAGTTTTTACTTTGAACACGTTTTATATTGAATACAGAAGTATTTTCATCGGATATTACTTTTATAACAAGTATTTTTGGGTGTTTGAACTACTTTGAATCAGTTACGCATCAAATATTTGTAGGGAATACACAGAATATAATAAATACCGGAAATACCAGCAGCTCCCACATAGCTTTATATATAGAGAATTACCTAATAGAGTGCCGAGGAATGTAGCTAAGAAATGTAATTTCCTATTTTTTTTATTGTTTATTGTTGAAATTATACCTACTACGAATAGGTTGGAACTCCACCTGGATTTACATATTTTTAATAAAACAATTAAATAATATCTACATTCCACTGCTTTCGGGTCAGTCAAGATCGGCATCGTTAGCAGAGATTGCATCCGCAATACATCTCAGCCCCTACTGCAGCTATTTGACTTGCTAAGTTAAAGTACGATCGAATGGAAACGAGGTAAAAAAATAAACTGCAGGATTTACAGCATAGTGGATATTGCTACAAATAACCATCGTTTTATATATATTTTTGTAAAACAATTGTATTTTTTTTAAAACAACGCACTAGGGAATTTAATCCCTGTATCACGGAATACTTTACAAACATATAATAGACGGACACAAATTACATTCAGACTAAGAACAACTATTTATGGTTTTGGTTATGGTTTGGACCACGATCAATGCAACTTGGTCGAAACTTGGGAAAATAACAATAAAGGTTAGTCGCGTTAATACCTGTTAACAATCTTTATATATAACTATTTATGGGTCACACAAATAGTGGTCTAGCGCGGGACTCGAACCCGTGAAACGAAGCGGCGAGGCGACTATCTTAGCCGCTGCGCCACACGTGCAGTCTAATTAACTAGTTAGATCAAAAGATCTCCTTTTATCTAAGAATATTAAATTTTTTATTTATTTAAAACTTCATGCACATATAAGTACAAAGGCGGAGTTAATGCCATAGGCATTTTCTACCAGTCGACCTTTGGCTGATGCAGATAAAACTATAGTAGGGCACCATAAATTTGGGTAGAGGACAAAGGAAGTTAAGAAGACGTACAAAAACATATTACTAAATATAAAATAAAGAATGAAAAAATACTTCACATAACGGAGAGTACATCCATATAAATATTATACTAGAATATATAATATAAATATATACTGCAATATAAATATATAATAATATAGTATATACGTATATACATATAAACACTAGCAGCCCGGTACGTGCCGCGCTTCGTATAGGATAGTTATAAAAAAAATTATTATGAAGTTCATTTATTCAAATAAAAAAATATTTTAAATTGCTAAAAGATGTTGATTTTACACCTTTTCAAGACTTTTTTTAATTTTCTCTACGTACAAACCTTCCCTGGACTTCCACGAATAATTCCAGACCAAAATTAGCAAAATCGGTAAAGGCGTTGTTGAGTTATAACATTACAACGAAAAGTGGCATTGATTTTTATGTATATAGATTATAGTGGAGATGATTCTGCCTTTATGGTACTGAGAAAGTGCTTACGGCTTTTTTAAAACGTGAATCGAGTCTTAGCCATTCTGATTTCCAGAGGTAGCGCATTCCGAAGAAGTACAGATTGTACAAAAAACGAGGAATGGAGAAAGTCCGGTGAGAAGAGCGTCGTAAAAGACGGTAGGAAAAAAAATGTCGCTGCAAAGTAGCAAGAGTGAGTAAGAGATAAACTTAACTAGTTTGATTATTCTAAATGTTTAGATTTTGCAGTGATAACGACATTTCTAGAATAAACGGTATTTTTTACTACTCTGCTCTATGAGATTGTAACTAAGAACAGTCCCTGCCATTCTATTTATTTAACTTATGATTTATTTAAAATAAGAACCAATAAATTCATACATATTTCATAAGATCATGCATGTAGCTTTTAAATTATGCTAAATGATTGATATAGGTAGGTGAGATTACTAACAATGTAAGCATAAACGGAAATCATGCTTATTCAAAAAGAAATGTGCATAAGCATTATTCATCAGTATTGAGTTGTTCTGAGTCAACACACATGATTGTAATTAATCTTAAGTATAATTTATTTTAAAAAAGGATTCCTACTGAGTTTTCTGGCAGTGTTTCTCAGTATTGCCACATCATGCACTGCACGATAGGACGAAAAAAACGATGATTCCACATTTTATGTAAAATTTCAAGGAATAAATGATATTCGACTTGACTTGAATTAGTTTCTAGAAACGACATAATATTCGAATCCTAAACGATATTAACTATATTATTACCTTAAACCTACACACATTCAAGATGCTTGAGGTCATCAGAGAATCTCAAACTGAAAATCTTTTCTTACAGTGCAGGCTGTGCGCTTGTGGAACGCACTGTCCTTAACAACAAGACAAGCACAATCTCTAAACATTTTTAAAAATAATATTTTGAATAAATATTTATCAGCTTAGATTACCCGCTTAGATAATTATTCTATGTTTTTTTTTCTATTAGTTTAAGTTTACATTAAGTTGACCTATTGTTATACCTGTATACCCTGTTTCCCCTTTCCTTCGTCTATCCACTCCATAACCTCCGTCTGGAAGAAATCGCAGTAGAGATAAGACCGCCCTTTGTACCTAATTTATGTATGTTAATTTTAAGTTATGGTGTTAAATAACGAGTATTTTACTTTTGCTCTAAGACTTGCTTAAAATCACGTTCATACTTTATATTATTTGGCTTTTAACTTTTCCAGAGCTTTTCAGCGTGAGTTACATCCGCCATGGTCCCAAAGGGATCTTGTATAGCCCAACCTCGCCTACGGGAAGCTTGACTTTTAGCAACGGAGGGTCTTAGTTATGCTTGTGTTTAAATATCATCAAGGTTGTTTACGGAACTAATGATGTTACTCACACCGCAACATTCAGGATTATTATAAAGTTATTTATATATATTACGAATAAGAGATCCAGTAGAGTTTCATTACAATGATTATAATTATAGAGTATAGGATGACTTGAGTCATACTATACTCTATAATTATAGTTGTTATTACATCGAATGTTGTTAATTAATTCGAGCGTTTGTCCACAACAGATTACAAAAATAGCGTATCGCAACCATCGGTATAGCGTGTCCTACATGACGTATTACATAAATTTAAATAGAGTAATAGTGTGGAAGTTCAATCTATAAAAACTGAACAATATGCAAAATTAACATGATTTTTGTGTGCTAATCCGCTGGCACCTTTTGTTACTAATTTTTGGAACGAAGTTCCTTATCGCGCGTTGTGAAAGGGGGCTACACGGAAAAAATTATTACGAAAAGTTGTCGCGACACTTTTTGCAGCTGTGCGGCGGGCGCATGTTTCTCTGTCTGTCTCTCTCTCTCCCTCTCTCTCTCTCTCTCTCTCTCTCTCTCTCTCTCTCTCTCTTATAGAAAGCAAGCCAGATATTTTCATTTCTATTTCGCATTGAACAGTGTGGTGTCGCGACGATTATTTTTGTTGAGTGTATACAGGTTTTTTGTACATAATAAATAATAAGAAATAACTTCGTTCCATCCGGGTGTCCCTTGACACCTCTCAAGTTTTTGCCTATTTCTGTCTCAGCATCATCATTATCCTATCAGCCGATAAACGCCCACTGCTGTACAAAGGCTTCCCAGAAAGATCTCCACAGTTTCCAGGGATCTTGTAGGGGGCCAGCCCACGCTGCGTCTTTCAGTTCGTAGTCGCCACTCGAAAACCTTTATCATTATTTCTGTGTACTGACCACTAACTAAGTTAGCTTATTATAGCTAACCTAATTCAAGTAAAGTCTCAGCGGCAACTGGATAGTTTTAAATAATATTCTTTGATCATACTTTTAAAAGTTATTAGTGACTGGGCATGTCTAGAGTCTTAGAATCTCCGATTTAATATACTTTATATTGTTTTTAGGGTTCCATGCTCAAAGGGAATAACAGGACCCTATTACTAAGACTTCGATGTCTGTCTGTACATCTGTTACCAGGCTGTATCTCATGAACCGTGATAGTTAGACAGTTGAAATTTTCACAGATGATGTATTTCTGTTGCCGCTATAACAACAAATACTAAAAAACGAAATCCCTTCGTGAACCCTTCGTGCGCGAGTCCGGTTTCGGCCGGTTTTTGAAAAACCATAATACCTACATCAATGCCATAGGGTTCATATAACATGAGTCTTCTGCATACTTGACGTGGACGTGGATACTTTTTTTTCACTTTAAGTTACGATCACATTTGTACGTTGTGTTTTATGCAAACGACATCCCACTTCACCTCGGTTTATTTGGTGTATTTAGGAAATTTGTCGCCCGTCGCTACCATTCCACATAGTCACATTTCAAATAGCTAGAGTTAATATTCCAAAGAGAAACAAAGGTGTGACTATTGATATGGGCCGTTACGTGGAGTTTATTACTGTAGCTATTAATAAAGTGCACGATATGATGCCATAAAAATGAAGTGTCAACACAGACAAACATTATAAATTCTGTGAAGGATCAACTTCACAGAATTTACTAAAAAAATATTAAAAAAAAAACTTCAGGGAATCCTTCACAGAATTTGGCTGGTACCTGTGTACAGGTATGTTAAAATGTTTGAGGATTTATTCGCTATGGTAATGGTTTTGTTTACTTCTGGCGTTTTTCTAGCGCATTCAACCAGCGCTGATGAAAAGCAACGCAACCATAATGTGCACAAACGTACGCTATTATACCTACCTACTACTATAATATCTTGCATAAACCAGCCAAAAGCAAGATTAACGCAATAATTGTTCTACAATCGAAATAAATACGACGCATCTGCATTTGATGAATTTTGCATTATCTGAGTTACTTTTATTCATTAATTGATTATCGTTTTGTGTACATACTACATAGTAAAGTTATTCGCTTCTTAGTCCAACAATTATAAGTAAATAGAACGTGTCTACCGCATATATGAAATTTCAATAAGTCATTTTCGGGAACAGCTAGCTAACTTAATCCGATCATCAAAAGTAAATTTCCCTTATTAGAGATAGAATATTGGTGTGGAGTATTAATGTGTAAGAGAAGAAGAGGTACACATTATTGCATAAGGAAAATACAAGTACAAAAATATTTTGCACTTGGCGGCCTTATCACTAAAAGCGATGTGGTCTAGGCAACCGATTTTCTTTTGGGAAGCAGTTTCATTTATTGATAAAATGTAAATTTGACGTCGATGGCTATCTGTATGTGTGTGGCATCGTAGCTCTCAAATGGATAAACCGATTTAAATGCGGTATTTTTCATTTGCAAGCCAGTTTCTTGCGGTTGTTCTTAGCTAGGTTAGTTCTTTGTTTAATATCGGTCCAGGGTGTAAGAGTATTAGCTGTTTTCCAAAATGATGTAAAAATAGTTGGAGTCAGCGGTTAGAAAACCCCCGACTCCAAATATAATTACATTATACCTGATTTTGGAAAACAGCTAATACAACAGGGCCTGTGGACATGGTTGGCAAATGCTTGCTATTCACGCCAGAGGTCGTGGGTAAGATTGCCACCCAGGACAGATATTTGTGTGCACGAACATCTCTATTTGTCCTGAGTCTGAGTGTAATTATCTATATAAGTATGTATTTCATCATCATCATATCAGCCGAAAGACTTCCACTGCTGGACAAAGGCCTCCCCCAAAGATCTCCACAATTGCCGGTCTTGCGCTATTCGCATCCAGCAGTTTCCAGCGACCCGCACAAGATCATCGGTCCATCTTGTAGGGGGCCTGCCCACGTTGCGTCATCCGGTTCGTGGTTGCCACTCAAGAACCTTTCTGCCCCAACGGCCATCGGTTCTACGAGCTATGTGCCCCGCCCACTGCCACTATAGTTTTGCAATTCTTCGGGCTATGTCGGTGACTTTGGTTCGCCTGCGGATTTCGACATTTCTGATTCGATCCCGCAGGGAAACTCCGAGCATAGCCCTCTCCATTGCTCAAGTATGTATTTACAAAAGAAAAATAGTATATATTGTAATATGTCAGTTATCTGGCTTTCATAGTACAAGCTCTGCTTAGTTCGGGATGAGATGGTCGTGTGTAAATAATGTTCCAGGATATTATTATACCCGTACACTGCTACACTATATGTTTTATGGCTGTATAATAATAAGAAGTCAGTAATAAGAAGAAGATTCTAACTATAATAATGCCTAACTGCCAAGAAACATATAGTACATGGGATGAAGGTGATAAGTTTTTGTGAGATATGTGAGAGGGTCCGAATTTAGGGATATTTTGTGCAACTGTCGCTAAATTTGAGAATCAGGAAGAATAGAATAATAGAAATACATGTAAGTGATACGTAGGAGAAAAACTTCACACTAGAAATTTATTTAGTCGTAATTAAGTATACTTATTAGTATGTCGTGAAACTTAATAAAGTTACACGTTATAAACTGCTTCGTTTCCGTTTTTATGTCTATAAAATTGTAGCGTGCTTCGATATTTCGTGATACTCATACATTTCAGATTTCCACATGTTTGTACAACATTTTGAACTAAATTTTTATAGTTTATAGGCAGTATTACCGTGCTAGATTTAAACGACTGACGAATACATCAAATTGCGTAAACTTTTTAAAACATGAAACCAATTTATACAATTTAAGAATGTATAAAAACTGCCGTGTGTTGCTGCTAGCAAGCGTGAATTAGTTAAACACCAAAACGTAGAACGATCCATTCCGCCCACAAAACAGCATAATTTTAAATAATTATCTCTTGGTTGTTGAGTATGAAAAATGCATTCAAGCTTATAATATGTATGGTTCCACCGCACATTTTCCATTGCTACGGCGTAGCTCGTAGTACTACACATCTGCATACTCTGCATGTTATGAATTGAATACCTCAATTACCCTTAGCTTTTTCAGACCGATAAAAAATAAGAAAGGATGAGTAGTAGTAGATAAAATTAATTAAAAACCCGCGCTTGCAAAAAGTGGGCAAATAGATAGCAAAGCAGCAAAACGTTATCTATAAAAATATAAACGCTGCAAATTGGAATGTTAATAAAACTTACGTATTCGTAAGTGTATGGTATGTAAAGTTTTGTTTCTGTTTAAAACAGTTTTTTTTTACTTTTACAGAAAAAGGAAAGATATTAATTACATGAACTGCGGGAAGCCACTGGATGCGGGCAAGACATATTATGTTGGAAATAAATGGACGACTTTCGGTTGATATGACGAATTAATTTTAACTGCTAAGGTTAAAATAATTGCCTGTAAATTTTAAGTGATAATATTTTAAATTGACAAGTACATGTGAAATTTTATATTAGAAGAGCCAAAAATCGCTACGCGCGGTTCGACTTTGAAAGTACCTCCAACTTTTCTGTAAATTGCTCATAAAGCGAAAAATCACTGCATTCTGATACGTCGCAGACAATAGAATTCTTATGACTATACTGAATATACTGACTTGAAAATATAAAAAAGTTACAACGCTGTGAGTCTATAGTAATTATACAAGTAATGTTAAAAGCATAAGTATCCTGCTTTCTAATGCTTTCCCAAATTATAGTTCTTACCCATAACGACTACGTAGCAAATAGCATGGTATTAAGTTTCTGTGATTTATAGGCCGGAAAATTGATATTCGTGTCTAAAGCGTGATCAAAATGTTATTTACAAGCTTTTTAGAAGTTAAATTTTTTATGAGCATAAATATTAACGTCAGATTTTCCTGTAATTCCGGTTTTTTCAAGACTACCCCCGCATTGGGCTTGTAAATCCCTGTATAGCGGGGGACTTTTACAAATATTTAATTAAGGTAAACCGAGTACCTAGACTTTTTTTTCATTCTAACCCAAAATACATAAAAATAAATTATCATATTACGATCTAAAAAAACCCCATGGTTCAGACTGCATAAAAAACATCAGTCTGTTCAATGTATTTAATTATTTCTAGGCGAAAGATACTCAATGGGAGTATACACGAGATTTGGTTTACTAACTGAAACCAATTAGCAGGCGACAGGTTGCAGGTTGTCTGATTTAAGTCTTTAATTTAGGTTTAATAGCCTTAGGAAGAGCCTTCGTCAAAATAACAGTGATATTAATAATTTTGACACGGTACGAACAGTTCTGAAACTGCTGTAACAACTCACACCTAAATGCATATAAGCTGATCTTCGGCTGATCACTCACCGAGTGTGACCAATACGAGAGCTAAGGAGTAGTGTAACATGTTTTATCGAATACTAGCTGCGCTCCCCGGTTTTACCCACATTAAACTTTATAAATAATTTGTCTTTGTATTGTAAATAATACCTATGTGTTAATCCAGGACGTCAGCTAACTCCATACCAAATTTTATTAAAATCGGTCCAGCCGTTTAGACGTGAAGAAGTAACAAACATACACACTCACAAACTTTCGCCTTTATAATATTAGTGTGATATCCTGCGTAAGTTTTGTGGTTCATCTCCGTTGAGATTGGTTACTTTAAACGAAAAGCAGCCAGGCTCTTAATAACTATTAATTAAAATTTGTTACTTTATTAAAATGAAGGCCAATCTGTGTTAATATGCCTGCATAATATCTGTCAATTTTTTAAGCAAACATATTAATCACTATTGTAACCTAGATTGTTGCTTCCGTGTTCTATCCATGCGATTACACAGGCAAATAACAGATATTACACTAAGTGGAAAGCTCTTAGCGAGGGACACTATAATTAATCTGTTTCCATCAATTTCCTGGGATAGCAGAGCATCTGGCCCAGTATCCGTTTTCTTCGTTACGATTTCAATCCTTAAAATTGTATTTTAAAGTATTTCATTTTTGCATTAAAAAAAATTAAAAAGTATTTTACTCACGTAGACTTTAAAAAAGCGCTTGTAAATAGTCAGAACATGTTTGTAGTAATATATAATTAATTTATAATTATTTCTATCTATGTACACGGATTGTATGAAAACGTTTACAAAAAGATATATTTGATAATTGTGATGATATTTAGCTAGCTTTTGTTATTGTCAAAGAGATCAATCGAAATTTAAATTTCACGATATTTTCACTACATATTGTCTGATTGTCATTTATTTTATACTTTATCTTTTTTTACAAAATGTTGAAACTTTCATATAAGCATAGACTTTGTTTTTGTTTGTGTTGTATGCTGAATAACGTGTTTCTATTGTGTATAGTCATCAGTATTTTATTAAATATATAATGTATAGATACCGGTTTAATATTAAAATAAAATATTGAATAATTCATTTTCATCTAATACTATACAGAGTGGCCGAGGAGTTGACGTTCAAACGCAAAATTTAGATACTTTATGATGAGGCTGTATCCGAATCACCCCTAAGTACTCGTATGTTCTACGATTTTGCGTTTTTTTGATACTTTGAAAATTTATGAGTCCTGAGCTCAAACCCTAATTTTGAACTTTCGAATAAATTCTAACTCAGTTCTGCAATGATTAGATAAACCATACTTGCTAGGGTGTTAGGTTAAACTATGCTAATTAGTTTTCACAAAAAACTGAACCAGAAATGTTGCAACAGAACGAGAAAAAAATCGAATACTGATGTGAGGTGAAATTTACGAAAAAAATCATTAATTTAAAAACACAAAATACTATCTCGAAAACTACGCAAAATCTTAGAATATACATGGGGGTGATTCGGATATCATAAAGTATGAAAATTTTGCATTTGAACGTCAAATTCTCGGCCAGCCTGTATAATTTCAATAAAATACATTTATATTTATGTCACCATTTGGCATGTAAATTTGTTTCTAATAGAGATGTTTCGTTAGTATTTATCATGTTGCACAAATATAATTTATAATTTTGGAGTCTCTAGTTGAATATAAGCTCAACACTTCAACATTTACATTAGTGAATTACTCTCGTATATACATAATAGATTTAAGTATAGTTCTTTGAAAAATAAATGTCTTATATTTTAATATGGTCTTGTTGAAAACTTAAATAATATACTCTATAGTGAGATAAAGTACACTACTATATTATTTCACTTTATTTTAGACTTAAAAGTTAATGATTTGAAAGATATCGACCATTCCGAACTTGTTAATAAATAAAAGGAAAATTATGATTTATCAGAACACTATGCAATATGTCGTGCAGCATTTCGCTTCTTCGTAATTATCTTTCTTCTTCACGTGTTCACGAATTATTACTATTTAAAAAACATACGACAACCGATTTGAATCTAATTTATAGGGAACCATACAGAAAACTTTTCCCTATCGAATACAAAAATATCATCATAAACAACAGAGAAATAGCGTAACTAATAACAAAAATAGGATTAATTAAAATCAAATTCTTTTCATCGCAGTTAAAAAAAGAACTGTTAGAGGTTTGGTTTAAAAATTAACCTAAGTTTTTAATTTTAAATTAATCCGCAATTCATACGAGTATAAACAAGGTTAAACTACAGATCCAAATTCATTTTCCATAAATGGGGAATTTATTTCTAGGGAAATTAAATTATCTGTGATATATCAGCCACGCAAATCAATTAAACAGCTTAGTAGATACACATAACAACTAATAATAAAACAGTAAAAATCCAAATCGCTAATTTTTTTTGTGATGGTAGAACATGTCTAGGATTGCATAATACCATCGTTCCTAGTCCCTCTGAAATCCACTTACCTATACTTTGGCTGACCCATATGCCCAGCATGTCAAGCTGCAATAGGCGGTGATACAGGCTCTCGCCACGCGTGTGGTTCATGAATAGATGGTAGAGGAAGGAGCCGCACCAAGGCGCCATCGCGCCCAGTAGATGACACAGTGAGAGGAACCACGCGCCCGTGCTGCTGCCCCACGGAAGCAGCTGCGGTAGGACCACCATCATAAACACCAGGGATACTCCTGCAACAATTTTTATAAATCAATCCTTTCATTCAAGTTACTTACATTATCGTATGGGCAACGTTAAACCTCAGAAGACAAGCATTTTATCAACAATTATTAATTAATAGCATGTAATAAATAACATTCAACACCCTTCATAAAATGTGCTTCGGTCACCTTGAGAATTTAATGTAACAAAATTAATTATTTTTAATTTGAATGAACAGAGAACTTACGAGAACATTATGTTCTATTTCTTTTGGTGAGTAAAACTTAAATAAAACTTAAAAATTGGGATTAAATATTTTGGAATTTAACCATACAAAATGATTGATGCACATTTCTCGATAGACTACAGATTCCATTACTGCGTGCTTGGGAACAGAGCCTTGCCGGTCACATAGGGACCAGTGAGAGCAACTGACTCAATTTACTCACATTCGTTGGAATAACGGTCAACATTTTCAGGCTAATTGGGGTATTCACAACATGGTTATTGGTATGTTGTATATATCGCGTATAAATAGCTCTGATACCACCTAGAATTCTTCCATAAAGAAAATGCCACAAACGGATTAATAAATGGATATTAATCCGTTTAAATATAATAATAAAGTTTTTTTTTTTGATATTTTTAACTTGTGGCAAGCAGGCAATTAAATCCATGCCGAGCATTCGGTGAAACATAAAGGTAGGTTATAGTAATACTTGAACTAATCCCGAGAACAAGAATTATATCTAAAATATCATATGTAGTAACATTAGTCATTTTCAATTCAATGTTTTCTTTTTCAGTCCAAAACCTCTCCCAATTTTCAATTCATCATGATCTTTATCCATAACATAATTTTTTTTAACTGTTTCAGTAGTAATTTGTTGGTCTTAGTAATGGGTTCCTAATATTTAGATTATGTGGAATTATCCACTTTAGCCTTATTATTGGGGGAATCTAGAATATGTAGTAATTATAACAGAAAAACATTATACGAAATAGCATGCGTTGATATGGCCTAAGGAAAAATAATCCCATTTATATAATTAGTTGCGCACTGTCCAATTTTCATTGGTTACACGAGTACCGATAGCAAATTAATTAACTTTTTGATTACTAAAATGTCTTCGGTCTCTTGTGTATGATTAGAACGAGACGTCAGATTGAGGATGATAAATTACTATTGTAATGAGTTGCGAACAATGAAGATAATTACATTAAGAGTTACAATTACATTTATTTTTCTTTAACTACCCCATTTTGTTCAATATTTTTCTATAGATATAACTTGTGTATTGTAAATTAAATTAAGTAACTGCCCGATTAGTATTTAAGAAATGTTTGTTTAATTTTGTAAATATATTTCTCATATAAGTGAATTGTATTCTTTTGAGGAATAACGATCTTAAACCAGAAGAGTAAGTTACACTAAGAGTGGAGGGCACTGCCGTGCTGCCGTGCGTTTCTCTGCCGAATGCTCTGCGGGCAAAATGTTTCGTTTATGAATTTTCCAACGACAGAAGCTTTATACTGTTGAAAATTCGTCGACAGAACGATTTATTCATGAGTGTATCGTCGACTGTAATTCTTCGTAGTTGAAAGGTTATGTCGTTGAAAAACTCATAAACGAAACAAGCGGGTCATTCGGCAGTGAAACGTTTGTCAGAATTATGTTTCGGGCCGCTCGGCTACAGATGAGCACGGGAGGTTGAGTAGACAGGCATTTGCGATGAAAACTCGCAAAAATTGTACGAAACACGTTTTCCTTCGTTATTCGTTTATTCGCTCCAGTTTGAGTTACCCAGCACGGTTTATTTGTTTTCACGCCGTGAGTATATAGGCATATACTCAAATTCGAAGCACTATTATAAATCAACTATTCACTAACGTCAAACTTCGTTGTTCAGTGTTTCGTCGCTGATTGTACTATATTAATAAATGGAATGCACAAATTTTACATTACTACTAAAATAATGTTGATAATTATCAACATTAAAATAAATAACTTATTTAACTATTATAATAGTCAAAAAAGTTATTTGTGTTATTAAATGTTAAGTACAAAAGAAGAACAGAAAGATGTAGGAAGATATTTACCTACATCGATAATAATTGAACTATGAATGGTAATGCTGATACGTGCAATAAGTACTGTAAATATTAAAACTTGGATTTACATTCAGTTATACAAAAGATTCTTTGATATTACATACACGAACTAAATAATAAATTAATTTTATTCTTTCTTTCTATGTTAATAATACGATGAAATATTCATTTCATCCGAATTTATGAGTGGTCGAATGAGGCTCAAATGCCTTTTTTTCTCTTTATATTCATAGCAAGAATTCCATATATCTCACTAGAGCATAAGTATTGTCGATAATTTATGAATAAAGCGAGAGCAAAGCTTAGTAAAATACTATCCACTGAGCATATGAAACACTTCAGGTGGTCGGCTTCTTGGCGTAGAAACACGGCAGCATGGCAGCGACAGCCCTAATTTAATTATTTTTATTGTTAGCAACTCGTCACAATAGTAATTTATCATCCTCAATCTGACGTCTCGTTCTAATCATACACAAGTGACGTAAGACATTGTAGTAATCAAACAGTTAATTAATTTGCTATCGTTACTCGTGTAACTCATGAAAATTGGACTGTGATTAACTCATTATATAAATGGGATTGTTTTTCCTTTACTCATATCTACGTAATTATTCAAATGCAATTCCGTATAATATATTCAATCTGTATGGAAGTATGAGCTACACTTTCTGTATTGATTATAATAATGTAATCTGTAATATTAACCACTTGTGACTGTATTGCCTTCCACTCTTAGGAGCCCTAATTTAATTATCTTTATTGGTAGCAACTCGTCACAATAGTAACTTATCATCATCCATCTGACATGTCGTTCTAATCATACAAAAGAGACGGAAGACACTTCAGTAATTTTCAAGTTAATTATTTAACGATCGTTCCTCGTGTAACCAATAAAAAATTAAGTGTGAAGAACTAATTAAAAATGAGATTATTTTTATTTTGATCATATCTACGTTAATAAACAAATGCAAGTGTTACGATTTCATGAATGGGCGAATGGAGCATAATTTTATACCAAAATAAGGTCCATGTGCTTTTAATCATATCTTTATGTGCGGTAAATTATATTTTCCTTAAAAAATAAACTTTTTTACTATTAATTGCCGTCCGAGATCGACATCGACATTTTAATCAACTTTTACCAATGTGTAAGTGACCGGCGACAGTGTCATACGCTAAGTTCTTGTTTATTAGTGTGTGTAGCGGCCACGCGCGACGATATATATTATTATAAAAAATAAGTGCTTAATGTTTTATAAAATAAATAAATATTGTATATTCAACGCCATCTAGTAGTAGTAGGCAGTGTGGTGCCTAGCTGACCATGACAAACCGCCTTAGCTGAAAATATCGTCGACAGAACGATTTATTCACGATGAATTGACGACAGAACCTTTCCACTACGAACGTTTCGCCGACAGATAGATTGGGATAGTTTAGGTTAGAACAGTGACAATTAACGCCAGATGCGAATCTATGGTATGAAAAAAGTTCGTAGTAGAAAAGTTATACCGTTAAACTAACAATAATAATATCCTGGGATATTATTCACACACGGCCATCTGATCCCAAACTAAGCAGAGCTTGTACTATGGAAACCAGATAACTGATATACTAAATATACTGCTTTTTTTTTAATTACATATTTATATTGATAATTACAACCAATATTCATGCATACAAATATTTGTCCTGGGTGGGAATCGAACCCATGACCTCCGGCGTGAAAAGCAAGCAATTGCCAAGTGATTCTGTCAGCGGCTCATTCGGCAGAGGGGTTTGTCGGAGATGTTAGATGTTTCTGAATCTTGGCCGAGAACTAAGCAGTTCCCAGTCGTCAGTTGTACTGAATACGGAGTTATTACTTGTTTTTTTTTTACACAGATTATCCTAGCCCCAAAGTAAGCAAAGCTTGTACTATGAGTACCAGGCGACGATATACATACTTATATAGATAGATAAATACTTAAATACATAGAAAACATCCATGACTCAGAAACAAATATTCGTGCTCATCACACAAATATTTGCACTTACCGGGATTCGAACCCAGGACCACCAGCTTCGTAGGCAGGAGCACTACCAACTAGGCTACGGTGACCGTCGAAACTTGTTGTTATAACAGCAATACATACCCTGTGAAAATGTCAACTGTCTAGTAACGGTTTACGAAATACAGTACGTTGGCAGATGGATACACAAAGGAGACTTCATAATAGGGTTCCGTATGGATATGGGACGCTAAAAATGTATACCTATTTATGATGGTTGGCAAATGCTTGCTTTTCACGCCGGAGGTCGTGGGTTCAATTCCCATCAAGGACAGATATTTGTGTGCATGTCTTTTTGTCCTGAGTTTGGCTGTAATTATCTATATATGTATGTATTTACAAAAGAAAAGTAGTATATGTACTAGGTTATCTGGTTTCCATAGTACAAGGTCTGCTTAGTTTGGAATCAGATGGCCGTGTGTGAATAATGTACCAGGATATTATGTATAGTATATAGACTTCCTTACTCTACACCACGAAGGCGGAGGACATCGTGGAGTACGTGCGCCAGAAGATCAAGTACACGCCGAGGGTGCAGTTACTGGAGTCGCGCCGGAACGTCAACTTTAAGGCGTTCGTGGTGCGAGTACCGAATTGCTTTCTGCCCCGCGTCATGGATGAGGACTTTTGGCCGCAGGACGTGGTGTTCCGTCGCTTCCGCAGACAAGTGCCACAGGACAGCACAAAGACAATAAGTGCAAAGTGAAGTGTTACTAACATAGTCTTAAGCCCTATATACTAACACTTTTTGTATATATTTTATATATGTTAGTCTGTAAGGTATATATCTATGGGCCATTAGATGCCTGATAATAAATGATTATTATTATTATTATTAATCGTTGAATGCGGGTGCAATTATGAAAGGCCATGGCAGTAAGGTGTTGCCATGATCGCTTGTTAATCAATCATCATCATCATGATAAATCCAGCTTGAAAGGATCATCTATCTCCGTGAAAGAATTCCTCACTAAGGCTAGGCAAGCTGTCTTCTCCCAAACAAAAGTGCATTTTGGATTTCGCTCTGTATGGTCCCAGGATGGGACCATTTTCGTTAAAACAGCAGATGGAAATCGGCACAGATTAACTTCAAATGAAGAGTTGACCGCACTCATTGCCAGGTATCCAAAGGCGTCGCCGGGATCTTCGAGTTCTAATAAGGTCGACCCAGGCAATCTGAAAAATATAGTGCATTAGAAAGTTAGTTCTTCGTGTTGTGTATAACGTAATATCCCAGCAATAACATAAATTATCGTTGTTACTTACCGTACATATCCAATTAGTTTTGTATCATCTTTTAGAATATCCCACGCAGTGAGTGGTTTACGCTACATACAAGTTTTATGTTTTAATTTTTTTACCCTCCACTAGCTTAATTTTTTTTCTTTATATTCATTGAATGTCTTGTTTTATTGTTTTTATTGTAGGTAGGTAAGTTTCATTCATTAATTTTTCGTGAAGACAAAACAAGTTAATGTCAAATTGACACAAGTCAATGAGTTTGTAATTATGTTCCGTTTCATGCCGTAACTTTATTGCACGGAATGTGGACATGTTGTGTACCTTTGGACATTTTACCCACTGTACTGTACATTTTAGTTTACTTACTCGTTATTCCTTTCTTTATTGTTGTTGTGTGTTGTGTTTTTTTGTTTTTTATTGTGTTGTTTTATGTTTGTTGAGATGTAGTAGTGTACTTGTATGCTGGCGGGTGGTGCAGAGATTTAGGTTTGATTCAAATATTGCACCAAAAAGAAAGCTTTATTATTATTAGGTATTATTTTATTTTGAATATTTTATTGTCTATTGTATATATCTATATATATATATTTAGTATGCTGTATAGTTCTGACGATGAGTCATTTCACTCTGCTATATCATCTGACGATGACGATAGCTTTCGTTCGTCCGGGGACACGCTTGGTGACTTTTTAAACGATAAATTTGCTGCAGGTCATAAGCATTCACTGAATGTCTGTCATCTGAATGCTCAAAGCATCCCTAGTCATTATAGCGATCTACTGGAAGCGTTTTCCACATGTAATGTACATGCCGTCCTGATTTCCGAGAGCTGGCTCAAACCACACCTTCTTTCTATCTTGTATCCTCTTCCTGGTTATATTCTTATTCGTAATGACCGAATAGGAAAAGGCGGTGCTGGTGTTGCTATTTATTTGAGATCCGACCTTCCGTATAAGATTGTTGCTACTTCTTCATCTAATTATTCTGCCACAGCCGAGTTTCTTTTTCTTGAGGTTTCTGTCAAAATGTCTAAAACCATTATTGGTGTCGTATACAATCCACCCAATGTCGATTATTTCACTGATTTAGAATCGGTATTAGAATCTTTGGGTTCGGAGTATGTTCATCACATCATCATGGGAGATTTCAATACCAATCTCCTTGCTCCAAACTCTCCCCGTTCCCGTAAACTCATACACATAGTCGAGTCAAGTAGCTTACATGTCTTGCCACTGCAAGCAACTCACCACAATGCCTCGGGTGAAGATACTTGGCTCGACCTAATCCTTACCTCCAATCCGCCTTTAGTCTCATCTTATGGACAACATGATGCTCCCGGATTTTCCCATCATGACCTAATTTTCCTATCCTACATCCTTAAGCCACCCAAACCCAAACCTCAAGTGCTGCATCTGCGTTCTTTTGTTCGGATAAATGTCGAAAACCTGTGTAAGGATGCTTCTGATATCAACTGGGAATTTCTGTATAAATCCGAGTCTATAGATGAAAAGGTACTAGTTTTCAGTCAAGCGGTAATTAAGTTATACGACACTCACGCACCTGTCAAAAAAGTTACTGTGAGGCGCCCACCAGCACCATGGATGACGCGAGGGATTTTGATGGCGATGAAGCGTAGGGACCGCGCCTTTCATATCTTTAAACGAAACCGTTCTGATCAAAACTGGACCAATTTCAAAGTTGCTAGGAATAAGTGTAATCAGATGGTACGTAATGCTAAACGCCGTCATATTCAAGACAACATTTTATCTTCTTCTCCTGCCGGTATCTGGAAGTTCCTCGGGACTCTTGGTATCGGCAAATCGCGTAACTTAGACCTTCCCACATCAATTCGACTAGATGATCTTAATATTTTTTTCTCAACTACTTCTCCTATGGATCATCAAACCAAGGCTCAAACTATCACATTTTTAAATGGTCTAACGCGTCCTAACATTAATGCTTTTCACTTTACTCCAGTCGATTCAAATGAGATTAAAAAGATTATCCTGTCCATCAAATCCAATGCAGTTGGCTGCGATGAAATCAGCCGACGCATGATATTACCAATCCTAGACCAACTGTTGCCTGCAATTTCACACATCATAAATTATTCCCTTGATTCCGGACTTTTCCCTTCCATATGGCGAAACGCTCACGTTCGTCCACTTCCCAAGATTTCAAATCCCACACTTCCTAGTCATTATCGTCCTATCTCCATCCTTCCTTTCCTGTCTAAAGTGCTTGAGTCCTGTGTCCACAAACAACTATCCCATTTTGTGCTATCTAATCAGCTGATTAGCCCCTTACAATCCGGATTCCGACCAGGGCACAGTACCACCACGACGCTCCTTAAAGTGACTGGCGATATTAGAACCGGCATGGAGGCGACCAACCTCACTGTGCTGGTGTTGATCGATTTTTCAAATGCTTTTAATACCGTCAGTCACGATATCCTTTTATCCATCCTCTCCCATCTTATGATCTCAGATGAAGCGCTGGAGTGGTTTTCATCTTACCTTCGAGGGCGCCAGCAGTCAGTTCGCCATGGCGAAGTGTCATCGAATTGGTGCAAATTAGAAACTGGTGTCCCTCAAGGCGGTATTCTCTCACCTCTCTTGTTTTCAGTATTTATAAACCTCTTAACTCATGATCTTCAGAGTGCGTACCATCTTTATGCTGACGACCTACAACTGTACACCCAGGCGAGTGTCGATAGTTTGGCAGAGGCAATTATTAAAATAAATCAAGACTTACAGTTCTTAAAAATCTCGTCAGATAAGTTTGGATTAACCGTCAACCCATCAAAGTGCCAAGCAATTATTGTGGGTAGCTCAAGAATGATGTGCAAGGTAGATGTTGGCAGTTTGCCGCCTATTGTTTTTAACAACTATCACATCCCTATTAGCCAAAAAGTTAAAGATCTGGGACTGGTAATTGACAGCAATCTAAACTGGCAAAGCCATATTTCTGGCATCAGCCAGAGAATTACTGGAATTCTAAGGGCATTTTATAGGCTAAGAAAATTCCTTCCATCCAGAACAAAGGAAATGCTTGTGCAGACACTAATTTTTCCCATTGTCGACTATAGTGATGTGTGCTACTTTGACCTGAATGCAGATCTTCTTAACAAACTTGACCGACTTCTAAATAACTGCATTCGATTCGTTTTCAATCTCCGTAAGTATGATCATGTGTCTGCTTACCGCACCCAGTTAAACTGGTTGCCCATTCGCCAGCGAAGAAATTTAAGAGCGCTTACCACACTTTTCTCCATACTGGAGTCTCCTACTGCTCCTTCTTATTTAACACCCCATTTTCAATATCTTTTTGCTACTCATAGTAAAACTCTCCGCTCTACTCATAATCGTCTTTTACGATGTCCACCTCATAGCTCTGACTTTGTTCATTCTTCTTTCTTTGTCCAATCTATCCTTCTTTGGAATGAGCTTCCTTTTGGAATCAGGATGGCTAAGACTCGCTTTGCGTTTAAAAAGAAAGTACGTGAGCATATTTGTAAGAAGCTTCACGCAGAAATGTCTCATCAATAATTTTATTTATTGTAGTATAGTATGTTATAGTATATTATTCATTAGTTTAAAATCATATAGTATTTATTTTATAGTACGTATTGTATATATTTATATATTATGGATAGTATTCTTAATTATTATTATTTATAATTATAATAAGTAAATACATTTTTTATACCTAAGTGCACCTACCATGATCTCTCTGCACTACCCGCAGGTTGACTGGTAGAAAATGCCTTTGGCATTAAGTCCGCCTATGTACATTCCCATTGTACTGAAGTATAAATAAATAAAATAAATCATCATCGAAAAACAAATCAATGGAAATAATTATTTTCCATCCAGTTCGAACCCCAACTACCACTTCTAAGTACCGTTATCGTGGACCACAACTGTGTGCGCTAAGCGATACCCCACACTATCGGAGATAGAACAGGACCAACGCATTTGCGTGCCCTCCGAATCACGAGGACTGACACTACCAGCTATGACCGCGGATGTTTTCTTGCCACAAAAATCCAAAAACCATTTTTTTATTAATGCGATAGAGACAACAATGAAGAATAGCTATGCCAAAGTGTCTTACACATTATTTTGGCATCTTACCAATGCTAGAAAATATGTTATAAAGCTCTCCACATTTGGAACATGTATTTCAATACACGTTGGATACCTCATCTCCATCTCGTAGTACGGCACCGAAACGCTTTTCCGAGACGCCTTTACTTTGAGACGACATAGCCAACTTTGAACATTAATGGTGACACATTTTCTGCGGCGGAGTAGTGCGGGCTTTCTGTTTCAAAATAAGTGCATACTGCATTCCATTTTAGAACATTATTATAGCGTGGGAAGCAACACAAAATTCTTTATTTTAATAATCTGTCACAATTCTAAAGACACAGCCAACCAAAAGTTTGTCGCGTGTTAGGTTTGTTCATAAGGACAATGATTTAATAAATACATGAAAAATGGTGCAATGTATATTTTTGTAGTTGCACGTCACAATATGCGTACTAAGAAGGGAAACTTACATATGTGTCACTTACGCATGAGTTTAATTTGGAAGTTGGTCAATAATACATTGTAAAGTTATAATCTATACATATAATAAAATCGTAGGAAAGTCAAAACTGTACATTGAATTGTTTTTAAAGGATACTTGGGGCGTGATCTACAATCGATATCGAAGTCAAAAATATAGTTTTTAGAATTTTTGTCTGTTTATCTGTTTGTTTGTATGTATGTCCGGGCTAAACTTAAAAAGTACTGCATGGATTTACTTCAAATTTTGCACGGGGGCTTAGGTAGTATAGCTAGTATATTATAAACTCGCCGTGCCCCGCGGTTTTATCGCGTTAAATTTTAAAAATGATCACAGCTCCTCCCCGTAGATGATAGCGTGATAATATGTAGCCTATATGTTGACCCGACTTCTTAGTAATATTCATGCAAAATTTTAAGTGCATCCATGCAGGACTTTTTGAGTTTAGCCCGGACATACATACAGACAAACAGACAAAAACTCAAAAACCTATAGTTTTGGTTTTTAAAAAATATTCAATGTACAGTTTTACTTTCCTACGATTTTATTATATGTATATAGATAAGTCTATTTAGCTGTAGTAGTTATTATATATTGTACGATTTCAATGACAATGCGCAAATGCACGAAAGCGGAATGGAGATGTAACGTGACTTTAATACAGATTAAACAATAAAGTGAACTCCCACACTAGGATAATAATATACGAATCGATATAATCGGTAATCGAACTCCAAACACGAGCCGTACACTGCACTACATGTGCAGTCAGAAAACTAAGAAAGACATAGCTTAATATTCCAAAAAAAATTTCATCACATGCAACCAATATTTGTAACTCTAAATCTAATGATATAATTAAAAGCAAGAAGAATATTATTCCCACTTAAAGAGTAAAGGAAGTAACCAATAACTAAAATATGATATAGAGATCACGTTAAAGAGTCCGTCTGCTGACTGTAGTCATCAGACAACAGTCTTTAAGCTATATCACATGTCTTCTGGCATGCTTGAACTTATCCAATATAACTACTAGCACATATGAAGGGAAGAAAACAAGCCTCAGAAAAGAATATTACCAAGATTTTATTACACAAATTATTAAAAGTTTTGGTGTAACTGCACGTGTGGCGCAGCGGCTAAGACAGTCGCCTCGCCGCTCCGTGTCCCGGGTTCAATTCCCGCTCGACAACTATTTGTTTGACCCAAAAATTGTTGTTCTGAATCTAGATTTAATTTGTGTCCGTCTATTATATGTTTGTAAAGTACCCACGAACGTACGACACAGGGATTAAACAGCCTAGTGCGAGCGTTGTCTTTAACAAAAAATGTAATATCTACAGAGTGCCAGACTTGACAAAACTATAAATGCCTTGTTTCACTAGGGAATCCTAAAATTGAACAAGAAACATGTTTATTCGTAAATGGTGAAGGCAAAAGTGCGACAAGTGATCCAATTTGTATACAAATCTCATTCCCATACTGTTTAAATCGAGCTCCATCAGAATCTCGTGGCTGTCTCGATCCTATTATGTCAAGTGTCATTGGATGCTGCGCTCAAACTGAATTACACTAATATTATTATCATATACGTAATAAGTTTTGTGATTGTGTGATTTTCCTCCTTCGTTTTTCGAAAAGGTAGTGTTTTGGTACCTAATTCTTTGCCGATGCCATAAAGAGAGAAGAGAGAGATTCTCCATTCACTGCATACACATGTTACTGTCTGACTGCCTCGTTGATCTAGCGTTAGCGTGTTCAACCGTAGATTACGAGGTCCTGGGTTCAAATCCCAGGTCGGACGAAAGTGATTCTTCTGTAAAAAAGGATAAGTTCTAAGTATCAGGCCAGATAGAAAGTGCCCCTGTGTTTGCACCCAAATTTGTGCTCGGCTCGGAGGACATTCGGTATTTAACAACTGATTAATAATAATAAAATCTTTATTTCATAAAAATTGTACAAGTTACACATTTCCTGTGGACCCACACTAGGCAAACCTGTATCGTGGAATCCGTGACTGGATTTCCAGAGAATTTAAATAAAAGATTTATAAACTTAAAGCTATAAACTTAAATTTAAATTTAAAATTATAATTAATTTTCTGAGTTCTGCCCATAAAACAAAAAAAATATGTTACTGATGAGATTATGCGCAGCATCTTGCGCAAACAAATCATGTCCCTGTCAAATAAAAAATATACTGCACTAATTTTGCAATGTTCGCTTGCTCTATTATTCTGTGAATAATCAATTCAGAACTTGGTGGTGATCTTAACTTATAAATCTCAGAATAAAACTATCAACATACGTTGTGGAATTAATAACCTAACTGAATAGGTTAGGTTATTAATATAGGTTTGCTGGCAAAAAAGCCCCATGTTAAGGAATTTCCACTTAACATAACATCATATCAGCTGAAAGACGTCCACAGCTGGACAAAGGCCTCCCCCAAGGATCTCCACAATAGCCGGTCCTGTGCTGCCCGCGTCCAGCGGCTTCCCGAGACCCGCACAATATAGTCGGTCCACCGTATAGGAGGCCGGCCCACGCTGCGTCTTCTGGTTCGTGGTCGCCACTCGAGAACCTTTCTGCCCCATCGGCCGTCAGTTCTACGAGCTATGTGCTCTGCCCACTGCCACTTCAGTTTGGCAATTCTTTCTTTCTTTCTTCACATAACAACTTGGTATTAACTTATTTGCTCTTCTGGCATTAAATAATAGCGCATCCTAAAGAAAAAATATCACAATAAAAAATAAACCTACCACATAAATATTGAGTATTGGAAGCAGGGTAATATAAAACTAACATCAATCAAAACGTTATATGGTAATATAAATATACATACAACATGAAGGAACCCACTATACAATGACTTACCAAAACTTGTCAAAGATTTCGTATATATCGAGATGATTGATTTACTATAGTAGTAATTTATTGTTATCTAAAAAAACAAGTATTTTCTATTGAGAAAATAATATCCTCCCTTTCCAATTCCATCTAAGGCAGTAAAATTTCAATGGAGAAGCTGGTCTGCAGGAAATATTTATAGAAGGCAAGTGTGTGCGCAAATACAGCACTTTCTACTTTCTTCTGCTTACTCTCATGATGCATGCACAATACTAAACACTACTTTAAGTGCTTTCCAAAGCACGGAGTTATAACAACTAACTTCATCACTCTTGGCTCCTACTGAAAATGTTTCTTGATAGAATGATTCGAATAATACTTTCCGGAATCCGAGATTTCTACCCGGAACCCATTACCGCAGTAGACAGCGCGATTATCACGGTGCCGCTAAACTAATGAAGCAACCGAATATTATATTCTCTAAATGAACTTCATTTGCGGCAATTTGAGATCAGAATGTAAATTTATATTTCAAATTCTCACAAGCAATACTAGTGACTGACCTTATGCGCAACTCGAGTTATTTTAAACTATTTTGTTCACAATGTATTTTACTGAACAATGTTATTTTTAATAGAATATTATTTTTAAATAATTGTTGTTAGAGAAACATGTCTGCAAAGCAGATTTTTATTTTAGTTCAAACTTAAACAAAGTTAATTTAAATTTCAGCCATGTTTAAAATGAGACGTATAAGTTTAAATGCGGGTTGGAATTGAACCCACAAACCATGGTGTATTTGGCCTCATGTGCGTTAACCGCTCCACTACAGCATAGTAAACCTGTATCTATAAAGCATGGGCTAATTACCTATAACAGATTTACTTTGAAAAAATAGCTTATTCCGGTTTTCCCCTTGAAGGAATCCCCTAAGGGGGGGAAACTGGAAACTAATGTAAAAAGTGTCCAGAAAGTCCCCATGTCATTTAGACATATTCTAGTTTACCCCTTGAGAGAATTGCTTCAGGGGGGGAAACTGAACACTAATGTAATAAAAGGTCCAGAAGGTCCCCTTTTCATTTTTCACCATATCCTCCCAATTAAAATGTCTACGGTCTTTAAGTAAATAAAAAATGTTTGGTCTGGTGTCAAATTTTTTTTAAAGACTATACCCACCATTTGTAATAAACTCATGTATAGTGGAGTACTTTACGAACAAGTAATTTACGGACACAAAGTGCACCCAGACTCAGACCAGATTTTTTTTTGTATATATAATTTGGCACTGGTATATCACGATAGGTGGAAGCCATAATTTTAAATATTTTTATCAAGACTGGTAGCTACGGTGTACTCGCTGACAGATTGGTGCATAACTAACTTAAAATGACGCTCATCCTTTACCTGCATTATTTGTAAACAATAAGATAATAAAAATCTATAGTGTAAGTGACCCACAAGGAACAAGTGGGAGCGCACAAGTTTTATGATCCTGAAAATGCTAAAGTTGCGGTTTCGTTTCAAGGAACAGATCCACGAGGAATTATACCCGAATCGGTATGCATACCTACTGTTTATAGTAACGATGTATGATCAATCTTGATTTTCTAAAAATAATTAACGTTTTTGCCTGTGACTCCATCTATGTGAGGTTTATGCTATTGTTGATGGTTAAAACCAAGTAACCTGATGATGTTGCCGCATCGTGAAGAGTATCACATTATATCAATAAAATAAATAAACAAAATGTCTGTTTAATCACAAAAATGAGAAATCATAAATTAATCATCCGGCGGCGAGTCTCGATCCAGTACTCTCTAGCAAACCGGGTTAGGCGATCTGCCATTGTCATAGGAACGACACACACTGCTAGATCAAAGAATTTTGAGATTAGATTTATACATTACGAATAATGGTATAAAACTAAAATTTAAATGTCTGTTTAAACTTTAAAAACACAAAAGAATTTCAGTACAAATTTTATAAAACCTAAGGGGGAGATTTCAGGTTTTTTTTTCTATTCCAGTTTTCCCCCCTAAGGGATATTACTAGAGGGGAAATCTGGACTTATTTTGTTCTCATTCCGATTTTCCCCCCTAAGGTGGATTTTCAGGCGGGAAAACTGGACTTATATTTATTTATTCCATTCGAAAAAATAATACATGTGGGAATGTCAGTATTCGTTTCTGAACGAATGGTATGGGCAGTGGTTACTCTAGTGTCAGTGTTGTTCAAGCCGTCCATTGACATGGTTTAACGATTGTAGTCTAATTATTACAACCGGGACTGACAGTTTATCGTGCCCTCCGAAGCACGGAGACGCTCAGAAATTAAACCACATTGGCGGTCACCCATCTATGGACTTACTGCGAGCCTAGTTGCTTTACCTTGGCTATCAGTTACGGATTGTTGAGAGCATCTGGCTATGAGCGCCTCAATGAATGATGAATGTTAAGACGGGTAGATGGTTTCTAAACGGAGAGTGAAAGTAATTAATTAACCAATTAGACAATGACGAATGAACGATGAGTGAAAGAGACTGATATGACGGACAGAGGATTACGGAAGTAACGAGGTTGAGGTTGAAAGGGACGCTTGCCAAGGACGAACTTGCATGGACTTCAACCTTTTATACCATAGAAGACAAGAAATATCATTACCAGCGCTAGAACAATAAAATGTTCTAGCAAATGCTGAGGTGGTGCCATTTCGGACTTGTACGGACAACAAGTCCGAAAGTCGAAGTCTTCGTTTTATTTCTCTTTTTTTATTGTTATTTTATATTTAGTAAAAATCTTTTCTTTATTCTTTCAAATAAACAGAAATATACAGAAAATATAACAACTTTTATCACTGTTATATTCCCAAGTTTTCCCAAGGTTTTCTCGAATAAATCAGATTCCCCAATTCCCGCAATTTTAACTGGAGTTAATTGTAATTGATAGTGGACATCACTTTGTGACGTTAGTTGACATTAGATACGCCATAATAAGAAAGAGGACCGCATCAATGGTAGGCTGACTGCACACCACCACTAATAGTCTCGAGAGCGTCTTCTCAGATCGGTGGGACGCTCCTCTGCTGCGTCACTGGGTAAGGATAACATGTAAAGATAAAGATAAAATAAAATAAAATAAATAAAAAAGGTTTTTATTCACGTAGACTTTAAAAAAGCGCTTGTAAATAGTCAGAACATGTTTGTAGTAATATAGTTGTATACATTAGATATTATTTCTAGTGACATAGATATTTAGGTACATCTTGTATGAAAACATTTATTAAATTTATTTTATTACAGAAATGATATTTAGCTAGCTCGTATCAAGTTATTGTCAAGAGATTATGTTTAATTATCTAGTTTAAGTCTAATATTTTTACTACATATTGTCAATGGTTCTGTCTATATTAAAGGTATTATTATTATTACGGACCTTGTGTTAATAACGACGGTCGCGCTTTAATGCTACCACCGGATCCAATGCGCCCCAATGCGGGTTCATCTACTACCGGTTTCAACACGACCCAGTTGAGACGGTCCGGCGAAACATACTCAAGCGGGCATGAACACGGGATTTGGTCCAATTAGAGTAATTATTTAGTAGGCAAACACAATATATGCTCGATCGGTTGTCTGAATGCTTATTATTTTAGATTATATTTAGGTATACAAAAGAAAAACTTCGAAACAATAACATTATTCATTTTGAGACAGAGTCAATAATTTTAAATTAAGTATATGATAGCAATCATTTACAGATAGTTCACGTAACACAGCAGATCAGTCATGTCTATATGGCTACAAGATCTCCAGCGAGCAATGTGCAGGTAGGAAGTGAGAGCCAGACGTCTTAAAAAGGTTTATTGGCAGAAAGTATTTGTACATGAATTTGTCTTACCTAAAACACTCCTGAGCCTGTTTCGTGGAGAGTTTTTACAAGATGGCATTGCAAACACAGACTTGCGGTACAATATAAAGTACAAGCTTAAAACTAGATCAAAATTAAACAAGGTGCTATAATTTTAAATCAAAATAAAATAATAAAAAATAAAAATAAAATAAGAAAAAGGAAAGTATTAACAAATTATATAAATTAATTCATGCATTATAGATTAATGAAATTATTACATTTACAACTGTTATAACACAACGACTATTCATAAATTACTTATTTTAATGATTTAAGTGAGTCTTCCGAGTATTGATAAGTCCAAAACAGTAGTTCTTTAGTGATTACATATTTTGCTTTCGATTGTGGTAAGGATAAGCATACAAGTTGTAATGCAGGCAACTTTATACTAACAATATACATTAAATTATCTTGTTTGTACTAAACTATGGACTTATGTATGAAATAAAGTATTCAAATTGAATTGAATTACTGAAAAAAAGAACGATATAATGTCGTAGTGGCACAATTTCTCGTCAAGTAAAAAAGTCAAGCATTCTTCACAAACAGGCTTAGTTATGCCATCCGGTTTTAAGTGGAAAGTATATATACTAACTAGATAAATTTGATATGCTAAAGAAGGCAAGGAACCGTCGCGACTCTGGCTCTGATTTAATCAAGACAGCGTAGGGTTTCTGAATTAAATAAACACTCTTCAGTAAATTGTTGTCACAGATGGTTTATAAAGTCTATGTCAAGATTCTCAAGAGTGATTTCAGAAATTATATATATTGCATTCAAAGGAACGATGTAGTTACATAAAAGTATAATAAATAAATACACCAATACTAGCGGCCCGGTACGTGCTTCGCTACGTATAAGGCATAGTAATAAAAAAATGATTATAAAGTTCATTTATTTAAAAATGAAAAAAATATTTTAAACTCCTAAAAGATGTCGATTTTACACTTTTTCAAGACTTTTCTCTACGTACAAACCTTCCCTGGACTTCCACGAATAATTCAACACCAAAATGAGCCAAATCGGTAAAGGCGTTGTTGAGTTATAACATTACAACGAAAAGTGGCATTGATTTATATATATATATATATATATATATAGATAGATTAGTTATGTAACAAACATCTATCAGGTAGTTCTGACGCCCGAAGCAAGGTTCCAGCATGAATATGCATTAATAATAATAATAACATCCTCGTATCCAACGGCCACGGCGGCCAGTTCCAATGGAGACTAACCATCTGCACCGGACATAATAGTGCACATATGTAAATTTAAACACAGGGGCACTTTCTATTCCATCACTCTCATGATCCGATGGGACGACTAGTGACACGAGGTAAGGTATAGCAAATGTACCCAGTTATTATCAATACCCAATGATGATCTAAGGCAATAAGTATTAAGAAGAGAAGATATAGAAAATTAAAGAAACGGTTGACGTTGTTTGTGGACATTTGCCGTTCACGCCACAGGTCGTGGATTCGATTCTCACCCAGGACAAATATTTGTATGCATGAACATATCTGTTTGTCCTATCTGGGTATAATTATCTATATAAGTACGTATTTACAAAAGAAAAGTAGTACAAATAGTATGTCAGTTATCTGATTTCCATCGTACAAGCTCTGCTTAATTTGGGATCAGATTGCTGTGTATATAATGTCCCAGGATATTAAACTTAAACTTCAAAAACTGGTGGCACAAAGTTTAAGGTAGTAACCTCGCTTTTAGCTCATCACTCTCGTCTATTGGGTTAAATTTCCACACATGACATTTGTTCTGTAAAGTCAGTCTCCTGCTATACAAGTTTTCCTTAGTGTGGGCGGCGTCGAAAATGTATCATCATATCAGCCGAAAGATGGTCACAGTTGGATAAAGGTCTCCGCCAAAGATCTCTACAATTGCCGGTCTTGCGCTACGTGCATCTAACAGCTTCCAGTGACCCTCACCAGAAGAAAAACCTGTCAATATAAAGTAATAAAATCAAGCTTACTCTATCGAAATCATATCTATATAAGCAACCAACAAATTTCAATTTTCTTATACTTTATAAGTTGCCCTTGCCGGGCGAGGTGAGCGGAAATCAAATCAATTTTCACGGGAAGTGAAATTTAATTTTCTTGCAACTGACAGACATGACGACGGTTGGAATAAGTTTTACCTAGTTTATATTCAACGATCTGAATTAATCTAATAGATTAGCACGTAAATCTAATGTAAAGACACATAATAAATTACTGTATGCCTATTAAGTCATTTCAATGAAGATGATTATATTTATTTTTTAATTGTAGATAGAGATTCATTCATATCTTTCATACATTTTTGAGAGTAACACTAAAAAATATAAAAGACCAGGCTAAGACCAGGTTCTGCACATCCCGGAGGACAAAGGTCTCGTAGGTTGGAGATAGCATTTTAAGCCGTCGGAAGAAATCGGTAGGAAATCTGTGCAATTTGCAGAGTTTGACAACTAGTCAAACTCTGCAAACTGTTGGTTAGAAAGCTATAATATGTAGCTGCCGATTAGACTAGGAGCTGAGCCTTAAAGAAAATAGAAAAGAGCGAGAAAGAAGAGCTTCGAAAGAAGATTGATTTTGTTGTAAAAGAATTCATTATTTTATAACCGTGCGTAGTAGCGTAGGGACTACCTTAACAATTACAATATAAGTACAGCCAACTTTGACCAAACATTTTAATTAATGGTGTTCGTAATTCAACCTTAGCTTCATGTATTTCATAGACAGCTTCTGAATCTTCATTCTTCTTGACTCCAAGATCATAACCTGAACTTAACTATCAGCTTTTCGCACAAGACATATTAATGGAGAGATATAAATGAAACTAATTCTTTTTTCACGTAGTATTTGTTCATAGTTATCAGTGTATTAAATGAAATAAATGTAGTGTTGAATAAGTGTAATAAAATGATCCCGATATTCTCATTCTGTATTTAAGAGTTATTTGTATGGTTTAATTACTGAAGTTTGTGACGCAACAACTCTGAAATAATTACAGTTTCTGGATGATTACTTGACACTTGATGACAGTTTAATTTAAATCATTGATAATTATTAAAAAAAACCAATCATGCGGCTTGATTTTACAGGTAATTAAGAAACATTCTCAACGTCGGAACTCTCACGGAACGCTGTAAGTCCAACTCACGCTTCGCCTAATTATATGACTAACCTTAGCCGCCGCTTCATTCGAAAATTTATCAAATTACTTACCAAACACCTCCAACATTACCAAAAGAACGCCAGTGCAGTATATTACAGTTCTGGCTAAAATTTAGAGAAGATTGGCTGTGAGTTGATATGTAATCGAGCTAATAACTAACATAGGTATTAATAAATCAGTCAACAGTTTCGATTCAACAAGTATTAGGACTAAACTGAAAAGCGTAGGTCGTAAAGGTGGTGGTCGTAAGAAAAGGTTAATCTAATTGTTTATGAAGAGCGACCACCCATCATTATATTGATCTTACGTAGCCCGGAATGTAATAACAAGCATTGGTTCCAATGTTTTAACGCACGTACTAAAAACTAACGCACGTTATAATATGTCTTTCGTAATTCGCTAGTCTAGAGAGAATTCGGCTAGATGCCTATTATTTATACGACAGCAGGATGAAAACTTTTACTAGTGAGTAGGTTAGACAAAAACTCCCTAAATAAAAACAACCTCTTTGGAATTGTGGAGATCTTTGGGCGAGGCCTTTGTCTAGCAGTGGATGTCTTTCGGCTGATCTGATGATGATGATCAAGATGATGAACCTCTTTGGAATCACTTAAACCATGGAACTACGATGCCACAAACCAACATCGATCTTCTTTTCTAGGTGGAATTAATAAAAAACAGCAATTTCTACGCCGATGATAGCTAATTAAAGACATTTAATAAGCCATACTAACTAACATTTTCATTGAAGTTTGTAATTAATGAAATACAATCAGACTTTTAATGAATTTCGCTATGGCAACAGACGTTTTCAAATAATCTTATATAAAAACGGCTACATTAATTAATATGTACTTGGCCTTAAACGTTAAGATCGTCAATTAATTTCCTTTATATTTGTTGTACCGTTAAGTGTGTTTATGACAAATCGTTATATATGAAAGAACGATAATAAAGAAATTAATTACTTTTTCATACGCACATATTCTTAAAAATTTCGTAATATTGTTATGTAGCGTAGGTTTGTTATTGGAAACAGTATCCCTGTCCATTACTAGTAATACATCACAATAATAAATCACCGAGCAACAATAGCCTGAAATGTATTAAACACAATACGAATTCCTCAGATAATGCTCGATATAAAAATACCTCCGGAATATAAGAAATGCTGTGTGTGACTAGGGCTTGTGAAATTGCTTAAGATTATTGCTATTGTTTCAGTCCTGGGAGATAGAAGATGTATCCGGGATAAAAATTGTTAAAACAGGAACTGTTTTACGATCAGTGTTGGTAGAGGATACTAACATGTTTCTTACCAAGTAATTAATATATATGTATATTAATATTATCACCGCGCGGAACCTGGTCATGCTAATTACGTGTAGGTATGATGTATCGTGACTATAAATAGCCCAGCGATAATTGCGGTAATGACCGACTCATATGCGAATGAGTCGGTCATGTGATTTAAAGTATTATTATTATCTGAAGATTTTATATACTAGAATATTTTGTATATAAAATATATTACAATCATATTCCATTCATATAATAATTAATTACATAATACTAATTATATAATCTTCTTTTTCTTCTTATCGTGTCGATGGTAAGAATTAGATTTTATCTTGCCAAAATTGAGCAACGCTGATTGTTTTGGCTCAAGCGTCATACAAGTCCTAAAGGGAACAAGAGACTGGATAAGAAGGACAATCAGATAAATGAGCCATACTTTGCGGTGACACGCCGCACTCGCAGATGTTTTGTGATGTAGGAATGTTACTATCGAGATAAATTTCCAAGGAAATGCACATTTGCACATGTTTTCCTTGGAAATTTATCTCGATTCGATCCGCCAACCTGGGTACGTAGTCTATTAAGAGTTTCCTCCAGGTTGGCCAAGGCAAATTATATCCCGGAGGTAATTTTTCCTTTGGCGAGACAAACAGAGGAGAAGCACATTTATCTCGGCATAAGGCTGCCCTCGCTTTCTGTGCATCGATCGTAGCTGTGGTAGTGGCCAGGAAACTTTTACGACTTTTCAATCGTTGGGGAGCTGGAGTAAAGTTATATAGAGGGTGTTATTTATCGGTCTCCTGCTTATACCCCTCAACTTCTAATAGCGGGGGGCGCGATTCCTGCCAGCGGATACAGTTTTTGAATTGGCGTGGGATCCTGTGATGATCCGGCAAGTCTCATTTAGAGCCACATCCACTGATTTGGCATGGGCAGATCGGTGCCATACGGGGCAGGCATAATTATGATTATATTTATTATAATTATATAATTAATTATAACATAATAGAATTTGAATTTAAGGTGAATAGTATTAAAGTAAACTTCATTTATGCATATTATTCATTTATTTTATAGATAATTTTTGAAGGTAAGCTCAGGCCACCAGACTGATTATTTTGTGAGGGTGGATGTAAGTAGCGCTAGGCTGGCAAATGAGGGGATTTTTGGGGCGGTATTTGTACAGCTGTGAACGTATTGCGGCTGGCATGGTGATGATGATGATTTAAAATGATTATGTCATCGTTGTTTTTGAAGCAAAATTCTTATTAAGTATGACTTTTAGTTAAGTATTACTTTCAGTCTTCGCGCGTGCGCACGCCCGAGCGGTCGCTGCGAAATAAAGTTATGACTATGTCCGAGAATAGTGTAAATACACTCAAGTGTGTTAACTGTAATGTAGTAATATGTGAGGTGCTAGCGTTTATTCGGAATAAACTCGATGTAATGGACAATGAAAGTTTATTAAGAGTTTGTGTTTCGGCATTCTCTGTAGAGGACATTGACAATGCCAAAAAGTTACTGTTTTCATCGGTTAAAACAAAACATAAGCTTGTATCGAGACGTAAACAGAAAAAAGAAAAGGATCTTGAAGATATGCTGATGGTGTTAAAAACAGCTGAGCCTGATCAATTACCGATTTTTGTGGCCTACAACTTAGAGAAACTACCTCCCGTTTGTTTTGATCATATCGACGTAACGAAGTTATTGAAAGATCTAGTGCTTTTGCGTGAAGAAATAAATCAGATAAAAGTAAATTACGTGAAGAAAGATGAACTAGAAAGTCAACAAAAGAAGGATAAACTTACCTTAATAAATAGCCCGGCATCATATTCGAACATTAATATGCGTCATAGAGGAGGGTATCAGTTAGACAGTGGGCCGTGTGGATTGTCTCATGTTTCTGAGTCATCGCCGCCGCCGCCGCCGCCGCCGCCGCTGTGTGAAATAAACATACCTCTGCCGTCGTCTCCGTCAAGCACTCGCGACGCTCGCGCTGATAACAGCTTGCCGGACGTAAACAATATGGTCCAATATCGTTCTCTTTGTCACTCGAACAAGGAGGCGGATAGCTCTGTTTCACATGCTCCCGTAAACTCAACTTTGCTGGACAGGAATGACAAGATTGTTACCGATATTTCGAGTAAACAATGGACTATGGCTGAAGTAGCAAGCAAAGGTGAATGGAAAGATAGGGGTCATGATGTCCAATGGACAATTGTTCAGAATAAAAAGTTAAGGAATCGATTCAGTGATAAGACCGGCAAGGCTCAGTCTGTTCCTGCGGCAAACTTTAAGGCCGCGGAATCGTTTTTACCGCTGTTTGTTTCGAATGTTGATAAGCAAACAACAGAAACGGACATTTGTGATTATATTAAAACTAAGACTGGGGTAACCGTAAAGCTGGAGAAAATAAACATGAAGATTGAGAGGACGTATAATGCATTTAAGGTGTTTGTCTCCAAAAATAAACTGAGCATCTTTTTGGATGACAGTCTTTGGCCTGAAGGAATACGCTTCAGACGATTTGTGTTTTTTAAAAAGAATAAGGATTCTGATAAGTCTCAGTTCCCATCTACAAACAAGACACCTACAATCAATGGCTGTGAATGACAAAAGTAAAATAACAATATCCACTTTTAATTGTAAAGGTGTGAACAGATCAGTGGATTGTGTGCGAACCCTTTGCAAGAGTGCCGACATCGTTGCACTCCAAGAAACCTGGATCTGGCCACATGATATAGGATTCCTAGGAAATCTAGACGACAACTTCGCGTACAACGGCAAGTCGGCCATCGACACAACTGTCAAAATGATAACAGGTAGACCGTACGGCGGAGTGGCACTGTTATGGAGAAAATCAGTGTTTACATCAGTAACGTCAGTGAAGTGTTTAAGTGATCGATTAGTGGCGATAAAAGTTGAATACGAGAACCGTGCTATGTTGATATTTTCGGTATACATGCCCTACGATAACGGTAAGAGTGATCATTTAACTTTATTCACACAAACACTTAGTGAGATTATAGCTATTATTGAAAGTAGTGGTATTGAGTGTGTAGTTATGCTGGGAGATTTTAATGCTAACCCAGGCTCACGGTTTTTTAATGAACTTATCTCTGTGTGTAATGAACAGACATGGTTTTGCGCCGACTATGAGCTTCTACCTAAGAATACGCATACGTTTGTTTGTCAGGCGAGCGGCTCGCGGCGTTGGCTAGATCATTGTTTGATAACAAGCGCAGCCAAAGACTTAGTGACTCATGCGTCAGTCTCATATGGGGTGTACCAGTCGGATCATTATCCTGTTTTGTTTAAATGTAACTTAAGTAAGGTTAATCAGAAGATATCAGCCCAAAATTCTGTTAGTAATAAAGTACGTTGGGGTGAAAGAAGTAGTGAACAAATTAATAATTATTATGAGTACTGTAATGATAAATTAAAATTAATAGACTTTCCCAGTGAATGTATAGAGTGTTCTCATAAAATATGTAACAATGTAGACCATTTTAAATTAATAGATAATTTGTATTTTAACATTGTATCAACCCTCCAAGATGGTGCCGTGCACACATATGTTGGTAGTGATTGCATCAGGCGACACAAATATGTCACAGGTTGGAACAAACATGTCAGTGGCGCTCATAGGGAGGCTCGTACACATTATCAGACTTGGCTTTTGCATGGTTCACCTACTCAGGGGACTATATATCAGAAAATGCGTGATACAAGAAGGATATTTAAGACTAAATTAAAATTTGTTCAAAACAATCAACAACAGATTAAATTAGATATTTTGGCAAAAAGTCATACTAAAAAAGATTTTTCTAAATTTTGGAAAACAACGAATAAATTAAAGGCCAAGCCGAGTCTCCCTGCGAGTGTGGCGGGTCTGAGTGAACCTAAAGATATCGCCAACCTTTTTAAAAATAATTTCAGTGTTCGGTCTCCCTTAAAAACAGGGCGGCGGGTGTCCGATGAAGGGGGGTTTTCGGGTTCTGGTGAGCTTGCCATAATGTTTACAGCTAAGCAGGTCGGCGCTGTTATAAAAAGAATGACAAGAGGCAAGTCGCCAGGTCACGACGGCCTCAGCGTCGAGCACCTAAAGCATGCTGGGCTACATTTGCATAGGGTTCTTGCTTTACTTTTTAATTTGTGCATTAGCCATAATTATCTACCGCAGGACCTTATGCACACAGTGGTAGTGCCGATAATTAAGGATAGGACGGGAGACTCCTCTGATGTGTCCAATTACAGGCCTATTTCGTTGGCCACTATAGTCGCCAAGATCTTGGACAGTTTGCTTGATCAACAGTTGGCTCAACACATTGAACTCCATGATGCGCAATTTGGCTTCAAACCTGGTCTATCTACGGAGAGTGCCATTCTGTGCCTTAAGCAAACTGTCCAATACTATACCTCCCGAAAAACACCTGTTTTTGCTTGTTTTTTGGACCTGTCTCGGGCATTTGACCTAGTGTCTTATGATGTACTGTGGGAGAAATTGCAGAGCGATACAACGGTACCGAATGAAATAACATCCTTGTTTCGTTACTGGTACAATAACCAGAGGAATAGTGTCAAGTGGGCGGAGGCTCACTCGGATGTGTACTGGATGGAATGCGGGGTGAGGCAGGGGGGGTTGAGCTCGCCCCGCCTCTTCAACTTGTACATAAACCGGCTGATCGGTGAGCTCAGCAGAGCCAGAGTTGGATGTCATATAGATAGTATTTGTATGAATAATATTAGCTATGCCGATGACATGGCCCTTCTGAGTCCAACGATAGGCGCTTTAAGGACACTTGTGGCGATTTGTGAGTCCTATGCAGTGGCCCATGGGCTCAAGTACAATGTCAAGAAGAGCGAACTTATTATGTTTAAAGCGAGTGCCTTAAATTATTCTGATGTCCCCGGTGTCTCGCTTTGTGGTACTCCTTTAGCTTGGGTAAAGAAATTCAAGTACTTGGGTCATTGGGTCACTGATGATCTCAAGGATAATACTGACATAGAGAGGGAACGCAGGTCGCTGGCTGTTCGATGTAATATGCTGGTTCGAAGATTTGCACGTTGTACTGACGAAGTAAAAATAACACTTTTTAAAGCCTTTTGCCAGTCTTTTTACACGTGCAGTCTTTGGACCAGTTTTACGCAGAGGACATACAGTGATCTGCGTGTCCAATATAATAATGCATTCAGGATACTGTTGGGGCGGGCGTGGCGATGTAGTGCGTCCGGTATGTTTGCGGAGGCGCATACTGACGACTTTTACGCCATAATACGTAAGAGGACCGCCTCCATGAATGGCCGGCTGCGCACCGCCACCAACAGTCTCCTGAAAGTGTTTTCAGATCGGTGGGACTCCCCTCTGCTGCGCCACTGGGTGAGAATCCACACCGTTTTTAATTAATTTGTCTTATTACTAACATTTAGTCTTTAAGTTATTTTGTATACTAACTAAATTCTTTTTTCATGTATACTAACAATAGTCTCTAAGTTATCTTGTATACTAACACTATGGACGAATGTCTGAAATAAATTATTTGATTTGATTTGATTTACTTTCATACCTATTTATTTTATAGATATAATATGTTTTAGAAGTAAAAGTTCTTTACGCACGCTTGACTTGGCGTGTATGCTGGTGAATGACGAGAGCGTTACGAAAAGTGTGATTGAGTTAAAAGTTAGTGAAGATAGAAAGAGAGAGTTTGGGTCAGCGCAGACAGAGAGGAGCGCAGCGGAGAGGATTTTATTATGGCACTAGAAAATCAACTTTAGAGCTATAGAAATAAAGTGCATATATGCTTGAACCTGACAAAATGCTCGCGCAGTCTCGCGCGTTATAATTTTCAAGCTTACATGCACTTTATTCAAATAATTTTAAAGTTGATTTTCTAGTGCCTTAATACAATCCTCTCCGCTGCGCTCCTCTCTGTCTGCGCTGGCCCTTACGCACACAATTTCTTTTTCGCTTTTTCTCATAGCCAGTTACGTATCATAAATCTATTGTGAAATTATACTAAGTATTTCGTATGCAATAAATTTATATCACAGTTCTTTAGAATAATTTATTTGTTGCACTCCTGCTACTTTTTACTTTACTTTCAGTTCCTATCCATCCAAAGGTTGTCTGGAAGTAAGTTATACATTATGTTCTTTAAATCCAATGTATTTTCATTCCGTTTGAGTGTGTACAATAAAGAGTATTATTTCTATCTATTAAGGTTTAACTTCCGTCGTGAGGTCTAAAAAATATTCGTTTTTTAAATTATATTCCGCCGTTTCACCTCTTGATCTGCGTATGTATCCACTTTAGATATTTTATTTGTATCTCATTGATTGAGGCACAAAACTCTATTTTAGAAGTTAACCTCATAGCGGTTTAGTTTCCCATGTCTCCCATGTGATCTGAAGTTGAAGCCACGTCGCTCGGTCAATATTCATAGACCGTTGGGGTGGGCCCTAACGGTCTACGGAGTTAAACATTTCTCCACGAAGACGATCTACCCACACTGACATGTTTTACATGTGATTGTGATCAAAGAAATTACCTACTTTCTAAAAAGGTGCTTCGGTCATATTGCGAAATTAATGTTCAAAAATATTCGAATAGATTCTCGTTATAATATTTTTTGTAATGACCTCTAAATATAAATAAAAACAGTTTTTCTTGTTTCTTCTGGTGAGTAACATTTGTATATAAGCTAAAACTTATTCTGAATCTGAAATATTAATCTCACAAAATTACTGATGCAGATTTTTCGAAGGCATTACGGTATTTTTTTCATCCATACTACCATCAAATGCGTGAGTGCGACAGCTTCGTGTAACGTAATCTCTTATGTATTATAGCAACTGTTGTCATTGCTATAATACATAAAATATTACGTTTAACAATTTGCATAAGACTCCTTTTGAACAAATATTATCTTCTGTTTCTCTATTTACAACTTTAATATGGAGATCTCTTTAGGATCAAGTCCTTGAATTCGTCTCCCTATCAATTACAGTAAGTAAAAATACAATTTATCCCATAGAGAACCATTACAAACAGACAGAATATCAATAAATTTAAATGATAAAGAGTCCGTATGTTCCAAACTCCAATTTGCAAGGCAATCAAACTCGTTGATCGAAATGGAAAAACAGCCAATTCACAGAGGAACAATCGCTTATTTGATTCGCTCGCATTTGACACGAGTGGGGCCCAAGTGGGGAAGTACCTCCACCCTATGGAAACATGCGGTAACAATTACCCTATGTTGTGTTTATTTGTGATAGTAAGGGTGCCAGTATCTGAGATGAGAAAGTTGATGGATTTATATGCTTGTTACACTCGTTTGCTGATTCATTACAATAAAAAAAATTACCTTACCGTCACGAATATATTTTTTTTGTTTACTCTATTAAAATTATGAAAATAGAATAAACGAGGTAACAATTTATTTATTTTTATACTTCAGTACAATGGGAATGTATATAGGCGGACTTAATGCCAAAGGCATTTTCTACCAGTCAACCTTAGGGTAGTGCAGAGAGATCATGGTAGGTGCACTTAGGTATAAAAAATGTATTTACTTATTATAATTATAAATAATAATAATTAAGGCCTCTTAATTATTATCATATATCTATATCTATCTATATATATAATAATATATAAATATATACAATACGTACTATACAATAAATACTATGTGATTTTACTGAACTGAACTGAACGAATCAATAAACTGAACTGAACTGAACTATATAACATACTAAACTACAATAAGTAAATTAATTAAAATTATTGATGAGACATTTCTGCGTGAAGCTTCTTACAAATATGCTCACGTACATTCTTTTTATACGCAAAGCGAGTCTTAGCCATCCTGATTCCAAAAGGAAGCTCATTCTAAAGAAGGATACAGGACAAAGAAAGAGACTACAACGGAGAGTTTTACTATAAGTAGCAAAAAGATATTGAAAGTGAGACGTTAAATAAAAAGGAACAGTAGGAGAGTCCAGTATGGAGAAGTGTGGTGAGCGCTCTTAAATTTCTTTGCTGGCGAACGGACAACCAGTTTAATTGGGTACGGTAAGCAGACACATGATCATTCTTACGGAGATTGAAAACGAATGAATGCAGTTATTTAGAAGTCGTTTAAGTTTGTTAAGAAGATCTGCATTCAGGTCAAATTAACACACTTCACTATAGTCGACAATGGGAAAAATTAGAGTCTGCCCAAGCACTTCCTTTGTTTTGGATGGAAGGAATTGTCTTAGCCTATAAAATGCCCTTAGAATTCCAGTAATTCTCTGGTTGATACCAGAAATATGGCTTTGCCAGTTTAGATTGCGGTCAATTATCAGTCCCAGATCTTTAACATTTTGGCTAATGTGGGTGTGTTGTAGTGTAAAAACAATAGGCGGCAAACTGTCAACATCTACCTTGCACATCATTCTTGAACTACCCACAATAAATGCTTGGCACTTTGATGGGTTGACGGTGAATCCAAACTTATCGGACGAGATTTTTAAGAATTGTAAGTCTCGATTTATTTTAATAATTGCATCTGACAAACTATCGACACTCGCCTGGGCGTACAGTTGCAGGTCGTCAGCATAAAGAATCTGTATATATTTTTATGGAAACTTAAAACATGTTAAACTATATAGTTCTAAATAGGGCCTTAACCCTATTATCTTTAGATTCTGTTGATGTAGGTATGTCAAATGTAAAGAATTCCTCCGAGAGCATGTTCTCGTAGGAATAAGGTTTGTTTAGCAAACATTTTACTGTATGAGTATATACTTAAAAAATAAGCTTAGAGATTTTAATTCATGCCTTTATTTAATTCTACTGATAGAAATGTTTTCAAAGCCCTGAAATCAGGCCATCTTATTGAAGTTATACTGCTTTTGGCGCGATGGAGAAAAATGATGAGAGTGAATTTTTACGATGCGCGCGCACACCGACACCAAAAAATTTTACAGCATGAAGTTAGAGTGAATTTTTACGATGCGCGCGCAGATGCGTGCGCATCGTAAAAATAACAGCATGAAGTTAGTTCTAGGTGGTATGAAAATTGATAACTATGTTCAAGTTGTATATTAAGAAGTATAACTTCTAACGCGTGTACATAAGTACACACAAGTTTTTTTTTTATTTATAGACAACTCACGCACTATCAAAATCAATTCCTGTGTAGCGGGGTATTTTACAAACATACGAACAGATATGTTCATGCACACAAATATCTGCCCTGGTGGGAATCGAACCCACGACCTGCGGCGCGAAAGGCAATATCTACCAACCACGCCAACCGGCCCGTAGAGAGAAATAAGCTTAGACATTTCCTTTAATTTCACTGGAGATATTTTAACGGATGTATTAAATTCCTCGAAATTTACATGGATATAAACTTTTAACGCCGGGAATTTCCCAGGATATAAAGTGCTGTAATGTATTACACAGCTAAATTCTGCGGTAAATTGAGAGTCAGCAAGGAATTGTGAAAATAAAATATATATCTGGAGTATAAAGAGGCTTACCAAATTCTAAACACCTATTATTGCATGCCAGTCCGCCCCCGAATAAGCTAAAAAGTTCGGGTTAAAATAGAGTGAACGGAAAATCATCTACTATATAAAAATAAGTCGGGTTTTCCTTCCTGACGCTATAACTCCAGAACGCACGAACCGATTTCCACGGTTTTGCATTCGTTGGAAAGGTCTCGGGCTCCGTGAGGTTTATAGCAAAGAAAATTTATAAAATTTAACGCGGGTAACACCGCGGGGCACAGCTAGTTTCTTATAAAAATGGGGTGAATATGATTAAAAGCATGAATTGCGGCTAAATATAAACTATGTCACAACACAGAATTGATCTTATCACTGCTGGACAATTGCCTCCTCATAAGATTTTCGCGCTGGAATTTCATCCATCATTTGGAAGGATATTTATGCCATAATCGCCACGCTCGGCAGACGGGTTGGCGATCGCTGTATTATAGTCAGAGAAATCTTTCGAGTCGACTCCTACGCCCCCCAAGGGATGAAATGGGGTGGTAATATTCTTTGCTTTCAGCCGCACAGCAACACACTCAATAATACACCCTAAACTTGCCAAATTTTAACTTTACTCCAAATAAAATAACCATTCAGTTGTGCGGTAATTTCTATATTCGATATTCTTTTGTTGTTAGTCTATTTTAGAGGCAACTTCGTTTCTTTTAAAAGAAAAGTTGTTGAAACGTGTTTTAAGATCAACGAACTTCTTGAAAATTTTGAAGTATTCAGTAGTCGTAGCTAAAAGATTGTGGAATATTTGACTGTTGTCAACCCATTAATTATTAAACGAACTTGTTAGAAAATAAAATAACCCTAAATCCTACAGATTACATTTTTGTAGATTTTTTTAGACATTATTAGATTTATTAACAAACTGGTTTTCATTATTTGTATAAAATGGGTGGAAGAGCAACTCCCGATTCTATAAAACATAGTTATCGGTATCACCGCGGCAAAATTTATAGGAACAGTATTCAATTTCCTAAAGAGAAACTTTACGAGTTGACTGATATTTATTCAATATTTTTAGCAACAAACACGCCTTTTTGATGGACGAAACCTTGACGTATTTTTTATACTCCTTCGACTGGCCAAGTTCCAATACATACTCGATGTCATTGAAGGTTTTCTTCTATCCTATTTTGTTTACCCACTATTGATTTAATAATTGTGTGGTGTTGCCAATAAATATATGAAAGGAAGCCAAAGAAAAAGATTCCATAACTATTTTTAAGTGGTACCTTTTATAAAAGGATTTCGACAATTATACCCATAGGGGATGAACAGATTTCTACAGACAACTTTCAAATCCTACTACCTCCTATTCACTTAAATTATGCACAGAAACCCTTGTCAGAACTTTCCTGTTAACATACGAGTAACTGGGTTCTCTCAAATCGCCGTCTAACTTTTAGTCCGTCAGTAATCGCTTCCCTTCGGCTACGCTGAGCGCGAAGTTAAAACGAAAATAAAGTATTTTATGGGTCTAACTCTAAATCCTTTTATATCTTTGTTTATTTTACGTTTTCCGCCACGAAAAGAGTATTAAATCCTACATACAAAGGGTAGAATTCAGAATCTGATATATACTTTTATGTACTCTGTCTGTGCTACAATCTTTTATGTTACATATATGTTGTGGAACATAATCAGTTTCATGATTATGAATGAATACACGAAACAAGTTTTTCTGCTTACAGTCCCTTACCGTATAACGGACTTCTTTAAACACTATTTTGAGAAATACATAAGAAAACATAATGGTAAATTATTTTTCCGGTAGGTTTCCAATCGATGCTGTGTGAATTGTTCGATTTCAAGGGTAGATTGAGTTTCTATCTTACAATATCTATTTTACATTATTTACAATAAAGTTTATAAGAACAGGGTTTCTAGGCGGACCTTCTAAGAATGGTACGTTCTGTGTAATCGTGAGATCAAGCACATGTAAAACGTGATTGAAAAAAAAGAAATAAAGATATTATAAATAGAAACAAAGGAAAGTTAAGAAATATACGAAATAGTAAATCAAAGGTGATGGCTATTCCTAGTGTAATCTTTTCCAGCACATTCGGAGAGGTGAAATAAAAATAGGTATAAAAGTGTGTGTGTGTGTATGTATATATATATTGGTCTAGCGGTAGCGTGTTCACCCGCAGAGAACGAGGTCCTGGGTTCAAATCCCGGGTCGGGCCAAAAAGTGATTTTGAGACTTTTCTGTAAAAAGAAAAAATTCTCAGCATCAGCCCGAAGTCTGGGAGTTGGCGGTATTATACCCCCGTGCCTCGGAGAGCACGTAAAGCCGTCGGTACTGTGCCTGACCTCTTTCCGGTCGTGTCGCCTAAGCGTCCCATCGGATCATGAGAGTGATGGAATAGAAAGTGCTCCTGTGTTTGCGCACACACTTGAGCACTATAATATGTCCCGCGCTGATGGCTAATCTCTGTTGAGACTGGCTGCCGTGGCCGAAATTCGGCTAGGAGGACATTATTATTATATATACAATATTATATAGGCATCAAAATTATATATGCATCATTTGCTATTGAGTGTAGGAGAATTAAAATAATTATCGTGATAAGTGTCATGTCATTGCACCTAAGTGACATTTTAGGTATTCTTCACGTATCAATACCAAGGACAATACTTTATGTAATCGATATATAGTAGTAATTGCAGTACCGCATTATGGTATTTATTTTTCAAAGACATTTCTATTTCAATAAATATTAACCATCTAGGTACAAAGATTTTAATTGTTTTTGTTACGTTAAACAGGTAAACGCTACATAGTACTCAAAATAAGGTATTATAATAAATAATAACAAGAAATAAATGCTCATCACACAAAAAAAATCTTGGGTGGGTATCGAAACCACGACCTCTGGCTTAGCTGTCAGGTCTCTAACCACGACCAACAGGTTAGGACGCAGGAGGGACCTGAACTATTCACATAAGCGTCACGTATTTTCAATATGTTTGAATAAATATGCCATGAAGAATGGCACCGGGAAGAAGTCATATGCAGGTCAAAGTAATAATAATAATATCTCGGGACAATGTCACACAGATCATCCTAGCCCCAAACTAAGCAAAGCTTGTACTATGGGTACCAGGCGACGATATACATACTTATATAGATAAATAAATACTTATATACATAGAAAACATCCATGACTCAGAAACAAATATCCGTGTTCCTCACACAAATATTTGCACTTACCGGGATTCGAACCCAGGACCACCAGCTTCGTAGGCAGGATCACTACCAACTAAGCTACGGTGACCCTAAGTAAAGTACTCTAGACTGACTAAAACATTGGCAATAAAATGGCCGTCTTGCTCTGTAACTTTGATAAGGTTAGATATCATGGATCCCATCAGCAACGAAAAAATTGGGCGAGGACATCTTCTTACAGTATTTGCGGGTTCTTTGCGTTACATTTGACAACCGTATTGCGTATTAATTATGCGTGCCATTGTGTAGTAGGTATTTTTATAGAATGCTCTAGAGTCCTGACAGTTATCCATATGTTTACCGCCAATTGGAACAGTCGAGGTTTGGTTATTGGCCGAGTAGTGAGTCAAAGTCGCAGGCAACCATTCAAATCGGGTCGCTATCGTTATTTTTGCCCGCCAGTCGAACTACGTTCGAACGTTTACATGGAAGTTCTCATTTCTATTGGTGCCTCTTATATATTTGTTGCATGAATATAAAGTGCCTTAAATATATATTAGGTGGCAAACTAGAAGTACAGACGCCAGTTCATCAAGCTACCCCAATCTGTCAAATATCCCCAATTGAAAGTAAACTTTATGTTTTTGTGATAAAGTTGAAAAACTATAAAATAAATTTGACACATTCGGGTAGCTGGATGTGCTGGCGTCTGTACATTGGCTCATTATATTATATAAGTCAGCTCTGAAAATACAGTAAATCCTTGACATGCAAGGACCTATTCACAATCAAGCTCGTAAAGCCTAATAGTGTGAACCGATTAGATTAAATTGATTGTCAGTTTAGTTGCTGAAGGATTTTTTTTATTTTTATATAAGTGTACGACCCCGGTCAAATACAAGGACTCCCTAACTCATGTATCTTCTTCATGTCTTTAAGAAAATTGCTGATACAACAAGATTTTTATAAGCTTTATATTCTTTATAGTAATATAAAAATCCTTATTTTTCGATCCACTAACATTTGTCAAAGTTAGGAGGCATTTTGCCCTACATTAATCTCACTTTATTTATGATATAGGAAAAGAAAGAGAATAATTTATTTGAAGCCGTTTTTAGGAAACATCGTTTTCGGTTAGTCTAGTAGTTCTTTTTTTAATAGAAAATGTTGCCAAATATTGCTCAAAAAAATTTGAAGCCAATACTAAACTCTTTATGTTTATTTGTGTACACGTATATCTATAACCTATTTAATGACTACGGCCTAAACGAAACCAAATCATCAAACAATTTTTTCTATCCAGTTCCTTCATAACTTGAGCCAGCAATTTTTATGACAAAAACAAGAATACACAGTGTACACTTAGCTTCGTGTCAAAATGAATAAATTAGGACTGCAAATGGAAATGGTAGACATCTTATAAATACATTACCGTCCAACTTCCCTGTATTCTATTATTGGTAGTTAAGACTTGTCTATAGCAGGACTATGTATTTTTATGTTAGGCTTGCGTATTATTTGTCTGAAGTTCTACCTACTGTACTATCATCATAGTACGTACGTATTTGAAATGCTTGTATATTATATTATATGTATGCTTTAGAACACAAAACAGAGTAAAAACCATTTTTATATTTTTTTCACTATCAGTGAACATTTCCTGAAAATACACGTTATACATATGTTCGCCAAATTGTCAATGTTAATATTCAGTCCTAAATATTCATATATATGTTTAACATGATCTATAAGACCGATTCTCGAGAAGCAATCTGGTTGGTAACAGAAAAATATTTAACCCTTAAACAGGCCGTGGACTATTTATACGAGACCACATTAAATTCAACCTAATTACTTTGGAATTGGTCCAAATCCAATGAAAAATATAATACAGCATAATAACAAATATAGCAAAGCCTATATAATGGTTAAAACCCTGGCAATACATAGACATTAACTATGTAAAAAACTTAACTACTAAAAATACTAATGCCTTAAAGATTTTTCAAAATAAATAAGATATTAGAAATCGGATTTATTTTTATTTCATGATCGATTTTTTATTACGGCACATAATTCTTCTGTATGTATCGATATACTCTATGGATCACTCAGTTTATGTATTTTACATAGAAGCTTTACTTAGCTTTTTTGTATACTATCGATTGATATATATCTGAATTTGGCGAGAAGTGAGCGTAAAATTTCAAGGATACGTCACGTTAAGGCAGATTTCGTTACATGAGACAGACGAAAGATTTGGCTTTTGGGGAAAAGAAAGAGAATTATGTATGCAATATTTTTGCGCATGTGCGTATTTATTTTATTTTATTTTCAAATTTCGAAAACTAAGAGCTAATAGGTTACAATTATTTCATATCATATCCATAGATTTTTTTTATTGTAGACACTACATATCAACAGGGGGTCTACCGGCTAAGTCGCCGAACATCGTGATAGTGATCGGCGTTTAAATAAATAAAGGTTAAAAATGACTTAACCAATCGTTAAATCGGCTTCGACATTGAAAATCGTTTCCGGACCATTTATGACGTCACACATTGTGTTATTAAAAAAAAATCTAGCGCATGTACGGTGCTTTACACGCATTTTTTTGGAATACGGAGGTACCAAAAGGCTTTGTAAGGCAAAAATATATAACTCAGCATTTTTTTTTCGTTATCCTTTCCCACTTCTATCAAAATTAATCGAGCGACTGTCATCCGACCTCAACACCCATACCTCCATTAAAGATAAGAAGCGTAAATGCTGAGCATATCAGTTTGAGCATACATATTCTGAAGTAATGAAATTGTGTTGCTTGAGTTAATTGACAATGCCCCGGCGGCCCTCTGGAGACATCGGAGCAGCCTACGAGGTAATAATTAACAAGGCTTTAATGATATTATTGTGTATACGCTTCACTTCTCCGTATGAAATTGCTTTCACTGCCACAAATTCGGAAAGTACTTCGATATTCTGACGTAACAAACAGAGATGACATTATTTTGAATAATTATGATATATTGAAATTTAAATCTGTTTATGATTCAAGGGAAAATGAAGGGGCATGTCTCTAAGTATGATCTAAGCGTGATTACCTATATAATTACTTCATTAGTACATAAAACGGAAAATTCTGTGAGACATATTATGATTTAAACATCACAGAATTTACAATGCAATAGTGAAAGGTTAATTTGAAACTTACCTCTTTGTATTTTAAGGACAAAGGCTCGGCATTACGGGCGGGATAGTGAGCAAAATATGTAAGAAGCAAAAATCCTTCCTAATTTGTCATCAGTACTAATTAAGAGAATTTCTGCGGATTTTTCGGCACTAACCAAAAACAATGTTTCCTAAAATATACAATAACAACACAAACAAACAAATTAAACTATTTCTTTTCCTATTACTTTTGATTTTTTTTTGTATTGCTTACTAACTACTTAACCAGCACTAACCACTTGACCAACAGTCCAGGCGATGTTGATCCGAATGACGAAGTATCACATTGTATCTTTTTTCATTAACAAACCAACATATGTAAGTATAGTAAGAAAATAATAGAGTTTCATGGATGAACACATAATCAACTTTTCCAACGTAGCAGAATTTAAGTCGGAACTAATTTGAAATATTCAACGGAATAGACAGTCGTAGCGATCGTAGGCAATCATCGACGGTAAACAATATTACCGTAATGTGGGTAATTTTGCAACCGTGGGTAGTAATCACAATTTGCGTTTTACGTATTCAACGAGCTTCGTGGTTTCGTTCGTTTGAAATTAAAAATAGAAATATTTCTTAGAAAGAAAAGACGGAAATACTTATTGGCTTTTTGTCTGTTTGTAGGTTATTTATTTAAAATAATATTTATTTATTTCAGAAACATTATTAAATTGCATCATTTTACCGTGTTTAACATGGTTCATCATAGTTTCTCATATCCGGGGGATATGGAACAGCACTGATAGCTACTCCGGAACATACAGGTACCTGGATATAATTTAAACGTTGTTATGTTTTTAAACATAAAAACATAAAAAAAACTGCTGGATGCGAATAGTGCAAGTCCGGCAATTGTGGAGATCTTTGGGGGAGGCCTTTCTCCAGCATTGGACGTCTTTCGGCTGATATGATGATGATGTTTTTAAATATTAAAATTACGGTAGAGTTAATTATCTTGACAAATGTTTTAACACATTTTATTATTATTGGTATTATGGCTATGTCGGTTACTTTACTTCGCCAGCGGATTTCGACATTTCTGATTCAGTTTCGCATGTATTCTCCTTAAGCCTTCTTATGAAGCCCAAAGCATGCCACCACGCCTGTTCCGAAAGTCATCACTAGGAACATGCACTGTTTGAAGGCTTTATCGGTATTTAGGACTAGTAGAAGTTAAGCAACTAAAATTAATAATTTAAGGTTAAAGGTTAAATTTAAGGTTTAGCTGGTTATAAGTGCATTAAGCAGGTAAGTAAATTACAAAAATATGATATCCGACTCGCTTCTAGTTGTCTGTATAATGTCTGGATGGAACAAAAATCCTCTAAACTTTGAATTCTGAAGGTTGACTCTATGTCTATAGTTCTTTACTCTACATTCCCTTGTACCACATCCATATTGGGTACATACAAACTAATTCCTTGCACAAGGGCTTACTTAGCCATTCACTACCTATACCTACCTAAGAAGATATTGAGACTATTGAGATTCAACCTCGGCGGAATATCTTGAATATGGTTAATGGATTTGGGGCCAATGAATGGGGAACGGGGGCAACTTGACGAAGTTTATGCTCTTAGATGACTAGCAAATTACTAACACTGCTAAATTTTACATAGTACAGTGTAACTTTACAATCTACAGTTAGGTAGTAGTAAGTTTAGGCTCAGTGTGCGATATTGATTGAAATGGTATCCATTAAACCAATTTTGAATCGGACCGTGTTCAAACTGATATTTATACCGGATGACAAGAACACGACTTAGTACATAGAACAATTTAGCAATTTATTTATAATGTTGATTAAGTCAACCAGCAATTGGTTACACATTATATTTGATTTCGGCATATCTTAACACACGAAATATATTTTCTTGAAATAAAATTAAAATATTGAAATATATTTTCTACCAATTACAGATTAACACCACACGCGAATTATATAGAAAAGCGTGTATGAAATTACATTAATTTACTATAAAATTCTAAATACAAAGTTAACATAGAGTGTTAATTCCGATAATTGTCGGTTAAATCAAGCCGGAATACAATATGCACCGCCCTCCCGCCCGCATTAAATATTCACATGCAAGAAGGACAATATAAAAATGGAAATTACATGCGCGGGTATGATACCCAACATGGTTCAGTCCTCCACGGACCATTCTCAGGGGATGTTAACTCGTCGAATGCAACTAAAAGTCAATAGCGGAACTAACACTACATATAATAATAATAATACCCTGGGACATTATGTACACACGGTCATCTGATCCCAAACTAAGCAGAGCTTGTACTAGGGAAACCAGATAACTGATATACTATATACACTAATTTTATTTTGTAAATACATACTTATATAGATAATTACACCCAGACTCAGAACAAATACACATGTTCATGCACACAAATATCTATCTGTCCTCGGTGGGAATCGAACCCACGACCTCCAGCGTGAAATGCAAGCATTTGCCAACCACGCCAACATACCCGTCAATATTAACTATTATGGACGTATTTTGAACGTTATGGATTTCCACAAAATAAATCCTGATTTCATTACTTAAAATATTACTTATTATTTAACGTTTCAAATAAAATTAGGTACGATTAAATTTAAGTTCAAGTTCACTCAAGGTTAGAAACTCTCATGATACTGTACACTATCCGATATATGGCCCTTTCTTTGTATTCGTATCGCTGAGATGCCTCCATTGTTCCTCAATCTGACTAGCAGCTTTGTGTATTATGTAGAGTTATAGCTGCATAAAACGTCCACGTCAGTAAGTGCACTGGTTGGAACCCCAAAGATAGGTCTTTGGCGCGGGTTACTTAATTTGGAGTCTAATTTGCTACACAACTTGCCTCTATTATCCGGTGCCGAGGGTGACTTACCTAGACTAACGTCACAAAAAACAATTTATTCTGGAACATTATTCACACACGGCCATCTGATGCTAAACTAAGCAGTACTTGTGCTATGGAAACCAGATAATACATACTTATGTAAATATTACACCCAGATTTCATTCAATTCAAGACACACAAACATGTTCATGCACACAAATAACTGTCCTGGGTGGGAATCAAACCGACGACCTGCGGCGAGAAAAGCAAGCATTGACGAAATCGAAAAAAAAGCAGTGTCAGGAAAGTATTTTATTTATTACTGTGACCTATTAAGTTAAATATCGTTTGTGCTCATTCACCTAGCTTCTTTAAAAACACTTCTATTGTTCTATTATACTCATAACGATTTTAAACACAACTATTTGTACGGCGAATACCAATAACCTAAAATTGGCGTGGTTGGTAAACTTGCCTCTCACGATGTTCGATTCCCACCCAGGACAGATATTTGTGTGCATCGACATGGTTTATCCAGACACAGGACAGGTGTAAATTATCTAGATAAGTATGTATTTACAACAAAAAAGTAGTATACCAGTTATCCAATTTCCATTCTCTGCTTAATTTGGGAAATGGCCGTGTGTGAATAATGTTCATAGATTTTCTTATACCGCTGTGGCCTGCGGTTTACCTGCGTTAAACTTTATAAATTATAGCCTGTTTTATTTGGATATACAAGCTATATAAAGTTTCATCTAAATACGTCCCGTAGTTTTTGCGTGAAAGAGTAGCAAACATCCATGCATCTATGTATACCCCAAGCTTTCGCATTTGTAATATTAGTCTTTTTTTTTTGCCCTCTTTGGGCAGGCTAAGGTCTGTGACCATACCGCCTCGTCTTCAGTTTTAATATTTCTGTTTCAAAGTCAGTCAGTCATGTCCGTCACGTCCGTCACAGTCATGTCCATCACGTCCGTCACAGTCAAGTCATAGTCCTACCCCAGTAAAGCAGTGGAGACTTTACTAGAAGCATCTATGGAGTTTTGGTTTCAACACGGAAAATCACAATTCACGGCAATATCGCACTTTCCTCCACTTGTGTACGTTGTCGAAGATGTTATGTCTAAAAATCCACCATATTTACACATAAAAACTCGAATTTACACCAGTTTTTGAAAATAAAACATAGCCTCGATGCGTCCTTTTCCGCGTTGGCGCCAAAACTCCCTTAGTCTTTTCGCCATGAGTTCCCTGACAGTTCTTGTCTGACAATTGTAGTGACGTGACCTAACGAAATATAATGATTTTTTTATAATATCGATTCTGTTGGCAAAGAAAATGGAATTGGATTCGTGTCAATCTATGAGTAGTGTCAATCTCTATTGGCCGACGTTCCGTTCAACGCATTAGACATTTTTAACATTTATACTTTTTATTTTATTTACTTAATTTATTAACAGTTAATTATAATTTCAATAATTTACTTAGTAATTTACGAAAGGCAATATTTTTTATATTTTTTTTTTTAATTTTTTTGACAGATTATTTTTTATTCGTCTAAAGTAGTATGCGTGCCACGAAAGAAAATGAACTGTCAGGGAACTCATCTTATGGCGAAAAGTAGGATATATGTACAGCCAAGTGGACATGACATATCTGTAATTGTTCCTTGAGGCGTTCCCAAACCTAAAAACCAGCAAAGAATTCTGTTTTGTGATTACAATAATAAGATTTATTTACGATTGCAACGGGAGTAAACCTAAGTCATTCTTCACGAAAATTGGATTTCTTTTGAAGTGTACAATACAATTGAATATTCCTTATTTCATGTCTGAAATTTCAATAACAATACATGGTATTCAATTACTTACAAAGGATAGTATTAACGCAAGCTGCGATTTCTTTTGATAGCTTTTGTGTATCTTTTCCTTACAACAATTCTAAACAAGTAATAACCTTTTTTTAATTTGCAACGATAGATTAACACTTAACTAAGTTAATATATTGAGTTTTCATATTAAATCGTGTAAATTCGCCATTCAAGATACGTTAAACAACCGGGTACTGCTAAGCAGGATATCAAGATCCACGGTATTAAACGCATCTGCTGAAACTGAGACTTAATAGTTTAAGTAAACTGAAATGTTTATTACCCATGCCATGTCAGTTATCATCAGTGACCCTTAATACACCAGTAGCCATACTATATTGTCGTAAAAAACCAGCTTGCAAGAGATTAAGAAGTGGGAAAGGAAAAGCTAAATGCTAGAGGAACAAAGCGAAAAATTTGATATAGTTATATTCAGACAGATGCAAGATTAGGCTATTTGGAATGATGGACCGAAGTCGTTTAAGATATACACACATCAACACAATCTAGGGATATTGAACATTTCATTGATTATCTAGAAAACTATAAACATTTTGTTATGACTGTAAATGGAAGAATTAAAGATAATTTCATGGCCGATATTTAAACATTAACAACACGATGCGATTTTGTTTTTCTAATTAATAAAAGTCTTAAATTAATTAAGCCATAGAAAATTACTGAGTGAACAAAAACATTTTATTCTTATAAAATTATTCAATCGAATTAAATGAATAAAAATCTTACCAAATCTGATAATCAGTAATCGGTATTTCCTCCTCTAACATTAATCACACAGCGGCAACGATTTTCCATACTTAAAATTAAGGTGTCAATGTCTTGCTGGGGTATGCAGTCCCAAGTTCTTTTTAAATGTTCGAAAAGTTGTTCTTCTGTTGTCAAGTTGGGCGGAAAATCCCTCAATGCTCTTCGCTGTAACATGTCCCAGGCGTGTTCAATTGGGTTTAAGTCTGGCGACTGTGGAGGCCAATCTAATACCTGAACATCGTGTTCTCGAAGGGCGGCCCTCACCAGCCGCGCTGTATGGGAAGGTGCATTGTCATGCATGAGCTGAAATTCTTGCCCCGTTAGGGCCCTGAGCGGGACAATGACACGTTCTACTACCTCCTCACGGTATCTATGGGCAGTCATGCTGCCCTGAATCCAAATGAGTTGGGTTCGTCCGCCGATTCGTATTCCTGCCCACACCATAATTGTCCCGCCTTGGTAAGAGTGGACCTCCTGTGGATGTCGGAGACGGCTGACCCTGCCTGGAGTTCTCCAAACGCGTGTTCGTCTCGAATCTGGATGAAATCCATAGCGGGACTCATCAGTGAACAGCACCAATGACCATTGTTGATCACTCCATGTCAAATGTTCTTGAGCCCATAAAAGTCGCCTACCGCGATTGCCACGTCGCAGCGCTGGGACTCGTAGCGGTCTGCGAGCATGAAGACCAACTTCATGCAGCCTCCTTCGCACGGTTTGGTCGCTCACCAGCAGCTGCTGACCCTCCTGGAGCCTTTGCACTAGTTGCATCGCTGTGATATTGGGTAGTCTTCTGGCGGTCATTTGGAGAAATCGATCCTGTCTCTGAGTGGTAACACGATATCTACCTGTGTGCCGTTCTGCCACATCTCCAGTAGCGCGATAACGTGATCACAGCCTGGATACCACATTTTGGCTTGTGCCCAGAGACTCAGCAACGACGCGTTGAATAGCACCGTTTTGTAACATGCCAACTGCCCGTAACATTTCATCTCGACTCAAATGATGGCGTGGCATGACGCTAAAAAGCTTACACAACCAATTGAGAAAAGAAAATAAAACAATTTATCAGGTTTTCTTCAATTAACACGCAAAAAAAATTTTAATGCAACTTCTTGAAATTAGATACAACTCAAGATTGCGCTGTGCTTTGCGTGTTTTCATTTGTTTCTCATTTTAATTTTTAAATTTTGAATAAAGAATAGACAAGGTTTAAATCTGTAAATAAACTTTTTAAGGAAACTAAATAGGTTTTAAACAATAAAGCCATGTTTGATTTCAAAATAACGTATCCCTAGACTTTGTTGATGTGTGTATAGTTCAAATTAGTATGGCAGATATTCTATTACATGAACTTGACTAAGGTAAATTTTGTTCTGATTTTCATATTTGGAACCCCGACTCATACAAAAAGAGGTACAGACGCCAGCACTTCAAGCTACCCCAATCTGTCAAATTTCCCCAATTGAAAGTGAACCTTATGCTTACGTGATAAAGTTGCAAATCTATAAAAGAAATTTGACAGATTGGGGTAGCTCGATGTGCTGGCGTCTGTACAATGCATTTACCGATTGGTTAACTGTCGGTGAGGGTATCCGCTAAACGTAAGTTAGTTTCTGAGCATGTCCGTGCTTCGAAGGGCAAGCTGTAGTAATTGTACAGCAGTCGCGAAGTCATGTCAGAAACCTACTGAGCGACTTGAACAACTATGACAGAAGCATAACAACTCCCAATACAGATGGAAATTCATACCTATAATGTATGCAAGTTAAATTATATTACTTACTAGCTGTGCCCGCGACTTCGTCCGCGTGTGAATTAGCTTATTTAGTGTTTTATTGGATTTTCTAAAATAAAACAATTTTCTAAAACAAACGTAGCCTAAGTTACTCCTTATTACATCAGCTACCTGCCAATAAAAGTCCTGTCAAAATCGGTCCAGCCATTTCAATGATTAGCCGGAACAAACAGACAGACAAAAAATTTTAAAATGTTATTGATTATTTCAATATTACAAACAGACTCTTCAATTTTATTTATTTGTATAGATTTATGTTTGTTATACGTTTAATCTTTTATGTCAATATGTATTTGTGGTTTATTTTATATTTACTTAAGTGAAGAAGTGATCACGAGATTTATGTATTATCAACAACTAACTGAACAATACCTACATATACACTATACAGGTTATAAGGAGTAAGAAATGTAGTACCATTATACCCCTCTGAACCACCCAAACCCGAAATTCACATTTTTGAACATCTCACCAAATATCTAGGTATCGAATATGTATGTATATAGACAGATAGGTATTTATAAAGTATTTTCCATTTGTTTATTCGGGCACTTTACCTAATGTACTGGCAAAATGCTGCAATAATACAATAGCAGGTCGTAAGAGCGTTACATAACCAGAACTATTCTGTTACATAACCTCTCAGTATCACGCACGAGATTGTTTTATTATAGCCTATGAAAATATAGTAGCCGTTTGGGTCTCGGAGGGATTTGGCTACCCGATGATATATTATCATATTCTGTCCTTAAGGGCTTTTAAAATGTTTTATTTAGTTTCGGGACCTTAAACCTACTTCCTGGGAATTTATATTAATACAGTGTGTAAGATACGACAGGAGGATCTTTTAATCTAAGCAACTTTCAGAACACCGATTTACATAAAACGTTTATTTATATAACCCACGACGCAAAAATGAGTCTTATTGTTGTATTATAGCTTCCAAACAAGCGTGTGCATTTTTTATGTTTCATGAAAGCTAATTCAGCTGTACAAATGTTATAGCACTTCTTCTAGTTAAGTACTTCTTAAAGGGCCAACTATTTTTCGACCGCACTGATGACCACTATAAATCTTACAAATATTCATTGGGATAATTTGAAAAACGTTGAACATTCCTAAAGTAGTAAAAGGTTGACTCCTATAGAAATTAGTACGTCTAAGATCTCTACTCTTATCAGCGACGCCGACCACCCCTTACGTGATTTGTACCAATGAAGGCCCCTTTTATTTATTATTTTATATATTATTAAAAGTTTTACATTAATTTTTGATCTAAGCAGAGGTGAGAACCGCTGGATAGTGCAAGACGTAGTAGTGGAGATCTTTGGGGAGGCCTTTGTCCAGAAGTGGACATCTTTCGGCTGATATGACGCTATTCGCGCTAATCTAACATACGTCACGAATCCGGAGTATAGAACAGCCATTTATAAAAGAATACGGTTTTAATGAACCTTTTACTACTTCACCGGACAAAAGGGGCGAGGCGCCGTTTAATTTCTAAGACCGTTTAAGGTTTGCTAGATGATTACTATACAATTACGATAGTTATTTTTTTAACAGCGAACAATATATATACAGCTGCGATAATATAACTGTCTACTATATAACTCCAGCTCCTAAAACATTATATTTTTTTAAAACTTGCCATACGTGTGTAAGCGGTTACCGTAGCCTATGGATGATTGAATTTTTTATGCCTTTTTGAAGTGTATTAAATAAATTCAAAAAGATGGCCGTTAGTTAGTAATTGGACTGCTTGTTTCGTTTTTTAACGCTTAACGATTTCTCCGTTGTTTGTGAATAGACAATTATTTTACTTTTTTATTCGATGAACAATGCTTCGTTATGGTGTAGTATTATTTTATGCACCTAACCGTACTTTCCAGTTGGCACGCTAAATATACAAATGTAATTTTTACGACATACGACTCACTTTTATCATCATATCACCCGAAAGACGTCCACTGCTGGACAAAGGCCTCCCCAAGGATCCCCACAGTGGGCGGTTTGTGCAGGCTGCCCGTAGCCAGTGGCTTCCCACAACACTTGCATGATCGTCGGTCTACGTTGTAGGAGGCCTGCCCACGCTGCTTCGTCTCACTTTTATACTCATACCAAGTACGAAATTCATAAAATTATAGAAAGCAATTTACTTACATCACTGGACAAAATGAAAACCAATTGAAAGCGAATAAACAAGAGTTTACGCAACGTATTCATGTTTTTATTCCACATTTCCATAAAACATAATTACTCTGGAAACGGCTTCGGAAAATTGGAGGGTTATTCATATCACAAGAACTTGCTGTAGTACGGTTAAATGGGTATCGGCCTAAATGGCCGTACGGAGGCTTTATTTCCGGCATTACGATTCAATTCCTGTGCCCATTACAGCGGCATTGGTGCTGTAGGCAGATATGTACCTACCTCCATTTTTAAAATTCTTCTTTAAAGGCGATGTTATTAAGAACCTAAGGCGTGTAAAATAGGATGTGATCGCATTATTCCTTTACCATTCTTAGCTCATCGACTCAGACCTTCTTACCAAGTTTTAGGGCTAAAACGTAGTTTAAAAATCATTTGTTTTTTTTTATAATACCACGTCGGAGTATATAAGCATACGAGCCATCTGATGGTAAACGGGTACTGTACTCTATGACTAGACTATGCCCAGCTCAATTGAGAAAGTCTAGCCTTAGGGCTTTCATTTACGGCTAAGGGCGGCGGTTCGGTTGAAATAATTAGCTAAGCTAAGGGCTGGAAATATATTCAGTGGTCTGGTTATTAAGAGGGTGTGAATGAAAATGATTTATTTAGTTCCATTTAGGTATAAGTAGGAACATATTTAACATTAGTCACGCGTTGCCGAATCTTCACCCGTCCGCGACAAGTTCTTATTAACGCTCAACATATCAGTCCAAAGGCGTCCACTGCTGGACAAAGGCGCATGTAAGTAGTTGGAACATGAATAGTATTATGAATTAACTATATATTTTTAATTCTAGGAATTATAAGTAGATTATTATACAGTTGGCAGTACCATTTAGACTATCTTTATTGAGGAAAGAGTTGAATGTTATTATTATGACCTACCTTATGTGTATAGCGACGGTCGCGCTTTTATGATACTACCGGATCGAATGCGTCCCAACTGAGATGACTCAGCGAAGCAAACTTCAATTTATTCAATTTCATGGGTAAATAAATGATACTCCTTAAATTATATGTAACATAAATATCCAATATTTATGTGACATTGTATATCCATAAATTTCAGGAGTTATACAGTCATTGGCAACGAAGTACTGACAGATATTTAATAAAGACCTGTTAGCCCTAGAACACGTATGAAAATGTCCGAGTAATCAATTACTTAACGTAACACTCCGCTAACTAATCTTACCTTAGACCGGAGATACTCGTGGTTTGGAACGGAATAATCTAAATGGAACGATCTCGGAATGTACATTACCTACGCGTTAAAAAGATTAATGCATCGCCGAAAACTGAAACTAGTCTTATTGCTAGAGTGAACATGCATCTTATGGGTACGCGCGATCCACCCCCGACCACATCTTCACTTACCATCGGGTGAGATCGTGGTCAACCGCAAATCAATCAATTCCATCAATATATGTATTTTTACGTTATGGCATAAAAAAAGTAAAGCTTAAATCTCTCCTTCAAAACGTCCACGTTTTAGACATAACCCCAAACCCAATCCACGTGTTCTATAGACCCACAATACTTACTAAATACATGTCGTCACAAAGCTCTTTACATCATCCACCTAAAATTAATTCAATAATTTTCATTAATTATTCATTTTACATACCTATATTTCACTAATCCTACTTTTTAGTCCGGTCATTTTAGACAATTCAAATAAAGAAAATTCCGACAGAGCCAAATCTTCGTAGAGACCGTAGGTTTACCACAAGGAATAAAGTGTCAAAAGTCCCCATCAGTCCCATGTGAGCTTAGGGACTTATTCGGGGCCCTAGGTAAAAATTTTAGGTATTTTGTATTTTTCTCGAAAACGGTAAGTTTTATCGAAAAAGTACCTCTGAGCAAAGTTGTAGAGCTTAAAATTCTCTATAAAAATGGTCGCAATGATTTTTTCTCCAGGACCCACTATTTCCCAGATATTGCGCTTGTAAGAATCCTGTTCTACATAGTATGCACACATATGCCACGTATATACATATTTAGGTACTCAAGCAAGCAAAAATGCCTACTCGTGTCTCTGTTATGTATACATTATACTATTCTTCTATTATACAGTTCCAGTTAATCAACAACATTTTTTTGCAAACATTAATAATAAACCTCGTTTTATTTCTATGTTGAGTAACAAATTAACAGCTGAAAATATTGCCGTGAAACAAGCTCCGAATGACGCCGATGTCCTCATAATTGAAACAGCAATAGAACAATTTAATGCAAGAAATACAACTATTGTAGTGGGTGAAGATGTTGATTTATTAGTACTACTCACTGGAAGGACTCCATCTGATAAAATTATTTACTTATTAAAACCTGGAAAGGCGCAGCAACGGACAGAAATATATTCTTCTAAAAGTTTATCAGCTTATCCAAAATGCCAAAACTCTATTTTATTTTTACATGCGATAACCGGATGCGATACTACGTCAGCAATGTTTAGAAGGGGCAAAAATTCAGTATTAAAATTATTTGAAAAAAAAAATGATTTGATTGACTGCGCAAAAGTATTTACAGAAATTAATTCTTCACCTCAAATACTAATTACTAAAGGAATTCGGTTTATTCTTGCGGTTTATGGAGCTCCAAAAAAAATTGATTGCATAGATACGTACAGATATTTAACATTTGTAAAAATACACGAAACCAAAAGCAAGTACAGCTAACTTGTCTTCCTCCAACATCGGCATCTGCTACTCAACATTTGTTTCAAGTATACTATCAAGTTCAGACATGGCAAGGCAATGAACTGAACCCTGAAGACTGGGGTTGGAAATTGACAAATAATACTTTGGAACCGATTCGAACTTTACTGCCCCCTGCTCCAGAAAAACTTCTTAACACTATTTTTTGCAATTGCAAGAAAGGTTGTAGTGCCAAATGTGGCTGTAAAAAAGTAGGGTTGCAGTGTTCTCCAGCGTGTACCAATTGCCAAGGTGTCTCTTGCTCAAATGTTCAATTAAATACAAGAGAGGAAGATTCATGTGATTTTGATGAAGAGACAACTGATTCATCTTCATTTGAACAATTTCTAAGCGTTCATCAACAGGAAGGAGAAGAAGAAGAACAAGAAGAAATTGAAGAAAACATGATAGTTGAAGTTGAATATGAAGAGTATGTGTCAGATTAAAGTAATAAAAAAAAGTAAGAACGACAGTTAAACTCAGTCACCCATATCAATAATCTTCATACTATTAAATAATTATTGTTCCTGAAAATAACGTCATAAAGGTTCGTGGAATAGGCCTACCGGGGATACCACGTTAAAAAAACGCGCCGAGTACACTACCTCACAGGTGGTGTGGAAATGAGTGCATACTATGTAGAACGTGATTCTTACAAGCGCAATATCTGGGAAATAGTGGGTTTTAGAGAAAAAATTATAGGGACCATTTTTATAGAAAATTTTAGGATCTACAACTTTGCTCGGAGGTACTTTTCGATAAAACTTACCGTTTTCGAGAAAAATCCAAAAAACCTAAAATTTTGACCTTGGGCCCCGAATAAGTCCCTAAGCTCACATGGGACTGATGGGGACTTTTGACACTTTATTCCTTGTGGTAAACCTAAGGTCTCTACGAAGATTTGGCTCTGTCGGAATTTTCTTTATTTGATCACTATTTTTATGTTTAAAATGACCGGACTATTTATTAATATTCTTCCTTTTTTGCTGATGGGACTTGGTAATACTGAACCACAAACTAAGTATAATATTAAGCGGCTAAATCACGTAATCCTCCAACACTTTGCCAATAAAAGGGATTGAAGTTTAGTGGGACTATTCCGGACTTTGAATATTAGTGCAACTTTGAAATATCTAACTTAGAGGGATAATATAATCTCTACTTAAATTAAGTTTGATCCATAATACGCAAGTATAAAACCATGGTATAAAGATTTGTCTTACTTTACTATGTGACCTACTTAATACAGGGTAATTTGTAAGGTTCAGTACCTTACTTTTTGTTTTTTTTTATGGCAAGGGGAATGTCTATGCATGCCACCCGAAAAAAGTGTTTGCGGATGGGTATGTCGGACTCGCACCGACTAAACCTAACCTGCCGTGGACTTATCTTGGCGCCTGTTGGGGGAGCCCCGGGAACGCGGGTTTGCTGCTCCGGAGCCCTCCTTTTGCGCCATGTCCCAGATGCTTGTGAGACGTACCCTGGGAGGGCTCTGAATTGCCCTCCCCTATTGCCGTCTCCTATCAGTCCGGCACAGCGACTGCGCCACTAACAGATCGCTGTCTTATCGGGACTGCTTGCACGTGGCGGCAGTAGAGGACACTCCTCATACTGCCACCGCAGCCCTGAGGGGAGTTGGGCTATGGGCTACCGCCGCCACCCCGACGCCTCCTCCGTCTACGAGCGGGATCGGCTCGCTCTGTTCCAAAGGTTCTATACCAAATTTGTACGGAACGGAAAGTCTATTCATTAAATATAAATAAAAATATCTATTTGAAATTAAAATACCGTTTTTCCAGTCTCATTGGAACTTTGTAAAAGAGGAGGCCCAAATGCATAATACGGGTAACAAGTCAAGTCCAGTATCATTCATAGTTGTAATGCTGCCTTGATTTCTAGTTATGAAGAAACATGTTAACAAAATACTTCAATTTTTTTCTGAGATAATTACAATTGATATTAATTATAGTTGCCGATATTTTAGGAAAAATAGAAAACAGATAATTATTAACAAGATCCGGTTTTAGTATCAAATAATTAATAACTTTTTAAATGGTCGGCATTACTCGATATTAGTTTTATCTACATATTATTCGTAATAAAAACCACCAATAGGATATGATTAACGTTCAATATCTGGCAAACAAAGTATTTTTTTCTGTAGGTATACTAATATAATATACCTGTAATGGAGGTTCTAAAACAGAAATAATTACTGATTTTAAAAGTAACTATTTGAATTTTTTGGTTTAAATCGCCGTATTACGGGGTCTTCACAGATATGGAATTGAAGGGAACAGCACATTCAGATAAAGAACAACATGTTATGGGTCACACAAATAATTATTATATGTATGAAGCAGCGAGACGACCATATTTACCACTCTGTTACACATGCGATATAAATATTGGCCCTTTTCCATAATTATGTTCCTGAAAAACACGCGAAACTGTGGTAGAAATGTAAAGTATTCGGATGATGTCATTGGCTCAGTGTTTCTTAAGAGACATAAAAGGGACTTTCAAGCAAAAATCTTGGTAGATCCCACGGGTGTAATTTAGTACGTTTCAGGAAAATGAGGCGCAGGTTACAGTTGTCAACCTACTTTCGCTAAGTAAGCTGAAACTTTGTGTTAATATTACTCCCCGACATAATTAGTAGTACTGTAGGTTATGACCTGTACTTGTGCATATTTTATTTCTTGATAATGCAGAGGGAATGCCAAAAGCAAAAGGTGTCTGCGGGTGGGTATGTCGTACTCACACCGACTAAACCTAACCTGCCGGGGACTTCTCTTGGCGCTTGCGAGGGAAGCCCGGAAAAGCGGGAATGCTTCCCTGGAGCTCCCTTTTATGCAATGTCCCTTGTGGTGTCAGACACTACCCAAAGACAGTATTCCACGCGGAGGAAGTCGCGGGCACAGCTAGTGTTTACTAAGTATAATATTTGCTTAAAGTTTCTATTTGCAATTAAATAAAAAGGTTTTATTCACATAAGTCAACCTAACAGTAGATGCTGACTCAAGATAGTAACTACACTTCTTTGAACATAATTACTAAAACTAAATCGTATTAAATATAATTTAATAATATTAAATTCCTGATCTACAAACTTAATAAATATGGTAACCGGAAAGCCCACAACATGTTATCTGTACATTGGCATGTGTCCAAGGAAAATGTGTGAAAGTATGCAGTGAATGGAAGTGGAAACAGAACAAAATACTAAAAGATAAACATTATACCCGAAAAGTATTGTCCGCAGACAATAAAGAAATGTGCTATCATCATTTTTTACAACAATGCATTCGTTTCATTTTATTGTTATTTCTACAAAATATGGTTTCCATTTTGCCTTTAACTAAAACTTGAAATGTGTTTTGTACAACTAACAAGTCGGTCGACAAGATTAGAGTTAACGAGTGAGAACAACTATCTATGGGTCACATAAATAGTTGACCGGTGTGAAAAATAAACCCGGGATATTAGTGTATTTGATTCCCCAGGTTGTAGAGCAATGGCGTAGCTAGGATTTTGTTGAGACCCTTTACAATAAGATTTATTTTATAACAGTAACGATATTTAGCTAACTTAAATTAAGTTATTGTCAAGGATCATGTGTAGGTTGAATTACCTAAATTTTAAATTTTAGCTATATTTTCACTACATTGTCTGAATGGTTCTGTCTATAATAAGGTATATATTATTAATAGTATTTATTTATTAATAGGTTACCTATGTAACCCTATGCCCCCCCGCCCCCTTCTCCACAGTACGTCGCTACGCCCTTGATGTGCGCGACTTCTTTAACCACTACACCACACGTGCGTGTTTTATGACGATTTAAATTAGTAAGAAACTTAATGATATTGAATTTAGTATAACCGAGTTAAAGACACCATTGCTGCACACTATTTCTAACCTTTCAAGTGGTTACGTAAAATATAACCAAAGGTAGTTCAAGAAAATTAGCCGCCTAATCCTTAAGCAAGCACGGAAATTACCATCACGCTATCAAGCAATCACCATGTTTACTCAATGGTAGCCCAATAGAGCTATAAAACTTGAGTGTTCGAGTATTAAAGACGATTGAGCTTGCTGTAAATAACATGATGTTAAAATCATATTCAAGATGCCGCCGCACCAGTAAATCTCTTTCTACTTTTTTACTTCCTACTTTATGATGTTGATTGGTTCGACTGATTTCAGTCATGGCGATCACTTCAGCTCCTAGTACATACAGCGTGTAGGTGCGCCCGAACATGCCATAGCCAATCTTCGTTCTTAGTAAACTGTGGTTGGAGTGTAAATAAAGCTCTTGTAAAATTTGAAAAGTTTACTCTGGCAAGGCTTTTATGACTATAGAATGTAATACAGCGCATGTATTTTAGTTAATCCGGATATATTACACTTATTAATAACGGAGATGTAGCTGCATATGCATGCATATATTATACCCCCGTGCCTCGGAGAGCACGTAAAGCCGTCGATCCTGTACCTGAACTCTTTCCAGTCGTGACGTTAGGCGTCCCATCGGATTAAGAGAGTGATGGAATAGAAAGTGCTCCCATGTTTGCGCACACACTTGAGCACTATAATATGTCCCGCGCAGATGGCTAGGAGGATATTATTTATTATCAAAATATTTCTTATTTATATGCTGTCTTGTACAATAAAGTCCGTGATATGTTCCGCCTGATGGTTAGTTATTAATTTACCAGTGCGCGAAACTTCTCCGTAACACACTCGTAGTCAACTCACTTACTCTATGACCGCTGTCAATACAGAGACTTTGAAGAGGTTTTTGTCGCGCTAAAATCGAGTAGTAGCGAGCGCGTTGGCGGACGCAAACACAACTATAAAAATATGAAATTATATTTATTTATTCTTGGAATACCAACAGCTATACAATGGTAATAAAGATACCAATATAATGAGCGACAAGAAGCCAATAACAGGTCTTCCCTAATTGGCAATATTTTAAGTTAGTTATGAACTAGTGTGAACATTCTTGCAAGAAAAGAAAAAAAAACACAAAAACAAAACAAATTAATACTTAATAACAACAAATATATTATACATATCACAAAATCAGGGGCGATGTAAATAGCTAGTAAGCTAGAGTTGTCTGCCGCGCATGCAAATGACAATATCAAACGTGTTTGTGCATGCAATAAAATGCATCCTACAAGGTCTCCTATAATAACAAAACTTGGAAAGAAAGACAATAATAACTGATACGTACTCTTTTGAACCAAGCTGAACTTTCTGAATATTGAATGGTTATTACATCTTGGAATGCTAGCGTATATTCAATGTTTTCTTTTAGATCTAAAGGGAATAGAATTTTCAGTTTATGTCGATATTAGAGATACTTATTTATTTTAGAAGTACTTACAAACTTAAATAGCTTTAGGGATCTAGTGACGACTCACTTAAACTATGAATTGGAGTTGATCATAGCATTAAAAAAAAACACTGCACTTATGATATTTTTGAGAATATATTTTTTCTTTATTGGCATCGCCATTTTGGATATAATTCTTTAGGTATTGTTTATGTATTACACACATAGTATTCGAGTTTCAGACTATATTAGGTTGCTGGCTGACCTCTCAACGATATTCCTACCTCAAATTGTTATCATAACCGTCTGTTATCAGTACATAATGTAGAGTACATTATGTTATCCCTTCCGGCCAACTTCAAAAAGGAAATTAAATATATACTACAGAAAGCCATGTTATTCCTAGGCTATTTCTATACATATAATAAAATCGTAGGAAAGTCAATACTGTACATTGAGTATTTTTTAAAGGATTTTTGGGGCGTGATTTACATCGATATCGAAGCCAAAGTACAGTTTTTAGAATTTTTGTCTGTGTGTATGTATGTCCGGGCATAACTCAAAAATTACTGCATGGATTTACTTCAAAATTTGCATGAATATTACTAAGAGATCGGGTCAACATATGGGTTACATATTATCACGCTATCACCTACGGGGGAGGAACTGTGATGATATATAAAAATTTACGTGCGTAAAACCGCTAGGCACAGTTAGTAGACTATATATTAACGCAAAAACTTAAAAGATGAAAAGATTTTTTCACGGTCTTAATCTTGGTGAAGGTAAAAATTGCTGTCCTACCACCAACAACAGTACATAGTTTACATAGATTAAGGAAACTTCCCGGCCAAGTCAAACACTATTTGTTCATTGACACAGTGTGTGATATTGAGGATACAAAGTACTTACTATCTGAAGATGTGAATAAACATATATTATTATTATTATTATTATTATTATCTACAAGAATTTTAAATTTTTTGAGTCTTTCTTGCTTCCTTCCTCGTGACAATTGACTACGAATAAGTTTAAAAGAATTATTAAAGCCAAATTGTCTAGCCAAATTGAGTTGTTCTGAGTCAACACACATAATTGTTATTAATCTGAAGTATATTTTATTTTAAAAAGGATTCCTAATGAGTTTTCTGGCAGTGTTACTCAGTAGCTGCCACGTCATGCACTGCACGGTAGGGTAAAAAAAAATGTCGAGGATAAATGTAAAATTTATACGGAATAAAAAATTAAAAAAACATTATGTTAAAAGTTGGCATTTCTATAATGCTATTAAGAACCTCTAAATGTACATGTTTCATTAAAATCCTATGCGCTGTTCGAAAGTTAGAACCCTTTTTCTATTGAAAGATGGGCTTTTTAACTGTTAGCACGGAATATTAAATAAAATTACTTATCTATTATTTTTAAATTAGTGACTCTTACCGTTATAATTGATAACGGAAAATATCGGTGTAATGAGGGCTCCACATCATGTACGAAGCCCTAATAATCTAGAAAAAGTGGTTACTTACAGTTTACTAGGCCAAGTTCAGTACACGCAACCTTAATGCAGATTTTTATATCGAACATGCCGTTTGGCTTTCACTTTTTGTGTTCCATGGAAACTAGTTATAGTTCTATGTATTAGTATTTATTTCTCAAAGTATTTTTGTAACTGGCTTGCTGTTAGAAAGCTGAAGAAAAAAAAACATATTGAAACCTAAACAAATGTCAAATTACAGTGTCCAATTTTTGCGATGGCAGTCAGACTGCACGCTCTATACTATTTTGATTCGATGAAACAGACACGACTAGAGATATGTCCACAAAGGAGCGACCTGTTTACAACTCATGACCTTATTATTTTAGAACTTTATTTTTTGCCCCCCCATTAGGCTAACGAGGCAGTCATCCCCATGCTCAGTAATTTGAAATAATTCAAAGTCATGGTAAAAAGGATAGAAGATACAATCTTTAAAGAAAGTAGCTTTCTAAAGACTGAACTATTATATTGTCGCCCTCGGTTTCAGTGGGCCTTGCACTAAATCATAAGCAAAACTTAACCTAAATGCTGAAATAGAGATACGTTTATAGCTTAGTTTTTTTTGTACATTTGGTGCAACTTAAAAAAGCATTCCTTGTTTGTTCTTTAAATCCCGTTTGCAACTGAACGTAAGCTTGTTGCTATTATTCACAGTTTTCCATTTGAATACAAATTAATCGCTTGAAACTTATGACTTATAAGTCTGTTAAAAGCATTTTTTAATTAAAGAGAAAGGCAGTAAACTACTTCTGCTACATTTTGCTACGAATCTACGAGGCGTAGCAGCTATAACTCGTAGTTCGTAGAAATTAAAACTGTTCAGCGCTACGACACAGCACGTGTCCTACATTTATAACCGATGCTAACATTACTAGCTTTTACCTGCGACTTCGTCCTCGGTTTTATTTCTCGTTATTCCTCTAGTGCTACAAACTTTTGTGAGGTCAGGCCACCTGCACAGTTTGGTTCCATTTTATTCTAAAAAGACTCCTAGTCTCTTTACAGGGTTCAACGAATTCCCATAATTCTAATATCATGGGAAATGGTTGAACTCTGTAAACACAAGACACTCACGACTCATTGACTTCATAATCATATCATCATAATCATAATATTTATTTGCTCGGAGCGGCATGAGCCTTCGCCCTCATGCTAGCTTACCTTCTTCGGCATTTCTTGTAGTTTCCTTTTTTGGACAATCTTTTTTGTAACTTTCACCACCTTATGAACGTATTTGTATAAATAGTGTTTAATTCCTTGGTCGGTAGCTATTACGTTTTTGTTAGTGTAGATTATGGATTACGGATTTGTTTTAAAAAAATGGTTAGTTTCTTCTTGTCCTTCTCTGTCATCACCCACGTCTTGCAGCAGTTGGTGATGATGGGTGGATGGTGGTTTTATTAAGTATTCATTTTGGAAAATTTCGCAGCTGAAAATTATCCACGGTTTAGATTGCTCGCCTCTAAGATTTTATTTCCTATTTAATGTGGCTCCGTAGATTTGGCTTTTCAAAAATCTGATCATATATTCGTCTCAAAACAAGATCTTCGTATTTCATTTAGTATAATAAAAGCATAAATCATGCTTGGCACGAGGCAACAGTGTTTTATGTCAATCATCGAATCACACAATTTTGAGCTCTATCTTTTTCAAGAATTATCTAACATATTCATATTATACTTACTCAAACTAATCTTTTCTACTGCGATCGTGTCTAAATTCGTCAGGTGTAATTATTTAACTATCATATACGTTTGAAATAAAATCATTAACAAGAGTTGTTAAGACCTCTGTGACAAAAGTACCGACAAAAGTGATAGTTAAACAATCTTCAACCGAATTTAGACATGATCGCAGCAGAGGAGATAAGTTTGAGTAAGCATAATATGAAAAGGTTACATTCTTGAAACAGATAGAGCTCAAAATTGTATGCACCATTTACTGTATCCTTAGTAGGGGGCCATAGAGTTTTATACTTATATATGCGTCAAATGCCATCTGAACATAAATAAATAAAATTCATAAATTCGTCCCTAAGCTCAAAGATTGTAAATTTTAAATCGCTGTTCGTGCAAAACAAGCATGTTTGGGCCATTGCGAGACGTTCCGGTGCTTTCGTCCCATGCGAGATATATGAATGCTAAATTTTGAATAATAAGGTTCACGTAGAGCTGACCCTTTGTTAATAATTTAATGTCTGGGTTAAGGCTTCCGCTGTGGTTTATTACGGTGCTCTAGAGCTCAACCACGAAGCGCATTGAAGCTTTGTGGTAGAGTTCTAAACACAATATACCTACACTATGGATATCACTAGGTACTACGAGCAGGTTGAACTATTTTGTTGTGTCACTTTTGACAGCTAGATAAGGCTGATTGATCGTGTGGCGTAGCTGTTAAGATAGTCACCTTGCCACGTCGTGTCCTGGGTTCAAATCCTGTGCAGGACAACTATGTGTTGTGTTTGTGAGTCTGGATGTACTTTGTGTCCGTCAATTATATGTTTGTAAAGTACGCAATGACTAATTACGATAGATCGGGAGTCTTTAAAAAAATCAGGTAGATTAATTTTACTTAAGTATCTCCATCTTACAGAATACATGTAGTATAACAACTTTAATATTTTATCCACAGACGCATAAATTATACAGGTGTTTCACTTCTTTCACTGGTTTAAAGTGGGAACCGTTACTAGAGTTTAAAAGGTTGCACTTTACTTTACAAATGCTGCCTATTAAATTCTAGTAACTCTACAAATGACTACAGGGTAGCAACATTCAAGTGAGGTAGAGCATAGTCTTCTTTCGTTCCATTAGCAGCTCAACTGGGGAGGTAGTCCCACCTTGTTGAATACCTCCAGGCATTATTATGTTAATAATGTGACCTTGCAGGTCAGTAAGGTGGCCAGAGTTCGGGCTTCCAATAGGGATGATATCACAAGCGTCAAAGCCTACAGAAACTGCTTAATATACTTTCATTGTTCTACTTTTCCAACAAGTTCAAGTAATTTTTTACCGACACTCATTATAAAATTGCATGACAACCTTAGGGAGCTAAGTTGCGTTGTTGTCATCTTTTGACTTAAACTCAAAAGTTGACAACAACGCAACTAAAATTAAACTAGAATCTGTTTTGGAATGTACATTTTTACAAACCATTTTTATATTTTATATCCTTCATTAATTCCATTATAATATTCGACATAACACTTATGCTTCTAAATTTTGCCGTGCGCTTTGAACTCTTATGTAAAGATAATTAAAATATTATCGTTATTTTTCTCAGTAAATACCAATGGGGTACCAACAGGATGTCGAAAAAGTATAAAGAAAGAGAAGACCTAATGTTCAAACTTAACATCATCGTCAGAGCCAACGTGAGAGTTTGACAGCTCGGTCACGTAAAGAGAAGGGACGAAGCCTTTGCTATACTGTGTACGACTGAGCGGAAAACTTCCGGTTTAATATCACAAATATAGTGCTAAAAATAAAAGTCAAAAAGTAGCTGCGCAAGAAGCTGCGCATTTTAAGAAAAAGAGTGACTTTTGGGTGTCGGAAGCTAAATAAACCCTTCTTTAGGTAGCCGTTTTAATGATACAATAACGATGTGCGCAAACACAGGGGCACTTTCTACTTCATCACGCTCATAATCCAATGGCACGACCAATGACACGACTGGAAAGAGGTCACGTACTGGACCGATGGCTTTACGTGCTCTATGAGGCACGGGGGTATATTACCGCCAACTCCAGACTTCGGGCTGATACTGAGATTTTTTCTCCATAGAAAAATACCAAAATCACTTTTTGCTCCAATCCGGGATTTGAAACCAGGACTTTGTTATCAGCCGTTGTACACACTACCGCAAGACAGAAGATGCAGTAAGGATTGCCTTACTGTCTCGCTGGTCTAGCGGTAGTGTCTAGCGGCCATTTTGGATGTGATACAATGAGTTACTTATATATTGATATAAGCAAGTCATTGTATCACATCCAGCTTTGATATTTACCAAGCAGATACTGAATTTGAACCCAAGGTTGTCCCAATTTAACTATATTATCATCTACCTGTTTGTATTACTAAACAATAAATATAACATGTTAATACAAAATAATCAAGTTTTCATTATTACTTCCTCATGTATTCTGGTTTAAGATGTATTAATAGAATATTTACCAACGTGCGTCACATGTGCAGCTGCTAAATTATATTATAAGTGTTCTTATTTTGAATCTATGGCGCAGGGGTTAAGGTATGTCAGTTTAGAAGTCGATCCCTGCAGAGGATAATCATTTGTTTAGTCACATTGTTCAAATTTGAGTGCGCTTAGCGGATATGTTAGCCAACCCCCCTGAGTACAGGGATTTTTAACGGAGTTGAGAGAATCTCTTGAAATAAATATCGTTTTTCAACTGATGCTTTACCAGCTAGCTTCTCTAGTTGCATTCTCATGGTTTATGAGCTTATCCCGTTATACTATTCTATCTCCCGGAGAGATATGGAACTACTTTTTTCTAACTCATCTTTGTTTTTTCTTTATTAAACTTGCTGCGGCATCCAAAATCGTTTTAGCAATTCCTACACCCCGGGCCGTGCCGCTAAGATCCTTTTCATTGTGTACCTCTATTAACGTTGGCATCGGAGGGTGAGTCAATTCCCATGAAAAATATAAGATAACAAGTACTATAGTAGCCTAACCTACCCAATTCTGGTCCATCCTACGGAAATAGGTTGGCTAGAAGAGATCGCTTTTAGTAATAAGGCCACCAATTGCTATATATTGTTTTATGCATATTGTTGTGTTTCTATATCTTATGCAATAAAGTGTACTCCTCCTTCTTCTAATCTTTAACAAGTTGAAAATAGAAAAGAAATAGAGCAGCCTATTTAACAAATGACAATATTTTTATTATTAGATAAGTATATACATGCCGTCCTGATTTCCGAGAGCTGGCTCAAACCACACCTTCTTTCTATCTTGTATCCTCTTCCTGGTTATATTCTTATTCGTAATGACCGAATAGGAAAAGGCGGTGGTGGTGTTGCTATTTATTTGAGATCCGACCTTCCGTATAAGATTGTTGCTACTTCTTCATCTAATTATTCTGCCACAGCCGAGTTTCTTTTTCTTGAGGTTTCTGTCAAAATGTCTAAAACCATTATTGGTGTCGTATACAATCCACCCAATGTCGATTATTTCACTGATTTAGAATCGGTATTAGAATCTTTGGGTTCGGAGTATGTTCATCACATCATCATGGGAGATTTCAATACCAATCTCCTTGCTCCAAACTCTCCCCGTTCCCGTAAACTCATACACATAGTCGAGTCAAGTAGCTTACATGTCTTGCCACTGCAAGCAACTCACCACAATGCCTCGGGTGAAGATACTTGGCTCGACCTAATCCTTACCTCCAATCCGCCTTTAGTCTCATCTTATGGACAACATGATGCTCCCGGATTTTCCCATCATGACCTAATTTTCCTATCCTACATCCTTAAGCCACCCAAACCCAAACCTCAAGTGCTGCATCTGCGTTCTTTTGTTCGGATAAATGTCGAAAACCTGTGTAAGGATGCTTCTGATATCAACTGGGAATTTCTGTATAAATCCGAGTCTATAGATGAAAAGGTACTAGTTTTCAGTCAAGCGGTACTTAAGTTATACGACACTCACGCACCTGTCAAAAAAGTTACTGTGAGGCGCCCACCAGCACCATGGATGACGCGAGGGATTTTGATGGCGATGAAGCGTAGGGACCGCGCCTTTCATATCTTTAAACGAAACCGTTCTGATCAAAACTGGACCAATTTCAAAGTTGCTAGGAATAAGTGTAATCAGATGGTACGTAATGCTAAACGCCGTCATATTCAAGACAACATTTTATCTTCTTCTCCTGCCGGTATCTGGAAGTTCCTCGGGACTCTTGGTATCGGCAAATCGCGTAACTTAGACCTTCCCACTTCAATTCGACTAGATGATCTTAATATTTTTTTCTCAACTACTTCTCCTATGGATCATCAAACCAAGGCTCAAACTATCACATTTTTAAATGGTCTAACGCGTCCTAACATTAATGCTTTTCACTTTACTCCAGTCGATTCAAATGAGATTAAAAAGATTATCCTGTCCATCAAATCCAATGCAGTTGGCTGCGATGAAATCAGCCGACGCATGATATTACCAATCCTAGACCAACTGTTGCCTGCAATTTCACACATCATAAATTATTCCCTTGATTCCGGACTTTTCCCTTCCATATGGCGAAACGCTCACGTTCGTCCACTTCCCAAGATTTCAAATCCCACACTTCCTAGTCATTATCGTCCTATCTCCATCCTTCCTTTCCTGTCTAAAGTGCTTGAGTCCTGTGTCCACAAACAACTATCCCATTTTGTGCTATCTAATCAGCTGATTAGCCCCTTACAATCCGGATTCCGACCAGGGCACAGTACCACCACGGCGCTCCTTAAAGTGACTGGCGATATTAGAACCGGCATGGAGGCGACCAACCTCACTGTGCTGGTGTTGATCGATTTTTCTAATGCTTTTAATACCGTCAGTCACGATATCCTTTTATCCATCCTCTCCCATCTTATGATCTCAGATGAAGCGCTGGAGTGGTTTTCATCTTACCTTCGAGGGCGCCAGCAGTCAGTTCGCCATGGCGAAGTGTCATCGAATTGGTGCAAATTAGAAACTGGTGTCCCTCAAGGCGGTATTCTCTCACCTCTCTTGTTTTCAGTATTTATAAACCTCTTAACTCATGATCTTCAGAGTGCGTACCATCTTTATGCTGACGACCTACAACTGTACACCCAGGCGAGTGTCGATAGTTTGGCAGAGGCAATTATTAAAATAAATCAAGACTTACAATTCTTAAAAATCTCGTCAGATAAGTTTGGATTAACCGTCAACCCATCAAAGTGCCAAGCAATTATTGTGGGTAGCTCAAGAATGATGTGCAAGGTAGATGTTGGCAGTTTGCCGCCTATTGTTTTTGACAACTATCACATCCCCATTAGCCAAAAAGTTAAAGATCTGGGACTGGTAATTGACAGCAATCTAAACTGGCAAAGCCATATTTCTGGCATCAGCCAGAGAATTACTGGAATTCTAAGGGCATTTTATAGGCTAAGAAAATTCCTTCCATCCAGAACAAAGGAAATGCTTGTGCAGACACTAATTTTTCCCATTGTCGACTATAGTGATGTGTGCTACTTTGACCTGAATGCAGATCTTCTTAACAAACTTGACCGACTTCTAAATAACTGCATTCGATTCGTTTTCAATCTCCGTAAGTATGATCATGTGTCTGCTTACCGCACCCAGTTAAACTGGTTGCCCATTCGCCAGCGAAGAAATTTAAGAGCGCTTACCACACTTTTCTCCATACTGGAGTCTCCTACTGCTCCTTCTTATTTAACACCCCATTTTCAATATCTTTTTGCTACTCATAGTAAAACTCTCCGCTCTACTCATAATCGTCTTTTACGATGTCCACCTCATAGCTCTGACTTTGTTAATTCTTCTTTCTTTGTCCAATCTATCCTTCTTTGGAATGAGCTTCCTTTTGGAATCAGGATGGCTAAGACTCGCTTTGCGTTTAAAAAGAAAGTACGTGAGCATATTTGTAAGAAGCTTCACGCAGAAATGTCTCATCAATAATTTTATTTATTGTAGTATAGTATGTTATAGTATATTATTCATTAGTTTAAAATCATATAGTATTTATTTTATAGTACGTATTGTATATATTTATATATTATGGATAGTATTCTTAATTATTATTATTTATAATAATAATAAGTAAATACATTTTTTATACCTAAGTGCACCTACCATGATCTCTCTGCACTACCCGCAGGTTGACTGGTAGAAAATGCCTTTGGCATTAAGTCCGCCTATGTACATTCCCATTGTACTGAAGTATAAATAAATAAATAAATAAATAAGTAAGAACATAACAGCCTTGATATAAAAAATCGCTGTTTCCATGTGACCGCAACGATGTCACGGAAACGTAACATTTGTAAGGCTCCAAAGGAGGTGCCTTGTGACGCCGCCGCCGGTTCATAAGTTTGTATTTAGCTAGACAGCTTGATCCCACACTCGCCTCGGCTGTCTGGTGAACGAGGAAAAGCCCCCTATGTTAACTGAACTTCATGTAACTCTGTGTGTAATTAAATTTAAACACAGGTGTTCACTTAATTGTGTATGCCCTAACATTTAGCACTGATGCCGTCAACACTAGTAATTTTCACATATTGTATGCTGCGTTATCATGCCAGTAGAATAACGTTCAATAATGGACAGAGGCCTCTTCAAAAGATTTCTACAATGGAGTGGTTCGTTCATTTCATTTGGAGGTACATGCCATAATCGCCACACTTGGCAGACGGATTGGCGATCGCAGTATGATGGTCATAGTAGACAGAGAGATTCTGCTCCCGGTCTCTGGTTGATATTCCCTTAGGACGACTGCTACGATCCCCATAGGATGGGTTGGGGTGGCGATATTCTGTGCCGTCAGCCACAGAGCGAATAATACTGCATGCTTAGCATTAATACAATAAGCAATTCATGGGCTCATTGAGAGTCCATGTACACTCGAACGTTTAAATTTCTCTGTTCCTCGCGTAGGTAGTCGTTTGTGCAATTATAAAACCTTTAGCTTACCACGCTGTAGGACTAATATTGGCACTCATTCACCTATGTACCGAATGTCAAAAAGTTGCAATGCAATCCAAAATGACATTGATATTTTCAATTGTTCTTTTGCCTCACTTAAGCATAAACTGAAAATATTATTGTAGTATTTTTGCTGATCTAGTTAATAGTTTTGTTTAAACTTAGAATAAGTACCCCTTAAGATTAGTTAAGGTTTTGTCTAATTAAGCAAGCATCAGAGTAGGGTATAGACTTTGTTTTTTATAAATCGATGCTGTCTTATCCAATTTAGCCTATATCCAGTTTTGTAGACCAATAAAAGGAAAAAAAAAAAAAAAAAATATTAATGTGCTCAACGTTAAATTTTTGACATATCAGCCAGTTTCAACGAAGCTTAGCTATGTATTACAGTCCGCATGTGAGTGTGCAAACACAGTTCCAGGATCCAATGGGATAGACAGGACGATATGACTGGAGAGAAGGCAGGTGCCGATCCAATGGCTTCACATACCCTCCGACGCACAGAGGTTGAACACCACCTACTGATTTCGGGGTAATACCTGAGTATTTTTCTGGTCAGAAAATCATTCGTTCAATCATTTCTAAGTATTTGTTTAGAATTATTACTGGAGTACAAACGGCATTACTAATTAACGGCTACAAATTACTCACATAAAAAACGCCTTTTAATTTTTCACGTTCCTGAATAATCAATTTCGACGGTAAACACTGTTTACCCGTAGACAATCCTAACTAACACAATATATGTAACCGTGCAGTAAAATGAACAAAATACAAAACTTTATCTGGGGTAAAATATAACCACATAACTTTATTTGGAGTAAATGGATCGAACGCTACTAAAAACCAACCATTAAGTTGATAGGAGGTAGAAAGGAATGCTACCGCGACCGTAGGTTTTTTTAGTATGTTCTCATATATATTATGGCTACAAGACGAATGGTACCCCTAACATGATTAGAAACCTTTTCTACAAGATTGTGCTGGTTTTCATTGTTTTGGTTTAGGTAGTAAATTTTTTAAGCCTTAGTATATGTCTAATTGTCTATATTTTATTTATGAATTAGTAGACTCGTTTATGCCCAAATGATTATATTAATTACTTTATGTTTATTACCTATTGTGTTATGTGTGATGAAATTTTTACGTTTTCAATTGTTGTTTTAGTGTGTACATCGTTGTTTATTTTATATTCAGTGTTCTTGTAATTTTTTTGTACAATCGATTACTTTTCATAAACTTCAAAGTGGCATTTTTATTTTTATATTTTATGTATTATATATATTCATTCTGTTAATCATTTGTTATATTCCTAGTCCTATAATATGAGATAATATTGTAAACGTTTGATTGGGGTACATATTAGTTATTAATAATAATATGGTTTTTAATTATAATAAATCATAAGATTATTTATCTAACTATACAATTTTTTTTTGTATTTGTATTGGTCCACTTTTTATTATTATTTGGTCTAATAATCTTGATTTAGGTATTCCACTTGTTTTGAGTTTACTTTTCAACTAAAGTTTGTTTAGATGTGTCACGATTACGCTTTTTCGTGACAATATCAACGGTAGAGGGATATCTAATAGAGTCCATTGGAAAGTACATCTTTTTCATACTTTTGTGTTTCACCGTAGCCTAGTTGGTAGTGCTCCTGCCTACGAAGCTGGTGGTCCTGGGTTAAAATCCCGGTAAGTGCAAATATTAGTGTGATGAGCACGAATATTTGTTTCTGAGTCATGGATGTTTTCTATGTATTTAAGTATTTATCTATCTATATGTTATGTATGTTGTGTGCAAGGCGGGCGCACCCGCGCCCGCTCCCGTGTCAGCGTGTCTTAATCGCCAATAAAGCAGTGCGTTGCTAGCTAGCGAGTGTTTCACTTCTGTCCCCGCTCCCGCGTACTTAACATTGGCGACGAGAAATTAACCTCAACACGTGTTCGAAATGTCTAGTTCTGTGCAATTTGGGATTCTACATACGTTTGATCATAATACACAGACATGGAAGACGTACAAAGGACGTATTTCGCAATATTTCGTGGCAAATAACATCAACGAGCAGACGGATTCCGCGGGTGGAAAACGAAAGGCCATCTTACTCAGCGCACTCACTGAAGGTACCTACAAGCTAACAACGGATTTAGTTTTACCTAAAGCCGTTGAGGATGTGCCCTACGAAGATCTTTTATCACTACTGGATAACCATTTCACCCCTAAATGTGTCGGGTTTGGTGAGCGTCACAACTTCTACGCGGCGTCACAACAAGCAGGAGAGTCCCATTCTCAATGGGCAGCGAGACTGCGAGGGCTGACAGAAAAATGTGCCTTTCTTAACGTGGAGGAGGCACTCCGCGACAAGTTTATTATGGGGATGCAACCAGGACAAGAGAAGGAGAAGCTGTACACGAAAGACCTGGCCGACCTTACGCTGGCCAAGGTCGTGGAGTTGGCAGAAAACCTCCGGTGTTCGCGCGCTGCCGCCGCGGCCAGTGCGGGAGCGCAGGCGCAGGCGTCGGCGGCAGACCAGCAGCTCTTCAAGATAGCGGATAAAGGCAAAAGTGGTACCAGTGTAGTGAAAGTGAAATGTAGTGTATGTGGGTATACGAATCATAAATCGGTGGACTGTAGATTCGCAAACTTAGTGTGTAAAAAGTGTCATGTAAAAGGCCACCTGCGTAAAATGTGTCCTAAAGTGAATTACGTACAGGTGGATGGCGGTGACAAGGGTGAGGATGGTGATGACGGTAAGCTGTATTATATCCGTTCATTCAGGGGAGAACCCATGGTAGAAACTGTCTGGATTGAGAACGTGGCATTCAAATTCGAAATTGATAGCGGGTCCGCGGTAACCGTGGTTCCAGAGACGTTTTATAAAAGTTATTTCAAAAATGTGCCATTATCAAATACATGTAAACAGCTCGTAACGTATAACGGCGGGAAAATTGTAATTGTATTGTATTGTACGTTACGTCTGCCGATACGCTTCGCGGATCGAACGAATATTATGTACTTGTATGTCGTGCGCGAAGGCGGCCCGCCCATTCTTGGTCGGGATTTCTTATCATTATTTCGCTTACAGTTAATACCGGTCAATTATTGTGAGACTACGGGATTACAGCAGTTATACCCAAAGTTATTTTCGAATGAATTAGGGAAATTTAATAAATATGAAATAAAACTATTGTTGAAGGAAGGAGCAAAGCCGGTTTTTTGTAAAGCGCGCCCGGTTGCGTTTGCGTTGCGGACAATGGTCGACAAAGAAATCGACAGATTGGTTGAATTAGGTATACTCGAATCCGTAGAATATTCGGAATACGCTTCACCGATAGTTCCAGTGCTAAAGCGAAACGGGACTGTCAGATTATGTGCCGACTATTCAGTTAGTATAAATAAACAGTTACTTATTCAACAGTACCCGCTCCCCACGACTACCGAATTATTTTCAAAGATCCATGGGGGTCAACAGTTTAGTAAACTCGATTTATCTATGGCCTATAACCAGTTAGTTTTGGATGAGGAGTCAAAAAACCTAACTTGTATAAATACTAATCGCGGACTATATAGGTTTACACGTCTAGTGTTTGGAATGGCCAGCTCGCCGTCTATCTTCCAACGCGCTATCGAGGGGTTGTTATCTGGTATAGACGGAGTGTTGTGCCTGCTAGATGATATTTTGATAACGGGCAAGGATACTTAGGAACATTTAGAAAAACTAAATTTAGTTTTAAAGCGCTTAGAAGAAGCAGGGTTAACTTTACAAAAAGAAAAATGTAGTTTTTTTCAAGACGAAATCAGTTATTTAGGTTATATTATCACTAAGGATGGACTAAAAAAATCGCCGGAAAAAATTAAGGCAATGTTGGAAGCACCGGTGCCCACTAATGTTAATCAGCTTCAATCGTTTTTGGGCCTAATTAACTATTATAGGAATTTCGTACCTAACGCATCCACTATCCTCAGCCCGTTGTACGATCTGCTAAAAAAGGGTTGCGAGTGGACATGGACTGATACCCACGACTCGGCTATTAGGGCAATAAAAGAATTCATGACATCGGAACAAGTTCTTGCACATTTTGACCCGAACGCGACTATAATATTAACGGTAGACGCGTCCCCAAGTGGGTTGGGAGCAGTCCTCTCACAAGTAGGTTCAGATGGTGTGGAAAAACCTATTTCATTTGTTTCGCGTACCTTAAACTCTGCGGAAAAGCGATATGCTCAGATCCAAAAGGAAGCTACCGCCATTATTTACGGCGTGCGGCGGTTCCATCAATATTTGTATGGAAGATCGGAACCGTTTATTCTTCGAACGGATCACAAGCCCCTATTGGCAATTTTTGGGCCCCATAAGGGTATACCGGAAATGTCCGCAAATAGGTTACAACGGTACGCCTTGTTCTTAAGTAGTTATAACTATAAAATAGAATATGTTCGCAGCGCTAACAACAGCGCAGATTACTTCTCCCGCGCGAGCTTACCGCGCACGGTTCACGAGTGCGCGTGCACCGAACAGTGTAAGTGTTGTGATTGCAAAGTATCATACGACCGAGCGACTTATGTTTGTTTTGTTGTAGACGGAAGCATGCCCGTTACGTTAGATAAATTGCGTGAGGAAACTAGTAATGACGTAGTTTTAAGGCGAGTAAAAGACTTTATTTTAAATGGTTGGCCACCGAAGATAAACGATGTAAGTGTAAAACCATACTTTTTATGTAGATCACAATTATCGTACGAGAATGGTTGCGTCATGCGTGGTCACAAGGTAGTTATTCCTTCGAGTTTATACAAAATTATTCTTAAGGAGTTACATTCTTCCCATTTAGGTGTAGTAAAAACCAAGGCTGAAGCGCGATCAAGATTTTGGTTCCCGGGAATTGACCAGGCTATAGAAACAATGATAGGTTCATGCGATGTGTGTATTCAGCTGCGCCCCGCGCCGCCGCGAGCGGCGACTGCTCACTGGGAATATCCACCTTGTCCCTTCCACAGAATACACATAGACTTCCTAGGTCCGATTAAAGGATGCGTTTATTTGGTAGTGGTAGATGCACATACTAAATGGGTAGAAGTTTACAACATGAACACGGCTACTTCTTCGGCCGCGGTGATTGAAAAGCTGTATGACTTTATGTCACGGTTCGGAGTTCCGAAAACATTAGTAAGTGATAATGGCACAGCTTTTTGTTCACGGGAATTTGAACTATTTTGCGCAACAAACGGAATTTCGCATTTGACGTCACCAGTCTATCACCCACCTAGTAACGGCCAGGCCGAAAGTTTGGTTAAGGTAATTAAAAAGGGAATAAAGTCTTGTATTTGGTCGACTCACAGCGCGAAAGAAACATCAGTTAAATTACTTAAATATCTTATGGATTACCGTAATTCAGTTCACTCTGCTACTGGGTTGTCCCCTGCGCAATTGGTGTTTGGGCACAAAGTAAGGTCGCGACTAGATCTGATGGATCCAAAGTCATCGGCACCCTTGTCACCGTCCGATCCTAACGTTGTAAAAAATCAACAGTGTACGCAAATTAAGCAACAAGGGAAAAGTAAAACAAGATATTTTAAGAAAAACAATGTTGTATTGTACAAAAAATTTGTTAACAAAGCAAGTTATACATGGTGTAAGGGCGTCACACTTAAAAGAATAGGAAATGTTTTGTATTTAGTAAAAGACAGTAATAGTTCAGAAAGTTACAAAAGGCACATTGATCAACTGATGTTATATAAAGGAACAAGTAACAGTATTTATAATAATGTACAAAACACGAAAGTGTACTCACCTGGGTCGGGTCGTCCTCCTGCACAGCAGCCGTCACCGCCGCACTCACCGTCGTCGTCGCCTCCGTCGTCGCCGTCGTCGTCGTCGCCTCCGTCGTCGCCGTCGTCGTCGCCGCCGCATTTTCCGTCGGCAGCCGCTCCAGAAGCGCACATACTCCGGCCGGAACCTAACTTACCAGATCCCGGGCCGGGTACTTCGGCCAGAGGGAGGAGAGCAGAATCGTACGTACGAAGTACTTCTTCGTCATCGAGAGAAGTCGAGCCAGAAATGGACGAAGCTAGTTCGAACGACGGAGATGTGGGTCACAAGGCAGGGACGGAACCCGATACCCAGACCGCAAAACACGATGAGCCAATAGTTGTTACTCCAAAGAGATCGTTACGTAATCGCCCAGTTATTTGTTTTAAAAAGTACTTCTAGCGTTAGATGTCAAGTAGACTAGAATAATACTATGGTTAGGAATGTTGATTGTATTTGGTGTATTGGACTAAGAGGGAGGAATTGTTATGTATGTTGTGTGCAAGGCGGGCGCCCCCCGCGCCCACTCCCGTGTCAGCGTGTCTTAACCGCCAATAAAGCAGTGCGTTGCTAGCTAGCGAGTGTTTCACTTCTGTCCCCGCTCCCGCGTACTTAACACTATATAAGTATGTATATCGCCACCTGGTACCCATAGTACAAGCTTTGCTTAGTTTGGGGCTAGGATGATTTGTGTGACATTGTCCCTAGATATTATTATTATTATTAATAATATTGTCGGCAAGTTTTCACCGATACGATCACTTCTTCCGGCTTCCCAGTAAAAGCGCATTTTGGCTGACAATGGACTTTCTAATGTCCACATCAGAGTTGTACTAAGCACGTCTATAAGAACTACTAATGGGTTGGTATAAAAGGCTATCCTGTTCTTCTGTACAATCGTGCCGGCAGTGTCATCAGTATCTCCTGATGAGACGATTATGGAGTGGAGGATATTTGGGGTAAATTTGGTAAGTCAGCAACGGTGACCGCTCTTGGGGTCCAGTCTGAGAACGCAAACTTTCTGCTATAATGGCCTTTAGGCCTTTTGAGAGAGTCTACATGCACGCTCTCAAAAGTGTGTAATATAGAAAGAAAGAAAGCAAGAAAGAAATTTTATTTTCATTACAATTAGGAAAATACATTTAATGTGGTACCTATACATTTTAATCATTATTAATTTTATCCGTACTGGTATGAAAAATGGCCCTATCTCAGCTAGTACTGCATTTCTGCAGTGCTGTTATCACTTCTGTTTCCTTTTATCTTTGTCTTGTCACTATGGTTTGGGTTGTCGGTATTTGAGTTGATATCTGTGTCTATGTTCCCTCCTCTCTGGATGTTTGGTTTTACTACAACAGCAGTTTCGGAGTTAAACGTGTGTAGTAACGACGTAATGCCATATCTATTTCTGTTATTATTCAACTTTCTAGATATTTTACTATATTTTGCAACTTTTTAATATATTTTGTGGCTAGTTTCAAAACCTTACAAAAAAGTTCGCATGTTCTGAGAACATCAAAATAATAACTGATATTTAATAGCTACGCAATAAGACTAAATACATCAATATACCAACATTTAACACAAATACTAACCCCGATTTATGAATAATAAAGGAATCTGAATCTCAATAACATCCAACTACAAAGCTTGAGACCTGATTTACTAAACTATATAACTATGAAACCTTAAAAACATCATAGCGCCCTCGCTCCAAATAAAACAAATCAATCCATTTTCTTTATGACCAAAACATGACGAAGCACGAAATTCGCCCTCAAATCTATATATCAGAATTGTACCAAATGACATTGAAAGAAATAGGGTTTTATATTGAAATAACGACTAATGTTCGCAAAAAATACACATATTTCCTTTCAGGGCGAGAACAGCCTTCGCCCTAACGGAATGTAAGAACTAGGCCAATGCAAATCGTACGAATACAAGATATGGAACAATACGGCAAACTATTTTGATTTTCGGTTTATAAGCAGTTCGACCATACGCTGCAGGATAAATAGCAAGCGTTGTGGTCCTACGCGTGAGTAATTTTGTTGAGTGATCGCAAGTGTGGCGCTGCCATAGACTACAGTTGCCACTTAGTATCTACCTGATGAGCCGTACGCTGGATCAACTCCAACTGTAGCAGAACTGTGTAACATATTACTTATAATTAGCGAATACATGTTATCCTAGACAAAAAATCTCATACAGCCAGACAGCTTGTTCGTCCTGAATAAACGTAGTTTTATAAATTTTATGGAAATAGTTAGAGCTTTTATATTTAGTGGTTACCTTAATCTTTACAGAGCTACTCCATTTCAGTAGTAGGTATGCATGCTTTATATTAATAAGAGCACTCAGAAAATTAAATCTTGTATCGCGTGGGACTTTACAAACATGCAGATAAGAACGACCCTAACATAAGCTATGTAAAGGTCACATAAATAGTTATCCTATGCAGGTCTCGAACCGAAAATGTATAAACGATGTACCTAAACCACTGTGCCACGCATTCAGACGTAGGAACATGATTTGAGACTTTTATATGACTACGTAAACACCCAGCTAATATTACAAATATCGTTTGATTAATAGTTAGTATAGGGATGACATAATTCCCTAAAATTTAAATGCTAAATCAAATATTGCCTAATGAATAGTGAATGCGTACTAAACGCAATAGCGACGCCATTACGCTTTATTGAAGGATAACATACGGATGGGAAACAACATTTGTAGCTGTGCAATTAATTTCTACCTTTGCTAATCGATACAAGGACAAATCGTGTTAGAAATAACGTGAAGTAAGTACGCTAGTATTTAATATATAATTGAGATTTACTATACGTGTATCGGCTGTGGGTTTCCTTAGTTTAGAAAGAATAACAGGACCACCACATTCCATACCGTGGGTGTCGTAAGAGGCGACTAAGGGATATGAAAGCGCTATTGAAAGGCAACCTTCCTCTGTCACTCTGTCACTTAAGCGCAAACTCATTGACATGACTAAATTGCCCATCCTTACCTACGGAGCTCAAACGTGGTCCCTAACTAAGAATCAGAATTCCAATTAGAAGATTTTCCAAATAGTTATGGAGCGCAACATTTTAGGTGTGAACCGCACGGACAGATTCCGAAACACAACACTGCGATCCAAAACTCCAACATCGATGTTGGCAAAAAGACCACCAGGCTGAAGTGGGACCGGGCTCGACGACCCAGACAGATGGGCGCAGATCACAACCAATTGGGTTCCTCAAAATGGCCGACGTCGACGGTAGGCTTTCGGTAGGCCCGAAAGGATATGGTTGGCGAATATGTTTGGGTAATATGGTTGGGTAATATGTTTGGTTTTCTGCGAAAGAAAGTATGCAAGGATGTCCAGTATTTTGTATTGAATTTTATATGTAACCCTAAAAATAAATAATGTAATTGTTTCTATGTTAATTAATGTAATTGGTTATTAACCGTTTTATTTAACTATAAATAAATAAATAAATGGGGTGATGACCTGAACTCGTTTTGTACCGACTGGTCTAAAATTGCAAGACAGAGAAATCTAGTAAACCAAGGGCGGCCTAAAGCCTTTGCTCAGCAGTTAGACACAGATAGTCAGATATAGGCTAGTATAAAAAATAGGATGTGGATATCATTATAAACCTTCACAATTCACACAAAAAAATAGCAAGGTTCACTATGTAATGCATATGACAACGGCGTACAATGGTTGGTTGTTATTCCTTTTATAACGGATCGTGTTCCGGTAATAGTTAATTGCAAATGATATTTTCCTAAAACCGTTGTTACTGTACGCCGGGTTAAAATCGATGCTTGCGTGACTAATCTTGAAAGAGCCAAGTTGGGCCCTGTCCTTGACCCGAACGATGTAAGTTGCAAAACTAGATGACTATATAAGCAAATAAAAGTGGTGCACTTAATTTTGAATTGCTGTACAAATGGCTTGGGAGTGTTCTGGGAAGACTTTACTGCTTAGAATGGAAATAACACAAAGAGCAGTTCTTAAGTCACGACCTTTAAACTTTTTAGCTTCCCTTCAAATGAGCTCTATGCTCTTTGCATAGTGCTTACGTGCCTTCCTCGGAAACACTTTATAATAATAATAATATCCTGGGATATTATATACACACGGCCATCTGATCCCAAACTAAGCACTATGAACTATAGAAACCAGATAACTGATATATTACATATTATACTACTTTTCTTTTGTAAATACCTACTTATATAGATAATTACAGCCAGACTCAGGACAAACAGACATGTTCATGTTTTGTTGTTATTTGCTATAATAATATTCTTGTTTGTCCTGCGTCTTATATTATCCTTATTATGTTCTACTTAATTATAAATTTAACTAAAACGGAGTTAACGATTACACGTATGAATATTAGAGAATCATTTTAATTTATTATATTAATAGTATAGTATATATTAATAGTCATAAAAATATAATTAAACCACGCAAGATTCCCCAGACGGTTACTTCAATCGTCTGCGCGGTTTAATTGTATTTTTTTTATTTTATTACTGAAGTAATTTACATTATTTTCTTAATTCTAAGCCCGATAAATGCTAGAGCTTATCTGTATTAAGTGAGTCTCTATTAAGTATTACAATAAAATAACTATAACTAGTAGGTAGGTACTCGTGTTCTAAGTATGTGTGCACCTATACTGAGTTTTCAGGTAAGAGTATTTTTAGTTTTATACTTCATACCTTTTCGTATAATATTTGTAATTCAGGGTAGAGCTCATTCATGATGGTATTTGATGGTTCAGCATTCTATTTCCATATTTTTTTGGTTTATGCAATATGTATGTATCCTTTCCTACCACTGTTACATCTTAGATTTTTTATGGCGAGTCCTTTTAATTAAGTATGTAGACTCATTTACTTCCTTGAGTATATTCAATGTAATTTCGTCATATACGTTTATTACTTTACAGTAGCTGAAGAGACGCTGATGATCATCATTGTATTTGTATTTAATATATCTGGGAACAATAGTTTTCAGCAACTTTCGTTACATTTTATAGATGTCATGTTTGTATGATTTAAAGGTTCTTCCGTAGCTGCTTGATCCGTAACCGATAACAGAGTCTGCTAGAGTCATATACAGTAGTCTCAATGTTTTGTACGGTAACTTATATTTGAGGACTGAAACTTACTAACAATAATCCGTAATCTGGCACATACGCGTTCCTTATGAGGTTTCCAGGAGAACCGAAACCGACGTATGTTGTTTTACATTTAAAATGGGTACAATGAGGTGTGGGTGTATGCAATATTATAATGAAATAAGACACTTAAATCAATCATGATTTAAGAGTATTATTTAATTTTTTATATGTGATTCTAGTGTAGGTAATCATACCTACATTAAAATCACATATGGGCACTTTATTTTCATATTTCTCTATAACTTTCAAGCAAAACTCAACAGACTGGGTAATAATCTCCTCTTTTGTTTTGCCAATAGATATTTAAGAGGTTGTTTAAGCTTAAGTAGCAGATTAACCAGATGACACTTATTGAAGCGCTCTTATCTTGTTGAAAATCAAAGGCTCCGTAATAAACTCCTTCGAAGACACTTGAATGGTGATCCAGTATCAAACATTAGGTGTAGGGTATCCTTTGTTATTACAATCCAGTGCTTTATTAGGCTATAATAACAATTTAGTAAATTCATTTGACTGAGCTGGATTTACATTAAATTACCATCTGTATTAAGTAACTAAGCAAATGGTAATCAAACATAGTGTTTAAATTCCTTTTGATTATCAAATTAATTTTGTATTTTTCCGTTCCATGCATTAGATATTCTTGATATTACTCATTGAATGTGACATTAAAGAAAAATTTAAAGCAACGCACTGTTTTATAATATTTCAATACGAAATATTGTAATAAAAATTTAATGTTACACCATAAGTTTCTGACAGTTCATTAATTAGGTTCTTCATAAGAAAATGTTTTCATTAATAAGCGAGATTTAGATTAAGACGCAAATCTAATTAAACTAACCATTATTTTTTCTTAATGTTGTAAGCAAGAAGAAAGATATTAATACAGTGATATTGTAATAATACAAATTCTTCTTAAGGGCTGCCAGCGCGAATCATTATCATCCTTAGATATAGGTACATATATATATTCTTGATTTTAGATATAGTCAAAATCCTACAATTAGAACACCTCCCACTTGATGTGCGTTGAAATTAAACATGATTGGTCTCATTTCTAAAGACATGAATATTTTTTCTGTAATAAATGCCAAAATTGAAATAATAACTGAACGCATCGCAATGAGTCCGCCACCATCCATTATTTAATGTTAGCGAAGCCAAGAAAATAATTTTCACGTATTTGTCATATTTATCACGACCTTTTTAGCCACACAAAAAAAACAGAAAAAAAACTATTCCTATAATTACTATTAAATAGAGAGATGGTTTGTTTGTTCCTATATGTAGGTACCTTTACCCCTTTGTATTTCGTAGAGACTTTGTACCTAATACGGTGTTTGGTAAGAATGAGATGTCACTGTAAAAACGTTTATGATCGTAATATGTGAAATTTCAGTTAGATCTTTGATATTGCAAAATTGTAATTATTGCGAAAAATGTATCGTGTTTAGTAGAAAATATAACATCATAGTTGGTTTTTGAAATTATGTAACTAACCAAAAAGCTACGGTTGCCTAAAAGCTGTACAGATCGTTACCACAAAAATTAACAAAATTATATTAAATCGGATCGCGGCTCTTCAACTAGCTTTTTATTAAAAATAAAATTAAAAAAAACTCCATGCTTTTGCCGCAGTATAAAAACTGCCCAATATTTGTTATCATTAAATAGATGTTCACTTACGACTGAATTTTGACTAATATAGTTCTATATCTTCCGACAAAAATAAAGCTATTACCTATATACACGTAAAGCAAAACCAAATATATTACATTCGATGGAAAGTTTAGGAGCTAGCACAGGTAAACAAGTTCAACGCAACGCCGAACTTTTGCACAAGTACTAAAGTTTCACTTAGATATGATCCCATAGAAGCACTACTTTAATTGTACGAATACAACTTGTTCTTAAGCGGTTTTTTTTTTAATTAAATCTTACATTAAACTACTGTATAAAATCGAAATTATTTATAATGGACTGTTACGATTCGTGGGAATTTTTGACGCCATGTATTATAATATACATGGCGTATGATTTAAATACGTGGCATCAAAAAGTTTCCTACGTGTCTTCAGTTTATTAAACATGTTCATTACATATATTGTAGTGCACTTTAGTTATTTAAGCAATGTGTGAGACTAAAAGAATTAAATATCAACTGCTAAATTGTCAGTATTGATCTAGTTGGTGAGACATTTTCAAAAAAAAATTACTAACGGATAGAAAACCGATATGAAAATTTGTCAGTGTAACGGAAACATAACAGTAGAAATGATTGGAGCAAGTTTCATCATCGTCATCAAATATGACCGATCATCAGGTCAAAACAGCTTTAACGATTTGGCATTCTTTTTTTGTTCTGCACTGACGCCATTTTCAGCTTTAGATGAAAAAATAATTTTAAAAGTTCATTTACTTAAAAGTTTAGAAGGCAAATAATTAAGAGTTATGTGATAATGAAAAAGTTTGGTATTTGCTACATTAGAAAAATTGGGCCAACAGGAAAAAAAATGCTTTTTCTAATATAACCCAGGTATAAAATTTACACCTGGCTCATTAGAAAAAGAAATGCAATTTACGTCATGAACGATCCAAAACCCAGGAATGTAACAACAGTAGGTACAAACAGTTTATAATTTAATGTGATTATACTCTCCTTACATCTAAATTGTGACCAATCTACCCTGTTTTACGCGGAATACAAATAATTTTATAATTAGGACTTTAATTTTGATTTTACAGTTAGGAGGGATCTCTTTTCAGACATATAATTGCCATAACGTTCCATCTTTCATAGATGTATAAAGTATTTACTTCGTTTTATTTTATTAATAATATCAATTAGTTTATTTCCGTAAATACAGACTCCCTTCGCCCATCTACGTCAATGCGATTAATTCAAAAACTACCCAAACGGATTTTCAGTAATGAACGGAGTGGTTCATGAGGAAGCTTTAAGTTTATTTAATTGTAATTAATTATGGTTTTATGCAAATTGGCTGAAATAAACCTATGATTGTTGAGATGTCCGAATAAACCATAGCGCGTGTCGCATAAACCAATAGTTATGAGAATACAATGTATTATGTGATCATCAACGGAATAATACGACACTGTGGCGAAAGTTGAAAGAAGAATTGCAAAACTGAAATGGCAGTGGGCTGGGCACATAGCTTATAGAACCGAGGGCCGTTGGGGCAGAAAGGTTCTCGAGTGGCGACCACGAACCTGAAGACGCAGCGTGGGCAGGCCCCCTACAAGATAGACCGATGATCTTGTGCGGGTCGCTGGAAACTGCTGGATGCGTATAGCGCAACACCGGCAATTGTTGCGATCTTTGATTTGGGGAGGCCTTTATCCAGCAGTCGACGTCTTTCGGCTGATATGATGATGATGGCGAAAGTACATATGTAGGTATATGTGCTTTGTTAGTTGTGCGAACCGGGGCTGGTTGCTGGTAACATAATAAGTTAACTGAGAATGAAAGTGTTCCGCTGGTAGGACAAATTTATTTTATATACTAAACTTACTGGTAATATTGTTACAAAAGCTTAGCAGTAAATCCAGAAATTTATTATATATGCTAAACTCACTGGTAATTTTGTTACAAAATCCCAATAATAATCAGGAAAGTATTATCTACTTCGTATGCAAAATACAACGCTTGTGTACCAGAAAACATCAAATACAGATGTTGTTTCATCACAAGATGTTGTCTAAAGTTTAATCAGAGTAAAACGTGGCTGCCAAGTCTACCACCGTAATCTTGTATGAAGTACTTACAGACTAATGGAACCGAGTGGAAAGGAGAGCTTTTATCAACACGTATATATATTCAAAATGTTATATTAAAGGTACACATGTAACATTTTGGAATTATATATATGCAATCATATGACTGCACGTGTCGCGCAGCGGCTAAGACAGTCGCCTCGCCGCTTTGTGTCGCGGGTTCGAGTCCCGCGCCGGTCAACTATTTGTGTGACCCATACATAGCACTAGGAAATTTAATACCTGTGTGGGGGGGTATTATATGTTTGTAGAGTACCACGCGACACAGGGAGAGAGATTCCCAATTGCGGGCGTTGTCTTTTAGAAAAATCGTTTTCTACGTATTATATCGTTTTAAATTTTAATTCTATATAAAGGAAAACAAAGACGATATTGTAAATTTTAAAACATTAACTTCGTTTTTTCCTTGGCTTTATTAGTGTTCGTTGTCAAATACGTAGTCGTATTTGATAACGAACACGTAGTATTGTATTTTTTTGATGGTAAGCAAGTTTACAGGTTACAAGCGTTATAGTTGGGTAACAATACAAGTGTGGGTAATCCATTTCCGTATTAATCTATCATATTTTAAAGTGCATGAGTTTGCAAATAGGGAAACATACGGACTAGTTTTTTATGAGTATGAATGACTAGCTGTGCCCGCGGTTTTACCCGCGTTAAACGTTATAAATTATAGCCTGTGTGTTAATCCAGGGTGTCAGCTAACTCTATACCAAATTTTAATAAAATCGCTCCAGCCGTTTAGACGTGAGAAGTAACAAACATACACACTCACAATCTTTCGCCTTTGTAATATTAGTGTGATGTGATTACTGATGACTTGTTTCATAGCGGGAAACCGTTTATAAATGCTCTCGTTAAAATTTTGAATATTTGAATAATTCTATTTCAATTAATTAATTTCGAGCTACCTACAATAAATAATGAACTTGATTGCAATGTTCATCCCTCAGAAATTGCAAATAATGCTACTAATTGAAACTTTTGTAACTCGATTTATATGAAACTACATTATAAAATGTTAAACTCAAGTCGCTTTGAAACACTGCACGTGTAGCGTAGCGGCTCAGAAAGTCATCTCGCCGCTCGGTGTCCCGGGTTCGATTCCGGCGCCGGACAACTATTTGTGTGGCACATAAATAGTTGTTCTGAGTCTGGATGTAATTTGTGTCCGTCTATTATATGTTTGTAAAGTACCACGCGACACAGGGAATAAGACTTCTTAGTGCAGGCGTTGGCTTTTATAAAAAAAAAACTGGGTATGTTCAACTCAAATAAAAGTGACTATAACAGGAAAAATAAATGAAGTTTACGCTCGCGAGCCGTTATTGTGTATTTTTCATTCCATGTTTAAAACAATAGATATTGTAGTTTCCAAGAGAAGTGTGCAAGAATTTCATATATCATCTTTGAAAGAAATAAACGATAAGACACGGCTCGACTAGTGAAAGATGCAATTATAATGTATCATACATTATTATTGCATTTGTCACTAGTTTTATCATAATTTCTTTATCACAGACATCATATTACTTACAGGAAAGTCTATCAAAAAGTTGTACAATTATAATAATAGACAACAATAAGCTGTAGTATTACCTATGTCCATCATAAATTAGTTTTTTAATGTGACATAATATAAATAAGAACTTATTCATTATGCTAGCTTATATCGTCTCTTACTAACACATAGTTAGACAAACACAACAAATAAGATTAATGGAAAATAATAATTGTAATAATGATGGAATAATTAATAAATTATATATATAGGTAAAAATGTGAAGATCGTATAATTTCTTAACATTTCATTGTTCCTATAGTGAACTGGTCAGTTATGCTCTCCACGCGCTATATATGTGTGCCAAAATTTATCGTATCTAGAAATGTACTGTAACAGACACACAAATAATCCCATAAGGTTTCATCTTTGTTCAAATATGTACGAGAAATTACTCTAGTTGCCCAACATCATAAAACCTCAGAGTTGTGTACTCTACCTTTAATATCCGGCAACAACATAAATAATGTAGCGTTTACTTTCATTAAGGATTCTTTCAGTAACATTTACTACGAAATAAATATAACATTCGTTAGAAGGCCAATGTACAGACGCCAGCACATAAAGCTACCCCAATCTGTCAAATTTCCCAATGTAAAGTGAACCTTATACTTTTGTGATCAAGTTGGAAATCTATAAAATAAATTTGACAGATTGAGGTAGCTGGATGGACTGACGTCTGTACTTACTTTAGCAGTACTATTATAACTCTTAATTTTCCTCGAATTTTCTCACTAGCTACCAAAATAACGGGCGACTGCCATCCAACCTTGAAACCTATAGCGAACGGGTAATTACTTAGGCCACGTGTTAAGACTCTATAAGCTCAGACCAGGAAATAAAATCTTCTTAATTTTAATCGTGCTATCCGGGATTAATAGAGAATACGGGTTCAATTTCAGAACCCGTATTCTCTATTAATCCCGGATTGGTTCTCTGCCTTTAAGTTACTAACACACGAGTAGAATTCCTTTGACACACGCGACTTATCAACTCTTTTCTGATGAATGCCATGACCGAGGGCTTAACTTGCCCTCCGAAGCATAACAGCACACGATGGGGTCACCCAACTTTAGACGGACCCGATGCAAACGTGGTTTATTTTGTGTGTCTTCAGGCGCTGCTTGCTGAACCTCTTCGATCGTTTTGTGAGTGCAAATTTCTCACACCTAGGACCACAGGATTTACAGCGTTCGTGACGATTTATTCATATAAAATTCATGCATAATTATTGGTTTTCCCGTGTCCTCGGCTCCCCCTTTCTCAAATACTCCCAGCCAGACTGAAATAACTTTACTTAAGAAGGGAATAACTAAATAAATTACGCAAAAGTGTAGACACCAGGTGTTAACGTAATACTGTTAATTTCCTTTGAAGAAACTACTGAAGCTAAATATAACATCATAAATTCTCTTGACTACCCTTTTCACTGTAAATAATACCTGAGTCGTTAATTAACGATTATACCTCGGACTTGCGGCTAACTATTAATTAACCAAATTGGAATAACTAACTGAACCAGGTGATAACTTATTAATTATTGTAGCTTATACCGCCTCTTACTAACACATGGTTAGACAATTAGTTTTAGGATAGTGTAAAAAAACGAAATAATATTTGGGTTCTTTCTTACAGGTTAAATTACCAAAATTGCATCAGTTAAATTAAATAACTTTGTGTGTACAGACTTCAGTTCTTAGATATTATCCTTGTTTGTCGTGGGCTGATAGACTCATCATGGGCCCATGTTAATGGTGTGCTTACGCAGGTCCCAGATCGCGTGGGTATCCTACCTATATGCATAAGATGCTACCTTTAAACCATACAACTGCGCACCATGTCAGCCGAATGACGTCCACAGCTGGACAAGAGCCTCCCCGAAAGAATAGGGGGTTCTGGCATAATCGCCGCGCTTGGCAGATGGATTGGTGGCCGCTGTAAGATGGTCATAGTACTCAGAAAGAACCTGCTGCCCATCCTCTGGTAGATATTACCTCGGATCGTTTTCCACGCTCACCACGGAATAAGATCTCTTTTTTTTTCAGAAGGTTCCCATCAATACTACTAATGTACAGATGCCAGCACATGAAGCTACCCCAATCTGTCAAATTTCTCCAATTAAAAGTGAACCTTATGCTTTTGTAATAAAGTTGAAAATCTATACAAGAAATTTAACAGATTGGGGTAGCTTGTGCTGGCATCTGTACATCATCCACGGCAATAATTAATTACGAATTTTTTATACAATAATTAGGTCGGCTGTAAGTTCAGATCGAATTTATATTATATTGAGGTAAAATGCGTATTGCAAACAAAACAGATTACGATTGGTGCAATGATCCGCCTAGTTAATACCGACAGATCAATTTATGTCTTCCGTTCTGTGTAGTGATAGCCAGAGACCAGAAGGGCATATATGTATGTAAAAAATATCTAAGACTATATTCAAATGTGAAACTTTGTAATCGAGAGCATAAGTTAAAATATCTCAGAGTAATTCGTATATGCCGAAACTGTGTCACATGCGTCTATAGCCTTCATTACCCTACTTACAATGTAAAATCTGAAGACTTGGCAACGCTCACAATTTTATTACGAGTTACATCATAGCCCTTACCGCAGTTTTAGTTGTTCCACTGAGCTTAACCCATAAACGTTGAATCTAAGGAGAAATTCCAATTTATAGAATTTTTAATCTGAATATATAACTGAAGTGAAGTATATATAACTGAAGGTGGTCTCAGGAAAAACCAAAGGAAGGATGACAAATGAGGATAATAATGAGGATTAAGTTACGAAGCTATGTAGCATTGTAAAAAGTTGACAATCTGGCATTAGGAGAAAAAGCTCGTTTCATATTTTATATGCATATGTAAGGAATCCAATAGCAATTTGTATGTTTGCTGGCCATTGTAATACCCATGATTTATCGCAGATTCTTTCTCAACCTACGGTATTTCATAATGGGACAAAAATTCTACGCCGTAGAGCCGTAGCAGCGCTACGAGCAGCCTATTCTACGTATGCGAAGCGGGAATGTTCGCAATTTATTGCATTCAGGTCGTAGGTACTGGGTACTCCTTTTGTAATTTAGTTTTCTTTTTATATTACCGGAAAAATAACAACAACTTATCTTATATCGGGTTATATAAGAAAACGAATCATTCTTTAAGTTCAAAAGTCTCAAGTTCTAAATAAAAGATATCTTAGAAAAAAAAAACTGAGGCTCAGGTTTTATGTAACCGGCTAAAAGGCGCTATCATTACAGTTACAATGTAAGCTCTGCAGTGTAATACGTAATAGGGAAACAATAAATTAATGTGATAGGTTACCGTGTGTGAGAATGTTGATGGTCTCGTTGTGGAAGTAGAAGAGGCTGCGGACGCAGTCAGCCCAGCCCTGAAGCGGGCGGTAGCCGGTGAGCACGTAGGGGTTGAACTGCAGGTGCTGCGGCATGTCGCGCCAGTGCAGTAGCGCCACGCCGCCGCGCTCGGCTGCCGCGGGACCCGGCGCGAGCTCCGCCGCCGCGCGCGTCTCCCCAGAACCCGCCTCATCATTATCACAGATATGCTCTAACGACTTTTTCCTCTTTTTAGGTCCCTTCCCGTTCACTTCTTGAATTGACATATCGAACATTTTTGTACATGAATCAGGTTCGCTCCGATCGGCTCTCATAACAGCGTGCAAGCGCGACGGTCGGTGCGTGGAACGGGAGGCTGCGAGTCGGCTCCACGGTCCGGTACGAGGGGCGCCCGCATGGCCGCGTCGACAGCTAGCGGTGACGAGATTTGTACGTATATCACAGGCGGAGCATCTAGTGGGCGCGTGGCAGGGCTGCGGCCGCTCGCAGTGCCGGGTCTCTGTCAGTCCGGAGCGTCGGACGTCGGAGCGGCGCCGCGGCGGTACAGGCGCGCGAGGGGCGCGGCGGCAGCGGGCGCGCGACTGAAGCGCGCACAGCGCGGCCGCCCTCTCCCCGCCCGCACATTTGCGCACTGCGCAAACCCGACCAGCTGATTCCCGCCAGAAGGTCGGCCCGCTCCCGACCCTCGTCGCACTTTCAATCACCGCTGAACCTCATTCTCTTTCGATACTATTGAAAGTTTGCATGCTTTGCCTTATATATACTGGTGGGAACAATTACAATATCATTTAATAGTACTACCTACTTAAAGAATGACGATTTATGACCAGTGTACTATTGGAATAATGTAATGTATTTAGTAAAACAGTGCCTGTGGGTATTGAGATGCCCACCACCATGTACCAATTATTGAACTTGATCTAATACGAGAAAAAGTACTTACTACCGTGTGTGATTATATGATTGATGGATGGTGACGTAGAAGAAGTAGAAGACGATAATAAAGGTGTCTATTTCAAATCATGGAATAAATAGAAATACGCTTGAAGTAAAAACTTGGCAGATTTTGTTATCGTATTAAACTTAACGTTAATTTATTCAGTTCGAACTAAGGCATTAATGAATCTACAATAATACCTATATTTGCCTGTAATTAATAAGGAATAATTATCACTACAACCAAAATAATATTAATTCTAAACAGGAAAATGTGAGCTATTCGAAGTATTAATAAATACTTATTAACTTTATGGATATTTATTTAAAAGTCGTAGTAATATTTGGGCATGAATATTTATAAAGTCTTACAATGTGAGAGAAACTTTTCCCGCCATGATGGAGAATGGAATAAACTGTTTTGTTTAGGAAAATAGTTAATGAAATATTAGTACTTGTTCGTTTACTGGATATAATAAAATAGCTAAATAATATGTTATACATATGATTTGTGTTTTGCCCCACAAAAAAGCAAAAACTATTATGCTTAATTTGTACGTTTGCAACACCCCATCCGAAACGTTACTGACCTTTTAGGAAACGTACGCCTTCTTTATTGAAGGACCCAAAACTGTAATCGCTCGGGATAGCAGTAGCTGGTAGCTCATTCTACATTCACTATGTACGTGGGGAGACTTTCTTTAAAGCCGTAGGTACCGTCACAATTATTGGAGGTGTTCTAGGCTATGAGGCTAGTTAATAAGATGACAATATAATATTATTCAATAATCGATTCTTTAGATTTACCATTTTTCGATAAAATAAAAATTTGCCTTTTACCGCCGGGATTGTCTGCAGTCGAATGTTCGAGGGTTCAATTCCAGCGCGAGACAAATTTTTAAGGACAAATATTTATATTTGTATGTATCCTCTAATTTAACTAATACCGCTGCGACTAACCGAGATGTCTCGAAGAATTCGCTTAATGCAATAAGACCGCCCCTTGTACAAGATTATATTGTTTCCGACGTATTTATCTTGTTAAATTGTGTATAATAATTAGTATTTTATTCTGTTCTGTTATGTCCAATAATCATAGGAGTAAGACGAAGGGAATAGGTACTAAATATGAGCGGAGATCAGACCGTGCGTCGTCGTAGGAACCACATGCGTCGCGTATCGGTAGGAGTTTCGCTCAGTAGCGAGTATGCCTGGTCATTTGTCAATGGGAATGAAAGCAGTGTGCTCCGAGCTTATAGACGCTTAGGGTGCGTTCCCACTTTTTCGTGACGACAGATAATCGTGTAGTTTGAAGTGTCGTGGCTTATATTAAATGGAGATGTTCACATATAGAAACACACGATTTACTGTCGTCTACGACATTTTTGCAGTGACGACAGATTGTCATGCCAGTGGAAACGGCTAGCACGACAGTCGTAAAACGATACTAAATCGTTACCACTAAATCGTGGCGGCAAATCTATAGTAGCCACGCTAAAAATTGTAGATTTGTAGCTTGCTAATGATGTGTAAACGACAAAGCGACTGCCGTGAAACGATAAAATGTCGTCGTGATCCAATGGGAACAGCTAGATACGACAGTCGCTAAACGATAAAAATTATTGAAGACTAACAATCGTTACAATGGGAACAGCTAAAGACGATAAATTAATCGTTACGACATACCTAGTGGTAAAGCGCCCTTAGGGTGCGCGGATGGCGTAATATTAAGATATTATGCAGTGCAAGTGTATCCACCGACGAGCAGTTGCAGTTGCATATATTTAGCAATCTGTACAATTATAGAGATACATTTTCTAACTAGTTCTCCGTCAAAACAAATATTTTCAATTTGTTGCGTTTAGAAGCACACATAACACAAAATACTGATGTAGTTTAATATTAACCTTTTGTCGTCTAGTGTGACTGAACCGTTAATGCAAATCTTTAAGTGACTTCAAGACTGTGATATACAACTTGTAGAATAACTCTAGAGTATACGAAATTATATCTGTTTGAAAACACATAACTGAATTCAAATTTCTCTGTTCTAACCACCGAATGTGACCGAATATTAGTTGAAATTTAATTAAATATTTTACCTCATACCATTACATTCGTAATTACTTCTAGCAAAAATATTGTTAACATTGGGCCACGGTAAAACTATCAAAATAAGAATTGCGCTTTATACTGATCATACTTAATACTAATTTCCTGGGACAATATTCACACGGCCATCTGATCCCAAACTAAGCAGAGCTTTGTACTATGGAAACCAGGTAACTGATGTACTAGTACACTAGATATATACTACTTATCTTTTGTAAATACATACTTGCCTGTACCGTCCTGCGTGTACAATACAACAACGCCTTCAGGATGCTGTTGCGACTGCCATGGCGCTGTAGTGCATCGGGCATGTTTGCTGAAGCTCGCACTGATAGCTCTCACGCTATGATGCGTAAGAAAGCAGCTTCTCAACTGCAGCGCCTACATGGCACCCAGAACAGCATCCTGAAAATGATTGCTGGTAGACCCGACTGTCCCATCCAGAGACACTGGGTGGAGACGGTTATAGGTGCGAATTAATTTAATAAATTAGTAAATTTAGTACTAACAATACTAATATAGCATGTAAGCATAAATGTTTACTAACACAAAACTAACGAATTATGGGTTACGCCTGAAATAAAGATTTATTATTATTATAAATAATTAGACTCAGGACAAACAGACATCTTCATGCACACAAATATCTGTCCTGGGGCTCTACCGGCTAAGTCACCGATTTCTTAAATGGCGTTGAAATAAATTAATTTAATACATTAGTAAATTTAGTACTAACAATACTAATATAGCATGTAAGCATAAATGTTTATAACACAAAACTAACGAATTATGGGTTACGCCTGAAATAAAGATTTATTATTATTATAAATAATTAGACTCAGGACAAACAGACATCTTCATGCACACAAATATCTGTCCTGGGGCTCTACCGGCTAAGTCACCGATTTCTTAAATGGCGTTTAAATAAATAAAGATTGAAAATGGCTTAATCAATCGTTAAATCGGCTTCAACGTTGACAATCGATTCCGGACCATTTATGACGTCACATGTGCTCATGGAAGCCGATTTAACGATTGATTTATTCATTTTTAACCTTTATTTATTTGAACGCCATTCAAGAAATCGATGTTCGGCGACTTAGCCGGTAGAGCCCCTGGGTGGTTATCGTAGCCGCGACCTGCGACGTAAAAGGTTATGTACAGACGCCAGCAAATCCAGCTATCCCAATCTGTCAAATTTCTTTTATAGAATTTCAACTTTATCCGAAAAGCATAAGGTTCACTTTCAATTGCGGAAATTTGACAGATAGGGGTAGCTTGATGTGCTGGCGTCTGTACCTACCAACCACGCCAACCAGCCCTCTTACTAAAATACTTTTGAAGTTACGCTTATATATATATATATAGTAATAGCGGGTGGTGAGAGTCCACTTTAGGACACTACAGGTTTCCCCTTTTTTGTTATGAGAGTTTTATTAATATCAAGGCTAGTATTTTAGTCAGCAATACATTTTTAATGTATTGCTGACTATATAGTTGTATTGTCCGAAACCATTTTAATTGATGACTTCAGTGAAGTGGTAAACGATTGAGCAGTTCGTGGTTGTTGGAACGACGTAAGAAATACGTTTTATCATTTCTGTACCAGGCAATTTTACTAAAGTTAAAGTCACCAGCTAGGAATAGGATCTTGCCCTCTTATTCCATGATTTTTGACGTGGAGGTGGAATGTAGGTAAAGACATAAACTGGGTTACATACTCTTGGTAAATCTCAATAACGTCTAATATTTAACTGTGAGTCGGAGTTTATCACCGAGGGTTCCGTACAAACTTGTAGGAATTTAAATAGTTCGTCCATCGCGGGAAATAAATCAAAAATAATAAAAACGGGTCCCTATATGATCGCTTCGTTATCTATCCTTCGGTCTCCCTGCTTGCCAAGACTCTTTTTTTCAGGAACTCGTGGAGGTCGCATTATCGCATTGGGTACAAAACCTGTCATGAGAATGTTTAGGAGATTAAATAAATAAATATCTGGGGATAACTAATACACTGCCATCTGTTCCCAAATTAAGCAGTACCTGTACTTGGGCTACCAGACTACCTAACATACTTATATCTTTCTAATTCTAAATACGTAAATATAAATAAATAAAAACTATAAGATATTATAGATAAATGACACCCAGACACAGAACGAGGGGTACTAGGTCGGAAAACCTCCTCGCGGTGTACCCTGGGCACGAGCGGCAGTCTCTCTCTTCGTAATGGGATTCGTCTCCCGGAGAGAGATTGCTGCTCGTGGCGAATATTCCGGCAATAAAAAAAAATGGCAGGTCGTAAAAACATAATTCCCCAGGAGGGTACCCATACGGGAGAATCCCTCACGGCTTCGGCCGTCAGCCCCACCGTATCTGGGGGGGGCAACGTCTGCCTCGAGGGCTCCGGCCCTCGTATTGGTGATTCCACCATTCTTTCGCCGCTGGCGAATTGTAGAAGTCAAGCCCAACCTTTTGTCAAAGTCACTCCCTTGACATCGGAAGAGGCCGAAGGTGTGCCGGGTGTTATGCGCCCCACAAGTAAAGGCAAAGAGATTGTGAAGGCCACCGCATCTAAGAAAAGTAGTGCGAGGAAGACCAAGGGAATGTTAACCCGCCCAGCTACTCCCGTGCCTGGGACATCCCGAGAGGGCACGGACGAGGAGGCGGATAGCTTCCTAAGGTCTGCCGTTTCCTTAGAATCCCTGGTTAGTGGGGTAGGGAATCGCAAACGGCGGAACCCTGTCGGACATGGGAACCGGAGAGTTCGTGCCAAAGCTGGCACAGACGTAGAGGACGACGACGGCAACTTAGTGGTCACGCTGGACCCTCAGCAGGGTCCAGTAGATACGACAAAATGTAAAAGACTACTGCCCCAGGTCGAGGACCTGGTAGAGGAGTTTCGGCAGCAGCCGACAGCCGACCTGGGTGCAGTAATACAGGAATCGGTAGCGGCAGTGGAGGAAGTGGCGGATAAGTCCCCCCGCTTGAAGGGTGACTTCGTCCGCGCCTTGAGACTTGCAGCCCGGAAGGTTCAAGCGGCCGCCACCGAACTACACGGGAGGACTGTTAGAGATAAGCTGGAGCAGGAGAACCAGCAGCTTCGCTCGCAATTGGCCTCCTTAGAGTCTCGTGTGGCTGCCATGTCGGCTGAGTTGGGGGACCTTCGTCGGCGTGATTCTGGGGCGCCGGCATCGCCGCCAGATCCGCCGCTGCCGAGACCGTCGCCACCACGTGCACCTGGTAGGAGTGAGCCAACGTCTCATTCGGCCCCGGCACCACAAAGAGGCAACCCTGGTGCTTCTGCATCTGCACCACACCGGGAAGATCTAGGTGAGAAATTTGCGGCCCTCTTGGACCGCAAAATGGAGGAAATAGGGCGCATTTGGAATCAACGCCTGCTCCAGATGCGTCAAAATGTAATGGATGAGATCTTCCCGGGCAGGGCCATCCGCCCGCCGCTCGCTGGGAGCGCAGCGCCGCCCCAGGTGCCACCCACCGCGAAGCGGGGTGGCCGGCGGAAACAACGGGCTGCCGCCGCAGAGGCCGCTGCGGAAAGGAATGCGGTAATGCCGGCACCGACTGCGCCGCCACCACCCACCGAGGGCACATGGGCCCAGGTGGTTGGCCGAAAGGCCAGGGCAAAGGCTGCCCGCCTAAATCGGCCACCGCCACCTCCGCCTCCAAAGAGGCCGATCGCGCTGCCGCGACCTCCATCGTCCGCGGCAGTGACGATAAACTTGCCATCGACCTCGGCCACTACCATGGCCGAGGTCATGAAGATGGCAAGGACCAAGGTCCAATTGAAGGACCTTGGCCTGGAGGCGGGCCTTCACCCTAAGAGGGCCCTGACCGGGTGCCTCATTTTGAGGATCCCTGGTCCAGAGGTCCGCGAAGGCGGATGCCCTAACCTCCCGGCTAAGGGAGGCCTTAGCCGAGACGGATGCGGTGGTGGCGCACCCAGTCGCAATGGGAGAGCTCCGGGTGATGGACCTGGACGACTCCGCCGACCCCACCGAAGTGGCAGAAACTTTAGCCACGGCGGGGGGATGTGCCGTCGCCGACGTAAAAGTCGGCGAAATTCGGTTCTCCCCGTCGGGCTTAGGTTCGGTGTGGGTTCGTTGCCCACTAGTGGCCGCCCGCAATTTAGCGGCAATCGGCCGGGCACTAGTGGGCTGGATGTCCGTCCGGGTGATAGCACTTCCACCCAGAGCTCTCCAATGTTACCGCTGCCTGGAGAGGGGCCACGTCAGGGCTCGGTGCACAGGGTGCGACCGGAGCGCGTCGTGCTTCGTCTGTTGCCAACAGGGCCACAAGGCGAAGGAATGCACGGCGCGCGCCCCTCATTGCATTGTGTGTGCCGACCTTGGCAGGCCGGCAAACCATCGCCTGGGCAGCGGTAGGTGCACGCCACCTAAAAGAAAGGGAGCGGGACGTCCTGCCACGTCCGCTCCTACATGGTCGCGGTCCATCGATCCGGGCTCTGGCCCCAGTGGGGTGTCCATGGAGGTGTAAAAATTCTTTCCCCCCCAACTTATTTTGCAGGGCAACTTGAACCACTGCATCGCTGCGCAAGCTCTTCTTGCGCAGACGATTGCTGAGCGTTCGGTTGCCCTAGCGATAGTGGCGGAGCCTCACTCCGTTCCCGACCACCCTCGTTGGTTCGGGGCGGATGGGGGCCTCGTCGCCGTTTATTGGGCAGGGGGGGAACGCGACCCCCATTGTGCACTCCTGGCCAAGGGGCCCGGATTCGTCGTCGTGGAGTCGTGGTGGGCTGCTACATCTCCCCGAATTGCGGCCTCGCAAATTTTGAGGCGTACCTGGACGGGCTAACGAGCCATATTAGCTCTTACCAGTCCCGTCCGGTACTCGTCCTGGGCGATTTTAACGCCCACTCTAGTGTGTGGGGCGATGCCCGGGACGACGTTCGAGGGGAGTCACTACTGGAATGGGCCGCCGGACTGGACCTCCGTGTTTTAAATCGGGGTTCAGTCAGCACCTGTGTGCGGTGGCAGGGGGAGTCGATCGTCGACTTGACGTGGGCGACTCCCTCGGCCATGCATCTGGTCTCGGGGTGGCGAGTTGCGGAGGAAATTGCCACGCTGTCGGATCACCGACACATACTCTTCAGCGTGGCCTTCCGTCCGCCCCGAGGCGGCCCTGACCGCAGTAGTGTTGACCCACCACGGCGCTGGTGCCTACGCCGCTTGGACCGCGGCATGTTGACGGCTGCCGCCGTCGCCATCGCCTGGGGGGCGAGTGAGGGTGGAGAGAGGATCCCGTCCGATCCCAATTCGCAAGCGGGCTAGTTCCGGGGCATCATGTCCCGCATCTGCGACACATCGATGCCCCGGATCCGTCCGGGTGACAGACGAGGCTCGCAGTATTGGTGGTCGGCCGAAATCACGCGACTCCGTTCGGAGTATGTCGCAGCGCGTCGCCGACACCAGCGGGCCCGTCGGAGGAGGCGAGCCAATGCCGAAGAGGCTGCCGGAGCGCACAGGGCGTATCAAGTCGCCGTCAAGGCGCTATCCATCGCGATAGCGGAAGCCAAAGCTCGGTCCTGGAACGAGCTCATCGAGGGACTGGATAGGGACCCATGGGGGCGCCCGTACAAAATGGTACTGGGCAAGCTCAGACCGTGGGTCCCTCCGTTGACGACTACCCTGGACCCGGATTTCATGTGGAGGGTGGTGGACACCCTCTTCCCTAGGGTCCAGGACAGTCCCTCGGACCCTCCGTCACCGTCGTACCATGATTGGGACGACCAGTTGGAGGTGACGGAGGGGGAGCTGGACCGAGCAGTACGGCGACTTGCGGCCCGAAATACCGCCCCTGGCCCGGATGGGATACCGGGCAGGGCGTGGGTTTGCGCCCTAGCAGTCCTGGGGGACCGGATGAGGCAACTGTTCACCAGCTGCCTCCGTAGTGCCGTGTTCCCCACCTGCTGGAAAGAGGCAAGGCTGGTGCTTTTGCAGAAGCCGGGCAGGACCGCCGATTCTCCCTCGGCGTTCCGACCAATCTGCTTGCTGGACGAGGCGGGCAAGCTCTTTGAGCGTGTCATAGCCGCCCGTCTCAGCGAGCATCTGTCGCGCGTTGGCCCCGACTTATCGGACAGCCAGTTCGGATTCCGGCAGGGACGTTCGACGCTGGACGCGATCAACCGCGTCCGCGCCCTGTCGGAGCCCGCCGTTCGGGCGGGGGGGGTGGCGTTGGCGGTGAGCTTAGACATCGTCAACGCCTTCAACTCCGTCCCCTGGCGGGCGATACGGGAGGCACTGGTCCATCATAACGTGCCTCCCTATCTCCGTGGTATAGTCGGGGCATATTTGCGCGACAGGACGATTAAATTCGTCGGTCGGAACGGGATTGAGATCCAGAGGGAGCTCTCCTGCGGGGTTCCTCAGGGGTCCGTGTTAGGACCTCTGCTATGGAGCCTCGCGTACGATGCGGTCCTGCGAATAAGCCTCCCTCCCGGGGTGAGCGTCGTCTGCTATGCGGACGACACGCTCGTCATAGCCCGGGAGGTAAGTTTCCAGCGGGCGGTACGGCTCGCCGAACTCGGTGTCACGTGTGTCGTCGCGGCCATAACGAGACTGGGCCTTCGGGTAGCGCCTCACAAGACCGAGGCGCTATGGTTCCACGGCTTACGCCGTAGGGAGGAACCACCCAGTACGTCGATGCGTGTAGGTGACGCAGAGGTCAGGGTGGGGCGGTACATGAAGTACCTAGGCCTCACCCTAGACAGCCGATGGGGCTTCGAGGAGCACTTCGAGCGTCTGGCCCCCCGAGTGCGCCGGGTAACCGGAGCGTTACACCGGCTTTTGCCGAACCTCGGGGGTCCCCGGGAAGAAGTTCGCCGCCTCTACGGAGGTGTCGTGCGATCCGTGGTCCTTTATGGGGCGCCCGTCTGGTCTGAACGCCTGACGGGCGCCTCCCGCTGCAGAGCTATCCTGAACAGCCTGCAGCGTGTGGTGGCCATACGGATCGCACGAGGATACCGGACGGTATCCTTTGAGGCGGCGACACTCCTGGCGCGCCTCCCGCCGTTTGATCTCCTGGCGGCAGTCGACGCGACGGTTTACACCGAGATCCGCGTCCGCCGGGAGAGCGATGAGGCGCCAGAGCAGACGCTCGTTGCCTATAGGCGGGATGCACACCGGCGCGTACTAACACAGTGGCGCGCAAGGCTCGAGTTGCGGCTGAACGCGCGCCAACGTGCCGTCGGTGCTATCCTGCCTCACCTCGAGGCCTGGGTGGGAAGGAAGGGCGGTTGCGTCACCACAGACTGACTCAGATACTCACCGGACACGGGTGTTTCGGTGAGTATCTGTGCCGGATCGGCCGAGAAGTGACGACACATTGTCACCATTGCGGGAGCGACCTGGACTCTGCCCAGCATACGCTGGAGGAGTGCCCGGCCTGGGAGGCCGAGAGACGAGTCCTGGTCGCTGAGATCGGACGGGATCTTTCGCCGCCAGCAGTCGTGTATGCGATGCTGGCTGGCGACTCCACCAAATGGGACGCCGTGGTCTCCTTCTGTGAGGCAGTTTTGCTGCAGAAGGAGGCCGCCGAACGGGATCGGGAACGAGCCGATCCCGCTCGTAGGCGGAGGAGGCGTCGGGGTGGCGGCGGCAGCCGTTAGCCCAACTCCCCTCGGGGCTGCGGTGGCAGTATGAGAAGTGTCCTCAACTGCCGCCACGTGCAAGCAGCCCCGGGAAGATAGCGAACTGTTTGTGGCGCAGTCGCTGTGCCGTACTGGCAGGAGTCGGCAAATGGGGAGGGCAACCCACAGTCCTCCCCGGGTGCGTGTCCCAACCATCTGGGACACGGCGCAAAAGAGGGGCACCGGAGCAGCATACCCGCGTTCCCGGGGCTCCCCCTATCAGGCGCCAGAAGAAGTCCACGGCAGGTTAGGTTTAGTCGGTGAGAGTCCGACATACCCACCCGCAGACACTTTTTGCGGGTGGCATGCATTAGCATTCCCCCTGCCTAATCAAACAAAAAAAAAAAAGACAACGAATAATCATACTCATGAAATAAAGATTTGTTCTGGGTGGGATCGAACCAACAACCTCTGGCTTAGCAGTCACGGTCCCTAACCACTAGACCAACAGGTCTGTCTCATTAAATATTCTGGTCGGCAATCCGTTGGAGCTAAACAGACTGACGGCCAATGAACTGATTGTATAAATGTGGTATATGTAAGGTTAGGGGTGCTGTACCATAAACATTTTGTGATTCCATCTACAGACAGAAACCTCACAGCCACGAGGCATGCTTTTTACGTATTGTCGTTTGAAGAAAAAAAACAACTAGAACCTTATATTACTTTTTATTGCTTCTCAGAGTATTCAACACGTATGTTAATATACTTTTATATTCGCTCAAACCAGTTATTATAACATTTATTCCACTCTAAAGTAGGGGTGCTCAAAATGGCTGACTTGAACGCGTCTACTGCTTCTTCATCGGACAGGAACATTTGACCACGAAGATTTTTCTTAATTTTAGGAAATGTAAAGAAATCGTTAGGGCTTAGGTCAGGACTATATGGAAGATGGTCAATAATTTCTACTTTTTCCTGCTTCAAATACTCCATCGTATGACGAGCGCTGCGTGAGCTTGCGTTGTCGTGATGCAGGATGATGCGTCGCTTTGAGTTAGATTTTAGAAGTTCGGCGATGACTTGTGGTAAACAAACTGTGGTATACCACTCTGCGTTAACCGTTCTACGATCTTCAAGTGCAATAGTCTCAACATGGCCGGTTTTTCCAACGAACGTGGCCACCATCTACTTTGAAGTGCTTCGAGAACGAACAACTTTAGTCGGCTTTGGCTCATGCGCTTGGCTCGTCTTAAAAGACCCAGATTGTAGTTGGAATCAGGATCGTAGGCAAAGATCCAAGATTCGTCACCACTGATGATGTCGTAGACGTGACGTGACTCTCCTCGGTTGAGCCTTTGTAGAGTTTTCTTACACCATATATCCGACCACCATCACCATATATCCAACGGCAAACTAGCTTTCTCACACCAAACGCTTCATGCAAGATCTTCTGAATGGTTGCCCCTGAGATGCCCACCACCATTCGCGAACGTCCGGAAAGAATTGATTACCTTGGTTGATATATTCAATTTACATTGCATTTCATCATTCACGTCAAGAAATTTTTACATTTTTGTAGTGACAGAAAAATTGGTTTCGAAGATTTTGGGCGTAGAATATAATACATCGAAGCACCTGTTTGTACTTCAAGATCAACCAGAAGTACACCCGCTAGTACAGGTAGAGCCCTTGTAGGTACTAAGTGTTCTGTAGGCTTTACACAAGAATATCAATGGAACCGTTGGCTTTGTAGCAATTTACAGCGAGCAGTTCTGTGAGATTTCGTTGTTGAATTAGATTTAAATTTGAGTTGGTTGTTTGAACCAAAAATGCCGTATGATCGAGATATCATTTTTAAGACTTTAAGTCTTGCACCAGACTGACTTGACAGAAACCCCAAGGTACTACCTAGGATTATTAATATATGTGAATGCATAATAGCTCAATATGCTAGTGCAGAATCTGGCAGGACTCAACATTAACAGGCAATATAACATCAATATGTCACGTTGTGAAGCAAATGAAACAGAGTCACAATCAGGTCCTAGGTCCTAATTGACAGGCTGGTTTGTGTACTTTCTTTTCATGCCAACGGTCATGGGTTTGATTCCCACCTGGGACAGATATTTGTGGACATGAACATCTCTGTTTGTCCTGAGTCTAGGTGTAATTATATATAATATATGTGTATGTATTTATCAAAAGAAAATTAGTTTATGGAGTATATCAGTCACCTGGTATCCATAGTACAAGCTCTGCTTAGTTTGGGATCAGATGGCCGTGTGTGAAGTACGTGCCGGGATATTAGTTCTTAAGAAAACTATAAAAGTAAGCTAAGCTCTATTAACAGACCGTAGGAAGGAATTTCTTGCCATAGTTAAGGCCCTGAAATATTTGTTTGGAAGAAAATTTCAAATACTTACTGACCATAAACCACTACAGTGGATGATGAACTTGAATGAACCGATTGATTTCACAACTGACAAGATGGCTTTTAAAACTAAGCGAATATGACTTTACCTGTGTCCAGTTCAAGAATTATAGGAATCTGACAAAATTCCTATAATACTTAGCCTGACCACAGGTAAAGTCATATTCATTTAGAGCACAGTTCAACATAGTACCTACACTAGCTACTAAATCATTCATATACTTAGATCTTTTTACAGGCCAACATGAAAAATAAGTTGTTGAATGTTTATTGATATTTACAAAATATGGGCAGGGTTACCATTTATGAGTAACACTATAATTAATGTTATTTTAATAGGTACTTGTATTATGAGTTTTGATGCCTGAAATAAATGAATTTATTATATTATTCACATTTTACAAGTATTGCTAAGATTCTGCACCCACCATTAGCTTCTACCTGTGACTATCATAACTGATAATTGTACCTTATTCACTAATTCTTAGACTATAGACATACCCGTAAGATAATTCATCATAAAATTCTACCCCGCAGTCCAAAAGATGACAGTTACATAAAATGTTTAGACCAATAATCTAAACATTATAAATATTATTAACAATAGGAGTAATAGGTGGGATACGAGACTCTGCTGTCCGTTTGTCTGTCTTTCTGTCATCAGCCTTTATCTAATGAATCCTAACACACTAGTCTTCATAAAAGTTATATCTATACATATAATAAAATCGTAGGAGAGTCAAAACTGTACATTGAATATTTTTTTAAAAGGATACTTGGGGCATCATCTACATTCGATATCCAAGCCAAAAATATAGTTTTTAGAATTATTGTCTGTGTGTCTGTTTGTCTGTATGTATGTCCGGGCTAAACTCAAAAAGTACTGTATGGATTTACTTCAAATTTTGCATGATTATTACTAAGAGGTCGGGTCAACATATAGGCTACATATTATCTCGCTATCACCTACGGGGGAAGAGCTGTGATAATTTATAAAATTTAATGCGGGTAAAACCGCGGGGCACAGCTAGTTTAAAATAAAAACATGGTGTAAAAACAAAACAACAAGGCAACTAAAATCACAAGCTTAAATACTTATGAACAAACAACCATTCCCTCAAACACTGCTACTAATCCAAAGGTGAGTTCGATCCCCACCCAGGACAAATCTTTATGTGATGAGCATGATTGTCTGAGGGTCATTTATCCTAGTAATATTATAAATGCGAAAGTCGGTCAGTGGGTATTCTTAGGGAGTCTATGAGTATGTATGGATGGAAGTTTGTTACTCTTTCACGCAAAAACTACCGAACGGGTTTTGATGAAACTTTCCTAGTAAATAACACATAGGCTATAATTTATAAAGTTTAACGCGGTTGAGACCGCCGAGCACAGCTAGTCTATAATATGTATGTATTTAGTAGTAAGTAGGCAGGTAGCCATAGTAAAAAAAGTCTTGAAAAGCAGGCAGACAAAAAGATATAAGTAATATATGCACTTCTTGAGCTATCTCTTGAAGATACTAGAGATGTTTTATCGTTCGTAGCCTTCGAAGGTCGACCAAAATGAGGCAAATCAAGAACATTCTTCTTTATCATTCTCATATTTCTTATCTGCCTTTTTAAATTATTTATACCATTCATTATTAAGTTTATGAAATACACTATGCACCGTAGGTTTCTCTCAACATTCGTTTGCGATTCACTACATAATTCTTCGTTTGAAATACGACTTGCTTTGTACAATTGTGTCATTTCTTTATAAAAATCGTAGAAGACTTCAGAAGAGAGAGACTATATAGAATCATGAGATGAGATGAGACTGACTAAACCAGACTAAACCTAAACTAAAATTACTTTAAATTACCAATGTTTGTACTCTGTGGACGGACTAAAACCCGAAGTGACAGATCCCGCTTAAATTTCAGGCGGTAAGTGAGTACAGTGCTACCAACTTTCATTTTTAAAATAGGGACAATATATTTTATGTACGCGCGTCTACCACTAATAATAATTATGATAATAATATTATATTTAAATAGCCCAACTATAAAAAATCTAATATATATATAAAAAAATACAAATATAATTAAGATCCAGTCATAGTATATTTGGTTACATCTCTTTAATTATTTATAACATTTACACTAGTCTAATATAACTTAACATGATAATGACCTCCAAATAAGCAACAAATTGAAAGTCATTGCATTCCTTTCTAACGTAGTTAGACCCTGTAAGAACCACGGCCCTTGAGGGAACTCTTGCTCGGCTCTAACTGATTTCTTTCTAATTCCCATTGCCCTTCCCTATTCTTCCCTTCCTCTAGTTTTGTTTGGGTGCCGACGCTTTCGGTCCATAATCATAATGCCCTTTGATTTAGAGCTGTTAGGAACCTTTGTGACATTACGATGGGCAAAGGCACCCAAGCTAAAAGAAGACCATTACGTCTTACACCTAGCGAAGAGGGTGGAACACACCAAATATTAATTTATCATTTATTTAGAGCAAAGATTGTTTGTTAGTAATAGAGAGAAACTTATCGTATGTAAGTATTAAGGTACATAATTACAATAGGATGCATGTAGTTGACTGTAAGTATGGAAAATCCTTCTGTCCCCTTCAAGTTTAAATACCGTTATCTAACATCTGACCGATTTTTACTTTTGAATGCCATCATAATCAGCAAAATAATCTCTGCATATCTGTCTTACTAGAATTTTACTGGCTTTTATAATTGTGCAGTTTAACCTCTAGCCTAGTTAAAATGCCGTTATGTAATATCCTGTACTGTACCTACTCTTTAATGCGTTTAACTTTTCCTTCTTTTACCCAAAACTATTATAATAATAATGGTTTATCCCGGTCCCGTGGAGAGTTTTTACAAATACATTGCAAACACAGTGTTAAACAATATTGAGGTACAAATTTATGACTATCAAGATAAGATGTGTTAATGTTAAAGGAAAAGGAAAAAAATATAAATTAAATTCGTGCATCATAAAATATTTAAATTACTACATTAAATAAATTATATTAAAGGATTTAAGAAAGTCTTCCGAGTATTGGTAAGTATTTTGCTTTCGTTTGTGGTAAGTTGTATACTTTATTAGATTTATTTATTCTGTTATATAAATATTATTATGGTTTCATGAAAACGAACGTAGGGCGAATGCTGTTCTAACTAATAGGACTGGGATTTTAAAGAAACGGTTTGTGGTATTGGTTTTGAAATTAACCATGTTATTAATAAATATCTAACTATGACAATTTTATTAATATATAACTACGCCACTATTTCGAAGAATCATCATTCATATGATTCAAATCATTATATGTAAACATCTGTATACGAGAGAAACTTGTAGAGACCGGCTAGCGGCTGGGCTCTGTTAGGATTCTATAGTCCTAAAGACAAATAATGGGGCTGTTTCTGAGCCTACCCCGTCTCTGCTCCATGAACTACGGCCCCAACCAAATCAGACGGCAACTTTTAAACGATCAAGCCTCAGGTTCAAAAGGCTTTGGCTCAAAAAACCAGGAAATCGAATTTTGGCTAAAACAACCCCAAAGAGTGGGAGTGCACCCAGCTGAAGATAAATGTGACAATCGTATACCGACTCCTTGTAGAGTCCCTTTACTCGAAGTAATGGTTAGTGTACGGATAATATCAACGCAAATCTCGTACAGAATTAAAAGATAGTAACGTTTCTTGTTTTTCATAGTCAATCAACTGGGTCTCTGGTTCTTCATTCCATAAACATTACTCAAACTATCCATAATTATAATCGGAGATACACTATTTGTTATAATATCTTGATCTAAGTGACCTACAAATAAACTACAATATAATGGAAATTAAAATACACGTTGCTTTACCCACCCTTTGAACTTAGTATTAATATTAACGCATCGCAAAGAATTTTAATTTTATCTTAAACGCATTTATTAGATTTGTTATGTTGGTATTAAGGTATGTGCCAGTTCCACCTAAGTCCAATAGATGTCATAGTGTTGCACATACTTCCTTCAGTATTCAGACTTTTAAATACTCTTTAGACGATGTTTTAATTTAATAATGGCTTATATTATTGTTTGTATTATTTGTCGAAGTTTATAATATTTTAGGTTTTTTATAGGTCTAAAAAAGAAATGTTTTGTCTAGAATAGAAGTGAAACTTGAGTTTCGATTTTACGCCATCGCGTTGCGTCGACCAACCGACAAGCACAAGCATCTGTCTAGGATTCGGATCGATGTTCGGGCCTTTATTACGAAGAAGCATTCTTCAAGGTTCTGCATCGCGAACTTGGAATTGTCTTGCAAATTTTACTCAACTGATTTGGAGTAAATTGAGATATATAAGTGAACTAAGGGTAAGTTTTAATGCAATGTTTTATTATCAAACCGTGTACTTAGGGCTCCAGCGGAATCGGAGTGAAACCAACATGGCGTCAGCATGTAAAATGTAAATAACTTGTGACATTTAATGTATTGTCTACAAGAGCAAGTTATTCTTTTACCTTAATGATTTTATGAACACTCTAACGTAGTTTTTATCATTATAGATTAGGATTTTTTATTTCGTTCAGGCATCCATTTGCGCATTAGTACTGCAATACGTGGTAAGGAATTACAGGCGTTGCAGCTGTGATAAAATTGGCGGAATGGTATTCTGGAACCTATTAGAATTGGTCTAATTTTACAACTAAAATTAGATTGACCTTTTGATATTTTATTGATTAGCTGTACACATTAGTGGTCTGCATTGCACCTAATTTGTTTACTTGCCTTGAAATGATAACTTTATAAATTTTATGACATTAAAACTTGATTTCTAAATTAATGTGAACTTGAATATGTTTAGCTATATGATATCATTTGTAGAATGATCAAGTATTTATCTAATCATATATTAACATCCAGAAAACATAAATTGATTTATAATGTGTCTTATAAGTTATGTGGTGTTCATGACATATTCACATCTTTTGTTATTTCTCTAAGGAATAACTGATCTTGACTTGTTCATTGACTAGGGATGAACAACACATATTGACCTGATGAATCAATTAGTACCTGTATAAACATTATGTCCTCTTGGTAGTTTTAGCCATTGAGACTAGTCTATATGGAGACTAGTCACTATGGTGGACATTTATTGTGCACAAAGTTGCACCATAATCTTGTGGGATAGGCTGGCTGTCACCTTCTCAAATAATAAATATCAGCTTTTTACTATGTTTGATATCATTCTGTTGTTTTATTATATAAAGTTAAGCTTGTTCAGAGTGCATGATTCTTTGGAATTAAAATTCCTCAAAGCACCCTTGACATATAGTCAATGGTTTAAATTGTTTATGTTTTTCAGCTTAAACTGCTCGGATACCAGTTTTCATGGTAAGTGGAAGTACCATATGTACTTTCCTTTTTGTGACTGTCACAAATAATAGCAACACTGTAATATAATGATGAAGGAGCTATTATTTGTGACAGACACTTCCGCATGTTTTGTTTATCAATGGAATGGCTTGATGCTGTGTGAAAATATGATTTCAACAGGAATCTACTATGAAAGTTGTAAATTCAAAGATAAACTAAAATGTCATGATTGACTATGCCAAGATGCTATCATAGCTTTTGTCCCTGACTTAAATACTACAGCAATTTGGCTAACAAAATGTGTTAATAGAAGACAAAGATATTTTGGTTTAAAGTACTTAAATTAGTGCAATGAAATATTTGTGGTTATTTTATGTGATAGCAAGTTTAATTGAGATAATAATCATTATATTTTACACTTTTTTATTTGTCTGCTTAAAATTAACAGTTGTCTTGTTGAGTTTGCCCATGTTTCATTTTGTTTATTAAAAAATTATTTATTTTTCTCAACCTTCATAGTAGATACTTATCTATTAGTAATACATATTGTTAATAGTACTACAGATTATTTTCTACTCTTCTCCACAATACTTACTGTCCATTGCATATGAAACTGCCATTAAAAAGCATTGAAATGTTTTTAATTATATCTAATTGAATTATGTAACATCCATCATATAACATGCATCTATCTGAGTTGAAGCATTAGCCATTAATAATAACAAAGAATGTATTTTCCTGAAGTCATATTAACTTAATAATTTTCCTATAGACATGTACTTGTCATTGTAATACATAATCATTTTCTCATACTACATTCTTCAGTCAAGGTAATGTCTACATGATTATAAAACCGTAACAGAAGCATCACAAAAATATAACAAGCTGTTAGGTATCCCTTAGTCCACGTCAGCATTTTATGAATTATTTATATCTGTTTCATGTTTTAGAGCATCACATAAAATTAAATGAACTTAAGATAAAACTTTTTCTGATTATTAAGCTTTAAGACTTTATATTTTAACTCTATACAATATCACAACCAGGAAACACCAATAAAAGCTTTTCACAATGGTCCATATGTACAATGTCACATGCCAAAGCCAGAATTTCAGTCAATCACAAAGGAGTTAGACCCTTTTAATGGCTGGTATGCTTGTTAGATTTAAATACTGAATTCCTATTTTATATACTTGACTTTTTGGAAATTGTATAATAAAATAAAAATAATACAACCTATATTATTGAAAAGAATATGAAGTAAATAGTAAAGCAATAATATTAAGTGCAGCAAATTTTTGTAAGATAAAAAATGTTTAATGAACTTACTGATACAAACCTTATATTTATAATTTTAATATGTTTTATAATTAACTTCTTATAAATATTTTGCCTTATTTTATAGATTGTTAAACAAATTTGAAATATTGGCCCATATTTTTTAAATTTAAATCTCACAAGAATATTAACAAAATTGCAATAATATGTAATCTTATAAAATACAAGCAAGATTTTTGAAAGACTGCATTTTGGTTAACATAAGTTTGGTCAAAGTAAAGTGATTTTTATTGTTTACCATACCAAGATTTTGATTAAATTTTACCTAATTAATGTAATTGTGATAACTATAAACTCTTGTCTGTATCATATTGTGAGCGATTTAAATATTACTTACAACTCCCACTTCTGAGAAATTTAAAAAAATGCAGTTTTTGCTGATGATGTGTTTTGTAAGTCTCCAAGAAAAGTAACTTTCAAGAATATGCCATCATTAGAAATTGTAAATACATATGTATCTATCTTTATGTCAAGTTGCTAATTCCTAAATGATTAGCAACAAATGTACAGCTTAAACAGCACAGTAATGGCCATGCTTATAGTACAAGCACACAAAAGCCCCCGCTATCAATATTATAACTAGCTTGGCAATGCACAGCTTTGCCATTTATCCAGAGTTTACAGTCAGTAAACTAGCTTCTCAGATATTATAAAGTTAAAATAACACTTAATATATATTTGCTTATTTAATAGAAAGTGTTTTCCCTGGCTTTTGTATATTTTACTGATGGTCTACAATAAGTCCCAAATGAATACCAGATGACAATAGTAATTCTCCTAGCAACTTTGCTGACTATTATGTGGTCTGTGTTCACTGGTTTTTACTAGCCCTCTGTGTGAATGCAGAATATGAGTCACAACACACCTAACTTACTTTAAAATATGTGTAAAAAATAGTGAGCATGTTATTTTCACAAAAAAATTTTTTTAATTATATTGTTAACAATTTCAATTTTTAAAATAACTTATTGTAAGATATGGCCAAAAATATATGGAAACAATTTCATGATATCTATCAGTATAAGTAGTAAGGAGTATTATAGCTCTACAATCTGATTATGAGCTCAAATATTTCACAATGGTCTTAGTAAAAATTGGTTCCATAGTCCCAATAAGCTCGCAGATGTTTTATGCTATGCTAGAAATGCAAACATTCAAACCAAAGTGGTGATTCTTTGTGATGGATCATGTTACTGTCCTTCAATAACTAAGTTTCCTTATGAAACAAAATTATAAGATAAATGATCTCATGACAAAAGCTACCACTCTGGAAGAAACGCGTTCTTGAAGTCCTATTTGGATATACTGTGAATTGACTGAGACTACACACATACACATAATATACGCTCTTAATGGATCTTAACATTACCTAAAAGAACATAAACTAACACAAATCTATCTCACTAATACTACTACTTATGAATTTTGTCTTGTGTTCTGATTACAGATGCCGCGTACCCGTAGGAAGCACTATTCTTCGCATTCGCGGTCTCGCTCCCGGTCTTATGAGGCGAAGCGGCGGCGTCTTGACGACGGTACCACAGAGGGTACCTACAGGAAGCGCAGCAGGGAAAGAGACAGGTCAGTCCAGTTTATATTTTTAATAAGTTATAAACTTTTGTATCATGTTAAATCGATACCATCATAAATATAAAATTACAAATTAATAAGCTGAATACTACACAACAGAAATCCTTGTTTTGAATTGTTTATGGCGTAAATTTAGCTTATGTGACAATTATATCTAGGCACAGGTATCATTAGCTTGCTCAGTAGTATTAAGCTAAGAGGGTTTGGCGGTCATAATATTATGGACAAATTAGCCATAACTTTTTGAAAGCGTAATATTTAACAAGCTGTGTAAACAGGCAGATTATATCATAAAAGAGAATTAATAATTAATTTTATTTCTATAACTTGAAGGCCATGTGAAACGTGATACTAACGCCATCTATTCGCTTTACTTGCTATCTCTTAGTACGCAAGGACACAGCATGGCAGTTTACACTCATTCTCCGCAGGTTAGTTCGCCCTACTTGACACTAGGTGGCACTTACTACCTCGTTGATTTAGAAAAGTCCTTTTAATTTTAACAACAATTATCTTACAATAGCCTTTACAAAAAGAGATAATTAAAAACAATACGTAAGAAATTAATAAATTCGTTCGTGTTCATTAAACAGGTAACTGTTTCAAGAAGAGAATGCAAGGAAAGTAATTTCTCATTTGCTTGTTCCTAAAGCTCTGCTTACAATTTTAAGTAGTCATAGATGTTTTTTAAGGTTGTGTTTTGTAAATTCTCACTTTCTTCATTCATGCTAAAATGGGAAAAATTCTAAAACTATTAATTAAAACATGATTTCCCTAAGAATTTGACGTTCTATCTATTGAATTAGTACGCACAGTAGTACAGTCCTTATTTTAAAACTGAACCATTATTTTCCTGCATTGAAAGGCACATATGTTTTCAATGTTATGAAATTAATATGCCAAAGCACTATGAAAAAGCTGTCACTAATATGTTTGCAGTTGTCACCAAAAGTAGTAGGATAATCTGTATATCTCATATTAAGTTATTATATATAATATCAAAACGAATACTTACAAGTATTCGTTTTCATATAGTATTTTTTTTTATCAAAAATCTCTCCTTTACGAGTATATAAATGTCACTTCTCCGCTGCGTTTCTTTTGGCGTAAACTAATCGTTAGGATTTGAAATGAGACGCCATATTATTTATTATTGAAGTTTATCTGTATATGGCACTAGCTCTGCCCCGCGGTTTTACCCATGTTAAACCATTGAAGTTTATTCTTTATATGGCACTAACTCTGCCCCGCGGTTTAACCCACGTTAAACCATGCGGTTTTACCCATGTTAGACCATGTATGATTCGGATATTTAAGCTATATTACTACATTCATCAAAATCCGTCCGGTAATTTTTGCGTGAACGAGTAACAAACATACACACTCACAAACTTTCGCTTTTATAATATTAGTGTGGATTTTAGGATTATCACAGGAACCGTGTGGTCGGAATACGTCTGCCTCCATGAGTTGGAGAGAAATAATGAATCGATTTGGAAAAGAATAGGTTCATCTGTTTATAAACCTGGTGGTACATAGTCTAGATACGTATAAATCGTTAATATCCTGGGACATTATTTACACTCGGTCATCTGATCCCAAACTAAGCAAAGCTTTTACAATGAAAACCAGATAACTTTTATACTACTTTTCTTTTGTAAATACATACTTATATAGATAATTACACCCAGACTCGGTACAAACATGTTCATGCACACAAATATCTGTCCTGGGTGGGAATCGAACCCACGACCTTCGACGTGAAAAGCAAGCATTTGCCAATCATGCCAGCAGGCCCGTCGCTATGTCGTATGATACGCTTGTTTGCTACTAAGTATTATAACTACACTTTATAAAATCTAGTTGGTCAAATCGTCCTCGATCAAACTATCTGCGGAGCAAGCATGAAGTTCGCTAACTATTGAAAGCCTAAATAAATATTTATATAAGACACATAAGGAAATAGATATTAGCCATTTGGGGTAAAACTCACAAAACACCTGAAAGAACATAGATATTTTTAATTCTTATGGTCTAAAAATATTTTCTTAATAGTAATTTTATTTATGCGATGTGGTGCTCCTAAACTCCTTAGTGACCAAAAGTCCAACAGTACAGCATTCTTAATACAGAGGACCGTAGCGCTCATTTTCAACTGCAACCAAAGATGACATCTGAATTATTTATGACGGTGTGACAAAAACATAATAAATAAAAAGAATTGGCAAAGAGCTATAAAACGATGGAATAAAAAAAGAGAAGCTGATAATTTAATATACAATAGCACCATTTATCTAAGAAATTAATATCGGTGAGAATAATTGATTCTATAGAGAAATATAAATTAAATAAAAATAACTAAATTAGAAAGGGTACTCGAAATAAAATTGTTAGATCCCGAAACATAATTACATCATAATAAATATCAAACCAATTAAATTTATAACTAAGCCGTGAGCTTTGGGCATAACATTTTCTAATACCGTCGATTTTATATGTTTAACTTCTAAATATTGGAAAATTTAATTGCAAAAGTTAACGATCATATTTTAGATTTGAAATTAACAGAATCGGTAATATTTCTGGTGTAAATTGTTCCAATACAAGCACAATGCCTATAACAGCCCCTAACAGTTGTCGTTATTTGACAGGGTTCCTTAAAAACAAAAACAGATGCACGAGAGGGATACCCACTGTCTACACTGCGCCTAGACAGCCTAGAAGAACGGATATATTGGGTTACCAGTCGTGACTATCTCAAATAAACGTGTTGTTAGATTAATTTACGTGGTATCGTGGGTGGTATCTTAAACCCGTATAAGTTGTGGCTAAAACTTTAGTTAAAACTCAGTCTGCCTATCGATTACCAGCCGACCATAGCATAGAGACTCGTTGTCTCTTTTCAGCGTTTTATCATTGTCTATGCGCGAAGTCATGAGTCTTCATCGCCATGCTGGCTCCGCAGATTGGCTGACCGAGGACGATTAACTAGATATTACGAGTGAAGTTGTTTAATATTTAGTAGTGAACTATCTAGACTGGTTCTAACAAGTTTATAAAGAGATGAGCCTATTCATTTCCAAATCGATTGATAATGTCTGTCCAACTCATGGAGGCAGACATATTCCGACCACGGTTCTTAGACCTGGGGCTCTACCGGCTAGGTCGCCGAACATCGATTTCTTAAATGGCGTTCAAATAAATAACGGTTAAAAATGACTTAATCAATCGTTAAATCGGCTTCAACGTTGAAAATAGATTCCGGACCATTTATGACGTCACATGTGCTCATGAAAGGCGATTTAACGATTGATTAAGTCATTTTAACCTTTATTTATTTGAACGCCATTTAAGAAATCGAAGTTCGGTGACTTAGCCGGTAGAGCCCCTGAAACTTTAGGGTTTTCAATGTCTGGGATCATGCAATACACACATCAACACAATCTAGGGATATTGAACATTTCATTGATTATCTAGAAAACTATAAACATTTTGTTATGACTGTAAATGGAAGAATTAAAGATAATTTCATGGCCGATATTTAAACATTAACAACACGATGCGATTTTGTTTTTCTAATTAATAAAAGTCTTAAATTAATTAAGCCATAGAAAATTACTGAGTGAACAAAAACATTTTATTCTTATAAAATTATTCAATCGAATTAAATGAATAAAAATCTTACCAAATCTGATAATCAGTAATCGGTATTTCCTCCTCTAACATTAATCACACAGCGGCAACGATTTTCCATACTTAAAATTAAGGTGTCAATGTCTTGCTGGGGTATGCAGTCCCAAGTTCTTTTTAAATGTTCGAAAAGTTGTTCTTCTGTTGTCAAGTTGGGCGGAAAATCCCTCAATGCTCTTCGCTGTAACATGTCCCAGGCGTGTTCAATTGGGTTTAAGTCTGGCGACTGTGGAGGCCAATCTAATACCTGAACATCGTGTTCTCGAAGGGCGGCCCTCACCAGCCGCGCTGTATGGGAAGGTGCATTGTCATGCATGAGCTGAAATTCTTGCCCCGTTAGGGCCCTGAGCGGGACAATGACACGTTCTACTACCTCCTCACGGTATCTATGGGCAGTCATGCTGCCCTGAATCCAAATGAGTTGGGTTCGTCCGCCGATTCGTATTCCTGCCCACACCATAATTGTCCCGCCTTGGTAAGAGTGGACCTCCTGTGGATGTCGGAGACGGCTGACCCTGCCTGGAGTTCTCCAAACGCGTGTTCGTCTCGAATCTGGATGAAATCCATAGCGGGACTCATCAGTGAACAGCACCAATGACCATTGTTGATCACTCCATGTCAAATGTTCTTGAGCCCATAAAAGTCGCCTACCGCGATTGCCACGTCGCAGCGCTGGGACTCGTAGCGGTCTGCGAGCATGAAGACCAACTTCATGCAGCCTCCTTCGCACGGTTTGGTCGCTCACCAGCAGCTGCTGACCCTCCTGGAGCCTTTGCACTAGTTGCATCGCTGTGATATTGGGTAGTCTTCTGGTGGTCATTTGGAGAAATCGATCCTGTCTCTGAGTGGTAACACGATATCTACCTGTGTGCCGTTCTGCCACATCTCCAGTAGCGCGATAACGTGACCACAGCCTGGATACCACATTTTGGCTTGTGCCCAGAGACTCAGCAACGACGCGTTGAATAGCACCGTTTTGTAACATGCCAACTGCCCGTAACATTTCATCTCGACTCAAATGATGGCGTGGCATGACGCTAAAAAGCTTACACAACCAATTGAGAAAAGAAAATAAAACAATTTATCAGGTTTTCTTCAATTAACACGCAAAAAAAATTTTAATGCAACTTCTTGAAATTAGATACAACTCAAGATTGCGCTGTGCTTTGCGTGTTTTCATTTGTTTCTCATTTTAATTTTTAAATTTTGAATAAAGAATAGACAAGGTTTAAATCTGTAAATAAACTTTTTAAGGAAACTAAATAGGTTTTAAACAATAAAGCCATGTTTGATTTCAAAATAACGTATCCCTAGACTTTGTTGATGTGTGTATATACTTCAATAAAAATGAATGGCGCGAAGGAATGAGATTTTGATTAGGCAAAGAGGTTACCTATTCAATTTCATGAGTAGATTGACCAATGTGTTACTTGTTGTTTATGTCTATAGTTTGCCCTCTACACTCGCAGAAACACCTACTCTATCACCGCAACCATGCAGTGTTACCTTTAGTAAAAAATATGTCAGTTTAATACCTTTCGGAGTGGTATTTCCCAGCTTAAAAAAGGTTTTTGAATACTTCTTAAATCACAGTTTTTATAATTACTTAACTATGCATTCATTTATTATTTTAAACATGCTAAACTGAAAACAAGTTTCAGACATGTTTAAAATAAAAAAGTTAGTCAAACACGAAGAGATTGTTCATCTTTTGAAAGACGACTGCACGACACGCTACTGTAATTTCACCACATACCGAATCAGTACCAGGGTAGTTTACTCATTATTTATATGAAAAGTAAACCAATATGTGCACACGGCGCACATGATAGTATTGAGTTAGACTAACGGTGCATCAAGTATGGGTTACAGTACGGTATCTATAAATTAGGGCCCAGCGGGGCACAATTCATCATGCGGTTTTTGTTTCAATAGAATAAGACAATCTCTCAAGCTCACATATATTCCTACCCAGATTTAGTATTTTTTTTTGAGTAATTTAGCTTAACAGATATATAAAAAATCCATGCCAGTGGTTCGTGCAAAGTTATTCGTAATAGGTCGCATAATATTAATAATATCTTGGGACATTATGTACACACACCCATCTGATCCCAAACTAAGTAGAGATTGTACTATGGAAACCGGATAATTGATGTACTACATATACCTACTACTTTTCTTTTGTAAATACATACTTATATAGATAAATTACACCCAGTCTCCGGAGATACAGACATGTTCATGCACACAAATATCTGTCCTGGGTGGGAATCGAACCCACGACCTCCGGCGTGAAAAGCAAGCATTTGCTAACCACGCCAACAGGCCCGTCACATATTATAATTAGAATTAAAAAAAATTACAAATGACTTTAACAATTCTTTGTAACTAACGCTTAAACACAAGAACATACACTGTATAATCGACAACCTTCTTTTTGTAGTCTGTTAATAAATACAATAACAATTATGACATACATAATATTTACATTAATCTATATAAGTCGGTAATCCAAATTTAACGGAAACCAGTTTCTCTACTTGCCAATTAACAAGCTCACTAAGGTTACCTGGCCGATATGGTCGAGAAGTTGATTCATCTCGTGTGAATTTCATTAAACAAAACTGTATTGCCCGTTAGGTAATCTTGCAGAGAATTAACATATACATGTTTGAGATAAGAATCTGACGGCCTTTCAAGGTGTCGGCAAATTTATAATTTTGACATAAATTAAGAATACTTAATTTATTTTAAAATTAATGAATTATGATTATGAGAATGCGATAGTATTTAATAGAATACGATGTCTTATTCGAATATATAAGCTATATTACTACAAAGTTTAATCAAAATACTTTCGGTAGTTTTTGCGTGAAAGGGTAACAAACATACACACTCACAAATTTTCGCCTTTATAATATTACTAACCCCGCGGTTTTACCCGCATTAAACTTTGTAAATTATAGCCTATGTGTTAATCCAGGGTGTCAGCTAACTCCATACCAAAATTTTTAAAATCGCTGCAGCCGTTACGTGAAGAAGTAACAAACATATACACTCATATCATGTAACATAATAATTAGAAAAGGTATTACACTTTTAAAGACACTGTTTGTGTTTGTAGGGAGTTTGAACCTCCTCTCCCCTGAAAGTCTCGCGTATGTTCGTTTCAAATGCATCATAATAATATTGTCTATAGTCGCTTATCTGTTTTTGGATGTAACTAGATTAGGGCGCAATGTTGTAATGTAATATTGTACCAGTGTAATAACAACGATGGTTAGAACTTTCGTCCGCTTTGTTTAAAGAAATAATGCCCGAAAAAAAAACAAATGATGTCCGGTACGTATTGCATGGAGTACTGAGGCAGCAGAATTTAAAGCAAAAAATCCTCCCGGTCTTTTAAAATGTGAGGTTTTCTTGAATAACCATATTATATTATGGAATAAAATTTGTATTAAATAGCTTTTTTAATTTAATGTCTTTTTTAGGGTTCCGTAGCCAAATGGCAAAAAGCGGAACCCTTATAGATTCGTCATGTCTGTCTGTCTGTCCGTCCGTCCGTATGTCACAGCCACTTTTTCCGAAACTATAAGAGCTGTACTGTTGAAATTTGGTAAGTAGATGTATTCTGTGAACCGCATTAAGATTTTCGCACAAAAATAGGAAAAGAACAATAATTTTGGGGGTTCTACATACATAGAACTGAAACTCAAATTTTTTTTCATGTACCCCATACATGTCGGGTATCTATGGATAGGTCTTCGAAATTATATTGAGGTTTCTAATATCATTTTTTTCTAAACTGAATAGTTTGCGCGAGTACACTTCCAGAGTGGTCAAATGAGAGTCCCCCCCCCCTGTAACTTCTAAAATAAAAGAATGATAAAACTAAAAAAAATATATTATGTACATTACCAATTTATCATGCAAACTTCCACCGAAAATTGGTTTGAATGAGATCGTAGTATCGAGTAAGTAGTTTTTTTTAAAACGTCATAAACCGTAAAATACCATTTACCTTTCATTTAATCAACTGTTGCTGATATGGAACCCTTCATGGGAGAGTCCGAATTGCACTTGGCCGGTTTTAGCGTAATTAAAATTCTTTGTAATATGTACATAGAACTTAAAATATGTCAAGGTAATTCGAAAATAATACTTTAACAAATCTTATATTTGATTGTATTAAAGTTCCCTCGAAAAGTTTGGACGGACTGTATGTATGTAAACGTATACTACTGTATACTAAAAGCGTACTAAAACTAGGAAAGTAACCTTAAAATAAATTAATTTCTTTAGCGTGCGTCGTAATGACGTACGCGTCGTGCTCGATTTGAGACTGACATTGTAACGCAAAGCACCGGTTCCAAATCGGAACGTGTTTTATCTCAGTGCAACAGTATTACACATCGAGTAATGTATACACCACTCAAAATAAACGGTCTCACGTATTATTCTAATATTGTGAACAATAACCGTGAATGATTTCTTGATATCTTTATATTATAAGTATGAAATCATGATTGTGAACTGTCTTAATAATGTGCAGATCAGTGGCGCATACACATAACATGATTTCTTTCTGTTTTGCCATATTAGGACATGTCGGATACTAGGATTGCCAAAACATGCACTCTTCCTTTATACGTCACTACAGTAAGCAATTACATACGTGCTGTCTCTACAGTCACGATCATTTTATTAATTGTCAAGTTTTTGCATACTTTTATACTGAAGCAACCGGCTTTAATTTCTTTATTACTATTAAACAATCGGTTTAATAGTAATAAAGAAATTTAAGTTTTATCTTTATTAAGACCACCATATACGTTTCAGATTCAAGTACTGTAGTCTAAATAAATTAGGAGGATGCAGCCTCATTGCACGTAAATTAGACAGATTTTCTATTAATGTGTTAATGAGGAGAAAAAATTGTGGGTGAAGGAAAGAATGGTATGAATTTCACATGGACTGAGCTTATATAAAATAACGTTTTTTTACAGTTAAGATTTTTTGCTATATAGCTGAGATTATTGCACTTTTTTTTATTAAAATACTTGTATATAATATTTTTCAATGTGGCACTATCTATACCCACTTCCTATAAACACAAAAAATGTCAAATGCGTCAAGTCATTTGCAATGTTGTGTTCCGTAGTTACCCATCACAATAATGCTGACTAAGAGGAGGATTTCTCATTTTTCACATTTATTTAATACTTTAGGAACTTATATCTCGCGAAATATGCATCGAATGACTAAATACCCCCGAACACTTTAATTTCATTTCTCAATATCTATCTAAAGATTCCCCACTTCATGGGTACAGGAGGTAACTTAAATTTTATTTAGCCACTTTGTTCACTTGACTAATATGTATGGCCTTGCCAAATAACAACCCTATAGTACTAATAACAACAGTTTAACACTCCATTCCGAATGTATAATTAAATCTGACTTGAAGAGCTAACATATCGAAACACTGTAACGGTTAACTCACGTAATTAATTATATGTTGGATTATGCCAACAGTTTCAATCTCTTCACGAGATCATCTTCAGGGCGAATACGTCCCGCACGGTTAGATAGCGTCCCATTCGAACATGTTTCAGAATACTACAATATTTATTTTAAATCCAAAAGCCAAGGCGTCTGTACTGTAAACTCTAAATATATTTTTACTTGACTAAAGCATAAATTTTAATAGCATTATATGGTCGATTCCGCACAGGATTACTAGTGTAACCGGTACACAAATAGTCATCCTGTGCGGGAATCGAACCTGAAACTCGCGAGCGCCGAGGTAGAAGCGATGTGATCACCTTAACCATTGCGCCACACGTCCAGTCAAAATAATAAATCAATTCTCAAAGATTATAAATTACAAGGACACGTTATTGAGATAAAACAATTATTTGCGGACACCATGTCTTTGTTCCTCATGTCAACATAAATAAGAAATTATCATACCATTGCATCTTTTTCTTTATGTGCGATAGTGACGCAAGAAACGTATGCAGACGTGGTTCTGCAAGATAAATAAGTAATTTTACAACAAAAAAAATGTTTTTAACTTATTGGTATATTGATATTGACGCGGCGGCGTCTTTTTGCTGGCTCGTCAAGAGGTGCCAATCAATTACTGTATGATTAAGTAGGTGGGTCTTGTACAAATTGGCAACGCAACCTATGGAACTGCTGTCACACGTGTCTGATTAACGTAGCGGCCTTGGTCGTTTATCGTTTCGTGGGAACGCACTTGACTTTTTTTCTGCATTTGGTTACGCTAACATTGACATTCGTTTACCCTATTAACCAAGTTTTACTTATAAGAATAATTTTATTGTACTTGCTCGGCTAACTGCCAGATTTTTCCAATTTATTTTACAAGGATTTAAGTTGTCAATAAATTTTTGAATTTATTATATATTCGTATTAAGAACTTGTTGATATAAGATAACATCTAAAAGTTATAAAGTTATTGAAATATCGGTTTTTGCGGTCACCGAATATTGACTTGTGCAATTACAGTGAATTATTTATAAGTGATGGACAGGCATAAGAAACCTTACTGCAAATAACTTAATTCGTTCGATTGAATATATAAAATTGTAAATGAAGATTGGTTCGAGTGCTGCATTTATTGCGCCGGAATTCAGTTCTGTTTTTGCTTTTGGGTAGCATGTAGCTTTTTTATGCATTTCGGCAACGTTCACCATGAACTGTTGTGTTGACTATTTTTCTTTCAATTAAATGAAAGACATATACGGCTAAATAGAATATTGTACCTACATGGTTATTTCTAATGAAATAACCATGTAGGTACAAATTTCTATACTAACTACTACTCTAATTTTTACCACTGCCAAGTTATCTCCTGTTTCCCTAAACTTCTCCACTATCCTACTATAATACTGATCAATACTGCATATTTATTGAACATTAAAAAGCGAAAGTCTGTCTGGACGGCTTTCACGCCCTAACCGCTGCACCGTATTTTATTAAATTTGGCACAGATTGTTGGACGTGTTTCTTTTCAACGTCTACCGAGTCCTAAGAGGATGAAACTATGCACGGGAAATACCTGTTCTATAAAATTACAGTAAAATACTTTGTTCATTTAATTTTGCCTGTTTGTCAGTATAATGTCTTTCCTGTTGGGCTCTTTGTGGTTTACAATGGAACAACAGTCATCGTTAAAAATATTCATGTAACAGGTAAACTGAGTTAGTATGATTAACTATTTAATACAATCGCCCATAGGGTGGTTGAACCCGCTCTGGGTGTTCCGGATTCAAGATCTCGCTAACTTACATACCTGTAGGTATTACGAATTCAGTGCGGCGACTATAAATTGATATTTAGCACAAAGGGCCGGCGACAGTAATTGCTGGTTTGTCGGCAAATTGCGCATGTACGCTGTACGTGTTATGAAAATGGTTTCTTTAATCGCACGCCTGTGACTCAAGGATACAATGCCTAATGCCAAACTGTAATTTTATAGTAATCAGCGCCAATTTCTCGTCATATTATAATAATCGAAAAATCCTTAAATCAACTGTACAACTTTTAGGCGATTTTTCGGTCTATGAGCACCTGAACTGGGGAAGTACCTTACAGAACATGATGTTGGCTTTGAGTGTGAGTAAAGACAAAAGGCAGGGGTGGGAGGAAGGGCTGCTATGCGTAAACGCTACAACGTGTATTGCAAGCGTTATATTCTACAGTCTCAGCTTTCTATTACACTGACGTGTTATGAAAATGAATTACGCCAGTGACTCAAGGATATAACGCCTAATGCCAAACTGTAATTTATGGCAATTAGCGCCCATGCCCGCTCAAATCCTGTATACGCGGCTTTAGCCGTTAAAAGTCATTAACCACGTTTATCGTGTAGAAGCACTATTATTATGTGTCTTATATATTTTCTAATCGCTACTTAATTATTGTTCGGTGAATCTGTGCAAACCTTCAAGGCTAGCTGTAAATGAAATGTAAAAAAGCTACTAACTCTAGTTTTACATACCAAATTAAATTAAAATTATTTACAAATTATCATTCCTAAATTCACATATTCAAATTTGTTTTGTAAAATTTAAGTGCATGCTGTGGTCTCCTATAATTAGCAGGAAGCACAAGGAACGATATAAAGCCTATAACATCTCTCTTTTTAACAGGGGCTAATAAACACGGAGCATAATATTTCTTATGTCTTAAGAAATTGGTGTATACCTAATTTCCACGAGGCAACGATCGGCAAGGTTAAGCAACTAGGCGCGAAATCAGTTAATAGATATCACAAATATGCTTTAACGTCTGAGCATCTCTGTATTTCGGAGAGCAGTATGGGTTTAGAACCAGGCTGTAGGCAGAAGTCAATAGTTGATCAAGCCAATTCGCAGGTGGATTGAACAACTCTGACAATAGTTAAATACTACATACATATATTAATATCATATATTCCGTTTTCATTATGATTCCAAATTTGGGCATGAATATAACCTATTAATGAATTATATTGGAATGCAAAAATAACGTTAATGTTATACTGACTTTGATATTGTATTATAATTCAATTTGAGAATATATAATCTTTACTCTGCTTGTTCTTATAGCCTTTTATAAGGACAGTAGGCTACAGAACTTTGACGTCCTGATGGTCATAATATCTGGATTAATATAACTGACATTTATATGCTACGCAATATGGCTAACTTTATAACACCAATTTCAAAACTTTATTTATAATAAATAAAGGGATCGGAATGACCTAATCTACACATCGATGTTTTTATATTTACTTGTTCTTTTGCAGAAATTGTATGCCAAGGACTTATAAAAGGTCGTTTACTAAAACTGCAATCTTTATTTTATCTGTGAGCAAAAGCCATATGATAGTGGTTTCCACCAAATAGCGTCGCGTCATTCGTTACGAATTGTTTGGAAATTCCTAACTTCTATACGCATAGTAGAGCATGTACAGTCAACAAAAAAGGCATCTATACCAGAACACCCAACGTAACAGTGTCTCAAATCGAAAGTCGTTGCCCAGTGCATACTATGGCCCCCAAGTTACCAAACTGCAGTGGCAGTGGCCGGGCCACATAGCTCGTAGAACAAACGGCTGCAGAAAGGTTCTCGATTAGCAACCACGAAAGACTCAGCATGGGCGCCTGCCTGACTTTGAAGGGTGCCAGCCTAGGCACCCTACAAAGCCTACCCTGACGATTTTGTGACAGTAACGCAAGTTTGCCATTGTGGAGATACTTGGAAGAGGCCTAGGTTCTGCTGTGGAAGTCTTTCATCTGACAAGTCAGACATTGTCAAAAGTGCTATAGGTAGTTCTAAATGCATTCCATTAAACTTTTTAGTTTTATCTCTTCTTTGTGCTTGCGTCAAATTTATTCAAACCGCCCAGTAGACATGTGATATGGCTTAACGACTGTGTTGTCCTATAACTACTACCTGAAAGGACAGTTGACATTAAACAGTAAAACTTCCAAAGCTCAGAAATTTAAAACGACGGTCACCCATCGCATGCTTAGGTGCTGAATCTTGTCTTTCGGACGGTATGGGCGTGTGCGCAAGCTTTATTTAATGCCAGCAAATTGTGTTTCTGGGGGAAAATAAATACAATAATTTTGTAGGCCCGGGATTTTTTTAAATATGTATATAAGATATATGAATAATAAGGTATAAAGTAATTAATCTAATCTGATGTATAAAATGTGTGTGAGAGACTTAAGTTTGAACTAACCCAGCCTGTATACTACTACTATACATATAAAGGAAATACAGATACATATTTCCTTTGCATACTGTACCTAAATGTATGGCGTTGTACTCATTTTTTTGTCTCGTCTTATTGTAACGTACTATTCCAAAGTTCTATTGTTTCAGTAACAGTAAAAACCGATTGCTTAATAAGGAAGCTTCCAAACCGCATTGTTAGTGAGTGAAAAGTGCAACATGTCCGTAAGCAGTGGTCGAGGATTGCGTAGATTGAGGGCGAGAAACAATTCTCGAAAGAGGTGGTTTTTCGTGCAGTGGCGTAGGCTCCATATAATACCGATTTCCTTTGGTTTACCTTTTATGCAGCGTCCAGTATTTATTTTATATAGTTTCCAGAGCTGTAATTATTAGAATGCCTCATTAGCCTGAGAGAGATAGTGGGTGTAATTATCTATATAAGTATGTATTTACAAAAGAAAAGTAGTTTATGTAGTATATCAGTTATCTGGTTTCCATAGTACAAGGTCTGCTTAATTTGGGATCAGATGGCCGTGTGTAAATAATGTCCCAGGATATTATTATATATTGGGTGAATACTTACATACATACTTAAGGAGATAAAAAGGTTTCAGATTTCGGGGGATAATTATTATCTTCCTAGTTCAGGGTTCTTTCCAAACATACAATTCGCGAACACAAATCACACTCAGGATTAAGAACAACTACATTTGGGTCACAGCTGTATAAGGAATCTAATCCGAAACATGGCAAGGACCGTAATGTAACAGGGTTCATACCTTAACCAACGTTAAAAAGCCACACTTATATGAAAATCGTTTGCATAAATTATGGGTAAACCGAGGAGGTTATATTTTAAGCCGCTCGATACCGGCTTTACTTCTGAGACATATTACTTCGCAAATGGTATAGTATATTATTCAGGTGACAAATGTAGCGGCGGCAGCGCGCGGGGTGGGGGCGAGAGGCGTTGTTCTTGACACAGTAAAACTAGAAGTGCAGTAGGTAGGTGCAGCTGCGGCCCACGCTCAGCTTTTTGCAAGCTGCTAATACGACTATCCACAACCGGTCTCCGAGCTTTTAATGTGCAGCATTCTTGTCGTTCGGTAGTGTGTTCGCAGAGTTGAGCTTGCTATAACGTACATTAACTTAATAGGTATCGATTGAACAACCCACGCTAAGTCAGTGGATACACATGCACTATGAAAACCGTCCTAATTGCCACGCAATAAAGTTGCAGTCGAGGTCAAAGTCTATCCACTGACATGGCGTCGATTGTACTAGGTTTTCGTAAGAGAATGCTTCACCATACACGTTTGTGGTTGATCCTTATTATATGTTATGAGGAAATCGTAAGCACTTTAAGAGATACAAGCGAAGCCTCATTACTCCTTTAAAATTCATATAAATTGAGTTTAAAATGTATAACCAGATTAAATATTTATAATGAAGATTCTGATGAAATTTTAATTATTTTTTTTCATGAATCGTGTATTGATTTTCATCAATCCTCCGCCATATTAAAATAAGTGTGACCTCATAGGTATGGCTCATATGCCTATGAAGTTATTTGCAACATTCGAAGACGAAAAGACTCAATATTATCATATCACGCAAATCGCGCCCGTATGCTTTAACATGTGCAGGTCGAAATAGAGTGAAAGGAAAACCGTTATAACAAGATTAAAATCCGGGTAAAGGAGAAGGAAACTTCTGGGCCCAGCAGTTAACTAGTTGAAATGGGGATTAAAAAAACCGTTATATTTTTCTAAAGGAAATCACAAAATATGGTATCATGTTTCTATCTAGGAAGTGAGAAAACTTAAATTCAGTTATGAAACGAAATAATCGATAAAATAATGATGAATTGCTCGCAATCGATTAAGAATAAATCGGTAAAATCTCAGAATATGTTTGAAAATCGAGTGACAAGTGTTTTTCGTGGAATCGATTCATAGCGGAATGGTATTCCTTTAATTTTTCTTCGGGCAACACTTCTCTGCCTGACAGCCTTTACATACTCTTTGACTGTCACTCGTTCGTTGTCTTTCGGTTTAAGTGCGCACGTATTTTCCATGTTTTATTTGTGGTTTTCTTCGACTGTAGTGTCTGCACGAGGCGTGGGGATCCAAACGTGCCAGATCTTCGACATGTCACACTCTCCATGCATAAAACCATAACATAACCGAAGCCATTCAAAAATATTTTGTAAAAAACTACAATGTTATAATTCAACCTCACTTTTACTATACTTCATATAACTTGATTCCTGGATAGCCAAATTTCACCAAAATTTCAGTGAGGTCTTGTTATTATATCCTCTCACAAATAAGGCTAGTTTGATTCAGTTAACACCTGGACCCAGGAATGTATGGAGTCATTTTCTTCTCCTTTGAACATTGCCTATATTGCAGTGAAAATATAAACTACAGGTCACCCAAGTTTTGTCCCTGATGAACTATACCGCTTCTCTATCTATCAATAAAAAAATCATATTTAAGGTCCATTGGGATTGGGCTAATAATTTGTGAACTCTTCAATGCGGTTAAGTGCGAGTCCGATTCACGCATAGTGGCTTCCGTTACGTTCTTCTACCACCATAAACTCATTCGTTTGATTACGTATTGAAAATACCAACACCCCTAAAGTGAAACTATTTTACATCGCCTCAAAAGTTTTCGTCCATTTATCGCATGTTACCAATATGGCGCCGCCCATGGATCGCATCAGCTGACCGTGCAGCATTTACATTCTCATTCATTTGGTAAGTGCTCCACGGTATTTGTTTTGATCAGTTTATTGATATATATGTTGTGATTCACTTGATCTTGATGGGCATCAATACAGCTAGTGAGTCAAATAAGCCAGCCAACCCAGAGCCCAGAGGGATAATATCAACAATATTTCGAAAATATCCGCGAATGAATAAATTTCACGCCGTAAAAGACAGTTTTACTTGCATCGTGGTTTCATAAAACCAACGCATTTTGTTTATCTTCAAACATAATAATAATACAGTTAAGTGATTTTATTAATTACTTTCTATGAATTGTTTGCGAGGGCTGGGGCTCTTCCAACTAAGTCGCCGAACATCGTTTTCGTGAATGACGTTCAAATAAATAAAAGTTGGTCAACGTTGACAATCGATTCCGGACCATTTATGACGTCAATGATTAAGTCATTTTTAACCTTTATTTATTTGAACGCCATTCACGGCGACTTAGCCGGTAGAGCCCCAGGTGTCTGAACTAGGTGGTAAGCTTTTATTACAGATCAGCAGAATTGATATGAAATTTCACGACATGAAGAAATATACTTACCTAAAAAATAAAATCAATGTCAAGAGATTCCTAGTAAAAACTAAGTATGCGTGTAGGTGTGAATTTATGTTTGTGTGTGTGTATATATGAGTTTTGAGTGAGTGTTAAACGAAGTAGGAAAGATCTACTTCGTGATATACAGAATTTAAGTTAATAATCCACATATTTTTACTACTATATTATATATTAACGAATTCACAATTTTGGTGTTAAGATTATCATATGGGAGTCAAAAACATGTTTATATTGTATATATTTATACTAGTCTTGTATAGTTAAAGTATGGGATAAGCTCAATCTGTATCGTCTTAGTATGTATCTACGTAATCGTACAAGTATTAAATAAGTATTAAATATTATAATTTATAAAACAGCAGAAATATGTACATCCAATACAACATGGCGGTTGTCAGCCTCTAGCACGCATCAAACTACAATTCATTTGCGACGAAAAATAGAATGTATTAGAACAAAGGAAGAGCGTATTCTTTTCTTTTTACTCTTTTAGTAGTCGGGTTAAAACAAAAACAGTTCACCCACTGTCGTGTGAGGGACGGGCTCATATATTCGTAACAATTCGATTCAATTTAACTGTTTACTTACGTTAATATTACAATGTATCCATATTTATATAAAGAATCCGTGAGTAACTCTGTTACTTATTTAACTAAGGCTCTTCACGACAAGCATAAAATCTAAAATAACTACATATAAAAATAATATAAAAAAAACTGTTTTAGAATACGCGAATGCAGTCCTTTTATATGATAAATCCAACTCCAATAGTTAGACATTCTGACAGACACTTCAGTTAGGTAAGCTTGGGTAAACTTAGCGTAACAAAATCGCTTTGACAGACTGACGGTCGAACTATCAAAGAACGCCGGATTCCTTTTACCATTTTGACACTCAACCCTAAAACGGTGCTAATGATGCCCCATAACATCAAACATCATTTAGGTATACTTTTATGTTTTGTTCAAAAGTTATGAGTTCCAGTCCCGTAATGAGATATTGCGAGTTGCGACTTACAATATTTAGATTTCACCGCGGTGCCGGAACGGTACGGCACGCTGTGCGCGATATTTATCCGTTGTGATCTGTGTAGATATCGGCCAAGAAACGCTTTCCATGTCGAGAGCCGGAGCACCGCCGCCCGCTGTCATGCGATTTATGCCTTATACCACGACATCCGATACAATCCGATTGTAGATTTATGCCGGTCGCCTTTTGCCCGTGCTGCTAGCGAACAACCAACTTCCTTTATGCATGTTTTCGGTCACGGCGCCTAGTCTTAACGTCAACATACTATCTTCGACTCAATTGTGTAAAAAACACAGAGGTCTCCTCTCATTAATCTATCGAGCGCGGTAGCCGACACGACCGGCGAGAGATCAAGCGCAGGCCATCCATGAGTCCGAACTACAAATGAGGTGCATTTTGACAGAAAAATTACTAACGATTAGGTCCAACCCGCTATTTGTACCAAATAAATAAATAAAATAAAAAAGGTTTTTATTCACGTAGACTTTAAAAAAGCGCTTGTAAATAGTCAGAACATGTTCGCAGTAATATATAATTTATTTATAATTATTTCTAGGTACATATAGTTATTTAGGTACACGGATTGTAGGAAATAATTTCCAATAAGATTTATTTTATAACAGTAACGATATTTAGCTAACTAAAATTAAGTTATTGTCAAGGACCATGTGTAGGTTTAGTTATCAAAAATTTTAGCTATATTGTTACTAAATATTGTCTGAATGGTTCTGTCTATATTAAGGTACGAATTAGATGTTATCATTATGGCGGACCTTGTGTTTATAACGACGGTCGCGCTTTAATGCTACCACCGGATCCAATGCGCCCCAACTGAGAAGACCCAGCGAAACAAACTAAAATTATACACACACTACTGCTACACCAAAGAAGAAGTCACCTGTCATATTATACACTCATATCAAAAATAATCTTACTAAGTCTTAAACATAACTCTTAAACTTTTGAGTCACGAAACCCTAATGATAATATTAAGATGTGACAAAACAAGAATTTAATGTACTTAATAGTCCTCGGCGTGTAACATGCATCGCTGTCATTTATTTTTGACACAGACACAAGGTAATATTTATTAAGAAAATGATTTCCTTGGTAACGTATTGGATTATGATGGCGAGGTCGCATCTCATCATGTTGCTAATTTAACAATAGCTCACCGAACCGCGCGGCGGCCTCGAGTCGTCTGCCTTGCGAGGGATTATCAGGGTCTTCTTTGACACGCCGTTGTTACCTCTATTCCTTATGACGGAAATTCATATTGCTGACATGCGGTACAAACGCCAGCACATCAAACTACTTCAATCTATCAAATTTCCCTAATTGAAAGTGAACCTTATGCTCATGTGATAAAGTTGAAAATCTATAAAAGAAATTTTACATTTGGGGTAGCTGGATGTGTTGGCGTCTGTACATACATAATTTGTTGCAAAACATTTGCTGTAGACTGTTACAACAAAGTTGACGTAAATCCCTATTACACAAAGCATTAAGGACAAGTTACCGAAAGTTAAATTAGATACTTCTGGACCTCTTCAAAGTGTAGAACTTCGGTATCGTGAATTGCAGGATTTTCTTTTGAACTGAAATAGTTCCTAAGTTTATATCTTATATCTGTTGACATTAATAGCTAAACTTTAGTATATAGCCCTCTATCTTATGACCGTGTATAGCCCTCTAGATGTCATGTCATGACTGTTGATTAACGCATTATCGAATATTAATATTATCCAAAAACTCGCCGCTAGGTATATAGTGTTCAGAAACATGTACTGAACCCCTTTTTCATCACAACGTTTATTTTATATATAATTGTTGTCTCGCAAATATGGTAAAAATAGGTGTTGGAAACTATTAAAATACAACAAAAAGTAGGTGCCTTTTCTTTTCTTTCAATATCAATAAAAGTTTATTTTAAATGACAAAACTGAACTTCAATCTGTTCAAATAGGTTTTGTTAAATAAGTTCGACGTTTCGAAAAACTTATATTTAGACGTGATCAAATCCCGTTCTAAAAATAACTTACACGAATCAATACGCAATAAAAGTGGTTGCATGTGATAAAAACACTTAATTTAAATGATTACCAAATAAAATCCTAGTAGTGTTCTTCAGTTTGAGTTTTATCTAATTAGCTGGAGTGATTTGACAGTTGTCGCAATAAATATTTAGTTACACAGAAATTGTTTATTAAAGAATTTAAAGTGATAGGTTTAATCGCTGACATTAGATTGACTATTATTGAAAGAAAGTGGTATGGTTAAACCATTAAGCAGTAATATTAATCACATTGCACTCGTAACTGTCAGTTTACCTCAGCTAATTAAAACCATCTCCAGGTACACTGCAGTAAGTACTTGTAGGGTTTGAACGAATCGTAATTACCGAACAAAGAAAAATCTAAAAATATTGTGGTCATTGCATGCGATACATAGCGGCATTTAAACGTTTGATTAAATTTATTGCACCTTAGTAGTCTGCAATGGCTTGAAAATCGCATACGATTTGTAGCACCTGCCACCATCGACAGTTCTTTAAATAATATTAATATTGGCACAATTTCAAATGGGTGCGTTTTATCATTTTTTTATAAAGCATTATATTAAACGCTTCCGAACGTGCTGTCACTGCTGTCAGAAAGCATGAGCGGGACAACAATAAAATGCACTGTTTATATAATAAAGGGTGTTTTTATTCACATACACGTCCACCCAAAGATGTACGTACACGCACGGTTAAATTATGTACGTTAAAAAGTGATAGATCATTTTATTATTTAAGATTCGTAAAATACAAAGAAATTTTTGGAGCAAGATTTTCTTCAGTGTCAAAACATCTAGTGACCAATAAAATTATGATGTCAGAAAAGTCAATCCAAAATATGCCCTATCCTGTACGTCCCAAACAGCATACCTGAGTCGCAAGCGCAAGCTGCGTGCCAATATTTTTTGTTACGCATGTAAGATTAAGTACACTTCGGTGGAAATATGCCGTTGTGTGGATGTCTTCATTAGCGATTATTTATTCCGGCGAGCGCTGTCATCGTCGTATTGTATATAAACGTGGATCGCGCTCATGTGACGGAATCAACGACCGTTTAGTGAGAGTTCCACGATTTATCACGCCACTAAAATTCAACATTACTGAGCAAAATCCAACGAGCAAGTAGCCAATCGGATTAAGCTTTTCTAATATTAGATTAATAAAATGCGTTACATACTTTGCCAAATAACATGTCGATTGAGGATTCGGTAGCTCGGAGATAATGGTCGAGAAACCCACATTCCTTGGATATCATAAATAAACTATTAAATTACTAAAAAATCCATCGCTGTAAAAAGTATAGGACCAAAAATAGCCAAGTCGTTAAAACAATATTTGAGGCTAGCAAGCGATCGTGTACTTTATTAATGGTAGAGTCACATAAATCACTCATCTTAGGCCCTACTTGGATAGTTTGTAAATCATTCCAACTATAGCTGCGACCATGTTCGCGATATCTCACATTATAGCTTATACGATCCACATTCACTATGGAATTTGTTACGTGGTGGCCATCAATCGTTAGATCAGTGTGATCGGACAGCTTAAGCCCCACAAATATTAAACTACTACTTCAATAAATTATCGGCGCAACGTAGAAGGCCTTACCCTTTTTTTTTTTTTTTTTTTTTTTTTTTTTTTTTTTTTTTTGCGGGGTGGAAAATCCTGCATGGATGTCCTCCGCCTCGGGGGAGGCGGAGGGGTCTGTCAGACTCCTACTGACTAAAAACCACCCCGGTGTTCCATCTCACACCTGCGCCAGGGGTCGCGGGAACATACGATACTTCCGCAACCCCCGGCTGGTGCTGGCCCCTAATTGCGGGCCTCCTCGCATTAGGGGGGGGAGTGAGGTGTTAAACTCCCCCCGCAACGTCTAAGAGGGGCGCGCGTGGAACACGTCGCGCCGCCACCTCGGGTCCAGATGTGTAGTGGGCGACGGACACCCCCGAGTCCGTCGCCCCTGGGCCCATTTAGGGGGGCCGGAAGAGGGCGTTGTCCGCCCTCCGCCGACGCCCGGTGCGTCTGCTGCGGGCCGGGTGAGAGGATGTAATCTCCCTCTCCCGTTCCGCAGCTTCCTTCCGCGAGATGACTGTCTCGCAGAAGGAAACCACCGCGTCCCAGGACTCTTCGCCGCCAACCATCGAGTTTACGACGGCCGGCAGCGACAGGTCACTGCCTACTCCAGAAATGAGGGCACGGCGCTGCTCCTCCCAAGCGGCACACTCTGCCAGCGTATGCAGCGCCGTGTCCTCCCGACAGTCGACGCAGTGGTGACACCGGGCGTCCGGCTCCCTGTTTATGCGACACAGGTACTTCCCGAAGCAGCCATGCCCCGAGAGTACCTGCGTCACCCGAAACGACAGGGAGCCGTGCCTCCTCCCGAGCCAACGCTCGAGTACCGGCCGGACCGCCTCGATAGTGACGAGGCCGGCGGTTGGGCGCGAGAGCCTGTCCCGCCATTCCGCCACCAGGGCCTCGCGAAGCTGCGACCGACGCAACTCCATATGTCGCTGCATCGGCCGCTCGCCTTGCGCCAGCATCTCCTCGCGCCACCGGTACAGTGACGCGAGTACTTTCGCCTCGAGGTCCCAGGGCGGGGATCCGGCCAGAAGGCCTTACCCTAAATTATATTCGTCGATAGCATATTGTAAGTATCAAATAAATAGAGAGCGATAATTGTGTTTCAGTAGCTACCTAAAACAGGACAACGATTAGCCGATGGTCTTTAATTGTTACTCCCTTATGAAAAGGGCTTAATAATAGTATGGTCTTAGTGAAGCAACTTCTGTTGGTGTTTGTATTGCTTCATGGAAAGACAAAAAATATTTACAGAGACAGTGTACACGAAAGTATAGTGATACAGTGGTCAGGTATACATACTTGCGAACAATGGACCCATTGTCACGTCCGCGGAAATCTGCCCGGATAGACTAGAGTTTATTGCTCTTTCCAAGCGATTTAGAGAAAATTGCGCACACGCCGCCAACGACCGTTGTCGGTTAAACGTTCGTTATGGTGACATAATGACTTAATAGGCTCTCGGGTGACTAGCTATTGCCCAATCAATGCTGGTAAATCAATACGTGCCTGTCTACTTATTTGTTACGTAGGTATACAATTTTACGTAATTACTAATCGCAGGAATATTCACCATTTTGTGCAATGCAATTACAATATTTTTAAATAATTATGCCATTCGATTTCTGTCTAACGTAATAGCACAGTATAAAAATCATACAGTAGGACGACGCCTTTGATCTCGTGTAAAATGCCGACATCGTCTAGACAGTAACGCAGCGGCCAGGGTTGTCACAAATAAACAATATTTATGAAATTATTTATTTATTGCTGATCAACATCGATATCAGTATTATAAGTAAAACAATATTACATATTAATATAATAATGAAAACAATTTTTATTTTTACAGTGTGGTTTTAAATACAGTTGCGCCTTTACAATCGCGCTTAACTTAGGGGATAAAAATTGATCACAAGCTCTCAAATATTGTTCCTCGGTAATATCTTTCTGTTTTTCAGTAATAGTTTTCAACCTATTACTTGTTTTGAATAATTGTTTTCTGAGTCTCTTTTTTCGGGGAGTATGATCAGTCAATCGTGCTGGTGTCTGAGAACTATAATCCATAGCTATGTATTTTTTAGGGCTGGTCTGTTGGGAAATTTGTGATGAAGGACCCGCTAATTCATGGTCTCTTTGAGCTATTTTTCGTTTTAAATACCTAGGTTTATTGTGTAGATCCAATTTTACGTCACTTAAAATTTTGACTTTATGATCGGTCTGTGTATGGATGGAATCTTTATTTGGTAAAAGGAACGTTGGTATAGCTGTTTTCTTCAAGGATTTCTTCCCGTACATACCATTTTCAAAATGCAAACTGCAAATATATATATATTTTTTTAACTTTTAAAAGATCTTCGCAAGTAAATCCAGTCTTCTACAAGCTTCCACCCATAATTTACATCTGAAATGTTAAAATACAAAAAAAAATTATAAATGTATTCTAACTGAAAGGGTATAATATACATACATACGAAAGAATTTTCTACAGACCACCAAACTGATCAACTTTTACTATATATGTAACAAGCACCCCAATTATACTCAAAATTGACACCCATATCAAATTATAAAAAAAATACATCCGCCATCTTGGATTTCAAGAAAGATGGCTTTTTCGTAACAAACACCCTAATTATATTCAAAATTGACACCCATATCAAATTATAAAAAAATGACGTCCGCCATCTTGGATTTCAAAAAGGATGGCTTTTTCGTAACAAACACCCCAATTATACTAAAAATTGACACCCATATCGAATTATAAAAAATTACGTCCGCCATCTTGGATTTCAAAAAGGATGGCTTTTTCGTAACAAGCACTCCAACTAAACTCAAAATTGAGATCCATATTTTATAGTAAAAAATTACGTCCACCATCTCGAAATTCACCCTTAGTAAATAATAAAAAAAGTCCACCATCTTGACACGGAACGTACAAACAAACACACATACATAATATTAGTAGGATTTCCAAACAGATGCCCTGTGCGATAACCTATTAAAAATTTTATTTTTACCGTGCGCCGGTCCGCCATTTTATTAGCGTTGTCAACGTGACACGACATTACAAATAAAATTATTTATGCACTCTACAATAACAAAACAGATTTATTTACCTTTCTTCTGTGCGTGGAAGCTGATGAAACCGCAGATCTTTATTTATATGAGATGAAGACTTGCAATCACGCACAGCACACGTTGTATGCACCATTTTAAATAAACAAATAAAAAACAAACACGCGTTAGCCCTGAATGATATATCCCGAACTACTAACATTCGTTTTGTTCGCAGTTCGGGATCTGCTTACCCGCGTCTCGCCACTCACACCCCGCACGATTGCCCTGTCTAGACGTCTTCGTTGGACGACTGTATGATTTTTAGACTGTGGTAATAGCATAACAGTACTGCAAATACGAATTGCTTATCCCACAAATGCACATGAGTTAGGTCGTCGAAGAAACTATCAAAGTGCACAAGTGACACGTATCTGGTTGTGGCGAAGGAGCCGTTAGTCGTGTTTAGGTGAGGACGGGAGCGCGGACCAGCCGGTGCGGGATCGATTAGTGAACCGGTCCTTGCAGTACGTTGACTCCCGAGGGCCACTGTCTGTGCTCGCGGACGCGAATTATGCACCTCTCGCTTTGCGGAACTCCCCGCTCCCTCTTCATAAACTATGTAGGTAACTCTATCATAAAACACAATCATGTTACACTGTAAGCGCTCTAAACACATACCTTGATGATGCAAAGCAAGTGTCGATATGATATTGAGAAATCTTTGTAGTTTGAGGCATCGTAACTCGTTAACCCCAGTAGGTGTGATTTTTTAGTTTGAACTGTATAGAACAAAAATATTTCACGTTATGGTGTCCAATGCATCCACAGAGCTTTATAAAAGATTAAGGTGGAATATTGGCTAGTTTTTATTTCGTGGTCACAAAACAAAAAACTTACGCAGTAGGTAATAGATTTACTATTATATTTAATGTCATAATTTTTCGTTCCTGCGCGTGAGAAAATTTGCCAAATAGCTGCTCACAGGGCAAGGAGAAGGATCGTTACCGCATGTAATCAGATTCGCCATGTTTTAAACGTTATTATAGCAACAGTCTTATTCAAATCTTGACTTAATTAAACTTGCAAACGGGTGTCTCAACGCGGTTTCTAGTTTGTTTGCCGATTTAATATTAATTGATGTCGAATTTTAATCCCTTACATAATTTAAATATTATAATAACCGGCTCATCTCTTAATTTACTTAATCACGAGTCTTAAATTCATTCCATACTTATATTTTCTGCTATAACGGGCCTAACAATTGAAAGGGATAGGATATTTAACCATCAAAATTTATTTAATAGTGTCAACGTTACTTAAAAATCCTACCCATTTCCTATATGAGAGGTAGATGTCAGTTTGGTCAGCCATTTTATATCTATTGGTTATTCTTTCTACACCACAGTTCTGACACATAAGTTTGGCAAAATTGTGGCGCCTATCACACAGAAGCCATAACCCAATTTTTATTTTATTTATTTGACATAGCTGCCAATGTTGCCGCTGCTGTTTGGCTATGAAGCTGAATAGCGTGTAACACATCAACATGCAAAACTTTCCATTCAAGAACAACGACCAACTCCCTTTAGGAAATCAATTCTGAATAATATTTTAATGCGCACTATGCACCTGTACACAATTTTATGCTTTTAGACCCATAGGTTTTGGCTTCAGTCAGTCGAAGTCAGAAATTTCGCACCTTTGTAAGTTTAATGTACGTGACAATAAGTTTAGCGATTATTAGAACGTCAATAGTATACTTTTTAAACCATAATCCTTATCAATACAAGTTCCTATTTATTTTACTGTGCTAGTACATATATAATATTATACAAAATGATTAACAGTGTAATTGTTGATCGTCATATCTGTATAACAACTGCAATTTTAATTTTCTTACAGATTTTATACTGCGTAGATTGATAGTTAGATTACCAGCTTAAATATTACCATAATTTATGTTTACACTAGCCCCGCGGTTTTACCCGCGTTAAACTTTATAAATTATAGCCTACATATTATGTGTAATTCTGATGTATAAGCTATATTATTGTAAAGTTTATTTAAATCCATTCGGTAGTTTTTACGTGAAACAGTAACAAACATCCATCCATCCATACTTACAAGCTTTCGCGTTTATAATATTAGTAGGATTTCTTTTTCAACTATTTGTGGTGTCATTTTAATTCAAAATTTTATGTATGGGTTTAAATTCATAATTTCTTTTTGTTTCTCTTTTAATTACTATATCAACAGAGTTATCCATATACGTAGTTACGGCTGGGTAGTTTCACTCCGTGGATGACAGGTTTTGCTGGTATCACGTTGTTTTTTAACTGCACATATCCGCTGGTGTGTACATAATTGCTGGCAGGTGTTCTCTAAACTCTGTCGTTGAGTAAATGCAGGAAAAGTCGACACTTTTTTCCGGCCGTATATGCCTGTTTGCGTAGCTAGGAAGTCCCAGATTACAGATACAATTAAAATTAAACCAAATATTTATATATTTTGTTTAATTTTAAGCTTAAAGAGAAATAATATAACAATGAATCGTTCACATTATTGTGATATGATTTGGTTAAGTATAGTTTATGTTGATAAGTGGTGATGTAAACAAGAAACGGTACGCTGACGATTAAACGTATGATAAAGCTGTCTGGTATCGTCCTGGAAGTGTAAGGGCCGGTGGGAAAGGCGCGCGGGGAGCGACTCGGGCGTCGAACCCGCGTGGGTCGAGGGTCAGCGGCGCGACTCGCGTTCATTAGTGCATCGATGCGCCGGCGCACTTGTATACTTGTTGTATGCACTCCTTACAACTTGGCTTGTCACAACTGTCTTTGTTCTCGGAATCCATCTGTGACATCACGAGATGTTACTATAATATTTAAACATCACAATAGTCTAAGACAATGAGTGAATAGTCAATTATTTACATTAAGGTCGTCCAGCTGATTTGTACGTAAGTCCCGTCACGGAAGCTGTATAATTTGGCCTACGTTCCAAATCTACACATTTAATAAAACCTGCAATTCTTGGAATCTTTTCGTAACCACTGCCTTTTAAATTGTTTATTTTTAATGTGCACTTACAAACCTGGCCTGGTTAATTCGTCATTTCTTTGTCGAGAACACACCTATTGTTGAATTAAAGGTTTTGCGAGGACATTGCGCCACTCAGGGCCAACTTGAAGTTTATTGTGAGTTTATGGTTTCCGTAGAATTTCTGCTTTTATTTATTCAAGTCTTTGTCACTATATAAACAATCGGCCCACAAAGTACTCGCCGTCTTGATTAATGGGCACTCGTTCGCCTACACTATTTAGTTGTTTTTTTTTTTTTTTAATTTTACTTTTCATTCCAACTTAGAAATCAGAGAATATGTCATCTTAACAAAGTATATACGTAATCATCGAAAGTTAGAGCATTTGTCACTGAGGTCTTGTGCCTTTGCTAATTGTTTGTGAAGAATACCATTTATCTAATAGGTATTGCTAGACACATGTAATGAATTGTATGAGTCAATCTAGAAAGTAAACCAGTAAGCAATTGTTCCGAGTGGATGCGCGTTGTACCGAGTGCGTGGGCTGGGCACAGGCAGCGGCGCGAATTAAAGCAGCTCTCTATTCATTACTCATCGTTATTGCTATCGCCATTTTGGTAAGACGAAAGCGAGTGTAGGCTTTGCCTCTGGTTCTACGAACCAGACTTAATTAGTGGTATTTTTACGATAAAGGGGTTGTTTTTTATTATGTACGCGTTTATGTTTTCACGCTACGCCATGCCACGGTCACCACTCGCTACCCATGAGTGATCTTTTCATAAATAGATTCACGCTTGATGAAGGTTTACTTGACCGTGTTGAACCCCCCTTTTAATAGTCATACATCAGGTATTTAAATAGTTCCATAGGGCGCAATAAAAACAGAAATTATGTTTTTATATTCCTCTACTGTGATAGAAAGAACCTAGAGATACCTTTTCCGGTCTATGCATTTGTTGTAGTACTAGCATAATATGATATCATAAGAATAAGTAAAACTACTTTACAAATAAACTTAGGTAAGTATTCCAGTTTTTAATGGAATACGATTAAAACTAAAACCACCCCGATAAGCTAGCCCCACTCACAGTCGGCAAGTATTTCATTGATTTATTTGAATTTACGAACTTACAGCCACGTCTACGAAAACCGCCTTTGTTGCCTTCAGACTAAAGGCCCTTAAGGTCAATGTGTATCCACTAACCTAGCTTCGACTAAATAATTTCTTCTGTAACATCACACGGCAACTGTTGACTTTTACTATTATATGCAAAAAGTATAATAATGTGAGTATGCATTGTGGAAGATGAGTCTGTAGAAAGTACTCGACGCGTGCAAGAACGGTAATTGCGAACGTATTGTTGTACCTCTACTGTTTATAATTGTTAGCACTAGCTGCCAATGTGATGAAAATACCAGCCTATTGTGTTCCGTCTAGTTGGTCAAGATTTCCAACTCTTTAAAGATTGTTAATTTTTGTAATATCTTTCAATTATTTTGTTGTTATCTAATAATACTATAGGGTAGCTTTGATAAATACGTGATGCCAATTTCTTTCATCTGTTGGATATGATCATTTGTATATTTAAGTTGGTGGAGGTAGTGTAGGTCTTGATGATGACAACACTGAACTGCCTCGTTCATCGAGCGCTATCTTGTTAATGTTAATGAGGTCCTGAGTTCATATCCCGAGACGGGCTTAAACATTTTAATTAACGAAATGTGCAATTTATCTGGCTAGTAAAACAGTCTGGATGTTAAACTTAGTTAGATGCCCCTGCCTTGGAAAGCAGGCCAGGTGACTGGTTCTGCGTCTTAGATGTCCTCAGCCGTGTCGGATAGTCGTCCCATTAGAATAGGACAGTGAGGATAGACGGTGAAATTGTACTCTTGCACTATTTTATGTCGTACATAATGTCCGTTGAGATTTTATTAGCCGAAGCGAGGAGCACTATCTTTATCATATACTGAAGATAAATGGCCAGTATATCCGGGACAAGGGGTCTGACTTTAATGAATGTGAATAAGGTTACAACTAATTCACGTGACTGATCTTGTGGCGCAGCGGTTAAGACAGTCGCCTCGCCACTTCGGGTCCCGGATTCGATTCTATTTCTCTTAAAGAAGTCTACCAACAAGCAGGTTAACGTGCTCTTCGAGGCAGATGGTAGTTACTGCCTTAACTAACCATCCGAATGGTATCAGCGATGGACCAAGAAGTGGTCAGCTGCTAAAACATTATTAGTTTTTAGTAACCCAGTAAATTCAACATGCTCTTCAATTATGCGAGTTCTTTTAGAATTCCAACGTATAATGATGGCATATACGCTTAGCATTTTTATTAATTTATATAGGGAAGTGAGTTTCGGCCACGGGAAATTCAAATTAGTTTCATTGAAAAAAGTTTGGAAACGTCGGTTACCACTTCCTAAATGATTTAACTAGGTTATTTCTCGGGTCAAAGACAGGTCTCGCTCGCCTTCGATGTTGATCATAAAATTACTGGTTGAAGTTGATTTCCTTATATTTTTGATAATTGCATGAAAGTGGAGGGAACTGCACTCGGCGTTTTATGTTAATGTCTCTGTAGTTGTTAATTATAATTATTTATAAAAGATAAACATTTAAGTGCTTACGTAACATGGTTATGTGTATAACGTATACAATTTTGCATTTTTGTCCCGTTTAGACAATAATCTGAAGTCGAAATAATATTGTATTACATATACGTTACTTATTAAAGTAGGCATCCAAAAGAGCCTTTCTCTCTTGAAATTACTAAGCGTGACATCTTTTCACTTTCGCCATTACTGTGTCAATCTGATTCTGAAACAAAATTAGTAATTAGGTAACTCTAATTAGCTTAATTTTAATTAGCTGTAGAGTTGCAGCATTCCGAAAGCGTTGAACTTTTCTAATGCACAAAACTAGTATATATCTGTGCCCTGTCGGGTGTGGAGATTGCTCTCGGTCCGGCAGCGGTGGGCGTTCAGTGAAAGCAGAGTGAACTTGTTATATTTTGTTAATTAAAAACATTACTTAATAAACTCTCCATTTCGTAGAAGTTATAAAACTTAACGACCTACTGTCGCAATAGCTTAAAGTCCCATGCAAACTACGATTTGTTTTCACGATCCGTCGGTTCAGACTAATCGTAACAACAAATCTCTAGTGCAGGTGTCGTCAAATGGCGAACGGTGGGCCGAATCTAGACAGCTGACATAAGTAAATAGAAACTGGTAACACTGAGTATGTAATTAAAAAAAATTTGTCGCTTCGTCTTTTTTGGTATCAATTCGACAACGGACAAGCGAAACCTAGATAGACAAAAAAAATCTTTTTCACGTTCATATAAAAAATAATATATCTACTTTGGTATCTTCATTTGTAAATTCAAAAAACACTGTAACATACTACAAATCCTTATAAAAAACCCAATTCGAAGTATTGATTAAATCGTCAATGTTGGCGTGCGGTTTTTGGTATATTTTTAACTTAAGTTTACAGTTCGCCTAGAAGGTTAGTAACCCGTGCCTGGAGACATCCTTTTTGTAGCCTCGGGTTAGGGCTGTTACTGACGGATAGATACATAACAGGATCGGTTTCTTATGTGGTCGTGCGCAACTGTCAATCTATGTTATTACGCGGCGTTGATATATGATCGAGGATCGGCAAAGGCGAGCGTTCTAAGGAAATCAATTATAAAAAAAATCGGCCAAGTACAAGTCGGACTCGCCCATGAAGGGTTCTGTAGCAGCAAGTATTTCAGTTGATTAAATGAAAGCGAATTGCGGTTTACGATTTATGACGTATTAAAAAAAACTACTTGCTAGATCTCGTTCAAACCAATTTTCGTCGGTAGCTCGCATGGTAATGTACATCATATATTTTTTTAGTTTTTCATTCTCTTATTTTAGAAGTTGCAGGGGGGGGGGGACACATTAGTGTCGTCGTGTCGACGGGGGACACTCATTTTACCGCTTTGGAAGTGTCTCTCGCGCAAACTATTCAGTTTAGAAAAAAATGATATTAGAAACCTCAATATCATTTTTGAAGACCTATCCATAGACATCCCGTACATGTATATGGGTACGATGAAAAAAAAAAAAATTGAGTTTAAGTTCTATGTATGGGGACCCCCAAAATTATTGTTCTTTTTCTATTTTTGTGTAAAAATCTTAATGCGGTTTACCGAATACATCTACTTACCAAGTTTCAACAGTACAGCTCGTATAGTTTCAGAAAAAAGTGGCTGTGACATACGGACGGACAGACAGACAGACAATACGAATCTATAAGGGTTCCGTTTTTTGCCATTTGGTTACGGAACCCTAAAAAAACGTCTTCATTATATTGCAAAATAGGAAGCAAGTGACAATGCAGCTGAGTCTAGGAAATACGAACTAATTTTAATATCATTGCATTTCTTTCTAACAATGTCCTTATGAAAAGGTTGTGTCAATTTAGTTTTTACGAGTTTTCCTTCAACGTGAAGAAAGTAAGCGACATGTAGAACCTGTTGATCAATTATCTACACTCGTATTAGTGCGCAGTTTTAGTAGATTGATAGTTCTATGTATGTCCTGTTCTTTTCATACGAGATGTATGAGAAAGAGATGTATTACAATTTAAATTAGTTAAGTGGTGCAAAAGACAAAATCGACAGCAATATAAGCATAATATATTGAAGACCTGTCCGAAGTTAAGGCGAGTTGATAGTTACACATAATACGGTTATCAGTAAACCATTAAGTACGCAATCATTATTACGTTCATTATGGTTTTATCAACAGATAGAATTTAAAGTTAATTAATTACCAATGGAAGATTTTTATTATTAACGGTTCGGTTAATTCAATTTTGAAATTTGTTACACGTCGAAGAGAGTCCGATAAACCATCTCTATTGTATTCATATGAGCTCTAATCGAATGTACGAAATAAAATATGCGTGTGTTTGTTCAATGGTAGGCAGATGTAATGCTTCTAATCTAAAAATGAACAACGCATCGGAAATGACCCAATTTAAACATTTGCCGCTGTCAATCGTTGTTAATTAGTCATAACCGACGCTGTGAAGGACGGTAACCCTTATCACTCACATCTTGTTGACATTCGTGTTTAATCTGACCAGCCCACCTCTACTTGGTGATCCTTAGTGCCGCCGTCCTTTTTATAATGTCACATAATTCATAAATGCTCCATTAAAAATTCTTCAATAAAATTTATAAGCTAATATGCCGCTTTCATTTTTAGATTACAAGGATTATGCCTGTATCCGTTATGTGTATGCTTCATGGAACTTGTACATAATGTTTTATTGTCTGGCGGGGGTGCGTGGGCCGCGCTTGCGACTGGTTTCACAATAAATAGGTCATTTCATATACAATTAATTAATTTATCGCAATGTACTCGATTTAATATCTAACTAGGCAGTACATACATATGTATATATATGCATACTAAGACCTAACACATTGTGTTTGGTATGATGGTGTGGAAAAGACTGGCGTAATGAGTTCACGAGACGTAGGTATTTTAATGTCATACGATATGAAAAGATGTGGGCTATTAGAGCAAGTGCAAACCTAGAACGACCGCCAGCGGCGAGGGGTAACGCATGTCATACGTTAAGCTGAGTACTTCACGTACAGATCTTCAAACAATTCAAAGCATAGAGGTTTCAAATAATACATTCAATTCAAAAAATATGAAAAGTATTTACAGTTTTTGTTTAAAAACTGAAACACAATTACAATTAGCTATTATAATTTAGATAGAGGTTTATAGTGTTTTCTTAACCTCAAAATCAACCACACATTTAGCTGCGACTCTTTGTATCAAAATATACCAACACGAAAAGATTAAGAGTTAAAGCAGAATTTCCTGTGATCAGTCCACGTCGTTGTGAGAGATTTGCTACCTTGACATTGACCAAAGCATGCCGACAAAGCATTTGCGTGTGCAAAATTATACATAGGAAAAAGGTGACGTTTGTCTTCCAAGGTATTCAATCTACGGCGCGCACATATTTTGCATGATACATAGAGATGATAATGCATTTTTATTAATAATTAATTCAATATGTTACTGCTGCGTTTCGTTCTATAAGTTAGTTATGTTAGCTTACTATAAACAGATAAGGCCGTGACGGGGCAACATCGATTATGCAAATTGAATCATTTACCTCCTTTTACGTAGGAAATAAAAATACTAAACTTAAGCATGCTGTCGATGCACACATCACGGAGCCGTTGCGGATTACGCTCAGGTGCGGGTCACGATTACGGAAGTACTAACATATTTGAATCATTTCCGTCAGGGACGAGCTGAATGTCGGCATATGTACGTACTTATTAAGTACCAGATAAGATTCTTCGGTTTACAAGAGAATATAATGACAGGGGACCTTGTCGTGCATCGATATCAGTTATCCTAAAGGGAAGACAAGTAAGTAAACAAGGTTTCCGTTTAAGGATTGGTAATGCATCGCCCGCCCACGAATTGTTCAGATATCGACGGAGGCGTTGGACTTAAACATTGCAAACGATCATTCGGTGATTCGTTTATACGCGGAAGTATTTAACTTCGAGTCGTTCCACATGAAATCGTTACTCTAAATTAACATACCTATGTGGGAATAATATTATTATAATACGCGCCTATTCTGATAATTATCTGCCGCTATTCAGTTTTTTAAAATCTTAGGTAAATGAATAAAAAAATGCAGTGTTATTAGGATTTAGAAACGCTTATTTCGTTAATTATTTAGTCAAGAGGAAACGCTTGATTCAAATCCTACTAATCTAAAATATCACACTATCTATTGCTGTTAATCTTCATTCAATTTAATATTTGACACAATTTCATTTCTTCATTCAGTCATAGTTAATATTACGTTTTTTTATACGTACCATTGGCATTACGTATGTACTAAAAATATGATTAATATAAAATAATTTTTATATTTTTCCGATATTTTTGAAGTCGTATTCTTAAACACCGCGTTGAATTATTGATTATATCATACTACTCACATTGTCATTCATTTTGAAATTAATAAGTAAATTCGTTTCGTCACATATAAAATTAAAGTTAATTTGACTAGAACAAAAAAAGCACTGCACGTGTGGCGCAGCGGCTAAGACAGTTGCTTCGCGGGTTCGAGCTCCGCGCCGGACAATTATTTGTGTGACCTATAAATAGTTGTTATGAGTCTGGATGTAATTTGTGTCCGTCTATTATATGTTTGTAAAGTACCCCGCAACACATGCATCAGATACACTAATACGAGCGTTGTCTTAAAAAAAAGCGATCACTCTTATTAAGTGGAACATTATTACTTAGTGGAGAACACTAAATCACACTTTTAGCGAGACTAAGCCATCGAACCCGTGTGTGTAGTAGGTACTAGGTACTTTATTAGGTAGTTTATTAGTATTCCCTGTTAGTTAAATACATCATCATCCCTTACCAGAAAAAGCAACCTTAAATTATATTTTTTGTCTCGTGCTAATCATCCTGTTAAAGTATAAAAATTAATGATACATTAACGCACAAGATCATTTTATCTGTTACGTAGCTAAAGCAAACGGACTAATCTTTTTCGGCGAAAGTTTTAGCCTATTTGCTTTGTCTGTCATTGAACGACGAAAACTTTTCACTTTCTGTCAATTAGCGAACAAAAACGAGGCTGATGTCCTGAGACGACAAACCCTATTAATTATTCCCATTTCACCATCATACCGGCGGCTCTGTATATGGTCGGCTCTAATATATCAGAATGCGGGCGTGGGTGATATTATTTCTTCAGTGGGGCGCGCGGAGCTTAATGTTTTGTTTACGCAATCAGATATTCGCATCTTGCGTAAAATGTGATCACTTTTGTTTTCAAACGTCTTCTGAGTTTTGCAGAGCGACTCGGCGGCCTTGATTGTTATCCACCCATGCCACCGGCACTGCACATTGTCTGTACTCGTTTGTCACGTGACTTGACATGATTTCCCTTTTATCAGAAGACATATTAATAAGTGAAAGTTAACTTTAAAGTCAGCCACGTTTTGAAGATTTATTGCTAATATTTTAGAGCGGTTGACGTGCTGGATGTAACATCAATAGTTTCACAATTTTATCAATAATAACAGAATTTAATAATAGTAATAATATCTTAGTCAAATTTCGGCTACGGCGGTCAGTCTCAATGGATACTAGGCATCTGAGCGGGACATATTATAGTGCACAAGTATCACGCAAAAACAGGTGCACATCTATTACCACACTCTCATGGCCCGATAGGCCGGCTAGCCGACACGCCCGTAAAAAGGTTAGGACCGATAGTTTAAAGTGCACCGAGGCAAGGAGATATATTACCGGCAACTACTAGACTCCGGGTTGATAGGTACTTATATTTTTTCGAACAGAAATCTCTTAAATAATTTATATTTCCCCTGACCCTTAATTATGACCCCATTATCTGTGGTTAATCACGTTACCGATAGACCAACGAGGCAGAATCGCAATTGCCCAGTGTAGTTCAATTATATTTATGTTAATACAATTGCGACATAATTGAATAGTTTCTTGGATGTTATGTGTATTCACACGATCCAAGTGTTAATCATGACCAAGTTTAATTGAGCTGAGTGTAAATGAAGCTTTTAGGCGACTCATGTTGTTCGTTCCTGATCGTACTCGTCCAGAATAGCTTAACCGATCTTCTTCAAATTTGACACAGTGGTAGTGAACATACTCGTGAGTGCATATATCTGAATCGTAATATATCGGACACGACATAGAGGAAAAATCACCGAAAAATACAAAAGTCCGATTTAAATCAATGCGCTTAGCTCAAGCTCAATATACAAGCAGCAGAATGTCTTGCAATCCTAGTTATATATACCACGAAATTGTATTCCGGGCGTACCATTCGTTGTAGGGTAGTAATCACCGAGGGAATTATTTAATATTTATTTAGGTGGTAGACTTTTAAATGTCAGCATAAAAGACAAACATACCAACGTCAGTTGACATTGACACATACACGTGGATATTTTATTATAACCACACTTTTTAAATCAAGTTTTTTTCTCAGTCTTTAAATATTCAAAGTTCTATAAGACGCTGGCAACACTTGTGAAATACTTCTTTTTGTAGAAATTCTTATACATATTATGCAAACTTTCGTAGTTTCACTACAATACCAAAATACAGTGAGCCTTCATTTTTTTTCGTTAAATAAAAATACACTTTATGAAGATCATAATAATTATTTTCAAAAAATTTGCTTTCTTATTTTGAGCACTAGAACGAGTTTTGTTTGCTATTCGGATTAAAGTTTTTCGGCCTTCGTCATTTCAAGCCGCTGACTTTCGATTCAGCGTTCATTCGAGCTGACGTTTTTCGACTCCACGTTTTACTATATAGTCAACGGCGTAGAAACTCGACTGCTTCTGTTTCCTAAAGTTTTGGTAAAAAAAGATCGGATTTTTTGTCATATTCGTACTTTTTCTCATTGCAATATTTGATGGTAATCATATTGCTTCGACCTACATTGTTGGCAAAAAAGAGTGGCAATAAATACTTATTACAAATTTTTGGCGTCCCAGAATGAGACCCGTTCCAAGGCTTGAGCCCGTACCTTGTGGATCCCGTCACACACGTTATCGAATATTGATGACTACGTAGAATAGGAAAAAAAAATGTTTGGCCCGGTTTAGATATTACGTTTGTTGACTGTACTAATCATATTCAATACGGAAGACATTTTACGGAAACCAGTTTAATCGGCATTCAATATAATTCGCTGAGCATATTAATCAAAAACAGAGATGCTCGCTTTCATATAAAGTACCTCAACATTTTTTTACGCAAATTGCATTTTACGTACGTGATTTCTCCATCTTCAGATAACACTTATTATTATTCATCATTACAGCTTAAATAATTCCACTGCTGGACAAGCCTCCCTCAAGAATCATCTTGAGGGGATATGCCATAATCGCCACGCTTGGCAGGCGGGTTGGCGATCGCAGTATGATGGTCGTAGTACTCAGAAGGAAGCTGCTTCCCGTCCTCTGGTAGATATTCCCTCGGGTCGACTTCTACGCCCCCCACGGGATGAGATGGGGTGATGATATTCTGATTCTGATATTTGTCGCCGTCACCACACAGCATTATTATTATTAGATATAATGTTTTATATTTACCCGATTTCTACGAAACCAGATGAAGTTATGGTGTTGGCCTATGTACGAGTATGTATGTGAGTATGTTTATCGGCTCATCAAAAATAGTTTTTTGACTGAAATGAAATAATGAAATTTATTCAGCACTTGGGTATTAACATACACTTGTACTTGTCAAGTTCACAATGGAGTACATAAACGTAGTCGAATATAGTATAAAAATTACAAAATATAAATATTAGTCTAAAAAAATTTATCTATTATTTTGAAATTTTGTTGTACAATATTAAAATTAAAGAATTGAAGGCAATGAGCATTTGGCTAGCGCAGAAGGCTCTTAACCAGTACCTTAAATTAAACGATTAATACCCGAGGCCACCCTTTTAGGGTTCGGGCCACAGCTCAGGGGGCCGCTGAAGCAAAAGGACAGAATTCTAAGAGAGGGTGTGATCAGTTGCACGGATCACCAATGACGTGTTAAGGGGCCAGAGCGATCCTCGCCGCTGAGGAGCCTACCCTAGCTAACCTGCGGCTTTCTCTAGCTACCTAGGTGGACGACCCGGAGAAGAAAGTCACAAAGAAACTCCAGGCTTGCTTTTTTCGTCTTCTTTTGCTTTTTGTTTTCGTTCTTTTTTTTTTTTTTTTTTTTAAATCATTTATTTACATTGTGATGGGCGTTATGTAGGCTAATGCACGCACAGAACCGTTGTCATCTAATGAATCAAAAAAATTGTGAGATAATAAACAATAACATCAAATTTCACTCAAGCAATTAGAATAACCTCTTGCTAGATGAGAAAACGGTGGGTACATCCGCGTACATTTACAAAATTAACAAGTCACACGAAGTCAACCAGAGGCAACGACTGTATGAAAAAATAAAATATTATGAGTACCCCAACAGCAGTTCGACCAGTTACCGCAAGCAGCACCCGTTCACGAGTATGACGTGAGGGCCAGCCATCGTCTCCCTCGCCATATTAGAGGGAAGGAAACGACCCGACCCACAACGCCACCGCAAGCATTAACATACAATGGGAGCATGACGAACTTACAACGGGTAGTTCATATTGAAGTCGTTAACAGCCTTCGGCCGAACAGCGTTTGACATGTTCGAGATAATATACATTTGTTTAATAATAAGAATATGCATCTAAAAATCTATGATATTACACATGACTTAAAATAAACGTAAGTACAGGTATATAGTTTTAAAAGTATTTAAGCGTATTTTACATTTGTGCAATTATGAATACTATCTAATATGGTATGTAGTTAAAATCGCTAAAAAAATCGTTAAAAGTCGCTGGTCGTCCCATCGGATCATGAGAGTGATGGAATAGTGCCCCTGTGTTGCACACTTGTGCACTATAATATGTCCTACGCAATTGGCTAGTCTCCATTGAGACTGGCCGCCGTGGCCGAAATTCGGTCGGGAGGACGTTATTAGTATTAATCAAGAAAGCGTTTGCGGTTCATCAGTCGAGGAGCTGGTATAGAATGTAAATGATGTAGAATGTGACAGGAAAAATAAAACTACCTTTCTGATCAGCATGTTCTTTTTTATTTCGATAAAAGCTGTCTCAAACTGTTTATATGACTAACAAAATTACGTTGAATACGACCTAAGAATGCATGGAATCCTCAGTGATCGAGTCTGATTGGCTTTTTCTTATTATTTACATAATTATCCCATGAAAACATATGCTATAATATAATGCTACCATTCGTACATACAATCATAAAACTAGCCCATGCTCTCTATTTTTTATTACTATATGATTGATAGATCACGTATGGCTTATTGGAAAGTTTTCCCCCTAATCAAAATCGGGTAACCACCCACATGTGGATCATTTCTAGGAGGCAATACAATTACCTTCTCCTTTCTAATCGCACATCACAAGTATGACGACGGCCCCGAATACAAATTATGGGAACAAGCAATTTCTGGTATGAAGGATGGCGAGCGGCGGCGGCAGTAATGTGGCTGGCGACACCTACGCGCCTCTTCGCAGAATCCGTCTGTGCGACGGCGTAACACGACTTTCTGCCCCAATTACACGTACCTAAATGCTGATACCAATAGCACGTGGGTTATAGATACAACTTTCATGACTTTTCGATGACACCCCAATTCTTGGAAATCTTAAGGCATGAGGCGTTATACATTCTTTCGTGTCTGCAATCTTGAATCTCAAAGTATACGCTCCACCAGACCATAAAATCTAAAATTTGATTTAGCTCGTTACGGGAGGATGGTTTACGTCCCATAGACTAACTATCTATCGCTTCTTAATTTTTTTTACTAAAGGTTGTTTGTTTTCTTTTTGTTGTCTGGACGGAAGGTTATACCAAAAACGTGAGTCACAAACGTGTACAGGATCTTTGTTGTGCTTCCGAGAAGCTCAATGGGTACGTCTTTGTGGGAAAGGTGTTTTAATGCAGGTCGACGGACTGATTTCTCCTGTCCCGCTTACTTACCGGACGATATACAAGCTAAAAAATAATTAAATGTCTTGTTCGATTTCGTTCGTGCTGTGTTAGATTCTGTTTTTTTTATTGTGGTATGATTCCCACGATCACACTCCCTAATTGCGGCAAAGTATTTTATTTCAACGTGATATTATGAATGAGGTTTGTATGTTGTGTCCAGTTTTGAAAACAAGTTAAATTTAACTTGGTAAGTTACAGGCTATTATTAGTAATGGCCTATTTATTGAAATTATCCTCGTTAATTAGTATTGGAATATCCTTATTCGCTTTGAATACCCACGATGCATGGAATATTAAGAGCCAATTTGGATTAATTAAACCGCCATCGCAGTTGTCTGTCCGTGCCTTCTCTTTACCTAATGTTTTTGTTGGCATAACTAAAACAGAACTTAATTAATAAAATAACGATAAAGGCACTAATCGACTTACAAATATTTCTGTCGTCTCCTATCCAATGTAAATTACATAAATTTGAATAAAAGAAAACATATCTTGCACTGATCAGTTTCTGAATATTTTATAGGTATAGTTCATGTGGCCTACATGGTTAAAAAACTGTTCAAAAGCCCGATGACCAGTATAATTAAGAGATGACGAATCAATATCGAGTAACGTACTGTTTGTTGTACATCGTTACTGAGCGGTTAGTTGTCTGACCGATTTCGACCCCAATGATTAATGAGGACCGTTATGTTTGACTCAGTTATTATTGCGTTTGTTTTTGAAATACTAAACATCTCAACCTTTTAATGTACAGTAATTGCTGAGAAACGTACATCGTCTCAGGCATCAGACAGGTATTTCCATTTCTTCAGGGTCCATGACATGGACATATTCGATTATCAGTAATTTTAAATTATAAAGGGGTTTTCATGCTTACTTCGATACAGAACTTGTCTTATACAAAGCCATGTCGAATAATGCTGGCACCAGGAAGTCTTTTTATGGTCGGTATTTTGATATATAATTTAGATTGGTGTTTGCGCCGCATTCGAACTCGTGCTTGATCAGGTTTCCGCCAGAGAACCATTTATGGTGTCGGATTAATTTGCCGTGGTCATTGCTAGCTAACATCGTGGCACTTAAACGCTGAACTAATGCACATATTCACGGATTTTTGTTTATGAGTACCGGCTACATAAATGGTTAAGCTCATCGATTTTACACAATGTAAACTGTTTTAACGCGTTTTACATGGACTGTATCTTTGTCAGGTATTTAGTTTTCACACCAAGTTCTGTTGAAACGAAAGTAATACCAGGGGCATCATTCACCCGTTGTTGACTAATCCATATTAAGATCTGGTCATCTTAATGTCACCTTGGAAACCACATTGGCCTGTAAAGGGATGGCACTTCCCTAGTTAATATGTTCTACCTATTCTACTGTAAAAAAACCTCATGTAGAAAGTTCAATGGCTAGAAATCAAGTTAGACCAATTGACACTAATTGGCTATCAACCGGGAGTTTCTTACGTGGCGCACCTACTGAGAAAAGGCTACGTCGTGCGGTTGGTGGTGGCCGATTTTTCTTTCGTTAGTTAGTCTAGCCGGCCTAGTAATGAACCATTTGGGTCATTGGACCTCGCCGTTTGTCGGCTACTCAGCGCCGCCTCCGGTGTCATTATTTTTTGCAACTACTTACATGCCACCAATTGAATAGAGTGACGTATATCACCTACAATCGCAGGTCGACAACTTTTTTGTCGATGTATGTTTGTATGTGCCATTAATTTTGCATAATATTTTTCTTTATTCACACCTAACGGGTTGTATTTGATCGAGGGCTTGTGATCTTTGTTGAGGTTGTGTGCGAGTACCTAACGGTTTCTCGGGATAATATCTAAACGAGACGTACCAAATCTGATATTTTCGTGTAAGTTACATATTTGCCAATAATGTTGATTGAGTTTGTTTGTTAAGTACAGGTTATAAGTTAATAGTATTTATAAAGGCCTTAAAACTATATGGGTAATATTTAAAAAAAAACTAAGTACATATAGGAAACCGATGTGAAAATTATGTGAGGTTAACAGAAAAATGACCATTATTGGGGCAAATTCACATAAAAAACTATATATAATTGCCTCCGTCTCGTCGCCATCAAATATGACTCATCATCCGCTTAAACGTTTTGGATATTTTTTTGTTCTGTATCTATGCATTTTTTGGGACATGGTTTGTATATGTATTATATAAGTTTCAAAAATTCAACTTGTCAATTTGGCAGTTAAATAAAAAAAAGTTCCATGATAATGAAAAAGTTTGGTTTACTGGTACATGCATGATTTTTTTTTAGATATCCTACGGCTAATGAGTTATTGATAGATACTGTGTGTGGGTTGAAATATTTAAAAACTTTTAGACTTACTCTCAACATTTTTAAAATAAACAAATAGTCTTAATGCAATAATAACGTACAGGAATACAAAAATGTGCAATTTATATTGTGAAAAACAAGCAGGTGTCTAATCTAGAAAAATAAAACTACGTTTTTTCATTTTGTCAAATTATTTTACTAATAACGGATTTATCTGCAGTGAATCTATCTATATGACTACATTAAATTTTAAACTACTAACCGATTTATGTAAAAATCCTTATGACAAAAATATCACTACCAATTTTCCAAATTCGTTTTATTAAATAGCTACGAAACAATCCGCGCAAATATGCATGTATATTGAACGAATCTGCCGTCAGCCAATGGTTACGCCATCCGGTGGGACAGTTTGTTTTTTTTAAACTGCCAGTATATTTATTTTACATCGTACTATGGAAGGAACCAAGCTAAACAAGCGAAAGAATAAAAGAAATTACTGAAATTCGGGACACTACATAATTTGTTAATTTTTAACACAAGTTGTATTTGTTTGTTTTTTTAACGACAAATAAGAAGAGGCTTATAAGCAACTACGTATTTAATTATAGCTTTTTATTATATTAATATTATTAGCCTATATTTTTTATATTAAAATATGAAATAAGTATTAGAAAAAGAAATTTATTAATCTTATCTAGTTGACCCAAGTTTGGGTCAACAGTAAAAATACAACGTTTTTGATTATGACCCATAAAATACGTGCAAAATATAAACTATATGTCAAATCTAATATAACAAAGATGTTTCTAATTATAAAATAAAAACATTTAAAATAATATTTTAAATTGAGTGGTAATTATTCCAGATTCTTTTGTTTTAAGCATTCCTTTGAAGTGACTGCTCTTTTTTATCAAGCCAAAGTAGTTCAATCGTGTCTTAAGATCTTTAAACTATAAAAAGAATCACAAATACTTTTTAGTAAAGTAAACTAAGCAGTGAACTAAAAACATGTGAACAACAGTACTAATTTGACTATTGTCGGCCCCTTAAATATCAGGTTTTACATAGTGTCTATTATGGATACTATATTTGTATACTGAACTTGATAATAGATGATTCATCGTGATAAAATTCGAATATATTCATAATTTTCGGAAACCCTCGTGCCACGAATGTGTATATGTGTAATATACATTTTAATTTTGCGATAAGTTGGTGCATCGTTTTGAAATGCAACCATTTACGATTTTTATGGAATAATAATATGACGGTTGTTAATACATAGGTGGTATAACGTGACTAATAACTTAAAACTATTCCAGGCTTCCTATTTACGGGTATAAAGGTCAGGCTATTGGACAGTTCCTTTTTTAACATAAAAGCGCTAAGGGGAATAGAATTAAACGGGCGAATAATCGTTGGCAGTGACACAAATAATCTCTGAAGCATCGCAAGATTTTGCTAAAGGCATTGCTCATTCTTTTTTAAATCATAAACTGACGATATATCTCTTGAGCTCTTTCGTCAGTTTATGATTTAAAATAAAATGGCAAGTAAACTACCTTCATTGAAATGAAACATGTGTAAATATTGATGTCACACACATCCCTTTTATGTGTTTAAAATATTTGGTTTTTATTATCTTTGGTGTCTTGAACGTGATCAATCAACAAGCATGGAAATCGAAAACAGTCTGGATTTCTAAATTTATTATTCAATGCTGAGTAAATTTTCTCGTAACAGTGACCTTTTCGACTAGTATGATAAGTAAGAACGGGCTTCATTATTCCGTGACCATTGACGCATTAATTACTTAAATATATGGAGTACACTCATGGTTAATGTAGTAATTTCGCACGCGATATTTTACAGCCGCCATTAGTGTAAAAAATTGGCCCACATGTAGCGGCGAGTTCAAGATGGCATCTCCTACTTGCATATAGATCCATGTCACAGCATCATGCATTATAATCGACTTCTTTACTTATCGGTACTTTAGTCTTAACAAAAAGTTTGACAAACTTGTTAAAACTTGCTGTGACTAAGTTTGTCACTTAGGAAACGCCAAGAACAACAAGCAAGAACACTCAATTTCATTTACTCTCACAGTGTTCTCCGAATTTATGTGTTCTTAGTAACAAACGTAGGCAGCAATGATTTATGTGGGAGTCTCGACAGGCTATTAATTCAATTTGTTTTCAATATTGTCTCTCTTCAACTTTCACCCATATTCGGCCATTCTGAAATTTACTGCTATTATTAATACTCTTCAAATTGAATTTCATGTTCTTCCGTCGTTATTAGTGGATAAATTTGCATATGGAAGGGAAGACCTTATTCGATTCCGTGTTTATTTATGTACTCTTTTATTGTTTTATGTATGAACCAAATCTTCATATTTATGGTGTTATTGGTCGAAGAAAAAACTGCCGACCGAAGAATACATATTCGCGCAGTAAATGTTTTAAACTCGTACCTATTCCAAGTGCCTGGTATCACTACAGGACCATTGTTATCTGTACAGCAACATTACGAATCATTCGTTTCATCCAATTTGAATAATTGAAGTCGACACTGCGCGCCACAGACACTACAGAAAAACAGTTTTAGTAGCAATCAAAGAACTTATAATTTTTTTTGAAAACCTATCATCGCGGTCATAGGTCCAAACCGTTTATGTCCTAGTTATGTGTTTTTAAAATTTATATAAAATATATTCCTTTGCCTTGGATATAAAAATATTACTTCTCTAAACGATGAGAAAGAAAACAGTATGAGAAATAATGACAGCACCAATGTACTGATTAAGACTTATATGAAAGAAAAAACTAATTTTTAATGAATAACAGCACTGCTCAATGCTCAAAATGCATTAGAGTGCTAACTGCGATATGGCTGGAGCCACTTAAGTGACAACTAGGTTTGGTTCAAATGCGGCTTTTTTCGACTTTTCCGTTTTATTTTGTGTAGCGTACAATAATTCTTAACACTCAATCTAACAATGGGGTCCAAATTATCCTCACTTTTCTAATTCACTCAAATTATAATTTCCTTATAACGCGCACTCAACGTAATTGAGGAGATTCAAAAATTTAGAACAACTGATGAAAATTGGCGTTATTTTTTTTTAACACCGTAGGAAATTCCGGAGAACTGAAATGGAATAGTTATATTCTCTAATTTTAAATAAATAATATGTTTTTTCAGCTAGAATAGTATTTATATAACAAAAATGTAAAAATGTGAGGGTAAGTATGATTTTTTGTCAGTTTTGTTACCATACTTTGAGTTCAATAATAAATGAAACTATGATGGATTAAAACACTTCAATATATTTATTCGAAAAATACAGTCTTTTTATATTATTTAACGAATCATCAAGAAATAGAAATAAGTAAAACAATTATAAAAATGCGGTTTTATCTCGGGTTTGTTACCATGGGTTCCAAATAAACTATTATTTTTTGTGCTCAGAGTGCAAAATAACCAATATCATAGCAGAAACATGATCAGTAGTCGTTACATAATTAATATTTTTAAACAAAATTGCGTATATTCCAAAAAATTAAGATATTTACTAGAAAAACCCCAAAACTCCGATAAAATATTGGGGACAGTAACAAAACCGACGGTAACAAAATTATTAAGCTCAATTTACATGTCTCTCACTCAAGGCAACCATTTAACAATTTACCCATTAAAGAACTAACTAGCTTTAATCTTTCAATATTATTGTAATGAGATCTATAATATTAGGAACACTCAGTCCTTACGTATCTATAACAAATAATTCAACGTCTTCATTAGTTTATCTATATCTACTTGTATAATCCTCAGTGACTCATTATTATGAACAATTTTAACCATAGAACGAACGCAAAATCGTGAAAAAAAACTGTCTTATATATTATAATATGATGTCTCCTTAAAGTCTCATATTTAAATTTTATGTTTTCATGTTTTTCACACAGACAAGTTGACCTTGGTTGGATATGAGGAGATAAGACAAAGAAAGGTTTATTTTTGTAAAATGTAGTAATGCCATAGTAACGCACTCTCTCTGCAAGGCTCTCTGCTCTGTATTTTTTATACAGATTTGGAATGCTGTCAATGAGGTACCTAATTTTAGTTTAGTACAACTTGAAAAACCAGTTTTTATTGCGCTCTCCAATACTTCATTTCGGGCTTTAACAATATCCAATGTTTTTTGTAAAGAAGCTATAGAGCTTCTTTACAAAAAACATTGGATAAAAAAGAATACAGAGAATACAACAACAAGCTAGTAAATCTATATTTACTAGCTTGTTGTTGTATTCTCTGTATTCTTTTTTTGTAGCGTTCAAGTTTGGTTTTGAGCTTATCTATTTGACCCTTCATATTTTTAGTTTGCTTTAAAGATAATTTAAGTTTTGACTGTATTTTTTTCATTTTATTATTTTCTGCTGTATCGCTTCCTACATTATCAGAGGTACTGTTACTCATATTTTCTCGCAAAGGCGAAGGCCTCCCAATATCATGACAACGTTGCCTGCTTATTCGTTTTTCGTCTCTCCACTCTCTCCTTTTAGCTTCCGCTTCAGGTTGTGTCATTTCTGACATTTTTTTCTTTTTTGATTTAATTCTTGCTAATTTTTTTTTCGCTGTTCTTCATACTTCTCTGGATTTACATTTTTTAATCTCTCCCTATATCTACGCATCTTTTCTTTTGCGGTTAATGGCATATTTCTGAAAAATAAATTAAAATACATAGCGTAACATCGGGTTAATTGAGTTGGCCTATAAGTGTGTTTATTGTGTTGCTATATGTTAACAAGTTTACCCCAAAACAACCCGACGTTACGCCATGTAGGTATCCAAAGTTCATCCCGTAAGGGATGAATGTTCCTAATGCGTATCACTAAATAAATAAAACCGCTATATAAACCTAGCTTAACGCTGTCGGTTTTGTAACTTTTTCGTTCCGACTATATGTTACCAGGCCCACAGTAACAAAACCGAAGTAACATATTGTGTTATCCTAAAGTTTAAAAATATATATTAGCGGCTCAGTTTTTCGTTAAATTGAACTAAAACCAACAACTTGTCTAGTCTAAAATAAGCATCTCTGTGTTAACTGCATTGTAACAAACGTGTGGATAAGTAATTAATAAAATTGGTACAAACCTGACGAAAAAATTTTCTAACTCCAACTGGCGACACTATACATAACACTGGCGACGAAAACACAACTGCCGTTTAATTTAAAATATGGCTGATCTCAACACTAACGGTGTTGCTATATTTGGAAATCAAAAAAGGTGTAGGTACTAAGAAGAATATTTTTTTAAGAAATGGCGGTAACAAAACTGAATTGTCCGGAAGATTCAATTTTCGGGGACATCAAATTTATAATTTTTTTAAATATATAAATACAGTTAGTAATAATTATTTTGATATACGCAATCAAGTTAATTTTATGTAATTAAAATAAAATATATAAAGGTGTCATACAAAATATTATTAGAAATTGTACTTAAAGTTTTCATTTGTATCTGGGGACACGTCAAAATAATGCTGGCTGTTTTATTAAAATAATCTTTAAATATTCAGTTTTAACTGAATTACACTGGGATTAAGTTAAGAACGTAGTAAAATATATAAATTTTCAATTATAAGGCATTTATTATACTAAATAAGTTGTCAAATTTCTAAAATAAAAATAAAAAGTAGAAGGACATGCCAAAATGGCAGTTGTACTAAATTTTTGAATGTCCTCAATTATATTATAATCATCGTAATTATTTCATTGAACAGGTCCAGTTTGCCTTTATCATAGCCCTTGCATGAAAGTATATATGCCCGGTGTCCCTTGCTTGCACTGCGAATAAATTTTGTTAGGCTTGGGTCCTATCCCGGTGATCTATCTTTTATATGCCAAGGATCATCACGACCAGTTCAGCAGCTTAGTCATGAAAATTTTCAGGCATTTACATACATTTACATAAAGATTTAATATCGCATTCATAAATGGAGTAATAGTAAAATAATGGATTATGCTTCCTTATTTATTGGTTCATCGTGTTTCTGAAAAAAAGGGCTTGAAGAAATGGTGTTTTGACCTTTTTCTTTTAACTAAGATATGATAAAAATTATCTGTCTCAATAACAATAGATTCCCCTAACGAATTTAATTGTTCGTACAAAAAAATGTTTTATTATATTGTTTAGATAAACGAACAATAAATAGTCATGTAAGATATATATTTCCAATGTGGCCCAAATACATAATAATGTAAGTTGTTTCAAAACCTTATCGACCTTCTATACCCCGGTCGCCGGTCGGTTAGATGTGTTCATGACTTTTTTCATTGAATGTGTTTTTATTATTATTATTATTGTAGTTACGTTTTTATGGCCAAGGTTCTATGCCGCGGTGTTATTAAATATATTATTATTGTTTCAGGTAATTATCAATTTGGAATAGCTTGCAACGAACTGTTTAAGGTGAGGTTCCAATACACTACATAAATACATTGAAATCGTGTCAATAAATAACATTTATTTTTGTATGTAGGTATACTTTATTAAACGGGGGATACTGAGCAATTCAAAAGATAAATATTTCAAGATCTCATTTTTAAGTAAAATTTAAATTGTTGATAATAATTACTGCTAAAGCAATTGTATATTGTGGCTGACTCTACATAAATATCTAAAAAGGCGACGCTTAATTAGATATGCGCATTTATTAGTTTAGTTCGGGTATCTACGGTACGGAATTGTTTGGTTGGCAACTGTTAAAATATAACTAGTAGTGGAACATTGCAGTGTAGGATGCAACCATGCACTCGGTCCGGCAGTGCGCTAGTGTGTCGGCATCTCGCGTTGTCGTAGCGAAGGTCAGTGCTCCTGCGATTCAGGCCGTAATGCTCTCGCGTTAGAGTCACTAGTGGTGGACCGCAGGAGAGAGGCGAGGCAGCGGTGGGGTCCTCGCTTCGGCCGCCGCCGCGCGTAGCCTGTCTTCAGTCAGTTTAGTCGCAGCGGTGCACGCACACCGCACGCAGTTCTCGCGCTCGCAACGAGAAGGTATGCACGGACCGGCCGCGCTGCTATCGAAACACGCACTCGCTTCCGGTGGCTGCTCTCCACTCTCTGCACAGCACTACTACCACTGCGTTTTGCTTGTGCGTGATAGTGCCTCTCAGCCCGTTTTGATCTTTTTATAATTTATCCTGTGCTTCATGCCACCTCGTTGTTGCAGCCACCGTATGCGTTTGTGTACACCGGTATACATATTTCTACCCAGTGATGTTGGTGTGAAACAGTGCTAAAATGCGAAATGTGTTGAACTACATAACTATCATGAAATTACATACTCCATTGTATTTCCTCAATATCAAAACAATAAAATACCTAATACATTTATAAACACGGCTTGTGTTGTTATCTTGTGTAATGTATTCAATATAAGGCCTTAGTACAATATTCATGGATGCCAATCACCTCCTCTGTTCAAGACAATGGATTTATATAAATGTTATTTAATCGGACGTTGAAATAAATCTAAACAAATATCATAAGTCTCATAAATACAAACAATGTGACTTCGGCATCAATCGGTACAGCGCGCAGCGTTCAAATTGATAACATTACGGAGCAAAACTAAACTAACAAATAAATACGAGCGGTACCATGTTGGCCCACAATATAATGTGAATGGTTGTAGAGCGTTATGTTTGCTTCTGTGCAGCTGGAATAGAGACGGGGTAGGATGTGTCGGCTGCGGGCCATATGGCAGCAACGCTACTAGCCATATTAGGGTCGCTACCAAGGCGACACTTGTTGCACTTATACGGTATAACTGCTCCACAAAATCAGCTACGCACCATTGACGTCTTATCACTGTAGTATACCATTTTATAGATACGGCTATCATTAACTAATGCTCATAAATATTTAAACATTGCACTGGGCTTCTAACGTTTAACAATACACGATTATGGGAGTGCGGTGGAGGTGATCGATGTATAACTGCAAGTGAGATAAGGTAGGGCAGCGGTTTGCGAATGCGTTATGCAAGCTGGTAAGTTCGCTGGCGCACGGGGCGGTTCGTTGACCAGTGCGTTGTCCCGCCGCGCCGCCCACCGCGAAGGTCGCGGCCCACAGCCCACCGACACGACCACCTCGTACACATTTACTTGCAACCTAACATTGGACAAACCACACGCATGCCGATTAAGACCCGTCCAATATTACTGATAATATCAAATGTAGTTCAACACATTTCTTACGCGTCGTTACAGGTAGAGTCGATATGTGTTCAGTGTGCTCAGTGCGACAATAATTTTATTGTGGAATATAACGAGTTTTATATATGATTGTTTGAAAATTTTGATCTCAAAATGGTGACTTCGAGAATACCGGCTTATTCTTTGAGTTCGGAGTTCAACAGGGAGTTCAGAAGTTTCCGCATTACGCGAGCAACGCCACGGTCGACTCTGTACGCTCCCGCTATTGTTCCTATACACGAGTACCCCAGGGTCAGCGTGCACGAGCGGCGGGAAGCGCTAAAAGCTGCCTTAGCAAAGGCTTGGTCATCCAAGAGCAGCGAAAAGATGAAGCACGACACATGGACCGTTCCTAACGAACAAAGCAGAGCTGGCTTAACAGCGGTGGATTTTACCCCTAAATCACAATACAAGAGTAACCTCAACGGTGATGTATCCCGTGTCGCACTTGTCAAACATGAATTCGAGAGCAAGGATGCTGAGACCAATGACAATAGAGCGGACAGTGGCCAGCCTGCTAGTTTTAACTACAGCCGAGTTAGTGGAAATGGAATCGATATACAAGAGACACTCAAAAAGGGCTGTGATAAAGGTTTACACAATAAAGATTTAGGTTATAGCGACTATCTAAACAATGTTCCTAAATGTAAAACTAGTTTCGAAAATAATTTCCTCAAACAAAACCATGAGGAGCGTTATAGCAAACGAAACGGGTATGATGCGTCGATTAAACGAGTCGATAGAGACATCAACCTGAACAATATCGAATACAGCAGCCTAAATGGCGACACGTACGATTCTTTGAAGTATTCGCGCACAGCGAACGGAACAGAATCAGTGCAATATAAAAATTACGGTAAGGCAGACACCGTTAAAAGTAAATTGCTCAGCACAGATAGTCCCAAAAGCGTGACGTCTTGCAACGGAGAAAAACTAAACGGATACGGTGGTTTGGAGAGACGGAGTTTGAAGGAGCAACAACGCCCTCTGACGAGCGGCCCCAAGGCGCTCGTGGAACAAAGGCTCGCGGAGCGCCTCGAGGTGAAGGTGGCAGAGTTGCCTGCGCTGTACCGCGGCGTCGACTCCTGGACACCCAAGTCCGCCGCCTTCCAGAAGAACATGCGGGATCACGAGTGGAGCGTTTCGTATGTACTCACACACATGTCGTGTCGACAAACGATCATACCATCTACTAACAAACACCTTTCATTGCCCTCAAAACTCATAAAACAACAAATATCCATTAAACTTGGATATAATGGTATCGTGTGTGCTTCTTGAAAGTTGAGCGCGCTGTAGTTTCACTAAATATGCTGGATTTCATCTCGGATGCTTATAAATAGGAAAAAAAAGCAAACGCACGGTCGGTAGCTCGAGTGCATCGACTTACTACTGGTCCGGTCCGAGTGCATCGAGAGCAGGGTTTTACAAATAATTTGTCAACAGTACTCCAGCCACTAATTTAGTTAATCAAATACAAAATGGCTCGATGCCACCCATACATTCCCATTCAATTTCTGTAAAAAAGTCAAAAGTAAGTTATGCGTTATCCACGCATAACTTACTTTCATAATTTCTCTGTAGGACGTGTCATGCAGCCTTTTGATATTATGCTACGCGGGGAAATTTAATAGTCTGAAATATTGTTAGCATTGATGGATTATTTTCTAGTGAAATATTTATGTTTTTATAAATATTACGTTTTTTTATGAGATTAGTAGCGTTGTGTCAACCAGGTGTCATGATATAATTAGTACAAGCAATAGTATAAAAATGTTATTGCTAAAAGCGATCACATGTCCAGACAAAAGTTAACAAACAAAATAGTAACTTTTGTGACGATTAAAGACAACGTTATATCACAGTTTACCGAGTATTTGCTAACTGTTTGAAGACGTTGTAATTATATTTACCAAACTATTGGCCCTGTCTCTTGACCTTGTCATGGTAAAATATGTATACAATATAAATCATTGGTTTCATAAATCCAGAATATTATGTGGTATGACTGTGTTGACGATGGCCTGGGGACTGGTTGTGCAAAATCATTGCACAACGCACCGTGACTCACCATTGTTGCGCTTTATTCCATCCTGCTGGCAGTGGTTGCTTAATCTCTTAAGTCATTATCGCCATTTGGTTATTACTTGCCGTGAACCCTAGACGCATCAAAATACATGTAGGTGAAACGGCCTTTGTCAATTTCTATTTCGAAGCTACTGTCTGGTCGACCTCTATTTGTGCCCGTTTACATAGAAACGTAATTATTACTTTCAGGTCGAATAACAGATCTTTACTTGCCACTATTACAATATAATTTGGTGAATGTCGGTTTTTGCCGATTTTACACCGGTGCATATATTTCATGAAGATAATTCGCTGTCATAATATACGTAACATAACAAGTAAACATTGAAGTAATTTTCGTGGGCGCCTGGCAGCCATAGCTTAAAAGATTCGTCTCGATAGCGTTCACAGTGAATGTTTCAAGGTCCTGTCCCGGTTTGTGCGCTCGCAAAGGATTTGTCAACTTAGTAGGCGTTATGACGTAATTGGAACTTATTGTTTTTTCGGTTCCTTCCTCTCTACCGTGTCGAATTTGCTAACTGTTTACGGCAACGCAACCTTGCCGTTCTGAAAAAGAAAATTCAAAGAGAAAGTATTGAAGATACTGCGGTATTGTAAGTGCCATTTATACAATTTCTCGACTATTACTAACTTGACTTAAATTCGTTTCAGTATTGTGTAAACTAGTTTTGACAAATATCTTTTTATTCAAGTTCTTTTCTCGTCCTATAATATTTACCAAAATAAGGTGCATTCAGTGCTCATTTCTTGTATCTATTGTGACTCATCTTGGCATCATAAACAGAGTAAACCGCTGCTCGACGACTTTTATACTTATGATAAGAATTATTTGTATTAGAGTTTATCACTAATACAATTTATTATTCTGTCGTTGTTACAACATCGCAATTTCCAATGAAAGCAAGGATTTCACCTTGCATTATACGCAACCGATTAATACAAAGTATTAAATATTTAGTAAATTCGTAATAGTAGTAGCAATTTTCCAATGTGGTCACTATTAGGTGTACCACCGATAATGCTAATGACAGCATTAGCGTCCTGTGCACGTACATTAACTAATGTCAAAACATAAGCTAACGGTGGTAATCAACTTTCACTGCCGGCTGGCTGCTTGCGTGGTTGCTTGAAAATCTTAAGATAATAATAATGTTTTCTTATGTAATGAAGCATTTATTGGTATTTACTTAGCAGGCAAACTCCCTTGGAATTTTAATTGATAGTGCATTTGAATTATTAAAAGTACTTCTAAACTAACGCCATACCTTGAAGCCAAATAACAAACGAAAGTAGTTTTGACTTACATGAGCAAAACTAATTAAATGACGCTATGGAAAAAGACCGAAGTGGGGGTCCTACGTAAACTCTGACTTACGAATTGGGCTCAGTTTTATAAATGCTTTTTTCTTAATTCGCTCTTGCTCCTCCACAAACGTCACTGTCACCATGTTCGATTTACTGTTGTTAGTCCTTAAACAATATTATAGATTTCTTTTTTTATGATTCCTGTCATCACTCTATAGTACGGAGTTTAATTTCATTTTTAATTACATGACTACTAATTAAATAGATACCTACATTATAAAATAGTTATACTTATTCCATATCCTTTATCCGTGCATCAAACAGATACCCGCATGATTTGATTGAGTTTCCTTTCACATAACATTTTAAATAATTATGGCAATTCTGTATGTATTCTAAACTAATTTAAATGTATAACATAAAGTTATTCTCGTATTGAATGGACAGACTTAGAACTGTCTTAACTAATAAAACTGATTGTCCGGCGTGCAAGATTGGTCAACAGATTTTAACGTGTCCTTTATTATGCGGCAAAAATGGTAAAGTAAAAAAAGGTAAAGAAAAGGGGACCTGAACTCTTAGCAAGAATTGCGTTACAAAGAAATGGAATTAATGTTAATTTTGCTAGGATTAATTGTAATTCAATTATTGTAATTTAAAGTAATACACACACAATTAGTTATTTTATTAGGCACTAATCATACTATTTTTTTCCGACAGTAACTTTATCGTCTAATGCCGTTCTAATTAAGGTTAATGGTTTTAGTTACGCGATCGGTTTTCAGCGTTTCATTTTTATAACGGACTTTCCTATGGCCCAGAACTATTCAGGTCGTCACCCTATGGGACGGTAAGTTCCTAAAATACTATGAGTCATGATTTTAGGTTTATTTACTTATAATATTTTGCGTTTGTTTTCTTTCGTAGTGTTTAAATTTAAGTAGCGGTAGAGAGCGTCTGGTATAGCCGTGCTTGTCATTGACCTGATGAAATGCGGCGCGGGCGGGTGATTAGACGCGGCTGCAGCGTTGACACGGTTCACAGTGATCGCTCATCCGGCGCGGCCTTGTCAGCGTGCCGAATGCCGAACGCTCGCTCTGCCCCAATACCATTAATTGTAACATAACAAAAAATTAATGTATAAAAAGTTATCTGAACCACATTTATCGTTCAGCGAAAATTAACTTAAATGTCATTGAATTATTTTTGTAATAAATATCCCAGGCGTGTCACGATATCGCTGTAGCTGTCACATTGGCGAAAAACATTGACAATACTGATGTGGCATGTCGGTCGTATAGTGGATCCTTGACCGGGCACTGTCCGTGTCACGTTGCAGTCTTTGGCTTTCGATTTCGTAATCGAGTCCGCAGTGTGCACTGGCCGAGCAATTGATTTTGGTTATTGTGTCACAGAGGCCAGAATCGTATCAACTTCCACTCTCGCTGCTATTTTGTGTTGTCCGTGGCTTTTCTGACCTCGAGTGTGGTTTCCGCTTATTAGTAACTTACTTTTTGTTATTGTCACGTTCTCATCGTCCATTGTCGATTATCTCATGAAGTGTATTAATATAGTTGACTAAGGAAAGTAAAATTACGAAACTCGACATAAGGAAATACCAGTGGAACACTATACTTAAACAGAGATGATTCAATCCGATACACGTGTTCAGTATTTCTAAATATAAAGAACCGTTGTGTGAATACCGTTGTTGTTTGAAAACGTTGACCGCATTGCAAATTAATGTTTCCCTTCAACGCGTTTTCATTGATTGTACTAATTGTGCAATTTCCTTAAAAATGTTTGCCTCGAGTCCAGTATTTAGCTCTGAAAAAATTTCAGCGGCAATAACGTTCCTTTAGCAATCAAGAAGAGTCCCCACGAGAATGAGATAATATTGATGAAATAACGAGAGCCCTCATTATTTCATATATCTAATAATCTTAATCTCCAATATTGATGTACCTTCCAGATAGATCGGTTTGAGAGTTTAGGTGTGAAAAAGTTACTTACAAAACGTATTAACAAACAAACATTCTTTCAGAATATAAATATGGGTATGTACTCTTAAGATAGTTAAGAATAACACATCCTTGTCTCCAGTAGAGACCGACTATGATATTTACTTACGAAAGCTTTAATACGGACCTGTCGCAAAAAAGTTCTAGGCTCACTATAAACTACCTACGTGCTAAATTTCAGCTTCATAGCTCAGGTAGTTATCGAAATGTCTTGTAAAGTCAGTGAGGAATAAGTGACCTTTCACTTTTGTATATTAATATAAGAGAAAAACAAACATTCTCAACACATTTTCTACCAATATTGACAAGTCTCGTTATCACGACATAGCGAGCTTGGTCCGCGTGGAACCGAAAGTGCCAAGTTACTACGACATAAACACATAACGAGAGTCGCAAATTACTTACAAGTTCGCTTTCACCTCCAACAACTACCTCAAGTTGCAATTAAACACTCTTCCACTACCGGTTTCTGCTGCAAGAAAAGGAAAACCATAAAAGGATTTTCACAAATTTTAGTTAAACTCAGTAGTTAGCATTTATAATGAGAAAGATATAAATATATATATGTTTTTTATTAATGAAAATTCTATCCGAGTTCCAAAGAAGATTACGTGAATTACAGGTTACACTGGTTTTGGATTTGAAAAGTATTCCGAAGTAGTTTACGTTGACATGCGTAGATGAAGCTTCGAATCTATAATGTAGTCATTCGTCGAAAGTGAATGTTCCGGTGTTTATTATTCGCGACGGGCTCAGTATCGTGTGACGTGCGTCGCTTTGCTGATCATTGCTACCACCATTGAGTGCCATCTTTAAATAACACTCCCACAGGTTGTGCAATCGTTTTTATATATGCGACGTTTTCGATTTTACGTGGTTTAAAATAAAGGTACATCGCGGTAACCTTATTTAAATATAATCCTACTGTAAAATCTAGTAATTTGTTTGTTCAAAATTGATAATGCGAATTTCGACACAAGAAGTATACATTTTTAGTGCTTCATAATGATGCATGCTCAATTGAAGAGGGCGGAAGACTGATCCGTTCGCGCGTTCGCCATGTGCTTGTCTACCAGCCAGATGGCAAATTTATGTGAATGTTATGAAAAATAGGATGCATTTAGTGTATATTTAATTATATCCATATTACCGTTACATACATAGTCTAGTATAGTGAGTAAATATAACGGTTACTGTATCACTCTCAAAATGGACATTGTTTTGACATTTATTGTGTGACTGACGTACTAACCTTCATAAGATAATGACCACCTTATGTAGGACACCACTATCTATTGTAAATAGTATGTAGGTTAAACAAATTACATTTGGCATGATGTGCATCTGAAGTACCACCTTTGATTATTATTGTTTCGAGAAAATGAAACATTTTGAGAATTCACATGATTACAAACGATCTGAATAATAAATGGTTAAAACTCTTTTGAAATGAGTACTGTTTACTGAACATAGGAGTTAACTTTATCAGGCCATCAGCTTTGATTGCGGCTATATTCCTTTGGATAAACAATATACAATCGGTGTAAATAAGAGGCTAACTTACGCACTCGGCATTAAGGCGTCTCCATACCACTTGTTCATCGTTGTAATATTAGAATTCCTCGTGAAATAGAGAGTAACCATTACCTATTTATTGGCTAGATATAGATATCTCGTTTGCTGACTATTCATATTTCAATCACAGCTTGGCTTGGCTCTTATTAGTATAAATTCCCTAATTTTTAACAACTAAAGTAATAAGCCCATTGCTAGTATGACTCATCGGGTTGGGTTCTCTTAGTAGCCAGACTGAAGAAAGTGAATCAAAAAAGTATTGTGTCGAAATCGTTTTTTTTTTTCAAGAGTTTATGTCCTGAATTAAACATTCAGTTTATTATATTTAGTTCTATGTCAATTTTAACAGTAAATATATGAAGTAGTACATAAAAAACTATATTAAAGATAAAGCATAAGACAAACATCAGATATTGGAACCATAATAACACCGTTTAACATTTTTTTTTTCATAGCATCGATGCCACAGACATTACTTGGATCTGCTTTGTACGACGGTACTTTATAAACCACATTAGACAAGCTAGAGTAGAAAGGAGCTCGTACAGTCCGTAATATCTGGGATATATAATTTAAAGTGTGTTCAATATACGATACTTATACAATAACTATACACACTTAGCTCAACCCGCTTACATAGATTACACACCAGGTAAGCTAGGGTTAAGCTCGTACCGTCCATGATCTGTCATATCTGTTTTCAACTTATTTCACCCCTGCGTCAAATTTTAAATCAGCCTAAATACGCCATGATTTTACTATGTCTGAATTCAATGCCGCGTAACGTAAGCAGGTATCCTTTTTTCAATTACGATTCACGGTACCCCAATCAATATCCAATTGTAGCTAGATTCTCAAATTTCTCATGCATACTAGTCACATGAAAACTAGGTCAAATGAAAACGAAATACATATGTATACAGTTGTGCCGCTTACATGGAGCACAAACTAGAAATGTATATATGTAATGAATGATGACACACATACACTCAAGCGCAACGTAGGAAATATTTAAATATGCAAATGGCGAATTTAAAACAGCTCTTAGAATTACAAAAAACATCAACCAATTACTACATAACACTTGTTATATTTCCGATAGAAAACAAATAAGTTTAACTTCAAATGACAAATTTATTGAAGATAAGTAAATATATGAACTTAACCCAAGACTAATGAAACTAATGTTGAGTACTCTATCCGCATATCGTGCTCCATATAAATTATATATCATGTTTTTTATATGTGGAACTTTACAATTTTTCTATAAATGTAAGCTTGTTATTAAATTAGCATTTTTTGTTAAAATAATATATTTCTTTTTATGTTTTGTCATTAGTCTAAAGCTGTCTTAAAATAATAATAAATGTGCTAATATTATATATTTCGATGCCCCAACCTGTTGGATTATGATATAACAAATTGACTTCGGATTTCCTATTGTTAAAAAGTTACCTCTTCCAACATTTTCTTAGTTTCGTCAAATCAAATATCGTGGTTGCAGGAACCCTGTGGATCGAACCCGAGACACAAGGGCCCCAATGGTAGTAGCAAGGCGACTTTCATTGCGCACATGTTAATGTGTGCAATAGTGTTAATGCGCGATAAAGTCGATATAGATGTGTGCAAGTGCAAAAATTTAAAGCCAGTGTAATTTAAAACAATAAATTTGGATGGATATCTACCAAACGATAGGTACTAGTATTAGTTTCTGGGTGAAAACTTATTATCACACTTCGTTTGTATGTATAGTGCTTGATGTTAAAGTATCCCATACTATTGTCTGGTGAAGCCGTGGCTAAATAAAAACATATTAATTATAAATAAATAGATAATTCTATTTTTCAACCAATATTTACAGCGGAATCGGTTCTAAACTGTTTTAATCTTAAGGTTTTCATAGATTGAATTTAATGTCGGAGGTGATTATGTTAGTGCTCTTCTAGTTAAGTTGCTACGCCGTTGTATTGTGTGTGACGTCAAGTGTCATACATTGAGGCCAGCGACACCCGATAAAGTCAACGCTTGCCTACTAGGAATAATAAACAATATGTGACGTCGCTTCCTCTTATAGAAATTTATTGAAAAGCAAACGGACACGTAAATTGAGATATAAGGAAATACTAAAACATTCCTATATTATAACTTTTAGTCTTCTATTCTATTTAATAAAATATAAAGATATTGCTGCTTAACTCCGATAGATAAAATGACCGAGATGAGTATGATATACAAAATAACATGATACCATAAAAAAACTAGGAATTATGGAACTAAATCTGATGGCAACGTGGCGGGTCACACCGCTGCGTCTACTAACATTGCACCAACAGTACCCAACAGTAGGTACTCGTATACAAATAATTTGTTAGTTAAATAAACCATGACAAGATTTTGATTGCACCTTATCTTTTAAAACATAGTCAGTAACACCGACGTGCCGTCGTTTCCATAGCAAAACTATTCACTATTATTTTAAAAATTATTTGTCTATTATTTGAAAAATTATTTATAAAATGAATATTTGGTAACAATTTGAGTAAAAACACGTAGTGTGGTTGATATTGTATTATAAAATATTATTATTTCGTTTATAAAATGATACACAAACTAAATTTAGCTTACGTAGATATTCTTCGTTAATGTGATAACATGTATCTCCAAACTACTCCCATGAGTGTTTATAACCTGTGGTTGTAACCTGAAATGATAGAGAAATTAAGTGAGTCTAAGAACTAATACTCGTCTAAGAACTAATTTTTGTAGCGATACTATTCTTTCCATCATTAAATATTTATTCTGTCACTAAACTTGGTAAAACTAGCCTTCGTTCAAGCTTTAAATAATATAGTAGTGGATCTTGAACTTTAAGGCGTTGGGTTATGAAATTAATAGGATTGATGTCCTTGCTCAAGTTTCAAATATCTGATTCTGTCTTGGGATTTTGTATAATTCCGCTTTGTACAAAAATAAAGTCGTTTAAGTGGCTCACGGTGCCCAATTTTATCGTATCACAACAATCTCAATAAGTCCAGGTAAAAATAGAGTGAACAGAAAACTATCAAAAACAGGGCAATAATATTTCAGTAAAGGAGATGTCGCGTAACAAAAAATCATTCAATCGAAACCTTTTGAAGTCTTTAAAAATTATATGTGAAACTAGCCGTGCCCCGCGGTTTTACCCGCGTTAAACTTTATAAATTATCACAGCTTCTTCCCCGTATGTGATAGCGTGATAATATGTAGCCTATATGTTGACCCGACCTCTTAGTAATATCCATGAAAAATTTGAAGTAAATCCATGCAGTACTTTTTGAGTTTAGCCCGGACATACATACAGACAAACAGACAAAAATTCTAAAAACTATATTTTTTGCTTCGCTATCGATTGTAGATCACGTCCCCAAGTATCCTTTTTAAAAATATTCAATGTACAGTTTTCACTTTCCTACGATTTTATTATATGTATAGATAACAATCTAAATTTAGTTGTTAGTTTATGAGGTTCGTTTGTTTTAAGTATTTTTTAGAGTTGCCTCAGTTGGTAGTAGTGAACCTGACTTGTGATCCAAAGGTTGTGGGTTCGAACCACGCTCAAAAATACTTGTGTTCATGAACTATCCATTTGTCTTGGTCTGGGTAGCTTTGCTTAGTTGGGGCTAGATGGAGCTGTGTGAAATGTCCCCGATATTTTTTAGAGGTGACTTAGTGATTTTTTGTTTATCGTGTTAAACCAGTCTATCATGTATAAGAATAGCTTATGTTCATGAAAGTATAGTCAAGATAGACTTTTTTCGACATATGCGCCTATTAATTATCAGGCTTAAAACTAGCGGACACAACCAATGAAGAGAAGGGAAGAGGTTGAACTTAAAAAAGTAACTTAATTCACAAGTTAAAACTTATGATGCTATCTACCATCAGGCAAGTGCCAAAACTCGATCAAACTTCAAAGTTGTGAAAGCGTGGACTTAAGTTAAGCTTCGCACTTAAGTTAAAATAGTATAAAAGAGAAGAACCCAATCCTAATTGTAGTGAAATAAGTTTGTAGTACCTAATTACCTAAGGTAACAAACGAGACGCAATAAATAAATATCGGCAGTGTCACAAGTAACATATGGTGTTAACATACGACTGCGAAGGCCTGTAGCCTAGAGACAGTCAAGTGTTCAAGTTCAACCTCTTAACGCTAAACAATGTGACATTAAGCTTACATGAGCGCCGCCCGCGCACGCCTGCTTGGGCTGTGACGTGCCCGTTTTGGAATTAAACTATTCAATAATTTATTTTAGATAACTCTATTTTCCTTTTTAGAACTATGTTTGTGTACCTATGCAGCGTATTTTATCTCATATTGCTATACTCAGTAATTACCTACTACAGGTCAATGTAAAAAGGGTAGTAGTTATTTTCTACATTTTTACACACCCGTGCATTTGGCATTACTTTGACTAATCTTCTTATGCAAATTAAGTTGAAGATAAATCGAGCGTTCTTAGACTTGTTCTGATTTTACTTCCGAGAATTGAACTAAAAGGGTATTCACAATGCAATCTTTCTATTAACGAATTGTTTAAAGTAATACTGAGAGCGTGTTTAAACTTGCTCTCTCCCGAGTAAAGGCAGCAACGGTATTAATAATTAAATCTTGTACGATACTTGCTTGTAAAGCAAAACTTTGTCCAGTGAAGCAGTGACAGCCTTCTAGGCTAAATGTAAACGACATGTTAAAAAGTATAGCAAAAGATATATGCCTTTACTTCCGGCATAAACCAAATACTCAGTCTTAGATCAAAGTACATTCATTTATATAAAATTGGTATGTGTGATTTTACTTTCATTTAAAGCTAATTACTTTGTCACCAACGATTCACAGGAGATATTTCAATCAACAAGCAAATAGCTTTTGTGTAAAACCTTATTATTATTCAGTCAGCAACTGAAGTTGTTACACAGTGACAAAACATTTGGGAGTGCGCTTTCCAAACGTTGCTTCCATACGAAAGGAAAGAAACATAAATTATATCTAACCTTAAGGTTTATTGCAATAGATCGAAAATTGTATTGATTATATCGTGTTTAATTACTTCCTTATCTATAGGATTATATTAGATAAAATTATTAGAAAAATTTACATGCATGCATGTTTAATATCTATTTTCATTTATATCTATAATTTTTTATTTCTATAAAGCTCTAAATTAAGACACCATACACCTGCACTTTTTACGAATTAACGCGCAGGGATACGACTCAATGTATAAGTATTTTCTATACACCCTACCACCGTTGAGCATCCGCGCACATCTTTGCTGGAAATGCAAACACAAATACCTGCCTATCCATTTATATTGTATATACAGCAGATATTACTCAATGTTTAAACTAAACTGGTATAGAAACTTTATAGTGTAAGCAGGCCGGCTTTATTTCATGAAAGTAATTTTATAATTTGAATATGGAATAGAAATATTTCACATTAGTGTAAAATGTATAACTTTCAGATCATGATATATGTCTTTGGAACTGACACGTTTCGAACATCTATATTGCAAATTAATTTAAATAGAAACTCGGTGTTTCTATATAGGTATATGTTTTATATAACATGCAGTTTGTTTCCTCAATTGAAGGAAATCCATTCCCATAGCCCCGTTCCAATAATAAAGCGATAATTTGCTATAGAGCATTTGTTAATTTTATGGGTTTTCATAAGTGACTAATAGAGAGAAACCACTGAAGGGTATAATATTTCCTTGTTTTTAGGACTAATTTTCGCGCGTCGGGAGGGCATACTATTAAGCCTTAGGTCCCGGTTGGTTTGAGAACTTATATAACAATCTTAACAAGAAGCTTAATAAAGATAATGAAGTGACTAATATAGTCACACATTATTGTCGATTAGGTTTAATTTCAGATAAAGTTTAATTTAGTTAACTTGACACAAAATTAAATTAGGTAATGAAACCACTTAGCTACAAACTACAAGGGAATTCACCGTTTTTAATCCACTTTCCTGTGCCCGTTTTGAAGTGGCATACATCTTAGCCAGCCCGTGTGAATAATTGTAAGTTGTAACGTAGCTGTAAAGAATTATAATTGAACATAAATTAATGTTGTGTGCAAATGCGACGTAAAAATCTCGCTCGACTTACATTCGCGTCACCATTGTTCCACTACTCGCCGCTAGATGCCAGTAGTCATATATAGGTGCAATAATACTGTGTCTATATTTAGTCCAGTATTTACATTTTATTAGCATATATAGCATTTAAATGAGACATTATAGTCCCATATGACCATATTGCTCTCATTAAACAGATGTCAAAGGTCATTCACTTAAATTAAATGCTACACATGCATTTAATTTAAGAGAATGTGCAACTTAATAAAATATTTACTGATCATGTTTGTGCCAAGTAACTTCACCGTCATACACACTTTCTGCATTCGCAACGTCACGTACACTGCTTAAACTGGAAACACTAATAATCACATCTGACTTTTACTGTAAAATCTAAAGACACATATATGGCAAATAATATAGTTCTCTTAGAGGACACATATTTTTCTCCATTGCGCTAAGGTAAACCAATTATGTGGGTTTTACATTAATTCTATTAGTGGTGCCCGCGTCCGTCGTTATGCAGTCTTTAGTTATTTTCAGTTTCTTCTTACTGTCGATAAGTATTGCTGAATGTGTTTTATCTATAACCATTATTCTGCGTTTTTACGGTTACCTATATAATGGTATTATTCCTGATGGGAGAACGAAGTGCTAGTTTAATGGTAGTCTATAACAGGTTGATATCGAGTCCCCAAAGTTGGCGAGTTTGCTGGTGAGTCGTACGAAAGGTAAACTTTCAGCTAAAATAAAAAATTAAAATATTTTAAATCTCAATTGAAACTAAATATAAAATAATTTAGTACGGTTTATATCGAAGTACAAGACCGTTGCCGTCGTCGAACAATGATTTCTCATAAACGATGACATTGCGCCAGTGACGTGAAGGTTTTGATTGTTCGGCTTGTTAGGCTGTGACGACGGTGTTTAGAAACGAACACTCATGCGCAAGTGGCTTGTCAAAGCTGGCAGTGTATGCACAACCACAGATCGCGACGGGCCTTCTCTAACCCACCGGGCGCTTATCACCGACCAGCTCACGTACCATAAACAGTGTCTCGGTAGAACCGACCGCCGACTCCGTTTGTGTTGTTGCTACTCGCGTCTTTGTACGGCGTTGCGACCCGACTAACTGTTTGTTGTGACCTTGACAGTGGAGGCTTGTCCGTTGATATTAGGATTGTGTTTTTAGCGTTATTGCCGGGTGCGGTTATATCATCCATTATATAGTGCTCATTGTAACGCACAATGTAATATTCTAACATAAGTATATGTGAATGTCTAGATAATAATGATTAAATGTTATAGAGACATTTAAAAAAAATAACTGCATACTACAGAAATAGGGCCCCACTTAAGGCATAGGCACGGGTCAGGGGTGCTGGGCCTTTTTGCAGGCGCTGCTCAGCGCCTGCTGCCAGCCGCCCCCTGACCACCTCGCTCAGCTGATCGATCCACATTCAGCTCATGGAAATCCCTCACTGACGTTAGTAGAATTTAAGCGCATTCGCTCTCATCTGTTAGCACACACGAGCCTCACCTAAACGTTCGTTGTTAAATGTTGCACTTTATTTTCCTACTCACTAACCCTACAGCCCACCGATCGATGATTTCACAGCTCGGAGCACTCGTGGAGGCGGAGAAATGAACGCTCCAAACGATCTCATCACCGGCGTTCGCCTACATCACACAGGCGGAGGAGACACCATCGCGACGAATCATCAACTCGGTCACCCCCTGAACAGGTCAGTCTCACCGTTCCTTTTTTATTTATAAGAGCGATGAATGAAAGGATGGTGTGAGTCGTAAGAACCAACACTCGCCAGTACCACATTAAGTGTCCACCCGGAAACCTGTCTTTCCCTCACTCCGACGATTCCACATGTATATATCGTAAGCAAAGTGCGGAACCAGAATAAAGCGTTAACGTCAGTGTGCTCGTTTGGGATAACACGCGGGACGGGTTTGGCTCGCGAGTGCGCGTGCGCCTTCGCCCGTGAAGATGTGCGCGAGAGACGGCGACCTCCTCGCGCTCGCGCCCGTTCTATTTGTGTTCGCCTTCGTCACTCGGAACGCCTTCAGTCAGTTGCAAAGCTCGGCCGGCCGCCCGGCGTGTCTCCGCCGCACAAAATCCTAGTCCGCTCGGTCGGGCCGCGGGGGCCAGCGCAGCACCATGGCCCAACCGCCGCGACAGCCCCCCAACAACCTGCTGTTCTGCGGGCCCCCGCCCGCGCTGCCGCGCGTGCTGTTGCTGCCCAGTGACGCGGGACGCGCTGCCACTCATCTCCGACACGCACCCGATACCGCCAGCCAAACAAATGATGCCGATGCTTTACACGAGATAAACAACGTGGGTGTACCTACCTATGAAGGGCCTTTCGATGATCGCCTACCGATGTTGGATAAAGAACAAAACATAGAATATCACCTACCAGTTTTAGACAGAGAACAAAACATAGAATATCAACAACCAGTGTTCGATGCAGAACAAAACGTAGAATACCGTCTACCAGTGTTTGATAAAGATAAAAACATAGAATATCAATTACCACCGGAAAGCTATTTACGAAGAACTCACAGTTTTGACGTTTCAGACATATACGCTGCAAATATCGTAAACGAAATCGACTCCCGCGCATTCCAGCATAGGAGATCCGAGCCTGATTTATCTAAGTATGGCTTGTTTGCTGAAGTCACAATGGAATGTACGCCTATGCAGCCTCCTCCTCTTGTGTTAAACAATCCGTTCTACGATGGTTCATACGCATTAGATCCAAATCAACTAAATCCAGGCATGGTGGTACTACCTGAAAATTATTTAGCGTTTGAAGATTCATTTGTGCCTACATGGGACTATAAACCGGAATTCCTTATAGATAGAGAATTTAATCCCGATTTATATTATGATGGATTGCCATTAATCCCTTCCAACGACCCATGGTCCGTGTATTGTAATGAAAACGCTGCGTTCGAGTACTATTCGCCTAATTTTGAAGTCCCCCTTGGGGAAGATGCCGTTCATTACACCCCTTTGACCGATCTGGATTATGCCCTACCGCAGTATATGAGTTTACCTGTAGTAGAACAAGCGAGAACTGAAAATTGTGTGGATAAAAATTTAAATTTAGAAGATACTAAAGATCAAGCTAGTGTAATAGAATCAAGTGATCAACTTATATACGAACCAAATGTTCAAAACATTGAAGTTCCACCGTCACCTAATATAGTGAGTAATTTAGTTAGTGAAGATGAAAAAAATAGTGCCATAGATTCATCTACTAATAGAGAATCGTCTACGCAAAGTGAAGAATCGTTGAATGCTGACATTTCTAATGACGTTACATCTAGTTTAGCTTTCGTTCCTAGTAGTAAAAGTTCTCAAAGACCTGAGGGGGCCGGCGACACTAGTGACGACACTTCCCCGTGTTCAACTGATTACCACGAGGCTTCTGCGCTCGACTTAGTTCAAAGTCTGGATGAACTTTCTTGTTGTGATAGCACCGATTTTTCTCAAAGTAGAGATGATATCTCACCTACGATTCCGGAAGTAGCTAAAGCGAACAGCGTGATTAGTAAAGAAAATCAGGATACGGTAAATGTATCTACGGTCACTAATACTAAAACTGCTTCAAATGTGCTACCTCTAAGTCAGTTACCCTCCATTCCAATTCACGGTAGACCGCCAACGCAACCGCCTCCTCCCGTACCAAATAATATACCTGATAAAGAACCCGTTAAAACACACGTAAGGTTAGAACAAATCTCACAAGAAGAAAATAAGAAATCTGATAATTTAGTGACCACAGTTGTGGATACAGAAAGAGAAAACCTATATTGCAAAACAAATGAACCGTTATTAGACCAAACCGTTCGACAGAATGACACTAAAGTTAATGACGATGGTGCGATCAAGATTCCTCATCAGGCGCCCATTCCACCTGCAGTGCCGACGTCTTGGCTGGCTCCAAGAGCACCTGCTGGTTGTAATCAAACAAATCTAGTGCACCCACCGCAGATACGCGTCCACAATGCTGAAACTCAAAAAGAAGTACCGGAGAGCCCCAAGGTTACCTCCCAGCCGCCTCCGAAAACGCAGCAGTCTGCAGTGGAACCACAGCCGTCATGTTCCTTCGCCCCGCCGCTACCCTCACAAACGTCACAACTTAAACCGGAAAAACAGCCGAAAGAAGTAGAGGTCAGCCAACAAATCCTTACTACACTTTAACAAGTATTAAAAACATGATTATACTTGGTGTTCAATTAAACATATGTTATATTATTAAAAGTAACTGCGCCACGCGCTGCCAGCGCGCGTGTATTGGGAGCAATGTGCATCTATTTTAGCATATATTATTAGGTCAAGGATTTAATTTATTACTATCCTCATGTTTTAGGAGCTTTCTAAACAAGAAAAGGAATTCCTTCTTTATGCCATTGGATAACACTATCGCCCCTGTTCACATAACCGACCAATTCTAAAAAGTATTTTATATTATATTAAAAATATAATTGAATACTATTTTACCATCCACGTTCGAGATACATTAATTTCATAGCGTTTAATTAAGCTCCGCTTGTATGTCGTGTGTCCGTGCATAAAAATATAAATTTTCATCGCATGCAACAATACATTTTTGTGTGGCCATCTGCCATAAACAACGTTATATATAATGTATGATGGATTAAAATAGTACCAGCAGCTGGCATGAACTATGAAATTCCAACGGTTATCGATAGATGGCGTAGTAGTCGTTGTTTTTACCGTGAAAACATGAACGACGCATGCGCACAGAAATAGTATCGCTACGATCACCTTCACCTAGGAGTCTGCCGTCCTGCAAATTATGTTATGATAAGAGCCCATATACATGCGAACAAGCACCGCACACACAATTCATGAATTCATAATTTAAATTCGTATTCGAAGAGCCGTTTACACTTGCATATACATACACTAAAACATTTATTAACTTATGTTAAACCCATAGTGAGTAAAATCCGTCTTAATCGCTGTAACTTGCAGTACCACAATATATTTATAACACCTAATAATCACCAAAATTTAATAAATCATAAAAATGGAACACATTACAAGTGGTGAAAACACATTGAGTTGTACTACGAATCTACGTGTTTCACTGAAGTACTCCACTAATGCACAATGATTAAGCGGCGTGCTCCTCAATTGATTTGAATTGTAGAACAAAATCCATAAATTGGAACTCGTTGGAGCCGGATCGCGTCAGATGACTCGTACTTGGAAATCTTGCATATAATATTCCTTACAACCGATATGACGCCAATGTCGTCGTCATATGTCGGCATTTAAAAACTTAATGACAATTTCTGAATCATCTTATGAAAAAGTCACTCAAGTTCTTTAAGACTCATAAGCTACCAAAAGCACTTTTATACTAATCCATTATAATAATAACGTCCTAGGCGATTTTCGGCCACGGCCGCCAGTCTCACTCCATAGATATTAGCCATCTGCGCGAGACATATTATGGTGCACAAGTGTGTGTGCAAACACAGGGGTACTTTCTATTACATCACTCTAATAATCCGATGGGACGCCTAGCGACACGACCGGAAAGAGGTTAGGTACAGAACCGACGGCCTTACGTGTTCTACGGGGTGCACGGGAGTAAATACTGCCAACTCCCAGGCTATAGGCTGATGCTGAGAAATTTTTCTTTTTACTGAAAACTCTTATAATCACTTGGCTCGACCCGGGATTTGAAACCAGGACCGCGTCCTCTATGGGTGAACACGCTATCGCTAGATCCATTATAATGTATAGAGCAGCACACATTTTACTTTAATGTATGGAAGTGAAAGTTGGGTATGGCAGAAAAAGAATGGAAGTAAAATAAATGCAGTGGAAATGAGAGCTCTGAGAAGTATGTGTGGTGTGACTTTGAGAGACAGAATTCGAAATACTGATGTAAGAGAGCGTTGTGGTGTGAAAGAAGATGTAGTCACAAAGATTGAAAAAGGAATGCTGAGATGGTTTGGCCATTTAGAGAGGATGAATGAAAGAAGATTGACCAATGAAGTATACCTGGCCTGTGTGAATGGAACAACTGGAAGGGGAAGACCTCGTCGAACATTCTCTGACCAAATCGGAGACGTTCTCAAGAAAGGGCAGGTCAGAAGTACCCTAAACCGGCGAGCATGTATGAAGAATATAATGACAGTAATCGAGGCAAAAGACGTGTGCAAAGATCGTGACAAATGGAAATCCGTTGTCTCTGCCTACCCCTCTGGGAAACAGGCGTGAGTCTATCTATGTATGTACATTTTACATTTACGTTGAAATTAATATGCTTGTGAAATTTAAAGAGCCTTTAACAAACTAATAGCAATTCTTGACCTATCCAATAAAAAAGCTACTTCGATGGTATAAGACCGTATGCTAAATATTTATATAGATTAGCAAAAATGGTTTTATACTTAACCGGTATGCTTAATAAATCATAATATGCTAATGAAGTATATGACAACAAACATGGTTTCTTCAATTTTCATTATCATCCAAATTCAAAATTTAACGGGGCAAAAACATAATTTTATACTAATCAATTAAGGTTTAAATACTAATGAAATGATTAATGCAGCAAACTTTTTACTTTTTATAGGTTACCCATGTAAGCTGTAATATTAATAATAAGGTTTGATAATTGCTTGTTTGTCACGTGAATTTAAACGATACGCTTATAAGCTGAGTGTAAGTGTTTAGGGGTCAAGTTCATAGGCATAGCTTAGTGTCGGTATCGTTAATACTAGGCATGGCGTGCTGCCTTGTAGATATGGTCTAATAAATGCGGTGCGGCCGTTGTTTTACCCAGTTATCTATTAGGTAATGCCCAATTCCTTCCGGCCGGCCTTGCGACTATCGTTCGCATTCGTTGCCTGTCTAGTCTGCGTATAAGCCGTTCCATTTGAACTAATTATTCTTTTTTTTATATAATACTATATCCTGTCCGCGTCTTTGCCCAAGTAGACTATAGAATAATATAAAGAATACTTTATATCCCGGAATAATGTTCCCGGAAAAACTTCATCTAAATACGTCCTGTCCTATCCATTAGTTTTAATTTAACCTTTTCGCTGATGTTTTCCCGGATAAAAACCACTACGGTAGCGCGTGTTGAGGGTGGTCTATCCCCGTATCGTATCCTTCCAGCGTGTGCTAATGTTTTGACTACGAAACCTGCCTAAAGAAATTATAAGAAACTTAAGTAGTAAAAGTCATAAGATCTTCTATTATTTTTGTGACTATCTGGTAAACTAAATAAATTAATTGTATCTAAATTATTGGCATGATCCAACCACGAACAATTCTAACATGTTCTAGGCAAATCTAAATTATGTGTTTGCAGGATTGTAAGATATATTGGTACACTCTCTTGGGTACCTATATAATTAATGCGGATAACATGACAGGCTATAATTGTTCAGTGAGTTGAGGCGCTCACATCCAGTTGCTTTCACCGTAAGTGATCGGCAAGGTTAGGCACCTGGGCACGCGGTCAGTCTTATGTTCACCCATCTGTAGACTGAAGCCAACGTGGTTCAATATCTGAGCGTCTCGCTTCGGAGGGCATGTTAAACTATCGGTTCTTGTTGATGTCGTTAGAGAACAGTGAGGCTTGAACAGCTCTAACGCAAGGGTAGTCACTGCCCACACGCTAACGAAGAGTGTCTAGAATTATTCCAGGAAGTAATATATAAGATAAAGGATTGTTTTCTATTTCTTCTTTTAAATCTTTGAGCGTTACGGTCCACTATAGAAGATTCACACCAACATTGTTTTCTATAAATTCGTAATACGTTTATGGCTTGGCATTGGAGTCCACATCGTACTGAGTTACCGATCGGCGCGCAAATGGTGAATAAAAATATGTCGGGGTTCTCATTAAGGTATTTTGATATATATGCAGGTTATAATAGGTCTTTACCTATGAAATTGCCGTTTTGTATGAAAAAATTTAAACGAATTTTTTTCATGAATTTTTTTATTTGTATTAATCGAAGTAATCACCCATGCAATCAATGCATCTTTGCCATCGCAGTGGCAGTTTATTGATGCCCTTCTTAAAGAAATCAGCTGGACGGGAGGCAACAAATTCTTCAAAGGCATTTTGTACTGCCTCTCGGGTATTGAATTTTTTTCCCGCCAAGAAGTTATCCAAATTCTGGAAAAAGTAGTAGTCTGTAGGCGCAAGGTCTGGTGAGTAGGGCGGATGACGGAGAGCTTCCAACCCCAGTTCTTGCAACTTGGAGACCGTCTGCTGTGCAGTATGAGGTCGCGCGTTGTCGTGCAGGAGCAGCGGAGACGAGCGATTGACCAATGCTGGTTGGAGATGCGCCAGCTTCTCCATCATTGTGCTCAGTTCTTCACAGTACACATCTGCAGTAATGCTCACCCCGTTTGGTAAGAAGCTGTGATGAATCACACCGGCGCTAGACCACCAAACAGTGACCATCACTTTTCTAGGGGTAAGTTTTCGTTTAGGGCATTGTTTAGGTGCTGAACCAGGATCCAACCAACTTGCTGAGCGCTTGCGGTTATCAAACAGAATCCATTTTTCATCGCAGGTAACAATGCGGTTCAAAATTCCTTCATTTGTGTGTCTGTTGAGCAGTGCAAGGCACGTCTCGACGCGTACTTCGCGCTGGCGATCATTGAGTTCGTGGGGCACCCATTTGTCAAGCTTTTTTACCTTGCCAATTTGACGCAAATGGACCAATATTGTTTTGACGCTAACGTCGAAAGCTGCTGCTAATTCAGCCGTAGATTGTGTATCATCAGCTTCCACAACCGCCTTTAATTCGTCATTGTCGACCAAAGTCTTCGGACGACCGCGAGGTTCATTTTTCAGGTCGAAATTTCCAGAACGGAAGCGAGCAAACCAATAACAGGTGGTGCGTTGGTTTGTAGTGTTAGCTCCGTAAACGTCGTTGATGTTGCGTGCCGCTTGTGCCGCGTTGCTGCCACGACGGTACTCATATTCCATAATTACTCGAATTTTTAACGTATCCATGATGACGAAAAAGATTGAAATGCGATGAAAATGTAACACTAATCAATAAAGAAATGACTACTTTTGGAAAAAAGAATCCATGTTTTTAAAATAAAATTAATTTGAAATTAGAATTCTTAGCCAAACAAAAATTATTTTGATTTGAAATGGCCAGTACTGCAGAACGGCAATTTCATAGGTAAAGACCTAATATGTTGCTATAGAATAATTACTGTTTTAAAAACATAACTCGGAATTAATTAGACTGTTTTGATGGTTTAATTTCTTATAAATTCTTAAATAATTATCAGATTTAACAATAAGTATGTGAATTTCTGAAAATCAAATCAAACTAAAATCATAAATAACGACAGTAAATAAAACCATAAAGCTAAGACCTCACTCGCTCACAGACTCCATACAGACACAACCCTAAAAAGATAAGATTTTGTATGTAAAATGAATCAATAATGTAAAATCTTTCAGCATGGATTTACATGAGATAGGATTTAAAAAGACTACGTAAGTTTTAAATATTTGTGAAATAATCTTTGGTACATAATTATTACACGCCGTATAGTGATTACCTACTTATTAGTGCAATTCGTTAAATTTCTGATTCCATGGGTAAGAATTAATTGAATTCCTCAGGAACTGGTAATTAAGTATTTAAGGTGATCTCTAAAAATTACCTTACTACAAAGTTTCTGTAATTGCTACATTTCATAATAAAGGAATATAGGTAATTGTAAATAATTTTAATAAACACTGAACAATGGTAGACTGAGTAAATAAATGAAGTAAATGCCCCGACTACACTACACGCGACTCTTATCTAAGATGACAGCGGCAAATATGCCATATCGTATTGTAAACTGGCGCGTCTTAAAATTGTATAGATAATCGTTTATTAATACCTACATTAACATAACAACATATAAATTATTAAAACGCTACCCATGAAAAACAACATGGTCATTGATCTCTCCATGTCATCCAAAGATACATTTGATAAACACTAGATAGACAGACCAACCTACTCTTAATTTTCTTCAATTGCTCTTGTTGTACTCGTGTACGAAAGTATAGTACATAATTAATTCCTTTGTTTTAATTAACTTAAAAATATTTTTCTTCAAGTAATGTTCGCGGAACGGCAGCAATGTTAACGAGTGGGACGCGGACAAATCCTGTTAAAACCGATACCAAAAGCTACAAATTGTTTGGTACATTTGTGCATGCCATCTTTAATTAAATGCCATGGAACGGCGGACCCACGCAGTTTAGTCTCGGTCGTTGGACGAACTAGACATATTTACATTACACACTTTATTTGATCCCGCGTGTACAGAAAGCGAATTTAAGTTATCTGTTCTATTGTGCCATCTGTATCGTCCGGCGGATAAAGGTTGTTGTGGTGGCAGCGTGGCGCATACAGTTGTGTAACAGCCGGCCGACAGCCCACCCGCCCCTCGGCGGCGGCTCCGATGCTCGTGACTTAAACATTGCTCGATGGATACGGAGTGCAGTGTGGTGCAGTGAAGTGCATAATGGCCGAATTGTCAATAAAAGACGATCGTCCACGCCTGCCCCTTCGGTTCTCCTCCTTTTATGAGCTCTACAAACGGTTCCTTAAGGAACACGGGTGCAAGTGGCACGATGTCTCCAAATTACTCTCCGTCGTCGCGGAGATCCTTTTTGATGTGGACGGTGCTTGTTGCCGACTCGCGGGCAAGGTCAGTCTCAAAACTAAATGAATAACCGTTTTAAATGCACCTGTGATTGCTGGAGATAAACATGAAAGTGGCAGCTAAAACAGCACCAATTTTAATAAAAAAGTTACTTAAGTTAGGTGGTATGTACTGCATTAGAATAGTAATGTTTTAATTAAATAAAATTCGTAGTAATTTTTCATTTTATTTCTCAGATGCATTATTAAGTTGTCGTGAATGATTCTTATCTTAACTATTGAGGGTATATGTACCTACATTGTTGCGAGTAATAATAAGTGAAGATTAATTAAACTAAAGGCATTTAAAAGAACAACTCAATCAGAACATTGCATTTTACACATACTTACACTAAAATAAAATATATACAAAATATTTATTGTGCTCTATAGAAGCCCCTAGATTGTATTGAATGGAGGTGGGGATGAATCCCGTTAGGGCTGTTTTTACCTGCTCCCTATCGCACGAAACTGCCACAAACAGCTGGTCCGCATTTTGAATTTGAACGGTGACTCTGTACGATCGTGCGATGTTAACTAATGACTTTAATTCGATTGTGAATATTAACAAGTGCCGCAACACCATATCTGTTGATGATCATATTGCATCGGTGTTCCTCTTAACAATTACAATATACTTTGTAACAGTCCACAATATGAAAACATGCAGCATTTTGAGAGCCCTAGATTTAATTCTAAATTACAATTATCCTGTGTTATTAGACAAATATGGGTGCCCGCAGGTATGTGTTTTATTTACTTTCAATTAATTACTGAAAAAACTGTGAAATACATGCATCAATATCTATCTTCGACGGTCGTTGCTATTGAACTGTTAAGAGAATTTGTACTGTTCACGAATGTTTAGTGCTGCCGAGATATTGATCAGTAATTAGAAGCAATAAAGTAGTTTGCAAAGAACGTTGCCTATAGAAGTGGAAAACGTTTGCCAAGTGAAAGTAGAAAATTAGCGAACAATACTAGGTACGCGAAGTGAGCTAGGTTATTTACGTCGAGAATGTATGCCATTTTTTGCGTTGTGCTACAAACAAAACTAGATTTATATTTAAAACGACAGTGAACACAATAACCTTTCTTTGTCTGCAATTATAAAATTACTCATCGCGGCTCATATCTAATTCATCTAATCCATTATCTACAATAAATCCAAGGCATGCTGAAAGTAAAAAAAGCGCGTGTTATGCGCGAAAGCAAACAAATGTGATAGACTTGAATAACATTATGATAACTGTGAGAAGACATAAGTTCGAGTGTGTGACATAATTACCTCAACTCAAGGCGACAGCGTAGCGCCCGCATCCGTCCGGCTTCCCAGCCTCTGATATTTCTTTATCAACTGATATAAGGCTAAACATGCTATACATGTTGATTCGATAATACTCAGATAAGAGTTGACCTATGGGGTAACTAACAATATGAGTAATGCGTGTACAAGATGGTAACGCAGCGTGAGGGAGGCGTGCGCAGGCGGTGAGAATCGTCCGTGTCGGTCGCGGGCATCGGTATTGTTCGGTGTTCGCATGCGCCCCACTAACCTAATTACCTGGCTCCTATTGACAGAACAGTCTTGGCTCCGCTGCTCATCGTTCAAAGAAAGGTGGCGGTCTTCTCAGGTGCCATTGCGGCGTCGCAATTTCAAATTAGGAAACACTCCGAAATTCAACAAGTTCTTTTGTTTGATACAAATTTATTTCGACATGACGTCTTTCTGAAGACGTAATTATAATTATAAAATAAACACTCATTGGGCAAGCTGAATTACATTACCATAAACATATTATACGTTTGATATTTGTTGAATTCCGTACGGCTAAGAGTAAATTTTATCAAGCATTTTTAAATAATCCTACCAATTATTGCATACTGCGTTATATAAATTACTTACATTACATAGTTTGAGTGCAAACTAAACTTTTTTAAACCAATAACTATTTAGAGAAATAAATACTAAAAAATTAGTCTTGAGTCACTTAGAGATAAGAGACTTCTCGCATAAGTATTCTTCATTTGCCAGAATGATGACGCAGAGACCTGAATAACAAATAAATGGTATTTCAGTATTAATTACAAAGGTCTTTGACCTTTGCTAAATACTTTGCACTAAATAGAGCCCAAAATAGAGGTTTTCAGAAATAAACTAGTGTATTCCTCTTTTTTTTTCATAATACGAAAAAACGTAGTAAAGTGTAATGCGAAGAAATGTGTTCCCGGCGGGCACCTCGGGAGTGCGCGGGAGGGCGCTCCCACGGGTTGCCGATATTTTTAGTGCACGACGATTACTTGGCACCGGCGGCCGCACTCGGTTGCGCTAGTGATCTTTCTGAAATTCGTTCGCGCTTAGGTACGGTCTCGGGATAGATCCAGTCTAATGTCCGGTGGCGAAGCAGACGCCATGTAAAGTCGTGAAAATCTCGAGACGAAGACCTATGTTCTCTTCATCCATGCGAAAGTGTAAATATGATGTTTCTGGAAAGTTATGTGATATATCCTGGATAAAGTGCGTGTACTAAAAATTGTAAACCATCAAAACAAACAATATGACCAGTTTGAGCACCGGTGTTAACGGCACGACAAGCCCGAGGCGTCAGCGCTATAATAGGTCCTCCACCACGAGCGTCACACAGCTACTGTCAGATGGGTACTCTAGCTTCATCAACCGCCTAACTCGACGAGGACCGTCTGAAAAGACTGAAATCCCCTCCGACGCCAAGTTATCTACAACTCGAACTAATTTTGACGACAAAATGATTTTAAATAAAAATTCAGTGTTATCTAATGTGAGACGTTATGAGAACAACGGACACATATCTCCATACACGAGCGTGACGTCCGGTACAGGCGTGAGGAAGTTGAATGATGACCGTACGTACTCAAGTTACCTGGGCGCAAACAAGTCGCGCGTCGATACATCACCTTTGCATTCTACCTCCGGGATTAGCGCTCTCGGTCGCAATGACTCATTCCGCAAAGCTCACTTAAAAGATAATAAATCTCCACCATTCACTAAACGATATCCTCTTAAAGAGCCGAATAATAATATCGACAGCATTTTCTTAGGTAGTACTCGTAGTCGTTTGGAAGATAAGTATTCCTCGGTGTTGGACAGGATAGCCACACAGAAAAAGGAAAGAGCTCGAAAAGAAAAGGAAGATCGTGACAAAACGTTAGAACCCGAGCCTACGCTGTCACGAGGACTAATGAGAAGTTTAACTACGGCCGTTTTTGGTGAAAATTCTTTTAAACGAAATAATTTCTCCCACGAGAAAACCCGAGATAAGACTCCTTTCAGAAATACGGCCGACCGACGATTGTCTTCAAGTCATAAACAAAAAGATGAATTAAAGAATGGATTAGACATTCCATTGAAAGATCGCACTTATTATGGCAAAGATAGAGATAGTGTCTACCGGAGACATCAAAGAAGGTCTCTCAGAGCAGAAAAAAGTGTAAACAAGGAAACAAAGAAGGGGAAATTGTCATTGCGTCCGGTCGATTTAAACATACAATCCGGTGTTCGTGATTTAATATCACCACCGCAACAATCTCTCAACGGCACTCACCAGAAGCGAACGACTACTAAAACACCAGCCTCCTCGCCAGTGAGAGAAGTGGGACGTCAGAAACAGATATATTTTCCATCGAGCGATGAGGACGAGGACAGGACCCCGGTCGGCGACCGTGTGCTGAGCGATCGGGAAACGAGACGAAAGGAAATCCAAGGCCTCATCATGAAATACGCGCATTTGGACGAAATGTACGGCCGCATGGCAGCCGATAAAGATGCCAAAGAAACTGCGCTAGAGCTGAGTACGTCTAGGAAGGCGGAGCCCCTGGCCGTCGGAGACGTAGTGGCGCTGCCTCCAGAGATGCGCAGCCGCCAGCGCCCGCAGCGCCCGCGCCACCTGTTGCGGCGCGCGGTCACGCCGCCTGTAAGCACACGCTAACCACCGCCTGCGCACTGTGTGCCGCTAACAAACACCTGGTCCGTGGGTTTACGATCTACTTAATTATTTCAATATTGTACCGCGTACTTATTTCATACAAATACTTATCCGCGATTCGAGATTCTTTATTTAGAATTTTAGATATAACACTAAAAAAATATATGGATTGACTTCGATGCATGTTTTTCTCGACAACTTAATAAAATAAAACAGTACAGAAAATAAAGTAGAATGCGGGTAGTCATAAAAAAAAATGTATACTCAGTACAACTTACGTTAACATAACGGTGTGACGCAGTATACAGATAAACGTTATAACAAATTATTCAAAAATGATAGTGCATGTGCTAAGCTTTTTTGTGAGTGGTTTCAAATCTAAAATGTCGTTCTTGTGTGTTAAACTATTCTCACAACATAAAAAAAGTTCCACTAGATCAGTCTCCCGTAAAGTTAGTAATGCGAAGTAATTAATACTATAGAGACCTTCGGGTGGACACTTATATCCTGTATAACCTGTGTAAATGGTGATTTTGAAAGTGATCGGAGTGTGAGCGCTGTGTCGTTTCCTATCCCGGCGAGGTCCGGTCCAGTCCTCCGGCGGGCCGCTCGCCACCCGTCCTCTAACAGCATGCACCTCCGACACACCATACCAATTTCGCTTGTCTGACGGGCAAACCGTTCCATTGTCTGATTGTTGGGTACAACACTACTCGGGTCGGTGCGATCGCGTGGCGCTCTTCGTGGCATGTGCTGGTGTGCTGTCGTGCTGTCGCGGTCCTGCTGGCGCGTGGCGGGCTCGGCGGTGCGGTGCGGCGGCGGTGACTGGACGGCGCTGGCGCTTGCAGAGCTCCCGGGCACGCTCCTCCGTCAAGGACGACAAGGACGGACATCTGGTCTACTGGCCCGGATATGTCATGGGAGCGAGATGTTCGTGTCCACACCCATAACTTAAACAAATGTATTTTACACACGCACACACTTACACATACACGTTCACACATACTATATACTTGATACATACATAGACACAAGAGACCAAACATTTCACGCTTTGAAAACGACTGAAACCAAAACACTAGTCATTCCATGACTCGTTAAACATATAAAACATGACAGATGGCAGAAAATTCAACAAAAAAAAAACGAGTTTCCACACATAATAACCGTCAAGTCCTTCCAGTCAGTGATTCGCGTTTTTTGAAGATTTCAGACATAAAGTTTCTGCTTTTTTATTACAAATTTTGATAAAGTAACTTTACAGTTCTCATGTGGCTGTTAAATAAGTCATGTTGGAACGTCGCGCATTGGTCTTCTGTAGCTGTATTGTCACCAGCTAGATCTCAGGATCCATTTCCTCAGTAAGCTAGCAAGTACCGATGATCTCAAAGCAAGCATACAGAAGACTAATGTCAATTCCATCATGACTTTGTACTGTAAACACTTAATTAATTGTGTTGCCTTGGTTTCATTGCAGACAAAATCATCGACACGCTCGGTGAAGGCACCTTCGGCAAGGTGGTCGAGGTGAAGGACTTGGAAATGTGAGTATCTTTCGTGACGTCACGTCGCCACACCGATACAACCTTACTGTTTATATATTCCTATAAATGTATTATAGTCATTAGTATAGTTCAGATTTACATCGGTTGCATTGTTTTGTATACTCAATTTTTAAATTATAAAGTATAAAATCGTAAATTCGTAAAATATGATATGATAACTTTGAATGTTGAATGAACGCATACTATCTTTAATTATTATCGATGTGTGCCGTTCACTCCGCCGCCGGATGATGACACATATTGTTTGGCTCTTTTGGCAGGACATGCCTTACTTTCATTATTCATTTCTATTTGCATTTGTTTATATGAGTACCATCAACTATTGATTATATTTGCCAAAAATAAAAGTTTATGCATAACGCTGTCTAATTATAAATTCCAGGGAGCACAGAATGGCTCTGAAGATAATCAAAAACGTCGAGAAGTACAGAGAGGCTGCGAAACTGGAAATAAACGTTTTAGAAAAGCTAGCGGAGCTCGACCCCGATTGTAAAAAGTGAGTGTTTGATTGTTGGTGTTATTATTTGTCGTGGCGTGTTATGTTGGTAGCGGAGGCTGGTGCGACGCCGCCGAATGTAGCAATATTTGACCTTGTGCGTTATATGCGACGTTATTGCTCCTGCTGGCCGTGCGCCAGCGCGCCCGATGTCAACTCCCAACGCACAAAAATACCGACACCCGCGAACTTCACACATTACTTGATTCCGTCTAATTCATTAGCTGACGTACACATGATACACCTTCATCTGTTCTAGAACAAATTCCGATCGTCTCGTTTGTTTTATTTTGTATGTAATGAGAACATTAAAATGTTCGTTTTTCCGTTTCAGCTTATGCGTTAAGATGTTAGACTGGTTTGAATACCACGGACACATGTGCATCGCATTCGAGATGCTCGGACAAAGCGTGTTTGACTTCCTGGTGAGTGTTACTACTGATACTATTACCTTGTGTTTCATTTTCTTTTGCGTGATTTCAATGCATATCCAATACGAATGAGTCACAATTACGGTATCTAATTGTATGATTTATTTATAGTAATGGAGTTCTAACATGCCGGTTATTTACATTTCCCAATAACTTACATCCTGATTGTTAAGTCCTCGTAATTGATTTCGATATATTAAATTTGACATTGAATCGGGCAAAATAATAAATTGGTCGAATCGATCATTGCTAGCACGATTAGGGTGCGCACAATTTTGTTAGAAGAGGATTGATGTTTTCGAATTGTCTATTGCTTTAACTATTATCTTATACAACAATAATCGCGGAAGTCGTGATATCGCCAGCCATATGATCTTTACTAAAATTAATAACCACTTAAAAGCAATAATGGACCCGGAAAGTAATTAGCTTCTTATCCTTATCACACGAATTTTAAAATTAATGTGCTATTACAACGTTTTTAGTATAGCAATCACAAAGTAATAAATTTATACTCATCCATGATTCTTCCTGATTTTTTACTGATTTTAATTTGATAGTACAATTTTCACAATGAAAATCTAGAATCTAAAGGTAATAAAAGAATAAATAAAACAATTCTGATACCTACGCCTTTGATACATTTATGTTGTAACTGATAAGAATACAGTACACTGCATCAAAACAAATGAAAACAAATGACATGGCGGCTATGTACTTTTCAAACATGAATACAAATAGTGATCTTATGTCTTATTAAGAGCTAAGATCATACATAGTTTGAATTGGTGCGTTTTTCCAGAACACCATTCTGCATGAGCTAAATTCCACTGTTTCTCTTTGGTTTTCATAACATAAGTTTTGTAATTTATTAATGATTTTACCCAAAATATTGCGGTACTTCGCCGCTCCCCGATGCCAAATAAAACGCTTAAATCGTATAATCGTAAATATTATCTGATATCCCTACATAGAATACCTTGTAGGGTTTCATTAAAAATGTTATGTATTACCAAAGGCTTTTTATAAGTATCAATTACTTAGTTATATTTTTAAATTACAGAAAATGTATGTCCCCGACATCTGTAACCTATTTATTATATTTGTTTTATTAAAAATAAAATTCTACCAAATGCGTGGGATTTTTGGTTTGCTTTTACTTGACTATACTGATTCTCGGCAATATAAAGTTGCAATTTGCAAATCGTTTAGTAAATTTATATAACCGTTGTTTTTGTTACTACCTTGACGAAACTTTAGATTTTATTTATTTATTACATTTTTCTAATAGACTTAGTGAAAAATAATAAATATTCAGTATTATATTTTTAGTATCACACATAAGATTTTATTTTATGTTTTAATTTTATTATGTTATCTATGCTTTACGGTAGAAGTGGAAAATATTCATAACATAGACATAAGGCAGTACACGGTAGTCAGTTGACATCAACGAGTTAATTTGTCACGTTTCAGAAAGACAACAATTACCAGCCATACCCACTGGAGCAAGTGCGGCACATCGCGTACCAGCTCATATACAGCGTGTTGTTCCTGCACGACAACAAGCTCACACACACAGATCTCAAGCCAGAGAATATTCTGTTCGTAGACAGCGATTACGAAGTAGTCAGCGTGTACAACGCTTCTAAAAAGGTAACTAGATTCCATTTACACAGCCTATATAGAGTGCACTATAAGACGTTAGATTTGGCTGTTACATCTTAAACAGCTGTCGATTTGCGACATGTTGGCACTGTTGTTAGATTGTATGAAAATGATTTGTCTACACATATCATTTTTATACAACGAAGTGGTGAAAATTCGGCCACTAATGCCAGTGGCCAAATTGTCGATCCCTTTTTGCAAATTAAAGCTTGAGTAGATAAAGCAAATTGGTGGAATGGATCTAAGTGACACATCGATACATGGAAGTGTGTGGTTTAGCTAAGGACGACTTTAGTACTGTCTGAGATTTTATTTAAATGATTCTGTAATTAAAAAGTCTGATTCATTTATGTTGTGATTTATTATCTTTGATAGCATGGTAACACCACTATCGTAAAAATCGTCATACGTTCCTTAGTCATCGCTTGAATGTTATTGTTTCGACGTTTGCCGATATCAGCATGACTAATAGCAGATGCGAGATATGAAAATTATATGATATAATTATTATATAATTATAGATTACACATTAGTAGAAATTAAAATTGTCTTCCGTTTAAGCCTTTCCGCTGACAAGCGACCCTTGGCATAATTTATTTGCACTCATGTATTACCTCGTGATCTACGGGTTTTATAAATATTTAACTTGGCAAATATCTAAAAAAAAAACACCATATTACCATTTAATAGAATGAGTTCGGATTTTATGGTACCGCATTCGTAGAATATAGTGCACCGCAGAAACTCGTACGTTTTTTTATGTTTTGTATTGAACACACAATAACATAAACAGTATAACTTAGTGTAGATAGTACGTTACGAACAGCATTGTGTTTTTAAAAGCGTTCTGTTTCACAAAAAAAATGGTATTTTAATTATTAATAAAATATCAAGAAATCTGCATAAAGGATAAAATGTTTCAAATTATCGTTATTATTAAAATATGTTTAAACTATGGCATATTGTCGGTAAAAACGCTGGATGGACTAAGTCTAGTCTAAGACGGATAAACCGAAATTAGAACAAAACAACAAAAAATGCATCTACTCGTGTTACATTTATTATTATTTGCTATTATAAAGAATGACGTATGAAACTGTTTGCGAATTATTAAAGGTCAAAGATATTACTCTCATATACGTCATTAGCAAGAACGAACGTCACGATCAAAACATACGTAATCATATCTGTTTAATTTCATCTGACGCGGAAGGAAATAAACATGATTTTATGTAATGAACATAATTGATGGAAAATATAAACATTGTCCAATGTGATGTGTGTGACCCTGCAATCAAAGCTGAGAGTATAAAATCAAAGTAGAAATTGACGAATCCTTTACGTAATGTTATTAGTTTTTAAATAAGACTTCGTGTCAATTTTAAATTCATTTATGTTTTTTGACTTCGATTCGTCTATAATAAACAGCTTTGCTCTTTGACCATTACTTAAATATGGATGTTAATGAATGCACCCAACTTAAAGTCAATGGAGATGCTTAAACAAAGGGAAATGCCCACTTGGTAAAGAAGGTTTGGCCAAGTAATGCCCAAGATAGAAACAAATGGTAGGCATTAGGGTTGACATCGTAGATAACGAAATAGCTATTATTTTTTACCTAGAACTTAGTGGAACATCAGAAACTGTAAATGGAAATCAATGGTAAAAAAATATGCATAATTATAGTTTTCAGGTTTTTATTCATTTTCATTTAAATAAGTTATTAATACATCGTCTAGGAATTGGGCTGGGGGATTTATATTTGACTGATATCTCGCCCAGCCCAAGAACCACACAATTGTCATCACGTGGGCACAACACCCTACCGTCCTCCGCCCAGATATGCAATTACAGCAATATTGTCGTATGGACTCTAAACCGGATTCGTTAGTATTAATAATAATATATACAAAATACATTTTTCGACTGATATGTCGGCTTTTAATTCGTCCTCTAACCAAAATCCAATTACTGGCCGAAGGAAATCCATCTAGAATTCTATTATTGGTTTCTGGGCATACTTCAATACTATAAGAACCTTGCGCTATTATATGTTCTCCATAATAAGAGCGTGCCTGTTTTAATTGGTAAGTCCCACATGCAAATAATATTAAATCACTGTAAGTGAGTTGGGGAAACTCAGTTATATTATATGTGTTTACATTTATATTCACGAATTGTGTACGCCTTCGATTTAAATGATAACCTTCTACAAAATCAGCAAGATCATTGTTAACATATAAAAATCTTCTAATATTTACTAAAATTAAATTGGCATCTTCTCTGTCTCTTATACGTAGATGGAAACTGTTTATTAATGAAGCGGCAATGGCAAAGTCTATCATTATGTGTTTTGATGCATTGTTGAAAAAATCTTGCCTAAACAATTTAAAAGAGTGTTTAAAAATGCCATTAACCACCTCGACAACCCATCTAGTTATAGTTACACATCTTGTTTTGTTAGCTTCAAGCGTGCATAATTGGGTTTCACCCTCACGAAGAGATGAAGGCGTGTGAACGGAATAATTACATGTTCCTTCTTATAATGACACTGAGTCTCTAAAACCCCTATCCAAAATAAAAACATCATTAAGCTGAAAATATTGCCTCATGGGACTGTTTTCCTCTGAAAATTCATTAATCATTATCTGAGCATCTGAGGTAGTTGCTGGATAGGGGCCCAACACATCTACAATGTAACCATCACAACAAACTATTAAAAAAGGCTTAACAAGGTTCCTATATTTATGCATTGAATATGTATTTTTCTGATATGTATAATTAGAGCTTTTTTGAATGTAAATGTAGGTTCCATCAACAATAACAATAGGCCTACTTTCTTCACATCCAAAAAGCCCATTTGGAATAATTAGATTTCTAGATGAGATTTGCTCGCGGCTTATGTGATTTAAACCGAGATGCTGTGGCACAAAATCTTGATTTAGGATTTCTCTAACTTTCCCCATAAGTCTTTCTAGGGTACTCCTCGGTATATTTAATAATGTTGATATTCTTTGATCGCTATCTCCAGTTCTCAATTTCATTAAATAAGCAGCAAGACCAGTTTTGCCTCTATGCATTGTTCCTAGTCGTGGCACATCTCTGATTATATTTAAAATATTTTCTAGTGATAGGCCAAACCAATAATGAACTATGGAACTGTCCATATTCTCAATATTTTCAAAATCTAAATGACCTGATTGTGGCTGTTTTATTAAATCAGTATATTCTTCTATTTGCTCTGCTGAAAATGTATGGATTGGATTTTCAACTGCAGTAAGCTGATTACCAAAAGTATTTGATTTATGATAATTACATATCCTATTTGTTGGTGAAACATAATAATTAAAATCAATTAATAATCTTGCCCCTAAACTTGTAGGCACTGTAAGCCTCTCTGGTTGATTGCAATCTGGATAAAAGCAATGTTGCTGGCTGATCGGAGCTCTAATATAATTTGGAAGGTAAATTGTTGCTTCAGTATTTGGTTCGGCTACGAAACTGCTTTCTCTTATATCCAACTCTTCAGAGCTAGCTGGTTCAACACTCAAATCTTCATTTGGTGTAGATTGAGATGAAGTAGATGCTGGTGTGAACTGTGGTATTGCTCGTCTTGCTCGAGTCCAACAAGTATGGCATACCAGATCAGTTGAGGTCACCTAAAATGTAAGAAAAACATACTAAATATTACTATTTTTGTTATTTTATACATACAATTATATTTGGCTCTAGATTATTTATATTAAAAACTTAATACGAATTCTACTTCTAAGACAGAAGTCTTATGCCTTACCTGAATTAATGAATTAATAACAAAAATCACAGATAATAACGTCATGTCACTGACCTGCCTTGGGATTATCCATTCTGCAACTATATTTCTTATTTGTATTTCTCTTGTGCCTGTATTGTTCGGATTAAGTTGATGGGAGCGCCGTCGTAAAAGTGATTGGCCACAGTTAACGCATACTTGTCTATGACCAATATGACGGTCTTCTGAACCAGATTGCCGTTGTGCATCCCTTGCCAACATCCAGCAAGGCTGGCATACCAGACTATTATCTGAAACCTATTTCCACACTGGTCATAATTGAATTCATATTAACAACATACTGCAACATTCAATCTAAGTAACTATAAATATATTTCATGTCCCAGATTATAGCACATAAGTTGTAGTTTAATACACCAATGTATTGAATATTACATTGTCCACTACCAAAAGATTACATACTATGTTTAAAGAGCCTATCCGTTGAAAGACACCAGTGCAGATTTGGTAATGTGATAATGATTTGCATGATCTTTTAAAATGGTATCACAGAAGCAAGACAATAATATGTGACAATGAGTCAAGGCAATACTTACAATTATTTCAACACTCAAACCACTAATTCAATTCAGACAGGATAATGTGCTAGCATGTACATACATATTAGATTTGAGATTACAAGTTGTTCTTTGTAATCTCAAATCTAATATGCAATCCTCTATCCCTTCAAAGTTAAAAGTATGTTCTTATAGTAAGGAAATAGATTAACTTACTTGCAGTGGTGCAATCCATTGCTGAATTATAGATCGCACTCCTACATCGGTTAGAGTCAATCTCTGAAGTCTTCGTGTATCTACTCCACAGTTGACACAGAGATGGCTCCGTGGTAAACTACTAAGCTCATGTAAATCAGATTCCATGTTCGTGCCGGGTCCTTCATGAGAAACAGGAACGGTGTCCAAGGGTAAGCCGGTATTGTCGTGAGAAGCGGGTACTGAATCCAATGTAAAGCCAGGGTCGTTATCGGGAGCGGGTACGGGGTCCATAATCGTAATCAGTCGTCAAAAAAAACAGAAACGCAGTAAGAAAAAACACAAATCGCAAACGCACAGCACAAACCGAAGTGTGAAATGCAGTGAAATGCCAACGTTTGTAAATGTCAACAAACAAGAGCATTAGGGATGGGACGTGAGATCTATTTATCGAAAAATCTATGTTTGTAATAAACCGAAAATACGGAATCGTTGAAAGGGGTCGTATAAAATTGTATTTAGAAGTACACAAAATAACAAACATGTTGTTTTATGATAACGATACATAATTAAAAGATAAATGCATCGATATTTTACAAATATTTTTTTAATTGTTAAAAAATATTGAAATAAAAATCGATTATCAGGAAACGGTTTTTAATAAATCGATTTTTTTCAATAAGGGTTTCAAGCCCTATTTTGACAAGATTGACATGACCGATACAGCGGAAGTATTAGACACTGCAATATACAACTGAGATTTGAATAATTTCATCTTTTGTTTTCCGGGGTTTTTATAACAGATTAATATCCGCAATATTTATGTTGCAAAATTAGTATCTTTATTGTATTTATCACATCGATGGGCATTACATGGCCAAAAACGGGCGTTTCCCTTTGGCAACTTATTGACACAAGACAGCAAACAAGCATGCGATCCGTTTTATGATAACAGTTATCGCAATGTCTGGACCCCTGCAATACTACTGTATTGCAGGGGTCCAGACATTGCGATAACTGCGCGCCATTCATATGTTGTTAAGCTATCCCCAGAGCCCCGCACCTAGATTCTCACCACAATTAATTATTGCTTCATGTATTCTCTGTAAAGAGGATGTACCTGTTGAGCATTTTTTATAGCGAAAATCCTAAAATGACCCTACCTTATTCGTATACCTTATTCCTACCCTACTTTATTATTTATCTGGGTCAGCCTTCTTTTGCCGGTAGGCATTGATCCTTGCATATATACAACACAGTTATTTTACATATTGCGTTTATGACCTTAGCACATTCGATAGTTTCAGTATTAGAGATAAGGTGTTTTGCACCTGCATTGCGATTTTATCGTTATCTACTTTATTACACATCAGCTTATTGTATCGAAAACCTAAGATTTATCGGTTCCTACGATGCTCTATCGTTAGTTTCAGCGACTTGTTCTTAATACTTTGTAACATCAGATGTGATTTTTAAAAATTAGATGATACTTTACAACAGATTATAAATCGCGCTATCGAGCTTGCGACAACATTGCCGAAGCTACAAGTTGCAAGTCTGCTTAAGACTAGGACTATCACTAGGGTACTGGTCGTTATCAGTCGTTTTTGTCGGGTGCTGTATAAGATTCACCAGCCAGAACTTTTAGTTGACTCTGCAATAGCAGTGACCATGTGATATATTTCCATTCCACCCCGATGAATGCATACGTTTTATTTCTATGAAGTAATACTGAATGTGATTGGTTTCCAGACACATGACTTAATGCGCGTGAAGCGAACAGACGTAAGACTGATAGACTTCGGCAGCGCGACGTTCGACCACGAGCACCACAGCACCATCGTGTCCACCAGGCACTACCGAGCGCCTGAAGTTATATTAGGTGATATATTACACTATTATGTTACACACGTCCAACCAGTGGCGTGCAATTATGTACAGACGCCAGCACAGATTGCGGTAGCTTACCGCAATCTGTCAAACTTCCCCAATTTAAAGTGAACCTTATGCTTTTGTGATAAATTTGAAAATCTATAAAAGAAATTTAACAGATTGGGGTAGCTGGATATGCTGCCGTCTGTACCTTAAGGCAACCCTGACATGATAATAAGCCACTTTTGAAATAATATCTTTACATAAACTTCAAAAAAAAAATGGTAAGTATTCTAAAATTGGGTTTGGTTTATAAAGACTAGATGGAATGTGGCTCAGATATAGTTATTTGTTCAACATGGAATTTCATTTCATTCTACAACATTTCATTCATTAATAAAAAACTGTTTTAATAACAAAATATCGACTTCAAAGTTGGTACCACTTCTAGATGATAATTTTAGTGTATAGTTCTTTTATACATTTTACATGGATTTACAGTTGGTGTCTTGGTTTTAAAACTTTTTAAATTGTTCACGTTTTAGTAATTATCTAATGGACCTCGAATGCAAATTTTTACATAACTACATACGTGACTAACGTGTATTGTTATTTTACTCGAGACTACGATCAATGTAACTTGGTCGAAACCTCGGGATAATAACAACACGTAAACGACACTTTAGTAAGTTGTATACGTCTTGTATAGTTATGATATGCGAAAGTTAAAGAAAAGGGTATATAAGCTTAATACTTAAATCTGATTCTATTTGAAAAGTCTTAATAAATAATATGTTTTCCTAAGTTGGTGAAAAGAAAATGTCTATGTACATGGCCATAAAATAAATTAATATAAAGAAATCATTTGAATTATAAAAACTTAAACAAATAAACTTACTATAGAACATCTTCTTGGCTATGTTTTTGTGTCTGTCTATTCAGGTCAATCGAATTAGTCATTCAATTATTTTGTGAGCATATAAACCTTGTTGATAATGGATTATAACTGTGACGTAAGATTTAGTATTAATTCAGATAAACAGTGAGGATATCTTAATACTCATAATTAGGGAAGTAGTCAAATTCACTTACAACTAAATGAAATTTAAAGTAGCCTATAATTAACACTTGAATTAATTTACATCATAACTTGAAACTTAAAGAAATGTAAACTAGACCTGTTGACTAGACTGTTTGTGACAATTTTATTTGGCTCGCTTAGGTAACGCTCCTTTACCTCAGAATAGGTCTTTACCTATGAAATTGCCGTTTTGTATGAAAAAATTTAAACGAATTTTTTTCATGGATTTTTTTATTTGTATTAATCGAAGTAATCACCCATGCAATCAATGCATCTTTGCCATCGCAGTGGCAGTTTATTGATGCCCTTCTTAAAGAAATCAGCTGGACGGGAGGCAACAAATTCTTCAAAGGCATTTTGTACTGCCTCTCGGGTATTGAATTTTTTTCCCGCCAAGAAGTTATCCAAATTCTGGAAAAAGTAGTAGTCTGTAGGCGCAAGGTCTGGTGAGTAGGGCGGATGACGGAGAGCTTCCAACCCCAGTTCTTGCAACTTGGAGACCGTCTGCTGTGCAGTATGAGGTCGCGCGTTGTCGTGCAGGAGCAGCGGAGACGAGCGATTGACCAATGCTGGTTGGAGATGCGCCAGCTTCTCCATCATTGTGCTCAGTTCTTCACAGTACACATCTGCAGTAATGCTCACCCCGTTTAGTAAGAAGCTGTGATGAATCACACCGGCGCTAGACCACCAAACAGTGACCATCACTTTTCTAGGGGTAAGTTTTCGTTTAGGGCATTGTTTAGGTGCTGAACCAGGATCCAACCAACTTGCTGAGCGCTTGCGGTTATCAAACAGAATCCATTTTTCATCGCAGGTAACAATGCGGTTCAAAATTCCTTCATTTGTGTGTCTGTTGAGCAGTGCAAGGCACGTCTCGACGCGTACTTCGCGCTGGCGATCATTGAGTTCGTGGGGCACCCATTTGTCAAGCTTTTTTACCTTGCCAATTTGACGCAAATGGACCAATATTGTTTTGACGCTAACGTCGAAAGCTGCTGCTAATTCAGCCGTACATTGTGTATCATCAGCTTCCACAACCGCCTTTAATTCGTCATTGTCGACCAAAGTCTTCGGACGACCGCGAGGTTCATTTTTCAGGTCGAAATTTCCAGAACGGAAGCGAGCAAACCAATAACAGGTGGTGCGTTGGTTTGTAGTGTTAGCTCCGTAAACGTCGTTGATGTTGCGTGCCGCTTGTGCCGCGTTGCTGCCACGACGGTACTCATATTCCATAATTACTCGAATTTTTAACGTATCCATGATGACGAAAAAGATTGAAATGCGATGAAAATGTAACACTAATCAATAAAGAAATGACTACTTTTGGAAAAAAGAATCCATGTTTTTAAAATAAAATTAATTTGATATTAGAATTCTTAGCCAAACAAAAATTATTTTGATTTGAAATGGCCAGTACTGCAGAACGGCAATTTCATAGGTAAAGACCTAATATATTTGATTAAATTCCAATAAAAATATGATTCCGCATAACTCATTTATTTGATAATTATAATAGGATGTATTATTCTTCTTCTAATATTTTGTGGTCTTTCGGATGTTTGTTTGATGATTTATTAATGTAGCGCATATTAAAGAGTACATAGACCCAAAATTTTAATATATTGTTTTGGATTTTTCAGAATTAGGATGGTCCCAGCCGTGCGACGTTTGGTCGATCGGCTGCATCATGTTCGAGTTGTACCTCGGCATCACATTGTTCCAGACACATGACAACAGAGAACACCTCGCCATGATGGAGAGGATTTTAGGACCCATTCCATACAGGTATTAACAAACATAAATTAAATTTTGTTATACAATAAAAGCGAAACCTTATACATTATTCCTTTGGCGACATAATCGCTATCATAGTTTTAATTCTATTGGTTGTCAAATCATTCAAAACGAATCAATCGTATTTATATTATTCATATAACAGGTGTGGTGTAACGTGTGTGTATCTCTTCTGCACCTGAAATTAATCTAATCATTTTAATTCATGACACAAGTCTAGACTCGGGTCAGGAATGTCGGTAGCGTATGTTAATTTCCTGTAAATAACCTCGTCACGGTCTATTCTTGGGAAATAAAAATATTCTTTAGCTATCTGTGCCCCGGGGTTTCGCCCACGGTAAACTCTATAAATTAAAGCATTTGTGTCAAAATCCATTCTTTAGTTTTTGCGTGAAAGAGTAACAAACATCCATACTCACAAACTTTCGCATTTATAATATTAGTAGGATATGCTTACTGTGTATGCAGTTATTGCTTAGCCCACAGATATATTATGACTATGTACTAACTTTATTTAGGTTAGTAGTGAAATGACTTTAATAACATAATGGTGTTAGAATTTTAGTAAAATACAAAATTAAATAAATTACCTATGTCTAGAGATCCAACGATAAAGTCGTCCAAGTCTATTGTCTGATTCGAAAATTATCTCGGTTACTGACATGAATATTTTCCTTAACCCACATGTCTATTATCTAGAAGGCTGACGTATGTTATAAAGTAAATTGCTCTGTTTATACTACCGGCTAAGAATGTTCTCATGTCATTGTTTATCCGTGAACAGCCGAACAATTTGCGCAACACGTCGAGATTCAAATACTCTTCAGTGGAGTGCGCCATTTAAATAAACATGCCGATTCGTTCCGCACACACGAATGCTCACCAAAATAGACACGATTTTTTGAAAGTAGGGCAAATATTCGCTTTATTTTTTTTAGTCTGGTTCCGAGTGACATAAATTTAAATTGATGTTTGTCTCGTTACAGAATGGCGCGGAAAACAAGGACAAAATATTTCTACCACGGGAAACTAGACTGGGACGAGAAATCGTCAGCTGGCAGATATGTCAGAGAAAATTGTAAACCATTATTGGTGAGTAATAAATAAGTATTCACAGTGTTTATGGGTATTATCATATTTCATTAAAATATAATGTTTAATTGAGTTCTGACCAAATCGAGTTTTCATAATCTATGTATAAACGGAATTTTGTTATATTGAAAGAAATAATATAATTTCATAAGTTGGATAAATTCGCGTTTTATCGCGGCTATGAGTCCACAGCCGACAGCGTAGTTACGGTGCGATGTTTGTGTGTGCAGAGGTACCTGCAGAGCAACGGCGAGGAGGCGCGGCAGCTGTTCGAGCTGATCGCGCGCATGCTGGAGTACGAGCCCAGCCAGCGCGTGTCGCTGCGCGAGGCGCTGCAGCACCCCTTCTTCAACAAGCTGGCGCCCGCGCACCGCCTCGGTACGTGACGCGGCGCGCCGTCCCGAGCGCTCATGCTGCAATAGGTACTCGGAACGAAACACTACTTCCGAGATACTCACATGTACTTATATATATATATATACCAATATATAGTCCAACAAGTATATCTACGCTATATATATCTAGTCCCTGAAATAAACCTATTGCGATGCTTTTTAAGATACCGCAATAAACCTAGCCTAGACATTAAATGTGGGCTTCTATTTCTCCCACAAAAAATGGCTTAACCGGCACCTTTCTGCCCTTATTAATATAAGAAAACGTTCGAAAGTCATTGCTACACGTATACATTGATTGTCATTTCCAATTACTTAAACATCAAAGTTCGCAGAATCTAATTTGGCTCCAACATAGTTAGAGATTTAGACTGCCGTCTTAGGCTAAATTTGAATGTAGTGAACCTTGAAAATGTATAACCTTGTCTAAAATATATATTAGATAAAAACGTCGCAATCTAAAGTAAACGAATACTGACATCTAAAAAATTATGATGACTTTTGTTACAAGTGAAATCTTTTGTTATAGGATACCAGTTTACGAGGCCGTCGTTTCTTAGGTCAGGCCTCTTTGTAATTAGTCGCTCTTGTAAAGCTTCGTTTTCTTTTTACTTATTGGAACCCATATTGCGACATGACATTACAATTAATTATTTGCTTTTATTTTAATTTTGTTGTGTTGTTAATGTGTCGTTGATTTCTTTTGCTTACTTTCTATGTTGTTGTCCGTAACAACTGCTGTTTGTTTTAAATTACTGTAATATTTTGAATGCGATTCTCTAATATTTTCAATTCTGAAATAAACTACTATCTACTCGCAATATACTAAGGCAGGATTTGAATGATGTCACGGAAAATGTAGACCTCTTAAAACGTATTTCCCATTAACACCTTCTTAAACTTATTGATCCCATTTCCGCATCATATCAATCAACAAGTTTTTAAACATTGTTTAATAATCAGCACCTGTACGTTAACAGGTGTTGATTATTAAACAATGTTTAACCTGAAATTAGTTGTTTATGTAATGTTAACAAAATGTTTCGGTCAATATGTGCGGCAACGATCGATCATTTTAAGAACGGATTTACTTCGTGCCTCCTTTATTGCTTATATTCTTTGAACAACAAATTTCACAGATATGTGCTAAAACTCAATAAATTGATCACTTAAAACTTTCATGAACTATTTAAAATTTCCAGAATCTGATTATCTGGAGAATCAGTTTGTCTCAATCGCTGGAATTGTAATTTAAATAAGTTTTGAAAACGAAGACAAAATTCTCTCAAGCTAAACTAAGGAGACTCTAACTTAGAAGCTGCGAGACTTATAAAACATTGTTTTAAGAGGTCTTTCCAGTGACTCCATTGATTTACTGCCAATGTAATGAAAATGCATACTAAAATTCGTGGTGTGGCGTTGCAGGCACTGACCGGGCGCGCGGCGCGGGCGCGGGCGCGGGGGCGGGCGCGGGCTCCCGCTCGCGCTCGCACTCGCTGAGCCGGTGAGCGCGCACGGGACTCATGAACTTGTACAGTTAAAGTGAAGTGATAAGTGATCATTATTTTGTCGGACATTGTAATCTAGCTAATATTTTGTTGTGAATCGGTACTTCTCAATTTGTATTTATAAAGTAACTATTATTCGAAATAAAGACTGTCAGTCTGAGTTTTGTTTTTTATTGGGCTCGTCGATCCGTCAACAGTTTAATAATAGAGACGTTATGTTTACCGGCTGTGACCTAATAATTTCAGTGCCAAATGTAATTATAACTCCAACAAATCGAACCTGGCTCACATTAAAATTTTCACACACAGCCATATTGTACTTTTTTTTAGTTATTTAGAGAGTGTTTATTGACAGTTTGATTTATATGTTAGGCTTTATTTGCTAAATTTTACTGATTTCATTTTAATGAGTCTGTTTAATATAGAACCTGCCGATTATAATAGTAGGTACCTATTCTTAGTGATAAGCTCATGTTAGTGCTAGTTAATTTATTTCTAAACAGGTTTACAGGTCAAAATATTGTCAGTACACATTACAATCAATGAGTAAGTAAAGTAGGTATTAAGTCTACTTAATCATCGTTTACCTACTCTGATCAACCCCAATAATTCTGGCAAATTAATACCATTTTTTTCAATAAAGTCATACATGGTTATTAAGAATCCTGTTATTATTTATTCTGAATAGTTACAAATCTCCCTTCAATAACCCTCAAGCCCTATACTAATACTTCAACAAATTTAATCCAAATAATATAGTTAAGTCACGCTGTAGACAAACTTACCAATTGGTTTAATTTAATTTTTCTAATAGTGGTATGCCTTTAAAGTAAGACTGTTTAAAATTAGGGGCTAAGAGCGAAATGACTATCTATCAAGATAAGGGTTCCTAGGTGTACTTTTAGACGGGATGACCGTTTTCTACACGAAGGAACACGTGGGTAACCGTTGTGCTATCCCGAAATGAACTTGAAGTGCGAGGAGTGAGAGTGAGCGAGCGTACAGTTTGCAGAAGATTTAAGGAAGTACGCCTAGGTTTGTATGTACAGATGCCAGCACATCCAGCTACCCCAATCTGTCAAATTTCTTTTATAGATTTTCAACTTTAGCACATACATATAAGGTTCACTTTCAATTGGGGAAATTTGACAAATTGGGGTAGCTTGATATGCCTAGTATAACTTGCCATAGGTACACCATTATGCATATCGGTTAAACTTTGCACGTAAATATCACCTTCGAGTATTGAATGGAGGTCTCCACACCATAAAAAACCGCCATTAAAGCAAGCTGCACTCTACAGAGAAATGTACACATTTCATTCAGATTCAAGGAAGACAGCAAATATGAAGACCCAAAGGAGGAACGTTCCAGTGTAATTTTAAAAATACCATATAGCGGTTCATTTATGGTGTGGGGAGAGTTATCTATGGAGTTAATGGTGGTCGATACTGAGAATATATCACTACAAATACTGACGCGTATATCAGGAATATCTTAGAAGCGTAGCATTTGCTCTCTTTAATTTTGAGGCTGCGTTCTAATCCAGCATAATACTCAGCCAGTTAAAACCAACACCATTGAAACGTGGATGGTGATCTTTATAACTATGCGTTGTAGAGACCTGAAATTTAGGTAAATAACATGTTGAATTTGTAAAAATATAGACAAAATCCCAGGTGAATATTTTAGGCGCTGTATGACTAAAATCCCTTATTTCTAAGCGATACCTTTCTACAGCTCATGAAATATAAAAGTAGGTTTTTTTTGTGAATTTGCACAAATTTTGACAAATTGAAACCTGAGTTTTGCAAAAAGCTTCAGACGTCTGAACTCCTTTATCAGACTGATATCGTTTCAATGGCCATGGGGTTATTGTTTTACATCTATTTTTGTTCTATTTTTATATTTGACAAATTAGAGGTATGGTTTTGAAAATCAACTTTTACAAATTATTACAGTATCTTAACATAGCTTTCTCTTCTTAGGCCTCCTAGACACTATGTGGCTAGCCGCAATGCGGCCAGCCGTGCGGTTGACCGTACTCAGATATTTGTGCGAGAAAGTAGTTTTTATTCGCACTGTTATGCGGCAGCCAGTAAGCAATATTTATTGCTGACGGTTGACCGCAATCCGGCTAACCGCATAGTGCGTAAGAGGCCTTAAACACGTCGTAGCCGTGCGGTCGAATCACATTTGTTCAAAGTGCTCCCTAAACTTGTGGTCTGCAAAATTCACGACTTGACTATATTAATCCTATGGAGCATGTATGGGACTTGTCAAAGAGAAGCATTAAAACGCTGTGAAAACTGCAAAACGCATTACAAGAAAGAGAGCTTGTCGCACGACAACGTTCCCATCCGAAACGTTAGTCCGAGCACGAGAAGGAAACACCTATTATTAGTCATTCAATTACTTCTTAGTCATTACTTTATCTATTGATAATTTATCAACAGTGTTGGGATACGAGATTATTTTAATAAAGAAAATTTTGCTGCTAATAGATATCAATTAATTCGTTAAGTCATGCTTAACCTTATTTTCTCTTTCTCTAATTGTGCCTGTGTATGTAGTTTGCAGATATGTATATCTCGTTCGTAGTGACCATTCTGTATGTGACATGTTCCCTGGGTATCGACAGACTACGCTCGCCCCGTCTAGGCGTCTGTGCGTTCACCATCTGCACGCAGTCACACGTAGTGAAGACATATTATATTTCCCCAACATAATTCAAAATTCAAAAGTCGTTTATTCCGTTAAAATATTACATTTGTGTGGAATCGTCAATTTTTTTTACCCTACCGTGCAGTGCATGACGTGGCAGCTACTGAGAAACACTGCCAGAAAACTCAGTAGGAATCCTTTTTTAAAATATATATTTCTTAAATAAATTTACATTGTATTTAAATGTGTTAATTTAGAGCGACTCAATCCCAAGCTGTTTTGTCACTTAAATAATCAGAAGTTTTGTAATAAGCCCTGCTACACAATTTGGCTTTTATAATTCTTTTAAACTTATTCATAGACATTTCTCGGATATCACTGGGAAGTTTGTTATAGAATCTTATACATTGCCCCATAAAAGAGTTACTTACTTTGTGGAGACGGGTGGTATGTAACACAAAGTTATGCTTATATCGAGTATTTATATTATGAGTATCACTCCTTTTACAGAAGGAGTCTTTATATTTATGCATATAAATTAGATTCTCATATATATACTGACATGCTACAGTCAGAATGTTAATCTCTTTAAACTTCTCTCTCAAAGATTCTCGCGGACCAAGTTTATATATTGCTCTTACAGCTCTTTTTTGCAATACAAATATGGTGTTAATGTCCGCAGCGCTACCCCAGAGAAGAATTCCATAGGACATTATACTATGAAAATAACTGAAATAAACCATTCTAGCTGTATCCACATCAGTAAGCCGTCTTATAGTTTTAACAGCATATGCAGCAGAACTTAATTTGCCTGATAGTTTTTCTATTTGTGGGCCCCATTGTAGTTTTGAATCAATTGTGATACCCAAAAACACAGTTGACTCAACAGGGGTCAATCCAGCTCCATTAAGCTGTACATTGGTAGCCACCTGTTTCACATTAGGTGTAGAGAATTTTATGACTTTAGTTTTCTTGTCATTTAGCAAAAGATTATTAGCATTAAACCAATGAACAACTTTAGAGATTGCGTCATTTACTTCGTCAAAATTGCGTAATTGTCGATTTATTTTAAACGTCAATGAAGTATCATCCGCAAACAAAACAATCTCATGTTTATCCCTTACATAGTAGGGTAAGTCATTTATATAGATTAAAAATAAGAATGGGCCGAGAATCGATCCCTGTGGAACGCCCATTACCACTGGGGATCCCGCAGATTTTTTACCATTTATATCGACCTTCTGAATTCTATTGCCCAAGTAAGAAGTCAAAAGTTCGAGAGCCTTGTTCCTGATACCGTAGTGGTGTAGTTTCCTGACAAGAGTGTCATGATGAACACAATCAAATGCTTTGGACAAATCGCAAAAGATACCTAATGCATCCTGCGAGTCCTCCCAAGCCGCGAATATACTTTTTAACAGATTGACTCCTGCATCTATAGTTGAACAACCCTTCGTGAATCCAAACTGTTTCCGATGAAGTAAATTATGTATATTAAAGTGACTGAGCAACTGGCTAAGCATTAGCTTTTCAAATATTTTACTTAGAGTGGGCAATACGGAAATAGGTCGGAAATTTGAAGGATCTGAAGTATCACCAGCTTTAAACAATGGAATAATTTTACTATACTTCATCAAGTCAGGAAATACGCCAGATGCGACACAGCAATTGAACACAGCAGCTAGATGTGGGGCGATTATAGTTATAATTGATGAAATAGTCTTAACAGATAAACCCCACAGATCCCTAGTGGTTTTCATATTAATACTTTTGAAAGCATTCAAAATATCTTTAGGGTTAACCACCGAGAATTCAAAATCTGTGTCACACTTCTCTACGCTTTGCTGGAGTATTAGCTCAGCAGATACAGAAGAAGACGCAAGAGATTTGGTAACATCGATTGGAACATTAGAAAAATATTTTTCAAACTCAGTCGCCACTTCTAAATCGCTTTTAATGTCAACATTATTTATTCTTAAATTAAAATCACGACTACGTATTTTTTTCCTACCTGTCTCAGTATTAATAATCTTCCAGGTGGTTTTAATAATATTTGTCGAATTTTTTATAATATTTTTTAAGTACATCGATTTAGCAATGGAACAGGCTCTTCGAAAGGTTTTGGCATATTGTTTTACATGTTCTAGAAAAGTCGTATTTTGATTATAGGATCTTTCTTCATACAATTTATATAATTGATTGCGACTTTTATAAATTCCTGGAGTTGCCCAATCACAGAACATCAGACGGTTACTTACAGACAACTGTTTGGGTGTGAATATTGAGCAGAACTCACCATTAATCAAGTTGAATAAAGAGTTGTACAAGTGATCCGGATCACTATGATAGGGCAACAGTGCCAGTTTTCTTGCTATATTATATTTAAATATTCCTAAACGGCTTTCACTATATGGTATGTAACTTATTTGTGTACTTTGAACCTTTGGAGAATTTGAAAAAGTGACCAACTGACCAGAATGATCTGACTGAATCTTATTCATTATTAATTTATTTAAAGGTTTTGCCGAGCTAAATATATTGTCAATGCATGTAGCACTTGTGGCAGTAACTCTAGTTGGTTCTGTAAAGTTGTGATGTAAATTATAGGACATAAACAAATTTAAAAAATTACAACTTGTTGAGTTTTTCTCCAAAATATTTACATTAAAATCTCCACAAATGATAACAGTTTTATGGGTATTAGTTAACTTATACATAGTAGGTATATATATAGTAGGTAAAAACCGTTAAATTACTGTTAAATCCTTTTAGAAGCTAGTTTAAGGGTAGTTTCGTTTTAATAATAAGTTATTACTTACAGTAATGTAAAACACTTGTGAGTAACCAATTAAACCACAATTATAATAATATTCAATATATTTCAAAATTTACAAATAAAAAATATTGTACATACATTGTACATATGAACATATTTAATTTTAACTTAAACTATAATTTGAAAGGAACCTCCAGCATACACTAATCAAATTCTAATGTAGGTAACATTCGATGTTAAATTCACTCGATTCAGCTAAAAAAAGCCATTGCATTAAAAAAATGTTGATATTCTAGAAATTTAAATTACCAAGCGTTAATTTCATAATAAATAAGACTTAAGTACAAAATATAACTAATTTCAAGGTTGCTTTTGGAATGGTCTATAAATAACATCATAAGGTCATCTCACACAAGACTTCATTGACTTCGTTGTTCTGGATATAACTAAATGAAATTTATATGTTGCAAATGTTAATAGATATATGGTAATAAATTATGATTTTTAAAATATATTATGTAATATGATGGTAATGCGTGTATTATGACTTAATAAAGTAATATAAACAAGATGGCATAATTTTCGTAAATAATTTCAATCACCTATAAACAGCCTGTTCCTCATCAGTACGCAACCTTAACCAAATATAATATAACAGATTCTGACATTAAACACTGCAAACAATTGAAAGTATTGTTGCCTGTAAACCTTAGATTTTTATACTTTACATGCTACCTACATAAGCTATAGCAAAGTCACGCAAATATTTACAATTAATGAGCGCGGCCTTTTTTTACAATTTTGAATTTGGAATGTAGTACGTAGAAATTAGTTGACAGGATCAGACCTCTTTTTGTGTGAATAATATCTAACAGAGCATGTCATAAACAAAGTAAAAGCATGATCATTCGACACGATTTTAAGTCGTTTTCCTGCGCTACAAGTCATCTTCGGATATTCTTATTAGTCATCTTCAAATAATATGATAAATCATCTTCGCCACCACAAAACATTAGGTACAGCCCGTACAGCAGACTTAGCAAGTACGAAATGTATAATTATGGTAAATTTTGTGAACTATGGTCGTCAAAATAAATATCGTCAGCGACATCGCATAAAGAAGGGAGGTTTGTCATTTTATTGTAAAATGAATATCATCGTAACTCAATAACGAAACAATGTCAATGTCGAAGTAATTAACGGACACAGGTATTTAATAATATGAAATAACACAGATGAAATCTTGCACTGAGGTAATTTTATGTGACGGAACTGTATATTCTATGGAAATAATATTGATCGTTTGTCGAGGACTCATTTTATTGTAATTATCCCAAATGACAGCGAAAATTATGTTATTCGCCGCATGTACACGATTTCTCAAACAGAATAGATTTAAACAAGGATAACCTGGTTTTCAGATTGGTCCTCCTTTTTGCAAAAACAGTGTGATCACTGAAAGATAGCAGGTAAGCCGATTTAAAATTTAAGGCTATATGTTAGAGACAGACATATATATAATAATATAATATATAATAGTATTCAATTTGTATACCAATTAAAAGTAAGGAATAAAAACCGTTCAATTGACTAATTTTGAATTGAATGTAAGTATTATCAACTCGGTTAGTAGGTATATTTGTCAGTAGTATTTTTAATCAATACTTCTAGCTGGCATGGGGGTGCAGTTTGTATGTCGTATGATTTGAAAAAATGAAAGCCGCGGCTATATATTAATATAAATACAGTCAAGTGTGAGCAGCGTATCTGGTAAATAAATTATTCAGTATGGGGCCATGAGTATATAGGCGGCAGCGCGGGCGTGTAGGTCGTGTCGTACATCTGCGCGCGGATAAACGCCTCCGTGTCGATGGGCTGCGGTTGTACTGATGCTTTACCTGAGGACAAGACCATCTTTTAAAAATATCGGACATATAAATAATACAATACAATACCTATATTTTATAACATAAATTTGGCCATTATTGTTGTAATTTTTGTAACTGCGAGTTAACAACTGCGAGCTGTACCTACTGACACATCAATTGTCCGTGAGTTATTTTACATGGTTCCATCATAAAACCAGCGCTGCAACAGTTAATGTTGCAGCAAGTGCTGAGATAGGACCAATTCGGACTCGCACAGATAACAATTAAGGACTTCTGTTAGTGTACCTACATATATTATAATTATTATCTGTGTCAGTTTACTGATTAAATGTATTTTCTTTTTCTTCTTAAACAGAACATTGAAAAATCTTATCTCCAGTAAAGTCAAACTCAAAGATTTATTTGCAAGTAATTATGGTTTTAAAAGGTCTTACATTGGTAGCACAGTGGTATCTTAACATATAATAATGACATGCACATTTGTGAAGACAATTATTTGCCTGCAGGAATTCCTTGACAGTATAGAAGGAATTCTCAATTAACCATTTGCGTAAAGCTTTTTTAAATCGACCAATTTGGTCAGGAATCTTGTTATAGATCCGAACACACATTGGATAACAGCTTCGTCTATATCCTAGTTCTCATTCTAGGAATAATTAATTTCTTAGGATATCTAGTAGTTTTGTACTTACATTTATCTCCCAGATTTTCAAACATGTCCGGGTGAGATTTGGTAAATTTACATGTTTCCTCAAAATAAATACCAGTTAATGTGAGTATTCTAAGCTTCCTGAACAGTGGTTTACAGGATGTAAGTTGGGAACTAGTTCGGATATATGGGCTATTGATTCCGGTCTATGGAATAATAGTTAAACCAATTCAGTCACCCAATAAAATAATTTTAGTTCATGCTCAATACACCATTATGTAGCAGAGATAGCTACGTGCCGGTTGGTGTGGTTGGTAGACTTGTCTTTCACGACGGAAGTCGTGGGTTCGATTACCACCCAGAACAGATATTTGTCTGCATGAACATATCTGTTTGTCCTGAGTCTGGGTGTAATTATCTATTTAAGTATGTATTTACAAAAGAAAAGTAGTATTCAGTTATCTGGTTTCCATAGTGCAAGCTCTGCTTAGTGCTTAGTTTGGCATTAGATGGCCGTGTGTGAAAAATGTCCCAGGATATTATATTTTTTATACGGGCTAAACACACAATGATTTACAAATACTTAATATAAAAACTAGCGTATATACGTACAATACACTTATACAAGTGTATTGTACGTGTATATAGTAAATGGATACGATAGTTAAATTTATTACCGGTCTCATAAGCGTGTTCGACGATCTTCTTGGCGATCTTGACGGAGCAGTTCTGAATGGAACTGAGTGGTGGATACAAGCTGCCGTGGTCCAAGTCGTCTTGCTCCACAATTTCTGCCAACGCCTGTCAATATAACAATAGTCAATTTTTTTTATACTTTCGTAAAGGCGTTTGGATGACAACAAAACTCAGGGCGCCAATTTTAGTTCAGACTCGTGATAAGTTGTTACTCACCTAAAACTATGACCCAGTACGAGTACAAATTGTCTGGCAGGCCACTCATAAAAAAAGTATACTTAACCTTTAACCCGGCTATGGACTCTACGAGGCCACATCAATTTCAACCTTATCACTTTGCAATAAGGTCCAAAAACAATTAAAAAAACGTGTAGCAAAGCCTGGTTAAGGGTCAACATAATTATGGCGATTGGCTAATACTCCCAAGTAAAAATTGTTGCCCAGTGCCAGCACAGGGCAGTAGATTTAGACCGGTATAAAGTGAACGTGTGGCGCAGCGGTTAAGACAGACGCCTCGCCGTTTCATGTCCCGCGTTCGATTCCCGCGCAGGACCACATTTGTGTGATCCATTAATAGTCATTCTGAGTCTGGATGTATGTACCTACTTTTGTGTCCGTCAATTACAAGTTTTGCAAAGTATCCCGCGACACAGGGATTAAATTCCCTAGTGCGGGCGTTGTCTTTAAAAAAATACGTTGTATGTTTAATGTCACAATACAGATTGTTGCTCAGTGCTTAAAAAAACATACCTCAGCAGCGAGTAGCATGAAATCTTCGGAAATATCAATGATGCCGGCGCAGATGATGCCGAGTGCGAGTCCGGGGAAGATGTACGAGTTGTTGCCCTGTCCGGGCCGCAACAAGCGCCCGTCTTTCGTGCGGTAGTCCGGGAACGGGGAGCCAGATGCAAAAATCGCACGATCCTGGATCATGAGATAATATTAATAAGCATAAAATACACCAAAAAATCAACGACAAAAATCTAGCCAACGTAACGGCCTTAATTCAAAGATCTGTATCTTATGGGTGATTTTGTTATTTATTTGTATGAATACCTTAGCTGCCCTAGGTGTATAAAAATAACGCATACCCCATAGGGCAGCGAGGGTATACGAATAAGGAAATCACTTCTTATTTATTCATATACTCCAGCTGTCTAAAAGATCTCTGGCTTCAAGAGTATTGTCTAGGGACTACAGCTGGAAGTGATAGTTTAACATCCCCTCGGAAGCTCGGAAGACACCCAAAACAAAACTATTGCGGTCACCCATGTTAATTTGGCACAGCTTGGCGTACTTAACCTCAGCGTTAGTCTACGACCCAGTGAAGGCACCTGACTGTATGAACGCCCAAGACTGGTGACTAACAAAGAAACGTCTAATGGCAGATGCTCGTATAATTCTAGTTGCTGTACCTTACTATACTGGTTTCCCAACCGCAATAAGTTGGGTAAAAGGCAAGTAGGAAAATACTACAAATACTGTGCAACTGACCCCTGTGTTGGAGTAAGCGTCGACGGCGGTGCACTCCGCCTTGCTGGTGGGGTTCGAGAGAGCGAAGATGACGGGCTTTTCATTGTGCTCGCCCATAGCGCGAAGGATAGCCGGAGTGAACGCGCCACCGACAGCCGCCGCTCCTAATGAAATAAAAGTGAGCTACGTTAAAAAAACTATTACATTCATACACATATTCCTAAGATTCCTAAAATGAAACTACTAACTTTCCAGTGAACTCTGATAAAACAAATGATTTCTATAGTTCATACAATTTTCTATTCATGTATCATTATGAGCGTAAACAATGTGTTTTTGTTTATACTTTAGGTGAAAACGTTTTTCATGAAGGAAAAACAGAACAACTAATACCCGCTGCTCAAAATAAAAAGAAGACAAAAGGAAACCAATTGCTTAGAAGGGACTTTACTAAGAAATTGGTCTAATTACAGAAAGAAATTAAATGAAACATATGTTACCAATAAGGACTGAAGGTTTAGCCACAGACACAACTTCCTCCAATGTCTTAACAGGTGGCCTGTCCTGTGCAAACTTTTCTTTGTGCTCATTGATACCGCCCTCAGGTCTATTCTTCACGATGAGACCCTTGGAGTCCACCATCCAAATCCGACTTTTTGCTTCCGCTTCAGAGGTACCCTCTTGTAGCATCGCCATCACACAGAGTTGTGCGATACCCAGTGCTGCCTGAAAAGTACACAAGAATTAAGCTTTTATCCATGTTTCTGAAATACACAACATTTGCCTCAAGAACAACGTTTACAGAAGGAAGATTGCTATTTAACTTGGAACATAAAGTACACTAAAGTCCAGTCCACAAAGAATAGCTGAGTAATCTGCTGCTGATGTTTTCAACTAAATTTGAACCGTAAATACGGTCGTAACATGAGGATATGTTTCTTCTCAAGACATGATTTTGCTGATAGTAAATGAAGGTTTCAAATAATTTCCATGGGTAATAATTAAAGATTTTCTATAGGAGTTATTCTGTATTATTCAACTCAGCCGGACTTAATGCTGTCGCCTATCTATTTCGACTACCTACTTAACGTTATACTTATATCACCGTAATCATCATCTGTCATTCAGATATAAAAATATTTTTCTCCGAAATTGGTATCCTACCTCACCAGCTCCTTGGAACACTATGGTGTTCTCAGACAATTTCTTTCCGGTGAGACGCAGGGAGGCAAGCAGACCGGCTACCGCTACTGCTGCTGTACCTTGGATGTCGTCGTTGAAAGTGCAGTATCTGCCATAAGAAAAATGAACTTATAAAGCGGCTTCTTTCAGGGATTTCATCTTTAAATATTAAGTACTTAGCACAAAATCAAATTATATTGAACTTAAACCCTTAGTATTGTCATTTGGTACTCACTTGCCGCGATATTTCTCGAGCAGTCTGAAAGCGTTGGCATTACCAAAGTCCTCGAACTGAATGAGGCAGTTTTGTCCGAACCGTCGTACTACCGCCTTCATGAATTCGTCTATGAACTCGTCGTATTGAGGGCCGCGGACGCGATGCTGGCGGAGACCGATGTAAAGAGGGTCGTCCAACATTGATTGGGTATTTGTGCCCACATCTGTTGAGAAAAAGAATTTATATTCCATGGCTAGTTACCTACCTACCAATTTTTATGATCTAGAATATAGAGGTTCCAAAAAAAATTTAATATTTTTGGATAATGGACATAAAAAATCCTCTCCATATCCGCGTTAATCAAGGGATTGCTGGTTAACCATGGAACCATCATTCAACATATATTTATGAAAGTTTCTCCTTTTAAATACTAGCCTATGATTAGCTAGAAATGCCAAATTCAATAAATTCAATTTGGCATTTCTAGCTAATCATCCATTTACATAATCATCATCAGTCTGATGGCTTCCACTGCTGGTCTCCCTTAAAAGTTTCCATAACGTTGCTGGGTTTGTTAAAATCATCGCAATTGGCATGCGAGTTGGCGAATGCAGTGAGGTGGTGGTTACTTCACAAGTGGACGCTGCAGCCTGTATGTGGAGTATCACTTAGTCACCATTTATAACATCCACGGAATGATATTAGGTGGTCCTGTAATTATATCTGAACCGGAAACCACACGGCTAGTATCTACTATATCCTTGTGTATTTCATATCCATTGTTGCCCTGAATGTGTATTAGTACTGAATCAATTTAAGTGAATACCTAGATATGAGAGCAGACGAATTCAGGAAAGAGTGATGAGCAAGCTTGGCTACTCGCATCCAAACCTGTTATGTTACCCGTATATTAAATATCTCAACCTGGTAGGAAAATATAATTACCCAAGGTGATGGGGAGGCACTGATGTGGCTTGATGCCGGCAAGCGCAGTGTACAGAGACAGCTTGCCTACAGGGATACCCATGCCGCATGCGCCCAGATCGCCCAGACCAAGGATACGTTCTCCATCTGTTACCACGATAGCCCGGACATCTGTTTCTGGCCTAGTTGGAAAAGTAAAGATGTATATTATTAAAACTAAATTCAAATTGGTTATGCTTTATATTTACTATAACTTTTGTAAAGGTTCACTTATGTAAACCACTAGAATACTTCCGTAGTCTGAGGCAGGGTGTAAAATAGCTGATTACATTTGTACTTGCTTGCAAAGCTAGGTTCTAGTCAACACTATCACCCAGGATCGCTCGCATCGCATTTCTATGGTCCAATTTTATAAGCAAAGAACTAAAACAATTCAGATTAACCACGTTTTAATGAGGTCTGGTATTCTGGCACCTCCATACAGACAAGTTATTTCGGCTTTTGATCCGAAGGTTTGGTTCATATACTATAGTCAATTCATAAAAGTTAATGCTGCTATCATCTGAAATAAAGTTCAGGAAACTTAAGATACGACCAAAACGTTAGAATAATTTAATATTACTCACCAATTCTTCAACATATCATAGATGTGTCCCTTATCGTTAATGGTGATAAACATGCCCCGAGGTCGGCGGTAGACCAGGCCGTACTTCTGGCAGGCGAGCCCGACGGTGGGCGTGTACACTATAGGCATCATCTCGGCCACGTACTGGCCTACAAATCGATAGAACAGATGCTCGTTGCGGTCCTGAACAAAACATGGGTAGGTTACAGATATATTTGTCTCGAATGTCTCGATATAAATAAGTATGAGGAAGAACGTCAGAATGGGATGCCTCGTAGCGGTGACATTGAATAACAAGTAACTTAAGTTAAAAACTTTAGAGCAATTCTACTTGTCTTATAAACAAATAAATCTGTCCCGGTTGGGGTGGTTGGTCAATTCTTTCCCGTCACGCCGGGGTTCAATTCCCACCCAGGACAGATATTTGTGTGCATAACATGTCTGTTTGTCCAGATATGTATTTGCAGAAGAATAGTAGTATGTAATATATCAGTTATCGGGCCTCCATAGTTAAAGCTCTGTTTGGGATGAGATGGCCTTGTGAGAATAATGTCTCAGAATATTAATTACTATATTTTTAAGAGACTCATTGGTTTAGTTAATTTTCATTGAATTAAACAAAAACAGCTTATTTATTTAGCTTAGTTCCAATTAGCTTATTATTGTTAAGTTTTTACAGCAGATAAATATTAATCTTTTCATAAACTAGGTAGGAAGGACTTCTAACGCTAATTGCAATTGTCGCTAAAATATTTGACTAAACCCAATAAACCGACGCGACAACTTGGATGAGAAATTATATACTTAAATAAATGTGTATCTAATAAAATGTATAGAAACCTCGGTCTGTATTAGTATTCTCTCCACGTTTCTAATAAATTCACAAATCAAATGAACCCCAATTTTAAAGCAGAATTCCTTTTTTGCCACACTTTTCGGAAACCCTCATGAATATTCAGGATTTTCCCCAATTATTCAGTAAACAGAGCATCAAATTGTATAATTCTGTATAAGGGAAGTTGTTTGTGCTCAAATATTTAGCGAGAAACATTGACAAGATAATTTCGTCCGAGCCAGGGGAACGTCTTGAAACTTTTTAAGTACCTATCTAAAGTTTCCTTTGTGTTGATTTTTGTAAGTGAAAGAATAAGGAAATTGTTTTTATTACTTCAGAGATATAAGTTTGATGATTAAGTAGATATTAAAATTATTTACCTTCTTATCTAATTAAAATTTTCTTATTAGGTAAGCTGGAAGGTATACTTAACTTGTCAGTCTTTCTTCCATATTTTGATTTATATCAAGGAACAGACAATAGTGTCTGAAGCCATATTACAAATTCGTTGATCACTATTCTTATAACTTTGAACTAATTTGTTGTTTGAAACGGTTATTAGTTCAGGATACATATAAAACATATTTATAGGTTGACCTTTCTTTTTCAAGTTTGTTTCTGGTTAAGACGTTGCGATTTTACAAAGGCAACTGCTTTTATTAATATTCTTTTTCTAATTAACTACTGTAATTTATCAACCATTCTATATGACCACTTTGGACAATCAGCACAAATTAATTTAATATTTTTGATAGACTTTATGAAAAATTGTCTAATTCATTATATTTACATCTATAAAGTTGTTTAACGATGTGATCAAATATTATGTGTCAGTCAGTCGTGCGTTACAATAACTATGATTGTCTTCTATAACGTCCCCGAATATACAATAATATTAGTACCTAAACCTATTTAAAAGAGTATACAAATCTAGCCAGAATCTTCCCACGAAGTAATAGGAACGATTATAAGTATATTACCAATATAGTATGACAGTTCTTCGCCGCGGCCGTTTAAAACTTGAGATACGAATATGGCTGGTATCTCAAGCGGTATCATCAAAGGGTTTTGAGATATACAACAGCTTTGTTACTAATTAATTGACACGTGGAAAGTAAATTTCCCATCATCGGATGACTTTGTACAATCTGTGGAGGAGCTACGACCAGGCTCTGACGTTGCCTGGCCAGTGTGGAAAACTTTTAACCGATTCCGAGTGCAAGTGGGCCGCTGCAGGCTGAACATCCATAAGTGGGGCATGATTGGCGAGAATGAGACGCAATGTGGTACAAAGGTACAGTCGACGCCGCATGCACTTGCATGTCCTTCAGGTCCCGATACTTGCACTTTGAAAGATCTCATGATGGCCTCCTCCAATGCAGTAGGTGCAAACACTTACTGGTCAAGGTATCTTTAAATAATAATTACTTAATTCTGCCTCGTTGGTCTAGCGCTAGCGTATTCAACTGCAGATAATGAGGTCCTGGGTTCAAATCCTGGGTCGCGCCAAAAAGTGATTTTGGGATTATTCCGTAAAGACAATTTCTCAATATCAGCCCGAAGTCTGGGATTGGCGGTATTATACCCCCGTGCTTCGGAGAGCACGTAAAGCCGTCGGTCCTATGCCAGATATCTTTCCGGTCGCGTCGCTAGTCGTCCCATCGCATCATGAGAGTGATGGTATAGAAAGTGGCCCTGTGTTTGCGTACACACTTGTGCACTATAATATGTCCTGCGCAGTCGGCTATATAGTCTCCCTTGAGACTGGCCGCAACGCTATTAATTAAATAAATAGATACTTACGAGTAAGCCCATAAGGTATATGTATTTGTTGAGCGGGTCCTCATACCGGTCGATGGACAGCTTGCACATCTGCACTTGCTCGTCTTGGGTCTTCACTCGAGCGGGCAGGAGGCCGTGGATGCCTAGAGTCTGGCGCTCCTCGATTGTGAAGGCCATGCCCTGGAACAATGAAAATATTATTTAGATTGGATAAAAACCGATATCTTGTACGCTATAAGCGGTTCTTTATTATTTTTTAACATATGTAAATAATTTCATTTTTATATTTTACGACCATACACGTGTCAGACTACATTTTTAGGGTTCCGCAGCCAAATGGCAATAAACGGAACCCTTATAGATTCGTCATGTCTGTCTGTCTGTCCGTATGGCACAGCCACTTTTTCCGAAACTATAAGAGCTGTACTGTTGAAACTTGGTAAGTAGATGTATTCGGTGAACCGCATTAAGAAACATAGAACTGAATCTCAATTTTTTTTTCATCGTACCCATACATGTGGGGTGTCTATGGATAGGTCTTCATAAATCATATTGAGGTTTCAAATATCATTTTTTTCTAAACTGAATAGTTTGCGCGAGAGACACTTCCAAAGTGGTAAAATTAGTGATTTTTTTTGTTATGGTATTTTTTATTTTATTTTGGAACATTTTTTCTCTCATTTTAGGTACATGGCATCTTATACATAGTTAAAATTTGATAGTTTAGATTTAGACCTTTGTGAGAGCTGGAGTCTATACTGGGTTCAAGACCTGTATGACAGATCTCCAGGCAATCACCCTCTTAAATTACTTAACTAAATGCGGATATAAATAAATTCAAAACGGAACGATCATTGTATATGTATATGTAGTATTTCAGTTATTTCGCTTCCATAGTACAAGCTCTGCTTAGTTTGGGATCAGATGGCCATGTGTATAATGTCCCAGCATATTATTATTATTTAGATTGGATAAAAATCGATATCATGTATGCTAAAAGCGGTCCTTTATTCAATTTTTTTTTAAAGTCTAATTTAAAAGATTATGTTTTTAAATTTTATACGACCATACATGTGTCAGGCTGCATTTTTGCTTCATAGAATAATGTCCTTTAACATTTCCATGCCTTTTAGGTGGCACACAGAGTTCTAAGATTTTGTTAAAAGAACAAATATATGTCAGATACATATATATGTTGTTTGGTCCTGCGAATACGATTATACCTTTTTTACCTTTTTTTTTATAAGGCAGGGGGAATGCCTTCACATGCCACCGCAAAAAGTGTCTGCGGGTGGGTATGTCGGACTTGCACCGACTAAACCTACCTGCCGTGGACTTCTCTTGGCGCCTGATGGGGGAGTCCCGGGAACGCGGGTATGCTACTCCGGTACCCTCATAAGTAGGTAACTAGTTATAATCTGCGCAACCAGACATCAGTAGGCGTTCAATCAATAAGTTTATTATGTATGTTATCATTTAACTACTATAAAATACGTTATTCATTTCCCATTGTTAAGTTTGTGGGTAGGTACTATTTTTATCAGTTTATTATATGATAGTCGTTATTAAAAGAGATAAACTATAGATATTATACAAGTATTGTGGTTCTCCTGTCACGTGAACTGTTTTTCAGGGACCGGTTGCTTCACTTATTTACAAGACATAACAGCATTACGTCAGTAAGTTTAAGCGACGAACATCTCTCTTGCCTAAGTATTATTTAATGGCGTAAATGAAAAAAAGAAATGAGTACATTTATACGTAAATATAGCGATGTAAAGACCTATGTCAGAAAAAAACAAGACGTACCTATATTTTTAACGTAATGCCATCAGGTTCATAATAAATGTACAGACGCCAGCACAATTCAGCACATCAAGCTACTCCAATCTGTCAAATTTCCCCAATTGAAAGTGAACCTTATGCTTATGTGATAAAGTTGAAAATCTATAAAAGAAATTTGACAGATTGGCGTAGCTGTATGTGCTGACGTCTGAACATAATGGTGGGAATATTTTGCAAGTAATACCGGGGAGTTAAGTTTGCTATCAGTACCTACTTTAGCACAACAGAAGAATCAATAAATACGATAATAAGCAAATAGCGCTCTAGTAAATTAAAGTGCAAATCAATTCTTTTACCATCTCTGAAAACAATTAAGTAGATATTATATTTGTCCTACTAATATCGCTTATTAATGCGAAAGTTTGTGAGTATAAAAATGTACCTATCGATATTTTGTTACTCTTTCATGCAAAAATTAACGCCCGAATTTTGATGAAACTTAGTAGTAAATAGCATATATATCCAAGTAACACATACCTATACTATAATTTAATATGTTTAACGCGGGTATAATACTAATAACTTAAATTATTCTGAGAATATTATAGAATTTGAATTTGAATTGAGTACAGTCTTCATTGGAGGTCAATATTATTCTACTTATATTGGAAACAACAGACTTAAAAGAAGTATTGAAAGTATAAAGTTATATGAAACAGTCACAGTAACTGTGGACACGTCTGTCGACTAATTGTCAAGTGATACCGATAGATGTCGTAAAATAATATATTTCAATGACTTATCAGAATTTACCGCAGCTTACTTGACAAAGTATTGGAGGTTTTAACCCAAAATTTTAATTGATTGAGTACGTACTTAGTAGATATAACGCGTGAGTCATGATTGGATTGTTTTTCGTTATGGTATTGGCACGTCGTCATGGAATATGATGCAGCCGAGAGTTAATTTTCCGAATGCATGTGAATCGGAGTACAAGTCAAGCGTGTATATCGAGACATAGTGCTCCAATTTTAACCCTTAATCGGACACTGGCATAATAGTCACCTCATTTAGACTCAAAAAAACTTGAGAGGTGTCAAGGGACACCCGGATGGAACGAAGTTATTTCTTATTATTTATATGTATAAAAAACCTGTATACACTCAACAAAAATAATCGTCGCGACACCACACTGTTCAATGCGAAATAGAAATGAAAATATCTGGCTTGCTTTCTATAAGAGAGAGAGAGAGACATGCGCACGCCGCGCCGCACAGCTGCAAAAAGTGTCGTGACAACTTTTCGTAAGAATTTTTTCCCTCTAGCCCCCTTTCACAACGCGCGATAAGGAACTTCGTTCCAAAAAAAGTAATAAGAGACAAAACCAATGAATTACAAACATTAGCTATGTATGACCGATTAAGGGTCAACTACAGCGGCTAATCTTAACGGAAACTAGCTAAGTGCGCAGGACAAATTATAGTTCGGAAGTGCGTGTGAAGACACAAGTACATCTCTCACACTCATAATCGGATGACAACGCTAACCGAAAAGACCCGGGAGAGAAAAAGCGAAAACATTACAGCTTTACATGCACTCCGAGGCACGAAACTCTAACGTCGCTAACTTCACAACTTCAGGTCCTGTTGCTATGAGGTGCTTTTCTTTCCAGAAAAACTTTGAAGAATGTTGGCCCAACCGGTATTTGAAACACAAGACACACCTACTAGGCTAACTAGCCTATATACAATTACTATAGAGTTAAATCTATACAAATAAATAAAATTGGAGTGTCTGTTTGTAATATTGAAATAACCGGTTTTTACTACATTAATATGAATATATATACGGTACATACACCAAAATGACATTTATTACAATTTTTGTCTGTCTGTCTGTCTGTCTGTTTGTTCCGGCTAATCTCTGAAATGGCTGGACCGATTTTGACGGGACTTTTATTGGCAGGTAGCTGATGTAATAAGGAGTAACTTAGGCTACTTTTATTTTAGAAAAATTCTTTTTTTTTACAAGCAAAACGAAATAAACTAATTAACACGCGGATGAAGTCGCGGGCACAGCTAGTTAGTATATAAAAAAGAAATGCCTCCTCTTTGTTCGAGCTCATAGCGTTCTTGACATTCTAGCTAGCTTTATTTTTTTAAAAACTTGTAGTCCTTTATCATTTTTGTTCTAATTCATAGAGTTTTGTAGTTTCTACACGTACTGCACATTTGCTATTAAACGAGGTCTATTAATTCGACTATATGTTTCTGTTGTTTTTGTATGTATGTAGATACATATGTTACGCGTTTGCTGCGTTGTTTGTGAACAAATATTAATAATTAAGTATGTTATTTGATGATATTCATCCATGCGCCATGTGCCATTCCGTCCATCCTTTCAAATCAAGACTACTCGTAATAAAAGTTTCACAAGCGTTAGTCTGATTTGATGGACCATCATGCATGGAAATAAAATACACCTCCAAACACAATCCTACAAATATTTCTAGTAGTTGTCGGATATGGTTGCGACTTTCTGAAAATGACATATTAATTTTTAATTAACTTAATAAACTTACTATGTGTTTTTGTTTTGTGTTGTAAGGCAATTTTTCTGTTGTTTGTAAAGCAATCTTGATAATTATGTTGATATTCGATAGGGAATGCGTTCCCTATCCAGATCCAAAGAGTCCTATATAAATAATATCCAAATAGTGTGTTTCTATAAAAATTTAAATCGGTTGTGTTGTATGTTTTACATAAAAGTAATTATCTTTTAACAAGACAGCGCCTAGATTTAGATACGCTGCACTTGTTTCGCAATGGACTTTATGAACACGAACAAAGTAGTAGGAGCAGAGAGATATATATGTAAGTACCAAATAATAATAATATTTTGGACATTATTAGCACACGGTTATATGATCCCAAACTAAGCCGAGCTTGTACTTCGGAAACCAGATACTAGTTTAGTATATCAATACTACATATACTACTTTAGTAGCAATCTGTGCGAGTGTGTTCTACACAACTGCACGTGGGTCTGGAAATACTACCGACCCGAGGCTACTCATGCAGTAGTTTTCTCTCTGGTTTGAACTAGTCTATACAGTTGCGCAATGAAATTTATAGGTAAGAATCTAATTACTGCGTAAGTATACCTAATAGTAATAAGTATCTACTAGTTATCTACGTATCTACTAGTTGCTACCCGGCAATGATCATCGGACGATCAGCTGAGAGTGTTACGCAACAAATGTGACCGCTACCTTGTAACCTTCGGATTCGCGATACTAAACTTTATCGTTAGAATACTATTTACAACTTTATTTCAAGGTGAATAAGGTCCATTTCTGCTTGGGAATTAGAAGTAATGGCTTCAAGAATTCTCAAGATATATTAAATCTTTGTGTTTTGACTATCGCAATGCTAAGAGTTTCCACTCGATAATTTATTATCTATTCATGTAGATATATTAGTAATGAAGAACCTGTGTAGCCTGTGGTTACATGGTACCTAGATAGGTACCTAATTAAACGTATCGGTCCAATGGATAGTCAACGGATAGAAATGCTGTGGTTTTAGCCCATATCAGCCTGCGGTTTAATACATGTACAAAACGATGTACTTTACGTATAATACGGATGTAAGATCGTTTCAACGTATATGGAAAATAGAGTAGGTACGTAGACGTTAGACGCCATTAGAGAACGACGATGGGTAATTTTCAGGTTGTATTATTACAGTCTTATTTAAAAACGCTACTTAAATATAAACCGGCCGTTTATTCATGGGTTATCAAAATTCAATTTTTTTTGGACCGCGGTTAAGTCATGTCAAAATTCAAACCGCGTCGGCCCTTGGGTTAGACCATGGAGCTATTACAAAGAGGAGACGTTGTAATTCGATTTTTCTATGAAACAACGCGTGACATTTTGCGGGGGGGAGAGGGTGTGAGATCCCGCCTACTTCTTTGTTTACATCTACCGGTCAATAGGTAAACTAATCGCATGTTTTGTCGACTATCATTTGTAGTAATGTAACTTTCTTACACTAGATGACACACAGTGCAGGATGCAACAGGGCCGGACTCATAACTTCGTTCCAGCGAGTACTGTTTTTTTTTTTACTTTTGCGAACCATAATGATATCCTTTTTTTATTGACAGTGATATTATTATAAAATAAATGTTAGAATAAAAACGTCATTGATAAATGACGATTTAAGATTATAGGATTTTGTTAATGACTCATTTTACAAAAATAGCGGCTGATTCGGACTCGCCCATCAAGAGTTCCGACCTGCAAGTATTTAAGTTTATTGAATAAAAGATAAATTGCGGTTTAAGATTCATGACGTATAAAATAACCTAATTACTAGATCTCGTTCCAACCAATTTTCGGTGGAAGTTGGCATGGAATTGTATATCATATATTTTTAACTTTAATTAAAACTTACTTTAATTAAATTACTGTACATAGAATATTTAATTTATAGGAGATTGTATTTTTTTGTGCAGTGCATTCCATGTTTAAGAGGCCTATTACAGTCCACTAGCGCCGCCAATCGAAAAAAATTCATAACTCGTAAATAGAATCAAAAATACAAAATGTGATCTATTATTACTGTAGAAAAGGCAATAACGTAATTTTATAACACATTGTCAACACTTGAAATATAGTTGTTTAGCTAAATCGTGCATTTGTAACAAAAACGGCCGTTTATGTTTTGAATGCACGATTTAGCCAAACAGCTATATTTCAAGTTTTGTTAAGGTGTTATACAATTACGTTATTGCCTTTTCCACAGTAATAATAGAACATATTTTGTATTTTTGATTCTATTTACGAGTTATGACATTTTTTCGATTGGCGGCGCTAGTGGACTGTAATAGGCCTCTTAAGTACTTTCTATTTATGATACAGCTGCGGGAGATTAGGTAAAATAACTGGATCCTAATTACGGCCCTGTTTTTGTTATGTTCATATTTGTTCGATAGATGGCGGTTTTTTTTCTTAAATTATATTAAAAGCTACAAAAATGTATTTTGGCCATTAAAGGGGTTTTACGAATGAATGTAAAACAAATTTCAGTACATACGATTATTAGATTATGATAGTACTGAGCTCTGCGTACCTAAATATTTTTTATTCCCATGACCCCAAGTATCGCCATCTAATGTCGTGTAGAATTATGTTTCGAAACGCTGACGTTACGGGAATTTTCTAGTACTATTTTGATAAAAAATCGAATAAAATTACTTACAAATGAAATTTGATGCCATCCATAGCATTAGAACGTCTGTCCGAGTAGTTTTTACAAGATAAAACACAACACTTCATTATTTTTATCTTCTAGCGCAAATATAGCTGTAAATTGTGAACGTGACGTAGATGTGCACAGGACGAACGCCAACAACACATTGACTTAGGCCACGCCTACATGATGACGTTTGGACTCAGTTGAAAATCACAGTTCTCAGTTGCTTAGGCCGTCTCCTCTTTATAATAGCTCCATGGGTTAGACTTAGTTTAAATAAATGAAGATGGCGGATTTTATTTGCATCAGCTGACGTTTTATTTGACGTCTGTTTGGTAATTGAAATTTTATGGAAGTTTTTGGCTGCTTTAAGTTTTAAAATAAATACTGAATTCCAGTTGGATTTATTATCATTAACTGGAAAAAATCATCGTAGGATATCAAAACTCCTTTAAAATGCACTTTTAGGATCACAGATCTATCGTTCCATCATCACTGCCATGGAGAAAAAACGTAAAGTAAATGAAATGAAATGAAATGAAATATTTATTCAGCACCTGGGTATTAACATACACTTGTACTTGTCAAGGTCACAATGCAGTACATAAACAAAGTGGATAGTAAAAAGTTACAAAAAAAAAATTATTTGTCAGTCCGTGCGGTTTGTTTTATCGCATATATTTTCTGAAACCCTTAAATATACATTAAATAACAATTTACTAATCTATTATTTTGAAATTTAGTTCTACTATATTAAAATTAAAGAATTGAAGACTAAAGCAAAAGACGAAATTCTAAGTGAGGGTGTGATCACATGCACGGGATCACCGATCACGCGTTAATGGGCCAAAGCGATCCTCGCCGCTGAGGAACCTACCCTAGCTAGCCTGCGGCTTTCTCTAGTATTGACACATTATCCGATTTAGTCGATTAATTTTGGCAAAACTCTATACCAGTCCCAGAAATGTTGTCAGAGTAAATAAAAATGACGTTAATTAGCTGAGAATTTAAGTAGGGTGTGCAAATAAAGTAAGAGTTGATTGGGGTCCAAGAGATTGAGCAGGGTTCAGCTAAGCCATGGCTAAGCGGCGGATCACGACAATTGGAATATTTCTAAAGAATTAAAAACCAATAATCTATTCCTCAAAGTGTATTATTATTTTTACGATAACATTATTAAAAAAACAACAACAAAATAATAACACATATTCAAAAATATATTGTTGAGTAGGTACATAACCTCTTTTTGCAGTCGGTTTAAAGAATCGTGTAATACGATCTCTTTGCTAATGTTCTACGCACTTAATAGCCCCATTAGCTTTCCCCAGACACCAAAACACTTAAAAACTACGATTACTCACACAATACTCAATCCATCGTAGTAATGACGCCGTAAAACTGCCATGGTCCCAGCTATCTTCCAATTTATAAGATGAATGTGGTGTCAAGTCTTGAACAGACCCTTGCAAAGTTTTAAGAGCTCTACAAACAATTAATTGGACTTCCTACTGCGGAACATTTTACTCCTGAACAATATTATTATAAGTTATTAATTTCACAATTTCAATCGCAAACACTGACTTGTAGTGACTCTTAAAACTAAGGTTTCAGTGTGCCACTTTACAGTTTGCCTCTGATTGTATGTCAGACTAATATAAAGGTGAAAGTGTGTATGTTTGTTACTTCTTCACGTCTAAACGCATGGAGCAATTTCAATGAAATTTGGAATGGAGTTAGCTGACACCCTAGATTAACACCTAAGCTATAATTTATAAAGTTTAACGCGGGTAAGACCGTGGGATACAGCTAGTAACAAATAAATAAAAACCGAACTAAACAATTAAATAAGATATTAACTGAATGTGACTCATATATATATATATATAGAAAACAGAGTCGGTGAGTTACACCTACTATGTGTTATCTGGTTCTGCTTAGTTTAGGATCAGATGGCAGTGTGTTGTCCCAAGACGGTTGACGGGTCGGTTGGCGTGGATGGCGTAGATACTTGCCTTTCACGCCGCGGGACGTGGGTTCGATTCCCACCCAGGAGCGATATTTGTGTGCATGAACATGTCTGTTTGTCATAAGTCTGGGTGAGATTATCTATATAAGTATCTATTTAAAAATGAAAAGTAGTATGTTTATATCAGTAATCTGATTGTCATAGTACAAGCTCTGCTTAGTTTTGGGTCAGATGGCCGTGTGTGAATAATGTCCCAAGATATTATTATTATTAAAAGATATGTATATTTATAAACGCAAAATATTCCCAGCATTATCTATAGGTATCATCTGTTTTCATTTATTTTCAACGTACCCGTGAGTCGATAGCGGCGAGACATTCCGGCACCGCGAACATAACACGGCGTGGCGACAGCTGCCACCAATCTCGTTCCATTTCCACACTTTGTTACTGTTCACACTTTTCGTCCCCTTCGTTACCAGTTCATTTTTACACTTTAGTGCACTTTAATCTAGTCTGAATCTCTAACGGCTCACAATGCACGTGCGTAATGCAACTAAAGAGTTACCACATTTTTATCATAATTCTCACTTGAACATAGAAAATTATTTTTGAAATGAAAGAACCTACCAAAACTATTGTAATAACTGTTATAATCTTTGTAAATAATAAATATTCCGTTGATAAAAATAAAGACGTAAGAAGAGGAATTGGACACCTATTTTTTGCATTAAAATAGAACCACATGGCGGAAAGAAACCCATTAGAAAAGGAGGGGAATATTATAAAAATGAAAAGAAAAATAACTTACGGGCGATCTGAGGTCGGGAAGGGGATGGGGGTGAGTTTTTAAAGGTAAAATACGGTTTTTCTCGATTTCCAGCAAAACTAAAAGTCGTATCGAAAAAAGTCAAATGGCAAAGTTGTAGGTAATAAAAAGATCTAAAACTTATATTTACACTTTCTTCACATAACCTTAAAATTTATGTGAAATATTCAAAAAACCAAGTTTTTGGTTTTTTGAATTTATTTTTATCTTTTACAATTTTTTTTATTTTTTATCGAAATTTGGTGAAAACTTTCCTTTTGATGTCCCAAATATGCTGTAATTTATTTGATTAAAAATATTTATTTTTTCACCTTATTTTGAATTAATATCGAAAAAACACCCTAATTTTCAATCGAAAAGTCACCCAATATCAGCTTTTTTCAAAAAGTTGGTATGTTTTCGGTTCGTTGAAATCTCTACTTTCCGATGGTGAAAAAAAATATATGTTACTATAGTAAATCTTCACAGAAAATGCAAAAATCTAAAAAAACTCGAATTCGAATTATTGTTTATTATTATAAAAAATATGAGCTATTTATTAAAATTAACACTTTATTACTCGAAAAACATTAGATTAAATGTTACATTGATAAAGAAATTGCAAATAAAAATATTATTTAATAAGACATCTACAATATTTGGAGAAGGTTGTCGAATCTTCTTTAAATTATATGCGTAGATGTCTATTTATAACTATTTTAAGATAAATTATATACCTGAGTGACCTGCGAAACATAGTAGCCCATCAAAAGGTAGTGGGGAAGGGGCTAGGCGGGTCTGGGTCTTACTACATACATACTAATAATAATCTCCTTAATTTTGCACAAACTAATTTAGTTAATCCCATGGAAAAAAATAATATTTCAAAATACATAAAAAATATATTAAAAATCTATAAAAAATATATTAAAAATCCATAAAATATATATCGTTAATATATTTTTAATACCAAACTTTTGGCCGATTTGCCAATATCAACGTGGAATTATGCCCAAATTTTCACAAAAAGAATTAATTCCGGAAATATTGCTCAAAACTATTTGGTGCAGCTGTGAAACTGGATGTAACAGTTTAAAATGTGGTTGCCGAAAACATGGTTTAAAATGCACAAATTTATGTTCAAACTGTCATGGTTCTGAAAATTGCTCCAATATTGAAGAAAAAACCTACGAGGAAGTTAATGATTCAGAAGAAATTGTGGATGAAGAACCAACGTAGTCTGGAAATAATGTTGGAGAGGAAGAAGGTGATAGTCATGAAGATTTCGAAGATCTACTAGAATCGGAGATGTTTGGCGAATCTAAGATGAAGAAATGCCATCAAAAAGACAAAACTAATGGAGAAATGATTAGAATTGAAGATAAGGTATTTATGAATGATAAGATTACTGTGTTTAAAAATATTGTAATGAATAACGTAATCAGAATAAAGTATCTACATTTAATTGTACGATTTATATTTATATATAATGATATTTTATATGACATAAATGTAATTAGCATTAAATAAATCAACTTTTTAATTGAAACAAATTGCAGCAATCACATTTTTTAGATGAAATGATTTATAATAATTTAAAAAAAATCGAATTCAAGTTTTTTTCGATTTTTGCATTTTCTGAGAAGATTTACTATAGTAACATATATATTTTTTTTCACCATCGGAAAGTAGAGATTTCAACGAACAGAAAACATACCAACTTTTTGAAAAAAGCTGACATTTTGACGGGTGGGTTTTCGATTGAAAATTAGGGTGTTTTTTCGATATTAATTCAAAATAAGGTGAATAAATAAATATTTTTAATCAAATAAATTACAGCGTATTTGGGACATCAAAAGGTAAGTTTTCACTAAATTTCGTTAAAAAATCAAAAAAAATTTAAAAGATAAAAATAAAAAACCAAAAACTTGGTTTTTTGAATATTTCACATACATTTTGAGGTTATGTGAAGAAAGTGTAAATACAAAAGTTTTAGATCTTTTTATTACCTACAACTTTGCGATTTGACTTTTTTCGATAGGACTTTTACTTTTGCTGGAAATCGAGAAAAACCGTTTTTTACCCTTAAAAACTCACCCCCATCCCCTTCCCGACCTCAGATCGCCCGTAAATTATTTTTCCTTTAATTTTTATAATATTCCCCTCCTTTTCTAATGGGTTTCATCCTACTATTATTTTTTTTGGTTTTAAAAATTATCGACCCTGGTCTATAAGTTCTCCCTTATAGACCAGGGTCGATAATTTTCGCGTTACATACATATAAAACAAAACACAGTCGAATTGATAACCTATTCTTTTGAAGTCGGTTCATAATTGAAGAAGAAGAAACTTGGTTATCGTTTTTAATTTTGTTGAATATGATCATCATTATGTGGACAAAGGCATTCTCAAAAGATTTCCACAATAGAGTTGCGTCCTCAATTTGGAGGGATATGCCATTATCGCCACGCTTAGCAGACGGGCAATATTTTGTTGACTATATTTTCTATATAATACGAACATAATATGGTGATTCTCACTTATAAAGGGCTATAGTAGCAAGTAGGTCAACCCAAGTGTCTATAATATCCCTCTAATCATCATATTGACGACGGTCCGTCTCACATAAGCCAGACATAACGAGCATCAGGACGCCACTTCGCACTCTAGCTAGCACTTGCTTGCTTCCGGTATAAAGTGCGACACTAATAAGCGGGAATAGGATTGGTCTAAGTTAATGCCAAAACTCCGTCTGTAAACTTAAAAGGGCATAGATAATAAATAGAATATCAATTAAATCGCTTTTCAATATGTAGAGCAAGTAATAAAATCACAAAGTCTATCTATCTGTCCTTTCGCGGGACAGATAATAGAATTTACCTCTCGAAATCCTTCACGTGGCACCTGCGTAGTTCTAAATGGTATCTATATTTATGTGACTTAGACCATAAGTTAACTTTTCGCTCCTTTAGCATCTGGAGAAGTACCTTACGGAATACGCTACATGTAATTTCATGTTATCCTAGGAATAAGTAAAATGAAAGAAACTTGCTCAACAAGAAGAAAGTCTGCAAAGCGTGACTGCCAACTTCATAGGCTACGGTAACCGCTTATCATCAACTGAGCCCTATACCTGTTTGCCATCTTGAACTACAAAGTCAGGAAACATGCATCTTGCGCATTCCAACTGCGCAAATGGCTATTATCCATTGAGACTGACCGCCATGACCAAAATTCTACCAGGAGGACATTAGTATAAAAATAGTACCTATAACTCTTTGTGCGAAAACTCGACCCGAATACCGAATCTAACAAGCGCCACTTCTCAAAGAGCTATATTACCTACTCACTCGTGACAATTTTCACTTCACTACTAAATGGAAATTGCTTTTCCATTCGCAACCTCACTACCAACTACTGCACTTCAAAGGGAACTAGTGCATGAATGAACCAATATTATTATATATTTATTAGAGAAATATGGCGGCAGACGCCGATCAATAGCGCCTTATATCAAAAGCTCCTATGTTTTATTACGTAAAGCAAATGTTATGGAAGTTTAGGTTTGTTCGGCTTGCGGTAACTAATGTTACCTGAGCGTTATCTAATATTAAGCCTTGTAAATTTTAATGACGTTTTATACGTAGGTTGGTTAAGTGTATCCTTTCGGAGGGATTGCGGTGTTAATACGAAATTTTCTCACGTTAAAGAGGTTTGGTTTAGAAACTTTACAGACGTCTACTTCACGGACTGTAAGCATACATGTGTCCTGCGGGGATCAAACCGTACAACCGCAACCACTGCGCACATCATCATCATTTAAGCCAAAGTACGTCCACTGCTGAACAATAGCCTCCCCAAAGAATTGGGGGATATGCCATAATCGCCGCGCTTGGTAGACGGGTTGGCGATCGCAATTTGATGCTCAAAGTTCACAGAAAAACGCTGCTGCCTGTTCTCTGGTAGGTACAGTAGCAAGCAGCTCGTCTGTGGAATGCATTGCCTGTGTCGGTAACACGAGCCCAGTCACTTACTGGGTTTAAAAAAACTCTTAAAAGATCATTATCTGACAACACTCTGAATGAGCTAACCGGAATGCCATTTTATGTATGTTTGTATTCATATGTATACATACACATATATATAAATATATATATTTATATTTATTTACAGTATATTACATAGTATACTACAGTTTACATATAGTTATAGTATATTACAGTTTACAGTATATTTATTTACAGTTCTGGTCCATTCATCGGTTGCCTGGAAGATATCGCTTTTAGCGATAAGGCCGCCACTTGTACTATTTCCATTTTAAAGTATTTTTTTTACTCTAAGTTTATGTCTTTGGTGTGCAATAAAGAGTTATCTATCTATCTATCTACTCCTTTGTATGATTTCTACGACCCCACTGGGTGATGATATTCTATGCCGTCACCACACAGCACAGAACAGAACAGCACAGCACTGGGCAGACGTACAGTAGGTATATCAGTATACAAATTGAATTTCATTATATTACATTTTCTTAAAACAATATGTGACGCGATAAATTATTAAATTCTTATATCTGGTTTGGTATGACATTACTTCAATTAAATTCTATTACATAATTGTCAGTAGGGGGACAGTAGGTACTATTTAAATCGTGTTTTGATTCATTGGACCTCGGAAACATTTTACCGTAAGCACGTGACAACTCTCGTACTGAGCTTGATCGTTAGATATGTACGTCGTCAAAGGTTGATAAAAATCTCTAATTGTCCCAATTACATGAGTAATCGCCACAAATCAACCTTGGCTGATGATGGCTTTTTGCCGATGGCGACAAATCTCTATCAGATTACATGTTCGAGCAAGCCTTATTTGGGTAGATTACTGTTTCGCTTTTATTGCTTCCATTGGGCTGAGTTCATTAGTAGTAAGAGGTTTCGCAATCAATATTTAACGGAGAACATTTTTTCTAATTACTTGAAAGAGCATATAACGAGTTCTACCCTTATACAAATATAATTATATACGTAGTAGAGTAGTTTAACTCGAAACTGGGACAGCACTGCATTGGATTTTTGTAACATTTTATCTTAATACTTTTTTTAACAGCGATGATGTGTGCTGTTTTTAGGATGACACATTTGTGAATGCCTGACATAATTAAATATGGAGTAATGATATTGTCCGGGAATGTCGGTTATAACGAGAACTCATTAGCGAGAAGTACAAAGCAGGAAAATGTGTCGTATAATCAAGATAGGAAGATATGGCACTTTAGGTGATGAAAATTATAGTCTTTTTTAATGGCCAGAGGCGCTCATAGCCAGATGCTGTGACTGGTCCGTAAGCGATTGGCGAGATTAAGCAACTAGGCTTACGGTCAGTCCATAGATGGGTGACCAAAAAGTTGTTTAATTTCTGTGCGTCTCCGTGCTGGGGAGGGCACGATAAGCTGTCGGTCCCGATTGTAGTAGTTAGGCAAAAGTTAAGCCATATCAGAGGCCTAATGGGTGGCTTGAACAACTCTGACACTAGGGTAGGCCCATCCCTGACTCAGAAAACCTATTTATATATACACGAATAGTTATCTTGTGCGATTATCGACATTCGCAAATAATAAGCAGCGAGGCTTCGACCATTTAGACAATGCTCGAAGGCAGCAAGGCGACAATATTTGTCACTGCACCACACGTGCAGTCAAATACTTATAGGTACATATGTCATTAGTATCATTAATTTATACTAATGAGGTTAGCAATAATAAGTCTTTATCGTTGAAAGTAGGCAGTCCGAGTTCTTATACGATCACGATGAACACGAATAAAATCTTCTCCACAGAATTTGAGATCGATATTCTTAAGAATAAACTTTACAAATATACGTTAACCGAGCTCTAATATTCATATAGAGCTCTAATATAATATTCATGTCTAAAAATATACCTAAAACGGTGTACACGTCCGTACTGGTACGCACTTCGCAACATCACATCTAAAAACAATTGTCATTACTGCCAACGTAATAAAGACGCTGTCGATTTCAATTTCAAATTTATCTGTATTCCATTTCGATATTCATTTATTCCATTAGGATGCTTCATTTATATGTATCGTCAATTTTTTTGTCGTACCATGCAGTGCATGACGTCTAAGTGTAGCTAACACAGATATCAATAGTATTTAATGCTCTGAGGTAGCTAACGTCAGGTTATACAAAATTCCCGAACATTATTACTACCACCTTACCTAATAATTAAGAAATACCCATTATCACTCTTACTAACATATACGTATATCTTAAAACAGTAGGTATAATTACGGTTTGAAAAACATATAACCGACTTTATAACTGCACGGCGGCACAGCAGTTAAAACAGTCGCCTCACTACTTTATGTCCTAGGTTCCATCGCCGCGCAGGACAGCTATTTGTGTGACCCACAAATAGTTATTCTGAGTCTGGATGTACTTTGTGTTGTCAAATGTCGTGTATGTTTGTACAGTACCCCGTTACACAGGGATTCATTACCCTAGTGCGGGAGTTGTTTTAAAAAAATCTTTTTGATAGCCAATAGAGACAAAATTCACATGGGACAATTTCCTATCAATTAAAAATAATCGGTTCACAAACAACGGAGAAATCGGGCTTCATACATATAAAGCCGAAATATAACCCCTTCTTTTGAAGCCTGTTAAAATAATTTCCGAAATATCCGAGCAATCACGATACACAAACAAACCTTGTGGACCTTGTAAACATTATAATTTAAACAGCGGAAACTGGAGTACCAGTTTTCACGGGGAGTAAAATAGGATTAAATACCTTTTAAGGGCCTACCTCAATTACTTTTCGGACGTGTTTTACGAGATGGCTATACTAAGCATGAATAAGCATATTCACCAAAACATTTTATTCTTAAAATAATATTCCAACGTTACGTTAATTTCAATTGTGCTTATGGTCACATAAGATATGCTTATTTTCGATACTCGTATAATATTTAACTATCATTTTAAACCATTATTCAAACTCAACTAACTCAATTAACATTAACTCAATTAACTCAAATTAAAAAAAATACAAATGAAAAGAAAAAAACAGTCATTGAAGATTATAGTCCTTAAAATATTGCTTGATTAGAATGACAGTTGTCAGATCGATATGACTAGAGCAGGTAATGCACTCACACAAGCTGATCCAATTCGATCTTATTTATTTAAAAAAACCAATATAAACAAATTTATTAATTTAAAGGCGTACATCTTAAATCAGTGTCTTGTACATCATTACAATTGAAATCGCTAGAGCAATCCTGGAGGTTAATTAAGTATTAACTCCTAGTCAAATACTGCCTTCGCGTTTCCAATAATTCTCTAATCGTATTTCGCACTATTTTTTTCCAATCATCGAGAGTTCCGTTTATTGTTTTTAAACAACGCATGTGACCGCATTGTTTATCAACGTTAAAATGTTGTTTCCTGTGAACGGTGGGACAATATTATGCTTGGCTGTGTGACCGAAATAAATCTAAAAGTGATTCGATTATTTATATTAAATATATTCCATACTTTAACAGCTGCATCGATAAAATAAATAAATAACATTAACTTGAGGCCAAATCAATTCTATTGCATTAGATTCCATGGCGTCTGCACTGCACTCGTATTGACAGTTGACGCAAATAACAAGATGAACGATTTTATTATAAAAGAAATCATTATTATTTTATGACCATAAGCATGTTCATTTTTTTTATCGGTCGATTTAAATTATCTATTTGTCCATCTCGACATTTATTCAACATTGCGTGATGTTTCTGAATGGTTGTCTTAGATAATTAGATTTATTTTAATGATTATTGTGTATTGTATGTAACATATTCTTTTATTTGTGAGCATAGTTTCACAAATACTGAAAAAATATTAACAGCTAGATTTACATGGTTTTTCGTGCCTATAGATATTTACTACGTTACTACAAAGTTCAAGCTATATTTTAAAGACTTTTTTTACATTAAACTTATTTCCATAGAGCAATTCTATTAAACTATTATGATTTCTGTTTTGGCAATACTAGTCAAGATACATATATAGTCGCAATGCATGCTGTTAACCTACAAATTAAAGGAATATCAACCTATCCCCTTAAGTGCGATAAAATCCGAAGGTTTTATTAGCTTAGTAAAATAAACTTAACGTAAATAAAGTCAACATATGCTTTTAGGTATGTCAGAATATGCTCATAAAATGTTGAGATGTAATTATTCCAATTCAAGAACTTTTATGTGTACCCTGACCTAATAACGATTCTCTGAACCACCAATTTAAATGGATGTGGAGCCATATACATTTTTGTATTGTATTTTTGTGAGTTGTGTATTTCAGTATATTTCCACATAGTTATGTTAAATGGAATACTTCTCTGGGGATATTCTGCTCATAATTACACCATCTTTACATGGAAAGAAGAGCTGTAAGAGCTATTTACAATCTTGTAGTAAATCTCTGAGGAATTCTTCTTCTTAGCGTGGCGATGGCAAAATAATATTTTTTTTGTGGCCCAGGACGTGGCTATACGCACGGGGCCGGTTGGCGTGTTTGGTAGATGCATGCCTTTCATGACGCAGGTCGTGGGTTTGTTTCCCACTAAGGACAGACATTTGTGTGCATGAACATGTCTGTTTGTCTAGTGTCTGAGTGTAGTCTATATAAGTGTGTATTTACAAAAGAAAAGTAGTATATGTAGTGTATCAGTTATCTGGTTTCCATAGTATAAGATCAGCTAAGTTAGGGATCAGATTGTCAACAACACTGATTGTTCTGATGAATTAAATAAAATAAATAAACATTGTAACTGTTGCCTCACAGTACGTATAAGAAAATCTGAAAATTAATCAATAAGTAAAAAGTGACACTGAAAGCATTAAATTAATACTAAACATAAGCATAACCTTGTCGTTCATGCTTGTCGAATACAAAATTAGTAACTCATTCCTCTGATTTGCAGGTCATCATCATCATATCAGCCGAAAGACGTCCACTGCTGGACAAAGGCCTCCCCCAAAGATCTCCACAATTGCCGGTCTTGCGCTATCCGCATCCAGCGATTTCCAGCGACCCGCACAAGATCATCGGTCCATCTTGTAGGGGGCCTGCCCACGCTGCGTCTTCCGGTTCGTGGTGGCCACTCGAGAACCTATCTGCCCCAGCGGCCGTCGGCTCTACGAGCTATGTGCCTTGCCCACTGCCACTTCAGCTCGGCAATTCTTACGGCTATGTCGGTCACTTTGGTTCGCCTTGGTTCGATTTGCAGGTACAACGTAGATATACAATTGTACAACAAACATTCCTTTCATTAAATAATATGTATGATTAACACTATAGGCCGTGTAATACTTGTAAGTAGGTACAGAATTTTGGATCGATTACCAACGCGTCAGTAAGCTTGTGAGCCTTCACGTGACCCCTGGGAAGCTCTAAACGGTAGCAACATTTAAATGAGATAGAACGTAGCGTTGATTCGCTCAATGAGCTGCTCATCTTGTGAACTACCTTCGCCATTTATCCTAAATATATAGCCCTTAGAAACCACGTGCGCTTAGAACACATTACTTCATTTAACCTGGCTTAATGGAATTAGAATTTAAAGTTCTCTATACCTTCCGATTAAATAGCGTAGTAAGTAAAAGCAAAAACTTCGAAACGCCATGACGGAACTTTGCTGTCAAGAAGATAAATAGCCAATTTCCTAGTCAATTAACCCACCGAATAGACTATTAGGCAACAGAACTCTTTTGAGAGTTGAATCTTTATTCAAATAAATTAACTGGGAATTTTCCTTACACTTTTGTATCGCTGCGACTATGAACGGTGATTAATTTCATAATTAATCTCCTTTTTTCTATGGCCTTTAGTTTACGAAATATATAAACCTTTTAACTAAACGTAAAGTAAATAAATAACGCTTTGACGGTCACCGCAGCCTAGTTGGTAGTGCTCCTGCCTACGAAGCTGGTGGTCCTGGGTTCGAATCCCGGTAAGTGCTAATATTTGTGTGATGAGCACGAATATTTGTTTCTGAGTCATAGATGTTTTCTATGTATATAAGTATTTATCTATCTATATAAGTATGTATATCGTCGCCAGGTACCCATAGTACAACCTTTGCTTAGTTTGGGGCTAGGATGATCTGTGTGACATTGTCCCTAGATATTATTATTATTACTAACGCTTAAATAACGCGTAAATACAATCTTTGTATCTTATATTACATTTAAAAGTGACTAACTATTATGGAGACAGAACAAATAAATTTATGGTTCTCAATATATTTAATAAAATGAATCAACTAAGACAGAACCCAAAAATCAGTATTGGCTTGTTTAAAAAGAGATTAAAAGTTACTATTTATTTGAATAAATAATTAAATAAAAAGCCCTTTCATTAGTGCTGGTAAGTTGCGTATTGATTGAAAATATTGTGTCCCAATGTGAAATGGGTTTATTCGAGTCTTTTAGGTAAATTTGTTTACCCTAATAAACCAAATTACGGTACGGTAGTCCCAACATACACAAATAGAAACAAGATTAGTAAACCAAATACGTACCTTTACCTTTTAATCTTGTTAATGTATTTATAAAAGGTAGCTTTTTAACAGTAATTAGAATAATAATGTCTGAGTTTTGGAGGCTCAATAGACACGATATTGCCTGACAGAATAATAATTTTATTCAATTTCATCATCGTAATAACTTAAATGTAAAAATTTGATTTGGTTGAAAAGAATGTGTTGAATTTTATATAAAGGCAACGTTGCCAGATGATTACGTTTAATACAATTTTCTTAACTTCGTCATCCCTCAAGTAAAATGTAAATGCTTTTAGTTGTGAGGTAAAGTGCTCATAAAATGTATTATTGTGGGTTAAAATCTAGCCTAAAATGGCTTTAAATGACTACTAATACTATAATATATTTTAATTTTCGTTTTCAATTCTTTCTTTTTAGGGTCCCTTACCCAAAGGGTAAAACGGGACCCTATTACTAAGACTTCGCTGTCTGTCTGTCCGTCTGTCACCTAGCTGTATCTCATAAACCGTGATAGTTAGACAATTGACATTTTCATAGATGATGTATTTCTGTTGCCGCTATATCAACAAATACTAAAAATCCAAACTAATAAAATATTTGAGGGGGCTCTAATACAAAAAACCTGAATTGTTTGCTAGTTTTTATAGATAATAGTACGGAACCCTACGTGCGCGAGTCCGTCTCGCACTTGGCCGGTTTTTTATATAATAGCAAGGCAAACGGACATGCGGGTCACCAGATGGTAAGTGATCACCGCCACCCATGCACACTGGCAACTCCAGAGGGGCAAGTGCGTTGCCGGCTTTTAAGAAAGGAAGAGGCTCACTTCTTGAAGGATGTCATACCAAATCGGATATCCGCGACTAATTTGACGAGCCTGTTGGCGTGGATGGCAAATGCTTGCTTTTCACGTCGGAGGTCGTGGGTTCAATACCCACCTACGACTGATATTTGTCTGTCTGTTTGTCCTGAGTTTGGGTGTAATTATCTATATAAGTATGTATTTACAATAGCAATGTTGTATATGTAATATATCAGTTATCTGGTTACCATAGTACACACGGCTACACATCAAGCTATACATTTCCAGTATAAGCTGATCTCGCGTTATATAGGATGTCCATACAATGACAGTTCAGCTTATTCTGGAAATGTATAGCTTGATATGTAGCCATGTGTCTGTGTAAATAATGTCCCAGGATATTATTACTATTAATTAATCTTTTATCCGTTCTGTTTGAAATTCCTATATTGCTTTAAAAATAGTTGAGTTCAGTACGTTGTTTTATTAAATGTCCGCATAATTAGATTAACAATTATATTATTTTTCAATTAGTCCGCAAAACTTAAGGAAAATAACATGTTGGAATCCTGTCAGTGGTCTAAATATATTATTCTCAAAATTAAATTGATTGCTTATCGTATTGGTAGTGGTAACCCTAGTGTTGAAGTTGCTCAAGCCGCCCAGTAGGCCTCTGACATGGCTTAACGACTGTTCTCTAATGATTACAACCGAGACCGACAGCTTAACGTGCCGTACTTCGTCACCCATCTATGGACTGACCGCGAGCCTAGTTGCTTAACCTCACCGATCGCCGAAATTAGAGATTGTTTTCATATTTTTAACTGACATCAGCATCAGTTACATTTTAGATTAGACTTACTTATCCTACGTATATACGTAGCTGTAGATATTTGTGTACATGTTCAAGAGCGAGGGGTGGGCTACTTGGCAACGATTCAACAATCATTACCGAACGCCGCCGCTCCGTACTACGCAACGCATAGCAAGAGTTTTATTAGGCAAGAAAATGGTTAACCTACGTTTTCGATAAATTCACAATTGGAAATTGAGGTTATAGATATTAAGCGTTCTATATTTTAACGAACATTTTTAATGGAACCAATGCTTTGTTCTTTCTACGCACTTCTACCAAACTATCAAAAGACTATTTTTGTATGTATCAATTTCTCTATGCCCTTCATGCACCTTTTTATTAATTGTATTTAGAACGATATTTAGTTTAATGACGGATGTCATGATTCAGTTCGTAGTGAACCAGCCTCCTGATCCAAGAGTCTTCGATCCTCCCACAAAAGAAATATTTGTGTTCATGAACATATCTTTTTTTCTTGGTCTTCTGTATTGTATTTTATTAAAAAAAAACTGTCAGTTGCCTAGTATCCATACACACAGTTGTCCTTTGGATGAATCGAATACGAAAGAGGTGAGCACGCTCACGTTCAAGAATATCACAATGCCATCTCATCCCGTGATAATCCATTAGCAATCCTATATACTTTGATTGCCTACCCGTCTACCAACCGTGGCATTTATGTCATATATCATGGATACAAATAATGGAAATAACTCTATTAAGGTAATCGTTTGGGGAGGCATTTGTTCACCAGTGGACGTCATTCAGCTGACAATATGATGAGCACTGCACCGTATCAACTTAGTGAATTTCACCGCAGCGTCACAGGTGGATTCTGCTAATTGTTGTACCATGTCAAACTTAATTAACCTTAACACCAATAGCTGTACTATGTTTTATACATATACATTGTACTTTACATTTCTTATGCGAAATAGTTTTCATTCGGAAAAACAATATCGACCGAAGTCAAACAATATTTTTTATTATTAGCGCTAACTATGGCTGTTTAGCATATAGATATTTTACAGTCGAGCTGTAATGCCGCATCGATAAGTTATCTATTGTAACACACTCTCATGTTTACAATAATAATTATGTTCAATAGTTTGTTAAATAAAAAAGATAAACATGTAAGCTATATTTGCAATAATCGATATTACAATGTTTACAGGAAACATTTATAGTACATATAAATAAGGTAAAAGTGAGACTTGCGTGCTAAGTACTCCGGCCCATTTAGAATCATAAAAGTAGGTACGAATTTAAAGACTTTTCTTTACATACATAATTCTTTGACACGTGTGATTGTCACTGAACTTTTAAACGGCTGAAACGATTTTAATGTTTTTTGTTTGTGTTAGTGGGTGGAGCGGTAATTAGATTATATAAATTCAGATATGATTATTTAAATTCAGGCAACGTTTCACGGACTAGCTCTTCTATGTATTATTTTGCCATTTTGCACACCTTTGTGTATTAAATATTTTTATAAGGGGGCTAAATATAAATGGAAAGTAATTGCAAACATTCTGAAAAAATAAAACGGCTAACTATGGTTTAATAATTAAAAACCCATCACAAATACTATTTATATAAAAGAAAAATAGAGTTCATTTGTCATATCGTAAAAAAAATAATTGTTAGGAAGTTCAGTAGAAAAGCGTTCACATAACCAATGAATTAAAATAGTAAATACATAATATATGGACAGAAACGGCAATTTTCAACCATAAATGTCAACTTTGTATGTTCATAGAAATTTATTGTTTTCAGCCTTGCGACCGGGCGCATGCATGCCTCTGGTTTTGGAATTCATACCAGACAAATTGCAGTTTTACAATGTTGTTTCGCTTTTTAAGGCTTATTCGATAAAAAGCGAACGCAATAGTCAATTCAATGTGAATTATGATTATTAGTTACACGCTTAATCACTTATTACTTAAATGGCACTATACTCAAATAATAAAAAAAAACAATGCTTATGTACATTGTTTATGCTCGCAACACTATACCGGAAATCTTGACAGGGATTGGCAGTTTTGGAGTGCTTCAGTTCAAAGTTCACGTATCAGAACTACGCACTCATAGGTAGTTGGTTCCTACCGGTTCGTATACGATCAGCTAGGCTAAATACCTAGGCGTGTGGTCAGTATGGAGATGGGTGACTTCAATTACCTGAGTGTTTCCGCGTTTCGTGCGTTAGCACGTGCCCTAGGTGGTTAAGCTTTTGGTCCTGGATGAAATCATCAGACAAAAGTCACGTCAGTCATGCTATGACAGTGTGTATTCAAATAAATAAATATTAATATCCTGGGACATTATTCACAAACGGTCATCTAGGGCTCTACCGGCTAAGTCGCCGAACATCGATTTCTTAAATGGCGTTCAAATAAATAAAGGTTAAAAATAACTTAATCAATCGTTAAATCGGCCTTCATGCGCACATGTGACGTCATAAATGGTCCGGAATCGATTGTCAACGTTGAAGCCGATTTAACGAATGATTAAGTCATTTTAAACCTTTATTTATTTGAACACTCGATGTTCGGCGACTTAGCCGGTAGAGGCCCCGATCCCAATCTAAGCAGACCTATGGAACCAGATAACTGATAAACTATTTATAGTAGGTACTTTCTTTTGTAAATATATACTTGTACAGAAAATTACTCCCAGACCCAGGACAACAAGAAATGTTCATGAACGCAAAAATCTGCCCTGGGTGGGAATCAAACCCACGAACGGCGGCGTGAAACCAAGTATTTACCCACCGAGCCGTCAAAATACCAGAAGGATCCTTCAGATTGTGGGCAAGTTATCTATGGATATATTTAAATATTCAAGTCTGTACCCACGCAAGTTAAACGAATTATTTGGTAACTAAGCTGTCAGGATACAGAAAGGTTACATTTGTCACTGTCAGGTTAAGTTAGAAGGGACTGTTTATTCACTTACATAATTCCAATGTTCTGCTTTATTTCAGATATTTTTGAGTTTTCGGGGGGAAAATACTAGCGTATAATTTTAAGAGACACAAACTAAGACAAATTTTTAAAGTTTTTTTTAAGACAATAGTGAATCTAATCCCTGTGTCACGGGGTACTTTACAGACAAATAAAAGACGGACAAGAATTACATCTAGACTCAGAACAACTCTTTATGGGACACACAAATAGTTGTCCGGCGCGGGACTCGAACCCACGACACGAAGTGGCGAGGCGAATGCCGCTGCGCCACACGTGCACTCAAACTAAAATTGAACAATATCAACTGTTTATTAAGTTTATTGCACAGTGATGAGATACATAGAGATACAGGATCACTAATAAGAATAATAATATTATACATATGTAAGTAATAACAATAAAAGTGTGTTTGTATGTGTACATATAAAACTATATACATATAAATAAGAGATACTTTTTTCTTAATATTTTTTTACACCGGTTAGTTAGCAACAATAGATGTATCCAGGTATCAATGTCTTTGGGTTTTCACGAGACAGTGTGAAAGTCACAAGAAACACTTATGTTCCTTTTTAGGGTTCCGTACTCAAAGGGTAAAACAGGGCCATATTACTAAGACTTCGCTGTCTATCTGTCCGTCTGTCACCAGGCTGTATCAGACAGTTGAAATTTTCACAGATGATGTATTTCTGTTGCCGCGATAACCACAGAGGGCTTCCATACAACAAACGTGTATTTTTGCTCGTTTTTATAGATAATGGTACGGAACCCTTCGTGCACGAGTCCGACTCGCACTTGGCCGGTTTTATTTTATTTTGGTAACTAGATATAAGGATTTTCAAAAATTTACATTGGATAGTAAATTAAATTAAATTCTTATCCTGAATAGCATCTGCCTCACATTGGCGTGATCGTAGCAGAAGGCATAAAACAATTCATATTATGAAAAAAAAAGTGTTTTAAGTTTCAGTTCTATGTACCCCCAAAAATTATTGTTCCGTTTTTTGCCATTTGGCGCAAAATTTATTTCACTGGGTATTCGTAATGTCTACATGGCATTTTATCACTGGGGGGCTCATGAGCGTATCATAACTAATACCTATATAATAAGCTTGAGAACTACCTTTCCAGCATATCTTTCCAGCTTACAACCCTAATAATATTTAAACAAGAAAACAGTAGGTAAGCATTGTCATCATGATAACATTACCCACCAATTTGTGACTACCTTGAAAAGATACTATATACAATTTGATTACTCTTTTCATAACTTTCGCTATATTTCATATCTGTACAAGAACTCGGGTAACTTAAACAGTTACCCGAGTTCTTGTACAGATTTGAAATCAATAATTAATTTTATAAGATTAAACAATTTTTAAACAATTTTATTCATACAGATTGCTAATTAAGTCAAAATCGCCGTCGACTTTCCTAATTATAGGATATTATAAAAGTTTTTGAAGTAAATATAGAAATTAAGTCGCGTTCTGGAATTAATTCCGAGACTTATCAAACAAGCATAAGTTTTAATTCTTTTCTTTTATTACTAAATTGAACATACTTTTAATCGTAAAACCTTATTTCAAAATAATCTTATTTTGAAATATAATAACATAAATACTTTTATTGTTCGGTATTTTATAGAAATGATCGATCCACTAGTAAAATTTTCCACTAGTAAGATAATAGGATTCATGTAATTGTTGTTCTGAATGTTAAACGTATTTTAATGGGTAAAAAAGGAAACTTTGGACTTCACCATTTATGCACTAAATATTTCCAAAAAAATCTCTTAACATCAAACACGTTTTCTGACCGTGAGAAACTGAAATTGAGGTGAAGTACGTATATAATGATGAATGACTGTCATACTGAATTTCATAGTTCAAAATAGCTATCAATCAACTATAGCCCTAATAAACGAAAAAGCGCCACATCGATACACATATTTATGCTTCAAACAAAAAAATAATTACTATTGTTTGATATTTCGTATGCCCAAAAGTTTTGGAGTTATAGATCACTGACATATTGAATTTAAAGGATAAAAACCGAGTTTAGTGATTAACTATAGTCCTAAAGTACTGACACACGATTCACGTAAACTTGCAATTGATTCAAGTAGCCTCCTGCCCTTCAAAATGGTGAGGGAGACGGTTGCTTTACGCACGTACCTAATTTTTATAAATTTACAGAGATATCTGAAAAATTTGCTTATTTCAATAATTTGTTTATTTTTGTTATTATATGCAATAACAAAAATAAACAATTTAATGTGCTAGCAGACCTTTGTCCAGCCAGCAGTTGTGGATGTATTTCGTCTGATACGATGATGATGATGAAATGTGTAAGATGCACCTGTGGCGCCGTGCTTAAGGTAGTTACATCAACACTTCTTCGACACACTTGTGTTGCAGAATCAATCCCCATGCAGGACGACACTCTGTGACCCATATATCGTTTAACTGTGTCTGGGTGTGTTGTCAAGTCTCCCGTGATACAGGCATTTAAGATGATAAACCAAACTCATAAAAAAATATGGAAAATTAAGTGATTAAATTACAGACTTCCGTGATTCAATGTCACAATACTTACGTGTAACACATGAACTTTTGTAAAAGCACGACAATGCAAGGATACGAGGCGGACCAGATATACGACCTAGCACTTAGTACGTCTAGCCTGGTACAAGGTCTATCACAATGGATTAGTGATACAATAACCTACTTTACACAGCGTTGTAGTACGTAGATAATCTTTAAGAGTATACCATTTATTTACAAGCAATCAAACAAGCTAAGTATATGTTTGTTAATACATGATACTGTAACTTCTAAGTATTCATCGAATGGGGTTAAGTTATTGGCAACTGTTTACCTTAACGGAGCATTATGGGTTGTATTATTAAGTCCGGACACAAAATAAATGGTTTCTGTGTATCTGGTTCTGGCATTGTAACTCCTAAATACTGGTTCAGTTATGTGCAGCATGTACCTAATTCACATTGTAATAATGCGATATGTTTCAGGAAATCTGATCCGTATTTCAAACTTAATAGCTGATGTCAGGAGTTTTCGACATCAACTGAAGACTACTTGGGTCCGAGCGGTGTAATTTGGTTGGATTCCCGCACTAAACAATCTTAGTGTAACGATGGAGATTCATTCGTCTCTGGTAGTTTGAGAGAATAATATTTGTGCCTTGTAGAGCATGTTAAGCCATCGGATATAGTTGCCATGGGAACATCTATAACAATCGTCAGGTAGTTATAAGTTTAATAGAATCCGACACCTATTCTAAGTGTTTTAGTTACTGTTTCCCTATGGGCATTGACGTTAGACGGTAGTCGTTCGATTAGTTCTGGTAGCTAGCCTCAACAGGTTAGACTAGAAGAAGGGCTGATCGAGCCTAATAAGACTGGGAAAAAGCAAAGAAGTAGATTCTCGGCTAAAGCAATTACGATTAATTGTTAGTTCACTTGTTTTTAGAAAAGTAATAACTGAATATTCAGATAATTTCAATAAATAACGACTTACATAATATTTATCCTCTTAAAAGTATGTTATATACAATAAAATCTTGATGAAGTAAAATTTGTGTCTGGCTCTGCTTTGAATTGGTGCGTATTTCTGTTGGATTGATTGAGTATAACGCTAACACTACTAAAGATATGGTTTCCTGAAAAGACCGGTTCAAATGATATATAATATATATTATTACTTCAATTACGATGAGTTTCTACTTATACATGACCGTACGAAGCCTATGAACTTGGCGCTTATACGAGTAGCTACTGTTTAAATATTTTTACAACTTACTACCACAATTAATATATATCCCTAATTAATTCAAACTAACGACACTACGCAAACTAAACTTCCGTAAACCACAAACTCACAACACATTTGACTATACGCAAACTAAACTTTCGTAATAATAACACCACATTTGGCTAAACCTCTGAAATTATAACCACGATAATTACGTCACTACACTGTATAGGTATACCACGAGAAAAGGGCCCGAGGTGTTGACTTTCATGGCTTTTATAACACCGTGCTATCATGTTGCCATGGCGACGGTAATCCGCCCTACAAACGACGGTGTTACAGGATTACAGCCTGATAATTCAATTAACTGTGACAAGCGAATTCTCGCAGTAATGCTTCCATGAGAATAATATTAAATATATGTACGAATAACGTAAACGGGAATTTGTAATGTATATGTTATATATCTAATATAATTGTCCTTTTTTATAGGTACAATCCAAAACTTTATAGGACCCTTAAACTATACTCTTGGTGCTATAGCAGCTGGCCTCTCCGATTTCAATTCTCTCGTTTTATGAGGCTCTAGCCTCCTTAAATAAATTGTGTCTCCCACTTTGCTCTGGAGAGAAGAGGAAAGCTTCATCTGCCAACAAACTGCTATGCAGTTTGGCGATTTATAATATCTATGTTGACAAGTATAATTATGAATTGTGAATAAACATTTTATCTTTTTTTTTCTTTAATTTTTTGTACATATTTAGTAAATTTCTATTCAAATACTTTATCCAATTTCTCCTTGTTTCTTACTGATTAAATATATACCGGGATCCAAGACAGTCGAAGCAATTCCCCGGGATATTTTGAGCTTCACCGCTTAGTTTCATTTCATTGTGTGCCAATCTTGATCCAGGCTTACAGGAGTTTCAGTAGTGGGTAAGAGGGAGGTCCATATGGAATATATTGAGTATAGAGTAAATTGGGAAACCACTATACGGCTCACCGGATGACAAGTGTTTACCGTAGCCAATTATGCTTGTTACACTCATGGCATTGTGTAGGCGTTGATGATCCTCGTATCAATAAAATAAGTTTATATAAAGGTCCTCTGTTGTTTGTATTTATTTACAATAGTACTAAATTTGTTTCTGTAGGATCCCTTTATGCGCAAGATTAAGAAAGTGAAATGTACAGGAACTCGCAGAAAAGAAAATCTTTCTTCATATGATTTGATTCTAAGCCTTTATTTGGATTCGACTATTTCTACACAAAACTGGAACGCCCACCATAACACCACCACGCCGCTCCATGTAATTTCGTATTCTGCACCATGCTAGTTTATAGTATATAGTAAAGCAAGTTACGCAACATGCATAACACTAAGGGAAACTATTTGATGGTTCAAAGAAAAAAAGTTGTGAATATATATAATACAATTTAAACAAGGTATATCTATACTAATAATATTATAAAGAGGTAACGTTTGTGAGTTAGTGACGTTGTAAGGCCTGAAACTGCGTTAAGCGGGCGCCCGCGACGGGCAACCGTCGCGTGTCTTCGCGCGTGGACACGCGGGTGGGCTCTGTGGGAACGCGACGGTTCCGACGCAGGGACCCGTCGCGGACACATCCCCGGCGCGACGTGACGTGCGCCCGCACAGGTCCCCGCGACGGAGCAATTTTGTATGAAACCGCGCGGGTGACCGCTTAATGCAGTTTTAGGCCTAAAGGGTAATCACTGGATCTACTGAACCGATTTTAAAAATTATTTCACCAATAGAAAGCTACATTATTGGGAAGTATCATAGGCTATTATATATTATCATAATTTTTATTTATCCCGAAGTATAACGCAGGACAAACGGGCTGGGACAAAAATATTAATGACGCGGAAAGCAGTCCGCGGGCACTGCTAGTTTAATATATTTTCAGATACAATGGATTTCTATTGAAAGACCAACGAAGCATAAAAATACGAAACAAACTATGCGTAATATGTAAATCCCTCGAAGCCCCGAAACCCTTTCGAACCCTCCACGAGATAACTCGACAATTCGTATTAAAACATAAAACAAAAAAGATCCCTCAAAGTAACGCACTCAATCATCTGGAATAAAATGTTCGCAAACGCCAAATTTAATAAAACATGAAAGACGTAGAATCAACAAATATTTTACGTTTATTGCCCAACAAATGAAAAAACTAGTATATTGTTTGAGTTATAATGAAGTTGGAGTGGATCAAACTGGAGTTATGACTTATAAACTCTACATGGAGATATTAATATCGGAACGCAGAGTGACCCTATTTTAAAATTATTTAAGGTCTCTACTAATTACCGAAGAAATATAATTATGCATATAATTTGTAACGAACTACAATAAATACTGCTTAATTATGTAACTAACATACATATCTAAGCATATTCATAAATCCATATTATGCTACTCGTCTGATTTAGAATATAGAGGTAATACATCGTGGTATATTAATTTTATACTATTTCTTGTAAATATAATTAATCATAAAATAAATAAAACAGGTACATTTTAGTTATTAACTATCTAGATCATGCAGCTTCAGTCAAGAAGATGATGAAACATAAGTGCTTCTACTATGACCATTGAGGCATAAACAAACATCCATCTTAGTATCACTATAGTTACGCAGACAGTGACGTTTAATAGGAGCGACAAGCATTTATTGACAAGTGTCCTAAGATTGAGAACAGGTAGAATATCATATCTACACGCGGGATTAGAGATATTATATTATATTGGAATTGTAAGTGATGTAGTAAGTATTCACAACCTTTCCCAGACAAGCTGTGGTGGAATAGGGCAGCAAGTCAAGGTCTGTGGTGATGGCAGGATGACAAGTTGAAAGTCCATGGTTAAACGATCCAAGAAGCTCTTAAATTGAGATTAGAATATAGATAATAATGGTTGAGATTTTGATTGCGGTTGCCCTTCAACTTTTACCTCATACTTCTGGCTGTAATCTACACAAAATAAATATGAGACAAAGTAGGAATTCTAATCCGCCCTGGCGCCAAGGGGTGACGTCAAATTCTTGACCGTGACTTACTGATGCTAAGATTTTATTATCCTACATAATATAGCTAGAGAATTACAGCTTATCTACATTACATGTTAGTTTATGAATATTTGTTCATTTGAGTATTAACTCCATTAATATACTTTGATATTATGTTGACCTGGTCGAATTTCAGTACTGCTGGTTTTCTTAACGGAGACGAATAATTCTAGGACATATTCCCATGTAAACACAGGTTCACTCTGTATTACACTATCTCTCTCTCAAAGTCCAATAGAACAGGCCACCCGATACCACTGGAGAGGTATCAGGCTATGCGAGCTCAAAGAGGCTGGCATGGTTATTAGGTATTCTACAAAATCCAAGCGATAGAGTAGGTACTTCACGCCATATTGATAATTTGTAAGATGTAACAGCGATTAATATTACAAATTGGCTAATGAAGAGCAATTATTGCACGAAATTCGCTATTACTAAGCTCTACACGTTACGTTCTTAGATATCACGTGTTGGCACCAACGGCCAGACTCCTGGCTGTTAGTTTTTTTTTTTTTTTTTTTTGACGACTGTATACCAGTAATAATCTTAGGCCGGCCACACACTGGGATATTTGAGCTGAAACGAGGACATATCTGCGGTTATAACTACCACTAGACCGAGGAGACAATCAATACTTATATATACATATATTAGTTGATAGGTGTTAGATGTATGTAACTGTGTGACGCATATATACTCCAAATGTCAATAATAAATTATCTGATCGATACTACTCGTATACTACAATTCTGTAATCTTTGATATGTCTCTTGTTTTATGAGTCTGGAATTTTCCTTTCCAGTCACAATTAAACTGTACACTGTACTAAAGTCCAACCATTATTTACAAAAGCAATGTATTCTGTATGCAAATATTTGTATGCCGAAACGGTTAAATGGGAGAACTAAGCTATTATTATGTAACATTTTAGTAGTTACCACATTTACACAAACAATTATCTTATCTCACCTTAATTGGGACAGACAATTTGGTGCAAACAAAACTTTGGTGGAGCTAACCTGGAGTATTAACCGTCCCGTCACCACCAGTGGAATATCCGCGACCCTTTCCCCAGAGGGTGAAATTTTTCTTTCCATTGTCAGTTTAACGAGATTGTTGTAGATTTTATTGCAAATTGTATTGTCATTGTAATCCGAAATGGCCTATAACACCCGTAATCGTCCGTTCCTACGTATAACGAAGATAATGTAATTCTACTTAGGTATTTTCCCAACAATTTTGCTTTGTTCAACGTAGGACGTGATTTTTCTTTTTTGGTAGGTACAAACATTACTAGAACATTAATGTCTGTATTATAAAGATGAAACTGAGGAGCCGTGCATAAGTTAAAATTCAAAGAGCTTAATTAGTAAACGGCTTCTTTTAAATCAATAAATAAAATAAAAAGGTTTTTATTCACGTATACTTTAAAAAAGCGCTTTTCAGAAATAGAAATAAAATAGTCAGAACATGTTCGTAGTGATATAGTTACTAGTAATATTATATATACTTACATAATATTACTAGTTACATATTATAGATATTTAGGTACACGGATTATTAAACCATTTCTAAAATTTATGTTATAATAGTAATGATATTTAGCTAGCTTGTATTATTGTCAAGGAGTTTATGTTTAGGTTTAATTATTGAAATTTATATTTTACTACATATTGTCTGAATGGTTCTGTCTATATTAAGGTACGAATTCAATATTAGATATTATTATGACGGACCTTATGTTTATAACGACGGTCGCGCTTCAATGCTACCACCGGATCCAAGTACGGTTCTAATCCGAGTTTTACGTATTAATACTTTTCTTAATCTTAAGTGTCATGCTGTGATGCAAAATTGGCCGGACTGTTAAGTCAATATATTTCCATCTCGCACATCATTTTTTAAATGAAAAATATTACTTTATACGTACAAATTTGGTTATGAATGCAGTTGCTAGTGGAATATCTGTGACTAAAAAGGTAGCTAGCTTTTACACATCTAAGAAAGGTACTGAATCTTTCGTCAAATAGAATCTTTTCCTCTTTCTGACATATATGTATAATATTTTTACCATAATGTTAATACGTATACAAACATACGAATAATGTGGTTGTACATGCTGCCAGTCTTCACAAAAAAAGTCACACTGTGCAAACTTCTATTACAAACTTTGTTTGGAAGGTAAAAAATTAAAAGCGAAAATTAAATTGTGTAAAAAAACACGACGTCTAGGATTTTATAGTATCTACTATAAAATCCTAGACTTCATAAACGTCAAAGAGCCTTAGGAGTAATATGGTCTAAGTCAATATAAGTACCGTTATTGTTTTTATAATTTATATCAGAGGGCGACAAATGAGCAAGTGGGTCACCTGATGGTGAGTAATCACCGCCGCCCATAGACACTCGCGTCACCAGAAGAGTCGCGAGTGCGTTGCCAGCCTTTAAGAGTCAGCAAACCAGTGTTGCTGACCCTTCCCCCCACCCCAATGTTATAGTAGTTTATTTAAAAAGAGAATCCCTCCGACCTTTTATCTAGTTTTTTTCAAAGTTGCCACGTCCTAAACAGGTAGTAGTAAAACATTGGACAGATAATATATAAAATACATAAGTATAAAAGAGCCTTCGTTTATGAAGCCAGTTACAGATAAAGGCACTACCAGGTCAGTTAAAATAACTTTTATCCAAACAATAGTTTTGCCTTCTGACTGTTTTCATTGTTACGAGTTCCATCAACAAAGACATCACAGCTGGAATAGCAGACTCTCTGCAAACTAATTTAATTTATTAACCTCTACATATTAGCGAGAGATAACTTTGTGTTTGAGCATTTCAAGAACGTTGGCGTATTGTAAACTTTTAGGAATAGTTTAATTAAACAGATTCCTTGGTATAACAGAGGAATTTTTATGAGCTTACAAACTTGGGCTGGCATACAATTCGTATGTCTTAAAAACACAACCAAGCGTGAATTAAGACTTGCTTCTACACGAGTCTATATTCTGGTCATAAGTTCATTTGCAAAGATATAATCATTTTTTCTTTTAATGTAATATCTTTAGTTATTTTTAAAGTTATTTTACAAACAATATATATATAATTGACGGTCGCAAAGTACATCCAGACGCAGAACAACAATCTATGGGTCACACAAATTGTTGTCCTGCGTGGGTACCGAACCCAGGTCACTGTGGCGAGGCGACTGTCTTAACCGCTGCGCCACACGTTCAGTCAAAAATATATATGCCAAAAAGTCTTCTAGCTTTTTCAAATTTGTAATGGGGATAATTACCAGTCTAACCTACTGCGGCTAGCAACCAGAATGAAATAGAACCAGAAACTAGAAACAAATTGAATAGAGAATGAATGCTTGTGTTGGAGTAACCACATGAAACACTTTGACATGCACGAAACATAAAAATTCTGAAATTCCAGCTATGATATAGTTTTGATGTACCCTAAAAAACAATAGGGGTCATACTGCAACTGCTGCTAAGCTTTACACGTTTAATCATTTAATGCAACACCCGAATCTAAGCAAATAAATATTTAAATTGACTTGGTATATGTCGCCGCTACATACCAACGTAATCTCACGCACGATCCCTGTTGTTCTACCTAGAACCCTAATAAAAGTTGAAGGCAAACCACTTTTAAAGAGTTAACCACAAGCCACTGCTCAGTAAAATCGTTCTTAGATGTGGGCAGTGGTTACTGTCGTGTCAGAATTGTTCAAACCGCCCAAAAAGCCTCAAAGATAACTTAGCGGGTTTTGTCATCCGACCACGACACGACCATGACCGACTTGGTTCTTTTGCAGCTGGTCTCTCTAGTTGCATTTCTACAGTTTTGTGAGGTTCTGACCTCGTTATATTCTCGTCAGTCTCCTGCTTTGCTCTGAAGGGAAGTGGAACTACTTTTTCCCAACTCCTCATAATTTCTTTCTTTGCTGTTCTGATTAAATTCATTATGGGTTCCAAGACAGTCGACGCGATTCCGCGGGACATGCCTAAGCCTCACAGCTCAGTGTCAATTCAATGTGATTTTGAGTTACGCGCCGTTTGGCGTGATTGGAAAATGCTTACCTTTAACGCCGCAGGTCGTGGAATCGATTCCCACCCAGGACAGATATTTGTGAACATGAACATGTCTGTTTGTCTTGAGTCTGGGTGTAATTATCTATGTAAGTATGTATCTACAAAAGCTCGGTTTAGTTTGGTATCAGATGGCCGTATGTGAATAATATCGCAGGATATTTATTTACTATTTACTAGCTGTACCCCGCAGTTTTACCGGCGTTAAAATTTATAAATTATATGCCTATATGTCAACTCCATCAGCTAACTCCATACCAAATTTTATTAAAATCGCTCCAGCCGTTTATACGTGAACAAGTAACAAGCATACACACTCACAAACTTGTGCCTTTATAATATAGTGTGTTTGTGTGCAACTTGATCCTGGCTTACAGGAGATGCAGTGGTAGTTAAGAGAATGACTAGTCCCGGAATAGACAGCTTGCAGTGCCATCTGAAGTGTCGAGACCCTCAGAAACTAAATAACTTTGGCGGTCGTCCATCTATTGACTTACCGCGTTCTTAACCTTGCCAATCACCTCAGGAACTTTAAGCTCTGGCTTTAAGCGCTCAATATAATAATAATGTCAGTGTTATAATTTACCGACTGACCACAGGTGCATGTACCATTTCCGCTCGTAGACAAGGTCAGGGTTGAGCAGCTGTGGTGCCGTGACATGGTTGTTATCAGTAAGATAGTCATTTATAATCGTTATCTTGATCTTGATATCTACGATAATATCATACCCTTATCGATGTCTATACGGGCACCGATATGGGCTATTATACTAATATATTGTATTTTGAGTAGTTTAATGCGTAGCCTTAATACATGCTAGTACATTTTTTTTATTTTTTTTTTTAATAATATCTGGGGACAATGTCACACAGATCATCCTAGCCCCAAACTAAGCAAAGCTTGTACTATGGGTTCCAAGCGACGATATACATACTTATATAGATAGATAAATACTTATATACATAGAAAACATCCATGACCCAGAAACAAATATTCGTGCTCATCACACAAATATTTGCACTTACCGGGATTCGAACCCAGGACCACCAGCTTTGTAGGCAGGAGCACTATCAACTAGGCTACGGTGACCGTCGATATAATTATGTATACTCAATTATATTACTACAAACATGTTCTGACTATTTACAGGCGCTTTTTTAAAGTCTACGTGAATAAAAACCTTTTATTTTATTTTAGCCAGTAACTCTCACCGGTCCGTAAGTAATGCCGAGGTCAGCTTAAAGATGGGTGACCGCTAAATTGGTTTAGTTTCTGAGCATCTTCGTGCTTCGGAGGACACGTTAAGTTGTTATTCCCGGTTGTAGTCTTAAAACAACAGTCGACAAGCAGCCGGCTTAAACAGCTCTAGTTATGGTGAACTACCTACGTGATAAAGTGAAGTAATAGATAGTTAGGAGCCCAGTAGAAAATGGCAAGTGATCTTATGGTCTCCAGATGCATTTTTAGAGAAGGTGGGCGTCACTCAATTTTAATAAAAAGTTCATTTGTTAAATACACTTATTTAAAGACATCTTGATAAAAATATATACGTATTTTACAAGACAAATTGAAAAAATCCTATTAGTATAGTAAAAATATTTTTACATACGAGTAAAATTGTTGTTTAACCTCTTTGGATGTTTCATTCGCTTTCCTTATTCTAAATTGACAGTAATTTTGTCCTCTTATTATCTATCCCGTGCAACTGATCACACCCTCTCTTAGAATTCTGTCCTTTTGCTTCAGCGGCCTCCTGAGCTGTGGCCCGAACCCCAAAAGGGTGGCCTCGGGTATTAATCGTTTAATTTAAGCTACTGGTTAAGAGCCTTCTGCGCTAGCCAAATGCTCATTGCCTTCAATTCTTTAATTTTAATATTGTACAACTAAATTTCAAAATAATAGATTATTTTTTTAGACTAATTGTATTTTTGTAATTTTTATACTTTATTCGACTATGTTAATGTACTGCATTGTGAACTTGACAAGTAGGTACAAGTGTATTAACACCCAAGTGCTGAATAAAATTCATTATTTCATTTCATTATTTCATTTCATTATTTCATTTCATTATTTCATTTCATTATCCATTATATAGTCCAGTTATATAATACGCGATTCTTTCATATATATAGTCTTAAAAACGTCTGCATACGATGATAGAACGCCTGATAGCCAACTAGTCACCGTAACCTATGTCGCTGGCAACACACATGATACACGTATTGCTGCCCCTGGTCTTTGAGCCCTGACGACTCTAACTACTCACAGGATAATGCTATTATCCTGGTGGTATTACATAATAGGTTCCAGGTGTTGTATTCTGTACCTTACTATATATACATCTGGAAAGCATTCTGTAAGCTACTTCTCAGTAGACCTGCTTATGGAGCGACAAAATCCAGGAAGAAATAAAATTATATTCAAAATAAATTGGCGTGCACTAGAATCGCAGCAAATATAATTGATGATAACAATAATATCCTGGGACATTATACAGACACGGCCATCAAAACAAATAACTGATATACTATATAAACTACTGTTCGTCTGCAAATACATACTTATATATATATTTTTTAATAACAATATCTAGGGACAATGTCACACAGATCATCCTAATCAAACCATACTAAGCCCCAAACCACAGAATAAAAAGTCCCAAACTAAGCAAAGCTTGTACTATGGGTACCAGGCGACGATATACATACTTATATAGATAGATAAATACTTACATACATAGGAAACATCCATGACTCAGAAAGAAATATTCGTGCTCATCACACAAATATTTACACTTACCGGGATTCGAACCCAGGACCACCAGCTTCGTAGGCAGGAGCACTACCAACTAGGCTATGGTGACCGTCACTTATATGGATTATTAATTAAGGACAAACAGAGACGGTTATGCACACAAATATGTGTCCTGTGTGGGAATCGAAACCACGACCTGTGGCGTCAAAACAAGTATCTACCAATCACGTCAAGCAGCCAGTCACGTAAGTAATTTATTCAGTATCACGAACACTAATCTAAGAAATAAATATGAAATACTCATCATTACCTCCAAAATAACAGTACAAAAAAGATATAAATCAATGTCCCGTACGCAGTACAACGGCAATAAAAATAAAAGTGTGATTGCTAAGCGTATTAAGTACCAACGACCTTGCTGATTCAATCTGTTACGTCACGACACACCCACCGCGCCGCCCGGCTGGTACGCGCTCTACATGTACGCACGACTATATATCAAGCTCTACACGTGACCTGTCATTGTATGGAAATCCTATACAACGCGAGATCAGCTTATACTGGAAATGTATAGCTCGATGTGCAGCCGTGTGTACGTGTTCCTTGACTATCTTCCAACCATTCTACGTGAGGAGATAAGTAGAACATTCGTTGCATAACCCGTAGAAGATATTAAATTGAAATGTGCACTTCTTGGAAATGGTGCTGTGTTAAATCTTTATACAACTTTTAAACATTTATACCAAATCTTTTTAATAATAATACTGATTATCATCAACTCATTTAATACCAACAATGGGGTGTAAATGTAAATTTTGGCACGAAGTAAACAATGCCATAGGCTCACTAACGATACTCTATTTAATTTTTTATTGGAGTGAATCTCACGAGGTTTATAATCATTTATTTTTAACGATATACATATGTATGTACATATTATTGCGGCCACTTTATCGCCCACTCAAATTAATTTTTAAATATACAAAAAGTTACTAAAAATCTTATACTTATGTGATAAAGTTGAATATCTATAAAAGAAATTTGACGGATTGGGGTAGCTGGATGTGCTGGCGTCTGTACAATGTATTAAGTTACTTTCCTACAACTTCCAGACATTGCCTTGATCATAAACAACTCAAACTATCTATCGATCCCATTAGTAGAGACAAAGGATTGTAAGCATTCGACATGACTTTTGGATTTACTACGCTGTCAAAAAAATACCGGGATAAGATGAATAAAATACAAAATATTAATTATTCTTCCAAATTTAAACCTACAAAAAAGGCTATAATATAAACGGATTCATTTTACGCTATAGAGGTCGGATTTATAAAAAAGAATAAGCGGTTAAAACCGAAGTCGATTCCGCAAAATGCGTTCAAAAATGTTTATTACGTTTTTCTTTGGCGAAATTATATTATTTCAGATGAGGCCTTCGTGAAGGCGATAGAGTTAATTTATAAGAATAATTAATATTTTGTGTTTTAAAACTGAGGTAACGCGATTTCAATATAAATATACGAAAATCATATTACCCTTTTACAAGGCTCTGCTCATATATCAGGAACATGTTTTGAATTCTACTGGTTTAAGATAAAGTTAAAAACGAATAAATTCCAAACATACCTGCTGCCCGGTAAAATATCAAAGATTATCCGATTACGTTGAGATCGGCTCTCGTACACAATTTATTTTCCGATCGCACTTTACGGATTCAGCAGAGGCCTCTTAATATAAAGATATTGCTGTACCAAATTGTTCAAGTGAAACAAATCCTTAATTTCTCTCACTCAGAACACTAAAACAATGATCCCGCTGACCTTGTCTTGAGTTATTTTTGCTAAATAACTATATCTAATATAACATATAAGCGTAACTGGTCACTAACATAAAATTAACGAGTTATGGATGAAATAAAGACTTGTCGCATCGCGGTGGTTGCAATAGGTACCAAACTCCTCCCAAACGGCTGGATCGATTCTCGATTCATGTGAAATTGTGTGTGCATATCGAGTAGGTCTGAGAATCAGCCAACACCTATTTTTCATACACTTAAATGATAAGGGTGACCCACCGCTAAATATTTATTTTTATTTTAATGTATTTATTAAAATTTTATTTTATTATGATTTACCATTAAAAATACATACAAACCAAAATTTTTAATCGTCTACTATACCAGACAATATTTTATTAGTATTAGCGATTTTAATAATTTTTCGGTGATTTAGATGATTTTTTTTGCGCATTTGATTAGGTCCCTCGATGATTTAGATTTACAATTGCACCCGGTAGGTGGCAGCACGATAAGTTTCTGGGTTTTATTGGCAGTACATCGTTTACCGGGACAGATAATTATTATTATAAGATTAACTAATTAGGTTAGCTCGCACATCTAAGGTGAAAAAGATATCGATATGTCATAAAGTACTTACTATAAAATATGAGAGATTTGTTTTTCGTTTTGTTCCACGCTACAAAGATATAAAAAACGTATTATTTATTTTTTATATGTTGTTATGTAATCGATACCAAACATTCTTCTTAAATTCAATACAGTAAAGCCCGAATCCGATATAGGATACGTAGACGTGTAACACAAGATGACACCCACACACATTCGGGTGAAGTTATAATTTATTAATATTTATTATAATTCGTAACTATAGGACAAAACTGTGTTCGGGTAATTCGATTGACGTCAATAACTGTGGTGTGGTAAGCGGATTATACGCCACATCACTCTAACGTGACGTTACTACCACTGACCATTTCTATGATTCTTTATTGAATATGATGTGTATTTAGATCTGTAAAAGCCTAACTAAGAGCACGTCATCTTCATGTCTATATATATAAAAATCAATGCCACTTTTCGTTGTAATGTTATAACTCAACAACGTCTTTACCGATTTGGCTAATTTTGGTCTTGAATTATTCGTGGAAGTCCAGGGAAGGTTTGTACGTAGAGAAAATTTAAAAAAGTCTTGAAAAAGTGTAAAATCAACATCTTTTAGCAATTTAAAATATTTTTTTGTTTGAATAAATGAACTTAATAATATTTTTTTTATTACTATGCCTTATACGTAGCGAAGCACGTACCGGGCCGCTAGTTCTATATATAATGTATTTTGTGTTTGTGTTTGATGTTATGCGCACTAGGGAAACCAATTCCCGTACCGGGCTTTACAATCATGAAATTCCCATACATAAAGCACAACCACAAACAGAAAAACCATTTTTGGGCCATACATATAGTTGTTGTGTTGGAGATTCGAACCCTTAACGAAGGGCACCGCGGTGGTAGCGAGGCGGTTACCTTAACCACTGAGTCACTCATCCAGTCAATTGTAGAGGCTATATACAGAAAAAAAGAGTGTGTGTACTTATGTACACGCGTTAGAAGTTATACTTCTTTGACGTATGGAAAAATAAATTATTAGTATCACCGTCGAATATAAAATTGATTTAATAAAAACACCAAAATAATATTTATTTATTCACACTATTTAATTGTACCCTTACGAAACACGTGTTCTACATATAAAAATACTAGAATAGAATATACAACTTGAACAACAAGTTATCAATCGGTGTGCGCGCGCATCGTAAAAATTCACTCTCATACCACCTAGAACTAACTTCATGCTGTTAAATTTAGGTGTCGGTGTGCGCGCGCATCGTAAAAATTCACTCTCATCATTTTTCTCCATCGCGCCAAAAGAAGTATAACTTCAAAAATAATTCTCAATTTATTGTAACAAGTAGTGTTATCCATCATTCAAAAAGTTTATTCAAATAGTACGCGAGTCGCACTCGGACAACTCACTCACTAGGAACGATATGTTATGGTTTAAAAGGTATATTATAACCCATAGTATCCCATTATATTATAGAAAAATATATAATTATCTTCTACTGGCAATCTATCAAGATCTATTTTTACTGTTTGTTTGTACGGATCAAATCTTGCGACTGGATTTTAAAGCAGTTATCCTCAATCGATTGAGGTGTATTGTGGGATACATACACACTTATATATAAATTGAATAGTTATTAGGCATATTATTTCGACATGGACCTGATTTCATAACAGAGCTGGAGGTGGAGTTTGGGCTCTTTTGATTGGTATTATTAATTACTTATTATTTTTAACAGCTAATACAAGCTTATTTTAAAAAATGTTTTTTTTTCTTTTATTAATAAAACATATTCTATATATTATCTGAGCATGAAAAAATGCGGCTTAATGGATATCGATGTACGAGTGCTCCCAATCCGGCTCTCCCATACGGTTCGCCTCACAATAACCAGCTAATTTAAGATCTGACACCATTGTTCAGGCTTGGCTGATATGAGGTTTGATTAATTACTGACATTTCTGAAATTGTTATGGAGGCTTTTCACATTATTTACCGATAGATCTCGATATATGTATGTACTACGATCATAATACGTGGTAACAATCAGTAGGTATTTCGTTTTCAGGATCTATTTTAATACAATCCTCAATACTAATTAATTATAGTCATTTTGAAGTACGGTTATTGATTAGACAGCTTTTCTATAATTTCCTGTAAGACTCACTAGCTTTAGCAAAGAAATATTAAATACTAGCTGTGCCCCACGGTTTTACCCGCGTTAATCTTTATAACGATAGCCTGTGTTGTTTCGCTATATAAGCTATATTACTACAAAATTTCATCAAAATCCGTTCCGTACGTGAAAGAGTAACAAACTTCCATCCATACTCACAAACTTTCGCATTTATAATATTAGTAGGATAGGAAGCATTATACGTTTGGAATAGTATAAGCCTCGCTGTGACTAGTCTAGCTGTAACGTGTTGAATGCCTCATTGGTTTAGCGGTAGTGTATTATACCGCAGTCAAGTCCAGTGTTCAAATCTCGGATCGGACCAAAAGATGTTAATCGGGTTTTTGGCAAGTAATAGTAAAAGCTTTACGTGAACTGCAATGCACTGATCACTCTCTGGTCGTTTCGGATAGACATCCTATCAAATGCATTGCATGCATTTGTTTAAACACATACTTGGCTATTCACCGTTAATATTAGCCATCATACCTAAAATTCGACCTGGAGCATTATTATCAGAGGAAACCGGAAGTTATCGCGTAGTATCGAACCTCTGCCACTGGAGTGAAGTCTAAAGTATGCACTATGTTTAGTCTAGGTCTAGATTCATCATGATAATACTTAACTTTCACGATATGTAAGTGTTACTAATTAGTTAATTAGAATTAATTAACTGAATTATCTCGGAGTAAGTAGGTACTATCACTCTGAAGTGTTAATTAGTAATTATTTTCTAAAAATTAGTGCTCTGAAAATGATTTAGACAGCCGGCTAGACATTAGGGCACTTGTACACTTGTAGGTATAATCGCTTTTTACAACACTTGGTTAGGGATATTATTAATTTCTTCGCAGTGTATCTACTAAATTCTAGAGGCCAATCTGCTACTGTGTGTTAACTTGGTCAAACAAGTGCCAATAACAATATTTAGTCTGACCTGGGATTTGAATCCAAGACCCAAGGTCACGCAACCGATAGACGAATGTGGGAGTCAGTAGACTTGAAAAAGGATATTTAGGATAGGAGTTGATATGTTTTGTTGATGATAATATAATTTACAAAATATGATTATATTTGAATGAATACGAATAAAGTGTATACATATGACAACCGACTGTGCCGACATACGATTATGTTGTGGGATCAGATTAAATTGAATTCCCTAAACAAATCCGTTATTATAGTAGACTCGTAAGTAGAGTAGACGCGATGTCGGTGGATTCTATGGATCTAAACATCATGTTTGATAATTCCACCATTGAATAAATGTTGTTGTTGATTGCTATTGCTTGGCATAGTTATATCGATTTTTATAGACAATATTTCATGTGATAATTTCATTAAGATGTAAGTATGAGATATTAACATTTTGAAGAGTTTAACAAGCGCTGGAATCTTAGGTTGACTGTTAGGTCTTTGCATGATAGAAACCAAATCTTAAGGTTTTAAGTAAGCCGTCTGTGCATACGTCTTTTATTTCAACAAAAGGATAAGAAATTTAGAGTAGCTTTAAATATACATATCCAGCATATAATACTAAACAAGGAAGTGGCTGCGAAATTTAAAAGTGCGAGATGAAGTGGGGACGTTTAACATGAAAGGAATTATTATATGTTTTGCAAAACCGGCCATTAATTTTGTTGTATTGCGAAAAACAACAAAACATACCTCCATTTTCACCAACTTGTATACAAAATACAATTTATTTATATTATGATATCGAACCATATTGATGACACATCACTATGATTATAGAGCCAAGAATCAACGCTAATAAAAGTGAAGGATTTTCTGAAACAAGTTAGTAAGCACAGTCGAATACACTTCTGTGGATACAATATGTAGAGCTTGACGTCATCTTAATTACTTAGAAAGTAAGGCCGGTTTTTGTAGTGCAAGTGTATCCACTGATGCTGCGTTAACTACAATAAACAAGTAAACAACAAAATTGAGCGGAAAGGTAAAAAAAAATATGACGAAATATTCGCGTGACAATGCGGAAACCTTTGAAACGTAAGAGAATGATGCTAATGTATTTAATTATGCTAATAAATACGAATTTCGTTGAAAAAATTGCTGACTCACGTAGCAAGCCCGCGTAGGAAATCATTGCGAGTAAAACCGCCAATTCACCGGGATGACTGATCTTACACGTTTATTTATATCTACTAAGATTTACCTCCGCTTCAAATTTCGGACGAACTAGTTTCATAGTTGAAGCGAGAATAGACAACTGATACACTACTACAAATATAATTTAGGCATGGATTAAGGCAGACCGTATTATTAAAATTTACGTCTAATACCTACGTCACTTTTCTAAGGCCAGTAAATAGAAGCGTATTAAGTTTGCAGCCGACCAACTTTATACTTTTAACGTTTTATGACCATTAATTATTTCTTTTGGCCCACTTTATATTTTATTAATAGGTAATACGCGTCGTTTATTGGTGCGTCGGCGCGGCGCCGCGTCGGCTTCATAATTTCATTCATATCATCTGACGGACGATGACATGAATGAAATTGTGAAGCCGCCGCGGCTATGGTCAATAAATCGTATACAGTACTCCACAAATATTTAAAATCATATCATCATCATAAAAATTTTACACTGCCGTCCAGTAATTTGTTAGTGGCATTACAAGTTTTCTTATAGCTCACGTTGTGTACGTATGGCTTATAAATACATTCTGGACCGAAGAGCAAACTTACCACAGGAATTTACGTATAAAATACTGCACTTTGTTAGAGAAAAGTTCCGCACTGTGGATGATTCCCTGTGTCGCGAGGTACTTTCCAAACATTTAATTGGTGGACACAAAGTGCACTCGGAAGTTATGGGTCAAATAAATAGTTGCCTGTGCGGCAATCGAACCTGGGACATGACGTGGCGAGCAGTCGCACGTGGGCAGTCTAATGGCTTGAATAATTATTATTTATTCCAAACTAGCTGTGCCCCACGGTTTTACCCGCGTTAAACTTTGTAAATTATAGGTGCTAATCCAGGGTGTCAGCTAACTCCGTATCAAATTTTATTAAGATTGCTCCCGCTGTTTAGACGTGAATAGGTAACAAACATACACACTCAAAAACTTTCGCCTTTATAATATTAGTGTAATTGTTGCGGTATGTACATATATTTGTGACTTTATTATCAAAGTTAACACGATTAAAACGGTTACCTGACCATAATAAATAAAGCATTTTTTTAAATACCGTTGGCCTGTTTTTAAGCTTATCTAAATAGTTTAAACTAGAAATGCCTAGAACAATTTTAAAGTATAATAATACTGTATCAAGCTTGTAAACCCACGTACGTTTGGAAATCGCAACGTTCATATTTGAGAAAAAATATAAATACAATTGAATTGAAGTTAAAAGCAAAACCTAAATTAATACGAAAAACGAAAACAGGCACACGTTGTTCTCTCCCCCTGGTCTGGTTTTGAATGTTGTGACCCCTTTAAACCCCCTAGGGGCCACTTCTATAGATGTCAAAACTCTGCTTTTGTCGATGACTCCCCACCTCCCTATTACAAATAAACTAAACGTATCAAAGGTATTTTAGGTACAGACGCCAGCACATGCACCTACCCCAATTTGTTATTTTTTTTTATAGATTCTCAACTTTATCACATAACCATAAGGTTCACGTTCAATTGGGGAAATTTGACAGCTTGGGTTAGCTTGATGTGCTGGCGTCTGTACTTGTGAATAAAAATCGTATAGTCCCTAATGACTCTGTAAATACTAGTGAAAATATTTCCGTGCAAATGATTGAATGAGTAAGTAAATACTTATACAATTGTTGTTTACATACATTATATTACTGTACAGGTTTTACATGTAAATGTAAAACGGGCACATTTGCCTTTCCATTTTGGTCATCGCAAGAAGATTGGTATTTACTAATCAACATTTATGTAGTTTTGATTGGAAATTATTAATTATAACTCCTTAGCGACATAAATAATAAACATATTAATTAACTTATATATTTACAATGTGTAATTAAATGTGTTGGGGTACTCAAATAGTTTGACTCTACATTTAAACGCGGCAACGTAATCAAATATTTGTATTGGTTAATAACTCTTTTTGTTTACATACTAAAGAGACATTAGATTCGTAATATTATGTATTATTTATGTAACACCTTCTTAGGATTTTAACCATACAAGGTGTAAATCAAATAAAAAATGTATATACACATGATAACAATGTAACATTTAGATATGTTCAGGTACATACATATATTTGGAATACTCTTTCCAATAAATAAGTATTCTAGAAGATGATAAAAAGTCTTAAATCAAGTTTTCTATTAATATTAGTAGGCGAAAATAATATAATTCGGTCGTTTAAAACAATCTAACAATATTATGAACATTAGTTCATATGCTTTATTTCTATTTTATTTCCTCTTAACAATTATCTTTACAGATTTGTCACCTAATGCGATAATGTAGACAGGTTATTGACAACAAAAAGCAATAAATTACTTCTACTTATTTTGAATATTATGATTTCATAATATTCCAAATAAGTATCGGAATATATCCGACTTGTAGACTTATTACGAAGTCTATGAATATATTTATTGTCATGTAGTATACGAGTATATTGTGGGGTAACTAATTTCAAGGCAAATTTATGTCACGGAAAGCCGGAAATGTGCCAATGTCAATAAGACTTATTTCCTCATTACAATACGAACCAGTTTGCTTTGTAGAGTAATCGAAACAAGTATAATTATCTAAATTCATGTATTTGTCAGTTACATTCATTATAGAGTTGAAGAGGACTAAGAAATCAATAGATTCTATTATAAACGAAGTGATTTTGTTTATTTATAATGAGTATCTATTAGAAACGTTAAAAATTACACGCTGAAGTCACGGTGAGTCGTCACATTAAGTATTTATGTAAGAGAACTAGTAATTTCAGTTAGAGAGGCGCTGAATTTTTCTTGAAACATGTTTTACGTGTACATAGCGATAAGTGTATACACATTAAAATGTAAGTAACATAATAAACTGTATATATGCAATTTTATACTTGTTAGCCGGCACAAGTTTGTTGACACGGGACCCACGTAAACTTTGGCGCCGGGTGTAAAGTTCAAAACAAACATTAGCATTACGATTGCGGTAGTGGTGGGTGTGAGTTAGACACCTGAAGGAGTGGCTAATCTGACCATTGCCTACATCACTCTACACGTAAGAAATACTTCCCTCATGAGCCGCATTTGGTAACCATGACCTAACCGAAATAAGCGGTCATCGATCTGTCAAATGCAATATTATTAACAGGAACTATTTGTATCAACTAACCTTGTTGAGTCCGGGGTGTTTCAGCCGGTCGAGGCCAGACAGCTGGCTAGTGGAAGTCCCGTCCCCGGAGCCCCACATTCCGATTCGGTCACGTTCCATGTCGTTAGCACGCGCACACTTCGCTCCGCAGGCTGGTAGCGACTGATTGCCGACGCGGACTGTAATGCTGGTTTTGTCTCGTGTCGCGGGGGGCGCTGGACTCATCGCGCTGTCGCTCCTGGGAAAGCAGGAAAATTTTTCAGTGATAACGTAGATACGAACCACAGTGCGGTTGGTGCATCCGCTCGATAACAGATGGCGCTCGGCCGTTGACCTCGGCTCATACCTATGAGAATAGTTTCATACCAGGTTTCATAGTTAAACTTTAATAGACAAAGAGGAATCAATGAAGTCGGATTAAAAATGTCATATCAACTGGCTGTTCGAGGTAGTGGATAAGGATTGACCTTTAAATCAGTTGGATGCAATATGACTATGTTAAAATACATATTAATTAATAAAAATGTTAAAATAGCAAAATAATGTCAAAGGTGAAATAATAATATCGATGGATAATATAGTAACATTCAAAAATTATATCTATAATTTATTTTATAATCCTAATCCTACTTATATTATAAATGCGAAACTTTGTGAGTACGGATGTATGAATGTTCTTTCATCTTTAACGAAAAAATTACTAAACTGTTTTTTTTCTGAAAGGTTGTAGCAATATAGCTTATTTATCCAAATATAAATCCGCGCACGGGGGATTAGCTCAGCGGAGGACAGGTCGTACATTATAATAGCATTTATTTATCAAATACTCTTCTAATACTCTTATAATGTTTTTACTTTATTATTTTGTATCGTCTTTTTGTGTATGACATTTTATTTGTTTTAAACTATTTATATAATAATAATATCTAGGGAATTATTTATATTATAGTTGATATTCTTTAAAATTTTGCACGACATATCTATGTCAAATATAGTTGGATAAGTTTATAATGTACCTAACAACCCTGTACCTATATTTTAGCAAATAAATATTTCATTCATTCATTCAATGCAAATAAATATTTCATTCATTCATGCTCTTTCTTTAAAGTTGTTCAATTATTCATATATTTTAGTTTTTTAAGCTGTTTATTAAATATTTTTGTGACCATAAGATATGTGCTTTGACGCTTACATATAGTTTACTAATGTTTTATGTGCGCCATAAGACAAATTTAAAAATTATATTGGAAACGATTTCAGATAATAATAATTATAAGAAAAAATAGCACGCCAACTGACCCGTCCAAGTTTATGACAAAGGGTTAAGAGAGTAATGACTGCATGATTATAGCTTTCCATGTATTTTTTCTATACCCTATTCCCATCCCTTTGGGGTAAGCACCCGACACTAACACTTGCGCAATTAGAAGTTATTATATACTGTAAATATTAGCCTATCACTGTTTGATCGTACTGTATATCAGTGCCTCTAGCACAAGTTCCTGCAGTTTACTTACTCGATCACACGTACAGTTTCGTCCCATACATTGAGCATCAGAGTTTTAGTTCTTAATAGCTTCCGCGAGAGGCGCTGGTGCTCAATGTATGGGAGGAAACTGTATGTGTGATCGAGTAAGTAAACTGCAGGAACTCGTGCTAGAGGCACAGATAGTATTAGTAGTCACGTATTATCGTTTACTGATTCTTGCTAATACAATTCAAGCAGGCGATACATTAAATTTGAATTTTATTGCATTATTCGCAATCCAAAGCGTTAATCTAATCTCAAAAATGGGAAATAATAAATTTAATCAGTCGGCCATGTTTCTAGAATAACAAAGCTCCGGAAGGGTGTTAGCAAGGAAATCCTAAATTTGTTCTGCCAGTGTGTATCGTTCATAGCTTAACACAGAGCGCCTACCCCGGATTTGTACCTAGGTGGTGCTGGTTCGAGACCCACCGAATGATTAAATTTACGATTTCCCATTTTTGAGATTAGGCGATACATGTCTTCGGTTATCCATACATGTCCTTGACAATAACTTAATTTAAGTTAGTTAAAAATCGTTACTGTTATAAAATAATCTTATTGTAAATTATTTCCTAAAATCCGTGTACCTAAATATCTATATGTACCTAGAAATAATTATAAATTAATTATATATTACTACGAATATGTTCTGACTATTTACAAGCGCTTTTTTAAAGTCTACGTGAATAAAAACCTTTTTTATTTTATTTTATTTATACGCCCCTTTAGACTTCGTTGTTTCTAAACTAAGCTATAGGTAAAGTTTCGTTGACCTGGTATCGATGTATTTATTAATCGGTGGACCTGACCACAATCAAAATAGGTACAAATGACTATTAGGGTCAGTGTCTTTTACTAACCTCAGAAATCGTTAAAGGAAATTGTGGTGCGATGACACACTTTATATTTCCACAATCTAGCACTGAAAATTACACATTCGGAAATATACCATTTAATCAATACTTTCAACATTACTTATGACTTAATTATTGGAGTTTTTTTTATTAAATAATTATCATTTAACAAACCCTACCGTGCGGTACATGATAAACACTGACAAAATACTGAGAAGAAATCTGTTTTTAAATACTATGAGAATGTTAATATTTAATCTCTAAAATGGGAAATCATAAATTTGATCGTCCGGCGGGTCTCGAACATGCACCATCTACCAATCCGGGGTAGGCACTCTGCGTTAAGCTACGAACGATACACGCCGGCAGATCAAATTTAGGATTCCCTTTCTAACACCTTTCCGGAGGATAATGTTAATATTATTGCATTAACCGGCAAACAATAGGGTCTACCTTTAGTTGGTGTGATCACAGTTTAAGGGATACGCAACGTATATGCTAAATTGAGTGGGACTTAATCTATCCATGAATCTCAATAACTAATGGCCTCCTGTCCATTTTTGTCCATCTGCGCAGGACATATAATACCTAGGGCATAAGTGCGCAAACACAGTTGCACTTCCTATTTTCTTAATTTCAATTGTCTAAAATGACCGGACTATACACACACACACACACACACATATATATATATATATATATATATATATATATATATATATATATATATATATATATATATATATATATATATATATATATATATATCAAATGTAATAAATTCTTTAACTTATAAAAAATGGTCTCTCCTATGTAGTTAACAATAAAATTAAATGTAAGACAGCATATCTGTCCACTCCGAAGCGGCCGAGGGCCTGGTGATCTGTAATACAGGTTCTATAAGAAACCTACTTCAGACACCAGCTCTCACAAAGGAATATGTATAGATATTAATTTAGTTGTAAGTATTGTAACTACCTTTGTGGAGAAATAAAATTATTATTATTTATTATTATATTCCCTGACTTTCTTGATCCAATGGCTGTTCCATTGGATCGATTGAAAGGGTGACACTATTGAAAGAGTTCAGGTACTTGACTGACCACTTTACGTGTCTCCGGGGCAATACTGCTTGACTCAGAGCTAATACTGACCAACTGACCAATCACACTATGTATTTCCTTTTGACCCGACCCGATTGACCCCAGGCGTAGTATTTGACTTATACAAAATGTTTCACAATATTACATCATTAACTATGCGGCTATAAAAGTCTGGATCGAAACTATCTTAATTCATGACCAACTAGAAACCGTAGACGATGAATCGTACCTTTCAAGACAATCTAAATAAGATTTAAACTGGATATTGACATGACACTATAGGCAATTACACTCGCAAAATCAATAATTTAATAAGTAAACTTCTAAGAATACAACTTAATTTAATGTCAAAAGCAAGATTATTCGTGGAGACCTATTTAATTCGTGGAGACCTATTATGGCTCTCTGTTATATATAGATACAACGCTAAAATGTCGCTAAAAGCTGTTGGTCTTCCTAAGAGAAATAAATAAAAAAAACTTGTGTGTACTTATGTACACGCGTTAGAAGTTATACTTCTTAATATACAACTTGAACATAGTTATCAATTTTCATACCACCTAGAACTAACTTCATGCTGTTAAATTTTTTGGTGTCGGTGTGCGCGCGCATCGTAAAAATTCACTCTCATAATTTTTCTCCATCGCGCCAAAAGAAGTATAACTTCAAAAATAAAATAAATAATACTAAGGTCTTAACATTTTACCCTGCGGGCTCTGTAACAGCTCACGTTTTCAATACATTCTTAAAATAATACCTACATAATCATAACGCAAAACGGCTTGCTGTCTGGCTGACGGCATAGATTATGGCCACCCTATCTCATCCCGGGGGGGGGGGGGGGGGGGGGGGGGCGTAGAAATCGTCCCGAGGGAATACCTCCTAGAGAACGGGCAGCCGTGTCTCTCTGTATACTATGCCAATCATACTGCAATCATATTGAATAATAAAATAACATAAAATAAAATAAAACTCACGAATATACACGACACAGAACTTTTGCAATAAAATTAACCAGCGCAATTAATAACTTGATAGGATCTGCTACATTAATTATTATTTGAATTTGTCAACTCTGATGCTGAATAGAAACAATTTTCAATCAAGAATGCCTTAAGCTTAGTTTTAAATAGCGAATAATTGTAAATTATTGATTTTAAATCAGTAGGTAACCTGTTAAAAAATTCTATAGCTTGGTATTGAGCAGAATGTTTAGCAATATTAAATTTCGGGACCTTTCATTTTTTATGACTTTTCGTCGTGTGCTCTCTTTCATTCGAAGATTAATACTCATGGATATATTTGGAAAGATGGCTTAAAAGAACTAGTATATAGAGACTAGGGACCGTTAGAATGCCTAATTTTTTTTAATGATCTCTACATGATTCGTACTGAGGTATTTTAACTATGGTTCTTATTCTTCTTTGAGGAGGCTTTGTCCAGTAGTGGACGTCATTTGGCTGACATTATGATACCATTGTTTATCCACTCCTTTTTAAAGAGAAGACAAAAAGAAAGTAAACAAACAGAGACAAACCCACTTATCAGTTATGAATGTTATGATCTTAAATGTACAGACGCCAGCACGTCCACGTGTCCACGTTCTTTTATAGATATTCAACTTTATCACAAAAGCATAAGGTTCACTTTCAATTGGGGAAATTTGACAGATTGGGGTAGCTTGATGTGCAAATAAAGTGAATAGTGGTTAAATATGTTTAACCTTCAAAGAGGTTATCAGTTCGTATGCTATTTATATTGTACGATTGTTACGCGATTTTTCCGTTGTTTGCGAACTTATTGATAATGCGTTATTATTCGATGGAAAACGCTTTTTATATGGTCCCAAATAATTTTGTTCATATCACAATAGGTTATTGCAAAAAACATTTTTTAAACATGTAATATGCTTTATGCTATTGCGGTTTTCTGATTTCATCAAAACTGTGAATTTTAATTGTTTATATTACAATAATAGGTGCTCATTTCAAAAGCAAGTTGTAACTTAGATCCTAAAGCAATAAACCGATTCTTGTGGTGTTCAAAATACATCTAGTTGTCACGTAATTCTACCATTTTTTTAAAGGAATTCATGATACCGACTTATCGTTTAATCTATGATCTACGAGTATTATTATTGATATATATGCTTGCTAATGCTAATACTTACTAATGTTGGCTACGCAATTCGACGCAACATACAACGCCGTACTATATATAATATACGATACGCGCTACGATACGATACTACGCTAAGAGCTACGTAATTTACGATGCTACGAAGCTTTAACATTTAATACCCTATAGAGCGAATGACAGCATTTGGTCGTTGTGAAGTTATGCTCTAAAAACGCTAATATTAATGAAATTAAATAATCAGCCCTTCAACACCAACAAAAAATATTTTACTATGTAATTTCTTATGTTTATAGAAAAAGAGGGCTCTATTTGAAATGGCAATTTAATTTAGTAATTTGTTAATAAGGAAAAGAAACCTTAACTTTTAATTAACAATTTCTAACCCGACCATGAAGTATATATTATTAAGTATCTCGCATCGGTTTGTTTAGCCACCAAAAGAAATGTCTCTCAGACAATGTGCCGTAAATCGTCTGTAACAGACGTAAAGGCCACATATATACATATAATAAAATTACTAGACTTTATTTAAAAATAAATTGGTCACACAAAATGGTCACTAATAGACCTTTTCTGTTATTTGTGGCCCATAACTTCACTAGTGGAATATAACAATTCCATTTGAAATTTCATGTCATATGTTACTTTTTTCATAAAATAATACAAACTAATATAAATCAAATAATGTTCTCTTAGTACTTAAATCAAAATCGAAATATGATTATTAATAATTGGAATCTAATCACTTATTTATAATTTTTTTACATTCATCGATTCTTGTCTTATGCACGGAGTTTCGACGCTTTTTATTTATTATTATGTTTATTATTTAATTTTTGAAGATAGTTTCCTTAGATATGATTGGTTCCAGTAAGTTTAATAACGCGGCTGCATCAATGTCTATATTTTGCAGTATGTTAGTAAAAATGAAGCATGATGCGATGTATAAATATTTTTGTTTATTTTCATTCTTCAATGTTACGCTTTTGATACGAAAAAAGTACTTTTCATCGAAACATCGAAGGGTAATCATCACTTCATTATTAGTTGTAAGTGCAAATTTGTAGTTTACATTATTCATTTTAACGGTTCAAATACGGTAGGTGTGGGCTTAAGTAGCCTTACTTCACGGCGACCAAAGTAGGTCATCCAACGGTGTAGACTTTTATACCCTACCATATTACTTTTTCTTTGCCAGGGCAATAGCTGCGATCCTTATGACACGGGCAACTCATGAGTGAACACTATCTGAAATCAAATTATTGCCCTTTTATAGTGCATAAAATAATAAAAAGAAACAACACGCTGGGCATTCTGGGGATTGCCGATAGAAGTGAAAACTATTTTTACACTTCGAATATAAATAATCTACAATATAATACTCGTAGTTATACATATGGCTAATGGGAAGCGTGCAGACGTGTCGATTTTTTTAATTAATGGACTATTTATTTAATTTCATTTGATCATTTGACATTAAAAACATATAACTGTTAATTTTAACCCTTCTACCACCAACCTCCATTTTCAATAGCGCTGTTAGTACTGTCAATAATCTTCATCTCTCAGCGGTCGATATCTGATCAATAATCAATCGATCAGTTATTCCCGCCAGGTGTCTACCGGGGCGTCACTTCTCACCCAGGACACAGCCCGGAATAGGGATGAGAACGACGCCGGTCGCCTGTTTTTCTCACACAATTATAGCTTTCTTGGCTTCGTTTTGGCTATTATTATTATTTGTGCATCGATCGCAGCAAGGACCCTTAGAGTCTATGCACACCACGATTTTAAAGCGCGCTGTTGACGCGCGTTTTTAGCGATATAGACGCGCGTTAGCATCGCGTTAATATCGATTCAAACAAACACCAAACTGCTCTGCAGGATAAAAGCGCGCCGACGACGTGCATTATGGAAACGCGCGTCGATGGCGCGTTTAAAATACGCTATACTGCTCTTATACTTATCAAGTTACTTTCTGAGTGCAACTCTTATTTTAATTTTTTTTTATATAGTCAATGTATCAAAAATTTGCAGATTAAAGTATAATGAATAAAATAATGGTTAGTCATTTGTTATATCTATCTCTATCAGTCATAGACCACATCCCAACACACAATCAGTTAGTATTTTATTATTTAACTACCAATATATTGACTAGCTATAATTTATATAGCAAAACAACACTTGGTGGTCCGCTAGTAGTATAATAAACATGTTATTTTTGTTGTCAACAAACATACCAAAAATAACGAAGAGTATTTTTGTTTCTTTTTTTACTATCGTAACTGTACAACTCTTCTTCTACTAATAAAATTTCTATAGCTATTAGTTATTATTTTACATTACTTTTTTAATTAATTTGGCAGAAAAGTTACAGTATCAATTTATGTTTATTTCGTAGTAATTTAACCGATGTATCTGAAGACATTCGTTTCTCTAAAAACTGTTACAACAAGCCCATCGCTCCCTACATAATATGATAGATCTAGGTAGAGGTTTTACTCTTCTAAATACATTATTCACTGATACGATATTTTGAGAGCAGGCGAAGTATACGTTCAGAACATTACGTGGTACTTTTCTCTTAATAGATGATACTAAGCCAACTATATAAGTTACAATACATATTGACTAAAATTTATTCACTAAGTTATACATACAACGCAAAATATGAAATACAACAAAAGTAGAGTCATCGAAAAAGTTAATTTAACCTTAAAGGATTCCGGTTCTCAAAAATCTCAGGCCACTTTGTGTAACTTCTCAATTGGGACTCGCTGTCTCTATTCTTACTTAAATCATTTAACGCTAGAAAGTAAAAAGTTAATATTATAAACTAATTATGTAGTGGCCAGTATAGATGACCACAGAAATTAGATAAAAGTGTTTCAAATATCATATATAAATATCCTAGACATTATTCAGACGGACCCAAACTAAGCAGATATTGTACTATGGAAACCAGATAACTGATATACTACATATACAATAATATATGTAAATAATATACATATATAATATACTACTTTTCTTTTGTAAATCCTACCAATATTATAAACGCGAAAGTTTGTAAGTATGGATGGATGGATGGATGTTTGTTACTCTTTCACGTAAAAACTACTAAATTTATTTTGAAGAAACTTTACAATAATATAATTATACGTCAGAATAACACATAGGCTACAATTTATAAAGATATTGTGTGAATTGTCCAAAATATAAGTGTCAAGGCAAAAATCTACCATCTGCGAGCTATTCCGGCATGCACTGCCAAAACCGCTAGAGGTACACATCCTACTAATATTATAAATGTGAAAGTTTGTGAGTATAGATGTATGGATGTATGTTTGTTACTCTTTTACGCCAAAACTACTTCAACGCGGGTGAAACCGCGGGGCATAGCTAGTACTTACATACTTTTATAGATATGTATATATCAGCGCCGCAGCAATTTTTGCTGTAACTACAGCCAAAAGTTGGCCCCCATTTATGGTACACAGCAAATTATTTGGTTTTTAAGCACCTACTTATGTTTGGAACTGTTATGTATTGATCTGTATTACGAATAAACGTATTTCTTTCTTTCTATATTTGCACTCAGTCTCAGGAAAAACAGACATGTTCATGCACACAAATATCTGTCCTGGTTGGAAATCGAAGCCACGACCTGCGGCGTGAAAGGCAAGAATCTGCCAATCACGACAACTGGCCCGTCATCATAGAAGTCTAAAAAAATTTAAAATTTGTGACTTTGTTAGGTTGTATGGGATAGTCTCTTGGTTTAAAGAACTGATTTTGAAAATTATATTACCAATAGAAAGCACATTATTTGTGAGTGTCATAGGCTGTATATGAACCCAAAAAATAAACCAAACTACAATCATAAATTCATTACAATTAAATATGTTTACCGGCCATTAAGTTCATTCGTATATATTAAATAAATGGAGAATTGAAGTCAGTTGTAAAGGTAAATAACTTACAATTATAATACGAGACCAATCTACAATGGAAACCACGTTGATAAATTTTAAAATCAGCAAATTGCGAGGAATATTTTATACTCTACATTCAAAGTGCATGTAGAGTATAAAATAACAAATCATTGGCATGATTGTATGGGACGACTGATTAATAGGTCCGTCGGATCAAACCTGGGTCAGGTCAAACATGTGTCATTGGGAATGGTCTGGAGTTTATTCCCCTTGCTTCGGAGTTTACGTAACGCCGTAGGTCCTGTAACTGACTACTCTCCGGTCGGGTCAGCTAGCATTTGATAGAACCGTGAGTGTGGGAATAGAAAGTGCAGTTGTATTCGTGTTTGCTAGTCTCAGTTGAGATAAGCGTGTATGAACGAACATTGACCAGACAGACATTATTACAGTGGTGTGGAAATTTTCGTGTAGGTACTTTCTAAGCTGGTGTTCTATAAGTGATTCCGTTTTAGGGTAGTTTATTTATGTATTTACATATATTTATTTATATTACACGTTGTACAGCTTGTGAAAGAGATGGATTGTTAATATTAAATGTATATTATTATTTCATTTCATTATTATAATCAACGATTCTAGGGCTGAAACTTTCATTAATATTGGTTGAGATAAAAATACGCGTAAGTATTAAAAAAATCATATTATGTTAAGTTACTACCATGCCAAAAGCGGTATGATTCGAGTCTTAAATAAAATTCAATAGTAGTCTTTGATAGTAACATCATAAAGGTAATTTGATATATGTCCAAATGACAAGGAGTTGCATTCGCTACAATTTCTCAACAAGTATTCATAAAGTATAATATGGACACTGTATAATTTTGAGATAAATAAACTTTATTTCATTGTTTACTAAATGTTTTTATTTATATGAAACTACTCACCGTTTATTTATGTTCGCACCATTCACTTTACAGGTGTCAAGTTGACCGTTTGACTTAACCTTCCGCGATAAAAATTCCATTTTCAAAATTTACGATTAAAATGTCACCAACAATTCAGAAAAGAAGTTTGAGTTGCCAAAGAGTTTAGTATAACTTTTAATAAAGTTTTAAATTCAATTGCCACACATTTCTTTTCTTTTAATGTTTGCCAAGGCGCTGATACGAACTCCAGATGACAACTAGAGGTTGCAAAGCGGAACACTTAACATTATAGGTAATTATCAATATAAATAAGATGATACTGCCACAACATTAAACTCGCGACTGCTATACGGATCACGTGGCGGTAAAGTAAATAATCAGAATCCATGAGATAAATGAGACATCGATTTGTTTAAATAGGTATTTAGGCTCAACTACGTTTACTTTCTAACAATACCGCACAAGTCCTACTAAATAATCTGAATCCCTGAGATAAATGAGACATCGATTTGTTTAAATAGGTATTTAGGCTCAACTACGTTTACTTTCTAACAATACCGCACAAGTCCTACTAAATAATCTGAATCCATGAGATAAATGAGACATCGATTTGTTTAAATAGGTATTTAGGCTCAACTACGTTTACTTTCTAACAATACCGCACAAGTCCTACTACTACTAATACTAAGACAAGTCTCATACGACCTTAAGTCGCATTAGAACTGTACCATGCATATATGATGCATTACAATCTATGTATACAAAACAAAATCGGCTTAATTACACCATTTATGAGTCAAGAACGACCAGATCCAAATAAAAACTAAATTTAATAAAAATATCTATTAGAACTACAGAAAAGATCTTGAAAAACAATACTACTTTGAGGTTCACTCGTAAGCTTATTGCTTTGACAAATACTAACGATGAAGTTAATAAAAGGCTTTATGCTTTTAAAAGACAATAATAACTGACATACAGTATAATATCATTAACAATTTAACTATAGTTTTCGAAATTCAAGAGCTATCTTGTCAGTGGAAGTACGTTCCACAGACCAACATATAAATTCCTCCGCTCCTGTTAAAGGTAAATTTGCGGTAAAATTGTGGTTAGGTTCCTATTTAGAAGTATTTCTTCATGCAATTTCTTACTCTTATTTAATGGTGGCGTACACCTATTAAGTTACAAAGCCACCCTAATGGGATTTTTTAGCTAATCGCGTCACACCGGATTGTCGCCGCACCTTGTTAGCTCTAACTCTGTTTAGTCGGGCTGCTTATTCTACTACTTATTCAATATATTCGCAGCTAACTACCATATCTGATAGCTGTTCTTCTATACGACAACTGTGGCTATTGCCTACAGCTCAGCCCCAGCTTTTGTTGATGAATAAGTAAACAATTGTTCTGTTTAGGGTTCCGTACCCTATTACTAAGACTTCGCTGTCTGTCTGTCTATTCGTCTATCACCAGGCTGTATCTCATGAACCGTGATAGTAAGACAGTTGTCATTTTCACAGATGATGTATTTCTGTTGCCGCTATAACAATAAATACTGAAACCAAATAAAATAAATATTTAAGGGCGCTCCAATACAACAAACGTGACGTCTTTTGCTTGTTTTTTATAGATAATGGTACGGAACCCTTCCTTCTTTCCTTTTATTCACATTTCTCTTTGCAGTGACTTATCACGTATGTCGTAAGGTCGTTTTTAATAGTGTATGTGTCGAACCCACTGACAAGATGGCGATGCGTCAACTATAAATGTTATTTACCTTACCTATACTAATAACATATTATACATATACGTCTGTTGGCATGGTTGGCAAATGCTTGCTTTTCACGCCCGAGGTCGTGGGTCCGCTCCTGAGTCTGGGTGAAATTTATCTATACAAGTATATATTTACAAAAAGAAAAGTAGTTAATTTAGTATATCAGTTCTCTGGTTTCCATAGTACAAGCTCTGCTTAGTTTGGGATCAGATGGCCATGTGTAAATAATGCCATGACAGCGAAGTCTTAGTAATATGGCCCCGTATTACCCTCCGGATTCGGAACCCTAACAACGAACTAACGAGGCGTCAACTATGGAGATTCTATTGTCAAACTTGGATAAGTAAGATTTCAAAATACTCTATTTTATAACCACAGAAAAAGGTTTTCCAATGGTAGAGTTCCCACTTAAACATGACAAAAAACGTCTCACTTATAGAGGAAATACACGAACATAATAAACACATTTCTGCTTCAAGTAAAACAAGTTGTGCGGTACTGATAAATAATATACAATCATTCAATGTAATTTCGGATACTACTCATATACGTTTAGACTTTGAGATTGAGGACTCACGTATAGAGTTAAAACATTACAATTAAGTAACCTATCTCTTAGTTATAGAGGTAATTACCTCGAGCAAGTTAACTTTAAAATAAACTAATGTGATTAATGTATGTCCTTTAAGTTTCTATATTGATTATTAATAAAAAATAAGATTTATAGTCAATATTACCATAATCTTATCATGTTAAAATGATGAAACTCATATATAAATACCTCCAGTTATAAAAAGAAAACTGTATAAGAGTTTTCTTAGCCATACTGACGTGATTCATATGTTTTGATTATATTAAGAAGAAACTATCGAAGCCATATTGGACAAGTTTTACCTATTAATGATGAATTAAGGTATTTTTTTATACCAGTCATGAATCTGGTAAGTATTTGAGTATGTCATCTGTACCTTTCAAATCATAGTAAAGGTGGCTACACTAACATGGCACGCTATACAACATGCGCAGGCCTGCCCTTGACCTGATCTCGATCGACCTGCGCTCACGCGTCATGCTCAACGGCATGATAGATCATATAGAACGCATTGACTTTGCCACATGACCTTATAAACTACGATTAATAACTAGAGCTTAAGGTCTGCTTAAGCTCTCTGAATGTTCACATTGATGAAGGTAGAGAGTAATTGAAGACTATGCCGAGGAAGTTACATTTAAAGATATTCAGCAGAGGTCGCAAAATTGATTTTTTTTTTATACAAGTCAGTCCTCAAGCAAAAATACAGCCCTCCTGATGGTAAGCCATTACTGCGGCCTATGGACGCTTTCAAAGTTTAGGCCATCTTTGGCGCATTGCTGATTCAACATTTAGGAGATGATTGCGTATAAACCGTACCGTAGGAGATCGTAAAGGTTTGAAAACGTGTTCTCCCTCAAAGCTGTCAATATTATTACATTTAACGTCAGACTTGTGCTTAAATATCAACAGTCTTAGCCTTGGAGTGAAGTGCTGCTTTGCCTTACTAAGGAAAGGCATCCTGGACGTTGAAAATATATAGTAATAGACTATGATAATAATAAGAATATTCAATTATTATCAACATGATTGACAAAGTATGCACTTTTGCAGTTATGTTGGTTTAGTTTCCGGCCAACATTGTGGTAAAATTTATAATGGTTTTATATTATGTACAAGTCTATTATTACTGCCGTCATCAAATAATAGAGTTATTTTTTGTATTTCGCATATAAATATTATTTATTAATTTCAGCCTTATCAATACCTATTATAAACACTTACACAAAGATAAAGAACATATGTATACATCAAAGCAATGTGGTTATTAGGGTTAGTAGCATGGGTAACCTTTTAAAGAAAAAATCATTTTAAATTAGTCATGGTTACTAATTGTTAGGTAGTAGTTTTGTTTTTAAATCATCTAAGAAGTTGTTGTACGAAAATCACAGAGTCGCAAAACTATAACATGAGAAGAAGAACTAAAGTGTAATGGGTACTTTATGATTTTCACTAGCGAATTTACTCGTATATTCAGTTTTTTTTTAAATTTACGATTAATACTTCCAATAATGACGTAATTGACTAAACTCCAATTTAGAGTTGGAGTTGTAAAGATAAGATAAGAACTTTATTCGCTTAATATATGGTTACATAAGGTGTTAGGTACATTTTTTTTTCTTTTTTTTCTCTCGATTTTCAACACTGAAAATACTCTGGGGAGTACTTAAAAATATATAATCGTATCGTTAATGTAATAGCACTACCATTCAGCAACAATATAGGCAGAAAAGTTATATTTCTAATGTGTCCATTCTTATCTTTTAGTCAATGGCATTTCAAGTAACATCAATTTTATCAAATGACATAACCAACCAAGCAAAACCAGCGTCATCCAGTTCTCTATAAAAATGAAATGATAGCTGTCAGATGACACCATAACCTCTTTTAAAAACAAACTACAACAACTAGTGAAATAAAGTGTTCCATAATTTAAAATAAACAGTTATAGTAGGGGAGCCCAAGCGGGAATTTCGGGATTTTCTAAAGCCCGGCAGATTAATATACAGGTGGATACCTTGTACCCGGTTAACTACCTCCACCAAACATGAGCCCCATATATAAGGCCGCCCGTGAAGGATACAGGATTAGATTATTAAAAAAAATTTGACCATCAGAAATTCTCGAGCGCGTCAGATTAAGGTAGGGTGAGTTAATTACATCCTAAAAAGCGTATATTCCACTAATCTGACAATTTGAGAGTGACGTAAAGAAAGGGGAGGGCAGCAAGTTGTAAAAAAAGCGTCATCTCGACATTCTCGAGCGTAGCAAAATTTTTTTTTTATTTGGACGAAATAATTCAAGGGACTGAAAAATATATAATCTGACGAATTCCGCAAGCCGAAATAATAAAAATTCGTCGATAAAGTTAAATGCGTGCAGCTGCGTGATGCCTATATTTATTTCTCCACGTTTCTATTCCTCTCTCACTCTTTCTCGATCTATTAATCTCTCACTCCGTCGTTTTTGGTGTACTTAACACTCCCTTAGAAAATCTGACGCACTCGATTTTTTGAAGTTATACTTCTTTTGGCGCGATGGAGAAAAATGATGAGAGTGAATTTTTACGATGCGCGCGCACACCGACACCAAAAAATTTAACAGCATGAAGTTAGTTCTAGATGGTATGAGAGTGAATTTTTGCGATGCGCGCGCACGATGCGCGCGCATCGCAAAAATTAATAAAATAACGCGCGTAAAAATAACAGCATGAAGTTCGTTCTAGGTGGTATGAAAATGTATGAGAGTGAATTTTTACGATGCGCGCGCATCGTAAAAATAACAGCATGACGTTAGTTCTAGGTGGTATGAAAATTGATAACTATGTTCAAGTTGTATATTAAGAAGTATAACTTCTAACGCGTGTACATAAGTACACACAAGTTTTTTTTTCATTTTCAATGCTTACATACAACCACCCGCATCATGCAAACGATCAGATTAACATACACACGTACATTATTAAAAATACGTAGGGTATTGATGCTATCAATATCTGACGCGCTCGAGAATGTCCATGCAACAGTATTTTTTTACATATTTAAAAATCTATAGCCTCTTCCCCACCGATGAATAGGTATATATCATATAACATTTTTTTCTTCTTACCATCTAAGCTTTGCATCTCAATAGGTCTCTATGACGCTCGAGTATTCCCCATTTAGCATCGTGGGCTCCCCTACTATTATATAAGCTAAATAAAATCTGTTATATCACCACCTAGGTAGGTAATTGGTAACATTAATATTTTTTTAGTATCCGCTAAAAAGTATCGGCTAACTCTTGGGTATTCATATTGTACATTTAATGTTCAGAGACAAGATCGGGAGCTACCAGATTTTTTATTACGCCCGCATTAATAAAGTTCAATCCTGTGTCGCGGGGTACATCCAGAACTAGTACTTGTGGGTCACACAAATAGTTGCCTTTTCAGGAACCAAACCCGGCACACGAAGTAGCGAGGTGACTGCTTTAGCCGTTGAGCTACACGCGTGTTCTCCGTTGGGAAGTTTTTGAGAAAACATTAGATCTAGCAGTATTCTTCTGGCAAAGAAGTAATTTTGAAATGTGTTTATCTGTCGGAGTATCTGGGTATTTTCTTTGCAAGGTTACAACTATCATTCTAGTGCAAAGAAATATTTTTTATTTTTTCCATATTTTCTATAATTGTTCAAAACATATTCTAAGTTACTACTGACTAAGAGGCGCTCATAGCTAGATGCTCTTACCGGTCCATAAGTGATCGGCGAGGTTAAGCAACTAAGCTCGCGGTCAGTCCATTGATGGGTGACCACCAAAGTGGTTTAATTTCTGAGCGTCTCCGTGCTCCGGAGGGCACGTTAAGCTGTCGGTCCCGGTAGTCGTCGTTAGACAACAGTCGTTAAGCCATGTCAGATGCCGAATTGTTCAAGCCGCCCGGCTTGAACAATTCGGCCCTAGGGTAACCACTGCCCATACGATAAGCAAGCAACTGACAATAGCGACGGTTGGCGGGTTTTTAAATTGTTTACAATTCTTTAAGACGAAAGATTGAATGTTTTGCTTATCATATAACCGATGTGTTAATTGAATTTCAAGTTTGGTCAAAATATTAAAAGAAGATCTTCAATTTCAGTAAGCGCCACTGAAAATGGTAGTAGTTAATTGGTTGAACTGACTTATTGCTGAGAAATTTCACATGATGGCATTTGTTTTTATTTAACATCGTGGCATGCTTGTCACACCACTGTTCAAGACGATCCAAGTCTTCTTCTAGTAAGAATAAGTTTGGGCTACTCTGAGATCGATTGCATATTTAATAAAAGCAGTAATACTTTTATTAATATGCAATCTATCTCAGAGTCACTAAATCTGTCTCTAATCGGTATAGTTTATAAGAAAAGACAGGGTATAGATGGAATTTCCAAATGACTAAATCTATGTATTTATACACACATAACTAATCGGCATGTCCTAATATGGCGGCGCCAATGGATTACTTCAGTAATTATATATGTATTTGTATTTGCCGTATTCTAAGCATTACATGCTAGTATGAAAAATATGTTAAACAAAATTGGGGCTAAACGAGATCCCTGAGCGTAACCGGATGTGACTTTAATGGGGTTGTGGTGGATAGCCATTTAAAACTACTGTACCTACTGGTCCTTTAAATTACATAGGAAATGTCCCAATCGAGAAAGCAGCCGCAGATACCAATGTTTATGTGTCTCAAAAGCGTGTGGGCTGGGCCGTAATTAACCTAATCGAAGGCTTGACTTGCTTTGACTATTAAAAAGCCAAAGTCTATGTAAGTAAAAGCCGTTTGTATTTTTAACTGACCTTTGTATGTTTTAAGCGATTATGCTATTGTTTAAGAACCGGTTTAAAAAAATATGTTTATATTTATTATAAAATCGGTTGATATTCAGAAGAGTTGAGGTCGGTTCTATGTTTTTAAAAACAGTAATGATAATATTTGATTTTTATATAACTTAAGTGATAATTGCGCGCGAAATCTTTATATTCAGAGCTATATGTACCTATGGGTCTGTTATATAACTCGAATAAAGTTCTCTAGTAACAGGCGGGTTCAGTTGGATCGAACTCATTGTAAAATTCGATGAACTACAGATAAAAATGCTTCACGCGTAATATGACAAGGTTATTTACGTATTTATATGGCATAACGATAGGATTTTTATAAATAACTGATTAAATTAACTTATCTCTAGTCCTGATAACAATATAAAGGCTATCTAAAGTCATGAAACGAATCTGATTTATTCACAGCTTTCTTTGTACCTACTTCTAATCATTTTTTTTAAACGACATCAAAAGAAGGAATTTTCGATTCTATTAAAACGTGTATCGGAATTATAGAGTTAATTACACTAATCACTTGAATTTACGTTCTCCATATTAGACCGTCTCTGCTAACTATATCTACAAGTTATATTATAAATAAAATACATTTTTGCGGGTTGTTGTCTGTGTCCGCGAAGGTTCCAGGCATAAAACTGTTATATTGCACACTACAAAAAGAACGCATTTCGGTTACAGCTAGTATATAACAAATATATAAGGTATGCATCTTTTATAGCCCACGTCTGAACTGAGACGAATAATTCATGGCACCGCATCGCTAGACTACTAAACTACTTCAATTAAGTGCAGGATTATGCGCTTTTACTGTTCATGGAAAATAACTCGAGTTAGCCTTAGTGTTCCATAACTCGAATTTTTCTATTGGAAAATTTTAGAGGAGCAATATCACAGCAAACAAGCATATCATTCACAAAGCATATGGATAGTAGACGATCTCCACGTAGTCTTTAGACGCTTCGAGCCCCCGATACATCTGTCACTCGTTGTGGACCCTGTAAAACAGCATTCTTAAAAAAAAATAGTTTTATAGCATTATTTGCAAAAAAAGTGTAAATTGTAATCACAAAAATTTTAAAACTAAAATTTATTCGTCCGGTGGGGCTCGAAACAGCGCCCTATACCGATCAGTGGTAGGCGGTCCGCCCAGGGGCTCTACCGGCTAAGTCGCCGAACATCGATTTCTTAAATGACGTTCAAATAAATAAAGGTTAAAAATGACTTAATCAAACGTTAAATCGGCTTCAACGTTGACAATAGATTCCGGACCGTTAATGACGACACATGTGCTCACGGAAGCCGATTTAACGATTGATTAAGACGGTCACCGTAACCTAGTTGGTAGTGCTCCTGCCTACGAAGCTGGTGGTCCTGGGTTCGAATCCCGGTAAGTGCAAATATTTGTGTAATGAGCACGAATATTTGTTTCTGTATCATGGATGTTTTCTATGTATTTAAGTATTTATCTATCTATATAAGTATGTATATCGTCGCCTGGTACCCATAGTACAAGCTTTGCTTAGTTTGGGGCTAGGATGATCTGTGTGACATTGTCCCGAGAGAGATATTATTTATTAAGTCATTTTAACCCTTATTTATTTGAACGCCATTTAAGAAATCGATGTTCGACGACTTAGCCGACTTAGACTAGAATTTAGGATTCTCTTGCTAACATACGGGGGATGTAGGTGTTATCCATCGGATTTGTTTATATAAAACATGGACAACAGATATGTTCACAGTTGCATGTGAAATTATTCTTTCACTTGCATATCACATTGATAACACCTACCTAATTATTAAAATAGCATTATTCGCTTTGGCAATTGATTCGAGACAAGAAAAGCCTTGATAAGTCATCTGCAAAAACTGAAATCAAAGGTAAAAGTAATATAGTTAAACTACAAAAAATATCAGTTAACTTGAGAACTTCCTCCCTTTGAAGTCTGTTAAAAATGATAGAAAATATGTAAATATTAAAAACCTGATCGTACCCGGGTAATTTATTTCACAATGATTCAACAGAAATAGGTATTACTTGCGATAAAATTGCAATGATAGAATAACAATAAAAGCCCCATAGTATTACATTCAAATTATCAAACCACACATCTGAATAATTACATCTTAATGCCGTTTTGCGTGAAGCAAGCCAACATTAAACATTGCACAAACAGACAAAAAGATTCGCAACTATAATGACTGCGACATTGAAGCAAGCTCTTGCGTAGTGTGGTAGCATCTACGTCTTCGGTTTTATATGATATAAGTATTGTATATGTATGGATTATCCTAAAAAATGGAATAAGTAGAACAAAGTAAAGAAACGAAACCAATCTATACATATAATAAAATCGTAGGAAAGTCAAAACTGTACATTGAATATTATTTTTAAAAGATACTTGGGGCGTGATCGACAATCGATATCGCAGCCAAAAATAAAGTTTTTAGAATTTTTGTCTGTATGTATGTCCGGGCTAAACTCAAAAAGTACTGTATGGATTTACTTCAGATTTTGCATGAATATTAACTAAGAGGTCGAGTCAACATATAAGCTACATATGATCACGCTATCAGCTACGGGGGAGGAGCTGTATAATTTATAAAATTTAACACGGGTAAAACCGCGGGGTAGCTGTGCCCCGCGGTTTTACCCGTGTTAAATTTGTGTAATATAAAATTTTTCACTTTCTTTAAATAAGTCAACTCCCGCACTTACTTATCGTGTGGGCAGTGGTTACCTAGTGTCAGAGTTGTTCAAGCCGCCCAGTACACCGGAGGTCGTGGGTTCGATTCCCACCCAGGACAGATATTTGTGTGCATGAACATTTCTGTTTGTCCTGAGTCTGAGTGTAATTATCTATATAAGTATGTATTTACAAAGTATTATATGTAGTATATCAGTTATCTGGTTTCCATAATACAAGCTCTGCTTAGTTTGGGATCAGATGGCCTTGTGTAAATAATGTTCCCGAATATTATATATATATATATGTTTTTTTGTATGTGTTGTTACTCAATTTCTCCGTTGTTTGTGAACCGATTATGATAATCGTTAGGGAACGCTTTCAAAATGGTACCTTTTGGTTCCAATTGATAGTCAATAGAAACGTTGAAATCGGTTTAATTGTTTTATATTATAAACTAAAATTTTCAGTAGTTTCCAATATCTCACAGAGCAAATAAAATGTGACAACCTCTTTTAACGTCAGGCTTTATATGAAACTAGCTGTGCCCCGCGATTCAACTTTATAAATTATAGCCTATGTGTTAATCCAGGGTGTCGGCTAACTTCATACCAAATTTTATTCGCTCCAGCCGTTTAGACGTGAAAAATAACAAACATACACACTCCCAAACTTTCGCCTTTATAATATTAGTGTGATTGCCCAAGCATCAGGGTCAATGTCAAGTCAACTTTGAATGATCAGGTATATTTTTCGTACAGTCAATAATTTAGCTCACTGGCTAATTACCCTCCGAACATGTTCTAAATGTTCTACGTCTATTGGGTTCACTATTGGATATGAAAAAGGATGAATATCGTAGAGGATCTCGTTATTACCTCTTGCCTTATACCTACATTTTATCGATTAATTCATTTCCCTAATTAATTTTCATGTAGGTTAGGATATTTTTTTTATAAATAACTAGCTGTGTCCTGCGGTTTTACTCGCGTTAAACTTTATAAATTATGACCAATGTGTAAATCCAGGGTGTCAGCTAAGTCTATACCAAATTTTATTAAAATCGCTCCAGCCGTTTAGCCGGGAAGAAGTAACAAACATACACACTCACACACTCACAAACTTTCACCTTTATAATATTAGTGTGATTATGGTTTCAGATATTATTTCGGCTGAAAGAATTCACAAAATCCAACTGCATGAGAAAGAATATATTTATTAAAAATAAGCATGCTATAACCGTAATTTGAATTAAAACAAATTATATACATCTTTATCATCATCATGTCACCTTGTCATCAACAATTAGGTAATGTGTATTATATTTCAGGTCTTAAGGCAGCGTTACAGCCTTGACATTCAGGTCAAGAAGGCCATTAACAACAGGTTTTTTGCACTCGTTTTCGGTTAAGGTTACGTCATAAACAGAGTAAGTCAAATCACAATGACTTGCTGGTACTGATATAGGTAAATTACGTCAATAATGTTTGGCTATGAAGAGGGGGAAACACTGAGAGGCAGAGAAGCCGAGCGTTGATGCATCATAGGTGGGCCCCTTAAACCTACACCTGAGATAGGTGAGAGCAAGTCACAGACTCTGTCGAGTGTTCCCTCCTCTACGACACGATGGACCCGGTTTCCGCACGGTGAATCCATTGAATGCTAAGAATTAGGACTCCTGGTTAAGTTTCCACATCGCATCGCTGTGGAAACAGCCAGGAAAATCATAATATTCACTCTTTGGTCTGTCTTGTACATCCATCATAGTGTGTTTTATTACGAAGATAGAATCATTCTCATTTCAAATAATATATAATAGTTTAAAAAACTTGCTTTTAGCACGCACAAAAAATTACAAAACTTTTTTCGTAGGTATCCCATTCAGCAAACCCTTTCATTTAATACCCATATCATGGGGGTGCATTTCAAATAGCCAATCCGCCATCCTGGATGTCCGCTATGTTGGTTTTAAGTCACGTGACTATTTTTTTTGTATTCCCGACAGCAAACCCTTTCATTTGATACTCATATCATGGGGGTGCAATTCAAATAGCCTGTCTGCCATCTTGGACGTCCGCCATATTGGATTTAAGTCACATGACTATTTTTTTCGTATTCTTGACAGCAAACCCTTTCATTTGATACCCATATCATGGGGGTGGATTTCATACAGCCAGTCCGCCAACTTGGGGAGGCCGCCATATTGGATTCGTAATAACGTTTCTTAGCTAGTCATGTATTGTCATCAGAACTCAGAGCGTGTGCAAAATTTCATCCCACTCGGAGACCGGGAAGTGAGTCAAATTAAGATTGCAAGATTTTCTTACATACATATTTAGTTACAAGTGAAGCTAATAAAAGCGTGTTAATAATGGAAGCACATATGCAATTATTTCTTTGTTTGAAAATCAAAATTAACATATGATCTGGTAGTATATAAAACAGTAGCAACATGTAAATGATTATTTTATTTTGAGGAAATGATTTAAAACTGTTTTATATAGAATTAGATTGCAATATTGCAGTTTTGAGGCCAGTGCTATGTATACAATATGTAAAAATGCGACATTTAAATTTTGTTCAATGCTTTACCTCCACATTCATTTTGTTTTGTTTGATTTATAAATTATACTTCTTAGTTGTAATGTAAATATAATTCTATTACTAATTTACTAATTTATAGTTGACTGGCGTAAGCTGCTGAAATGCTCTTAATCATAAGGTCACTCGGAAGCGTGAATCTATGATAATAACGTGTTTGACTGATGAGTTTCAAAAGATTTTTATTAATAAGATTGTGGTCCCATATATGTGCACATTCACAGGTTATATATCACATCATATGTCAATATTCATAAAAGGATAAGTGTGTGCTCAAACACAGGAGCACTTTCTATTCCATCACTCTCATGATCCGATGGGACGCCTAGCGACACGACCGGAAAGAGCCGACCGACGCGACGGCTTTACTCTTACTCTTTCTGATTAGGAGTATAATAGCTAAGTATAAATTCGACTGCTGTGTGGCGACGGCATAGAATATCATCACCCCATCTCATTCCGTGGGGGCGTAGAATTCGTCCCGAGAGAATACCTACCAGAAAACGGGCTGCAGCGTTTTTCTGTGAACTATGACCATCAAACTGCGATCGCACACCCGTCTGCCAAACGTGGCGATTATGGCATTTCCCCCCATTCTTTGGGGAGCCTGGTGTGAGGTTTGGCTCGAAATACTTAAGAAAAATAACAACCAATTATGCGTCCTGTGTGTGCGTTGTATTATAAGCAGTTATGGTAGATCTAGTGCCTGCGCGTGTGGACTGTCGCTTTGTGTCCCGAGTTTGATTCCCGCACATTACAACTATTTGTATGACTCATTAACAGTTGTTCTGAGTCTGGATGTGGTGCCGCCAATTATATGTTTGTAAAGTGCCCCGACACAGGGATTTATTTCCCTAGCCGCTCTATATTGTATATAATCTGTATATAAAAAAAGATTATATTTTATATGTATGTGTACTTTTCATAAATTAGAGTTTAATCATATTTAAATTAGTTTTGTGTGTAAAACACAGGATCGATTATGCAATGTTGGTCCATAATGAAGCAATATGGGCTTACATACATGACTAAAAGTATTTGACAACCCCTCTGAGTTTTCAAATACTTTTACTATTGATTTCAATATAGGTATTTAAATCGCCTCAACTTCTGTTCTAAATGCATGTGTGTTTCACAAAATAAATAAAATCCAATTATTGTCATCGTCTAAATTATTCTAACAATGTCCGTAAATACGTTTTAATACTTAATTTGTTGAACTACCGATTAGTAAATAAATAGCGAACACTAATTTTAGGGCTAAGGGGACGATAACAGTCCAATTATTTCTTCTGCAAGTTTTTATTCAGTACTAATTGGTTTACCAACTAATGTATGTCAATGTTGATTATATTTTATAGAACTTAATTAATCGCAAACGCGATACTCGCCAAACTGTACACAAAAAAATCGCGAGGTCATCGCCAAAAAAAACAGAAACCAATAGAACATCAAATAAATTATTTGATACTAGCTGTGCCCCGCGATTTCAACTGCGTTAATCTATCAATTAATTCTATAAAGGACATACAGCCAAACATTAATTTTTATATATACTTCGATGTATTCTTCGTGATTAGTATCCTCTTATATCTTCTATTCTGTTATAAAATTCATATTTTGCTCGAAATTAATAATTTTGTTAAAATGCACCCTGCTTTTTTATTATTTTGTTTTTTTTTTTCTTATAAAAGACAACGCCCGCTCTAGGGAATTAAATCCCCGTGTCGCGGGGTAGGTACTTTACAAACATATAATAGACGGACACAAATTATACACGGACTTAGAACAACTATTTATGGGTCACACAAAGGCGACTGTCTTAGCCGCTGCGCCATAATACTTAGTTTTGTATTTACTCTTTTTTCGAGCTGCACTTGCCCTTTACTTTTACGGGCGGAATTATTGTCGTACGGTGAAATTGCGTGCTGTCAGCTTCCCAATATTCTATAGTATTTGTCCGTCTGCGAAGAGGTAAGCATACATTTTCTTAACTGCGTACTTGTTATCCGCATTTCCTCATAATGGAGTCACCGTCCCCGTAATGCATCACGGTCAACAGGCTGCGTTATTGTGTGGTGGTGATGAAACTACGCAAATCGTAGCAATCACACACATAGCGGAGAAAGTGTGTGCTAGAAAGTGTAATTTAATATACATTACAGCTATACCTAGCTATTACCTAAATATAGACAGAACCATTCGACAATATGTAGTAAAAATATAGCAAAATATTAAAATTTTGATAATTAAACCTACACATGATCCTTGACAATAACTTAATTTACTGTTATAAAATAAATCTTATTGTAAATTATTTCCTACAATCCGTGTACCTAAATATCTATATGTACCTAGAAATAATTATAAATTAATTATATATTACTACGAATATGTTCTGACTATTTACAAGCGCTTTTTTAAAGTCTACGTGAATAAAAACCTTTTTTATTTTATTTATTTATTATACATTTATTTTGCGATTGCATTAGTTGCCATTTTCCATAAATAAGAGTGGGATGGGTCGTACTATTTATATCGTTTAAGAATAATTTCTATAAAAATCGTTTGAGACTGGAATATATTGGACAGTGACAGGCCGATTGGCGTGGTTGGTAAATTCTAGCCTTTCACGCCGCAGGTTGTAGGTTCGATTCCCATATAGGACAGATATTTGTGTGCATGAACATGTCTGTTTGTCCTGAGTCTGGGTGTAATTATCTATATAAGTATGTATTTACAAGAGAAAAGTAGTATATGTAATATATCAATTATCTGGTTTCCATAGTAGGTACAAGCGTGTGAAGAATGTCCCAGGATATTGTTATTATACTAATAAACTGAGCAGTTTCAGTTATAATCACCTTAAATTATTGTCATAAAGGTTCTTATGAAAGACTGAAGAAGAGTGAAGACGCAGCGTGGGTAGGTCCTGTCCAACTTAAATGTCTTTGTGCAATCAATAAACTGCGGAGATATTTCAGATACTGTATGACATAGCAGCCCTCAAGAAGCGAGTCAATTCAGTTCTTAAAGACTGGCAACGTACTTGCGACAACTTTGATATGCGAGTGTCCATGGGCGACGGTAATCACTCACCATCAGGTGACACAATTTGTCGTTCGCCTTGCTATTATAAAATAAAACCAGCCAAGTGTGAGTCGGACTCGCGCACGAAGGGTTCCGTACCATTATCTATAAAAACGAGCAAAATATTCACGTTTGTTGTATGGGAGCCCCCTTAAATATTTATTTTATTTTGTTTTTTAGTATTTGTTGTTATAACGGCTACAGAAATACATCATCTGTGAAAATTTCGAACTGTCTAACTATCACGTTTCATGAGATACAGCCTGGTGACAGACAGACAGACAAACATACAGACAGCAAAGTCTTAGTAATAGGGTCCCGTTTACCCTTTGGGTTAGCGTCATCAAATTGGTGCAACTTAGAAACTGGTGTCCCTCAAGGCGGTATTCTCTCACCTCTCTTGTTTTCAGTATTTATAAACCTTTTAACTCGTGATCTTCAGAGTGCGTATCATCTTTATGCTGACGACCTGCAACTGTACGCCCAGGCGAGTGTCGATAGTTTGCAAGAGGCGATTAATAAGATAAATAATGACTTAGAATGTTTAAAAACCTCGTCATATAATTTTGGCTTAACTGTCAACCCATCAAAGTGCCAAGCAATCATAGTGGGTAGCTCAAGGATGATGTGCAAGGTAGATGTTGGCAGTTTGCCGCCTATTATCTTTGACAACTCTCATATCCCCATTAACCAAAAAGTCAAAGATCTCGGACTGGTAATTGACAACAACCTAAACTGGCAAAGCCACATTTCTGGGATCAGCCAGAGAATTACTGGGATTCTACGGTCATTTTATAAGCTTAGAAATTTCCTTCCATCCAGAACAAAAGTAATGCTTGTGCAGACTCTAATATTTCCCATAGTCGACTATGGTGATGTGTGCTACTTTGACCTGAATGCATCTTCTTAACAAACTTGACCGACTTCGGAATAACTGCATTCGATTCGTTTTCAATCTACGTAAGTATGATCATGTATCTGCTTACCGTACCCAGTTAAACTGGTTGCCCATTCGCCAGCGAAGGAATTTGAGGGCGCTCACCACACTTTTCTCCATACTGGACTCACCTACCGTTCCTTCTTATTTAACGCCTCACTTTCAATACCTTTCTGCTACTCATAGTAAGACTCTCCGCCCTAATCATAATCGTATTTTACGATGTCCACCTCATAGCTCTGACTTCATTCATTGCTCTTTCTTTGTCCAATCTATACTTCTTTGGAATGAGCTTCCTCTAGGAATCAGGATGGCTAAGACTCGCTTCACGTTTAAAAAGAAAGTTCGTGAGTATATTTCTAAGAAACTACACACGGAAATGTCTCGTCAATAATTATATTTATTATTGTATAGCATGTTATAGTATAGTATTCATTAGAATAAAATCATATAGTATTTGTTGTATATATTATATAATAATATAGTGTTCGTAATTATTAAGTTTAATTATACGAATAATAAGTAAAAATAAATTTTATATAACCCAAATACACCTGCCACGATCTCTCTGCACTACCCTAAGGTTGACTGGTCGAAAATGCCTTTGGTATTAAGTTCGCCTATGTACATTCTCATTGTACTAAAGTTTAACTATCTATCTATCTAAATAAAAAATAAAAAGAAAAAATCCACTAACTCTCTAATGCAATGTCTCTATTGAATACTTGATAATCACACTATATGATTACAAAACAGTGGTTCACGGATTATTTAGCAAATCCAAGGCGAATGTGAGTCAACTAACGTTTAAATTTGCACAATAAAGTAGCCAACGATTTTATGTGCATTTATAACATAAAATTTCTTCACGTTGTAACATAGAGTTACGTAGTCTTCCTACTTGTCAAAATAGATAACTTTGCTTTTATGCGCTGGTGTAATAATAATGTCGTCCCGACCAAATTTCGGCCACGGTGGCCAGTCTCAATGGAAACTAGCCAATTGCGCAGGACATATTATAGTGCACAAGTGTGCGCGCCAACACACATTTCTATTACATCACTCTCATGATCCGATGGGACGACTAGCGACACGACCGGAAAGAGGTCAGATACAGGACCGACTGCATTACGTGCTCTCCAAGGCACGGGGGTGTCATATCGCCAACTCCCTGACTTCAGGCTGATACTAAGAATTTTTTAATTTTTATGGAAAAATCCCAAAATCACTTTTTGGCCCGAACCGGGATTTGAAACCAGGACCTCATTATCTGCGGTTGAACACGCTACCCCTAGACCAACGAGCGCTAGTAGCCGTAATAGATCCGTAAGTGATGGGCGAGGTCAAGCAACTAGGCTCGCGGTCAGTTCATAGTTGGGTGACCACCAAAGTATTTTAATTTCTGAGCGTCTCCTTGCTTCAGAAGGCACGTTAAGCTGTCGGTCCCGGTTGTAGCCATTAGGTAAAAGTCTTTAAGGCATATCAGAGGCCTACTTGGCAGCTTGAACAACTCTGACACTAGGGTAACCACTGCCCTTACGATAATTAAGTAACTTGACTTTGACCGAATTCGTTACCTTTCGAAGCACGAATCAATATTATAATATACTAGCGGCCCGGTACGTGCTTCGTTACGTATAAGGCATAGTCATTTTTAAAATTTTCTCTACGTACAAACCTTCTCTAGACTTCCACGAATAATTCAAGACCAAAATTAGCCAAATCGGTAAAGGCGTTGTTGAGTTATAACATTACAACGAAAAGTGGCATTGATTTTTATATATATAGATTTATTATCTATCTTTTCATTTGCTACCATAGCTCAATGTAATAGGAAAACATACCACGAATAAAGCGCAGGGCCTTACGTGCCCTCCGATATATCCGGGCCTTAGAATGTGACGTACAAATTTCCTAGCAAAAAAGAATCAAACTAAAACAATGGATATATGTAAATAAGGAAATGCAGGTACAATGCAAATGGCTGTCCGGCTAAAACCGTACTTCATCACAAGCCTGATATTGTCCACTGCTGGATATTGGGCTCCCCCAAAGGTTTCTATAACGTTGCCATTTGAAGTGTTTGTGTTTTTACCAGATAGGTGGTAGCTATCTCAGAGCATTAATCTGATCATAATCATAATCATCATTTATCTGTGGTAGCTATAGTACAGACGCCAGCACATCGAGCTACCCCAATCTGTAAAATTTCTTTTATAGATTATCAACTTTATTACAAAGGCATAAGGTTCACTTTCAATTGTGGAAATTTGACAGATTGGGGTAGCTTGATGTGCTGGCGTCTGTACACAACGACACCCACGGGTTGATATTGGTTGGTCCTGTTATTCTTTCGGGGCAGGAAACCACACAGAGTTACTGCTGCGTAATAAAGACGTTGTTAAATTCAAAGTGTACAGCCTGATGTAACGTCGTGTGTTCATGAAAACAATGATCGAATCCTCCATCCTACTTATCTGCCCTCGGAAGAATTCGAAGAACGTTATTTTAAGAACATTGAAACGCTAAAAAGAATGCTGATAAGCAAGTATTGTTTATTGCGAAAAGTTGTTGCTATGATATTTCTAAAGGCCCTTTCGATTAATATTCCAACCTGTATTTCGAGTTGCGCTCGCGCTGATTTGAACTGTCAGTCTATTTTACTGTATTCGAGGTCGTATTAAGATACTTGCATACTTAGTTTCTACATTGATACATTATATTATCTTGATTAAATTTCCATGTTATGCTATTATAGTTCTTTGTTTATTAATTTCGCGAATATTCCTTGAACAGTTCATTTTGGTTCAATCATGCAGATTACGATTTCTGCAGGGTACTTCGTTCAAAATACTCATAATGGTCTATGCCTGTCTATGCTATAGAGTTAAAGCTTATCTTTGTATATGGCATATGGTATGACCAATAAAAAATGTTCTTAAAACTAAAACAAAATAAAAACATTTACTAATTTCCCACGAACGCAAGATAATCCACGTAGCACACACTCCGAGCATACAGTAGTCTTTTCATTTTATTTTATTGTACAGGCGCCAGCACATCTAACTACCCCAATCTGTCAAATTTCTTTTATAGATTTTCAACTTTATCACATAAGCATAAGGTTCACTTTTAATTGGGTAAATTTGACAGATTGGGGTAGCTTGATGTGCTGACGTCTGTACCTAAATAATCTTTTTGTTAACATTAGAATGGGTAAAATATTGAATGTAAATTTAGATGACCTAACGGGATAATCGGATAAACCTTGGCTATAATAATAGCTTTATTGTACACAAAAAAGGACATTTCACTATAAAACATTGAATATAAATGTACAATGGGCGGTCTTATAACAAGTATTTGCGGCTTTATCTAAATAGTGCAGATAAAATCATACCGGAGTAATAAATATAAACCTTTTTATTCACACTATTAAATAACATGGCAATAATATTAAAATAAAAGATGACATAAAATATTCCCTGGTTCAACGTACAGGAATTTAGATGTTATGGAATCAAATTAAATTATTTCTCCATTTATCGCGTCAATCGAATAAATAGACCATATCTTATCAGAAAAAAAAGAAAGGGCAGTTGCATTCAACTGGCGATGGCCTTGAGATTACCTCTCTTACGCCTCGTGAACTTGATGACACATCATTATGACTAAGTATGAACGTTAGCACGCCAATAAACTATATACGTTTTCCTAAGGAGACGCATGGATAAACACAAGTAAGCGGACTAATGCGCAGTGAGTGGGGAAAGACTGGACACAAATCAAAGTGTTTGCCGAAAGCGTCGTTATAAACACAAGGTCCGCCATAATGATAACATTTAATTCGTACCTTAATATAGACAGAACCATTCGACAATATGTAGTAAAAATATAGCTAAAATTTAACATTTTGATAATTAAACCTACACATGATCCTTGACAATAACTTAATTTAAATTAGTTAAATATCGTTACTGTTATAAATTAAATCTTATTGTAAATGATTTCCTACAATCCGTGTACCTAAATATCTATATGTGCCTAGAAATAATTATAAATTAATTATATATTACTACGAATATGTTCTGACTATTTACAAGCGCTTTTTTAAAGTCTCCGTGACCTTTTTTATTTTATTTTATATTTTTATTTAAAGGTTTTTCAAGCGGTTTAGGTACTTGTAAAGTAAAGGAATTTACATATTTTATAAAATCCTGTTAACAAGGTTAACATTTAGATTTTATTATTCCGAAAATTTAGAGATTTAATTCGTTCCCGTTACCTTGCAGTATTTGATTTGAGTATTTAATTATTTTTTTGTTATAAAAGTTAATTAACGTGAATAAGCTAATTATATTACAACAACTTTAAAAAAATAAAATTACAATTATCACTTCCGAATCTTTTTTATTTATTACCAATATCTTCAATGATTCTGGCGCTCACCATAAAGTCATACTATGTAAAGGATAGCACAATTGTTCGTGGGTAAAGGATGGTCAAATCTATTTTTATTCACTAATTAAAGTACCCGCACCTTCAAGTGTCAAATTTGAATATTGAATCATATAGAAAAAGAATACAGTACAACCTTGATTAGCCGTAATACTCCTTAAAAAAATAGAACGGAAACCTTTTCGCTAAACTGTCAGGTGCCACCAAGGCCACAAATAGGTAGATATTTACAGAAATGTCTGAGTGAGGATCGTCCAAATTAAGAGTAGAGCTCATAGCTAGATGCTCTCATCGGTCCGAAAGTGATCGGCAAGGTTAAGTAACTAGGCTCGTGGTTAGTCGATAGATGGGTGACCATCAAAGTGGTAATATTTCTGAACGTTTCCGTCCTTCGGACTGCTATCGGTCCCGGTTGTTGTCAATAGATAACAGTCTTTAAGCCATGTCAGAGGCTTACTGGGCGGCTTGAACAACTCTGACACTAGGGTAACCACTGCCCATACGATAAGTAAGTACTATAAAGAAGATGACTATTAACAGAGTCACATCGTCTATGATTGCATCTATATTTCCTTGAAAAAGCATTATGTGATCGGTGAAAAGCTTAGCTATATAGCGCATTTAGATCTATCCATACAAATTTGCCAAGGTGTTAAATAGTATTTACTAATGAAATAATAATGTCCTCCTAGGGGAATTTCGGCCACGGTGACCAGTCTCCATGGAGACTAGCGATCTGTGCGGGACAGATTATAGCACAAGTGCCTTCGCAAAAACAGAGGCCGAGATCAGGAAACGTGCTCTCCGAGGCACGGGGTGTATTACCACCAACGCCCAGACTACGGGTTGATTCTGAAAATGTGTCTTAACAGAAAAACTCCTCTTTATCTGCGGTGGCACACACTACCAACTAGGCAGTCAAATGATATAGAAAGTAACTATAGTTGATAACTTAGTACAAGAATCTACTTTGCTGACAGTATTAATTCTACCTATACAACCACAATACCTCAAAATTTAAAAAGCATACCAGTATGCCTCACCAGTTTATCTTGATGACAACCGATTTTAAACAAAATTGATATGGGACCAAACACAATACGTCGAATAAACAAAAACAACAACGAAGAAATCGCATCATAATCTGGTAAAAAAAGACTGTAGTAGCTGTCAAAGAGTGTGTATTTCTATTGCCGACCCAAAATTAAATAATGTTAAAACATGGTAACTAATCTCCATAGTGAGCGAATCCAACTAGCGCCTGGGCGATTTTTATTACCAACGAGTACCTAATAACAATTCAATTTAAACTTATCGGCCTTAAAACCTATATTATTTAAACCTATTGTTTATGCGGCCAAGGAAAAGCCGCGCTCTGATTGGTGCGCTTACCAAACATTACGAAGATTCCCTTGATAGAGATAGGCATTGGCCCTGTAACGCTTTTAAAAGACAATTCTACCCAATGTACAACATTGTCAATGTATGCCTCGTTGATCTGGCGGAAGCATGTTTAAGGACAGATCATGAGATCCAGGGTTCAAATCCCGGGTCAAAAAGAGTTACTGGAGTTTTTCTGGTAGTAAAATCTCCGCTTACCGGTCTGAAGTCTGCAAGTTGGCGTTGTCGGTTCTGCGTTTTTTTTTATAATCGGGACTAGTCCCTTCTTCCCTCTTATCCACCACTGCAACTCCTGTAAGCCAGGATCAACAGTGGCACATAATGAAATGACACTGAGCGGTGAGGCTCAGGCAAGTCCCGGGGAATCGCTTTAACTGTCTTGGACGAGATTTATCAGATCTTATAGGAATGGCCATCCTGATAAATCTCATTACGCCAAACATTTAATCGAAACTGGCCATTCCTTGGGCGACAATAATACGTATAATATTTTACATAGTTGTAATAAAAGCTTCCGGTTATGTGTGTTGGAACAATTAGTAATATTAAAACATAGCAGTAATAGTTTTTCATTGTTGAATGACCAAACAAATTTAGTTTCATCTCCTTTACTACGAATATTTGGGGGTAGTTAGAAATAATTGTCCATGCGGTTGGTAGTATATAAAAGAGCGCTCGCCTCGTTGACTTTTAGTCTCCTTCGAGCACTCGACGAGTTAGCAGCCCTTGAGAATGGTCCGTGGTGGACCGAAACACGTGTTGGGTATCGTACTGGCGCATGTAATTTGCTTTTTAATATTGTCCTTCTTGCATGTGCACGTTTTTGCGGGCGGGAGGGCGGTGCAAATTGCATCCCGGCATGATTAAACTGACAATTAGCGGAATTAACACGACATATTGATTTTGTATTTTGATTTTTTCCTAGTTTAACGTGTCTGTATGCGATTACTATTTAGTATTTTATTAGTAGGTACTTCAACCCACCTAGCAGAGTGACTTCACAATTATGATCACAATTTCTGCAAAGAATAAGGTTCCGATTGAAGTGTGTAGTAGCAAACTAGTTTTAACAATAAGTCCGAATTACATGAACATCAATGATAGCAATGAACATGTACAGACGCCAGCACATCAACCTACCCCAATCTGTCAAATTTCCCCAATGTAAAATGAACCTTATGCTTATGTGATAAAGTTGAAAAACTATAGAAAAAAAATTACAGACCCCATTCTGTCAAATTTCTTCTATAGATTTTCAACTTTGTCACATAAGCATAAGGTTGCTGGATGTGCAGGCGTCTGTACTTATTACCGACGTTGTTGTCTTTATTATAGTTTCGGGCTATATATGTCCTTTATTCTGGGACCCCAATTAGAACAACTCTCCGAACGTTACGAGCGACCCCAGACTCAAGGCTGAGCTAATTAGGGTGGAGAAGGAGCCGGTGTGTACCGACATTCCTAGTATTGTTAAACGCAAATTTATCCTGGCGCTTAAATAAGTATTTAATAAGATGTGAATAAAATAATAACAGGTCTGCGTTATCCGTTATTTCATAGAAATCTATATATATAAAAATCAATGCCACTTTTCGTTGTAATGTTATAACTCAACAACGCCTTTACCGATTTGGCTAAGTTTGGTCTTGAATTATTCGTGGAAGTCCAGGGAAGGTTTGTACGTAGAGATCTATATAATATATATATATATATATATATATATATATATATATATATATATATATATATATATAAATCAATGCCACTTTTCGTTGTAATGTTATAACTCAACAACGCTTTCACCGATTTCGCTAATTTTGGACTTTAATTATTCGTGGGAGTCCACGGAAGGTTTGTACGTAGAGAAAATTTAAAAAAAGTCTTGAAAAAGTGTAAAATCAACATCTTTAAAGCAGTTTAAAATATTTTTTTGTTTGACTAAATTAACTTAAAAAATTTTTTTTTATTACTATGCCTTATACGTAGCGAAGCACGTACCGGGCCGCTAGTCCTTGTATATATTTTTATTCTCAACATGTAATAACTATTACGATAGACCGCACGGACCGACTAGACTAGGTAGGTAGGTCTAATACAATATTAAACAAACCAGATTTCAGTAGGTACTGAAATCTGGTTTGTTTAATATTGTATTAGACTAGCATTGTGATATCAACAAATACAAGTGCATTATAATACCCACGAGCTGAATAAATTTCATTTCATTACGTATCCTAAAAACTAATAATTATGAGTAGTTAGATTGTGGTGTGCTATTCAAATATCAATCGATCGACCACTATAAATCGAATGTACTCGTAACGTTCATAATATTAATAAATCGAACATTCGCTAATAGAGAAGTAGGTTAGGTAATAGAATAGAATAGTGATTTATTTATTTCTTTAAGCCTTATTTATTCCTTAATAAAATACATCACAATATAATTTATATGCCTACAATTTCATTTAAAATATTGAAGTTACTTAATTATACAATTTAATTTGTTTTATTTGCATTTAATATATTATACTATATTATAATTGATTAGCTTTGATATAATTTTTAATTTGTTAATTTATTTTACATATAAATTAAAGATTTTTATATATTATTTTATACATTATTATAGATTACTTATATATTATTTTTCACATTATCGCATTGTATTTAATTATTAATGTATTATAATATTTATTGATATTGTTATTTCAAAATTATTAAGGACCTCTCTACTGAGTAAAGGCCTCCTCCATCCGGGTTAGTGACTTATATTGCCCTACTAACAAATAGGAAGAATGAAAATTATAACGAGATAGCCTAGTGGTTAGACCGCCGGACTTCTGAGTGGTCTCGAGTTAAAACCATTGGGTTTTCATACGCATGTGTGTATTGTATATTAATTATCTTGTACTTAAAACATTTTGGAACGAAGTTGTGAAAGGGGGCTAGACGGAAAAATTTCTTACGAAAAATTGTCACGACACTTTTTGCAGCTGTGCGGCGTGCGCATGTTTCTCTGTCTGTCTCTCTCTCTCTCTTATAGAAAGCAAGCCAGATATTTTCATTTCTATTTCGCATTGAACAGTGTGGTGTCGCGATGATTTTTTTTGTTGAGTGTAAGTTTTTTGTACATAATAAATAATAAGAAATAACTTCGTTCCATCCGGGTGTCCCTTGACACCTCTCAAGTTTTTTTTATATTGTTTTCTAAATTGATGATGTTCTACTGGTTTTATATCAGCCATAGTTCATTCCTAATAGAGAATAGCCATCTGCGCGGCAAATATAGTCCACAAAGATGTGTTTAAACACGGACATTTTCTATCCCATTACTCTCGTGATTAAATAGGATGAATACCGACACAACCGGCAAGAGGCCAGGTACAGGTTCAAACGGCTTAACGTTTTCTCCGAGGCACGGGAGTGTAATAAGGCCAACTCCCAGACTTCGGGTTGATACTCGCAAACACTTTTCAAATCCTAAAAGCACTTTTTGACCAGGGAATTGAACTAACGCACTCATTATCTACGGTCCCGTGTCAAATATAATAAAACAGCGTCGGAAGGAAGTGAATATGTTCTTATTCTTATTCTTCTGGTGGCGGCTATTTCCAGTCCTCGGAGGTCCTGGTAACACTGCGTCCAGTGATGAACTATTGTGCTCGCCGCTCCAACTAAACTTCCCTGTCTAACCCTGCAACATAGATAAATTGCAGAATCTTTTTGGCAGGAGTATCGATAACATCGTCCTGGTGCAAGAAGTGTTGGCCCAGGACGGTGTTACGTTTATGCATCAGTGGCTCACAGTGGCAGAGCAGGTGCAGAGGTGTTTCGTCTGCGCTATTGCAGAATCTGCACACTCTACAGTCTCCGATGCCCACCGTGGACAGGTGTTTCCTGAGACGGCAATCTCCCGTTAACACCCTAGTTATGATGCATAAGTTCCTCCTATTAAGCGCGAGGTTCCTCCTATTAAGAAGTGAATGTGTAGTAGAGTTCCTAAATAGATGACTAAGCTGTTTGGCTTGCTTCGCTTAGTGCTTATAATTTTACCATACCTGCTACTTCATTTTACTTTCTAGTAAATGGTTTCTACATCATTTTACGCGCATTTCACTACATCAGGATGTTGTCCCACGCGCACAAATGTGTACACAGAAGAAACTCAATATAAATAAGCAAATTGAACTCACAATCATATTTAGACGTGTTTAGCACTACCACGGACCATTCTTATGTCATGTAAACTCATCGAGCGTTCATTTTTTAAGTTCATCAAGATTGATTACAGTACACCTATGAAACAATGAGATTGGTTCACTAATATAAACAGAATAAAAACCGGCCAAGTGCGAGTAGGACTCGCGCACGAAGGATTAAAAAAAAATCATGTTTGTTGTTTAATTATTTATTTTATTTTGTTTTTTTTTTAGTATTTGTTGCTATAGCGGGAACAGAAATACATCATCTGTGAAAATGTCAATTGTCTAACTATCACGGTTCATGAGATACAGACTGGTGACAGACGGACAGACAGACAGCGAAGTCTTAGTAATAGGGTCTTTTTTTACACTTTGGGTACGGAACCCTAAAAACGAGGTAAAAATCGAGTGTTATTCAAGTAGAACTATCTGCAGCTGCAGTTCGCTTAAGATGCATTCTCAAGGTTAAACTGATCCACTTGGTACGACCAGGTAGGTTCTGTTGTTCACAGTTTTTATTTAACTTGACCGAACTGGTCCTTGAGAATACACTTTAAGTGAACTGCGGCTGTAGATAGTTCTACTTGATTAACCCTCGATTTTTACCAGTATCGTGTGCATTTGTGCAATGTTTAGTAAACCAATCTCGTTGCCTTCTCTTGGAACAGTCTGCATGACTCAATTGGTTAGCCAAAGTTCGAATTTAATCGAAGTATCTTTGTGTAGTCAATTTGATTCCGTGGTAGGCCACAGTTCTAACCTAATCAAACTCACTTGGTGTAATCAGTTCGGTTCTGTGGTTGGCCACAGTTCTAACCTTATCTATGTCACTTGCTATAATCAGTTCTAACTTAACATACCTTTAACAAACTCGTCGCACATATTCGTAACTGGAAAACCTAGATGAAAATTGTTTTTACCCCCCATTTCTTTTTGCCTCTAACATTTTCCTCCATGATTTACGTTACAAGTAGGTATATAGAGGAAAACGTGAAAAGGAAGGAAAAACAGACAGACTGTAGGTACATTTTTAATCAATTCACTGAAAAGATACTTGAAGTTTCAACTTTAAAGAAGCCTTAACTTTATAGAAGGCGATCATATTATTTGACCGACTATACAAATAAAGAATTGATGCGCAAACACAGATGCATTAATATGTACTGTGATCATTATACATACTTTAAAAAATGACTGAAAGGTCAAGTGTAAATTTTAGTTAAAGACATCGCCCGCATTAAGACGTGTATTAATTATTATTTAAGTCTGATTTTAATTGTGTGGCAGTCTTCATATGCTACATAAGCCACCATTAGGTGGTATTCTTGTATATGTACTGCTTTGGTAGAATCAAAAACGAAATCCTCAAGATTCTAAAACCTCTAGTATTTATTTTTGTCATTAAATCCTTCATGCCTATTAGAATCATATTTGCACTTCTATTTGCAACCGTCACCATGACTTTATATTTACTTTGAACTTGAAAGCTATACAGCTTTATTACGTCAGCATTGGTGGTAAATACTAATGACGTGGCGTCGGTGCGTTGTCTCTACTTATGTACATGTTTTAAGCAAAGGAGAGTCCTGAAATGTGTGTCCTAGCCTTAATACGATTTATAGAAAAGCCTGTCAAGTGTATAGTGACCCTGAGCGCGTAGCCTCGGGTTACCAGATGTAAAAACCCAAAATCCGGAGAAATAGCCTGATTTCTATACAAAAATCCTGAGATTTTTTTAGTTTAAGATTATTCTCCCGAATTTTTATGCACTGCGGAACCCGCTCACGTCTTATATATATATTTGCGGCTGCTGAATTTTATTGAAAATTCAAAAAATCCTGACATCTCAGGACGAATCCTGAGATATGGTAACCCAGATCTAGGCAGGGCTAATTTGTGTGATGAGTAAGATTATTGATTATGTGCCTGGATGTTATTTATCGATATATTTATGTATTTATGTATTTAGATTATATGTATGTATTTAGAAATATATAAGTATGTTTATCAGTTGTTTGGTTGCCATCATTCGAATATCCTAGTCACGAGGATTCCATCCTTTACCTCAGTAGTAAGTACAGACTTAGTTCATCGTCGCCACACATGTACTACATTCAAAATCGATAGGATGTTGACTTTTTAACTAATCATACAGTAGTCTTGGGTATTGATTTCACATTAACGGGTACGAACGGTTCTAGAAACCACGATTATTACGTCAGGCTGAGACAGGCACATTCAACGTGTTCCTACGAGATTTTTATTCCAAAGGAATACTGTAAGTTATGTGTTTCTGTAAGTAGCGAAAAATACATTTCATCATCATCATCATCATCAGCGTGATGTAATCCATATCACGCTGATTAATCCTGGACATAGGCCCCCCAAAGGTTTCTAATAGGCCTATCTTATAGGCCTGCCCACGCTTAGTCACTTTGTCCGATTCGTGGTCGTCATTCGATAACCTTTCTGCCGCAGCGGCAAACGGTTCTACGAGCTATGTGCCTTCCCACTGCCACTTCAGCTTGGAATATTACAGACGAATAGTAGCTTTTTTTTATACACTCCATCACATCGCATTATGATTACTATATTTTGAGAAAAATGAATCCCTATGTCACGAAGTACTTTACAAGCATACAATTGACAGACACAAAGTACACCCAGGGGCTCTACTGGCTAAGTCGCCGAACATCCATTTCTTAAATGGCGTTTAAATAAATAAAGGTTAAAATGACTTAATCAATCGTAAAATCAAATCAAAATTATATCAAAAATTATAGGTGCAATATTGTAGACAGACATACGCGTATGTCTGTCTACAATATTGCACCTACCAATCAGTCTGATTTGCCGAAAAGCTTCCGAGCTTCCATTTGTTGAAGCCACCCAGTATGTGCGGCTTCTACAACTCTGACAACAACGTAACCACAGCCCATACAATAAAATTAGAGACACAGTTAATTGGCAATAGCAACTAAATCTCTATCCAGTATTAGCGTGAAGATGAAACACACATACAGATAGACACGCAAAAGTTGATAAACTTCTCATGTTAAACATAGTCGTCGGAGCTCATCGGAAAATCACGAGCTGGTCAGGTTCACACTTCACAATCACTCACACATGTGTCTCAAACTATGACGCATGTGAGGTACACACGGCTACACATCAAGCTATACATTTCCAGTAAGAGCTGACCTGTCATTGTATGGAAATCCTATACAACGCGATCTCAGCTTATACTGGAAATGTATAGCTTGATATGTAGCCGTGTGTACATGACATCACCCGCCCCAATCGTTTGCCATAAAGGGGTTGTAATTTGTTTGCTGACTTGTCAGTAATAAATAATATATACAGATTACATACATACGACTACGGATATTTCAGACATTTGTGTGTGCATAACATTGTATATTGCGAAGACAAAGAGATATTCCAATAACGGTATTATCATATCAACGCCACACAATGCTCTATAAACTGGAAACACTTGCGTCATTATGCTTCTAGGTCTTAGCTACTGCTATAGATACCTATACATATTTACTCGTACCCTTATGTAAATAAATAGTCTATGTATTTACATAAACTATTTATTTACATGTTACAAGAAACCATTTGGTTTCTATGCAAATTATTTGAATGACACTCAAATAATAAATTAGAGTTAAGATGCACGCTTCCTAGCTATGTTAAGCTCGTCCAGACAGAGATAGAAATCTGTTGGGGTCGATTGGATCCCAGTGCATCCATATGTGGCTAGAGAATGTAACACTCGCTGCACGGTGAGCTACGAGACGTACACAATATCAGAGATTTCAAGAGGGAGTTATGTATTTAATTCCATATAAAAATCACAATAATTATTTTCAACACCAATCTTATACTCTAGCACAACATAATTTCTACCGACTTCTATGTTTTCATGATTTCAAACACGTTTGAACTTCAAATCCTATGGCCAGCTATTAGAAAAGAGATTCTAGCTTCTATCTAACTCCCAAAAGAACAAATTCATGTAATATCATTCATCATTTCAATACCACAATTACCTAACTTCGTGACTACTACTAAGGAACTTGTAATCAGATGTTTAGATTAGGTGTGATTAGGCTATCATTATTATCATCATCATATTGGCCGAAAGAAGTTTCACGTCTTCCCGCGACTTTTGTAAGATCGTCGGTGCAACTTGTGAGGTGCCTGCCCACGCCGCGGCGCCGTGTCTTACGCTTCGTGGGCGTCACTCGAGAACTTTTCTGCCCCAGCAACTGTCGTTTCAACGAGTTATATTGTCGCCGTCTATCGTATAATATTTAATGTCGCTGTTCTCATAACTACTGGTTCCAGCTTAATGTGTTCTCTAATGTGTCCCTCAACTAAGACATATATCACACTAATATTAAAAAGGCAAAAGTTTGTGAGTGTGAATGTGTGTTACTTCTTCACGGCTAAACGGCTGGAGCGATTTTAATAAAATTTGGTATAGAGTTAGCTGACACCCTGGATTAACATATAGGCTATAATTTATAAAAACCACGGGGACAGCTAGTATAAGATTAAAATGTATCCTCCTGGCGGAATGTAGGTATATCCAACAACTACTAAGACTATTATGACTCCATACTTTTACAGTTGCTCTGATCTATTCGACGATGCACGAGGTTAAGGAACTACCCAAGCAGGCGATCTATAATGGTTTAAATAATATCTAAGCGTCTCCGTGCTTCGGAAGGCAAGTTAAAGTCTCAGTCAGGTAGAACAACTCTAACACTTGGATAACCACTGCCCATATAAATAAATAATTTAATGACTAATAATTATTTGTTCCAAATGTGTTTATATTTTTTTATTTTGTATGGGACGTTATCCGACCTCAACTACACTTACTAAACAAAAGCAGATCTGCTTGAAATGTCAAACGAAGTTAAATTTCTGTCTGGAATAACAGTAAATTGCTATTTTATAAAAGCGATTTTGCTGAAAAATTGTTGGGTTTCCTTAGCAGGTATGTTTGCTGGGGGCAAAAACTAGTTTTTTATTTGTTTCTTTAGACTCTCTTAGCTCTTTGGCGACCAAGCTCCACTCGTTTGGTTAATTGTGACCTCATAAGACCTTCTGAACAATCAATTGCCGCCGGGGCGCAAGCTGGTGTTAAGTTTTTCCTGTATAATTTGCCTAAGTACATATTGTGCCGATACAATAAATTATACTATTATTATGGAGGCAAATATCTTATCTTGTCTGTACTTAAAGTCGCGTAAAGGTAAGTTGATACAAAATCAAGAATTACAAAAAAGTAAGTCAGTTTATTATTCACATTGTGTGCCCTATGCTTTATTATTTGTTGGAGGCAAGATAAAACTGAGGAACATTATTTTAGTTTTGACTTATATTAAAATACACGCTGTCTCCATTTAAATATAACTTGAGAATTATATCAACCGATAGCATTATATTTATAATATCTAGGGACAATGTCACACAGATTATCCTAGCCCCAAAGTAAGCAAAGCTTGTACTATGGGTACCAGGCGACGATATACATACTTATATAGATAGATAAATACTTATATACATAGAAAACATCCATGACTCAGAAACAAATATTCGTGCTCATCACACAAATATTTGCACTAACTGGGATTCGAACCCAGGACCACCACTTAGTAGGCAGGAGCACTACCACCTAGGCTACGGTGACCGTCAATTCGACATTCCTAGCATAGTATCTAGGATCCTATATAATCAATGTACCTACTGGTTTTAATTATTATGAGACCAGTAAAAATTAGTTACCAATAAAATGAGATTGTCTGAAAGATATCTTGAATTTAATAAGAAAATATATTATCAAAAATATTGTAAGTGACCCCTATTGATATATAAGCCAAAATTGAATACGAATAAACATTTTCTTTAATTCTTGCTCATCATTTCAAAAGTCCCATATTTACATAGTAAAAATTCTAATGGTTATTTAACAAATGCTATGTGATGTTTCCATCTAGATTAATCTTTGATTACCTTTCGGAGTTAATAAACTAAATTGTATTTTTCATACCTTGTTGGTATGAGAAATACAATTTTGTTGTATTTAATATATCTCTTATCTTTAATATGAAAACTATTTGTTTCATCATGAATAATAGTGCATTTAACGTTAAAAATATACTCTGCCTGGAGCGCCATTAAGGAACTGTAGGTACATCATCATGTTTGTTTGTATATTTAAGTTTTACATGCATCAACAACAAGAAATACGCGTTAATTTTAGAATTTTACAAGGTTTACCTTATCTTAGCATTAAGTGAAACATGTACGTGTAAATTTCCAGAGCAGATGTACATTTTAATAATGATAACTGTATAAGTTGTTACACTTTAATAAGACGCCGACATCTCTTAACAGCACCTACTTACTCGAATTCGGTATGTATCAATCCTGAATTTGTCTATAGATAAGACATATTAGTGGCGGCAATTTCTTGACGGCGCGGCGCTGTTTTAAGTAAAAGTCTCGTGGATCATCATCATCATTAGAACTGAAAGAAGTCCACTTCTGGACAAGCCTCCTCCAAGAACCATCTTGGAGTGATATGCCATAATCGCCACGCTAGGCAGACGGGTTGGCGATCGCAGTAAGATGGTTATAGTACTCAGAAGGATAGCTGCCCGACCTCTGGTAGATATTCTCTCGGACGGCATTCTACGCCCCCCATGGGATGAGATGGGTTGATGATATTTTGATACCTATTTGCCACCGTCCCTACGCAGCAGTGGTAGTAGCAGAGGCAGCAGTAGATAAGGTCTTTATAGTTTACTATAAAGTTTTGGATATAAGTAAAGTATTATAAACACAAGGTCCGTTATAATAATAATACTGAATTCATACCTTAATATAAACAGAACCATTCAGACAATATGTAGTAAAATATAAATTTCAATAATTAAACCTAAACATAATCTCCTTGACAATAACTTAATACAAGTTAGCATAATATCACTACCATTGTAAAATAAATTGTATAAATGTTTTAACATTCCGTGTACCTAAATATCTGTAATAAGTAACTAGAAATAATAACTGTATTACTACAAACATGTTCTGACTATTTACAAGCGCTTTTTTAAAGTCTACGTGAATAAAAACCTTTTTTATTTTTATTTATTTTAAAACAGAAAATATTTGATTATTTGTATAACTTAATTAATGCAAATGATGAGACTTTGTAGTAACCCTTACTAATTTTATAAATGCGAAAGTAATTCTGTCTGTCTAGCTGTGGCCCTTTAACCCATATATGCCCATAGGGTCGATAACGACCAAAATTACGCCGTCACTGTTAATGCATATTGACCATGAACTGTTTACTGAATTTTGAATAAAACACCATCTATTAATAGGTACAGGAACAATTTTGAAGGATGAGACAGTTTTGTTGACAGTTCACGACAATTTCGAGTGACAAATAGGAGTGCAAGTTTATACTTGTTTATTTCTTGAAAAAGTTTGCGACCGATCGGATACAAATGTAAGTATTTTGTGTGTATTATGTTATTTGACCGTATTAATAGTTTTTATAGGGAATCTAATAAGTGTTTCAGAGTAAGAGATATTGTTTTTTCGAAAATAGTATATTTTTCTATTCTCAAATGTTGATATGGTTTTCTTGGGTCGGTAACGACCCTGTAGGCACATATCGGGTTTTATATTGTATATTTTTGATTTTAGGTCTCGACACGTACTCTCGACAAATGAAATAGCCGATGCCCTGGAGGTGTTTGATGACGATGAAGATATTCAGGGCATCGATGTTTACATAGATCCGCCTTGGGATGGTACCATGTCGGATGGTGATTCAGGTGAAGAAGATTGTGGTAGTATAAATCGATTGAACCGTCATCAATTACTTGCGCCGGCTGAGATGGTGTTACGACAACGTGAAGAACATTTTGAAGAGAACAGAACTATCGATGATGTAATGGTCAGTCCTAGTCCTAGTTCTGAACACCTAGAATCCATTTCCACGTCATCGAGACCCAGCCCACACAGGTCACGACGTTCTCGTCCGGTTGAGACCCCGCCGATTATCACTGATTCATCACGTTCTTTTTCGAATGTGCGCACCACCAGGACACCTAGGAGAGATGGCCTTTCTTCAGAACGTCGTAGACAGCCCAACGTCAGGCCACGCAAATGGATAAAGCGAGATCTTCGCACCCAACAAAGTGAGTGGTCACCTCCACTGCCACGAGCAGTTCTTACACTCACCAAGGAATCTGAACCGATAGAATTCTTTGAATTATTTTTTAGTGAAGACGTTATAAGGTATATGGTCAGACACACCGTAATGTACGCTGTTGAAAAGCACAACTATAATTTCTGTCTATCGGGGGATGAGTTGAACTGTTTTATAGGTATAATACTCCTTAGCGGTTATGCGCCTTTACCAAGACGGCGTATGTATTGGGAATCCAACGAGGATACCCACAATGTTTTAATTGCGAAGTCGATGAGGCGAAATCGGTTTGAAGAGATATTTAGGTACTTCCATGTTGCTGACAACAGCAACCTACGTTTAGGAGACAAAATGGCAAAAATTCGGCCTCTGTTCAACATCATGAACAAAAAGTTTCTAATGTATGCTCCCATCGAAAAAAACTTGAGTATCGATGAATCAATGATACCATACTATGGGCGTCATGGCTGTAAGCAGCACATTCATGGCAAACCGATCCGTTTCGGCTTCAAAGCATGGGTGGCAGCGACTCGTTTAGGATACTGCTTACAAGCTGAGTTATATGAGGGAAGGTCTGAAGCGCGAGATACAGGCCTAGGGGAACATGTTGTTACCAAATTGACGAATACAGTCAAGACTGAATACCCCGAACCACTTTTTTCTGTTTATTGTGACAACTTTTTTACATCTCCTAGTTTACTAAGTTCTTTGCAAGAAAACAATGTAAAAATAACTGGAACTGCTCGTCAAAATAGAGTAGACAAGTGTCCACTAATGGATGCCAAGTCTTGCAAAAAGCAGCCCAGAGGATTTTATGATTACAGATTGGACACAAATGATAAAATATGTGCTGTACGATGGAATGATAACAACGTCGTAACAATGTTGTCAAACGAATTTGGAGTCCACCCTGTTCAAAAGGCACGTCGATATTCAGTTGCTGCTAAACAGAAACTCGATATTGATCAGCCAAATGTTGTACACCAGTACAACCGATTTATGGGTGGAGTAGATAGACTTGATGCTAATGTGGGCGTTTACCGGATTGCCATTAGAGGAAAAAAATGGTATATGCCCATATTGATGTGTTTGATTGACGTCGTTGTGAACAATGCTACTTTACTCGCTAGATCATACGGGGCTAACGTAGACACTTTGGAATTTCGTCGATCTATTGCAAGAACTTTACTCCTGAAATATGGGAATATAAGATCTCAACCTGGGCCACGTCAGCTAGTGAGAACAAATGTACCCGTTTCTGTTAGAAAATATTCAGCTCAGCATATTATTCTCACCGGTCAGGTCAGAAAACGATGTGCATTATGTAAAAATAAAACGATCAAAATGTGTCGTAAATGTAACGTCAATTTGCATGACAAATGTTTTGCAGAATTTCATTCGTAATGTACTATTTTCATTATTATGACTTGTTTTTATAATTTTTAAAATTATCTGATGATACTTAATGGTTCCTATTAAAGACTGACTAACATAACGTATTTTTATTTTGCTGGTTCTCATTCCATTCTATTGTACGACTTTATCTGCCCATGGGGTCGTTTACGACCCGCTGAAAAAAATGTACTTCTCGTACTGAAAATGAAATTCTACTATTACAGGCCTTTTATGTGATCATTCATACTTAACATGTGTAAAAATTAAAAAAATCGGTGATAAAAAAAGTTCTGGGCATATATGGGTTAACGCCAAAACTACTGAACCGATTGAAATTAACTTTGGGACGCAGATATTCTAGAGCCTGGAATAGGTAACTTTTTAATGCGAAAAGAGGGTTGAAAGGAGCGATGAAAATTTATATGGAAGAATCGTCATTAATAGTCATCAAAGTTAGAAGCTTGCAACTTATTTTTTAAGCTGTTGATTCGATATAAATGAATATGACATTCAAAGTTTGTAATTATGTATTTTATGTCTAATTAATTAATTTTATTTGTTTTTATTTTTATTTGACCTGTGTAATTGTGTATTTTATGTCTAATTAATTAATTTTATTTGTTTTTATTTTTATTTGACCTGTGTAATTGTATTTTTTTATTGAATTTATTAATGACTTTTATATCTTTACGTTTAGAATTGTGACATTTTATATTCATGTATTAAATTCACGTGACATATTTGTTAAATCCAGTTGCATGCCCTAACCGGCTGGACATAGCGATACAAACAGTTCACTAACACCTCGAAATATGTATTATATTAATGTACCTATGTTCGCAATAAATAAATTGAATTGAATTGAATTGAAAAAAGTTTTACTCTCACAGGTGTAAAATAACAATAGGGAATAGGGGTTCAGAGTTTGTATGTTGCGACAAAATTAGTACTAGTATAGCTTATATATCGGAATAACACCGAGGCTATAATTTATAATATTTAACGCGGGTAAAACTGCAGGGTTCAGCTAGTACATACAAAATTCAATTAAAACAGTGAATGTAACTAACTTCTTTTCGATAAAATGTAGTTTTATAAGAAAAGGAATTTCTAGACAACTGATAAACATACTCATATATTTTTTAATACACACTTACGGTGATAAATTACACCCAGAAACAGAACAGACAAAAATAATCGTACTGGATCGTGATGAATTGAGTCCACCACCTCTGGCTTAACGGCCAGGGTCGCTAACCAGTAGCAGCAGACCAACAAGCCAGTCTCTAAATCTTTGTGATGTAGTACTTAGTGCTCTTTAAGAACTGATTCAGACATTCAGAATATGTGATAGCCCCATCGACATTAGCGTTGTTATTATAGAACAACCACCCACACCCCACTAACTTATCTGCAGGTATAAAAATTTACGTCTTTATACGGTATTTATTACAAAGTTTTATTCTACTTATAATATAATATAATTACTTAACTTAACCTCTTAGTAATATTCATGCAAAATTTTAAGTAAATCCATGCAGTACTTTTTGAATTTAGCCCGGACATACATACAGACAAACATACACACAGACAAAAATTCTAAAAACTATATTTTTGGCTTCGATGTCGACTGTAGATCACGCCCCAAGTATCCTTTTTAAAAAAAATATTCAATGTACAGTTTTGACTTTCCTGCGATTTTATTATATCTAGTCTATATATATATATAGTATAGTATAGTCTATTTGATTACTTATTATTGTCTATTATATTCGGTTTTATAAAGAGTAACTCTAAGAAATCAATGTTAGTACTCACTGCCATCGTCGCTTGTCGTTCAGTTTAACAGATGCGGAGTTTCCCATTGTCTGTCGGTAACTAACTACAGTAGGTATATCAACTTATCAACACCGGTGTTTTGTTTTAGTAAACACGTCAAGTAACGCGTCCAACCTGCACAGATACAGCCACTACTTTAAACACTTTAAACTAGCGAGCAGACATTGTTGTGGCCATGACTTTCCCTCGCTTGCACTGCTAGTCAGGCCGCGTCATTTCCTTTAATTGTAGTTAGAAAAACTTAAGTAATCAATCACTAATCAGTCACTAAGTTGGGAATAAACCTAATTATTTTACGATTTGGCTATTGGATAACAGATGGCGTTGATAATTTAAGATAACTCTTCGTATGGGCAGTGGTTACCCTGGTGTAACCGTCCAGTAGGCCTTTGCCATGGCTTAACGACTGTTGTCTAATGACTACAACCGGGACCGACAGCTTAACGTGCCCTCTAAAGCACAGAGATACTCAGAAATTAAACCACTTTGGTAGTCACCCATCTATGGACGACAGGCAGCCAAGTTTCTTAATCTCGCCGATCGCTTACAGACCGGTGAAACAATCTAGCTATGAGCGAACCAAGATTAAAGGTCTAGGAACCATTTGGCCTTTATATCTAATATACATTGCTGTGTGACAAAGACTAGTTATCACCACCCCACGTTAACCCGTGGGAGGATTAGAAGTCGTCTACTAAACTAATCTAAGCTAATAAAAAAGCTAATCTAAGTATGGAATGGTGAAAAAAGATCCTACATTTCTTGGTTATTTGCCCCAGAAAAAAAAATAATCCATGATCCAGAGGATTTAAACGAATAAGTTGTAGGTACCTACCTTTTTTTTCATAGACCACGCCCGCATCAGGTAATCTTTTCCCTGTGTCGCGGCGTACTTTACAAACATATAATAGACGGACACAAATTACGTCCAGACACAGAACAACTATTTATGGGTCACACAAATAGTTGTCCGGCGCGGGACTCGAACCCGCGACACGAAGCGGCGAGGCGACTGTCTTAGCCGCTGAATCGAATCTTGAAATGTATGTATGTTCTATAAGAAAGAATGTAACCATACTTGGGTTTTGCGCTACCAGATTGTGTAGTGAGTTTTATATGATATAGGTTTTCACTAATTTACTGAAAAACAGAGGTGAGCGATGGCTCAAGCTGTGCCATAGACTCAGTAAGGCTAAGTTCTTCTTAACCAAATATCTAGTTACTATTTTAATATACAGTCGTCGCTACGTCACATCGATCGGTAGTTAGACTTTGAACTTGAGAGCGTCTTTATTGTGTAGATGATAAGATCGATTTTCGTAGTGTGAATGTTTCCACTAACGTGCGTAGTCTTGTAACAGAGATAAATTTTATGTGACTTTAGGACAGTAAGCCTAGAATGCTTTCACTTCTTCACTGGACAAAGTTAAAGAAATATTGAAATCAATATACTTTTAGAATCGTAAAAATCATATTCCTTGTAACTACAATAATAGACTGGCGGCATGCTTAGGAATGTGTAGTTTCAGATATTTGCGATATGCGTAGTTCAATTTTAAGTGAGCAAAAATTTGCTAAATCAACAATTTTAGATGGTTAATGGCATTTTCATATATGGCACACACCTTACATAAGCAACTCCCTAGAGCTCGGACCCTTACAGTAAAATCTTGAACTGTTGTAAGAAACATTTGCTAATCATTTTTTTTTTTTGCTAGATGCGCCCCTATTATTCATGATTTAGAACGCAACCAAAGTTTAAAATATTTCCATTGTATTTGATCAGCATTTCCAACGTTCAAGATTCCATGGTTTGCAGGTAATTACAGTTAAGGGTGGAGAAAACTCGAAATAGCATTAAATCCTGATCTAAAAATAAAATTGAGTGAGCCTTACAGTATTTGCATATGATGTGTAACATCTGACATGTTATCATTCCGTACAATAAAATTGAGAAGAAAGAAAAATATCTGTAGTCAATTTAGTGTAAGGTTGGTATGTACCGTGACGTACGGTTGGCCCGCAAATCATGTTTATGATTAAATTGGCTTCACAAATATAATATATTGTGTTATTAAATATTTGGTCGAATATATCATCACATACACTTTGTTGGCAAACAGTATGTCATCGTACCAACCCGCAAAATGGGTTGGCACCATCTGACAGCCATTTCTCCGCCAAGCGCGCGCTCATTGGTCAAATTATAAAGATTTCGTACCCCGAATTCCTGTAAGACATGCAACACACAAAATAAATCTAAAATTATCAATACTAGTAGTTAGCCGTAGGACACTACTTAATCGATAATCCAGTACAGATTAGAAACGAGATACCTACCCCTATTCGACCGGAAACATAGCAAGCTAACAGGTGGCATCCTGATCATCATATACGCAAAACAATGTATCATCAAAGTTATTTGAGTTATGTGACACTATTGCATATTATTTAGGAAAAATAACACTATCCAACATCAAGAAGAAGTCAGAGACCGTGCAAATGCCTGACACTGAACAGGGAAAGATCTACCCACTATTGTTACAAGTACCACAAACCAACCAATAAAAAATCTGGCGTAGAATTAGGTGGCCATCTTACAGTATCTTATAGTAGTAGGTACAGTACAGTAACTTAAATTTGGAAGAGACTATTTTGTTACTTCTATTTCGTGAAAACAGGATTTGAACAAAACTTTGTATAAAATTGAATTGTTGAATTGTTAAAATGGAAATTTTCCAGTGCCACTGGGGCACTGGAAAATTTCCATTGGTAACTTTTAATCCAGCGATGACAGTTGAGTTTTGGCGCCAACGCGGAAAAAGACGCATTTTTATGTGTAAATATGGTGGATTTTTAGACATAACATCTTCGACAGCGTACACAAGTGGAGGAAAGTGCGATATTGCCGTGAATTGTGATTTTCCGTGTTGTAACCAAAACTCCATATAAGCCTCTAGTAAAGTCTGCACTGGTTTACTGGGGTACGACAAGGACTGCGTATGACTTTACTGTGACGGACTTTACTTGACATGACGAAAATAAATGAAATAAAAATATATTTTACGGAAGGCTCATAAGGCCGAAGAAGCCAGAGCCGTAAAACTGAATAACAAAAAAAACAACGATGACAGTTGACTGTTGAAGTTAGTAATTTTAGGTTATGTGTTGTGATACGTAAACAAAACAGGATTTTATTAATTTTATTCAATTAGTTGCATTATTTATTGAACACACAATGAAGAAAGAAGGTACGATTTGTAATCTAAAAATTATTGAATTACACAAAGCTTTACCGATAATTTATATCATGATGTTTTTCTATATTCACAGAAGTGCAAGAAATCTTCCTAAAAATCATGAGAGAAGAAGAAGATATATCAGTAGGTGTAGCTGCTATTAGGACACTATTAACTGTTATTGAAAATTACAAAGGTAAGTCACATTTATTTATGAATAACCTTTTCTTTTAAATAACCTTATTGCATCATACAATAGGGACTTGGTGAACGCAGATAAGGTTAAACAGCTTGTGGTTAAGATTCATTTTACAAAATGCAGCAGAACTAAAGACAAATTTGGATTTTACTGTTTCATACTTATTGGATTAAATTTTTTTTATTGTTTTACACATATGTATTTAATACACCTCTTAAAATTCATCTTCTAGTGAAGATTACAATGGAGTCTGTAAGATTATACTGGATAGTAATAATAGTTTTAACAAAGTTAAAAAGTTTCTATTTAATAGTGTAGAATCTGAAATATTTGTAAATAGTATCGAAGTATACAATTGATATATAAACATTGGAAAAGGGAGCTTCATCTGCCAACAAGCTTCTATGCAGTTTGCCAGAATATCTATGTAAAGAAGTACATATGTTAATTATTGTGACTAATATTTTTTCATAATAAAAAATTATATATGAATCCTAATATAAGTTTCCTTATATACTTATTCATGAATTTGATCATGAATGTATATTATAAATGTAAAATATGGTTACAGAGTTAAAATAAGAGAGAAAATAATAAGTAAATTTTATCTATATTTACTATCCCTGATTTCTGTAAAAATACTGTCCATAATAGCAACTCTCTGGACCACTATCCAGAGACAATCTGGACAGTATTTTTATAGCATGTGGATTGCTATAAAAAAATTAAGACTTAGAATGGCACACACACACAATGGCTCAATTGGGAGGCTAAGTGTGGAAACCTATTCCCCAACTAACTAACCAGACTAAATAAAATTATAAATTAAAAAAAATCCGCACCAATACTCTATGACGATATTTAATACAATAATGACAAATTGTTTTTATATTTTTGCTGAAATGGTAAATATATAGTATAATGTCACTACAGAACTATCATACTTACTTGTATGTTATGTGTGTAAGGTGGATGTGCCATATTTAGGAAATGTGTCAATATTTATCTCTTCAGTGGCCACAGTTAGAGAGCTGGATCTGAACCTGCAGTTGGCTGTGGACGCTATGAAGCACTGCGACCAGCCCGTCACTGCAATATCTTCTGGGTGTGAGCTGTTTATGAGATTTATTACCTTTACTAAATTGGATGTTAAGGTAAATATTGTGTTACAACATTATTTAATATTACTTACTTACTTATCATATGGGCAGGGTTACCCTAGTATCAGAATTGTTCAAACCACCCAGGCCTACTGCGTGGTTTGACAGCTCTAACATGGCTTAACAACTGTTGCCTAATGGCTACAACTGGGAACGACATCATCATCATATCAGCCGAAAGATGCCCACTGCTGGATAAAGGCCTCCCCAAAGATCTCCATAGTTGCCAGTCTTGCATCCACCAACCCTCACAAGATCATCGGTCCATCTTGTAGGGGGCTTGCCTATGCTAAGTCTTCCGGTTCATGGTCACCACTCGAGAACCTTTCTGCCAACAGCTTAACTTAACATAATTTAATCAACATTACATACATTTACATAACATGTTACATTATGTTAACCAATTTCAGCCATTGCTATAGCATTGATAATAACTGAAATAATTAGCTAGACTTTTAATTAGAATTAATTAATTAATGTAAATTTGTTTCTCCTCGAAGTGATTATTGTAATCTTTGAGAAATAAAGAAGTTCTAACCGTAATATAACTAAATCTTAGTAAATGATTTGATACATACCACTGATCTAAATATCTTCATCTACATAGAAATAATTTATGTATAATCAACAAATATTACTACAAACATTTTCAAACTATTTACAAGGAGTTTTTTAAAATCTATGTAAATAAAAACCTTTTTTTTATTTTATTGAATAATGAATAACATTGCTTTATTAATTAAGCTTCCATAAATACAACAAAACAAAGTTTTGAGTTGTTTTAATTTGTCCTTAGCTCCTTTTTAGAATACTCCTGCTAATTGGTGTAGTATGAAGTAATGTTTTTATTTCCAGTCCTTTGAAGAATGTGAACAAATAATGATGCAAAGAGGCCACATATTCTTAGACACCCTGCTGGAAGCAAGAGGAAAAGTTGCCAAACAAGCAATGCCTTTTATTACTGATGGATGTGTAAGTCTAGACTAATTTATTAATTACTCGCCTTTTCCCATGTTGAACTTTATAAAGTATATCCTATGAGTTATTTAGATATATAAGCTATATTACTACAAAATTTCATCAAAATCTGTTTGGTAGTTGTGACACAGACACCCATAGGCACAAAATCTGTTTGGTAGTTGTGACACAGACACCCATAGGCACAAAATCTGTTTGGTAGTTGTGACACAGACACCCATAGGCACAAAATCTGTTTGGTAGTTGTGACACAGACACCCATAGGCACAAAATCTGTTTGGTAGTTGTGACACAAACACCCATAGGCACAAAATTTTGCATTTATAATATTAGTAAGATATTTTTTATATGCAACAATGATCTCAGTTTATTTTTGTTATTGACAAAATCGGGGTATTTTTGTCAGTATGTTATGTTACTTTGGCTGTTATCTATTTTACTCCAATACCTAACACCAGGCCAAGCCAATGAATTTCTTCAAAAATAGGTCTACTGCACTTCTTTCAGTAGATTAGTTTTACAATCCGAATCCCATTAACGTCAGAAATAGAGTTATCTTACAAGTCTGATTCCACTAATAGTATAATTACAAGCCAATTTATTTATCATTTTGGTATAATAACTTCGATAAATTAACTATTTATCTAAACCAATAACACCTAAATACAAATCGTAGATTTAAATATCTACTTTTACATAGAATAACAAACATTTATTCCTATACCCATATTCTGACTAGTTACAAGAGCTAATCCCAAGTTTATATAAAACCATTTTTAACCGACTTCAAAAGGAGGAGGTTTTCTATTTATATATTTTTTTTTATTGCAGAAAATATTAACACACTCGAGATCGCGGGTAGTTCTACAAGCAATGTTAGAAGCAGCCAAGGATAATAAAAGATTTGAAGTTTATGTCACAATGTCTTGTCCTGACAATAGTGGGTAAGTAGCGCATCTATGCTTGTTATGAGGCTGACTGTCACTGTCAATCAAATGGCTGGCGTTTTAACTTAGTACTGATTGATGCGGGCAGTGCAAGGCCGGCAGTTGTATAGATCTTTGGGGGACGCATTAGTCCAACATGGAGGTCTTCAGCTGATATGATGATATTTTGCAATTCCAACGGTTATCAATCATTATTACTTATATTTAATAAGTATACTTAGGTTCAACTTTTTCATGAATCCCTAAAGAAATAAAAAGCGGTTATATTTTTAACAAAGGTATAATAATAATAATAATATTCTGGGACATTATTCACAAACAGCCATCTGATCCCAAACTAAGCAGAGCATGTACTATGGAAACCAGGTAACATATATATTGCACATACTACTTTCCTTTTTTAAATACATACTTATATAGATAATTACATCCAGACTCAGGACAAACAGATTTATGTTCATGCACACAAATATCTACCCTGGATGGGAATCGAACCCACAACCTGTGGCGTGGAAAGCAAGCATTTACCAACCATGCCAACCGACCCGTCACGTTCCCTGTCACTCTCACTCCTAGTAACTTATAAACTGCTGCAGATACAAGCAGTAGATTGGTAAGACTGTAAAGTTTTATGCTCATTTCAGTGAGCAGATGCTCAAACAGCTGGTAGCTGGCGGCATCAATGCGACGCTCATCTTGGACTCGGCAGTAGGATATATCATGGAACAGGTGGACATTGTCATGATAGGCGCTGAAGGTGTTACTGAGAGTGGAGGCATCATCAATAAGGTGAGTTCCCTTACTGAATACTCATACTAAGTTACGAGGGTGCGTTTTTAAGTTCGCGGAATGGGGAGGAGGGGATAATAATAGGTCATTATCGGGATGGCCACGACTTCAGCCACTCAATATTAGTATAAATACCAAGTTTTATCTTAATTGGATCATTAGTCTCTGAACTATCGTCAAGCAAACAACTCAATCGGGAAGAAAGTGTGAATTATGGAAAAATTCGAGTACCGTGCCGTAATAAAGTTCCTTAACAAGCAAGGAAAGTCAGTTCAAAATATACTGGAAGGGATGGAATCCGTTTACGGGGACTCTTGCCCGGGTAAAACCATAGTTTACAAGTGGCACAGTCTCTTTAAACAAGGCAGGACCTTACTTGAAGACGACCCTCGGCCCGGACGGTCGCCCGAGGTGACTACTCCGGAAATCATTAAAAAAGTCGAAAAAATTATATTGGAAGATGTCAGACTAAAGAAGAAACAGCTTGCAGAAATGGTTGGAGTATCGGATACGACAATTTTCAAAATTCTACATGATCATCTTGGCATGACAAAGGTCAGTGCAAGATGGGTGCCAAGAATGCTCACGCCGCCTCAAAAACAACGCCGCGTGGAGTGTTCTCGCACGTTTTTGGACCTCTGTAACGAAGATAAGAATGGACTTTTAAGTCGAATTGTTACTGGAGATGAAACTTGGGTTCATCATTATGAACCTGAGTCGAAACAGGACTCTATGCAGTGGCACAAAAAAGGCACACCACCACCCAAGAAGTTTAAAGTGTCACAATCGGCTGGAAAAATCATGGCAACAGTGTTTTGGGATTCGGAAGGGATCCTGTTGATCGATTATAAAGATAAAGGCGTTTCTATAACCGGACAATACTATGCTTCCATCCTCGAGAGGTTAAAAGAAAGCATTAAAGAAAAAAGGAGGGGAAAATTAACCAAAGGTGTCCTTCTTCTTCACGACAACGCGCCAGTTCACAAGAGCCGTGTTGCTTTGGCTGCCCTGCATAACGTGGGCTTCGATATTTTAGATCATCCACCCTACAGCCCAGACCTGGCTCCCAGTGATTACTACCTCTTTCCAAAACTCAAAAAAGAACTTCGTGGTAAGAAATTTTCTACTGATGAAGAAGTGAAGGACGCGGTTTCAGCCTATTTTTCGGACAAAGACAAAACATTTTTTTATGAAGGTATACATAAGCTAATTGAAAGATCTGAAAAATGTATAAGGGTAGCAGGTGAATATATTGAAAAAGAAAAATAATTTTGTATTTTTATTTACACTTCTTACCCTCCATTCCGCGAACTTAAAAACGCCCCCTCGTAAGTTTTGAAGTGCTCATGTTAGAAGTAGGGCACAGCGTTTATTCGCTCGCAGGGGAGCCCGACTGGGGAAGTATCTCCACCTTACAGAAGACATTCCTTAATAATAACATTACTTATTAATTTTAATGTTGTGTTGCTGCGTGTGAGCAATACCTGTTTGCTGACTCTTAAAGGCCGAGAACGCACCCGCAACTCCTCTGGTGTTGCAAGTGTCCTTCGGCGGTGATGATCACTTACCATCAGGTATCTCACTTGCTCATTTGTCGCCCTCTGATATAAAAAAACCACATACTGTAGGCATAGGCATAACTTTCTCTATGCTCGCCTGGGAATGGAATGAGCTCTCCGCCACGGATCTCCCAATAGACTACAGTATAGGGGCCTTCATAAGAATTGATAAGATTTTTATAGGCTCAGCAATGTGCTAGCCAGACTTCAGGTGTTGCAGGCGCCTATATGCTACGGTGTCCGCTTGTCATCAGGGCGGCTACCACCTAAGTCGCAGATCATCGGCGTTCAAATAGATGAAGGTTAAAAATGACTAAATTATTTAGAAAACTGACAGATAATAGAAAATCTATTATTTATCTTCTATGATGATGAATAAAAACTCTATTCATTTCCAGATCGGCACCTACTCCTTAGGTATGGCAGCTCTAGAACTCAAGAAACCAGTCTACGTGCTGACAGAAAGCTTCAAATTCGCCAGGATATACCCTCTGAACCAGCGGGACCTACCCAATGAGTTCAAGTATTTATCCAGTGTACTTAAATCGGGCAAAGACCTCACGAAACAACATCCACTAGTAGACTACACTCCTCCAGCATATATTACTCTACTGTTTACTGATATAGGAATATTAACTCCTTCCGCGGTTAGTGACGAACTTATGAAATTGTATTTATAAATAATTTAAATAAATATTTTTTATATCAATATTTAGTTTTTATGTAAACCTTGTTACGCACGCTTGATGTGGGAGTAAGCTGGAGAATACGTGACTTTACGAAAAATGTGATCGGACGAGGCGGACGGAAGTTGAGAGGGTGATATATAATAATAATAATATCTAGGGACAATGTCACACAGATCATCCTAGCCCCAAACTAAGCAAAGCTTGTACTATGGGTACCAGGCGACGATATACATACTTAGGTATATAGATAGATAAATACTTAAATACGTAGAAAACATCCATGACTCAGAAACAAATATTCGTGCTCATCACACAAATATTTGCACTTACCGGGATTCGAAGCTCGTAGGCAGGAGCACTACTAACTAGGCTACGGTGACCGATATAAGATCGAAAGAGAGATAGTTACTTTCGTATATCAAAGTTTCACTTCAGGCGTAAGGTCTAAAGCAGTGTTTTTGTCGGTTGAATTTTTGTCACGTACAACTTTCAACAAAAATTCGTTGTACAGACGTCAGCACATCAAACTTCCCCTATCTGTCAAATTTCCCTAATTTTAAGTTTGTTTTATATTTCCTTACAACTAGGTGTTCATTTCTTGGCCTTAGCTTCCCGCGTGGCTTTCCTCTCGGCAGCGCGCGCGACCTGCTTAGCGGTTTTCAGGTTGCCTTTCTTGCAGAACCTCTGGTTCCTCAGGAACTTGGGGTCCATACCAAGGGTGGATTCGTACCTCACATTCAATTGAAAGTGATAAAGTTGAAAATCGATAAAAGAAATTTGGAGATTGGGGTAGCTGGATGTGCTGGCGTTTGTTCAATATATTTTGATTAGAATTGTACCTAAGTTTTAATAATACCTAATAGATTATTTATTCAAGTACTCGTCCAAACATAAATACCGACTATTTCATTGCATAAAGATTACACAAAATAATAATTGACGGTATATAATTCTCTTCAAACTATACTTATATCTTAATTAAGTTTCATACTCTGGAGGACTTTTATAAACCTGTAAATCGGGCTTGGAAGTGGAAATGAGCTCATACCTGATGGTTGTCACGGTGTGTGAACGGCTAAAGAAGTAAATCTACATTGAAGAACGTCATCACCATCATCTCGTGTCTTGTTAAGGCATGTTTAGCTGTCTGTGTTCAGTTCGCTGACGGCATAGAATATCGTCAGCCCATCTCATCCCGCGGGGGGCCTAGAAATCGTCCCGAGGTAATATACAGGGTGGCCGAGGAGATGACGTTCAAACCCAAAATTTAAATACTTTATGATGAGGAGTAGGTATCCGAATCACCCAGGCCTGGATCTAGGGGGGGGGCAAGCCGGGGCCCGTGCCCCGGGCGGCAAATTCAGCCTTGACAGATGAATGGACAATTCATCATTTACTTAACTTTGACCACAGAAGTATGTACAAAATACGCACCCGCTTAGGGTATCCAGATGAGATTTCCATTCGAAAATCCTAAGAAATTTCTCTCAAACGTACTTAACAAATTAAAAAGGTCGTAATTTTATCGTTCTTATACACTGCGCTCACGCGTTGCACATAGCAATCGAAGCAGTTGGGGCAGCGGCACCAACAAGCACACGGCATTGCATACGCTGGCAGAGTGCGCCGCCTGGGAGGAGGCGCGGACATACGTATGTTCCCTCTTGGACGTTGCGGGGGCAGTTTAACACCGCACTCCCTCCGCTGATCTGAGGAGGTCCGTGGGGACGGGCGGCACCAGCCGGGGTTGCGGAAGTATCGTAAGGTCCCGTGACTCCCGGCGCAGGTGTGAGATAGACCACCGGGGTGGTTTTTGGTCAGTAGGAGTCTGACAGACCCCCCCCCCCCCCCCAAGGAGGAGGATATCAATGTCTACCCCGGGAAAAAAAGAAACGGCACCAAGCACTGCGCAACTTCGACTTTGACCAGATTGCTTTATCAATTCATTATCTGAATGGAAAAGAGTACCTACCTACACATCGTTGATGTGAAATTATTCGATGAAATTGCAGATCTAGCTCTTTTCAAGACAATGGCTTACTCACGATTACCAGAGTCAATGCATATTTCTCAATAAATATTTGCAATTACAGCCCAGAATGCAAACGTAGAAAGACTTTTTTCTATTATGGGGCTCAATGAAAAGAAACCTACTGCCGCCGGCTTAAGCTCGAGTTATACATGTAGGGCATTTTATAAATCAATAATTAAAGATAAAACATACTTAAATTATAATAAAACTGATTAAGTACGTACATGTGGATAAATAAGTTTTGCTTTTGATTATACGTACACGTGGATAAATAAGTATTGATTTTATTGTGAAATTATTACCAAAGCATGGTACAAATATTATAATATTATTTCTGGATTGTAGAAATATTGTAAAAATGTCGATTGAAGAATAACAAAAGTACGGAGCAGATCTAAAGTTAATTTAAGCGCCGTTGAATTCAGCCTGGAACTCTACGTTTTTAAAGAGTAAGCTCCGCTTTTATTTGGTAATATAGCAAAGGCTAACGGTTTCTATTTCTTTCAATAGATCTATGCGCATGATTCCCAGGATGCTTTTCCAAATATTTTATTGCCCTGCTAATTTACGCGACACTTCCTTTTACATCTGCAAGCTGTGAGCGAAGTTTTAGCAATATAAACTGACTAGAAATTATTTGCGATCTTCTAGGAACGCTATCGAGTCTTGCAATCTTAGCGATAGAAAATCTAATTACACACGAGTTAAAACTATTATTACGAGTTAAAAATTTCAATTCACAAATGCATTAATACATTTGATTTTTAATATAGGGTAAGTCCGGGGGAGATGGCCCTACTAACTTTGATGAAGTATTGTCGGAAAATTAAGGTGATTTTAACAACTATTTTGATTGTAAACAAAACTTTGGTTATATTTCTTAATATAATCTTATCATAATCAACAAAAATAAACTTATTACGAATTTTAAAAAAATCACGATTGGCCATCTCTCCCCGAGTATCCGGGAGTGATGGCCATAGGGCTCCGGGGGAGATGGCCCTTTGTTTTTTGCCCTTTCCCTTGCCTTTACAGTCTTTCAGCTCCTTATTTTTCTTTTTGCCGCAGTTCGAACACATGTCTTCGTACTCAGTGCAATTTTCATGAACCCACAGCATACATATTTTACATTGCACCCAGTCTTCTATGAGTTGTGTCTTGTAATCATTTTCACCGCAGCCTCTGCAGTTATCTTCTTCCTTGTCTTCATTTCCACTTTCTGAAGAATCGCAGAAAACCATTGGAATTTCTTCGCAACTACTGTCTGAGATCCTGCGAATGGCTTTACGTTTCGTAACAGTCTTTTCTTTGGAATTTTCAGTCTTTTTTTCTTGTTGTTTTATTATTGGTCTTTTTGGTTTATTTTCCTTGTCTGCCTTTTCGTTTTCTTTTATTTTTCGTTTTTTGATATGATCTTCAGACGTTAAGAGAATGCTAACTTGTTTTGCACGTTTTCGAACTTACTTAGTACCGGAAGTACTTGGCTCTGGATCTAAAATTTCCGAAACTGTTGTTGATTGAGTGGTTCCGGTCTCTATTTGTTGATTCTGGTGCCTTTCAACAGATACCTCTATGTTGTCACTAAACGCGTACTCTGGTACGGCTCCTGGGTTCAGTGGGAAAACTCCTGTGGCTCTAAACCCTGATGTGGCATTAGCACTGGTAGCAGATTTACCCCAACCTTGATTTAACAAGGCACCAAATTGATATCTTGTCATTCGGCGTCCCGGATTTTGCTTCATCCATAGCCTGCAAGATTCGTAGAAGTAAGTCTTGAGAGACTTAAAAACAGCAACATCTAGGGGCTGCAGGTAATGAGATGTGTGGCTTGGCATCGACAGCAAGATGATATTATTTTCATTCGCAAACTCCAGCATCTTTACCGAATTGCAGTGTGTAGAGTGACCGTCGAGCAAAAGAAGCACTGTGCCAGCTGGTTTTCGAGGCAAAAAATGAAATTCCATCCATTCCAGAAATATTTCCGAGGTTATGTAGGCCGATTTCTGTGACATAAAAACCCGCGAGCCTGGAGGTAATCCATCTTCAAACTCCGGCTTTTTTCTTTGACCTTTCATAATACAAGCTGGTGGCAAAAAATTTCCCTCAGCATTGTAACAAGCAATGACTGTTATCGTTTCTCCCTTCTCTGTCGACGTCGACATATCTACAGCTTTAGATCCTTTTTCAGCTAAAACATGTCCTGGACGGTTGTTCAGTTGCAATCCAGTCTCATCCATATTAAACAGGTTCCCAGGTTTGTCGAGCAAATCATTTTCACAGAGGGTTTTTTCGAGCATCTCAAAATAAACCTTTACCTCTGTTCTGTTCATACCCTGACTTCTAGCGTAAGATACCCCTTCTGACTTTCTCAAAGAAATATCAGGGTTTCTTTTCAAAAACAGTTGCAGCCAATCATAGCCAGCCTTTTCAGAATTTTGATTGAATCTGTGTTTTATATGTAATTGCTCCGCAAAACTGAATGCTATTTTTCTCGTATCATCAATAGTTAAAGGAAACCCTTTAGACTGCATTTCTTTTTATATATTTACAGAGTCTCTTTTCATTGTCAGCACCAAACGTAGAAGCAGGACCCATAGGCCCCTTTATGTCATAATTCAGCTTGACTCTTCTTTCTAACGTTTTTCTGGGTATGCCATATATTAAAGACGCTCTGTATACTGACATTGTTTGCTTTTTCACTTCATCCATGGCATTTTTCAGGTCGTCTTCATCCCAGTTACCTCGAGAACCCAACGCCTTCCGCACGTAGTAATTAGGCATCTGTAGAAAACATATTAGTTATAAGATATTCTTGAAATAACATTTACGATTTTATGGCCATCTCTCTCGAAAAAAATACGGCTATCTATCCCGATTGTACGGGTGAGATTGCCATATCAATTTAAAAAAGATTGCGTCATCTACCGTTGCACGTTTTTAGGTTAGAATACGAGAAAAGTTAATTATTTCACAATAAAATAACAAAAGAAGGAAAATTGTCTAAAACCTTTTTGGGACCACATTATATGTCAACCCCTTAACTTACTTCAGACATTGTATTAAGAAAAAAAGAAGATTTTACTTAGGTACTTTTTGATTTTTTTTCACAAACAAATTACGCACAGTCTTGTTGCTAGCCGCGAGGCAAACTGAACTACATTGAAATGAACGCCATCTGTTAGTAAACAGTCGTATTTTTATCGATTGGTCATCACTCCCGTACGGCTATCTCCCCCGGACTTACCCTACATACTAGCAGCGCCCTGTTGTTATACCCGCGTTAAACTTTATACAATACAATTCTTTATTGCAATCATGTGTACAATGTATGTGTATAAATTATAGCCCACTAGCAGTTCCCGCGGACTTCGCTCCGCGTTATGAATATTTTTGTCCCTGCCCGTTTGTCCCGCTTAATACTTCGGGTTAAAAGTTCGATATAAATAAAAATAATGATGATTAATAATAGCCTATGACACTCCACAATAACGTAACTTTCTATTGGTGAAATTATTTTGAAAATCGGTTCAGTACCTAGTTCCAGAGATTACCCCTTACATGGATGTATGGATGTTTGTTTCTCTTTCACGCAAAAACTACCAAATAGATTTTGACGGAACTTTGTAGTAATATAGCTTATGTATTTGAGGTTGTAATTTGTAAATTTAACGCGGGGCACAGCTATTAAAGATATAAAATGCGAAAAAATTGTGAGTATGGATGTTTGTTATACTTTCACTCAAAAACTACTGAACGGATTTTGATCAAACTTTGTAGTAATATAGCTTATATATCCGAATAACACATAGCCTATAATATACAAAGTTTAACGCGGGTAAAACCTTGTAATTTATAAATATATATCCTACACGTCCAAACCTATATATCAGTAAATAAATAGGCTTAAGACAAAAATAACAGCGTTGGATGACACAATGCATGTTTCCGGAAGGACTATGTCCAAATGTAGTGGATATCTGATATCTGAAATAGCATCTTTATGCTAAATGTGATGAGAAATATAAGTGGGCAGGAGCGGCATTTTTCAGTTTTTGCCCCGCCTAAAAAATAAAGAATATCCGTGGCTGGAATCACCCCCATGTGTGTTCTACGATATTGCGTAGTTTTCGAGATAGAATTTTGATCGATCGTAAGCTCAAACCCTAATTTTGAACTTAAAGGCAGTTCTGTAATGATTAGATAAACCATACTTTTTAGGGTGTCAGGTTAAACTATGCTAATTAGTTATCACAAAATCGAAACGAGAAATATTCAACAGAACGAGAAAAAAATCGTAAACTGACGTTAGGCGAAATTTACGAAGGTAATTAAACAATTCTATCTCGAAAACTACGCAAAATCGTAGAACATACATGGGGGTGATTCGGATACTCCTCATTATAAAGTTTGCGTTTGAACGTCAACTCGTCGGCCACCCTATATACCAGAGAATCGACAGCAGCGTCTCGTGTACTATGGCCATTATGCTGCGATCGCCAACCCGTCGGCCCAGCATGACGATTATGGCATATCCCTCTAAATGATCTTTTTGGGAGGCCTTCGTCCAACAGTGGACGTCATTCGACTGACATGATGATGTTCTGTTTAAGAAAATCGCAAATAGAGTCTGTAAATGTCGTTTTAATTAAATGACGTGAAAGAATTGCCATCGTCATTAATGATAAGCAAAAGGATAAACAAAATAATCACACAAAAATACTTTCGAAAATGTCTGGCACTTTAATACGTACGAAATATATTTACATTGTTATATAATGTAGGTATAATTAAAATACTAGACTAAGCCTATACATTTATGTCTCACTTTGTGTTAAAAACTCAGTAACTGTATATATTTCATGCATTACACTAAACAAGAATTAAACATAAATATAATATCTAAATATTACATTATTCGTGGAAGCATAAAACGTATCACAAACATGCCAGTTTATTGCCAAATTATTAAAATTAATAATAATATAACTTTAATACAAAATATTTTAGGCACATGTATGGAAGCACAGTAATTTATTACAGATTCTTAAATTTTCATCTAATTATCTAAACAAGTTTATTACAATATTATTTTTTAATAATTATGAATGTTTAATTATTTGAATAGTGTGATTAAAACTACTCTTACTAGAAATATTACTACGCAAATGGCCATATTACTTAAACCAAACTTAGCCCGCCATAACGTGGTATCTTAGAAATGTCAGCTGAAAGTTTCAATGTATATTTTCCTTTAACAATACGGATAAATATTAAGCTCAATTGCTATTTATTGAATTGTCCATAAGTAATTTTTACGGTGCTATAGGTATATCTATACAAAAATTATTCATCATTTTTTTTCAGTAAGCATAATTATACAATGTGGCCTGTCCTTATCTAAACAAATAAAACATCTGTCAATTTGACATTACAAACATGTAATGTCAACAGAACAGCATTTTACTAAACGCATTTGAAATAAAATACAATACGGTACTTAGTATAAAATAGAATACACATCTTGAAGGTTATGCTCACTATTGTTCAAAAGATATTTCTGTTGTTATTTATGTGTGACAACACATAACCTCTAGTTTTTTGTACAGTAAATACTGTACGAGAAATCTATAGATTCACTGTTAAAAATTATACATTTTCAATCTACATTTACAATGATACATCTACAAGTAACAAATTCGGGCTAAGTATAGTTTAGGAATGCGCTTGTATAAAAAAGAACTAAAATACTTAGTCAGAATACTAAATTAATTGATTTCACTATATTGGAACAATATAAATGTATGCCAAATGTATAAAAAATAAAAAGTCTGGATATATTTTCACAACTTTACAATCTCTATGAATATTCTTAAGTATATCGTTATACACTTTAGTACTAAAGTTATAATATATAATTACATAGTAAATAAAATAGCTATACCTACTTAATATTGTACTTGACAAAAATACGTAGATATTTAGTCTGGACTGACAGTATATTAATAATAATATAATATCCTGGGACATTATTCACTCATGGCTATCTGTTGTCCAAACTAAGCAGAGCTTGTACTATGGAAACCAGATAACTGATATACTAAATATGCTAGTACTTTCCTTTTGTAAATACATACATACATAATAAACAAACAGGCACTATAGATGCACACTAATATCTGTCCTGGGAATCGAACCCACGACCAGCTGCACAACCACGCCAAATTATGAAAATTATATTTAGTACAATTTTCATAATATAAGTTTATTTAGATACACGTGTTGGTAGCGCTGAAGTTATTAGTACCCACTAGTGACCCTATCGTGAAGGATTTATTTCATTTAAACATTGATTAGTTGCAAATATAGCTTAGTCCTCGTTTACTCCATTTAAGAAACAAATTTAAGTAAAGAAGACTTTACGAGAATATTATAACGAACATTTATTACATATACACCTCGAACAATTTTGAATATAACACATACGTCAAATAAAACCACAAATAATTTAAAAGTTGTGTTTATCTTTATGGGATTTATGAAAGATTTTTTTTAATAGAATGTTTTGATGACTGAAATCACTTTGAATAAAAAAATCCTTTTCTATGCTCTATGGTTTCATTTATTTTCTTTTAATCTACCATTTCCAGTACTTTTTTCACTCCATAGCTCGCCAACACTACATTTTAAATGCGTTTAATCTCTCCCTGCCCCATTTTTACGTTACATAATATCAGCGAGCTTAACTAAACTCCTGGTTTCACTTTTACTTTTAGAACCCATTTACAATTCTATTTGTAATCGAAAGGATATGCATAGATTTAAAAAAGGAACCTAATTGTATGACCTTGTTCGTCATTCAGTTGTGGTTATTTTAGCACTTCCATTTTTCACTATATCCAAGTCATTACAATATTACTTCAATGAATACTTAATAATACAAAAATACCTATTATATCATATTGGAAATATGAGTAGATATGAACTTATATAAATATATTGCAAGTTAATTTTATGTTTTAACAAGCGCAAGACGTTAGTTGCCACATAGCTGGTAATAACCCAAAAGTATCAAATTGACTATTTCACTTGAGTATATAAATAATAATAATAAAAACATAGAAATACTACGAATGTGGACACTTGTGAATGTATTTCCAAAATATTCAAAATGCATTTGCCACTTCTAATTTCTGTTATTCACTTTTAATAATACAGTGCGTTTACTTTAATGACGTAGTTAAGAAGATCTGCATTATACTTAATTGTTGAATTATGAATATTAAGTTGTATTCGATTTTTGCAGGTTGTATGCCAAAGTCTAACGCGTACAATATTTAGAAGCAAGACTTGGTTTATAATCGAGAGTTACCAAGCAATGCCTAAGAATTCTTAATTTTGTTAGCAGATCACATGGTTTAAGGTTTGGAGATAGGGTTATCAAAAAGTTCGATTAAACGATCTAATTGATAATTCGAGTCGCAAAGAACACGGCTTATATTCAGATTTACATAATAGCGAATTTTGCTAACGGTACTTCCAATGTGTGGAAAAGAAATAGTCTTTCTTCGGGTAATAAATGTTTTTATCGGTTCAGTGATTTGCTTCAGAGGTAGTTAAAAAATATTCCATCTCAATGCCGAAATTTATAAAAATCGGTGCAGCTTGGATAAAAGCCGACTAAACAGACAGACAAATTTCCGCATTTATAATATTAAGTCTAGAGTATACCTAGAGATAATGAATATAATATGTATATTGAAGTATCAAATCGGCCTTCTCCAAATTATATATTTTGGCCACTGACAGGCAGGGACACTCAGTTTGAAGATTAACTACTAGATATTTCTTTAAACTCTGATAATAATATCTTATATACGCGTTTTGTGTATCAAGTATATTGTAATTTACGCGATTTTCCAAAACACAGTGTCATAAAGCAAAAACCTATTTTTGTTTGGTATCCAAAGTTCTTCTCTTGAAGTCCTGCGCTGACGAGTGCTGAACTAATGTTACCTATTGTAGATGTTGTCAATGATAGTATATATCAGGTCGAAGTGAGGCCTCTTGTCAGGCTCGTACTCCCAGCAGCGCAGCATCAGAGCGTATACATCTTCAGTACAGCCTTCCGGAGCTGGCATCCTGTAGCCTGTAGAAGGTATATTTGTTGATAAATATTTTCTCTACCGGTAGACCGCCAGGATGGTTTAATTGTTAAGCGTCTCCGGGCCTCGGGCCCTTAGTTTGACGATCCCGGCTGTTCTCATTAAAAGCAGTCGTTAGGTCTGATGCCTATTGGGCAGCATGGAAAACTCTAACACTAGGGTAAATACCACCCATAAGAATTAATGTATGAATAATATAAGATATAAGAAGTTTCTTTAAAAACGTATTCCCATTAGCATGAATTTAAGTTTAGGTCACTAATTAGCAGTTATACCGGGTTCGATTCACGGGGAGGATAGTTATTTGTATGACCTATAAACAGTTCTTCTGAGTCTGGATGTACTTTGTGTCCATCAATTGTTTGAAAACTACCCCGCGACACAGCGAACCAACCACCAGTGCAGGGTTGTCTTTTCAAAACGAATATAAAAGCTAGATTCTTAAAGAAAAGCACCAGTTATGTTCAAATTTTCTATAATTCAATAAGATGCGGAAAAATATTAAACTCTAGCTATATAGTCTACAACTGCGAAAAGCTTTCCTCAAAGCCATTCCGCAGAGCTAAGTCCATCTGTATAGTTAATATTTTAGTTTAGTTAATAAATTCATATCATCTTCGGACTAACAAGTTATTTATAATATTTATAACCCAATAAAGATGTTGTGTGCAAGTATTATAATAATAAAGTATAAAGTGTTGAACATACCAGTGTCAATTTTCTCTCGGGCGCGTGAGTTGCTCATACCCGCGTAAGGAGTATCGCCTTTAGTGAAGATCTCCCACATCAGCACGCCATAGCTCCACACATCACATAGTGATGTGTATTTACCTGTAAAAATTGAAATGAGAAAATGTTATTAAAACAAAGTCACCAGATTCTTCCACCTCTGTTGACACTTATGTGAAAAATGATATAGTACCTACTCGTATATTGGGTTTATAACGCCTACGGCCTTTGCCCTCTCATTGTGGCAGGAGGCCCTTGATCTGTATAAATGGCATCTTAAATGCAAACTTTCGAAGAATTGGACCTAATGGTTGTATTCCTATTTCATCTAAAAGTTTGTTTAAGCGAGGAACAGTAGCTATTTTCAGCAAAATCTGTTCAACAGATTTAATTTCCTTATTGAAACACCTCAATAGTTTAAATAGAAGTATTACAATTGTTCATAAACTGTACTGTATGCATCGGATTGTTAAGAAGCAGTGACACAAGAGACGTATTAATTTAGTTCATGTAGCAAACAATGCACACTATCTGGAGCATGATAATAATCACACTTCCATGGATGTTGCCGATCCATTCCACCTGCACCTTGTGTAAGTGTATGTAGGTTGACTTGCCCAATTTGGGGAAATTTTTAAACGTAAAACCGTCCTACCTATCTTAAAGTTACGATTTTGATCGTGTTATGTTTCCACGATTTCATTAGTCGTGCTCAATAAGGACCTTAAAACGGATACTTACCAAAATTAAGAGCCTCCGGCGCTGTCCACTTGATGGGAATCTGTTTCATTCCTCCCGACACGATATACTCCTCTTCTTCCCTCGACATGCCGAAATCTGATATCTTCACTATATTGTCGTCGCCTACGAGGCAGTTCCTAGCGGCCAGGTCTCTATGGATGCAATTCTTGGACTCGAGGTACCGCATGCCGCCAGCTGCATCGCGGCACATCGCTAGGAGGGAACGGGAGCTTAGAGTTGACGCTCGCGTTCGGAGGAATGTTAATAGGGAACCACCTGCAAGAGCAGAATAATGTTAATAATATTTAACAATATCGGCATATCAGTATGAGATAACCAAAAAGAAAAATTCCTTTCAAAAAGGCTTAAAAGTAACTTAACAGTGTCGTTAAAGTAAATACATAATGTGGGCCCTAGAAAGTTGCCTTGTAGGGCCTCGTTATCATAGGCAAGCTATATGAATGTACACTTTCAAGCAATTTTACGACTCGCTATGGGGGTTTGTCATGAACCCGTTATGTAAAATATATTTAATTTGGGATGCCTCGAGCGTCAGTATCAAACGCCTTGGTGGAATCGAGAAATACTGCATATAAATAATTAGTTCTATATATATACTAGCTGTGCCCCACGGTTAAACTCTATAATTTACAGCCTATGCGTTATTCGGATATATAAGCTATATTACTAAAAAGTTCCATCAAAATCCGTTCTGCGGATTTTGCGTGGAAGAGTAACAAACATCCATACATCTATGCATACTCACAAATTTTCGCATTTATAATATAATGCCAAACAGTAATGTGTTCATAATTAGGTTTTTTTTTTTTTTATAATTATGGCAATCTGCCGATTATTTCAGCAATTTCTGCCAGTGTCATGTAATGGTTGCTCATGAGTAATTATACAGAATTTTAAAAACTTTTAACAAATTGTGGAAGTATTTATGGACCTGTAACAAAGACAAACACAAAATAAGTGTTAGTAGATTAATATATACATACTATAGCTAATTTTACATTAAAATATACAATACATGTGATATTCCTACAATTTAATCTTGTTAGTATATATGTATTTAATAAACATATTGATAATTTGGGGGTCAGGGAAGAATGAAAGAAGATGTCTAACATTGACTGGGCGTTGGATTTTTAATTTTGAGATGACTTGTTCAAAGGAGTGTGTGCCATATAATTGACAATTTAAAAAGATGTGATCCAAGGAACCTTCATCTAGACCACACTCACATAGAGAATTGTCTCTAACTCTAATTTTGTGTAAAAATACTGGAGTGCAACAAAAACCAAGACGGATTCTACATATAACCGATGTAACAGTTTTGCACAACTTTTTATATTTATAAAACCATGGTTTAACTGGGATTTCTGGTTGGATTGATGCATATTTACTACCCTTAATCAGACTTGATTTAACCCAGGATGCCTGCCAAGACTTACGGAGATCAATCTTTGCCTTATGTAATAAATCATAGACATGAACAGAGAAGTATTTCATGTCGGCAATACTACTCGAAACAGCCGCTTTAGCAGCCTCGTCCGCACATTCATTGCCACTGATACCCATGTGAGCAGGAATCCATGCAAGTAAAACCTCAATTCCTTTTACGGTGCATAAATATAACGATTTTTTAATTTCCATTACTATAGGACTTCGGAGATTATCCTTGAAAGGGTTTTTTACTAAGGCTTCCAGGGCACTTTTGGAATCAGAAAAAATAATTGCCTTGGTAATTACCACATGAGCTAAAATAAACTGACATGCCTCCAGAATACCAATACACTCACCAGTGAATACTGATGCTTCTGGAGGACATTGGAACTGAAGAGTGATATGCGAATTTGAATAGAAGACTGATACACCAGTTTTACCATCTGATTCTAGTTTAGATGCATCAGTAAAAAACCAGTGGTAATCCTGCCATTTATCCTGGATCAAGGAAGAGAATAATATATTAGCCTGAATAGTGTCCTTAGACAAACCAATGTATGGTATATAATTTGGAATAAAGTTTACTATTTCATATGTAGTACTATATAACGGAAAATTTGCACAATGGTAAATGGGAGCAGTTACCTCAAGTCCTCGCATTTTTCTGAATAAATTTAAAATTAAAGGGGGGTCCTTATTCTTCCAATAGTCCTCCCGTATGCATAGATTGTCCAAGTGAGATAATTTTGCTGTTAACTTATGATCTTTGAGGAAACATGCCTTGTAAATGAACCTATCAGCAAGATATTGTCGGCGCAGTATAAGGGGAGGATCACAAGCCTCTACTTGCAGAGCGTTTGTCGGTGTGGACCTCATACAACCCATTACAATGCGAAGGGACTTTGCTTGTATTGCATCAAATTTTGACAAGGCAACTTTACTGCATGGTTCTAGAATGAAGGATCCATAGTCCAGTAAACTCCTTATTGTCGCATTATAAATAAGTTTTAGAGTAAAAGGATGAGCTCCCCACCAAACACCCGCAAGGGCACGTAACATGTTGATATTTTTTTCACATTTATGAGTCATGAAGTTAATATGATCTGTCCCACTTAGTTTGGCATCCAAGATGACACCAAGAAATTTCACCTTATCTACAACCTTAATGGGAGACCCCTCAACCTCAAGGTGTACATCAGGAATGATTCGTTTACGGGAGAATACTACAGCAGAACTCTTAGAGGGCGATAATTTTAAACCATGATTATAAAGCCAATAATATAGTGAACTGAGTGATACCCGCATGGAATCTGCAGCAGCAGTGACAGATGCTCCTGACACATATAAACACAAATCATCTGCATATTGCAGTATTTGACAATCAGAGTTGAGGGCTTTATGAAGATCTGAAGTATAAATATTATATAGCAAGGGGCTCAAAACCGATCCTTGAGGTAGTCCCTTCCAAACTGACCTGGCATCAAACCTTTCTCCTGGGACATGTAGGTTGACAGCGCGGTCAGACAAAAGATTGCATAAACAATTTAACATCCTTACCGGAATACTCAGGAGGCGTAATTTACTGCGGAGTACGGAAAGGAGAACACTATCATATGCAGATGAGATGTCTAAGAAAACCGCTACGACTGATTTATTAACGCTAAAAGCTAAGCGAGTATCTGCCATGAAGATGCCAATGCTATCCATGGTACTGAACCCCTTACGGAATCCAAACTGAGAGTCCGCTAGGAGACCCCTACTCTCTAGAAACCACTCCAATCTACGCTTCATTAAATGTTCCAAAATTTTGCAAATAGTTGGGGACAAAGCAATTGGTCGATAGTTATCAGCACAATTGGGAGATTTGCCTGGCTTCAATAATGGAATTATAAGTAAAGATTTCCAGTGACAAGGGACATAACTATAAATAAAACAAGTATTTATTAAATTTAAAAGGTACAGACGGCTGTTCTGACCAGTCATTTTAAAAAAAGAATATGGGAAACCATCTACCCCAGGTGCAGAGTCCCGTAGATGTTTCAGTACTGCATTCAACTCCTGAAGTGAAAAAGGATCATCTAAGGGATCACTGGAAATTTCAACAGCTCCAGGACATGATGGACATTCCTCCAAAAGGGGCACAAAGGCTGGAGCTAGTTTATTAAGAAATTTTGCCGCAATATCTTGTGGGATAGGGGGGTTATTTTGTAAAGAGTAGCCACGCTTAAATTTCTTAAATTTTTTCCAAACTTGGGAAGCTGAAGATGAAGGAGACAGAGAGAAGCAAAATTTTTTCCAACTGTCATATTTTTTTTTCCTAAACAATCTCTTGGATTTTGCTACTATCTGGTTATAGCGAATTAAATTATCTGGAGACATGTTGCTAATGTAATTTAATTCAGCTTCATTTCTGGCTCTAATTATTGCAGTACATTCTCTATCCCACCAGGGTGGAGATGATAATTTACCAGAGGCTGAATTTTTTAAAGGTATGCTCTCATCAGCAGCCAATGTAACAGCGTCAGAGAACAGAGATAGGCAAGAATCTAGATTATGGATTGTAATTTGGGGTAAAGAATAAATTTCATTTTCCAATGTTTCTTTATACATATCCCAATTAGCACTCTCAACTCTGTATTTTAATAAAGGTGTTTTGACTTTATGTGGTAAAGATCCCCCAATCAAAGTAGTACAAGTGGGGTAGTGATCACTACCATAGGTCAAGCTTAGACATTTCCACTCTAGCTGAGCAGTTAAATTAGGAGAGCATAGGGTTAGGTCTACACAACTCTTACTCTGACCCAATCTTGGAAGTCTGGTGGGAGAACCGTCATTGAGTATGCATAAACCAACTTCGTCTATTAGTTCAACCAATTCTATACCTGCCCTATCATTCTGATTAGAACCCCAAAGTGTATGGTGAGAATTGAAATCGCCCAAGAGAATAACAGGTGACAATGAATAACAAATATTTTTAATATATTGAAAACTATAGGAATTGGGGGATGGGAGGTAAATAGAAACAAAATTAATACCGAGTACTCTCACTCCTACTGCATTAATTTCGTTTCCATGCCTGGGAAGAGTAAGAAGGGTGTATGGTAGGACATTATTTACCAGGATAGCAGAACCACCATAACCATCAGCACGGTCATCGCGGAATGTACTGTATCCTGGAAAGTTGAAGTGAAGGCGTGGGGTAAGCCACGTCTCAGAGATGGCAAAAATTGTGGGGTGATGAACATTGATTAAATGGGCAATTTCACTTTTTTTTGGAACCACGCTCCTGGCGTTCCACTGAAGAAACAGGAGATCCATTTCGCTGTGATTGCACTGCAGTAATTAAATTATAGGCAACGTGGTCCGATAACTGGTGTTTTAACAAAAAGGAGGTAAGGTGGATAACTAAAGCTTCTAACTCCTTAGAAGAATCCTCCTCAGAAGGAGATATTTGTTTCCCAGCTAGGGCACAACCATTTGAAGAAGGACTATAGGAGTAGTTGTTGATAAGTTCCTGGTGAGCCTTATGGTCATATCCAGGATCTAAACGAGGACGCTTTTTAGGATTAATAGATATAACTTTTCTATATGAAGTTTTGGTGGGGGTTATAACCTGTTGTTGTTGGGACCTGGATTTGGAAGGATTTAGAGGGGAGACATAATGAAGAGAAGATCCAGGATTTGTAGAAGAAACATCGGCATATGACTTATAAACTGAAGGGAGTTTTTTAGAAGCTTCAGCATAAGATATATTATTTTCAGTCATAATAATTTTTATATTTTTTTGCCTTTGGTGTTCTGGGCAGCTTCTACTATTAGCTGCATGAGGGCCTTCACAATAAAAACACACTGGTTCATCTACTGAGCAATTTTCTCCAAAATGTTCACCACCACAGCGGTAACATTTTGGATTTGATCTACATTTTGATCTAGTGTGACCATACTTGCAACATCCGAAACATTGCACAGTAGGGAAGTAATATAGGGAAACTGGTAGGGAATTGTAAAAACAAAAAATCCTGCTAGGATTTTTTGTTTTTCACCGTCAAAGGTTAGAACAACCGAAGGTGTGGGCTTCCACTCTGTGGTACCCTCTGATACCACCTTACGGTTGATACGTCTAACCTTTAAAATGAGACCACACCCTGAAGGAGATTTTATATTTTCAAAGATCTCTGTTTCGGACCAATCAGTTGGCACCCCTGTAACAACACCCATCCGGGTAATATTATACGTAGGAATAGTAGATGTATAGCCCTTAGCTACTATTTCGCTATTTCCAAGAAAAGCATTGGCATCCTCAGGTGTTTTAAATTCCACAGCAATTCTATTCCGACCTACTTTCTTGACACCGTCCTGAATAACATTTTTGATATTCATTCGCATCATTAACTGACCAAACTTTATTGGGTGAATTGATGTACCTGCAGCAGGGTCGTCAGATTTGTAGGAGATATGGACCAAGAAAGGAGCCACATCCCTGTTCGAATACCTATCTCGACTAATAAGAGTTGGGTTAGGAAGAACTGGATCTTGCTGCATATTAGCCTTTTTCAAGGGTGGGTTATCCTCATTAATAGCATTGCTCTGAGAGTTTTCTATAACCTCGAAATTATCCAAAGGAACTGTCAAGCTAGGAGTATATGTAAAACCGTCCTGAGAAATTGACTCCACAACTACCTTAGCAACATCTAATGAATTTGAAGGATCTGGCGGCCGGCCAGGATGCGGATCATCCACATCCATGGTCGTCCGGCATAAGCTTCAAGATTAGAAAATAAAACTTACCACTAGTCAACAAATATAAATATATACGATTCACACAAACATAAAACAATCACCAACACAAGAGGCACCAAAAATAACACCAAAATCGTAATTTTAATGCTAAAATTAGTTATTAGAAATTCTACCACATGTGCTCGCCATAAACACTACAAGCAGAATCCCATAATTAGGTTACATCCGTTCGCTGCTACTTTTAAATGTCAATCATTATTATTTAGGCGAATGTATTTTTTGATTAAAATTAAATTGCCCCTATAAAATAATTGATGAAATATTTCATGCCAACTCTTGTCTCTAATTACCTACTTCGTTTTATTTATTTTCTTTGGAGTCTATTTTGACACCCTATAAATACCTATCTTTTAAATCATGAATATAAAATATACTTCCTCGACAGTTTAATGGCGTTTAACATCAACACTTTTTGTTGAAACCGACATTTCATATTGGGGAAAGTCTTCAACTTGCTCGTTTTAGCACGGTCTAGTTTTAGGCGAAGTTGGTTTTTAGTAGTTACTATATTACTGCTTCTTGTTAAAGATATTTAGTATATAAATCAACACGTGTTTCATTTATTGATCATGAAAACCTCGACTAATACGTAAACATGCCGTCTGTAAACAAGTAGTTTAATTTAGATATGCAACTGAATGTGCGTCGTTGCTTTCAATGAAAATAAGCGTGTGTTTTCGCCTGTTCTCTGACCCAGCCCCATTATAATTTTAAAAAGGGAACACCCAAATACTCCGAAATATTTTATTCCGAATTTTAATGTTCCGATTTTCAAAAGTCCGAATTTCACAATACCTTAGAATTGTAATGTCTATTATTAAATATCACGAAATTTATCTTTCCGAAAGTCGTAAATGCGATTTGTTAGTATTCCGATTTTCATACGTTCTAAGAGCCAAATGATCGAAGGGTTCTCGGTCCGAAAAACGACATTCCGAATTTCAATACTTCGAATAAACTAAAAATCAACACGTTGTGATACAAAATTTTGTGACAGAAACGAATCGCTGCAAAACCGACTTCACGTAGTCTTGTCTGCCCTACCCTAGAGTGTAATTTAAGCCCGCGTAGGCGCGTGGGACCGCCCAAACCCCGCAGCGCCGGAGCCGTGACAGAAACAATGCTTGCTGCATGTTGCATGCCTGCTTGCATGTTGCATGCCTTCTTGCTTGCTGCATGCCTGCTTGCATGCTGCATGCTTGCTTGCATGCTGCATGCTTGCTTGCATGCTGCATGCCTGCTTGCATGTTGTATGCCTGCCTGCTTGCATGTTGCATGCAGCTGCCGAGTGCCAGATCCCTCATTTGGGTTTGGTTAGAACTGTGACCGGCCCTGGGACCGCTGGCGTTTGGAGGAGGGGCACTCCACTCGTCTTATATAAGCGGTCCCGGGAAGAGGTAACCTGCTGTAGCTCAGGTTGCCTAAACGCGCTTGTGCGTAATGGGGAGGGAAGGAGGCATTCAGACCCCTCCCGTCCCCAGGGAGAGTCTCAGACGCTCAGTGTACAGCGGGGGTAGTGGCGAGATCGTTCACGAGTACCCAGACCTCCCGCTACAGGCATTGTGAGGCTGGCTACCATGGTGGTTTTAGTGCGTATCCCGGGACTAGCCCGGCGAGTCCCACATAACCCGTCGCCTCCCTCAAGCGGCGGGTATGCGTAAGTTTAATGCATTTCCACCATGGAAAAAAAAAAAAAAATAGTTAGAACTGTGACCGGGGAAACAAAATATTTTTATTCGTATTGTTGATGTTTCGAATTATCATTAAATCGGACTTTTTGTTATTCGATCTATTGAAACTCGGTATTTTGAGAATAGTAATTATAAACGTTAGGAATATTGAAATTTAGGAACAGTAAAGCTAGGAATAATGATAAGTCGGAGTTGTAATATTCGGAATTTTCTACCATTCGAAATGATGAAAGTCGGTATTTTGAAATTCGTATTTGTGACTGTCGGAATAAAGTTTTTCGTATTAATGTAGTGTACCCTTTTAAAAAAATCTGTTGTATTTAAATACTGTAAGAAACACAAACAAAATTACAGATTTTGGACTAGACTTGACTAGAGCATCATGAAGAAGAAGAAGTACACTTTATTGCAAAAATAAGTAAAACATAACAATGGTTACAAACAAGGACATAAACTTATTATGCAATTGGCAGCCTTATCGCTAAAAGCAATCTCTTCCAGGCAACCATTCCAGCAACCATCAAGTGAAGTCTAAGTACTTTACTTTATGTTTGAAAACTTGTGATGAAAAGTGGTAGTCTATCATTCTACGACGGTGAATATAATAATTAAATAACAGGACATCCCGTAGCGGGGTTTTAATTACGAGATCATTAAGTTTATATCTCAGAGTAGATCATAAATTCGGGTATTGATCCAAAATCTCAAGAACATTCTCTGATTCGTTAACCGATGTGAAGACAACAAGTAATTCAATACGACTGCACGTTTTATTTTTGTATATTTGTTTAGCGATTTCTCCGTTGTCTAGAAGCGATCTGGACCATTATTATTTTATCTGATAGGAAATGGTTTCTGTGTAATCCCAGTAGTTTTGTTCAAATTGGTTTCTGCACAAAATGTTAAAGTTGGATATTAAAGTTATTATTTTAACTAGAATTAGAAGCTCTATGTATGATTTATATTGTTGTATAGTAAATGATAGTGGAGAAAGGTGACATATTTCGAAAGTAGGTATATTAACCAAACACCCAATGACGACAAGCAGAATCAAGTACAACAGATATCAAGTAGGCCATTGTAAAAGTGTAAACGTTTCTTAATCATTAATATAAGACCATCATAAATTTAACATTAATATAGAAATTGCGTCAAATGGATCCAATATAAAACCACTCAAATTTTGGTTGGTCTGTAATTTATTTTATCTGGCTGAGTTTAAACGTCTACAATCAGTACACAGACAAAAAATACAAAATTATGAGGAAATAACTAACATTGTCATCAAGTCGAGCTTGTGGGTGGAATAATGGAGTCAAGGTAAGGCTATCCGTAAATAAAAAAATATGATTCTTGCCAAGATGGGTAAAAAATAATAATAATAGCCAAAGATTTTAGAAAGAAGACTAATCTTAAGCACTTACTTATTAAGTAAAGCTAGAAGCTAATTTCTCTGACCTGGTACAAGTTCCATCACAATCATGATGGGCTGCTTCTGCACCGCTATGCCAATCAGTCTCACAATGTTGGGGTGTTGGTATTGCTTCAGTATCCTGCCTTCTTGCAAGAAGGTCCGTTTCTGTTCATCTGGGAGTGCCACACGACACGTCTTGACTGCTACTTCTTGACCTGTGCTCTTCAGACGCGCCTTGTATACGTCGCCGAAGTTGCCCTGGAGATGAGGTGAGGAGTGAGTATATAAGCTTTTAAATATGGCTTCAATCGGTCTGAGAAAGACTCGAATCAAAGGTTTTTGGTATTGAAATCAAATGTTGGATAAAAGTTCAATATTCTTATGAGCCAATGAATGTATCACATTAAAGGATAAGCGTCTCATAGATTAAACACATTCCATTTGACATGAATACATGTTTCTCGCCTAAATCCAACCACAAGGACAAACCTGTGATAAGAACACTTCCCCAGAAGAAGTTACCGCTGGATCATAACTTGACTTGATGTTACAATAAGACTTACCCGTCCAATCTTATCCAATAACTGTACATCATCATTGTTCAGTTCCCAGTTCTCTCTGGGTACTGCTCGTCGCAGCAAAGCACCTGAACGTGCTGTCACAGGGACGCCACTTGTTCTCTGCCACGCTATTAGTTCTGCTACCGAGGGGAATGCTGCTCCTTCGAAGCGATAGTGCCCCTGGAAATATGGTTAAAGTTTGTAAGTATAATGATGATACATTAGAAAAAGTTTTAATTCAGTTATTTAATAATTATTGATTTTAATATTTTAATGAGACTAGGCTCGTGCTATCGAAATAAGTCGCTGTATCGCGGGGGATATTACAGACAAGCAATCCACGAACACAAACCATACTTGATTGAGATTGACAACTACGTTTGGGTCACATAGATAATGTGCGGGGTGCGGGGACCGGGGCACGAAGGTATCAGCGCGGGAGGGGACTGCTTTAAAGACTGCGCTATACGTGCAGTCGGTTCATACTATTCAATTAGCTCGATTCAATTAACATTCGCTTTGAAGTGTTACTTACGGGCGAAAACACAAAAATAATACACCTTGTATGCAATCAGTACGAACGCAAATCAGAAGTACGAAAATATCTTGTCTACAAAACTTGGAATACAAAGATTGCAGGTTAATGCTCCGAAATAATGTTTATGAAGGAATAACTCCCATTGCAACGAACTCGGGAATTAAAACAAATAGAACGGCATGAAACAAATGGACGGAATTTGCCAATTAAGAGAATATTTTGAGTAGTATGGTTTCGCTTATCAGACCTCTTTAAAAAGCTGTTTTTTCCAATATGATTATTTAGATTTGGTTGTATTTTAACCTAAGTTTAGACCCTTCTCCCTTCTCTATAGGTAAAAGTGACTAAGTTAGAATATACAAGTTCCCCATTATGCAGACCTGAGATACCAAGTTAGTTGATTAGATGCTCTCTACTCTAGGTGGTGGGTTTTGATGGCTTCATATTCTAACCCGTCATCACATGGGGTAAAGCAAATAGAAACAGATTTAGACTGACCTCAAGAGGTAGGATTTAATCTAGGGATTATCCTAACTCTTCTTGTTTATTATCTTGGATGGTAACTCGTTCCGATAGAAAATAAACCACTAATAGTTTATTGAAACAAGTCCAAGAGCAATTATTATTGAACTAACATATAAATGGGACTTAATAATAAATAACAATTTTAACATAACGAACTATTAAATCTTCGTGCTTCTAATAAATTTTAAAGTGCCATATAACCATTAAGTTAATTCTCGAATCGTGACATGGGAAGTAACTCAGTTCGTAGAAAACGTTTTAACTATTAATTGAATAGATGTTATGTCATTTATGAATCATAGTAACGACGTCTGCGGATCTATTAGCGTTTGAATCTATTAACTTTTAGTTAGACAGGTGTAGGTATCGCAAACATGATTTGGAAACAGACATCGCATAGGGCGTAGTTTCAACAAGAGCATTAAGGAACCAACTAAAATTAGATTAAACGCGATTTTAACTAAGTTGATCCATCGATCACCCAACCTAGATGGTTGGAATTGGATAAAATCGAAGGTTATGTGTAGTCAAACTTTTGACTATGTTTCTATATAAAGTGTAGACCTATAGGAGTCAGATTGCTTACAGGGTTCGGTGCATTACCATCCAGATAGTTTTTTTGGTATGATATTTAACGTAAATATGGGACTCTTAAAAAGGTTCAAGACTACCCAAAGATCAATGGAGAAATCGAGTCGCGGAGAGTCATTGGAAGCGGATAGCGCTAAACCCCATTGGGAAGGTGAGACACCTTTGCCCAGCGGAGGAAATCTTGCAGGTGACATGATGATTTGTTATTTATTTGGATAAAAAATTGTTAATGTGTGAATTTTATTAGGATTTAACCGTGGACAGCATTCTACAAACGATTCATTCATTCTTATTATGTATGCTTATTTTTAATTAATTGTACAAACAAAAAAATTAGATTTCAAATTATTACTGATATTAGCATCATATGATGATACCTACTTATGATATAGATAGTTTGTTTAATTAATTACCAGGAAACAAAATAACTGATGCGACAATTAAAACATCAAGCAAGAACCTGCCCCTATATAAAGCTAGGGCTAAAATTTAGCTAAAATTTTAATAGGCCAGTAAGGGAAAAATAGAAAAATTAGACTACTTCTTAGAGTTGACTAATACTACCACTAACTGTCAGTTACCATCGTAAACGTGGTTTACTTGAGAGTCACCAGTCACCCACTGATTCCAGATGGTTCTATGTTGGCGAAATGTCAGCATTAGTTTTAAAATGAATGAGTGTACAACAACAATATCTCTCTTTTCTGACGCGAGTACCTATTTAGAAACAGCTTCGAAGCATATTGGAATTACTATAACTAGCCGCTCTCCAGAAAATTATTAGCTGCCAGAAACGGTATAATATCGGACAATAATTTTAATCCTATCGCTGCAAAATTGCAATATGCGTAATATTAAATTGCATTTCCCAGTCATTGAAGAATGCAAAGGATGCAATAACTTTTTAGATTAGATAATGAGTTATGATAGTATATAATTCAACGAAGGAACTGTTAAAGAGTTGGGTATCTCACTTTCTTACAAGTTGCAGCGCTATAAACGTAGAAACCGGGCGAAACGCTAGAATCTAGGTATTACTAAACGTTCTTCAGTAAATATTTTTATAAAGAAATCCATTTTTAATTGATCACGGAACGTTAAGTTCTAACATAATCCTTCCGCAAAGCATTCTGGTTTCATTCTGGAAATCTTCGAGTCTGGCTTATATTTTGCAATCAACTTATTCTTCTTGTGAATGTACTTCTAAATTCAGTTTGATGAGCAATGAACTATATTCGACATGTAGTTACCAGTTAGTAGTGTAGCGCAAATAATTACGAATTCCTAATAGTTGCCTGCAATAGTTATACCTAAGTAAAACTCAACATTAGGTTAAAGCAACATTACGAACCTCAGGAGTAGTTTGTACGATGAAGTGCTTGTGTTGTCCCCAACACACGGATAGCACCAATTGTCTCGCATGATTTCTCGTTGTCTCTCTCACCAGGTAATCTCCATCAGCCCTCAATAGCCTCACTACCTCCTCCCGAGGTAACACCCCATGGAACCACTCCTGTTCCACCAGGGTACGTTCTGTCTCACTAACACTCACCTGAGAAAGAGAAAACTATAAATAACACAATTAATGACCACGTGAAGGCGTCTTGTAACGGCAACGAGTTTGGAAACAATCTGATTTCTGTTGATAGTGTTGCTACTTTGCATGGTTAAAGATTCGTAATTATCGAAAGAAATTTAAATTATGTTCACTAGGGATCCATAATCCTTGGGATAGTTAGGTACAGATACTTTTCTTAATTCCCTGATCAATTAAGTTGATATTGAACAACTTCAATGGCGATAAGACATTATTAGAATTTAATAGGTTACATTAAAATACACAGTGCCATCAAACAAAACAGGTTGGAACAATTTTAGGCATTCTCATGCAAATGTGAAACCTTAATTACATAATATACACACACAAAAATCACAACAAAATCACAATCCATAACATACGGCATATAACTCCAGCTCTTGCTCCAGTTCCAGTTGTAGTTGCTTCAACCGTTTCTTCCTGCGTGGCACCACTACTGGTGGAGGCAATTCGCTGTGCGTTATGTACATCGCAAAGGGATCCATTCTCCCACAGCATCCACCTTACAAATTCGCCAAACTCACAGTCACTACTTCAATATATTTATTATATCGCCACATGAATCTAACGTGACAAGAAACAGTACGAACTTGACGTAAACCCCACGGCTGAGACGTACACAGTCTATGCGTAAACAGTGATACATTTCTGGAACGTCGCAAGCGGCTTCACCTTGATTTTGAAAATGAGTTTTAGGGAGAGCCGGTGCTATTTTCATTTTATACGAAAGCTTATTCCCGAGAGAAGTTCGTGCGGTGCACAGTGACGAAGTGTTTGCGCTAAATATAGTTGTGACACGTTGAGTAACGCTTGATCCGAGCGTATTAATTGTGCCGTTTCCAGTGGCGCCGTGGAAGAAATAAGTTCATGCATCTTGTACATTCCATGCCATGCGTGGGTGATGGAACTCCGGTTAGTGGCACTCACCACACAATTAGAACAACTATCAACTACGAGGCAGCTCTGACGTCTTCTCTTGAAGAGCGTTTTGTTGTGAACACGGCAATGCACATAGATATCCACACGTTTGCGCAAGCGTCGTCTCATCACTCTGATCCGCCGTTTGCGGTGAGGCTGAGTGTTTACCGAGTCCGCGGGGCCTTCGCTGCTACTCCTGTATGTTTTTGGTGGGAGGGCCGGGCTGGATGGCGCCGATTTACGCCGGAAAGGACGCGTGAAAAATTTGAAGAACGGTCTCGGTGGTATTATTGAGTGGAGGTGTAAGCGCAACGTGTCAGCAGACGCTTTTGAGCCGAGTGAAGATCGATCCTGATAAAACATTTTTATATAAAAATAATTCATCTGCTTTAAGATCTTCCACGCATTACACTACCCTCTCTTAAATGGACTTGACCATAATGAACCCCCTGCTTATAATTTAAATTTAAAAACCCAAGCACCTAAGACATAACAGACATGCAAACGTACCTGGTGATCCGGTGAGCTACCGTCCAGGCTGTCCACGCCGACTGTTTCTGCAGATAGGTCTGGACAGCCACTAGGGGCTTCCTCACAACCGAGCTCCGCTAAAGCTGAGCGGATCATCTCCGCTTGTTTGGCACATTTTCGCTCCGCTACCCGGAGTTCCAAGAGCTTTATAGGCTCCGAAGTTGTAACTGGGAGCGGTGGAGGTGAATGCCTACGAGAGAAAGTAAAACATAAGAAAGATGCTGTGTATCCACTGATTAATAAATACCAAAATTCACTATTGCATCCAAAATTATTATTCCTACAATGTAATGTACCAAATAGTTACAGTATATTCTGTGTTTGTGGTTTCGGGAAGAAAGATATAACAGGGCGTGGGTGTCGTAAAAGTGACTAAGGGATACACCAGGTGATCGGGCAGCAGCGACCGTTGGTGACCGCAGTTAGGCAGTAGTTAGTACACAGGAGTGTACTAACTACTGCCTAACTGCGGTCACCAACTCCCATGCCAAGCGCGGTTACTACAGCAAACCTATGTCTAGGAGTGGACGATATCAAGCTGAAGATGTAATTCTGCATTTCAGCTTCTGTACCACTATTTTATAACAAGTTCGATCGTAAAAATTGAACGTACAGAATGTCCTCGTAGCCGAATTTCGGCCACGGCGGCCAGTCTCAGTAGGGATTAGCCATCTGCGCGGGACATATTATAGTGCTCAAGTGTGTGCGCAAACATAGGAGCACTTTCTATTCCATCACTCTCATGATCCGATGGGACGCCTAGCGACACGACCGGAAAGAGGTCAGGTACAGGACCGACGGCATTACGTGCTCTCCGAGGCACGGGGGTATAATACCGCCAACTCCCAGACTTCGGACGGATGCTGAGAAATTTTTCTTTTTACAGAAAAGTCCCAAAATCACTTTTGACCCAAAAGACCCAAAACGTACAGAATATAAAAGAGATGATTGATTGAGAGTAAGTAAGTGTAGTTATATAGTTACAAAAAACTACTAGTAAATTAAATTAGTACGCGATAGTCTGATTAAACTCTCCCTAGGTAGTCACCTCGACTAAAAACTTAGCTCAGAATCGGAATGTCTCCCATTTCTTTAATGAATGCTTTTCATTACACCTACTAGGTGTGTACAGACGCCAGCACATCAACCTACCCCAATCTGTCAATTTAACCCAAATGAAAGTGAACCTTATGCTTTTGTGATAAAGTTGAAAATCTATAAAAGAAATTTGACCAATCTGTCAAATTTCTTTTATAGATTTTCATCTTGCTAGGTAGCTTGATGTGCTGGCGTCTGTGCCTTATGACAGATGTTGATGAAAACTATATGATTGTTGAATGCTGACTAGTAAATCGTCTACTTTCTTATTAATTTTACTTGAAAGCACGATCTGACAATGGATCTAGTAAGTATAGACCAAATCACAAAGTAAACCTTAGGTATTTAAGGAAGTGTTTAACTAAGAACAGCCATTTTCCAAATGTTAAATTGGTACATTATTGATTTTGAGGGAATATAAGGCTGGATTTGAGCTATCCAAGCGAACGGTTCCAAATCCCTATAGATATTCCAGGAACTGCAAACAGTAATACATTTATTGTTTACGTTCAGTTTACCCATTAATACTTAAGTAAACATGGTCTTATCATGGCCCATGACTATGACACCCGCAAAATGAAATTAAGGGTTTTGTTTATATATTCAAATAATATTTATTATAATGAAATTTCAGACATCTTTAAAGTTGTATTAATATAACTGTAAATGAGAAGCAATTGCATTTATAAAAGTCTAATGATGCATTTACTTTCATTATCTTTATGACGTACTTTAAGACGTAATGATGACGTTAACGCCATCTTACCCAAAGACGCACGTTTAAGAAGGGAGGCGTGCAATTAATTAGATTGAATCATTCCCAACAGATGGTGCTTTTTACATTATTCTTGTTCGAATAATAATATTTTTATTAAGTAATAAAATGATTTTACTATTATTAATAATATTTCAAACATGCTATGGTATGAGATAATTTCAGATTTTTTTAAAATACAATGAATTGTAAGTATATATGACTTACATTTATACAATTAAATTTAAGGATATCTGATTTGGTTCATGTGGGAATCGAATCCACGAATTACAGGGTATAATGTTTATAGTTGTTGTATAAATACTTGAGTAGTCAAAGATACCTTACCTATCAATTCCGTTGACGCCATTAGTCATCCCCGTGTTATTATTTTTACAGACTCCGTTACCAATGATCTCTGGTCCCTGTAACGCCGACTGTTTCTCCCTGTTATCCTGGAGGGTCTGCTCCAACTCTATCAGTTTCTCCTTCAGCCACTCCACTGTGAGGTTGTCCACTGTCAGCTGGTTTGGTTGGAGCTTCCCACTTGTGTCTTCCACTAGACTCTCGTCGAAGTTAAATGTGACGGGAGTTGAGGGAGGAGATCTGAACAATAAGAATAGATGGAATAATTAATTTAATATAGTCTTCAACTCCTACACAAAATACGGGTGATATTTAAGTATTTATTTTATTAAAAAGAAAGCAATTAAGCAACAGAAATCCAATATTGCTCCACGAGGAAGCAAGTGTTTGTTAAAAAATCCGTCTAATAAATTAAAGTAATAGATTATCAGTTTGGCTCGCTGTAAATGTTTTCATGTCATGAGAAAAAAATAATAGTTGTAATCTTTGTAGACAGTATAAAGTTTGAAGGCCATGTCGGTGCCTCAATCTGTGTCAGTTTTTTCAGTTGCATCCGAAAGTACCCAGACAGATGGATCGATTCGATGCAGTGTTTGTTTAGAGGTTAAATCGAAATTGTTGTTCTATTATCTATATAAATAACAATCAATATTTGTGTGTTGCTTATCCTCAATACATTCCTAAGCCATTGATTCTATTGTGATGAAACTTTGGTGGGTGGTTCTAAATACGCTCTGCCAATGTTCCTAGCAAAAAGTTACATACTTTTTCTGTATGTAGCATTGCAATTTTAGGGTATATGCCACGGTGTGTTGTGACCGATGTACTATATTTTTTTTATTTGGTAGTGTTATCCTGTCTGTATTTGACTCGTGGTAGTTTTGAGGTAATGAGATGTAAGGTACGGAGTATTATAATGGCTCTGTGCACAGCCGCTATACAATGCCGGGTAGAACAAGTAGTTTTGAAGAATGCATTGCTGTGATTAGCTGTTGCAGTTGTGAGTCCATAAAGATTCAAATACCCATTAGCTGACCTAGAAGTATGCAAACTATAGATGAACACCGTATCTGCTTAATACAAAACTGTTGAAATATTGATTGTTGTATTTGTCACCAGACCTTAGTCCTAATGGATGACCTCAAAATTTGTTATTCCCAACCTCGAATGATTCATAGTTCTTTACCTTCACTACCCATTGACCATTGTGAGCTGTAATAACGTTAACGATTACTTTTTATTTCGGTACATACATACTTACATATTTTAAGTGAATATTAGTCATCATTATGTGAGGTTGTCTTGTCTGTTAAATTCTTGACAAATTTTAAGTGACTAAGTCTACATTGAAAAGTTTTAGCCAAGAAGTCACTCGGTAAAATTCTATATCTATCGAATACTTTTGATTAGGTCTATAATAGGTTGTACAAATAGTACTAGTAGTCCTGTTTTCTGATTGAATCTCGGTTGCAACTATTTTACTATAGCACCATATGTGCATTTTAAACCAATTTAAGTTCGCATTTATGCTGAGATGGGATTTCGAAAGTATGAATGAAAGAAGATTGACTAAAGTAGGTATATATATATACCTGGCATGTGTGAATAGAACAACCGGAAGGAGAAGACCTTGGAGAATATTATCTGACCAAATTGGAGATGTTCTCAAGAAAGGCCAGATGAGAAACACCCTAAACCGGCGAGCATGTCTGAAGAATATAATGACAGGAAAAAAAGGCCAACAAGGTGTGCAAAAATCGTGACAAACGGAAATCCGTTGTCTCTGCCTACCCCTTCGGTAAACAGGCGTGAGTCTATATATGTTAAGTGGACAGAAATAATGCATTTACATTTGCTATGATACTAGCACACAAATTTGACGTTTTTACAGTCAATTAATTATAATTCATGCATGCAAGTCAGTAGGCACATGGTGCTTCTGACATGACATCTGCTCAGAGAACGGTCGACTTGGTGTTATTGCCCCACCTGTACCTGTTCACACTTGCCATGCGAACTTGTTTAAATATTTTAATATACTATGGTACCTACATAGTATATTACAATATTTAAACAAGTTCTATATTGAAATATTTGAGATGTTTTGCTGCCGATGACTCTGATAATTAGTTAAATTCATTTTTTTATTGGCACTTGTTTTTTTGCCAATGTTAAGTGAGAATTGATATCCTGGGTGATATTTAGGATATTATATAGCTAAATATACACAAGCATTACGATTCAAATATTCCGGGCAAAAAAGCCTTAACCCTTACACTCACGCTCAAACACGAAGACGTACAGACGCCAGCACATCAAGCTACCCAAATCTGTCAATTTTTTTTTATAGATTTTCAACTTTATCAAAAAAGTATAAGGTTCACTTTCGATAGGAGAAATTTGACAGATTGGAGTAACTAAATGTGCTGGCGTCTGTACCTAGTACACGCCTAACCCAAGCAATCCTACTGCACCTTTGCCAAAACGAAAGTTTCCGGTGTCATTTTACTTTCTACAGCATTCTTGGCAGATTCAATGATAATGACATACGATGTGACAATTCACCGTTTACTGATAATAGAAATTTGAGACTTGCCTACTTTTATGAAAGAAACTTATTACACGGCGAAAAACGTACAAGTCACGCATGAATGAAATCAATACTGTTTATTTATTTAAAACTTTTGCACATGGATGTACAGTGGCGGACTTAATGCCGGAGGCATTCTCTACCAGTCTACCTTTGGGTGATGCAGAGAAAAATAAGGTAGGTGCACTTAACACGACGTGTGTGGAGGTGATAAATCTTATACTTAAAAAATACAATAAAAATAGTTATATAAACTAGATAAATTAAAACTAGAATATAATAATATATATTTATAAAATAATAAATATACATACATAGACATAAATATATACCTAGAGAAAAATTTATGATAGAAAAGAGCTATTGGGCTGATTCTGCCATATTTTTCATAATATGTTCACGGATTTGTTGTTTATTTGCTTTATAAAGTTAACTATATATTTATAAAGCTTTTTAAATAAAATTAAATAAAACAAAACCCAGTAAAGGTACAACTGGAAAAAAAGAAAGAAAAATCATTTGATGATAATGAAAACTATTGCCTTTATGGAATGGCAATAGTTTTCATAAAAGTAGGCATGTCTTAAATTTCTATTATCAGTATACGTGGCAAGAACATGTCTAAAAGCTACATATCTGAAAAAAACTTAAATTAAATACATTTAAATTCATTAATAGTATCTCCTGGTCTACTTTCTTATTCGGATACTAAAATGGAAAAATCGGTTTCATAGACTGTACAGTACAAATATTTGCCGATTGTAATGAAATAGTGGTTTATTTTAAGTTCTTCGCGGAGGTGTTATGCTAAATGCATGCGTAAGATGTCTATAGAATTAACAATATCTGATGCATACATAAAATAAACTTACACAACATGTGTGCCAATGTTTCGTACGTGGGTACGTTCTAAGCATGTGAATCGACTTTACCATTTGGAAAGTGCATCAAGATTTGAAACTTAATAAACCCTTAAAAGAATTGCCCCACCTAACAATGAATCCGCTGAAAGGTCATAGCACACATCAACTTGGAAACGAATCGTTACCATATGAACTCGAGTCGCTCAGTATTCTTTGTATGAAACTCCCTACTGCAAAGCACAATGATGTCCTCCCGACCGAATTTCGGCAACGGCGGCGGCCAGTCTCAATGGAGACTAGCCAATTGCGTATATTATTACATATTATAATGCATAAGTGTGTGCGCAAACACAGGGGCACTTTCTATTCCATCACTTTCATGATCCGATGGAACGACTAGCGACACGACCGGAAAGAGGTCAGGTACAGGACCGACGGTTTTACGTGCTCTCCGAGGCACGGGGGTGTAATACCGCCAACTTCCAGACTTGGGGCTGACACTGAGAAATTTCTTTTTACGGAAAAATCCCAAAATCACTTTTTCACCCGACCCGGGGATTGAACCCAGGACCTCATTATTTGCGGTTGAACACTCTACCGCTAGACCAACGCGGCAGGTGCACTGCAAAGCACAATAATCGTAACCTAAACGGCTCGCCTCAGGACAAGCTCACAGTAAGCGCAGCGCCTAGCCGTAGCAGAATCGATGCATCGGAGTTGCTGGTCCGCTTTGGTTACGTACTTAAGTTAGGTTGACGCCTGTTTGAAGATGAGGCGAGAGACGATACGTTGACGATCCCTTTCCAATTTGATATATGTACTGACTCCTTAAGAGGCTTCACGCAGCGCTTCAGGCTAACATGAAATAAAAACTACTAACTTGTACTTCTCGATGAACTCTTTGTACTCATCTTGCGGCCTAAGGTTCTGAATGGTGGTTTCTATTTTGGTTTGGATCTCTCTAAACTTGTCGGTGCTGTAGTCTGACCTCTGCACCACTTCTAGTAGCACGCCTTTCCTGTTGAAAACAAAATAAATACTATTAATATTACATACTAAGTACCTGACTTAGTAATCGCAAAAATGAGAGATCCTTGAGAGGATCACTAGCAGGAGGCACTGACGCGCTGGTTTTTGTCATTTGGAATTTTCATCTTTTAGTATTAAACAAGTGTCTAATACAAGAAGATGAAAAGCTAGTGCTGTGCCCCGCGGTTTCACCCGCGTTAAACTTTAGCTATATTACTACGAAGTTTCTTTAATATCCATTTGGTAGTTTTTTCGTGAAAGAGTTACAATTATCCATACATCTATATTCACAAACGTTCCCATGTTATGATATTAGTTGGATGGTTATTATATACATATAAACAAAATACTAATTCGCTTATTATTGGGTTTGGAAGTAGTCTTTTCTGGTCATGAAACTAATTCTTCTTTCTTAAAATTTTGGGGTTGCTATATGGCACACAACGGGGCCTGTAGTGCTTTTTTCCACATTTAACTCTTTCTGTTAACACCAGAATGTAAAGGTATAACAAAGAAACATCATTATTGTTTTTCTATCAACGTTTGCTCTAATAATTGCAGTTCTAATCGCTTGGCGGAAAATCTGGACGGAATGTCCTGCCAAGTAGTCATGGTACTTGAACGCCACGAGCACAGGTTATCTCAACGCTATCTAAAATCATGCCGTTTCTATTTATTTCAGCATGATTATAAAGTTAATAATGAGGCTATCATTAATCCTTGTCTCCTCTACTGGTATGTCAGCTGCGGTAGTGGGGACCTCGTTTCTCAACGCCCTTTCAGTTTCAACCTCTGCTATGAATAGCACATCTTCTTTTTGAGCTCTGTATATATCTCTGAAACAGTGTGTGTGTACTTGAAGGAAGAATTCTAAATAATATTTACCATGAGGTAGCCGTCGCTTCTCCCTGTCTTCTCTGCTGGTCCATCAACGCCGGTAACGCCGCGGTCCTCAACGCCCTCTCACATTCTGTTGCCTCTGCTAACAGAAGCACATACTCGTTGTGGGCTCTATGTAACCTTCTGCATGCTTTGCCGTACTTGTCGCGGGTTTCGTCCAGCTTGCGACCTCCCCGACTAGTCGGACCTGAAATCAGAAAGTTGCAAGATATTAATAAAATATTGGTACACTAAAATTTTACAGATGTTGTCTTTGGAGTAAAAAGTCCACCCGCGTCCCGGTCCCTCTCTTTAAAATGACTAGTTACCCCTATAAGTATACGAGCAAATCTTGTACACCAAGGGCAATAATGGCCCATAGTGAAGGCCGTTCCCGGAAACTGTAAACTCCCATCCGTAAACGCTCATAGAACGGAAACTTAAGAAAAGTATGAAACAGCAGTAGTTATGTTTAATTATTATCTTCACCAAATTGTTATCCAGTTGTGAAAGTCATAAGCAATAATTATACTCCTTCTTGTACTTTATTTTAGTAACTAGATATAAGAATTTCTGTAACTTTACTTTGGATAATAAATTATTCTTATTCTTGTTAATATAGAAAACCAAGCGCCATAGCGTTATAAATAGCGACAAATATGACAGGATTTAATTTCGTTTGGGACTTTGCATGTGCCCTTATCTCGTTTTCTGATTTGCCCGGAAGATGCATTAATACGGCCAGTCTATAGATGGGTGACCGCTAAAGGTGTTTAATTTTTAAGCGTCTTCGGGCTTCGGAGGGCACCTTAAGCTGTCGGTCGCGGTTCGTTACCGTTAGATAACTGTCATAAGTCATGTCGGAGACCTACGGCGTGGCTTGAACAACAATGACACTAGGGTAACCGCTGCCCATACACAAGGTAAAAACTGATAAAAAACACATATTGTATCATCATCAATCGATGGTAAGATGGTAGGATTTCAGTACTCCGTTCGGAAGGGAATAGATATTTTTTGTGTGGTCTTTGGCCAGAAATAGAAGATAAATATAACTTACATTTAAGGTAATTTTCCTCGAACTTGGCCCTCATCTGCTTATATGACTCGAGGCACTTTTGGTACTCGCTCTGTTTCCGCGTCACCTCCTCTGACAGCTGTGGACAACGATAAAAAATCTTTTATTCTCTTGTTATGTGAGGTTTAAGAAGAATTTCACCAAATCATGGTGCATAGGTAACGTAGTAGAGATATGTCAATGTGAATACCCTTGCAATATAAAATTTTGATCAATCAATCGATTAAATTCAATAACATTACAGAATAGAATAGAACTTTATTAACCAAGAATTAACACGTTTATACAGAGTTGTTATAATAAAGTAAACAAATTTTTAATGCCAATATAAATATGAAAATGCGAAACTCCCTGCACTAGGCTGAGCCTGTCCTGCGGGGAGCTTAGACAAAGTTGTAATGGTGTGAATGTATTTCGATTACAAAATACATATAGTTACATAAAAGTATTGAACAAACAGTTGATGTTACATTATAAAGAATATACATACCTACTAATTGAAAATAGAACTATTCCAGTGCTAAAATAAATATGATCTTATTGTAAATTTACGTACAATTTTCGATATAATTGCCAAGTCAATTTATATTATTATTTTTAAAAGGTCTTCAGTTTGTTCATAGGTCCAAATTATGAGTTCTTTACTTAATTTGGCTTTTACTTCTCGGAGGGACAAAGTATGCAGGTTGTACATTTTTGTTATAAATATATGGTTTTAGAAAGGCGCCGAATTTTTTTGCAATAAATGTCTTTACTGGGTAATATGGGAGAATAAAGACGTGTTTCCTGATCAATAACATTACAGAGACAGTATAGAGTCACCATACTCAACCTGCGGTCCGTGGGCCGCATTTGGCCCGCCGGGCTTTTGTTCTTGGCCCATCTGAAGTTACAATTTTTTCTATAAATAAAGTATAACTACATCTTTTATTAGAAATTACGTTTTGATTAGGACCTCAATAATTTTTGCTTGCGGCCCTCGACAACACGATTGTATCGTGTTTGGGGCCCCTATAAAAAAAGGTTTAGTATGACTTATATAGAGGTCACAAATACACCAAATTCATAAAAACAAAATTAGGACCTCAATAATTTTTGTTTGCGGCCCTGACAACACGACTGTAACGTGTTTGTGGCCCCTATAAAAAAAGGTTGAGTATGACTTATAAGGTTACAAATACACCAAATGAATAAATTAGACCACACCAAACTAGATGAACCACACCAGACCAGACCTAATGAATAAATTAGGACCATAATGATTATTGCTTGCGGCCCTCGACAACATGACTGTATCGTGTTTGTGGCCCCTATAAAAAAAAAGTTCAGTATGGCTGGTAAAGAGGTTACAAATACACCAAATGTATAAGACAAAAATAAACAATTCATCGGACATCTTAAATACCGTGCTAACATAGCAACCATTCTTAAATTAGCTACTTAAATCTATTAAATTTATATTCTTTATCCGCGTGAACCAGTAAAAAATACAAATTGGGCTTGACACGATCAAGTCTCAGGTGTTGACAAACCAGTCTGTCTGGATCGCTCGAAAAGGACATTACGTATGATCTGACAAAAGAGTAATGTCTGTCCAGTCTGTCCAGCAGGGAAATTATGTACGAAATCATTTTTGTTTTATGAAAACGCACGTGTGGCGCAGTGGCCAAACTGTCGCCTCGCCGCTTCGTGTCGCGGGTTCAATTCGTGCGCCGTACAACAATTTGTGTGACCCATAAATAGTTGTTCCGAGTCTGGATGTAATTTGTGTCCGCCTGTTATATGTTTGTAAAGTACCCCGCGACACAGGGATTAGATTAATTAGTGCGCGCAGTCTTTTATAAATGAAAAAAAAAAAAAAGATTCTGTAATTCAAGTAAAGTAAAACTAAAGATAAGAACAAACAAATTCAAGACAATTCTTTCACCCGTGGATAAATTGTAGATATTATTAGCTTTTGCCACTTTAGCCGAACTTTTCTTTTTTTAGGGTTCCGTACCCGAAGGGTAAAACGGGACCCTATTACTAAGACTTCATTGTCTGTCTGTCTGTCCGTCTGTCACCAGGCTGTATCTAATGAACTGTGATAGTTAGACAGTAGTAATTTTCACAGATTATGTATTTCTGTTGCCGCTATAACAACAAATACTAAAAAAACAAAATAAAATATATATTTAAGGGCCATACAACAAACGTGAACTTTTTGCTCGTTTTTATAGTTAATGACATATATGTGATTATAGATAATAACACTTCGTGCGCGAGTCCGACTCGCACTTGGCCGGTGTTTAAATTAAGTAATTTTTTTTTTACTTTACCAAAGACTAGACAACAAACATACGCCCTACCTGATGGAAAGTGGTAACTGTAGCCTACGGACGCTGGTAACACCCAAAGCATCATTTAGCTGTTACAAAACTTTATGAATCCTAATTACTCATTTTTATAAGGAGCCGATGATAGCCAGACATTTATATTTATTGATTTATAAAGTTTACAGTTGTTGTTACACTGGTCGTGGTCACGTATATATATGGACAATTAAATAAAGTAGTAAATTTGCAATGAAAACAGATGTGTTTGAATAATAAATTAGCGAGCGGACGTGCGCGGGCGCAACTGTATGAACAAATCATTCGGTAACTACGAGATTTATTCGCTCTAAGTGCCCTTACTATAGCATTTGCGATCGATGTTTAACTTACATTAAGAAAATTTATTTTTGAATATGTCTAGACAACGTAAACATTCCGTCTCTAAGTTTATATTGTTTTTTTTTAATATTGAGAAGAGAACATCGAAACAATTCCTTTCGTCAAGTTTAATTAGTATATCGATTTGGTTTCTATAAAGGTTGCAAAGAAATCTTGGCGATATAACATATTTACTTGTGCATATATATGCCCATATATATGCCAATACATATGCCCAGCTGATGGGAGATAACGAAATAATACCTTTTAGTCTTATAATTATGACGGGCCTGTGGCGTGGTTGGCAAATGCTTTTTGGTCGTGGTTTGAGGTGGTTGGTGCGATTCCCACCCAGGAAAGATATTTGTGTGCATGAATGTCTGTTCGTCCTGAGTCTGGGTGTAATTATCTTTATAAGAATGTATTTACAAAAGAAAAGGTTATCTGGTTTCCATACTACAAGCTCTGCTTAGTTAGGGATCAGATGACCGTGTGTAAATAATGTCCCAGGATATTATTATCAGTCGCTTAAATATGTTTACCAACAAATATGAAATACACTTCAATCGCGTGGAACTCTATCAGGTTCTCAGCACCAGTATCACAAAATGATTGGCCGTAACTTTTTTTTTTGTAGGTAACACTACCTTATAGGTTCTGTTACTAAACCTACAGACTGGACTGAAAATATACTCTATTGCTTAATGATCCTGGCTATATCAGGCTATATGCTATCCCAGAGGTCTTGGGTTAAATTAACTAGATATTTTATTGATAATGTATAAATCTTTGTATAGCACTATTGGCTCAATCTTTTAAAACCATTTGTAGAATTAAAATTACTGTAATTAATTAAGTAGACCGGAGATGCATCCATTTAGTTAACTAGTTGTGGAAGCTTGTTATTGGCATTTACTTACCAAAATTTGTAACCAATTGTATGTAGCTGTTAGCTTCCCTAATAAAATAAAATAAAAATAAAATCCCTTGGAGAATTCTTCGTGCGATGAGCACGAATATTTGTTATTTGTCTGCGTTAATGAATCTATAATATGTATGCATTTGGAAACATACACGTGTGTTTATCAGTTGTCTGGTTATCATAGTACTGTGCCTAGTTAATAATATGCGATCAGTGACAGTGTGTTATTTGTCCCAAGATATTTAATTATTTATTTATACTTAGTCTACTCAGGCTTATAAAGATAATTTTAAACAGAGTTCAGGCTGTGTTTCCTCCTGAGATGTTCGAGGAAGCTGGGCAGTGTGAAGCCGCGAGGTTGCATAGGGAAGATAGCTGAAAAGGATATGTAGCGGAACGGTGCGAGGAATATATAATATACAATACAATATACAATACAACTCGTTACACCAGCTTGTACATATCCCACGCTTGTCTGCTTATCCTCGCTCTAATTTCTCGCATACGTTCCTTGTTTACATCCCTTGCGAACTCTCACTGGTTTTGTTTGCATAGATACCACCTATATTCTTTTCCACCAATCTGTGTTGACCGAGGTTAGTAAAATTAAGTTAAATTGTCTAGTTGACCCTGGTAGATATCACCTCCTTATCATCAGCCTAACGACGTTCAGAGCTGGACAAAGGCCTTCCCAAAAAAATTTCACAATGGTGTTCATAATTTGCAGGGATATGCCATAATCGCCACGCTTGGGAGACGGCTTGACAATCGCAGTATGATGGTCATAGAACACTGGCACACGTACTGCTGCACTGCAATAGTGTTGCCAGCCAACGGGCAAAGATCCTAAACGATCCGAAGACACTGCAGAAAGCACTCACGCCAACCTTTCGAGGCCTCTTGGAGTTCTGGATGGAACTGCAATGGTTCGAGTAGCCAAAAAGTTCACGTACAACAATGGCCCAACTAAGTAGTAAGTACACAGAGAGACGCTGCAGCACGTTCTCTGTGAGACATACCCTCGGGTCGACTTTTACTGAAATGAAATGGGGTGGCGATATTTTATGAATACTGACAAAGTTTCACATAAAATGCCTAATATTTCATTACTTGACAACTTTAGAAACTAAGTACCTAGTTATAAACTGGAGTGCATTATGAAAGTTTTTCTCACGACTATACTCGCTTGCATACGCTAATTAAATAAAGAGTTAATGATAGCTTTATGTTTTTCTTGCCCATTACACTGTAGTGTGGATAATCGGTGTTTTTACAACACCTATTAACAATTAAATGCTAATCTCAAATTGCTTCTTATAAAGCGTATAAAAAGTCTTCCTCCTTCCATTTGAATGAAATTGTAGTATGCCGTACCTACATTCAGTCGACGTGGAGTCGGTGGATACATTTTAAACTTATTAGCGTCTTTATTTCGTAGGGAGTAAAAGCCAAATTAAAAGTTATTTTTGTAGTGCAAATTTATTCGCTGACGACATACATATTTATTATGGAAACAAATTATGTATTATGAAGAACTGTTATGCAATGTAATTTACTTTTTAACGGTTTTTGTAAAGTTTGTTTACATATTGCATGTTGCAAGTAGTAAGTAGTGTGCGTCCATGCAATTTGAGAAGGAAAACGACATAAACATCAACGCACACAACAAGAAATTATTTTTTTTGATTTAGAATGTTATTTCTATGGCGTAATGGCATAATTATTATTAGGTAGGTATACAAAAATGTTTAAATTGATTCGCATCAAAGGAAATTTGACAGATTAGGGTAGCTTGTTGTGCTGGCGTCTATACTACGCGCGCATTTATGATCTCTACATGGCTTTAGAGACCATAAATGAGCGCGTAGTATAGACGCCAGCACACCAAGCTACCCTAATCTGTCAAATTTCCCCAAATGAAAGTGAACATTATGCTTTTGTGATAAAGATAAAAATCTACATATAAAAGAAATTTGACAGATTGGGGTGGGTGGATGTGCTGGTGTCTGTACTATTATTAGTTTGCTGCGATGTTATTTTAAAACTGCGATATCTCATAAGATATTTATTGAAATCGAATGATGTAACTGGAAATTTTGTTTTACTTTAAATACTTGTGATTAATAACGTAATTATAAGGATAATATTAAAAAAAAATAATAATAATGTAGTCTAAATTCCTTTAAGTATTTAATTGTCTTTCACGCCCTTTAATGCTGGATAGTACCACACCAATATGGAGGTATGTCGAACATCACTACAAGTATATACGTATGTAGATATACACCAACAACATCACGTTTAAATATCAATCACGTGGCTCTAGCAACGGTAATGACATATGTAATATGTTTAGTGACTATTTCTTCTCCAACTTTTTGAGCAACTGCAATAGTACCGGTACTCCCTCTACACTCCATGCTTATACCTCAGATCAAATTGTGCCAGATATTCACGACATTGAAGTGCAGGAATCAGAGGTTTATGAATTGTTGAGAAGAGTAGATATAAAGAAATCTGCGGGTCCAGATACTATTCCCCCAATTTTTATAGTAAGTTGTGCCAGAACTCTCTGTATTCCTTTGTCACTTCTTTTTAAAAAATCGTTTTTTGTTGGGATTGTACCGAAAGTCTGGAAATTGGCGTATATCACTCCTATTCACAAAAAAGGACCTAAGGATCTAGTGATGAACTACAGGCCCATTTCCAAGTTGTGCATTTTTGCAAAAATACTGGAGAGGATAGTCCATAAGCAACTCTACGCTACGCTAAGCCGCCATATTAGTGTCAATCAGCATGGTTTCTGTAGAGGTCGCTCCACCACAACTAATCTCATTACCTGTGCTGAGTACCTCACGAGTCATATGTCCCAACAGGGTCAGGTAGATATCATATATACGGACTACAGCAAAGCATTTGATCGTATAGATCATTCGCTTTTGATACACAAACTATCCGCCCTCGGCATCAGGGGAAATCTCCTCCGTTGGTTCATTTCATATATCGAGAATAGGTGTCAAACAGTAGTTCTAAATGGCTATACATCCCATCCAGTTCTTGTTCCGTCGGGAATTCCCCAAGGTTCATTATTGGGTCCTTTACTTTTCAATATCTTTATCAATGATATATCACACTGTTTCACTCATTCTCAAATACTCTTGTTCGCGGACGACTTAAAAATAATGAAAGATATTAGGACCTTAAAGGATTCTTCCGACCTCCAATTTGATTTAGATTGTTTCTATCGTTATTGTGCTACCAATAAACTTGAGTTAAATGTATCAAAATGCTATGTTTGTTCTTTCACGCGCAAACCTAATATTATTAAGTGCAATTACACATTTTCCGGCACCCCTCTAACCAGAGTTGACTCTATTCGAGATCTTGGTGTCACATTTGACGCTAAACTTCTTTTTGATTTGCACTTTAACTATATAGTTACCAAAGCCGAAAAATCGTTAGGGTTCGTAATGAGAATAAGTGCAGAATTCAAAAAAATTAAAACATTAAAAATACTCTACTGCGCCTTTGTTCGAAGTCACTTAGAATATTGTTCTCAAGTTTGGAATCCTTGCTACGATGTTTATATAAATCGCATTGAGAATATACAAAAAAAGTTCTTAAGATATATCCAATTTCGTTCTAAACTTTTTCTTCCAAATTATGAAAGCCGGTGCAAGAAATTTCATATCCTTCCATTATACGAACGCAGAACAATAGCTGATATAGTGTTCTTGTATCAACTTGCGAACAATATCATTGATTGCTCCGAGTTGGTGAATAAGTTAGGGCTACGTGTTCCTTCAGCCATGCTCAGAAAACATCGGTTACTTCACGTACCGACTGTTCGCACCAATTACCGACGGAATAGTTTCATGGTGAGAGCGAGCAGAACTTACAATAAGACTTGTCAGAAGGTTGATATTGACCTATTCTGCAATACCACCTGCAGAATTAAAAATAAATTAGCCATTAACTTTTTTAGGATAGATACTTGAATAACTGATATTTATTAGTTTTATTTGACCTACTTTTTCAGCTAGTCTCCTTGATTTTCTTTGTGTTGATTGTGATTTTGTTTAATGTTACGTAAATTTCCACAAATATTCTAAATTTTTTACTCTCTTTATCTTTATGTTTTGTCTACCGATTTTCTTATTTTTTTAAATTTATGAATATTAGCGAAAACTTGTAATTGGCCTTCATCCTTTATTGTATGTTTTATTTCTGTTCTAGCTGTAAGTTTTCTAGATTAATAAAATAAAATAAAATAAAAACACACTATACCTAGCTTCAGCTAACTACTTGTGTGCAATATAAAATTATTATATAAAGGAAGTGCTGAAAAACCGCGCACTAACATCAGCTGCCAAGTCGGCTGTTAAATAAAAAGCTTTCAATAATTCGCATCAGAACGGCATATTCCACTACAATAAATAACAAAGCCATTACTATAGATTATGGTAACATAAAGATAATTGTGTCGATATTCCATCACTCGAACGCCCACAGTTTTAAAATGAATAACAGCAATAAAAGCGAACGCACATATTGTGAGAAGCCGCTTTACCAAAACAAAGGAGATCACGTGTCTCGTGCTACAATGTTGTTTTCACATTCTTCGAATACTGACACATAAGTTCATTGTCACATATTTTTGGATAACGTTAACTATTTGATAAACCTCTTAAAACAATTACAATTGCTTCGACACATACTTATACAGTCATCTGCACCAACACTTCTAATAATATAATCGCGTACCACAACAACGGTAGAATAATTCCAATTTTATATTCATCACTCCTTCCTAACTTCAGATTTATTTATTTTGCCTATGTGAAGTGAGAATCTTGACTATCTGCAGTATCTGGAAGGTATTTTTATAGATATTCGGGATATTAAATATGGAGAAAATACTCGTGGGAGGACTACTATTTATGTCTAATAGTTCAGCGTAATCGTCAACAAACAAAGTTCCAAAATTTGCCCGTTATTACTTTGTTATTAAAATTTTATGGCAAAGCTGGCAGGAATGCTAGCATTGTTTGTAGTCATACAACTGATGATGATGATGTGTCAGTAAATATCTAAATAACACAATAAGTTAAAAATTTAACAGCAAAAGGCATACGATAATGTTAACCACAAATAATAAAATGTTATCGCACCAACAATCACTATTATTGACTTTTAATGTTTGGGCAGCCTCGAGCCAACATTCGTCATCCGGAAATATTTGGCATAGCACCTTGTCTTTGCCCATCCAATGTTTATACACGGTGTAAGGGATAGCCTAACACAAACCTATGCATAATTCTGAACACTGCAGTGATAGAATGTTACCTTTCAGGTAAAAAGTCTCCCAGTACCTTGAGATTATCTTCGGTAGTGGATAAAGCTTTGGCCTGCATTGCACATAGGCCAATATACTTTACCAACATATCTGGTGATCAAGTTTTAAAAATGTTAATTTTCCATTGTATAAAATAGTAAATTACCGACTAAGATTATACATATTATATATTATATTATATATATAATATTATAATATTTATTTTGGAATATCAAATAAATAATAAGCATAGCATAACATAACACATAACATAGATAAAGTGTTTAATGTTTATATATGTTAAAAAAAAGACGACGATATGACGGTGAACGTAAAAATAAATAAAGTATATATTACTACAAACATGTTCTGACTATTTACAAGCGCTTTTTAAAGTCTACGTGAATAAAAACCTTTTTTTATTTTATTTATTATTTTTATTTTATAACACATTTACATATTAATTTAATTTCCTGAAATGAAGACTTTAAAATTCCATATCAATTGTCAATAATTTAAAAGTCAATTCATATTTTATTAATGTTGATAGATTAAATAATTTTGGTATATAATAATAATAATAAATAAAAATAGTCTTCATCAGTCTATAACATATTCTCGACTATTATGAAAGTTTGAAAATACCTGACTCACTTCAAAATGTTAACTTGCCTCGTAAAACCCCTACTGGACTTATGAACGTTATGTTCATGAATTAAGTATCTACCTACCTATGTATGGTTAAAAGAAAAAAACATTCCAAAACGTTTTCACTTTTTATTGTAATTACTGAACATGAAGAAGTAGTGATAAAAAATGGTAACACATCAAATCATCATTAGATGAATCATAAATCGTGATCATGCAAGGAGGCATCGAGCAATAAAATTAATTTTAGATTAAATTATAAACATATTAAGTAAATGAGACGCATTGATAACAAAGGTGTCAAAAATTCAAATGTAACATCAATCTTCGTCAAAAGAACTTATTTTATAAGACATATTATAAATTTCATTGGCCTTAAAATTTTGCAAATTATCCGATGCATGTCGAAGAGCATAACCTACACACTTGTACCTTTTGCTAAAATCTTGTTTTTATCTAGAAGAACTATAATAAACAAAGGAAGGATGAAGGAGGATAATTTTATATCATTAAATTAATGAAAATTTTGTATTATGACTATCCGAGATGATCCCATGTGTCCTATAGTTATTTGCATAGAAAGAAACTTAATCTTAATAATGCAATGCAATATGTTTTATAAACAAAAGCTACCTAGTCAAAGTTAATGATTAATTGCTAATGACACCAGGTTACATACGATTTTTTTTTTTTCGTTTTTAAATATTTCTACAGAGATTTAATTGTATTGTGGGATATCACTCGTAAATTTATTACACAACTCATATAACATTTTAGCTTGTTAAGAACTTTCTTTGGGTTACATTCCTACTACAAATACATTACATCAAAATGTGCTTCACCTTCTCAACTTTTTACCAATGTCACACAAAGGAGAATCAACTTTGTTATCGAGAAGGCAAACATTTTCAACGGCATGTAACCAGAACGGACACTTAGAGCAGTAACCAATAACCTACGACTAATCTTAAAATCACTGAACTATATATAGAATAGAATATAGAAGATAAGGAGGTACGTTACCACTCTTTGAAACAGTTTCGTTTAAATATGGATTAGAATGTTTGAAATTGGAACTTCATTAGACTAGCCCAATCGGTGTTTCTACATTTCTGATTTTAGTATTCGAGATCAATATACTTTATTACTAAGACGCAAGTTTGGCACGTACAAATTAATCGACTACAGTATCCGGTCTCCAGCGCATATTTTGCATAGTAACGGCAATATTTTTTAGCTTTGAAATGCGCCCAATCTTATAAACTAAAACCCAACCACAAGCAGATGCTAGTATTTTTATGATGGCCGATTTAATAGATATCATGTGTGAAGATTCTGCTTACTGTAAAATATCTAAAAGAGCCACGAATATTAACCCAGAATGTGGAATGCAGTAGGTATTTTTTTTATTTGTATTTTTTTTTTTGTTTGCCTTATATTATATCTTATCAAGGCCACCGAAGATGAATTGAATTATATTTAATAAATAAGTGAGCGTACCCTTCCGAGATCAATATCAGATATATTGTACTCGGAAGGGTACGCTCACTAATTTATTAAATATAATTCAATTCATCTTCGGTGAAGACATAATTAGGCAAGCGCATTGGATTGATTGAATGTATGCAAACACATCCTCCAATCTTGGCAACATTAATTAAAAATGTAAACAATAAAACAGTAGTGCAATAGACTTGCATGACTTTATAATATAACATAGGTATAGATTAAGTATATTTGTAAGTGCACCAGAATGGTTACGCAAAAGTGGGAAATCTGATAATTATTTATATAAAATTGACAATTAAGTTTGGAACAGCTCCTAATTTGTATTCATACATAAGTTTCGCTTTACCGTTACGAAGAAACAATGTTATTATAGATATTGATAATCGCTGTAAAATGGTCATGTACTCGTAAGATTAAAGACAGCTCAATAAAGGTGAACTGTTATAACATTATACGTTATTTCATAATCTTGTTAGAATATCTAGACTCTATATGCAATATCATATATCTTTATAGACTTACTGGATATAGATCAATACTTGGAAATTTAATAAGAAGTATAAAAAACACATTAAAAAATAACCCTAGAACGGGGCCCTGCGGATAGCCGCTGACAGTACGTACATACTGTCATCGTTCGTTGAATCAAAACACTCTCCCTCTTACTATTACCAAGGATTTACTATCAAAGTCGAATATTAGATGTAATTTTGACGACATAAAAACATTCTTATAGAAAATAATTTACATATTTCGCAATTTTAACGGTGTTAAATAAGTCAAACGCTTATTTACATTCCAACTAACCATCGACGGCCATAAATTTTAATAATATAAATATTAAAGATTTGTGTTATATAAGTCAGCAGTGTTATTTATTTACGACAGACTACAAAACGTAGATAGAAAAGATAGAAGAATCTATGTATTTTTAATAAACATTTTTTTTTAATAGTGAGAGATTTCCTTAATTGCTAATAATTATGTGTAGAGAAAGCTGTGCTGCAATTAAATTGCAATAGTTGCTGCAAAAACTCGCCACGGGGCCGGAAAACATGGGAAGCATAAGTACAACGGTTAGTAAGTGTCGCTAACAAAAGCTGAAAGTAACAATGTTGTACAGAAGGAGACAATGTAACTGTTTCCAAGAACGGTTCTTAAGACGTTAAACCTCATTCTAAGTGGTACGTAAATTAGATAAGAAGTTTGTGTTTTTATTTTTACGATAACAACAAATCTAGTACATGTAGGTACATTTTATTTTATATTCTAAACAGGTTATTTAACGGTACAGGTAGTCACGCTCAAGTATAGTTTGAATACCTTATGATAATAAGTAAGTAGGTATATAAATAAATATGAATGTGTAGGTAGTTAGCAGTAAAAGATTAGCTATGTATATGCTGACAGAATACAAAATTACCGACCAGATAATAATCAAGCAGTTGATTTTGACTCTCCGAGTAATCTACATGACGTTAGTGAGCTTGAGAGTGAAAACCTCTTGTGTAGCTCGCGTTTTCAATGTAATATTATATTTAGATTATTACAGTTTACATATCAGAACGAATTTTACTCATGTTTTCGTTATACAATGTTAAACTTCGCATAAAGAGCTATTCAAATCTGCATAGAAATACATACGTATAATTTGGTCCACCCGAGAATGTTTATGTGACGGTTTTAAGCTAATGGTTTGCTACGTGCGTGACATAATTTACTAATTATAGTCATTATCCATTGACTATAAGTAGTAAATTAATGATATGTGAATGTCCATAACAAAAGTGTTACTATAAATAGAGTATGCCCATATACTTGAAATTAGGTACACACTGTTCGCCGTGGTCTCCTGCTGTGAGGCAGTCTTGCTGCAGAAGGAGGCCGCCGAGCGAGATCGGGAACGACCCGATCCTGCTCGTAGACGGAGGAGGCGTCGGGGCGGCGGCGGCACCCGTTAGCCCAACTCCCCTCGGGGCTGCGGCGGCAGTGTGAGAAGTGTCCTCCACTGCCGCCAGTACAAGCAGCTCTGGGAAGACAGCGATCTGTTTGTGGCACAGTCGCTGTGCCGGACTGGCAGGAGTCGGAAATAGGGAAGGGCAATCTCGAGCCCTCCTTTTGCGGGATGCATGCGTATCATTCCCCCTGCCTTAATAAAAAAAAAAAAGTACACACAGTTAATATTTTTTTCCAGGGATTAGCAAGACGCATATCTGACGCTTATATATAGGCCTACATACATATATATAGGACAGTGCATTTTTAGATCTGTTTATCGAGTTTAATGTGGGCAGAACAAAATTGAATTTCCGTAGGTATATGAATCGTTCAGTCTGTCTAATAACGGGCTCCGTATAACTAATGGAAATAGGAATGATGATGTGTCCTTTCTAGACGATCTATAATAAGAAGGTTAGATAACGCCATTGAAGTTAGTTTAGTCGATGATAAAGCCACCAATGCAAATGAGAACACTTCTGATTAGGTACTACTGCGATTATTGCCCTAACAATATTCTTATTAAAAGGATTGGGCATTTTTAGATCTGTCACTTTAGTTGCGTTTCTACTAATTACACATAATTTAACCTGACCTTTTCATACTATCTAGAATATGAGGAATAGTAAATAAAACTATAAATTGTCTATTTTTATTTTGCCAAAAAATATATTCAGGTAGACTTATCACTATAGATACTTACACAAAATATATGTAGATATTAAAATCTGCTGTTAATATGGAATTTTATTTAGAATTGACATTTAATTTATCATAGTATTGATTCAGTTAACAGTTAAGTTAAAAGCTTCCTACGTTTCAAATCGGCACCAATTTGGCCAATCGAGCTGCACAAATCTCATATTCCTCTACATTATTTAGCAAATAGAACGGAAACATCAAATTAGGTCGAGTTGAATTTAGCCATCGGCACCCGTGTTTAAATTATGTTCCTACGAGACATTAGCGAGCGCGAGCCAGATATTTATAAACACGCGCAATACTATTGTCTACGGTGAGGCAGTCAGGCGGCGACCCACATACCTACATCAGATGGGGCAACCACTGACTCTTGAGGGCTATCTACTGCTCTATTGTTGCCATCTGTTAAGCATCAGCGCACGTCATCGAAGTATTGAACTTTGACGTCACACGTAATAAGAATAGCCTGATTCTCTATTGATAAAACCATGCGTTTGAAAGTTGTGTAATGTTATGTTACGTTACATATTTGACGTTGTATTTTTATTGAGGTAAGTATGCATTGAATATGAAATAAGTGGCACACAATAAAATGAAGGTTATAAGCTTGAAGTCTTTGTTTGTGGGTTTGTCTATGCGTTAGGCATCGTAGCTCATAAATTGGTAAGACTAATTACGATACGGAGTTTTTCACTGGCGGCGTAACTAACATGACTAGCGCTATATATAGATCATGTCTATCTATTATTACAATTATGAACAAAATAAATAACATAATATACTTACAAGAATTGCTTATGTATTTAAGTTTTATTATAGTTACCATCAGCAATTTGGGTGTGAATATAGTTAATTAGTTTAGTTATTTTGTCGGTAGTTAATTCTATGTTTTATTTAATAAATATTATTGTAATTTTTATTCACAATTACATATAATAGTAGCTTTTATCATACTAATATTATAAAGGCGAATGTTTGTGAGTGTGTGACTGTGTGAGTGTGTATGTTTGTTACTTCTTCACGTCTAAACGGTTGGAGCGATTTCGATAAACTTTGGTATGCAGTTAGCTGACACCCTAGATAAACACATGGGCTATAATTTATAGATTTTAACGCAAGTAAAACCGCGGGGCACAGCTAGTTGTTTCATATGGTTCAGTAGGTAATAAAATGGAGTGCATCGCGACAGAAATAAAATGTTCCCGAAATATAATGCGTAACAAATATTTCTAAGGTATGTAAAATTTCGATACATTTTGGGTATTTCCATAAACCAAGTCCTTAACTGTTATTATTAACTTTTTAATTAATTTATAATTAATATCTGCTATCTGACCGATAGCTCTCCATAATAATATAAATGTGTTGTGTAATTTAATATTTAGTCGCCATAAAAAAATCCCATCAATGTAAAATTAATGCTAAAACAATAAAACCATGTAGGTAATTAAGCAATCCAATGCTTGACCAGAGAGAATAGACTAGTCTCCTTTCGATGTAAATGAATACGAATTTCATAATTTCAAAGTTCTTTTAGTCGCGTTGTGTGAATGAAGTATGAAGAATGCCTTTATTGAGTTCTCGGAAACATCAGCAAAAACGGGTCCCGTGTGAGCGCTACGGGCAATTTATTTTACTTTTAATTACAATTTATACTATTTATTAATAATACGGTTCATGACAGTCTGATCAAGCTATACGAGTATAATACATTCAATGGATGAAGATCGAATGTTACTTTCTTTTCCTTTTAATATTAGTAATTACTTTGTAGTAAGATAATTATTTAAATAAGTGATATATCAATGATACTACCGAAAATGATAGAAATATTCATAATTTTAAATTAATTTTATGATTGACTGCACGTGTGGCGCAGACGGTTAAAACAATCACCTCACCACTTCTTGTCCTGGGTTCAATTTTCGCACAGGACAACTATTTGTGTGACCTATAAAAAGTTCTTTTGAGTTTAGGTGCGACGTGTCCGTCAATTGTTAAGTAGCCCAACAACACCGTAGCAAGGATTAATTACCCTAATGCGAGCTTTATCAAAAAATATTTTTTCAAAAACATCCTACAACCAACATCAATTTTCCTTAGCGACTGCGCAAATATTTATCAAAAATTAGAACCGTTCCGAAAAGAATTGAACCAACAATAAAAAATCTAAATCAGGTCACGAACCACGGATAAATAATACTTGCAAAAAAACGAATTAATCCATCCTGGCTGGTAAAACAATCATGTTAAAAAGAAATCATAGTGACGAACGATGTATTTCTTAAGAGAACCTGATTAATGAATCGGATAATCGCTGTGACTTTCATTCACAGTAAGTAATCTTAATTACGAACATCCATATACCTAGCTATACAAACCAAATCGATTACACCACACCTATATTTACACATAAAACAGAGGAAAGTATAAAATTAACGGTGACAACAGTCACTGTACCAATATTACGGCATAATGACATTACCAAGACGCTTTGAGTAATACCGCTGCTACAGAGAAAGCTTTATTCGTAGAATCTATAAAAACTCTGAAGGTAGTTTACGTCAATTCTTAAGAAAGGAATCTTAAATGGCCCATAACACCAAACTTATTTATTGCACCAGTAAATGACCATGAATAAGAAGAAGAATAAATGTAATACTTATGGGTTATTCATTCGTATTAAATTTTTTGAAAAGAGCAATATTTGTAATGAAATATAATAAAAATATTTTTTTTTGTTGTTTGAGTCGAATGCAAATTTAAATTGAATAATAAATAAAAATATTAAGAATATTAATTGACAAGTATTAGTAAATTATTTAGAATTATTATTTAGGTTAGTGTTAACATGAAGATCAGCAAATCTTTTAATTTTAAGGCCAAGCTGTCTCCCTTAAGTCCCCGTATCAAAAGGTGGAATTTGCCGATAAATATGGCGAGCGCAAGACCAACAGTTGCAAAAGTCCTTGGGGGAAGCCTTCCTCCAGCAATGGATGTCTGTCCGCTGATATAATGATGATGATAATCGCGAGAGATTTTACAAACATGCAATTTACGGACACATGGCACACCCAGACTCTAAATAACAATTTATAGCTCACACAAATAGTTGCCTGTGCGGGATTCCAACCCGAAACACCATTGCGGTGAGATACTAGCAAGATTTATCCCTCCGCCTCATTTTCAGTCATTTCATTCATACGCGTTTCGTTTTCCGCACTTTTGTACTAATTCTACTGGTTAACGATAGGAGTTATTATTTTTCGCGAGTTAGCAAAACGCACTGAGGGCGATCACCTCGGTAACTTTAAAGAAGGTAAAACTAATTTTGTCAATATGTAATGTTTAGTATTATATTATATTTGCTAATAGAGAATTTTTCCGCACACTTGTACGAATCCTACTGGTTAACGATTGGAGTAATTATTTTTCGCGAGTTAGCAAAACGCACAGAGGGCGATCACCTCGGTAACTTTAAAGAAAGTAAAACTAATTTTGTCAATATTGCAAATATGTAATGTTTAGTATTATATTATATTTGCTAAATGAGAGTTATGTACACAAAATAAAGTAAATTATGTAATTTATATTCAGATGTGTGGATTACCGACTGATGTTCTTCGGAAAACAAATACGAGGTCGATACTAGGTCATACTTTGCATAATTAACATTAGACAAATATTATATTTACCTACGCATCTATTATAAATACAACCAAATATTTTTTATATGTGTTTAGAGATAGGGATGAGTGATTTTAAGGTTTCCATACCCAAAGGGTATCCACGGAACCCTATTACTAAGCCTTCGCTATCCCTCCATCTGTCCGTCTGTCCATCTACCTGTCTGTCTGTGGGCTGTATCTCATGAAACGTAATAGGTAGACAGTTTCTGTTGCCGATATATCAATATATAATAAACTTATATTCTCACGATGATACAGAGCCCTTCGTGTGCGAGTCCGGCTCGTACTTGGCTAGTATTTTTGGCTCTATGAGTAGCTCGACTGAGGATGCCTCGAGTACACATTTAGACATTATTGGTGCGCCATGGCGTTAAAACAGATTTGTATGCCGTAAGGCTAACGGCATGACGATCTCATTTACTGACAATATAGGTAATCATTATATTCAATTATACTAACTGAAATCCTACATTTTTGCACATTTAAGTATAATATATTATTTGAGTTACGAAACTCTGGATTTGTTTAATAACCCAAAGAATAAAACAAATGTACCTATCTAAAAAAAATAAAAAATATAGAAATTAATATTGTATATCCCAAAACAACAGCATATATTATTAAATAAATAATAAACCGACATTTACCACATTTCATTTTAACATAACAATATTGTAGAAAAGCAAGGTTTCTAGCAAAACCGATGTTTCAAAGCATATCTCAAGAAGTGAAAATAACAAGCAACAGAAATAATGAAATAACCAAAGAGTAAAACAAATCTGTAGAGTTATTGCCACTGGTCATAAAAAAGCACAGCGCGATAAATATCTGTGGTCAACATACGAACATAAAACAATTGATTTCGTATTACAGACTTTACTTACCGAAGAAGTTCGTCCAGTTCGAGTGTCTGCGTGTGGCATTATGGTTATTCTGTGGAGCCTCCATCTTTGTCATTGTTTGTGCGTTGTATTGCATTGTAATTTCTATGACTACTTGCTTGTTACAAGCTTTTGCTAGCGACGCTAACCGCATAGACGGTTTCTCTCCGTTCCCTTGTGTATTTCTAGAAATCCAGTCTCATTCCATGTTCAAATCCTAAAAGATACCTCTGGCAAAATTTTGTCTTTCTTAGATCCAAGAGGAATGTTTACGAGCCAATATAATTATGTAAATAACTGAACTTAACCACAACCAGCTTGTCAAAAATCCCTCACTTCAACTAGTAAAAATCTTGTTACTTTTGAATGGCTTCAGAGATTTTTATGACACATGGCTTAGTATTTGTCGACATTATAGACGTTCGGTAGATACACAATTATCCATATCCATCAAAATCCGTCAACAACAAACAACAACTTGTATTTTATTAGGATTTTAAAAAAGTCATTTGTTTCTACTTAGGATAAGCTATAACAATGATTAATCAAATGTACATACGCCAACACATCCAGCTACCCCAATCTGTCAAATTTCCCCAATTGAAAGTGAACCTTACGCTTTTGTGATAAAGTTGAAAATCTATAAAATAAATTTGACAGATTGGGGTAGCTGGATGTGCTGGCGTCTGTACATACACCAACATATCCAGCTACCCCAATCTGTCAAATTTCTTTTATAGATTTTCTACTTTATCACATAAGTATAAGGTTCACTTTCAATTGGGGAAATTTGACAGACTGGGGTAGCTTGATATGCAGGCGTCTGTACTTTGTGGAAGCTGGTGACTGTTGTATGTTTATAAAAACCTGTACATAAAAAATATGCCCAAATTCTCCCGATTAATTGCTTTCAGATAATAAACCACATTCAAATATTTCCATCCACACACACAATCTTACCATGCTTGAATGCTTTTAGATTTTTTATAATTCATATTACAACTATCCTGTCATAAAATTTACCTATCTTTATACCTATCAGCAATATTATGTTGACAATTTAATAGATTAGATAACTGAGAAGTGTGCAATCGATGCCTACCTAATTGAATCATCAAAGTTTCATATCGATGTTGATAAAATCTGACTCACATTATTGTATTTGTCGATGGAGGTATAAAATAGTCAAACTAACATTTTCACGGTTCCATCTACTTAAAACTACTAATCAAATACATTAAGATAGTAAAGAGAATGACTTCTTCAACAAGAATGTCAAAGTCGATATTATTATACCCAGAGACACGTTTGCGTTTTTTTAATTGGTTGTTGGTCTTGTCTATGACTCATCGTCAATCGGTTCATCGAGCAATTCCGAATGCACCGTGGAACATGTTTGCTGCAGCTGAGGGGGTCGGGGATGGCCGGGAATGACCGGTGGTGACGTGATCGTATTTAACATTCCCTGTGCGTTCAATATGCGAACAGGACTCTGGAGACTGGTCATTACTAGGCTATGAAATAAATGAGTACTGGTAGTGAATGATAATTGAGTGGCGAGTGAATGACTATTTAATCTTTTTATGCAGCATACTACACGAGGAATTTAATTATCATATGAGTCATCCTCACTGAGGCCTAAATGGCACAGAATACATTTTTGAGACTAAATTATTTTACAGAACTTTTTCAATTAGTCTATGAAGCTTTCACTGCTGCACTGGACATTCTTGACTATAATGATTATGTCACGAGCATTATTGTACTTCAGTGCACGGGCGGGTGAGCTCCGGTCGTTTTGGGTCCTATTCGCCCTATAGCTTTCTTCCACTCATAGGCCTTATCCACCCGAACCGATTTTTCGATTGACTGAGCTCAAGCACTTTTAGCTACAACTCTTCAGCTATCAAAAAGCCAAGCTTTCTAACAAACAGCTCCAACGATTTCCTAGGATCCGTTTTCCAGATCCCAAAAGACAAATATACATTATACAGGGAGCCTTTCAATTTATTTATACAAGGTGTTCCATAAATTTTAATAATCTTAAGGAGCCCTCTGTTCTACTTCCATTCCTTTCTACCCTCACGAATACTGCCAAGTCCTACGTTAATATTAAATAAGAATAGTTCTTTTTCAATGCTTTTCTCATAATTAGTATGACCTAAACATTATATAAATACAAATATTGCTTGATTAAGGTATAGAGCATTTCTCACTTCAACGACTTTGAAGGGAGTTCCTATCTAATTCGACCACTGTTTTTTGCCATTCAATTTAGAGGAACCAATTTTATCAATTCAAACGAGGGAAACTGCAAGGTGTGTCACTTTCTCGCGCAGGCCTAGCCGGACTGGTTGTACGTGAGTGTTGCCATACAAGGTGTATGATCTAGATTTGACATAGACCTTTCGTTACGAAGGTTGGCCACTGATAGAGCATTGATTATTTACCATAACATTTGGAGCAAACACTTTTATTTAATCCTAACTCTCCAACAGAGGGAAGCTACAAGGTGAGATCGGTTTCTCAAGCAATTCTAGCCAGTCGGGACGTATAATATATATATAACAATATATAATATCCTGGAACATTATTCACACCCGGCCATCTGATCCTAAATTAAGCAGAGCTACTATAGAAATCAGATAACTGATTTAAATACTACTTATATAGACAATTACACCTAGACACAGGACAAATAGACATGTTCATGCATAGTAATATCTGTCCTGGCTGGGAATCGACAACCTTTCTGCCCCAACAGCCATCGGCTCTACGACCTATGTGCCCTGCCCACAGCCACTTCAGCTGAGCATTTGTTAAGGCTATGTCGGTTACTACTTTAGTTCGCCTGCGGATCTCAGCATTTCTGATTCGTATTATTTTTTACCGTAACATATTACAAATTTTTATATTTCACTGTTATATGTAAGTGACTAACTCTGAAACATAGAGAAACTGTAAGGTGTGGTAGCTTTCTCAAGGCTGTCAAGACCGGTCGCACGTGTGCAGTCTCGGAGATGATGTATGATCTAAAGTTGTCACATACAAAGATTGACAACTGATATAGTATTTATTTTTTACCATTACCATTTAGAGGAACCACAGTTATTTGTTCCAAACACTGCAACCGAGGGATCCAAACGTGGACGGTCACCGTAGCCTAGTTGGTAGTGCTCCTGCCTACGAAGCTGGTGGTCCTGGGTTCGAATCCCGGTAAGTGCAAATATTTGTGTGATAAGCACGAATATTTGTTTCTGAGTCATGGATGTTTTCTATGTATTTATCTATCTATATAAGTATGTATATCGTCGCCTGGTACCCATAGTACAAGCTTTCCTTAGTTTGGGGCTAGGATGATCTGTGTGACATTGTCCCCAGATATTATTATTATTAAACACTTCAACAGAGGGAAACTGTAAGGTGTGGTCGCTTTCTCGAGCTTGCAAAGCTAGTCGCACGTGTGCAGTCTCAGAGTAGGTGTATAGTCCAGATTTGGCACTGAGTTGCCGTTACGAAGATTGGCAACAGTTGGGGAATTGATTTATGATGACATGAATGCTGATTGTGACACGAGGAGTTTGAACAATAGCCAATAGTAACTGTGAATTATCGCTTGGTGTGATACAAAGAATCTCACAAAAAGCCCCCGTCTTCGACAAGAAGTAAGTCACCTTTAGAGAACAAATATTCGTACTCATCACACAATTATTTGGACTGGGTGGGGATCGAACCCACGACCTCAGGCCTAGCAGGCAGCATCACTAACCACTAGACCAACACGCTAGTTCTATGTATCCCCTGTTCTTTTCATACGAGGTATATTAGACAGAGATGGAATGATACAGTGGTGTCGAAGACTGAATCACCAGCATTATCGATATTGATACAATGTAAATCATAATAATCGCTACCCACTAACAGAAATGTACTCCAGATAATATAGAACAACTTCATGTTTTCCTAGATTACAGAAATGTATTGACATTACTAGCAATGTTTACTTACTTTTCCTTGCTATCAAGTAGAGATGAAAAATATTATGTCTTCGTTTTACAATAGACATACAGCATACAGACACAATGGTAGCGGTTTCCGTAACCTATGGATGCTAGCAATACTGGGGGGCATCACTCACTCGTTACTGATCCATTCCCGTACCCCAATGAGCTTTACCAATTTAATAATTAAATAAATTAAAAATAATAATTACATATACAATTCAAAATAGTAACCGTAGTCACCGTAGCCTAGTTGGTAGTGCTCCTGCCTTCGAAGCTGGTGGTCCTGGGTTCGAATCCCGGTAAGTGCAAATACTTGTGTGACGAACACGAATATTTGTTTCTGAGTCATGGATGTTTTCTATGTATTTAAGTATTTATCTATCTATGTAAGTATGTATATCGTCGTCTGGTACCCATAGTACCTACAAGCCTTGCTTAGTTTGGGGCTAGGATGATCTATGTGACATTTAAATTTAATAATTATTATTGAATGCTATTCTGGACTTAGGTAATTTGTTCAATATCCTACTCGGTTGCTCAGACTTGCTCATTGTCCTTCTTTTATGTTTCTTTTGTGTTTACCGTCTCTCCGAAAGAAACCAACGCGTGAAACAAACTCAGCGGCTTCATCTACTATTGGTTTCAACAAGGCCCAGTTGAGAAGGTCTGGCGAAACAAGTCAAGTGGGGATGTACACGGGTTTGTTCCACTTAAATCTATTATTTATTAGGCGGACACAATATCTGCTCGATTTGTCCATATATTTATTATTTTATATTACAATATCTGTAGGGAGAGAAAACAAAAACACAAAAACAATTATAGTATTAATTTAGAGCCAGATTAAATAATTTTGGTTTTAGTATATTTAAACATAAGTACATTACTTAATTATTTCAAAACTTTATTCACAAAGTTGCACAGTTGGACTTAATGTCATAGGCATTAAGTCCACCTCAAGACATTAAGTCGACATTGAGGAGATGCACGAAGTACAGATTAGATAAATTTTAGGTAAATAATTAATCTAAATATATAGTTCAATATATATTACTTTAATCTGATATTTAGCGTAAGTTACGTTACTTATTTAGACAGGTGGCAATTTTCGCCGCTCTTTTATACGCAAAATTTTTACGCATTCAAGAATGAAAAAAAATTACATGCACCAGTAAGATACCGAACACGTGTTCGTGTGCCGGCTACGACGTAATCCAATCATTCTTTTCAGAAAGCACTAAGTACGTAAACGCGAACAGTTGTGCAAAAGTTTTAACATACATATTAAAAAATAACAATTAGAGCACATATGTACAGACGCCAGCACATCCAGCTATCCCAATCTGTCAAATTTCTTTTATAGATTTTCAACTTTATCACATAAGCATAAGGTTCACTTTCAATTGGAGTAATTTGACAGATTGGGGTAGCTTGATGTTCTGGCGTCTGTACTGTTGGCCTAGTCGTTAGTAACCTTGACTGCTAAGCCAGAGATAATTGGTTCGATCCCCACCCAGGGCAAATATTTGTCTGACAAACACAATAATTGGATATGTCTGGGTGTAATTTATCTATAATATAGATGTATTTATACATAATATACATAAATACATAAGTATGTATGAATGGCCTGGGGGGCATGGCACAGCGTCTGTCTAGATTGGGATCGGATTAAATATTTTATTTATTTAGCACACCAACCTAATTACATAGTAAAATACAAATTTTACTAATAACACTTATGTTGTAACTATCAAACATGCCTGACACTCAAAAATACTCACAAACAAAGATCTACTACGTTACCTAAACAAATAAGGAAACAAGTATTCAATTAAGCATTACTAACAGTATTCAAGAGGAAGTGTCAATATGTTAAAAAAGTCATGTCACAAGAAGATATCCACCTTATTATTAGTTGTTTTCATATTCTTATTGTAAGTCAAAGCCCTTTTCTAGCGTAGTTAGCGGAACGATATCGATTTTTCTACAATTATTCGCAATTCACGAATAACTGATTACGAAATAAATTAAATGGGGCAGATTCCTAACCCAAAAACTGACAGCGAATGCTCGAATAACCTTCGAACTATCGCAATAAAGAACCATGTAATCCTGATTGACTTAATGTTATAGAAAAAATCGAGTGATCTACGCGATCGAAAGCTTTAGCAAAATCCGTACAAACTGCGTCAACCTCAACTCGGCCTTCTCAAGCGTCAGAAATAAAATTGTCATGTACATATTTGATTAAATTTGATGTATTTGAGCGATTGAAAACAAGACCATGTTGTCGGGGATTTATTATATAATGTTAGTTATTTTTTAAATGAGACCCTCAAATATCTATCAAGATGTGAATAATTATTGGCCGATTTCTGTCATCAGACAGAAATCGGCCAATAATTATTCACATCGTTCATGTTTCCAGATGGCAGTGTATCAGTTGTCCCAAGATATATTATTATATATAATTCGTTAAAATGACGAACATTCCAATTAGAATTTGCATTCAGTGCGAAATTAGTCAGTAATCAGGACCTGCCTGGCAACCATGAGCATATTCACGGGATAAAACCCATTCAAGGTATTCGCTTACCCTCGATGCCGCGGGCTGTTTCCCACGAACAAAGGCATCGGTGCCAATTAGACACACCAACTAAACTATACTTAGTTGCCAATTTATGTAAGCAAAAAGGTTAAAATACCCGTAGAAATAAATAAACGAATTATACCGAAACGAAATAATACATCGCAATAATTTTTAACACGTGTTTTAACCATATTTGCTTGTATTAGTGGGTATTTTCAGTACATTATCAATCGGAACAGCTGTTAGACATGTTCCATTTAGTATTGACGTATGTATATAGAACACATATGTACGTAAATTTAGCCATCCAGCGCACATAGGGGTATTTGCATGATCTAGCCGGCCAATATTACATTTTTCAGAATTACGCTCAGGTAAAAAAAAATTAGTTCCTAGAGGAGCCAGATAGTTGGGCGACCCAACCCTATTGTTTTTTTTTTTACCCACCCCAAATTGCACAAGATATAGTCGGTTGAAACTGAGACATTGCTCGAAGCGGTTGTTTGATTTCAATATTCGTGCTTTAAACTCAATTTTAACTATTTTTTATGTTATGTTGTGTTGAGAATATCCAAAATTGGCTATGGATTCTGAAACTGCTGGTAAGTGACTTATTTTACATATTTAAAATATATAATTTTAAGACGGGATTATATTATTTTTCATCATTTGAAAAAATACCGTTTTAATTCCTTAATTTTTCAAGAAAATTTAGTTTTACGAGGCTTTTTGTTTTAGTGCCCGGCATTACCCGGCTATAATTTTTATATATTCGTAATATATAGACTTTCTACTTTCAACAAATGTGAAAATTGGTTCCTATTAATTCCTACTCCGCCATCTGGAGCGATTTTAGATATCGTACTTAAAAATGTAAAAAAATGAAATTTTGATTTAATTTAGTTTTTCTTATTTCAGGACCATCTGGGAGTATGACTAATGACTCGTAAGGGGATATTTGGTCTAATGAGATCACAAAATGATCTCAAATTTAACGACCAATTAGAATATGTTGAAAATGATTTGATTTCTCATAAGCCGTACTCGGAAGAACAAATAAAGGACATAAAGCGTAATTTTGCACGCATGAAATCAGAAATGAAGCATTGATGGGTGGGATGGCAAAATATAGAAGTGATCTATTTGAAAAAACCAACGAAAATGGCTGAATGGGTCTTCTGAATTACTTCTAATACCCACATGAGCAGGTAGACTCGCTAAACCGTTTGAAGAGGATAGTGAACGAAGCAACGTACGACATAAAACTGAGACAATACGTTTGTCAGTAACCCTGAGAAAATAATTTATGCAGCTCAAATGGAATTGCGAGCCCAGGGCAATAGAAGTGCTTCAAATATTTTGAAAGACATTTCGGAAAATAGGGACCGCGCTAAGGAATACCGGAAGTCAGTAGACCGTGACATGGCACATGTTAAGCATATCAATCCAGAAGAAGCGCTGGCAATGTTTGTAGATGCGAATCTTACAAGGTCCCAATATGAAAGGATCAGACAAACCACAGTAAATCTTCCATGCTATTCAGTTTTGCAGCTGTATAAGAAATAATGTTATCCTTCTAGTGACTATTATAACGTAACCGAAACCTGTGTTTACAAGGAATAATGAATCATACTGCCGAAAGATTACTTGTTCACTTAGAAGACGTTTTGAAAACCCTTAGCGATAATGAGAGAAATCTTCAAATGGGGTTTTGATGGCTCACAACAGGCTCAGTTCAAACAAAAGTTTGAAATTGTTAGCGGATGCGACTCGTACATTTTTCAAAGTTCATTTGTGCCTCGACGCTGAGTGTATGGGGAAGAAAATAAAATATTATGGCAGAACACAACTCCATCATCGCCCCGCTACTGTAGACCTATCCGTATACGATTTTTAAAGGAAACAGTTGATATAAAGAATGACGTAATCAACTATGTGGAAGCCGCAGCTAAAAAAATAGAACCTACATCAGTAACAATCGCTGGAAGATCATATATTGTTAAAACCAAAATGATGCTAACAATGATAGATGCAAAAGGGTGCAACGCGGCAATTGGGACAAATTCTACAATGAGATGTTACATATGTGGAGCAACATCAAAAGATTTTAACGATTTGAATAAAACAAATAATTTTTGAGATTAAATAATTTTTGTTTTGCGATAGTTGTTTTTTATAATTATACATTATTTTGTGTTATAAAATATATTTTCTTATACAAAACTACGCTTTTTTTTCTACCGCATCTTTTTGTCTCTTTATTTAAATTTAATGTATGAATTTTTCCTGTACCTGAAGGTTAAGAGTGTTTAAACACTTGCATTTAAGGTTTTATGAGATACTGAACCATTTCGAATTGATTAAGAGCGATAAATAATTTTGACCAGCTAGATGTCTCAAATACCCCTATGTGCAGCGTGGCAATGCTACCAGCCTTGGGCACGGCACGTTAACCTACAATGGTGATGAGGGAGGGAAAATTACTAACATCTACTTAGTATATAATATAAATTTTAACATCCATAATATATATGACATAATTAAGTGACCGACAAAATGCCCGTGTTTCTTATACGTAGCGGCATTAAGGGGAAATTACAATAAAGCAAAGAAAGATTATGAGAATTTTATCGAAAGCAACGTATGTATACACACACATATATTTATATATATATATATATATATATTCCAAAAATGTTCTATTCTATCAACATAATATTTTATAGGTGAAGCAAAAACGTTGACCCTTTTTACGAAAATTGCGCGGACGGAGGTGTATTTTGGAACATTTCAAGTTCATACGGAGAAGGAGTGCAAAAAGCTAATATAATATAATAGGCATTAGAAGTAAAGTATTCTATCAAAATATATATATATATATATATATATATATATATATATATATATATATATATATATATATATATATATATATATATATATATATATATATATATATATATCTTTAATATACTTTACTTCTAATGCCTATTATTTTCGTAAAAAGGGTCAACGTTTTTGCTTCACGTATTTAAATATTATGTTGATAGAATAGAACATTTTTTGAACTCGAAAACAAAGAACAGAATTAAGATAGCTATGTTCCTTTAAAATACGATCAAACATTGTGACAATTATGATATTAATTATTCAGTTAAATAAACACAATAGGAACCTTTATTGCCGTGAGCATGAATTGTGAGTGTGAGCATGATAGATAATTAAACCTACACATGATCCTTGACAATAACTTAATTTTAGTTAGCTAAATATCGTTACTGTTATAAAATAAATCTTATTGTAAATTATTAACTACAATCCGTGTACCTAAATATCTATATGTACCTAGAAATAATTATAAATTAATTATATATTACTGCGAACATGTTCTGACTATTTACAAGCGCTTTTTTAAAGTCTACGTGAATAAAAACCTTTTTTATTTTATTTATTTATTTATCATGTGCACAATCTATTTCCTCACATATTGTTATAGCGATATTAGTAATGTCAGTGGTGGATAACTTATCAATTAATTAACAATGGATCAGTTATCCGCGCCCGGCGCTTACCGATGACACCCAACAAATATAACGGAGTAGCGATGAGAACGAAGCAAGTCTTCTGTGTTTCTCACACAATAAGCTTTCTCTCACTCCCTACACAGTTCTTACCCATTATGATTATTCGTGTATCGATCGCAGCAGTAACGCTTATCATGTCTTATAATAAATTTAACATTAATTTGCAGAATTAACTACAATGAATTATAAAAAATCAATGGTTGGTGTTTTATTATTAACTAGCTGTGCCCGCGACTTCATCCGCGTGTTAATTAGTTTATTTTGTTTTTTTTTGTTATTTTTTTTCAAAAATAAATATTTTTATAAAAATAAAAGTAGCCTAAGTTACTCCTTATTACATCAGCTACCTGCCAATAAAAGTCCCGTCAAAATCGGTCCAGCCATTTCAGAGATTAGCCGGAACAAACAGAGAGACAGACAGACAAGAATTGTAAAAAATGATATGTTGATGTATGTACCGTATAATATATTCATATTTATGTAGTAAAAACCGGCTATTTCAATATTACAGACACTCCAATTTTATTTATTTGTATAAGAAGATGTATAAGATATAGATGTATAGAATAGGCCGTCATCGTCCACAGCGCTTCATTCCTCTTTCAGCCATATACCACATCCCACACACTTCAATATGTTAGCTATTTTTTATTTTACTACCAAAATATTCACTAGAGATAATTTATATGGCAAAACAACGCTTGCCTGGTCAGCTAGTATAAGTATAGAGGGACTCCTCAAAGACAGTAACTGTGCAGAGGCTTATTTATATATTTTTTGTCATGACGCTATAGGTAGCCTAGGAGGCTTTCACTGCTTCACCGGACTATAGAGGCGAGCAGAGGGCTCGAACCGTCTAGCAATTAAGTAACCCGCGCCGGAGGGCACCCCCTGTGGGGTTCGAACCTCGACTCTGGGCGATTACTGGCAGAGAGAGGGCAGAGATCATCATTTTAGGGAGTTTTGTGCAACTTTCGCTCTACGTTAATGACATGACGCGGCCCCCTCCGCGTTGAGGGGGCTTTTTATCGGTACGGTGTGCAGAGGCCCCAAAGGCAACTCAATATAGTCATAACAATCACCCCGATAAGACAACGCGGCTTGAATTATATTATCCTTATGACACCTATTCGCAATATATATTTACCTTAATAATGTAAACAGTGAGGTTGTTGACTGAACATGCCATCACGTCTGTTAACTAATACCGGCGAGCACTGAACCCTTTTGTTTGGAACAGTTGAACCTTCTACCACGTAACTACCTACTTAGGGCCGGGACACATAAACACGATACGACGTCGTGTCGTACCACGATGCGGCGTACATATATGGCGTATGCGTACAAATACGCCGCATCGTGGTACGACACGACGTCGTATCGTGTTTATGTGTCCGTCGTGTCGTACCACGATGCGGCGTATTTGTACGCATACGCCATATATGTACGCCGCATCGTGGTACGACACGACGTCGTATCGTGTTTATGTGTCCGTCGTGTCGTACCACGATGCGGCGTATTTGTACGCATACGCCATATATGTACGCCGCATCGTGGTACGACACGACGTCGTATCGTGTTTATGTGTCCCGGCCCTTACGGTCACTGAGTAGAGAATGTTGTACACTTTTGTCATATAAACAAAACACAGAAGGAAAGAGAAAGCACTTGTTTTTTAAGAGCATGGACAATATAATAGTCACGTGTGGCGTAGCGGCTACAGTCGCCTCGCCTCTTCGTGTCGCGGGTTCGAGTCCCGCGCCGGACAAGTATTTGTGTGACCCACAATTAGTTGTTCTGAGTCTGGATAAAATTTGTGTTCTATTATATGTTTGTAAAGTACTCCGCGACACGCACGATTTTATATTTAATTTCTAGTTTCGAAGCACAAATGGTGACCTTTATGGGCAAATTCTTCTTTATTGTACCTAATTTACACTATTGTAATTTTCGTACAGATCACTATTGTTTAACAAAATTTTAAAAAAAGACCATGTTACTCGCTCTTAAGTGATACCTGCTGTGTGGTGACGGCGACAAATATCAGAATCAGAATATCATCACCCCATCTCATCCCGTGGGGGGCGTAGAAGTCGACCCGAGGGAATATCTACCAGAGGATGGGCAGCAGCTTCCTTCTGAGTACTATGACCATCTTACTGCGATCGCCAACCCGCCTGCCAAGCGTGGCGATTATGGCATATCCCCCCAAAACGATTCTTGAGGGAGGCTTGTCCAGCAGTGGACTTATTTAGCTGTAATGATGAAGTGATAATGCTGCTTTCTATGGATGAAAGACTTCCTACGGGTAAAGTCGTTATTGAACTAACAAACTTACCAAGAATCATAACTTTTCTCTGTATTATTACACAAAACAAAGTACTTAAATTCATACCCATTCAAACACACACGGACACACCATTTTACTGCATGTTATTTGTATCTAATTTAGTATCTAAGTAACTGTAAACTGGTAAACTAATATCTAATACACATCTTAACTATTATTGTTACTGTTCATACCAAAGGGAAGCGGACTGTTGTTCCTTACTACAGGTTAGTAACTAAACTATCAAGGATAACAGAACTACCTACTACTACTGATTTGATTTAAGATTGTATAAAAAATAATGTAAGAACTGCCATGTGAAACTATAAGTTGTAACTACAATCACTTTTTTTAAGAAAATAAAGATATTATATTGTTACCTTCCTATCATTTTCTTTATCAATACTGAAATACAGTTACTTGATTAGGGAGCGATATGATACTGGTCATAACTGCGATTTCATTTTGTGTTATTCATATTAGGGTCAGTATTATCAGTACATAACGTACCTGTAATATATAATTTACAAATTATATCGAATCCACTAGTTTTTCCAAATAATATTAAAGCACGTGGTATTTTTATCGTTCTTTCATCATCATCATCATATCAGCCGAAAGACGTCCACTGCTGGACAAACTCCTCCCCTAAGGATCTCCACAATAGCCGGTCCTGCGCTGCCCTCATCCAGCGGCTTCCCGGGACCCGCACAAGATCGTCGGTCCACCGTGTAGGGGGCCTGCCCACGCTACGTCTTCCAGTTCGCCGTCAGTTCTATCGTGCTTTAGAAATACCAAATTAGCAATAAAAAATAGCATAAGGCCGAAAATTAATAACATCCCTTTCCATTCACGATCACCAACGATAACACTATGATAAACGAAACTTACAGTATCTTTACATACCTTTATTTGATAATTTTCTGGCAGATCTACGCCAACAATATGACAAACAAAAGGCACTTCGTTAAGTCGATGCCCTTTGGCTTGACGGGTAGGAGGTAGTCATCAACTAGAATTTCTAGAAATATAAACAAAGGAGAAACTACACAGTAAAAAGTTGTCATTACCTCGAGCCGAAGATCAAAGACTATCCAAGTTTATTTTACCAGGCAAGTCAACTTCACGACTCAGTTGGACCAATCTTTAGTTGGTAACTCGGGGCCAATTTTTGTCAGAATTTGATATTGGAAGGAAAATATTAGTTCGATTAAATAATTAAGATGTATAATTTTTAAATCGTTAAGATCAAACATACCCTGACATATTTGACAATCTCACGTAAAATGTAAAGTTCTATCCGACGCTTACAATTAAATATTAATACTTTATTTGAATAAATGTCCTCGAAACCTACAAGTGCTCTTGATACTAGAATATATTTTTTTATGGCGAAAATAATCGGTGTACCTATAAAATTATTGTATGACTTTTCGAGTAATATGCTTCGGTAATTTTATGGGAATCATATTCAAAAGTTAAGTAATCAAAAGTAAGTTATAGATTTTCATTCTAAGTGGCCATTACTAAAAATAAATAAATGAATACTTTTATTAAAGTTGTTGGAATATTGATTTCGCAAAATGACCAAAGCATATTTTTAGAAAGTGCATACAGTAAGATTATATATATTAAAATAAGTAACTCTTTTATGGGGCAATGTATAAGATTCTATAACAAACTTTCCAATGATATTAGAGAATTGTCTACGAATAAGTTTAAAAGAATTATTAAAGCCAAATTGTGTAGCAGGGCATATTACAAAATTTCGGATTATTTATGTGATAAAAGTGCTTGGGATTGAGTTGTTCTGAGTCAACACACATGATTATAATTAAATTTAAGTATATTTTATTTAAAAAAAAGGATTCCTACTGAGTTTTCTGGCAGTGTTTCTCAGAAGCTGCCAGGTCATGCACTGCACGGTAGGGTAAAAAAAAATATGACGATTCCACATAAATGTAAAATTTTTATGGAATAAATGAATTTGAATCTTGAATCTATAATTCCTATAAACATCCAATGCGCGGGCAAGATAACTGCAACCTATATTCTAGACCCTAATGATATTGTTGAACTATCCAAACTGGTACTCCAGCGCAAAAGTGTTTCCAAACAACATTATCTGAGTTCACATCCGTAGGTGACTTGATAGAAATAACAAAGATAAATATAATTTAAGTACTACAGTAAGTAAACGAGAAAGTTCTCCGTATTCCGCGTGCTACCACACCGTCTATTTGCACAGCTAAACAAACTTCGTATTACTATGTTGTTATCGGTAACCAGCTCGAAAAGAACTCCCGCACCCCCCGCTGCCAAGTAATAATCAAGTGTTAAATGGTAATTTAGAATTTAACGAGAGTTCCTTTTGTGGTGGTCGAATTATCAAAGTATGATGACGAGGTTGAGCCGACGAAACTAAATAACATCGAAGTCGATGTCGCGCCTTTCCGGCTGTTTGTTTTAACCGATACACTTGTGCTAACGTAGCTGCATACATATGTGATCGATATCTTGCCCAAAACATCCAAAATATATATAATATCCTTTACACTTTAAGTATCAATATTTGTAGGTCAAGTTAGTGAGCAAAAGTTCTTAATAGACATCGATAATAAAGACATAGTAAAACAGACACAAAAGTATATCCTTACCAACTCCTCGTGATTGATTGCCATATATCACGAGGAGATGGTAAGGTATACTTTGCTTTCTTCGCGAAGACTTAAAATGACGGGTTCTCCGTCATGATTTACAGTTCAACGCAAAGGGGTTTAAAATTAGCTAGGTAGATGATATGCGATGACCCAATACCTTTCCACTTGTTCGACTCTCGATGAAGGTTCATACGAGTATAACTAAGTGACTAATACCAAGGCACACCTCAAAAAGGGCGCTAAATGTCACAAATTCCACACAACCATTTTATCGCATATGCTGACAATTACTAACACATATTATGTAGATTCGTCTACAAATTTAACCTTCTGCTGAGAAAGGTTATTACATGTTACTAACCGGAAGTATACGTGTCAGGAATATTTCGTACGCAAGTAAAAATTCTATTAACAACCACTCAATCGTGAAACAGATTAGGACGTTTAACCTCAATAGTTTCTGAGCAGTGTTAGATTTTGACCATCCTGCATTAAAATTTTCGTTTCGTAGATTAGTAGTAAACTACTAATCTACGAAACGAAAATAATTATTTCAGACACGGTATTCACCAAGACCGTTCGCCGCATGAGCTTTAGTTTAACGAAACATGAACCTATGTTAGATAAGGTAATAGTAATCTACCCATGAAAATTTACAAGTTTGAATATTTTTATCTATCAGTAATCATAAGCAGGATGCGCTTCTGGACAGGTTTCAGCTCGTTTCTTTCTACAGGCTTCAGAAACGACAGAAGCGTCTTGTCCCCCTTCACTTTCGAGAGCTTACTCTACATGCACCACCAACGTCCTCCATGACCCCTACTTTGGATTCGTATGGACCTGCCTTTTCGCGTAAAAACGCAGAACGAAACCAGCCCTATCAAGCACCACAGTAACCCTAACTAGTGAAATCCTAACTGTATACGTTACGAAAAATTAAACTCTACACGGAAAGGGCCACAAAAAGACTCTGACCTGTTCTGGTCCGGACACTGGCGAATTTGCGGTCATACTTTTTCGGCTGTTAGCATTTCGGATTGTGTACAGTGTCACCCGAGGTTGTTATAATACACACAGAGCAGACAGCTTTATAATACGATTATGGATATCGGACCCACACTACACTTTAGAACATAACAATCCGTAATCGAGTCAAAAGTCGTAGAAAGGGAATTTAGTCATGGTCATGATGTAACATTATTTGAATTTGCACAAAGATATATAAGCAATGTTAATGATCTGCTAAATACAAAAGATAGCAAATATTTTACTATTGTGTTACTACAATGGCTATAGAAAACTAATAAAGTAAATAATAACAATTATTGATTATGTCATCACCTGAAAGGATGTGTTTATTGTTAAATCATTAATGAATAGCAACTTTATTATAAACATTAAGATAGGTTGATTGTGTGCTAAACACATTTTTTGTTTTTGTAGGTACCAAAATCGGCAACATTAAATCATTATATTAACAATAAAAAGTTGTGTAACAAATTTACTTACGGACTAGTGACTGCAACTAGTTATGCAGCAAGCACCGTCTATTTTTGATACAGAAGCACCAAATATTCGGGATTATAATGTTTGTACTTTATTACTATAACCTCGCTATACTACGTATACTAATGTATAAGATTCCCAATGATATAAGCTTCGATCAATAATAGTACATACTATTATTGATCGAAGGATATAAGAGAATTGTCGACGAATAAATTTAAAAGTATTATTAAAGCTAAATTTTGTAGCATGTGGGCATATTACAAAAATTCTGATTATTTAAGTAACAAAAGAGCTTGGGATTGAGTTGATCTACGTCAACACACAAACAATATGTAATTAAACTTAAGTAAATTTTATTTATAAAAAAGGATTCCTACTGAGTTTTCTAGCAGTGTTTCTCAGTAGGTCTCAAGTCATGCATTGCACGATGGGATAAAAAAATGTCGATTCCACATAAATGTAAAAAAAATCACGGAATAAATGAACTTTGACTTTGACTACGTTAGTATTATATTATTCTTTGTCCTACGTACATTATATTTATTACATAGTTACGAGTACCTAACAGTAACAATATTGAATGCTTTAACAGTTCATTCGGGTCCATCCCTAGGAGACCTTGTGTCGTAGGGGCTCGTCTACCCAAAAAGTAAGCACAACGTTTCATTAACTTAATAGTTAATTGTGCCCAGTTTGTTTTAGTTCATTAACACTTTCCTATATCCTGCTGATTATATTTAGAAATTCAGGTTACTTACTAGAAAGTCTTGCCCGAAACTAGCCAGGGTGTAATTCGAAGAACGCGAAATCAAGTACTTAATTAATTGCTTGTGAACACACCACGACGGAACTATAAAGTGTCTCTTCACATATTAGTAAATCACTTATTTTTAGTAAATCTTAATAACAGCTGTATCTTTTGAACCGTAATAGGTAAAAAAAAACCTATATACTATAGTATATAGGTTTTTTTTTACCGAGTGATTATTACAATAGTCTCTCCATCGTACAGTACCATTCGTGTACGAGTCCAACTAGTTTTTAGTTTTTTTATACCTTGGATCGTGACAAATGGAAGTCCGTTGTCTCTGCCTACCCCTCTGGGAGACAGGCGTGAGTCTATGTATGTATGTGTATGTATGGACATATTAATACTTCGTCTAGTTATCAAGGTTATTTTGATACCCTTATCATACCGACAGTCTTTATGCAGAATTTATGCTTCACGTTTGAAATAAATCTTGCTAAATATTGTTTTTAAAATATTATCAAGTACGGAAGTACAATCAGCCGGACACGCGCGGCATAATGAGCGATTATATGATCCGGAAATAAAACCAGTCAGTTATTTAATCATCTGTATAATTTTTAATTATATAAAATGTAAGACGAGGTCGACATAGGATTAAAATAAATTATATCTCAACACATTCCTGTCGAGTAATTTAGTTAATATGTGTGATTTGAAGTTACACTAGGTTTCATTTATAAACGACTGCAAAAGAAGGACGTTAAATTCGACACCGCGTGCAGTGGTTGGATATTTTTATGAATGATAAGTGTTTTTGTACTGTTGCTTTTGGAATGGATTAAAAACTAAAGACTAAAAAAGATATTAGATGTTGGTTAAATATTTTTGAAAATAATGATATGATCTCGGGACAATGTCACACAAATCATCCTAGCCCCAAACTAGGCAAACCGGTACCAGGTGAAGATATATATACTTATATAGATAGATAAATACTTATATACATAGAAAACATCCATGACTCAGAAACAGATATTCGTGCTCATCACACAAATATTTGCACTTACCGGGATTCGAGCCCAGGACCACCAGCTTCGTAGGCAGGAGCACTACCTACTTGTATTTCTTCTTTTAGATTTGGTAGTAAATACATGCGACTTTCCTTTATAAGTAAAGCTTATGAAAGTACATTTCAATAAGCTTTGTCTACATATAAATTAAACCCGCGTGTTACTAGAGTATTTTATAAAGGATGGCTAGAAACTAGAGTATGTAATGTTACGAACCTTACGTACTCTAGCTTCTAGCCATCCTGTTTATTTGGGATATTGAAATAAACATGACTCCATTTTGAAATTTTATTATTCGCAACATTACTACACTTTACTATTCTAAATAAAAAGTTTACGATGAAAGGATATTATTATACGGATTTTCTATAATCTTTGCACAGTTTGATGTAATCAACAGTTTGGCATGCGGGTCGGCAACACACATTTTCCTCATAGTTTTCCTCTAACGCAACCTGCAATTTTGCACCTCTGCCGTGTTGAATATATTAGTCGCTTTCATCGTCTAACTTTTAAAATATAATGGAACTTACGGGTCAAAATAGAGTAAACAGATATCTAAAAACGAGTTGAAAGAATAGGGTTAAATTGAATGTAATCTTTTAATACATCGTCATGTTAGCCGAATGGGGTCCACTGCTGGACAAAGATCTCCTCAAAAGAATTCCACAATGGAGTTGGATTCGTCATTTGGAGGGATATGCAATAAGCGCAACGTTTGGCAGATGGGTTGGCGATCGCAGTATAATGGTATTCGGGGACGGCTTCTACGCCCCCAACGGGATGAGATGGGGTAGTGATATTCTGTACCGTCTGCCACACAGCATGCGGGACCATTCCGAAAGTATACCTAATTATCAAAACTTTTGTTATCAACATTTTTTCAATCAATACATTTTGCTTGATCGATTGGCTAGAAGAAACGTTGTAGTCAGTTTCATTTTATACAGTACCTAACTATTTAAATAGGTGAACCTAGTCGTATTGGTAACAAAATAATTTAGCCATAGTCACAGTGCCTCTTAAATGATGTCCTCCCGACCGATTTCGGCCACGGCGGCCAGTCTTAATGGAGACTAGCCAATTGCGCAGGACATATTATAGTGCACAAGTGTGTGCGCAAACACAGGGGCACTTTCTATTCCATCACTCTCATGATCCGATGGGACGCCTAGCGACACGACCGGAAAGAGTTCAGGTACAGGACCGACGGCTTTACGTGCTCTCCGAGGCACGGGGGTGTAATACCGCCAACTTCCAGACTTCGGGCTGATACTGAGAAATTTCTTTTTACGGAAAAATCCCAAAATCACTTTTTGCCCCGACCCGGGATTTGAACCCAGGACCTCATTATCTGCGGTTGAACACGCTACCGCTAGACTAACGAGGCAGGCCTCTTAAATAGGCAATTGGGCAACACAGCATTGTTTTAACTGGTCTATTTGTTATTCTTTTCATAGTTACCATAATGGTGTAATATAATTAAGAATTCCGACCGCACAGTAACGTTCTTTGCGTAATTCACATAACATATTGCGACTTAACTCTCAAATACTACATAGAAGGCACTTTTACTTTTAATCGATCAGTATTCAGAAAGTTCAACTTTCCCGTGGTCGTGCTATTCACTGAGACAACGCGGAAATCTAATAGTTTATTGCAAGCTTTCCTATGACTTATACAATCTTTGTTAATGAAGTAGTAACTGCAGTTAATTAAATACAAACCGGGTAACAGTAGAAAGTGGTTCAAGTCACGAATCAATACTACCGACTATGCGTTGTAAATAAGTTATTGAAAGCTGTAAAACTAAAAAAATATCATAAAAGATCATCCCATAATTTCGAGAGGAACGAACAACAACAATAAATATACAATAACAACTGTTAAAGTGAACGAAACACGTTGGAGAGCGGCGCCCGCGCCGCCGGCGAACTTCTAAACTTATGAGTGTTCACTACAAACAAGCGTCTGACACACAGACACACACAGAGACAGGTCGTGAGCGCCCGCGGCGACGCGCCTGTGCAGCCTGGGACACAGGTTTACTCAATGAACTGTACGACAAAGAGATGGGTAACACTGACACCTTTATCGAAATAAATATCATAACACCTAACTCCAATATTAAAAATATAAACAAATGTAACGGAAAAATAAAATCTTTACGGGACCCGCTTGCATAGTTTTCAATTTAACAACTTAGACATAAAAAGCAGCACAATAAATACACACATCAACAAAGTCTAGGGATACGTTATTTTGAAATCAAACATGGCTTTATTGTTTAAAACCTATTTAGTTTCCTTAAAAAGTTTATTTACAGATTTAAACCTTGTCTATTCTTTATTCAAAATTTAAAAATTAAAATGAGAAACAAATGAAAACACGCAAAGCACAGCGCAATCTTGAGTTGTATCTAATTTCAAGAAGTTGCATTAAAATTTTTTTTGCGTGTTAATTGAAGAAAACCTGATAAATTGTTTTATTTTCTTTTCTCAATTGGTTGTGTAAGCTTTTTAGCGTCATGCCACGCCATCATTTGAGTCGAGATGAAATGTTACGGGCAGTTGGCATGTTACAAAACGGTGCTATTCAACGCGTCGTTGCCGAGTCTCTGGGCACAAGCCAAAATGTGGTATCCAGGCTGTGGTCACGTTATCGCGCTACTGGAGATGTGGCAGAACGGCACACAGGTAGATATCGTGTTACCACTCAGAGACAGGATCGATTTCTCCAAATGACCGCCAGAAGACTACCCAATATCACAGCGATGCAACTAGTGCAAAGGCTCCAGGAGGGTCAGCAGCTGCTGGTGAGCGACCAAACCGTGCGAAGGAGGCTGCATGAAGTTGGTCTTCATGCTCGCAGACCGCTACGAGTCCCAGCGCTGCGACGTGGCAATCGCGGTAGGCGACTTTTATGGGCTCAAGAACATTTGACATGGAGTGATCAACAATGGTCATTGGTGCTGTTCACTGATGAGTCCCGCTATGGATTTCATCCAGATTCGAGACGAACACGCGTTTGGAGAACTCCAGGCAGGGTCAGCCGTCTCCGACATCCACAGGAGGTCCACTCTTACCAAGGCGGGACAATTATGGTGTGGGCAGGAATACGAATCGGCGGACGAACCCAACTCATTTGGATTCAGGGCAGCATGACTGCCCATAGATACCGTGAGGAGGTAGTAGAACGTGTCATTGTCCCGCTCAGGGCCCTAACGGGGCAAGAATTTCAGCTCATGCATGACAATGCACCTTCCCATACAGCGCGGCTGGTGAGGGCCGCCCTTCGAGAACACGATGTTCAGGTATTAGATTGGCCTCCACAGTCGCCAGACTTAAACCCAATTGAACACGCCTGGGACATGTTACAGCGAAGAGCATTGAGGGATTTTCCGCCCAACTTGACAACAGAAGAACAACTTTTCGAACATTTAAAAAGAACTTGGGACTGCATACCCCAGCAAGACATTGACACCTTAATTTTAAGTATGGAAAATCGTTGCCGCTGTGTGATTAATGTTAGAGGAGGAAATACCGATTACTGATTATCAGATTTGGTAAGATTTTTATTCATTTAATTCGATTGAATAATTTTATAAGAATAAAATGTTTTTGTTCACTCAGTAATTTTCTATGGCTTAATTAATTTAAGACTTTTATTAATTAGAAAAACAAAATCGCATCGTGTTGTTAATGTTTAAATATCGGCCATGAAATTATCTTTAATTCTTCCATTTACAGTCATAACAAAATGTTTATAGTTTTCTAGATAATCAATGAAATGTTCAATATCCCTAGATTGTGTTGATGTGTGTATATGATTCCTAAGCTATATACAAATTTTAATGGCATTGTAGTAAACCCACAGTAATTATCAAAAACATGTTGATTTAAATATAAGTATGCGATCATCATATGATTATATTACCGAAGTTAACATAATGTTCTGCCAATATGTATTTTTTTGTAGATGCGTCATCTATTTATAATGTGGACGCGACAAGGCAACAGACATGTTCGTTACGATCACTCTAATGTCACTCATATCTTTAATTTATGGGTTTAATGCGTCACCCACCGAAATATGCCGAAACAAATATTTCTGAACTTCAGGCGGTGACGTTCCTAACCAGAATGTGATTGTAGCCAAGGAAATATCGAGTTAAATTACTCTGAACGCTCATAAATATAAATTACTTGACTGTCAAACACTTGCCGAGAACTTGTCAAGTTGTAGTTTATTAGATGTTTGTTCTCGATAAAAAAAGATCTTAAAATATAAGAAATACCAAAGATCTCTAGAACAAGAATTATTGTTTAGGTGAAGACCACACGCAATAAGAATGCGTTAGAAAATTTACAAACAAAAATATCGATGACTCTATGAAAGACAGTAATAACAACACTACTTTTGAGTAGAGTAGACGTTAAGTAGGCGAGATCGTTGCACCGACTAGCGGTGCAGTTTTCCATCGCACTCACACAATGCATATAAATCTAGCGGTGATATTGCTATCTCCTTCACACAATAAAGCAAGGCTCGAGCTGCCTATTGAATAGCGATTCAAAAAATTTGTAAATCGAAGTGTTAACAGATAGAATGAGTCTCATGTCCTTCAATCAGAGAATTTATGAGTATAACGCGAACGGCTTGGCGTTCTAGGCATAAGTTAAATGGCAAACGTCTTAGTGCAACCGCAAGAGAATTTATTTTACTGGACACTGAAAATACAACGGGTGGTCCCGGGTTGCGATTTCTTCGCCTTGGGGTCTGTAACTGTAATGGTGTTTCTAGTCATAAACACAGGCGCGCGCGATAAGTATCGCCGGACGGAGAGCGGGCCGATGGGTGGTCGGCGCGAAATTCGGCAGAGCGCTGCCCTCGGGACCGGTTCCGAGAAGGCTCGGCGCGGCGGCTATTGTGTCTGCCCTCTGCCACACGCGCCGCTTCATTACCGTCCCTCTAGACCTCCCCCCTCTCTCTCATGTGTTATTGGTTAACTAACCCAGGCACCAATGGCTCGTGATATTTATGCGCTGATTTGGATCGCTTCGTGCTATTCAATTAGGAATAAATGACTTTATTCAAATGTAAAGTAATACCAGAATTTTTCTAGTTTTATATGAATATCGTTCTTAAAAAATTTACATTTGTTTTGCTCATATAACACGTAAACAAGTTTTCTTAGATTTTAGATTCCTACATACCTATATTATGTGATACATACTAGAACGATTTATACTTTATATTCGTAGTTTAATTTTATACTCATAGGTATTGTAATTATTCAAAACAATCTTTACCTAAAATGATATATATAATCCGAACCTGATAAAAATACAGATCCTTAAAATTCTTAAATACTACGCATACTGATTGCAGTAACAAATGCTCGTAGTAAATAAGCCAGGTAAGGCTATTATTATACTAAAAAATAAATCACAGCTTATTTGTTATGTTAATGATGGATACCATGATATCCTAAGAAAACATCCAACCTTCGTCACATTTAACAGGTGATTAAAAAAATAACACTGTAAAATGCATTTGAAACGGCAAACAGTGCCGCACCACACCGATACTGCACCACAGACAAGAAATAATGCCCACCAACTAATCTCTTTTTCGTTAGAGGCGCGCCATATTTCATCGTGGCAACTATTGTCAATAGGAGCCGAGGTCAGAGGCAAATAAGAGAAAAGAACATCTATACTTTTGTTGTCTTTACCGAACACTCAAACAAAATAAACTCAGGCACAGTTGTTAGAACACCGCGCCGCATTCAAATTCTAATATCTTTTTTCTAACCCATCTTTTCATTAATATATTACGTCGGACGCTTGCTGTCAATTTTGTTTTTTAGTCGAGTTTTGAGCCGGGTACCTGAATCCAATGGTGTCTACCATTTTACGGTGGGAGGCTTATTGAGTCGGTGCCGCCGTGTGAAATGCCATAAAATACAAATAAATTGTTAAACGAACAGAACTAATCACTAATTTTATTTGACAACAAAAGTTAGGATGTTTCTCTGTACGACTGTTATTTTGGGTGAGAACATTATTGGAATAGAAAGGCTTATTTGCATAAAGATGATATTCGAAGACACAATTTATGACTCAATATAGTAATTTGAAAAAAAGTAATATTTTGAAAGAACGACTTTGTATGTACTAGGTGGTGAAGTTTGATATACTCAGAGATAATACATAAGTAGGTATATTAAGAGAACGCGCGTTAAAGAACTGATTTTATATTGCTGTCTCACTTATACAAGGTCTAACATAAATATTGTAGTTACGTATTATCCATGAAACCGAAAAACTTGAAGGAAAAAAGTGAGAGTAAAACAAATTTTATTTTTTAGTTCCCCATAGCAAGAGCATTATTCTTGTATAGAAAGAAAATATGCTTTTTGTGTATTCTGCATAGTGATGTGCTACATGTTCTGTTTCATAGACAAATAGCTCATTCATAGATAAATAAGCCCCATCAATTACGTATGATATATATGGTTGCCATATGTACCGTATATACGGGACTGTCACCGTATTTAAGTATCACGTCCCGTATTCTTACTGATCCCGTTTCTGTCCCGTGTATCAATATAACGTAAAATCTATGTCAAAATATGACTGGGTGAAGAAACAGTCCAGGAACCTCTTCTCAACAGTAATTGAACTGAATTTCGATTAATTTACCATGATTGGAGTGAATTGTTTTTATAACCAATATCAGGTACCCTTATTTTCAGTTTTTATTTATTTGCCACTAATAAATCCCGTATCTGATCTCAACAATAATGGGGACCCTAATGTTATATCAAATAATGTCATATTTAAACGCATTTCGTGCTTCGGTGGGCTCGTTAAGCAACAACAGCCAAAATGCCAAGTTAGAAGCCTACTGTATGCTTTCAACAAAAGGTTAACCCATACAAGAAACAACAATTATTTTCCAGGTAGAATAAAACAATACAATAGTAAATCCTTATGATAAAATACTTCTTGAGCATTTAAGAAATTTTTGCCTAATTGAACTGCCAGTGGAAAGAAGGTAACAAAATCAACACTAACTCATTTTAATTTTCAATCTAATGCTCTAACGCTTTTGGTTGAAAGTAATTTTTCAACTGTGTGGTTTTACTGCTTTTTCTCTTCCAAGGTGGTTCAATAAAATGCTTAAGTGCTTAAGGTTCATCATTGCATAGGTACCAAACTATTAATTGAATACATACTTATACGCACCCAGACTCCACCGCTAAACATGGGTCTCCTCAATAAGCAATTAGCCAGTCACAATCTCTAAAGGAAATTGGCAATTGACCTGTTACTTGAACTTTAAAGTGACGCCAGGCTGGTATCTATTAGAACCAGTAATCACTGGAGTATATTGCACATTTTCATAATTTATATGGGTAGGTACACACGGCTACATATCAAGCTATACATTTCCAACATAAGCTGACCTGTCATTGTATCGAAATCCTATATAACGCGAGATCAGCTTATACTGGAAATGTATAGCTTGATGTGTAGCCGTATGTACCATTGCTTGCATCAAGCAATAGAAAACGTTAAATAATAAATATCTAAATAACTGTCTTGGGACAACTCATAAACTGACATATTTTAAAAGAAATACATTTTGCATGTTCATTTTCTCAGATCCGAATAGCAGAATATCTATGAAACATCGAGAAACTAACGGTTATATATTATGATGAAAATTTGTTATAAATTTTGTATGGAACGCGTTTTTTGACGGTAACACGAAAACGGATTGTTTTTTGGCCTCTAAAAGTGTCTTTGGTAAAGTAATAAAATCACAAAATAAAATTATTAAAATTAATTCCGTATACAATACCATCTCTGTTATGCCACCATCCCTGAATTGTTTGGATTTATACAATAGACCTGATAGGTGGCACTGCGATCAGATTCCATATTGTTGTGTCGTCTGCCACGACAGCTAGTATATATACATATATATATTTCGCTCACTAGACTAGAGGTTACCATGTGGACGAGGCCTGACAAAACCACGACCAAACTACTAAACAACAAACACTATTAGTATGTTCTAAATAAAAAATTGTAATACTTACACAGTTTGCTCTAAAAGTGTGATGTTAACAACTGACGTAAGTTTATCAACAATCAAAAGCTAAAAAAATAGAATAGCATATTTCCTTCATTAACAAAACTAGGTGTGCTCATAAAAATTGTATAACAAGTTGCAACTGACGAAAATATATACAAAAGTGTGTGCGCATTAATTGAAATGAATTGTTCTCACGGCAATCTCGCCCAACCCACTTCTGACATCAATTACGTGGTAACGAAACTAAAAATTCACAACACCATTGTTTTTTTACGTCATTCGTTATACTTAACATCATCTAATTACTATCAAATTGAGTAATGTATAACATTTAACCTAAAATGGTTGAATGGTTTTATATTAAATATTTTTTCTTAATAAAACCCTCAACAAAAATGTATTTTGGACACAAAGCACATCCAGAATCAGATGAAGTATTTATATGGACCGCGCAAATAGTTCCCTTGAGCCGGAATCAATCCTAAACCACAAGGGGGCCGAACCGAACATTCATAAGAATCATCCTGATTCACAATCTTTCGTAAATGAAACTTGAACCCGATTTAATTCAGTTGACAAATGACACACATATGGGTACAACAAAACATTAATGTCGGGCGTTAAAAATAAAAGCGTTAATTAATCAACATTGCTAGCAATTCTATATTTTGAAGTACCAAACTATTTTAAATCACCTCGCTTTCTATTGCAGATCGTATTAAAAGGAATACATTGAACTATCAATCTACTTAAGCGATGGTGACCCTGCCAAACATAGAGGGACCTATTGCGTACTGTATTATTATGATATTGTTTGTTTTTCATATGTATCTAATAAGTTTTGTTAATAAATTTCTTGCATGTCTATTGTCGAATAAACGTATTTTCCTTCTTCTTCTAAAGCTCCGGAGTGTATAAATCGTCAGGTCAGATTAGAAAGTTTTGATTATTTTCCCTCAATCTCACGCGGCAAAACTAAATTGACAGACTCATGACAACCTATCCTGTCCATAAGGACGACGTTAGCAAGAAATAGAATTATATTAAAAGCAGTTCAGTTGTATTACCACAGAATAAAAAGTACTTACGTAGTATTACTTCGAATTGGGACCATGGATATTAATTGTAAATTAATGCATATTACTGGCGCGGTAGAATAACTTCCTCTATATATTTTTCCGGCATCCTGTTAGATTTTATTTGAAGAACTGCCACGCTTGTTAGCAGTTATTAGCTACGCATGGTTTATTTGACCTCAAAAATAACAAATAAGATACATATACGATACTGCAACGTCTAATTTTATTGAATAATACAGGAAAGAAGCAAGATCGATTGATCTGATGACGCAATAATAGTTATACTTACGAGTAACCTACAAACATTTAAAATGATATCAGCTTTCTCTCTCGTTTACGTGGATTGAGTTTTAATATATTTAATTGGTTATTTTTTAAGGTTCCGTACCAAAATGTTGAAAGTAATTACGGTGTGACTTAATCTGTCCGTCTGTCTGTCTCAGCTTCTACTACCACTTAAAACGACTTAAAGCTTAGAAGACTAGTATTGCTTACCCGACCATATCATAAAATTGGAAACCCTTATGGTAAAATTTAGAAAATATTTCTTTTTTGTGAGGAATTAAGGCCATAGTATGGATGGATTCACAATTTTCAGGTACACGTTTTTAAATTGTTATCTCCAACACCTTTTTGTTTGTTTGTATACGAGGTTGTTTTCAACTTGGCTGAATGGTAAAGAATATACTATTTGACAAGTATGACATATATAGTTAGTTGAATATTTCTAAAACAGAGTGATGTTTCTAAGTATAAAAATAGTACAATAATTTTATTTAAATTAACCAAAATAACATAAAACCAACGTGGTTATGCAGCTTAGTTCTATATGACTAACCAAGATGTGACGTCACATATGTAAGGAAGGTACGGAACCCTCGGTGCACCAGTCCGTATCGCACTATACCGGTTATTGTTATTACTAATTTTACTCAGGACTACGTCTAAGCGTATACCTGTAACCCTCGCGGAAACAAAACATAGTACATACTATGTTTTGTTTCCGCGAGGCCAGCACATCAAGCTACCACAATCTGTCACATTTCCCTAATTTAAAGTAAACCTTATGCTTTTGTGATAATGTTGAAAATCTATTAAAGAAATTTGACAGATTGGGGTAACTGGATGTGCTGGCTTAACTCCTGTAGAACTGAAATACTTGTTTTAAAATCAGTACGATAAATAACAAAAACCAATTGATTTAAATTATACATACAAATTGGATCCTCAGGTCAGATCTGCCATTACCTGAAAATTCAAATTAACACAATTTTAATATTTAAATAATCTACTTTGAAAATCAAATATATTATAGTTGACATCTCCTGGGGAATTATACAATTTTGGTAATCTACTTTTACAAGTTGTTACTTGTAGCAGGTGACATCACGTTACGATTCAAATAATGAAGTGGCTAAATGAAGTGGCTAATACATATACACTCACCGGCACGGAATCTTGGCCAAGCGCGTATTTCGCGATAACAAGAGCTTTAAGTGTTTCCTATGAGTATTTATTATGAAGGTTGGTCTAAAAAATGTTTACCTTTAGTTCAAGAGGGTAATTTATCATGTTTGAGTGCAATATGACGTTATTTTTAAGTTTTAGTTGAACCCGGACATCTGAGCGACTAAGTTGCTGTTTTAAATTTGTGTTTTGTGAAAGTTTATTGTTAGGTTGTTCAATTATTGTGATATCGTACTGTTACTTCAATAACTAAAGGTGATTTAATTCCAATAAAAATGCCATTAACACCATCACAGGTTGCACAAGCTGTAGCATTGATCGAACAAGGGCTGACACAGCGAGAAGTTGCTGTTATACTGAATGTACCACGTTCATCGATGCAGTATGCGCTGAAACGATACCAGGAGACAGGCCGCTACTCCCGCAGACCAGGCAGCGGAGGCGTCAGATGCACATCAGCCCGGGATGACCGCTTTATTGTCCTGGAAATTTTGAGAAACCGCTACCTCACCGCTGTTGAGATACGCCAGCGACTCCAGTTCACAAGAGGTGTCAATGTTAGTGAACGTACAGTGAGAAGACGAATGGAGGAAGTGAATTTACAAGCTCGTAGACCAGCACGCGGCCCACAACTTCTCAGAAGTCACCGAGTAGCTCGACTTCGATTCGCACGAGAACACGCCAACTGGACCCATGAGCAGTGGGCTCGAGTACTGTTCACAGATGAGTGTCGAATCGCTTTACGAGCTCCAGATGGTCGGGAACGAGTGTGGAGAAGAAGAGGAGAGCGGTTTTTACCCATTACCACCACACAAACTGTTAGTTTTCATGGAGGCTCTATAATGGTTTGGGGAGGAATAAGTTCCGATGCACGTACGGAGTTAGTTATCGTCGATAACCGATTAACGGCAACACGATACATCGAGGAGATTCTTCAGGAACACGTGTTACCATATTCAGGGTTTATTGGATTTGACGAATTCCTCCTAATGCACGATAACGCGCGCCCACACGTTGCACATTGCGTGGAGGAATACCTTACAGAGGTTGGTATTCAAAAATTGCAGTGGCCAGCTCGTAGTCCAGACTTAAATCCAATAGAGCATATCTGGGACAAGCTTAAAAGAAAAATAAAGTCCTCCTCCAACCCGCCTGAAACTCTGAATCAGCTTCAAAATGCAGCACTGACCGCTTGGGAAAGCATACCACAAGTTGAGATCAGAAACATCATCCAAAGTATGCCAGAACGAATGCAAGCTGTTATCGGGGCTAGGGGAGGAAACACCCGATATTAAAATGCAAACACAACGAAGACTTTTTGGTTATTTTTCATCTTGTGTTCTTTTTAAATTGACAGTGTTAAAACCAATATTTTTGTGAAACTGCTTATTTTTTTAAAGATTACTGCTGGTGCATCATTTTTTCAATAACTGAGTTACAAAACCATAAAAAAACCCTAATTTAGTACATAAACCCATAATATAGTGAAAATTAAATATTTAAATAGAAATTATCGGCAAGTTATTGGTGGCCAAGTTTCCGTGCCGGTGAGTGTATGAGATGCAACTTATACAATTTTGAAATTATTTAAAGATTCCTCAGGTGATCTACCTTTCCAAGTAACAAGTGACATCACCTTACCAATCAACTGGTACATAGTCATTCCTCATATATAATGCACTTTTATAATTAACAAATGCCAGTTGAGATCACCAGGGGATTCAAATTCTGAAATTTGATTCTTCAGATCTACTTTTACAAGAAACAAGTGATAGTTGACATCACTTGAGGATTAAAATGATACAATTAGAATCTATAGGTGATCTACTTTTACTTGTCACCCTAGTGACACTAATCGTCTGATAACGTGCGAGTCTAAAACCGGGTCAACTCCGTCATGACCGGTGAAGTGGTGAACAATCTAACACGCGGGTCAGGTTGCACAATGTCTATTAAGTAATTACCAACAACAAAGGTGAACTCGGCATTTATGTAAATAATTTCAGTGAAGCTCATAAGATTGACGTCATGTACATCAAGCTATCCCAATCTGTCAAATTTCCCCAATTGAGAGTGAACTTTATACTTTTGTGATAAAGTTGAAAATCTATAAAAGTAATATGATAGATTGGAGTAGCTGGATGTGCTGGCATCTGTATATTCTCTGCTGCGTAACATGGCGACAGCTTTCGACCAATGAAATTACAGGAATACATAGAAGTCTATGACTGCAAGCGTTGGCATTGGTCCAACGATGCACGGAGACATAAGTCGTCGTCGCCAAGCTACTCCTAGCTCGGCTGATACATGAAGGCGAGATTTCTTGCAAGCTCAAGAAGATACTTGAAATGTTATATATTAGTATAATAAAGAAATATCCGGTACATAATATCACACAGCGTCCAAACTGAGCAAAGCTTGTACTATGGATACTAGACAATAGATATAAATATTTATTTACTTTAATTTGTAAATATATTTAACTAGCTGTGATTTTACCCGATTTTACCCGCGTTAAACATTATAAATTATAGCCTATGTGTTAATCCAGGGTGTCAGCTAACTCCATACCAAATTTTATTAAAATCGCTCCAGCCGTTTAGACGTGAAGAAGTAACAAACTTACACACTCACAAACTTTCGACTTAATTTAGTGTGATTATTTGTGTTTCTTAGGAAGACCAGCTTTCAGCGAAAAGTTAACCATTAATAGGTCTCCACGTATAAATATATACATACAATAAAGAGAAAAACACCCACACCAAGGCAAATAGACATGTTTATTAACACTTATACTTGTCTTGTGCGAGGATCGAACCTTTAGATCAAAGGGCAGGATCACTTCTATCTGGGTTACGGTCGTAAAATATTCAAATATTGTATAACCCGTATGATTTGCATTTATTACTCGTATTGTAAATATAATGTTATCTATGCATTTGTGTTGTCCCAATTACATATTATTTTGTCATTCTCGTTAAATTTTCAAGCCAAAATTAGCATGTAACGTTGGCAGGTAACTTCCTTGTAAGAAGAATTTCTCTGCCACGTTCAATTTTACCGTTTATTTGTAAAACAGTTTACCGTTTTCAATACAAAAATAACTGATTTGTCAATATTGAAGATTCTCAGTAAAAATGATCATGAAGGAAAATCGTTTTTTTATCTTCTAAGAATTCGTAAGTACCGTTCGTATTTACCTGGATCTGAAATACCTACCTCAAATTACCTGGATTTGAAATATCTAACGCAAATTAACTGTATTTGAAATACCTACCACAAACCCAAAGTTTCTCTTTTTTAACCCTTAACCAGACTTAGTACTATTTATTTTATTTTTTAAGTAAATAATTAAATTAAATAAAATGAAATAATAAGCTAAAAACCAGACTTTGATTTATTATTTTTATTGTTTTTTAACCTTATTCCAAACACACCGTTTTTTATTTAGATGTGGTCTCGTATAGTTCACCGCCTGTCAAAGGGTTAACTGACTTCGAAAAGATGGAATATCTATTCAACTGTAAGTTTTTTTTTGTATGTATGGACTTTTTAATCATATTTCATGTCTAAGATACATATATACAGATTCATGTATAGATAGTAAATATATACAAAATACTTCTGAACGAGACAACTATTCGCGGCAGAATAAATGAGAAGGGATTACGTCCCTTCAGTTTTTTATTTGAGAAAGTTAAACCCGTGACGGACTGGTTAAAATAGTCACACGTATTTCAGATTCAATCCCACACAATACTTTGAATTAATAGATATTAAGGGCTTTCTATTATCGAAAATAAAAAAATGACAACAAATACTTACCCACAATCACGATAATTATACCTCGTTGATCTAGCGGTAGTTAACTAGCGAATATTGAATATTTTTTCTAGTAAGAAAACACTCAATAGTTTCCCGGAATTGGGATGTTGGTGATGTCATACGCTCGTGCCTCGGCGAACACTAGAACTGTCGGTCTCGCATTCGCACCAATATCTTTGCCCAATTATGCGGGATAGCGGTCCCATTGGATTTTGGGTGTGGAGTTACATAAAGTGTACTTGTGTTTACGCATACTCACAACAATATGGAACTATGAACTCACTACAATATTATGTTCGTCGTGTGCATTGACCACCTTAGAAGCAAATCGCCCAGGAGCAGTAACTCAAACAAGTAGTAGAGTCGTAAACGTGACAAATCTTATATTATCTTAATAGTCTAATATAATTATCTTAATAATCTTAGTAAGGTAAGTAGGGTGTATTAAATGGGAGCTGAGACAGTGGACGAACTATTTGGAGCGATGCGACATTTAATTCCAAGAAGCTCGCCTCGGCTTGGAGCCAGCTGAATGCCGATTAAAACCGCGAACTTTGTTGCCTCAGTAAACGACCATTTTAAACCAACATAGAAAGAAGGAGTTTATCAATACGATTGCGTCACCGCTCAGTGTCATTTCATTGTGTGCCACTGTTGATCCTGGCTTACAGGAGTTGCAGAGGTGGGTAAGAGGGAGGGACTAGTCCCGAAAAAAAAACAAAAAAAAAATCGATTGCGTTTTCTTTTGTTATATGTAGTAAGTATATCAGTTATCTCGTTTCCATAGTACAAAGTCTGCTTAGTTTGGGATCAAAAGGCCGTGTGTAAATAATGTCCCAGGACATTATTATATTTATAATTATACATAATAATGTCCCAAGCCATTATTATATTTATAATAGCTGTGCCTCGCAGATTTATCCGCGTTAAATTTTATAAATTATCACAGCTCCTCCCCCGTAGGTGATAGCGTGATAATATGTATGTTGACCCGACCTCTTAGTAATATTAATGCAAAATTTTAAGTAAATCCATGCGATTTGAGATTAGCCCGGACATACAAACAGACAAAAATTCTAAAAACTATATTTTTGGCTTCGATATCTATAGTAGACTAGCGGCACGGTACGTGCTTCGCTACGTATAAGGCATAGTTATAAAAAAAATGATTATTAAGTTCATTTATTCAAACAAAAACATATTTTAAATTGCTAAAAGATGTTGATTTTACACTTTTTCAAGACTTTTTTTTTAATTTTCTATGCACAAACCTTCCCTGGACTTCCACGAAACTAAAAATTAGCCAAATCGGTAAAGGCGTTGTTGAGTTATAACATTACAACGAAAAGTGGCATTGATTTTTATATATATAGATGACGCCCCAAGTATCCTTTTTAAAAATATTCAATGTACAGTTTTTACTTTCCTACGATTTTATTATATGTGTAGATTAAAATGTGCGGGTCGCTGGAAACAGCTGGATGCGAATAGCGCAAGACCGGCAATTGTGGAGATCTTTGGGGGAGGCCTTTGCCCTGGGTGGGGATCGAACCCACCACCTCAGGCTTAGCAGTCAGGATCACCAACTACTAGACCTTACGAGCCTGTTGAGCTCCCGTATAAATTTAGTTAAAATTGTTTCTCATATATAAAAATTTAAGTCGGTTATAGCCGACTTCAAAAGAAGGAGGTTCTCAAGTCGACTATATGTTTTTTGTAAGCATGTATTTTTTATTTTTTTATTTCATAACTTTATGCACAAAGTTGTACAGAGGTGGACTTAATGCAGTAGGCATTTTTTCCCAGACAACCTTGGGGAGGTGCAGAGATTAAACAGTAGGTAGGTGCACTAAGCATAAGAGTATAAGAGATTGGATAAATATTCGATACATAAATAATTTAAATATATAGTTAAATGTATATGTATAATATCTAATATAATTATACAATCTATATATATATAAATCAATGCCACTTTTCGTTGTAATGTTATAACTCAACAACGCCTTTACCGATTTGGCTAATTTTGGTCTTGAACTATTCGTGGAAGTCCAGGGAAGGTTTGTACGTAGAGAAAATTAAAAAAAAGTCTTGAAAAAGTGTAAAATCCACATCTTTTAGCAATTTAAAATATTTTTTGTTTGAATAAATGAACTTAATAATATATTTTTTTTATTACTATGCCTTATACGTAGCGAGGCACGTACCGGGCCGCTAGTACTGTATATTACCCGATTTATCCGTTGTTTGTGACATGTGTACCTATTTCGATTATTTTGTAATGGATAGGGAATGCTTTTGGAGTGTTGCCATATAGATTATGTAACAATAATTTGCCTAGACGAAAAGTTGAAGACGGTTTTATGTTTTTTACACAGAAATTAAATGGCATTTCTTCTTTTTACTACGACTATTGTATCAAAGACCTAATTTAAATTTTATTTCACACGACACGAATAGAGACAGGTCAGTAAAAGCTAGAGAATATTATCGCAACAACAGCCAAATATTTAAAAAAATATGTAAATTGTATTATTATACTTGTCTTGTGCTTACTACAAGCACATATTAATACTGTCCAAAACGTGGGCAAAATATTTATTACACGTTTTATAGATGTATCTGCCAGTGGCGACGAAGTTTATGAGCCTACACGTGGCTGCTGTAACAATATTTTGATAAATACTTGTGTTTTGGCTAATATCTGGTCAAGTATCAGGGAAATCTAGACTTTCCATTTCAATTTAATAAAGTAATCTTATTTTATTACATGATATATACAGGCTGGCCGAGAAGTTGACGTTCAAACTCAAAACTAAGATACTTTATGATGAGGAGCATCCGAATCACCCCCATATATGTACTACGATGTTACGTAGTTTTCGAGATAGAATTTCTTAAATGATTTTATTCGTAAATTTCACCTACATTTGAACATTTCTGGTTCAGTTTTATTGTGATAACTAATTAGCACAGTTTAACCTAACACCCTAAAAAGTATGGTTTATCTAATCATTGCAGATCTGACTAAGAATTTATTCGAAAGTTCAAAATTAGGGTTTGACCTCAGGAATCATAAATTTTCAAAGTATCAAGAAAACGCAAAATCGTAGAACAGACATGGGGTGATTCGGATACTCCTCATCATAAAGTAGGTATCTAAATTTTGCGTTTGAACGTCAACTCCTTGGCCACCCTGTATACATGATTATGCTAGCGAATCTGTCTTTTAGACCACTAAACTGTTTTAAATGTCATTACATCTCTCTCTAATATATCTAGTATGAAAAGGTTAGGGCATAAATAGCACTGAAAATCTACCATAACTACCTTTAATACGAAAACCAATTATATACACAGGGCGCAGAATTTATATTTGAAATTTGACGGAAGGCCCCAATAAATTCCCGAGAAATTGAAGCATACGATACGATATATGAGATCATTTCAATTGTGTCATTTCAGCCAATTATAATCTATCAAGACCAACATGATAAATTTTAATACGAAATCATTGGCTAAAACGCGTAACGATCAAATTGGTAGTGTATACTGGTATTGGAGGCCTTTGTCCAGCATTGGACGTCTTTCGGCTGATATAATGATGATGATATTGGTAATGGGTTGTTTTTTTTAAACAACCAATTACACTAAATTATAGAAACACACAGCCTATTTTCTTGATATCGTTTACTGAACAAAATAAAACATTTAAATCAGTTCACTTTCTGAGGATGATATAGGAGAGTCCGACACCTTGATATTGTGGATTTACGAGTCTGTATTGATTTCTCTTTTACAAGTTCCTATGTCTAGAATATGAAGATCGATGTAGAAGAAGTAGTAGGAGAACGAAGACCTCGTGCTGACTTTAACTCCAAAACCTATCAAATCTTTTATTAGTAAAATATATATTTTCATCTATAGTGTACCTACCAAATTAAACAACAATATAATATCGAATTTAAACTTACTTAATTTCAGGTAAACAAACAAACTAAAAATGCCGATGGTTTCAAAACGTAAAAAGACAATGACAATACAAAACAAAAATAGAATGAAAGGGCTCAAACAGTAGCGACTGCGATTCCCGGCTTCAGATGCGCACGAGCATCATCTATTTCTGTTCTGCATCTCGAATTAATATCGATAATTGATGTGTTCTGCAGCCAGATAATATATGATGGAGCAGACGCGCCGCAAATAACGCGCTTATTATTAACTGGCGTCTAATGAACATCAATATAATCAATAATACTGGAAGGGCTGTCGACGATACTAGTATTCACTCCTTTAGCAGAGGTAGATAGATAGATGGATAAAACGCTTTATTGTATACCTCAAGAAACAATACAAACTGACAGCATACACAAATTATTACAGTAAAAATGGCGGCCTTATCACAAGGTATGATCTCTTCCTGGCAACCTAGGTAGTGAAAGTAGAAAGGAGTTACAGAGATGGGGGTAGTTGCGGGTGTACACAACAAATTCAATATTACTGAGAATATTCACAAGTACTTCTGTTAAATTCATACATAGACTCACGCCTGTTTCCCAGAGGGGTCGGCAGAGACGACGGATTTCCATTTGTCACGATCTTTGCACACCTCTCTTTTGCGTTATTTACCATCATTCTATTCTTCATACATGCTCGCCAGTTTAGGGTAGTTATGACCTGGCCTTTCTTGAGAACATCTCCGATTTGATCAGAGAATGTTCTCCGAGGTCTTCCCCTTCCGGTTGTACCATTCTGTTACATATATATTCTGTTAAATAATAATAATGGTCGAATTTCCGCCACGGCCATCAGTATTAATGCAGAAAAGCCATCTGCGCGGCACATATTTTAGTGCACAAGTGACTATGCAAACACAGATGGACTTTCTTTTCATACATATAGACACCACCTGAAATTGGTCAGCTACAGGACCAACAGCTTTACGCGCTCTACGAGGCACAGAGGTGTATCACCGCCAACTTTCAGACTCCGGGCTGATACTTATCTTAACCGAAAAATCCCAATACCACTTTTAAGGCCGACCCTGGATTTAAATCCACGGTAACATGTTCACCTGCGGTGAACATGGTACCGCTAGGCCATCGAGACAAGTAAAAAGATTCTCTTGAATAAGGTTATACGAACATTAATTCTAAAGACAACTTCACTTCAAATTATACAGACGATATCTGCGTCGATCTCTCATCAAAACTATCAACTTTTTGTCCAAATAAATTCATCCGGATACAAAACGAGTTAAAAGCAACGATCACAAGGCAATTTCACGCAAGATAAAAGAGGCGTTCTAGAGTTACCAATAGTCTGTTACGATTGTCGGCGAGGCAAATAACAGGTCCCGGTGATCGTTTAACGAGCAGCCGCCTCCTTGCGAAACAGAACCGAGACGGTTATTCTCGACCAAATTAAAATGGCGGCATCGTCAACAAAGGAGTATACCGAGTAATTTGCGCCATATCGCTGCACCAGACGAAACAATACACTAACACGATAACGATTTAAAATTGCCACCACTATGGTGTTATGATTTCACACATTTTACACAAAACCTGGTTTATAATCACACGCTATACGCAAACATTGCGGCGACATGCGAATATTCGGTTGAGGCCGTTGCTCTGGTAGCAAAAACACTACATTTGTTTGGGTGTAGCCGAATAACCGGGTTAACGACTGTTTTATTTTCATACGCATGCTAGATCTATGTCGATGTAATGTCTGATATTCGAATACAATGCATCTTAATGTTCTAAAGATGGACATTAAATCTTATCTGAAGTCGATCAGCCTCTACAAGTCATAGATTACGTGACAAGCCTAAAATCACACAAAAAATAAGAAACTGACAGGCTCTTGACCTTGTCTTTAAATTGAAGAAAGCACACAAAATGTAAGCTGCAGAATTGCGAAGTACCATCTTTTTTTTTGATAATGCAGAGAGATCCGATCTGTGTGTGGGTATGTCGGACTCGAACCGACCAAACCTAACCCGCCGTGGACGTCTCTTGGCGTCTGTTAGTTATGCTGCTTCGGTGCTCTCCTTTTTGCGCCATTTCCCAGATGGTCGGGACACATACCTTGAGAGGGCTCCTAGGTTGCCCTCCCATTCGTGAAGTAGGTACACCTACAACAGGGGATCGTTTGAGATACTCACTAGTATCTCAATATATGTAACCAATAAAATACAAATTAAAATATACTACAGACCGCACTTGTTTGAAATTCGAACATTAAGATTCTATTTTCAAAGAATATAGACATACTCGTAAAATAGAAATATTTTTAATCTGTTCTCAGTTTTGACACTCAGTTTGTCATCTCTTCTCAGTTTTTCAGTGTGTATAATGTATTTTTTATTAAAATAATTTAGTGCCAATGTCTATTGTATAAAAATATTGGTTTTCTACACTCCTTCTCTATATGAACTTTTAACTGCTCCAAATTTCATACTCTTCCGTCCGCGCAATTTTCATAAAAGGGGTTCAAGTTTTTGCTTCACGTATTAAAATATATTAATTAGATAAAGGTGTTTATGTAAATAAAATTATATAACAGCATTACTTTAAAAAAATATTTACAAACAAATTAATTTTTGTTAGTAAATAATAAACAAGATGTCGTGCAAAGTATTATTTAAAAGTTTTGGTGCAGTAATGGAACGAATAACATTTCAGTAGATCTGGCACCAATCGAATGGAGTTTACACGTCGACGAATGACGTTGACATGTTTATTTACTCACACAAGATATCAGTAGTTGAGATTAGTGTTTGTTTGACATGGAGAATAGAATGAAAATATTAAATTTTATTTGTTGTTTTATAACATTCTTTAAATCACATAAACATTCTGCCTACCGCAATTTTAGATATGCTTACTTACTCATGCTTACTATCGGATTAAATAAAATTAAAATCCCGAGGGAATATTTTCCAGAGGACTGGCAGTATGAGGGATACTGCAATCGCCAAACCATCTGCCAAACGTGGCGATTGTGTCATATCGCCTCAATGACCTTTTGGGGAGGCCTTTGTCAAGCAGTGGACGTCTTTCGGTAGTCGTGATACTGTCCGATTGCCCATTGAACAAAAAGTTCTCACCCCTTGAATTGAATGATATCGTTATGATGATGAATGAGAAATGCTAAGTGTATATCATCCCACATTGAAGATATTGACAATTCTGCACACCACCTCTATACTTGGACGGAGAGAATAAAAACCACGCAATAACCGAATGGAATGGAATGGAAGTTGCTAGATGCAGATAGCGCAAGACCGGCAGTTGTGGAGATCTTTGGGGAGGCCTTTGTCCAGCAGTGGGCGTCTTTCGGCTGATATCATGATGATGATGATGAATAGCCGAGTTAGTAGTTAGTAATTGAATTCGATAAAAAATATATTTGAAATATTATTATTTTATTATCTGTGTGTAATTCGATAGCTATTTATAAGTGTTTTTGCCCCGTTTTTATAGCAATGGCGTCTTCAACCGCAATATCTGGTTTCAAATCCCGGGTCTGGTTAAAAAAGAGGTATTGGGAATTTAAAAAGTATCTGTCAAGTCGGATTATAGGAGTGAGGGAATAGAGAGTGCACCTGTTATTGTGTACCCCTCATGCACTGTATTATATTCTGCGTAGTTGGCTAGTCGCCGATGACATTGGCCGCCAAAGCCGAAACTCGTCTAGAAGCACATTATTAATGACTAGTAGTGGTTCGCCTCGGATTCGCATTAGTATATAGATCCCTATATTTCAATACTGCCTATTTTACTCACGGAGGTAAAATTATTCTTAAAATCAGCTTAGTGATTTTTATTTAGTTTTTAACCATTGCAAACCAAACAAGCAACAAAAAAAATATTAGTTTAAATTAAAAGTGTAATGCCGTAATAAAAGTAAATACTTGCTTAAGGAAATCTAAATTAATTCCCAACAAGTGGGTTATTTTTTTCAGAACTAGTCCCTCCCTCTTATTCACCACTGCAACTCCTGTAATCCAGGATCAACAATGGCACACAATGAAATGACACTGAGCGGTGATGATCAGGCATGTCCCGGGGAATCGCTTTAACTGTCTTGGATGCCGCATGCCGCAACGAATTTAATCAGAATTAAACAAGGAGGAGTTGGAAAATGAAAAGTTCCACTTGCCTCCAGAGCACAGGAGTAGAGACAATAATATACCGATGGAGCCTCATAAAACTAAAGCAGCCAGCAAAGCAAGCAACGAGTGTGTCACAAAGATATAAAAAGCTCACATGCCTAAAGTGATTTATATACTAATTTATAAATAATTATACTCATCAATTATAAACTAAGGTGACCTAAGCGAGGGCACGGGGAATCACTTTAGAAATTTCCTTTGGCGGATAACGTCGCCTTTATTATTCTGCGCTGAATAATATACGAACGAAGTTCATTTGGTAGCGAGAAGCCGTCGCGCAAACGTGCCGACAAACATGAAGAAGTATTCACTACTTGGTAGCAATCTGAAGATGGAAATGGAGGAAAATGACAATCGCTTGAAGATCATAGGCAACCATAATTACATCAAGATACGCAGGAATAAAGGCAGTGTTGTGATCATTGGCAACGAGTGTAGCATTGACGTCATAGAAAACTTTGGACATGTCGAGATGATAGGAAACGGTAGACAAGTAAAGATCGTGAATAACTCCGGCAGCACTGATTATTATATTCAAAACATTGTGAGTAACAGTGATAACAATAAAAAAGATAAAAATGAAGACGAGTGCGACTTAAACCAAACAAAAGAAGGAGTGATACAAAATCCTACAACTATGAGTAAGGAAATTAAAACATTAAAAAATGTGTTTTTAAAATGGTGCATCTTTTCATGCAAAAAAGTTACAAAAAAACTATAAGCAGTGCTCGCAATTCTGTGTTTTGCGCGACTAAACTATTTTAAATGTTATTTCATCCCTTTCTATTGTACATAGTATGAAAAGGATAGGGATGCATAAGACTGTGAAAGTGCTAAAACTGCTTCTCTGGAATGCATAATTGGTACAACTATTATTAGGTTTACTTACCTCGGTTTTACTAACTTGCAACTAAATTAATAGAAATTATGATGCCGTATCCTTTTCATAAGGACTAAATTAGAGAAAAATGGATTAAATTCTATTAAAATTAGTTTAGTCATATTGATTACAATTGGTATCTGAACCTACCTAATTCAAGGTTTCTGTGTATCTTTGACCGTCTAATAGTCTAGTACTTCATGACTATTTAAAGAATTATTTATGATATACTAGCGGACCGGTACGTGCTTCGCTACGTATAAGACATAGTAATTAAAAAAAATAATTATTAAGTTCATTTATTCAAACAAAAAAATATTTTAAATTGCTAAAAGATGTTGATTTTACACTTTTTCAAGACATTTTTTTAATTTTCTCACGTGTACAACCCTTCCCTTGACTTCTACGAATAATTCAAGACCAAAATTAGCCAAATCGGTAAAGGCGTTGTTGAGTCATAACATTACAACGAAAAGTGGCATTGATTTTTATATATATAGATTATAATATTTACCAAGTTTTTACTGGATACATCGTTATCAATGTGACACTTGTTTGTTTAATTTCATCTGTGACTGACTTTATGTATTTTTATACAACGTGCAAGATAAATACACTATCCATGAAACAAATTATTATTATCTTGGATATCATCACTATCCGAAACTTCCAAATGAGATTTTTGTCTCTTATACAAATTGCGTAAGATAAAGAAATTTTATGTTAATGTTGTTGTAGGTAATTTCATGGATAGATTTGTATCCCACACTATCTATATTACACGTTGCATAAAAATACATAAAATTCATCGTACTCGGATCACATTTTATTTTCCTAGTAGGCTGTCCAGAGTTCTACGCCATTCATGTTAAAATAAAATAAGAAAGGTTTTTATTCATGTAGACTTTAAAAAAGCGCTTGTAAATAGTCAGAACATGTTTGTAGTAATATAGTTAAGTAAGCATAATTATTTCTAGGTACAGACGCCAGCACATCAAGCTACCCCGTTCTGTCAAATTTCCCCAATTGAAAATTAACCTTATGCTTATGTGATAAAGTTAAATCTATTAAAGAAATTTGACAGATTGGGGTAGTGTATGTGCTGACGTCTGTACATATAGATAGTTAAGTACACGGATTGTATGAACACATTCGACATAACATTTAATATAAATAATTACACCATTGCATATAAATAATAATTATATTATGAAATTAACCGATTATCCGTTCAATATCATATATTCCTTGTTAGAGTATGACGTATGTCTCAATAAATTTAGCATTCCAAGCACGAGGGATTTTACCGCAAACACGTTCTATATACAATACAAACTAAACTTTGATATGACACATTATAAAAACACCTCCAAAAATGTGTATACGTAAGGAAGACAATTATTATTAAATTATCTAATGAAAAAAAGAAACTGCAATGAAAGAATCATTGCAGTTACTTTTTATTTATAATAATTAGATGTAGGTATTAGAAAATTAGCGTTTTATTGGACTGATTGTAGCGTTTTTATCATAATTTTTTAGGGACTAGTCCCTCACTCTTACCCACCACTGCAACTCCTGTAAGCCAGGATCAACAGTGGCACACAATGAATTGACACTGAGCGGTAAGGTCAGGCATGTCCCGGGGAATCGCTTTATCTGTCTTAGATCCCGCTACGAAATAATAAAATAAATCAGAAAGAAACAAGGAGTTATAAAATGAATAGTTCCACTTCCCTCTAGAGCAGAGTTTTTATCGTATAAAGTAAGGTTTTTTTTCCGGTGGTCCTCGTACCTACCATCGCTTACCAGGAGTTATTAATCTATCTGTGTGTGACAGATAATGGATGTTTGTAGGTATTTTAGATATTTTCGCCCGTTTAATGTCCCTAAAACTCGTTAACCATTTAATCACTTGAGACCTTGCGCATGTTTAAGATGCGAATATCTTGTCATACTCAATTAAAGTTAGCTTAGGTCATTAACAGATCTAGACGTAAATCGCTGCAACTTGCCTTTCTAATGCTGTGTTTAGATGTAACGTAGTTACAACTACTTTAATAGAATCTTAATGTACTAATTGAAGGACTTCCTTACAAATGAAAAGTGAACGTCGATACAAAACGCATGTTATTTCATTGAAACTCGAGGGGAAGTACTACTTCTACTTCTACTTTCTATGATAAACGTGAACTATATTTTATAATTTTCCTTATAGTACTTATGCACAATAATGTGTCAGATCGCGAAAGTTTAAAATACCAATAAAAGTGTTTCTTTTTTATATATTATTTGTTTTCTTCTGCTATAATATTCTTTGACAGGGGTCCGTGGGATTGTTTCAATTGAAAAAGTTTGAGAAATCCTGCTCTATAACCTAAGTTTGCATTCGTATCGACGAAATAGCCCCTCTGATCCTCAGTGTGAGGACTGACACGGGTCTTCGTGTGTTAACATAGAGCCATAGTAAGCGCCCTGAATCAAGGTTAAAAACCTTAACGGGATGCCCTCTGACGCAGGTTACATAGTCTATAGTCTTATCATTAATGAATAATAGTAAATGATTAAGTAATTTTTAACCTTTATCTATTTGAACGCCATTAAAGAAATCGATGTTCGTGTTGTCTAATGACTATACCCAGGGCCGAAAGCATAACGTGCTTGCACCCTCCGATGCACCCTCCGATGCACGGGAATATTCAGAAATTAAACCACTTTGACGGTGACCGCTTACATAGGTGCTTAACCTTACTAAACACTTTCCGACCGCCTGAGAGGAACTTGCTTTGAGCGCCTCGACATTAAAGAGTAGGTACTTGAGAGAGTGGGTACTAGATTTTGATAAAACTTATTTTAAATAATAATCAACCCGGTAGCCCCGAGTATATGACCTCATAAGTCGCCATTCCTAAATTTATAAAAGAAGCTGTAATAAATTATGCCGTAAAAACACAAATTATTTCAAAGAAAACTTCTAAGCAACTCAACGTGATGTGGTGTTAAAATCCTTTTAGTTGGTTCGTGGTTGGCAGGCGGCCATGTTTCACAAATTTATTGCCAGTGACTTCATTACATTGACTAAATACTTACAACGGGCATGTAGTTAAATTCGGTGCTTATGTAAATCTTGTTTACATTTGTACACGTTTAAGAATATGGGGTGAATCTATTCTATACCTACATATAATAATAATATTTCGGGACAATGTCACACAGATCATCCTAGCCCCAAACTAAGCAAAGCTTGTTCTATGGGACCAGGCGACGATATACATACTTATATAGACAGATAAATACTTATATACATAGAAAACACCCATGACTCAGAAACAAATATTCGTGCTCATCACACAAATATTTGCACTTACTGGGATTCGAACCCAGGACCACCAGCTTCGTAGGCAGGAGCACTACCAACTAGGCTACGGTGACCGTCAAATATAATACCGTCAAGTTAAAGTATAATAAAATCGTAGGAAAGTCAAAACTGTACATTGAATATTTTTTAAAAGGATACTTGGGGCGTGATCTATAATCGATATCGAAGCCAAAAATATAGTATTTAGAATTTTTGTCTGTTTGTCTGTATGTATGTCCGGGATAAACTCAAAAAGTAGAGCATGGATTTACTTCAAACTTTGCATGAATATTACTAAGAGGTCGGGTCAACATATAGGCTACATATTATCACGCTAACACCTACGGGGGAGGAACTATGATAATTTATAAAATTTATCGCGGGTAAAACCGCGGGGCACAGCTAGTATAATAATAATAATCTGATCCCAAACTAAGCAGAGCTTGAACTATGGAAACCAGATAACTGATATACTACATATCTATACTAATTTTCTTTTTTAAATACATACTTATATAGATAATTACACCCAGACTCAGGACAAACAGACATGTTTATGCACACAAATATCTTGGGTATATGCTATGTCTTGGATGGGAATCGAACCCACGACCTCCGATGTGACCACGCCAACAGGCCTACACATAACTTTGCTCTAAGCAACGCGGTTTTTGTAAGTCACTAAACTTCTGCGTGAAATAAATACATGTAATTCGTAATAGTTAAGTAAATTGGTTCGAATCCCGGTAAGTGCAAATATTTGTGTGATGAGCAAGGAAATTTTATTTCTGAGTCATGGATGTTTTCTATGTATTTAAGTATTTATCTACCTATATAAGTATGTATATCGTCGTCTGGTACCCATAGTACAAGCTTTGCTTAGTTTGGGGCTAGGATGATCTCTGTGACATTGTCCCTAGATATTATTATTATTATAAATACCGAAACGGTTCACCTCTGCATTGGATGAGGTCCACAAGCTTCTGGACATTAACGCCCAGTTGCAACAGTCACTCTCACAGTAAATTCTCCTACCCTATTTATATTTTTATCAGTGACAACCATTTGAAAGTCTAATATCGATTATTAATAGTTTTAAGATGTAAAATTATTATAGAATATAATATAGAAGAATTATTACAGTTATTAATAAAATGATAATCACTAATCAAATAAATAATCACAGTGTACATATATTATTATAACATAGCAGCTACGTCATAACCTTTGCGCGGCTATTGAGTACTTGATAACACTATGGATACCCAAGGATGGTACCCCACTCAAGTAAAGTAAAAATTCCGCTGGGGCAGGAAGGTTCTCGAGTGGCAACCATGAACCGTAAGACGCAGCGTCTGTGTGCGTGTGGTGAAATTTTCGGGAAGAGGCCTTTGCCGAGCTGTGGACGTCTTTCGGCTAATATGGTGTTGATGATGATAACGATGAAAGTAAATATCAAATGCACGTTCAAGAATTGGGATTGGATCATACTTACATAGTATAGAGTAGAAAGAAGGAATTTTAGTATTATAGCACTTCCCGGTTTGTATCAATATCATCTCTTACTCTCATCTCGTCCCGAGGGAATCTGTACCAGAGAACGGGCAGCAGCGTCTCTATGGATCACCATACTACAATCGACATCCCGTCTGCCAAGCACGCATATGGCCCCAAATGATAGATCATTGTGGAGCAACATTATGTACTGTACTATCTGTATTCACCCCGGGATTTCTATTTACCCCTTTACCCTGTAAAGTAGGCACTAGTTATTATGACGGGCATGTTGGCGTGGTTGGCAAATGCTTGTTTTTCACGTCGGAGGTCGTGGGTTCTATTCCCACAGGAGACAGATAATTGTGTGTTTTAAATAAAATAAAAATAAAATAAAAAAGGTTTTTATTCACGTAGACTTTAAAAAAGCGCTTGTAAATAGTCAGAACATGTTTGTAGTAATATAGTTGTATACATTAGATATTATTTCTAGTAACATAGATATTTAGGTACATCTTGTATGAAAACATTTATAAAATTTATTTTATTACAGAAATGATATTTAGCTAGCTCGTATCAAGTTATTGTCAAGAGATTATGTTTAATTATCTAGTTTAAGTCTAATATTTTTACTACATATTGTCAATGGTTCTGTCTATATTAAAGGTATTATTATTATGACGGACCTTGTGTTAATAACGACGGTCGCGCTTTAATGCTACCACCGGATCCAATGCGCCCCAACTGAGAAGACCCAGCGAAACAAACTCAGTGGGTTCATCTACTACCGGTTTCAACACGACCCAGTTGAGACGGTCCGGCGAAACATACTCAAGCGGGCATGAACACGGGATTTGGTCCAATTAGAGTAATTATTTAGTAGGCAAACACAATATATGCTCGATCGGTTGTCTGAATGCTTATTATTTTAGATTATATTTAGGTATACAAAAGAAAAACTTCGAAACAATAACATTATTCATTTTGAGACAGAGTCAATAATTTTAAATTAAGTATATGATAGCAATCATTTACAGATAGTTCACGTAACACAGCAGATCAGTCATGTCTATACGGCTACAAGATCTCCAGCGAGCAATGTGCAGGTAGGAAGTGAGAGCCAGACGTCTTTGTCATCGATGTACTCTTTAGTGGTGTAATAACCCCTAGCCATAAGTATACGTTTAATATGTGTTTTAAAACTTGTGTCAGGCAGATCAGTAATTTGAGTAGGAAGCTTGTTATAAAACCTAATACAATTTCCTAAAAATGATTTATTAGTTTTGCTTACTCTAAAGCCTGGCATGGCTAGTTTGTTTTTATTCCTAGTATTTATATTATGCAGTTCACTTTTCTTTTTATAATTATGAATATTTTTTCTAACAAACATTATATTCTGATATATATATTCCGATGGCACAGTAAGTATATTTATTTCTTTAAACAAATTTCGCAAAGAATCGCGACTGCCTAAACCATAAATGGCTCTGACTGCTCTTTTCTGCAATACAAAAATAGTACCTATGTCAGCCGCCGAACCCCACAGCAGAATGCCATACGACATAATGCTATGAAAGTACGCGAAATATACTAATCTAGCAGTTTGTTCATCTGATAATTGCCTTATTTTCCAGACAGCATAGGAAGCCGAACTTAATTTACCTGCTAACTTTTCAATCTGAGGACCCCATTGCAATTTTGAATCAAGTGTCAATCCTAAAAATACGGTCGATGGGACTAGATCTAATATTTTCGCATTAAGTGCAACTGTTGGTACAATTTGAGTCACATTCGGCAATGAGAACCTGATGCATTTAGTTTTCCCTGCATTTAACAAGAGATTATTTGCCGAAAACCATTCTGATATAAAGCTGAGTGTTTTATTATGCTCAATAAGATCTTTATCCTTTCTATTTACTTTAAATATGAGCGAAGTATCATCAGCGAACAAAACTATGTCTGATACTTTCTCTACCAGATAAGGGAGATCATTTATATAAACTAGAAATAAAAATGGGCCCAATATAGATGCTTGGGGCACCCCCATTTTCACAGGATGACGCGCCGAAGTGGCACCGCCTATCGAAACCATCTGTTGTCGCCCCGATAAATAGGACATCACAAGATCAAGAGATGTGCCAGATATTCCATAGTACTTCAGTTTAACAACGAGCGTACGATGATCAACGCAATCGAAAGCCTTAGAGAGATCACAGAAAACGCAGCCTCCGCAGCCCAGCGCATCCTGTGATCCCTCCCAAGCCTCCAATATTGACCTAATTAATGTGCAACCTGCATCCTGAGTAGAGCGGCCCCTTGTAAACCCGAACTGCTTGTTATGCAATATCTCATTCACGTTAAAGTGCGACAACATTTGGCTGAGCATCAGCTTTTCAAATATTTTACTTAAAGCTGGCAGTATTGAGATAGGCCTATAATTCGTGGCATTTTTTGAACAACCTGCCTTGAAAATGGGTATTATCTTACTTATTTTCATTAAATCGGGAAAGACACCATCACTTATACAGCCATTGAAGATGGCTGCAAGGATTGTAGCAATGTTTAGTATGTTTACCTCTTACATGTCTGTTTTTCCTGAGTCTGGGTGTAATTATCTATATAAGTATGTATTAACAGAATAAAAATAGTATATATAGTATATCAGTTATCTGGTTTCCATAGTACAAGTTGTGCTTAGTTTGGGATCAGATGGCCGTGTATAAATAATGACCCAGGATATTATTATTTTAATTTCTTATTAACATGTGGCGTAATATGACTTACGTCACAATAATTAATATCCATTAGCACGAGTAGTTCCAAACACCTGTGCATACTGGTTGATTGAAAATAATAAGTTATTCTAATATCTCGTTGGAAATTAGACGGCAATTATTTTATACGAATCTGTTGTGATTACGTCATGTAATCAAACGGGATGGCAATATGCCAGCAGCTATCCGATTGTCACACTACTAACAACATTCTTGGATATAATGTTTTATAAACCGAATCTTAAAAAGGGTGTTATCAATTCACTGTTTCTTTTTTATTTTTATAGCCATAGGAAGCTTTTCAGGTATATGGAAGAGCGTGACCATGTATTGTAGACCGTGAAGAGGTCTCAACGACAAGAATCAGTCATTATATTAGAGAAATAAAATAATTTTTCAATTTTTCAATTTTTTTTAAATAAATCATTAAAAATAAATAAGGTTTTAAGGTTTTAATTGTATTTTTTTTATTATGTTATTTCTTTGGTATACAATAAAGAGTTTATCTATCTATCACATCTTTTACTACACTCAAGGGCACATTTAACCGGCCACCTATATTTTGTAGATTTCTTCAAAATTCTATGGTAATTTAATTAATTTTGTTATAATGTCACATTGGGTGAACCTCCACGAAAATAAATGAAACATGTGTATGTTGTGAAATGGTTTAATTAAGACAAAATTTAAAAAAAATTGAATATGCACTTTTCTTACAAAAAATAAAAATTAGCAAAATGTCAATTTAAAAAAAAAGTGTGCTCTAAATTACCGGATTAATAATGTGTATTTCCTCCTCTGGCCCTAATGACCTCCTGCAATCGATTAGAAAGCCCGTCAATTATGTCTTGGATGTCGCTTTGGGGAATGTTCTGCCACTCCTCAACAGCTGCAGTTTTTAGCTCACTGATGGTGGTAGGAGCTGGTGTACGACCCCGAATTCGTCTTTTTAGGTTGTCCCATACATGCTCTATTGGGTTCAGGTCAGGACTGCGAGCTGGCCATGGTAATCGCTGAATATCGACGGCGTCCAAGTAATCGCTGACAATTCTCGCGGTGTGTGCACGAGCATTATCGTGCATTAAAACAAAATTATCGCCAATGAATGGCGCAAAAGGCATCACGTGTGGTTCTAAAACTTCTGTCACGTACCTGTGAGCATTAACGCTGCCTCTATCGAAGATGACCAATTCTGTACGGGCGTCATAACAAATGCCACCCCACACCATTATAGAGCCTCCCTCGTAGCCTACTGTTTCAACCACAGCACATTCAGCAAACCTTTCACCACGGCGTCTATACACGCGCTGACGTCCATCAGGACCTCGTAAAGCTATTCTTGATTCATCCGAGAAGAGAACTGCCTTCCATTGTTCCGAAGTCCAATTTAAATGTTCTCGAGCAAATGCAAGTCTCGCTCTTCTGTGAGTTGCGGTCAGCGCTGGGACTCGAACTGGTCGAAATGCTCTCAGATCCCTCTCAGCTAACCTTCTTCTTATTGTTCTTAGGCTCACACTTACATTTCGTACCTCAAACAAGCGGTTACGAGCCTCAGGAGCAATTGTAAACCGATTCCGAAGAACGTTCGAGACGATGTAACGATTATCTCTCTCTGATGTACACCTTCTACGACCTTGCCCTGGCCTTCTTGTGTAGGAACCAGTCTCTCTGTAACGCCGGATAGCATCTTGAATTGTGGATCGTGGATATCCAAGCATCCGTCCAATCCGACGCTGGCTAAACCCAGCGTCTGCAAGTGCTACAGCCCTAGCTGCCCCAGCTGCGTCCAGTGGCATTTTTTTGGTGTAAATGAAATCACGGCAGGCCAATACCTAGGTTTTATTCGAAGAAATGGTATCACAACGTTTTAAATCAAATGTATCCGTCACATAAAACATGGGGCGAGACTGTCAAATTACGATTAAACTGATTATTGTTGAATAAAAACCACAAAAGTAAACAAAACGCGGGTATGATTGATTTATTTATTTCAGATATACCCACTTAAGAAGTAACGCCTAGTACGCAAAGCGTAAGTTAACATAAACAAACGTTAAGCAGTTCGAGATGAGTGGACGGTTAAATGTGCCCCTGAGTGTATGTTGTGTTAGTGCTTGACGTGGCAGCTAATAAGAAACACTGCCAAAAACTCAGTAGAAATCCTCTTTTTAATCAGGATAATCTTAACATCTAATTTAATAGCCTAAATGTGTTGAATTAAATCTACTCACTCCCAAACAATTTTATCATCAACATAGTCTGAAGCTTTGTAATATGCCTTGTTACTTGTTACACGATTTGGCTGTAATACTTGTTTTAAATTTGTTGATTGCCAGCTTTCTGATGTCACTGGGAAGTTTTTTTGTAGAAGCGTACCTATACACTGCCCCATGAAAGAGTTTTGTGGGGACGAGTAGCATGTACAGACGCCAGCACATCAAGCCCAATCTGTGAAATTTCCCCAATTGAAAGTGAACCTTATGTTTAAGTAATAAAGTTGAAAATCTATAAATGAAATTTAACAGATAGGGGAAAACTGGATGTGCTGGCGTCTGTATAACAATTATGCTTATATCGTGTATAATAATATATGTTATGAAATTCACTTTTCTTCCAAAATTTTGCCAATATGTGTATGCACATAATACATACAGTATATTTTCGTATATATATTATGAAACTACAGTTAGAATGTTTATAACTTTAAACTTTTCTCTTAGAGGAACTCTGCCACCAAGGTTGCACATAGCTCTTACAGCACTTTTGTGCAATATAAGAAAAAAATATAATATAAATATAAAGAATAGTTTCTATATCAGTAGAAAAGAATAATCCCAAAAGAATAATCCCATACCTAACTTTACTTGTCAACTCAGCATAATATGAAAACATTATATATAAAAAAAAATCGGCAATCTTTTGATTGTATTCCTATATTTGATGAAAAAATAAAAAATAAATATTATTATGTTACACCTTTTATATATGTCGATGTTTCTTAGATATTAATTAGAATATATATTAGTAACTAGCTGTGCCCCGCGGTGTTACCCGCATTAAATTTTATAAATTTTCTTTGCTATAAACCTCACGGAGCCCGAGACCTTTCCAACGAATCCAAAACCGTGGAAATCGGTTCGTTCGTTCTGGAGTTATAGCGTCAGGAAGGAAAACAAGTAAAGAAGATTACACTGCACATATAAATATTACACAACTATCTCAACTCCAAAAAGATATCGCTGGAAAATTTAATAAAATTATTTAACTAAATCTATTTTTTTTTCATATTAAAATACCAAATTCATATCAAAGAATATAGTACAAAACCTAAATAACCCATCATCATTTTATACACAACTTTATCCTCATTTAAAACGCGGCGAGATGAAAAGTTATAAAGTGTACAACAATTTACCTGTGAAAACGAACAAGTTAATTATAATGTGATATTCTCCATAACTATATATACAAAGAAGAATAATTTTAAGAATTGACGCACATAACATTTCGCCACTAATCAGCACGTTATTTAGTACAGACGCCGGCACATCAAGCTACCCTAATCTGTCAAATTCCCCAATGTAAAGTGAACCTTATGCTCATGTGATAAAATTGAAAATCTATAAAAGAAATTTGACAGATTGGGGTAGCTGGATGTGCTGGCGTCTGCACATTCTGTCTGTAAAGCACACATGCCGAATGTCCCCAGTAGTTTTTTTATTCTTCAGTAATATATTTATGTAATACACAGTAACCTTGAATATTTGTATGGAAATAGGTTTCAAAGGCACACTCTTTAGTACCTATGCCATATTTATGTATAATTAAACCCATTGTATATTAAATCATCATGACGGGCCAGTTGGCGTGGTTATTAGATGCTTGCTTTTCACGCTGATGGTCGTGGGTTCGATTCCCACCCAGGACAGATATTTGTGTGCATGAACATGTCTGTTTGTCCCGTGTCTGCGCGTAATTATCTATATAACTATGTATTTCCAAAATAATAGTAGTATATCAGCTATCTGCTTTCCATAGTACAAGCTCTGCTTAATTTCTGATCAGATGGCCGAGTGTCAATAACGGTCTTTTTTTTTTTAAAGACTACACCCGTTGGGGTATCTTATCCCTGTGTCGCGGGGTACTTACAAACAAATAATAGACGGACACAAATTACATCCAGACTCAGAACAACTATTAATGGGTCACACAAATAGTTGTCCGGCGCGGGACTCGAACCCGCGAGGCGACTGTCTTAGCCGCTGCACCACACGTTAAAATGTGCCAGGATGTTATTATTAACAAAATAACAAATAACAAAATAACAAATAAGTAGTATAGCAGATGGTCCTCCCTAATAACCTTGTTTGTGCACGGTAGTGATAACACTGTCTTCAGTAAAAGGAAATTCCACAATAACCAAGTATATTATTCTCATGCTATCGGTACTCGTTAAGGATGACAAAGACTCCATTGAATCAACTTAGGAATGCAATTCCATAGATAAACGTCATTGTACAGTGTTAATGTTTTACCGTTCATCACTCTATTCATATTGTAATGGCTGGTAGAAGAAAGCTTCTATTTTTTACGCAGTTTTGTTCGGTATTTTTGGCTCCAATCACATTCCTTTGTCTGATAAATCTTTACGTTATACTGCCAGATAATTTTATAAATACTCAGTGCACCGCATTTAAAAGCTTTGATGGAATAATTATCCTCATTAACTAAAGATAAATGCAATACTTAGAGCTATCGCATTTTGTTTTAGGGTTGCCATCTTTCAAATGTGCAAACAAGGAAAAGTTCCGTTAAAATCTAGTATTTTTTAGCTTAAACTTATATAGTGTAATAAATAAATTCGGCGGCCCGATGACTTTTAAACTTAAAACCCCCAGTAGAAACAAATAAAATCAAACGGGACCTCTGCCCGGACGCCTTTTATAAAATGTTACATAAATTCCTTTTTTTTAATCCAAATGGTTTCCGAATTTAATTTTTTTTAATAATTACTTATTAGGTATGTTCGATACAATAATTTGAAAAACAATATTTTCGATACAAAAATTGTGAAGGAAACTTAGGTATGCGATTATTCTCTTAGAAATTTCTCGCATCTCCTCGGCGCACAGGAACAATTTGATTAAACTTTATCGCATAAGCATAAGGTTCACTTTTTATTGTGGAAATTTGACAGATTGGGGTAGCTTGATGTGCTGGCGTCTGTACTTTGTTTCCAGGCATTGCATGGGTGTAAAGTCTCCTGCGATGCAGGGATATTTCCCCAAGTGTGGAGATTTATTTTTAATGAAAAAAAAAAGTTGTGTGTACTTATGTACACGCGTTAGAAGTTATACTTCTTAATATACAACTTGAACATAGTTATCAATTTTCATACCACCTAGAACTAACGTCATGCTGTTATTTTTACGATGCGCGCGCATCGTAAAAATTCACTCTCATACATTTTGATACCACCTAGAACTAACTTCATGCTGTTATTTTTACGATGCGCGCGCACCGTGCGCGCAATAATAGCGTAAAAATTCACTCTCATACCACCTAGAACTAACTTCATGCTGTTAAATTTTTTGGTGTCGGTGTGCGCGCGCATCGTAAAAATTCACTCTCATAATTTTTTTCCATCGCGCCAAAAGAAGTATAACTTCAAAAATATGGCTGTAGCACGTAGCACGGCATAGTCTGAATATAACATTACAGCAAGCAGGTAGTGTAGCGCCACGTGGCCACGTCAGTTCTATTCTCGTTCTGTTACAGTCTTCATTGTATCAATATTTTTAGCCAATAGTAAATGAAAGTCAAAATCTACACCGTAGTATTGGTGTGAAGCTCAAATATAAACACAGAGATGGACGAGATTTCCGTTAACTTTATAAAATACTAGCTGTGCTCCGCGGTTTTATCCACGTTGAAATGTGTTTAATTATAGCCTATGTGTTCTTCGATATAAGCTTTATTACTAAAATTTACATCGAAATCCGCTCCGTAGTTTTTGCGTGCAAGAGTAACAAACATCCATACATCTACACATCCATACTCACAAACTTTCGCATTTATAATAATAATAATATCTAGGGACAATGTCACACAGATCATCCTAGCCCCAAACTAAGCCAAGCTTGTACTATGAGTACCAGGCGACGATATACATACCTTATATACATAGATAAATACTTATATACATAGAAAACATCCATGACTCAGAAACAAATATTCGTGCTCATCACACATGTATTTGCACTTACCGGGATTCGAACCCAGAACCACCAGCTTCCTAGGCAGGAGCACTACCAACTAGGCTACGGTGACCGTCAAATAATATTAGTAGGATAACACGTTCCTAGTTAATTTTCCAAGAAAATATTATACGAGCGGTTTTTACTTCCTTACGATAAAATTATATGTACGTATACCTTTGTATATATACATATATTGTATAGACCATAATTGTAGATGTATAAATAATGACAATGACACACGTACGTTGCCGTTAGGGACCACATTTTATAGCAAGAACCGGTGTCTTGTTTACCTACTAAAATAAGGTACAAAGTACATGCAAAGTATAGACAGCTGTGTTTAGAATATACATTATTTAAACACATATTGTTTTTAAAATGCCATATGTAGTAAAAACTAGAGCATAATAATTAATAAACAAATCACAATAGATCACAACAACAGTTAGAAAGTTTTCCAATATATTATAACTAGCTGTGCCCCACGGTTTAACCCCCGTTAAACTTTATAAATTATAGCCTATGTGTTAATCCAGGGTGTCAGCTATCTCCATAACAAATTTGATTAAAATCGCTCAAGCCGTTTAGAAGTGAAGAAGTAACAACATACACACTCACACATTCACAAACTTTCGGCTTTATAATATTAGTGTTTTTATGGTGTGGATGTGGTTGGTAGATGATTGCCTTTCGTGTAGTCGTGGGTTCAATTCCCACCCAGATGAATTTCACATAGTAACCACTATGTGAAATTCATCGTTCTAGCGCTAAGGTTTTCGGACAACCGTCAGTGAGGCAGATCTTTCTGCTGGGTGGGAATTGAACCCACGACTACCTTTAAGTAATAAGGATGGTCTTTTGCAAAATTTGGACGACTAATAGAATGTTTGCTTTAAAGCCAATGTACAGACGCCAGGACTTCCAGCTACCCCAATCTGTCAAATTTCCCCAATGAAAGTGAACCTTATATATACTTTTGTGATAAAGTTGAAAATCTGTAAAAGAAATTTGACAGATTGGCGTAGCTGGATGTGCTGGCGTCTATACTAAACGTCGGCAACGGCTTAGCTAAAAATACGGAACTCTTAAACTGATTAGATTATACCACTAACAGTGTCAGGTCGAGTTGACCGTAAGTGGTCCCCGATCACCCACGCCGCGCCGTGATCAACCTGCGAGCCGGTTGCTATCAAAATTAGATAACTGTCATAGACTTTCACTCATCGCCAGTTGATTTCACTTTCGCCGACCCACTAATGAGACGATTCGACTCTTGCGCAACAATGGTAGCTCCCGAACCGGTCATATCATTTGATTACCAGTTGCTAGTTGCAACGTTGCAGCTTGACACCTGGCGGCTTAGATAGTTGTCTGGAGACTGATTGTGCAAGTTGAGAATGAATTTTTGCAAGCTTTGCTTGCAAGCTCTGTATTATTATACTAGATTACCTCGGCAAAAAAATTCTTTGGGTGTTACTTTGGTTGAAGGTTGCAATAATTAAATTATTGGACTGTTGTAAATTCACACGAAAATTAACATAATTCAAGGATTATTACATATCTATGTTAGATATAAACAAATGCATAAATCGTAGATAAGTGTATATCTTTTATTTTTAATGAGTATATTTATGTAGGGCTCGTTTCCGAATTTTGCTTACGGCAATTCTTAACCGAGGCTAGACATATACGCAGGACATGTTAGGTATAGTACACGAGTAGGTGCGCAACACAGGCGCACTCTCTATTCTCTCGCTCTCGGATGGGACTGTTAGCCGACACGACCGAAAATATATGTAACTGGTGCAGAGACCGACGGTTTATAAAATCCAATATCTGTTTAGCCAATAAGGCGAATCGCATTTATGGAGTAAATATTAATATTAATTGCTATAATTGTATTTTTAGAATTTTATTTTAATGTATTGTAACAGTAGTTGTGTTAGCAAACTAACTCTTTGTTGTTTTGTTCTTTATATTATTGCATGTGGTGTTAGCCTATAATTGGTTGTTGCACAAAGTAAATATCAAAAATATATAAGTATCATATATTATAAATTGTGTAAACAATCGTTGGTTGACCTAATAAATAAAGAAATAAACAAACACTACTAAAATAAAGTAAAATTCAAAATAATAAGTATATTGTTTTATTTAAATATTTGTAGAATTGTACTTTAAACATCAATCGGACAATGGAATAATACTACTCTTAATATGACTCTATTACGTTGTAATTAGAGCTCAAACTAATGAATTACGAGCCCTATTCTCCAACATCATAATCGTTATTGGATACATACAAAACATAAAAAACCTTATTTAATAAAAAATATTACAAATTTGTGATTATTTTTACAAGCAAATGTGACAAACATTTATTAGGATTGTCATTAATTTCCTATATCCCTATTAAATTTGGACCAAAAACCGTGACAGCTTATTTATTGAATTCCAGGTATATCTCAACCAAAATTAAGTGCATTTTTGAACGGCAAAATACCCACGGAATTTCCGAGGCGAAGTACCTAAGTTTTTGTAACGTCAAATAAATATTTTTTGTAAGAATAGAAACATACTACAGTACACTATCCTCCGGTATATATTCTTTTGACTTCATAATACAAATATTACCTTCACAAAACCAGACAGAATTCTCAGAATACCATTCGTTTACTGCAGCGGTTATGGCTAAATATTTTTGTGTTCGTACAGTTTACATGGAATGATGATATGAAAAAACAATGAATATCTAGTAAACCCATCGGATACACTGCAATTGCTTATTCAATTTACTTAAATGGATTCATGGCCAGCTATAAAGTTTGATATGGTTTTGCCTACTGGCTGGTTAACAATTTCATAAAAAGCTAGTTCAAGCTTCCAATTTTTTAAGGTGTTAAGTACTTTATAATTTTATTTTATTCGAGGCGCTTGAATAGTAAATTATATAAATAATTTAAACAACAATATACAGAACTACTCTAGCTAAATAATGAAGTCCATATTAAATATTTTAATAAGTAATGATTTATAAAATCTTAATATATTAGGTAGATTTTAATTGTAAAATAAAATAGAAGATTCTTAAAATTATAAATTAATGTAATGTAAACTGTATAGGGACAAAGGCCCACTTGCACTAAGTACAGTACTTATTAACCTTTTGACAGATCGGTGACGCAACATACAAGTGCACCAGGAAGTAAAACGCGAGTGAAGCTTCTGTTCAGAAAAATACATTGTTTTCCCAAGTTATTGTGATGTACACATTACATGCTGCGATGTTATTTCTTACCCCACTAATCTAATTTAAATGCCATTACATTTCTCACAAATACAGCTTGTATGAAAAGAACAGGGGCTCTACCGGCTAAGTCGCCGAACATCGTTTTCGTGAATGGCGTTGAAATAAATAAAGGTTAAAAATGACTTACACAATCGTTCACATGTGACGCCATAAATGGGATGGAACAATTGAAGCCGATTTAACGATTGATAAATGAATGATAAGTCATTTTTAACCTTTATTTATTTGAACGCCATTCACTAAAACGATGTTCGGCGACTTAGCCGGTAGACCCCCTAGACATACATAGAACTGTCGGAGGGTGCATAATTTAGTGACTAATTCTAACGTCTTTGACTGAAATGGACTGATACTAACATTTGTTTAGTTGCCGGTGTATGGTGCCGTCACCACACAGCATAACTAAATTATGCTGTGTGGTGACGGCACCATTCCGAGGGAAACCAGAGAACGGGCACCAGCGTTTTTCTGTGAACTATTCCCATCAAACTGCAATCGTCTACCCGTCTGTAAAGCGTGGCGATTATGGCATATCCCCCCCATTTATTGGGAAGGCTTTTGTCCAGCAGTGGTCGTACTTTGGCTGACATGATAATAATGATGATGTCGACTGGATTGTTTAACTTTAATGTCTGGGAGGGTAAGTTAGGCCCTTTTCGATATTATGTTAATTTAGTGAGAACAAATAGTAATACGAGTTGTTTATTTCGAGCATATAATCTAATCATCTACCGTTGGCAACTAACCTATGCCGTAACATTGCAAAGGGAATGTATAATTGTTTAAAAAACGTTTGAAACATCGAAATAAATTGGCGCCCGTTCAAATATGTTACAAATAAAAAATTAACATTTCAAAATGAGTTATATAGGCTTCCTGGATATTTTGCTACACAGAACACATATACATATAACAATCCAGTTCCCTTTTCACGTTGATATATTCTATTCTGAATCTTGCGCAGTTATGTCCAAGATTTAATTTAGTAAATAATCTCATTTATCAGCCTATCTTACTTACTACTAGAAAAGCGGATTAACTAATCAAAATTCTTTTCTGATACCTATTTGGAGCTTGACACCTGGCGGTTTAGACTGTAGTCTGGAGACTGATTGTGCAAGTTGCGAATTAATTTTTGCAAGCTTTAGTTGCAACCTCTGTATAATTTTAAAATAATCTCATTTTTCAGCCTATCTTAACTTAAAACTAGGAAAAGCGGATTAACTAATCAAAATTCTTTTCTGATATTTGTACTCTCGGAGATCGTTTATCTTAAAGCTTTTGGCTTTGGAAAAACATATTATCCACAATTTAACTTTATTACAGTTCTAATTATTGTATTAACAAATTGATTACATTTAGATTAAAAATTAAGTATCTACCTATATGAAATTTTGTCTAAAATGATAATATATATAAAAATATGAATATAAAAGAATAATGATTTTTTTTTGCCATAGGGCGACCAACGAGCTAGCAGGTGACCTGATGGTAAGATCACCGCCGCCCATGGACACTCGCAACACCAGAGGTGTCACGGGTGCGTTGTTGGCCTTTAAGAGTTAGCAAACAAGTGTTGCTGACCCTCCTCTCGCCGAGCTCTTACGGACCGGTGGGAGTCCCTGGCTAGAATCCCTAGAGCGGGCGTTGTCTTTAAAAAAAAAGTGTCCGTTTAGAGCGCAGAAGAACATTATAGACCATGCGCGCAGGTACTCTCTCGCCGAGCTCCTAAGGACCGGTGGGAGTCCCTATAGGCTATGAACGCTTCTAATATTCACTCATTGCAGTGAATACAATGAACACTTATTTTAAATACCTAACAGACAAGCAAAACCACAAGTTTACGCGAGAATCGAAGCGTTAAAATGAATGAAATGAAAATGTCAGCGTTGTTCGTATAGCTTACGCATACAGTAGAATTACTCGGAAATCGTACTGGTAATAAATATGACCTAGATAGTGTAAACAATCTTCGCTTCATAATAATTTATGTATTCATTTTCAATTAACATTAATCCTATTGAAAGGTATTCTACTACCTTTATATTGGCACTTTCGCAGCTACACCATGAACCCAGTAGTGGGGTGCTGGACATGCCAACGTGTCTTCTATAGCTACGTTTAGACATGACTCAAGAAACCCTTAACCCACTAGTCGGGTGCTGGGCAACAGAAGTGTTAATACCCAAAGTTTATTTATTTATTTATTAATTCTTGTACACACAATAAATAGAGAAAAGCACGAAGAAATGAATAGTACATACATAGGTGCTACTTATTTCGCAAGAAATTGCTTGCAGGAGATAGGCGACAGGAGAAATTCTGCAGAGCTATTAAATTAAATTTAATAATAGAATCCTACTAATATTATAATGGAGAAAGTTTGTGAGTTTATGTTTGTTACGTCTTCACGTCTAAACGACTGGAGCGATTTTAATAAAATTTGGTATGGCGTTAGCTGACACCCTGGATTAACACATAGGCTACAATTTATAAATGTTAACGCTGGTAAAACCGCGGGACACAGCTAGTAGTCAATAAATCTAATGATTGATTTGTTTCTGGCGTTGTATGGCTGCAGTTCTAACCCAATCTAACCTAGTATTTTAGTAGCGAATATTCGTGTTCGAGAAATTATAGTATTTTGACATTCAATTTAGAATGTTAGATCAATTGATATTCGATCATTTAGCATAGCACACCGCTTAAATACACATTACATAAACGTGAATAAAAATACTCTTATAAACGGAAAGATCGCAATTTTCTTTACATAATCTTAGCAATTACAGCATATCTGCAAAATGACATAATGGGACACTACGCCGTTCCACGACCAAAATGTCATGATGAGTTAATCTGCAGCATCATACATTATGACATTTACCTCCCAGGGCGCTCATATTACGACGTGAGAACCAATTAGTTCGATATAAATAAAATGCCATGGATTATTGATGGATTAATCATTATTAGACTACATCGCTATACATTATTAAAGACTTCCTGAGGTTTATCAGCTTATCTCTAATTATAGAAGATTTAACACATATTCTGGAGTAAATTGGGATCGCAATGTCCTCATGAATCTTAAGACAGTATTGAATTTATTAACATATTTTTCGTACATCACAAACTGAAAATAAGAAAAATATGTTTTGAGTCCCCATACAAAATTCATCACTCTATCGATCGACACTGAGTGGGAAATTAATGTACACACGACTACATATCAAGCTATACATTTCCAGTATAAGCTGATCTCGCGTTGTATAAGATTTTCTTACTATGAGAGGTCAGTTTTTACTGAAAAATTGCTTGATATGTAGCCGTGTGTTCTTTGCAAATTGATGTCCGACACGACGCTTCGTTCAGTTTCATGGTCAAATTAAGCTACTTTAGTTATATCCACAGACTCAGAAAGTTATAGGGGAATTGGAACTTAGGCTCCACGTTCACTGGGCTCCACTTCATCTGAACCCATAAAAGTAGTAATTTTGCGCTCAAGTGGAGTCTAAGTTTCAATTTCCCTAAAACTCTTGTCTAAATTAGTTGCGGATTCCAAGACGGCTATTCCATGGCCTGCTTGAACCTCCCAGTTTAAAGCTTTTTCACAGTTTTGTACCACTGTCGATTATATAATTGTCATAGCGATATTTGACATGACATATGTACATACGCCAGCACATCAAGCTACCCAATCTGTACATTCAATGTCATTTGTCCATTTTATTAAACAAAGCCACAATTTACCATTTGACCACTAGGCTTAAAGCCATAGCTTTTTTAAGACTTCAACATTTATTTTGGAACAATTTATCAAATAATTCTGAAACCAAACAAAGGGTCTGATATAATAGAAAAACCAGCTAGCCATATGATGAAATGGCTAACTCGTATTTGATAAAGAGCCAGGCATCCGCAGTATCAAATATCCTTTTACTGGATGAGACCTAAGCGCATGTGAATGGTAAATAGGTATATCTTTTAAAATAAACTGCTTAGTATATTGGTCCTTACAGGCAGAGCCGGAATTGGCATGGGCTTCCTCTTGTTAATGCTACGAATTAAAAACAATTATTTAAGTAAAGTTGGAGGTACCATCAAAGTTATCTCGTGTCTCGTATCATGAATATTACATGTAAAGCGAGGCAAAAAGAGGGGTATTATAATTTTGACGTGAATGTCTATCGGTGTACTCAATTTTTAAGTAAAATAATTATAAAATAAGAAATGTTTGTTTGTAACTGTCTGTGGCATCGTAGCTCTCAAACGGATGCACCCATTTCGATGCGGTTTTTTCATTTGAACGCCAGTTTCCTTGCGGTGCGGTGCTAACTATGATTGGTTCATGTCGTTGCTGTAGTATAAGAGCTCTTTTCCAAAATAATGGAAATATAAGTAGGAGTCTGGTTTCTAACGGTTAGGTTGGGTTATATCCTAAATCAATAAAAGGCTCATATCTATAAAAAATGTTTCATGTTGGACAAAACTCCGACAGTTAACATATTTTTGTGCTACATTAAACAATTTTTTATGAAATAATTATTTTAATGTTAAAATCGAGCAGAACGAGTACGACGATCAATTGATTTACATTAGAAGAATATTGGCCGGGTCGACACTATCCATCGGTCTACTCAAGCCCACAAAACTTTATTCAAGGGTTTATTCACATGCTCATATTATGTTAAATTTATGGCAATGGTTTATTACCAATCATTCAATCGTTGTATAAATAAGTAATAAAATGTTAAATAATTTGTTATTACGTCATATTATCGATCATCGACATTTTCATTCATAATTATAAATAGAACCAAGAACATTACAATCCAAAGAGCTTCAACATTCACGAAGGTCTGTTTATAATATTATTCCTTATAAAACAGTAGACGTCAGAGAAATCAAGTTCACAACTATAAAAACACCTGTCAACCTTTTTTGTCGTGTACACAAACTAGGTGAAATTGTGCATTTTACGGTCGGAAGCAGCCTCGTTCGCGATTCTTTTGCTCCAGTTTCTTTTTTATTAACTTTGCTAAGCACGGAGAACTTTAGATTTCCAATCAGGTGTACAAAGACCTAGCGCATCCGGTACGAGCAGACGTCGTGATCACGATATCACTTCACATAAACATTACCGGATTTTGTCTCGGGTTTCGACATCCACTGCATGACTAATGCTACTGATGGCACAAATTGAATCATTTATTATTAGGAAAAGGTAATACAATATTTAAATAGAATAAAGAGATTTCTTAGACTTGTTTTCCTGTAAAACATTAACGTATTTACCGATTCAGGTTAATCGCAAGAAAGGTTCTATTACCTATCATTACGGAGTTGAAAAGATCTGACCATCTTTTTAAAAACTCCGAAACAAGAGATAATTATCTACCAGTTGAACTTAATTTTTAAAATAATGGCGAAAGTAAACTAAAAAGAAATAATTTGTACACACGCCGACGCAGGCGCAGGGCCAATGAACGTTGACAGATGCCGCGCAACCAATCCTGATACAGAATCTCATTTTACACGACTCAGTTTAAATCACGAAATTATGGCTACATCCTTCTCTGTTATATTCAAATATCGTAACGAGCGAGCGAGACAGTTGCACTCAGACACAGGACCTCTCACCTTAACCGGGTTGCATGCAACACGCGCTTTGTTTACCGATCAATCTCTATCTTTTTTCTCTCATTTAGTAAAGTAAGTTTATTTTTTTATTGCATCCAAAAGACATCAGACATAACCAAAGTACTCTGGAGCTTTAAAATTGACCAAGTCATCGTTGTGAGCTTTGATCTAAAAGATTACGTAATCCTTTGTTAGGTGAAAAAGTTTAAGTAGAATGATTTGTGAACGGAATTGTAATTCTCCAGGTATCGTCCCACGCATTCCAGGAGGTCGTTACTGTGCGGTCTAATGTCAGTCATTCATTAAGCCGAGTGCATTCCCTGGCATACAAGTGTCCTGCCTGCCTATGGTAGGTTCTAGTGGCGATGCTAACAAACTTTCTAACATTTAGTTACACCGGCTCACGTTTGACTTGTTCAAGACTAGTCTTACCAGAAAGAAACTTGCAGTTTCTGCGAAACATAAATCATTTATTACAAGTAGACTGTATCCTCCGAGCGCTGGGTTGGCAAATAGCACGCACGCAACCTAATTTAAAGTTCCAGATAAAATGTTAACAGATGCGTATATAATGTACATGTATATAACATTTAGCTTTAGGACGCACGCCACTGCGGCGCCAATATTGCTTGCTTTATTTACATCTCTGGCAAAAAAATTGGCGTTAGTCCAACTCCTAAACGAGACGGTGTCCATAATGATATCTGAGTATTTCGAAATCCTAACCTCAATAAACAGGTTTACGGTTAACAAGAAGTTTAAATTGCAAAAATACACTGACGAAACAGGTCTTCCCTCGCGATTCGATCCGCTAAAACGTTAGTTGGATCGAATAAGAAATCGATTTATGTTATTGCATCTGGATAGAAGTCGATGTGTGTTCCCGCGTTCAATTTGTTATCGTCGATAATGACGGCGCGGCGTGTCATTCATCAGCAATAAATGGTACCGTAGTCGTCGGCTCTTCGGATAAGATCGATTAGCCTACATATAAGTCGCATAGGTTGCAGTGTTAACGTTAACATCTGGTTGTACACTGGCCTCGACACGGTTCTTTCATTCGTACCGTTCGCTGAGACCTAATTACGTGATTCAGGTACTGGGAGTAGATCAGCGATAGGAAGCGGACGAGGAACTAAGAGGCTAGTCAAACCGGTCATAATAACGGGCCGCGTGAACAAACTTCGTATCTAAATATGGTGAAACATTTAGAAAATAAATAAACAGAAATGTTTAACGTTAAGTATACTTAATCCCACAATTTACAAAGCTTACTTTGCCACAAAATGTATCACTATATTCGCTTTATCTAAAAAAGAATATCATTTAAGCATACACAATGCATACTGTTAGATAACATTGGTATTCCGCTGTTATCAACAAATATTTTACGTGACAAACTGCAGAAATTAGGTAGATCGCTTACGTCTAAATGGAGCCAACTTCCAATGAGTCAGTAAACGCTATCGACGCGACGTCAGGACGTGATCGGATACGGTGATACCGATGGTGATAAGAAAATTTACATCTTAGTAAAGTACAAAAACAATGGCAAAATGATAAAGGTTCTGTAGTAAAACTTTAAAGTTACAACCACTTCGTTATCGCCAGTGAAATAGGTCAAACCATAAACATACTTCCCTACAAGTACTTTTACTATACTCATGTATTCGTATAACTTCCCTTCACCCACATTTATTGACGGAAACACAATGAAATTACTTTAATGAACGAGTAAAATCCGTATTGACGTGAGGAATGCTATTTCTCATTTACTAATTAACACAAATGTAAAATTTGAGAGCCATTCACATCGAAAGCTGACCTGCGAACTAACTAAAAATACAATATACACATCAATTGCGTATAACCCCACCAGCACTTAGCTTATAGTTTGGTACCATCATCAGTATTGAAATTTACAATGAGAAGAGGTAGTTTTAATAACAATAAACCGTAACAATGAAATAATATGAAACATACCTGTGTAAATTGTGAAGATATCTTAGTATGGTCTTCTTGGTATGCTTTCCTCGCTTTCCGTCGCTCAGTCATGAGCGTGGTGAGTCTGTCGAGGGCTCTCGACTCAAGAGCTTCGGCATTAGCTTTGATCAGTCGACTTATGTTCTCCCATTCTTCGGTCATGGCACGCCACGCCGATGCAATCACAGAGCCTGTCACAGAAAATATAGTCTGGTCAACTAGTTGAAAAACGTCAAAAATAGAATAAAACTCATAAAAATATGAGCGATAGGCCCATGGGGTCGGAATAATCTCTAGAAAAAAAATGGTTTGAGGGTTAAAGAGCACACGAAATATTGGGATTGTTATTGACAAAATAAGAGAAAAAAAGGTATTTAGTTTTTTGTTAATAACTTAATAAAAAATGGTAGAGAAAATTTTATAATTATAAATACATTTCATAATAAGATAAAAGTTTATAAAAGTCTATTATTTTGTTTATTATTATTTTTATAACAAGAAAAATTAAATATCCTTAATTTTTCTTTTAAAGTCTTCGATCAAATGATCGAAATTTAAAGTAAATACCTATCCTTAACTTCAGTTATAAAAAAATATACTAAGCAAAATAATAAACTTTTAACAATAGAATAACGTATTTGAATACGTGACTTGTTTTTTTCTACGGAGATTTATTCGTTTAATTGTTAAAAAATGGGTAAACATTTTAGATACAGACCCCAGCACATCCAGCTACCCCAATCTGTCAAAATTCTTTTATAAATTTTTAACTTTATCACATAAGCATAAGGTTCACTTTCAATTGGGGAAATTCGACAGATTGTGGTAGCTTGATGTGCTGGCGTCTGTTCTACATATATTGTCAAGCAAATTTAATACCTGTCTGTGTTTACAATTAACATCTACCAAAGTTCAAGATAAACATAAGCATAATTAGCTACGCGTAAAAACTCATTTATCATAAAATTAAAAACCTAGGTACAAAAATTCAGACGCCTGTTTCGTGATGACTGAGACCTGGCACTAATAACCCTAATAACTAATAGACTAGACGTCGAATATATCAGGCTAGTGTCCAATTTCATGAAAGACGACAATATTGTAGCTATTTCTAATTAGTCAATGGTTCTCTATTGCGTCAGTCCTTGAGATAGCAGCTTAAACTTCTACCACCTAACTTTTAAAAACATTGAGACATATATTACCTTGAGACGTGTTTTATCTAATTCACTCTAGTAAAGAATGGCATTTGAATGACAAAGACTATTCTAAAGTTAATCAGTGTCTCAATTTTTTTTAAGTAAGGGTGGCAAATCTCGCCACCGCACGGCTTTAACATTATTGTCGGGTTTTGAATTACCAAAAGCCTAATTAAATTTTAGTTCTATAGCATTTACATAAAGTAAGTTTTTGAAATTATCACTTTACTTTGTTCAAACTGCATAAACACGTATGTACAGACACCAGCACATCCAGCTACCCCAATCCGTCAAATTTCTTTTATCTATTTTCAACTTTATCACAAGAGCATAAGGTTCACTTTCAATTGGAGGAATTTGACAGTTTGGGGTAGCTTGATGTGCTGGCGTCTGTACATGTGGATTCAAAACTGATATTAAAGTAAACAGCGCTACTATTTATAAACTACATAAATCAGGCCTCAGCACTAATTTTACAAATAGTGATTTAAGGGCATGTGTGCAAACCACATGTTTCTTCTTGTATTAAAATTGGCAACATTAATTTTAAATGTATAGAAAAGTTATGCAATAGATTTTTGATAATCAGATGAGATTTGCACAACTTTTATAAGTTTAGATCTACAGCTAAAGCAAAGGCAATAAAATAACTTAATTTTTAGCAAATTGTAGCCTAATTCATAAGTTTAAATCAAAATCTAAAATCCTTAAAAGTCGTTAGAAAATTGAAAAGTTGGGCAACAGATTTCTATTGCACAACTTTTCTCCTTGATCCTCAGTACTCGATATCTGAAAAGGATTCGATATGATAAGATAATGGTTTAATAGGGTTAACCCATTATCTCATCATATCGAATCCTTTTCAGATATAAAGCACTGAGGATCAAAAATTAAACCCACATATATTACCAAAAACATCGCATCGCAGTTGTCTTATCTCGAATCGAACATTTAGTTATATCTACAGGAGTTGGAATGAAATACACTCTCTGTAATTATTTTGCATGATGGACTGATAAATACTTGCACAGATGCAATACAATGTCGAAGTTATCAGAATTATATGAAACGTAAAATTATTATTATTTGCTACTGTCTGTCATATATGCAACTAATCAATCTATTTAAGTACTAATTAAATTCATGTAAGGAAGTAAAGAATTTATACTAAAATGTAAATAATACCTATCTACGTCTAAAAACTGTACACGACTAATAAACGTTATAACTGCTAGTATATCCTGTTTAGGGTTACCAATTGAAAAATGAAATGTCTGGAGATAAGGCCTGGGGCTCTACCGGCTAAGTCGCCGAACATCGTTTTCGTGATTGGCGCTCAAATGAATAAAGGTTAAATATGACTTAATCAATCGTTAAATCGGCTTCCATGAGCACATGTGACGTCAAAAATGGTCCGGAATCGATGGTCAACGTTGAACCCGATTTAACGATTGATTAAGTCATCTTTAACCTTTATTTATTTAAATGCCATTCACGAAATCGATGTTCAGCGACTTAGCCGGTAGAGCCCCTGATTTCCATTGAAATATCCTGACATTTTTCACAGTTTGAGAAGTTTCTCTCTAACATAATTGAAAATTTAAAAAAGGGGTACTATTATCGTTTTTATACTGTGGATCTTGCTCACGTGTTGCACATCGCACTAAAAGACAGGGGGGGGGGGGGGGGGAAGCAACTGTATTTTATTGAAAATTCAAAAAAATCTGAGATTTCATGAGTAAAATCCAGACAATACAGAGAATAGTCAAATATCTTAGGACAAAGCCTCAGATATGGTAACTTAATCGTGATATCATCTTAAACGTAATAATTGCTGTTTAAAAAAAAGTGATCTAAACTTTTCTTTTTTGCCAACTTTTTTCTTTCTTTGTAATTATCAAAATCGAATAACAAACAACATATAAAACGGGTAGCATACAAAAGAAAATCGACTCCTTTTGAAGTCGGTTAATAATAATAAAAACGATAATTATCGGTAAGATGGATTTGACACCATTTCCATTTAAACATATATGTATCTTGTCTGGGTTTGCCCACGACAGAACAATAATAAATGGGTGAAAACAATGGCAGCACCCACTGCGACACCTACATCTTGAATATTGATTAAAATTATTCTAATAATTACATGACGACCACCTACAATTATAATAGGCCATTATTAGTAGGTAAACAATACTGGGACTTAAAAACAGTATTTAACTCTTTTTGAAATAATATGTATGTATTATCATCATTTATCAAAGAGGAACAACATTTATATAACGCAAATATTTTATTCTTTAACCATGGATTCATTGTCGCCTGATATTCTTTCGTGGTTATTTTTTTGTTTTTAGATAAATCTGTTACGAAGTGGTTACTTGTCTCATTAGTAAACAACCCTTCATAATTGGGAGCTTATGCTCTAGTCGACAAAAGGTATATTTATTGGCAACACCTAGTCTTATAAAGTATGTCATTTAATAATTATATTCGCCCTCTGTTTTCTTAAATATGTAGTCAAAACGATCTTTATTGCAGATTCCTTTAAATTTATTTGATTCAGATTCACTTATCATTCTAGTAGGTATATTTTTAATCGCATCACTATCTTCGTATTATTGTAATCTGTGAAAGTTTAAAAAAATATAATAACTTATTTACCATTGAGTCTTGATCAAAATCCTTCACATATCTATAATACTTTTCTAACTCAATTTTAAACTAACGGGTCAGACCAGTTTTTGTCGTAGATAAATGTTTTAGTGTACGAGGTAGCAACCTTAAGCTAGGTTTCAACGATTGCTAATAGCTATTGATACGACTTGATACAATAAACCAGATAGGTAGGTACTAGGTACAATGAGCTCTGTATTTATAAATGAAAGCTGATTCGTAAATCTGACTCGAGTTACTGAAGTTTAAACTTAAACTTGGTTCCATATAATATGTACCTTACATGCATCTTATTTTAAGAAATATTACTTCAAATTTGATTTCCCAAGATTTAATAAAATTAAATTATATTACAAAAATAAAGACACATCTGTTTTGATCAACGCTTTTGTGCAAATTCCTCGATATAAAAGTTTTTTTTTAATAGCTTATAAAACCCTATTAAGCATTTGGCAATCCTTTATGCCATTTTATTCGATTATCTAGGCCGATTGATTACAGTTGTACAAATAAGATTAAAATTAAGCTCTCTCAGAGCTTAAACATTTCGTACCTACTCCATTCCATTACTATTATTTTTATATGTAAGTACAATATTAGGTACTTACATAATATAACTATTTTTCGAGGTATACACAAAATTCTACCCACAAATCTGCAATAACGATACTTATAAGCTTCATAAGTGTTTTGTTATCTCTAATGTAATCTAAGAATAGAATAGCATTGGTAATTGTGTCCCAAGTACCTATCTATTGAATAATTATTACCACATTAAGATTTTTAAATGCAACGGCTCCATCAAGGATGTGTCAAAGAATGTTAAAGTTCAAATCATTCGAACCGTGTCTGATAAAGAGTTGTTATTTGACTACCAATATTAAATAACAAGACAAAGAAAAATGTTCAAGTCCTGTTGAAAGACCATTTACCGATACTAATGGAGATATTGCGTTGGAATTTACCGTTAAGTTCTTCACACTTGTCCATCTTTTGGCCCTGTGTGGCGGCGGCCGAAAGCGCGAGTGCGTACTCGCGGTCGCTCTTCATCTTGGCCTGCAGGCTCCGCTTCATGGTCTCCATCAGCCGCAGCTCGGCGTCGTGGCGGGCCAGCAGCGCCTCGTGCGCCGCGCGCCCCGCACCCACCCCGGCGTACCCCATCGTCTACCACCCACCTCTACACTATATCGCACATCGCAAACATAAACACGACACTATTCACATCACTCTCCGTTATCACTGGCACAATGTTTATATTAGTGTTTATATGTCACCTCGCTACAAAATTCAAATTAATAGCAACTACGACCGATTAGTTAGAAAGGAGACCGACTTAGGTCTAGAAATACGACTATTTTTTTTCTAGAGCTAGCACTCGCGCCGCAACTTAACAGAAACGACTAAATAAAAAGTCCGTAACAAAAAACTTTCGATAGAAACGTTTGTAACGAACGAGGTGAGCGCGCTCACAATATCGAACACGCGTCCGCACGGCAACGTCGCCCGACCTGAATGCCATCTATCGCGAGCACATTACGTCTGGTGCCGCTGCTGGCCCACTCACCCGTCGCCTCCGTCGAACGACGCCGGCTCGAGGACCTGCTTCAAAACAATATGATTTGAGATCGAGATAGACGGTATAATACCAAGCCCATGATATAAATGTTATCTCAGAGTGCAGTCTGCATTCTACCTACATAAATGTCTCATATCTGTCTTATTCCTATCGGTATTGGAGGTTATACCGTTTTGGCATTATATCCTTTGTTCACACAATATTCAAAATTTTCGTATTAGATTCTGTTTTAACTAGTAAAGAGATATCAGTAAACTGGAAAAACCTTTCAACCCAAAAAATATTTTGGTAGCATCAAGTCATCGAGTCTTAGATGATGAGTAGATAGCACATTACCAATAGAAAAGAAAACAATGAGAATGACGCGATTGGAACTTATAAGCTAGCTGTACAAGGTTGTGCAAATACCAGGCTGTTGGACAGGTCAAGGATGATAAGCCTTGCATTGTCACGATCAATGAAGAAATAATATTATCTACGTCAAGTGAAACAAAGCTTAGATCATATCAATTAATGCCGAGTAAGCCGAGTCAAAATATAGGCTTCGTCGACTCTTATATTTGAATATAGACATCATTTATAATTTCAATAAATGTAAAATCAATAATGTAAATTGATAATCAAATAACTTTTAACAAAATTACAAGCATGGAGAATGTAATAAATATTTCTTCACATGACGTATTGGGTTAAGCCAAAGAATGAATACTTAAACCCAATAGAAATTACTTGAAATTAATAAGGCCATCACGTGGCAATCACGTTCTTCTATGAAGTAGCAAAATAGAAATTGCTTGAAATAAATAAGGTCATCACGTGGCAATTGCGTTCTTCTATGTAATAGCAATAATTTATAAGTTACGATTTTTTAACTCTCTTGATGCTAGAGTACCTCGTGAAGAACATCCGAGTAAGAGAATAGGTCTAAGCTCATGCTGTCAGTAAATCTGAATTATGTAACAGAGCGAATTTTGCTAAGAATACGCCTTCCTTTAAAGTAGAATTTCTGCCGCGGTTGTATCTGGGTAATAAACAAAAATTGCCACCAATTCTATGCAATACTAAATAAATTTAGTTTAATATAATTGGGTTTATTTCTAACAAAGCTCTTATAAGAAGGACAGAGCACCTTTTGTTTTATCAATTTTGTTTTGGCACCAAATCCTTAGGGAAAATTTGCGTCATCAAATACTGCACCTGGTGAAAAGATAGCAGTAGTAGTTTTATGTTTCTATGTATGCCCTATTCTATTCGTTCGAAATGTATTAGAGAGAGCTTTAATGACAGTTAAATCAGTTTAGTGTGTAAATGACAGAATCGCTTGCAATAGCATACAACAACAAATGTACACTAACAGGAATTTAAGCATTAATTACCTGTCCTTATTTAATTTGGGAGTCGCGCCGCATAACATATTTCTTGCCCACTTAAAAATCTAAACATTCACCCATAGCTGCATAGATATATCTCATGTATTCTTATAAAGTAAATACGCGTTAGATCATATAACCTATAAGCTATGGACCTATAAAATTACCTTATGGAACTCCTAAATCTACATAATGTATAAGAGCACAGATTTTTTTTTGATAAAGAATTAAAAATGATAGAGGTAAATAACAACTAAAAGTTCTTGGAGTACCAGGACCAAAAGTTTTCAGACTGTGGTTATTCGAGCAGATATTTTTTGAATAATGAAATCCTTTTGTGACTGTCAGTCGGATCAGTCAGTTAGTTTAAGTTACGACTAAGGAGTCCCACAGGGTAATGTGCCGGGATCTAAGTTGTTCAGACTGTCATTATACTTTTTTTCAATAATGATTTTTTTATTGGTTGCATTTTGGTCTGCCTACAGCTGAATCAACCAGTTAGGGTTGCATTAATTTCAGTCGTAGTTAGTTGGCAGTTTATATTTATAGAGAACTAGCTGTGCCCCGCGGTTTTACCCGCGTTAAATTTTATAAATTATTACAGCTCCTCCCCCGTAGGTGATAGCGTGATAATATGTAGCCTATATGTTGACCCGACCTCTTAGTAATATTCATGCAAAATTTTGAATAAATCCATTCAGTACTTTTTGAGTTTAGCCCGGAAATACATACAGACAAACAGACACATAGACAAAAATTCTAAAAACAAAGTTTTTGGCTTCGATATCTATCGTAGATCACGCCCCAAGTATCTTTTTAAAAAAATACTCAATGTACAGTTTCGACTTTCCTACGATTTTATTATATGTATAGATATAAATAAAATGTTTCTATTTCCGCTACCATGACAAAATAAATATATGACAATCTAATAATCGATATTTTATATACACATAAGTATACACTTCCATCTTACTTTTCCTTGTGCACCCAACGGTTTTCTGGAAGAGGTCGCTACAAAGAGATAAGGACGCGATTTGCTGCTTAGATTAAGATATTGTATTGTGTTTTCTGGTGCGATAAAGAGATATAGTACAATGTCTTAACAATTAAGGGTGTGGGTTTTGTAAAGACACAATCTCAGTGTCTTCGCTTGCAGTATTAAATTCCTTAATATGCATATCAACGCAAAACTGAAACTGTACTAAATATGTATATGTATGCACGGTATAATTTAATGAGTTTATGTTTGCCTGATTCTATGTATGTATGTAAGTATGTATCCTACTAATATTATAAAGGCGAAAGTTTGTCAGTGTGTGAGTGTGTATGTTTGTTACTTCTTCACGTCTAAACGGCTGGAGCGATTTAAATAAAATTTGGTATGGAGTTAGCTGACACCCTGGATTAACACATCTAATAGGCTATTATAAAGTTTATTGCGATTAAAACCGTGGGGCACAGCTGGTATAATTTGTATATGGTGTAACGTAAACACTGGACGAACGAAACTTAACAGAGGTTAAGTATTTATCTATCTATATAAGTATGTTATACAAGCTTTGCTTAGACTGGGGCTAGGATGATCAGTGTGACATTGTCACTCGATATTAAAAAAAAAAAATGAAAGGGTTTGCTGTCAGGAATACGAAAAAAATAGTCACGTGACTTATATCCAATTTTTGTAATTTTTTGTGCGTGAACAACGGGTGTAAGACATCAACTTGCATAAACATAAAACATAAGTATTAAATTCCTATATTAAAATGTAGGTCAGTGGAAACATTTTCTGTGAGGATTATATTATATTGTAAAAATTTTACAAAATATAATGAAACTTGTATTTTTTATTTTTTGTTTGGTTTCATAACTTTTCCCCTTATTTATCTCGCTCCTTGTGTAGTTTATCCTTGTATATACTTAAATAAAATAAAAATCACGGATAATTATGTAGGTACCTACACTAAGTGAGTAAAATTCAAAAGATATGATTAATAGTTACTATTTATAAAAATAAACTATTCTAACAAATATAATATATTGATATTTAAAATAAATTGTGATGTGAAACAAGTGAGTAAAGTCTTTATTGACCATAAGGTTTAAAATAGGAAACCTGTTTTGGAATGTGCCTTATCCTTGTAACCTTGTATCCTTTTAACACGTACCTGCTTTGATAAATTGACGGCCCATTTTTGCAAAACAAGAAAAATGTTTCCAATGTTTTCCATTTGCGGTAGATTAAGCAATATTCAAAGTACAGACACCAGCATATCCAGCTACCCCAATCTGTCAACTGAGTCAGTGCAGAAGTCCCTCCTCAAGGTTCGAATCAATTGAAATAAACTTGTAGTAAATAAAGGTGAACTTCCTTTATTAGTTACAAGTTATTTATAGCTAGTTATAGTTATTTCAATCGATTTAGCGGTTTAGTCGTGAAAAACTAGCAAATAAGTCACAGGCTACTATAAACATTTTCGTTTTTTAATAAATAATGGTTTCTTAAGTTTTCTTTTAATTAATAATGGCTTTAAAAGGGTGCTGCCCCTTTAGGTAACTTAGGTCATAGATGAATAACACAAAATATTTATTGAAAATAACGTGATCTTACTTCAGACTACGGTGTTTACACGGAATATTCTGTATTTATAATGTTTATTTCTTCTTTCCGAAACAAAATGCTCTTCATAGAAGGTTTTTCGATTAGAAGCGCATTAAGTGTTCCAAGTTGCTTTATCTCATAGTAGTTCCTGTTTTAAAAACAATTGCGCTTTGGATTCACATTATGGAGGGCACAACTGACATTAGACTGACTGATATTGGGCTTATTAAAAACAGAAAACTTAAAAAAAAAAAATTCTGGCGTCCGTACATGGGGCTGTACCCGGAAGCTCCAGCACGCAGAGTACGTTCGCCGATACTAAAGCTCTACGGACTACAGACGATTTCGTTGACGGTATGGTGACGTGGAAACCTCCCTGCGCAACGACGACAGCTCAGTGCATGATGGTCATCGGCCTCCATCATAGAACTGCAAATGCATCTGTGGGGTTCATACATTTTGCGGCCCAAGCGGAGAGCCACCGCCACACGCAAAGAGTCAACGTCAAGTAAGGTGCCCAGGTGAGGCTAGGGCAGTGCCAGTCCCTGGCTTCTGAATGCGACACCTCAAAAAGTTGCTCCTGGATCCGCCTTGCTCCCACATCGTCCTACGCCCGCTATATACCCACCTTTACAGGGATCGTCGCACCCGAGATGAGAGCTGCCCAGGCTGCAATGGCATCCGCAGTAAAGGGTATGTTCGCCTCGCCGCCATCGGATCGAAGAATAACAGCAACAAGGCTTGCAGCCCCATGTACGGACGCCAGATTTTTTTTTTTTTAAGTTTTCTGTTTTTAATAAGTCCAATATCAGTCAGTCTAATGTCAGTTGTGCCCTCCATAATGTGAATCCAAAGTGCAATTGTTTTTAAAACAGGAACTACTATGAGATAAAGCAACTTGGAACACTTAATGCGCTTCTAATCGAAAAACCTTCTATGAAGAGCATTTTGTTTCGGAAAGAAGAAATAAACATTATAAATACAGAATATTCCGTGTAAACACCGTAGTCTGAAGTAGGATCACGTTATTTTCAATAAATATTTTGTGTTATTCATCTATGACCTAAGTTACCTAAAGGGGCAGCACCCTTTTAAAGCCATTATTAATTAAAAGAAAACTTAAGAAACCATTATTTATTAAAAAACGAAAATGTTTATAGTAGCCTGTGACTTATTTGCTAGTTTTTCACGACTAAACCGCTAAATCGATTGAAATAACTATAACTAGCTATAAATAACTTGTAACTAATAAAGGAAGTTCACCTTTATTTACTACAAGTTTATTTCAATTGATTCGAACCTTGAGGAGGGACTTCTGCACTGACTCAGTTGATAGTGAATGTAACTTCTGATCCAAAGGGTGCGGGTTCGATCCTCGCACGAGACAAATACTTGGGTTCATAAACAAGACTATTTGTCTTGGTCTCGGTGTTTTCCTTATATTTACAAAACAAAAGTATATAGGGCGCTGTGTGTTATGTTTTGGATGTTTATTTAAGTACTTATTTATTATCTTGAGGTGTGATATCTATAGATTGCCCTTTCCAGAAAGGAAACGTATATATAATATTGTAACATTATTATACTTATATAATAATGTAACATGAGGTTTTCACCGTAATTAAAATTGATCATTTCATAAAATAAAATTAAAATGGTCATGAGCATGGAACAATTGAAATGCAGTGACCAATTTACAGATTCCTTACTTTTAGATGAGAAACAGTATAAAAAACAAAAGGTTTATTGTAAGTATAACAGTAAAGTAAAAAACCTCTTTATTGTACAAATGAAAAGGAAGTACACATACATTACAAGATGTATACTTAGGTAATTAGGTAGGTCCTTAAAAAAGTTTATTGTAGTAGAGTAGGTTTTAGAGCCTAAAGAGATATGTCTTTTTCTTTTAAATAAAATACTACTTTTATTACTGTTCGTCATCATTTGGAACGCCACGCATACCAAATATTTAAAAAACATATTGATTTATATTAGCTTTATTTAAAATACAACTAGCGGCGGAATATCTTTAGCACATTAACCCTTTTCTTCTTTACCACTGATTATAAATGATTACCATATAAGAAAAAACGCCTTTGAAAATGTCAAAACGTTCCGTAGCAGTATTTATAAACGCCACCGAGCTCTAAGCATGGACTTCCTTTAACTCTAGTTTAGGTCGTCTCAAGCTGCAAATCAAACATGTAAAATTGAGTCTTATATACTAATTTATAAAATGTTTTATAATCTCCGAATTTAACAGCTAAAAAATTCAATAAAACCGAAATTCCAGAAGTGAATTGCTAGCTCAAAAGATACTTCACTAAGCCTGCAGTCACATGGACGTAGAAAGCGTTCGGCTATAAATAAATCCATGCGGTCAGGGCAGAGTTATTAAGTGGTATAGTGTATATGCAGTGTTTATACGTCTTAAGAATGAATGGAACATACTGAGTTAACATTAGTCCGTATCCGTATTAGTGTTAAGTTATTATCACCTACAATTCTTACACCATACACTACCCCTACTCCAAATTCCTAACAAGATGGTCCAACCGAAGGTTGTCTGGAAGAGATCGCTGTAAGCTATAAGACCGTCAATTGTACCTTTTTTAATATTGCTATTTATATTATAAATTATGTTCTGTAAATGGTGTGCATTAAAGTGTATTTATCTTATTTTATCTTATCTTACGAGTATTTTGTGCCCTAAGACTACTTAATTTTAAATTTGCTCTTGTGACAGGCTCTCGCTCACAAATGTATAGCAAAATTCTACTACGTTATTATCGGCTGGCAGCTCGCCTTGGCCTCGCACGGTTATTAAATAAACAGAACAAACAGAAGTCATAATTTTTTACACACATACACACACACAGTCTCCCATACATACTTTCTCGTTTTCGCGTGGGGTCATTTAAAAAAAGTAAAATGGAGAAATTTAATTAACTTTGTAAAAAGGCCTTTACTATTTCTGCTCCTAGGTATATATTTATTGAGTCAGAGCTTCACTGTAAACGATATTTGATGTTAATTTATTTTGTGGCAGCAAAATAAATTGATTTTCAGGATTCAGGAACCCGCGATAGAGCAACATACAGTTGGCCATGAGTAAAACATTATTTTCGTAGGTCAATCCCTACTAATTCGAAATTTTGTATTTGGTGATTGGTGATAGTTAGGGCGAAAGATGTTTTCACCGGAAATTGAAGTCGTTTAAATGGGATTGGCAGTATTTAAAAACACCTGGGGATAATGGATTGCGTCTTCGATATTAGTCACGGTATCTATCGATTTGTATTTTTTATTTGTCCGGAAACTTTTTAAATAATTAGATTGTTTATTTCATTGACACTATCATTCCTGAGTGACAATATTGCTCTAGAACACAAACAGTGAAAGTCCTTTTCGTGCAAATTCACCTACATCGCTTATTATTCTTATGGTGCTATCTAACCTAGCGGGCGGCGCGGCGTGAGCGGCGACCATGCGACATTTATCAATTAACTTACATTTTTAAACTTGTGATATCTTCCGAATGGAATGTCCAAATAGAACATTTCAATTCCAAAAGCTATATAATAATATTGAAGCAGACTTAAATATGAAGTCATTTATTTTGATAAGGATTAATTTCGAAGTATAAATAAAAGAGCTTTTATAGCGCTGGCTATTATATTATATTTTGTTTAATGAAAAATCACTTATTGTGACATAACTATAATAGTTAGACATATTATTATGCTGTTGCGATATATTTTGTTGATAATTATATGTTCTGCAAAGACGTAGTGCATTATTGTGTTCTATAATAATGAATAGTTTTTGCAGCGCACGCGATGTAAGAAAGTTATTTGGTATTTTTTTTCACACCTCGGGTTACATTATTGGAGTTTGAGTATAGAATCCTATTTTATTTTTGTTAATTTAGTATAGCCTATGTTCACCGGAGATAGTGTAGCTTTCCAATAGTGAAAGAATTTTTCAAATTGGTCAAGTACTTTCGGAGCCTATTCAATACAAACAAAAAAAATGCAATCAAAGCTTTCCTCTTTATAATATTAGTTTAGAAGATATTCATTGCTTGACCATAAACATACTTATTAATCTCTGTACCTCCTCAAGTTCGACTGGAAGAAAATGCATATTGCATTAAGTTCACCTCTATACAACTATGTGCATAAATTATTAAAGTAAAATTTTGTGAAAATTTGTAATAATTAGATATTGGTGCTGATTCAAATTCACATTATGTAGTTAGCGTGCAATTGGCATAGTTTAGATTTTCTCTGGTTAATTTTAGTGTCACAAAATAGTTGAATAGCTATTGTTGTTATATATTATTCTTCAATGGTTTTGATAATCTTTTTTTTTATCCGTAGGTACTCCCGCACTAGGGAAATTAATCTCTAGCTCGCTGGGTACTTTAGAAACATATAATTGACGGATACAACGTATACATCCAGGCTCAGAACAACTATTAATGGGCCACACGGAACCTTGTTCTGCACGGGAACCCGTGATGCAAAGAGGCGTAGTAGTAGAAGTATATGACTTCCCTATATTAAGTTTAGATTAGCGAAAAATGTTTTTCAGCTAACATCTAGCTATTTATACTATACTATACAATTATATTCAAAAGAAGTATTTTGTATTATAATTTACCCCGCATCATCGTTATTTAAAATGGAATATACAAAAGAATAGAAAATCAACAAAATAATTATTTCTACTATATAGTCGTCCAATTAAGAAGGTGCTGAAATCTGTAGGTTAGCTAGAGTTCAGTTCTTGCTACTGAAAACCACCTATGATTCCTTCCTGTCCCGGATCTGTCATCCCGGTCTGTATGTTAATAGAAAACGCGTGCAATACCTAATAATAACATAAGGTACGTGGCGACACCACGTGAAAATATTTACGTGATAAATAGCCATTTTATAGCCATAGAATGTGATGATTCCCTTTTAAATTCAGATGGATTTGTTAGAATTTATCTTTTTCAGACTATTTTTGACGGATTACGAGGACCAGGAAAAATTAAACACAAAATATTACTGATAACCCTTATTGAAACACTTTCTTTTCAGAAGGGTACAATAGATAAAATATGTTTACAAGAAATTATGGTTTCTTGTAAACACGTTAATTTTTCTCAGTAGTAATATTTTAAAAATAAGTATAATTATAGGTTTGTGAACAGAATTATTAGGTTAGTATTCTATAGGAACATATTTCACAAGTTGTTTTTTTTCAAGGCAACGTCCGCACTAGGGAATCTAATCCCTGTGTTGTGGGGTACTTTACAAATATACAACGTGTAACAGAAAGAGTGAACGTAACTTAAGGGGCCTATACGGTCTCCTTAAGCCTACCTATACATAAAACCTCATACCGAAATATCATCATTTTAATCTTGATCGTAAAATAATATACCATTCAATATATCGACAAGTATTTTTATCGATATAACGAACATCCGTACTAACACAGCACAGCTGACTCTGATTTACGCTAGAAATTGTTTTACACTCACTAAAATCTGCACCGACGCCGAAAGCTTAACTCTAAGACTTGTCAACTAATACGAGTCGCTCTCATGTACAACATATTCATAGAATCGTAAAGCTTTCATGTTTCTTAGTTATAAAGAGAAGTGGCCTCCATCGCGACACGTACCCTTCACGACATAGGTTCCTCGTAATTGGACAGCCTTAAATTCTGCGACCTACTAATCCTCATCATCACGAAGTACACGTCTGAGGCTATTCTTTCATAGATGAATGCACGGAATTTTCAAAATTATTACGATCACTAAACTACATAGTTAAGGATTTCTCGAAACCCTTTCCTCATTACTAAACAACATTTTAGACGATTTAGTAACTAACCACGGCCTAAATAGACAGCAGTTTACGAACAACTGATGATTTTAATATTTTTAAATAAGTGAAAAATGCACAATATTTGCTGAATTTAGCGGTATTCTTTGAACGCGGCACTTTTGGCGCACAAGGGCGCGCGCGGCACGCTTTGATGAATATTAAAAGATATTTAACCGTTTATTATTTATCTACATCAACCCTTTGATTTCGCCGCCATATTAGTATAGTTCCTGATATAATCAGGACGGAATTCGAAATGTCCCCTAATGTTCATATGGGCCTAGTACATTATTCATATTTTTTCTTAATTTATCAGTAGTCGTACCGCGTGTGTGTGTTAGCTAGTTAGCTTGTATGGTTAATAATTAAGTACCTATTCGTTTCTGGCCAGATTAAATTCACATACTGATAGAAAAATTTAATACTCTATTACTATTTAACACATAAAAATATGTCTATATTTACATAAGTCAATTAAATTATTGTTTCTCCTAGATCCAACATCTTGCGGAATATCAATTTAAATTAAATTAAAAATTAAGAGATTTTTCCTAGATATCAAATTTGTATGAATGATTAAAATATCGTTACAGGGAACCTTATAAATTTAGATTGAATCTTAAAATAATCACGTGGAAAAATTATGTGACTGTACTGAACCACACTTTTTATTTACAGTCTAACCACCAAAATAATGGCTTACTGCTTCTACTTCGAAGTGGTCGTTTTTATATCTTGCAGCTGATATTTGCTAGTGCTGTTCGTAATATCGGTAATCTTACTTCTTGATTTAAGTTGCCGCTACAAAAATAAATTCCTAGTTGAATAAAAATGATTATTTTTGTTTGAAGTTTCGTCCATAGGTCCAGTCCTGATACCCTACAACCCCCTTAAGTTACGTTCACACTTTCTGTTACACGTTGCTTTATAATAGATGAACACAAATTACATCCAGACTATATATCCAGGTTTATAGTGTACGCGCTTCTTCAATATGAGATTTGCACTCCTTCAAGGCTTAACAACACACTGTTATGTCGTGTTACTCCGCCTATTCTGGGAGGGAATCATCCGACTAGGATGTATTAACTTACTCAGACCTTCCTGGGACCAAAAGAGTGACGAGTCAGAGGACGTCAGACGTCAGTCAGATGATCTAATTTGTGGAGCCCAAGCATAATATTCACATTGGCCTGATATTACCCCTTCTAGAATCACTGGATCAATATTTTAAGCTATCGTAAATGTTATCTTAATGAAAATATTATTAAGACGGACCATGAATACATCCCTACATTGAAAAATAATTCAAATTTAATTATACTACGTGCTATGCTAACATGTGACACCACTTGTAGTGAAGCCATAGAAGCTCCATACCAACCGGTTATATTGAGTGAAAGAGACAGAGCAACGTGAAATGCTTATATATAAAAACTTGTTCAGCCATTTTAAATATTGTTAAAATGGCTGATCCTATTGCCATCTGTTATAAAGTCTTTAACTAATTCAATAGCAGTTTGAGTAAGTGACAACTACAGTCGTATGGTTGTCTTAATACACTTTTCAAAATATCGTTGTTTAGTTGAAAGCCTTACGTGTTAGTAATAAAAAAGTATTAGCTTGATTTGTATTAACTCTAAATAAATTTACTTCAATTCAAATCGAATTTATTTTCAACCGGTTAATGTTTGCAACGTAACAATGATTTTTACAGGCGTTAAAAAAACGTTCGCACTTGCGTAGGCTATCATTGTCTATGATTCATCCAAATGTTTCTTACTATGAATTGCCCTGTGCGGGGAACGAACCAGCACAACATAAGAAGTAACCAAGTGACACCACAACCAAGAACCTCGTATTCACATTAAATCTTATCCAATTTTATCTGTCTGTCTGTGCTTTTTGCTTGACATTTGTTAACGATGAGACTAAAACATTGGCAACACTGACCCCAGCCTTCTAATATGGCCGCTACAGGTTAGTTCTCGTAATTTTGTCACGTGAAAAAACCCTTTATTTTACTTAATTTCTTTGTTGATTATCATATTTTTTTACTTGTTTAGGTTTGCATTTAGAATAGTTACCTAATGCCTCCATTTCTGTAGCCTTACAATGTTATCTAATAATGCTAACGTGTCATCGTTTCACCTCTGCGGACGTTTAGATTTACCGCGTGGCCACATTTCTTTACGTTCCTGCGATCATTATTACCTTTTAATTACTGATTTATTAGAATATTTACTGGTTTTTGATGGTTCTACGAAGGTGAGAAAAAATTTGGTAGTCCAGATGTTCTCCAATTGTATTATGTCCTTTCATGTGTCCGCGAATAACCGCTTTCCAAAATCGGAGTAGGTCGTTCACATTTTATGCGTCATCATTATTCATCAAGTTGTCCTCTAATTATTGGAGATAATACCCTGGCTAAGTAAATCTATCATCATATATTGCCATTTCATTGCAGGCAAGAAATCAAAGAAGGCAAAATGGATTCCAGCCAGCATCACAGATATTATTGCAGAACCGACGACAATTCCTACAACTAACAATTGGGCAGACTCTGTGGAAGAGGAACGTAAGTAAAAATACATACTTCTACATTCTTTGTGATAACATTTACCATAGCTTAAAAAATATCCGATCCAATGATGATATAAGGGGTAATGGCAGGCCAATGTTAATCTCGTACTTGGGGCCTACAAACTGGGTGCTTGTCACTCTCATTGTCCCGGGAAGGTCTGAGTAAAGGTCTTTGTGTTTTTAATACATCCTAGGCGGATGCTTCCCTCACAGGGAAGGCGGGGGAACCAGAAATTACAGTGTGTTGTTTAAGCCTAAGATGACTGGCCGGTGGGGCCAGTAGGAGGCGTGAACTTCACCACTGTTGGAAACTCCTGTGACCAGCTGTTTTAGTATAATCTACGAGATGACTTTTGTCATAACTCAATTCAGACTAGTCTTTCATTGGCCTGCTCCCCATTTTTCTGAGGATCAATATAGTTCCAGTTTTACCACATTATCTAAAACTAATATGTATTAATATGAGTGTTGTGTTGGGGATTATATATTTTATATCTACAGATGAATTAATTTTTACGTTTAAAGAAATACTTGATTATTGTTACATTTAAAATGTTACTGTATTGTGGCATTATACAGATAAAACATAAACAGTTTAAGCTTACTTAAGGGGTTCATATGTTAAACTGCACATGGAGAACATCAGTTGCAAGTATGTCTAAAATATTTAGGCTTTTTATACTGTGCCAGCTGATTTATGAATGGCCTGGGAATTTTTTTAACTATTATTGTAGAAATCTGAAATATTACACTTCTAAAAGTCTATAATATTTAAATACAATATAATGAATTTGCATAAGTGAAGGACATGCCTTATTACATATACATGTGTGTTAACATTTAAGATACCAATATAAATAAAGGAATAGATAATTGTAGATTAACTTACTTCAAAATTGTTTTATTAATTAAAAATATAAGTAACAATAATATGACACAGTTTAATGACATCTCTAATGAAGTTACCAAAGGTTTCATAATTTAAATGCTTTCTTCTTTAAATACTTCTTCATCTTTGATTTAAATTTGTCCAGATGCATTTGAAGCGCCTAATGCAGGCGCTTCAAATGCATCTGGACAAATTTAATAATTTTGTTGTATAATTAAGAAACTAACCCAACAATAGACTTGTACTTATGTAGGCAATAGTATTGGGAACTTAATAGCCAGTTGTTCAGTAAGGGTAGGAACATTTAAATATATATACTATGACTAAATACATATGCTTGATACTAGTTCTGTTTTATCCACACTTTGTATGGTCTTTCACTGTGTTTTACTAATGCATTTTCTTCTATAATTAGAACTAATATTCCATGCTTGTTTTTTGTTTTTCTATTGTTTTCGGCCCTGGCTTCTTTGGCCTTATGAGCCAATTCCATGCTTGAATTATTTGGTGTTACAAGTAATTTTATTCAATAAAAGCCGAACACAACTGTATCATAATTTGTATTATTAAGCTGTCAATTTCTGAGCATCTATAATCCAATAACAGGGATTCTTCAAATTATATTGTAATTTATCTGTTTGTTGACTTTTAATCTTTACTATTAAGCATTTAAAGTTTCTAGCAAATAATTAACTCCATCTTAGATAAATGTTACACACATATTGTACAATCAGATATATTGGAAAGCCCCGTACATGACACATTCACCTTAACTATGCATCAATTTGCAATAAACAAATATACAAATTGATGACTATTTTGATGTTTTTGCAAGTCAACTAAATCTGTTATAAACTACATATTATGTTTTTCTTAGTTGGGACTTGAGCCATTTTGACCACTATCTATTTATATATGTATTCTCTACTGTTATTACACTTTAGCACCAGCATATGGATATGGATCCCGCACGCGGGCGCCAGTGGTGCTGCCGTCTGCGTCGCGGGCGGCGCGCGGCGGCCTGGCGGTGGATGACGAATCCATCCCGCGCCGCCCCCCCTTCACTGCTCACATCTCCAATCTGCCCTATGATGTTGACGAGAGTGCTATCACCGAACTCTTCACTGGACTTACGGTAACATTCAATCAATCTAAAAACATAGAAGTGCCTTTTTCTCATATTTTGGACTGAACATTATAGTTATGTAGATGAAGGCGATCTTCAGAATTGGTTAAATTGTACTTCTTCCTGTACTTTTAACTATGCCTTTACCAGTTGAAATGCCATGTTTCTGTGAATGAGGCTTTGTATATGATCATAAAAATATTTTATAAAAATGCATTCAATTTTTCAAAATATATGTATATTTTAATTTAAGATACTTATGTAATATCAATGGCATTACCAAAGCAATGTTTTAAAGTTACTTATTAAGTAACATGAAAATTAATTATATTTCTATCATATTAAGAACCCTGTAGGTTATCATTTATTTCTTGGGTTCTGGACCAGAGTAATTCAATATCAAATTCATAAGATGAGTCACATCTGCTATTGAATAGGTTTCATTGTAGTTTGGTCAAACAGGAACTGTTATGTATCAGGGTTGTATTTCATGTTTGATTATAGCTCTCCATGCAAAACCTTCACTATTTACACAAGCTTGTTTTAATATAATTTCTTAGAACTAAACTTGTTGACTTCTAAGTGGACTTGTTTGCCCCTGACAATGAAGCATGTTAAAACTACATTTAAGTCTGTTTTTTACCTTTCAAGGTTAGTATTCATTCATTTACTACATTGAGATCTTTTTCTAAATATTTCAATACTTTCTGATTAAATTGGATGGAGATCCATCACAAGTGGAACAATCCCCTGGAATACACCTGGACCTCTCCACTCAGAGTCTTTTTGTTGTAAGACACACTTAACCCTGGTTTACAGGAGTTTAATTGTTGAATCCAAGACAATTGGAGCAATTCCCCTGGACATGCCTGAGCCTCACAGCTCAGTGTCATTTCATAAAATGTTGATCCTGGCTTGCAGGAGTTGCAGTGGTGGGCAAGAACAAAGGACTCCAAAAAAAACTACTTAACTAAGATTTAATATTCGCAAACATTTTCCCATAGTATTTGTGTTTTTATAATACTTAACTAATATTAGTAATTAAGCATTATGATTTGATTGCATTGTTTATCTGATTATTATTTACTATCTTGTCTCACTCACAATAATACACTCAAGCAAACAATGTACACACCCTGCTTGTGTCATCTAATAAAACATTGTTAATGCAATTTTTTTACTAAGATGGCATATATTGCAGTCAGGCTTATATGACTCTGATTGCTTTGATTTAGAAATTTCCATAATGACAACACTAGGTAATCACTGCTTTTGGAGACCCTAAATGTACCCACTCTTTTATAAAGTGCTCTTAGTAACAATAACAATAATAAATATGTGTATAAACTAGGCAAAGCCTGTGCCTGATTAACTTATGTATTTCTAAATACATGCATATTATAGACAGATTACACTCTAACTCAGGACATAGATGTGTACATCACTCAAAGATTTGTCCTGGGTAGGGATTACAACACACAATATATGTGAGGTGGTAACTATTATAATAGTTATCACCTCGTTTATTTTGTGTGTTGTAATACAATGGGTCTTGTTATACCATTGTCTGATTTGACGGTCACCATAGCTTAGTTGGTAGTGCTCCTGCCTACGAAGCTGGTGGTCCTGGGTTCGAATCCCGGTAAGTGCAAATATTTGTGTGATGAGCACGAATATTTGTTTCTGAGTCATGGATGTTTTCTATGTATATAAGTATTTATCTATCTATATAAGTATGTATATTGTCGCCTGGTACCCATAGTACAAGCTTTGCTTAGTTTGGGGCTAGGATGATCTGTGTGACATTGTCTAAAAAAAAAGGGTTATGTATTTCACATTGTGTTAGGAATTGCATATTCCTATTATTATTATTTAGTTAATGGCCAATTATATAATAATAATAATTATTATATAATTGGGCCAATGTCACATGAAAATTGATATTTACTACAGTATTTTAATCAGACTTTATGGAGACCACAAGCTCTGCTTTAGCAGTCTCCTAAATAGTACTCTATTAACCGATTCGTTGCGATGCCTAATTTCACTAACTTCTAGCCGTGGCGTCGAACAAAAATAACGTGACACTGATCAGTGCCCAACGCCATACGATTAAATGACACTCATCTGTGTCTTCAGCCATGCGGAAAAGAAAACAGTGTTTGACATTTTTTTACGTATTCAAAGCTCGAATACTTTTAGTTTACATGTGAAATCTAACGTGAACGGTCAGGCACGTTGTTTTAAGCGATAAAAAGTGGCGAAACAAGTGTATTTGTGGAAATGGAAGGTAAGTGACTTATTTAATACAGATGTGCTCAACCTTTTCAACTTATTTTGCATTTCCTAGTAATTTGATTGATTATGAGGTATTAAATTGGGTCTAAAAATTTTTGCATAACAAATTTCAATTGTTTATAATTAAACTACGCAAAGAAAAACTGCTAAGTTAGATTAAATAGTAATAATAATGATAGTAGTACTAATATATAATTATTTTATATGATTATTTGATACTAGCCGATGCCCGCGGTTCCACCCGCGTAGAATTTGTTTCCCGTTGTCCCACAGGAACCTATAATCGGAATAAAAGGTAGCCTATGTGCTATTCCAGACCAAGACTTATCACCTGTGCTAAATTTCATTGAAATCCATTCAGTAGTTTTTGTGTGAAAAAACAAAAACATCCAAACATTCTCACGGATACACAACAAATGTGAAAATTATTATTGTCAGAAAAAAATAATATTTGGCAAGATACTGATAATGTTTATTTATTGTTTAAGAATTACAGCGAAAAAGAAAGTACATTCCCGATACAGAAAATTAAAATTCAATGCGACGATGACGAAGAGATAGTACAGAATTCACAACGCTGGGAAGACTCAGAAAACTGGGAACAGGAATTTATACCAAACCAAAAAACATGTAAGGATACTTCAACGTACACAAAAAAAGAAATGGTGGACAGTGCAACATGCACAGAAAGAGATGATGGCCCGACTATATTGGACGTCCATGGATGTAAATATTTTGGCCAGTTGGTTTCAAATGAATTATTGCGCTTTAAACCATATGAAAGAAATATAAAGATGCAGAAAATATTAGATATAATAAAAAAGTAATTTTAATATCAAATAAAGACCGGACAAAAGTTAAATAAAACCAAATTTTAATTCAACTACAATTTTAATTTTAACCAAATTTTGACTTAGATGATAATATTTATTAAAAATCATTACATCAGATCCGATTAACTAACATAGAATTTCAATATTTGTGAAATTCTCTGAAACAATCATTAAGGCACAGGCCTGGGAATCCAGGGCAATCGGGACAGCCAGTTATAACAGATACCCTTTTTTTAGTTTTTGTGTAACAAACTCTGCATCTTTTTCTTAGGGTATTATTACTTCTCTTTGGTAAATTGGCGGGTAAATGTATTTTTGACTGTGATAGAGGACGAGAAAGTTCTGATACATTGGGCATTGGTAACAATTCTTGCATTACACTCTTTATAAATTTATATAATAAGTTTTATTTGTAGTGTTTTTTGCGTTGAAAAGTAAATAACCATTCACCAAACATATTTGGATTATGTGTATTATGACTTTTTTGTACCAGCGCAGGGTCTTGTGCTCACAGCAATAATAGCTTAGCATCTGATCATGTCGATTTTGTGACAATTTTGTGTCGTAGCATCATGCATGAGCATGACATGACTCATATTAGCCACAACCATATTGATACGCGTAGTTTAAAATAGCGTGGTACGACGCACGGTGATATTTTTTATGTAAGTAGGTACCTACCATATTTCGAGACATAAAATTTACCCACTATCGATACCCAAATGTGATTACGACGTATATGCATATTTCTTTATAGATAAGGATTAGAGAGTTGTAATTAAAAGAGGAGAAGAAACATCTCTATATAAATACTTTTATTGTTTAAATTTTATCTTTATTTAGAGCGGGTGTAAAATTTTATAGAAGACAAGCTAAAGACAACCGCAGCAAAGTGATTTAGCTGCTTTACTGTAATACATTTATAATTTATTATCATATGATGATTTAATATCAAATACTTCAACTTCCAAAAAGGTTGGTGCCCCCTATTTTTTTTAAAATATTACAGTATCCAGAAACGAAGGCTACGAGCTTAATATACGTGAAAAATGAAGATAGTTTGGTTTCAGGTAAAACTTCCATAAAACTTAATTGAAGGAGTTATCATCGATTTCAAAATGACACATATCCGTGCCTGACGCCACACTTAAAAAGAAGTGATGGCACTGAAACGTGCCATCCGCAACGAATCGGTTAACGAGTGCATTAAGTGTCTGTAATAGCACCAACCTACCTTCATATTGAGATGGCTTTTATGTTACATATATCAGATATTAAGGATAATTTGGGCTCTGTTTTAGTTTGCTGTCCCTAAGTACTTTAGTAACAAGCTGGTTCAAAAATAGTTAGCATAGCCAAAATACATGTCGAATGATATAACCATTCTCAATATAGTAGCTGAGTGAAATCAATTTCTATTATAAAATAAATTGACATTTATAGAAAGTACTTAAAACATGTTAGTAACCTTGAATGCTTATTAAACTGGTTATTTCCAATTTTTACATATATTGGCCTTACTCCTTGGTCCATGTGGCAGATATTCTAGATTGTATAATTTATTACACATTCTTTTCACGTTGATTTGACACGTATATATCTTGGGACAACTAACACTTCTTTATTCATGGTCCATAAACGGTTGCCTGGAAGAGATCGCGCCTAGCGATAAGGCCGCCATTTGTATAATCTTGAAAACATGTTCATAGTTCTTTGTATGTAATATTTTTTGACGTTAAATAATAAAGAGTTATTTATTTACACTGCCTTAGATTAATTACACCCCGATACAGAACAAATAATCGTGCTCATAACACTTAGATCTGTCTTGGGCGAGGATCGAACCAGTGATCTCTGGCTTAGCAGTCAGAGTTATTAACCACTGAGCCAACAGGCCAGTCAAGTCAGTTCTTATTAATTTAACGGATGGATTTCGATATTATATTGTATACCTAAATAATTACAATACTCATGGTTATTACATTGAAATTATTTATACGTTCCACATTATTCACGTTTTATTTTATCTAGTAGATCAAATATCAAGTGTGGATTCGTATATAATATACTATTAAGTAACCATGCGCGCAGATCTATTTAATTTATTCCAGTAATAATAGAGAATGACTGATCTATCAAAGTAAGGGGCGATTAAATATGTTCTTAAGATCGTAACTTTTAACGTGGTCTCCTCGGTACTACCTTGGCGCCCTCGTATTTCGGGTTCGACTCCTGCACAGGACATCTATTTGTGTGACCCATAAATTATTGTTCTGTGTATCCTTTGTATCCGTAAATGTTTGTCGTTGCACGTTCGTAAATGCATTGTATTGGACCTTTAAAAAAAATGATGTGCTACGCCTCAAATGTACACCTAATCGGCAATCGTCATAAACCACTAATTAACTTTACACTTATGCTGACCAAGCATGGAGTTGAAGCCTTTCCAGTGTTTTACCAAATAAGTGTGTTATTGTTATGTAAGTGTGTGTGTGTGTAATGATCGTAAACCCCAACTACCAATTACGTAGCTAAGTACCACAGTTAATACAGACGCCAGCACATCCAGCTACCCAATCTCTCAAATTTCTTTATAGATTTTCAACATTACATAAGCATAGTTCACTTTCAATTGGGGAAATTTGACAAATTGGGGTAGCTTGATGTGCTGGCGTCTGTACATAACTCAGTACCACCCAAGCAAAAAATGTTTTGATGAAGGGATTAAAATGTGTTTTTTTTATGGTTCTTGGCTATTTATAATTACGTGGTAGTTAGGATTGGCTATCATTACCTAAGAGTACAATAATAAGTTTTAATCTGTTAGTAAAAAGATAAAATGTTGGCTACAAGTTATTTGTATAGTATAGTTGGCTTATAACCAACTGATTTGTGTATACTGTATAGAATACAATAAATAACTCCCGCTCATGGCCAGTTGCACTCACCGGTCCGTAAGTGATCGGCGAGGTAAAGCAACTAGGCACGCGGTCAGTCCATAGATGGGAGACCGTTAAAGTGGTTTAATTTCTGAGCGTCTCCGTGCTTCGGAGGGCACGTTAAGCTGTCAGCCCCGGTTGTTATCATTCGACAACAGTCGTTAAGCCATGTCAGAGGCCTACTGGGCGGCTTGAACTACTCTGACACCAGAGTAACCACTGCCCATACAATAAAGAAGAATAAATAACTTTGTATTCCAACCCCTACCTCATCACTGTTCAGTTGACTGGTTTGTAAGATCTAGTGGACAATCTGGCTAGCTACCTAAGAATGGTAGCTAGCCATCTAAGGTGGGCTTTTAAGGTTTACTGTGTACTCTTGTATTTAATATCAATGCTATTTTTTTTTATGCAAAATGGGTTTGCGCTTCGCCACGATCTCACCTGATGGTAAGTAAAGGTATGGCCGAAGGTGGACCGCGCATACCCATAAGATGCCTGTTCATTCTAACCTTGAATAAACCCATGTTATATGAGTCTGAAAAGTGGAAAGGCTAGTGACTAATAAGGCTGCATCAATCAGATCACCATCCAAGAGTAGTTTCAAAGCAAGTGTAATAAAATTCTAATCTAATTATATAATATTTTTGTGTTTAGATTACCAACTTAAGATTGCCGCGTGAAGGCGACCGCCTCAAAGGATATGGATGTGTTGACTTTGAAGACAGGGAGGGCCTCATCAATGCTATGAACATACCCGATTTGGTAAGTTACACTCGTTATACCAGTCTGGTTAACCCACACACCCACCGAAGTGGCATGGAATAGTCGATCGCCAACACATCAATCAATATGTACTATAATAAGCTAACATCAAAGGCAATATGTAACAATAATGTTCCATAGGTACTTATCACATTGAGGCAAGTCTTTCCTTACAAACAGGAAGTTTGAGGAATCTGCTTAATGGTATAGTTAATTTCATCATACATGGCACTTAGAAATGAGACCCTTATGGACTAAGGGTGTGATTAAACTTCGTATGTATGGGTGTTAGTCACTTAAACTCGGTGATAAGTTCTAAATTCATAATATAGTACTCAATTAATAAATATGTAGTTGTAAAATACCAAATTAGTGTCTTAAGCCGAAGGTTTTTGACTAGTATGTGTTGCCACTGATGACAGTGATGACTTACTGAAAACAAACATGATCGCTCAATATGGGCCTCATAAGAAGACTCAGGATCGCCCTGTGTATAGGGCTATGCTCGGAATTTCCCTGCGAGATCGATATGTAACAATAATGTTCCATAGGCTGAGTACTTATCACATTGAGGCAAGTCTTTCCTTACAAACAGGAAGTTTGAGGAATCTGCTTAATGGTATAGTTCATTTCATCATACATGGCACTTAGAAATGAGACCCTTATGGACTAAGGGTGTGATTAAACTTCGTATGTATGGGTGTTAGTCACTTAAACTCGGTGATAAGTTCTAAATTCATAATATAGTACTCAATTAATAAATATGTAGTTGTAAAATACCAAATTAGTGTCTTAAGCCGAAGGTTTTTGACTAGTATGTGTTGCCACTGATGACAGTGATGACTTACTGAAACCAAACATGATCGCTCAATATGGGCCTCATAAGAAGACTCAGGATCGCCCTATGTATAGGGCTATGCTCGGAATTTCCCTGCGAGATCGAATTAGAAATGTTTAAGCAAAGTAATTAACATAACCTGAAGAATTGCCAAGCTGAAGTGGCAGTGGACAGGGCATATACCTCGTAGAACGGACGGCCGCTGGGGCAGTAAGGTTATTGAGTGGCCACCAAGTACCGGAGGACGCAGCGTAGCAGGCCTCCTACAATATGGTTTGATAATCTTGGTAGGGTCGCTGGAAAGCGAATAGCTCAAGACAGGCAATTGTTGAGATCTTAAAGGGTGGCTTTATCCAGCAGTCTTTCGGCTGATATGATGATGATGAATTTGATAGACACAAGAACGAACTAGGTCATCTGCTGAAATCAAGTTATATTGTATTAGACATTACTGATTAATTTGGAGCAATCTATATGATGACGAGATTTCAAGATTTTTATGAAATTCAATTTGGTTTATTCTAAAAACTAGTAAACTAATTATTACCCTTAATTATACTCGCATCTTTAAAGTAGTATTGTTTAGTAATTGAAAGACTACAAACACATTTCGAAATTATAACTGTGGATGATAAAGGGCCAATTTAAACTTCGCTATTGGGCAATAGCCAAGTTTTGAATAACCCTTTATAATATGAGCAATATTTTAAAGACAGATGTAACCATTCGCCAAATTCTTTTGTTGTCTGTAAATCTAATGAATATATCTTCAAACCCTAAGTAGAAACACCCCACTTTGTATATGTATTGTGTAGTGAAATATTTCTTCCTTTGCAGACAATAGGTGGCAGGCGGATTAGAATAGAAGTGTCTACACAGGACAATGACCGCCGCATGGGAAGGGGCAGGTCGGATAGGGACAGGTAATATTATTATATATCTTTTGTTATTGTTACAAGACTGCAATGGCGAGGGGTCCATATAAAACGTTTCAACTCGGTTTCTCTAAATATTTTCTTTGATGTTTTATGAAAGTAGCTACAAATACAAATATTTATTGCGATCATGAGTGATACATAGGTGTTACAGAATGTAGAGGTACATACATGATACCCTGTTAGGGCGCAGCAATACAATTTTAATATAAAATGACTTACAAACTATTTAATTAATCTTAGGTTATATATTTATTTATATATACCTTTATTATTATGTTATCATTATATTTATACTATTTACTTTAACATATTAGGTATGTTAATACTGCCACTGCAATGTTTAATTTACGCCACGTCTCACAGTTCCACTGTGCGTCTATGCAAAACCCACCATCAAAATGTCGGTCGACGTATAAGGAGCTACAATTAGTAACCCATGAAATAGACCTTGTAGACCATCAACATGCAATATGCTCAATATGACTGCACGTGTGGCGCAGTGGCTAAGACAGTCTCTTCGTGTCGCGGGTTTGACTCCCGCGCCGGACAACTATTTGTGTGACCCATAAATAGTTGTTCTGAGTCTGGATGTAATTTGTGTCCGTCTATTATATGTTTGTAAAGTACCCCGCGACACAGGATTCTTTTACATAGTGCGAGCGTAGTCTTTAAAAAATCAAAAAAAAATCTAATTAAAACTATTCACGCTAAGAGCTCCAACTGGTCGGTATGCGGCAATGGGTGGCCCTCTCGAGGATGTTTTGCCGAACCATATCGACTGGGCAGAGGTTAAAGCTGTGGTACCCACGGAGATTGCCTCACTTGCAAGCCTTAAGTCGCGACCGTCGTTATACACAAAATTCACTCTAATAATAACTTCCTAAGAGTCTCTGAATGCATTCTGAAGGAATATAGAATTAGTATTGATTCTTGGTAATAGTCAACTACATAATAAAATATCATCACAATTTCAACAAAAATTTAATAGGTATTTAAAAAGACTAAATTATTGTGACATTTTAATATTTAAAAATATACTAAATCCGCAGGTTTTAACTACAAATTGATTTAGGCCATGAAGGAGTTATTAGAACTTTGTTTGAAATTCATAAATAATTATTAATAATGTCGTTTTAGTTTCTATAGATTCATCAACAAATAATACACCGTAATATATTATGAAACTATATTTATAAAATAATTCACACAAATAATATAATTAGCATACCTACTTAAATAAACAATCTTTGAACCAAATTAGTTTAATCTCAATATTCATTTTGTATTAGTATTTTTCCCTCCCTTCCTCATTCTTATTTTAACTTGGTCTGCCTTCTATAAATGGTAGTCTATCTTCATAGAAATCGAACATTACACTTATACAATTTTCGTGTGATTTTTTAATGTTTATGATGTGACTGTACTCAATGAATAAAAATATATATTTAAACAAGATTTAGTGCAGTAAAATACTTTAGGAGATTGTATTTGTCTACCGGCGTATTACTTTAGGTATTACAATACAATAATCTTTATTTGCAAATATAGGTGGATCATACAAGATGTTCTAATTTATATAATGTGCTAACTATATTTCACCATTTCGGCATGCAAATCTTAAAATTAAGTCAATTACATATAATTTTATTATGATAGAATGAGATTATACAATAATTATTGGGATAACATAATTAGTTTAGACTACCTACTGAATATTATTATCATTTAAAAACATAACATATTGCAATCTGAATAGTATACAAAGATTCTCAAATGCGTATCCGGTATTGTTAGTTTTGAATATTAAGTACAACTGCAAGATAACAAAATCGTAAACATTAAATTATCTTCTACGTGACTTCTTACAAAAAACAATTGTAGAGGCTCAATAAAATATAGATAAGACACTTATTTCTTCCTTTTAGATATAATGCAAGTTTGTCTAGATAAGCGCTTCAGAGGAAAATGTGTGCACTGGGTTTACCAATCAAAGCATGGCTACAATATTAAAATTATATTGATCAATGTATTCTGTACTTCTAGTGCTACTCAACATCGGCTAGTGTCGTATAAAATCTCTTGAAAATATTACTTAACTTATTGTAATAGCAATAGTGCAGTATTTAACTATTAAATTAAAGAAATCGTTACCAAATATTAAATTAATCTTCTATCATATAATAAACAAAACAGTAAATACTATTCAACACATAAGGTCATTAGAGCAGTACCATATTGATTTATGCACAGTCGAGTAGTTCCAATAAATTGCACACTTTAAAACATTTAATATAACGAAGCATTGTTATTGTAACCTTACCATGGAAAGTTACCTATTCAACCACAACCGCAAATCTAATCATATGTTTAATTTTTGCAATCTCATGTTAAAAACCCCAGGTCAGGGCTAAAAGCTAACTACTATCTTACAATATAATAGCGACGTACTAATGATTTAAAAGAGTCAATTTAATTAAACCGTTTCAATTTCTTCAATAGTCTTCTCAGCCCCAAATTATTTAAAATCATTATTTACTGAATATGAGTATACATAAAAGGTGTTACAGGAATATTGATGGATCAATCACATTCTGCCGAGTTCTCGGCGTGTAAATACAACATTTCATATTTAAGAATTATACTAAAATAAGAAATATATTAATACAGTTACTAGATTATTAACACAATATTTAAGAAACACAGTAATATGTCACATAACAATCAAATATTAATAAATTATGTAGTAATTATTTTATTTTATGCCGTTTAGTTCATTCTTCTTCTTTCTTCTTTAAAAAGCAACGCTCGCATTAGGAATCCAATCCCTGTGTCGCGGGGTACTTTACAAACATATAATAGACGGACACAATTTACATCCAGACTCAGAACAACTATTTATGGGTCACACAAATAGTTGTCCGCCGCGGAACTCGAACCCGTGACACGAAGCGGTGAGGTGACTGTCTTAGCAGCTGCGCCACACGAATGCACATAATAATAATATCTAGAGACAATGTCACATAGATCATCCTAGCCCCAAACTAAGCAAAGCTTATACTATGGGTACCAGGCGACGATATACATACTTATATAGATAGATAAATACTTTAAATACATAGAAAACATCCGTGACTCAGAAACAAATAATAAACACATAATGCAAAGCAACGAGAAACTACCACTCTAATGTGGCAATATGTACTAATATTCAACACTAAAATTCGGCAGCTGAAAGAATGCGTTCCTAACACATGCCAGTCCTTATTTTTTAATATAATAACTAAAAATGTTAATTATTTGATCTATAACCTTTAATATTTAATATCCCGAATATTATTCCAATATACAACCTTATCAATGAATTTGTTGTGTCTAGGGAATATGATCCAGAGCGGACGATGGGTGACTGGCGCTCGGGCCCACGAGCGATGCCCGACAATTCGTCTGGGCGACCTCGCGAAATGAACCGCGAACGAGACCGTGACCGAGATCAGGGTCGGGATCGAGAACGGGATTGTGAGTATTTTACAACCAATAAATAATTACATCGCCCACCGTCGCCCTTTATGACCCTTAGTTTGCATTCGTATTGCTGAATAACGATCATCAATTGGGCGAGCTGCTCGCTTATTTACATAGAGCAACGGTTTCATAAAACTATGTCAGTATCTCCGCCCTTAACCGTGGCTCTGACTTCAAACGTATAGTAAAAAGTAATCCACGCTAAAGGAACCCTGTCCTTGGCCTGGTATACTTTATTCGTAGTATTCTTGGCTTTGGTCCCCGCGCCTTTTTTGACCAGTTCAGGAGCGAAGACGGCCTTGGTTAACTGTTAAATTATATTGATATAAAAATAGCCAAAGATTAAAAATAGGTTGGTACATGAAATTAATGTAGCACTTACTAACTACTAAATAGCCTGCTCTTTATTAAATGTTAATATCATCCACCATAATTAATACCTATTGTATCATCCATGTCCATTTAAATCTGAAAATTGCATATAATTTATTTACATTACGTTAGCGAGAGTAATCCAGACATACTATGGAATTTTTTAAATTTTGATATATCACAATGATGACGAGTTTTGGAACAAATGGAGCAAACTATAATGTCACACTTGGGGTGCACACACAGGGTACACGATCATCGATTTATACTTCTCTACAAAATTTGTTTTGTTTCCATTGTTATGGATTTATCAACACAGTATGGAATCTGTGCTATCTCGTTTATTACGACGCGATGCGTGTCATTTTATTTTAAATGAATTCAAATTGATGATCTCAGTTACTCTCTTCACCTCGGGAAGGTCTGAGTAAAGGTCGAGTGCGTTGTTGGCACAGATCCCTCTAGCCGGGGATACTGCTGATAGCGGTAGCGGGGACACCAGAAACTCTGGTTCGGAGACACAGTCGGGGACTCCGTGAGGACGAGACCGTCTTCGATGCCCTTGGAAGTTCTCGTGACCAGCTGTTTTAGTTCAATCTGTGACATGGCTATGCCATAACTCAATTCAGACTAGTCTTTAGTTTGCTCCTTCTGTTGGAACTTAACTGAGTGATTTTATTTTTATTTACTTTTAACAAGTTGTTAATTATAAATATTATGTATAAAATAACTTTTTTGTAGCGAGTGCGGACAACAAACCAGGTGGCTGGCGCGACGGGGACCGGCCCGCGCCTGAACCGGCCAGGACGCCCTACGGCGGACGCGATTCCTTTGGACGAGACCGGTTCGGAGAGTAAGGGAATTTTAAGATTTAATCATTCTAGCATTTGGGACATTTGTCTGGGGTGACCAACAATACCAATAGTATATTGGTATTTTTCATTCATCCAAAATCAAGAAGTTGACGATATCGACTAGTTTATCTATCTACTAGGCTACCGCCTAAATCGCCGATCCTCGTAGATCGTTGGCCACTAAACGAATGATTTAGACATTTTTAATCTTCATCTATCTGAAAGCCCATCAAGATCAATAGTCAATAGTAATTTATTGGTAATGTTAATTACATGTCAAAAATGTTCACATCGTTTATTTATAATATCACAAACAATGTCAATAATAGGTAGTCATGTCAAACGTAAGCATAATTAATAAATTGTCACTTTGTCCTAATATAGAAATAAAATTTATGATACAATTAAATAAGTCAACATATTGTGAATATTATTTAGATTTAAAAAAATTGTCGTAATTGTAGAACGCAGTTGTGTTGGATTCACATTCCATCTGGCTAAATTTGAGTGCTAAGATAAAAGAGAATACACTGGATTGGGAAGTCCACTTCCATCGCTATAGGCGAAAAACCGACCGTGCAACCTTCAAAATCCACCTACTAAGCGTTAAATGCCAATCTGCATATTCTACGAATTCTATGTAGATGCTTCAGTTGTTAAACTATAAACTATCAACGTTACACACACGGCGTATTTATGCTACGGGTATGTAGTTGACGTCTATTGTATAACTCTCCAGACTTGCTAAATATGCACAAACAAAAAATATCGAGATTATGTATCACGATATTTTTGTTGCTCACATGTGAGCATACCATGTGCTAGAGTGATATTGGTTAACTAGACACCGGCTCTTGCACTATGCGTGACTCGGTCGCTCTATACCTACATTTACATCTTTCAAAAAATAAAAAGCAAAAAGCTTGAATCAATAATGACCATTAAAAGTGAATGTTTATAGGGTTTCTGTAGTAAAAACTTCTTAAGGCCCTGTTTTCCTGTAAACCGTAACGCTCGGGTCCGTGACGCTGAATCGGGTTGACTTGGCTCCACTCAACAAGCGCGGTGGGTCGATGACGCACGTTCTCAGAGCAAGTCATCACCCGCTACGTCTACTGTCCGACAAGAAGATAGGAATTTCGTATTTCTGGATATTATTCTTGAATGTAGAATTTTTACCTGGACCTCTGTTCACTTCGCTTAAACAAGCGTTGTAAACACATTGCTTTGCTGGCTAACCTTTAAATTGCACAATGGTATAATATAGTAAGCCGCTGGATGTGGGTAGCACAAGACTGGTAATGGTGGAGACTGTCGGTTGATATGATGATGAAAATAATTACAATCTCATTTCAAACTATATAATTTTACAATTCACTTTACTAGTAACTGACAGATGTGATCTATTAAATTGGCTCTACTATAGGTCTAATTATGATAATAAAATGTGTCATTATTTTTAGTATACATTGTATTTTTTCCATAACACTAACAGTGTCATGTCATTCAATAGGGGCAGAGAGCAGAGAGGATTTGGCCGCGATGGTGACCGACCCGAGCGCAGCGGCTACGGTGGCCGGGACGGATTCCGCACAGCTGATCGTGAAGGAGGAGGTGGATTTGGGTAAATAGCTCATTATATAAAAATATGTTTGTTAATACCACAACATTATAGACATAACCAATAAATAAATAATGGTGTCTGCTGCATCAGTGCCAGTGTGACTGTTCGCCATTTGAAGAGATAATTAAAGTCTCAGTCCCATGCTTGGCATGTTGGAAATAGGTACCATTGTAACTGACTTCTAAAAGAAGTACTCTAACAAGGACTGGTTTCTTTTTTAATAATATTATATTCTTTTTGTTTGTGAAGTTTTTTATTTGATCGGTATCGGTTCAGCACTATAGCACTTTATTTAAATCTAACCATGTTGGTTCTAGAATGATTTTACTAATTTATTTATTTAAGGGACAGCAACAACTGATATAAACAATGTGCTTCTTAGTATAAATTACACAAATTCTATGAATATCCAATAGTTAAGCCATTTTAGAGTTGAGACTAATAGTTAACTTTTCGTTTGTTTAGAAACCGTGAGAGCAGAGGTTTCGGAGGGCGAGGCTTCGGTGACAGGGAACGTGATCGCGACCGGGACCCGCCTCCTAGAGAAGGTAATATATAGATTTCATTCAACCGACTTGCCATTTCAAGGACGAGCGACAGATAAAATTAATTAAATCTTAATTTGACGGGTCTGTTGGTTTGGTTGGTAGATACGCTGCCTTTCACGCCACATGTCGTGGGTTCGATTCCCATCCAGGACAGATATTTGAGTGCATGAACATTGTTTGTCCTGAGTTTGGGTGTAAATTATCTATATAAGTATGTATTTACAAAAGAAAAATACTATATGTAGTATATCAGTTATCTGGTTTCCATATTACAAGCTCTGCTTAGTTTAGGATCAGATGACCGTGTGTGAATAATGTCCCAGGATATTATTATTAATTATTTTATTTTATTTTATTTGGAAGACCAACAGCACAACAACATATTGAAAATAATTTAAATATTAAACAGTAGGCCAATTATAGGTCTCCACAAGTAAATGTCTGTGTACAATTTAGGTGGTGTTACAATTATATAAAAATATATATATTTATCACAATTTTATGATATTATGGACGGCTGACATTAAATTTTGAAAAGAAATCTATGCTGAGTACCCGTCTCGCTACCTCAGGCTTACTGCAGAATATGACAGATTAACTTTTTTATAAGTTTATCAACGTTACTGCTCGCTCGCCACAAGAATGTATGTATTTAGATATTTCTCCTATGTATGTACCTATATTCCTGCAAATAAAGAATTCATTCATACATTAATTCCTAGTTAAGACTTTGCACCTAAAATGAAGTTTAAAATGGTTTGAGCAGATGTGAAGCCCCGCGAGCGGCCGAAGCTGAACCTGCTGCCGCGCACCGTGCCGCGCGAGCAGGCGCCGCCCAGCACGCCGGCCGACGGCGCGCTGGCCGACGACAAGCCCGACAAGCTGCCCGACAAGCCCGCCAAGCCCGTCTCCGCAGAGAAGGTGTTCGGCGCCGCCAAGCCCGTCGACACCGCCGCCAAGTGAGTCCTTCTAGCTCAGCTTCGAGCCGCGCATACTAGGTCTAGCGGTTAAATTCTCAGCAGATAAAAAAATAAAAAAAAAATAAAAAAGGTTTTTATTCACGTAGACTTTAAAAAAGCGCTTGTAAATAGTCAGAACATATTCGTAGTAATATATAATTATGTTATAATTATTTCTAGGTACATATAGATATTTAGGTACACGGATTGTAGGAATCATCATTGATCATGTTTAGGTTTAATTATCAAAATTTTAAATTTTAGCTATATTTTTACTACATATTGTCGAATGGTTCTGTCTATGTTAAGGTACGAATTAAATGTTATTATTATGGCGGACCTTGTGTTTATAACGACGGTCGCGCTTTAATGCTACCACCGGATCCAATGCGCCCCAGCAATGGAGCAAAAAGAAAATTTTCTCAGAATGAATGTACCAAGTAGCAATGTTTGCTTATAAAGGGAGCATGTCACGTCAAGAATTACGCTATCTTTAATATGAACAAATTACAGAACCTTACTTTTTTTCTGTTTTCTTACATGGACATGACTGTAGTCACCTGGCTTCTCAAATCTGCTGAGAATTTTATTTCTAGACTGTTAAACTTTCTTATCATATACTATAAGTGCACTAATAGTAGATAAAAAAGTTGACACGTTTATTTATTTCTCAAGTTTTGGGCTTCTAAATAATGTTTTTTCTTATTTAAAGAAACTGCAATAAATTATTTTACTTAGGTATTTCTACTGCGATCCTGCTCTTAAAAAAAGAATAAGTGCCCGTGAAACCAAACCCAAAGAAGTCATAAGGTTATCATGTTGTACTGCAAAAAGTATCTTTGATTTGGACGCACTATCCGATGACATAATAATCGGAATAAAAAATGTGATTGCGGATATTAAATGGCTCCTGTGTGTTGCCATGTGTCGCGCTGTCCACCTTATTACGACGCGATCATATCGGCTGATTGCTCCCGCGCATTTCGCCGCTTGTACGTTCTTCACTTGGTTACCTGCAGTCTTATAGAGTCGTGACGTGTCATCAACTTTAAAGAAAAAAAGTAGCATAATGACTTGCTGCATGTTTCAAATTGCTGGCAAAGGTTTTCCGGTTTGTTTTTTGAAAGTAGGTGATCTTTGTGTGTAGAGCAGTGCCTCAAGTCACAGCCAGTCAATTAATAAAATACATTGCATACCTGTGTCCAGCAGTGGACGTATTTCGACTGTTATGATGATGATTGCACATACCAAAAATATCGAGAGTTTTTATCTCGATATTTTTGTTCATACATTTTGTGTGTACCATGTGCTAGAGTGACATTGGTTAACTAGACACCGGCTCTTGCACTATGCGTGACTCGGTCGCTCTATACCTACATTTAAGTTTTTAACATTTATCTTGTATATACTAAATAATTATTTATGTTTAGCTTGACATGTTATTTATTATTTTATAGAGAACGAGAAATAGAGGAACGACTTCGTAAACAGGAAGAAGAGGCGAGGCGAGGGACTGATGAGAAAGAGCGTTGGGGAAGAAGGGTTAGTTAAGTTTTCATTTTACTGCACATAAATATAAAGTTCCAATAAAATGTATACAATAGACAGCTTCTTCTAGATACACAGTAAAGGTCTTGTGTTTTATCTATTTACTATCTATATAAAATTTCTGTTTTAATAATGATGTAATTTAATTATGGTTCCAGAACGATCATTCCGGGGAACGCCGTCCTGCAGGCGCGAAGCGAGAGGAACGTCCCAGAGACTCCCGTAGTTACAACCGGGACAGAAACGATGACAAGGACAGGCGCGACTATAAGGACGACCGAGACAGGCGAGATTACAGGGATGAGCGGGACAAGCGAGACTTGAGGGACGATCGGGACAGACGAGACTACAGGGACGATAGGGATCGCCGCGAAGAGCGCTCCCCGTCGCCTGCGCCGCGCCCGCGCCGCGACTACTCCGGCGAGCCCGCGCCCGAGCCGCGGGACGAGCGCCGCCGGGACCCCACGCCCGAGCGCCGCGACTCGCGGGACCGGCGCCAGGACTCGCGCGACAGAGAAACTAAAGACGAGCGCCCCGCCGACGGAGACCGCAACGGCCGCCCGCGGCCCAGCCGCTCGCGCGACCGCTACGACGAGCCCGATGAGAAATCCCTGCCTATATTGAAAGAACAAGAAAAACCGGTGCGTAATATTATCTCTTATTAACAAACGTCAAAAAGAATATTTTGTTTCTTTTTTATTCTGCTACTAGCTGTGCCCCGCGGTGTTACCCGCGTTAAATTTTATAAATTTTGTTCTCTATAAACCTTACGGAGCTCGAGACCTTTCCAACGAATGCAAAACCGTGGAAATCGGTTCGTGCGTTCTGGAGTTATAGCGTCAGGAAGGAAAACCCGACTTATTTTTTTATTCTGCTATTTGCTGTTGTTTGATACATTTTCATATTCGAAAGAACGTCGTGTTAAGAGTTGAGAGTATTATCAGCTGTATTACAACAGTACACTTATACACTTTTTTTGCTGATGATATAATTAAGTAACCAATGCCACAATATTAAACATCATGACAGAACCCAAAAATGATTTTTACTATGGCCCCGTGGTTATGCACTGACAAGATAAAGTAAACATTTAAACTGGTTCTAATATCTTATCTATTTCTTCCTTACAGAATTTCGTAGCGTCGAATAAATTCAGCTTCCTAGAAGACGCCGACGCGTCCGACTAGTGCGCGCCGCGCCGCCGGCCCGTCGCGCGGACACTCGAGTGTAAAGTGTAAATTAACGAGTATCAAAGTGTCTAACGTGTTAAAGGACTCGAAAAGCACTAAGACAATCTTAAATTGTGCTATGTAATAGAACTTGATTGATAGGTACTAGTGCGGTGTGGATATACGTGTATATTAAGTAGGGTCGCTATATGCTCACACTGCTTCGAAGCCGGCCCCAGTCTTTATTGTTGCTTCTGTAAGAGTGCTGTAACTTCGGACGGCCGGCTCGCCATCGCTTAGGAGGTGCACCGATAGAGACTGGGGTCGAATTTGTGACCATGTTGTACTGAATTGTGTAAATTTTTCTATGGGTTTGTTACAATAATAATGTTAATGTGAATGGATGCAAACATGGCCGCGATATGTAAACTGCAAATATTCCATTAAATTCTGCTGAACTGGTTTGGGTCAGGTGCTGCACTTTATTTTTGTTTTGTGAATAATCAATATTTCATAATTTTATAATATTATTATTGCAATATTGTAATCCTTTTTGAAGGAATTTTACTGCAGTTGATTGCAATGCCACCATATGGAATCTAATTTCTATATTTTAGAATATGTCTTTATGTTAAATATTTAGTTGCATTAGGTTATTAGAAACTTAATTGTATTATTTATCTTTACACTCAAAATTTGGTAAAATAATCAAGTGGTAAGATGTTAGGCTGCAATATTCCTATATTTTGCAAGTATGCATAAAATGTGCCTGCCTTGATCGTAATGAAATAGTTATAGTTGATTAAAATGGTACCTAATTATACGATTAGGGCTTGTCACAATGTAATTTAATTGTTTAAACGTGAATAAACGTTTTATTTGTAATATCGGAAAAAATTGTTTGGTACACTATGTAATTGAGAATTATAAATAAATAATTACCCTTTTTACAGTAACATGACTTTTTTTAACCTAACCAGTTATGAACTAAGTTATACTACAGCGAGTTACATGAGTTTATATCCATGAGCGCTGTGCAGCAACTCTTGCGAAGCTCGGCGGTACGGTGCGATGTAGGTGGGGAAATATGTGTTAGCCAGCTCTTCCCTCTCTCAACACCAACATCATAGAACACTTAATACACATATTCCTTGATTAATTAATGATTGTAAACAAGCTCAAATGATGTAACATTCCTCTTTTAATAATTTCTTCATAATTTATAGTACTGGCCCATGTGACTTTATTTTTCTGTGCTTTGGTTTTTATTTAAATTTGTCAACAATGTTCATGTTGACAGATAGCTCTCTTGATTTTTTGGGACCCGACCTGATTCGATTGAATTGTAATTTTTGACCGTTTTACACGTTGTAATTGGATAATAAACCCTTGATTCAACGTCTGCGTGGTGTTATTTTGCTCCTGTTACATCTCAGAAGTGGGATAAGAAACTGTCCGGCCCATACAAAACGGCTTTGAGAAAAAAAAAGGCGCAGCTCCAGTGAATTGTCAACAATTCGATCAGAAGAAGAAAATGCAGATTTTTTTTTCTGTCATAAAGCTTGTGTGTTTATTAAAAAAAAGACGTATAACCCAGATGGATGCCGAAGGATTACCCAAGTTTCAACCGGATGAGAAGACAAGTAACGTTGTCAATTGGTTGCATAAAATTGATCAGCTTGGAGATGTGTACGGCTGGAATAGCAAGGATCGCCAATTTGAAACGTAAGTGCGTCTCAGAGGATTTGCCAGAGAATGTTACGATGATTTAGAAGATTATAATCACACTTGGGCTGATTGGAAGGTAGCGTTACGAACCGCTTTAGCACTTTCAACTGACTTCGTTGATCGTTAGGAATCAATTTTATCTAGAACCAAGACCGACGAGGAGACAATGACGACTTATTATCACACGAAAGTATCACTGTTAAGAGAATGCAAAATTGAAGGAACAGATGCCATTTCATGTATCAAACGGGGTCTGCCTATGGAAATACAAGGTAACGCTAAGGCATTACAATGCGATACGCCACAAGAGCTTTATTACGGTAACTTATCATCATTGGAAAATCACAAAAGCGTAGAAGCGGCCAACCGTATTAAGAAGTCGACTTGGAAGCGTGGAAGTGCAAATGTTGGTAATAGCATCATCGCAACGGGTTCAACATGCGCAGGAGGTTCTACAACGCGACCGCCAATACTATCTGAAGTTTGCTACTCATGCCGTCGCTCAGGACACGTGGCCCGAGACTGCAGTTACCAACTTCGATGTGACCACTGCCTACGATGGGGACTTCCGGTCGCTGCCTGCTGGTTTCAAACTTCTACTACGCAACAACAAACCCCAAGGGTAAGCGGTATTATGAATGTTACATATTAATGTAAGTAGGTATAACATATTTCAAGACATGTATAAAAAAAAATATATTCTGGGTGAATGGTGTACAGTTAACTACATATATACACAGTGAATTGAATGTTGTAGCACTTGCACTGTCCAACAACTTAGAACTACAACGCAATCCATCGTACGCTATCATAAAGGGTTTTGGAGATGTCTATGCGTAGGGCGAACATCGATGTTGAGATTGATAATATGGTGATAAACGGAGATATTGCACTTGACTTTTCTTGACTTACACAGTACGCCGAGTCCAATACAACTAAAAAAATGTTGACTACATCTATTCATAAATTCCCGGTTTTATTAAATCTCGATACTACCATACCTATACAAAGCGAAGTATCTGTATATTTTAAATTGAGAAATGCAGCATATATGTTATAACTCAGGTGCTTATAATTGCACCATCTTATCATTAGCTAGAACATTTTATTGTTCTAGCGCTGGTAATTCTGATGGTGCCAAGTGACTAAGTGACTGTCACGGAACATTAACATAAATACTTAAGATACAAGTATGTCACGGACAAATGAATGATAAAATAAGAATAAAACGAATACAATCTTTTAACAACAAAACCACACAATATGGTTTCTCCACCATAAATTAATAAAATAATTAAAAACTGGTGTAATTGGTATGCTAGTGGCGCATCAGTAATATGCGTTCCCTTCGAGCATTATGCGTTCCATATCACGAGCCAAGCGAGAATCGAAGTCGTACTAAACATGATACATAATCTTTGAAACAAAGGTATTACAGTTATGTTACTTGCTCTGTGGACATGGACAAACATTGAGGATAAACAACAACAAGATTCGCTGTAATGCATAGACTACTATATTATACTACTGTAATGGTTTCTTTCTTTACATTACGTACCTACATTATTTTGCAATCATATAAACGTAAACTTATCAGATACGACAATACTAAAGTAAGGAGTTAAATGTAATGTATAGGTACATGAAATGTCTGATGAAGCACTGCTGCTTGCTTGTATACTACTTATATAGCCATACTCATTGTCTAAAACGGTAAAGTGTACCAAGACTTGTCGAAAATGTCACGACTGTAGAACGAAAGCAAAATTTACCTCTGCTAAGGGATTTAAGTCCTCCCAGCTATACGATACACAATGTAAGAACTGTAGACTATTTGGACCAGCCACTGCAAATCAACGACAAACACTATAGGTAGGTACAATCATCGGATATTGGAGAGCTGGAGAGCTAGATACTAGTGATTTAGAGAGCTTATGAGAACTATTGAACCAGAAAGAACTACATTAGATACTGATGTTGTACTGATATTTTGGAAATGAAAATTCAATTTCATAGAACAACCTGTATTTTGTAAACTATATAGACTCTCACACAAGGAAAATCAGATCGTCAATGATACAATTCAGGATCTCATGCAAGCCAGTGTCATTTGTGAATCGCATTCAGAATACGCGAGTATTTAAAAAAATCATCACGCCATCAGTACAGTACGAATATTTAAAAATGCTTTGTTTAAAAACAGAGTACAAAGGATCATGCAACGGGGGTTTGCTGAAATTGCGTGGACTATAGCACAATTGACTCAAAAACATTTTCCGTGGGTTTTGGGAACTGAATAAGAGAACGCTTTTCAAACAGAAACAAAAACTATCGGAAATATCTGTTTAGGTTTAGGTGGCATTCTAATGCAGTATCAGGATGATGGTAGTTTGAAGCCAATCACTTACTTTAGTCGAGTTACTAGTAAAGAAGTGAGTTTCTACCACAGCTATGAGTTAGAAACTTTAGCTGTTGTGGAATATTTGCAGCGAATCCGCATATACTTCACTGACATTCCTGACATGCTTATTAAAAAGGACCTAGTTCCTCGAATTGCTCACTGGTGGGTAAGAATATCAAATGCCAGTAACAACTTGAACAAATTGAATACAGACCTGGGAGAGCGAATGAAACACATTGATGCTTTAAGGAGAAAACCTATTACCGAAACCGTACCGTTATGATATATCAGTCTAACTAGTTACTAACCTTGCAACAAGATGATAATATCCAGCATATACTTGTGTAACTTGGTGGAGGACATCAAATTGGGATCTTATGTTTAATTATAGCATCAAAGAGGGCGGGCTGTACAGGAAAACTAGGAGCGATTTGTCATCCCAATGTTTGATAAATATGTCATAATTACGGTAAATTAGATGGTGAGCTACACCCTATCAATAAGGAGAGCATTCCTATGCATATGTTGCACGTCTATCTCCTGAATCCCTTTGTCAAAACTAGATCGGGTAACCCATACGTTGGAAGTTATTCGCTCCGTAAAAAAAATACTACTACTAAAGAGATTATCAACCAAATCGGGAATTCTATACATGTGGTCAGATAGACGTTTAGATCTTATAATACCAGAATAACTGATGATGATAGCTCAAGCAGTGAATGTGAAATTAATAGGGATGACTTGATTGATCTCTTGCAGATAGAAGTAACATTTTGATTAAAATGCAGCTTTGAATAAAATAATGTTTATAGTAGATAGGAGCTTTAAACAAAATAAGCTAATCTGATACAAAATAGAAAATTAATTAAATGGTAAACATGCCTGGCAAAATATTTGAAAAGTTATGTCTTTCTAAAATGTACTGTATGTAAGCTGTCATGTTTTCAGTTTTATGAAGTTAATATTTTAAAATAAATTGACAATAAAGCATTGTGATACAGATAAAATAGTTTCGAGCTAAAACACTGATGGTCGTGTATGGGAGATTACACTGACACTTTAAAAGTAAGAATTTGGCTGATATCCTCTTTATAAGAGGCATGTTCTAGAAAATACAGAAATACTGCATCATCCATCGAGAACTGTGTGATCTGTGTGACTATTTGGGCTTAATTGCTTGAATAAATCTAAAATCTGTGTGATCTGTGTGACTATTGGGGATTAAAATCACTATGTGATCTGTGTGACTATTTGAGCTTAATTGCTTGAATAAATCTAAAATCACTATGTGATCTGTGTGACTATTTGGGCCTAATTGCTTGAATAAATATAAAATCTGTGTGATCTGTGTGACTATTGGAGATTAAAATCACTATGTGATCTGTGTGACTATTTGAGCTTAATTGCTTGAATAAATCTAAAATCACTATGTGATCTGTATGACTATTTGGGCTTAATTGCCTGAATAAATATAAAATCTGTGTGATCTGTGTGACTATTGGGGCTTAAAATCTGTGTGAGTATTTGGGCTTAATTGCCTGAATAAATATAAAATCTGTGTGATCTGTGTGACTATTGGGGCTTAAAATCTGTGTGAGTATTTGGGCTTAATTGCTTGAATAAATCTAAAATCTGTGTGACTACTGGGGCTTAAAATCACTATGTGATCTGTGTGACTATTTGAGCTTAATTGCTTGAATAAATCTAAAATCACTATGTGATCTGTGTGACTATTTGGGCTTAATTGCCTGAATAAATATAAAATCTGTGTGACTATTTCAGCTTAATTGCTTGAATAAATCTAAAATCACTATGTGATCTGTGTGACTATTTGAGCTTAAATGTTTGAATAAATTTAAAAGCTGTGTGACTATTTGGGCTTAATTACTTGAATAAATCTAAAATCTCTCTCATTCTTCTGATTGATTGAGATCTGTGTGACAAAGTGGGCGTAATTGTTTTGAAATATTACAGAGCATACTGTGTAATATGGAATAACACTGCGTGCCACCAAAATCTGTTTGATTATTACAGAACATACCTACTGTGTGATATATTATTAGAAGAAGAAAAATAAATATTTATTGAGGACACATACTAAAGATACAAACATAACATACAGAGTAACAATGGCGACATAAAATATAAATAAATCTGTGTGATCTATGTGACTTAATGGGTTATTTTGAACTATTACAGTAGGTACATACTGTGTGATACATAGCACTGTGTGCCACCAAAATGTATAATCTATGTGACTTTATTGGAGCAGTTATGGTTTATCATGGGGTAACACTGTGTGATACATAACAGTTTGAAACTATAATTTGTGTGATCTGAGTGACAATATGGATATAATTCGCTTGATGCCACAAAACAAGCTGTGTGTTTCTTAACAAAACGAATTAATTGTAGGACAAGCTATGTGATACTATAATCTTAGTTCAGTAATAATAAATACAAAAGATAGGTCCATAATTGTTAGCTTTTCATTAAGTAAAATAAGACAAATATTCCTGCGAAATTTTCTTTATTTTACAGGAATCAGACAATGCTGAGAGAAATGCTGAACGTCGCGGGACGCGGACGCAATTGCAGGATGGCCGAGTGTTAGCCAGCTCTTCCCTCTCTCAACACAAACATCATAGAACACTTAATAAACATATTCCTTGATTAATTAATGATTGTAAACAAGCTCAAATGATGTAACATTCCTCTTTTAATAATTTCTTCATAATTTATAGTACTGGCCCATGTGACTTTATTTTTCTGTGCTTTGGTTTTTATTTAAATTTGACAACAATGTTCATGTTGACAGATAGCTCTCTTGATTTTTTGGGACCCGACCTGATTCGATTGAATTATAATTTTTGACCGTTTTACACGTTGTAATTGGATAATAAACCCTTGATTCAACGTCTGCGTGGTGTTATTTTGCTCCTGTTACATATGATAAGTTTGCTTACCCAAACGGGCAGACGAATGCCACACGCATGCGAACATTGGTTTTCGAAAACTACCCAAAGACACTATTCCACGTGAACGAAGTGAAGTCACGGGCACAGTAGTACCTAAACATTGAAATAAAGCTGTTTTTACATGAAGACGTCGCAATGAAATGTTGCCTGTCTGCAAATCTTTGCTGGTTTATGATATAATTTATGTTCCTGATTGCAAACATAGCCAACTGAACTAATATCAAAACAAAATTCTAATATAAGGAATTTAACAGTCTGTCACAATTACAATTTACTTAGTTGATGTTTTTATACGAGTCACAATCCGCCTGAATAGCATCCAGCTCCCTATCTCGATTGGCTGAACGTTCTGATGCATGTACAGACGCCAGCACATCCAGCTACCCCTATCAGTCAAATTTCTTTTATAGATTTTCAACTTTATCACAAAAGCTTAAGGTTCACTTTCAATTGGGAATTTTGACAGATTGGGGTAGCTTGATGTGCTGGCGTCTGTACATAAAATAATTTATGTGACGAAAACGTGATGCATAAAAATACCAGCCATGTAATTTGTGACAGTCCATTTCAAAAGATAGAAGAATTCATGTATCGCTGAATGCAATGATATCAGAGCGTTCGCCCAACTTGAATCTCCTTAACTAAAGACCTAAGAAAAAGTGTTAATGACTAAACATTTAGTGACAACATTGTGACGAGCAACCAGCGCTTTACTTTAACTCCTAATACCACTGGTTACAAGCAAAATGAATATCAGAACGTTCGGCCAAAGTGATCTTCATAACCGGGGACCTGAGAAAAATCGTTATTATGTAAAAAAATAGTTTAATTATATTAAAATTTTAACACAGCAGCTCCTAGTCTATGGATATTCCCCTGCTGCCATCAGACTGACAGCAGCAACCGCGCGCAGTCGATATATTAAACTGCATGCTGTAGTATCTGACTACGCAGTTGACGCCACAGAGTACTATGTATATAGTTGACGCTACTCATCTAGCACAGGAGCTCAGTGTAGGATATGACGTCGAAATCGAAGCACAGACGTTACTTCTCTTATTATTATTAAGTCGCCGCCGCCGACAGCGGTATAATTGAATTATAAAAATGGAGCGTGAAGCGCGGATGTGGATTGATCCTTTGCTATTAGGGGACAGAGGTACAGAGGTTGATTTTTTCATACTGCTCCTTGGCTCCATGCGGTTAGCGATGGACAGCGCGCGTCGACACTACACTACTGTAGCCGACCGCGTGAAGTCGAAATCACGTCTGTATGCAGTTAATATTGACTTCACATGCATTAAGTTGATATTATGGCTGAACGAAGGCGAACGTACAGCTGCACACGGTTGCCGCGATGCAGTCAGTCTGATGGCAGCCTTATGTAGTACGAAAGTTAAAACGATCAAGAGTGAATTAAAATATATCTTTGTTATGGACTAGATTAGTAATAACAGCGCCAATGCGTAGCCACACCACATAAGGCCACAGGCTTATGTGCAGCTAATGTCAGTTCAGTGCTTAGTGAGACGCCAACCGTGTTCAACCAAGAGAAAAATGGGTAAATGTGTAGTCAAAGAATGCGATTCAAGGTCGCAAAAACATGACAAATCAAGTGGAATTACTTTCCACACGTAAGTTAATTGTTTATGTATTCATATTAACGTAAATGACGCCAAAAATTAATTAAATCATTTAATATTCTATTTAAGGTTCAGTGTTACCACTAAAACATTGGTTAGTTTTCCCATAATATTGGCGAAATTTGTAATTTACGGAATACGTAACGTTGATACCTCTGTTTTTTAATTAAATAAAAATAATTAATTTAAGTGGGTAATAATCAATTGTCTAGTATATTTTATAACCAAATTTTTATTTAATTGCAGTATGTCATAAGATGCATCACGCCGTGAGAAGTGAGTGGAAGTTATTCTATTGCTGAGAAAGCAGACTGATTGGCAACCGATTAAATCGTCTGTTATTTGTTCAAAGCACTTACGGGATCAAGACAAACTAGGACCAAAAAGCGATTGTGGCCGTGTTTATTTGTCTAACGTAGCAATTCCAATGCTTCTTGTAAGTAAAGGTCTAATTTGGTAATAAATATTGTCGGAACATAGGTAATATTGGTCTAAAAATACTTCTTATAAAATTCCTACAGCCACAAACTGCTTTAATACAACTCAAACTAAATTGTGTAGCAAGTGTTTGATGTAATTATTCCATTTTCTTTGTTTTCTTTGTAATGATTTTAAATTTGTTATATTCTTAATTCTATATTGCTATGTATTCTATATAATAATATATAATCCATTTCTTCATCAGTTTCCACATTTAAATCTACTTTTTTTTTCCATTCAATTATTTTCACCATTTTGGAAACTTTATTTGTAATTGTAATCCAACATTTCATTTTTTAGTATAATAAAAAATATTGAAACAAAACGTGTATTTTATTATTTAGTCATGCTTACTTCATTTAATTAGAAATACTTACTTTAATAATTCATTTTATTACAAATTATCTTTAAAATAAACTTGATTTAAAATATTTTTTTTGGGGAATTTTTATATGGTAAGCAACCCCAACCGGCCGATGCATGTTTTGCGTTTGTCTTTGTCTAATTTAAGCGACTGTATTGTCATTGCGGCCGGTGTAAGTAAGATAGATATATGTTTACTTTAAAATGTCTAGTGGTTTCAAAGCTACGTCGTCACTGTTAACTAGTGGTTACACTTTTTGCGACTCGCTATAATGAGGTTTACTTCTCTAGTTATTTAACTCAATGGTTATGGATCTTAAGAACGAATTCGATTGAAAAAAATGCAATAATAAAGTGCACTGAGCGACTGCGTCGCGCTTAGAGCCTTGCGCTTATCTTCAAAATATTGGCGGGAATACAATGGATGGCTTATAATCTTGAAAGTTATAGAATTATAAATAATGACTCGTGTGTGCTGCAATTATGAGATATTATTTGATATTTAAAAGAAAACTGTAACTTGTACAGTTAGGTACAGTAACTCACACTCACATGTGTTAGCCCGTTTTACGTGACCCCAGCTTACACATACTTCTTATCGCATGGGCAGTAGTTACCTTGGTGTCCGAGTTATTCAAGCCGCCCAGTAGGCCTCTGACCTGGCTTAACAACTGTTGTCTAATGACTACAACCGAGACCGACAGCTTAACGTGCCCTCCGAAGCACGGAGACACTCAGAAATTAAACCACTTTGGTGGTCACCCATCTATGGACTGACCGCGATCCTAGTTGCTTAACTCGCTGATCGCTACTGACCGGTGAGTGCATCTAGCACACATTACCGCCCAAAAAGGGGGTAATCTGTGGCATCTAGCTATGAGCGCCTCACATACACATACTTATTGGTTCGTAGCTCAAAATCTAATTGAACTAAAGTTTTTATAAATTTTGTAGCTTGGCTGATAGTTTTGTAGTTCGTAATCGTAGCTTAAATAATTACGAATATACTGCTATGTTTAAGCCCGGGCTGCATTCCAAATTATAATTTGCCAATAAATCTACCAACACATAGCCCAAGAATTTACGCATGTTATAATTATCCCCGCGAGCGGTTCATTTGACTGTGAAGAGTTCGCGGGGTGATATAACAATCATGTAAATTTTCTGGAACAATATATTGCCAAATTTAAATGTTCAATGCGGTAGGTAGGTATGTCTAAAAACTATTATATTATTGAAAGACTAAGATATTATACACCTGGTTTAATAACATCTGCAACCTTGACTCAATTTAGGTATGTACATCACACGTTTACATATCTTAATAAGACCAATAAACATGTACCTACGAATATAAAAATACATGCAACATCCCAATGTATTCATTCTTCTAGACTCCTGAGCTGTGAATAAAAAAAAATGAAATGACTATTCGCGTAACTACCGCTTTTTACCCGACTGCGCGACGCAAAGGTGTGGTAATATGTTTATGAGCCTATGTATGTTCCTTTGAAGCACTATACAGACCAAACGCCTGGGCCGATTTTAATGATTCACGTGTCAATCGATTCCTTTCAGTCCGGCAAGTGTCACTAAAGACATGACGTTAGTGAAAATTCAATATGGAGACTACTGGACGCCATATTGTGAAAATTAAAAAAAATAGTCACCAAACTATGTCATGTGGGGTATCGTTGAATAGGTATTTAAAAATTTTTTTTAGTTTTCTTTCAACATTTTTCGATTCGACGGGTCGTTTAGGAGCTATATTGATTTAAAGTTTCGTAACAACTATTCTCACATATAGGTTTTAAGACCGTAGAAATTTACTGAATGCTGATCAAGACCCGGGTGAATATAGAACATCTTCACCAACTCTACTTACTAACAGTTTTGACCAAAATACGGTTGAAATTAGAACTTTACTTTCATTGTCTCTTAAAGAAACATCTTTTGCAACAATAAAAGAGTCTACTACTTCATACGATGTTGCTAGACTAGTAGGGGAAGAGAAGGCAGAACGGACCACTTAAGGAAAAACGCATTTAGAAAAAAAAAAATTATATTTATGTAAACCTTTTATCAGTACAACTAATCAACACTTTAATCTTTATCTTACTTATTAATCAGACTTTAATCAAATCACAATTTGTGGAGATATTAGATGATTTCTAATAACTCACTTTGGTCCGTTTTACCTTCATGCAGAAGGTAAAATGGACCACCCTTAAGGGCAAAACGGACTATCACTAATCAGAGCATCTTTCGCACACAAATATGACTTCATCATCGTTGTCGTCTACTCCAGCGCAACTGCAATGTGCCCATGATTGGCAATCTTGACATTGCACCCACCCATCTGTTGATTCCGAATACATGTGGCCACAGTAAAGGCATTCCGCATCATCATCTTCGGAGGAACTGTCACTTCTGTTCTTTTTAGTTGCCTTAATATCACTTTTTTTACTAGCTTTGCCTTTCGATGATATTTGTGTGGTGTCGTTCTTATATTTTGTCATTTTCTTCTTCGATCCCTTTACTAAAGACTTCTTTCCTTTGGTTGCTGCTTTTCTTTTCTTCGGTGTTTCGTCATCTCTAAATAGTCCTTTTTTCACCTGATTAGCTTTTTTATTTTGAGAAGTTTCTAATTCTAGACGGTACGGTGATGAAGTGCTATAATATAATTGCTGTTTTACCACGTCTGATGTTGGCCCTTTTAGTCTTTGTTGTTTTTGGAATTGACGTTATATCTTTAGGTCCGACCAGAAACGCACTTTTTTTAACAACATTTTTTGTGGCCATTGATGTAGAAGGTTGGGGCTCATCTACAATATCTTCTGCATATAATATTGCACTTGCCGTGAGTGACGTAGAAGATAGGCTTTCATGATGGCTATCATCCAACATGGAGGGCGATGATACTGTTATGTCAGGGTCTTTAGCAGTCAGTCTTGTTGCATTGGTATCTTCCAATGGTTGGGTTTCATTAATGTTTGTGGCCAATACATTGTCTGCTCTTGAAGTTGATGGCTGAGGTCTTTGGATACTTGAATTATTATCTTCTTGGCGGGTATCAGAAGTAGACGCTACTGAACTATCACACGCAACTGCAATGTCGGTGGCTGCTGCTGCTAAAAAGTCAGCTTCAGTGAAAATGTCACGATTCAGAGGCCAAATTCCTGTAGCGCGAAAAGCATTAAATGCTGTTGACATCGTAGCAGCCTTTTGAAATGCTTTATCAACCAATTCTGGAATCTGAAACTGTGTTATGATCCGACCACAGTTGGACTTCAACCAGTTTTGTGACGCTTCTGTATAATATGTTGACAAAGGTTTCATAAAACCCACATCTAACGGCTGCAGTCGGTGAGTGCAATGTGGAGGAGTTGCTAAAATGTGAACACCATGTTCTCGCCCCAAATCAATGATATCCAAGTTCTTGGTATGGCTGGCATGACCGTCTAGAATCAAAAGCACTGGCTTTTCCTTTGAAGCTCTACTGAAAACTATGAATTTTCTGAACCAAGAGGTGAATATTTCTTTCTGAATCCATCCCGATTCATGGCACTCGGCCCAAGAACCACGGGGTGCATTAATCATCAATTCGGGCTTCATTCTCTTCCTCAGGAAGATGAATAACGGGGGCATGTAAGAACCATCTGCCCCTAAACAAAACACAACGGTCACTAACTGGCCACGTTCAGCAGAAGTTAATAACCCAACTTGTTTTTTCCCTTTGGCTCCGATTATTTTGGGCATAGTCTTCGGAACGGTCGTCATGCCTGTTTCATCTACGTTGAAAATTCGGTCAGGAGTCAGTTGGTGAGTTTCTATAGCCTGTTCCAGCAAATCAAAGAATTTATCTACAGAAACTTTGTTGAAACCGGATGCTCGGGCTGCGGAGGTTGCTTCGGGCTTACGAAGGCTGAGATCTGGGTTACGCTTGAGAAAATTTTCAAACCATATTCTGCCTGCCATTTTCTTGCTTGTGTCAAAGTTATGACTAATGTCATTCTTTTCCGCCAAATCATATGCTAATATCCGAATATCTTTGGTTGTTAGTCCAAAAAATCTGCTTTCCATATCTTTGGCATAAGAAGCTAATTCAAATTCTTGCTCTTTACTAAATACTTTTTAAACCTGCCCAACTTCTTCTCTGTAGCTCTATCCATATCTTGGGTAGTCATATATTTCTCCAACCTACGTTTTAATGTTGTTTTTGGCACATTAAACTCAGTAGAAGCCTTGTTAAGCCCCATTTCTTTGGATATGACTTTCTCAATAGCTTTTTACATGTTAGTCTCGTTCCATGAATTCCGATTAGACGTTCTTCTATAATTATTAACCACCTAAAACGAGAAATACTATCATATGTAACAAAACAAAACCACAAAACAAAAAAAAATATATACCAAGAACACATTTATATTGAAGGTAAAACGGCACCCCGGTCCGTTTTGCCTGGGGCCGTTTTGCCTTTTAGGTGTTATTAACACAACAAAACAATTTTGAGGTTATGTCGCATGTAATGGCCCTCATAATTAAATATTAGGTCAATAATAAAACATTCTAACCATAGAATCCAATGGGACACGTTATCATAAACCAAACGAAACTGGAAGCCAGTCAAAAAACCAAAATTTTATATCAAAATCTAAAAAAACAAACTTACCTCGCTGTAATTGTGTGCATGCGGGCGATGTCATTGGGCACACTGACCGAGAGAAATGATATGACTGCCTATTAAATGGCACAACTCATTCATAGATGGAGCTACTGGTTCCGAAATTATTAATGTGTTCCGTTTTGCCCACAGGGTCCGTTTTGCCTTCTATTCCCTATAATAACACCGGATAGTTCACAACCTTATATTAATTTTGTATCTCCGAAAGATTTACGACCCATTTTAAAAGCTGGACCGCGAAATATTAGATAAGGTGGAAGAAAAGCTGGCAAAAGTATGATCGCCACCGACACGCCAGAAAAAAATGGTCTTGCGGATAAGAAAAACAAGAAGTCTAAAAAAGCAAACACTAAAGCTTTAAAAAAAGTTACTCGTGACTTAGGTATTGAAAGGAAAGGAAAATACTTGTAAACGACGAAAGAGAAATGTAACCCCATTTGAATCTTCAGATGAAGATCAAGAAGAATTTCAGGCAAGAGGATCATCTTCTGGCGGTGAGATAAATGAGATTACGCGTGATTCTGATGAAGATGAGATAGTTCTGAGAGATGATTTCCCACCACTTAAGCGCAGTCCCCGTGAAAATGATTTTGTTATAATACTTTTTAATTTAAAAAATGAAAAAATCTATTACATCGGAAAAATTCTGGAAATTTTAGATGATGAAGAAGATTGTGATTTATATGTCTCATACTTAAAATTAAAAAGTAAGATTCAAGAGACATTTATTGATCCAAAGGAACCTGATACGGCTGGTGTTAATATTGCGGAAATTAAGTATATTTTGCCATTTCCAAAATTGAATATTATAACAATCGACGTCAAACTACTTACAGATTTCCTATTGATGTATTTTAAATATGCGTTATTAAAGGAATATTTTTATGGATTTGTTTTAAAAGGCCGAAGAAAATAATTATTGTGATACAACGAACATAATGACTGATTAGAATTACTTCAGAAACTTGATTGTAAACAAGATCTCACTTAGCTTAGGAATTTGCTAATTAATGACTAAGAAAATTATATTTTAAAAGTTCTTTCTATTTACTCACGAACTTGTTGTCAGTAGATTAAACCTACGTAAAACGTGAATTGTTGATTTCTATAAACTAATTTTAGTTTCATAAATGTTTACGATTTTAGGTAGGGTAGGGCGGGGCTAATAGTCCCAATTTTCACTTTTAGCTCCATAAGTCTTAAAATTGAGTACTTACTGCCAACAAAACATGTTGTATGAAACCTTACACAATTCAGCTTAACGCTTAAATAGTCGGAAGTGAGGATATTTATGTGATTTCCGAAAACTTTAGCAACAAATGCAAAATGGAATTCTGTACTTTTTACCCCGCTCACGGGGTAAAAAGTCCCAAGCTTGGGGTAAGAAGTCCGTACATCCTAATGGCTAGCTATTTAGGTATTTGCGGTCAGTTATTTGATCAAATCAAAATGCGTTATTTTTAAATCAATATCTAATAATATTTCTGTTTATTAAAATATCAATACAATCAACAAATCTTAATATTTTAGTATAATCAACTTGAAATCCCATCTTGAAAACAATTAAACAAAACGAAACGTTCTAGCTTTGCTAATAAACATACACAAAATCAGTCTTTTATTATAATGTCAGTAATTTCAAACCTTAATTTATAATCAGCTAAGTATTTTGTAACTTCCTAATCATCATCGCTATCGCAATTAAGACAAATAAAATTCAAATTTGATTTTAAACACACACATCATTCATGTGCCCAACCTTTGCAAATTGAACATTGAATCCACTGCTCTCCTGACTTGCTTTCAGAATAAGATTCGCAGCATATAATGCAAAAATACTCTTCATCTTCAGAGGAAGATGACGGGCTATTCTCTTTTAAAATTTTCTTCTTTACTGTCATTTTCTTCTTATTTTCTTTAGATTTTCTCATTTTACTCTTCTCTTGTTCAATCTCTGACTCATTTTTTTTAGGAGTTTCAGTTAAAATAGTGGCTTTGCGACGTTTTCTGGTGTTTGTGGTTTTACGGGGTCCGGCTTTGGGCACAGGTAGAACGGCTATAGGGAAGAATACTGCTTTAGATGTGGAAGCTTGAAGAGAGAGGTTGTTGTATCGATTGTGCTGGCTGAGTTTGCTCTATACTCGATTGTACTGGCTGAGTTTCCGCAGACTCATTTATAAGTGGAGGTATATTTTCAGTGTTATTAACATCAATGGGACGATCTGTTACTTGGAGCATAGTCTGCATCTGTGAATATTTCGCGATTAAATGGAGAAACACCTGATGCCTTAAACCCCTTGATAATATTAATAGGCGAAATAGACATGTGTAGGTAATGCGCGTAATATTACTCGGGTGATATTACTTCACAATGTGATGCCATATTACGCATTACGCGACGAAAACTAACATCACACCATCACCCGCGCATTTCCTATAATAGAAGAGTGCGAGTGTGAGGAGTGATGAAGTGATGTTTGATGTAATGTTCGTTTCTGGAACGTAATTTCTCATTCTGTTCTGCCTACTCGAATCGACTTTGCGCGGCGCGCGGTAGAGTGAGACAGATGGACGTTGTTCCACAAGTTAGATAGAGACACGAGATAAGGCGAAGACATGAAACGTTCGTGATGGATTTTAAGCCGTAAGTTTTTATGAGAAGGTTTATTCATATTTAGCCGGGTTTTTACCTATGATCACTTGCATTGTTTAAATTTTTTTGAGTCAGAACTATGTAGTTGGGGAAATGCATTTTGTTGGCTAGATATTCTTTAAAATTCTTTTAGTTACTTCCTAATAACTTTATATATTATAAGTGCAGTTTATTTAAATTGTTAAAAGTTATGTAAACTTACATAATCCGTCTTTATTCGGTGTAACGTAATATATTGGGCTTAAGTATGAAGGAAAATCAACTTTATCCACATAATAATTTCGATAATCGGTAATCAGCGTTACAGTATTTATTAATCGTCAAAAAACAATCAATAGGTATGGTCAAACTAAAACACTATAAGACCTACTCATATCTAAAAAAATATTCATCATTTAAATACACCGTGTGTAAATTTCAGGTCAAGGTTTTCAAGTAATATGATCTAAATAAACTTTTTCTAACTGAAAGCTAAATGTATTACGGCAGTGCAACAAGTAATACGTATCACTTCAAAGTAATAGTACAGTCGAAGTACAAACATTATCAGATCGTTCGAATACGTCGCGTAATGTTTCGAGTAATGCGTAATGTTATCGAGTAATATCACCTGACCGAAAAAGTAATGTTGCATCACATTACTTCATAAGGTGATGTTTTGCGCATGTCTAAGGCGAAAGAGCCATGGGTAATGCAGTACGGACCAGTGACGGTATGTCATATATTGACATGTTTTTCCTGCATTATTTCTCATCCATGAATCTTGAGCTCCAGACAAATAAGTCTTGAACGGACCAAAGACTGACACATCGAGAGGCTGTAGTTTGTGTGAGCAGTGACATTAGTGCCTTTTTCTCCAGATGTAACAGAGCCAACGTTACGTTGGCCTTTTGCTGCAACTATTTTAGAAGGTTTTAATACAGTTGAAATCCCAGTTTCATCTACATTCCAGATAGAAGAGGCTGGAAATTTAGCAGCTAATTTCATAATGTGTAGCGGTGTAGTCCCTATATCTGTCCTTCTTTTATAATTACGCATCCTTTAAAAGAAAAAATACACAATTTAATAAACATATCACTTCAATAAAACATAGGGGCTGAAAAGTCCTCTTGCGGGCAAGAAGTCCCATCGGTGTACTTCTTGCCCCATATCTACGTCCAGTGATTTGCAAGTTAATAAAATAAAAACGGTTAACAACAAGAACATTTTATTACCATGCATTACTTATGGGGATAATAAGACTGCAATATGAACTTACCTTAATTTTTTCTTTACAGCCAATGTAGATCTATGAAAGAAACGAGATCCAACACTTTTTTTACTTTTGGGCGCGTAATAATTCCAATAGCCGTGTTACTCGCATGTGCGCTTTGCGACGACTGGCGGCTCGCGGCTTCGTCGTCGCCCCTCACCCCGCTTCAGATCACGTAGACCGTCTGTTTCTAGCGCGGATAGATACTGTAATATGTATGATGGGACTTCTTACCCTCCGGACTTCTAGCCCCGCCCTACCCTACCTCTTTTAGAAAAATTATGCTACAAATACATAGGTACTTTTAATAAATTTGAGAGTTTTATTTAACAACATTTATTATAATCCATCCAAAGAGGTTGACAGAAGAATAGCAAACGCATGGAAACGCTACTGGTCGTTGAAAGAGGTTTTTAAAAATAAATATTTCGATATCAAACTAATGACTAAGCTATTCGAATCGTGCATTCTGCCTGTTTTAACATACGGATGCCAAACTTGGGCCCTCACAAAGAATCATGCTAATAAAATAGAAATCTGCCAACGCGCCATGGAGAGGAGCATGCTTGGCTACAAAATTAAAGATAAAAAACGAAACATCGACATAAGACGTGAAACACACGTTACCGACGTTTTACTTAAAACTTTTAAATGGAGATGGACTGGGCACACATTGAGAGGCATTGATAAGTGGAGCAGAAGGGTCACAGTATGGCACCCAAGAAGCGGGAAACGAAGCAGAGGACGACAGAAGAAAAGATGGGTTGAAGATATACAAAATGTGGCAGGCAAACTGTGGACCAGAACAGCAATGGACAGGACAAAATGGAAGGAGTTGGAGGAGGCCTATGCCAAAGTGCAAACAGACGACGATAACCGGTGTCTTGATAGCTAGTAAGGAGAAAAAAAAAATGTTTTAAATAATGCATGGAAATTGAATATATTAATAACAATACTATAAATAAAAATAATAATAATAATAATCGAATGTAAAAGTGAGTTTGTAATTATTATAATTGTCTGAAGATACCGTCGTAGTTATAATTTTAAGTTTTTATTTGTAATTAGTACTTCTTTAAATACTTAATATCTGTATTTTTTTACCTATTAAGGGCTTATTTATTTATTTATTATAATCCATCAATTTTAATGCTTTGATTATTGCCATGGTTCATTATTTGCACACACGGTTCACTGTGTACCAGCCCCCGGTTCATTGAGTACCGTTGAGTGTACACAGTGAATCATTTCTAAGTACTTAAATAAAAAATAAATAAAAACATTAGTAGCTGTTGCACTGTAACAAAAATGAACTACTACATAATGTTGCCAGTTATATTATCTACAATGATAAGTAAAAAGTATGTACTTAGGGCTCCCAGGAGGACAGTTACAGCTCTTGAAAATTTAGGTGGTTCATTGTCGACCATCTTACTATTTACGTATACAAAAGAAAAACTTCGAAACAATAACATTATTCATTTTCAGACAGTGTCAATAATTTTAAATTAAGTATATGATAGCAATCATATTAAAGATAGTTCACGTAACTCAGCAGATCAGTCATGTCTATATGGCTACAAGATCTCCAGCGAGAAATGTGGAGGTAGGTAGTGAGAGCCAGACGTCTTTGTCATCGATGTACTCTTTAGTGGTGTAATAAGTATATGTATATGTGTATGAATGAAATAATATATAATATTTGACGGTCACCGTAGCCTAGTTGGTAGTGCTCCTGCCTACGAAGCTGGTGGTCCTGGGTTCGAATCCCGGTAAGTGCAAATATTTGTCTGATGAGCACGAATATTTGTTTCTGAGTCATGGATGTTTTCTATGTATTTAAGTATTTATCTATCTATATAAGTATGTATATCGTCGCCTGGTACCCATAGTACAAGCTTTGCTTAGTTTGGGGCTAGGATTATCTGTGTGACATTATCCCTATATATTATATTATTACTATTATAATAACCCCTAGCCATAAGTACACGTTTAATATGTGTTTTAAAACTTGTGTCAGGCAGATGAGTAATTTGAGTAGGAAGCTTGTTATAAAATCTAATACAATTTCCAAAAAATGATTTATTAGTTTTGCTTACTCTAAAGCCTGGCATGGCTAATTTGTTTTTAATCCTAGTATTTATATTATCCAGTTCACTTTTCTTTTTATATTTATCATTATTTAGAATGTGTAGAAGAATCATTAATCCCAATATTTCGACGTCATATCTTTGATTTGCAATTTACTATCTAATGGGGCAGTCCTAAATCAAACTAATGCAATGACACAGTTTCATTGTTTTCACTAAATCTTTATGTAGGACGAATGTCCTGATATACCTAGAACTTAAATTCATTTACTTGTAACCAGTGAAGCAGTAGTTGCACGTCACAATGTCGTCACTAAATGTTTAGTCATTAACATTTTCTCTTAGGTCTTTAGTTAAGGAGATTCAGGTAGGCCAAACGTACTGATATCAGGACGGTTCGGCCATACATAAACACCTATCTTTTGTACTAGACTTTTAGGTATATAATATTGCATTACTAGTTTGTTTCGGGACATCTCCATTAGATTGTAAATTGAAAATCATAAATATAACCTCAAAATATCGGCATCAACGATTACCCTACAAACATTGAGTTAATACAAAGAAGAAACCCTAAAAGACCGTAAAACACCTAATGTGATGCAGTCGCCAAGAATAACTAATCTACAGGTTGCAATGCACTAGTGCAGTGCAGTATTTTATTAGATAATTTTCAAGGTAAAATCTATAAAATGTACAATGGGAGTAAAAATATGGTGACCATGTATTCGAATAATTATTGATATATTGATAAAGTTGTAGATCAGTTCTTCTTAACGACTGCAACATATTAGGCCTTTACGGATCTTTTAGCCTTCTTCGTTGTAGAAGAATCGTTAATCCCAATATTTTGAGGTTATATCTTTGATTTTAATTTAATATCTAAGGAGACAATCCCAAATCAAAAAAATGTCTATCAGGTCCTCAGTTATGGAGATTGCATTGGCCCACAGCCGAACGTTCTGATATTCCTAGAACTTAAATTCATTATAATTCTAACCAGTGGCATTAAGAGTTAAAAAGCAGTGGTGGTCCGTCGTTATTAAATAACTGGGACTGTCACAAATTACTTGGTTGGTATACGTATGCGTCACAATCCGCCTGGATAGCAACCAGCTCGCTATCTCGATTAGCCGAACATTCTGTTGTAGGTACAAAATAAATGGGCATAATTTGTTCAGTCCAATCATTTTGACGATCATATATAACACTAATAAATAAAATAAAAAGTCATAAATATTTTATTAAAACAATTTATTTCAGTTATAATTACATAACATACTACTTAGACAAATTTTAATGAAAATATCAATTAAATCTTTAATAAAACATGCATTCAATTGATCCTTTGTAACGTTAAGATTACAATAATTAACTTTATGTATTTTTTTCTTTTTTAATTCAACATAGTTTCATAAACCATAGATTAACTATAACTATTCCAACTGAAGAATTTTAAACATACACTCTCATAAATGTAAATTAGCATCTATTTACATTAAAGATCCTTAAATCCATAATCATAGAAAAATAACATTGTACCCGTCGTATGTGGTCACGTACGAATACTTTTGCTATATACCTGTGGTATACGGAGCAATGTCTATGACTATAGATTTGTCGCCGTAATGAGATACGAAACTCAAAGCGCTCAATGGATTTGGAACACAAAGCTCATTATGTGCTTCATTTCTTCTTCAAAATAGCAGACATTAATTCATTTTTTAATCTCTTTGTCATTTCTTCTAAAATATCTGCTTTGACTCTTAGTTTTTTGTTCTTTTCTTCTAATTCTAGAGCTAATTCTTCCATCTGTAGTTCCTTGAGTTTCCTATTCATTCGTGATCTTTTCGATGCTTCATTATTCTTATCTCTTAATTCCCTATACTTAGATTCATGGGTAGACGTAGAAGAAGAGTTTTCATCTACGCTACACACTGAGGACACGGTGCTCTCTCTTCTCTTAGGAGGGCGTCCTCTACGCGCCTTTGGTTGACCTTCTAGTGCTTGAATCATGTCTTTAATAGGAACACTTGGCTTCCTTTTCTTATATTTTCTTGTTGGTTGCTCGATGTATGGCGTGTAAGTTTCATCTGAGTCTTCACTGTCGTGACGTCTCTTCTTGCTTACTGTAGATTTCAAGTCGTCGTTGTCAGACTCCAGATGACATTCGCTCTTGGGAGTGATAGGATCATAGTCTACTGGCGGAGGAGTCTGCACTGTAGTGAAAGTATCGCCGAATGTTTCTCCAGGTGAAGGAGTTGAGACATTCTTCGCCAACCACTCAGGGCGACCAGGTGTTTTCTGTAACAAAAGAAATAGAACTTAGCATGTAAATATAACTTTTTGCCCCTGTTAGACAATAGATACTTATTTTTTTTCTAATAGGTTTGTATTCTATGTTTATATCTAAATTATCAATCAGCGTTAGCACTTGGGAAGGAAATTAAGAGACGTTCGGAGCCCACAAAATTAAACTTGCTGACTTGAAATGTGACTAAATATAATAAAATGCATGATCCTTTGTTTTGCTTAAATATGTAAATACGAGTAATAGTAATAGATTTCCGTACCAAGTATGGTGAGCTTTCTTTTTCCAACTGCTCGACGCAACTGAGAATTTCAGGCGTACTGATGAAGTCGTCTGGCCAGGCTGTTGCCCGCGCCGATACGTCAACAGACAAGCCCTCGTTTCGCCTCTGCACTGCCGGCTCCGGCATCAACCCAAAATCTTTATCTTCATTAATGATGTACTCAGAAATAACTACATTATTACTCTCTACCTCCCGTGGAATGACAGAAACAAATTTTAGATCCAGGGAGTCTTCTGCGTCAATGAAGGGCGCTGCGCTATGTGTATTAGTGTACATATGATTGTATTGGGTGTCAAGTGTATTAGTCCACTCGACCTGATCCGGGACTGGCCACGGATTCATGTCAGTGACCATGTCTGTGATCTTGTCTGACGTCAAATCTCCAATAACCACCGGCAGGCTACAAATATCTACAAATTTCTCTTGAAATTGCATATTATTATCTTTATCTCCTTGTAAGAAGTTAAGGTTATTGTTGTCGTATTCTAACTTTTCAGTGTTTGGTGACGGATGGTCTAATGAATTATAAAAGCCTGCGTGTGGGAACGGAGAATTAACGTCAAATGATTCCCAGCCTTGCGGTGAGAATGGTGTGTGTGGTGTGTCGATCTTGAGTGCCCTTTCTTCAGTTTTCTTAGATGAATCTGTAAATAATAAATTCAAATAAAAATATTATAAAAATCCCCATTGCGGTCCATTTTAATAGAGAAATCTTGTATCGGGGTAAAAGTTGAACTACAATCTAATTCAATAAGGGTACTACGTACTCTACGAATTAGAACTATTTTGCGGCTTTTAAAGTTCTTCGATATCGGTTTTAATGCGGAGATCCCTTTCTTGTGCAATGGCTTTTACTTTCTATTTGATTCAATTTTGAAGATTTAAAAAAAACCTCCAACTTAAGGATTTTACATGCCTACCCACAATATTCAAACATACATTTATCACCTTTTCGTATTTTAATTACTAGATTTGAGGATTCAATATTAAGATAACTTTTGGTAGGTATCATCATCATCATTACAGTTAAATAAGTCCACAGCTGGACAAGCCTCCCTCAAGAATCGTCTTTAGGGGGATGGATATGCCATAATCGCCACGCTTGGCAGGCGGGTTCGCGATCGCAGTAAGATGGTCATAGTAATCAGAAGGAAGCTGCTGCCCGTCCTCTGGTAGAGATATCCCCTCGTAGACTTCTACGCCCCCCACGGGATGAGATGGGGTGATGATATTCAGATTCTGATATTTGTCGCTGTCACCACACAGCAGTAGGTATATAAGTAAATATTGATTTATTTGCTTACCAATGGTCTGTACAACTTCTTCCTTGGCGGGAGCGGAGGACAACGGAACCAGATCTTGGAAGAACTCGTAGTCCATACCTTGGTACATTGTGGGACTCTCGAGTAGCGGCTCCGGTTTCAAGTATACCTGTAATCAGAAAACCATATTAAAAATTGTTTGACTATTGTTGGGGACATACTAATAATAATTAACTTAATATTATATAATTACTAGTAATAAATGTATATAGTAGTACTCACGACATGCTGAATCCATCCTTACCTCTGAAAAGCTGGTTGTGGCCACTGGCGCTGGTTGCATTGCGTTTTGATATCCGCCGATATTGGCTTGGGACCCGTTCGAAAGAAATTGGTTCTTCTCGTTCTTTAAATGATCGATTTCTACCACTTTCAAAACAGTGTGAGTATTGAGACTCGTTTGAGAAAAAACCATGTCTTTTGGTGTTTGATTGGATGTTTGGATTTCCGATATCGTCGCTCCGACTCGGACAGGTGATCTTTTGAGCAACCATTTTGTATAGAACTACAAACAGAAATGATACGACGTAACATAATGTGCATAGTTATATAAAGCAGGGATTTGGAATCGACAGGATTACATAAATAACGGGCTGTGATTAGGATAGCAAATAATGTATACGAATGATATTCCAATTAGTTATTACTTTTTTGTTGTTGATGTGCTGAGCACCACACGAATGTTGAGCCCCGACATCGATAAGAAAATTCTAATCGTATTAATCTGCATAATGAGATAGGTGGATGTACGAGTTTGAAAGCAATTTAAAACGCGGTGCCCACACAAGTTTTTGTACGGCAGCCGTGAATATAAATAAGGTCAGAGCCTTGATACCAAAATTCCGATGAAAATATATATGTGGAATAGAGTATAATGAGGTTATATGAAATAGAATAAGTAGGTACATAATAGCGTTAAGGAATGATGATTGCATAAATATTTAGATAAATAGATAGGTACCAATAGATATTAAAAACGTACTATTGAAAAAATTCTGAATGTTTAATCAGTTGCTGTTATGCAATCAACATAATGTCACCTGCCCTTAGCGATTGTGCGGAGTTTTAAGACAAGTTTTTAAGACATTTGGTAGGTATAACCAAAAGCATTTGTTTAGCCCCATCTAAATCTAGAATGAATAATCCAATACTAATACTTCCACGTTTTCAACACGTTATTTCTACTGGAAATCTGTACTCATTATATAGACAGGTACTTAGCCACTAGACTGCTTACAAGTAGCGTTAGTTTAAAGCATTATCTTAATTATTATGTCTGAAAATTATGAAACTAGTACCTATTCTAAGTTATTACAAATCTAATTAACATTATTGTTCTTAGGTAACTAGTAAAATTAAAAACTAATTAAAAGTAATTAACTAGGTAAGTCTTACTGCTAATGACTAGAAAATGCTTCTCTAATATTATATAAATATGTTTGTATTATTTTTTTACTCTAATCAGTCCACTAGTATTGAATCGAATATCGATTAGAGCAAAGAACATTGTAATGACCTTGCTTTTAAATTGTAGCTTGCCACGCTATGTTAATTATTATCTTCTGTAAATAGGAACGTGTTTTTATTCCACCCATTTGCTTTTTATCTTTTGGTTATATTTGTTGGCATATGACGAAGCAAAACTAAGAGCAGGCACATGATGAAACTCATTCCATGCAGATTTGAAATCATATAAGATTTTTAAAAATGATTCTGTATATGACGTGGTGTATGATTTGAGAATTGACGCGTCGTTTAAAAACTGTTAATAACAATAAGCAAATTAGTTATTTTCGGATATATTGTAAATTGGTTTCATTTAATTTTTATATTGATGATTCTGAGTCTCAAGTCTTTTTTCTGAATCGGTCAAAATCGGTTCTCCATTTCGAAAATTTTAAGATCTTCATTTCTTTTGGTCTAGTAAACGCTGGTGATATTCTGGAATACATCTGAAATACCTAAATGTCGAAACACTGAGTTTATTAATAGATGCGTGTTTTTAAGATATATTTGTGCCATAAACGAATGACCTTTGTTGTGACTTTAATTATTTATAAAGATATGCATGTATGATTTATGCAGTTCCTTTATTACTCTGCGATAAAAACATCTTCCAAATGAAGTATACAAGGTTATTTAACAGTTAACATAGTTTTATTACCACAAAACTTATTTAATTTGGAAAATATTCATTGGGACTAATTTATTTGAATGTCCGCTGAATAGAAGCAAAAATAATGAAAATTAATTTAACTAAGTTTATTTAGAAGGATAATGTGGCATCTTTTGTACCACAAATCTGAATAGATTGGAATTATCAAATAAGAATAATATCGTGACGTCGCGTTGGTTTTCAGCAAAATCTAGGGTTGCGGTATTTTCTCTTTTAAGTAGATGACATGATGCTGGGGCGTAACCTGTGAACAGAATCATTAGTTGAAGAAGTAGGGTGAACGCTATTACTTACTTGATTGAACTCTTCTGGAGCTCCCTTTGAAATCTTATCTCTTTAGGCTCCCAACCAAATAATGTTGCCGACTGTAGGCCTGAAACAAACAACGAGCCTTTATTAGCAACGTAATGCGAATACATGCTATGAAGCAGAATTAGATTTACAAAGACTAAATTATTACCGCCTCATTTTAATTTATATGGTACTTCTATCATCGGTAAAAAGAGAGAACTTTTTAATTATATATATATATTAGATTATGTAATTTTGTATCTAGTTCGTGGACCATTCGTAAATAGTTAACGATTACATGAAAAGTAGATCTATCAGCGTGTACACAGGGTTATCGTAAATCAATTGCCCTCCTTAAAATTGTGTGTTCGCTATCGGAACTCTATATATTAGACCACCTGATAGTAGATATACAACAATAATTACGCTCAGATTACAATAACAATAATAGTGCCTAAAAGGGTGCTTGATCTAATAAATAAATGTCTTGGGACAACTAACACAACAACATCTGAACGCAAACTAGGCGGAGCCATAAATTCCACCCAGACCCAGAACAAATAAACAAAGATATGACCTGGTTGGGGATTAAACCCATGGCAGAGGTCATGGGTTTGATCGCGTAACAATTGGGGTTACTAACTATAATCCAACAGGCAAATGCTAAAAGGTCTTTATGCTAACACCAGTAAAACAATGTTTTACTGGTGTTAGCATAAAGACCTTTTAAATACATTACAATACCAATACATGTCATGTATTGCAATAAAAAGTTCGAAGTTATATTATGCATGTTGTTTACAACGAACTGAAATTAGTACACGTCCAGTATGTTGAAATTGTAGTCTGCATAGCATATATGATAGTTTTACTCGTCCTTAATAAAACTGTCATATCTGTTATAACCCAATTGCATGATGGATTTAAAATAATGTAGGTACTGACGTTCTATTGTTTTTATAAAAAGAAACAAATTATAATGTAGGAGTACCTATGTAAGTTACAAAAGTATCCGCTATTTGTTAATTTATTCGTGTGGGCAGTGGTTACCTTGTGTTAGTGTGATCCAATCCACCCACCGCCTATGAAATTACTTAACAACTGTTTTCTATTGAAAACAACCGGGAACGTGCCCTCCAAAGCAGTAGTAATGACACAGTTATAGATTACCAAAATGTTCCTCAAGTATCTAGATAACATATATACCTACTGTTCAGTATCCTGACATTTAACATAACCTCTGTTATCATGTAACATTAGGTACCTACCCATGATATAAGTAGTGATGCGTATAGAACAAAATATTGACCAGATTCAATTGATTTTACTAAAGACAGGCACCATTTATCATGTTAACATTCTATAAAGATTAGAACAATTTCCTTGAAATAGTTATAAATAGGATACCTACCTAATACTTACCAACAAAATATGTTTTTCCCCTACAATATAAAAGCCTGGCGACTTTCCAAGAAAATTTAAAATAAAACTTATTTTAAGATTAAGAACATTTTGATCCGTAAAGTAGGTCATTATTTCTAATAAACAAAACCTAACATTTTTTTTTAAACTAACACCTAAATGTCTACAAGCTGTATAAATCCCAAGGCCGCGAATGGAATTTTTTGAAGTCATTAACAATTCATTAGATGTGGGCCAACTAGTTGACGACGCTCTCACATTTAAATGAAATTGTCGCGCATTTTCTAGAACGTTGTATCGGCGCCGGTGTACGTCCCGACTGCCAAAGCAACGTGACCGCGGCGCGGGGCCTCTTGACAAGTTGAAACTTGTACGCGGGCTACTTACGTATATCTATTTCAATAAGGTCAAAAGTATTAACCATGTCAATACATATCGAGTTTCTAAATATCTTAGCATATATTAATACTTATATGAGACGTAATATGTCACCCATGAATCTAATAGAAATATATTGTCCAATAGGAAATCCAATATTAATATTCCTTGATTATAACTGCTGATCATTTAAACTCCATTACTAAATACACATCCAATGAAATATATATTGGTAAGTATTTTTATCAAACACGATTAAAGTTCAATATTTAAGTGCGTATCCTACTTCCACATAAAAAAAGATAACACATACCAAGTTACGAACAAATATTGTAACGCCTCCAGTTGCTAGTTGGATGTATAGTCGTGGTCCTCACAACAAATTACAAGCGAGTATAACAAAAAGCTTTTACTTTAACGCGTGAACTTAAAAACGTCGACTTTTTAAAGTGGACAAAATCGCAAAAACGACACGTGCACTCCGTGCGAACGCAGAAATTGTTGTGCAATATTCAAGCTAGCGCGGCCCATACAGTTTTCCTCAATCCCCACTTCTCGACATTTGCGTTCTAAAAATATCTTGCCTCACTCGCTATTGGCTGCCCGAAATGACGTCAACTGATCGGACGAATAGGATGGCAGTAAATCGACAATCACGAGACCATAGCATTTCACGTTTCGTGTATGTACTGTAGATAGAATATAGATGTTACATGTATTTATGTAGTGCTGGGGAATCACGTCGTTCAAAACAAGAGGGATACCTACCTACTGCAGCAATTTTATGGTGACTCATATGTATGGAATTATATGAAAGGGTGGCCGGACGACGGTCAAAGGTTAAGTTAGAGAAACCTATATAATTTTTATCATCATTGATATGAACATTCATGTTCATGACCACTAAGACCTAGACAGGCGTTTATTACAACAACAAATATTGTCTGAGTAGTAACAAGAAGAATCATACGAAAAGTCTCAAACAAATAACATAAAAGTGGCTACAGCACTTCTTATAGGGGGAATATTGAAGTAAAATACAAATAGTTGTAACTTGTATTTTACTTCAATATTTCCCCTATAAGCCAGAAAAGTTTAATAAAGACAATAAATGTACATTTATATTTTTTTTTAAGTTTGATTATGGTTCATTGATTATAGTGTTTTTATTTTTAATACTGACGCGAAGTAAATAAGTATCAGAGATGGTTGTTTAAGCTATAAGTTAATTGGCGACATACTATAGGTAATTTTAAATTAGTAATTTTGACTTTTATAGGCAATATTTGGGTTTTGTCACTTTGAGTTACGTTATTATAATTTTAGTAGCGTACTTACTCCATTTCTTTTCGTCACTAATATGCAGTCCATGTTCCTCTCTGATAGATAATGTACGTGAAAGAATCTTTAATATCAGTTACTTAATTAAGTAGTTTTTGAGTTCCCAGAATACCTCTCACAATGCCAAATTATTAAATTCAGTAGCACTCAAATTTCCTGTACCTAAAATACCAAGACTAACCTATGACTTGGCGATTTTGAATCATTACTTTTTTGTAACATGTATACATATATAACCGACTTCAACCTTTCTTTATATATCTTGAGTTTAGTACTTATCCGATAAAAAATCTATTGCACAACTCTTTTATACCTTACATTTTTAATTCCTGTTTCTGATTTTGATTCAAAAAGAAAATTATGTTTTAGCCATACATGACTCTTGGAATAATGAAGAATAACGCGTTCATAAATTGTTTATGCCCGGTCAACCTTTCATAAGGATGCGATAATTACCAAAAACTTCCTTTTCAGGTCTCAAATTTCTCTTTTTATAATAACGTTTACTGTTAGCCTAGTCCGCTTTCACCACTTTACCCATTGAGTTAAACTAAGTATTTATATACCAATGACTTCACCGAACAGTAGAGGTGAGTGTGGGGTCGCGCCGCGGCGCCGTCTAGTAAAATAAAACAACAAACACAGTTACCGCGCCGGAGGGCACCCTGGGCTGATTTTTTTTACATGAGGTGGTGACAAACAATCAAGTGTGTCACCTGATGGTAGGTAAGTGATCACCGCCGCCCATTGACACTCGCAACACCAGAAGCGTCGCGGGTGCTTTGCCGGCCATTAAAAGAGTCGGCAAACAAGTGTTGTTGACCGTTCCCCCCACCCCGATGAGCTCTGGCGACCTTACTCATACGCAGAAACACAAAAATTATTAATGGGAGTGTCTTCTGTAAGGTGGAGGTACTTCCCCAGTCGGGCTGCTCTTTGAGCAAATGATTTCGATACGTTTTACGCAACTGTTGCTCTACGCGAATATGCAACTGTCACTTTACTTTGAAAAGTAAAAAAGCGAAAAGGAAAGCTTATCGTGTGATTGGTTCGATCGATCATCATCATGTCAGCCTGCTCCACAGAAGGCTTTTGAGGAGGCCTTTGTCTACAGCTGGACAAAGGCCTCCTCAAAAGATTTCCACAATGGAGTTGCGTCCCTAATCTGGAGGGATATGTTCATATGCCATAATCGCCACGCCGCCTGTCAAACGGATTGGCGATCGCAGTATGTGATGGTCATATTACACAGAGAGACGCCCCTGCCCGTTCTCTGGGAGACGACTTATACGCCCCCACAGGACAATAGTAATTATATCCTGGGATGGCCCTGTGTGAATAACCCATAGGGCCATTTGATCCCAAACTAACCAGAGCTTTATTTCTAGTCCTAGCAAGTTATTCCCTCGGGTCGACTTCTGCCTACATCCACCACAGGATGAAAGTTTCTATCGATACAAATTACAAATATTGGCCATGGAGAACGCTGGTGGTCGTACTCTTTCGGACAGCGAGGACAAATCTCTTGTATGTGGCAATATAATTGTCCTTTGATTCCAATCCCGTATAGCCAATATAGTTAGTTACCCGTATATTATAATTAGTTATAGCCACCAAGATATACTACTCGTACTATGTGTTGTGCTTTAAAGGAATGTTTCGTAAAATTACCGATTTATACCATTACAAAGACAAATGAACGAAATTGCACACAAATTTAATATTAAAAAAAATAGGTAAGTAGATAGGTACTTATGTAGATTATCACTTATCTTCTTTGTTTGTCGTACAAGTGGCCAATCACATTTAAAGATCTACATATTATCACCTCTATCAAGACAACACGGCAACGTTTATTTTAGGATTTTGTACTTAAGTATGTACAATCATCGTGGTATGGCGAACTTCGTCTGTAACAGCATGTTTATTACGTATGGAGAAAGGGTGATTTTCGTAGTTCTTGTGTATACACTGACGCCAACTCTACCTATACCTAGATGCCGTCGAGTAGTATCGAGTATTTATGCTGCGATTTGCGAGTCAGAACATGTCTGTTCATGACGTAGGTACAAGTAGCAATGTTTTCGCAGGTTGGGAATGACTCATTACTGTTCTGGCGATGAAATAGGTTGAATAACCTCTTTTTGCAGTTCGGTGTTCAGACATTACAACATTGGCCATGATGAAACAATGTAATGTATAACATAAGATATTTGATTGGATCATTGAGCCACTCATCAATAAGTCTAAAGTTCATGATGTTTTCTCGGTCGCTGTAGGTATTTTGCTCATTGTGAACGCTTGTTATAAATGTTAGGTAGATACTCCTACAATACCTACGTGCCTACCTATCATCAATATCGATATAGGTATTACTATTAATATGAACATATTGTGCTGGTTCCCTTACAATGTTTTCCTCCACCGTATTAATTACGAGATAATTAATTTCTAATGCGCACATAGAGAAATACCGGTAGGTAATTGTAGAGATACCTATTTGGAGGAGGCCTTTGTCCAACAGTGCACATAAAATTGAAAAGTCCGTGGTGACCGTTTTGGGTTTTAACTCGAGGCCACAGTCTCTACAGACCAACGATCGAACCACTAGGCTCTGTCTCCCTCTTTGCTGTGGAGGGAGAGGGAGGGACTAGTCCCGAATAGGAATTTGAACAAAGACAGATTGATGAAGGTACTGCTTTGAAACAATTTGCTTTTATAATTGCTGTGTTAGCTACGATATAGGCAGACTATTTAATATTTCGCCCATGATTACTTACTGTCCTTGAAAAAAATTACACTAATATTGTTACACGTTAAAATGTAACAAATTGCCACCCTATGTAACCATACAAATGAGCTTAGGTTATCATAATTATCTCAGACAACTGTATAAGACCATAACTTGTTACCTATCGTTATTTAGTATATACAGAAGCTATTGGTGTGGTAAATAAATACCTAGGATTGTCATCTCTAAAATTTGGCAACCAGGACAAGACGCGTGAAAACACCGTATTTTGGAGCCCTGGACCCGGACATGTCATGTCAACAGTGATCACCGTGAGCGCCAGTGTCGGCTCGTCGGTTTTCAGCGCGGTCTTCCAAGACTTTAATTTTTTATAACAAATGAAGCCCCACCTGGACGCTCCCCGGATGCCCTCTAACCTAGGACAAATCCGGGTTAACCCGGACGCATGGCAACCCTAATCCATACCTAATTTAACCATAATCTGGAAGAATAAAACTTATTGCAAGCAACTACATACGTAAGCTATGTACATATACCTACATCTATTTAACAGATACCTAAACAGTTAGGTATACACAAACGCCGCCGTAGACTCCACCAGAGGCTCACACGGGTGGATGACGTCAATGAGTAACTAAGCGTATTAAAAAGTATGACTTGCAGTTTTTTGTTTATGTATTTAAGTATATACTTGTGAAGTTATGATTATCATAGATGCAATATCTAAAAACTATAATCGCCTTATTTGATCAATATATTGAATACCACAAATCCTAACAGGTAGAGTAAGCACTTTTTTTTTTGTTAAGACACGGGGAATGCCTATTCATGCCACCCGCAAAAAGTGTCTGCGGTGAGTATGTCGGACTCGCACCGACTAAACCAAACCTGCCGCATGCCGTGGACTTCTCTTGGGGCCTGATGGGGGAGCCCCGGGAACGTGTATGCTGCTCCCGTGCCCCTCTTTTGCGCCATGTCCCAGGGTAGAGTTAGCCCTAATCATCAATTGATCGACTACTTCATATCGAACGATTATAATATCTAATAAACGACTGATTTGTTTCTGTCATTGTATGGTCGCCGATTTAGGTTGGCCTAATGATCTATTAACGAATGTTCGATTTATTAACCATTCGAAATTATGAACGTCAGACTATTTAGATATTCAAGTCATAGTGGTCGATCAATGGATATTCGATAATTTGGCATTCAATATAGATAAACACAAATCATTTACTAGATTATTTTATATAGGATATAAGATCACAAGAGTTATGTTTTCTCTCTTGACGTATGGTCTTTGTTATGTATGTCACATAGATTGGGTTCAATATAAGGATAAGTAGATGCCGATACTTTAGTCTTTCAACCAACTTCAAAAAAGGAGGTTATTATTTGGCTTATTATTATTTTGTATTGTATGTATGTATAAATTACGCGAAATGTATTTTATATGTGGACACTGGACTGATTAGGAAGAAATTTTGATTTTATAGGGAATGCTATGTTTAAATAGGTATATATTTCAATGTTTTTTAATACAGTATTACATAAGGGACAGAACAGTAAATACGTAAGGGAAAGAAGGCTAGAGCACAGCTCATGCCGTCCGTAGCTCTTCTTTAGATCATAGCGTCTAGGTTGTGAAGTTACATAATGGGAGCTTTATTAGGACACTTTGACGTTCAATATTACCAATGACATTATACAACGAGTAACAGACATTGTGAACGTAACTTAAGGGGGTTGTAGGGTATCAGGACTGACGGCTACCTATGGACGAAACATCAAACAGAAATAATATTTTTTTATTCAACTAGGAATTTATTTTCTTACTTCTTGATTTAGGTTGTCGCTACGATAACCTAAATCAAGAAGTAAGATTACCGATATTACGAACAACAGTAGCAAAAATAGAAGAAGACTACGCAAAGCTCGGGCGGTCCGTATGGTCTGGGTTTAATAATAAACTTCGACAAATTCTTCTCTTCTTTTTTTATGCATATTGTCTACTATTACGCACTCGTAGGTTCTGCACATTAAAACTCCGAGATATTTTCCACACACAATATTTAATCGAACAGAGTAACGTTCTCATCTACCGTCGTACAAAGAATGCCTCTCTAATAATTCTCCTACCCTATTTATATTTTTATAAGTGACAACCATTTGGAAGTCTACTATCGATTATTAATATTTTTAAGATGTAAAATTATTATAGAATTATTATAGTAATTAATAAAATGATAATCACTAATCAAATAAATAATTACAGTGTAAAAATAGTATTATAACATAGCAGCTACGTCATAACCGTTGCGCGGCTATTGAGTACTTGATAACACTACATTTTCCTGTTCGAATTCGTAAATATATTCTTGTTTCCCAGTATTGCATATCATTACCAATGCAACATTCAACTTGAGATTTCTCTGCGTAGCTTTTACTTTCCAAAATGATTATCATGCGGATATAATGTTCAACATGTTCCAAATTTTTTGTAGATGTAGATTGTGCAATAAATATTATTTTTTGTAAAAGTAGAATTATTGTGGGCCTATTCTTAGTCTAGGTTGTAACTGCCTCGTTGGTCTAGCTTGGTCAACCACCGTTGAAGTCAAGAAACATTTTCAATATGGTTTGCAGCTTGAGAATAAAACTTTTCCAAACAGTTTTGTGATACAGGGTCGTACTGGGTTTGAATAAATTAAGCCTTTTTCGACTACCCCAGGGAGGATGTAGCGGGTAAACATAAATATAATACTTTTATAACGAAATTAAACCACTTTAACTGTGCACATATATATACTGTATTTCCTATCCCGTTAATTTTAACCATCTCTTTGTTTAAATTATACGGAGAAATTCTGTGCCAAATTCAATCTTTCTAGGTGCACGAGTTTTGGCTCTCAGTTGATGAATCAGTCGGTGAGTGATTCAGAGTTTTCTTTTTATAGATATGTATTTCTTTATGCCTATGGGTTTTGTTGAATACTTGGCGCGCATTGTTGAACCGTCAATAACTGTAGAATGTGGTAAATTAAACTTTTAGCCTAACCATTTATTTTCAGTTTCACTAATTAATCTGATTTTATAATAGTTGTTACATTGTGTATTGGATAAAGCTTTATAGCATAGTTTAAGAGATCAAATCGGATTGTAAGCTACCTGCATTACACCTTGTCACCAAAATGTAGGGTGTTTTGTATAAGAAAAAAATCAATCTTGTGGTATTTAGTGATGTAACTACAAATTTTCAGTTTTCGTACCTTTCTCGTTACTTTAACTAGAAGACATTGCGTCTTGTTTAGTTTCAAGAGTCTAGAAAAACGGGAATACCCATATAGGTTTTGAATGTTTTGCGAATACCAAACTATGCAGAATAAACAGCCGTACCTTTGAGTGCGTTGAATTAGAAATGGATATTTATTATTTATTTACTACACTGCTTGCTTAGAACTGATAAACTACTAACACTTGTTAGGAGATTATTATTAGAGGAGACGGAACACGTCCATAGGTTAGCTCAAGACACCATGTGACTTCTATGAAAAGAACAGGGCAATGCCAAATCACTAAAACTGCAGTCGGCAGGTTCTAACGTGCCACGTAATTCTTTTCTCTGTATCTATAAATTAACACAACTAAAGATTTACATGGCCTTTTATTAAAAACTATATCCGAAAGAAATGCAATGATATTATGGTTTAGTCGGTATTGCATAGAATCGGGGGCATTGTGAGTTTGACAATCAGCGTGATTGAGAAATTGCATAATTGACGTCACGCGTTTTATAGACGTATTGCGTTGTTGACATTATGCGTTGAAACGAATGAAGGTATTTAGGCCGTTATTTTGTGCACAGGAAACGACTGTACCTGCATTTGTACTTAGTACATCATAATAGTATAGGTACTTGCACAGTACAATATACCTTACGCTTGTAGCTATAGAGTGCACATGTTTATTTGCACACTTTTGTAAAGTAGGTATATTGTGCCCTCCGGAAATAGCTACTCTCCGTTAATGTTCTTTGCCATACCATCATAGGTACTAAAATTAAAAAAAAACCCGGTAACCCTACGTTAGCACAACTTTTAAACAGTTTCATAAGGTCCATGCACATATTGACACGTGTCAATGTCGTTACAAATACTAAGTATTACTATTGGTTAGTAATAGTATTTGTTACTAAACTAAAATACTATTGGTTAGTAGTTCAAAAACTATTCGAGCTAAAGTTTTGTTAAATTTGGAGCTTAATGCTGCACTTTGACCGAGGATTTTGAGGTAAAGTACATAATCGTAGCTTAAATAATTTCGCAGATGCATTATGTGTTAGCCAGGGACCCGGGTCTCCAGCTCGCACACCGTTTTATGACCGTAGTTTTAAAAATATTTGAGTATGATGATTAGTTTTTGTGGCCCTCATTGCTGCAATTATATGTTAAATTTTTGTCAATAAGTTAAAACCCTAACACCACTGGTTTGTATCAACAGCATGTGACAGCTGGAGACACATTTCTCCAGTTTACATAAAAAAAATGACTCATAATAACAAAGTTGTGGTTGCTGCAATTTTGTTTGACGTTAACGGACTCATAAACAGTGTGGCGGCAACATGATCACGGGACATCCCCAAGATGACGTAAGTCCTTCATGTAGTTCAACAATCGTTGGAGGCGGTGTTGCGTTTATTTTCGGATGCAGGAAATTTATGTAAGGCAAACTTTATTCAGTTCAGATACTAAGCGTATAAACACAATAGTTACGAAGTATTATCTGACCTTAAAACGTTTGAAATATGTTGATCTGACTTTCTTTCTACATAGCTGACGTCATACCGACATGCGACAATATTCGTTGTGCTGGTACAATATTAAAAATATCAAATTCGGTTTCTGTGAATTTTAAACCTTACTATAAAAGAAATAACGCTCAAAAATATTGACGTGCGGTTGCCTGGATGGCATATTTTCTTACATTGAATATTTTTTATAAAGGATACTTGGGGCGGCGTGATCTACAATCGATATCGAGGCCAAAAATATAGTTTTTAGAATTTTTATCCGTGTGTCTGTTTGTCCGGGCTATAGGCACGACGAAAACACTACATAGTTAGTTTAAAAAAAAAGTAATATGAATGATACGTTATTGTCTTTAAGTAGTGTAATACAATGGACTTATTATTATAGAAGAAATTAAATAAGTAAGTACTTACATCTTGATATGTCTTCTAAAAATCACTGTCTTAAATTTCTTAACTTTGTCTTTTCTTTGACAACAATAGTTGATACGCCTCAATGCAACCTGATTGTTGCAATTAATTGTTTGGTCGTAATAAATCGTATTTAACAGATTGGTTGATGGTAGGCAGTACGCGTTGCTCATGATAATTAAAATAGTAGTAATAGAGTAGTTTTGTTCTGTTACTTTTACTATATTCTTTTCAACAACAAAAAAATCAGGCGGCGGTCTTGGATAAGACCAAATAAAAAAATATAAAATGAAAATATTACACTTTTATAGTTCCACCTAAAACTATTCACAACGCGCTAAACAATAATAGAACCTACTTATTTAAAACCTCGGAAAAAACTAAGGACACAAGAAATTCGTTTCACGTATTACTCGTCAAAGGCTTTTAATAGGAATGAAACGAACTGGCGCCAACGGGATAACTCTGCCGCGCCGATACGAAGCATTCAAATTGTCTGACGCAATAAATACGTTTCGTTTTATGGCATGGCAAACACCGTACACAGTAAATACTTACGGTATCATAAGATAAAGAGCAAAAGATGATACGATAATAATGTTCTTAAAAATACATTAAATTAGCAAAGTATCGTATAGATACTATGTTAGGTCCTATAATATTAAAATGTCTGCGTCGAACAGAAATCTCGCTTCCTTTTCTGACGTCAAGGTCATCAATCTCACTCGCACCTAACTAGAATAATACGCTAGCTGTCTTTGTCTTCCAACGTTATTGGTTAGGTAGAATTTACTCTTCTTAAATTTAATTTTACTTTTTATCCCAACATATCTCATGATACCTACGTATAAGCAAAAGATTAGATATAGATTTACATTTTATTTGAAACAAATTTAACCAGGATACACTCTTTACGTAATTTGTTATACCTATCTACCTAAGTATGATGCAATGTCTGAAAAGATGAAGTGAGATTTCTTGCTAATCTCACGATACATAGTATACATAGTATACTATACATAGTATACTGGGTGGGTACCTAGCTTCTTAACTATTTATGTAACTTTTTAGACTACCATAGATTTCGATCTAGCTGCCTTTACTAATTTGGGTGTATATAACTAGTTCTTTAGTGGTTTTTTTATAAACCCAGATTAGTAATCGGCGGCATAACTGTACCTATGGTGATTTTTAGGTTGCCCATTAGGAAGATTCACAAATATCAAGTTGGAAATTATCATTTGTTTGTAAGTACTGTCCAAAATTTAGACACTACCGTAGTTTGCTATGCTTTATAACAAACTACGATAGTGCCTAAATAGACACTACCGTAGTTCTACCGTAGTTTGCTATGCTTTATAACAAACTACGATAGTGCCTAAATGGGGCCTGGTGGACTCACAATATTTGTGTTTCCATTGCTGCGACCAGTCCGCGACTACTCTGTTAAGCTTTATGTTGATAATCTCACCGGCCGGACTTTATTTCCTTAATAGATAACGGCAAAAAAAAATCTGTTCAATTGGATACTAAGGCAAACGCTATGTAAGTGGGCATTGAATAGCGTAGTGACGCGACGGGGCTGTCTTTAACTGAGCAATCTACATCCTATATACCAATAGCTACTATATAAAAAAAAAATCTAATAATATCCGGGGACATTGTTCACACACGGCCATCTGACCATCATTTTCTATGGAATCCAGATAACTGATATAGGTAGGTACTACTACTTTTCTTTTATAAATACATACAATCACAATTATTTGTCTTGGGTGGGAGTCGAAACCACGACCTGCGGCGTGAAAGGCAAGCATCTCCAAACCACGCCAACTGGCCCTTTAAATCATATAGAATATTTTAAATACAACAACTTTAAATACTTATATAGAACCGACTTTCAAAACGCAACGTTACGGCAGATTTTAACGAAATTCATATGGAACCGATCCGGAAGCATGTATCGAATGTACTTATGTATCGAATAAAAAATTTCAATATCGGTTTACAAACAACAGCGAAATCACAAAACACTCTGATACAATCTATTACAAACAGCTGATAGCAGCATAGTACCTACAATTATACGTTCCTCATTGGCTGGAAAACACACTTTTTGATGATGATGCACCGATGATGTTTGATTTGGTAGATGATCATACCGATCATTACGCTACTATCGCACGTTTCATAGTGAGTTTCATTAATTTTGCAGAAACACTGTTGGAGAGTGTTAGGCTTATACCTGAAAGGCTTAAAAGACCAATGAATGTAGGGCCTTAATGCTATTATAAAAAATTATGTTATCAGGGTTGTGCTGTTATAAAAACTTCCCCTGTCTTTGTAAAATGGGAGTTGGATGGGAATGAAGCTAATTGTTGCACTCTTGTAGACAAGAGTCTGTGTCCCTGTCTAAGCATGGTGGTTTAGATAGGGACATAAGTTATACAGATATAAACTTTAAAGGCTTATGTTTTGAAGCCGCGGCCCGCGAGTACAGCTACTAAGAGCCACATAATGGTGAATATTTTTTAAAATTATGACTACAGTTTTTAATCATATATACTGATCCAGAGAGATCACATAATCTCAATTTTTGACTTTGTATGTTGTAGTCAATAATCACTTAGTGACAGTAGTAGGTACACCCCGGACCAGGATTACGCATGTGTTAACAATGAAAAGGATAGATGTGCCGCTTCGTGCGCATCGACAGTCAATCTCAGAGCGCTGGCCTAGCAATTATCCGCGGGTTGGCTTGTTCCATCCACGTATTCGCGTAATTCATTTCACGTTCTCGCGCCTGTATTTGGTTGGTGGCAGGTTGGTAGCGGAGGCTCTGGGTACTTGTGAACGATTTCGCCAGTACCTCCGCTGTACACTGAGCGTCCGCGAGACTCTCACCCGGGGCGGGGAGGGGCCTGAATGCCCACCCTCTCCCCAGTACGCACAAGTGTGTTACCTGAGCTACAGCAGGTTACCTCTTCCTGGGACCGCTGGCGCTCGGAGTGGAAAAGAACTCCATCCAACTTCCCTCCTTCAAACGCCAGCGGTCCCAGGGGCGGATACACCAATAAACAGGAGTTATACTAGCCTAATAATTTAAGAAAAAAATAAATAAAATTGGAGTGTCTGTTTGTAATATTGAAATATCCGTTGTTTACTACATAAATATGAACATATATACGGTACATACACTAAAATAACATTTTTTACAATTTTTGTCTGTCCGTCTGTCTGTCTGTTTGTTCCGGCTAATCTCTGAAATGACTGGACCGATTTAGACGGGACTTTTATTGGCAGGTAGCTTATGTAATAAGGAGTAACTTAGGCTACGTATATTTTAGAACTTTTCTTTTATTTTAGAAAAAAGCAAGCAAAAACTAAATAAACTAATTAACACGCGGCGGAAGCGCAGGTACAGATATTCTCATCTATACAAATAAATAAAATTGGAGTGTCTGTTTGTAATATTGAAATATCAGTTGTTTTCTACATAAATATGAACATATATACGGTACATACACCAAAATAATATTTTTTACCATTTTTGTCTGTCTGTCTATTTGCTCCGGCTAATCTCTGAAATGACTGGACCGATTTTGACGGGACTTTTATTGGCAGGTAGCTTATGTAAAAAAAAACGTCATAAACTAATTATAGTGGATCGATTGAACAATCCACTAAGTGTTGTTGTGGAAAAATGTGTCACTGATTCCTGCTTATCCTTTTCCTTTGAAGGGCCCAACAAACATGTACGGTTCCCAGATTACAGATAACCGTACATGCAGAAACAATGGGCTGGCACCCTTCCAATATAGGAATCGGACTGCAGATCCAGCGCCGGGTGGGTTCGTAACTGGTACAGGGTAGCACCAGGGGAGGCCAACGTCGACTCGACAGGAACAACACGATGATAATGGTTCGAAGAATCTTCACTTTTATTTCACAAGTTTCTATTTACAATTTGCTTCTAGTACTACTGCTGGATACGGAATGAATATCCAGTTTTTTTTTTTTTTTTTTTTTTTTTTTTTTTTTTTTTTTTTTTTTTTTTTTTAACATGACGCGTGCAGTTAGCCTTACGGCTTTTACTGCTTCACCGGGCAGTAGGGGTGAGCGTGGGCTCTAACCGGCCTAGCAAATATAGACTACAAACTAAGTACCCGCGCCGGAGGGCACCCCCTGTGGGGTTCGAACCTCGGCTCTGGGCGGATACTGACGGGGAGAGGGCAAGATCATGGTTTTTAGGGAGTTTAGTGCAACTTTCGCTCTACGTTAATGACATGACGCGGCCCCCCGTCAGCGTTGAGGGGGGCTTTTTATCGGTACGATATGCAAACTAAGGGTCATGGAGGACGCTGGTGGTCGCGACGCGTTCGCGGTCGTACTCGCATCCGGCGAGTACGAAATATCGGTTGTGCAGTGTTGCGAGAGTCTCTAATCGATTTGATTTGGTTTAAGTAAACGGTGATCTCGTCGTCCGATTCGTCTATGACGTTCTTCGGACGACGGTGTTTACGTGAGAGTCGGGAAGGAGTGTATTTGACCGCCTGTACCACCAATTTGCTTGGATGGTGAGTGGCAGAGTCAAAGTACCTTTTGGACGCTTGCTTCATCCATTGCCTGATGGTAGGCAATTGGAGATCAGCATGGAGGCTTTTGTTACGGACGAACCACGGTGCACCCGCGGCTCGTCGCATAAACTTGTTCTGGACTACCTGGAGGAGGTGGATGAATCGATCCTTAGCGTGCGCGAAGACCGGGCTCGCATAGGTCATCATGGGTCGAATGCACGTCTTGTAAATTCTCACCTTGTTTTCAAGGGACATTTTACTGCGTGCATTCAGGAGGCCGTGTAATCGATAAAGGGCAAATGAGGCACGGTTACGAGCGTATCTCAGATGGTCCTTGAAGTTTAACTTCCGATCGAGGATCACTCCCAAATATTTGGTTTTCTTCTCCCAGGGGATCGGTTCACCAAACATTCGGACGGGATCGGCGGTGGGGGCGGGGTCTATCCTAGAGAAGAGCACGGCTGCGCTCTTGGTGGGATTGACTTCGATCCTCCATTTCCTGAACCATTCGCCGAGGGCGTCGGCTGAGGATTGGAGTTCTCGGTGGATGACTGACGTGCTCCTACTGGAGTAGTAGAGAGCTGTGTCGTCAGCGAAGAGGGCTAGATGAGCCTTATCGGGTCTGGGGATGTCGCTGGTGTACAGCGAGAACAGGAGCGGGGCAAGGACTGAGCCTTGGGGAACTCCTGCGCGTATCGGTCTGAGGGAGGAGTAATTTCCCTCGACGCGGTAGCTAAACGTTCGGTCCGTAAGGAAGTCTCGTAAGATGTGCACGAGACGGTCGGGCACTTTGATGAATATCCAGGAAAATCGCACAGTTTATATACAGAATTGATGTCTTTGTTCTTTAGGGTTCACCAATCAGCGTGAAGCGCCTAATCCAAAAGTACCCTCTTTTCACTTTTGGTTAAAATGTTTTAATAAGTAATATCGAAATACCCACTGAACAAATTCATCAATTTTACAAAAAATTTCCCAAAGTTGGATTTATAATGACACCCTTATTTTTCTGGGGTGTAAAATAAAATTACAAACCAGAATATACATATATATAAATAGGTATATAGCGAAATAGCTGAGTTATATCGCTTTTTATGAAACTGTCGTCGTGACGGTACAGTTTCGAGGTAGCTAAGCGCCTGCCAAAAGAAAATGCTTAATAACTCAGCTTTCCGCAATATGACCCTTACAAATTTGGTATGCTCTGATAGGCCTCAAGTAGGGCTATCTAATACAACTATCAGTTTACATATAGCTATTACCAAAGACGAAGTATACGCGCAAAACCTATCCAGGCTACCTAGGTTGTTACTACGTGACCTAGGCATACAACCTTTACAAACTTGGTGTGCTTTGATAGGCCTCGATTAGGGCTATCCAATAAAATAATCAGTTTGCATATAGCTATGAAAACAAGCGAAGTTTACGCAAAAAACCTATCCAGGCTACCTAGGTTGTTACTACGTGACCTAGGCATACAACCTTTACAAACTTGGTGTGCTTTGATAGGCCTCGATTAGGGCTATCCAATAAAATAATCAGTTTGCATATAGCTATGAAAACAAGCGAAGTTTACGCAAAAAACCTATCCAGGCTACCTAGGTTGTTACTACGTGACCTAGGTATATAATCTGTATAACTTAGGTACGTTGTGATAGACCTTGATTAGGACTATCTAAAACAACAATTAGGTTATATGTAGCTATAACCCGAAACGAAGTATACGCAAAAACCTATCTAGGTTATCTAGGTTGTTACTTCGTGACCTAGATTATTCTAGGTCCCAATTTAGTTTAATCATTGTAAAACTAACTTATCTTTACATGATGACAATGATTTGATATGGCCTAGGTAACCCAGGTAGTCTAGGTATGCATGGAAAACCTAGAAATCTAGAATTTGTTATAACTTCTAAATTCCTAGGGTTAGGTGAATGAAATTTAAATATGTTATACATATAGGTAAAAATAAAGTAATTACATAGGTTTTAACTTTGTAAAACCTAAAACCTAACTGTGAAAAATTGTCTAACTTTTTAATTTGCTAATATCTTCTAAGGTGTTAAAGTTTTATGAAAATATCAATTAAATGTAAGTATATCTACCGTAACTATCCAAACAAACATTCGCGATGACTTAAAAATGTTAAATTGAAGTACTATTGTCATCTTTAGCGAAATGTTTTGAATATTTACGTGAAACGTAATTGGCTGAGGTAGTTCCGCACCTCCCGTAGCTTAGTACGGGTTGCCGGCCGAAAGTTGCCTGGGTCCGTCGCCAACATTCTCCCCCGCAGTGCGCAGCACTCCATCCGATTCTGGCGACGGTGTTGCCGGAACCACCACGATGACGCGCCGCGTAGCTCGCCGCAGCACGCCTCCCGACGTTCGCACGTCCAGGATGCGGGTTCTCCCATCGGGCCCGGGGTAGGTTTTGACTACCTCCCCGCGGGGCCAAGAGTTGCGTGGCAGGGTCGCGTCGACTATGAGCACGATGTCTCCTACCACGGGGTCGCTCGTCTCTCGTCCGTTGATCTTCCTCGGCATCAGGGTGGGCAGGTATTCCTTGACCCACCTCCTCCAAAAATGGTCAGTCAGTCGCTGGGCAGTTCTCCAGCTGGACTTCCCGATGAGCACCTTGTCCTCGAACTCTCCCGGCTCCACGGCTCCGCATGACCTCCCCAACAGGAAGTGGTTGGGGGTCAGGCTCTCCTCGTCGTCCGGGTCCATGCTGATGTCAGTGAGAGGGCGTGAATTGACTACATGCTCGACCTCTGTAAATAAAGTATGTAGGACTTCCTCTGGAGGGTGCCGCTCGTTCAGGACGGCTTGTAGGGCCACCTTGACCGAGCGCACCAGTCGCTCCCATGCGCCCCCCATACTTGGGCTTCCGGGGGGGATGAACTTCCATGTTATTCCTTCCACCTCGGCCGCCTCCTCCAGCTCCCTGTTAGCTCCCACGAAGTTGGTCCCGTTGTCGCTGAAGATTATTTTGGGGGTTCCTCTTCTAGCTGCCATTCGTCTCAGAGCCATAATCATAGAACTAGTACTTAGTGAGTGTACTAGCTCTAAGTATACAGCCCGTGTAGTGAGACACGTGAATAGCGCGCCCCATCGCTTCTCGACTCTTCTCCCGACGGTAACCTGCATGGGGCCGAAGTAGTCGACTGCTGTGCAGGAGAAGGGGTACTGGTGATGCTGTAGCCGCTCTCTTGGTAGATCTCCTGTGGGTGGAATTTGAGGTCCACTTTTCTTGGTTTTACACCATTGGCATAGGTGTATGATTGCCTTCACTGTTGTCCGTAGTCCCAGGATCCAATACTTTTGACGAATTTCATTCATAACTGTTGCCGTGTTTCCGTGTAGGAATTTTCTGTGATAATATTCAATAATGAGACGAGCGATTTTGTGCTTTCCGTCTAACACAATAGGGTCACTTTTCCTTTCTTCTTGAAAATATTTTCTTACTCGGCTTCTTAGTTTCACTACTCCACCAGAGTCAATATACACGTCTATTTTCTTTAGACGGCTCGAATTTTCCAGTGGTTTTCCTTCTTTTAATAGTTTAATTTCACGTGCGAAGCTTGATTGTTGACTCATTTTTAACAGATGTTCCTCTGCCTTTTTTATATATTTTTCTTCAATAGGTGGGAAGTGTAGCTTTGGCCTTTCTTTACGACGTGGAACGTTGATTGACACCTTTTTCTGGGCGGTGCTTTTCTTGTTAGGTTTCCACGAGTCTTCATGTCTCCGACGCGCTGCGTTGACGGCTTGTTTGTTCCTACGTAGTAGGTCGACGAATGTAAATACTCGCGCCGTGGTCCGAAGTAATTTTAACCACGTAGAGAACCTTTCTGGTTCGGGACTGTTGCGTTCCCTGAAGCGTAGGAGCACGCCGAACAGTGACTGAAGTATGTCACGTCCGGGTAGCAACACGTCGTTCAGGTTTCTTCCCTCAAACTTGGCGACAGCGTCGAATATTATTCTTGGCTTCTTCTTCACAGGATGTACGACCTCAAAGTGAGGTAAATAAAATGTTCTTCCGACCGTGAGAGATTTGGGCGCCTTCTCTGCGTACCCATTTTCTATGAGACTGCGTATTTGTTCTTTATACGAGCAGCTCAACTCTTCGTCACGACTTAGCTTTCTCTCAATGTAGGCTAAGCGTCGGTATGCTTGCGCATAATTGTTAGGCAAGGTCTCGCCTTCTTTTTGCCACAGCAATCCGGTTTCAAAGCGTCCGCATGGCAATCTTCTCGTAGTCTTTTCCAGGATCTCTAGGGCTCTTCCTTCATTGTCGTTGCTCGGTAATCGGGCTTGAATCCCCAGTGATTCCAACTGGAAGTGGTGACGTACGACTTCTTCTGTGTCTTCCTTGCTGTCGCAAAGAAAGTTGACCACTGCGTTGGCTCCGGTGTCGCATCCGTGTAGCACCCAACCGAGATTGGTAAGGGATGCTACGGGATCTGCGGCTCTTCCTTTCTTTAGTCTTCTTGTGACTATAAGGCCCCAATTGTCTTGGCCAATTAACAGCTTAGGTCTCTCTCTTGAGTACGCGAGCTGCTTCTGTACACCTTTCAGGTGCGCGCAGTTTTCTAATGCGCGTATATCTACTTCTTGTTCGGATAACTTCAAGTTATCAATCGTTCTCGCATTGAGAGATCTCTTATCTCTCCGATGGCTCCCTTGTATCTTCAATGATATTTTTTGGGAATTGTTTTTCTTTAAGGTTTTCCCACCAACAGTTTCAATGGTGAGCGTCTCCGTCTTCCCTTCAGCGCCGATTTGTTTAGCAACCGAAGAGTCGAGCAGAGTGATTGTTGACCCCTCATCCAATAGGGCCAGCACGCGGGCCTGTCCGCTAGGTCCGAACAGGTCTACCGGTACCATCTTCAAGTATGCCTTCTCCACGGTCTTCGTACAATGAACTGAAGTTACTCTTGCGTCACCGTTGCCTTCTGGACCCCGATGTAGTTCCGCGCTTGTAGAAGGCTTGACTATATCCCTCTCTGGCGGCTTCTCAGAGTGCAGAAGTGTGTGATGCCATCTCCCACATCTCTTGCACATGGGAGCTTTGCAGTTCAATCTTGAGTGTTTGTAGCGAAGACACTTGAAGCATATCTTAACTTTCTTCACCATATTCCATCTCTCTTCGACGATGGCTTCTTTAAACTTCTTGCAGTCGTAGATGAAGTGACGTTCTTCACATACTGGGCAAGTTATTCTCTCCTGATCCGCATTCTGTACAGCGTTCACAGGCTTCCTTCTCTGCTCCCAATATCCTTGAGTTGGAGCAGGTGGTCTGTAGGGCTTCTTCGACTCCCGGTACGCTTCGGGTGGAGCGAAGTCCCCACACATCTCGGCTTCCTCGTCGAGGAATGCTTCGACAAGTATGAGCTCTTGTTCATCTTCTTCTTTCCTACTTCTGTGGTAGGCGAACCAACGGAACTTCATTGATGCAGGCATCTTCTCGACTATGATCTTCATGGTCTCAGGAGAACTCAGGTATTGCGGTTTCTTCATAGCTTTAATAGTAGCGACTGAATTCTTCACTTTACTAGCGAATATGCATATGTCGGTGGGGTTCTCGGTGACTCGAGGCAGGTTCTTCATTTTATCTAGCTCCGCCAAGGCTATAGCTCCAGGTCTTCCATACCGCCTCTCCAAACCCTTCATGACTTCTTCAGGGTGTTCAGCTGTGAATAGCAAGCTCTGGACTGCTTCTTTCGCCCTGCCTTGAATGCATCTTCGTAGACGGGCCAGGTTCTGTGTGTTGCTGAATGAAGCGGCTGTGTCTTCAAATGACCGCTTAAACGCCAACCATTCTTCTATGCTGCCGTTGAAGTACGGCAGCTCGCTGTGCCTTGATGTGCTTGCTTCTTGTGACTTCTCAGCTAGTTTATGGATAGCTCGAGCCAGCTCCACCATGTCGCTTGATTTTTCTTCTGTTCGAAGTTCTGGTTTGTTTTCCCGAATCTCAGGTTGATGTCGCCTCTCCCGTGATGATGAGTTCAATATCCATTGTTCAATCTCGTGAGTTCGCTCGTACAATGCTTCACCGGCACCCATATCTTCTTCCTCTTCTGATTCCGCTTGTATGAGGTCCAGTTCGGCTTGAGCTACTCTCGATCTGGCTTCCGCTATTTGAAGCTCTCTCAGCGCCACTTCTTTCCGTGCTTGTACCTCTGCTCTCCTCCTACGCGACGAGCGAACCGATAGTGTGTCCGGTTCGCGGGTCGACTTCTTAGGTTGTGGAGGCTTGGCTAGCCGCTGCTTGCCGCTATCCCCTGTGGGCGTAGCGAACTGGAGGTCTTCCCTGACTCGGTCGAGCCGCTTTCTCTCGGACTCTGCTATGCGGGCCATGACTTCTTCATGCCGCCGAATCTCGTCAGCCAGGCTTCTTCTTGAAGACTGCAGCGTTGGATTATCTTCTTCTTGGCGCGTCTCTTTTGTGATTCCTTCCTCGGCGGCGTAGCTTGTAGACGGCGGCGGTAGTTGCTCCGACGACGCCCCCACGGCCGCTGTTGCAGGTACTGTAGTATCTCTGTGATGTGAAGGTGACTTTGCTCCTCTTCCCGCCATTGGTGGTAGCGGCTTGGTCAGCGTGGACTGGGTAGAATCACTCGCAGTTGTTGTCGTAGCAGGTGTGTTCATGCTCCAGTCTGAGGTCGACGGTTCTTCCGTGGTTTTCGACCGCGATGTTGCTGTTCCCGATCGAGACGCTGCTGACCTCGTAATTGGCATACCCTGACCAAGGTTGTTACTACGTGACCTAGGCATACAACCTTTACAAACTTGGTGTGCTTTGATAGGCCTCGATTAGGGCTATCCAATAAAATAATCAGTTTGCATATAGCTATGAAAACAAGCGAAGTTTACGCAAAAAACCTATCCAGGCTACCTAGGTTGTTACTACGTGACCTAGGCATACAACCTTTACAAACTTGGTGTGCTTTGATAGGCCTCGATTAGGGCTATCCAATAAAATAATCAGTTTGCATATAGCTATGAAAACAAGCGAAGTTTACGCAAAAAACCTATCCAGGCTACCTAGGTTGTTACTACGTGACCTAGGTATATAATCTGTATAACTTAGGTACGTTGTGATAGACCTTGATTAGGACTATCTAAAACAACAATTAGGTTATATGTAGCTATAACCCGAAACGAAGTATACGCAAAAACCTATCTAGGTTATCTAGGTTGTTACTTCGTGACCTAGATTATTCTAGGTCCCAATTTAGTTTAATCATTGTAAAACTAACTTATCTTTACATGATGACAATGATTTGATATGGCCTAGGTAACCCAGGTAGTCTAGGTATGCATGGAAAACCTAGAAATCTAGAATTTGTTATAACTTCTAAATTCCTAGGGTTAGGTGAATGAAATTTAAATATGTTATACATATAGGTAAAAATAAAGTAATTACATAGGTTTTAACTTTGTAAAACCTAAAACCTAACTGTGAAAAATTGTCTAACTTTTTAATTTGCTAATATCTTCTAAGGTGTTAAAGTTTTATGAAAATATCAATTAAATGTAAGTATATCTGCTCGCCTCTATAGTCCGGTGAAGCAGTGAAAGCCTCCTAGGCTAACTGTAGCGTCATACAAAAAAAAAAAAAAAAAAAAAAAAAAAAAAAAAAAAAAAAAAAAAAAAAAACAGGTACAGCTATTGTCATCTATACAAATAAATAAAATTTGAGTGTCTGTTTGTAATATTGAAATAACCGTTGTTTACTACATAAACATGAATATATACACGGTACATACACCAAAATACCATTTATTATAATTGTTGTCTGTCTGTCTGTTTGTTCCGGCTAATCTGTGAAATGACTGGACCGATTTTGACGGGAGCTTATGTAATAAGGAGTAACTTAGGCTACGTTCATTTTAGAAAAAAAAAAAATTATTTAGAAAAAATACAAGAAAAACGAAATAAACTAATTAACACGCGGACGAAGCGCAGATACAGCTATTGTCATATATACAAATAAATATAATTGGAGTGTCTGTTTGTAATATTGAAATAACCGATCATTACTACATAAATAACTGTAAGGAATCGTGTAACGATAATCTTCTCTTTTTCTTTTATCTCTTGGTGCCAAATTTCAAAATTGTAGGCCAATGGAAAGTTATCCTAATCTTAGTATGTGAGTCAGTGAAAGATTTTGTAATGAAAATATGCTTTAAAAGGCCGTGTTTTTTCTGTATACCGTTTCTGACAGAAACGGCATACAATTTTTTAATGCAATGGTCTATCCTTAGTATTCACATTCAATACACAGTTTCTCAAAGTGAGTCTTTCACATATGTTAGGACTTTTTGTTGTTCGTTACATTGGTCGTCATTCAAAATTGTCGCGGATGAAGTCGCGGATAACAGCTAGTATTTAATATTACTAAGTGGGTGGGTTGTTTCCTATATATTCCGATTGTGTTCAATTCGTCGTTTAAACGTGGAGTTAAGTAACACGGAGAATTGAATTGCAGTGATCGTGTACACGTTGTACAGACGCCAGCACAAATGACTCCAGCTAACCCAATTTGTCAAATTTCTTTTATAGATTTTCAACTTTATCACATAAAAATAAGGTTCACTTTCAATTGGGGAAATTTGACAGATTGGGGTAGCTTGATGTGCTGGCGTCTGTACATACATAACCAGAAACAACACCAATCCAAAATATTAACATATAAAAAAATACGCAGATATTAGACACCGAACTTTTTTGGGATCGTCATTGGCATCATCTGAGACTTTCTGATTGGCTTGGAACTGAAAACGGGTAGTTGATATTTTGTTATGGCAGCCCTAGTCACTGTCTGCCATTTTTAATCTCTTGTCAACGACAACCTTCTGTCTTGTTCTCGAGTCGCGTAAAAAAATATAACAAATTTTATAGTAAAACTGAGAACACTGCTATCATTTTATGAAATATCCGTACTGAAGTCATAATTGGATACATCCAGTGGTTAGTGAATGAAGCTTCAGTGTGTTGTGCTTGTTAACGAGATGTTTTATTTTCATAGCGACATTGAGTCGCAGTTATTGTAAATATTTGCCAACTAAGGTATTTGCAGTGTGTGGAGGTGAAAAAGTAGGAACCTAAGGTAATGTTAATTATTTTTAAGAGCTGACCTTGATATCTGTAGAAAGGCCAGACGTTAATGTTAATTATAAAAGTTTGCAATGGTTTATTCTGATGCGGAATATTATCTGTAAGGGCTATAGTAACCAATCTGTTGGAATAAGCGCCTGCTGGTCATTAATCTCCCTATGCTTACTTTGCCATAATTGCAATTTGATACCGAGAATGTGTGTTATATTTCTAATTATAGGACACTGAAGTTTTCACTGGGTATATTTAAATTTTAGAAGTCTACAAATTAATATAATGAATATTATATCTCGATATAAATGGAAGTCTAATACTAATATCCTGGAACATTATTCACACATGGCCATCTGATCCCAAACTAAGCAGAGGTTGTACTAAAGAAGAGAAGAGGTTGTACTCTGGTTGGAAACCAGAGACTTAACTGATAAACTACATATACAACTTTTCTTATATAAATACATGCTTATATAGATAATTACACCCAGACACAGGACAAAAAGACAAGGTTTTGGGTGGGAAACGAACACACAAAATCATCAGCATAGTATTTTCACAGTAGTAACACATATTTAGGTCATTACCTTGTATTCAACACTTTCTTGGCAGACAAATTTGGGATATTGTGATAGTATGGTGCTATTGGCCACAATTATATGTCATACAATAAATAGTAGACTTAATATGAGGAGCTTAATTTGCCTATGAAACTGAACAATGTGTAGCAGATCAACTTACAATCATCATCATCACCATCATGATCATATCAGCCGTAAGACGTCTACTGCTGGACAAAGGCCTCCCCCAAAGATCTCCACAAGTGCCGATCTTGCACTATCCACATCAAGCGATTTCCATTTCCAACTTACAATATATACAAAAATTTACTTACCATACAAGATTACAATTTATTTATTTACAAGCTGTGCCCTGCTGTTAAAATATATAGCTTATGTGTTATTCGGATATATAACTTATATTACTATAAAGTTTCATCAAAATCCGTTTAGTAGTTTTTGCATGGAAAATTAACAAACATCTATGCTTACAAACTGTTACATTTATAATATTAGTAAAGGGTGATTTTTTAAGAGGTATAGGATTTGATTTTCTAAAAAAAAACAAAAAATTTGATAAATTTTCTGAAATCTTTATTGGAATCGATAGAACTATCAATATAATTTAATGTTTGAAGATGATTTCATGCAAATGCTGGCTGCGGCTCCGGTTTAGATGGCCCATTAGCAAGGCCCAATTTTGGCACACTCTCCAACATATCAGCCCGTATATCACGAATAAATGCTTCAATATTGGCTCCCAGTGCGTCAATCATTGCTGGTTTATCCCTGTAGACATGAGCCTTAACATGGCCCCACAAGAAATAGTCCAAAGGCGTTCGATCACACAATCTAGGCGGCCAATGGACGGGCCCAAAACGTGAGATAAACTGTTCACCGAAGGCGGCTCTAAATTGGGCCATTGTTTCGCGTGCCATGTGGCATGTGGCACCGTCTTGTTGAAACCACATGTCAGGCATGTCCAATTCTTCCATTTTGGGCAAAAAGAAATCACCAATCAACACATGGTAGTGCTCGCCATTCACAGTAACATTTCTGCCATTGTCTTCTTTGAAAAAGTACGGCCTGATGATGCCACCGGCCCATAATCCACACCAAACAGTACATTTTTCGAGATGCAGTGGTAGCTCTTGCAATGCTTCTGGCTGGTCTTCACTCCAGATGCGGCAATTATGCTTATTGACATATCCATTCAACCAGAAATGAGCTTCGTCGCTGAACACAATTTTTCGATAAAAAAGTGGATCTTCCTCCAACTTTGCCAATGGCCCATTCACCAAATGTTAGACGTTGTGGGAGGTCGTGAGGCTTCAATTCTTGCACCAGCTGTATCTTGTAAGTAGTAACACAGGGCCAATTGCTGCGAACGGCGGCGAATCGACATTTCACTGTCATCACTAACACTGGTGGATACAGCCGCAATATTTTCTTCGGTCCTCACTCTACGTATGCGTGTTCGTGGTTTAATGTCCAATAATGTAAACTGGGTTCGAAATTTAGTCACAAGCTTCTGAATAGCTGCCTCAGTAGGCCGACCAAACTGCCCATAAATTGGAAGAAGTGCGCGATGCACTCTCTTAACCAAGCATGCATTTTGATAGTAAAATTCAATAATTTGCAGGCGTTGTTCGTTCGTAAGTCGATTCATAGTTAAATTATTATTTTTTTTTTTTTTTTTTAATTGGCAATCTGCCGTTAATTTCAGCAATTTTGCCAGTGTCATGTAATGGCTACACATGGGATAATGCAGGATTATTTTTTATATTTATAATAGATACTAAATTGTGGTACGATTTTGATACCTGGAACAGAAACAAACATAAATCATTGTTAGTTATTTATATATATTTATATATATTTACATAAATTAAACACAGAAATACATATATATACATACATGTCCTATAATTTTATTTTGTTAGTTGATATAAATTTAATAAACGCACTAATCATTTGAGGATCAGGAAAAAATGATAGGAGGTGGGAACATTCACTGGTTGCTGAATTTTTAATTTTGAAATTATTTGTTTTAATGGTAAGGAGTTATATAACTGGCAACCTAAGAAAATGTGATCAAGAGTGCCGTCATCCAAGCCACACTCGCATAGGGAATTGTCATGCACCCTGATCTTGTGCAAGAACACTGGAGTGCAACAAAATCCAAGCCTGATTCTACATATTACAGAAGTGACGGTTTTGCAAACTTTTTTAAATTTATAAAACCAAGGCTTAATTGGAATGATGGGTTGAACAAGTTTGACAATGACACAAGACACGATTCACGTGTGATCTGTCAAAAACAGTGTTGCCAAAAAGATACCAGCAAAAAAATCACCCATTAGGATATAAACAATGCATTTTATTACTAATTAATTGTGCCCTGTGGTTTTACCCTCGTTAAACTTCATTAATCATAGTCTAAGTGTTATTCCGATATAGAAGCTATGTTACTACAAAGTTTCATCAAATCCCTTGGTAGTTTTTGTGTGGAAAAATAACAAACATACCCACTCACAAACTTTCGCCTTTAGAATATTAGTGTGATAGCCTATGTGTTATTTGCATATATAACCTATATAACTATAAAGTTTCATCAATATCCATTTGCTACTTTTTGCATGAAAGATTAACAAACATCCATACATCCATATTTACACATTTATAATATTAGCAGGATATAAACAATGCATTAATACTAATTGGATTTATATAATTTGTTTATATTCATACTGTATTTAAGTGCTATATGTATAATTATTGTGGGCTACTAGTTACTTACCATATGGGCAGTGGTTACCCTAGTGTCATGAGTTGTTCAAGCTGCCCAGTAGGCCTCTGACATGGCTGAATGACTGTTGCCTAATGTCTACAACTGGGACTGACACAGTAATGTGCCCTCTGAAGCTTGGAGACTTTCAGAATTTAAACCAATTTGGTCGTCACCAATCTATGGACTGCTCAAGAGCCTAGTTACTTATCCTTGCCTTGCCAAATTGGCTATTGATGAATGAATACTAATTAATTTTTAATATATTAGTTCAACTGCGGCAACCAGACAACTGACAAATATACTTATACATTTCTAAATACATGCATATTATAGACGAATAACACCCATACACAGAACAAATAATAATATTCATCACACAAAAATTTGTCCCAGATAGGAATCAAACCCATCACCTCTGGATTAGCAGTCAGGGTAACTAACAGCTAGACCAAACATAACGTTGAGTCATATACATCTATTTATTTATACAAGGTCTAACTCTAACATAAATATTAGGAGGAATCTTAAGTAATGTCCTAGGATATTATTATTATTATACAAAAAATTGTTTTTATCTCCCCATACAAGGAAAGTCAAAAACAATATGTTGTATAATAATAATATCCTGGGATCACAAACTAAGCAGAGCTTGTTCTATGGAAACCAGATAACTGATACAATATACTACTTTTCTTTTGTAAATATAGATAATTACTATATACTATATAGATAATTGCACCCAGAGTCAGGACAAACAGACAATATGTTCATGCACACAAATATCTGTCCTGGGTAGGAATCGAACCCACATCTTTCAGCGTGAAAAGCAAGCATTTGCCAACCACTCCAACAGTTATATATGTATAATGTACTTAAAAGACAGGGTACACCAAGTCGAAATCGAATTCTTTGACTATACAACGAAAGAAATAAAAAATATTAAATCAAAAAACAAAATTATTAACGCGTCAATCCCTCAGGGCAGTGTAATTGGATGCCTTCTCTTCCTGATCTACATCAACGATCTTCCCAAAAATATAGAAGGTCCCTGTGTCCTTTTCGCAGATGATATTTCACTCTTGACAGCGTGCCAGACAAATATGGACCTAAATACGAACCTAACTAATATACTGGATACCATAGTCGATTGGATGAATAAGCATAACCTGCAAATTAATTTCAGCAAAACAAAAATAATGTCCTTCCATCCACACCAAAAACCTCCATTAGAAATAAATTTAATATACAACAGCATAAAAATCGAAGTTGTCCCGGAATTCACCTTACTTGGTCTGTCAATAGACAGCAATATCAACTGGAAATCACACATTAACAAAATAACATCTAGACTATCTAAATTTACTTATGCATTTCGAGAAGTAAAAAAATCTACTAATCTGGAAGCTGCCCTCTCTACATATTATGCGTACGCTTACTCATGGTTAAGTTACGGCATAATACTGTGGGGAAACAGCACAGATGCACCAACACTATTTGTAATGCAAAAAAAACTAATTCGAATTTTAGTTAACATAGAGAGCACTGAAAGTTGCAAACCTCACTTCCAAAAACTTAAAATATTGACCCTTCCTAGCATCTATATACTAGAAATATGCAAATTTGTTAAAAAATACCAAAACTTGTACACAACGAGACAAGACAAGCAAACAAAATATGCACTTCGACATAATACCAGATTAAACTTACCAACTTCTAGGTTAAAAATCCACTCTACAAGTACATATGTGATGTCCATAAAAATTTATAACAAATTGCCCGAAATAATTAAAAATGAAAAGAAATTTTATCTATTCTCCGCTAACCTAAAGAATCTACTATTATCTAAATGCTATTACAGTATCAGTGAATATTTAAGTGACACGTTCTAAATAATAATAATGTATAGGTAAATAATGAATATATATGTATTAAGATAAGATAATTATTGTTTCTTAATATTTTTAAATATAATTGATAATAATAATATTTATGCTAAAAATAACTATACCTATATAATTAAATTAAACTGAAGCATGAAATCTATGCAAATGTTACTGCTTATCTATAAATACGAATATGATAAATTGTAAATAATAATTGCACGTAATTCAATGAAGTATATGATAAACACACACAATAAATGAAATATATAAATTATATACTTAATAAAATAACTGATCAATGCATTATAATTATTCCTACTATATTATATTATTATATTAAGGTTACTAAATTTAATACAAAATATTAAATGGCTGAAATAAATCCTCCTCTCTCCTAATTTGCTGTGCCCGACAGGGTCCACGATGAACTTTTCACCTGTACCTACCACCTAGATATATATTGTGGAATGCAATAAAGAATTGAGTATTAATGCATCATATATATTTCATAATGCATAACAATTTGAGTAATCAATACATTCTATCCATCATTATTAAATAAATTATTTATTAAGCTAGTCTAGCTAGCTAGTAGAAATTATTATATAAGCTAGTCAACTTTGATATCTGGTTCCTATAATCACTCATTATGTAGGTAACACAATTAATATTCACTACTTTGAAGGCCATTTTTGCAATTAAAAGCAGACTTGTTAATACAATGAAATCATATTACAAAATGATGTCATAGTAAATGGTTTACTTTTTCCTTAATTCTGATTCAAACACATAACAAGGTATATTTACTGCTTATTGGAGACTTACTACTATTCTCCACCCTGACTGCTTCACCAGATGGGTTAATGTGAAGCTAATAGAAGTAGGATAAAATTTACTTACTTATTTATTTATATATTTTAACTACATTGTAGGTCCAGCAGCAGAGTGTTCAACCACAGACAATGGTGGTTCCAATCCCAGGTCAGGCCAGCCACAATAAGTGATATGGAGATTTTTCTTTTATGAAGTTCTGACTATCAACCTTGGCTCTGGATGTTGGTGGTGTTCCACCCCTGAGCCTTGGCGAGCATGTAAACACATTGGTACTCTTGTCAGTTGTGTCAGCTCTCTGTCCCATCAGATAATGAGAGGGAGGGAATAGTGTAGATGACCTTCATGGCTGAATTTTGACCAGGAGGATAATATTGTTACAATACAATAATACCTTTTTATATTTTTAAAAACTTTAGGTAAATCATTATATCTCTTTCTAATATAGCTTGTATAATAAGGACAGGGAATACTAAGAACTGCTAAACTTATAAAACTGCTTGTATGGACCACATGATAAGTCAACAGGTTCTTACATATCAATTATTGATTAAATTTTTTTGTGTATTAAAATTATGTATCCCTTTTACATAGGTGTCAACACAGGATGTCGCTGATAGAGGGTGTGGGCGATGAAGTTGTACAATTTGTGGTGGTAGTCCTAGTAATAGTGGTAGCAGCCCTAGCCTGGTGGTCCACCAATGCCCGGCCGGACCGGTACCGCACTGTCCTTGTCATGAGCTCTAGACCTCGTCATCCTGTCACCGTTAGCATACGAACTAGCTCAAGTAAGTGTATCTTATTTATTGACCATTTCAAAGGCTATGGTTTCATACCAAAAGGATCAATGGATTATTACTAAATATATGGTTCTTTCGTCTGATGTTATCCAAAATTACAGCACTTTTTCTTGTTGAACTTTGATTCTCAAAGTAGACTACAATTGTCCCTATAGTAAAATATTCGTAACGTATACCTATGCAATGAACATATAACTCATACAACTCGACATTATTTACCAGTCCCATTGTAAAATAATCTACTAAATCAATCTCATTGTAAAAAGCATCTAGGATTATCTTAGCATTTCAAAATGAGTAATATCGAAACCGTACCCTGATCTCCACGAATCTCCATGTGAGAATGGATGGAAAACAATAGTATCTCACTTGTAATACGGAAGCTCGACTATCCACCAATGCAAAGTGTTGTTGTATGTACAGAAGGTGCACTTCGTCAAGATATTTGAATAAAAAGCGACTCTCACAAAGGCCGCATAAAGTTCAATGTAGACAGCACGGGAAATATACTTCAATTAACTATTCAATTTTAATTGTCTAAAGATGGCGTGCAGATATAATGCTCCTTACACACAAGAATTTATTGTACTCTGATAATTGCAGGTGCGTTCTATTTTGCAGTCCCTTAGTAATAATACTGATACTATACTCGTAGATTCGCACCGAAAATGCCGACCGAGTGCTAAAGGTTCAGTCTTCACTCCTCAAAATGAGGCTATAATTGGTCAGACGACCAGACGCCAGCACATCAAGCTACCCCAATCTGTCTAATTTCCCCAATTGAAAGTGAACCTTATGCTTTTGTGATAAAGTTGAAAATCTATAAAAGAAATTTGACAGATTGGGGTAACTGGATGTGCTGGCGTCTGGACAATTCACTATTATCAGTAAATAAACGCATTATTTTTCCTTTTATAAAATTAGAATAATTTTGCAGGATCGAGCCGCAACTTAATGTTATCGGGTACACAAACAAATGCCAACATGCAAGCTTCTACATCAGAGACAACTACAGGTATGTTAATATTCTTTATCCTTCATAATGTAAAACAGATATTTTTTGGTCCTGACATAAAAAAGATGTGTTAAATTTTTTATCCAACCTCTCCTGTACCTTTGTGTGTCTTTCTATGGCAGCGTAGCACCCAAATGGGTGAATCAATTTAAATGTTACTTTTTAGCATTTGGGGATAGATATGATCCATAAATATCGTTGTTATAATTTGAGTTCTTAAAGGTCATCTAAATCAAATCAATTCTTTGCCAGAACATGGTAATCATGTTTCATGTTATAAATGAGTTAATTTCCAAAATCTTCTTTCCAACTTATTTCGAATTCAAAATTAAGTATATATTAGTCAAGTTTCAAACATCTTTAAAATAAGTTGTATAAATTTAAGTGAGGGAAGGAAACGAACCCACGAACACGCGGTACCTGCCCCCATGTCCGTTAACCGCTCCGCCACCGCACCTAGGCTCCAATTTATACAATTCATTCATTGCATGCACCACTTAACGCTATCAAGACGCTTTATGCCATCTTATATAACAAATAAACATATTAGACTTAAATAATACATTATATAATAAGATTTCTGTATATTTCTGATTCAAATAGGGTTACTATATCTCAGGATTTCTCCTGAGATCTCTCAGGATTTTTTGACTCTTCTCAGGATTACAGCTGCATTTTGATAATCTCATAAAATCTCAGGATTTTAGCCCCTCCCTTCGAGGGTGGTGTGAACACTTAACCGAGACACGTAGTGTAAAAAAAGCGATAAAATGACGGCTTTTTTTTTCATTGTTGAGTACTTTTATGAGAAATTTCTCAAACTGTAGGAAATCTTAGGATGGAAATCAGACCTGTTCTCCGGACTTAAGATTTTTCATTTGGTAGGCCCTAATTAATAAATACAAAAAGATTAATGTTTGTTATTTCTTAAGGCAATCGGACAGTAATCATGAGAAAAGCTAAAAATAGGCAGAATAAATATAAGATTTAAAGAAATATGAATAATTTATATTTTTCAACCAACAAATTAAATCTAATATTTTTTATCTATACGTCAAACAAACACCAATCTCACCGTCTGACGTCTAATGTAAGTAAACAAACAACTATCAGCCGCAGTGCACCACGCATTTGACTGTAGACAGATCGACGTTTGTTTGATATCTATTCGTCTCATTATTATTAATATATCTAAGTTAGGCAGAATATAAGATATTTTATTATTGTATAATATTAATTATTTATATTTTAAAATCAACAAATAGAATCTCTATTCTTGACGTCAAACAAATACCAATCACAACGACTGACGTCATATGTATGCAAACAAACGTACAAACGTCATTCGTCGTTGCCATATCTACGGATTTGTTTTATGTTTATCGTTACATTAAGACACTTACACTTCACAAAACACTTAGATAATACCTTACACGATATGTTGTTGGCTATTTACATACGTATGACGTCATGTGTAGTATTTAAGTGGAAATATAAAAAAGTATTCGTTTATATAATTTTAAGTGCATTAATACTTTTATATAATTTAATGTATATTTTTCAGTACATATAACCATTACGGTTCATTCGTCGGTCGTGGGTTCGATTCCCACCCATGCAGCCATGCAAAAGAAAAGTAGTATATTAGTTATCTGGTTTCCATAGTACAAGCTCTGCTTAGTTTGGGATCAGATGGCCGTGTGTAAATAATGTCCCATTATTATATTTACGCCACGTTTAATACATTACATTTTATATTTGTTCATTTTATTTTGATTGTGCTACGAACGAAAGTGCAGCATTTTATGTATGAAGGGTGTTATGTATGTACGTAATTTTAATAGACTTGGCATTTGCCTATGTTTCCCGTATCATCGTTTGTTTATAGACTATTTCAGACAAAGTGAAAACGACATTGGCATTAAAACGCATTTGTTTAGTTCTGTTAGCACCCAATCCCAGTGCGGCCAAATATACCAATTGAATTGTATTTGAACGTGCAATACTCATCCCTCCCGCAACCCGAAATGGAAGCAGATATTAATAAAGTTCTGGAAATAAGTCTGACCCAGAAAATTGAAAATTCATCTATGTATATTAAAATACAATGTAGTTACTTAAACACCGAAGTGAGTGGAACGGTATTTTGGAAATTAAAAGTATAATAAGACTATAGAATTCTAATTTGACTTATTGGGGTGGGTATGCCGTATGTGAACCTTATCTATCGACACCGGTCCCTTTACTACTTATTGTTAATTTTTCACAAATTTGCTTTCGCTAAGCGTAGCCTAGCTTTGCAAAAGGCGTAATAAGGGCACTGGTTTAAATCACAGGTATTAAGTTCTTCTTGTAAACATATAAGTTTCAAGGTCACCAAAACAGCAATCTCGAATCGGAAATGTCGAAATTTGAAGGCCAAGAACCAAAGTAACCGACATAGCCTAAAGAATTGCCAAGCCAAAGTGGCAATAGGCGGGGCATATAGCTCGTAGAACCGACGGCGACGGCAGTTGGAGCGGAAAAGTTCTTGAGTGGCAACCACGAACTGAAAGTCGCAGCGTGATCAGGCCCTCTACAAGATGGACCGTTGACCTTGTTAGGGTATATCCGTATTTATGGAGATCTTTGGGGATCTTCTTATGTCCAGAAGTTGATGTCTTTCTGATATGATGAAATACTATTAGCGAAGACAACAGCTATACAATATTAACAAAGATAACAATATAATAAGCGACAAAAAGCCAATAACAGGCTTTTCGTCGCTTATGATATTGTTATCTTTGTTAATATTGTATAGCTGTTGGTCTTCCAGCAATAAATAAATAATGATGATGAAGCATATATTTCGTTAACATTTTTAATCATGTCACGTGGTAAACGCATTTTCTTTTTCTAAAATATCTTTGCTTAGAATAGAGATGTTAATGTAGCTTTGTCAGTTTGTTACCTTTCCTTTCACAACTTAACCATTGAATCGGCCGTGGTGGAACTAGGCAAGAAAATAGATTGAACTCTTGGGTACATTTGAAAACTTTTTATCACTCTGATGGTTGTGTACCCATCAGAGTGATGAATTTCGCATTGTAAAATGAAGTAAAGGAAACCCCGGTAAATAAATGACTACATTTTAATTACTGCTATTGTTCATTTGTCGCATTTGTTGCTTCCTAACGAAATTATTAATTAGGAAGTGGGGTCGAAATTTGTGCAAACATAACCTTTCTGCTGCACTCATGGCAACGAATGGCGCCAATGTTTTACTATTTTTATTAATAGACACAATAATAATGACAATAACTTAATACAAACTAGCTAAATATAATTGCTATTATAAAATAACGCTCTACGAAGCCGAAATCAGCCGACCGTCTCCCTCCAAAGGCCGATGTGCAATATTAGATGTATTAATATATTAGTGTAATTTATCAGAAATAATAATATATACAACTATATTACTACAAACATTTTCTGACTATTTACAAGCGCTTTTCGAAAGTCTACGTGAATAAAAACCTTTTTTATTTTAGTTTAAAATAAAATAATAAGTTTTGATAAGTAAAATATAAGTATTCTCAAGGTATGAAAAGGGAATTTCTTCGATTAATGTATGCGACCTCATGAGGCCGAGAGACTGTATTGATAGATCTACTTCTGTGCTAAGGCCGCTCAAATATACTTGGATTTGGCCCAATTTCTAACTCCGATATTTGATAGTTTCCTCTCTTATTCGAAGCTCAATAAATACAAGTAATGTAATAAAGTATTGTGGAACACTGAGCTATATAGGTATTATCTGCCCATGAAAATGAATAACTCTTTAAAAACGCATGCATACATTTAATATTTGTTCAAAATGTGTCATCTAATCGACATGTTTGTAAGGAAAGTATTATTTTGTTGAATGATGTTCTATTCTGAACCCTCTGCAAAAAAGAAGGGCAATATGAAAACATACATACTTAATATATAATCCTGGGACATTATTCATACACGACCATCTGAAGAACTATTCAAACCAGACTGACATATTACATACACTACTTTTGAAAATACAAGTAATTGCACCCAGACTCAGAACAAACAGTCACGTTGTTCATGCACACAAATATCTGTCCTGGGTGAGAATCGAACCCACGACCTGCGGCGTGAAAGGTCGTGGGTTCGATTTAGTTTACTAACTAGGCCAACCTGCCTGTACCTATGCAAATTAATAACTCTTTAAAATACCCATAGAAAAATTTACCGTCACTTTAGACGCATAGGTATATTAGTTACATTGGTCAAGTTTCAAAATAGAGGGTGAATCGCCATTAAACTTTAACGTTTGACGAGTATTTCAAATTTTGAATCAATTATAAATTAAATAAATAAAAAATATGGAGACGACACCGAAGCTAGAAACCGACACCGTGAATTTGAATCGGGTGGAAAATTTTCTTTTCGAATATTGGTTTAAGTTATGTTCTTTAAAGCGCTGACATCAGCTAAATTGGTGTTACTCCGCAAGTTTTTTGATAATACTATGAGGTTCATCTTGTTAAGAAACATTTACGTCAAATCCTACTAATATTATAAATGCGAAAGTTTGTGAGTTGTTGTGTTTGTTACTGTTTCACACAAAAACTAAGAAGCTGATGTTGATGAAACTTTGTAGTAATTTAGCTTATACATACATATATCCGAAAAACACATAGGCTATAATTTATAAAGTTTAACGTGGGTGAAACCCCGGGTAGCTAGTATGATCTAGTAGATCCTAAAACACGACCCAATCAAATGCTCGATAGACATTTAGGAATTTAAATTGTTATTGCAATAATAGTGCACATTATGATGAGTAAAAACTATGTTGTGGGTGTATATTTTCACGCCGTTTTAATTGTTTTCTGTTCACTCTATTTTGGCCGTACTTGGTAATTTATACGGGTGAAACTTTTGTGATTCGTAAAATTAAGAATTGTTGGCCTCTTTAGTTGTTTACCCTAGAAAGATAATCTTATTTTGACCTACGGTAAAGATAATATAATCATACGTCTTTGAGACGTATTCGCATTTATAAGTGCATATGGGACAAGTTTCCATAAATAACCTTTTAAAAAGTTATTGAATCATTAGTTTAGGGTTTTCTACGACAAATGAAAACATAATTACAATTAGAAAATGAATATAATTTAAAAACATAACGAAATTTTATAAACCTCTTACAAAATAACTAAAAAATATTAAGTCTTCCTTTGTTGAGTAATTATGTTAATCTTAAGTTTAAAATCACATTTTTTTTACTTAATATTATAGAATAAGGACTAATTAAGAGCTTCATATAAAAAATCAACAAGTTTTAAGTTCAAATCACATTTAGATACAGCCTTTACATATATCAGTTTTGTGTTCACCACAAATGCTTTTATTGCATTTATAACATGTAATTTTCGACATTCTTCTTATTTTTGACGGACAATATGCACAATATCTCTTCTTTTTGTTTACTGGTTCTTCATTATTATCTAAAGTATTAGTTTTTGGTAGCAACTCTTGGATATTTACACGGACAACTTGTTTCAAGTCATCCTCCACTTCACTGTCACTCTCTGAAGGAATCTCATCTTCACTGTTCTCCAATATTTTTTCAATTTGGTTATAATCAAGGGCTCTGCGTCCAGCCATTGCAATAGATTACCAAAATCACCTAAAATATAAATAAAACGAACTATTACTACAGGGAATGAGGTTCAAAAGTTACACAAAGGATAATCATACGTCTCTCGAACGTACGCCATCCCTGTATCTACGTAATTATTGTACTTACCAGGGCGACACAGCCGTCTCGCGTAAGGTCTACCCGGCCACTGGGATAACCTAGAAGGACAGCGCTACGATGCGAAATAAAAAAGAAATAGCAATATTTGTGTCGGCCGTGCGTCTCAAAGACGTAGATTATCTTTCTAGGGTTAATTAAATGGTTACATAGATTTACTTAAGTACACCACTATATATTTAAATAGAAATGAAAGTGGCACTTTCACTGTCCATCGATTTCTTTACGTTTCCATACGGTATTCTATCCCGTAGGTAGGTAGGTACACCATAGCTTATTTATTCTTACCATAGGATATTTATGACTGTCTCCTTGGTATAGCGTGTACATCCTGGGTCGAACCAATACAGTGTTAGTAGTGGATTCTTTCTACCTAAAAAAATCTTAGTAGCAGCCCGTAGAGAACATCCAATGCCGTCGAACCTGCACCTGTCTTCTCTCCTGTCGTCTCGACAGGACAAGTGTGTGATGCCCTCACACTCATGATCCCATAGAACAGGTTAGTCGATGACGACAATTACGTCATCGACTAACCTGTTCCATGGGATCATGAGTGTGAGGGCATCACACACTTGCTCCCGATGGGCATGCAGCGCTATGATTGGTTATATTGTCGTGATAGCGTGATAAGTTTTACCAATCACATAGCTTCATTTCCGTCGAGAACTCGAATTTGTGCACACCTTTGGTTTTCTGTAGATTCCTTTTAAAACTACAACGCTATGATCTTAGGTCGTCATTCCCATCAAGAGCTTGAATTCTGTTCTACTGAGCTAGTTTTCTGTAAACTCTTCGTAGTAATTCTTAACTTGTTTTCCTACTAAACTTGAATTCGTACTTAGCTTGAATTCGTTTAAACGTTTCGATTTCTGTAAACTCTTACTACTTAGGAAACTTGTTACTTCTACACGTCTAAAACTGCTGGAGCAATTTTAATAAAATTTGGTATGGAGTTAGCTGATACCTTGGATTAACACATAGGCTATAATTTATAAAATTTAACTTAGGTAAAACCGCGGGACACAGCTAGTTCTTAATAATACGTAAGGTACGTATTATTAAGAATTTCGTTCTTACCTTGAATTCGTTCTTACGTTTCGTTTTGTGGAAACTGTTGCAAAGACCGATAACGGTGGAGATCTTTGTCCAACAGTGGATATCTTTCAGCTCCATATGATGACAAAGATCTACTAAGCCTATTGACGACATCATTATTATTCCTACTCATACATATAAGTATCGTAGTAAGTTATTGTAATGGCGGCGGGGATAAGTTGAAGGTCACATTTATTTCCAGTGTTATCTAGATAGGCTATTACGTATGGTATGTATATCCTGCCATTTATATTCAATTCGAAATGAAACATCGTTCAAAACACAATTCTCAATCTTTTTTACACGTGTGATATCAGGATAGTATAGGTGTAAAAGTCTATTTTTGATAATTATAGTGGAATAAACATGGATCGGAGTAGGCTAGGCAGAGTGGTTTTTGGTACTTGCAAAATGTTTTAGTGGTATGGACATGCCTGGGATCCCATGATTGACTGGAATTTACATTATATACGTATTGTTAACGTTGGTAATGATTTTTAGATACATGATGAACTGAGATTTGACCGCCTAAAAGTTATATTATGCCTAAACTTACGTAAAAAAGGTGGATAAGTTAGGCACATTTTTTACATAGATAATGTCAGGTGAAATCGGAATCAGTTAAATTGATGCAATCTTTATTTAGTCACAAAGTATGTACTGTAATTCAGGATTCCTGGAATACCGGTAGCATGTCCATATTAATATATACATTTGAAGTCTTTAGCCCTAAATAGCTCTACCTACTCCGATCACTAGTAATAAATAATCCTTCTGGCGAGCGAACTTTAAATGGCGCTCATAGCTACTTGGCAGAACTACGACGCCGCGACGTTAAACAACTTTATAGATAGAAAACCGCAAAAGTAGTTTAATTTATTTTTATGCTGAATGGGTTTGCGCTTGACCACGATCTCACCTGATAGTAAGTGAAGATGTGGTCGAAGATGGACCGCGCGTACCCATAAGATGCCGGTTCACTCTAGCCTTGAATAAACCCATGTTGTATGAGTCTGGAAACACGTCGTTCGGGGGGTGTTCCACTACTTAGCCCTGCGTATGAGGAAGCAAAGCGCTTCGTACGGCAGAATGAAATGTCAACAACAAAGCGATGTAAACCCTCCCGACGCCTAGTAGTCCGATGAAAAATGGGGGAAGGAGGGATAAGTTCATGGAGGTCTAGAGCTTAAGCTGCCGGTCCTGTTGCAGTCATTAGACGACAGTTGATAACCCTACTAAATCTGAGGCCTACTGGGCAGCTTGAACACATTAATTGTCATTAGGGTAACCAGTGCCCATTAGAATTAATAAATGAACGTTATGATGTTAGGTAATAAAAGTATCAATGTCATTATAATCATTAGGCATGAACAGACGACAATGACAGCATAAAGGTTATGATATCACTAATACCTTCGGAATGAGTTATCGATCACTATCTGTCTAGCCAGTAGTTTTCGGAATAGACTAATGACATTTTGTTAAGATCTAAGTGGTATTGTGATAGGTACGTAGAAGCCGTAGTAGGTAGAGCATAGTGCTTTTTCGCTGAGCATGAGCAGTTAAGACAAGACTCCCTAGACAGAACGAGGTCTGCCGGTTCAGCCAGTAACATTTTATTTAAAAATGCATTGTAAGTGATTTTGCATAGTAAATGTAAGACAAGGTGTAATTTTACAGCTCCGAATCAAATATGCCACTAACTACGGCTCACGATCTTCTTTTGTGCAAACCACTAAGACTAGGGGAGGTAATATAGATGAAAACGTCTCCTGTTTTAGCACCGTGAAGTAATAATATTATAATCAATATAAAAAAGTTCTTGCTTCTGGGCAGCTTGTTTATTTTACACATTAAAGCGAATCATGAATAAATTTATAAAATCCTCTAAAATTAAAAGAAAAAAATCGATCGCAAATCTTCCAATTATGTCTCGTACAAGGAAAGAGAATTATGACATAAATCTTACTAAAGTTACACTTAAAATGTATGTGTGCATATTTCATAATATTGTTTCGAGATAAATTATAACACCAATTAATTAAATTCCAACCAGCTTTAAAATAACACAAGTTAGTTACGTCAGTAGTGTTAGCAGCGCGTGGCGTCGTAATTCTCATACGTGTTGCCAGACTGTTGGCAAGAACAAGTCATAAAATTGCCCCCTTTAAGTATCGTCGTCCCTACCATTATCACATGAAATCACAACTGGAAAGGTGCTCCATTAATTTCACCATTCTGATGTACTCTCACAGGCTTTTGATCTCCTAAGGGTGATCTTCTATCACCCGACAATCTTTCCCATATAATCCTGGTTGCAATAATAACAGCAATTACTGAATTTTGCCATTGGTTGCTGTTGTAAAGGTGTGTTACATGTATGTGTCTTGGAGAACAAGTAAAGCCACTGGTACTGGTGTGGTTGTATCTGACTGCCGTGATAGTGAGGATTCCGTCATCATCATCATCATTACAGCTGAAAGAATTCCACTGCTGGACAAGGCTCTCCCAAGAATCATCTTGGGGGGAAATTACATAATCGCCACGCTTGGCAGATGGGTTGGCGATCGCAGTAAGATTGTCATAGAACTCAGAAGGAAGTTGCTGCCCGTCCTCTGGTATGGTTCCCTCGGTTCGACTTCTACGCCCCCCACGGGATGAGAAGGGGTGATGATATTCTCCGCCGTACCCACATAGCTCCATACGGCAGCACAGTGAGGATTAGACAGTTAACAATTGTTTCCCACACTCATGCTCTCTTTTTTTTCCGCATAGATGCCTCATCTCTGTTGAGTTAGGCCGCTATGATAAAAATTCGGCCGCAAGCATATAAAAATACTATTCGTGAGCAGCCATTTAATGACATATGTCTATATCGGTGACGGTCGTAGTTATTAGATAACAATCGGTTTTAATGGGGTGGCTTTAATAGCCGATACTAGGGCGATCAATGACTTCACCAAAGATTATTACTTTATCAAGAATCATAAGTGGTCGGTCACAGAGGAGAAATTTGTACGGAGTACAAACGCAAAAGAATTTGTGCTTTAGGCTAGTTAAGTCATTTGAATTGAGTGTAAAGGATTCATGTCTCTCAATAGCTTTCAAGTTTAAGCCAATCCCCATGCTCGGTGTCTTAGACTTACGTGGCTTTCAATTATTTCATTGGTCGAAAAAGAGCTCTAGAGAGACATTGTTCTTCGCCGCCATGCTAGCTTCGCTAGATAGGCACTGAAATGGATACTTCCTGTCGAAGTTGCGCTACGTTGCCACATACAGACACACTTAGGACCTGAACATTCAGTACCCCTTTTCGTCGCGTGGTCTCAATGGTCAGCTCTCATGGGCATTGGCGTAGTTAAAGAGATTTTCTAGGAGCGGTAGTCATGAGAACAGCTATACTAAGGGTTTAATTCAACTGCGATCATGCTATTGTTTAATTATTATGCCGCTTATCGTATTATGAGATCAACGGACTTATTAATACAATAGATAAATGGTGAGATCAATGAACGTTATAGTGGAACTGATAAAAAAAAATCTTGAAGTAGAATAGTCAATTAAATTATAGATGCCGTTTGATTCCAAAATATTTAGAACAAGTTTTAGTAAATGGAAAAATCGGTTTTATCGTACTTCTTTGGATAAGTGAAAACTTGTTTTGAATATTTTGTAATATTAATCTTACAAGATGGCTGAAGCGCATTTTTAAAAAGGGTGTACAACTATTTTATGGCTTTGCGCGCTGAAGGATGGCCTTTATATTATGGTCTTGGGTGTGAGCATGTTCGCCAGCTGTTCGTATATTTGTTTACAGACTTGATACTTAAAAAAACCTAATTGATTCTACCTTTCCGATATCTGTTCTAGTAAAATTAAGTCACGTCGATGTATGTACTTTTGACCCTGACCGTATCCTTATTATGTATGTAGTAAGAGCGGTTTTTGTAATGCAAATATTATATCCACTGACGTGGCGTCGACGTCAATACCTAAGTGATACGCCAATGTCTAATCGATTATAGTAATATATATCTAATCGATTCGATGGTGTTGTACAGATGTTGGCACTCCGGAGGCAGTCGAGGACAACGCCCAAGTGATCCCATTGCAAGAGATGGACAGCATCATTGACGCAGATATGGCCATGCTAGACAATAATAGGCTGCATTTCTACAGGAGAATTGATTGTGAGTATATGCCCGTGTAGGGATGGCATAGAAAACTATACTTCCTCACCGTACGAAGTTTAGTGACTTAGGCAAGAGCCTATCTTATAAGCTATGAAGCTACTATTTGTTGACATTGTTTAGATGTTTAATATATTATAATAGTTTTGATGACATGTAAGAAATCTTACCAATAAATGACTGTTTGACTACAGACAGACACTCAATGACGTAGGCTTCGATCTATAGAATATTCTTTATTGTTCACACTCAAGCTTGTACAAGAATAGATCAGATATAAAGAGAACAATGTCTTATCACCATAAGCGATCTCTGCCAGACAACCTTTCGGTGTATAGGTGAGTAAAGTAAACAATAGTAGGTGTGCAACAAATAAATTCTATTAAGGAACTGTGTTAAATAAATATTTTAATATTTTGTGACAACTAACACACTGCAATCTGATCCCAAATTAGGCAAAGCGTGTACTACAGAACAGACAACTGATAAACATACACATAATATTATATAATAATAATAATAATAATAAGTCTTTATTTTCAGACCAAATTAGTGTCCAATTAGTTAGTAACAATTTTCTTATAAACTAGTGTTGGTAATTAGTATTTTTTAAATATGTAACAAATTTACCTTTCATTGCTGCGTCATTCCATGCGAAATGGCGCAGCAATGATTGACGTAAATACAGTCTAGCCGACTAGCGATCATGCGAAGGATGCTGTTGGTGCTGCCACGTTTATAGATAATGCAGCAAATATTACAGAATATTACTATAATAAACAAATATTACATTTAGGTGTTAGGGTTAAAAGCTAACAAAACATTGCAAACTTAGAGCCGATTTCACCGTTAAATTAAACTCGATCAATGGGCGCTAAACTCGGTTCCGCTTCCTGTAACTGAGTTTAACTTCCATTGATGGCGTATTTTTTTATTTTTTTCAAAACTTTATGCACAAAATTGTACAGAGGTGGACTTAATGCCGTAGGCATTTTCTCCCAGTCGACCTTGAGGAGGTGGAGGTGGGTAGGTGCACTAAGTAGAGATAGGATTCGATATATAATTAACTTAAATATACAGTTAAATGTATATACATAAATGCATAATCTATACATAATAAATATCTAATATATACAATATTATAAATACTATGATATACTATACATACATAAATATATAATTAAATAGGTAGGGAAAGCACAATTCTGCTTACAATTTGTTTAGAGTGTGCTCTCTTAGCTTCCTTTTGAACGAGAATCGTATTCGTACGATGTAAAAGATGTCTAACGATTTTTAACCACCTTCGAGAAGGAGATTATAATGTTAAGTAGATTTTAATGGCACTGACATTGTTTTGTCTATTAACAGGCGCCCTTAATAAAGTGTTTCTAAGAATAAATGACTTTATTGTAATTTAGATTTATAGATGATAGATTTCGAGAATTATTTTTTATTAGATAAGCGCTTTAAGTTAAGTGTTACGTTACGCAGTGAGATAATTCTATTGTTTTATTTGTATTTATTTTCGGTTTAGGTTCTAGTTTTGATGCTGTAATAGTGAGAAATTATGTAGAAGATAGTGTTATATTACTATAGAATACCATTCAGAGAGAAAATGAACATAATTACTTGCAAGAAGAATATTATCTTTATGACAAATCTAATACAACAACGTTTATGTTATTAATAAAGTGCATTACTAACATATTTGAGTTCTTATATTTCAAGATTATTTTGTTTTTTGCATTTTTAGAGATGACTTTGTGATTTAAATAATCTATACATATAATAAAATCGTAGGAAAGTCAAAACTGTACATTGAATATAAAAAGGATACTTGGGGCGTGATCTACAGTCGACGTCGAAGCCAAAAATATAGTTTTTAGAATTTTTGTCTGTTTGTCTGTATGTATGTCCGGGCTAAAATCAAAAATTACTGCATGGATTTACTTCAAATTTTGCATGAATATTACTAAGAGGTCGAGTCAACATATAGGCTACATATTATCACGCTATGGCCTGCGGGGGAAGAGCTGTGATAATTTATAAAATTCAACGCTGGCAAAACCGTGGGGCACAGCTAGTTAACAATAAAGTGCATTACTAACATATTTGAGTTCTTATATTTCAAGATTATTTTGTTTTTTGCATTTTTAGAGATGACTTTGTGATTTAAATAATCTATACATATAATAAAATCGTAGGAAAGTCAAAACTGTACATTGAATATAAAAAGGATACTTGGGGCGTGATCTACAGTCGACGTCGAAGCCAAAAATATAGTTTTTAGAATTTTTGTCTGTTTGTCTGTATGTATGTCCGGGCTAAACTCAAAAAGTACTGCATGGATTTACTTCAAATTTTGCATGAGTATTACTTAGAGGTCGAGTCAACATATAGGCTACATATTATCAAGTAGGTAGTAGGTGATAGCCTACGGGGGAGGAGCTGTGATAATTTATAAAGTTTAACGCGGGTAAAACCGCGGGGCACAGCTAGTATATAATAATAGGAAAATAGTAAAAAAATACAAATATGTCTGTTAATAAGATGAATCAAATAGTATTGGATAAAAATTTGATGAATACTCCAAATTTGGCTGTAGCGCTTTCACGCGTTAAAGCCACTCACCGATATAAAAACTAAATCTAATACTACACAATAAATTTACAAAATAAATACTCTACAAAATAAAATATTTTTATAAAGTATTTTTGATATTTTATTCTCTGTTGTAAATGTTAAGTAATCGTGTATACTCAAAAAACAAAAGAGAATTTTGTGTATTTGCGCGAGAGTTAAATCGACAATTTAACAACAAAAAAAAAATGATCAGAAAGATGAATAGGCAACGAGTGAGCGATACTGTGTGGCATTTGAGCCGTTCTGCTGAAGAATGCGTTCTGACGCCTTATAGTTTGTCATGACTAATGATGTATGACTGCCTCATTGGTCCTAGCGGTAGCGTATTTTACCGCGGTCTCTGGGTTCAAATCATAGATAACAAAGTGATTTTGATATTTTTCTGTTATGAAAATGTCTCAGTATCAGCCCGAAGTCTGCTAGTTGGCGGTATTTACAACCCTGTGCCTCGGTTAAGCCGTCAGTCATATACTTTTTTTTTTTGCCGGGGGGAAAATCCTACATGGATGTCCTCCGCCTTGGGGGAGGCGGAGGGGTCTGTCAGACTCCTACTGACTAAAAAACTAAAAACCACCCCGGTGTTCCATCTCACACCTGCGCCGGGGGTCGCGGGAACGTACGATACTTCCGCAACCCCCGACTGGTGCTGGCCCATAACTGCGGGCCTCCTCCAATTAGCGGGGGGAGTGAGGTGTTGTCCCCCCGCAACGTCTAAGAAGGGCGCGCGTGGAACACGTGTCAGTCCAATACATGACGGATCCTGTCGCTAGTCGTCCCGTTGGATCATGAGAGTGATGAAATAGGAACAGCCCCTATTTTTGCGCACTTTCTTGTGTACTATTACAATTTACATGTTCCGCGCAAATCGGTAGTCTTCTTTGGGACTGGCCGGCGACTGGCCGAAATTGGATCGGGACATTTTTATTACATAAACATAGATTGAGCTTAAAATAATAATATCTATTGTCAGTTTACATAATAGTTTTCTGTGTTATTATGTTATCTGACATTTATATGATTATTTTTCAACTGACAGACTTTATAAACTTATTCATTTAGCGGCCGGACTTAACCCTTGAGTCGGTAGAATCGTATCATCATCATATCAACCGATAGACGCCATAGACGCCGATATCCACCGCTGGCCAATGGCCTCCCCCAAAGAACACTAAAAATACAATCGTATATTCATAATTAATTGGTTTTAACTCTTATCACAACACATAGTTTAAAATGACGTGGGAACTGCCATTGTTCGATTAAAATATAACATAATATATTTTTAGATACATTTCAGGTTGTAATACCCTTCTTTATCTGGTGTGTGAATATCTAGCAGTTTATAACAAGCTTCAACAAACATTGAGAGAAAAAAATAAAACTCTTTGGTACAAAAATTTCATTAATATTAATATCAGTCCAATTCTTTAAACAATTCATATTTCATACATGTACCTATAAATTAAAATGTAAACAATGAATACCTCAATTCGTTGTTTTCGTTTCAATTTATCGAGAACTTCTGTGCAAATTGAACGTACACCAGTTAATATTTCATTATTAAAATGTATGTGTATGATTTATTCAACCTGTTAATTGTTTAAATTTGGACGCACGATTCAATGATGTACGTTTTAACCCATGACAGAAAACGGATGTCATTATAGTTTTAAGCCTGTATGTTGTGTATCGTAACTCCAAAACGAGTGGACCGATTTTAATGCGTTGTTTAAAAAGCTTGATATTATAGCTACATATTCATGTAATTATTTGCAAGTATATGTATCCGATGATAATGTGAAAAATACAAGGCGTAATAAAGTAATTAAAGGTGACTTAAGAAGCGATATCTACCCATCTCGTCTCGACTTCCATTCCTGGATATGCCATAATCGCCACGCTTGGCATACGGGTGGCGATCGAAGTATAATGGTCATTGTACACACTTCTATCGGCAGTCGCCAAAAACTGCATATTTGTCCGAATAGGCATGTTTCCACCTATCTCGTAATAAATCTTACTTCTGAAAGTTTTTAAGGACTTATGGTTTTATTAGACCATATTATTATATACAATGTAGTTCTATTACGAAGTTGTCTAGACCATTTGAAACCAGCCCATAACTTGGTTCTATTTCTCTTTCTACCAGCTCCGAGTATTACTCAAAGTGGTGGCGAGTCAACAAGCGACGAGAGCGAGACACAAGATGAGGCGAGCAACGCACAAATCAGAGAGATGGACAGCATCGTCAGTGCCATGGAAGCAGAGCTCACCCAAGGCAGCGACTTATTCACCAGACCCAATGGTATGAATATATGAGCTAACTTCTTACAGGGTGGGATACAACACTTAACGCAGATGAGAGAGATGGACAGCAACGTCAGCTCCATGGCAGCATAGCTTAACACATGCAATGGCTTCTTCATCAGGACTTATGGTATCAACAAAGAACTATCTCTTACAGAGTGCGAGACGAAACTTATGCTAATCAGAAATGGACAGCAATGTCAGCTCCATGGCAGCAGAGCTTACCACATGCAGTGACTTCTCCATCACGCCTAATGGTATCAACATAGAGCTAACCTCTTACAGGGTGCGAGAAAACACTTAACGCAGATGAGAGAAATTGACAGCCACGTCAGCTCCATGGCAGCAGAGCTTAACACATGCAGTGGCTTCTTCATGGCGCCTAAAGGTATCAACATAGTGCTAACCTCTTACAGAGTGCGAGTCAACACTTAATGCAGATTAGAGAGATGGACAGGATCGTCAGCACAATGGCAGCACAGCTTACCATATGCCCGTCGGTCCCAATGATATCAACAAAGAGCTAATCTCTTCCAGCGTGCTTAACTTATGCTTATCAGAGAGATAGTCGAGTAGATCGTCAGCTCCGTGGAAGCAGAGCTTACCCGCAGCATAGTGTTAACCAGACCTAATGGTATGAGCATAGAGCTAGCCTCTTACAGCATGCTACACAACACTACGTATATGAGACAGACGGCATAATCACCTCCGTGGAAGCAGAGCTTACCCAAGGCAGCGTCTTGTTCTCCCGACATAGGTATGAGCATAGAGCTAGCCTCTTACAGCATAGTACACAATATTATGCAGATGAGATAGAAGGACAGCATAGTCAGTCCATGGAAGCAGAGCTTACCCAAGGCATCATCTTGTTTACCAGACCTAAGTATGAGCATAGAGCTATCCTCTTACAGCATACTACACAATATTACGCAGGTGAGATAGAAGGTATCCGTCTGCCAAGATAATATCCGTCTGCCAAGCGTGGCGATTATGGCAAATCCCCTCAAATGATGGAAACAACCAAACCGCGGCCCCCAGTCCCCGGCAGCCCTGCTATTCCCAGCCGTGGTAACAGCCGTGGTTACGGCAGGGCAGGGGATGCTAAGAATCCCCGGCAGATTCCGCGTTACCAACACCGACGACCTCTGGCCCTGGCAACATATAACACACGTACACTGCGGTCCGACGAGAAGATAACCGAACTGGAGGAAGAATTGAGCAGGTTACATTGAGATATTGTAGGATTATCTGAAGTCCGAAGAGAGGGGGAGGACTCGATAATACTGAAATCCGGAAACCTGCTCTATTACCGGGAGGGTGACCAAATATCCCAAGGTGGTGTCGGGTTCATAGTTCACAAGTCCCTCGTGAACAACCTAGTGAAAATCGAGAGTGTGTCGACGAGGGTTGCGTACCTTATACTCAGAATCACCAAGCGGTATTCGTTGAAGGTTATACAGGTATACGCACTCACTTCGACACACTCCGACGATGAAGTCGAGGTTATGTATGAGGACATATCCAGAGCCATACATACCTCTAACTTCTATTTCACTGTGGTCATGGGAGACTTTAACGCGAAGTTGGGCAAACGATTCGGTAATGAGCTAAGAGTGGGGCAATTTGGAACTGGAGACCGGAACCCCCGGGGCCAAATGTTGGCCGACTTCATGGAGAAGGAGGGACTCTTTATAATGAATTCCTTCTTCAGGAAGCCGGATCACCGCAAATGGACCTGGGTGAGCCCCGATGGTAAAACTAAAAATGAGATAGACTTTATCTTGTCGACGAGACGACAGATGTTCAATGATGTCTCCGTGATCAATGCGGTTAAAACCGGGAGCGATCACAGACTGGTCAGAGGCTCATTGAACCTTAATGTCAAACTCCAGAGGTCCCGACTGATAAAGTCTACGCTCCGACCTTTACCTATCCACGTCCAAAACCCCGAACCATTTCAGCTCGAACTGCAAAACCGTTTCGAATGCCTAGCAGACTGTGAGGAAGTGGACTCATACTATGACAGGCTCGTAGAAGCTGTCCATACGGCTGGGTCTAAGGTCTTCAAGGCCCGTCGTACAAACAGAACTAAAAAGATCTCTGACTTTACCCTGCAACTTATGGAAGATAGACGGAAAATGGTTCTGACATCCTCAGATGATGCTACCAGATATCGGCAGCTCAACAGACAGATCTCAAAGTCTTTGACTCGCGACACGCGGCAATTTAATACAATTAGTATTAAAGAGGCCATCCAGCGAAACAAAGGATCTAAAGTGTTCGCAAGAGCTCTGTCTGTTGGACAGAGCCAACTGACGAAGCTGAAGACTGAGGATGGTAGAATCGTCACGTCTAAGCCTGAGTTGCTGGGTGAGATCGAGAAGTTCTACGGACAGTTATATACGACAACACAGCCACCTGTCAAAAGTCATGCCTCAGATCCCAGAGCACAACTAACCCGACATTACACCGAAGACATCCCGGACGTCAGCCTGTACGAGATTAGAATGGCTCTCAAACAACTCAAGAACAAGGCGCCTGGTGATGATGGAGTTACAGCAGAGCTTCTGAAGGCGGGTGGTACACCAATCCTACGGGCCCTTCAGAAGTTATTTAACTCCGTCATACTAGATGGTCAAACGCCACAAGCATGGCACAGAAGTGTGGTGGTGCTCTTCTTCAAAAAGGGCGACAAAACCCTATTGAAGAATTATAGACCCATCACACTGCTGAGCCATGTTTACAAGTTGTTTTCGAGGGTCGTTACGAATCGTCTCGCGCGCAGGTTTGACGACTTCCAGCCTCCCGAACAAGCCGGTTTCCGAAAAGGCTTTAGCACCATAGACCACATACATACGCTGCGGCAAGTTATACAGAAGACCGAAGAGTATAACAAGCCACTGTGCTTAGCGTTTGTGGACTATGAGAAAGCCTTCGATTCTATCGAAACATGGGCCGAGCTGAGGTCTCTCATAAGGTGCCAAATTGACTACCGGTATATCGAGGTGATAAAGTGTTTGTATGAAAACGCCACTATGTCAGTGCGACTCCAGGACCAGATCTCGAAACCTATCCACTTGCAGCGAGGCGTGAGACAGGGAGATGTTATATCTCCGAAACTGTTCACCGCTGCATTGGAAGACGTCTTCAAGCTTCTGGACTTGAAAGGCTTTGGCATCAATGTCAATGGCGAGTACATCACTCACCTTCGATTTGCCGATGATATAGTAGTCATGGCTGAGACCATGGAAGACCTCGGTACAATGCTCGATGACCTCAGCAGAGTCTCTCAACAAGTGGGTCTGAAAATGAACATGGATAAGACGAAAATCATGTCAAACGTCCATGTTGCACCCACTCAATTGAAAGTTGGTGACTCGGCACTCGAAGTTGTAGAGAACTATATTTACCTAGGACAGACCATCCAACTAGGTAGGTCCAACTTCGAGAAGGAGGTCAATCGTAGAATCCAACTCGGCTGGGCAGCGTTCGAGAAGCTACGTAACATCTTCTCGTCCAAAATACCGCACTGTCTCAAGTCGAAAGTCTTCGACCAGTGTGTGTTGCCAGTGATGACATACGGAACAGAGACGTGGTCGCTCACTATGGGCCTTATTAGAAGGCTCAAGGTCACCCAAAGAGCAATGGAGAGGGCTATGCTCGGAGTTTCCCTGCGGGATCGAATCAGAAATGTCGAAATCCGCAGGCGAACCAAAGTCACCGACATAGCCCGAAGAATTGCAAAACTAAAGTGGCAGTGGGCGGGGCGCATAGCTCGTAGATCCGACGGCCGTTGGGGCAGAAAGGTTCTCGAGTGGCGACCACGAACCGGAAGACGCAGCGTGGGCAGGCCCCCTACAAGATGGACCGATGATCTTGTGCGGGTCGCTGGAAACTGCTGGATGCGAATCGCACAAGACCGGCACTTGTGGAGATCTTTGGGGGAGGCCTTTGTCCAGCAGTGGACGTCTTTCGGCTGATATGATGATGATGATGAGATAGAAGGACAGCATAATCAGTCCGTTGAAGCAGAGCTTACCCGAGGCAGCATCGTGTTCAGCAGTCTTAACGGTATTAACGAACAGCTATCCACTTATAGAGAATGAGAAACAACACTAAGTCAGCGGGATGGCCATTATTGTCTATGCCGTGCAGGCGAAACTTGCCATGGTAGCGACATATTCACCAAACGTAATGGTATGAATATAGATCTAGTTACTCTAAGTCCAGATAAAAAGAGCCAGCAACGACAAAGCCATAGTTCAGATTACGCGTAAGGCAGGGATTTTTTCACCAGACCCACTTTTATGTACATGTTCAAAGGCTCACACACACACACACACACACACACACACACACACACACACACACACACACACACACACACACACACACACACACACACACACGCACACACACACCACCCCCACAACCGTCGTTTTTTAGGGTTCCGTACCCAAAGGGTAAAACGGGACCCTATTACTAAGACTTCGCTGTCTGTCTGTCTGTTTATCTGTCACCAGGCTGTATCTCATGAACCGTGATAGTTAGACAGTTGAATTTTTTACAGATGATGTATTTCTGTTTCCGCTATAACAACAAATACTAAAAAACAAAATAAAATTAATACTCCCATACATCAAACGTGAATTTTTTGCTCGTTTTTATAGATAATGGTACGGAACTCTTCGTGCCCAAGTCCGACTCGCACTTGGCCGGATTTATTCTAACATGTGACTGTTAGACTGAAACAAAACATAGTGAAGTGATGTGATCAGTTTTGATAATGAATAAAATCACTCTCCTGTGCTCTACGTCTAGGTCCGGCGTAGTATTAAATTGAAAACAACCTTCTAACTGCATCAAATTAATTTTTCAAACAGCGTAGTAACATAATGAAAACAATGAGTCACAGTTTTCTCGGTATTTATATTCTGTATTAGTTAGTGCCAGTTACAGATTAGTACATTGACAAATATATACATAATAGCCATTATAATAGTGCTGATGCAATAATATGAACTCGTCTGATGAAATACCTAATACGGTTTGGTATCATAACGATGAGTAAATGGGTGGCAAAATAAAAACAAAATGAGTACCTACCTAATGACATTTAGGAAGTAGTTTCTCTAAATAGGTACAATTAGTTATGGTACGAGAAACTTGTGAAATATATATTTTTTTGGTTCGTGGCATGCCCTTTATAAAAATACTATTCTTGCTATTAAACATTTATCAGAATTGGAATCAATCAGTCAATGTCACACGTGTCACTTACCAATTTTTGATAGACCATAGAGGTATTAAAGATGATGGAGCTATATAACAATAGATCTATGATCTTCTGAGGTAGCGTAAGACTGGCAATTGTGGAGATCTTTGGGGGAGGCCTTTGTCAAGGACTTCTTATTTTTAAATTTACCGCATATAAGAAGAACTCTGGTGGGAACAAAAATGTCAATGGCCTTTTTTGGTAAAAAAAAATACCAGCATCCGTCCTGGAGTATGGACATAGGCAGTGTCATTTGTTTCACACTTTTAATATTAGAAGATTAACAACTTCTAAATTATGACAACACCGAAGTTAGATTAAATTATTTTTTCAACTTTATAAAGAAGGTGGTCATCAATTCCGTAAATAAATAATAAGCGCTGCTCTTCACAGACTGGTTGATGATCGCGGAATGATAGCCATAGATCACAGAGAGACGCTGCTGTCCATTCTCTGGCAGGTTTTCCTGCGGGACGACTTCTATGCCCTCCCACGGGGTGCGATGAGATGGTGATATTCGTCAGCAGCACTAATATAATATATGATTATTATTGTTAATTGTTCTAATATAAACATCCTCATAACTATGAATGAACTCGGAAAAACTGGATTAAGAATCGTGTTCGTAGATTAATGCGAGGTCAGCACCCCGACTGCCTTGGCCTTGCCTGACCGAGTGACTAATCCATAATAACGCTTAACATACCATGCCATCACGCAGTGTTTCTCAAGGGTAAGACCCCTGGACCTCGTTTACTGGGCACTTGTATTTCCAGCTTGTGATCGATAATTTTGTATTCCGAAATATAGCCAGATCTTAATTACGAGTGTTTGTAAAGAATATATAATAATAATAATAAATAGTTTTTTTCTCACCATAGTACAATACAGTTTGAAGAAGGTACACATATTTTTTTCACAACAATAGATACTATGGTGGTTTGACACCTGAAATAGGATTGTTCCTGTCTTTCAGGTTATCAACCGTCCACTCCAGTAAATGGTCTTATGTCTAAGTTAAGTATATATTATAGCTAAGATATTTGAGATCACTTTTCTTTTCTTATATATTATCAAGTAATTGTAACGGGTTATGATGATGATCCAAAATTCACAATTTGGAGGATGGACACTAAATTACATTATATAGCTCTAGGAACGCTTTTTACGTTGATCCCAAGTTTTTGTAAGCATTAGGTATACACCTTCAGCAGTAAGGTTATATCACCGGCTGTGCATAACGCTCGAACCACGATACTAGCAGGCACATACGCACGCATACAATTGAAAGAGAGGGAGAAAGTCGCATATAGGGGGCATAACATAACTCTTTTTATGCCGCGCTAAGAAACTTAGAACCAAAAAATTATATCAATAATTTTCACAACTCAATAATTTTATCGAAATTATTTCAATTCTCCAAAAAAAAGACATCTTTTTATTTCTACATAAGACATCTAATTACTTGCCAGTACGCATAGAATGAACCTCAATCATTTATTTATAAAGGCATATTTATGGTAATCCACATCTAAACTGCAATAATTAGCAAATAATTTAGTTTATATGGGGTCACCTATATTTGAATATTGGTACGCGTGCTTTTACTTCATCATTCCAGCATTAGACTATACTAGTTGATTCATATGTCTCTATATTAATATTGCTGTGTGGTGACGGCGACAAATATCAGAATCAGAATATCATCACCCCATCTCATCCCGTGGGGGGCGTAGAAGTCGACCCGAGGGAATATCTACCAGAGGATGGGCAGCAGCTTCCTTCTGATTACTATGACCATCTTACTGCGATCGCCAACCCGCCTGCCAAGCGTGGCGATTATGGCATATCCCCCAAGACGATTCTTGAGGGAGGCTTGTCCAGCAGTGGACTTATTTAGCTGTAATGATGATATTAATATTATATTCTTTTTATTTTGCAGAATCGAACAACACATCCTCAGTAAAACCCACGGCTGTGACTAAAGATGACAATAAAGAAAACGTTACGCCGTCATCGGCGAGCGTGGAAAAGCCCGCGGAAAATGTAACCACAGACAACACAGAGACTAGTGACGTTGCACCCAATGAGCAGAGTGAAGATAGGAGGAAGATATTAATCAAATTGAAGTATCTCAACGACACGTTGAAGGAGGTGGAGGGCAGCCTTGATGAGTTACTAAAGGATTTTAAATGGTTCGTGTATTTCCTAGTAAAAAAACATTCGATCTGGACTGCTGATAGAAGTAAAAACTATTTTTTATACTTCTCATCTCCAGTATAATAGTTATATTTATACTAATTTTCGCATTTTATCACCCAGAAAGTACACATATATATACACAGTATACATATTATAGCTCATAGTAAGCGTGTTCCATGATCAAAAAGTGCTCAACGCGCACAAAGAAGCCCGAAGTCGCGAAGTGGTGGTGTTACACCCCCGTGCCTCAGAGAGCAAGAGAAGCCGTCGGTCCTGTACCTAATCGATTTCAGTCTAATGGGTTAGCTGTCCCATTGAATCTTGAGGGTGAGGGAATAGAACGTTTGTGCAGGGACTAGTGCACTATAGTGTATTTTGTTTCATTGAAGGACACACCCAGAAACAAAACAATTACTCATGGGTGACGCAAATAGTTGTCATGCGCGCAATCAACCCCAGGGAAAGGAAGTGGCGAAGCATTTATCTTAACCGCTGCGTTACACGTCCATTCTGGTGCAGATGGCTCTATAGAGACTGGCCGCTAGGGCTTAAATTGGGTTATTATAATGAATCGCTTTACCTAAACCTATCATTTGTTTCGAATTTAGGACTACTCAGTGACAGTTTTAAGTGTTGTCTATATATTATTATGTTGCAGGCGTCACTTCTCTTCAGAACTGACAGCAGAATGCCGCGTGCGTCTGATATTCAACGGGCGCGTCCTTCTCGACGACGCAGCGACGTTGCGAGCGTGCGGCCTGCACGATAGAGCTGTTGTACATTGCCTTGTGCACCCCAAACGACCGGTGAATCAGGTGAGCAAAATACGCAATGTATCTCTCTCAATATATCTGACCAAAGCTTAGAATTTAGTTTTATAGCATTATTCGAAACGCAGACCGTAAAACTAAACTCAATTCTGCTAAACATAATTTATGGGCCCGGCGGGTGTCAAACCTACATCCGCCGTAAGGGTGTTAGTCAGCAAGGGAATCGTAAATTGATTTGCCTGTGGGTACTATCATATTATATCTCTTATAATCTCTTGACAATAACTTGATACGAGCTAGCTAAATATCAATGCTATAATAAAAAATAAATTTTATAAATGTTTTCATACAATGTGTACCTAAATATCTATGTTACTAGAAATAATAATGTATACAACTATATTACTACAAACATGTTCTGACTATTTACAAGCGCTTTTGTAAAGTCTACATGAATAAAAACCTTTTTTATTTTATTTTATATCTCTTTGAATACATAGTAAAACATTCACCATCATTGTGTAAATAGCTGGATTAAATATAATTTTTTTAACACTGTTAATGATTTCAATCAAATCAAGTAATTTTATAAATATACCTGAAAAATATAATTATTTTATAGTATTCAAATTCTTTTAATACTCTTAGCATTATATCAGGGCGACCTATTTTGGATGTACATATATGCTATAGCCCCCTGTGTTGCATGGTAGGGCTAACATCGGAGATGCTCACCGTAAATTGCTACAAGGTTTTGCGTTGAAAATCGTATGTAAAGTCTATAGAACTGACAGTATAGGAGTCCTAGTTGTACTATAGGGGGTACTTCCGGTTAACTTTGAAATTCAATGACGTGCGAAATCTTGGAAAACGATTTCTATGATTACATGACCGTACTAAAATTCCCAGGCTACCACATATTATACCATAAAATAAATATAACCGTTTACCATATATTATAGCTGACGTAAATTACGATATGCTAAATGAATACAACGTGTACAGAATATCTCGACCAGGGTCGTCCTTTGCATCTATTCGTCGGTAACGGTTAAATAAAACTTGGATAATCATAGACTATTGCGTAGAACAATTTCTTACCGGACACGGAAATATTTAATCAAGTTGTCGTTGCTCAACTCTCTATTGTGAATATTAACAAACCACACACAACATACCACATACTTTGGGAGTGTGAACGTGCGTGATCTTATGTTAAATAGCGTGCCACCAATATCTGCAGAACTTTTTATACAGATCGTTTAGCAACCACTAACAACGTCCATGGGTTACACTGCTTTTTCCATACCTACTATTGGAATTAAGTATCATCTCACTCTCATCTCTCGTTTTAAGAAGGTCTAACGTCATTATATCATTCTTTCTCCCGCTTTGCTCAAGAGGAAAGGTGAAAGAAATTTTTCTAATTCCTTGTTTCTTTCTGAGTACATTCGTTGCGAGATCCAAGACAGCTTAGGGCCGGGACACATAAACACGATACGACGTCATGTCGTACCACGATGCGGCGTACATATATGGCGTATGCGTACAAATACGCCGCATCGTGGTACGACACGACGTCGTATCGTGTTTATGTGTCCCGGCCCTTAATCCATACCGCAGGACGTGTCTGGGTCTCACCGCTCAGTATTATTTTTATTGTGTGCCACCCACTGTTGATCCTGTCTCACAGGAGTTCTAGTAATGCGAGGCAGGGACTTGTCCCGTAAAGTAAATTTAAAACACCTACCACAGATTAGTAGAGGATGCTGGTAGAATCCTCGCCGGATGATTAAATTTACGATTACCTAGTTTTCATAAATTTAAAATTTGAATTCCCGGTTGGCGAGGATAGTAGATGCTTGCCTTTCACGCAGCAGGTCGTGGGTTCGATTACCACCCAGGACAGATATTTATGTGTATGAACATATCGGTTTGCCCTGATTCTGGGTGTAATTATCTATATAAGTATGTATTTACAAAAGAAAAGTAGTATATGTATTATTTCACTTATCTGGTTTCCATAGTACAAGCTCTGCTTAGTTTGGGATCAGATGGCCGTGTGTGAATAATGCCCCGGATATGATTAAGAATAATAATATCCTGGGACATTATTCACACGCGGCCACCTGATCCTAGATAACTGATACATTACATATACTATTTTTCTTCTGTAATTAGTTTCTTTACACCCAGACTCAGGAGAAACAGACATGTTCATGCACACAAATATCTGTCCCGTGTGGGAATTGAACCCACGACCTGCGGCGTGAAAGGCAGCGTATACCAACCATGCCAACAGGCTCTCGAATTAGAAGTCTGCTACGGTCACGGCCATATCCACACATCCATTACACCCATTTCAATTTGGTTGTTATAGCAACGAGGGACGACAGAAGAAGGCGCAGTGAACGCCACGCACGAGCTGATCACGGACCGCGCCGCGCCCGAGCGCGCCTGGGACCTGGAGAACATCCTCATGACGCTCGTGTCCGTCGCGCTCACGGTCGTGTGGTTCTTCAGGTTTGTTCCTTACCTCACTATTACCGATGTGCTAGATCGTAAAAATGTATATCCGCTGATATGATAAGGATTTTAACTTTCTTACTCAATAAGGTCAGTTTGTCATTGACAATGTGACATAAGAGAAGTAGGGCACAGCGTTCTTTCGCTCGAAGAGCAGCCCGACTGGGGAAGTACCTCCACCTTACAGAAGATATTCCTTAATAATAACATTAATAATTTAATGTTGTTTCTGAGTGTGAGTAAGGTCGCCAGAGCTCATCGGGGTGGGGGGAAGGGTCAGCAACACTTGTTTGCTGACTCTTAAAGGCCGGCAACGCAGCCGCAACTCCTCTGGTGTTGCGTGTGTCCATGGGCGGCGGTGATCACTTACCATCAGGTGACCCACTTGCTCGTTTATCGACCTCTGACATAAAAAAAAATATAGATAGTTTTCAAAACACTTGCTCATAACGTATGTAGTGAAACTGTGACTATTTCATTACTATTATTCACAAGTGGGTTTCTTTTATTTTATTGGTTAACTTGCATTGCTCTTGATAAAGTTTCGATACAAAAAAAAACGTGTTCAATAGTACAAATATAACGTTTGTTTTCTCTGTAATAAAGAAAACCTTTCATGGGGAATTCAAGGTTTTCTTTATTACAGAGAAAACAAAAGTTATATTTGTACAATAGATACATTAAGTTTTTACATGTGTAAAACTCTATCCGCGAACAGCCAAATAAAGCAAACCTCATTCTATTAGTCTATGGCCGATCGCCATTGTTAGATGCGCGCGCATTGGAAAACAGATAAATTTTTCACAAGTCGTTTTCACTGTTGACATTCTAGTTATTTTTAGTAATATTTTATTTACAAGTGTGTTGAAAATTGTCGTATGATACACGTGTGTATTGATGATTATCGTCCTCGGATCTCTTAAGACCCTCACCTAACGGCTCGAGTCTCTATGGCGCCTCAGCGGTAATCACTAATCAACAACATTACACACTTGTACCATAATGTACTATTCATTAATAATCTGTATAAACTTTCTATGGTAAAAACTTAAATATATCATTATTTTAATAAGCTTATCATAATTATTTGTACTTTGTACCATATATACATTGTACCATATATAACAGCCGCGATATTTACATAAACCAGCTGGTTACCTGAAAAGCCAAACGCGCAGACTCTGGGTGGAGTCGGCGAGGCGCGAGAAACATCCGTGCTTGTTTAAGTAATAGTTTCGCATTATTTCAGATGTGAATATTCCAACATGTTCACGGCGAGCGCAAGCGTCGCTCTATTCGGCCTGACCGTCTTCTACAGCGTGGCGATATTCGGCCTCTACCTCTCCGACACATTCCAGTTCGACCGGCGGCCTGCGCAGCCCGTGCCCAACAACTAGGCCTATTTACAACTTGGCCTATATGAAACGAATAGGCTTATTAAGAAGAATTAGGCCTATTTGTAAGGTTTGTAATATACGCTGTAATGCCGCCTCTGTACTGTGTTGAAAGGTAGCGAAAGCATTCACACACGTCCTTGTTAAGTTACTACTTTGTTCTTCTGAATAAGGGATAGGACATCAGAAACTGATTGAAATGAATGTAGACTGTATTTATGTACCTACAATTTTATTATGGAAAAGAAAGCTGCTTGATATGACGTCATACGTGTGTAAACAACAAGATATCGTGTTTTTTTAAATGTTTTGTGAAGTTCCAGTGACTTAATGGAATGATAAACATAAAACAAATCCGTAAATCTGGCAACGGCGAATGACGTTTCTTTGTTTACTTACATATGACGTCAGTCGTTGTGATTGGTGTTTGTTTGACGTGAAGAATAGATTATAAAATATTAAACACAATTTGTTTGTTTTAAAATGTAAATCATTAATATTTCACAAAAATAAAATATCTTATATTCTGCATAACCTAGGTTTAGATATTTACATGATTGCTGTCCTATGTCCTATTGTTTCTTGTGAACTCTTTTAGCTGTCATCTGATCAAACTACTCGAGTTTTATCAATTATGGAAACCCAACTGATCGTTTTCAATTGAAAGAGATTTTATTTCTGTGTGTAACACAGTTTCTGCATTATTTATTAACCGTTTATTTGATTGGGAATACCTACAATATGGTCTCAAATTAATTTTGTTCCATTCCATTGGAAGGCAGAAAAAATTAGGTCAGTGGTATGTTCTGTACATTGTAATTTACATATGGAACTTAGCTAGGAGACGTTCATGATTGGGAACCTAATCTTAATCTTTCCTAAATGTGACTAGTACGCCACGGTTCGACTACATATTTTAGTTTGTCATCTATAGATGACTATCGCGGTCAAAAGGTTAAATCTGAGCGGTGAATCACATACATATTGCGTCTGTACTGTAGAGGTATGTTAGTTTTGTAATATATGGAAAATATAACAGGTTATTTAGAAAAGTGGTCAGCTGTCATGTGTACAAATTTATTGTACAGTAATACCCCCCTTTACGCGAGGGATTCGTTCCGGAAAAAATCGCGTTAACTTTAATTCGCGTATATCGAGGAAGGAGATTGGAACGCTGCTTGAACCGATGGAACCAGCCTTTGCTGGGAGCAAAAGTAGGAGTGGAACACCTTTCTTCTTCTATTTTCAGCATCTCATACAAAGATTTTGTTTTTGTCTTCAATCCAGACTGATAATAAGTTCTCCATTCTTTCTAGGATAGAGGATTTCGAACGAGGTAAAGTTTAGTTGGACCCATAAGTGTTGAACTTTCGCTGGAGATTTTAATTTTTTCCCGATTTTTACAAATCGTTCTCACAGTCGATTCTGAGAGTCCATAATCTCTGCCAACATTTGATGCTTTATCTCCATTTTCCATTCTTCTTAACACTTTTATCTTCAGTTCCAAAGGTACGCTGTTACGCCCTTTTCTATTTATACGACATTTTCGACTTAGCGTTAAATTGTGTACGTATCTATAATAAATCTTAAAACACGACTGGCAGCCAATTAATGTTCAGATGAATGTTCAGAGGAAGCGAGGATTTTCGACCAAAGAGAATTTGTTAAGTTAATGACTACATTATGTTAATTCACATTTTACCGCATAATGCAAGGCATTTGATTGAACGCGAATTTCGAAATTCGCGTTATAGTGAAACCGCGTATAACGGAGTCCCGTAAAGCAGGGTATTACTGTACTCGTGATAACTAACTACTTTTATATAGAACATTTTAAATATCTGTTGTAACTATGAAGCAATGAATTACATCGACAGCATTACTAGCAAGGTGACGAAGAAACATGTCCCTGGTACGCATCCCCCGCAAGACTATTTGAGACTATATGTGTGTGTAAATAGTTAGTCTGAGTCTGAATTTACTTTGTATCCGTCAATTATATGTTTGTAACGTACTCCGCGACACACGGATAATTTTTCTAGTGCAGCGTTGTCTTTTTAATATAAAAATAAAATGTTTCTCACCAGCCTTTGAAAAATTCCAACATTTGCAGCCGTAGACATGTTTGTTTTTCTGTGATTTCAATAGTTTGGCTCTAGAGACAAGATTTTTCGTCGCTATGATACGCAGGTCAGAGATAAACTGTACAGGTGTGTGTGAATGCTCCTTGTGTAGACTTGTCGACCACTGGCCCGACAGTATCAGTCTGAAAAAAAACAGTATAGTATTAGCATAAGCAGATCATTTTTAATATGAGCAAATTCTCAAAAAGATAAAAGTATTCCATGTCAAGATAAAGATCCAGCGGGCTTATTTAATATACTGACAACAACGGTCTTAGTAACAGTTAATTTTAAACTACCCACAACATTATGTTCGAATATCTGACAGGTATGACGTCAATCACAATTAATTTTAAACTACCCAGAACATTATATTTGAATATCTGACAGATACAATCTCAATAACAGTTAATTTTAAAAAACCTAGAACAATATGTTTAAATATCTGTCGGATCCAACCTCAATAACAGTTAATTTTAAACTAACCACAACTTTTAGTTCCAATTTCTGACAGGAACGACCTCAACAATAATTAATTTTAGACTACACACAAAATTGTTCGAATACGATTCGAAATTCATGCCAAAACGTGACCAGACCAAAACATGTGGGTTATATATCGCACTTTTTAGTTGTCATTTTTTGGTATTGCAAGTTGCTCGGTATCATTAAATTGAGCTCCTTAAATAAAAAAGACCAATTATGTTTCACGGCGCATAAATTTTTCTACGAGATTGTAAGCTTACAATCTCGTACAAAAATGTTACACTTTTAATCCCTTTTACATGGAAAGATGCATACATTTCAACAACAATGCACAAATATTTCTCTAGCTAGCGTGTTCAAAAGCAATGGGAGTAAGATTTGAATTTAAGACAGAAGTCTGTGACGGGTCAGGGGGGCTACCGCCTAGTTCGCCGGTCATCGTGATCGTGTTCATCATTCGTTCATTCGGCTTTAACATTGAAAATCAATTCTGGACCATGTATGACGTCACATGCGCTCATGGAAGCCTATTGAAGGAATTATTTAGTCATTTTTAATCTTCATCTCTTTAAATGCCGATTACTATCACGATGACTGGTGAATTGGCGGTTGCCCACCAGGTCGATAAGTCTAGGGTAAACGGATAGTAGCGTGGCAACTGCTAATTTGTGTGATAAATCTCGTTATGTCTTAATATATTTTTAATATAAATCTTGTCAAAGCTGTGTAAAGTGAGCGTAAATGGTATATAATTTCTAGAACACCATACGAAGTTGGGTTTGGCGGTATAGTTTGTGTGGCAGAGTTATCTCTGTAGCATTATGATACTTCAAGTTCTTGAAAGATAATTGTGTATTTTATACTAAGGATGACCTATTAGAACAATAGAGTATAAGGAAAAGTAAGTAATGAAACATAATAATAATAATATCCTGGGACATTATTTACACACGACCACCTGAGCCCAAACTAAGCAGAGCTTGTACTATGGAAACCAGATAACTGATATACTACTGTACATAATTCAACATTCCCAACAAAACAAAATGTGGGCAATAATAACAACTCTTGGAGAGCCATGGAGCCATTTCTGACTTGTATGGAGTCAGTAATGGCTCTATATCAGCACTGGTTACATGTATACTTGCGGCGCCTATAATTTTAATGGTAGCAGTTGGTGTTCACTGACAATTAAAATTTACAGCTACACATTTTTTTTTGCCGGAGTTAGACAGAATCTAAAAAAATGAAATGAAATGTGAAATGAATGTTATTGTGAAAAATGGAAATCCGTTGTCTCTGCCTACCCCTCTGGGAAACAGGCGTGAGTCTATGTATGTATGTAGACAGAATCTTGGCACCCTGTTGGATAAGAAAGATTGTTTACTGTATGAGGTTCTTAATTTTGTTTCAATAGTAATAGCTTGTCACAAGTTGTTCATAATTGGTATTACGAACAACTCGTAATAGGCACTTGCTATTGATGCCGATAAAAAAAGAAAATAATCTAGTGTTCGTAGATTAGAGCCTTTTTTTTTTAATCGACTAATAACTCATAATGTGGTAATGTTTCTGGAATCTTACGACAAATTTGTCTCCAGACTCTCATGTTTATGACCTGTAGTTTTACGTGATTTTCTTAAAATGGTTACACAAATGGTAACGGTTTAGTTCGGCTGTAAAGAGTTTTAGTGTGGTGGGAAATGTGTAAAATGGATAGCAAGAATGTAGCATGCTGATGTGAAAGAGTCGTTTTTACAGATACTTTTATCACTCAACCTTACTTTCAAAAGTTTTATATACAGAGTTTAGCTTATTAATCAATTACATTATAATTTAGTAAACAGATTTATGATCGCCAGGAAATTGCGTTTTAACATTTCATTGAGATTTTGCGATGAGCGAAAAAAGTTTTTTTTTAATTATATTGTGTATGATGTAATTTCAGTTCTAAACAACATATGACTGTAATTATATTAATTTATTTTATCAATTTATTGTATTTTAACTGCCTCGTATATTTTTTTGCCAATGTTCATCCTTAGTATACCATACATTTTGTGAATGGACTTGAAAAAATATTCTCTACCTTATAATTAAGGATCGTAACAGCTGCCATGCTACCATATCTGTCGTAGTAATATAGTGTGCAGGTCATATTGATGTATTATCCTTTGAAATTGTTACCAGGCGCTTATATTTTGTTAAACATAATTGATTATAATTGGCTTAGCACGGCGGTCATGTGAATTATAAATCATAAAATTCATTACTCTGTATACATAATGCACGAAATCATTCGTAACGAGTAATTGTGGATTAAGTCTGAATGTGACCTGAAAATAATTTTAAAATACATAAAACACACGCTTTTATTTTGTACTATATTAAATATTTGCTTCCTAAAACAATATAAAGATCGGTACCATTCCTTTTATTAAAGTATTATAGACAAATCAATGAAATGAAAGCGTGTAAAACTATTATTTTATTAAAATTATCTTTAATTTATTTTATATTATCCCAAGTTGCACAAAGACATTTTTATTCATATAAAACGAGAACCAGTCTTTCTTTCGTTACTTTATGACGGCTCTCACATATCGGAGCTGGTTGATACAAATACGTTCGTAACCAAATCTGATAACTCTGCTCGTGAGTCATAAGCTCCTCCTACTTATTGGCAAAATTACGTAAACGTTTATGTTGGTATTTATAGAATAATTATTAAGATATATTATCCTATATCCTCCTTTGCACTTGTCCAAACAATGGACAGCTGTTCCTTTCTTCATTCAAAACTTTACTCAATAATTAATCTAGTTATAATAAGTCAAAGGTTCGAACCAAACTTAGCTTTTACTCCAAGTCAAATCATGGACGTGACTGCCATTTTTATTGTGTTTGATTTTGTACTTATACTGAAATGTAATTTTAACCCATAAAAGAGGGTTTGTTTATCTTTTAAGTGACCAAAAATATAACTACTTGTTTTCACATCTTTTTGGCACAATTGGGAGGAGTTAGTTACCAACGAGCAGGCTTGTATCTTAGTTTCTGAACGCTACTATGTAGAACTCAGTGACGGGTGACTCTTAGCAATCAATACATACAGACTCCTGGGAGTGCCACAAACGTTGTCTCCGGTGTATATTAACTAAAACAAACCGTCCAAAAACCAGATTCAAACACCATCGAAAATTACTAGTATATTTCGGTACTCTTTGGAATATGAAAGTACCTACTTTTCTTTCTTGAAAGATTACTTAATTGTTTTGATATACAGTGTAATCGTTTTACACTTACAATGTTTTATTGCTAAATAACTTAATTAGTGCCTAACTTAATAAACCAGCATTTTTTATTGTATCTAAACCATTTCTGTTCTGTCAAAACAATTATAAAAAAAGTTATTTGTTTAATAGTAACCTAGTAAAACTGGTCTCACTCGCTGTACATAATGGTAATAGATATACATATATATATGTTTTATATTTGATGAGATGAGATGATAAAGGCGGTATTGTAATCTCTCGCGCTGTCCAATTTTATGGTATAATACCTTTGCATCATGGTTTATAATCGAACAGCAAAAAAGTTGCATACCACTTTTTACTACCCAGGCCTTCATTTATTTAGATTTAAGTTTGATCTATATGTTTTCACCACGTCATAAAAGGAGCGCGTGTGCCAATTTATTTCACAGTTTATATCATAATCATGCTTACGAAATTTTAGTACGATATTCGGGTACCTAATCGTTTTCTACGCTAATAAATGTTTTTATTGTTATTTACTTTTAAGGAAATAGATATATTAAAAGTAAATTTTAATTGAATACCATGTTGACTTTTATTTTTGAAATTTTCGATCCAAAAGTTCGGCAGTCTGCATAAGGGTCTCAACACATTGATCAACAGCCTTTTGTACATTGCCGATTAAAATAACGCCGATTGTCAAATTATTATTTGTCGTTATCACGTCAACCGAAAACAAAAGGACAAAGGCCAGCCCCAAAGATATCTACCATGGCGGTATTGCGCTACCCGGATCCAGCGGCTTGCGTTATTTTTACATATAATATAAAATATATTACATATAATAAATACGATACATTTGTTGAATCGCGACCAAGATCTATAAAAAATATTAAAACTAGAATAAGAAAGCCAACTATACAGATTAACTTCTGAGCGTCTCCGTGCTTTGTAGGGCATTAGTTAAGCGGTCGGATCCAACAGTATAGGACAACAATAGTCGGCTTATTCCGTTTATCCACCCTAAAAAAGCCACCCTAAGGAGGATACTCGGAAACGCGTGTCCTTCTATCCACCCTGAACGGGGTGGATAACCGTAATTCATATAATATGTTTCTTCCGATTTTTTACCCCAAGTACAGTTGAATCAAATCAATATCTTTTAAGTTTTAATTTAATATTTATTGTTAAGCGAATAACATAAAATAGTCTTAAAATCTAAATTGTAGGTACATGGTACTATAAGATAGAAAGCCGAAGCGGGGCTGGTGGTTTTTTATAAATTTTGCAATATGTCCAGAAAATGACCAACGCTTATTTCATTATTGAGTAGACGTAGTTGCGTATCCTGGATAAATTCGTCCCTTTTAATGTATATTTGCAATCGTTTTCTAAATTTTTTTGCTGCAGCAGACGTATTAGCGAAGAACTGTGCGTTTTTTTGCACGCATTCCAAAAACTTAGCTAAATGTGGATGTTTGTCTTTAATTTCATGTGATATTGTTTTATGCCAGGTTTCTAATGAATTTGTTGTCCTATGAGTCAACCCGAATGAATTCCAAACAGCCACAAAGGTTTCGTCCTTGAGCCATGTTTTTTCAAAATATTTAACAAATGCCGCCATATTATTTTCATCGTCTAATAAAAATGATTTCACAAACAACCAGCCTTCATTAATCAAGTTTGAAGGTAATAGTGGCAACCTTGCCGTAAGTAACACTAATCTTTTTGTATTTGGGTATTTATTGATACCTAGCTTATCTGCTCGTTTTTGAATGGACTTCACATAATGAAAGTAGCAGCCATGGGTTTGTGTATGTTTTTGTGTTAATGACTGTACTTAGGCAGGTGAGAAAAACGGAAGAAACATATTATATGAATTACGGTTATCCACCCCGTTCAGGGTGGATAGAAGGACACGCGTTTCCGAGTATCCTCCTTAGGGTGGATAAACGGAATAAGCCCAATAGTCAAACCACTGCTGCCTACTGCTGAGCTGCTTAAAAACTAAGTGTTATCAAGTACTCAATAGCCGTGCAACGGTTATGACGTAGCTGCTATGTTATAATACTATGAGTATTTATTTGATTAGTGATTATCATTTTATTAATTACTATAATAATTTGACATCTTAAAACTATTAATTTTTCGAATCGATATTATACTTTCAAATGGTTGTCACTGATAAAAGTATAAATAGGGTAGGAGAATTATTAAGGAGGCCTTCTTTGTACGACGCGCGACGGTAGATGAGAACGTTACTCTGTTCGATTAAATATTGTGTGTGGAAAATATGTCGAAGTTTTAATGTGCAGAACCTACGAGTGCGTAACATAAGACTCATGAGACGTCGTCGTCGTGCTGTCCAGAAACTCTATGATCTGTTTTACTATTTATACTTAGGTTAAAATGTATTCAATTTAGAATATATTTAAAAAATTAAGGGTCATAATGGGTAGAACGCACGTCTGGTAAATTCTCACCTTGTTTGCGTCGGCAGACCCTCTACAAAATGAAGCGATGATCTTGTGAGGGTAGCTGGATGCGGGTAGCGCTAGACGGGCAATTGTGGAGGACTTTGTCCAGCAATGGCCGTCTTTCGGCTGATATGATGATGATGAAGAGACATTTGACTGAGCGCATTCAGGCCAAACCAAATATTAATATGGCTTACTTAAAAATAGGGCAGCTAAATCTTCACAACGATAGGGTTGCGACATCAGAGTTGGAAACTTTAGTCAATGAATACAACTTAGATATAGTGCTTGTACAAGAACAATATCAATATGCGCGTTTAAAAAATAAATTGTTGCAGCTAGACAACAAATCACGGGCTGCTATTTACGTAACGCGTACTAATTTTACCTCATGACGTCACACTGTGCTGTCGCTGAAATATCATCCCCATCCTGGAAAGTTTACGTAGTGAGCTGTTATTTTCAGTATTCAGATCCTGTCGGTCCCCATTTACATCACTTGCGCCATGTTTTGATGTCCCTCAAAGGACACAAAATCATTATTGGCGCAGATGTTAACGCATCCTCTACGTTATAGTATGGCAAATACCGTTCAAGCGATACAGAACGGCGGAACGCCGTCGAAGATTTCGTCGCTGAGATGAATCTATCAATACATAACACTCCTGATGCACCGCCTACTTATTGTAGCCCTACTGGCGAATCTTTTTGAACGTAAATTTTTCAAGCTCAGACGTCCGAGTAGATGGATGGATGGCGTGTTTTGCCTGACGCTTCATCCAGTGATCACCGCTTAATCGTGTACGAGTTTGTTCCTCGGTTGGCACAAAGACCTACGGCTATTTACGGTAACTATAGATATCGGCTCAAAGGGGCCGATTGGGATTTTTTCAGAGCTCTTTTTGCCGCGCATGCCAGGGATTTCACCCGGGATGAACTAACAACAGAGGAATGTGCTGTAATGATGTCGGACACTTTTACCTACTGTGCCGATATTGCCACAGGCCGCGTCCCTATCACTAATATTCGAAGATGCGATTGGTGGAATAACTACTTAATTAAAGTTCGATGTGAATTTCGGAGAACACGAAAAAAAAATTAATAAACTAAAAAAACGTAAAATTGTAGGCGATGTTTTAAATAATGCATATATAAATCTCAAAATAGCTCGTTCACGTTACCGCTCGTCAATAGAGAAATCCAAAGGCAATCTTATTAGAAAAATAGTCGATAAATTAGATAAAGAAGGCCCGTGGTCACCCCTATACCATGAGTTTAAAGCAAATAGGTCTATAGATTTAGCTTATATTCAAAACATAAAAATCAATAATACCTACACCAGTGGCATAGAGGAGACCACGGCATCCCTACTTAATTCGCTCATACCTGATGATAGTTCCTTGAACGATAATGACTACCACAAGCAGATTAGACAGTGGGAAAACAATCCACCCGCTACGTATATGTCTAGTCTTCCTACAATTAATGAGTTTATGAATACTGTGAAATCGCTACCTGTTAACAAAGCTTCAGGTGAAGATAAAATATCCAACAAAATGATAATAGAAGCCACAAAACAATCCGGTGATTCAATACTAAAAGTTTTTAATCGTTGCATATCTGAAGGGACTATTCCGCGTACTTGGCGCAGCGGTTTTATTCGTATTATACCAAAAAATGGCGATAAACTGCCTGAAGACCCTAAGTCATATCGACCAATAACGTTACTACCTTCCTTAGGCAAGCTTCTAGAACGACTTATCGTACCGCGATTGCTACCGGGAGGACCAAAATTTCACGGAAATCAATTTGGTTTTACTGCGGGTAAATCGACAGTGGACGCAGCTATCTCAGTGAGGAAAGCTGTAAACTCGTCCGAATGTAAATACGTTTTGGCCATATTCCTAGATATTTCAGGGGCGTTTGATAATACTTGGTGGCCAATTTTGTTACAAAAACTTAAGTTACGCGGTTATTACAGTAATATATATTCGATAATCACATCTTATTTTGTACATGGCTCTGCAACTCTTAAGCTTGGTCACTACAGAGTCACTAAATCGTTAACCATGGGTTGTCCCCAGGGCTCAGTGCTCGCGCCGTATCTCTGGAACTTTGGCATATGCCGACGATGGCCTCTTACCAAAGATATTATAATAATATCTTTGCCTCTTACTTATACAAGGTAACTCCAGGAGAGAGTTGGAAAATCTGGCTCAAACTTGCTTAAGTATGATAAGTGAATGGGGTAAAAGAAATCGCCTTACATTTGCTCCTCATAAAACCTACCAACTCCTTCTTAAAGGTGAACTAAAATCTCCCCCGAGCGTAAAACTTAATAATGTTACTGTAAAACGCAAGATATCAACGGGTTATTTGGGTATAGTTTTAGAAAAGAATTTCTCGTTTATAGAACATATTAAATCAGTTGGGGAAAAAGCTAAGCGAAACTTTTTTGCACTTACAAGGATATCGACGGCAGTCGGCAACCTGGGGCCTCTCTTTTAATACTCTTAAAATCATTTACGGGGTAACCTATCTTGGGTGTATATGCTACGGCTCGCCTGTGTGGGCTGATAGGGCTACCATCGGAGCTGCTCGCGTAAATTACTACAAAGCCAGAGGTTGGCGTTGATATTTCTGTGTAAAGCCTATAGAACAGTAAGCACAGAGGCCCTACTTGTCCTAGCGGGTGTACTTCCGGTTGATCTTGAAGTTCAAAGACGAGCAGCGATGTATTATTCTAGCGGGCAGCCTTATTTATTTATCCATTTTGAAATAAGTCTTTTAGACAGACTGTTTTGGAACATTTGGGAGTAGTGGTATCTCGAGGATCACAATTTTACTGGGAAGATTCGTGTGCGTCAGAATTAAGGGCCCATTTTTTGAATTTTTGTGAAACTAAATAAGACTAAGGAAAATTAGTTAACACTGAAAGCAAAGGGCCACGAATTTCTTAAACGTGAATTAAAACTGTTATGATTAAATAACTTGGGCCCTCAATCCTGACCCATGCATAAAGTGGCATAGTCTGAATCTCTGTAAGTACAGACACCAGCACATCCAGCTACTTCAATCTGTCAAATTTCTTTTATAGATTATCAACTTTATCACATAAGCATAAGGTTCACTTTCAATTGGGGAAATTTGACAGATTGGGGTAGCTTGATGTTGTCTGTAGGCACTATGTCTGGGTTTATAATTTTTATTAAAGAATTTAGTTAAGAATTTCTTAAATATTTTAAGAAATTCTCTAATCTGCAGAATATTTCATTACAGATTTATAGCGGTATATATAGAGCCCTCAATTCATTATTGTCAGAACTGAGGAATCTGCACAACATGAATTTATCTGAAGAAATACATAAGTACGACTTCAACATATTTTACCTAGATGCTCAAGTGAATTAGTTAAAAAGAAAAAAACGACACAAAATTCAATGAAATGAAAGTTGAATTTTACTAAAATATCAGAACTGAGAGCCCAATATTTTCAACTTTATTGAGTTACAAGTCAGGATGGCTGGACCAAACGAGATATGTACATGAGACCATGCACACTGTCTATTACCTATTTGCTACTATTTACTACCAGTAATGAAATAATTGCTTCCTTTGCGATTAGAAATATATCACAGAAATAAACTGGTCAGCCATTATGACGTCAGGTTGGCCGACCACTTCTAAGTTGTCATATTAACAGCTTTGTTAATTTATATATTTGCTACCTTAACATCATATCTTTACACAACTTTGAGAGGGTCCTATATAATAAATAAAAGCCAAGTCAGATACTGAGAATATGAAGGCCAAAACTGGCCATTTATCGTAAAAACCACTATCGAAATGTAATAGGCCTCTTAAATAAAAATTATAAACCCAGACACTGGTCTGGTCACAAAAATCTAGGTATAGATTGCAACTGTGTTGATAAGCTTTCTATACTCTTCTGAGACATGGTGTGCGTACAATTACTACGCACGTAAGACCGTTTTACCTTAAATGCCTCTGTAGATTCCTGAAGATCGGATGGTCTGATCAGGATCTTGGTGGCATTCAGTCGATAGTTTTACTGCATGAAATCTTAAATTTTGAAGTAATAATCATCGTGATTAAAGAAACATCAAGTGCACGATTGCGCGGCCATAACATCCAAGGTGAATATTTCGTGAAATATTCATCTTAGTCTTATTAAATACTTCTTTTTTCGACAATTGTTGACAAATGAAATGTTCAATTAACAAAAAGAGTTAGATCTCTATCCCAAGTAGTTGCTGAGATCTCCATGGCCGCGCAATCCTCCACGTTACGTTCGCGCGGCCAACTTAATACCCCTGTTACTTTTTTATTTCTGCTTTGACAAAGTTTTGGTTTGTTTCCTTTGATTTTGACTAATTTCGACAAAAAATTTTGCGATGTCTTTTTCTGTTTGGATAACTTGGCGGAGCAATCGTGACGCACACGTATTTAATACGTCGACAACTTTAGTGCTGCTGACATATCTCAAGCATGTCAGAAGAGCGTGTGACGAAGCAGATCTTTTATTCTGAACAGAATGAGGGTACTGGAAACGCAGTGGAAATATCCTCAGATATAAAAATGTTCAGAAACAGCACCTGAAAATATGGAATATCAAAGGCCCTTGAAGTGGGAAGGATTGGCAGCACAACTGGAATGGCTAGAGCTTATTAAGTGGACTCTACTTACAGAGATTTAGACAATGCCACTTTATGCATGCGTCAGAATTGAGAGCCAAAGTTATCATTAAGTTATCATAAGTTTTAATTCGCGTTTAATAAATTCGTGGCCCTTTGCTTTAAGTTTTAACTAATTCTCCTAGCCTTATTTTGTTTCACAAAAGTGGTAAAAAATGGCCCTCGATTCGGACGCACATGGAAGATTGAACCCTTTCCGTAAACATCAAAATGAGTGACTAAACAAAAGTATCAAATAGGTATTAGATTTTAGTAATATTTTAAAGCTGATCGATCATTTTGGCCAGACATTCTGATGTTCACGTGTGATCCTCTGTGGCCGGACCACAGTTTAGTACTCAGATGCTATAGGTAGTTCGAAATAATACCTACCTAAAGTCTACTTTCATCGGAATATATATATATATATATTTCTAGTACCTCAAGAGATATCATTTTAATTAACAACGTATGTGGTCCGGCCGCCAGGCAGTGCTCCCTGGCCGCGCCACCTCAAATTAAATAGATTATAATGAACTATTAATAAACCAATATCCTGAAAAAAATCTACCTAAAGAGTACCATGCATATGACAAGCATGGTCCAATAAAACCCTTTAGTTAAGGAGTTATTGGTCATAGGGTGTGGTCCGGCTGGAAGGTATACTCTGCAGCAAGTCAATTTTGCAATTTTGAATATTAACTATCCATAAATAAATTTATATAGTAGTACCTTTTCTCTACTCTTCGTTGATACTTTTTTCTCTCAAGATACTATTCATTTTGATTTATTAACCTTAAAAGTATGTGGCGCGGCTAGGGAGGATTACTTTCAGTAAATATATCGAAATATGCTTCATTTCTTTATGCCAACGTAAACTAAATAATAAGTACTTTATAAAAAGACCTAGACTTCATCTATTAACTCTTATTTTTATTACCAAATACGATTTTGAAAATGGTGCACTTTTGTTTACATATCTACCTAAGAAAAGGTAGTTAATTTTAACGAATAATAAAATATTGGTTTAAAATAAACAATAAGAATACGAAAACCAAATACATATTTTCATAATCAAATAGTAACAATTTTTAATCAAGGTATTGTAAATGACGGAAAAGTGTTTTATAGATCAAACTAAAGTCTATAGATTGAATGCATTAAATCCCTTTAAACTAGAAATAACAATGATAAAAAGAGTGTACCAAAACCGCGTACTAAAAATATAGTCAATCAGTATGACAAATAAAAAACTATAGGGGCATTAGTCTGCTCAGCGTCGTTGGTAAGTTGTATGCGAAAGTATTGGTTGAAAGAGTTGTGAAAGAAACCGATGAGAAAATATGGGATGCACAGGCGATTTCGAAAAGGAATTGGATGCACGGAACAGGTATTTTCTCTGTGAAGCGTAGTAGAAGTTTTTGGTCAAAAGCCAAAAGGTCTACTGTGCCTTCGTAGACTTAGAAAAGACCTACGATAGACTGTTGAGGAATGAGCTATGGTCGGTACTGTCCTCGTATGGGTTGTACGACAACCTTGTTCAAGCACTGAAATCTCTTTATAGCGATTCCAGAGCTTGCGTGAGGATTAACGGGTCATACACTGAGTGGTTTAGTATCCAAAAGGGTGTTAGATAGGGATGTGTAGCGTCACCGTAGTTGTTTAACCTATTCCTGTATAGCTGTTTAAAAGATTTGAAAGAAAGTGAATGTGGTCTAAGGATGAATGAGTTACTCATCAAATGTCTTCTTTACTGTAATGATCAAGTTCTACTTGCGTCGTCGGTGGACGAGTGCCAGGTGAGGGTAACAAATATGGCTGAGCTTTTGAAAGGAAAGGAATGAAAATGTATGTTGAAGTTCAGCATGAGAGAGTTGGAGTTGGAGTGTTGGAGATATCTCTCTTCCAATCACAGGTGAAAGAGTTTGTATATTTGGTAACTTTGTTTATGAGAGATGGGAAATATGATAAAGATATTGATAGAAGAGTAAATGCAGGGAACAGAGTAAATAGGGCACTATACGCTTTTATCAGTAGTAGGTATCTCACTGCATGTTGAGTGGGGCGCTAGTCGTCGGATAAAGTTAGTTAGTGGGTTTACTATTAGTCGGCAATTATCATAAGGGCTCGACTGGCCGTGCACGATGTGCCAACTTTAATGTATGGAAGTGAAAGCTGGGTCTGGCAGAAAAAGAATGAAAGTAGAATAAATGTAGTAGAAATGAGAGCTCTGAGAAGTACGTAAGTATGTGACTTTGACAGAGACAGAGACTTGTAAAACTGAAACGAAAAATGTGGGACGTTAAATTGTTCCAATCGCGTTATATTTCGTACTAGCTGTACCCCGCGGTTTTACCCGCGTTAAACTTTATAAATTATCACAGTTCCTCCCCCATAGGTGATAGCGTGATGATATATAGTCTATATGTTGACCCGACCTCTTATATACAGACATACATACAGACAAACAGATAAACAGACAAAAATTCTAAAAACTATATTTTTGGCTTCGATGTCGACTGTAGACCACGCCACAATTATCCTTATTAAGAAATATTAAATGTACAGTTTTAACTTTCCTACGATTTTATTATATGTATAGATAATTTATGACCGTAAAAACACTATACTTCACCATGTCAGCCAAATTACATCCGCTGTTCGACAAAATCCTCCGCAAAGTTCACAGAAAAACGTTGCTGCCCGTTCTCTGGTAGGTTTTCCTTCAGGACGATTTCTAGGCCCCCCACTGGATGAGATGGGGTGATGATATTCTACGCCGTCACCACACAGCGAATTCGTAATAATTATACTTACTTTATCGATTTTACGTAAATGGTCGAAACTCCAGCTCAAAAAATACTGTTGCCATTACCATTACTGTTTTATTGATAAAATTTTAACTCCTCAATACATAACAAACCATAAAAGTCGTTTGGAAAAAGGAAAGTGCATTAAACTCTTTTATTTTAGCCAATTCTTCAACAACTATTCCCAACAGGTACATTTTCGTCTAGTACAGCAAAAGATATCCCCATATTTAACAGAAATTATGGTCACTCTACTAGAACATTATAAGAGATATCATCATTTTTGAGATTACACGCGTAGAAAATTGTCCTGAGGGTAAAACGCTATGTCAATCTGATTAGGTTAATATTACGAATAAATGGATGTTAACATCGAAATCTTAACAATTATAGATAATGAGATATCAGCGTTCAAAGTAACGTTACGATTGCGCGGCCACGTAAATTTTGTTTTGCCTTGATTTCGTCAGTTTAAATAAACTTTGGTGGCATTAAATGCTTTCGGTACTTTGGACATATTAAAACCTTTCTTCTAGTAACAGTTTTACTGCACGAAATCATAAGTTTTGAAGAAATAATCGAGATTAAAGAAACATCAAGTACACGATTGCGCGGCCATAACTTCCAAGGTGAATATTTCGTGAAATATTGATCTTAGTCTTATAATTCTTTTTTTGGCAATTGTTGACAAATCGTCCCCTTAGTAACACAGAAGCGTAAGTCAATATTAGTAAATTGAAGAAAACGATTAAAAACCGCGCGACTCGATACAGCAATGAGAATATTCAAATTCTTTACGGTTCAAGTTAAAAATACGTTTAAGATATTATTTAGGGTTGTAAAAAAAATAACTGCTTATTTGTAAAACCATTATTTACATTTTGTAAATTTAATTGTTAGAATCAGGTTCTAGATACGTTTTTGTGTTACTAACTTTTTCGTATAATATTGATTTTTTAAATTAACTACGTCAGATCATATACTTCAAAGATATTTATTTTGTTATTAAAAATATAAAAATAAATCAATATAACGTAACACAGGTGTCTACAGTCGATATCAAATACGAAACCACTACTACAACTTTTTTAATATTAGATAGCTCTATACTTAGGACGTCTTCAATCCGAAGATTCTGAATTTGTATCTACGCTACTGCCTATCTTCAACTCTTCGTAAAATCGGTGGTATTGTGATGGTATTATTCCTTGTTCACAAAGGCTTGTTAAATCTTGTAATTTTTGTGCTGTAATTTTCATAGGCGAGTAATATGCTCTAATCAGCTCAATGCAATCATAATTTGTAGCACCCCTTGTCACTCGCCGTATTACTTTAAATTTTTTAAAGTCTGTGTCACTTTTAATATATTTAAAATAAATATGGTCACAATCACCTTTAATATACTTTAATAATGTGATTTTAAGCCAATTAATGTTGTTACCATCAGTGTCCGTTTTTTTTTTATTTTTAATAATTTGTTCTCGTAACTTGACTGTGTTGAAAAACATCTCTTGGCCCATTTCAATGACTTCATACTTCGATGATTTTGAATCCATTCTCACAGCAGTGTACCATCCTGAAGGATGGTAAATATTTACGTTTTTAGACTAAGTCTCAATGTGAGCGTGCACAGAATCTACCTCCATCATAGAATGGCCAGGTGCAAAGTAGCCCTGTTCTATTTCAGGAATGTTTAATATGTGCACAGCATAAAGGAGAACCGCAGCTAAATTTACATTTCTATTCTGGCCTCCACAGGTATCACTCATGATGATATTTTTTTTTTCCATTGGCGTGGTCTACTAAATATTTATAGAGACACGAAGACAACTCGTTCGAACCTCTGGACGCAATACCTTCATGCCACATAAAATTTGACGAACGCCTAGATTCAACATCATAAACTGTTACATTTTAAACCGCAAGTCGGCGTTTGTAAAATATTGCTTTGGCTGATACTTTAGGACAATATCGCACGGCTTCTAAGTCAATCTCGATAAAGATTAAATCTTTTTTTAATGCTAGGTTCTTATTGTCATCATGATACTGACGTGCTTCTGTCTTCAGGCAAATATGTTGCACGTGTAAATGAAATAGGCCTGATTTTTCTTCCTCACAGCAATTTTTATATTTTACGCACGAGTCACACATGTCCTTACGTGGCTTATGAAATTTCAAGTCATTATTATTGAAAATTTGCTTGTAAAGCCCAAAATTTTTCAGGAGCAACATTGTGCTCCGTGCATTGCTTAATGTATAGATTATACATATCTCTCAATGACATATCGTCTGGTAAGTACTTATAATTTGTTTTTATGCTGCAATAATGGGATGGCACAGTGAGAAATGATAGGATATGCTTTTCTATAATTTCTTTGCTTTCGTTTGGTCTAGTGACACCTGGTTGGTGCTTGCCACGCTTACTTGGAGCAACAATACGTGATTCATATCTATTTTTTATAACATTTCTTAAGAATCCTTCTGATATGTCAAGTGTCTTAAGAAAAAATCCTTTTCATACTTGGACTTTTCCGCTATATTTGTAGAAGAAAAACCTTCGCGTCTTATTTCGCCTGGAACTTTCACCAGCAGTTTTAACTTTTGTTCTCACTGCATCCACTAACGTTGAGGCATACTGTTTTCGTTTATCTGAATCTTGTAAGTTCCAGTAGGCATTATGAATCAATTCTCTTGCATCTTCATCAAATGATTGATTGCATCTTCTGGGGCAACTATAGCAATCTTTTGGTCTTACTCTACGAGTACCCACCTCTTTACCTCTCAGAGAAACATATTCTTTTCCTGATTGTCTTAAGCATTTTCGCACATTTTGTTTCCATGTCTCAGGACAAGATCTTCTATTGCGTTTTTTTTACAATTATCAATTTCCAGTTGGTTGGGTCCATCATTATTGATTTCGTTTATCACTCTATTCGCTACAAGAGCTTTTATTTTCGCTATCCTTGTGTTCCTTGATATCTTCTAAAACTACCACTACCCACTTTTATCGAAAACTTATCAATATACCTAACTAAATTTATCCAAGCAGTATAATGGAGTAAAACAAAACCGTCCTTCGTGACAAAATGGCGGCAAACTACTGACGCGCTAAACAACAAACACGTGTATCAGCTATTCATAAGCTTTGTTTATGTGTGCATTCATCGTTTACGTTTGTGTGTACACAGAAACGTATCTGTCGAAAAGTTTTTGTTTTACGGATATTGTTAGCTACAAACAGACGTATCTTTAGATAAGTTTCTGTGTTTCTTTATACTAAATAAGCCGTGGAGTAAAACAAAACCGTCCTTCGTGACAAAATGGTGGCAAACTACTGACGCGCTAAACAACAAACACGTGTATCAGCTATTCATAAGCTTTGTTTATGTGTGCATTCATCGTTTACGTTTGTGTGTTACTTAGTAACACAGAAACGTATCTGTCGAAAAGTTTTTGTTTTACGGATATTGTCAGCTACAAACAGACGTATCTTTAGATAAGTTTCTGTGTTTCTTTCTGTTTTACGCATAATATAGATACGTTAACCTCAATATATAAACGACATAGAGATATGTGTCTTTGTGACTAAATAGAACCTGATATTTTGAGATTAGTGGTATACTTAACTCAAATATGATAAAATTCGAGATACGTTTTTGTGTTACTAAGGGGACGAAATGAAATGTTCAATTAACAAAAAGATTTAGATCTCTATCCCAATTAGATACTGAGATCTCCATGGCCGCGCAATCGTGCACGTTACGTTCGCGCGGCCAACTTAAAACCCCTGTAACTTCTTTATTTCTGCTTTGACAAAGTTTTGGTTTGTTCCTTTCGATTTTGACTAATTTTGACAAAAAATATAGCGATTTCTTTTTCTGTTTGGATAACGTGGCGGAGCAATCGTGACGCACACGACTTTAGGTAGGTATTATTTCGAACTATAGCCTCTGAGTACTAAACTGTGGTCCGGCCACAGAGGATCACACGTTACCGTCAGGATGGCTGGACCAAACGAGATATGTACATGAAACCATGCCCACTGTTTATTACCTATTTGCTACTATTTACTACCAGTAATGAAATAATTGCTACCTTTGCGTTAAGAAATATATCAAAGAAACAAACTGGTCAGCCATTCTGACGTCAGGTGGGCCGACCACTTCTAAGTTCTCATAGTTGTAGCGTCATATTAAGAGGCCTATTACAAAATTGCATTCTGAAATATTAGGTATATTGTAGCACGGTGACGACTAGCTAGGGGTCACGAGTTCACTACACTGCTTCCGTAACGACCAAAAGAATTTGATACTTGTTCTATTAATGGGTAAATTGTTATGATTGTTTGTTATTGATTACTTCTATAGATATATTACTTAAAATATTTTAAATAATGCGAACTAATTATACAAACATGAGTTATCCTGAATACTAAAATTGAAAAGTATCAAAAAAAATCAATAGGTTTAAAACTGTAATTATTTTTTTAATTACGGTGTTTAGGTGCGGTTTCTCTCGCCTAGACTGTGGTATTCGTATTATTATTATTTTTTCAAGTATCGTTATTTTATAATTTCGTAATTGTCCGTTGACGTTTTGTATGTCAAAAAAGTAGGAAGTATTCCCTTATTATTATTATTTATTTATACAAATATATTTTCACAAGTTTGTACATATGTCCCACAAAACAGGATCGAGTCTCTGTACAGCATCTATTTATCTTATAACAAAAAATAACTAACTACTACTATAAATATTTACATTACATTAAATTAAATCTAAGATCTATTATGTGCTAGTAAAAATATTTCTTCAAATTTTATTTTATGCGATGCGATGTTGTTTTAGGGCGATTACATGGTCGATGGTAGAAGGATAATTAATCTTAGAAATACGATTCAATAAAATATAAATAATATTTATAATACATATTTATTGTCTTTGTTTGGCCGTTTTTCCTCTTTATTATACACCATAAGAATACATATGACATGAAATATTAAATAGATCAGTTGTACAAAGGACGGTCTTATCGCATAAAGTGATCTCTTCCAGACGACCTTAGGATGGATAAGAGTTGAACATTACTTAAATTAATTAATATTAAATTAAGATTCGGTAACAGAAGTTTTACGTAACATTTTAACAATTATTTGTTTGAAACAGAAGTTTATTTAGTGTTTGTCAATTATTATATAAAAATTTATTGGAGAAAAAACATATTGCAGTAGACCCTCGACACCTAGTCGAATCAATGAAACTTTCAGACTCATACCTAAATGTTTATGTTCTAGTAAAAATATTTCTTCAAATTTTATTTTATGCGATGCGATGTTTTTTTAGGATGATTACATGGTCGATGGTAGAAGGATAATTAAACGTAAAATGAAACGTATATTAGTCCATTTTGTTTTTCTTAAACTATTTTGATATTACTCAGATTGCAACCGAATTTTTCCTCATGTTTCTCAATATCAAACAGTTGATTTAAGACAAACTGGAAATCAATTATCTTTCGTCCTTGAACTACGTAATCTGCGACCTGAAACAATGATTATTTCTTTAATAAAAGAAGACACGAAATTTTACTGTTACCTTTGTAAAATTCGGAATTCATTTCTATCGTCAGCGTAGATACTACCTCGTCATGAACTGGCGGCTTGACTATTTTTAGGATTCCGTTGCCAAATGGCAAAAAGCGGAGCCCTTATAGATTCGTCATGTCTGTCTGTCCGTCTATATGTCACAGCCACTTTTTTCCGAAACAATTAGAGCTGTAGTGTTGAAATTTGGTAAGTAGATGTATTCTGTGAACCGCATTAAAATTTTCACAAAAAACTCAAATCTTACATACATACATACTTTATCTATACATATAATAAATCTGTAGAAAAATAATTTTTGTACATCAAAAGAAAATCCAAAAAGAATAGCCAGGGTATTAAAGAACAACCAATAGAACCCATTTCCAGCATTTTTAGAATTTTTGTCTGTTTGTCTGTTTGTCTGTTTGTCTGTTTATATGTTCGGGTATCACGTAAAATATACGAAAGCAATGTAGATAACTTTTATACACAACGATTGAGCATAACTTGAGGTAACATTTAGTTTTTGTTTTATTGCAATCGGTTCAGTCTATCAAAAGATATTAGATTTTAAAGTAATCATGAAGAAAAATAACACACATTTCATTACTTCAAGATGAACTAATGTTTATAGTTGAACTACCTAACAGTCCGATAGATGTCATTGTGCATCTTATGACATCTCTTTTCTGAATGAACTAGGTTGATAGTTTTTATTTCGATAGATGTCGTTGTGCATTTCTTTTGACTCGCGGTGTTAAGATTTGCCCGTATTTGCTGATTGCATGAGTTACGTTGGGTTTTGAATGTTCTGAATTGTTTCGAAATAAGGTCTTGGTTGCCTAGAAGTATGTCGTTGTCCAAAATTGGTTATTAAAAAAATCTGTTTTCTTTGGGCAAATTGAATTATGTAGAAGGTTGGGTTTGTTATAATTTAATTTTAAATTATTGATAGTTGATTTTCATTTCGATAGATGTCGTTGTGCTTGATAGTTGAATTTTATTTTTCAGTTTAAAATACTATAGTTCCCTAAAATATCCAGGCATTAGAACCCATTTCCAGCATTTTTCTAATTTTTGTCTGTTCATTTGTTCGGGTATCACGTAAAATGTACGAAAGCAATTTAGATAACTTTTATACAGCGATTGAGCGTAAATTGAAGTAACATTTAGTTTTTGTTTCATTGCAATCGGTTCAGTCTATCAAAAGATATTTGGATTTAAAGTATTTCAGAAGTAAACTTAGGGTTTTGTACACTTTGTCTCACATTTTCATGTAACTTTTGTACACAACAATATGTGCGTAGATTGAAGAAACATTAAGTTTTATGTTTCATCGTAATCAGTTCACACCTTATAAATAAATGTAAATTAATAAATAGTGTTTCCGAAGAAAAATATTAAATCATGCAGCAAGCCATCTATCGAACTTAGACTGAACTATATCTAGAGATCAACTACGTACAGTATTGAATACACATATTCGATAGATGGCATTGTACGTGTGACGTCACATTTTCTGAATGGCGATGTTGAGATTTTCCGTGAAAGAATGACCTTCGCCCATGTTTGCCGACATTTTTGAGTTTAGTAGGTGTCTTTAAAGTTCTGTCTTTAAAGTTCTGTCAATTTGATTCCATAGTAGTGCAAATCGTTCGTTAATTCGTTGTATCTTTCAAAAAGTTTTGGTTAGATTCTGTCTTAATTTTGAATTGCGAAGTGATAATTAATATCTTGCAATTTGACTCAAGTAATTTTATTTACTTCGTAGTTTGAATTTTTATTTGAAAGTTTGTGGTGTTGTAAATTGTTCATTGTTGATTTTATTGGTTCTATATTTTATTCAACTGGTTCAGTTCTTTTTTTGAAAATGCCTTCTAGAAAAAAGACAAACCTTTCGCAGCGTAGCCGAGATGCGAAAAGAGTAAGACTAAGTAGGTCCCAGGAATCAGAAGAAAGTCATGAAGTGAGGCTTACATCAATTCGAGCAAGGCAGGTCAGAACTCTTGCTTCAGAAACGCCTACCCAACGTGAGTCTCGACTTACTATACAGCGTTCTCTTACGGCAGTTTCTCGATCTCAGGAGAGTTTGGAGGAACGCGAAGCGAGGTTAACTGCTGACCGAGAGCGTCACGCCCTCTCACGTGAGTCTGAGACTTTCACCGAAAGAGATTCGCGCTTAAGTTCGCAAAGAATTCAGACCGCGACTTTGCGCTCCCAAGAAAGCTGCGAGGACCGTGAAGTACGTTTATCGGCTGACCGAGAGCGTCACGCCCTCTCACGTGAGTCTGAGACTTTCACCGAAAGAGATTCGCGCTTAAGTTCGCAAAGAATTCAGACCGCGACTTTGCGCTCCCAAGAAAGCTGCGAGGACCGTGAAGTACGTTTATCGGCTGACCGAGAGCGTCACGCCCTCTCACGTGAGTCTGAGACTTTCACCGAAAGAGATTCGCGCTTAAGTTCGCAAAGAATTCAGACCGCGACTTTGCGCTCCCAAGAAAGCTGCGAGGACCGTGAAGTGCGTTTATCGGCTGACCGAGAGCGTCACGCCCTCTCACGTGAGTCTGAGACTTTCACCGAAAGGGATTCGCGCTTAAGTTCGCAAAGAATTCTGACCGCGGCTTTGCGCTCCCAAGAAAGCAACGAGGATCGCGAAGCGCGGTTATCGGCTGATCGAGAGCGCCACACTCACTCACGCGGACGTGAGTCTCTCTCAGAGAGAGAACGACGATTAGTAACAGCCAGAAATAATTATAACCGCGCGCGGTTGACCGATGAAAACTATTTGGCAACCGAAAGGGAAAGAATAGGTGAAATGAGACGAGCAGAAACAGCAGAACAAAATCAGTCTCGCCTCGGCGTTGAACGAGCTCGATACCACCTGAATAGAGATATAACTACCGACTCTGATGAGTCTTGGGAATATGATGATTCAAATATTTTTCTACCATGGGACAATAGGGAGAAAGCAGGATTTACGTACTCATCTAGAGTTGACTATGCGGTCTTCGCGTCTGTCGGTGGTATGACCGAAATTTGCAATTTTTGTGATGCACTGAAATGGAAAAAAGAGACAAATGGTGTGTGCTGTTCAAGTGGGAAAATTGTTCTCCCACATTTTCAAGATCCCTCACACTTTATTAAAACTCTTCTAAATGGAGATCATCCTCAATCCAAACATTTTTTAGATAATATCCGATCCTATAACAGCGCTTTCCAAATGACATCCTTTGGGGCAAAACAAATAACGGAGGGACCGTTCATGCCAACCTTCAAAGTACAAGGTCAAGTTTATCATCTCATTGGATCATTGTTACCAGAAAATGACCCTAAATTTCTCCAAATTTATTTTGTGTCGGATTATACCGAACAGGCTAATGTTAGACATCGTCATTTTCCGCAGCTTAACAGTGACATTATTTCAGGATTACAAGACATGTTACATCAAATTAATAGCTATGTGCATAATTTCAAAGTTGCACTGGAGTCGATTCCCCACGGCAGTAATGACTTTAAAATAATTATCAGTGCAGATAGACGACCTGTTGGAGAACACCGCGGGAGACACAACGTTCCCGTTGCAGACGAAGTAGCGGTTGTTTTAGTCGACCAAGATTGCGAAAGACGTGACATCGTACTACGCACTCGAGATGATCGTCTGCAACGCATTTACGAAACACATCGAGCATACGATGCACTACAATATCCGCTCATATATTGTCATGGTGAAGATGGATACCATTTCGGACTCTACCAAGTTAATCCCACGACTAGGGAAACGAATTTCAATAAAAAAATATCGGCTCTCCAATTTTACTCATATCTTTTACAAATAAGGCGTAATCGTTTCGTTTTTTTACAAAGATTCCGTGGACTATTTAGCCAATTTATTGTGGATATGTATGCTAAAATTGAAACGGAACGTTTAGTATACATTCGTACCAATCAACGTAGATTACGCTCTGAGGAATATGTGCATTTGCAGGATGCAATACAATCCGACAATAACGTCGATAATTTGGGGCGATTGGTCATCTTGCCGTCAAGTTTCATAGGTGGTCCGCGGTACATGCACGAAAGAACCCAAGATGCTTTTTGTTACGTCCGGAAATACGGCCGGCCGGACCTATTCATTACGTTTACCACCAATCCAAAGTGGACCGAAATCACTCAACATCTTCTAACAGGACAGGCGTCTTATGATAGGCATGATTTAATTGCTAGAGTTTTCCATTTAAAACTAAAAATTTTAATAGCTCTTCTTACAAAAGAGAAAATTTTCGGTCCTGCTCTTTGTTATATGTACAGCGTCGAATGGCAAAAGCGTGGTTTACCTCACGCCCACATACTCCTGTGGCTAGAAGACAAAATTCGTCCTGACGCTGTTGACAGTGTTATAAGTGCTGAATTTCCAGAGCAAAATAATGATCCGATTTTGCATGACATAATTAGGACACACATGGTTCACGGGCCATGTGGAGTTTTAAATAGGGAATCCCCATGCATGCATGATGGTAAGTGCTCAAAAAGATACCCCAAAGCATTTTTAGAAGCAACTGTATCGGGGGAAAATGGGTATCCATTGTATCGGCGAAGATCACCATCGCAAGGTGGTTTTACAACGACTAGCAGGCTCCGTGGACAAGAAATAGTATTGGACAATAGATGGGTGGTACCGTATTCACCAGTTTTATCAAAAACATTTCAGGCGCACATAAATGTCGAAATGTGCAATAGCGTAGAGTCTATAAAATACATTTGCAAATATATCAATAAGGGCAGTGACCAAGCTATAATCGCGCTGAGAAATCATAATGAATATGATGAAGTCACGAGGTATCAATCTGGTCGATATATTAGCTCTTCGGAAGCAGTTTGGCGTATTTTCAGTTTCCCAATACATGAACGGCATCCACCAGTAATCCATCTTGATGTGCACCTTGAAGGCGGGCATCGAGAATATTTTCAGTCTGAAAATATAACTGATAGGTTAGACAACCCGAGGCAAACCACCTTGCTGGCATTTTTTCGCCTTTGCGAATCAGACAATTTCGCGAAATCCATTTTATATAATGAGGTCCCATCTTATTATACTTATAACAAGCAGCAAGGTGTTTGGAATCGTAGAAGACGTGGAAAAGCTATAGAAGGCGAGATTGGCGTTTTTAAAGAACACGTGATTGGACGGGTGTACACAGTGCACCCGAATAATTCAGAATGTTACTATTTACGCCTTCTTCTCCATATAGTGCGAGGACCTACGTCTTTTGCTGAGCTCCGTAAAGTGGATGATATTGAATATCCCACATACCAAGCCGCTTGCCGAGCACGCCATTTATTAGATGGAGATCAGCATTGGGATGATGCTCTAGCGGAAGCATGCGTGAGCGATAGTCCACATCGCTTACGACATTTGTTTGCCATTTTATTGACCTTTTGTGCGTTATCAGATGCTAAACAGTTATGGCAAAAGTACCATGACAAGTTTGCTGAAGATTTTATAAGACAACTAAATACTGATGGAGAAATTCCTGATAGGGTACGTGAAATTTGTCACAACAGGTCCTTATTGGCTATTCAAGAGATAGTTATAAGTATAGGAGGGAACCCGATCAGTCAATATGGTTTGCCCACACCGGCAGTCGATGGGGAACGTATAAACAGAGAGTACGTATCAGAAATTAGTTATAATCCCGTGGAACTCGCAGAAATTTTACAAAATGGCTACGCAAATTTGACAGTGGAACAGCGCCAGACGTTTGATAGGGTATGCTGCAGTGTAGATAACGCCTCGGGTGAAATCCTGTTCTTAGACGCACCGGGCGGAACAGGTAAAACTTTCCTAACCAAAGTTATTCTGGCTCGAATTAGGAACCAAAATAAAATTGCCCTTGCTGTCGCCTCTTCAGGGATAGCCGCCACATTATTGCCTGGAGGAAAAACGGCACACACAACATTTAAAATTCCTATCGACTTAGACCGTACGGAAAGCCCGGTTTGCAATATATCGCGAAATAGCGATAAAGCAAGGGTTTTACGCGATTGTGTTTTAATTATTTGGGACGAGTGCACAATGGCAAACCGCAAAGCTGTAGAAGCAGTGAATAGAACTTTACAGGACATAAGGCAAAATGACCGGCCGATGGGCGGCATTACGGTGTTGTTCTGCGGTGATTTTCGGCAGACACTGCCGATAGTACCCCGAGGAACGAGAGCCGATGAAATTGCTGCCTGTCTGAAGAGTTCTATTTTATGGCGAAATATAGTATCTACACACCTTAGTGTAAATATGCGTGCACAGTTAGGAGGCTGCGAAAATGCACAGGAGTTTTCCAATCTACTGTTAAAAATAGGCGATGGCACATACCCCGTACAAGAAGATGGAAAAGTTATTTTGATTGGTGATCTCTGTTCGTACGTTACATCACAGCAGGAGCTAATTTCTTCTGTATACGGAGATACCACAAACATAGGAAATCAAGCCGGTTCTTGGCTATGTCAGCGAGCTATTTTGACTCCCCGCAATGACCAAGCTGCGGCAATTAATTTCAAAATATTGACTCATGCGTCCGGGAATAGTAGAGAATATAGCTCAATAAATACAGTTATGGAAGAAGATGACGCCACGCACTACCCGGTAGAATTTTTGGATTCCCTCAGCACACCCGGACTTCCAGCCCATAAAATAGTTTTGAAAATCGGTGTACCAATCATTATCCTCAGAAATTTATGTCCTCCTAAACTTTGTAACGGCACTCGGCTCAAAGTCACAAATCTGCAGCAAAACATTATTGAAGCTGAAATAGTAACAGGTTGCGGCGCCGGTGATATTGTTTTTATTCCAAGGATACCTATAATTCCTAACAACTTTCCTTTCTCTTTCAAACGAGTGCAATTCCCAGTCAGTCTCTGTTATGCCATGACTATTAATAAAGCTCAGGGCCAGACATTATCCGTTGCGGGGGTTGACCTAAGTATTGGATGCTTTTCCCATGGTCAACTATACGTAGCTCTTTCACGCGTAAACAACCCCAATAACCTTTTTGTGTACACTCCAGATGGTTCCACAGCTAATGTTGTTTATAAAGAAGCACTAAATTAAATAAAAAAATATTTGTATCGGTATCCTCCAACAGCGCTAAAAAAATATAGGTATTGTTAAGTTCCGACATCCACGCGGACGAAGTCGCGGGCACAGCTAGTAATAAATAAAACCGTACCTTATGAAAAAATACAAAACGAATCAAAACTATGTGGTCGCAGTATATGAATTACTTCACTATACGAGCGCTCGAAAGTCGGGACGCGGGAAAAATGGCACAGGTCCTACCTTGATGGGCGCTCGCGCCGTACTAATCGGTGTCCTTTTTTTTTTTTTTTTTTTTAACTTGACGCGTGCAGTTAGCCTCTCGGCTTTTACTGCTTCACCGGACAGTAGGGGTGAGCGTGGGCTCTAACCGGCCTAGCAAATATAAACTACAAACTAAGTACCCGCGCCGGAGGGCGCCCCCTGTGGGGCTCGAACCTCGGCTCTGGGCGGATACTGACGGGGAGAGGGCGAGAGATCATGGTTTTTAGGGAGTTTAGTGCAACTTTCGCTCTACGTTAATGACATGACGCGGCCCCCCGTCCGCGTTGAGGGGGGCTTTTTATCGGTACGATATGCAAACTAAGGGTCATGGAGGACGCTGGTGGTCGCGACGCGTTCGCGGTCGTACTCGCATCCGGCGATTACGAAATATCGGTTGTGCAGTGTTGCGAGAGTCTCTAATCGATTTGATGTGCTCAAGGTAAACGGTGGTCTCGTCGTCCGGTTCGTCTAGGACGTGCTTCGGACGACGGTGCTTAATTGTGAGTCGGAGGGGAGTGTAATTGACCGCCTGTACCACCAATTTACTTGGATGGTGAGTGGCAGAGTCAAAATACCTTTTGGACGTTTGCTTCATCCATTGCCTGATGGTAGGCAATTGGAGATCGGCATGGAGGCTTTTGTTACGGACGAACCATGGTGCGCCCACGGCTCGTCGCATAAACTTGTTCTGGACTACCTGTAGGAGGTGGATGAGATGTTCCTTAGCGTGCGCGAAGACCGGGCTCGCATAGGTCATCATGGGTCGAATGCACGTCTTGTAAATTCTCACCTTGTTTACAAGGGACATTATACTGCGTGCATTCAGGAGGCTGTGTAATCGATAAAGGGCAAATGAGGCACGGTTGCGAGCGTATCTCAGACGGTCCTTGAAGTTTAACTTCTGATCGAGGATCACTCCCAAGTATTTGGTTTTCCTCTCCCAGGGGATCGGTTTACCAAACATTCGGACGGGATCTGTGGTGGGCTTGGGGTGTACCCTAGAGAAGAGCACGGCTGCGCTCTTGGTCGGGTTGACTTCGATCCTCCATTTCCTGAACCATTTGCCGAGGGCATCGGCTGAGGATTGGAGTTCTCGGTGAATGGCTGACGGGTCCCTACTGGAGTAGTAGAGAGCCGTGTCGTCAGCGAAGAGGGCTAGATGAGCCTTCTTGGGTCTGGGGATGTCGCTGGTGTACAGCGAGAACAGGAGCGGGGCAAGGACTGAGCCTTGGGGGACTCCTGCACGTATCGGTCGGAGGGAGGAGTAATTTCCCTCGACGCGGTAGCGAAACGTTCGGTCCGTAAGGAAGTCTCGTAGGATGTGCACGAGACGGTCAGGCACTTTGAGTTTAATCAGCTTATATAATAAGCCGTTGTGCCAGACCTTGTCGAACGCTTTGGCCACGTCGAAGAAGATTGCTCCTGTGTGGGATCTTTGACGGGCAGCTTTCACTAGGATGTGTTCGACAATGCGATGCACCTGGTGAACGCTGGAGTGTCTGGCTCGAAAGCCAAACTGCTCGTCTGGGAGAATATCGTTTGCGTGGATGTACGACGACAAACGGGCGTGGATGATGCGCTCATAGAGTTTCCCCATGGCGCAGAGAAGGCTAATGGGGCGGTAGTTCGCCGGGTCGGATTTGGATTTAAACGGCTTCGGGATACCAATCACGTTCGCCTGTTTCCACTGGTGTGGAAAGATGTTGTTGGAAAAGGCCGCGTTGAAAATCGCGACCATCAGGCTAAATAAAAGCAATGGGAGTTGCTTGAAAACGCGATTGGTGAGTCCGTCATAACCGGGGGCTTTACGAGGGTGGAGTTTCATGATCAGAGTTTTAACCTCTTCGATGGTCACTGGCCTCAGGGGATCGTCGTCGTCGTCGACGTCTGCATCCTCCCGGGAGGGGGCAGTTGGGGTCGGAGGGAGTGGGATGGCGAGCCTACGTTCTACCTCCGAGTCAACCTCATTGAGGTGCTCCGGGTCTACTGGTAGGTTGCTGGGAGAACATTGGGTCTCTAGATTGTCGGCCATGCATTCGGCTTTTTCGTCGTCATCGAACGCGGGGCGTTGATTCGGACGCGTCAGCGGGGGGATGGTCCAGTCGGTGTCTGTCTTGAGTCGCTTGCAGAGATTCCAAAAGGCCTTCCGCGAGGGTTGAATCTCGGCTAACGTCCTATCCCACCCGGATTCCCGCCTCTCGGTCATGCGTTCACGTACAGTACGCTGTAGTTCACGCATTCGAGTGCGGTTTTCCAAGGTGTTATAGGAGTCGAAGGCTCTGATGGCCGCGTTCTTCTCAGTCACTAACTTACGCAAATCCTCCGGGAGCTTCCACCGTCTGAACGCGTCAGCCGCTGGGACCTCCCGGGAACATTCGTTCACTTGGATTTGGACGTGAGTCGTGAAAGAGCCGATAGCTGCGAGCGTTTGCTCGGGGGTCTCTATGAGGGACGGTATCGAATCTAAGTGCTCCGACGTGGCTGACTTGAGTTTACCCTCAAGTTTCTGCCAGTCGGTAACATATCTGGGTGGGAGGTTGCTATCCGCGCCAGAGTGGCTTGTGCGGGAGGCAAGACTAAGGATGACCGGTCTATGGTCAGAGTCTAACTCGTGTAGCACCTCTACAGAAGCCAAACGTAGGTTTGTATTCTTAAGGAGCGCTATGTCGAGTATGTCGGGTCGGTGACCGTCAATTCTAGGGAAGTGGGTCGGTTCGAGAGGGACTATAGGGTCGAACGGTATGATTGCCAAGTGATTAGCAAGTGCGCGGCCGTTCGAGTTGCTCGTACGGCAGCTCCATTGCTCATGCTTGGAGTTTAGATCGCCTGCCACTATGACAGAGCCATCTAAGTCATACAGTACTTGGAGGTCGCTAAGTAGCATCTCCTTGTCTGGGGGGAGGTAGGCCGAGACTATCGTGATTGGCTGATGGCCTGTCATGCCTATTCGACAGACAGAGACCTCAATGTTCTTCAGCACGGGAGGGTCCAAAGGTACGCAATGCAGTGATTTAACTATACGATAGTTGGCAACTGTAGGACTCCTCCGTTTACTCGGTTTGAGGAATGTCTCTTGGACGAGGAAGAGATCAAGTTGATGATCGCAGAGGAATTCTGCGACTTCATCGCGTTGTCTCGCTAATCCGTCTGCATTGTAAAACCCGATCTTTAGAGATCTGGGTTTTAGCCTGCAAGTGGTTTGGGTAGTCATTAGCGGGTGTACAGCCATTACGGTTGCAGGGATTTGATAAAGCGGCGGTAGACGTGAGCCGCGTCGATGGCCAGTTGGATATTGGTCGGATCAGCTTCGGCCCTCTGGGAGAGGTCCTCAAACTGGTCGAGCAATTTTCTCCATTACGAAACCATTTCCTCGCCCGCGCTTGTAACGAGCAGACGTGCCGAGTTGTTCACCTAAATTAAATTAAAAAATATAATCCAACCTACGTGCTAAACTAAACTTAACTGCCATACATATTAAGTTAAAAACACATTGTGCTTCTATACTGCATAAACCCTTTCGGATTTATTCATACAATCTATCTTGCGTAGTATACGCAAACTTATCGGAACCTATGATGCATCAACAACTATCGCCGGATACGAATCTCACTGGATCGCTACCCGAACTATCTCATGGGGTCGACACGGAAAATATTACTACAAGGAAAAGAAAAGACCACCCAGATAGAGATGAAATTATCAAACTTCGAATCGATATGAATGCTATGTTTACAAGACTTCAGGATGAAAATAACAAGAAATTTACTTTGATGCATGAAATGTTTATAGAAATAAAACAACAAAACGAGGAGAGTGCCAAATTCAGACAATTACTACAACAATCACTCGATGAGATGAAAAATTCATACAAAGATCTTAAACAAAACTACGATATCCTATTATTGAAAAACATTACATCCGAAACAAAAATTGCAAATTTGGAACGTCAAGTGGAAGATATGCAACGGAAACAATTAGAAACTACAATCGAAATACGAAATGTCCCCATTTCTGCAAATCAAAATATCAGGGAAATGGTAGTAAAACTACACGAAGCTCTGAATTTATCTTCTCCACTAAATAATGTTCGTCACGTGTATAAGAAAAAAATTGGTCAGAACCAAATCCTAATTGTGGAATACCAATCAGCTGAAACACGTGCGAATGTAATTAATGCCATCAAAAACTACAATAAAAGGAACAAGGAAGATAAATTCAACAGCAAGACTTTAGAATTAGAGGGAGCCAAGCAGCCTGTCTACATTTCAGAGTCGCTAACACCAGCTGCTAGAAACTTACATTATCTAGCAAGAAACTTACAAAAAAACCATGGCTTCAAATACTGCTGGATTTCAAACGGTAGGATATACTTGAAAAAATCTGAAGAGCAACCGTCCATACTCATCAAATCTGAAGAACAAATTCAAGGTATTATGAACAATAGCACCCCTAACTCCCCTGAGAAATGACTAGTACCCATAAAGGTTATAGTAATGTCTTTAAGCTTGATAGTTAATAGAACTTATTTTTCATATTTATTACTGTTGGTTTCTATATATAGTTTAAGATGTATTAATTATCGCCTACTTCTAGCTTTAAATATGCCTATAAAACTTAAAACATATTATTATTATCTACATACACATATAACCTGCATCACAATATCATTACAAAACATATATTTACAATACATATTTATAACTCAAATCGATTATCTTCATGCTAGTTCCGGGTTTCCACAGGGTGCTTCTGGTAACGGGGTCCATGCTTTTTTACCCAAACAATATGGATGATATAATACATTTATCACAGGACATTGAAAAAAGCATAAATATCGGCCAGGCGCATATTGTGGATATCCCGGAGCAGTGTAAAAATATTCTCGGTCCATCTAATAATTATAAAATACTTACCCAAAATATTAGGAGCCTAAATCGTAACTTTAATGAATTACAAGTTTTGCTACATCGTATGGACATAAGTTTTGATTTTATTATTTTAACAGAATGCTGGCTTGCGAAAAACTCAACAGTGCCGGAATTACTGTCATACACATCATTTTCCACAGCTAATTTGAGGAACCAAAATGATGGAATTGTTATCTATGTCAAAGACAATATTATATTTAACATAAAAGAACAGACTGAAATTACAGATGAATTCAATTGTATCATCACAACAATTAAAAGTGAACTCGCAATTATTTCAATTTATAGGTCTCCGGCTTTCAAAAACCTAGACAACTTTTTAAATGCGTTAGATAACGTACTGATTAAATTTAAAAAATATAGAAATATTGTCTTAATAGGAGATATTAACATCAACATTATAGACAACCTTGACAAAGCGTCAACAATGTATATGGATTTACTGTCCTCCCATGGTCTACTTGCCTCACATACGTATCCTACTAGAGAGAAAAACTGCCTGGACCACTGTTTTGTTAAAAGTTCATACTCCACTAAAACTATAGTATGTGATTCCACTATAACTGACCACTCATGTGTCATGGTATCCCTATTTAAAAAACCACTACAGTATAATAGACACACTAAAAAGCACAAAAAGGTTAATTACAGCTCGGTAATCAGTGAGTTGAAGGCAATTGATTGGCATGTTCTTCTATCTACAGAGGATCCCAATGAAATGACTGAAATATTTCTGAGTACCTTATCTGAATCTATGAAAAAATTCACAACAATATATCAAACACCTCGACGAAAACATATTATAAAGCCATGGATAACACCTGGACTGTGCCGATGTATGAAAAATCGTGATAAAATACACCAAAAGACTCGAAAAGACCCTGATAATCAAATACTTAAAACTACATATCGACGATATCGCAACACTTGTAACAACTTATTAAGACAATTAAAAAATAACTATTTAAAATCCGAAATTAATGCCCATAAATATAATCTCAAGAAACAGTGGTCTTTAATCAAAAACGTTTGTAACATTAAAGATAACTGTTCAAGTAGTGACGAACTACTTAAAATTGAATCAACTCCAGTAGACTCAATAAACTATGTTAATAGATACTTTGCAGGGATAGGGTCTCAGTTGGCTAATGATGTAAAAAAACAAAATATTATCCAAACTAAACCCAGCCATAAACCTTGTCGCATTAAACCTACTCCAGTCAATTCGTTTGCTTTTCTGAATACAGATGCTAAAGAGGTAAAATCCACTATAATTAGCTTAAAATCATCGAATGCTGTGGGCTGGGATGAGATTCCGACGTCGCTATTAAAACTAGGAGCGGATATATTTGCTGAACCAATAGCTAATATATGCAATTTATGTATGAATAAGGGAATTTTTCCCAATATTCTAAAAAAATCTGTCATAATACCCATTCATAAGGGTGGAAACAGAGGCTGTGTCTCGAACTACAGGCCAATTTCGTTATTGCCAACTGTTTCTAAAATTTTAGAAAGGATTATCAATAAAAGACTCAAAAATTACCTTGAATCGGGTGATCTCCTCTCTTCTAATCAATTTGGCTTTAGAGAGGGAAGATCAACCGATCAAGCAGTAAAAAAACTGACTTCCTTAATTGTTGAAAGCCTCGATAAAGGAGACAAAGTACTGGGTATCTTCCTAGACTTGAAAAAGGCTTTTGACACGGTTTCTGTTCCTTTACTTCTCAACAAGCTGGAAGATTTTGGAATTCGTGGCACACCACTTGCGTTATTTAAGAGCTATATGGCAAATAGAAAACAAAGTGTTCGAATTCAAGATACAGTGAGTGAACATGTAGATGTTTCATATGGTGTCCCTCAGGGCAGCATACTGGGACCTACACTGTTTCTGATGTATATCAACGATCTGTGCGACATTCAATTAAAAAATGCTGAGATAATAAGCTTTGCCGATGACACGGCAATAATTTTCAGAGGCCGAGCATGGCACGAAATTAATGACGTGGCGAATGAAGGTTTCTGTCATGTTTATGAGTGGCTAAATTACAATTTGCTAACGCTGAATATCGCAAAGACTAAGTATATTACATTTAGTATAACACTGAATACTCAGCCCAATCCGGCAGATATACGTATAAAGGTCCACTCATGTCGTAATACCAATGATTGTGATTGTGACCAAATTGCAAAAACCAGTACAATTAAATATTTAGGTGTACACATAGACCAGCATCTAAATTGGAAAACACACATCGCCGCCATATCTGCTAAAGTAAGAAAACTAATCTTCATTTTTAAAAACATTAGACACTTCTGCCCTCCAAAATTAATTCTTTCAGTTTATTTCGCACTCTGCCAGTCCATTATATCATATGCAATAACTGCATGGGGTGGTGCATATAAATCATCTATTATAATTCTTGAACGAGCTCAACGCTCCATCCTTAAAGTTATGACATTTAAAAACTATCAATACCCAACACATTTATTGTACTCTGAATTATCAGTGTTGACGGTCAGACAACTATTCATTAAAAATGCTATTTTGCTTCAACATAGAATCTTGCCTAACTTCACTTCTAGACGTAGGAAAGATATTGTATATCCTATACCGAAATATAAAACGTCCTTTTCTCAAAGATTCATAAACTTTCTAGGGCCGTTTATCTATAACAAGATATCAAAACAAACCGAGTTACGTTTTCTTACTAACTATGCTTGCAAACTTGAAGTTGATAAAGTCTTGAAACTAATGAATTATGAAGATACCGAATTAATTTTGAAGATAGTATCGTAACCATAATACATACCCATATACACTACACACATTATTATATATATGTATATATATATATATATATATATGAAATATGAAAAATAAATAAAAATATGTATAAACTTAATTCTATAAACTTTATATATAATACTGTTGTTTATTTATTGTTTATTTAAGTTTTCCATAAATATATTTCTTATTACATGTATGCATGTACTTATAATATTATTGAAACATATGTAAAATCGTCATGGCATAAAGTAGAACTAGCGGTAACAAAACAAATATTAGTTATAAGTTAGTCTGTGAGATGTACACACATTTTGTCTGATAATATTGCGTTTACTATAACTTGTTTTCGCATTACCGTCGCGGCAACGAACAACATTATAACATTGTAAAAAATAGCAGGTAGGCCTAGCTGTCTGTCGTAAATACAGTTGTAATTGATCACCCATGTAAATAATTTGTTATAAATTGTGTTAACATGAGGTTATTAGGGATGAGGAAGCCTGTCTGTCTGCAATACAGTTTTTACTAGTGCGGAAGATAGTGTGACTTGTGCTGTGTAACCCATGCAACCAGTTTCTTACATGACGGAGATCTAAGTATCTGCAATTGTAAGTACCTAGATGATAAAAAAAAAAAAAAAAAAAAAAAAAAAAAAAAAAAAATTCCCAACCTTGAGTCATAATGCGCTCGGCAAAACCTGAGGCGCGCCCTTTGCTGTTCGCTAGGGGCGCCTTGGTTTTGGGCGCTGGGGCTGATGACTTTGGAGTCTGGGCTCCTTTGGCCGGGGCCTTTGGAGCCTGTGACTTCTTAGTCAGCGGGTTGTAAGCCCAGCCCGATTGGACTGGGGCGGTAGGGGTCACGCTGGTTGAGGGTTTGGGGGACGCCTCCTTAGCTGGGACTGGCACAGCCTTAGGGGCGACCGCCTCACCCGCAGCCTTGGGTGCGGTCGAGGGGACGTAGTCTGGCAGAGGCCAGTGTGGTCTCGCTGGTCGCAGGGATGTCTTTTGGACATCCAACGACATTAACGGGGGAGGGCTTGCTTGGGGCTTAGCGGAGCTAGTCTGCGCCTGGGGCTTCCGAGCGTTACGCTTGCTACGAGGCCTCCTGGCGGGTCTCCTCGCCGGTGCCTTGGGGCAGCCGCGATAGTTCGCAGGGTGTCCCAGGGACTGGCAGTTGACGCAACCAGGTGGATCGGAGCATTCGCTACGATCTTTGGGTCGGGTGCAGTCGGAGGTGTGGTGGCCTGGGGTCAGGCATTTAACGCACCTCGGAGCTACGTGGCAGTTCCTTGACGAGTGCCCGTACAGTTGGCAGTTGTGGCACTGCCCCTGTACGGTCCCTCGCCGCGGCGGCTCGACGACGATGCTCCGACGCCGCAAACTGTTTTTAGGACAGTCAGGATTTTCTGTCCTTCCTTCGAGTCGTCAAGGTGGACCAGCACCATATCGAAGGGCTCGCCACCGTTTGATCGGCGCATCCGATGCACCTCTCTCACGGGGTACCCTTGGGTGGTTAGGTCCTCCTTGATGGAGTCGATGGGAAGGTAACGGCACACTCGGCGGATAACCACGCGGAGTGTTTTGTCCTCAGCGGTGCCGTAAGTGTAGTAGTCTACCTTACGTGCATCGAAGAGAGCCGTCGTTGTCCTGTATTCAGTGGGCGTCTGCAGCTGTATTTTGTACATCTGCTCCTTGAGGATGTATGTAGTGCTAAGTGCGACTACACCTTTGGACTTTAACGTGGTGGACAAGTCTTCCCACTTATCGATGCTGAGTAGCATGATAGGAGGGGGCTTGGTGATCTTTGCCGTGAGGCCAGAGGGTTTGGCCTTTGCCTGGGAGGTGGAGGCGCTTGTAGTGGGGGAAGAGGCGACAGAGTTGGTGACGGAGGGTCTCTCCGTGCGCAACTTCTTCGTCTTGGCGCTCTTTTTGCTCTTCTCCTGAGTTGAACACTCAGAATCGGAGCCCGAAGAGCTGCCAGACGAGGACGATGACGACTTGTCGCCGCGGGTCCGCTTATCAGCTTTCCCGCGCCTGACGGTTGTCCACTCGTTGTGGGCGTCGTCATCGCTGTCAATCTGTACGACGTCCATCTCTTCCTCTGTGGCTAGAGGCTGAGATGGAGAGGGGGTACGGTTACGGGGGAGTGGCGACTGCCTGTCCGTCTGGGTGAACGGGGCAGAAGAGGAGGGGACGGAGAGACTGAGGTTCTCCTGCGCTGTTGCGCCGGAGCAAGGGGGGTCGTCTAACATGAGTTTAGTCTACACAGTCTCCATCAAGTTTTCCCAACCAGCTGGGTCGGACTTGAGGAGCTTGAAGACAGCCTCAATGAAGCGGGGATCCTTGGTAATGTCTACCATGGAGGCGGGTACGGGGGCGGCCATCTTGTGATGGTTTTAAAAGCCTAACAGCTACCGAATTTTACGTTAGTTCGCTCCCGGAGCGTTCCGAGAAGAAGAACTAACAAGAAACTTCTCGGCTGTCGCTCTAACAATTGAATGTCCCTAACAACTATCACCTCGGGTTGGACGGGCCCGAGGGTGTGATGGTGTGTGTATCACCCTCCTCGCCGGGTTAGACGAGGAGGTATGTGTACCTATGGTGAGCCCTAAGCTTGTATCCCTCTCGCCAGTCTTATTGTGCGAAAGGGTTCCTAGCAGCTCTAATGCAGAGGGCGATATGGGCCGAAGCCGTCAGCACCCAAACAACAAGAGAGAATGGGAAGGTGGGTTAAGGAGGTGGGATTCCGATTTGGAGTTGACTAGGGTAGCCCCCAAGGCCAATGATTCCAAACCGCTTCCAATTAACTGGCGTTGCTCTGAAGGAGCAAGGCCTAGTGCTTGGGTCTACACTAACTTGGCTTAGTTGGCACGGTTACGTTTCCACCAAGTACCACTAGAAAAGTGGATTTTCCCTGAAGGGGCACGAAAGTACAAAGAAACACACACTATATTGGGGTAGCGCTGTCTTGAAAAAGACGCCACTACACCAATTAATAGTGTGAAGGTTTGCCGAGATTCAACCAATCTAACGATCGATTTATCTCGACTGACGAACGTACACGAGCACGTATAGTCGGAAATAGTCGGGTAAAGCCAGGAGCGCACGAACGTGTCCGTGCGCGTCGACTGTCAAAACGAGACTCCTAATCGGTGTCCACCCGTGTATCGTAATTTATTGTAATTTAAACTGATGTCCACATCGATATTATGACAAATTAATTGCAAGTATTTAAAAAAACTGTAGAATTCGATTCTCCAAAGAACATAGTTTATTTTGGTATAATTTTATTTCAGTAATTACGCTTGATTTAAACCAAAAATCACTACGAAATTCCAAAGTAAAACTTAAAAATTGGTGTAAGGATTTATTTTTTTACTAATTAATGGTAACAAATTTCAAGAATCTGTAACATTAAACGACGAATTAAATATATGTCTCATGCTGAATGTATTTTTATTAGCTTAGTTTATAAGTATTATTGCTAGATACAGAACTCTGAAATTGACTCTGCGGCGATTTTTCATTAAAATGGTTGTGGGAGATGAGTCACTACATAGCAAGCAAATTATTTTTGGTAAATGTGATACATTAAACGTAAAGAAAAACGATTTTTCCATATTTAACATGTATTCAGTAATTTCTGGGTATTACTTAAGATTGTAATAGAGGAGCCCAAAATCTTAGAAATTCGCGCAAAAACTTGAAATGGCTCTTAACAACTTTGTTAATTTATATATTTACTACCTATTTGCTACCTTAACATTATATCTTTACACAACTTTGAGGGGGTCCTATAAAAGAAATGAAATAAAAGCCATTAAAACGCCTGTGCGTCTATTATTTATTTACGTCTTTTCTCAGAATAATGCTAACAATGTTGTTGCAGGCGCTTAGTGGCTTATGGACAAATCGTTTCTTAAGTACTTAGTATAAAGATAAAAAAAATAAGATAAGATAAATAAGGATTACTTACTTATTTACTTGGAGAATTATTAATTTGGTCTTGATCAAGTTACGATACAATATTTACTAATTATGCATTTGTAATCTCTGATTATTTTTATTTAAGACTACCCACAATATTCCCAACTGGGATGATAAATGATTATGTTAAAATAATATTAATAATTATGAGAACTTAGAAGTGGTCGGCCAACCTGACGTCAGAATGGCTGACCAGTTTATTTCTTTGATATATTTCTTAACGCAAAGGTAGCAATTATTTCATTACTGGTAGTAAATAGTAGCAAATAGGTAATAAACAGTGGGCATAGTCTCATGTACATATCTCGTTTGTTCCAGCCATCCTGACGGTAACGATCACACGATGTTCACCCCTATCCCACCCGAACACGCCAAATTTGTCATATCTAGGACTGGTAAATAAATTAAGTCACGAAGTATGCAAGTTGTTTAGTTTAACCCTTATTAAAACGCTGGGAGCTATACTTCCCACATCTCAGATTGAAGTAAATCGAGTTTTATTTTTATATGCTTAAACTTAATGCAATGAAATATTTATCTACGCAATCTTAACATTTCAGAGATTTTTTTTTATGGCACATGTTTCAGATTATTATTTCATGTCATGGTAAACAAACGTCAAAGTCAGTTGACGTTATTTTACCGCCGAAAACGCTCGTTATTTTTTAGTTTTTTGTGTACTGCTGAAAAAAAATTAGGTTTGCAGTTTTGAGTTTTAGCTATGTAAACTAGACAATTATTACGGTTGCGTGAAACGTAAAGTATGCCCAGAATCTTTCGTTTATACCTTGGTACAGATGATTGAAATTGAGTATCTAAGTGGGAAGATATCATCCCAGTGTTCGTCACTGCATACTACATTCGGAAATTCTATATATAAAATCTGTGTCTAAAAAAACTTGGCATATGCAACTTATTAGTTATATATTCATTATTTCATGATCAGATAATTAATATAAATATATTAGAATTTAATGTTATTATTTTGTTTTAGAAAAATGCCACCTTAAAAGATAGGTACCTAACTGAAAATTTGATAGAAAGCATTTTAGAAGAGGATGATTGGTCCGAGAATGATTCCGATTATGATTTAGTTTACAGTGATTTTATAATAAGTCATAAAACGATCTATGTAATTTTTACGTTAAAATTTAATTCACAAGTGAAGCCAGGGCAACTAGCTAGTGTTTTAAAATATTGATGTCATACTGGACACTGGGAGCTATGGTTCCCAACTTTGCAACAATAGAGAACAGACGACGGGATATATACTTCCCACCTAAAAAAGGGTATTTCCTCCCCACTAACCCCTATTTTGTGTGAATTTTTGAAATCTACGTCCCAAAATTACCGTGTGCGTCACGATTGCTCCGCCACGTTATCCAAACAGAAAAAGAAATCGCTATATTTTTTGTCAAAATTAGTCAAAATCGAAAGGAACAAACCAAAACTTTGTCAAAGCAGAAATAAAGAAGTTACAGGGGTTTTAAGTTGGCCGCGCGAACGTAACGTGCACGATTGCGCGGCCATGGAAATCTCAGTAACTTCTTGGGATAGTGATCTAAATCTTTTTGTTAATTGAACATTTCATTTGTCAACAATTGTCAAAAAAAGAATTATAAGACTAAGATCAATATTTCACGAAATATTCACCTTGGAAGTTATGGCCGCGCAATCGTGCACTTGATGTTTCTTTAATCTCGATTATTTCTTCAAAACTTAAGATATCATGCATTAAAACTGTGACTAGAAGAAAGGTTTTAATATGTCCAAAGTACTGAAAGCATTTAATGCCACCAAAGTTTATTTAAACTGACGAAATCAAGGCAAAACAAAAGTTACGTGGCCGCGCAATCGTAACGTTACTTTGAACGCTGATATCTCATTATCTATAATTGTTAAGATTTCGGTGTTAACATCCATTTATTCGCAATATTAACCTAATCAGATTTACATAGCGTTTTACCCTCAGGACAATTTTCTACGCATGTAATCTCAAAAATGATGATATCTCTTATAATGTTCGAATAGAGTAACCATAATTTCTGTTAAATATGGGGATATCTTTTGCTCTATTGGACGAAAATGTACCTGTTAGGAATAATTGTTGGAGAATTGGCTAAAATAAAAGAGCTTAATGCACTTTCCTTTTTCCATTTGTCAAACGACTTTTATGTTGTGTTATGTATTGACGAGTTATAATTTTATGAATGAAACAGTAATGGTAGTGGCAACAGTATTTCTTGAGCTGGAGTTTCGACCATTTACGAAAAATCGATAAAGTGAGTATAATTATTACGAATTTGCTGTGTGGTGACGGCGTAGAATATCATCACCCCATCTCATCCCGTGGGGCGCCTAGAAATCGTCCCGAAGGAAAACCTACCAGAGAACGGGCAGCAGTGTTTTTCTGTGAACTTTGCGGAGGATTTTGTCCAACAGTGGACGTAATTTGGCTGACATGGTAAAGTATAATGTTTTTACGGTCATAAATTATACGAAATATAACGCGATTGGAACAATTTAACGTCCCACATTTGGTTCCTAATTTAACATGTATTTCAAATTAGGAGTCAAATTTTCGTGGGTTAATAATGCTAGAAATATAAAATAGGATTGTAGGTACATAATTCGAAATATAATTTTTTTTCTCTCAAAATAAAAATAAATAGAATTGCTATTCCGTAGGTAGAGTCCCTTCGCTCGAGTCAGTTCTACAATCATCACACGTAGCTTTGAGTTCATAATTGTTATCTTACTGCCTATTAACCGAGCACATCTTAAATTCTTTTCTTTTCGTTTTAAAAAGACAACGCCCACACTTGACAACGCACCCCTGTGTCGCGGGGTACTTTACAAACATATAATAGACTAGCTGTGCCCCGCGGTTTTACCCGCGTAAAATTTTATAAATTAGCACAGCCCCTCCCCCGTAGGTGATTGCGTGATAATATGTAGCCTTTATGTTGACCCGACCTCTTAGTAATATTCATGCAGTACTTTTTGAGTTCAGCCCGGACATACATACAGATAAACAGACAAAAATTCTAAAAACTATTTTTTTGGCTTCGATATCGATTATAGATCACGACCCAAGTATCCTTTTTAAATAACATTCAATGTACAGTTTTGACATTCCTACGATTTTATTATATGTATAGATATAGATAAATTACTGGAGTACAAGCAGCAATGTCGCGTCATGTGGTGAAAACAGAACTAAGTTTCATTTTTTGGCCTTGTTTTGTATGGCATGATTTGAACATGTGTTTAAAAGAAAAGAATATTATATTGAACTGTCTTATCTTAGCCATTTCTACAACAATTATTCCTAACAGGTACATTTTCGTCTAGTAGAGCAAACGATATCCCCATATTTAACATAAATTGTGGTCACTCTACTCGAACATTATAAGAGATATCATCATTTTTGAGATTACACGCGTAGAAAATTGTCCTGAGGTTAAAACGATGTGCGTGTCCCCAGCTTCCTCATTGTTATAATCGAAATTCTAAGTATGCCATATTTTAGAGCATAATTTGAGCAATTTAAAGTTTCAGTCATAGAATTAGAGCAATCACAACTTCATTTCTATGATTTGTTAAATGTGTGTAAGCTGGACAAACGTGTCTCCAGCTGACACATGCCGTTGGGTCAAAACCTGTGATGTTAGGGTTTTAAAATATAGTCGAAAATTTAGCTCATAATTTGAGCAATGAGAGCCAAAAAATCTAGCCATCACACTGAAATATTATTTAAACTACGATCATAAAACCATGTGCGAGCTGGAGACACGTGTCCCTGGCTTACACATGTGTATCTTCGTAATTATTTAAGCTACGATTATGTATTATACCTCAAAATTCTGAGCAAAATTGCAGTATTAGGCTCCAAATTTTTCAAAACCTTAGCTCGAATAGATTTTGACCTACGAAGCAATAAGTATGTGTAAGCTGGGGACACGTTACACGGGCTTACACATGGTGAATTACTGTAACTATATAAGATGCAGTTTTCTTTTAAAGATGAAATAACATGTTATAATTGGAGCACACACGAGGCATAATTTTAAATCTCTAGGCCTTTTATTTCACAATTATAAGCCAAATACGGTTTTCCCGCCAAAATTTTTAAAATATTCGGTCGTGAGCTGTCAACCGCGATGTTGCCGTTCCGTGCATTATACAATTGCTATCGAGTCAGAACTTTAGCTCTAACATTATAAGAGTTATTTTAATTCGGTCTCGTTCATTTAAGCTTTTGTACTGACATATGGCAAATATTCTTAGACTAGGAGCTGCTGTCTCTTAACATTTACATGTAAGAGAAACATTTCGATTTTGACTTGTATGTACACTTATCAATTAACTATATGTAGTTATTGTAAGTATGTGTACCTATACAAAGTATAGTTCCACCATAAATTAACAACTCAAAAATAAATTATCTACCTTAAAATTTTGTTATAGCGTGCCGAAGTAAATAAAATACTTGTTGGGCTAAACTTCTTACAGAGCGCGCGCGCACGGCTATAACAGTAATTTCTTAGTGCGCTAACAAAATGTTTGATTTTTTGTTCGAGTATCACCGGCTCTCGGCGGCTGGCAACTATTGAAGCGCGCGGAACGGCAACGGCGAACTATATCCCTTCCGAGCTATATTCAAAATAAAAAATACAAGTATGTACTTAGTTACGACACATGATGCAGTGCTTTGCAACGATAACCTATTTTGACAGAAATTACAATTTAATTTGGGTCAGCGTGGATTTATCAAAAAGCAAGCGTGTATTGAAAAAAAGTTTGTATAGGCAGATTTTTCTCTTGTATTTTAATGTTAACAACTAAATTTTTAAAATGAAAGGTTTATTAACGGTTAGGGTTTATATAAAAGTAACTACTTACATATATCTTTTGGATAAAAAGTAGTACTGTATTTTTAATATAGAACAAATGAAAAAATATAAAAAATCCTGAGCAAACTATTTTTAAAAAAAACATTTTCTCCCAGATGTGTATACACTGTAATGTTGGATACTCAGAATGGTTAACGTACAATGATTTGGAAGTAAGTATTGAGAAACAAAATGGTAAAACTATGGTATTATCACATTAAATTAAATTTAAAATTTGTTAGGGTTATTTATTAAATATAAAATAAAACATGTCAATTTATACAAGATGTCAAAAGAGTATTAAGAACTGATGATCAATCGTAATATGTATGTTATTATTCCTTTTATGATATATACCGTTATCACTGTTGTTTTAATAAGTAATACCTTAAATATTTGTCTCTGAATTATAAGTCTATTTATAATAAGTCGAAACTGATTGAGGCAAAAAGCTCTGGTGCACAAGCAGGATTATTAGGTAGTGAAACTTTTATTATACCGTCTACTGACCTGTGATTGTAGACGTAAATACCCATAAAAATATTTATAATAAAACTATGATAATTGAACGGTTTTCGTTACTAAACGTTGTTAAATAAAGTTATTCCAATTAAAATGTCTTTATATTATTACATAGCAAAGTAAAAATGAATGATAGTTTAGACCCAGACACAGAACAAATAATCGTATTCATGATATAACGACTTGTCTTGAGTGTGAATCGAATCCACGACCTCTGGCTTAGCCGTCATGGTCACTAACGACTAGACCAATAGACCAGTCACTGTGGTTACTTGCTTAAACTGAGTCGCATACTTGGAGTGGCACCATCACTCTACATAAGTGCGCAGCCATAAACAACACTATCTCGGCAGTGATATGTTACCGATGGTAATCAATGATTGCCTGAGCTCATTGGGGGCAACAGAAATAGCTATGCTAGCGACAGAGAAGACTTTGTTTTTGTAGCTAGCATAGTTGGTAGCATGCGACAGAGCTTTGTCCTCTGTATTGTACACAATGTCAAAGACATGAACTTGACTATGGGTGGCGTGGTGGTTATTATTTTTCATCAGGTGAGCTACAACCTCGTCTGGCACCTTTGGAAATATAAAAACAATAACGAATAAGTAGTCCTACTTTCCAGTCGTTTGTAGTAAACAAAACTTTAAAATATAATACTAGTGGACTGTGTGTAACACTAATTTATGCATTATGCCGACGAGAGCCGATTGTACTCGAACAAAAAACCAAACATTTTGTTAGCGCACTAAGAAATTACTGTTATAGCCGTGCGCGCGCGCTCTGTAAGAAGTGACGCACACAAATTACCTAGGGACGTGTGCGTCACGATTGCTCCGCCACGTTATCCAAACAGAAAAAGAACTCGCTATATTTTTTGTCAAAATTAGTCAAAATCGAAAGGAATAAACCAAAACTTTGTCAAAGCAAAATTAAAGAAGTTACAGAGGTTTTAAGTTGGCCGCGCGAACGTAACGTGCACGATTGCGCGGCCATGGAGATCTCAGTAACTACTTGGGATAGAGATCTAAATCTTTTTGTTAATTGAACATTTCATTTGTCAACAATTGTCAAAAAAAGAATTATAAGACTAAGATCAATATTTCATGAAATATTCACCTTGGAAGTTATGGCCGCGCAATCGTGCACTTGATGTTTCTTTAATCTCGATTATTTCTTAAAAACTTAAGGTATCATGTAGTAAAACTGTTACTAGAAGAAAGGTTTTAATATGTCAAAAGTACAGAAAGCATTTCATGCCACCAAAGTTTATTTGAACTGACGAAATCAAGGCAAAACAAAAGTTTCGTGGCCGCGCAATCGTAACGTTACTTTGAACGCTGATATCTCATTATCTATAATTGTTAAGATTTCGGTGTTAACATCCATTTATTCGTAATATTGACCCTAATCAGATTGACATAACGTTTTACCCTCAGGACAATTTTCTACGCGTGTAATCTCAAAAATAATGATATCTCTTATAATGTTGGAGTAGAGTGACCATAATTTCTGTTAAATATGGGGATATCTTTTCTAGACGACCTACTAGACGAAAATGTACCTGTTAGGAATAATTGTTGGAGAATTGGCTAAAATAAAAGAGTTTAATAATACACTTTCTTTTTTCCGTTTGTCAAACGACTTTTATGTTTTGTTATGTATTGACGAGTAATAATTTTATCAATGAAACAGTAATGGTAATGGCAACAATACTTCTTGAGCTGGAGTTTCGACCATTTACGTAAAATCGATAAAGTAAGTATAATTATTACGAATTCTTTGTGTGGTGACGGCGTAGAATATCATCACCCCATCTCATCCTGTGGGGGGCCTAGAAATCGTCCTGAAGAAAAACCTACCAGAGAACGGGTAGCAGCGTTTTTCTGTGAACTTTGCGGAGGATTTTGTCCAACTGTGGACGTAATTTGGCTGACATGGTGAAGTATAATGTTTTTACGGTCATAAATTATACGAAATATAACGCGATTGGTTCCCACATTTGGTTCCCAGTTTAATATGTATTTCAAATTAGGAGTCAAATTTTCGTGGGTTAGTAATGCTAAAAATATAACATAGAAATGTACAGACTCCAGCAAATCAAGTTACCCCAATCTGACAAATTTCCCCAATTGAAAGTGAACCTAATGCTTTTGTGATAAAGTTGAAAATCTATAAAAGAAATGTGACAGATTGGGGTAGCTAGATGTGCTGGCGTCTGTACATAATTCGAAATATAAATTTTCTCTCAATATGAAAATAAATAGAATTGCTATTCCGCAGGTAGAGTCCCTCCGTTCGAGTCATTTCTAAAATCATCACACGTAGCTTTGAGTTCATAATTGTTTTCAGCCTATTAACCGAGCCCATTTTAAATTCTTTTCTTTTTCTTTTCGTTTTAAAAAGACAATGCCCAAACTTGGGAATCTAATCCCTGTGTCGCGGGGTACTTGACTAGCAGTGCCCCGCGGTTTTATCCGCCTTAAATTTTATAAATTATCACAGCTCCTCTCCCGTAGACCTCTGTGCAAAATTTGAAGTAAATCCATGCTGTACTTTTTGAGTTTAGCCCGGACAAACAGATAAACAGACGAAAATTCTAAAAACTATTTTTTTGGCTTCGATGTCGATTGTAGATCACGCCTCAAGTATCCTTTTTAAATAACATTCAATGTACAGTTTTGATATTCCTACAATTTTATTATATGTATAGATATAGATAAATTACTGGAGTACAAGCAGCAATGTCGCGTCATGTCATCATGTGGTGAAAACAGAACTAAGTTCCATTTTTTGGCCTTGGCATGATTTGAACATGTCTATAGAAGAAAAGAATGTTGTATTGAACTGTCTTATCTTAGCCAATTCTCCAACAATTATTCCTAACAGGTACATTTTCGTCTAGTAGAGCAGAAGATATCCCCATATTTAACGGAAATTATGGTCACTCTACTCGAACATTATAAGAGATATCATTATTTTTTTTCTGTTTGGATGACGTGGCGGAGCAATCGTGACGCACACCTAGGGACGTATCTTACTTTTTTGATACCTCCTCCACAGGCTCGCGTTTGAATAAGGGCGTAAAAATATATTTATATCGATTGCGGACATATCACAGTGTATCTACTATTCAATAAGTACAGTCCACGTTGAGTACGCATAACCAATGCGGTACTCAATTACTGCCGTGGGCCACTGTTTTATGAAAAATAATATATGTTTTGATAGTCTTAATAGCCTTAGCACAGCCCCATCAAGACTGCGTTACCTCTAGTGAAGAGTTATTTAGAAAATAAAATATACAATTTGAAAAAATACTCTTTATTTGTAGTTTTAAAAAAAACATAAAAAACATTGTGAAATGTCGAGCGGCAAAAGTACCTGTAAACAAAAAGATATATTTATTACTTTAGGCATTCGTTTAAAAATCTTAACTTTATTGTAATTCATTATAGTCGATTGTGACTCGCCGGATTGAGGTTTACCGAAAATAGAAATAACAGTAACCTCACCAAGACAAGACAGTTTTAATATTTCCAAATTTGTATTTCTTATTAACATTTGAACTAACAAGCAAACTATACAAATTTGGAGTACAACAGTTATTTTTGAGACGCTCATAGCCAGATGCTCTGACAAGTCCGTAAGTGATCGGGAGGTTATGCAGCCAGGCTCGCGTTCAGTCCATATATTGGTGACCCCTAATATATAAAGTGTAACAAAAATATCTCTAAGATACCTCTTATGAAAACAAAAGCGTATGCATAGAACGCCAAAAATTAAAACTCCGTACTTATTTAAGCATTATCACAATCATTGCAAGGTAACTGAGAATAATAGAAAAAAATAGTTACCTGACTATTGGCACAAGTAGAACACCCAAACAGATGTATGAAGTCAGGGCCCTGCAAAAGAATGAAACACTATTCAAAAATATGTTTATATTGGCATTATTTATAAATATTTAAGACAATGGTCAGCCATCCAAGGAAGTTTTAAATGCGTGGTAATCAGGGTTGCGCATTTCATTAAGCATTATATCATCATTAAAATTTTGGTAATTCCGTATTATTATCCAATTTTATTTGAGACAAGTAAAAGGACATATCCTGTCATAATGCCATTTACATATAGATACATAAGTATTCAATATAAGTAAATAATAAAGACATTACAATATATGATAGTGAAGTTTCACTCACACCATGCAAATAAATGCATTAACAATATAATATTTGTACATTAATATTGGGTGGATTCATAGTACAATATACCTTTATTATAAAATACTAAGCATTGTTGCAATATAAATGGTAATTACCTTTCAAGTTAGGCTGAATGTCTTGACTTTGTACTTGATATATTCGCTCGTGACAACCTGCGAATGAAAGACATGATCATTATCACAGAAAAAATGAAAAAACAAATATTATCAGAAGTGAAAGGGTCAGATAATACGGTAGGTGAAGATTCAGCAAAACCTTTCAGATTGGTGCATGACAAAATGTTCATCATTTAGGAGTAATGGGTAGATGTAAATTAAAGTTAGCACTGTTATAACAAAACAAAATTAAGCTTATAAGAGAATTAAATTTACATAAAAATTTTGAATAATACTTACTTGTTATAAAGATGATTAGGGACTACTTAAATTGGATGGTATAGAATAAAATATGCATTGTAAATTAAGAATTTAATGGACATTGGCTTTCCATCCGAGAATAATAACAAAATCGAATAGAAAGTCAATGACTTGTCCGAAGCAACATTTATCGTTTGCGGTGGAGCTGCAGTGTGTTGCGTCGGATCCAAGAAGCACGGCGGGAGCCTCCCTTGGTTTGTGAGAAGCGGTGACCCTTGCCAAGTCCACGGGAGCTCTTTCCAGCGGAAGTGAGACCACGCATCTCGCGGTGCTTGTGGACAGCATTTACTATCCAGTTGATCTTGGGATCACGGCGGATAGCCTGTGAATAAAGTCTCATGTGAGTGTACATATTGAAACAGGTTCTTATGAACATCATTTGAAAGTTAATCAGATAAAATGGTAGGTGAAGATTCAGCAAAACCTTTCAGATTGGTGCATGACATAAAAGCTCATCATTTAGTAGTTTGGGAAAAACTCATTGAAATGTAATAGAAAGATCTGATTTTGTTTATTTTTTATTTTATTTTTTTATAACATCAGGGAAATAATCACATAATCCACTCCTTCAACAGAACTCTGACAAAAATTATCATAAAGTGGGGTACAATGTAACAATGCTAGAGCAAAATCTAGCAGAATTGCCGATTATGTTGAGTAAAAAAAAAACTTAGTAAATATACTTTTAGCAAGCCCTATGAAGATATGAATTCACAAAAATCCATAAAATAATTACTGCTGTAGACTCTTCACCTGCTTCACAGAGGTGTAAGCATGGAGAATGGATATGATATTACCACTAATATTTGTAAACTACTAAGAATTGATTACAATGAGCTTTAGGCATAGTTCTAGTTCTATCTGAATATAACTAATATTCAAACTTTTTAAATTTTTCCTGAGACTAATTATCAACTTATTATAATTAAATGGAATAGAAGTTGTTTTTTTTGGAAGAATATATAACTTAAGTGGTAGTAGTTGGCTGTTATAATAGTGTAAAATAGTTACCTTGTGTGAGGGATCAACGAGGATGACTTCAAAGTATTTGTAGGAAGAGTCCTGTGCTACCCAGTATGAGTTGAGTACACGGAGACCACCACAACGGCGACCAACACGCTCCTGTAAATAAGATAAATTTTATAATTTGCATCAACTGCAAACTAACTCCTAAACACATGGAAGAGTTTCCTGGTTGCTACAAGATCTTTATAATACAAAACCAGATAAAGATTAAATTTTGTTGCTTGCAATTAAGATAGAAAGCTAGTAACATAAAATAAACCAACAAAATGTAATAACTGTAAGTGTAAATTTTTCTAATAATTTATACAAACAACAATTAAGTTTAATTACAAAACTACGGAAAAATTGTTGGTTGATATTATTCACACATCAGGTATACTGTAATAGCTCATAACTTCAAATATATTCAATTAAATTATAATCATAAATTCTTTGAAGCAAAGACTTTTTGCATATCAATTCTTTATAGTTGTGAAGTATTCCCAATATGTTAACATAGTTTTGTATATGTGGATAACATGGGACACAGCTGGTAAGACAAATACTGCCACAGATTCCAAGCTATACCAACTAAATCAATTTCTAATATCTCATTGCATTACTTTCTAACATAGCTTTAATGAGAAGAACAGTGAATCTTTAATTGTATCAATTTTGTTTTGGCACAAAATAGAGAAGGCAGTTATGAGCAGTTGGTACAAACTTCCATGTTTAAACTCATTCCAAAAAGGCTATCAAGGTCTAAGACCGCATAACTGCAAATAGGGCCTTTATACTGAATAGGGGGAATTTATGCATCATAACTAGGATGTTAACAGAGCATTGCCATCTCAGGAAACAACTCTACACCCGCTCTGCCACTCAGTTCCACTGATGCATAATCATAAACACCATCTTGGGCCAAAACTTCTAGCACCAGGATGATGTTATCAATACTCCTGCCAAAAAGATTCTGCAATTTATCTATGTTGCAGGGTCGGACAGGGAAGTTTAATTGGAGCGGCGAGCACAATTGTTTTCCGCTGCATGCAGTGTTGCAAGGATCTCTGGGGACTGGAAATGGCCAGCAACAGAAGAATATGAGCAGTTCTATTAGTTGGAATGTACACCATTTTGTTCTTTTGATACAGGCTACATTATAGAGATATAATTACAATTAGCTTCATCATCAGCCTGATATCATCCACTGCTAGACAAAGGCCTCCTCCATAGTTTTCTTTCAGAGGGGCTTGCCTTAGTCCCCATGCATGGCATGCAAGTTGGCAACCGCAGTTACATGGTAGCTAGTACTTCCAGTCTACCTGCTGTATCACTTAGTCGCTTTTACAGCACTCGATGGTATGGGGTAGCCCCGTTGGTTTTTCTGGGCCAAAAACCACAGCCTTATTTCAATTAGTTTAGTGGTATAAAAGACCAATTGCGAGCAGTAGATGTGATATGCCTACTTAAATCAGTCAAGTCTAAATGCAGCTATTACATGCCATATGGTTTTGGTTGATTGAGGTTATGATGCCATTAATACTTAACCTAAAAATCTTTGACAATTATACTGACCTCTGCAATAGACTGTAGGTTGCGAGTGGGCTTCAACTGGTTCACACCCTGGCTCTTGGGCTTACCATAGGTAGCACCCTTGGGCACTGGGCGCTTGCGGCCTCCACGGCGCACGCGGATTCTGAAGATTACATAGCCTGAAAATAGTCACATCATTAATAATTATATCCTCCTGGTGGAATACTGGCCATGGCGGCAAGTCTCTAAAGTGCAAATTTATATGCTACATAGAGGATGACTCCAATCAGTTGCTTATAATAATGCAGATAGGTTAGGAAAGCAGACGCAACCAACGATAATACATGCTTTCAAAACTTGCAACCCCAAAACTGCAGGCTACTGCTGAGAATTATTATCAGAATGGAAACCAACACAAAAATGTCCCGTTTCGGTTCCACTTCAGCCGTTTATGCTCGTTTCAGCAGTCGAAACAAGTTCAACAATAAACACGTGTGTTGAATATAACAACCCGGCAAAACATGCTCACCTTGCTTAGCACGGTATCCCAGCCTTCTCGCCTTGTCGGGCCTAGTAGGCCTCGGGGAACGATGCATACGAGTCAACTGGCGGTACTGCCATACTCGTACACGTAGGAGGAAACGCATAACATCGCTCAACTTCTTTCTGTATAACTCCTGAATATATCTGTACGCGCCCATCTTGGCAGCGGCCTGTGGCAGACCTAGCAACAAAATCAATACCAATTGATCAGAAGTCACATCATCGGTCTGGCCACAAATAGAGCGATTCAAAACGCAACATGTATGCCATCACGAAAACACTGAAATGTAGGAGTTAAATAATAAATACACCAAAGAACAACTATAACACAAAGTTATTTATCATTGAACCCGAATAAATTTAGTTTCAAAAGAAGGATAACTAGAATATTAAAGGATTTAATTCAACGTACGTCTAGCGTACTCCACAGGTTAACCGGAAAAGACAACTGACAGTCAGACAGCGCCTAGCGAGCGAGACATAGACTAATCCAAAGATAAAATAACATATACTATGTTTTTATGTAATAAGCCGTCATAGACAATTTTTGATATATTTGGATAGTACAGAAAATGCATCTTCGAGCATTTAGCTAAATGCTCAAAGAAAATGCATGGGACAGCATGTCTCTAAACGTAGTTAGTTATATTAAAGAGGTTTGAGCGACCTTAAACTCTCCTTATATCAGCTTGTGTTGGTATATCTCTGAATCTTAAGTAAATTTAAACGATTTTGTATCCAAGGTTATAAACGTATTTCCATCAACATCCGTGTTTACGTTCAAATGAAGGTCATCAGATATCATCTTCAAATCAATAAATGGAATAAAAATAAAAAGATGGTTTTTATTCACGTAATCAGAACAGTTTTGTAGTAATGTTGCAGTTAAGTATACATAATATTTATAGTTACATATTAAAGATATTAAAGTACACATACCTATTGTTAAAACATTTATATATTTTTTTTATAATAGTAATGATATTTAGCTAGCTTGTATTAAGTTATTAAAAGAATCAAAAATCGTTTATTTAACAGTGAATCGATTCCCCTTTTTCATGCCATTTTTAATAACAATCCGGCAGCAGAATACATTAGTCCAGCTTTTTTAGCTCGCTTAACGTTTTATTCCATCACAGAATGGACGGCATCAGCTTTATTCTGGGTGTAACCACTAATCACACTAATATTATAAAGCTGAAAGTGGTGAGTGTGTAACTGTGTGAGTGTGTATGTTTGTTACTTCTTCACGGCTAAACGACTGGAGCGCTTTTAATAAAATTTGGTATAGAGTTAGCTGACACCCTGGATTAACACATACGCCATAATTTATATATTTAAAGAAGTTTAACACGGGTAAAACCGCGGTGCACAGCTAGTAACTGATAAATATATACAATTCTTTTATATTTATTATTTAATTTAAATATTTTAAGCAGTGAACGCAAATAAACATGGAAGCATTACTTCAAGGAAACTAAGCGCAAATTTTGACCCAATATCCCAATCAAACTGACACAACGGAATACCGTCTCTGATTGGCCAAAATATTACCGCTCAGATACACCTTTTAAAAGTAGACTTTAAGACGTCATGTTCGGGTCTACATTACCATGTTCATGACATTCGTCGAGGGATGTTTTATGTTATAAAGTGCAACGAGAATAATGCACCGTGACATTGATATTATTAAAATAATAAAGAATTATGATAAAATATACAGTATCTTGAACTTTACGGCAAGAGTTTTTCTAAGGTCTTTAAGTAGAGCAGTATTTGGCGAGTAATGGGTTTATTTGCTATGATAATAGGTAAATAAAACAAATTTGTGACCAATTATTCACTTATTATTTACAATTTCCGTAGGTATACATAACACTTAAGTACTACTTTTTAGGGCCCCCTTCACTTCTTTATCCATCCGTCCGTCTGTCTGTCAATACCCTTTAACTTGAAAACGCGTGGACGAATCGACTTGAAATTATAGGTGATCTAGATATGCAGGATTACTTGTAAAATACCAACAACCTCGCAGGACTAGGAAGCTAACACCATAAGCAACAACTTACTCTACGGGCATCGCAAAGATTACGCAAGCCGCCTGGTTACATATTATTTACGATGCACGTAGAGTTATAAACATTCAAGTGGTAAATTAATTAATATAGACTTTTTACAAAACAAAATATACAAAATATCAAAAGTTGTAAAATAAATGTTGTTGCTTATGGTTTAAGCTATCTAGTCCTGTGAGGTAATTGGTGCTTTACAAGTTACCCTGTAAATATATAAATAAAATTGAATTGAATTCATTTCCAAACGAACCGTTTTCGTTCATATTTCTCTTCGCTTTAGATCGAGTGGAAATTTGAAGAAACCAAGCTGTTTTAATACCACCATTACCATTCTTTGTGCATACCCTAAATATGCTGAGTATTTTATCTAAGATTAAAATAATTGTAATAAATAAAAAAAATTCGTCATAATTTTTGTGTAGATAAATAAATTGATTCGTTTGCATAACAACATCACCATATATTTTGTGTCAATTTGATTGACTTCATATTTAATAAAATTAAAATATATAGCGATGTACGTACTCGTAATAACTAATGCCAACACTCTTGTTATGCAAATGAGATTTATTAATACACCACTTCACTGCACAGGAAGGCATTTTTGGAAATTAAACACGCTGAAACTAATAACTGACAGACGACCGACATTGATGCCTGTAGTGCGCAAACTCGGTCCCACTCGGTCCGCGGCACAATTTTTAAGCCCCGCCTACCGCGGCACAATCTGCGTTGGGTCATTTTCGCGAGCTAGGAATGCTTCCATGTTTATTTGCGTTCACTGATTTTAAGTCGTATAGTTAACATTTTTCAATCATTGACAAGTAACTGACATGACAATTATATAGAAGAATAAATGAGTTCAAAATCATAAAGAAGGTTTGTAACATTGGTCCGCCTTATAAAATTAGTCCATTTCATCAATCAAGCGTCTAGGTGGTCGAACAGAGCGATTGCTGCGACGCGGTCCTATAGCTGAAGTAAGTGGTGTCTCAGTGCTGCCCACATCTTGCTGGGAAATAACAGGCTCTGGAACTACTGTTGGTATTGTTTCCAGAACTGGAGAGGTCACTAGTGGTGAAACCGTCTCTAAAACTGGCGCCGATGGTTTCGCTGTTTCTACTGGATGAGGTGTTTGTCCAACGGCACGCTCATCTAAAACGGTAGTACGAGGCCGAATATGTTCCGCGTGATATCTCCTTTCTAGACCTATTGGGGTGTTTACTACATAAGAATATCGACGAGTGCGTCGCAAAACAGTAGCTGGTTCCCATCGAGATTGATCTCTTGCACGTACATATAAAGCATCACCTGGTCTATAATTGGGCGTCTGGTCGTCAGAATTAATATTAGCTTGAATTTGTTTATATCGCAATGATCTTTTGATACTTGGACGTATATTATCCAGAATGCAAGTTAAATTGCGTCCAAACATTAGTTGGCCTGGTGCCTTGCCAGTTGTACTATGAGGTGTAATACGATAAGCAAATAGGAAATTTTCTAATCGTTTTTTGAGAGGTTCTACACTTGAGCTCATTCTCGTCTTGAATGTTCTGACGAGGCGTTCCGCTAATCCGTTGGTTTTCGGATGGTAAGGTGATGATTTAATGTGTTTGATACCTTTTTCTTTACAATAATACTGAAAATTTTGTGATGTGAATTGGGGTCCATTGTCGGATACTAAAAACTGCGGGAGGCCAAAAGTAGTGAAAATTGTTAGAGTTCGTATACTCATTGGTGTGAAGCTATGGTTAGAGCTGGCCGGTTGCCAACACCAAAATTGTAACTTGTCAGTATGTTTTCAAATAAAACAATTGATATTTTTCATTGACTGAATAAACAATAATATCTTACGAATTTTACCTTTTATTCATAATAATCGGTAGCAAACGTTATAAAACGTTAACATGGTAGCAGAGCGTGGTTGGTCTCTTAAACGATTCGAATTGGTCGACATGGAAATACAAAATTACAGCAGCCATGAGAGGACTGGGACTTTTGGACATAGTTGAAGGAAAGGTCAGTAAACCTCAACTGTCGGATCCAGAAAATTGTGAAAAATATAATTCAGAGTTGAAAAACTATCAGAGAATCAATAGCGCAGCTCTATTATTAATTACCACAAATCTTTCGGATGAAAATCTTCAAAAAGTTATGAGATTTAACGAAGCAAGAGAGATATGGGCGGAATTGACCCGAATCTATTCAGGTGTATCACAAGACCGAGCATATGACCTTTGCATGAAGTTCTTTGGCTACAAGAAAGAGTCCGACAATGACATGTCAACTCATTTGTCAAAAATGAAGAATATATGGTCAGAACTAGAACAAGAGATGAAGAAAACTGAAAATAAAGGTGAGCTACCGGAGATCTTCTTGATTTGCAAAATTTTAGACACCTTACCAGAAAAATACTTCTCTTTTAAATCTAGTTGGCTATTGATAACAAAGTCAGAAAGGACAGTAGAAAACTTGACGAGCCAACTTTGTACATATGAGCGATCACTATTAAGCAAAGATGAAGATAAAGAAATAGAGGTCCTAAATGTTCAAAAGAAGAAGGGAAAACAAAAGATCACGAGAGATAAATGCCATTATTGTGGTAAGATTGGACATAGAGTGAAACAATGCGAAAAATGGATGTCTGATGGACGACCACCAAAACCGTCAACGACAAAGAGCGTTCCAAATACAAATGTGAACATGAGTCTTATGGCAGTTAACAGTAAGATGGATGAAGACCATGATAACTGGTTCATAGATAATGGGGCCACAAGTCATGTAACAAATAGAGATGATTTGTTTGAGTCATTCCACTACTTTGACGACTCATACACAGTAACCACTGCGAATGGAGAAGCCATTCAGGCGCTTGGAAAAGGAACACTAATAGTTGAAGCTGACGTAGGAAGAGGTTGCAAACAACTGATCACGCTAAACGATGTTTGGTACGTACCCAGCGTGAAGAAAAATCTATTCTCGGTTTTATCAGCACAAGATAGACTCTCAAACAGTACTTTTATGTCAACAGCAACAGAATGTAAATTATCAGTCAAAGGAACAGTCATGCTTATTGGAAACAGGCAGATACAAGGAGGTCTGTACAAACTACGTTTGACAAACAGAAGGCCTTTAAAACCTGTAGAAATAAACACGATAGACTCAAAGAATTTACTTCAGCTATACCATGAAAGATTAGGACATCAAAGTAAGACTCATGTGAAAAGAGTCATTGAGAGGGAGCTTGGGATTAAACTGAAACTTGATAGCGAAATTTGCGAAGGCTGCATTTATGGCAAGGCGCACAGGCAAAAGTTTGGTACGAGAGAGAGGGCGACAGAAGCAGGAGCATTGATACATGCTGATGTATGTGGACCTTTCCCGTACTCAATGAGCAAATGCAGATACTTTGTACTATTCAAAGATGATTTGTCGAAATTTTGATTTGTGTATTTTCTAAAACAGAAGTCGGAAGTAAGTCAAAAGCTGAAGCAAGTGTTAGCCGTGATAAAAGTTATGGGACACAACGTGAAAGAGCTTCTGAGTGACAATGGAGGAGAATTCGACAATGCGGAGGTACGAAAAATACTTCAAGAAAATGGTGTCATGCAAAGACTTACGATGCCATACACCCCAGAACAAAACGGATGTGTAGAAAGAGACAATAGGACAGTTGTCGAAGCTGCAAGAGCTATAATGCATTCAAGAGGGCTACCTAAAGGCTTATGGGCAGAATTAGTTTATGCCACAATATATATTCTGAATCGGACTGGACCAACACCATTTGATAAAAGTCCATATGAGATTTGGTGTAAGAAAAAGCCAAGAATCCGGCATTTAAGAATATTAGGAAGCACTTGTTATGCACATGTACCAAAAGTAACTAGGATGAAATTGGACAAGAAAGCAAAGAAAGGTATACTTATTGGATATGATAATGATGAAGGGTATAGGATATGGATCAAGGAAACAAACAAACTAGTACGATCTAGAGACGTTATCTTTGAAGAGAAGACCCTAGAATCAACAAATCAAGATCCAATACCTATAGAAAATGGTTCAATGAGTTTTGATGTTCCAATTCCTTTACACTTCGACATACCTATTTCTTCAAGTAGTGTTATACCCCAGACTGACACTTGGATTCAGGTATCATTACCATTGAATGAAAATACCGAATCAACGACGGTGAATATAGATGAACCTGTGATTGAGACCGAAACACAACCTGCAGAAGATATAGAAGCAGAACAAACTGTAGAAGAGTCATTTACAGAACCAGAGAATGAAGTATTCAGAGAAGATACTCATATTGATCGATCTCTAGAAGATGTTGAGAGTGAACGAAATCTAGAAACAACATCACACAGAATGACTTTGCGAGATCGTTGTAATATAAAACCATCTAAAAGATTTGATGACTTTGTTCTTAACTGCGTTGAAAAGGTTTATGGTCATGAAGAGGAACCAAAGACTTTCAAAGATGCTATGAAGTCTATTGAGAAAGATCAATGGTGCAAAGCCATGGATGAAGAAATAAGATCCTTGGAACAGAACCAAACATGGGACTTAGTGCCATTGCCCAAGGGACGCAAAGCCATATCTAGCAAATGGATTTACAAGATTAAGCGAAACTCAAATGGGTCTATAGATAAATACAAAGCCAGACTTGTTGCGGTTGGCTATTCTCAAAAGAAAGGCGTGGATTTTGAGAAGACTTTCAGTCCAGTAGCAAACATGAGCACAATCAGAATACTATTGAGTATTGCCGCTCGAGACAATATGGTCTTAGCTCAATTTGACGTATCCACCGCATTCCTTTATGGAAGCTTAAATGAGGAAATCTATGTCAAACAGCCTGATGGATATAATAATGGGACTAACGAAGTATGCAGATTGAAACGAAGTTTATATGGGCTAAAGCAAGCGCCATTATGCTGGAACAATTGCATTAAAGACTTTCTTCAAGAACAAGGGTTCCTACCTGGTGAAGATCCTTGTTTCTTCTCGATGAAGAGGGGAGAAGGTAGACTATTACTAGCCCTATATGTTGACGATGGTATGATTGCTGGTACCTCACAGGTACTAATTGATGAGTTCCTCGAGAAGCTTGAGAAGCGATTTAAAATAAAGGCCCAACGTAACAAGAAATCTTATTATTTTCTAGGACTTGAGATACAAAGAGAGAAAGATTGTATCAAAATACATCAAGGTGCCTACACTAAAAAGGTGCTTGAGAGATTTGGTATGGAAAATTGCAAGGCTGTTGCTACACCAATAGTAAAGGACTCTGAATTGAGAGAAGAAGCTAAAGGAGAACATGGCTTTCCATACAGAGAGGTCGTTGGAGCCCTTGCATACCTGATGGTGGGAACAAGACCCGACATAGCTTACGCCGTTGGTGTTGCATCCAGACACCTAGAAGCTCCTACAAAAACAGATATAGCAAAAGTAAAGCGAATATTACGATATTTAAATGGTACGCGAGAGTTTTGTCTTACCTATAGGAAAGGCACTAAGAAAGAACTGGTCTGTTACAGTGATGCTGACCATGGTGGAGATCCCAACACTGGAAGATCAACTTCAGGTCTAGTATGTGTCTATGGAGGACTGATATCATGGAGAAGTCAACTGCAGACATCAGTTGCTATTTCAAGCACTGAAGCAGAAATTGTAGCTGCCAGTGAAGGAGCCAGAGAAATCATATGGCTCAAGCGATTAATTGAAAATGTAGAACAATTAACGAGGATTCCTGTTCTATATGTGGATAACGAATCAGCTATCAAATTGGCTCAGAATCCGCCGTATGAGTTCCACAATAGAACTAAGCACATTAAGTTGCGGCATTTCTTTATTAGAGAAGCTGTAGCTGATGGAAATATGAGTACTGCAAAGATTGGAACTGAAAACCAAATTGCAGATATGTTAACAAAGCCACTGTACAAACCAAGATTGGTACAACTATGCCGACAGATTGGGCTGAAAGCATGACACAAAATGTTGTGCTGTTGTACTCTGGGCACCATAAGCTTCAAGAGAAGATGTTAGAGTTCGTATACTCATTGGTGTGAAGCTATGGTTAGAGCTGGCCGGTTGCCAACACCAAAATTGTAACCGACAGATTGGGCTGAAAGCATGACACAAAATGTTGTGCTGTTGTACTCTGGGCACCATAAGCTTCAAGAGAAGATGTTAGAGTTCGTATACTCATTGGTGTGAAGCTATGGTTAGAGCTGGCCGGTTGCCAACACCAAAATTGTAACTTGTCAGTATGTTTTCAAATAAAACAATTGATATTTTTCATTGACTGAATAAACAATAATATCTTACGAATTTTACCTTTTATTCATAATAATCGGTAGCAAACGTTATAAAACGTTAACAAAAATGGTGTCAAGTTCGTCGCAAAGTTTTGATGTGGTTATTTTAGTCATTGGTTTGACCTCGATCCATTTTGAATAGGCATCAGAAAGTACTAGCCAATATAAATTTTCAAATGGACCTGCAAAGTCGACGTGTAGCCTTTCCCAAACATGGTCTGGCATGGACCATGAAAATATAGGTAGTTCGGAGTTATTAGGTCGGTTTTCCTGGCACTTTTGGCAAACTTTTACATAAGTGTCTATGTCTTCCTCAATCTCAGGCCACCAAACATATAATCGTGCTAGTGCTCTCATCGAAGATATCCCCGGATGTCCACAATGTAAATGTTTGAGGACTGTTTTCCTTAAACTATCAGGTACGATGATTCGACCTTGCCACATTAGGATTTCGTTTTCTAGTGACAGCTCCCCGCGTTTCTGTGCATATGGTTTTAAATTGTTTGAGTATTGATGTTCGCACCAACCTGTGTTAATAAACTGAGATATCTGACTAAGTGTAGAGTCCTTTTTTGTTGCTTGTCTTATAAGTTCTTCTGATAGTGCAAGGTCACCAAGTCTCTCTGTTTGCAGACGCGCTTCAATTCTGTGAACAGCAAGTTCTGTTTTGGAAGGCTGTTCTTCTGGATTTGGCATTCTCGATAGGTAATCAACGATTAGATTGTTAGCACCTTTAGTATACACAATCTCGTAGTCGTAACTGCCAATAACTAAAGCCCAACGTACTAAACGGTTATTAACTAGTTTTGGTAAATGGCGTTGCGTTCCCAAAAGGTATATAAGAGGTTTATGGTCAGTGAGTAATGTAAATTTTATTCCACGAAGATATTGGTCGAACTTTCTGATGCCGAAAAATATAGCCAAGGAGTCGCGATCGATGACAGAATACTTTGATTCTGCAGGACGGAGTTTCCTCGATGCAAAAGCTATAGGCTGCTCAATATTATTTTTCTTGTGAAAAAGAACTGCTCCCACGCCTTTTTCAGATGCATCGCAGGCTAAGTAAAGTGTGCGTTTATCATCAAATGCTATGAGTGGTTTGGAACTAACTATTAATCTTTTTGCTTGTTCAAAAGCGTTAGCTTCGGTGTCTGTCCAACGCCATTTCATACGATGTCCTGTTAGTGCATGAAGGTCAGCACAAACACTATGCAAGTGTGGTATAAATCGTTCGTAGAAATTGACTAATCCAAGAAAAGATCTGAGCTCTTTGGTGTTGTTTGGAGAAGGAGCCTTGGCAATGGCTTAAGTCTTTGATTTTGTAGGATGGATTCCATTTTTGTCAATCATGTGTCCCAGATATTCTACTTGATTTTTTAGGAAAGAGCACTTCTAAAGGTTCACTTCCAAACCAGCCTGTTGCAATTTATCGAAAACGCTACGTAATGTTTGAAGGTGTTCTTTGTCGTCTTTTCCTGAAAGGGCAATGTCATCGAAATAGACTGCGACGTTGGGTATTCCTTCCATCAATTTGTCAAGGTAATGTTGAAATATTGACGGAGCAGTTGAAATTCCAAATGGCATCCTGTTGTACTGATAGTATCCCTTATGCGTTGATATAGTCAAGAACTGTTTAGATTCTGGACTTATTTCAAATTGATTCAAATCTTTCAGGTCAATTTTACAAAATTTATCTCCATTGCGAGACTCTGGCGTAATTGATCAAATAAAGGAACAGGGTGTGCGTGTGTTATCAGTACAGGGTTGAGTGTGGTACGGTAATCACCGCATATTCTGATTTGACCGTTTGGTTTAATTATGTTAACTGTCGTTGTTGCCCATGGTACCGGTGTTACGTTTGGATCTATTTGGGTTATAATACCCTCGGCAACTAAACGTTCTAGTTCAACCTCTATGTTTTTTCTCATTGAAAATTTAATTGGTCTTGCATAAAAATGTTTCAGCTTAGCGTCAGGTTTGACATGTATATTCACTGTGTAATTTTTGACCTTTCCAAGTTTGTTGTCGAAGAGCATAGTATAACGGTCCAGGACTTGTTTAAGTGTTATATTTTCGCTTCTTGTATTTTTTACACAGTAGACTGGTTTGGGAAAATCCATATTGAACATTTCACTCCATTGCAAACCAAACAGCATTGGGTCGGCGGATTTCATGACCACAACTGGTAATATTTTCTCTAGTCCTTCCAGTCGGACTGTTACATCTGTCAGGCCCTTGGGTTTAAGTTTTATGTTACCATAGGCGCGCAATCCTGGTGCTTTTGTGAGAGGGCGAGCCCCGATACGTTTCCAGAATTTAGTACTGATAATTGAATACACCGATCCGGGATCCCAATCTAACGTACATGGAATATCATTTATTACGACATCAGTTTTTTTACTGTCCGTGCTTTTTGCTTTGATTTGACAAACTTTGTTTGCATCATCATCACTGTCACTTGAAATAGATGCTCGTGAAGACTCGTCGTCGCTCCCATTGTGTTTTAACTTGTATAATTTGTTTCTATTTGTAGTAGGTTTTCTTGGTCTGTTATTTTCATTGTGTTTTACTAAACAGGCTTTGCCCGACTTGATACAAAAATGTTCATAATGTCCCGGTGTGTTGCACTCTTTACAAGTATGGTTTTTGGCTGCACATTGAAATAGAGGATGTCTTCCGTTTTGACCACATCGGAGACATTGGTGGGCCTGTAATCTGTGTGGTGATCTGTTTTGGAAAGATTTTGTGTTTTTCTTTATCTTACTCACTTTTACGAATGTATCCTCGTCACCTTCTGCTCTTTCCCGCGATTGTGCAACGCTAAAGATCTGAGCAAACGTTACTTCTTTAATCTTTCTGTCGTGTATTTCTTGTAGATCAGGCCATTTTTGTTTCAAATCAACCTGTAACTGTGGGTGATTGAGACCGGTTGCAAAACGTTCACGAAGCTGTCGTTCTAGTAATTCATCATTGTAGTTGCAATCTTTGCTTAGTTCTTTAAGTCTGTTCGCGTAATGCTCCATAGATTCGCTATCATTACGTATACAGTTCCAAAAATCAGATAATGCCCGGTACCTTGTGCGCTTGACTCTGTACAAGTCGAGAAGTTTTGCTCGTATATCTGCATACGTGCTTGTATCAAAATTTGGTGTAAGTGCAACTTTTATGTCATGTAATGTTTCGGGTGAGAGGCAGGTGATTAGCAGTTCCTTACGTATGTTTAGTGCATTCTCTCCCCACAGTTCGCACTTAGTTTCAAAGTAGTCAATATAATTTTCAACAGAAGTGTCATTGGGGTTGAATTTGTCATTTTTAAAATTATTGTAGATGATATTTTTGGTATTACTATGTGAAGTGTTGGGTGACTCTGTGACATTTGTCGTCGATGGTGTGGGAGTTCCAACGGCTGTATGTTGCTGTTGTGACAGCATCAATTGTAATATGTCTGATATTTGTTTTTGTTGCAATGCCTGTAATTGCAGAAATTGTTCGAATTGTTCACAGTTCATCCTCGTCACCACTGATAAATATATACAATTCTTTTATATTTATTATTTAATTTAAATATTTTAAGTCGTATAGTTAACATTTTTCAATCATTGACAAGTAACTGACATGACAATTATATAGAAGAATAAATGAGTTCAAAATCATAAAGAAGGTTTGTAACAGTAACTAACTATACTTAGTTATTGAGTTTATTAGTAATGTGTTCACAGCATAACATACAATATTACATTCCTTCCAAGCAAACAATCTTGGACGGAAAAAGGCACAACTGAACCCATTATCTGAACGAATTTGTCCTTTCAATTTTAAAATTAGAAACTAGGCATTAGTGTGGTTGATATGTCCTTGGCTGCCACTACTTGATAGTTATAAACTTTTAAGCACGAGTCCAGAAGAAAACTATTAATGTGTATGGATTTATGGATTTTGTAACAATATGTTTGATTGCCCTGACATTACAAATCAATGATGTTACCGTGTACCAAGAACTCTTATACGGTGAGAGGTGCGCGTGCCCCGGCATTTCTACACTTTATCATTGATTGCCGAGGTAACGCCAGCGCACGGGCCTAGTAGAAACAGCCCCGGATCGTCAATACATCTAGGCGGGGCAAAAACTGAAAAATGCCGCCCCTGCCCACTTATATTTCTCATCACATTTAGCATAAAGATGCTATTTCAGATATTAGATGTCCACTACATTTGGACATAGACCCTCCGGAAATAGTTCATCCATCGCTGTTATTTCTGTCTTAAGTCTATTTATTTACTGATATATAGATTTGGCCTTTGTCCAGCAGTGGACATCTTTCGGCTGATATGATGATGGTGATGATATGGATTGTAACGTGTAGCATATATATTTATAAATTACAAGGTGTGCCCCGGGTTTTACCCGCGTTAAACTTTATTAAATATAGCCTATGTGTTATTCGGATTTAATACCTATATTACAACAAAGTTTTAACAAAATCCGTTCAGTAGTTTTATTGTGAAAGAATAACAAACATCCATACATCCATCGATACTCACAAACTTTCGCATTTAAAATATTAGTAGGATATATCCTACACGTTCATGTCTATATATCGGTAAATAAATAGACTTACCACATAGCACAGAATAAGGCTTAAAATAAAAATCACACTAATGTTATAAAGGTGAAAGTTTGTGAGTGTATATGTTTGTTACTCCTTCACGCAAAAACTACCAAACGGATTTTGATGAAACTTTATAGTAACATATCTGAATGCAAATATGCTATAATTTATACAGTTTAACGTGGGTATAACAACAGGGCGCAGCGTGTGGGTATAACAGCAGTGCATTTGTGAATTGAAATTAGATTTTCACTGTTCGAGCTTTTTGTTCAGCAAATAAATCTATGGCCTTGCCATATTTAACTCGTGTGCAATTCGATTTTCTGTTGCTAAGATTGTAAGACTCGATAGAGATTGATAGCGTTCCTGGCTCATAGAAGCAAATAATTTTTATTAGTTTATATTGCAAAAAATTCGCTCAATCTAGCTAAAATTTCGGACAATTAAATATTTGGAAAAGCATCCTGGGAATCATGCGCATAGATCTATTGCAAGAGATAGAAACCGTTAGCGTGTTCTATATCAGCAAATAAAAGCGGCGCTTACTCTTTAAAAACGCAGGGTTCCTGGCTGAATACAACGGCGCGTAAATTTCGCTCGTATTTTCGAGCCAGTTCAAATTTTACATTTATGTGGAATCGTCAGATATTTTTGCCCTACCGTGCAGTGCATGACATAGCAGCTATTATGAAACACTGCCAGAAAACTCAGTAAGAATCCTTTTTTTAAATAAAATATACTTAAGATTAATTATAATCATGTGTGTTGACTCAGAACAACTCAATCCCAAGCACTTTTGCCACTTAAATAATCAGAAATTTTGTAATATTACTACACAATTTGGCTTTAATAATTCTTCTAAACTAATTCGTAGATTATTCTCTAATATCATTGGGGAGTTTGTTATAGAATCTTATATATTGCCCCATAAAAGAGTTACTTATTTTGTGGAGACGTGTAGTATGCAAATTAAGATTATTCTTATATCTAGTATTTACATTATGTATATCGCTCCTTATACAGAAGGAATCGATATTTTTATACACATATAGTAGGTTTTCATATATATAATAAGATAACCTAGATCTTACAGCTCTTCTTTGCAATATAAATATGGCGTAAATGTCAGCAGAGCTACCCCAGAGAAGAATTCCATAGGACATTACACTGAAAATAACTGAAATAAACCATTCTAGCTGCTGTGTCAACATCAGTCAGCCATCTAATAGTTTTCACTGCATATGCTGCAGAACTAAATTTGCCGGACAGTATTACCATTTCTGGGCTCCATTGTAGCTTGGAGTCAATAGTGATACCCAAGAACACAGTTGATTTAACGTTCTGCTCCGTACTTTTGTAATTCTTCAACCGACATTTTTACAATATTTGTACTTTGGTAATAATTGCACAATAAAAATCAAAACTTATTTACCCAAGTATGTACTTAATCAGTTTTATTATAATTAATTATAATAAGCAATTCTTTCTTTAATTATTGATTAATAAAATGTCCTACATGTAAACTCTTCAAATTACTTATATTGAATTAAAAGTATAGCTCGAGCTTAAGGCGCCGTTAGTCGGTTTTGAGCCCTCATATTAGAAAAAGGTCTGTCTACGTTTGCATTCTGGGTTGTAATTGCAAATATTTATTGAGAAATATGCATTAACTCTGGTAATCGTGCGTGAGCAAGCCATTGTCTTGAAAAGAGCTAGATATGCAATTTCATCGAATAATTTCACATCATTGATGTTTAGGTACTTACTCCTTTTCCATTCAGATGATGAATTGATAAAGCAATCTGGCTTTTTATTTTTTTCCCGGGGTGGACATTGATGTCCATTACATAGAAGTCCTCTTCCTTGGTGGGGGGGTCTGTCAGACTCCTACTGACTAAAAACCACCCCGGTATTCCATCTCACACCTGCGCCGGGGGTCATGGGACCTTACCATACTTCCGTAACCCCCGGCTGGTGCAGCCCGTCCCCACGGGCTTTCTCAGATCAGCGAGGGGAGTGCGGTGTTAAACTCCCCCCGCAACGTCTAAGAGCAGCGCGCGTGGAACACGTCGCGCCGCCGCCTCGGGTCCTCTGCCAGCGTATACAGCACCGTGTGCTTCTTGTTGCCACTGCCCCAATCGCTTCGATTGAAATGTGCAACGCGTCAGCGCAGTGTATAAAAACGATAAAATTACGATCTTTTTAAATTTTTAAGTACGTTTGAGAGAAATTTCTCAAACAAAAAATGTCAGGATTTTCGAATGAAAATGTAACACTAAGCGGGTACGTATTTTGTACATATTCTGTGGTCAAAGTTAAGTAAATGATGAATTGTCCATTAGTCTGTCGAGGCTGAATTTGCCGCCCTCTGAACTTACCGCCCGGGGCATGGGCCCCGGCTTGCCTCCCTAGATCCGGGCCTGAGTAGCAACATATAACACTTAGTAGATTTAGATATTTTTTCCCTTTCCAAGACAAAATTTAAAATAATGGCCATTGATTTATTAAAATAATAGTCAAAATTACCATCCATAGTATCTCGCTCCTCATTAACTCGCGCTAGTATTCTTAGCTAGGCTTTAAACATTATTTTTCGGACATTGGTGTGGGTTACGCGTTAACTATGCTCTTTATCAATCTGCTTAAGATTATGTATTAATGTGTAACTGTTTGATGTCAATCAAAATAAAAAACAAATGAGCATTATTTATGTACATATTCACTAAAACATTGGGTTTAAAATGAACTTATTGAAGTAAAACTTCTTTGTGAACGCTTGACTTGAGGTGAAAGCTTGTGAATACGTGTGTGTTACGAAAAGTGTGATCGGGCGAGGCGAACGGAGAGAAAGATTTAAGTAAGTGAAATTAGATAGAGAGATAGTTATGTTTCGTATATTACTGAAGGGGCAAGAGAGCGAGGTGCGACATTTTCTTTCTCTCATAACTAGTTACGTTTCATATATTTTAGTTTTACTTTAGTCATGTCATCTGAATACACTTGTTTTTTTAACATAAAATACCTTTTATTGCGATCTCCGTTCACTCCCTACACTGCATGTGTCTTCGATTTATCTATAGATGTTGGTATTGTCAAATTGATTAAAAATGATCTTTTATTTATTTTATTGGATTACGAGATTGTGTACGTTCAAGTCGTTAATTATGCAGTTAATGTGAATTGGGAATTTGCTGTATTTATCTGCAAACCTAACCTCTAAGCATATCACCTATCTTGAGTAATAATTATACCGGGAGACCATCCTAATAAAAATGAGAGCAGAAATACGAAGTAACATCAACTACATATAACTTCTGCTAGGTGGTTCTAGAGAAAAATAATTATTAAGAATTTGAGATTCACATACTTACTATGAATTCATGAAATTATCAAAATACCAACCTTTTAAATTCATGGCTCACCAACAACAGTCCGGTCAAATTAGACAAAAAACATATGGGCAAGGGGTAAAAATGATTAAAAGCAGAAGTTTCTGATAATTTATTCATCAGAGTCTAAATTATCAGAAACTTCTGCTTCCTCTTCTCCTTGTTCTTCTTCTTCTCCTTGTGTGCCTTCTTCATTCTGGGTGCAAGTAAATTGCCCCAATAACGACATTTTTTTAATTTACACACTTTTTATAATTTTCAACCCTTGCCGCTATTTATAGTCATTCAATAGCTCCAAATTAAACAGAATCACAACAGATCAGTGTAATAAGCCTACCTGGGAAACCAAAAAAAAACGCGCTAACACTACCTTAAAGGTGGCCGGGAAACGTGTGCATATTATGACGATTACAACTCTTTCAACTTTTTGAATCGTTATATCTAAAAACCGGTGGCTCTTAGGAACAGGACATTATTTATAGATAATTATCTAATCTACAATTTTGTCTCAGTTAATTTTATGATAAAACTTTCCGTTTTGCTGAAAATCGCGAAAAACCCGTTTTTGTGACGTTTGACCCCGAGTATTTTTTTTTTTGCACGTGCCGGATCCACAAGGACTTTTCACATTTCCTTTTTATTAGTTTAATGAACGATCCTACCTATTTTCAGCCTAATGGGAATTATTGTAACCTTTGATGTCTAAATTGACCGGACTACAAAGCTCTTTTGAGTGAATTTCACCACATTAAACATCTTTATTTATATAGATGGCGTGTGGTGGGGCTCTTTTATAACTAAAACTGTTTTTCTGAATCGTGAACGATTTCTGAACGAAAACAACGGTTCCTTCGTATTCCGTCGCCATCTTGAAAGCGTAATTGTTGTCATGTTTACGTTGTGTGTGAAAGGTGAAATTATTAATTTCTTATGTTGTAATCTAGTAAAATTTAATGAATTCTACGAAAATATTGTTAATTAGTGTTCAGAATTACATACTATGCGTGTTTATATTCTTAGTTCCTGTGAGAAGCCCTCTGTAAAGTGCTGAAAGATTAGGCGCCAAATTACTCATAGTCGTTACCAATTACTGCAATAAACGGACTCCATGGCAGTATTTATAATGGTCCTGGTGTTTTAATCATCAATGGGTATTATTCGATGTATTAAATTCGACGTATACATTTCAGAGCGTTGATGTAAGTTGAAGCCGGAAATAGTAAACTTCCACAATGTTTTACGCACATTTCGTGCTGGCCAAGAAGGGCCCCTTGGCCAAGATCTGGCTAGCGGCTCACTGGGACAAAAAGCTGACGAAGGCCCATGTATTTGAGACGAACATTGAGAAGTCTGTCGATGGTATTCTAAAGCCCAAGGTGAAGATGGCTCTTCGTACATCTGGCCATCTGTTGTTGGGGGTTGTGAGGATTTACTCCAGAAAAGCCAAGTATTTGCTGCAGGATTGTAATGAGGCCTTCGTTAAAATTAAGGTATGTGTTATTATTTTATCATTTTATAGTCTGTATTTAATGTTTGTTTGTAAATAAAGCCAAACTTTGCATAATAACATTTTCTTCCAGTTGAGTGATTCCTAACTTGATTTCATTTGAAGCATCCTTTAGAATAAAGTGACCAATAGAGTTTCCTAATTGCAACCTAATTTTTTACCAAATAAACTTTTTGTGTTTATTTTGTGTAATAAATAGTAATACATTAATTTTTCTGTAATAACACTGGTAATGTTTTCTATGTGTTTTGCAGATGGCCTTTAGGCCAGGGATGGTAGATTTGCCAGAAGAGCATAGAGAGGCAGCCATGAATGCTATCACTCTCCCTGAGGTGTTCCATGACTTTGATACTGCCATGCCAGAGTTGAAGTAAGTGTATCATTGTTACATATTATGAGCAGCAGAACTATTGTTAAGGTATAAATAATAGGTGTAGTGAAAACAATAATTTGAATTAACACTGGGTTGTTTCATGTTGTTGTAATATACAAATAATTATTATGAAATCAATTTACAATAATTATGTAATTCATTTGATATTTCTTTTGTAACCAAACCATCAGAAACTCCTTGTTCCAACTAGAAAACAGCTGTAACTTTATAAGTTGTGTAAAAAAATAACACTTGACTCTCCTCTCATTGATAAGTTTACTCCGCTTTTTTAAAATTTAATTGCATTTACTAGATTATTTGCCAAATGACATGTGTTGTTTTTTTATAATATGTTTAATAAATGGTTTTATTATATAAGCAATCATATTGGTATAACTGAATGAACATAACTGATAGTTGAGTAAATTTCATTTATTTATACTTAGAATTTAATATCAGACTGTTTAAAGTGTTTTTGTTTTGTATACCACATAAAACCCTGATTTGGATATTTATCTTTATCAATTGTACTAAATCACCAAATTGTTTGCTCCCATAGAAGTGTGGGCTACTTCTATGGGAGCAAACAATTTGGTGATTTAGTACAATTGATAAAGATAAATATCCAAATCAGGGTTTTATGTTGTATAGCAAGTGGAACATGTTAGACAAACTTAAACATTGAAATATGCCACATTTTAGTATGACCACAGATAAATGTTAAACCTTGTTTTACCATTTCAAGAATATCCTGACTCATATAAGCTTAATAGCAAAAAACAGGGCAACATTAATAATATAATTAACTATAGGTGATGGGTTTGTTGACGTCGGTAGTAAATGCTTTTTTTAATACTACAATGTTCTCAAAAAAACCACATGAAAGACCAATAAGTCAAGCCTCAACATGAGCCATGGTGTTTTCTCTGACCATTGTGTCTCAGTTTCTTGGTATTGGCCAGTCAGAAAGATGGGCTAACCAGTAGCAACCAAAAGAGAGGAGTTGCTTTTCTACATTCAGGCTTCAGAGAGCATGTTAACAAGTATGTTCGGCGGTTGAACTCTGGTTGTGTACAATCTTGCACTATATCATTGGCTGTCTCAGTTGAGATTTGACCACCATAGCCGAAATTCAGCCAGGAGCATTAGAATATCTACTTGTGCAGAATGTTTGTATGAGCGCAAAAAAAAATTAATAAATTAGAAATGAAGATACAGAATTCAACATTCACAAAACTGTCATGAGGAAACATTTTGTATGTTTTAGTTTTGTTTTAATTTACACTAATAACTATTCTGAACATTTCCATTGAGTGTATCTTCATAAAAGAAAAATTTGAATGTCACTGCTGAATTCCATATTTTGTGAAAGTTCTATATTGTTATAGCAGATTCTTGTACTTTAGAGTATAGCTTTAATTAAATACCATATTTTGTTTGTAAGTACTAATTAGATGAAGACACTAATATTATTTTTAAATTTACAGTGAAGTGGATATTGAAGCCCAATTCTCCCTGAACCAGTCTAGAGCTGAAGAGATAACTATGCGTGAAGACTATGGTTCCCTGAACCTGGTCACCCATGATGATGGTTTTGGAGATATGGGGTTCGACACAGATAACCCAGACATTATGCGAGAGGCTATCGGAAATGAAGGTGGATTAGAACAGGTATGCTGTTACAGTTACTTACTGTATAAGTTCTATTAGAGTATATCAAAATTACTGCCTATTTATTTTGATACATAATTTACTGTTTTTTCCACAATTTTTTAATGGTCTGATATGAATAGGTCCCGAATATGTTGGGCTCATGATGTGGTAATAATATCAGCACCCCATTCTCCCTGACATATAAATAATTAAAATGTGTCTGTTTGTAATGCGAAAATAACAGCTTTAACTAAATACATATAACAGAATATATGGTACTTGCCTCCAAAAATGTGGTCTATTGACTGACTTCAAAAAGAAGAAAATTATCAAACTACTGTATGTTAGGTGGTTGTTGAGCCAATTTTGATGATTGAATTGATAAGCAATACTATCAGAGTGGTCCTGTTAAAATTTAATTCTGCCTGTTTTACAACAAAATGTTGAAGCTGGTTCTATACAATTTAATTGTAGGGTTGGATGTCATATCGAGTCGCCTGAATTTGAGTTAAGTGTGTATATGGGGGGGTTAATGGGGTTGGTACTAAGTGATAAAACGCAATTTTTTCTGCCGGCGACGCGCCAATTTTTTGAAATAAATTTTTCAAAATCGTAAGACTCCATACAAATGCAAAAACAGAACGCAATTTTGAACATTTCGTAGCGATTTCGATACCTACAGCGTTGTAAAACAGTGTAAAAACATTGCTTTAGTGTTTAGAAGTTATATTTTGTTTTTATATAATTATCCGAAAAATACCCAAAACTGAATTGTTCATTGTCACTATCATAATATTTTTGCAAAACTGCACTTTTATGAAATAATTTGGTTTAGGTTAGGTTAGAACGGTGACCATTTGGCTAGAAAAACATTAACCATGGATATCTCCATAACCATGGGGTTCCGCGGGTTGGGGATGGTACAGGAGGGTAGCCCCCTCCCCCTTTCATCCCTCCCCCTTAATTTACTTACGTTTGAAGGCGACTTGATTTGATATATTAACCTAATTGCATGTACAATTAATGTTGTGCGCAGAGTAACCTACTGTTCGCGGACGGCTCGTCGCTGGAGCTGGCGGGGAAGGAGGGCGGCGTGGGGCTGGCGGGCGCGGCGCTGGCGCACGAGCGCCGCATGGAGCCCGCGCCGCACATGGACGACGGCTTCGGCGCCACCATCGCCGACGTCTCCGACTTCGGCCGTGAGTACTAACAAACTACTAACAAATCACTACTCCAACTAGAAAATCTTACTACTTATAGCTTTCTGCCTAGCCTAGGGTATTCAATGAATTCAACAAGTTAAATGGTGACAGTTGTTTTGATTTTATTTATCTGTTTACTACTAGTAAAAATTGTACCAGATCCAAATTATTATAGATATTTCATTAATAATGTATAAATCTTTGTATAGTACTATTGGCTCAATATAGTAAAACCATTTGTAAGGTAGTCATTGTTGTAAATTGTAATTAATTAAGTAGACCGGAGATGCCTCCATTATGTTAACTAGTTGTGGAAGCTTGTTATTGGCATTTATTTATCAAAATTTGTAACCAATTGTATGTAGCTGTAAGCTTCCCAAATAAAATAAAATCTATCTAGTAATAATTTTACATAGCTTAACTCTTAAATAAAGTGTTTAAACTGATAGGCTATATATTTTTTTAATCTGACGATGCCACAACTTACCCAATGCCTTTTCAGTTACTATTGGTATATTATCTGAAAAGGTGGTGTTTTGTAAGTCATTGAATTGTCAATATAAATAAACTCAAATACTGTATAACCAATATGTAGTAATAGCGGGGCACACCCGCGGTTTTACCCGCGTTTTACTTTATAAATTACTAGCTGACCACCACAGTTTTACCTGTGTTAAACTTTATAAATTATGAAATATGTGTTAGTTCTGTGTCTCAGCTAACTTTTCTCCAGCCGTTTAGTTTAGTTTCCACGAAAATAGGAGGATAAACTAAACATTTTTCAAACAAATTGTTGTCTAACAGATTTTGTTTTGTTTGATCGGTTTCATGAGTAAATTCTTACCGAGACCTATCACTTGCAGCCGAGCAATGATTATGTTTACATAAACATAATGGACATTATTTGCTAGTGGACATTAGTTGCAAAACTTATTATAATAGAAAAAAATTTAAAACATACCCTGCCCTGTTAGTCTTTCGGTTACTTGTCTGCGAAATCAGAGGTGGTGGGTTCTATCCCTGTCCAGGACCTATCTTTGGCTGAGATCTATAGAGCTTAGACTTTGCTCAAACTTTACTTACGTAAAACTTTGTAAAGTGTATGCTAAGCTTATACTTTGATTTGGTATGTATAGACTTTTTGAAGTTAAGATTATGCTTAGCATAAGCTAAGACAGACAAAGTCAAAACACCAATTGTAATTTCGTTACATGCATTAACTTCTGTCTAAGTAAAGTCTGAGCAAAGTCTAAGTACGCTCTATAGATCTCAGCCTTTGTGTGATGAGCATGATTATTAGTTCTGTGTCTAAGTGTAATTTATCTATAATATGTATGTATGTTTATCAATTGTCTGGTTGCTGTAGTATAGGTTCTGTCTAGTTTGGGATCAGATGGCAGTGTGTTAGTTGTCTCTAGATATTTTAAATTAGTTTAAGAGGTAGCACAGCATTCATTCGCTCAAAGAGCAGCCGGACTGGGGAAGTACCTCCACCTTACAGAAGACATTGTTAAGTAATAAATTCTGCGCGTGAGTAAGGTCGCCAGAGCTCATCAGGGTGGGGGGAAGGGTCAGCAACACTGATTTGCTGACTTTTTTAAAGGCCGGCAACGCACCTTCGACTCTTCCGGTGTTACGAGTGTACATGGGCGGCGGTGATTACTTACCATGAGGTGACTTACTTGCTCGCTTGTCTAGCTCTTATAATGAAAAATAAAAGATGTATATAGATATTTTAAAGTAAATATTTCTGATGCCAAAGTCGAAGTGAACCTGCCTTCTGATCCAAAGGTTGCGGGTTCGATCCTTGCACAAGACAAGTTCATAGAGATATCTATTTGTCTTGCTCTAGGTGTTTTCTATACATTGTATGTTTATATTTAATAATTTTATTGTATTTTTGAACCACGATGAAAGAGAATGGCCTCCACGACACAGGGAATCCTAGTGTGGAGACCAGAGATTTATGTAACTAGACTATATATTTTCTGAACAATAAAAATTATTATTATTATTTACTAAAAAAATTATATAAGTATTTCTATCCATTGTCTAGTATCATGTGCATGTGCATTGTGCAATAATCGCATTTTTTTCGTTTTTGGGCTGATATAGGAGAAGTTATTATCATGGAGTCATACATTATAAATGTTATGTCTAGTCGCAAACTTTAGGTAAACATAGACGAATTACTTATTCCAAATAACATATTTTAGTAATATATTTAAGTTTTGTCCCGAAATTCGGGACAACTCGGGAAAAATCCCTATCCAATTCATAACAAACTGTCTACACATAATAATATGAAACAGCCATTCAATGTAGATCATTTTCATGATATTTATAGTTTATCTAGGCTTTCACTGCTTCACTAGACAATAGAACAAGGGTTTAAGCTATTTAAAAAATGTTTAGAACTAGCTGTGCCCCGAGGTTTTACCCGCGTTAATATTTATAAATTATAGCCTATGTGTTAATCCAGGCTGTCAGCTAACTCAATACTAAATTTTATTAAAATCGCTCCAGCCGTTTAGACATGAAGAAGTAACAAACATACTCACTCACAAACTTTCGCCCTTATAATATTAGTGTGATATGTTGATAGAGAAGTTTCAACGTTATTTTTTATGGAACAGACGCGGGCGGACTATTCGAGGGTGACCTGTTCGGCGAAGTAACAAGCGGTAGTGGCTCGGCAGCCGCCGCGTCGGGCATGCCGGGCACTTCCGAGCAACCACAATCACTGCAGGTATACAACTATTATATATATAGGTAATGCTTGGAAACAAGTTTGTGTTAAGTTTGACGAAAAATCTTCTTAATTCTGTAGAGTATGGGAAGTTAGTTATAGAAGTTTGTTATGTTCAAATAAAAAGTATATACATTTGTTGACTTTGTTCAAATGAAATTATAATGTAATAACTGGTTCTTTCTGATGTTATTAAGAATTTCAAGACTAATAAAATTGCAGTATTTTGTTCCGTAAATTAACCAGAAAGTTTTCATGTTGAATCAGTAAACGGCACACGAATATTTTTTTTTGTATAACGTTTGAGAGCCGTGTGGTGGGCTCAAGCCGTCTCATTAACATCATCATCATCATATCAGCCGAAAGATATCCGTTGCTGGACTAAGGCCTTCCCCAAAGATGTCCACAATTGCCGGTCTCGAGATATCCGCAAGCCGTCTAGCAAATTAAAATACAATTTACGTAACCTGCACCTGAGGGGGTGGAAGATGTCGTCTCGAGGACATCAGAGACCAGAAAGCAGCCCCTCTTTGAGTACTTTGACCATCATACTGCAAACGTCAACCCGTCTGCCAAGCATGGCGATTATGCATTGCATATGCATTTAGGGAAACTTTGGCCACCATCGGACGTCTTCTTGCTGGCATGATACTTATCGTATGGGCAGTGGTTACCCTAGTGTCAGAGTCGTTCAAGCCGCCCAATAGGCCGCTGACTAACTTAACGACTGCTATCTAATGACAACAACAGGGACCGACAGCTTAACGTGCCCTCCAAAGCACGGAGACGCTCAGAAATTAAACTATCTATGGATTGACCGCGAGCCTAGATGCTTAACCTGGCCGATCGCTTTCGGATCGGTGAAGGCATCTCGCTATGAGCGCCTCAAGCTGATACGATGATCATTATAAATGTATGGAAACTGTCCCTGTCTTTACACCGTCTTTTACCGTATCTTAGTTGTTAAAAAGGTTTCGCTATAAGGCACTGGTGAACGCGGCACGACTCTGCTCCGCTACGCCTCAGTGGAACCGTAGCCTAATGTCGTTTTATATGTATAAATAGGCGGAGATAGACGCAGCGGGCGTGGGCGAACCGGCCGAGCAGGGCGGGGACGAGGCGGCGGCGGACGCGCCCGACTCGGACGACGACATGGGCGACCACTACGACGCCGGGAACTCGCCGCAACACAGGTACATCACTAGCAGCGATTTTAATGTAACCTGCCCTTAATGCATATCGCTCATTCATCTCTTTTGTCCTTTTCTTATATGTAATTTGTTAAGAACTGTCAAAATCTCTAGGAAGTATCATTACACCCAGAAAATAAGAGAAGGCTGGAATAGAGTAAATTAATAATAATAAGTCTTCATTTTAGACAAAAAGACAAGTCCATAATTTTGTTAGTGTTTTGGTGTTAGTAACAATGTTGCTTATGTATATAGGTTAGTATTGATGTACTGCTACACTGAACATAATCTGACTCAGAATAATTAGATTAGGGTCACACAAATAGTTGCCTGTTTCGGGTCCCGAAACACTAGGGTAATGACTACCTTGATTACTGCGCCACACTGCAGGCTGACTCTTACGTGGTATTATAGGTCGTGGAAATATAATTTAGCAAAGATTTATTTGAGTATTAGTTCAGACAATATGTAGTAAAATATAAATTTCAATACATAATTTTATAAACTTCAACTAAACATAATCTCCTTGACAATAACTTAATACACGCTAGCTAAATGTCACTACCATTATAAAATAAATTGTATAAATGTTTTAACATTCCGTGTACCTAAATATCTGTAATATGTAACTAGAAATAACAACTGTATTACTACAACGATGTTCTGACTATTTACAAGCGCTTTTTTAAAGTCTACGTGAATAAAATAAAAAAAAAACTGCAGTAAAACAAAACAATACAATTTTTGTGGTGAATGATCCCTCAATCTCCTCCATAACGCTCCTGTTCCATCGTCCACGTATAATTTTATAAAATCGCATGTTATTCTTATTCCATGTGAGTGAGGTGAAATCGTCCATAGTGGAATTAGGATTCCAGGATTCAAAGACTTACTTTTTATTAGCGAAATACAACCTTGTTTTTTCTATGTAAGGTTCACTTTTGTTTGAAACAAAATAAGTAATAATTGTCATCGTTGTAGCTGGGGCGGCTCGCCCGCGCCGCACACGTCGGAGCCGACGCCCGCGCCGCCGCCCGAGCCTGCGCCTGAGCTCGTGCCTATGGTATGTATATATATTTACTATCCCTTATATTGTGTACTGCATTTATTTTTATGACATTAAAATTAATCTACCTACGTTGTACAATCAATGTTAATAAATTGTAGCTACAGAAAATAAAGATAGACTAAACCTAGATCCTAAAAAGAAATGTTAGTGTGTTTTTTACTAAATTCGCAATTAACTCCCGTGTATATGATATTTTATTATTCTTCTATGTATTCCGCTTTCTGCTTAATTTACCGTAGTTGAAGTCCAGGCTGGAAGTAGTGTCTTTTGTTTTTAGGTTTAGGCAAGTAAAAGTAAAAATACAATACTAAAATGGTGGATAGGCATGTTTGTAGTCCCTTAGAATTAGTGCGATTTGTTTTACTGTTTTATGTATAAAATAGAATATTACAGATTAATTTTAAGCGTTTTCTTTTAACACAGATAACATAGGCAGCCCTGTTATAGCTAGTCTACTGTCCCTCGGAATGTACTGTAGCGAACTATATCTATCCTTTAATTAACAGTGTTCTATGTGACATAACCCAAATATTACAGGCACATTGAGATCTGATTTTGCTAGTCCGCTGTCATTCATAAAGTTCTCTTATAACAAAGTTTTTTAATTGGTTCATCATCATATCAGCCGAAAGACGTCCACTGCTGGACTAAGGTCTCACCCAAAGATCTCCACAATTGCCGGTCTTGCGCTATCCGCATCCAGCGATTTCCAGCAACCCGCACAAGATCAAATTGGTTAATTATGACTAAAAGTATGATTGATGGGGTAGGATGTGGACGTGCCAGAGCCGGTCCCGGAGCCCGAGCCGGCGCCGGGCGGCGCGTCGGAGCGCGTGGCCGACAACACCACGCTGCTGCACAACGACGAGGAGTCCTTCGCCCTGGCACCCGTCGACGCGACTGTACTTAAAGGTAACGTCCATAGGTATATCTACATACATAAACTCACGCCTGTTTCCCAGAAGGGTAGGCAGAGACAACGGATTTCCAATTGTCACGATATTTGCACACCTCTTTTGCCTCGTTTTTACCTTCTATTCCTCCTAAGTTCAACGGTATATCTAATAAAGGGGATATTAGGAGCTTGCAACTTCTTTCTTCTGTATCGTATGGGCAGTAGGCCTCCCAGTAGACCTCTGACATGGCTCAACGACCATCTTCTAACAAGAACAATCGGAACCGTGCCCTCCGAAGCACGGAGACTCTCAGAAATTAAACAACTTTGACGGTCACCCATCTATGGACTGACCGCCTAGGTGCTTTCCCTAGTTGTTCACTTACGGGCCGCCGAGTGAAACTGGCTATGAGCGCCTGATCATGCTAGTTATTTTTACTTCATATGTAAAGAAAAATTCTTTGGTATGTGAAACATACGTTATATATACGTCGCTCTCTTTTGCACTATTTCCGTGACATAGTTCTATTTATCTTTGCGCACTATCTTTTTACTTCCTCATGTATCAAACTGTGCCTAAACATTGCGCGTCTTAAAATTGTACAATCAATTTATCGAATATTGAGTCTTCGCCTTAAAAGTATCACTTCAAAAAATCCAATAATATTAGCTAAATTTAGGTGTTATGTATCGCCCAGTACAAAATGTTAGAATAAAATGAATTATTGACATATAGTGAATGTAATAAAATTTAAATCTTTGTTCAAACATAACTGTTACTATATTAGCAGATAGATTGCTTAGCTGCTGATGAATAATGTCAACAATTTGCATACATCTAATTCTGCAAATAATTCTAATATTTAAGTATTGGTTCAGTCAATATAATTTGCTTGTATTATTATTTTGTTCTAAATATTAATGAATATAAAATATGGAATAAATACATACTGCAATGGGCCTTCTGAGCGATTATTATGGTGGCCAACAAATAGATATGCCCTGCCTTAGCTAAGGTGAATAAGCTCAAATGTTTTCTGTATTTGGAAAACTGAAGTTCCACAATCTATGCAATTTTATACACTTACATAAAACTGAATAGATGGCTTCATCTGTTGATGACTCTATGTCAGTGGAAACACTTCCACCTTGTTAGCGTCTTTGTTACGTATGCAGTAAGGCTGGTTTTAGTAGTATAAATGTATCCAGTGATGTAGCGTCGATTGTACCTTCTTTCTATATCCATACTAGTTTTGGAAAGGAAGCAATAATTAAAGGTATTAATGTAAAATAAAATGTTACGATGATGATAAGTATTTTTACCTAAAATATATTGACTGGCCTTAAAACTTAGGGCTGTTTTTCTATGCAAATGTTGATATTGGGCGAACACTACTATGTTTAATATCAACATTTGCATAGAAAAACAGCCCTAAGTTTATGTACACTGTCATTTATGACTTTACTGCTTATTTAGTAAAGGTTCTGTTCAAATAAAGTTTAAGATTGACATACTTATTTATATTATATTATATTTTACTGTTAAAATCTCACTTAGTAAATTTGTTTTGGATTGAGAAGTTACGCAATTTAAAATATAAGTATTTGTTTTTTTATCGACAAACAACATACATTTGGATTAATTATTTAGTATTTAAATATAAATATATAAAGTTTCGTCAACTGAAAAGTTATTGCGAAATTGTCATACAAAATTCAGATTTCTAGGCTATATCGGTATTTTGCACTTACACTCCACATTTTCCCAGGAATAACAAAAGCTAAGCGTAAACGAAAGCTGATCGTGGACGAAGTAAAGAACATATCAGGAGAGGAGATGAAGAACCAACTCAGCAACACATCAGACATCGTGACCACGCTAGACCTGGCGCCGCCCACCCGACGGCTCATGCACTGGAAGGAGACTGGTGGAGTCGAGAAACTGTTCACTTTGCCAGCCAGGCCGATACCTTCACGCGTCTTATTTAAGGTAAGGCTTAACAACAGTATAATAATAATATTCTGGGATATAGTATCACTGTTTAGCTAGTCCCAGCTAGTACTAGAGCACGCCGCATTTTGAGTGCAATGCTTCAAGTACATTGATGGGTCTGCTATGCAGGGCCCGTTTATTTTATTTAGGACAACAAACAATTGCGAAATAATATGTTACAATATAAATTTTAATTCTAATCTTAAATAATTATGCAACCAGCACCGTTATCCACGGAATAATATTTAAAATATATTTTTTGTTAAGTATGAACTTTCTTTGATTAGAATATGGGTCTACAGACGCGAACAACATCTAACTTTGCATTGTAAGCGCTAAAGGTGAAATGGAACAATGTTATAAGGAACTAGTGTCCCGGTACGTGCTTCGCTACGTATAAGGCATAGGCAATAAAAAAAATTATCATTAAGTTCATTTATTCAAACATAAAAATATTTTAAATTGCTAAAAGATGTTCATTTTACACTTTTTCAAGACCTTTTTTAAATTTCTCTACGTACAAACCTTCCCTGGACTTCCAGGAATAATTCAAGACCAAAATTAGCCAAATCGGTAAAGGCGTTGTTGAGTTTTACAACGAAAAGTGGCATTGATTTTTATATATATAGATGTAAATAGGCATGGGCCTATTTACATCTAAAAATTTACATATAAAAATCAAATGACCAACAAGTTAGTTTAGCATAAGCTAAACTAACTTGTTGGTCAGTTCTATCTTAAACTCGTCAGTACGGTTGTGTTTGCTGAGAATTTGAATTTGAAACATGAATCTCAACTAGATATCCCCAGCTTCCTTTAAAAGTATAACGTTGATTTTTTAGAAATACCAACGCAACATGACGCTGCGTAACGAGGCGGAGGAAGTGGAGGCGCGCTCCCCCGACCCCGTGGAGCCCGGCGTGGTGCGGCGCGGCGGACGGAAGCGACGACACGACGAGGTACCGACACCGAACGAAATCTTATTCTAATTGGTTTTTAACAGACTTAAAAAAAGCAGGAGGTTCTCAATTCGACTGTATTTTTTTATGGTTGTTACCTCATACCGACTGGGTGAATTCGATTTTGATTATTCTTTTGTTATTTAAAAGCTGGTGCTTCTAGTATGGTCTTTTTTTATATTTGGTCAAGTTCTGAAGATGGCTTCCATGAAAAAAAAGCCAGACCAGATTGTCAGAACTGGACCAAATCGAAATGAAAAACCTTAAAGCTAGTCTTAGTCGTTTTTTTTTGTTATTTACTGGAACTTTCTTGACGCTTAGTAATCTCCGCGTAGGGAAAGTGCGTTATATCTTCTGGGCGCAAGCTTCTCTCTCTGACTCTCTTTCTATTATATACGAGTCTGTGTGTGCTTGAGAGTATCGAGATTAGTGCAGACGAGCATTGCGGACGGTTGTGTAATGTGAATGTCATATTTCCTTCTTTCAGACGATACAGCCTCCAGAAACGCCAGCACCGAACCTCGCAGCAGACTTGGAACCTCCCACACCTGTGCCTCAAGAATACGAACCTTCTGTCGGTCTGTACTCACGCTTATTTGCTTGCTACTCACAATTTGGCAAGTCTAGATTGTTCATTCGGTTTTGGCTAAATTAAACATCCATATAATAATTAATCTGCAGTGTGTAAAGGACAGAGAAAAGGAAACGGTTAGGTTCAATACATGATTTTTGAACTCATTAATTAATGAATTGACCCAATTAACTTCCAACTTCGTTCCCCTGAAAATAGTACAAAATGTTTTATTACAGTTAACTTTCTTTGGATTTCAATAAACTAATTTTATTTTGATATTTGTCTCTATAATATGGTTTTAGCTAAATTTCAGTTGGGACCTCTTTAAGTTTCAGTTAGTAAAGTTGATTAAAGCCTGGCGGAGGCATAATACTATCTATAGTAGTATGTCTTGTAAAGTGAATTTAACTTAGAGGTTTTCCATATTACTTAGAAGATTTTGATTGGAAATTTCAACATTGAGAAGTCGAGAAATTTGTTCTAATTGCTTTAGTACTAGTTTTAGACACACCGTTGCTAAACTATTTATACAAGTGTAACACAAATATTGTGGTTATTATCCATTATCTTTTTTATTGTTCAGCATAACCATTATTGTTCTTTCATTGATTTGCTCTTCAGCTTGATTACTTGTGACAAATAAAGCTTGCTCCCTCTAGACTTTGTCAAATTTGCTTGCTTATATTCACTGGGTGTTGGTTTGTAATGTAAATATAATTAAAAATGCTTAGTTTTAATTATATTTAATTCATCTTTTGACTTGGTTTGGGTTTTCATGAACCATAAATCATTGATAATATTCGTTTACTTAGAAAATATGTTAACAATAGTCACAACCAGCGTAGGTGTTAGAAAAAGAAATTGTTTCAGTGCATCCACTGAAATAATTTCTCATTTCACTATTTACTGTGACATCACTATAAAAAATAATTTATTATTATGACACGGTTGTATTTATTTAGACGCTTATTCCTCAAAAATATTGAATTACATCCAAAAAGAAGATATTTATTAAAAGTAAACATGCTACAAGCACACATAAAATAAAACTATTATATTTTACCTTTGTTACGAAAAAATGTGTCTTTTTTTAAACCTCCCCCATAGACTAATGGGTTTTTATGTATTAGTTCTTGGAGGTCTTGACACTATGTTACTGGCTTGGCGAGACATTATTTTGTTATGATATTATTTATATCACTTAAAGTAACGTAAGATGACATGAAAATAAGAAATCTCGCGTTATAATGTACTAAAACGCTTTTGGAGTATGATGAGTGTGTATTTACGTGATGTCGTAATGAACCACGACTGCCATGACCACGTGCAACGATGAACATTTCTAAAATCCACTTCCTTACTAAATATTGCTATGGAAGCGATTTGTGAAATATTGATTCCTTTTATTCTCTAAGTGATCGTGATTGCACTTTTGCGACTGTTCTGTTTATGTATGCCATATGCTTTGGTTATCAATGCTTACTTCCCTTTATTTCTCATTACATCAATAATAATTAATGATCACCAATTTCACAATAACTCCATAAATTGTAAATAAGATTAAAACGAAATTACACTTGTTCTAAACGTTGCCGTCGGCTAATTCCTGTTAAAATAAATCATTCTATAGATCGCTATATGGAGAAATGTTTTGGCGGATAGGATTTAAGTTGAAAACCGTGTGGTTTTATGAAACCATGATGCAAGTGAAACTTAGTCTTTTACAGTGTAAAATTAATTAATTGTGGGATATTTTCGCATTATTCTTGGTTTTCCCTCATTGACCACGATCTAGTGAACAACAACATTTTATATCTAAAAAACACTAATATCCGTGGAGCACTTGCAGAAATGAGTGAGAATGTCAATGCAAATCACACGGAACTTGTATTTAAACATGAAAAAATTGTTATATTGCATTGTGAACTGTGTCGATGGTGTATCATTTATAAAGAAATAAATGCTACACGGTCAATTGATGCGAACCATGGGCGCCGGCATATTGCGACATGCGATAAATGACCGAAAAAAATGCAGAAAAGTAAAAAGTATTAACTTTACAAGTAATTTCGTTTGAATCGTTCACATTGTACATACAAACTGTTCACTTCCGCACAACTAACATTAACATTGTGGTGCTCGGGTAGAGCCGGAGCGCGTGCCGGACCTGGCGGGCTACCAGACGCCCCGCTCCGACCTCGACGTGGACGCGCCGCCGACGCCAGGTAAACTCTTCTACATGGGCTACTAACCAATCATTCCTATTAATAATTATTATTTAAAGGTTTTTTCTTTTGTCATTTTTGTCTCTGGAAACTAGTTCTAACTAAGTATGACCGAGACAATAATATTGTTGACTTAAATGTCAGAATTTATTACTTCTCTTTTAAATGTTAGAATAAGTTCCCCTTAAGATAAGTTAAGTTTTTGTCTATTTAACAAGCTGTGTCTACACCAGAGTAGGGTATAGACTAGGTTTATAAATCGATGTTATCTTATCCAGTATTATCCACGAAAAAAAGTTACGGGAGCAACCCGAAATTGTGTCAATTGAGAAAACTAAATATGCTGTCACGCTTATTTCTATTATTCATTTACTTTTATTTATTTTTATTTACTGCTATACTAGTAGCCTCATTGTTAAGTGAGCCTTGAAATGCATCACTCCATTCTCCTTACGCAAGGATGTGTAAGTTGGTAAATGGCTTTAGCGATTTAATCGATTTACACTTCGATTCTGTTAACAAAAAAAATCCCTACTTACACATTCACCAAATTTAGAATAGTAACAAAAAAATAAAATAATAATAAAACAACCTAAGTGTCATATGTTTCTTGTATAAATTGAAAAATCTCTGTATATAATCGTTTGCGGTGTTTACCTTTAAGTAATTGTTACATTGTTATAAGTTTTTTGATAATGTGTTAGATATAAGAATTAATGTAAACAATTGTTGGTGAACCTTAATAAATAAAAATAAATAAAATAAAAATCACTCTACTACTGAGGCAAGCACCCTGAACGGGGCTATTCTGTGATTGGATTCTGTGGGCATGCCAAAAAACAACCATAGACCAATGAATCCATAGATATCGAGACCGATTAAAAGCGATTAATATTATTTTTTTAAAGTTATTTTTTTTTTATTTTGAAAAGTCAACGTCTGCACTAGGAAATTTAATCCCTGTGTCGCGAGGTACGTTACAAATACATAATTGACGGACACAAAGTACATCCAGACTCGGAACAACTATTTATGGGTCACACAAATAGTTGTCATGAGCGGGTTTTGAACCCGGGACACGTAGTATTTACTACTAAAACTAGCACAGAAATAACTAACTAAATTTATATCGACAGGTGGCATGTTAAGTTCCCTGGGCCCGCCACTAACACCCGGAGTGTTGGGTCCCCTCACGCCCGGCACGTTACTCCAAGGAGGGTTAACGCCGGGAGGTTTACCGCATGGAGCTATGACACCAGGTACGAAAAAAGGTCTTGATCATAATACTTTTAAGCTTGTCTATAAACATTAATATAACAGAACTTGAAAGCTGCAATAGCTTGAAGGAAAGTGGTAACTAACTGCAATTTTACCATAAAAACCTATTCCATATTTTTGTTGATGATGATGTCTTCCCGGCCGAATTTCGGCCACGGCGGCCATTCTCAATGGAGATTAGCCAATTGCGCAGGGCATATTATAGTGCACAAACACTCATGCTCCGATAGGACGACTAGCGACACGACCGGAAAGAGATCAGGTACAGGACCGACAGCTTTACGTGCTCTCCGAGGCACGGGGGTGTAATACCGCCAACTTCCAGACTTCGGTCTGATACTGAGAAATTTCTTTTTACGGAAACATCCCAAAAACACTTTTTGGCCCGACCCGGGATTTGAACCCAGGACCTCATTTTCTACGGTTGAACACGCTGCCGCTAGACTAACGAGGCATATTTTTACTAGGTTAGAGGCTTTAGTATGAGTGCAAAATCTTAACGTAACGTAAGAACGAGTTTTTGCTCTGGAAGGGTATGCAGCGCTATAATCATTGCGATCCATAAGCTTCGATTTAGTTATTGTCGTGATAAGTTTTGCCAATAATAATCGGAGGCAAATATTTTTATTATTGGTGGTTTAAGGATATTTAAAATTTACTGGTTTCCAACTATTCATTAATCTTAGGTTTGTAATCCCATTTGAAAATGTATATAGTAATAATTCTTATATAAATTCCCTATCTAAGATATCAAAATCGCATCACAAGCAATCATACGAAATGAATACTTCTTCCTTTTTTGAATTTGGTTACCAATACAGTTCAATTTTGGGGGTTCCCCATACTTGAAACTGCAACTCAATACTTTTTTTTCCATCAAACCCATACATGTGGGGTATCTATGGGTAGGTCTTGAAAAATGATATTGACGTTTCTAATATTTTTTTTTCTATACTGAATAGTTTGTCTGAATAGACACTCAAAAGTGGTAAAAAGTGCCCCCCCCCCCCCCCCCCCCCCTGTAACTTCTAAAATAAGAGAATGATAAAACTAGAAGAAATATGTGACGTACATTACTATGTAAACTTCCACCAAAAATTGGTTTGAACGAGATCTAGTAAGTAGATTTTTTTAAATACGTCATAAATAATAAACCGCAATTTACCTTTGATTCAATCAACTACTACAAAAACTTTTATATTATGTTACTTGCTGTTACTGAACCTTTCATGGGCGTGTCCGACTCGCACTTGGCCTGTTTTTTCTTTACTAATATATTGTTTCACAAAAGTTCCGCTGTGTTGCCTATTCTAAAAAAATCATGTACGTTATAACAGGAGGTCTGACCGATGGCGGCATGACGCCGGCGGGGCTGCAGCATGGCGACAGTCACCAAGTGGACTTAGCATTAGCGGCCAGCGCTATGACGCCAGCCGGCCTGCATCACGGTGGTGAGTTCCGTGCAGTACAACGCTAGCATACAGTAATACTATACACATGGGTTGTTAGCGTGGTTGGCAAATGTTTGCTGTTCACGCCGGGGGTCGTGGGTTCGATTCCCACCCAGGACAGATGTGTGCATGAACATGTCTGTTTGTCCTGAGTCTGGGTGTAATTATCAGTATGTATTTATAAAGAAAAAGTAGTATATGTAATATATCAGTTATCTGGTTTCCATAGTACAAACTCTGCTTAGTTTGGGATCAGATGGCTGTGTGTGAATAATGTCCCAGGATATATTATATTATAGCTGGAAAGCATATTTCGATACTGGAAAGGGCAGAATTATAATTCGGTTGAGACCCAGAGGTAATTAAGTAGTGCAGTGGTTAAGGTTGTTGCGGTCTACTACCTCGGCGCCCTCGTGATTTGGGTTTGTGTTCGCATAGGATAACTTTTTATGTAAACCATAAATTGTTGTTCGGAGTCTATTTGTGTTATGAGCCTGAATTGCAAGTTGCGAAAGTCCCCCGCGATAAAGGCATTTAATATTCCAATATAGGCAGGCGTTCTAAGAACAAGCTCATATAATATCAAGGGAATATCTTTGATAATGAAGTGAATTGAATGTGGAAACGAAAGTAGGGGAAGTACAAAAGATCCCATGGGGTCCAAGTACACTTGAGTACTACCCAAACAAATAACTGATAATACAATACTTTGTCACCATATGTTGGTTTTAGCTTGTAAAGGTCAATTTGTGTGTAAATAAGAACTGGAGCCCGAATGAACACTAACCAGGATATTCGTGCCAATTACTAAGCATCCGGTAAGAATAGGGTCATATTATCACAAAAACGCTATAGTAATGTTATATCGTGTGTAATTAATTGGATGTATATAATCTGCAGGTATGACTCCAGGATTATTAGACAGTGGAATGACGCCGGCGGGGCTAGTGCATGGTGGCCTCACGCCCGCGGGACTACATCATGGCGGCATGACGCCAGGTCAGTTACCTTTGTTAAATTACACTTATACACAAAAATTTAAATATTTTCATATCATTAGTAGAATTTACAGTGATTTGCACTTAATCTATATATATAAAAATCAATGCCACTTTTCGTTGTAATGTTATAACTCAACAACGCCTTCACCGATTTGGCTAATTTTGGTCTTGAATTATGCGTAGAAGTCCAGGGAAGGTTTGTACGTAGAGAAAATTTAAAAAAAGTCTTGAAAACTTGTAAAATCTACATCTTTCTATACTCCCATATACAAACAATTTGTACTAATACTTAATAGTCCAGGCGCTAGAGGTAGTTGAGTATGCAAAATCCGAGTGACGGCAACTATGACCGGATTCTTATACCTGAGACCCTAAATAATGACAAAACACATCTTGCCGCCGGGTGTTCTGGTCCCTTCCCGCTCCCTTCACATCCCCTCTCCGCCCATACAGCAAGCATAGCGCGCGTACGCGTTTAGTTTGTTTTTACATCTATTGACGTAAAGACGTTGCTTTGTTGAGTCGTGTTTTTATATATACATATAAAAAATGAGTATTTTTGTAAATTCTTAGTGCCTGTTAAGAGTGTACTGTGTTGAAAAACGTTAGAAATGTCGTTAGAAGTGGTTAATTTGAAAAGAAAAAAACCTAACGAACAATTTTGTTTATTTTGCGATAATTCAAGTGATTTAGTGAAAAACCCAAGGCCAGGGACGCTGCTAATATTAAAGAAGCAGCAAATAGAAGAAAAGACAGCATTAGTGAGAAGTTTTTAAAACTATATGATCTAGACTCCACAAAACAAGAATTTTCATGGCACCAAGACTGTTTAGCCACTTATATTAGTGAGGAGTGAGGAGAAAATACGGCGTAGAGAAATTGCGTTGTGTAAAGAAGAAGAAGTGTGCTTCAACTTCCAAAGCAAATGTGGAGGAGCTTACTCCAAAATCTCGTTCGTCATTGAGGGCACCGCCAGCGTTGAAAAAATCGTTGAAATGCATATTTTGTAAGAAGGTAACGAGAAACAAAGACAAGCAGCTACATTTATGTTCCGAGATTGCAGCAGCGGAAAAAAAATTTAGTACTGCACGTATAAAAGACCATGTTTTCACTGAACTTAGTACTTGTCAACGGCCTCAAGATTTATTTGCTATCGAAGTGAGGTATCACAAACATTGTTACCTTGATTATTTAAGATTACCGAGAAGTTCTCAGATGCCAGCTGGTCGACCTTCAAATCAGATCCCGAAAGAAATACTTATGGATGCATTTGACAAACTAATCGATGAAATTAAAGACCACTTACCAACACATTGTTTTGAAGTGTGCTTCTTAGCTGAACGACTCGCTGTACTCACAAACATTGAAGGTGCAGTGATCGAAAATCGTGTAGTGAAATACACTACATATTGATAAATTAGGTGAAAAAATATTATTTTCTTACCCGGCTGATCGATCAAAATCATCATTAGCGTTTATGGGAAATATTCCATTGACGGAAATAATAGAACATGTTGAATTGACATTGTGGTACAAGCTCTCAGAAAGATTTAATAAATTTAAATACTTTCAAAGTTTATATTATTGATGGTATGGCACTTATTCACAAAATTCAGTTAAATAAGTTCAATACTTTTGGTGATTTTGCCGAGGCTTTTTTAAAAAAAAATATGGAATTTTTTACTTTGCCTGGCGTTAAGAGAATAGATGTAATATTTGATAGATACGACGATATTTCTATAAAATTTTTGGAGACAAAATTACGGAGCAAAAACCAGATCATTAAAAATATCATAATTTCTAACCATTCAACAAATATTCCTGCTGATTGTAAAGCTTTTCTAACTAACGCTCATAATAAATTGCAACTCGTTCGATTTCTTTGCGCTAATGCTCCAAAATATGCACAAGTAAAAGAAGACTACGAGATGTATATTTGTGGAGGATTCGATGATCCAACTAAATGTTTCAAGTTGCAAGGTTGTTCAATTTGTGAGGTACTTGAATTACAATCAAACAATTTAGAAGCTGATTCAAGAATGTTCGTCCACATATTTCACGCAGTAAGGATTCAATCTTCTCATATTATCATAATTAGCGCTGATACAGATGTATTCGTCTTGGCAGTTTATTTCTGGAAATACTTAGCAAATATTGGGTGTCTCGGTGTATGGTTTGACGGTTCTCACACAAAGAAATGTTTTCTAGGATGCCATTTGGCTGTTGAATCGCTGGGTGAGAACATATGTAATATTTTGCCAGCATTACATGCTGTAAGTGGTTGCGACACTACTAGTAGATTTGGTAGTAAAATGCAATGGTTAAAAGCTGCGTCTGAAGATTTTGTACAAACAGCTCTCATGCCTTTGGGAAACCTTGACCTAAATAATCAGCAATTCAAACAGTTAAGAGCAGTTTGCACATATTTATTTTCGAAGAAAAAATGATCTGCTGATGAACTCAGATTTATACTGATATCTCAAAATATAGGTTTCAATTTCAATTTGATGAGAGTGATATGCACTTCAGATGCTTTGCATTTGCATTTATTAAGGGCTACAGTACAAACATTTATATGGAAAAATGCTCATCAAACACAATTACCACCCATTGATTATTGTTAATTTGGTTACGAAAAGCTCAACGGTGACTTACGTCCACGACAAATGACGAAGCCGTCTTTACCAGATTCATTAATTCCACCATGTAAATGTACTGCAAATTGTCGCACATTGTCTTGTAATTGCAAAAAATCAGAATTGTTTTGTATTTCATTATGTAAATGCATCAATAACAAATGTCAAAATATAAATGAGTAATTTTTTACCTACTTTAAATACATTTATGCTTGAATTCGCTAGTTTTTCATATGTAACTTTAATTTTTTTATTAATAAAAAAAATTTATTACTTTCATTTTTGTTTTTTTCTTATTATTTAAGAATCCATCCTGACTTTTACTATTAGGAAAAACTATAAATCATTACGAAATAATAATTAAAATGATTTTATATCATGTACTCAATTCATTCCCTTTACGAATAAGAGAAGAGGGGGTAAAAAAAATATGGACCAAAAATTTACCGGCAAGATCCACATTATTATTCTTTAACCTTTCCTTCACTTAAATCCGTTGGCGAAATTCGGCACTCACATTATGCATACTCACTTACCTCTAGCGCCCGGTCTATAAAAGCGTAGCGAAGCGCGTACCGGGCCGCTAGTGTTATATACAAATTGTAAATCACTATGAATTCTTTATCTCGCAAACCCTATGATAATGCGAGGCACAGATAACTGGAGTAGTAAATAAATAAATAAAACTGTGGTAGACTCCCTTCCTCTATTTCCACAAGTTTGACACTTAGTTTAGAGAAGGGAGTTCAAAAAGCTATCATCATCATTACAGCTAAAATAAGTCCACTGCTGGACAAGCCTCCCTCAAGAATCATCTTGAGGGGATATGCCATAATCGCCACGCTTGGCAGGCGGGTTGGCGATCGCAGTATGATAGTCGTAGTACTCAGAAGGAAGCTGCTTCCCGTCCTCTGGTAGATATTCCCTCGGGTCGACTTCTACGCCCCCCACGGGATGAGATGGGGTGATGATATTCTGATTCTGATATTTGTCGCCGTCACCACACAGCATGCACCAAAAGCTATGCTGAGGGTCTATTTTTTTATAACGGTAAAAAATGTTCTAGACTGCATACATTAAAATTTATGTATATTGTAAAATGTTATCAACATATTAAATTTATTAATTAGTCATAGATATTGTTGACTATACTTTTCGGTGAGAGCTAAATGTTTACCTAAACGACTCGTCAGAAACCTCTTACGTAGTTATTGTAGTTTACGCTGAAGTAGGATCTAGTACCCATTTATGGTACATTTTATTTGAATTGGAATTGTTTGTGTAGCATTAATAAAGGTTTTTCTTTTTCCCTTTAAATCTTTCATTAGGTCTAGTTCGCAGGTTAGTACATTCGGCATTATTTACTCAGTGCATTGTGTCAATCCAGGTGGTTTAGATCACGGCGGTATGACGCCGGCAGGTCTACAGCACGGTGGAATGACGCCGGCGGGTCTTCAGCACGGTGGCATGACGCCAGCAGGGTTACAACACGGTGGTATGACGCCTGCGGGGCTACAACACGGTGGCATGACACCAGCAGGACTACATCACGGTGGGATGACACCAGCGGGATTACAACACGGTGGCATGACGCCTGCCGGCTTACAGCACGGCGGTTTGACGCCAGCGGGGTTACAACATGGCGGCCTTACGCCTGCGGGCTTACAACACGGAGGCATGACTCCATCAGGTTAGTGTCAAAAGTTGTTGCTTATGTGGTAATTAGGGTGTAGTTGAGAGATAAATGAAATCTGAGTCAACAGTTTACCATTTTTATTTCTCCGTCTCGATCACAATACACATCTCCATCACCGACAAATATAGAAGGCGCAAACACAAAGTACAGGCACAGAACAAAAAATTATGTTTTTATATAAGATTATGTAGGTATCGTTTACACGGCCCGGAAACAAAAGATGCGTAGACGCATTGGCTCCGCCCATCATCCCGTTTCCATTATCGCATTCGTCAACCGGCACGTTATTATCATGATATACAATATATTAATAAAATATTTAAATATCGTAAATATGTGTTATAAACTAATGAGGATGGAGTGTAAAAATGTAGTAACTAAAATATTAAAATTTTGAAATTATTTTTAAGGCTAAAATTGTAAAATATAAGTTATTAGGATTTATGTATCCCACACTTATGATGTTAGCTATCTAGTCCTGCAAGTTTGTTGGTGTTTTAAAAGTATAAAAAGTTCATGATAGTCAAAGAATGTGGGGCACAATAATTACCTTTGCATGTCCGAATTGGTCCAATTTCAGTACTATAATGAAATTATATTCAGCACTTGTACTTGTAAAGCTTACAATGCAGTAGGTCTATAAACATAATAGAAACAGTATAAAAGTAACATAAAAAATATGACTCCGTCCGTGCGGTATGTTTTATCATATATTTTTTAAATCATTCGATAAATAACAAGATTCTAAGCTATTAGTTTTAAATTTAGTACAACCATATTTAAATTAAAGAATTGAAAACAACAAGCAGTTGGCTAGCGCAGAAGGCTCTCATCTCAACCATTAGTTTAATTTAAGCGACTAATACCTGAGGGCACTCTTATGTGATTCGGCTCACCGGTCAGGGAGACGCTGTAGTAAAAAGATGGAATTCTAAATATAGTATATTATATGTAATAAAGCTGCAACATTAGCTACTGCAGCGCTGGTATTCTGATGGAGCTAGTAGGTAATCATATCACAGAATAAAAAGTACTAACGTACAGAAGCAGCACTTCGCGCAACTGTTTATAAAAATATCAACTCTTGCAACTAAGCAACAAAGTGCAATTCAGCTCGCATAAGCGCTCACGAGATAATTGACCTAAACTAGCCACTCTCTTCTAATGCGCTACACTATTGCTGACTGGCGCGGTGTGCCGTGTTAGCCGTGGCGTATATTCATCGCATACCTACATACTTGACCACGTAAAGATTCGTCATTAACTTACAATAATAATATTTTGACATTGTAATAAAAAAAATACTAGAATAAATAACACAAAAGTTTTGGTTGTTTATTTTCTAGATCTTCATTCGACTCCATAATCGTTAAGGTACCTGAACAAACAAAAAATCGCATTTTCAAGATGTTCTCGTAATTGTTTAATGTGTAACCACGAAACAATTATTTTAAAAACAATACTTTCAAACATTAAATGTTAAAACGACTGTACATGCTAATTATATTTGAAACAACATAATTAAAACCCTTTATTCCAAATCCAAAAGGAAATAATCAACCCCTACTAAGTACCTACTTTGGTATTTAAATGAATTTGAACTTACCTTTCCGTATCTGTAGGAAATATAAAAAATGCCATAGTCTTGTCTCCTTTTTTCAACACACGTCTGGTAAAATGAGCAATTCATTGCACCAGACTTGTGATGAGACTTTTTTGTTGCTTACTATTTATAATAACTAACTTTGCGCGCGAGCGGTGACAACAGCGTGACGGTGCGGCAGCGAAGCCGCGCGATGGCGTTGTAGGCACTTACCGCTGTAGGTACGGTCGAGTGAAAGAGGCCAGCTCCTTTTTTGAACACATGAACGTGGTATTAAAGCCTAAAGTTCCTATACTGTTTACCATGATCTTTGACTACTGATCTCTCTGACTACTACATAGTAATCATGAACACCTTTGAAATTGCAGCGGTGGCGGCAGGAGCGATGCTGTCGCAGGGCGTGGACGTGCCGCTGCTGCCGCAGCTGGGCGCGCACGTGTCCACGTTGCTGCGCTCCGAGCGCGCCTCGCACGATCTACCGCACACGGTGCCCATGGAGCCGCTGCTACATGGGCTCGACGACCACCCGCACTACCAGGTACGTGTGGCTGTGCTAGTGTAACATGTTCGCGCGATGTGTCGCACGTGGACGTGCCGCTGCTGCCGCAGCTGGGCGCGCACGTGTCCACGTTGCTGCGCTCCGAGCGCGCCTCGCACGATCTACCGCACACGGTGCCCATGGAGCCGCTGCTACATGGGCTCGACGACCACCCGCACTACCAGGTACGTGTGGCTGTGCTAGTGTAACATGTTCGCGCGATGTGTCGCACGTGGACGTGCCGCTGCTGCCGCAGCTGGGCGCGCACGTGTCCACGTTGCTGCGCTCCGAGCGCGCCTCGCACGATCTACCGCACACGGTGCCCATGGAGCCGCTGCTACATGGGCTCGACGACCACCCGCACTACCAGGTACGTGTGGCTGTGCTAGTGTAACATGTTCGCGCGATGTGTCGCACGTGGACGTGCCGCTGCTGCCGCAGCTGGGCGCGCACGTGTCCACGTTGCTGCGCTCCGAGCGCGCCTCGCACGATCTACCGCACACGGTGCCCATGGAGCCGCTGCTACATGGGCTCGACGACCACCCGCACTACCAGGTACGTGTGGCTGTGCTAGTGTAACATGTTCGCGCGATGTGTCGCACGTGGACGTGCCGCTGCTGCCGCAGCTGGGCGCGCACGTGTCCACGTTGCTGCGCTCCGAGCGCGCCTTGCACGATCTACCGCACACGGTGCCCATGGAGCCGCTGCTACATGGGCTCGACGACCACCCGCACTACCAGGTACGTGTGGCTGTGCTAGTCTAACATGTTCGCGCGATGTGTCGCACGTGGACGTGCCGCTGCTGCCGCAGCTGGGCGCGCACGTGTCCACGTTGCTGCGCTCCGAGCGCGCCTCGCACGATCTACCGCACACGGTGCCCATGGAGCCGCTGCTACATGGGCTCGACGACCACCCGCACTACCAGGTACGTGTGGCTGTGCTAGTGTAACATGTTCGCGCGATGTGTCGCACGTGGACGTGCCGCTGCTGCCGCAGCTGGGCGCGCACGTGTCCACGTTGCTGCGCTCCGAGCGCGCCTCGCACGATCTACCGCACACGGTGCCCATGGAGCCGCTGCTACATGGGCTCGACGACCACCCGCACTACCAGGTACGTGTGGCTGTGCTAGTGTAACATGTTCGCGCGATGTGTCGCACGTGGACGTGCCGCTGCTGCCGCAGCTGGGCGCGCACGTGTCCACGTTGCTGCGCTCCGAGCGCGCCTCGCACGATCTACCGCACACGGTGCCCATGGAGCCGCTGCTACATGGGCTCGACGACCACCCGCACTACCAGGTACGTGTGGCTGTGCTAGTGTAACATGTTCGCGCGATGTGTCGCACGTGGACGTGCCGCTGCTGCCGCAGCTGGGCGCGCACGTGTCCACGTTGCTGCGCTCCGAGCGCGCCTTGCACGATCTACCGCACACGGTGCCCATGGAGCCGCTGCTACATGGGCTCGACGACCACCCGCACTACCAGGTACGTGTGGCTGTGCTAGTCTAACATGTTCGCGCGATGTGTCGCACGTGGACGTGCCGCTGCTGCCGCAGCTGGGCGCGCACGTGTCCACGTTGCTGCGCTCCGAGCGCGCCTCGCACGATCTACCGCACACGGTGCCCATGGAGCCGCTGCTACATGGGCTCGACGACCACCCGCACTACCAGGTACGTGTGGCTGTGCTAGTGTAACATGTTCGCGCGATGTGTCGCACGTGGACGTGCCGCTGCGGCGCAGCTGGGCGCGCACGTGTACACGTTGCTGGTTGAACTGAACAATATTGTACCAATATTGTTCGTGTCATGACATAAAGAAACACTTCTTATTTAAGACTTATGCACATAGATCTAAATATAAGTCACTTTCCTTCACGTATCCGACATCGTGTAACTTCGAATCCTTATTTATAAAATGGCTACCATTGTACAGTTTTATGATAGGCACGCTCTCTTTGTATCGTTGTTGGTCAATTTGTCACAAATTGCTATTTTGATATACCCATTAATTAAAAGTGTAGTTAAATAATATTATTAATATAAATTTAAAAATGCAATTAAATAATGTTTAATTTGATTTATTTGTTTCAGTCTGGTCTGCCAATGACAAATTTAGGGTACGACGAGCAGCCAGGCCATCACAGTCCAGCACACGATTACGATCTACCTTTAACGCCCGAAAACGTGAGTATTCATTCGAATGTATATAAAACTTAATCTTATCCTTCATGACATTCTCAGCCTAATCGTTCTACCTGGCTTAAGGTGGTTTGTCTTGTTCAGCTTGGCACCGCACTGCCGATAGATGGCGTTGATTTTGAAAGATACAATATTTATTTATTTTATAAAACATAAAGCACTTCTGTGTTCACACTCTGGATGGGATGTCTGAGCTTTTGCCATTTTTAATCTATACGAATGTAAAAACTTTCTTATTTATTTGAACAAATCATTGTACGTGATAATAGATTTTTTTAATATTTATATAAATTCGTCTTTTGTGTTATATTGTATGTAATGTATCAAACACAACAAATAATAATTTCGTAACTACTGGTCTGTACCAATGTACTTAGACATTGGTAAAATTTGCTTAAAATGTCGATCTAAATTAACATTAAAAAGTTTGTTTTTTAAGGATAATATATTTTTCCGCACATAAAGATATAATTAAAAACAGATGAACCTGATTTTGCTCCATTCGCCCATTTATGACTAAATACGTTTGTACGGAAATAGAACCACCTAAATCGAGAAATGAATACTAATGAATATTGGTCAATTACATCGTCGTCATAATATCGAAAAGCCGGTGGTCTGCCGAAAGCAGACCACTGCCGGACAAAGGCGTCCCGCAAAAATCTACACAATTGCCGGTCTTAAGCTACCCACATCCAGTGACCTCAATATCATCGGTCCATCTTGTAGGCGGCCTGTCTAAGCTGCGGTTTTCGTTTCGTGGTCGGTATTTGAGAACCAGAAGTTATACGTATATGAACTTGATGATGAATGATAGATAATATGCAATGAGGGTCCACTTTAAATAAGTCCCGAATAATTAGTAAGATATTATAAAAACAAATTATTTTGAAGTGGGTTCTAAACATGCGCTGCGTGGCGACGGCGAAGAATATCATCACCCCATCTCATTTAATGGGGGTGTAGAAGTCGTCCTGAAGGAATATCTACCAGAAAACGGGCAGCAGCGTTTTCTTTCAGTTTTGTAGGAATTGTGTATAATCTAAACAAACCGTTGAGCGTTTTTAGTAAGAACTACACTGCTTAGTGCCTTTCCTTCCATTTGGATATTTCCAGAATGACGACTTGTCATTTTCTCTGGTTTCTTGGATCAAATGCTTGATTGCAGAGTCACGGGAGTGTAACACCACATACTTCTTGATGCTAGACGCGTCCCTTATTCTGTTCGCTTTGTCCGCAGGCGGAGGAGGGCGAGCGCGAGGCGGGCGAGACGGACGAGCAGTTCGAGGAGCGCGTGCTCAACCGGCGCGCCGCGCAGCTGTTCGCCGTCATGAAGCCCAAGCTGGCCGCCGGCCTGCAGCTCGCCTTCAGCGACCTGGCGCCGCCGCACAACAACAGGAAGCAGGTACGTCTACTGTCTCCGGTCCCTCTAACACAACCGGCGCGCCGCGCAGCTGTTCGCCGTCATGAAGCCCAAGCTGGCCGCCGGCCTGCAGCTCGCCTTCAGCGACCTGGCGCCGCCGCACAACAACAGGAAGCAGGTACGTCTACTGTCTCCGGTCCCTCTAACACAACCGGCGCGCCGCGCAGCTGTTCGCCGTCATGAAGCCCAAGCTGGCCGCCGGCCTGCAGCTCGCCTTCAGCGACCTGGCGCCGCCGCACAACAACAGGAAGCAGGTACGTCTACTGTCTCCGGTCCCTCTAACACAACCGGCGCGCCGCGCAGCTGTTCGCCGTCATGAAGCCCAAGCTGGCCGCCGGCCTGCAGCTCGCCTTCAGCGACCTGGCGCCGCCGCACAACAACAGGAAGCAGGTACGTCTACTGTCTCCGGTCCCTCTAACACAACCGGCGCGCCGCGCAGCTGTTCGCCGTCATGAAGCCCAAGCTGGCCGCCGGCCTGCAGCTCGCCTTCAGCGACCTGGCGCCGCCGCACAACAACAGGAAGCAGGTACGTCTACTGTCTCCGGTCCCTCTAACACAACCGGCGCGCCGCGCAGCTGTTCGCCGTCATGAAGCCCAAGCTGGCCGCCGGCCTGCAGCTCGCCTTCAGCGACCTGGCGCCGCCGCACAACAACAGGAAGCAGGTACGTCTACTGTCTCCGGTCCCTCTAACACAACCGGCGCGCCGCGCAGCTGTTCGCCGTCATGAAGCCCAAGCTGGCCGCCGGCCTGCAGCTCGCCTTCAGCGACCTGGCGCCGCCGCACAACAACAGGAAGCAGGTACGTCTACTGTCTCCGGTCCCTCTAACACAACCGGCGCGCCGCGCAGCTGTTCGCCGTCATGAAGCCCAAGCTGGCCGCCGGCCTGCAGCTCGCCTTCAGCGACCTGGCGCCGCCGCACAACAACAGGAAGCAGGTACGTCTACTGTCTCCGGTCCCTCTAACACAACCGGCGCGCCGCGCAGCTGTTCGCCGTCATGAAGCCCAAGCTGGCCGCCGGCCTGCAGCTCGCCTTCAGCGACCTGGCGCCGCCGCACAACAACAGGAAGCAGGTACGTCTACTGTCTCCGGTCCCTCTAACACAACCGGCGCGCCGCGCAGCTGTTCGCCGTCATGAAGCCCAAGCTGGCCGCCGGCCTGCAGCTCGCCTTCAGCGACCTGGCGCCGCCGCACAACAACAGGAAGCAGGTACGTCTACTGTCTCCGGTCCCTCTAACACAACCGGCGCGCCGCGCAGCTGTTCGCCGTCATGAAGCCCAAGCTGGCCGCCGGCCTGCAGCTCGCCTTCAGCGACCTGGCGCCGCCGCACAACAACAGGAAGCAGGTACGTCTACTGTCTCCGGTCCCTCTAACACAACCGGCGCGCCGCGCAGCTGTTCGCCGTCATGAAGCCCAAGCTGGCCGCCGGCCTGCAGCTCGCCTTCAGCGACCTGGCGCCGCCGCACAACAACAGGAAGCAGGTACGTCTACTGTCTCCGGTCCCTCTAACACAACCGGCGCGCCGCGCAGCTGTTCGCCGTCATGAAGCCCAAGCTGGCCGCCGGCCTGCAGCTCGCCTTCAGCGACCTGGCGCCGCCGCACAACAACAGGAAGCAGGTACGTCTACTGTCTCCGGTCCCTCTAACACAACCGGCGCGCCGCGCAGCTGTTCGCCGTCATGAAGCCCAAGCTGGCCGCCGGCCTGCAGCTCGCCTTCAGCGACCTGGCGCCGCCGCACAACAACAGGAAGCAGGTACGTCTACTGTCTCCGGTCCCTCTAACACAACCGGCGCGCCGCGCAGCTGTTCGCCGTCATGAAGCCCAAGCTGGCCGCCGGCCTGCAGCTCGCCTTCAGCGACCTGGCGCCGCCGCACAACAACAGGAAGCAGGTACGTCTACTGTCTCCGGTCCCTCTAACACTGCACTTTAATACTGCACTAAAATAGAGAATACCGGCATACATACTTTGTATTGACAGTAAATCAGAGCATCAGACTACGATAAGACTACTAGACTGCACACTTGTTATGTTAAAAAATGCATAATTTAGTACATTTTATGAAGGTTTCCCCGAACGCAGTCAGTCGCTTACCGTCGCAAACACATCACTGTGGTTAGGATAAATCTTGATATATACTCGATGGTAGCCGTATGGGGCAGTGATGAAGGTAGTCTCGTATTTCGGGTTCGATCCCCATACAAGACTGCTATTTCTATCACCCATAAATGGTTTTATTGAATCTGCGTGATTTGTTACCCGTCAATGCATATTTGTTATATTCCCTTGGTACAAGGATTTATTTCCTTAGTGCGAGCATTGTATTTATCTTGGCAAATAATACTTTTAAATTGTAGTACTTCTTATAAATTGAACTGAAGCTATATCTTGACTTATTACTGAGTCTGTCAAGTCAGTTGTTGGCTGTTATTTGAATTATAACTATTTATGATGGACGCCCATTGGACGGGACGATTATTTCAAATACACCCTGGTAACGATTTATCGACCGTGTATATAGTATTGATAAGTATGAAACTTATCCTTACCACTGTTTAAATAATACATATTTATTTTTATTCCAGGTGGCACAAAAGTTCTACAGTTTACTTGTCCTCAAAAAGCATCAAGTGTTAAAATTAGTACAGAACGAAACGTACGGAAACATAACTATAATAAAGGGTAATCAGTTTGAAACTGAAGCGATCTAAGTGCTGTACTAACTCTTTATTTATAATAAAATGTAATATAAAAGATATCAAGACTAGTTCGTAAAGAAAAGATTTTATGAGACGAGATGGTGTTTAGTTGTAAAATAATGGACATGACGCGGAAACACGTTGAGCCAAAAATAATGTGTAAGTTGGTCTGGTGATTCGAATTCATGGAAACATTTTATATTTAAAATATTGGACCAAATAATATAACGAGTGTTGATCTCACAAAAAATCTTATTGCAATGCATATAATAACGTGAACTTAGTTGCTTCCGTGGATTCGTTTCACTTGTCATGAGCAGTTTCTATTCGGAAGATTATGTTTGTTAGACACGTGTAGGAAAATGCCTTATTTTGTTTTGCTCTAGGTTAAGTAAAATTATTGTGAAGATGTTTTTACAATCATTGTTTACATAGTCAATCATAGAAAGGAATAATAGTATTTGCTATATTGTTGACCCCCCCATCCCAAATTATGTAAACACGTTTCTGATGCAGCGGCTACAAAGATTATGTTATGCATTATACATTTATTTAAATTGTATTTCTCAAGGAAATGTAGACATTAAATTTTATATTTTATAGTGTATATTGTTGTCCTTCTTTGGGATTTAAGAGATTTAGTAGTTGTGTGATTATGACACGCATTGTAAAACTCTTTTGGGTACAGTCTAGTGCGAGTGAGAGATTGTGCAGAAAAATAACAAGTGATAACAATTGACACCAAATTGTGTTATTTATTAACTGTTCGAATTTGTGTGTTACGAGAAATTTAGTTTTTACGTTTCTTTGAGATAACTATTTTTTACGCAAACTGAATGCATTCCCGAGTTACCGGTCTGGATTCATTTTGACTCTCGATTCACGAATATGTTTTTTTGTAAAATTTATTTGAATAAAAGCATTATGAATGCCTCTTCAGTTTAGTGACTATCTGTATTATTTGGACTTTACTTTGAAAATGCAATTTAAGCGTTTACCTCTGCCGTCATCAAAATTTTGTCAATTTCGTTTGTTTTCAGAGGTATTCACTTAGATATTTCTAATAAAACAAACGTATTTGCAATAAATTTGTTAATATAACTAACGACTTTCATTGCACCCACTCAATATAATCCTAAAACAATTCCTCTACTGGCTCTATATTCAGTTGCGTACGTTAATACAGTAGCAATTTTCAAGAATCAATAGACTGTCTTCTTATGTTCTTACTAGCTGTGCCCGCGACTTCATTTGCGTGGTTGTCGAAAACTATACCTCGTCATCTAGATAAGAGTAAGCTTACTCTTATGAAGCCACGGACTAATAAAGAAATTGTGAATTAAGGACTCTTTATACCATATTAACGGTGGAATCACCCGGAGCATATACAAAAAGGTTTGGAGGATTTCTGTGACCTACTTATTGTCATCCTTTTCGCATTTCGGCTACGTGGTGAAAGGTTTCTTTAGGAAAAATACCAATCCAATAAATCAAATAAATTCAATCAAGTGTTTCGTGAAAACTACAACACTAGATATTACCAGAGAACTATATATTTCGGAATTTTAAACAATTAACAGTCAATCTGACAGGCTCTAATAAATCGAAAGCACAAGTATCGAACGAATACGAAACAAAACCCATGTGTACATAAATTAATTTGCACAAACAAAACCAAAGCTTTTTCATAAATTTTGAAGAACTAATAACTTCTAGACAACCTAGATCTTTTTCGGAACATTCAAGATTCTACGAAATACGGGCAATTTGCAAACACGGGCGAGGGTCATTCTTCCGGGAAAAATCTTAACACCTAATTCACCAATAAATGCACAACGACATCTATCAAATATGGAGTTCAACTATCAACATTAGTTCTTCATGTAACTGAATAGTGTGTGCTATATTTTTATGTTCGATGAACACTTTAAAATCTAATCTAATAATATAGAGTGAACAGATTGGGCTAAAACAAAAGTAATACTTTAAATTGTGTACCATTTATACGTATAAAAGTTATTTACATGACTTTAGTACTTTTTACGGGATGCGTGCACTGACAAACAGACAAAAATTCCTAAAATGCTGGAAATGGGTTCTGTTGGCAATACCGTGGCATTTTTTGGAATTATTTTCTTTGTACAGACGCTAGCACATCCAGCTACCCCAATCTGTCAAATTTCTTTTATAGATTTTCAACTTTATCACATAAGTGTAAGGTTCACTTTCAATAGGGGAAATATGACAGATTGGGGTAGCTTGATGTGCTGGCGTCTGTAGAAAAACCTAATTTTTTACAGATTTATTATACGTATAGATATTGACGATATAAAGATAGATTATTTTTTTACGCTAGGCCGTCAACAATTGTGGAGGCCTTTGTCCAGTAGGTTTGGACGTCATTCGGCTGATATGATGAAATAAAAATTTCTGAGGAACACGTCACAGGAATGCTTCTTTTCCATAACAGATTACAAGAAACATATTTATTTTTGAAGTTAGGTATACTTCTTTTGGCGCGATGGAGAAAAATGAGAGTGAATTTTTACGATGCGCGCGCACACCGACACCTTAAAATTTAACAGCATGAAGTTAGTTCTAGGTGGTATGAAAATGTATGAGAGTGAATTTTTACGATGCGCGCGCATCGTAAAAATAACAGCATGACGTTAGTTCTAGGTGGTATGAAAATTGATAACTATGTTCAAGTTGTATATTAAGAAGTATAACTTCTAACGCGTGTACATAAGTACACACAAGTTTTTTTTTTTATTTATTTATTTAGCACACCAACAGAATAATTACATAGAAACAATACATATTACACTAATAATATAGCACTTATGTAGTAACTACCCAACTTACAGGTATGCATGGCATTGATTTTGATAACATTTAAATTTGGGATTCACAAACAATAACCTACAACGTTACCTAAACTGATAAAGAAAAAAAAAAACAACTATTAAATTAAATTAAACATGACTAGTATTATTCAAACGAAAGTGCCTGTATGTAAAAAATGACATGGAGAAAAATGTATAGGTACAGGACGACTTTCAATTTTGTTCTGTTGGCATTGGGTTTTATTGGAAGTTTAATTAAAAGATGCATACATTTCAAAGGGAAATCGGATTTGAGATGTCATATTTTAATTTTTAGTAAATTCGTATGGGTTTGATTCCCACCCGCACTTAAATGTATACAACTCAATTCAAAACTTGTTTTAGTAAATACTAAAACTTTAAATTATATTGTACAATAATTTAAAAAAATATAAGTTAATTCTCTTCCTAATCTATTCTGACTTTGTCCTATTACATAATGCTTTAGACGATCGGGTCAATCCCGGCTTTCCCAAAGCAGTAAGGCCACTTGTGACACTACTCAATTATATACCGTACTAGCAGACTGAGAGATCGACGGAACGGACGGAGATAGCAGACGGAACAGGTCAAAGTAACTTTGTTTAAAGCTTATTGCCAATCATTTTACACATGCAGCCTGTGGACGAAGTACACCCAGCGCACATATAGCGCTCTGCGAGTCCAGTATAACAACGCATTCAGGGTGATGTTCGGACTGCCGCGCTATTGCAGTGCCTCTGCCATGTTTGCAGAAAAGAGCGTAGATGGGTTTCATGCCATCATAAGGAAACGATGTGCCTCCATGATGCAACGCATGCGATCCAGTTCGAACAGCATCCTGAGTGTGTTGGGTGGTCGCTGGGACTCACCTATGTTCCGGCACTGGACATCCCTACACTCGATAGGTGGTCGTGTTCTGGGCTTGGTTTAAGCTTGTGCCCTCCACCCACATTATACTTAAATTATTATTTATTTTATTATTACTAACACTAGTTATTAAAATGTATTACTAACATATAATACCTATGGATTGTGTCTGAATTAAATTATTTATTATTATTATTAAGTATACAATAATTGATACCAATAACTAATACGTAATTAAGTCAACATATTCGTTTTTGGTAGGTCGTTAGTTCCCATGGTATTTTTCAAAAGAAGGTGGTTATTAAGTTGACTGTAAGTATGGTATTTATTGTAGGTATGTTATGAGATTTTTGCATCGATAGGGTGGGTACCTATCCTTTCGGAGTGGTCGCATATAAAATTTTGTCTAAGCGATTGTCTAGAAGAAAAGTCGATTTGATGTTTATAAATGGGATCCTTCCCTAAGCATTCCCTATCGAATAAAATATTAACATTGGATTGCAAACAACTAAGAAATCGCATAGAATATATACACAAAGCACAGTCTAATTTTCCAATACCTTCACGGATACCTAATAGATACTACATATTACCTACCCTCGGTATGAGACAGCCACGCCCGTAGACGTTTCCATAATACGACCCCACCCCGCCAGTTGTATCTTTGCCAACTTCCTAACGATCAATAAGAGGACCCACTTGTCCTAAGTGCTTTCTAGGTCATAAGACGCCCGCATAGAAAGCACGTTTATGCAAGTTACATTTGGATAACGAAGCATAAGGTAGTCTAGACACAGTTTAGCTTCGCATATTCGAATTAATTACATTATTGACTAATATACTCGTATTATCTCCACGGAGTTCAACCTATCCCCTTCCTTGCAGTTAAAGACACGTGATCGTAGAGTTTGGACACGGGTCTTCGTAGCCACTCTACAGCATCTAAAGCAACATCTATTGGAATTAAACATACTCAATAATTATTAATTTAATTTTACTATATTTCACAAAATATGTCTTAGGTACGAAGTATTCGAACGTGGTTATCTAAAGTTTTCAGACTATCCTGCCTGACCCTGTCTCTGCTAGAAGGATAATGGAATAGCAGTAGAAGTCTGCGTACGTGGCATAGACCTTAAATTTAGTATAAGAAATTACTTACAGTTGAAGACCACGATTCGACAACCTAGATGTTATGGGTTTGAATACGACCAAAGGCTAAGGTTCAATTCATGATAGCTAATCAGCGTTGGCAGCGATCCCTAGTGTACCCACTATTTTTTTATCACAGAACCATGAGCATTACGATATTGAGATAAAGGTGAATTTGCTATATTCACTTTTAAAGCCTGAAATCCCGGGCTAGTATGAATTGTTGTATTTAAGTGGTGTTATAATTTCAGTATGTCTAAATTATGTACGAAATTGTCCCCTACAATAAAAAGAAATGTGCTAGGTATAAAGACTGCAGAAAACAATACTTAATCAACGTGTCACCGCCAGAAAGTAGTCTTTCATAAATCTCATTAAGTAGGTACTTAGTACCTATTCTATTTTAGAATTTGTTATGGGCCAAGCCAAATGTACGGAAAGTGTATGTTCAATTTCTATAACAGTTTGGATACTCGTAGGTAAATTAAATTAGTAGTTAGTAAAATATGTGACTATGAATAATGATTTCATCCTCCCAAAGAATGGGGGGATATGCCATAATCGCCACACTTGGCAGACGGGTTGGCGATCGCAGTGTGATGGCCACAGTTCACAGAAAAACGCTGCTGCCAGTTCTCTTGTAGGTATTCCCTCGGTCGATTTCTTCGCCCGCAACGGGATGAGATGAGGTGATAATATATATACCTAAATGGCATGTAATTGCCTTGGATGATGACTAGCTAGTATACTATGGTAGTCTTTGATGATGACCCTTAGCCATATCGTCAAATAGTTCTCATATGTCGAGTTTGCATTGCGTCCGGCAATGTCCATCTCCACCGATATTTTTCTCAACCGATAACTAAGTTCAAAAGGGGAATACTGCTTAGTGTGATATATAGCGCCCGATAGAAAAAGTACTTCGTGGCAGTGACTCGCTGATTTGTTTTCTGCGAAGTCTTTATACCAGCCAGTTAGCGTGGTTGGTAAATGCTTGCCTTTCACGCCGCAAGTCGTGGGTTTGATTCCCACCCAGGACAGACATTTCTGTGAATGAACATGTCTGTTTGTCCCGTGTCTGGGTGTAGTTATATATATGTATTTATAAAAGAAAAGAAGTTAATGTAGCAATTTGGGATCAGTGGCAGTGTGTGAATTATTATTAAATTATTTTATAATTACTTATGCGGATGCATAATTCGAGCATGTTTTAGGCACTGCAAGAAAGTAGGCACCCAAAATGGTTTGAATTATTCATTTGTCTATTTATTCACAAATGTTTAGGTTTACTGCGGCATTAGCATGATGATCGATTAAAGTAGGTACTTACCTATTGAAAAATGCTTAAGAATATTATAGTTTTGTTACTAGCAGCATAGATAATATAATAGGTTCTGATGTACTAGAATTCACCAATTTACCATCACTTACACGGAACTACCTATGTATATGGTATGATGTACCAACAGCTGCTCCCGCTTGCATGACCTAATAGTGGAGAACACAATTCAATGATGCAACGTCTCAGATAATAATATTGACATAATTGCCTGATGTCTCCCATAATACAAGCTTTGCTCAGTTGTGTGCGTCACGATTGCTCCGCCACGTTATCCAAACAGAAAACGACATCGCAATTTTTTTTGTCTTAGCTAGTCATAATCGAAGGAAACAAACAAAAATTTTGTCAAAGCAGTAATAAAGAAGTTATAGGGGTTTTGAGTTGACCGCGCGAACGTAACGTGGAGGATTGCGCGGCCATGGAAATCTCAGCAACTACTTATAATAGAGATCTAATTCTTTTTGTTAATTGAACATTGAATTTTTAGAAGGTACATTTTCGTCTAGCAGAGTAAAAGATATTCCCATATTAAACCAAAATTATGGTCACTCTGCTCTTACGTTCGCGCGGCTAACTTAAAAGCCCTTTTACTTCTTTATTCCTGCTTTGACAAATTTTTGTGTGTTCTGTGGCCGGACCACTGTTTATAGTACTCAGATGTAGTTCGAAATAATGCCTATCTAAAGTCTACTTTCATCGGAATATATATATTATGTTTTAGTACCTCAAGAGATATCTTTCTAATAAACAATTTATGTGGTCCGCCAGGCAGTGCTCTCTGGTCGCGCCACCTCAAATTAAATAGAGTACCTATAATGAACTATTAATAAATCAACATCTCGAAAAAAGGTGTGCGTCACGATTGCTCCGCCACGTTATCCAAACAGAAAAAGAAATCGCTATATTTTTTGTCAAAATCGAAAGGAACAAACCAAAACTTTGTCAAAGCAGAAAAAAAAGAAGTTACAGGGGTTTTAAGTTGGCCGCGCGAACGTAACGTGGAGGATTGCGCGGCTATGGAAATCTCAGCAATTACTTGGCATAGAGATCTAATCCTTTTTGTTAATTGAACATTAAATTTTTAGAAGGTACATTATATTAATTTTGGTTTAATATTCACATATTAAACCAAAATTATGGTCACTCTGCGGCCAACTTAAAATCCCTATAACTTCTTTTATTTCTGCTTTGACAAATTTTTGTGCATTCCTCTGTGACCGGACCACAGTTTATAGTAGGTACTCAGATGCTATTCGAAATAGTACCTACCTAGTCTACTTTCATCGGAATATATAATGTTTTTAGTACTTCAAGAGATATCTTTCTAATTGACAACTTATGTGGTCCGGCCCAGCTAAATGCTCGAAGGGTCCGGCCGCCAGGCAGTGCTCTCTGGCCGCGCCACCTCAAATTAAATAGAGTATAATGAACTATTAATAAATCAATACCTCGAAAAAAACTACCTAAGGAGCTTATCTGACCAACGAAACCCTTAATCTTAATGCCTAGGTAATAAAGCCTATAAGGTCAAAGACCAACCACAAGCGTTGCATGGTGCATTGTGATCAATGGGTAATATCCTCTAAAAGGTCTGGAGTTTCACTACACACTAATCAGTTCCTTTTAAAAAAAAATTATATGAGTGTCTTTCTCAATCTATTATTGTAACGCGTCTGCTATTTTTAGCCGGCCTCTGTAAGTTCGCTATTGATTAGTAGGCATCTTTAAATGTTAGGATATATCGCTTTGCTTTATTTATTCATATCTAGTAGATGCAGATTTCCTCTAGCCCCAATTATAAAATATATGATTTGATATTACATATACTCCCGAGTTACGTAACCTTGTGTATGTACTGAATAAAATTTGGTGAATGGAAACTACTTAAAATCGTCAAATGAGTACCTACCAAAAATATTTTATGATCGTTAGTACCAGAGACCAGGATGGAAAAGGTCATCTATAATAAATGCTCGTATTGGTTTTGTATCGTTTAATCGCCCTAAAAATGTACAATACAGATGCCGACACTCGCGAACATGATAGATAACTCAATACGTAACAAAAATCGGTGACAATATTCACGCAAATATTTACGTTGAACTGGCAATAACAACAATATTGTCACCGAATTTCGTCAGGAGTCTAATTGTTTAACATGATTCAGAACAGTCTACAATAATCAGGAATAGAAATAACTGTAGCATCAATTCACATTTTATTTGCAGATTATCTTTTTTATACTACATAATTAAATAAATTGCATTCCTGATGACGCGCACTGCTAAGTGTAACACTTATACACATCAGTCCACGCATCACTATGAGGGTGAGGTTTCCACACATTCGATTCCATGGCCTTCCACTCCAGATAGTATACACTGAAACCTCGTATCATGTGGGATGGCAGTAGTAGTGTTCTTAAAAGTAAGTAGCTTAGAAAGCGAACAGCAGCAAGAACGCCATCATAAGACAGAAGAGACCCATAGCCTCAGACAGGGCGAAACCCAAGATGGCGTATGAGAAGAGCTGTTGCTTGAGGGAGGGGTTCCTGGCGTAGCCGATGATGAGGGAGCCGAACACCGTTCCAATACCAGCACCTGGAATAACAACAGACAATATGTATACCAACATTGTTTTACATTTTGAAGCTTAAGTATAGTAGGTATATAATTATATTTTATGTCAATACATTAACGTATGTACAATCTGCTGGGGGAATACAACACTAAATGAGGTTACAAGTAAAATGACCTGGATAGACTAAAAACCATGGCTATTGATAACAATTCCGTAATATGAAATTATTAACTAACCATTAAGCTTTTAGCTAATCGCAGAGTGAGTTTTAGTTAAAAGCTAAACAGTTTAGAAACATGATCTGATAAAAGATATCTGCTTCTATTAGCTATGTCTTGATATTTTAGGACTTTTTACAGTTTACATGGAGTATATTCAGATATATGGATAACAAGTAACATTAATACATGATTGGATTACAGCAGGGACAGTAGTAGATTTTACAAACTTCATAAAAATAGAAATTAAGATTTAATTTTCAAAAAATAATGCAAACTCTTAACTGCTATGTTATTATGATAAAAATGCAATGGTAAATGCATTATGAAAATTATATAGTTTATAATTTATAACATAGACATTTTGACTGTCTGTAATTTTTAGGGACAGGCAAATATCATCCAGGTTACGGATCTTATCTTCTATATGGGATCATGTAAAGTAATTAATATTGCCTCCCAAGCATTGGCACAAGGAAATTAGAGGAAGATCTGCTAACAAGAGCACAGGCTTTCATAGATGTGTAGAGACACTGTGAGCACATGCATATTTTAAGGATATGTCAAACTGATCTATATAATTGAGGCAAAACTTTAATCACAGCATTTAGAAAACTAAATTAATGGAAAAAGTTTCTTAAATTTGCAATATCAGTTACATTAAGAAACATTACTACCAGTGAAATACTTGCAAACTTAAGTTGCAAGTATTCCACTGGTAGTGATGTCATGAAAGTCTGTCATGAAAGTCTGAAGCACAGAAGCCCTCATAAAATAATTCTGTGGTCACTCATTTCTGGACTGACCACATGCCTTACTGATCAATTGAAGGGTTGAGAGATCTCTAGCAATGAATGCCTCTTAATGCCATGATTTTATTAAATGTACATAACAGTTTTGTTTCAATTACTGATTAAATGTTATCTTAAAAAACCTGTCTGCCTGCTATAGGGCCCAGTATTATCAGTATCATTAAACATTCACAGTCAAGCAAACCAGTGAGATATTATTGGTTCACAAGAAATTTGTGACTGCTATCTGGGCAGAAGTCTGTCCTAAGCATCTAAGCCTCATCCAAAGATTGACTAGTAATTGATGTTAATGCCAATTGACTCAAAGATTTAACATTAATTTAAACTATGACACACACTATATCATTGGGTTTGATAGTATAGTATAGGTCTGGAATATGTTTGTGTTCTTTGTATCTTATGTAAGTGAATATAACTGAATACTGATGAAAATCAATAAAGTACTGCTGTATTATGTAATCACAACCATGTGAAAAACTCCCCTTTTATAAAGCACAATCAATTTATTACCACAAATCATGTGTTTAACAGATAACAGGAGATTACTGGTGATTAAAAATGTATAATTAGTTTCTTGCTCTTTTTGAAGTTTACACTTCAAAAAGCTGTGACCACAAAGATTATAGTGTTAATATATCCTGAGACCATCATAGAACTTAACATAGACATTAAAACATCATAGACTCCGACCAGCTCTATGTAATATTACAAGCAAAATAACTTGTAAGTGTAGAGACATACCTGAACCTGCTACTCCTACTGTCGCTGCACCAGCACCAATGAATTTGGCAGCTGAGTCAATGTCCTTGGTAACAGATGTGGTCTGGAAGGAGCGCACCGCTGACAACTGAGCGGGGGCAACAGGGACCACCTGTGTTTGTGAGGGGATGGCAGCGAGTGGTCGCACCAAAGCTGTGTTGCTGAAGATCTACAAAACAAAACAAACTCATTCATCAGCTGATCTCTTAACATAGCAGCTACATTGGTCACACCCTAAAAATCAATAATCAATAAATTATTTTAATATTTTCGGATTAAAAGACTGAGTAACATTGAATCTGTTATCATTTCAGTTTACCCCAGTCATAATTGTTACCTAATACTGGAATCAAAGTTTGATTATGTAATTATATACTGCCCAATGTTAAGGCTATGGGAATGTACAATTTATCTTATTAGAACCAAGTAAAATTGCTGTAAATCCCTGATAACTAACCTAAACGCCGGTAAGTACCGATTACAAGTTGAAGGAACATACAAGGTCAGGTAGGTAATAAATGTCAAGTCTAATTACAAGTCCTGCGAGCCCGGTACCAAATTCACTTACATAATGACAAAATAATAAGAAATATAATAATAAAAGTTACTTACAGCAGACCTGGCTGCAGGGGCGATCAATCTTGCGGCAGACAGCATTTTGTGTTATGTATAGGTGCGGCGAGCGACAACTGAAATAAACCGAATGACTAGATGAGTTATCTACAAGACACTACTGGCCGACTGAATGTAACACTTCACGATGTGTTCAGGAAACTTGACAGTTTGACCGACGACCGCAGAGCGTTACGTAATTCACGGCACTACGTAACGGTGACTGAGGTCGAGCTACTATGAGACTATACTAAAATGATATGCTACGGTATCACTGAACACACAGTTCTACGGGCATATTACGAGTGATAAACCACTACTAACGAAATTATTCAATTGGTGACGGAAAATGGCCGATATAGCAATCTGACTTAGAAAGTCAATCTTCTATGACAACTTACGATTCCACAAATAAATATTTTCACCAACACACACTATATGCCCATATGCACCGTTTTCAGCACTTTTTATTGAATGATGGCTAGTAATTTTAACACTTTTCCACGATTCGTTTCTTCACAAATTTTTGCCGCACTTACCAAAGAACACCGAGAGGGAGGAGACCGGCCTTTGGAATGTTCAATTTCTGAGTGCAGAAATGAAACGGAATACATAAACCGCAATGCTATTGGTCGATACTGCTGGCAGTTCCGTTCAGTGCAGCCAACCGTAGATCAATATTAGCGAATGACAGAAACGTTCACTACTAATAAAATGTTTATTGCGATTATATGAATTTATAAGGATAAAAATGATCTAAAAAATATAAATATAATTAAATATAGCATATCCATTAACTGGGTATATTCATAAGATGTTTGCAAAATTATGATAAAGTAGGAATTAGCTAAGAACATAGTCTTATCATTGACTAGTGTATTACCATTGTACGACATGGCCGTCTTCATGATAAACATCTGTAAATTTAATGGCTGTGGCATAACATTTCCAAGATTATCGGACCTAATTGAACACATCGAAGATGTACATATAGGTAATTATAATGTTTTTTCTTTATTACTGAACAATTGTGCTTATTTTCAGTGTCTAAATTAATCCATGACCCTCCCAATTTACGTCTTATCAATGTTCCAATGTTGTCACCATTGGAGAGTAAATTAGCGTCAAATATAAAAATAATAGGAAGCATTCTTGTATTAATTATACTGTTCTGTTTAATTTTATCCTGTTGTGTACTAATAAACGGTGTGTTTGTATCATTGTTTTATTTTATTGTATCTAGGCAACAGATCCGCCCTTAGGTACCGTCAATCTGTGTCCTGGGTTCGTGTCCAGGGCAAGTATTTGCTTCTCTTTTTCAAATATATATTATTCTCATTTTAGATTACGACCCTGCCGTAATTGAACAAAAGGAGTCTTCCCAGCCAGCATGCATACCTCTAAGCTACGTTTTAAAATTTTTCACGGAAGCTTCCCGGCGGGAACACCAAAGCTCAGCCCCCGTTGTCCCGGAAGTTCGACGGCGAATCTTATCTGCTCCTAAGACACCATCAGTTCGCAGCAACACACCCACAGGTTATAATCTTATTTAACCGGGATTTTTTAATGGATTCCCTTTCGACTGGGAATAATGAGGAGTTATATTGGACTGAAACTGATAAAAACCCATCGGTGGCCTAATCAGCATACCTCTAAGCAAGGGCATCGGAGGCTCCTGTTGAACATAGCGGTGTTATGCCTATGCTATCATAGATCCCGCGTGAAAAAGTAATCTGTCAGCACCATAACACATTCCAGCGTGTATAGAGATCACTAAATAAATTTAAGAGGTTCCTTCACCTCATGGCTCATGATTAAATCACCTCCTTTTGTGAGCAACCGGGGTCCTATGATGCCGTTTTTACTCATGTAGTATAAACAGGCAAGATATGTCGTACTTGCTTACTTATCGTATGGGCAGTGGTAACCCTGGTGTCAGAGTTGTTCAAGCCGCCCCAGCAGGCCTCTGACATGGCTTAACGACTGTTGCCTAATGGCTACAACCGGGACCGACAGCTTAACGTGCCCTCCGAAGCCTCCGGAGACGCTCAGAAATTGAACCACTTTGGCGGTCACCCATCTATGGGCTGACCGTGAGCTTAGTTGCTTAACCTCGCCGATCACTTACGGACCAGGGGGGGCTACCCTCGAAGTCGCCGAACATCTTAATAGTGATTGGCGTTCAAATAAATAAAGGTTAAAAATTACTTAATCAATCGTTAAATCGGCTTCCATGAGCACATGTGACGTCATAAATGGTCTCTAATCGATTTTCGACGTCGAAGCCGATTTAACGATTGATTAAGTAATTTTTAACCTTTATTTATTTGAACGCCGATCACTATCCCAATGTTCGGCGACTTAGCCGGTAGCCCCCCAGTAAGAGTTTTTTAGCTACAGCGCCTCAAGATATGCCGTAGCCGATTATTTTTCCTGTTCAGTATGATTACGTAAATAATCACACTAGTCACCTTAACGTCAGCCGAGGGCCATTTCAAGGAGTCTTACGTTTTATGGGTCGAAAGTGAATTTGCCGGGTAGCAAAACCAGCCGAGCGGTAAATTCACTTAGATAAGTAATGGTGACCTAATTTTTCTGCCTGTCTTGTAGGCCGTGCTTATTACGAAGCGAGCATTGACTGTGTTGGTACAGATGCCAGCACATTCAGCTACCCCAATCTGTCAAATTTCTTTTATAGATTTTCAACTTTATTACAAAAGCACAAGGTTCACTTTCAATTGGGGAAATTTGACAGATTGGGGTTACTTGATGTGCTGGCGTCACACATCAATATGTATACAATTCCAGTAATATGATCGCCTGACTAAACTTACGCCAGCACATCAAGCTACCCCAATTTGTCATATTTCCCCAATTGAAAGTGAATCTTACGCTTATGTGATAAAGTTGAAATTTGACAGATTGGGGTAGCTGGATGTGCTGGCGTCTTTACATCACGTACGTACTGTAAATACAAGTATTAATTTGGGGCGATTTTATTCTGAGAACTGTATACCTATTCAGTTGAATTTATTTATTGAATCTAACTGTTGTTGATTAGATGAGGGATGAGAGGCGCTCTCAACCAATTGTGCTTACCGGTCCGTAAATGATAGTCGAGGTGAAGTTCCTATACACGCGGTCAGTCTATAGATGGGTGACCGTCAAAGTTTAAGTTTAAATTTCGAGCGTCTTCGTGCTTCGGAGGGCTTCTTAAGCTGATTACGGTACAGTTTGTTGTCAGACAACTGTCGATATGCCATGTCAGAGGCCTACTGGGCGGCTTGAACAACTCTGTCACCAGGGTAACCACTGCCCATACGATAAAGAAAGAGAATGTTGATTAAAAAAAAACTAAATAGGTCGCACTACTTTCCAACAATAATTATTGTCTCTTGCGAAGTGAGGCGTCTATATTTAGTCTATCTGTAGAAATTGCCTCGTTGGCCTCGCGGTAGGGTGTTCAACCGCAGATAATGAGGTCCCGGGATCAAATCCCGGGTCAGGCTACTACGTTTTATTGGGATTTTCGAACAAGGAAAGCAATCTGTATCAGCTCGAGAGTCTGGTAGTTTGTGGTGTTATCCGCCAATGCTATTTGCGAAGGTACGAATTTTTGTCGGTCCTGCGCATGATCTCACTTTGTCCGTAGCTGATAGCCGCTTTATCGGATTATGAAAGTGAGGCTGTAGAGAACGCACTTGTGTTTGCAGATACACTCCTACTCTTTAATATGTCGTGAATAGAATAGAATAATGTTTATTTGACAACAAACACAGGTACATTAAAGGTGTTATAAATTAATCATGGCCCACTATGTTTTGCTCTTACGAGCGTACAAATATTTTATGAAGCTAAATACATTACTGTTTTTCAAAAACACAATCTAACAATATAATGTCAATTTATAATTTAAATTCAAAGAAATCATGAATGCTATAAAAACATTTTTCAGCAAGCCACCGCGTTAATTCTTTACTCGTGCGCTGTCTTCATTGTAAGTCTAGTCTTCACAGAGATTAGCCAGGTGAACTGTTATAGAAATAAAAAGAGAAATCTTTGGGGGACAGTGAAAACATCCTATCCGCGATAAGCTTACTACATTTGATAGCTAATTGATAGGACAATCGACGTTTAAAGAAATGCATTACATGTTGCGGACGAATCTCCGTTCGTTTACCTATTTCTAAGCCAACAGTCAAGCACTTAGTTACGCTTAGGTACGGTAAAAATAACATAACCGTTTGGCTAGTTAAAGATCTTCAATAAAAGTCTCTAGCGGACTCTATATTATTGGTTTCCATGGACCTTGGGTTCCGTGGCAATCTGAGGGGGGCCTCCAATACACAGAAACGTTGAACAAAAGCCGATTTTATTACACTTACACATGATACAAAGACGGTGGTTCTGGTTGATATACTTAAAACATTCACCGTCATCGGTAGATAGTTTCTGTAGTAAGTAGTACAAATGGTAATTTTCTTCTTCTTTTCGTTCGTTATTTTATAGCGTCACCTGTAGAGTATCGTAAACGACGTTTACATTTCGCTCAGGAGTTTTTAAATCCTTCGCCGAACGGTAGAGGTGAGCGAGGCCTCGCCAGCACATCAAGGTACAGACGCCAGCATATCAAGCTACCCCAATCTGTCAAATTTCCCCAATTGAAAGTGAATCTTATGCTTATGTGATAAAGTTGAAAATCTATAAAAGAAATTTGACAGCTTGGGGTAGCTGGATGTGCTGGCGTCTGTACCTCAATCTGTAAATTTTCGCCAATTGAAAGTGAACCTTTAGCTTAAGTGATAAAGTTGAAAATCTATAAAAGATATTTGACAGATTGGGGTAGCTGGGTGTGCTGGCGTCTGTACACTAAAGTTGGTAATCAAGCAACTTGGGGTTAAAACCTAAAATGAAGGCTATAATGCATGATTGTTAGGGACTTTATGTGCAACTGTCGCTTTACATTAATACGCGATCACCTTAAGCCGCACATCTGATACATAAAGAAGGAAATTTTATTGTTATGAGTGGAAACTAAGGGCAATGGTAGTAGTCCTGATGCATTTGCGAACGTATACTCAGAGTATAGAGTGTAGTGTCATAGGTACTGCCGCGCCATTTATAAACGAAGTAAAAAACATGTCGTTCACATGTTCTTTGCCGAGTTTATAAATTGCTCGGCAGCATAGTGAAAGGGCTTAAATTGTGCCTTATTAGTATGTTATCGTTTCAGGGAGTGAGATGGATGAAGACGAGGTAATGAGTCCGTCTGAAGACAGCAATGACTCGTGGACGACGGCCGAGGAGTACAGCTCAGAATTTATTCTTCGTTACGGAATTAAGTATGATTTGTTTATATTTCTATTTAAACCTCCCTTCTATTGTAATCCTTGTTGACGGCCTCTTTGGTCTAGCGGTAGCGAGTTCAACCGTAGATAATGAGGTTCTGAGTTCATTTCTTTCCTTTTTCTGTTAAGAAAATTTCTCAGTATCAGCCCGAAGTCTGGGAGTTGGCGGTATCTCAGAGAGCACGTAGCAGAGAGCTGTCGGTTCCTCTTTCCGGTCGTGTCGCTAGTCGTCCCATCATATAATAGATGGAATAGAAAGTGCCCCTGTGTTTGCGCACACACTTGTGCTGCTTGTGCACTATAATATGTCCCGCGCGTCTCCATTGAGACTAGCTGCCGTGGCCGAAATCGGCTAGGGGGACATCATTATAATTATTATTATAATACATGTCATGAATACTCACTCACTTTAATCTAGAAAATAGTCGAATAGAGACTGAATCTAATCTTCTATTTTACTTATTTACAGATGAATGCTTTTATATTTTTCAGGATGAACGCCAACGCTTCCTCGGGTGCTTTGGGTCCTGCGGCACAGGAAAAACCATTTGCTTGTCCAGTGCCGGGCTGCAAGAAGCGATACAAGAACGTCAACGGCATCAAATACCATTCCAAGAATGGACACAAAAAGGACGGCAAGTCAGTATTATATACATTATCTAACCTATACCTACTATTATTTTCTTTGTATTTTTTATAACATCAGATATCCTAGGGTGTCAGCTATGAATTAAGCTTGGGTGACACCTACCCAAAGAAATAATTTCAGTGGAGGAGTAATAAGTTTCTTTGAATTCTGTCTGTTAAATAGTAAAAGCATAACGCTTTAAAAAATTTAAACTCACTTTGTGTAATTAAATCTACTATATAAAACGCACGAACCGATTTCCACGGTTTTGCATTCGTTGGAAAGGTCTCGGGCTCGGTGAGGTTTATAGCAAAGAAAATTTATAAAATTTAACGCGGGTAACACCGCGGGGCTCAGCTAGTAATTATATAAAAGAGACTAATGATAAAAGTAAAGCAATTCATAAATGCTAGATGCTAGAAAAATTATTCCGCCTTGTAGAGATGTAGAGTTCCCAGAAGACTGGCCGAACGGTCACGAGTGATGGGAATGCTGATTCTTTGACTCTAAAAGGCCACTCTTTGAGAGAGAAAGATAACCAACGATGTTGAAATTAATTTAAAGTAGTACATTAGTTTATTCTACTCATATAAAAAAAACAATAAAGTAGATGTTACTCTGAATACTGTAACTAGGTTAGTATTACTTCAGGATGACTTAAATCATTCATTATGCATGCAACTACCTACCACGTGTTCGTTATCGATCGCTACGCAGCACGCAATGTTTTTTATTATCTAACTAATAACAAATGTGAATATCCGACAGATTACCTTGTAGATTTGCTAATGTTTCATTTGCTTATTTTAACATTTCGTTTCCATAGAATATATCCAGCGTTGTCAACTGATCATTACACTAAAAAGTATACAAGTCGGCCTGGGAAAAGGTTAACCTCCCAGGAATATTTGTGGAAGAAATGGGTATAACATTTCGTTCATATTGTATCGTAGTTATTGTGTAATTATTAGCGTATCGTCTCCACAGCGAGACTTAGGGCTCGTGGGCTTCGGTTGTTCTTAAATTTTCCACAAAGTTTGTGCTCTTTTAGTGCCAAATGTTACTTACCTACTGCCAGTCAGTAGTTTTAGAGCTAGTATATAAAAACATTCTAGGTCTTTGAGGCTTGCGTGTTGGTAAACTATGGGTCAGACTCAAGGTTTTTAGAGGTATACTGGGGTCCCGCGATGGATCCAATCTTTCCTATTCTTCTTGTAAATTTGATATGCTACTTTCATTAGTGTTGTATTAATGTCATAATTTTCTAAATGTTCTAGTGGGCACCTTGAGGTAGTCCCGTTTAATTGACCGACTGCAACTTTCGTATTAACTCGAAAGCTACTTATTCAGCTTATTGTCGTCTCGATGTTAAAATTAACAACTCAGAAAAATATAAATATGGAAAATGATAAATATATAAAGAAACAGATTTTTCTTTATATATTTATCATTTTCCATATTTATATTCATGGCATTCATGCTACGAAAAAATCCTTCGTGTTTATTCGTAACATTCATGTTTTGACAAATAAGTTCAGGTAACTGAAGATAGTTCGAAATCCAGATCAAATAAATTCTGGTCGTATCTAAGAATATTGTGAGAAGGTCCCAAAACAATTAAGGCATATTTCCAGAGGTATGAAAGAAGGCACACATTGTCCATGTATTTAGGAAAGGCTCACGTAGTAAAATTGAAAACTACCTGGGTATTTTTATTTTAAACAATTTAGGAGAAGCATAGGAAAATCTTGTATGTTGGACTACATATCCCCTTAGCCGAGGGGAGGTTGTGATTATTCGCAGATACCTTTTGCGGGTGACATGCGTAGGCATTCCCCCTGCCAGACCGAAAAAGAAAACAATAAAAGGTTTGTTGTGGTCTACATTGATTTTGAAAAACCTTTTGATCGGGTTGACGACGTTATCCTGCTTAATAAATTGTTTAGATTGAAAATACGTGGTGACTTGTTGGACAGAATCATATCTGCACGAACGTCTCTATTGGTGGATATAGTTCAAATTTTATTAACATTCCAAGTGGAGTACCTCAAGGTTCGCATCTAAGACCCTTATTTTACAATGCTTACTTGTTTGATATTAAATATTCTTTTATGATAATATAAATAATAATATTTTATAAAGCTAATGAAATTCATGATTGCGAAGCTTTTCAAGCAGACTTAGATAAACTTAGTAATTAATAGTTACCAAAATAATACTAAATGTTAATAAGTGCCAAAGTGCCAAGTTTGCATATAATTTTGACGGAATCATTATATAATATCATATAAATCAATACACTTCGTGATTTAGGCCTCGTATTTAATTAAAATTATCGTTCTCAGAACACATGAATTTTATCTCTACAAAAGCATATCAAAATCTGAGATTCGTATTAAGATCTTGCATAAAATTTGCAGTGTTGTATCGCTATCGCCTTCGAAAACTCCCATTATCTTGCTCAACAAAGTTACAGCACGCCATGTTAACCCTCGAAGAACGACGCAAAGTACTGGTCATGTGCCTGCGATATAACATCCTCAATGGACGCCTTAACTGCGCGTGTTGCTGTTTCAAGTAAAATTTAACACACCTTTCCGACGGACTAGTCACACTCCAATGTTGCACGTACCCCACCACGCTTACGAATTATGCCGAAATTAAATAATAGTGTGCTTACATGAATTGCTCGGCACATAAAACTACCTTCAAAGAAATTGAATTTTATTATTCTTAGAAATAACTTTTCGATCATAAATTACAAGCACTATAATAGACAAAAAACTAAAGTGCAATAATCCTATTTAAATAAGAATATACATACGTATAGACAAACGTATATTCGTACATTAGAATTTATATTATTGAATTAGAATAATGTACCTATGTATTAGATTTAACTTTAATATCATTGGGTGGACATTGATGTATATCACTTAGTTTCTAGCAATTAATAATATAATTAATTCATAATGCCTTCTTTAATAAATTAGTACGCAGTAGTCTTGGTTTAAATCTCACCACATAAATCAATTATTGACAGTATTAGGTATATTTTTGTCAGTTTACTAGCTACTACTAACTAGGAATCCTGCCATTGGCTTTCCCTTTATATCGTATCCTCTAATTTGTGTTATTGTTTGTATCGCTATGTGTTTTGTATTGAATAAATAAATAATACTCTGACCGAAATGTGACGCTGACAACATTGGTTGTGGCCTCATACAACTGGAGGTAGGAGTAGAAATTTGGGATAAGCTACCGAGTATTACGGCACAAACTTTTTGGAATATTTTAACACAATGCAAGGTCATGAGCCCGAGTTATTGCGCTTATAGAGTAATGGTGTTGGTGATAATTAGTATTGTCTCTCATAGGAAACTTTAGGTCTACAATGATATACATTCTATTTTATAACTATCAGAGTTTTCAAAAACTGTTTGTTTCTTATAAATAAAAAACTAGTAAATATTCTTATAATTATTGTAATCAAAGTTATTATAATACTAAGAATATTATATAATTTATTATGGCAGCACGAGACGGGCCATTGTGAAGATCTTTGGGGTAGGCATTTGTGCAGCAGTGCATGTTTTTCGGCTGATGTGATGATAATAAAATATTCCTACTGAATGCTTGTTGATTGGCCAAGGAATAGTATTTTTAATAGCTTATGAATTCCAGGGTACACATCCCGGATGAGGCAAAAAATGTTCTTGGGGTATTTCTAGCTAGAAAATCTCCTGAAGTTTGTAATAACTTCCAGACTCCGGGCACGAACCCGGAGTACGGAGATTGGCAATGTTACACCCAAATAAGTAAAGCTGGGTCTTATGCCGAATCTTTTCAGTCGTTTCGGTTCGTTAACCCATCGTATTATAATAGTAAGGGAAGAAATAGTGTTCATGTGCCTGCGCAGACACTCGTGCAGTATGATGTGATATAATATGTTCTGCGTAGTAAGCTGGTCCTGTTGAGATTTTTCCCTATACGGCTAGAGAACTAAATAACTGCTATAAGTGCTTAATATGTCCTTTTATGCTTATTATGTTATTTAGTCCTTGTGCTTTTTCTAATTAGATCGTACTTGCTTTGTATATAAGGCGTTTGAATCTAGCTTAGAAAGTTAACAAATAAATAGTAAATCAAACATATTTTGATTCCTTACTATCTCTGTATCTGTATCATTTCATCGGGTGTATGGTTTTATGTTTATCGAACAGTTATTATTATTTAATTTTTGACACAGATTAACTGTACTTATATCATTTTACAGAGTAAAAAAGGCATACAAATGTCAATGCGGCAAAAGTTACAGAACGGCGCAAGGGCTTAAGAGCCATTCTATAACGCAGCACATCGCCACGATCCAGCCGTCGACATCTGATATCCATAAGCTGCATGTGCCCAAGATGCCCGGACTCGTGGTCACCAGCTCTCCAGCACAGTCGCGGACTCTAAACCTCTTAGAGGCCGTGGATGGTAATAAGCTAGTCCGTATTTATGATGCTCTAAAAGTCAAGGACCTCCCGTCTTTTACAATTCCGAAACACAACCTGACTAGTCTGAACATCGTGAGCGCTCAGAGCCAGGTGCGACACTCTGGATTGTTAACCCCTGGATCGACACCCGGATCTAGTCCCGTGGATAAGCTCAAGTTCGATCGTCCAACCAAGGTGTCAGGAGTTACCCAACTGGCAGCCATCTACGGGAGCGATACGCCTAACTAAATAATCGCTAGCGAATTATCAAAGCTTCAACACAAACGATGTTGACGAAACGAATTTAAAGTCATTAGTTTAGTTTTAAAGTTCCTATATGAAAAAGCAAAAAAAAGTTGATTAATTTGTTTTAAGTTTTTATGAAGCCTCTTTATATAACGTGTTACAATAATGGCGTAAAATATTTTCTGGGTTAGCTAATTAGGTCATTACTGTTCATGGGTAAATATACAAAAAAAAAAGTTTATTCTATCATGTTGCAAACAAAACTTTTTGTTTGCAACATTATAGAATATTTTATTTTGGGCGTTATATGTTAATGTTGGGCAGATTTTATAATGATTTTATTTAATAAAACACCCATTTTTAATCCATTACCATTACCCACAAAGTAAAAACAAAAATGTGCCTGTAGGATGCCAATGGAAGCATATTACTAAGCGTGCGCTGTATGTCCGTTATTAGTATATCTGTGGGCTGCTTCGTGTACCGTAATAGGTCGAAATTTTTACAATGTAAATTTATTTTAATAAATTTTAAAACAAAATACTTTAGTTAAGTTTTTCGATGGTACGGATTCCTTCGTATTTGAGTCCGAATTGTATTTGGCTGGTTATTTTAATATTTTTTCCAGTATGAACTAATGAACTATCCCTGAAAATATGGACCCTAGTATGGTAACACGTTATGTAAAGGTGTAAAGTATTCGTATTGTTGTTTAAGCTTGTGCGTCCTTCTAATTTTCACGTGTTGCACAAATAGTTTCCATCACACTTTCGTGTAGAGGTATAACATTGTTTCTCAGAGGTATGGGAGAGTTATTTATTACTTGTTTTTGTTTGAGATTTTTATATTGATTAGTACGTATCTGTACGTTATTGGAAAGCTGATTTCTTATTTATATTTGATTTTTTTGAAGTTACAAAGAAATGCCTTGGAGAAATATAATTTGAAACGAATATTTAATGGGAGAACTGGACAGGATCCAGATTGTGTGTATTATTAGATATGGTCTGTGTACTAGACTTTAGCCAAAGTTTTCGTGTTGGTGAATTACGAAGGCTGTGTGAAGTGAGGGATTTAAGTATACGTATTAAAATGATGGCGAGCTGTTCAAATTGAATCGTAATTAAATTTGTCTTATTGTTCTTTGATAGTGTCTCTTAAAGATTGATGCTTTTCTTTCTGGATGACACTGTGTCAAATTATTGTTTCCTCTGGTGACAAATGAAAATCTTACTTACTTACTACTCAACGACACGCCTGAGGTAACTAGCTCTCAATGAGAAATATTGAATGCGTTAAACTCATTCATTAAATTAAGCAACGATGACCAACAGTCTTGCGAAATACACAATATTTTTTGACACTGTGTCAAATAATTGTTCCCTCTGGGTGACAATTGGAAAACTTGCTTACCTACTACTCAATGACACGCCTGAGGTAACTAGTGATCTATATGATGTGTAACATAATTAATGAAAAATATTAAATGAGCTTTAACTCTTTCTTTAAATTAAGCAACGACGACCAACAGTCTTCATTAATAAAAAAAAAATGTTTGACTATGTGTCAAATTATTGTTTCCTCTAGGTGACAATTGGAAAACTTGCTTACTACTCAACGACACGCCTGAGGTAACTAGTTGTGAGCCAAATGATGTGTAAAAATATTATTGAGAAATATTTAATGAGTTTAACTCATTTATTAAAGTAAGCAACGACGATCAACAGTGTTGCGAAAGACACAATAATGTTTGACACTGTGTCAAAATATTGTTTCCTCTGGGTGACAATTGGAAAACTTGCTTACTACTCAAAGACACGCTTGAGGTAACTAGTGATCTATATGATGTGCAACAATATTAATGTGTAATCTTTAATGTGATTAATACATTCATCGAAGTAAGAATACAAGTCTACGAAATACACACAAAATGTTCAAGTTACACAAAAAGTACGTCAGCTGTATGAGAAGAATTATATTAATATTGTTATACGTTGTAAGAGGACTTTCCAGTGTCTATTATTTGATAGTTGTTATTAAAAAAAACATGTAATCTTTCGCTTGTATTATGCGTCTTATGTTTATATGTTACATCACCTTGACTTTCGTGCCATTATATACAAATATATATTGTATCTTATAAATTATAACACACGCATAACTCTTAAGTTCAGATTTCTCGTAAGATTTCACAATATTAGATGTCGTAAGCAAAAGAATATAATTGCGTTGTTCACCATCATTTTATAGCTAGGATAAAAAAAAACATACTCGTTAATGTGATATAATATTTAGAAAAAAGTAAAAAAAAAGCTTATAAGCATACGTTTAAGTATTTAATAAATGTTTAGTAAGTAAGGTGCTTTTTAAAGGAAATAATTATGTTTCATTGAGTCCGCTTTTTAAATTTAATTTAATAATATTAATTGATCTTATCTCTTGGAAGCTTATGTATCCATGTTTTTGACTTGACGGCACGTAAAATAGAATGTTTGTTCATAGAAACGCCCACGAATGAATATGTTTAAAAAAAATAAAACGAGCTTAATAGTAACACTGTTACGATTACGCACGTCTAAATAACTGTAACCTACATACTGTAACACTTAAAGATTGATTTTATAATTAAGGATATTAAAAATACTGTTCCTAATATTTCGGCCTAGCTGAGACCACTGCTTTAATGTTCACAAGATTGTTAATAAATTATAAATTAGTACATTTAAATAACATTAAAATGAAAAAGTTGCGTAATCGTGACATTGTAAAAGACATTTAGGTAAGAACCAATATTCTCACAATTTTCGACAAAAATGTTTGAAGTGCTGTTAGCTAGAATAAAGCTTTCGAGGTGCTAAGGTTAGGATTTGATTAGACCCGCAACTGTGATTGTAAGAAGTATGATACTTAAATATGTCACGGCATGTTGGTATATCGGAACAAAAGTGAAATTATATCTAAAGCTAGTGTTATACAGGTCACGGTGCTTAACGGGTAAATAGTGTGATATTTGGATTTTAAATGTATGATAGTGTGACTACCAAAGATTGACACAACAATAAAAAGATACGCTAATTAATTATTAATTATAAAATATATACTTTTCACTGCAAGTATTTCGACATTATTAATTATATATACATACGATCGATATCAAAATGCACGCGAAACAAGAATTACCAACGGTATTAATTATACCGACATATTTTATTTACTTAAAGTATAATAAATAAAAAAAACTTAACGTACGTTATTTTGATTAAAATTAATTATTTTATCGATTATATTACGATTGATTTGAGTGTAGAACTAATACTCATGGAATTCGTTTTATTATACGTTGACTAGTTTTGTTACCTTCCAAATTTAAATATCTGTGAGGAAAATAAATAAACAATTATTTTGTTTTTTTTTGTATCATTTGGCGCGAAAAATTCCATGGAGAATAATATTGTTGTTTCTTTATTTTTGTATGCTTTTCCAAAATTTAAATATTAATCTGGAAATAATTTGAAAGGAGGTAAAGAGTCTTCCTATATCGCGTTTTTAAGCCTTAACGTTGTTTAATAACAAGTTAGTGACGCGTCTATAATAGCTAAACCTATTATATATTTTTTTGTGATGATTAATAAATATTGAATAAAGTCGCTAATCACGTATGCCATTAGCTTGCCTAATTTCAGAGTGGCATAGACAATAGCTATAGAGAAAGGAAATAGTTTGTTATAAACAATATTACCAAAAGAAAATGGGCTAAATTTGGGATATTTCTTCGGTTTTGTCCTAAATATGATCCGTCCTCGTAAAACAATATATGATATATTATTTACATCGAAAAGTTACCCGCTTAAATATTTTCCATTACAATAATAGTAATTAATCCTCATTATTTTAAGATTATTATAAATACTTACCTTATTTATTTGTATTGTAAACGTATGACAGCGTAACGTAGTTTTTCTTAGAAAATAATATGCGCAGGCGTCGCATCACCTTACCACGTAGGAAATTAATCTATGGTTTATAAATAAATTGTGACATTTGTTTTGTTTTCTTATAAAGCGTTACGATGAACGCTGTCTGAAGTAATGTTATGTATGTAATGTCGATAGTTTACCGTTGTATGGTACTGCTCATTATAATTTTAATTCTCTGTATAGTTTCGCATGAATATGTCATGTTTAATTTAAGACTGATAGTTCGTTTATAGATATTTGTTTTTTTTTTATTTATTTTGTGTGCATACTTATAAAGACATTTTGTAATATGAGGACTAAATTTTATCGCATGAAAAGTATGTTGAACTATTTAAATTGTTTGTATTAGATTTGCGCCGACCTTTCGTTACTATTTATATAGGCCGTTGCGCCATAAGAATGTTTTAATATACTGGATTAAATTAAATTGCTGAGCGTAATCTTTGTGGCGAAGCAAGCAGCCGCCATTTTTGTTTATTTTCAAAGTTGCGACACACGATGTCATTGTTTTTTTCGTTAATTTTTTGTGGGACATAATTATTATTAGGTTATTGGCTGTTGTATTATTCGGAATTTTCATTGTTTGGTTGATTTTATATAATATATAGGCGAAATATTGAACAAAAATTCCTTCAGTTTTACGCGCCAAAACGAAAGCCCTTTATTGTTCATAATAACTAAGTGTATTAGAAAGTTGCAAAACACGTAGCCGTGTAGCATGTAGCCAATATTTATCTATACAGGCAAGCCTTAATCGTTGTTTTATGCAATCAAGTCTGTTAAGAAGCGTAAGGATTACTCTTGCGACAGACATGATATTAGATACACGTTGAATATTTAAATTCAATGATATTAAAAGTACGAATTGCATAGAACTGGGGGAATTACCTAAGTGTTATATGTGTGAAATAGCATTGAGCTAATGCACCATATTTTTTTCTTTAAAAGACAACGCCCGCATGAGGGAATCTAGTCCCTGTGTCGCGTGGTATTTATGGGTCACACAAATAGTTGTCCGGCGCGGGACTCGAACCCCCGTGGCGATTTTCTTAGCCGCTGCGCCACACGTGCGCTGTGTATTATTAACATTATTTAAGTTTCAAACTTAACCTAAACATGGTGTGCCGCAAAATTAAAAGTAAACTAATTTTATTTATGTTCATTATATACCTACAAGTTAACTACCTACTTATTATAAAAGTTTTTGAAACGAGTCTAAAAGACAATAGTAGGGTCGGCAAATAAAAAAAAGCTGTTGAAAGTCCGTAAAGATTTTTTTTTAACTGAAGTCGTATGTATTTATTTACATTGAGAAAGTTGATGTAACGAAAAATAGGCCTAAAAATGTGTCATTAATATTCAAGCAATGAGAGGCTTTCTCGATGTAAGTGGCGCCTAATAGCAGTCTAGTCTTCGAAATTAACTGAAAGTTGATATTTAATTTTCAAACTTATTAAGATCTGTGGGTGTCAATTAAAATAAATGACCAATTTTAAAAGTTGTTGATTAGAATGGGTAAATTGAAAGAATTTTGTCATATGGTTATTTGTACAGACGCCAGCACATCAAGCTAGCCCAATCTGTCAAATTTCCCCAATTGAATGTGAAACTTATGTTTATATGATAACGTTGAAATTCAGTAAAAGAAATTTGACAGATTGGGGTAGCTGGATGTGCTGGCGTCTTGACTCTTAAGTCTTCAAGTTCGTTGAAATATGCCGAAATTTCCATGATAGGTACATCTTATTTTCTATTACAGAATTCAATATTATTTCCATTGTAGATGACTTTTTAATTTATTTCCTTATTAAATGTATCCGTAAATGGTTGTGAAAATATTTATCAATGTGTTTTGTGCGGTCGGTGAAGGCGTTTTTTCCGCGTTATTTGCTCGCAATAAAGACATCGCCTCAAAGTGTCTTATTTAAAATTGAGCACCATTATTACAAAAATTGGCATAATTATATATAAATAAGTCTTCTATCTATTTTAGCTTAGAATATACACTTGTTGAATGTATCAAGCTTTAATAGTTGTTAGCATGGAAATTTAATATACAGCTAGTGAGACATTACGAAGTCATTGAATGATGCTTTTTATTGTAAGTTCGTTCGCAATGTATAGTTCACCGACTGCACATTAGTAGAAATATAAATGTATGACTAAATGTGAATCCTTGTAATTCCTAACCTCGACGTGAAAACAGATGACAAAAATATGAATGGCGGTAATTCTATTTTTTCACGTGACTAAAGTAATACAAATGTTTTATTAACTAATAAATGCAGGGCATGGTTAGAACTGTCAAACTAATTGCTCATCCGAAGTGTATATTAAGTAGACACGTTATAAGCGTGTATATTTATTAGTATTGACGAATTAAATACGTATAATTAGAAATTATAAATATTAAATAAATATTATCTTAAAAAATACCTTTAAATTATGAAGGTTTTTTTAACAATGTACGTTATAACATTGACCTATATGTATTCTACTAGACGCGCAATCCCTTATTGTGAATTTGCTCACTGAGTTGCAGTGCGGGCGCTGCAACTCAGTGAGCAATTTTGGCCGCCACGCCCGCGCCCGTCACCTCGCGCACAGCCGGACTGGGACAGAGTTTTTATTCGAAACAGCGTGTCTAGTTATAAATATAAGTCAATGCGTAATAATCGAAAAATCCGTTGGTGCCGGTCAAAATACGGACCGACGACGCCTCAGGTACTACCTACTAATTTTATTTTACCATGTAAAAAATATTTTCAGCATAATAATACATTTGATAATGATCCTAACACGTTGACAACATTGAAAATGCCCTGCCATTTTACTATTGACATGTTTTTCGGCGGTTGAGGCTACCGTAATTACCTAACGTTGTGCAATAATAAATAAACCAAGCATGTGCGATGGTAATTAGCGACACACTGCTTAGCAGCATACTAGGCTATATATACTAGTAGTTTTATTTTTGTCGTCTGTGTTTATTTCTGGGTTGTCCAAATACAAACTCTTCGACTGATGTAGATTTGGTCTCTATCCCCCTTCATTTTAGCAGCATTGAGATACTGAATATGTAGAGACACTTTTTTACTTTGTCATTCAAATTTCATTCTAAAATTGAGGGAATGACGTGTCATAAATGTTTCTATAAATAAGGGGGTATATCTGTAACATGCCAAATAATAAACTCATTTGCAAAAAACTGCGTTTTTATTTCCTACCTGAAGAAATACAACATGAATAAGGTTTTAATCATCTGAATGTTACTGGCCGGTTTTAAAAGGGCTGTGGTGTTAAGTACAGACGCCAGCACATCCAGCTACCCCAATCTGTCAAATTTCTTTTATAGATTTTCAACTTTATCACATTAGCATAAGGTTCACTTTCAATTGGGGAAATTTGACACATTGGGGTAGTTTGATGTGCTGGCGCGACCTACATGTTATGGCACGAAAGTTCGAAAGATCTTTTTGTTGAATTACCAACTCACTTTACACATTTTAAAGTACCTAATGTTTATGCTGTTCAGCGGCCACGTTTACAGCCAGCAAGATAATTGCTCTATTTAACCAGGGTTGCCGGCAATGCTTCTTTACTCAGAGGCTGACTATACTGAACGGACCGGTTACGTCAACAGAAGGAAGAAAGCCATATTTGAATCACGGGATGATACTCTTCTTGTGAGTGTGGCGTTGAGAAATCTCAATTATTCACATGTGTGGTACAAGTTGTTATCAAATGGTTGTTTCGTTGTGTTGAGTGATACATAGTTACACAGGCAAGTTTAATGTTTAAGTCTCTGTAATAAAACAAATCGGCAACCATTGATATTGTTTTATTTGACTATAAGATATGACCGTATGTTCGCATAATACTATTTTATTGCGGGTCCAGTCCGTCGAATGGTTAAAATATTAAAGTTTACAATCTCAGCGTAAGTGGTAAGTATATAATATTTTTACTAGATACTTTGACCATCCAGATACAATATTGGTGGACGGTAAAATAAATAATATAGACTTTATATGGTACAAAGGCATAAAATTTCACTTCCTAGTAGTCAATCGCTCTAATAGTGAGGAAATCTTTTCGTATTTGCTAGTATCGCTCATTGGACATTTATTTTGTACGAAGCGAAGAGCACTTTCATCTTTCTGTTCGAATGCCACATTTGCCGCCTCTTCGTAAAACCTGGAACAATATTGAAAACTATGTAAAGGAAGTTGCATTTTATTAGAATAATAATATCTTAGGACATTATTCACACACGGTCACCTGATCCCAAAATAAGCAGAGCTTGTACTATGGAAACCTGATGACTCTTATACTACTTTTTTTTTGTAAATACATACTTATTTAGATAATTACACCCAGATTCAGGACAAACAGACATATTCATGCACACTAATATCTGTCCTGGGTGGGAATCGAACCCACGAAACATTTACCAACAACGCCATAGGCCCATCACGCTGCCATGTATTGCATTCGCTTAGGGTGTCACTCAAATATTTGTCTTAACTTATGTTTGATTTTTGAAGTGTTATCCCGAATAGGGTAACAATCGATACGGTATCTGAGCACTAAATAATACACAACCTTATCTCCATTAGAGCTTCAATATGTCCGTTTTTAAGAAACATAAATATAAGTATCGCACGCATACACTAAAAGTTTACAAAGACACAAAGATAATGAATATTTCCCAAATATATAAATATAATTCATGTTTACTTGTACACAAAATATTAAATAAAAACATACATACACAAATCACCTTTTCCAAAAAATCGTGCACTCAAAAAAGGTACAGAACTAGACAAGCAAAGGACAAACTACGGGAAAAGTTCTATACTGTATGAAGGAGCACAGCTTTACAATAAATTGCCTAAACATGTAAAAGACCAGAAGTCCATATATACCTTTAAAAAAACACATTTTTGAGGATTTAAAATAGTAAAACTTTTTCTTTCTATAATTTCCACATGAACTGTCTCGTCGCCCTAACTTAACTTATTTAGAAATGTTGTTTTCTCATATAAGTGAAATGTATTTCTTTTTGAGAAAATAAAGTTCTTAAACCTTAAATATATAGTAAGCGAAACTTAGCAGAAATAATGCATTAGGTAATATTAAGAAAATAAGTAACTAACTTACAAAACTTGGCTTTATAAATTAAACATTAAAAACAACAATATTGTTGAGTTTCTTTATCACCCTTATCCTAATATATATCTTTTTTAAAAAGGTACTTTACAAACATACCTCTATAATATATACCTACGGACACAAATTACATCTAGACTTAGAACAACTATTTATGGGTCACCCAACTAGTTGTCCGGCGCGGGAATCGAACCCGGGAAACGAAGCGGTGAGGCGACTGTCTTAACCACACGTGCAGTCAAAATATGAAACGACGTCAAAGGATATTATCGAAACCTGGAATTGCTGCGTAATTTAGCTCAGTAATTTCTTTTTAACCAATATAAATGCTGCATTCCGATATAATTCATGTAAATCTTCTTGAAGATGGACAAAATAAGTGTAATTGGCCTGTGTGAATGGCACAACCAGAAGGGAAGAACATTCTCTGACCACATCGGAGACGTTCTCAAGAAAGGCCAGGTCAGAAGTACCCGAAACCAGCGAGCATTTAATAAGAATAGAATGACAGTAAACGAGGCAAAAGAGGTGTGCAAAGATCGTGTCAAATAGAGAACCGTTGTCTGTGCCTACCCCTCTGGAAAACAGGCGTGAGTGGATGTATGTATTCCGATATCAAGTATAGTGGCAAGCCGCTTCGTATCGCCTATCATACATGCGTCATTTATATTATCGAGAGATCTTTACTTACCCAGCCTTCACATAGTATTTGACCTTGATATCATCCCTACACTTGGGCAGATACTTAAGACACTCATCGTTCTTCTTGTACTTGAGGCAGGCGTCTACGAACGGCTCGTATCCGACCGGTGATTTCTTCGACTCTGAGAACTTCGCCAAATCGGCCCATTTTTTGTCCTCGGCTAATGTTAATATTCGGAGCCACCAGTACCTGTGATAATAAAAGACATGTTTATATGTTTAGGTGCTAATGGGCACAAATAAAACAAACAGAAAGAGCTGTTTCATCATCCTATCAGCCTTGCATCAATGCACTTGTGATTACGCACAAGTTTTTCGTACTTTACCGCCGTAGCACTTTTATATAAATGCCATTACTTAAATTGAATATGTTTAGCACTAGCTTCATTCGTGCTTAGTTAAGTAGTTCCATGTTAAGACTATTTTACTTAAGATGTGGATAACGATGTGGGTTACTCATTAACAAATACTATAAACTATAACTTAGTTATTAAGAAGAGTGTGTAACCGTTTGTATTCCCGAACAAATAAATAAATAGCCGAAAAACGTTCGGAACTACTGAGAAAAAAGAAAATGAAGGAAAGAAATATTTTTATAGCATTTACTGAAAATATATAACAATTTTAGGAGTTATCAAATGAATTAACGAGAAATGGCTTTGTGGTTAATTTATATGCCGTGGAAGTGGGTGCGAGAAATACGCCCTATCTCAGCTAGTACTAAATTTTTGCAGTGCTGACCTTCCGATAGGGCCAGTTTGCACTGGTAAGTGTTATAACCGACAAATTTACATAATCATGCCACATAAGAAAATTCCGGGATTTATATAATATTATACACATTAACCGACTGTCACCGTAGCCTAGTTGGTATTGCTCCTGCCTACGAAGCTGGTGGTCCTGGGTTCGAATCCCGGTAAGTGCAAATATTTGTGTGATGAGCACGAATATTTGTTCCTGAGTCATGGATGTTTTCTATGTATTTAAGTATTTATCTATCTATATAAGTATGTATATCGTCGCCTGGTACCCATAGTACAAGCTTTGCTTAGTTTGGGGCTAGGATGATCTGTGTGACATTGTCCCTAGATATTATTATTATTATATATCTCCCTCTCAACTTCCGTTCGCCTCGTCCGATCACATTTTTCGTAACGTCACGTATTCTCCACCTTACTCAAACTTACTTAAATATTGTTATGATGAAAATAGACCAATAAAAATTAAAATGAGTACATCACACCATCAACCTTATATCGTCCACGGCTGGACGCAGATTTTTTTTAACATGATGTATGCAGTTTACCTATGAAGCTTTCACTGCTACACCGGACTATAGAGGTGACCGTGGGCTCGAACCAACTAGCACGTTGGACACAGTACTCCCCGTACTGTGTCCAACTTGTTTGTTCTAAAGGTTTATATAACGTTGCCATTTGGAGGGGTTTGGCTGAGTCACCGCGCTTGGCATGTGAATTGGCGACCTCGTCGCCAATCCTAATGTGATAAAATTGAAAATCTATAAAAGAAATTTGACGGATTGGGGTACCTGGATGTGCTGGCGTCTGTACAAGCTCTGCTTAGCTTGGGATCAGTTGGCCGTGTGTAAATAATGTCTCAGGATATTATTTTTAATATATTAATTTAAGGCCGGCAAAAGCAAATACATAGTCAAAAAAATTATGATTACCTTTTATCAGGCATCTTATATTCAGAGCGCAGTTTGTCAGCCAGTTTGATTTCTCCCTGTTCCAGGAGTTTCTTCACAGTGTCGTGTAGGGACAAACCTACGAAACTACTGCCGTACGTTTCCTCGAGGCTCGACTGTTGCTTGCATAATTTGCGAGCATCTTCGCATATTGACACACCTAGAACAAAATGATATTATGATTGGACACCCTCGTCACAAAATTTATAAGCAACTGGAACTCTAAAAGTTAGTGGTACTATAATAAGTGCATGTGTGTGTGTGCAATTCATTTAAGGTAGAAGTGAGACTTAAGAAAAGCTCTTCTTCTTCAGCTTACAGGAGAATAAGATAATAATAGAGTTTCAGAAGTATTAGGATATTTAAAAGGTTTGTTATTTTTACCAAGCTTAAAAAATATTTTAAATTTATATGCATAGTATTCTATTATGATTGCACGTGCAGTGCATTTACCTAGATGTGTTAGATATTTAACTTAAATTAATGAACCAACGAATTTAAATACGTAAATGCAAACAAATAAATCACGTGAATGATTAGCTAAATTCAATGGCTTCATTCATATACGCTTAGGCAAATACACGTGATAACATTTTGACTGCACGTGTGGCGCAGCGGCTACGATAGTCGCCACGCCTCGCCGCTTCGTATCGCGGTTTCGAGTCCCGCGCCGGACCATTATTTGTGTGACCCATAAATAGTTGTTCTGAGTCTGAATGTAATTTGTGTCCGTCTATTATGTTTGTAAGGTACCCCGCGACACGGAGATTAAATTTACTAGTGCGAGCGTTGTCTTTAAAAAGAAACTCCATTCTCTCGGAGGCTTAATCTTATTTACGACTGTGTTTGTCTCTTTTTATTGTCTGTAGATTTTTTAATCACAGAGATGATAAAGAAGTTCCATTTCAATTAACCAATTTAGTTAAAGCCCCAATTCGCATAAGGTCTTACCTAAATCATTCTTGCCCTTCTTATAACACTCCCTAGCGGAAATGAGTGAGGCTTCTATACTGCCGGGGTTCGACTGGTCGATGGCGTCTCGTATGAGTGTCGCCGCTTGCCCCTGGAAGTCGTCCTCTTGGACGTACACCTGGCGTAACGCTTCGCTGTTGTTACTCGCGCAGTACTTGATGTAGAGGGCGTGGGCGAGGGGGAAACCGCGGATTGTTAGCTGGAAACCATCAGAAAAATAATAACCCATAAATTAAATTAAATCTACCGATTTAGCAAGTATTTTGTGTCTTTTTCAGTATAATAACGGTTTAGGGGAGTGTTGGGGCTGCCCCCCTTTGCAGCGTCTCGGGCATGTTTGCGGATGCGCGCACTGATTGTTTTCACAATGCGTAAAAGGCTCCCTGGTGCGCAGAGTCCGGGCCAGCTCTAACACTGTCCTGATGATGATCGCAGATCGATTGGATTGCCCCTATATCCAGCAATGCTCTCAGATGCAAGTCATAAAGGGTGGCATATAGGCGTAATTTCTGTCTGTCTAAATATAACGTTATTTAATTATATGTAAATTTATTTATTATTCAATTATTATCGGTGTTATTATTCATATTCTGTTTTTTTATTTAATGAATACTTTATCTGGACCATAAACCGAGTACAAGCTACGTTGAGGATGTTTTCATGGACCGTATCGAATGGACAGGCTTTAAACAGGTGGTAGAGAACCCAATAAGTTTATACCGATCCTTTTTCAGTTATGCTGCAATGGAACCGATAGTAGAATTAAAGCGCGATCGTAGTCGCACAAGGCGCGCTCTAAAAATAACTCCCTGAATGACCACCTCAATACGAAACTATATCTATACAAACTTTAATAAACGTAACTATAAAACGCACTAAGTGTAACTAACCATGAATTTAAAAAAAGTTCTGCTTTTCAAATTTAATGAATGAAATTTTGTTTTAATGGTTTTAATACTACAAATTATGTTTTTATTGAAGTGAAAACTAACGTTGTGCACTTCTATTCGAATATATTATAAAGACGGAGGGTCAATCTTTTATTCAAACTGGCCGTTAATACAGCATTTTTCGAAGTGAAAGTTCTTTAGCGGCGTTGGACACTTCTTTTTCCTAATTATTATGTTAGATTTTTGCAGCCGGCTCCCTAAGAAGATCTGCTTTGTACCAACTCTTATTGCGAATAAATGATTATGATTATAAACAAATTTAGTTCTATTTTTTAAGTTTATTCCCATCATAGGGAAGGAAGCAATTACTACGAGTCTCAACCGCTCAAAGGTGAGAAGTAGCATCTGCCACATCTTGGATCAAATAAACACTACTTGCCGAGTATTAGAAATGAAAAAATAGTTTCACTTCTATCAGCAATCCCCAAAGACTGACCCGCATGTATTTTACTATTTTAAGTCTATGTGTAATTTTTAACATATTAATTTCTACTAACGCAGGCCAACTTGAAATTACTGTCGCAAAGAAAAACATGGAACTACGCGTCGAATATTCTGCGATGGACGGAATATATTAAAAAAATACCCTTGTAGTCCAACAAATCACGCCATCAAAGTAATTTGAACTTACCTCAAATGCTCGTTTCCCCATTTTCTCTTTCAAATGTAATAGTACTATGTACACCAAATCTGTATCACCGCTGGCAGTCGCTTTTAGCAACGCTGTCGGCCCTTCCCCCAAGGATAAAAGTAAGGGCACTTGTTCTTTACTATGATTTTCATACTCCAAAATCTGCAAAAAGAGAAAAGAATATTTAGTTTTGACTGCACGTTGGCGCAGCGGCTAAGACAGCCGCCTCGCCTCTTCGTGTCGGTCCTGGGTTCGAATCCCGGTAAGTGCAAATATTTGTGTGATGAGCATGAACATTTGTTTCTGAGTAATGGATGTTTTCTATGTATTTAAGTATTTATCTATCTATATAAGTATGTATATCGTCGCCTGGTACCCATAGTACAAGCTTTGCTTAGTTTGGGGCTACGATGATCTGTGTGGCATTGTCCCTAGATATTATTATAAAAAATTGCAGTGTATAAGTCGACAGTTGACTGCACGTGTGGCGCAGCGGCTAAGACAGTCACCTCGCCGCTTCGTGTCGTGGGTTCGAGTCCCGCGCCGGACTACTATTTGTGTGACCCATAAATAGTTGTTCTGAGTCTGGATGTAATTTGTCTCCGTCTATTATGTTTGTTAAGTCCACCGCGACACACGAGGGATTAGATTCCCTAGTTCGGGCATTGTCTTTTTCAAATAAAAACAAAATACTACATACAAAGACTCACGCCTGTTTCCCAGAGGGGTAGGCAGAGACAACAGATTTCTATTTGTAACGATCTTTGCACACCTCTTTTGCCTCGTTTACTGATATTATATTCTTCATACATGCTCGCCGGTTTAGGGTACTTCTGACTTGGCCTTTCTTGAGAACCCCTCTGATTTGGTCAGAGAATGTTCTACGAGATCTTCCCCTTCCAGTTGTGCACACAGACCAGGTATACTTCTTTAAAAGAATACTAATATTAAATAATTCTTACAATGGAGATAAATAATAAAAAATATTTATAAAAAAAAACCAAAATAACCCAAAAAAATTAAACAAATAGCATTAAGTGACTATGTTATATCAAAATAGCAAAACATCCAAAAAGCCAACATCACGCGGTATTCCCAGGCGGTCACCCATCCAAGTACTAACCGCGCCCGAAGTTGCTTAACTTCGGTGATCGGACGAGAATCGGTGTATTCAACATGGTATGGACGTTGGCGAAAGGCAAGTAGAATTATACATTCTAATTGTTCACTACAAAGCAGGATGTGAATAAATAATTTAACACTTATCGCCATGAAGACAATGTAATCTTTCCGCAATAAAAACAGGTTTTTAACTGATAGCTAATTTGAAAGATCTTTTTTAATTAATTACTAATAATAATGTACTCCTACCCGAATTTCGACCACGCCGGCCAGTTTCAATAAATATTAGCCATCTGCGCGGGATCTTTTGACAAGTGTGCGCAAACACACATTGCACTTGTATTCCATCACTCTCATGGGATCCGATGGGACGCCTAGCGACACGACCGGAAAGAGGTCAGGAACAGACCGACGGTTTTACGTGCTCTCCGAGACACGGGGGTATAATACCGCCAACTCCTAGACTTCGGGCTGATGCTGAGAAACTTCTCTTTTTACAGAAAGTCCATAAAACACTTTTAGTCCGACCTGAGATTTGAACCCAGGACCCGTTGTCTGCGGGTGCACACGCTACCGCTAGACCTATGAGCATTCATTACTAATGTTCGAATACGTTATGACATTGTTACCTTGAGAGCTGAGTTGGCTTTTGGGGTGGAACTAGGGTTACCAACTATACTGTTTTGAACAGTATTATACTGTTTTTCACTAAATTATACTTTTTACTGGTGAATAAAAATAAAGGATACAAAACTTGGCGTGGTTGGCAAATTCGTGATGTCCACGCTGGAGGTCGTGCGTTCGATTCCTACCCAAGACAGATATTTGTGTGCATGAACATGTCTATTTGTACTGAGTCTGGGTGTAATTATCTATATAAGTATGTACCTATTTACAAAAGAAAAGTAGTATATGTAGTATATCAGTTATCTGGTTTCCATAGTACAAGCTCTGCTTAGTTGGGGATCGGATGGCCGTGTGTGAATAATGTCCCAGGATATTAAGTGGTGCGGGCGCGCCTTTTATTTGAACTCAGGACGCATATAAAAATACTGTTTACATTTATTTAGTCAGAGGACGTTCACTGCTCAGTGCAGCGCAACAATGATTGTAACTTAGTAAGTTCTGCGAGAAGCTCTAAAAAATATGTATTTAATAAAATAAATAAATAAAATACAGTTCTTTTTTCTAAAATACTATATAATATTCTTCATAGACCTGAATTTGCTTAATTTATAGTAAAAAAGTTGGCAACCCTAGGTGGGACCTGTGTCGACACCCTTGTGTTATAGCACCTGCGCCAGCATTGCTGATCAGCTGGACCCATTAGTAGCGGAGAACTACACCTCTCCAATATTAAAACAGTTTGTGGCGAGAGTAATTGGTACTAACACTAGATAATAAGTTATTTTTTCTATTTTATTTTTACTAACACCATGGACTCATTTCGCCTAAAACTAAATATATAATAAAATACAATTAAGCGGCTCTAAAGGAATTTTTGAAAGAGAGTAGGTACATATTTGACCTGGGACTCTACCGGCTACGTCGCCGAAATCGATTTTTTTAATGGCGTTCAAATAAATAAAGGTTAAAAATGACTTAATCAATCGTTAAATCGGCTTCGACGTTGAAAATCCATTCCGGACCATTTATGTCGTCACATGTGCTCATGGAAGCCGATTTAACGATTGATTAAGTAATTTTTAACCTTTATTTATCTGAACGCCATTTAAGAAATCGATTTCGGCGAAGTAGCCGGTAGAGCCCCAGTTTGGAGTGGAGCTTTAAGGCAGTGATAAAGCATAGCCATTCAAACAATTCAAAGTGGGAATATTAATTTCAACTCAATGCTTGCCAACGTCCATACCATGTTGAATACACCGGTTCTCGTCCGATCACCGAAGTTAAGCAACATCGGGCGCGGTTAGTACTTGGATGGGTGACCGCCTGGGAATACCGCGTGATGTTGGCTTTTTGGATGTTTTGAATTTATAATTAAACTTTGAACTAATTTTCTGCAGTTTTTTTTTAAATTTTTAATGTACGCATCATCATTTTGTGCGTTTTCACAAATCTATGTATGTAATGTCTTGTAGAACTGTGTGTTATTTGTACTCCTCATTTTTTTGTGTGTTGTGCTGAATTTAATGTTTTTCATTTCATTTTGATTTTCTGCGTTTTTAAATTTTGCTGCAGTTTATATAATCATCAAACTAAACAATTAAAGGTTTATCCCTTGAAACATCCTTCATTTTAGCCCGAGAGACTTGCAAGAAGGGCAATGCTAGCGATTTTTCTTTTTGCCTGTGGGGTAGCTCTCACTTTCTCGAGGGAATCGAACCTAGGACATATGTATTGTATTGTTTTTGTTGAATCAAGTACGTACTTTGATAGCGAGTTGCTTCCGTCCTTTGTCAGCGGCCTTCATAGCGATAGTCGTGTACGATATGCCGGGCACGTTCCGAAGCTTCTCGCCTATCTCCCGCGCAGCGCTCTCGCTGTCCAGGTCCGGCTGAGTAACCTAGAAATCAAACATAACTATATTATAATAATATATATAATACTAAGTGGAAGTGAAAGTTGGGTATGGCAGAAAAAGAATGAGAGTAAAATAAATGCAGTGGAAATGAGAGCTCTGAGAAGTATGTGTGGTGTGACTTTGAGAGACAGAATTCTAAATACTGATGTAAGAGAGCGTTGTGGTGTGAAAGAAGATGTAGTCACAAAGATTGAAAAAGGAATGCTGAGATGGTTTGGCCATTTAGAGAGGATGAATGAAAGAAGATTGACCAAAGAAGTATACCTGGCCTGTGTGAATGGAACAACTGGAAGGGGAAGACCTCGTCGAACATTCTCTGACCAAATCGGAGACGTTCTCAAGAAAGGGCAGGTCAGAAGTAGCATGTATGAAGAATATAATGACAGTAATCGAGGCAAAAGACGTGTGCAAAGATCGTGACAAATGGAAATCCGTTGTCTCTGCCTACCCCTCTGGGAAACAGGCGTGAGTCTATGTATGTATGTATGTATGTATATATAATACTAGCCGTGTCCCCGCGGTTTTACCCGTGTTAAAATTTAGGTATACATTATAATGTCCTCCTAGCCGCATTCCGGCCACGGCGGCCAGTCTCAATTAGCCATCTGCGCGGGATATAGTATAGTGTGCAAACACAGGAGCACTTTCTATTCCTTCACTCTTATGATCCGATGGGACGCCTAGTCTTTTTACAGAAAAGTGCCAAAATCACTTTATTTTGGCCCGACCCGGGATTTGAACCCAGGACCTCGTTCTCTGCAGGTGAACACGCTACCGCTAGACCAACGAGGCAGTCAAAAGTATAAATTTTCTGAACAATAAAGATTATTATTATTATATTATAATTATAGCCTATGTGTTATTCGGATTAATAAGCTATATTACTACAAAGTTTCATCAAAATGCGTTGGGTAGTTTTTGCGTGAAAGAGTTACAAAAATCCATGCATCCACCCATACTCACACATTTTCTCATTTATAATATTAGTACCTACGATAATAATATATCCGTGCTTTGGAGGACACGTTAAGCTGTCAGTCACGGTTGTAGCCATTAGGCAAGTGTCTTAAGCCATGTCAGTGGCCTGGGCGGCTTGAACAACTCTGACACCAGGGTAACCACTGCCCATACGATAAGTAACTAATGAATAGGCCTATTTACCATTTTATAGGCCGGGACTCTCAGCTTAACCTGCCCTCCGAAGCACACACACGCTCAAAAATTAAACAACTTTGGCGGTCACCCATCTATTATTATTTTATTATTAAGTGTTTATCACACTAGCAGCTAGTAAGCTGATGCGTGTGTTTTGTTTGCAATTTGGAAAATTTGTCAAGTCTGTTTTTGAAGCAGTTTAAATTGGGTGCCTTTATGACGGTTTCAGGAAGTTTATTCCACTCATTGACCACACGGTTTAGCAGGAAGTGTTTTAGTGGATTTCTTTTGTGCGGTATTCTGCTTAATATAGGGAGTGTCCCTAATCCCTGCTACATTGTAGGACCGAGACAAAATTTTGTAGCTTTCAATCTATGGACTGACCTGGAGCCTAGTTGCTTAACCTCGTCGATCATTTACGGACCAGTGAGAGCATCTGGCTATGTGCGCCATTCATTACTTAATTAGACATTGTAATTACCTTGTAACAAGCCCAGTGCGAGAGAACCCTGGTGCGTCCGTCTTTGAGCTGAAGGTACGAAGCGATGTGCCCCGCCAGACAGTGCAGTCGCCGCCATATCAAACGATCTAGTAGAATTCTCTCGCCAAGATGATTCATTCTGTTTTATTTAGTTAAAGTAGTTATAAAAAAAGAAGATTGACAAAAAAAAGTATACCTGAGCTGTGTGAATGGTAAAACCGGAAGGGGAAGACCTCGTAGTAGATTCTCCAAAATATAGCTAAAACTATAAATTTCGATAAATAAACTCTAAAAAAATACTTTTGCCTATTAAATGTCTAGTCGTTACACATATGTTCTAGGTATGTACCTAGTTATAATTTTTAGATTTAGTTTTTGTTTAGTTTTTTTTTTGTTATTAATGTCAATTTGCATGTCAAAAATACTTCTAATTTTAACTGGTAAATGTTATGTACACCTTAATTGTTATGCATATCAGATGCAAAACCATGTAATTATATATTTAAATAAATAAATATCATTACTGTTATAAAATAAATTTTATAAATGTTTTCATACAGGCCGTGTACGTAACTAGAAATAATTATGTATACTTAATTATATTACTACAAACATTGTCTGACTATTTTACAAGCACTTTTTAAAGCCTTTTATTTTATTTAAAAATCGGAGACGTTCTCAAGAAACGCCAGGTCAGAAGTACTCTAAACGAGGCAAAAGGGGTGTGCAAAGATCGTGATAAATAGAAATCTGCTGTCTCTGCCTACTCTGGGTAACAGGCGTGAGTCTATGTTTGTAAAGTACTTATACTGCCAAATCATTCCAAGCTAAAATACATTTTAACGGTCAAGGGCGAGTCGGACTCGCACAAGAAGGGTTCCGTACCATTGAGCTTTTAATTTTACTATTTACACGGCGATATATATACAAGCTCTGTGAAAATTTCATTTATCATTCTATTACGATTCATTAGATACAGCTATATATATATCTAACTATAAAAATAGACTTCCAAAAATGGAGGTGGACCGGCCATATGTTGAGATCAAGATAAGAAAAGTGGAGCCAAATTATAACGTATTGGTATCTAAGAGATGGCAAAAGACGTCGAGGACGACCACTAATGCGCTGGGAAGATGAGCTGAAACTTACTGCGGGACCCAAATGGAGGAGAGTTGCTCAAGACAGGCAGAAATGGAAACTACTGGAGGAGGCCTTTGCCAAAAGGCACACTGTGTTGAGAGAAATTCTATAGCTAAACGAACCAAAGATAGAGACATCAAAATTAAATCTCTCACCCAGTTTAACGGGCTACATAAATAAATAGATACATTTCGCTGACAGACAGACGGACAGCGGAGACTTAGTAACAGGGTTACGTTCGTACGGTACCTTTGAGTACGGAAACACAAAAAGTGGTTTTTATTCCTTAATATTGTTTTACGATTTCAAAAGGATACTGAGCGTTTGTAAGCGGTATGCCAACTTTATCGTCCCTCACAGCATTGAGGACTCTTAGCCATCTGCAGGTCTTCACATATAACTGCGTCAGCACCGGGTCCACGATGAAGCACTTGCCAAACTGGAAATACAGAAGCATTCACTTATTTAAAAAATTCCCACACTACGGGAATAACTCCTTATATCGCAAGCCACTTATTAAAAAAACGACAACTCCCGCACTAAAGGAATAAAAACTTATATAGCAAGGGACTTATTAAAAAACAAAGAAGACTCCCGCACTAAGAGAATAAATCCTCAAATCCTCTTTAGAGAGGTTACTGGAGCTTAAACATACGGACGCGGTAGCAATGGACCCCCAAGCTGCACAGTTATTTCCTGTTGGCGTGGCTGGCAATTTTCCCGCCGGAGGTCGTGGGTTCGATTCCCACTCAGGACAGATATTTGTGTGCATGAACATGTCTGTTTGTCCTGAGTCTGGGTGTCTTGACTGCACGTGTGGCGCAGCGGCTGAGACAGTCGCCTCGCCGCTGCGTGTCGCAGCTTCGAGTCCCGCGCCGGACAACTATTTGTGTGACCCATAAATAGTTGTTCAGAGTCTCGATGTAGTTTGTGTCCGTCTATTATATGTTTGTAAAGTACCCCGCGACACAGGAATTAAATTCGTTAGTGTGGGCGTTGTCTTTTTAAAAAAAGAAAAACAAAATATATAAGTATGTATTTACAAAAAAAAGTATTAGACATATGTAGTATATTAGTTATCTGGTTTCCATAGTACAAGCTCTGCTTAGTATGGGATTAGATGGCCGTGTGTAAATAATGTCCCAGGATTTATTATTAATACTTAATGCTTAAATAAGCTTTACTATATATTTTTTCATTGTTTTTGGACCTTTTTTCAAAGTAATAAGGTTAAAATTGAATAATTAAGGGTTTTCTTTAAGGGTTGAACAGTATGGAGAAGACTAATAATAATAAAATAATCGTTTATTTCTCTCTTAAAGGTACATGCATTAGTTTTAACAGTTTCGGATACAAAAATTGAGCTTATGTTAGACCTTTGAGAGAGCTGGAGTCTGTAGTAGGCTCGAGACCTGTATGACAAATCTCCAAGCTTTCTCCAATTTGCATACAGACTAGTAGCTGTTAAAAGTTAGACAGTGCCACAATTACAATTAATAAGAAACATGTTGTATATATATACATATATATATAATTATGATGTGGTGAATAAGGTGTATGAATGAGATTTATGTGGTCTTGAGTGTATGTTTTATTTTATATATTATTTATTTAATTGGGAGGATGAAATTTTCTGTATGATTGTAGTCGAGATTTAAAAGCCTAACATATAAGTATATTTTATAACGTACCTGTGCGGCTCTGATGAGCATCTTCTGGACGTCGGGGTCGAACTCATATGTCGCAGCATCGATGCAATCGTGCACTGCGTTCGGCAGGTCTTTCACCAAGCGTATGTATTCGTCCGCCCGGTGGCTTCGTTTCTGCAAATGATGATGATGGAATGCAGATCAATGGCGGAATATATAATTTATAATAATTGAATTTAATGAAGATAGTAAACTTATAATACAAAAAACAAAACAATATTTAAATGTGGCTTAAAATTTCCATAACACCCCTTATTATAGAAAATTTTGTAAAACGGGAGGGGCGGGGTAATGATTCTATGGCTCCATTAGAAGTTATGTTATATGTTAGTATAGCATGTTCTTTACAGAAATAAAAAATAGATTTATTAGACACAAATAAAATCGTACAAATACAAAACTATTCAAAGTAAAAAGTAAGTAAATCAAGTAACTTAAATTAATCAAATAAATAATATTATTAGAAAATAATTGTTACCAATTAAAGATGTAAATTATTGTGACAATTTTATTATAAGTACTACGAAATTTTACAAATTAAGAATGCAAAATTAGAAAATGACTGCACGTGGGGTTAAGACAATCAACTCGCCACTACATGTCCCGGGTTCGATTCCCGCATAGTACAATTTGTGTGACCCATAATAATCTTATCTTATCTATCTTGTAAAATAGCAAAAGTCAACGTCACGTAGTTTTCCCCAGCGGTGCTGTCTATGATTTTTACAACATTGAACGTAGGATTGCATATTATCAAATATAATACCCGTAGTATATTACCCGGACATATTCAAACACTAATTTCAACTAAGCTATCGCCAACGTCCATACCACGTTGAATACACCGGTTCTCGTCCGATCACCGAAGTTAAGCAACATCGGGCGCGGTTAGTACTTGGATGGGTGACCGCCTGGGAATACCGCGTGATGTTGGCTTTTTGCATATATAAACGCTTATTTAATAAAAAATAATAATTTTTAATTCTCTTTCTCGTAACATTTTATTACTGTTAAATGTATTGTTGAATGTATGTGTTAGTTATCCACAAAGGATTATTTAAACGAAGTATTCTTGTTCATAGTATATATCTTGTTCTGTTTTTGTAATTATTTGTAGTGTACCTAATTTCCTTTTAACTCTTTTCTATATCTATATAGAAATAATTTTAATTTTTTTTATTTATCTACTATATAAAAATAAGTCGGGTTTTCCTTCCTGACGCTATAACTCCAGAACGCACGAACCGATTTCCACGGTTTTGCATTCGTTGGAAAGGTCTCGGGCTCCGTGAGGTTTATAGTAAAGAAAATTTATAAAATTTAACGCGGGAAACACCGCGGGGCACAGCTAGTTTATTATAGAAATAATACGCATGGCGTAATCACTGGGGCCAACTAGAATACCAGCGCTACAGTAATTTTGTGCAGTAGCGTATGCTGAAGTTGGCATCCATTTATGGTACACAGCAATTTGTTTTGTTTTTAAGCACCTTTTAACTAATTTGTATATATGTGTATTATAAATAAAAGTATTTCTTTCTTATTTAATAATAATAATATCTAAGGACAATGTCACACAGATCATTCTAGCCCCAAACTAAGCAAAGCTTGTACTATGGGTACCAGGCGACGATATACATAGATAAATACTTATAATCACAGAAAACATCCATGACTCAGAAACAAATATTCGTGCTCATCACACAAATATTTGCACTTACCGGGATTCGAACTCAGGACCACCAGCTTCGTCGGCAGGAGCACCACCAACTAGGCTTCGGTGACGGTTTATTTTTGTTTTGTAGCAAAATTTACTTACTTGAAAGTGTCTTGATGCTTCCATCAAATAAGATGCAGGGGATGTTCTGTCAATTCTGAATATTTTCTCGACGACAAATGGCACCTTTTGTATCATTTCATGAGATAGTTCGGAGATGACGCGCACACAGTCCATCTCTTGTATAAGGTGGAATGGTCCATCATATGGGTAGGTGATAGAGTTGCCTTTGGTTCCGTATAAGCACATTGTGTCGTCCCAATGGGCTATCACTGCTTGAGAAACGCACCTATTGTGAAATAATGAATAGACAATAAATTAAATAGCAATAATAATAATTTGGGTTATTATTATTGTTTTTTTTTATTTATTGAAAAGAAAAGTGTTTAGGAGTTTATACAGAGTATACCCAGGATAAACTCCTAAACACACTTTTCTTATGAACTAGTGAAAACGTTATATTATTTCTCACGTCAACATGTTTAAAATGTATTTTTTTTGTATTTCTATTTATTTATTTGTCGGAAAAATGAGGCGATATTGCTAATATCACAGTTTTTATTTAATCGTCAATAATCTTTTACAAATAAACTTGTGGTCCGGTTTTTAAACAACAATATGTTTTTATACAATAAGTTTAGAATACCCTGTACGAAATTCCGCAAGGTAAGCTTAATTCTTTTTAAATAAAATTCAGTCTTACTGGTTTTAGTAAAGATATTAAAAAATATTTTATTATTGGAAGGGATATAAATTATAGTGTCTTTAATTCTCTTATTTGTAACAACACAACTCCGCTTAGTGGCTGCATTGATATTGATGGAATTTTTTAATACTGTTTAAATGGGTCCTTTGGTTTGGATGTACAATACTTTTGGTAGATGGCGCTAGAATCGGGTTCAAGGTAATGCAAACCTTGAATCCAATTGTAGCGCCAATTTTTATGAATTATTTCCTATGTCTTTGAGACACGGGTCCCTGGATAGTTTAGATATACAATTGGACCTGGTTTGTGACGCTCCAGTTAGTTAGCAATTATTTTTTAATATGCAGGACAGGATAATCTAACACAGGTCTAACAGTCTACTCGAGTACAAAATATACAAACCACATTAGCTCTTTAGGTTGTTTGATGTAACCGGTATCTATTTCGGAGTAGCAAGTCTTGAAGTCTGCAGAGCCCATCCACAGCACGCCAGAGTCTGTAAACAGTGCGATGTGCATGCCATTCTGGGACGCAACTATTGATAGTATTTGTGTGTACGCGCTCTTGATTTCTGGACGCTGAAACACAATAACATGATTATAACAAAGAATTCCTACTATTACAAAACTGTAACAGAAGGATGATATAGACAAAAGTTAATTCAGGGTATGGTATTAAGGTGTCTCTGACACCAAAACACCCATTTTTTGACATAATAATAAATAAATATTATTATGTCAAAAAATGGGTATAATAAATAATATTTTGGGACATTATTCACACACGAATATCTGATGCCAAACTAAGCAGAGCTTGTACTATGGAAACCAGATAACTGATATACTACTTTTGTGAATAAATACTTAAATAGATAACTAGCAGTGCCCGTGGCCTTCATTCCGCGTTTTAAATATTTTTGTACCTGCCCGTTTGGCCCGCGTAATACTTCGGTTTAAAAGTTCGGGATAAATAAAAATTATGATGATGAATCATAGGCACACACTCCACAATAACGTCGCTTTCCATTGGTGAAATAATTGTGATAATCGGTTCAGTAGATCCAGAGATTACCCCTTACAACTTCACAAACACAAGGTTACCTCTTTATAATATAAGTATAGATTACAACCAGACTTAGGACAAACAGACAGGTTCTTGCACACAAATATCTGTCCTGACGTCATTTTATGTTCAAGTTGAAAAGTGATACATGTATGTATGTATGTCCAAATCGTAGAACACTACACATATGACTATAATTCTTTATTGCCCAGTATCACTACATAAGAATTAATATATTATTATGTTAATGTTGTGCATAGTAATAACTGCAGCATATTTTATAAGGTGAGGTACTTCCCTTCGAGTTCATAAAGCGAAAAGTATTATGATTATGGTTTATGTTACATATAGTGGAATATATACCATGAGTACAGGTCTTGATTCTCCCAGTTGACATTTGTATATCTCTCTATCTCTGCACACAAGGAAGCCAGAGCTTGTGACACACCAACAGGATATAGGTTCATTAGCTCCTGAAATTTTAAGATATTGGATGTATTTTTGTCTAACTTGTATTGAAGAATCTATGTCGCTCTCGCATCGGTTTGTTTAACCACCATAAGAAATGTCTCTCAGAAAATGCGCCGTAAATCGTCTGTAACAGACGCAAAGGCCATATATGTATTGAAGAAGAAGTCTATGATATATTTTTTCGAACTTGTAAACCATGTGGTATTAATGTAGTAATCATAAGGTTCTATAATAGACCTGAGAATTTGGTTGCTTGCACCGTTCAAATTAATAATTGAGTGCAATAAACAAGTGTTTTGTTTTTTAGTATCAGTCAGTAATGTTCAGAGGTAAAATTTTAAGTTACTGAAGAATGATAAATCTTACAGAAAATTTTATAAATTGTGGAATTTTCATGTTCCCTTTTTTCATTAATGGAATCAAAAATACTAAACTACGAAATTTCATGTAAGGTAAAATCTTCTCTTTTAAATATTGAACAAATAAGCTGGCCTCTGGGCCTCTAGCACGAGTTCCTGCAGTTTACTTACCAGCACCAGAATTTTAGTTCTTAATAGTTTCCGTGAGAGGCGCTGGTGCTCAATGTATGGGAGAAACTGTACGTGTGATCGAGTAAGTAAACTGCAGGAACTCGTGCTAGAGGCCCAGATATCAGCTGGTTCCGTTAGAGTTTGTAGACTTTAATATGTCCTGCCCAGATAGCTAGACCCAGTCATGGCCTCAATCCACCACAATTTTAGTAATAATAATATCCTTCTAGAATTTCGAATTTCGGCTACGGCGGCCAGTCTCAATGAATATTGTTGTCAACTGCGGGAGACATATTATAGTGTACAAGTGTGTGCGCAAACACAGGAGCATTTTCTATGCCATCACTGTCATGATCTGATGGGACGACAAGCGACACAACCGGAAAGACGTCGGGTACAGGACCGATTGCTTTGCTTGCTCTCTTAGACACGGGGGTATAATATTGTCAACTCCTAGAATTCGTGCTGATACTGAGAAATTATTCTTTTTACAGTAAAGTTCCAAAATCACTTGTGGCCCGACCCGAGATTCGAACCCAGGGCCTCGTTCTCTGTTGGTGAACACGCTACCGCTAGACAAACAACACAGTTAATTTTAGCAGAAGAGGTTTTTTATGTTTTGTTTTTCTCACTATGTAGGCTTTGACAGTTTGAGTGTGTCCTATAGTGTGGCCTCTTCTCATTAAACATGAAGAGTTAAAGTAAAATAGAAAAATCTTTGTCTCACTTGGTAAATCTGGCACAGGTCTCACTTTTGGTTCCAACACGTTGTTGAGCATGAACATTCTGTTGGTAGTGGTGATGACAGCCAAACCTACACCATGGGGATTTGGGAACAACTCAGCTTTGCAGACCTGAAATGTCCAAAGTTATTTACATTGTTATATCATCCCAGAATTATTTTTTTACTTATATGATGAAGACAGTTAACCCTTTAACTAGTAGTAGGTATGTTTCTAATTGATTGATTTTGATTCTTATTAAATAAAATAAAAAAGATTTTTATTCACGTAGACTTTAAAAAAGCGCTTGTTAATAGTCAGAACATGTTTCTAGTAATATAGTTGTATACATTATTATTTCTAGTAACATAGATAATTAGGTACACATTGTATGAAAACATTTATAAAATTTATTTTATTACAGCAATGATATTTAGCTAGCTCGTATCAAGTTATTGTCAAGAGATTATGTTTAATTATCTAGTTTAAGTCTAATATTTTTACTACATATTGTCAATGGTTCTGTCTATATAATTAAAAACCAAGAAAGTTCAAAATATGGTGGCAACTACATTGCCACTACCAGTTAAAGGGTTAAATAGTTTTGTGTAAGCTAACGAGGCGTCTACTGTGTCATCGCCGGACACTGCTCACTAAATAAACACTTCCACGCTTTCGCCTTAACTGACAGCCCTCTGTGCAGAGAGTGCATGGACGCTGAGGAAATGGTCGTGCACGTGATACTCGAGTGCACAGGCATCACAAAAATCTGGAAGGAAACCCTGGGATCACTAGGCACTCTTACGGATCCCCTGAGAAGTTCAGGAGACCTGATATGCTTCTGGAGGGAAGTGGGCTGGATGGAGTGAAGGCTGCCATATATTAGTCCACATCGGGACTAAGTGCGGAATCCATACCCACTAGCATATTAGTGGCGACAAGATGATGATAGTTTTGTGTATGCATGATCATATGGGATAAATTGCTTGCAGTCACTGAAATGGTACTTACTTATTTGTATGGGCAAGAGTTATCCTAGAGTAGCTGTTCTAGCTGCCCAGTAAGCTTGACATTGTCTAATAACAACAGCCAAGACCAAGAGTATGAAATGCTTTCTGAAGCTTAGAGATGCTCCAAAACAGACTCAGTGAATGCTTACATAACTTAACTGATTGTTTACAGATTGGCAAGTCAAGTAACTAAGTCAAGCAATTATGTAGTTTTTCTATAATTCATAATCATAAATTGTCATTGAAATAACTAATTATCATTATAATCATGTTAGCGAAAAGATGTCCACTGTTGGATAAAGGCTTCAGTCATAGATCTCCACAATTGCCAGTTTTTAGCATTTGGAATAAGTTGAAGCAAGGTTAAAACAATGTGCTTGGAGCATATGGTGTTACTCCAGAGATTAATAGGATTTGCACAGTCTCGTAAGTGCAATGCATCCAGTAATGGAGAATGCATATGAGTAGCCATGTAAGCCTTAAAGCATTATATTGTTCAATCTAGACTGACCCCTACAGTCATGTATAGATGACAAACTAACATGTGTTCAGCTCACCACAATCATGAGCATGGCATGTATAAATAATTTATAAAGATAATATAAAATATTAGCTATTGCTTTGCTTTTATTATTGTGTTGTGACAGCGGTGAATGTCAGAATATCATCACGCCATCTTATCCCATGGGAGGTGTTGAAGTCGACCCGAGAGAATATGTACCGGAGGACGGGCAGCAGCTTCCTTCTATGTAATATGACTATCTTACTGCAATTACCGTCCCGTCTGCTATGTGTGACAATTATGGCACATCCCCCAATGTAGATTCTTGGTTGAGGCATTTTACCAGGAGTGGCTATTTAAGGCTGTTATGATGTTTGATAAAATCAGAAATGAATAGTACCTTAGTATCTCGCACTTCCTGTCCCATGTGGAAAGTTTTCTGGTAAGCCCCAAACATATCATAAATAAGAACATCACCACTCTCCTGTACGCAGAGGAGTTGTTCTCCATCAGACCATCCCATGTGTACGAGAACACCGCTGTTCCACTGAAAACATAATGACAGAACACACAATTAACCATATAATACAGTGGGACTGTTCTCCTACTGGACATGGAACTTGTCCATACTCAGAATCTGTATTTGTTTCACCTATACAATTCTGTTTTTGTGTTTTTAGTATCTGTCAGTACCAAAATAATGAGGTTTTTTTTTGAAGTTACTAAGCTATTATGAACAATTATAAATATACAGAATTTTTTTTTTGTTGTTAAATGTTTCACCTATACCATTCTGTATATTAACTTTTCTGAAGAACCAGCCAAAGTTTATTTAGGTAGAGGTACCCAAATAAGCTGATGCTATAATGTTAGCACTCTGGAATGGTCATCTAACACATAAGGCAGTTCCCAGGTAAATCAAATATGGAAATACTTATTTGTGTAGTTGGCATACTGCACAGCTTATGATGTTAAAAGAAAATAAAGTCAATTGAAAAAAGCATATACAAGGTGTAACAGTCTTAGTGGACGTAACTTATGGAACCTCATTTGCCCATGATATAGAATAATGGGAAGTATATCAACATGCAAAACACAAAAAGTATTTAACTTCCCATGCAAAAATAATGTTCAACTGAAGCATTTTGTATACAAAATTAAAAACTATTATTCATATTTACTAACTAGATTTCTTTAATTTGTTCAGTTTTAGGGGTAGATAGCATTCTTCAAGTTCCTTACTTAATTTATGTTACATACATTTTGTATAATCTGCTATAACACATTTGTTATTTTTTGGACAAAGCATGCAAGCTCAACATATCAGATATTATTCAGCAAGATAAGCTGAATAATAACCTACTTTATTTTTTCAAATTGTTAATATTATCTTTAGGTAGTTAATTTTAAATAAGCATCTAAACAATCCACTGAGTTATATTTAATAATTACATTTAAATATTTCCTCTCCCCAAGTGATTTAAAATTTTTGAGAAATAAAGAAATTCCAACTGATATATGTATAATATTTTTGAGATTTTAATATGGGACTGGAAATTTATATACAGATATGCAGAGGGATTTAATAAATTATATGTATGATAGCTAAGTATAAACTCACCAGAATCTTAGATATAACATTTCCAACCCCATTATAGATACTAATGACTGGTTTACCAGTTCCCATGACTCGCACAAACTGTTTCCTGTCCCTTACCATGGCTATGGGGCCTCCATAGGGGGCTCCACTTACTATCATGTTATCTAGGCCTTCATCCATTGTCCAATTCATTGTATATAAGTCAAACTTCCTGAAATTTATGAAAAATATTCTTGAAAATCAGAGATATGTTAACAATATAACTAAAGTTATTTTACAAGTAGTGGAGCTCATACCTATATGAAATTGTTTGACTACAAAAATCTGTGAGATAAACCATTTATACACTCTATCTAAAAAAGCATTTAATTTCTGAGTCATTCTATAGATTGGAGGATTTAATCTGTCGTTGGTTCTCAGTAATTGATTGGACAAGTTTTTTAGCTATGTTAGAGACCTACTGATATTTCCTACGGAACATGCCTTGATATGATAGAGACAACAGATATTTGTATTGAAAATTATGCTTTTAGACTTTAGTTTGTATAAGTTACAAGGATAATAAATTCTGGTAGTAAGTGATATTGAATTATGTTTTTTACCTGTAATAGGAGTCCAATTGGAACCAATCTGCAGTTAATAACGCCGACATTTTAAGCAATTGAGGGGGACTCCACTAATTAATCACTGCTATGATAACTTATCCAAATAAATGTAGTTTTCCTCCTACCAAAGTACATACAATTTTAATTAGATACTTTCATCAGTTGTAGTCACTAAATTTAGTGATCAATTATTGAGAGTTAACGTAGCTATTAGCCTGATATTTTGACTATATTAAAAACTAATTTCATATTTTTAATAATATTTTTATATCTCACTGGTTGATTGCAAACAAAAATCACAATTTCTGACAGATATGCGTTCTTTGTTATTAATATTTTGGCATATGCCGAAAATTATTGGTGTTTTCTCTTTTTATTTTACAGCAATAGTTATGGGTTATTTCTTCTACGAGTAACACTTCTGCTTAAGGTGTAATTTTTGTAGTACTGGAACGCAATTATTAAAAGTGGATGGATTGTTATTTTGACATTGACACTAGGATAACGTTCAAAAACTTTAGAGCATGTATTGCTTTACGTTCTAAAATGAAACGATCTGACACAAGTAGAATTATTCTAGTATTCATTACTAAGTTCATTTTATACATTCAGCATAAATGAATGTGAATTATATGTCTTGTAAAGTCCATCCGCTAATCTACATGGAGTCTATAAAGCGGGTTGTCCTGATATGTAAATGAGAAAACACCCGAAGCTGGGGATAAACGGGAAGGACTTACCTACCTATTGCAATTTTTCAATTAAAAAAATCTTTTTCATTCAGAACATGTTTGTTGTAATATACTTACTTAGGTAGTTAATTAACAATATTATTTCTAGGTACCTACATATAAATATGTAGGCACCTACACGGATTGTATGTAGTAGTACCTACCTACTTAAACATTAAGAAATAACATTTAATTTATATTAGTAATGTTTTTTATTTAAGAAGTTATTGTCAAAAAGATTATGCATTGGTTTAATTATCGAAATTCATAGTGTTAGATACATTTTACTACATCTTGTTTGAATGTCCCTGTCTATATTAGGTAAGGTAATAATTCAATATCATTATTAAGGCGGACGTTGTGTTTACAACTACGGTCGCGCTTTAATGTTTACACCAAATCCTACGAGCCCCAACAATGAAGACCCAGCGAAACAAACTCAGCGGGTGTCTCTACTACCTGTTTCAACACGGCCCAGCTATTCGGAGCTAAGTATTTCTATTACTATAAAGTTTAAATCAATCCGTTCCGTAGTTATTACGTCAAAAGTAAGAAACCTCTCTACATCCATTCTCACAAACTTTTACATTTATAATATTAGTAGGATAGTAGGATTTATCTCGTCATCAGTACCTACCTACTAGTAGATAAATGATTGGCTTTTTGCAAAGATTTATTTCTATCGAGTTTAGCTCGTCCCGTCATCTTGCAATTACGCTAGACATATAATGAAACAGATAAAATTTGGATTCCTTAAAGGTTAGGTACATTTTATGCTGTTTTAGTGTTATAGCGATGTTTCTTTTAGTAAATTTATATTTGATTTATGAGAAGCCATCATAGTTACCTACCCGTATTTAAAAATCTTTCGACTAGTTCTCTAGTTGAAAAGTTAAATTTGGATTTGTTGTTATAGTTTACCCCACCTGTGGCTTAGCCACAGAGTTGCTGAGGTGCCGGTTCGATATCAGCTTTGACTTAAAATCAAAATTATTTTACTACCCGATACTTTTTTTATTTTTAGGCTTTCACATAGGTACCGAGTGTTCCTAAAAGTGCGAAGTTTGCGGGTAAGATGTTTTATAAGCGGGCCTAATGTAGACTACATTTTTTTATTTGCATATAGAAATAATCAGTTACATGTAGACCTTATTCTTGTTGTACTCTATAAAAAATATGGCTACTAACACAAACAATGAACATATACGTTTTATAATCAAATGTATATTTTCCTTGTCCGTGACTGCACGTGTGGCGCTGCAGTTGCTAAAACAATTTGGGTGACCCAAAGTAGTTCTAAGTCTGGGTGTGCTTTATGTGCGTCAATTCTATGTATATAAAGCACCCAGCGACACAGTGCTTCATTTCCGTAGTGCGACAGTCACTTTAAAAATATCTTAATATTAAGGAATTAAAATGATGGCGTAGTTTTAGTGCAAATACTCAACTGTTATTTATTTGTCTTAGTGTTGCTTAATAAATCGAGAATATTGTTGTGTTGAATATAATTATGTTTAGTTTTTATAGATAGGTAATTACGGTAATGTTACTACATTATTTTTAAAATGTGATTTGTTGGTATCGCTATGGTGTGAAATGTTTTTTCTCCTCCTTACACTACCTCTTTTCGGGTATATTTTATATTATTATCCTTTCTGGACTGGCAACTCAACAATGTACCTAATTTTGTACCTTATAGCTAAGTGCTCAATAATCCCACTTTAGAGAAACCACTCGGATAGTCTAGGTACATAGTGAATAACGTGAGAATTATTAACTAACCGCAATTCTCGAAATGGACCCAACATTACCATAATAGCGAAACAACCAAAACACAATTAGTTACTCATCCAATAGAGCTGTCTATTCTAAATAAAAACTTAAATGCAACTTCTATTGTCTTTGCTCAAGTGCAACTATTATAAGGCGTTGACATTGGCACAGGCACGCTGTTACTCAGCCAGCCAGCCAGTAACGACCACATTTTCGCATGGATGATTGCGAGCCACCATTTTCTCATAGCGCGTCCCGTTTGCGGACTATTAAGTACCCAGTAGAAGGAATTTGCATCCATAATGAACCGTCTGTCTCTGTTACACTGTAATAGCTCCTTACATGATGTACCTATTCAGTTGTGTTATGTACGCTTAATCATTTTGTTTACAGTTTTGTTCGCAAATAGTGATATAAAGACATGTCATTGTGTATGAATAGTGTAGGTGGTATTATGATGCAGTTATTTAGGGTTAGTGTGATGGCTTATCTTTACAGCTCAGGGTTTGTGAAATCTTATGATTGGGCCAGGCTTCCTGTGAAAACACTTTAGTAAATCATTTCTTGAAAAGTAACTGCTTGTGGAACCCTTGACGGTTATATGAAAATGATTCGATTACTCGGTCACCCCATCATTTTTAATGAAATAATGAAATTTATTCAGCACTTGGGTATTTACATACACTTGTACTTGTCAAGCTCACAATGTATTACATAAACACAGTTTAAAAACAGTAATTAAAGTAACAAAATATTTTAAATTAGTCCGTCCGTGCGGTCTGTTTCGTCACATGTATTTTTAATATTCTTAAATAAATATTAAATAGCAAGTTACTAAGCTAGTATTGTTACATTTAGCAATAGTATATCAAATTAAAGAATTGAAAACAACGAGCAGTTGGCTAGCGCAAAAGGCTCTCAACCAGTAGCTTAATTTAAACGACTAATACCTGAGGGCACACTTATGGGCCACATCTCAGGCGGCCGCTGAAATAAAAATATGGAATTCGAAATGGGGGTCAGATCACTTGCACGGTATTACCGATCACGTGTTAAGGGGGCAACGCGATCCTCGCCGCTGAGGATCCTACCCTAGCTAGCCTGCAGCTTTCTCTAGCTACCTAGGTGGATGACCCGGAGAAGAAAGCCACAAAGAAACTCTGGGCTTGCTTTTTTCGTCTTCTTTTGCTTTTTGTTTTCGATTTATTTTATATCTTTTTTTAACATTGTTTTTTGTTTTTACATTGTGATTGGCTGGTATGTGGGCTAATGCACGCACAGAACCGATGACATCTAGTTAATCAAAATAATTATGAGGTAATAAACAATAACATTCCATTTCGCTCAAGCAATTAAAATAACCTCTTGCAAGATGAACAAACGGTGGGTGCATCCGCGCACATTTACAAAATTAACAAGTCACACGAAGTCGACTAAAGGCGACGACTGTATGAGACAAAAAAAAAAAGAGTGGGGTGGCATGTTCAGGTATTGACCTGAACATAACGTCAGGTTGTTTTTCCTCTTTTTCTTAACTCATCGTCTCTAGTCCATCTTAAGGTTGTCTGGTAGAGTTCGCTGACTGTGATAGACCATGTTCAGATCACTACATGTTTTTATTGTAACTCATGTATATATATGGTTGGATAAAGTGTATTTATTCAATCTTATTTCATTTATACAACCATGATAGCATACAAGAATAGCCCACCTGTCACTAACCCGTTGTGCACCTGTATAGTTAACTGTCATCAAAGTATTTGTGGACGTTAGTGACAGTCGAAGAATGTCTTGTTCTGGCGACTTTACGACGCTCGGGTTTGAAACAACGGGTTAACAGTATAAATCAAATATTTATATGCTGTTAAAACGGCGAAACATAATGAACCTGTTCTATGTTCCCACGAGTTCAGTTTATTGAACTAGTTATATCTAAGTTATTTAACTGTAGCATTCTGCTAGTTGGATAACGTTAGCGGTCCTTTAAGGGCATTGGATAGGTTGAATGTATGCTAAACACATTTTTCATTTTTGTAACACAATTGGCATTATTAATTTATAATGTAAACAACATAGGATTTGTACGACTATTGAAGAGATTCGTTAAAAAAACGAAAGGGTTGTTAGCAAATAGTAGCTTAATTCTTTGATTTAAAAAATTAATCTAAAAACATAAAAATTTGTCAAATTTATTACAGAAATTTGCTATATTTCTATCTATTTTAAACAAATGTTACCGATTTTCTTAGGTGAATCAAAATGTAACTTAACACATTCAATCTATAGAATGCCTACTCGTGTAAGCGGACATCTCTGCTGTGCTCCACATTAAAAGATAATAGTATCGTAATTGTGCTTAATGGTCTACGTATTAGCACTTGCTTGTGTACTCATTGAGTCGGGTTCCTTACCCACGCGTGAAAGAAATATTAAAACTCGCGAAAGCGTAGCGACGCTATTACGGCCTGACGCGCAACATATTTTAATAATGTTAGTTTGTGGAGCTAACCATCTGTATTGAGGAATCACTCAAATGCACACAGAAGTTAGTATGACAATTAAGTCAAAGAAAAACCAAACTGTGTTACAAAAATGTGACGACTACCTATATACTCTCTTTAGTTTAAACAAAAATGTTCACGTTAATTAAAGACGTATAGACATTTGAATTTTATTAATACGAGTAGTTGTGGGTAAAGTGGGGAGTTCCCAGATAATTACCTTATGGTCTCATTAGATTCATAGACTTAGTCACATAGCCAGTTGCACTTAACGGACCGTTAGCGAGTCTACTGTCTACTGTCTTACTTACTAGTCTAGTGGTTAAGCCATGTCCAGAGGCCTTCTGGGTTTAAAATTTCATCCCGAAAGCCTCCTAACATTTCTAGCGCTAAATCAATGGTGTCACTCATTTGGTAAGATTCCATAAAATTTTAAATGTATAGAAAAGAAACGACAGCACTAGACAAATTGTATTGGTAACTCGGAGGATTTCCAGAACATGCAGTTCACGGACATAAAGTAAACCTAGATTCGGAACAACTATACATAAATCGCACAAATTATTGTTCTGTGTTGAGATAAAACCCGAAACACGAAGGTACGGAGGTACTAGCTACCACTTTAACCACAGCGCCACAAGCGGCATAACCAGGCATTTTTAAATCTAGTAGAATTAAAGCCGCACTTGTCTACGCATAGACAAAACTGACTCCACCCCGAACGGCCCAAATGTATATTTTTCTCCCAAATTAATGCAGCAACAGTGCCGCTGCATACATTTTCCTTAGTAGTTGGTAGGAATACAAAAGAATGTATACGCATGTCGCTTCACAAAAAATAAAAAACCTACATTACTTTCAAGACTAGAATGTCGTGATTGCTTTGGTTTGTTTATTTATTTGGTTAAGGGACAGCATTATTAACTAGACTTAAATACTTATATTTACACAAAAGGCCAATAACAGCTATCCTCGGAGGATAAAGAAAGTGCATTATTAAGCTTAACTTAAAATAAGACATGAAATGATTCAGTGAAGTGTTATTATATAAAAAAGATGTAATAAATAGATACATTCGTACTTAATTTAACATACTATACATATATTATTAAGTGAATATACTACATATACATAAATTATACTAAAATAAATAAATAAAGTGAATTAATCAGAACCTAACTAAAAATATATACAACTACAGATGTATATTTCTTTCCTTTCGGGTGGACACAATGGGCACCAAATCTTGGAGCACCAAAGTACGGGGGTTCGCCAAGGAGTTGTCTAGGCGCCTTATCACGACTTTAAATTACCAAAGACTTCGCTATGCAACTAGTGAATCCTGCCAAATTTTTGGGCACGTTGCCTGCGATTTCAATGTAGCCTATTATTTTATATAATTGTTTTTCTAACTTGTATTAAATATTTGTATATATTCATAGTTATTATATTGTAGGATTGTTTTTATAATACGAATAAATTCGTTATTTGAAATATTAAAAAAAACCACGTTTCGAAATATAAGCTTCCTCATTAGTAGGTAGGTACACTTTTATAAATTATTAATAGAATTACAAATGATTGTGCCAAAATTTCTTAGTTTAATACCCTCTATCATGTACGCGACATTCACGTTTATACCTTTTTCTTATATTGCCAAACTAAGAATATCTTCAATAAAATACGAGCTCCATCAATCTTATATTGGATTTCTTACAAAAAATAATTGAATAACGCCGTTGACACTATTAAAAATAAAGAAATGCGAAGGCGCCGAAGACACGTGCGGCACGTGTACATCCATCACATCGATTCTTGGCACAATATGGGTAAACAATATATTGTCAAACCTACCTATACGCCGTTCTGTGTGTTGTATTGATTTTCAGTCAAAATGTCCTCTGCATGTTGACGGAGGACTACACTATCAAATGAATTTAGTATAAACTTTGCACCTCTACTAATTTCAAACTCCAACTCAAGTTAGTTAAAGTGGTGGCTTCGCTTGTGTTTCGGTATTGATTCCTGCATAGGTTACTAATTAACTATGTTACCCATTCATAGTTTTTCTGAGTCCGGGTGTTGTTTTTGTCCGTGAATTGCAAGTTTGTAAAGTCCTCCGCAACAGAGAGATTCATTTCCCAAGAGCGGGTGTTTTCTTGTATAATAAAAATATGCTATAAAATAATTTTCCCAGATTTCAAAATGCAAGTGAAGATGCGTGTTGTAGAATACACAGTTAAAGTTCCATTAGATTCACTATTGTCGCCGGTAGGTGTCACTGTAATATAGGGCTCTAGGTTTTCCACCCAATTTTGATAGAAATATGGAGAGTGTTTAAGGGTGTTCCTGATAAGTAAGATATGGATGTAAGTAAGGATGTGCAATTGTACAATTGGACTTGATAGGAGGCGTTGCGATCAGATTCCAGGTTTTTTACCAGGTTGTTGTAGGTTGGTATAAATAGACCAACGCCTAATGGTTCTATTTTCATGCTGAAGTGTCAGTGAGCAGGGCACATAGCGCGTGAAACCAACGGCAACTTGGGCACAAAGGTTCTCGAGTGGCGCAGCGTGGAGAGGCCCTCTATAGGATGGACCGATGATCTTGTGAGGGTCGCTGGAAGTCGATAGAGGTGCGTAGCGCAAGACTGGCAATTGCGCAGATTTTTGCAGGAGGCCTTTATCCAGCAGTGGACGACTTTCGACTAATATGATATGATAATTTTTATGCCAGCGCATTCTACCAATTGGCTTGGTCCTTCTCTGTTCGGTGTATTTGATTGTGGAATGCGCTGCCAATAATAGTGCACAAAACATGCTTAAATCCCAGCAATGCGTAAAAGACCAATCACAATAAGATTCACAAGGCATAGAAGTAAAAATATTACAATAATATGTATCCTCTTTATTATATTTCCATATATTAATAGTAGGCTCTTGTGCTGAGTACAAATGGGTACTACGAACAAGGGCAGTACACCGACAAATGCAAAGAATCTCTATTCGTATCCATTCCTTGGTTATCTGAAAGAGACCACATGTTAGTGATAGGCCAAACTGTATTTGTTCTATGTGATGTTTATAGTTGGGCTCAATTAAAGGTTTATCTATGAATTCTATTAACTTTTAATACTGGGATTTTTCTGAGATATCTCAGAAAAATCCCAGTATTAAAAGTTAAAATATCAAATTATGTCCCGAATCCAAATGAGGCTATGAAAATTATGGACTTATTTTATCAACCGTTTGCTAAATTTTGGAATGATTATTATGATCTTCCGATATATAAATGATGCTTTTATATAGCTGGGATATTATCGCAGACAGTGCTTCTGTAATCCAGGCTTTAAAGAGCAACAACTTCAACAGCGGTCTCATCATGGAGTGCCACTGTGCACTCGAAAACATAGCATCTGACAACAAAGTTACACTACAGTGGATCCGGGGCCACAGCGGCTCTCTGGGTAATGACACTGCGGACCAGCTGGCAAGAAAGGGCTCAGAAACGAGGATAGTGGGACCAGAACATCTAGTACCCATACCCTTTAACCAACTGAAAACATAACATAAGTGAAAAAACCACGCAGCAACATGAAAAAGAGTGGATGGATCTAGAATCATGCAGACAGACTAAGGAAGTTCTACCATCTCTGAACAAACGCCTATCATGCAGTCTACTACATCTGAACAGAAAAGATTTGCGCATGGTGATAGGCATAATCTCCGGACACTGCACACTAAACAAACACCTCTTCAAGATTGGCGTCACAGACAGCCCCTTGTGCAGAGGATGCATTGAATCTGAAGAAACACCGGCACACGTACTGCTACACTGCAATAGCGTTGCCAGCCAACGGGCAAAGTTCCTAAACGATCCGAAAACACTGCAGGAAGTACTCAAGCCAAGCTTTCGAGGCCTCTTGGACTTCTGGATGGAACTAAAATGCTTTGAGTAGCCAAATAAGTTCACGTACAATGGCCCAATTAGGAGGCTAAGTGCGGAAACCAATCGCCCAACTAACTAACTAACTAACTGGGATATTAATACTCACGTGTATCAAGTTTGACGATTACTTGTAAAAGAGACAATATATTATTTACGTGTGAGTGTGAGGAGAATGTTTTGAAACATCATGCTGCCATTATTTCCTCAAAGTATTTCGAAATAAACTTTATTTCCCTTTATAGAATATTAATTAAAATACTTAAAATTATAAGTATGAGGAGGCTACCTAAACTCATATAAATTTTGTTAAATATTTTAAACAAAGACAAGCAATGAAAGTGTAGTCTTCGATATCTACAATGGAGCCCACAAATAGAAAAACTGTCCGGCAAATTAAGTTCTGCAGCATATGCAGTGAAAACTATTAGACGGCTGACTGATGTTGACACAGCTAGAATGGTTTATTTCAGTTATTTTCATAGTGTAATGTCCTATGGAATTCTTCTCTGGGGTAGCTCTGCTGACATTGACACCATATTTATATTGCAAAAAAGAGCTGTAAGAGCTATCTATAATCTTGGCCCGAGAGTGTCTCTAAGAGAAAAATTCAAAGAGGTCAACATTCTAACTGTACCATCTCAGTATATATATGAAAACTTACTATATGTGCATAAAAATATCGATTCCTTCTGTAAAAGGAGCGATACACATAATGTAAATACTAGATATAAGAATAATCTCATACTGCATACTACCCGTCTCCACAAAATAAGTAACTCTTTTATGGGGCAATGTATAAGATTCTATAACAAACTTCCCAATTATATTAGAGAATTGTCTACGAATAAGTTTAAAGGAATTATTAAAGCCAAATTGTGTAGCAGGGCATATTACAAAATTTCTGATTATTTAAGTGATAAAAGTGCTTGGGATGGAGTTGTTCTGAGTCAACACACATGATTGTAATTAATCTTAAGTATATTTTATTTTAAAAAAGGATTCCTACTGAGTTTTCTGGCAGTGTTTCTCAGTAGCTGCCACGTCATGCACTGCACGGTAGGGTAAAAAAAATATGACGATTCCACATAAATGTAAAATTTTTACGGAATAAACTTACTTTGACTTTGACTTTGACTTTGACTTTATTCTGCGTTCTTTTGAAAATGAAGTAGTCCTAGGCATGCTCTTAATAGTTCTTAATACCACAGCATAACTTTATTCGTCAAAATGCTTCAATCTTCAAATGGAAAAGTGACTCACGTCTTCGCGTATTAATTGTAGAGCCACAGTTGCATACTCTTGAAAACCGACTCTCTCATGATATCAAAAAAATACCCGGAGCCGAAGTTCAAACCCCAAGGGGTGTTCCCTATTTTACAAAGCCTTGAAAATATAACTGTAACCCAGTAAAAAACATATGAAAAAGAAGTTTAGGGAAAGGATTGATTTATTTAATGTGTTAAATCACTCTAAGGCGCGTATTTGAAAATGGAACTCAGCTTGTAGGTACCTATGCTTTAACTTGAGAAACTGATTGGATAAACATCTTCTCAAGTGTAAAGTTAAACACGACTCCTAATTGAGTTTTAACCCATAGTGGCGCTTGACCGCAAACATCGACTCGAGGAATGATTACATCAAAAGCTGGTTCAGCCGACGATTTATTTTTTTATTATTGCACAATAAAATATGCTGAGTCACAAAGGCGTGACCTAAATGAATTTGACCAGCACTTTTATTACACATTATCATCCTGTAAATAAAAGAGCTGGTCAAATTCCCCACCGCGCTAGGTTTTAAACAATATCACCCAGTTGGATTTTACAATCGCCAATCGGGTTACCATTTTGGAACCAATTGATTTAATAAGAGACCCGACGAGATGATCCCCGTTCCTTGCAGGAACAATAACCAGCGATCACAACTTCCTATTATAAACCTGTCTCTTCACTTCACCGGTATCTTAAGTCGTTGACTGTCTAGTTGGTCTAGTTATTTTTGGATTGTTCCGTAAAAAGAAATTTCTCAGTATCAGCCCGAAGTCTGGGAGTTAGCGGTATTACACCCCCGTGCCTCGGAGAGCACGTAAAGCCGTCGGTCTTGTGCCTGACCTCTTTCCGGTCGTGTCGCTAGTCATCCCTTTGGATCATGAGGTAGATGGAATAGAAAGTGCCCCTGTGTTTGCGCACACACCTGTGGACTATAATATGTCCTGTGCAGCCAGTCTCAAAGTCCTCCAATTGTCGCCGCCCTGGCCTAAATTCGGTCGGGAGGACATTAATCCTGAGTCGTAGTCCGTACCCCACAGGGATACTCTTATAGGCATGTCACCTAGATTAGTTAAACTACGCAAATAGAGCCTTTTGAACTTGCCACTTGGCCGGCCTCTTCGTATAATTTATTCGTATATGTATTTCGTATTTTTATTGTTTCAATATACGCTATCAAAATACCAACTAAACTAATTTAATATTATCGCATTTCTTTCTAACATTATACTTATGAAAAGGACAGGATATCTCTAGACGTGTAGTCAATTTAGAGGGGTAATATGTGACTAAACGCCTGGTGTACATAATAAGTACATGTATTTGCATTTTTAATAGTTTGACAGTCCTACGTCTACCCTGTTCTTTCCAATTATGTATTTAATTTATGACACTACACCCTGACGTGACTGACTGCTAAGACTGAGGTCGTGGGTTCGATCTCTGCCCAGGACGAATCTTAGTGTTACGAGCACGATTATTTTTTGTGGCTGGGTGTGATTTATTTATAACATGTTGCTAGGTTGCCATAGCATAGGTTCTGCCTACTTTGGGATTACATGGCAGTGTGTTAGTTGTCCCTAGATATTTATTATTTAGAAGACTACTACTAGTTTAAATTATACGATTTCCTTGCATGTATTACTTATACTACTCTTAGTATAATACATACAAGGAAATTGTATAATCAAAACAATAGTAGTCTTCTGTTAACCGTATAGGTATGTTTTTCCTGAACATTAATATCAGACAGATATTATATGTATACAATAAAATAGTCACTCATTGAATGATACAATATTTTCAGACCTGTTTGTATATCAAGTTCACATTATCAAGGGCGGAATCTCGTTTATAAAAGCGAGTTACGGCCGAGGAACTGTTATCTTACCTTATGGCATATTTGCATTAAAAATAAGAGTTCGTTTAAATCTTTTATTGGTGAACATGCATTTTACATCTATCATCATCATCATCATATCAGCCGAAAGACGTCCACTGCTGGTCAAAGGCCTCCCCCAAAGATCTCCACAATTGCCGGTCTTGCGCTATTCGCATCCAGCTGTTTCCAGCGACCCGCACAAGATCATCGCATCGCATATTATTATTCCGCATTTTACATCTATATCTATATATAATTATGTATATTTTAAACACATCCTAAAAATATCTAGGACGACTTTTTAGGACGCGTTTTGTTCACTATTTAGTGTCTATAAAACATGCAAGGCAAAATTGTTCAGCGGAAATCAAAAAATGAAATCTCAATCCGACTTTTTTACGCCATTTAAATTATTTGGGTCCTCTTGGAGGTTGCGTGGTATATGACCTCCTACGCAAATTCAAGGTCGTGATCAAAGATTTTTGGATTTACATTTAGTTGATTAGTAAATTAAAATATCTTATGTTTTTTGTGAAATATTAAAATAATTTCATTGTTTTCATCAATAAGTTAAATCTTTTTATTTATTTAATTAAGGTTTACCAAGATAAGAATTTACAGGTCTTAAATCTAACTGCACAACGAATTATAGGCAAACACTACACGCAAAGTGTTTTTAGTATCATCAACTGTGTAATTTTAAAATTCGTAATTGGTACTCTCTTTAATTCTAAATAATATAGTACCTATGAGTTTGTAAACACGAAACGTAAGCCTCGTTTAGTTTTTACAAACTTATTTATGCTTATTATTTACCCACGACCTCAAAGCAAATGAAATGAATAATGAAGCTAAATTTTATACTACCATATTGGTAGTCAAGCATACAACCCACCTGATGGTATACATTTATCGTAGGTACAGAGGACAGTACATCCAGCTACACTAAAGTGTCAAATTTCTTTTATAGATTTTCAACTTTATCCCATAAGCATAAGATTCACTTTCAATTGGGGAATTTTGACAGATTTGGGTAGCTGGATGTTCTGGCGTCTGTACTTGCGAGATACATAGCAGCAGTCACACGTTACCTAAGCTACTCGACTCCCCGATGTACACTCAGAGCGACTACATTAACATAATGGTGTTTCCTGTAAAATGGAAGTACTTGTCCAGACAAGCTGCTCACAGATATAGAAAGATATTCTCACTTAAATATTGCAATTTTTTTTTTTTTTTTTTTTCGCTTTACGGCTCTGGCTTCTCTGGCCTTATGAGCCTTCAGTAAATATAATTTTATATCATTTATTTCCGTCATTGTCAAGTAAAGTCCGTCACAGTCAAGTCATACATAGTCCTTGTCCAACCCCAGTAAAGCTGTGGAGACTTTACTAGAGGCTTTTATGGAGTTTTGGTTACAACACGGAAAATCACAATTCACGGCAATATCGCACTTTCCTCCACTTGTGTACGTTGTCGAAGATGTTATGTCTAAAAATCCACCATATTTACACATAAAAACTCCTATTTACACCAGTTTTTGAAAATAAAACATAGCCTCGATGCGTCTTTTTCCGCGTTAGCGCCAAAACTCCTTAAATGTTGCTTCTGTTTAGAGGTAGCCAGGTGCACGCGTAGGATTACCAGACTAACGGTTAATTGGTAAGTTGCGGCATGTGAATTAAATGCATTCAAAGAGCTTTATTTCTTTGGACGCTTTGAATTCAAGTGATGTAAGCCTTTGCCTTTGAGTGACGGAGGATCTACTGAAGGTCACTGGAAGCCGCCGGATACAGGTGACACACGACCGGTAATTGTGGGGTTTTTGGGGGAAGTCTTTGTCCAACGGATATGATGTGAATTTATTCACTAAATTCAAAAGATAAATTACAATAAAGAATAATAATATAATATCTGGGGACAATGTCACACAGATCATCCTAGCCCCAAACTAAGCAAAGCTTGTATTATGGGTACCAGGCGACAATATACATACTTATATAGATAGATAAATACTTATATACATAGAAAACATCCATGACTCAGAAACAAATATTCGTGCTCATCACACAAATATTTGCACTTACCGGGATTCGAACCCAGGACCACCAGATTCGCAGGCACGCAGCACTACCAACTAGGCTACGGTGACCGTCAATTGTATTTACAGATAATATATATTTTTTTTGCGTGGTTGGCAAATGCTTGCTTTAAACCCCGGAGGTCGTGAGTTCGATTCCCACTCAAGACAGATATTTGTGTACATGAACATGTCTGTTTATCCTATAGAATCTGGGTGTAATCACGCTAATTTTATAAAGGCGAAAGTTTGTGAGTGTGTACGTTTGTTACTTCTTCACGTCTAAACGGCTGGAGAGATTTTACTAAAATTTGTTATGGAGTTAGCTGACACCCTGGATTAACGCATAGTGTATAATTTATAAAATTTAACGCGGGTAAAACCGCGGGGCGCAGCTAGTTATCTTTATAAGTATGTATTTACAAAAGAAAAGTAGTATATGTATTGTAGCAGTTATCTGGTTTCCATAGTTTCCATAGTAGCTCTGCTTAGTTTGGGATCAGATGGCCGTGTGTAAATATCGTTCTAGGATATTATTATTATATTATTATAAATATAATAAATAAGGGTTGAATTTTAATACAGCATCGAGTAAATTTTACTCGGTTTTTGAACATATTTTGTAGATGTTTGCACTTAACTTTGATCCGTAGTTGTTAAGAAATACGGGTAATATTGCGTGCAACTATAAAATTAGCCTCAATATAAACAGTTCAATTGAAATATTGATTTACAAGCGTAGATAGTAGATAAACGTAAACGATCAATATTTTATTACGACTCTACATTATTACATTAAAATGATTTATAATCTATCACGTATCGACGTACTTGACGTCGATACGTGATAGATGTGTATACATTTAGACTACTAAAACGCCTTTACTTTCTACGTATTAACGATGTTGTCAAGATTAAAGTGTTTCCACTGACGCGACGTGCATATCGACTATATGTGGTCTAACACGATTGAATTCAGAAGTGACTTGTGTTTAAATAGTCTATTTTATACAATTACGCAAGTCACTTCTGAATAAATCGGCCTCAAATATTTTAGGGATACCGCTCAGCTACTATATATAAATAGTTGTGTCGAGATCCACGTTTGATCATCATCATAATCATCTTATTACCCAAAAGATTTCCACGGTTGGACACAGGCCTCCCTCAAGGATCTCCACAATTGCCGGTATTGCGCTATCGTCGATTTTCAGTGACCCTACAAGATGATGCATTAGTGATACATTATTTATTTTTATTTACCATATTTATATTTAAAAAATACCGTGTAGAATATCAATTTTAACTTGGCATTGGCAAAATTGATTTTATGGACCGATGATCTTGGACGGGTTGCTGGAAATCGCTGGATGCGGATAGCGCAAGACCGGCAATTGTGGAGATCTTTGGGGGAGGCCTATGTCCAGAAGTTGACGTCTTTCGGCTGTTACGATGATTGGCAAAATCGTTGAATGAGAATAAATTAATTAGAATAAGAATAAATATCTTTTTGGAGAATATAAATAACAACACATTTAACTAAATAAATTAATATTAAAGATATAAGTACATTACATTTTTTACCGACTACTAAAAATACCTAGTATTGTTATTTTAATTTATTTATTTTTGTTCCACGAACTTTCGAATGTCAAGTTTAAATTTATATTCTGAACTGTATTTCTATTATATTTGTCTGTATATACAACATCACAATATTAATATTTTGATAAAACTTATGTTTAATCGATAGGGAAGATTTTTGGAATGGTTCCATTTTAATTTTGTTCTAATCGCTTGGCAAAGAGATAAATTGGATATTTTAATGTTATTTATATAACCTATTTTTAATTTAACAACAAATTAAGTTTATTTTTGATAATACATACCATATAGGTGTACAAGTGGAAGGATAAAATTTAGAGAATTATTAAAATATATAATTGAGTAGTGAGATACTGAAGGAATCAATCAATCAAATTATTTATTTGCCAGAATATGGTACAAAAGATTTTACATTATAAGATTCCGCATAATATTCTGCCACTTATGGCGTGCAAATAGATTATTCTCAATTAACTCATGCAACTGGGTAACTTTTAGGTTCATGAACAAAACGCACTTGAGGACTCAACCCTCAAATCATATGAGTTTTGTAAATTTTTATAGGTTTTGACTAAACTAAGGAAACAAAGCTTATAAATATTTTCAAACAAGAATTTTCTAATAGAACATTTGAGAAACCAAATCCAAAACACACATAACTTAATTATTAATCAATTAGTATCGTGTGTGTTATTATTCATATTCTGTTCTTTTTCATTATTCATTTTGTTTTTGTACTTTATTATGTTTGTATTTTCTGTCTATGGGTCGCAATTAGTTACCCGAAATAAACATATTTTATTTTATTATTTATTAAGTAAGCAGATACTATATTAAATAAATAAGTGAAGTTTTTGCGATAAAATGGAATATTAATAATAAACGTACATATATTTATGGCTACTTAAAAATAATATCATGCTCCGCTTAATTGATTGCATCAAATACTAAGTAGTAAAACATGCGTGCACGACTCTATAAGCTACGAGTATATAATGATACGACAATCCGACCTTCAAATTGTCAACTCAAAACAGCCGGCAAACATTCCTGCATTTCTATCAGTGAATGAAACCTCTCACCGTGTTCTGCTTCATTAAGTAGGTACCCTATCAAGGTAATACACGAACCGAAATCAAAAACAACAACAAAGCGAGTTATGAGTGTCATGACATCGATGTGGAGTAATAGAACAGGCGAAATAACTGAGAAATGTCAAAGCCTGCCGACCTCGCTCCCCTCTCAGTGTCCGAGCAACGGTACTCGCGTCTCGGCAGTCGGCGCCAGAACCACGCTCGGAGGTCTGTGCCCTCCTCCCCGGCACAGCCTGCACGCGTCATTGCGCCCGCGCCGAGCAGCGCTCAACTCTACTTTTATTCGATACGAGTGAATCTTCGAATACGACGGTTGTATAAATTGTGAGGAATTCGTTTGCGAACTCCCTAATCCTTGTAATAAGCCAGGCGCAGCGGCTCAAGTTTGCATCGAAAACTTTTAATGTGACACATTACGGTAAGCGACGACGCGTGAGAAAACTTTTATCAATACAACATTTACAAGCTCTCAACTCTTCGCTAAGTTCAATGTGATTTGTGAAATGTTGCGAATTATGGAGATTCCATGTTTTTATATGTGGTGATTTTGACGTGTTTGAAGTGTTTGTGAGTTATTGGAGGAAGAACTTTTCGATCTTGGCGTGGGTGACTGATAATCACGTACAAGGTGAGTTTGAATTGATTTTCACGTTATTTATTATCTATCTACTCAATAATTAAACGATAAAGACTTACTACTGATTGAGCCACATTATTTAAGTTAAATATATACCGGACAAAGTATGTGTGTTTAAATTTTTTATATGCCTTTATACAACTACAATTTGCCTAACAAAACTTCCATAACAGATATGATTAGTAACTTAATACATCTTCTTCTTAAAATTGACATCCTAGTAGTAGGAAATTATATATGCCTTTAGATTATTATAGCTGTGCCTCGCGTTTATACCCGTATTAAACTTTATAAATTATAGCCTATGTGTTATTCGGATGTATAAGCTATATTACTACAAAGTTTCATTAAAATCATCCATACATACATACTCACAAATTTTCGCATTTATGAGTAGACCTAATTCTTAGCATTCCATGGACTTAACGTGCGGAAACCGGGTCCATCGCGTGGTAGAGGAGGGAACACTCAACAGAATCTGAGACTGGCGACTCAGACGTAGGTTTAACTATGGCGGATTTATATATATAAAACTTATTATATTTCTGAATTATATACAAAAAAAAAATTACGCTGGATATCGATGCGCATGGGTAGCTGCAAAAATGTATAGATGTGGGCATCAAAGTCGTTTGCTTACGGTTGCGTCTAATGTAAATAGTTATAAGTTTTTTGGAGGAAAAGAAGAAAATCTTAAGCACACAGCATCTTCATCTAACGATGTCAGACGCCGCCGGAAGACTTGAATAAATGAATATATTTCCCTGATAAGAATAGGGGAAAATGTGTAACATTTATAAGAACCCTCAACGTCTTATAAATCTTATATTAGGTATATAATGCGGCAATTGTGTCCTTATCACGTAAAATTCGGTTAGGTTGCAGATTATATTAGGCATCTGATTACCTGTTCTCGTGATAACTGCGAAACAAATCTTTGTTTTAGGAATAATAACCATGATATCCTGGACACAGACGCTTAATCGAAGGTTTTACGTTGTACGGATATAATGATTGTCTATTGTTCTTTATATATATTATAGCTGGTACTACTTCCGCGACTACATCTGCGTGCGTCTTAGCTCCTTCCTTCAAACTTGTAAATCTCTATGAAAACTTCCAGTATCTATTGAAAGCTACTATATGGGATTTAAAAGATTAAGAGCAATCCAGTTTATTTGTATCAAGAAGCTTAAATAATTCTTAGTTAGAAATTGACAAATTTTATATAGATACTCTCATCCCCTATTTAACAGTTATGGATTCCAGAAGCGGAACAAGAATCGACGGATAGTTTATACAAATTAATTTCAACCCCTAGTTAACTGATTTCCATACAAACGTTTCCAACCTCTATTTCACACTTTTCCGGGTGGATTTTACAAAAAATCCTTCCTTAGTGGATTAAATTAAATTATGTTATAAAACTTTGGGGATCTTTGGGGGAGGCCTTTGTCCAGCAGGAGACGTCTTTCGGCTGATATGATGATGCTGATGTTATAAATTATTGTATGGTACTATAAAAGCTATAGTAATTAAGTTAAAGAATTTTACAATTTTAATAGACTGTCTACGTTATCACATTAGTTTATAAATCTGTAATGATAATTTTAAAGATGAAATAAATAAAAATAAATAAATTGGATCAAAATATCAGATTTGTAACCTGTTCATGTTGTGCTTTGATAAATCAGCCAGTCAGTATAAATGGTCTCGTAGAGACATTACGGCCATACCGGTCAGTCTCAATGGAGATTAGACAGTTGCACCTGTCATATTATAGTGCACAAATGTCTACGCAAACACAGATGGATTTCATATTTCCCTACTCTGATGATCCGATGGGTCGGTTAGCCGACACGGTCCGAATGAGGTCAGCATCGACAGCTTTAGTATTCCAAGAGAAGGCACGGAAGGGCCAACTTTCAGACTCCGGGGTGATACTGAGATAGTTTTTATTAACACAAAAATCAAAGTATCCCGACCCCTTCGATCGGTAGGGTAAAACAAACTGACGATTCGACACTTAATATTTTACGTAATAAATGGATTTTCAATTTTTTTGAATCCAGGACTTCATTATCGACAGGTCGACATATTACTGCTATATATAGGTATATAGAAAATAAGTACTCCGTTACTCATAAATATACAGATCCGTTTAGAGGTTGCGTTGACCTTGATGCGGTCGCGGTTTTTATGCATTACGCGGCGTTCATGCACCGAAAGGTGAGCATATCAGAAGCTTGCTTATATTTAATTAAATAAATTAGGCGTTACTTTGGATATCCGCAAAGTAACGCCTAATTTATTTACTTAAATATAAGCAAGCTTCTGATATGCTCTCCTAAAACATAACAGTAAAAATACAAAATTAAAGTGTAGTGTAAATTTAGTTTAATCTAGCCGGGATGCGAAATGCACCGCCCTCCAACCCGAAAAAATATCCACATGTAAGAAGGACAATATAAACAAGCTATATGAAGTAAATATGGGTAGCTGCAAGTAAATACGTAGACCATAGTAGGGTCAATAACAATTTAGGCAATATAATAATAATAATAATGTTTTATTTTCTCACCACAATATTACAGAATACATGGTATAAGGTGTATTAGTTATAGGTAACAATTATAATATTGTGGGAGACTGGTGCCTAAACTAGGCTCAAGGCCTGTATTTCAGTACACCAGGTCTCCACGCTTAATGAAGAGATACATTCTTAGGAATGATAGTACAGGAATATGTACATAGTTTGGTTTATAAGAGAATAATTAAGTTAACAAAGTAAAGAGTAAAAAAGAATACAGAAACAAACATTTATAGTAAAATTAGTAGTTACGTTAGTTTGTATGTTTGTGCGTGTGTGTGTGTGTGTGTGTGTGTGTGTGTGTGTGTGTGTGTGTGTATTTGTGTAAGAATTCATATATCAATAGGTAGCTAGTAATCTATTATTTACGATTTGACGACCCGGTTGGCATTGTTGGTAGATACTTGCCTTTCAGCAGGTCGGGGATTCGATTCTGTCTGTGAGTCTGGGTGTAATTATCTATATAAGTATTTATTTACAAAAGAAAAGTTGTGCATGTAATATATCAGTTATCTGTATAGTACAGGCTCTGCTTAGTTTGGGAGCAGATCTCCGTTGAGATGAGAGAGAGACCTATGATTAACCTGCGACTGTTCGCATAATTTACATGGGCATTAAGGACGCAGGCGGAAGCTAGTGCTATATATTCTTCGTATGTTTTTGTAAGGCATTTAAGGCCCCGTATTTCTACACGTATTATAAAGTTCAAATAAACAGGAAATGAATCTTTGTATCTAACAGTGCTGTTATGAAACTAGGTACACCATTTACCGCTTGCAACAGTGGTGCAATTTGTAAATCTACTCGACCGCAAAGCACAAGAACGAATCATGGAACTATGTTAGGTTCCCAATAGATACCGTTATTAGGGTAAGAACCTTTTGATCCACGCTCCCACCCGCGACTTCACTCAGTTGAATTACTTCTAAAAGTTATTTTCTAGCGAAAAATAACGTTTGCGCGGCAGTATAATTTACGCGGGGGAATCTGCGGATAGCAGCTAGTATGTTATATTACTCCTTATATAAAATACCATTAAAATATGTTTGGTTATTATTTATAAGTATTGTAGAGGTATATATTTTTGTATGATTGTAATAAGTTGTTAATTCGCCATTATAAACAGACACTTCGATTATATTTATTTGTATGGATCTAGAAATTGATTAAAATGTGGGAGTTTTTGTTAAAAATATATACACAGACATCCAATGCTCTTATTAACATATGCATAAGACTATAATATAATAAATATCTTGGGACGACTGTTACCAAAGTAGGAAGATCCTGATTGCTAAACTCTGGCTTATCAGGATCTTCCTACTTTGGTCGTAGGTTCTGCCTAGGACCCACAAGCTCGGGCTTAGGAATCAGGGTTACTAACTACTACATGCTCATAGCATACTCTCACGGGTCCGTAAGTGATCGGCGAAGTTAAGCAACTTGGCTCACGGTCAATACATAGATGAGTAACCACCAAAGTGGTTTGATTTCTTTGCGTCTCCGTGCTTCGAAGGGAACTTTGACGATCACCGTAGCCTAGTTGGTAGTGCTCCTGCCTACAAAGCTGGTGGATGTGAGGTGGCTGATGAGCACGAATATTTGTTTCTGACTCATGGATGTTTTCTATGTATTTAAGTATTTATCTATCTATATAAGTATGTATATCGTCGCCTGGTACCCATAGTACAAGCTTTGCTTAGTTTGGGGCTAGGATGATCTGTGTGACATTGTCCCAACATATTATTATATTACTTTAAGCTGTCGGTCCCGGTTGTAGCCAACAGTAAGAGGCCTACTGGGCGGCTTGAACTACTCGGACACTAGGATTACCACTACTCATACGATAGGTACCACTAGAGCAACAAATCAGTTAAATGACTGTGAATATGAATGAATGAAAATCCCACAAAATATATCCCCTCACCAAAGCGAGTAAAGGATTTATCCCAGTACCTAAATTACTTGTATGTCACAAGCTTTTATACCTCTACGTTTGCAGTTTGTTTCTCACTAGAACATTGCTTATCTTAATCCGTACCTCTAGCTGACCTCTTCCTTTGAGGGTTTCCGGTTGAGTTTAGTTTAACATAATTAATTTCGTCGTTAACTTAGGGTAAAAGAAAATATATAATGGCTCGGGTATTATCAGCCTACGCAAGGGGTAAATAGAGCTCTTAAATGCCAAGTTAGGGAAAAGGGCTACTTTTGTTGTAAAAGTAGGGAACCTTCCATGTTACAAATAAGGTCCATTTTTCAATAAAAGTATTGTATTGATCTGACGTTGATTGTATTACTAGCAAAGTTAATACAATATGGCTAACACTAATAACTACGCTTTAATAATAGGCCAACAACAACAAAAGAACTTTTAACTTCATACAATAATTTAATAAAAAAATCACCGGATGTTAATCGTCTGGAATATTCCTTTTATCAGAGAGATCATTGCGAAGTAACTTGCGACCCGTATTGGCCGCTAGCCGCCGCGACCACTGGGGTTCGAGAAATGTAGGGTCTTGCGTCAGTGTGGGCGCACTTGCCACCGCGGGTCAGATAAACCATCACAGCTATTTCCTCGACGTCCATTACGAAGCACTCTGTACTCAGAACTGACAAGTTTGGCCGCAGTTCTAGCTGCATACTTGATCGCGACACTTGTGACCTGGCTGCCAGTGCACGCCTATCCTAAGGAGTAACCCTATGTCAATATGCGCCAAAAGTACAGACGCCAGCAGATCAAGCTTCCCCAATCTGTCAAATTTCCTCAATTGAAAGGGAACCATATGCTTTTGTTATGAAGTTGAAAATCTATAATAAAAAATTGACAGATTGGGATAGCTGGATGTGCTGGCGTCTGTAAATTTGCTCATTTTTTATATAAAAATATAACACGCAGATAAAAATAACAGTTGTAACGCGTCCGCTTAAACCTAACTGTAAGTTACTGTTATTCTCAATTTTGGGACACTATTAAAACAGGTGGAACTTGTTATTTGGAATACCTATCAAATTATCTTTATTAGATCTTATCTGCTAATTCCTGAGTATTTTTATTACTTGTGGAAACAGTTACGTTATTTATAACACTGTTATATAGCAGATCCTATAATAATCGTGAATAAATTAACTGTTATAAAATAATTTATGTAAATGTTGTTATTTTGTAAGTTTTATTATGCGATTCAAGGTAATCAGACGGTTGGCTGCGAATTTTAAGTAAGCCTGACAAGTTTATGGATATCGGCAATGAACTTTGGTGGCAAGTTTACGTATTAAGGCGTAACATTAATTAATTCGTGGCTTACTAGGAGACTAAATAGTTTTAGTTATACGCGTTATTAATATATAATTTACCAATGTTCAGTGAGAATTGTTATTTAGTTTTATATTTTGTGATACACGTGAGTAATGAGTATGTGTCCGTAATGAACAATAAAATATATTATAAGTAATAATATAGTTCAATCAAAAGCTCGTGTGGTGCAAGTTTAGTAGTGATTATGAATTGTGTGATTATATTCTACTGTCCGACTATAGTGCGACAAGGATCTTTATGAACGTGGCTGAAAGTGGAACTAACGCCGCCATCTTGTAAAGTGTCGCACCCGTGTATTAATTTTTCGTTTTATTTTTACATTAATGTAGGAGTAAGTCATGCGAATTTTGAAATAAATTTATTTATACAGATAATAATGACTATTTTCTTTGTTTGTGCTATCAAATTATTTATTACAATAAATTGATTATATATGGGGTACTCAATAAATTTCTGGAGTTAGATATTCCTGGGACATTATTTACACACGGCCATCTGATTCCAAAGTCTGAAAGCTTGTACAGACGCCATCACATCCATATACCCCAATGTGTCAAATTTATTTCAATTGGGGAAATTTTGGGGATTGTGGTAACTTGATGTGCTGGCGTCTGTACTATGGAAATCAGATAGCTGATATACTACATATACTAATTTTGCAAATACATACGTATAAAGATAAACACCCAGACACAGGACAATCGGACATGTTCCTGCACACAAATATCTGTCCTGGGTGGGAATAAAATAAAACCAACTACGCCAACTGGCCCGTCAAATGTATACAATTGATACAAAATACAATGGATACAGTTTAAATTTTCCGATAATATTAGGGAGATTTTGCCTTGCCGTCATAGTGTCGCCCTCCCACAAATGTCAGTCATGTTCATAAAGATCCTTGACACTTGACAGATTGAAGTATAGACGATATTTGACAGACTATGACCCCAGTTTAGCAGATCCAAAGAAAGCATGTGCTTATGAAGTTAATATTCACGCACTGCCATCTGATCCCAAACTGAGCAGAGCTTGTACTATGGAAACCAAATAAGATAAGTATGTACTACTTTTCATTGGAAATATATAATTATATAGATAATTAATCCCAAACTCAGGACAAACAGACATGTCCATGTACTTAACAACCTTCGGAGGTTGTATGAGGCTTCAAACGATGACGTTACAGTTGCCGATTTGGGAAGGAAAATATAAAACTTACCATCGTCACGACAAAAAGAAGAATAACGTTGGTGAATTCTTTGACCTCGACAGCGTATTGTTACAGATTAGTCAGTCAATTTGTTTTATTCTATATTCAAAATTTTGCATGTAATTCCATTTCATACCTGACATTGGCAAAAATAAATGTCGATAACTTAAAAATATGGCGGTCATCGTATCGGCGACTGTACCAAGTGTCCAGGAGATAAAGGAGGGCAAATAGCATGCTTCAATGTAATAATAAAGTTCTGTATATTGGTTGGTATATAGGCGTAGGCAACATAAATATATATGTTTATGTACCAACCTATCACTGCTTCCTCATTCTGTAAGATGTAGGCAGTAAGGATGAGTTTCATATCACAACATACGTGGTTTCAACTGTATGAAGTGTCAGTGATTCGTGTCTAGATATAGCTATGGAGTCTAGAGATTAAGGAGAGAAAACTGCATGTTTTATAATTACCTATATTATTCTATATAATGGCGTTGCACCTTGAACCAACCAGTCAGTAACTGATTCCTTATTCAGAAAGATGTAGGCAGTGAGGCCAGTTTTCATAAAACAACTTATGTAGCGTCAACTGTACCAAGTACCTATACATGAATCATTTATGGATTTAGCTTCTGAATCTAACTATGAAGGAGGGCATACTGCATGATTCAAAATGACAATGAGGCGTTCATAGCCAGATGCACTCACCGATCCGTAAGTGATTGGCAAGGTTAAGTAACTAGGCTCGGTCAGTCCATAGATGGGTGACCGCCAAAGTGGCTTAATTTATGAGCGTCTCCGTGCTTCGGAGGCCACGTTAAGCTCTCGGTCCCGGTTGTAGCTATTAGGCAACAGTCGTTAAGCAAATGTCAGAAGCGTAATGGGCGGCTTGAACAGTTCAGACACTAGGTAACCACTTCCCATCCGATAATTAAGTTAAATGATCTATTAAATTCTGTTCACTGGCCTTGAACCGATCAGTCGGTAACTGTTTCCTTATTACGCTAGATGCAGTAAGGCCACTTTTCATAGCCGGAGGTCGTGGGTTTGATTCCCACCCAGGACTGATATTTGTGTGCATGAACATGTCTGTTTGTATAATGAAAGATAGTAACGGGTGACTCAGGTAATAAATTTTATGTTGGATTCAGCCAACCGTAGTACAATAATAATATGTCTGTTTGTCCTGAGTCTGGGCGTAATTATCTATATAAGTATGTATTTACAAAAGTAGTATCTGCAGTTTATCAGTTATCTGGTTTCCATAGTACAAGCTCTGCTTAGTTTGGGATCAGATGGACGTGTGTAAGTAATGTCTCAGGATATTATTACATTATTATTTACAAAATTAGCAGCTGAGTCTAAATATTAAAGAAGGCAAGTTTTATAATAATCTACTAAATTTTATGTCTGATTGCGCCTACGAATCAGCAACTTGGTAACTGAAGGAAACAGTTACCAATTTGCTGGTTCGTAGTTATATTATTTGGTACAAGCAAAGTCACCTGACACATGCCACCTGTCCAACTGCTTTGTTGTAAGTTACGAACCTGCTTTCATCTTCGAACAAGTCAACATTTTCCAATGTTATTCTAGTGGCACAATGGATGGGAATCGAAGTTGCCTACTACCGTTTGATAGTCATTCTGACGCCCACCGCCCGACCATTGTTGTTTTAAGAATAGACATTTGTATGCAAATAATTTAGACTATAGTTTTATGTACGTATCTGACATATCTGAGAAACATTACTATAGAGGACTATTTATCTATATCTATACATATAATAAAATCGTAGGAAAGTCAAAACTGTACATTGAATATTATTTTTAGAGTATACTTGTGGCGTGATCTATAATCGATATCGCAGCCAAAAATATAGTTTTTCGAATTTTTGTCTGTTTATCTGTTTGTCTGTATGTATGTCCGGGGTAAACTCAAAAAGTACAGCATGGATTTATTTAAAATTTTGCAAGAATATTACTAAGAGGTCGGGTCAACATATAGGCTATTATGACTGGGAGGAGCTGTGATAATATTAAAAGTTTAACGCGGGTAAAACCGCGGGGCACAGCTATATGTAACTAAAAAAAATGAAATGTTTATTATGTAAGCAATATGTAGCAAGGTAGCAAGGTTTTGACAGTTACAGATCAGCTTGAATCTAGCTACCTTATAAAGTAGGTATTCTTCTAAGAAGTATCTATAATGAGCGCCCACATATCCATACACATTTCGCTCTATGTTATATAACGTAGATATTGTGGATAGCACAAGCTCCATTTCACCAAGTCTGCTGTACCTTATGAAGTAATACAGTAGTTAGCGGGTGGCCCAAAAAAAAAATCGTCATATAGATCTCGGTCACGTATTAGGGATAGCATATACTCTAATCTAGCAGATGCACCTAATTAAGTAATCTGGTAAGAAGCGGGTGGACCTAACTGTCTATATTAAACAAAATCATATTTTCATACTGATCTTGGTCTATGTTAGGTACATATCCTGATATTACGGATAGCACAAGCTCTACTCTAGCTAGCCTGATGTACCATACTGAGTACTCTAGGAAGGAGCGGGTGGATCTAAGTATCTTTAATGAGTACAACACTTTATCTATAATGAGCAACAGCTTTTAACATACAGTGAAATCAAAGAGATACATAATCCAGATATTACGGATAGCCCAAACTCTACTGTAGCTAGTCTGGTGTACCATACTGAGTACTCTAGGAAGGAGCGGGTGGATCTAAGTATCTATAATGAGTGACAACGTTATATATATAAAGAGCGATATCTTTTAACATCGAGTGAAATCGAAGAGATACATAACCCAGATATTACGGATAGCCCAAACTCTACTCTAGCTAGCCTGGTGTACCATACTGAGTACTCTAGGAAGGAGCAGGTGGATCTTAGTATCTTTAATTAGTACAACACTATATCTATAATGAGCAACAGCTTTTAACATACAGTGAAATCGAAGAGATACATAACCCAGATATTACGGATAGCCCAAACTCTACTCTAGCTAGTCTGGTGTACCGTACTGAGTACTCTAGGAAGGAGCGGGTGCATCTAAGTATCTATAATGAGTGACAACGTTATATATAAAGAGCGATATCTTTTAACATCGAGTGAAATCGAAGACATACATAATCCAGATATTAAGGATAGCACGAGCTCTACTCTAGCTAGTCTGATGTACCATACTGAGTACTCTAGGAAGGAGCGGGTGGATCTATAATGAGTGATAGCGTTATATATATTATGAACAATAGCTTTTAACTTACAGTGAGATCAAAGAAATACATACTTAATCCAGATATTACAATTACCATTTACCCGTTCACAATTACCACCCCTTAGTACTTAACTCGCTTCTAACTGTAGTACTATTTCAGGTACAGAGCGTATATATTACTTTAGTAAGAAGTGGGTTAAGCTTTAAGTAAGAATCGTGGGTGTATATTATTATATGAGCTTCATTTCGACTGCACGTGTGGCGCAACGGGTATGACAGTAGTTTCGCCACTTTGTGTTCGATTCCCGCCCAGGACAGCTGTTTGTGTGACTCATAGATAGTTGTTCTGAGTCTGGATGTAATTTGTGTCCGTAAATTATATGTTTGTAAAGTACCCCGCGACATTGGGATTACTTTATCTAATGCGGGCGTTATCTAAAAATAATAAATATTAGGTCTTTACCTATGAAATTGCCGTTCTGCAGTACTGGCCATTTCAAATCAAAATAATTTTTGTTTGGCTAAGAATTCTAATTTCAAATTAATTTTATTTTAAAAACATGGATTCTTTTTTCCAAAAGTAGTCATTTCTTTATTGATTAGTGTTACATTTTCATCGCATTTCAATCTTTTTCGTCATCATGGATACGTTAAAAATTCGAGTAATTATGGAATATGAGTACCGTCGTGGCAGCAACGCGGCACAAGCGGCACGCAACATCAACGACGTTTACGGAGCTAACACTACAAACCAACGCACCACCTGTTATTGGTTTGCTCGCTTCCGTTCTGGAAATTTCGACCTGAAAAATGAACCTCGCGGTCGTCCGAAGACTTTGGTCGACAATGACGAATTAAAGGCGGTTGTGGAAGCTGATGATACACAATCTACGGCTGAATTAGCAGCAGCTTTCGACGTTAGCGTCAAAACAATATTGGTCCATTTGCGTCAAATTGGCAAGGTAAAAAAGCTTGACAAATGGGTGCCCCACGAACTCAATGATCGCCAGCGCGAAGTACGCGTCGAGACGTGCCTTGCACTGCTCAACAGACACACAAATGAAGGAATTTTGAACCGCATTGTTACCTGCGATGAAAAATGGATTCTGTTTGATAACCGCAAGCGCTCAGCAAGTTGGTTGGATCCTGGTTCAGCACCTAAACAATGCCCTAAACGAAAACTTACCCCTAGAAAAGTGATGGTCACTGTTTGGTGGTCTAGCGCCGGTGTGATTCATCACAGCTTCTTACCAAACGGGGTGAGCATTACTGCAGATGTGTACTGTGAAGAACTGAGCACAATGATGGAGAAGCTGGCGCATCTCCAACCAGCATTGGTCAATCGCTCGTCTCCGCTGCTCCTGCACGACAACGCGCGACCTCATACTGCACAGCAGACGGTCTCCAAGTTGCAAGAACTGGGGTTGGAAGCTCTCCGTCATCCGCCCTACTCACCAGACCTTGCGCCTACAGACTACTACTTTTTCCAGAATTTGGATAACTTCTTGGCGGGAAAAAAATTCAATACCCGAGAGGCAGTACAAAATGCCTTTGAAGAATTTGTTGCCTCCCGTCCAGCTGATTTCTTTAAGAAGGGCATCAATAAACTGCCACTGCGATGGCAAAGATGCATTGATTGCATGGGTGATTACTTCGATTAATACAAATAAAAAAATTCATGAAAAAAATTCGTTTAAATTTTTTCATACAAAACGGCAATTTCATAGGTAAAGACCTATTATAAATCACGTCCTTTGCATAAGATAGACCTAAGGCAAAGATTATATTAAAAGATATATATTAAAAGATTACATTAAATCTAAATCAATGATTTGTCAGATACAGCTCCTCATGATTTAATCGACGATATTCTGTCATGTCTGTTTGTCCTGAGTCTGGGTGTAATTATCTATATATATTTGATCATTATTGCGATATAGATAATTAAACCTACACATGATCCTTGACAATAACTTAATTTAAGTTAGTTATATCGTCACTATTATAAAATAAATCTTATTGTAAATTATTTCCTACAATCCGTTTACCTAAATATCTATAATTATAAACTAATTATATATTACTAAAAACTGTTCTGACTATTTACAAGCGCTTTTTTAAAGTCTACGTAAATAAAAAACTTTTTTATTTTATTTTTATTTCAAACCTAAAGCTTATTTGTTCATTGTTACGAGATTAAATGAAATTGAACTATCGCTTTGTCCATTTCATAATAACGATATTAGAAGGAAATGAAATTATATTAAAATCTGTTACATTGCTCTGTTACAATAGCCGCAGTCGGGGCTATTAATTGAAACACTTGAGAAAATTAGTCTACTCGTAATTGGGCACAACCTCGCAAAAAAACAAGTTAAACGTTGGTTTAACTTATTTTGTCGAGGTTTTCCTCGTGGAACACAACAACTAATAACGGAGTAACTAACTATCTCCAACGGGGATAACAGAAAAATACGATACGAAAGTTTACCTCATCAGGCCCCAATTCTGTTTTGCACATATATTTTAATACATGCTAGAATTATGTCTATTAACTGGAAATTATGAGTTTTAGATAAGCAAATATTTGACGCCCGCAGTGACTTAGTTGTGTGTTCTACTGAATCTGCCTTCTGATCCAAAGGTTGCAGGTTCGATCCTTGTACATCTTACTTCATACAAATATTATAAATGCGAAAGTTTTTGAGTATGGATGTAGGAATGTTTGTTCCTCTTTCACGCAAAAACTACGGAACGGATATTGATGAAACTTTGTGGTAAAGTAGCTTATACAACATGTAACGTAATTAACGCACACCCTCAAACACCCCAATTAGAATATTATGTTGTAATCATAATACATACACTGAATTTTTAATTTAACATGTATATGCATTCTTATATACTAAATTAGTTTCTTGGAATAAAGTTTAGTTTTCTTTATTTTGTATTGAATGATGGAATTTGTATGAATACAAATAAAACTGCGATTCTAAAAGTCTTATTACTTTGACTTACGGTCATTTCAATTTGTTTTGACTGAACAGAGTTCAGTTGGACCGATGATCTAACGCTGGATGCGGATAGCGCAAGACCGGCAATTGTGGAGATCTTTGAGGGAGGCCTTTGTCCAGCAGTGGACGTCTTTCGGCTGATATGATGAACAGAGTTGATATGTCAATAATTTCCGTAGTTTTAATTATTTGGAAATAAAAAATTACCTATATTAAAAATTATATAAATCGATTCAGTAAACGATTCTGAACAAACTATTTTCAGGATAAGCGTTAATTAAGTTACATGTTGTATATCTGAATCACACTAATATTATGAAGGCGAAAGTTTGTGTCTGAGTGTGTATGTTTGTTACTTATTTACGTCTAAACGGCTCGAGCGATTTTAATAAAATTATGTATGGAGTTAGCTGGCACCCTAGATTAACACATTGGCTATAATTTATAAAGTTAAACGCGGGTAAAACCGCGGGGCACAGCTAGTAACAGATATGCTACAAATTAATTTTTTGCCCTCAGTAACAACAACAAATATTATTTTGCTACAACCCATTACTGTCCCACTGCAAGACAAGGGTCTACACTCACCATGAGAGATCATAGGCCATAGGCCACCACACTGGCATCAAACATTATTGGAGAACAGGGATATAGTTTTCCTCCCCAATGTCTAACCAGTAGGCTAAGTTGTTTAAAGCAATTTTTGTAAGTCGTGCAAAATGCAGAATTGCGACCATTACCTGATTTGGCTTTATTTAAGGTTTTACTCTTTTAAAAGCAAAATACAGATACCTATGATGAAGATGTTGGTGGTTGGTTAACGCAAAACAGCAATTGAATCTTTAAGTTTTTCTATAGTTTAGAATATTAACAAGTAGTTAGTTAATTGCTCGACGACTGCATTTAGCTCGTTAATTGCCATTCTGTCTGTACACACGGCTACATATCAAGCTATACATTTCTAATATAAGCTGACCTGTCATTGTATGGAAATCCTATACTACGCGGGATCAGCTTAAACTGGAAAAGTGTAGCTTGATGTGTAGCCGTGTGTAGAGAAGAGAAAGAGAGAAAGTCTCTCGCCCCAGTAGTATACGAAACGTAACTCTCTCTCTCTTTCTATCTACACTAACTTATATCTCCATCTCAACTTCCGTTCGCATCATCCGATCACACTATTCGTAACTCTCTCGTCGCGCATTCACCAGCTTACTACCCAAGTCAAGCGTGCGTATAGAAATTTATTTGAAAAATATTAAAAACACTTTTTAGGTCAACTTAGAAATTTAATATTTACGGCGAAATAAGCTATTGCTACACAAAGCAATACCTAGGTACAACATCAGTATTTTCAATTCTTAAAGTAATTCAATAGTAAATTCTTCATAGTTTATCTGATCTACTTTGTACAGACTCCATCGCATAGCGTCGTTCGAGTTTAACAACACAAAGCATAAGCTTATCACCTATCTAAGTAGAACTTAGCTTAGTCTTGAGTCGAATTAAGTTCTTGTTCGTAGTTCTCGAGACTACAAGGTCAGGTTGGGTTAACTTGAGATATCTAGATGAACAAAGACGGACATAAAGAAATAAAACGAGTTCCCGCTGCAGTGATAACTTGTATTTTTATTTCTTGAAGATTTTGATACTATTAAATAAAATAAAAATAAATAAAATAAAAAAGGTTTTTATTCACGTAGACTTTAAAAAAGCGCTTGTAAATAGTCAGAACATGTTTGTAGTAATATAGTTGTATACATTAGATATTATTTCTAGTAACATAGATATTTAGGTACATCTTGTATGAAAACATTTATAAAATTTATTTTATTACAGAAATGATATTTAGCTAGCTCGTATCAAGTTATTGTCAAGAGATTATGTTTAATTATCTAGTTTAAGTCTAATATTTTTACTACATATTGTCAATGGTTCTGTCTATATTAAAGGTATTATTATTATGACGGACCTTGTGTTAATAACGACGGTCGCGCTTTAATGCTACCACCGGATCCAATGAGCCCCAACTGAGAAGACCCAGCGAAACAAACTCAGTGGGTTCATCTACTACCGGTTTCAACACGACACAGTTGAGACGGTCCGGCGAAACATACTCAAGCGGGCATGAACACGGGATTTGGTCCAATTAGAGTAATTATTTAGTAGGCAAACACAATATATGCTCGATCGGTTATCTGAATGCTTATTATTTTAGATTATATTTAGGTATACAAAAGAAAAACTTCGAAACAATAACATTATTCATTTTGAGACAGAGTCAATAATTTTAAATTAAGTATATGATAGCAATCATTTACAGATAGTTCACGTAACACAGCAGATCAGTCATGTCTATATGGCTACAAGATCTCCAGCGAGCAATGTGCAGGTAGGAAGTGAGAGCCAGACGTCTTTGTCATCGATGTACTCTTTAGTGGTGTAATAACCCCTAGCCATAAGTACACGTTTAATATGTGTTTTAAAACTTGTGTCAGGCAGATCAGTAATTTGAGTAGGACGCTTGTTATAAAACCTAATACAATTTCCTAAAAATGATTTATTAGTTTTGCTTACTCTAAAGCCTGGCATGGCTAGTTTGTTTTTATTCCTAGTATTTATATTATGCAGTTCACTTTTCTTTTTATAATTATGAATATTTTTTCTAACAAACATTATATTCTGATATATATATTCCGATGGCACAGTAAGTATATTTATTTCTTTAAACAAATTTCGCAAAGAATCGCGACTGCCTAAACCATAAATGGCTCTGACTGCTCTTTTCTGCAATACAAAAATAGTACCTATGTCAGCCGCCGAACCCCACAGCAGAATGCCATACGACATAATGCTATGAAAGTACGCGAAATACACTAATCTAGCAGTTTGTTCATCTGACAATTGCCTTATTTTCCAGACAGCATAGGAAGCCGAACTTAATTTACCTGCTAACTTTTCAATCTGAGGACCCCATTGCAATTTTGAATCAAGTGTCAATCCTAAAAATACGGTCGATGGGACTAAATCTAATATTTTCGCATTAAGTGCAACTGTTGGTACAATTTGAGTCACATTCGGCAATGAGAACCTGATGCATTTAGTTTTCCCTGCATTTAACAAGAGATTATTTGCCGAAAACCATTCTGATATAAAGCTGAGTGTTTTATTATGCTCAATAAGATCTTTATCCTTTCTATTTTCTATATGATATGATATCTCACTTTTAAGCAATACCAACGGCAAAAGCAAAGCCTGATAAGGAATTGTACAGACGCCAGCACATCCAGCTACCCAATCTGTCAAATTTCTTATATAGATTTTCAACTTTATCTTAAAAGCATAGGGTTCACTTTCAATTGGGGAAATTTGACAGATTATAGACAAGTTAGGTATAGTACAGACGCCAGCACATCAAGCTAACCCACTTGATGTGCTGGCGTCTGTACTATACCTAACTTGTCTATAATCGAATCTTCGAGTGGTTTCAATTAACGCCCACACCATATTTAGGTTAAGTATCTTTGCTATAGTACACTTACAAAACAATAAATTTAAATCTGCTTCTTAATTTAACAACTAACTGTACACCGCGATTTTACCCGCGTTCAATTTATAAATTTTACCTTATATGTTATTCGGATATATAAGCTACTAGCCGTGCCACTAACTTTATAAATTAAAGCCCAGGGTGTCAGCTAACTCCATACCAAATTTTATTAAAATCGCTCGAGTCGTTTAGACGTGAAGAAGTAAGAAACATACACACTCACAAACTTTCGCCTTTATAATATTAGTGTCATATTACTCCAAAGTTTCATGAAAATCCTATCGGTAGTTTTTGCGTGAAAGAGTAACTAACATCCATACTCACAAACTATTTTTATGCCAAAGGCTGAATTCGAGCAAAAGAGTTTTCTCAAGGTGATCCACGTTTGTCGGTAAGGTCGTAAAAGATTTATATCACTCAGGTACTGACAAGTTCAAAGAAATTAGTAGCAAGAAGACAAACGTCAGTTCGAGCGCAAACTTTTGATGCATGGTTGTACTTTGTTTAAAATCTCCAACGTATATTTGTGAAGCACACGTTTATACATTGTCTTCAAGTTTCACACGAGAGCAAGTAAAAGCGTTATGTGACAACTTTTCTAAGTGAAGCGAGAGTTGGAAATATGACACGGGTTAGTACTATTAATAGCATAGGGACGAAAGTACTGGTTAAGTAAGATGTGTAGGTATTTGCTTTCTGATTTGTTGAGCGTATGCAATGAAAGATAACTGATTACTTAAGTCAGTTGTCATACATTGTGTTATCAAGTACTCAATAGCCGCGCAACGGTTATGACGTAGCTGCTATGTTATAATAATATATTTACATTGTGATTATTTATTTAATTAGTGATTATCATTTTATATATTACTATAATAATTTTACATCCTAAAACTATTATTAATCGATATTTTACTTTCAAATGGTTGTCACTGATAAAAATATAAATAGGGTAGGAGAATTATTAAAGAGGCATTCTTTGTACGACGCGACGGTAGATGAGAACGTTACTTTGTTCGATTAAATATTGTGTGTGGAAAACATCTCGGGAGTTTTAATGTGCAGAACCTACGAGTGCTTAATAATTGATTACGCTTTATTCTTTTGCCGACGTATTTATTTAAATTCACCCGCTCAATCTCTTGTCGAAGGCATCGCAGTATCATCAACATCATCATAATTATTCGCCGATAGATGGCCCCTGTCGGACAAAGACCTCCCCAAGGATCTCTATGATGGCTGGTCTAGCGCTGACCCCATTCAGCGGCTCAAAAGATTTGTCCATGCTTTCGCATCGTAGGTATTATTACTCAAATACAGCTGTCAAATCTGTAATCGACTATCTCATACGTGTGAACTAGTTACTAACTACTAGTGGTTAGTAAATAGTATACACGCATAGGACGGTTACAGCACCCTACAAGAAAATTAGCTTTGTTATAGGGTACTGTATATAGAGAGGCATGTATCTCTATGAAAACTAGCCATCTGTGTGTGACCGATTACAAAGACAACATTAACACCGCAACAGTGTAATAGTTTTAGCATAAGATTATTTTATCTTGATCCCACAGTCAAATAGTCTGTACTGTTTAGTGGGACAGAGTTATAGTTCTTAAGATTACCTTGTACTTTATAAATAAATTAATAAAAATAGTGTCTGTGCAAACACAGGTGCTATTTTGCCTTGTTGCGACTTGAAAGAAGATTGGTAGAAGGACCAACAGCATTTAGACTCCGTGCTGAAATTTTCTTAACAAAAACTCCAATATTGCTTTTGGCCTGGTACGGGAATTGAACTCATAACTAATTTTCTGCGGTTGAACACGCTACACATGAAGCAGTCATTAATATCTATAATGGAAGTGAACCTGTAGTAATTTCGATACTTATTTGTCTTTCAAATTCTCTGAGGAGCGTAATCTTAACTGCGTGATATTGGAGTAGCATGCAATCCACAAGGCAATTTCCATTTTCCTTAATCCAAGAGGATTTAAGCGCAGGTCAGTGGCTAAAAATTACTCTGGCTTCCTGTGTACGGCCTTCACTGCCCATATAATCTTGTTTCGTTTTATGATAGACGTTTTAGCATGTTATGGTTTTGGCTGGAGTCATCTGTCTTTACTGGGACTACTCTTAGACCATCATAATTATGTTATAGCATATTAGTTAAATATATCTGTTAATAGCTGTGCCCCGCGGTTTTACCCGCGTTAAAATTTATAAATTATAGTCTATGTGTTATTCGGATATATAAGCTAGATTATTACAAAGTTTCATCAAAATCGGTTCGGTAGTTTTTGCGTAAAGAAGTAACAAACATACACACTCACAAACTTTCGCCTTTATAATATTAGTGTGATAATTTGTATGTTTCTTTTGACTCACTTTGTATTTTTCTTGAGATATTAAATAAAACTCCATTTTCTCACCTTCACAATGTAATAAGACAAGTACCGCCCTCTTAATTACTACTCACATTGCACGAGAGAGAAGATCCCCGACATCCTAGGTCCAAAGTACAGCCGAGAACTTTTCTGACAGAAATAATTGTTATTATCATTTTTTGATAAAAGATGGACTTAGAAGATGGACCGATGATTTTGTAACACTCACAAAATCATCGGTCCATCTTGTAAAGTCTATCTTTTCTGCTAGCTTCTAGCTGGAAGTCGTTGGATGCGGATAGCGCTAGACGCCCAATTGCGGAGATCTTTAGGCGAGGCCTTTGTCCATCCGGGCGTCTTTCGGCTGATCATGATACTTTTTGGACTGACCTAATAATCTAATCTAAAATCTCATTTACTGCCATAGAACTCGCTACTGCCAATCTCACTGGCGTGTTAGTTGTGTAGCCAACGGCTCTTCGGTGGATACAATTTGATTGCCACGGTACCTTTATTAACTAGAGAGGAAGAACGTGCAGTCGAGTACACCTGTTATATAGGATTAAGCTATGTCTTCCTATTCGATTAAAATCCAGTATTTTTTTACTTAGATTATAATTATGGTAATTAAAATAATATGGCAAAAGACCCAAACTGTAACTGACGCAAACTGCAAGCGAGTGGAATGCTCTGCCAGTCAATCTATAGTTTATCAAAAAACGTATAAACTGGCTCTATTTCAGACCAGTGTAAATCAGCATTGTAGACTGTATCATCGGTTTGCTTTAGATTAGATGTCTGAAAATAAAAACATGGTAACATCAGTTGTAACTGATGTTACCATGTACCATACCGACTATAGTCGCCATCACGTGGCAGTTCATCCCTGACAGCATCTTTATTACGTAGGCAGTAAGGGTAATTTTGACGGTGTAAGTAGTTTGCATTGTAGGTACAATATATTGAAGGTTCATAAAAAGGTAATGACGTCAAAAGTTATTTGCTCCAAAGGAATATATCTTAATATAAAAATGCGTAAACAAACATTTCCATTACCTACTTGTACAGTCAGCAGCAAAAAGTTTGTGACAGTTTCTTAAATATTATCACCTCCTAGTACTTTGCGTCTTGACATACATATAACAACACTTAGCTAGTTTAAAAGAATATTACGTCTAACATAAATGCCGTCGAAAGAATTTTATCAAAGCCATCATTCATGTCCTTACTTTACAACTCAGATATAAAATACATACACACATAAACATTATCAAGTCATTAAATAATTAGATAAATTAACCAGAAACAAAAACCATCCTTTATATAACAGAAATTCCTTCACACGGAGCTAGCATTGCTCGCCCAATGAAATGACAACAATATAAAAATACTCGAGTCTATGGCTCCTGAATGAGCGCGGGGATTGGTTGTACACTGTAGAGAGAATCTTCGGCGCTAAACAGCTTTGCTATTTCGGCAGCAGAGAAAATATATTTAAAGCAAGCATCATATTATAATACTAGCTATGCCCCGCGGTTTTATCCGCGTTAAATTAAATAAATTATCACAGCTCCTCCCCCGTAGGTGATAGCGTGATAATATGTAGCCTATATGTTGATCCGACCTCTTAGTATTATTCATGCAAAATTTGAAGTAAATCCATGCAGTACTTTTTGAGTTTAGCCCGGACGTATATACAGACAAAAATTCTAAAAACTATATTTTTGGCTTGGATATCGATTGTAGATCACGCCCCAAGTATCCTATTAAAAAAATATTTAATGTACAGTTTTGACTTTCCTACGATATTATTATATTTATAGATAATAGTTAGCCGACAGATTAGACGCACTGCATGTCTACCACAATTATGCGTAGCTTCTAGCTTTAGCTAGAAGTAGCTTTTCACGATGATGCTTGCAGATTTTTCAGTACATTAACTAATACCGTCCCTAGCGGAAACTTCAATGAACTTAAAATTTCTATACAAAAAACGGTAAGTTTCATCGAGTATTGTAACCTATGTGGACAATGGTAGAAGTTCTGTATACTTATTTTTCCAGTTGATTGTACACTTCAGACTACCAGATATCTACTTATTTTTAGCGAGTTCCTGGAAATCGATTTTGGGGCGTAGGCACATCGAATTCCTTTCATCATATTGATGAAATCGCGCCGATATACGAAATACCTAACTTTTACCTACGGTATATTCGTAGGGAAGTACAATCGTGTTCGCAGTTACCTGAACAGGATATGTAGGTATAATAATAGTGCTGCTGGCCAAATTTAATGGAGATTAGTGAACTACACCGGAAACCTTTTAGTGCACGAACGTGTGTGTCAACACTGGTTGATTTTCTAACTCACATTCTCTTATGGAATGACTAGATAGATAGATATTTATTTATTTGACATAAATGTTGGTACAAACAATTGAGGTTTTAGATATAAAAACAGATCCAAAACACTTAGTCATATACATGTTAAGTCTTATTAAAGAAGTCTGCTACCGTGTAAAATGTTCTTTCTAACAACCATATTTTGAGTTTTTTTTTTAATTTCGGAATTGGTAGTTCTTTAATATCAACAGGCAACTTATTAAATATACGTCCACACATCACGTAGCTACTTTTCTTATATAAAATTGTCCTAGGAATCACTGGAAACCCTAGAAATAGTCGAAATCCTAACAGAATAGTTTTATTCTGTTATTTCTAGGGAATAATTCCTGGGCTCGTCTGAACAGTTCAGGATTTTCCTTAACCAATTTACTACATTCAAATATATACATAGACAGTAATGTCATAATTTTATACTTCTGAAAGATCGGTTAACATGATTGCAACGGACATAGACCAGATATGTATACGACCAGGATCAGTAGCAACTTGTTTTCATACTCTTATACTGCAAAATGCCTCGTTGGTCTAGCGGTAGCGTGTTCACCTGCAGATAGTGAGGTCCTGGGTTCAAATCCCAGGTCGGGCCAAAAAGTGATTTAAGGATTTTTCCGTAAAAATAAATTTCTCAGTGTCAGCCCGAAGTCTGGAAGTTGGCGGTATTACACCCCCGTGCCTCGGAGAGCACGTGAAGCCGTCGGTCCTGTACCTGACCTCTTTCCGGTCGTGTCGCTAGTCGTCCCATCGAATCATAAGAGTGAAATTCGGTCGGGAGGACATTATTATTTCATTACTGCAAAACGCTTTACTCCAGCGCTTGTCCTAAGACACAGTTTATAACATATTTCTCAGCATACCCAGACTGATGACAACGTTTAACCGAGAACGCCCCTCGTACTCTGATAAACGCTGTCTTCATTAATTTACCTAATGTTAAAATGTCGCTGTTCTTGAATTTTCAACAGTGTTTGTATATCTATGTATATGTATGCACTTTGTATATCTATATTGATTATTTTTAATCAAATTTAAATCGCTGGATGCGGTTAGCGCAAGACCGGCAATTGTGGAGATCTTTGGGGAGGCCTTTGTCCAGCAGTGGACATCTTTCGGTTGATAATGATGATGATGAATCAAATTTAACTAAACTAACTTTGTATAGTTGAAGTTAAAAGATTTCAAATGGTTTGTTACCTCATGCCTGATTAATCATGTTCAATTTACAGTTTATTACCATACACTCAGCGTTTTTTCTGTTATTGTAAGTATTTATCGTAGTTATTATAAAAAACCTGAGAGGTGTCAAGGGACACCCGGATGGAACGAAGTTATTTCTTATTATTTATTATGTACAAAAAACCCGTATACACTCAACAAAAATAATCGTCGCGACACCACACTGTTCAATGCGAAATAGAGATTAAAATATCTGGCTTGCTATCTATAAGAGAGAGATAGAGAGAGAGAGAGAGAGAGAGAGAGAGAGAGAGAAACATGCGCACGCCGCACAGCTGCAAAAAGTGTCGTGACAACTTTTCGTAAGAATTTTTTCCGTCTAGCCCCCTTTCACAACGCGCGATAAGGAACTTCGTTCCAAAATACTTTGTACTTCTAAGTTAGTATTTAGGATGTAAGTTGTTACCTACATAACTGTTTGTAATTTTAAGTGTGTCCATACCCTTGTAGTCTGAAATCCATTGTACGCACAAAAATAACTTTAATCATAAAAACAACATTTTACCCTACTTTAAGTATGTAAGTAACTCTTTATTATACACCAGAAAATATCATACAATGTCATATGAACATGTTAACACGATTGTACAAATGGCGGCGTTATCGGTAAGTGCGATCTCTTCCAGGCAACCGTTAGCATTAAAGCGTTGTTCAACTTAGTACTGGACTGCATACTAACCTATTTTTGGAGATGTTACGGAAGATAGGTAGGTATTATCTGAGTTAGGGAGACAGTGGAAGTGGTTTGATTGACGAGTCCGGTCATTTACTGGTTACCGCTTCGTGGGTACAAAACGACGCACGCGAGTGTTTCAACGGAGCTCTTGTTGAGTTTTCACAAGTCGCCCGTGTTCGGGACTGGATCAAAGAAGTGACCAACGGCCAACCTGCACCAGAACATATAAAATCTAATATGAAATCATAAGGTGTTATATTTATAAGTATCGTTAACTAGTGATAAGTTTAGGAGCCTATTAAATAACATTTTTGTGTTCTTTGTGCTGGAAATTTATTTCTGCTGCTAATGAGAGTTTTACATGCTACAAAATTCTCAATAAATAATTATGGTAGGCTCCACTGTATCGCGATTGCTTCGTTCTTACAGTAATATTTTACTTACAAAATATAAATAATATATTACGCCGTTTATGAACTGAAGAAGAAGAAGAATAAATTGCATAAGACGTATAATAAGTACAAAAATGGGAAATCATAAATTTTATCGTCCGGCGGGTCTCGAACCTGCACTATCTACCAATCCGGGGTAGACGCTCTGCGTTAAGCTACGAACGATACGCGCTAAAATCAAAATCAAAATGTTCAAATTTATTCCGTTAAAATATTACATTTGTGTGGAATCGTAAGTTTTTTTACCTTACCGTGCAGTGCATGACGTGGCAGCTACTGAGAAACACTGCCAGAAAACTCAGTAGGAAACCTTTTTTAAAATATTTATTTCTTACATAAAATTACATTGTATTTAGATGTGTTAATTTAGAGCGACTCAATCCCAAGCAGTTTTGGTCTGCTGGCAAATCAAATTAAGGATTCCCTTGCTAACACCCTTCCGGAGGATGTAGGTATTTGATCTGCTAGCGTGTATCGTTCGTATAATGCTATAATGCGTAATAATGCAAAAAATACAAAATATAATAAGTACAGTATGCATAGAACAATATTATGCAAATCGTCACTAAAAGCGATCTCTTCCAGGCAACAGTATCGAGATGAGATAACACTTTCCATTAATTCCGCTAATTTTTTATTTTTTATAATTTTGAAATTTAGAATTCAATTTTCCCTAAAAAATTAACATTTATGTGGAATCGTCTTTTTATTACCATACCTTTCAGTGTATGACGTGCGTGGCAGCTCCTGAAAAACACTGCCAGAAAACTGATTCGGAATCCTTCTTTAACTACAAATATTTTTTTATTTTATTTTTTTATCTAAAAAGTAGAATTACCGTATATTCGTTTATGACATTACTTACCCGCATGCCAGCCATGACCGGCGCAGTACCGTTACACACACTTGAATAATTAGATGTGCGTGTTTACAAATCTACGTGCGTATGTATACTTCTATGTAGGATAAGAGTGAGAGAAATTATTGACGGTTTCCTGTTACCTGTGGCATTTGAAATACAGCGGCGCTCATAACCACTTGCTATCAGCGGTCTAAAGTTACAGGATGTTCACTTTTGATAATAACCGATTTTCATACTTTTTTTTTCCACTCCTATTATGGAGCAATGTTCGCAAGTTCAGTGCTATTTCCATACTTTGTATGCCCAATCATGCCTATAATGTGCGGGTTCGACGTGATATCAGAGCGGACATTTAGCCTTATAAGCCGGAGAGTCGTGAAAAATAAATAATCTAAATACACCTTTTAAGCTGTACCACAGTAAGCAACACTGTAGATTTGATCCAAAAGCCGGACCTGGCAACCCCATGAGACACATAAGGCCTGAGAGCCAATATTAGCTGTAATTTGACTATTCGTATTCCTCGTTTTGCTCCCTGGGTTTCAAGGCTAGATACAGTTTTACGCAATTTATATTACTGTCTGGCTATATCCGTGTAGTTCCGTAGATAAACTTCCGCACTTCTGAAAATAATAGATAAACTTCCGCACTTCTGAAAATAAATGAAACAAAAAAAAAACAAAACACCAGAAAGTTTACAACGACAATTACGTAAATTATTACGATGTTTTATTTATCACACTAATATTATAAAGGCGAAAGTTTGTGAGTGTGTATGTTTGTTACTTCTTCACGTATAAACGGCTGGAGTAATTTTAATAAAATTTGGTATGGAGTTAGCTGACACCCTGGATTAACGCATAGGCTATAATTGGCACAGCTAGTTTATTATATTATAGATACATCACCTTAACACTAAACATTTAAGGAAGACAAGTTATTGGGGTTAAGACGAAGTTGTCAAATCTCTACAAATGTATACAACATTTTTGATTGAGTTTTCATGATATGTCTGAAGAAAAGAATGTATCGAAGATGCCAGCAAATAAAAATTAAATCTATATAAAATGAAACACTTCTTTCAGTTGGGGAAAACATTTTTAAAACAACGTAACCAACAGGTTGTTAATTGATATCCTGCCCATTCCCTAATTTATAAAAATATACTTCTTCTATACATATGATAAAATCATAGGAAAGTCAAAACTGTACATTAAATATTGTTAAAAAGGATACTCGGGGCGTGATCTACCATCGATATCGAAGCCAAAAATATCGTTTTTAGAATTTTTGTCTGTGTGTCTGTATGTATGTCCGGGCTAAACTCAAAAAGTACAGCATGGATTCACTTCAAATTTTGCATGAATATTTTTAAGAGGTTGGGTCAACATATAGGCTACATTTTATCACGCTATCACCTACGGGGGAGGAGCTGTGATAATTTATAAAGTTTAAAGCGGGTAAAACCGCGGGCACAGCTAGTAATAAATAAATCTCTGCAATATTATTTCCTTTATTTTCTTAAGTCCGCTAATAGAATAAACAGAGATATACGAGTACACCGTAACTAATAAATTATAATTGTGTTCAAATACACGCACAACACGCTACACTCCGGAATCTCGGACAAATAAAAATTCATGTGCATCTCACTTCCAGTGTACTCGATAGTATCAAGTTCCGCTTTTTAATTCAAGCACAGATTGGCTATGGTAGTGTGTAACACTTCGTGTCTGTATTAATGGAAAGCTGATCTCTTGTTGATATTATCTGTATCTTATATTGCTAGGGTTTTATCTTATATACCAATAAATTTATTTAATTGTCAAAATAATAATAATTTCTTCCCGACCGGATTTTGGCCACGGCGGCCAGTCATCATGGAGACTAGCCAATTGCGCAGGACTTATTATAGTGTACAAGTGTGTGCGTAAACACAGGGACACTTTTTATTCCATCACTCTCATGATCCGTTGGGAGTTTGGGACGACTAGCGACACGACCGGAAAATGGTCAGATATATGTATAGGACCGACGGCTTAACGTGCTCTCTGAGGCACGGGGGTGTAATACCGCCATCTCCCAGACTTCGGGCTAATACTGAGAAATTTATTTTTACGGAAATAACCCAAAATCACTTTTTGGCCCGACAAGGACCTATACCAACCCAGGACCTCATTATCTTAGGTTGAACACGCTACCGCTAGACCAACGAGGCAGTTAAATTGTCATAATATCTCTCCTGCTCTTATGTAAAGAACAGACTATACAAACAACTGACCCCATGCCCATCGGTTGCGTTAGTCGACAAGTTCGTGTCGTTTATTTTCTTTGAGTATCTCCCGGCAAAACTAAATTGACACAGCTATAGATACCTACCCTCCCTGTCCTCTTCGTAAAAACTATGTGAGAAGAAATGCAAGAATTTGGATTCATGGATGGATCGCATAGATACGGCGGCATTGTGTTCATCATCTCAATCAAAAGATGTCCACTGCATAGGAAAGGTTGCATTAGGAGAGCCAAATGCACCCTTGGCAACTGCAGTACTATCAGGTCATTAAGTAGCTCAAAAAGTAGCTGCTCATTTACTGGTAGATTTTCCTTCGTGGGGTACCACCACACAGCTTAAGTGTATTTAAGAGACTATTATGCACCTACCTTACCTACTTATACACTATATTTATTCTTCTTTCTCTTGTGGGTGGTATGGAAATTCGCACCATAAAAGCTGCAAAAGCATTTCCTTCTTTTAAAAAAGGAATATGCCTAGATCGGAAATACCACCGCAGTTAGTTGATTCCCGAGGTGGTCGTTTGCGGTAAAAAGATTCTTGTTTAATGCACAGTGGTTGAAAACCCTTCATCCAGGTGATATGGATGTATTTTACACTTATAGCCAGAGGATTTGAAATGAAACGTGGCGGCAGGTATGATTTCGAATAATTTCTCCGCACACTTCCCGTGACAATTGCGGTGAAGGACTCATAGAAACGCTACGTCTCTCCGCTTAAATGAAAATTAAAAGAAAGAAGGTGATATGAGGGTGCCCCAGCCCAGAGGTGGCAACAGTATTTCTAATGTACGTATTTGCACCTTATGTAATTATCATACTAATTTATTCATACTAATTTTATTCAGTGATTGCAATAAATAACATATATTTAATTTACAAAAATTTACAAAAATATTAGAACAAAACAAAAAGACCTTTAAACAACGTATCATTTTTCCATTTACAAAATTTCGTAGAAAAAAATTTCATAGATTTTTACATATTTGATGAAATATAAAATTTCTCTAGATTCTGTTGATGTGTGAATATCAGATATAATAATAATAATAATGTTTTATTTCTCACCACAATATAAGGTACATTTTACATGGCATCAATAACAATACATATTATTATAAAAATTGAAGGCAATGAGTCGATGTGAAGTACCGCCGATTTATGCCAAGGGCACCCAGCCTTTTGGAGGTCAACTTTACTTTGTATTTTAGATAATGGCTAAATTTGTCCTTGAAAAATTGTCTGTCTTCCTTATGAGAGGCCTGTTTTATTCTTCTATCCTGATTCTAACAGTGAACTAGTTTTACATGAATATAACCAGGAATAATCTGTGAAAGTACAGAAAACAGGGTCCTTCAGCATGATGCAATGAATATAACAGGTTTAGTTCGTGACAGGTCAGCCGTGCTTATTATTATTATTATTTCTAGCCGTTATACATAAGTAGGGTAATTGTTCCCGACTTCTAAGATATCCCAAAAGTTTAGGATAGTTTTGCTTCCTTTATACATTAGGGCCTAAAATAACCATAATACTTGTTCTTAAGTATTATGGTTATTTTAGGGCCTAATGTATTAAGTCACGTCACGCCTAATAGTGCAGTTCATACTCAATTCTTCAGATAGTACCCTTTTCCATGTTAGTCTTGTTTACGTTTTGTTAAGTTGCAAGTGAAACTGCAGTGTGATTAGTATACATGTGTAATGTGGTTGTCCATTGTGCAAGGTGTTAACTGTAAAGAAATCTTGTTATAATACTGATTGGTAAATAGTTTTTATTAAACAACTTGACAGTGATTTGTCCACTAATGTAAGGAACTCGACTCAAGTATAATTTATAGGTTTTGCACCCCCCACACACATTCAAACACTTTGTTTTGTTATTTTTTTGTGAGTGTATCACGCAATCTTGTCGGAACCAGCGCCATTCTCTGCGGGTGAAATGCGAGTGCAGCAAGGATAAAAATTGTTTGTTTTTAATGACTTTACTTGACACTTACATTTATCATTTAGCAGCATGAGCGTTCACACTTCTGCTAACTAATTTTTACTGATGTGGCGCAATGCTTAAGGTAGTAATTTTGCATATTATATCAAAGCCTGATATCCTCCACTGCTGGTCATAGGTCATACGATTGAGACCCGTGTCCACAATATATAAAAATGTGTACAAATCGCGACAGTTTAAAAACATTATTGTTACGCCTAAGCCATGGAGTATGTATTGTATTCTAAGGCAACAGGTAAAACTGCCATGATATTCCCCTACGAGTCCCTACTAATTTAATTAATGTCAATAACATTTCTAAAACGTCTTAATTCTAATGTAGGTTTTAAAAAATCCACGTTTGTTTTGCCAAGATTTGATTGACATTGTATGCTTTTAGGGTGGTCGCAATAAGCATGCAATTGTTTGTAGTTAATCACTTTACTTGACACTTGCATTTATCATTTAGCAGCATGACCGTACACACTTCTGCTAACTAATTTTTACTGATGTGGCGCAATGGTTAAGGTAGTCATTTTGCGTATTATATCAAAGCCTGATATCCTCTACTGCTGGTCATAGGTCTCTTCCAAAGGTTTCTACACTCGCGAGCAACCAAATCGACTCAAGCCTTGTTGGCGCACACATACATTGATACAACTAAAATCATGAATGGAAATTATTAAAATGATATGTCATTCGAAAGCTTAAGATGTCAGCTTTAATTTGATATCATTATCATTGAAATCCATCCATCATTTTTGAAATAAATGATGTCTGAATGCAAGAGTAGGAAAAACGGGAATTTAGGAAAAAGGGTATGTGTCTCGTATTTGACAAATTAAACAAAAAAAATTAAAAATAAAATTATTTTATTTAAATCAGTATTTCGTATTGCCCCCTCTAGCCCTAATTACATCCCGCAGTCTGTTTTTCATGAACCTTATCAATTTTTTGACATTTTCTTGAGGAATGCCGTCCCACTCCTCTAATAATGCTGTCTTTAGCTCGTCTACGCTTGAAGGTGTAACGATCTGTCGTGCATCGATTATTGTATGTGGCGGGTAGGATTACGTTTATTGAATAAACCAGTGAATCGCTCACTCCGGCCTTTCATTGACGTCTCATTGGCGACGAGCACGGATATTTTATTTTCGAACATAGACGCGTGAAATAATATTTCAAGATGCCAATCGGTAAAATAGAAGCCTTTAATTTAAGTGCTAAGCAGTGGCCGGCTTATATTCGTCGAGTAAACCAGTACATTACGTTGAATAGTATTAGTGACACGTTGAAGGTACCGATGCTTATAACGGTTGTAGGGGAAGAAACTTATTCGTTGATGTGCGACTTGTGTTCACCTAGTTTCCCGGAAGATAAAACCTATGACGAACTGGTGAAGTTGGTGACCGACCACTTGGAGCCACAGCGATCTGAGATCGCCGAACGCCACGTGTTCAGGTTGCGGCGTCAGCGGGCAGGTGAATCACTTACTGAGTACCTACAGGCGTTGAAACATCTCGCTTCTACGTGCAATTTTGGAAAGTGCAAATCGTGCTCGGCACTCGAAGAGAACTTGCGGGATCAATTTGTGTCCGGTTTGACGGATGACGTCATGAGATCTAGGATATTCGCAGATAAAAAGACCGGATACAAAGATGTTGTCGAGCTAGCACTGGCACTGGAGGCAGCGGAGAAGCATGCGGAGGTGAGCGGATCAACAGCAGCAGAAGCACCGGGGGCTGTGCGTGCCGGTTCGGGCGAGGGCCTGTATCTGGTGCGCGGCGGTGGCGGTGCTGGTGGCTGCGCGAGCGGGCGCGCGCGGGCGGCGCGGCCGGCTGGCGGCGGCGGCGCGAGCGGCGCAAGCGGCCGCGGAGCGGGGCTGGGCGGCGCCGGAATGGCCGCTGGCTCCGGGGCGCGAGTTTGTTGGCGCTGTGGCAAGGCACACACGCCGGATAGGTGTAGGTTCAAAGCGTATACTTGTGATGAGTGTGGACAAAAAGGACACTTAAAAGTGGTGTGCAAGCAAGAAGTACACGGTAGGGGCGGTCGACAAAACTATGTGAGTGAAGAGGACTCGGACGACGGTATGTTTAACATTGAAGTGGCGTTCAAAGGTAACAAACCCTTTTTCATTAAGCTTTGGATTGATAAAATTGTTGTGGAATGTGAAGTGGACACCGGCAGTCGTATATCGGCAATAAGCGAAGAAACCTACAAAAGTTTATTTTCCTACAAACATATATTGAAGGATAATCTAGCGTTACGCTGTTACTCTGGTTCACGAATCGACACACAGGGTTATATTGAGGTGGACGTTAGCTTAGGCGAAGTTAAAGTGAAATCCTTACGACTATACATCATAAAAGGTGGTGCGCGACCTTTATTAGGTCGTGAATGGTTGCGTGCTTTGAAAATAACACAAATAAACCTCAATACAATCGTGGATGATAAGTTCGTGAACCAATTATGTCAAGAATTTCCCGAAGTGTTCTGTGATAAACTAGGCACTTGCAAGCGCCCTATTCGATTACAGCTGACTGATAAAGAACCGGTTTATGTCCGAGCCCGGCCGATGCCCCTGGCGCTGCGCGCAAGAGTTGAGCGCGAGCTAGCCCGCCTCGAGGCGGATGGCACTATTTACCGCGTAGATTACTCGGACTACGGGACGCCAATCGTGCCCGTAGTAAAAAAAAAACGGCGATATACGTATCTGCGGTGATTATAAAATCACAATAAACCCTAAACTTAAACGTGATTATTATCCGTTGCCCCGCATTGACGAGTTGTTTGCTAATCTAAGCGGTGGGGAAAAATATACAAAAATAGACCTTACGCATGCGTATGAACAGTGCATTTTGTCTGACGACTCACAGGCAATCACTGCTATCACTACACATATGGGTACGTATGCGTATCGTCGGACACCATACGGTTTATCCTGTATTCCTGAAAAATTCAAAAAAATGATGGAGGAAACTCTGCGCGGAGTGCCAGGGTGTGTTGTATTTTTAGATGATATTTGTGTAACGGGACCAAATGTTGCGGCGCATAACAACAATCTTAAAGCGGTACTCGAACGGTTGCGGGATATGGGCCTAACGGTTAAACTTAGTAAATGTAGATTTTTACAAAATAGCGTTAAGTACCTCGGTTTCATTATAGATAAAGATGGTTTACGACCAGATCCAATAAAATTAGAGGCCATTTCCAGCGCTCCGAAACCTCAAAATGTGACTCAATTAAAAAGTTTTTTAGGAATGCTGAATTACTACGGGCGGTTTATACCTAACTTAAGTACCTTATTGCAACCTTTACACAATCTACTTAAAAAGGAAGTCGGGTGGAAATGGGACTCTAAGTGTGATCAGACCTTTATAAACGCTAAGCAACTTCTTCTGAGTGAACGAGTATTAGCACATTACGAGGAGGGGCGCGAGCTAGTGTTATCGGTTGACAGTAGTGCATACGGGCTGGGTGCCGTACTAGCGCACCGCTACGCCGACGGCGCCGAGCGGCCGGTCAGCTGCGTGTCGCGCACACTCAGTGCGCCCGAGCGCAACTACAGTCAACTAGACAAGGAGGCGCTTGCTATCTTGTTTGGGGTCACGAAGCACCACCAGTACTTATTTGGAAGGCGGTTCACGTTGCGGACTGATCATCAACCGCTGACCTACATTTTTGGGGATAAGGGTGGCATCCCACAAACGGCGGCCAGTCGACTACAAAGGTGGGCGGCACGGCTTGCCGCATACGATTTTGCAATTGAGTATGTCAGATCGGCGGACAACGGTCCGGCCGACGCATTATCGCGATTACCGTTACCTCAGGAGGGTTGCTCAGCGGTATCGTTAGATTATTTAAATTTAGTGGAAGACTGTTTGCCCGTTAATTGTAAAGATATCGCAAAGGAAACGGATCGTGACTCTTTGTTGTCGAAAATAAAAGGCTATGTACTTTTTGGGTGGCCATCGGTTCCAAGCTGCGACGCGGAGAAACCTTATTTTGCGAGAAAACATGATTTTGTGGTCGATCAAGGTTGCATTATTTATAAATATAGAATAGTAGTTCCCGATAGGTTACAAAGGAAAATTCTTGAAGAAGTTCATGAAGGTCACTTAGGGATAAATAAAATGAAAAGTTTGTCGCGTTCATATATTTATTGGGCGAACTTGGACCGGGATATCGAGCAGGTATGTAAATCGTGCGCGGCGTGCTGCAGCGTGCGCTACGCGCCGCCGCGCGCCACGCTGCACCCATGGGAGTTTCCGCTGCACCCGTGGCAACGGGTACATGCGGACTTTGGAGACTGTGCAGGCAAACGTTATCTCAATATGGTAGACGCACACTCCAAGTGGATAGAGGCAGTGCCTATGCGATCGACTACAGCTGATAGCACGATTCAAGTTTTGCGCAGTATTTTTGCACGCTTCGGTTTACCGTCGCAGCTCGTAACCGACAACGGCCCGCCGTTTTCATCGCAAGACTGTAAAGTGTATTGTGCTAATAATTTTATTAAACATACCACGTCAGCCCCCTATAGACCCCAGGGGAACGGAGCAGCAGAAAATGGGGTCAAGACGGTAAAAAAAGCGATAAAGAGAGCTATTTATGAAGGTCGAGACGTAAACGCCGCTTTAAGTAAATTTCTCTTTCAATATCGTAACTGTGAGCATGCAACTACGGGAGTATCGCCGGCGGTTGCACTGCAGGGACGACGCCTGCGCGGTCGTCTGGACGCGCTGCGGCCCGATCGCGCGGCCGTAGTGCGCGACGCCCAGGAGCGACAAGTGGCGCGCGCTCGACCGCACGCCGACAGAGACTTCCAAGTAGGGGACGCGGTCCTAGCTCGTGACTACACGGCGAGAGGGGACAAGTGGGCCGAAGCCACGGTGGTTAAGAAAACGGGACCGGTCTCGTACAAAGTTAATACAGGAGACGGTGTAGAATGGCGCAGGCATGCCGACCAAATGATACCGGCTCAAAATAAAGGTCGTTATTCACTATCGCGAACGAGTGGCGTGGCCGTCGAGACCGACAAGGACGATAACGATGAGTCTGGGGTCGATAGGGGGGCCAATCAGGAAGACGCGTTTGAGGACGCATTCAGCGGTGACGACGAGTCGGCCATGTCGTCGCCTACTAAATCGGAGGCTCTAGGGGCGCCCGCGTCGCCGCCGTCACAACTGCGAGTGGCGGCTGCCCAGCCCGCATCCGCGACGGTCACACCGCCTGGCGCGTCCGCTCGGGCACTGCGTGCCATGAAACGTGCCAAACAGGCGCTCCTAAATTGTTTAGACTAGTTTAATATGTACCTAATAGTTTAGTATGTACCTAATAGTTTAATATGTACCTAATAGTTTAATATGTACCTAATAGTTTAATATGTACCTAATAGTTTAGTATGTACCCAATAGTTTAGTATGTAAGTCCTGGCTTGTCGGGGAGAGGTGTAACGATCTGTCGTGCATCGATTATTGTATGTGGCGGGTAGGATTACGTTTATTGAATAAACCAGTGAATCGCTCACTCCGGCCTTTCATTGACGTCTCAGAAGGGACTGGATTTCTGGCCCGAACTCTTCTTTTAAGCTCGTCCCATAAGTGCTCGATGGGATTCATGTCAGGACTGAGCGCAGGCCAGTCCATCGTGCGTAATTCGACCTCTTGCAGAAACTGTCGAGTGACTCGTGCCGTGTGGCAGCGGGCATTGTCGTGCATTAACACGAAGTCTTCACCGACAAACCCTGCGTAGGGCACAACATGATCCAGTAGAATGTCGGTGATGTACCGATCAGCTGTTAGCCCGCCTCCTCGGCCGCCCCCAGGCACGAAAACAAGTTCGGTTTTTCCCTCTAAAGATATACCAGCCCACATCATGCAGGAACCGCCGCCATATGCCACTGTTTCAGCGAAACAACATTGGGCAAATCGTTCTCCCGGACGCCTGTAGACTCGGCCTCTCCTGTCACTGCCATGCAGACACATTCTGCACTCATCAGTAAACAGGACCGATCGCCATTGCGCAACGCTCCAATTGAGATGCTCTCGAGCAAATTGAAGGCGCGCTTGTCGGTGGCCTGCAGTCAACTTAGGGCCCGTCGCAGGTCTTTTTGGCGTCAAGTTGGCTTCCTTCAAGCGTCTTCTCACTGTCCACTCGCTGACAGCCACTTGTCGTACACGTCTCAGTTCTTGCTGCACATCAACGCCCGTAAGGTGTCGATTGCGCAGCGAGGTTGAGACAATGAAGCGGTCGTCTCTCTCTGAAGTGCACCGGTGGCGGCTCGTTCTTGGTCTCCGATTGAAGGCACCAGTCTCTTGGAACCGTCTGTATACTCGGGATACAGAAGACTGGCTCAAGTGGAGCTGGGCAGCGATTGCTCGCTGACTTAACCCTTGTTGCAACAAGGCAACAACTTGAGCGGCTTCTTCTGGTGTGGTATCCATGGGTTAGCGAAAACAAGGAATGCAATTTACGGAGATGTGTACCGGTCAACCTGTAACAAGCAACTGATAAGATAAACCGGAAGTGGGGGGTTTTATAGCGGGAGCAGGTAGCGCAAGTCGTGGATTCCTAAAGAGGTAATTTACGCTGACGGCCAATTAAAATGTGTCAATAAATCAGCGCTTAGTTTTTTTTAAGGTATTGATGTTAATTGAAAGCCTAATTCTTCAGCTTTCGAATGACATATCACTTTTGTAATTACCATTTATCGTTTTAGGAAAATCAATGTATATGTGCGCCGTCTAGGCTTGAGTCGATTTGGTTGCTCGCGAGTGTATAATGCTACCATTCAGACGTTTGCCGTAGTCACCGCGCTTGGCATGCGAGTTGGCGACCGCAGTTAGATGGTAGCTATAAGTTAGTCGCCTTGCTATTATCTATTCAGCGCATCTACGTGTATCGGGTTGCATTCTCGCATATATATATGGCCTTTGCGTCTGTTACAGACGATTTACGGCGCATTGTCTGAGAGAAATTTCTTTTGGTGGCTAAACAAACCGATGCGTGAGCGACATAGCCTGCCGCAGGCCTGATAAGAGAAGTTTGCGGTGGTTGGTGCCGAGCCGCTTTCATGTCGCTTCTGTCTCTTATCATCAAGTACTCCGAACCAGGCTTCATCACAGATCTGGCGACCCTCCACTACACGTTTACGCCATTCAAAGGACTACTATATATATGTAACCTGCATTAAGTTGTTCTGGGTCTGGGTATGATTTATGTCCGTGATTTAAATCCTCCTAAGATTCAATACAATTTGCAAATATTTATTTTAATAGTATTTTTAAAGAATGAGGCCACAGAAATTGCTCTTAAAACTTATCAAGTGTAAACAGGCTATCACGTTAAATGTTAAGTGTAAGTATTCAGATTAAGATCAAGTGTAGGTTTAATTATTATCGTTACTGTGTTAGTTAAAGTGTGTGGCACAAATGGGGTCGTTTGGACACTTACAAAGTAAGGAACTATGCTTATGGTAACTGTGTAAGTTTCTTTATTGGACGTTAAGAGAGCTCTTGTTGACCATAAGCCGGGTGAAACTTTGTACGTCACATCGATAGAACCATGTTTGCTGGAAAATAGTCTTTATTAATAATGACTTGAGGTTCATGGCTATTACTCTCTACTTGTAACTGAGTGTACTAAAATCGTATATTATGACATGAAATTTCCCATTTTTCCCGTCGTATTTATAATTGTATTTGTTTATCTCAACAGCGGTTTGGTAATGTCCACATTTTATATTACACACCAACACACACACAGAGGGCTTGACAGAGATAACGTATGTATTTTCACTTGTTCATCTTCTTCTCTTCATCTTCATTTAAGAGATTGTTTTGTTTTTATACAACGTGTAACAGAAAGAGTGAACGTAACTTAAGGGGCATATACGGTCTCCTTAAGCCTACCTATCACAAAATCTCATACCGAAATACCATCATTTTAATCTTGATCGTAAAATAATATACCATTCAATATATCGACAAGTATTTTTATCGATATAACAAACATCCGTACTAACACAGCACAGCTGATTCTGATTTACGCTAGAAATTGTTTGACATACCTCTGTGTTTCTATGCACGCCTGGTAGTTTGATTCCGATTGCACTCACTACACATATTTTGTTTCCACTTATGTTTTTATTTATAGCACTGCTGAATAGCTATTGGATACTTTACATCGCATAAGTAGGTACGTGATACACAAACACATTACGAGAATCTTTTTATAGTTTAACTTCTAGTTGAAGTTGTTTTCAGTACTGATGGAAGTATTTCATTATTTCACGTTCACTAAAATCTGCACCGACACCGAAAGCTTAACTCTAAGACTTGCCAACTAACACGAGTCTCTCTCATGTACAACATATTCATAGAATCGTAAAGCTTTCATGTTTCTTAGTTATAAAGAGGCGTGGCCTCCATCGCGACACTGTACCCTTCACGACATAGGTTCCTCGTAATTAAACAGCCTTAAATTCTGTGACCTATGAATCCTCATCATCACAAAGTGCACGTCTGAGGCTATTCTTTCATAGATGAATGCACGAAATTTTAAAAATTATTACGATCACTAAACGACATAGTTAAGGATTTCGCGGAACACTTTACTCATTACTAAACGACATTTTAGACGATTTAGTAACTAAACACGACCTAAATAGACAGCAGTTTACGAACAACTGATGATTGTAATATTTATAAATAAATGAAAAATGCACAATATTTGATGAATTTGGCGGCTTTCTTCGAACGCGGCCCCTTTGGCGGCGTCTTTGTGTCCACTCAAAAGAGCCGCCTAGGTATCGACGACGCGCGCGGCTCGCTTTCATGAATATTAATTATTTACCTACATCAACTATTGCCGCCATATTAGTGTAACTTTGGATATAATCAGGACGGAATTTGAAATGTCCCCTACTGTTCATATGAGCCTAGTACATTATTCATATTTTTTTATTTGTATGTATTGTATGAATGATTAATATGTAGTTACAGGGAACCTTTAAAATTTAGAGTCTATCACTCTAAATTTTAAAGATGGAATTGAAAGTGCCCCTGCACTTTCTATTCCATCACTCTCATGATCCGATGGGACGACTAGCGACACGACCGGAAATAGGTCAGGCACAGGAACGACGGCTTTACGTGCTCTCCGAGGCATGGGAGTGTAATATCGTCAACTCCCAGACTTCGGGCTGATACTGAGAAATTTATTTTTACGGAAAAGTCCCATAATCACTTTTTGGTCCGACCCGGGAATTGAACCCAGGACTTCATTATTCCCATAATCACTTTTTGGCCCGACCCGGGATTTGAACCCAGGACTTTATTATCTGCAGTTGAACACGCTGCCGGCGCTGCCGGCGCGGCGCGCGGGGCCCGCTTTGATGAATATTAAAAAATATTTAACCATTTATTATTTACCTACATCAATCCTTTGTATTCACCGCCGTATTAGAGTTCCTTGCGACAAAATCAGGACGGAATTCGAAATGTCCCCTAATGTTCATATGAGCCTAGTACATTATTCATATTTTTTCGTAATTTATCAGTAGTCGTACCGCGTGTGTTTATCTGGTTAGTTTGTATAGTTTGTATTAAAAATTAAGTACCTATTCGTTTCCGGCCAGATTAAATTCACATACTGAAAGAAAAATTTAATATTCTTACTATTTAACACACAAAAAAATATCTGCAGTTACATAAGTCAATTAAATTATTTATTTTTCCTGTATGAATGATTAAAATATGTGACTGTACAGAACCACACTTTTTATTTACAGTCTAAGTAGTAGGTACCCAAAGAGTTGCGGTAAGGTTCATTACCCTTGCGGCTGAGTTTTTAGTGTTGTTCATAATGTCGGTAATCTTACTTGTTGATTTAGGTTGTCGATAGAAAAATAAATTACTAGTTGAATAAAAAATGATTATTTCTGTTTGAAGTTTCGTCCATAGGTAGCCGTCCTGATACCCTATAACCCCCTTAAGTTACGTTCACACTTTCTGTTACACGTTGTATTTAAATAAATAGTAACTCAGGTCTAATACATTTTAAAACTCGCCAAATTATATTGTTTAACGGCGAGAAGCGCTCTTATTCTACTAATTAAACCTACTTTACTCTATATATTATACTAAATATTAGGTCTTTACCTATGAAATTGCCGTTCTGCAGTACTGGCCATTTCAAATCAAAATAATTTTTGTTTGGCTAAGAATTCTAATTTCAAATTAATTTTATTTTAAAAACATGGATTCTTTTTTCCAAAAGTAGTCATTTCTTTATTGATTAGTGTTACATTTTCATCGCAATTCAATCTTTTTCGTCATCATGGATACGTTAAAAATTCGAGTAATTATGGAATATGAGTACCGTCGTGGCAGCAACGCGGCACAAGCGGCACGCAACATCAACGACGTTTACGGAGCTAACACTACAAACCAACGCACCACCTGTTATTGGTTTGCTCGCTTCCGTTCTGGAAATTTCGACCTGAAAAATGAACCTCGCGGTCGTCCGAAGACTTTGGTCGACAATGACGAATTAAAGGCGGTTATGGAAGCTGATGATACACAATCTACGGCTGAATTAGCAGCAGCTTTCGACGTTAGCGTCAAAACAATATTGGTCCATTTGCGTCAAATTGGCAAGGTAAAAAAGCTTGACAAATGGGTGCCCCACGAACTCAATGATCGCCAGCGCGAAGTACGCGTCGAGACGTGCCTTGCACTGCTCAACAGACACACAAATGAAGGAATTTTGAACCGCATTGTTACCTGCGATGAAAAATGGATTCTGTTTGATAACCGCAAGCGCTCAGCAAGTTGGTTGGATCCTGGTTCAGCACCTAAACAATGCCCTAAACGAAAACTTACCCCTAGAAAAGTGATGGTCACTGTTTGGTGGTCTAGCGCCGGTGTGATTCATCACAGCTTCTTACCAAACGGGGTGAGCATTACTGCAGATGTGTACTGTGAAGAACTGAGCACAATGATGGAGAAGCTGGCGCATCTCCAACCAGCATTGGTCAATCGCTCGTCTCCGCTGCTCCTGCACGACAACGCGCGACCTCATACTGCACAGCAGACGGTCTCCAAGTTGCAAGAACTGGGGTTGGAAGCTCTCCGTCATCCGCCCTACTCACCAGACCTTGCGCCTACAGACTACTACTTTTTCCAGAATTTGGATAACTTCTTGGCGGGAAAAAAATTCAATACCCGAGAGGCAGTACAAAATGCCTTTGAAGAATTTGTTGCCTCCCGTCCAGCTGATTTCTTTAAGAAGGGCATCAATAAACTGCCACTGCGATGGCAAAGATGCATTGATTGCATGGGTGATTACTTCGATTAATACAAATAAAAAAATTCATGAAAAAAATTCGTTTAAATTTTTTCATACAAAACGGCAATTTCATAGGTAAAGACCTATTATCAACTAATAAGCTACTTAATCATATTATAACTATCAACAGATATACAATATTAATATCAAGTAAAAATGTAAATGTGCATGAATAAAAAAGTAAACGTCAAAACTGGGTAATCAGAATATTTCGTCCGGTGCGGTTCGAATCTGCACCCTACATGTGTGGACCCGATGTATGTATGTGCCATCCAGCAAGTTTGTTTTATTAATATGGCCAGCCTATAAGTTAACAGTTGCAAGTGAAAGATCATATTATACCTATTGATAAAACCTCCCAAACTAATCTTTGATAAACTAATATATCAATTACAATGCAAAATGTACAAAAAAATAAATATTCGCGAAATCGTCATCACCCGTGATCTTCAATGGTTTGTTACTTACATCACACTCAAACAAATGACTGTTTCGAAAATCCGACAAATTGACAACATTCCCTAAAATGAGGGGATATAATTAAGTAGTCGTCAATATTCCATTCACGAGTCAACGGGAATCCGGAAGATATTTATCACGTCAGTTCATTTTACGTCAACGTTTGTCACGGCAGCATAAATTATTATGACCATCGCGACATGAATAAAATTAACGGCAAAATATACTAAAATACTAATTGTCGGCCGCTCCGCGCTGAACGAATGCTTTCATTACACCTGTCAGTCAGTTCATAGAATTTTATGTCAAATTTGGCGTAAAGTGTTGTGATCTGACAGGTGTCATGCTCAGTTTATTAATAAGTATTCATTTTTAGTGACCATGAACCGGAAGACGCAGCGTGGGCAGATCACCTACAAGGTGGACCGATGATCTTGTAAAGTCGCGGGATGCCGCTGGATGTGGGCAACACAAGACCGGCTATTGTAGAGATCCTTGGGGGAGGTCTTTGTCTAGGAGTGTACGTCTTTCGCCTGATATGATGATGATGATGCTAATGATCAGTTTTTATTTTTAATTTGTAATTTAATTTACCTTCATAATGACCAAACCATAGATACCATAGATGGCTGGTGTAATCCATGCCGGAACGTTGGGTAACCTAAAGGTAATGATTTGCCTTAAATTGCTATCGCGATTGAGACCAGTGTCCACAATATATAAAAATGTGTACAAATCGCGACAGTTTAAAAACATTAATGTTACGCCTAAGCCGTGGAGTATGTATTGTATTCTAAGGCAACAGGTAAAACTGCCATGATATTCCCCTACGAGTCCCTACTAATTTTATTAATGTCAATAGCAGTTCTAAAATGTCTTAATTCTAATGTAGGTTTTTTTTTTTAACAATGTCACACAGATCATCCTAGCCCCAAACTAAGCAAAGCTTGTACTATGGGTACCAGGCGACGATATACATACTTATATAGATAGATAAATACTTAAATACATAGAAAACATCCATGACTCAGAAACAAATATTTTCACTTACCGGGATTCGAACCTAGGACCACCAGCTTCGTAGGCAGGAGCACAACCAACTAGGCTACGGTGACCGTCTGATTTAAATAATCCACGTTTGTTTTGCCAAGATTTGATGATGTTTCTAAAGAATTATTGCAACAAGTACAAAATGTCTATTCCCCAAACAACGTCTTCAGTGTGAAGTAGTAAGACGAGATAGAACATTCTAATATTGACATTGTATGCTTATAGGTTGGTCGCTATAAGCTAGCAATGTCAATATTAGGAGACTCTATGTCGCCTCAATCGATCGACAGGTAATAACTTGTTTAAATTGACCGATAAATGGAATAATAACGAGTTATTATTCAGTTACTACAAGAAATATTAAATTATTTTAAATCATTATCATCATAGAGAGGTCCCCATAAGCATGCAATGTCAATATTGGAAGACTTAATTTTGTATATATATATATATATATATATATATATATAATTATTATTTTAAAGCATTACACAGCTATTCAATAAGGAATAGATGAGCTTAATCCGTTTAGAATATCAAACACTACAACGCGACCGACACCTGTTTAACATCTGACACCTGTCTTTACTATTGACATAACCTGAAATCGTGCTGCGTGATGCAATCTTGGTAGTCGTTAGAGTTCCATACCCAAAGAGTACCAACAGAAACTTATAACTAAACCTCCGCTGTAACTGTAATAGGTAAATCGTTGAAATTTTCTGTCTGTTTTTTTTATATATAACCTATTTGGCAATGAAGCATTCGGACCATCTGATGGTTAGTGGTCACTGTGAACGCTGTTAACACCATCATTAGCACATTGCCGACCCTTAAGAAACCTTATAAATCCCTTTTTGAAGGGCTCCATGCTGTAGTCTCTTTGCAAAACCTCAACAGGGCAACAGGGAGTTCATCCCACAACGTCAACGTACGTGGGAGGGAGTTTCGCTGAAAACGGACCGTACAAAAAGGTTGGAGTCTGTATTAGTATTGTCGATATAACAAAAAAAACATGCGGGGCAGTCTTTGAGGACTGCCGATAGAAGTGAAAACTATTTTTTTTATTTTTCTTACTCGGATAGTAGTGTTTATTTGATCCAAGTAGCGAGTGGAAGATGCTAGTTCCCACATTTGGGTTGTAAAGACTCATAGCAATTGCTTCCATTCCTATGGTGGGACTAAATTTAAAAAATAGAACCAATTAAGAAAAAAAATGCTGCGGTCATGTGAGTGTATCGGTATTATGAAAATTCGATCAAGTCACTTGTCCTGACGCGAGTTTAACATTTTTTTACCACTGAGAAAAGGTGCATGGCCACTAAAGAAGTTTACACTTCAAAAATTAAATGAAATTAAAACGGAATAATCTCTTATTAGTACGGAACACTTAGTGTGCGAGCCCGACTCGCACTTGGCTGATATTCTTCCTTTCTACTAACATAAAAGTGCAGACTTTTTTGTGTCTATGGATGCCCGTTTAAGCTGCTTGTAATTATTAGGCAAATCAACATTACGGGAAATTTCTTTGAGGTTTGAATGAGTTGATGCTTAATCTCTTAAACTATTAACAGTTAAAATTATCTACAATTTTAACTGTTAATAGTTTAATAGATAAGCTTCATCTCATTCAAACCTCAAAGAAATTTCCCGTAAAGTTGCTTGACTTGCATACTATTGAATAATCGTTCTACGGTCTAGTTGTTTCACAGTTATTCATCCAAACCTGCTTTTAAACCGTGTCTATTTGACTTGACCTGCTCCGATCTGCACGTAATTCTGTTTTTGCGTCAATTTCATGTCATATTTACGACAGTTTCCATTTTATTTGAGTTCTTTTATTTTACTTCACAATATAAAGCAGGTAGTAAAAGTAAAACACTTCATTGGAATATGCATTACTTGTGACACTGACTTCAGTCTAGCGGTAGCGTGTTAAACCGTAGATAATGACTGTCCTGAGTTCAGATCCCGGGTCGGAACAAAAATTTATTGTGGGATTTTTCTGTAATAATAAATTTCTCAGTATCTCGGAGAGCACGTAAACCTGTGCCGGACCTCTTTCCGGTCGTGTCGCTAGTCGTCCTATAGGAAACATGAGAATGATGGAATAGAAAGTGCCCCTATGTTTGCTTACACACTTGTGCACTATAATATGTCCTGCGCACTAGACGAGTCTCCACTGAGACTGGCCGCCGTGGTCGAAATTATTATATATTGTTTACTCTATACATGTAGTTATATGAAAAATCATAGCTTGATGCTCTCACCTATCCGTAAGTGATCGGTATGCTTAAGCAAGTAGGCTCGCAGTCAGTCCATAGATGGGTAACCACCAAAGTGTTTTAATTTCTGAGCATCTCCGTGCTTTGGAGGGTACGTTACGCTGTCGATCCTGGTTGTAGTTATTAGACAACAATCGTTAAGCCATGTCAGAGGCCTACTGGGCGGCTTGAATAACTTTAACACTAGCGTGCGCACTGCCCATACGATAAGTAAATTCTATTCTATATTAGAAACTTTCAATCGATTATAGAATCGATTTATAGAATTTGATCATTTAATATTCGATTATTTGGCAAGTAAGTTAGTATAAGCAATATTCAATTGATTTTTCTGCCATTGGATGTAACTTCGGTATATTCAGCCATCTTTTGTTTCGTACACCACCTACTACTCCCGTTTTTCTATTCACTAACAGTTCTGGTCCATACATACATACGGTTTCCTGGAAGAGATCGCTTTTAGCGATAAGGCCGTCACTTGTACTATTTCCATTTTAATGTATTTTTGTTAAATCTAAGTTATGTCTTTGGTGTGCAATAAACTGTTATCTATCTTTCAATTTATAAGCAGTTAGTTCTTTATTTAAAACTATTTCTTTATTATCTATTAAACGCTAAATCTAAAGACAAAGCTTTAGAAGAAAAAAGAATACTGAGGTTAGGATCAGTAATCTATACATATAATAAAATCGTAGGAAAGTCAAAACTGTACATTAAATATTTTTTTTAAAGGATACTTGGAGCGTGATCTGTAATCTATATCGAAGCCAAAAATATAGTTTTTTTTTTAATTTTTGTCTGTATGTATGTCCGGGTTAAACTCAAAAAGTACTGCGTGGGTTCACTTCAAATTTTGCATGAATATTTTTAAGAGCTCGCGTCAACATATAGGCTACATATTAACACGCTATCACCTATGGGCGAAGAGCTGTGGTAATTTATAAAATTTAACGCGTGTAAAACCCCGTGGCACAGCTAGTACTTAATATATACAAAAGGTATAGTTACTATCAGAATTAAATTCATTTGAGACCAACTCGACAGCAAGGAAAGGCATCCGGAACCCGTTTGTAAAATACTCTATATTGTAATGCTCTCCTTGCTTGCCTCTTTGTAAAAGTCTTGCGAAATTTTGCGCGAGAGGACCAATTATGTTATTCGACTTGCGTAAATGTTTACAACTTCTAACCACAAATACGGGAAAGTAAATCAACAGGTTTTTATACTTTCTTACCTAAATTACTAGCGACATAATCACATTGCGATTATATTGTTTTCAAATAATACTTACCTAACACAAAAGCAACGAAAGCGAGAGTTCGGAAAAAGTAAAAACAAACAATAATATAATATCCTGAGACATTATTCACACATGGCATCTGATACCAAACTAAGCGGAGCTTGTACTATGGAAACCGGGTAACTGATATACTACTTTTCTTTTGTAAATACATACTTATATAGATAACTACACCCAGATTTAAACAACCAACAGACATATTCATGCACTTTATGTCTGTACTATATTTATATCTGTTCTGAATGGGAATCAAACCCACGACCTTCGGCGTGAAAAGTAAGCATTTGCCAACCACGCCAAAAGGCCCGTTACTTAGTTTGTTCGATTCTTGTCTAACCTAATACAAAAATAGCTGCAATTATACAATTTTCGACCATGTCAGTTCAAATGCAACGAAAGAGAGAGTTCTGGGAAACAAAGTGACATAAGAGCTGTTATTGCCATGGGTTGTACACTATTTCTTATCGTGGTTAGAAAGTTTTTACGGATCATTCACGACATCGCATGGTTTATTTTTATACGGTACTAGCTGTGCCTTACGGTTTTACCCGCATTAAACTTTATAAATTATAGCTTATGTGTTAAATCAGGGTGACAGCTAACTCCAGCTAACAGCCGTTTAGACGTGAAGAAGTAACAAACATACACACTCACAAACATTTGCCTTTATAATATTAGTAGGATTTGATTATACAACATGTAACGTAATTAACGCACACCCTCAAACATCCCAATTAGAATATTATGTTATAAGCATAATACATACACTGAATTTTTAATTTAACATGTATATGCATTGTTATTTACTAAATTAGTTTCTTAGAACAAAGTTTATTTTTCTTTATTTTGTATTGAATGATGGAATTTGTATGAATACAAATAAAACTGCGATTTTAAAGGTCTTATTGCTTTGACTTACGGTCCATTTCAATTTATTTTGACTTGACAGGGTTAATATGAAAATAATTTCCGTAGTTTTAATTATTATTGGGTAAAAAAATATCTATATTAAAAATGATATAAATCGATGCAGTAAACGATTCTGAACAAACTATTTTCAGGATGTGCGTTAATTAAGTTACATGTTGTATAGGGTATTTGGTTATTTTCCTAAGTTTAGTTTTTAGCGTCATGTTTTTTTAGCGTCATGTTTTTGTAGCGTCATGTTTTTTGACGGGCCGGTTGGCGTGGTTGGTAGATGCTTGCCTTTCACGCCGCAGTTCGTGGGTTCGATTTCCACCCAGGACAGATATTTTGTGTTCAATACACGTCTCGGTGTAAATATCTATATAAATATGTATTTACAAAAAAAAGTAGTATATGTAGTATATTAGGAATCTAATTTCCATAGTACAAGCTCTGCTTAATTTGGGATCAGATGGCCGTGTGAATGTCCCAAGATATATGAACTCTCGTGACATTATACATAGTACGATATATTATTGTACTCGCTGGCGGAAAGTAAGACTGCGAAGCTCTGCGACCACCAACGTCCTCCATTACACTTATATAGTATTCGTATCGATGGCATATCATAGATACGAAAAAATAAAACAAAACAAAATTATAATAATAATAATATCTAGGGACAATGTCACAAAGATCATCCTAGCCCCAAACTAAGCAAAGCTTGTACTATGGGTACCAGGCGACGATATACATACTTATCATCATCATTACAGCTAAATAAGTCCACTGCTGGACAAGCCTCCCTCAAGAATCGTCTTGGGGGGATATGCCATAATCGCCACGCTTGGCAGGCGGGTTGGCGATCGCAGTAAGATGGTCATAGTAATCAGAAGGAAGCTGCTGCCCGTCCTCTGGTAGATTTTCCCTACATACTTATATAAATAGATAAATACTTAAATACATAGAAAACATCCATGACTCAGAAACAAATATTCGTGCTCATCACACAAATATTTGCACTTACCGGGATTCGAACCCAGGACCACCAGCTTCGTCGGCAGGAGCACTACCTACTAGGCTACGGTGATCGTCAAAATTAAACACAAAACATAAAAAAACAAAAAATTTACAAATATTGTATATAATTTTTAATTAGTTTTTGTTTAGTTTTTAATATCTAGCTGTAGTATTTTTTAATTCTAGTTTTACTGTTATAATAATAAATGCATGCGGTGACGCCTTAAAAAAATGTGCATTAGGTTTTGTATTCATGTATTTTTAATTTTGTAAGAAAAATGTAACAATTACTGGCTGTCCTCAATAAATAAAAAACAAAAAACAAGATACGTATGCAAAATCCACAATCAGAGAAGCGGCCCGCGTTTTCGTGAATTCACATAATATTTAGAGCAACAAAACCGTTCACGTCAGTTACCGCTCTGGGGCTCTACCGGCTAAGTCACCGAACATCGATTTCTTAAATGGTGTTCAAATAATCAGTCATTTTTAACCTTTATTTATTTGAACGCCATTTAAGATATCGATGTTCGGCGACTTAGCCGGTAGAGCCCCTGGGTCGTCTTTAAACTCCAGAGACCCTGTGGCAAGGTTGCTTAGTTTGTAGTTTTAATTCCTTGACAGCTCGCCTCTATTTAACGCATTACCAACTCCGAAGACTTTATTCTCGCCCAGGACCGCAATATTAATAGTCTAATGTTTTCTGTAGGGTGAATTAAAATTAAAATACTTTATTTCAGACGTATGTAAGTTTACTAGTATTTAAGTTTGTTCGCTAATTAAGTAGATTAATTAGCCAAAGAAGGCTATGCTCTAGCTCTCTTAAATCTTGTCGGCATTTATCTCAACCCAACGGGCTACCTGCTAGTAGTATTCTAGAAGAAAACTATGCGAACGCGATAGCATTCGACCACCTATAAAGTTGTAATAAATTGATTTCCCTTACCTTCTAACTAAAGTAACCTTACTTTAGTTGTAAAGTAAGGGAGGAGTCATATTTTATCATTCACATTATTTACTTATATAATGTGAATGTTAAAATATGACTCTCTTCATAAATCTTTTACATATCCAAGACGTCTTTTAAAAGCTAAGTAACCGCGGTATATTCATGCCCTGAAAATTATGTGCAAGTTTTGCCAAACACGTCGACGTGAGTCGAGCTAAAAAGCTTTCCTCAATTTCCTACCTAACGAAACGAAATATTCTGGAAAACTAACTTAGAGCCGCTGAGAGTTTCTTTCAGGATTAAAATTCGTAGGTTGGTACTTAGATGAAGGCTTAAAATTTTAAGAATAGATTTTTTTTAATAACTAGCTGTGCCCCGCGGTGTTACCCGCGTTAAATTTTATAAATTTTCTTTGCTATAAACCTCACGGAGCCTGAGACCTTTCCAACGAATGCAAAACCGTGGAAATCGGTTCGTGCGTTCTGGAGTTATAGCGTCAGGAAGGAAAACCCGACTTATTTTTATATAGTAGATAAGAGTAAAATGGTGTTAATGTTCTTGTGTTCTCATTATTTAAAGATCATACCGGGTATTGCAACTTAGTGAGAATTTAACCTACTCTTGTTTCAGTCCTCCACGGACCATTCTCAAGAAGTGTTTACTCGTCAAGTGCCTTAATAAAGTATTAATTGTTTATTGCACATATCCAGCTCAAGAAGCTAAAATCATAAAATAGTAATCAATAATGATTGTAAATCTCAGTTGGGGCGAATTGGATCCGGTGGTAGTATTAAAGTGCGTCGCTATACACACAAGGTCCATCATAATAATAATATGGAATTCTTACCATAATATTGACAGAACGTTCCGACAAGATATATCATGTCGGAATGGTTCTGTAATTAATGTTTTTGTAATTTACTATATGTAGTAAATTATATTTAAAACTCCGATAGTGAAACCTACATAATAAGCTTAACAATAAGTTAATATAAGCTAGCTAAATCATAAATTAAATGTTATATCTAAATTTTTCATACACTCAGTGTACTTAAATATCTATATGTACCTAGAAATAATTATGCTTACTTAATTATACTACAAACCTTTTTTTTCCTATTTAAAAGCGCTTTTGTAAAGTCTATTTTTTATTTTTTAAGGTTATAAGGTAAAGAAAATTTGTAATCGGTTCATTACAACTTTGCTTTTGAAACAGTAATGATTTAACAGGCTAATGGAGGAGACGGTAAACAGGCTAAGCCGTTTCAATTAGTCACAATTTAGAAGCAATTCTAAGTCACCAACTTTACTTAAAACTTCGAAATTCAAATCCGATTTAAAATTAAGCACTTAATGGGAAAGTTCTTACTTATCCATAATTCGTACAACCATGGAATTTATTGTTGTTGTTATATAAAAGGGAAATGGATTTTCCTAGTTCGTGCTATTGGTTTACATTTGTAATGTTTATATTATTTAACTTATTTCCAATGCTACTGTTTGGCTTAAAGGGGTTTTGTAAGGGCCCATTGGTATGGAAATTCTGATATATTTTTAATTTCCGCAGCTGGCTTAGCGATTGTTCTATTTTTAGGTTTTTAATGCAAGACATACATTGCGTGTTTGTCGTGACCGTAGAAATGAAATCGTATTTTTACTACAATGCTACAGATATTTTAGAAGTATACATTTTTTCTATGTGTCAATGTTTGTATTCTTCAATGCAGTGATTGCTGTGCTTTTAATGCACTACATTAATTACTGTTGTAATTAAACAACATATAATCGTCTTCTACCGAGTCAAACATAACTCATATGAGACTAAATAGAAACCATTTTAATCAAAGAAATAATTCTTAAAATCAGTTCACAAAGAACGTGGAAATCATAGATACAAAAATATCTGACTGTTGAATTACTAACATTTGCAATTTAAAGTATAGCTTTTCAATAAGAGCGCTCAAACTTTGAAATCAAATAAACCTTGAACAACTCTGACACCTTTCTTTTTTTGTTATGACAGGGGGAATCCCTACTCATGACTAAACCTAACCTGTTACCAGTAAGTTTTTTTTAAATAAATGATTCGTCACCAGACACGCACAGAAGCTGCCTCCGAAAAGGCAGTCAATTGATCAATGTAGTCCACGTAGTAGTGTTTTCTCTAGCTCCATTTTGTAATTCGAGACAATTGTGAAGTATTAAATTGAAGCGAAATTTCGCTTCCGTTTACTAGTAGTTAGTGCCGGCGTTGAATTCAGAACAAAAGAAACAAATTTATATAACTGCGTTGTGGGTCGTAACATTATAATTCTTGTAAATTTTTCGCGGTAACGATAAGGAGTGAAGCTAATAATAAAAGCGTGTTAAATAGAAATACGATTCTTGATTACTTCGCCACCTAAATATGAACATCGCTCACTCGCGCTAAGAGGCTTGAATCATTTCCACGTCAGAGGTTTTATGAACAGTCGGAGTTGGCGCGATGCCATACTTTGTCAAAGCAAGTTCCATCTTTGAAACTACAAGAGGCTATGACAGCAACTCCATTTCGAAAACCATTTTCATATTTCACTGCGTGTGAAAGCCTTTTCTGTGACATAGACGCGTTCTTATTAAGAAATAAAAAAGGAAATACTTACACAATACTAGCAATTATCCGATTGCTCTCCAGGACACAAAGTTTCCATTCTTATTCGCATTCTCCGACACTCAATCTGATTAGCGACTCGCAAAAGTGACCATTATACACAATATGCCTAAAAAGTCACCCTCTTATGAATCTTAGAAACCTTAGGGGGAGATCTGTATCCAGTAGAGGACGATATCACGCTGATGATATAGAAGTTCGCTGAAGCGGTGAACTGACCTATCCACTCTGTTTCATGAACTCTGGGATCCAACTCATTCACAAGATCACAACCTTAAGGTATTTGTGCTGTGAAAGTCGGGCAGTTGTTTGAGCGGAAGAAACATTTTGTTCTTGTTGTTTTGACTCTTGTTCAGGCACTGGTTTTCACAGACAGACGGTGTCATGTCGGATACACATGTGTCTAGGTAAGCAAATCAGTAGACCCTACGACTAAGCGTGTTTAGTTTTGTTGCATTTAAAAATAGAAGAAGTATCATATTCTATACCACCATTGATTTAATTTATTTCGCTAGTATCTTTATGGTCCTGACACTTGATACTTTTGCCGTTTTGAGGATTCCGTAGCTCAAAGGCAAAAGCAAGTCCTCGAGTTAAAGTTTGTCATCGGAACGTTATAAAGAGGTATTAAGTAGAAATTAATATCAATTGTTTATAAAACTATATGAGTCGGATATTATTATTTAACTTGGTGGCAGGGGTATTTTCTGAAATTAATTAAACTTAGCAATAAACAAGGACAATTCTTAATGGCATATACTCGTATATATCGCAGTGTGGGAGAACATATTTCAACCTCGAAATTAAATTTAGCCGCAGCACCCTCAGAACGCGTGTCAGACGCACTTTTTTTTTATTTACTAGTTTCTGACATTTACAAAATGGCGTCGCTACGGGGTAAATTTTTGCCGCGTTTTCCGCGTTATCTACGCATGAGCGAACAACGACGTGCGTGAACTGATACTGTTTCACTCACTTGTGTTACTTGACAGTTTTTCATATTTTTTGCCGTATTATAACAGGATTTCTACTTGAAACAGAGTGGAAACGATTGCGGAAAGAAAGGTTTATATACAGTAAATCGGTGCATCAATTCAGGTTCACGAAAATAATGAAAGTTATTACGCAATTTTTATAGAAAGCGAATTATTATCGGCAGATATTATATTTTTCTTTGGGATATAGTAATGTTGTTAGATATGGACAATGGTAAAGATATAGTCTAAATGATTTTAATTTATTTAGTAAGATTCGTAATAGGGTAGTTAGCGAGTTATTATACCCCCGTTACAAGGTTACGTTGTAAAATTTTGTCAAAAGTAATCTGGGCCTTATACATAAATTTATTTCAGTAGGAACTATTTATCATATATATTTCACACGTATAACGATCAATTGCAATCACATTCAATGTTGAGGTCAGGTCAAGAACTGATTACTCACCTTCCAAGTTTTGTGACCAGTTAGATAATTCCATAGTATTTATCCTAATTCCTAGTCGGTAAGTGGAGTTCCCACTTAGTTTGCCAAATTAATTTGCATTTTCTGACTTTAAATTTTTATTCTGTGTGAAACAAAAATTTTAATATGCTAGTGTGATTATTCTTTTACAGTAATAATACTCTGTCAAATTTTAAAAGAAACCATATAGTGTAAAAGAAACCATATAGTGTAAAAACACCTTTGTGTATACACACATATTTATTACAAGTTAATTTCACGCGGCTTGTGGCAGCTTGGCGAGCTTAAAGCGGTATATTTCACCCTTCTCAATTGTGAGCCTAAATAAAAACTAGTATAAAAATTATGTAAAATGTATTATTACATTTTGTTGCAATGTTTATGTGTGAAATTCACGTTTTCTTCATAATAATGTTGAGAATGCTTAACAAAGGAACGCTATTGGTACAAATGTTTAGACGCATTACAAAACATCGTGAGAGACTAATGTAACCCTGACTTTTTAATAAAATACACGTACCAAAATGTTTCTTGAGATTAATTTTATAATGTCACGTAATGATTCGTACAAAAATTTCATACATATTAGGCAACTAGCTGTGCCCCGCGGTTGTACCCGCGTTAAACTTTATGAATTATAGCCAATGTGTTCCAAAATCCATGGTATCAGCTAACTCCATACCAAATTTTGTTGAAATCGCTCCAGCCATTTAGACGTGAAGAAGTAACAAACATACACACTCACACACTCACAAACTTTCGCCTTTATAATATTAGTGTGATGCATGTAACTTTGCCTCTCTGCGAGGGCTGTGGCGCAGCTACTCTCAGCGTATTATGTCAATAGCAATGACAGGTCTCAAATGTCAAATAGGTTTTTAAAGTACAGTTCAGCCTCGACTTAATTACAAATAATGTTTGACAGTAGCTGTCCCGTCTTGCACGGGTAGGGTAAAAAAATGAGGATTCCACATAAATGTTAGTATGTTTCGGAATGAATGAATTTTTACTTTGTATTTGAATAGCATCCTTCAAAGTTTGTATTAAACCCATAGAAATAATAAATCCCATGGCTGGATCAGATCTCCTCTATTTAAAGGGAAAACCAAATTGTTTATTTTGTAAATGTCAAATAATTAAACTTGACACGCAAGAGGTAGGCCGCAGGCGTAGTCAGTAACATACCTTAACGAATTTTTATGCCATTGTAGTCGAATCGACCTTGGTTATGTCTTGTCTGACTTATTTTTAGTTATGACCCATATTAGCTTAGATGTCGTTTAAGGCATACTAGCTTATTATAAGAAAATAATGTAATGTGTCAAGTGACGGTTTTTTTCAATAAATTATGAATGTGGCTTCAAGTTCTGTGGCCGTCTCTTAAAAAAATTGTGGTCCTGATGGTTTCCCAAGTGTGAAGTTAAGTACGGTTTCAAGTTGGGAATTATTTATACATACGGACTTAGGTTTGCTTTGTGCAAGTGAATTTTTAAGATCCCCGCGAGTCAGTGATTTCCGTAGGGCGAGTATTTTTGCTTTAAATAAAAAGGACATAGAAAACATTGCACTGACGTCAATAGTTGAACTCTAGTTAATCTTAATACATAACATTTAAGAGTACCTACAGTAGAAACTAGATCTTGAAATTTCTCTGTGCCATAGGCGGTGGGGCTTAAGACTATATGAAGAATAGTCTTAAGGTAATGTATGTTAAAATTATTCAGGTTTTTGCAAGGCATTTTGCCTACTCAGAGAACATGTTACAAGAATCTTATTCCTTTTTGCTATAAAATAACTCAAAGGTCTTGTAAATTCACTTGAGTACTTAATTCAATAATGGTTTTATCATGTTCGTTAACATTATATAATGATGATTATAATCCTGTTATTTCTACGAAGTACGTTGGAAAACATCACAAAATTACTCACAACTCGATTTTCTTAAACCACACTTCTTCACCACAATTCTTTGCTTAAACTAATTTGGAGTACGACGTCACACAATTCAAATTAGTTGTACGCCATTTAGCATTCGTACGTCTTCTATTCTTTTGTTCGATGTAATGTAATTTGCTCCATAATATTGGAATAGAAATTTTTCATCTAACGAGACAAAGTAAGGACAAAGGTAGGATTTAATCATTTTACCGAATAGATGTTCAAGGAATTTACGACAAAAGAGACTCGGGAGTATTTTGTGAGTGAGGAATTATCGGGTCTGGCAGAGCTATTGTTTTACAAGAATATAGGCTGACTGGGACGTTACAAGAACGCCTGTAAATGAGACAGTCGAATATGAGTATCTATTGAAAGGCCGAATAATTAATAGTTTGTGGGGAACAGAACTGTTTTGGGATCAGAAGTCATTTACTTGTATGTTTCGCGCACAGAGGATGACATTAATACTCTCTGTTTCTTATTATCTGTCTGTATTTGTGGCAAATGGATACACAGATCTATTAGGATTTCTTTTGTTTATGGTTATGTTATTTTTGATTTGTTTCGTCGTAAATCGTAAAATCTGTTAGATCGTTTTAAGAACATTAGTTATTTTCTTGTTCGGTGTTTACGTTACGTTCACATAATAAAACTATCTATATATCGTTTAGCCATATCGTTAAACGTAGCTTTCAACGTTAGACCAATACTCTAGGTGTCCAACTGTATGCCACCGTCTTACTAACAGCCTTGCCCTCCAATTACGTTTAACCTTATCGTTGAACTTTGGTTAAAACGTTTGGCCAACGATTGCTCTAAGTGGGAAACTGGAAGCCATCAGTTTATTAAAGTATCATAATATATATTAGGATATATTATATAATTTATTACGTAGTAGGTACCCAAGAGTACCTTTAGTAAGTCACGTTGTACAGCGGCAATTACCCGCGTCTGTATCCTTTCTACATTTCCTAGGTAGGTTGTCTGGAAGAGATCACATTTAGATAAGACCTCCAATTGTATTGAACTCTCTTATTTGCATTGTTCCTGTTCTGCTTAATTCTTTGGTGTATTATAAATAGTTTTCATAATGATAAGTATCCGAACTCTTCCATTACAATTGGCCCCGTTATTGAACGTTGTTCACAAAGTCATGGTCAACATTTGCGCCAAGTACCCAACTGAAATCTGGCGGCTTATTAACGGCTATTACTCCAACTAAAACGCTAATTTCACCATTCTTCGACGTCATATCTATTACGTAGTTTAGTAAGAAAATAATTCTAGTACACCAACTCAATAGACCCGTCGGTATATCTAGCTAACTGTTTTGGCGGTGGTAAAAGGCACATCATTTACATTGTGTAGAACATAATTATATTCTCTTACCAGGATTTCTCCGTATATTCAGTAGCCAACCTTGACATATTGAAGCCGCATTGACACTAAACTGTAAAGTTAAGTTGCCGCAACGAACAATGCTAAGTTTTTGCGTAACAACGTCGCACATCATGTGTTATGTTATGATTATGAGACATACGTAAGTTCTTATAAATACGTGGCCTATATTGAGAAATGAACTTGTTTACTTATAAAACGTTGAGATACAGTTCAGATGGATTACCGTTTTGTCTTTGTAGTTTTACGCCTCTACCGTATGTATCTATCAAAAAATCTTCAGCTAATCGGTGTCTTGGGGAGTGCTTTGCTAACTGACAATGTTTTTTAAGCGACTTCAAGAAAGGAGCATGTCATTAATAAGAGAGTTAGTATTTTTACTTGTCTTTAGCTATGGTATACCTGGACATAGGATTTGAAGTTAGAACGTTTTTGAATTAATATTAAGATATTAAAAGTGAAGACCTGTAATTGGCATAATTTTATAACATCTATTTATTTTGTATTTGTTGCTGTTGGTTTTCGAAATAAATAAATAAAAAGATGGGGTGATGTAATGATATAATGATGTGATGATGGTTGGCGTGGTTGGCAAATGCTTGCTTTTCACCCCGGAGGTCATGGGTTCGATTCCCACCCAGGACAGATGTTTCTGTGCATGAACATGTGTTTGTCCTGAGTCTGGGTGTAATTATCTATATAAATATGTATTTACCAAAGAAAAGTATTAAATGTAGTATATCAGTTATCTGGTTTCCATAGTGCAAGCTCTGCTTAGTTTGGCGTCCGGTAGCCGTGTGTGTCCTAGGATATTATTATGTTACTTGATATTGCCCTCTTATACAACCTAATTTGAGAGCTAGAATCTAGAATCACTATTCATTTGACACTTTTCACATAGGTTGACACTTTTTGCGGTTGGAATCCGTAGGCATTTCCCCTGCCTTATCTATACATATAATAAAATCGTAGGAAAATCAAAACTGTACATTGAATATGTTTTTATATGGATACTTGGAGCGTGATCTACAATCGATATCAAAGCCAAAAATATAGTTTTTAAAATTTTTGTCTGTTTGTGTCCGGGCTAAACTCAAAAAGTACTGCATGGATTAACTTCAAATTTTGCATGAATATAACTAAGAGGTCGAGTCAACATATAGGCTACATATTATCACGCTGTCACCTACGGGGGAGGAACTGTGATAGTCATAAATAAGGGCTTACATAATTAACGTTCTAAACATTTTATTACATAAGAAAGAAAGTCTTATGCAAATGAAAGTACGCAATGAAGATTAGTCAATAATAGTGTTTAAATAAAGCATAATTTTATTTACGTGGAGAACATTATCTCTCATTGTTTGTTACGTCTGATGAAACGAACCATGAAAGAAATCTATTATGTACGTTGTATGTTGTACGTGTACAGTCAGCAAAAGAAATACGTACCTACCTAAGTGTACTAGGCAGCATTGATTGCGTCCTAATTCGCGTGAAATTAAAATTAGATATATAGGTGCTGAGTAACGCAAAAATAGGTTAACTATACATAGATTGGCTGGAATCAGAGGTGATCAAAAACGATCTCGGTTAACAGAAGCTTGAAGCCCAAAAATTAAGTTATTACAACACTATTTTTTTATTTTTTTCCTTAGAGTGTGAATTAACTAATAGGGAGTAGTAGTTGAAAGTTTGTATGGAAATATGTAAGTTTTATGTGAAAGTTTCTGACTAGAGACAAAATATTTCAAATGTTACCCAAAGAAACTATTCCACGCGAACAAAGTCGCGGACACAGCTAGTGTACTAATAATATTAAAATACCATTTTTGTCTTCAAGCTTAGTACATTCAATATTTTCCTAGAGGCATAACCGGCATTTGTACTGTCTTGCAAAATATATTAATACCCATATAATTGTGTTAAAATTTTTATATCTCTAAAATCAGATGCATAAATTGCCAACAGATCAGATAACATCCATTCAAACGTTTTGAAAATCAAATATTAGGCGATACCTACTTACCTCAAAAAGGAAATTCGAGGCAATCTTGTGGTATTACTGCAAGCTAATATACCGAACCTAAATTGCTGTGGGTAACAAAAAAGCATTAGAAACACGGATATCGGACGTGACGGAAGAAAGAAATTACAGTATCCATGCAAAGGTAAGCCGCGTTGTGGCTTTGTTATTACCTCAAGTATTTGTATTTACGTTTAAGGCGACCCATTGAAAATATTAACGGTATCCTGCCAATATTATAGAGATAATTGCGAATGTTTGTGAGAATAGATATATGGATGTTTGGTACTCTTTCTCGCAAAAACTACGGAATTTTGATGAAACTTTGTAGTATAGCTTATATATCCGAATAACACATAGGCTATAATTTATTAATAATAACGCGGATGTAACTGCAGGACACAGCTAGTAAAATTCATTTTTTTACAGCAAATGTGTAACATTCGGGAATTACATTTTATTTACTGAGTAAATACTGAGTTTGTTTCGCTGGGTCTTCTCAGTTGGGGCGCATTGGATCCGGTGGTAGCATTAAAGCGCGACCGTCGTTATTAACACAAGGTCCGTCATAATAATAATACATTAATATAGACAGAACCATTGACAATATGTTGTAAAAATATTAGACTTAAACTAGATAATTAAACATAATCTCTTGACAATAACTTGATACGAGCTAGCTAAATATCAATGCTATAATAAAATACATTTTATAAATGTTTTCATACAATGTGTACCTAAATATCTATGTTACTAGAAATAATAATGTATACAACTATATTACTACAAACATGTTCTGACTATTTACAAGCGCTTTTTTAAAGTCTACGTGAATAAAAACCTTTTTTATTATTTTTTATCAGGTCATGGATTTACCAACCATGTCAACCAGCCGTGTAAAAAAAAGTAATAAAAAGTAGAGTTCTAAATTTAACCTAGAATAAAGGATGTTCCAAGATAATGTAGGCTCTCGTAGGAATAACAAAAGACAGCGAAGTAAGATTTATGCACCGGAACTTTATCGGAATCGTTAACCCGGATAACTGCGCTTCCGTCCCTCTTATATTGTCAGTCAAGGTTACTATTCGCTTTGTTTGTTTTGGACAGGTACCTAGTTGAGAAGCGAATAGTTTTACTCAAGCACCGAAGATTTATTTTGATGGTGTACTCACAAACTAAGTGAGGTAGAGAATAGCGTTATAGCGCCCTAACTAAGGCTCGAGTAGTGAAGTCCCTTCATTTTAATTCAAATTTTAGATTTCAATTTATTCTGTTAAAATGTGTATGTTATGTTATATTACATTTATTAAATAAATAAATAATATTTGGGGACAATGTCACACAGATCATCCTCGCCTCAAACTAAGCAAAGCTTGTACTATGGGTACCAGGCGACGATATACATACTTATATAGATAGATAAATACTTATATACATAGAAAACATCCATGACTCAGAAACAAATATTCGTGCTCAACACACAAATATTTGCACTTACCGGGATTCGAACCCAGGACCACCAGCTTCGTAGGCAGGAGCACTACCAACTAGGCTACGGTGACCGTCATACTTTTTAAAATAGGGTATATAAAATATATACTTAAGAAAAAAATCAGGGTTATTTCTAGCATGGAACTACCCATTAAAAAATATACAAAAATTTATAATGAAATCATATATAGTTATTGAGCCATTATCTATACATATACGAGTATATGAACGTATTATATAAGAATAAAATACTTCTATTATTTCTATTTCGATTTACAATGACGCAAGGTGCGGTCAACTTTCTTATATTTACTATTCTATTCTGTTTCTAGACGAACCCTTTAATGCTTTATGTTTGTTTCCCTGTCAATAGTTCACGATTGTGTCACAGTTTATTGAGATTTAATCTCAAATGCCATAGAAAGCAAGGTCTGTGATCTATTTGCGTAACAACATGACGCGGAACTAAGTTCTCAGTTTATAGACCAATATTTATTGATGTTGTTGTACCTGTAGTAGTCAATTGTTTGCTGGGAATGATGCTTGCAAACAAAAGTTACAAACGACATATTAGAACTACTATTATTTGCGCTACATTATGTTTGGCTGGGGAAATCGGAACCAGATGCTTAGTAAGAGTTTGGTTTGATACTTCCTTACTTATTATACGGGCAGTGATTACCCTAGTGTCAGAGTTATGCAAGCAAGTAGGCTTCTGATATAACTATTAACTACAGTTATCAAATGACTACAACCGGGACCGAAAGCTATATGTGCCCTCAAGCACGAAGGTGCTCAAAAATTAAACCACTTTGGTGGTCACCCATCTAAGGACTGATCGCATGCCTAGATGCTTAACCTCGCCGATCACTTACGAATTAGTGAGAGATACTGCCTTTGATTACATCGAATTTAGGCTAAGTTATGAGTGTATATGTAGGCTCCTGTCCTTTGCTGTGTGGCTAACGGCACAAAATATCACCACCCAATGTCTTTCCGTGGGGGGCGTAGAAATCGTCCCGAGGGAATATGTCTCATAGAACGGACAGCAGTGTCTCTGTTTACTATGACTAACATACTGCAATCGCCAACCCGTCTGCCAAGCGTGGCAATTATGGTATATCCCTTCCAAATGATTGACCTCCCCAAAAGATATTCACAATGGAGTTATCTCCATTGTGAATATCTTTTGTGGAGGCCTTTGTCCAGTTGTGGACGTCATTCGGCTGACATGATGAGTGCTCCTGGCTAAATTTGTCGCTTATCTCTACGGAGACTACCAACTACGCACGATATATCATAGAGTGCGTCCGCAAACACATGTGCTCTTTTTATTCCATCGCTCTCATAATCCAATGGGACTGTTGTCCATCACGACCAAGAAGAGATCGTGCTCTCCGAGACACAGAAGTCAACACCACTATCTTCTTGACTCCAGCCTGGATGTCTTTCTTGACAGAAAAATTGCAATAAATAATTTTGGCTCAACCCGGCGACTCATTATCTGTGGTTGAACACACTACTGCTAAATTAAGAAGGCAGTGAGAATAAAATAAATATTTGTTATTATGCTTTGAAGTATTCTATTATGTAATAGTTGAAATAAGTGTTATTTGAGCAAAATTGAGTATTGACATATCTTCTAGGTATCAATCTGTCAGTTATTTTAGTATGCATCAGATATATTTGTAGAACAACAATTGACGAAAGAGGTGCGCGACGTGTTTCTGAGTTTTATTTGTTTAAATGTGAACTTTATAATTTTTTAAATGTAGTCTAGTTTACTTAATTACATCTTATGTTGTTCCAGGTATCCAAGACAGTTTCGGGCGAAATTTTTACTTGTCGCAAATTCTAACACAATGCTAGGGATTATGTAGGTATGTATACGCTAATAACTACAATGTGTTTCCTATATGGGAAGTGGAATAGTTCCATTGCGAATATTAGGTTATTATTGCAAACACTTAGAATCACGATGATGAGATCACGGCTTACCTAAAGGAAGTCAAGGCTATTAGAAACTCTCGTGGCACAATTCGACACAGCGTACTCGCAACCGAACAACTGCGGACGCGCTGCATCCGTCATCCTTTAATGACCTTTAGCTTACATTAATAGCAATAAATGTCTTAACCTATATCTAATTTGATGAGTGGATTCGAGTATTCGTCTATTGACGGTCACCATAGCCTAGTTGGTAGTGCTCCTGCCTTCGAAGCTGGTGGTCCTGGGTTCGAATCCCGGTAAGTGCAAATATTTGTGTGATGAGCACGAATATTTGTTTCTGAGTCATGGATGTTTTCTATGTATATATGTTTTTATCTATCTATATAAGTATGTATATCGTCACCTGGTACCCATAGTACAAGCTTTGCTTAGTTTGGGGCTAGGATGATCTGTGTGACATTGTCCCCAGATATTATTATTATTAATGTAGAGCAACAGTTTCACAATAAGCCCCTGAAACTGACCTTTTTATGCCCGTCAGTTTCGAACCCTGCTGTCGTGGATTATCTACTTATATTGTAGTTTTAGTTTTCTAGATGGCTTGCGGCTTCGCTTAACTATGTTGTCTCGTGGAGCAGTGAAAGCGTCCAAGCCTAATTAAAAAAAACATTTTAAAACAAAAATAAACAAAGGCCTTTACCGATGCCTTTTAAAATGCTATCTTTTTGTTGTTACAATCTATGATAATAGCTTTCCGATGCATAAAAGTAATTACACACCCACTTTTTAAAACAATTACAGCTCCTATCCATCCAAAAGTTGTCTGGAAAAATGCGATAAGACCGCCCATTGTACTAGATTGTATTATTTTTTAGTCCTACCTATTAATCCTGCATGTGTGTACATTATAGAGTATTCTATTCTTTAAAAAAAAAAAAGGTTTTTATTCACGTAGTCTCTAAAAAAGCGCTTGTAAATAGTCAGAACATGCTCGTAGTGACATATAATTCATTTATAATTATTTCTAGGTACATATAGATATTTAGGTACACGGATTGCAGGAAATAATTTACAATAAGATTTATTTTATAACAGTAACGATATTTAACTAACTTAAATTAAGTTATTGTCAAGGATCATGTGTAGGTTTAATTATCAAAATTTACATTTTAGCTACATTTTTACTACATATTGTCGAATGGTTCTGTCTATATTAAGGTACGAATTAAATGTTATTATTATGGTGGACCTTGTGTTTATAACGACAGTCGCGCTTTAATGCCACCACCGGATCCAATGCGCCCCAACTGAGAAGACCCATCGAAACAAACTCAGCGGGTGTCTCTACTACCGGTTTCAACACGGCCCAGTTGAGACGCTCCGGCGAAACATACTCAATGGGGCATATACACGAGATTTGGTCCACTTACTGAAATTATTTAGCAGGCAAACACAATATATGCCCGATCGGTTGTCTGATTAAGTATTTATTTTAGGTTTAATATATTAAAAAGAGAAAATAACGTCATAGTCATCATCATTTTCTAAAATTAAGTCGTTTTGGAAACACTTGTGATTTCAAAGCTCCTTCACAAACCATGACACTCAAGTTATCATTTCGTTTTGAGAGCGTAACATTGTAACAACACGTAAAAGAAATTTAAGTGTTTTTTTTTCTGCTTTACTGATGTAGAAGCATTTTTAAGGCTCGTTGGCATAACAGTTGGGTTTGTGCCAATTTGATGACCTACATCCATGGAGTGTATGCATCTTTTAGCTTGGAATATATGAGAATATACCTAAAGGTTAAAACTTACTCCACAATGTTGACGGCGGGTTGGTGTGATCGGAATATGCTTGCCTTTCCCGCCGTACGTCGTGGGTTCGATTCCCACCTAGGACATATATTATTGTGCATAAACCGGTCTGTTTGTACCAAGTCTGGGATGGTATGTATTTACGAAAGAAAAGTAGTAATGTCATATATCAGTTATCAGGTTTCCATAGTATCCGGCTTAGTTTGGAATCAGATGGCCGTGTGGGAATAATTTTCCAGGATTTTAATTGAATTGTAGTTTGGACTTTGTCCGTCAGTATTGCTTCTTCATTCTTTGTTTGTAGAATGTCTCATGCATTTTATGGGTTCAGTACGTCCAAATGAAAAATCGGAATCTTGAAAGCATGTCTCATTCGTGTGTACTTTAATTTGTCATAGATTATTGGCACCAATTCAAATACTAGAAATGACAAAGTTATTTGAAAAAACTAGATGATCCCCGCGGTTTCTCCCAAGTTGAATTTTATAAATTATAGCCTACGTGTTATTCCGATCTAAGCTATATTACTATAAAGTTTCATTTAAATCCGTTCCGTAGTTTTTGAGTGCAAGAGTAACAAACATCCATACTCACAAACTTTCACATATATAATACTAGCTGTGCCCCGCGGTGTTACTCGCGTTAAATTTGATAAATTTTCTTTGCTATAAACCTCACGGAGCCCGAGACCTTTCCAACGAATGCAAAACCGTGGAAATCGGTTCGTGCGTTCTGGAGTTATAGCGTCAGGAAGGAAAACCCGACTTATTTTTATATAGTAGAGAAGATTAATAGTATTATTCTAAAATGCATTTTAAAACTACACTTTTTTATTTTCCGTTTTCTTTTATGGGGCACCTGAGTCTTACCAGTATTACACGAATGATCGTCATTTGTCATACTTTAACAACTGTTATACTTACGTGTTCCTCGCAAATAATGCATTATTTTAGAACAAATTTAAATAACATAAAAAATCGTTATAGTGAGCCAACCCTAAAGAACTTTTAAAGGGGCTTCTGCCATACATGATTTTTACGAAACTTTAACCGTTTATGCAGTGCACGCAGCGGAAGCTCTCAAAAGAATAAAATCCCCAATTTTGAAACATTCTTTATTGGTGCTCCGCTCCTATTGGTCTTAGTGTAATGATATATCCTATTGCGTTCCTCAATCATTGGGCTATCAAAGTCTGAAGTAATGTTTCAATACGGACCAGTAGTTCTTGAGATTAGCTCGTTCATTTATATATTAGTATAGATAATGGTTACGATTCTATGCAAACTCATCTAAACTAATTTTAATCTCATTGCATTCCTTATTCAGTTCTCACTTGTGACAATTCAGTTTTGGCCGTGAAATACTGAGTAAATTAACGGCACGTTACATCCTGTCAGCTAATAATGCGCCCGATGCTCGTCATTATGTGCCGTTTTTGTAGTTTGACTCTTCATGTATGTCCTGTTCTTTTAATTATGTCATGGCATGAAAAAAGATTTTTTTTAAATAATAACTTGTGACAGTTGACACTGCCGTCTCATCCCACACTAGGCAGAGCCGGTATGATGTTAACCAGACAATTGATAAACATAGTTCTATATTTCTAAGTACATAGATATTATATATAGATAAATTTAAATATCGCGCTCATCTACAGATGAGCGCGATAATTTATGTTCTTTGTCTGGACACAACAAATAATCGCGCCCATCACACAAAGAGTTGCCATGGGTGGGGATCGAACCCACGTCCTCCCTAAGCAGTCAGGCTCACTCACCACTATACCAAGAGTCTCGGTTTAGTGGTGTAAAATACAGAATTGCCAGTAATACATATCTCTTATCTACGTCACACTTGTTCGGCAGTAGGTAGGTAGCCAATAAATTCCCATAAATTATTTTAAAATATAAAATAAAAAGTTCAAATAAAGCAGAAAAGGCCCTCCTAACCTAATGTTTTATGACTCCGTCATACCATAATCTCATCTCGAGCAATATAAATCGTGGTTGTCACCTCTCCGCAACCCGGCCCCGCCCCTTCAGCGCCCCCCGAATAACCTAATGCCGTTTTTACATTCTCCTCATCAAATTAAGAGTCGAGCTTCAAAGAAATACAGCAATCTTACTAAGTATCAGTCTTTTTGATGCCCTTGCCCGGAAAATCTCATATTATTTTCCTAGGAATCATCTCTTTTCCCCATTTTGACAAAAGCACGTGGTACAATAAAGTCGAATGGCCCCCTTTGTGTGAGACAATGGCATACGATCGTGGAATCTCCTCAGTTTCATTTGGTAAGATTCAATTAATTTAAGTAAGACGCGACGCCCACTGTGTTGGAATTGATATAGGCACATTAAATTTTCCTTTTCGGCCCCTCGAATCTAAGGCTCCATTAGAAATTATATGACGAATATAATGCAATAAGACGGACAAGGATAATGCCAAGTGCTAATTTTATCTTTCTTTAACGTTTTAAGTAATTCTCATTAAGAAAACCTAAAGTAGCTTGAGCTAGAGGGAACGGAAACTAGATTGAATGGTGTTCTTTGAAAAGTAATATCATGTAAAATTGAGTAAAATATTGTAATTAATTCTGTACATTTCTTTTATTCTTTCTTGATTTATCGTATGAGCAGTGGTAACTCTAGGTTAGGCTGTATAATGTCTACCGACAGCTTAACATGCCCCTCGAAACACGGAGACGCTAAAAATCCATTTTGGTGCTCACTCATATACAGTGTGACTTCGCCGCTCATTAAAGAACCGATGAGAGCATTGGCTATGGGCGCCTCAATAAAATATATTAAACACTTGACCTTCTAGTAGGTTCTGAAGTTATTTTATTTTAATTTTTTGATCCTTAAAATTACATTTTGTACAGCGCTTAGTTGTTTTGAATGAAAATTAATTGAATATTTATTTTGATATACCTATTGTATAAGATAAACTGAAGATATTATAAGGGCACTGGTAGCCGCCAATGCCAGAACTGTTTTGCATTTTCTTTACGACTGTCTCTATACAGCAAATTATTAAGAAATGGCGATATCATCATATCAGCCGAAAGACGTCAGACAAATGCCTCCCCCAAGGATCTAGACAATAGCCGGTCTTGTGCTTCCCGCATCCAGCGGCTTTCCGCGACCCTTGCAAGATCGTCACCGTAGCCTAGTTGGTAGTGATCCTGCCTACGAAGCTGGTGGTCCTGGGTTCGAATCCCGGTAAGTGCAAATATTTGTGTAATGAGCACGAATATTTATTTCTGAGTCATGGATGTTTTCTATGTATATAAGTATTTATCTATCTATATAAGTATGCATATCGTCGCCTGGTACCCATAGTACAAACTCTGCTTAGTTTGGGGCTAGGATGATCTGTGTGACATTGTCCCTAGATATTATTATTATCGTCGGTCCACCTTCTAGGGGGCCTAATGCTCTGAGGGGCCTACCCACGCTACACCTTCCGGTGCGTGGTCGTCAATGGCGATATAAATTAAGGTATTTTTAAACTACACTGCCACGTCTCTCGCTTCATCATCACGCTGTGGAGCAAGTTACAGTAGAGAGTTATAATTTGTGAATTCCTACCTAGTTTTTCGTAAACAATTTCTCTATTTATTGAGTAATTCAAATTTACACGCAAGGCGCAGTTAGGTATACATTTAAATGTCACATGTTTGAACTGTACCTACTGATAATTTTTCAACAGGCAATAATTTGCGCCGGTCGTTCGACACGCTAACATGCTGACAACTATTCTGTACAAATGAATCATAGTCTAAAAGTGTAATGATTTGTAGAACAATTTGTACTTACCGAGATATTTGTACCTAGATTCAGTTCATATCACAGTACCACAACTTCTGAACTTAGATACGATTGTTCTTGTTATAATTTTTATAGGTCTTTTTGAGTGCAATAATATAACGAATGTTTTATCAGTGCCTAGATGCCACATGTGGCGAGAGTATATAAACTGCCTACACCATTTGTGCCACCATTAGAAATTCTCGCCTCTGAAACGGCCTTGGCTAGCCTGGAAGTCGTTAAATAGGCTTCGAACCCAGGTTGGTCGTATCAGGGATAACTTGTTCGGCTAGGGATACATTAATGATCGCCGCCTGGAATGCAAATATGGCGCAGTACTTCAAACGATAGGACACCTATTATCATGTCACGCGTGCCCTAACAACTACACGTTTAAAGATCTGATGGACTCTACTCACATTGCGATACTCGTGGCCAAGTTCTGGGAGGACACAATTTAGCCATCGACTCGCTAAGGAGAGACGTACTTCTTCTAGCAAATTAAACAATACTAAAAATACATTTTAGATTATGGTCTTGGTCTTTTAAAATATTCAACGTTATATTTTCACGTTGCCCATACTTAAACTGGCCTAACTAAAATTGCGGGAGTTCCCCCACGACACATGTCCACCATAAAACACTGTAAATACATAATATAAATTTTTGGTTCTATAAAATACTTAATGAGTAATGGATTCGATGCAGCTATGATGTCTAAATTTCTTTTTTCTTAAGTAAATGAATCAGGCGTTACTTTGCGGACATCCATAACATTCAAAATACAAAATTAATATGTCAGTCGAATTCGAGTACTGGGTGAGTTAGCATCCCTTAAAAATGACCCGTGAGAGTACTTTTTATTCTGTGCCGTGAGGACTGAAACACGTGTTGGGTATAGTCCCGGCGCATGTAATTTGCATGTTTGTATTATCAGTCTTGCATGTGCACATTTCATGGGGACGGGAGGCCGGTATATAGTGCATCCCGGGTTGATTAAACTAACAATTAGAGGATATATTAATTGTGTATTTTGAATTATTTTCTTTACCCTTTTTCTTTGCTCTACTGCATGCTCCCACCTGTCTGTAAGTGATCGGTGAGGTTAAGCAACTAGGCTCGCGGTCATTACATAGATGGGTGACCGCTAAAGTGGTTAAGATTAAGTAAGTGGTTAAGTCGTTAAGCTCTCGCTATCGGTTCTAGCTATTAGACAACAATCATTAAGCCATGTTAGAGGCCTATTGGGCGGCTAGAACAATACTCGATACTCAATGTTTTATTTGCATTCCACAATGTCAATTAGATGTTATAATGATACATGGCATCATTATTAGGCCATTAGGCCACAGTCAAATGTCAGAGGCCCACTGGGCGGCTTGAACAACTCTGACGCTAGGGTAACCTGTGCCTCTAGCACGAGTTCCTGCAGTTTACTTACTCGATCACACGTACAGTTTCCTCCCATACATTGAGCACCAGCGCCTCTCGCGGAAACTATTAAGAACTAAAACTCTGGTGCTCAATGTATGGGACGAAACTGTACGTGTGATCGAGTAAGTAAACTGCAGGAACTCGTGCTAGAGGCACAGCTCATACGTTAAGTAAGTAAAGCAATGTAGTAATGTAAAACTGAGTAGGTTATATATTAAATTATTCTTTTTTTTATTCTTATACAAGTATGTGCCAATCTGAACTGCCATTTACGTGCTGAGACTCGTGTGCAGGTGGGCGCGCCCGGCGACCTCGCAAAAACTTGACACCGCAAATCTTTGTAGTTTGTTCAGAATGCGGATATCGCCAATCTGTTATGTTGATGAATTCCTAGGTTCGTACACTTTAAAACTGCATCGTCCATGTCTTACTTAAGGTGCCCCACTGCTTTTTAAAAATGTTTACAAACGTTAGTAAACATTTATTAAGAAACACGAACAACAAACAACGATCACAATGTTAGAAAATGTTTTCATTTTAAGTACTGATAAAAAACATTTTTGAACTAAACTGAACAAATTGTAACAAAATAAATGTTTGTAGAAATTATCCATCGGTGTAGGAGCACTTAAAACATTTATCAATTCCTAACAGATTGTAACAATTCCTAACATTTGTTAGTAAACATTTTTAAACAGCAGATTTAGAGTGATTGTGAGCATTTTTAGAGTGAAATTAAATCGAGTGAGATCTTTGAGTAAAGAGGTTACAGGCAAGCTACTTAAATTTTAACAGGCAGTTATAATGACTAACTGCTAATACTGCTATAATACAGATCGCTGATACTGTGACTGTGCCTTACAGATTATATGTAATTATACTTAATGTTCTACTTTCATATACTAAGCCTGTTGGTCTATTGCTTAGTAACCTTGAATGCTAAGCGTCCTGGGTTCCATCTCCACTCGGGACAAATATATTTGTTCTGTATCTGGGTATAATTTATCTATCGTATGTTTGTACAGACGCCAGCACATCAAGTTACCCCGATCTGTCTTTCCCCAATTGAAAGTGAACCTTATGCTTTTGTCATAAAGTTGAAAATCTATAAAAGAAATTTGACAGATTGGGGAAGCTGGATGTGCTGGCGTCTGTACTTAGAAATATAAAAGTATGTTTATCAGTTGTCTGGTTGCTATAGTATAGGCTCTGCCTAGTTGTCCTAGACAGAGTCTATACACTGGCAGTGTGTTAGTGGTCCCTAGATATTTTTAAGTGTCCTTAACGTTCATGCAATAATTTCAAATAAAACAATAAACTACAATATAATTAATAAAAAGAGAAACGCTATAATTATGTTTACAATATATATACAAAAGCCTATGCCTAAAATAATCCAACTAAAGTCATTCTTGGTTGTCGAAAAAAAGTTAGGCATCGCTTCCAAGGAGGATCGTGCCCATAATGCTGGCAGCATTGCCACACTGGATAGTAATGCTTAAACGCTATACAGAAAATTGGCCAGCTCACACAGGTCACGTGTAGCGTCGAATAAGCATTTTGGTATTATACCAATAACTAGCATCATCATCACCATATCAGCCGAAAGACATCCACTGCTGGACAAAGGCCTCCCCAAAGGTCTCCACAATTGCCGACCTTACGCTACTCGCATTCAGCGGTTTCCAGCGACCTGCACAAGTTCATCGGTCCATCTTATAGGGAGCCTCCCCACGGTGCGTCTTCCGGTTTGTGGTCGCCACTCGAACAACATAAAATAAATAAAATAAAATAAAAAAGGTTTTTATTCACGTACACTTTAAAAAAGCGCTTGTAAATAGTCAGAACATGTTTGTAGTAATATAGTTGTATACATTAGATATTATTTCTAGTAACATAGATATTTAGGTACATCTTGTATGAAAACATTTATAAAATTTATTTTATTACAGAAATGATATTTAGCTAGCTCGTATCAAGTTATTGTCAAGAGATTATGTTTAATTATCTAGTTTAAGTCTAATATTTTTACTACATATTGTCAATGGTTCTGTCTATATTAAAGGTATTATTATTATGACGGACCTTGTGTTAATAACGATAAATAATAAATTCCCATTATGACTAATGCACATAATCTTACCCAAATATATCTTATCCAAGATAAAATGTATGCCGAGCACTTATTATTGGGAGAATTTCGACTTATGATTTTAATTTAACTTTAATATTCCATCATTCTTTGATGGAATACCTTCAAAAGCTGGGTAAATTGATAAATTATGCATTGAAGTATAAAGTGTGGAGTACCTTCTGATAGGCTGTATATATAAAATTATAACTATATTGTTATAGTCTTAAGAATTTTATTTGTATACATATAAATTATAGTAAAAGACCAAGAGAGCCAAGCGTGATTCTGTAACCGTAGGGGTTCCGTAACTACCTACCTTGGTTAATCATAGTTGAGTAAAAACCGCATCTACCTCGAAACTCAGATTAAGAAAATCGGGTTATTTTAACAATAAATTAATATTCTACAGAAGTTCTTAAGAAGGAACTGGTAGAATCCTGTTACCACAAGTTTCACCACAATTTTGCCTGTTTTTTCGATTCCTACAACAAAAACTACAGAAATATACAGTTTTGTATTTTCGTTGGGTGTTCTTGTACAAGAACACCAGCTATTTAGCATTTCTGCCAACTCGACTGAAATTAAAACAATCCCAACTTGCTCCCGTTGGAGTTTCAGATACTTCTTATATTACCCGCTTTGACACTCAAAGATTACATTTTAATTCCCCCGGGTGGTATCCAAAGCAACCGCAATGATTATAAATCGCTTATCAAAGAATTTCCAAGTTTGCGTAGCGATATTGGAAAAGTTGGAGTTTATTCCGGCAATCTGTAAGTGTCTGCGGAGATATCAGTCACAGTGTTGTGGTAACGAGCGACATTCTTTGCAAGTTTTTAGTTTGGCTGGTTAAAATAGTTCAGGCTCTGATTGTTCCCGGAGAACAAAGAGATTTGGGAATTTTAAGGCCTCCGCGGCTTCATAGTAAACGAAATTTGGATATAAAACTTCTTGATCAAAAAACTTGTCATTTTTATACAAAGGCTGGTTTAATATCTTATATTTTGGTTGATATTTGAAACATCTAGCAGAAACATAGGTTTATTTTTAATAGTGCGTGCATAATAATATCTTGGGACATTATTTACACACGATCATCTGATCCCAAACTAAGCAGTGCTTGTACTATGGAAACCAGATAACTGATATATTACATAGGTATATTACTTTTTTTTTGTAAACACATACTCATATAGATAATTACACCCAGACAATCAGACATGTTCATGCACATAAATATTTCTCCTGGGTGGGAATCGAACCCACGACCTCCGGCGTGAAAAGCAAGCATTTGCCTGCCACGCCAACAGGCCCGTCGTAGATGAGCGCGGACAATTTTTTACCCGGGATTTTGAACCGAAGACCTCATGAACTGCGGTTGAATTATATTAAGGTATTAAATTAATGTAAATTGAATATTTATAACTTGTGCGATATGAATGTGTGATTTATTTATAAGTTTGGAATCATGTATAGAAAATGTATGCAATGTAATAGAATCGCGTCTCATGGGGAAAAAAATAATATGAGTAAAACATTAAGAATAATAATAAAAGTAAACAAAAATAAAGCAATAAAAAAGGCAGGTTTAAAATAAAATAAAAATATTGAAAAGGAATAATAACTAAACCTAGAATCTAAACCCCTAGAAACAATGTTGCTGCAATAAAATTGCAGCAGTGAGCCGTCGGAGGCTAATTAGCCCACCAATAAAAAAAAAACACTCCACCGGTACACCAATGAGACAGTAATTTGATTTAAGAACCTTACAAAAGAAAAGGACCACTGTGTGATAATAATTTCGTAATAATCCAAGCGCAAAATAGTTAACCGCTTTAAATGACTATAAAATATTCCTGTCATGAACTGGACAATGGAAATTATGAACGTAAATCTGCGTCCTTTATACAATGCATTTGTACAATCTTACCGCAAAGCTTTGCTAAAACAACGTGAAAGACTTGACATGTTCTTTGTACTGGCACAATTAAATTAAATGAAAACACAGGCACGTGTAGCCGAGAATACATTAACTAAAAGGGTATGCGACATATTGTGTATTTATTAAGTACTATGACTTTGGTTACTATGAAAACTTTGCCTCCAACATCATTATGATGACGGGCCTGTTAGCAAGTGCTGACTTTTGACGCCGGAGTTCGTGGGTTCGATTCCCACCCAAATCAAATCGTTTATTTGAATAACACAGGTTATAAATGGTGGTAACATTGTAATAATACATGTGCACTGTGTTCTACCACAAGGTGTGCAAATTTTGTTGTTCCCAGGACAGATATTTGTGTGCATGAACATGTCTGTTTGTTCGGAGTTTGGGTGTAATCTATACGTATAATAAAATCGTAGGTAAGTCAAAACTGTACATTGAATATTTTTTTTAAAGGATAGTTGGGGCGTGATCTACAATCGATATCGAAGCCAACTATAGTTTTTATTTGTCTGTATGTATGTCCAGGCTAAACTCAGAGAGTACTGCATGGTTTTACTTCAAATTTTGCATGGATATTACTAAGAGGTCGGGTCAACATATAGGCTACATATTATCACGCTGTCACCTACGGGGGAGGAGCTGTGATAATTAATAAAATTTAACGCGGGTAAAACCGCGGGGCACAGCTAGTTATCTATATAAGTATGTACCTATTTACAAAAGAAACCCAGGATAAATAAATAAAAAATGATGATGACCGGTAAGCTTTGCCGAAACAACTTGAGATGCTTGACATGTTATTTTACTGGTACAATTACATTGAATGAAAACACAGGCACGTTTAGCCGAGAATACATCAACTAAAACTATTTATTATACTAGGATTTTTGGTAATTATTATCCATCACTTATGATCCAATAGGCCGACTAGCGACACGAAAAGAGCTCAGGCACAGGACCGACGGCTTTACGTGCTCTCCGAGGCCCCCGTGCCACTAATACCGTCAACTCCCAGCGTTCAGGCTAATATCGAGAATATTTTCTTTACAGAAAAATCACAAAATCAGTTATTGGGTCGGACACCCGGGGTTTGAACTCAGGATCTCATTATAGCGGTTGAGCATGCTACCGCTAGACCAACGAGAACTAAAACAAATATTAGTTTGGATGTAGATACTTTAGTTAGTTATTGGTTAAAGTCATATATAATTCCTACATTGTAGTTAATTGGTAGCGCGTCTTGTGTGGTCCGACTAGATTCCCCAAGTTATTTTACTTTTAAAAGCATTCCCTTTCTTTCTATTACAAAGTTAAATGAAGTGTATCTCATATCATCAAACTTTCTAGTGAAACCGTAATGTCCCTGTTTCACAAACTTGTAGTCGGTACTATCTGTATGCAAATCTTTAATTAACATTGTTAAGACGCGATGTAGCTTTATCAAAGTTTAATTATTTGTTTAGTTTTGAATCGTATAATACACATACATGATAATAATATCCTGTGACATTATTCATACACGGCCATCGACTAGGTAGAGCTTGTATGTACTATAGGAACCAGATAACTGATACATGGCATTATACTACTTTTATTTTGTAAATACATACTAGTATAGATAATTTAACCCAGACTCAGGACAAAATCTTCACAGGACATAATGGTATATAATTCAAATTTAATATAATAATAGATTTTCCTTTGGTGATGAAGAATAATCATTCTTATTATAAAACGATGCGAAACATTAACAGGTATGCTTGTAATCTTTCTGTAAATGCGAAAGTTTGTATGACTGGATGTTTGTTACACAATAATCAAAAAAAGTCGTAACGGATCTGGTTAATAAGTCGACCGCAAAACCAGGGGCTTTTAAGGGGTTGGAATAAAGCAAAGTTACTCAAATATCGAGTAATCAGGAGCTCACATCACTCACTAAATATATCTAACCGAAATATTTGTCTTAACCATGTTCAGAAATTTACTCTCATTTCTATGTACTGATTAAAATATTGATATATTAGTGATCCCTAGAATTTGCAACATGTATGTAGTTTTCGCGCTAAAAAATTCTTAGATTCAATAAACATCAATGGAGATTAGACTTTATAACGCTGTAGTAAAGCTCACATCCAAAATCAATTACCTAATTGGACGCAATGCTAATTATTAATCCATGTTTAAAAATTAATCAGAAAAAGTTTCACTGTAGGCAATCTCGTTCTGGTGAATTGCGAACAAAACGAGCTTAGCTCAATTGAAAAGTGGTGCACGTTTATATACTTCGATCCGATGGAAGTCTCCACTAATCAGTCTTTGGAATGGGTGAGCGATTAAAATTTTTGCTCATTTATATGTTTTATAGGAAATAAACTTATTAGACGGGCCTGTTGGCGTGGTTGGCAAACGCTTGCTTTTCACGCCGGAGGTCGTGGCTTCGATTCCCACCCAGGATGCATATTTGTGTGCATGAACATGTCTGTTTGTCCTGACTCTGGTTTTAATTATCTATATACGTATTTATGTACAAAAGAAAAGTAGTATATCAGTTATCTGGTTTCCATAGTACAAGCTCTGCTTAGTTTGGGGTCAGCTGGCCGCGTGTAAATAATATCACAGGATATTATTATCTATCATCAGCACTTTTGAAAAATATGCATCAGTTATTTTGGGAGATTGATATTCCAAAATATTCAGATCAACTTCACACTTTTATATGTTTTGTACTCACTGAATGGAATATGAAAAATTTTGTGAGCATTACAAAAAATATCAAAATAAATACTTGTTATGGATATTTTGGAATATGAACGTGCATAAAATTATGAGAGGCCTTAACCTTATCTATATGTTTCAATCAACTTATTACAGTCATTAGAGCTTACTACTAACTATAGAGTGAGCCAGATTCGGAACTTTAATATTAGTATATGTATTGATTTTCAACAAAAAATACAAATTTTAGTTCGGTTTTATTTAGAAGAGGCAAAGACATTTGTACTGCAAAGTCAACACGTTAGTAAAAGTAAGAAAGGCGATTATGCGCAATGATGTTTACCATGTCAATACTAAGCGGCCTCAATCTTTACTTCGCAAATACTAAATGGGATTCAGGCTTTGGAGCTATTTCGTCTACGTTTTTATACGACTTTTTTAGTTTAATTTTATTCATGTGTAAGTAGGTTTGTGTTAGATTTGGTTGTTACTTTTAAGCTTAGAGGAAGTGTTTAAAGAACTCCACTCCTTGAGATTTATTTACACCTCTGTTGTAGAGATTTAATTGTTTTAAAAAGGATAGAATTAAGTTCATCGTATCTACAGATAAGATGAACGTACACACAGCGACGTATGAAGCTATACATATCCAGTATAAGCTGATCCCGCGTTGTATAGGATTTTCTTACAATGAAAGGTCAGCTTATATAGGATTCTGGCTGTGCCCCGCGGTTTCACCCGCGTTAAACTTTATAAATTATCACAGCTCCTCCCCCGTATGTGATAGCGTGATAATATGTATCCTATATGTTGACCCGATCTCTTACTAATATTCATGCAAAATTTGAAGTAAATCCATGCATTACTTTTTGAGTGAGAGATCACGCCCCAAGTTTCCTTTAAAAAAATATTTAATGTACAGTTTTGACATTCCTACGATTTTATTATATGTATAGAAGATCTATAGCTTGATATGTAGCCGTGTGTACACGAAGCGCGCGGCAGCTAGGTCAGAAAGGTTCTAAAGTGGCGACCACGAACCGGAAGAAGCAGTGTTCAGGCCCCGGTACTTGATGAACCGATGATCTTGTGTGGGCCGTTGGAAGCCGAGGAGGTCAATGGACTGGACAGCTGTGGTCGTCTTTTGGTTCGAATATAATGCTGATGATGATGAATTTAAAATATTATTTTGTTCATAAAAAATCTTAGCAAATAACTAAGGCAACATATACCATTAATCCTTGGTTTTTTTATATTCATACTAGCTGTGCCCCGCGGTTTTACCCGCGTTAATCTTCATAAATTATAGCCTATGTGTTAATCCAGGGTGACATCTAACTCCATACCAAATTTTATTGAAATCGCTCCAGCCGTTTAGACGTGAAGATGTAACACACTCACACAGTCACACACTCACAAACTTTCGCCTTTATAATATTAGTGTGATTATATTATATGAAAAATATTGTAGTATAGCGTACTATGACATACAACGAATACATTTCGTATTGTACCTACAATAAATGGTATATGCCAGTATTATATGTGACGTAAGGAAAAGATTAAAACTATTTTCTACTTGTGTATTTTCTTGATGTAGGTACTTTAAAACTAGAGAGAGATATGTTCATACTTACTCAAAACTTTGCCAAACGGAAAGCAGAATACAAGTATTCGTACACTTGAACTGCCAGATACAAAGTACCAACGTAATGGAATTGGACCAGCCAAAACAAACAGCGTTTTCAGGTTTGACTACCAGTACCACACACATTACTCTAGCTTATGATACAAATGATAAATATCTCAGCTATTTGTCGAGGATCCGTTGAGACGATTCAATTTCACGACGGTTATATCTCGAATGAGATTTTTCAGTCAGTAGGGTTGGCAATGATGGCATTTTATTTGTCCCCTATCCTTCTTGTTAGTGGCTTATTTTATGAGGGAGAAGCCTAGGTTAAGTATGAACCTTTGCTGTTTGTATTGTGTGGGTTATGTGACATAAAACCAACTAGCGACAGCCAATGATAAATATAGATAATTACACCCAGACTCAGCACAAACAGACATGTTCATGCACACAAATATCTATCCTGGGGCTCTACCGGCTAAGTCGCCGAACATCGATTTCTTAAATGGCGTTCAAACAAATAAAGCGTTTAAAAATTACTTAATCAATCGTTAAGTCGGCTTCCATGACCGCATGTGACGTCATAAATGGTCCGGAATCGATTGTCAACGTTGAAGCCGTATTAACGATTGATTAAGTCATTTTTAACCTTTATTTATTTGAACGCCATTTAAGAAATCGATGTTCGGCGACTTAGCCGGTAGAGCCCCTGGGTGGGAATCGAGCTAACGACCTTCGGCGTGAAAAGTAAGCTCTGCTTAGTTTGGTATCAGATGGTCGTGTGTCCCGGATATTATTATTAATGGCTTCTAATTTAGAAAAGTTAAATATTTATAACCTTATTGAAATCGACACATCTGCTATTATATATATATTAATCTTTAAAACTGAAAAACCGTGGAAAGCCTGAAAGCCTGTACAATGAAAATGAACATTTTCCCCTCTTATCTCTTATTGATCTCATATCTCTTTTTCAATCGTTAGCAATATGGAGACTTATTTCGCCTTACATACGCAGGTAAAGTACCTAAGCACTTCACGAAATTGAATGGGCGCGCCTACATCATAACGTGCCATAACATAAAGGTTGAATGTTCAAAAAGTTTTTATAAAGTCATATTCAGCCTTATCTGTGGCAGAATGAGGAATCTTAGTCACCTTTATATAGTCTTTGTAGAACGTTTGGTGTTACGATATAGCTGAATCTCGTTCTATTACGGAATGGGTATTGCGTTAGAAATATTGGCCTTTTTATCATTTTTGCATGCAGAGCTCTTCGGTGGAGTTATCGACTTATACGAGTAAGTTTATAGAGTTTGACTTAGCTTTAACAAATATTATTCACACTAATTTTATAAAGGCGAAAGTTTGTGAGTGTGTATGTTTGTTACTTTTTGCGTAGAGGGATTTTAATAAAATTTGGTATTAGCCGACACCCTGGATTAACACATAGGCTAGAATTTATAAAGTTAAAGTAAGTTTAATTATAAGGCTGCAACCAATGATAAAATGTGTAACATACACAGAAACACTATCATTGCGTGACCTGGTTGAAATATATTTTTTTGCCTCCGAAAGCAAAGTTTAATAGGAAAATGGTCTTAGATAAGATTTAAGTACCGATATATATATAATGCATAACACCGTTTAATAGTTACAGGTATTTTTATACAGAGTTTAAAATAGCTGCTATAATTTTATATTAAAGGATTACGTCTTCTTCGTATAAAATTGGTTTTTCACAATTATTAAATATTCTAAGATAGCTAAAATAATTAAAAGAAAATTAGTTTTAAGAAACTTTTATTCGAACAAAGTTCGAAGAGCGGAAGTTTGTCTTTGACAACAAATTTGATTTTTATCGCAGCTTATTATTTTTCCTAGAATCATGATCCAGTTACCATATTGTACCGTCAATTTGGGGATGGCTTGATACCTAAAACCCTACAGTAATTATCGATACATATTCATAAACGGAACCTCTCCCGAGTTCTATTGAAGTAAGCCGTTCAAATAATTGACTGAGCTAATTCTATACTTGTTGACTCATATGTGGGGCAATGAACTAATCAATTCGCTTATAAACTTGATCAATCAGTGCAGACTGCAGACCGAGGCTCACCACAAGTTCTCCACAATAACGCTATACATTGTAGCAGCCACTTGAGCTAATTATTCGCCATTACGTAAATGTTTGCAGGTTTTTAGGTGTATATTTTATATACAATATATGCTATCTATAATCTTGGCCCGAGAGTGTCCCTAAGAGAAAAGTTCAAAGAGGTCAACATTCTAACTGTACCATCTCAGTATACCTATATATGAAAACTTACTATATGTGCATAAAAATATCGATTCCTTCTGTAAAAGGAGCGATACACATAATGTAAATACTAGATATAAGAATAATCTCATATTGCATACTACCCGTTTCCACAAAATAAGTAACTCTTTTATGGGGCAATGTATAAGATTCTATAACAAACTTCCCAATGATATTAGAGAATTGTCTACGAATAAGTTTAAAAGAATTATTAAAGCCAAATTGTGTAGCATATTCCAAAATTTCTGATTATTTAAGTGATAAAAGTGCTTGGGATCGAGTTGTTCTGAGTCAACACACATGATTATAATTAATCTTAAGTATATTTTATTTAAAAAAAAGGATTCCTACTGAGTTTTCTGGCAGTGTTTCTCAGTAGCTGCCACGTCATGCACTGCACGGTAGGGTAAAAAAAATATGACGATTCCACATAAATGTAAATTTTTTATAATTTTTTTATTTTTTATGGAATAAATGAATTTGAATCTTTGAATACTTACAAGGTGTAGTGTAATATACAAGATTAAAAACACACTTTCCAAATTAGTTCTGCAGAATAACTCTTGGATCACAAAAACTTGACAAGTGCAAATTAAAATCGCGTTGTGAGGGTTGCGTTCGCTGAATTAACTTTGCGTGCAGAATGTCATGGAAAGGACTTACCATGCTATCTTAACACGCTTGTTTCTACAGCAATTTAAAAATATATTTATTTTTTTAAGAAAGCAGATTAGTGAGGTTTAACGTTTTGATGCTTGTAATATTTGTATTATGTAAGATAGAGGGACTCCAATATGAGGGTACCGTGTTACTTCAGTTTTTTATATATTTGTATATATAGCCTCCATAAGTAGGGCAAGATTGGCGAGAATGAGACACAATGTGGTACACAGGAGTCGTTGCCGTATGCACTTCCGTGTCCTTCATGTCCCGATACTTGCACTTTGGAAGATCTCATGATGGCCTCCTCCAATGCAGTAAGGGCAGCCACTTACTAGTCAAGGTGGCTTTAATTAGGAATTACTTCATTCTGTTGAAACATTGACTCTAAAGAAGTAGAAGAAGAAAAGCTCTTTACAAGGGTCCTCTATCTATTTTCCTAAATGACTTTGAAACCAGTTATTTTAATATAAGAACTTTTTATTTGAACTCTCTCTATAAACTCTTTCAATTGATATGTCACCCGACACATTTACTAGTTTAAATATGAGTTTTGGCGCCAACGCGGAAAAGGACGCATTGAGGCTATGTTTTATTTTCAAAAACTTAGACATAACATCTTCGTAAACGTACACAAGTGGAGGAAAGTGCGATATTGCCGTGAATTGTGATTTTCCGTGTTGAAACCAAAACTCTATAGAAGCCTCTAGCAAAGTCTCCACTGCTTTACTGGGGTAGGACTATGACTTGACTGTGACGGACGTGACGGACATGACTGACTGACTTTGAAATAAAAATATTACAACTGAAGACGAGGCGGTATGGTCACGGACCTTAGCCTGCCCAAAGAGGGCGAAAAAAAAAAAACTAGTTTAAATATCTACCGTTTTGTCGTAGTAGAGTTCATATCCCGGCAATCAGATGTACTTGTAGTTTTGCATATAAAGTGCGCCAGGCCTGTTAGATTTCACTTATCATTCCGTATCTAACGCATCTTGTAGTTGTATAATGAAAGATTATTAATACTTGTGCTTTTATATTTACAGGTAATACTGGAAAGCTGATCTTCAACTTAGAGTAGGAAAGTTAACTAGCAAGTAAAACTTTTGTAAGTAATAGTTCTTATTCACTTCACAATATTACTACAGCTCTATTGTGGAGTTCTAAATGGATTTACAACAAATAACTTAATACATAGGTCTTAGTTTTACCTACTAACAGCGATTCAACTATTGGCAAGTAAAACGATCTGTTATTTGTCTACTTATTTTATTCAGGATGTCAAAACCTTAGAGAGTTGATGATCAATCTCCATCTTGTTTGCCAACAAGACTTTCGTAGATTGATCGCCTTTTGATTTCTTTCGGTTTAAATATAAACTCTCGAAGTTTTTCTGTATATATTCCAATGTCACCTGTTTACCTACATATTTTTGTGTTTTATAGTTGTACTAAGTCCGTACCGCCGATGAGCGGAACTTTTAATATAATATGTATATCTACTCTTCATTTGAAAAATGAAGATAACTTTTTTAGGCACTGTATTTAAGTTCAATATAGTTGGCTTAATTGTATGGTGAAGCAGTAAAGCTGCCAGGTTGATTGTAACATCATCAGCTTACGCTTGGCATGCGAGTTGGTGACCGCAGTTAGGTGGTAGCTAGGACACAGGTGGCCCTGTAGCCCAACTACCTGGTGTATTCCTTAGTCGCTTTATACGACACCTACGGGATGGTGGCTGTTATGCTTTCTGGGCCGGAAACCACATTAAATTGCCATCTTTCAAAAAACCGGCCAAGTGCGAGTCGGACTTGCCCATGAAGGGTTCCGTAGCAGCAAATATTTCAGTTGATTAAATGAAAGGTAAATTGCGGTTTAGGATTTATGACGTATTAAAAAAAACTACAGACTAGATCTCGTACAAACTAATTTTCGGTGGAAGTTTGCATGGTAATGTACATCATATATGTTTTAGTTTTAGTTCTCTTATTTTAGAAGTTACAGGGGGGGGGGGGACCACTCATTTTAGAAAGAAAGAAAGAAGAAAGAAACAAATTTTTATTTTCATAAAGTACGGAAAATACATTCGATTTTAAAAAACAAACATTCAATTTTATACATTATTAATTTTATTCGTACTGGTATGAAAAAATTTTACCACTTTGGAAGTGTCTCTCGCGCAATCTATTCAGTTCAGAAAAAAATGATATTAGAAACCTCAATATGATTTTTGAAGACCTGTCCATAGACACCCCACATGTATGGTTACGATGTAAAAAAAAAATTGAGTTTCAGTTCTATATATGGGGACTCCCCAAAATTATTGTTCTTTTTCTATTTTTGTGTAAAAATCTTAATACGGTTCACCAATTGCATCTACTTACCTAGATTCAACAGTACAGCTCTTATAGTTTTGGAAAAAGTGGCTGTGACATACGACGGACAGACAGATAGACAGACATGACGAATCTATAAGGGTTCCGTTTTTTGCCATTTGGCTACAGAACCCTAAAAAGGACATATTATTTTTTGCTCTGCCTTACAATAAAGTCCTAAAATAGGAATAATTACATCTAACTACAAATAGATAATTATTTTGATAACCATATAGTTGTTGTATATGTTTTACTGCTCAAAATAGAAAAGATATAAGTATCTGTGGATAGAACAGGTACAAACAGCAACAAGCACATGATAAAGAACATGTAGGGCATATATAAATATAAAAAAGTCACGATATAGAGTCCTTCGTGATTCGTGGGTTGGAATTCAACTTGCGATAAAATTATACAAATAAAATGAGGCTCTATATGTGGGTAGTAGTTTTATTCCAATTAAGTCTACCATACAGAAAACATTACTTACATTATTATTGTCGGTCACCATAGCCTAGTTGGTAGTGCTCCTGCCTACGAAGCTGGTGGTCCTGGGTTCGAATCCCGGTAAGTGCAAATATTTGTGTGATGAGCACGAATATTTGTTTCTGAGTCATGGATGTTTTCTATGTATATAAGTATTTATCTATCTATATAAGTATGTATATCGTCGCCTGGTACCCATAGTACAAGCTTTGCTTAGTTTGGGGCTAGGATGATCTGTGTGACATTGTCCCCAGATATATTATTACAGGTAAATGACATTGAACTGATAATATGATCCAGGGTGAGATTAAGATCGCTATTCATGGGGGAGGGCGGCAAAGATTGGTACCGAGTGTGAAACGCCATACATGTTGCAAGCGTCGCAGGCTAGGTAACCGTTTATCAGTGCAACCGTATGCTTGGTGATACGTAGAACAAAAGAAAGGTATATTCTCATTCTTTATAGGCGATGTATAAGTTATTTGAACCATTAAAATTCAGTTCACGAAGTCTTCATATTAAATAATAGTTATGTAACATTACTGTTGAATTTACATCGTGTTTAGAATAATAATGTTATTGTTTTAATGGGTAACGTTGTCTAAATATAAATATTATTGATAGTTTGATGCTACATTATAATTGATTCAATAGGACACAAAATAAATATAGAAAGTATTAACATACATACATAGACTCAGGTCTGTTTCCCAGAGGGCTAGGCGGAGACAACGGATTGCCATTTGTCACGAACTTTATCTTTGAATGACAACATAATCTCGCCAATTTATTACGATTGATCATTAGTTAAAATATTTACTATACACAATAGAGTAGATTTGGAGAATATTTTTCACTATGGGGAGGACAAACGTATAATTACGTTTATCTGCCCCATAGTGAAACATATTCTCTAAATCTGCTTACATAAATATTAAATACTAGCGGCCCGGTACGTGCTTCGCTACGTATAAGGCATAATAATAAAAAAAATGAGTATTAAGTTCATTTATTCAAACAAAAAATATTTTTAATTGCTAAACGATGTTGATTTTACACTTTTTCAACGTTAAACGTTTCTATACGTACAAACCTTCCCTGGACTTCCACGAATAATTCAAGACCAAAATTAGCCAAATCGGTAAAGGCGTTGTTGAGTTATAACATTACAACGAAAAGTGGCATTGATTTTTATATATATAGATTTTGATTTATAAATAGAAGTAGGGCACAGTGGTTCATTCGCCCAAAGAGCAGCCCGACTGGAGAAGTACCTACCTCTTCCTTACAGAAAACATTCCTTAATAATAACATTAATCATTTTAATGTTGTGTTTCTATTTTAACCTATTTCTTCAATGATAGCGAATTAATTTAAATTCATGTCACATTTGGTCACGTGTAGACCTAGCAGTGGTCATGTGGACAGCTCCAGCCTACGGAAACGTTGGCATTCCACCCTAAAAAGGTTATAATTATTCATAACATGTCTTTATTTTTATATTCTACCATAAAAAGATATGAAAAGGAATGTCACGCATTTTTTATATATTTCCAAGATGACTGAGCTGTGAGTAGCCGCAGTTAGACAATTTCTTTTTGTATCAGAGGGCGACAAACGAGCAAGTGGGTCACCTGCTGGTAATTGACCACCGCCGTCCATGGAAAACCCAAAGGTGTCGCGAGTGCGTTGCCGGCCTTTAAAAGTCAGTAAATAAGTGTTGCTGACCCTTGCCCCACCTAATGAGCTCTGGCGACCTTACTCACACTCGGAAACACAACATTAAAATTATTAATGTTATTATTAAGGAGTGTCTTCTGTAAGGTGGAGGTACTTCCCCAGTCGGGCTGCTCTTTGAGCAAATGAACGCTATGCCCTACCTCTCTCAAAGACTAGACAATGGTTGCTAAGCTATTTTGTGGGTAAGACGGCTTGAACAACTGTCCATAAACTTTTCATTATCATCATCATCATCATGTCCGCCGAAAGACGTCCACTGCTGGACAAAGGCCTCCCCCAAGGATCTCCACAATAGCCGGTCCTGCGCTGCCCGCATCCAGCGGCTTCCCGCGACCCGCACATAAACTTTTATAAGTAAGTAAATACTACCAAGTCTACAAACACGAATCTACTAAGAATCCTTAGATAAATAACGCATGTAGGTACGGATTTGAGCTCTCGACAGAAACAAAGATATTGATTGGCAAAGCTTATCAAACTATCACGACACAAACCAATTATACCATTGCATATCTGTCGAAAGCTCGAACTCGTTCGTATTTTCAATTTTTCCAACTCTCACTAAAGTCAGAGATTACCGTAATCGAGCGCGCTCATAGCTAAAATCGCTATAACTATTTCTACTAGCTTAACATCGCCGTAAGCGATCGGCGAGGTTAAGCAACTAGGTCAGTCCATAGATGGGTGACCGCCAAAGTGGTTTAATTTCTGAGCGTTTCCGTGCTTTGGTGGGCACGTTACGCTGTCCGTCCCGGTTGTAGTCATTAGACAACAGTCGTTAAGCCATGTCAGAGGCCTGCTGGGCGGCTTGAACAACTCTGACACTAGGGTAACCACTGCCCATACGATAAGTAAGTAAGTACCGTAATCGAGTCGAACTGTTGATTCTTCTCTTATTATGTAGTAGAGGGCCATCTCAGGAAAAGAAATCACTGTAAATAAATTACTATAATAAAATGTATAAAATAAAAAAGGCTTTAAAATAAATAAAAAAAAGGTTTTTATTCACATAGACTTTAAAAAAGCGCTTGTAAATAGTCAGAACATGTTTGTAGTAATACAGTTATTATTTCTAGTTATTCATTATAGATATTTAGGGACATGGATTGTTAACATATTTATAAAATTTATTTTATAATGGTAGTGATATTTTGCTAGCTTGTATTAAGTTATTGTCATGGAGCTTATGTTTAGGTATAATTATTGAAATTTATATTTTACTACATATTGTCTGAATAGTTCTGTCTATATTAAGGTACGAATTCAGTATTATTATTATAACGGACCTTGTGTTTAAAACGACGGTCGCGCTTTAATGCTACCACCGGATCCAATGCGCCCCAACTGAGAAGACCCAGCGAAACAAACTCAGCAGGTTCATCTACTACAGGTTTCAACACGGACCAGTTGTTTTTAATCATAAGACATTCTATTAATGATTACTCGTTTTGACCTACCTACATAATAATCCTCGACATTACAAAAATCCGTCCCTTCTTGCCTAAATTTGTCGTGAAGCCGGTCCCCTAGGAACGGAAAAATGTCTAGGCATATTTTCGTTCGCGTAACGAGAATATTCGTCGAATTTTAATCAATCGGTCCAGTGATTCGAATATTCTTGAACACCGTGTGTCTGAGCGAATGTGAGCCAAAAAATAACTGTTTATGTATGACAAAATAACAAAGCTGCGTTGCTGTTATTGATATGAATCCTTATCCGACTGTGTTGCTGGAAGGCAAGTCTTCTTCTTAGCGTGTTGATGGTAATCTAAATTAAGTCAGCCCAGAATTCAGCTACGAGTTGAGCGTTGTAAGTAGCATCCATTAGTTCTTGTAACGTGGCATTAGGGCACCCAGGACATGTTAACAAGTGTGCCATAGTTTACATACATACATACATAGACTCACGCTTGTTTCCCAGAGGGGTAGGCAGAGACAACGAATTTCCATTTGTCACGATCTTTGCATACTTCTTTTGCCTCGATTACTGTCATTATATTCTTCATACATGCTCGCCGGTTTAGGGTACTTCTGACCTGCCCTTTCTTGAGAACATCTCCAATTTGGTCAGAGAATGTTCGACGTGGTCTTCCATAGTTTGAGGGTTAAAAATCCCCACCTGAGCAGGTTTACCTTGCATCGACCAACTTGTGTCCGGAGTCTGTTCAGGTTGGCCACGGCAACTTGTGTCCAGGCGGAAGAATTTATGTGTTTAACACAAAAATTATAACAAACAGCAAATTTAAAACAGTATATACCCGACTCTATGCAATACCAACGAAACAAATTTTAATATAAAATATCAAAAGGTATTTTTATTCACGTAGACTTTAAAAAAACGTTTGTTAATAGTTAGAACATGTTTGTAGTAATAAAGTTACAGGGATTGTATGAAAACATTTAGAAATAACATTCAATTTATAAAAGTAATGATTTAGTTATTTAACTAGCTTATATTAAGTTATTGTCAAGATGATATATTGGTTTAATTAACGAAATTTATAGTTTTAGTTTTTTTATACTAGGACTTGTCAGAATGGTTCTATAAGTGAGAATTCAATATTACTATTAATGCGGACCTTGCATTTATAACGACGGTCGCGCTTGATATGTGATGACAACTAAATTTTAATTTAGTTTAGTTGTGTAAAAGATAGAATCGCCACCACTTCCTTTTGAAAAGGGAGTAGGTATAACACGGGAAATGTGGTATGCATGTTCCAAGTATGGGTACTAAATTACGGTAACCACTTTCCGTAGGCTTGTTTACTTTTGTCTTAGTTTCATATAACAATTCATATATTATTTAGGTGTGTCGCAGCGACTAAGGCAGTCGCCTCACCACTTCGTCTGAGGACAACTATTTGTGTGACCCATAACTACATATTCCGAGTTTGGGGTTTACTTTGTGTCTGTCAATTATATTTTTGTTGAGTGTAAGGAATTCATTTATTTTTATTTAGTGCATGGAGTATATAATATTCCTGCACAAAGCCATAAGCATAATAGTATCACAGCTCTGCCATTGACATGTACGGGGGATGTATATATAACAAGTACGGTCAGCAACAACTTACTTCATAAGATTTTTTCATTGATTGATTTTTTAATTTAATCCATTTGGACTGGCTGAGCCTAAATGGTATGGTAATGGTACAAGGTCCATATCATTTATACGAATTATTCAGTTAGATAATATTTTTCTCATGGTTTTATATGAATAAGCCCAAACTAAGCACAGCTTGTACTATGGAAACCAGATACGTTATTTACTACATATATTACTTTTTTTGTAAATATATAGCCATATAGGTAATCGCACCCAGACTCAGGACAAACAGACATGTTCATGCACACAAATATCTGTCCTGGGTGGGAATCGAACTTACGACCTGTGGCGCGAAAGCCAAATATCAACCAACCATGTCAATCCCGTCAACACGAACTAAAATACCTAAAACCAATCTGGTGCATCTACCTGTCAGCAACTCCCATGAGTCGAGGTTAAGACTCAGATAGCACCTCTATTGGTGTTCGAACAAGTTTTGAGTCCTCGTCCGCTGGAGCAGTGATAGAATCCTCGGCTAACTGCAAACTTCATATTAATAAAAATAGAGTAAGTTAAGAATTATTTCATAATACGATAAGAAAATCATTTTCGTATTCTCGCTAAAGGAATCCGCAAAAGCGATTCGAGTTTTCGAGTTTCATGAGCAAATGTTTCTCCGAGTAGTGACAAAATAAGTGAGAAAAACAGTTATGTTTTGCAGAACTGACAAATTAAACGTTCTAACTTAGCTATATGGAAGCAATGCCACGAAAATAGTTTAGACGGTAAAATGTTTTCTATTGCTGTGCTAATATTATCCCGGGCTTGGTAAATGCTTTCCTTTCAAGCCGCAGGTCGTGGGTTCGGGTCCCACCCGGGACAGATATTTGCGTGAACATGTCTGTTTGTTCTGAGTCTGGGTGTAATTATCTATATATGTATGTATTTACGTAAGAAAAATAGTATATGTTGTATATCAGTCATCTGGTTTCCATGGTACAAGATCTGCTTAGTTTGGGATTAGATGGCCGTGTGTACATAATGTCCCAGGATATTATTTATTTTATCTATACATATAATAAATCTGTAGAAAAATCATTTTTGTACATGAAAAGAAAATCCAAAAAAAATAGCCAGGGTATTAAAGGACAACCAATAGAACCCATTTCCAGCATTTTTAGAATTTTTGTCTGTTTGTCTGTTTATATGTTCGGGTATCACGTAAAATATACGAAAGCAATGTAGATAACTTTTATACACAACGATTGAGCGTAACCTGAGGTAACATTTAGTTTTTGTTTTATTGCAATCGGTTCAGTCTATCAAAAGATATTAGATTTTAAAGTAATCATGGAGAAAAATAACACACATTTCGGTACTTCAAGATGAACTAATGTTTATAGTTGAACTAAACTGTCCGATAGATGTCATTGTGCATATTATGACATGTCTTTTCTGAATGAACTAGGTTGATAGTTGATTTATGTTTCGACAGATGTCGTTGTGCATTATTTCTTTTGACTCGCGGTGTTAAGATTTGCCCGTGTTTGCTGATTGTATGAGTTACGTAGGGTTTTGAATGTTCTGAATTGTTTCGAAATAAGGTCTTGGTTGCCTAGAAGTATGTCGTTGTCCAAAATTGGTTATTAAAAAAATCTGTTTTCTTTGGGCAAATTAAATTATGTAGAAGGTGGGATTTGTTATAATTTCATTTTAAATTATTGATAGTTGATTTTTATTTCGATACATGTCGTTGTGCTTGATAGTTGATTTTTATTTCGATAGATGTCGTTGTGCATTGCTTTTGACCCGCGGTGTTAAGATTTGCCCGTGTTTGCTAATTGCATGAGTTACGTAGGGCTTAGAATGTTCCGAATTGTTTCGAAATAAGGTCTTGCTTGGCTAGAAGTATGTCGTTGTCCAAAATTGGTTATTAAAGTATTCTGTTTTCTTTGGGCAAATTGAATTATGTACATGGTTGGATTTGTTATAATTTAATTTTAAATTATAATGTCAATCGATCGAAAGTTTGTGCTGTCGATTCGTTTGTAACGCGAATGTACAGACGATTTGAATTTTATTGAGCCTGTCCGATTGAATGTAGTAAATTAACCAGGTCTCTCATAATTTTCTCAGCACAAATCTATATACCTACCTATGTAAAAGAGGAAACTGACTGACTGACATATCAACGAACAGACTGAACGGCTGGGGTTAGAGACTTGAAATTTTCCCGGTAGGTACTTTTTATGACGTATGCATTCACTAAGGAAGGGGTTTTTGGATATACTAACCCTAAGGGGGTAAAACAGAGAATGAAAGATTATATGAAAATCCGTAATTTTTTGAAGTTAAAGGCATTGAAACTAATATTTAGTAGTTCAGCCAAAAATAAAAATAAATAATTTAGAATTTTTGGAAATTCCTCCCCAAGGGCGTAAAATAGGGGATATAAGTTTGTATGAAAAGTGTTTTTTATGTGAAAAGCATGAAAATTGGTATTTGGCCTTTCCGTTAAAAATAAAAAATATGTATTTCAGGATTTTAGGAATTTCCACTCCTAAGGGCGCATAATAGGGGATGTATGTTGCGTGTGGGTATACCTATAATGGTTGTGAGGCTTCAAGTCAAAACTTTGCATCGTGTTATAGAGTCTACTATTATGCCTGGATCCGCCCAGGGAGAAACAGTGTTCGTGTCACGTATTCCGTTAGTGCCAAATGATCTCCCTTTTCAGTTTAAAATACTGTAGTTCCCTATAAAAGTGTGTGTCGCGATAACCATCAACAAATCGCAAAGTCAAACTCTCAAGTTAGCTGGAATTGACTTGAGGAAGGCGGGCAGGTTCACGTGGCGAGCTCACGTGTGAGTTCATCCCACAGTCTGATCCATGTAGAGCGAGGACCTACGTCTTTTGCTGAGCGCCGTAAAGTGGATGATATTGAACATCCCACATACCAGGCCGCTTGCCGAGCACGCCATTTATTAGTTGGAGGTCAGCATTGGGATGACGCTCTAGCGGAAGCATGCGTGAGCGATAGTCCACATCGCTTGCGACATTTGTTTGCCATCTTATTGACCTTTTGTGCGTTATCGGACGCTAAATAATTATGGCAAAAGTACCATGACAAGTTTGCTGAAGATTTTATGAGACATGTACAACTAAATACTGATGGACAAATTACTGACAGGGTACGTGAAAATTGTCACAACAGGTCCTTATTGGCTATTCAAATGATAGTTATAAGTATAGGAGGGAACCCGATCAGTCAGAGGCTGCGAAAAGGCACAGGAGTTTATTATTGTTAAAAATAGGCGATGGCACATACCCCGTACAAGAAGATGGAAAAGTTATTTTGATTGGTAATCTCTGTTCTTACGTTACACCACAGCAAGAGCTAATTTCTTCTGTGTACGGAGATGGGTGCGCCAAAGCTCACCTAAAATTTCAACTCCGATAATTGGAAATCCGAAAATGTTCTTCCTAACATTTTTCATCATAACATCAAAACTCCTAATTACTTTGTCTCTAATGTTAATAATTCCGAAGCATTCAACTTCATAATGTCAGTAGCAATAAACATCTATTATACTTTTATTTGTTTTCCTATATTTTCTCAACATAACCATCGTTTATACTATTATTCAAAGTCATATCTTTTTTGTTTAGCCACGGTACTATTTATAGTCATTAGTTTAAGTTTAGTTGGAACTGCGACTATAACGCAAGAGCCGAGCGAGCAAAACCAGAGTCCCGCTCCAATCATTGAGCAAGTTCCAGAAACGAATCGGTCCTATTCATAATTATTGGGTTAGGTTAGGTTAGAACGGTGACCCCGCAACGCACGAGCCGAGCGAGCGAAGCGAGCGTGCCGCGGTAGCGGCCGGCGAAGTGCCAGAACCGAATTGGTCCTATAGTTATTGCATGTACGTTTAATTTTAATCCTCCGCGGTGTAATTATTATGATGAGTATGTTTAGGGATTAAATCGTTATGATAAAAAACAGTAGGAGTTTAAATATATTTACATTAATGATATTATTGATTACAATTTTCGAAAACATGAGTGTTATGAACATCGCCGGTAGCACTACAAATAGTATGAATGAAAACTTTAGGATGAAAAATTTTAACAAGAGTGATAATTCGGATTACAAAGCGTTAGGAAGAACAATTTCGGGTAAAGAACTTTAGGTGAGCCAATATGGACCCTACGGAGATACCACAAACATGGGAAATCAAGCCGGTTCTTGGCTATGTCAGCGAGCTATTTTGACTCCCCACAATGACCAAGCTGCGGCAATTAATTTCAAAATATTGAGTCATGCGTCCGGTAATAGTAGAGAATATAGCTCAATAAATACATTTATGGAAGAAGATAACGCAGTGCGTGGCGTTATCTTCTAGAATTTTTGGTACCCGGTAGAATTTTTGGATTCCCTCAGCACACCCGGACTTTCAGCCCACAAAATAGTTTTAAAAATTGGTGTACCAATAATTCTCCTCAGAAATTTATGTCCTCGCAAACTTTGTAATGGCACTCGGCTCAAAGTCACAAATCTGCAACATTATCGAAGCTGAAATATTAACAGGTTGCGGCGCCGGTGATATTGTTTTTATTCCAAGGATACCTATAATTCCTAAAAACTTTCCTTTCTCTTTCAAACGAGTGCAATTCCCAGTCAGTCTCTGTTATGCCATGACGATTAGTAAAGCTCAGGTCCAGACATTATCCGTTGCGGGGGTGGACCTAAGTATTGGATGCTTTTCCCATGGTCAACTATACGTAGCTCTTTCACGCGTAAACAACCCCAATAACGTTTTTGTGTACGCTCCAGATGGTTTCACAGGTAAAATAAAGAAGCACTAAATTAAATTAAAAAAATGTTTTCGGTATCCTCCCACAGCGCTTTACACAAAAAAAATACATTTTTAAGTTCCGACATCCACGCGAACGAAGTCGCGGGCACAGCTAGTTATATATAAAAGTATGTATTTACTAATGAGTAGTATATGTAATATATCGGTCATAGTAAAAGCTCTGCTTAGTTTGGAATCAGAAGGCCGTGTCTGAATAATGTCCCAGGATATTATTAGCACCCGGACAATACGAGCAGTGGCTCGTATTATGATCCCAGTAGCGATGAGTGCCTCAATCTATTCTAAAATGACGATATGAACTTACAACATTCCAGCATAAATTCCTAAGAATAACAGTATCACAATTTAGCCATTTACATGGACAGAGTATGCACATTAGACCACGTCCTCACGTATACATATATCTTATAAATGTGTTATAAAGGTTGTAAAACTTGGCGGAACGGACGACTGTGACCCCACGTACCACATTTTTGTCTGGGATTAATGTATTAAGATAACGATATCATATATCCTTGCTTGGCATACGTATAAGAGAGGAAAGCTTTCTTCGTCTTCTTTGCGGTGGGAACTTGTGACAGTGTAATGCATCAGGTGTTATATTATTGGTATGGTTTTGAGAAGTACTTGAAGATATCTGACGGGCCGGTTGGAGTGGTTAGTGCATGCTTTACGGTCATGGGTTCGATTCCCACCCAGGACAGATATTTGTGTGCATGAACATATATGTTTGTCTCTATCTAGACAATATGTAGTAAAAATATTAGACTTAAACTAGATAATTAAACATAATTTCTTGACAATAACTTGATACGAGCTAGCTAAATATCATTGCTATAATAAAATAAATTTTATAAATGTTTTCATACACTACCTAAATATCTATGTTACTAGAAATAATAATGTATACCACTATATTACTACAAACATGTTCTGACTATTTACAAGCACTTTTTTAAAGTCTACGTGAATAAAAACCTTTTTATTTTATTTTATCTATATAAGTATGTATTTATAAAAGAAAAGTAGTATATGTAGTATTCAATTCCAATTCGAAATTAATTTATTCCGTTAAAACATTACATTTGTGTGGAACCGTCATTTTTTTTACCCTACCGTATAACAGTTATCTGGTTTCCATACAAAAAGCTCGGTTTAGTTTGGGATCAGATGGCCGTGTGTAAATAATATCCCAGGATATTAATAATAAAAAAGCCAACTCCCGCATTATTTATATTGTATTATTTCTTTAGGTGTACCTACAATAATGAGTTTATCTATCTATCTATTTAAATTAATAACTGCGACGCTGGGTACTTAATGACATATAATTGACGGACGCAAAGTATAACCAGATTTGGAACAACTATTTATGGGTCACATAAATAGTTGACCTGTCCGGTGAAACAAACCGAAGTGGCGAGGAGACTGTCTTAACTGCTGCGCTACAAGTGCAGTCAAGGATTCAGAACATGATTCGAACCATCTCAGTTAAAAGTCTTCTAAACCGTTTAGGTACATTTTATTATTTATATATAAATGAATATCCACGACGTATCATACAGCGCTCAAACTACGCAAACTTAATTGTATTATGGATAAAGGACAGAAATGCATTTTTTTTTGTTATATATTAAAAAAGAAGTGTATACAACAACTTACAATACACAGAAAACTTTGATTTTTTTTTAGACAAGAACTTTGGATGTATGGTTTATCTTAATCCAGTCTTCAGGAAAGGTTAAAAATGAGTGGTGAGGCGACTGTCTTAACTGCTGCGCCATAAGTGCAGTCAAGGATTCAGAACATGGTTCGAACCATCTCAGTCATAAGTCTTCTAAACCGTTTAGGTACATTTTATTATTTATAAATAAATAAATATCCACGACGTATCATACAGCACTTTCTAGCTCAAACTACGCAAACTTAATTGTACTATGGATAAAGGACAGAAATGCTTTTTATTTTTTTTTGTTATATATTAAAAAAGAAGTGTATACAACAACTTACAATACATAGAAAACACCCAGACCAAGACAAATAAATATGTTTATGAACACAAATATTTGTCTTGCGGGAGAATCAGACCTTTGGATTAGTAGGCAGTTTCACTAGTACTACAACTGTTCGAAACTCATAACAGGAGTTCGGAACATAATGTACCTAATGAGGGAGCACCAGTGGCATCCTTTAGCACCAACATACTTTAATGTTATTATTAATACTTTATACTTGTTCAGAGTCTGGATGTTATTTGTGTCCGCCTATTATGTTTGTAAAGTACCCCGCGCGCGACACAGGGATTAGATATCCTCCGTTGTCTTTAAAAAAAAACTAACAATTATATTAATGTATATTGTCAAAAATTAATTATAAAATAAAAATAGTTACATGGTTACATCCAAATGGTATTAACCTAAACGTTAATCGTAATAATTTTATTACTTGTTATGAAGGGTGGAAGGAAGCGTAATGAAGACTCATGATAAAAGTCCTGAACACATTTTAAACCATGTCAGCGGTTTAAGATTACATAAAAACGTTCTAATCTAAGTCTTTGACTTTTTTTTGAAAATACCGTGGCTGTAATTCAGTCTTCAGGGAAGGCTTAAAGAATTTACCTACCCTGTAACAGGCTCTTAAGTAAATTAATATAGTCTCTATGAAATTCTTTCCATCCAGCCTATTAGATATCTTTTCATTTATCGATTAGAAACTTGATTTGTGAGTGTATGTATCTGACTATATTCTGTACCATCACCAATGAGGAAAACTCAACAGCCTGATATTTCCTTTTTTATTCGATAGGTAGGATATGCTTTTGATATACACCAATGTTGTTCAAATCAGTTGCCATTAAGGAAATTGAATTTGGATGTTTCTCTTCCTTTAATCGTAATTTATTAAATAATAATAATAAAAAGTCCTCATTGGAATAAAATCGGGTGTTGCAATTTTATAATATCTACACTAGACGATAACTGTGTCGTAGTCGTAGTTCGAAAAGGAAGACTTAGTTCCAGTATTTCGGAAGAAATATTACTAGATTTAATTAAATTAGGTACTAAATTAAATGTAATTACTAAATAAAATCAAAACACTTAATTTTTAAAATGATTTAAATATAAAAAATAACTAAGATAAATCGACATTTAGTAGCGATTTTTAATGGCGTAAATTTTAAACAAAAATATTCTACGTGCGTCTGAATCACCGTTATCGTAAAACTCTGGCATGCCCAAAGTGCAATCCGAGAAACGCTCCATAGAGAATGATTTACCAAAAGCCCAGCTACCGACTGATGTATCCCACGGACCTCTCGGATTCGTTGCGTTCACGTAGTAACCTAAACAAATGTAAACTATCTTTCAAGACACCCTGTATTATAATAAAATATTAATGAAATCTTTTAACTTTGTAACTATGTTGTATTCATGGAATTCTCTTATTTTCTTTCGTTATTATCAGTATAATATAAACTAACACAACTCCATATTTCCTTATAATTTTACTGTTAATATTGTGTTATAAAGTTATGAATCGAGTTTTGGTAAGTAAACATAAATCCATGCTAGTGTAATAATTATCAAAATATTGCTAGAAACAACAGCAATATTTTGTTACTTGTTTTCTTCATTCTATAGGGTTGTTTTTCATTCTATAGGGTTCTAGGTAATTCGTGTTCGTCTCCAAACTGGTTACTCAAGATAATTGTAAGAATTCAAGAGAGGTAGGGCATAGCGTTCATTCGCTCAAAGAGCAGCCCGATTGGGGAAGTACCTCCACCTCACAAAGACATTCCTTAATAAATACATTAATCATTTGAATGTTGTGTTTCCGAGTGTGAATAAGGTTGCCAGAGCTCATGGGGGGAAGGGTCAGCAACACTTTTTCGCTGACTTTTAAAAGCCGGCAATGCACCCGCGACACCTCTGGTGCTGCGAGTGTCTATGGGCGGCGGTGATCACTTACTATCTACTCTAGGTGACCCACTAGCTCGTTTGTTGCCCGGAAATACTAGAATATTCAATAACTTTTTACGATTGTAAAATAGTGTGTCTTTGATGACTTTCTCAAAATAATTTAAGGACGAAGTTCATGCCTAATGAAGTATCATGAAAGGGCTTCATTTGCACATTGAGCAACAACTTATTTGCTCCACGTTTGTACATAATTATTAATAAATAATGATTAATAAAAGCTTGAGAGGTGTCAAGGGACACCCGGATGGAACGAAGTTCAAACCTGTATACACTCAACAAAAATAATCGTCTCGACACCACACTGTTCAATGCGAAATAGAAAGACGAAACGAAAATATCTGGCTTGCTTTCTATAAGAGAGAGAGAGACAGACAGAGAAACATGCACACGCCGCAAGGTTTACAATAGCTTATTATAGCAAAAAGTGTCGTTACAACTTTTCGTCTTAATTTTTTCCGTCTAGCCCCCTTTCGCAATGCGCGATAAGGAACTTCATTCCAAGAAAAAAATGTGTATAATGTAATGTTTATTAAGATGAGAACGTGTGTAGACATGGATTTATAGTGTGACCTATTAGTTAATAATAATATATCGAGGGACAATGTCACACACATCATCCTAGCCCCAAACTAAGCAAAGCTTGTACTATGGGTACCAGGCGATGATACTTATATAGATAGATAAATACTTATATACATAGAAAACATCCATGACTCAGAAACAAATATTCGTGCTCATCACACAAATATTTGCACTTACCGGGATTCGAATCCAGTACCACCAGCTTCGTAGGCAGGAGCACTACCAACTAGGCTACGGTGGCCGTCGTTCGTGACATCATACAAATAACAATGTCAATAATGATGGACTTCTTTTAAAATGGTCTTATTAGATTACTCATTATCGTCATATCAGCCGAAAGACGCCTGGACAAAGGCCTCCGCAGTTACCAGCGTTTTCTAGTCCAGAAGCTTGAAGAGATCTTCCAATGCAGCGGTGAACAGTTTCGGTTACTCTACTAAGTTTAGATTACTATATCCTACTAATATTATAAACGCGAAACTTTGTAAGTATGGATGGATGTTTGTTACTCTTTCACGTAAAAACTACTGGGTTCTAATGAAACTTTACAATAATATAGCTTATACATCAGAATAACACATACGTTAGACTTTATAAAGATATTGTGTGATTTGTCCAAAATATGTTGATAAGTCTGAAAAATCTACCACCTGCGAGCTATTCTGGCGTGCACTCCCGAAACCGCCAGAGGTACACATCCTACTAATATTATAAATCAGAAAGTTTGTGAGTATAGATGTATGTTTGTTACTCTTTTACGCCAAAACTACTTTAACGCGGGCATACCGCGGAGGATAGCTAGTTACGTCATAAATCCTACTATAGTTTATAACCGACTTCAAAAGAAGGAGTTCGACAATATCTATATCCAAAATTAAAAAATAAATTAAATAATAAATGGGGCTCTATACATTGTGCATCAGCTTATTGTTGTTCTTGTATGGCGAATAAATATATTCTTTTGTGCAAGGTATGCTACACCTTGTTTTGTTTCATGAGCAAATTAAGCTCATTTACTTACGTCTACCATTTATGTTACACTTTGTATAGGTATTCAATATGTAAAACCACCGGCCTTCCCAACAAACTTTCCGAATTTACCGAATGGAGTTTCCGTCATGTCTACTTCGTGTTCCAATAAACCACTTGATTGGCTCTTAGCTTCAATAAATAAAATTAAAATTAATTAGAGCGAGATGAAGGATAATTTGGGAGATTTAATTAACATACTTTTTTGTTCGGCTAATTTACAAACACGTTATTATAACTTTTAGGAAAAAAATGTCTTGTGTATCAATCCCTTTTCAACATTGAGTATTGGTTACTAATTTTATAGATAAGTATGAGTTAGATATAGTTAGTGTAGAATCAATCTATATCTTTAGCTGGACATCTTCTAGTACTTTAGTTTGTGTAATAATAGTACTATTATAAATCGTGCCCTCCAAAGCGCGGAGAAAATCATTTTGCGGTTACACATCTATTTACTAAAGCACGCAACCATTTATATGTTTGGCAACCTATAAAAGTATTGTATGCACTGTTTTAAAATTTACTTCAATCTTTAAGAGAATAATATTAAAACAAAAAACGGAAAAATTTTCATTCATATTTTTTTTGAAGTTATACTTCTTTTGGCGCGATGGAGAAAAATGATGAGAGTGAATTTTTACGCTGCGCGCGCACACCGACACCAAAAAATTTAACAGCATGAAGTTAGTAATCTAGGTGGTATGAGAGTGAATTTTTACGATGCGCGCGCATCGTAAAAATAACAGCATGACGTTAGTTCTAGGTGGTATGAAAATTGATAACTATGTTCAAGTTGTAAATTAAGAAGTATAACTTCTAACGCGTGTACATAAGTACACACAAGTTTTTTTTTTGTAATGACCACTGTCTATTTTAAAACCAGTAATAAAATAATAGTGAAAAATAATTAAGATTTTTTTTAAATAAGCCTCTCCAAATTACCGATGCACATGCGAAAGTGTTGGTAGCAATTTTATATCGAGAACCAGCTAGTTATGCGCTGAAGTCTAGATCTTTTGTCCATTCTTATCGTTGATGTGGTTATGAGTCGTAATATGTGACGGTGATAGTATAATACTAAGGTCATAAGTTTCTCTAACCCAATACCATACTAAAAGTTTATTTGATACTAGCAGTGCCCGCGGACTTCGTTCCGCGTCATTAATATTTTTGTCCCTGCCCGTTTGTTCCATGTAATACTTCGGTTTAAAAGTTCGGGATAAATAAAAATTATGATGATGAACCACAGTCTTTGACACTCCACAATAGCTAGTAGTAGCTTTCTATTGATGAAATAATTTTGAACATCGGTTCAGTAGATCCAGAGATTACCCCTTACAACGTCACAAACTCACAAACGTTACCTCTTTATAATATTAGTATAGACTAGCTGTGCCCGCGACTTCGTCCGCGTGTTAATTAGTTTATTTCGTTTTTCTTGTAAAATAAAAGACTTTTTCTAAAATAAAAGTATCCTAAGTTACTCCTTATTACATCAGCTGCCTGCCAATAAAAGTCCCGTCAAAATCGGTCCAGCCATTTCAGAGATTAGCCGGAACAAACAGACAGACAGACAGACAAAAATTGTAAAAAATGTCATTTTGGTGTATGTACCGTATATTTATTCATATTATGTAATAAGATATTAATGTAGTAAAATCCGGTTATTTCAATATTACAAACAGACACTCCAATTTTATTTATTTGTATAGATTAGTAAACTTTTAGTATGATCCAGTTTCCTGAGTCTGGGTGTAATTATCATATTAGTAAGTATGTATTTACAAAAGAAAAGTAGTAGGTATTCAGTTATCTGGTTTCCATAATACAAGCCATGTTTATTTTGGGATCAGATGGCCGTGTGTAAATTATGTTCCATCATATTATTATTAATTAAATAGAATAATGTTTATGCGTAGAAAGAGGACATATTATTGTATTGACAAGTACCTACGACACTATCTTGAATAAAAATTCTGTTTTTAGAATACTAAATTATATCGTTCATCTCCAAACGAGCCAGGTGAAAGACGAGCGATTTTTAATCTACATTTTCCACAAAGGCGACGCGTTCAGAAATCCTTTTGAACACAATGTGTTGGCGAGAGCCTCATCAATCACGATACAGCTCGTCACGAATGATACATGGACGGTTCGGTGCTTTGTTCAATTTTTACCAAAGACTTTTAACCTTTTTCGGCACCGAGTGTGAATGATTTAGATTTGGCAACTTTGCATTGATTTTGGTAGGTATTCTTCAGCACTAGCGACACCCCGTGGCGATACCCGAATTAATAAAATCATTGTACTTTGTGTCAATTCGGGCTACAACCTATCTCAACCCTAAATTTGATCGATCAACCGTTTTAGCGTGAAATAATAACTTTCTTATTTATCGTATGAGCTTGGTTACCCTAGTGTCAGAGTTGTTCAAGCCGCCTAGTAGGCCTCTGACATGGCTTAACGATTATATAGGCGGGCCTGTTGGCGTGGTGGATACGCTGCCTTTCACGCAGCAGATCGTGGGTTCGATTCCCGTCCGGGACAGATATTTGTGTGCATGAACATGTTTGTTTGTCCTGAGTCTGGGTGTAAATTATCTATATAAGTATATATTTACAAAAAAAAAATAGTATATGTAGTATATCAGTTATCTGGTTTCCATAGTACAAGCTCTGCTTAGTTTGGGATCAGATGTGTGTATAAAGTCCCAGGATATTATTATTATTGTCTAATCGGGGCCGAGAGCTTAACGTGCCCTCCGAAGCAGTGAGATGCTCAGAAATTAAACCAATTTGGTGGTTACCCATCTATGGACTGACCGCGAGCATAGTTGCTTAACCTCGCCGATCACTTATAGTCATCATGTCAGCCTAAAACGTCCACAGCTGGACAAAGACCACCCCAAAATATTTCCACAATGGAGTTGTGTCCGTAATTCGGGGGGATATACCGTAATCACCACGCTTGACAGACGGGTTGGCGATCGCAGTAAGATGGTCATAGTACTCAGGAGAACGCTGCTGCCCATTCTCGCGTATATACAACATGTAACTTAATTAACGCACATCCTGAAAATAATTTGTTCAGAATCGTTTACTGAATCGATTTATAACATTTTTAATATAAGTAATTTTTATTCCAAAATAATTAAAACTACGGAAATTATCGTGATACTACTCCTGTACAGTCAAAGCAAATTGAAATGGACCATAAGTCTAAGTAATAAGACGTTTAAATCGCAGTTTTATTTGTATTCATACAAATTCCATCATTCAATACGAAATAAAGAAAAATAAACTTTATTCCAAGAAACTAATTTGGTAAATAACAAAGCATATACATGTTAAATAAAAAAATCCGTGTATGTATTATGGTTACAATATAATATTCTAAATGGGGTGTTTGAGGGTGTGCGTTAATTACGTAACATGTTGTATATTCCCTCGGGACGACTTCTACTCCCCCTACGGGATGAGATGGGGTGACGATATTCTTTATGGCCGTCACCGTAAGTATGAAACACCTTATTCTTCTGGTGGCGGCTATTTCCAGTCCCCGGAGGTCCTGGTAACACTGCGTCCAATGATGAACTATTGAGTTTTGGCGCCACCGCGGAAAAAGACGCATCGGGGCATTGTTTCATTTTCAAAAACTGGTGTAAATTCTAGTTTTTATGTGTAAATATAGTGGATTTTTAGACATAACATCATGGACAATGTACACAAGTGGAGGAAAGTGCCATAATGCCGTGAATTGCGATTTTCTGTGTTGTCTCTAAAACTACATAATAAGCCTCTAGTAAAGTCTCCACTGCTTTACTGGGGTAGAACAAGGACAATGTATGACTTTACTGTGACGGACTTTACAGGACATTGACCAATAAATGAAATAAAAATATATTTTACTGAAGGCTCTTAAGGCCAAAGAAGCCAGAGCCGTAAAATTGTATTAAGAAAAAAAATGATGAACTATTGTGCTCGCCGCTCCAACTAAACTTCCCTGTCTAACCCTGCTACATTGCAGAAGAAACAACTTAGTATCATGAACACCAGATAGTTGTTAGATTATTGAAAATATGTTGATTTATATTTTCAATAATCAAAAGATTTATTTTAAGTTTTGGCAATAGTATCATTTTAATTTTCCTGAAAACTATTAATTATTAAATCGTTCGTTACTGGTTTATCATGGCAACACTGTTTGCACTAACTATATAAATATACATGCGTTGGCGGGTAGTCCCTGCTTTTCTTGTGGCGGCGACAGACGTGAAAAGTGATCTCGAGTTACGTTTCGTGTTAGTAGTGATAACTTGTGTTTAATAATAAAGTGTGTATACAAGTGCAGTACGAGTTTTTCTAACAGTCAGAAGTGACAAGGTGTATCTACGTGCCCGATGCTGCGGTCTCCTGGACTCCGGATGTTTAAGGTCAGATCTTAAAGTGTTATTTGACTTCCACGTGGCTACGAGAGAAAATTTTACTAGATCCTGATTATCAAATGTATGCAAAAAGTACGCGTGCGGCATCAACATCATACTACACACATTTTTCGGAAGTTTAGTGAAAGTGATATGTGAGTGATATATAAGTGAATTTCGTCAGTGTTTGTGTTCTTAATTTGCAAATGACAGCCAGAAAATATATTTAAGCTGCTATTTCATAAAAAGTAACCTATAATTGTCGTCGATCTTTGTTTTAAAACTGTCATTATTAATTTTATAGTACCTACAGCATATAATTTTAATTTAAACTCGATAGCCTACTAGTTTATTTATATTTTCTGGCTAAGGTGGTCTATTTACTTATTGACACTATTTCTGGATTCACTGCTGGTGTCTCATATTTATGCTGTAATTCAATATTATGATAATTTATATTTAATGTGTGTTGCATATATATTAGTGATATGAATTTGCTTTTTCTAAGTACCACAGTATCTCGAATCATGTACTCATTGCATCACTGCTATGTATAATGGAAAGATCTAAGCGAAGACGGCGGGAATCGAGCGTAGATAGTGCTTCTACAGATCCTAGCTTTAGTGACATGACGATCGTGAACGTAGGTAACGACGTAAAATGAAAAGTGACCGTGTCCATAAGAATCCCCATAGGCATAAAAGACAAGCGCATGTTGAGCGTAGCAGGCATAGGTCTCTCAGTAAGATGTTAACCGGGTGTCTACTAAAACTGCCCCGTTGACATGAGCCGGCGGGTTGTAATAAATAAAGTTAAATATTCCCATTGTAGTTAACGATCAAACTTGTCTAACAATACCTAACAGGGCAACAAATAATGTTGCTACATTTTATTTTCCCAAAAGTAATTATGCGTCAGTGACTCCTAGGTTTTGGCCTCAAAACAATTTTCCGGTGGTTTTTAGCGCTGTTCCAAAATTTGATCCTAGTGAACATGGTCTGACAATATGATCCTGGATAAACGTGGTTAACGAATGTGCACGGATGTTTTTTTTGGAATTACTGCCAAATATGTGATTATACTCTTCTTAAATTAAGTGGTAAAATGGTATCAGGGTTTATCCTCAGTCCTACATTATCGGGATGAGTGATACAACAGTAAAAACTAGATTTTCCTTCGAACGAAAACTGCGGCGATCTTTCTATTAACAACAATGTTAAACTTAGGCGTAGGGTTGGGCGACCCCTAGAACATTGTTACTACGATATGATTGCGCTTATAAGTAAATGTGCTGCCTTATACGTGGTATCGATGACAAGTTTGTCCGAATCGGGGTAGGTGCCCGTAGTTCTGACGAACCAGAACTGATCATTAACTACTTGCATACGGTACCTTAACATGAAACTAATACACCATCTTACAAAAATCTTAACCGGAATAGTTTAGTAGGTTTAATAAGGTGGCAAAACAACAAAATCAAAGTTATAACAGTACAGATACAGTTCGATGTAACAATTGTAATGAAATGGGGCTTATAATTTTTAAATGTAGTTAACCCATAGATAAGTGTAACTTTTGTTAAAAAAATAGGCCATGCTACTAAATATTGACAATGACGCGAAACTCTTACATGATAATTGGGTAGTCTTTTATGGAAAAACCTAATGTAATAGTTTTGAAATCTAATGATGAATTAGTTTTAATACAAACCCCAGATGTTTTTAACAATGATATTTAAATTAAAGTGTATGCCTTAAATTATAACGCTATAAAACCAAAAACTACAATGCCCATCAATGTCATTACAAATAGTAAATACTCGGGACTGTTATTGTTTCAACATATTTTTCTAACTTTACGTAACAATGAATATATTAAGTATAATGTTTTATCAGGTCTCTGAAAGTTTGAAGCAGGTAAAGGGTATTTAATGCTAACTAACCTATCACTTAATTATGTAAACACTAGCTGTGCCCCGCGGTTTTACCCGCGTTAAATTTTATAAATTTTTACAGCTCCTCCCCCGTAGGTGATAGCGTGATAATATGTAGCCTATATGTTGACCCGACCTCTTAGTAATATTCATGCAAAATTTGAAGTAAATCCATGCAGTACTTTTTGAGTTTAGCCCGGACATACATACAGACAAACAGACAAAAATTCTAAAAACTATATTTTTGGCTTCGGTATCTATTGTAGATCACACTCCAAGTATCCTTTAAAAAAAATATATTCAATGTACAGTTTTGAGTTTTTTACGATTTTATTATATGTATAGATTAGTTAACTATGAAATCTGTTAGCTCAGCGACAGCAATACAAATAAATACAGAATACCAACATACATACATACATCATACATAGACTCACGCCTGTTTCCCAGAGGGGTGGGCAGGAACAGCGGGCTTCCATTTGTCACGATCTTTGCACCTCCTTGATCTTCCACGATTCTTGTTTACTGTCGTTATACTCTTCATACATACAGAATATGTAGGTAGAACAAAAGAAACCAAATAGCTTAAACCCTTACCTTTTAGCTAAAGTAAAAATTAGTTCGATAGTTACAGAGGATCCCAAACATGAATTGCTCATTTGAGAAATATAGACATTGTTTTGCAATGGATGTAAGAGAATTAGAATTAGGTAAAACAAATCTGACTGAAATGGAAAGTACCCTGACCGATAATGGTCCTGTAGGATATATCCACATATCGTTTCCCAGAGTTAACGAGAACCCCTAAATAAGATTATAGAAGATTTACTCTCTAAAGGTATCATACGTGAAAGTACTTCTGATTATGATGACGGGCCTATTGGCGTAATGGCGGGTGCTTGCATTTCTCGCCAGAGGTTGTGGGTTCAATTCCCACCCAGGACAGATGTGTGTGCGCATGAACATGTCTGTTTGTCCTGAATATGGGTGTAATTGTCTATATAACTACATATGTATTTGCAGAGTAAAAGTGGTATATGTAGCATATCAGTAGGTAGTCTGATTTCCATAGTACAGTCTGTGCTTGTTTTGGGATCGGATGCCCCTGTGTGAGTGGTGTCCTAGGATGTTATTAATAAAGTCCTGTTAAATGATGCTGAAAAAAAAATGGCGATAAACGCCTGTGTATTGACTATAGATTCCTACATAGAAGACACTTAAAGATAAATATCCTCTGCCTCGTGTTGAGTATCAATCCGATCGGATCGGATCGGATATACATAATTCAAATCTATTAAGGGGTAATTAATAATATTTTTACAAGCCTTGATATAATATCAGGGTATCACCAAGTACCCATGTGTGAGAATACTAAACGGTATACAACTTGAGTTGCTAATTATTAGGCTGTTATAGTTATTGATTTTCCCATAACTAAAAACGTTTACGAGGTTCTACAGTTAGCTGGTCTCGCTAGTTATTCTCGACGTTTTATTCACAATTAATCAATGATAGCAAAACCTTTGAATAGATTTACAAAAATGAATACTGTATGGCGTTTTTATGAGCCATAGCTAAACGATATTAATAATTAATTAAATTCAAAATTAACCACGAGACCCATTTTAAAATACAATAAAAACGGTTTTATTCACATAGACATTGGAAACGCTTGTAAATAACCGCAACATGGATAGTATCATAAATTAAATATAGATATATAGATTCTGGGTACAAGTATATATTCGATCGTGACATATTTGATCAACCAGAATATAATTTTATTTGAGATAGTAATGTTTTAGTTAAATGGGTATTTTTGAAGTTATTGTCAAATTGTTTATTTTAGTTTTTTATATAAATTGTCAGTACTCATAGTTTTAGATATATTAACTACATTTTACTACGCTTAAGCACTTCCGATTCAGAGTCCATGTTTTAAGAAAGACGTTTATTATTGTTAAGAAATGTCTAAAGCAGCAAAATGACTAAAAGTATTCCTAGACTAGCTCACTGGTACCTAACAATGAAGGAATATAATTTTACAGTAGACCATAGAGCGACAAAAATGGGTCATGCTGATGTACAAAATATCTGAGTCTAAGGACGTAGTAGACGTTGTCGATATTTTGGCAATAGGTGATGATGCGTGGCTGAGCACAGTGAAAGTACAAAGAATAATGAGTATCCTAAATTATTCAGACACTAAAGAGACTGTCGAGGTTTTTCGAAAGATGTTTCAAAAAGAGTTACAGTAGAGTTACTCAAATTTTCATATTTATTTATATTTAAGAGAATTGAGACGATTTATTTAAAAGTTTTGCAACTCTTGCTTAAGTGGCACGCATAATAAGATTCCAGCCGGGGTTAAAGAAGCTCCACCTTATAACCAAGTTATTAAACTGTCAAATACGCTCCATACTGATCATTACGGTGCCTTTCCTGTAATTAAAAAGAAAAATTTACATATTTTAGTAATCATTAATACCTTTACGAAATCTATATACATAAAATGCTAGACTAGCACTACTATTCAGGTATTTACATAATATTGCTCGATGTTTGGAGTACCACCCGTATACTCCTAATATCAGACTGTGGTACAAGTGTCATTAACAAAGAGTTTTTTAGATTATATTAATGATAAAATAATCTAACATACTTTAAATGCAGTTGCCTCTACCAGCTGGTCATTTAACAGGTTGAGAGGTACAACCGGACTCTGGTCGATGTCATGACTGCTGCTAATCATGTAATAAGATTTGTGCCTACCGCAAATTCAATCGTTACTGAACGATTTCATTAACAAATCCATCGGCCGTTCTTCTAAGATCTTGTTTGGTGCAAACAACCGGTGTTTCGGGTGGCTTCATTAACTTCCTAGTCTCTCAATCTACCTCTCCATTAGATCGAGATGAGGTTAGGTAGGTCTGATGCCGATCGATCGCGAATTCAAATTAAACCAACCCATAAATTAGGCGATTTACTAAGAATCGAAAAAGATATTCGTTCAGACCCGGGACAGTAGGAATTTATATGCCCTAAATGTGTAGGGCCGTTTAGAGTCACAATGGTTATCGGTAATGATGGCTATGAGGTAGAAGATACTCCCATTACTAGAAAACAAGTTTGTAAACCGTATAAGTCGGTTATGCTGTTACTCCCTTGAACTAGGTTTTCATGATGCAATGACAAGTGATTCAGTGGAGAAGGTGGTTTTTAAATGCTTCTTGTTATAACTAAAATCAAGTGTTGACGAGTGATCCCCTATGTACTGTGATGAAATGAGTAAATGATGTATGTTTGAATTCATACATAATGATATGACAGTGAATTGTAGTTATTTATGAGATACCGTAGAAGTGAATATCTGAATCAATTGTAGTAAATATTATTATATTCAGTATACAGTGAAGTTAATGAAAAATTAATAACATGATCTTTAGATGAAGATGTATTCTTACTTTAAACATAAGAATTACGAAAGTTAACCATAATTGTAACTAACAAAGAGAATTAATGATTGTCTAACATATTGAGAATAATAAAGGAGGATATAATTTATGCAAAGTATTTAAGAGAGAGACATCTTGTTACAATATATTTATTTAACCAGAGATATATAAGAGAGTTGTAACAAGTGGGCTTCTCAGAGATGTGTGATTAAGAGTGAATCTCTATAGGTGAGATACTTATATTATTTTATAGAGACTGGCCATCTTGTTGCAATATATTTAATTAACCAGAGATTTATAAGAGAGTTGTAACAAGTGGGCTTCTAAGAGATGAGTAAATAAGAGTGAGTCGCTATGGGTTCGAGTGCCTATAGTCGATGTTAGTTTTATGAGTGAGTGAGTCGCTATAGGTGAGAGTGCCTATAGTCGATGTTAGTTTTAAGAGTGAGTCGCTATGGGTGAGAGTGCCTATAGTCGATCTTAGTTTTAAGAGTGAGTCGCTATAGGTGAGAGTGCCTATAGTCGATCTTAGTTTTAAGAGTGAGTCGCTATGGGTGAGAGTGCCTATAGTCGATCTTAGTTTTAAGAGTGAGTCGCTATGGGTGAGAGTGTCTATAGTCGATCTTAGTTTTAAGAGTGAGTCGCTATGGGTGAGAGTGCCAATAGTCGATCTTAGTTTTAAGAGTGAGTCGCTATAGGTGAGAGTGCCTATAGTCGATCTTAGTTTTAAGAGTGAGTCGCTATGGGTGAGAGTGCCTATAGTCGATCTTAGTTTTAAGAGTGGGTCGCTATGGGTGAGAGTGCCAATAGTCGATCTTAGTTTTAAGAGTGAGTCGCTATGGGTGAGAGTGCCTATAGTCGATGTTAGTTTTAAGAGCGAGAGTGCCTATAGTTAATGTTAGTCTTAAGAATGAGAGTGTCTATAGTCGATGAAATTTCTAAGAGTAAGTGATAGGGGTGAGAATACCTGTAGAAGATGTGCCTTCTGTATTTTGTATTTGTTATTTTTTGTTTTAAACGCGAGGTCGCGTTTTACGTCAGGATTAGCCGAATGTTAGATTATTGAAAATATGTTGATTTATATTTTCAATAATCAAAAGATTTATTTTAAGTTTTGGCAATAGTATCATTTTAATTTTCCTGAAAACTATTAATTATTAAATCGTTCGTTACTGGTTTATCATGGCAACACTGTTTGCACTAACTATATAAATATACATGCGTTGGCGGGTAGTCCCTGCTTTTCTTGTGGCGGCGACAGACGTGAAAAGTGATCTCGAGTTACGTTTCGTGTTAGTAGTGATAACTTGTGTTTAATAATAAAGTGTGTATACAAGTGCAGTACGAGTTTTTCTAACATAGTACATATAGAATATACTACATTACATAGATTGTAAGTTGTGTTTCAAGTAAGCATATTGATTAATGTTTGTTCAACTTAAAACAAGTGACCCCGTTTTTATTATCTTGTCGCGGTCAGGTTAAGAAGGCTCATAATTTACTTTTTAACATGTACAGTTATCAACAACCGGTAGAAATAGGTACTATATTTTTTGTATAACACCGGTTGATTTATGGTACAACTATTTGTATTAATGTGATGGACGGATTGCTGGTGAAAAAATGGGTTCATTTTGTATTAGTAAGAAGCTATATCAGACGATACATCTGTACTACGAAAACAGTCCTTATAGCCTACGTAATAAGCACGGTAGTAAGGTAAAAGATTATCTACCAAATCAGCAACGTGGCATTGACTGTCTGGCTTAGTGTATATGTACTTCGTATTGATATCATGCCCTTCCTAATCCTCAATCAGATGACGCGGCGTTTCATTCGATTTGTTAAGTCAAAATAAATGATTGAGCAGCATACAAAAATCGTTATTTTCAGGATGGGGTACTTTACAAACATATAATTAATGGAAGAAAGTAAAATCAGACTCAGCACAACTACTTATGGGTCACACAAATAGTTGTGTGCGGGAATAGAATCCGGGACATAAAATGACGAGGCGACTGTCTTAACCACTGCGCGACACGTGCTAAACTCTTATTAGTTAATTAAGAATATTCTTAATAAAGGAAGCCAAAGTAGAATGAATTCATGATCATTGTTACATACAAACTGATTTTTAATAAAAATTCAATACAGGGAAAATTTATTCACAAAGCAATATCTCCAGTTTTTGTATTTTATTTTACTTTTGTATCATGCTTATTTGTATAGAACTTTCTTAAAATTTGTTTAATTATTACTAACATATTTAAGATAGATATTGATCACATTTCAGTGCACCATATGATTTGACATAACCTGCATCGAAGGTTTAGTAAATATGATGTCACAGCCAAACATGCAGATATAGGCTACTATCTATTGTTTCGCAGTTTAAAACTGTGGTCTAGTCTCTTCTTCATCTCGTGCCATTTGAACTAATGAAGGTAATTCACAAGTTTTCCAAATGGTTCCAGATCCATTTTACACACGGCCATTTGATCCCAAACTAGCATAGCTTGTACTATGGAAACCAGATAACTGATATACTACTTTTCATTCTACTTATATAGATAATAACACCCAGACTCAGGACAAAGAGACATGTTCATGCACACAAATATCCGTCCAGGGGCTCTACCGGCTAAGTAGCCGAACGTCGATTTCTTAAATGGCGTTTAAATAAATAAAGGTTAAAAATGACTTAATCAATCGTTAAATCGGCTTCAACGTGTCAATCGATTCCGGACCATTTATGACGTCACATGTGGTCATGGAAGCCGATTTAAAGATTGATTAAGTCATTTTTAACCTTTATTTATTTGAACTTAGCCGGTAGAGCCCCTGGGTGGGAATCAAACCGACGACCTGCGGCGTGAAAGGCAAGCGTTTACCAACCACGCCAACTGGTCCGTCTTCTGGCTCATAGATGGTGTGTACTGTTGCATGTCTCCGCCATCCCTGTCGCCATCTTTAGTGTAACTGGCAACTCTGGATATTCCGAATTCAAAAAAAAATTAGAATCTAAAAGTGATGAAGTTGCGCGAATATGTGGGTTTCAATTGAATACACGGACACAAAGGGTTGATACACAATGTCCATTTTCTGAAATGAAATAGTCTGAAACCTTTCTATAATGGCATCCTGTCTGTCGTCTTGGTATTGTGAAGTATCTGTTTGAAGTTCAAAGTAGGTTTAGCTTATTATTACTATTCATATGCAACGTTGTAGAAAATACCTCTCGAATATACATATATATTTCAATGTAGTTTTGGTGTGGGTTCTGTGGTTATAAAGTAAAAATGTTCGGATATTTTCATAGGATTAGTAAAAAGTATATTATGTAATATATTGGCGTGCCTTTCACGTCCCAAGTCGTGGGTTCGATTCCCACCCAGAACAGATATTTGTGAGCATGAACATGTCTGTTTGTCCTGAGTCTGGGTGTAATTAAATTCTCAGTTTCTTTTATGCATGCACCCCACCCTAAATGCATTCCTGTCTGGTTTCCGCACGGGCTGCGTGCGGCTAGAAGTTAAAAAGTTTACTGCATACTGCACCAATATCTTTATCAATGCAAGTTCTGCAGGATCCTTACGGTAGCTTCGTAAATCTTTGAACAAACTTTCTTCCCATTCTCGATTATGTCGATGCCAGCTGCTCATACTTGAGCAACTCCAAAGTATCCGCTCTCATAACCAACCGCGCTCTCAGCCAGTTGCAATCACCAGTCCGTAAGTAATCAGTGAGGTAAAGTACTAGGCGCGCGGTTAGTTTGTAGATGGGTTTACATCAAAGTGGTTTATTTTCTAAGCGTTTCCGTGTTTCGGAGGGCACGTTAAGCTGTAGGTTACGGTTACTGTCTTTATACAACAGTCGTTAAGCCACGTGAAAGGCCTACTGGGCGACTTGAACTACTCTGACACTAGGGTAACCAATGTCCATGCGATAAAGAAGAAAGACCGACCTGGACTTGAAACCTACTCATCCCACGACGTCATCATACGCTGTAGACCAAAGAATTATGACATAAGTATGGATTGGAAAGTCAGTCCTTCAAATTATCGGTAGTAGATGGTGCTAATGGTACTTAACGAACGCAAACCTATAAGCGCTGCTCATTGGCCATGCAATTATGTTTGTCGTGCGTGACTAATTTCGTATGTCACTCGACCTTATTGAATCTACTAGTGTGTTACGCAAACATGTGCTTAACACGTTTACAACTTATTACGGGCCTGTTGGCGTGGTTGGCAAATGCTTGCTTTTCACACCAGAGGTCGTGGGTTCGATTCCCACCCAGGACAGATATTTGTGTGCATGAACATGCCTGTTTGTCCTGAGTCTAGGTGTAATTATGTATATAAGTATGTATGTATCTACAAAAAAAAATGTATATTTAGTATATCAGTTATCTGGTTTCCATAGTACAGGCTCTGCTTAGTTTGTGATCAGATGGCCGTGTGTAAATTATGTCCAGGGTATTATTATATTACGGTCAAGATAATATATCTGTTTTGTAATTTTCCTTGTGAGAAGTAAATGAAGATATTTATTATTATTATATACGAATATTTACATTGATACTAGATTCTGGGGGGGCTATCGCCTAATTCGCCGGTTCGGCAAATATATCGGTTTTTCCATTGACCGTAGTCACTAGCTTGTAACCTATGAGTTATAGCAGTGTTTTTCAACCTTTTTCATGACGCGGCCCCTTTAGTATGAAGAAATTTTTCGCGACCCCCCTATCCGTTTTTCTACCCGCTTTTTTCCCCTGTATTTTATTTATTTTGTGACAAATATTGAATCCAACATATTTATTCATTTTCATAATTAGGGTTCGGATAAATACATATTTAAAATGCAATTTTAGGGAATGAGTAAGCGAGACGCAATGAGCGGCACGCGCGATCGCGACTTGCATGTTTTGCGACCGGCTGACGGTCTGACTGACCGTCAGCCGGTTACTGTTTGTCGGGCGCCAGCCATTTTTTTCGTATTTAACAGTGATTTTGAATTATTGAAAAAGACCAAAAGAACCGTCAACTTCTAGGGGGAGTCATGAAACTATAATAAGAAATAACTTCTTCATGACGACAGTTACTTAAAATTCGGATTGTATGACAAAAATTACAATAAGATTTATTTTATAATTGTAATGATATTTAGCTAGTTTATATTTAGTTATTGTTATGTATATTTAGGTTTCGAAGATTCCTTGATATAAAGAATCTACGGATCCTGCGGAATGTGTGCATTTTCTAGCTACCAAAACATTCGTATCCAATGAAATGTAATGGAAGAAATACTTTTTTGTATAGCGCGTCCCACGAATACTACAGCACTACGCATAATTTTCTCCATCGTCAAGCTTTTGCGGTCAAAACCTTGCCTATTTAGCCAAGTTCTAAATATGATTATAAAAATTGTAAATTCTATTAAAGAAAAAGCGTTTCGGATACGTCTGTTTCGATTTTTTTAAGATGTGGGAGCACTCCACCCAAATTTATTTTATCATACAGAGATCGTTAGGTGGTTGTCAAGAGACAAAGTACAGCCAGAATTTTGGAACTTCGCGCTTTACTTTAAATGTATTTGCAGCAGGCCTAATCATATTACAACAAATACATTTACGACCCTGTGACTAGCTTTCCCAACCTTTTCCGAAGCTTCGCGACCCCCCTACGGAGGCTTCGCGACCCCCCAGGGGGTCGCGACCCACAGGTTGAAAAACACTGAGTTATAGCAACCTCATTCCCACACAACAACATGATGAAGTTATCATAACTGGACGTATTCTGCAAAGAAATCGATCTCTACACACAGTGCAATTTCGCTGGTTAACATTAATTACCTAAAATCCTTTATAGAAACTGAATAGAAACCAAACTAAAATGCGTTCTGTATTTGATTCGGGTAATATACGTGTCATCAAACACAATTATCGTACTCTATTATGTTTGGAAAACAATAGTCTAGGTTTAATAATAACTTTAGTGAATGCGCTTAATGAAGCAGTCAGTCATAAACCCAATTTCAATCAATGACTGATGTCATTGAAATATATATATATATTTTAAAGGTAGCTATAGTTAGTGTTATTATTTTACTTATTGATATTTTTTTTTATTTCTGTCATATGTTTTGAGCGCAAATCCCAGGTATGGCCATAAGGCGTGATTGGGATTTTGCTGTCAAGATAAATAGCAACCTCAACCAAAGTATCACCATTAATTGGGGAATACCCAGAATATTCAAGTCAATCGACTTCAGCTGACGATTAAACCATTTATTTTAAGCAGGGGCTCTACCGGCTAAGTCGCCCAACATTGATTGACTTAATCAATCGTTAAATCGGCTTTCATGAGCACATGTGACGGCATAAATGGGCCGGAATCGAATGTGGACGTTGAAGCCGATTTAACGGTTGATTAAGTCATTTTTAACCTTTATTTATTTGAACGCCATTTAAGAAATCGATGTTCGGCGACTTAGCCGGTAGATCCCCTGGTGGCAATCGTTAATAAGCATAAATGTAATGACAGATTTAAATATCTTTCGTTTTTATCTATTTAATAGCAGTTTAAGTAATATGATACACCAGCTGTGTCCAACGGGTATACCCGCGTTAAACTTTATAAATTATAGCCTATGTGTTAATCCAGGGTGTCAGCTAACCACATACCATTTTTTTAAAATCGCTCCAGCCATTTAGACGCGAAGAAGTAACAAACATACACACTCACAAACTTTCGCCTTTATAATACGAGTGTGATACTATTTAAGCTTTTCAATTTTTTTATGATATTTATTATCGACTGCTTCATGGTATCTTGGAGGAATAACAGTATTTTTCTTTGTCATACAATATAAATACTGTATTACCTGCAAAAGGTTCACTTCGCGAATACATGATTCTAAATAGCAGCTTCCATTGCGACACAATAAAGTTGAACCTAGCTAAAGAGGGCTCTGTATGCCTATGATTTTATTGACTTAGCAACTCGTAATACAAATAAATCAGTATAACAGAAAAAAATTGTCTCTGATTGTTAACGGTTTTCTCTGTCTCTCACCCGCTAGGTAAAATCATACTAGTCGCGCCCGATGCGACTGACGCACCGAGATCTTTGTAGCGTCGCATCAAAGGGTCGAGTGCGTTAGACCTGTCCACGGACACATATCTCGTTTATATCATAACTGCAAACTTTTTAACCGTTATATTGTCATGACTCGTATATTTCCAGCCATATACAAGCTCTCAACACGTAGGAACAGTAATCTTTATAAAAATATGTAGTCATAAAGAGAGTTCAGTTTATCTTAAGTGTACTTTCTAAAATACTTTTTATTTATTTTTCCTAGCCACGTTTATGTCTCACGGGAACTGTTCACAACTCCTGCATTCGACTTGGCAACTTTTATGGAACTGCTTAATATCCATCCAGACTTTGAGTATTCTTGGCAACTATGACGAGATAGTTGTAGGTAACAAGTACAGAATATCGTTATACTTAATAGGGCTCTAAATATCTAAATTATCCAAGATTCGGTTACAGTAGCCAACCTGCCGCGCAATTTACTGCGTTTATAAGTTGCGCGGCAGCAACGGAGACTAGTGAATTAGGGAGGAGATATAAATCGGCCTTATAAAAATCTCCAATTAACATCGATGAAAGTAGAACCTTAAACATTGAATAACTAAAAGGTTTAGGAATGTATATCCGAATCTCACCAATTCCATCAGATTTTTTGTGTGAAAGAGAAGAATTATAGATACAAATATATAACACGCTGTGAAGCGTACAGAACGCAGGATTTAAAGTCTGTATAAAATTGGACACCTAACGTCACCGATAAAAGTCGGACGCATATAGGCTCCAATCAGTGGCCGAGAGACGAGTCCTGGTCGCTGAGATCGGACGGGATCTTTCGCCGCCAGCAGTCGTGTATGCGATGCTGGCTGGCGACTCCACCAAATGGGACGCCGTGGTCTCCTTCTGTTAGGCAGTCTTGCTGCAGAAGGAGGCCGCCGAACGGGATCGGGAACGAGCCGATCCCGCTCGTAGGCGGAGGAGGCGTCGGGGTGGCGGCGGCAGCCGTTAGCCCAACTCCCCTCGGGGCCGCGGCGGCAGTGTGAGAAGTGTCCTCTACTGTCGCCACGTTCAAGCGGCTCCGGGATGACAGCGATCTGTTTGTGGCGCAGTCGCTGTGCCGTACTGGCAGGAGTCGGCAATAGGGGAGGGCAATCCAACGGAGCCCTCCCAGGGTACGTGTCCCGACCATCTGGGACATGGCGCAAAAGGGGGGTACCGGAGCAGCATACCCGCGTTCCCGGGACTCCCCCATCAGGCGCCAAGAGAAGTCCACGGCAGGTAGGTTTAGTCGGTGCAAGTCCGACATACCCACCCGCAGACACTTTTTGCGGGTGGCATGCGTAGGCATTCCCCCTGCCTTATCAAAAAAAAAAAAGGCTCCAATCAGTATTTGGATAATAATAATGGACAGAGTTGTATTTATGCCTAAGTCCGGGATGTGGTTCGCGTTTGAAAAGCACGCTAGCAGCAAAGTAGTAGTTTGAATGTACAGACGCCTGCCCATCAAGCTACCCCAATTTGGCAAATTTCCCCATTTGAAATTGAACTTTATGCATACGTGATAAAGTTGAAAATCTATAAAATAAATTTGACAGATTGGGGTAGCTGGATGTGCTGGCGTCTGTACAATAATACAACTGTCATTTTACTATATCTTACCCGTACGTTAATCGCCTGAATGTGACTGTTAAAAACCTTTGAACTTAGTTTATAACTAGTAATCTGACCAAAAACATATTCAAATCGAATCATACCCGTTGAAAACTGCGATACCACAGACATTCAAGCATCAATTCTTTTCGGATGTTCGCGAACGGTGAAATAAAACTTGGCAAATCAGAGACAAGTGTGGCACAATTTCTTACCAAACACGGAACATTTAAAAGTAAATTGTTTAGTTTCACCAATTTGTCTTTGCTCCTATTGCGAATATGAACAAACCACTCGCCACATACCTTGCGATAGCGATCGCTGGCAAAACAAGCATGATGGTAAGCTAAATAGCTTGGAACTAATACCTAGAGTATTTTATTATCCAGATCTTGATGCAACCAGCAACAACTTTCCTGTGTTTTGGGGATTTTGGAATCAAGTATGGCTGCTCAAGTCTAAACAGACCGTTAAACTTTCTTTCCTCTTGAATAATTACCTATCGGACATGACTGGCCGGTTGGCGTGGTTGGTAAATCCTTACCTTTCATGCCGCAGGTCGTGGGTTCGATTCCGCCTAGGACAGATATTTGTGTGCATGAACAAGTCTGTTTGTCATGAGTCTGGGGTAATAATTTATATAAGTACAAGCTGCGCCCTGCGGTTTCACCCGCGTCAAAGTAGAGTAACAAACATACATACATACTCACAAACATTCGCATTTATAATATTAGTAGGATGTGTACCTCTAGCGGTTTTGGCAGTGCACGCCGGAATAGCTCGCAAATGGTAGATTTTTTCCTACTTACTTGTCACTTATCATCATATTTTGGACAATTCACACCATATCTTTATAAATTGTAGCCTATGTGTTATTCTGATCTATAAGCTATATTATTGTAAAGTTTGATTAAAATCTATTCAGTTGTTTTAACGTGAAAGAGTAACAAACATCCATCCATACTTACAAACTTTCGCGTTTATAATATTAGTCGGATGTATTTATTTAAGAAAAATAGTAAGTATATGTAGTAAATCAGTTAACTGTTTTGGTTAGGGATCAGGTGGCCGTGTGTGAATAATGTTATTATTATTATCCTTTATCCTAACAACATAGAACATGACGCGAACAAATATATTTAAATAACAATATTTGTACATCAAATATAAAATATTTCGTCTCATTAGCATTATTATAAAAATGATAAAATCTTTTACCGTCAGGATATTACCCAGCTAAAGTAGGAATAAATATTAAAGGGTCCAAAATGATCTATAAAAAAATAAAAGGAATTTAATACTTTTCAACGGCACGAGAATATTATTACTTCCGCTGTCTATCCCATCAAAAATGTATTTAAAATAAATCAAAGACATCAAGAGTTCAATTTGTGCTCCAACCACGAATCCCGAAAAGATACACAAGGTAACAAATTGCCAATAAAAAGCTAACAAAATGCTCTGTGTAAGCATTTCGGTCAAAGCTGTAAATCCCGAGGCTGGGGCAATAAATCCAGAGAAAAAATATCGAAAGCAGTGTAATACAGTTAGAGTAGGATTGTGCTTCGCCCTTAGGGATACACTGACCATATTTGGCGGAAGTTTATTCGTATAAACCCCTATTATGTATGGGAATTCTAACTTCGATATCGGTTAGTTTGATTTGCAGCTATGTGTTTATACTGTTCAGAGTCTAAGAGCCGGCGACTCAATTTCTATTACAATAGGTTTTTATACAAAATTATATCAGTCAGCAGGAGAATATGTTTTTATTAGTTTGTATTATTAACTGATTTCAAAAGAGAGGGACATTGTCAATAAGATTATATACTATATCGTTTACTCCGGCGTTTGTCATAGAATTTTGATTATTTAAATAAAAATAATTTATTTTCAGACCAGCAGATCCATAGTGTTAGTTACAATATAACTTAAAGCCTATGCTAGTATGCATAATGAATTCATACCACATGGGCAGACTCACTGAACATTAACAACATGTAGCTCGGTGAACCTACCGACCAGGGCTGAATCTAACTGTTCACCCACCATCCTCATTATTATTTTGTATTTAAATACATTTGTTTGCGAGGTGGTGCAGGTGAGGCGCAGTAGTTGAGATGGTCGATACGCCACTTCGTGTGTTCCGAGTTCGATTTCCACTCATCTCAGCTTATATTGGAAATGTATAGCTTAATATCTAGCCGTGCGTACTGCGTACATATATTCGTGTCCAAATCTTGTTGGCAAAAGCTTTAAATGTTATGATTTTGTGCATACCTGAAATTCTGTTATACTTTTTCGTTTCTTTTAAAGTCGTTTATTTTTCGTTTTAATTAGTTTGGACTGGGACTGAGTTTGTAGGTACACCAGTCCACCAGTTTCTTACAGAGAGCTTTAATTTGATATAGGTTTTATCCCTGTCAGATTGTTCACATGGGGTGTATAGCTTCTAAAAGAATTACTTCCTTGGATTACATATTTTGGTTATTTTTGTTCCACCTGTGGCTTGACGTCGCCATCTCGCTACCATGTCGTTGCCCGCATGTTTGGGTTCAAAATATTTGTGTGACCCAGAAATGGTTGTTCCACACAAAAGTTGTGTACAATAATTGGCATCGATAATGAAGTCTTGCTTCAAATCACGGGTTAAACCAAAAAGTGTCGTTGGAGTTTTTTTCTCAAGAAAAGTTTCCAGTATTAAGCCGAAGTAAAGAAGTTGCCTATTAACCCTAGTGCCTCAAAGATCTTGTAAAGAAGACTTAATGAGATAGAGATAATTAAAAATATATAAATTGATATTTCAAAAAGTCATTACTAGTTCTAGGAAATTGAATTCCTCTATCGTAGGGTACACCGGGAACTAAACACAAAGAACACACAGAATCAGAACAACAATTTATGAGTCACATAAATATTTGTACAGTGTGGGATTCTAACCCGAACGAAATATCAGAGCGCCGATTTTGTTGCAAGACGACAACCTTAACAAATGACCCATATAAAAAAAAGAAGTGTCCATGAACGTAGTAATTCTGTCGTCGTATCTTTCATTATTATATTGCCCTGTCATAGAGAGCTTTGTTTACAATTTGCTTTAGTATTAACTGTTGAATGGTGATTAATTAAGAACGGAAGATTGGCACTACAGTACACAATAGACAAGCTCTTTGTACATCCGTGGTTAAGGTGTAATTAATGTTTAAATAAACAGTGGATTGATGTAATTTGAATCCAGTAGATTAATTAGGAGCTTGGTTAAATTATTTGGTACCTAGTGGACTAATAAGTTAGAGTAGATAATAATAATATCCTGGGACATTATTCACACACGGCCATCTGATCCCAAACTAAGCAGAGCTTGTACCATGGAAATCAGATGGCAGATATACTACATATACTACTTTCTTTTGTAAATACATAATACATAAATAATATAACATAATAGAATAGTAGTGTTCATGGACATTTCTGTTTGTCCTGTGACACAGGACAGTCAGACATGTTCATGAACACAAAATAGCTGTCCTGGGTGGGAATCTAACCCACCACCTGCGTCTTGAAAGGTACCTTAAGCTTACCTAAGCTTACCTTTCAAGACGCAGGCCCAACCACGCCAACTGGCCCGTCCGTTAGGAATTATTTTATAGAAAATTTGTGAATTGGGGAGTAGGTGAAGCTGCTAGAGATTATAAATATCAGGAAATAAAAAAAAAACTACAATAATCTGCTAGAGTTTGTACCCAGGCTTATCGAAAATGAGTTGAGATTTTGAGTTTATGGTTAAACGCAAATGCATTGAACATAAAAAAGAAAGTGGGATCAGGTAACACACAGAATGATAGAAATAATAGATAATATAGTGTGACAAAATTTACCCCGCAAAATGTCATTGTCATCATCATTGGACATGGCTACAAATTGAACAGCCGTCGACCATTCCGAAAAGATGGTCTATGGCTGTTCAATGCGTTACAGGTTGGCAATGTTATATAAAATAGTCATTTCTTTTGATAACTAACGGTCCCGATAAACAATGTCCTGGCCTAAATATAGAAAAAACCTAAAATCTGACCACAGCCCAATCTATCGGGGATTGTAAATCCAAAGTATCCCGAGACTCACTAAAACACACACAGTTTTATTTATCCATATAGGGTAGAAAGAGGTCAAGTACAGGATCGACGGCTTTACGTGTTCTCCGAGGCACGGGGGTGTAATACCGCCAACTCCCAGACATCGGGCTGATACTGAGAAATTTTCTTTACATCCCAAAAATTACTTTTTGGCCCGATCTCGGATCCTTATCCGCGTTTGTACACGCTACCGCTAGACCAACGAGGCAGTCAAAGTATAAGTAATATTACTTGCTCGTAATATGAATTTGAGCAATAACATTATCTTTATCATTACAAACCTTACGATCAGTATCTAATGCTGACCTTGCAATGAACCTAGGCTCCATTTGCCGCACCTGTCGGTGTCTATGTGTCGAATAATATTTGCTTCAAAAATTATCATAAACTAAGAAAGTGCTCAATTGCTTTTAAGTCATCTTGGTCAGGGCAAGGTGTGTAACCCGTTCTGACCAGTTTCAATGCCGTGGGCAATGCTGACCAGATTTAATAATGAGCTAGGCATTAAGTGCATTCCGACCGAGTAATTATAGCGAATTATATTTTTATCACCATAATTTCATATGTGTAATGTGGTTGGTATAATAAGGTATGTAAAATTTTCTTTTTACTGTTGTTCTACATACCAGGAAAAATGGGGTCATATTACTCTTAAACTGCATATCTATGGAATTTCTATACAAATAGTAATCTATACATGTAATAAAATCGTAGGAAAGTCAAATCTGTACATTGAATATTTATTAAAAAGGATACTTGGGGCGTGATCAACAATAGATATTGAATCCAAAAATATAGATTTTAGAATTTTCGTCTGTTTGTCTGTAGGTATGTCCGGGATAAACTCAAAATGTACTGAATGGATTTACTTCAAATTTGGCATAAATATTACTAAGAACTTGGGTCAACATATAGGCTACATATTATCACGCTATCACCTACGGGGGAGGAGCTGTGATAATTTATAAAGTTTAACGCTGGTAAAACCGCGGAGCACAGCTAGTTTATATATAAAACAGACTGTATGAACTAGATTATCGAGATTTAATTAATTATTTTTACTAAGATAGCGAATCTTAGTAAAAAATAATTAATTAAATCTCGATAATCTAGATCATACAGTCTGTTTAGCTTATCAGCAAAATATAACAAATACCTTTTTAATGATTTCATGAATCATGGATCTTTAAATTGCCAAATCGGTACCTATCAGCATCAGTTCATTGAATAATAAAAGTGAACCGTTTAAATTAGAATGGCTAGTGGTCAGTGAACCGAAATATTTACAAAATGTCGCTTCAATCCTACGAAATGTTGTGAGTAAAGGTAATAGCAGCACTGGGCTATGCATAGGGCTGTCCTAAACTTGATTCTTTTAATAAGATGAAAGTATACAATTCTTTATTCCTAATATGAAATATATAATAGTGTGACACAATGTGAGTGTGTGAGTGTATATGTTTGTTACTTCTTCCCTTCCAAACGGCTGGAGCGATTTTAATAGAATATGGTATGGCGTTAGCTGACACCCTGCATTAACACGTAGGCTATAATTTGTAAATTTAATGCGGGTAAAACCGCGCGGCGCAGCCAGTTAAAAATAATAATTATGTATAATTATCGAAAAAATATTAGATTATTTTTAAAATATTGCATATTATTCATTTCATTCAAGGGATTTCGTGTATGAATCGTAAAGCTTACTAAACTTACCATACATTTCAATCCACGAAATCTGTGATTCGATGAAAATAGGAACAGCATTTGAAATTTGTTCCAATAAAATAGAACGAAAGGATAATGAAATCTTATGGTTCATTGTCATAGATTCGTGATATTAAAATAATGCCGAGTTCAAGATTTTCAAGAGTGCCGATTTTCAAGGTTTTGGATACAGCCGAAACCTTGAAAATTAATTTATAAATGCATTAATTTTCAATAATGTCATAAAACAACTATATAATTAACGGGCACAAAACTCACCCAGACTCAGTCGATAATTCTTACCCAAATAGTTGTTCTGTACGGGAATCAAACCTGAAACAGATGGCCATGTATAAATAATGACCTACGATATTATTATATTTTTAAAGTAAAACGCGGGTAAGGGCACATCTAGTATTTTATGATCGTTCCATGTAACTTATGTGACATATACTTATTTTATAGCGTTTGACACAATGTGGGGTAGTTTGCCAAGACGACGTATTGAAAATTTATTAAAAAGGATACTTGGGGCGTTATCTACAATAGATATCGAAGCCGAAAATATAGATTTTAGAATTTTTGTCTGTTTGTCTGTATGTATGTCCGGACTAAACACAAAAAGTACTGCACGTATTTTGCTTGAATATTACTAAGAGGTCGGGTCAACATATATGCTACATATTATCACGCTATCACCCACGGGGGAGGAGCTGTGATAATTAATAGAATATAACGCGGGTAAAAGCGGGGCACTGCTAGTTTATATATAAAACAGATTGTATGGACTAGATTATCGACATTTAATTAATTATATTTTACTAAGATTCGCTGGCGTATCAGCAAAATAAAACAAATACCTTTTTATAGCTATATATCTACATACTTGTGGTAATGATTTCGTGAATCATGGATCTTTAAATTGCCAGATAGGTAACTACCAGCATCAGTTCATTGAATAAATAAAAGTGAACCGTATAAATTAGAATGGCTAGTGGCCAGTGAACCGAAATATTTACTAAATGTCGCTTCAATCCTACGAAATATTGTGAGTAAAGGTAATAGTAGAACTGGGCTATTCATAGGGCTGTCCTAAATTTGATTCTTTTAATGAGATGAAGTAACTATACAATTCTATATTCCTAATAATATAAAATCCTTTGAATTACACTAATATTATAAAGGCGAAAGTTTGTGAGTGTGTGAGTGTATATGTTTGTTACTACTTCACGTCCAAACGGCTGAAGCAATTTTAATAGAATATGGTATGGAGTTAGCTGACACCCTGGATTAACACGTAGGCTATAATTTGTAAATTTAACGCGGGTAAAACCGCGCGGCACAGCCGTTTAAAAATGATAATTATGTATGATTATACAAAAAAGATTAGATTATTTTTAAAATATTGCATATTTTGTGATTTCGTGTATGAATCGTAAAGCTTACTAAACTTACCATACATTTTAATCCACGAAATATAAATAAATAGGAACAGCATTTGAAAGGTCATTGGGCGAAATCTGACCCAGTTAACGATAGTTTTCCTACAAAAACCAAATTAGTTTTAAATTGTTAAGTATTAAAATTTAGATAGTTATTTTTTTTTAAACCATGGGAATAAAATGTTAAAGATAAATAAAAAATAGGTAATAAATGTATTGATAAAACAATTCCAGTGAAGCATTCTGTTAAATAAATAAACAAAATAAACGTTTGCGCGCTATAAGAGTTAGTGATGTTCAAATCGGCTATAAACTATAAACGTGCCGCTGGACTATTGAATATATTTTTATAGCATGCTATTTTATATGCTATAATTATAGCACGCTATAACAAAACGCGATAGTCAACTGAACGTGGAGATTGCATCATTTTATTCAGCAACGCGCTAAACGGGTGCAATAAATGATAACTTTTAACGTGTATGTTTTAGGCGCTATTTAACATATTACTTGCATGCCGAAATCAAAATGGATGCGCCTGCAGCGTTTTTAGACGATACAGTTATTCCTGTAGACATTGATCATGTCGAATAAAACTTAAAAACTCTTCTATACTTGTTTTATTTTACTTATATTATTTTTAAAATCATGTTTACTATCAAAAAACCAATAAAAATGTACTAAGCCTTGTTATAATAAACCTTATTATTGTATTTTTATTTTTTAGATTTATGTTTTTTTCCCGTTGTCTGCGTTAATGCGACATAAATATTCGTAAACTAGAGACGTTTATCTAAACATACTACCTATTTTTTTTTCTGTAGGCCGTGGGTATAGGTTCCATACTTAGTTGCCCAATGACCTTTGTTCCAATAAAATAGTACGAAAGAATAATGAAATCTTATGGTTCATTGTCATAGATTTCATGATATTAAAATAACGCTGAGTTCAAGATTTTCAAGGTTTTGGATACACCCGAAATCTTGAAAATTTATTCATCATTCAATAAAAATCAATAAATCAAAATGACGTCATAATAAGACATTAAACGACCATATAATTAACGGACACAAATACTCGTAGTTGTTCTGTACGGGAATCGAACCTGAAAAACGAGGTGGTACTGCTTTATGAGGTGACTACTTTAATTACTGCTTACTACTTTAATTACTGCTCCATTTATAGAATTTTCATGACCCACACGTCGACATTTACAAGTGACATCCTTATTAGCAAGTGTGGCACTCCACCCGCGGTTTGAGCAATTACCTCTATTGGGCTCAGTCAGAAAGCGAGTCGAAGTGCCGGACCCTTATTTGTTTTACTACATCACTCACTTTATTGCCTAATATTTTCTTTTTGTGATGAAACTTGAGAGCCTAATGGCAACGTAATACAGGTAGAACACAGGAAAGTAACGACCACTTTTATCGTATTTTCTTTTATGAAACTGAGATAGGTAAAGGATTATATAGGAAAATAGTGAAATGAATTGAGAATACCCGTTTAGGAAACTAGTGAATTTCAGTTTAAGACCGTGATTTTACTTTTTTTTTAACGAATACGCTCGCACTAGGGAATCTAATCCCTGTGTCTTGTCTTGTAATTCATAAACATATAATAGACAGGCACAAATTACACCCAGACTATTTATACACAAAACAACAATTTATGGGTCACACAAATAGTTGTCCGGCGTGGGACTCGAACCCGCGACACGAAGCGGCGAGGCGACTGTCTTAGCCGCTGCACCACACGTATATTTTACATGAGAATATCTGAACTTAGGAAAGTAATGTAAAGTCTTTATGATAACTTAATTGTTAAAAGCCCTCGATTTGAACCAGGTAAAGTAATATTTCTCTTTGATAACATCTTTTGAATGGGTCGACGGGGTGAAACCGGCCTTTCCTCCGGAGGCTATAGTGCCAACAGATATGGGTTTAGAACTTTGGAAGGACTTCTTTTTGAAATTCATAATCCTACTAATAATATAAATGTAAAGATTTGTGAGCATGGATGTATAAATATATCTTTCTCTTTCACAAAAAAACTCCCGAACGGATTTTAATGAAACTTTGTAGTAGGCTAGCTTTGTAGTAAACGCCCTACTACAAATATTCATCTTGGCGTGGTTGGCAAATGCTTGCTTTTCGCGCCGGAGGTCGTGGGTTCGATTCCCACCCAGGACAGATATTTTTGTGCATTAACATGTCTGTTTGTCCTGAGTCTGGGTGTAATTTATCTATATAAGTATGTAGTTACAAAAGAAAAGTAGTATATATAGTGTAATCAGTTATCTGGTTTCAATTGTACAAGCTCTGCTTTTTATGGGATCAGATGGCCATGTATTAATAATGACTCAGGATATTATTATATTTATAAAGTTAAACGCGGGTAAGGGCACATCTAGTATTTTATGATCGTTCCATGTAACTTATGTGACATATGCTTATTTTATAGCGTTTGACACAATGTGGGGTAGTTTGCCAAGACGTATGCCAAAGTAAATTGTCAAGGATTAACTTCCCCGCCTTCATTTGTAATACTCGAATCTTGTCTAGCGGTTTGCAGTTTGTTGCATTGCTATTACTGCGCTGCTCAAGTTGCCAAATATTTGTTCTATACGTTTAAAAGTATAGGTAATTAGTTTCCAAACTAATTCGAAACGTATTAAGAATCTGCCAACACCGAAGCAATAGGATTCCCCATCACTCGCTTCTGCTTTCCCATGGCACGTAGCTCCTCTTTATAGTTGAAAGTGAGTGCCGTTAACCAAAACGAATTATGGGCTTATTCAAAGCTACACCATCTTACTTTGGTTAATTATTTTAGTTTTTTGAGGAAGGTCAACGCTACTTCGGGCGATTAACATATAATTCTCGGACACAAAGTATAATCAGACTCAGGACGACTGGATATGGGTCACTTATATAGTTGTCTGTCCGGAGATGACACACAAAACTCGTGCCGGATAGCAGCCAGGTGACTGACTATCTTAAGCACTGCATCTTGCGTGCAATTTGTCTATTAACCTTTAAACAGGTGGTGGACTATACGAGACCACATCAATTTCAACCTTATCTGTTTGGAATAAGGACCATAAAGAATGAAACATAATATAGAACTTAACATTAAACAACCAACTAAAAGACTAGTTATGAGTTAACACTTAATAGGGCATAACGCATGTTTATAATTCATTGGTTTTAGCTCGTATTACAACAGAATAGAGTTTAAAATGAGGTGGTCACTATTATACCATTGCCCCATTAAGGGCTATAGAATTTTATTATCTATTTCTGATTGCTAGTTCAATTTTTACATAAACTGTCACGAAAGTGTCAAGTACTACTTTGTTTTTACTTTTATGGTGAATAAAAAAATTTCAATAGTCTAACACTTGTAGCCTCTGATTAATAATACCATCTAAACTAATTTCATATCATTGCATTTCTTTCTTACATAGAACTTATGAAAATGACAGGGCATCTTTAGTAATGAAATTTTAATTTTCCGAAATAGTTACTGCGTAAAAATAGGACCATTCAACTAAGTATGGGCCCAGTTCACAGTTTTAGATGTATGTCAATTCTATGTATAGCCTGTCCTTTTCATAGGAGTTATTTTAGAAAGAGTCTGTCTTTAACACAACTAAACAAATCTGAATGTCATTACATCCCTGTATGTAATGACATTCAGATTTGTTTAGTTGTGTAAAAGACAGAATCAGCAGCATCATATATTTTGCTAGTCGCTATATTCGCTGGTCGCTAAACTTATTTCGACCTAGATTTTGTTTCGTTTCTATTTTAGTTATATCTGCATGACCTGTATTTTAGCTCCGTTGAGCTTCCTACTTACTCAAAGTACAATACTCGCATATTAAATACGTGTATCTATACATATAATAAAATCGTAGGCAAGACAAAACTGTACATTGAATATTTTTTTAAAAGGATACTTGGGGCGTGATCTACAATCGATATCGAAGCCAAAAATATAGGTTTTAGAATTATTGTCTGTTTGTCTGTATGTATGTCCGGGCTAAACAAAATACTGCATGCATTTACTTCAAATTTTGCATGAATATTACTAAGAGGTCGGGTCAACATATAGGCTACATATTATCGCGCTATCACCTACGGGGGAGGAGCTGTGATAATTTATAAAGCTTAACGCGTGTAAAACCGCGGGGCACAGCTAGTATGTAATAAATCAGTTATCTGGTTTCCATAGTACAAGCTCTGCTTAGTTTGGGATCAGATGGCCGTGTGTGATTAATGTCCCAGTATATTATTATTAATTACAAAAGAATAAAGACGTCCACCAAACGGAATAGTTTACCGAAGCTTAACTTCGGATGGCTGGATGAAATGGACCCTTATGTTGAAATTCAATCGGTCCTAACCCTCTATCATACGACTGTCTGTTCCACAGCACACGTGCAGTTAGGGTTGCCAACTATACTGTTTTGAACAGTATTATACGGTTTTTCACTAAATTATACTCTTTACCTTTGAACAAAAATAAAGTATACAAAATACTGTTTACATTTAATTAGTCAGCCGGCTTTCACTGCTGAGTGCAACGCAGCCACAAAGATTGTAAATTAGTAAAATGTGCGAAAAGCTCTAAAAATATGTAATTAAAACAATAAATAAATAAAATACTGTTCATTTTTATAAAATACTATTTAATATTCTTGATAGACCTGAATATACTTTATTTCTAGTAATAAAACCCAAAAGTTGGACCCCCACGCAGGATAACTATTTGTGCGACCGGGACCCATAAATGGTTGTTTGAGTCTGGGTGTGATTTGTGTAAGTCAATTGTCAAGACCCGATTTATATGCTTAGAAAGGGCGTGGGAATCGAACCCACGACCTGCATCTACCAACCACGCCAACCGGTACATAGAATTACATTGCAGAATCCTGTATCGTTGATTAAGTGAGGGATACATGCCGTGACTTATTTGTACGAGCGCATTATACTCTAGTCAAGCAACGCTGCAATTAGAGTTTTGTTAGTCAGACTGGAGAAGTTGAATTGACCGAATAAGATCTTGCTGCAACTGCAAAGCTTCAGAAAACAAATTCTGATTTTAATTCATCTTCTCAAGCTAAACTTAGGTAAAACATCATAATTTTTAATAAATTTATAAATAATAATACTTACACAATGTGCCGCTTTAATAGAATAATCGGCTGCAAAATGTGTTTGGACGCAAAACGATTTCTTATTTTTTAATATTTTAGATTATACAATAAAATAGTGCCCGTAGGTAGTTTGTCTTGTTCTCTTGAAATAGAAGAATACATATAACAAATAAATTGTGACGGAGTGATCGAAAGTCGTGTACGGAATTAGATTTCAAGATGTCACCAAAACTATTTAATAGTTGTTAATTTTAATGCTAGTTTAGAATTGATAAGGAATTAAATTACTTGAAAACATTAATACTCTTCACAATCTCTATTAGTAGTTAGAAATAGTAGGTTCAATAACCTCGCCTGGGTTTTTCTTATATTAAAGCAAAGCAAACGAGCTCGCTGTTTACCTTATAGTAAGTGATCACCACCACCCATAGACACTCGCAACATCAGAGGGGCTGCAAGTGCTTTGCCAGCTTTTAAGAAAGGAATAAGCTTGCTTTTTGAAGGTTGCCATGTCATACCTGAACGGAAATACTTCCGTAGTTAGTTGATTGTAGTAACCAGTTTATTGCAAACGTTAATATTTCTTATTTAACTTGCCTTTGTAGAGAACTGTTTTCCAATTTAATAAAGGTCAGGTTTCGACCTCTCTTCTTACAATATTCGCGATAAGAAATTTGTAGCACAAAACATTTCGTTAGCACAAAGTTAAATATTTACAAGTTTCTGTGTCTACATTTAATACTAATTGTGTACTTTGTTGGGAGTATTTGGAAGTCTATGCAGCGGTGTCCGTTATGTAAATTCACTGAATATTTAAGGCTGACGTCGGCGATTCTGAACGCTGAGCAAATTGTTGACTTCGTTTCAAGTAGAGTGGTTCCTTTAACTAACAAGGCTCTGAAATACTTCTTCCTGTTTCGGCTGTTTTACGATGTTTTGTAGGAGTAACGTTCTTAGGGCCTGAACATCTTGAATTCCTCGTTTATACAACCATGATTTATTTTAAGTCTTAATTCAGTTATTACGCGATGTCTTGAACTTACGAATGAGAAAAGAAACCGGCCAAGTGCGAGTCGGACTCGCCCATGAAGGGTTCCGCAGCAGCAAGTATTTCAGTTACTAAAATGAAAGGTAAATTGCGGTTTACGATTTATGACGCATTAAAAAAAACTACTTACTGGATCTCGTTCAAACCAATTTTCGTTGTTAGTTTACATGGTACATCGTATATTTTTATTAGTTTTATCATTCTCTTATTTTAGAAGTTACGGGGGGGGGGGGGGGGGTGCACTCATTTTTCCACTTTGGAAGTGTCTCTCGCGCAAACTTTTCAGTTTAGAAAAATGATATTAGGAACCTCAATATCATTTTTGAAGACCTATCCATAGATACCCGACATGTATGGGTACGATGAAAAAAATTTTTTTGAGTTTCAGTTCTATGTATGGGGAGCCCTCAAAATTATTATTATTTTTTATTTTTGTGTGAAAATCTTAATGCGGTTCACAGAATACATCTAATTACCAAGTTTCAACAGTACAGCTCTTATAGTTTCGGAAAAAAGTTGCTGTGTCATACGGATGGACGGACAGACAGACAGACATGACTAATCTATAAGGGTTCCGTTTTTTGCCATTTGGCTACGGAAAAAGGGATTTAAATTGGGTAAAAAAACCCCCAAAAGGGATCTGCAAGGATCGTTACAAGTTTAAATTCTTAGTCTGTTAACTCTTTTAGCCTAACCTAAGTCTAAGACCTAAGGCTGTATGTAAGAAGAAAAGTGTTTGAAAATAACTTTTCTTTATTAGATGCAGTTTGCTTTTTTGAAATTCTTCAAATAAAACAATAAAACTAAAACATCGCCAAAACAATACCTATTCAAAAATCGTTTAGAAAAGATTATATCAAATAAATTGAAAACATTTCCTTTCGTCGATGGCTCGATGGAGCAAAATGAACAAGATTGAAAAATCAATTGTTTCAGTTGGCTACCGGCTGTTCCGTGTTGAGAAAGAACATTGAAAATAAAAGTGCTGTAGCAATATTTTAGTTTCGTTTCGAGGGACGGAATAGTATACTTGTATAAAGTATATATCGCGTCGCATCTGCCTCGTACGTCTAACTGTATTCAAACGCAGATAATGGAATCCCGGGTCGGGCTAAAAGTATTATTGGGATATGTCTAACAAGCAAAATACTTAGAAGTAAGTTGGTGGTATACAAGTCCTTGCTTCGGACAGCGCGTTATTAAGTTGGGTGGTTGGTTTTTGCACTTAGCCTTCGATTTATTCTACGTTAACTTATTTGGCTACTCAAATCATTTCAGTTTAGGAATTCTGGGAAACCTAATTCAGTTATTCTTGGTGCTGGCTCCTCTAGTTGCAATTCTCTCGTTTTATTGGGCTCTAGCTTCGTTATATCATTCTGTCAACCGCTTGGCTCAGGAGGGAAGTGGAACTACTTTGTTCTGACTCTTCCTAATTTATTTGTGACTTTTTACACACGTTAAACTTTATAAATATATAGCCTATGTATCAGCTAACTCTATACCAAATTTTATTAAAATTGCTCCAGCCGTTTAGACGTGAAGAAGTAACAAAGTTCGCTCCTCGCAAATTTGTAATTTACGAGGAGCAAACCCGCAACCTCTAGTTCAGAGGGCAGGATCTCTACCAACTGAGTCAGATTTAGATACTTATATGTATATCCTATACTATCCCTTTCAAATTTTGCAAATGATCTCATCACGTTTTGTTTAGTCTGACTAATGTTGTTTTAAAATTTGAAGCTTTTTAGTATCCAGCTACAGTCATGACTCTTGCATTCGTACTTCTTATAAAATAACTAAAAGTGCCCGAGCAGCATATTTAGAAATGGAATTAGATTTAACTTAAATTTTATACTTCAAGTATTACGCTTAAGGTCGTTCTAGTAATTACCTACTCAAAAACTATCCTTGCAGTTTTCTCTCGTGTAGACTTAGTTTTTTGATTACAGTTTTTCTAGAAACTTTTCTAGTCTAATTACCCTTGCTGGCACAGTCGTGCTGGAAAGTTTGTGATGGAGTTCTTTATTTTGGACGTTGCTTTACTATTGTTCTGATAGCTTTCATCATAACTTTCAAACAAAAATACTAGGGGACCAATTAAATTCAAGCATAGAAACTCATACTTATTGGTGTAGTTAAGACGAGTGTTTAAAAACGATTGAACAGCGAAACGTATGAAGGAATTAAACGTATGCAGCTGAACATTTTTTTTCTTTATTAGGAACTAGCTATGCCCCGCTATAAAGGTAAACGGCAAAAATGTATGAGACTCTTGTATCGCTAGTAAAATTTCGTGTTACGGGATATTTTATGTTTTAATTGGTGGTTAATGTGATAGAAAAGACATTTTTAATTTCTTAGATTTTTAGAACTTGGGATATAAAAGTTATAGCCAGTTTTATTTTTAGGTTACGTTTGGTAATCTGTGGGTCAAACCCATGACCGTGGAAACATTGCAGTTCGAAAATCACTCTTACTGCCTAAGTAATAAAGATACTGTAAATATCACTGATAAATAAATAAAAAATAAATAAATAAGTAAATATACTGATGCGGCAATGAGTGTTAACTAGTGTACCAATGAAGATTGTTACATATTATATTTACACCGTAGCCTAGTTGGTAGTGTTCCTGCCTACGAAGCTGGTGGTCCTGGGTTCGAATCCCGGTAAGTGCAAATATTTGTGTGATGAGCACGAATATTTGTTTCTGAGTCATGGATGTTTTCTATGTATTTAAGTATGTATCTATCTATATAAGTATGTATATCGTCGCCTGGTACCCATCGTACAAGCTTTGCTTAGTTTGGGGCTAGGATGATCTGTGTGACATTGTCCCTAGATATTATTATTACATAAACATTGTTATGTTGATAAAGTAAACGTTTTAGCTCTTTTTATAGTTTTTTACATGGATTTATTCCGAACCTGTCCCGAAAACCCTAAACGGGTCGCGAGTTAGGTTAGGAAGATGCAAAAAGCTATTATTTGTTGAAATAATGAAAAGGTCTTTATTTCCATTAATTACATAGTTCATAACCCAGTGTACATTTGTGTGTGGTTGCGAGGGGTTATATATGAGGTTTTTAGTGGAGGTAAATAAAACAATAGATTCTTTATTTTTGTAACTACATTAATTTGATTGATATTATTATTGATTTATCCTTAGTATTACTTCATCTAAGAATATCTTCTTATAAGTACCAAACAATAATTATCACATAGCACAAAGCAACATTGGGTTTATTGAGAACTTCACTCTCTTCGGATAATGCTTGTCTTCTTAGTTGGGGCAAACGAATGTTGCAATTAACACATTGCAAACTCGTCATTTTAATTAAATGATAAGCGTATTTTCGTGAATCCACTGTCAACAGATATATAATATAGCACGGAGGAACTGCTAAATTGATGACATGTATAATAAAAACAGCAATAAATACCTGACAGATTGTCTTTGCCTGTCAATAAATAACTGCCATGAACAAAAAAAATATTGACGACGAAAATCGTTCCTATTCTAAATCATTAATTATTTCGATTTAATGCAACTACTGTGCTTTCTTAAGTATAATAAATAAGTCTATAATTATATGATTTATATGTAATGTTGTTCCCATTTATAAATAATTAATTATAATTTCGACATTTATATTATTTACTCATGGCAATTTCTGTAAACGTAACTGCGTTTAGTTTACGATTTTATAACGTTTATTTATTGAAAATAATTGAAATATTCTTTTTGATTTTATTAATTAATCCCAAGTTCTAAAAATATTATACTTACATTAAAATCAATACCTTAGTTGTCTTAACAAGTGGTACATATTATATAGCTGACCAACAACCGAAGTATGCGATACTAATTCTGCCGTTCTCTTTTAGCCTATGTGTTATCACACTAATATTATATAGGTGAAAGTTTGTGACTGTATGATGCATGTTTGTTACTTCTTCACGTCTAAACGGCTGGAGCGATTTTAATACAATTTGGTACGGAGTTAGCTGACACCCCGTATTAACATATAGGCTATATCTATAAAGTTTAACGCGGGTAAAACCGCGGGGCACAGCTAGTTCAGATATTTGAGCAATACAAAATTTAATCAAAATCAGTTCGGTGTCGCATGAAAGAGTAACATACACCCCCGCATCCGTGCCCACAAGCTTTCGCATTTATTAAATTAGTAAGATAAAAAAGACAAAGTCCACACTAGGGAAATAAATCCCTGGTGTAAACTTTACAAACATGCAATTATAGGACACAAACAGTTGCAGTCTTTTGGAACATAAATATGTACAGACGCCAACACATAAATCTATCAAATTTCCCCAATTGAAAGTGAACCTTATGCTTTTGTGATAAAGTTGAAATCTATAAAAGAAATTTGATAGATTTGTGTAACTGGATGTGCTGGCGTCTGTACATTGATCCATTGGCAATGAATCATTAATGTCTTGGTGACCACTTTTGCTTTCAATCACAAACAAATCGTAGCTATACTAATGTTACGTATATAGCTAAAGTGAGCTAACAAGCAATTATAAAATATTAATTCAAATGCTTTAATAACTAAATACGATACTCAGTTTAATTTTAGCCACGAGAAAGTCGAAAGTCATCTAGACAACGTAATGTTATATGAAGTGTCTAAACAGGGTGTTAGTGTCAGGGTAACGAAGCCAGGTATCAAGAGTTCACTTAGATATTCTGGATTGTACGGTTTGTTTAAGAATTGCTAAATTTTCATGAATTCCCCATATTTGAGATTTTTCTAGTTCGAATTAACTCATAGTATAAAACTATTTGTTGAAACGAAAATGACATATATTGTATTTATATACAATGGTTTTATTATATACAATTTGGATGGTTTACTTGTAATAATCTATTGGATGATACGTCGGATATCTAATGAAAACTTAGAAGTGACTAATTCTTTAAATGCACATGTCCCAAAAATACTAGTTAATTAAATTCGCTAGTCATATTTGGCGAACTTACAAAATGAGTCTGTTGTCCAGAGACTATACAGCTATGAGTGCTGCTTGGGAGGCTTTGCGTGTGTACTTTTTATTGTTATGTTTACCTTTATGAACCATGAACATTATTTAAAAAAAATACAATAGTGTATTAGTTGCCCAACTTGTAAAATGAGCCGGATAACCAAATCATTTTGTACGTTCGCCAAGTATGACTAGCGAATTTGATTACTAGAACTAGTATTTTTGGGACATGTGCATTTCAAGAAACAGTCATTTTTAAGTTTTCGTTATGCACTCCATTACTATATTGTTATGCTCGGTACTATAAAATAATATAACAAACAGTTAATAGTAACTGATAATACGTTTGGACGTTCGTGAACACGGATACGAAGCGTAATACGTACGTATAATAGTAGCGAGCGATGTATCATTTATTGTGTCCATTTGTACGAATGGAGACTGAATTGTTCGTGTAATGTGCATTGCCTGGAGATACAGACATATACGTTTGGCAGGTAGAACTTTCCCATGATAGTATTGAATAATGTTAGAGATACATTGCTAACGGAACAATGCTAGAGGTAATATGCTGCTAGAAAACCTGTAGCATGACGTTTGGAAAATCAAAATCATTATCATCATATAAGCCGAAAGACGTCCACTGCTGGGCAAAGGCGTCCCCCAAAGATGTCCACGATTGCCGGACTTGTGCTAACAACATCCAATGGCGCCCAGCAACCGTCACATGATCATAGGCTGTAGAGCCCTCTCTTTTTGAAAATTAAAATAGTCCTAACTAATCTCGGATTTCTTAGATAATTTTGTAACTGGCGGAACAAAGTGGATGGAGAGCATTTTGAAGTGAAAACTTGTTTAGGCGCATTGAGCTCGTTTTGGTTGAACAATAATCATGGATCGCGCGTCGTCATAACGTCACGCTTCCCATCAGCTATATATATAACTATTATTCTGTAGATAATTTAGATTAGAAGTGTAAAAATATGTAGCTTTTTAAGCGCTATCGGAAGATCAGCGTTACAGTAATCATTATTATTTACTGTAACATTTGCTGAGGTAGACGCCTTTCCTAGCTAGTACTTATAATGTTGCATGCTTCATAAGTATTATGTAAACTAAACGCAATTAGTTATATCGTCTTAGATGTAAACTAAGTTAAGGATTATCTGTGCTTGTTGGGAATAAACCTTTATTATAAAAATTGTTTTCACGTTGTTGGTGTCTTGCAATTCACAGAAATTATCAATCTTTTATTTGTGTGCAGGTGTGCCTACACTTTCATGGGTACATAAGTACGCAGTTCGTCCGCAATTCACAGAGATGTTCAATCAAGGTCGTAACGGGACGCATCCGAGTTAGCTGTCGGCTGTCGATGACTTTTTAAGTGACTCGGTAAGGACAGACATGTCTTGCTGTTACTGGAAACGAACGGTATACGGTACACGCATTCTTCTCGTATCATTAAGTGGTTTTTGTTATATTTTAATTAAAATCGAAATATATTAAAAAGGTATGATTCGTTATTAAATTTGAATGTTATAGCATTATTCGTAATGCAAAGCGTTAATATAATCTCAAAAATGGGAAATCATAAATTTGATCGTCCAGCGGGTCTCGAACCTGCACCATCTACCATACCGGGGTAGGCGCTCTGCGTTAAGCTACGAACGATACACGCTGACAGATCAAATTTAGCCTCCCTAGCTAGGGAAGCCTAAATTTGATCTGCCAGCGTGTATCGTTCGCATCATATGGCTATTTTTGACTTTCTACGGAATATTATGATAAACATAGACAATAGGAAACCTATTGCGGCCGTGTATTGTGACATGACGCAAGCTTTTGATTACGTTGACCACATCATACTATTGAATAAGCTTGAACGTTACGGTATAAGGGGAAACATTCTAAAACTACTTGATTCCTATCTTTCAAATAGAAAATTCAACTTTCAAATAGTGTCAATCGCAAAAATAGATAAAACCACTAAAACTGAAATAAAATATATATCGAAACAGCGTAAAATTAAATTTGGCGTCCCCCAGGAAGCGTCCTCGGACCACTTCTTTTTATCATATACATAAATGACTTACCTAAATCAATTGACCAACCTATGACACTTTTTGCTGACGACAGCACAATAACTATAAAATGTAACGACTTAGAAGCTTACGAATATGACATTAACAATTCTATAACATCAATAATTTCTTGGTTAATTAATAATAATTTAAAAATAAATCTAAATAAAACTAATATCATGCACTTTAGTCAAAGAATGGAAACTTTATCTGACATGAATATAAAATATAATGACATCAAAATTCAAGAGGTAGACAATACAAAATTTCTTGGTCTTAATATTGATAAAAAACTGAACTGGAAATCCCATATTGATATTGTATGTAAACGGATAAGTAAATCATCCTATGCACTGTACAAACTGGCCCCTACAGCTAGTACTGAAGCGTTAATCACTGCTTACCATGGGCTAGTAGCCTCCATATTAAGGTATGGCATAATTTTTTGGGGAAACTCAACGGATAAGGATCTAGCTTTGAGAGTACAAAAACGCTGTATTAGAGCCATGTTTGGACTTAAAGTCACTGATAGTTGTAAGCCTCTGTTTATTAAACACAACATACTCACGCTGCCTAATTTATACATCTTAGAGACTTGTATATTTGTTAAAACAAACCCTGGACTTTTCCCTCGGGTGTCAGATTTTGTCGTCCGAAACAGACGAGATAATAATAGATTATGTATGCACAGCGCTAGAACTGCCCATATGGGAAAAAGTATACTTTGTATGGCACCTAAATTATACAATAAATTACCAAAAGACTACAGGGATATGAGTGTCATTTCATTTAAAAATAAATTAAAAAAGGTATTAGGCAATAAGGCGTGTTATAATATAAATGATTTTTTAACTGATAAATTATAAATTGTTTTGACTGTTATTTAATGACTACTGTAGAATTATTATTATTGTTTTATATATATTGACATACTAATAGCTTATTATTATCATGAAATGATGTAATTATTATTCTCAAAAGTTTGACATCCATAATCCCTATATAATTTCTACTTAAACATTCATAAATGCTGATGTGTTAACTTGCAAGTCTTGATTTGTACACCTATTAAGGTAGAACATGTTGAAACAATATTTTAAATGTAATATCTTTTAACTACACATGTTTCTGACAAATAAATATATCTTTATCTTTATCTTTAGCTTTGAGATTATGATTCGTTATGTTTTAAATGCCATTATTTAATTTTAATATAATTAATTACTCTGAAACTTATGTTGCTTGGCCCTTATAGGGTCCATAACTGTACCCAAGCTTTAAGCCTATTGTAACACCTTCACTTACATTATGGTACGCAAATAAATGACTATGAGATGAAATATGATTACTGACTATTTTTAACAGACTCCGAAAAGGAAGAAGGTTCATAATTCAATGGTTATTTTTTGTGTATGTACACCAATTAGACTTTGATACTAGTGTTTGTAAAGAGGTTTTTATACTTTTTTTTTCGAATAGGTTTTTGTTTCGAAAATAACAGTTTAAAAAGGTTGTAACCTGGTAATAATAATTCCATAAATTTGTTCCGTATTCTCTTTACACACTATAATTTAGTATAGAGTTTAAATCTCTATGTTCTTTTAAAGTATACGTTTTATTTTTGTAATATGTTTTATTAGTTTAATAGTACAATAAAGAATGTTTGATTTATTATTTATTGGCTGTCCCGGCGAACTTCGTCAAGCTATATATTTTTGCCGTCATTACTGTCTAAAGTCTAAGATTTTAATAATTATTTTAATCCATTCTAAAGTACAAACAAATCGACATCTCACAGCCTTCTGTCTTCTTTGCACTAGTTACTTTTCGGAGATTTTTAAATATTTGCCCCTCTTTTCATTCAAACCGTTTCCTAGCAATAATGAACACATCAAAGAAAGATTTATCGATGATATATTGATGATATGATCGATTAATTTTTATTGATACATATAGATTACTTAACGTATGGGCAGTGTTTACCCTTGTGTCAGAGTTGTCCAAGCTGACCAGTAGGCTTAAGGAATGTTGTCTACAACCGGGACAGTCCCGTTGTACGTTAAGCTGTCTAACGTGCTCTCTGAAATTACGGAGACGCTCAGAAATTAACCCACTATGGACTGACCGCGAGACCGTTGAGAAGTAATATTCGAAGTAATATAAATATGTTTGAAAAATTAAGTAATCGCAGACATAACAATAAAATACGGTTTCTATTAAACAAAACTGCATTACTAAATAAGAGCATATTTTGCATGGCCCCTCGAATTTATAACCACTTACCAACCAAACTGCTTGAAACATTAGAGTTTGTCGTGTTCAAGCGTAATCTTAAGAAATGGCTTATTGAAAAGTGCTACTATGCTGTTAACGACTACTTGACGGATAAATATTTATAATTCATGTTGTTTTAATGTATTTTTTATATTTGTAAGGTATTAGTTATTTTCTTCGTTATTTTCTCTGTAATTCTCTTGACATTCATTTTTTAATTATCACATAAATATTTTATAATTTTAGGTGTAAATGTTTGTTTTGCGAGCATTTTTTTTAAAAGATTTGCATGCCTACAAGCTTATTATGGTGATACCTACTACCTTTGTAATACCTAATGTAAACCACCCATTTTCGCAAATACAACATTTGATTTGATTGATTTGATTTGAGAGCATCTGACTATGGCTTAATCATACTTCTTGACGACAATGTCAGTATCCATTTGGTCGTCAACGATGACACAGTGCAACTGGCTACGTAATATCAAGAAGTACATAATAGGTCTCCGGCCTTAATTACTGTTCACCGCACGGAGACCACATGAACATGTGGTCGACTTGTCTTCATCAGGTCGGCCAGAATCTGTTAATACTTGGTAATTTAGTTTTCCACTGTTTGCTACTGTGTAAAAATTCCGCTTTGTTGTCACCGTAGCCTAGTTGGTAGTGCTACTGCCTACGAAGCTGGTGGTCCTGGGTTCGAATCTCAGTAAGTGCAAATATTTGTGTGATGAGCACAAATATTTTTTTCATGGATGAGTCATGGATGTTTTCCATGTATTTAAGTATTCATCTATCTATATAAGTATTTATATCGTCGCCTGGTACCCATAGTACAAGCTTTGCTTAGTTTGGGGCTAGGATGATCTATGTGACATTGTCCCTAGATACCTATTATTATTATTATTATTAAATATACATATGCCAGCACATCAAGCTACCCCAATCTGTCAAATTTCCACATTGATAAAGTTGAATATCTATAAAAGGAATTTGACAGATTGGAGTAGCTGGATGTGCTGGCGTCTGTATTTCCACACCTCGATCGTCTGTCCTATTTGAGACGTTCTTAAGTCACCACCGTATTCTTTACTTTCTCCCAGTTAGCCTCTGCTATGGCTTATTGACTGTTTTCAAACGACTACAACTGGGAACAACAGCTAAACGTACACGGAGACTTTAGCAATTAAACAAATTTGGTGGTCACCCATCTATAGACATACCGCGGTCCTAGTTGCACTTACGGACGGACCAAATAGCTCAACCGGCTATCAGCCATATTTATTGATATTAACGCAATTAATTTCATCAATACCTACTTGTTCTGTAAAAAGAAATATTATAATAATATCCAGGGACATAATCTGATCCCAAATTAAGCAGAGCTTGTACTATAGAAACCAGTTAACTGATATACTACATTTACTACTTTTCTTTTGTAAATTAATATTTACATAGATAACTAGCTGTGCCCCGCGGTTTTACCCTCGTTAAACTTTCTAAATTATAGCCTATGTGTTAATCCAGGGTGTCATCTAACTCCATAATTACCAATTTTATTAAAATCAGTCCAGCCACAGACATGTTCATGCACACAAATATCTGTCCTGGGTGGGATTCGAACCCACGACCTGCGGCGTGAAAAGCACTATTGGAGGCATTTTTGTTGCCCTCGCTTCAAAGTAATACAATTTGCATTTATTAATTAAGACTCTTTAAAAATACAAATCGCGTTAGTTCCCATGACGATCTGAGAACAAAAGAAAGCATAAGATCAATGTACTTGGTAATTTTCTATTAAACCGCCTATTGGGCATTGTTGGTTTTATTTACTAACTTAGAACCTTCTACTCCAGTTTAAGCTAAGACTAATTAACGAGTAAACTGCGCAGCGTACTTGGGAAATTGGATTGCAAGAAGAAAAATTTCCAAGGACATTATAAGCTAAAAGGTAGTCTTTACTTTTTTTAAACTCTTATTTGTTCTAAGTAATTTAAGTCGCGTAGGACAGCTTTAGCCATTGCTAAAGCTGTACATTTTCTATTCTAGGTTAAAACATGTTTCTTTAGCTACCAATGTATTTTGTGTCAAACGTACCCATTACTTTCTTAATAAAAATATAAAAAAAAACTTCTTAATATGTATATATAGGACTAAAAAAGTTTTTATTTTTTTAATCCCTAAAATATATCATTGTCCTACAGTCGTCGGCATGTCACTGCGGTACCTATATCTCAGCTGTTCTTAGCCAATGATTCGAAATTTAGAATATTTTAATTTTTTTAAATAAACAACAATCCACTTCTGCAGGGCTGTCAGTATAAAAAAAAATACTTTTAAGTATGGGTCTCAAATTAAGTGGTTTATATAAAGGATTTATTTGAACTTTCCAGAGGAGGTAAAGTGCGGATACCAATCGTCTAACTACACATTCCAGAATCGAATGTAGTTTACATTTACATCATATTTTTGAAAGAAAGAACAATAACGTCCTCCCAAGGCCTCTGATTTTTGTAATACAAAAGGTTAGAAATGATTACAGATGATAACTAACATATTATGTAGGTACAGACGCCAGCACATCAAACTACTCCAATCTGTCAAATTTCCCCAATTGAAAGTGAACCTTATGCTTTTGTGATAAAGTTGAAAATCTATAAAAGAAATTTGACAGATTAAGGTAGCTGGATGTGCTGGTGTCTGTACATGAGTCACTAAGGATGTACTGGGCCGGCTATTTTGTTTAATATTGGCAAGGATCTTTTTCGTGTAGCGGTGGCGGACCACGCACACATTTTTTTTAATTTTAATTTTTACTTTATTGGGACATAAAACAGTTACACATTAGGTATAGTTAAATTATTTAAATATAAATTTTAAGAATAGGTAAACGTGTAACCCACTCCAATGTCCGCGAATTAATGTTAAAAATAGGTAGTAATAAATGCGTGCATTAATTAAGCAGAGAAGTACCTATGTAGGTACTAGTGAGTAGGTATTAACTATAACTATTTTAGTAGTTCAGTAGCCATTTTTTTGAACTTAAAGTGCGATAGTGCAAAAATGTCCAAATCGTGGAAGTGTGTGTTATACGTTTCCACGATGCGTCGGAGAGGCACCCGTGCGCCAGCGTGAGTTCTGCACCGCGCGGTGTGGAACAGCCGGGGCACGCGTGCCTCTCGGCGCATTACAGTTCTAGGTACAATATAACATAAGTTGTTAGTGATGTCAGTGCAATCAAACTTGTTATTACAAAGACCATGAAGCATCATGACCATCAGTAAACTACGTCTGGACTGTAAGCTCTGAAGTTTATAGCGTTCCAATAAATCTGTGTATGGTATTCTAGACTTAGTGCATCTATAGTGCATAGATCGTAGAATTTTTTTTTGAACAATTTCTAGTTTTTTTATGTAAACGTCAAAAATAGGGCTCCAAATCGGGACTGCGTATTCCAATTGAGAACGTACTAAGGTTTTATATAAAAGTAAAAATGTCGACGGTCTTTTAAAGTCAGATGAAGATCTCATTATAAATCCAAACATACGATACGCTTTATTAATGACATTATCTATGTGACAGTCGAAGTGTAATTTTGAGTCGATTAAGACCCCAAGATCTCTAATACGGTCGACTCTTTGTAGACTGATATCACATAGATTATAATCGAATGTTATAATGTTTCTGTTTTTTGTGAAAGTAATTATATTGCATTTGGGTAAGCTGAGCTGAAGTTTATTTTGTAAACAGTATCGAGAAAGTCTATCTAGGTCTTCCTGTAAAAGTAGGCAATCTTGTATGGTTTTGCATGTCTTGTAAATTTTGATATCGTCGGCGTACATTAGAAATTGGGAATGGATGAAACATGTTTTAATGTCATTAACGTATAAAGTATACAATAGTGGCCCAATTATTGAGCCTTGGGGCACACCAGATGTGACGATAATTGGGTTAGATTGGAAGCCATTAATAACCACCTTTTGTGATCTATTAAATATGTAAGCCATGAACCAACGCAATAGGTTGCCACGGATACCATTATAAGCAATTTTATCTAGTAGCAATTTATGGTCCACCTTGTCAAAAGCCTTCCGAAAATCGGTGTACACAGCGTCAACCTGAATCTGTCCATCCATATTTTTAAATAAATAATCTGTAAAAACTATTAGATTGGTATTAGTTGAACGACGTTTCACAAATCCATGCTGTTCACGAACTATAAGGTTGTGAATCTGTGAGTATAATGCGCCATGTACAAGACTCTCGAAAAGTTTCGACAAGGTGGAGAGTATCGAAATAGGACGATAATTATTTATACTTGATTTGTCACCACTCTTAAACACCGGTGTGATATTAGCCCGTTTCCAAATATCGGGAAAAGTCCCCTCGCGCAAGCATTTATTAAATAAAATATGGAGTGGAAGGACTATGTTATTTGCGATTTTCTTTATAAAGATAGGTGGAATGCCATCAGGACCTGAACCTTTAGTCGAGTCAAGTTTTTTTATCGCGTTATGTATTGTATCGACTGGTAAGTAGATGTCAGAGATACAAGGCGAATTATCTGCATATGCACTAGGTGATTGCCACGTCATGGGGTCTAAGGTCGAGGGTTCATATACAGAAGTAAAATAGGTTGAAAACATATTACATATATCAGTCGGATTATTAGAATTAAGATTTTCAAGATACATGCTCGCTGGAATCTCCACTCTGCCTTTTCGATTAGAAACGTAAGTCCAGAAATGTTTTATACTAAGCGGGATGCTGTCTTCAACCGATTTCATGTATCTTGTGAAACATGTAACACATTCAGACTTAAAACGTTTACGATGGACTGAAAAACTTTCATAATCCGATGCATTGGAATAAATTTTCCATTTTAGCCAAGCTTTTTCCTTGGTTTTGAAAATGCGAATGAGGGCAGGAGAGAACCACACTGGAAAACGTGATTTTTTTATGCGAGTAAATGGAACATGTGTTTTGATAATACTATAAATTTTATCATAAAATATTTCAACCGCTCGATGAGCTGACGACTCGTATAACAATTGATTCCAGTCTAATTTGCACAGCTCGTTATTAATTAAATCATATTTGGCCTTATAAAAATTATGTTTAGTATATAATTGCCGTTTCATTGGTATAACTTTTGTATTTAGCGACGTTACTACCAAGAAGGCGGGGTGGTAAGTATCAATAGGTAACAGTGGTAGACAAGTTTTGGCCTCGCAGTCAACGTTTGACAGAAACAAGTCAAGTATGCGTCCTAAATTATTCCTTATTGTATTGTATTGAAAAGTATTAGTAAAAGAAATAAAATTGCTGAAAAAACTGCTTATTGTATCTGACGCTTGTGGAATCAGATAGTTTATTCCACTACGGTCCAACCAGTTTAGGCCTGGTAAATTATAATCACCTAATACGAAAACTGCGTCAGTACTAGTGTCGTTAATGAAGTCTTGCAAAATATCTAAGTGTGATGTATACAAGTGGTCCGGTGAATTCGGCGGTAAATAGGCTGCACTAATAAAATGGCGCTGAGAGGGCCGCGACGCGGGCAGCTGCACCAATACGTGTTCAATAGCAGCATGCGAGGCGCGCATCAAAACGTTAGAAGGTCGTAACGTTTTCAAAACGGCTATGAGCACACCGCCACCATCTCGTTTTCCCGTAATACTTCGGTCACGGTCACATCTACACCATCACACATTGGGATCAATATCGAAATATTTCCTAAGAATTTGGTTGCCTTTTCTTTGTTTTTATAAGTTTTTGTTATTACTACTGTTTACCTTCTATACTATTTATAAGTAGGGTTTTCAAGATGTTTGCTTGATATTCTTTTAGCCTAAATTCTGAAATTGGATGTGGTAATTACAAGCTTATCAAAGAGAAAAAATAAAACGCATGCGGTCGCAGTTTCTGTACAGAATCCTTGACCGATTGCAATAATTGGGTAATATAACTCGGTTATGATTTAAAATGGAAGCAAATAAACTCCCACGTATTAAATATAAAGTAAGATACTCGTACGCATATACATACCTTGTATACTCGCTAAAGAGAGAGAAAGAGAGAGAGGGAGAGGAAAAATAGTACCTATGTTGTCCTAATTTTATGTGCAGATTTCTCGCAGACAACTCCTACCACAGGCTGGGTTAAGGGTATATAGACTGAATGTATGCAACACACATTTTTTTCTCCTAGTCATAAAATTGGCAACATTAATTAAAAATGTAAACAATGGAAAAGTTGTGGAACAGATTTGCACGACTCTTGATGATCTTAGATTATTTTTAAAATGAAATACAGTTAGCTAACAAGTAGGCGGTTATTAATAAAAATAATTAGCATCTTCAGAGTCGTGCAAATCTATTGCATCCATTTTGTTATTGTTTAAATTGACAATTAATGTTGCCGATTATGGTTCGCTGAATATAATGTTGCAGATTTTGAATTCTAAATTCGTAGTCAAATATTAAATCACACTTGATTTGAATGATTGAGAGTTGACGGGCCAGTTGGTAAATGCTTGCTTTTCACGCCGCAGGTCGTGAGTTCGATACCCACCCAGGACAGATATTTGTGTGCATGAACATGTCTGTTTCTCCTGAGTCTAAGTGTAATTATCTATATAAGTATGTATTTACAAAAGATAAGTAGTATATGTAATATATTAGTTACCTGGTTTCCATAGTACAAGTTCTGCTTACTTTGGAATCAGATGGCCGTTTGTGAGTAATGTCCCAGGGTATTAATATTATTAGTTTTACCTAAGTAGTAATCTTATTTGTTGGTCGCTACGTAACGACGGGCATTTTCATCCAAATCACCGAACACCAGATTACCATGCATATCCCGTATATGTAAATAGACTTGTATCATGAAGTATTCAACGCGTAGGGTGTAAGGCACGCAGGTCCGAAACAAATTTTCCAGTTTTCCGCTTGAACGCTCTAAGCTAAATGAGCCTACCTACAATACAATACAGACAGTGCGACTTAGACGTCATATGACAGAACTGACCAACAGGAAGTTTCTACATTAAGATGGATAAGTCATAATCCTATCATTAGACAGACCGCACGGACGGACTAATTAATATTTTTTGTTACCTTTATACTATATTCTACTATGCTTATGTAATGCATTGTGAGCTTGACAAGTACAAGTGTATGTTAATACCCAAGTGCTGAATAAATTTCATTATTTCATTTCATTTCATTATTATTTCCGGCATTACTCTTCAAACAAATACAAATACAATAATTGAATAAATTTTACATTGTACGCTGTCCACAGATTCATAATTTGTTAGCAGAATTCGATATGACCTAAGTAGGTCCTCATTAAGTTGCAAGTAAAAAGACGCACTTTGCGATAAGGCCGCCTGTGCGTTATTATATAATATAAGGTTAAGGAATGCTTTTAAAAGGGAACGCCTGGAATTTAACTCTGTATCTAAACAAAATTAACAACAACGCTAGGGCAAAGCTTCGATGTTAGGTAATACTAATTATTCAGTTAAACTTAAACAGTCTTTTAAAAGTTAAATCTCGAAAATGTAGGCCAGTTATGATTCGCGCTAATACTTGTAAACTACGAAACCGTGATTCGCATATAAACAAATCAATTGTCACCAGGCGCGAACATTGAAGTGGTTCTATTTCAACTTACGAACAAAATGCCGAGATGTGGGACCGGCACTCAGAGCACCCAGTACCTCATATTTGTGTCTCTATTTTGTACCTTATCCTCCTATGGAATCCTTTGGGGAGTTAAAAGTAACCCCACTTCCCTCCAGAGCTGTAGGGGAAACAGAATAATATCACGAGGCTAGAACCTCAAAAATGAAAGAACTGCAACCAATCTGCAAAATCACCAAGGGTAAGTAGTTGGTAGAAGACAAAATGGTTGAATCCAAAAAGATAACAGAGTCGTCTGTAACTCACTGATACTTGACCCCCATATAATCCCGACCCCCATAATACATGTTCTATCCTATTAAGACTACGAATTTGAATTGACTAATTGTGTCAAATATAGGATTTGTATTCGTAACACGTTAATGCTAATGCCCAGTTTGTATTAGTTTTGTTTAGTTTGGAGAATAATGGCCGAGTGGGTAGGGTAGTAAGAGTTATTGTACCGTGATATTTGCTTTGATATACGTAGAAACTTTTATACGAATGTTTCCCTCTATAATCAATCTATTGGCGTTTAGCTTTTACGACTATTAATAGCCTACAGGCTAAATTAGAATCACATATCTGCGTGAACTAACACTGCTATATGCACAGGAAATATTATAGTGTGAACAAAAGTATACTTCATTATTATACTAGTTGTGCCCCGCAGTTTCATCCGCGTTAAAATTTAATAAATTATATCATCATCATAATCATATCTGCCGAAAGACTCCACTGGTGGACAAGAGCCTCTACTAAAGATCTCCACAATCGCTGGTCTTGCGCTATCCCTTCCAGCGACTCTCACAAGATCGTCGGTCCATCATGCAGGGCGCCTGCCCACGCTGCGTCGTCTGCGCCGGTTCGTGGTCGCCACTCGAGAACCTTCCTACTCCAGCGGCCATCGGCTCTACGAGCTATGTGCCCAGCCCACTGTGCCCAGTGCCACTGCAGTTTGGCAGCTTGGCAATAAATTATAGCCTATGTGTTATTCAGATATATAAGCTGTATTACTACAAAGTTTCATCAAAATTTATTCCTTAGTTTTTGCGTGAAAGAGTAACAAACATCTATACATTCATGCTCACAAACTTCCGCATTTAAAACATTTGTTATTATTATTGTCATAGTTAATTGGTATGACAAACCAACACCCCTGAATCGCTTTGTTCATTGTTCAAAACTATTATATTCATTATTAATGGAATTAAGGAGATTTATTAGAATTACCTTTGAAGTGTAAATAATAGAGCGATATTAATTTAATGATATCTTGTTCATTGTATATTCTAATTTAAATCTATAAAGTACTGATACCGTATACGAAAGTAGAAGACAAAGGTAGTGCAATAAGATTCTTTTTATACATCCTAGTTGGCAAACAAGCATACGGCTCACCTTATGGTAAATGTTCACCGTAGCCTATGAACGCTTGCTACATCAGTGGCGTTACCGATCCTTTAGCAATCTTATAACTCCCTTTTTGAAGGGCCCCATGATATATTCTATTGGGAAAAACGTAACAGGGATTTCATGCCATTCCACAACCTCATCGTGCGTGGGAGCAAGTTTCGCTGAAAGTGAACCGTACGATATCGAAAATTATTTATTTCATATATAAAAAACATATCATCATCATCATATCAGCCGAAAGACGTCCACTGTTATATATAACCACCAATATAGCACATAATGTAAAAGGCTGTAAAGGAGAAATTATAGAATTGGGTATGTCAGATCACACCGCTCAATTTTTTTAATGTCCTGTAAAAAAGACATGTATTTTAAAACGCTGGAAAATAAACAGACGGAATTATTGCAAAGATAATGTACAAAAATTTTTAAATTGTTTAAAAAGTCTTACGTTTTCAGCCATATATACCACTAGTGACGTCAATGAGGCCTACGACTACTTTCTTGACTTATTCCGATGTTTTTACGATCTTTGCTTTCCGTTCGAAACATTAACAAAATCGATTACAAAAAAAGCAAAATGGATTACTAACGGTATAAGAAAATGCAGCAAAAAGAAAAGGCATTTGCTATGGCAATATAGAATAAATCGTACTCAAAACAATAAAGAATATTTTAAGACATATACGGCAAGGTTTAAAAGAGTTATAACATTAACACAAAAATCGCAATATAACTACTTTATCGAGACATCCAAAAATAAATCCAAAGCAGCATGGACCATTATTAATAATTCTAAGACTTGCTTCCCTAAAGAACCTATAACACAAATTCAAACGGAAACACAAACAATCACAAACCCACTAAAAATAGCTCAGGCCTTTAACAAGTATTATATTAATCAAGTTACCAAACCAAAAAATACTATACCACAAATTAACGTAAGCCCAAATTCTCGGTCTATATTTATGGAGCCGACCATTCCTCAAGACATAAACAACCATGTCAACACACTAAGAAACACAAATAGTGTTGGTTTTGACGGAATATGCACTAAAGTTATCAAAGAAGTATCTCAATACATAGTTCCACATCTCAGTTATATTATTAATATGAGCATTTCTAGCAGGATCTTCCCTGAAAAATTAAAAACATCAATAATTGTACCATTGCACAAAAAAAGTGATAGACAAATTATATCTAACTATAGACCTATTGCGTTAATACCCATCTTCTCAAAAATATTAGAGAAAGTTATCTACAAGTCTTTGTACAACTATCTTGAGAAATCAAATCTACTAGCCAAAGAACAAAAAGGATTTCGTAAGCAGAAGACAATCAACATGGCCATATATGACTTGCTTTTGCCTATAATGTCAAATGTGGATAGTAGAAATCCTGTATGCGCTATCTATATGGACCTAACTAAGGCGTTTGATTATGTAGATTACTCTATACTGATACGCAAACTTGAGAAATACGGTATCAGGGGAAATACACTTGATCTCATTCAATCTTATTTAACGGGCAGAAAGCAATTTGTAGAAATCACACAAATATGCTCAAATACCAGTTCCGAGAAAAAATACCGTTCCGACAGCGAACTAATTAAATATGGCGTTCCTCAGGGAAGTGTGCTAGGACCACTTCTTTTTCTGCTCTATATAAATGACCTCCCAGAACAAATAAATCACCCCATAGTACTTTTCGCTGACGATAGCACTGTATTTATTAACTGTGATGATCTCGACACATATGAAAATGAAATCAGTCAGGACGCGAGTCAGGACGCGAGTGGTCGCGTTGTCTGTTTTAGGTGCTGGCTAGCACACACTTGACCGAAAACATTAAAACTCACACCATTATGTCAACAAAGTGCGATGTGTGTAACAAAGTTATTACGAAAAATAAACCAGGACTTGAATGCCATCGATGTGAGAAAATAGTGCATTTGACTAGTTCCTGTACAGGTCTAACGAGTAAACAAATTGCAGCCTTACGGGCCACCGAAAAACTTGAATGGACCTGTAAGGTATGTCAGCAGAGCTCATACAAACGTAGCTCAATTATACTTCCAAATGACGAAGATGATGAGGAGGACTACAATCTCGAAACACCTACAACACACATAGATATCAAGAAATTACTAGCTGATATTTCTAAGGAAATGGAGAAAACTATTAGAAGGGAAATGCAAGACATGAAGCAGTCCATGCAATTCCACACAGAGAAAATGGATGAGGTTCTCGCAAATCTAGAAAATATGCAGTCAAAAATCTCAAAACTACAAAATCAGAACGTTGAACTCACCAACAAAAATAATAATTTAGAATCGAGGGTAGGCGCGCTAGAACAACAGATACAAGAAATGGAACAAAGAAAACTTTCGAAGTTCATTGAAATACACAACATTCCATTTCTGGATACTGAAAATCCCCTTGAACTGGCGGGTATGGTAGCCCAAAAATTAAATCAAAGAACCGAAGACATTAAAGAAGCTAAGCGGTTGCCAGGCAGAAACAAGCGACCTGGCCCGGTCCAAGTGGAACTTATTACCGAGGATAAACAAACGTCTTGGTGCGTCGCAAAGAAATCAAAAAATTCTAAAATAATCGCCTCTGATATCATATCGCCAGCTCCGGCTTCTACAGCTAATGATATAGTAATAGTATGTGAAGCTCTCACACCTAATAATAAATACCTACTATGGAACGCGAAACAAGAACTCAAAAATACATACAGATATATATGGATTAAGAAGGGTATACTACGCGTAAGAAAGGAGGGTGAAAATGAAAAAGCTTATATAATTCGTACAATGGAGGATATACATAAATTAAAGCCAAAACGCTCCTCCAACTCACCCTCACCGCATTGAGTAGGTATATCCTTCATATTTCGAAAAACAATACAACATTTTGCTATTTACTATCATGGATGTTATATTGGATGATATCACCCAAATATCAGACTGTGAAAACTTAAAAATATTCTTGGCCAAGGTACCCAAAACAATAACATTCTTATGTATTCATATGAACATTAGATCCCTCATAAAAAACTTTTCTGCACTTGAACAATGTATTGAGTCATCTTCACGAACTATTGATGTAATTATGTTAACTCAAGTAAACTTCTCGGATGCCCTTAGCAGTATGTATCTTATAAAAGGATACAATATGTACGCGGAACTGCGGAAAAATAAAAAAGGAGGTGGCATACTAATATTTGTACACGAAAAACATAAATTTCACTTAAAAAAAATTAAAACTCAACACTGTGGAAGTCTAATTGGAACATTACATACACCTTCTAATTATTCCGCAGTCCTGTGTTGCATATATCGCCCACCAAGTTCTAGTAAACACTTGTTTATAACAGAGATAGGCATGCTGCTTGGTAAAATCGATAAAAAACTGGATTTGTTATTGCTCGGAGACATCAACATAGATTTCAAATGTAATAAGCCTGTAAAACATTTATATAACACCACTATGTATAACCACGGTCTAGCCTGTGGGATCAATGAATACACCCGAATAGAATTAAGTAACAACCGACTTTGTAAATCTTGCATTGATCATATTTATGCACGATCCCACACACTAGACCTTTACACAGCGGTACTCGGAACTGCACTGGCCGATCATCGTACGATTGTGCTTGCCGGAACCGAAACATTGAGTCGCTCCTCACGGGTGGATTTTAAATACACTACTCGCTATGATTATAGGACATTATTGGACACATTGAAACAAATCAATTGGAAACCGGCTTTTAAATTAGTTTGCCCCATAAAAATATATAACATCATATTAGAACACTTTAAAAAATGTTATGATAAAGCAAAATTAAAGGTAAAAATTAAAACAAATCGCAATAAGATAAAAAACGAGTGGATTAATCCCAAAATTATTAATGCCTGCAAACATCGTGATAAACTATTCATGACGTGGATATCGGATCCCACGAATAAAATTACTAGACGAAAATATGTTTCATCGAGAAACTATGCAAATAAATTAATAAACAATAGTAAAAATAAAACAATTCAACAAAATATATTAAATAATAGAAATAACTTAAGAGTGTTATGGCAAATTTTGAACGAAATTACCGGTAGGGCCAAGACCATTGCAGACGATGTTATTTTAAAAGCCCTCGTGAAAAATGGATATACGACTATGGATATTGCGAATAATTTTGCGGAAAACTTTTCTTCAAATATAAGTAAAACTGTCCTAAAATGTGACACTCAACTTTTAAATAAAAGCGACTATTGTAAACCAGCCAAGGTTTGTTGTCGTTTCCAACAAGTTTCACCAAAAGCCGTTCTCAAAGAAATCAGATCTCTATCTTGTCTTAAGGCTCCAGGTATAGACGAAATCCGTGCAAAGGATGTAAAGTGTATCGGTACGGAGATTGCAGGAATAATAGCAAAATTTATCAATACATCAGTCAAACAGAGCAAATATCCTAAAGAACTCAAAATGGGGGTGATAAAGCCAATACATAAAAAGGGGTGCCATGAAAATTACGATAATTACCGACCAATTACAATACTTCCTACAATTGATAAAATAGCAGAAAAAATAATAGCAAAACAATTCTATAGCTTTTACAAAGATAATAATATCATTACAGACAAACAATTCTGATTTCAACCTGGTAAAAGCACAACCCAATTACTCTCCAAATTTACTAACACTATATTTAATCACCTCGATAACAAAAAGCATGTATTTGTTGTATTCATAGATTACAGTAGGGCATTTGATACCCTTAAACATGACACTCTCATAGACAAGCTAAATGACTGTGGCATTCAGGGACCTTTGAGTGAATGGAGTAAAGACTATCTCATGGAAAGGTCATATGTGGTCAAAGTCGCCAACACGATAAGCAAAGAGGTAACAGTATCTGAAGGCACCGCACAAGGCTCAGTACTAGGACCTCTTCACTATATATCCTACGTAAATGATGCTACCAATATTATAAAAAACTGTGAAATCTATCAATTCGCTGACGATACCTGCATTATATCAGCAGATGAGAATATAGATAAAGCTTTTGATAACTTACAAGCTGACTTCACACTATTAGCTAAATGGTCACATGATGCCAACATGATTCTTAATTCCAATAAAACCAAACTTATGTACATAAGTTCGAGCCAAAACAGAAGAACATTCAACCGGAAACTAATAGCGCACTCTCACTTATGTCTACACACAAACGTATGTAACATCTCATGTACACAAATAGAACGAGTAAGTAAACACAAATACCTGGGTCTCCTGATTGACGACAGACTCAAATGGAATGAACACATACACTATGTAAGCGACAAATTAAGGGCAATTCTTGCAAAATTTCACCTAATAAAAACTAAGATCCCTTACACAACGCTCTTATACTTATATAAATCACTAGGTGAAAGCATTATCTACTATGGTTTAAGCAGTTACGGCAGAACATTTAAATCTCATATGGATTCAATATACAAATTACAACTTAGAATAATGAAAGCTATAGTACCCCACAAAATAAAAAATAAATTTAAAGAAAACTATCGGAAACTCTTTCACCACTGTCAAATTATACCAATACACGATCGGGTCAAGTATGCCCTACTTATTGAAAACTACTTCCATCAGGACATACAACACGTGTAACACCACAATAAACAGACACGAAGCGCAAAATATAAAACTTTAACTTTACCTACATACAACAACTGGTATGGGAAACAGATGATTGAGTACCAAATACCAAAGATAATCAATGACCTACCTTTAAATATTAAAAACTAAATTACTCAAAAAAACATGCACAAAAAATTTAAAGATTACTTCTTGAACAATATTGCATTATACTAAAAGTCGGCCAGTGTGGTACCGCACACTGTTATCGCTTGAGCATTTATCCTACTCGTATAGCTGCGCTGCGGCAGGTACATAGTTGTAAGCCCGAGATGTTTACGAGTAGTAGTGGAACTTGTTTTATGGTGCGAGTTAGTTGGATGTATTATAGACTGTTAATGAGTACCTAATCACGAATACTGGTGTACGGACAAACCTGATTAGGTTTTTGATACACCGGGAACAACTTATGTAATTTTTATAATGATATAAATGGTTAATAATAAATAAATAAAAATAAAAAAAATAAATATGACATTAAATAAAATTATATCATGGTATGACAGTAATAACCTAGTTATAAACTTAGAAAAGACCAAAATTATGCATTTTTACCAAAGAATTCCAAATAAAATTCTTGATACTAACTATTTAGGGACAAAAATAAAAACAACTACCGCTATTAAGTTTCTTGGAATTAATATAGATAACAATTTGACTTGGAGATCCCAGACAGACCAAATATGTAAAAAACTCAATAAATTTGCCTATGTTCTCTACAAATTATCAAAAATAGTGAGCATAGAATCCGTAATGACGGCCTATCATGGCTATGTTTCATCAACACTCAGATATGGCGTAATGTACTGGGGGAATTCTGTAGATAGAGAACTAGTATTTAGAGCCCAAAAACGATGTGTCAGAGCTATGTTTGGCCTAAAAAGCACAGACAGCTGTCACCCGTTCTTTATTCGTCACAAAATTCTTACCCTGCCATCGTTGTACATATACGAAACTAATGTTTTTGTAAAATCTAACATTTCGTCATATAAAATAGCTCCCAAAAGTCATTACAGACGATTGCGGGATAAGAACGAGTCAGAACTCGAAGTCACCTATGGCAAAACTAAGCTGATGAATTCTGTATGGCCTAATGACCTTCTGTATGGCCAAAATAGTATTCAATAAAGTTCCTGAAAAAATTACAACGTTAAATCTAGACAATTTTAAAATAGAATTATTTAACATTTTGATAAATAAATGTTATTATTCATTGAAGGATTATTTAGACGACAATTCTATAATTACTGCCTCAAAAAATTGTACATCAACTCACCTACGTTGACAATTATGAATTTATTGGACATTAATATTTAGAATGACATTTAATAAGTATTTTGACATTTTTATATTTAAATTAATTATTTTAACCAATGAATTTGTTATATTATTAGTTAAATTATTCATTATGTTAATTAAATACAATATTTGTACGCCTCTGGGCAAAACATAGAGGATCTGCCTGTTTGTAACATCTCACAACTTCTTGTAATTTGACCTATGTCAACAAATAAAGATTCTGATTCTGATTCTGTTGGACAAAGGCCTCCCCCAAAGATCTCCACAATTGCCGGTCTTGCGCTATTCGCATCCAGCTGTTTCCAGCGACCCGCACAAGATCATCGGTCCATCTTATAGGGGGCCTGCCCACGCTGCGTCATCGGTTCTACGAGCTATGTGCCCCGCCCACTGCCACTTCAGTTTTGCAATTCTTCGGGCTATGTCGGTGACTTTGGTTCGCCTGCGGATTTCGACATTTCTGATACGATCCCGCAGGGAAACTCCGAGCATAGCCCTCTCCATTGCTCTTTGGGAGACCTTGAGCCTTCTAATAAGGCCCATAGTGAGCGACCAAACATATCACAGTCAGTTATTTTATTAGAAGTATTTTTCAAAGGTTATCTCACAAGATCTATGGTCATTGCAAATGTGAATACTAGCTAAGGCACAACGGCAACTAGCCAAATACGCCAGCCATATATTAGTGCAAGGGGTATGTGCGCAAACACAAGTGCACTCCCTATTCAGTCACGCTCATGATCCGGCTATCTTACACGACAGGGGCATGAGGAATGTGCATATAGCGTCGCTATCTTCCAGACTCCGGGCTACTATTGGTGCCTTTTGCCAGAAAAATCCCAGAGACACTATTCCTGACGCGGTTTTATACCCACATTCAAGTTTGAGTTGAACATGCTACCGCTAGACCAATACTAAAATATTACCAAACACAACTAATTTCCTAAAAAACAAACCTAGACCCAAAAGATAAATTTTCCCCAAACATTTTCGTATAAAAAATATCCGATTCACTGTCATATAATTTCCGAAAACAATTGTAACAAATTAAGGTTTTTGTTTATTGTATTACGCGACACGGCGGGCTTTGTTCAGTAATAATTGATACAATAAACATGGCTGGTGGGATTTTTTGTTCTCAAATATTCATTTTTGATTCGCTAATGTGTAAATTACGGGGGCTGAGTTGCTGCACGATTTATACATTGTGGTGGATTTAGTCACAGTAAAAATATGGACAGTTAGGTTACTAAGCCTAGTAGATGGAATAATTACCTACGCTCTATTGAAGCTGTAGGGTTGTAACTTTTAATGTTTCAGATACTTATTATTAAAACATAATTTTTTTTGAAGTTATACTTCTTTTGGCGCGATGGAGAAAAATTATGAGAGTGAATTTTTACGATGCGCGCGCACACCGACACCAAAAAATTTAACAGCATGAAGTTAGTTCTAGGTGGTATGAAAATTGATAACTATGTTCAAGTTGTATATTAAGAAGTATAACTTCTAACGCGTGTACATAAGTACACACAAGTTTTTTTTTTTAATTAAAACATTATTATTTATTATTTAAAACATTATTATTTTTTATTAAAACATATTTGTTTTATAAATCAGCAGGTGCTCTATAGCTAAGTCGCCGAACATCGATTTCTTAAATGGCGTTCAAATAAATAAAGGTTAAAAATGACTTAATCAATCGTTAAATCGGCTTCAACGTTGACAATCGATTCCGGACCATTTATGACGACACATGTGCTCATGGAAGCAGATTTAACGATTGATTAAGTCATTTAAGAAATCGATGTTCAGCGACTTAGCCAGTAGATCCCCAGGAGGGAAAGCTCCCGTTTTGATAAAGCCGAAATCAAAAAGGCGTATACTACGCAATACGCACGTGAATTTTGAAAAGATTGCGGAGCTAAACTTATACGCGGCCACTCGTTTTGACGCGGCAGTCACTACTGACATGATAAACGCGAGAACCGCTTAGAGGTCTTGTCGATGCGCATGTTTGTGTGAGTGCGCCGTTTCGACCTTTTGTAGGTAGTTTCCGTACCGTCCATTCTTATACTAAGGTTAAGTATGAGCTGTTATATTAGATACTTAATGTTTTTATACTATCACAAGTCGGCAAACGAACATACGGCCGGTTTAGTGGAAGGTGGTTAAAAACGCCCAAGGCACTTTTTTTCGTTTAATGGTCTACAAAACTGGATACAGATATACAGTAACATATAAAAAAAATAAAAATAACAGTATTTACAGATAAAGGAAACGTCTTAACCCTACCAGATGCAGAAAGAGCGTGCATAAAATCAATGACACACACCTAAATATATTATCATTCTAAATTATAACTAACTTAACTATTTTAATAAAGAATTAAAACACACATGGTAGCTCTTGCGTGTTTTCAATCTATTCCCCTCTCCCCGATGAGCCTTAGTTTTCATTCGTATCGATAAAACGAACATCCATCATAAATCGCGCGAGCGGCTTGTGTAACGTAGAGTGTCAGTTGCACAAAACATCCCTAAAAGCCGGTCCTCTCATGCTTCTCCACACCAGTAACTGCCCTAAGCCGGGGCTTGAACCTCAAAGCGGGGGCCTAGCGTCGGTTACTTCGTTCGGAGTCTTATATGCTACATGGCTTAAACTCTCGCTGGCCTATGTTGGACAATAAAGCAGGCCTCCAACATTTTTAGAGACACGAAAAAGATCTTTAAATTTATTAGGTTTTTTTTACATTATAATAATTTTATTATATTAGTAAGTCTAATATCGCCGAATTAATATAATCTTAATATTATATATTTAAATTTTACACCGCCTCCCCCTCAATCCATAATGGTGGTCTGAGACTGGTAATCTGAGACACAGGTCTAGACCTAGTTCGGACACCAGCTTCTAATAAAGGACAAATTGGTAGTGGTGAGGCTGATGATCAGACTGGCCAGTTATTATAACACACGTAAATCCAAAACTTTTCTCCATGACGCAGCGTTTGCTGGACCCCTTACCTCAATGTCAAGAATATTTTTGTATTTTAGATTTAACCAAAACTGTACATACCTTTATGAGCTGAGATAAATATTTATTATTATATATATAAAAAAAATATTGACTCAAAGTTAATACACACTTGTAATACGGTTGCGCTGTTGATATCGTGAACAAAAATTTGTAACACTTTTGATAATGTTTTAAAATTATTAAAAGTCTACAAAAATATTGGACGTATATAAATCTGCCCCTAGATGATTGGGAGCGCAGTCTCTAAATTACCTAAAATACATACAATATAGAAAATAAAATAAAAATAAAATAAAAAAGGTTTTTATTCACGTAGACTTTAAAAAAGCGCTTGTAAATAGTCAGAACATGTTTGTAGTAATATAGTTGTATACATTAGATATTATTTCTAGTAACATAGATATTTAGGTACATCTTGTATGAAAACATTTATAAAATTTATTTTATTACAGAAATGATATTTAGCTAGCTCGTATCAAGTTATTGTCAAGAGATTATGTTTAATTATCTAGTTTAAGTCTAATATTTTTACTACATATTGTCAATGGTTCTGTCTATATTAAAGGTATTATTATTATGACGGACCTTGTGTTAATAACGACGGTCGCGCTTTAATGCTACCACCGGATCCAATGCGCCCCAACTGAGAAGACCCAGCGAAACAAACTCAGTGGGTTCATCTACTACCGGTTTCAACACGACCCAGTTGAGACGGTCCGGCGAAACATACTCAAGCGGGCATGAACACGGGATTTGGTCCAATTAGAGTAATTATTTAGTAGGCAAACACAATATATGCTCGATCGGTTGTCTGAATGCTTATTATTTTAGATTATATTTAGGTATACAAAAGAAAAACTTCGAAACAATAACATTATTCATTTTGAGACAGAGTCAATAATTTTAAATTAAGTATATGATAGCAATCATTTACAGATAGTTCACGTAACACAGCAGATCAGTCATGTCTATATGGCTACAAGATCTCCAGCGAGCAATGTGCAGGTAGGAAGTGAGAGCCAGACGTCTTTGTCATCGATGTACTCTTTAGTGGTGTAATAACCCCTAGCCATAAGTACACGTTTAATATGTGTTTTAAAACTTGTGTCAGGCAGATCAGTAATTTGAGTAGGAAGCTTGTTATAAAACCTAATACAATTTCTTAAAAATGATTTATTAGTTTTGCTTACTCTAAAGCCTGGCATGGCTAGTTTGTTTTTATTCCTAGTATTTATATTATGCAGTTCACTTTTCTTTTTATAATTATGAATATTTTTTCTAACAAACATTATATTCTGATATATATATTCCGATGGCACAGTAAGTATATTTATTTCTTTAAACAAATTTCGCAAAGAATCGCGACTGCCTAAACCATAAATGGCTCTGACTGCTCTTTTCTGCAATACAAAAATAGCACCTATGTCAGCCGCCGAACCCCACAGCAGAATGCCATACGACATAATGCTTATATGTCAACAGACACAACATACATAGTAATTACCTGAAGTATATTTTGTAAGGTGCTAACTCAATCTTACTACTCTAGTCCTATTTTAAAAGTGAAGAAGAGCACAGTACACCTAAACAGTTACTGTATATTTTCTTTGATACCATTTCGTTAAGTCCCAAACAACCCTAACAGGTCGGGCCAGAAACATTAAACACCGCATATTATGTTTGTACAGACGCCAGCACACCAAGCTACCCAAATCTGTCAAACTTCCCCAATTGAAAGTCAACCTAATGCTTTTGTGATAAAGTAGAAAATCTATAAAATAAATTTGACAGATTGGGGTAGCTGGATGTGCTGGCGTCTGTACAAAGTGCAGTGCATTTGCAATAGACGTACAATAAGTTTGTTTTGTACAGCCAAACGGTAGATAATTGAACATCACAATAGCAACTGACATGCTACCATCTTGTTATGCAGTCATTGATAGGGTTGCCATAGAGCACTATTATTTCTTTTTTTTTCGTAGAATCGATGTATATCAATTACGACAAAATAAATAAAAACTAATAGCGGTCGATAGTTGGAATAAAAATTGATTATCCTATCAGGTTTATGAGGTTATAGTCAGCTTATAAAGTCTATAAGTTATCTTAGTATAAAAAACAAAATTAGGAATAATATATAGTCTTCATTTGGTTGAACTCTAGTTCATTCGAACAGGGATACAATTTGTATCGCCTGAAAGGAGGACAAAATCACAAATTACCCCAGAATGTCACCCAACACGTGTTTCATTTCTCCATGGAGCATTCTCAATGGACTCGTACCTCGTCAAGATGGACCGATGAACTTGAGCGGGTCGCAAGAAACTGCTGGATGAAAATAACGCAAGACCGGCAATTGTGGAGAGCTTTGGAGGAGGCCTTTGTTCAGCAGTGGACGTCTTTCGGCTGATATGATGATGATGGAGTGACCTTCTTTATCGCTATCCTATTATTTCGAATGCTAAACTGCAGAGATTTTTATTTTATTCACTCCTGGAATTTTTACACTACGACACTTTGAAATACTGGATCCAATTTGTATACCTAGAACATGAGGGAGTAATACTGTTATCTATTTCCAATGCGTTTTCGAGAGTTATGCAGGAGTGTAGTATTTAAAAGAAGTAAAGATCGCAGTTGTTTGAAATTTGACCATTACAGTTCTATTATCAAAGACTATAGACATCAAACACAAATAATATTAATCTGTTCTCAGATTTTGACAGTCAGTAGATTAACTCTTTTCAGTTTAAGTCATTATTATTAAAATAATTTACATCTAATTTGTATTCTAATTACTTCCATATGAAATGTTCCAAATTTTATATTCCTTATCTGTGCAATTTTCGTAAAAAGAGGTACAAAATTTTTGCTTTACTTACTTACATACATACAACTTGATACGAGCTAGCTAAATATCAATGCTATAATAAAATAAATTTTATAAATGTTTTCATACAGTGTGTACCTAAATATCTATGTTACTAGAAATAATAATGTCTACAACTATATTACTACAAACATGTTCTGACTATTTACAAGCGCTTTTTTAAAGTCTACGTTAATAAAATCATTTTTTATTTTATTTATTTATTTCATATTAATATTATGATGATGTTTATTGGTTATAATCACGAATATCAGCTGAATGCTGCTAAAACAATAAATAAGCACAGAGAAGAATCCGTAATTCTATTTTTTATTTTTAAAAGACAACGCCCGCACTAGGGAATCAAATGCTTATGTCACGGGGTACTTTACAAACATATAATAGACGGACACAAATGACATCCAGAATCAGGACAGCTATTTATGGCTCACACGGATAGTTGTCTGGCGCGGGACTCGAACCCGCGACACGTAGCGGCGAGGCGACTGTCTTAGCCGCTGCACGTGCAGTAAATAATTACAAAATGTATAAATATCAAGCAAATGTAGGTATTGCATTAGAAATTAAAATTAAATTACATTTTGTGATAACCCTGCAATAGTGATGCACCCAGAAGAATGTCTTTGACAGTGGTAAATGAACTCTTACTGTACCGATAGTGCGATATCTCATTTGATTCTGATCGTGAATAATGCTGGTGTTATGTTTTATTGATGTAGTGTAAGGTTTTGTATTGCACTGACTTACAATGTTAGCAGCAAGATAGATTTTGTCAGTTATCTGTACGATTACGTGACATATCTTTTGTTATTCGTCGATAGAGGTGAAAAAAATAATATAAATAATATCCTGGGACATTATTCACACACGGCCATCCGATCCCAAACAAAGCAGAGGTTTTACTATGGAAACTAACTGATATACTAAATATATTTACTATTTTTCTTTTGGAAATACATAGTTATATAGATAATTACACCCAGACTCAGGACAAACATAATATATGTTCAGGCACACAATATCCTGGGTGGGAATCTCAGCCAGGATCTGCGGGTGAAAGGCAATTATCTACTAACCTCGCCAACTGGCTTGTCATTACTATAGATACTTACTTAACTTTATCATGAGAGATATCGAAAACTTACTCAATTATATTATAAATATGTGTATACTAGACAAAAAAAACTATGAAAGACTGCTAAGCGCGTCTTGCACATCGAGGGTTCCTTACGAATCAAGTACTTATAAATAAAACATAGTCCATCCATCGCAAGAATTGAAACGAGAATATTTTTCCCGTTCTTTTTGGGATGTAACTCTTATTGACTTATTAAAAAAGTTTTTATAAGCCAATAGGACTACAAAGTTAGCTACTTGCGTCATTTGGTATTTAAACTTCAGGGTCCGTACCTCATCTTCCGGTTACTGACGTGGAGAAGCATGAGAGGGTCAAGTTTTAGTCACTTTTTGTGAAACTCCCGCTCTATGTTAATATGTGAAGACTCAAGCCGCTCGTCTGATTGAGGATTAGAGGGAGAATTTTATCGATACGAATGAAAACTAAAGGTCATGGAGGAGGTAGCGATCACGGTGCGTTTGTGGCCATATTCTCGGCCAGCTATATATATCACACTGCCTTGATTGGCAATATCTGTATTATAATCACTACTACTAAATCGGCTTATAAATAGGTGAGCACCAATTCACTTTCGCAAAATTTCTAGTGTTTCTCTTCCAGCGTTTTTGTCTTCAGTCCATTCCACTGAGGTTTGTATCGCAAGATAATTACCTCATCAATCGGCAGTGCACCGTAGAGGTGATCGCTTAGGTTATCATGGTCTATCTTGCCGCCGTAGCGCCGGACGTCAATCGCGCCATGCCGCCCTCAATGACGTCATCCACCGGACCCTTGCTACCGTCCACGTGCCGACTCTTTTAGAGTCCAACGGTATTTCACGTGACGATGGCAAGAGGCCTGATGGAATGACGTTGGTTCCTTGGAGTCGAGGGAAGCTTATGGTGTGGGATGCAACTTGTGTTGACACACTGGCTCCCTCCCACCTACCAATCAGCTCGAGGGCGACGGGAGTTGTGGCTGAATCCGCGGAGGCCCTTAAGCGAAGAAAATATATATCAATCGGTGGAGGATATATCTTTCTTCCCTTTGGGTTGGAAACAATGGGTCCCTGGGGTCCAGAAGCACGTGTTTTCGTTAGGGAGCTGTCCAGGCGCCTAATCAAGTCGTCAGGTGACCAGAGAGCTGGCTCGTACTTAAAACAACGTATTAGCCTCGCTATTCAACGAGGTAATGTGGCTAACTTTCTGGGCACCTTGCAGGCAACAATTTAAATTCAGTTTTTATTTATAGGTATTAAATATTATAATAGTATGTAAGTTTGGTTACATGTAAATGTGCAAATTAATCTCTTTAAGTTTTTAGGAATAAACATTACATGTATATCTATATATATAAAAATCAATGCCACTTTTCGTTGTAATGTTATAACTCAACAACGCCTTTACCGATTTGGCTAATTTTGGTCTTGAATTATTCGTGGAAGTCCAGGGAAGGTTTGTACGTAGAGAAAATTTAAAAAAAGTCTTGAAAAAGTGTAAAATCAACATCTTTCTATACTGCCATATACAAACAATTTGTACTAATACACTAATACTTAAAACCGTAGCGAAGCACGTATCGGGCCGCTAGTTGTTTATAAATGTAATATGCCAAAATACATATTTATTCACTTTCATACTACATTTAATATAATAATTCCGTTCACATCTATTGCTATAAGACTTCCTATTTTAAGATCCTTTTGAAAGTGCTTCGGTTTATTCTACATAAAGCAACTCGAGGTACACAATTTGCCTCGAATATGGGTTCTATCGATATAATAACAAAGCAAACGATGGTACGATTACATTTTGTGTATCTATAAACGTAGACATTTATGGTTCAACATATACAATAAAACCAAATATAGCAATAGTGACTATTGTGTGAAATGGAATGTAGGTTATGTGTATAAGGTGCAGCCGACACTACATTAGTGGATACAATTGCGCTAGGAAAACGACTCTTATCTTTTGCTTAATAAAGAAGAAATCAGCATAGTGGATTTTTGCCTAATCCTGATTTAAACAGTTGTTCTTTAAAATGTCTCAAACAAACTTTAATTGTAAACTGAGGTATTGGCAAATCATAACCATCCAGACAATACATATGTTAAACAAAATATGTCGTATATACTAAGAATATATAAATGATAAATATAACTATCTGACGGCTCTGACTTCATCCTGATCGAAAAAATATGTACATATACACAAATAGCCTATATCCCGCGACGCGTGCGCGTGGATTTCTTTTATCCCCTGTTAAACACACTTAGGTGTAGAAAAAACGACAAAATACATTTAAACCAGAAATCTTAGTTTTTAATTTGGTTCATATAACTTTAAAACTGACGAACTTATATAAACTTTGAAAAAATTCAGATATTTGTAGTGTTTTTTTTTAATCCAAAACCAAGTAAGTATATTAACTTTTGTGTTTGTTTCTTTAAAAATAACGGACTTATATCAAAAGCCCTTCTTTAGTAGAATGCCAATTAATACATCGCCAAAATTTCATGTTTGTTCCCACATCTTTTCTGAGTTGATAAAGCATTCAGTCAGTATGGTAGATAGACTGCGGCGTGAAAGGCAAGCATTTACCAATCACGTCAACTGGCCCGTTATCAAAAGTTTAAATACTAGATATACTATATTATAGTCATATGATTCGTGAACCAAGTGGTCGTAATAGTATAATTATGTGCCTTAACTGCATATTAATGGCGCAGTGCGGTCTATTCTTATGACATAATTCACTGGCCATCCATAACTCCCACGGGAGGTATATTTTAATTCATAGCAGTGTTTCTCTGCTCTATATTCTACTTAAGTACTAAAACGTGTGCCATATAACACTTTAGAAATATGACGTAAATGTCTTAAGGAAGACGTTTCTCGTAAAACCCTGCATTTTCTTAAATTTTAAAGTAAGAAGAAAATCCAGATCTTTATCGCTGATATATAGCAAAGCGAGATTTCTATTGAAATTTGTAGCTTAGTTATACGTTCTTTTATCTACCTTCATATAAGTTTATGCTAACTTGTATATAAGGGTAGATGAAAGAACGATATCGTGACAAGTATACAATACAGATGAGTATGGTGTAAGTTGTTGAAGGGGAAGACCACTTCGGTAGTTTCCTGTCCAAGTTGGATATATTTTAGATAAAGGACAGGTCAGAAGTACCCTTCTTTCGATGTGCATTTATTAAAAAGAGAGAAGCAGGCAAAAGTCATCCCTGACTATGTCTACGTCATAACGTAGCAAGTGGAAATCCGAAACAGGCTGGAGTCTATGTATGTATCGAGATACTTCATTTGACAGAATTATGTATGATTTAAAAGTTATGTATTTTTTTCTATAAATGTCTTGAGACAACTTACATACTGCCATCTGAACTCGAACTAGGCAAAGCCTGTACTATGGCAATCAAACAACTGATAAATATACTTATTCGACGAAAATCATGTCGACCATCCATGTTGCACCCACTCTAGTTAAGGTTGGAGACTCTGCACTCGAAGTTGTAGAGAACTATATTTACCTAGGACAGACCATCCAACTAGGTAGGTCCAACTTCGAGAAGGAGTTCAATCGTTGAATCCAACATATTTCTACATGCATCCATATAACAGATAAATTACACCCAGCCACAGAACAAATAATCGTGCACATCACACAAAGATTTGCCTAGGGTGGGAATTGAACCCACGACCTGTGGCTTAGCAGTCAGGGTGACTAATACTACACTAACAACTAGACCAACAGTTAATGGGGGTTTTAGTTATTGAGGAAGGCAAACGAAGGGGAGCTTCCTGTCTGTAATAAGCTAAATTACTCAACTTCAAACTTCTTTTAGTACCACGGCTGTTCAAAGTGGAAGAACTACTCCTTTCTGAGTCTACATTAGTTATTTAGTCTATATTTTTGAGTAACTAAGTAACTCTTTATGTATACCATAAATATTACATACAAATAACTATGAATTTGTTATCAAGATTGTACAAATGGCGGCCTTACTGATAGGTGCTATCTCTTCCAGGCAACCGTTGAATGGACCAGGAGTAAAGAAAAGGCATTTGGGCATTTGTTGGCATATTAGCAGAAAGGTTTTTTTTTGAGATCCGTTAGTAGCAGAATTTTTAGACTTATTTGGTCTTAATCTTATTTATCTATTGTCTTAGACATCCGACTGGACGCTACCTACTTAGTTGTCCCACTTTGCAGATTTTTTTGACTTCGTCTCATGTTTTGATTTCCAAGATTGCATAGTCTATGCCTATTATACTATAAAGGAGCACTAATTAACTTTAAATAAATTAACAAAAAGGAACTTAAACGTTAAAGCCTATTAATTAAAACAAATCACCAAATTGAAAGCGACCCAATGGGTGGGTATACCTTTATTTTATTCCTTCCCATAAAATTTACACCTGAAAGGAATCCCTTTTACGGCCCACTAAATTAACACCACTGTAATACATATGACGTGTAACAAAATTAATTTCTAAACTTTTCATATAAGGTAGTTAAGAAGTACTTTCTTTTATTATTTGGTGTCTTTAAGTCATCCAAGTAAGGGAGGAATATCACACTAATATTTTAAAGGCGAAAGTTTGTGAGTGTGTATGTTTGTTACTTCTTCACGTCTAAACGGCTGGAGCAATTTTAATAAAATTTGTTATGGAGTTCGCTGACACCCTAGATTAACACATAGGGCATAATTTATTATGATACACGTGGGTAAAACTGCGGGGCACAGCTAGTAGTATATAAATTTGTACGGAGAGGAATTTTATTTTATACAATATTAAATCTAGTGTAATTTTTTGATGGTGGCAGCAAATTGATTGATCAGTAAAGCAGTAAAATGTAAAAAAATATAAAAAGGAGGAAAGTAGTAAGCTAATACGTGTTGGGTTTAGATGCAAGGAACTAAACCATTCAACGTAACTGTTGTTTTAATTTTTTCACCTATTTAATATAATAATAATAAATTTTATTCTAGAAAAAATGTGTACAGAATTATATCTATTTATATTAAAAACTGTGTACTGGGTTAAACCTGTACCACAGGCGTTCTAACGGCTTCAAAAGTATGCTTATCATTATTAAAAATGTACACAATATTGAATTATACAGATTCAAAATCTAGAATATAATGTTTAAGATTAACTTATACCTCTCAGTCACATCATAGGTCATCATCATCATCATCATCTTGTCCCACTAATATGATAGTGGGAATGGTTTCCGCACTTAGTCCCGATGTGGACCATTGTACGTGCTCATCATAGGTTTATTAAAGGTTATATTATCAGCAACTAATAGGGACTGTATTTTATTCTCACAAATATTAGGGATCCCTACGAAAAATGCTATATTGTAACCCATAGTATAATTTTTTTTTCAAAAATATGACCTTTGCGTAGTTATTTTAATATAGATACTTTAATTCCTTGAAGAGGTATTGTTATTTTTGCTAGACATCAAACATCCCTGTATAACTGGAGTTGTTAATACAGAGTCCTTGATGAAACACCTTTAGTGTAACATATTATTTGCTTAGGCGGATTCCTATAATGTGGGATTGAGTCGAAAGGACCAGTAAAGTAAATATAGAGTTTGCTACACTCGTAGAGGTAATGGGTCCTTCGAGTGGGTGTTATGTGATAGTTATGTTTAGATTCATTCGTACGTTTGGATTAGTGTGGCAGACGGCAACGAACATCATCAGCCCATCTCATCCCGTGGAGGACGTAGAAATCGTCCCTAAGGAATATCTATCAGACATCAGGAAGCAGCTTCTCTCTTTGTAATATGGACCAACATACTGCGACCCATCTTACAAGCGTAGCGATCCTTTTCTTTCTTTTCTTTTATATTAAATACACCGTCTGCACTAGGGAAATTAATCCCTGTGTCGCGGGGTACTTTACAAACTTATAATTGACGGATTCAAAGTACATCCAGACTTAGAACAACTATTTATGGGTCACAATAATAGTTCTTCTGCGCGGGAATCGGGTCATGAAGTGGCGAGGCGACCGTCACAGTCGCTGCGCCACACGTGCAGTCTTACGGCCAATTCCTTCAAATGAAAGAGACAAATCCATTGCAGCGATTGTTGGGCCTTAACCAGCAGTGGAAGAAATCCGGCTGATAGGATGACATTTACGTTTTGTCTTCTAGTAATTGAAAGAGAAGACCAGAATACTTTCGTCATCATTATTTTAGTCGTGTCTGTCTATGTTCTCGGTGATTAGTCACGACTGCATTCAAAAGGTTAGAGCTGTTTTTTTCAATCTTATCTCAACTTCACCGTAGAGTACGCGGTATTAGGTTCCCAAAACGAGGTCAGATCCGTTATTAAATATATCTTGGGAAGAAAATTTACTATAGATAGAACGAAGTGAGATGACCTATTAAAATAAAATTTAGTCGTGAGTCCCTGTGATCTAAATGTCGTGGGTATGCGTAGAGCAAACAAAGCAACGTTTTCTGCAGAATAAAGAACATTGACCACGTCATTCGACAACAACGTCTTAGGGACTAATATTGTAGGTATATTTTACCACCGGGTGCCTTAAAATTGATAATCACATCTTAAATAAATATCACGAAAGAAATATACTTATAACTAAACAGGTAAGCTGTATTGTGATATTCACAGTATAATATAGTGTACCTTATCATATATATAGTTAACCAATGAGAAGAAGGAGAAAGAATAAACCTAAATGCAACTTACATTGAAGGTATATATTTAAAGCACCATTTTAAGCTGTACTTCCATAATCATAGCCCTATAGGTGAGGTACCGTGTATATCATTTTAAGCTACGATAATGGTATTGTAATAATATTAGCTGCTATTGCCCTCCTGTACAACCTCTTTTTAAAGCTATAAGCTAGGAACTTTTTTCATTCTTTTAAAAATAATGGACATAAAATTTGAAATTAGAAGAGTTTCGAATTAATATTAAGATAAAAATATTTATTTGATGGTAGTGAAAAATGTGTTTGAAATGGAATTTTGATGTAATATATTTAATTTTATCCAAATGAAAGGCGTGAATTGCAGAATTAACCAAAGTATAGTTTCAATTATAACTCCCCTAGAACTCCCGGATATTGTACCTCTCGTAGTATTGCTTAGCTTGCTATGAGCACAAGCGTTTGTTAGTCATCTGAGAGTTATAACTTGCACTAAAAACTACGTTCGTCTGTCAACATGTAATTTTAAGGATCCCCATAGTTCACTGTATGTCTGTACCATGGAGAAACACGATGTGAATGAATGCTGCATACAAGTAAGTAGAGCTCTGGGTATGCAATACATCATACCTCAATTCCCGATAACATCATCATTGACGGTCACCGTAGCCTAGTTGGTAGTGATCCTGCCTACGAAGCTGGTGGCCCTGGGTTCGAATCCCGGTAAGTGCAAATATTTGTGTGATGAGCACGAATATTTGTTTCTGAGTCATGGATGTTTTCTATGTATATAAGTATTTATCTATCTATATAAGTATGTATATCGTCACCTGGTACCCATAGTACAAGCTTTGCTTAGTTTGGGGCTAGGATGGTCTGTGTGACATTGTCCCTAGATATTATTATATTACCCCAAGTATAATAAGAGCTCAGGGTACGCAATTCATCATACCTCAATTCCCGATAACATCATCATTATCAGCCTGATACCTTCCACTGTGGGACATAGTCCTCCGCCAAAGGTTTCTTTAACGTTGCCATTTGGAGGGATTTGCCGTAGTCACCGCGCTTGGCATGCGAGCTGGTGACCACAGTTAGCTGGTAGCTAGTATACAGGAGGCGTTGCTCCCCGACCCCCTGGTGTATCCCTTAGTTGCCTTTTACAATACCCACGGCATGGTATGGGGTGGCTCTGTTATTCTTTATCAGAAAACCACACGGCTAAAATTCCCGGTACAGCCTACTATCTCATGGTTAATCTATCCCGCAAGCCGGGTTGAACTATTTTCTAACATAAATAGCGGATGAAACTTAAGGGACTTTAGTCGCCTATGAGACTGAACAATGTATAGAACATTAATTTGTTAAATACAAATAAAAAAAATTTGAGAGGTGTCGGACACCCGGATGGAACGAAGTTCCTTTCGGTTAATTAGTGAAGAAATTGTAATTTTTTTTTTAAGTTGTAACATTTTTTTTTATTATTAACAAATATAATGTAATATAAACTTAATCAGTAGGCTCAATTATAGTAAAAAAAAAACGCAAAAAGACAACTTTTCGTCTTAATTTTTTCCGTCTAGCCCCCTTTCGCAACGGGCGATAAGGAACTTCGTTCCAAAATATTAGCTTTCTATCGGAAAATTCGATCAACTGATGCAAGTGCTTTGTAAAGAGGGTCTCATACCTACTATCGTACTTATTTGGCCTATTGGATTTCTGTAATATGTTGAGTTTCACATGTAGATTGTGCGGTTTCAATTTCCTCCACTATTTTGTGGCACCTTGTATAAGATGTACAGACGACAGCACATCCAGCTACTCCATTCTGTCAAATTTTGTTTTATAGATTTTCAACTTTATCACAAAAGCATAAAGTTCACTATCAATTGGGGAAATTTGACAGATTGGTGTAGCTTGATGTGCTGGCGTCTGTACATAATCAATAAATATTGGTATCTTGGAGATTGGATAAAAAATCCAGACATCTCGTCAATATTGATGGTGTTGCGGTCACAGATCAATAAAAGCAATATTCAAATCACAAATATCGCGGTTATTATTGACTGTGTGAGCCTTTTCTGCCACATTCCGCTATGTTATTACACTATTACAAAACCACTATACCAAATAAAGCCAGTAGACCTACTTGCGTTATTTGGTAATATTATTTCGATCATATAAACGCTGTTTGTAATTTTATATGCTCATAAAATTATAAACAGAGTTTCCTGTTATCTTCTATTCTAGCCGGAGGCTAACGATCGAATGAGTATATTCGGTGCGGCGTACCGAACGATATAATTTTTGCATATACCTACCAATGTAGCTGTAGCGCTTTTATATTAAAACTAATGCTACAGTATTATTTTAAGTAAGCTATATACGATATTAGAACTCTAATTCGAAATTCGAATTATAAATATATAATTGACGGCGCAGCCGTGGCGCTACCAACAGAACTGCATAGACAAGAGTGATAGGTCGGTGTCACTCTGGAGGAACGTCGAACGGGCGGCCATCTAGACGCCACTATTGCTTGGAGACGTTATAGTGGTTGCATATTATCGACGGATCGCCGAAATTGAAATTAAAATCTAACTTAATTAGTGATTTGACGCATTAAGCATACTTGATTGATTTTGCTGAATAATTAATTGCAAAGGAAGTGAAGTCCGCGTATATTTTTAAATTAACTGCCTGCATAACCTCACCTAATAATAAATGATAAATTAGGAAAATAGTGTCCCAGGCATGCCTCCGTGTACCCCAGACGCGTCTTTATATTAATTAAATATAGTTAATAGCCTATTTAATATTATAAATAGAATGTTTGTGAGTATCATTGTTTGTTATTCTTTTAACAACTACGAAACGGATTTTGATGAAACTTTGCAGTTATATAGTTTACGAGCTGAGCCCGCGGTTTTACCCGGGTTAAACATTACAAATTACTAGCTGTACCCTGCGCATATTTCTACGGCAATATATATGAAATTCATTGGAATAATAGCGGCGTCATCTGTCGATGATTGGTCGTAGGTACCTCAGAAACCTAAGTGGGCTCATGCGCAATACTTACAACATTCATTTGTATAAAAATATATAGATAACCTAAGTGTGTATTTTTTTATTTTTTTTTATTACGGTTCACAAATCGGACAATACAATATAACAATCAAAAAAATCTTACATCAGATAATATTATACAACTTGTATGCCCTAAAGTAGTGAACACAGCATGCAATTTTATGTTAAAACTAGATACATACACTTAACATTACTTTAAAATAAGAAATAATTAATGGTATAAATTGTTTGACTTAAACTACTATTATAACTTAAACACGGCATTAGAAATATACAAAAACGACCAAAAAAAGCAAAAACACATTTTATTCAAGAGCCCTGCGAACTCTTATTTTAGCGGATGAAACAGTGCCGTGATATATATCAAAGTTATTTCGTATGCTGTTGTAACTTGAAAGCATACGATATAGGGGAGAGTGTTGTCCCATGTTAGTTTTACAGCATGGTACAGCGAATGTTCGTCTGTTACTGATTCGGCTACTCTGACGTGGTACGGCAAGTCGAACCCTACCCAGCAAGTTTTCACAGTCTATGTAATTATGAATGAGTTTATACAGGTATTTTATATCAGCAGTTTTCCTTCTGTGCGATAAGGTTGTCATTTTGAAATATTCTAGCCTTGATTCATAACTTTTGATGATATTACATGTATATGATATATAACATTTGATGTTATTCGGATACATAAGCTCTGTTACTCTAAAGTTTCATCAAAATCCGTACGGTAGGATTTGCGTGAAAGAGTTACAAACATCCATACATTGATAGTCTCAAACTTTCGCGTTTATAATATTAGTTGTACCGCTAGTACAACGGCGAGGCACAGCTTATCCAGAATATATTCAAGTTTAAAATAAATAATAACAATCCGAATAAATATTTTACGGTCATCTTCAAATCCATTATCCTTTATGCCCACAATATCGAGACTCAAAACTTAGTGCTTCTAAATGTTTGTAGGAAATTGTTCATTTACAATCCGAGTAACGTACAGACGCCAGCACATCAAGCTACCCCAATCTGTCAAATTCCTCAATTGAAATTGAACCTTATGCTTGCTGTGATAAAGATGCAAATCTATAAAATAAATTTGACAGATTGGGGTAGCTGTATGTGCTGGCGTCTGTACTTACGTGAGTTTGATGCATAATTGAGCCGAGTAAAGAGTCTGACATACTGTGAATTGTGATAGATATTTATACAAGATTATAATTAAAGAAATTCAATATATTTTTTTAAGTTTCACTTATTGTCCCGGGTTCGATTCCCGCTGTACGCTGTATATATAACTATTTGTGTGACCCCTACATAGTTGTTCTGAGTCTGGACGTAATTTGTGGATTCAATTCCCTAAGGCGGGTGTTGTATTATTAAAGAAAAAAAATACAAAATTACAATGATATGTGACAACGATGATTTGAATGAAGACAATGACATTTCAGTGTTATGACTTCGGTGGCAAGGTGGAGGCCTAAAATAACAGGATCACCCCAGACCATTCCGTGGCTGTCGTAAAAGGTGACTAAGGATGCAGGGCAGCAGCGCCACCTGTGTACTAGCTACCAACTAACTGCGGTCGCCAACTCACATGCCAAGCGCGGTGACCACTCGAAATGGTAACCTTTGGACGATACTTAACTTAATTTAAGTTAGTTAAATATCGTTACTGTTATAAACTAAATCTTATTGTAAATTATTGCCTACAATCCGTGTACCTAAATATCTATATGTACCTAGAAATAATTATAAATTAATTATATATTACTACGAATATGTTCTGACTATTTACAAGCGCTTTTTTAAAGTCTACGTGAATAAAAACCTTTTTTATTTTATTTTATACCTGGCTGATGATGTATATAAGGCGAATGATATTATTATACGTAATATTGTGATTCATAAAATTATTTATTATTTATTATTAAGTATTAGTATTTATTAATTACAGAGTTAGTACATAAGACAGTAAAAGAGGCTAAAGAGGTGTGCAAAGATCGTGACAAATGGAAATCCGTTGTCTCTGCCTATCCCTCTGGGAAACAGGCGTGAGTCTATGTATGTATGAATGTATTATTTAAGTATGTATTTAGAAAAGAAAAAGTAGTATAACGTAGTATATCAGTTATCAGGTTTCCATAGTACAAGCTCTGCTTAATTTGGGATCAGATGGCCGTGTGTAAATAATGCCTCAGATATTATTATTATTATTACTTAATTTTCAAACGATAGATACATATGGATTTTTTTATTTATTTATTTCCTCTTACATCTATCATTACAGGTATAAGTCCAATGCGATAGAGTGCTTATCTAAGTATGATACAATTTTATATCACTAACCAAATTTTACTTATAACTAATTATGCATAATGCACTTCTCGTGAACTCACTCAGAGAACACCCAAATAGGTCAGTCTCAGCTGCTATAAGGATAAGAGTATTTCTTTTTTTACAAATATAATAATAGCTTTATTTCTTCTCTCACGTAGAAAATTACAAGATACAACTAGGCTAAAATAAACTAACTCGAGTTAAGTAACTTCGGGTTAATTCTTTAAAATTTTAACGCAACATTCTGTTGCGACAATGAAAAATAACACCGAGTCAACTAACTCCGTGTTTTTCTATTTTACGTTGGTATCATTAAAGAGGTTTTGTTCCGTAATGTAATCCAACCAAATATGAATGAACAATGAGTGAAATATTTATACACCTCTTTTTGTCACTAGAAAACTTTGTATATGACTGTCTCATGTGTCAAGTTTTTTCAAAGACATTTCAATTTGATCGTTTGTGTTTTAAACCAATCTGTCAATTTCGAGTCCTTCAAATATTGTCATGGCAACGTTGACATGATCGACCTTTCTGCAACTCCTCTTTTGTAAGAGTCCGAGCTAATATTATATTCGACGATTTGTTCATCATCATCAGACAATAAATAATCACTCATAATTGTTTAGGACACAAAACGATTTTAAAACATAAAATCTCTGACATTCACTTCTGCCACCCAACATAACCTCTCAAACGAAACAAATTTGACATTACTAATCCGGAGTTAGTGATTTAACCCACCAAGGCCCACTTGCACCAAATGCTAGGCTAAAATAAACTAACACGAGTTAAGTAACTTCGGGTTAATTCTTTAAAATTTTAACTCAACATTCTGTTGCGCCAATGAAAAATAACACCGAGTCAACTAACTCCGTGTTTTTCTATTTTACGTTGGTATCATTAAAGAGGTTTTGTTCTGTAATGTAATCCAACCAAATATGAATGAGTGAACAGTGAGCGAAATATTTATACACCTCTTTTTGTCACTAGAAAACTTCATATGACTGTCTCATGTGTCAAGTTTTTTCAAAGACATTTAAATTTGATCGTTTGTGTTTGAAACCGATCTGTCAATTTCGAGTCGTTAAAATATTGTCATGGCAACGTTGACATGATCGATCTTTCTGCAACTCTTCTTTTATAAAAGTCCGAGCTAATATTATATTCGACGATTTCTTCATCATCATCAGACAATAAAAAATCACTCATAATTGTTTAGGACACAAAACTGTTATAAAATCTCTGACATTCCCTTCTGCAACCCAACATAACCTCTCAAACGAAACAAATTTGACATTACTAATCCGGAGTTAGTGATTTAACCCACCAAAATAGCTGGGTTAAAATTTTTGTAAAATAACCCAAGGTAAGTTCCTAATTCTTGGTGGTGCAAGACGCAATTGTAATTTAACCCCATATTAGCCTAACTCTCACTAACTCTGAGTTAATGCATTTAACCTGGGGTGGCGCAAGTGGGCCTAAAATAGCTGGAATAACCCAAGGTTAGTTCCTAACTCTTGGTGGTGCAAGACGTAATTGTAATTTAACCCCATATTAGCCACTAACTCTGAGTTAATTCATTTAACCTGGGGTGGCGCAAGTGGGCCTTATTAACTTTATCTCGTAAAAATATTTACCGCTGTTTGACAGACTCTTTACTCAAATACACCAACGCGTTATGGGTTTAGCCAGTATTGGTAAATTTAAGTTTGGATCAAATGTGACTAAGGCTTTGCAAGGCGACATCTACCGGAGCTTTACGAAGGCGTCAATCGATAGTAACCCACGGCAACTCAATTATCTACTAGATAATTGAGTCACTAGCTAGCGGCCATTGTTGATTAAGCCTAAAATTTACACATCTGCATATTGCATACCTTGCGAAAAACCATGTAACAACGGGGTTAGTTTAGATTAATATTATATTTTTGGTTGGCGTGGTTTGTAAATGCTTGCCTTTCACGCTGCAGTTCGTGGGTTCGATTCCCACCCAGGACAAATATCTCTTTACTGATAGGTCAGTCAAACTCCTTCCTCCGAATAAAAGCTTATCTAATTAGGTACAAGTATACTGACTGTTAGAAATTTAACTTTTTTATTTCTTTACTGCTAAGTTACGAATGATTCTAGTTGGCAAATGCTTGCTTTTCACGTCGGAGGTCGTGGGTTCGATTGCCACCCAGGTCAGCCGAACCCACGACCTCCGACGTGAAAAGCAAGGAGAAACAGACATGTTCATGCACACAAATATTTGAATATTTGTGTGCATGAACATGTCATAAGGTGCCATGTCACATATAAGTATGTATTTACAAATGCAAAGTAGTATATGTATTATATCAGTTATCTGGCTTCCATAGTACAAGCTCTGCTTAGTTTGGGATCAGTTGGCCGTGTGTGAATAATGTCCCAGGATATTATTATTATTATATGTATAAGAAACATAATGTTTTTGTATCATAACTTCCTGATCTATATTCCTACGACTATACATTCAGTCAAAAAAGTATCGGGAATGGATGATTTGTTTATGGTTTCAAATTCAAATTTTAGTTTTTTTGTTGTTGTTAGATTGGCACAACTGTTTTCCATTTTGGCGCGGAGTTTGAGTTGCATCTGTTATTTATATTAAATACAGTGCTGGTTTTAGTAATATCATATATAGTGTGTATTGCGAATTTCATAATGGACAAAAATATCGAACAAAAAGGTTGTCTTAAATTTTGCATCGCTAATGGAATTTCGTGTTCGGAGACACTGAAAATGTTACAGAAGGCTTACGGTGAATCGACTTTATACCCTCGTGCTTTTGAGTGGTTCAAAGCGTTCAAAAGCGGTCGAGATCTGATGAAAGATTTGCCTCGCTCTGGTAGGCCATCAACGTCTGCAACTGAAGTTAACATCGCAAAAGTGAAGGAAATAGTGACTGAAAATCCTCATTCAACTCTGAGAGAGATAGCCGCTGAACTTTCTGTATCTCACGAGTCGATTCGTACCATTTTAACTAATCATTTGGGTATGAAACATGTTGCCGCTCGGCTAGTCCCAAAAGATCTGAAATTTCTCCAAAAACTAAATCGCATGAAAGTCGCTGAGGATATGGTAGAACGAGTCAATTCCGACCCAACATTCATGAAACGCATTGTCACTGGTGACGAGACGTGGGTTTACGAGTTTGACATGCAAACTAGTCAACAAGCTTCGGAGTGGCGCCTTCCAACTGAACCGAAACCGAAAAAACCACGCCAAAGTCGATCAAAAGTCAAAGTCATGTTGACTGTGTTCTTTGACTATCGCGGTGTTGTGCACTCTGAATTCTTACCGGAAGGTCGAACGGTAAATAAAGAATATAATTTGAGCGTTATGCGGCGTTTAAGAGGAAATTCGACGAAAAAGGCCAGATTTGTGGAAAGAAAATTCTTGGATTTTGCACCACGATAATGCGCCTTCGCACAAGGCCATTATTGTGAACGAAGTTTTGACCAAACACTCAACAAATACCATCCAGCAACCACCATATTCACCAGATATGGCTCCAGCTGACTTCTTTCTTTTTCCTAAACTCAAATTACCACTTCGTGGTACCCGTTTTTAATCGGTAGAAGACATAAAGGAGAATTCGCAGCGAGAACTGAACTGAATTCCGAAAGCAGCGTTTAAAAATGTTTTGATGAATGGATTATTCGTTGGCGTAAGTGTATCGTTTCTGAAGGAGCATACTTTGAAAGTTATAAAATAAATTTGGATGAATAACAAACATTTTGTATATTATTGATCTTTTCCCGGTACTTTCTTGACAGAGTAGTATGTATGTACAGAGATGACAGTAAAAATGTGATTGTAAGTCAATTGAAGCATTAGAGCACACAAGAAATTAAATTGGATAATATATTATTGATCTTTTCCCGGTTCTTTCTTGACAGAGTAGTATAATTGTATAAAGTCGTAGGAATATATATACAGATAATATTTTACCTTTATGCCCACACCTTTCCATCAAGGAAGTTAGTCCACATGCGCAGTTTCACATCCGCAATTAATTTGCAACCACATGTTTTAAACTTGGATGGGAAATTTTAGGGTTCGTTATACTTAGTTTTTTCCAGCTTTGCGCTTATAAAAACCTTGTTGGGAAATCGCAGGAAAACTATGGCAATCATTGATCTGAATTAGTGAAAATAGTACACGTGTAGAACGAAAATTAACTAGTTGTTGTTTAAGATGTTTAGATGCTTGTTGCTTACTAATGCAAAAACGTTTCAACGAATTTGAATCACAGATAGCTTATTATTCCCGGGAATGACCTGATAACACAAAGAATACTTTTTATGCAGGGGAGGTTAGGTTCCTACCTCCTAATGTTAAGATTATTGCTTTTTTGTTGCTTTTATGTTTAATTCCGCTTTGGTATTAATTCCTAAGGTATCGCGGACGATGTCACGAAGATTATCTTGCACAATTATAAAGGGCGTTGCGCAATAATTAAAGGCTTTACATTATATTTTTTATAATTATAATTCTGAACCAAAAATAATGTAGTCGATGGGAATCTATAAATATCTATAAGAAATAGTTGTATGTATATGTAGTGTTTTTTGGGTTCCGTAGCCAAATGGCAAAAAACGGAACCCTTATAGATTTGTCATGTCTGTCCGTCCGTATGTCACAGCCACTTTTTTCCGAAACTATAAGAGCTGTACTGTTGAAACTTGGTAAGTAGATGTATTCGGTGAACCGCATTAAGATTTTTACACAAAAATAGAAAAAGATCAATAATTTTGGGGGTTCCCCATACATAGAACTGAAACTCAATTTTTTTTGTCAACGTACGCATACTTTTGTGGTGTCTATGGATAGGTCTTCAAAAATGATATTGAGGTTTTTAATATATTTTTTTCTTAACTGAATAGTTTGCGCGAGAGACACTTCCAAAGTGGTAAAATGAGAGTCTCCCCCCACTTATAAAATAAGTCAATGATTAAACTAAAAAAAATGTATGATATACATTACCATGCAAACTACCAACGAAAATTGGTTTGAACGAGATCTACCAAGTAGTTTTTTTATATCGATTCCTTCTGTAAAAGGAGCGATACACATAATGTAAATACTAGATATAAGAATAATCTCATATTGCATACTACCCGTCTCCACAAAATAAGTAACTCTTTTATGGGGCAATGTATAAGATTCTATAACAAACTTCCCAATATTATTAGAGAATTGTCTACGAATAAGTTTAAAAGAATTATTAAAGCCAAATTGTGTAGCAGGGCATATTACAAAATTTCTGATTATTTAAATGATAAAAGTGCTTGGGATTGAGTTGTTCTGAGTCAACACACATGATTGTCATTAATCTTATGTATATTTTATTTTAAAAAAGGATTGCTACTGAGTTTTCTGGCAGTGTTTCTCAGTAGCTGCTACGTCATGCACTGCACGGTAGGGGAAAAAAATATGACGATTCCACATAAATGTAAAATTTTTACGGAATAAAGTACCTTTGACTTTGACTATTAATACGTCATAAACCGTAAATCGCAATTTGCTTTCATTTAATCAACTGAAATACTTGCTGCTACGGAACCCTTCATGGACGAGTCCGACTCGCACTTGGCCGGTTTTTATTATAATTTTCCTGTTGGTGTAGTAGTTACTGACCCTGACTGCTAAGCCAAGGGTCGTGGGTTTGATTCTCTCCTAGGACAAAACGTATTTTGATGAGCACGATTCTTTGTATGTGTGTATGTTTGTGTCCGGGTGGAATTTATCTATAATACGTATACATACATACATATATATATATATATATATATATATATATATATATATATATATATATATATATATATATATATATATATATATATATATATATATATATAGAAGTATGTTTATTAGTTGTCTGGTGGCTTATAGTACACTCTATGCCTAGTTTCGGATCCGATGGCAGTGTGTTAGTTGTCCTAGGATATTTATTCTATTTATTTTTATATAGCTACAAATTTGTGCTAGCTCTGGCGATAAACATGGTATGTCATCACGCGGCAAACGATTTCCAGCCGACAAAAACACCCACAGGGAGCTTATTGCAAGGAGTTTTATATCGAATTAAAAACTTATAAAACTTATAAATTAAATTAAAAAAGTATGGTATTATAAATTTGAAGTCTATTACTATACGTTTCTTGGTTTGCATGGTAGCATTATAGCTTTCAATGGGATGGGTCGTTAGCTCTGTTTATGGTTGGAATTATATTGGAATATTTATTATTTTTACGGCTATAGATGTATTGTGTAGATATTTATCGTAGCTAAATATTTCCCTTTTTATTTGATTTTAATCCAGCATACAAATGGCGTAAGTAGGATGTTTTATTTATAAATACAGGAGTAATCGTTACTGATGTTGTATTTTATTGTTACAGATAATAAATTGGCAGTGACAGGAAATTTAAAAGGTTGGTCCATAAATTATACATACCTATAAAATTTTATTGTTGCAGATAAGCCTATCTAGGGCAATACAAATATTTCCACACTTTAACCCCCGGCAATAGATGGCGCTTTTATAAATGTAATAATACATATATTGTTATAATGTCCAATAAGTGATGGTTTCTATTTTTATTTATTTATGTAATACAGAAGAAAAAAACACAGATTTCCATAAATAATTAATAATATATTTAATTTATACTTAAAGAGTAAACTAGGCACCCAATCATGTGTGCTGCCATGAGCATTTATAACAGACGGGATATTGAATTTGAGTCAAAACAACTAAAACCGAGTAAAACTATTTTATGTAATAAACGTTAAACGAATAAAAACTGAACAGGGTAAGTTTTAATTATCCTTTCGTTAATTGTTTTGAAGCCAACTATGTTTTAATTAGTGAGTTAAGTACTATTGTAATGAAATAATTTTCTTTGTTCCCTCCAAAGTTCAGAATTCAAAGACCTCTTGACGAGAATCACTGTTTAGAGACCTCGAATTTTAAATGACTTTGATATGAGATTTTTTTTGCCTGTTTTAAAAAGACAACGCCCGCACTAGGGAATCTAATCCCTGTGTCGCTGGGTACTTTACAAACATATAATAGATGGACACAAATTCAGACTCAGAACAACTATTTATGGGTCACACAAATAGCGACACGACACGAAGCGGCGAGGCGACTGTCTTAGCCGCTGCGCCACACGTGTAGTTAATGAGATCAGCGATTTATCGTGGCTTTTGAGTTTAATCGATATGTTAAAGAACATTCATCCAACTACACAATCGGAAAAGGCTATGTAAATAGATAAACCCTTTATTGTACACCAATAGGAAATCAAACCCATGACGTGGTAGCATTAAAGCGCGACCGTCGATATTAACACAAGGTCCGTCATAATAATAATACCTTAATATAGACAGAACCATTGACAATATGTAGTAAAAATATTATACTTAAACTAGATAATTAAACATAATCTCTTGACGATAGCTTGAAACGAGTTAGCTAAATATCATTGCTATTATAAAATAAATTTTATAAATGTTTTCATACAATCAATACAATGTGTATCTAAATATCTATGTTATTAGAAATAATAATGTATACAACTATATTACTACAAACACGTTCTGACTATTTACAAGCGCTTTTTTAATACAACACAAATTATCTAAATTTTCTACGCTATGTGTCGTCTACGAATATAGCGACTAACTTCATTGCGATATATTCACTAAGATTCGTACTCGATGTTTACTACGAAAAATGTTACTACTTACTTAAATCTAGATGTATCAAAGTACCGGGCTTAAATTAATTCAATTATATAAGTATTTATTATAGAAGAATGAATTTAACCTAAGCTGTTTTATTATAATAGTTTAGTATTTGTAAAAATAAATTTATTGCTGACTGTATCTACAAACAGTTTTGTAGCAACATCAGCGAAGTTTATGTTACCAAATACTACAAATAAAACAGTTACATAAACGTAAATATTCAGTTAAATTGAGCTAAATCGGTAATTCGCTGGAGTTCCAATTAGTTGAATCAGCGTTCTAAAATCGAATGAAATGAGTCGGTATGAACGAGAGTTTGATTTGTTTGTTTTCATGGATCTATTGTTAACTGGCAGGTAAGTAAGCTCTTCTTATTTTGAATTAGGTAAAACGAGTGATATGGACATAACATTAAACAATTTTTTTAATTTTGTAAACTAACAAACTAGTTATATTTTAGATCGCCCCGAATTTTTTGATACCTTGGGTACGTTATAGTAATATCCGTAGGATCTTTATTTATGTTTAAGTTATTTAGAGCCTATGTTAAACAATTTATTTCTTTTAATTCTGTGTCTAATCAGTTTATTTTTTTTCCTACAAGATGGACCGACGATCTTGTAAGGGTCGCAGGAAACCGCTGGATGCGCGTAGCGCAAGATCGGCAATAGTGGAGATCTTTGGGGGAAGTCTTTGTTCAGCAGTAGCCGTCTTTCAGCTGATATGATAATGATGAAATTTATTCATGAAAAACAAACAAATATACATAAAAAATATTAATAATTATTAGTTTATATAAGATGCATTAAGGTACTATATCTCTACATAATCTGATTTGTATTCGATATATATATATTTATATGATATATATATATATGTGTATTTCTGTATTTAGATTAGCTGTCCACATGTATGGACTGCATTTTCTTTATATCGCGTATCGATACCCAAATGAGCCTATCTATTAATATTCGATATTAACCTGACAGCGTGCTTTAAACTGTAAATGTTAATGTCAAATGTTAATGAACATAAACATAAAGCTAATACTATACTATGCTATATCTATGCACATCACAAACGCGTCCGGTTCGTTAACAGCCATTTCTATGCATACCCGTTGAGACTGTCGTCCGTTGAAACTGATTTAAATAGGTGTGAACGAGAGTTTTGGTCCAGTTAAAGTAAATATTTCACTAGGTACACTTTGCATAATACGTAGTCATAATGTACATTATTTAAAGGGGGTATTGATCAAGAGACCTTCAAAATATATAAGTGCCTCCTGCAGCGTCTTTGTATCGTTCAGAGTATACAGCTACACTTTTGCAATGTAGATTACGATAGAATATACATATTAGGTCTTTACCTATGAAATTGCCGTTCTGCAGTACTGGCCATTTCAAATCAAAATAATTTTTGTTTGGCTAAGAATTCTAATTTCAAATTAATTTTATTTTAAAAACATGGATTCTTTTTTCCAAAAGTAGTCATTTCTTTATTGATTAGTGTTACATTTTCATCGCATTTCAATCTTTTTCGTCATCATGGATACGTTAAAAATTCGAGTAATTATGGAATATGAGTACCGTCGTGGCAGCAACGCGGCACAAGCGGCACGCAACATCAACGACGTTTACGGAGCTAACACTACAAACCAACGCACCACCTGTTATTGGTTTGCTCGCTTCCGTTCTGGAAATTTCGACCTGAAAAATGAACCTCGCGGTCGTCCGAAGACTTTGGTCGACAATGACGAATTAAAGGCGGTTGTGGAAGCTGATGATACACAATCTACGGCTGAATTAGCAGCAGCTTTCGACGTTAGCGTCAAAACAATATTGGTCCATTTGCGTCAAATTGGCAAGGTAAAAAAGCTTGACAAATGGGTGCCCCACGAACTCAATGATCGCCAGCGCGAAGTACGCGTCGAGACGTGCCTTGCACTGCTCAACAGACACACAAATGAAGGAATTTTGAACCGCATTGTTACCTGCGATGAAAAATGGATTCTGTTTGATAACCGCAAGCGCTCAGCAAGTTGGTTGGATCCTGGTTCAGCACCTAAACAATGCCCTAAACGAAAACTTACCCCTAGAAAAGTGATGGTCACTGTTTGGTGGTCTAGCGCCGGTGTGATTCATCACAGCTTCTTACCAAACGGGGTGAGCATTACTGCAGATGTGTACTGTGAAGAACTGAGCACAATGATGGAGAAGCTGGCGCATCTCCAACCAGCATTGGTCAATCGCTCGTCTCCGCTGCTCCTGCACGACAACGCGCGACCTCATACTGCACAGCAGACGGTCTCCAAGTTGCAAGAACTGGGGTTGGAAGCTCTCCGTCATCCGCCCTACTCACCAGACCTTGCGCCTACAGACTACTACTTTTTCCAGAATTTGGATAACTTCTTGGCGGGAAAAAAATTCAATACCCGAGAGGCAGTACAAAATGCCTTTGAAGAATTTGTTGCCTCCCGTCCAGCTGATTTCTTTAAGAAGGGCATCAATAAACTGCCACTGCGATGGCAAAGATGCATTGATTGCATGGGTGATTACTTCGATTAATACAAATAAAAAAATTCATGAAAAAAATTCGTTTTAATTTTTTCATACAAAACGGCAATTTCATAGGTAAAGACCTATTATTAATTTATCGAAAACATGGTGCATAAAGTTGGTGTTATGTGTAAAAATAATGTTTCACATGGTTGTCCAGAAATCTGCATATACATGCAATAATGTAACACTATCTGCTCGAACAATGTTATTATTAGTACATACCAATAAAATATAAAAACATTGCTTTGGTAATATAAATAATAGAATCTAAATTTTAAGACCTCAAATGTAGTATATATTACATTATATATTACTATAGTCTATATTGTATTTACATTTAGTAGTTTATTGGTCAAGAACGTCTTTTAGGTTGTATTAAGTTTGATTGAATAGCTATTTCTCAAATTGCAACTTAAAACGGCTTATAGGTCCCTTATAGTTTTTGAAATTTTATTATACAGTTTAACAGTAGTAATTAAGTTATTTTATGTGCCAGTGTAATGTTATGCATAGGCATCTGTAACCTTGTGAGGTTTCTCGCACGCATTTCGATCCTAACGATGGAAATAGTTCCGGATGCCCTTTAACAAATCAATCTGTAATATATATAATCCAGTCAAATTCTGTAATTTTAGTTCTTTGAACAGTAGTCAACATGACGTTAGGTGGCTGAGACCACAGATGGCTCTTAAACATTTTTTATGTACTAGGAACGGTTTATTCCCCTCGGGGTTGCGGTGGCAGTATGAGAAGTGTCCTCTACTGCCGCCACGTGCAAGCAGCCCCGGGAAGACAGCGAACTGTTTGTGGCGCAGTCGCTGGGCCGTACTGGCAGGAGTCGGCAAATGGGGAGGGCAACCCACAGCTCTCCCCGGGTGCGTGTCCCGACCATCTGGGACACGGCGCAAAAGGGGGGCACCGGAGCAGCACACCCACGTTCCCGGGGCTCCCCGTATCAGGCGCCAGAAGAAGTCCACGGCAGGTTAGGTTTAGTCGGTGCGAGTCCGACATACCCACCCGCAGACACTTTTTGCGGGTGGCATGCATTAGCATTCCCCTGCCTTATTAAAAAAAAAACTAGTGCCACTGCCTACCCAACTTAATGTTTGTTTGAGATATTTAAGCAGGTAAAAAATGGTAATTTTTTTATGAACCAATCTACATGATTTATCGACACGTGTGCTTTTGTTTTCTTAATTTTGATGAACCTCTGCACAAATACCGTTAAGTCTAACTTTTACGATACACGGAAATATGGGGAAAGTGTAGACGTGTTTCCAACCTAAATAGGCGAAGTCCCATTAGTCGAGTAATAGCCGGAAACTTGGAAGTGTTTACGGTAAGTCTGGTTTGAATACAACTTGAGTTTTAAATCAACACCAAGAGAGGAGAAAGGTAGGGCACAGCGTTGATTTGCTCAAAGAGCAGCCCGACTGGGGTAGTACCTCCACCTTACAGAAGACATTCCTTAATAATGAAATTAATAACTTAATGTTTCTTCGTGTGAGTAAGGTTGCCAGTGCTCATCGGGGTAGGGGGAAGGGTCAGCAACACTGGTTTGCTGACTGTTATAAAGGCCAGCAACACATCCGCGACTTGTTGCGAGTGTACATGGGCGGCGGTGATCACTTAACATCAGGTGACCAACTTGCTCGTTCATCGCCTTAATATATAAAAAAGCAAAATCACTAACACCTGATGTCGAAGATTTATTCCCAATAAATGAAGTACTTGGATGAGTGAGTCCGCTCGTTATAGAAGAGATTTCTTTAGAAATAAGTAGTACGTCTGTGCAATGTTACCTCTTGTACGTTGACATAATACATATCGGTATCTCTTACTCTACTTTTCAGCATGCAAATATACATTTAAATACTAAAAAATTACCATACAATTTATAAACATTTACTTAATTCATTATTATTAATAATACATAGCAATATAGATTTTTTAAATATATACACACAAGACTAACACACAAGGTTCACAGCTTATAGCAGAGATATTCTTGTATACTATAAAAACATTTATCAGTAAAAAATTTGGTTAAATAACGTTTAAATTTAAAAAATGGTAGTGCTTTTATGAAACTGGGCACTTTATTAAATAATTTAATACACATAATAAAGCTGTTGTTAGCTGTACACGTGAGGTTCGTTTTCGGTCTGTATATTCGGTATTCGGCATTAATTAACAGACCTAGGTGCATAGTAAGGCGTTGCTTGCGGGAAACAACATTTAAACAGTATACTCACGAATTTTAATTTTATAGGGTTATTCGCAATGCAAAGCGTTTATCTAATCTCAAAATTGGAAATCATAATTTTAATCGTCCGGCGGGTCTTGACCCTGCACCATCTACCAATCCGGGGTAGGCGCTCTGCGTTAAGCTACGAACGGTATACGCTGGCAGATTTTTGAGATAAATAAACTCACGAAATTAATGAACATTTTAAAAATATGTTACACTATTTTTATATCAACCTTCTTTTACAAAAAAAATATCGTGCCGTCTATTCATGAAAAGTACCAACTTACATATATTAAATTAGTTCAAATCGTTATACAAATTGTTGACGCTTCATCGAAAGTACGCTTGATTATTGTTAAGATACTGTTCTTAAAACATAAAATCGATATCTAACTTTTTTCGTAACCGATTACTGTCAAAAACCGACCACTGATAGATAAAGGATCCCACAGGTGTTGTGTCCATCATTTAGGGGGACATGTCATAATCGCTACGCTTGAGAGAAAGATTGGTCGCAGTATGATGCTCATAGTACACAGTAAATTAGTTCAAATCGTTATAAACAATTGTTGATTCTTCATCAAAAGTGCGCTTGATTATTGTTAAGATACTGTTCTTAAAACATACAATCGATATCTGACTTTTTTTGTAAGCGATTACTGTCAAAAAACAACCACTTGTAGATAAAGGATCCCAAAGGTGTTGTGTCCATCATTTAGGGGTATATGTCATATCGCTACGCTGGAGAGAAAGATTGGTCGCAGTATGATGCTCATTGTACACAGAGATATTTTGGGTAGGTATATATTCCCTCGGAAGGACTTCTACGTCCCTACGGGAAGAGATGGGGTGATACTATTTTTCACCATCACCACACAAAATAATAAATAAAATGTATATGGGCATCAACCAACCAGACCAAGAGAAACAGACATGTCCATGAACAAAAATATTGGTTTTGGTGGGAAAGAACCCGCAAGCTTTGAATCAGCATGCAGGTTCACTACTACACCAACTGAGTAACAGCAAAAAAGGCAATAAATTCAGTTTTCACGTCATTAAGACTACGTGTTGTATAAAACTAAACGTTAGTTCTTTGACCTCACTGTATTTAATATTCAGAACCAGCTCGATGAATATTCACGATCAGTGTTGCGAATGTTGCGATATCAATCACTTAGTTTTATTAATTCGCGACTGACTTTTGTATTTTGTTTAATTCATGAGAATGCACTGTATGTAAGGGACCATCCATAAATTACGTTACACGTTAAAGGGGAAGAGAGAGGTCAACCTAATGCAGCATCAAATTTCGTGTCGTCACATGTATACTGTTTAAGCTCGAAAATTAAACGCTAACAAATATATACGCATTAAATGGAATATAATCAATTAAATCCATATAAGCATTAAATTGTATAACTTTTGGAATTTGGTGATAGACTGCACTTGTGGTGCAACGATTAAGACTGTCACCTAGTCACGCAGTGTACCGGATTCGCGTCTTCCACAGGACAAGGTTTAATGTGACACCGATGATTGGTTGGTCTGTGTTGGGTGTGGTTTATGTCTGTCAATTAGGTATATGTTTGCAAAGTATCCCGCGATAAAGCGATGCTTGGTCAAAGTGCGGGCGTTATACTTAAAAAAAATCATGCTCCCTCCATTTACTCAATTAGTGTCATCACATATAGAGGACGTGCAGTTTCTATAGAACAATCTATAAAAAAAATATGTCCTTTTTTCGACCACACTTCTGAAGTAAAACATCAGCTCCATTCTATGATGATCGCTTTACATCAGGTGGTCGGTATACTTGTTTGGTCTCAAGAGTATTCATAGGCTGGCTATGAGAGAAAAAAAGAAAGACAATGTGCGCTCGCCTCTCCCTCTCAACTTCCGTTCGCATTACACTTTTTTGTCACGCATTCACCAGCTTACCCCCCAAGTCTAGCGTGCCTAAAGACATGTTATTTCAATAATTAGTAACAGATGTCACATCACACCAAAGCATCGACAAGTATTACCACCTGAATACGTATAGAAGGGGATAGATTTTTTAACTCTCACGGGTTGAAAAATTTACAGCCACGTGACGTAGGTTATGGATGTTCCTTAAAAGTTGGTTTACAGAAAATCGTGTAGAATTCTCGAGCTTTGTGATTTATTACGGATATTATCTGCAGTTGAACACGGTACTGCTAGACCAATGAGAAAATTCCTATGAGACCTGAAACAAAGTTGAGTTAGAGTAGTTCATAACGCCATCTAGAAACTTTTTGTATAGGTATTCGGCTTTTGGA